>OX243838.2:15472500-25472500 GCA_945859575.2 Herminia tarsipennalis | reverse complement strand
ACCTAGGAAGCAAAATACTACACTTGTGAAAAGTCGATTCTACATTTACATGTAATGCCTGTTCGCAAACAATAGGAAAAGCCCGAGGATAGAACAAATAAAAACTCGCGGCCATTCTTTTCAAATTGCCAATTTTACAATGTTTGAATGTTTATAAATTTGATATGGGGGTAAGGTGCTGCGACTAACATACTTTACACCACGTTAAAGGACTGATGCAAATGTTATTATTAAAAAGTTGAAACGTGAGATGAAACAAAATCAGCTTTAGTGGGTACAATATAGTAGGAGCATCTACTTACAACACAGGTAAAAACTATATGTGCTTAAATATTGGCCAAGGTACTTGTAACGAATGATTACATATAAAATATCGTAATTACGTGAACTACGTATATATTTTCATGTAGGTACATGTATATTTTATTTGACTGCCTCTGTGGCGTGGTGGGAGTGTATCCGACTGATACGCAAGAGGTCGTGGGTTCGATCCCCAGCCAGGATAAAACTTTGTGTGATAGGCACGATACCTTTTTATAAGCTTTTATTTAACTTACCCTATGGATTTGTTAGTTGGTTTATATGGGTCAAATCTTGGAAGCTAAATTATTATCACTTTCTGAAGTTCAATTGCGCTGAAATTTGGTACACTAGTGTTTTTTTGTCGACGATGCAGAATTATGGTACCATTAACCTGATGAAGGAGTCGGAAGGAAGCCATTGGAACTTTTACCCTAAAAAACAGAAACCTTGCTCACACACACAATCATTCAAAAATGCAATTATTGTATTAATAAAGTAATTGGCAAGAAATGCCTATAAAAATAACTATAATATTCGGGCGACATCATAATTTGTTAAAATGCTCTCTGTAACGAAGCAATAACAAAAGCCGTGATAGTTCTTTAACTACCAGCTAGATGGCGCATGCGAGGGCCCAACTCGCGTGCAGAAAAGGATAGACATTTTTTAGGTCTAGTAACATAGTCTAGATAGGTGGTTTGATTCCGGCCCCTGTTTCGCATATGAAAGTCTCGGGTTCGATTTCTGGGTCTGGACTTAAAAATTGTCTCTTTCAAGAATGCAATTATTGTACTTATAAAGTTAATAAAAAATGATTTTAAAACAACCTTTCATTTAAATGCTCAAAAAAGAAAATAAATTTTAAAATAAAATAAACTCATCAATTGATCGAGATTTTTCTACTGCTGTACTGCACATTACATAAAATGCAGTGAAGGACCTACTGTCAATTATTGGCCTTATAAGATTTAAATTGCTAGAATAGTAAGTCTTGGTATCGACCACAGAACATACTAGGTCGATACCTAGTCGTAGTAGCCTTTTCCTTTTAGATCACTTAAATAAAAAGTTGTTTTTAAAAATGATTTCTTTAACTATTTTTTTTTCTACTAAACTCGGTGCTACTAAAACTACTGGCGTATGTACAGAAATTCAGAGTACTGTGGATCAAATTTTGTCCTACAGAGTACACAAGTAAGAGACACGCTGTTGACACCGACATAATCCCGAGGTTACCACGCAATATATTTCTTTGGGCCAACTTTAATATTTGGGTTCTGCTCCGCTGATCCCGCAACGCAAACTTTGAATTTAATAACTGCGTGTTTGCTAACGGATTTTTGTAGCAAATCGCCATTTTATTGGTACTATTCGAGCGAGGTATGTTGGAAAGATTTTGTGGGTTGTGTTTCAAGTTATACAGTGTTTTCTGTTTTGAATAGGAGTTTTTATTTCAGACAGGATATGAATGAAGATACGAAGTTTTTATGCAGTTTACTTTTAACATAACATGTTTCTTAATGCTTTTACGGGTTAGGCCCCCGTAGCGCCATCTAGTCGGAAGTTAAAGAACTATCACGGCTTTTGTTATTGCTTCGTTACAGAGAGCATTATACTATTAGATTATATTATTAGACTAGATGGCGCTACGGGGGCCTAACCCGTAAAAGCATTAAGAGATAGAAGAATTTGATATCTAGTAACATAGTCCAGATAGGTGGTTCGCTTCTGGCCCCGGTTTGGCTACGGAAGTCTCGGGTTCGATTCCTGAGTCTGGATTCAAATTTTTCTATCTTTCAAAAATGCAATTATTGTATTTGTAAAGTCTTTGGCAAGAAATGCCTATAAAAATTACTTCAATATTCGGCCAGCGTCATCATAATTTGTTAAAATGCTCTCTGTAACGAAGCAATAACAAAAGCCGTGATAGTTCTTTAACTTCCGACTAGATGGCGCTACGGGGGCCTAACCCGTAAAAGCATTAAGAGATAGAAGAATTTGATATCTAGTAACATAGTCCAGATAGGTGGTTCGCTTCTGGCCCCGGTTTGGCTACGAAAGTCTCGGGTTCGATTCCTGAGTCTGGATTCAAATTTTTCTATCTTTCAAAAATGCAATTATTGTATTTGTAAAGTCTTTGGCAAGAAATGCCTATAAAAATTACTTCAATATTCGGCCTGCGTCATCATAATTTGTTAAAATGCTCTCTGTAACGAAGCAATAACAAAAGCCGTGATAGTTCTTTAACTTCCGACTAGATGGCGCTACGGGGGCCTAACCCGTAAAAGCATTAAGAGATAGAAGAATTTGATATCTAGTAACATAGTCCAGATAGGTGGTTCGCTTCTGGCCCCGGTTTGGCTACGGAAGTCTCGGGTTCGATTCCTGAGTCTGGATTCAAATTTTTCTATCTTTCAAAAATGCAATTATTGTATTTGTAAAGTCTTTGGCAAGAAATGCCTATAAAAATTACTTCAATAACATGTTTATTTTAATGCTCTGAATAAAAATTCTGTTGTTACGTAGGTATAATAATTTCGAATGGAGTTCGTGAAAAAGGTTACAGTTACACCGTCTGCATTTTTTGTTATTAATTCTTTACAATATTTAGTGCATAACTGATTGAGAAGTTTTACTTCTGGGTTGCGGAATATTTCAAATCATGGGTACAAAGCTGCCTAATACTCAAGTTATTGGGGTGTATCTGTCTAATTTCCCTTGTTTCAAGTTTCTTTTTTTTTTTAAAGCTGGCTGTTCGCTCTGCTAATCTATTTCGATTGTTGTATTGAGGGCAGTTTTAGGGTTCCGTACCCAAAGGGTAAAACGGGACAGTTTGTTTGACAGTTGAAATTTTGACTTGCAATATTCCGCTCCCACGAAGTGAAACTTCGACACGTGTTTCGCCTCTACACGAGGCATCCTCAGGACAGTTTGGCACCGACTGAGCGCTCGTCCAACGTGTGCGCCTCTTTTATACTTTCAATCCCCACTACTCCGGCCAACGGTCGATGAGTAATGTTGCCTTAAAGAAAATAAATTGAGCAGGGGAGACGAATTGAAATTGGTTTGTTCGTTCAGCAATGTGCTTCTATCCTGTTTCAGTATTTCCAACTGCTCTAATACGCACAACCTGAAACCCTTACTGCAAATATGTAGAATTTTGAAAGAATTTCTGTCATTCAGGGCATGTCCGGTTTCAAGTAGATGGTTCGCAAAGTGAGATTTTTCTGGATGATTGTTTCTAAATGCAGCAATGTGTTCTTTGTATCTGGTGTCAAAATTCCGACCAGTTTGGCCAATGTAAATACTATTGCAGCCGTCACACGTTAATTTATAAATTCCAGATTGTTTCTCTTTGCTCACTTTATCTTTGCTGTTGCATAAATATCTCAACGAATTTTGAGGCTTAAAAGCTGAAAAAATACCATTAGCCTTCAATACCTTCGACACACGTTCTGTGATATCTCCAAAATAAGTCAAACTGGAAGTACAAGTTACAATTTCTTTCTGGAATGGATACAACATATGGTTGACTATGTTGTGCTGTTTTTTCTTAATCAATGAGTCAATTAATCTCGTACTGTATCCATTTGATTGAGCTATATGGTAAATAATATTGAGCTCTTTTCTGTAACTTTCTTCGCTTAGGGGCACATTATATAACCTGTGGATCATACTGTTAAACGCGGCTAGTTTGTGTTGCCAGGGATGACATGATGATGCAGGAATAGTAGTGTCCGTATATGTCGGTTTCCGGTAGATTCCGAATATGTGTCTGTTGTTCTTCCTTGATATAGACAGATCCAAAAAGTTTATTGTGCCGTCCTGTTCGATTTCCAGTTTGAATTTTATGTTTGGATGCTTGTTGCTTAACCCATTGGCAAAGTTGTGGAGTTGTCGTTCAGTTCCTGTCCAAGCCAGTAAAATATCATCAACATATCTGTAATAATATAGAATATTATTATCGTTAACCACATATTTCCTTTCGAAGTAATCCATAAATAAGTCTGCCATCAATGGACTTAAAGGTGACCCCATAGCTAGACCCTCCTTCTGTAGAAAGTACTCATTATTAAACTGAAAATAGTTTTGTTTCATACAAAGCTCAGTTAAACTAATGATGTTCTCAACTTCTTCAGGATGTAATTTCTTCCTTTCCAATCGATGTTTAAGTATATTTAAACACTCATTATATGGAACATTTGTGAATAAGCTTTCCACATCCAGAGATGCCAGTTTCGAATTGCGTGGTAACTGTAAATCTTTGATTTTCGTGATTAAATCTTGGCTGTTTTTGATACTGTATTGCGGTGAAAATGAAGATCTCTCTTTAATCAAATAATTCAGATATTTGGCTAATTTGTATGCAGGTGCGCTAGTGTATGATACCACTGGTCGAACTGGTACTCCATCTTTGTGTATTTTGGGTAATCCATATAGCCGAGGGCATTGTGGGTTCATAGGTATTAAATTCTTACTGACGATGGAATTATCTGGAAACAAGTAATGAGCGGATTTAATACAAAGCTTTAATTCGGCGTGGAACCGCTTCGTTGGGTCTGAGGCCAGGCGCTGAAATTCATCGGTTGATATGACATCTTCAACTTTGCTGTTGTAGTCTAATCTTGACATAATCACGATAGTGTTACCCTTATCTGCCTTATTGATCACCAAGCTATTCATTTGTATCTTATTTTGGATTGATCTGTAAATTTTAAGTTCAGAATCATGAAACTTACTGCCTTTGTAGGTTTTAATTTGATGGGCAGCGATACTTCTCACCAAATCCTCTTTCTTGTTTCGCATGATTGAAATTTCTGTGTCAACCGCTAAGGTCTCTAAAGATTTTTGGGTAACTTTCCGTGGTATACTGTACTTCAGACCTTTCTCTAAAAGTGTTTGTTCATTGTTATCAAATTGAACATTAGATAGATTTTCAACCCTAGAATAAAATGAATGGTTACAACAACTATCCTTACGATTTGAGATGTCACTTTCAGCGCGTTTTTTATCCCTCAGTGTTTGTAGTTTCCTATTTTGAATCAGGAACTTCTCTTGGGCTGTCTGTGAAGCTAGTTCTCTGGCCTTCTGATCCAACAAATCGAACTCAACACTATGTAATCTGAAAGCTAACTCGGAATGTAGTATTTTCAGATGTAGTTTCAAGTTGTCTCTAATAGTAAACCAACGTCTTGCCTCTTCTCCCAGCCAAATTCGTTGAGCTTTTTGAACAGCGATGTTAGCAGCTCTGTTGTGTGTATTAGTACGGATGTTGATGTACTTTGGAATAACGTTGTAGTGCTTGCACTGCTGATTGAACCACACGTTTTGATTAGCGACACAGTGTAGTTTTAAGATCTTGATGTATAATTTCGCCTGTACTGCTATGCTTGCTGATTTAAGATAACCGATTGAATCAGGCGTTACATGGCGGAAATCCATCTTAAGTAGATTATAAGGGAGGGATCCCACCACCCACCCTCGATCTGTGAATCACCACGATTGAAGTAGTAAGGAAATGCCCTTAATACAACAATCGAAATAGATTGACAGACCGCACTCAAAAAGAGAGACCTGTAACAAAGAAAATTAGTGACAGGTACTCTTACCAAGTCGAGTGGTAGGCACCTCCGGACCCTTGACTTGCAATATTCCGCTCCCACGAAGTGAAACTTCGACACGTGTTTCGCCTCTACACGAGGCATCCTCAGGACAGTTTGGCACCGACTGAGCGCTCGTCCAACGTGTGCGCCTCTTTTATACTTTCAATCCCCACTACTCCGGCCAACGGTCGATGAGTAATGTTGCCTTAAAGAAAATAAATTGAGCAGGGGAGACGAATTGAAATTGGTTTGTTCGTTCAGCAATGTGCTTCTATCCTGTTTCAGTATTTCCAACTGCTCTAATACGCACAACCTGAAACCCTTACTGCAAATATGTAGAATTTTGAAAGAATTTCTGTCATTCAGGGCATGTCCGGTTTCAAGTAGATGGTTCGCAAAGTGAGATTTTTCTGGATGATTGTTTCTAAATGCAGCAATGTGTTCTTTGTATCTGGTGTCAAAATTCCGACCAGTTTGGCCAATGTAAATACTATTGCAGCCGTCACACGTTAATTTATAAATTCCAGATTGTTTCTCTTTGCTCACTTTATCTTTGCTGTTGCATAAATATCTCAACGAATTTTGAGGCTTAAAAGCTGAAAAAATACCATTAGCCTTCAATACCTTCGACACACGTTCTGTGATATCTCCAAAATAAGTCAAACTGGAAGTACAAGTTACAATTTCTTTCTGGAATGGATACAACATATGGTTGACTATGTTGTGCTGTTTTTTCTTAATCAATGAGTCAATTAATCTCGTACTGTATCCATTTGATTGAGCTATATGGTAAATAATATTGAGCTCTTTTCTGTAACTTTCTTCGCTTAGGGGCACATTATATAACCTGTGGATCATACTGTTAAACGCGGCTAGTTTGTGTTGCCAGGGATGACATGATGATGCAGGAATAGTAGTGTCCGTATATGTCGGTTTCCGGTAGATTCCGAATATGTGTCTGTTGTTCTTCCTTGATATAGACAGATCCAAAAAGTTTATTGTGCCGTCCTGTTCGATTTCCAGTTTGAATTTTATGTTTGGATGCTTGTTGCTTAACCCATTGGCAAAGTTGTGGAGTTGTCGTTCAGTTCCTGTCCAAGCCAGTAAAATATCATCAACATATCTGTAATAATATAGAATATTATTATCGTTAACCACATATTTCCTTTCGAAGTAATCCATAAATAAGTCTGCCATCAATGGACTTAAAGGTGACCCCATAGCTAGACCCTCCTTCTGTAGAAAGTACTCATTATTAAACTGAAAATAGTTTTGTTTCATACAAAGCTCAGTTAAACTAATGATGTTCTCAACTTCTTCAGGATGTAATTTCTTCCTTTCCAATCGATGTTTAAGTATATTTAAACACTCATTATATGGAACATTTGTGAATAAGCTTTCCACATCCAGAGATGCCAGTTTCGAATTGCGTGGTAACTGTAAATCTTAAGATTTACAGTTACCACGCAATTCGAAACATTTGTGAATAAGCTTTCCACATCCAGAGATGCCAGTTTCGAATTGCGTGGTAACTGTAAATCTTAAGATTTACAGTTACCACGCAATTCGAAACTGGCATCTCTAGATGTGGAAAGCTTATTCACAAATGTTCCATATAATGAGTGTTTAAATATACTTAAACATCGATTGGAAAGGAAGAAATTACATCCTGAAGAAGTTGAGAACATCATTAGTTTAACTGAGCTTTGTATGAAACAAAACTATTTTCAGTTTAATAATGAGTACTTTCTACAGAAGGAGGGTCTAGCTATGGGGTCACCTTTAAGTCCATTGATGGCAGACTTATTTATGGATTACTTCGAAAGGAAATATGTGGTTAACGATAATAATATTCTATATTATTACAGATATGTTGATGATATTTTACTGGCTTGGACAGGAACTGAACGACAACTCCACAACTTTGCCAATGGGTTAAGCAACAAGCATCCAAACATAAAATTCAAACTGGAAATCGAACAGGACGGCACAATAAACTTTTTGGATCTGTCTATATCAAGGAAGAACAACAGACACATATTCGGAATCTACCGGAAACCGACATATACGGACACTACTATTCCTGCATCATCATGTCATCCCTGGCAACACAAACTAGCCGCGTTTAACAGTATGATCCACAGGTTATATAATGTGCCCCTAAGCGAAGAAAGTTACAGAAAAGAGCTCAATATTATTTACCATATAGCTCAATCAAATGGATACAGTACGAGATTAATTGACTCATTGATTAAGAAAAAACAGCACAACATAGTCAACCATATGTTGTATCCATTCCAGAAAGAAATTGTAACTTGTACTTCCAGTTTGACTTATTTTGGAGATATCACAGAACGTGTGTCGAAGGTATTGAAGGCTAATGGTATTTTTTCAGCTTTTAAGCCTCAAAATTCGTTGAGATATTTATGCAACAGCAAAGATAAAGTGAGCAAAGAGAAACAATCTGGAATTTATAAATTAACGTGTGACGGCTGCAATAGTATTTACATTGGCCAAACTGGTCGGAATTTTGACACCAGATACAAAGAACACATTGCTGCATTTAGAAACAATCATCCAGAAAAATCTCACTTTGCGAACCATCTACTTGAAACCGGACATGCCCTGAATGACAGAAATTCTTTCAAAATTCTACATATTTGCAGTAAGGGTTTCAGGTTGTGCGTATTAGAGCAGTTGGAAATACTGAAACAGGATAGAAGCACATTGCTGAACGAACAAACCAATTTCAATTCGTCTCCCCTGCTCAATTTATTTTCTTTAAGGCAACATTACTCATCGACCGTTGGCCGGAGTAGTGGGGATTGAAAGTATAAAAGAGGCGCACACGTTGGACGAGCGCTCAGTCGGTGCCAAACTGTCCTGAGGATGCCTCGTGTAGAGGCGAAACACGTGTCGAAGTTTCACTTCGTGGGAGCGGAATATTGCAAGTCAAGGGTCCGGAGGTGCCTACCACTCGACTTGGTAAGAGTACCTGTCACTAGTTGAAATTTTCACAGATGATGTGTTTCTGTTGCCGTTATAACAACAAATACTGAAAAACAGAACAAATTAAATATTTATGGGGGCTCTCATAGAACAGGTTATTTTTTACCGTTTTTATAGATATTGCTACGGTACCCTTCGTGCGCCAAGCCGACTCGCACTTGACTGTTTTTTTCTTACTTCAATCGTTGGTATCCACGGATCGGGAGTTTGTTTTGGTGATACATTTATTGCTCTTTTTTTACGTGATACTAAATAATACCCTGTTTTAATATTATAAATAGGTATATCTCCAATTGAAGGTAGATACTTTACAAAGCGGCTTTGTCAAAGGTGACAGACGGATCGCGACAATCAACATTCACGCGAGCACAAGACAAGAAGTTTTTAAAGCAAGACCACACTTTTCCTTAGTCGCCCAAAGCTAAGATATAAAAAAAAACAAAAGACTTTGCAAAACATAGGCCAGACAGCGATAATACCGATACACTTCCATAATACATTAGCAGCAAAAAGCTGAATACGAGACAATGTTTGGTCCCCTTTAAAATTCACAGCGCGACGTATGGAAATCGATACACATTTGGGGAACATTGCTTGTCCGTACGTGACGGTGTTACATAAACAGGACAAATACTGACCTTTGTATGTATACCCTGAATTTGCATTATGAAAGCATTGAGGGATGAAATTTTCGTTAGTAATTTTAATTTTAAGCGTTGAGACGTTTGGGTATAACATAATGATGTGTGTATAGAAACAAGCGTAGTCTTACTTTTCAGAAGGTACTAAATACTACTACAAATGTTCACTTACAAAAATAATTATGACTGTAATAATATTGATTCTATTTTTACGGTTCTGTAGCCAAGTTTTGTCATGTCCGTCTTTCTGTTTCTCTGTCCGCCCGTATGTCACAGGTATTTTACTCAAAGACTACACAATGAATACTGATGAAATTTGATAAAAATATATCTTAGTAATAAAATAAATATGTTTAGGAGGGCACTTCATACGTGTAAAAGAAACTGAAAAAAATATTTTTCAGCAAACATCAACGTGTGGCACATCATTCGGCAGGTTATTAAAAACAATTTAATATTTCTAATAAATCTTTTTGATTATGTAAACTTTTTTGGAAATATTCGCTCCGAAATAACCGCTCAGTGTGACCAAAACATATGAAAAAAGATAACGAAACACACACGCTTATTAAATACTTTAAACTAAAATTATTTTTGACATTATGATATACCGTCATTGAGTTATTGCCGAAAAACTGCGTTTCTCAACAAAAGGGCGTAAGTACCGAGCCATGAAGATACGTTCTTCTGCTGGTGCAATTATTCAAATCGGATTTATTCATATAGAGTGCATTTATTTGTAATAACGGCTCTAGAACGCTATACTGAGCATCGACCGGCATGCTCTTGCCCGGTTTTTTACTTCGCTTTGTCGCTGAGTCAGGATATTAGGAAAACCTTCTAATATTGACTGTACCAAATATATCTTGAGCGCCTTTAGCGTTGTATATCTGTTTCTTTGTTATGCTTTACAATTCAAACAGCTTGATCATTTCATCTTGTGAGGTCGTCTTTTAATTAAAGCTTGTTTTCATAAGTTATAAACATGTTTGCATCAGGAAATCTTTTTATTTAAGTTTGGAAAAATCTTATATCTACATGTAGCCTAAACATACAAGCAGTTTATTTTAATTGCATATTGTTTTATAAAAAAATCATCGTTGAATCTACTTTTGCTGGCTTAACTACAAATAGAATCCCCTTTCAATCCTAACCTCAATCTTTAATGTAGAGAACACGATACAATAATAACTCACAATTATCTTAAAGGACTAAGGCATTCTGACATGGACATATAACCCTATGGACGTCCAGCGGTGAAACAGCGGGATTACATGATCGTTGTGGACGTTGCCTTATTGTCACCATTTATATCAACCATAAGGAAGTAAAGTGTTGTTTGAATAAGAAATTGCGATTTATTCACAGTAATAAGTTATTATTAAAAGAAAACTAAAAACCGGGCAAGGGCATGTCCAACCATGCTAAGTGTAGGGTTCCATAGCCTGCAATAATTGCATCAGCAGAACTGCGTATGTTCATGGCACTTACGCCCTTTTGTTTAAAAGTTTCTTTAAACGTAGTTTTCCGGCAATAACTCAATGACGGTATATCCGATCATATCCAAAATAATTTTAGTTATAAGTATTTATTAAGCGTTTTGTTTTTTTTTCATATTTTTTGGTCACACGGTGGCGGTGTAAAAGGACACAATTTATCTTTCGGAGCAATTATTTCCAAAAATATTCACTCAATTGAAAAAGTTTATTAAATACCTTAAAATGGTTTTAAACTCGAACGAAAATGACCTTGATGTTTACTGAAAAAAAAATCAGCTTCTGTTACATCTATGGAGTGTCCCCCTAAATATATTTATTATTATTATTATTTTGCTACCAAACTAAGTAGCGGCTGCTACAAGACACCTTTTCACTCAATTTCATGAATATTAATTGAGTAGTCATTGAATAAAATGCCTGTGCCATTCGGACGAACAGACAGACCGACAGACATGACGAAACTATAAGGGTTCCGTTTTTGCCAGTTTGGCTACGGAACCCTAAAAAGATTATATCGAGAATTTAAAGAAAAGTTTTTAGCTTCGATCCTAATTAGATTGAAGCTAAGTTCACAGTTACCATATTGCATCAGCCTTTCCAGAACGTTACTTCTTGTTTTTATTGTAGTTATTAAAATTCAAAATTATTTATTTACTTAGCAAAACACTACACTTGTGATAGGTCATGATTCTACATGCACATTTAATGCCAAGTTCTAAATTAAAAAAAAACCAAGCGAAAAAAAATCGCGGCAACTCTTTTCAAATTGCCTATGTTTAAATTAAATACAAATCAATGATTACAATAAACATTGCACACACTACTACGTGTATGACATGCTCTGCTAATGTCAAATAGACTTAATAGTTTGACTGATTCAGATTCGTATTTTAATAGAAAGAAAAAAAAATATTCACAAGAAATATATATACAACCAATAAGGTAGTATTTTATAAAAATAATGAACCATGATCGAATGCTGTCTTCTAGAAGACCCCTAGTATGAATAATAATGTCACACTCACAATCTTAGTTCTTGAAATGAAGCCTCACCGGTTAGTAAAGTAGATCATTTGAATCAAGAAGTCAAGGAATTAATCGAAGTAACAAGTATAAATTACGACTAACCTTTGAAAAATGATCAGCCAATCAAACTATTATTTGCACGCATTCGTAATTGCGTACTTGAATTTACGATTTTAGGACATGCTACTTGAACTGGTTCAGTTCACTTATTCTTTTATTCTTCCCTGAAATAGTAATGTTAACACATCACTATGTTTTGGTTGAAGGGCACTTGTAGCTAGTGTAATTACTGGGCAAATGAGACTTACGAACTAATGTCTCAAATGAGGAGTGAAGTGCGGTAATATTTTTTAAATCTTAGCCAAACAAAAATTTGGGTGGTACTGATACTGTGTGAATTGACATAGTTCTCCACTTTACCTGCATTTAATGCTAAATTTCTATTACTTATAAATCCAGAACAACCCCTTTTTATAGGCGTACCATTTTGTTATTTTATTATTTAGGATTAGGACAGGAGGTTGTTCAGGTGTAACCAGCCAGCGTTAAACTACTGCCGGGGGGGGGGGGGAGTTTGATGTTTATCCTCCTGTTTTGAATACGTGAATGATAGTATCTTAACAGGAGCGTATGATGATGAATTCTATTATTTACCAATGAAATAAATAAAGACCAAATGTTCGGTCCTTAAAATACCTCGGATGTTCGTTATTGAAATAATAAATAAATCCAACAACGAAAAAAAGATAAACTGAAAACTCCTCGTAAAATATCCAACAAAAATTAAACATGCCTTCTTGAAAGCGATAAACAAAGACTTTCTTAACCGCTTTAATATACAATAATTTTCTCCACAATTGATTCACGTAGCCAAGTTAACCATCCATTAGAATACGATTTAGCATCAAAACGCAAAGTCATAGCACAGATAAATGATCGTTCATGATAACATAAACACTTCCATGGAGTTAGAGTACAATTTAGAAATATGCAAATCGGCTTCAAATCCCTCAACGCAAAGAATAAATTACGCAGATACGTTGCACGAAGATGTAATTTTATGCCTATACGGCCAAGATAAACATAATACGCCTAGCTCATTTTTGTCATGTCAAAAACATTTTATATACGTATAATATCTATTGCCTATGAGTCAGAGTTTTAAAGAAGATTTTCGCCCTATTTCTTTATCCATTAAAATGGGTTTTGTGTCTTCATTGGTTTGGTCGTCTGTACGTAATTGAAGTTATAATGCAAACAAATGTAACCTTGTTTAGTTTCATAGAGTATTCAAACGGTCAGGAGTCGTACACAAAAAATCCTAACACAAGCCATTGAGCATAGCTGGAGGGGCTAATGAGATTGCTAATAATGTCTACACAATATCACATAGTTATTTATCATAAAAAAAATGTGTAATAATGCAGATATGACAAAAAATTCTAATTTCTAAAACTTTTAAACTTGTACATTGCATGATATATCTACTTACATAACACTAAAATAAATGGGTTTAAACTAGGTGAGTACAGATACGGAGAGAGCAGGGTTACACCGGACGTCGTCAAAAGCTAACAGCTATCGAATGACTTAGAACCTTTACTTAATATATTAGAATTGTCGTATCTGTATTATATATTTATGAATACAATATTCTATGTTCCCTGTTGAGGGTTTTAATTAATATTTCTGTACAAGTATCTGTATTGTGCGAATTAATTCGTAGTACGGACGGTGATGTTGGTACCCATGGTGAAATATGCAAATCTCACTTGGTTTATGTGAAAATATATTGGTTTTTGGGCGAAGTGAATAGCTGAAGTTTGAGCAGCTTCTTTGTGAGTATAATTGAAGATGATTTATTTGTTTTACTACAATTTAAAAGTTATGTTTAATCATAGTTTTGGGTGGATGTGGTTATAATATAATTGTGTTTAATTACGAAAATATGAAAGGGGTAAAAAAAGTAGATTAATTGCTCAGAAATTTATTATAATATTAAAATTAAGTCAATGCGAATATGCGATAGAGAGTGATCAAAATCAAGCGAGGGTAGTTACCGAAACCCGCGCTTCACGGACGCGACGCTGAGCTGAACTAGTCTACCGGTGACCACGGCCGTTGCAATATGGTCCAAACGTCGGGCAATAAACGAGGTATTTTATCTTAAATTAATAACCTGTAATATACATATTTTCATAATAAGTCAATGCAATTTATGATACATCCCACAGCCATGCATTAAGACAGTAATACTCTAGGGGACGTAGTGATTACAAAGTTTTACCCGTTAAAAAACAGAGATTAATAGAGATTGCCCATATAAAACCTAAGCTCGTTATCTTACAACAAGATGATAAATACTCTGCAGACTAAGGGATGTTTACTTTAAAATATTCATAAAACATAAATTTCAAATAAAAACTATTGCAAATATTCCCTAATGACGAGCCGGGAAAACAACATTTAGTGCACTATTTTTCATCCTTTTTTCATCAAGTACATAAGGTTGAAAATTGTTTACCAATAAATGTTGCAACAGCAAAACATTTAGCACCTTCCTCCTAACTTTACTTGCGGCCATGAAAATTCTGGAGGTGGTAAATTAAACCTTAATGCTATAGCAATAAGGATAATTGAATATAGATTATATGGTATTGTAGGTATAAATAATGTTGTTAAAAGCTTATGAATAGGCAATAAGTTGTCTTCAGGCGCCTACCTCTGTTCACTGGTTAATGACAGTTGTATAGGCAAGTTATGTAGATTAATGCCAATTTTGCGGTACAGTTATAGAGTTATGTGCTGTGTATATCTTGTAATTAGACTGCTTTACTATGTAACGCCATCTAGATTTGATTGTAATAAAATTTATGCAGTTTATTTTACGTAGTATGTAATTTACTAATGTTGATAAAAAGGTAGTAGAAATAGGCTGTTATAATTAAGCTACTGTTTCGGTCAACGTCTATTTTTTGATCGAAACAGTAACAGATATTTGATGTTGGTCAAAGCATTTCCATTTCTCTCGATTGTTCCTGTTGCACGATCTACAATCAGAGATTTTCCTCATTAATTGGAATGAATTTGATTGCTCTCGTTGTTTGCTTATCTGCGAGTTGTTTATCATACTACGGACGAAACTGTTCTTATACCTATTCATAATAATTTGTAATTAAGTTTTCACATTAGGTATTCAAATTCATTACTCACTGTGAATTTTTTATTAATATTCAAAGTCTGACTCACGCAAATACAAACTCCAAATAACCGTCCAAAACGAAACTAGCAGCATCATAAATAAGTATCAGACCAGCATAGATCGGAAATTTGTAGCCGGTACATTTGTCGATACAGACCATTGCTTGCAAACGTCGCGTCGAATGTCTCAATTCACTCTGTAACTAAGCTAGCATTCGACTTCCTGAAGTATATATAGGATTTATTTGATGTTTTGTGGTTCTTTGTCTTTGTGCTTTGTTCTTTTCTTCGCGTTATTAATTTGATAACTGATGTGTTTCGGAAGCTAGAAGTTATTGTGAAATTACTCATAGATTCAAGGAATATATGTTTGACAAAGTAATAGTCAAACGAGTATCTAATGATACGGAAAAATTAAGAACACAACAAATTACTTTCATTTACGAAGCGAGGTAAACTAGCTTTGAATAAACAATTTAACACTAAGGCCAGAGTTCAATTAAATGTTAAAATGAGTTAGTCATAAATTACAGTTCTTTAATATATTAAAATATTTTAGGTGTTACACTTCACAAAGAAAATAAGTAAGTAGGTAGGTACTATCAATTACTATTCGTATAAAATCATCAAAAGATCTTGAATACTTTTTTATCTATGATTAAGGCTTTTTGTCAACTTCGAATAGGTACCTAGGTACTAAACTACAAATTTTAATTATAAGTTTTTAATGTTAAACATAAATCATGACAAGTCTTTACTTTACTTTTAGGTGAGGTTTAAATCATACTACAGAAACAATTATATAACTTTAAATAAGTATTGTGAACATATATACAGCTTAGTTCCAGCAACACTAAATAATAAACTTATTGTAACTACGCACAATTCAGACAAGTTTAATAACAGTGGTTATTAAAAGCTGCGAAGGTATTTTAATTTTGTCGTTGTTTATTACGCAGAACACCTTACAATACTGCTGAGCACTGAGCCTCTGTTGACACAAAAGATTTATGAGTAATATTAATTGGAAAATTGAGGCAATATCATTTTGTTCCGTTTTGGAGTTTACGATAAATAAAATTATTTGGCAGATCTTCTATACGAAGTTTATTTGAATAGACATTCTATTAAACTTCAAATCAAAAATCTGTTAAAAGTCTTATTGAAACATGTTTCTCGATTCGAAACATGGTTAACAAGGAATTATAAATCGATGTTACAGCATTAGATTAAGTAGGGCTAAAAGAAACAAATGCTTTTGGTTTGGTCGAGATACCAACGTATTCAATCGCACTAAAGATTTCTTTTTCCACAGTAATAATAATACTGATTGATGTTAAAATTAATTTTCATTATTTCCTTCGGAAATACCTACAAGAAAACAACCCAATAAAAACGTGGTGATAAGAAAGACTCAAAAACTCATTACTCAGTGAGTTACAAAGTATTTAGTACAATAAAGGCAAGTTATACTCGTCTGTTGACGATTTCACAATAATTATTACGATGCGGCATTTAAGGTAAGGATCCCGTCACGCATATACCTACGATAGGGAAGCCGACAAATTAATATGCTAGCTGTAATTGATGACAATTAGTGAACCGACGCGGAACGGTACGGCGTTGATTGTACCATGAATGTGTGATTTCCACTATATGGAATAATTATATAGTGTAAGTCTGAAATGAAACCTCTGTTCTGTTCTGAATGCTATGCTGTGGAAATTTCGAGAAAGTTATTGTATTGTCGACTGGCCTGTTGGTCTAGTGGTTAGTGACCCTGACTGCTAAGCCAGATGTCGTGGGTTCGATCCCCACCCAGGATAAAACTTTGTGCGTGGCACGATGGTTTATTCTGTGTCTGGGTGTCATTTATCAATAATACTCGTATTTATGCATTTAGAAATATATAATTATGTTTTTCGGTTGTCTGGTTACCATAGCTCTGCTTTGTTTGATTAGATGACGTTGTGTGATTTGTCCCAAGATATTAATATTATTATTTATTATTATTGTTGTAATTAATAATGATCGGTTTGTGTGTACAATAAATACATAATGTACAATAACATAACAATAATACATACATAAATGTTGTGGATTTGATTGAGGTCAAAGCAATAAAAAAAAAAACTAAAACAACGCAAGTATACAATTAGTAATTTTAACATCTTAGAAGCGTAGTCCCAGTTTTGAAAAAGTAGAACCGAAATATGTTGAAGAAGAACCCTCGCTACCATGTGAGTGATAGCATCATGTTACGTCATATTACAAAAATGGAGCACGAACAATGATGACAAATTGTGCTTTATGTCATCTTGACCGAAATAAAAAATATGTCAGAAGGAGGAAAATATACCTTTATATCTAACCCATGGTAAATAAAGACAATTGAACCTCAAGAACAGTTCTTGAAATGAAAACGAAGTAATAAAGAGAGAAAGAGATAAAAAAGCGCCTGCAAGAAAAAACATACATGAAAGTATCAATATTGTTGAATATCAGAATCCAATACATACAGTAGGAGTTCAATACTTATTGCAAAGCGCACAGAAATATATTATTTTCAAGATATGAAGCATTCGTGCTCTCAAAATGAAATCTACGACCAATATATTCAACGATGAATCATACTCCGGACCCTAAATACATAGCACTGATTACTAACAAATAAATATTCATAAGTGTTAATCAGCAAAATCTTTCTTGTCATTTTCATCTGATATTAATTCATCTACTGAGTTGGAAAAAATCTGATAAAGTTATAATAAACTAGCACCCAAAAGTAAACTCTATTTGGAATTAAATAGGGTGTTATTTTCTTTTATGATAAGAGGGTTTTTGAGGGCAATAAGTGCCCGATCAAATTGAGATACGAGCTAACACGTGGAGGTTATTGGCACACAAGTGTTTGGACAAACTACGATATTGCTTATTTGTGCGGAAAATCTTTAAGGTCGGGGTGATATTAGGATCTTTATAATCGTTGGTGACCGAGCAAAAAATTTACAATTTCTGTTTTATTTATAAGACCTTATTGTAATTTATTTTTACAACTTAAAAAAGTATTTTACTAGGTTTCGTTAGGCTTGGAGTTGAATGTAGCCAACCTAACTGGTAAAAAAAATATATATATATATTGGCTGAATCGGCGAAAATACCTTAAGTTCGAAAAGAAAAAGAAATTAGTATATAGACTCTCTCAGTAGCGCAGTGTTTGTATAATTCTAATGTATGGTCCTATTCCCTTGCGGGAATAAAATTGTAAAAATTGGTTTAACAAAAAGTCTAGGTATAATTTTATGTCCGGTAATATAGTTAATCATGTTTGTGAAGTCCTCCGCGACAAGACTTGTTTTTTTGGGAGCAGTGGGTGTAAACTTTTTTAAAGAATAAGTTTAGGTTATCATAATAGAATTTGAAAGTATCAAGTCATATAAAATATTGCCACAATTATTATACACTTGCTAACCCGCGCAATTTGGTCTCTATCAATTTTTCCCGTTTTTGCAACATTTTTCATTGTTGCTGTGCACCTATTAGTGGCAGTGTGATGTTTGACACTACCTCTTCAACATTGTGAGATTCTAAGATTATCGCGTTCCACCAATAAAACGGACTAAAAACTCTGCAGCTTTATAATATTAGTATAGATTTTGTTCACCTTTTACTATTTAATGTTTAAGTTTAACTACAAATATAATTATGCTCATCTTACAAAAAAATGCTTGGCTCGTAGCACTTGACATCGTACAAACTACCGATAACAACCTTCCAGTGATTAAGCATCAAAGTTAGAAGGAAAAACTTGTTCAATAAAATGTAATAATCCATGAAAAATGACACGACGCTACGTTGCGTTAGCAAGTCATCATATTGGCTAGCCATTTATCATTATTGATGGCAATATATATTTTTATCATTGATTTTGTTTACTAGTAGATGCATAGTTAGCTTAGCAATATCCTATTTGTTTCGAATATAAAAAATAATTAAATATATTATGTTTATAACTAAATATATATCATTAAATAAGTCAACTTCCGTAGTAGAGTACAAGCCCTGTGTCGTGTGGGACTTTATAAATATTTAATTCACGGTCACAAAATACAACCAGACTCGGAACAAAAAATTGTGGATCACACAAAGTGGTGTCCCGTACGGGAATAGAACCCATGACCTCTTGCACAGCTTATAATCAATCAAAGTCGTAATAATAATAATAAAAATAACAGTTCTAGCGTTGCCGCCAAAGTTTTCATTTTGCACACACTATCTTGCTCATACCGTTTTTACTTTTAATATTTACTAAATACAGCACCATGACAATTGAAAAATGGCATCCATCCAACCATGTATCCCCAAAAACACGAGTTTCCAAGAAAATATCAATTTCAAAGAACATCTTTCAACGCAAACATTGAACAAAAGAAATACTCAGAGCGACAGTCGCCTGTTTCAAATAATTTTTCACTTCATTAGCGGTGCAGTTAGCGCGTGTCGCAAGATGGGCTGTGACTGTTCCGATGTTCTTTTGAGTCATGCGAATAGTTATGTCCTCTTTATTTATGTTGCCTTAGAACCGTGGCTCGTGTACTTATAATAGAATGAAAGGTGATAAAAATGTCGTCGTTGTTCTACAGTTTCATAACAGCTATAAAATGATAAATACATTTTAAAAGTGGATTTATATCAATCAAAAATACCATCTTAACCTTTAAAGTTCTATCGTTCATTAACAAGTATCATTTGTTTTCAATACTAGATGACAGATTGAATACACACAAAGAATTTGTTAGAAAAAGGTTTAGTTTAGTTTCAGAATTAGAAATAGGAGCATTAACTCATTTGGTTTAAATTCACTCATATATTGAATGTTTTCATAGATAAATAAAAAGAGCTAAAATGTATGTACGTAATTAGATAGAATTTTTGAATAACCGAGTAAATCTAATAACGACGTTCTCATAGTCCCCGCTGTATATAGCAGAATATCCAATAAAATAAGGGCTTTACCTCTTCATCACAGAAAACCCCATTTCTCAGGTTCTATAATCATATAAGATGTTCCCAATATATTTTTCTCGACCTCAATTGATTTAGGTCGCCACTTCTCACGCACTGTTTTACTCACTTAAAAGGATCCTCGATTCGAGTAACCCCTTTTGATGTTAGAATACTTGGAGTATGCCAGATACGTGCTACTAATGTGATATTGGTTTTTATTTGCGGTTGAATGTTGGGTTTTAGTAGATGTTTTTAAAAAACCTGGTGTTGTATGTACCACGTTTTTTAAAAACATCTACTATTCTTAACGTCTACTGTTTTTAAAACTGTTACAAAGATATCCTAGCTTATTACTGCTTTAAGTATTTATATTTTTACATTGGTGGTGCTGGATACTTTTATATTAGTGGGAACGTTAACATCAACGTTAGTATCAAGGGTAGACAGGACAGATGACATTTTCCGTTTACGTTGGCTATTGGTTTCTTTTATATAAATGTCGACTACATTATTATATAACCGGCTTTGTACCAAAATTAAGAAACATTTTAGCAGAAACAAAAGTTAGCGAGTTGTTGTTTCGGGAAGATTTTTGTCAATGTAGCAATGTACTAATAATACGTTACCTACTATTTGTTAAAATTGTTAACACTTTTGATGGAAATATAATTCCCTACATATGTTCCAAATGCTTTTTCTAGATAAATAGATACAATTTCCGATCAAACGGTTTACACATGTCATATCAATTATACCTTAGTTCGTTTGTCTTTTGAAACAAATAATTGACTTTAACCTAGTTTCGCCATAATAGCGTTTCCCGGAGTACACATCCTGTCAAATATTTGCTTTGGGTCGTTAATTAACTTGTTGTGATCCTGTGGATGTGACAAGCTCGGCCGATATTTGTCTTCATGTACGTTTAATGTTCTATGAACTTTGGTGTTTTTGCGTTTTGGCGAAATCCTACATTATTTGATATTATACAAATACTAGCTTTGAAAGTTCTTAGTAACAAAAAAACCGGGTAAGAGCTGTATGAATATAAAAAACAGATTTTAATAATTGCACCAGCAAAAGAGCGTATGTTCATGGTACTTAAGCCCTTTTGTCGAGAAACGCAATTTTTCGGCAATAACTCAAGGACAGTATATCCAGTCAAGTCCAAAATAATTTTAGTTTAAAGTATTTGTTAAGCGCCACCCTTCTGATTTTTTAATATTTTTTGGTCACACGGACACAATTATTTTATGCAACTTTCGGAGCGTATATTTTCAAAAATATTTACTTAATCAAAATACTTTTCCATAAAATGTTGTACCACAAGTTGATGTTTGCTAAAAAAGAACAGCTTCTGTTACGTGTGGGGAGTGCCCCCCTAAAAAAATAGTAAAAAAATATTTTAATTATTTAACTATCAAACTACGAGTAAGTAGCGGCTACTATAAGAAACCTTTTCACCAAATTTAATTAATATTCATTGTGTCTTGCAGTAAAATGCCTGTGACATACGGATGGACAGACAGACAGCGGACATGACGAAACTAAAAGGGTTCCATTTTGGCTACGGAACCCTAAAAATGGGGGAGGAGGGCTAGGATTTGTGGAATGCCTAATAGTTGGGATAGTATTTTACAACCATGAGAAAGAAGTAAATTCAACCACTTATTCAGTATTATTGGAAGGAGTCAATTGACCATAGCCAGTGTTACTGTAAGCTTTTAGACTTGTAATCGGGAGAGCCCTCCCCAAAATAATGATATGAAGCTGTGCATTTGGATCATTTTGTTCTATACTAATCAAATGCAATAAACAAATTCATGAAGCAATAGAACATAGTTTTGATATTATTAAACAAATGTAGACATTGGTAACATAAAAGCTGTTTTTATTACCTCCTCACAGGCTGTTCCTACCTACTTATTTTCCGCGAATTTTGTTTGAAACTTTAGTTCGTAAGTCATGTTAAGCTTAAACACTTCTAAAGAGTCAGTAAAACATTGTGAATTAAAATTGATGTAAATTACATAAATTTTTGAAGTGAAAACTTCTTTGGCAGCGTTGTGCTCTTTTTTGGTATAAGTATAAAAATTTAAACTCGCTTCAGGATCACATGATCCTGTTCGAAAATTCGTAGATCACGCGACTTTGATCGAAAATTTGTAAGACGGAGGGAGAGCAATGAAAAACTGCTACAATATAATTAATTTTGCCACCATTTACAATGTTATTATAGCTCAGGTGGGAAATCGGGCGCTCCAGAAACCAGAAAACCCCAGTTCGAGTTCGATTATTATTTTCCCTTTTTTGTTTAATTTCTTAAATTTCATTTTTTGATTTGTGATTTATTATTTCATTTTTTTTTATTATTAAGGCAGTAAGATCGAAAAACTTTATTCAAATTTCAACATTATGTATTTTTTTCTGATAGATAAACTTTTTAATTGTTATGTCGTTGTTTTTTAAATTAACATGTTTGTGTACGATAACTAGACGATAATAGATGAATATTATATTTTACCACATAAATCATAGTAATTAATACCTACATATAAAAAAAAAGTTTTCCCTAACTATTCCAAAATATTTAAAACGCACAACGTTAATGTTCAAGTTTTCACTTCTGCCGGAGTGCAACCCGTTTTTTTAGCTAGACTCTCTTAGGTCTTGTACCTATTTATTTGGAGTCTTCATTTAAAATAGGGTATTATTTTGAATAACATACGTAGTCTACAAGAATACGCAAACGCTAACAATGTCAATTTTTCTTACAATCTTTATATGCTGATAATTTGAAAAGCCAATTTCGCAAGCGGTTCCCCCTAAAACTCGTTTCACCCATAAAATTGAGTTAGCCAACCGCTTAATATATTTGGCAAACATCTCGTATGTGTGTCGGGAAAATGTACCAAAAATACTTCGGGAATGATATGCCAAGCCTTGTATTTTTTGAGAGAAATGACATTTTTGGCAGGCGATAATAAGATGAAGAAAAACCGCCCAGGTAGGTATAAGGAATGGTATAACGAATACATAATTCAAAACACACACACACATACCTAAGTTGTACAAACATAGCCTGACTAATATTGTAAAAGTGAATGTGAGGTTGTTTGTTTTATTTTAGGTTTTTACGCTCAATCGATCATCATGAAATTTTGCATACATGCTATCAGGGGTACAGAAAAGGCCACTTAAAAAGATAAGGAAGACTAATTACGACAAATAAAACTGAACAAACAAAACTCCATTAACGGTACGTACATAACTGCAGAAAGCGCATAAATATTAATTTGATAGTTTTCAATATCAATTATTATCAAATATAGGTACGGACCTTATCGAAAACGGCTTATAATATTTTGAATATGCTTTGTAGATAGAATTCCGCGAGATGCGCCTTTTTCTACATTGTTGGTTTATCTAAAAAAGCGATTTACGATTTTTTATTTTTTATTTTAACAATATTTTGCCCTCTCTCTGCACATTTCAAACAATCCAGGCATTAATTCATGGAAATAGAGAAAAGGCAATATTTTAAGACTGTATAAGATGAAGATATACGACAATTTTCAGTTATATGAGTAGGTACAACATGTTATTAGCAAATAGTTGTAACCAACCATTCTCATCTTAAGTATACAAGTACCTACCAAAGGTACTCGTATACTAAAGATGAGAATGGTTCCAGACAACAAAGATATAATATTATATAGAAATCAAGTAGACTGGGGTTGGCAAATGACCAGCTAATCTTTGGAGGAGTAATGGCGCGTAATGGAGGCTGCTTTAACTTAGTAAACCAAAGTACATCTTGGCTTTGTTCTTACATTATGATTTACTCAATAATCATAGAAATAATATGAATTAAAGGACATTTTGAAATTAAATATTATTTTGTTTTGTTTTTGTCCGACGTTGTGACCTTGTGTCGCTACAGTCGCACACCTCTCAGTGCCAGAACATTAAGCCAGTGGTCCTGCACCCACTCTCTCTCCAGTCGTGTCGGCTTCCCATCCCATCGGGTTATGCGAGTGACCCACAAAGAGTGCCTTGTATCTTGCATCTTGCTCTAGAATATCTCCCGCGTAGTTCGCTAGTCTCTGACAAGATTAGCCGCCCTAATCAGCATCTATTCGGAGAACATTATTGCAACAGTCATGCTTACGAGAAGATCCGGTTATCTGACTGATTGACTGATATATCAACGCAGGGCCTAAATTATAAGGGTTAGAAACTTGAAATTTTGCACGTGGGGGACCTTTTATAACGTGGGGGAGTGCTAAGAAAGGACTTTTGAAAATTCACCCCCTAAGGGGGTAAAATGGGAATGCAACGTTAGTATGAAACTTTGCTGTTAAAATATTTTGGTAACTCGGGGGCGCAGCTAGTACAACATATAACAAAAAGGTGTAGTGAAATTCAAGGATAAATGATTCATGATTCTGAGTATTTGTACCTAATTTTATCTGAATAGAAGTTAAGCCGTTCAATCCGGCGCCTCATCTTGCTCCGGTCATTTCGGATTTTCGTCCATTCAATTTATTGAGACTGCAGTATCACATACTGCTGCTGAAGTTTTTGTCAAACTCAGTTAAGGTTCCACAAACATTTGTGAACTAAGATATCTCCGGCGTAGTTGGCTGATCTTTGAGATCAGCCACCGTGACTGAAATAGGCCAGCAGAACATTATTAAAGTAATTGAGTATATTGCCATTATGTAGCACCCTTTACAAAGGTTCACACCTCTTGCTAACGATCGGTGCAGGAAATGAAACGTAATAATTGTATCGGAGTAAATTGAACTAATATTAATTACAGAACATTGAACGTTAATGAACTGTTTAAATACTGTTATTATGAGCAGCTATTTAAGTGAAAATAATTTTCGTTTTACTGGTATAATATAGAGAACATGCATGTTATAATATGAAATTAAAGAATAGTAAAATTATTTTCTCCTTTGTTTTAAGTTCTTATTTATTATTGTATCTAAAAAAAGTAAGAAATAAAGGACTTGTCAAAAGTGTTTGGACAAAAAACTCACAGCGAACAGACACTGGTTGTTGTGTGTGTGATTTTGGAATTTGTTTTTCTTAAGAGATGGATTTTTCGTGTATGAAATAATTTTCATCTTAGTTTATCAGGTGATGTTAACCTAATATTTTACAAGTACATAGTAGCTAAAACAAAGCGTTTACAGGTTTGAGGTACTAGAAAAGTAAGAAATCCTAAAATGATGCCCATTTAACCCTGTCAACGAAATATATGGAAAACTTTTTTTGCTTTTTTTGACATGTATAGTACTTGAAGCTTAATTGTTCCCATATTTTCTTTTGATTATCTTGAGAAACAGAATTAATTGACATCAAAAAAGTAAGTATCTCGAAGTTTCAGGGTTGTTTTATGAGCTATTAGCGGATCAATACTCGATTAACAATATGGTAGTCGATCATATGAACACGGATACCTCGAGCAAGGTAAAGTCCGTTAACAGTTCTAATCATTTCTATTACACAAATGCAACTGCATTACTGACAATATAGACACACTAACACTACACTTGCACACACGACTATAAAAATAGCGACAAGTCTATTGGACGATCTGTTGTCGTTTCGACCGCTCGATCAAGACTGCTAAATTAGACCAACTACCCCACTACCAGCACTTCAAATGTAAACGTCAAACTAAAGTCAAGCTATCTTGCGGCGACAATGTTTAAATGAGTCAATAGACTTGCTATTTATTCAAAACAGATGCTAGGTCAACGGAAATCAATTTAATAATTCTCTGACATTTATATAAAATATTATGATTTATTAAAAGCGATCTTTAAGAAAAATCAATAGTGAAATCACACATTTGTGCCATCGAATCTTAAACTGAAATTATTACAGGATGATATCTATTTATAACACTTATAATCCTAGATATACCCTGTGTCTGTTCGCTCTTTGTTTTTTTTTTTTTTGAGCATTATCATTTTCTCCAGAAATACATTTTAAAATATGACTTAAAGTAAAAATTAAACTTTATAAAATTGTGGGCTCTTATTCCTAACATAAATTTTTGTACCTGTGAATCCGCAAACCTTCAACACAGCTTAATATTGTTATTAAATTTTATCAAAAGGGTTGTTAAAAAGTGCAATATATATTATAAAGTAAAATAAAAAAAGGAAACCGTGACTTACTGATTACATCAACAGCTTAATTCTCAAACTAATGAACAAATTGAGTTATTATTTGCCGCACAGATAATTATAAAGACGAAGGCATCCGCTAAGAACAGGTTGTTTTTAATTCAAACTCTAAAGGGGTGAAATGGAAGTCCCACATTTTAATCAAAATCAAAGTTAACGCAAGTTCATCTACGGAAAAAATAAACTGATCTAATTGTCTAAATACTCATATTTTTCAAAACCGCTCAAAAGCTCACAGGAGCCTTAAATTCAACCCTCACTTACTAAGTTACAGTGAAACAATAAACACAGACATTTTGCAAATAGTCCATTTATGAAATTGTTCCATGTTAATCAGTAGTGTTTGATACGTATGTTTGTAAGAGTGGAATGCTAATTATTGATTCGATTAAGTGATATCGGATTGAATCGCGATGGCGAAGCGAAGCGAAATTGATTTGTAATAATGAAAATGAACACATGTATTGATAAAAGGATTGTTCGCATAAATGTTGAGATTAATAATTTTGATAAACATATATTTATGTATTGTCACGTTCTACGTGATGGCACATGAATAACATTTCCCTTCAAATATTCAATTCCGATAGCTTTGGTGATATTTTTGGTACTGTGAGCAGAAGCTCACATCAAAATACTGAATACGTAATCGTTACATACCTCAACGTTTTTTCCCCATTGTGTTGTAAAAATAAAGCAGACTTTTTCAAATAGGTATATTTATATGCCTTTCTCCAAGATTCATTCATTAGCGAATATTATATTTCCATTAACTTTGCCATCAAATATACCATTGCTTTGCTATTTGTTATGAAACGCTCAGCTATATAATTTCAGCACACGTTTACGATCCGACGTCAAAAGCTTGTGATTAAAAAGCTTATTGTCACCAAGCTTTTTAAATTGAGCCAAATCATAATGCCAATGAACAACATGAGCTTAGAGCAGCATTTTGTTTAGCACCTTTAATTTTAAATGTCTTATTTAATAAATATGGGTAGGTAGTGGTCAATACCTAATATTTTAAACTTGAAAACGCTGAGTCACAAATTTTGCCCAGTATTTTGTTTATTATTACAACCCCAAAAATCCACACACGATGACGAAAAACATTACAGCGTACAAATAAAACGGCACGCACAAAAAGACTATCATGGCACCTTCAAAAATGGCGGACGCGAAAAAAATAACGAGTAATTACACACGCGACGCAAAAGGGAGAACGAGTAGGGGGTGAACAAAAGTGTTTTGTTTTACTTTAATATTTCACTCCTGTCACCGACTAAAGAATCCTTCTATGATTAAAATGTACCCTTTACAGCGATACGTATTACCTTTAAAGAAACTTTTTTTAATGCGTAAGGTGTTTTCAATTGTGTCATGTGAAACATCTGGGTTTTGCATTTGTTTTGATCAAAAAATATTTTGTTTTTTAAATGTAAAGTCTATTTAATAGATTCGAAATAGGTACTTCTTTTGCCCGTGAAAAGGTCCTAAAAGTTTTAGGCATATTTTTATTGAAATGTATTCTGAATTAGCATTAATGTAACATTTTTTGATTACCTTATTTGCAAGTTTTCCTACAGATAAGGTAATTAATATGTTTGAGTCGAGCGGTATTATAACTTACCAATAAAACATGCAAAGAAAAAAAATGCTAGGAAATTTCTACATGTTTTTTAATCACACGAGTATCACCAGATTAATTTCCTATAATTCTTAGAACTAATGTTACAATTTATTCCAGTTCTCTCATTATATTGTAACCTAGACTGCAACATCAAACAGTGTTCAAAAGACAAAGAATATCTCTTTGACGATATCAAGCGCTCTCTAAACTTTGTTTAAGAAATCTCAGTGGGATCTGTTAAAAGTGTCCGCTTCGCTGGCTCTTCGTCTCGTAGTTTTATCGATAGGAATAAATGATGTTAAAGAGGAATGGCTAGTGAAGATATTTTATGTACGACTAGCCATTCTTGACGCATTTATATTGGTTATTGCGTCAAAATTGTTTTATTTTGCCAATTTTAAAATTATAGATATGGTCACAAATTTCGATGACTTTTTGAATTCTGTAGGGATTCAATTTTCAAAAACTCCTAATACGTCTTTGGCATTTTGTGTTTAGTACAAACATTATTTTATATAAATGTAAGTATTATCAAAGTGAAAATTAAAAACTTTGATGATTGAAACAAAATGAATTTAGTGTTATGATTTTTTTTAGCGTTTCAATATTTGTACTAACAACGATGGTCAAGCAGGTTATCTAATGGTAAGTTTGAGACTGTTGCCGTAGACTACGTACGTAATACAAGTCAAGTTGTTTGTGTATTGCACGAAAAACATTTACATTGATTTCGACTAATTCCACCATCTTTATTACAAGGAGAGATTTAATAGTTTGTTTAGTCTCCTTTGAGATGACGAAGACTGCTAGAAGAAGCCACCTTATATTTTCAGCTATATCAATTTTAATGGCTTCACATTAAGGTCGTATTTCCTAAAGCATGATACAGTTTTGGTTGTGTCAAGACAGTCTTTGTTAGGTAGTTACTTTTGAAACAAAGTGATGTGCTTTACTGTTCAGATAGACGATCCTTTTCAGTGTCTCATTTATACGAAATTGTTAGGTTTATTTCGAAAATATTTGTTACGATATGTTTTGGCTTGACAATTTTCTGTACTCAAATGAAATATTGTAGGAATTTTGAAACAATAGAAACAAATTTTACTTAATACAAAATAAGAATATTAATTTACAAATATTTCGAAATTTTAAATATTTAGAGGATTGGAATACATTGAATCATATCTTCTGTAAATTCTAAATTAATCTTTGACAAGGTTTAAGGGGTATTGGAACAATGTATTTATGACATCATATCGATTTAGCGATTTATTTATCTATCTCCCAACAACTATCATTACAGCAGTGGTTCTCAATTTGATAGATATTGTCATAGCATTCCCATCACTGCCCGCGGGTGTCGGCAAAACGACTAAGGGATTTTACACCGGAGAACGAGTTTTACGTCCTCTGTGTACTTTAAAGCCTTACTGCGATCGCCAACCCACTCGCCAAGCGTAGCGATTCTGGCTTTTGGCTTCAGGACCTATATTAAGTAGGTTCCACTGGGGAGACCCGTGCCCAGTGGAACATCACATAGGTTAATATATATGTTTGTATGTCATAGCATGATACGTTGATTTACCTATAATTATAAATATCACTGTTTCCTAGAAGTCAAGCAACCAGTATTAAGTCATTTCAAACTTTTTCTGATACTTCCGACACTGTTATATTAATTTCTTCTGAATGATTAATTTATGCAAGCGTAACCTTATATTTTTCTTTCATTACCTACTCCTAACTTACTCTATTCATATTTCAGGTGTGTACGAGTATAGTTGAAGTAATATACCCTCATTATTTCAAAGCAAGGGGAGGCACGAAGTCTGTGGGATTCCCGGTAATTACGGTAATACGGAGCTTTGAAATAACACTGTCCTCTTCAAATATTTATGCGGCAGTCAGTGGGAAGTGAAATTTAATTTTATATGGACAACTAGATTCTGATTGCGGTTTCATGAGGTTTCATATGGTTTACGGATAATATTTTGTTAGTGAATTCACGTATTTATATTTAAAATGTTTGCTTCCTGCAACTTTGGAACAGCATTTAATGTTTTTTTTTTTGGTATACAGACATTAAATAGGATGTAGTAATAGTATGGTGGCTATGTTGATATAACGAATCTATGATAAAGAACTGTAATGCTAAATGGATTCCAATTTCGCCTTATTCTATTTGGGTTATCGAATGATTTCCCATCACAATTACAAAATGTGGAAGCGGTAATACGTTTTTTCCAATTTATAATTTATATATTTATAATTCATGCATTTCTATTTGAGACATTGTGAACGAAAAACGATCACAAATTATAGTACAGATTGGTCACTCTTATACCAATCAAAATACCAAGAGTGACAATCAAAACCCACAACTTTAAGATGGAGAAGTCAACCAAACTTGTACGTTTCTATGCTGTCTCCCAAGAAAATACCAATTTGTTTCCTCTGGAACTTTCCGCGAACATTTGGCTCTGACAATATTTCATGTAATTTACTCTTTTAGGGACAGAATAAATTTGTACTCTCGCAAAATTTTTCGTCCCCGTGTTATGTCTGCGACAGATGTTTCGAATATTTTTTTCTTCTATTTTATTTTCGCTTCTTACTTATTATTTTGGAAGTCCTTTGGTTTTGCGAATCCGAAGTTTTGTTTGACGCAGTTTATAAATTATTGTGTCGCAATATTTTATTTTTAATTTTACTGGATTTGTTTTGACTAATATATTTAAATTTCGCGTCAAATTCTTTCCCAAGTTTCAAAATTTACATAATTATGTAAATTCAAAATGTCTCGTCCTATATTTGGTTTTTTTCAAATTATTGGAAAAATATTTATTATAAGATTGGTGAATTAAGTAGAGAATAAAAAGAAGAATATTTATAAGTATACAAAAAAATATTAAAATTAAAAACTGCGTTATACCCAACAGCTCTAACAGCTCTTCAACCTCAACGAGAACAGTCACTTCATAATAATATTAGCCGCTTTGTTAGATCTTCCACGATAAATATACTGCATTTTACAAGTTATAAATAGTTTTATATATGGCTAAATTTTTTTATTTACTATACGCACCCTACCGTCAACAATGTGAGATTTAAAAGTACAATCTTAAATCTTACATTACTAAATGATTCTTTTAAAAGTGACGCATGATTGCCCATTCATAAAACGAATTCTAGTAATTTATACAGTGACAATAGAAATATTCAAAGTGATTTCATTCTCATATAACAATCCTGAGGGTACATTAAACGCATCGTACCCACTTTGATAGCCGCCGTTTCCTCGAGAGTCGAGCTAAAGTTTCACAAAGTGTAAGCGAGTGAAGGCATCTGATAGAAGCCTCTCGTTAGACTTCCCACAAAGGGACTATTGTGTTCCTCAGACGGCTCCAAATGAAAAATATAACTTGTTACCGGCATGGTTGAGTAATTTGCTAGACAAAATATCATGGTTGCTACTTCAAACATGAATGTAAATAACTAGATATAGCCAAATAACATACTTAAGTTGCTTAACATTTGACTTTTTTTTTAATTCAACTAAGTTAGCATAAACATTTCCTATCAAATGATCACTAAAATGCAGACTGAGTAACCTACACAACAAATTAGTTGCTGTAGAATTGCAAAAAAGTTAAAATATCTTGGTGGTGGCAAATTAATCAATTTTCCCTTTTTTTTGGCGCCCTAATGATTTCAATGATGTAGCTGTCAGTAAGTAAGTTAATAAACCGAAAGATCCTATACCCTAACAAAATTATTTTAAAAATCACTTTATACGAGCATGAAATACTCCAATCATCAATAATGATACTATAATTTTTTTTGGCAAAATTATGTATTTTGTGCCAAAAAAAATTTTAACACTGGTCTTTGAACACTGTCAAAATAAATTGACGTACTTAAAATAACTGAAATTAATAATTACTTAGGACCTTTTGTAATTTATATTGTAGAAGATATCAGAGAGAGTTCATTATGGTCCGTCTCAAAGTTCGTAAGTGAACAACTAAAAATCCAAGTAAGTGGAGAAAAGACAGAACACTAGCCCCATAAAACAAAACCTCAGCGAGGAACCAATAAACTATCCAGACTAAAGTTTAATTAAATTTTGTATTGTCTTTAAACTGCGGGTGCAAATTGTAAGTGGTAGAGCTTTTGCTTTTTGTTTAGTAGCACCATTGTATTCTGAAAAGGTAGCTGTAGTTTGAGTAGCATTCATTGATATACAATTGGGAAATTGATGGAGTTGATGATAGAATAGTGAAAGTGTGTTTCAACTTGAAAATGGTAGTCGAGTTGGTGAATTTCAAAACATATTACTTGACCTACCGCATCATCTTCAGTAATAAATACAAACCATTTTCTAGAGAAGTAAACACCCAAATGCTGTAAACGAACTGAGTATAAATATAGTTATCAACAATATATCGGCTGCCGCTACACATTGTCAAGTACGGTTACAACTTGTACCAAACGTTAAGTTATCGCTTTACTTTGAAAAGTTCGAAGGAAGTCTTTAGCTCGGTTAGCTCTGCCTGAAAGCGTTAAAATTTAAATTTAATCATTAATAATAACTTCAAAAGAAATCTGTCTGCTTAGTCGTGATGTTTAACAAAAAAATGCACCATTTATTAGTAGTCCTTGAATATATTGCTATTTCCTCTTTTAAGAAAATTAAATACTGCTCATGTAACCGTCCCCATACATATAGCCTACTTATACAAGTTTTGCTAATATTCTATGTAACAACTAACACCAAGCTTATCTTAGTTTACGTGGCTTAACGACGCCCTCGGCTTAAAGGATCATCAAATATGCATTTGGTTGTATTAAAGTCACCCTTTTCGTATGTTACAGGAGCTTATATGGGTCACGCTTAGCTGACCTCCGAATTCACAGGAAAATCTCTCAAAAGTCAGAAACGTAATGGCTTGTATGCCGTGCAAGTCCGGTTTGTTCAGAAAGGTGATTTTATTGTATTAGGGAATTGTTAGTATGTTTACGAAAATTGTAATCATAGATTCTGACCCTTTCTTAGACAGGTAATGTAAAACGTGAGGTAACGATGAAATAGATTAGGTGTATTGGGTAAGTACTAGTTACGAACTGTGCTTATAAATGGTCACTGTGGAATACCGTGGTATCGTGTGAAGAGGTGAGGATAATTCGCCTTGGTAACAAAATGCATTGCAGTTTGCGCAATCTGAGTTGGCCGTACTGATGTTAGTGGCTAATGAACCGTGGAAATACTTTTTCGAGAAAGGTTCCTTTATTTTAAATCTTAAATATCATTTTATTTTGAATTATGTACGCATAACAAATTGTTTCTCTAGATAATCTTATGAGTGCATCTCTATCATATGAGCGAATGTTATAAAATCTCTCTTACGAACTGAGATTTTACTCTTTCCAATTGCCAATAATAACAAATTCACATGCACACCAACATACATATGATGTCTCAACTATAATATGTATCAGACAGATAGTTGCTCTTTTATATATCACCAACTTCCGCCCGCGGCCTTGGCAGCGTTAATTTTGAACTGCTATTTCACCCTTTTAAAGATTTGCTTTAGGCTTTGTAGTGGATACCTCGTAACAACTGTCTGTCTACCGAATTTGAACTCAATCAATTCAGGAGTGTAAGCTGTGTATTGATATATATGTCAATCATAGTTTCCTCTTTTGCCTCTTAAATACACAGATACCTGATCTTCGCAACTTCGTCCTCGTCACATGAGAGAACTAGAAGGCTAAATTCTGTTAGAAGTGTTTTTTTTTTTAATGAAGTAATGTTATATTACTAAAACTTATATGTACCTACATATTTACTAAAGTCTCAACAAAAAATAAAAACAATATTCTATTTAAAATGACCATCTTTGGCTTTTAAATGGCCATCTTTGGCTTTTATACAGGCTTTCAATCTGTCTGGCCACGAATCTATGGAAAATTTCGCCACTGCTTGCTCCAGAGATTTTATAAGAGACTCAATGTCGCCGTGTCGTTCAGAGCAAGGCATGTCCTCTAAAACTGACCACAATTTATAGTCTAAAGAGTTGAGGTCTAGGCTAGATAAGGGGCCAGTCATCAGCTCTTATAAAGTCCGGAACTTTGGTTTCAAGCCAGGCTTGGGTAGTTCGTGTCTTGTACAGAGTCCTGCTGGAAAGTCCACGGTACAATTTTTAAAAGTGTATTGCTGATTGGTTTCACAACACTATGCAAGACTGTTTTTTAATACACTTGGGCTGAAGTTTTCACTGATTTAGCCTAGATAATCCACATTATTAATGTAGTAAGTGTACGCCGAGTATGTTACGAGTAAGTTATGCCGACAAAGTGAAAGAATAAAATCTTGAAAAACATTTTTTTAGGGTACCTCCCCTATATGTAAAGTAGGGATGTGATATTTTCTTACCTACCTCATCGTGTGGGATATCGTTAGATAGGTCTTATAAAAAACGTTTAGGGGTTGTGAAGATCATTTTTATATTTAGGGATCCGTTGGTGTATGAATTTAAAGTGCAAAATTTTTGTTAGAGTCAAGTGTGTCCCTACCAGCTAAATGGTTGATGTTGAGTATGTGAAAAAAATCGCGGTAGTAGTATATATAGTTAAATTAAAAGGAAAACTATCACAGCTAAGAAGGCTTTACAAGTTTACGAGTAACAGCTGACCAAATGAGAAGTAACAAAATTTCGTACAAATTCCATTGAAAAATATTAATAAGTAGGTATATCGTTGTAAGTATAAAACAAATTCGGACAAAAAATCGGATAAAGGGGGGGGGGAGGGGGGTAACTACGGAACCCTATATTGTGCGTGGCTCGCACTTACCCGGTTTTTGAGTTATAGTTTCTCATACGCACGTTAGGCGCTCATTCGCACACAAATCTTCTTTAGGGACATAATTCAGGCCCTAATGGCTCTGTCAGTCTCATTCTATTTAAATTATTTGCTACTCTTAAGCCCTTCATATCAACATGCACCCTATTTTTTTATACATGCTGCTGTTTTCACTTATAATGACAATACGAGTTTAAAATCTTTTAACGCCATAATAACAACATGTCAACAGAATATAAACATCCAAGCTTTACGCATTCAGTTCAACAAAATTGTAAGTTTGTCGTCAAATTAACGGAGTGACGCGACTTAAATTGGATGCATACAGATATGGGATACAGTCCATCGTAACTGAATCAGTTATTTCTATATTTGGCGAGTATTGTACACACATCAAAGGGTTATTTTTGTATAAGTAAATTCTTTCTTTCATTTTCTCGTTAAACACATGGTTCAGTTAGTATAACTCTCTAATTTAAATTTGTATACAGGTTTCGTTAAAAGGGTAGAGTTTGAATACGTGTGTCGTGAATCGTACACAATCCTTCTGCGCCACTTAGGCACAAGTCTACAAGCATTGTATCACGCTCCAGGGACTTTACACAACAAAATAAATAATTAACAGTCATAAAGTAGTAGTAATTATTATATTTTTATTTTTAGGGTTCCTTACCTTAAAATGAAAAAAACGCAACACTTACTTTGTTGTCCGTCCGTCAGTCCGTCTATCTGTCAAGATCCTTTATCTCGGGCACGAGTTGAAATTAAAACCATGTACTCAGGTCTACAGTACCTAGAAGCTGTGAATCAAACTTCTAAGTTAACGCAAATAAAAGATGCGGCTGTTTATTTTAAAAACTGCGAAACTCGACTCCTGAACTATGTATAAATATATATACCTACAAATTCGCACGGAACCCTCGGTGGGCGAGTCGGACCCGCACTTGTCCGGTTTTTTATATTACATAATAAAGTTTCCACTAGCTCTAGATATGAGATATGGCTTCAACACGCATGTAAATCAATACTGAGTTATGTATATCAATATTAACAAACATGAACGACCAATTTATGCTATGCCTTCTTAGTTAAAGGCTTTCCAAGAGAAATAATTTCACCATATAATAGAAAAAGGTTCGTAATAAATGAAACAAATTATATTAAGTATTAAAAACTTTTAACTGGTATGACAGTACTTGAGGCCTGCATATAAAGCAACAGTAGTAATTAAGTATGGAGCTATTTCACATGAATCGCTACACACGTGTTCACCTGACTTCGCGAAAACAGATTTTAAATGAATCTATACTAATATTATAAAGCTGAAGAGTTTGTTTGTTTGTTTGAACGCGGTAATCTTAGGAACTACTGGTCCGAATTATAAAATTCTTTCACTGTTGGATCGCCAATTTATCGAGGAAGGTTATATAACATCACGCTACGACCAATAGGAGTGGAGCAGCAATGAGAAATGTTACAAAAACGGGGAAAATTTACGCAGACGAAGTTGCGCGAGACAGCTAGTATAAGATACAAATAAAACTGTTAGGGCAAAGGTTGTTATCAAAACATTGGATTAAAAGGCGTGTTCACACTGTTTGATTCTCATCTTATTATTTGAGTAATAGTGAAAATTGCCTCAAAATCCATTGCATAGTTTTGAACATCGAAGCGAAAGCAACGTTATTTTATACTATACTAGTTGTCCCGCGCAACTTCGTAAGCGTAAATTTTCCCCGTTTTTGCAACATTTTTCATTGCTGCTCAGTCTCTATTGGTCGTAGCGTGATGTTATATAGCCTTTATCCTTCGTCTATAAATTGGTCTATCCAACAGTAAAGATTTTTTTTAATTCGGACTAGTAGTTCCTGAGATTACCGCGTTCAAACAAACAAACAAACACACTCTTCAGCTTTATAATATTAGTATAGATAAATAAGAAAACGCTTATTTTAAATCGATTAATATAAATCAATCATAAAAGGCTATCTAAATCTAAAAACAATCGGGTAAAAAATACCAAAGACTCTGTTTATATGAACGCACCGTAACCTGATGCTTGGTAGATCGTGACTTGAATGAAGTAATCGTTTCATTTGGCTTTCTAGACTCGTTCCCATCTTGTTTTTCAGGAATCATGAAGGATTTTGTTATTATATCGACGCTATATTACCAATTGGGTTTCATGTTTTTTTATTAAAGGATTACGCACTCAGGCGTTGGCTTTAGGATTATGTTTTTAAATAAATCTATCACAAAATCAAGAGGGTTATATTACTAACTAGCTGTCCCGCGCAACTTCGTATGCGTAAATTTTCCCCGTTTTTGCAACATTTCACGTCGCTACTCCGCTCCTATTAGTCGTAGCGCAATGTTATATAACCTATAGCCTTACTCAATAAATGGGCTATCCAACAAAGAAAATATTTTTCCAATTGGACCAGTAGTTCCTGAAATTAGCGCGTTTAAACAAACAAACAAACAAAGCAAACAAACAAACAAACTCTTCCGCTTTATAATATTAGTATAGATATACACTATACTAGCTGTGCCGCGCGGTATTATTAGCCTATGTGTTAATCCAGGGTGTCAGCTAACTCCATACCCAATTTTATTAAAATTGTTCCAGCCGTTTAGGCGTGAAGAAGTAACAAACATACACACTCACATACTCACAAACTTTCGCTTTTATAATATTAGTGTGATATATTTACCTACTAATAAAAACCGGGCAAGAGCATGTCGCCCATGCTCGGTGTAGGGATCCACAGCCTTGCATAATTGCATCAGCAGAAGAGCGTATGTTCATGGCACTTACACCCTTTTGTTTTCGGCAATAACTCAATTACGGTATTTCCGATCATGTCGGAAATAATTTTAGTTAAAAGTATGTATATCTTTGTGATTTTTTTCCTATTTTTTGGTCACATGGTCCAAAAGTTATGGAGGAACACGATTTATGCAACTTTTGATGCGTAAATCATGTATGGAGTGACACCCCCCTAAAAATATTTATTATTATTATTTAGCTATCAAACTAAATCGCGGCTAGTACAAGACACCTTTTCACCAAATTTCATCACAAAAGAAAGACTCCTCAACAAGACATGACGAAACTGTAAGGGTTCCGTTTTTGCCATTTTGGCTACGGAGCCCTAATAAAACGGCTCTGCTCATATTTTGATTAGTTCAAGAAAAAGGAAGCTCGAGTTTTTTTAAACTCTTTATTATTCCTGGCCTATTATCTTAAAATAAAACTTTCTGCTAATTTTCAGCCTAATATTTTAGTTCGACATTGGTGAGTGAATTTATGAATCAGGATTTTCATTTAACATAAAATAAAGTCCTGTTTGTCTGTTATGTTTATATGCCTAAACGACTGTCCTTTTTTTTAAAAATTTTATTTAGACAACTGAAAACAGAATACAAAAGTTGAAATAAAATATAGATAGGTAAAAAAAAACATTTTAGACAAAAAATGTAAGAACTTAGTCTCATCAAATCTCAATATTCCCATGAACAATGCGCTTCAGATGAACATAGCTAGAGGTCTTAATCTTTAAAATGAGTTACCTGTTTCGTTTTTATCTGTCCAGGGATTTTTCTATAGTGAACTTCCCAATGTCCTTTAATTTTATTCTTAGCTTTAGACTTCACATATACCTACACTTGCAAGGCTGCCCGAAATTAATAACTTCTGAAATGCTTATTAAGGACCGCTTAGAACTGCAAATTTCGAAGTTCTCACAGTAGACTCAAAATACTGTCAAGTCGTCTTCATAACTATTTAAAATATTTATTATTTTTTTTATTTTATTTTATTAGGGAAAACAAACAATTGTACAATATATCTTACTGGCTAGGTGCATTAAAAACTAAGTTAATGTACAATCAACGACGTTTCCACAAATTACCATAAAAAGTACAGTTAAACCTAATTGTAACTTAAAGCTAGTATCTAAAGTAATTAAATCTAAGTACCTATTATACAAACGTTAAACTACTTACTATTGTGAATGACGCAGAGTGTCTATAATATTATTCTTAAATTGAGTTCGAGTGGATCCAAAAATATCTAAATTAACAAAAAAAATATTGAAGTTTTTAACTATCCTATGAAGGGGCGCACGCTCTCCCGCATTTGTACGACTAACAGTCGTAGCAAATAGCGGGTAGGCGCGCGTCTGTCTTCTTATTACGGTCCTGGGTACAATATAATATAAGGAGTTGATAATATCGGTACAGTCATATTTGTTGTTAATGAGGTCATAAAGTATCATAGCCTGAAGTAACAGTCGTCTCGAGTGTAGGGTAAGCAAACCAAACTTCTGTAGGGACTCATTGTATGTGCATTGCCCTAATCGGCATTTGAACTGAGTAGCACGCAGAAACTTGCGCTGCACTCTTTCAATTGCATTGTCGTACTTTGCATAGCAGGGGTTCCAGATCATGCTACCATATTCAACTTGTGGTCGCACAAGGGAATTAAATAGGTGTAAGTATGTACTTGGGCTCTTAAAATCTGCTGATGATCTCATAACAAAATTGTACATTTTAAATGCGCTAGCGGTAATTTTTGTAATATGTATGTCTAAGTGAAGTTTACTGTCCAAGAGAATACCTAAGTCACTAATTATATTATCTTTAAGTAAAGGTTCATTGCACAGAGAGTAGGTAAAGTTAATGATATTTTTATTTTTAGTGAAATTAACGTATTTGCATTTAGATATACTTAATATTAATTTATTATTATTACAGTATTCAGTTAGTCTATTTAAGTCCTGCTGCAATAGATTACAATCGTCTAATGATTGGATTTTTCTAAAAACTTTAAGATCGTCGGCGTACAATAAGAAATTACTGTTACGGAAGCAGGTGGCAATGTCATTTATATAAATAATAAACAATAAAGGGCCTAGAATAGAGCCCTGCGGTACGCCCGAGGTAGCTAGAAAGGAGTTAGATAGGTATCCATTACACACGACACATTGGTTACGATTACTTATATATGACTGGAACCATCGTAACAAGTTACCCCTGATACCATTAAAGGCAATCTTGTTCATTAAGATTTTATGGTCGACTCTATCGAATGCTTTTTTAAAATCGGTATAAACAGCATCTGTTTGCGCTCTATTATCCATGTTATTAAATAGGGAAGTTGTGAATATAAGTAAATTAGTGATCGTGGACTTACGCTTTACAAAACCATGTTGTTCGGGTATTATACTTTGTTGGATAAACGGATATACTTTGTGATGAACAAGCGATTCTAATAATTTAGAGAGAGTACATAGTGTGGAGATAGGTCGGTAGTTCTCAATGTTTTGTCTAGATCCACCTTTATGAACAGGAACTATGTTAGTCTTCTTCCAGGCCAAGGGGAATGTACCTGTAGTCATACATTTATTAAATATTATAAATAGGGGCTTACAAATTGTATTAGCTGTCCATTTAAGGAAACAAGGAGGTATCCCATCAGGTCCAGGCCCTTTTGTTATATCTAGTGTTTTTAAATGAGCAAGAATCAGGGCGGGACTAAATTGTATGTCAAAAAGGTGAGTGTTGTTATTAATAGATAAATTTGGAGGTGGGCACCAATCAAGTGATAAGCTTGAGGGCTCGTATACAGACTGAAAAAATGATGAGAAAAGATTGCAGATATCTAGGGGGTCACTAGCTATTTTATTATTATGGCACATACGCGAGGGGATGCCTGTCCTACTTCTTCGATTAGCTATGTATGTCCAAAAGTACTTTACATTGAGCGGAATACTGTCTTCTACGCTTTTGATGTAAATACTGTAGCATTTAGCACATTCCTTCTTAAAACGAGCCCTGTATAAAGAGAATACTTCATAGTCCGCGCTGTTTCTGTACCTTTTCCACTTAGACCATGCTTTTTCCTTATATTTATATATATGAATTAGGGCTTTGGAAAACCATACAGGAAAATTATAATGTCTTGATTTAGACAGCGGTACACGATTTTTTATAATACCATATATATAATTATAAAAGGTGTCAACACAGTTTTCAGCGGAACTACTATTCAATATCATGTCCCAATCATATTCACTTATATCGTTATTAATTAGGTTAAAATCGGCTTTACGAAAATTATATTTAGCGGTTTGTTTAGGTCGAATCAAGTTAAGGTTTATATTCAGTGAGATGAGCGTATAGAACGGAGGATGATGGTTATAAGCCGGAAGTAAGTAATTATTGGGAATATAGACATGGCATACTGTGTTGGCTATTAGGAGGTCGAGAGTACGCCCGAGAGTATTAGTTAAGAAGTTATATTGCATAACATCGTGTATAGCCATGAAGTTTCTAATTAGACCACATATAGAGGTGGTGCCCGTACAGCTCATGAAATCATGTGTAGGGTTCAATTTTAACCAATTTGCTTTCGGGATGTTGTAGTCACCCAACATTAACAAATCATCGAATTTCGTAGAAATTATTATTTGATTCATATACTCAAAGTGTAGGTCGTATGTAGCAAGTGATGAATTATTGGGTATATATACCGCACTAATTAACGTGTTTATAGTGTTATTACGATTAGGAATTGCAACGACAACTTGCTCAAGATATTTATTTAGTGAGGCTTGCATAGGGAACTCAATGCTGACCGGGTTGTATTCACGTAATACGGCAATCAAGACACCACCTCCATCTGATTTATCCGTCGCAGCTCTATCTCGGTCGCATCGGAAAACTATATAGCGGCTATATATAAATTCGCAGTTTTTTACTATGGAAGTTAACCATGTTTTAGTTAAGACAATTACGTCATAACAATTACTTAAGATATTCATATATAAATTATTTAATTTAGTACGTATACCTCTGCAATTTTGGTAAAATAAACTTAGTTTATTGGAAGTCATTTTAAGTTCTTAAGCAATACAGAGATTATATAAAATTAGGACACAATTTAATTAGTTTTAGCTATCGTTAGTTTCTTAATATCATTTGATGACTTAATGGCTATGGTAGGTGAGGTTTCTGATAACTTTACAAGAATTGTAGAATGCTTTACCCACACAAATTTGTACTGAAATTTCCGAGCGGCGTCGCGAGTTTCACGCAGTAGTTGTTTTTTCTGGAGAGTAAGATGTTCATTGAGGTAGACAGTGCGGGGTACACCAAGAATTCCAAGATCGGCAGATGTGAGACCTTTCTTCAACCGGAAGGAGCTGAGAACGTTGTCCCTTAGGGCGCGAGTTTTGAACTTAGCCACGATATTTTTTGGTCTTTCACTAGTTGCGGCATGTGGCACACGATGTACAGTAACAATTTCGTCTCGCGGTATTGCAATACAAATTTTCTTGCCAATGTCTTCAAGTAAGGTGAATAAGTTTTCATCACAAATTTTTAATTTAAAATATTTATTATCTAGAACATTAGCTGTCAAAACGCTGAGAAGAAGTAACTAAGCGGATTTAAAAAGTGGAACTTGTACCGGTTGAAGGAGTGCGTCGTCATCCGGAAAATGACGCTTCATTGAAAGCCATCTCAAGATTTTAGAACAAATATTATTACTTTGTGAGCCCAGCAACAAGTGCCTTACAAACCAAACATCCAATTCTGCAATTTTTATATCAAAGGGATCTTTTTATATCCGATAGGAAAAGATCGGCGCCATTCGGGTCAATTGCTTCGGGCACTGAGTAAATAAATTAATCAGTATCAGTTATCTATTGGTTCTGTTGCCCTCTGGAAAATCGATTCAGCGAATTGTGGAAGAGACTGAAGATATGCAGGATTGCATGGCATTATTATATCCGAAATCGCGTACTTTTCTTTCGAGTATAAATAGTGTATGCAGATGTCGTCACCTAAATTGAAAAACTGCAAGATGACAAAGCAGCATTAGGTCCACTTGATGGTCAGCCATAGCTTAAAGATGCTATCAATATTAGAAGAGTCACTTGCGTGTTGTCTACTAAGCTTTTTAGATTCATACATATACTGTACATTTAACATGATAAAACCTTTACCATTGCTCATTTTCAATGAGCTCTAGCGAACCTAATAAAATATAATGTGGTTTCACTGACATTTCAGTAGAGTAGTTTTGTTTATAAGCATAACTCTGTTTATCTGATATTGTTTAAGGAACAACCAATAACATAAAAACAAAAATGGGTCATATCAAAGAACGAGTTATATATTACCCTGAATTTAAGCTCCCGGGACATCCATTCTACGAAAAACAAGAAAACAACAGTATAAAGTTACCCACAACGTCATCCTACTGCGGGTTACAAACGATACCTGATCTTATTAGAACTAATTCAATCACACTAGTGCGAGATATCCCTACGGATATAAAGTTTGCAAGCCGCTTTATTTCTTTATACTTTCTTAGTTTATGTGTGATTGATACAAATTGCTTTAGGGGATTGCGTTGACTAGTACAGTGTATATCCACTAGTATACACTTGATAGAACAGATCTTATCACGGCCATTTAGAATCAATAATATCACCAAAGTGAGATTACCAGCGCTCATCAGAAAGTAGACAATATTTTTAACCGGATACCACTTTGTGAGGCGCGGGGCTTTATGGTAGATACTACGGGTTGTGCTAAAGTACTAAGCCTAGGAGTTTATTCTAGAAATTTATTAGTTTGATACGATTATAGTGTAATCTCAGAATAATAATCCTGGAATTATAATTATCGTTATTATTTTGAAGGAGAGACTAAAGGTACGCACTATGCAAGTAATATGTTTCGGATACACCCAAACATGCATAATATAATAAAAGTTTAATTAATTAATTATCACGTACCTAGTTAAGATAGTACATCTTTCCAACCAAGTTTTTTAGTATTTAGGTTTAATTACTGGCAACATTGATGCCGCCGGAACCCATTATTTTTTTTAGCATTAATTTGCATGTCACTTCACTTATATATCCGTTTTGGACATACAAGTAACATAAAATCCTATCAAGTTGTTAACTTGGCGTTCTAAATTACAATTAACAAGAACGACTGTCTTCATCGAGTCGCTACGACTACGCTACGCCAATATGCCTACGCTTCACAAAGAGAGTTCAGATTGGGAGGATTTGTTTTTAAACATTTTACAAAATTATTTAAAACGCACGACATAGCAACCAATTTGATCTGAATTTACTAAAAACCCCAGAAGTAATTGCACATATCTGTGTAATTTGTTCCAAGGTTTTAAGTAGTTGCAAATATTTGAACGTACGTATGAGTATTGCTGTTTAACTGTATATTTTTACAACTGTTTTATGTGTCTATTATTTAATTAATTTATTCATTTTTAGGGTTCCGTAGTCAAAACCCTTATAGTTTCGCCATGGCCGTTCGCTCGTCTGTCTGTCTGTCCTAAGATTAGCTCAGAGAATAACGGTACTAGGTAGCTATAATTTGGCATGGATATACATCTTAGTTTCGCCATGGAGTAGCATAAATTCTTGTAATAAATATTATTTCAGGTACCTCCCCGACACGTAAAGTGTTTTTTTTCGTATCTACAACTCTATATTGTGCGTGGCCCGACATGTACTTGCTCTGTTTATTTTTATTTTTAAATTGATGGTTTTTTTTTCATAATAATGCCTTGAGTTTCTTTTCTGTCTATAATTTGTATGTAAGTAAAGTCTTCCGTGACACAGATGCGGGAATTGTCTTTAAAAAAAACACAATTCCCACTTAAAAAGTTTCCAAACAAAAGTATCAAAAGCAATGCTTTTGAGTTAGAAATCTTTGTACTAGTACCACTACTATATTCTTTTGATTCAGTTGCATCCACGATGAAGAAAGAAAGAAAATCTCGAAATGACAGAAAGCTGCATCAAAACTCGTAACGTACTTCAAATTAACTTAGCCTAAAGGCGGAAAGACTTCACTAAAAATAGTTTCATACCATAGTTTTATTCATCACTTTTTATCAATGTTTAAACAGCTTTTCTGTAAAGATAAATAACGAAACCTATATAAGTGCACTGCAGTTCCGTTTCAAGGTGTAGATAAAAAATGTTGCTGAAAGGTTTTCTCATACTTTACTGCACCTGGCTATGCTGTGGTGAAGATGACGTAAAGATCTACGATACATACACAGGTCTAGAAGCAACAGAGGAACAGCTGGCGTTCTATAAATCTGTGAATCAATTATCGTGAGTTCGTTACTACTATTAGATCCTTTTCACGCGTTCAAGTTTCAATCCGGTGCGACCAGGTACCCGGCGCGAAGTGTATGGATAAGTACGGTAGCTTTCACACGGTCCGATGTCCGTCTGGTCCGGTCGCCTTACATTCGCCGCTTGATATCCATTTTAAGCCCGGCGCCGGATTGAAAACAGTTTACACGGTACCCATGAAAAGGACCTATTTGTGTCAATTATTTAATTTAACAAAGCGTATTTAATTAATTAAGTAAGGTTTTTTATTTTAATACAATAGAATCCATTCTTCTGTTGCCAGCCTTTGTAGCTCATAGTAGGTATTATAATAAAATCATGGTTGAGAATAGGTTCGAGTCAACTTAACAGTGAGCAGCAACTGCTTGAACAACATGTCACATGTATTTTTAATAAACGGGCTAAAGCTAAAGTTTATTTTTTCAGGACTTGTACCACTAAGGTAAAAAAATGTGATCCAAATGAGTGGAGACGTTTGGACGGCACTTGCAATAACCTAAATCATCCATCAACAAATGCGATGTTCAATCGAATGTACAGAATATTACCAGCGTATTTCAGTAATGGTAAGTTCTATATACTGTGGTTTTAACATTGTGAATATTTTAAGGCAAATGCCTTTTTTAATTGCCTGACGTTTCGACTGTATTGCAATAGCCGTGGTCATGGATGGACTGGTGCAGATCAGCGTAGGTATAATTACTATAATAATTTGTTTAAAGTTTTGTAGTACTGCAGTTACAATGGTGTTGAATTTATAATGAGTTTCAATATGTTTTGTCATTTAAATAGCGTACAAAGATAAGATTAAAACATTCAGTCACATTGAAAAAAAAAACAAAATTCTTTATTCACTTAGGATGCAAAACAACTCTTGTGATACGTCGGGATTCTATATGTATATGTGAAGCCAAGTCCGCAAACAATAGGTAAGGCCGTAGAAAAGAACCTAGCAATAAAAACTCGCGGCCAATCATTTCAAATTGCCAATTTTACAATGTTTGAATGTTTATAAACTTGATATAGGGGCAAGGTGCTGCGACTAATATATTATACATCTTGTTAAAGGACTGACGCATATAATTACAAATAACCAAAAATATTCAAATAATAGGTATAATAATGCGAAAATAACATAATCAATTACTAATAATGAAAAATTAATACAACGCAGTTATTCAGATTTATAATAATTGTCAGTCAAAATGTCTTTATATAAATAATATCAAGACAAAGATATCATTACGAAATTTATTTATTTAATATTCATCCACAACATCTATCTTTACTTAAACAACAGAGTGGCTTTATTTTTAAATACAAATACATATATCATAAATATATCCTAACATAACACGAATTAGATGTTCATATCTGACGCGCACGCCGCACGGCTTGTGTGTATCAAAAAGTGTCGTTACAACTTTTGGTCTTAATTTTTTTCCGTCTAGCCCCCTTTCGCATGCGCGATATGGAACTTCGTTCCAATAACTAACTACGTCTAACAAAACTTTTGCGAATTCACCCATGTTACACGAAAGTACATCGATTCGCTCATGGAGCTTATTTATGACGCAAATTGAACGAATAAGGGTCATCTTTGCTAGTAGGTTGGTCCTTGCTACTAGCACAGCTAGTCGTTGTGAGCGTTGCCGCCTCCACACGTACCGGTCCAGTCTCACAGCTTCAGGTGACGGAGAACGCTCGGGCTATGTGCCACACCACATCACGCAGCAACTTTACCACATACACAGCTAGTGTAAGGTCCCGTCGCACCCTCAGCTCGTAGTACGAGTACCTGACCATGCCAAGCACAAAAAGCGTAGTAGTTCAGGTATTTGAAAAATTAGTGTCTGGTGAGTTTATTCTGGACATGCTCTAGTATAATGTTGCACTTGGCTTCATGTGGTGCCCATATGACAGTACTTTGCTCTTTGTACTTTTCTCAAATTTCTGTACGACTACTTTATTTAAATAAAATGTTTGCGAAACGTAAGGTCAGACATCATTATCAAGTGTGAGGAATGCATTTTAAAAATCAAAGTATGCCGCATGTAACTGCACTCCAGCATCGACTGATGGTATTACTTGCGTCATAAAGTTAGTTTAAGAAGATTCGTGATAGTGCTACGCCCCAGCCTATCTTGGGCTTAATATTAAAATAATATATAAATAATTAAATATTATGTCTCTGTCTACATTTTTTCTTTAAAAATACTATATTGCACTTGGGTAAGGAGAAAATAATGCAATACATTTATTTAGAATGTAATATAATAATATATTGACTGCCTCTGTGGCGTGCTGGGAGTGTATCCGACTGCTACGCAAGAGGTCGTGGGTTCGATCCCCACTAATAACTTTGTGTGTGTTGTCCCAAGATATTATTATTAATATTCTGTATAATAAAATACAATACATAAAAATTACATTTTTAAATAAAGGTAAAAAAATATATTGTTATTATAATTTTTTTTATTAATATATCTTGGGACAACTCACGCAACGTCATCTGATCCCAAACTAAGCAGGGCTTGTACTATGGAAACCAGACAACTGATAAACATACTTAAATATTTCTAAATACATACATATAATAGATAATTAACACCAGAACCAGAATAAACCATCGTGCTCATCACACAAAGTTTTATCCTGGGTGGGAATAATTTTGTTTATTGTTACAGGAACAGATCTTCCCACTCCAAGAAGTGTTCGTCTTCGTGCATTAAAAATAGGAAAATCTGTACATCCTAAATACACTGTAAGCTTTCCTGGCTACGGTGTATTTACCTTTAATGAAATTGGTTCTCCTCATGATATACGTAAGGATTTTTTTTTATTAGCTCTATAATTAGCATATAGCAAGTTGACCCAACGAGCTTCGTACCATCTAAAATTGGAAGCAAGTTCTTAATCTAAAGTAGTTATTATTCCTATACAAAGTTTGGCTCCTTATTTGGGTTTTACTTTTTTTTTTAAACTACATATTATAATTATCAGATCTTGGTGGGATTTTTAATTAACTTGTAGATTTAAAATTAACAATAGAAGAACCAAAGCTTGTGTCACTATTTGAATTTTTCATTTTAAACTTGATGTTTCATAAATCACACTAATATTATAAAGGCGAAAGTTTGTGAGTATGTGAGTGTGTATGTTTGTTACTTCTTCACGTCTAAACGGCTGGAGCGATTTTAATAAAATTTAGTATGGAGTTAGCTGACACCCTGGATTAACACATAGGCTAATAAACCGCGGGTAACACCGCGGGGCACAGCCAGTTTATATTATAAATGTTGATAAACTTTCGCAATTTGTAAAAATTATGAAAATATATGAATATTACGGGTCTTAATCGCGTGAATAATTTGTATTTAAGGTACATTTAAGTAATTTTTGATTTAAGGTACAATTCTTTGTTTATTGCCCGATGTTCCGACCGTATTGCAGCGGCCGTGGTCACCCGTGACCACAGCTGTTTTATTTTACCTTAAATTATTCACGCGATTAAGACCCGTATATAATACGGGTCTTAATCGCGTATATTTTTATAATTTATATTATGTTAAAAGAAAATTACCTTGCGGTCAACACTCAATGCTGCGTACCCGAACATATGAATGATGACATGTGCGCACCAAATTTACTCGAGGCTGATGATCCTATCCACCGATTTGATGGCATCAGATGCATGAACTTGACCAGACCGTTGACTTACCAAGACTACGGCTGCACTAAAGACCCGGTTCCTTCTCCAGTAAGCAAATCATATTATTTTATTGCTAAGTTTGATAAACATGAGAAATTGATGAAAACATTGGTGACTCAGTAGTAAAAATGACATACAGAATATACAAAACCTAAGCAGTAATTTGTATGATTTATACTATCGCTTTTCAAAAACAGTGAAAGTATAAATTATAATAAAACTAGCATGTCCTCTAAGATAGTCGTAATTTTTTTAGGTAATTAAAACCTATTTCTACTAACCGAGAAAAGAAAAATACCGAGAATACAGAAGTAAAATTATCTTCATACAAGCTTTGCTCGGCAGCGCACACAAAGCAGATAGCTCATGGACGCGAAATTTCGATCATAACACCTTTGAAACAAAGTGCTCTGAAACTCCGTGTGACGTGTAGCTTTTTGTGTAATAACAATGTCTGGTCACAGTGGTGGTTCTTGGTCGCCGGCTTTCTTTCTGTAAAAGGGTAGTTCTTTTACAGAAAGAAAGCCCATGTTTAATGAATACGGTTGAATGTTTTGTTTAATCCTTGAAATATTTTTGCCCCGTACAGATTTCAAAGTCAACACAGTCTTACGACTTGTCTCATATTTATAACAAAGATGGTCAAGGTGATGCAGTAATGAGAACATTCTCTGGCGGGATGTTGATCGTAGAAGAAAGAGACGGTAGAATTTGGCCACAAAATGGACCAAAAGCAGCCTGTCCTCTAAACGCACCAGATGAAGACATTTGTTTCAAATATCGTAAGCTATACCTTCTACTATTTTAAACCCTCTTTAGGGTTCCGTAGCCAAAACGGAATCTTTATAGTTTCGCCATATCCATCCGTCCGTCCGCAGCTTAGCTCAGAGACTGTTAGTGCTGGAAGGCTGTAATTTTGCTTGGATAGACATATTACTTACGCCGACAAAGTGAAAGAATGAAATTTTAACAAACATTTTTTTTTAGGGCACCTCCCCTTTATATAAAGTGGGGAAGTGTATTTTTTTCTAACCTACCCCATCATGTGGGGTGTCATTAGATAGGTCTTTGAGGAGTATTGACCATTTTTAGATTGGGGATCCGTTTGTGAAATATTAAGCACTTTAATGCAAGTTGAAGGAGTCAGTGTACCCCCCCCCCCCCCGCCCTGCCAGCTAAATGGTTGATTTTGAGTATGTGAAAAAAATCACGGTAGTTGTATATATAGTAAAATTAAAAGGAAAACTATCATTGCTACGTAGACTTTATAAGCTTACGAGTAACAGCTGGTCAAATGAGAAGTAACACAATTTTCTTACAAATTCCATTGAAAATTGTTATTAAGTAGGTTTAACGTTGGGGGGGGGGGGGGGCAACGAAACCCAACATTGTGCGTGACCCGACATGAACTTGTCTGGTTCACTTATCATGATCATCGATCTATGTTGATCGGTTGGTGTGGAGGCTATGACTAATGTTAGAATGTCGGTTAATTTGATTTTGTTTGAGCAAAAGGATCGGTTACTAATTAAATGTGGCAACACTAGAAGTTTATAACAAAAATATAATTTTGCCTGTGGCTCTCTGCTTGTTCTACTTAGAGCTTGTATTTCATGAAATTCTTTCTTCATATTTTTCTAGTATACAGCACAAAATACATCTCTTTCTAAAATCTTAGCTCTCTAAGTTTAAAGGTTGGTAGGATAGTTTTTTCTACACACCCGTTCAATGAATAATAGCGGAAACTGGTTATGCCACATTTCTTCTTAACCTTTTTTTGTTATTTCACACATTCAATATATTCACATTGAATACATTGAATGTGTGAAATGTATTCAATGTGAATATTTATATTTTCAGAAACCAACGGATTATTGATGGTAATGTTGATGACAATATATTACGTAAGACACCACAATTATCTTTGCCGTCAGTTGGCTTCTGTTAACCCCTGTTGGGATGATGAAATGCTGTGGCAAGTGGCTAGAGACATAAACATTGCTTATTCCCAACAAATATATTTTTATGAATGGTTACCCTGTTTAATAGGTAAGTGGTTATTTTATTCTTTTATATCCTAATAATGTGACGGGCTTAGGACTTTTAAAAAACTCAAGGAATAAATAAGTTTTCTTTATTTCAAAAGAACAATCAACTTATCTGACGGACAATGCTTAAATATAAGGCGGTATTTCTAAGGAAAATTCAAATGACTGCCTCTGCGGCATGTCACCTGTTGTTCAAGAAGTTCTGAGATCAGTTTCATAAATGTTAGCCCTAAGTCTGGGTTATTTATTGCGCGGGGTTTAAAAATAAGAAACCTTTATTCCAGAGCTCATTTTTATGGTTCCGTGCCTTAAAAAAACTGATCCCAAATAAAAATGATCTTAGGATTATATGTGCTACGGGTCTTAATCACGTAAATAATTTAAGGTAAAATACCTTGTTTATTGCCCGACGTTTCGACCGTATTGCAACGGCCGTAGTCAGAGGTAGACTTATAAGCAGGGTATTTTACCTTAAATTATTCACGCGATTAAGACCCATAGTATATAATTTTATAATATGATCTTAGGAATCTGCAAAAGGCTTCGCTGGCCAAAGGCTTTTTCTTAAGAATGGATTTGCATACTGTTATTTTTGTGTATTCTAAATCAATTAAATTTGGGAAACAGATCGTAAAGAATTGATCGAAGCTGGCATTCTTGGTGATAAACCTGGACACAGAGATGTATACGACAAAACCCTGTACCCAAGTGTACCTTTGGAATTCATTTATGCACTGCGTTGGTTTCACATCATTCAAGAATCAGTTGCCAAGTTGGTATAGTTTACGTAAAATGTTTGTTTGAGTGTAATATTTATTGAAACTTTAAACTCATAATTTAGGGTTTTATTAAGAGTGGATTTTTAGTTTAAACTTATGTACATAGAAATATTTCTTTTTTGTTCGTTAGTCGCACTAAAACTCAAAAACAGTGTATTTTTTTTTGTTTGTTTGTTCTAAATACAAGGTTGGTAAAAACAAAGGGAAAATCCAATCATCCATTCAGGTGAAATATCGAAAATATTAGTGTTGGTAATATTGTATGGGAGTTTGCACTTGAATTAACTGGGTCTTAGTACATAACTGCTTCAATAGATCCGACAGTAGAGCAGTAGAAAGTAATGCAACCTTTGCCTTTTTGTAGAAAGTACGACTTCAGAGGCAATTATCTAGGATCTTATCCTTCAGTGAATCTAACATTCAGAACTGGAAACTTGGAAAAAGATGACAATTTGGAGAAATACACACAAGGATGTTTCAGACAAAAAACTTCTAATTTTGATCATTGCGTAGATTATGATGTAAGTTTGTTTTTAACGGATTTTATTTTGCGACATAAATCTTTTCGAACTATTACGACACAAAACACCAAGAGTACAGAATGAATTTCTTCCAAGCTAGCGAGAGCAACTCTCACAGATTACATTATTTTGCGTTCGAAAATTACATTTCGAATCAGTTGTCCATCAAAATTGGACATCAAAATTGATTTTGAAAAAGAAGATAAATTTTAATGTATTTTCACCAGATAGATTTTTAAAAAAATAAAAAATAAGAAGATTCTAAAATATTGTTTTTAGATAGCCGAACAAGGATTAAGTCCAGCTCAAAGGGCAGTAGACATAACAACCAGTGATCTACACAAAGGGCGTCGATTTGGTATCGCTCCCTACGTTGACTACCTATATCATTGCACTGGAATCAAAATCAATACTTTCGAAGATCTCGTTCGACATAATATCATGACCAAAAAGGTACATATATAAAATTATATTGAGCTACAATAAAATATTATTTTAAAGCATTATTCTAGACTCTTGACTACTAGAGGGACAAAAAGGACAAGTAAAAACTACGACGTGCGGCTTAACGCAAATTTGTAAAAGCAAAAATAGGACAGCGGCGGTAAAGCTAGGCGTGAAGACTTAAATTGTTCCTAGTAAACGTTATTAACTTTGTTTGACATTATTACTAGGAAGCCGCTGTAGCAGAAGACATTTACAAAGTGCCTGCTGATATGGATGCTTTGGCTGGCATGTGGCTTGAACGTGGTACAATCGTTCTCTCCTGCATTTTCAAAGAAGCTATGTTAAGAGCTGTCAAGTCTGATAGACATCAATTCGAAAGGCCAAACCGACCTCACGCATTTACTAAAGGTAATTTTTGACAAGGTTAAGTAATAGCAGAATTTGATTTTAACCAACAACGGTAAAAGCTGATCGCTATATGCAAAAGAATAACGCGTAGATTCAAACAATATCGCGGAAAACAACATGTAGTACCTACTTGCGACGTTTTATCCACCAATCCATTCATCATTCCTTTTTTTTTTAACCGGGGGCCTATATTCAAGTTACTACTGTAATTATTCAAACGGTTAGTTAAGTATAGTATACCATCATCATCATCATTGTCTGCATGCCCGGTAGCAGGTTTTTATCTGCGGTGGGAGCATTGTTTTCTTTTCTTTAATTCGTCAGTTGTCCTCTAATTATCATTCCCATTTTATTCATATTATCTTATACACAATCTTTCCCTGTCTTCTTAGGTCATCATCAGTTCATTAAAATTATTATTTTATATTCATTACCTTTTTTTACAAGTTCCTTTCATTTTTTATCGTTAATGGCTATACCAAAATGAAGTGATTGAACGGAAGAAGTTGTTTTGTTAAGTGTAAAGTATGTTGCAGCTCAACTGTTGGAAATCAGGAAGGCAAGATTATCGTTACTGATGTGTACCGTAGCTGACGGCGTTTCAGTTATACAGCCGAATGCTTTCATAAACATCGGTCCCGAGTAAGTATTCACTAATTGTTTTCTTTCTTCATCACTTCTAATAAATGGTATTTGGTGATACCTATTAATACATAAATTCCACTTCGGTCTCAACTATCAGATGCCCGTCGAAGATTTCCGATGCTATTGATCCCTAAAAACCATACTAAAATGAAAGTATTGATATTATCTATATTTTCCAAAAATGTAATAGTATCTAGATATTATATAACGATGATAGGCTTCATTCATTCACTCATCAACGATCAGCTTAAACCCTAGGACCTAGAAAGAAGACCTTACATAGAGGTTTTGTTTTTAATATAGATAAGCGATAAGAAAGCAGTTCAGGAAAGGTCTAAAAAATTAACCTATGTACTTTTCGAGGTCACAAATTCTGATGCCTAAGCCTGGAGAGAAAATTAAACCATCAATTGCTTGTTATTAGATATATATTAGATTAATGTGTTTGTTTCAGAAACCCACTTACCAAGTGCGCGGATATTCCACATATAGATTTCAGTGTGTTCGCGGCCTGCAACACAACGTGTAAAAAGACTACAGAATATACATCACAAAAACCGCTCTCTCAACATCAACACACAACATCAACCAATCTCTTCAACTTCATTCCCAAAATTTTTAATATAATAAAGGGTCTAATTTTTTAAACATATAACTAGCTAAGTACTCATCTCAACTTCGCCCCGATCAATTAGCATTTCCTTAAACTCCTTTATTTCAAAACTTTATGAGGATATAGATGTATATATAGATGGACCTTTGTAACTCTTTGACGCAAAAACTTCTGAAGAGCTTTGGAAGAAACTTTAAAATAATGTAGTTTATATAACAGAATAGCACATTTCATAAAAAAACTAGTGTAATATATGTATATACATATTAAATATTTATCACAGGAAGGAGAACAGTATACAGCTTCAAATCCCAGTTCAAGATAAAAGTTTTTCTTCATAATTATATTAGCTTAGCCGATTATTAGAATATGTTTATTGTATTACATTATTGTTATTTTGATTACAATTTTGACGTGATAACGTCTTATAAATCGATGACCGGGCATGGTTCCTAAACAACAGTGAAATGTTTATTACAATGTCATCAATGTTTTCATAAGACGGTATCACGTAAACCTATGTTACAGACAACCATTTGTTAATAGCCTTATTGTGTAATAAATTCTTGAAATTAAACAAAAATATTTATTTTGATTGTGTGTTACATATTTTGATTCCAATTTAAAGTTATAAATGATTGCAGCCTCATTCATGTGTGCTAGGTATCAATTTATCATAATAATAAATAAGTTACTTCTGCCCTTCTTCAAGCATTTCCGTACTATTTTTTTAAAAGAAAACTCTTCAAGTCTTGGCTCAAGCGCTGTGTCGTAGGGAAGTTTACTAATATTCAATTCACAGATACAAAGTACATCCAAACTCGGAACAGCAATTTGTAGATCATATAAAGAGGTGTCCCGTACGCGAATCGAACCCACGACCTCTTCCGCAGCAGTTGTACACAATCCCACTGCGCAACCGGTAGTCTGTTTATCCAAATTAGCCCAGTAGCTATTTTTTAGATGAACAAAATAAAACTCAGCTTTATAATATGAGATAGGTTGTAAGAATTTATAAACCGTGATTTTGTAGTCGTTTTAGAGGCGAACATTTTGTACTCCATATCAACAACCTGGTTCTTAAAAAATATCAGTTTAATAAAATTTAATAACATTTTTTTATGAATTTAAGGTTATTTACCTTAAATTGCCTAAAGCGGGCGTGGGGTACTTTTGGGCAGTGGAAAACTATGAATGACATTATTATATTATGATCGTAGCACCTATTCTTATTACGTAAAATTGAGTTACGAGAAGTGCTTATTTATTTTCAATTGTTATAATAAAAATGTAAATATTTTTTTAAACTGATATTTTTATAGACTAGTTTATTAATATGAAGTTCAAACTTTTCAGCTCCAAAACGACTACAAATTCACGGTCTAAATATTCTGGCCTCCACAAACAGGATGACATAATTTGGTTAGTGTTATTACCTTACAAAAACGTGCATGTGTATATTATTTTAGAAAAAAAAAAACTGAACGGAACACAAGCTAGGATATTAACAAAATAACTTTTAATTAAACAGTCAAGTTCACGAATCACAACACAACAGAAAAAAACACCCAACGAATAAAAGCAAAGGAAAGCAAGTCTTAATCCAGGCACAGCCGGGTAATCATTTAATTAGGTGGCACCGGGAGTTAAGTAGTTTGCGAGGATCAGACGAGCTTACAGTTTGTCGCAGCATCAGGGAACTTTATTTATTAAGCTACGATTTGCTTCAGGTTTTGGGTGACGAAGTTAGTGTTGTGTTTAGGTGTTTGTTTATTTGTTTTTAAGAAGGCTCATTGGTACAAACAACGTTACATAAGATAATAAATGGTATAAAAATTTTATTACTTCTCACTTAGTCAGCTGTTACTCGTAAACTTGTAAAGCCTATTAAGCTGTGATAGTTTTCCTTTTAATTTAATCTTATATAAAAGTATTACCCTGAATTTTACCACATCTTAAAAAATAAGGAAGAGGGAAGGACACTTGACTATAACAAACATTGGTACATTTTTTTAAATTTGGAAATCACACATCGCAATGTAGCATACGACATACATAGTTACTAATCACCATTTACAGGTTTTTCGCAGTTATGCAACAAATGAACTAGTCATAGAATTTATACAATTTCAAGATAAAATGAATTTTAAACAATATTTTAAAAGGTCAGTCTTAAGTAAAAAAATATTACCGACTTCAAAAAAGGCAACAAACATAATATACCTAGAATAACAAAAACAAATTAAACATTTTGAAGTTGGTGCCATGAAATAGTAGTCGTTATGTTTTATTCGGTACCAACTTCAAAATGTTTTATTTGTTTTTGTTATTCTGCTTTTTAGTTGCTATATTTGAAGACGGTAATATTTTTTTGTAAAAAAGTTTTTTATGTCTCACTTTTTAGTGGGTTGGTTTGTAATTCACTTAAGTTACAATAGGCATATGTCAACTGCTCATATCCTTTTACAAAATATTGCTTACCCCGATGCAGGGCCGTTAATTGTTGAGGAGTTCACTATCAGCTCTATTACATTGTGCAATAGTAGTATAACGAAAATAAAGTGCTACTCAATACCATATTAAAGTAACTGAATCGCAAACTGTGAAATATTGAATAGGTCTGCTCGTCATTTGTGGTCTTCATCATCAGTTCCACTTCACCAATTGGTGTTTTTTAAGAGTTTACTCTTAAAAAACACGAATTACTATGAAATATACCTAAATCACTGTACACCTCCAGTGATTTAGGTATATTTCATAGCCTTCAATATTTTAAGAGTTCCTTCGATTTCTCCAGGATCCCATCATCAGATCGTGATCTAATGACAATGGGACCAACTTGGAAGTATACCCTTTCAAACACAAAAATATATTTTCAAATCGGTACAGCCGTCTTTGCGTAATCGGTAAACAAACATACAAAAAAAAAAACAGACGAATTGTGAACCTCCTCCGTTTTGAAGTCGGTTGAAAATGATAACAAATAAGAAAAATAGAAATTACTTTATGCAGTTTGAGAGATGAACCACGATTGTGTGTGAAAAACACATGGATTCGAGTTAAACAGATCGAGTTTAGGGGAGTCAACTAGCTTATTTACTACTTTAGAGATTCTGACTAAGAACGAGTTCTGTAATTCTGTGAAGTCTGGCTGACTTGTTTGAAACACTAAGACTAACATTAGATATGAGGCTCGATGAGTCGTTATTATTCTGAACAATCTTCACAAGACATTAAATGTCAGACAACTTTCTCCTCTCATAGAGTGGTAAACAATAATACCTCCGACATCTAGCCTCTTAAGTGAGGTCGATGGTTTTACATTTGAATTGCATGTGCCTTAAGTTAAGTTATAAAAAGTCAAGTTATTCAAGTTTATCTATAATATATATTGTAACGAGGATTCCATACATGTGAACAATAATAACAATATCTTGGGACAACTCACACAACGCTATCTGATCCCAAACTAAGCAGAGCTTGTACAATGGAAATCAGACAACCGATAAACATACTTATATATTTTTAAAACATACTTTTTATAGATAAATAACACCCAGACACAGAATAAACCATCGTGCTTATCACACAAAGTTTTATCCTGGGTTGGAATCGAGCCCACGGCCTCTTGCGTAGCAGTCGGCTCCCACCGCGCCACAGAGGCTGATACTTAAGGATACTATGCACCAAAGAGCAGTAAAGGATTTTAACCACTCTATGGAATTGAGATCTTGATCTCATTATGAAGTCCATTGCTTTATTGGCTTTATTAACGATGAGATCTACATAGTTGTCATAGGTTAGCTTGAAATCATGAATAATCCCGAGATTACGAACCATATCTGACTTTTTCAATTCTAGAAACTAGTTCATTTGATTTGCGAGTGAATGAAATATAATGGCATTTATTTACATTAGGATTTAGCTTATTAAGACCACAAAATTGTTCAGATCTTCCTGTAGAACTTAGCAGTCATTATCACAAGATATATTAAAAAAAACTAGTCGTCAGATTAAATTCAGAATTATATAAATATTAAATAGAAGCAACATATAAATCATTCAATGATTTATATGTTGCTTCTATTTAATATTTATATTAATGCTGTCAGCATTAATATAAATATTAAATAGAAGTGGCCCAATTAGTGAGCCTTGTGGTACACTGTAAGCGACGTTAAACGAGACGTAGGAATAACCGTTGGAAACCACTGCCGATCGATTAAAAAAAAAATGTTTTATTTTTAGGTATAAAATGTTGACGTGACAACGTCTTATAAATCGTAGACCGGTGCACGCATGAAAAAGTGTCACGGTCTGTCACGTTCCGCCTGTTGATAGGTTAAATGTTAAGGTCCATCGCATTCCGCCTGCTGATAGGCTTTAAATATTGTGGCGTTCTGTCAAAAGTTGTCACAGGTATGGTTGTTTATTACAATGTCATCAATGTTTTGGCGATTGCAACGACATGCAATACAATTGAAAAAAAGCTGTCACAGGTATGGTTGCTCATTACAATGTCATCAATGTTTTCCTATGTAAAATGTAAAATTATCGTCCGTAAACTGACTTTACAGACAACTATTTTTAAAGTACCTGTTCGAAGTTTAATCCTAGTTGTAGTATAGAATGTGCGATTGCCCTTCTTCACAGTTTTTAAATGAAATTTTCTAAGCATTTGTGTAGAAGTTAAAGCAAATTGGCCAATGTACGCGATTCCGTAGTCCTACTAGGGTGTGTAGTCTCTTAGAGGCACATTGACGTTACCTCTATTTTTTATTCAACCCCACAAGGTGTAAGATCTGGGACGCAGGTCGAGTAATCCTCCTGTTCTACATTTCTCTTTTTTTGGAGTTGGTTAAATTGATGAAGTTTTTGAATTTCTAACCAAAATTTAGGTACGGTTTTTTAGTTTAGTTTAGTTTTAATTGGGTGGAGATTACGTTTAGCATGTTCGATAGATTAACGGGATTGAAACTTTAATGTATCATTTGAGGTGGTTTGTGGTGAGACAATAATCAACATTTGAATAAACTTTGGCCTGTTGGTCTAGTGGTTAGTGAACCTGACTGCTAAGCCGTAGGTCGTGGGTTCGTTCCCCACCCAGGATAAAATTTTGTGTGATGAGCACGATGAATGTAATTTATCTATAATATGTATGTATTTAGAAATGTATAAGTATGTTTATCAGTTGTCTGGATGCCATAATACAAGCTCTGCTTAGTTTGGGATCGGAACACGTTGTGTGAGTTGTCTTAAGATACCTATTATTATTTGAAAAAAATAATGAAACATTTTACTTTAAACGCTCCCATACATTTACTAATACTCAAGGAAAAAACAATCTTTATTTTAAGTAGTTTAAATAATTATACAACTAAATGTTGTATAATTAAATGTATGGAAGCGTTTAAAGTAAAATTTGGAATACTTCTCGTATAAATTTAAGAAAGGTATTAGGTATTTATAAGGTGACGTACTAGCTTTTAGACATCCTTTATAGTAAAATAATAATCGTCTGTAAACACTTAACTATTACACCCTGCATATGACGGAGTTATGCCTAAACATACATACAAAAACCGGCTAAATGCGAGTGGGACTCCGCACTGAGGGTTCCGTACAAACTTATAGGTAATGTAAATATGTAGTTCGATCATCACGGGTATCTATACACGGCATTGTATCAATCAAGTTGTAAAAGGGCGACCTACTGGCCGTGGTTACACAAAGAATTTTGGAACACGGTAATGCGCCACCCACATTTTGTTTAATAAATTGTCTTTAAAATAAACCTAGTTAACACATTTCTCTATTGAGTAGCAATTGCTTTCACTATCACTTCATGCTTTCACTGCCAAGTTCTTCATCTTCCTAGGACCGCTTCTTTATAATAGGCTAAATGCGATTGCAAATATTTATTCCATGACCCTAGGAAATTGTAAGAAGAAGCTTAAGGAAGTCCTCCAAAATATGTCTTACGAAGATACAGATAAATTATTAATTGTACTCAAATAAATATAGTTTTTATTATATTAATATTAATTAATTTAATTAAGAAACTAATTAATGTGATTATAGTTGTTTTTAGGCACTAATCGCCTGAAACACAGGTTTTCCTAGTTCAGGCATAAGTATTAAGCTAGATATTTAAGTAAACATTTGTAATAATTGTAATATCTTGTTATCTTCTGTATATGGAATAAATAAATTGAATTGAAATTGAATTGAATTAAAAAATATTTCAAAATAAGAAATACGTCGGAATAGAATATAGATATAAATAAGAAATAGGATATTATATCTATGATTTTTAGGGTTTCGTAGCCTATATGGCAAAACCGAAACCCTTATAGTTTCGTCATATCCGTCAGTCTGTCTATCCGTCCTTATGTCACAGGCATTTTACACAAACACTACACAATGTAATATGGATGAAATTTAAAGTATAGGAGTCTTGTATACACTGCTACTTAGTTCGATTGTTAAATTACAAAAATAAATATTTGTAGGAGCTGTATGGTAGCCCCTACAAATATTTATTTATATAACAGGAGCTATATTTTTTTTAACAAACATTCATGTAGCACATCTCGACAGGTCTTTCGAAAACATTTTAAGGTTTTTAATAAACTTTTTTTAATATAATAATAATAATAATATCATTAAGTAAATATTTTCTTAAAAAGTTGCAAAAATTGCGTCCCCGGACCGTTCAATATTTGAACTGTAAGGCCAAAAAATATGAAGAAAAACTGCAACTAAAACTACTTTCAACTGAAATTATAATTATTTGATAATTTCTTGACACTGCTGCACCGAATTAAATTAGTTTATGATATTATCGTACTCACCGAATGTTGGCTTAAACAACAATGCACAATACCAACAATGGCGAATTATGCTCCTTACTACACAAGTAAACTTGTAAACCAAAATGACGGCATAGCCCTTTATATTAAAAACGACATAAACTACGTGGTCGAGGAACCGATCTTCGGTGATGCAAGCTGTTTGGTAATAAAGTTAGGATCTGAAAAGGCATTTATATGCATTTATCGCTCACCCTCATTTACAGATATCACGATGTTTTTACACTCACTAAACGAACTTTTATTAACTCTTTCACCTTATAAGAACATAATCATCATTGGGGATATTAACCTTAATATTAATGGTTCAGTATGCTCCACTCATGTATCAGACTATCTCAACCTCCTGGCATTCCATGGTCTGCTTCCGGCTCATACTCTTCCTACTCATGGAGAAGCTTGCCTTGATCACGTAATGATCAAATCTCAATCAATAGTTCAAACCATTGTGATTGATTCGTCTGTTACAGATCATAATGCTGTAATGCTTGGCATGAGACAAAGGAAACATGTCAAACGAGAATCTATTGCTGTTTCTAAAATTAATTTCAACACTCTGGACGCCGATATGAATAAGATCGACTTCCAGAATGTCTATGCGATAGATGGTCCAAATGCGGCTACTAAGTTTTTGATAAACACACTTACCAAAGTTATAAAATCAAACACTATAACCCAAAACGTTTCCAAACGCAGGCAACTACTTAAACCCTGGATGACACCGGGATTATTGCGTTGCATGCGTAATAGAGACTCAATGCATAGAAAACTCAAACTGACGCCTAATGACACTGTCTTGGCTATTACATATAGAAGATATCGAAACTTCTGCACCGGGCTGCTAAGAAAGGTGAAAAGGCGGTATGAGCTGAGAGAGGCTGGCAATAATAGTAAGAAAATGTGGCAGATTATTAAAAGAATCACTTACACTGACAAAACAATTAATCCACCTACAGATTTACTTACATCTACTTTTCCACCACAGCAATCTGTAAATCTTGTAAATGATTTCTTTGTGAACATTGGAAAGAGCCTAGCAGACAAAATCAAATTCCATAACCAAAACTACAATGATAATAATAAGCCATGTACACCTTTACAATCATTTGTATTATTAGGCACTGACGAGAAAGAAGTTGAAGCAATGCTTATGTCTATTAAAACAGGGGCTACTGCAGGGTGGGATAACATCTCCACCAAACTTCTCAAGCGCTATAAATTCTTGCTTATAGTACCACTTACATACATTTTTAATCTTTGCATGAATTCCGGTATATTACCCTCATATTTAAAGAGAGGAATAGTGTATCCGATTCATAAGGGTGGAAATAGAGACATCATTAGCAATTATCGACCAATCACAGTTCTACCATCAATCTCCAAAATACTGGAACGATTAATAAATCAAAGGCTAGTAAAGTATCTCGAAGATAAACAATTGCTGTCTAACAATCAATACGGTTTTAGGCGAAACAAATCAACAAATGACGCTATTATTAAACTGACAAACCACGTCATGGAACAACTAGACAAAAAGCGAAAGGTATTATCGGTCTTTCTGGATTTTAAAAAAGGCATTTGATACGGTTCCTATTCCCGCCCTTGTTGCTAAATTGGAGCAACGAGGAATTCGTGATCTGCCACTCAAACTTTTCAAGGATTATCTAAATAACAGAACACAGGCCGTTACGATAAAAGAATTTACAAGTGACGAACTTCCTGTTACTTTCGGAATTCCACAAGGTAGCGTTATTGGGCCGACCCTCTTCCTGGTCTACATTGATGAGTTGTGCGATCTAAGTCTCGAGAGTGGCTTAATTACTACCTTCGCAGACGACACCGTTCTTACGTTCTCGGGTGTGACTTGGGACGAGGCATTTAGAACGGCCCAGATAGGTTTGAACAGAGTTATGAACTGGCTAAGCAGACATCTACTTACCCTGAACGCAGATAAAACGAAAGTCCTCACTTTTGCTCTTCGGGATTCTGCAAAACCTCCAGATACTCTCACACTCACCGCACACTCTTGCAAACTACTGGATTCAGTAAGCTGTTCCTGCCCCACATTGGAACGTACTCATACTGTAAAATATCTAGGAATCATCTTGGACGACAGGTTAAACTTCACAGCACACATAGAGTCACTAACAAAGCGAGTCAGAAAAATGATTTTTATTTTCAAAAACCTACGGCATGTAGCTGGTGCGCAAACTGTCAAGAAAGCCTATTTAGCCCTGTGTCAGTCTATAGTAACATATGGTATATCAGTGTGGGGCGGGGCGCCTAAAAGTTTAATGCTGAAATTAGAAAGAGCTCAAAGAGCAGTTCTAAAGGTGAGCACATTTCGTCCACTTCTCTTTCCCACAAGCACACTGTATAAAACTTGTGAAGTGCTCTCTGTCAGACAACTGTTTATTTTAAACATCACCCATTTACAACACAGGAACACACCCTATAAACCAATCACCAAACGTCGCAAAGACAAGGTCTGTCCCCCGTTTAAATGCAATTTCTCTGCAACACAACGTTTTTCCTGCTTCCTGGGGCCACATCTATACAACTCAATTAATAAGCACCTTAACATATACGCACTACCTATACACACATGCAAGGATATAATTTCAAAGTGGCTACTAACAAAAAATTACGAGGAAACCGAAGCTCTTCTTCGCGCATTTTAGGTACAGATGCACACACTCAAAAGCACACAAACGGCACACACACACACACACACACACACACACACACACACACACACACACACACAACACATACACACAACGCACACACACACTAATCCATATTATTTTATATTATTATTTTATTTTATGTTTTTATTTTATTTTATTTCTTTTATTAGTTTTCAGTCCCACATATAATATTGTTATTTAAAAATCACAAATGTTAAATTTATCTCAATCGAAATGATTAATATTACGAGATTACCCACAGACGTAACTAATGAATCTGAAAAACTGTATGATTGACACAAATAATTAAATACATATAAATTGTGGGCCTCGCGCCTTTAATACAAGTTATTTTAAATAACTTAGCAAAGGTGCTAGGTACCATTTAAAACGTCATATCTATGTACCTACCCATTATAACTAGAACATAATGTATGTAATTTAGTGTGAATAAGTTTGTGAAATTAAATTAAATTATTATTACATTCATAACTAAGGAGAGCCTCTACTATGGCAACCAGACAACTGATTAGTAAACATACTTAAATAATTCTAAATACATTGATATATTACACCGAGAAACAGAATGAACAATCGTGATCATCAAACAAATATTTATCCTGATAAATATTTGTTGGATGATCACGATTGTTAATAAATATTTTATCCGATCCAGGGATGGGAATCGAGCCCATCTAGCTTAGTAGTTAGGATCACTAACAATTAGACCAACTGGCCAATTGATTTACCATGTTACTTTCACACTATAGACTTTCTTTCAAAATTATAGGCTGAATAACTTCAAATAGATTTCACTTAGAGACTTCGGACTTAAAGGATTCACCGAGGATGGATCGTTGTGGCGATCCTTGAGGAGGCCTATGTTCAGCAGTGAACTTAGGCCTCCTCTTTCGGTTGAAATGACGAGACTTCAAGGCTTTCATGAATTTTCGTAAATAACTTAAATGAATATAGGTATAATTTATAGGTTTATGTTTAATGGTCCATAAGGTGTCCTTAAATTATGTGTGTCTTAAGTATTGTTGATAGAACATTTTACTGAAAGACTTCATTTCTGTTTTAAAAATATTTCAAACTGCATTCAAAAGTTTTTGAATAATCTCCTGTCTGGACCTTGAATCGAACCCACAATATATGAAACAAGAAACACCTTTTATTTTTACGACACTAATCAAAGGGGTCAATCATTTTTTTTTTTAAATAACGTAATATCTTATATTTAAGGAAAACCATGAAATATAACATTTAAATTAAAATAATTACAACAAACTGCAACTTACAACAAATTCAACTTAAGAAATGCTCAAGTCAGGTCCTATTGTGTTATTCGCAAATTGGCATCGAACTTGCAATCGTGAGGTCACAGTTTCGAATCCTACCCTATATATACTACGGACGTAAACCTACTCCTAACATCAGCCATTGAGGTTGCTTGGAGGGGTTATCAGGATTGCTAGTAATGTGGGACTCACAATCCCACATTGCTTACCATTGTTATCTATCTAAAAAATATATATATATCGGTTTACTAATATTTGTTTGGTGAATATTTGAAATAATCAGTTTAAGTTCAGTTTGTAACTTGAAATCATCATACGAGTAAATAGAAGCGGAAACACTGTAAAAAATGCAACAGTTGGCGCAAACTCGATTAACTTTACAAATTGTAATTTTTTTAAATGTAAAAATTCAAAGCCTTCTGTTTATTTAAGATACTATTTTATTTAGAAAAAAATCTTAATTCAGTACAATGTTCTATCTACCATAGTTAAGGTACTTTCCCTTCGTGTGGCATAATTTTGAGACGCCCTTTAATTTTCATATTACACCACACTGTGTTCAAAACGTTTTTGCAATTTCCTGTTTTGCCCCAAAAATTAACCCACAGTTCAAAAGTCAGACTTTTTATAGGTTTTCCTGTAACCTTTACGTTAAATTGCATTTTTTTTTTCAAAATATTAGGCTTTGGAGATAAGAGGTAAGATAAGTCGATAGGTCTATTTTCATTCTTTTCTACATAACTTTAAAAAGTCTTGTTTTAAAATTATCTATATATTAAACATATTTGACATCCTTAAAAAAACCCTAATTAATATTTGTCTAATATATATATTACACGATATAGTTAGCAAAACTTTTTTTTATTTCTTACTTGACCCTCAAAAATTATAGATTCTAATAATCTTGAGGTTAAGAACTTCATTTTATTATTTTTAATATAATAGGCTCAGAAGCTTCGGAGATAGGGGGGACAATACTCACGGTTTTTCATAAATAACTTTAAAAATGATGATTTTTAAGGCGTTAGAAAATATACATTTGAAAACCTTACAACAAGCTCTTTCGTTTAATATATTAGCTACACGAAGCAGTTTGTGAAATTTCTTTTTTTTATTTCCTAGTCTGCCTCCAAAAAATAGGTTTAAGACCTATTTTTGGTCCGTTCACAGATTCATATGTGTAACGAATTGTACATTAATCGGTCCAATAAATTCAATGCAAATCAGCTGTGACAGACGGACAGACCGAAACACGTGTGATAAGGGTTCTGTTTGTTTTTCCTTTTGAGGTACGGAACCTATCCCTAAATCATAATAAACATCGGAATTGAGAACCTCTTCCTTTTTTGAAGTCGGTTAAGTAATCCTGATCGCAAAACGAAATAATCTCTTTGAAGGCTATGTTGTCACAGACAGAAATATGTGTATTTTTTAACTTTAACATTTAAACTTGAAACACTTTATCTTTTAGTTTTTGTGCAAACACGTCATGTGAATTTACTTCACTGTTGAATTTGTTCCAAATTATACAGTGAACATTTATTGAAACATTATATTTTTGACACCTGTTGTAACATCATTATTTTCAGCATCATCACTTAACATTTTTTTCTGCGTCTTTTATTAAAAGTAAATTGTTACTAATTCCTAAAAACAAACAAAAACTGTTATAGTTTGTTTGGTTTAGATTTTTTGGATCGACTTCATGTTCAACACAATGACCTACAATCGCCCCAAAAATAATAATAATAATATTTTGGGACAACTCACACAACGCTATCTGATCCCAAACTAAACAGAGCTTGTACCTACTATGCAAACCAGACAACTGATAAACATACTCATATATTTCTAAATACCCAGACACAGAATAAACCATCATGCTCATCAAACAAAGTTTAATCCTGGGTGGGCATTGAACCCACGACCTCCGGCTTAGCAGTCAGGGTCAGGCCAGGAACAGGCCAGGCCAAATAAAATCAAACATCAATTGAATTACGATTAATTAATACGATTATCATAATCAGCATCTGTCTTCGTTTACAAAATTGCAATCAAACTAGAACTAATAAGCAAATTCAAAAACTTTCGCAAATCAGAATGCAAATAACATTCTATCTATTTGATAAACTTATGCTAAACGCACGTCACACAATTGGTGTCTGATTTTATTTTCGGTGCGATTTGTAATACTGCAATCTCTGTTTGACATAAAGTGTTTCCAAAAAACTCAGTTTCTACAGAACGTTTTTAAAGTGTCATAAGGTTATGCTATTTTTCTCTTCACTGTTTATTTTGTTCCAAGACAATTGTCTTGTATACTTATGTAGAATATTGTATTTACCTAGTGTATTTATTCATCTAAAAAAACAATGATATTAACATTTAACATCATCAGTTCTTAAAATATATTTGCAAAGTGTACGTTAATATTACTGTTTATTATAATAAAATAAAACACCACCTGTATATCAACAAACATTGTGAGCAATGGTAATTTCAAAAAAGTAGCTGCGAGTTTTATCGCCTTGTTCTTTTCTCCGGCTTTACCTATTGTTATATGTCACGAATGTGGTATTTTCTTTTTAAAACCGACAGTGAAGGAAGGAGTGTTGTGTTTTTCGAGTGTATCAATATTTTTTTTTAGGTTCTACAACTTAAATGCTTTAATGGATTTTAGCTAGACAGGTATCGTTAGATTTGTCTCATGTGTGAGAGTAGCACTAGGTACATAAAAATTAGAAAAAAATGGCGGATTTTTGGGCCCAAAATATTTCAATTATTAATTTTAAGCAGTCGGGTTTTTTGTTTTATAATAGTTTAGGTTATTTAAAGATAAGATTCCCACAGGTTAAGCTAAATTGTTAGAATGTTTTTCTTTCTAAATGAAATAAAAAATATAAATTACAAACGTGTAATGAAAATCCCTATGCCGACATATTTTTTTCCACACGAGCATTACAGGGGGGTGGTACACGTGATGAACAAATAGGTTTTCTTAACTTCACTGTTCAAAACAAAGTATGAAGATAAGGTAATAAATCGAGTGGCCTGTTGGTCTAGTGGTTAGTGACCCTGACTGCTAAGCTAGAGTCCGTGGGTTCGAATCCTATTCAGGATAAATATTTGTGTGATGGGCACGATTGTTTATTCTGAATCTGTATGTTATTCATCTATTACGTTATTGTATTTGGAAATAGCTTTCGCCCGCGACTCCGCCCGCGTGGATGTCGGCTATCGCAATAAAAGCTATTCTATGTTTTTCCTGTGACTCAAACTATCTCCATACCGTGAGGCGTGAAATGATAACAGATAGGCGACAAAAAGAGTTACTTCCACATTTACAAATTTAGTATAGACAGCTGTCACCCGCGGATTCTTCTGGTGAGATTTCAATTGGTTTGGCACTGGAAAAATTAAGATAAATACGTTTTTTAAATTTATTTAAAAATATTTTTTTTTGGTAAGTAGGTAGGTATCTAGATTTGTAATAAACTTGATCTCAACAAAAATCTTTTTATTTAACAACTACAGTAGCATTTCAATAAAATTAACAAAATTAAATAAATTCACTATTTGGGTACTTCAATTACCTGTAGTCCCCCTGGCAAACACAGTTTAGAACGATGGGACAACGGGTAAAAAAAATTACCCGTGATCCCACCAGGGGGATATGTTGGGGGTACCACGGGTAAAAGCCGATTCCTTGGCGTGGATGATTTTACTATTTTAGGGGTTAGTTTTTGCTTGCGATCAAAACGCAAACACAAGTATTTCTTCATCGTCTTCCTTTCCTCTATTAAGGATCTAAGAGGTTTATTTTTAATTAATGGTGTAAAAATATTCGTTTATTAAGTACTTTTTCTTACAATAATCTAATAGCAAGTTGCCTTTCTTATTTTTAGGGCTCCATAGCCAAAATACGGAACCCATATAGTTTCCTCACGTCCATCTGGCTGTCCTTCCGCTTGTCACAGGCATTTTAATCAAAAACTACACAATACATATTGATTAAATTTGGTGAAAAGGTGTCTTGAAGCTGCTACTTACTTTTATAGCTAAATATATATATATTTTTAAGCAAGAGCAAACCAAAACTTGAGGCACGTCACACAACAGGTCTTTTAAAAACATTTTAATCTTTGTAATCTTTTTATTTGATTAAGTGAATAGTTTTGGAAATAATAAAGAAAAGTTGCATAAATTGTGACCCCCTCATCTTTTGAAGCGTGTAACCAAAAAATAAGAAAAACATCAAAAAGCTAGTGAGTTATTTCCGAAAAATTGCGCTTCTCAACAAAGAGGCGTACCTAAGTGCCATGAACATAATATGCTCTTCTGCAAATGTTTAAATCGGGTGTTTTCCTACGGCAACGGCCACTAAACCCTACACTGAGCATGGTCCGACATCCTCTTGCCCGGTTTTTGTATTTTTTTTAAGTTGATGCTCCCTTCCACACCATTGGAGGCTAATTCATTCATAAATTTTAACATACCTACTTTACGTATTGTGGTCATTGCTTAAGTGAGTTTTAGGGTGTAATGTTTCAGCACTTTACCTACTGGTATAACTATATACAGAGTGATTTCTAATACACTAAAAACCTGCCTTACGTGGCTTTTTTACATAACACTTAATAATTATTATTTTATTCGAGTGAAATCGTTGTTTATTGTGAGGTGTAGCCACGAGCGGGAGAGAGTTGAGATAGATTATATATATAGACATAGATTGAGTAAAGGGAGAGGTTACTAGTAAATTAAAAATCAACCTGTATATGCAAATATATTGTAAAAAATGCCATTTTAAAAAGTGGCCATAAGAAATTTTATTGCCAAGTTCTTACGGCTTTGCTCTTGCGAACTTGGCATTAAATGTAGAATTATTCTATTTCATTCTTAAGTTTAAAATTAGCATTCTATAAGCGTTGCATTTTGTAACCTTCGTAAATAAAGTACTTTGAGTTTGAATCAAGTTTTTCAAAGTTAATATCATACATAGCTCCTATCACACATGACGTATTTTTTTAAATGATATGTAATTTGCTACTCAAGCCGCGAGCCCGAAATGCTTCCTGAAACCACATCGCCATTTTGCAACCGTAGGTTGTGTTGAACTATTTACATACCTATAAGTTGGTACATAATCCTCAGAGCGCGAGCACCACTCGCACTTGGCCGGTTCTTATTATAATTAAAAAAAATTAAAATAACCTTTATATGTGTATTTTACCACTGTTTAACCAGCTTTTTACTTAAAATAAACAAAGCCGCCTATATAAGTCCAATTTTATGTGACACTCTACTAGTAGTCGGTCAAAAATGTCGCTAAAAATTATTCTGGTATTTTACGTCTTCACCAAGCTGTGCTGCGGTGATGATGACGTAAAAGTCTACGATACCTACACAGGTACTGTGGCGACAAAGGACCAGCTGGCGTTCTATACTTCTGTGAATCAAACAGGGTGAGTAAGTGACTAATAACTTTAGATTTTTGAGCTGTGCCTAAAGTGCGAAAGGTTTTTACTTCTACGTGATAGAAACGTTTAGCATATTTGGTATTAATCAGCTTGAAGCTGGACAATTGGCACCAAACGTCTTAAATGTGTCGATCGCGTTTTTTGAGAAATTGGGGTCATATATTTCCGGTGCCAAAGTAGAAGCTAGAGACTACATTTTAATTTAATCAAAAGATTGTTTCATTGAACCTATTACAATTTACCTATAATTGTGTTACCGCCTGTACCAAAAGAAATAGATTGCATAAGAATATAGCAATGGGACGAATCGCCGAATCAAAAATATTTGAACTCTATGATTCGTCCCATGGGCCGAAACGAACTAGCCTTATTTAAAAAGATGCAAAACGTAACTAATGTAACTTAACTAAATTATCTCCTATTTTTGGGGATATTCGAAAAGTTTCTTTTAGTAAAGGAAAAAGTATATTAAGGGAAACTTAAAAAATAATATGCTCCAAGACCCAGCGGTAATTTCTATAGGCATTTCTTGCCAATTACTTTACAAATACAATTGCTAGGGCCCAACTCGTATGCAACAAGTGAAGAGAAATTTTAAGTTTAGTGACATAGTTCAGGTTAGATGGTTCGGCTTTTGCGCTCCGGTGAAGCGATCGGAAGTCTCGGGTTCGATTCCTGGGTCTGAACTTATTTTTTTTCTTTCAAATGCAATTATTGCGCTTTGTTCATCATAATTTCGCAACGGATTCGATTTTAGCAGCTTTTCTTCGGAAAGTTATATCTTGCATGATTTTGGAAATGGAAGATAATAATAGAGTGATTTCAATACGACGGACGCTAAAAACTTTATAAACTTCAAACTTCATACTAATATATTTATTTCGTAAAACTAAATCAATGATTGTTTGAAAACGTCAAGTTGATACATAATAAAATAACTATAAAACTCTGATTTGTGTAAAAAAAAAAGAAATTACGCGGCTCTTCCGATTGTAGCTCATGAAAGCAGAAATAATAATAAGATTAAACTGTCACTCATAAGTTCTTCAATTAAAATAAAGATTGATTTTCTTACAGGACATGTTTAACCAGCGTAAAGCCCTGTAATAAGGATGACTGGAGACGTATGGACGGCACCTGCAATAATTTCAAATTTCCATCAAGATGTGCTCGAAATAATCCGATGTTCAGAATAATGCCGGCCCATTTCTCTGAAGGTACGTTTAATTTGAAACTTTGTGTCTATCGAAGTCGATTTCACTTCTCTTAAGCAATCAATTAAAAGAGATTGTGAATTTCTCAAAAACGACCGTTTCGGTTGAATTTTTCACTATTTTTCTGTAGAAAAATTTAATGTATAAAATGTTGTCCTAGAATAAAAGTAGCTCTAGTAACAGACTAAAACATAGGAATGTGTCAACGAAATGAATCTGAAGTATGTTTAGGCATTTATATTTCAAAAAATAAATATACTATTAGGAACTTAGTTTAAACTGAACGATTTTTCATAGATATATTCGCAAAAACGGCTGGCACGATTTGAAAAAAATCTTATTGTGTTCTTCCAAGTTGGTCCCATTGTCAACAGATCGCGATCTGATGATGGGATCCTGGAGAAATCGAAGGAACTCTGAAAGTATCAAAGATACACCAACAGTGATTTAGGTATATTTCATAGTGATTCGTGCATTGACTCTTAAAAAGCACCAATTGGTGAAGTGAAACTGATGATGAAGAACACAAATGACCTATTCTTATTTCACAGTTTGCGATTCAGTTACTTTAATATGGTATAGAGTAGCACTTTATTCTCGTCATACTACTTTAACACAATGTAATAGAGGTGATATTGAACTCCTCAACAATTAACGGCCCTGAATCGGGGCAAGCAATATTTTGTAAAAGGATTTGAGTAGTTGACATAAGCTTAATGTAACTTATGTGAATTTCAAACCAACCCACTAAAGAGGGAGAGGGGCTGATAGCAGATACATTACATGACTGTTGAGTACCACCGTCTCACCTTCCATCATCAGACCCCGGAAATCATCTAGGATCGGGGTACTTGTCAAGACGAATCAAATGAACCGAAACTTGGAAGGTTTCTCATCAAAGATACACTAATGTACCAAATTTGAGCCCAATGAAACGTTAGGAAGTAGGTAGTTTTAGTTTGGCTTCCAAGATTTGACCCACACAAATTAACATACAGAGCAAGTTAAAGCTTGTAAAAAGAGCTCCACGAGGCCAATTTTTTACGGTTCCGTAACAAAAATGGCTAAACGGAACACTTATAGGTTCACCATGTCCGTCTGTCCTCAGCTTAGCTCAAAGACAGTTAGTAATATAAAGCTGCAAGAAGCCCCCAGAAAGTGGTAAAACAAAATGTTAAAAAAAACATTTTTAGGGTCAAATGTCCCTCTGCCAGCTTAATGGCTAATAGTACAACTATCCTTCAAACTTTGTAAAAGGAAATATCTGAAAATATAATTTGCATAACTTTGTTAAAAATTGGACAAGTGCGAGTGGGACTCACGCACTGATGATTCCGTATAAACTTTTAGGTGTGTAAATGGTTCGATAAACACAATGTACTGTGTCACCCAGGCTGTAAAATGTTGACTGACCCAACACAACATAATTATATACTTAATTCGAAATAAATACATTAATCTATAAATATAAAACAAAGTCGAAATAGCTACGCTAGCTTACAACAAGCCATTTGATTTGATACGTTACACAATACAGTTAGCCTAACTTTTGTTTTTTAATTTTTTTGTTTTGCTCACATTTTTATAATTGAGACTTGTTATTAATTTTCCTCCAATATATAGGTTAAAAACTTCTAAATATTAAGCTCGAAATATTTGCTGCTTTTTCCTGAATAACTTTTAAAATAACGATATTAAAATATTTATATAATAAAAAATATTTGACATGCCCACAACAAGCCTTTTTATCTGTTAATGTATACAGCTTGAAACATTATTTTTTTAAAATTTCTAAGTTAACCCCAAAAAGAGGCTTATAAATTCAAAACTCTTTTGTTAACGTTCCACGCACGTGTTTGGGTCACAGACATACATGTGTAACAAATTTGAACTTAATCAGGCCAGTAGATTCGGACAGACGGACAGACAGAAACACTAGTGATCCTATAAGGGTTCCGTTTTTTTTCTTTTGCGGTACGGAGACCTAAAAATAAAAATATATGTTTTTACCACTGTATCATATTCTATATAATGTTTTGATGATGATATCAAATTGCCATTTACTACCATAAAATAAATATTTTCGGTGATATGCTGTATCCTCGCGTCTCTGCTTCGTCGGTGGTAAAACGGGCACGTGGAACCATATTTTCGGAGTTAAATTAAAACTGTAAATAAGAAAGGTACAGCTGTAGAGTCAGAACATTTTTATAGGAAATATTCTCCTCTTTAAGAATATTCTTGTTTTGCTCCTGAAGTATTTACAATTATAATGTTATTGTCACAAAACTAAATATCTTGTTTTTCCTCAACTTCCTCATCATTTTATCTGATGTCAAATCTTTCAAATACATTTTGCAATAGCTCATTCCGAATCGAATAAGCTATCGCTGATATTTATAGGAGCTCTTTCACTAATTTCACGTTTTTCAAGTTGTTAACCAGACAACTTAAAGCATATTTAATCGTTGTGAAAATGTTATTAATGGCATACCTATTTTTTATTTTGAGCTACATGGATTTGGCGATAATTAAATAATAATTGTCATTTTTATTTTATTCTTACAGGCAAAAAGCCCAGAAAATCAAGATCTGGCAAGGCTCTCACCACTCCAAGGACAGTTCGCAATCATTTGTTGCAATTATGCTTGTCTATACATCCTGACCTCACATTAGCTTTTGCAGGATACGCCGAATTTATGTTTAGCGAAACCAACTCTCTTCATGACATAGGTACGTTAAACACTTTTATTCCTATTAAACACTCGCTTCAGCCTGCGGCACAACCCGCGTAAATACTGGTTATTGGGGTTACTTGAGCTCTCTAAGGCAGGCGTTCTCAATATACATTTTCCGGTACGTATAAAGTATATATAGTTTAGTTATATAACTCAGTTTGGAAAACGATGGTCTAGGAATGGCGCTTCAAGTGAAATAGATATCAAGCAATATCTGTCGCTAAAATACATATTTTGATGAAACTCGTAGTAGTATTTGACACTTTTTAAATTAACCGATTGAATTAGGCGAAACATGGCGGAAATCCATCTTAAGTAGATTACAAGGGAGGGATCCCACCACCCACCCTCGATCTGTGAATCACCACGATTGAAATAGTAAAGAAATGCCCTTAATACAACAATCGAAATAGATTGACAGACCGCACTCAAAAGAGAGACCTGCAACAAAGAAAATTAGTGACAGGTACTCTTACCAAGTCGAGTGGTAGGTATCCTTGACTTGCAATATTCCGCTTCCACGAAGTGAAACTTTGACACGTGTTTCGCCTCTACACGAGGCATCCTCAGGACAGTTTAGCACCGACTGAGCGCTCATCCAACATTGGACGAGCGCTCAGTCTCTTTTCGACGTGGTGATTCACAGATCGAGGGGTTGGTGGGATCCCTCCCTTATAATCTACTTTTAAAACTGCTTTAAAATTATAAAAATCTATCATGCGTGAGTTTCAAGTTGCCTCTACAACAAATTTCAAAAAAGTGATTAAATGTGAAAATTGACTATATTTAAATTAAATCACAATTATAATATTTATAATTATGTATGTATTTTCAGCTAACTACATGATGATTAACACATATTGCTGTGAACCCGAACATGTCAATGACGATATATGCGCACCAACCTTCCTTGAAAATGATGACCCAGTCCATAGATTTGATGACATTAGATGCATGAATTTAACAAGACCTTTGACTTATCAAGACTACGCTTGCACTACTGATGCTGTTCCATCTCCAGTAAGAGCGTACATTGGTTTTTAGTAAATTAACTCATAGGTTTATGATATATTGAGCTTTGATGATGAATGAATAAAAAGCTTTTCCTTAAGCGACCTCAAGAACAGCTTTGATTTAAATAATTGTTATTTTATCTTAAATCATTTTGGAGCGAACACGAAAAACTGTCCACTAAGAAAGGATTTTTGGAAATTCTTCCCTTAAGGAGGTGAAATAGCGGTAGCAAGTTTGTGTGAAACTCCATCAGTTTTGGAGCTGTGGAATTTCGTATTTGGCTTTATGGTTTAAAATAAAGAACTATAGATTTTAGCGTTTTTGGAAACCAATTCCTAAGTGTATAGTTTCTGAGATATTTCGACTGCTCAACTAGCCCCTCCCAACCCTATTAAAAGCCAATTCACGAAGTATTGGAAAGTTAAATAGACGAATGCCTTAACATATCCTGTAATAAATAAAAAATACTAACGATTGCTATACTAGACAGTATCAAAAAGTGTAGCTTTTCTTTTTATCATAATAATCGTCATTCTACCAAGACAAGTTCATATGCCATATGTGCATATTCCTATTTTAATAAAATTCACGAAAAGTTGTTTTGCAGGTTTCACAGTCAACACAATCATACGACTTGTCTCATATTTATAACAATAACGGCCAGGGTGAGGAAGTAATGAGATCGTACATCGACGGGAAGATGATTGTAGAAGAAATTAATGGTAAAATTTGGCCCCAGACCGGGCCAACAACTACATGTTTTCAGAATAACCCGGATGAAACTGCATGTTACAAATATCGTGAGTTTCCAACGGAAAGGTATTTTTTTCTACCTTAGAGTGAATTTCAAATATTGACTAAATAAATTTTAACATTACCAAAACTGTTTTCAACATTGAATATTACAATTTTTTTTGTATTTTTATATTGATAAGCTTACCAAGATGCTATAAATTCACTAACAGTAAGTAAATATAAAAATACATCTAAATTAAATGAAAGTACAACATTTTTTATACAATAATATATATAAGTATCGGCTAAATATTTATTTTGTAAAAAATTATCTCAATTTCTCTAATATTGACGAACGGAACGTCAAAATCTTTTATCTACTGCATAACTCATAACAACCCATATAATGTCCCACTGCAGTGCTTGGCAAAGCTCTCACCAGTAGAATCTACTTATTGTAGATTCTGGGAGTAATTGCCAAAATCGCTACGCTTGGCGAGTGGATCGGCGAACGCAGTAAGGCTTTAAAGTACGCAGATGACGCAACCCACCCTAATAGTACCCTCCAGTGTGGCATTCCTTAGTCGCTTGATGACAGCCACAGGAGAGATGAGGTGGTACTATTCTTAAGCCGGTACCACACAGCCAATCTAATGCATATAATTTTATAATTCTACCTTTTTTTAGATATCAACGGTCTTCTCACAACCCAAATGCTGTCAATGTGGTATACGAGACATCACAATCATATCTGCTCCAAGTTGCGTGCTATTAACCCCTGTTGGACTGATGAAATGATTTGGCAAGTCGCAAGAGACATTAACATCGCATTTTCTCAACAATTATACTTTTATGAATGGTTGCCATGTATTATAGGTAGGTAATGGCCTGTTGATCTGGTGGTTAGTGACCCTGACTGCTAAGCCAGAGGTCGTGGATTCGATCCCCACCTAGGATAAAACTTTGTGGGATGAGCACGAACCATCGTGTTAGCCTGTATAGCTCCCAGTCAGTTTTCGATGAGTGAAATTTACTTGCCACTAGGGTTAGAGTGATAGATGTCTTTAATGTTATTTCTACAGGTGAGAGGTCATAATTATGTGATAAAGATGCTTGTAGTGCCTTTGGTAACACAGAAATCACGCAGGTTAGGGAATATATGAATATATTTTTATATCATTATTTAAGTAGGTACTATTATTTGTGGGGGTAAATATAATATTTATCTATTGCGCAATCGTACACAGACATGACAATTAAAAAAATAACAAAATCATGATAATGAAATCAAAAATATAAAAGGAAAAAAAAATTTGAACTCGAATCCGAGTTTTCTGGTTTCTAGACCGCCCCATTTCCCACCTGAGCTACTATAACATTGTAGATCAAGGCGAAATTTACCTTCGTATTCTAATAATATTATAGCAGTTTTCGTCTTACGAATTTTCGATCAGGGTCACGAGATCCTGATGCGAGTTTAACATTTTTTACCCATCTCACAAAAATGTATACAACACCATTAAAGAAGTTACCACTTCAAATAATAAAAACTAAATGTTTTAATACATAATACTCGTTTATCCGATATTGGTACATCGCGTTCCGTGCATCGCGGCCGATGGCCCGCCGCTTGCGGCCTACGACGTGCGGCTGACGTGCGGTTGAAGCGACAATAGTCAGAGTGAGCGCGCAGCCTATGTCAGTAGTCGGCCGCACGTCTGTCGTAGACCTCGGAAACGGGGCCATACATTCTCATGCTCTGACTATTGTCGGAATATTACGGACTATGTCGGACTATTGTTGTAACAGTTGCGCGCGCGAGAGTCGCACGTCGTTGGCCGCGATGCACGGAAGCACTCACCTGAAGTAATAATAATAATATATCTTGGGACAACCCACACAACGCAAACTGATCCCAAACTAATCAGAGCTTGTACTATGGAAACCAGACAACAGATAAACATATTTACATATTTCTAAATACATACATATTATAGATATATAACACCCAGACACAGAATAAACCATCGTGCTCATCACACAAAGTTTTATCCTGGGTGGGGATCGAACCCACGACCTCTTGCGTAGCAGTCGGATACACTTCCACCGCGCCACAGAGGCAGTCAAAAAGTGTGTGCGTCGTTTTTGAAGTCAGTTTTTTTTATAGCCAAGATCTTTTCTTAAGGCCTTATTTTTGTGGACCGGGCATTTAATGTAGAATCCCAAATTTTGTCTGACGTTCGTTGTGTTGCTTTCTGTAACCTAAGTGAAAAAAGTACTTTGACTTTGTTCTGATGGAAATCCGACAGGGCCGGAGAAAGATTAGGTGACTTACCGACGCGACAGCTAACTTTAGGGCTCTTTTAGATGTCTGTTTTTTTCACTGGATGGAATTTTGGCATCGGATTTGCAGTATTGTATGGCTTACAATAAGTGTGTTTACACGCAACGGACACCGGTCCAGTGATAAATCTTCTACAGCCGTCCAGTGTCCGGTGAAAAAATCAGACGTCTAAATTTTATTACTCTACAAGGCACAGTGGAGTATGACTTTTTCTGAATACGGTCACTCATTTATGAACAGATAATGGTAACGTTGCTTTACCTTGCAGATAAAAGTATCTCAATCTGCTCACTATCATTGCCTTAAAAACATAATACTCACAGATAACGAAATTTGACACTATTTTATGTTGCTATAATTTTATTTGTAACCTAAGACACCTAATTTGTTTATTTACAGATTACGATCATTTGGTTGATATTGGCTTACTTGGTAAAGATGCAGGATACAGAGATATATATGATGACAATCTGTACCCAATGGTATCTGTAGAATACATGTTTGCACAGCGTTGGTTCCACTTGATACAGAAATCAAAAGTGAAGTTCGTATATTTTTTCATGCTTACACATTGTTAATTATGTTTCCTTCTTTAATACGCTTTAATTAGGTTCATGCGTATGTTAGTATGTAGGTACATTAGTATGTAACGGAATCATTGAACGTGATTTTCAACCACATCAGAATGCCACATTGAAACAATTGAAACTCGCACAATTATCAAGGACCGATGACAATATAATCCGATAAAAAGGGTTTTTTGAGAATTCATCTCCTAAGAGGGTAAAATTGTGGTTGGTAGTTTATATGAAACTCCGCCAGTTTTTAAGTTAGTTAAGTGGAATTTCATATTTGGCTTATTGGTTTAAAATAAAGAGGTGACCGAAAAAAAACAATCTTTAAAAAAATACATTACCTATGTACCTATATTAATAACAATTAAATATAACATAGCTTGTTTTCAGAATGTTTGACACGGAGGGCCATTATGTAAAAGACTTCCCTTTAGTCAATCTCACGTTTAGGCCTGGATATTTGGAAAAAGGAAATCATCTGGAAGAATGTACGCAATGCATTTTCAGACAACCAACTGCTGATTTTGAGCATTGCGTTGATTATGATGTAAGTTTTAACAAAACAAGTTTTCCAGATCTAAGCTATTGGACGTCCTGGTGTGTACCACCATAGTGTGAGTTATTCTTCCGTAAAATAGTGACACGAACACATCACTTTGTTTTGATTGAAGAGCACTGTGGCAAGTAGGAAAAAGCTAACGAACTTATGAGGAGCGCGGTGTGGTGACATTCTGGATTTTGGCTAACAAAGTATTATATAATACTTTCTATATTTGGGACTCTATTGTTTTTTATAATGCGATTTTTTTTTAGATTGCTGATCTAGGATTGGGTGCAACTCATAGAGCATTTGACATAACGACCAGTGACCTATTCAAAGGTCGTCTACTTGGTATCGCTCCATACGTCGACTACCTATACTACTTCCTCGGTATTAAAGTCACATGCTGCGAAGACCTAGTTAAATATAAAATTATGGAACCAGAGGTACGGATATATTAATTCATGAATGTGCATCTTCTTGGTTTATTAAATATATGCCAAGAAAGTGCAATACCTTATAGATTTATGACAACTGGAAGAATTAAATCATAATTTGTATTTCTAGAAAGTCGAACTGATAAAAATGGTGTATGAAGATTGTAGAGATTTGGATCTCCTGGCTGGCATGTGGCTTGAGAATAAAATGAAGCATAGCAACGTAGCCTTAACTTTCGGCCATATAGTCAAAGATTATTTGAAAAGAGCTATCAAATCAGACAGATTTTGGTTTGAAAGGAAAGACAGACCTCATGCTTTTACTAAAGGTAAACAAGTAAATTCAAAGAAGTTAATATTCCAGTAATTTGTACTAACGTTTAATATGTATGTTACAGCACAACTTGGGGAAATCAGAAAGGCATCATTATCATCAATGATGTGTGCAGTGGCTGATCAAGTCACAGTTATACAGCCTAACGCTTTCAAAAATATTAGTCCCAAGTAAGTTATCTTTTTTATTCCAGAAATGTTGGAACTTCCCCACATGAATTTTATACATCAGGTCGTATTGTATCAGGACGTTTCTTTCCTGACCTTTAATAACAAAATATTTTAGCGACTTTAAAGTAATGAAACGATTTTGGTGATGATTTAATTTTCTTATTCTCTTCGTTTGTTACAGAAATCCTCTTACATCTTGCAAAAATATTGCTCAAATCGACTACACTAAATGGGCAGACCCTCAGTGTGCTCGGAAATGGAACCACTAATCCACTAGCTTTGTTGACTCTAAGATACTTACCACCTGTATTTGGATTATATTTTAAAAATAAATGTCTGTTTATCATTTATTATTAAATGTGGTTGAAATGATTTACTCGTTTTATTTTAAAAAATATGGACTTGCCAAAAATCATACGTCTCAAGTTTTATTTTTTAGGACAAATGGTTTTTTCCGATTTTATTACTAGACATTGGACTCGAATAACCTTCTGTAATCACCATATAGATTGACACATAATAAAAATCAGATTCAAAAACCAAGGTTTTGTAGAAAAAAGAAACAGTATAATCCCTTAACCCTTCAAACAAGTATTTTTGTGTCATAAAAATAATTTCTCTGAATAGAAAGGAATACACATTATCTAAGCGTTGTTTTTCAATTCGTCCCCGCTTTTCAATGTGGGTATTCTAATATTCTTTCTTGCCCAGTGAACCGAGCCTCCCCCAAGTGTACGGCTAAAGAATATATTTTTATGTGTACTCCGACCTAAGCAATAAAGGAAGATTAATATTTCGTATTAAGATTACGAAGGTTTCTTATTTTGTTTGTATTTTATGTATTTCCTATTGGATGTATGGATATAGGGAAAATGTTTCTCGTTACTGCAAGAAACTCAAAAATTTATTTGTTTATATAAATAAGAAATATTTACTTCAAATAAATCCAACACTCTGTATCTATCATACAAATAAATTGGAGATGTGTTTTTAAATAAATGCACCAACGTTTTTACTATATTCATTTGTATAGCAGCATTGACCTTCTTTTTTAAAGATTTTTTACTGTTTTTAACTAGTATCGTATTTAGTTGTAAGTATTCTAAAATAGTCAAATAAATAAGCAAACAATTAATATTTTCGTTCGGCCAGTAAATAAGTAGGTATACTGAAATCTTTAAATTAAATTTTCAGTCAGTTATATTGCCGACCCAATAAAATCATACATTGTCTAAAAAACCGGGCAAGAGCATTACGGATTATGTTCAGTGTAGGGTTCCGGAGCCGTTGCCATATAAAATATCCGATTTGAATAATTGCTGCAGCAGAAGAGCGTATGTTCATGGCACTTACGCCCTTTTGTTGAGAGACACAGTTTTTCGACAATACCTCAATGACGGTATAACTGATCATTTTTTAAGTAGTTTATTTTATTTGTTTACCGCGCTACCTTTTTGATTATTTTCATATTTTGTGGTCACACAGTTCAAAAGATAGAAGAGGGAAGACACAATTTATGCAATTTTTGGAGCGATTATTTCCAAAGATATTCACTTAATCAAAAAAAAATTGTAACCTTGAAATGTTTCAAATGTTGCCTTTGTCTTGTAAAAGACCTTTTGAATGTCGTCCCCTTAAAATAATTTATTTTTATTATTTAGCGATCAAACTAAGTAGCGGCTACTACAAGACACCTTTTACAAAATTTATTTAATATTCTTTGGGTACATACGGGCGGACAGGCAGACAGACGGACATGACGTAACTATAAGAGTTCCTCTTTTGCCATTTTAGCTACGGAACCCTAAAATCAATAACAATTTTTTTGTATATTATCCCTAGGTATCTACCTATCTTAGGTAGATACCTAGGGATAATATACAAAGAAAACTATCTTAAATAATATAATATACAACCTATCTTAGGTTGTCGTTAAAAGTTTTTGTGAGAAGTGGTCATTTTCTTGCTAACTAACCTGTATTTAAAAAACATGCTTTATATTTTTTTATATAGTTCGGCGACTATGCTCAGTGTAGAATTCCGCAACCAATATTACAAATAAATGCACTATATAAAAATTTGCACCAGCAGAAGAGCGTATGATCGTTCATAACACTTTTGTTGAGAAACAGTTTTTCGGCATTTACTCAATGACGTTATTTAGATTAAAGTATTTATTAAGCGATACTTTTGTGATTTTCGTTATACTTTTTGGTCACACGGTTCAAAAGATAAGGGGAGGGGGGCACAAATATGCAAACTTAAACTCAAATATCTTTCTTTCGTAAAACCAAACTAAAAGAATAATAAAATTATGTTTGAAAAAAAAAACAAAATGAAGTTAGGCGGCAGTTGGCCACTCTTTTAAAATCGTCAAGATTTTCTGTACAAAAATAATTTTATCGAACCAACCAGTGTTTGGTGAGCGTAACCGTTTATAAATCAAGGATAAGTAAACATAAACGTTTTTAGCAAACACTTAGTAGTTCACTTCATAAATAATCCTAATGAACATTTTTGAATAGCCTGTGAGAGAAATAGTTCAATCCCAAGCGTTTTTGTCTTCCATATAATCAATTGATGAGTAGTAGCTCTTCATACACAATTTTTCTTAATGATATACTGCGATTTATTATGAGTTAATTTCTGAATATCGCAAAATTCCGAGCGATTATTTCCAAAAATATTCACCTAAACAAAAAAATTTTTTTGGAAATCTTAAAGTGTTTTTAAAAGACATGTCGGATGAATACATGTTGATGATTGCTGAAAACTTTTTCACCTTCTGTTACATGTACGGAGTGAAGAGGTAATATTTTTAGGTCTCCCTCTAAAAACATCCTACATATTTTTAGGAGGAAGCCTAAAAATATTAATTATTATTATTTAATTATCAAACTAAGTAGTGGCTTCTAAAAGACACCTATGCATCAAATTACCTTGATATTCATTCAATAAGTCTTTGAGTAAAATGTCTTTGATATACAGACGGACAGACAGACGCGGACATGACGAAACTTTATTAGTTCCGTTTTTGCCATCTTGGCTAAAAATGTGATATATAGCAATGTATTATTTTTCCAAAACTAAACCAACAACATTATCCACTACTCTACTGTTTGACACGGGAATAAACGCGTTTAACCTAGGTAAAGTTTACCTTATGCTTGACGTTCGACCGGGTTACACCGATCGTGGTCACAACCTGTCAGCTTGTGACCACGATCGGTATACCCGGTGTAATCCATATAGTACATGTATATGTAACCCACTTATTACAAAAAGAGCGGTTTCTAAATACTAGAAATCGCTAATTTAAATATATATATAGGTGGTTAATCTAGTGTCTACAAGTTAGAATTCAAGATACAATCGAGTCATCGAGATGTTTTAAATGTTTATGCTGTCAACCCCTTTTAATTGGGTTTACAAAACAAAACGTCACACTTCAATAATAAAGATATATTCATTAAAAAATCGTAATACACAAGCCAGTAAACGGTCTTTACGAAGTGAATATAGCATGCAAAGTAATAATTAGAAAACATTTATAAAATCAATTCAGTAAATTATAAAAGAATGACGTCGTTGTACCGACTTTTAAACTTCATTACGCCACTTTTTTAAAGTAAACATGCCACCAAGTTTAAAATTCTACTGAACTCGCTAGAAGTGAAATACGTAAGTACCAATCTTCTTTCGCACGTAAAAACAAAACGAAATTGATAAAAACTGAAAAAAAGAATATCCCGTCGCTACAGAAAAATCCCATCTATTATAATATCTCATTCCTATTGCACGATCTAATTTCCTATTCATCGAACGCCATATTTCTGGCACCCCATTGTAAAACTAACTTAAAAATTCTATTCAACTGAACCTTCTATCTAATAAGAACAAAGGCGATTTTCGTGTGAAAATAAATCTGTGCAAATTTGTAATCTCTTAAGAAATTCGATACAAAGTCTCTGAGATGTTTTTTCCCTCGGTTTTGAGGAAAACCTGCGCGTTTTCGTAAGCCAATAAGAAATATTGGATTAAGATAAAAAACATGATTTACAGTCGATTACGTAATGAAATGTTTTTGTAAAGGATTGTATTTGTTTCTATTTGTGACATTCAGCAGGTGTTTTGGTGCTGTGTGTTATACCAATTGATTCCTTTCAAATAATAATAATTCTTTCATGAGTTCTATCGAACTTTGATGAGTTTTATCTACCAAAGATCTCGCAGTTTAGAACATTATTTTTGTAACTACTTAGAAATTAATGGGTGTTTGGTGATTCTTTAATGCATATGTCGTGGTCGGATCGTAGAGTTAAACATTTCGTGATGTGGCCAACCATACCATAACCAACCTAACTAAAACTAACCATATCGTTTAAACGTCGACTTTTATTTATTTATTTATTTTTTACAGGAAAGCTTACGGTCTAAAATTCAACTATCCTAGTTACAAATAAATATGAGTAAATTGCCATTTACAAGCTTTCACACATTACAACTAAATAAAGTACCTACTTGTGTTACAAAAATAATGAGTAATCATAAAAATATTGAAATATTGTTAAAAACTACTTACAACTTTAAAAATTAACATAAAAATTAACACAAAAATTATAAAAATTAACATAAAATTAACATAAAAATTTTGATATGTTCATCCACGTTTGGCCATAAGGGTGTCCATAGTACATACATAGATGTTAGGCTGGAATAAATTTTATACTTAGCCTTTGAGAGGCTTCTTTAAGTCATACATAATTATTGTTCCTTACATCAACTCTAAAATACTTGATATTCTTTAAAATAACTAATTTGGTTTCCATTTCAATTTAAACTGCTTTCTCAAAGTAGACTCATATTTCGAGTTATGTTGCTACATAATAGCGGGAAAACTTATAACAAGTATATTTTAGTACACTTTTTTCAATGTGGAATGATCTAGAATTTCTAGTACCTACTATTTGTACTTAAGTTAAAAAAAGTACTGACTGGCATATACTAATCAATACCCAGTACAAATTCTTGACCTAAAACGTTGAAATTTTGTAAATTTGTAATAGTTTTATAAGTAGTAAATATGTAACAAGAAAGTCAGGGAAAAAGTAAAAGGACGTTTAAAACTAAGACTTTGACTTCCTACAAAACAAAATGCAACGACTTCTAAAAATACAACGTCCGCGTCAAACACAGGAAACGAAGTAGCAAACATGTTTAATTAACACGTGTAATTGCGACCACAATTTGCACGAGCCGTTACCGACTACTCCTAGTCCTAATTCATTAGGTTCGACCACGCGAGAAATTCGAGAGACTTACATGCAAGAAGCTTATTCTGGTATAATATTGCGGAAGTACCTACTTCTGGAATCTTGTTTTAATATTATTAAAAACATTTTGTTCGTTGAATCAAAATTGAAGGTAAAAAGATTGCTGATTTTCACATTATAGTCATAGTAATTAAATTGTGTACAAATAAATGTCTACATTTTGAGAAAGATCATAAATAAGTAAGGCAATATTTAGATGCTTTTGTAATGCCCACTGACTTGTTCGTAATGATTATTGATATTGTATAACCCAGTAAAATTGTACATCAAAAACGTAAAACGTGATGTAAAACTGCATTTTTGGTATGTTATTTGGGGGAGTGTGGAACTGCACCCTGCAACCAAAAAAAGTGGTGATACCTGCGACTACCTAATGTCAATTTTTTAAGGGATATATTTTCATAACTACAAGACTTGCTGCCAACCCATTCACAGCACATGTGAATGGGTTTATATTGTCTAAAATTTAATATACTTCAAAAAAATTCTTTAGAATTTTATAGCGGCGGTAACCTAATGGCTAAGGCATCGATCTCGCAGTCGTGAGGTCGTGGGTTCGAATCCTACCCATTATACTACCGACTTGAACCCACTTCTAACACAAGCCTTTGAGCTTAGCTGGAGGGGTTAACAAGATTGCTAGTAATGTGGGACTCAATCCCACATTGCTAGTTTAGTAATAAGGTAGTTAAGTACAAAATTGTATCATAGTACACATATGTTCGTACCTACTACTTCATTGTATGTTTTAAGTTGAAAATTATTCGCTGTTGAATTTTAATATTTCAACATATAATAAATACTTTGAAATAATAAACATGAAAATATTGTTCTAATAGGTAAACATTGCTAGTTATCTTTAAAAAAAAAATTGAACTGCAAAAACTGTAAAAAGTAAAATAAAAAAATTGTTTTTGCGTATTACCCAAGTAGAATATTTTTTCCTTGCAAAACATTTAGTTCCACATTTAGGGGTCCAAATAATATTTAAAAAATCCAGCTTTACTCAGGCATCAAAATTTCAGAATTCGTTTTTTCGAACTAGAAATAGTTAATATTAATGCTGTTTCTTAACAGTCTTGTCTAATTCGTATTTACATCGCTTCTTCCATACGAAATAAGTTTCGAAGCAGGAGCAGTGTGAAATGCAGCAATTACCTCAAGAGCGCCGTGTCACACATCTAGCTAACTCTCGAACGATAGTTACGTTACACATTCGTGTGATGAAGATTGTCGATAACCTAGTACCATTATTGTTTTTTTTTTGTTTAAAAATTAACATCAAATAAGAAGATTGACTTTGGAGTCCATCTATTTGACATAAGTTTTGTATTGAGTCATTAGTTTTGTATATCGTATTACTCAAAAGTTAGTAATTGAAAAATCCACATGTGATGATTATGATTGATAAAGGCCTAGTCGTTAATGACTAATGCTAAGGCAAAAGTCTTAAGTTGGATTTCCACCGAGGATAAATCTTATTGTGACGAGCACGATCATTTCTGTGTCTGGGTGTAATTTATATATAATATAATTATCTATAATACGATTTACCTACATATTATGGCAACCAGATAACTCAGATTTCTAAATAACTTAGTAATAATTAATACTTATGTAGGTATTTAGAAATATGGGTTGTCTGGTTGCCATGATACAGGCTCTGCCAAGTTTGTGGTCAGATGGTCGTATGTGAGTTGTCCCAAGATTAACTTCTTGAAAAGGACAACACCAACATTGTTAATAACTCGAAATATTTGACAAAGCTTAACAGTTTTCTGTACTCGATATACGAGTAACTGTCGAAACATTCGCCGCGTCTTCATGAAGATGACATTATGCCGAGTATACAGAATTTAAATGTCCTATTTTTTATCGATATATAAAATTACGAGTAACTGCTTCCATCCCTAGAAAGTTCGTCGAATGTTGGACATCGACGTCTGAACAAGTCTCTTGCTTCTCAAATAGGTGCGATTTAACGCTCGAGTATTCTGACATTCGTAGAACGCCAGCATCGAAACCAACCACTTATTTGACGTGGTAGAACTCTGGTGAACACATTGGTTCACACATGTGAAAACACAAATATATACTGGGCGATTTGTTATATACTAATAAAATCTCGCTAGTGATTTCAATACATTACACTAAATAATGTTGTATTATTATTCCTTTTGGAAAAAAACATATTAACCCTAAATCACCTACCACTTACTCTTGTCACAATGATTTTACTCCGAGGTCTGTGAGACTCCAGAATTAAAATCATCGTCTTTTAGACTTAAACTAATATACAACGATTTTATTCTAGTGAAATATTCTGTTAGTGGGTAGGGTCATAACTTCAAAATCAGTTAGACGGTAGTTATGTGTTAATTTATTGAGTATTTTTAAAAACTGATATAATGTATTGAAGCCACGAGCCGGAGGTTATTATACAGGGTGTAACAGAAAGGTGTGGTCATATTCAAGGGTCGTCACATACACATGATAAATAGCGTGTGTACCTAATCTTATCAAAATGTAAGAACCTTAAAATTTTACGTCATTTTTAATCAGTTCATAAATTGTCATGCAAAATATCGCCACGAATAATGCTACATCACTAACCAATCATTCAAGATTTTCATCGTAGTATAGTAGTAGTAGAGAGTTCAATTATGTTGACCCTGCACAATGATCTCTTATGTATCACTGCGCGCCTGGTACCCGTCACGCGTCGAACATACGGACGTCTCCGCGCGTCCGTAAACCAAAGAAACACAGGCAAACAAATTAATACCAACTAACTACTAACCTCTGTACGTTTTCCAACGCCACCGGCTTTCACGACGACCACATCGGACGGACAAATGTTAATCACCATCTCACTGTTGTTGGTACCTACTTTGTTATCACATCTGGTGGACGATCATTTGAATGCACTTCACGGTACAAAATAACGTACTAGGTACCTACGTTCGACTTTTACATCCCTACATTTTTGATATTAATGTTTTTAGGGTTCGGGGAAGTACCTACCTACCGATTTTGAAACTTCAATAAGAATGAGATTTAGGTATTTACATACTTTAAGTTACGAATACACAGTATCACAAATCACAACACATCAATTTAGCACTAACTTCAACGCGCACTTGTTTGTTCGAATTGATAATACCTACATAATGAAAATAGGCGCGAAACTCGGTGACGCTTCCCCGCATTCCTGGCACCACTACATAACTAAATCGGTTCCTACCTATCGGTCAACAAAAAATATTTGTTGCGTTCGCCGAAAGTGGTAAAGTACCTACGGGTTACGGGTCACGCATTACGGGCCACCGTTGGATCCCCTAAGGTACGTTTTGTCCAGGACCGAGCAGACTGTTTCTATCAACTTACTTGGTACCTAACCTACATCACGTAGATTACGATCGCGTCATATGCAATTGATACACAATTTTGAAATTATTCACTGTTACTAACTTGAAACAAAATTTCTTTATCAATTTCACATCACTTCCACAAAGAAAGACAAACAAAAACCAAGAAACGAAATAGATCGAACCGCTTCGGGCTCCGCGTCGAAAGCACTGTCGGACAGTGACGGAATAAATAAGCAACTCCAAGAATGAAACAAAGAAATGAAAGTGCCTAAAAACTTAAAACTTCTAAAATTACAAGAAAATGTATGTAAATTATCTTAGAAAAGTTTTAATTTAATGAATGGCAATATCAAATTATTTTATGAATCATAATAACAACAAAAGAGTATAAAAAACTCATTTTGAAATTACAATGACTTCCGAATATTTCTGCCGAGCTTCCGATCAAATACCGAATTATTTATTGCACACGTTTTGTTTATGACGCCACCGCCTCGAAATGTTGGTGTCTCTGTCTAACTAGGTAATAAAACCAATAATCGGTCAGTTTGAGTTTGAGGCACTGATATTTGTTTTGAATAATTATTTTGTTTGGAAAGCTAATTTCCATGCATTTGAAGTTTTTGAAAAAATCTTTACGTGTTTATTGCAATAAGTTGTAATGCGTTAATAACGCGGGACTTCGCCATGAGTGTTCGAAGTTGAGCCGTGAGTTTACAATTTATTTTTGTTGCAAATCAACTGTTCACCTGAATGTCTGTGTGTTTGTCAATTACTTTTCAACACAAAATAATGAATATCGATTTAGATTGTAGATTGTTTTATTGTTTGTGGTATTATTTAAACTATTAAAAAACTACCTTAACACCTCAATGATTTTAATCCTACAATGAAATAAATTGTTGGATTTTGTGAAATTATGTAATTCTTTTAACGATTTCATGTAAATACATTTAAAAAGTGTTCTCTGACAATAAAAAAAAGACCAAAACGATGATTCATGTGAGTATAACATTTTCGAAATCGGTCACCCATCTATGCACCAACTGTGGTAAGGTTGCTTAACTTACGCAAACATTATATCATAATAGAAGTTGGTTCAACTTTGAGGTACACCGACAAGTTACTATAAGAATAACAAATTCGTATAATGTAAACAGTGTGTCGTCGCCGACTAGGGTCAGTAGGTACCTTTGTTTATTTGTGATGTAATACCTACCTACCGTACCCTGGAAGACGGGGAATTTGGGAAGAAAGTTCGAAATTATGGTGGAGCGGTGATGTTCAAGTTACAAATAATGTACGGTTTAATGCTGCCTGAATTCGTTACCTTGTCAACAAAATCAATGAAAATATTTAAATGACTTAAGTATCATATTTTATTACGTAGGTAATTTAAAGTGTCATATTTAAAGCAATAGATGGGCGTCAGGCGTCGTACCTGTTGTTCCCAAGTACTCCTCACAATGTCTGTTACCTTGGTACTCCGAACATTGGTTTTCGGATTACCTGACGTATAGTGTTTCTGTGTGTGTGTCTACATTTGTGTGAGTGTGTAGGTATACACACACTCACACAAATGTAGTCGACCAGATAGATTATTGTGTGACAGAGACAAATTATTTTTATTAATGAAAACTGCATTTATTTTACTCTTCGTCCATAAACAATGATAAAGAACGAGAGGCAAGCTACGGAAGAGTGAAACAAGATACCAAAGGACGAATGAGAGTTAAAATGATAGAACGAGACTAACTTGTCTCACTCACACATCATCACTTGTTTCATCTTTGCAGGAACAAAAGAGTGAAACAAAATGAAAGTAGGTGGTGATTTAAGGTCAAACCTGAAGTTCATTGCAGTTCATTGGAAACAGCTGATTATCTGTTAGTGTTGGGTACCTATCGGTAAAGTCGTATTTTCAGTATGTCGGTGTTACGCACTCGATAAGAAAGAAAATTCTTTATCTCAGTCATACTAATAAAATCAGAATTGGTACCCCCGCAGATGTTATACTTATACCTAACACTGTTCATTGCTAAAATATGACCACACCTTTCTGTTACACCCTGTATATTACAAATCACTCTGTAAATTTATAACATTTATGAATTTTGTATAGGTAGTAGATACAGTATCAGTGTAAAGAGTATAGTAAAATATATCAATGTTCAGACATTTTGTATGCATTTTTAAAATATCATTTCCTTCCGCATTCAACTTTCCGACTCTAAATAATTTAGATGTCTCATTGGTACACAGCTACTGTAACCAAATGGCTGAGGTATCGGCCTCGCAATCGTGAGGTTGCGGGTTCGAATCCTACCCATTATACTACCGACGTAAACCCACTCCTAACAAAAGCCATTGAGCTTAGCTGGAGGGGTTAACAAGATTGCTAGTAATATGGAACATTGCTAGTTATCTTTAAAAAACTGTACATTGTTCCATAGTACACATTTGTTAGTACCTACTACTTCACAGTTCTCAGTTAAAAATAATTCACTGTTGAATTTTATTATTTCAACATTGTTACCTACAACAAAAAAACTTTGAAATAATAAACATGAAAATATTGTCCTAAAAGGTAAACTTTGGAATGTCATCAGACAGATCTTTACAGATAACCAAACATAATAGACAAATGGTTCTCATTCTTGAACTAATCTTCTCAACAACATTCAAGCTTCGGCCATTAATAACACTTTAAACGATGAAAATATTTCCATCATGCAACCCATCCACAAAAGCTCAACGATAAACATCTGTAGTCTTGATAAACACAGCATAAATAAGATTAGGCCGTTGACAAAGAATGCTATCCCACGCTTTCAAGATGATAAAATTGATAGCAAGGCACATTCTAGGGAGATAACAGTCTAATTAGGTTATTTGTATTAGGAGATTAGGCTTTCACAACAGCATAGATGTAATACTTCCTACTGTGATAGAAAGAGTGAAGGGGAATCTTTTGTTCTGCGAGTAAATTAACCTACTACTAATAATTTAGAATTATACTTGTGTGGTTGGACTGGAGGCCAATTCACGTAGCAGTGCAGTTGAACGGCCATTTTCGTATTCTTGTAACTTCGGGATCGATCTCAAATACTCAAGTATGCGCCTCGAGAGCGCAATAGCGGCATTTTAGTACAGTGCGCAAGCGTATTTGAGTCACAAAAATACGAAAATGGCCGTTTTAATCGAAACTTAACTGCAACTGCATTGCTTTAAATACGTGAATTGGCTATGTTGTAACTAGTGTAGTTGAGTCATCTATGGTTACTGGATTCCCCAATTCTAACATATGATGACTTGTATTTTAACCTTCATCATTAAATATAAATTTCAATCATTTTGTCATGGAGGTATAATCTTTCCTGTGTTACTTATACTTCATCTTGTGTTAACCTAATTTAGTCTCAGGATAATATTCACTGATTTAGAATATGCTTGATCTTTAATCAGTTTGTTTTTTGTATTAGTTAGTGCCAAATAATAAGCATGTAAAGAATCAATTAATTAACAAGTCTACATGAAATTAGAATATGGTATGCCTACATCAACAGATTTGTATTTGTCGTTTACTTTCACACCAACTATGCTATGAAAAATTACAAGTCACTAGTTGTAAGGTGCCAAGCACGAAGGCCCGAGGCCAATGTCACAACAAAATAGTATTTGTCGTGATTGGTATACCTTACCTCCTTATTCGTCACATGCTAATTCATGCTAAACTTGTTCAATATAAGGTTCCAATTTGAACTTTATTTTGAAGGCATTAAGATTATTTAGATAGCAACATAATAGGATCATCCATTTACAACAATGGTAAAAACGAAATGTTTTTCAATATTTGTCCATATTATAGCAGTCCTTAAAAAATAGAACAATATTATTAAATCGAAATTTGCAGCGGCGGTAGTTTAATGGCTAAGGCATCGGTCTCGCAATCGTGAGGACACGGGTTCGAATAATACCCATTATACTACCGACGTAAACCCTCTCATAACAAGCCATTGAGCTTAGCAGGAGGGGTTAACAGGAGGTGATAGTAATGTGGGACCACAATCTCACATCGTTAGTTATCTTTAAAAAGAAAATCAACTTTATTTTCCTGAAAGCAACGTTTCCTAGAAGACATATGAAGCATGCATAGTAATAGTTAGTATTTTTTGGTTAAAGCGTACGAATATGCATACATTACATAAACAAGTAAACCCTTTTGCCAAGACCACTTCACCCTCAATTGAGTCAAAGACACGAATTTCAACATTGAATGAGATACAACCTTTTAAACCTTAATTTAATTGAAAAAAGGTAAGACTCAGGAGACTGAAAGCATTCTTTATCTGGGAGCAATCGTCCTCAGTCCTCTGGTAGCGTTACACATAAGAAAGTTACATGAAAGCATTAATTACTTAGCCATTGGACATTCGTGAGGTGGATGGCTTGAATTGTAAGAGAAAGCGGTTTTAAAGACCTTGGATTATTACCTAAGGCTTTGTATGTATCCAAATTGCATTGCCTAGTTAATTTATAAATATATTTTTTGCATTGAAATAATTATTTAATAAAGTTGAATTATTTATTATAAGGAATGGCTAAAAAAAACCTGTTAACTGGGTTTCACAACAAACACAAAAGTTGTAACAATACTTAATTTGCTTAGGTAAAAAAAAAAAGTCATAAAGCGTAACACGCTGATAATAATGCTTTCAGAACGAGTTTAACTTCAAGATGTAAGCTGACATAATTATTATAATCACGTTAATCAATTTGTATCTATAAACAGTCACAATTATTAATTTGTATGTGTCCTCGCGATTATCTTCTTACTATTTATTATAGGGGAATTAACGCGCATTATTTACCTTAAAATTGCTTAGCTTGTCTGCTTGTGACCACGGCCGGTGCAACCTGGTCGAAACACCAAGCAATTTTAAGGTTAAGTTAATTAATGCGCGTTAATTCCCGTATAATAAATAGTTATAATCATGCAACGCGAAATTAAATGTTCTTGTATCTTCTTAATACTGGATTATTCATATTACGTTATTTATATTATTTTAATTTGCATTTTAAAAACTCATTAACATCAACACTTAATTATTTACACGCTTTAGTTCATACCTTTCTCCCCGGTAACTCCAAGACCACAAATGGATGGAGTCTATTTAATCTCGTGGGATTTAATTGCAGCACCTTTCGATTCGCCGCCGGTGCCGACCATTTATTGGTCCGAAGATTTACTGGCGACAGTGTCGATTACTGGACGTTTCATTTTTTTTTTCTCGAACAAAGTTAATGTTGAAACCGCAAAACATTGTGAACAGGATGATGTAGTGTTAATATTGCTGTAAACTTCAAAATGGCTTTTATTTTAAAAGCGATGTTCTTGAGGTTTGGCTACATTGTTGTAATTCAGTATTTTCCTTGAATATAGACAATGTGTAAGTCATACTTTGTAATCATCAAAGCTAATGCTGTAGTGAATGTCCGTTTTTAAAGCCTTATCTCGTGTCCACTCCATTGATCACATGGTGATCATTCAGGTGAGTATGGGCCGTAATTCACCACCACCAAGATCTTAGATATATAAAAACGAAAGAAAGTACGACAAAGTGGTCAGCAATATCAAAAATAATTAAGTATTTAAATTTAAAAATCTGCATATTATATCTGTTATTGATACAATTACCTACGATGCAAAAACTGAATTGAATACAGAAATACGATATAAATGAAAGGCATCAACAACGGCATATCTGCATACACAGACTTGTCAACACCGAAATAATAATTTCATTTTGACAATTTATCAAGCAGAATTTCAAAGCAACAGAAAGTCAATCGAATATTCCAGGAAAGTAAAAAAATAAACGTATCTGCGTTGAATTTCACAATATTCAGGCTTCGTATCTGTTTTTGTGCGATGTATATGAAATAACTGAAATGGGATAGCCGGTGTAGTTTGTTTAGGTGTCGCAGATTTTTTGTGATTGGCCATAAAGATAATAATTGAGAAGTACGCCATTGACTTAAGTTAGATCAACTGATATATTAGAATATAGGCAATTTTGGAAGGTAAACAGCTGTTGAAAACAATCGATTACATGTGTTATTTAAAACGGAGACATTTTCAGCGTAAGAATATCATAGGACATGAGCATTCTTTCTACTTGAAACCCCTTATGTGGACCCCTGAGTGGGTACAAGTGTGACGAAATGAAGTATGGGGCACCTCGGTAAAACTACAGCTGTTTTTTTCAGGGTTCCGTAGCCAATATGGCAAAAACGCAACCTTTATAGTTTCGACATGTCCGTCGGTTTATCTGCCAGTCTGTCCGTCCGTATGCATTCTACACACTTGTCCACAAGCATTTTACTTAAAAACTACACAATGCATATTGATGAAATTTGGAACATAGATGTCTTGTATAAGCTGCTACTTAGTTCGATTATTAATTAATAAAAATAAATATTTTTAGGTACATGTACGGGATACGTGTACCAGAAGCTGAAAATTTTTTCAGCAAACAACTACGTGTGGCATATCATTTGACAGCGCTTTAAAGGGGTTTACGGTTACTAAGAAACTTTTTTGATTGAATAGTATGAAAAAAATCACAAAAGTAACGCTTAATAAATACCACATCGAAACGTCGGGCAATAAACAAGGTATTTAACCTTGAATTTTCACGCGATTAAGACCAGTAATATATATATATCTTCATAATACATACCTGCTTTAATTAAAAATTAGTATTAGATTTACCGTCTTTTAGTTATTGCCAAAAATCTGCGCTTTTAACCAAAAAAGGCGTAAGTGCCATGAACATACGCTCTTCTACTGGCGCAATTTTTCATATGTAACGGTTGCCGAACCCTACACTGAGCATGGTCCAATGGTGCTGTCTAAAACTGGGTACTCCCGCACTCGTATTTGTCATTCTGTGTCAAGGTACTATCTCACAAATTACGGACATAAAACACAGCCATATTTCGAGGTGCAATCGAACCCACAACCTCCTCCACAGCAGTCGTACACGCACTTCAATCGCAGTACCATGACAGTCTCGAAGCAGGAATTTTAAGAACATTCCTTAATTTATAAATGGCCTCTTAACCGATGTTAATTACGGATGCCAGTCTTATGAGAGACTAGCCAACGACGCAGGAAATATTGTAGTGTACGAGCTAATGTAAATACAAGTACACTCTCTAAGCTCTCACTCTCATTGTCCGATGGAATGGAGACCCGACACGACCGGCGAGAGATTAGGAGCTGGACCAACGGCTTAACGTGCTCAATGTTGTGTGAGTTGTTCCAAGATATTATTATTATTATTACTCTGTGCCTTCTGAGGCATATCGTCTGATCCCAAACTAAGCAGAGTTTGTACTATGGCAACCTGACAATTGAAAAGCACAGACGACTCCCGCAGTAGGTTACAAGCCCTGTGTCGCGAGGGACTTTACAAACATACAAGTCATGGACAGAAAGTACACCCAGACTCGGAACAACAATTTATGAATCACACAAAGTGATGTCCGTGTGGGACATCACGACCACTTGCGTAGCAGTCGACCACACTCCCACCGCGCTACAGAGGCTTTACACCCAGACACAGAATAAACCATCGTGCTCATCACACTAAGTTTTATCCTGGGTGGGGATCGAACCTACAACATCTGGCTTAGCAGTCAGGGTCACTAACGACTAAACCAATAGGCCAGTCTAAGAGTGTGTGACAATATTCGAAAACGGTCACCCATCTAGGGACTGACAGCGGTAGAGTTGCTGTCACACATATCTCGATCTGTTCGGTCGCAACTGAGTCAGGAATCACCTCTTCGTTAATAATGCCAAGCTGGGGAGTTCGACAAGGTACATTCGTTCCATGGCGAATTCGATAACGCCGTACTAATCGTTCGCAAAAAATTAAAAAATGTCTATGGTCTCCACCGCAAACGTCAAATTTTATACTATAAATCTTTTCCATTAACGACATCGCTTTTCGAATGTGACTTTGTCTAGACCCCCTGTAGATGTAATTAATAGTTAGCAACTGAGAACCTCCACCTCCGTTGAAAAAGAAAGAACATAATCAATGCATTTCACGTATTCGAAACGTAGATACCGAATGGATGGAAAAAGGGAAGGTGTTGGGAAATAAACACCTATCAGATATTCCTAAAATTGGATCGTACGATTTTTTCGAGGCGAAGTAAAGGAAAACTCTGCCCAGATAAACAGATTTAGATAGGTACGTAAATGTGAATAGAGTACTTGGTGCTGTTATGTACTTTAATATAACAGTGTAGGGCTTTTGTGTTCGGAATATATTTAAAGGGTATAGAAGTGGTTAGGTAAGAAAAGTTAGAAGTAAAAGCTTTGAATACAAATATACAATACCAGCTTTAGCTAGCGGCTCCGCCTGCGTAACTCACTTAAAACTTGCGTTTCCTAAAATCGTTAATTATCTCTTGTCTTCTCACAGGAGAAGCCTCTGTGCTAATTTTCGTGTACTAGGTTTAAAAGTTCGGGCTGAGGTTCATGAGTTAACGAATGAATCAAAACTTTATTTTTTATGCTTCACCTGTAGCTAACAAAATACCTGATTGAAAGCTTTCATTCATTATTATTCTTTTTTTTTTCTTTTTTTTTAGACTACTCTTGCATCGTACAAGCCCTGTGTCGCGGGAGACTTTACAAACATAGAAGTCAGTCGACCCGTGACCACGATCGGTGCAATTCGATCGAAATGTTGGGCAAATAGAAGGTTCGTACCTTTAAATAATTCACGCGATTAAGTCCCGAAATATATCTAATATGTATAAAAATCGCGATAGTTTAAAATCAATAAATACAAGTCACGGACACAAAGTAGTACCCAGACTCGGAACAACAATTTCTGGATCACACAAAGTGATTTACTTACTTCGAATTGTTGTTCACAAATCTTTACTTATTCCTTAATGTTAGCCTTTAAAACGCGAGATTTCAAAATCCCCAGTGGAAGAAGTGTGGCGCCGTTCCTGGGGGCGGAAGCTTAATGGTTAAGGCATCGGTCTCGCAATCGTGAGGTCACGGGTTGGAATCCTACCCATTATACTACCGACGTGAACCCACTCCTTTTTTTTTTTTTTTTTTTTTTTTTTCTTTTGGCGGGAAAAATTCCTGACGAACACCCCCACCGTCCGGGGAATACGGTAGGGGTAGTGTGGGGTTTGCACCCACTAAAAACCCGCCGTGTATCGCTCGCCACCTACGCGAACGGGCCGCCGGAATGTGTTATACCGTCGGCGGCCCGCCCAGTGGCAATGCCCGGACGCGATGTTGTTGCGTTCCGGGCATTTCACACCCACGCGGCCCCTGGATACACACAGGGTGCCGCGCCTCCACGGAAGGCCGCGGGCGGGGCAGATTACCCCGTACGCCCGCCCGCAGCCCCACCTAAGGCGGCATCAAGCGTAGATATGCGCGCCGACGCCGCCCGGTTCGCCGGCGACGGAGCGGATCCGCCAGGGAGCTCTCTTCCCTGACGCGCTCCGCCGCCTCCTTCTGCGAGATGATGTCCTCGCAGAAGGATGCGACCGCATTATACGACCCCTCGTTCCGGACCATGGACAGAACCACGGCCGGCAGCGAGAGGTCACTTCCGACCACTGCGGTGAGAACTCGACGTTGCCCCTCCCAAGCTGGACAATGCTGGAGGGTGTGCTGCGCCGAGTCCTCACCGCAGTCGCAGTGGTGGCAGGCGGGACTCGGTTCCCTCCTAGCAACCGTGTGCAGGTACTTCCCGAGCACTTCCGCCTCCAAATCCCACGGGGGTGTGCCGGCCAATGCACACGCCGCCTCTGCAGACACCGTGCGGTATCCGCGTATGGCCCTGACTGCCATGGTCCGCTGGGGTCTCCCTAAGCGGACCCTATTCTGGGCGGTCAGGGACGCCGCCCACACGGGTGCGCCGTACAGAGCCATTGACCGCACCACCCCCGTGTACAACCGTCTGCTCGAGGCACTAGGCCCGCCCAGGTTCGGCAACAGCCTACCCAGTGCGGTCGCCGTAGCCTCGAGCTTGGGCGCCAAAATGCGGAAGTGCTCGTCGAAGAGCCACCGCCCGTCTACCACTAGGCCCAGATACTTCATCTGGGCCCGGACCTGTACGAGGACCGAGCCGACGGCAATCGAGGCGCCAGCAGGTGGACCGCGACGGGGCCCATGGAATAATAGGGCCTCCGTCTTGGAAAGGGCCACCCTAAGCCCCAGCGCCTCGATGCGCCCGACCATTCGGGAAATCCCTATGTTGGCCAGGCGCGCCGCCTCCTTAAAATTCCCACCCCGGGCCGTGATGAGGGTGTCATCCGCATAGCAGATGACCCCTATCCCGGGGGGGAAGGCCCAGTCGTAGCCAATGTTCCACAAGAGGGGCCCCAAGACAGAGCCCTGTGGAACACCGCACGAGACGTCCCTGCGGATTACCTCACCCTCTCGGTCCTCGTACAGAATCCTTCGGCCTTCGAGGTAGTCTGCCACTAGCTGCCTCAGGTACGCGGGCACTCCATGATACCGGAGCGCCTCTCTGATGCAGCTGAATGGCAGAGACCCGAAGGCGTTGGCGATATCGAGCGATATCGCCAACATCACTCCTCCACCGGCGACGGCCTCCTCCGATGCGGCCCTCAAGCGCTGAATGGCCCCAATGGTCGAGCGCCCAGCACGAAAGCCATACTGAGCGTCCGACAGATCGGGGCCGACCTCGTTCAAATGCCGGACGATGCGGGTAGCGAGAATCCTCTCCAGCAACTTCCCCGCCTCGTCCAGCAACACGATAGGCCTGTAGGCCGCAATTGAGTCGGGAGCCCGTCCCGGCTTCGGAAGGAGCACCAGCTTCCCTGCCTTCCAGCAGTCAGGGAACCGTCCGGACGCCAGGCACACGTCGAACAGTCCCCTGAGGCGGTCCCCTATGTGGTCGAGGGTCAGGGCCAACACCCGGGCGGGAATCCCATCCGGCCCAGGGGCGGTGTTCTTCGAACGCATTCGAAGAACAGCCGCGCCCACCTCCGCTTCGGTGACAGGCGGCACAGTTGTGTCGGCCTCCCGGTCGTCGGTCTCATCCTCCGAGACCATCGCCGGGGGCGCGTGCTCTGCCTGCAGCGGGAATAGGCCCTCGACCACTTCCGCAAGGAAGCTGGGCTGGAGAGTCTCGGTAAGGGGGGGCCCGCCGAGCGGAGCTTGTTCAGCGCCGCTCGATATAGGCGACCCCAGGGGTCACGGTCGAGACCCTCCAGCATCTCCTCTCTCGCCCTCTCCTTGGCGCGACAGATAGCCAGCTTAAAGGCGTCCCTCGCTTGGCGATACGCCTCATAAAGCTGGCTCTCCTCCTGGACATCGCGGTGACGAGTCCGGCTGCGGGTATAGGACCTCCGCGCACTGATGCAAGCGGCGCGGAGGGAGGCAAGCTCCTGGGACCACCAATACACCCCCTTCCTTGGGGTGCGACGTCGTGAGCGGGGCATGGCCGCATCGCAGATCTGCGTAAACGCATCGCGAATGCGGCCAGCCATGACGTCCACCTCCTCGGTTGGAGGGGGAGACGACCACGATGCAACGATGGCCGCCTCTTCCAGCAGGTCCCTGTCCAATGCACCCACAGCCCACCGCGGAAACCGAGGCGTTCTGCGTGCCGTGTGACCCCTACCTGGGTCCTGGATCCTGGAAGACCGGGAGAGCTCCAATCGGATGTAACGGTGATCCGAGAGCGTCTCAACCTCATCCAGGACGACCCAGTTCCTTACTCGCGCTTCGACGGCAGGGGTAGCGAACGAAAGGTCCACTATCGACCCCCCCTGCCGCCGAACGCACGTGTCGGTGGCGCCTCTGTTTAGGAGACAGAGACCCACCGACGCCGCCCACTCCTCAACCGCCGAACCGCGGACGTCCGTGCTGGGTGACCCCCACGCCGTAGATTTGGCGTTAAAGTCCCCCAGCACTAGTACGCGGCGAGGTGCCAAGCGCCGTATCGAGGTTTCCAGGTTGGAAAGGAAGACCTCGAAATCGGCAAAACTCCGGTTTGGGAGAAGTACACCGTAGAGTGTGACTCCCCCCCAGTCGGCAGCAACATATCCCGAGCCCTTGTCTCTGATCGACAAGGGCAGGGAATGAAGCGCAGCGGAGCTGACGATTGCCACGGAGCCGTCCCGGTTCACCTGCCCAATTCAGGCGGGGAGGAACAAAGTAGGGCTCCGCGGCTACGGCGACACCTATCGACCACTCCGCCATAGCCTGTAGGAGAAGGTCCTGGGCAGCGGCGGAGTGGTTGAGGTTCGTCTGGAGGATGATGGAGGAGTTACCGCTGTCCATTTAGGAGTGCGGCACTACATCCATCACCTCCACCTCAGTCGGCGGCTGTCCTCCGGGGGCAGCCTGGGTCGATTGGCTGCTGCCCGGGAGTGGCTTGGAAGCCTTGGGGGGCTTACATCCCTGCCGCCCCATCATATGATTGGCTGGCAACTTGCCCGCCGCACACATGGGGCAGTGGGGGGCGGCAGAGCATTCCGCCGCCCTATGTCCCGGTTGACCGCAGCGATAGCACATTGTGCTGCAGTCAAAACCGCTGGTGCACCTGGGCCGCAAGTGCCCCGTGGCCATACATTTGAAGCACCTCGCAGGCCTCTCCTCCAGAACGGTGATCCTTGCGGAAGAAAGGCCAACGAGGAGTCGGCCCGCTTCGGCCAGGGCTTTGGCCGAAGCGACGGGGCAACGCACCCAAGCTGCACCCACTCCACCGGGACCGGGGCGGACTTCGTGGGCCTGGCGATCTTTACGCCCTTGATAGATAAGGGATATATTAATCGCTATTTACATAGATAAATAACCATCGTAATAAATAAATTCAGGTAAATATTATACCTGTGTACTAAGGGATGAATATGTTTGATGAATTTGTTTAGCCTGTCAATAAATCGTAGACATAATGACCACTTTAATAAGGAATCCTAAATACCACTGTAACGTTGTTAACTGTAGAATATGTGACAGTATTTGTACATTAGAATAACGGAATACGTTATGGCAGAGTAAATTGACATTATAGAAGTAGGTACAGGTTGTTTATATTATAACAATAGCCAAGTAGCCATGTCTATATGTCAATTGTGTTTTTAGTAACCTGAACAATAATTTGTATCAGGAATAGGTTATGACAAAGTACAAGTACTTACAGTTTATGTTGTAATTAACATGTAAATTACTTAAGATGATTATAACACATTATAAAAGCACCACACAGTATTATAAATGAATTAAAACAATAAATATCCACTGGTCACAAATGTAGGTACTGCTTGAAACGTCAAATATTGTTGTTGTGATATTTCACTTCTTTTATTGACAATTAAAAGGTAGTGTGTTTTATCTGTGTAATAGTTTTATTATTATATATTTATTTAAATAACATAATTCGGTGTATTAAATAATTTTATGGGTTGAAGTATAATAATTAAAAGTATTGGCGAAGTACCCACATGTTCTTTAATATTCAGTGTATTTGTTCTATAAAAGGACTGACAGATTGTGGTCGAGGCTCAGTCTGATTGCAACATTTGTGGATACAGGTACGATCCGATTCAGATTATACTTATTGCTGGTTCTTTTGTGCTGATATCCTATTATTGTGTATTATGTATAGATATTGACTAATAACAATATATTGCAATGTGATATGATTTGATGAATATTGCCTGGTGTGATACTTATCAGCTGTTCTACAGCGATATGGTCGTACATTGCAATAATGTTGTGAATTGGTTATGTTAGGAAGTATCTGTGGTATATTTTATTTAGGATGTATGAAATGTAGTACGGCAAATGTTTATTAGGAGACTGGCTATTATGAAACCTTTGATACAACTAGACCAAACAAGGTTAAAAATATATGATACTTGTCATTTATTCCTTTGTATTATTTACCTCCCTTATTTATTCTATTCCCTATTGATACTATACTGATTGATAAGGTTAGATTGCAACTGATTGGGTATATAATTCAAATATCCTGACACAGTAGTAAGTGTAGTTCTACGATGAGTCGTAGTGGTCTACAATGAGTCGTAGTACTACTACGATGAGTCGTAGGACTTCTACAAGAAGGAGTCGTAGGACTTCTACGTAGTTCAACAATAAAAGCTTTAGTATTACAAATCGCTACGACCCCTATGTAAAATCTAACATCAGAAGTGGGATAAGTTCTCATTGGCCACATAACTAATACAACTGTTGTAAGTTTCAGAATGGTTACCGCTGCTCGGGATTGCTTCTTCCGAGTCGTACTGCAATATTGCTGGTGTTGCTGCTTTTACTACTTCGGCAACTACCAGAGCTGATCTACAACGCTGGCTGTTTTTTTTTTCCCGTGGTTCGCTCCCGATATTCCTTCAGTGGAATTCTCCAGTCAAGTAAAAAGCGGAGCAGAAAACATGGATTATGTTTGAGTATGAAATACTCGGAGAGGTATTTACTATTATGTTTGCTTTGTTGAGGTAAATGTGTGAATAGTTGAGAAAATGAGAATAGAATCAAAATTGATTTTGTGCTATGAGTTAGGCTATATTAACATGAATTGAAGTTGAATTGCATATTGGGTTATCATAAATGTTTTATCGTTGAAATGAAATTGAAAGTACTGTGACAATGTAATGACCTTTTACCCAAAAGTAAAAATAGACGGAGTATGAGACCATGACTATAAATAACTATATATTGATGTCAGATTGACCGAGCGGATTGATGACAATCGTGAGTCACTAAACATTTCTATTAAATTTCCATATAAAGCTAATAGGCCAGTAGTACAAATTGACATTCATATCGACTCAAGAAAAAATTGCATTTAACAAAGATGTTAGTTTTACGTTTACCTACGAGTGTACTGGTGGATTTTGATTATTATAGTTAAATAATAAAACTAGCTTTGACAGATCGAATAACAAATTGTTTATGAATAAGTACTCAAAACGTTTAACAAATGCGGGATAAATCCCATCGCATATTGATTTTATGTGATAAAATAGATGCCTCTAGATCAGTGGTTCTCAAACTTTTTAAATGACGGAACCCTTTTGGGAAGCAAAATACTTGATGGAACCCTACAATAAAACAATTATTTTTATAAGTGTATTCTTTATTAATCAGCATAATAAAAGTACAATGTATCAGTTACTAATTATTATTTACTTCACCACTTGGTAAGGACAATAATAGAAAACATTAAAAAAGAAAAAATCTAACTAGTGGGAGGTATGAAACTGTTTTTTTTTTTTCATCAATTGCTTGATATCAGGTTTGATGGAAGAAAGTTGGAGTCTCATATCAGCTTCGGCGTCCAGTCTATTGCGATATTTTGTTTTCGTGGCTGCGTAGGTAGAGAATCCTGTTTCGCACAAATATGTAGTTGGGAACGGGAGAAGAATATCCAGAGCCATTTGGCCAAGCATTGCATATTCATCTTGGATTCTGCACCAAAAATCATTCAGAGGCGTCGTTTTGAACAATGACTCCATACTTGTGTCTGATGACATTTCTAAAAGAGATTCATATATCTCATTTGACATGTTTTCAGGCTTTTCCAAGTTGGGTAAAAAAGGATTATGAATCCAGGAGTTCACTTTAATTTTTGTATTGTGTTCTTCGGGAAAATACTTTTCAAAAGATGCGCGCATCGAACTGAGATATTGGACCAATTCTTCAAACACATTATCTTCAAACATTTCTGAGTCGTTTTCGCTAACAAACTCACTGAGTAACGTAAAACTTTCTATTTCTTTCTTACCAATGCAAATTATCCAAAAATCTAATTTTCTTTTAAAAGCAGTTATTTTATTATAGGCCTGAAACACTGTTGTCTGTTTACCTTGCAACGATAAATTTAATTCGTTAAGTTTTTGAAAGATATCCGCCATAAAAGACAATCGGAACAACCAAGTTTTATCATACAAACGGTCCTTCAAATTAAAAGAAGTATCTGCTGAAAGAAACATTTGTAACTCGGCTCTAAGTTCAAATAGCCTTGTTAAAGTTTTTCCCCGAGACAGCCATTGCACTTCTGTATGGAGCAGCAGTGTTTTATGTTTGCTGCCATAATCTTCACACAATAATGAGAACAATCGGGATTGTAGTGGTCGTGATTTGATAAAATAATTATTTTTACCGCTTCATCCATAACTAATTTTAGATTAGACGGCATTTGCTTCATCGCAAGTGCTTGTCTATGCAGAATACAATGACTGGAACTACAATTAGGCGCTTTATTTTTCATTCGTGACACTGCTCCTGCTGTTTTACCTGTCATCGCCTTGGCCCCATCTGTACAAATGTCAATGCAATTGTTCCAACTGAGATTATGTTCTTCAAAAAATATATTTATTTTATTAAAAATTTCTTCCCCGGTAGTGTTTGTAAGCAGCGATGAACACATAAGCATGTCTTCTTCAAAAGAACTTTTATATGGATATCTCACAATAACCAGCAGGATAGCCAAACCAGCGACATCAGTCGACTCGTCCATTTGCAAAGCGAATCGTGTATTTTGTAGACGTGTAACTAGTTCTTGTTTGACGTAGCTTGCCAGATCATGGATTCGTCGTGAAACAGTATCGTTTGATAGCGGAACAGTAGAAAGATGCTTTGCAGATTTTTCATCAAGCATACATTTTGTTATGTCTAATACACATGGTTTTATTAATTTCTCAGCGATAGTGTGCGCTTCACCTGCTTGTGCAATGCGATAGCTAACTAAATATGATGCCTCTGTGGCCTTTTCGTTGGTAGTTTGTGTTACATGCATCATATTTTTTTGACTTTCTAATAACTGATCTTTTTTGCGAACAAAAAATTCTTTATTCTTGTCTTTAGTCTCGGGGTGTACGGTTTCTAAATGTCGACGCAATTTGGCAGGTGCCATGGAACTATTAGGAAGCAGTTTACTACAGAGCATGCAGAGAGGTGAGCCGTTGGAATCAACAAATCCGAAACTGATATAAGATTCATCATACTTCCTTTTTTTCGTCTTTGAAACCGTCGAGCTTGACGTCGTGGCACTCGTGGCATCATCTTCTGGATCGGTGATTGCTAAATTCTCCGCGCGCATTGCTTTTGAACATTCAGCGTCATTAGAAGATGTTGTTGGAACACGTTTAACACCTTTAAGCCAACGTTCCATTCTTCTTTATGTATAATGTTACAAGTCAGGATAGTGGGGTTTAAATAATGCACAATCGTTACTGCGTATAAGAGACTAAATTTAGAACCTACAGGGAAGAAATGTATAAAACTGAGACAACAGAATACAGCAGGCAGTAAAACAATGAACACTAGTTTCTCGCTAGCGAGCTTGTAAGTAGGTAGTAACTTATCGCTCCGAACGCTAATCATCAACTGACGACGCCAAAGCGCGATCGCCGCTTTTATACTTAGTCCTAGACTCGATCTCAAATATTCTCGAAAATACTCGAGTCGGCACCTTTGATAAACAAAAAGCAAAAATAAAAACAGAAATTTAAAAATAGCGTTGTAAACAATATCGACTTTATCCTTTGAAGTTAGAGACGAAAGTCGCTTGTTGACAACTATAGCGTCTAATTCAGAGGCGGCTTTTATCAAAGAGACTGAGCGCTTACAAGTATACTACCCGCTCGTTTTAAGTTTGCCGCTGGCGATAGGTATGAGTGTATGACGTTCGAAATTTTTTATTTAATTGTAACAATAAAAATTGTGTACGGTAGATATTTGGGTAAAACTATGACACATTATAAGTTTTGTTGTCACGTGGGGGAGGGTACGCGCATTCCACAGACCGGCAAACTTAGAGCGAACGCGTTGTACAAGTATAAAATTGTTGAGGCCAAACTTATAAGATATTGTACCAGCTAATGTAACACAAGCTTATACAAATACAAATAAATAAATAAATAACATTCATAGCGTTTTGTCTCCGCGCGGCCGCGGAGTCCGCACAGCCGCGGAGCGACCAGAGAGAGGTGTTTTGATTTTTTTATTTCTAAATTCTTGCGGAACCCCGACAGAGGTATCACGGAACCCTAGGGTTCCGCGGAACACACTTAAAGTATAGCTGCTCTAGATAATTTGATATTTAAAAATATATTTTGACATTTTAAGACTTTAGCTGACGAAATACAATGAAATGCCTAACTAATTGTTTTGTTAACAGTATAGGCCGACGACATAAACAATATACCTGACAATTAAATTTCTGTCACTCGATAGATATACTCAATTGATGTTAAGGCAAATAAACCACCTACATATACTTTTGTTTGAAAAAAAAAAAAATTTTTTTACACAAATTGTCTTTGACAATGACTTTATTTCTGTACACCCGGCGAATTTCATTTTTGTTTCTTCTAATGTGAACGAAATATTGATACACATCTTTTAATTGTATTTATTTACATCTAAAAAGTTTAATGGCAATATTTAAATACTAAAAATCAATGCGATTTTTAGTTTGTTTGTGCACAAAAACAAACATTAGTAATTCATTTTTATTTTTCGCCTGTTTTTCGATTTCCTGTTATGCTCTGAACTTAGTATAGATATAATAAGAATAACCTATAGAGTACATTTTGATAAAAGGATGTTTTGATAAAAGGATGTTTTGATAAAAGGATGTTTTGATAAAAGGATGTTTTGATAAAAGGATGTTTTGATAAAAGGACGTTTTGATAAAAAGGACAGTTTGATAAAAAGGACAGTTTGTTAAAAGTACAGTTTGATAAAAGGACAGTTTGATAAAAGGACAGTTTGATAAAAGGACAGTTTGATAAAAGGACAGTTTGATAAAAGGACAGTTTGATAAAAGGACAGTTTGATAAAAGGACAGTTTGATAAAAGGACAGTTTGATAAAAGGACAGTTTGATAAAAGGACAGTTTGATAAAAGGACAGTTTGATAAAAGGACAGTTTGATAAAAGGACAGTTTGATAAAAGGACAGTTTGATAAAAGGACAGTTTGATAAAAGGACAGTTTGATAAAAGGACAGTTTGATTAAAGGACAGTTTGATAAAAGGATATTTTGATAAAAGGACATTTGGAAAAAAAGGATATTGACAGCTCCAAATGCTCTAATAATGAAATGGTTTTTAAAACATTTGAGTATTTCCATGCAATGATTGTAACTTCATTCATTGCTTTAATATTATTTTTCGTTTCTTATTTTTTTTAAATAGTAAAAGAAATGGTTAAATCTTTAGTACCGAAAAAAATAACGGTAAATGGGAAAAAATATATCAAGATTTTTGTGTAAAGAACGGTTCAGAGTATCAAGTAACTACCGAGTACATATATTGATATAAATTCTATATTGAGTACTCATAGAAAAAACACTGATATTCAAAAAAAAATAATAAAAAAAAATGAGGGTTTAAACCCTAAGTCCAAAATTGCCTTTAGAAATATTTTGTATTTCCCAATTTTTTTTCTTTTTGCCAAGTATTACGGTACCGTACAAGAAAAAAACAACACAGGTGTCCATTGTAAATGTTTGTGTACCAAATATGTTGAACTAGTAAACTAGACATTTAAAATGCATAGTAGCAAATATGTTGGACTGGTAAACAAGACGTTTAAGAAGCATAGTAGCAAATATGTTGGACTGGTAAACTAGACATTTAAAAAGCAAAGTGGCTTATAAGTTGTATATTATACAAAACCGTTTTTAAGTGCAATGCTTGAGTGTTCATACATTTCGATGATATTTTTGCTTTTATATTTGAATCCATTTTCGTTCATTTAGTGATATTTAGTTTCTTTGGCTCGACACTAGGACTGTTTCAAGTCATCCCGTACACATGACTAGTTGCGTATTTGTGCAAGGTTATAGTAATAGTCCGCTGTATTGCTTATTTGCAGGGTGATTTGATTTACTTTGCTTAAAAATGATCTCATTTAAAAATTATTGAGTTTGATTACTCATTGTCACCGCGAAACTGGTAGAAAAAAAAAAACAAAATGATTCCTACTATTTTATTTCTAGATCTAGACGCGTTTTAATTATCATTTGTTAAACCTTAACAGTTGTGAAAGTTATTATAATATACGAGTATATGCAAAGTTTACGAATTTATAAACGACTTTGACTGAATATTCATTTGAGACTCGATCCTCGACTTTACGACAAAAACAAAAGGAGTCCGCTGGTCGGTCACTGCCCTGATGTTAGTCTGTAATATCACTGGCAGTGGGTGGTAGGACTAACATGTCAAGGCCAGAGGCTAATTAATTTGTTGAACCTTAAGAGAAGAGTTGTTGAAGTTCTCTCTATTACGAGTCTAAGGAATGTTTACGAATTTTATCAGCTTTAATTTTGCCACTATTCTTTGACTTATAAACGACTTTGACTTAATATTCGTTTGGAACTTGATCCTTGACTTAACGACAAAAAAGGAGTCCGCTGGTCGGTCACTGCCCTGATGTTAGTCTGTAATATCACTGGCAGCGGGTGGTAGGACTAACATGTCAAGGCCAGAGGCTAATTAAACAATGTATACGCTGGTCAGTCCCTGCCCTGATGTTAGTCTGTAATATCACTGGCAGCGGGTGGTAGGACTAACATGTCAAGGCCAGAGGCTAATTAGACAATATATCTGCCGGTCGGTCATTGGCCTGATGCTATACTGGAAGTCATGTGCGGCAGATGATAGGTATGGCATGTCAGGGTCAGAGGCTAGTATTTATATATTTACAAATGTGTGTGTGTGTGTGTGTCTGTTTATACTTCGAGAGCGAAGTATAAGTCAGTATGGCCGTGATAGATAAGGGATATATTAATCGCTATTTACATAGATAAATAACCATCGTAATAAATAAATTCAGGTAAATATTATACCTGTGTACTAAGGGATGAATATGTTTGATGAATTTGTTTAGCCTGTCAATAAATCGTAGACATAATGACCACTTTAATAAGGAATCCTAAATACCACTGTAACGTTGTTAACTGTAGAATATGTGACAGTATTTGTACATTAGAATAACGGAATACGTTATGGCAGAGTAAATTGACATTATAGAAGTAGGTACAGGTTGTTTATATTATAACAATAGCCAAGTAGCCATGTCTATATGTCAATTGTGTTTTTAGTAACCTGAACAATAATTTGTATCAGGAATAGGTTATGACAAAGTACAAGTACTTACAGTTTATGTTGTAATTAACATGTAAATTACTTAAGATGATTATAACACATTATAAAAGCACCACACAGTATTATAAATGAATTAAAACAATAAATATCCACTGGTCACAAATGTAGGTACTGCTTGAAACGTCAAATATTGTTGTTGTGATATTTCACTTCTTTTATTGACAATTAAAAGGTAGTGTGTTTTATCTGTGTAATAGTTTTATTATTATATATTTATTTAAATAACATAATTCGGTGTATTAAATAATTTTATGGGTTGAAGTATAATAATTAAAAGTATTGGCGAAGTACCCACATGTTCTTTAATATTCAGTGTATTTGTTCTATAAAAGGACTGACAGATTGTGGTCGAGGCTCAGTCTGATTGCAACATTTGTGGATACAGGTACGATCCGATTCAGATTATACTTATTGCTGGTTCTTTTGTGCTGATATCCTATTATTGTGTATTATGTATAGATATTGACTAATAACAATATATTGCAATGTGATATGATTTGATGAATATTGCCTGGTGTGATACTTATCAGCTGTTCTACAGCGATATGGTCGTACATTGCAATAATGTTGTGAATTGGTTATGTTAGGAAGTATCTGTGGTATATTTTATTTAGGATGTATGAAATGTAGTACGGCAAATGTTTATTAGGAGACTGGCTATTATGAAACCTTTGATACAACTAGACCAAACAAGGTTAAAAATATATGATACTTGTCATTTATTCCTTTGTATTATTTACCTCCCTTATTTATTCTATTCCCTATTGATACTATACTGATTGATAAGGTTAGATTGCAACTGATTGGGTATATAATTCAAATATCCTGACACAGTAGTAAGTGTAGTTCTACGATGAGTCGTAGTGGTCTACAATGAGTCGTAGTACTACTACGATGAGTCGTAGGACTTCTACAAGAAGGAGTCGTAGGACTTCTACGTAGTTCAACAATAAAAGCTTTAGTATTACAAATCGCTACGACCCCTATGTAAAATCTAACACCCTCCTTTCCCGCGGTAAGCCCCCGCAGCGTCTTCGCCACGATGTCCGCCACCCTAGCGCCGTCCTGACCGGGACACTCTAGGATCCTGGCCCCGGTCTGGGCGTGGCGGAAGGAGACCCCGCGCCAAGATTGTTGGCGTTAAGGGTCACCCTCGCCTGGCGGAAAATATCGGCATACGAGACGCTTCCACTTCTCTCCGCCTCTGGCGACAGCGTCACGACGACGGCTGCCGATTTGGGCGGAGTAAGTTTCGGCTTCCTTTTGCCACTTTTCGGGTGGGCTGGCAGAACAGCCTCAGGTTGAGCCGTACTCTTCTTTTTCTTTTCGCTTCCTGCGCCCAGCCGTCCGCCACTCCTCACCAGAGGGGGCTGCGACGACGAGAGCAGAAGCATGTGTGGGAGCAGTAGGTACGGCCACCGGCTCATTAGGTATGCCGGCGACAGCACGAGGCGCACCTCTTTGTGCTTGCTGAGGGAGGGATTGAGATTGAGTAACCCCCCGTTCCCGCGATGTGGGAGCGGTCCTCGCGGCCTGCACCACTCTCTTAGTTGGCTGAGAAGCTGGTACACGCGACGACCTACTAGCAGCCACCCTCGGAGCAGCCGCTTCGGCGAATGACTCCACGCGTCCCCCGGAACAAGGCAGTGGCGTGGGAGGCGTGGCAGTATACCCCTGTGAGGGCTTTGGCCTACTTGCCGCAAGAGGCGGCCGGCAGCTTGGTTCGGGAGGGAGACGCTCCTTGATGGTTGCTAGCCTCCCGTCTATCATCGTCCCGAACATTATCATCAGCTGCCGGCATTGCGCCTCTGTGAAGGCGTTTTCCGGCTGCTCCTTAACACCTGGATTGGCATGAGTTTCGGTGGCCGAAGAGGCCAAAGAGACCTGCGCCATACGGGCGGGGGCCGAAATGGTCTGTGTCAAGACCGCCGCCGCAGAACCAGCCGTGGCAGAACCGGCCGGGACCGATGCGGAAGGCGGTGAAGTTTTCTGGATCGCTGTAGCCGGGGGAGAATTGGCACCTGCCGACCGCAAGTCAGCCCGTAATTGTGCGAGCTCCACGCGTAGCTCACCTAACTGGGCTTCTAAACGGGCGTTATCAACTCGCAGTCGCACAGTTTCCGCTTCCGTGGCCGTGGCACGCTTAGCCAGCGTTTCAACTACCTCTTTAAGGGCCGAAGCAGAGGCCTTCAGACCCTTGGCGAAGGTGCCTTTCAAATTTTTGGATTTTGTAGCCACAGTAACTATTACGTCCACAGATTTATTCGCGGTTTCAATTAGATCCGCTGCGGTTTTCGGGGTATCATTCCCTCCCGTCGAGCGGAACTCGTCTAATATGTGGTCTACTTGGTCTTCCGCAGCCAACTCTCTCTCTGTGCGACCGCGCATATACGATTCGCGTCTGGAGAACACGGCAGATGTTGTGCTCTCCGCGCCCGGTACAGTCACGGGTGTTTGGGGGCAAGAGAAAGGCGTTAAGGAACGCGTTCGTGCCCCCGAACCTCCTCTACTAGAGGACCTTACCTTCCGAGGGACTCTGACGTTTGCCTCAGGAAGGTCCAATTCGTTTTCCGGCGAACGACAGCGTTTCTGATGCCGGGAAGCACGTCTCACTTGACTGCTTGCCAAAACTTGGTTGCCCGCAGTCTCGTCCCCCAACAGCTCCAAGTCGCCGATGGAGGACCGTGAGCTACGTCCGCTCATGCGAGTTAAGCTTCCAGTGGAAGCGGTGAGTAATGGAGTTCCCAAATTCGACGTTCGGGACTCCTTCGCCATTAAAGCTGGCACAAAAGCTGCCTGCTCTGGGAGCGCGACCTCCGCGCTTTCGTCGGTGCCGGATTTACCGCTCGGCAACGGGCGGGTGTGTCGCTGGGTGCCCCCCCCAGAGTACGCGGGGCTGCCGAAGCCGACTGGCTTCGGGAGGGATTCCCCGAGCGAAGCGCGCTCGGGACCCTCCTGGGTAGATAATAAGCTATCATTGACCTTCGACATTTTTGTTAAGTTTAAGACCTTCGTCTAGGTAGCCCTTGGGACTGAGATCCCCTCAGCCATTCATCCCATTGCCAGGCACCACAAGCGTAGGATTAGGGTATTTTTTAAAGGGGTTTACTTCCCCGCAGCCCACAAAAGTGGGCTCCCGTTCCTGTCAATTCAGGGTTACGGGTCGGGCCGGTCGGTGGTCTGCATCAGACCGCGTCCACCATCTATAAATAGATGGTGAACCCGCCGCCCCTCGCCCTTCCTCCGAAAGGCCCAGGGATGGGCCTAAAACCTTCCCTGATTGTACGGCAGCAAATTGCACGAGTCCGAGTCCACCACGATTCTCCATGACTTCCCTCAAGTGGGTAAACAAATTTAAATAAAACAATGTAAATGTAAAAGTGTAGAAATATTATAGCAAACCAAATTAAAACAAAAACAAAAGTTAAACAAATTAAAAAAAAAAACAGATAATTAATAATACAAAATAGAGGGCACATGGAGTAAACGCCCCAAATAGGCGACCCAGAACGGGCCACCCCTACTCTGCCAGAACATTAGCCGTGTGACGGTGGTTTCGCGAAATGCCGCGAATCCACCGGCACACGTTGCCCAGGGTGCACCACTAGGAGGTTTTCCGGCACTTAGCACCCCACGTGAACCCACTCCTAGCTCAAGCCACTGAGCTTAGCTGGAGGGATTAACAGGATTGCTAGTAATGTGAGACCATAATTCCACATTACTGTATATCTTTTTGAAAATAAAAAAAAATAACAACGAAACGGATCACTCGGCCCGGAAATGGGTGACTCAAAATCTCAATTGTTTTCTGTCTTATAAGGTTGCTCCGTCCTATTGGCTATTGTGTACATAATTGTTTTTAAATTCTGTGGCACGGCGGGAGATTTTTTTTTTTTTTTAGAGTGTGTCCGACTGCTTCGCTAGAGGTCGTGGGTTCGATTCCCACACGGGACACCACTTTGTGTGATCCACAAATTGTTGTTCCGAGTCTGTGTGTACTTTGTGTCCGTGACTTGAATGTTTGTAAAGTCCCCCGCGACACAGGGCTTGTTTTTTTTAAAGACGACTCCCGCAGTAGGGTACTGCGGGAGTCGTCTTTAAAAAAAAAAGAAATAAAAACATTTTATGGAGGCATCTTACCTGTATAGGTTTTAAGCAAATAAACTTTATACATATACAATGCCAATTTGAAACGAGTCTTTATTGTCCTGTTACTTGGCTTATACAGATTTACTTATTGCTTTATAAACTTGACATAAAATTATGTGTTCAGTGGCTGCGGTAGCATTGAGGTTAAGGCATCGGATTCGCAATCAAGAGGTAGCCGAGTTGTATCCCACCCATTATTCTAACACTGTGAAGCCATTTCTAACACAAACAATTTATAAACTAGGGGCGTTAATAAGATTGCTACTAATATGCAACCTACATTTTTAGTATAAAGGCACAAGTCTGAAAACAAACATGAAGTACATAATCAAAACAAACATTATTATTACGATTCTAATATACTTCTAAAATAATAAGCAACCCCAAACCAGCTGCTTTCTTCCACGATGTCATTTTTTATACAAAAAAACATATCCTTAATGTATGAAATATACGTGTCAAATTCTCACGGCTTAATATGACGAGTAATTGGAGACACATGCAACCGTCTAAATCCGAGGGTTCCTAATTACACTAGAAATATGCCCCGGGGACGAACTTAATTATTATATAGAGCGCACGTGTAAAACTATGATATAATTATGATTTACGACGAGGTCTTCACTAACAGAAAACAGGATATTTTTGTAATATATTGTTGTAGAGTTATTGCCTGAGTAATTTTATTAAGATTTTGTGGGACATTTCCTTGAAATTCGGGCTTATTCTTTTTCACGTGAGTACGACTAGTTTCGTAGTTACTTCAAGTAGTTTTTTAGGTATAATATGATAACTAATAACATCGTACACGTCTATTAGGTATAACACGTGTAGCCTATAAAAATGAGCCTTGAATTTGTTTTTAAAAATATTGCGCGCTTGGAACTATGTGAAATTTGCTATAGTCAAGTATAAGATATTTCTTCTACATGAATAAATGACGAAGAAATATTAAAATGACTAGAAAAATAAATGTATCACAATCGAATTTTAACCACACATGACACAAAAGCTTGCCATTAATTAGGTGGTCATCTTTTACACAGTAGGTTAGTATTAGGAGTGGCTCTGACGGATCATGTCTCTATATAATCTCTATTCAACACTTCGTATATTTATATGTGTTCATTTACCAAAACATTTCAAAAATAAAACGAGTTGACGAACCGGAGAAGAAGTACTGAACTGTTTTGCTTTTGTCTATAGATGTTGAATCGCGTACATAATGGTATAACCTGAAAAATTGTGAGGAAAACATTATGGTTATTAAAAAGTTAAAATAAATAAATCATCTGTGGTTAAGAGTTGACATTTTGCAAACATGACAACTCATAAATATATTATACAATCAAATGACAATACATTTTGGGAGACGCCAATCTACTGAAAACCCCATCATCACACCGTAAGCCATCGTTTTTCCACAGGGGCAATCCAACCAAAAAAATATAATAGGCCAAAATGACCCACGTCAACAATTTTGACCCTAATTTTGCCGTAACCCTTCCGTGATGCGGGTCACGGGCGTGACACAAATTAATCCATTTAAAATACATGCACAATCCGGTCTAACATACCCATGCACATGAATAAATAAAATCTACACGATGCCGACCCGAATACGCCCGTAAGGGTTGATTTTTGGAAATGTCCAATTTCTGTTGCGGTGGAAAGGATACCGTTGTTATTTTTGTGAATGAATTCCATGGATTTAAGGGAAAACTATGTTAATAGGAGACTTAATTACCCAGGACTTATAAGTCCCTACATCTTGCTTGTTCCTAACTTATTTGCATTGATGATTAATGCGAGCGCCGCCGCGCTTCGCCTTACAATGATCACGACGTTCTAAAACATTACTTGATTATTTCGTTCAAAATTTTAATAATAGTTAATGTGATGTAGATTTAATTTTAATATTGAACAGTTCCGGTGACCGTACTACATTGGCAGTAGTCTAGTCAAGCTAGCAAACATACTGACTTGTTTATTATGTTTATCCCTCACTAAGTCACAACTTATTGCGACAGCAAATCTATAATTTAATATCAGTTTACGACTAGTTCTGATAGTTTATCATAAATAAATACTATTTAGTACTAAAGTAACAACACAGCGGTAAAGTATAATATTAATATCTTGGTATAACTTTTCCTAATAAAACCAACAACTCCAAGGTTAAATCGTTAATAGGTTCTTACACAAACTGCTTTGTTTAAAGTTATGCTGCACTCAGAGTCGTTAAATGCTTATTAGAATATTATCGGGACTAAATCGCGTGAAATATTTAAAAGTTTCCTTTAAATATTTCACGCGATTAAGTATTTACCCAACGTTTCGATAGAATTGCACTGATCGTGGTCACGGGCCGACTGATAGCAGCTTGCAGCGTCTCCGTGAGGCGCGGGGTGTTTTAACTACCGTCGCCTGTCTTGACATTTTTTTTTTTCGTTAAATATTTACGTTACTTAAATCAATCCTTATTTTTAACTTTGTCATTTAAAACGATTCGGTAGGGTAAGATATCATTTTGGTCTTATTTTAGATCTGATTAGCTTTTGTTTTAACAAAAGCTAAGCAGATCTATTTTGGTCTTATTTTAGATCTGCTTAGCTTTTGTTAAAACAAAAGCTAAGCAGATCTAAAATAAGACCAAAATCGAAGATGATCTTGTGATACAAAGCCGCAACGCAGCAATATGTTGAGTGTGGACCTATCTGTCACAGATTATCCCAATTTAAACTATGTTTGTACTATGAGCTTATCATAAACATTTTTTTTTTCTCTTACTTTCTATGTAATCGGTTCATACTCCTGTTTTATTTCGCACGCATACGTACATTTCTGATAATCTGCGGCAATATATCAAAACCGTGCTATATTTATCAACTCAACTCAACATTGATACAGAACACGCAGAACAATAAAAAAAATAACATCTACAAAACTTCCAAAATCAAAAAGTTTACTATCAATCGAAGTTACTATAAAAAATGTTAACAATTTTTCGAAGTATTATCTGCTCGTATCATTTTATCAATAAATAAAATACTTACATGTTTTTAACAGTCATACATAAAAACTAACGGCCGTTCAAAACATTCAAAGTCGAATCAATGGTCAGCAATATTTAGTTAATAATTTCTCCATATACCGTACGATGGCTATCAGACCGCTACTTCCTCATCAGATATGTTATCAGTAACCATAGCCGGCATCGACACCTTAGCTATTTGCTTATCTAACAGATAAACATAGATAAACATCTGATTTGAATTTTATACTAAACAGTGATAGTTTTGATGTTAAGTGGTATTTGAAAGTGTGAAGATTTGTGTTACATTTGTGTTTAGTTAACCTTATGTTGTCGTTTGTTTAAAGTTTGAAAGTGATGATAAAGTTTTGAACACAGCATAAAGAGATAAAAATTGTATAGTAAAAGTAGTCATAATCTCGTTTATGCATGCGAAGGGACTCTACAATATTGGTCGAAATAATAGAATAATATTTGTAATATTAATGCAGTTTTTCACAGATTAAAAATAAACAACCTAATGATAGCACATAGAAATCTACTACGTCTACAAATATAACAAGACAACAAGTTTACTATCAATGAAATGGTTGAACATTTGAAAATAATATTATTTATTTTTTATCAAACACAGTTATGAACCTTCTTATTTAAAACCACTTTTTTTACAAAACACACTATTTCACCCGATACAGACACACAATTCATCACATCGTATCGTGAATAAAATTTTCAAGCACTGTAGTAAAATATTTTGTTGATAACTAAAAAACCTATATTATTAAAGGACCAGTAGTTAATCGACACAAAAGCTGAGACGTGCTCAAAAATCTTTAATAACAAGGAAATCCATACGCAACTGAAGATCGATGAAATGTCAATCAAAATTATAAAGAGCGGTAATACGATCCCGCGGGCTCTCATTATTTCATAATAAAGGTTAAACCAGACAGTTCAAAGAAGCTTTGAAATCCGAAACCTATCCTGTATATAGAAAATGCAAAATTAAAAAGACGAACGACGCTTGAGAACAGGAATAGTCAATAGTCACTTCATATTGTGTTTACTGTGTAAACCGCATGAGGTTCCGTGGTATAGCGTTACTGATGCACCAGTTATCTAACATAAATACCGTTAAATTTAAGGTGGAGACATCCAACGCTGGATGAAAAGCTTAGATGTAGGCGTAACAGCGACAAAAGAAGCAATGGATAGAGGAAATATCAATGTAGTAAATGAAGAAAGGCATTGAGTACATACAATAGTAGATGCCTAGTGAAGGGATTGTGTATCCTGCGGGAGCACGGGCGCGAGTTGAGTGAACTTGCCTAACCTAAATTGTCGACAATAGTGCCATTGTCTGTACGTTGAGAAATTTTCTTGATGGCTTTAAATTTGTCAACGTGAGTCGAGATAGTGAATAGATAAACTAAGATGGGTTTAAATTTATCTACCCTTTTCTTACCTGGATCTGGGTGTCAATTTACTCACAAATGTATTATTTTGAGTACCTGTCAATACTTTAGAATTTTTATTTTCGATCCGGCCAATCTACTTTCATGACGATTTTTGTCGTAACAATAAATTAATGGTGCCATTTTAAAATCAAAGGTTGATTTTTATAACCCAAACAATGTAAACTCTTTATTGTAATTGTTTTTAAACTTTCGCGATTTTAATGTTTGACTGCCTCTGTCGCGCGGAATAGGACTATAACTTGAGATTTAAGCCACAAAGCAAATAATTTTAGCTGCGGGGTACATGCTTATATTGATATTAATAAACTCGGTAAGAATGCATTATATTGTACCTGCAGTGGGAGTGTATCCGATTGCTACGCTGGTCGTGGGTTCGATCCCCACCCAGGATAAAACTTTGTGTAATGATCACGATGATTTATTCTGTGTCTGGGTGTTATTTATCTATAATATGTATGTATTTAGAAATATATAAGTATGTTTATCGGTTGTATGTTTTCCATAGTACAATTTCTGCTTAGTTTGGGATCAGATAGCTTTGTGTGAGTAGTCCCAAGATATTATTATATTGTTTTATATTATATTAACATATATTTATTTAAATAAAAAACATCTCGACACACCTATATATTACATTCACGTTAGGCACACAACATTCAATGTATTCGGTGAAGTTAAATTTACCTTTAATCAAATTAATTTCAAGCCCTCAAGGTAACAGATTAAAGTCACAACTGTACCATTTGTAATTAAGTCTGCGACAGCCGCAAATTGGTACTCATCAATAACACCGCTTATCTGTGCATAGTTAATTAAATCTCTATCTTCCACATCTCGCCGAGGTGAAGCTTCGGCGAAAGCAGCTTCAATTAATAAATGTACTCGTTTGTAAAATGTTGCTGAAGTATTTGAAGCATGTTGAATGTTTGGATTACATTTTTTTTTAAAATGAACGGTTGATTGTAACTATACATATTTTTCTAATAAATACTATATAATGTTGTTCTAATTTATCAACTTCAGTTGGTATTTTCTCGCAGGAAATAGACCAAGGTAATGTAGTCTAAATCCTAGTCTAGAGTAATTTATATGCTAGTTTCGAGACTTGGAAATTTATATACTAATCTATTAGGATTAACTGATGATCAACTTAAAGTTAGGATTGTAAAACTGTTTAATAATCTAGTTTCTAGATAAAATATTTTTTGTTGTTTTTAAACTTTCTCGATTTTTATATATCAGGACCAGATCGCGTGAATTACCAATAAATTAAAATTAACTATCAAATAGACTAGTTTACAAACACAGTGCCAAACTTTGTGAAACATTAAACTCCACGCAATTTTAGCGCCACAAAAATTTCATCACACAACTTGACAAAAAGATATCTAAAACAGAGGAAATCCTGCGCACTGACAGCTGCCATGTCCGCTACAGTGTCAAGTTGGAACACGTCCAGAATTCGCGACAATTGTCCCTGTTTGTCCTCGTTTTATTTTTAGGGGCACTCGAACTCTGTGTTATGTTGCTCGTGAAAATTTAGAGCTAACTTAATAAGATCTGACTTGTGTTGACTCATGAATTGTTACATTCTTCATTACTCTGTTTAAGCTTTTAATAGATATATTAAGGAAATATGAATTGGTATAGACTACTAGTGTGCTAGAATACTGTTCCAATAGGGTAGCTTAAAGCTTAAGATCATAGAAGAGATTTTATTGGACTTAACAAAATACTCACGAGCAAAGCCGTTGAGAAGCACTTGATCTTGACTAACTGTTGGATAACAGACAAGGTAATATAGATAATTAATTTTAAACTTTTGCATTGCCGATATATAAGATTTGATAAGGGGATTAATATTATGATGTAAGTATTTATTTTATTGATTGCTTGACGTTTGGTGCAACCTAGTCTAAACTTCAAACAATTCATTTAGCTAGATAGACACTATTTAAAGAATTTAGACGGTGTTACGTAAAACAAAAGCCAAGAAAGAAAACAGTTGGTAAGAAAACAGTTTGAAATGTTGAAGTCTGCTCCGAAAATCTACCGCAGGCAAATGAATTTTAAGTATTTCCTCTTATACCCAGAAGTCACAAGCACAATTCACAACTGTCGGCGATGCAGTAAAAATACTTGAAATGTCACATGTGCAACACAAATTAATTCAAGCGGCTATCACAAACCGATCTGCCGCACTGCTACTGATATGATCTGCCGTATGTCATGTCACATTAATGAGAATTTAAGGATGGTGGACAATTTGGAGTATGTTCTTAGTTATGTCTGTAATGAGACCGCTGGTCCTCTTACTTTTTTTTGAATCATCGTCTTTATAAAAGGAGAAACTCATTAAACGAATGGTCAAGTTACAGTCAAAACTATTGGGCCTAGCATAAAGAGCATTTCGCGTAGTTATTTAGGTTATGAAAGAAAATGTCACCTCTTCTGTATTTTTGTAAGTTGATGCTCCCATCCACACCGAAGAAGGCTAATTCATTTAAAACTTGATTATACCAGTTTACGTACTATGGTTATTGCTTGCGTGAGTTTCATGGTGTAATGGTTGCAGCACCTCTCGGGCTTTACTGTATATATACAAATATATTGTAAAAAATGGCATTTAAAAAAAGTGGCTACGAGTTTTTATTGCCAAGTTCTTTTCTCACGGCTTTACTCTTACGAACTTGGTATTAAATGTAGAATCATTTCATTCTAAATTTTGTCTGACGTTCATAAGTGTGGCATTTGTAACCTAAATAAATAAAGTATTTTGAGTTTGAATTTGACTTTGAATGTGAATATTATCGTATATCGAAATTTACGTGAATCTCATAGGGCTATGTCCTGTGGGCTAATCGAACCCACAACTTATGGCGCGCTGTGCAATACTCGTAAATTGTGGAACTACTGTACGAATTTGCGTCACCAAGACGAGATAGTTACATTACATGTGTAATAAACTTTATTTACAAAATCTGATTACTTTTGATAAAATTAAAAGGTTACATTACAGTAATCTGCTTTATTAGTCATGGCTTTTATAAATAGGTAAACACCCAGTAAATGGACTTTAAATATTGAAATAAGAACATATTTCCAATACTTTCGCAGTACCGTACCTTGTACAATGCACGTTTGTAATTCAAGGAAATGCAACAACAGTAACCGTTTAATAGTATGTACCAGTTTGGCTTTATTGCAATTGTATGGCTTATCCGTGACTTGAGAACTTAAAATATAATAACTAAAACTAATATTTGAATCATTAATATTCTCCTAGAATAGGCATGAACACCATCGGGAATTGCTGCATGCAGTTCTTATTATTCAGAAACTGAACTTTAAGTTACCGAATTAATATTACTACTAACAAAAACATATATGAAATAAACAAACAGAGAGTAAAAGTATTTGAAACAGACTGAACATTACAAAATCTGGGCATTATGCAAGTAAAGATAGCGGGCCACACACAAAGTAGGGTTCCGTTGCCACCTAGCACAAGTATAAGAAGTGGGTTTTCTGTTGTTTAGTTTCATACTACTAACAACGTTGTAATTGCACAAAAGTCTACAAGCTGCAACCCTGAATTTATGCCAAAAACTACTATTTAGCTGGCGGGGGAGGGGGTGGGTATACTGGACTCGAAAATGAAATAAATTGCACTTTAAGGCTACACAATGGGGTAGATGAGAAGTGAGAATAAAAAGTTACATCCCAAATTTACGTGTAGGGGACGTATTAGAAAAAAATACATTGACGACTGCTACGCAAGAGGTCGTGGGTTTGATCCCCACCCAGGATAAAACTTTGTGTGATGAGCACGATGGTTTATTCTGTGTCTGGGTGTTATTTATCTATAATATGTATATATTTAGAAATATAAAAGTATGTTTATCAGTTGTCTGGTTTCCATAGTACAAGCTCTGCTTAGTTTGGGATCAGATAGCGTTGTGTTAGTTGTCCCAAGATATTCTACCATTATGTATGACGGACGGGCGAAACTATAAGACTTACGAAACCTTACTAAACGAATGTACCTACACTTTAATATTTTGAGGGGTATACAATTTATAACTCGCTTTTCTGTCGAATTTGGGATACATTTATAGAGCAACAAAATAGTAACACTAGGGCCAAAAAGCATGGACAAGTTATTGGATTTAAATTTGAAGAGCATCAAAGCCTGAATCAATTTAGTAAACGCAATATTCAAGTGAATCTATAACGTCAACTAGTTCAAAGTAATTCCTACTCCTTGTTCGTACAACAACAGTGTTCTAATACAACTTCAGTCATCAGCATTCAAATGTGCGCAAATATCGACGCGAGAGTGTACGGCAAACATCGATGCGTTTTACTTAATTGAATGCCTAATGACTACGGTATGAAAAGCTAAAGGTGGCACCTCATTGCTAGGGAAAGTGGGAACATTCGGTGCGAACGCGAACTCTTTTATACGATTAAAATATAAATAAATCGTTTTAAAACTATAGCAATAGGTAATATGGAAATATTTTATAAAAATGAGCATGCAAGCATGTAGAACAGTAACGCCATCTAGCGATGAAAAATTTATACAAGCTTGTTGTTTCTGTTATAAAGGTTGGCAATATGAATGAAGAACAAAAGAGAACACATTTATGTTGATCTAGGGTCTTCAAAAGCAACAAAGTCAAGATTATTCAGATCTAATAATCTACTACATCGTTCCCCAGAATACAATAAAGTCTATGGCTGAAGTTAAAGTCAAAAATCTATATTATTATCTATTCATCTATATTATAAATGCAGAAATTTGGATGTATGTATGTTATTCAATCACGACACAACGGGTAATCGGATTTGAATGATATTTGGTATAGTACCTACTTTTTTTACCGAAAAAATGCTACCCAGGAATAAATTCATTTTTAAAATTTTGACATGAACCGAGTCGCGGGCTATAGCTAGGTTTTATAAAATATTCATTAAATTGTTATTATCAAGTAATTCAACAAGCATTTTTTTTTTAAAACAAACTAAACCTAGAATTGAAAAAGATATAGTATGTGTGTATACGTTATTCATTGTTAATTTTTCATTTTACAAATCCATTACCTACTAAGTAAGAAGGAAATACTGCTAATATTTGATGTCAAAAGTCAAACTGAATAAGTAAGTACGCACCCTTATTCGTTTATAGTTATATGTGTCGCCTAAAGTAAATATTGTGCCCGTTTAATTGGATTTTATATTTGGTCTCGCACAAGTTTAAGTGTTTTGGTACTTTTTGGACGTACTCAGCAGGGTTCCGTTAAAATTCCGTATTTTCTGTTCAAACTAAAATAAATGGGAAAATGCTGTAACTTTCAAAAGAAAGCTTAGGTCACATGTGGAGTGTAAGGGAAATAATTACTAGAGCTTGGAATGTTTTTAGTGAAATATGGAATGCTAAAAAAGTCTTTTAGTGACGAACCAACGTCAGCATGTATGATGATTAGATTGAAATTCGGTATAAATAACTCACAATGAAAATAATCGTAATTGAAAGATTGTTCGCAGATGTTAATAATTTATTACAAAATTTTTTGACTTTTTGACAGAAGTGGTAAATTTTGCATGAGAAGAAGTAAAGAACGTAATTTTTATATTACTACAAAATATTAAGAAGATCTTTTTTTGTCACTTTGTGTTCATTGGTTGCCCCTTATTTAAAAAAATTCGTAGGTTCACTTTTTTGTTCGGCACTTTTACTCATTGCCAACGTTAACACACTTTTATTAGCCGTTTCTTATTCCAAAAAACATTACTTTTAAATAATTAAGTGGAAACTTGAATTTTAACTTTCACTAAATACGGAGCTAATGTTTACTTGCGCACGCCCTCTAGCGGATTCTCAGAAGAAGACAAATTCTCTTCCAGAATTCTCCCTTCCATAATGCTTACTCGCATACTTATATCTCGTGTATTTTTAACTGCTAACCAACAAACGGTATTCAAAAACCAAACCAAATATTCTTGGACTGCCATCCTTCAATTTTATGCTTCTTTAAATTTCATTGTACCGTACTAAATCATTGATCTATAATCTATTACACCTCAAAATAATCTCGAACATTCCTTCCACAAGCAATATACATTTAGTTTGAACCTTAATCATCCATCATTCTCAAAGTAACAGTAAAACTCTTAATTACTTGCTAAACGGCGGTTCGAATAAATCTTAGTAATGTCTCTTTAAAAAATTAACTTTGAGATGAATTAGGCGTTATAAATTGTGTTCGTTAAACCAAATGGAGTGAAAGTCAAGTGATAATATTTTTTTGGATAATGATTGTATTGATCGTGATTTATTGGTTGGTAATAAAAAGTAATTGAGAAATGATCAACTACTGAGTTACATTAAATGAAGTACTGATTTCGACTGCATGCTTTTACTGGGTGTTTGAATATGGTATAAATTTTGGTTTTGGTGGTTGGGAAGTACTGCTGTGTAAGATATTGTAGTCTCGATTCCCACACAGGACAGATTCTTGTAAGATTCTAAAAATGTTAATTTCGACTCGTAATGTACCTCGTATCTGTTTATTGTTTGTTTGTAATAATTGCCCGGATGAAGGGATTATTTCTTAGCGCCAGTTATTAGCCTAAGTTGTGTTTCTAAACGTAAAAAAAAACTTGTCTTTTCTGGAGTCCGAAACCATGTAGAACTCAAACTTACTCGTTTAATTGGCATTAGGTAATTTACTATCATTTTAATGTTTTCAATTAAATTAATTATTTTAAAAGTAAGTAGAAAGGTTTTTATTTATTTTGTCTGGAAATTAAAAATAAAATCCTATTTTTCTTACGAAAAACAATATAAAACCTCTTTTATAATAACGTCGTCGTCTCAAAACCATTTCGTGTCAACAACACGTTTGTCGGGGTTCCACAAAGCTTTCAAGAAAAACACTTTTATTCAAAGCAAGGTAATTGCAACGCACGGAACTCGGCAGCTGCGTCCCTTTGACTCCCTTCAAAGCTATCAGCGATATTACCTTTTTCATTCGTAAGGGTTCTGCGTTATTAAAATTTATTGAAATTAACGCCATTTCGAAATTTGCTAAAGAATATTCAGGAATCGAGTTAATGGGTTCGATTTCTTATGTATCGAATATTTTACTTGTAATCTTTAATAGAATTAGGGAATGTTAGAATGAGTTCTTTTTGATATAATTTGTGCCTATTCAAATGATTTTAATAGGCTCAAATAATAAAAAAAATAAAATACAGCTTTTCAAACTGTGTGTACTTAAGGATTTCCGCGCGTTTTAAGAAGTGAGCACTGAATGTAGCTTAATACAGTTTTGGGATTGGAAAAATGCTTAAAAAATTGCATCACTAGAAATATACAAACAAAAAAGTAAAAAAATTGAAGCAAAAAATATAAATAAAACATTATAGAAGCAAATCTACAAAATAAAATAAAAACTTTATTTTCTATAAACAATTTTTATTTTAGGATAAAATAAGAATAGCCTAGCGCTGATTTTCAGTAGTAACCCAGGTGAGTGGCGCACGGACGAAGAAGTAAATTAAAAGATATACTTAGAATAAATAAATACGTACGTAGCAAGTAAATTAACAATAAATTCGTAAAACAATATATTATTTTCCAGAATGGTAAAATTACTTACGTAAGTTTATAGATATTTGTAAAAAAATAAAAAACCGGGCAAGTTCATGTCGGGCCACAAACAATGCAGAGTTCCGTAGTTCTCCCCGCCCCCCCATCCGAATAATGCGGCATAAGATTGATTTTAAGAGGATTTTGTCTTGTTTTTGTTTCATACTTACAACGTGAAATAAAAACTACATAATTTTCAGTGGAATTTGTACGAAAATAGTGTTACTTCTCACTTCATCAGCTGTTACTCGTAAACTTGTAAAGGCTACTTAACTGTGATGGGTTTCCTTTTAATTTTACTATATTTACTACTACCGAATTTTTGTTACATACCCAACATCAACCATTTAGCTGATGACATCGTCTCAGTTGCAGTGTCACTTCAAGAGCTTCAGCAAACTCTCAATTAGTGGCAAAATGCACAGGAAAATAATATTTTAAGGATTAGTAAAACGAAATTGGTATATGTGAAATTTATATTCCGGCAATCATGCCCTTGTTAATAAATTTAAATATCTATGCTCAATTATTGATGAAACTGCCGACTGTGATGCCGACATAACACATAGGGTAAACTCCGGCTGGATGAAACGGCGATCTCCGATGAGTTGGTGGTGTAACCAAACTGCGCAGGATCAGAAACGAATATGTGCAAGGCAGCTTTGAGGTCAAACCTTTTTTTTTTGTTATTATTATTACGGTTGGCTGACGAGCCAGCGGCCCACCTGATGGTAGGCAGTAACCGCCACTCATGGACTTCAGGAATGTCAGGGACCACACCTAAGCCGCTGCCTACCATAGAGTGAAAACTCGATAAGTGATGAACATAGGAAAACAACCCCGAGGATGCTCAAAAGCTACTTGATGGCGAATCCTTGACAAATTAGGACATTCAATCCCAGCTGACATCAATGACAGAATGGCTCAAACATATTCAGAGGGCCGACCCCAAACTATATGGGAAGAGGCATGGAGAAAGAATATTATTTAAAAACAAAAAACAGGTAAAATAAACAACCAAAAAATGTGAACTTTAGAGTTTGGACGTTGATAAGTCACTTTTTGATATGAAACGTATGCGAACAGAATAAGCGGTCGGTTCTCGTTGATGACATCTAATTCAGTCCACTACAATGTTTTTACGAACTTTCCATTGCTTAGTTATTTATTTTAAATAAAGTAATTCAAACATTTAGAACATTACAAGCTTCTATATGCACAACAAAACTCAAAATCCGAAGCTCAAAAACATTTATTAGAAAAAAATTATACCCTATTTCTTTTTTACAATTGAGACGAATTCAACGATACCTCTCACGATGATATCCTTAATACGTAGCCCAAGAGCCAGCAACGATCTGACCTTAGTAATTTTATAAAACCTAAAAGTTTATCAGTGTATTTTTCAGGTGAAAATGATTCCTTCATAAAGTGTGGTCGACAACTTTTTTTTTTAAGGAAACTAGCAATGTATCTGTTTACGTTATTTACGAAAATAGGGTGCAATTTTAAAAGGCAAAATGGTCAGCTACTTGCAACCGTCCTCCGAACTGCATAGTCAGGAATTATTTTAACCTGTGTTAGGTGCCCCTAATACAAGTACACAGAGAACATTTCAGGTTTTATAAAATGACGAAAGTCAGATCGTCGCTAGCACTCGTTTGATTTTGTCTATGTACATTGTACATTACCTTCCTTGTAATTCAGTCGGTTAAAATCCCCAACGCGCTAGACAAAAATCTGATTATCTTCAGATCACGTGGACTGGCTGACAATGAGGACGTCAAAGAAAGAGTGAATTAGGGCTGACTTCACCATCATATATATTCGTAAAGAGAGATTTTCGGAAAACGTATAGAAGAAATACGATCTGGCACACAAACAGTAAACACACCTACATAGTTGCATTACATACTTTCTGAAACAAATATTTACCACACATTGATGCCTGATGAATTCGAAATGATTTGAATATTTTATTGATTCCTGGCCTTCATACGATGCCAATATGCTTTTAAGCATGCTTTTTATGGCGTATGTAATGGCATTTATCTGCATACTATTCGTTTTAAAACAATACCCAATACACTACCTACCTGCGATCCTGTTTAATATTTTGTACTAATGCTACGCTTTTCATTGAAGCTGACAAGTTTGTATGATTTTTGAAATCTATGTAAATATGTATATCCTTGGTTGAATTTGATTTAATATGAGTTTGATAAATAATAATGGAGTAGCTTAAAGCTTTAAGAAGGGCATGGCCTTATTATTGTGATAACCAACATCCACAAGTGCCGCTGGGAATAGCTAGAATGCCTATTATAAACATAACATATAATTTCTACTCGATGTTTTGCATTTCAACGAGTATAAATTGTATACATCATACCTATAACATACAATCTAATAACCTTATTGAGAATGCACGACTATCGTCCCGAAGCTACCTTCCATACATACTTCATAGCGAGTTTACGGCTACAGGCGTACGCCTAGGGGCCCAAATTGAATGGCCCTGCGTTTTTAGGTAATTGGAATCCAAGCCTGAATACTTCGCCAGATTAATATTGGCTGTGCCGATGGTACGTGAGGCAATGTATGCTTAAATGATTACTTGGAATACAGGTCAATAATAAATATATGAAAGGAAGATTTAAGTGAATCTTTTTCGAAAGGTGAAATGGCAAGAAAAAGCAATATTCTTGCACCGGCATTAGAAAGATAAGCTAAAGTAAAATTATATAATCCGGTTGAGTGTGAGTCAGTTGTCTGCATCGACGGTTCTGTACCATCACACAAATGCATACTGAGAAAGACTATCGCTTGGTTGGTTTTTATTGCTACTAAAAGCAGTAAACAAGTAGCAATAAAAATCTAGAAAAGGTAGACTAGCAGATAAACAACTGTCTACCTTATAATATTTGAGAGAGGTCCGTGAAAGTTGGCCCATAGATGGGTAAACGTTATCTAAAAATATCGCACCCCTCCGTGTACCAGGGAGCTTGTTAAGTCGCTGGTCTTGCGCCTAATTTCTCTACGTCCAAACGGATTTCCATCTCATCGAACTATGATAGTCAGGAAATATATAGGCTGCGATCTAACCGATTTAAATTATTATAAAATTAACGAGAATTCCTCTACTGTAAAGACATTATAAGTAAAGAATTTGACAGTTTTAAGACTTCTAAGCAACACACGACATATAAATTAGCGATATCACTTCAGAGTAAAAACTTGGTAGGTCTATTGGCCGTCTTTGTGGATACCACAACAGTGTCAAGTTATTCTTTGGTAAAATGACAAACAGAGCAGTCAGTTCAGTTGAAGGGCACCGTAGCAAGTGTAATTATTAAAAGACTTATCTATACTTATAATAAATCTGTAGAGAGGTCAATTCTGTACATGAAATATATTTCCAAAATAACTATCAGGGGGTGATTAGGGATCGATACTGATGCCAAAAATGCAATCAGTAAAATTTTTGTCTGTCTGTCTGTCTGTCTGTATAACCGGTATAGAAACAAAAACTACTCGACGGATTTTAACGAAACTTGGTACAATTATTTTTCATACTCCTGAGTAGGTTATAGTATACTTTTCATCACGCTACAATCAATAGGAGCAGAGCAGTGAAGGAAAACGGGAGAAGTTACTCCATTTTTTAAGCTTTCGTCGCGTGTGCAACCGTAATGGTTAAAGCTACACAGAAATCATGTATGACGGAAATGTTCTCCTTAAAATTATATAAAAAATATCCCACGACAGCATATGTCTATCTTTTATGGTTGACTCACAATATCACGTGTAACTCCCGATAGCTTAGCAGTTCGAAGCTTTCTGATTATATTTGTCTACTCATACGTTTATAACACTCTCAGTCATCCCTAATTAAAAAAGTTAACTTAATTAACTATTCCATAAAAAATACTAATAGAAATCGGTATAGAAACACCAAAGTTATACATGAAATACGCTAATAATAAGCCATCGCGCGTGAATACTGAATCATGCTATCTATCTTTACATATAATAAAATTATAAATTTCACGTGACTGTACATGGCCGAACATAGTGAAAAAAATATTGGGAAATGTTCGAAAAGAGTATTTAAACACATTCCTACATTTTTAGAAACGTCTGTCTGTCTGTCTGTCTGTTTGTTTGAACACGCATTGGACAGATTCGGTTGAAATTTTGTATGTGTAGTCTGGATTAACATATAGGCTATAATTTATCACGCTATTTCCCATAGGAGCTAAGCAATGACGGATAATGTCTGTAGCTATTTATCGTTATAAAACAATAACTACTTGACGGATCTTCATTAAAATTTGCAGTTTTATTGTAAATACTATAGGTCATTACTTGCACTATAAATCATTATGCTATCGTCTATGGGGAGTGAGCAGCAACGTATGTTTTGTCGAACCATTATGGTTTTTCACAATTTTTTCCACAATAAGACATTATTTACAATTGTAACCCATGGAAACAATAACTTCACGCTAAAACTATTAGGAGCTAAACACAACATTTTCAATTTTCTTAAGATCAGCTATTTTAACCGTGTTTGCATCAGCTGAGGTGATCTATTGGCACAAGTAGCGGTATTAAACGAGCGAGGTCGGAGGATCGACTCCCTAATTGCGAGTCTCTTTTTGTGTTCTGTTAAAATTATTTTTATTCTTTTTTTTAAGTATTTTTCTAAATGTATATTTATTTATACAAGCTTTTATTTTCGACTTTAACATGTTTACTTTGTTTAACAAATTTTCATATTAATAATCACTTCCAATAGGCACCTTTATCATTGTTTTGCATGAATAGTGATTATGTTATAAATGTAGAAATGAAGAACAATATTACATTACAAATAAACAGTAATTACTTAATATTTTCTAGAATTTATAAATGTTAATTGCTTAAAAAAAATGAAAGATTAAGGCCGCGTTACATCAAAATAAAACACGTGGCGCCATCTGTGATTCGATTTCTTCTGAGTGCCAAAATTGCTTACCTACAAATGTTAATAAACTTTCGCGATTTGTACACATTATGAAAATATATGTATACGGGTCTTGATCGCGTGAATAATTTAAGGTTAAATACCTTGCTTACCTACGTTTAATATGCATAATAGTTTAATATAAAATCATCAAGTATAATAAATAAACTTATCCAGTTTCGAAAATAGATGGCGTTTAAATACAAATTAAAAATAATCAGGAAAATTGATTTAAAAAAAAAAACTGAAATTCTTACGTAGAGGGATATGAATATATGATGATCTTAATTTGCGACAGGTTGACACACCTATTTTTAAATTCACCAATGTAGACATTATAAAATAATATTTTAATCTTCTAAAGTGAGTGAAAAAAAATATTGAAATAAGTTTAGAAATAGTATTTAAACACAAAAAAAGATATCTGAGTATATCTTTTAGAAACGTTTGAATGTTGTTTGTTTGTTTAAACACGCATCACAGTGCCGCGGGAATGCAATGTTTTGAAACTATTTTGCCCCCGCAAAATAGTTTTAAAACATTGCATTCTCGCGGTACAAACACGGACACAAAGTAGGTGTACTTTAGACTCGGAAAAGATCGCTCGGGCAGGACATAACCTGCGATCATAGGGAATCTGTGAGACTTTTTTCCATCATACCTTTATTACCTATGTATAAATTATCTTGAAGGAGCGGCTAGGTACCTCCGATTAAAAGGTCCGATTTAAAAGTGTCGGAGCCGAAGTTGGGGTCGGAGGTTTAAAATCAATCGGAATTTTCGACCTATCGGAGTCAGAATCGAAGCTCCTTAACTCAAAATTTCGCACGAGTAATTGGGCGGTTTCGAGCTTCATTTAACTCGAAACCGCCCCAGTACTCGCGTGGTGGGGGAATTTTTCAATATTAATAGTATTTGATGTGATGCAAATCACTTTTTTGTCGAGGTGTGGTCGTGGGAATTTTAATAATTTGTCTTCTAACCGTCTGGCGCCATAAACTTTGTCGCCCTTCATTTTGCTGCACTGGGCATTTGCTTGGCTTGCCCTGCCATATGTTGGGCCCTGATTAAAGCTAGGCCCAAATATCCATAGATGCCACAGAGCATTGTGGAGCATGTTTACAATATGTTTTACACAGAAGTTGAATTGTAATATAAACTACCTTAATATAAACCCAACTTCCACGCGAACGAAGTCGCGGGCACAGCTAGTGAACTAATATAAAAAGTCTCTAATAAGGACCGTGGTGCGGTGACATTCAGATCTTTTCCAAAAAGGATTTAACTGGCACTGATACTGTCATGGGTTAGCGTGAGGTTTACCAGCAGGAGCACAACTAGTTTGTCTCTTCAAAATAAAATAAAAAAATAGAAAAGAAAATCTTCATAGCAAAGTATAAAAAAAACTTATTAGATATATTTCGGGACTTAATCGCGTGAATTATTTAAAGGTAAATAATTCACGCGATAAAGTCCCAAAATATATCTAATATGTATAAAAATCGTGAAAGTGTAAAAACTATAAAAAACCTTCAAAATATTTTGCAATTTTTCTAATTTTCGTATTTTTGTTTTAGTTTTTTCCTATCAAGTGATAGCTTGAGTGACCCTAGTCTAAAACAAAACCACGCGGTGAAGGCGATAAGCCGCTAAAAGCATCAACGGATTTCTGCTCAATTTTACCTGTTCTTGCGCTATTTCATTTATATCGCCGTCACGAAGCTCGAGCGAAAATTCTGTTCGACCGACACGTGCACGCCTTTTCAATGTTTTGACTCTTTCATTCATAATTTTAGCTTCATGTATACCGTTGGATTTTGTCAGGCGGTAACATAAATTTCACGGAACCTTTAATGTCATTATTAAATGAATAATAATAATAATAATAATAATAATAATAATAAATATATAATGGATATATGTTTGTATTCGTCAAGGATTGCACTGCAGTATGAACATTTCAAACTCATACCATAGTTTTAAAATCGTATATAGTAAGTGAAATATTTATTGCTATATAGCAAACATCATTTATACCTAAATTATGTTTGTCACACAAGTAGATAAAATGTCCAGACTTACCACCCAATAAAAAATAAAACGTTTTCAGTTTTGACACAACTAACATAAGAGTTAATTATTAACTATTGCTGTAGATATAGTAGTCTTTTCTATCTGTCTACTATAACCGCATGAGACATTTAAGCATGACTCAAAAAAACGTTGGAGCATTTAAGCGTCTGCAACTACATCGGATATTGGTGATTGTCTGCGTTTGGATGTTAAATTGGGTTTACAAAAAACAACAGCAGTTAAATAGCCGGACACTTATGTACTATGGATCTCAACCAAGCGACTACAGTAGGTATAGCATCTGTCTTATACAGTGGTAACGGCTTGCAATGGTATGTTGGTCACGAACACTATGCAACCATGGGGACAATAGACGCCAATTAGCGACGCGTGCTACATCCTACGTGGCCTGTGGTTTTATTCCAACAATTTTCGGTATCAAGGCAAGTCCGGTGCTAGGTTAAATATTGGAAACATTTTATTAAAGTATGACATTGGTTAGATAACGTATCATCTACTATAACTGACCTAGGCTACTATAAAGTTCATTTTGTTTGAGTTTATATTTGAAGTATGTTCATTAAAGAAAGAATTTGCAATATACAACTTTACAAAAGTTTCCTTGTTTGTTTGAACTCGCTAATTTCCAAAAGTAGAAAGATAATTGTCATCAAATGATGTATGAATGTAGCTGAAGCATGAGGAAGGAAATTATATGGAGAGGTTACTTTTTATTACGCTAACCAACGGCGGAGTCCCAAGAAACAGGTACGTACTTACTTCAAGCTGGTACATATCTAATGTGAACCGTATAACTAAGCCATTAATAAGGGATGGTTAATAAAATTTCATGTAAGATATAGCAGCTAATAAAATAAAGTATTATCATGTTGGCCCAGTATCGCTACACTCTGTAATCAAATATAATGCAGATAAGGTGATCCCCGTTTAAATCAGAATCTTATATCGATATTGGCGTTATACTATTATTAACGACTAGCTGTGCCCGCGACTTCGTTCGCGTGGAAGTTGGGTTTATATTAAGGTAGTTTATGTTACAATTTAACTTCTGTGTAAAACATATTGGAAACATGCTCCACAATGCTCTCTGGCATCTATGGATATTAGGGCCTAACTTTAATCAGGGCCCGACCTTTGGCAGGGCAGTCCAAGCAAATGTCTAGTGCAGCATAACGAAGGGCAACAAAGTTTATGGCGCCTGACGGTTAGAAGACAAATTATAAAAATTCCCTTGCTTTCAGCACCTTGACAAAAAAGTATTTCACCAAAATGATTTACATCACATCAAATATTATTAATGTTGAAAAATTCCCCCCTCCGCCGTCACGCGAGTACTAGGGCGGTTTCGGGTTAAATGAAGCCCGAAACCGCCCAAGTACTCGCGCGAAATTTTGTGTTAAGGAGCTTCGATTCTGACTCCGAAAGGTCGAAAATCCGATTGATTTTAAACCTCCGACTCCAACTTCGGCTCCGACACTTTTTAATCGGAGGTACATAGCCGCTCCTTCAAGTTAATTTATACACAGGTAGGTAATAAAGGTATGATCGCGGGTTCGAGTCCTGCCCGAGCGATCTTTTCCGAGTCTAAAGTACACCCACTTTGTGTCCGTGTTTGTAAAGTCCCCCGCGAAATAGGGCCAGTGTGAGTTGTGTTTTTAAAAAATATTCTGTTTTTAAAACATTGCATTCCCGCGGTACTGTGATGCGTGTTCAAACAAACAGACAACATTCAAACGTTTCTAAAAGATATACTCAGATATCTTTTTTTGTGTTTAAATACTAAACTTATTTCAATATTTTTTTTCACTCACTTTAGAAGATTGGTGAATTAAAAAATAGGTATTTTACCTTAAATTATTTACGCGATTAAGACCCGTAATATATATATTTTCATAACTCTACGTTTCCTGATTCATTTTAATTTGTATTTCCACGCCATCTATTTTTAAAACTGGATAAGTTTCTTTTAATACTTGATGATTTTATATTAAATTATACTTAAACTATCATGCATATTAAACGTAGGCAAGCAAGGTATTTAACCTTAAATTATTCACGCGGTTAAGACCCGTAATATATATATATTTTCTTAATGTGTACAAATTGCTAAAGTTTATCAACATTTGTAGGTAAGCAATTTTGGCACTCAGAAGAAATCGAATCACAGATGGCGCCACGTGTTTTATTTTGATATAACACTAACATTTATAAATTCTAGAAAATATCAAGTAGTTTATTTGTTAATTGTTTTTTATTTCTTCATTCATAACATAGTCACGATTCATGCAAATATAGGTGCCTATTGAAAGTGATTGATTAATATGAAAATTTGTTACACAAAGTAAACATGTTAAAGTCGAAAATAAAAGCTTGTAATAAGTATACATCTAGAAAAACTTAAAAAAAAAAAAAAAGCATTTTAAAACAACTCAAAAAGAGACTTGTAAATTTGAGACTCGATCCTCCGTCCTCGCTCGTTGAAAACTTACTAGTGCCAATAGACCACTTCAACCGATGCAAAATCAGTTAAAATAGCTGATCTTAAGAAAATTGAAAATGTTGTATTTAGCTCCTTATAGTTTTAGCGTGAAGTTATTGTTTCCATGGGATACAATTGTAAATAATGTCTTATTGTGGAAAAAATTGTGAAAAACCATAATGGTTCGACCAAACATACGTTACTGCTCGTTCCCCATAAACGATAGCGTAATGATTCATAGTATTTACAATAAAAGTGCAAATTTTCATGAAGATCCGTCCAGTAGTTATTGTTTTATAACGATAAATTGCTACAGACATTATCCCTTATTGCTTAGCTCCTATGGGAAATAGCGTGATAAATTATAGCCTATATGTTAATCCAGACCTATTAGAATACACATACAAAATTTCAACCGAATCTGTAAGGTAGTTTTTGCGTGATGCGTGTTCAAACAAACAGACAGACAGACAGACATTTCTAAAAATGTAGGAATGTGTTTAAATACTCTTTTCGAACATTTCCCAATTTTTTTTTTCACTATGTTCGGCCATGTACAGACATGTGAAATTTACAGTTTTATTATATGTATAGATATAGATAGATAGCATGATTCAGTATTCACGCGCGATGGCTTATTATTAGCGTATTTCATGTATAACTTTGGTGTTTCTATACCGATTTCTATGATTCTTTTTTATGGAATATTTAATTATTTTAACTTTTTTAATTAGGGATGACTGAGAGTGTTATAAACGTAAGAGTAGACAAATATAATCAGAAAGCTTCGAACTGCTAAGCTATCGGGAGTTACACGTGATATTGTGAGTCAATCATAAAAGATAGACATATGCTGCCGTGGGATATTTTTTATATAATTTTAAGGAGAACATTTCCGTCATACATTATTTCTGTGTAGCTTTAACCATTAAGGTTGCACACGCGACGGAAGCTTCAAAAATGGAGTAACTTCTCCCGTTTTCCCAACATTTCCCTTCACTGCTCTGCTCCTATTGATTGTAGCGTGATGAAAAGTATACTATAACCAACTCAGGAGTATGAAAAATAATTGTACCAAGTTTCGTTAAAATCCGTCGAGTAGTTTTTGTTTCTATAACGGTTATACAGACAGACATACAGACAGACACAAATTTTACTGATTGCATTTTTGGCATCAGTATCGATCCCTAATCACCCACTGATAGTTATTTTGGAAATATATTTTATGTACTGAATTGACCTCTCTACAGATTTATTATAAGTATAGAATACCTAATATAAGCTTTTATATTAAATAAACAAACAAATAGAGAAAAGAAAATGGTAAATCGTATATCAAGTGAAGAGAATGTGAAATCTAGTGGTTAGTTGGTACCTTGACTGCGAAGCCGGAGGTCGTGAGTTCGGTCCTTACCCAGGAAAAACTTTGTGTGATGAGCGCGATGGTTTATTCTGTGTGTGGGTGTAATTTATCTATAATATGTACGTATTTAGAACTTAAACGAGTAAGTATGTATATCAGTTGTCTGGTTGTCATAGTACAGGCTCTGCTTAGTTTGGGATCAGATGGCGTTTTGTGAGTTGTCCCACGGTATTATATTAGATACGATATTATATTATAATTCTACTATTAATAATTCCAAAATGCCCTGCAATCAGAACTCTAATTTATTATTGTCAAATCTTACCAAAGTTAATAAAAACAGATGACCTTAAATCCAAATTAGTATTCCACCGACGAAATTCGTTCAAGTACATCAAAATGCAAAGCTTGGACATTTCTGTCCGTCCAATTTAGTTATAACAAAACGCTAAGACGTTCATCTTGAGGCCTAAGGATTAATTATAATTGTAAATGATCCGACCGTTGGTCCCACCGATCCTTCCAGTTAGCTTGGAATCAAAATGTTTATTGTAAACAATCCTTTTGAAGATTAAATCTGTATAGGAACACAGCGGGAATATTTATAAGAAATATTTGAGATAGGCACCGACTGAACTGTAACAAATTATATTGATGTTTGGGATATTTTGTTTTGTGTGTGTCATTATGTTTTATTAAAGCGTGGCCATTAATTAGATTTTGGTCTTTGAAATCATGCTCAAAGTAGTACCAAACACAAGTATGAAAAACCCTTTTAGACAATTTATTCAAAATAAATCAAGGGTTTTTCATGCTTGTGTTTGGTATAAATTTTTATTGAGAATTTTTAATTATGAGGCTTAATTAGCTCCCACATAAAGTTTATGTACAATTTTCACGTTTTAGGCAACATCTTCATCAAATGTTTCAAAACAGGAAAAACATTTTCTTAAAAGAGGTTACATTACATACTAATACCATGACTCTCCACAATATTTCGCTGCCGCTAACAAAGTATAGGGTCAAAAGTTTCTGTAACGCTCAAAAAATCTCTGTAAATTTGAATTGGAGCGCCAAAATGCAAGCAAATATTCAAAACGTAACCCTTAATTGATCGAAACCTTTATGAAAACTGGAAGCTTCCCGACTTAATGCTTTACCGGCAGGAAAATTATCTTGGAATTTTTGTTGAAAAGGTTCGGGCATCTGTTTATTGTTTTTGAGTTTGGCTCCCAGCAATGTTTTGGGATCAGCGATTCGAGAAATTACTTTCGTCCCAGTTTGGAAACTTTTAAAATGTTGATTCTCTTTTGAAATTGTTGTACATTGAAATGTAGACAGAGGATCAAAAATGATATCAACATTCCCCAACTTGCAAATTAATTTCAATACTGTTATTTTATTAAATTTAATTGAGATACGAAGTTTTGTGATAACTTGACTTGAGAATCTATATCAACGGTGCTTATAAATCATTTTTCATCGACTATTACTATTCTTTATAACCAAGCAAATTTATATTAGAATCAGGTGCTTAACAGTATTTGGAATGAAGGATCTACAACTATGAAAAGAATAGTCAACAAGGCAATTATAAGCCTTTCAAGTAGCCGTTCATAAAAAAGCCAAATCTTCAACTTAAAACCATATTATAAGCTAGACATTTACTCCATAAATATTGAAACCCAGATATGAATCACCGCATTATTGCGTACATTATACAATATGTTTCAACCCATTTATCATTGAACAAAATTCCAATATTCGTGTATACAAATCAGATAATAGTGTTCCGTCTAGCGCAAGTTTGCGCAGTACTTGAGACTCTGTTCAATATTTGCTCGCATACTCGGGACCGTGCCGCGTGACGTCATCGGTAATCGCTGTTTGTTGCTATAAAGTTAGAGCTTTGAGTTTATAAAAAAAATAATTTATATTGTTGAATTTATGAAAGGGAATAATTAAAGCTATTTGGAAGAACGAGTAAGTATTTTTATATACGAAATCGTCATCTTTACGTAGCTTCTTATTTAAACATTTTTTTTATTAGTCATAGTCATCCTTAGAGGTTTGAAGAAGATGGACTGATATTTATGTTGATTAGCCGAGGTAATAAGAGTTAAACCCTCTAATTTTCATTTTACAACCTTAATAAACTTAAAAATTGCAACTCCTATTTTTGGCATTACGTCATTGTGTCGTCAAAGTTTAGCTTGTTTTTTTTGTTCCTTTTGTTTATCTTTTGTAGTCGGATTTTTTTTTTCATCCGTATTCAAAACCGGAAGTGGTTCTCAATTTGACTATACTTTTTTTTAAGTTTGTTACCTTACCTTGCCGTAGTGACTTGCCATCGTTTATGTAATTCTACTTTATACGGAAGTCTTGATTTGCAAGATGTTTGCAAACGTTCAAGTAGGTATCTACTGTATTATGTATGCGAGTACTTTCTGTAACGGTTGTGTGTTATTGTGCTCGAATGAATAACAATGTGTAAGAGGCTTTTAACCACTTGTGATGTTGGTGCGTTACCTGTATTGATAGTACTTACCTACTCTTAAAACAAAATATACATGGAAAATTTGCTGTTCTATTTCTCGTGATAAGAATGCTGCTTTGTGGATGCTTCAATAGATATGAGAAGCTTTTATTATTACAAACATTTATTTAGTGTGATGACTTATTGTTCTTTGACTCTTTCAGAATACGACTTAGCGCTCAATCATGTAATGACATGCCGAGTTTTACTCGATTTCTACCGGAATTACAGGTCAATTTTGACTCAGGATTAACAGGAGAGAGAGAAAGAGAGAGAGAGGAAAGTTTTTGCCATGTAGTGTGAAAAACTTAAGTTAAAATAAACACAAAATACGTATAATTTTGCAGATTAAAAAAAAATATTTCCTAAGTTTTAATCTGTATTACATAATTGAAATCAACAAATATTTAATTCTTTTGTTTATTTTAGTCTTTTTTATTAACCGACACCGCAGATGCACCTTAGATTTCAGATTTTTTGAAGCTTCTAAATAAAATTAGCCAGATTTTTCAATCAGGGTACTCTTGTAAAAAATGCGAAAATGATTATTTAATTACCAATATCTGATTCGGTAAAATAACTAGGTATGTGTCACTGCTTCAGTGTTACCGCAGTGACTTGGTCCTGGACATTGTTGAGGTCTCAATGTCTGAATTGAGATATCTTTTCAGATAAAAAATCCAAATTAAAAGAGAATAAATATGAAACCCTAAAAAAATTATCAGTATTACAATTTGTAAACGAATCTCAAAATACAATTATAATTGGAAACTGAAATAGCAGTTTCCTTTTCAAAAATTACTGCGATAAAATCCATTTTCGCTTCGTCATACAGTTATTATATCAATAGCTTTTATGCTAGCAACTTCCCACAATACAAGGAGAATAAATAACACATTGAAATGACAAGTAATTGCTTCAGGAAACTCTGCATAGGAATTAAAGGACGACCAACAGTCATACACTATGGTTGAGAATAAGAAATTGTGGGAAGTGACATGTGCTGCACTGCAGTGTATGCAATTTCTATGTTGTGTCATTTACTTTGTATGTCAATAATATATTTACTGAAGAGAATTATACTATTTTTAATGTGTTCTGTGAATTTTGCCATACAGGCAATATACTCACAAAGTGTTCAGAACAAAAATGTTTTTTTTTATTTTCAAAGCCAAAGTAAAGTTTTACGATTATTTTAAACACTTTTTCTCACACCTTGATATTATCACAATCTGTTTAGCTCATGCTTATTTCATCAATCGAACAATACCAAGTTACCTGACTGAGTCATTTATTTTCAACGTGCAGCCCTTGAACTAAGGGTCCGGCTCCACGAGCTAGGGAACCGCGGTGATTATCGTCGTGCCACCTATTTCTATACTCTCTTAGAACGTGTCTCCACACGGCGATGCTATCGCAGCGTTGCGACGAGAGGCTGAATGCGAGAGAAACGTCATCGTACCGACGCGCTCTCGCAGCGAGCATGCTTTTAAAGCAGGCGTCCCGCCATGAAAAACTGGCAATCGTCGTCGCGGACACGCGGCGATTCCGTTACGAGTTGCGACGATACGCTGGCGGAATAACCGCTCGTTCGTGGATACTATATCTATACTATACCCCAAGATAGTAGAGCGGAATTGTCGCGATTTTCTCGCCCGTGGAGACAGTCCATAAGATAGCTGAAATTTTGCAGAGGCTTTTATGGAACAAGAAAGTATTTTGCGGAAACATGATTTCTAAGTGGGCGAACTAACTTAATACAGAAAAAGCCGCTACACAATACGGATACGACTGATTGGCCTGTTGGTGTAGTGGTTAGAGACGCTAATGCTAAGCCAGAAGTTCGATTCCCACACGAGACACCACTTTGTGTGATTCACAAATTGTTGTTCCTAGTCTGGGTGTACTATGTGTCCATGATTTCTATGTTTGTAAAGTCCCCAGGGACACAGGGCTTGTACCCTAAGAATGTTATTAAAATCGTATAAGGCTTTTACTGTAAATGATAATGCCTTGTAAATGACGGCGTATATTCATACAATATTCACTAGACTGAATTCAATCGATATCGTCTTTGCTATTTGAAGACTTGATTGTAGACTGTGTCGCTTTGTCTGTATTGAAGGCAAAAAGGAAATGATGTTTTGTATTACTTATGTGGAATTGTTTTTGCTTTGTTTCGTTATAGGTATTATTTCAATATAAGCTCATTTGTGGGGATCTTATTTGGTTTCGGTTGTTATGATAATATAAATTGTCATCAAAATGAGTACGGCGAGTTAGAGACAAGTTTGACTCGCCGTACTTATTTTGATAAAAAAAATCATTTTGGTTTCTATTTTTTTTATTAATACAGGGTGATTTGTAATATACTTATACCTTTCCGCCTGTGGATTCTTTACATAACACTAAATAACTTTGTAATATCAATTTTGGAAAATATTTAAGATGTTAACACTTACTTTTTGGAGTTATGACCTTAACCACCTACAGACTATTTTACTGCAGTAAAATCGATGTTCCTTTTTCAGGTTTAAAGAAATATAATAAACAACGATTTTACTCTGGAGATGTGTGATAAATGGTTGTGTAACAAAATTAGGTGGTAGGTGGTGTACGGTTAATTTGTAACCTTTTTTCTAAATATGCAAGTTTTGTATTACAAAGTTATTTGATGTAATGTAAAATCATTCTGTATATATTTTTTATACACTTTATTATGATCGTACAGACAATGGTTAATACAATTCAAAGTCAAATAAATTTAGCGATTACAATCGTTTGGAGCCATGTTTCCTAGGTGTTTGAAATCTCAGATATCTGCCGGAACTTAAACGCTCAGCAGAGTATCAATTACTGTTCCCATGTTCAGTTATCACTACTTTCAATCTTGATCGCGATCTCATCTCGTAAACATTATCACGATCTTTGACCTATACTCAATAATATTATTGGTTTTACAATATCTTGGTTCGAAACACAGAGAGTACAGAAGGAAAGTCGATTGATACATGCCCGGCAGCAACTAGCAACACACTTGGACACGGAATCTCGAACACAAAGTGGTTTGAGGTTTTTGCCCGTAAGCTATGTCAATGGCAGCCATTACAGGTTCAAACTAGATCGAGATCCCGTGATCGTGATCAGTGATCTTGATCCAGATTGACTGTGTAACGTATTGGATTGACGGATCGACCATCAAGATGTATTAATCTTTTGCGATCCGCGACCTTGATCGGATCACAATCAATATTGAGTGTGTAATGGCTACTCTAGCATTTTGGACTGTCGGTGTTTAAATCTTATTACCAAATGATAAGGTATAGCTTTGTTAGATTAAGATTCATGACTGGGCTGTAGGTCTTGTGGTTAGTGACCCTGACTACTAAGCCGAGGTCGTGGGTTCGATCCCCACCCAGGGTAAAACTTTGTGTGATGAGCACGATGGTTTATTCTGTATCGGCGTGTTATTTATCTATATTATTGTTTGTCAGTTGTCTGGTTTCCATAGTACAAGCTCTGCTTAGTTTGGGATCAGATAACGTTGTTAAGTTGTCCTGAGATATTATTATTATTATAGTTGTTATTCCTTGAAATATTAATCTGCATACTTTAACGTCCATCATATATGTCTATAGCATTGAAATAATAGGTACTTGATGATCTGTATAGTAATAAAACAGAACGAAATCTCGGTCTCTACCGTATGAATCGGTCTACTGCTGGACATAGGCTTCTCTTAATTTACGACACATCACCCGGTCCTGAGCCTTCCGCATCCAATTTATCCCAGGTACCTTTTCTAGGTTGTTGGTCCATCTGGCTGGGCCTTGTTTTACTTTATGTTTACCGAGTCGCAGTCTCCACTTTAGGCCTTTCCACTCCTTTGCTCCAACGGTCATCGGTCCTTGTCCGGCAAAGGGAGTAATTTACGATAATTTGGTGTTGTAAAAATGAACTTTACAAATATATCTTTAAGTTACAAAACGCTTGCTATTGTTACCGAAATATTGAATCGGGTTTACCAAGAGAATAAAGCTGTATTCTCTATTATAACAATATTCAAAGTTCTAACCATTAAAATGATAGAGGATGTCAATACAGTTTCCTCTTTAACACCATTAGCTATTGTTGAGTGTGACCGGTAGCTGTGAACATGTCGCAGCTTGTCTCATTACTGGGTACAACAGGTTCACAACACTAATTTGTGGTTTGGTCTCGCCGCAGGGTTGATATCTTGAAGATATTTATTGATTTAAGAACCAAAACTTTTTTTTAACTAAAATTTGTTAGTCTATTGGTTGGTGATCCTGATTGCTGAGCCAGAGATTGTAGGCTCGATTTCTAGCCAGGATACATTTTTGGATGATTGTTTATTCTGTGTAATTTATCTATAACTAGCCACGTGCTCCGACTTCGCTTGGTGTTTTCTTTCCTAACTATTATAGGTACACATATTATACGAGTATTATACCTGTAGATCACCTGCAAAAATAACTTAATGATAACTAGTAAAAACCACATCAAATCCGGACATGGGGACAGGAAAGGAAAGCGATAAGAGATTTTGTTGTTTAAGCACTATGTAAAGATAAATATATATAAAACAAAATTAGTTGTCATATAGACATGAATATAATCGATCACCATAAAATAAATCCTATTGTGGCATATCAATTGCCTCATCAGTCTTTCTGACTGGAGAGTGTGCAAAGCTGTCAGTTTTTGCTATCTTTAGTATCTTAGATTCTATTGCATGATGAATTACTTATATACCAGCTTGTGTGTAAACATAGCCTATATCCTTCGTTAAGTTTCAAGCAAGCAATTAGTCTGCTAGAATAATAACTCACGACTGATTTCGGTTACGGTGTCCAATTTCATCAGATATTAGATTAGGGAAATTGCACAATCTCACTCTCATAGTTCTATGGGATGTAAATCCGACAAGATCGGAGAGAGATTAGGCCCAGGAGCAACAATTTAACCTGATCTTAAAGAAAAAAACGATCACTCATCCCTGGGCGATGGTGTAACGTTGCATGATATAGCTGATATCTTTATCTGCTTCCCCGCCACTGATTCACGAATCTCTTTAAATAACGTATTCAGGAACTTCTTTGGTAATCGCTCCAAATGTCTAGTTAGAAATAAAAAAAAATTTAAAACAAAGAAGAAGAAGTTTAAAGAAATCTGATGTATTGTAATTTTTGAACGATAACAGTTTATCAAAAAATTTCAAAGGCAATAAACAGAACTAGGCATAAGAAAGAAAATAACTAAAAAGATGTATGCTGTGATAGCCCTAAGTGAGCATTCGTAGCTGTCAACACGGAAACAGAACGACTATTGTTTTGAGTTTTAACACGTTCACAAATAAAGCTTTCGTTACTTGAGCCCCTATATTTATGTTAGAAACTCACACAAACGTTCACTAATTCAGAGATATTTTTACTGGAAACTTGATACAAGTGACGATCATAACATAGATTCTAGATTTAGAATAGTAAGTGATTGCTAACTACGAAGGGCTCAAGATACAAGCATCTGTTACCCGTGGTCCATCTAAATAAAATTCACCTGGGTGGACTAAGAGAAATTATTATTTCCATAGTAAATCGGAATACCTCCATGACCCGGGTCTGAACGAACTATCAAAATCTTGTCATAATGGTAAATAGAGAGCTGCGCTTAGAAAGCATCAACGCGCATGCGCGGCGGACATCTTTGAGCACACAACGCATGCGCCAGTTCGCACGGGCTTGCCGCGAAAACGGAAAAAATAACGTAAATAAGGACCCTGGAGTTCACCGAGGGGTCCTTATTTACGTAATTTTATGTTATTTTTTTTCCATTTTCGCGGCAAGCCCGTGCGTAAGCGTGCAGTAAGGGACATTATTATTTCCATAGTAAAACGGAATATCTACATGACCTGATGTGTTATTTAAGACATTATTTTATATTTTAAAGTCTGAAATTGTTATTTTATTATCTTGAATTGGTTAGGTTAAGGATGAAGATGGAACTATGGGAGTAAGGAAGTCAAGAGAGGACTTCTATCTACGCATACACTTGTGCACTACCTATAATAATGTCTTCTGCGTTCTTGACTGGCCTCTGATGATATTAGTCACCATAATCAAAATTGGTTAGAAGAACATTATTGTTTTTTTTAACAATCCACCAGTGACTAATAAAACTTAAAAAAATAAATTCGTTTGAAGATAAAAGCCGTTTCTGAAGATTAAAGAACTGTCCACCTATAAGAAATAAAGCAGGACACAATTGTTCCTGCTTGTGATTTACATTCTCAATAAATATATCTACTTCAAAATATCGTATATAATACGATATTTTGAAGTAGTGCAGGAAATAATTTACGTGTATCTGGTACTACAAATATCATAAAATATTACCTATAAGGTAGGTACAGAATTGGTTTCAATTGAAAACGAGGCCAATAGGTAGCACATAAGATGGTGAAGTTATTACAAGGTAAGAACAGAATTGACGTTGTAATATTCAATTGCACAGAAAATATAAGTTATAGTCGTTTCTACAGTGTTGAAAACCATATCGTGCTGTCCGTGGTGTCATATACCATTTGTATAGTGTCTTATGGAATAAGATTTTACTGCGACCACCAATCCATGTACACACCAATCACAGTTTAAATCGGTTGTAGGCTCACCCAGCTAAGCTGACTTTGTTCATCTTAACTCGCATGTATGAATTGTTCTTATCTATATATAAAAGGAGAAGTTAATTGACTGACTGACATATCAACGCAGGGCCTAAACTATAAGGGTCAGAAACTTAAATTTTGCACAGGGGTTCCTTTTATAACGTAGGGTGCACTAAGAAAGGATTTTTTTTAATTCACCCCCTAAGGGGGTGAAACGGAAGTGCAAAGTTAGTATGAAACTTTGCCGTTATTTTGGTAACAACAACGCGGGCGAAGCTGCGGACATAAGATAGTTGGTATATAATATTATTATTTAGTTTGCAGATTACATACTAGCATGAAAATATGGCTAAAATCAATCACTTGGTTTTAAAGTTCTAAGCGTTGGATTTAATAAAAAAAAACAGATTTTCAAAATGAAAAATAGATAAAGAAAGTCTACCTATTAAGAAATGCCACAACAAAACCCATCTTTCCGTTGATGATATAAGCAAGAGGTACTCTAACAGACAAAAAATGCGCCATACAAACAACCACACCAGTTTTTATGCTTTCGCGATGTTTATACTTAATAGAATATTATCGGGACTTTTCATTATTGGTGCAATTCGATCGAAACGTTGGGTAAATAAAAGGCCTTTAAATATTTCAAGCAAATAAATAAATAGAATTAAACAATTTATTCCATTTACAAACGGACACTTCAATTATATTTTTTCTTGTCATCCACCATTCGACACGTCCACAAGTCTTGAATCTCTCAGGGCGTGCATCAAGGTAATTGCTTAACATCGGTCCAGTGTCTTCGAAGATCAGCGGATCCTTCAATATTTACGTCTCTATGACCAGCAGTTTCGGCTGAACTCAGTCACTCACAACATAGTCTTTTATGATATGGTGTATAATAGTTTGGAGCAATTTTACAGGTATAATTATACAGTTTATATTGACTGCCTCTGTGACGCGGTTGGAGTGTTTCCGACTGCTACGCAAGAGGTCGTGGGTTCGCTCCCCACCCAGGATAAGACTTTGTGTGATGAGCACGATGGTTTATTCTGTGTCTGGGTGTTATTTATCTCCAATATGTATGTATTTAGAAATATATAAGTAAGTATGCTGTCTGGTTTCCATAGTACAAGCTCTACTTACTTTGGATTACTGTTGTGTGAGTTGCCCAAAATATTATTATTATATAAACAAAGAAATATTGTTAATATTGCCGATTTGAAAAGAGTGGACTCAAGTTTTTTAACCTTCCTCTTTTCTTTAGCTTTACGATTGGTTTGACATATCGAATCATGACATTTTCCAAAGGTAGTTTCCTAAGTGAATAAAGAATTTGAATTATGAATAGATATCTTATTTCTCTACTCTGTTATTCTTAATCGTGTTCAGTTCGACGTCTTCATTATACAGTTCTAAGCTAAAATCAACATATTCCTCGACTTCATTCCAATTTCCATAAGTTCCTGACGCGTGGGTCAACCAACGAACCAGTACTAGTATAAAATAGCCAGTTGTTTTGACATGCAAATGAATACGAGAGGTTTATTATTACTGTGCAAACTTTACTATAGATGGTAACGGATTAAGGGTTGTATATTATGGAGTTATGTCGGCGTCAACCAAGATATGCAGAAATATCTAGTTATCATAGCGTTTTATAGCATAGCATATTTTGTTGGTTTGTAACTCTCAAAATTTAGTTTACTTTATTCAATAGATAGCATATAAGGGTTGTTCATAGTCGGGTGGGTACTTTCGGTTCGGCAGTATTTATCGAACAACAAAGCCGATCCGAAGTAAGTACTATACATGCTCGTCTTTATTAATAAGTGCCAATCGGGCAGTTCATTCAGGATGGTACATCATTCGAGTTTTACTTTTATGTGTTTTGTTTTTTTGTAGCAACTCTAATGTATGTATGTACTATAACTATATCCCCGTTCAGACTCAGTGGATGTGGCTACGACTGTTGTGTCGTTTTCTATAGCTAGAGGACGTAGGACCCCTGGCTTCACTTGCGCCATGAAGCACAGAGCGTTGTAACACATTTAAAAAAGGTCACCCATCTATGGATCGACAGGAGTGAGGTTGCTTAACCTCACAGACCCCCTTCTGAAAAGACAGAAAGATCAAGTCAATACATAATGCAATTTTTTTTTATAAGATAATGGGAGGCTTCGAACGCGTGACCTCACGATTGCGAGACCGATGCCATAGTCATTAGGCTACCGCCGCTTATGAGTATTTCATACATATAGACTTTCCTGTTGGTCTAGTGGTTAGTGTCCCTGACTGCTAAGCCGGAGGTCGTGGATTTGATCCCCATCCAGGATAAACCTTTGTGTGATGAGCACGATGGTTTTACTCTGTGTCTGGGTGTTATTTATCTTAAATATGTATTTAGAAAAAGATAGTATTTTATCAGTTGTCTGTTCTCCATAGTACAAGCTCTGCTTAGTTTGGGATCAGATGGCGTTATGTGAGTTGTCCCAAGATATTACTATTATGATTATGCCTCTGACGTATATACTTTACTAGCTATCGCCCGCGACTTCGTTCGCGTGATATTTTTGAAAAACAAATTATACCGACGGGAAAAAAAATCCGGGATAAAAGCCTATGTGCTATTCCAGACTATAATGTATATGTGTGCCAAATTTCCTTCAGATCTGTTTACTTGTCGTAGCGTGATTCAATAACAAACATCCATCTATACATTCAAACTTTCGCAGTCATAATATTAGTATAGCATAGGCATGTTTTCTCTGCATAAATAAAGAAGAATACCTAGTTTTACTGTTTATTGCTGTTATGAACAATCAGGTTATTGGCATCGGGTCAACAGGGACGTAAAAATGCTATCTCAATGTTACGATTGGGCCCAGCTTGGTCTTACAACTTAATCTAAGAAACCAAATAAACTGCAAGTTGTAGGATTGTAGCGATTTTTAAAAGAAAACAGCACTCTATTTTAATATATGTCTGGTTACCTTAGTACCAGCTCCGTCTAGTTTGGGATCAGATGGCGCAGTGTGAGTTGTGCTAATATATTAATCGATATTTATTATTTGTAGAGGAAAATTCAGCTCTATCAGTAAACATGTAATATCATTTGTATGTTTGCTGATACAGTTGTACAATTATTGCACAACACACACTATCATATTAGTCTCGTCCCGATACATTGTTAGCATGCAATTTTTTTTATTTTAGTCACTTTTACCACTTAGGTGCTTTTACACACTTAAATCCATTGGTACATAGGCAAATGAATGAAACAAAACCAGTGTCTATTTTATTAAGCTATTGCATAGCTTCTATCGCGGGCCTTGAGCGCGGGGACCGAATCCAGAAATTCCGTAACGAAAAAACCTCACGCTCCCCACTCCGACGGGCACGGAGGTGTGGCTTGAAGGCCGTGCATCGTCTAACGTCTTTTCATTTTGTACTTATGATTCTGGCTGCAAAAATCATAATAGCGCGATTCAGGTCGTAGTACATTTTATATTGAATAGTAACAAAATTAAATACAGCGCCATCTATTGACATTATGTTACCTATTGTCATTTTAGTCTTCCCCTTTCTTGTTGTTTCTATTATAATTTTTTTTAATTGCTTAAATTGATAAAAATGCTATGCAATAGCTTTACCGCGGCAGTCCCCGAGTGCCACACATTTTTTTTTTTATTCTTGTACATTTAATGTATAGAAAATATTTGTATAATTAAATTTTAGCAATCCTGTCCAAACTTAACAATGTTGGTGGTACAATTTACTTATCTTGTACCACATTGCAAGGCTCATTACACACACCCACAGTCGTCCCACAACGCGATGTTTTACTTAACGTAACAGGACACCTTAGCTTTATCGATCTAGTTCTTTTTGTTCTAGACTAGTGTGGGCTAATTTAAAACCTTATTAACATTAATTAGGTTTTCTAGTGTAATAAGTATGTGGACTTCAGGTACAAAAAGTTTATCGTGAAAAATTTGTAGTTTGATGTACTCTTTTTAGTCGTGCAGGTTTAATTAACTGTTTATGGAATCTATCGATAAATTAAGCTATTAGAGGTAGAATTTTGACTGAGCTCTAGGAGCCAAATCCATCGATAGATAGATTATTAAAACCGGCCGTAAAAGAAGCACTTGTTATACCCACGGTACCAGTGTAATTATAAAAAAGTAAAATAATTTTGTTAAAATAATGAAATGGTTACTTGTATCATTTATTTCCACATCATCAACTTTTGTCGGACTGCTAGGGCAAATAGGTATATATATACCTAATATTATTTATTTATTTTTAAAAACATAATAGCATTACAGGATTCCCAATGCGGTATTATAAGCTAAATAGATTTAGTAGGTACATAATAATTATATCTAATTAAATATATATTTGACTGAATACATATTAGAGCAAATTCTGTGAATTTCAACAGGTTACAGTGATAAATATCTACGTGGGTAGCAATTAAATTATTTAGTCGTATGGCTCGCGACAATGGGGCATATTTCAGCAAATTAGTTCTCGTGACTGGGACGCTAAGCGTGAGGGGTCGTCTAAATAAACTACACACATGATTAGGAACCATAAGATTTAATACATTTTAAGGCTCTTGATTCTTTTAAAGATACTACATTTACACTTGGACCACACTGCAAACCACATTACATACACCCACGCACTGCGTCCAACAGCAAAATGTCTCACTTAACGATACAGGACACTCTCGCTGTTTATCGAATGAATTTGAATGCGTTTGATTTATTTTACGAAGAGTAATCGTGGTCTTGCAGTCAAGTACAAATATAACCGGCTATCGTCTACTTGGAATCAACAACACATAGGTCATGGAATTTTATTTCTAGACTACGGGCCGACTCAAACGGCTCGTGGATGTGTAAAGTTTCTATGTTCGTATATAAAATAAAACTATCAAATTGCGAAATCAAAATTTATTTAGTATTAAATTAGATGTGGAAGCTTAGCAAACATAAAAATTATTATATATTATTATAATTGGGTGATAAACTTTTCATAAAAAGAGTTCTAACCTCTTATTGTAAAACGCACTACGTAATGATTGGTCATAGAGTAAATAATCGACGGGATTACCATTTAAAAAAACTGTTAACGTATTATGTATGAAGAAGGAGTTAGTTATCAACTTTAAACAACTCATTAAAGTAAAACAGCAAAAATAAAATTTTAGAACACCTATTATAAATTATACAGTTAACAACCACAGTAATTAGTTATCAACTAACAATTATAAAAACTATCAAGCACTCGATTTTTATCTTTACATGTTAACATAAACACAAAAAGTTGGTATGTAAATACTTTTATTTAATCAATTTGCATCGGCCAATTAAAAACAAGCAGTAAAAACAATTGCAATGCAAATACTTGCCTTATTAAGTCGACAGATAAAGGGAAAACAAGAAACTACAAGATATAAGCGTTAGGCGATAACGTAACATAAAAAAAACAATATTTTACCGACTCGGGAATAAATAAATCTTCTCGATCACATCGATAACATGTCAATTCGTTAACGAAGCTAAATCTCATTTATCAAAAACAGTTAAGTAGTTTAGGCACTACGGTGGAACATACGTAATTATTTACGTATGTTCCACCGTAGCGCCTAAATTTACATGTTACGTGTATTTTAAAATACACGTAACACATAACGCCTAAATTTACATGTATTTTTAACAATAATAAATAAAATCGCTACTATTATAAGTATAGACTGCAAAAACATTACCATTTTGTTTTGGCTTGGCTTTAGTCGAGTGAATACATACGTTTCGACTACAAAAATATTAACCCTACTTCAAGCTTTCAGCTTGTAACCAAGGTCGATGTAACCAGGTGGAAATGTCAGCAATCTATAATAAATATTTTCCTAGCATAAAAGCGTTTATTCCAATGTCGAATTATATCGTTTAAAAGTTATAAAAAGTATAATTATTGTCTGGGTAAGGCACCTGTCCCACCAACGGCGAGTAGCGGGTAACGATCTTATCGCTTAAGGAACGTACAATAACTGTATATCGTTGATGCAGTATAGAGCGACGATTTTGGGGTTAGCAGTGTGAATGGTCAGCGATCAACTTTTATTATCTGTATTTCTTTTGTTTACCCGGGGTCTACATCCATATGTACGTTTCTTGAGCGATAAAATCGCTACTCGCTTTCTCGCCATTGGTGGGACAGTGCTTTATGGATTAAACGACTATGTCTTTAAATATTATAAATCTTATGAATACTTGAAGACCCCATCTCTTCCTGTGGGTGTCGTCAAGGCGACCATGGGACATCACATCGAAGGAGTGTCCTCTGCGTACTATAAAACCTTACTGCGATCGCCAACCCGCTATATTATGGCAATTACCCCCAAAATCGACAATAAGTAGGTTCTACTGAAGAGACCCGTGCCCAGCAGTGGGACATCATATGGGTTGTTATGAAGTAGTTTGTGGTTTTTAATAACTAGATGTTCTTTCATTTCATGCTATTACTATAAAATCAGAGACAAACCAGTTCAAGGTTGATTTTGTTTAGTACTTAATTAATGGGAATAATAGGAAGTCTTTTATAATAATAAATAATAATAATAATAATAATTTTTTGATTCAGACATCTAGTTCATTTCACATACACACACATTAATATCACAATAATAATAAAATGAAATAAAATAAATGATTTAATCCTAATAATTAAAAATGATATTAATAGATAATCAATAAAAAATAATCACCGTCAAAAAAAAAAATAATACAAAGTGAGAACTTTACGGTTAAGTAACTATTTATAAATGGCACACAAACTATTTTAAAATGATTATATATAAATGACGATGTGTTACAATGTCATTCATATGTAACAGAAAATGCACAAATAAAATACATTTGTCTTCTTATTACTTGCACCGCTTTAATACGATTTGTTCAGTTTTAAAAGCGCCACTTTACAATCGCAATGCAACAGTGACGTTTATTGCTTTGACTTTAAAACCTGCTACAAAGTGTACGTATGATTGTGCCTCGTTCTTATATTCTAGTAAACTAGCCAGTTTTATTATTGTAGTCTAGTAGATTAGCTTCCTTAAATATTGCTTATAGACGTGCAGCCAATGGGCTGTTTTCATCCTTCTGAAAACAGCCCATTGGCCATTTTCAGAAGCATGAAAACAGTCAATGGGTTCTAGGGTTCCGTAGCCAAAATGGCAAAAACGAAACTCTTACAGTTATGTGTGTCTGTCTGTCTGTCTATCCACGTCATTTACTCAAAGACTAAGCAATGAATATTGATTAAATTTGTTGAAAAGGTGTCTTGCAGTAGCCGTTACTTAGTTTTACAGCTAAATAATAAAAATAATCATTTTTATGGAGGGCACTCCATACATACCTACCAACTGATTTTTTTTAAAGAAAACATCGACGTGTCATTCGACAGATCTTTTAAAAATAATTTTTGGAAATAATGGCTTTGAAGGCTGTAAAAATGATGCCCCCCCCCCCCCGCCATTATTTTTTTAACTGTGTGACCAAAAAATATGAAAAATATCAAAAAGTATTTCTATATATACTAATTAATGAAACATTCAGTTAATGCCGAAAAACTACGTTTCTCAGCAAAAGGGCGCAAGTGCCATGAAGAAACGCTCGTCTGCTCGTGCAATCATTTAAATTGGATTTTTTCATACGACAACGGCTCCGGAGCCCTACACTGAACATGGTCCGACATGCTCTTGCCCGGGTTTTGCCTTTTACTCTAATTTATTTAGGGTAGATGTAATCTCTGTCATGCACTTTCGCCATTTATCATCTTTAACACAGCCTAAGTCTTTGACAACATGGTTTTAAATATTTTCACTATTTATATTGTTCTCTCCTGCAATATCTTTATTATCTGTCATCGCTTTACCCAACGACCATAGTAACCTACTGGTTGACAATATCCATTCGTAGAAAGTAGCCCTCTTAGTTTCTCTGATATCTATTTCTTGTAGTCAAATTATGTTAAACCCGACGTCTAGTTTACAATCGACAATAACACAGTCAAGTTCTGATGTATTTTCTAGATTAACTCTGTAATCTGTATTGGCTTAATTTATAGGTATTATTTGCTTAACTAAAATATATATTTATTTTATTTACAGAGCTGAGGAATACAATTAGTCATTAAATCTCAAATTAAAATCTACTAAGTGAGACTAGCAAAATAAGAACGGATGTCGACTGGTGATTTAATTATATGACAAACTAGCCAACCCGCGCAAGTTCGTATGCATCAATTTTCACCGTTTTTGCAACATTTTCCATTACTGCTATGTTATATATACCTATTTAAGAGGCCTATAGCCTCTCTTAATAAATGGACTATCCAACAATAAAATATTTTTTCCATTCGCACCAGTAGTTCCTGAGATTATTGTATTCAAATAAACAAACAAACAAATTCTTCAGCCTTATAATATACGATCTGATCATACTCTTCTGCTTTTTATTTCAATATTCTTTCAGGTAACCCGTAGCTTATAAAGTTATAGAATTTTATTATTTTTTCCCCGGGTCTTAATTTTATTGAATTAAGACCCGTAGCTTATAAAATTCTATAATGTGTACAAATCGTGAAAGTCTACGAACATATATTTATTGTAGGTTATTAAATAGAACGATCATATTCATATCTAAACATACTTTATAGGTACTAATATCATTATTATTAATTACTTGTTCATCTAAACGAACCTTATGTACGCAATCGCTAATCGACATGGCTTTACCACTGTCGCGATAACCAGCATTACCGCACTTCTTTCTGCTCTTATTGAGATCTTATCTATCCCCAGTAATGGATTTGTCAAGAAATAATTTATTCTCTGTATTTGCATGTCGTAAGCTGTTTGTAATATTTTTAGCACCATCGATAACTATACTTGTAGTTGAATGTTATGTTTTACTTTCATCGTGTTATAAGTGTTTACATTTATTTCTGTGATCATTTTAATTGGAATCAATAAATTTGAAAATAAATATGGCTTCAGTACACACTAACAATGGCTTAGCCTCTTGCGGTCTTCTTGTATGCCCAGGTAAACCTAAATAATTTTATTTTGATAATAATAATAAAAAAAACAAGTAACGAAGATGAAGTTAGGCGCTTTTATTTAGATTTAAATGTTGAAATGTTGTAAAATCCATAAATTGCAAAGCAGACAACATTGAACGTATTCCAGCTTAAACAAAACTGAGTTTAGCTCATGCCATTAAAGATAATTGTGAAACTCTAATGAAACATTACTGTTACCCAACAGAAACTAACTCAAACAAAGATATTACTGACTTTACTTTCATTATTTACGGTAGTAACAGAGACATTGCAATCTTTCCTTTTACTACTGCAGCCAATAATTTTGCTGTAGCATTGTTGTAATCACGAAAACAAATCACAAATAATATTACAAACGCAAATAATGTAAGTATGTTTGTTATTCTATCATGCAAAAACTATTAGACCGATTTTAACTTTGACACCAGTCGCCACTGAGTCACAAAGTGTTTAAAGTTATTGTAAGCTTATAAGAAAATACTATCTACCCGCATTACTTTCCAACAAACTACTCAAATGTAAGTAAGTAAAACTATCAAACTACTCACAGAATAACGCTACTTCTACAGTACAATTGCAACAAATTTTAATATTTAAAGCCATTGTCCGAACAATGTTGGTTTGTGTAATACCATCGTAACTTAACAATTGACTTAATTCGATAAGACCATAACTGGATTACGAGTCTCGGTAATGGTTGCAATGGCTGTAATCTGTGACAGTTTCCAAGCTATCTTTATTTATGGATAAATTGTGCTTACCGTATTTTCCAACTCAACCGTTTAAAATATCTCATATAAAAAAAAGGAAATTAAAATATTAAAAACTTGCAGAAAAGTCATATAGGCGCTATAGTGCTCATTGCGTCTCGTAGTACGTAATCCGTGGTTATTATTGAAAAATAAGTGGTGATTTCATTTCACATCATATTGTGAACAGGATCTGGACTGTTAGAATGATTAATGAACTAATTAATGATTAAAACCAAAAACTACTAATGGATTGTGTTACTGATTCTATGCAAATTACTTTTTACTACTTTTACTTTTTTACGTTTACTTTAGGTTTGCACTATACCAAGAATAACGTTGTATATAATATAGGTATAGGTATTGCGGTGCAAGTAATAATAAAAGAAATGTATTTTCTTATACATATAAAAATGACCTCATTTACGGAGGCACGTGGCATTTTGACGTGGCGTTAGGCGGCGCGGCCCGCACTATTAATTTCTATATATAGTAGGTATTAATTTCTATTTGGAAGTAGGTACTGGGAATTAATCCCATATTTAACACTTTAGATTTCAATCCCCACAAGACATACGCATTAATAATCAACTGTGTATGTATTTGGATCTATCTCGTCCAATGTAATCTGAATCAAATAGACTAAGATCATTTTAAAATACATTAAGAAATAAGCTAATCTAAGATTGTTATTGCTAAGACGTCGGTCAGTAATATATGAGATAAATCGAGTGTGTCTGTACTGTTCAGTTTTGAATCAGTCCTGTTGCGAATATGTTCAGCTAAAAATAGAAAGTATTATAACATTAAATGTATGAGATTTGTTCCAGAAAGAAGTAGAAGCATTTGTAAGTAATATCTTACGTCAAAAGATATTAGTAACCTCAATACTACATCAAACTATCTTACACAACAACAATTACAATTCAAATCAACAGTAGCAACTTTACAACGTAACTTATCCTTGTAACAATCAATCATGAACCATTAGCGGTATCAGTCAAACCACACGCTTTGTCTCCCGGCAATTCTACATTTCCAAGGCTGAATTCCACAACCTGTTGCATTTAAATATCAAATACTAAGAAATATTTTAACACGAGTATGCAACATTTTGTTTGAAATTCATCAATGTATTGGTCTAGCGCTTGCCTGTGAATTCGCTTGCGTTAAGTTTGTTCACCGCATTAGAGATTATTTACATCACACAAGAAACATCTTTGGAAAATTTTAGCTTTCTATGTCCTGTAGTTTGGGCTGGTCGTGAATGAGTAAGTGATTCAAGACGTTTTCTTTTTCTCTTTACAGAGAGAAGGACTGTGCTTTCAACAGGGATTCATATCTAGATAGATATAGCAATTACAGATGTAATTCAAGTACACAGTGTACCAATCTTGACCTGTACAACCTTTGTCTGTAATGTTAAGGAGTATCGGATGGGAATGTAAGAGACACAGGAGCTCTTAATTCGTAAACTATTAATATTCTTATTAACAATGCTTAAAGTAAAAACTCCCTTTTGGAAATAGCCCCAGAGTAAAGCCTCTAGATGCCATAATCTATCTAGAATCTTTTGATCAAATATTCTCTATACTACAAGATGCAATAGAAAACTTATGTGATCTTTTTAACAATAACAATCATGTTGTTTATTACAATGTTCCTTAGCGGACACTTGCCTTAAGTAATCACTCGATATAAAGTTGCCATAGCATTATCAAAGAAAATGTGAGGCTGCGACCGAATTCCCACTACCGACTGAGATAAAATATAAATGGCTAATCAATTTCAGAATAACATTACTACGGTATTCGTGGCTGTTATTTATTGAGTTAAATTGCATTCTGTTATTACACAGATCGTTTATTTTTATTGGATGAATGTAATCTGTTTTACTAGGTGCGGATATTGCTTGAAGTTATAAAAATATGATTTATTGGAAATCAACTTGTAAAATAAGAATGTTATCCTGACCAAATTTAAACAGAAACTACGGAGATAAATTAAAGTGCACAAGTGAATGCGCAAATACAAATGCCGTAAAAGACTAAAATCCAACACGATAGTAGAAAGATTTCATTTGGAGAAGGACCGACGGCCCAACGTGCACTACTAGACACGTTATACAGACGGTATATGGTAGACAGTCTATTTAAGTACCTGACTGTGTTGACATTGCTTAAATATCACTAATCTCTTGATCTGTGCAGAGCCGGGCCAATCAATTGCAAGCAACTGTTGATAACGTAAATAAGAATTTATAGCTCAGATAAAGTTATCGATAAAAGTCACTATGCAGATGCCGTATTTGAAATCCTTTTCATCCATGGTTATTCATTCATGAAAGCACCACCACTTACTATTAACCCACTCGGGCACTTCAATCGACTTGTCAAAGAACACACCTTTCCTGGAAGTGTTACATAAAGCGCCACCTACATAGAATCAGATATCGTAAGTAAGCCACTTAGCTTAGATTACTGTTGAAGCGATTAATCTCGACGACAAAACAGGATGCCGCCTTATCGTTGATGTAAGACGACAGGTGATATTAAGGTCGACGATATATTAACGATGGTATTTAATAGACTTTATAGAAGCTAAACTAATTTAATTTCATTAGGTACCTAAAATATAAGAAAACTTTATCAGGGAATTTAACTGATTGAGTCAGGCGTCACATGGCGGCCATTTATCTCAAATTAAATTTTAAAGAGAATACTCTCTGTTAATCCCAATAATGGAAAGAAAATACTCTAAATATAACAATCAAGTTAGATTAACATAGACACAAGCATAAGTACACACAGACGATGTTGTGACGTGATGTGACTGTGTCTAATGAATAATGTGAATCATGAAAAACCGGGAAGTTCATGTCGGGTCCCGCACAATGTTGGGTTCCGTAGTCCCCTCTCCGAAAAATACGGCTTAAGTATTCTGTTGTATTCGATTCCTACTACTAACAACATTATATACCTATGTATTTTCAATGAAATCTGTACGTAAATCTTGTTACTTCTCACTTATTGGTCTTCTTCACCTGGTTTGCTGTTACTCGTTAAGTTGTAAAGCCTACTTAGCTGTGATAGTTTTCCTATTAATTTCACTCTATATACTACTATCGTGATTTTTTCACATACCCAAATCAACCATTTAGCTGGCAGGGGGACAAACACTTGACAAAAATTTGCCCTTTAAACCTTAATATTTCACAAACGGATCCCTTAGTCGAAAAATGATCTTCATATCTTTTAAAGATGTTTTTAAAAGGCCTATCTAATGATACCACACACGATGGGGTAGGTGGGGAAAAAACACATCCCTACTTTACATATAGAGGAGATACCCAATTTCTTTTTCGGCATAAGTAATATGTGTATACATGCAAAATGACAGACTTTTAGCACTAACAGTCTCTGAGCTAAGCTGCGGACGGACGAACGGACGGACATGTCAAAACTATAAAGGTTTTATTTTGCCATTTTGGCTACGGAACCCTAAACAGGCGACGGTCGAAGCCGCGATACGTTGGTTTGCAGTCGTTTCTTCAATCGCTGCAGGGACCAAAATATGAATTTGGCACTTTAACATTGTAGGTAGGTAATATTTATGTGCACTTAACGAAATTCAATAACTTCTTCAATCAGAACATTTAAATTTTCGATCAATTTCAAAATTATGTTATTTAATTAATTACAAATTCAGCGAATAGCAATAGGAAACTGCGACCAATAAAATGTTCAATTCCAACTGCAACATCGAAAATAAACTGGATTAATTAAATCGAGGCCATTTAATAGACAGTAAACACTAATTCAATTAATTTCGATGGTTTTACATGCACGAGTATATCGTTTTATTATCAAATGCTCGAATAGAATCGTTAGTACCAACCGTTACAATGATACCTACTGCAAAATAGATTAAGTTGTAAAGGTTGTAACTTTTTGCACAATACATTTTGTGGTATTTTATTATGTAAAATGGTTCTGACCACGATTGATGCCAAGTGAAATAATCTTATGGATTGACTGTAAGTTAAAACACAGTCGACTTGTTGTTTGATACAATAAAGAAGAAAGCTGAAAGTTAAAGTAATTTAAAACAAAAGATAGATGATAGGAACATAAATGTTGATAAACTTTTGCGATTTGTACACATTATGAAAATATATATTACGGGTCTTAATCGCGTGAATATATTATGGTAAAATACCTTGTTTGTTGCCCGACGTTTCGACCGTATTGCAACGGCCGTGGTTACAGGTAGACTGGTTTAGCTCAGCGTCGCCTGCGCGAAGCGCGGGTTAAGGAAACTACACTCACTTGACTTTTATCACTCACTATTACGGAACTGTCAGTACTTCGACACACAACACTAAAGACATATGTGCACTGGCGTGTAATGTTTGTTCGACGGTGTATACACTTGCTAATTACGGGATTCCACGATGTTCCGTAGTCTCAATCATCATCCGAATAATATAAAGAGAATAAGAAGTGTTGTCTATTGTTTTTGTTTCATACCTACAACGTTATACCTAGTACTTAATAATAATTTTCAATGAAATTGTGTTACTTCACATTTTAATCAAATATTACTCGTAAACTTGTAAAGCCTACTAAACTGTGATTGTTTTCGTTTTAATTTCACTGAGCATTGGCAGGAGCTGGATGCGAGACGCCGAAGATAGAACAAAGTGGCGTGCAATTGGTGAGACCCATGTCCAGCAGTAGACTGCGATAGGCTGATGATGATGACTACAAGCGTGAATTATTTCACATACCCAACATCAACCATTTAGCTGACAGTGGGGACACTTGACTCTAACAAAAATTTGCACTTTAAAATTTCACAAACTGATCCGATGATCTTCACAACCCCCTAAACGTTTTTAAAGACATATCTAATGATATCCCACATGATGAGGTAGTTGACAAAAAATAATTACTTATAGGGTAGGTACCCTCAAAAAATTGGTTTTTCAAGATAATATTCTTCGTGTCGGCATAAGTAATATGTGTATCCATGGAAAATTACACCTTTCTAGCACTAACAGTCTCTGATCTAATCTGCGGACGGATCGACAGACGGACGGACATGGCGAAACTATAAGGTTTCCGTTTTGCCATTTTTGCTAAGGAACTCTAAAAATGAGTTTGATTTTATGGAAGTGCAGATAAAAATTGATTAAAGATTATCTTCAATCAACAAAATTGCTAATGTTTTAAACTCCTAATTAACTGGCTAACTACAATAAGTCAAGAACGAAATTATAGACGGTCATGCAAAATAATATTGATTAATTTGGGAAATAACATTTAACTGTATCGTTACTTTATTTATTGTTGTAACAATTACCTATTATGTAACTTATTGTTTATTACGTCTTTATGAGTAATTGACGTTAATGGTAATAATGTCTTAATAGGTGTAATTAAAGCATTTAAATCACGCCAAGTGTCTAGTTGCAGCAATTTGTTTAGGCGCCGGCCGTCATTATAACTGTGTCGGTGATAATGTATGGCGACGACTTATGCATTATTTTAAAAAGGAATTGTGTAATTTTCTGTGAATATTCATTAGCAATTACAGGGTTTTTAATGTGTAGCGACTTCTATACTTGAACAACATCAAGGGGGATCGTAACTCAGTAGCAGTTGTGGAAATTAAGAGATAAATGGAGTAAAGGGCGCCCTAGTCGATGATTCTACTTTCTCCTCTGCATGAGGTCGTAAGTCAAAGCTTTTTGTTTTTTTTTCCTCTTCCCTCCAATATTAATAGGTAGGTAGATATTATGGCTCGCACATTATGTGCATACGCCAGTTTCAAGTATAATTACTTTCTAGTTTTCTTCTTTCAATCACAAAGTCTCGTTCTTGTTCAGTTAACACGTATTTCAAGTATATTTTACACTGTTTTACACTTTAAACGCGGAGCTGTAAAAATAGCGACATGTCAGTTTGCCGCCATTTTTACAACTCAAGTCAAAGCTTAAAATTAATATCAATTCATTTTATCATATACTAGGTCAGTAGACAGCCGTAATTCATACTCCGTACTAATATTATAAATGTGAAAGTGATTCTGTCTGTCTGTCTGTCTGATACGCTCAAACAGCTAAACCGATTTAGATGAAATTTGGTATGGAGATAGTTTGAGCCTCGGGGGAAGACATATGATAGTTTTTATCGCGATAACCGACATCCACGCGGGCGGAGCCGCGGGAGAAAGCTAGTTGAAAATAAACCGCGAGAGAAAGCTAGTTGAAAATCAATTTATATTTTGAAAGTTATAAGCCTTAAAACAGGAATTTATATTGTTAACATTCTTAAATGTTTCGCCTGCGGCTCCGCCCGCGTGGATGTCGGCTATCGCGATAAAAACTATCCTGTCCTCCGGGACTCAAACTATCTCCATACCAAATTTCATTTAATTCGGTTTAGCTGTTTGAGCGTAAAAGCGTATCAGAAAGACAGACAGAGTTAGTTTCAAATTTATAATATTAGTATGGATTATGGCTACCTACAGGCCTAGCACAAGATAAAACAAATTGGTATTAATATTAAGCTTTGACTTACGACTTTAAATAGAGGAGTAATCACTTATGCGCGTTTGTATGGTAGAATCATTGACTAGGACGCCCTTAAGGAACGTTACCACTGTCGGTACATAGATGGGTGACTATTTTAAAAAAATGTCACGTCCATCGTGGTATTCCGTCTTATCGTCCTCTCGTCGGACTATAACGTACTTTTCACACATTCTCATTACCGGGTAGCCGGCGCTGGGTAATGCCAAATTTATATGAAAACTTCTACTATGTTGAGGTTGATATATCCAATCTCATGTACTCCTCTTTTAATATTTTTTTTCTCATCAGTCATCTAATATGGTATACAATATAATGGTGACAGCACCTTACCTGCATATACAGTTTATAAACAAAGAAACATTGTAAACATTGGCAATTTAAAAAAAGTGGCCGCAAATTTTTATTGCCTCGTTCTTTTTTGCCGGCTTTACCAATTGTTTGCGAACAGGCATTATACGTAGAATCGTTCTTTCACAAGATTAGTATTTTGGTTTCTAAGTGAATAAAAAAAAATGTATAACTCATTTATAGTAACCGAAACGGAGAGACTCCAGAACGCATCACGCTCACATACCTACATATCACCACACACTTCACCGCCGGGTAGCTGACCGGAACGAGTGAAAAAGACCTGAGAGTGAGTGAATGGAAAATGCACGTGTCTGTGTATACACTTGTGCACTAGCCTAATACGAAGGAGTGTGCACTAGATAAAAACAACCTACAGGTTATTCATCCTTACTATGTAGTCATTGTCAATATTCTATTCAAATGTTATCATTGTAACTAAAGTCAGTCGCGGTCAGGGATATTTAATATATATAGGTACAGGGATAACTGCCAAATATTTAAAAAATTAACTGAAAACGTAAATATATAAATAGTGCTCCATTAACACCACTTGGCTGGGCTTGGACAGAATATCAGCGGTCGGCATGTTTTGTGCTGCTGACTATATGCTGAGTCCAGGACCTTTTTGTCTTTTATTTTTATTTATTGTTTGTGTACAATATGGCAAATGTAAAATGTAAATTGTACTTATATAAAGGACAAATAAATGCTTATTATTATTATTATTATAAGTGCATACGAGTAGGTATGTGCAGATACAATTGCACTCTCTATTCCCTCACTCTCATATTATACCGAAGAGACGGAATTCTGGATTTGACCGGAGAGAGATTGAACGCATTACCAACGGCTTAACGTGGTCTTAGAGACACGGAGGGATGTGATAAATCTTGAAAACAGTCACATATTTATGGACCATATCGATCTGTTTGGTCGCCACTGATAGTTATTTTGACCTAGGTGTCGGCTAAGAACGGAATTTTGGAAATTCAACCATTAAAGGAATAAAACGGGGGTTCCAAAAACAAAGGAGGCAAAGCTTTCCATCTGCCTTATTTTTATACCCCGCGGCTTTGCCTAGTCTATACTAATATTATAAAGCTAAAGAGTTTGTATGTTTGAACGCAATAATCTCAGGAATTACTGGTCTGAATTGAAAAATTATTTGTGGTTAAATAGCCCGTTTATCGAAGAAGGCTATATAACATATATAACGCTACGACCAATAACAGTAATGAAAAATGTTGCAAAAATGGGGAAAATTTACGCAGACGAAGTTGCGCGGGTCAGTTAGTTCTATATAAAAATGATTGATAAGACCGACGGGCTTTTCTTCTTGAGATAGGTATCCTATCATTAAACCACGCAAATTCCTAGCCTGAAAATTAACCAAGTAGAAAATAACGACTATTCGTCTAGATATCACGTAAACTGTCAATAAACGTATTATAATATTATGCATAACATACTCTTCATTTATGGAATTCGTTCAATTTCAAGCCAGAGGTATGCAGAAGTTGTAAATCATGCAATTCCTCGACGTTCTACCTATTATAAGACGCCTTATATTATAAACTTATAAACATATCAGGGTTTCCAATGAGAAAGGAGAAGTTATCATAGAAATATCGTAAATAATAATATTTATCCCAAATATGGTACATCTTAAAAAAAGCCACAGAAATTACGCAATTTTTGCAAGTATAGGAGTCGCATTTCGTACAATTATTGTACCTACGATATACGACAATTATCATACGGTTGGAAACCCTAATACACGTTGATATCTTCTAACCCCCAGGCACTTAGATTGATTATAACTGTGCCATTAAGAGACATAAAGATTTGTAACGTTGATGGGGTTTGCAAATTGTTACTAGTTATGAGGTGAATGAACCAATATTTTATGGTCATTTACTTCACTTATATGGAGAAACCGTTTCAGATCGTTAGTGGCCGCACTTACTTATACTGTGCCCAGTTTCATCATGTTACAAATAAATCAAAACAAGTCTTAATTGACTGCGTGACCAATCTGCTATTCAAATAAATCATGATTAGTCGCTGTATGCCTGGATTTTGATTATCTTTACAAGCAATGTTTACACATTGCAAAAGCCCAATTTATGAAACAATTTTGTTGTCTTGTTTTAATATCGTTTTTTTTTAAAGACACCTCTCACACTATGTTACACGTTCTTGTATGTCATGAGACTTTCATCCAGATTTAGAAATATTTTTTAACGTATAGTAATCTTCAGCGTGTGTGCAGTGCACAGTGGCACGATGATACCATCGTGCCACTGTGCACTGCACACACGCAGTTTTAATGACGGAATGACTTCCTGGATGGGAAGCCATGGACGCTAAATTTCCTAGAATATCATAAGCAAAATTCAGCCTCCAATATACCTCTCTAAATAATATCCACATTTTGTTATTTATTCAGATAACATCTAAAAGTGACTTCTTCATTTCTTTAAAATAGCATAATAATAAATGAAAATAACGAAATACGAAACGGAAATTAAAAAATCTATTTCGATATACCATTAACTATAAAAATTGAAACACGACTGCTGCTACTTAAAAATTCACAACTGGGAACCGAACAATGGTGGTCTCTGTAAAGAAAAACCACAGTTAACCAAAGGCTACTTGCGAAGGCGTGAATTTTTTATGGTGTGGGGCGCCATGCCCCTTAGAAAAACACCGCCTTGCTAGGGAAAAGACTAATAAACGTCCATTGCTATCGCAATTCGTTGACTTACGAAGCTTGGATGTGGTAGCACATAGCATTTTTGATATAATTTGAAGTCCTTACTGAATTAGTATTTATAATTATACAAATGAAAGCTATAGCTTTGAATAAAATAGAATGGATGAGTTATAACTCATCTTAAACATTTGAACATAGAAACGTGATATTTTGTAGGGAAGGTTTCTTTTGTGATGTATACCACGAATGAAAAAATATAAAAGTGAAATATAAAAGATAGTAGGTACATTACACCACTGTATCATGTACCTACTACCTTTCACTGGTCTTTTGTAAGCTTCAGGAACAGTGCGTACCTACTATGATAAAGAAATCAACTTTAACACTAGCGAATGTAACAAATCGCCAACACAAAATACACACAGAAAATAAATTTACAATTTGGACAATACAAGTTGGTATGTATCCGAGGATCAAGATCGAGTGCATTCAAACAGCACTTTCAAAGCCACCCGTAAATTTGTGTCCAGACATGTTCAGTACCTACTCCATTTCTTCACATCTCCTAACCTGAACACAGGTACCATCTGTTCATTCTCAGGGGTCTACGAACAAAATGTTGAAACCTGCTATTCCAACAGTAAGCCAGGAATATCCTCAGGGCTTTAATTTGTACGGAATACCATATATTATTTATGGAAATATTGATGTCTTTGTTAGCCACGTTTTGTGTATTTTATTCAGATGTGTTATTATTAATAGTATTGTTTTAGGTTTAAATATTTATTACTACACTAGTGTTGCAATTGTTCAGACAATGAATGCGAGCTTTTGGTGTTGTGGTTTCGAAATAACTCTCTATATCTATGAGCACATGTGTGAACCACAAATAGTTTACCTATTCCAATTTTAACGTCCAGCCTTATTTACGCCATAAATACTCCATGACAGGGCGTAGCAAAAATATGACATCCATAGCCTTGACAGCCATGGGTTTACTTTGTCCGAAAGTTTTTATTGATATGTCGATACCATAATCGTTAATACTTAAAATTATTGCCAGCAATACCTCAATAGCCACCACAAATAATATTCCAAAGATGATGCAAAAAATATGGTCCAATATCTCAAGAACTGCATTCATTGGAAAACTAACCTAATGGTTACTGCTTAAGACTAAAAGACAGGTCGAGTTTGAAGATTGGTTTAATCTACCAGGCCGAGTAAGGCGAGGTATCATTAATCATTTCGCCTGACACATCAATACAGTGGGCAAATACTTGGTGTAACTGCTTACCGATAAGAAATATCTACTTAATCCTCAGATTTGTAAGCTTGTAATTTATAGTTATGTTTGATGTTCTTCAAAGAGGTTTGTGGTACATTTCCTGGTTATGGCTTGGTTTTGACTAAAATGTCTTAAAGAAAAAAGGTAAATGTCGAAATAGTACTTATTTTCCAAATTTAAATTGTGATGTTTAGGTAGAATTTAGGGTCCAACGTCACTGTTCATCAATATGATCTCAAAAAGTAACATCACTTACTATCTAATATTACGCATTATATTAATTCCAGTAGCTTAATCCTTATCGCTATCGTGTTAACCCATATTCTCAGTTGACATACAGCTTATAAAAAATGATAAAAGGTAGAACGATAGTCATGGCCTAATCTATTCAGTTCCGATTTTAGGATAGTACTGTTTGCTGAAAGCATACGCTTCTCCTTTTTTTTTTACCAAGAAATTGATGTTGGATAATAAACGGATAATAAGCTATTTTTATGTGTTTAGTTAACACAGTTTAAGATGAGGTTTTTATATTACCGTCGTGCTCAACTTTCGTTGAGACCAAGAATATAGAGCAAGGATATCTCGTCAACAATCGTTACGTTAATTTGTATTTTATTTTCAAGTTTAGTCAATTATTTAAACTTATGAAAACTTTTGGCCTTACCATACTCTTCCCTTCGAGGTGGAATGCCTAAATAATCTTTTTTAAGGACCGTTTGTATTACGCGCGAGATTCCGCGATTCCGCTCTGTTATCGGCGGGTAGTCTCCACGAACGAGCAATGATTCCTCCAGCGTTCCACGACGAGGTGTTGTGCAAAGGTTTCATTAAAAGAGTTCAGTTAGGCATAGATATATAGATGGGGTATGCGTGAATAACATCAATTACGCTGACGATATGATGCTGCTGTTCCCATCGATTGGTGCCTTAAGAAGGGTCCTGATTTGTGAGTCCTACGCGGTGGCTCATGGGCTCAAGTACAACGCGAAAAAGAGATGATGTACAACGCGAAAGACTGATGCAATTGTTCAAGGCTGCGGAACCCTACATTGAGCATGATCCGACATGCTCTTGCCCGATTTTTTTTTATTGTACAGTCATGGTCAGCACTCTCGCTACGAGAGCGTACCATGGCGAGCACGCGGCGATACTATGACTTTTTGTGGAGATAGTCCTTAGTGTTCATTTACAGCGTAATTAAATATACACTCTATACCATATTTAAATTAAGTAAAGCAGCTAACTAGTCCCGGATCATTATCTTTTAATAAAACATAGATTTCATTAACGATAAGCGGATATTTCTGACATTTCTAGTACCTAAACTCAGTCGCTCGACATCAAAAATATTTTATAAAAGGAACCCAAATCAGAACTGTATATCAAATATTTTCTTTACACCGACTAAAATACTATTTGCCCCCATATAAAAAAATACCTTTTGTCTTTCTTTAATAGCCTCATATGTAACGTAGCAAGCATCTGTTAGTACCTAACTCCATTACAAGCAACATTTTTTACAATATCCATCAGTGTTTTCGTTACATCATTGTCTTAACCGATAAGCCGTTGTCTTCAATCTTCCTTAGCAGACTTTAATTTTGTAAGTAGGCTGGCGTCATCACTGTAATAGCAAAAGGTGCATCAGCATTAACAGAAATATACCTATCTCTGTCTTTTTTGGAAGCGACTGTTGGAGCGAGTGGGATAAAAGTTGCCAGATTAAAATTGATTGCGCGGACATTGCTTTTATCTGCGGGACATGCCTCGATTGATTCTTCATCAATCTTTATTCGCGGTACTAAAGCTTTTTTACTTTAGCATGATGCTTTTTGGGTTGGATGATCACAATTTTTGAAAGTGTTTAACAGATCATGTTACGATTGCTTATTATGATGCATTTTTCTTTCACAACTGATGAGAAATGTTTACCTTCAATAGTCTCAATAGCTTCTCTGATCATAAAATATTCATCATCGTGTATTTTTATTACTTAACACATATCAAATATAACCAAAATATCTCGTTATATTCTCTATAATATGAAACGAATACTGCAAAGACGGGTAAATAAAATGTACCGAAATGTTTACAGCAACCTATAAATTAAAAAGTTAAACATTCTCGTATCAATTTACGCGGGAGGCAACCGTAGATTATCAGAAGTTTATAACTTCATAAATTTATATAACAAAGGGACACTTTGTAAACCGGTTTGGTATACAAAATGCATAAGGGTTACGTAATAAAGGCGAACTCATCAAACCTGCAGTTGGAAAAAGTTAGCCTAATCCTGAGAAAAAGGGCGCCATATCTAATCTATACTTAATATTATAAAGCTGAAGAGTTTATTTGTTTTGTTTAAACACGGTAATCTCAGGAACTGTAATCTCGGGTCCGAATTAAAAACATATTTTTCTATCGGGTAGCCCATTTATTGAAGAAGGCTATAGGCTATAAAACATCACGCTACGACCAATAGAAGCAGAGAAAAATGACGCATACGAAGTTGAGCGAGTCAGCTAATAATTGATAAACATACTAGTAAAAACAAATAATGTCTGTTAATTGCCATAGGACAACCAACTTTTTCATTCATATTGTATTTGATTATGACGACGTAAGTCGATATCCAACTAGAACTCGAAAACAACCAGATTTAATACTGCTGTGGTAGATGGAGAAGAAAATATCGAACTAACAACTTATTTTGAGGCCATTAATGCAGCTAAATGGCAGTTAGCAATGACTGATGAACATAATTCCTTAATTAAATTGAAGACTTGGAAGCTTGTTGACGGATCTGATGGTAATATAAAAACTTTTTTACTTTTATTAATTCGGTTTTATTTTTTTGTAAAAAAGTTTTAAGCTATTGCATAGCTTTATCGCGGGCTTTGAGCGTGATGGATAAGGGGTATATTGATGGCTATTTACATAAATAAATAGCCATCGTAATAAATAAATTCAGGTAAATATTATACCTGTGTACTAAGGGATGATAGAATATGTTTGATGAATATGTTTAGCCTGTCAATAAATCGTAGACATAATGACCACTTTAATAAGGAATCCTAAATACCACTGTAATGTTAACAATGTTAACTGTAGAATATGTGACAGTATTTGTACATTAGAATAACAGAATACGTTATGGCAGAGTAAATTGACATTATAGAAGTAGGTACAGCTTGTTTATATTATAACAATAGCCATGGATATGCAAGTAGCCTTGTCTATATGTCAATTGTGTTTTTAGTAACCTGAACTTTAATTTGTATCACGGAATAGGTTATGACAAAGTACAAGTACTTACAGTTTATGTTGTAATTAACATGTAAATTACTTAAGATGATTATAACACATTATAAAAGCACCACACAGTATTATAAATGAATTAAAACAATAAATATCCACTGGTCACAAATGTAGGTACTGCTTGAAACGTCAAACATTGTTGTTGTGACATTTCACTTCTTTTATTGAAAATTAAAAGGTAGTGTGTTTTATCTGTATAATAGTTTTATTATTATTAATTTATTTAAATAACATAATTCGGTGTATTAAGTTGTTTTATGGGTTAAAGTATAATAATTAGGAATATTTGCGAAGTACCCACATGTTCTTTAATATTCAGTGTATTTGTTCTATAAAAGAATTGACAGATTGTGATCGAGGCTCAGTGTGATTGCAACATTTGTGGATACAGGTACGATCCGATTCAGATTATACTTATTGCTAGTTTGTTTTGTGCTGATATCCTATTCTTGTGTATTATGTATACCTAGATATTGATTAATAACAATATATTGCAATGTCGTATGATTTGATGATATTGTCTGGTGTGATACTTATCAGCTGTTCTACAGCGATATAGTCGTACATTGCAATAATGTTGTGAATTGGTTATGTTAGAAAGTATCTGTGGTATATTGTATTTAGGATGTTTGAAATGTAGTACGGCAAATGTTTATTAGGAGACTGGCTATTATGAAACCTTTGATACAACTAGACCAAACAAGGTTGAAAATATATGATACTTGCCATTTATTCCTTTGTATTATTTACCTCCCTGATTTATTCTATTCCCTATTGATACTATACTGATTGGGTATATTATCCAAATATCCTGACACAGTAGTAATTGTAGTTCTACAATAAAAGCTTTAGTATTTTATTACAAATCGCTACGACCCCTACGTAAAATCTAACAAGCGCGGCGACCGAATCAAGAAATTCCCTAACGATAATAAAACCTAACACCACCCACTCCATCTACCATGTAGCTAGGCATCTTATTTTTTTAATTAAAAAAAAAATATCACAATAGCATACTCCCGCCCATACCCAAAATACTCTTTTTTTTTACAAAATGTTGCGTTTTGCCAGTCCACCTGATACTAGAGCATCAGTTCAGTCTATTACATGATCAGTTCTATTACATGATTTGACGGAGGCGAAGAATGAGGTATCGAACACTATACTCACATCGCAAACCGCAATATTTATTATTGACTAGTTCTGCTGGTCATCTGTGGCCTTCGTCATCAGTTCCATTTCACTCAATGATGTTTTTAAAGAGTAAATGCAAGAAATATAACAAAAATATCCCCATATAAAATGGAAGGAATAGACTACAGTGGAACGTTTGCGCCTATGATTCGCCATTTTTCAATCCGTACGTAGTTTGCCTTAGTTGCAGACATGGGATTTAAAAATAAGAAATTTGGATGTATCCACATCCAAATTTCTTATTTTTTTGCTTTAATGGAGATCTGAAAGAGGAAGTTTATATGGAGCTACCTCAAGGTTGCATATTTTGACACGGGAATAAACGCGTTTAAACTAGGTAAAGTTTACGCGTTTATTTCCATGTCAAATTGTGAATATAATGCAACGCGTAAACTTAAAAGTTATAACCTTAAGATTTTCAGGAAAATGGTCAAGAGCATCAAGTTTTCCCAATGAAAAAATCGTAATACGGTCTCAAGAGAAACAAATTGACGTTTGGCTTTGTCAAACGTGATTTGGAAAACATTTTTTTTCTGTAAGGTTTTAGAGAGTTTAAATATTATCTAGGCTTAAGTATTGACAAACGCGAAAATGGAGACACTAAAGTATATCAAAGGACATTTATTTCTTATTTACTTAGGAAATTTGGCATGGATATACACCATCTGGTTTAAAGAAGTTGGACACTAGCATAGGTACAGAAGATTATCCATATCAAATCTTAATTGGTTCCCTAATGTTTCTGGTAGCAAATACTTTTCCCGATAAAGCATTCGTGACTAGCTGTCTTAATCAGTACAATACCAAGTACGGTAAAGAATACTAGCTGGCAGCAAAGAGAGTGTTACAATATTTAAAAGGTAGGAAGACTGAAGACTTCCTTATAGGATTTGCGAACACAGATTGGGAAAATTTTGCAATAGATCGTAAATCGTACACGGGCTACTATTTTACGTTGACTGGAAGTGCTGTTATGTGGCAAGCAAGATAGCATCAAACGTTAGCTATGTCGTCTACAGAGTAGTCTAATTCTAAGTAGTCTAATTTTGAATAATTTTTATTGAAATTTGATTGAAATTTAGAATGCTTGCATCCCTTTAAATGTTGAATTTTCAAAAATCTATTCTTACCAGATGCCAACGTCATAAAACTATCTGCATGTCACATAGAGTGCCTCGGTGGCGCGGTGGGAGTGTGTTCGACTGCTACGCAAGAGTTGTGGGTTCGATTATCACACTGGACACCACTTTGTGTGATCCACAAATTATGGTTCTGAGTCAGGGCGTACTCTGTATCTGTGACTTGTATGTTTGTAAAGTCCCCCACGACAAAGGGCTTATACCCTAATGCAGGGTCCAAAATCTACCAAATGTATCAGTTAATCACTGTCCGTTATCATGCAAACAATTAAGCTAAAAGTTGGACGCGAAAATGTTCAAACACTAGATTATAATTTATTTCAAACGGAGGTAGGAATATATAAAAAAGAAGGAGAAGGGGAATTTAAATATAACTATTCTAGAAGAACCAAATCTAAAAAGAGCTTAAGGAAATACAAGAAGTACCAAGTTTTACTAAAACCAACGCAATAACACCAGTAAAAGCCTAAATGGCGAGATAGAATCTAACGATTGCCTCAAACATGTCTTACTGAGCAATAAACACTCGTAACATCGTTTAAGTGTTTAGTCTAACATGTTTTGCGAATGCTAAGATTACTTTGCTAGTATTGTAATTTTAGTCTAAAGTAATACCACAGACGAGCGGTTTTACTTAATTTACATTAGAGCAGCAGCCGATTATGATTATTATATTTGTCGAAGCGTCAGGGTGGCCTTGTGAGCTGGTGGCTATTAGCGGCTTAACATTCGAATTAATCATATGAACGCGGATACCTCGAGCAAGGTAAAGTCCGCGTACTATTCTAATAATTTCGATTACACAAATGCCACTGCATCACTGTCTGTGTGTTTGCACACACGACTATAAAAATAGCGACATCTATCGGTAGACGTGTTGTCGCTACGACAGCACGATTATGACTACTGAATGAGACTTACTTCCCCACTACCGGCAGTTCCAATGTAAACGTCAAACGAATGTCATGCCATCGTGGCGGCCATGTTTAAAATGAGTCATTAGACTTTCTATTTAATCAAAACAGATACTAGATCAACGGAAATCAATTAGTGTTTTGGTAATTCTCCGACATATTTATGTTTTTTTAATATCTTGGGATCAGTCATGTACAGCCATGTGAGCCCAAATTAGGCAGAGCCTGTATTAGGGTAATCAGACAACTGATAAATAAACATAAATAATCCGTATTAGATAGCAACGTATATTATAACAAATTACACCAGACAAAGAATAAATAATCATGCCATCACATACAAACATATTTATTTTAGATGGCAGACAAACCCAAAACCTATGGTTCAACACTGAGTGTCATTAACTACTAGACCATTATTATAGGTCAGACAATTTTTTTGATTAAATATTGGGTTATATAAAGTCACTCAAACCACTCTAATTTTCTTCCATTCTATGTTTGACCTTTATTCTCCAAGTTAAAAAGATAGTGGATGATTAAAACGAGAACGAAAGATGCTGTTTTAATCATCATTTAAAAAATAATTGGAGCAGTCGCCAATGGGTTCGGATCGGTCTCGCAATCGTGAGGTTGCAGGTTCGAATCCTACCCATTATACTACCGACGTGAACCCACTCCTAACACAAGCCTTTGAGCTTAGCTGGAGGGGTCAAGATGTGGGTCAACAAGATTGCTAGTAATGTGAGACTCAGTCCTACATTGCTAGTTATCATAAAAAAATAAAAATAAAATACTAATTTATCTTTCGACAACACGTTTACGTCACCGATTCTTTACGTTCTTCTTCGTACTTCTTTAGGATTTTGCAAACACTTACAAAAAAACATATCACAGCACTTCGCAGCCCATTATAGCAGCAAACCTGCTCGTCTATCGAATGCACAGATCTCCAGTTACCAACGTAAAGCTTCACAAATCTTGGTTTATATTCATTATCTGTCTTCAGACAATTAATAAGCTTTGTTTCTTCAAAGATGCCCAATAAAATCTTATATTCGGTTGGAGGTGTTCAAATAACAATAAGTCTTGTAGCGTTAGCTCATTAATGGGTTTTATTCCGTTGAAAAGATAGTTTTAGGGTTTTAAATACGTTTATTTGGCTATTAAAATGCTCACACATAATTCGTTAGTTTTTCGACCAATGGCGTTCGCGCATCGTTTATGTCGTTAGCGTTTGAAGAATGGTGCATGAACGTTGTTGACGAAGGAGAGAATAGTTCTAATCATGAAGCAAATCCCTTTTTTAAGTTTTTATTTTTCTTATTCATAATATAACTAAATCGATAGAGTACTACCCCATCTCTTCCCGTGGGGGTGGTCAAGGGGACTAAAGCATTACTGCGATCGTCAACCCTCTCGCCAAGTGTGGTGATTATGGCAATTACCTCCAGGATCTATAATAAGTAGGTTCTACTGGGGAGACCCGTGTCCAGCAGTGGGACATAATTATGGGTTGATATAACATAATTTTACCTTTTTTAAAGATATCTGGGCATGTGGGATTGGGTCCCACATAGCTAGCAATCCCCTCTAACCCTTGCTTTGTCTTTGTATTCAACTCAAGAAGACAAATTTTAAGTTACTATTAGCTGTCCCGCGCAACTTCGTCCGCGTAAATTGTCCCCGTTTTTTCAACATTTCTCATTGCTGCTCCGCTCCTATTGGATGCCATGCGAGCGTGATGTTACGAGTATATAGCCTTCCTCGATAAATGGGCTGACGAACAGTGAACGAATTTTTCAATTTGGATTAGTAGTTCCTGAGATTACCACTGATTATAACTGATGCTGAATGACCTGGCTGACTCCTCTGTACGCATCGGCCTACGGATGAACTTGGATAAAGCCAAGGTCATGTTCAATGAACATGTACTACCGGAACCGATAGCGGTGCACGGCGCCGTTCTCGAAGTTTTTCAAAAATATGTGTACCTCGGGCAGTCATTGCAGTTAGGTAGAAACAACTTCGAGGACGAGGTGAACAGGAGAATTCGGTTGGGTTGGGCAGCGTTTGGTAATCTACGTCAAGTCTTCTCATCGTCGATCCCACAATGTCTAAAGACAAAAGTCTTTAATCAGTGCGTCCTACCCGTCATGACATACGGAGCCGAAACGTGGACACTGACGGTACGGCTAGTCCACAAGTTCAAAGTCGCTCAGCGGGCTATGGAAAGGACTATGCTCGGAGAAATGAGGTGATCCGGCAGAGAACTAAAGTTATCGACATAGCCCACCGGATTAGCAAGCTGAAGTGGCAGTGGGCTGGCCATATTTGCCGAAGAACCGACAACCGTTGGGGTAAACGAGTTCTTGAGTGGAGACCACGGCACGGCAAACGTAGTGTAGGACGCCCTCAGGCCAGGTGGAGTGATGATTTACGCAAAACGGCTAGCATGAGCTGGATGCGAGAAGCCGAAGATAGAACAAAGTGGCGTGCAATTGGAGAGGCCTATGTCCAGCAGTGGACTGTGATAGGCTGATGATGATGATGATGATGATGATGATGATGAGATTACCGCGTTCAAACAAACAAAGTATTAAGCTTTATAATATAAGTATAGATTTATAATACTGTTATTAATTTAGGTAAGTATAGGCAAGGAGGTGAGTAGGTACTTAATAAGTACTGTTAGCAACAAAAGTCGCTCAACGAATTTCAGTTAACAAATCTTTCATTTATATTTATTGAAATTCAGAATATTATAACATTTATATTAATATGATAGATTCAGTGTATTCACTATTATATTGTTAATTATAAAATGATTTTCATGATGTTTGAGAAAGGATATTCATTTTTTATACGACATAGTTTATTACGACTTTTTTTAATCCATCTTAGAATATTCAATACAATAATATTCTTCACGATAAAATGTTTTGTTATTCTCAGGATCACTATCATGTAAGTAACAACACAACGCTTCATACATCGTAGGACAAACCGTTACACCAAAAAATGGACCACAAAATGAACTGTTCCCATGTTCTATGGTAATGCGACTATGTCCGGAAGGTTGCCTGGCTTGTTTTATTTAAATAGGCCGACCAACCCACAACTTTCACTAGGCTAATCATAATCCCGAATATTTAAAAAGCAATTGCGTTTCATTGCTTATTTTGTATTGCTACATCATCGTGCTGAAAGAAATGACTACGAAATGAATATTGAATTAAGATTGTAATCCGTTTTAGAATATTCATTGTAGAATCCTATATCCCATATTTTCCTTTTGGTGATATTTTAATTCTCTCATACATATTTAGTGCGTTGTAACGCGTCGGTCACGAAACGCTTGACGTTTTAAATTATATGTACAATTATTTTTATAATTAGTAATTCTGAGTTTGTGATGGCTTTAATACTTCGTATGTTGGGTTTACTTGGATTAATAGGCTCTCGACTTAGTTATGCAGCGACTTACAAAATGATTTCGATATTTTAAAATACTTTCTCTGTCATGCTATAGTTTGTGTCAATTTATAGTCGTGTACTGTTTTGTAAATGACAGCTTTATTTTAAAGGCCTTTTTTGTTTTTTTTCTGACTTAGTAAACAGTGTTTTGTACAGTGCACTACTAGCGTGATAAACAAGCACACGGACCACATGATATATCTAAATAAATAGTTTCTTAATGACAACTTCGGAGCGGCCATATCCATAAGGTATCAGACTCGCAATTGTGAGGTCGCGGAATCGAATCCTATTATATTACCGACGTGAACCCAATCCTTACACAAGGCATTAAGCTTAGCTGGAGTGATTAACAGGAATGCTAGTAATATGGGACCCACAACTCCACATTGCTAGTTATCTTTTTAAAAAGTGTGTTACACGTTACACGAACCACATGATATATCTAAATAAATAGTTTCTTAATGACAACTTCGGAGCGGCCATATGCATAAGGTATCAGACTCGCAATTGTGAGGTCGCGGAATCGAATCCTATTATATTACCGACGTGAACCCAATCCTTACACAAGCCATTAAGCTTAGCTGGAGTGATTAACAGGAATGCTAGTAATATGGGACCCACAACTCCACATTGCTAGTTATCTTTTTAAAAAGTGTGTTACACGTTACACGAACCACATGATATATCTAAATAAATAGTTTCTTAATGATAACTTCGGAGCGGCCTAATGCATAAGGCATCAGACTTGCAATTGTGAGGTCGCGGAATCGAATCCTTTTATATTACCGACGTGAACCCACTCCTTACACAAGCCATTTAGCTTAGCTGGAGTGAGTAACAGGAATGCTAGTAATGTGGTACCCACAACTCCACATTGCTAGTTATCTTTTTAAAAAGATAAAAGTGTATTACACGTTACACGGACCACATGATATATCAAATACAATTTTGTTTTTATTTTTTTTTACCGGTTAAACATCACCCTGAATTGTTTACGCAAGCAAAATATACCACAAACAGAATAAATACAAGAAATCCTAATCGGCTTGTATTGGGCGTGATTCCTAAAAGTAGTCGGTTTCAAAAAAATTGTTATGCAATGTGTGTTAAAATTTATAATAAAATCCCTACTAACTTAAAATTACTACCTTTAAAAAAGTTTCCGTCAGCTCCTGGGTCTAGGCTTACCGAGAAAACTTTCTATACACTTGAGGAGTTCTTTGATAATAAAGTTATATAAAAGTAGAAAATAAATGTGGTAATGGTTATGTACAAAGAAAATCATAATATAATTAATATCTAGTTATATGTGATCATTATTTGCATGCTATTGATAATGGCTGAATAGGCTAATACCTACTAATGTAAACTACTTATAAGACCACTTCATGTATCCACCCTGTTTACAGCAAATAAAAAATATTTGTATTTGTATTTGTATCTAAATAAATATTTTTTTAAGTTTAACTGCAGCACTAGGGTACAAGCTCTGTGTCTTGGGGGACTTTACAAACACATAAATCATAGATACAAGGCACACCTAGATTCAGAACCTGTATTTATGAATCTCACAAATATGTCTTGTGTCGCAATCGAACCCACAACCACATATGCAGCAGTAGGTAGTTATACACTTTCACTGCACCACGATAGAATTTTCAAAAGCGGAATATCAATGTCAAACTTTTAACTTGGCATAAAGCAACTCATGGAACCTATGGCAATGATGAAAACTTAGGACACGAGTGCCAGTGCCACTGAACACTGCCACATTCACATCTACAATTCGTATAGGTACGCTTTGCCGGCCTCAGAAATCTCACCTCGTGTACTTCTGACTTGAGCACTTCACCACCGAAAGACAAAATAGATAGGTTTAATAGGAGCTGTTTGACTTGACTATGAACAACAAAAACGACGCGTTTACCGAAGATTATTCGCTACCCATGCCCTACAGCGTTCGTGTATTAGTCATCAATCTACAACGACCTAAAGGAAATATGAACACAACCAGTTAAATTCATCTTTTGATTAGACAATAGGATAATATACTCTGTTTTGAAAGAATATTTTAATGATGGACGATGGTGAAGTCACAAAAACAAATATTTCGGCAAAATAAACACGCTCTCCTGCTATAAAGTTGCATTATTTAAACATGTTTTATTCCCGCGAAAACGCTGCCATAACGTCATATCGGCGGAGACCATTATAATTGGGATTAGTCAGCGACAAATACAGTGTCGGCAATGTCATCTATACTGGCTGTATAGCAAAGTAACCATTATTTATATTCCGTGAGTACTAGATGGCACTACTTTCTATGCGCATTTTTACCGCTATTATTAGTATGGCAATTACGATAGGTACTGTCATACTAATAGTGTCTCCAAAGACAATACTGACAGATGCCATCGAATTAGTTTGCCTATTTTACGTCACACGATGGCGGTTCTACATGTGATGTACATATCAAATATACCATATTTTACTTTATTAAAACAACCATATTCATTTATATATCGAAATTAGAATATTTATGTTTATTTCCACATAAATGTTTTTTAAAGTACCTATTGTCAACATTTAAAATTGCCGTTTTCTAAATCAAAACTAAAGTAGGTAGATTATGCTTCTTGTCAGTTCTTGCACCCATATCATTAACCACAAAAATAAATTAGGTAGGTACTTAATCACTTAAATCTTCAAGCACACAGCCACAATAAAATATTGAGTAGTGTTTAAAGGTTTGAAATTAAATTTAAATCCCATTTGCAACTTTTTTTAGAACTCGTTCGGCTGCTTTGATCGGCACATTTGAAAAAAGAAATACTTTGTTCCGCTCTGCGAGACGATAGTCGAAAATTATAGCGCGTAGCGAATTGAAAAAAAAAGCTATAATAGTTCCTGACACGCAGTGTTCGGCTTCCTATTTTGAATGTTAATTTTTTTTAAGGCGGGATTTCGGTACTATAATTACATCCTGTTAAACCATGGAGGTTAATAGTTTATTAAGTATCTACTTTTAAAAATTAGACAACCTCTTTGTTAACATAATGAGGTTTAATAAGCACTATGTTATAAAATATTATACAAGAAGGACGGTCAAAGCGACCACCGGCCGTCTTCTTAATTATTTTTTAAAAACCGGCTTCACTATGACCATGTCCATATTATTATTAATAAAAAATCGAACGATTTAATTTCCAATAAACAAAATTTCGGATCGCTGATTAATCACGAAAGCCTATCCATTACTAGGAAACATTCGTTCCCACATTCTTCGCCCACACTGTGGTCTCTATCTTGGCCTCATTATCAAACCACACATATCGTAATAGCGACCACCGGAAGGACCACACTCGTTTTATGTGAAAAAGCTTAAAGTTCCGCATGATAAGAGAGCCTTTTGTTTCTCCAGTGATAAGATTTGAAAGTGTATTTGGGCCACCTGGCTGCAATTAGGCGGTAAAAAACAAACACCGCTTTTGAAGTTTTAGTAACGTAGACGGTTTTCACCAATTCAATTTTAGTTTAATTTTTAGGATAAATATCCACCTGCATGTCACAAAAGTAACTTATGTCACTCTTCAGGTGTTTTTAAGCTATTGCATAGCTTTTATCGCGGGCTCGGGCTTTGAGCGCGGCGACCGAATCAAGAAATTTCGTAACGAAAATAAAACCTAACACACCCCACTCCGCCTACCATGTAGCTCGGCCGAGCGTTCGCTTAACGTATATGTATATGGTTACGACTGTACGAAGCTCGCACGGATGGAGATGAGCTGCTCCGAAATGTAAAGGAAAAAAATAAAATAAAAAAATGTATTTTTCATATATTTTTTTTTATTTTTAATTTTTTTTTTTTATTGTATAAGTTGATAAAAAATGCTATGCAATAGCTTTACCGCGGCAGTGCCCGAGAGCCACACATTTTATTTGTTTTAAAGACTCCCTCAGTAGGGTACAAGCCCTGTGTAGGACTTTACAAACATACATGTCACGGACACAAAGTACACCCAGACTCGGAACAACAAACCGACGACCTCTTGCGTAGCAGTCGGACACACTCCCACCGCGCCACAGAGGCAGTCAAGGTTTTGAGTTACCTGTACACCAAAATTGGTCCGTAGGTTTACTGAGGTATTCTTATCTAATGCAGAGTCACTCATACTCGGCATTAGATAAGAATACCTCAGTCCAACCAGGACCAATTCGCACGAAAATGAGAACCAACAATATTTGCAAACGAAATAAGATGCAGGTTTTCACCTAGTTTAGTGGTCAGAGGTTTTTTTAACAATTGTCACATAATTATTTTGACTGCCTCTGTGGCGCGGTATGGGAGTGTATCCGACTGCTACGCAAGAGGTCTTGGGTTCGATCCCCACCCAGGATAAAACTTTGTGTGATGAGCACGATGAATTATTTTGTGTCTGGGTGTTATTGTACTGGGTGTATGTATTTAGAAATATATAAGTATGTTTATCACTTGTCTGGTTTCCATAGTACAAGCTCTGCTTAGTTTGGGATCAGATAGCGTTGTGTGAGTTGTCCCAAGATATTATTATAATGAGTCTAATTGTATCGAACAAATTTATACTATGTCTTAGAGAAATAAAGATTATTATTATTATTACTAAATTTGATTTTCGCTTAAGTTTGATTTTCATGCTATTTTGATTTATGACTAAATTACTTACTATAAAGTTTAATCTAAATCCGTTCAGTAGTTTTAGCATGAAACAGCGACAAATATAATATCGATTGAACCTTACAAACTTTCAGATTTTTACATAGTTCTTAGGATTTCAGTTCTTTACATAGTATAAAATAAAAGTTGTTTTTTCTGTGTGTACACTTAGAACGTTTTTCAATATCATTCAGATATTTTTTTATGGATGCTTTACGGTGGCGAAAAGTCCGTGCGTCAAGAATGGGCCGCTAGTCTATACTAATATTACAAAGTTGAAGAGTTTGTTTGTTTGAAAGCAGTAATCTCAGGAACTACTGGTCCGATTGAAAAAATATGTTTCTATTGAATAGCCCATTTATCGAGGAAGGCTATGGGCTATATAACATCACGCTACGACCAATAGGAGCGGAGCAGCAATAAAAAATGTTTCGAAAACGGGAAAAATTTACGCAGACGAAGTTGCGCGGGACAGCTAGTATTATATAAGTGGGATAATGAAAAAAACGGCTTAGTGCAAGTTGGACACACCCACGCATGGTTCCGTACCTTTATTTATATAACATTATGCACTATATTATAATATTGAGCATAAAACGGCAAAAAACTCACGGTAGTTGTATGGGAGACCCACTTAAATTTTCTCATCTCTCTCATTATTCTCTTGCAACAGAAATACATCTTCTGTGAACATTTCAACTGTCTAGCTATCACGGTACATAATATACAGCTTAGTAATAGACAGACAGACAGTGGAGTCTTAGTAATAGGGTCCCATTTTTACTCTATCGTTACGGAATCCTACAAATCACCCAAATTGCTAAACTAACTTAGGCTCATCTACAATCAAGTTGATACACCTCAAAAGTATCAAACGAACGTGCAGCCCTAACCACAAATAGGACAAAACGTTTAAACAAACAATATTAAACAAAAGGACACATAATCTTAGTCCATTTCACATTAACAAGCAAGTTCGGGAACTGTGTCAATATTGAGTCAGAGCGATTAAACACAGAACAAACAGGTTTTGCTTAACCAAACGAGCGAAGCAGTTAAGTTTGAGCCCAGATGGTACAGAGAATTTTAGTGTTGCTATACTATAAAAGTTTTCTGTAGCAATAAAGGTAAATTAAAAAAGTAAAAGATTTAGATTGAAGCAGTCTTTTTTCATCATCATCATCATCATCATCAGCCACTACTGGCTTCTCCTAATTTACGCCACAACTTTCGGTCCTCTGCCTTTCGTTTCCAGTCCATCCCAGCGACTTTCTTTAGGTTGTTGGTTCATCTGGCTGGGGGCCGTCATTTTGTGTGCGAGTCTTGGTTGGTGATTTTAATTTGAAATATATATAAAAGACATAACATATTAGATTGAGTTGTTATCAATGATGTGATTGAGTCGCAATCCACCAGGGTCCTTATTCACTATCGTTTTTTTCGTTTTCGCGGCAAGCCCGAGCTTCTAACGGTCAAAATCTTGTCATAATGGGCAATAGAGAGCTGCGCTTAGAAATGCATTGCGCATGCGCGCGGAAATCTTTGAGCGCACCGCACATGCGCCAGATCGCACGGGCTTGCCGCAAAAATGAAAAAAACATAGTGAATATGGACCCAAAGCAGAATTTTTAATCCAATCTGCTCTGGTGGATTGCGACTCTCCCTCGGCGAGGAAAGTATGTTTTGTTATTTATACATTTTTTATTACAAACATGACACTAACTATAAATGTACGTTATTTCAATACGAGGCATCATCCAAGGTCCTATAACTATAAACTGTATAGAAACTGTATAGAACTGAATATTTTGATCCTTGAAATATTTTAATGTGCAAAAAATATGCCTTTTTCGTAGTAGCTATTTCATTGCCATAATTTTAAACTACTCGTATTCTTAGTGGTTCTAGTAACCCCACTTTAGTCTAAGTTTTTCCACATGGCAACACTTGTTTAGTTCCCAACTCATTAATACATTTAACACATTAAGACGCCATTGTGAATGTTTAGGACAATGTCCTATTTGCGAAGCGTCCTGTGCAAACTTTGAATAAATTCAAATTTACTCCTACCGTCCTACGACCCTCCCTTTTGATATCCTTTAAGATTTGCACGATTTGGGTCGTGTTATTCGATTTTGGCTTCGTAATATTTGAGTTGGTTGAGTAAAATTATAATATCTACGTCGACAATTTCTCTTGCTTCAGTATAGACAATTTTGGTTTTGCTGAAACTGTTTACGTTTAAAATTTGAATTCCATCAACTATTCGTTCTATGATGCCTCCTACATTCTTTGTACAGCTTTAAATATTTCAAGACAAGTCGATGGACAGGACTCCAGAGTGGTAGATCTCAGCTAAAGGCCGTCGTGATGGGTACCAAAACAGTGTCAGTTAATCTTCAGAAAATAGTGATGTTATCACATTGAAGAGTTTCGGTTGAAGGGCACTAAAATGCCCTGGCAAAATGACACTTACGAACTAAGTCTTAAATGATGAGCTAGTGCGGTGACATTCAGATATCTGCAAAACAAGAATTTGGGTGGCACTGATACTGTAACTGACTGTTATGGGCTAGCATGACGCTTACTGACTCTAGTCATCTGACTAGAGTCACATTCTGAGAGATCTGCGGCGAATCATGCAGCAATATACGATCAGAGGATTATCATAACCATATCATCATAAATATTATAAAGCTGAAGAGTTTGTTTGTTTGGTTAAACGCGATATTCTCAGGAACAACTGGTTTGAAATGAAAAGATTGTTTTTTTTAATTCAAACCAGTAGTGTCTGAGACTATTGTGTTCAACCAAACAAACAAACTCTTCAGCTTTATAATATTAGTGTAGATTAAAACTGAATGAACTGAATGGAAATGTTCAAATATTAATAATAGTCTAGTAGTCGTTAGAAATCAATGATTCACTTTTGAATTTGTCTCATTTTAATAATAAGCAAAACTGACACAATTTTACCAAAAACATGAGCTTTAAATCGCAGAAGTAAAGTAAATCCTAAATAAAGCAAGTATAATCAAATCCTTTGCAAGAGATTGTTATACAAAAGCAAACGTTTATAAACTGTTATGGAAAGCTTCGATTAATTTAAATGTAAAAGGAAATTGATTTGACTCAATCAGAAAGAACTTCTTAACTAAAAAAATATATAAGCGACTTTCCATTTAACCGACACATACAAATTGATCCATTCAACCAATAATTAAACCAATAACAAAAGTCCCGTATACAAAGTCTGTATAAAATTCACATCAATTTACCTCTACATTGTAAGACGAATGTGGTTGACACAAACCAAAGATTTTTAATTATATACAGAATATACACTTTATTAACAGTTTCCACAAAGCGTCGACATTTCAATAAAATGACAGGCGGACTTCCGTCACGTTTATCACGACTCCGCGGTGGTCAAAGGTAGATTAAAAATCTTGCAGAGTCGACATTCAATGTCAATGACTTTCTACCTACAGCGTCCTAGCGTCAGTGCCATTGTGTGAATATGTGTTTTAGAGAATTCAATAAGAGAATGTATTAAGGAGAGACTATTTTGTGTTTATTAACCAACTTCAAAATATAGGAGGTTCTCAATTCGGATTTCGGGCATAACTCCATCTTATACAAAGTGTAACAGAAAGGTGTGGTCATATTCAAGGGTTGGTACATACCAACCCTTGAATATGACCACACTTTATATTACCTTATGACCGCACTGAGTATCAATTTTATCAAAATTGGAGTACCCTAAAAAAACATTTATTATTTTTTCATTCGCTAATTTATGAGTAAAAAAGTTATTAACTAAAAATAGTATGAGTTTAAAAGTTCTATGCTATAATAATCCAATGACTTTTATACCAGGGGAGGTAAAGTTTTTATACCATACACCTTTCACTATTGAATTTTGACAAAATTAATGTGCTATATCTATGTAACAATAATGCAACCAGCTATGGCACCATGGTAGGTGCAATTCTGATAAAAAAAAGTTCTTTAGTACTTAGTACTAGGTTAAGAACATATGATAAATGACTTGTGACAAAATATGTTAAATTATAAAGTCATTCATGAATAATAAAATGAATAAATAATTATAAAATTACAGAACATGAATCAGTACTAATATTTCTTAAGACTGTCGCGCTTACAAAATTACGTCGTATTTTACTTAAATGTATTTTTCGAGAGAAAATCTAGGTTTCCAATGCTCCAATGTATATATATATATGTAATAAGTGCAAGTTATTGTAATATTGATAAGCTATGGGATTTCTGCGATAAAAAGCTGTTCATTTTTATAACAACATAACTAATTAACATTATATTATAGTAACGTAGCTAAAACGAAGGAAAACTCCAAATTTATCTCACATTTTAGTCGCATGACAAAAAACAAACTATTCACTATCATCACAAAAGAGCCACAAGCTTAAAATCAGCCTAAGCAACGCTTCTATATTATTTTTTAAAATACTCTTTGGCTTGTCTTCATATTGCCGCCATGCAGAATGCCGCTTCTTTTGAAGTTTCGTTCGACGCGTGCGCACGGAAACCTACAAATGTTTATGATTATTCCAAATTCAAGCGTTTGTTTTTGGAAAATTCGAATACAATGAGCTCGTTAATTCATTACGTTTGATTGTTTTGGGCTATTTAACTATATGTTTTTCCTTATTAGTTTTAAGAAAACACCCACACTGTCTTAGTTAGTCGGCATAAATTAAGTATACTAGCAGTTGCCAACTGTGTTAATCACGTGGAAGTTCAATCAAACTTTCAACCTTCATTTTACCCCATATAAGGTTGGTTTTCCGAAAACTTGAATATGTATTTGTTTATTTATTTTATTGAATATTATTAAACATACATCTTATAAATACATACAACACCATTGTCCCACAAAACTATTTACACAGTTTGTCTGTTGAATTAAAACCACAAAATATTTAGTCAACTAAAAACCTGAATTCAAAATCCACAGATCTTGGAACAACTCTGAACCCATATTTAACTCACATTGATGCAATATAAAAAAAATCTCACTAAAGGAACTTTTATTATGAAAGTTCATGTTAGCTACTGAATCTAATACCATACTATAATAACGCGTTTTTAATACTAAACTTAATATGCTGTAATGAATCTGTCAATAAAAGATATATTTTTACAGGTAATGTAGACATTTTTTAAATACATTTCTGCAGTAGGGTAGAAGCCCTGTGTCGGGGGGAACATTTTCCAAACATACAAATCACAGACCCAAAGTACACTCAGGCTCGAAACAAAAATATGTGGATTACTTAAAGTAATGTCCGGTATGGGAATCGAACCCACGACTTCGTTTAGCAGTCGTACACACTCCCACCGCACCACCAAGGCAGTCATTCTGTTTTTCTGTTCCCACCAATATACAAAACAGCACGCCCAACGTTTTAAATTGGGCAACTTAATCCATTTAATTATCGTACGCAGCGTTAATAGTCGATGACAATTGTAATAAGCAGCCCGCCCCCATGCGGGCGATGCCTAATGATTACACTAGTCTTTTGTGTTTATGAGAAATTAGATGAAATGGGAAGATATTGTTTCGTTTTTTGTGTTGGGCAATTGGTTCACTGTGTAATTTTGAAAGGGTGTCACTAGGATGTTAGTTGAAAGGATCAATTGTTATGAAAGGACCCGAGCAACTTAGTCTGCATAATTTTTCCCCGTTTTTGCAACATTTCTCATTGCTGCTCCGCTCCTATTGGTCGTAGAGTGATGTTTTATAGCTTATAGCCTTCCTCGATAAATTTGCTATACAACTGTGAAAATATTTTTTCAATTCAAATCAGTAATTCCTGAGATTACCGTGTTCAAACAAACAAACTCTTCAGCTTTATAATATAAGTATAGATATCAAATGTAACCATTTGTGAAGGTCCTTATTGTATTAAGTATTACATTACACTATTGATATCGTCTTTAAGAGACTTTTATTTTGATATCCATTTTTGACACGATCAGATAAAAAAACAAAGAGTGACTATAATCGAATTTGACGGCAGCTAAAGGTATCCTACTGCTTCTTTTGATGTTGATGCTTGTTTTTAAATTAAACTGGGTAACGTAAACTAGGTTAACTAAAGTTACCCAGATTAAAATAATAATTTAAAAATACCCTACATCGTTAAAGTAATTTTAAATTACCATTCCCGCAGAAGGGTACAAGTTCTGTGTCGCAGCGGACTTTACAAACATACACGGTCAGGTCACGGACACAAAATACACCCAGACTCGGAACAACAATACGTGAATTACACAAAGTGGTGTCCCTTGTGGGAATCTAACCCACGAGCTCTTGCGTAGAAGTCGGAAACACTCCCACCGCGCCACCGAGGCATTCAAGTTATGGTGGATACATAAATCCTCCACTACTTATTTTGGATTAGTCGTGTAAAAAATATAGTCTTCATAAAAGTAACATTGCCAACTGCCAAACATGGTCAACGTTAATATGACTAGATACATTTCTTACCCATAAACGCAGGCGGCAATTGCACTATACAAATTATGAAAGCAACTCCGCCTCACAAAGGCATTTTATCTACGAGATATTTAATTGAAAGTTGACATATCCGAAGGATATATAACAAGGAATAAATTGGCGTTTCACATTCGATAGAAACACTCGATTCAATCGAGATAAATCTCGATCAATAACTAGTGACGTTCCAATTACATTGTACAGGTTCCAGTTGTAAAGTCACTCCGCTTCGCTATTAAGGACTAAATAGAAATGAACGCAGCAGTTCGCTGATTGCTGTGAATATTTTAAGTGGCGATAAAAGGAGAACTAATGTAGTTATCAGTTCTGAATGTTGGTAAGTCAAAAAGAAAGAGAAATATCACATAAAAAGCGCCCCGACTAAAAAAAAATGCAGCGTTACGTACGTGAAGACAATAATAAAAGTTTTATTAAACAATGTTACATCGGCGCAAGGCGCAAGTTGATTAACAAAAATTATGCCAGTCGTAATTATGCCAGTCAAGACAAACAAGTCTCCTTTATGAAACATCAGAACGATTTTGTTTGAACTACGTTACGACGTCATAAGTTCTTATGGTCATATTGTTTAACTATATTAGGTAATTATGCTTATACATTATTGATAAACTTTCGCGATTTGTACACATTATAAAATTATATATACTACGAGTCTAAAGGTTCATTTCCGAGTATCGCGGCCGATCGCGAGCCGCTCGCGGCTTACGACAAGCGGCTGACGCTCGCGGCCGATGCGACAATATTCACAGTGCGTGCGCAGGCCTACGACAGTCGTCGGCCGTGCGCGTCTGTCACTTACCTCAGCCGCTTGTCATAAGCCGCGAGCGGCTCGCGATCGATCGCGATGCACGGAAATGAACCTTTAAGGGGGCATTACGCTGAGAGATTTTTTTATTTAGCGCTATGTACACAGCGACACGATCGCCGGCCTCTCTCTTCCGCACACAACCATTACTTCACAGTGTACAGGAGCGCAGGTCAAAATAAAGTAGAATATTCGTCCTTAAATATGTTAGATTACGAACGCCATGACTATGACAATACGAAAATGCACGGTTTTGCATTTTTCCGCAACTTCAAGATATATTTGCGGGATCATAACAAGACATATCCTTAAATTTCTTTATATCATCTACTAAAAAAACTCTTTGACTAGTGACACAATTTTTTCGTGTCCAAATATTTAGGTTTTCTATATAATTTTTGGGAGAGTCAAACCCTGTTTTGCGTAATCTACCCTTAAGTGCGTGAATAATTTAAGGTAAAATACTTTGTTTATTGCCCGACGTATCGACCGTATTGCAACGGCTGTGGTGACCTGGTCGAAAATTCGTAAAACGGAGGGTGAGCAATGAAAAACTGCTACAATATCATTCAAATACGAAGGTAAATTTCGCCACCATCTACAATGTTATTGTAGCTCGGGTGTATAATAATTCTCGAAAAATGTTATTTAAATTTTATCAGTTACATACTGATGAAATTTGAATAATATTTTTCGAGAATTCACTTCTCATTAAAAATTTAAAGATTATCAAAAAAATGTGTTCATTTTAGAATACATTTTGAATGTCATTTAATAGTGGGTAGTGTAAGGTTTTCAATACCTAATGTTAATGTTCTAAATTCAACTTTTTTTATAAATGTCGTATTTTGTTTTACGGAGTCATTTTTATCCTGTATGAAGTATAAACGAAATAAGAAAAACTAAATGTTAAATTACAACAAAAACAATAAAAAGGAGTGTTTCGATTGTTTTGATGAGAACTCTATAATGTTCAAGTTTTCACTTCTGCCGGCACTCCCAGGGTGCAACCCGTAGTTTTATTTTTCAAGTTTTACTTATGCTAAGCCAAAGTATGCTCTATAGATGCCTTAGTATAACTTGTGTCTATTAAAAAATATGTCAATATTTTTGTTTATGACACGAAAAGCCACCAACATGTCTTATCTTGGTAATTGACTGATAATGTCTTATTTTTCTGACTGACTACAAATGTTCTAGTCTAATTTTCAGTTTTTTCTATCTTTTTTAATTTTCACGCCGCTGTGTTTGTAATGAAGGCTAAAAGAAGAATAAAAATTAATTTAATAATGTTTCATAGATTTATAATTGTAATATATAAGAAAGTTTTAATATTTTTTTTGGTTTTGCAGTTAATCTAATCGCTGGGTCCTTATTCACTATGCTTTTTTTTCGTTTTCGCGGCAAGCCCGCGCGATTCATTTCTAAGCGCAGCTCTCCATATACTTATTATGACAGTTATAAACGCGGGCTTTACGCGAAAACGAATGAAAAGATAGTGAAAGTGAAAGTCCGTCCAGCCTTTGCTGGGTCCTTAGACCCAGCAAAGGCTGGACGGACTTTGATACTCCTTTACTGACAAGCAGCTGAATATATAGACTCTAAAGTTATTAAAATATTTAGAGTTCTTTGCAAAAAACAACGTTTTTTACCAAATACCAAATGAACGTGAGTTGTTTTATTGTTCATTAATCAAAAAGTTTGATTATAAAAATAACAGTTCAAATATAAACGGACCTTAACAGAACACTCATTTAATTGTAACACGTCCAGATTTACGAGGCATACGAAATCGGTTATCTTGTATCTGTCGCAGAATGATTTGTTTTTGTTGAGCGTACAATATATGATACCGGTTCGATTCTAGCTTGTAACAGTTGTAACAATACTGAGTAATTATGATTGAGCGAATTTACAATGAGCAGGTATAATAAAAAGCAGTTTTGTACCTGTTTTTTTTTTCTTTGGGCTGATTTTTTAATCCTATCAGCATGAATTTAATCAGCCTTTCCGTCTGCCGCGACTCAGCGCCTTCTCTCTATGGAATGACTCGAGTTTCGAAGAATTCAGATTGGTGGACGTCTCAATGTCTTTAAATTTTCAATTGCTTTCTCAAGTTTTTTTTTCATGTTACATATATTCATCAATTACCACCGACTTTAATCCGAAATAATTAAAAAAAAAACAAATATTTTTCCCTGGAACCGTACATTTTTTTGGGATAAAAAGAAACCTTTATGCTAATCCAGACTAAAATCTATATCTATTTCAAATTTGGTCCAGATTTGATCCGCAGCTTAATAATAATCATCTGTCCATCTAAATTTTCTAAAATTGGTATACAAGGTTATTTCAGGTATAAGGCAACGCCCATACACCCCAACAAGATTTTTACTTCAAGAATTCCAATAAAAAAAAGAAAATTAAAATATTGAAAACATAGTTATAAAGCATTCAATTTGTCTTGTGTTCTTCACGCTATCGTGATCAATGTGCCTCGTAGTACGTAATCCATGGTTATTATTGAAAAATGAGTGATATTTACATTTCACATCACATAGTAAACAGGATTTGGACTGTTAGAATGATTAATGAAGTAATAAATGATTAATTAATTAATTGAAAAATATAACATGGCCTAAAAACTACCCCAATGGATTATGTTACTGATACTGCGCAAACTACTTTCAGGTTTGCACTATACCAAGAATAACGTTGTTGATGCAACAACACATACGGCGGCGCACAGCAGGCAACACGTTGATATTTTGCTTGCTTCCGTGAAAAACTATCGAGTAACATCGTGATTAAAGTTCTCGAACTAAAATCGAAATTAGGTAAAGAGAGAATGAGAAAATATACTATTCTTCAGCTAATACTACTAGTAGTATCACAGGCGTTTCAGTACCTTTATTTGACACTCGTGATATCACACAACATACAATGTAAATAGGTCATGACCAAATCAAATGCCTATTTTACAAAGCGTCAACCATCAAAACGATTACCAAGAACCGCTCAATTACTGTCACAGTATCGAAGCTTTTTATAATTTTATCAATCGCCTCATGTTCACCTACCCACAGACATGATTGATCGATGTCAAACGAGCAGTGACAATCGAAGGATAATAAATCGATTTATGAAATTGATTGTGTAATCGATAATGTGTTCCGACTTAATAAAAGATTGGCTACATTTTATTAGGTCAATATCGCGGTGAAGATGAGTAATGAATGTTATTTGTTACTAATGTGAGAATTAAATTGTGTGATTGTGAGCAACAAGCCATTTACAATTTAACGTATTTTTTTTGGGTCAAATTTAGCAGGAGAAAAGTGTAATCCCAATCACCATTTTTTTTTAAAGATAACTAGCAATGTGAGTTTGGGACCACATTACTAGCAATCTTGTTAACCCCTCCAGCTAAAATCTAAGGCTTGTGTTAGAAGTGGGTTCACGTAGTATAATGGGTAGGATTAGAACCCGCGTCCTCACGTTTGCGAGTCCGATACCATAGCCATTAGGCTACCGCCGCTTCATTCATTTCATTAAAGTATTTTATATTTTAACTAGCTGTCCCGGCGAACTTCATCTCGACTTTTTTTTTTGTAAATCGGGTTCAATTGTGAATCTAAACCATCCTCGAAACCCCCTGAACTCACACAAAAAATTTCATCAAAATCGGTCTAGCCGTCTAGGAGGAGTTCAGTGACATACACACGCACACAAGAAATATGTATGTAGAGATGTAAAAAATGTACCCATATTATGAGAGAGGCAAATTTAAGTATAATACAATATAAGCTTAATAATTTACCGGCCAAAAATACTCCTATTTTTTAACTAATGAGTTGACAAAGTAAGGCCAGAATGATTTTCTTATCATCGATGACAAGTAATTATTTGAAAAATAATGCGGCAAGTTACTGCGTTTACAATTACGAGACCACTTTATGAGTTGCCAGTATTACATATATTGATAAAAGTTTATCTCAAAGGTTACACCAACATCGATTTCAACATTAACTAATGTCTTGTTCACAGTACCATGACCGGTATTTATCAACAAATAAAATAAAAAGTATATTTTAAGTATTTGGCTGGAGAGTGCCCTGCATTCAGACACAAATTACCAAGAGTGCAGAAGGAAATCTTTATGCATATCTGCATGAGCAACGCACATATAGACATTGGATTCAGTCTGCTTGTGACCACACTAGTGCCACCTAATCGATTATCATCGTCGACGACATCGACATCGGCATCGTTATTAGAAAATTAATTCTTCACACGTAACCAGTTATGTAGCATCATTATAAAATTATATATACTACGGGTTAATCACGTGAATAATTTAAGGTAAAATACCTCGTTATTCACGCGAATAAAGCCCGTAGTATAATATGTAATTTTATAATGTATACAAATCGCGAAAGTTTATTAATATTAACGTAGCATCAGTTTCGTAGACGGCCAAAGGAGAATTTATATGCAACTACTGAAAATATTTTCTTTCTAACCTATTTCAACAGGGATACTTGGAATACAATTACAACTAGTCGTACCAGTAAGAGTAGACCACTAGGGATACTTGGAATAAAGCAAGGTGTCAAGCAATCTTAAGTTAAAAAATAATGCATGATCGTCGAACTCACAGATTGGAACTGACATACGCTTTGCGGTTTAAAAGTCCCTAAAAATAATAATAATAAACAAAAACTCACAGATACATATTCTCGGATCACTTTAGGAACGAAATATTTCAAGATTTTGTGTCAGTGAACGATGTCTGTGTGTGTTGCTCAAGCAGGTATCGATGAACCTTCCTTTCTAAACTCTCGGCGTTTTGTGATTCAGATCAAAACGAAAACAATTTTTTACTGACTTCTATTTGAAAGTAGGAAAAAACGTATCGTGACTACTTCATATTGGATTTTTTGCAGTCAATAACAAATTACTGGATGAAATTGGAATTGTTCAGAGAAAGTCTTAACACATTACAACGGATTTACGCTAGCTGTTGCCCGTGGATCCGCCTCATTGATATTGAGTTTATTTTAGAGTCCTTAGCCAATGCTCATCGTCCAACTAATGTGTCGTATAAAAACATGTTTCGACACTGGATAAAACGCGTTTAAACTAGGTAAAGTATTTACCTTATGCTTGACGTTTCATAAGTATTTCAGAAGTTTAAATACGTTTATTTCCGTGTCGAATTGGATTTATAAAGGCTGCATTCATTTAAATTAAATTATAACATTGTTGGATATTTACTACTACTTATTAATTTTATAATATGTGCAAGATTATTTAAAATAAAATCAAAATAAATAGTAATAAACAATGTCAGCAGGCGTCATAAAATTCATTCGCATCGCTATCGCTATTTGACAACTCAAATCTCAATTGTCATCTGAGCTCACGACACATGCCAAAATCTGTACAGATAGGCAGTAGGTATGTGTACATATGCAATCAAAGGCTTTAATCGAAATGCGCCAATTTTGACGGGCTGATATTATATATTAGATATATTTCGGGACTTAATCGCGTGAATTATTTAAAGGTACGAACATTTTATTTACTCGACGTTTCGATCGAATTGCACCGATCGTGGTCACGGGTCGACTAAAACGAAACGTCGGGTAAATAAAAGGTTCGTACGTTTAAATAATTCACGCGATTAAGTCCCGAAATATATCTAATATGTATAAAAATCGCCAAAGGGCTGATATTAGACTGTGATCGGGAAATAGCGCTAACCTCTGTTACTTAACTTTTATCTTAATTATCTAAATCCATTCAGTCGTTTAGGAAAAATGGTAGAATAAAGAAATACATTTTTAGAATAACAAGCAAATTGTGTGATTGGGACCCACATTACTAGCATTTTTTTTAACCCCTCCTGCTAAGCTCAATGGCATGATTGTGTTAGGAGTGGGTTCACGTCGGTAGTAAAATGGATAGGATTCGAACCCACGACCTCACGATTGCGAGTCCGATGCCTTAGTCATTAGGCTACCGATTTAATTGCTACTTATTTTAATTTTCGGTAGTAAAAATAGTAAAGCGATAAACTCCCGAAATTATATGCAAATTACAAGTTCATTAGTTTCACACACTAGTTACTTAACTATTAAAAGGTCTATATAAATTAAACGTTGGTACATAAAATTATTAGATAAGTTAGACTTACATTTAATGCACAGTTCGTGTTTTCAGATTGTGTTAGGTGTTAGTTCGCAACTTTAGATATTAAGTGAGTTAGTTGAACAAATGAGAGTCGTAAAGGGTTAATAACTATGATTGCTGCGTACTGAGAAATTATTTTACCAGGTTTTATCCACGGCATCACTTTTCTTCTTCGCTTTACTTACGGCAATGGTCGTCCAGTCAAGGTTTGTGACTCTCTTACCAAGTTGTCGCCATTTCTCTCGCACCGCTGACACTCACAAAACTACCAACTGACAGTTGCATGCAATACGTATTAATTTAATTTTTAAATAAGATGTTCAATGCTATCTTCTAAGATACAGGCCATATCCTAGTTCAGAAGTAAGATTCCTTGTAATAAAGTTAAAATATTACCATCATAGTAAATATCATCCTGGTAAATTTATGGAGTAGACCATTTAGTACCGCTTTTATATAGTTGTTCTGCCGTGTGAGCTTAAGCTTTTTTTAAGTGTGTTAAAATTCCCATGTCTTCCAACTCGTCGATCGCAAAACTAATGTAGGTTATGGCGGACTCAAAAACTCGGTCATGTGCCGTCATATAGGTCTACAATCAGAGACGAGGGTGTCTTTTGCGGAATAGTTTCCTTCACTTCCGACCATGGGTCGGCCGGTTTCACCAGCATTATGTTTATTCACCTCCATAGACCTCGGGTACCTGACATTGCTTTTTATCTCTTGTGATCTGTTATCCCTGTGTAAAATTTGAGGTCTTAACTGATAATGTCTGAGTTATCTTGCCTTATAATACCAATACAATTAAACGTATCTTAATGGAATTTGGCAAGAAGATGTATGTAGAAGTATTCGCGAGAAGGAGAGGATTTCTTTACTCAATAACTGAGGCGACGGCTAGTGATATATAAGATGACTCAACGTTAACCCCAACGTTTGTAATATTATATATATTCTTAATATATTCAACCCATAAATTAAATTTTTAACATCAGAAAGTAAATTTTTTCCAAATTTGGAAGGGATCTAAGTACGATAACTAACAGCTAAATAAAAAGTCTTTAAACGCTACAGTAATACTTGACTTCACCCTCATAAAATTAGCACAATTTCGACATTATAAAACATTTTGTCAGATTTCAAAGGGAAACATTTTAACTTTACGGTTAATTATAACTTCATTATTTTCATTTTACCTTTCCGACCTTTGGGCCTATTTAGCGTACACTGTATTTACTCAAATAACTCCCATCCGTCAAGTTTTATGAGAAAAATAATACTCGTATAAATATAATTTCGTTATATTTCATAGCTTCTGCGTACTGCGGCCTTGTTCGTGTTACCTTTAGGAAAAAAAAAACATTATTCATTCTGCCTTAATGTCTTATAGTTTAATATTTGTTCGACATTATAACAACAGATATATAAGACAAAGGTTTTTCAAAATGAAATCTTAATTTGTTAAGGGTCAGGCGTTGAATTGATCAAATAAAAGCGGTAGGTACTGAATGGTCTTTGAAATGTAGTGTTGTGCTCCAGTGCCAGAGGAATGGCGACCGAGAAGAGTATGGCATTCCCCTATACCTGTAGATATACATTGTACGAATGTTTACACCGATATGAGAGGCGGTCAGTGTAAATGAACTGCTGATTCGTATAGTCATCCGCGAATCTATTTACGAATTCTTTTTGGACGTTTTGATGCATATTTAAACATGTAATAAATTCGTTTGTAGTTTTGTGTGTATCAAAAAACAGGAGCTGCTCAAAAAACTTTGCATGTAAACACTGGTAGGTAAGTTCACTAATTAGATATATTTTGGGACTTAATCGCTTGAATTATTTAAAGGTACCTTTTATTAAAGTGTAGTGTGTAGAAGTACCGACAGTACAAATTATCAAAATTATCAAGACCGGGCGAGAGTAGTTGGAAAACGCCGCGCCTCACGAAGACATCGCTAAGCTGCCATCAGTCGACCCGTGACCACGATCGGTGCAATTCGATCGAAACGTCGGGTAAATAAAAAAAGAGCGTACCCTTAAATAATTCATGCGATTAAATCCCGAAATTAATATATTATGTATAAAAATCGCGAAAGTTTAAAAACAATAAGTTCACTTATTCGTGTGAATAGGGAGGACCGAAAATTGGGACGAAGTATTTTTTTCAAGATTTTTCTAAGCTTAATTAAGCTTTATGGATTTATGTCTGATGAATCCGCTGCCACTGCAAGAGCATTCCAGATTTTTTAAAATAGTCCTAAAGCTTTACTTTCTCATCTCATCGATCGTATCCACACCTGCACCCAATTCCCCTTTTTCTGTTACATCCCGCGATAGAGCAAGCTCATCAACTACGACCCTTTTCTAGCAACATAAATGGCTCTATAAGAGTTCCCGACTCTTTGGAGAGCGACGGAGCATTAAATAACTGGTATAATGCTGCACATTCACGGCGCGACTTTTGTATGTGAGGGATGCGTTTGAAATATTTTGAAGGGAATGGAGTGCTCTTTGCTATGCAGTGTTAAGTAATTACTATACGGTATTTTTAACAAATAGGTTATGATTGCGGTTTAAGTTTTCTTTTGATATTTATCTGAAAATAAAAAAAAAATAGCGGCGCTAATCCATTCCATTTTTTGTATAATTGTAACCCTTGTAGGTTACAATTATACAAAACAGGACTCTAAGCACACCCAGACTCAGTAATGTTAACACATTTACGTCCTACACAAAGTTGTGTCGCGTGTGAAAATCGAACCAGCAACCATTGTAGCTTTGATGCAGTGGAAAGTCTAGATGTAATATTGGAAAATTAACAACTTTATTAACTTTAACAAAATGCACTTATGTTTTGTTAACTAGCATTTAAAATCAATTTTTAACAAATAAAACAAGATTATATACATAAATATATTTTTTAAACATAACTATTCTCACAATAAAATTAAAGATGAAAATATTTTTGTGCATGTGACAGGTCAGTGAATGGCAGACCCCCGACAGATTTTCTTAGGTTACTTACCTCTAATTACGGTTTAAAATTTAATTTAATTCTATTTAACGCCCGTCGTAGGTTTTTTAATTTTCTTTCAGTTTTTTTAATTACAATTTTTTTTTGAGTTTGTTTAACAAAATATACAAGGTGTGTTATACGTATCTATTCTGTTTAAATAATAAAAAGATGAGCTTGACCTTTTTCAAAAACCCTAACAGTCTGTAACATTGAAACTTAACTAGAACATGCACATCAATTACGTCTGGTCTCAATGATCTAACCATCGATGGATTTGGCTACTAGAGGTATATATTTGACATAAGCTCCATACAAAATATGTCAAAATTCTACTTCTAGTAGCCAAATCCATTGATAAGTAGATTATTGAGACCGACCGTTAGACAAATCGGCCTAGCCATTTCTGAAAAAAAAACTGGACCAGTGCGAATCGGACTCACCCACCGAGGGTTCCGTACAAATTTGTAGGTGCACATCTACACTAATAATATCATAAGAAGGAAAGATTTGTATTTTTATATGTTTGTAACGATAAACTCAAAAACTACTTAACCGATTCAAAACATTCTTTCCTCATTATAATGCTACATTATCCCTAAATTATATTAAATGCTATATATAAACTAGAAAAAATTGGGATCTCTATGTCCATAAACCGTCGTATCTTTTTTATTTTAATTTAGAAATTTGTTTTTTTCACAGCTTCAAAAGACAGACTTGAGTATATGGTTTTAACTTCACTCGATACCTGTAGACGTTCCCGAGCTAAGCGGTCTTAATAGAAAGATGGACGGACGGGTGGACAGACGGACGGACAGAGGATCGACTATAAAGTGATACTATTAGGGTTGCGTTTTTTTCCTTTTGAATTTCGGATCCCTAAAAAAACCGTTTTGGAGAAATATGACCACTGTAACGCCCCCTGGTGGTCTAGAACATTAATACTTGGCAAAGAACATGCTCGGGAATGTGACTTATACAAGGCAAAAAACCGTTTTTAATTCGGCCTAGCGGTTTCCGAGAAAACAGACACAAAAGGACATACACAGAAACACGTGCACACACAAAACATTTTTTACTCTAAACGCATATAACGTCTCCGTGGCCATTGCGGGTAAAAAATAAAATAATATTTTATAAACACCATTAATTCCCAACATTTATCCGTTGCGTGAATGGGAAGCCGGACAATTTTCAAACACCAACTATTAGTTTTATTCAGTTCCCACATTTTGAGAGGCCGCCTTGCTAGAAACGCCTGGGTCCGTAAAATACTGTCTAGATTTAGTTGTTAGCTAAAGTGGGTACACGACAGAATTGAAAACCAGGTACAGTGTACGTCACTACTCAAGACATTTATTAAAATGTTTGCGTCCATTTTCTGATCGCTATTTCTAAGGTTTGATACAATTGTGATCACTATTTGAAAGAGAGAAATAAAAAAATATGATTATCTTTATTTTTGCGCTAACCTGTCAATGCTAACGTGATTAGTGTTGCGAATTTGAAATTTAATTTGCCTATTGCGAAGTCTCTACAGCGATCGATCGCCACAAATAACCCTCCTCCGTAGTCAGATAAAAAGAGGTTTTTATTAGATGTTTACGAGTATAACGTTTATAAGACTCGCGTATATACTGCTACGACAAACTTTATTAAAATTGGTCCAAGAATATCGCGTGGAATAGGCAATATTAGTTTTACACATTTAATACACGAAGACTCATAACTCATTATAATTACTTTTAATTCCACTAACACAGTTAGAATCATTAGCTTCGGTGTAGGGTACCACCTTTTATATTACCTGACTGGGCTTATTGATAATACAACCTTTCTTTAAATTAATGCTCAAGTTTCGTCTTCCGAATCAAAACGTGCACCGCGCACGCGCCAAACACCGGTAAAAACATTGAACATTCTGTTTTCCAGCAAGCGACACAGTGTTCCCTATTTATGTTTATTTTCTTAGAATTGGAGCCTGGTATGTGTAAGTTACAAAGTTGAATGAAATTGTTAGATTCGCAATTTTGAGTTACACCGCTTATCCGTCGTAATAACCTCTTATCGGTTGTGTTGGTAATGAAAAAGGATCTAGTGCTAATTCGAAACAATGGAATCTATTAATAGATAAAATATCAAATAAGATTTTGATCCACATATATTACACATTCTTCAACAAAGATTGACATATCTCATGCCAATCAACAAAATAATATCGAGACTTTTATCCAAAAGCTTCCTTCGTGTCTTTACACGACATTGCTGTGTTCAACACAAGGTTCTCTGAGTTAGTTATCGAGTCTGTTTGGAACAAGTCGGGCCCGCCAGTCGTATCCAGGCTTCTGTCGGCCGAGCCCGCACGACTGACTTTTTGCCTCGACTTAGCGCGCACGATAAACATTTTTTTCTTCAGTGCCAGTGTCACAAAAAGTTTATTATACAGTGTAGTGCTGTGTTTTTATCGATATTGTAAAACTTTTGAGGATTAGTGAATGGTGGTGAGTATGATTTTGTTTTTGTTTTGTATTTTTAAGGCTTAGAGTTTTTGTAATGGCGTGTGATTTTGTTTGTTTGGGTTGCTGTTGTGTTGAACACGATGTTTATACTACTCAGGATTTTGATATTAAAATATGTCAGTTTGAAGAAACCAAGGATGACTCAGAAAATCAAATTTTAAACAGTAAAGGTGTAAAAACGATCTCATCTCTGAGTGAAGCTCCCAGCAAAATTGTTTTTATTTTTCGTAACAGATATTTTAGATTCGCTCATGTTTTTGTGTTATCAATTATATGGGTTCAATTCATAGTCTTCTAGATCTAAGTAGAGATTGGGCGGGTTTTTATGTAGTAGTTTGTAATTAAAAATAAATGGCACAAAATCTCAGCAATCAATCCAAGAGGATTGGGGATTTAAAGTTTAGTTCTAACCATAACTAAGGACAGATTGGACAACAATAATAAGGAATGTCGTGTGACGTTGTAGGCTGATACTGCCTATAGGCATATAGATGCAGAATGATATGCAAGATGCATATATAGGCAGAATACCTTGCATGATGATCATGAAAAATTTATGGATAACCCTGAATGGAATGATGCAGTTACCTTCACGAATTAGTTGCCAAGGATTGTGATACAATTTCTCAGACTCTAGCGTCTTTCTCTAGAATCTATATTTAAACTATCCGAACGATAGAGCACTTATTGTATTTTTTTAAGTTATCTTTGTATTATTAACAACTAGACAATTTACCAAATACATCGGTTCGTTCGATAAATTGTTGTTTTTTAAAGAGTGGTCTATGAGTTTCTTGGCTGCTCCTTCTCATGAACTTTATAACACTCGGAATTGACTTATTTTTTTATGATTGACATTTTCAAGCATTCTATCATTTAGTTTTACGAAATAAAGATATGTAAGTTTGAGTTTGTTGAGTTGATATTTTAAGGTTCAGTGTTTTTCTATTTTCTGATGTTCCGACCGAGACTCAACGACAAAAGTTAAGGGTGGAATCAAAAAGCATTTGACCTTAAAATATCTATGCAACTCAAACCCGTTGTCAAGTGAATTGAAAAATACAATTGAAAAATTACTTTTTGCATCATCTGTACCGCCATTCATTTCAATTTATTCTTTCCTGTAAGTATATGTATTCTCCTCGTGTAAGCGATAAGCGTTCAATAAAAATATTCCGTTGGTACAACACCGCATTGTTTTTAAAGCTCATAGAACAAAGAACAAACGTCTGTATGTTACGAGTAATAACATAGGTATTTTTGCGATCTGTCAGAATTGCACTATCAAAAGCCGGTGTCTTGAGGGTTGTCAATTTGAAAGTATTGTAAACCAACTTCTTGCCCGCGGCATCGACTTCGTAAATATTTTACATCATGATAAAATGTAGCCTATGTGCTACTCTGATGTAATAGTGACGTTTCATCAAAATGCGTTCAATAGTTATTGTTTTCAACAACGTAAAATCTTCACATAATTTCTTGTTTACTTGTCTTAGTTGCACTACCTATACCAATAGAAATGATTATGAAATATTTTCAAATATCATTGGTATTCTACTGTGTAACATAATCAACAGTCAATGTGATCGAAACGCCTTTGATATGTTCCGGCAACTGAGGGCTTTTGAACACACAATCAAACTTTGATATTATAAATTAAACGATCGTGTATTGGCGTAATTATTAAAGGGGCGTCAGTAGTAAAGGACCTGATTTATACGACTACTTACACTATTCAAAAACGATGAAGAGAAACAACGTGCCCCACTTTAATAAAAAATCATATATGAGAGTGTCATGTAACGTTCTTACGACTGGTGCAATACAGGCAAATGCTCAGTTTCCTAAAGTAATTCCATGTAATGTAACATTCTTGATAATGCTAGACGCTGTGTTAAACGTAATTACAAGTAAATGCTGTGAGGCGAGTGAATATTTACTTGTAAAATTTCTTTGAGCGTGATGTTCGAAGTGTGGTTCGAGTACATTTAACAACAGCGAATGCTCGACGTTCTGTTACTAGTAAATGCTCAAGTTTATATTCCTTTAGACTACGCCATAACTATGACAGTACAATCGTTTTATCCTTTTTTCGTAATTTTGAGATTTTTTTACAAGTTATATTAAGACATTATCTTCAATTTGTTTTTCATCTACTAGTAGAACTCTTTGAGTAAGCACACAATTTCTTTGTGTCTCGCATTTAGGTTTTCTTTATAAACTTATTTTTCAATCTGTAACTGTAACAGAGAGGTGTGGAAAAAATCAAGGCCCGTTAACATAAAATTATACTGGTATCTAATCTTATCAAAATTCAAGGACGCAAAATGTTTTGATATGTACTAATGACTCATTTCAATATCAATAAAAAAACATGAATTACAAATAGGTACATGATTCTTTATTTGTGTGAGGCAGAAACAATATTTACAATAAGGTAAGTAATGTTTCTGTTGCACATTAATTATTACAAATTCTAAAACATGTTAAATTGTAAATGAACCTTCTACTATCGCCTCTAGGACTTAAACCTCTCCTCTATTTTATTATAATTTTATTTATTTTTTAAAAACACACATAAAAAATTTACATAAAAAACGTTTGACTCATTGACTTTGCTCCCCTGTGCCATGTGTATGTGTGTATATCATATATATGTAACTCGTCCGTACGAGGAATCAGGACACGCACTCAGAATAAAGTGCACCGATGTGCTCTTCGATTCATGTCTGTGAACAATGCCTATGTGTGTGTCGCTTGAGTGAAGTACGTATCAATCAACCAGCCTATATCGGTCCACTGCTAGACCTTTCCTAATTTACGCCACAAAACCCAGTCCTCCGTTTTCCGCATCCAAGTTATTACAGCGACATTCTTAAGGTCGTCGATATTCAGCTATATCGATATTCTAACCAGCTAGATGGACATCTAGCTGGGGTCATCCTACCTTACGTTTACCAAGTTGCGGTCTTCACTCTAGTTCTATTCGTTTGCTCCAGCAAATATTACCAGCCGAAGTACGTCTGAAGGTTGCGTTCTGTACTCCCGGTACCTATTAAAACTAGTTGCGAAGTACAAACCTTATTTTTTATGTATGTGTATCGCTAATTACCATCTATAGAATAATCTTTTAGTTATGAATATGCAAGTCATATGCCATTGTGTTCTCTGATGTATGTTAAAGATTAACAAATCATTTTGTATGGAAGTTTGTACTAGTTATAGTTCATGTGTTTATCGTGTGTGAAATTGTTGAATGACTTAGGTAATCATTTTGCATATGAGCAGTTTGCTTATTACTTTTATTATAATGTCGCAAAAGGGTTTGCACTATGGTTATTCTATTCACGTAAGGAGTCTACACACACTCCGGTAAAAAGTCTCCTTTTTCTTACCGAACGCTGGATGGATTTTATTGCTGGATTTGTAGTGAAAATGAGCGCCTATGCGTACCAGACACCGATCCGGCAGTAATCGTTCGAAATAAAAAAACTTCAGTTGTCTCTTGAAAACAACGAAGGGACGTATTATAAAGCGGTAAATTATGTGTTTTACCATTAAATTGTAATCACTGCAAACATATTTAAAGTTCTATTCATACACGTATGGGCCATGTCCGGAATGTCGATGGTCCGTGCTTCGTCAGTGGCACAAAAAAATATCAGTACATATCTTTACTTAATACAACAATCAAGGAATAAACACTGCACTTTTGTTTGGGTATTCCAGAAATAATTTATGAGAACAATTTATTTAGGGCTAGCTTTCGCCCGCGGCTCCGCTCGCGTGGATGTCGGTTATCGCAATAAAAATCCTATGTCATTCCCCGGGACTTAAACTATCTCCATACCAAATTTCGTGTAAATCGGTTTAGCTGTTTCGGTGTGAAAGCGTAACAGACAGACAGACAGAGTTACTTTCACTTTTAAAATATTAGTATGGATAACATGAAAACAAAATGTCGTTTTATCTTTGGGATTGCTACCACAGAATAACGTAGTGGAATTATACTTACATGTACTTAACTAAACCTCTAGGCATATCAACTTGGTTTGTGAAGATTTTTGTCACAGTGTTATAATTTAAAAAATCTTAATGGATCAGTCTTTTGTACATACATAGTTGCAATATTTTATTCACGTAACACCAAGAATACAGAAGGTAAGCTTTAAACATTTCTAGCTTTTGTCTGCGCCTCGGCTCACGTTGATGTTGTTTATCACGGTAAAAACTATCCTATGATTTATATGTTACAGCTCACTCTTCCCAGAAGTCTGTCGGAACCAAAGGGATCTCCAAATCAACACAACAAAATAGCAGCGCATATCAAGTAACGATTTTTATACGCAAACTTTTGATATATTACTATAATTTTCGTAGGAATTTCCAATAAAAAATATTTACGACTTTCTGAGAAAATCTTGCACATACATACATACGAATATATACGGGTCAAACAAAGAACCACCTTTTTAAATATAGCTTAAGTTACTCGCTGTTAATGTAGCTTTCTATTGGTGAAATAATTTTTAAAATCGGTATAGCGGTTTAGGCATGAAAGCGTAATAAATAAACAAACTCACTTTGGAATTTATAATATTAGTCAGAATTAGGATGTAATACGTACACGTAGCCGTTCTTCAAGGACACAGAAACTTGAAGTACTTCGGATTATGAATGATGGCTGTGTGTTCGTTGATCGAAGCACTGCCTTCTGTATTTTCGGTATTGTGTGGTAAGATGCAGTAACAAATAGGGTGTAGGTATAGAAATATTGAGATCGAGATGTAATATAATAACAAAATTTATGATGTCTATAAATCTTTGCTAACGATTCTGATAAATGTGTTGAATTGTAAAACTATTGAACAAAGATGTTCTCGTTTGTATCGTACTGCAATAGGTCAAATACATTTGCAATAGTTATAGAATAAATATGAATTAGTGATATCTACTTGAAGTTGCATATGGAAACTAATATTTTTTTAAGATCCACAATAATATTTTTAATGTGCAGAAAGTAAGGTTTAGACCTCACTTTCTGGTTTTTCTAAACTTTAAACACCACTTAATAAAAATATCGTTTAGTTTTAAAGTACTTCATCATGAGACTGTATCAGTTCACTGTTATTCTTCAAAGTTAAAAACAGGTATTCATGTATACAATAATACATAGGTTGTTAATATTAGTATACAGATCTCAAGTTATTGTACACCTAGCTTTATTTTGATAAAATGTTGTAGATTTTACAAAATGTTTGCAAAGTCATAAACTGTTACTTAACAATAAAGGAATTTAAAATCATCAAACTTACAAAGGTTTTTTTATATCTACCTGGTGAGTAATTATGATCTATTCTGAATTATCTGAAAGGCTTATGTCCAGCAGTGGACCAAAATATGCTGATGATGATGATGCACGAAAACAGATATATGTGCTGAGTCAGTTTAAATGTTTGCAAATGTACCTGCATCTAAAGAACTCAATATTATTTACGCACTCAAATAGTGTATTAATACTGTCCTTTGAATTTTTCAACACCTTTTTGTATATTTAGAAAAGCATTAGGTCGACTCTAATCTATACTTACATATAATAAAACTGTAAATTTCACGTGTCTGTACATGGCCGAACTTAGTGAAAAAAAATATTAGGAAATGTTCGAAAAGAGTATTCAAACACTTTCCTGGATTTTTAGAAATGTCTGTCTGTCTGTCTGTCTGTCTGTCTGTCTGTTTGTTTGAACACGCATCACGCAAAAACTACTGTACAGATTCGGTTGAAATTTTGCACGTGCAATCTAATAGATGCAGATTAACATATAGGCTATAATTTATCACGCTATTTCCCATAGGAGCTAAGCAATAACGGATAATGTCTGTAGCTATTTATCGTCATAAAACAATAACTACTTGACGGATCTTCATGAAAATTTGCAGTTTTATTGTAAATACTATAGGTCATTATTTACACTATGAATCATTACGCTATCGTTTATGGGGAGCGAGCAGCAACGTATGTTTGGTCGAACCATTATGGTTTTTCACATTTTTTTCCACAATAAGACATTATTTACAATTGTAACCAATGGAAACAGTAACTTCACGCTAAAACTATAAGGAGCTAAACACAACAGATCAGCTATTTTAACCGCTTTTGTATCGGTAGAGGTGGTCTAATGGCACAAGTGGCGGTATTGAATGAGCGATGTCGGAGGATCGAGTCTCAAGTGTGCGAGTCTCTTTTTGTGTTGTTTTAAAATTATTTTTATTCTTTTTTTAAGTATTTTTCCAAATGTATACTTATTATACAAGCTTTTATTTTCGACTTTAACATATTGTGTTTACTTTGTTTAACAAATTTTCATATCAATCGATAACTTTCAATAGGCACCTTTATCATTGTTTTGCGTGAATCGTGATTATGTTATGAATGTAGAAATGAAAAACAATATTACGATATTTTCTAGAATTTATAAATGTTAGTGTTATATCAAAATAAAACACGTGGTGCCATCTGTGATTCGATTTCTTCTGAGTGTGAAAAATTGCTTACCTACAAGTGTTGATAAACTTTCGCGATTTGTACACATTATGAAAATATATCTATTACGGGTCTTAATCGCGTGAATAATTTAAGGTTAAATACCTTGCTTACCTATGTTTAATAAGCATGAAAGTTTAAGTATAATTTAATATAAAATCATCAAGTATTAAAATAAACTTATCCAGTTTTGAAAATAGATGGCGTTTAAATACAAATTAAAAAGAATCAGGGAAATTAATTTAAAAAAAAAATCTGGAATTCTTACATAGAGGGATATGAATATATGATGATCTTAATTTGCGACAGGTTGACACACCTATTTTTTTAATTCACCAATGTAGACATTATAAAATAATTTTTAAATCTTCTAAAGTGAGTGAAAAAAAATATTGAAATAAGTTTAGAAATAGTATTTAAACACAAAAATATATCTGAGTATATCTTTTAAAAACGTTTGAATGTTGTCTGTTTGTTTGAACACGCATCACAGCACCGCGGGAATGAAAAGTTTTGAAAACAGGATATTTTTTAAAAACATAACTAGCCCTATTTCGCGGGGGACTTTACAACACGGACACAAAGTGGGTGTACTTTAGACTCGGAAAAGATCGCTCGGGCAGGACATAACCCGCGATCATAGGGAATCTGTGAGTGTTTTTCCATCATACTTACCTTTATTACCTATGTATAAATTATCTTGAAGGAGCGGTTAGGTACCTCCGATTAAAACGTCCGATTTAAAAGTGTCGGAGCCGAAGTTGGAATTTTCGACCTTTCGGAGTCAGAATCGAAGCTCCTTAACACAAAATTTCGCGCGAGTAGTTGACGGGGGAGGGGGCGAATTTTTCAATATTAATAATATTTGATGTGATGCAAATCATTTTGGTGAAATACTTTTTTGTCGAGGTGCTGAAAGCATGGGATTTCTTATAATTTGTCTTCTAACCGTCTGGCGCCATAAACTTTGTCGCCCTTCATTTTGCTGCACTGGGCATTTGCTTGGCTTGCCCTGCCATAGGTTGGGCCCTGATTATAGCTAAGCCCTAATATCCATAGATGCCACAGAGCATTGTGGAGCATGTTTCCAATATGTTTTACACAGAAGTTAAATTGTAATATAAACTACCTTAATATAAACCCAACTTCCACGCGAACGAAGTCGCGGGCACAGCTATAAAAAATAAGATTTCACAATGTAAATGTACACATCTTAACTTAAAGGATGTTTATATAGGTATATAATACGGTAAGAATACGAGTACATTATTATAATATAATAAAGTTTTATTATTTCAACAATATGTATTTTGAGGGAAAGCTTATTAGAACAGATTCTAATAAATATGAAAAATACTTTAGATAATTATTTCTGAGTAATTACTAATAATTAATTATCATTACATTTAAGGAAAACTATTTTTTCAAATATGTCATCGGACTCTGACGTGTAATTATCATTTGAAAATATGTCAAAAAGTGCAGTCTCTTGCACACTACTGTTTGCAGCTAATGGCGTATTATATTTAATAAAGACATTTTTTACTTCTTTATGTTTCTCCAGCATTGAAATTTCATTACATTGATCAGATAAATATTTGGACAATATACTATACCCATTAGATTCCTGAAATATGGGTCCTTTAGTCCTAAACATCAAGTTAGGATAATAATTAGGTATGTCAATTTCTTCGGTTATATCCTCTACTATTCGTTTCTTAACTGCATCCGTAATCATATATTTGAAATGTTCTTTAAATTTGGGGTGAGTAATCGTCGCAATTCTCAAATTCATGCCAATTTCTGTAGATTCATTTCTTATATCAGCGAACATATCTCCAATTTCTTCATGAATGGCTTGGATCGGCAAATCTCGGACACAAGTGTATCTGTTTGGATCTAAAAGGGCCTGTGTCATTTCATTTTGCATTCTGTTCTCTAGTGAAGTTATACATGGCAATATAATTCCATTAAAACATTGTTTGTCTTCGTTTAACACACGTATAATTTCGAAGACTGGCGTGAAGCACTTTAAATATTCTGATATAAATGTGGTATCAGATTGTTCCACAGGAGGCGCATCAGATATATCTAAAGCGGTATGTAGTTCCGTAATTTTGCTTTCCTCTATAGTTAGGATTTGTTGCAAAGATTTATACAGGTCCCAGCTTTCATTACCTCGTGGTGCAATAATTTTATATCCAAGTAGGCTTTGAATTGTTTTAGCATTTTTTGGATTTTTAGCAGCGTTCCATAAAGTATGCCATCTAAGCAATGCCCTTTTTCCACGTTGACCTTTTAGATATTTGTTTTTAAGTTCAGTAAGCCGATTTATTATACATGGTTGAATAAATGTATTGTTTGTTAGGTCTCTAATATCGGGTATTACGAGTATACCATCTTCAATATGTATTTCTGCTTCTATGATGTTGGCTTCAGTAAGCTTAGGCCTACGTTTGGAAATGATGTACTCTTCTTCTGAAATCAATATTGTCAGCTCCTTTATACCTGCTATGCGTTCCAGGTGTTCAGTATCAAAAGCAAATATTTCCTGATAGTGAGTATTACCATAGAAGCGGCGGCAAGATAATACATACGATTTTCTTCTCAATTGTGAATCAATTATATGACAAAACGTGATTAAATACCATTCCCTTCCACCACTCTTTTTAAAATGTTTTGTAGTTATAGAGACAGTTTTTGTATACTTTAACACTTCTTTGATATGTTTTCTAGTATTTATGTACATATTATCAATCAAGGACTTATCTATAACGCTCTCTTCTAATTTGTCATTGTTTAAAGTCTTATTTTGAATAAGCTCGTCATTGATGTTATCAATTGGTATCGTTGAATGACTGAAGAAATCCGTAGCATATTTTTTTAATTCTTCTTGTGTAATGGTTACACCTGAGACTGCTTCGCCGTTTTCTGCTTCATCACTTTTGGTAGTAGACATTGCCATAACGTGTTCACAAAACTTGTCTACAAAAGCGGCTAACATTGTCGAACTTTGACTTAGTTCTTTATGATTTCGTTTTGATTTTTGCACTGATGATGCCATTTTATGTAATAGAATAATAAGTTGAAGAAAGTACACTAAATAAATGTTTTTGAAGCGGTTGCATTATATATACTAGGTAATCAATATTCTTATCATCTGATAACGATAAATCCTTGTACGCAAACATATTTACTAGTAATCAATTAGCTCATAGCCACTTCAAGAATGTTATTTGATCACTTTGTTTTTGAGTGTTATATTGTTTTCTCTTGCGTTTGCAAGTAATAGTACCTAATATTAGAGATAAACCGATACTAGTCGGTAGCTGAAGTATATGTTAAAATTTATGGGAGAGAACTTTGACATTATGAACATATATATGACGGGTGACGGTTTTATATACCACTGACTGCATCTTCTTAGATTTTTATATACCATGCAATAGAATAAAAAAAACATTTTTTGAACGTTAATTATTTTGTTACAGTAATTTTTTAGGCATTTTTGCCAATTACTTTATTAATACAATAATTGCATTTTTGAAACATAGAAAAATTATTGTATTAATTATTTTGTTGTTATAGGCACATTTTTCCAATCACACTCAGGCACTCTTTAAATACAGATTTTTGATGACGATGGGTATATTTATATATAGGAGCATAGGGCACAAAATACCGACAGAACAGAAGGTATCCTTTATACAACGCGTGGTCGAGTAACGTACATGTAAACGTCCCTCACGACACATAATCTTGGAACACCAAGTGGCACGAAAGTAGGCGTAGACGAAGTCACGTTGTGCGTTACTCGAGCGATGTACTTAACAACATTACCTTACGTATTCCGTAAAGGTATATTGTGTATAAGGCTTTTCTTTGAGAATAGGCACAGATTAGAACTCCATAGTAATCCATCACGCGGACTTCGATTGGTGGATGTCTTAGAATGTTTCTTTCTGGGATATCCCAGCTTCCTTGCGATGGTTTATACACTGATTTTGAGTAGTGGTGATGACATTTAGACTAGCATTCGACCATTTCGAAGGAAAGAGGATGGAAGTTCAGCCTCCAAATTTCCTACTGGTACGCTATTGCTCTGACGTAAGGCTTGTATAAATCGAGGCTCTACTGCACTGTCAATTAGTAATAGGCCAATACATGAACGTTGTTTCATCAAAAATTTCAAAAGCCCTTGAATTGCCCGAACAACACCAAAAGAGATCCGAACTTAGATTACAATCAGCATTTTTATGCTCAACAGATTTGGTTTTTAAAAATTTTCTAAGCATTAGAGATTCTAGGTTCTAGAGTTGTAAGTAGAAACTAGAATCTGTTCCTACTACAAGATCTGTGTCCAGGCGGACTTTATAATCATAGGTAGGTATAATTAACGGATAAAACTTATGCTCAGACTTGAAACTTAATAATAATACTTGTATAATTTAATCCTATCAAAATCTAAGTTTACAAAAAAATGATTTCTTATTTTTAATTAAATGTAATTCTTATAATTGAGCGTAGTATTTTTTTTAATTCTTCTTTTGTAATTGTTATACCTGAGACTGGTTTGTTTTTCTCTGCTTCATTACTTTTGGTGGTAGACATCGTCATACGTAACAAACACAAACTAACTTTTGTCTGATAAAACCAAACCAAGCTTAAAACCAAGATTTTTAAGATTTTTTTCTTTTGCTCATTCCACTGATGAGGCTCTAAATAAATGTTTCTTGCAGCGGTCGTATTATATATATGTAGATACTATTTTTTTTTTAAAGACGAACCTGCATTAGGGTTCAAGCTCTGTATCGCGGGGCACTTTACAAACATACAAGTCACGGAAACAAAGTACACCCAGACTCGGAGCAACAATTTGTGAATCACACATAGTGAAGTCTCGTGTGGGAATCGAACCCACGACCTCTTGCGTAGCAATCACATACTTCCACCGCGCTCTTTTTATACTACGAAATTAGGAGACGTGCAGGTCGTGATCCTGATCATAACCATTTAATATACGGAAATAAACGCGCATTGTTTACCTTAAAATTGCTTGACGTTTCGACCAGGTTGCACCGGCCGTGATCACAAGCGGACTGTCGCAGCGATGTTAAGACTCCGTCAAGCCGATGAATCTTCATCTACCCTCCTCGATCCTGATCGTCTAATAGTTTCAGTGCCACCAAATCCTTGTTTGGCATAGATCTGAATGATACCGTATCATCTCATTTGAGACATTAGTACATACGTCTCATTTACCCAGTAAATACACCTACCCTTAACCGAAACACAGTGATGTGTTAACATCACTATTTTACGAAAGAATAATAATACTGACACTGTTGTGGTATTCACCAAGACGGTATGTGACTTAGACCTACCACTGGTAAACTTGTTTAAGAATAAATCCTAGTCAACAATCAAATACACAGAGTGGCGCAAAAGTACATACCTAATGTATAAATAATTTGAATTCGAAATAATAATTCGAATTGGCTACCATTTTGTTAGATATAAAAAAAAGAGTTCTGTCTTTAAGAAATGTTTTTTGTAGAAGTAAAATTGTATACAATAGTCGATACAACGGAGCAACCTGAGTAGTAACTCAGTTCTAATGATTATTGTATACAATTATAATATAATATATAAATAGCTCAAATAACGATAAAGATTTTGAGAAGCCGATTTCCGGGCCGAATGATCTCCCGTTTTAAAGATTGGAACATGCCATCCAGAAGTTGCGCCAGATTTTGGAGTCTTCCCTCGCATTTAGCACAAACCTTTTAAGCAGTTTTGAAAACTAACATTAATAAAGATTCGTGGCGGTTTGAGCGATATCATTTCTTTGATTTATTGTCATGAATTTTACATTTAAAATAAATATTTCATGAAAACATTTTTCTCCATTTCTAACAAAATGGTAGGCAATTCGAATTATGACATACTATGGCATTATACATTCCTTTTTTGCCACCCTAGAACAATAATCAAATAGACTGAATACTTTTGTAGCCATTTGAAGACTGTTACAAAGACTTTCTTTTAAAGGGGTTGCACAGTCTATGTATAAATAAATAAAAACTTAACTCACTGACTTACTCACAAACACTACGCCAATCCCAGAACGTAGGATCCATGGACGTAGAAAAATAAACTTTCTGGTCAATAAATAAATTTATCTTTAAGGTCTCTTCACCGATTTTGGTTACTGTATCCAATCTCATCAGATGCTAGCTAGTCAACAATACAGGAGATGTAATAGCGCATGAGTGTAAATGCAGGAACAATGACTGCCGCAACGTACAGTATTGTATCTGCTAATTTTACTTTACAGGAGAACAGTTTCAAGTTTCATTTTAACCTGCAACGGTGACTAATACTAGTAATAAAAGTGATGCTAAGAAGTAAACCCTTTTTTACACGTTTTTCTTTTACCTAATATTTGCATTATTTAATGTAGTTTTCCAAATATTTCACACTCGATAATAAACATTGTTAGTAACATATTGAATTTTATCGAAAGTGCAGTGTCGACAGTGTTTAAGGTTTAGAAAAGATTAAAAAGCATTTAATGTATAATTTCCTTTTTATAGGATCATCTGCTTGAGAACAGTATCGAACATGCGATATTCGATCATGTTCGCCGCAGTAGTAGTGTCTATTTTATTCCCATAAAAAAAAGCATAATTATGTTCATATTTCTTTTTTCACTTGACTGTGAAAACTGTGAACGAAACAATAAAAAATGGACATTCAATACTGTTCCTTGGCAGTCGTTGTGCAGTTTTTATACACACACTCTTATAGCCTAACAAGATAAGAGAGAGATTTAAACGATTAGACGGAAGAGTTCATTTTCTATTCGTGGTATCAGGTTATGTAGCAATAATATAATATTTAAACAAGATATCCATCGACCGATACTAGGATCTTTTCCTTTCATTACAAATAAGGTTTACTAGGAATAACTTATGAAATTTATTATGAAACTTTGCCTTTGTTCAAAGACTCTTTGAGGATCATTGTATGATCATGTAATTTGTTAAACTAAATATTAGTTACCATCTACGAGAATCCCATAAAATGCATTCGCCTCTATGCAAACATGATGACTGTTTGTCTCGCTATGGCTTTTATCCGTTCATAGTCTCAGCCCAAAGAATCCGATTCTATTAAACGAATGCAGCATTGAGCATTATATGCCTACGAATACTTATAATTAACGCAATTAATTCGATATTTCCACCATCGATTATTTTCAAATCTGTTACGAAGCGTCCCATCCCAACCACTTCGACAACTCAGAACGAGTTAAAATTAATTTCCTCCGTTCATTAGTGGGGAGTTTAGAATTCTGACAATTAACCGTTGCGTTGTAGAGAACTTCTAACGAATGGCTCAATACTTCGCCCGGGAAAGTTTAGAAGAATTAGTTGTTAAACGTTGCTAACGAGCTATCGATCCGATTTTGTTGTCGTTATAGTAATTCTGTTGCTATGAAGCTTTAGGAATATTACTAAGTACTAATTTTGCAGACTTCATCGTTTGTTGGTTTGTTCTGGTTTACCACTTTAGATGTTGTGCCATACGTTAGTATTCCTTCTTTCCTCGTTATCATGACAGTAATTAAAATCGTTTCAAATAAATATGTTATCTGGCATTTATAACCATTTTTTTTTGTTATCATTTTCAAGCAGCATAAATTGAATTACCGAATGATTTTAATGTTACTTTTGTTTTTGTAAAATTATATTTAAAGTTTTAAGCAAGTATTAGTCTTTTCAAATCTGAGGTTTTATATAAGTACTAATTTGAATCAAAAAATCTACATAGAAATGAAATTCCAAGCAAGACTGTACATGGGAGATTTTAAAGCAAGTGAATATCAGATACATTATTTGGTTTACTCAACAAAAAACAATACTACGAACCCGTTGCTCCAATTCGTGATCTCCATTTTACGACCCCGAAAGTTCGAGCTCTGAATAAACAAATTACCATAGTTAGAACAATGAAGCATTGTGAACGAAGGGCGATGGTGTATGTGTTAATTTGTTACTAAACCGACCTATATGTGCGCTGCGGAAAGATATGGACGATATCGAGCGTAATGAAACTAGTAATGTTCGTGTTATTATTACTCTTACAATATTGTATTGATTTAAAACTTAAAATAGACTAATAAGAAATATTACAGCTGGATTTTGAGAATGACTACTGTGACCAAAAATTATTATAGAATTATTATAAAGTTTTGGTATTATTTGACAGTAACTTGAAGATGGTTATGGGTTACTTTTATTGCAAAAGCCAACAACTAAATTGCAACAACAATTGGGTATTTTTACGAAAATTAAAGTTAGCTTAAACTATAGTCTAATTCATAAAAAATGTTATTCCATTGCAACAGGCAATGCCATAAAAATATGAACTTTATTTTGCACTAGCTGTCCCGCGCAACTTCGTCTGCGTAAATTTTCCCGTTTTTGCAACATTTTTCATTGCTGCTTCGATCCTTTTGATTGTAGCGTGATGTTATATAGCCTATAGCTTTCCTCGATAAATGGGCTATCCAACAGTGAAATATTTGTTCAATTTGGATTAGTAGTTCCTGAGATTACCGCGTTGAAACCAACAAACTCTTCAGCTTTATAACATTAGTATAGTTAATCTATACTAATGTTATAAAGCTGAAGAGCGCGTTCCAAAACATAATTATTTCAACTTCTGTAAAATTAGACATTGCCCAGGGTTTCGCCCTACGTACATTAAATCATTATAAAAAGTAAAGCTCCTTTCTTAAACTTCAAGCTACCTACATACAAAATTTCATATAATTCGACCTAGTATCTTCGAAGATTACATCTAAACTCTCAATTTTGACATCTTTATAATATTGGTATAAATTTGCAAAAATACTAAATAATACTTTTGAACTGCTATCATGCAAATCACGTTAATGCCACACTTGAACTCCAAGAAAAAATCTAATGCAATGTGCGATACAATACAATATCTTTTATCGATCACGTTGAAACAAAAGGTTTATAAAAAACTCTTGTTAGCATGCATGCCACATTGTTGGCTGGCATCGAACTCTGATCAATATAGTGGTATGTATTGGCTCCCATGGTGATAATTAACATTAACGCTCCACGACTAATGATAGAATGGGAAAGTTTAGCGTTTTTCTGTGGGATAATTTCTTAAGTATCTAGACATTGCTAGATTGTAGTATTATTTAAAGATGATTTATAAATAAAACTACAATCCAAAGTTGTAGCACAAGTTTTAATAACGCTTCAGTTTGTTTAAGTGTACTATTTTAAAATTTGGCCATGCCCATAATTTAAAATTTTATTAAAGTCATAGGCAGATTTAGGAACTGCTAGAATGAGTCTCATTTAGCTGAATACACAAGTTACATATTGCTTATTGCTATTAGATTTTATTAATATATACACTTAATAATTCTATAATCTTTTGTGTAATTTTAAGGCTAGTCAGTCTCACAGGATTAACAAAACACAGGAAGTACAGAAGAAAAACTTAATTTGTTAATATAGTTTCGCTCGAGCAACGCACCGAGAAAAGTTTAGAGATACGCAATTGGAACACCATCGGATCAATGTGGTCCGAGATTCCGTGTCCATGAGTGATGTTGTGGAAATTATTGTCAATATATCAAAAACAACAACACAAAAATCTCCGGTTGTTGGCAAAACACATAAAATAAATAAAAACAATCGTATTTCTAATTTCAGATACGTCAAATTAACAAATGGACATACGAGAACTGAATCTATTGAAACACAAAAGATTATTAATGATAGCATTCATTGAATGAATAGACCATTCACAGACGCCGCTTTCTATGATGTTTATTAGTAAATTGTATTCTACTGAATCTAATTTATAATTGAACTTGTTGCTTGTATTGCCAATATGTGTCTGCTTGTCTAGACTCGTGCATTCATAAGTAACTTACGATTTATGGTCAATATACGATAGAAATTTAATTAACTTTGTAGTTACTTAGTTTAAGTTTGCACTAATTTAATCTGAATTGATATGTATCGCTGTCGTAACATTGTATCTACGTAGAATTTACATACAATTGAAATAATAACACACCAATTGCACAATTCAGATGAAGCCGATATTGACAATTTCTAAATGGAAAACCAATATGAGATTTCTTCAAGATACGAATATTGGAACCTAATTTTCATCATCTTATTATTCCCTATATAGATTTCCTCAATTAAGTACGGCCGGGCAAGTTTCTAAATGATGAAATTTGTACGTACCAGTAATGGCTTATTGGGAAACATTTGGCGACTGACCAAGTGGTACATAGTACAGATAAACTAAAAAAAACGATGTTTAAAGTTATAGCAAATGTTACTTTTGTTGTCTATATTAATAATAAGAGAAAAACTATACAATCACATGCAGGCATATTAGGATTTTAATTGGGAGCCAGCTGGAACAATTTAGATACGGACCATGCAGTCTGAAAGCGAATATATGGGCCGAAAATAAACGAATTCTTTCAAACGATTATTAAATAAAAAAACTTCTTCATCAAAGTCATGATTCACTCATGACTCAAGTAACACACTTGCAAATGAGATCATGTAAATAGCTTTAACTATTATAAAGACTACCATATCAGTTACTAATAACAATATAAGTTCGACGCCCTTTCCGATAGACGTGAGGGAAATAACTATGCATAACAAACTAACAATATATAAAACCATTGAAGCGGTCACCATAACCAATGGAGTAGGAACTTACAGCCGATCAAAAAAACCTCCAACAACTTAAGTAATGAAGAAAAAGGAAGCTCAAATTAAACTGGTACTAGAAATACACATACTCAAACGTGGATTTATAACGATTGTGCGCAAGAGACGGTTCTCAGAAACAAAATAACTTTGAAATGTGTCGAAGCATGACATAATGGATTCTCGTTTGGAAATGACCATTTGAACCGTATAATCAAATAGAGTAGTAATATGAGAAATATAAATGTTAGACGATTTATTTCGCTGGAAAATTTAGTGCTTTGGTTTAACTATGAATATGAATTCGAAATTAAGATTTACAATCGTTTACATATTCAAAGGTTTCTGTTGAGTTAATTTCTAGGAATTAATTCTCGGTAACATTAAGTTCCACAATTATGTTATGTATTAAGTTATAAACAGTAAATTGTAATTTCTATGCTACATTTTTTTAAAGAGTGCAGCCGATCCAGACGCAAATGCCGATCTCAACTCCATTCCTACCGGAAAGACTGGTCAGCTTTAGCTGAAGACTTATTAGCGAGGTCAAAAAACACGTTGCATATCAGCGGCAAAGATGCGTAAAGTTTAATTAACGGTGACATCTTCTGTGTCTCGGAGAGTTAAAGTATCGGTGCTACGCCCAATTTATACAGCGAGCTAAAATAAATAAATAAATAAATAAATGATTTATTGTTCAAAAAGTTACAAATAGATAGTAATAAAGCCCTGGATCTCACACACTAGGATTCCCTGAGTCGTGAGATCCAGTCTCTTTCATACCTAGTATGTTTTAATTTTAGTAACATAAATTTAAGTTAGAAATACATTACTCAATAATGTATTTCTAACTTAAGGGTTATAAAGAGATAACATCTAAGAATTAATGCATGTGTGTGTGTGTGTTTGTGCGCACGCGTGTGTGCGCGCATTATAATTGCCAAATTAAACAGATTAAGTATTAGACAGAAGCCTGTCTGTCGTATTTCTATTATATTCCTTAACCTTTTATTTTCATTAAGTCTTCAGTCTGTAAGTAATTCAAGTCTTGTATCCATCTTTGTATCTTATTTTTGCAGGCTTTGGTGGGTAGCAAGTAAATATCAAGGATTTTATTTAGTTTCTCATAGGTATATGGACCCTTAAAGAGAAAGGACTTTCTTCCTATTGATTTGCGACATTTTGTTCTTTTCCATTTTTTAAGACGTTGGGAGTATGACATATCTATTCCTATGGAAACGTACTGCTGTAGCAACTATGTACAGTTGGCGGGCTGTAAGAACTTGAGTCTCCTGAAATAGTAGGTCAGATTGAGTGAGACAAAATTTAGTGCAGCATAGTCTCAAGATATGAGTGTTCCAAATTTATAGGACTAATGTGGGTCTATGACACTGCGAATACAGATGATATGTCTGTCATTGTCTTTTGCATAGTGTGCTAGTTCTTGTTGCAGTGACTGTCATTGTGACCAAAATCGGTTGGTGGACATTTACCATTATAGTCATTTATGAATGCAAGAGTTCATGACTTAGAAACGACTGAGCAAATCGATAGATCAGCGAAGTTAGGCAACGGTCACTGTCGATTATGCGCCTAATCTGCCTCTGGTCCTGTAGAATTTCCGTGCCAAGTACACTTTTGAAGCCCACACGTGCACTATAATAACTCCTGCGTGCTAGCCTCTTATGATTGGCATGTCAATATGAAATCATTAAAGAAAACGTTACATTTAAGAATTGTAGGGGCTCTAACGTATTTTTATTTAAGCATACTCGTAGTTATAAAAGCTGTTACGCATGTATTTCATCGTACAAATTCCCCGCGGGATACAGGCACAGTTTCGTACTCCCACAGTTCGCTAATGACGATGTTAGGTACCGTTGGGAGAGGGTAGCTATGAGTTATTCATCTATAGAGTGAGTCACAACTGATTCTTTAAATACTGTAAGAGTACCTACAAAATATGACGCAAAAGGAACGTTATTGCCGTACAGGTTCAATTTAGAAATACTACTCGTATGTACATCTAGTCTTTCAAAAACGTCTTACTTATCCGATCCTGATAAAATAATTGAGATGAGACCTGATAACATTTAAGTATTCTAAATGGTAATAGTTTTATGTGTGCTTGCCATGTCATTCTGAGCAGGGCAGAGTAACTACAAAGACCGATGAACAACATTTTTTAATTATTATTCCGATATTGTGTAATATATCAAAGTCATCTGAGAGGTGTTAGTGTTGAAATTATTTTTTATTGATCCTGAATTTGAAAATTGAATTTTGATCAATGCTGTAATCCTCTACGTATACCATCAAACTTACTTTCCTTTTTATTTCATGAGTATAAGTTTTACATTTATTTATACTCATGAAACAAAATGTATTAAAGCTTGTATTTCAAGAACAAATATCGTTAACATCTAACGAAGAACAACAAATTACTATCAATTTTCATACGTTTATCTTTCATTGGTAAAGTAAAGCGTTATTGTTGATACGGCACCGGACAAACATATTGCACCTTTATCTATAAACATTTGACATTTGGCATTGCTATCTAAGAGAAAGTGTCATACAAGCAGTTGTTCATTCTTATCTTTTGTATTTGCAATTAAAGCTTGGTCATTTAACGTGAATGGTGTTCATACAATATTACTGTGCTGTATAAAATGTTCGATCTTTCCTATACATTGTTTTTCTGGTGGTATTCATATTTATTTTTCTTACGATCATTACAGTTCTTACTATTCAGTTATTATTGGTTGGAATTTGTATTATTTTTTTTTTATTTCTTAATTTAAATAAGCAAAATATCACTATTCTTTCAAACTAACAAAAAACGAATTCTCGTAAAATTACTGATACGAAAGCTAAATTTTGTTACATATGAAGTTTTTAGGTCTGAAACGTAACTTATAAACGTATTTTTGTAAAGCCAAACTTTTATTGCAATTAATCATCAGGTAAATTAAAACAATGGGCGAAGCCTGGAGTAACGAAATTTAAATTTTGAGGTGTCGTGTGAGTATGTAGACAAAACACAGTTATGATGTTTGCTTTGACTATGTAAGTAATATTGTTAATTTATCACTAATATTCGTAAATTATAATAGCAATTCAGAACATTATTATAAAAACGTCTAATAATGTCAGCCAACTCAAATAAAACTATTGCAATTACAATACTACTACCCACGATCTATAACTTATTCTCGTTTGCCATCAGCCTAATCAGAGGTGTTAATAACAGAGTCTATAATTTACAATTAATGCTTGTTGCCTACGTCTTCGCTAATTAAACGATCGGCCTGTATATAAATTAACGTTAAAACTGTTATTGCCTTTTGATTTATATGACCAATGACAGATATAGGAAACGAAGATAATTTTATTTGCAATAACATATTGATACCAGCCAATTGTCCTATTATATTAAAACATAATCAACAGTCCCACAGACGATTACGGCCTGTATTATCGTCATCGACACGTCATAACTCATAAGGCTTAATATGAAAATCTTTACGGTGGAGGTGAGGAAACAACATTTCAGACGAAAGAAGATCGATTTACCTATAAGAATGAGCTTATAGGTAAATCGGTACAGAATATTATTTCACCAAGAAATACAAAGTAGTAAAAGTTACAAAGTGATTACCCGTTAATTCGTCTAGACATAGTTTTTAGAACTAGACCCGCTATTTGCACCGACACTTAGCAATTCAAACTAGACAAAGCTGGGGTATCAACAACCAAATCATGTAGATTCAAATTTTATTGATAGGAATCGAACATTCCGGGTAACAGGACCTATGTTTATTCAAATCACATCGATGCCACAACGTCCTTTACAAACGTACCATTTCGAACTCAAATATTGATTCTGGTCAAAGGCGATTATTTGATCTCCACTCGATTCGGTCGGAAGTGATTACTTTCTTAGAATGGTGTTTGATGTTCCACAAATAATGGAGACAAAATTCGATGGTGGTTTTTGTGTCTATTAAGGTGTTAATCGTTTGTTAACACACCATTCAACGAATTGACTTTATATTTGATATCGTTCAAAATGTAGAAATAAAGACCTAATAAAATAATAAAAGACGTTGAAGATAACTTCTAAAGCAATATCCTGCTAGCCTAATAATATTTATTATTTACGACTAAGATGCTCTTACCTTGAGAATCAAATTACAGCCCTCTCCCGAAGTTATATTTTTGTCGTGTTTTTACCAATTACACAAATTGTTGTAACAATATTACTTTGCCTTGTGTCTTCAAAACCTGGTAATGATATTGTGTAGTCAAATGGCATTCTTCCCAACAAAACTGGGACGGGACATTTAGGCGTTGTAATCTCGACTAAGTGAGTCACTCTACCCTTAATAAGATTCCACAGAACACTCACACAGTACTGTTGCCATTTGCTAATTTCTGCTTTGTCTAATTGTTAAGAATCGCCTCGATTACACTGGAATAAACCAGCCAGTTCACAAGACTTAGCTGTGTTACATCCATTGCCAAGTTCATTAGCATCTTCGTTATAAATCGGTAGCTAAACAAGCGATGTAAAGGTTGAAATACGAGGCTTACGTCAGTGATAGAATCGTTGTGGTTCCAATACGGGGGTAGGGCCTAATTGAAAGTTACTTGGCGGAGTGACAGGGGCCGTTAAGTCAGGCAGTGGCCGCAGCGTTGTGTTGTTACTTTTTAGATTAACGTGCCTCCCTTGGCGCCTTTGCGTTTAACTGTGTAACAAACTAGCATTGTCTAAAGTACAGGATTTTCGAGTAACGACGAATCAGAGATTTTGTTAGTTATAGTTCTTATTCTATTTTTTTATCTTTAAAAGTGAGTAATACGACTACAAAGAACATTCATTAGTATGTTACGCTTGGTGCTACATAAATTGTTAGGTTTTATAGTTGACAATGTATACAAGAGACAATAAAACTGCAAATCATATGGTTCAATATGTATGAGTCAGTAAGAAATGTAGCTTTAGTCGTTTCTTTGGGAAATAGGTTGGCCGAACCCTCATTACGTATTTCAGAATCGTGATCTTTTAGTCAGGCTTGTAGTTGCTTACATGCTTTTGTAATCAATTTTGTTATTTATAGTTTAAGACGGTATAGCAGCGATTTAAGACCACATTCAATATTTACATTATCTAGGTCTCTTTCATAAATTGACAGTATTATGATAAATTTGATTTAAGACCACTTTAAAATTCGAATCGAACCAGAAAACGTTACATTATTAAAAACCGAAATCGTTATGAGTAAAGTAGCAAAACGACTACACTTGAAAGAAAATTTGAAAGCCGATTTGTTGGATGTTGGCTCTGAATTTATTGTGACGAACATATAAGTTACGCAGATCAATATGTCATTTCATAATAAGTAACGGCCTACTTATCTTGGTAAACTTTCGTTCGTTAAGTTACAGCTGACAGTGTTCCGGTGTAGTTAGTCTCCCAAGTTTCCACAATGAGGGCGAGTTGACAATTTAACAGTTTAATGACTTGAACAAGTCGCGACAAAACTTGAACTTGCCGTTTGCTTTGAAAGATTCGGTAGCTGGAATTGCCAGGCATTTTATGTGCCAAGAATTTTTGTTTTGTTTTTAAGGCATATTTTTATGCTTTTCTCAACTTTCTGCAAATCACGTTCCACAATCGAACTAACATGGATCAGAAAACTAAAAAGCGATACCGATTTATATTCAACAGCAAACGTCGATCATAATCTTTTAGTTTACGTTACGCTTTTTATATGATGGTTTAACCAAACTTTGATATTTTTCTATCCCGGTCCACTTTCTTCATAAAATATGATATTTTTGAGCCATTTGATCATTAGTCATAAAATATCATAGATAAAACTTCTGTTATTTCCTTTCAAAGGGCAGTATTTCATTCACTACCGACAGGCGAACTAACAAAATTATTTACATTTACTATTTTAAATATCTCATCTACAAAAAGAAATAACACGTTTATATCCGTAAGCCATTGATTAATATAAGTAAGCCGTTTATTTGATAAAGCTTTTTATTGTAAACAAAATCCGTAGCTGTTTGGTTTCAGATCACGATCAAAGAGCAGGTGGCCCGAACTGCTACCTTGTATGTATCAACTTTCATTGCTCCTACGTTCCTTACAAAGGGATAAATTATTTTTATATCTGATATGGCGAAATGTTTTCTTTTCCTGAGCAAAATTAATTTTTGTTCAGATCGTGCGTGATACGGATTTCACCAAGGTTTGGAATTGAATTTATATATTTCTCTGAAAATACGTCCACGTCTTTCATCTTAAACAGCAATAAGGTGATTTTTTTTCGTGTTTCCAAATATACCTAGTTACGCAAGTACATAAAACTAATTTACTTTTGGTAACCGAAAGCTAAATACGTCTACAAAATATTTTGACCTATTGAAACCAATTTACGTTAAAATATCTGATCGTAATTCCACTACAACCCTATCAAAACCTCATATAAGCTAATTCTCTATCATTTAGTCCGACGTTCAATAAATAAGTCAATCAACCCGTCCTCTTAACAACGCAAGACAAACGATAACTGACATGACGGAATTACTCAACAACTTTATTTGGACACAATTGTTAATTTCCTTCAATGAGCTAATGGGCTAAATCCTCTTTGTGAAGTTTTATAATTGGTTGATTGGATGCTGCGGTGAAAGCCGTTGTAACGTCGACGTTGATTTTTTGTTTCTAAACATGGTTATCATTGCATCTTGGATCTTTAATGGATATTATTTCGAAGTCACGTTTTGTTTTCTCTTAGTTGGAAACTTGTTAGATAATTTAAAAACAATCACAGGGCAGAAATTTCAAATGATGTTGTAAAACTACATTATTAATTTGTCCTGTATGTATAAATATTGTAGTACATCAACTGTATTATGCCTTTATCCTTTACAGGTAAAAACAAAATTGCTACTCTGGGTTTATTTTATTCGAACAAATCTTAACCCAAGTAAACATTTACATAGCTTATAGACCTTACCCAAAGATAGTAAATTTATTCCGTTTTCCTGGATTTTAATAACGTGTACATATTTCAAAACTTTATTTGGAATGAGCGTTTCCCTTAATAAACGATTCGGTAAATATTTGATTTGCTCCATGAGACAATATAAGTTATTGCCTTCCAGACAGAGTCTTTCTCTTCAATTTTATACCTACATTTGGCTAATTACTTTGAATAAAACCCATTCAAGTGCGTACAAACAGTTAAAAGTACGTTAACTCCTTTCCTCCACAACTGTTTAAAACTTTTAAACTTACTATATTTTTGATCATTTTCAACAATCCTAAATCAAATTGATGCATCTACATGTATTATGTTGAGTTTTGAATCAAAACAGTCCATTGTTTTGAACTAAACAAATATTGTTGCCAAGTGTTCCAATATACTCGTAGATTCACTATCTAACCTTTACCCGTTCTCATTATCCGCATTAGAAATTAACAGTTTGGAAACCAGTTGCGTACGGTTCAGAAATTCCTTTGCACGCTCCGTTTATTGCGCCTTTTACGATATTTTAGGGCAATCATAATGCTGAGTTGGGATCCTCATTAATTTGATGTGTTGATTCTTGTAATGCCGTCAGTAGGTATTTAAATTGATGTATCGAACTCTTTATCAAAGTTTACTGGTTAGTTTCATGGTTTCTTTTTTTGTTCAGATTTGCCTTTCAAAATATTTGTTTGGTTTTAAACTACTTACTCATTGTCCCATTTTTAGGGTGAAATCACCTCATGTAGTTAAAACGTACCCTGTTTAATTTCTTCTATTGTCATTTTTCTCAAAATCTAAGTTTGAGTTTGGTACAATTTCTTTTGAAGTAAGTAATTAATTCTGCTACTAACAAATATTTGCATGCCGTGGCAATTTAAAAGTAAGGTAACCTAACACTAAATATAAGTTCTAACATTATGGTATGTTATGTGGTTTATACCTTGTTGGTTGTCCTAATAAATATCTAAATATAATTATTTTACATTACATGATTGGAAAAAATAACATTGCGCCATAAAATGAATTCCCATAACAATATTTCTGCTTTGAATCTAAACCTTTGTAGCAAGTATGCTCGAACTAAAACAATCCAGGCCTGCTGCAAAGAAACGCATTATCATATGAAACTATTCTCGCTCCAGAAACTTGTTATGCAATTTTTGTTCAGAAGTATTTTCAAACTAGCGCTAAGCTTTCCGCTAGTTGCGATTTTATTCTGCGAAATATCAAAACAGGAATACGTCTAAATAGTTCCAACTTTTACGAGAACTTTAAAAATGCAACTGGATAATACGTATATTTGTGTGACAAACTGATTTAGACGGAGACATTAAATGTAATATAAATGTAAAACTGCTTTACAAACTTTTTGTTGCCTACCTTCTTCCTAAACTAGTGATAAATCTATCAATTAACTGAATAATAAGCCAAATTATTACAAAACAAAAAACTCAACTGCTTAAAATTGATATCAGATTATTTTTTTGACGCCTAAAATACGCCATTTTTTTTATTATTTTGATGTATCCAGTGCTACTCTCACATCTAAGATGAATCTAATGACACCTCTCAAGCTAAAATCTATCAAGCCGTTTAGGCTCTAGAGCGTGCGAACGAAATATACATACTTAAATACACTCGAAAAACATAAACCTCCTTCTTGCGCAGTCGGGTAAAATGAAAATATTGCTATTTTGTCCAATTAAAAGGATTTTAACTAGAATTCACTTAATTATATTATACAATCAACCCAAATCGACACATAAATATAAGATTTAATTGAACAAAGTTGGAAAACTTCGTTCACTAAAATCTACTATAAAATTTGGTGACTGAAATATTTCCCGCGAAGAGGAAACTACTCTCTCGACTGAAAGGACTCCTGCATTTTTGATGCCACACCAAGTACACTGGCATGAATTTAAAATTGCTTCCAGCTAGATTAATATGCCTTTAATAATAAAGCCTGCTCATGGACGGCACTTCGAAATAGAACCTTTAATTCCCTTGCATATTCTACACACTACTAGCATTGCATTACAATTTCTCATCAAATAATAAGAATATGGTAATGCGTCACTCCAACTGCTCCAACACACGAATATTTTATTCTTACCCGAGCACAGAAATACTGGCAGAATTTCCATGTGAATTGTAGCGAGGATAATACAGCGGAGTCTGTCAAAACCCTTCAGGCCACGCCAACCGCTCACATATTCAGGGACCATGATCGTAAGGTCACATGTATTATGCATTCAACTCGACCTGCCCTGTATCTGAATCAATCCAGGAATGTTTGGCATAATGCCCAGGAACGAAATACGTTTGTGTAATGAGGGTAGATTTTCGGTTACGCTTGGCATTCTGCTCTGGTATGATTGAAAATAGGTCCTAGCGCAATATAATACTTTGTCTTTGGTTGTGACACAGTGAGAGAAAATGTCACTGGCCATTTGACTTGTACCTATATTTTTAAAACCTGAACACAACCATGAGTCAAACAATATTTAATGTTAATAATCAATCTACATATTCCTTAAGGATCTGAAGATTTTTGAAGAGAGAGGAACTCACAGCGTGATTTATGAATTTCAAGATCAAATATATTATAGATCAGAATTAGGTTAGGTTTTTCTCCATACACTTAGCAAATGAAATAAAATATTTTTTACAAAAAAATATTACCGACTTCAAAAATAAATACCGACAAGGCAACTAAAAAGCAAGAAATAATATACATACAATAACAAAAACAAATTTTGTTTGTTACAGTTCACTAACAACACAAATAGTTCAACGTTAAAAATTCTAAATTGTTCCTCCATCGCACGTCTGACTTTGGCAGAATTATCGACATCGACAGTAGTGCCATAATAAAAAAAAAAAAAAAACAAATAAAACATTTTGAAGTTGGTGCCATGAAATAGTAGTCTTTATGTTTTATTCGGCACCAACTTCAAAATGTTTAATTTGTTTTTGTTATTCTATGTATATTATTTCTAACTTTTTAGTAGGTTGGTTTGTATTTCACTTAAATTATAATAGGCTTATGTCAACTGCTCAAATCCTTTCACAAAATATTGCTTGACCCGATGCAGGGCCGTTAATTGTTGAGGAATTCACTATCAGCTCGATTACATGTGTAATAGTAGTATGACGAGAATAAAGTGCTACTCAATACCATATTAGAGTAACTAAATCACAAACTCTGAAATATTGAATAGGTCCGCTCGTCATTTGCGGTCTTCATCATCAGTTCCACTTTACCAATTGGTATTTTTTAAGAGTACATGCACGAATCACTATAAAATATACCTAAATCACTGTAGGTTTCCCTTTAATATTTTAAGAGTTCCTTCGATTTTTTCAGGATCCCATCATCAGATCGTGATCTGATGACAATGGGACCAACTTAGAAGTATACCCTTTCAAACACATTTTTTTTTCAAATCGGTCCAGCCGTCTTTGCATTACCGGTGAAAAAAAAAACAAATTAGAGAACATTCATGAATTGTGAACCAAAGGAGGACCTTTTTGAAGTTAAAAAGTGCATAAAGATCATGATGAATTTATTTATGACTGAAATTGGACGTGATGGAATTTTAATATTGAGAGGGAGACTTAATAATAGAACAGCCTACTACAATCCTTGATAACTTTATTACATTATGTTATTAGAAACTATTTACATGATTATTTATCACGATCACATTGTTGAGGTATTTTAGATCATCCCACTATTCTTATACATAATAACCACCATTTCAAACATCCGTAATAACCAAAACTTCATTGACAACTCCCATATCCGATATCCCATCAAAATGTACTCCAATTCCATTCATAGCTAAACCCTTTACAGTAGCCATCTAATTTTAGGTCATGGCAAATTGCTCCGAATCTGTTAGTATGAGATCCGGATATAAAACCCTTAGGTTATTATCAGCGTTGGCATCTATGGGGAGTAAAGCGATGAGGCGATTAGCGAAGCTCTATGGCGCGTATGTAAGCCAGATAAGGGCTCGATAACCTACAGCATGAAAACATACGACCGTAGCAAAACAATGCTATTATTTTATTGACAATACATTTCTCACAATATACCACAATTCCTCATTAACAGCTGCACTTAGAGTCATTTAAAGCTTATTAAATGATTAATTAGTAAAGATTTTATATGATAACATTTTGAAGAGGAATTTTAAGTAAGCATTAAACGACTGTGAGTACGGCAATAAAAGATTTTTTTACACTTAAAACGTAGTGATATATTGTAGCAAAATATTGACGCAGCGATTTTTGAAGATATTTTTGTATCCACAGATACCTATATTCTATTCATTCAATTTAGAACTCTAAAATCAAACATACTGAGGTCTAAATTCAGTTCGAATTTCTCATTACTAACTATGAAAATGAATGTACCTACAGGAAGTACGTTTATTTTACGTATCTTGCAGTTGAGCGTTTTTGAAAGTTTGTAAATTCAATGTGTTTTAGCCTCTGAAGGTCAGAGACCTTCAGAGGCTAAAACACATTGAACACCAATAAAATAATCAAAAACACCACCTCCTTTCAGTATGTTTTCAAATAATTAATGCAGATGATCGCAATCCTATATCCATACACTGACATCGGAACCTCATTCGCAACTAAACTGACTTGTTCCACATACATTGCTTCCTCATTCCTGATAAGGAAGACATGCGAGCGACTAAAAACATTAATGGATTTCCGTTTTAGTATAGTTGCAGCTTACGATGGCCGTATCGCGTGTACAAAGCTAACGCTATGCTAATGTTAGCGCTGTGAATAATTATTTGTAGACTTTTATTGCCCTTAGCGAACTATAGATAAATAGTTTGCAACTGTTGTGCAAATGCTTGAAGATGGTACGTGAGGAATTCCTTGTTTGTAAAGGATTTTATAGGTGAGACAGTTAACGGTAGGTACCTCCATCGTTCTTCTGATTGATTTCTTCTCTCTTAACGTTTAAGAAATATGTCAGAAACCTATTGATGTCTATGTGTACGCAGATATAAGTACACTCTCTAATTCCTCATTCCTATGTTCGATGGAACGAAAATCCGACAACGATCGTAGAGATTTTAGGCGCAGGGCTAACGGTACGTGTTCTACGAGGTACGGAAGGGTGTAAGATTTTTCGCAAATGGACATTCATTCATGAACTGCTCTATCGATCTGCTTTTCTCAAATCCTCGTAAACATAAATAGACATAAAAACAAAAAAGAGTTGCTTACACATAAATAGAATATGCTTAACTTTATGTAGTTTTGTATTGTTGTTGCGTCTTAAAAGGCTCTCAAGTTGTTAAAGCTTTGTGTTTACCGATTACACAAGTAATGTCTACACTGTAAATAAGTTGATGACATTTCGCCAGCAGTTTCTTACTTTATGTTATGATCCCATATTTGCAAATAATAAAATATCGCTAATTTCTATTATTTGTTCGCGAAACTTTCAAGAATTTTTACGTGATACAAAGTTGTTTGCCGTTCGTGATATTTAAGGTCCATTCACACGACAACTTTTTCACGTACCTACTGTTGACGCACGTTTCTATAATATTCATTGCCAAAATATGGTTCCGAAAAATTAATAGGTTTTTTACAAATTTATATTACTTCCGCATCGTTCTTAATAAATAAAAGCCGTTACCGGCGGACGAAGACACGGAAATAATTATATCTATATTAAGTTAATAGTTACACCAAATTCAGTGCACCCTTATACAGATTACTTGACACAAATAAACAGATAATGTCAAAAATATAATAGATATTCCTATAAAGTAAAAAATATGTTAAGTATAAAGAGACATTTAATATTTCATCATCATCATCATCATCAGCCTATCGCAGTCCACTGCTGGACATAGGCCTCTCCAATTGCACGCCACTTTGTTCTATCTTCGGCTTCTCGCATCCAGCTTCTGCCAGCCGTTTTGCGTATATCATCACTCCACCTGGCTTGAGGGCGTCCTACACTACGTTTGCCAAGCCGCGGTCTCCACTCAAGAACTCGTTTACCCCAACGGTTGTCGGTTCTTCGGCTAATATGGCCAGCCCACTGCCACTTCAACTTGCTAATCCGGTGGGCTATGTCGATAACTTTAGTTCTCTGCCGGATCACCTCATTTCTGATTTTGTCCCTAAGAGAAACTCCGAGCATAGCCCGTTCCATAGCCCGCTGAGCGACTTTGAACTTGTGGACCAGCGGTACCGTCAGTGTCCACGTTTCGGCTCCGTATGTCATGACGGGTAGGACGCACTGATTAAAGACTTTAGTCTTTAGACATTGTGGGATCGACGATGAGAAGACTTGACGTAGCTTACCAAACGCTGCCCAACCCAACCGAATTCTCCTGTTCACCTCGTCCTCGAAGTTGTTTCTACCTAACTGCAATGACTGCCCGAGGTACACATATTTTTGAACAACTTCGAGAACGGCGCCGTGCACCGCTGTCGGTTCCGGTAGTACATGTTCATTGAACATGACCTTGGTTTTATCCAAGTTCATCCGTAGGCCGATGCGTACAGAAGAGTCAGCCAGGTCATTCAGCATCCGTTGTAGGTCCTGCAGCGTTTCCGCCATGATGACAATGTCATCTGCAAATCGCAAGTGAGAAATGTATTCACAATTGACGTTGATGCCTCGCCCTTTCCAGTGCAGCGTCTTGAACATATCCTCCATTGCATTTGTGAACAGTTTCGGGGAAATAACGTCCCCTTGCCTCACTCCTCGATGCAATGGTATAGGTTTTGTTTGCTGATTCTGTACTTGGACGGACATGGTGGCGGCTTCGTAGAGACATCTCATCACTTGGATATATCGCCAATCTACCTGGCATCGCTGCAGAGACTCCAGAACGGACCAGATTTCAATCGAGTCAAAGGCTTTCTCATAGTCCACGAATGCTAGACACAGGGGCTGATTATACTCCTGGGTCTTTTGTATAATCTGCCGCACTGTGTGGATGTGGTCTATGGTGCCATATCCGCTCCGAAATCCAGCCTGTTCCGGTGGTTGGAATTCGTCAAGTCTTCGCGCAAGGCGGTTCGTGATGACTCTTGAAAACAGCTTATAGACGTGGCTTAGAAGAGAAATAGGTCGGTAGTTCTTCAGCCGGGTCTTATCTCCTTTTTTGAAGAACAAGACGACTACACTTCTACTCCACGCCTCCGGAGTTCTCCCTTCAAACAGGACAGCATTAAAAAGCTTTTGGAGCTCCCTCAGTACGGGTTTACCTCCAGCTTTTAATAGCTCTGTTGTAACGCCATCCTCTCCAGGGGCTTTTCCATTTTTCAGCTGTTTAAGAGCCAGCACGATGTCGTCAATGTTGACTTCAGGCAGGTCTTCGGTGTAGTGGCGTGTTAGAGTGGCTCTAGGACCCTCATTTTCAGGATCAGGTCGAGATGCATGCGAAGCGTATAACCGGCCATAGAAGCCTTCCACTTCGGAGAGGACTGCCGGCTTCGAAGAAACAACTTCTCCACTTGCTGTGGTCAACTTCGTCAGGTGGCTTCTTCCAAGAGATTGTACGAACACTTTTGACCCCCGGTTCTGCTCGATCGCTCTTTTAATCAAAAGAGTGTTGGAGCACCGAAGGTCGTGTCGTATAAGCCTGTTGATCTCTTGGTTTAGAGCGCGCTTTTCCGACGAAGTGACGTGACCCGTGGGTTTTCACGTCGTTCCTTCATTAGCCCTAAAGTCTTTTCCGATAGCTTTGACTTCTTGCCCTTACGCTGCATTTCACAAAATCTCGTACCTTCTTCCCTGAGTATCCGAACCACATTTAATATTTATTTATTTGTATAGACTAGTTGTTCCCTTCCCGTTCATTCTCGTGGATGTTAGGTGTTATCTAAAAAGCATAATCCTATCCAAAGCTACAAGCTATAAGTTACTTTTATAGGCACCAAATTTCATCGAAACACATAGTTATGGTCCCGATTATTTCATAAAATGTTATTGTATTGAAATCAATCGTTTGGTTTCGTATCAATTTGTATTAACCGACCGTGGATTGGATCAGATTATTTCATTGAGAAGGGTCCGTAATTTAACTCAGCGGTTACCGAGCAGACCGAGAGACCTGCGAGGATAAACAATATTAGCACTGCCGTTTTAAAATAAGTGATCGTTTGCAAAATATGTCACACCCGTCTGTGCCTCAAAGATTACGTGAAGCCATCAGTCCTGCACCTTATCTTTTGTCGGTCACTCGGTCTGTCTCTACAGACTAAAAGAGTCAGGGAAAAGAGAGTGCACTTGTGTCTGTATAAACACTTACGCACGTTAATGTACCTTGCGTAGTTGGCTAGAGTCAAATGGGATTGGCCGTTGTAGAGGAGATCAATAATTCATAATTCAGTAGTCGGTTGGTAGTAGTCGTTTATGATTTATTATGATTCCTCACCTGAATGGGTTAGAGCAAAAAAATATTAACTTAAAAATATAAACTATTAGTATTATCACTTTCAGTCTTCAGTCACTGAAGACTGAAAGTGATAATACTAATAGTTTTACTATAATGATTTACTAGCATTAGAGAACTATTAAACCAAGGTTATTATAACAAATGCCATTAAGAAAAACGTTAATACATTATTCACCATCTATTTGACATCTCAATAATGATCAAACATTGGACCATTAAATGCACTATAAAAGTTCCCATTCAAGTTGATTATAAAACAATGCATTTAAGAGTTATTGTTCCGTACTTTATTTATATTTTTATTGCACAAAGCGCCAGGTTTGTTATGGCGATTTTCATTATACACGTGTGGTACAAGTTCTAAGAATAAAACGACTAGAGTAACTATTTGTTGATTCTATATTTTTCTAGGAATCAATACTTCGTTTTAGAAACGAATGTAATCGGATTAGAACTGCGATGATATTACAATAGTAATTTTAAATCAAGCGTTAACGTTCGTTTTAATATGCCTAATTTCCTGTATTATAATAAAATGGACAGAAAAATGGAAATTTGGCAAACTATTTCCACAAAGAATAGTCCAGTACGCAGTGCATGCAGACACAAATATACCTACTCTTTATTCTCGCACTTTCGTAGTTGGAAGGGACGGCAATCTGACATGACTGGAGAGACATAAGGCACAGGGCCAATGTGTTTTCAGAGGCACGAAGGGATAAGACTGTTTTCGAAAACGGTCATCTATCATATCAGTAGTAACTTTGCATAACCTCGCCGATTCCTCGATCTACTTGGTCGCTACTGTGTCACAGATCCTATTTTGTTATTATTAAGTTTTAGTAGGTACCTGTAGTTGGCATCATCAGACAGACTGTATACTTTGTGTATCACGGAAGAAAAATCGTAATAAGCTATAAATTCGGCAGCTATCCCTGAATTCTTACGCGATAATTGTATAAATAAATAGTAATAAAATTTTCATTGGATCAACGTAGGTTACTTTGTACTGGTTAGAAAATATTACAGCTATTAAATATTTCATTGTTACTGCATACAAATAGGTAATATAATTACACTTGTGGTACATAATTATGTTGTCGCTTTACACATTCGTACGGCACGTTCATTGTTCAACCGGACGCGTTTACAAATGTGTGAATGTCTGAATTTTGGCACGTGTCTGTACATGTATTAGTCAATGTGTAAAAGAGACGTTAAATCTAGTAAACATATTTAGACAATATACCACTCAATAGGTGTCACTCTGAGACAAGTATCCCACCGCCCCGGCGAGTAACGAGCAACTAACAACTACTTTCACGCTAAAGAAACGTCAAGAAACATACAATAGATATGATGTAAATCTCGTTCGATATCAACAAAATAGATACAAGTATAGGGCGAGTTCTCGCCGGGCAGTGTAAACAATTAGCGATCAACTATTAATATAATTTATATATTTTGTTTACATGGGATCTACATGAGTTTTAATTACCAAATTCTTTTATTTTCTCATGGCTTTACTCTTGGCATTGATTTTGTAACCTAAAGGAGCCAAGTACTTTGACTTTTGACTACATCTATTGTACATTTCTTGAGCGAGAAAATCGCTTATAGTTGCCCGCTTTGTCATCGTTGGAGGGACAAGTTCCATAGATTCTCCGAGCCTGTGTGATATAACCAATAAGGCTTACTCTTTTTCCCTGAAACGAACCTTCGTAGGCGTTCACAGTTTGAACAGTCTTTTATGAATAATTTCTTCTTTGGGTTATCATAAAAGTTTCGGATACGTTGACAATGTTTGTGAAAGACTTAGCGAATTGATGATCATCGTCTAATTTTGCGATTGAAAGCAAATTTACCGTCAAATTAGACTACTATAACATAACAAAAAATGAAGGTTGCATAATAAAAAAAACAGATTACGAGATTTCGAAACCGACGAATCGTTACCCAAATTATTAATATTTTATGGCATAAAATGAATAGTAGATTAAATAAGAAAAGTCTTATATCTTCTCTGAATTAAGTGAAACAGTAGATTCATTTACAGTAGAAAGAACAGTTATAATTCTCCTTAGTGCAAATATATATTTTACAAAATAATACCCAACAAACAACTCGCATCCATCCCATGTCTCAGAACAAACGAAGCGAAAGCTTTTGTTATACCGATTTTCATTGTTATCGAATCAATGAACGTAGTTTTTTGAATCGATTCCAAGTGTTGAGCGTTATGAATGATTTATTTTTATTCTGGTACAGCACTAACTCGTTTAATTCCTTTTATATTGAAATGTCAAAATGTTTTTTTAAATGACTAATGTGTTTTTAAGTACGTTTTTATTTAGGTGAATAATTGGGTTGGGAAATATAGGCATATTTTGTAAAAAGTGTGCCAAAATTACATGTTATATGTGTGTGCGTTGCTTGACCGCGTATTTGTAGGTATTGGTACATATTTTACAGTGGTAGTTTTGTCGGAATCGAAGTTAAAGTCGGAGGTTTTAAATTTGGTTTGTCGGAATCGGAGTCGGTTTCGGAGGTGGTAGGAGAAGACGGTATGTTGAGATAAGGCTTGAGAAAATAAGCTAAGAAAAGAAACATAATTCAGCAATTTTAAATGTGTGAAGGAAAAAGTTCGCTCCATTCTCTAGGGAATCCATGTGAATTTTTCCTAAATACCTATAATATGTATCTATTAATTAGCTTAAAAGAGCGGCCGCCGACCGCTTGGTACCTCTGAATAAAATGTGTGATAAAAGTGGCGGAGCCGAAGTCAGAGTTAAGAGGTGTAAAGTCATGCGGAAGTTTCTATCTTTTGGAATCGGAGGCGATGAAGCTTTTATGATTTACTATTAATTGGACCGAGATTCTGTATTCGTGAGTATTGTGTGAGTTATGTTATTGGAATCCCCTCTTGAGTCCCTGACTCAGTGGTGACCGAGCAGATTGAGACATCTGCGGGGTTAAGCAACGTTATCACTGTCGGTCCATAGATGGGAGACCGTTTTTGAACATTATCACACCCCTCCGTGCTTCGGAGTGCATTTTAAGTCGGCGGTCCTGCGCTGAATCTCTATTCCGGTCGTGTAAATTTCCGACAGATCTGACTATGAGAGTGAGGGAGTAGAGAGTGCACTTGTGTGTGCGCATACACTTGTGCACTATAATATCTCTTGTGCAGCTGACTAGTCTCTAATGAAATTGGCTACCGTAACCACCAGACATTGGTTAGGAGAATATTATTATTGGAGTCTCAACGCACCTTAAGAACAATAAGTCTGAGACACCTACCATGACTGTAACTGATTATTAAAATCTCGGAACATCTCCAAACCATAGTGGTCTGAGAATCTGTGTCTTAAGTTATATCTACGAAAGTATAGCATGTTGTAAAGTTTCAAATCGTGCATCCTTTCTTTTTAACTATTTGTAAAGTAATGGACACGTGTCTTATACTTGTTTACAATCAACATTCAAGATCTATGATTAAAACAAGATTCTATATGTAGTTAGAATAGCTACAGCTATCTACAAAAATTGTAATGCGATTAAGAGATAGCATTTTGTAAAAGAGACGGAGCTTAGTGCAAATTGATCAAGTGATCAAGCGGGGATTAGGGGCGACCATCATTTTATGACTTACTAAGACAAACTAGGACTTTAATAATTTGTAAAATTTGATATACCTACTTCCTTTCTTTAGAGTATTTGCCGAAGTTTCATTTTTGCAGTCACTGTAATATAAAAAGGATAGGTATGTCCTATAAAATAGCGAAAATTCATTCACTTATTCATTCTACATAAAATTTTGAACATATCTAAAATCAGATGTACCTAATTATATGGTAGGTAGTTTAAATAAATGCTTAAGAAAATAAGATAAAAAAATAAACATAATTCAGCAATATTAAATGTGTAAAGGAAAAAGTTCGCTCGGGCGGGACTCAAACCCGCGATCGTAGGGAATCCGTGTGATTTTTTCTTAAATAACTTTATTATGTACTAGCTGACCCGCACAACTTCGTACGCGTAAATTTGCCCCGTTTTTGCAACATATTTCATTGCTGCTCCGCTCCTATTGATCGTTGCGTGATATTATATGTGTGTTAGCTAATTCCAGATTTGTGAAAATTTCTCAGAAAGATAATCAAAGTTATACAAACTTGAACTTAAAGAACTACTATAGATGTGGATAACGACCAGTATATTACAAAACAATCAACTCAATTCCTATTACGATTGTCCCCACATCTCACAACATGTGGTTGCCCTGCCGTAAGACTATTATCACGGCACTAATCGATTTGAACCTCGCAGTACCGTATAGCGCTATTCAACCGTTTTATTTTATTGTTCAAACCCACACTCGTCATATCGACCCCTTGTATTGTTGTATTACATCATAACAACAAATTATCACACTACTTTAACTCTTATTTCAAGGCCATAAGGTCCATTATAATTACAAAAAATAGTGTTTGAAAAAGGGGTCTGATTATGTCATGTTTGTTAATTTATAAAATGGAGTCATCGTTTCGAATTACTTGTGAAAAATAGTGTTAGGTTCCCATGGAATAGTGTGAAAATTAAATAGCATATTTTTTTGTGATGGGGTTAAATTATGGTTACTACAAATAAAATCGAGTTACTGCTACAAATGTTTAAATAAAAATGTTAATCATTAGTTAGACCTTAATTCTAACTCGTCTTTATCGATTAAAAATAACTTAATTTAACTACCTTTTTTTGTAATCCTTTTTTTGTAGTTTACTAGGTAAGTTGTAAATAATGTTAATACTTTGTATATAATTACTTCGTAGGGTAATTAATGTATTAAATATAATTAATAATAAATTTTCATTTAAATAAATAATATAGATAAAAAAAAGCTTAATCTAATAATAATGTATACTTCGAAGTTCCATTTTTTTTAACGCATGTATTAGCACGTTAGGGCTTACAGTAATAGTTATGAATGAAACAGGACAAACATAATTTGTTGTATGTGAAATATATATATATATATATATATATATATATATATATATATATATATATATATCCAAAACATGCCATCGGTCTGTGTCTCCCCATAACACATAGAAAATGAATGACCCTTCAAAAGCAAAACCCATAATTTTCAGATTAATTGCTGCCAATAATTATTAGGCACCACCGCAAGACATAACAATTCAAAAAAACTCAAATAGGCCATTAAATAGGACCCCCGCTAAGATATTTTAATAAACTAACGCTATTATTTTTATTTCAATGAGAATCGCTGGTACGTCATTGCCAGAGGAAAAAATCCACCAATAATAAAATTATGGGAGAACCGCTGGGCTATTAAATGCAGACCGCCCGTGATATATACCGGCCCGAAGCGTTAGCGAAAGTACTCCTAGCATAGGGCATGGGAGGAGCGTGGAGAAACATGGTATTACGAGCTGGATATAAAAATACAGACTATTAGATAGAACTCTGTAATTATCTCTTTATCTAACAGACAATATGTATACTATTGACTGGCCTGTAGGTCTAGTGGTTAGTGACCCTGACTGCTAAGCCGGAGGTCGTGGGTTCGATTCCCACCCAGGATAAAACTTTGTATAATGAGCACATTGGTTTATTCTGTGTCTGGGTGTTATTTATCTATAATATGTATGTAATTAGAAATATATAAGTAGGTACCTATGTTTATCAGTTGTCGGGTCTCCATAGTACGAGCTCTGCTTAGTTCGGGATCAGATAGCGTTGTGTGAGTTGTCCCAAGATATTATTATTATACGAGACCGAAAAAAATGGGAACATACTAGGTACCTATCATGTTAGGGATAGATCGAGTTGCGCTACACTTGGTCGAAAACTGGAGTGATCTACATAGGAAAATTCAAAATTCTTTATTCACTTAGTATGCAAAACAACTCTTGTGATACGTCGGGATTCCACATGTACATGTAATGCCAAGTTCGCAAACAATAGTTAAAGCCGGAGAAAAGAACCTGGCAATAAAAACTCGCGGCCAAATTGCCAATTTTACAATGTTTGAATGTTTATAAACTTGATATGAGGGTAAGGTGCTGCGACTAATATACTATACACCAAGTTAACCCTGGAGTCGTCGCGCGGATTACAATAGTAATCCACTGTTGCAAAACTTAGTATTTCAGAAAAACTACGCATTGGAATTGTTTGTAACTTCATGTACTTTATATTAGATAGTTTACGCATTCGTTTAAGTGCAGCGCGAGCGCCTATCGCTTCAAAGTGTTTGTCAGGAGCCCCGTAAAGTTCGCGGATTACTATTGTAATCCGCGCAACCTATTACGTAAGTATTTTTTCCCAGTTATCGTTAATATTTTTTTAACATTTTCTCTGTGTTGTATCTGTTTTTTATTAGACTATATACTATGTTATATGAATTTATACTAAAAAGTACTGGCTTGATACATATTTCATTTAAAAATAATTAAAATTAGAATCACTGTGGATCAAAAGAGTGCTGCTCAAATTGGAGCTTGGCTTAATGAAGGTGCTGAGGGTAGCTTAGATTCTAAAGGTGGTTCCAGCTCGGATGATGATTGTTGAGGAGCAGAACCACGAGTCTGAATCTGAGCAGGAGGTAGACATCTCAAATCAGGTATTTGAAAATGACTCTGTATCAGCAGATCATCAGTATTGTGTTGGTGTAGACAACACTATCTGGTCAATGACTGTGCCCTCGAATAGAGGAAGTACTCGCAGATACAATTTTGTTGACTCGTCTAAAAGACTTTTCGAAAACCCGACTACCAACATACATACATATAGCGAACAAAAATGTTGAGAATATTACTCGCCGTGAGTTTCTCATTTCACTCTCTTTGATATTGATGGAACCCTTGGCTCACCAGAGGATACAGCAGAAATCATTACCACTGAATTTAGCTTTCAAAATAAAAGATTTTTTAAATATATCTGAAGTCGGAGCCCAACTATCTACCTCAACATCATCGCGAAGTAGCTCGATAGGTCGCTGTCATAACTGCGGTAGGTGACGAAATAAAAGCACTTGCCGATCATGTAAATCTTGTCACAAATTCGTTTGCCCGGACCATTCCAAATATATATGTTCTTCTTGTTTAGAAATTAATGATTAGTTTCATAATTTTACTTACATTTATTATTTGATCCCAATTTGAAGCCAACGAGCCATTTTTGTATTAAAAAAGAATAAGATTTTTAAATATATTTTTTTTAACTATTTAAAGTTAGTATTTTTTGTTGTGTTAATTTAAATAATATAAACTACTGTATGTTACTTCGTTTTTAAGCGGAATAAACCAAATTGATTAATAAATTCTAGTTTTAGCCTTAGTTTTAAATGGATTACATATGTAATCCACGCGACCACTTACGTCCCTTTTCTATGCGCGACGACTGTAGGGTAAGGACTGATGAAAATTGTAATATAAAAAAGTTGATACAATATAGTAGGAGCATCTACTTACAACAAAGGTAAAAACTATCTGTGCTTAAATATTGGTCAAAGTACTTGTAACGAATGATTAAATATAAAATATCAAAAGGAAGAAATGAATGGCCTTACTTACTTATATGGAAATACTTTACCTGGGGTGATTAAATCTTTAATATTGTTTTAGCAATAAAATAGTGCATTAAGAAAACTTAAATGTCCAAAATAAAAATGTTAAAAATCCTTCTTGTCTTCAGTTTTTCTGTCGAATGCTATACCTATACCTTATACCCTAGATCATCATCAGCCTACATCGGTCCACTTAGGTCTCTCCTAATTTACGGCAGCACACCTAGTCCTGCACCTTCCGTTTCCCGTCAATCCCAGCGGCCTTCTTCATGTCATCGGTTCATATGCCATGCGTATACCGAGTAGTCTTAGTCTCCATTCTAGCTAGAACGATACCATTATGCGCTTGCTCATACTAATAGATTGAAATGTTTTTCAATAAAGGTATAAAACAAAAAGCTATTGATAATAATAGTACAGTTAATAGGTGATAAATAATTGATTGATGAGTAAGCAAAGGTATTGTTCTATTCAGATTACAATGGGTGAGATTATGTCTTAAATGGCGTGAGAAAGAGGCTGCTTTCTGTTTGAGCACTTCCCATGCTCATAATGATTAATAACTTTAAATCTTTTATATGTTATGTAAATATCATTATTCATTTACGGAAAAACATTCTCACTAGTTATATTCACGATATATCCTTTTGAAGAGTGGAACTAATTATGTTATTCCAACAATTCCATACGAACTCGTAAACCTATGAGTGTAGGACAGAGTTTGCGTTTTTTTTGTCACATTCGCAGTTTTCTTCACAAATGTTTATATTACTATCATAACGAGAGAGAGACCTATCGCGAGCATGAAAGGATGGAAAAAATTGAGGTCTAGTAATATAGTCCAGATAGGTGGTTCGATTCCGGCCCCGGTTTGGCTTACGGAATTCTCGGGTCCGATTCCTGGGTCTGGACTTCAAATTTTTCTATCTTCCAAAAATGTAATTATTGTATTTATACTATCATAATATTGCATTTGATATACGCTGAAGCTCACATGAGTGATACTTTGTCATACAATTAGCATTGAATGTCTGTAAAGTCCTGAACGTAATATTCCGACCACGACCGCTTTTCTCGTGCACAAAGCTCACTGGCGCGTCGATAGACTCACGATATTTATGCTTACTTTATGCAGAGAGGATGCAGGATATTCTCTACTGCGTTTACCGACCTTAATTCTTTTAGCTGCAGCTTCAAAAATTAACTTTGACGCTACCATCATTGTGATGGATTTTGAAATGTTAATTTAAATTTTAAAGTGGTACCATTCTCATTTATTAATACAATTAAGACTAGCACTACCCCATCTTTTTCTGTGGGTATCGTCAAGGCGACTAAGGGATTTCACATCGGAGGATGAGCCGCAGCGTTCTGTGCATACTTTAAAGCCTTGCTGCGATCGCCAACCCACTCGCCAAGCGTGGCGATTATGGCAATTTCCCCCTAGGACCTATAAGTAGGTTCTACTACGGAGATCCATGCCCAGCAATGGGACATCATATTATGGGTTAAAGAATACGACCAATAGTAGTCGTGCATTGGTCATCGACTATATTATTAAGTTCACTTGAACGCCATTGAATGATTTCATTGATCGTTATACCTGGAACTCCTGTTAGTATTTAGATATGCAGATGGCTATGATTCTAGCATACTGTATTCTATAAAGCAGTTGGTAAAGCCGTTTTATTCATCGTTCCTACTCCCTCGTGAACGTTGATAATTCAAAAAAGTCTATTTCAAGCTATTTTCGTATAAGTATTTTTGATAATCAGGGAATAATTGTTTTCGTTTTTATAATATTAGAAGGTAAAAAACAAAAAATAAAACAACTCAAATAAATTGTATATTCGACATCGTACGATCATCGACGCGTAGTACAACGCAATCGATACATACAACCATTAAAACGATTATTTTAAACGAAACAATACGATAACGCTCCCCAAAATATCCCTTGCGGGGTAAATTTGCACCCGCTGCGACACGTGTACGATTTTTTACCCCAAGGTGACTCGGCCACAGGCGCGGGCGGCGGGTGGGCTCAATCGACAAATGAAAAGTCTCCTTCAATTAATTAATGGTGCGGCGCTTGCGGTTGTGCGGGAGAATAATTTCCTTTAATACTTATGAAAAGCGTGAAGATTTGATTGTTTGGCTTAGATTAGCAAATTATGAATTAATTCCTACTCCTCATGGTATAAGGGTTGCGAACCTTACTAAAACTATAATAAATGGATGACCACAGCAACTCATCGGATGGATGAGTTGCTGAGTACCTATCCAATTTTGTAATATAACATCAACAAAGGTAGGGACAATGTGTCAATAAATCATTGATAAATTGTTTATAAGTTGATTTTGAGCACGACACAAAATCTTTTTGAGCCAAAGAAAAAAGAAGTTCCAATGTTTCGATCACAACAAAGGGTTTAAATAACGCCATAACAAACACAAACTTACTTAATTAATTTAAAACTTCCAATAAATTGCTCTACAAAAATTGACTGTAAATGACTTTGTAAAAACTACGTCTTTATTTTTTGGAAACTCCTTTCATTGATATTTCTGAACTCGCTAATAGATTTTTGCATGAAAAACTGATACTTCAATATCATGACTAACAATCTGCCAACTTTAATTAATTCTGTGGATTTCAGTGGTGAAGTTGTGCAATATCTTTATTTGTCGGAGAAACTTGGAGGTACTTTGAATTGCTTGAAGGTAAAGACATTAAAGTTATCAACTCTTGTGAGAGTAATGTTCTTCTCAAATGTTCTTAGAATATGTAATAATGCTACTAGGTAGTGCTCTGGGGTAATAAGTATTAATAATAATATAAATTTATGTTTAAGATTAATGTTATAGGTACCTACAGATTTGGACGGCCATATTTTTGTTTTCTTAAGTATTATTTATTGTCTACTAGTTAACCGATTTAACCGCTCATCCAGAGCTCTACGATTGGTCGCTATTGAGTCACTGACTGTGACTCATTCATTACACAAATTTAGATGTAAATTGATATCTAGAATTGAATTGGGATGGAATAGGGTTTGAATATGGTAATGAAGCATCATGCAAACAAATAAATCTTGAAATATTGATCGCATTTTTAGGGTTCGCTACCTCAAAATGAAAAAAACGGAACCGTAAGTTAACGTTAAAAAAACTACGATAATACGACAGTTTATGCTGCAAAAATGTGTATTTCGACACTTTCAAGGAATCCAAATTTATAGGGTATTTGTAGTTGACCTAGAATTATGAATACTGTCTTATACTTACTACAAGTATAGGGAAAAGTTTGAAAACCATACATTTATTATTAAATCACTAGCTGTCCCACGCAACTTCTTGTGCGTCAATTTTTCCCGTTTTTGCAACATTTTTATTGCTGCTTCGCTCCTATTGGTCGTAGCGTGATGTTATATAGCCTATATAGCCTTCCTCGACAAATGGGCTACCCAACAAAAAAAGTAGTTCCTGAGATTATCGCGTTCAAACAAACAAACTTTTCAGCTTTATAATATTAGTATATATTATAAATATAGTCTTTAAAAAACTGCGCACTCGATTCCTAAACTAATTATGTATCATCAGACTAGTTCTTGTCCTATTTTTCCAGTTTTAATATATTATATTGAGAAATTATACTGTAAGAAAATATTGTTTCAATTTAGAATAGACCTTTTGCAGTGTGCTTAATTACTCTAAAGGTATTAATTTCCCCTCATTATTACACGTAATTGTATCGCTGAGATATTCCTCAGCCATATAATGACGTGTCAAAGAATAGGATATTTCCTATTCTTTTCCAGGATTTCCTGGGACCCTGAATAGTCTCTCTTTGTCCCAATAAAGTCCCGGTCAAAGTACCAATGAATAGATTTGTTCACACAAAGTTACCTTTCTATTCGATTGTGCAACTCCATTTAATCCGTGTATCGCCATCAACACTTCACCCAAAAGGCACTATTTCATTTAAATAAATAGGGCTTCTGAGGGCTTCTGTATAATAATATATAATTGTCATCACATCCTATAGACACTAGATATCCACACTATCTAAATAAGTCACTCACCGATATGCAAACACATCAAATTGAATTTGACAAAATTAATTCATGAATCCCTGATAGCCAATGTTTGCTAATGCAAATGATAATATCGAGTTATCTGCAATATAAGTATACAAAATAATATTGATAACATCTACAATCTACAAGTGATTTCAGTTATCCTTAATATATATTATTGAAAAGTAAATAATTTAAAAGGTTTCATATAAAACCATCAGAAATGTTTAACAACAAAGTTGCTAAAATAAATGAAATGTTGAAAATTTCCACATGGACATGGACATATCCATATTATTACCTACTATTTAATTATGTGCCGTAGGAGTAAATTGGGATCAGATAGCGTTGTGTTAGTTGTCCTAAGATATATTAGATATATTAGATTAAATTAGATAATAGTGTTTTATTTTTAGCTGGTAATGTTAAATTATATTAAGAAAGAGCGATTTACCATTATTATTAAATATTTTAATTGCAAAAATTGCAGTCACATGATTGCTATACAGTATAATTATTTATTACACTTCAATATATATATTACAGTATAAAACAAAGTCGCTGTCTCTGTCCCTATATCCCTATATATGCTTAAATCTTTAAAACTATGCAACGGATTTTGATGCGGTTTTTTCTAATAGATAGAGTGATTGAAGAGGGAGGTTTATACTCGTATGTATAATAACATCCATTATATAGTGGATAAATAAGGGGCGGAGCAGCAATAAGAAATGTTGCATAAACGCAAAATTTACGCAGACGAAGTTGCGCGGCTCAGCTAGTTAATTATAATAATAATATAATTATATCTTGGTACAACTCACACAACGCTTTCATTTTTTTTTTCTATTTTAGAGACGACTCCCGCAGAAGGGTACAAGCCCTGTGTCGCAGGGGACTTTACAAACATACAAGTCACGGTTACAAAGTACACCCAGACTCGGAACAACAATTTGTGGATCTCACGAAATGGTAACCTCTTGCGTAGCAGTCGTACACACTCCCACCGCGCCACAGAGGCAGTCTATCTGATCCCAAACTAAGCAGCTCAGAAGCTTGTACTATGGAAACCAGACCAGACAGCCACAAAGGCAGTTTATTAATTATCAATGAATATTTCACACCGTGCACGGCTTTAGTTTAATCGCTTTGTTTTTTGAGGTTTTATTTATTTGATTTCCCCTATTTCACCCACTTAAACCTTTAAAACATCCTTTTTTTAGTGGATGACAACAGTTTTATTGTGTTTTCAAAGTTTTATTTCAGATAGGAAATTATAGGTATACCTAGTCTAGCCATAAATATTGTTACGAAGAAAAAACATTTTTTTTTATTGCAAATAATATTTATTACTTTTACAGTGTGTTAGTTTAATACATAAATAAAAAAACAATTCAAAATATAAAAAGCTTATTCGAAGTGGTCTCCATTGGCTGCAACACAGTCCTTTAAACGTTGAGGCCAGTTATCAATAGAAGCACGCACTCTTTCCATGGGAAAATTCTTCACTGCCAATCGTATGGATTGTTTTAGGGACTCCAAATTATCATGGCGTTTAGAGCAAGCCATACTCTCTAAAACTGACCATAAATCATAATCCAGCGGATTAAAATCGGGACTAGACGACGGCCAGTCTTCAGCTCTGATGAAGTCCGAAACGTTCACTTCCAACCAAGACTGCGTGGACCGAGCTTTATGACCCGGCGCTGAGTCTTGTTGGAAGGACCATACTTGGTTATTGAACATGGTGTTGTTAAGGGGTTTAACTACCTTCTCAAGAATGGTATCTTGATACACTTGTGCCGATGTTTTGATACCTTTTTCACAAAAATATGGCTCAGTCACTCCTTCATAGCTAACACCCCACCAAACCATCACTGAAGTCGGATAATGCCCACGTTGCACTCTGTCGACTAATTGGAAAGCTTCCTTAGAGCTTTGAGCATAAATACGGTCATTTTGTTTGTTAAAATGTTGCTTAACTGTAAAGATTTTCTCATCCGTAAACAAAATTTTTCTGTGACCTCCCTTTGCGTACCGCTTCAGTAGTTGCTTCGATTTTACCACCCTATTCTTTTTTAAATTATCAGTTAAAAAATGACCAGTGCGTCTCTTATAGGCTGCAAGTCCTAAGTCATCTTTTAAAATGCGTGACATGGTTCTGGGTGCTATCTTCATCTCCCGAGATAAAATCTTTTGCTTTCGGACAGGATTTCTTCGAATTCTTTCCCTTACTGCTTTGACCACCATTTTTGTACGAACACTACGTGGACGGCCAGATCTTTTTCTGTCACAAACAGAGAAGGTCTCATTGTACCTATTAATAGCCAGGTACACAAACATTTGACTAATACCAAGCGTATGGAGAGTTTTAAAAATTACATTCGGCTCCATACCAACTTTGTGTAATGCAATCACAGCGATTCGGTTTTCTTTATCACCCCACTCCATTTTAATATAGCAAAATATTGTACAATGTATTGGCGCCAAAATTAGAAAATACAATGAACAATCGTATAAAAATGACAGATTCCAAATTCAAATGTAATATCTTTCTTATTTTTAATTGTAACAGTATTTATGGCCAGACTAGGTATACAGGGTGGAATTTTGTAATGCCACCTGGAGGGGAAGTACTCTTAATACTTTAGATAGAAAATTTTACTCAAAGGAAACATTCCTTTATTTTTGAAAAGAAAAAAAACGGCATTAAAGATTTTTAAAAATTCGCTTGCCGCACACGGTAATCGAACCGACTAAAATCTGTAAAAGTTGCACCGTGTACTTTTATTGCATTGATTGTTAGGGTCAATAAGGATGAAATCTCTTTAACAAACTTCATAAATTGAATTACATGAAAACAATTAAATTTTAAATTAATTTAATTATGTACAAAAATTTAAACTAACTAATTAATTGCTCGAAATGAGCTCCATTTTCAGAAGTTAAATGAATGGAAACAATGAAATCTTAAATTATTAATTCAATGGGTCAAGTTAAAGCACTTTTACTCAAAGATCTATCTGTGTACTTATGTTATTCATTAATTATTATCATTGACGTCATTTATCCATCGAAATGACGAATTACTATTTAGATAAGACGATTGCAATTTGCACGTGTTTGTAATGCAGACTCCTTTCTTAGATGCGACATAACTGCGTGTATGACGTAGTTTAAATATGGAATGTTACATTTGAAAATAGATTTTCATCTGTTATTCACATTTGATTGTTTTTACAAATCATTTCATAATTGATTCACGGTAAAAATGGCTTATCAAGAGCAATTTGATTTAATGGAAGCTTATTTTTTAAATAATAAAGATGTGAATCGTGCTCTGCGGTGGTATGGAGAGAGATATCGAGACCGTCAGACACCAACTCGATTTGTACTGAAAAGAATGATAGAAAATTTAAAGAACACTGGAAGTTTCAAAAAGCGACGGCACCCTCTTCAACAAAACAACTTTGATTTTGAATTAAATATTTTAACATACTTCGAAGCATTTCCGAAGGCTTCAAGCAGAGATGCTGCCGAAGTAATTGGAACAACCCACACTCGCATACTTAAAGTGCTGAAAAAGTATAAGTTTAGATGTTATCGTGATGGTCGGTTGGTACAAAAATTGCATCCTGGGGATTGTGAGAGACGACTACAATTTTGTCAAAACATGCTGAGAGAAATTAACCGTAACCCTAATTTTTTGAATAACGGCATGTACAATCGCCGCAATAATCACTATTGGTCTAGAGTGAATCCTCTTCGTGTTCATGAAACTAACAGTCAAGTAAGATTTTCTTTCAACGTTTGGTGCGGAATTATGAGAAATATGGTTGTGTTAGTCCATGTATACGAAGGTCACTTAAACACTGTTAAGTATTTAGAAATACTCGATTTATTAAGAAACGAGTTAAATGGTTTCCCCGAGGAAGAGCGAAACCAAATAATTCTACAGCAAGATGGTGCTCCAGCCCATAACAGCAGAATCACTACTGCCTACATTAATAACCATTTTAATACCTGGATTGGTACAAACGGCACAATCAGATGGCCTGCGAGATCACCAGATCTCACCCCTTTAGATTTTTTTTTGTGGGGATATGTAAAAAAAACAAATTTACACTAAATCTTATGAGAATGTAAACGAGTTGAGAGTTGAAGTTCAGAATACGATTTATAACATTCACCACAATACGTTATTGAAGGTAACTAGAAATGAATTCGTTAGAAGAATAAATTTGTGTATCCAAGAAAATGGAGCCCATTTCGAGCAATTAATTAGTTAGTTTAAATTTTTGTACATAATTAAATTAATTTAAAATTTAATTGTTTTCATGTAATTCAATTTATGAAGTTTGTTAAAGAGATTTCATCCTTATTGACCCTAACAATCAATGCAATAAAAGTACACGGTACTTTTACAGATTTTAGTCGGTTCGATTACCGTGTGCGGCAAGCGAATTTTTAAAAATCTTTAATGCCGTTTTTTTTCTTTTCAAAAATAAAGAAATGTTTCCTTTGAGTAAAATTTTCTATCTAAAGTATTAAGAGTACTTCCCCTCCAGGTGGCATTACAAAATTCCACCCTGTATATCATGAAGTTGGATAAGGTAATAGATAAAATTATAAGATAGAAGAATCTGTAATATATTTGCCACTGATATGTATTTTAGACTGACTTGCAAGTTTCGGTTTACTCTACTTAGTTTTCGTGATTTCTATTTTGCCATATCCTTTGTGATACTTAGATGTTTTTTATTAAAGGAGTTGTCATTTCGTAAAACATTGTCAAAATGAAAGCAATTTATAAGTTTGACTAGCGTTCAGATCGTTTCGATAAGCATCATGTTAAATAACAAGAGCTCTCTGGAAACTGCTTCTATCCAAATACGTCAGTCTAATTCTATTTTGAGGACAACCAGTTCTATCTATATTTGACTTCACCGACTATTGATTATTGTATTATTATCCGGAGGTATTTCTTGAAAAGTCTAGTTCGATACATGTTTTTGAATTGAAATGGCACTACCACTGCGCTACCGTTATTTAGATCTACCTATCATTATGTTATACCTAATTGTAACTTCTGATGATTCAAGTGATTTAAAATCTGTGCTAAAAATATTTTTTTTTATTCTTTCAATCTCTTTTTAGTACAATCTTGTATTTAATTTGCTATAAGTATTTGTATGTCAGAAGCCGAAGATAGAACAAAATGGCGTGCAATTGGAGAGGCTTATGTCCAGCAGTGGACTGCGATAGACTGATGATGATGATGATGATGATGATTTGTATGTCAAACCTTAGATGCTAAATTAGTACAACTTCCTAACGTTGATACATGAATTTTGATTCTTAAGTGTACAAGGTACAGGTGGCCATAGGAACTCCTAAACTAAAAAAAAAGAAACCTAGCAAATTTGGGCTCATTTAATTCGTCTTGACATGTACTCAGATCCTAAATTATGAATGAGATCAAGGGTCTGATGATGGACCTGGAAGGTGGAACGGTGGTACTCAACAGTAATGCTATGTACCTGTTATTCGTTTTTTAACTTTTTAGAATCGTCTTGACAAGTGCTCTTACACTTGAACAGTGTTCAGGGTCTGATCATAGGACCAGAAGGTCATGAGTACTCGGGTAATCAGCAGTCAATGTCAACAGCCAGCTGATTTAATGTGGTTAAATAAAGATTAAATATAAATGAACAGACTTAGAAACAAGTCCAGTAAAAACTAAAAAGCAAAAATTTAATAAATTAGATAAAAGAAATCTTTTTTAAACAACCTATTATTTAAATGCCTTAAAACGAAGAAAATATTTATTTTAATTAAAACAAACCCATCAATTTGTTACATTATACCATTTATATGACATAGAAGCTTGTCGCGAGATTGTCATAATCCTGTACTTCACATTACACAAAATGTAGTGTAGTACTATCGATCATTGCTCATAAGTAGAGTCAAATCGCTAGTATAGGTCTTGGGTGTCGACCTCGCGACAAGCTTTTATGTCATATTTAAAAAAAAAATCGGTTGTCTGTAAAGTCGGTTTACTGACGATAAATGAACGTGACGTCAGCGTCATAAGAAAATACTGATGGAATGGTTTCATTTATCAAAAGAAAATTTTAATTTTATTTGTTGATAGATATTTTGTATGGATATAGAGAAGGAGGTAAATGGAAATCATAAATACAATTATGTAAATTTTTATTTATTTATTTTTACAATAGAACGTCACAGAGCGACGTAACGTCTCCTTTTTATTCGTGCGTTCAGCCGGCTCCATCGAATTATAAGACGTTGTCACGTCAAAAATCCTTCTAGAGCATTTAAATAAATAAATAGTTAGATACACAACTTTATTTAACCCCAAACATACGAGTAGGTACATTTTAGAAAAAAAAAACTCCGCAAAACCGAATAATCGGTTTGTCTGTGGAAATACATTCATCATCAGCCTATCACAATTCACTGCTGGACATAGGCCTCTCCAATTGCACGCCACTTTGTTCTATCTTCGGCTTCTCGCATCCAGCTCCTGCCAGCCGTTTTGCGTAAATAGTCAAATACAATACATTGCACTCAGGTTATCTTTTCACAAAATTTCTTAGGCATAACTTACTTACTAAGTAAACTATGCGGTTTTATAATTAGGTATGTAATAGGTTGTCTACACATTTAAGAAATATATACATTAGTCTTAAAATAAAAGCTTGGTTTTAGAAATTGTTTGTTCAAACTATTTATTTATTTTTTCTTTCTACCCTACCAATGCCATCAGCCATGTCAGAGTTTCAAGCATATCAAAAAGCTCCCACATTATACTGAGTGTTCTCATTTCGCGCTGCATTTAAAGGGGTGTTTGTTAAGATGTGACGTCACGTGTTCCTAATCGCGACACGCGCCGACAGACGTGATGATTTTCAGTTGTATATATATTTTTGACTAGGGTGGGTGTGTCAATTATTTGCATTCTGCTTTGTTGGTAGGTACTAGGTATTTGGTTATGTTGGGAATGGGTTGAAGTACTTAGCTATAGTTTAGGTGCTATCTACAATTCGGTGGGATAATGTAAATGTGGACTCCAAAGACCATTAGATTATAATCGCATTACATAGTATAATATTAAATTGATTGCGGTGTCTGTCTGTTTGTGGATTTAGGTAACTTAAAGTGACTAAATTTATCATTAAAAAAAAACTGGCAATTTCAAAACACAAATCACACACAGCCATTTAATCCCAAGCTTGATCGAGCATGTACTATGGCAACCAGACTACTGATAAATAGTATACATGTAAATAAATACTATTTAGGGGAAATACCCAAACGAGTTTTTCCACATTTCTACTAAATGTCTACTACGATAATCACTTCTATTTCTATTTAACAAATGATTTACCCAGTAAAGGCTGTTAGTTCAGTCTATCTTAATTACCTATTTGGAGCATTGTTGGATTAGAGCTAAAGTTCTATTAATCGAAGTACTTAACCCGGACTAACTTAGGACGAGAGGCACTTAGGAATCCCAAACGTAGGCTAAGTGTTGAATAATTTAATCAGTATTTAATACAAGGTCAACATTAACGGGTTTTCATAAGAAAAAAAAGGATAAAACCGGCTTTTATATAATAAATTCTGGTTTTAAATATAAAGTTGTTTTAAATCAGCGTAAGGCTTGTTTATTTTTTAAATTTTCTATCTTGACTTAATGACATCGGTTGAAAACGTAGGGTACGTAGGTACAACATCTATTTTGAACGTTAAGCCCTCGTATGTAGGCCTAGTATTCAAATTAAATGTTATTTTAACGCGGTTTGAGGAGCATTTTAATAACATGCGTTCACTGCTTACTCCATATCACTAGAACAATACTTCGGTTATTTAGTCTTGTCACGATATTGCCATGAAGCTTCTATTCCATTGGAAATTCCATAAGAACCCAGTAATGTTATAATTAAAAAACTTAGATAGATTACTTGACAATCCTGTTGGTCTAGTGGCTCATGACCCTGACTGTTAAGCCGGAGGTCGTGGGTTTGATCCCCACCCAGGATATATATATATATATATATATATATATATATATCCTGGGTGTATATATATATATATATATATATATATATATAGTTGCCGATCATTCAAATGCGAATCGATTAAATAGAATCAATTAAATTAAGTTTTAGCAAGTAGGCATATAACAATTGTAAGAAAAGTAACAGCAATAAAGGCTATTTTATTTTATTATATTTTTTATATTTATATAATATATATGATGGCCGCTTAACGTCATGTTAACGCTGTTCTAAGCAATTTATATAACCATTCACTTAATCAAAAAAGTTTAATAGAAATTATAAATGTTTTTTAAAGTCGAATAATGTACCACGCGTTGATGTTTGCTGAAAAAAAAACTCATCTTCTGTTACATATATGGAGTGCCCCCCTAAAATAATTATTTTTATTATTTAGCTTGTTAAACTAAGTAGCGGCTACTACAAGACATTTTTTCATCACATTTCATAAATTTTCAATGACTACTTACTCTGAGTATAATGACTGTGACATACGGAAGGACATACAGACAGACAGACGGACATGATGCAACTATAAGGGTTCCGTTTTTGCCATTTTGGCTACGGAACCCTAAAAAAGAGTAGATCAGTTACAAGCGCTCAGCAAGCTGTCCTTTAAAAGTTATCTAATTAGCAAACCTTCATGTCAGTGTCGCATCGCCAGCGTCAACAGATGAAAGCAGAGGATTACATTTTCTCTTCTTATCGCTCGTGTTAATTAAATAACTTTGAGACCTTCTTAGTAATAGTGTAACATTGCAATACATGGGTTATTTATTTGTCTGATGCACAAATAGGTAACCTATTGAAATGTTACATTTTGTTAGTCATTTTAAAAGATTTCATGTTATATAATTAATATTTTAATATCTTGGGACAACTCACACAACGTCATCTGATCCCAAACTAAGCAGAGCTTGTACTATGGCAACCAGATAACTGTTAAACATAGTTATATATTTCTATATACATACATATTATAGATAAATTACACCCAGACACAGAACAAACCATCGCGCTCATCAAACAAAGTAATATGCTGGGTGGGGATCAAACCCACGATGACAAGACTAAATAAACGAAGTTTTTTTTTTAATAAAAGATAACTAGCAATGTGGGATTTTGATCCCACATTACTAGCAGTCCTGTTAACCCCTCCAGCTAAGCTCAATGGCTTGTGTTAGGAGTGGGTTCACGTCGGTAGTGTAATGGGTAGGATTCGAACCCGCGACCTCACGATTGCAAGATCGATACCTTAGTCATTAGGCTACCGCGCTTTAAATATTATTATTCAAAATTAATATATATATATATATATATATACAGGGTGTATTTTTGAAACGGGTCAGTAAGGGCAAGTACCTTAACCGTTGCAGTTACAGCAAAACGTTCTTAGAAGACCTTCCCTAACTTTTTGACATACTTTGAACTGCATTCACAGATTTTGTAAAAAACTTACAGTTGGCAAAAAAAATGCAAAAAGTCCAAAAAATTTTTTTTTATGCCAATCGATTCTATTTTATGTGGGGATCAAAAAACTCTATGAAACCATTTTAGCTTTCAGTACTAGAAAAGACAGAAATCTCCAAAAACGTTTCCCATACATTTCCTACGGAAATATGATAAATCAACTCGAAACTCATAGGACAGGTAAAATTTTAAACTTTTTTAAATAAAAAAAATCATTTAAACATTTTAGAAATTGGTTTATGAAATAAATTGCTCAAAATGATTTCCATTTTCACGAATACATAAGTCTATCCTTTTTTGCACTGAACGAATGGCGGCTAATAATGTTCTGGGATGAATATTACGTAAAATGGTCATTAATGCATCCTTGAGCTCTTGAACACTGGCGTACGTCGTCTTATACACCTCGTTTTTCACGAAGCCCCATAAAAAAAAATCAAGTGGTGTTAGATCGGGGCTACGAGGTGGCCACTGTGTTGGACCATGTGTACCTATCCACTGTGTACCGAATAGGCGGCTCAAATTGGAACGTGAAAGGTGACTGTTATGTGGCGGAGCACCATCTTGTTGAAAATGAACTTTTCGCAATTCCGACAGGGGCCATTCGTCCATCTCGTTTTCAAGATGGTGTAAAATGACTTCATTATACATGGCAGAATTCAGTTTCCCTTCATAAAATTCCACCATTATAACTCGATTGGACATTATACCACACCAACAGTTGAATGAGAAGCGAACCTGATTATGACTTGCCGTAACTCTTAGTGGATTTTCTTTGGACCAATAGTGGTGATTTTTTCTGTTGTACATACCGTTATTGGAAAAATTCGTTTCGTCTGACCACAGTATGTAATTTAAAAATTCATGATCTCTGCTTATTTTTCCTCTTAGCCACCTGCAAAAAGTAAGCCTTCGAACATCATCACCCGGATGTAACACTTGAACTATGCGCCCATATCGATAGCACTTGTAGCCGTATTTCTTCCATATCTTTATCACAAGGGAGTGGGATACACCTACTTCAAAGGCGACATGCCTGGACGATACCTCTGGATATGCTTCGACATAAGTCAGAACCGCAATCTCCGTGTCCATGTCCACACGAGGCTGCCGCTTTCTTTTGAAAGAACCCTGCAATTCCAGGTTTTTCAAAAGATTTCTAATAACCTTTCTTGTTGGCACATGTCGCAACGGATACTTATTGCGGTACCACACTAATGCAGCTCCCGCATTTCGATTATTGACAAAATACGCTTCTAATAAGTCAATTTTTTCACGATTAGAAGACATTTTAGCGAAAATCCTTAATTAATAATAACTCATACGAAGTTTCTCAGCTGACACACAGATTTTCGAATGAAATTCGAAATTTGAAGGTAAAAATTATTTTTATTTACTTTACAGTCAATTCTACCCACTTCCTGGCCATAACAAAAAGTTCGACCATCGTAGAAATTTGTTTCTGTTGCCGAAATGTATGGGAAACGTTTTTGGCGATTTCTGTCTTTTCTAGTACTGAAAGCTAAAATGGTTTCATAGAGTTTTTTGATCCCCACATGAAATAGAATCGATTGGCATAAAAAAAAATTTTTTGGACTTTTTGCATTTTTTTTGCCAACTGTAAGTTTTTTACAAAATCTGTGAATGCAGTTCAAAGTATGTCAAAAAGTTAGGGAAGGTCTTCTAAGAACGTTTTGCTGTAACTGCAACGGTTAAGGTACTTGCCCTTACTGACCCGTTTCAAAAATACACCCTGTATATATTAATATAAATATGTGTGCTTAAATCGTACTTACCTACTTATAACGAGTCTTATCTATCTATACATTATACCCAGCTATCAAGGGTTTCAATCAATCTTTTATTAAATTACACCGCCAAAGTTATCAGTTAGTAATAGTAGGTATAAAATTAAAAATTAAAATGCTAAAAAATATTTTTGATACCAAAACTTATCATATCAGTTATTTGAATATGATATCAAGTAGATCTTTTGTAGGTACTGCATATCGATCGAACAAAAATTTGGAGCTACATAAATACTAGATTTTATTTAGAAATCCGAATAAATTTTGTCCATAAACGAATGCCGCCGTACCGGCTAGGGCAATAAGTTCAATAAAACTTGAAACTGATACACCAATATGTATACACTGATATCAGTCAGTTCACGGTAGCACCATAACATTAGATACTGTATATCTACACACAAAATAGTTAGAGTACAGAAGGTAGCATTCATACAATGCGCGCTCGCAATGTCGGCGATGTCGGCGAGCGCCGATTGATCTAAGTCCAACCTAGACAGTGCCGCGCAAAGTTGATGTCGACGATGGTCGTATTTTGCTTGACGCCGCTACTGCGCGCTCTATTAACCCACACATAGACAATGCTTACGGACACGGCATCTCAGGACGCCTTCCAAACAAAGAATGTAGTACTTTGTAATTGAACGATGCCTGGATATGTTTCTCGAGCAGAGGGAATCGGCCATACTGTCCGAAGTCTAATTTTTCAGGTCCTGTAATCTTTACTGATATTATAACTGCGAAAGTTTGGATGTATGGATGGATGTTTGTTATTCAATCACACTACAATAAGTAAACGGATCTAGATGGAAGAGATATTTACCCAAAAATGTGTTCCCGTGTGGATAAATAAGTTTTTCATAATTTTTCGCGATCGAAATCTCAGGCAATAGCTAGTCCTCCATAGTTTATAATGATAAAAAGTTGTCATAAAAATGTTGTAATTCACAAAAAGTAGTACCAACGTACGTCCAAAAGTTACTTTCTATACCTACGGTATTTTGTGGTACGGACACTTCGTCACACACTGATATGCTATCAGTGGTCGAAATTACAATAATTTTCCCCGACCCAGGTGCCGATATTAGCATGTTTGCACCTATATTATCAGGCCAATAACGTGAGCCCAGGTTCACGAGTTGAATTGATTACTTGGTAATTTTATGCATGGTTTTATCGGCGTAGTTAACCTAGATTACTGGCGTAAGTACGGGTAAGGTATTTTAAGCTGAAAGAGGGATTAAGTGGGAACATTTTGTACTTAGACTTTTTTTTGTTAAGGATTCTTGTAATACCGTGGAGTAGTATTTCAGAGAGCAAATAGGTACCTATGTACTTTTACTTTGCACCCTTGGGGAGGCTCGGCCTACCTCTGCTCTCCATGCTGGTTACGCTTATGGGCTTAGATTGAAAACTCATTGACTGACAACTATGTACGAGTATTATACGGGATTTAACGCGCATTGTTTACCATAAAATTGCTTGACGTTTCGACCAAGTTGCGCCGGCCATGGTCACAATCAGTCCGCTTGTGACCACGACCGGTGCAACCTGGTCGAAACGTCAAGCAATTAAGTATTTATTATAATTAATAGTTGTAATATAATTAAGTATTTAAGTTATAATCATGCAACGCGAAAGTATAAATGACTGACACATGTGCCTTTATAAAGTCCCCAGCAGTACTGGGTCTGTGATCTGGTGCAGGAGTTATATTTATAAATTACAACTTTAATAAACACCTTAAAAAATGGAGGCAGTTTAATACAAACTGACTCCATTTTTTTGGTGCATAATACTCGTGCTTAAGAGGTTGTGAGTATGATTCCCTGCATTTAATGTGGTCCACAAATTATTGTTCTGAATTTGGGTGTACATTGTAACAGTGACTTATATTTAAGGTCCTTACTAAAGTTGTAATTTATTGAAAAATATAACTTCTGCACTAGGACCAGATCCAGTACTGCTGGGGACTTTATAAATGCACAATCAACGGACACAAAGTACACCCAGACTCGGAACCAACGTTTTACGAATCTCGTAAAAGTCTCTTTCTCTTATGAGAATCAAACCCACAGCCACTTGCACTGTGCAGCCATATGTACTACTTCTGCACAACCGAGACAGTCAATTTACGATCTCCTTAAAATAACCTACCTATAATAACAACAATGAATCATTTAGTTCCGATAAACCAGGCCCGCAAACTGTCAGTACAGTATCGTAGGTATTATTTAGTATCGGAACATGTCAATCAAGAGAGAAATTGCACTAAATGATTGTAAAATGTAAATGTAATTTGTGCTTACATTGGTACAGTCATCCATAAAACTCGTTTAACATTTAAACATCACCACTCTTGCTATAATTTTGGTATAATTAGCCTGGTATGACATAGTTTCTATGTCATACCAGGCTAATTCCAGGGTTCTCATCTTACTTATCTATAAGCCGTATTCTCCTACTATGTCTAACTACTGTCGCAAGAGATTATTGCTGTAAACACTTCTTCTTATAATAATATAATATCGTAGTAATACTTAATACTTATTTAATATTATAAATGTGAAAGTAACTATGTATGTCTGTCTGTTACGCTTTCACGCTCAAATAGCTAAACCGATTTAGATGAAATTTGGTATGGAGATAGTTTGAGTCCTGGGGAAGGACATAGGATAGTTTTTATCACGATAACCGATATCCACGCGGGCGGAGCCGCGGAGGAAAGCTAGTAGTAGTATAAATACTTGTGGGAAAGGGAGAAAATTTCCTTTTCCAGATCGAGGCAAGGTGGATTTCTTGTCATTTTTAACGGCCACCCAACGGTCAGCTTGTGACCACAGGCGGTGTAACCCTATTCACATGATAAGCAATCTACCTACATGATAAATACTTACTTGCTATAAACGCATTTATTCCAGTGTCAAATTGTGCATAACGTAATAATAATAATAAGTTTATTACTGAAAGCCTTAAATTACATATACATTGGTTAAGTGCAAGTTTAAACATTACTTAGGCTAATTGTAGCGAAAGACAGCGAGAACTCTGATACCTGAACTGCGACAAGTCCTATATCTTCAGCATGCGTTCCTCCTAATAGAGTTTATATAAATCGTGCAATATTGAGTGCATTATATTAATAACGTATCAAAAATTTAAATAATTACTGCACGCCTTTATATAAACTCTATTAGGAGGAACGCATGCTAGGAAGATATGTATTAGTAGTATACATTAGTAGGTATGTTACGAATGAGTGGGTGAGTGTATAAATGAGTATGTATGTGTGTAAGTGAGTGAAGTTGCGGTGTCTGTCTACATGTAAAAAAGTATTAGTGTGCAAGAATGTGGGGCAATAGTGTGTGTAGGCAAATGCATTCTATGTTTACCTGAAAAACAACTTAAATCAAATTTTAATACCAAGCACCAATTCCTCTGTTTCCGCGTAACTTTGAGAGATTAACATGCAACGCATTAGTTCAATAGTTACAATGGCCACTTATCTATAGCCGTTACCGCTTGTTCTCAATAAGGTAAAGTTATAACTGTTTTACATACACTATTATAAATGTGAAAGTTACTCTGTCTGTCTGTTACGCTTTAACGCTCAAATAGCTAAACCGATTTAGATGAAATTTGGTATGGAGATAGTTTGAGTCCTGGGGAAAGACATAGGATAGTTTTTATTGCGATAACTGACATTCACGCGTCGGAGCCGCGGGCAAAAGCTAGTACCGAATATTTTAGGAAATTCCAAAAACATGTTTCAAAATAACTGTCATAAAACTCATAGTAATAGATTTAAAATAGCTACAGACTCTAGTCCTTAAGTTAAGAGTACACTTGGACCGAGCTCACATGAGCGGCTACTCAGACGATACTTGCACTGTGTCAACAACTACAAATGTACTCCGATGACACTTGTATGAACTCCGAAAGTTTGCTTCAAAACTTCATCAAGTTGTAAGTATGTTTAAGCATCGATAATGTTAAGAAAAACTAATCCACTGGTTTTACTTCAAGATCATGTTTTCGTACTGGACTATGAATTAAAAAAAGACTAAACTTTTTTAAGAAAAAATGACGTCTTCTAAAAAGTAAACTTGGCAATTCTCGTATTGGTAACGAGTTAGGGACAAGTGCACCATATCAAACTTTTATTTAAAATACGTGATGGCATAACATGCATGACGCACTTGAGAAATTGACGGTGTTATAGGCCTTGGATTAAAAAATAAAAAATAAACTTTTTTATAAAAAAATATTACCGACTTCAAAAATAAATATAAGGCAACTAAAAATAATATACTTACTTAAAATAACCTAAACAAATTAAACATTTTGAAGTTGGTGCCATGAAGTATGTCTTTATGTTATATACGACACCAACTTCAAAATGTTTAATGTGTTTAGGTTATTCTAGGTAGGTATATTATTTTTTGCTTTTTAGTTGCCTTATATTTATTTTTGAAGTCGTTAATATTTTATTATAAAAAAGTTATTAATTTCTTACTTTTCAGTGGGTTGGTTTGTAATTAACTTAAGTTACAATAGGCTTATGTCAACTGCTCAAATAAAATATTGCTTACCCGGATTCAGGGCCGTTAAATGTTGAGGAGTTCACTATCAGCTCTATTACATTGTGTAATAGTAGTATAACGAGAATAATATGCTACTCAACACCATATTAATGTAACTGAATCGCAAACTATGAAATATTTAATAGATCCAATTTGTGGTCTTCATCATCAGTTCCACTTCACCAGTTGATGCTTTTTCAGAGTAAATGCACGAATCACTATGAAATATAACTAAATCATTGTAGGTCTGCCTTTAATATTTAAAGAGTTACCTCGATTTCTCCAGGATTCCATCATCAGATCGTGATCTGATGACAATGGGACCAACTTGGAAGTATACCATTTGAAACACAAAAATATTTTTTCAAATCGGTCCAGCCATATTTGCGTAATCGGTGAAAAAACATACAAAAAAAAAAACATACAGTCGAATTGAGAACCTTCTCCTTTTTGAAGTCGGTTGAAAACAATATCAAATTCATCAATTACCTAACCACTTATATAAATTGCAGATTTCATCTTTAGCCAGAACTGGTTACTAAAATGCCTCAGACTTCAACTATAGGCCTGATTTCAACTATATCTTGTTCAATGTTTTTTTAAGCAGGCGGTTTTTTTTATGTAATACTTTTTAGTGCGTAGTTGTTAGACGTAACGTAACGTAATAATTGTAACTACCGAAAATTTAAGTAAAAATAGTTGGTAAGAAACTTTAACACAATATGGCGTCTGGTTGTCGCTATTTTAATTTTTTTTTGCTGTCCTGTACGAATCGATTGACGTATGAATCATCAAGATCGGCTCACGCGTTTGATCTATATAGTGCTACAAATGAACACACATACGTACAAACACGTCAAACACATTACCCTCCGCAGTCGAGTAATTACTCCAGAAATTCTTCAACTTTCTTTTTCCTATCACTTGTACGTTGGTACTCATAACATATTCTTGCAACACACCAAAACAAGATTAACATCTAAACAAAAATTACGCGTCGCCCGCACCCAGTTAGTTGGGTCGTCACGTCACCGTCACGTCTGCAATCAGCATCGTGTCACGTGTCACGTCAAATATCATACAGCTACACGACAGTTTACACGATGTACTGATGTTCCTGGTTATTTTAATGGTTGGTTTACTTTAATAATATTAGTGACAACCCTTATTATATAAATATCTAAGTGAAATGATGTCTTGCAAGTTGAAATATGTATTTAGCGTTACCAGTTTGTACTCGTAAGTGGACAGTTTTCTTAAAATGTCTTTCGTGCCTCAGAGAGCACCTTAAGTCTCATAAATAAAATAAATAAAAATAAAAAGCCTTTATTTGACCATGCTACATCTCATTTTTCCTAATTTTACAAATCTATTAATAAGTATAGGTATGTGTATATAAAATAATTTCTTTTTTAATAGGTTTCCTTATTTCTCGTTAACTTCTAATACTAATTTACTATTTTTTACTAATTTCTATTATTAAGTCTCATACTTGCGCCTAAGGTTTGTTGTTGTTTGGTTGATTTTCATCACATTCGGATTAAGATTGAGGGAATACAGAGTGGAATCTCTTGTACTTACAAACTCATTTGTGCCCTTAACCCTCCGCCTGTCGCGTCTTTTTCGTTAAACGAGTCATCGTACGGGGTCACCAAAGACCCCAAAATTAAAAAAAATGCTTAAATTTAGTTAGTGTTTAGTAGTTTTAACATATTTCAGTAAGATAATACAAAAAAAGTCTATAAATATAAATAAGGTTATTTATTTGAACTAAATCAAAATTAAAGATAAACACAGAATAACTTGAAATAATTGGGACATTAATTATCTAATATGAAAAAATATTATATATTTTTCAACTATATAACATCAACATAGGAATAAAATTAATACGAAATAAAACTATTATAAAAATAGCCTAAATATTATGTCACTTTTCATGATGAGATAGTTGGATGCAGTCAGTACCAACTCTTACTATTTTATAATGAGTAAATCAATATTACCCTAGCAAAAGTTCCAGATACATATGAATTTTCTTCTGCAATATAATCTACATTTTTTCACTTCGCTACCAATAACTTCATCATCATCCTATTCCAACAATTTTAGAATTCCTTGATCCTCTCTATCTATATACAAAATTAATGTAAATGACATTAAAAGCAGACAATATAATTGTAATGAATATAAAACTAAACAATATTAATGTAAATAAAATAAAAATTATATATATTTTGAAGTAGTAATAAAAATTTATTTACGTGCATCGCGTGGGGTCTTTCAGAGACTCACGCCAAAACACCTACCACTTACCAACCACACGTCCTTATCTAACGGCACATACACGGAAACTTATCTTTGGCAGTGCAAACTTCTTTTTTAGGAAGCTACCTTCAGTATTGGACTAATAGAAGCACTGCAAAAGTAAAAAGTCTTTATTTTTTTTAAAAACCGGTCTTTTAAAGACCCCAGGCGACGGACCCAGGGTTAATAATCATCGTGCGATGTATTTGGTTAGTCTCTGATGAGATCGTCCACCTTGACCGAAGTAGGGTAGGAGGGCATTATTTTATTTGTTCTAAACGATAGACAGCGTTCAGAACGAGGATATCCTTTATTACATGAATATATGAAATGGGGTCTTGCTAATATAATATTTGAAGCGGCGGTAGCCTAAGTGCTAAGGTATCCTACCCATTAGACTACTCACGTGAACCCACTCCTAACACAAGCCTTTGAGCTTATCTGGAGGGGTTAACAGTATTGCTAGTAATGTGGGACTCAATCTCACATTGCTAGTTATCTTTTTTTTCTCAAAAAACAAAAAAAATATATATTTAGATCTTCAGATATGTCAAAATTTTCTATAATGCCATCTCCGTCTCATCGAATCACGACAAGGAGACGTTATGTGTCTTATAATAATTATATTCTGTTGGTTTGTCTTCGTTGAGACTAGGTACGGTAACCAGTCTTATAGAAAAACTTTTTATCATTGGCTTAATATACGAACTATACAATGAATGGAAGCATACACTGGATATTTCGATGACATGAGTAACTCTTCCGTTTCAAAACTGAATACCTGTGATTCAACAAAAAATGGCGGAATTCGGAATTCATAAAAAGCATTTGGTTAACGCATTCGCTTCGACGTCACTCATGTGAAATGAAATTGAGCAGCGATTGACTCCCGTCAGATGCATTGTCTCTTTACCCAGCTTTTGTTCATTTGGTGGTACGCTATTGGATTACATTTTTGTTTTTATCAATTTTCATTTAATATTTTCTTCCACTGTATGTGAAAGCTGACGTATACCTACATAATACGAATAATAAAAAAATATTACAATATCCTGTGCTGGTCTAAGTACAGTGTTCTAGTTACTTGTAGTCCTTCGGTACAATAAAATAGGCTATCGACATTTTGCTTCAGTAAATCTTTGTCTAATGTATCTGACCAAAGGGATCCTCATTAAACCTCGTGGCTTGTCGATTCAAATTATTAAATCATTAATATCCTATCTCATTAATCAAAGAAACAATTCACTCATAAGAATTGATTCGGAAATAAAAGCTAATATAATATCAATGTTGCCAAATTCTAACTATCAATAAGCAATCAACCACTCGAAAAACAATTACTGCAATATCTCAATCCTCAATTCAGAAAGCTAAAAGTGTTGTCGGTTGCAATCGCAACACGCCAAATTACTGTGTCTCGCGCCATGACACTCGATTTGATATGACGCGTGACAGCTTATTTCTGGCGTGTTCTAACGCTCTCTTCCAATTTTGTTTATTAATAGTTTTAGAATAATTATTTCTGCTGTATTTTCGTATGAACAATGTTTGGTTTGGATTATTTTGAACTAGCTTTCGCCCACGGCTCCGCTCGTATGGAGGTCGGTTATCGCGATAAATGTCCTTCCTCGGGACTCAAACTATTTTCATACCAAATTTCATCTAAATCGTTTAGCTGTTTGAGCGTGAAAGCGTAACAGACAGACAGACAGAATTACTTTCACGATTATAATATAAGTATGGAAAAACTATCATCGTCGATTGTCAACTTTGATTTACTTTCTTCATCAGATAAGAAGTAAGTTGAAGCGTGTTATTTTATTGTTTTTTTTTTAATACTAATATTGAAAATGTAATTAAAAAGTTAACTGACAAACTTATGTTAAAATTAAACAGCTCCAACGAAGACCGTAGTAAAAAAAATGTGGTTACACTTCTGCTAATACGTATATTCAAATAATTTTAATAGACACTTTTGTCGCGTCTTGCCAACAAAACACTCTGCAATGTGCGGATGATGATCAAAAGTCCGTAAGCAACAGCAACTAAATTAGACAATAGTAAAAGCAAGGACACATTAGGTGTTTCAGTGATTTAAAGAACTAATAAAAATAAATTAACTTTAGAATCAGTCTACAGCAATCTAAATGTACGCAAATTCATTCGTACACGTTATTTTAACTACGTCGCTGCCACTGACCGTGAGCAAGTGGCAACAAATAAGTGTCGGAGACATAAAAAAGCACACTTAAAACCAAGGGGAAACACTCATTTGCATATGGAAAACGACCACATGTGACATGAACGACGGACGTGTTGCAAAAATTCACTCCACGATCAATATCTGCCCAGTGTCCAGGGGTGGTGACGCCCTCGCAAAATAAACAGGATTTATATCTAATGATATGAATGTACATATAGGGTATCTAATTGAAGATATTTATGCTAAATTCAAGGGTGAAAGTAAAATGCAATTTTTGGGATTACCATTCTAATGACAGTATCAAGTTGCTTTGAATTCCTACTACTTTTATTATTGTTTCATTTGGCACTAGCTGTACAGCGCAACTTCGTCTGCGTAAATTTCCCCCGTTTTTGTAACATTTCTCATTGCTGCTCCGCTCCCATTGGTCGTAGCGTGATGTTATATAGCCTATAGCCTTCCTTGATAAATGGGCTATCCAACAGTGAAATAATTTTTCAATTTGGATTAGTAGCTCCTGAGATTACCGCGTTCAAACAAACAAACTCTTCAGCTTTATAATATTAGTATAGATAAGGCAGCCATTGTAATAATTTGTGTGCATAAAGATAAATAAAAAGCTAATTTACTTAATTTTTATTACCAACCATTTAATTAATTTTTGAAACCAAAAATGTAGTACCTGGTCTATTTTATTAAATACTATCTACAATATTGGATTTCGTTTCAATAATCCAATAATATCAGTAGAGTAGCTTTGAGCTATGTTTACATATCTCTTATTATTTTTAAAATGTTATTAGTCATGCTAAAATGAATATTTATTTCAAACAAACCATAATATATCACAATGATACCAAAATAACGGTCGTACAGATCAAAACAAAACATTAAACATAATATTATAACCATATCTATAATTACTTGAAACTGTAACAGTTCTAAATCAATTCTTTATAAGAGTCAAAATCATGAGGGGTAAATATAAAAGCAACACTTCATATTTGTTATTACAAGCCAGCGCGGGAGGGTGCCCATTCATATTCAAATCACTCTCAAATCTACAACTATTATTATACACAGGGTATTGTGTAGGTCCTTTGGGACCTATTTTATTCAGGGTCCTCCAAATCATGCCCCGCGTAAAACTATTGACAATGGTATCAAATGCATCGCGTGGGCCGTACACCTTAAAAGGGCTGCATTTACAACAATTTAAAGTATATTTACCATTCATAACGTCACCACAGAAAGTTTTACGATTTCTGTAACCATAATAAAAATCAAATTACAAATTGTCTAATAAATTTATTTAGAATTACGCAGTCAATAGACATCCATTAGCAATAAAACATTAGTGGCGTGGATCTGTGAAAAAGATCGGCTCCTTTAGAGCATAATTTATGTGACGCTAAACATTTTTATGTATAGTTAATGTTGAATACGATTCCAATATCGGATTGTCTAATGTGAGTGGCGCCTGGATTCCGGGCCGTGGGCGGACGTCCCTGATCGTAAAATTGTGTCCCGCACAAACACAAACTTTAGCACCCTCCCCTGTATTGTTTTTTAAATAAACATGTTCAGTTTTGTTAAGATTAACGTCGGTAGTTTCAAAATATTGACTCGTTTTATCTTCAGCGTTCGTGATGATTTTGTGTATCTAGTATGTGTTATATTACTTTTAATAGGCTCTTTAATGTTAACTGCTTTTGAGAAATCACTTAAAACAACACAAACGGCTTATTTTAAGTTGACGAATGCTTTGATATCGATATTATATATTTTATTATTTCTCTTGTTTTACTGACATCTATGAAGTTTTAAGTTGTCTCTCGGAATGGTAACAATTCCTACAAATTTTATTTTTTTAAAGTTTAAGTTGTCTGTAAGGACATACATAAATACCAACAAAGGAGGTACGTAGGCGTTTGTTATAGAATTTTTCTAGTTTAAATTGATAGTAATATTCATTTCCATATTTTTATTTAATACGTTTTATATCGTCGTAAAAATATTAAACGTCATATTCATTCTTAATAAAAACTGCTTATGGAATTGATTTCTATAAATGGAATTTGGAATATGATAATTAGACACATGTCACGGATCAGAATCATAAAATTACATACAATGGTTACGATGTAGACAAATTATTTGAATTTTACTATTAGATTAGTAATTCAAGAGCACGGAAAAAAAATAATGAAACAAACGCTGATTCAAAATTAATTGCTTTACCATTAATATATTTTAATTTTGTTCCAGGTATTTTAAGTGACAATCAGTGATCGAGAGGATAAACGTCAACATCAACATCGAATTTTAAAAGTATGCATTTTTCATTAAATTTGGACCCAACAGTATGTGTACGTAGCTGTGGTACGTAGCCATCTATCCCCTAAGTAAAATTGCGAAGTCAATTCTTTCTAATACTATGTCATAAGTTTGCCCAATCACCATGCAATCCACGTAGATGACAATCGCTTACATCATTGTTATGGTCTATACAAATATTTGTAGAGTAAAATAGCCATGATACCCATCATGATTCCATATTATAAACGCATATCGGCTAGCGTTTCCGTCGATGGTGTTAGAATGATAAATTCCGGATACAATACTAAGCCATTGTTTCAGCCAACAATGTAACAGACAAACAAAAAAGGGGACGAACGAAGATGAATAAATGTAAATCCCATTTGAGACACTCAAAAACTGGTCTAAGCGCGTTTTTATTTTGTCTCGTCATGACTCATGGTGCTGGGGGTATCCAAAAATCGTCGTAACATTAATATTATTTTTGCTTCCTCTTTAAATAGACTAAGAAAAAAAAATAGTTTACATGATGCTGCAAGTATGTATAATATAATCAATTTGTACGATCGTCGTATATACAAGGACGATTTTTTAGGATGTAAATAGAAAGTCCATAAAACGCAATGGCTATACAAAGTTAATAAAACCTACAATTTTATAATAAACTTTGTTGGGACGGACATTGAAAATATTAAATTTGTGTCTAAATGAGTCCTTCGATACGAGTATATGGTTACAGAGGGGATACAACAAAATTATTGCTGAGCGTGTTACATAAAATTGAATTTGATATCTCAGTGTTAATTTCGTCATAAAATTTTGGTCATTTTTTCAATGCAATCAATTTGATGGTCCCAAATATTGGTAACATTAGATTTGTTGACACTTTGACACACGGAAATGGGTTAAATGTCACGGTGAAATTATATTATGTAAATATTTAAAATGTACTCCATGTGGGTATGATCGATTCAAACACCGACAGCCGATAAAAACACATTGAGAAGTACTGCTCTACATTGTTTCTTATAGTTAATATTGCTTGTGAAGATATTATCGTACCACGATGAGTGTTATCTAAAAACATAACATATATCTTGACGAAGGGTTAAATCGATTTGTATTGCATTTACATTTAGTCATTTGGTTCGGTTTTATTTAATATTTCGCACAACTATTTTTATAACAAACATCCTTGGGAGAAAAATTGCTATTGTACTTAGATACAATGCACAATACTAAGACAATGTAAGCTCAACGGATATGATTGGAAAATAACTTCTATACAACCAGTAAAGAAAGATGGCAACGTTAAATGAGGATTGACTTGAGGTAGCAAAAATGTAATTAATCGAATTTCAGATCAATAATAAAAATACGACTTTACTATAACCCTTGGCAAGATACCAATGAGAAAGTTAATAAAAGACTATACAGTTACTGGTCTTGATGATAACAAAAAATTTTTTTTTTGACTGGGACTATTTAATGAAGTGTTTCGGAAATGGATTTAAAAAAAGAGACCAATAATAACATGCATAACCAGAATAAAGCTTTACATAACCGTAAAGCACAAAGGTGTGAACAAGGGTCTTCAAACGAACTTTTATAAGCTTAATTATAACAAGATTTTTAAAAGTGACAATATATTCTAAAAAACACTTCACATCCTATCTCATCTAATTTTTCACTCTCATCGAAATTCCATTTGGCCTACAATGGCGGCATAAAATTTCACCACAATTTTTGCCGTGAGTTTAATTAAATCTGTAAACTGGTGTGTTGTTTTAGCACCCTTTTAACTGAACGTGCCTTATCAAAGGAAATGTCGAAAGTGACGCTATCGGTTAAAAGCCATCGGCGCAAATGCGTCCAATTAAGGCGTGTGCATCATAAAGACCTAACCAGTGCGGCGTGAACATTTCTCTTTTAGTTCCAGATTATATTCTATGTGGTTGTGGTGAAAAATTGAATTGTCGTTGTTTCTAAAATGGTATTTATTTTGTATCTGTCTGACGTTTTACTTAGAGTTTAGAGTGCCTGTATTTTGATTGCGTTACATTTGGGAGACTATCGTACTTATTAATTGTCAAAATGTTTATATACATCTTTATGCTAAGCCTTACTAGCGCAACATGCAGTTGATATATATATATATATATATATATATATATATATATATATATATATATATACTATTATAATTAAAATCTTTTCATTTACATCAATATAGACAGCCCATTATTATAATTAATCTTCCTACTCATCTGCTCCAAGCCTCCAATTAACTCCAAATTTAATTACACCAAGCTCTTCTAACCCTTTGACCTTTGACGTTGACTGATACTACCAATACATCATGTAGATACACGACACCAACAATTAATGTAGGAGTATGTAGTCCGGAAGTAATTACACCATAAAGTGTCAACCTAGCTGTGTCCATAAACACACAGGCGATGTTTGATTAGGGTCTAGAAAGTGATAAAGATGTTCCCTCGAGAACTTTTTTAGCTGTCATTATTTGGTAGAACACTGTTATTATTTCTACAGAAATGTTCCTTATACTTAGGTATAATTTATAACTAAATTGATCTTCGTTGTTGCTGCATAGAAATTAGGCGCTACTATTTTCCTTTTAAATTACTGATTATTATAAAATTAAATACAACATTACATTACAATAGCCTATAACTTAGAGAGTTAAAAAATATTTTGTAAATAATATTAAGTTGTTGTTGTCCCTATATTAACCGTTGATCAACTTTTTTATTGGCTTAAGTGTATGATTAGTGTAACCTTATCACTGTTCCAGGTAAATAAGCTGTTGGGTCTCTAAATAAATAAAATATAAATCGGTAATCATTGATTAAATACATATAAATATATAATAAACTCTACAATATATTGCACCTATCGAATAAAAAAATAATATCTATAATAAAACTGACACAAAATTAATGCCAAACATACTCCTGAGAATAAAAGCTAAAAGGAACCTGAATCGAAGCTTAAATGGAAACAATGACGTTCGTGAGATAATAAAGTGAGCACAAAAACTCAGCGCCCGAGATGATCTGATAACAAAATTATAGGGCAACGTGTTGGAACCGAGTCGCCCTGTGTTTAAATGTCATCGCTGTAATATGGGAATAGTTAATAGCAAGATATTTCTGAACTAACGGGATTTCTTGAGAATCGAAATGTCTTTTGAAATATTATTTCTGTTTTAGCGTCTGTGTCTGCTTTAATTGTTTTTCTTTTTCAAAACAAGAATTAGCTTGAAAACAAAAAAATAAGTAGTTAGAGAAACTTACAATAATTGCCGTCCATTTTGGAATTCAGAAAATAAAAATGACGTGCGTATCGCCATTTACAGAGACAGTTTTATTCCAAAGCTAACTGAATTGTAAACCCACATTACACCTTTCCTATAAGTATCCTGCAATGATTTAACGACGACTTACAATTTTGTATTAGCCCGTATACCACTAAAGCAATAATTTTATCGTACATTATTTTTAATGAATCTCTGTACAAACTCATTACACTCCTATTAAATATTCAACATTGTCAACAGAGGTAATGTATGCCCAATTGACCATGCTGACCACAATACATGTTAGATTGATCCATCGTGGCATGACGTACTCTATCATTGTTTTTAAGACTCACGCTTAGAATCAATTATCATTAATGTATGGGCTTGTTAGCAACGTTTCTCGATACAGCTTGAAGATAATAAATTTAGATTTAAATAGTTTACACATGTTTTAAAAACATTGGCACAGGCGACAAGCCAGCTTCGAACTTACAAGTATTTTAGGGCTATCACTTTAATAAAGTTTAGTTTCTACTCTCTCAATCACTTATGTAGAAAATTCGACCACTTGGTGGCCATCTTCTACACAGTAGCCCAGTATTTAGGGGGCTGGCCACAATCCTCCGAAGCCTGAAACACTTCATGTTTCTATATTTGTTCGTAAGCAATAAAAAAAAATACGGAACATAAAAACATTCCCAAATGGAATTAACTATTTTGATTTAACTTACCGATTGGCAAAATGACAATACAAACAAGAAGTCATCAGTATAATGATGCCGAATCGAAAACATTGATCGTTTGCAAGAATTTCACAATTTGAAAGTATAATCCACAGAAATACGCTCGAATCCAGGCCTCCAAATTTGGAAGCTTGAAGTCCACACGCGCATTCTAATTTATACCTCTAATGAAACCAACCGCTTTTTTGGACATCTCGCTTCATTCTTGCAGGTACAAAACGCTGAGTTTGAAAACGATAAAAATGTTCCCGGGTGGTTATAAATATTCATTCTTTACGAGGATCACAGTGCAGCGGAGGGGATGCTAAGTGCCAAAAATATGGGGTTTGTCAAAGAGGAAGGTAATCATAATTTTTATGGAGAATCTTGGCCTTATGTGTGTAGGGTGCCAGAATTTACATCTGAGACGCTCCTTGATGAATGTGCACGGAATGTATGAGATTACAGCAAGATAAATAATGTGAAGATTTTTTATCATACGTTTATGCTTCAGAGTTTAAATCGACGGTATATTTTATATTTAATGTAGGTGGTTTCATAAAATTTTGTAATGTATGGCAACATCAATCATTGACGACAATTAGTGCGACGCAGTATAACATTTTGTAAATTTTAAAATAATTGGGAATGTACCATTTTGTGGAAAATACAAGCTTGAAATATCTAAGCCATGTTGAATTCGTTAAGATTAACTATTTAAATGTGATGATATCTATGTTTTGGTTGCGAAAGCGATCAAATTGGTTTTGAAAGCGATGATATTTGTTATTTCACAATGCTTCCGTTCTCATTTCTTAATAAACTGCAGTCCAAAATGAACACATTATTACAAACCCTTTAACCAAAGCTAAACCTGTTTAACAGTAGTACAAACAATATGTCAACTAATTCAAAGCAGATACAGCTTATCATAATAATCACAATTGTCCGGACAATGCTCGTGCAGCAATGTTTACTAAGAAGCTTATTTCTGAAACACTAGATACGTATAATCTAGAAGGCGGATCAGAAGACATTGATATTTATTGATTCAGGAACACTTAATCAAATCCAAATATGTACATTGAAAATATAAAAAGTTAAACAGAAATAGAATCAAACCCACATCCCTATTAGGCCATCAGAAACAATTCCCGTGGCTGGTTTACAAAAAATATACAAGTCAAAGTTTTTTGGGGCCCGAACTTTACGTGGGTCGTACAAGCTCACCTTTTTTTATTTCAAAGGACATTGATTGATTGAACCTTATGGCACAACTATGAGAAACATAGCAGGGGTATTGTTTTTTTTTTCTAGTATAAATACTTTTTATGGATTTACGGTTTTGAAATCTTTTTAAAGTTTATTGTATCTTCATTTAGATAATCTGTGGGGTTTCGTCGATGTTTTTGGTTTTTATAGATCGAATGGTTTGATAAATCTCTATTTTAATTATTTTTGTTTTTTATTCTGTTTCTTTTACTGTTGGCGCTTTCATTGGTGCACTAAAATGTTTTATCTTATCAAATAAAATATAAACTAAAAAAAATAAATCACTTTATATTGATTTATTGTAATAGGGTAGTTCCTTCTTAATAATTAGTACCTGGATGACCGAGTTTTGCTTGGTTTTTTTTTTCGATGTTTTCTAATCATGAAACCTAGTTAAATCGATTTATCGCCCCCGAAACCCCCAGAATAAGAACTAACTTGTAATGTAATTTGTTACCATTAATATAACTTCTAGAAGAGTAGATTTTTTAAGGAGATTTTATGTGATGTCTGAAATTGACTGGGATGGTGTAATATACTAGGTTACACAATATATTAATGTCCTTTTACCCATAGTATTAAATCACAGAGTTTCTTTCATATAGTATTAAAATGGTATACCTAAGTATCATGATTTCAATCAGCTAGCTGGTTTGAACTTAGGGTCAAAGCTTGACATCTTTATTTAGCCAAGATACATCATGTGAAGTAACGATAAATTGTAAATGTTGTAAATGTATTATGAAATTAATGTGGTACTATTGAAATCAATGTTATTAAATTTAAATAAATGTAAACTGAATAAACATTGTCACTGTATATAGCATGACGTGAACTTATGTTAAAATTGAGAAAATATTATAATTTTAGTTGGTCTAAACCATTCAATCTTGCAGTCTGATGTAGGAATAGTAAGACGAGAGCTAACCTCAAAATAGAACAATATCAAAGCCGGCGGAAAGAGAAGAAGAAGAAGAAAAAAAAATAGACTAAACATTTCAGTAACTCTGCATCAAAATAAGTTCTTAAAAACGTCATAAGAGATAAAGAAACGCAAAAAATACCGCCAAAGCCTCTAGCTAAAAGTAAATAAATTGACCCTTTGTCCCATGCAAATATGCAATAAAAACTATCTAAGAACTTTGTCTGCTTTTTTGTTTTGAAAATAAACATTTTTATTTTATTAAGGATTTCATAGACTACTGTTATATAGGAGTTATAAAAGTGTAATGTAGCCAAATATACATTAATTCAATTAAAATTTGTCGAATTGCTCTATCATAGTTGAAATAGATAATTCTATTAAGAAATAAACAGGTCTTACACTACCGATTGGCTGCACGTAACATCGATTAATTAAATTCAATGGAAACGTTAAGAAACATGAGATTTCATATCTTGTTAAAATCAAAGTACTTGTACATAATTCTGATGTGTATCTGTATTACGCAGTAGTAGATGTTACTAAACTGTTTCTCAAAGCGCTCTGCATAAATAAAATTTAACTTTGCTGGATAAAAATTAAACTATATCTTTAAATGATTAGAGCTACAATAGCTTATGAATGAAAATGTTACATTTTATAGCAGAAACGAAAATATTTTCGTTTCTCTGTCATCCAAATTTACCCAACCAAATAACCAATCAATGAATAGGATAACTTACCACATTGCTAAAAAAATTGCGATAATAGTACATTTGTTCAGTTAGTAATAAAACGCGAATAACTTTTTTGGTGTCATTTGTGCCATTATTTCGCTTTCTGTTTGACCACTTACGTCAGCTCCCTATTTTTCTCATCATTAATGAATTATAACTTCAAAGCTACAAACATATCTTGAAACTGCTTAGTCCAGATTTCAAATGCCAATTACTGTTAATGTGTATCATTGATAATCTAATCTACTTTGAAACAATGAGTGAGAACATAAATTAAGCATAGTTTTCTCACAAGCCGACAAAGATTATCACTTTTGTAATCTGTAAAGATATTAACAACATTTTAATGTCGACTTACTTCATACATTGAGTGTAGCGCTATTTAAAGTGAATTAATTGGAGCAATTCTCATGAGCAGGCGTGTGTTTTATAGTCATTAAACTCAAGTTTTAATGTAATTTATTCAGTTTTTCACTCAATTTCCCAAAATACTATGAAAAATAGTGTTATTCATTTATATTAAAATGAATAAATGTTAAAACACTAAGCTACTTCACCAGAAGCTCTGGATAACAGTCGGGTAAAAACGTAACACATAATTTAGTTAGGAACAAACAATAATCTAAAAATTTGTACAAAATAAGTCTAATAATTTACAAAACACCATATCTTATATAAAGACAAAATGACACTAATAAAAATCCACTCCAACTTTCTTTCTTTTTTAAAAAATCCAAGGGCAAGAAAAATAACATTCAAATTGTTCCAAAGATATATTCCGATTGTCAAGGACGAAAAATTGGGACATAACGACGCCCTACGTGACGAAGTTCGGACATGATCCCTCCGGGGCATGACGCTCGACCCTCCGAGTGAGGCATTCAGTCATGATCCGCCTCGCTTGTTGTCGGAAAATTGAGCCTTTTTCTACAAGACCTCAATTTGAATTGGGTTCGGAAATTGTATTCAAACGAGGGGCTTTTTTAGTTTGAAAAGGAATACCATACGTGGCTCTTAAATTAATAACGAAATTTCGTACACCCTTAAGTAAACTCGTAGCTATGTTTTATATAACTACATTTAAAGTAAACATTATAATTCGAACATTTTGTGTCATCCACAAATTGTTGTACCGAGTCTGGGTGTACTTTGTGTCCATGACTTGTATGTTTCTAAAGTCCCCCGCGCACAAAGCTTGTACCCTACTGCGGGAGTCTCTTTTTTTTAAATGAAATGAATGAAAAAAATGAAACATTAAAAACTTTAGTAGGTAAGTATCGACCACTGTTAACATATTTTTTCTGCGTGAATTGGCCATAATCTAAGAAGCTCTTGTACTTGATCTTCTTCTTGTTCTTCTGGTATTTTAAGAAATTTACGAAAACATCCATTAAAAAAACAAATTTATCACCTTAGTTCAAGCATAGCTATGTTCAATTTTCTCAGACTTGTTAACAAAAGCAAAGTTCACCAGAACATGAAACCAATTCCTTAGAGCCAGATAACACTCGCTATAATCATTATAAATAGCGAACAACAAATCGCCCGTCTCACAAATTCATATCATGTAACGCTCAAATGTTTTTATCTTCAGGCTCATTGTGTGAAAAATGAATGTTTGCTGTCAAATAAAAGTATTACGGTCCGGACGGCCTGTATCATGATTTACGTTTTGACGCGTTCGTGCTAGATTATGATGAGCGATGCTCCAGATTTGAAATTAGCAATACTTTTTTTGGAGTTTGGTTTTAAGTTGAATTTTATTTAATTAGCGGATTGAGCCTAGTAGGTATTTGCTTTTACTAATATTTAAACATGCTATATTTTTTGTTTAAAAAGACAACTTCCGCAGTAGGGTACAAGCCCTGTGTCTCTTTACAAATGTATTGTTCACGGACACAAAGTACACCCATACACGGAACAACAATTTTATAGTTGACACAAAGTGGTGTCCCGTGTGGGTAAGTTTCCACTGCCGGTAATCAAACTATGGATACAATCTAAGTTCATTAAGGAGTAGCTAAAAGAAAGAGCTTTACTCTTGGCAAAATGGAAATCGTTCACTCAACCCACTCAGCTTTACCTACATTCACTATCCAAACGGCAAGCATTTCGCCTATATTTGCTGCAGGTGAACCACCATACACCACCATACCATAGATTTTAACATAATTTCCTTACTATAAAGACAATATAATATAAATAATAAACCGGAAAGCCGAGAGACAGACTTCGTGTGTGTAAATTACAAATTAAAACTATTAATAGTCCATTCATGAATAAAAAGTTTTCTCCGGGAAACGTGTCTTATAGTTGATTTATGTTTCTAATTTAAAATAGATACAAGTAGCCTTTGTTACATGGTATATTTCTGCCATATTGTTATGAAATTATGAGTGATGCATACATTAGAAGCACAGGAGTACAATGTTCAATGAATTGGATGGAGTGAATTTCGATATAAATGTAAAAGTAACTCGGTTATGTGTTCACCGACCGGACCGATTTCTTTGAAATTTCGCGTAGAGCTAGTGTATATTTAGGTTTATCCTGATAACCGACTACAACGCAGAACCATGGGCTAAAGTTAGTTCCAAAAATATGTAAAACACCGGTAAAGGGGAGCCAAACTATGTGTAATTTTTCACATTGTTACCAAACCCGTAAGTCGTAAGGTTTGTCTTTATTTGTACTGAGTGCAACTCGAGTCTTCAGAATGTTAGACACTAGACGTAACATAATCTGCTTGAAAAGTAACCATTTCTTGTAGGTGAATAAAATGGCGGTAACGTAAGAGTTGTATGTATTTTCTAATATTTTTTCTGAATAAATTTCCGACGTTGTAGTGAAGTCAAGAATACTGCAATACTAAGGTGACTTAGGACATTTAACTGTCTTGAAAATTCCAATAATTCTAATTAGGAAAAAAACGGAATGACTATAATAGGTTTTCCTATAAAAGCAATTAAGTGTATCCGCACAGTTTAACTACTGAGATTGAAATAAAAAGTGAGTGATACAGCTCATTATCATACCGTCGAAGTAGTTACAAGCGCTTGAAGAAAACTGCCTATCTAAGTGGAGATTTCAAGCGATTAGATCAATTATGGAGTCTTCTGTCAAGTCTAAAGTAATCGGCTTTCATTTATTGAGATTCTCTTCGTGATATTGATGTGAATTTTGTTTTTCTGTAGAATTTACACGAGTGCGGTACGATAATATTAAACTTGGTTGTTTTTTTAATGGGTTATTATAAATCTTCAATACGCTTATACCATTTAGGTATATACTCGTAATCCAAGAGATCATGTAAGTCCTATAGGTATGTGCAGGTGTAATGTTTTACAACTTATGTTACGTACACGAAGAAACCTTTCAATATAACGAAAGTATGAATTGTATCGTAAATTCCATTAAACCATGACAAAACAAGTGATAAGCAGAGAAATAGCCACAAATAAAAAACAATGTATTGAATATTCAACAGAACATGGCAAAAACGAATGCAACACTAAATAAGAAGTCAGAAAATACGGAAAAGCATAACCGTTACGAACGATTTCTCCCTAACAATAGGACCAAGTACACGACACTCGACGATGAAAAAAAGAACTCGACGAAGCTTAATGGAATCTTTACAAGTCGATCTATTATCGCTCGAAGAAGTCACGTAGAATATTAGACGTCCGTTGATATTCGATCCCGAAACACGATCTGCTAAGAAGTGAATTCAAAAGCGGACGGTTAGCGATGTAAAGTTGGGATTAATTTTCTTGGTGTTTGAGTAACACTGAGCAATGAGCGATGGACCTGCCTGCGGCTCTAGTCAACAGTCGCTTGGGATATAATTTGTAAGTTGCAATGCCATTACACTGAATACCTCGCCTGGCATGCAAGTATATTTTAGACTTGGTTGTCCGTATAGTAATAATATCGTTGGAAATGATATTACATTGCGCTACATGCCATGATTTTCAGCGTTTTGATATGTGAGCTTTGAATTGTAACCGGTTTACAGCGTCGCTCGGTACCAAAGATATTTTTATTGTTATTTGAAAGTATATTTTATTGGTTGTTTGTAGAATAAAAATAATAAAAGAGATGAAATATTTTACAGTATTCTTCTGAGTCTTCTTTTTTACAGCGTGTTCCTATAACTACACGTAATTCTGTCTTTCTATCGGCCTGTTTTTTTTAACAGCTTATCTTTAGTAATATTGTTACGGAGTAATTCTTTGGTAATTGTAGCTATGACATTGTGATAAAATAACTTTCTTGTATTACAAAACATGGACTGTTGTAACTTAAAATAACGGCTGTTTTTGTGGCCTGATACAAACTCATTTGGCTACTAGAATTTCTTTGGGAACTGCGGGTCAATTCACGTATTTAAAGCAGTGCAGTTGCGTTAAGTTTCGATTAAAACGGCCATTTTCGTATTCTTGTAACTTTGGGATCGATCTTAAAAACGCTTGCGCACCGTACCAGAATGTCGTTATTGCGCTCTCGAGACGTAGGTACGAGTATAGTTGACGCAAACGTATTTGAGATCGATCCGAAATTTACAATAATACAGAAATGGCCGTTTTAATCGAAACTTAACTGTAACTGAACTGCAACTGCACTGCTTTAAATACGTGATGTTTTTTTTTTTTTTTGAACGACTCCCACAGTAGGGTACAAGCCCTGTGCCGCGGGGGACTTTACAAACATACAAGTCACGGACACAAATTACACCCAGACTCGGAATAACAATTTGTGGATCACAAAAAGTGGTGTCCCGTGTGGGAATCGAACCCACGCCCTCTTGCGTGAGGGAGGGGAGGGGAAATATGTCTTATAAAATAATTCTCGATTTACAATTTGTTAAATACTTTCATAAAATAATATTATTGTTTCTATTTCGGTAACATTACATTAGTGGTTATCGCCACACTATCTACAGTCGTGACCTTTTAACAATTTATGTCAAAAATAATATATATTATTTAATGTGCTCAAACAATTGAACAAGTTAACCTTTGGTTCTGCTTCAGTTTTGGGCCCTCTGTTATAAAAACTGATATTGTTTATTATGATGTATATAGAACCATATATATAAATATTAACCTAATACTTTCGTGCTAGTTTTTTACAATATATATTCTCCATTATAATTCTATCTCAAAGGTGTGTAAAAAAATAGCGTATCCAGGACTTAAACTATGTTCCAAACATATATTTGATTGTAATGTGACTGCCTCGGTAGCGCGGTGGGAGCGTGTCCGACTGCTACGCAAGAGGTCGTGTGTCTGATTCCGATGATACACAAATTGTTGTCCGAGTCTGGGTGTACTTTGTGTCCGTGACTTGCATGAATCTAAAGTCCCCCGCGACCCAAGGCTTGTACCCCACTGCGAGCCGTCTTTAAAAAAATACTATGTGAAAATATGAAGTTTAAATTTGCAATTTTATTATGTGTGTTAGTTTTAAATAACAATAGTAGATGATAGTTATATAATGCTAAACACAAGACTGGCAACTAGTTGCATTAAAGGCAGACCTATATAGATTTACCTTTTTCCCAACAAAATGGATCTTGAATAAGAGGTTTCCTGGGATAGCACATAAAATTGGCACGAGATCTTTTATTGTAGCTAATAAAATCTGCGGAGCTAGATATACGGCGGTTCTTACGTTGAATTATTAAACATTACAGCTTGAACTAAAACACGAAAGTAAATATGGTTTGTAACGTACAGTTCAAGATCTTGGTCTCTAACTTTGCATTTAATTAATAGATGCACTAAACTTTTTACAGGTGCTTGTTTGAAGTTAAACGTCGTCGTTCAACTTTAAGTCAAGAAACATTGATGTCAAAGTTGAATTGCAGTTGATAAAGTTGTTACTTTTGTTCCGTTTACTTTTCTGTTTTGTTGTTTTTTTTTTTATCTTTGAACTGTATTGGAAAACGCTACACTATGCAATTCACACCTTAATTTTGACAAAAAATATTTGGTTCACATCAAATTATTTAGTTTTACCAAAACAACCAAGTCTGCGTGTGCCTTGAGACGAAAACATTTAATTTAACCTATTAAGCCTAAAAGAAATGTACTTGCACAGAAGTAGTCATATAAGTTTAAACCAAGTTGTACTAAAAGTATTCCTATCAGAATCTAGTACCTTTTTTTTAAAGATGATTCCCGCAGTAGTTTACAAACACTGTGTCGCTGAAAACTTTGCAAACATATAAGTCACAGACACAAAAATTACCTAGACTCGGAAAAACAATTTGTGGATCACACAAAGTGGTGTTCCGTGTGGGAATCAAACCCACGACCTCTTGCGTAGCAGTCGCACTCCCACCAACTATTTCCCATTTTAAGATGCTGCTCAATAAAAACATTTTGAAAGTATCTCCGAATTCGCGATGTCACAAAACCATATTTTCTCCATATTTTCTATTGGTTTCCTAGTCAACAGCAAATCAACTTTACTTGACTATGGACAAAATCTTCCTCACCATACTTCATCGAGCTAGAAATAAACACGCGCCTAAGGCTGGACTCGTGTGCTACCGGTGCGGTCGGCTCACGACGCCATTTGTCTATCCCCTCAGGCCGCGGTCCGCAATTTGCATCCTGACCACGCCTAGATGCTTCCACACCGCGTACCATTGTTCCTTCCTCTGCTTTATCGCTATAATCAAGGGCTTCTCCGTCTTTTTTGTCTTTGTGATCACGATTTTTTTTTTCCAAATTTTATTTTAGATGCACGTATATTAGATTGGCTAGTGATACTATTTTTGAATAATAATAATAATAAAAGTTCTATTTTCCACTTAGAAAGCGAACTACTACACTTGTCAAAAGTCGATTCTACATGTACTACAAGCTTGTTTGCAAAGTAAAGCCGAAAAAAAACGAAGCATTATAAACTGGTGGCCACTCTTTTCAAATTTTTAATGTTTCTTTGTTTATAAACTGTATAGGATGCAGGTATGGTGCCACCATTATATTATACACCATATTCTGAATAATTATGTTAAACGCTGATATTATCTTTAATAGGGCGACGATATTTAAAGATATATTAATACCTGTGTAGGATCCTTGGCTAAAATGCGACTAAGTAGGTAGGCACCAAACTTTCCTAATTTAAAAGTTTAGACTTTTTTAATGTTCAATAGTCTCGGAGGGCTACTCGGGTTTTGGTATATTAATAAAAGTTTTAGCCATTTATCATCTGATCCCATGGGTGTCGTAGAAAGCTAATAATGGACGAGTCGGGAATATATCAAAGAAACCATTGTTTTCTTTTTTAATTAATATCATTATCATTGTAATCTGTATCAAAAAGCTGTACTTCAGTACTTTAGTATTCTGAAGAAATTTTCTTCAGAAACTTACATTGAGAAACTTATATATATTTAGTGTAAGAGTAATAAATGATAGTGACTGAATTACATGAAATGCAAACTATAGATTATCGTACTAATCAATTTAAGAAAAAAAACAAGGAATTTTCACTAACCTGTAGCATAAAAATACACGTTTGTGTACACTGTAAACGATGTTTTAGAGGAATATAAGGCAACAAACGACAGTGATGATGATGAGTAAGATCTAGTGCGCATTATAGACTATGTAAGGAAAAATAAAGCACCTACTGCTTTTTTAAGTGTAAGGCCTTTTAAGGATTTCTACAAAAAGTATTTTTATCAACAATAAAAGTCAAGTAATTTGTTTTTGTTTTGAGTATTTTGTTACCAGTTTTTGATTAGTTGGCAAGTTACGTATCTCTACCACCGAATATTTAAGTATCAACCGTTTAGATCACTATAGCAGTCATTATATTATATTCAATCAATAGATTGTTGTCAATCAATAAAACAGTAATAAAAATCTAAAATCTGAACAATCACATTCAATTCAAATGCATAATTCATGCGCACAATTGCAATACAATGCGACTAAAAGTCGTAAGCGCGGTTAGCATCTTAGAAGTGCATCACAACGGATGGACGGTAGCGCACGGCCTTAGAATAACAAATAGATGTTTCAAGTCGCGGGGAGAGAAGCAATCAGAATTGTGGTTCAACACAGATTTGTAAAGATTAATTAGCAAGACGACCAGCGTTTTAATTTTGCAACACATCTGAATAAAAAAGGAAAGTAAGAAATTAGAATGCTCTTTGCCAGAAATGAAATAAAATGAATTTATTTGAATAAAAATGTGGAATTAAGCAGGTGTTCTTATACAATCTTGGTCCAACACATTTACCACATACATGACAAAAAATATATAAAATTAATTTATATATAATATGTATATAAAAATTTAAAAGATTTGGGTCATAAATACAAATTTCTGTTTAATATTATTTTCTGATGGCTTAGAAGCAAACGTAACTATACATGATAAAACAATATGCAATTATACTCTTTAGCCAGTTTATATTTCTATATTAGCCGATTTGAATACAGACACATATTCCTGTCATGTACCTTCTAGTAATTTTACACGTCAATTTTATTTTAAAGATTTTGTAGCTTAATTTCCTTAAAACATTTCTTAATTTTATACAACCTGAATTGTGGTTGCATCCCAGAAACGACCTGCAAAGATTAATCATCAAACGAACTGAGGTCATCATTTTAATTATAAAATTCAAAATAGGCTGTTTGTTAATGAACGTTGGAAGCAAAATACTGAGTGGTTGATAATGTTAGCGGAATTAATTTTACTTAAAGCAAATTTTGAGTTTCAAATTAGATAAAGACATTTTTGTTGTGAAGAGCTTATATGTTACAAGTCCCTTAGCATCTTACAAAACTCACAGGAAGCTATGCGGTGGTCTAACCACACGGTCTTGGTATAAATATTTAGAACGAAATTACCCAATGCATAAAACATCGGAAAATTAGGCCCCGGTACTGGCAATAACTTTGAGAATGCCATAAGATTGCCATCATCGCATATGGCGTACAGTTGGGTGCAGCGGTTGTAAAATTATGGTGCCCAGAAGCTACTATATTGCTGTAAAAATTGATGGAGGTTTTTTTAAACGGAATGTATTGTGAATCTTTTAAAATATGTTGTTGTCACTTGGTTTGTTGACTTTGTGATTATGTATGTAATAAGCTTGGCTGTATAAGAAGATATAAAATTGCATTTTAAAATGTATCCGATTTCTAATGAAAATCAATGAAAACGAAGTGTGAAGAAGAATAAAATCCAGAAAAGCACGTCACCGATAAATGGTAATGTGTCGTACAATTGAGAAAAACGTCCAGAAATATATGACGGCGAATAGTGAATGTGAAAAAGTGATGACCTTGATGACTATACAAAATTATAAAAACCATAAAAAGACTACAGTCTACAAAAGATGTCAATGTTTATTTCGTAGCACTTCTAAAAGACAAAAACTTATCGTAGCCAAACCCTCGTATGTCAAAGGTACTTATCCACTACATTTATTTAAAACCTCAAAATCAATCTTTTACCCAAAAACGCACCTTCCATTTCATACAGTCTTCACAGATCTAAAGATACTGCCCTAACACACAAGACTTGACGACAGATGACGCGTAAACTGCGGGGCGTCGTTGAGTAATGAACGTTCGCCCATTACTCATTACCAGCCGTGACTTGCCCGTGTGACGGGGCCTTTATTTCAAAGCTGCACTTCTGTTCATGTTTCTATTTAGTTGTCAATTAGCATTGAGTCCTAGAGAATTAATCATCTCGTGTTATTAGATTGCTGCTAATAATGTTTTAGAAATCACAAAGTTATAGCCCATCAACAATTTATGTGGGATACTCTCATGTAAAACATTATCATAACACTACGGAGAAAACGCACCAGCTTTGATGACATTCGTATATAGAGGGTACAATAAACTCGTTAAAACTAAATTACGATTTAATATACAGCATTTATAACCATTGATTGTCTAAAAGTACCAAGTTCCTAGAACCAAAACAAAGCTTACAACAAAATTAAGAAATGACTAAGCAGTAAATTTTAACTACGTGAGCAAAGGCACGACCTGAAAGCGATTTCATTAATAAAGCGAAATGACTTAAGAGACAGTCGAGTTGTTTGAAAGCTTATCCTTTCATTAGCATTCAGGAGCAGGATTAAATGACATCATCATACATAGCGTAACGTCGATAAAGACTTAAATATAAATTCAAACAAGACGTTTGGGAAGGAAGTATATAGCCACTTAACACTTAAAGACATGATAATAATTAATTCCGGAGGTTATAAATCGAAGAATTATTAGCTCAGAACAGATTATTAACTGACAAATGTAACTTAAGTTCCCATTGTGTTCAATCCTATTGACATGTTAAAATTTGTAAGAATACTCCAGATTCACAAAGATTATTTGTATGTAATAACGGAACGCCCTCCAAACATCTGTAGTAAAGAAAAAAAGAAATCCGTATCGATAATGTTACTCGTATTACTTGCGAAGTGAGAGAAATCAGCGTTCAGATAAACGATAAGGTAATAACAGAAGCCGATCCTATCTTTTGTGCTCTTTTGTTACCCGATGGATACAATGCAGTTGTAAATTTTTGGGTTCTTAACTCCACAATGTTCCCGTCATTAATCTATGGCCGTTGTAACTTGAAGCGGGGATGGGATCTTTTGTACCTGCTTGGTTCCTCGCCCCTTTGTACCCTGACATGTGCGAGGCAGGGACAAAAACCTTGCGCAATATTGTCTGCCCCAAGACATCGGATGATGTGAAAATAATACTCTGAAATATAAAGTGAGAAATCCCCACAAAGCGACGCTTTCCTTCCTATACCTAAAAAATAAAATAATCTAAGAATCTTGCAAAGTTACAGATTTAAAGTTTCTCCAAAGGTTTCATGAGCCGGTTGTTGCTATTTTTAAAAATGTCACCCGCAACCACAACTATGCTTTTTCTAACACGTCGTTTCCACTAAGCCCTTGACATGCATTAACGCCTTACATCGACGAGCACTTTTTCTGTCAAATCTCCAGATGTGAGTGCATCATTAAAATCTTCTATAGCACCAAAAAGATCAAAAGTTATCTCCTTGGTTGGAGAGTTTTCCCCTCACCTCTGCGTCCCTTTCCCCCCCGCCGGTCCCTTGCTGCAGCGACAGTTAAAGTCGGGCTGCCGTGAGAGACGGACGCCGACTCGCGAGCGGTTCAACCGCGTTCACTACGAATACGCGTTTGTGAAAACTGTTTTCCTTAGTGTCATTTGCATACGTGAAGTGAAACTGATTTCGTTTTGACAACTGTGATGGGATTTGTTGTTGGTTCGTAACTTTGACGTGTGTGACAGATTTTTAAGTTTTAAGTGATTCTCTTGTGGATTTGTTTTTATTTTGCTGAATCGTCACTGATGCATTCTATTTCAGCTGTTTTATTCTGGTAACTATTTTAAAATTATTATACATATATTATTCATAATTTAAAAAAATGCAACCTGTTATTAAAATTACGTAGTTTTATAGACTGACGAGCTTTTACTTGCAAAATCATACTTTGTATCGCATTATGTACTTTCTTCTGTTCATTCACATCAATAAAAACAATTCTTATCTTTCTCTTAAGTGTTCCTATATACTTTCCAACCAATTATATGACAGATACTTCTGATAACACAAGATTTATGACTTGAACTGCGTCTAAGAAGATATGGAAGTCGGTCACGGATTTATCAGAATCTTACTCAACGACGGCACCAAACTATTATGTAGCTTTTTTATGAGTACAACGGTAAAAGCGGCAGCAATTGTGACGGTAGGAGAGACATCATCAGATAAGCTGGAACGGCATAAATAGGCTAATGTCGATTCCCATTACGTTGCTTTGTCACGTGTTGAAGATGCTCCAAGTGATACGAAGGGAAAAGCTCTAACGATTTGTTGTGATTTTAGACTTGATAAGGATAATTGTGCGCCTATAATAACATAATGTCGTAACCGCTGTAAGACTTGCAAAGTTAGACATGGTACATTGTTTTCTATGCGATAAAGTTTTATTTTCACTTGTTTCAAACATTCTTCAATAACACAAACATTAAAAAAAAAGAATTAATAGTTATTGTAGGACATTGATAAATATCAATATCATGTAATACCTATTAATTACCCAGGTATTTTCACTCCTAGGTATATTAATTCCTATTAAAAAAATGATAATAACGAAACAATCAAAGCGCTAAAGTGAAATTATATCTACTTACTTAAACCAAGAATCCAATCTATTTCCATGACAAAGCTGACCTCTTTATCAGGTTTACAATCATTTTGTTATAAGAATTTATCACAGATAATTGTAGTTACAAGCCCTTCTAAACTTGGCCAAGGTAGTTATTAATTGAAATTCGTATTAGCCTTAATGGTTATATGTTAGAACGGTGATTGATATGTTATTTTATTGATATAAGTATTATATAAAATATAGTTTAATATAATAATAATAATACATTAAAAGTAACAGTTTATGTAATAATATATTTTTTTAATATGTTTTATTAATTACCATAATTGGCAAAGAATTCGTACCAGAATGGATATTGCAGGCTCTCCGACATTTTGATTTATGCTACAGTTAAACTGTCACACGTACGAGGTCCACTACTGGACATAGACCTCTCATAACTTAAACGTAACTTTGGTTTTAGTCGGATGACCTCGTTGCGAATTTTATCCTTCAAAGAGACTCCAAGCATAGCTCGCTCCAAAGCCCGCTGCGTGACTTTGAATTTGTGGACTAGCCCAACCGTAAGTGACCACGTCTCGGCACCGTAGGTCTTATAACAGCTATGACACACTTGTTAAATACTTTGGTCTTCAGGCATTGCGGTAGAGGCGACGATTCGACGAAGTTTGTTTAACCCTGCCCAATCCAATCGGATCCTCCTGTTGACTTCTTTCTCGAAGTTGTTTCTACCAAGCTGAATAACCTGCCCTAGGTATATAATATTCTTGAACAACTTTTAGCATCTTCCTTCGACATATATCGGTGTAGTTTATATTTGCCATGTAATCCGCCACTGTCTGTCTGTCACCCAGCTGTATCTCATGAACCATGATAGTTAGACAGTTGAAATTTTCACATATGATGTATTTCTGTTGCCGCTATAACAACAATATAGCTATAACAATAATATACTAAAAGAATACAACAAATATTAAAGGGGTTTCCCATACAACGGACTTGTTTTTTTTGCAGTTTTTATAAATAATGGTACGGAACGCGCGAGTTCATCTAGCACTTCACCGGTTTTCCTATTATGACCAATTGTTACCTAATTCATATATATTCCAAATTAGGAAACAGTGCAAGTTTTAATCAAAATCGGTTAAGTTGTTTGGAAGATATGAACGTGCAAATTTGGTTTATATTTTTTACGGAAATTTCAAAGGAAATAAAACTTCAAAACATTGGCCACATAGTACCTACATAGATGAAGGAAATATTATTAAACATGAAAATTATAAAATGAAAAGCCATTAAAAAAATTAGACAGACTTCAAAAGTTAACCTATTTTTTTTTGACGTTGATGCCAGCACATAATTAGAAAAAAAAAAAAAAATTTTTTTTTTCGGAAAACTTACAGCTTAACAATGTGAGATTGTGTAGTGGTATTACATAATATACAATTAAGTAGTAAGTAAGTTATAGTATTACAAATCACCGTATAACAAAAGGGTTAAGATATCTTAAAAGTAGATTAGACAAACTTACAAATATAATGATAAGAATGAAGTCACCCAAAATAAAATACGGCAGATATCAAATAAGAGAAAGCTTAACATAAAAAGTTGTAATAGAAAATAGGACAAACTAATCTAAAGTCAAAATCAGTCGCACGTACGAGGCCTACCTTATTAACGTTAGAACATTAAGTAATACGGGTTCACCTTGTAACCTTACAATTTGTATGCTCATCTTATTCTGCTAATGATCGGAAGTTTGGACGGAGGATGTTTGAACAATTCGTTTAGTTCGATTTTGTGGTTTCTATTTTAGACGGTAGCGGATTTTAAAATCCAATTACTAGACGATAGGCGATTACAAATTAAATCTTCTGATTTTTTGAAACACGTCCATTACAAAAGCTGTTATTAAAACAAAAAGATAGCTACTTGAAATATTTGTCACACTAATATTATAAAGGCGAAAGTTTGTGAGTATGTGAGTCTGTATGTTTGTTACTTCTTCACGTCTAAACGGCTGGAGCGATTTTAATAAAATTTGGTATGGAGTTATCTGACACCCTGGATTAACACATAGGCTAATAAAACGCGGGTAACACCGCGGGGGCACAGCTAGTAAATCATAAATCTACATAAACTTACCTGTCAAAGTATCTTTGACATACTAGGTACTGAATACATTAGTAATTTAGTATACGTATTCAATTAGTATTTTCGTCTGTTATATATATTTCAATACTAGTTAGCAAGAAACGTGATCGTAGTAATTCAAACTCAGTTGAAATTTGTTGTTTTATTGTAATAGATTTAATGGTTATTGACACTAATAGGTGAGTTAGGTAGACATTGAACTGAATTATAATGATTGCAGATCACTATCAAATAAATACATTTATGAAGGCACCATTATTTCATCTACAAAATCAGATCTAAATCAAAACACCATAAATCTGAGTTTGCTGTTATTGGTATTGGAACAATAGTAAATTAATGGCTAAGGGGCAATTTAAACATTATCAAGCAAAATATGTCTCAGAAGGCTTGTACCATATTTACATGTAAATCTTTTATGAAGTTGTTAATGTTTTGAACATTCTTTGGCTCTTGATAGATGAGAGCAGTTAGTAGTGAGAAATACTTATTACTTGCAACAATAACCTGGTTCAAATACCATTGGACCAACTTGTTGTTGCAACTATCAATAGTATTTCACATAGGTACTTTGTAATTCATCGCTCATCGCTTTTGACTGCGCCCCATTTTTTAACTCATTAGTAGATAGTTCATCAATACCTGCTGCATCATTATGAGTTAACTATACTAAACATACAATGCCCTTAAGAATTTGGGCCGGCGCTTTACCTTGATTGTACACGTTTTGATTGATCATAAATTTAGGTTGTTTGATCTAGTTTACTAGTTAAATAGTCTAATATACAACAAGCTTTCATCATTTTGGTGTTAAACCTTGATATCATTTTAAAAGAACTATACGCGTTTAGATTTATTAATTTTAAAAATGTGCCTAGTTCTAACATTTTTACTCCTTGCTGGGTTACTTAATCCTCGATACAAAATTCATACATGTATTCTTTGAATAATTTTATCAAATGAACTAGGTACAGTAATTTAACTAATAATAATAGTCAAGCTTTCTTCTTACTTAAATAATAAGTTTCTGACTATTTTTCTGTAAACAAAAGTAAAATAGTATTTCAACTAAAAGCAGATCTCAAGTTGTTACAGTTGCAGTTTATTAACGTAACAAAGGCGAAGCAGTTTTCATTAAGATTTAAAACAAAGGCAGTTTTATAGCAGTTGAGTTAGATCTTGTATACATTTAATTAAATCTGACATAAACTCCGCAAAGAGTTTGCTTTTAAGGTTGACTATATTTTAGAGTACCATTGTTAACCTAAAGTTTTCGTTTGAAATTACCTTTGTTGAACTCGTATATTTAATCACAAGTAAGAATACAGCTGCACAGATTATTTAAAGTTATAGATTTGGTTTAAATGTTGGTCGCTAGTTCCGCCTTACAGAAAATATGGATATCACGGATATAATTACTGGCATGCACGCAACCCATTTCTCGATAATAAACAACTATAACATTACCATAACAAAAATTAATATATTGTAACAGAACTTGTAAACATTCCATTTATAATGAAACTTGTTCATTCAAATCTTATTACCATTAATCAAATACATAACAATAAAATATTTGACAGGTCATTTGAAATACTTGGTTCAGCAGTCTAAGTTATTGGTAGTACATTGTAGCAGAGCTATAACACTGCACGTCTTTATAATCCAATACAAGGTTTTATGTCGCGAGAATGTTGTTTTCAACATTGTTGTACGTTAGTATAGCTAGCGTTTGTTTTAGCTTTTAGCACACTGTTTCTTTCGCATTTATTGACAAGTTTCTATTCCACCGCTCCTACAATTTCTCTTATATTGTTTACGACATTTCAGTTTTTATTCTAGTCACTTTGGCTATATTTGGTATTGAGGCTTGGTTATTGTTATTGAAGTGCAGGTAATTTTCTCAGTAACACGCTAAATTCATTCTATAAATAAAATCATGCATACAAATTGTCTGGTAAAGACAATGGGTTTCGTTTTCTAAAGTAAAATTCTAATTCAAAATTGACAAGGTTTGCATTTACTACATTAAAATTATAAGACTTAAATGAACCTAACCTAAATTAATGTCAACCCATTATTGTTGTTTGTTGTTTAATATGTATTAAATACTTAACAAATATTGTGCGTTGATGTAATCGGATATGTTTTGTATTTACATAGTTAAAAAAATAACTTAAACATTTTTTTTCATCATCATCTCCTATATAGGTCCACTGCTGGATGTAGGCCTCTCCTAATTTACCTCATAGTAATCAAATCAAAATTAAAAATTAGGTTATGAATGTCAGGTAGTTTCATTATCAACGTTGAAAATTAATTAGATTGTAAAAAGCTCATTTTTACTCCTGGTATAAAAACTGTAGATTAAATTAAGATTAGCATTAGACGATATTTATTTCAATTTCGTGTCACTAAACAATTTATCCAATCTTTCTATCTATCTTTGTTTTCATCACAAACTTTGTAAACACCAGTAGCTACTAGCTAGCTACCAGTTGATTATCTCCATAATTATCAAGTGCTTAATCACTTTAGTTTACAGCGTGTAAGTATTCATTTAGCGTCATTATAATTTTGATAGAGATCAGTGTTTGACATTAATTTACGTCGCTTTAACAAGCCTCTAATATGAGGTATTCCTTACCTGTTAAGTTTAATTACAATTATGTAACTTAGATAACCTGCATGAGTGGCCATATTTACTATATGTTAAAAATTAAACGCACTCACTAATCTGAGTTATTAGTTATTAGCAACTTTACCAATCCACTCAAATCTTTCAAAGCCCTAAAAAAATTGAATAGCATCTATGTAACGGTGCACTTGCACTGACAGGTGTCCAGTTTTGAATAGTAGCTCTATAATAACTAATATCTCTAAAGCTCGCTTATAACTTGCGTGGGAGAAAAAGGCAGCTGATATTTTTCTTCGCATCGATATAAAATCGTTGGTTCTTGAAAACGTTTTTATATTAAATAATAATAATAATAATATCTTGGGACAATTTACACAACGCTATCTAATCCCAAACTAAGCAGAGCTTGTACTATGGCAACCAGATCACTAATTTATACATATATATTTTTAAATACATACATATTATAGATAAATAACACCCAGACACAGAATAAACCATCGTGTTCATCACACAAAGTTTTATCCTAGGTGGGGATCGAACCTACGACCTCTTGCGTAGCAGTCGGATACACTCCCACTGCAGGTACAATATAATGCATTCTTACCGAGTTTATTAATATCAATATAATCATGTACCCCGCAGCTAAAATTATTTGCTTTGTGGCTTAAATCTCAAGTTACAGTCCTATTGTCTTTGCGGTTTCTTTTATCACACCCAAAATCTTTTGTAAACAGTACTGTGGTTTGACCAGAAATTATTCACACAACATGTCCAATTTCTATAAAATATGTTTCGTCACACTAAATCAGCTTTTTACCACAAGCCTCTACTTACCGGCCCATAATAGGGCCATTTATTTTTTCCCCAAAAATGGCCCTAAAGGGTCCTATTAGTCACGGTGCGGTGCCATACAAAAGTGTTCTGGCTAATGACGCGGTGGGCTTGTACTTCGGTATATGATCAGAAATATGGGCCATCGGCGTTTCAAAGATTTTTGACGGTTGAAATATGTCAGCTTTTTTGTTTTCTTCGAAAACTTTGAGATTAATATAAGGCGTGGTGTGGTTGTAAATTTTAGGGAGGCCGATATTGTATTCATGTCATTTTAAATAATGAAATTCAATATAAGCGATAATTAGATCTAAGGATTTATGAATATTGATATTTTAAATTTGCTATTCAAAATCGGTACCGAAGTGCTATGGTATTGCCCAATATAAATAAATAAAAAGCTAAGTTAAATAGTAGAGATACTTCGACGCTTATTATGTGAAGCAATTATAGAAATAAAAAATACTGCATTTACTTCAAAATTTATTAGAAATTCTATATAGGTACATCATTAGAATCATTGAAGACAAACATGAGAACCAAATCAAATATTGATCATATCTTTATTGTTTTAGGTGATGCGTGTACGCACCTAACATGGCGCGGGGGGGTGTCGTGCTCCTCGTGCTATGGGTGGCCGTCGCCGCTGACAAACATGGTGAGTGCCTTTGTCTTTTTGTTCTTACTCCTAACCATAGCATTGTTTAAGGTAAGGTACCCGTACCCGCCTACTTATGGCTCGTGTGAGGATTCTTTCTCAAGACCAGTACAATATTTTCACATCAGTAATTTTCTGTTCGTGAAGTTTCCTCCCAAGTTTACTCCCGATTAGCTATTTTTTAGTATCTTCAATCTTATTTCTGATCTAACTTAAATTATCTCCCTCAAAGTCAAATGAAATATTTATAAAATTGAAATGCCCAACTTTTACTTAATTTAAAAATTTCAAACTCTGTATCTTCACAGTTAATTATGGCCCATGATTTATGAACCGTCTAAATTTCTCCCGGTGAAACATTTCGTTTATCTGTGGCACTCAAATATCTAAGTGGGGTAGCAAAAAAGTCCTATAAAAAAGCTGAGTTTGCACCTAATCTTGAATCTGATAAGCGAAAGCAAAAAATGTAACTGTCACCAACGGATCTTTGATCGAAAAAAGATGATACAATGGTACACTCGAGAAGAGGAAAAAACAGTTTCTTGTCACGACGTTAATGCAACTTACAAACACGAATTATCCATCCGGGGCGTCAATTTTGATACTACGTTGTAAAATGTTACAAATGACATTAGGTTGTCGCAAGATTGACATGCAAGTACAGTTAATCACACTGTATTATTTGAATCCGGATCTCGTCTCGACACATTGCCGATAAGGAAAATCATTTACACACTTTCTATTAATCTTTGACAAGCACATACACGTGTCGATATTTTTTTTTATTTCGCAGTTTTTTGTTCTTGCCATCAATAATGAAACGGTACCATAATTATATTAAGAAGTCGAAGACATTCGTTATCCGATATCGAATACCGTTGTATTCCGCAATCTGGTAAGACAAAGCACTAGTAACCTACTCTATATTTATTTTTCTTAAACTAGTTATTATGTTATTAATCTTTCACACAACTCACACTTAATTGTATATAAAAACATTGCAAGCACAATACCCGTTATTTAGAAACATTACTGATACTAAATTCGTGACAGCATTCACAAGCAGAGCTTACATAACATTGTCTTGCCCAAAGCTTGAAAGAATCCAGGTCAAAGCATGTACTTTCGTGTGAAAACTATGATTTGTTAATGAAAAGAGAATCGATACTCACGCGGGATCGTATATTTGAAGTCAATAGTGGGCACTAGTCACGACCGTTATTAGGCCCTTTGTTTGGAATACAATGCGTGTTTGCTTCAACGGTCATGTTAAGAAGTTTAAAGTTCGCATTAATGTGTGTACCTTCGTTAGAGTTATTTGTAAAGAACATCAAATTAAATTTTGATTAGATACCTACGTTTTTAGGGTTCCGTAGCTAAATTGGTAATAACGGAATCCTTATAGTTTCGTCATGTCTGTCTGTCTGTCCGTATGTCACAGGTATTTTACTCAATGAATATATTGATTAAGTTTGATAAAAAGGTGTCTTGTAGTAGCCGCTACTTAGTTTGATGGCGAAATAATAAAAATAAATACTTTTACTCCATACATGTAACAGACGCTGAATATTTTTTTTTAGCAAACACTAACTTGTGGCACATCATTCGACAGGTCTTTCAAAAACATTTTAAGGTTTCTAAAAAACTTTTTTGATTGAGTAAATATTTTTAGAAATAATCGCTCCGAAAGTTGCATAATTTGTCCCCCCCGCCTTAACTTTTAAACAGTGTGACTAAAAAATATAAAAAATCACAAAGGTACAATTATTTCGGATATGATCGGATATACCGTCATTGAGTTATTGCCGAAAAACTGCGTTTCTCAACAAAAGGGTGTAAGTGCCATGAACGTACGGTCTTTTGCCGATGCATTTATGCCGAACCCTACACTGAGCATGGTCCGACATGCTCTTGCCCGGTGTTTACTTTGATAATGTAATTAGCTACTTACAATTGAAGATGCAAGTGAAAATTACAGCAATTGTATTAATAAAATCTACGATTCAACGTTTAAATACAATAATAATTTTGTACATGAAACCTACATAATGTCTTACTGGGAACAAAAACCCCGATAAAATTGTTGTAATACATTTCAAATTATAGAAACAATTCAACCGTAAATTCACAATACTTGAACAAGGCGCAAAAAGTGCTTCAGATTTATCTTTGAAAGCTGCCGAATTCTCACCCTGGCCACACCCACAAAAACTTGAATGGTAACACGATACATAGAATACCAGTCAAGAGGTTCCCAAACAAGATAATCCCTTTGTTAGTCGGGTTATAATGCTCCTCGGCTTCTCCCGAGTCTTTTGCTATTATTTTGTATTTCATTGAAGCGGGCAGCTGCAGAGTCGAGTGGTCGTTTCCGATTTCAACTTTAATGGATGTATGGATAGGTACATTTTTTGCATTAGCGTTAGCTGTGGCGTTAGTCTACTCGTCATCTTGAGATTTCGTGAGTTTTCGCCTTTGGGGTTTCTTATCGGTTTTTAATGCGAAATGTAAATATTGAACCATTTTTTCTGTTTCCATTTTTTTAAAGTTACCAAATAACGTTTCATATTACAACTTTGAATGGTTTAAATTAAAGCATATTTTATACAAATCCATTAAATGTGATATTCATATATGCAAGTGTTGTCAGTAGTTCTCTTACATCATTTTTCAACAACACATCACCAATGCAAATTTGTACTACGGAGTAGATCATAGCATCTATTTCGAGCTCAGATCCACCCACAATGCCATTAAATAGATCGGTCGCATCTTTTTACTCTCAGCGCTAAGTGCATTTACTGGTATAGTGCATCAAGCATCGTCAACTATCGTGTCTGTTCGTAATGCATCCGCTTATTGTATTGTACTAATTGCTGGAAATTGCCTCATTATTTCCTCTATTTAACCACATTTTCCATTTGTGTTAAATACGACTAACAGGTAAAATTAGAAAGAAAGAAAGATAAAGAAATATTTATTTTCAACAAAAATACAAAACAAGAAACAATTTGTACATGGACATGACAAAAGAAAGTAATTAAAAATTTGACAACAATATGTAGGTTAAGTTATAAATAGTGTTGAAGCCGAAACATAGAAGCTAGTTCAGCATAATGCCAGGCGAGATTGACGTTGGTTTCAGCTACTACTACTACTAGCCCCTTTTTATAAATATAACTAGCTTCCGCCCGCGGCTTCGCCCGAGTTAAGTTTGGATAGTCTTATACATATGTGTTCGGACTGAGTTCTTTGGTTGGAAAGAAAATGTAAATGTAAATTTGAAGTATTCATTTTACACCTATTTTTTTTTAAAGATAACTAGCAATGTGGGATTGTTGTCCCTCATTACTAGCAGTCCTCTTAACCCCTTCAGCTAAGATGGCTTGTGTTAGGAGTGGGCTCACGTCGGTAGTATAATGGCCAGGATTCGAACCCACGACCTCACGATTGCGAGACCGAAGCCGAAAGCGAGGCTACCGCCGCTTCAAATTATGTCTAAAAAACAAAGTTATATCTCACAGATGGTTCATCTAGGAAGACTAGTTTATGGTAGTTTCTAGTGCCTTGAACTTCTCGTATTTAATCGTGGTGTAAACTTTAATAGCGCGATTTAGCATCGCCATTATAAAGCAATACATATGGTTTAGCGATAGTGCACGTGTTGCTACTTACTCATTTCCTCTTAAGGGGAAGATCCATTACGTGACGTGTTAATATAAGTGCCTCGATTCATAACTAGATAGTTAAAGTGGCAATGCGTTTATTGTAGTTACTGTAGTCATTCAGGGGGCACGAGACAGCGAAAGCGCAGGACTACCTACCTTTCTCGAAGCATTTCGTCGTATTTTTGTACCCCTACAGATTTGCCTGAACAGTGCTAAAAAGTCCAAATTTTCAGGATATGAATACAATACTCATTAAACATGCTAAGTTTTAAAGGTATAGCTATTTTACTTTTATGAATTATTCTATCTAAAATACCCAGATATCGTCCCTGACTCACTGACTGATAATAAGCAAAACTGTTAGGCTACTACCAGAAGTCATAGAAAGCTGAAATTTGGTGTGAAAGCCAGGATTGGCATACCAATAACATAATAATTAAGAAATGTATACATTTACCCCTTCCCCTTTAAATAGGGAAATGAAAGAAAAATTGTGTTGTTTAAAAGATAGGTATCAATGTTCCGTTAAAAGAACCTTGAGGGGTACGTCTCACACACCAACAGAAAAGAGGCAATTTTATACAACAGCTGTATAAAATAGTTCTGGATTTGTACTGAAAACAAAATTATCAAAGGCACCGATATTATTCCTGTATTTAAAAGATAGATTAATACTCTGCAATTCCGGAGCAATTTAAAAATGTCGTTTTACACGTTTTATTTTTACTGAATAAGTATACATCATATATATTTATAACTAAAATAATGATATCTAACGAATAAAATAAAACGATGTTTTTTTAAGTATTATAAAATCATCGTTTTTATTAAAATTATGTGTTTACTGTACCTATCATTTTAAGTCGTAATATCTATAAGTTAGTTAATATTTCAGAAGTAGAATATTTAAATAAAATAAATCGAATGAAGATGCTATTTTCTAAAACGATATTCTATCTATTCTGATATACAGAGCTTTTAAAACTATGTATGAACTATAATTTCTGGGTTTATCGTATTCAAAGATTGGTAACGCGGGTATGGGTAATTTTCACAACAATTGTAAATCGTTATCATAGCTTCACATTATTTTTTTATTTCAGACGTAGGTTACGTATGAAACTTAAACGTTTAAAACGTAACCTAACGTATCTAGATAACTTGTTTGTATTATGTAATGCACTACGTAAATATATATTAAACATGTTTTGTATCTTTAGTCTTGTTTGCTTTGTCTTCCTGATAGTACCTCCTATCGTTTTTTTTTACTTTTTAGGTGTTATGTACACACACACACACGCAGAACGCTATTCGTCATGATGAGAACTAAAGGGTATTAGGTTTGGGCGTGTAGAGTTAGGGGTTGGCTGTCCATAAGATTTTTTAAAGTACTCGTCTTAGCGTGAATTTACATGAAAATGTTTTTGGTGGGATATTGTTGTTAGTTTCTTCTTGACTTTTTTAAGACTACATAAGTATTTGCTTTCAATTTTGGTGAGAATAATTTGCCTTTACAATTTTTTAATATTTTATACATTATCCATTGTAGGTCGGTATGTTAATTATAGCGACGCTGTAATGATAATAAATGTTGAATTATATGGTTTGCAAGTGTTGCTCATACGTCCAAGATCGTCTCGTCACAAGAGGGGCTTTCAATAGGTGATTCAATTTTAAAAAGTTTAATATTATTTTAGATATATTTAGTCTCATTGGGCGGCAATACAAATTGAAACAAGAAATAGTAACTGTAGGATCACAAAAAGTAAAAACACTATGATTAGTTTAATTATTTCAAAAACTGCTTTTGTTTAGAGACTTATATATGTTTGCATTCAGAATACCTCATCAAGTTAAGTACATCGAGTCTAGCACCACACTTAAGTCTCGAAAAGTTTCAAAGCTGGAGATGTGTTCATAAATTAATAATAAAATAAGACGACATAGTTCCATGTCACTTGATAAACCTAGACCACTGCATTACATGTAGATATTTACTTCGCCTCTTGTTATCTGTATTAGGATAATGTAGACAGTGAAATGGGCAGCAGCACTTCTGCTCTGATAACGTTATGTTGCGAACACTAATCTGGCTGCTATGGTTGCCATTATAATATTCATAATGGCATCTCTATGGCTCGTCGTATCGGAAGGCCGATATACGGTGCCAATGCATAACAGTGATATGGTCGTTGGCATAATAAAGGATTAGATGAGGCTAACATTGTTGAGTTTGGTGAAGAGGATTGATAAATCATCGTACTGGTCGCTTGTACATTTGTAAAAGTTTAGGTAACTTTTAATTATACCATATCTCTTAATATGTCCCAGCAAAAATGGCCGAATATGTGAACCTGTCACGTCCGTTTTCTTATTACTGAAATATTTTAAGGACAACGTAAAATTTTGAAACAATCTGCTTTTTAGTCGCCATATTAAAAGTTATTATTGACATTTAGAGTTTCTCAATTTCCTATGGTTTCATCTTCGCACAGCGTGTGTCTTGTTAGAAGAGGTGCATTGTCTTCCAATTCAATCCAGAAAAAGAAAATGTAATAACATAATCACATAGAGGCATAAATTTAACATCGAATTGATAAAAAAATATTTATTTCTTCTTACTCTAACTGTACAAAACTAAAGTGCGTTTAACTGTTAAAAAAAACTAAACATCTAAAATCTTGATTGAAGTAGCCCAAACATTAATGAAGTTTATCATCAATTCACTTGACATCATAAAACCGGGACCATTCACTAAAGTACACCATTATCTAAATACCGAATCTAAAGCACTCAATGCATAAATAAACTAAATACTACCATTAAATTTATTAAGGGATTCTATCACTGATACTTAACAGATGTTGTAGTAAGTGGCTCTACGCTTATATAAGTTGACCGTAATAGCATCAATATCGACTAGTGCCGTTGAGCGATAACAGACCTTTATGGAGTAGAGTATGTAAATCAAGAATGTTTTTACATAGGTTGTTGCTATGTAGGCTCGTGGCTAAGGCCATAAATGCCATGGCCATAACTTCAATGGTTTAAATGTTTCTACTATGTCTACATCAATAACTGTCACTTTGGTTGTCTTCAACCAAGCTCTTAAATTATTTCTAACACCAATGTGATAATGATTTTAACGAAACCAATTTCATTACAAAATTTAGGTTTCAACTATAAAAAAAATTATAATTTTGTAATTTTAACCGTAATAAAAATAATAATATCTTTGGGCAACTCACACAAAGCTATCTGATCCCAAACTAAGCATAGCTTGTACTATGGGAACCAGGCAACTGATAAACATACTTATATATTTCTAAATATATACATATTATAGATAAATAACACCCAGATACAGTATAGACCATCGTGCTCATCTCACAAAGTTTATCCTGGGTGGGGATCGAACCCACGACCTCTTGCGTAGCAGTCGGAAACACTCCCACCGCGCCACAGAGGCAGTACACACAGTACAGACATAAATATTGCTTGAAAGAATTAAGCGTAATTTGAAATTAATATTGGAGGAGAATTGTTACTGTTACTCTGCTATATCTACTCCGACCCATAATATATGTATTATGTATAAGTTGATGCTCCCATCCACACCATGGAAGGTTAATTCATTTTAAACTTCATTATACCCACTTTACGTACTATGGTTGCTGCTTACCGGTGTAATGGTTGCAGCACCTTACTGGAATAATTGTGTATTTACTAATATATTGTAATAATTGTCATTTTTAAAAGTGTAGAGTTTTTATTGCCAAGTTCTTTTCTCACGGCTTTACTTTTGCGAACTTGGCATTAATTGTAGAAACATCGAACCGTCGACTAAGACCCATAATATATATATTATGGGTCTTAGTCGACGGTTCGATGTTTCGACCGTATTGCAACGGCCGTGGTCACGGGTACACGCGATTAAGACTCGTAATATATCAACATCAGCCTATCGCAGTCCACTGCTGGACATAGGCCTCTCCAATTGCACGCCACTTTGTTCTATCTTCGGCTTCTCGCATCCAGCTTCTGCCAGCTGTTTTGCGTAAATAAATCATCACTCCACCTGGCCTGAGGGCGTCCTACACTACTTTTGCCAAGACGCGGTCTCCACTCAAGAACTTGTTTACCCCAACGGTTGTCGGTTCTTCTGCTAATATGGCCAGCCCAGTGCCACTTCAGCTTTCAGTAATATATATATTTTCATAATATGTATAAATCGCGAAAGTTTATCAACAGTTAATGTACCAGATTTACAAATACTATTTTGTTTCTTTTGTAACGATTAATTTCCAACGCCCCTTTTTATGGAAAGTTCGTGTACAGCTATTTTAAAATGGCTGATTCTTTCATTGAACATATTTAAACAGACTGTAAAAAAAATACCAAAACATTAGATACATAAATTTGTTGACACAAAATGTATCACATTTTTAAAATGCATTACATTAAACTTGAAAAAATAAAAATTGCCGTAATTTTTGCAAAAAATTTTGCTATTTTACAATCATTTTAGTATTAAATAATACGTATATAAAAATAAAATAAAATTATAAAATACGCTTTGATTTTCAAATAATGAAATTATATTAAAATATAACATTATAATAATATACACGATTAACAATCTGAATATCAATAAATTAACATACATTATATACATAACACACATAATTTCCGAAATGTAATAAGTAGCTAAAACTAAAACATCCGTTTAACAGTGGTAGTGTCATCGCTAAAAAATGATAAAATGGAATGGCTATTTTAAATACATTACCAGTCTTTCGATAAAAGGTATTGTGCTACATAATTGTCTGCTGCCATCAATAAAACCAATTGTTAACGCATCTCTAGTCCGAATGAAACGAGCCAAGAATTCTTCAAGCGACGTTGATTAAGAACGGACCATCAATAAAGTACTGCTATCTGGAATAACATCAATGTCGGCATTAATTATTTTGTACTAGCCTTTAAACGCGGCATTGGCTGAAATTGAATGCCAGTAAATACGTTCAATTTATATAACTCAGACTATATTGGTTTACTTAAGCTATAAGCTACGATGAAAGCTATCTGTTGTCAGATATTCATATGACTCTAACTGAAACTAAATGTAGTGTTATCTCTACGTAAATAATCTACTACTCACTGCTACTTAAGAGTTTTTCAATGTGATTAACTTTGTAACTGATTAATTTTACATTTTAAAGGGAATATTGTATGATTAGATGAATCAGCAATGCACATCATAACATGTGAGTCAGTATTGTTTATTTATAAGTAAGTGAAGATCTCGTCATTCGTCGGTAGGAATCTGAACATTCGTCAACTATACACGCTTCACCGCTCACACATCTCGCCTCATCCAAAAGTCCCATTTAAAATTCTAAGATTCTAAACATTTGAGGTATTTTAAAACAAAGAAAACATACCATATATTTAAATGGAATTCTATTAGTGATTTGTTTATCATGACACGAGGGAGTAAATTACTAAGCTATGCTAAAACAGGCAATTTATTATGTTGAAGTATCTGACATTTTGTTGTGTCGATCTTGACTGTCATTTTAACATTTATAATATACACTACGGGCGGTCAGCAACTGAATTTTCCACCAAGAGCATGTTGCAATAATGTCTCTGTCATCAGAAGTTATGGTTATGTCAAGAGTTTGCAGAAAGCTGTAGAATTCTGTAATACATTTAAATAATTATTCAATATAATTCTATTACTTAAGCATTTAAAGGGGATTTTAAATAGTAGATTAATTTGAACCAAAACTAATTAGTAAAGCATTATTGAAATCAGTGACTTTGTGAGTGAATAAAAATAAGCTAACAACTAAGTACATTCAAAGCTTCGTTCGACCACAAAACCAACAACATCAAAGCATCGATCGTACAAATGTTAGACATTTATTTATAATTTACTAACGTCGTGACGGCTATCGGTTTAGTTACGCTTCTTGTGAGCACGTTTAAATGGAGTTTCATCACTACAGATAACACTTGTACGAAATCGTGAATGCTTTTCTAGTTAAAATAGTTAGGGCTGACAAAAACCGAGAATGGAAAAGATTTATATCAAAACTTGTACTGTATAAAAATGTATTATATTATTATCAAAGTAAATGAATCTGCAGGCTCTGTTTCATTAAATATTAAATAAATTAATTCAAAATTGATTTACATAATATAAAAGTACCTAATTTATGTAAAAATGTTCTTGGATTCCCTTGAAAAGATTGAAAACATCTTTAAAACAGGTTTCTGCAACCAAACAACATAAATTAACAGGCAATAAATAACAGTTAAGGAAACATCACCAGCCCTGACTACCGACCTACATAACAAAGGCATTGATTTAAACCAGTCAATAGCAACAGCATCACATATCAATAGAAACACGATAACAACTACACTCAAATCAAAAGAATTGAATCTGAAATAATTAATTAAAAACGTGATAAAGTTTTGAATCTTGGTAATGTTTACGAAACTTTAGATAATGATAATGCCGTTAATCAAATTCCAAGTGCTAAAAACCAATTAAAATTGACATGCGACTTATACATTCGGGATGGAGAAGCTCGAGACCAAATAGAATATATAATTGAGTTCACCTTCGTCAATGTGACATGAAGATTGTTTTTATAGGTGAGATGGAAATAGTAATTAAGTGTTCCGCGTCCAAAGGTTCTGTTATTAGAATTTGTTAAGTATTTTACGATTATTAATGAACATATTTATAAATATGAATTCACTAATAAATTTCTAATAACTCACTGTCCTAATCAGATTTTATTGGATTGAATTTATAGGTTTCTGTTACTGGACTGTTAGTGTTAGAAGCCTGTAATTTTGCATGGATTAACATATGCCGACAAAATGAAAGAATAAAATCTTGAAAAATTTTAACCTCATCTATATGCAATGTAGGGATGTGTTTTTTTTTTTCACTTACCCCTTTGTGTAGGGTATCATTAGATAGGTCTTTTAAAAACATTTAGGGATTGTAAAAACTGTTTTTCGATTTAGATACCCGTTGGTGAAATATTAAGCTTTAATGTGCAAACTTTTATTAGAGTCAAGTGTCCTCTTCCTGCCAGCTAAATAGTTGATGTTGGGTATGTAAAAAAAAATCACGAATGGTTGATAGTATATATAGTAAAATTAAAAGGAAAACTATCACAGCTAAATAGGCTTTACAACTGAACGTGTAACAGCAGCCCAAGTGAGAAGTAACAAAATTTTCGTACAAATTCCATTGAAAAATGCTTATAAAATGCTGTTAGTAGTATGAAACAAAAACAACAGAAAACCCACTTCTTATACCGCATTATTCGGATGGAGTACTACGGAACCCCCTTCATTGTGCGTGGCTCGGTTACAAGTTGTATATATTTTATTATAGTTTAAAGCTTAACTTTTAAATTTTAAACAGGTAACGATACTTCTGTGGATTAGACACGCGTAATAATAATAATGTAAAAGATTAATTCATGTAGGTCAAAAAACACCTGAGATTTTTTAGATTTTATTGGTATTGTAATCGTTTTAACACAATCGTGAGTCACGGAGCGGAAAATGTTCCTCGAAACAAATCCTATTAAGGAAAAATAGATTTCAAGAAGGAAATATCGTTCGGCCCCCACGAAAACGGAAATAGAAATAAGCTGAACGGAAGTGAAACTAATTAAGTTATCGACGGTTCGCTCGAGTTGCGGTTTATTTTCGTACAATTCCCTAGTTCAAATAATAGTAATACTGTCAACAGTGTAGGAGTAACATACACTGATGTGCTGATAGCGATTTTAGGCAAAATGTTGAAGAGGGAAGAATTAATGTTGATGACACGAGATTTTAAAATTAACGTACAAGATTTAAAGTTGGTTTTCGGTTGAAAGCAGCCGAATTTATTAAGTGGGGTGTACGGTATCCAAATATCTGTGTTTTGCGTGTAAATAGGCGCGATTGAAGCTTCAAACCAGGTGCGGACTTGGAGTGAAAGCGATGGCATAACGTGGAGGGTACATGTTATTATGACAGTTGCTATTTATCCCAAGCGACATGGAATATATTTCAACTTCGCAATTAGAATAACTCTGTATGTAAGCGAAAGCTATTAGTCTTATTAGAGTTCGTGTTTCATAAAGTTTTAATTGATCTTTAAATTGTTGGTGACGTTTCGGAGAGGTGAACTAGGCGTGTTTTGTTCCCACGATATTATTAAAAACTTTTATATTATCGTTCTACTTAGGATTCGTTTCTTATCGCCTTATAATATTTAAAATCTGAATTCATTATTAACACATATTTTATATATAAATTTAAAAATCTTATTTTGGTATCATCAATATAATTTAATTGAAAAAATTATACTCTGAATTCTGACATCCCACTCATTCCGTAGAAGGTTTTTTGATGACTTCTCAACAACAGTACCGATTTCGATAAATTACTTGATAACAATTACCTTATGGTATAATGTATGTATAACAAATGACAAAGCAATTATATCGATCAGTGCTTTTTTTAAATTATTTTTTTGTCGTTGTTACAGATGTCTCAAACACAACGGAAGCAGACCACACTACATCAGTGCCCACACCGGCTATACCCTTACGACCAGAATATGCTCATCCAGCCGGTGTTGAAGCTCTAGATCCCTATAATTCCGAAAAGGCTCATGCACCACCACACCACAGAGACTATTTAGAAGAAGATTACGATCATGAATCTAACAAAGAAGAGGACCATGAAAACAGGGAAGACGCAGATGAACTACCGTCTCTCTCTGGAGACCATCTTCTACAAAGTTCCACAGATGATCTGCCAATGTTTCTTTTAGAACCTCAACATGCTTTTGTTGTGAGAAATAAACCAGCAGTGTTAAGGTGTCGAGCTGCAAATGCTTTGCAGGTTTATTTTCAATGTAACGATGTGAGATCTGTGGCTAGTACGCAATTTGAATTTGTCGATCCTCAAAGCGGTGTGAGAATTGTTGAAGCTGAATGTAACGTTACTAGAGATCAGTTAGATGAGTATTTTGGTGAAGATAGATTTACTTGTACGTGTAATGCTTGGAGCAGCAGAGGCGATATTAGAAGTCAGCCGGCTATCGTTGAATTGGCATGTAAGTATCTACTTGTACAGTATAAATTTGTGATTTCTGTTGCATTATTTGAAGTTGTTTTTAAAAGACTTACTCTTGTATACATGAGTATTTTCTTTATAGTCGATGTGGTTGTAATAAATTAATCTTTATAATTTAGGAACTCTAATTTATAAAGACGATGTTGATACTTAATAAGTATTTCTTGACTAACAAGTTTATCTTTAGGTTTTATTGATCTGATCTTTACATATTATTTCAGTTTATAATATAAATCATTTTTTTAATTATGCACATCCGCAATTTTATACGGTTTTTATTTGCCATCGACATTTCTATCAATAACCCACATATTTCTAGCATTTACAGTATTAGGATAGTTATAAAAATATATTATTTCCTGTCGAACTGGCACGCTGGGCGCGGTGCATTTCATCAAAACTCATAATTCGTGGCCAGTTTCCGTGGACAATTTTAGACTAACCCAGTTGAGATTGTTGCACGCCCATCTCCGGTCGAAGACATTACGTTAATAGCCTCGGATCAGCGTTCTTTTCTCCTGTCAATATAAATTTTGAAATTCTAAAATAAATATTGTACATTTCTAATTTTCCTTTATTTTGTATTTCCATCAAGTAAAATCATCCAAAGGATGATGGTGTTGAAACATTCATTTTATTACCCACCAGTACTCCAGGCATTACATTACATTTACGGACATAAAAAATCAAGATTGAAATAGCCTCTGGTGATATTTATAGCGCCCTAACATCTCAAACAATTTCAGTAGTACTTTCATCGTGACCAAAATAAACTCACCAAAAAGACCGTGTTTTGACAAGACAAAGTACCACCACCATCAAACTCTGTGATGTATGGCACCATTAATATCGTTCATAAACTGTATTACGGACAGTTGCTCGATTAAATTCAATACCCATTCGTGGTAAATCTTCTATGCATATTAAATAAACGTCCAAATGACCGCTGCCTGGATTTATGGTTGTTGAGCAATACTCGAGACGGTCAAGAGCGTGTAGGTATATGTTTATACAAAGTGCTATTAATCTATTAGTTCAAATTTCTTCGTTTGCTGGTTCCACTGTAAATTAAACTGATTCCATGCAAGTAACTGGTTTAATTAGAGTTAGTTAGACCATGGTCTTGAAACTTCGGATAAAAGTCTGCATTAGTAAAACAGTAACAGATGCAAAAAACTTATAAGATATCAAAATGATAAACGAGTGTTTTTTAAAGCTCCCAGTTAATGGTTGTTTCTAAAACTGAAGAGTAGTTTCAAATACTTTGCTGTGGTACTAGTTAAGTTACTATTAATTTTCCCGGACTGTAAAGAAACTTGCAAAATAATCGTGACAGACATATCGGCTATAATACCTAAAATTATATGGTCTAAACTTCTAAGCGCTACGCAACATTAACACCATAAGTAAGAATTATGTAGTTAGCAACCTAAACCGATTAGATCGAAACGTATTTTACGGCATTCAATGATCGCTGCAATTGCACACCACGTTCGTGTTATTAAATATAAAGTTCATTGTAAATTAAACTTGTAGATTGTGTAGGAACGCGGCGAACAACGGTTTAAAGTTTAAACTGGTTTTCGAATGAAATGATTTATGATTTTAAATATTAGTGGTTAGGATTCTTGTAAGAATTTATTGAAATTTTAATATAGAACTTTCCTTTTACTTTATGAGTATATTGTAGATATTTTTAAGTCTAGATCTAGAGATAGAACAATTTTGTACTCACTTTATTACGATCACTAAGAGTTAACATTATTCAAAAACTTAAAATGATCAATCAGGCGGCATTGTTTTGACCACATCAGTCACTCACGCATGGTTATCGTTCAGTGAACTGTTATTTAAGACATTTCTATCACCAAGTACAAAAGAATCTTTAATAGTGAATTTATTATCAACTTGACATTTAAAATAAGAACTTAATAGTCCCTGTTTTTACGTCGAGTTGGAAGTCAGGCCATACAGAAGCTTCCACCAAATCCCGTTTTTATTATACCTTCCAGACATAGCCATCCTATTTCCGAAGTTGTGCACGAACAATTAAAGCCGTCAGAGGTAGATTTAGTGCGTGTTCACCGTACAGTCTGTTCGCACAATTAAGAACAGCGGTTATGTCTCTTCTCTCTCGATTTCTGTATTGTGTATATTTAGACGTTTATGAGTTTACTCTGAATATTTGTAGATGACTGTACTTTACTTGTGTTTTGTTCTTACTTTTCGGTTAATTTAAAGCTGTTTGTAACTTTAGGGTGAAATAGACATTTATGTTATTGCCGAACTGAACATCACAATCGGAGACACGTATGCATTTCGGGCCTATTCTAATCATTCAAATTTACCTTGGTGCAAATAAAAGACTCTCCACAAACTCTTTATTTTTAAATTTTTGTTAATGCAATTGTTTTATCTGCATGGTTGTCTGGATGTCGATACTAACATAACAAAATAAACCCATCCATCGTCCACACATTGCTCTTACTTGCAACAAAACCAGTTAATCCATATCGCCGCATAAACAAATACGTTGATTTATCTGAATTGATAGCTTCTGCAAACACTTTGTGTATTACACACAGACTGATAAATTTAGACTGATCTTTCTTGATTGATGCACTTACATACCCACCTCCTAATGGAAATTATACAACATCATGCTGATTCATTCCTAAAATACATTCACTCAAGTACCTATTCCTTAAACTTAAATACTCGAAACAGTATCTATGAAGCTATTAACAATAATGGATGAATGGTAAGTGCACGTAAAAGTGTCACAGTTAAGTCTCCTACCACGATTTACTGGATCCAACTTGGAATGTGATGTTTTCATGTTTACAACCATGGTAGGGGCTTTTAATGGATCGTCGTCATCTATATTTAACATTTCATTGACTGAGGTAATGGAAGGTATGATTTTATACTCAATTGATGCTAAAGAAACTCTGGTTGAAATCGGTACTCTAAATGAAATGGGATGTGATGAATCAACTTCAATGTGTTTGTTGTCTGCATTCTCAAGTGTCTGTACTTTGTTGTAGTTATGACCAGACTTCTACTTAAAATATACCATAACTCGCTGTGTCTATATTACTTCTTAATTATAACTTGTAGAGCAATTCAATAAATACAAATCTCAAATAACAACGCCTCTATATCAGGTGTTAGAATTTTAATTAATAGATTTTACCCAGTAGTAGTATATAGTGTCATGCAACAAGTAGTACTTAACCACTGTTGCACAAGAATGTGAAAGCAGATATGACACAATGAAAATTAATGTTATGTGAAAAACAAAACTTAAAAAAAGCAAAACAAATATTTAACTGCCAATAGGCACAAGTCTTCAAACTACATAACTAAAGCAAATGTTTTACATAAAAGTTAAAGCGACTACGGTAGCCTTTTTTGTTGTAATAATCATTTAAATATTCTACTTTCCTGCGGTGTAATATATAATCTAAAACAAACAGATAACTTTGCTAAAGAATAGAAATGGCTAGGTGTAAAAGTAGAGGCTTAAATAAAAGCAGTGTTGCTACGAGTATAATTCAATGTTAACAGACAGAAAACCCGTAGTCTGCCCCTAGCCCACTGAATTTTTGACAACGAAGATATAAAGTTTTATTACAGCGCACATAATTTTATTTCTGCATGAACCGTATTTTTAACTGCAGATTTTTTTTCTATGTTATGCACGGTTTCTACTGCAGCTACTGTTCGTAAATTAAAGTAGATTTTTTGAGTCACAAAGAACTTTTTGGATTATGAACATGAACGTTTTATCTTAACTTTCATTTAAAAATGTATAGGATATACAGGGTGTAACAGAAAGGTGTGGTCAAATTTCAGCAGCGGATAGGGTATGTTATCAGTATTGCACCTGTCATGGGGCCATAGCTGGTTGCATAATTATTACATAGTTACAGCATATTCTTTATGTCAAAATTCAGTAGTGAAAGGCGTATGATAATAATTATACCTCCCCTGGTACAAAATTCGATTGGATTATTATGACATAAAACTTTTTAATTCATATTTTTTTAAATTAATAACTTTTTCATATTAGTTATATTTCGGGACTTAATCGCGTGAATTATTTAAAGGTACGAACCTTTTATTTACCCGACGTTTCGATCGAATTGCACCGATCGTGGTCACGGGTCGACTCATACGAAACGTCGGGTAAATAAAAGGTTCGTACCTTTAAATAATTCACGCGATTAAGTCCCGAAATATAACTAATATGTATAAAAATCGCGAAAGTTTAAAAACAATAACTTTTTCATTCATAAATAAACGAATGAAAAAATAATAAATATTTTTTTAGGGTACTTCGATTTTGCTAAAAATAGGTATGTGCACTCAGTATCATGGGCACATAACCTCCCTTGAATATGACCACACCTTTTTGTTACACCCTGTATATACTGCTAAAAACATTACCTTTCCTTTTTGGTTTCGCCATAGTAAAATGTTTTGTGTCCTTATTACTACTGTGTGTACATATTAGAGTTACTTATCGAAAAAGTTCACGATCAAGTTCTAGACTTCAAGTGGCAACTATTATTGTTGAAACGCTAAAATAAGAAGATGGAAAATATAAATCCTAATAGTAATTAGGTCTAGTCTAGTCATACTATACTTGATTTAACATTAGATTGTCCGTAGTGGCTGTGTCTGTAGTATTAAAAAAGTATTTTCCTTCGAGTTGCAATGGTTTGCCACTGCAACTCAAAGAAGAAGGATTAAGTTCATGGTCAACTTTTTATTATTATTATATTACAAAAATAATTGTAAAATGACGACGTTCTTTGCAAAAATTGACGGCAGTTTTTATCTTTTTACAATTTAATGAAGTGATTTTTTTTAAGTGAGGTCCAATATGTGTCAACAAATTTATATTCTGATTATTAGTAATCTAGGGTTAATAATAATACTGAAATCACAAACGTAAATTCTATTTATAAAATATTTCGACTTATACCTGTGCTCTGTGGCGCGGTGGGAGTGTGTCCGACTGCTACGCAAGAGGTTGTGGTTCGATTCCCATACGGGACACCACTTTGTGGGATCCACAAATAGTTGTTCCGAGTCTGGGTGTATTTTGTGTTCGTGACTTTTATGTTTGTAAAGTCCCCCCGACACAGGGCTTGTACCATTAGGGTACAAGCCCTGTGTCGGGGGGACTTTACAAAGGGAGTCGTCTTTTTTGAAAAAAAAATATATATATCAAAACACCAAAAATTAACAAACACATTATTTTTAACAGCCAATAAAAACCCTAAATATTAAAACTCTCATCTTTCTCATCCAGTAGTTCAACATCTACAACAACGTAGGTACGAATTTCGTAGAGGAAATGAAACGCGCTCCGTAATTTATGACTTTACACGAACTCTCCGCCGGATCCACCTAACACTTATCATTTACGCTCATCACGCGTACAGTTTAAAGTTACAGAGAGATTTTCTATCTGATTCCTTTTTTTTAATTACTGTACCTATTTTAAATAGATATGGAAATATGAACTTACTAATATCAATATAAAAAAACTCGCAGTTACTGCTAGTTTCTTTTATTTTGAAAGTTCTTACTTAATAAAATCTATAAAAATATGTTGAAAAAATCGCTAATATGGGGATGAAAAGCTTCTCAATGGGTTACTTGAGTTGTCACAACACGGACAATGTATACAGAACTTAACGCGTTTTTTTTTAATCTGTGTTGTCGAACCGAAGAAGGTTCATAATCTAGGGTTAATCTCATTTTGATATACCTACTAGTAGTTATAAAGTGTATTAGAATCACGAACAAAGTGGAGCATAAATTTAGTCCTCAACCATTTTATAAATAAGTTTAAAACCAAATTTTTGTATCGATTTGATGTAGCCCGACTGAAATAATTGAACAATAGCGTTAGTACGTTGTTCATGAAATTATCGACTTAAATTTGAATCAGACCAAACCAAAGAGCTGTTCTGACTCTAAAGTTAACATGAGTTCCAATTTTATTTATCCCGTGGCACTAGACTGGTAAACTGCGAATTCAACTATCTCTTTAACTATACTATAACTAATCGTATGTTTTGTCTTCTTCTATTCCATTTTTTAAAAAAGAATGAAGAACAAAAATCTTTATATTATATTAACGTATTATGAACAAAAGTTTAAGTCTAAGTTTGAACTCTAGTCTAATGATAGCAATATAATCATTGTATAGAAAAGTTTTGTAACATTAGGACTCTTTAAATAAACATTTCCAAGTAAAAATACTGAAAAATAGTATCACTTCAACATGTTTATAAGTTTCAGTTGCAGAAAATACTCTAGTTTTCACCTCTACAATATCTTAGCTGTGAGTGCGAGTAATGGAGCGTTCGCCCAACAGATTTATGGGCACACTACGTTAAACCTCTTCGGAGTTGAGGGTAGAACATTTTGTGCCGTCTGTACACGGTATTAGTTTTTGTAGTGCTGCTATTTGTTAGGTTTCGTGAGTTAGGTTTTGTGGAAGACTGATTGCTTTGTGTGGTCTGTTCTGTTTAGTTGATTGATTCGTTACGACTGAAGTTGGAGTAGTTTTGCATGTCTGAAACTCATTTTGGTTTTACTTTGACGTGGAGATTTGGTAAGTGGGTAAGAGAAAATGGAATTGTTGTTACGCGAGTGTTCCATAATGTGGTGTATTTATTTTTACCATTATAATAAAGAAATAAAAAGTGTTACCTAGGTACATAATAAAAAAAGGAAGTATGTAATTATTATTAAATACGAGCAATCAAAAGCTTAATCAAACTAAAAGATATGGGCGTTATGTAAAAAACAATGAAGAAAATATTATTAAATGTAACAAAATTGCGAAAAATAATAAGGTTAACTAATTTAAATCTTATAACAAAAACATCACAGAGATAAAGTAATAAAAAAATAGCAATAAAACAATGACAATTACAAATTTATTACTCGCAGCTCGTAGCTGATCGTGTATCAGTACGTACGAGAACTAAAAAAAGAGCAATACCATAAATCTTCGTAAATGGCTATAATTGTGAATGATGATAAATGAAATCATAATGAAAATACATATCTACAAAAATTCATTCGTGGAAACAGAATACAGAATAAAAAATACAACAAAATCTGGGATGAAAAAGTCGATACCTTTTACCTTAATGAAAAAGTGACACACGTTCATGCAGATAATGGAGACCAGACAATTAAGATCGCACAATTATCCGGTGGAAACGTACCAAAACAGCGTTAAATTGTTTAATGAATGACAATTATCGGCGTGGGTTGAGGCGAAGCTGTCGCACAAACTACATAATAGACTGTCTCGTTCAATTTTTGTATGAAGATTGACGTGAGAAGGTATTATGGAGTATGTTATGATAGTAAGCGACTTGTAACTTTAAACTTTTGCCATTTTTTTATTAAAGTTATATTTATTTTGTAATCTGAAAGGTACTGAAGGAACTAACAATTAAAATCTGGACGTGAATTATATAAGAGCCTAAAATGGACGGTGTTTCATTTGCATTCTGTTGAACAAATTAGCTGATATTGCTCTCCCAAGTCATACCGTCACACAAATGTTTTGTCGTTTCACCAATATGAAACCACTCGCGGTATCCTTTCCAAGGACAAATTTGTTATTTGCTTTCATAACTATTAATACTACATTAAAAGTAGCTAAAGCTACGCATGGTATCGTATACTTTGAGGCAAATTGAATACTTCCTTATATATTTATAACAATCGCTTTCCTTTCATAACTTATATCAAACCGCCATTGCACAACATTCCCTAACAATTATTGAATTAGTTTAAAAGCTATAGCAGTACCCGTCGCGTACTTTAATTATTATTGACGTTCAATTGTTACGTTATTACGTTTTAATTGTTATATAATATTAGTTTAGGTTACGCCAATTATGTTATACTTGCGTAATTTTTATAATTTATATTTTATGCGGGATTCAATATTACGTCGCGACAGCTAGCAAGCTGTCAATATCGTGTCTATATCAGTTGCAACCTACTTGAATTGAAATTTCATATTCTTTTTGGTACTACATATATGTAACGATTAAATGGTATGTACTACTCATCTAGTTACTCTTATTCAAATGTGTTCTGACAAACATCACTTATTATTACTTTTGTTTTAATTGCCACGACTTTTTTGCCCACGACATTTTGTACTAACGCCCGTTTGTGTGTTTGTATTAAAATTTATATACATCTAGGCCATTAAAATGTCAGGCTAAACTCATAAGTCTAGTTGATGACGTAGACACATAAATATCGCAGTAATATGAAAATGTACGGACACATACATAATGTTTGTACTTAGCCACGTTAAAAGCCACCACTCGTAAATTATAATGAAAGATAACAACGTCGATTTATGAATTTGAGTTAACCATATTCCTTTGTACTTAAATACATTCATTAAAGCTTTTAATCGCCATGTACGTAATGTGCACATTACTTTGGTACATGAGGTACATGAAGATGAATATTAATATTCTTTAACCAAAACGCTTGAATCAACAATGTTTAAGTCAATATAGTGGCTTATTATTATTGCGTTAAAATAGTATACACGAAACTTTCGTTTATTTAGATACATCTTCTTCAAACGCTTCTTTTTATTATTCATAAAAACAACTTCCACACCAATGCATAATCCTTGTATCGCGAGGAACGGGAACTTAACAAACATAGAAATCACGAACATCAAGTGCACCCAGTTCCGAAACAACAATTTGTCAATCACACAAAGGGGTGTCAACACTTTGGTTTGTCTTTTACTACTTCATCCGAGCTTCGCTTTATATCTAACTGAGTTCACCTCAAAAATATAAATGGTTATTACAACAGTTTTTATTTTTTTCACAGATTTGAAGAAACCTTTTTTAATATCACCATCGCCCGCCTCAGTTGAGGCAGGATCAGCAGCCTCGTTGAGATGCTCTCCGCCGGCTGCAGCTCCAGCCCCACGCGTATCTTGGTTGAAACACGGCCAGCCACTGCAACAGGATCACAATGTTATAATATCTGCTGAAGGAAACTTATTGATATCTAGGGCTACATTACAGGTGAGTTGAGCAATTGTGTACTATTTACTATTTGTTGGCTTCTCTTTAAGAAGAACTCTTTAATGACTTATGCAAAATGCATCACCGATTCTATTATTTGTGTTTTTGCCATTAGGAATATAATAAGCTACATGATAAGTTAAGTTGTCTTCGCCACAGTAAGTTATAATTATAACTAATCCTACAGTCATCATTCACGAAATGTTGTCTCCAAATTTACAACTACCAAGAATTCTTGTCTCTTCTTCTCTATCTTTAGGCAAAACATTAGTAGGTCAGAATTCAGTTAAGACTAAAAGATAAAATTGATATTTTGTGTGACAAAACTGAAATTTAAATCTGCTTCAGACATACTCATATAAACGCAGTCAAAACAGCTACGTTATATAAACAACTTTATATTAATACCAAAAATAAGATGGCATTTATAAAGCTTTGAGACGTTCTCAAAAACGAAGGGGAATTCAAATGATGGGACCAGGAACAAAATACTTTTGTATCGCCGCGTATCTCAGTATATACAATTCATTGTTTTATTAAATAATCGTAACATTTAACATTTAGGAAATACTTTAACGAAATATTTTGAAATTACAAATATTATAGGCAACAGTGTTAAAAGTTTATTTTTAATAACAGTTATGTTCGTTTTTCTTTCTCATCGATATTGCTAAAATACAGGACATAGAGAATGTGAACTAGGAAACGTCACAAAAATCAATAAACTTCAACGTTAAAACTGAAACTGAAGTATGCTACCGAGTGGTAGAACCATTAATATACCAGATGCTCATCATTTATGGACCATAAATTAATTTTATAATACCTACTAAAAGCTATATAAAATACGACCACAAATCTAAACAATAAGTACGAAGATGATCTAAGTAGAGTGTTATGAACACATGTCAGTATTAGGCCAACTACATGTACAGTTGTAAAATAAAACTATCAGTAATTAACTACCTATAATTGTGACAGTTGAATTTGAGGCTTAGACGCTTAGCTTAAAGCAGCAAATCGAAAATTAATACAAATACTAGAAATGATTCAGACTAACATGTGGTGAGTTTCGATGAACATGCTTAATGTAGGTAGTAAATGAAGAAACTGGTCAACATATTGTGTGCCAGTAATAATACAAGAGTTTCGAACTAGAAGACTATAACAACACAGACAAATATTTAGATAAAATACTCTGACCTTATACAAAGGACAAAATTTTTTTTTAATATATAATCTTTCACTATAACACAAAAATTAAGTATTTTTTGTGAATAATATTAGACATATCGAAATTTCATCCTAAACTACGGATATCTGACTTTTTTTTAAAATAAATCATATCAACTTGGAATATAACCAAGTATATTTAACTAACTTTGGTCATTCGTTTGTGACTTAGTAGGTAGGTACAATAAAGAATCGGATCGTTATCTGGACGCAACATTTTGATTCTTGACGTAAGTTTTGCATGAATATATTTAATTAAATCACCTGTTACTTTTAATGTATGTATTACATTCTAATTATACAAGAGTTTTAGCTTGAAGACACGCACCTCATTAAAATGCCCGTTCAAAGCGTCAGTGCGCACAATCGCATCATCTTGTCGCACGATTGCAAATTATTTATTTTATCTCTACGACTGCGACTAATTAGTCGAGCACGACAGACGTTTATTAATTGCGACACAAGTCCCTGTCAAGTATACGTTCTTTTTCTTTTTCGTCTTTTTGTCACCCAGTGTAGTCTTTCAAAGCTGCTGGATGCCCTGTGATAAAAGTGTTAAACTTTGTGCTAATCCAATTATATATTTCCTGGAAGGAGATACGTTTATCTTAAGTGATTAATTTACAGTATCCTCGTATTTTTCTCCTTTAACTTTTTTTGCTGCTTATGGAAAAGATTCTCTTTAGTAAAAAAGGGTTATTTTAAAAATTATATATTAACATTTTTTAAGATATCGTGTTTAATATTTTGTGTATTACAATTTTGAAAATGGAATAAAAAACAAAGACAAAACATTCGCTAGTTTAAAATGTGTTTGAAACCTGTACCAATTTATTATGAATAAGGAAGTTAGTTTTTAACCGTTTACGATACTAAAATACAATATATTTTATAAATTATTCGAGGTTTTCTTTATAATGAAAGATAACCTAAATTATTAAAACCATTTTTTTTTTTATTAAACCCATTGTACCTACTGATGAAAACATTTTCATATAATAACAAACAAGAGCAACCAAAAAGCCCACTACTGAATTACCAACCGCATCACCAAATAATGGCACAATCGCAAATAACTCATTCCATCTCCGGTTTCCGCTACGCGGCTCCCACTAATTAGGCACTGTGAGCAGACATGGATTAATTGCTGCCACTGTCAGTCGCACTCTCATTGTGGCATCATGTGTAACATAATCTTCACAAAGGTGTCTAGAACGCTTTCTTAATGAATATGATCGTAATGTGTTGTACGTCTTTTAAATTAATGGATCCCGTCCTTTGTAATTTTAACACATTTTGGTTGTAAAAATATATTACAAAAGATGGCTGCTGTAATGAACAATTTAAATTTTTATTTGGTGCTTAAAGCGATGCGGGTGCTAATTTGGAATTTTGTCTCTTATGATTTCTGGAGAATGTCTTGAAAGGCCTTCTTTATGTAGGAAATTTTGTTGTTTAATAACTTATATCAAAGCTTATGCTAGGCTTGATGGTGGTGCTTGAGTAGATAGGTATCCGTTAACATTATCGACCTTATAATGTCTCTCATAACCAATGTGCGATGCAGGCTTAGCCTGAACATTAAGACTAGATGGACGTAGTATGTTGGCATTATTTAGTAATTTCTCGCAGTTAACTTCATTTATACTCTCCAACAAGCTCATGAGAGTTAACTTCGATGAAAGTAGATGTCAGGTATCAGTAGGTAGATACCTATGTTACCTTACATGTCCTTGATATTGTGACTCCTCTATGTCATGATCACTACAAATGACTATTTTTTACAGGATATGGCGAACTACAGCTGCGTTGCTGAAAATATTGCAGGAAAGAGAATCTCCGAGCCTGCGCTTTTGACAGTTTATGGTAAGTTACCTACTATCACTATTAAAAGTTAAATTACGAAATATGAATATAATGTCAGTTATGCAGACTACTAAACCTAATGGTTCAAATTTATTCAGTGAAATTTACTACTAATCTTCGTCTATAATATTCTTTTAGTCAATTATGTGATCAATTAAATGTATATCTTTTCCTACTAACTAAAATGTCTAAAAACCACGAAAGTACCTATTTGTTAAAAGGGTCGACTTCGTGCCTAACAACGATAATTAAGAACTATAAAACAGAGTACTAAATTGCTACCTTAAATTTCATTTCTAGCTAATGGTCAGAACAGCCTAGGTTATTTATTTTTGATGAAGCTCTGGATAAAATGAAAAACTCTTAAGTCTTCAGTAATATTCTTGACTACAATAACGCCAATAGATTTCATTATTATAGTTATGAAGCTTTATGTGAAATTTAACCTAAAAACGGAAACAGGAATACAACTAATTACACTAACCATTTCCCACAAACATGAATCCTATAGCCACAACCCACCTTTTATTATTAATAACGAGTTGAACCAAGCCAGGAAATATTAAACACACTCAGAATTTATGTATCCTTATCAAATCCATAACTTTAAGCAGTAAGCGCAGCTATTACGAACTAAAGAGCGTAAGACAATTTAATACGTACACCTCACCAAACAAGTTATGGTTGCACGTTTCATTATTTCACGTACAATTTATCGGACAAGCTGTTTAACGCTTATTTCACCCTCACTGTTCGTAATAACTATCTTTACTTCAGTGAGATCAAAGGGCATGGGCCGATAGCTTGCAATTATACGAACGTATGGGAGAGTCATTACGCCTACGCGGTTGGCGCCATCTAACTGATAGCAATCATCACCTCTGACTTGCACGTCCTAAAATTCTGTTTCTTGCACATGAATCATATTTAATTTTAGTATCGTGGCCAGTGCATTTGATATAATGCAAGCAGTGAATTGATAATAAACTTTGGGCTTATACTGTATTACGTTAAGTGATAATGTGGCATACTGCTAAAATAGCAAATCAAATATTTTATTCGATTATCAGCTTTATTATTTTTCTACACTATTTAAGTTTTATTTGGCAGAAAATGTTTTTTTTACTAAATATCAACAATAACATCTACCTATTTAGAACATTACCTAATATGCAATACTACCTCACATATTAAATGTTAAGAAACACCAAAGATAGCTTTTTAATTTAAAACTATCTTTATTAGAATGACTTTTAAGTTTTTTTTGTAGGAAATGTTCAGTCAGACGCAAATTGGGCTATATATCGTCATTACCGCGGGCCGTGGGCGGGTGTCACAGCCACAATACTTTTGTGCTGCAATTGCATGATGGCCGAGAATGATTGCTTTTATTGTCAACGTATTGCACGTCTTTAGTCAAGTGTACTTGTGGACTTGTTTGATTTTTTGCTAGTTATTCTACATCTTACTTATTTATTACTTGTGGGTTATTTGGATCTACATCTGTTTATATATTAAAATTATTATTAGTAAACTACAAACCACACTAGCAGCTTTGAGTTGATACGTGTGTATCTTGTGATTTGAATATTTAGTCGAGTTGGTTTTTGAAGGTATTCAATGTGGGTGTCATAACAATATCTTAGGGAAGTTTGTTCCATTCTGCGACAACACAATTTGGCAGGAAGTGTTTTAGGGGGTTGAGTTTCGACTACATTCGACAAAGTTTTAACGGCTGCCCTCTCAGGTGCTTATTTTCGTTCCGCTAATAAAGGTTTTCACTCGTGTTAACGTCATAACTGTTTGTTAGTATTTTATATGTCTCAATGAGACTTCTTCTCTGTCTGCGGTTTTCAAGGGTCATGAGGCCTTGATTTTTTTGTCGTTGATCATAGCTTTTATTTTTAAAAAAGGCTACCGTTTTGGTGGTTCTTCGCTGTACATTTTTAAGAAGTAATACATTTTTCTGAAAATAAGGGTCCCATTTAACATAAGCATACTGTAACATTGGTCTTGTTATGTTTTTGGTGTCAAAATTGTCACTAATATGATTTACTATTTACATTGCACTTACTAACTCATAACCATCATTTTTAAGTGACTGATCCAAAAACTATACTTTTTTGTGTCATGCCCAAAAGTATTTCTTTTTCCACCTTCAAGTGACAGTGACAGCATGAGAGGTAATGGCGTCTCAAAACTAAGTGACGTTGGAGTATTAAGCCTTCAATTCCATACGAATAATTGATTTGACTATGACCTTAAAACAACGGTTACTCTAATAAATAAACAATGCAGTAACAGTCATTCCAAAAGGTGACGACCGTACTATTACGGAGGTGACGGTACACGTTAATTACTTGAATATATTATGAGATTACGTATTCCGATCGAAAAGTAATAAAACTTTACTACATTTGGATAAAGAAGTTTAATTTATAGTGATTTTGTTATGGCTTACGGTATTTTGTGACGACACAGCGACTACGACTTATTTTGATAGACCAAACATTTATAACATCATCCATCAAATGAGCATTGTGCTTCATTTTGAATGTCATGATAATCTGAATGAGAGTGATCTTACATATCACTTAAACGGTGTTTACTGACCTACCAAAGCAAATTTTACACAGATTCAAACCAAAACAAACAAATACATATCGGTTATGAAACGATCTGTTACAATCAGTCCACAGAGTACATTTATATTGAATCAGTCTTACGAAAAGACGGTTGTCTGCCGGCACACTTTTACCTCAAGTACCTAAACATAAAGTTTTATTTATGCTATATAATTTTCATATAACTTAAATATCTAAACTGGAAACAACACTTTAGAAAACAAGAACAACTAATAAAAGATACAATATTACTTTAAAAAGTATTAATTCAAGCAGTTTCGACACAACCAATGTTCACTGCACTATTACAACAGTTTGACACGAAACTCCAATAGTCTCCAAAAGTTATAACATTACCGAACTTATACGACATGGAATTCCAAATTTTATAGTCGCATCTACCACCATTAGAATCTGAGGCACTTTATTAATATTAACAGTGTTTTAATAGTTTAATAACAAACCCGAAATGCGACGAGGCAATCAATTTTTATTGAGAGAAAAATACTAAAATTATACACCACGGGTGGTCATTGTCGAACGTTCTCATTACAAACTAAAATTAATTATTTAGTTTTCCAACTAATGATTATTAAGTTTTTATGAAAATGAGTATTTTAAATTGAAATAATAGAATATTTAATCAATTTATGCATAAAGAAATTTAGTTGTTTGAGGTTTTTATTTTAGAATAGGGTAATATGTCGGCGTCAATGAATGGCTTTCATTAATTATAATTTGCATTAATAACCTTTATACTTACGGATTTAAATAATAAATGTTGGATTAAAATGAATTTATTTCTATTGATAATAATTAAATTATCAAATTTCATTTGAATATTTTTTCGTTTTAATGATGGGATTAAGTTAAGACAGGAAATAACCTACTTGTAAATAATAATATGAAGAAATCAATTGATTATTATAAACATAAATATTCTTTTATAGCATGGTCATTACTCAATAGCTTTAGAAAGAACAAAGGTGAAAGTTTTTTACATAAAATATGTCAAACGAACTTATCGATTCATTTTTATTTTACTAATAACAACCTATACAATTGATCGTTCCCACGAATGTCAAGTCTCCCACCATTATCTATAAATATAATTTTATGATACTTGTATCTTATGTACCTAGTTAAGCTTATTATGACTAGAACAACAATAGCGCAGTAATAATCTCTTATAATTTTACTGTTAAGGACAGGTGGGTAAAATGACACATTCAATTATTTAGTTATCTAATTTATAATACTGACTAATAAAATAATAAAAAAATTCTCTCTCTTATTTATAATACAAACTAAAAACAAAGATAAAATATTTGCTAGTAAAAATGTTGATATTTATTTATCATGACGAAAGCAGTACAGTTCTAAGTAAATTGATGCACAAATAAAGTTGAATTATCGAACAGTCTTGGTAGAAAATAATTGCACGTTTTACTTAATGTCTAAAATTAGTCCTCACCTTAGCTGGTCCGCAACATGTGTGGTAAAATTGATATGACCATGTAAGGAATATATTTAATATTAATAAACCCAATCTTACTTCAAAATAACCAATCATACAAAAAATCGTGTAAAACGAACATGTATTACATGATTTTAATGCTACATTACAGGCAATATCAAGCAGCGTCGGACGTTTTCGTAAATTATGTTTAATAGACTATAACTGTGAGTTAGGTCGCAAGTAAATTTCTCGAACACGGCTCAGCCGGCCTTTACAACAGAATTATGTTAAATACCTCGATATTACTCGGTGGTATTAAAATAAAACCTTGTATGGAGATTTTTAAGTAGGTGTGGGTGAATTGGACTATAATCCTTAATAGTTATTGTTAGAATTGAAAGATTTGAGTAAGTATTAGACAAAATTTTTTTTTCTTTTGTTAGTAGATTCATATACTCGTATGTTCTTTATTTTTTTATGTTTGTGATTATTTATATTAAATTGAAAAATTATAAATTATAATACAAAAAAATTATTCGCGATTTGTACTAATTATAAAATTCCAGACAACGTCGGGCAATAAAAATATTCTCACAATAAAATATAATACACGTAAAGTTTTGTAATTTGTAAATCAATGATGCCGATATAGTAATACCTCAAATACACAGTAATTGCATGTTTTCATTCAAAAAATATGATGTTTCTATTTAATTTTACCTGAGAATGTCATGAATCTGTTTATCATCATTTATTTAGTAACACAGGCGACGGAGGAAGCGAGTCAAAGGGGAACCTCATATGTAAATAATCAAAGACATCCCTTCACGACATACTTCGACTAAAATATACCACATCTGGTGGTACAAGTGCATATAGTCACATAAATAATTTTTAAAATGACTACACTTGTTTCTTATCGCAGCTGCGTAGTGTGAAAACTTAGATAGTGAAGACTGTGTTTTGTTTTATCTATCGTGTGAATACGTCAAATACGTCAATAATTGAAGTTTGAATATTTGTTACTTATTAACGGGTGAGCGTATTCAAAAACTAAATAAACGCCTCATTTAAAAAAAAAATACTCTGAATAGTAATAGTATCCTATGTGTTACATATATTATTAGAGAAAAATTGTTTTACATTAGATACTTTAACTTACTTTTCTCGTTCTAGTCATAATTATCAATTTTGTAGAAAAATAACGTTTTGTTATGACCGGAAAAAATGCATTTGTTATAATTGTAATAATAATATCTTGGGACAACTCATACAACGCTATCTGATCCCAAACTAAGCAGAGCTGAAACCAGAGAACTGATAAAAATACTTATATATTTCTAAATGCATACATATTATAGATATATAACACCTATACACAGAATAAACCATCGTGCTCATCACACAAAATTTTATCTTGGGGGACCCACGACCTCAGGCTTAGCAGTCAGGGTCACTAACCACTAGACCAACAGGCTAGTAAGATTTTGGATTCTAGATGTTAGATTTTTGGCGCTAGTCACATCCACTCCGCTTATTTGCACTCGAGGTTTAATCAAAGCAAGACGAATCTTAACACCGACTTGAAAAAAAGTCAAAATTGTATTCCTGCATATACAAATAAAAAAAATTTCTATTTTTAATCAGCTTTAGTTTAACGAAGACTTTATAAAGTACAAATGTTTGTATGATGCAGTGTAATATTAGCCTAAAGTAAATTCTAGGTAGGTCGTTAGGTTAGCGGACACACGCCACCTCGCGTGCTTGCATGCAGATCTTCTAAAGATACACCATACACCCCGGTTCTGCCTGTTACCCTGTACTTTTTAGATCTTGATTAGCTATGGAGCTTGTGATTTTGTTTTCTATCGCAGATTTTGCACGTGCGTTAGTTTTTTGTAGGTAACTTGGACTCGTTTTAAGTTGGTTATTTTGATTTACGAAGAATAATAATATTGTGATTAAAACGTCTTTTAGACAGATAGTGATTATTTGTTACTGTAATTTTTTTTTTTTTTTTTTATAAAAAGATGACTCCCGCAGTAGGGTACAAGCCCTGTGTCGTGGGGGACTTTACAAACATACAAGTCACGGACACAAAGTACACCCAGACCCGGAACAACAATTTGTGGTTCACACAAAGTGGTGTCCCGTGTGGGAATCGAACCCACGACCTCATGCGTAGCAGTCACATACACTCCCACCACGCCACAGAGGCAGTCAAATAAATACTTACTTACAGAAAAGTATACTTATAAAACGATCGATTCTACAATATTTGATATCATAGTAGCTATAAATGTAGTATTCGTGTAGTTTGAACTTAAAATCAAATATCTTTATTTGATAAAATCAATACAAAAATTGGTTTAAATGCGTCAAAATTTTTTAATTAGGAAATATGGCACTATTTTTATCAATTTATGGCATATTTTTATTATTTTTTTATATTGTCACCTCGTTAATCAAATCACTCTTATTATATTCCAGTACTTATAGATTTTATTGATATAGGTACTACTCTTAAGTTATTTTACCTCAACAACTGCTTAGTAACAATACTTCTGTATTCAGTCCAGATAATATAAACGATTCACATGGAACATCGTGACTGTTTATTTTTGTATTATTCAATAAATCGCTTTCCCAGTTTAGTGACATATTCTACATGTGAAACATGACAAAAAGTGTTCACACGGAAAATATTAAGAGTTCGTCGTATATTCGTGCCATACCAACTGAACTCATGTATACCTAGTAATACTTAGCAAATGGGGCTAGTTGTGAAATCGTGGAAAATATAAATTACATATTATTATAATATTTACTTTATACCATAATTTGAAAGGTTGACAACATTTCTACGAACATTTCATGGCGTAGTTTGCGTGAATAGGCTTTTTATCCATTTTAGCGTAAAATTACTGTAATCGGAATTACCTATTGTTAACGTTTGAAATGGATTAGTTGTATGAGATGATAATATGCACTTACTATAAAAAACAATGTATTGTCATCTTATAATGTCATTATAATAAAAGTTATTGTAATCTACACTCAACCTGCTTAGAAAGACAACGTTCTAAATGTAAAGACCATTGAAACTAGGTTTTCATAAAATTTGATTGGGTGTCTTTAAGCTCAACATAACATGAGACACTGAGGAGATATCAATTCACAATAAAATACTATACTTGAGATATGAAGTGCATATTAAAAAAGTATCTCTGTCTGCTACCTTTTCATGATTAAACCGCGTTAACTAATTTAGATAAAATTTGCTATGGAGATATTTCGAGTCCCGGGGAAGTACATAAGATAGTTTCTATTACGACGACCGACTTCCACGCGGGCGGAGAAGCGAGCGAAAGCTAGCATTTCTACACGCGGCGCGACAGCCTGGTGACGGAGACAACTGCCCGCTGCCCTGCCAAATATCCAAAAATATTTTAGTTCAATTGTAGTAAATGGCAGGCCCCGACAAATTTTTTTCAGTTACCAGCTACAGTTACAGTTAGTCATGGGGTTTTACAATTTTATTTGGTTCTACATTACGCCTGCCAAGTTATTTAATAACTGTGCATTAAAATAAAGCTATAAAAGCCCTTTGATAAGATTTCTTTCGCTAATAATCTTAAGAAACAAGGGTTAAATATATAATTTGCATGAAAAGAAAACGAGTTGATACATGGCCAGCGTACACTTAAGCTATAAGCAGAATTTCTTTAACAACAAAACTTTCATGCATTGAGCTCATACCATTTAATAGAACTTTAGTATTTTCGAAATAAAGATTTGGTACAATAGCGCAAAGACGTCGTAAAATAAATTAGCAAAGAAAACAAAACTTAAACGTGTTCACATTACATGCAAAATAGCAATTCAGCGTAAAATAAGTATGAACATATTTTATATCTCAATTAAAAAGCGGTGCCTTTAAAAACCATGCAAATGAACACTCGTGTATTTTTAAACGAAGTAGAAGTCGTTTATTTAATGCAGTATGCCGACTTCACAATAAATAAAGTCACTAGGCTTCGTGAACTTAGTGTTGGTATTTTATATGGCAATAAATATATGCCGTTTTAATAGTAGAGCCGTGGTCTAAGTAAACATAATGGTATTTTGAACTTGCAGCCCACCCTGGCTTCAACGATACATTTTTAAGGTTCCGTAGCTAAGTGGCAAAAACGAAGCCCTTATAGTTTCGTCATGTCCATCTATCTGTCACAGGCATTTTACTCAAATGAATATTTATGAAATTTAGTGAAAAGGTGTCTTGTAATAGCCACTACATAGTTTGATAGCTAAATGATAAAAATAAATATTTTTAGGGGGGCACTCTATACATGTAACAGGAGCTGATTTTTTTTTTCAGCCAGCATTAATGTGTGGGACATCATTCGACATTTTAAAGTTCCTATAAACTTTTTTGATTGTCTGAATATTTTTGGAAATAAACGCTTCGAAATTTGCTTATATTGTGTCCTTGTATTTTTTAAAAGTTAAGGCCCCTTTAACTTTTGAATCATGTGACCAAAAACTATGAAAAAAAAAACGAAAAGATAGCGCTTTAGGTATATACTTTGAAACTAAAATTATTTTTTACATGATCTAAACTAAAATTATTTTTGATGATTAAGTATTTTATTACCGAAAAACTGCGTTTCTTAACAAAAGGGTGTAAGTGCCATGAATATACGTTCTTCTGCTGATGCACTTATTCAAGGCTGCGGAACTCTACACTGAGCATGGTCCGACATGCTCTTGCCCATTTTACTTATTAAATAAGTTTATATTTTCATTACTTATGCAAACTTTTGTCTGTTCCTTATGTTTCCACGCCTAACGTTTCAACTGGTTTTGGTATAAGTAGTTAGGTGAAAAGACTGATCCAGCATCCACTGTTTATGTACATACAGTTGTGCGGGACAATCTGACTGAGGCGAACAATCTGGCGAAACCACTAGTAAAAGGTAGATCACGGAGCCTCCTGAGTTGTCCTATATTTATCTGATATTATATCATTTTGTTTATAGCATATTTATTATCTTTATGATATTATTTTACGGTGGTGACGAAATTGAACTTTGTGGATAGATTTTTCACTGGAATAAAATGTACTTTTGCACTGTAGGGGCGTTTACTACCGGCTGACGCTTTTTTAGGTAAACGCTCAGATAAGCGGGCGAGATGGCAAATTTACTTCGTAATCTATACTAATATTATAAAGCTGAAGAGTTTGTTTGTTTGTTTGAACGCAGTAATCTTAGGAGCTTCTAGTCCGAATTAAAAAAATCTTTCATTGTTGGATAGCCCATTTATCGAGGAAGGCAATATAACATCACGCTATGGCTAATAGGAGCGGTTGCAAAAACGGGGAAAATTTATGCAGACGAAGATGCGCGGTACAGTTAGTATTACTATAAAATCCTAATTTGCTAGGTTTTTGCATATTGTGTAATGTAGTAAAGATGTTGTGTCCTTTTAAATTAATTAGAAATAATAATTAACAAATGGAAAACATGATTTTGCTTTTAAATTGTTGAACAGAGTTTAAAAGCAAACCCTTTGTGGGCGCCATTTAAATGTTACAGAAAGATACTTGTCATAATATAATTACATTAAACTTATTATTGTATTTAATTAGTTTGTTAGATTACTGAGGTTTCTTTTTCTTATGTTTATGCCGTGAAACGGACTTGTAATTCCTGATGATAACTAAATCATTTAAATAACGTTGACGGCTCCGCCCGGGTGTCCCCTTAGAATTTGACTTTCCAACTCTTGTTCATTACAAAATAAATTTCTTTTTAAAATTTTAACAATCTAAATCCAAGGGTTTGGTCTTAGCGTTCTCGAATGTATGAATGAGTCAGCACATTATTTTTTTTTATAAAATAAGTAGATATATTTTAAGTAGAAAAGATTAAAACGTTTACTTTTTAACCGACAAAAAAGGAAGTGGTTCTCACTTTCGGCATAATTCCGTCATTTAAAGACAGATATTCAAAATATTTTTTTCTTCCAAAGAGGTTTAAACCAAAATGATCTCATTTAAATTTCATATAGATCTGATGATGATGGAGACAGGCAAAATGTCAGCAAATCAACCGTGATTGAAGTCGGTTGGATGTTTTTTTATAAAAAAAGTGTTTTTTTAACAGTAAATGGTGGCTGGAGTTCGTGGGGTTCCTGGACGCAGTGTCGCTGCAACGGTCGAGTTACTGGCGGACAGCGGCGCACGCGGACCTGTACCGAGCCACATCCACTAAACGGAGGAGCACCCTGCCAGGGGCAGGCGGTGCAGAGGACTTCGGACTGTGTGCCGTGTCAGAGCGGTGAGTGTTGCCGACATTAATATACTATTTACCAATTACGTTGAACAAAGTGATAAACCAGTTGTGTTGAACAACTGATTTATCTACTTTACATTTATTCTATAACTGATTAACTAACGAGTTTAAGAAGCTGTAAAATCAACGGGGTTGAACCAGTGACTAATCAACAATAAGGCAAAAAAAAAATATCAAACAGCTACCTATATAGCCAATATTGAGTAACTGACCAATAAGAAAAAACTGCCAAAAACCATCAAAAATTCAACTTGGTTGATTTTTTGATGGTTTGATTTATTAGTCTTCTGGGGCTGATTAAACTGGAACTTAAGTTTACACTATTAGAAATAAAAATAAATCGTATATTATATAAAATAAAAATGGAAAATCGAATCGACATTTGGGAAAATGTGCAATTTGCTTAACGTAAATTATCAAATTCTGTGCTACAAATAGAAGATTAATGTTACTGTCACATAAAACTGGTTAATTCTCTGTTTGAAAAATATTCTAGTCGTATTTAAAAAAGGCTTATTAACCATTATCAATTAACCTACATAATTATATCAAAATACTCGATATAAATCTATTTTCATAAATATTTTTTGATTAAAAACGCAACGTATTGACATTAGTCTTAATAAAGGTAAATTACAACGTTTAAATGTATACCTAAGGAACTGTGTTACACTAAAATAAATATCTGTTTCCATTCAAAGGAAATTCCTTTAGACACAAATATTAATACCGAAATGCAACAAACAAATGCCTAACAGTGCACAGATGCTAACACAGAACATTTAACCACAAAACACTGAAAGAACAGAAGGGAAGCTTCATTCATACCTACTTTGGTCGAACAACCCAAGCCAAATTCGAAAAGAAATACAGGATAAGGTGCACTTTACCAACGCCGCCATTAGAACCTTCAGTTCAGGTGCCTATCATGCGGACGCTACTGTCGCTCCCATATTGAAATGTACAGTCATTCTAAAGCCTGCGATACGGTTCCTGCTAAAACCACCTATTTATGATGATTTAGGAGAGAGTTCCTATAATATGTATGTATTCAGTTCATGATGTAGTACAGGATAATGTAGGGGTTCTATTGATGACTCTCAACATTGGCCAAGTGTGAGTCACTCGCACGAGGGACGCAATTGGCACAACTCCTGCCAGAAAAACTGTAGTTACTTTATACGTTTTCAGTATATCTATTAGAATTTCGTAGGGAGGGAGAGGTGTTTTACGCATACTATATTTCCCTATCCCCTGTAGTGGGTACGCCCATGACACACTAGACATCATTGTTTGACTAGACATCATTCCCGGTCACAAAATGTCAGACTATATGGTTCCAAAGTTGGTCTGAAGTGTTTAAAGATTTCACGTCGTCCATGTGTGCGTTACTCGAGCAAAGTACCTACATATGAAGCTTACCTTTTGTACTCTCTGTATTTTGTCATTAAACTGTGGTTAAAATATTTTTGGAAGCTTCGGCTAACATCGTGTTTTATCGGAAACATTCGACCGAGTCTGCCTTTATTAAGGTTTATGCACTGTTGATTGAAAACGCAATCAAATTTGAACTCTAGCCCATTAAGATAAGGTTGAATGTTGTATGTGTGTCATGTATGATAAAATTGAAATAAACTTTATTTGTTACTGCTTACAATGAAGAGGGATACATGGATCTGCAAGGATACGATAACACGCAACAGTTGTTGATTGGTAAGTATGGCTGTCCACAACGCTTTGTGAAAATATATTATCAAGGGGTCGACGTTGTGTAGAAAATTATAAATTTGCTATTTAAGTTCCACTAAATATCGATTAAGTATATTTAAAAATAAATCTCAAACATGTTATAATATTTTTATACCTACCTACCATATAATATACATTTTTATATGTACTTACGTGATTAATTAAGGTTATGATGAGGAGTTTTAAGGATATGTTCAAGAATAATAATAATATGAGTATCTTGGGACAACGCCATCTGATCCCAAACTAAGCAGAGCTTGTACTATTTCAACCATACAACTGATAAACATACGTATATATTTCTAAATACATACATATTATAGATAAATTACACCCAGACAAAGAATAAACCATCGTGCTCATCGCACAAAGATTTATCCTGGGTGGGGATCGAACCCACAACCTCTTGCGTAGCAGTTGGACACTCCCACCGCGCCACAGAGGCAGTCAAGTCAATAAACAAAATAAAACTTGAACAATTTATTTATTGTCCTGTTTGCATTACAATATTTTTTTATATAGTAAACTAGTTTTCGATAAATTTAGCCATCAGTAGCAATATAGGTTAGCGGATAACAGCCCAAATACAAGTAATAACAAATAAATAATCTAAAACTTGATCAAGCAGCTGTACCCAATTTCTCCAGTTACCCTTTTGACCTTATAAAAGTACTTGAAGTTCTCAAGAACAAAGATTGAATGCCACGCGCTACCATTGAACGCATTAAAAGTTAATTAAAAAAAAGCCAAGTGTCAGTCAGGCGTCTGGCCACACAGAACGCTGGGTTCCGTGATAGCTGGAGTATATCTTAACAAAAATAGATTAGAAGTCAAGTGGGTGCACTAAAGCGTTCTTGTTGTTTGAGCTTCAAACCCATCACTTCTTTGTTGATAGACCAGAGCTCACCATAACAATAAAAAAAAATGAAGAAGTAAAATTCAAAGTCAAAGTACTTTATTCACTAAAATTACAAAATGCAGCTCATATCTATGATTTTTTTAAAGAATTTGGAATAGAACGACTTCTACATCTAATGCCAAGTTCGTTAAAGATGAACCCAGTGGGAAAAGAAATTAGTAATTCTTAACCCAAACTTTTGGTTATATTTCAGAAGAATAAAAGTAATCTAAGAAGAGGAAACTTTAACAATAGTTTAATTTAGCCATTAACGCTAACACGGCACAATTTGATAATACTGTACATCCCATGGGCTTTATTTTATCGCAATAACTGACTCCACGAGTGGGAGACATGAGCTAGTAAAAACAAAGTTTAAAAACTACTAAGTAAATGTTAAGTTGGAAATCTAATACTGTTGCTAAGGAACCCTAAAGAAACACGTGGCTAAATCACAATGAACTTAGCGTTAACATTCATATCAGTACATCTACATCGTAAAAACGCCGCCATTTAATTCTCTATGCTCATAAAACTCATAAAGGACTGTACCACAGATTATGTAGAACGTAATTTGAACTTCAAAGAGAGTATGGCGTACATACGGGTTTACATTTCGCGTAGCTTGTTAGATGGTCGCGAATTGTTGGATGATGACAGTGTTAGATCAAAGGATAGTATTTTAGTAAATGCATCTGTTGTAACTTGTGCTATTTAACGTAGTGATTAAAGTGCTTCGTATCGCGGATGCAGGTCTATAATAAAACTATTAGTTTAAATTCATGTTCTTGTTTTAAACAGTTATTATACTAATATTTATTGGCGACCGAGCAAATATAAAAGAGAAAGATAATTATGATTTATAATTATAAAGAGGTTTTGCAAAGTTAATACTGGTCCTAAGATGGATGACCTGACATAATTATGTCAACAGGGATGAATTTTATTAATACGTATTACAATGGAGGTTATCGATACGAGTCGTGGGCAAAAACTTTACTGGTGACTTGTGTCAAATTGAGATTTGGCAAACTTAAGAGGTTACAAATACGAGTCATAGACAAAAACTTCATTGGTGACTTGTGTTAAATTGAGATTTGGCAAACTTGCGATATGCTTTATTTGAATGGTTTGGAAGTCAATGCTTGTCGTCTATTATGAGTAGGTACTTTAAGATGTTATTTGAATACTACTAGGTACTTTGAGCGAGTTTTTCACCATAGTATCATTTGAGCATACGACTGGTACCGATAACGGCAAACTAGTATTAATTAAATTTTGATTAATTTCCGGTTTAAAGATAACTTCCCAATTGGATTTCATAGGTTTCAAGGCGCCCTAATTAACAAATACAAAGACAACAACTTATTAATTATAACGTGTACAACTATCAAAGGAAACAGACGAAACGGCGTAGACAATAAAATCCAATCAAGGGGCCGACTCAGACCGTGAAACAGAACATATCACACTAATTAGTAACACATGTTTGTGGGGTGAACTATGGAAGAGTATGTTGAATTTTGAAATCAGAATTTTATTTTATGACCGAACTTACAGATTTTTAAAAGAGACTACATACTGAAATGCAGAGAGTGATAAGCGATGATGAGTGAAACAATTACCCCCTTATCTATACTAATATTATAAAGCGGAAGAGTTTGTTTGTTTGTTTAAACGCGCTAATCTCAAAAACTACTGGTCTTATTTGAAAAAATCTTTTTTTGTTGGATAGCCCATTTATCGAGGAAGGCTATAGGCTATATAACATCGCGCTACGACTAATAGGAGCGAAGCAGCGACGAGAAATGTTTCAAAAACGGGGAGAAATTATGCATACGAAGTTGCGCGGGACAGCTAGTAATATTATAAAACTGAAGAGTTTGTTTGTTTGTTTGAACGCGGTAATCCTAGGAGCTACTGATCCGAATTTTAAAATTATTTCACTGTTGGATAGCCCATTTATCAAGGAAGGCTATAGGCTATATAACATCACGCTACGAACGATAGGAGCGGAGCAGCAATGACAAATGTTGCAAAAAAGGGGAAAATTTACGCAGACGAAGTTGCGCGGGTCAGCTAGTTATGAATAAGGCGGTAAGTTTCTACGATCGAGTCAGGTCACAAAAGCTTTTGTAAGACTTGATAGCGACGTCGGTGATGATGAATGTCTTGCCAATATTAGTTAAGCTGTCCAGATGAAACTATTAGCAACGAGTTTCTTATTTTTTCCTATAAAGTCATCTCAGTGAGGATTAAGCAATATGCTGTGGCGCATTTTAAAAATGTACAAATCACCTGGGTGTCTCTCTTGTACGTCTCCATCTTCTTCTTCTCGGTGTACGTTTCGGAAATCCTATTTTACACACAAAACAATAATTCTACTTATCCCTTGTATGGATCAAACCCGCAATACTTTATTTCGATGTCACTGATTCGATCATTGCATCATATCTGCAGTTGATTTGCGTTTCCTAGGGTCTATAACTCACTATAAAAGATCATATTTCTGTTACATAATTGTCTTTACTTCACGCTTTGTTGTAAAGCTTCTTTACAAAAACATTACGTAAAGCAATTCCGAGAATTCTTTAAAAAATATCCCACCATTTTTCCCACAAGAGTGTCTCTTAAAAATTCAGTTTGGTTGCGTCGTTGCAGCGCGTCGGGGGACACAATTACTTACGATTTATTTACACGCTTAAGAACTTGCACTGCAGAAAAATACTTTTTAAAGAAATGGAAATACACCAAAAATGTATAGGAGATAGATCTGATACTAATCAAATAGCAAAATACTCTGTATCTACAACACTTTTAGCTTTGAAATAAATAAAGAAATCATACTTACGCTATTAACATCTTTATTATACATAAAAACCATCCAAACTTAATAATCTATCCTACACAAAATAATCTAGATTAAAGACGCCATATTACGTACAATTCTAATTTTGATTAATGATTCGAATCATTTCATATCCTAATCCATTTCAATTTGATAGCCTATAATTTGGTACGATAACCGTTACGTTTCATCATTCACGAAATTACAATCCAGCTAACATAAAGCGTATAACTCTGACAAATTAAGTTGGTATAGAGTCACATATTAAAAAAAGCTTCTGATTCTTGAAACTAAACACCGTTAGGTTGTCTTTTAATAGAAATTTACAGTCAACCGCCCTCATTATCAATTCATTTCATTATTAATTCCTTTCTAAAATTAACCCATATCCTAATCAGGCGAGGCCCTTATACTGTCCAAAAAAGAGAAAAAAAGCTTATGTAAACGTAAAAGTCCTTTATGTCGTTGTTACTCTAACGAACCGCGACTGATTTATGTGTGTGCGCATTAATTAATAAGAAATGTTACACACAGTTGTAGTTAATATCCGTGTACACCCACACGCTGGGAGAAAAGGGCTTGGTGTAAAGTTCAACATATGGCGGTTGGAATTTTAAATATGGGGCGATTTTATAAAAAAAAAATGACAAGTCCTTTTTAAAATCTTCTTGTGAATTATTGAGAGAACTGACACAAAAATTCAAGTTAAGATTATCAAATAATACGAAAGTCTTTTTGTAACGATTCGGTGAATTCCAAAAAAGATAATAATATTTCTATGATTTTAAATTCGTGTTAGTGCATTTTTTTTGTATGTACTCGTTATGTATTGGATATTATACATATTTAAATTGTAAGTACCCCCATATAATAGGTATTTGAGTTTTCGCCAAGATATTTACCAGCCATGTTTAAGTTCCAAACGTCAGAGTAATCAAAAGGTATTTATTGGCCTCATATAATTAATAGCCACCTAAAAACCTGCTCTAAATAATATAATGAAACAAATTGCGAAAGTTTTATTTATCAAATTATAATTATTGCTGCCAATTTTATTGCTGGATAATCAAATAATCACATTAGTGTCAATCATTGAAATTTCTCGACATAGAAAGTTATTTAACATCAAATACATTTTTACTTTCATGTAGAATCGTAATACTTTCAATAAAACCAAAAATAATTAAAGATCGCCTAAGTATTTCTTATCTATTTTAACAATTATATATCTTTATACCGAACACCATCACAATATGAACGCTCTATTATTTCTTTTGTAAAAAACATACTGATTTATGCGCCGCTCGCATGTACGGACAAGGGACTACGAGGCGATGTACCTACTTTAATTTCAATTTATAGGACGATACGTCTCTCTGTCGCCTTATTATTTTGTACCCGATTAATAATAGTAAACGATGTAATAATTGCTGGTATTGCTCAAAGTATAACCTTAAAGCAAGTAATTGTGGAACTAGAAGCAATATCGATAAATTGGTGAAGGGAAATTACGAACTGACGATATTTAAATCGATTAGGGCTTAAGTACGACGATTAAAAATTTAATTTAAATTGTAATTGGAAATATTATTTTGCATTTATTTAATCGATTTTATCAAGCTTATTGCGATTGTGGAACTGATAAACTAAGTGATATTGGTCTAAAGGCTAATAAACAGAAATATCACTTCCCGGTGAGTAGGCTTAAATAATTCAACTCAATGCGTTTTCTCTCACTAGGTGACAAATATCCTGTTTGAATTTTAATAACGATGTACAGTACTCCCAAATTAATAATGCACATGCAGATCTTCGCTAATTGTCGTATTCCCGGAAACACTCGAATCATGGAATCGTAAGAGCCCTAAACAAGGCATTTGCATTTTGCACCTTGTTTAAAAGAGATAGGAGTCAATATCATGTGTGCACAATCGAAAACAAATCGGGCGTTCGGCAGCTGTCGCCGGTCAGCGAAATGTCTGTCAGTCGTCTTTATATATTGGTAGTGACTGCACGTGTTCTCTATTTGTGGAAATATATAGAGCTGCTATTACACACCCTTCTTGGTAAATATAATTTCAACATTAATTAGCTTATTCAGATTTAAATAGTATATTTTGAAAAAAGGAAAATAAATAACATATTTCACGTTTTTTTAATATTAAAAAAATAAAATACCTACATTAAATACATATTAAGTACTAGAAAAACATTTAAAAAATGAGATTTATTTAAATTAAATAAATAGATAAACATGCATAAAAAATATATACCTAACTCTGCCCATGCCATTTTCTTTCAGACGAATTCTTCCAAAATGGATAAATTTAAACGTGGAAAACCGCTTAATTCACAAGCACGGCAAATGGTATTTAATGTGTACCTTTATTTCTTAAATGAAGCCAATGTTTTCAACAGAGACCATGATGGTTATTTTAAAAAAATTCAAGACCGTGTTACAAAGCTACAGGAATTTCGCGACGAACTTTGAGTAATATCTTAAACGAAAAAAAACATAATCAATCAAAGAAATTTTCTACACCGAAAAAAGGAAGACCTAAAAGTAGATTTCGGCTGGTACTTGATGATTTCGACTACTGTGTTATTCGTAATATGATATACAATTTTCAATTGACGCTGAAAGAACTCCCAACTGTAAATAATTTAAGAATAAAGTTGATCGAAGCTATTAATTTCAAAGGCTGTGCCGAGACTTTAAGGTTGATCTTGAAAGACATGGGGTTTAGGTTTCTGAAAACTGATAATAACAGACAATTACTTATGGAAAAACATGATATACGCCTAAAAAGGATCAAATATCTCAGAGAAATACAACAGCTGAGGAGTTCTGGTAGAAACATAGTATTTATGGACGAGTCGTATGTGCACACATCACATACTAAGGGTAAAACTTGGCAAGATAGCAACAAAAAAGGTATCAAACAACCCATTTCCAAAGGAGAGCGAATAATTATTGTACACGCAGGCAATGAAAAAGGCTTCGTCCCAGGGGCTCTAATGTTACATAAATGTGTCGACTCAGAAGGTGACTATCATAAAGAAATAAACGCGGAACGTTATCAAACTTGGCTACGCAATCAATTGATTCCCAACTTGCCTCCTAATAGTGTGTTGGTAATAGACAACGCCCCATATCATAATAAGCTGTCTGTGAAACCACCAAACTCAAACACATCTAAACCACAAATGACAGCTTGGTTACAACAACACAACATTCCGCATGACCCAAAGAAACTGAAACCCGATTTGTATAAAATTATACAAAGATACAAAGAAAATTACACAGAATTTGCCATTGACCGTATAATGGAGGAACATGGGCATAAAATTATACGATTGCCACCATATCATCCCGATTTTAACCCTATTGAAAATATTTGGTCCCAAATAAAGCAACACGTGGCCAAGAGAAATATTGCAATGACTGTGACGTCAGTTAAAGATGCTATATTAGAAAAAATCAATAAAATAGGACCAGAAGAATGGAAAAAAGTTTCTGATCATGCGGTTCAATGCGAAGATGAATATAGAAAATTTGAGCCAAGAATCGATAGTTATTCCGATAAACTGATTATTTACACAGGTGATAGCAGTGAGGAAAGTGTAAATGAACAAGAGCATAATGAAACTTCTGATGAATCTGCGATGTCGGGAATAGAGGTCTTCCTCGATTCTGATTAATTTTTTTATAATTGTATTATTTTTCTGGAATGATTAGTGCTGTAAACAAATTTGAACTGAGATTTTGATTATATTTTATGTAAACCTCTATTTGAAAACGTTTTTTTCTCCTTCTAATAAAACCTTATGTTATTTAAACCTTTTCCTCCATAATTACACCAACTTCGGTAAGACACTTGAAAACTAATCACTCCAACAATGATTGTAGCGTTTTCGCTATTTACTTACATGGAATTATCGAATCAAATTTCGTTACAGGTAAATCAAATCTGTTTTAGCACAAAACACATAATATATAAAATTAGGCATAGAGAAATTGCTCTTAACCACTCTATATAAATATCGTCTTTCGACGCTCGGGTAATACGACCGTTGCCGAACAATGACGAAGATTTCCGAAGATTTCTATGCGCATTATTACTTTTGGAGTACTGTACGAAGATGTAATTCGAAAAAAAATATTTAAACAGTTTATTCATACATCGATTCAGAATCATCACAGCAGGGTTTCAGCTTATTTTTATCAAAATCCAATTTAAAATTTCCAATAACAACTGTTATTTCACATAATAAATGTTTCCGTAATTGCATTAAACGAACTAAAAATAAGTTTTGGGAGTAGGTACTTGATAAAAGCTTTATATGAAACGATTTTCTTTTTACGACTTTGTTCTCATATAAAAATTTTAACACATACGTAATATTTTTTTATCAATTTCTACATACTTAAGATCGCCATTATCAAATACTTATACTGACCTAAACTTGACTTAAAAGGTCAAGACACTCCAGTTTTTATTAGATCTCGCAACATAAAAATAATTGTCAATTTCAATACCTTTGTTGGAAATTTGTATTCGTAAATGTTGAAATTAGAAAAAAAATCCTAAAGACAACGTACCAGACGAAGAATTTTTTTAAAATAAACTGTTTCAAAATTAAACCGACACAAAAGTTGCCAAAAAAAATGATGAATGAATAAAGTTCTGATAAATTCAACCAGCTTGATTTTTATTCACTCGTGTTTTAGTAAAAAAATATAAAAATACACGTCATGCCAAGTCATCTTAATGATAAATGATGACATCTCGTTTGCAAAAAACTTGAATGTCAATTTAAAATTGCACTTATTTTTTGTTGACTCCTTAGTTTTGGATACATAGGTACATACTATTGAAAAAAAAAAAATCGCTAACACTATTTTAGTTGGCAGTAATTACTGGTAATCTAAAGGATTTTTTTTTTGCAATTAGGTTAATTATAAAACCTCAACTTACTTTGCATTATGCTATATTATAAATAGGTATCTTAGGTATACATAACCAAAAGTAACTACGAAACTCAATAGACAAGATTCAGCCTATACCCTTGCGATCTCCAAATAAGTAGAATTAGCAAGCAGGACATTTACTTTTACGAAAATTAAAAAAAATCGGTCAGTCTTAATAGGATACACTTATAGGTTTTTTATATCCTCAATGCTTATCTTGACTTTATAAAATCTCGGTCTAATATTGCATCTCTTCCACAGCACTACCTGGTCGATGGGGCACTTGGTCGGAGTGGTCGGTGTGTGGAGCTGACTGCAGACAGACACGCCGCAGGTCTTGTACCGGTGACACCCCGTGTTCTGGAGCGCACGCGCAACATGCGGACTGCGTCGGTGACTATTGTGGAGTTCATGGTGGTAAGTGCTGTTTTTATTTTTATTATAAATATATATATATAATATATATATTTAAATTTAAACAAACAAATTCTTTCGCTTTATATTATTTACTAATTAAAGGAATATATTATATACTGTTTTATTTACCCATATAACTGCCTCAATTTTTCGTATTACAATTTTATGGTTAACTTAAACGTCGTCTTTATAATATGTTGTATAAAACAGTTTTAGTTAACTAATTAAAGAATAAATATTAGATGAACTACATCTAAAATTTACTCTTTAATTAAGAAGATTACATTCTAACCGGAAGAAAGTGATGTTTCAACTAATACAAATAGATAGTACACTTTATCTTAGTCTCGAACTTTCCAAAATCAGCAACTGCATACACCAGATTGATGATCGCCAATAAATAACAATCAATCCACATGACGCGATGAACAAAAACAATTTACAATGGCAAGATGTTGAATTTATTTGGCGTGAAAGTGTTCGTAAAGAAGGCGTACAAAACCAAAATGGTATTACCCCAGGGCTATTTATCAAATCGTACGATAAACAGAAATGGGAAATTGAAACAGAGTCAACGGGGACCAACGAAATGATTTATTGGTATTATAAACAAAATATGGACTGATCATTTTCCATTCGGAGATTGAATTTGGACCGCCGAGGGAGCGTGGTGTGTTATTAAACGTGTTTAATGTCGTGTTTAATGGCTTGTGCCTTTCAGTGATTCGTTTGATTTCAAGTTCCTCGTTTTGAGGTATACAAATTATCGAGGGCCTTTTTCATTAAAAGCTTTCAGTTGTGAAATTAATATCTCAAGGAACTCCTTCATCGAGACCGATCATATAAGTTTGAGGCATCTTGATTCATCATTAGAGATGATAATACTAAAACAACGGTAGAAATACATTAAATAACAAAATAAGCCTAATCATGTAAAATATCAGGTTTCTGCTCGTATTCGTATGGTAAAAACACGAGTTCACAAAACATACACTCACATAAAAAGTAAATACCAAGTAGGTAGTAAAACCTAAAAAGGCGTAGAATTGCAGTAAAAGGTTAATGCAACAGTATTAAAACGTAAAAAAAACTTTAATTAAAAGCTTAAAAAATAAAAAAAGCCATGGTATTGATGAGCTCCCAGCTATCCTATTAAGACAATGTGCGGACGAACTAACCTTACCGTTTTGCAATCTAATAAATCAATCTTTTGATGACGGTGAATTTCCTGAAATGCTAAAAAAAGCAATAATAATACCAATACATAAAAAGAACTCCAAAGTAGATCCTAACAACTATCGCCCTATTGCACTCCTGCCAACGGCATCAAAAATCTTTGAAAAAGCCGTCTGCACTCGTGTCAATTCCTTTTGCGAAAAGTATAACGTATTTGATGAGTGTCAAAATGGGTTCCGCAAGAACAGATCTACTACTTTAGCAGTCTATAAGTTTATCCAAGAAGCGCTTAATATAATAAATACTAGAAATTACGCAGTTGGCATTCTACTAGACATGACCAAAGCTTATGACAAAGTACAATACGATATTTTGCTTAACAAACTATATGGAGTAGGTATTAGAGGAAAAGCACATGATTGGTTTACTTCCTACTTAAGGAACAGAGAACACTGGGTTGAAATTGAATTCTTTAACTACAAAACTAACGAGATACAAAAAATTCGCTCAGATAGTAATATAATAAATGCTTCAATACCTCAAGGCAGTGTTATTGGATGCCTGCTATTCCTCCTCTATATAAATGACTTGCCGAAAAACATAAATGGACCTTGTGTTCTCTATGCAGATGATATTTCATTACTAATCTCATCTAAATGTGCTACGAACTTGAACGAAAATCTCAATAATTTACTCAAACAAACTACAACATGGTTAGAAAAAAATAATCTTGAAGTAAACTTTTCAAAAACAAAAATAATATCTTTTCACCCACATCAAAAACCACCTCTTCAAATAAACTTTAGTTTTAATGGCACAAAAATAGAAACTGTGAATAAGTTCTCACTATTAGGACTGGTTGTTGACACACATATAAATTGGAAATCACATGTCCAAAAAATTAAATCAAAGCTTTCTAAATTTTCTTACGCTCTACGTGAAGTGAAAATGACCACTGACATCAAAACTGGGCTCGTCACCTATTACGCTTATGCATACGCGTGGCTGAGCTATGGCATTATCTTGTGGGGAAACAGTACTGATGCAACAGATTTATTTATAACACAAAAAAAGCTTATAAGAATATTGGCTAACATACAACAAACCGATAGCTGCATGCCCCATTTTGTCAAATTCAATATACTAACTCTCCCTTGTATATATATTTTAGAAACGTGTAAATTTGTACGTAACCACAAAGAATTTTTCAATACAAGAGAAGATAAACAAACAAAATACACACTAAGGCACAAAACCAGATTAAACTTACCAACTTCAAATTTAAACATGCACTCAAATAGCCCTTACGTAATGTCCATAAAAATATATAATAAATTACCCGAGAAAATTAGAAACGAATCTAAATTAAATAGCTATTTAAATAAAATAAAAACCCTTTTACTACAAAAATGCTATTACACCGTAAATGATTATCTAAATGACAAACAATTATCTAATTATACTACATAGATAATATCCTCCTCTCTCCTAATTAGATTTAAATATAATTACCTATTTATGTTATTTTGTTGTGCCCAACGGGGTCCACGATGGTCTAATTTTAAGCCTACCACCTAAGTATACATTGTGGAATGCAAATAAACTATTGAATTGAATTGAAAACTAAATAATGCTGTGGAATAGGAGACACTAAGGGAAACGGAATTTTCGAAATGCCACGAGCTCTCTCAGTATTTCTCAGAATAACCGTGTTTGCACACACAAATATTGCTGTATTATATTATATATTAAGCTTCTAGTTTTAGAGCACATAGTTTGAAAATCACACTATTATGTTGTTTGTTTGTAACGAAAATGTGTTCAAAGAGATTTTGAATAAAAGGATTTCATTTTAAATTCAGTGAAATTCTTACTTTTGGTATTATTGTGAAATAAATGATTTTAAACGCAAATGGCTTCGTCAGTGTGATTTCGCCAGCCATTATTAGATAAATCACGAAGACCGAAGATATACCACCTATGATAAATCAAAAGGTTTCTTTACTTCGTCAATAAAAATAGTTTAACAGTAACAGTGTCAATATAGTTTTTACCTGAGGGAGGAACAATTTATTTCAGTAGATAATATTTCATTTTTCCTGTTATTTATCTTCTTGCAAATCTCTTGAAAACAGTTTGTAGCCCAGAGCACACGGGAAATGAATGCTTGGCACTTTTATACGCATTAAACCTTTGCCCATATCACGCTGACAGTTCATGATCAATGTGCGGTAGGTTGTAGTAAATCATTGTTCTTAGGCCCATGGATATCAGAATATTTGTAGGTTTCAACTTCATTTAAATTGTAATATTTTTTATTGTATTGGTTTCTAAAATATACTATAGATTGATCGCTTTTGTTTTAATGAAAAATGGTATCATTGTTTTACCCTTTTAGTAAAAGTATGTGAAGTTAAACACTGATACATTCTATGTTCGTAAACTTTCGCGATTTGTACACATTATAGAATTTTATAAGCTACTAAACATTTTATTTAAGGCTAAATACCTTTTGTTTATTGCCCGACGTTTCGACCGTATAAAATTCTATACTAATACATTCTGTACTAAACTTTCATTAAAATTTCAACTGGAAGTTATGAACAGGGTTTGGGTAACATTACATTAGCTGTCAGTCTTAACATGTGCGCTAGAAGTTTTGATCAAAAGTTTGATGTTAATTGCCTGTGGTGTAGACATTTCACTGTTGTACGAATCACTGTTTTGTCTAACTACGCAACTGTAATACTCTAAAGTTGGAATTCATAATAAAACTTTAAAACAAAAAAGATTATCTTCATCAACCATAAAACTGTCTAAAAGGAATAGAACAATTCTAGATTACCCAATTAAGTCTACGACGTTATCATATAAAATGTTACCTCAACATTTTAGTGAGAACACCATAAAAATTTACTCCCTCGTCTATATTTAGACGATATGATATGGCCCAGATGGTCACGGCACCCGATTTTAGTATCTCTCGAATCTTTTTTACGTGACCACCGAATATTGACCTTTGCTTTGCCTATATTTTACCTTTATGTATATTAAAGTTTTTAATGCTACGAGGGACGAGGAAGCTCTTACTTATCTGGAAGGTCACAGTTACAACCGATAGCCTGTTATGAAGCGACCAGTAACATTTCATAGTTATGGCCAAGAACGGAAAGGAAGTGTATATTTAGTATGGCATCTGTTTCTCGAGCATTTCATAGAAATAGTATTAATTAACATGTCCCATGGTGTATAGTTTCATAATTTGTAATTCCCTTGACATGGAATCGTAAAGTTTTAGCTGAAAATGTTTAAATTTCTCGCTTGTCGGATCTATTCATGGCATCACTGTTATGAGATATGACATCAATTAACGTTAAAAAATTGTTTAGATGGCGTTGCCTTATGAGAAATGTTGAGATTATTAGTAACAGAATGTGGCGAGACTTGCAATAAAAATAAAACTATATGCAGTTACCATTTCAAAATTTCAACAAATGTTATATTTTCTAGTCATAATTATAAATATTAGTCTGTTTTGTAATTAAATGCCGTTGTATATTATGTTTTTAATATATTATAAAAATATTATTTATTTGATATTATTATACTTAAAATTTAACGGTTTATTTTGGGAGGGAACTGGGTGAAGTGTCTATAAAATTAATTTGTATACAGCTTCGCGCCAGGGGAGCTATCATTTACAAATGACGTAATACCACATCATACTCGATTACCCATTACATGGATAGTTGACTTCACTCTGTACTTTATTTAAATAATCTCGAAATAATTTATTATTAATTATGACGCTATTGTAATGTAGCCTTTTATCTTACAAATTACTTTGACATGAATCTTCAGCTTGTATTATTTCATTACAGTGTTGTATCTATTTGTCTTTGGTGATCATGAACTATACAGGGTGTAACAGAAAGGTGTGGTCATATTCTAGGGATGGTATGTGCCCATGATACTGGGTGCACATACCTAATTTTATCAAAATCGGAGTACCCTAAAAAAATATTTATTATTTTTTAATTCGTTTATTCGTTTATTTTTGAGTGAAAAAGTTATTAATTAAATCAAGTATAACTTAAAAAGTTTTATGCCGTTTTGAACAAACGAACTACTGAGTTTTGACAAAAAGAATATGCTATAACTATGTAATAATAATGCAACCAGCTATGGCACCGTGGTAGGTGCAATACTGATAACATACCCTATCCGCTGTTGGTTATACAGAAAGGTGTGGTCAAATACATAAACATAAAATAATAATTACGATTCAATCAGAATTAGAGCAGCATCTATTTTATTAACATTATGGCTTTCGCGCTGCCTGCTTACAAATATACCGACATAATTATACGTTCGCTTGTGACCACGGCCGATACAACCTGGTGGAACCGTCAGGCAATTTAAAATTAAATAATAGATGATCGCGTTAATCCGCATATTTTATATATTTATTGCCTATTTTATCTGTGGATTAAAAGGTATCTTACATTATTTGATTACTTACTTAATCAGTAGAAAAAAAGTTTCATACTCTATCTACAATCATATTATTGCTTTAATTGTATCACATATATATTGTACATGAGCGATCCCTCTTCATTCGCGCGCCAAGACTCTGCTCCACGCACCGAGTGTGAGAGTATGAGACACAACGTACAGTTGTTACAGTTGTTTGTTTTCCGAAATATTTATAACTAGCTGTCCCGCGCAACTTCGTATGCGTATTTTTCCCCGTTTTTGAAAAATTTCTCGCCGCTTCTCCGCTCCTATTAGTCGTAGCGCGATGTTTTATAGCCTATAGCCTTCCTCGATAAATGGGCTATCCAACAAAAAAATAATTTTACAAATCGGACCAGTAGTTCCTGAGATTAGCGCGTTTAAACAAACAAACAAACAAACAAACTCTTTCACGAATTTTTAATATCTATACTAATATTATAAAGCGGAAGAGTTTGTTTGTTTGTTTGTTTGTTTGTTTAAACGCGCTAATCTCAGGATCTACTGGTCCGATATGAAAAAATCTTTTTTTTGTTGGATAGCCCATTTCTCGAGGAAGGCTATAAAACATCACGCTACAACTAATAGGAGCGGAGTAGCGACGAGAAATGTTGCAAAAACGGGGAAAATTTACGCATACGAAGTTGCGCGGGACAGCTAGTATAAACCCCTCGTATGTCCACAAACCATATTATGGTTTGTGGACAACCTGATTCAATTGTTGGAACCTACTAAGCTCAAATTGGTTCACAATCTAACTAATACTCAAACTTCTAAACCCAAAACTGAACGGTGATTCATCATGAACATATTCAATTACTTTCAAGTAATTCAAGTAAAGCCATATAATGTGGACCATCAGTAAATTGGCCACATGAAAGGTGAGGTTTGAATGCCAGGAACGCGAGTAGGGCCATTCATTCGCGCCAGTCGGAGCGCTTCATTAGCCTAATTGCCACATACAAAGGGGGAAAATGGTGAAATTTTATAGCGCCTTTTCATCTTTTGTTGCCTAAACATCGCAATGGAGTGTGGATTCTTCATTTGGTATTAGTTTTCTGGTGTTAGGATTTAGTTAAAATGAAAATTCATTCATTTAGTTTCATGGATCTTATCTATTCAGTAAAAGAAACATTTTCCAAAGCCTAAAAAACATTAGTAGTATAATTGACTCTCTGATTACAAACAGAAACGTCGTATTATATTTTAAATTATAGACCCATTACCAAATGTAATTAAAACTGACAGTAGCTCTTTATTCTCTTGGTCTAGCTTCTATGCAAATTTCTATACGAAGGGAAACAGTCTCAACCTGTAATGAAACTGTAAGACCAAGTCTTTGTAATGCTCATTATAAAGACCTCTACCTCCTTATTACAAAAGCTAGACTAAATCTGGGCCAAAGTTATCCTAGTAGAAGCCATGGACCTACAAAGTTTATTAGGAAGATAGCTGGTATGCGAAACTGATCATTAAAATCGTTCGAATATTTCCTAACCAATCTTAACGAGCTGTTAAATGCTCATAAAATCAAAATATTTTTACAAAACTTTAACGACTGCCACAAACAGGTCACGTGCTGATCTCCGCCAATAAACGCTTAAAATACCAAATATCTGCTACTATCTGCTACTGTATGCGCATAATCGGATTACTATCAACAGTTCATCTACCAGCAGCGAAACGTTTTGAACAGAAATTGTGAAACATTATCGTCAGCTAAACTTTCTACTCGACAGATTTATTGAATATAAGTTTTATTTTGTCAAAATCTCTTCATAGTACAAATTATACCTGTATTATTATGTTAATGTGAATGTATCTTCGTGTGAATTGAGTGTCGCGATGTTCTCTTCTACTGAGGACGAATCATAAATTGTAGTTAGAATAGTCTGTTGGATAGTTAGAAATTCTTGGTACTTTTCGTCCGTGGGTTTTGATTGCGGTTCTCAGATTGTAAATATCTCAAACGATTGAGCGTATTATTTTTAATGTGAAAACTTGCTTTTGGAAATGATATTTCATCTAGAAGTAGCATATTCGAAAGTAAGTAAAATGCTATTGAATTTATTTCTTGATGATGTGATAAGCCAAAACAGTATTAAATAAGGATGGGCAATTTAATTCCGTTAAATACATAATTTTAAAGTTTCACTGATTTAATCTCATTTGTTGGTTCCAAAATTCGAGAAACTGCAGTGGGCCGTTGCGGCTTCGCTCAAATTAAATTAAATTGTACAAAACTTTTTAATCAAACATTAATGCATAAACAAACAACAGTAAAATCCAATTTATATGCGATGCGGCCATCATTACTGGAGGTGGGTCTCGTGAATGATTTGTTGTGATTTCGTCGAGTGAGCGCAGCAGGCGATCGCAAAATGCATTCACATATCGTCCTTTCCAGTCTAGGGGATATCGCCTTTAAGTAAAAAGTACTAAGCGCGAGAATAGTATGAGATGTTGGCACAGAGAATTTAATTCCGCAAGCCCTCCTACCACGTTATGGGTAAAGCGACAAGGGTTTGTAAATTTCGATTGGATTCCCTATCGGGGATCTCTGCAACGGACACGACATACTGTTGGCACTGAAAAATGTTTACACAGTGTACAAGTTTTGAAATTAATCCGATAAGCGTGTACTAATCATACGTAAATTCATTCGAGTAACGTCTCTGCGGTTTTGATTTGAACGGTGTAGTCGTAAGTAGCGGATGTAATGATTTATTGAGTTTCAAACATCGGCGGGCTATAAACGTGTGGGGACTTGGAACTTGTTTATGAAGGAGATTTATTGATATGAAGTACGTTTTACTGCAGCGTTGCGCCATTGCGTATGGACGTACACGCGCCGACGCAAGTGCATGCGGAAGATAGGACATTGGACACTGCTTTTCGATTCTCAAATATTGTCGTACACTTTCTCCCATACATTTTATGCTACTTTGTAGATACTTGTTTTTTAAGCTTCCATTTTATAACGTTGCAATATATTTTCGGACACTACAACTTTAAGTGTTTTCATTTAATTTTTATTAACATCAACCATTTGTTATCTTTGTAACAAATGAGATCTCTTATTTTTTTTAAGAATTGTGTGACTTCGTATACAATTTAGTAGTGTACATCTTCGAAGTATTCAAAATGATCGTATTTGCTTCCACTTCTAGTGTTATCTGTACCTGGTTGTTATGTGCTTTACAACTCACGAAGGCTCTCTGAACTATCAATATGTTGAGTTGGAAGTGCTAGTAAATTGTTTATTGCTTTCAAAAGAAATCCGTATTGCTCGTTATAATACAGTTGCTGTAAAATTGCTCTTTCTATTGAAAGATTCAATGTTGAAACAGCTTCGATGAGAGATCAAATAGAATCTGTTAGTTTTCATCTTTAAGCTTGACTTTAATAGGATTTTCTATAAAGTTTATTTACTCTCTTGGGCGAAACTGTGACAGTATAGCTCTTGCTTCTATTTGTTGTTCCGAGCTTACTTCCTGTATGGGATAAATCTTTGTATGACCTACATTCTTTTTAAAATAAGATATGAAGATTGCGGTTGTGGTTTCTTTTTAGCAGGATCTTTTTTCGAGTTGCCATCTAACAACAATATTCATCTTTCAAGTGAAATCTTAAAAAATCTGCAAGATTTTTTTTAACACTTTCTTCTTCAGCGGCTTAGGTATCTTTTGCTTTTACTTTACCATCTACACCATTAGCCAATGTTACTAGTACTGCAGGCTATGATTTTCTTTGGAGGAATTGAGTTGTACCGTTTGCCTTACATACATCATCACATCACTGGACTAAAAACTATGATTATCTTTGAAGGCATTTGTCTTAATGGCGTTTGCTACACTTAGCTAGCTGGCTTTTACCTTCAGGGAAGTAAGTTTAGTACAGTCAGCTGTGGACGAATGAAGACCTGTTATTATTCAAATTGTTCTAAAGTCCTGCGTGGTATTCTTGGTAGCCCCATCGCGTGACTAACAATTAAATCGATCAGTATCGGTTCTCTCTGTCTGCATGGACACGATGTTTATTAATTTATTACATTTGGCTCGGATGCCGGCCTTTCGATACGCCCGTTATGCTTAATAACTCTAGTTTGTACGAATAAGTGTCTAGTTTTGACAGACTAGGCATTTATCTAGATTTTAGTAGCTGTTGAGGATTTAAATCAAAACTTTGAAATTTATGATTACAGAGATTTGTAATAGCGTCCAATGTAACTAACTGTCGGTAGGTACAATAGACACCAACTCGTCAACGTCAAGTTATTACAAATCTTACATGGATAGTAGTTTTAAATGCAAGAAGGATAAATCTTAATAAAGTGAAGGACCGTTTAATAAACTTTACTCCTGCTTATGTTCATAAAATGCTAGCTGTGTCTCTTTAAGTCCTTCTAAGAATGTGGAAAATTGATGTTATTAAACTTTTATTAGTAAGGTAAAAGTTACTAATCGGTATAAATGTAATGATAAAGTTCTTAAACATGAAGCATCATTTAAATTTACTTTTAATATCCAAAAAGTATTAAATCCAAAACAAAACTTTAAATATAAAATATAAAAATGAATCCATCAAACTTCATATAGAACGCGGAAGGGAACAAACTGAGGAAGTGAACGAGTGAATGAAGTCATCGCGCCCGTTCGATAACTCGATAACGATCTTGGACGGTGCGCGCGTAATTAAAAACAAGGCGGACCTGTGTAGCACGGCGAGCCCTTTACGTTCATTCGTTCCACACCGTTCAGTTCTTTTTTAAAAAACTTTAATTTAAATTTGGAACAAATAAGGTGAAGTGTGTAGTATTATTTCTTAAAACTAAAGAAAACGGTCAACTGATTAATATTGCTTTCGATTCCAATTATTTAAAACTAGCTGACCCGCGCAACTTCCTTAGCATCATTTTCCTCTTGCAACAGTTTTTCATTGATGCTCCGTGTTGCTATTGGTGATATTTTATAACCTACTAGCTGACCCGCGCAACTTCGTCAGCATAATTTTTCCCCGTTTTTGCAACATTTTTCATTGCTGCTCCGTTCTTATTAGTCGCAGCGTGATGTTATACCTTCTTCGATAAATGGGCTATCCGACAGTAAAATATTTGTTCAATTCGGACTCAAACAAACGTGTTCAAACAAATAAACTCTTTAGATCTAGAATATTAGTATAGATTTGAACAAAAAAAAATAAAAATAAAATCTTAGAAATCTACACCTTCTATAACTACTAAACTTATTATTTTGGAGTCAATTTACTAGTCAACAAATATATTTTTGAAATGAAAATTTTTAAAGAGAATATTTCAAAGAAAATTCCACTTAACAAAAATGTAGGACAAAAAACGAAGTATAATATTTCACACACTAACTTAATTAGATAAGCTCTACATCCTTCTACTTCCTTATTAATTAAAGCTCCCACTATCATTATAGAAAGGAAGCAATAAGCATTATACGCATATTATCCGCACATAAATGTCATACGGAACGGCAATGAACTTAAATCGGTCCCACATGCGGAATTTTCAGGGCGAACAGTCAAACGACTTCAGTGTAAATAGTATAATATCACTGAGAATTTGCTTTAAATAACTCACGAAGACCCATCTTGTTAGTAAGGAGTTATTGGTCAGTAAGAAGTATTTCTTGAGTTTACGTGGTAGGTTTTCACTTTAGCCGTACCTGGTATGCTTACTCTGTTTTGAACTGACTTTGTTTCATTCGTCTTAGTACATAGCATAGGTACGTAGTTTAATGAGTAAGATGTCATCTCCTCAATTAAAAAGCTTTAGATTGAGGATAAGGCTACTGTGGGGTATTTTTTTATGTCAGTAGTATAATGGGTAGGATTCGAATCCGATTGCGAGTCCAATGCTTTAACCATTAGGCTTTATTATTATTTTTTAAATTTGATGGTCTCTAATTTTGATAATGTCATTTTTTCGGATTGGAAAATACTGACACTGGTCTTCTGTCGAAGGAAATAGTACACGTCTTTAACATAACTTAATAAAGATGACGTTGCACATTGCGTGTCACAAAAAACAGAAAAATTATAAACTGTCTGTCATAAAAAATCCATCAAACACCTTTCAACGTTCACATCGACACGTGAAACGCATTAGCCTCATCGCTCCTTTAAAATAAAAGTAAGACGCCATGTGTCTTTAAAATTTCTCTTAAATCCACATTTACTACCACTAGACACGGATCAAAAGGATCGTTAAAAATGTCCAATAACGAGTCTCTTTACACAAAAAATAATCGTTAAAATTGTACTTGTGTGTAAAAAAATATCGTTAAAAAACGCCGCAGGGCATTTCGAAGATTGTGTCCCATAAAACACGGGACATTTAAATCTTTTCGCGTAACTCGAAACTGAGCGGATATGAAAGTCGCTTCGTCGTTTACAAAATTATTTGAAGTGACGATTTAATTAAAAACATAACTTTCCTTATTAAGTCGCCTTTGTTGAAAGTTCTGATAGGTACTCCATTTTTTTAAGTTTCTATCTTTTTAATTCTGCCTTTATTTTATACAAGTCTTGAATAATGTCCTAGATTAGTCTCCTTTGCTTAGCTTTACCTTTTTTCTCATATTGTACGACGTAACGTTTAATTAGCTCTCCTTTGATTGCCTTTGAAGTTAGATAACAGATTTCTTCAAAGTTTCCATAACCCGGTATTTAACTAGTGAATATTGCTACCGATAACCTTGATTTTTGACAGGCTCATTACTGGTCACGATTCTCGTGTCATTGTAGTAATCGTGACCGATGGCTCAACGTCATTCAGTGATTTGATGAGTTCGACTTGTTTATTAAAAGCTTCTTATTAATAGTTAACTACATACTTGAACTTAATTTCAAATGTTTACGAATCAAAATTGGAATATTACGAAATAATATCTTCTTCAGTTGGTGTTTGTTAACTCGCGAAACGTTGTAGTAATTTCTCATAAGCTAATTCTTATTTTGACAGCCCTAGGTATTTTTGTTGTACGCGTGTTTTAAAGTTAAAATACGAGGTTATTTCTCCTCGCTCACAGTAGGACATCGTTCAAAACACGTTGACATAAATAATATTAAGGTGCTGCTACATCGGATAGCCCCCATAAAAGAAAACAAATTTAACGATTGCATTTAAAATTTTAAATTTCGAACGATTTTGTTCTTTATCGTTGTATTGGCACATCGTTATTTAAATATGGATTCGGTGTAGCTTAAAAATGAAATAACCCAGTGGTTGATAATTTGACGGCTTTTGCTTTCTTACTTATTTTTTTCGTGGATAAATATAAAAATATATGCTCAGCTCAAGGAACAGACCGTGAGGGAAGTATAAATGTTTGCGAGACTAACTTTGTAAATTTATGATTCTTTGTTTGACGTGATGAATGACTCGGCCGTTGGCGTTTGCGGTCTTCAGATGACAAGTAAAAGTTTAGTATCATTGTTAACTGGACAATATTCTTATGGTTATGGTTTGCGTCGAATTGGGGACTATTATGTATTGTGTAATTATTTATTTTAATACTAAAAGTGTAAACGGTAATAAATGTGATTTTAAAATGTACAATTCACACTTTCGTCTTTATTCCTAATAATGATAATAAATTAGGAAAATAATTAATTTGTATGCAAATGTAAAATATACAATTACAAATTTTAATGCAAAAAATGTTTGTATTTGTTATTAATAATAATAAATGTTTGACAATGTGTAACATGATTTTGATACCTGAAAAATTGATTGCTATTTTAGTTTTCTATTAGTTACGCAGTATTTAGGCAGCGGATCTCTTTTGCATCTATGTGATAGATAATATTGTTTTTGAGGTCTCTTAAAAAATTATCGACGAGATACATTTTGAAGAAATCATTTTTTTTTAAAGAAGTAGATAAACGTTAATTCGCTGTGATTTGGACACAAACTACAAAACTACAATGACATAGGTTCATTTCACTATGGTATTTTTATAATTGACTGCCTCTGTGGCGCGGTGGGAGTGTATCCGACTGCTACGCAAGAGGTCGTGGGTTCGATCTCCACCCAGGATAAAACTTTGTGTGATGAGCACGATGGTTTATTCTGTGTCTGGGTGTTATTTATCTATAATATGTATGTATTTAGAAATATATAAGTATGTTTATCAGTTGTCTGGTAGCCATAGTACAAGCTCTGCTTAGTTTGGGATCAGATGGCGTTGTGTGAGTTGTCCAAAGATATTATTATTATTCTCTTTATTTAGTCTTTTTCTTATAAATTACATTTTTAAATATATATATAAAAAATACATTTAAAAATATAAAAAATAGTGTCCCACCGGCATCGGGTACAGGGACCAAGCTACCGATGGTTACGGCCCCAGAGAAAGGAACCTCCTCACAATGCGAGCCGTGTCCAGAAGTACTGCCTTCTGCATCAAGCGCTTGATCCAACCGTCTAACGCGAGCCTCTCAAGGTGTTGGTCGAGGCTCTTGGCAATCAAACCATTAACGGAGACGACTATCGGTACAATAATTGCCGAATCAACATCCCACATGTCGACAATCTCGTGCGCCAGATCCAGATATTTTATTTGTTTATCCTTTTCGGCTTTCACGAGATTTTCGTCATGGGGGATGGTGATGTCGACAATCATTGCACGGCGCTCAGATCGGTCTATCAGCACAATATCAGGCTTGTTAGCGACAACAGTCCTGTCTGTGATGATAGAGCGATCCCAGTACAACGTGATACGACTATTTTCAAGAACTGGCTCAGCAACGTACCTGTAGTACGGGACTTCAACGTCCACAAGGTGGTATTTCAGAGCAAGTTGCTGGTGGATTATCCTGGCTATTTGATTGTGTCTGTGCAAGTACTCGCCGTTAGCAAGACGTGAACAGCCGGAAACGATATGTCTGAGGGACTCACCAGGTCGGTGACATGCACGACAGATGTCAACAGTGCCATCCCTCAGTATATATTTCCGGTAGTTATTCGTCATGATAACTTCGTCAGCAATTGCACATACAAAACCCTCGGTTTCCCCGAAGAGGTCACCGAACCGTAGCCAGGCCACAGATGCTAGTAGGTCCACATCGGGCCCATGAAGAGCCCGAAAGAACCTACCGTGAAGCTCCTTGCTCTGCCATACCTCCCTGCGTTCGTTGACTCCAAGTACTACAGGCCTGCGCCAGTTCTCTTTAGCCAAGGAGAGCGGGGTAAGCCCGGTGTCCACCGCGACAACATCCCGATGCACACCCACATCCATATGGAGAAAATATTCTCTGAGATTGTATATTATTATTATTATTATTATTAATTACCTGTATGTAAGGCTATTTGATGTTTTCAAGATGAATACTGAAAAAAGTAATCACTATTTAATTTTTTTTTTCTTTGTCAACAGTTGCAGCACACAGTGACATTCCTCTCTACATTGGAATAGCAGTTGCAGTAGTCGTATTTCTGGCTGGAGCTGCAGTGGTTTATAAATTGCTGCAGAGGAAGACTAGAGACCATTCCCTGTACACAATGACCAGAACTGGTAAGTTTTAATATATAAGGTTGATAATAACATTGATTAGATTTCTGTCTGAGGAACTATTTGCTGTAGTCATAAAGTAGATTTTACAAAGTATATTAAATAAGCTTTCAAAATCTGGCACAGGCCCTTTGAATATCGAAAAGAACGTTAAGCCGTCGGTTTTAAATATTATCTCTTAAAGCAAGTGTGGCTATATGGAATACAGCTATAGGGTAGTGCTTGCCCTTCAAACATAAGCATAACACAGCGAATGCAGAATGCTATTTTGCGATCAATAAGTGGCATACCCTGGTTTGTCACTAACTCTGAAATCTATAGTGAACTAAATATGAATACTGTCTTGGAAGAAATCCAAGAAAACAGCAACAGATATAAGAAAAGGCTGACGAAGCATCCCAATTCTAAAGGACATTATATAGCTAAACGAGCATGTAATACATAATAAGTAGATGTCTCATTAGAGCCACGCTCACCTTGCCAACGAATCAGAATCAACACAACTGCTAAAAGTATTGGAAATTATCGCAGATTTCGCAAACAAAAAAAAATTCTCTGTTTTAGTTATATTCTCTTTCTGGTGGTGTTCAGATTTCAGTCAGTATTAAAGTAAGTGAATAGAGAATAGCACATGAGATTGGCAGCCGTAAACAAAATCAAATAATTTCATGTAAATTACGGTAGTAAAATATATATTACAACAGTGAAGCAACCACCTTTTAGCATTCATGTCGTATAGTGAATATCAAAGAAATCGATATCTGATTGATCGTATATTCATATAGAATGCCTAAGCGTAGTTCTCGCTACTTAATTAATGACTGGATAATGAGAATTATACTCATTAAAATGATTATAGGCTATGCATAAATATGTATGGATTTGAAGTCACGTGCTCGATCGGAAATCCGGTCTTGTTTTGTATTTGGTTGAATGCAGTTTTATTAATTATTTTTAGTTAATTATGCTTTCACTTTAATTGAATACTTTTTAAAATGACTACAATAAGTGCCCAGTACTTTTAATGATTTGTAAATATGAACGACTTGCTGACGTGACGTTTGTTCTTCAATAACATTACGAAACATATTTTTTTTTATTTTACTTATTTCATTTGTTTTGTTACCAACTTTCTTGATTTGGATGATAATCTAGTAGCTTTCGCAATAACACTTTGCCAGCCACTGTCGTTCCTTTAATTTATATAAACATATGTCATGTCTCATCAATTATGACTAATATATTTATGTAATTATCTAATTCCTTCGCTAGGTGACTTTCAACCGGAGATGTACCCGACGGTAGAGAAGCAGTCTCTCTCGTTAGCTCCTGATCTTATGCAGCATCGGCCTCCGAGGTACGAGCATCCACAGCCTGACTCCAGGGCTGAGCACCATTATGACGTACCACATCTTACTAATAGGTAAGCTTATTACTAAATAAATAAACCAAATAGTCAAATGAAATTATTTGACTAAAAAAGTTAAAAAGTGAATTAAAAATAAAGTAAATAAGAAAATTAAATTTATAAACTAAATAAGCTGAATGAAATAAATATAGGGAGCAGTTAGTAAATATACACAACAATTAATTAACACCTTTTTTTAGAAATCAGAATGTCGAGGATCTTGCAAATAATGTGTTTTATTACTTATTAAATCTGTATTAGAATTTACTGTAGGTTAACGAGATAATAATCAAATTATTACATAGCAATGAAATAAGAGTTTATAATATTCTTACCTTATATCCTGCTAATAAATTAGTTAATTATTATGTCTTCAAAAGCTCACGTGTGTCATAAGAAAAATATAAATTAATTATAAAACATCAATTGAAAATTCGGAGTTTAATTAAATAAGTAGGTACGTAAAAGTACGTCTATTATATTTTATTGATAAGTGAATGAACAACTGGGGAGACCCGTGCCCAGCAGTGGGCCATCTTATGGGTTGATATGTATGTATGTATGTATGTATGAATGAACAAACTCGAATACGAGGCAATCGACCATGTATATAAAATCGTTGTCTTTGACATTTAATTGTTAATTAACTAAAATAACCTACTATAATTACAAGGATTAACTGTAACGTTATTTCAAAATGACAACCTGTTCGATACAAAATATGACATCCTGCTTTCAATTAAATTATTTGTAGAACAAAATTATACAAAATGTAGGTTCCAAAACAAACATGTGTTCGAAATTAGACCTCAGGCGATGAGGCGTGTCCTATAAATAACAATTTAGCTAAACAAACTAATATATTAAACGACTAGAACTATCTATCAAAAAAGCTCTCGATATATTTTGCACTATTAGTCTACTTTATATAGTTTAATTATTTCTAAGCTATAATTATTCGGGCTATAAATATTAAGTATAAATTACAATTTATAAAACAAATACATGGTCTGATAACGAACTTATTAATCTATTAAATTTGGCAGGTTATTATAGCGTAAAAAATAACGATATTTTTATTCATGTGTCTCGATTTAAAACATTCGATGTTATAACCATATCATCGTTTAAATTATGGGTTTATCAGTTTATAATTTTATATTATGATGTTATAGTATTGGCCTTCAACGCAAAGCATATGGTTAGTTAAACGATTTTTCGTGTAATTGTATTAGAGGTGGTCTCAGCTGTTGTTTTTGGGGGTCGTTAATTTTGATGTATATTGCTAGATCTAAAACCGCGTGTGCAGACTTTAAACGTTCCAAACTGATATGTAGGTATATACTAATACACCTTCTTTATACGTTTGGAACATTTCCTTAGTAAGCCTATAAAAATGAAGAAGTCTAATTAACCTTTCTTTTTTTTGATATCATATTGGCCAATATTTAAGGATATATAGTTTTTACCCTTGTTGTAAATATATACTATGTTGTACCCACTAAGGCTGATTTAATTTTATCGCATGTGCCAATTTTTTAATCATATAATTTCTATCAGTCCTTTAACATCGCCTGTATAGTATATTAGTCGCAGCACCTTACCCCCCCATATCAAGTTTTTAAACATTTAAACATTATATAGTTGGCAATTTGAAAAGAGTAGCCGGAAGTTTTTATTGCCATGTTCTTTTCTCCGGCTTTGCCTTTTGTTTGCGAACTTGGCATTACATGTACATGTAGAATCTCGGTGTATCACAAGTGTTGTTTTGAATCCTAAGTGAATATTTTATTTTTTTTAACTTTTGTGTAAATTTTGGTTTTGAAACAGGTTTGAGATGTCTGAAAAAACAGTGACAGCATGAGACTAAACTATGCATTCTAATTGAATTACCTAAGTTTTGGGTAATCGGCCGTTAATTTCGGAATAAAATCATATTTAATTAAAATGATAACTTACTTTACGTACTATAACAACAACGTTTATTAGCATCAGGTTGCAAATCTCCTAAAAATAAAAGACCAAAATTTTCCAGGTCTAAAAAAACAATTTGTTACAGTTACGCTTCTCCGGTAGACCATCAGGTCACCCCTTGTGCTTCAAGCAAGGGGCAGAGTGATGACTACGATAGCAAGCCATACAGCGAGTCGGAACATTCTGCATCCAGTTGCTTTACCAGTTGTGAGTATACCTATATTATTGATAACATATTGTTTTATGTTCGTTACATATTCGGTTTTATTTGAAAATATTTTGATGGTATTGTTAACAATATCATTGTCATATGTTCATTGGCTGTTGTAAAATTAAGAAATGTCCATATTTTCCTCAAAACTGTGAAGTCGTATATATTTTTATAGCAATGTTAAGTTACAGTTAAAATGTTAACAAATATCTGTGTGTGACAAAGTCTTTAATTTCTGTTTTTTAGTAAATTAATGTTATTATTTTGGTTTTAAATAAGTAGAAGTCCACAAAATCATTGAATAATTACATTGAAATTTACAAAGCAGTGACTGAAATTCCATCGTGTACTATAACTTTGGTTAAAGAGATTCCAGCCATATCACTAAGCAGCGTTCTTCTTTCAGCCGGCTCAATGTACGACGCTGCAAACGAATCTGTCACTCTCCAACTAGCGGAACTCGTTTCTAATTCACCTACATCACAATCTGTGTCCGTCTCGTCTGCGGGAGTGAGAATGTCTTTGGCAGCAGCGGGAGTCGCCTTGACGGTTCCAGAAGGAGCCCTAAGTAGGGGACGACGGGAACAAATGTACATGGCCGTTGTCAAAGATGACAGATATCGACCGAGACTTGGAAAAGGTATTGTATTTTTTTCTACTTCAGTCATATTCTGGTTAACTCAAATTGTTTTGTTCATTAGATACTTCGGTGGAACAGTAATTTATTTTCATTATCTCGATAAAGTTAGAAGTAAAATGAGTGTTCAAAAGAACAGACTTGTTGACGTGGTACATAAATTAACTTGATAAATATTTTCACAGTTTGTATTTATTATGGCCTAAATCATCAATCTGATATGAATATTTATGAGTCGAGCTTAACTTACTCTCTTCAAGTCTAATAAAAATAAATTGATTTTGCGATATGATAGATAGACAACATTTCAAGAGTAATTTTAAACGGCGCTTGTATAATTACGCTTCGGTATCAGTGAGGTATAATTTTTGCTTGTAAGAAAAAACGGCCGCCTTGGGCGGAACGTCTTGGTAACATACATGTAGTACAAAGTGCTCACAACAAATTCCCGCCCGCAGGTATCACGCAGCTCAGTCCAATAGTTAAATGCGGCCCACCGCGTATCCAATTAAACAAGTCAGTCATCCTACAAATACCACATTGCGCAAGCCTCAAGCATGGCTTCTGGAATCTCTCGCTTTACGCCATCGACCATAATAACGCCAAAAACGACAACACACAACCCCAATGGAAGAAAATTGTTGGCCTCGGACAAGAAACGATCAATACACCAGTGTTCACTCAACTCGATAATGATAAAATATTCCTAGTGACCGATATGCTGTCTACATTTGTATTAGTCGGTGAAAGTTTTAATGGAAAAGCGGTTAAAGCTCTTCAACTGGCGATTTATGCCCCCGCTTTGTTGAGTGAAACCAGCCCCGAATATAACATAAGACTTTACGTGTTTGAAGATACGCCGTGCGCCGCTTACTACTGTCAAGAACAGGAAAAGAAACTTGGAGGCGTTTTGCTTGAACGCCCCAAAACTTTGCTTTTCCAAGACGGAGGGTCGAATCTTTGTTTGAATTTGGAACACGTCAGTCCTGGTTGGAAAACCAAACCGGGTATCGGTTATCAGGAGATCCCTTTTAACCACGTCTGGAGTTCAAATTACAACGCGCTCCATTGCAGCTTTGTGCTAGAGAGAACCCACGATTGCGATAATATCGATTTCAGCGTGTCCGCCTGTCAAAGGACCAATCCGTCATACAAGCAGACATTCCGAATATCCCTCGACGACGTGCGCAGCCGTTCGCCGAGGGGACGTTCACCCCGCGCCGAATCACAACGCAATTTTAACATAACAGAGAATCTGTTAGAGTCTCGTATGTGCCGCAGTGAAGACGGGAGCGAAGGAAGCGCTAAAAGGAATGTAACTGTGAGCGAGGCTGGAGTTAACGAATGCGGAAGCCATGAAGGAATATTTAAATTGAGCCCTCGGATAAAGAGGCAGCTGTGCGCTATATTGGACCCGCCGAACGCGCGTGGTAACGACTGGCGTGCACTCGCGGCTCGGCTCGGCGTGGACAGGTACACGACTTGGTTCGCCACAAAGAGCTCTCCAACAGAGGCTATCTTAGAGTTATGGGAGTGCCGCGAGCGCGGGGCGGGCGCCACGGCGGCGCTGGCCGCCTCCCTGCGCCAGATGGACCGTCACGACGCTGCCGACCTTCTCCACGGCCGACCGTCCTGGTTATGAATTCATAATCAGCTCCACTAATTAATGATTTCAATTCTACGGTACGTATCTATGTGCGCGCAAATGAGACTATTGTGAGTTATGAGTAATGTGAAAGTTCTCGAACAAGTATGCGATTGTGAATGAACTTGTATGGACGATTGTTGGTAAACTAATGAGTAGTTTAAATGTTACGTTAGAAAAAGTATAGTTTCGTAGGCCAACGGCCTAAGTTTGTAAAATCTTCGTAGTATATTTTGTATAGAATATTCTATGCTGTAGATAAGCGATCGATGAATAAATTATATTATATTAGCAATAATAGTGCCTACAAAGTCTTTTAAAGAAACATCGTCGGCTCGAGGCCGACGTTCGGTTGGTTACTTTGTTATTTTTTGTATAGTGTTTGAGTGTTTTATTGAGAGAAATTTGCTTATTTTCAGTCTTATTTGCTTGCAATAATTTTGACTCGCTTAGTAGAGATTTGAACATTGTGCCAAATGTGTAATGCCACAGCAAAAAATTGGCAATAATCTAAAAGAAAAGTTATACGTGTCTAACTCTGAGCTTAACTAGCTACTCTTTAAAAATATAAGTATTTTTATTTATTTACTGTGTCAGATGAATTATAACTATTTTCTAATGCACTACTACGGCCAAAAGGTCATCAAAATGTCAAATTCATAAACCCCAGCAAGCAACGAAAGAAAAGTAGTTAAAATGCATCTAATATATTATTATCTTTACTCTAAAGACTTTACAACTGCATTTATGACTAAAACTAATTCACTGTAAACTACGAATAAGAAGCAATAAGGCCTTTCTATATGCAATAGCAAACACTGCCAACTAAAGACACATCTACATATATGTTTGCCATAACGTTAATAAAAAACACTGCCTTTTTGTAACATTTGTGGCATATAGAAAGGTTCTTACCAATCACACTTTTTCTATAGAAAGAAATTTTAAAACTTTTTATTACTATGTATACTTATGCCAAAATGAATTCCAATTTTAAATGATTCTTGGTTATTTTTTGGTAAAATCTAACAAATCATAATACATTGGATTAAGAATTTTGATTCATAGCATAATCGCGCGAATATAAACACTAATAAACTATTCACAGTTAAAATAAAGACAAATGTATACAAAACAGTTCATTTTGGCATAGGCATCGAACAATTGGTACGCTTGCCGCTTCGAGAAAATAAAAAGAAAAACGAAACCAATGAAAGGAATGGCCGGAAACTTTTTGGCAGCTTCTCATATAAGCTCTAGAACTAAAAACAGCCAAATCAGAAAAAAAAAGAAAAAAAAGAAAGTGACTTTTTACAATGTAGTGTTGCCTAAGATTATCTGTCTTGCATCCTTTTTTCTCTGCCTAAATTCAAATTAGTTTGTAAAGGACAAGAGTCACAAGACTTCAGTACTTTCTCGGAGCGGCAAGTTAGAACACTGTGTTGTATATAGAGGGATAGAATGTAAATATCATGTATCGCAGTTACAAACGTAGTTGGAACATAATATTGCTATATATAAGGTGTCATCACCACCCGTAGACTATATATATTTTTGTTAACGTGATGATTATTAAAATAAATGGATCTGTGATACTTAAAATAATATGAAATAAATTATGTTTAACTGTGCATTTGTGTGGTTTTATTGTGTTTTCTAAATATTTTTTAAGGTTCCGTACCTCAAAAGAAAAAAAATGGAACCATAGGATCGCTTTGTTGTCCGTCCGTTCCCTGTTATTTCGGGAACGCGTGGAGGTATAAAGTTGAAATTATATCTTTATACTCAGGTCTAAAGTCCCGTCTAAAGTCCCTTCTAAAGTCCCTTATAAGTGAAAAAATTAAACATCTAAATTAATCATTGCCTTTTTTGGCGCGGTGGGAGTGTATCCGACTGCTACGCAAGAGGTCGTGGGTTCGATCCCCACCCAGGATAAAACTTTGTGTGATGAGCATGATGGTTTATTCTGTGTCTGGGTGTTATTTAGCTATAATGTGTGTGTATTTAGAAATATATAAGTATGTTTATCAGCTGTCTGGTTTCTATAGTACAAGCTCTGCTTAGTTTGGGATCAGATAGCGTTGTGTGAGTTGTCCCAAGATATTATAGTATTATTAATGTAAAAAAAAAAGATACGGCCGTTAACTCGAGAACAATTCCTGAACTACCTACAAATTTGTTTTATTGGGTTTTATTCTTACCCTAACCAGAAAAATAATTTACAATGTGAATTAATTTTCATAAGTAACCTTCTTTTTTAAAGATAAAATAATCTGGAATTGTGTGTCCCACATTACTAACAATCCTGTTAACCCCTCTAGCTTTGCTCAATGGCTTGTGTTAGGAATGGGTTCACGTCGGCAGTATAATGGGTAGGATTCGAACCCGTAACATCACGATTGCGAGTGCGACACCTTAGCCATAAGGCTATCGCCTGATGATTAGAATAAACGCAATATATTAGATAATTGAATAAATATATATTTATTGATGGATTGATTGAAGCCCTAAACCTTTATAACGGATACAATTGACTCGATATAGCATGAACTATTTAATTGTAACATGCAAGATCACAAACAGACGAGTACCAAAAAACTGCAATCCACGGCAGAACCTCACCCGCAGCCGAATCTGATGAGTTAAAAAGTCTGATATTGTAAGTATTACTTTGTATTTGATTAGTCGTAAGTATAGCAATTCCTTAGTGACTTTTGTTTATGTTTTATTTGTTGACTTAAAATGCATCCAAACGCAGAACTAACATTTTAATATAACAACAGTATGGTAATCGAACCTCTTGCACAGGAATCGTACAGAAAAATACAGGATTTTTTAACATATCTCGCAATGTAGAGTTGTGGGTCTCACATTACTAGCAATCCTGTTAACCCCTCCAGTTAAGCCAAATTGCTTGTGTTAGATGTGGGTTCACGTTGATAGTATAATGGGTAGGATTCGAACGCGAGATCTCACTATTGCAAGTCCGATGCCTTAACCGCCTCCGCTCGGTCCGTCCGCTTTAGCAGTTAGCTTACAAAAAACATTTTAAAATTCTATCACAAAAAGAGCACTACTTTGACACAAGCGAAGTTGCAAGTCAAACCTTGTGATAAAGAAATAAATAATTTATTGGTTCATTACACTACAACCATAACAGCAGATAAAAAAATATAAATACACTTACTAGTAGACTTATCGCGGTCGTTTTTGATACCAGCGTGATATATTGTAATTAACAAATCGACATTAATCACTGTCATATACTTCCGTATAGAACTAACAACGAGCTGATATAACGTGCTATGTACTTACATTACAATAATAATTACTATTATACATGACAGGTGGATTGTTGATGGCGGTGATAACACTGATACTAGAGGAAATTACTGTCCGCGGTACAGTATAGATAAAATCTATACAATATGCAATGAACAAACTGAGAAATAAATATGGTCCTACTGATAGTACTTAGTAACTAACTTAGTAGCAACTCTTGTAACTAGCCTATGAAAAACTAACTCAAATATATCACTCTGTACTTGAAGCAATACTAATAATATCTCAGATATTACTCTATTTTTGAAAGCTATAAAACTGAAAACCAAAAATCCAGGATACTCCAAAGATAATTCTAAATTTCTGTCGCTAGTGATCAAACTACTTGTAGTTTAAAAAAAACTCTCTCTCCTTGAAAAGCTTACATCAAAAACAATCAGAATAAAGACTTCTAACTAATGTCTAAGAGAGTTGTAATAACCTGAGTCTACAACTATAACGGACTCCGTCTGAAGAATGAGAAAAACACGCCTTCAAAGATCAAACAAAGTCTCACCGTAAATCGAACACGAATGCCTAACATAAAACAAACGCTAACAAAAGCGAAGAATCCCAGCTATTTACAAAAAGCAAACTTTAAGAAGTTTGGAGCGACAAGCGAGAAAATTTTGTAAATAAATTAGGAAACGACAATGAGGACAGAATACATGTAAATATTCTGAGGGTTATTGTTGCGTATACGCTTGATGCAGGTGCGAGCTTGGCCAGTGACGGGTTAACGTCAACCGTCATGCATGACCAACGAGGTGTGGTGTCACTTACAGCGATTGGGAAATAAAATGCGACGCATTCAAAACTTGCACTTAAAAAAGAGATACAATCTATAAGTTTGTAAATTTGATCAAAGGTAAAATGATATACTAGCTAACTAGAATCGTAGTCACGAAAAAAGAAGACGCGGAAGAACAGTTACTTTTTAATAATATCAAAACAGTATATTTAATTTCAATCTACAGTTATATGAATATGAAAAGGAATATTAATTTGTCGAAATCTGAACCTACACAAAAAAAAAACAGTGGAGACAAGATTAACGACAGATGTATCCAATATCTTCAACTAAGACAAAAATAGGTAACGTATTGATGACCGCAGATCAATTACTGTCGTTCAAGTGTTTTGAGCATTGAACGTCAACTCGCTTCACTTATTCGCTGGCATATTGCCACATGAGAATAGAAAACATGGCAGCCGTTGGCGGTATTTGGCACTACTTTGTAATAGGATACTGTTTTCGTAACTCTAATAGGGTTTGAATATTTGTGTAAGTAGCGTTTCACATTCTCTTTTTACAAGCTTTCGGATTTATTTGAGTCAGTCATTACATTACAGTTAATATATTGATAACATCTTGCGAAGTCTTACCAAAAGTCGTCAAACGAGCACTTGCTATCAAAAGCTCATATTGCCCTGCTCATGTAGTAAATTCTGGTCTAAAACAGGCAATAAGTGATATAACTCTGGTATGAGTGACTGTAGACCCGTAAGCATGTTTGCTGCTAAAAGCTCTTTAACTTAGCTACGGATAAAATATAACATAAATATAAATATATTTTTTATTTAATGCTAACTACATCATTGATGTTGATGGATAAGACTCGGTCTAATTATTGTACAAATATAGCTTATAGAAGCAATAGAGCTTCAATGATACCTACATAATAAACTAGTACCTACTAATGAATATCTATTCATAAAAGCACACCTGTTGGAGATTAAAGACGAAGCATAAACTAATTGGATAATAAAAATTGGAAAATTAATATAAATGGAAGCGGCGGCAGCCTAATGGCTAAGGCATCGGTCTCGTGAGGTCGCGGGTTCAAATCCTGTTCATTATACTACCGACGTGAACCCACTCCTAACACAAGCATTTGAGCTTAGCTAGAGGGGTTAACAGGATTGCTAGTAATGTGGACCATAAACCCACATTGCTAGTTATCTTTTTTAATAAACAAAAAATAATTAAAATTGAAAAAGTTTATTACAAAAAAAAAAAATTAAAAGCCCTAACTGGAACCATACATCAGCACACACATTTTGGGAACGCATTTAAATACATTATAATACAAGGGAACTATAAATGGGCAGGTGTCTATGAAATAAAAATTACTCTATGCTACCGTCGTTTTTTATCGGACCCTATCGGAACATGTGTGTAAAAAGTAACTTTTTTTCGACACAGTCATTCTCACATTTTATAGGTTTTTTTGGTTAATTTATAGGCGAAGGTGCGTTGTGTGTCGTTAACTAGTTACTACCGAAGGGGCAATGTTCTAATCGGATTATACTTATATGAATATAAATGTACCTATCATATTCACCTATTTATTTCAAAGACTTTTGAGGTATTAATAAGACATAATGAAAGTTTCTGGCCTTTTGAACCTGACAATTATTCATCCAGTGACCTTAATAACTACTAAAATTATTGATAAACTTTCGCGATTTGTACACATTATAAAATTATATATACTACGGGTCTTAATCGCTTGAATAATTTAAGGTATAATCTCGACTTTTCGACCGTATTGCAACGGCCGTGATCACGGGTAGACTCTTAAACAAGGTATTTTAATTAATACTTCTTGGCACTTTGCTTACATACGGACGTGTGCACTAACAATATTATTTAAATAACATTAATTCAAATGTGACCTACTTTTAGTACCGAGTGTAGTACTATTACTTGTTGCTAAGTGTGTAATATTGGAACTATGTTCGCTTAATAATAAGTGTTATATTATTTACTCAGTATGAGTAACAACCCGGATAATCCGATGAGTGCTCAGTCCTCTCACTCACCGATGAAGCCGCAAAACCCAGCCCGAGAATCAGGTTTCTCATTTGAACTCGTGTCTACGCCTGATATCCAGAAGTGGATGTCGGCTACTGACCATCAATTAAGCGAGGTATGCTCAATTTCTTCTGAGGGCAAACTAAATAGTGAGCAGAAATTGAAAATATCCAATCTGTGCCGAAAAGTTCAACACAATGCGTCACAAATGGCCGTAATATACCAATCGCTCAAACAGAAGATCATTAAAGCATCTGGCATCATCAAAGAACTTCGAGAAAAAGGTAACCTTTCGGAGCACATTACGGTGCTTAAGCAGACTATTGAGGAGTCCTGTGCGGGAAATACTTCCTTTGCAGATATGGTGAAGAAGAAGTCCAACAATATAGTACGCCCTAACAATTTAAGCGCTGTTGCCATCTATCCACATAATAAGCAAAGATCCAGTGAAAGAACTAAGACAGTTGTGCAAACACTCATCAGGCCTGGTCAAATGAAGCTACATATTCGAGGTGTTAGAAAAACAACCAATGGGGGTGTTATCATTAGCACTGAAACAAAAGACGACGCTGCTAATCTTAAACAGGCTGTACAAATGTCCTTGTCCGGCTTTACCGCCGGCGACCCTCAAAAGCGCAAACCACGAATGATTGTTGTAGGAGTACCAGCTTCTTTGTCGGAAAAGGATTTTCTAACCTATATATATAAACAAAATATAGCCGATAAAATACCTTCAGTGTCCATGGAATCGTTTTTGTCTTTCACAAAATTAAGCCACAAATCTGGTAAAAAAGACGCCTCGACCTGTAACTTCATAATTGAAGTCTCAGCACAAATTAGGAAAGTGTTGGTTGCCCAGGGTAGACTTTTTATTAACTGGACTTCCTGTCCTGTCCGAGATTTTACGTTAGTAACTAGATGTTACAACTGCCACCAATATGGCCATGCAGCTAAGTCATGCAGAGACACTACCCCAACATGCGGACATTGCGGAGAAACGGGCCACTCGATGACGGAATGCGTCAAGAAACTGGACTCGCCGAAATGCGCAACATGCCGACGATTCAATAAGCCGCACGGTCATAAAACAGGTGATGCCGAGTGCCCTGCCAAAAAAGCTGCGGAGTGCCGCTACATAAACTCCGTAGACTATGAAGACGCCTAGTACTTAAATAAGTGGATACCGTGGACTTTATTCATCCTCCATCCTACATATACCAAGCTATAGGTCTAACTTCCGTACGTGACATTTGTTTATAATTCTTCCATTACTATACTGTCCTACTTACGATTTATCGCTATCTATGTAATTTATTAATTCGATCGCATTAAAAACAATAATGAAATAACAATTGACTCGAACGCGACATATGCAAAGTCAACTTTAGCTTACTTTTTAAAAATGCTGATGTAAACTGTTTTGAACATAATATTATTACACACACTAGTTCCTATACGTTTTATATTTTGAATTTATATTATTAATAATAAATATTCGATATAGTTAAGACTAATATTAAGCACTTTAACAGCCTGTGATACAGGTATTACCTAGTACAGGCACCCATATACTTGAGCGCTACTCTTGTTCTTAGAATTAATTTGTAACTTTGTACTTATTATATGTGAATAAATGAATTATGAATTATTTTACCATTATTCACGCGATTAAGACCCGTAGTATATATAATTTTATAATATGTACAAATCTCGAAAGTTTATCTACTACAATACTTTGTGAGCATTAATATATGTTTGTAAAGTCTCTCGCGGCAGATGTCTAGTACCTATGGGTAATGTCTTTAAAAAAAGAAATTATATTTTCGTATTCATAATTTGACTGGCCTGTTGGTCTAGTGCTGCTAAGCCAGAGGTCGTGGGTTCGATCCTCACCCAGAATAAAAGTTTGAGTGATGAGCACGATAGTATATATATATAGTGTATTTCGTGTCTGGGTGTAAATTATCTATAATATAGTAGGTATATGTATTTATAAATGTATAAGTATGTTTAACATTTGTCTGGTTGCCATAGTACCTATCTAACAATGATGTTTTAAGTAAAATGAGTAGATAGGTGACATATACACCATTCGATATATAAAAACGGCAAACTAATGCACACATAGCCATAACCTATATATTGCAATGTGACAATATTATAAAAAGTCGTAAAAGTAGGAAAGCATGATTTTATTATCTTGAGCGAAAACGAGAAAAATGTAATCCACTGCTTTTATCTATTGACGCCAGCGATGCGACACTGACATATAGAAACTTGGTCAATTTTCTAAATGCTAAGGTGCTGCTTGCTGAGCGCTTGTAACCGATTTACACCTTTTCAACCGACTTCAAAAAGGAGGAGGTTCTCAATACGACCATATGTTTTTTTTTTTGTATGTTTGTTCACCGATTACGCAAAGACACAAAAAATATACCTAGAATGACAAAAACAAATTAAACATTTTGAAGTTGGTGCCGAATAAAACTTAAAGACTACTATTTCATGGCACCAACTTTAAAATGTTTAATTTGTTTTTGTTATTCTAGGTATATTATTTTTTACTTTTTAGTTGCCTTGTAGGTATTTATTTTTGAAGTCGGTAATATTTTTTTACTTAAAACATCATTGCATAGTACAAGCTCTGCTAAGTTTGGGATCAGATGACTTCATATGAGTTGTCCTAAGATATATTATCATAACACGCAAGATAGGATGACCTCAGATCAAACCGACGACCCAGTAAGGTTGCTGGGACGCACTGGAAGATGGAACTGTGGGAGGCGAAGGACCGAGTGTATTAATGATCACCAGCGGTCGATCACCATGCATTATTATCTTCACAATCAGCCTCTCCATCACCCTTACACTTTTTTTATACTACGAATTGAAGAGACGAGCCGGTCGTGCGTGTTAACTTTACCAATTCAATCTATCTCATACATTTTTAAAGCTTCACCTACTTCTTTGTAATATACAAAGTCCTTACTAACTTCAATGTACCTAATTTGATCGTTCGCCGCATCGCAACCCTAATTCTGTGCTCCAACTACTTTGTGCGGCTTCTTCGAGACGCCCTACGACTGAAAGGGACTGAAATGTCGACTAATCAATCGCAAAGGGCATCATTGTAGACGGCGACAAAGGGCTCATGTAGGGCGACCATGATGGAAAAACGGATTATCCTTACGTGAGCAATACAATCAAATATTAATTTAAAGAATAATCTAAATTACTAAATATAGATAATACTACTAAAAAAATTTTTTAATGTTTTAACTGTTATCCAGTAAAAACATTTTTATATAAAAAAATATAACTTCAATCACGTTTGATTTGCTGGCATTTATTGAGGAGTCTCATTGTCTGTCTGAAGCATATCATCAGATCTTTACGAAATTGATATAGGACCATTTCAGAACCTCTTTTTTAAAAAAAAACTATTTAGAAAATCCGTTTATACACTGTGATTATGTAGTTAACTTGGAGCCGAAAATTTTGAACTCCATATTAATAACCTAGTCCATTAAAAATATTAATTTAATAAAATATTAACATTTTATTACATACTAGCTTTCGCCCGCGGCTCCGCCCGCGTGTATGTCGGTTATCGCGATAAAAACTATCCTATGTCCTTACTCGGGACTCAAACTATCTCCATACAAAATTTCATCTAAATCGGTTTAGCTGTTTGAGCGTGAAAGCGTAACAGACAGACAAACAGACATACAGACAGAGTTACTTTCACATTTATAATAATAAGTATGGATATGGATTACATGCATTGCTTAAAATTACATTAAATATTCTAAAGCGTTGCGTGGAGCACTATTGGGTGGTGGAAAACTATGAATGACACTATTATATTATTTTCAGCAATCGACATTAATTTCAATTGTCAATCGACATTAAAATCAACAACAACAAAAAATTAATAAACATTTTCATGTTGATGCCATGAAGTAGTAGTTTTTATGTTTTATTCGGCACCAACTTCAAAATGTTAATTTATTTTTTGTTGTTCTATATTATTTTATCATTTACTTTTGAAGTCGGTTTTTTTTGTAAAAAGTTTTTATTTCACACGTTGAGTGGTCAGTTTGTAATTTATTTAAGTTACAATAACCTAATGTCAACTGCTGAAATTAGTAATTGAATCGCAAACTGTGAAATATTGAATAGTTCCGCTGGTCATCTGTGGTTTTATCTTCAGTTCCACTTCACCAATTGGTACTTTTTGAGAGTAAATGCACAAATCACTATGAAATACATCTAAATCACCATAAGTTTACCTTTAATATTTGAAGACTTCCTTCGATTTCTCCAGGATCCCATCATCAGATCCTGATCCGATGACAATAGGACTTGGAAGTATGCCCTTTAAAACACAAAAAGTATATTTCAAATCGGTTAAGCCGTCTTCGGGTAATCAGGTAACAAACACACAAAAAAAGCAACATACATTGAAGTTGAGAACTTCCTCCTTTTTTGAAGTCGGTTGAAACCACAATATTGTACTGTGATACTTATTTATGTTATAGTTTGGGAATAGTATTTTCCCAAGTAACCTCTACTCCTAAAAATTTCGATGGAAAATAAATACGCAAACAAAATATATAAAGTGTATAACACAGTTTATATATAAATAAAAGTTTATAGTTAATAAAGTTTTCACTTCTGAGATAAATACCTTCTCTCTGGATCATAATCCACTATGCAGCCTTTGTGCAGTTTGATGGATACAAAATTTTCCATTAATAATAATAGTAATAATAATAATATCTTGGGACAACTCACACAACGCTATCTGATCCCAAACTAAGCAGAGCTTGTACTATGGAAACCAGATGTAGACAACTGATAAACATACTCATATATTTCTAAATACATATGTATGTATTTAGAAATATATTTCAATATTTAATTTATTATAGATAAATAACACCCAGACACAGAATAAACCATCGCGCTCATCACACAAAGTTTTATCCTGGGTGGGGATCGAACCCACGACCTCTTGCGTAGCAGTCGAATACACTCCTACCGCGCCACAGAGGTAGTCAAAGTAAAAACATACTTGTTTTCTAAAAATAATAATATATTAATCCTAATTTTAAGACAGAGATTTTGAGAGAAGTCAAATTAAAAAACCCGTAGATACACTATTCTTAAAATGAAACAACAGGTACCTATGTTAAATAAATCTATACAAGTACTTATGTTCTTACTAAAGCTGAAGAGTCTGTTTATTGGACGCGCAAGTATCCGATGATATTGGGTCCATTAAGATGTAATTTTACACTATAGGAAGGTCATCAACTACATATATTGTGATATAATCTACGAGGGTAAAAGCTATTAAAAGTATAAAGATACTGTTCTACACATAAATTTACCAAAATAATTCTAGCAAATCTTATAGATACCTATTTCATGGTCACCATAGTGCATAGGGCGTTAATTCATCAGCCGATGTAAGGTCGTCGGCAAGGGTTCCAACTATTTCCTTTCATACTAAGGTCTCTTTTTGTGCGACATATTAATTCCTGTTGAATGTCACGTGAAGTAGGAAATTAATTCAAAGGTGTCTGGTTACTTAGACTTAATGTATTGAGTGAATTTTAGCGTCAATGGTTTTTGGGCGTCATGTTTTCGATATAAAGTTACAACGGTTAGGGATATTTTTTCTAATGACTTGACAGTATAATGAAAGGGTTACCAATAATGTTGTAGGCAAAACTTTATTTTAGGTACCAAAATTTTTTTTTTACTTTATCTCGTGTCACTTGAATTTGGATTCGGACCTTCAATTGGATTCCAATTTTTGTAAGGATCTTTCTCTGCTCTAACTAGTAAATAGGTATAAGATTCTAAAAAGTAACCGCGTTCGACGTAACAAACTAGGAAAAAATACACAATATACACATTACAAAACAAAAAAATATAGCTAGCTCAGGTTTAGAATGATTGTACATAATGTCTGTATTTTTATTAAAAAAAACATAAAATCTTATTTCCAAAAAGAACATCTAACCGACCTCAATCACGGTTGATTTGCTGGCATTTATTGAGGAGTCTCATTGTCTATCTGAAGTATATCAACAGATCTTTACGAAATTGATATAGAACCAATTCAGAACCTCTATCTTAAAAAAAAAAAAAATGAAAATCCGTTTATAAACCGTGATTATGTAGTTGGTTTGGATCAGAAAATATTGAACTCCATATTAATAACCTAGTCCATTAAAAATATTAATTTAATGAAATACTAACATTTTATTACATATACGCATTTTATAAAAAAATAACCTTAAATATTCTAAAGCGGTGCGTGAGGCACTTTTGGGTGGTGGAAAACTATGAATAACATTTTATGATCGTAGTAGGTATCTATTATTATTACGCGAAATCGAGTAGCGTAACCACAGTGCTCATATAATTATATAAAAAAAATCTTAACTGATATTTTTATAGACTAGGTTATTAGTGTTTATAAACTTTCTTAATTTGTACATATTATAAAACTATATATACTAGGGGTCTTAATCGCGTGCAACGGCTGTGGTCACGGGTCATTGATATGGAGTTCAAAATTTTCGGCTCCAACACGACTCCGAATTCACGGTGTAAATGACGGAGATGTGCTCGAACATACTTACATAAAAAATACAAACATCCAGATTAAATCAAATCGAATCAAATCAAATCGTTTATTTGCTGAAATGTGGTTGCAAGAGATGTTAAATTATTTCAATAATACAGCACATTTACCATTTTATGGCATGCAAATGTTATTACTCTATAAAAAAAAAAAAAAAAACTTTCGCGATTTTTATAAATATTATTATCAAGACCAGGCGAGGGTAGTTAAAAAACCCCGCGCCTCATGGAGACATCGCCAAGCTGCCATCAATCGACCCGTGACCACGATCGGTGCAATTCGATCGAAACGTCGGGTAAATAAAAGGTTCGTACCTTTAAATAATTCACGCGATTAAGCCCCGAAATATATCTAATGAGTTCTATGTTGTGTTATATTAATCTATGGTCCAACATTAATAACGTTACTTCATCTTATAGACATCTCAATTTACTCTATCGTCACTGGTACACGAACTCTCAATTCGGCACAAATGTGGAATATACCTACAACAATTAATTTTGCAAACAGATTCAAAAACACAAGTCATTAGTGAACCCCCTGTCTGCAACAGTACTGTTCTGTACACCCTTCGAATAATCATAGGCGTAACGGTTATGAATCAATCAAACTAGACCGTAATTATTCTACTACAGTCGCATTCATCAACCCTAACTAAGCTTAGGGTCGTGGGTCGAGATCCCTTTGCCAAAGATTTTAGACCTCGTAATCCTATCAGTTGTCAGTTTCAATAATCTAAAGAAATGTAAGCAAATAAAATTTAAATAAATGTATCTAGAACCGATAAAAAAGATTAAAAAATTTTGAGAAATATTTTGTATTTTTGTCGTGGATATAGTAGGGTAGACTGGGTACGGTTGTGCCAGGGTACGGTAGTGACAGTCGTTATAACCGGAACTACCGGAATCTATACGGAATTTGGGAAAGAGTGTAAGGGAAAAAAGAAGCGCAATGCATGTTTAGACATGTTGCCCCATATTGCATTAGCCGGTGCGCGACGTAAACAAAAGCAGGAGGCCACATTGCTTTTTAACAGCCAAAAGTAAGTTTTCTTGTTCGGATTTTTTTAATATTCACCTCTATTGATATACAGATATGCAATGGCAAATATTTTTTTGTTCTAAATTGAATATTAGTAGTTAATTACAAATGATTACTTTTTATGTAGACAATTTAGGTTAATCGTGGTGTTTATTTGTTTTCAGAAGTATGCATTGGGTACGGTTGTGACAAATGTATTGGGTACGGTTGTGACGTATGTTTTCTTATGGTTTTGCATTTAGATACCCAGATAACACTTGCGGAAGACTGAAAGAGCACGGTCTGATATTTGTCAATACAAGGATGCTATGATGAAGTAATGATTTTAAAGAAGATGGTTATAATAACAGATTATGTTGCAGTGCCTTATTAATTATAAGAATAGACTTAATTTAATTTGATATATTAATGTAAACTTTATATAAAACAAAAGAATTTTGTGTCATGTTAAATATTTTTTACAATAAAAATCATAATAAACATTTTTTTGTAAATGTTTATATACCTGTCACTACTGACCCCAACCACTGTCACAACCGTCCTAGGGGTGGGGTCGGTTGTGACATTTTCTTTTTTTTTTTTTAATTTGATGCTATAACTAATACAGCGTATTTTGAGACAAAATTTCAGTATTTTTATGTGGACAAATGTACAAGCTACGATTTAAGTAATTTTTGTCTCAACTAACTAATAAATTAACAAAATTATTGACGGTCAAACCTAAATTGTCACAACCGTACCCAGTCTACCCTATAGTGCAAGCAGTGAAATATTTTTCTTTCATCTTGAAAAGAAAACATCCACACTAGGGTACAAGTCTAGTTTGGGTAAGTTGTAATTATAATTTCAACAAAGAAAATAAAACGATATTTACACAGTTATTTTAACAAATACAAATGCAGCAAACTAGTAAAACCTCAGGAATAAAATATTTATAAATTAAAAAAATATATCATACATCCATTATAAATGTGAAAGTAACTTTGTCTGTCTGTCTGTTAAGCTTTCACGCTCAAACAGCTAAACCGATTTAGATCAAAATTTTTATGGAGATAGTTTGAGTACCGGGGAAGGACATAGGATAGGTTTTATCGCGATATCCGACATCCACGCGGGCGGAGCCGCGGGTGAAAGCTAGTATACTATAATTACAATCGGGGTTATTGTAATTATAGTATCTCTATCTATATCTGAGGGGAACTTAAAATTAATTAATCGAAAATTATACAGTCTATTATGATGTAATGATAATTTTAAGTTATCATCAGGTGTCATTTGATTCATCTTAATTGTGCAAATGATGGCACAATTACGATGAAAGAAATAATGATGAAATTCATCAAGCTCTTTAGATCTGTGCATACGCTTTGAAAAACTATCCTTTTAGGGCGTGTAAAAACGAAAACTATTTTTATTGCTGAACATCATTACGACTCAATCTGAGTCGTAGACGCTGATAATTTTAGACATAATTGGCTATATAAGTAAATGTATTACACTCGCTATATTATATCACACTGCACCTAGAAACTCAAGGAATCCGGCAAAACAGTTTATCGTTTCCAAGAAACAAACCAATTTTCGAATGCCTTTCACTTTCAATAAACAACATCCAGAAAATGACTACATGGTATACACTTAACCCCCATAAAGTAGCTCACTACACGGTAAGTAAAGCAATCATTTACAAGTCAATGTGGGAGACAAACTCGGGGTATAGGTTCACCAGGTCATGCTGGTAAAGAGAACGATTTTATCAAATGTCGCTTTCGGTGGCCGGTCGTGACTTACCTTACATGATGATTTGTGGGTCAAGTGAAGAGCGCAAAGCGAAGTAACCAGACTAGATAAGTAATTACAAAAGTTTCCAATAAATACCTTTAAACGAGAATTTCTTGTCTCGTCGTCTAATATATATGAATATAATCTGAATCTCGGCAAGGGCTCCAACGCTTCTCATGGAATTTAGTATCTGCATACTAAAGGGTTTCGGAGGAGAAATCGATCTAGCTAGGTTTCATTTTTCGAAAACGTCATTAAAAAATAAAATCCCCGCAAATCCTAGACATCCAACTAATAATAATAATAATAAAGTACAACCTTGTGGGAACAGAGCTACCGTATTACAGGTATGCACCCGACCCAGTTCTCAAAAATGACCGTGCCACATTGTACTGGGATTGGTCTATTATCACTGACAGGACTATTGTTGCAAATAAACCTGATGTAGTATCTGGTAGATCGATTAGAGCGCCGCGCAATGATTGTTGACATCACCACCCCCCATGACGATAATCTCGTGAAGGCAGAAAAAGATAAAGAAATAAAATATTTGGACTTAGCCCGCGAGATTGTTGACATGTGGGATGTGGACTCAGCTGTCATTGTGCCAATGGTCGTCTCAGTCCATGGACTAATCGCCAAGAGCCTCGACCAACACCTGCAGAGGCTCGCGTTAGGTAGCTGGATCAAGAGTCAGATGCAGAAGGCGGTAATACTCGACACGGCACGCATTGTGCCGTCCTATCTCTGGAGCTCTAACCGCCGCCGGTAGCTTGGTCCCTGTACCCGATGCCGGAGAGACACTATTTTATATATTTTTAAATTTATATGTTATAAGTAGTTTTAAAATGTAAAAAATAAGATAATGTGTAAAAGAGTAAAGAGTAATAATAATAATATCTTGGAACAACTCACGCAACGCTATCTGATCCCAAACTAAGCAGAGCTTGTACGAGTACTATGGAAACCAGACAACTGATAAACATAATTATATATTTCTAAATACATACATATTATAGTTAAATAACACCCAGACATAGAATAAATCATCATGCTCATCACACAAAGGTTTACCCTGGGTGGGGATCGAACCCTCGACCTCTTGCGTAGCAGTCGGTTACACTCCCACAGAGGGCCTCAAGCAGGCACTTTTATTTATATTAGCATTGCGGAGCTAGAGTTACTGTTAGAAAAAGGGGTTTCACGTTTGAAATTGGCGTAAGGAATGAACATGTCAAAACTTACATCATTTCATCGGACATTATAATTTGTAACACGGCTAATGTAAGTCTTAAAACATGACGCTTTCTGTTTTCAAGACTAGGTTCAGACTGATAAACGCATTCCCAGATCGCAGGACGAACGATAATTTTTTCACAGATACTATTTGCCATTTAGCTAGTAGTGGAACAAAGTGAACTCACAAGAATAATAAACCAAATAGACAAACAACTGAACTACGAAACCTCACAACTTGCACCAGCTTACAAAATAACTTGGACAAAGGAGTGGGCGAAGCGGGAATGATGCGAATGCACTTACGATTGTTTAATTTAAGAATGGAGTCTTTGCTTTTAAGTTTAATGAGTCCAGAGATATGGCCGATCGGAGACTCATTTATTGATCGTAACGCGTAGCCCTAGAAGAATTAATGGAAGTAATCAAAGATTTTTATTGTTATGACCGATGAAACTGTTAATCAGGGAAGGATGGCACTGGACTATTGTTGAATGATTTACCCTAGGAATTACTATTTTAGAATTGTTTTTATTGTAGCAAATGGACACTAATGTAGATTAACGATGTATTGATTGGTCGAAAAAGACGTACCGCCTTATTTGTAGTACTTTTTTTGTATTCAGCAACAAGTCAGCGAATTATAGTCGACAAAAATTATCTACTAGTCCACATTTTGACTGCCTCTGTGGCGCGGTGGGAGTGTGTCCAACTGCTACGCAAGAGGTCGTGGGTTCGATCTCCACCCAGGATAAAACTTTGTGTGATGAGCACGATGGTTTATTCTGTGTCTGGGTGTAATTTATCTGTAATATGTATGTATTTAGAAATATATAAGTATGTTTATTAGTTGTCTGGTTTCCATAGTACAAGCTCTGCTTAGTTTGGGATCAGATAGCGTTGTGTGAGTTGTCCCAAGATATTATTATTATTATTATTATTTTACTTTATTCATATTCTAATCCTTAAAAGAAGCAAATGGAAACTAGTATAGATTAGCGATGTATCAACTGGTCGAAGAAGTCGTATCGCCTTATTTGTATTGAGCAATAAGTCAGCGAATTATAGTCAACAAAAATCATCTACTAGTCCACGCTTTACTTTATTCATATTTTAATCCATAAAATAATGAAATGGAAACTAGTGTAGATTAGCTATGATACATCGCTAATCTGGTCGAAAAAGTCATTTTTTGTATTCAGCAACAAGTCAGCGCATTTTAATCGACAAAAATCATCTACTAGTCCTCGTTTTACTTTATCCTTATTTTATTTCTATAAAACAAGCACTCACAGTAAGTAACTACACTAACTTCACGGTTATCTAATTTTGCTTTAGAATCAGGCTATTAGCCTGATTCTAAAGCAAAATTAGACTTTTCCTTTTGTACCTAAGGCACCTGTTCGACCAACGGCGAGGAAAAGAGTAGCGAATAGCGATTTTATCGCTCAAGACGCGTACATACTTATGTAGATCCCGTGTAAACAAAATAGATACAGATATTAATAGTTAATCGCTGAGTGTTCCAACTGCCGGCGAGTACTTGCTCTATACTGCATCTATTTTGTTTACACGGACGGAATCTACAAATACATCAGTTGTACGTTTCTTGAGCGATAAATCGCTACTCGATTCTCGCTCATCGTCGTTGATGGGACAGGTCCCTAAATATCAGCCCTAAAGATTGCTTGACGTTTCGACTGGTTTGCAATAACCGTGGTTACAAGACAACCTTACTTGTTTCCATAGTCGGTACAACCTAATCGCAACGTAATGAAATCTTAGGTAGGTAATACTCGTATACGAACGGGGTATCAAAGAGCATTAAATGATCTTCGGCCCCCATAGGCTCTAGGGCGACAAGGAGGGCAACTTGTCGTCCTTACAGAAGTAAGCCCGAGATGGTGTTGCGACATTTTCCACGCGCACCTTCAATCACGAAGTGGGAATGAAACATTAGCCGTCGTAAAAATTGTCGTTGTAACCAACGACCAAGCCTGCTAATGGTGGAGGCACCAATCCCGCAAGGGACACCCTCTCCTTTGGCCATAGGCTTAGGCGCCGGAACACTGTGTAATTTTTAGTCGGTTCGATTCCGACTAAAATCACACGGGTAATACTCATTTACGCGGCTTTACTACACTTGAAACAAAATACAGTCAATTTTGAATTAGTCTGTTAATTCCAATGATTAATATCTGTGGAGGGCAAGGTGTTAAGTCCCTCCAACACAAATGGAGAATCCTCCGACCAGGCGAGGTGATCGTGCCTGGCGGGTCGCGGCCCAACGGTTAACGTTGGGAACTTGTATTTATAGTTAGCAGCTGTGAAAACTTCTATATCGCGATTCAGGATTTGACGCGAGCTGTCAAGTGTCAGTATATTATTATTATACAGGGTGGAATTTTGTAATGCCACCTGGAGGGGAAGTACTCTTAATACTTTAGATAGAAAATTTTACTCAAAGGAAACATTCCTTTATTTTTGAAAAGAAAAAAAACGGCATTAAAGATTTTTAAAAATTCGCTTGCCGCACACGGTAATCGAACCGACTAAAATCTGTAAAAGTTGCACCGTGTACTTTTATTGCATTGATTGTTAGGGTCAATAAGGATGAAATCTCTTTAACAAACTTCATAAATTGAATTACATGAAAACAATTAAATTTTAAATTAATTTAATTATGTACAAAAATTTAAACTAACTAATTAATTGCTCGAAATGAGCTCCATTTTCAGAAGTTAAATGAATGGAAAACAATGAAATCTTAAATTATTAATTCAATGGGTCAAGTTAAAGCACTTTTACTCAAAGATCTATCTGTGTACTTATGTTATTCATTAATTATTATCATTGACGTCATTTATCCATCGAAATGACGAATTACTATTTAGATAAGACGATTGCAATTTGCACGTGTTTGTAATGCAGACTCCTTTCTTAGATGCGACATAACTGCGTGTATGACGTAGTTTAAATATGGAATGTTACATTTGAAAATAGATTTTCATCTGTTATTCACATTTGATTGTTTTTACAAATCATTTCATAATTGTTTCACGGTAAAAATGGCTTATCAAGAGCAATTTGATTTAATGGAAGCTTATTTTTTAAATAATAAAGATGTGAATCGTGCTCTGCGGTGGTATGGAGAGAGATATCGAGACCGTCAGACACCAACTCGATTTGTACTGAAAAGAATGATAGAAAATTTAAAGAACACTGGAAGTTTCAAAAAGCGACGGCACCCTCTTCAACAAAACAACTTTGATTTTGAATTAAATATTTTAACATACTTCGAAGCATTTCCGAACGCTTCAAGCAGAGATGCTGCCGAAGTAATTGGAACAACCCACACTCGGATACTTAAAGTGCTGAAAAAGTATAAGTTTAGATGTTATCGTGATGGTCGGTTGGTACAAAAATTGCATCCTGGGGATTGTGAGAGACGACTACAATTTTGTCAAAACATGCTGAGAGAAATTGACCGTAACCCTAATTTTTTGAGTAACATTGTATGGTCTGACGAAACCAACTTCAGCAATAACGGCATGTACAATCGCCGCAATAATCACTATTGGTCTAGAGTGAATCCTCTTCGTGTTCATGAAACTAACAGTCAAGTAAGATTTTCTTTCAACGTTTGGTGCGGAATTATGAGAAATATGGTTGTGTTAGTCCATGTATACGAAGGTCACTTAAACACTGTTAAGTATTTAGAAATACTCGATTTATTAAGAAACGAGTTAAATGGTTTCCCCGAGGAAGAGCGAAACCAAATAATTCTACAGCAAGATGGTGCTCCAGCCCATAACAGCAGAATCACTACTGCCTACATTAATAACCATTTTAATACCTGGATTGGTACAAACGGCACAATCAGATGGCCTGCGAGATCACCAGATCTCACCCCTTTAGATTTTTTTTTGTGGGGATATGTAAAAAATCAAATTTACACTAAATCTTATGAGAATGTAAACGAGTTGAGAGTTGAAGTTCAGAATACGATTTATAACATTCACCACAATACGTTATTGAAGGTAACTAGAAATGAATTCGTTAGAAGAATAAATTTGTGTATCCAAGAAAATGGAGCCCATTTCGAGCAATTAATTAGTTAGTTTAAATTTTTGTACATAATTAAATTAATTTAAAATTTAATTGTTTTCATGTAATTCAATTTATGAAGTTTGTTAAAGAGATTTCATCCTTATTGACCCTAACAATCAATGCAATAAAAGTACACGGTACTTTTACAGATTTTAGTCGGTTCGATTACCGTGTGCGGCAAGCGAATTTTTAAAAATCTTTAATGCCGTTTTTTTTCTTTTCAAAAATAAAGAAATGTTTCCTTTGAGTAAAATTTTCTATCTAAAGTATTAAGAGTACTTCCCCTCCAGGTGGCATTACAAAATTCCACCCTGTATATGGCTACCGCCACATATCTAACGAGAGTACCCGTCATAACCGAGATCTGTCAGGAGAAATTTATTATGAGATGGAAAGAGATTAAGTTGGATTGTCTGTTATTTCTGTAACTAACTACAATATTACACATAGGTTTATACAGGAATTGTTCCTTTAACCCCAAGTAACTAACGATCAATAAAATGCAGACAATCCTTGGCCCAACAATAAAAGAAACTAATAGCCATTTGACAATAAACGTAGGCCACCCACAGTCGTGTTTACGATCAACCCTGTCTATCCTGTTAGATAAGTTATCTAGTGATTAATCAGAGTATGATCAGATAGTGGCCACCTATGGCTTGTTAGATACTCTGGCTAGATATATGAAAAGTGTGATGACAATAGTGCATAATTAATGCAAATTTGAAATATTATGTGTCTTTACCGCTCGCGTTTAAGTTTATACAAATAATAAACAATTTCTAGCATCACAAACACGCCAGCGACTTGCTTAAATTGCAGCAAGCTACATAAAACTTGCTGCAATTTAAGCAAGTCGCTGGCATTCTGGGAGAGCAGGGTTTGGTCGGAGTAACAGATGGGATAAATATAACACACACAATGGTCCAATCAAGGGGCTAGGCTCTGTTTTTCTTGCACCACCAGGTGAAACTTTCCAAGTTGGTACAAACCCTTAGAGTTCGAATTTTCAGAAGTGTTCAAACTGAAGGCGAGTAAAGTCGTGGGAATAAACTAGTGAACTTAAGTAAGTCCTGACATATTGATTGTCTAATCAACACCCAACCGATTCGATTGTCAGTCAATTTCTGCCTGTGTCCATTACCTACTGACTACCTCTGTAGCGCGGTGGGAGTGTATCCGACTGCTACGCAAGAGGTCATGGGTTCGATCCCCACCCAGGATAAAAAATGAGCACGATGGTTTATTCTGTGTCTGGGTGTTATTTATCTATAATGTGTATGTATTTAGAAATAATAATAATAATAATAACAAAGAAAATAATAATAATAATAATCTTGGGACAACTCACACAAAGCTATCTGATCCCAAACTAAGCAGAGCTTGTACAATGGTAATCAGACAACCGATAAACAAACTTATATATTTCTAAATACATACATATTATAGATAAATAACACCCAGACACAGAATAAACCATCGTGTTCATCACACAAAGTTTTATCCTGGGTGGGAATCGAACCCACGACCCCTTGCGTAGCAGTCGGATACACTCCCACCTCGCCACAGAGGCAGTCGAGAAATATATAAGAATGTTTATCAGTGGTCTGGTTTCCATAGTACAAGCTCTGCTAAGTTTGGGATTAGATAGCGTTGTGTGAGTTGTCCCAAGATATTATCTACACATGCACATTTTATCTGCACAAAAGCTTGATCTGTCAATAGATGAATCTTTTTTTTTTTTGGAGTTAATCATCTTTTAAGCATGCAGACAGCCCACATGGCTGTCTTTGTTTATATAGAATGACAAAAAGGTATGTACGTTTTCTTATAATACTTAGATGTGTTTCAACACATCTATACTAATATTATAAAGAGGATAAGTTTGTCGGTTTGTGAGTTTGTGAGGTTATAGGGGGGTTATCTCTGAATTTACTGAACGGATTTTGGAAAATATTTTATCAATAGATAGCCACGTTATTTGTGAGTATCATAGGCTATACAACTTCTCGCTACGAGAAATAGGAGCAGAACAATTAATAATGTAAAAAAATGGTAAAAAAATTACGCGAACGAAGTTACGCGGGTCAGCTAGTATTATATACATATATTATCAGTAGTTGTGATGTAAAAAACGATTGCCTATAAAGTCAAACAGACTATAATATTACGTGATAACGTCATAAGAAAACAACCATACCGGTGACAGCTTTAGTTCCAATTGTTTCACATGTCGCTTTAATCGCCATTCATCAGCCTATCAGCAGACAGAACGTCACACTTTTCGTGCGTGCAGCCGGTCATCGATGTATAAGACGTTATCACTTCAATAAATAAATAAACAGTTGACCCAAATGCAACTGAGTTATAAATACTTTGTACGTAGTTATCTACATGAACGCTATCAAAAACTTTTAAGTACATTGATCAAACGAAATCCAACTGTCAAATTTGAAAGTTTGGTTACACAAAAACCATGTTCAAACTTTTCACAGTCGCTATTCATAGTCGGCCCAATATTTCGATCATCTGACTCTTAATCTCCGATTACATCGTTTGTTTCATAATACACTGAGAGTACAGAAAGCAAGTTTTATACATACTTCGTTCGACCAACGCATCATCATTAGCCTGTATCGGTCCGCTGCTGGACATAGGCCTCTCTTAATTTACGTCACAACACCCGATCCTTCGCCTTCCGCATCCAGTTCATCTTAACGACCTTCATTATCTATTAGTAGTCAGCCCATCTGGGTAAGGATCGTCCTACCTTACGTTCATAGACACGAAATTTAGAAACACCTTGTAGGTTTCAAAAGGAAACCACAACAAATGGGCTAAATTCAAAAAGAAAAAAAAAGCATTTTTTTTTTATTTGACAACGAATGCTACACATTATAACACCGGCTATGCTCTAGAATACCAGTGCAACCTCGTTATTTCGCGAAGTTGCAGAATAGCTGAGCTAGCACCATTTTTGTCTCTCATTCATATTATATAGACTTATACTGGACATGTATTTAGTTGAGATCAAAATAAATGTAATTTCTTCTTCTGCTCTGTGTTTTATTTTGTATATCGAAGCTGGCGACTCTCTTTACACAATACGTCTTAATATTCCAATGTTTCCTCGTATAGAATACTGATTAGGTGAGAGAATAAAAATGCTCTTTGTTCGAATAGTTAAAATGATAACACTTGGTGAATTAAGGACGCGTATGGACTAATGTTTGTATTGTCTAACAGATAATTTTTGACGGCGAATTTTAAACTCTTTTAATGAAACCCTTTATTAAGATGAAATTTGTTATATTATGTGATAATTCAGATGTATTTTCAAGTAAATCTGTTCATATAAATCAATTTAATTTAAAAAAACCTTATAGTTTATAAAAAAATACATTTTCATCTAATATGTAAGGGAACAAGAGAAAAACTATCATTAATATGAATTAACAATATCTTTGAAGCCTGCCTGTGTAAGGCTGCCTTTGCCTATATAAACACGTATTGAAGAAATACTTGCATTCGAAATTTGAATTCGTTTCATGCGCGGGATTAGCAAAAACATATAATCACACGTAGGTAATTGTAGTATTATTTTTTCTGTGCACGTAGTATTTGAAAGTGAGTGACAAAAATATAAAATTATAATTAACATAAAAAAAACAAAATAACATATTAATAATTATCAGTGTTATAGTGTAAAATGAAATTAAAAGTGTTAATGACACCGTTTTTGAATAAAACAGAAACTAGTATTGGTGACAGTGACTTTTTTTATCTTAATTATAATTTTATCTCATTGAAAAAAACTTTGCTAAAATAACATAGGCCTCTCCTAATTTTCACCACAGTTACTGATCCTCTGAATCATGTTCATCCCATCCATAGTCGTCGATCCTCCTGACTGGGGGCTGTCCTACGTTATGTTTACCTACCAAGTCGTGGTTTCTACTCTAGGACTCGTTTGCTCCAGCGGCCTTTGGTAGACATGGCCCACCCATTGCCAATTCAGCGTGCTGAACCTGCGAGCTATGTCGGTAACTTTAGTCGTTGCTAATTTTATTCTTCAAAGAAACCCCAAGCATTGCTATAAAGCTTAGCTCTTTTAATACAGATAGGTACTTCTCAGCGTTGATCGATGAAAATCCATTCAACCATTTTGAAGATAGTCAACAAAGAATCTTCTACAGATCCTAATACCTTTACAACTCCAACCCTACAAAAACTAATCATCTCATCGCCGCTAATTTATCCTCGGCCCATAAAACCCGGTCAAAATAAAAAGTCAACATTCCTTAATAAATGGAACGTCACAAATCAACATCTGTACCCTCGTCATAATAAAACTCTGAATTATTCGATAAATTCTGTTAAAAGCTGCCTCACCTTATCTCTCCCGGCGACGTTTTCTGACAGACTTTGAGTGTTCCAAGAGTTGAAAGATAAGACACAATCGAAGTCGACGTGCGACAGGATTCTCTAAAGGTGATTTTAATATTACCTACTTCTTTTTGGGTTAGATTGCAATTATTTTTTGCGCCTAATTTTTGCCTGTGTGAATATTGTAAATTTTAATACTGCTGTGTCGTTTATCTACTTTATTATGGTTTTACACCTAGGTTTATTCTAATAATATCTTGGGACAACTCACACAACGCTGTCTGATCCCAAACTAAGCAGACTTGTACTATGGAAACCAGACAACTGATAAACATACTTACATATTTCTAAATACATATATATTACAGATAAATAACACCCAGACACAGAACCATCGCGCTTATGCCACAAAGTTTTATCCTGGGTGAGGATCGAACCGACCGACGACCTCTTGCGTAGCAGTCAGATACACTCCCACCGCGCCACAGAGGCAGTCTAATAAGTAGTACTTACCAAAGTAAGTATTATCCTCAGATAGCTCCTAAGTGATTATTATTTCGACATCTATAGGATGTGGCGTCTTGGCTAATAAAAGTTAATCGAGAAAAAATTACACAAATAGGCTTTTCCAAATTTAAGCTACATCCTCCGGTCCTCCGCCGTCCGCATTCAATTCATTCCAGCCACCTTCTTTAAGTCGGCGGTCAAGCTGGCTGGGGGCACCAGCCAGTTAACGCAACACTGGGGGTACTCTTGCGATTTTCCGAGTCGCGGTCTTCACTCTAGGACTCGTTTGTTCCATTGGCCTTCGGTCCTTTGGCAAATGTAGCCCAAATGTAGAAATAAGAGTAAGTTTTCTTAAATTATTACAGGTTGGAGCACACACACAGTTAAACTCCATAGTGGAATACTCTAAGCTACTCTTCTTTTTCCTATGTCAACCGTTCCAGCCTAATCTCCATTTAATTAGCAACTATATATATTATACAGCTCAAGTAAAATGGTCGTTGTAAAGGGCATCCACGCGGGCCAAACCGCGAGCAATAGATAGTACATCTAGACCAAACTAGTCCTGCAGTAAAGTCATTTAAGCAAGCCTTGTTTTTATCAGAAGAACGATCTTATAACCGATCTGGACAGCAATCTTTAAATTGCGATCATTATCTATAAGTGAGGATATTATTGGATCTTACATGGGGTCTAAAAGTACCCATATTGAAACATGGGATTTCTTCATTACATAGTATGAAGGCAAGTCGCCGGCGAGGCTGTGTTGTTGTGTACTTAATGTTCTTGTAATAGCTTACATGAACTAAGAGGTTCGATTTTAATACGATTTTCACTTTCATTAATGGCTTTTCTACCTATAGGTGTAAATATAATATAATAAAATTGTCGAAATGTCATTACAGTAGTAATACTTAACAAGAATAGATTAATTTCCAACTAGTCAAAATAACAGATCTTTAAGAAACGTCAAAACGCAAATTTTATAAGGAGATCTCATACAAATATCGGCCTATGATGTCATGATTTTTTCTAGTCAAAACACTTCTGAGTAAACTACAAAAAAAAGGATTATATAAAAAGGGAGTAACAACCAGTTTAAGCAGGCAATGCTTATTCTCTGAGCAAAGAAAAGGCCAGCCTTCTGGTCATGAGATGCACTCTTCCAAAGGTAGCAAAGACATACCGTCCGGCCTCTTGCCATCGTTGCGCGCCAAACCATTAGGTTCAACAACAGCTGGCACACCAGTGCTAACAAGATGTCATTAAGACTAACACTTGTTATATACACAACTTGACACGGAAATAAACGCGTTTAAACTAGATAAAGTATTTACCTTATGCTTGACGTTTCGACCGGGTTACACCGATGGTCGTCATAGTTAGCTTGTGATGACGCGATGGTCGGTGTAACACGGTCAAATATAAAATGCAACACGTAAGTTTAAAAGTTATAAAAACACTTCGTTTTGATAAAATGATAAAAAGTCCTAATTAACACGAAATTTAATTGGGACTTAATCGTTGGTAGTTTAAAATAATGCAAGTTTAATTTACTAATTAGTCTTTTGAATTTTATTATTTACCTAGGCAACTAGTCTACCGTGTCACTAATAAAATCAATATCTACAATGTTAATCTGAATCACGTTAATATTGTAGTCACTTTCTTCATTATCATTAGCCTGTATCGATCCATTGAGGACTTTTATAATTTACGCCACAACAAGAATAATATCCATAGTTTTTAAACTTTCGCGATTTTTATACATATTAGATATATTTCGGGACTTAATCGCGTGAATTATTTAAAGGTACGAACCTTTTATTTACCCAACGTCTCGATCGAATTGCACCGATCGTGGTCACGGGTCGTCTAGTAAATAAAAGGTTCGTACCTTTAAATAATTCTCGCGATTAAGTCCTGAAATATATCTCATATCCGTAGCATTACCACACTGTGATGTTACCGACTAGTCTGGAAGTGCCATGGTAGTGATAACTAAATTAAATGAACCTCCTTAGGTACTACCACATCGGATTTTAGTACTACGAATTGAAAAAATATTTTAGTGTTGGAAAGCCTATTTTACGAGGAAGGCTATAAGCTATATAACGTCCCTCTATGACCAGTAGGAGCGGAGCATCAATGAAAAATGATGAAATATAAAATAATAGCACATTATGATAAGATAAGTGCGGTAAGATACAAGTTACAGCTGAGGCGATATTTCTAGCCCGAGCCGTAGGCAAGGGGTATAAGAAAGCAGAGGCAGTAATTATCGAAGCGCACGTATGTCATACGACGTTTTATAACAAACTAGCGGACGCCTCGCGGTTTCACCCGCGTAGTTCCCGTTCCCCTGGGAATACAGGGATAAAAAATAACCTATGTCACCCGGAGTTAGTGTAGCTTCACAACGATGAAAGAATTTTTCAAATCCGTCCAGTAGTTTCGAAGCTTATGCAATACAAACAAACAATCAAACAAACTATCAAATCTTTCCTCTTTATAATATTAAGTATAAGTATAGATTTGCGAGGAATTAAATAACATTTTCAAATAAAAACAATACTGCAAAAAGAAAAAGCGCGCGGCGGAATAATTTTTACTTGTTCACAAATGTGCGATGCGCGCGCATCAGCGCTTTTTTTAAAGCAAAGGCACAAAAACAGTCAATATTATTATTAAAGTAAATTAATATTTTGTGTTTTGTTAGGTACAGATAAATGGTTGTAATTTATGGTCAAAATTAATTAAATTAAAGAATTGATTGTTTATTTATTATATTTATCTCCAAAAGTTAGTTTTATTCATAAAATGTTTACCAGTTTTCTGACATAAAAACTCTTTGCTAAGATTTAAAGAGTACCGTTCGTTTCAGACGGAGCCTCTTGATAAACCGTGCATTTTACATGACATTATCGCACAAGTACGTAATGATATACATTACGATATTGAAATTGGTGAAATAAGAGACCCTTTACGAGCAAATGTGTTATAAAAATAGTTTATAGTTCAGTTTTTCTCCGCCTTTCCATCTAATCCCCACCCAGGATAAAACTTTGTGTGATGAGCGCGATTGTTTATTCTGTGTCTGGTTGTTATATTTATCTATAATAGCTGTCCCGCGCAACTTCGTCTGCGTACATTTTCCCCGTTTTTGCAACATTTCTCATTGCTGCTCCGCTCCTATTTATCATAACGTGATGTTTTATAGCCTATAGCCTTTCTCGATAAATGGGCTATCCAACAGTGAAATAATTTTTCAATTCGGATCAGTAGTTTCTGAGATTACCGCGTTCAAACAACCAAATAAACAAACTCTTCAGCTTTATAATACCTACTAGCTGTCCCGCGCATCTTCGTATGCGTAAATTTTCCCCGTTTTTGCAACATTTCACGTCGCTACTCCGCTCCTATTAGTCGTAGCGCGATGTTATATAGCCTATAGCCTTCCTCGATAAATGGGCTATCCAAAAAAAATTTTTCAAATCGGACCAGTAGTTCCTGAGATTAGCGCGTTTAAACAAACAAACAAAGAAACAAAGCAAACAAATAAACAAACAAACTCTTACGCTTTATAATATTAGTATAGATTAGTATAGATATGTATATATTTAGAAATATCTAAGTATGTTTATAGGTTGTCTGGTTTCCATAGTACAAGCTCTGCTTAGTTTAGGATCAGATAACTTTGAGTGAGTTGTCCCAAGATATTATTATTATTACAATTACCGAGTCGCGGTCTCCACTTCAGAACTGTTTGCTACAGCAGTTCATTATTTTCTAACTACGAGTGGTTGGTCTAAGCCAGTTATTCTTCCGTGAAACAGTAATGTTAACGCATCACTGTGTTTCGGTTGAAGGGCACTGTAGCAAATGTAATTACTGGGCAAATGAGATTTACGAACTAATGTCTCAAATGAGGAGCGCGGTTATTCAGATTTTTGCTAAACAAGGATTTCGGTGGCACTGATACTATTATGGGCGACGCTTACCATCAGGCGCTCGACCTGCTCGTCTCTTCATTTAGTTTTATAGAAAAAACGAATATTCAAACGATGCTCAACTTTGAGTCGAGCTTACCTTGTGTGACACACACACACACACACACACACACACACACACATACACACACACACACACAGAGAGAGAGAGAGAGAGAGAGAGAGAGAGAGAGAGAGAGAGAGAGAGAGAGAGAGAGAGAGAGAGGGAGAGAGAGAGAGTTTTAAAACTGTGACGTTTGAGTAATTGACCATAAATCTTTTTTAAACTACATATCAAAAACTAGAAAGAGTAAAAAATAGTACTAACTAATTTAGCTCTGTCGACCAACCCTTATGAAATATGTGCACATTATTTATTATTTATAAATCAAAACGCTCGTCAAACTTCGGTTGTGTTCGGTTGCATTCGGATTAAATTGTCAATTTGACGTTTATGCGTTCCGGTAAATGTCAATAGTATGATGTACGATCCGTGTCGCGTAATTAACGAGATATATTCTTATTATCAGCCTGATGATCGTGTTTAATCCGTCGTGGGATACCCACGAACCAACACCACCACAGAACAAAGAATAAGAGGCTAGAAAGAAAGAACTTAGGGAACACAGTGGAAATGTGTGCTGCCACGATTACTGAACAATAAGCTACCTGTTCAAATACTTAATTTACCATTTAATTCATTCAAATCTAAAATTAAGAACGACCTTATTCAGAAAGCTTATTATTGTATACTATGCGTTTCAAATGAGAAGATAATCGCGATCGCATCAACTTCACTCTGTACTTGTTAAAATTGTACCGCTAGCAACAAAAACTCCCAAGTCAGGTAAAGTACGTTTGTGTATTATGGTAATGGAACGGACGTAATATTTATTTTCTTTGAACTATGTAGGTAGATATCTAACATTTTTTTTTAACTATTAGTATTCTTTATTATTCAATAAACGCGAAACATAAATTAGTAAATACGCAAAATATAAGAATATTCTACACTTTCAGTCAGACGTAATATTTTTTTACCTAAAACTTATTAAATAGTAAAATACAGTGCTTATATATAGTTCATTAGAGTAGGTAGATACTTCTGTGTAATACTAATAACACCTTTTTACGAATCATTTTATTGCTGACCTTACGTTACACGATGAAGTTGCATTCGTATTGCGAAAAAAAATACCATCATGACAGTTATCAACTCATTTGAAACGCATGGTAGATGATTATTTAAACGACAAAAACGCATGGTCGTAATGCTCACACAGAAGTGATGAATTTTATTTTGTATAATATTATTTTGAATTTTCAAATTATATCTTGGTTTTCTTTCTTCTTCTTCTTCTTTTTACTCTACTAGAATGATTTTACATAATTTTTCATGGTTGTAAATGTAAAAATGCAGTGTTACAATGTAAAAATGTTACATATTAAAATGTTGTTTGCATTGTATATTCACAGAGTACCTAGATAACCGAAATTGTTACTAACGGTAACTAGCGATCGTACTTGATTAAATTATTTAAGGTTATTTTCGTTTCTATGAGATGTAATGTCAGGGATCGTCATGCTCACTAAAATGTCATTGCTTGTGGTGGCGGTGTGGGTCGGGTCGTTTTCCTACCCTCCAATATGGTGAAGGGGATGATGGCTGACCCTTGCGTCAAACTCGCGAACGGGTGCTACTTAGGGTGACGGGTTGGCCTTCTCATTATCATTTTATAGGTTTTTTTTTTTTGATTAGTGGTTTATAAATAAGTAGTTTTTATTAAAGTAATCCAATTGCATGTTATCTTTAACCTCTTCTGTATTTGTGTAAGATGATGCTCCCATCCACACCGTAGGAGGCTAATTCATTTAAAACTTGATTATACCAGTTTACGTACTATGGATATTGCTTGCGTGAGTTTCATGGTGTAATGGTTGCAGCACCCTACTGGCTTTACGGTATATATACAAATATATTGTAAAAATGGCATTTTAAAAAAGTGGCCATGAGTTTTTATTGCCAAGTTCTTTTCTCACGGCTTTACTCTTGCGAACTTGGCATTAAATGTAGAATCATTCTATTCTAAATTTTGTCTGACGTTCATAAGCGTTGCATTCGTAACCTAAATGAATAAAGTATTTTTTGACTTTTGACTGCGCTAGAGGTCGCGAATTCGATCTTCACTAGACATAACTTTATGTGATCCACAAATTGTTGTTACCAGTCGTATAATTTAAAGACCTCCGAAATTGGGCGAGCACCTTGTGCGGAAGTTCTTTTGTTAAATTAAACGGAAATGCCTTGGGAGTGGGACAGGAAAAATGTGAGCAATGTTTATTTGCTTATGTTTTAACAGAGATTGAATTTGGCAGTTCATAGTCAATCATGTTGTGAAACCGTACCAGACACAAAAAATATAGAATACTTGTATGCCTCTTGCACCACAATAACCAGTAGGAAAAGAAGCTAGATTTGTTTTTAATCTTTCTCGATATTGATTAATAGTTGGATATAATATTCCGAACCTTACATGAAATACTTAAAGGCAGGAAGGTAATTCTACCGATCCTGGTCAATTAAAGGTAAAGCCATCGTATCTATACTAAAATTATAAAGCTGAAGAGTTTGTTTGTTTGAACACAATAATCACTGGAACTGCTGGTTCGAACTGAAAAAAAAAATTGTTGGATTTATTGAGGACGTATTTAGGCTATGATTTTATGTTATGATTTCTGAGCGGAGAAGCAATTAAAAATGTTGCAAAAATAGGGAAAAATTATGACGGATTTGTTCGGCTAAAAAAGTTCTAAATAACATTACATACAATACCGCGCGTGTATTTCAAAGGCCTATTTACGGTAATCTCTGTCGCTTTGGGTGTGAAAAATACAGCGCGGGTTTCGCTCATGTATCTATATTAATATTATAAAGCTGAAGAGTTTGTTTGTTTGTATGTTTGAATGCGGTAATCTCAGAAACTACCGATCCGAATTGAAAAATTCTTTCACTGTTAGATAGCCCAATTATCTATAGGGCTATAGGTTATATAACATCACGCTACGACTAATAGGAGCGGATCAGCAGTGAGAAATGTTGCTAAAACGGTGCCTAAATAGCCCTCTCATGTGACGCCGACGAAATTTCGAGGATCGGCTATCGGTGTATTTAAGAGGCATAAGAGGAAATTGTGATTGACGGATAGGTATATCAACACACAGCTCACACTCCTGAATGGGTAGAAATTTGGTACACAGATAGTTGTTATGATGTAGCAATCTGCTACAAAGCCCAAAACAAATCTTTAAATGAGTAAAATGGCAGTTCAAACTTAACGCGGGAGCGCGGCTTGTTTAATACAAGACTAACTTCCGCACGCGGCTTGCGTTCGGAAGTTAGTCTTGTATAAAACAAGCCGCAATGCACGGAAATGAACCTTTTATGCACTGACGACGCACGTTCCTATACAAAAGTAACTTCTATCAAGTTACTTTTGTATAGGAATGTCGTCCTTTCTAACACTAGGCTATTCTCTGTGCTGTAACGGTAACGAACGAAAGCTAAAGTGCTCAGCTTTGTGTAAATAAGTCTGTATTGTAAGCTCTTAATTCAAATGAGACTAATAAATTATTTATACTGGTCTTAGTGTTTCTTCTTAGGTTTTATTTACTTGGGCTTTGTACAAATCCTGCTTATACGAGTAGGTATGCAGACCTACTTATACATATATTATTAACTTTGTAAAAATCTTGGTTGTAATACGTAAATAATATATTATCTATATGTCGGAGAATTATTAAATCGCTAATTGATTTCCGTCAAAACATCTGTTTTGATTAAATAGCAAGTCTATTGACTTGTTTAAACATGGCCACCGCAAGATGGCGTGACTTTGGTTTCACGTGTGTATTGCCGGTAGTGGGACAGTTAGTCTATTTTTTTTTAAATGACGACTCCGCAAGTCTGTACAAGCCCTGTGTCGCGGGGGACTTTACAAACATAAAAGTCACGGACACAAAGTACACCAAGTCATGAAACAATAATTTGTGGATCACACAAAGTGGAGTCCCGTGTGAGAATCGAACCCACAACCTCGGTAGAAGTCGGACACACTCCCACCGTGCCACAGAGCTAATTCGGGTCTTGTCTTAATCGAGCGGTCGTAGCGGCAACACGTCTTCCGATAGATTTATCGCTATTTTTATTGTCGTGTGTTTTTATAGTGTCAGTGATACTGCATTTGTGTAATCGAAATGATTAGTGTTGTTGACGGACAACCTTGCTCGAGGTATCCGTGTTCAAATGGTATAATTAAGGCATCGGATCGTAATCGCGAGGTTCGAATCCTACCTATTATACTAGTGACATAAACACAAACCTTTGAGCTTAGCTGGAGAAGTTAACAAGATTGCTAGTAATGTGGGCCCTAATCCCACATTGCTAGTTATCGTGTCAAGTAGACAATTTCAGCTTTTAACCTATTTAATAATGAACGATACTACGTCCGCCATCTTTTGTGGTGTCCACGATAAGAGCCTTAGAAATAGAAAGCTGAAATCTTGCATAGAGGCTTTTCTGCAAAATGTCAGCGTTCTAGTTGTATGGGTTTAGGCTTGGCGTTAATGAGGGGATAAATTAGTAAGGACTTTTATTTTAATATTGAAATATTACTTGGCCCTGGTGTTCCTGATTCACGCTGAAATCGAAAGGCTTACTTTCGCTTAGCTCAAGCATAGCATAAGTCAAACTTGAAGAAAATCTAAACAAAGCACAGGTCTCACCTTCAGTGGCGACAGAGCAGGACCACGTTTACCCACGCTCCTGATCTCTCTCCTGTCGGGTCGGATTTTCGTTCCATTAGTTTATGAGATTGAACTTGTGTCTGCACATACATTTGTACACTATAATTTTTCCAGCGTAGTTGGCCAGTCTCTAATGAGAATGGGCGCCGTAACCGACATCAGTTAGGAGACCATTTTAGGGTTTCTTAGCCAAAATGGCAAAAAACAGAACCCTTATAATTCTGTCCGTCCGTATGTCACAGACATTTTACTCAGAGACTTCTCAATGAATATTGATGAAATTTGGTGAAAAGGTGTCTTATAGTAGCCGCTACTTTGTTTGATAGCTAAATAATAAAAATAAATATTAAACGCCGTGTGGTGCCGGCTTAAGAATAGTACCACCCCATCTCTTCCCGTGGTGAAATCCCTTAGTCGCCTTGACGACACCAAGGCGACTAAGGGATTTCACAACGGAGGACGGGCAGCAGCGTCCTCTGCGTACTTAAAACCTTACTGCGATCGCCAACCCGCTCGCCAAGCGTGGTGATTATGGCAATTACCCCCAGGATCTACATACTAGTAGGTTCTACTGGGGAGACCCGTGCCCAGCAGTGAGCCATCATATGGGTTGATATGTATTAAATAAGTCCATGAACATACGCTCTTCTGCTAATGGAATTATTCAAGGCTGCGGAACTCTACACTGAGCATGGTCCGACATGCTCTTGCCCGGTTTTTTTATTGCTATATTTATGGCTCAAATGACGGCTAAGTGTTTTTTAGGAAAGTATAACTAGTTTGATCTTATGCAGCATTTTGCAAGGCATACCATTTTTCACCGATCATTTCTATCGCAATTTATAGACTGAAAATTCTATAAATAATCCAGTCAAAATAGCAACTGAAACTACCGCAAACTACTATACATCGCCATGTTAGCTGTCTATCTTGTCATGTGAACGTAGGTTGTCAAAACAGAAATGTTCCCAAAATTTCCAACCATTTCCAACTAGATTTATATAAACTCGTAATTGTGTTTTGCGCTAAGGGGTTAGTGGCCCCAGATTCGATTCCCATCTCGATATTTTTGTGTGATGAGCATGTTTTTATAAGAGTCTGAGTCACAAAACTCCTAGTGTACAAAAGAAACCTAATCCAACAGACAGAGTTTCAAAACACGTTCAAAATTTTTTGGTCTGAAAGTGGTCCAATATCTCGAATGAGAATAATAATAATAATATTTTGGGACAATTCACACACGGTCATCTCATTCCAAACTAAGCTGAGCTTGTGCTATGGCAACAAGATAACTGATAAACATACTTATATATATCTAAATACATACATAATATAGGTAAATTACACCCAGACACAGAATAAAAGTTTTATCCTTGGTGGGGATCGAACTCTAGACCTCGGGCTTAGAGGTCAGGGTCACTAACCACTAGACCGAACAGGCAAGTCAAAAGTCGATGATGTCTATGATATGTGTGTGTTGCTTGAGCACATTAGTATGACTTAATCGGCTATTACACTACCCTAAATCAGGGCCCTAAATCGAGGTGCCCTTGAAAATTTGTTAGAGAATTATGGTCCTAACTCTTATTAGGTACACCGCTCTATTTAAGGATTTAAGGTCCATGATTTAGTGTAGTGTGTAATAAGCTCATTACTCTTAATGTTTGTGTCTTAGCGGAACTAAAACCTTTTTCGATATTATTACAAAAAGAATCATAGTGGCTCCCGCCACAATAGGTATTCTTCATGTACAATGTCCTTAGAACACTATTCTTTTCAGCTTCCTTTTGAAAGTGCCCCTGTGGCGCGGTGGGAGTGTGTCCGACTGCTACGCAAGAGGTCGTGGGTTCGATTCCCACACGGGACACCACTTTGTGTGATCCACATATTATTGTTCCGGGTCTGGGTGTAATTTGTGTCCGTGACTTGTATGTGTGTAAAGTCCCCCGTGACACAGGGCTTGTACCCTACTGCGGGAGATGTCTTTAAAAAAAAAAAAAATCTAGTTACCTACCTCCTTAATATACGTATGACGAGCCGTGTCCACGTATTATCGAGTTCCCTTAGGAAAATTTTAACCCTTTGCCTCTGTATACTACTTACCAAAATTAAACACATGGTTGACATCAAAAATACTTATAAATAACATAACAACACAACAAAACATCCGATATATAACCATTAACAACATAAAATCTAATTTCACAGTAAAAGTCCTCATTTGTCATAATAACATTTTAATTATTCCACAACTATTACATTCGAGAAATTAAAAATAGACAGTAAAAATTCAGTTATAAAATAAAAGATATTATAATGCCAGTTAACATGTAATTATAACTGAATTTATGTGAATCGAAGACATTATTACTATCATAAATAATACCGGAAAGCGATCAAATTATACGATAGAGAATAAGGGTCCGTTTCCACTGACGCACAACGGAGCGGAGTGGAGCGGAGCAGACCGTCAATTGACAATGCGGCGCTAGGCATCGGACTCGCAATCATGAGGTCGCAGGTTCGATTCTACCCAATAAACTACCGGCGTGACCCAACTCTTAACACAAGCCATTGAGTTTAGCTGGAGGGGTTAACAGGATTGCTAGTAATCTGTCCAAAATTGCTAGTTATCTTTAAAAAAAAATAACATATTAATAATCGAAATCGTACCCAGGATTATTTTGAGCACTGTTATTGTTTACAATTCACTGTCCGCTCCGCTCCATTTCCTCTTCGCGTTAGTAGAAACGCTCCCTAAAGGGGGTTTCCAATAACATAGCCCAAGATTTGGATCCGCCTGTATGATAAAATATCAATGGATAATCTTATGATACGAGTATGTTATGTTTTAATTTCGATATTTTAGTAATGCGTGAGGTATGAAGTATGGTACAGATTGTTATCGAAATTTTAATGTATGTCGGGTAATTTTTAAAAGAAACGTTTAGTTTTAATTAAACTTTTAATAAGTACCTATCTAATTTTTAAGAAAAAATAAAATGACTAAATAGGATTGAGATGACGTGTCTACTGCAAAAATATATCGGATACGGTTATACACTTATAAACATAGAACTTAAAAAAAAATACGCCAATGTTTGACACCCGTCAAAATAAAAAAATATCTTTTTTAGGCGCTATGGGAGTGTGTCCGACTGCTACGCAAGAGGTCGTGGTTTCGATTCCTACGCGAACACCACTTTGTGTGATCCACAAATTGTTGTTCCGGTTCTGGGTGTACTTTGTGTACGTGACTTGTATGTTTGTAAAGTTTCCCGCGACGCAGGGCTTGTAATATAATGCGGGGGTCGTCTCAAAAAAAAAAATAGCATCTAGCCTACAATATCAGCAAAGGAGTTAAAAAATGCCGGCAAACTGAGCTACAGGTATTATATCTGGATAAAATATGTACTAAATACGTAAGACCCTACGCTGTTTTTAAGTCATACAGTAAAATGAAGTTTTTGTAAATTTAAAATCTTTAACTATATAGTAAGTGTACTTATTACGCGCCTAGTATATATTAAATATTGATATATAGTAGAAATTAACTGCAAAATCACAAAGAAACAAGAAGACTATCATCAAAATAATAACGCCATCAACAAACAAACATCTCATCTTGCCATATAAATCGAGGTTAAATTTTATTATTTTCAACTGGCACTCCATAATAGAGTCGTGAAAACCGAATGGCCATAATAACGCGAGTAAATGCATTTAAAAATACGTCATAAATATTATTTTATTGCAATCGGCATCGTGTTTTCAATCATTCTCGTATATGTGATATTAATATGGAGTACGTGTTCCAATAAGAATTTTTTGTTCGCAATACACCAACTGGCTTATAAACTGCAAATATTAGAGATGAGATCTATTAGATTAGACGTAACTTAAGCTTAGCTTCGGTAAAACTTGACTAATATACTTGAAAAGTACACTTTGCTGATCACTTGACTGTATTGATTGCAAACTTAGCATAATCTTACATGATTATGTCTATAAAAGTATTTTTTTTTCTAAAGTTCACACTCTATAAGATCTGAGCCTAAAACTTTTACGTCACAGAAAGCTTAACATTCTGTTCAGTTTGAACCCATTTTATTTGGTTTTGAGAGTTCCGTAGCGAAAATGGCAAAACGGAACCCTTAAAGGTCTGTCCGTCTGTCTGTCCCCAGGTCAGCTCAGAGATCCGTTTGTGAAATATGAATTCTTAAAGTGCAAATTTTTCTTTCAAGTGAACTCAGCTAAATGATTGATTTTTGGAGATGTGGAAAAATTCGGTGTAGGGGTAAGATAATGAAATTAACAGGAACACTATTGCAGCTAATTAAGCTTTACAAATTTACAAGTAACAGCAGACGAAGTGAAAAGTAACAAAATTATCGTAAAAATTCCATTTAAAAATACTTATATGACATTGTTAGTAGTATGAAACAAAAACAACAGAAAACTCACTTCTTATACTGCTCTATTGTGCTGGGTAGCTGTGGCTGGTAGGATCACTACATTGTGCGAGGCCCGACATGCACTTGCCCGGTTTTTACTTTAACTTAGTAAAATATTTATAAAGAAATATGAGATACTTATTTTTTCTTAGAATTACTTTTGTCAGAACGTTACGATCGAGTACTCGCTTATAATTATGAAAATTCAAAGTAAGACCATTTAATAAAGTATTGATACTATCTATTTATTTTTGACTGCCTCTGTGGCGCAGTGGGAGTGCATCCGACAGCTACACAAGAGGTCGTGGGTTCGATCCCCACCCAGGATAAAACTTTGTGTGATGAGCACGATGGTTTATTCTGTGTCTGGGTGTTATTTATCTATAATATGCAAATATTTAGAAATATATAAGTATGTTTATCGGTTGTCTGGTTTCCATAGTACAGCTTTGCTTAGTTTGAGATCAGATAGCGTTGTGTGAGTTGTCCCAAGATATTACATGTATTACATTATAATTTATTTATTTATGTTTATTTGGGATAACAACAGCCAATACAAACAATTTTACTACAAACTATGAGTAATTTAAAAGCCAATTACAGCTATCCACAGTTTTAACACATGAGCGGTAATATATCGAATTTAATGTTTACAAAGATAAATTAGAATTTAAAAAATACAAGATTGGTTAATATTTAACTTAATACAGTTACCAATTACTCACAATTAAAACTCACTACACACAATGGTTACAACAATAGTTTCAAGGCATAATACAAACTAATCTTTACTACTAATCGAAAGTTATCGATTCTTATTAGCCCTAACTACTACTACACATTGGTAATTTACTAAAAATGTGTAACTTAAATTATTCATATTGCGCTTCTATAGATATCGTTAATACTTTCTGTAAAATTTTAATAGCATCGATATAACGCTATCGAAAATACGAGTACCTATACTGAAAATCCGGTAATATTGCAGATGCTTAATCTTATTTTCGTCGAACTGCCTCTGTGGCGCGGTGGGAGTGTATCCGACTGCTACACAAGAGGTCGTTGGTTCGATCTCCACCCAGGATAAATCTTTATGTGATGAGCACGATGGTTTATTCTGTGTCTGGGTGTTATCTATACTAATATTATAAAGAGGAAAGATTTGAATGTTTGTTTGTATTGAATAGGCTCCAAAACTACAAGACGGATTTGAAAAATTCTTTCATTGTTGTGAAGCTACACTAAACCCGGGTAACAAAAGCTATTTTTTATCCCTGTATGCCCACGGGAACGGGATCTACGCGGGTGAAACCGCGAGGCCTCCGCTAGTTTATCTATAAAATGTATGTATTCAGACATATTTAAGTATGTTTATCAGTTGTCTGGTTTCTATAGTACAAGCTCTGCTTAATTTGGGATCAGATAGCGTTGTATGAGTTGTCCCAAGATATTATAAGATATTATTATAAACATCAAACTCCTTCGAAACGAAGTCTAACTTTCCACAATTTTATTCTATTCTTAAATAATTCATTACATAAATAAAAGTACTTAAACTTTAAAAATTAAAATTAATACTTGGCAACTCTTTATCCTGACCTTAATTTGTTTAAAAACAAGATAAAACACTCTCTCGTTATCTTTACAACGCTATAAATACAAATTACTTGTTAAAGACAAACTATATTTTCACAAATTGCAAGCATTTATTTCAACTTTACGTACATATACGTAAAATACTGAATTAATACGGTCGTTTAATATAATCTCAAACTGTATTTTGGAATTAATTAAATTGTTAATGAGATTTAAAAACGATTGCCTGTTTTGGATAGTCTTGGTCCGTGAGGTATATGTATTGTGGATAGTGTAATTTTGACTGTATTTTCCTCTGTTAAATGTTATCTGAAAAAGTGGTTTACTGGTTTGGAAAGCAATTCATGTTTAATTGTTTATTTCAATTTCTTAGGTTATTTTACAGTTGTTGAATTAGAAATTTCCATTTACAATTGTTTGCTTGTGTTAGGAATTTCCGTCCGTCCAACTGAGTAAATTATATATGTAACATATATAATTTACTCAGTTACCTTAAAATTAAATAAGTAAATGTTTGTTTCTAGAAGTTAATTATGCATGCGTACGTGTGTGTAGGTATAATATCTCTGGTGCCAGTGTGTGTGTGTGTGTGTGTGTGTGTGTGTGTGTGTGTGTGTGTGTGTGTACTTGTCAGAAGTTATTCCACATGATATTATCTAGCCCAAACACATATCTTTAATAAACGTGGTAATACGCGCTTTATTAAAATTGTGTAGAGCGGATTTAACGTATTTATCTATCAGATTACTTTCGGTTCAATTAATCACAAAATAAAGAGAGTACCTACAGAAGACAAAAAGAATCACACGCGCGCACAAAACGAGGATCCGCACCGCGCGAGCGTGGTACTCGCTCTGTGTACTCTGTGTGAGTAGTGCAAGTTGGTTTTACGTTAACGCGATCGACACGTTTAAGACGTTTGGCGCTCAGATTGGCCCATTCGAATCTCTTAACCAATCAAAGAGCCAAACGCAGTAAACTTTTACTAACACACATAAACTTAATATCTCAAAATAGTATGTTATGTGTTGGTAATATAAAAAAATGCCCATTGCTGTTAGCTGTTTAAATTTATTGAGTTTCTTCTTATATTACTTATTATTAATTCAAATACAAACAAGAGACCATACTATAAATAACCTAAGCGATTAAGTTTTGATATAGATACTCGTAGATATGGATTCATCATGACACATTTTGTACATTTTATACTTATTAGTAGTTATATCTTTCAGTAATTATTTGTTATTTCTGCAATGTGAAAAAAAAATATAATTTTAACTGTATGTTTATAACAGTCCAACTAATATTCAAGATTTGGGTGTCTGAATCAATACCAATAACTCGTAATAACATTGGCATAATACCAGCCATATGCCATTTGATTTATAAATTGTAATCTGAAGCAACAGAAAAGCAATATCGTTTCTCACCAATAGCGCAATAACTCCAATCCAATTGAAATAAAAATAAAATGGCGTCGTGGGCGAACCTCAGACGTCGTAATAAAGTGGTAATAAATGCGCTGATACGTTTTAAATTCAGCAAAATCTCGTAAAAACGGTGAAGAACAAACATGAGCCGGCGTAAAGAGCCAGTTGTACTCAATACGGCAGTAAAAGATAAGAAAAATACGTTTAGCGGAATTCATAATGGCCATACGTTTATAAATAAATGTATTGAATACTTTATTCATTTAAAATTATATACTAAACTCCATTCATACGTTTTTAAACTCTTTTTTTAATAGCTTTCAGTTCAATGGGCTTTTTAGTCTTTGTCTTAGGGGAAGAACAGAAAGGAATTATATCGCTGATCGGCCGATCGACTGTTTTAAGAATTACACTACAGAAAATTTGCTTTGACCTGGTCGAGTCCAGGTGGTTATATCGAGCATTTCATGTGCGGCGTACCTGTGAGGACCTATGTTTCGCGTAGTACGTTGCATTGGTAAATTTTCCTCTTATGGTCAATTTATAGCAACATCAGATTTCCGCAAAAAAAAAAAAACTATTAAGTAGCGATTTTTTTACATCTAAAGTACAAGCTGTATATTTTTGTTTAGTGTTATACCTAACTACTTTTATAACATAGCGGTTGCTAAACTAGGTAATTTAGACGATAGATATCAAAGCGGTACAGCTCCAAAGGCGAAAAGGCTATAAAATTAAAAAGTCCGGTGGGCTGGCATCTCCGTTCAAGGAAATAAAAAAATCAAAACACTCGTAACATAAATGGTAAATTGCCATTTAAATACTTAATTGTACGTAGGTGGCAACATTAAGAAAAGTGGACGTTAACAATGTGTATTTATTGGAGTCTTTAGCGATCAGACGAGTGTGTTTCGATTTTTTATTGCGAACAAATGGTGTTGTAACTGTTAATGAGCTTCGTTCGCTGATCGCCCGATCAGAGAGTGTGTGCCGCATGTATAACGCTACCTTAATGATTTCGTGAATGTTGTACCTAATGTTGTTTTTATGAAGTTTCAATATCAATATAAAGTCTATTAATATTTTTATTTTTATTAAGTTTCGAAGTGTTAATGGAGTTTTAATAGCTGCTGGGATTCCAATCAGGAAATTCTTTATTGAAGATCAAAACTTCTACAGATGACAGCAGTAAAATAAGCTCATAAACATGATATTGTATTTCTGAAAGGAAGTAACTACAAGAACTCATGAACGTCGATTTGACATTGCCTTTAATGCAACTGCCACTTTCAAAAAATAGAAACCCATTGTAGTTAATTACTGCGTGTAGCATTCGTGTGATACAGCTTTAATAAAAGTTTCAAAACCAAGAGTAAAACAAACACTAAAAGATAATGTAATTAAAATATCATACCGTGCTATTCTCTACGGCTCACCGAAAAAGTGATTCGAAAAATTCGTTTAAATCACTAATTAAAATGAGTCCGCGAACGTTTCAGTCTGTGGACGCGTACTTTTATTAAAATCAAATTATGGTTTATTAAATCTGTATCAGTATGAAATTTAACGGCATTATTTGCAACCGCTTGCGGTTCAGGATGTAATCAGTGCGTCATTCGCGTATTTCATTGACATGGCTGCGGCCGTTGACAATTTCGTAGATAGTTCGCAAATAAATAAACAAATTAACTTCGTTAATGTGTTTTTTGGTAATGGGACAGTCCACCGAATGGTATACAGTTATCGAAGCAATACCAATGCTATTGGGATAAAAAAATATCTATATATCAATAAATTAATCTCCTTGCTTTTTCCCTATTTGGGATCAGCATTTTTTCACTTAGGTCGATTTTGCATCATTTTATGCATGACGCATAAAATGATGCAAAATCGACCATCAGCGTATCATCAATATGTCTTCTAAGACCATACGAATCCATGTAGTCGCTGTGTGTCCTGTGCTTCTTTCAGCACCATGATCTTTACCTCGACGCATTACATGTCCATACCAATGCAGACCTTTTTCCATTCCAGTGATCAAACATTTAAAAAAATTGGAGATTAAGAAAACATCTGTTTTAAGCCTTGTTCTTGTCTCAGTAGTTTTACTCATTGCTTCATGAACTTGTCACGAATATGAACTTTTGAACTCAGCAGTACTGCACACTACTTCTGCGTTTTTTTTTATTTCAGATTGACTTTGAGGATATTGAAAACCAGTTTTACTATTATAACCTATAATTTCTTCGCGCCTAAATCAGCCTACGATACATTCTATAAACTTACTACTTCATCAATAGCTGCTATATTTCCATTTGCCCACCAGGCATACTCAATCCACCTAATATCTATATTTAACATAAATACAACTAATTCTATGTTCCAAACGTGAATTTATAAAACTTTCTCAATGACCCAATAATACCAATTAAAGTGAACATCTCAATTAAAGGCCACACGCCGCGACTTCCGAGAACTCTTGCTCTTACAGTATAAAAAATAAATGTAGATAAAGGCGTCAGTACACGGACAGGTGCGGTCAAAGTTGTTACTGGTAGATACACCGCTGTCAATTATTGAAGTAGTCAACTAGGGTCTTAGTCTAACTTTAAGTCTATAACTGGTGATCGAGCTGATCGAAAGTCAACGAAGTTAAGAAACTTTGTAGTCAATTCACTGTCCAGTTTATAAATGGGGAGGGGGGGGGGTATTCTTAATGTTGTAAAGTCAAGGGGTGAACCGAGCACTAGGTACTGAAAGTAGTTGTAAAAATTAAATTTCACTGACTTACTCCTTTGTTATCTTTTATTTTAAAACCAGACAACATTGTTTAAACTAAATCCTTTCCAAAAAATATGCAGTCGAACAACGGATCTAATCTCTTATACTGATCTCTATGGCAACATATCCCGGATAATAAATCTATATCCAAATTATTTCTCTGGCTGTGTCTGGGTACAATTTCAAAACAGGGTCTTTATTCAAGTTCTTTTTTTCAGTGTTTGCAGCAAGCCCGTGCGCAGCTCTCTAATTCTTCTTTCTCTGTGCCTCTTCCCATATCACTTGGGGTCGACCCTCTGAATATGTTTGCGCCATTCGTTTCTGTCATTATTGTCAGCCGGGATGGAATGTGCTAATTTGTCAAGGTTTCTCCACCAAGTAGCTTTTGGGCGTCCTTGGGGTTGTTTTCCTACGTACATTTTAGTAGCTCTCTAATTAGCATTATGAAAAGATTTTGACAGATCGTAAGAGCTTGCCGCGAAAACCGAAAAAAGAACGTGCATAAGGACCCTGTATCATTATAAATTATTTGACTATATATTTCCTCATGGTGGTTACAGAGATTCTTCTGTGAATCAATGAATGAAGTCACTATGCTCACGGATTACTCAGGTCCTGACTGTGTCAGTTCGTTTTACAGCTCAGTATCAGTGTGAACCCAACCTTAAAAGTAAGCGATAAATCTCAGAGCCCTATAATTACTCGTATGTTCATTAATAATGCATAACTCGATCAAACGTTCGTTCAGATTTGAGGCCGTGTTCACACTGTTTTCGTTGTATTGCCCGTATTTTATTTATGTATGTAATTATTGAGACTCACGGCCGTTTTATGAACGTGTAGGTGGTACTTTAGGGCTATGGAGTGTGAAGATTATGTTGTGATTGTATACAAATTAAGACGAAAGCTAAAAAACTAAAAGAAGTTGGTACACTGAAAGAAAAAATAAAACTTTAGTAAGTATTTTTAGGGTTCCATAACCAAAGGGTAAAACGGGACCCTATTACTAAGACTCCCTGTCCATTCGTCTGTATGTTTGCCACCTGACTGTATCATATGAACTGTGACAGCTAGACAGTTGATTTTTTTATGATGTGTTTTTGTTGCCGCTATACCAACAAATACTAAAAAACAGAATAAAATACATATTTAAGGATATACCCATACAAACGTGATTTTTTTTTACGTTTTTGACGTGCTCGCACTTGATCGGGTTTTTTGTTATATGCCAGTGTTTTCCTATTTCAATTTTCTTTTTTAATGTTCGATAGTTATCGACGTTTCCCTATTTTGTGAAAGAATAACAATATCACAGAAGTCAAAATAATATAAATTAGTTATTTCTTTACTTCTACATTTCATTGCACGATGGATGTTACTCCCGCAAAAATAACGCTATTAGTCTGAGTATAATTAGGTACACGAGTATGCGGTAGAATAAACTTGATCAATAAACAGTAAAAAATTAAAAATTGAGGGCTAAAGGAGAATGCAGTCTTGATCAATATGTCGTTAATTGACATATTCCTCTACTATGAGAATAATTTTCATAATTGAATTATATCAATTGTATTATAGTTATTTCTATCATAGTTTCTTATTCCATACTTGTTAGTAATAGGGTTTAAAGATTTATAGGTGTCTAACTGTCTACCACAATCTGCATTATGTTGTCATGTAACTCGGTAATTGCTTGACATTATTGTTAAGTAAATGCAAACAACTTAGACGGGTTGTAATAACTTTTAACAAAAGCTGTTAAATTTCCTTAAATCCAAAGAGTATAAATATGCAAGTAACGCTGTCAGTTTTGTTATCACGCTTAAACCGATTTAGATAAAATTTGATATAAAGATAGTTTAAGTCCCGGGACATCCAAACGGGCGGAGCTTTAGTCGAAAGCTAGTACCTGAATAATGAAATGTTTGATAGAAAATATGTCAGACAATGTTTCTCTGAAATTCTTATTAATAATACGCCATCTAAGAATAAACCCTTAAGAATATGAGTCTCATCCTTTTGCACGTTACTTTATAACGCATTTAACCTTACCGATCGAACACGGCATGTTATTCTGTAAATTAAAACACGCCCCGGCACGCATAATATAATCGAATGTATAAATATTTAGCCCTTACCAATGGTACTCAGGTAACTGGTCAAATGTTTAAATTGTGTTTGTTTTGAACTGTATGACGGTGTATTATGATTCTAAACCGCGGTATACCTAAGCGATACTTAACACTAACCCCTTGTAGTGTTAGTACGCCGACAGTAATACTTACATTAGATTTTGACATTTAGATGTTAAGTTGTAAAAATTAAATTGAAGTCATAATTGGGTAGTTGACTACAAAAAAAGTAAATTATTTTATACTAATCAGGTAATAGTAGATCTTAAAATGCTCTGAAAATGACTGTTTTTTTACATTTTAACATGTTTTTGAATTTAAAAACATGAAAACGAATACTAAAAGTAATGATTTTTCTCCTCTTTCCTCTCTAGACGATAATAACTAGACTTAAATTTTATTTATTAGAAATACTTTTTAACTTAACTACCTACTAAGAAAATACGAAAGAGTTAGTTCATGCATTACTTTATTTATGTACTTAATAGCTTAATGAAAAATCTATTTTAAGTTAATTTAAATCATGCCGGGTGTTATTCCTAACATTAAAATAAACAGAGGTCAATTTATATACCAAAACTGGCTGTCCCGCGCAACTTCGTCTGCGTAAATTGCCCCCGTTTTTGCAACATTTCTCATTGCTGCTCCGCTCCTATTGGTTGTAGCGTGATGTCATATAGCCTATAGCCTTCCACGATAAATGGGCTATCCAACAGAGAAAGAATTTTCTTTCTTGAGATTACCGCGTTCAAACAAACAAACAAACTCTTCAGTTTTATATTATGAATCATATAGGTAAGATGACTGAACGAAAATCAAGAAAACTAACAGAACAGATAGATTTAGACAGATTCCTAAATCAAAACACGTGCAAGCGTATATGATAAGGTATGCATGTGTTTTAATTCGAGAACCAGAAGTACCGTCATCGAATCGATTCGCATTTAAAATGTTAATTCGTTTCTTAAGTTGGGAACATGTCTACATAGACTTTCCAAATGAACAATGGGACGGAATAACATCTTGTAGATATTATCTACTCAGTACCTATATTATTAAACAATGTTATGAGACTAATATTTTATGATACTTGATTGTTAGTACCTTATTGCATTCACGGTGACAGAAATAAACACATTTGTTTATTTGTTTGTTTGTTCATAGCTCTACTTAGTGTAGTAGGAGTACCTACTAGTGATGTGTAAGAGGTTAAAGGTTCGACTCTCACGCAAGGTAGAGGTTTGTGAGATTCATAGTAGTTCTTTCCGTAGTAATTCTTTTCGAGTCACGGTGTACCTTCTTTGTATTCATTATTAGGGATGTTGACTCCCAAATTATATCAGTATTTTTTTATAAAAAAAAAAAAAAATATCTTTAGAAAACACATTCACTCTTACACACGTTAAATTGTGAATTAACTCATTTATTCAGAGCTCTTTATGACATACTTACTATTGCCTGATTACCTTATCTTCCTGTGACCCCTAGATGGGGCATAGAGCGCCGCCATCCCGTTCGGTCTTGAGCTTCGCGCTTTATTTCACTCTAGGTCTTTCCAATATTCTTTGGCTCTGCGATGATCGTCCACCGCCAGGTGTGCTTAGTGCGGCCACGTTTACGCTTGCCTTGGGGATTCAAGTCTAGGGATTGCCTTAGTATGTGTTCAGGGTCCCTTCGGAACGTGTGGCTTATCAAAATCCACTTGCAACGTTTGATCTGTTGATCGATCGGAGTCTCACCGCAGCTTTCCCACAGATCTACGTTGGAGATTTTCTCGAGCCAGTAAACACCGAGGATACGATGAAGACAGCGGTTGATAACGATCAGGAGTTGACGCGAGATGTCCTTTGTGCCCTTAGTGCCACGTTGCACACCCAGCAACACAATTATTACGTTGCACCGAAATAATTCGAGCTTGACTTCTGGTCAGTGTCCGTGATTATTGAACAGGACAAAGAGATCCGAAGCTTGCTCTTGCCTTGGCGATTCTCGAAGTGATGTCCTCTTCAGTCTCTCCAGTTTCCAACACTACGCTACAGAGTTAAATGAATTTGTGGACTTTTTCCACAGCCTCTGTGCCGATGAGCAACGGCAAAGTTATCTTGCCAATTGTATATTTGTAAAGTCTTCCAATATAAAACGTTGCCTTAGCTTAGTGAGTCAGCGAAATTTGCAATCTAAATTTGAAGGCAATTCATCTTTTTTTTAAAAGTTTATTGATCCATCAAGTTGTCCATAAAACTAATTAGCTTTAATCTATACATAATATTATAAAGCTGAAGAGTTTGATTGTTTGTTTGTTTGAATTTGGATAGCCATGCCGCGACTAATAGGAGCGGAGCAGCAATGAGAAATGTTACAAAAACGGGAAAATTTACGCAAATTTAGGCATGCATAGCATGTCCTGTATGCCTGAACATTTGTACACAAAAGGATGGATGTCTGCCTCAGATAATGCAGTTGACATGGCCACTTTTTAGGTCAAACCCATATATTTAAGGCCTACAATGTTTGCTGTCGAAACGCCAACAAGAATATCAGCAACCATCGCATTGTAAGGCATGACTCTTCATAATATTAACTTTTATTAACTTATTAAGACATGTTTAGATTCATCTCTATTGTTCATTTTGATTTTGAACATAGAGAATGTTCTGATCATGGATTATTTCTATTGTCAAAGGTTGTTACGGAAGATTAAGGATTAGTATCGGTTGGGCCAAAGCTTTAATTATGAAGGTATTATAAAGGTATTGTAGAGGAGTTGGAAATGTGTGGTTTCTCTTCTGTTGTGAAATGTTAGCATAGTCTTAGCACTTTCTACGTAACTTGATTGATTTTTAGGCTTAGAGTTTAAGAATTTAGCGTTAATATGTTAAGTGAAGACGTTTTTGAAGCGAAATATTATGGCACTAAATATCATATTCAGAATTAAGACAACATTCACCCGTTAGTTTCATTTTAACACTGAATATGTAACCATCCTTCATCAGTCCATTTTAATCTCTGACGCTAAAAAAGACTCGTTCTGTGGTGCCGCAAAGCCCAAATAGGTAAATGGACAGATTTAGATTCGATTTTGATTATTGGCAACATAGTTTAATAATGATGGTTCTTGACTTTGGTTTTTCAAACTTCGTTTAACAGTTTTGAAGGTAATAAACTTTTTGTATAACATATTGTACTTAGATGGCGCTGACTCGAAAAAAATGATCACTTTCCTTGCCTGTAAGTAGTGAAGTTGGCGACTTCTAAACATTTTACGATTAGAAAAACTATTTTCTAATCGTAAAAGATTTTGATTCCGCGAAGATTTTGATAGTTTACAAACGGACAGATGGTGACCTAATACTATTAATAATATTGATATCTAAACCATGAACCAAAACATGCAAGTTAGTAAAACTCAAGCGTGCGTACTACAGTGGCATGCACAGAATATCAAGCTAATAACAAATAGCACTGGATAGTTTGCAATATTTGCAGTAACCTATTTTATTTGCAAGTTTTAGTAATGTTTGAAGAGGAATGTTGACTGTGTTCACTCGATACGATACGGGTTTAGCAAACAAATCTGTCGATTGGTTTCGATTTTAGTATTTACATATTCTATTTGGAAATTTTTCATGCCTGAAGTATGTTAGAAGTTTGACCTGTTATTTAAGTCGTTTTGTACCTCACCATTTGGATATGTCTTTGCTATAGAACTATAAACAAGTGGCGCTAATGGTCAGTTTCTTCTCATGTGCTATACATTTTTAAACTGGCACCAACTTCATCATATTTTTACCCGACTGCAAGGAACTGGTTTAAAAGATATGAGGTACCTAATAAAGAATATTACATACATACATACAGACGTACAAACATACAAGATACCCGTGAAAAACATAACCCATGTTTTTCGCGCGCATCTTGTATGTATGTATGTATATATGTAATATTCTTTATTACCTTATATTTTCAAACCACAAGATGGATTTAAACAATTAAGACGTCGTTGGATTTATCTTGACTGCTGAAGTGTTCTTAAATAAGTCAATTGAAAAAAAAGAAGCATGGCGGTTGTGAGATGTCAAAAACAAGAGGTGTGAAAAAAAGTTATTTCAAATACTGCAATATGGGTATCAAATTAAAGGGCTCATCATAGGCATTTAATTAAGGTATCACTATTATGACTGTAATACTAAAAATTCAATTAGCAACCATTCTTTTTTCAATTTTCAATACTTGGCAATAGCTGTAATAAAAGTTAGTTGTTACATTGGTTACATCCTACAACTACTAAAAAAAATCATAATAAAAAAATATGGTTTTAAAAAGAAAAAACGCGCCTGCACAAAAAAGATTTAAACAAGATCCCCTACACAAGTTAAATCATGCTGTCGGAGGCACAATACTTACATATGTAGGGGATCTTGTTGTCATCTTTTTTGCGCAGGCGGATTTTTCTCATTTGTTCAAATAAAAGTTAGTCTTACGAGATCACGTATCAGTGGATCAGCTGTTTGTTTCAAAGAACTATGCTTATTTTGTGGCGAGGAATTAAATGAAGAGAGTGAAAGAAGAAAATCCTCAGATTTTAGAATCTTCAGATTACACTACCTCATAGGTGGCGTGGAAACGTGTGCAGTTTATGACGATAACAACTTTTATAACTTTTTGAATCGTTATATCTCAGAAACGATGGCTCGTAAGAAAAAAGTATTGATACATTTTTTATAGATAATTTTATGATCTACAATTTTTGTTTGAGGTACTTTTATGATAAAACTTACCGTTTTGCTGAAAATCGCGAAAATCTCATTTTTTTGACCTTTGACCTTGAATTAATTTTTTTCCTTACAGAGGAATGATGGGGAACTTCTAGACATTGTTTATAATTATATTTTGAACAATTTCACTGAAATTCAGCTTATTGGGACTTTATGTAACTTCACTCTCATTTGTTGGTCTAAATTGACCGGACTATATAGTAAAGATTATCTTTATTTCAACTGCATTAATATAATATAATATCAATAAAATCTAAGCTACGTTAAAATTATCTGATATGGACTCGTTACTGGCCCTCATGTCGTCAGTTATTATTTTACTCAAGTAAAAAAATAATAGTGATTAAGGCAACTCAAAAAAAATAATAATTGTAAGATGGGTTTTTACCTGAAATAAATAAATATTATTATTATTACTAAAACTTTTTTTTTAAATTTTATTACAAATAGTCCTACTAGACCATGTACTTCAGTATTATTCAAGTGATGAAGTCAACCATTAATATTTGGTTATGCTCTTATAACATTTTGAAAATGCCGCTCGTCGTCAATTCAACCAGTTAGACAAAATGCATGGGCTTGCATAGCATCATACTTGTTGGTCTAGTGGTTTACGTGTTCGATTCCCACCCAGGATAAAACTTTGTGAGATAAGTACGATGGTTTATTCTGTGTCTGGGAGTAATTTTTAAATAATATGTATGTATTTAGAAATATAGTAATAATATGTTGGAGCAACTCACTATCTGATCCCAAACTAAGCCGAGCTTGTACTATGGAAACCAGACAACTGATAAACATACTTATGTATTTGTAAAAACATACATATTACAGATAAATAACACCCAGATTCAGAATAAACCATCGTGCTCATCACACAAAGTTTTATCCAGAGTGGGGATCGAACCCACGACCTCCGGCTTAGCAGTCAGGTTCACTAACCACTAGACCAACAGGCCAGTCTAATATAAAAGTATGTTTATCAGTTGTATTGTTACCATAGTACAAGCTCTGCTTTGTTTAGGATCAGATGACGTTGTGTGAGTTGTCGCAAGATTGAAAAGAATTGACAAGAATTTTGTTGTTTTTGGTTTTCCTTATACATATTTTAATTTCTAATTTTATTGTTAAGCCTCGCATTTAGCAGCTTTTGTAAGGCTCAGACCTTAAATTAACGTATATTATTTTCTTTATTTATTGTTGACGCTATTTTATCAAATCTTCAGATATAAGATTGAACGAAGACAAGAATCTTGCCAGTTTCATAGCAATACCCGAAATATTAGAGTGAGTGAGTGAACACAAGGCTTCCCCTCGGTAATCCGGTGCTCTCTTACAATGTGATTTTAATACTTCACGGCTTTTTGGACGCATAAAATTTCAATATGCCCGACACTATCGAATGACGTGGAAAAAGCGGCGAGGAATCTCGGTACTGTGATATATTGTGAGAATGCATTGTTGAAAATCTTTTCTTTTTATGCTTTGGCGTTGTAATGTTATATTGTAATGTTTTATAACCAATACATGAAATAAGGTATCTAAAGTTGCACATAGGTACTGAAACAATGTAACTCCTGAAAGGGGACGCAGTCGGGTCACATTTCCCCATGGAGAGAGGAATTAAAGAGTTACTTCCCGTAAAGACTTCGTTTATTAACAAATTCAATAATTATCACATTCAATGATTTTATTCGCCCATACACTCTGACGGTTCTCTCAATTCTCCTATCACTTTAGTTTTTCCTTTTTTTAACCTTTTTTGAATCCGACTTTTAGAACGTCAAAGCAGCTATAGTTTACAAAATATTAATGAGGTTTTATGCGAGGTGATCGGATCCTCGATCCACCTGCCCCAGAACCTATTTCTATCTATGCGCTTAGGGTGTCTTAAAGTATATTATAAATATTTTTGAAAGATTTTTGTCAATGAATTTAGTGAATATAGATGTATAAATAGAATGTGGAGGAAGGTCCATGCACAGCTATAGATGGTCTCTAGATAAATCCTATCCTTAGTTTTATAATGTTTTTACGATTTAAAAAACTGGGCAAAAGCATATTGGACTATGCTCAGTGCAGGATTCAGCAACTGTTTCAACAAAGAAATGTACTATATATGAAAAAATACCATCTAAAAAGTGCACTAGCAAAAGCGCATATCTTCGTGACACTTACATCCTTTTACTGAGAAGCGCACTTTTGCTCCAATAATTCAAAGACTGTATATACGATAATGTTGAAAATAACTTTGATTGAAGGTACTTATTACCTTTGTAATATTAAAAAAAACAGTTTATATTACATTATATTTAAATGTATGACCCCTAGAAATATTTATATACATCATATATACATCTAAATGTACTCCAAATTTCATTCATATACATCGTGTAGTTTTTGAGTAAAATGCCTGTTACATACGAACGAACAGACGGATAGACGGACATGCCGAAATCTTAAGGTTTCCGTTTTCGCTACGGAACCCTGAAAACAGCGATAGATACCTTAAGTATATATCAAATATAGTTAGATGTATTTTTATTATATAACGTTCAAAACCAGGTATAACATAATTTCCTACAAGATAATCCAGAATGAATGTAATGTTTACACTAACATAACGCCATGTTTACAAGCTGTATTCAAGTAATTAGTGCAGGAGTTTTGGCTGAAATAATTCAGTAACTCTCGCATATCTTTAATATTTAGTTTCTCCGACCCTCGTCATTAAAGTTTATCCCGAGCTCGTCTCGCCTCCGCCTCGCCTAGTCTAACTCGCACATTTGCATAAACTCGTCCTACCTGGCCTCTTATTAAATTTCTCATGACCACTGGAGATTTTGAGCCAAGGTGAGTCTTCCGTGACTCGTTATGTGCTCTGCTTTATGGCTGCAATATCTTTCAATATTCCCAGGTTATGTGAAGGTTTTTAGTGTGAAGCATTTGAAATTATGGAGCGGATCACTGGCCTTTTTGAAGTTACTGAAGTAAAGCTGAAGAGGTCTTGCTGAAAGAATTAGAGTTGTGTTTGGAGGTAAGTCATATTTTTGAAGATTTCTTGTTTATTTTTGTTAGGGTAGCAAACAGGTCAATCATAAAGGGAAAGGGGTTTTGGCCGATAAAGAATTAGATTCATATTATAATTTTCTGCTGAATTAATCGTGACTACACTAAAGAGAAAATACTTAGAATGATATTGATATTTTAATGTTTTTTCAATGTTATTCTAAAATAAACATACATATATATATAACGGGTCTTAATCGTGTAAATAATTTAAGGTAAAATACCTAGTTTATAGTCCGACGTTTCGACCATATTGCAACGGCCATGGTCACGGGAGGACTGGCGATTAAGACCCGTAATATATGTATATATATTTTCATAATGTGTACAAATCGCGAAAGTTTGTCAACATTTAAACATACATACTTATGGTGGGTTCACAAACAAAGCGACTTCCAACGGGCACCAACACGAGCGCGAGCGTGTGAATAGACGTGAATGAGCTGCTCGACTGTTTGTGAATAATTGTGAACAGTTTTTTGTACCGCCGAGCTGCTTGCCGAGCTTAAAATTATCAAACCAGGTCCATGAACAAAATAAAATCTAGACATCCATGACGAAATCCTTAAAATAATACTTACAGAATGTTTCTCACTTTCCTTCATTATTGCAAAAGAAGTACCTACCTATTTTGGTAGTAAAAATGTTCAGCTGGTAGTTGTATCAGTAGAAATGAATATAGCTCATTTATAATACGATTCTATACAAAATAAAGGACGTATTTTAATTAAATTACTTCTGTCTTTCCGGAACTTACTCGGAATTAAATTCATTGAGATAAGAACTACTGTTAACTGTGACTTAGATGTTGAAAGCGAATATTCAGACAAACGATATTGAGACGATCTTCAAAAAAAACGTGCTATGTGGCTTTTGTTTAAGACGACTCTTGTTACAAGCAAATTAAATTCAAAGTTACGGCATAAATGGGTGATAGTAAAAATAAATTTTTGATTGATTGGTAAATCACATGTAGGTGTCTGCTACTTCGAACTTTGTAAAAGTCCTAGTCGCTAAGTTTTAAAATTTAGGTTAGTACAATAACCTTTTTTTTTTTAAAGATAAACACATTCATAATCATTGGTTGCAACCTTGTGAAAGCGCTACAAACAAGTCCAATCCAAACTCTCATTTATCATTAGGACAACCGTTTTAAAATCGTTCCTCATACTCCCACCTTCAGGAACAGAAATTTGCATTTAAAACCGGGCACAAAGGTCGGGCCGGTCAGGTGGGCCATTCACTTAAATGTACCGGATTAGGGACACCCGATAATAGCCCGTTTTAATTGTAAAAGGTTTTACTGTTGCCGATTTGGACACACCCGACTTTAGGATAACCCCATTTAGTTCAATTTGTTTTATAAAAGTAGGGACGGAGAACGGAGTAGACATGGTGAGTCTACTAATTGCGCGTGGGCTAAGTTTGAAACTAGTAGGTAATAATAAAAAATATTCTACCGAATTTCGAGGCTATTTATAATTTTTAAAAGATAGCAGACATTGTGAAAAATGTTCTTTCGTTTTTATCCTTTTCTACTCAATTCGGCTGGAAATCGAATTTGAGATCTGAAAAAGCGTCTACTTACCAGGCCAGTCAGTTATAGGCAGCAAATAGTGTTAAATTTTTGTCCTAAAATATTCTTGAGAAAGTAAATAGTGCGTTTAACGTTAATGGTAAGTATCCTTTACAATGCCATTAATGTGGGGTGCCCCCCTCTCCCCAGTTCCCTCAATAGCTAGTTAATTGCAGGCATGTTAGAACACAAAATGTTTTCTTAAACCTTACGTAAATTTCGTCATGAGGTAATAAATTGTTAATAGTGAATTTTCAGGACCACTAGCAGTGACAGACTTACACACTATACTGATTAGAATAGCCGCACTGCTGTGGTAACTAGGTACTCAATATGGACACGTCATTCATATATTTTCGTATATGCTTACTCAAAAATACAAGAAAGGGATTTGCAAAGAATATACATATTGAAAATATTGAACCATAGTTTCGCACGTATCTAATTGTGTGTACTTATAAAATAAAAACTTTTTTTTAAATGAAAACAGTCTTCAAAAATAAATATAAGGTAACTAAAAATAAATAAAATAATTTAGGTACAATACAAAAAATCAGTTTCAGTGGTGCTTTTAAGAGAGTAATGCAGGAATCATAACAAAATATACCCAAAGTTTTTTTTTTATACTAAAAGTTGAACCCTAATTGGATTAGTCATTAATAAATAATTTGATTTTAACTTAACCTGCTATGTTGTAATTACCCAAATTACTATAGGTGCGTCTAGAGTATTTAAAGAGTTCCCTCGATTTCTCTAAGATCTCATCATCAAATCTGAACTTTGATGACAATGGGACCAATCAGGTAACAAACAGTACAAAAAAGACAATTTAATTAGGAACCTCATCCTTTTTGAAGTCGCTTGATGAGTGTTTGTACATTTTAATATTTTAGAACATTGAATTAATGAATCTAATTCCATTGTCATTATTTTACACATTGACAAGCTAATAAAGCATGTTAACAGAAATACACCGTGTCCATGTATAATAAACGATATCATATGCCAATTATGTTGGAAAATTATTTGTTGACAACTTCAATGTACCTATAAAACTATTAGTTAATATTTGTACGAGCAGCAGCTAAAACCAATTCTGAACCTTAGTTCTATTTCATCAAAGTCCTAAATTGGTCGAAATTAGTACGTCACAATTCGAACTATTCTTTACCTCCCCGATAAGTCGGAGTCGAATGGGTCTTTTGTGATAAAATTAATTGCGTTTTCCCCTTGCACCCTACTGCACGCTCATATTATGACAGTCTGGCATAACATGATAATAATGAATATTTTACTGCGCTGTGTCAATATTAGGTTATTTTAGAAAAGAGTTTTCAGAATATCCTTTAGTTAAGCTGCAATGATGTTTTTGCAGAATTACCCATTACGTTACATCGTCTTGTCTCTTTGTTCAAGAGCATTTAAGCTAAAGTTAAACTATTTTCAGGTATTATAAAATGATATATACTACGAGTCTTGTTTTTTTGTTTATTTCCCGACGTTTCGACAGTATTGCAACGGCAGTCTACCCGTGACCACGGCCGTTGCAATACGGTCAAAACGTCGGACAATAAACAAAATTTACAATTTTTTATTACCTTAAATTATCCACGCGATTAAGACCCGTAGTATAAATAATTTTATAATATGTACAAATCGCGAAAGTTTATCTACATTTATTTTCAAGTAGGTACCTAATTTATTACTAAATGAGAAGTCATACTAATAGAATGAAAATATACATAACAAGAATCTTCTTTTCCAGCCCAAATATCTAAAGAGCTGAATTTAAAAAAAAGTTTCTATTGTGATATAGATATATGATATAGGGATTAAAAGAATTTTAGGAAACTAGAGCTCTATTATTTGCTCACTGATAAAAAAAAAAATAATCACATGCTGTCACAAGCATTTTATTCAAATGATTTTTATATAAATTGTAAAAAGATTTATATGCTAGGTACACACCATACACGTCTATTTTCTAAAGTGGCATGATTTCTAAACAATGGAGTTGGAACCAACAAGGACTGGGTTTGTTTGGCCATGATAAGAAATATATCATTATTTGTATTGTTAAGCAAACAAAATAGCAATAGTAGATATAATTCGCATAGAAAAGAAACATGCTTGATGAATAGTGACACTACATTTTATATATTATAGTGGTAAAACAAGAGTGTCGTACTCTGTACACCCACAGGGCATAAGTCACAAGTCACAATAGTTCTATTTTTCACAAAAGAAGAATTTCCCGCTATATGTAAGTATGTATGGCGATCTGTTAGTTGCAGCCTCATTGGGGTTTAGTGGCAGATTAACCGTATTATCTGACTTGTACCATTTTCTGTCTAAAGATGTTGTTATTGTTGTTGAAATTGATTGGATTTTGGCTGTTTCCAAGTGTTTTAATAGATAATCAAATATGACTATTGTTATCGTGTTGTCAATAATAAAATATGAATAGTACGTATCTAAACTAAAAGTATTAATAAGTATTCGTGCAGACAACATGTAGGGATAATACATAAACACTTAACACTGAAATTAACTTGATCATGAACTTAAAGTTATAAGATAGCTTACATTTAATGTGTCTTATGTTGCTAAGCTTTCGTTTTCAATTAATGATACTTATAAGACTTATATATATTAAGACTTGGGTACATTCACACCTAAGTACATTTTTCTTGAAAACATATTCCCAATTGTAATAACAATTTACGAATATATCCAGAAAATTGTTTTGCACAGGCATTTCTCTTACAGGCTACCATATGTTTCAGAAAATAAATCACATACATATTTGCCCATTCAGTATAATATTATATTACAATTTCCCGACACAAATTGAAACTACCGGTCCAATAAATCTCTACAGCCAGGCTGCCCTTTAAAAGAAGGCGGGATTCCCAATTATTTCTTAATAATTTGCCATAAAATACTACCATGTGGTAAACATGCTCTAATATCCATAGACCCGAAAAACCCAATTCATACTTTAATGTACCGTCATAGAGTTGAGTGTCGCTTGGCATTGTTTTTGAAAAAAATGCAAATGTAATTCTAGAGTTACAGTTCTTTCCTACCATAGCGCGTACATGTTATGGTCGATTTTGGTTTAACATAAGGGTAAATATAAATTTGTAGGGTGAGCTTAGTAACAGATGTTGTAATCGAGAATTGGAAGGGCACTAGAGAATCGATTATATTGTATGAAGATGTTGAGCCCTTAAGCGGATTTCTTTTTAATAGTTTTCTTTTGACTATGTGGAGCTACAGTGCTTAGATATGATTGAATTTATTATTGACTGGGGAATAGAAGAGGCTGTTTTATTTTCATCAAGAGATTAGGACACTTTTTATCGTACTCCAGAGATGGTATGAAGGCTTATGAAGTTTTTATTTCGTTTGGGATTTAGGGAGTTATTGAAACCTTGATGAAATATTCGTAAACTTGATTTTTAAATAAGTACCTACATGTAGAAATGGTGTGAGCTGATTTAGTCATACTTATTTTTAAGTTTGTGCCATTAGTAAACCCAACATATTATATGTACATATATCTTAAAAAGTTAGTAGTTACTAGTTGCAGCGATTAAACATCAACCTAAGGTTATGAACAACTGTTTCGGTGCCGCAAAGAAACTTTGGGTTCGATTCCTTCATCCGTTAAAAAGAACCAAAGTTATCGACGTAGCCAACCGGATTAGCAAGCTGAAGTGACAGTGGGCTGGTCATAGTAGCCGAAGAACCGACAACCGTTGTGGTTAACGAGTTCTTGAGTGGAGACCGCGTCTCGGCCAACGTAGTGTAGGACGCCCTCACGCCAGGTGGAGTAATGATTTACGCTAAACGTCTGGCAGGAGCTGGATGCGAGGGGCCAAAGATAGAACAAAGTGGCGTGCAATTGGAGAGGCCTATGTCCAGCAGTGGATTGCGATAGGCTGATGATTATGATGATTCGTTAAAGGTTGTAGATATGTGTTTTACTTCAAATCCAATGCATTTCTTAAACATAAAACTTGTTTGCAATATTACTATGTTGGGAACAGGTTGTATCCCAGTAAAGTGCCTACTTCTCTAGCCGTACATAATATAATTATATAACTTGGTGAAACTTTTCAGTTCTCGATATCGAAAATATTTTTATTGGTTATATATTACGCGTTGCGAAACTACTCGTATATGTAACTCGCGTCTTCCGCAGTTTGATAATGTAAATATTTTACTTGAGGTTACCGGTCGGATGTAGTTGGTTTGCGGTAATATTTAGTAGCGACTTCAGAAAAAAGAAACTTCAGGACGTCTACCGACTTTTAGATTGCTGGATAATTACAAATGTCCCTCTCTGAAGTCAGTCCCTGATGTCAGAGGATCGTGGTCAGCGTCAGGGTTGCATCAGGTTTTTTTTGTTGTTTGAATTACCTGTCTTTAGTCCGACTGGTCTTTGTCGACGATACTTACCCTATAGTTCGTTTACGAAATATAGGGAATCACGGCCAGTGCAAGTTGGTCGAAATGTCGGATTATTATTAACCAAACCCCAAATCTTAACTCGGTGTCGGGTTAGGTTAGGAATAGTAAAATATTGTTAGATTTTGTTCATAACCCGACCTGATCTTACTACGTGTATATTAAACTAACTCTTCAGCCTTATAATATTAGTATATATAATACTAATCTTATAAGGTTGAAGAGTTAGTTTGGAACTAATGGTTCAAATGAAAAAATATTTTACTGTTGGATAGCTTATTTATCTTGGAAGGCTATATAGCATCACGCTACGATCAATAGGAGCAAAGCAGCAATGAAAAATGTTATAAAAACGAGGAAAAGTGTTACAGACTAAGTTGCGCGGGGCATATTTACGAACCTATGTGTGTGTACATACGTACAGTTTTTAAAAACAATATAACAGTCCAATCAGCGTACTTACCGTACCTAATAAATATACCATAGTTTTACCCGTAGTTAGATCGTATCAGGCTTTGTGATATTCATAAATGTTGTTCCTAATTTCGGGTAAAAATTGTTTTGGTTAATTGTATATTTTGTAGTCTTCTGCATGACGACTTGTACCGTACTGCAGGAGTTTTACTCGACTGCGGAGGAGGATCTTGTGTTTGAAGTGTACGTATGTATCGGTATATGTCCTGTCAAAACTCCTTAAGGGATAAACCGATTTTAATAAATGATACGTCATTAGAGTCAATTCGGATCAGTAGTTCCTGAGATTACCGCGTTCAAACAAACTCTTCAGCTTTATAATATTAGTATAGATTTAAAACAACAAAAGCCACTAAAAGAACAATATTCAAATATAGAACTGTTTAATTGTTTGAAACTATTAGTTTTTAAATCTCTCACTATGATTGGACATGTCAGCGCAAACAGCTGACAATCGACGCATATGCACAACTAGCCCTTCCAAATTCAATTTTGAAAACATAATTACAAAATCGTACATAGTTTAACATACTTATTACTTAGAAAATAGAGTTCAATTTTCCTTGGACTTATTGCACAAGCAGATTTTTTCGGTGTTCTATTTTTGTTTGTAAATTATTCATTATGTCTAAATGAATAAGGTTTAAATTCGTGTGGTATAACAGTAAAGGCAGTTTCGCAGGGCAGTTATAAATAGTTACGAATTGTTATGTTTAAACAAAATACTATTTTCGTTTCGTCCCTTTTGATGTGACACGTGACATTGTTTATTTTGTATTTAAATGCGTTTAAAATATCATCAATGCAGTTGTCACGACATTCCGAAGACATTATTAGAATATTGTAAACTATGTAATTTGGTAGGGTGTTATTTATGTACAAGGCTTCTTCGAAGCCCTTTTTAGACCGGTACAATTACTATCTATAAAAGTTTGATTATATTAGACACAGGTTAGTTAATAGTTCTTTCGGAACCGCGTAAGCTCAAAAACATTCGTCAAAATCCGCAAGTGGTTTCACAGATGACTCTGCGAATAAATATGCATTTGAAATATTCGTAAAAACAATAGTATAATTTTGAAATCCTTGCAATATGAGTGACCGCAATGCGTTCTATAAAAATATAAATTACTTAAATCAAATAAAAGCATTATCTGTACAGTAAGTAGGTATAAGAAACTAGTAAGGTCACAATACTTCGCACAAAATTTCAATAAATGAAGGTATCTCTACATAAAAATATTCGGGTCACAGCGGCAGGGGATGTCGATAATAATCATTCGTGTAATGAAAACATACGAGCCTTCATTCTTACCATGACGTTACTAATTTTGTATAGTATTTATTTTATTTTATTTTATTTTATTGGCATATTAATTTGATCATACATTTTTTATTAGTTTACATAATAATCTTATAAACAAGGTTGTATTTTTTTATGGTGAAGGGTCACACCGATAGAGTAAATCCTAACTTCCAAACTAGGTGTTCCTGTGACTTGGAAGTTAGTGTTCTGCCGTCACTGTGATACCGTTTCCTATTTCTAGATACATGGTTATTGTTTGTGATAGTAAGTTCTGACCGAGTAAAGGTTTCTGACTTATAAGGTAATCACGAAAATGTTGTGTGTGTGTGTTTTTTTGTTGTATAAAAAGTAAATCTAAGAAATTATCCATTGATTTTTCTTAGAGTCTGATAAATTGATAACACTTTGTTCTTGTGTTTTAAATATAAAGCACTGCCACTATCACTTTTTTATCTCACTTAATACTACACTAACTCAAACGGCTTAGTTCTTTTGAGTCTTCATTTTAAGTCCGTACAATCGAAAAGTTGTATAGCCTCTAGATTTACATGGTGAAGTGATGAAGTCTTTGGTCGTGAGCTTCTGCAAATTTTCGAATAATTTGGTCTACGAATTCCACTTGTAGGTCCCGGTGGAGATCGTTATTGCGGATATACCAAGGTGCGCTTACAATGTCTCTTTGCACTTTGTTTTGAAAGCCTTGCATAATGTTTCTGTTTGCTCTGTTTATATATATTTATATCATTCTGTATATTTATTTTTTCATTTATTGCCTTTAAAATAACAAAGTTTAAAGTTGAATTTACAACTATCTGCACCGGCCGTGGTTACGGGTAAACCGTCTACTCGTGACCACGGCCGTTGCAGTAAGGTCGAAACGTCGGGCAATAAACAAGGTATTTTACCTCAAATTATTTACGCGATTGGGACCCGTAATATAATATATTTTCATAATGTGTACAAATGAATTTAATATCCATTAGTAAAGGTATTTTATTAACATCCAAATGATTATGAGTATCATTCCATACTATGTTGCTCTCGACGTTAGTTTTAATATCTTATTAGTTTATAACACTGAATAGTTAAGCATATTTATTTGCAAAATCGCAACGTTCCTGCGCACATTATTCTCCCGTATATCGTCAACATCATGCCCTATAATTTCGCCAAATCCCCAATAATTCGTTTAAGCTACGTTCACTTAATCCAATCTGACTGACTTAATGCGAAATTAATTAAGTTTTATTAATGAACTTGTTCCGACTGGATTGTTGGTGAGGCGATCGAAATTAAACTAAGGTTTCCTTTTCTTTTCTTAATACAAAAACAATTATTGAAGAATTTCTAAATTAATTTCAATAAATTAGTCAGCATTGATATTTTGAAGGTTTTCGTATTTACGTCTTCGTCTTTATGTCTTAAATTATTAAATATTTGTGGATAAATTTAACAAAAAACAATCTTTTAAATGCTTATTTTTGAGTTCCACACCCATCGTCTGCCTGCTTTTTTTATTATGTTTTTAGACAAGAACCCCTAAATAATAGATATGTTTTTCTTAGGACTATCTTTCCTTGTTGATGTAGCTGCCTACTTCTACGCAAAATTTCAAAGTTCTACATCTAGTGGTTTTAGTTTGAGAGGTGTTATGTTTAATGAGTAATATCTGTAGCATCGTAGCACTTAATGGACAAACTAGGATTAGTTTTCTTTGAAAGCTAGTTTATGATGTTTCTTAGCTTTGTTTGGTGGTGCAGTGGCAGAGCTGGTTGGCTGTAGTTTCGGTACATGTTCGAGGCTCTGCCTGTGTCTGATTTTTTGTTTTCTTTAAAGACGAAGAAGACGAAGCCCTGTGTCGCGGGGGACTTTACAAACACACATGTCACGGACGCAAAGTACACCCAGACTCGGAACAACTATTTGTGGATCACACAAAGTGGTGTCCCGTGTGGGAATCAAACCCACGACCTCTTGCGTAGCAGTCGGACACACTCCCACCGGACCACAGAGGCAGTCAACTATTTTTTTTTGTGTCTGTGACAATTTATAGGAAACCCTCCGGGGATTATTCTCTAATACGCGAACTTTTATTGCCTTGTACACATACCTTTCGGATTTCACTTGCATGTTCATAGTTACGTAGGTGTATATTACAAGTATGGCTCATACCGTATGAGTCACAAACTGGGCTACTGTATCAGCACCCTGTCACCATAGATCGCGAGTCGCGCCGTTGCGCGGTGCGCGGTCAGTAAATATGGTGCAGCGCTCTTTGTTATCGTTACCAGATAGTTGTTCTCCATATATCAAATTTAGCAGATGGGTTTGTAGATAAGCGGTAGCGATTTTAAATTTGGCAGAAGTTCATCTTGAAATATTGCAAAGCTTTTTAAATAAAATCGTTGTGATTTTTTTATTCTTTCATTTTGTTCTCAGGTTTAACTGTTGCTTTGGAAACTTTTCGTTACATAAATGTTGACAAAATTAAACAAGACTATCTTGGAACAACTTACACAACGCTATCTGATCCCAAACTAAGTAGAGCTTGTAACTATTATGAAAACCAGACAACTGATAAACATACAATTAAATATTTCTAAATACATAGGTACATATTATAGATAAATAACACTCATCTCTCATCACACAAAGTTTTACCCTGGTTGGGGATCGAACTCACGACCTCCGGATTACAGTCAGGGTCACTTACCACTAGACCAACAGGCCAGTCTTATGTACTACTAGCTGAACTCGGCCTTGCTTTGCTGTGGTTTTTAAAGCCAGGAATACTCGCCGGCCTTCCCAGAACATTCTACTTAAGTTTCATCACAATCTGATCAATGGTTTCGGAATGCATAGAGGACATACGAAACAAACACATAAGACAAAAGAAATAAATTTATTTGATAATTCTATATATAAAAATGAATGGTTGTCTAACCATTCATTTTTATATATAGAATTATCAAATAAATTTATTTCTTTTCTGTCTAATATGAATGTGACGTGTTCACATCATACGCAAGTTTTATAGCCAGATGTCTAGAATTCACGCCTGGTAAGTAATTCTTAGCATTTGTTTATTTTATAGTGGGAGAGTGCATACTAACATCCAGAAGTGAATTTCGTTACAGACTGACTTGGTACTCGACTCTACTCCGTCAACTTTAAAAAAATAATGATTGATTCTTATTCATCATCATCACCAGCCTGAAAACGTTCACTGCTGAACATAGGCCTCTCCCAAGGACTTCCACAGCGACCGATTTTGAGCGGTCTGCATCCAACGGTTCCCTGCTATCTTAATCAGGTCGTCAGTCCATCTTGTAGGGGGCGTCTTGCATTGCGATTTCCGGCTCATGGTCGCCACTCAAGAACCTTAACCATAGTAGCCATCTATTGTCAGTTCTGCCAGCGATGGCTTGCCCATTGCCACTTCAACTTACTAATCCTCTGAGCTATGTCGGTAACATTAGTTCTACTGGGAATATCCTTAATAGGATTCTGTCGCGCTGAAAAACTTCGAGCATAGTTCTTTCCATAGCACGTTGAGCGACTTTGAGTTTTTGATTCTTACTATGAACGTTAAATTAATAATAATAATATTTATTGTTTCTCTCACAAAGGTAAGATTTTAAATGTAATTTTAAAACAGGTACAGAACATAAATTAAGTCCTTAGTGAGAGCTGGAGTTTGTACTAGGTACGAAACCTGTGTCTACATCTATTACATCTCTCCAGGCTCTCTACTTGGCAAATTCAATGCACTCGCTATCTCTTATGACTTACACATGCACTATAGCGACTCTATGTTTTTCTTTAATTTTGCTATCTACAAACATAAAACATTACACATTTTTATTTTTTATACCGAAACATATACCTACGTGAAACTACATAGTTCAAACGCATTACAAAAAATATTAAAAGAGCTAGCTTTATGCCCGACAAGTTCAAAGTGAGCTTTACCCTGTATGATATGGTGTGGCAGCATTAAATAAGAGCAAAATTATATTTCCTCACTTTATTTTAACTATTTTTGTCTCTTGCTGCTTTTACTGGAACAAAACAAAAAAACTAGAGGAATTCGTTAGATAGGTATCAGATTTAGATTTTCGTAGCAGCATAACTGCAGGTAACTCATGATCATAACTATTTTGGAATTAACGCGCCTTAAAATTGTTTGACGTTTCGACCACGTTGCACCGGCCGTGGTTACAAGCGGTCAGTCCGCTTTTCGTAAACAATGCGCATTAATTCCCGTATAATAAATAGTTATAATCATGCAACGCGAAAGTATAAATGTTAGGTAACTCATGTTTTGACAATCGATTCCAGGGTAAGATTACCCCTAGGTCACATATTATATATATAAAATAAAATATAAAAAAAAAAAACTTTAATCGATCTTTAAAAACGGCAAACCTATGCACACATCGGTAAGCTATATATTGCAATGTCACATTATTCATATCACAAAAGTAGGAAAGCATGATTTAATTATCACGAGTGAAAAAGAGAAAAACATAATTCGCTGCTTTCATTTGTTAACGCCGGCGATGCGACACTAATATATAAAAACTAAGAAAATTGTAAAGATTTTAAGGTGCCGCTTGGGACCTATCTACATCTTTTTGGGATTCCGTATGTCCATTTGTCTACCTGTCCGTATGTCACAGGAATTTTACTCAAAGACTACTCAATAAATATTGATGAAATTTGGTAGAAAGGTCTTGTAGTAGCCGCTACTTAGTTTGATAGCTAAATAATAAAAATAAATATTTTTTGGGAGGGAACTCCATACGTGTGACAGAAGCTGTTTTTTTTGTTTTGCTTGTCTTTTGAACCGTGTAACCAAAAAATATGAAAAAGTCACAAGTTTGCGCTTCATAGGCACTTTAAATTAAAATTATTTTGGATATGATCGAAAAAAAAAACAGTTTTTCGGCATAAACTCGATGACGGTATCGTCATCGAGTTTATGCCGAAAAACTGTTTTTTTTTTCAACAAAAGGGCGTAAGTGCCATGAACATACGCTCTTCTGCTGATGCAATTATGTAAAGCTGCGGAATCCTACACTGAGCATGGTCCGACAGCTCTTGCCCAGTTTTTACTTAAAACATCATTGATCTAAAATCCAGAAACACAATACCTAGTATGTATTCATTTGAACGTAGGTAACATTTGCAATATTTAAATGGGTTAGCCTGGTAGAAGGATGTAATAAGTAATGCGGACCTTAAATTAGCTACATTTAGAAACCATAAATAGAAATAAAATCGCCTTTAAAATGAATGGACGTAAAGTTCTGAAAGCCAATAACGTTGAAGGCATAAAAAAAATCTTAATAGCCACTTTTTACCTATTTACCAGGAAAATAATATTTACAATACACATATAACAGATTCGTCATACAAATTCCGGAATCTTTCACAAAGCCCGTCATCGTTCCAGCGGACATTTTCGACAATGCCCGCTACATTGTAAGGCAAAGCCTATTGTGTTACTGTCAGGACGCCATATTGAAAATTTTCTTGGCAAGTAATAATATGAAAGGTATCATGTATAAAAGTAACGGCAGAATGGCACCTCGGACGCTACTGAATAGAGCAACAATGTTTTATGAATTGAGTTTGGTTAATTTGGCAGTCGTTAAGACGATTGTTAATCGGTAATAATAAAAAATGATGGAAAACATGGTGGATTGAACGTCATTGTTCTCTCAAAAAGTATAAATCATAAAAATAATATAGATACCAGGACTTTTCGTATAATGTTTTTTTTTTTATTGTTCTCTACTACAACATCTCCATATTATAAGGTTACAGGAAGTTATATACTCGTAGCTGTTAATCTATACTAATATTATGAAGCTGAAGAGTTTTTTTGTTTGTTTATTTGTTTTTTTGAACGCGGTAATATCAGGAACTACTGATCTAAATTGAAAAATGTTATTCACTGTTGGATAGCCCATTTATCGAGGAAGGCTATAGGCTGTATAACATCTTGCTACAACCAATAGGAGCGTAGCAGCAATGAGAAACGTTGCAAAAACGGGGAAAATTTAAGCAGACGAAGTTGCGCGGGTCAGCTAGTTCAGTTATATAGCTAATATCTAAGGATACTTTTTTTAAACAATACCATGTTGTGATTTTGACCAAGTTAACCATGTATATTTTTACTATTTTTAAAAATTGTCTTTATTATTATTTAACAAATACAAAATATTCTAAATCATTGATTAACACATGATGGTATCATGTTCAGGGTAATTTGTAATACTAATATCCACCTGCTCGTAGCTTCTTTACATAACACAATATAACTTTGTTATTTCAGTTTTGGAAAATATTTATTAAATTAACCCTTAATCACCTACCACTATTTTTTGAAGTTGACCTTAACCACCTAAAAATTTTACTGGAGTAAAATCGTTGCTTATTGTGAAGTTTAAACCTGACAAAGAAACGTCGATTTTACACCGGGGTCTCTCAGATGTGTGGTTAATGGCTGTGTGGCAAAAGTAGGTGGTGACTGTCTGACGGACATATCAACGCAAGGCCTAAACTATAAGGGTAAGAAACTTGAAATTTTGCACAGGGTTTCTTTTTATAACGTAGGGAAGCACTATGAAATGATTCTTAAAAATTCACCCCCTAAAATGGTAAAACGGGGTTGCAAAGTTAGTATGAAACTTTATTCATAAATATTTTGGTAACAATCTGGCATTCACGCGGGCAACGCCACAGGCATAAGCTAGTTTTGTATATATCTAACCAGCTTCCATCAATAAACAATGCATTTCTACTATCTACCAATATTCCAGTAACATATTAGCAAAATACAGAGCGAACGTTAATCCTAAACTCTATTAATTTTATCGGAGCTCTATCAGCGGGTTAACGGATCAGTGGCCGCGTCATCGCGTCACTAGACTCAATACCTTTACCACAAATTAGATAGATACAGATGGCCGGCTCCCCACATCGAGCAAAAAAAGACTCACACCATATAGACATGCGTGTACACAGAACTCGGTCAAACTCAGTGTTATTTTAAAATTTGGACGGTAATTTGCCAAGTCAGATGAAAGTCTATACTTATGAAACAAGGATAACAACAATTTTACAAGGTTATTTGGTCAAAAATTATAAAAACACATCTGCGCAAAAAAAGATTCCCTACATATGTACTATCATGCAGTCGGAGGCATGAATCTCGATGAACTTAGTAGAATGCCTGTGTTAGATTTTACATAGGGGTCGTAGCGATTTGTAATAAAATACTAAAGCTTTTATTGTAGAACTACGTAGAAGTCCTACGACTCCTTCTTGTAGAAGTCCTACGACTCATTGTAGTAGTACACTTACTACTGTGTCAGGATATTTGGATCATATACCCAATCAGTTGCAATCTAACCTTATCAATCAGTATATTATCGATAGGGAATAGAATAAATCAGGGAGGTAAATAATACAAAGGAATAAATGGCAAGTATCATATATTTTCAACCTTGTTTGGTCTAGTTGTATCAAAGGTTTCATAATAGCCAGTCTCCTAATAAACATTTGCCGTACAACATTTCATACATCCTAAATACAATATACCACGGATACTTTCTAACATAACCAAATCACAACATTATTGCAATGTACGACCGTATCGCTGTGCTGATAAGTATCACAGCAGACAATATTCATCAAATCATACCACATTGCAATATAATGTTATTAGTCGATATCTATACATAATACACAGTAGTCAGCAATCACCACAGAAGAACCAGCAATAAGTATAATATGAATCGGATCGTACTTGTATCCACAGATATTGCAAACAGACTGAGCCTCGATCACAATCTGTTAGTCCTTTTAAAGAACAAATACACTGAATATTAAAGAAGTTGTAGGTACTTCGCAAATATTCTTACTTATTATACTTTAACCCATAAAATAATTTAATACACAGAATTATTTAATTTAAATAAATGAATAATATTAAAACTATCACACCGATAAAACACGCTACCTTTTAATTTTCAATAAAAGAAGTAAAATATCACAACAACAATATTTGTCGTTTCATTCATTACATTTGTGACCAGTGGATACTTATTTATTGTTTATGTTCATTTAAAATACTATGTGGTGTTTTTATAATGTGTTATAATCATCTTAAGTAATTTACATGTTAATTACAACATAAACTGTAAGTACTTTTACTTTGTCATAACCTATTCCGTGATACTAATTATTGTTCACGTTAGAAAAAAGGATGAAAAGGAATTTTATCATAATTACTATTTAAACCTAAAGGATTATTAGATCCAGTTTGATGTAAAAATAATAAATGAATTATAGCAACACATATTGACATTAGCCATTGACATATTGACATGGCTACTTGCATATCCATGGCTATTGTTATAAAATAAACAAGCTGTACCTACTTCTATTATATTAATTTACTCTGCCAAAACGTATTCTGTTATTCTAATGTACAAATACTGTCACATATTCTACAGTTAACCACATTAAAGTGTCTAATAAGGAATCCTAAATGGATTCCTTATTAGAGTGGTCATTACGTCTGCGATTTATTGACAGGCTAAACATATTTGTCAAACATATTTATCCCGTAATACACAAGTGTAATATTTACCTGAATTTATTTATTACGATGGGTATTTATCTATATAAATAGCCATAAGCAAACCCCTTATCTATCACCTGCGACATGGATCTGGTTTGCATCTTTTTTTGCGTCGACGGGGTTTTTATATTTTTAATTTTTTTTTTTTATATAATACCTTTTAGTGGTTGTAGGGTGTAACCGATGTAACAACTAACTTTTATTGCAGCTATTGTCAAGTATTAAAAATTTAAGAAAGAATGGATGCTATTTAACTTTTTTAGTATGACAGTCATAATCGTGTTATACCTTTTTAAGATGCTTACAATGAACCTTTTAATTTGATACCTATATGACGCTATTAAAAAAACTATTTTTTTCACAACTCCTATTTTTGACATCTCACAGCCACCATGTTTGTTTTTTCAAACGTCACTTATCTAAGAACACTCGAGCGGTCAAGAAAAATCTAACGACGTCTTAATTGCTTAAATCCATCTTGTGGTTTGGAAGATATAAGGTAATAAAGACTATTTACACACATACATATAAGATACGCGCGAAAAATAATAGAAATGATTCAAGATACGGGTAAAAAAATCACAGGTCGGTCATTCGATTTGACATTTCAGATTGCTGTCACTTTGTACGTGGTAGTCATTATATGTCCAGCGTTCTATTCACTAGAGTCCGTGCCAACGAGACTGCGCATGCTAAGATCCGTACGTGCACGTCTGTGTGACTGACAATTTTTGTTGTGAGCCGACCTTCTGTACATATATATTCTGTACCTTCACTCTACATAATCTGGGGGTATAGATAGAGTCAGTGGTAGAGTTGTAGGGGAGATAATGGGTATCTAGTAATTAATGAAAATATTTCTGATACTTTCGTTTAGTTCGTTTAGTAACAAATGTAAATGATAAGGAAAATTTAATATAAATATGTTTGGGTTTATTATTACCAGTAGTTCAGTGTAGTACTACGGTGGGGCAAGAGGGGAAATTTGATACAGGTTTATTCTTAACGTTTGTTTGTTTTTATTCTTAACGGTTTAGATACCATCCAACTGTGAATGGCTCTATTGAAAGACATTTTAAACTTAAATCATGATATTATGATGTCCGAATAATTTAAAAAGTTGTATATGTCGCAGCCATATCGTAGAACACGCTTGCTAAAGCTGAGGTCCACAGAATCTATATCACTCGACGAGTGCTAGAAATAAAAGCGCCTCGTGAGCGTGCAGCGGTAGCGGCCACCGAATGCCAGAAATATTATATTTAGGTTTTAATAAGCAAACATTCAGTTATATATTGTATTACTTCATAACATAACGATTATTATAATTTACGTATAAAATTATAACAATAGAAATCCTACCTACCTACTACGACATCGATGTAAATGAAGAAACTAAAATATTCAAAGCGGCGTATCGATAATGCGCCCGTTTATATGTGGGCTCAACATTACTAAGCCCCTTTGCCGAACGCGAAGTGGCCATTCAATGCGGCGTAATTTATTTCAGCCAAATTGAAGTCCGGCTGAAATAAAATAGCCTCATTACATAACGGCGACGTTTTATAATCCGGCGCGCCCACTTGTAATACGGCGTGTTCTACGATATAGATGCGATACACATAGAAGAACAAATAACGATGCAATAATAATTAAATACCTAACTTAAAACCTATCAGCTTAATGGACCTTAAAAAAAAGCCTACTCTTTTGTTAAAAGCCGGCAACGCATCTGCAATACTTCTGGTGTGGCTGATGTCCATGCCATCAGGTGAGCCGCTTGTTCGTTTTTGCCGCTTAGCTCATAAAAAAAAGTATTTGTTTTAAATATACCACTACACTACGAACTTCACAGAAGTTCTCACAGGTCATCTCACTTAGTCGGTAGATCCTCCATTTATGTTGAAAGAATGTAATACCATGGCATCTACAATATCTTGAAGCGGCGGTAGCCTAATGGCTAAGGCATCGGTCTCGCAATCGTAAGGACGCGGGTTCGAATGCTATCAAAGTGAACCCACTCCTAACACAAGCCACTAAGCTTAGCTAGAGCGGTTAACAGAATTGCTAGTAATATGGGGCCAAAATCCCACATTGGTCACATCTTTACATATATATACGTATATATTATCTTACCACAGTCGAGGGCTGCTGTCTTATAACTGGACGTAAATAATCCTTATCGCTGTTAATCGATAATCTGCCTGCAATTTTGCATGTATCGTGTCCAATTTACAAAGATGAATAGAAAAGTACGGTCAAATGTTACCCACTGTTAAAATTTTACTATACTCATTACTTTCCAGTGACAATAATTATTATATCATTACATATTGTAACTTAAAAAGAAATAAACTACCTTCAAATTTATTTGATTTTGACAGACAGTCTCCTAATCTCGTTACGCAAGTATCAAAGAACGCTTTTTCTAAGAAATTTTTCGGACTAAAGTGACCTAGTCAATTCCAAGTCTCACAAGTACCTTCCTTAGAATGGTGAACAAAAAGCTAAGTATATAAAATCACATCTGACCAGTACTGAAGCGTCTAGGAGCTCGGTACGCAGCTGTTCTCTGGAAACGATATAATTTTCCGTATTATTGACTCGGTTGGTACGGCTCGCAATGGTTGTGTTGACACGGTTAGATGTAGGGAGAGTTAGTGTGCCGAGCTTGTTGGTCAATAAATATCTTGGAGCAAAACTCATATTTGACCATCTAATCCTAAACTAGGCAGATATACCGCGACTCGTAGTGTACTACGGCAACTAACTAACCGTTAAACATACATTTCCTAATCTAATTAATAATTCATTACATAAATAACTATTATAGATAAACAACACCCAACAACAGAATAATCTATCACCATTCATTTATCTTGGGGTTGAATGAAACCTGCAAACTCTAGCTAAGCAGTCAATGTCACTCTAATCACTAAACCAGCAAACCAGTCGGAATTTGATGTTCAGGAGTTTCATCCTTTTTTTAAGGTAGGTAATCCTATACTGCAGCTTGTGCACATTGTCTTGTTTTGTTGGCTCTTAAAGGCGAAAACGTTTTAATATTGGAATTTTGAAATTTCCTTTCTTAGCTCTCATTTACGTTAGGTACGTAAAAGTCTCTTCCGATATAAGCTTCTAATATCAGCGGTTTCTGCATTTTAGTCTTAGCGCAAAACGGTTGGGCTTGATTTTTAAGTCATTCAATTCTTGAGTTTATCAATATATTTACGACACGTTGACGAAACCCTTTAATTAAATATAAATCCTATTTATAGTCCAGTCCAGTCATAAACCTGAAATTCCGTCGTAATACCATCTTCTATTTTTTATAATAGTTCTTGGATAAATGTAAATTTGAAACAATAAACTGTAATAGAATCTACTACTTGCTCCATACTATTCCGCTTCTATTCCTACATCTTAGCCAAGAATTCAAGCATGTCTCAGACTTGCCTTTCCAAAGCCAACTTATTCTGTTCGCCGAAACCCGTACAGTTTTCCTCTTAAAGTGATGGCCGGATTTGTTCCGCGTACATCCGACGCCGCTTCGGAAATGTCGGCTAGATGCCACCCTGAAATTTCCTGTATTACCAACGTTGCAATTTGAGATTTCAATGTCCACTAACTATTGAATTAATAACGTCTATCATATCGGATTTAAATTTCCAGACGCTGACGTTGCGATTAATTAAATTTGAATGACGATAATTGAAATAGTCGATCAATGGGGTTTTATTAATTAATAGATATATTTTGTAGAGTAATAAATCAGGAATGCTTATTATTCTTCTGGTCGTTAAAACCCAAATGTCGGAATTTGTTGAAATCTCAGGTATGAAAAAATCGGCAATTAGTTCATTTCTTAGTAAAGTTTGTATTAAAGATTTTTTCTCTTAATAAAATAGATCGATGTATCAGCGAAGTTAAGCAACGTTACTACTGTCCAACTATTTTCTAAAAATGTCAAACCCATCCGAGCCTTTGAGAGCACGTTAAACCATTTTTGATAATACAATTTGCATCAGTCCTTTAAGATGGTGTATAGTATATTAGTCGCAGCACCTTACCCCCATATCAAGTTTATAAACATTCAAACATTGTAAAATTGGCAATTTGAAAACAGTGGCCGCGAGTTTTTATTGCCAGACTCTTTTCTCCGGCTTTACCTATTGTTTACGAACTTGGCATTACATGTGGGTACATGTAGAATACCGACGTATCACAACAGTTGTTTTGCATCCTAAGTGAATAAAGAATTTTGAATTTTTCTGCGCCTATTTTTATCGTGGTCTTGTCAAATTTCCATTCTATCAGATTATGAGAGTGAAGGAATAGAGTGCCCTGTTGGTTATAACTGGCCTGTTGATTTAGGAGTTAGTGGCCCTGACTGCTAAGCCGGAGGTCGTGTGTTCGATCCCCACCCAGGATAAAACTTTGTGTAATGAGTAGGATGGTTTATTGTGGCTGGATTTAATTTACCTATAATAGTTATTTCAAGAAATCGTATAAAAAAAAGATGAAAATATTGAAAACTTGCATCTATAGATAAAAGCCATTCGAGTTGTCTTGTATTCTTCGCGCTATCGTGCTCATTGCGTCGCGTAGTTCGTAATCCACGTAATCCATAGGTATTATTGAAAAATAAGCGATGATTACATTTCACATCACATTGTGGATTTGGACTGTTAGAATGATTAATAAATTAATTAATGATAGATCAATTAATTAATTGAAAAATATAACATGGTCCAAACACTACCCCATTGGATTGTAGTACTGACTAGCTGTCCCGCGCAACTTCGTCTGCGTAAGTTTTCCCCGTTTTTGCGACATTTCTCATTGCTGTTCCGCTCCTATTGGTCGTAGCGTGATGTTATATAGCTTATAGCCTTCCTCGATAAATGGGCTATCCAACAGTATTCAATTTGGACCAGAAGTTCCTGAGATTAGCGCGTTTAAACAAACAAACAAACTCTTCCGCTTTATAATATTACTCGTAGTATAGATTCCAAGCAAACTACTTTCAGGTTTACACTATACCAAGAATAACGTTGTGTAAGTATGTTTATCAGTTGTCTGGTTGCCATAGTACTAGCTCGGCTTAGTTTAGGTTCAGATGATATTGTGTGAGTAGTCTTAAGATATTATTATTAGTGTGACTACGCACACCCTTATCTATTCTAATATTATAGAGCTGAAGAGTTTGTTTGTTTGATTGAACGCAATAATCTCAAAAACTAACAATTCGAATTGAAAAATTATTTCACTGTTGGATAACCCATTTATCGAGGAAGGCTATAGGCTATATAACAACACGCTACGACTAATAGGAGCGGAGCAGCAATGAGAAATGTTGCAAAAACGGGGAAAATTTACGCAGACGAAGTTGCGCGGGACAGCTAGTGCAATATAAAATCTCCGTAGTCGACTAGTCTCCGATGAGACTGGCCACTGTAATCAAAATTGGTTAGGAGAACATATATAATATCTGTCATATCCGCTATAACGACCATCAGGAAGAATGCGACAACCATCTATGATGACATCCTCTTGAATTACTCTTAAATGTTCGCGCGTTCGAGACCACACGCGTGCCCAACATCCTTTTTGTACATTTTCCTTGACTAATCTACGCAAGCATGACATAATATGCAAACACAACGTTTATAGCTTCCTCAAGAGAAAACAGAACGGTTTCTCATTAAACAAATGTGTTGATTTGAACAATAACTCTTTGTAGTAACATTGAGGTAACGATTGGCAATGCGCGATGTTAAATTCAAATGAGAGATTCGTCACACTAACGTATGGATGCATGGTTAGAGTACTGTGGCTTTGGACTGCTAGATCTGGGTCACTGATGTGGTCATTTATCAAAATGATAAGGTTTGTAGATATGTTTATATGAGTCATAACAGAATTGCATGCGTTTACATAATTAAGTATGCAAAATGCCCTAAAATTCTGATTATGTAATCATATTTTTCAGATGAGAGGAAAATTAGGATTATTTAGAGTTTTTTGCGCAAATACGGAGAGATGTAGACTTTTGCTTCTATTTTTTATTTAATTGGAAAGATTATCGTGAGAAAAGTTAGTGTAAGCTTTGTGTCAGTATTTTTTATTTTTTTTATTGCTAGTCTCATATTTACTTACATAGCTTAGATTTTTTTTATTATAACTAGCAATGTGGAATTATGAGTGTCACATTAATAGCAATTATGTTAATCCTTCCAGGTAAGCTCAATGGCTTGTGTTAAGAGTGGGTTCACGTCGATAGTATAATGGGTAGAATTCAAACCCGCGACCTCACGATTGCGAGTCCAATGCCTTAACTATTAGGCTACCGCCAATTTAGATGCTTAGATGCTTATCTAAAAGTTTGAAAATGATTAGGTGTACTATTTAATGTTAAATTTTATGTACGTATAACACTAAAACTGATCGGACGTCCGATTTCCAGTGTAATTTTTTGCGAGGAACTTTATGTGGAGCAGGCAACCCATGTTCTTGAACTTAATGGCTTATTGTCTAATATAAATCCTGTCTTTACAAAAAAAAAACAAAAATCTTAATTGTCATTACACTGTTTCACTTATCTAGATTACATATGAAATCGCCTTTTAAGCTAGGAATTGCTTGTAGTAGGAGATTCCGCTCTTCTATTATTAGTAATTCATAAACATGTGCAATTTTATATTACTAAATATTTATTTAGTGCGAATTAACATAAAGACTTAAATATATCATAGGAACAATAATAATAAAGATAATGGTTTTAGCTTTCCTAGTTATAATTAAATATGTGTGTGGGCGTCAGAATGAGGATTACAATTATTAATAATTGCCTAAGACAATAGTCTCAGTAGTTAATATGACCAGCATAAGTTTAACCACTTCCGCGATTGTTCCTAGAACCGCTATACCCAATATCCCTGGCCGCAGAGCCGTAATGTAATTTTACCGATAATGAATAACTTCACAATACAACACCGAAGTTAACTTATTCCTAAAACTAATAGTCGTTAAGAAAATAGTCGTTTCTATGTACACTCACATACCTACATATATTTTGAGTTATAAGTATAGCTTTACAAGCAAAATTATAATGAGCTGTGTTTTAGATGGGTAGCTCAGAATACCGAAAGTAAAGAAGGTAAGTTTCTTACAACACGTGCTCGAGCAACTCACACAGGTGTCGCTTAAGGTTCATTTCACGACAGCCTACGACAGTCGTCGGCCGCGCGCGTCTGTCGCAGACCTCGTAAGCTGCGCGCGACTCGCGATCGGCCGCGCACGGAAATGAACCTTTACAATGTAAGCGCTGCTGTATATCATGGCCAGATCATAGAATTGATCATTTCATGATATAGCCGACCATATTATGAAATGGTGACATTTTATGATATTCATATTATTGTAATGCATGTTAACAGTGTAACAAATGTGATATCCGAATGTCAGGTTTATATGTACGCGGATGATATGTGTGTGGTCTATGCTTCGAAAGATATCACACAGGTTCAGGAGAATATACAGACAGACTTTGAAAATATCACGAAATGGGCGCATGACAATGGGATCATTCTCAATTTTAATAAAACAAAATGCATGCATATTCACTCTCCTTACAACCGAAACGCGAAAAACATAGACATGGAACACCTTACCATAATAGGACACACATATGATTGTTTACATAGAAACAAATGTAATTGTGACTGTACTAGGATTCAGTATGAAGTCAATTTTAAATACTTAGGCCTAAGGATTGATAAAAACTTTAGTTGGGTATTGCATGTTTCTAACGTTTGTAATAGGTTAAGATCAGTGTTAGGAAAGTTTTATCAGCTAAACAGGGTACTGAATAAAGGTACCATGAGAATTATCTACTATGCCCTTGCCGACTCACTGATTAACTATGGATTAATTTTATTGTGTATGGACGAACATTTGCAACTTACCTTAAAGATGTTAAAAACTTACAAACTAGGCTTATCAAATACTTAGTGAGCAATAAAGAAAAAAAGATATGTAGTAACAATTACAATCAATTATTTCCTCTATGCAAAATATTGCCCGTAGATAAAAAAGTTGAATACTTGATTGGCCTGGAATATTATTACAGTGACGAATATAAACATGCCGTCAACAATAAATACAATACAAGTCGTGTTAGGGAAAATAGATTTATTAAGCCGAAAATTATAAATTACTATGGCGAAAGGACAAATAAGTATATTATACCAAAGGTATTTAACAGCCTAGATATTCTAAGACAGAACCCTAAAGTAACATATGGTGTATTGAAGAATGGGTTGAGATATATTGTATTATAATTTGTGTTTTGTAATTTATGTATTTATATTGTATCGTGTAGTATTATATTGATTGATTTAAGAGCGTATCTCGCCGTTAAACGGTTACGTTTGGCGAGGATTTATCTATTAGGATAAGATTGTAAAAATGAATAACTAATAATAAAAAAAAAAAACAAGTTTCTTGTCTATTGCCCGACGTTTCCGACCGTATTGCAACGGCCGTGGGCAATAAACAAGATATTTTGCCTTAAATTAATCACGCGATTAAGACCCGCAATATATATAGTTTCATAATGTGTATAAATCGCGAAAGTTTATCAAGATTATTAGATCAAGTCCGAAAATGTGAACAGTTAAACCGGCTAATTTATGATGTGGTGTGAAGAGTTTGTTTGTTTGTACGCGGTAATCTCAGGAACTAGTGATCTGATTTGAAAAATTGTTTTACTGTTCGCCCATTTATCGATGAAGGCTATAGGCTATAACATCACGCTACGACCAATAGGAGCGGAGCAGCAATGAGAAATGTTGCAAAAACGAGGAAAATTTACGCATACGAAGTTGCGCGAACTTCAGAACGAGTGCACAAAATTGGATAGTTCTATTTTTGTCGTGTTTTTTTAAGAATCGTAGGGATAAGAGAAAAAAATCTACACCCGTGCTTAGCCTGGACTGGAGCTAGTAGAAGATAAAATGCAGTGATTTGTTTTTACTAAATCATGCTATGGTTGGTCACATCATGAAGTGATCAATTTTACGATGACACGATTTAAATGTATGCCTAAAGCTTGCCTTTTGTATTCTCGGTGTTTGTAACTTCTCGAACAAAATTATAATGAACTGTGTTTTACCATAGCAACGGTCATTTACCGTATAGGTTGACCGACTGAAGTATGGTGACAACATATATATTTGCAGATAGAATGTAGGTACAACTGCCATTAACAATAATTGGAAACTTGTTAGTAAGCTTTATACTTAACCAGCTGTTCTCGTGTCTCTCTGATCGTAGCTGTCACAAAAATGGACCTATTTTGGTACATATATTTTGACGTGATATTGATTCGCTGATGGGCTGATACTTCAGCCTATCAGCAAATGGCAATTGCAGCGACATGCTATACAAATGGAATTAAAGTTATCACGTAACATTATCGTCCGTAAACTGACTTTACAGACAACCATTTTTTAGATAGCCAGTGTAATTGAGATGGTTCTTAGCTACATATCTATACCTACTAATATTATAAAGCTGAAGAGTTTGTTTGTTTGTTTAAAGGCGGTAATCTCAGGAACTACTGAACCGAATTGAAAAATTATTTTACTGTTAGATAACCCATTTATCGAGAAAGGCTTTAGAACATTACGCTACGACCAATAAAAGCGAAGCAGCAACGAGAAATGTTGCAAAAACGGGGAAAATTTACTCAAACGAAGTTTCGCGGGACAGTTAGTATTTGATAAAAATCAATTCAGAGGTTGCCTATCAGATCTCTCGACCTCCATTGAGTCATGTAGTTTAGATACATATCTAAACTACATGACTCAATGGAGGTAGGTACATACCTACATGCATTCAATATCATGTAATTTGAATTTGACGACAACTTTTTGTTGTACATTGTATTACTAGGTACCTATTACAATCTATCACGTAATACACTATGAACCATTGTACATTCTTAAAAAATGAACGAAACGTTTAATGTAGAGTGCTTTCAACACATTATTTGTCATCTCAAAGATACGTTGCTCCATCCAAAAGAGTGGCTGTTAAGATAACTAAATAGATTCAAGTTCATTTTGTAGAAGACACTTCATATATTCACACGATACACTTTAAAAGAAGATAATAATATCAGCTTATAGTCAAGGCGAAATAATGGTTTGGGTTGATTGGTTCACATAGAACTCGCGTGAATGTTGACCACGTTATTATTAAGTTGTTTTCTTGTTGGTAAATGCTTTCACGTGGATTCAGTCTAATCACTTATATTAGATTTTTATTCACCTATTTAAAAATAATTATAAATTATGTACCTATATAAACCCTACAAAAGCGTAGAAGTAATTATAAATATTATCTGAGTTAATATGGAGCGGTGAAGTCGCGGGTTCGAATCCTGCTCATTATACTACCGACGTGAGCCCACCACAAGCCATTGAGCTTAGCTGGAGGGGTTGTTACTAACGTGAGATTTGCAAATTATCTTTTATTTATGACACAAAGAATAAGTTAATTTTGATGAAACATAAAAGTATAAAACGTGTTGTATTGTCATCCGTTGTTATTATAACGTCGAGCATTTTTTGGGGAATTTTCACCTAAAAAATGTGTCGCGGGGGACTTTACAAACAAACACTATTACGGACACAAAACACACACTATAGTCAGAACTACAATTTATAGATCAATCAAAGTGGTTTCCATATGGGTATCGAACCCACACTTCCAGTGTATTATACTTAATTATTAGATTCAAACACACAATTAGCACTTACATTGGCTTTTTATGAAATAAATTTAGGTATTTATTTCTTACTGTTACTACTATACTCAGTTATTAGATTCCATATTTAGCACTTACACTGGTTTTTAATAAATAAATATAGTTTGGTATTTATTTTTTACTGATTACTCAAATTTCTTTCCAAAGTATCACAGTTTTTTCTGAGTTTTTCTGAAGAGGAAAAAGGATTGGCCTTGTCAAATTAAAAGGAAACCGAACACTTGAAGGGTTATAAATAAAGAAATATAGCAGGGAATTTATTTAATAATCTCTACCATCAAGAGATATGATCACCAAGAGATATCTGCTAAATCAAATTATGTATTAGTCGTAATGCACAGGGTGCATATTACACTTAAAAACCAAGGACTTTTCTAGTGTGGGCGATTTTTAGTCGCATAGAGTAGCAATATAAAAAAAATACACCATTAGCAACAATACCTTTTCAATTTCATTGCTGACAGCACGAGTTTATTAGTGGTAGATTAAAATACACTAATATTGATAACATAATCTCCAAAATTTAAAAGTCTTTATTCAGTTAGGATGCAAAACGAAACTTGTGATACGTTTTGATTCTACATGTACACGTAATGCCAAGTACGCCAGCAATAGGTAAAGTCGGAGAAAAGAACAACGCAATAAAAATTCGCGGCCACTCTTTTCAAAACGTAATTTTAAATTTGTATGTTTATAAACTTGATATGAAGGTAAGGGGTTGCCACTATTTTATTATAGGTACCTACATCATATTAGAAGACTGATGCGAATTATATTACATAATCAGCCTGAGTGGGTACAACCTAGTAAGAGCATCTACTTACAAAACAAAAAGTAAAAAAAAGATAAAATACTATAATTATATGTATACAGTTTTAAAAGAGTAACTTAGTAACCTAGTAGTTAAATGCAAATAATAATAGAAATGAAATCACAAAAAAAAACTCTGTATGCTATTCAAAATATTTTGTTTTGTAGTTTAAGCTTTTGGTGATCCCAGACCTTTATAATGCTTGAAGTGAGAAAGGCAGTATGATCTACAAAAAGATGCATAATGTTTTACATATCAAAACCTATCATAACCTGTCGGCATAACTTAAAAAGATTATGCCTCTATTTAAACTTAGCATAAATATTTATACAAAAACGCCATATCCATAATAAGAAATACAAACAAAATACATTATTTACAACCACTTAATTCTCGAATAATTTAGATAATCACATATTTTATGGTCTTTAAATATTCAAAACGGTTTATTAAGAAAAAATAAACCTGCCAACACTAATCTCTGGTCGTAAACGGCGGATAAGGGTTCGATACTACTTAGCGCAATCACAAGCATAATGACATTCCATCATTTGGAACGTAGGAAAAGGTGACATGCTCTTAATTTTTATTAAATACTAGCTGTCCCGCGCAACTTCGTATGCGTAATTTTCCCCCATTTTTTAAACATTTCTCGTCGCTTCTCCGCTCCTATTAGTCGTAGCGCGATGTTATATAGCCTATAGCCATATATAGCCTTCCTCGATAAATGGGCTATCCAACAAAAAAAGAATTTTTCAAATCGGACCAGTAGTTCCTGAGATTAGCGCGTTTAAACAAACAAACAAACAAACAAAAAAACCCTTTGCTTTATAATATTAGTATAGATGATATTACTTTTGATACTCTTCGATATTTACTTTGACAAGTTTTGATAGTTGTAAAATGTAAATAAATATATTGTTTTCGCAGCAATCAATCTAAACAGAGTCAACATCGCGGGATATATTACAGTACACAAATGAGTACATAAGCACAAGTGCGCCCTCTATTTTCTCAATTTCACGCATAGAAAGCTATTTACAGTACAGTCATATTTTTGAAAGCCCACCAATGTACCATTAGGTAACTCATCAATGCAACGACAGTGGCAATGTTGACCTTTCAAATTTTTTGCCCCGCTCGGTCACCACTTAGTAAAGACCCCCTGCCTTTGTGTTTAAAACATTTGCATTCTGAAACTGTATCACGACTACGACTATTTATGTTTATCAAATTTTATATACCAGAACTTTTAATAATAATAATATCTCGGGATAACTCACACAACGCTATCTGATCCCAAACTAAGCAGAACTTGTACTATGGAAACCAGACAACAGATAAACATACTTATATATTTCTAAATACAAACATATTATAGATAAATAACACCCAGACACAAAATAAACCATCGTGCTTATCACACAAAGTTTTATCCTGGGTGGAGATCGAACCCACGACCTCTTGCCTAGCAGTCGGATACATTCCCACCGCGCCACAGAGGCAGTCATTCAACGGTGAATTTAATTTCACTCTCTAGCTCATTGACACAGTGGTTGTGGAGACGAATAAATCTAAAAGATTGTGGGTTCAATTTGTGATTATATGCTTTTTGTGTGATTCCCACACAGGTCAAAACTCTATTGTGGTCTATTGTTCCGAACTCCGGATGAACTTTGTGTCCATGTCGGTCTATAAAGTATGGTAGTATACACTTTTTTTTACAAAGAAAAAGAATTAGTACCTACCCAAAATTAAGCACAAATCAATACTATGGCGATTAGTCTTTCATCAACGACGCGACGCTATGCCTAATGGGAATCAACCCTAATAAATGAGGAATAAAACAGCTGTCACGAAACGCGTAAAATTTTAATGTCTTCTTTAAAACTTACTAAGGTTTCCGTTATCGATACTCAACTCGATTATAGATATCGAGTTGCGGCCAGTTAACGAGGAAAATTATATTCGACACTGGCCAGTGGTGTCGTGTGACGGGAATTAGAAAAAAACAAATAATCTGTAATGTATAACGACTGTGTACTGTTTTCCAGTGTAAGTTAAAAGCGATTAGAGATAAATGTCATTTTAGCTTTGATCAAAAGAGCTTAGGCGTTCTGCTATAATGTTTTTCCCTATAGATCGTACTTACGTATTATGTACCCATGAGATAAAAAATAAAAATAATAATAATTGTTTGTTTTTTTTTTAGAAAAACTAAAAAGAAATTTAGAATTTAATTAATCTGTCTAATTTATCTACTGCCTCGGTAGTACATTATGTGGAAATGGCCTTTAAAAAATACACCTATACACAACCACGTTTTTTTAGACGACTCCCTGTGTCGCGGGGTACTTTACAAACACACATGTCACGGACACAAAGTACACCCAGACTCGAAACAACAATTTGTGGATCGCACAAAGTGGTGTTCCCGTGTGGGAATCGAACCCACGACCTCTTGCGTAGCAGTCGGACACACTCCCACCGCGCCACAGAGGCAGTCAAGTGTTTATAAATATAATATATAAAAATGTTTGAGGTAAAAATATAGAATAGTTAATATTCAGCAATTGATCACCAGCTGATTAACCAAATTATTAGTAACTTAGGTACTTGAAGCGAACTTACTAATTGAAGCGGCGGTAGCCTAATGGCTAAAGCATTGGTCTCGCAATCGTGAGGTCCCGGATTAGAATCCTACCCATTATACTACCGACGTGAACCCACTCCTAACACAAACCATTGCCTTAGCTGGAGGGATTGCCAGTAATGTAGAACCAAAATCCCTGTAATCTTTTTGAAAGAAAAAAAATCGGTACGAGACGGATTTAGACATGTTTATCCTATCAGTTTTGTAATTAGACCAATCGATATGTAATATTTGCACAATCAAGTACCTATCGCTTCATTTTCTCACTTAGACCACAAAAGTTTATTTATGAAAGGTTTGCTACGGTGTCAGATGTTTGATGGATTTCATCGAATTACAATGATGGGATCTCATTTTTTGTGGAAAACAAATACGGTCGGATTAGTTCCCGCTAATTTTGATTAGCAAAAAACTTATACCAACGACTTTATTTACTAAATAAAAATAAGATCCAACCCGTAACGATCGGTGCAATTCGATCAAAACATCGGGTAAATAAAAGGTAGCCTTTAAATAATTCACGCGATTAAGTCCTGAAATATCACTACATAGTTTAAAACAAAGTCGCTTTCTCTGTCCCTATATCCCTATGTATGCTTAAATCTTTAAAACTAGGCAACGGATTTTGATGCCGTTTTTTTTAATAGATAGAGTGATTAAATAGAAAGGTTTATATGTATAATAACATCCATTTATTTTATACACGTGCGAAGCCGGAGCGGGCCGCTAGTATCTAATAAAAATATGTTTTTTTCGATGGTATCCAAACTTTAAAAAATATTGAGTTACAAGGTATTGTGAAGTATCCTATAGGATAGGATCTTTACGTTTTTATCTGATAGCGGAAGAGGGTTATATGTTTGATTTTATGCAAATTAAAGCGAGGGCTGAATGTTTTGTTTAAGTTTCTAGATTGCAGTATCAAATCAAAGGATTTTAAAAGGCAAGTTTGAAAATATATTTTATAATCTTTATGGTTAAAAAATGTTTGGAGTGGCAAATCATAGAAAAATCAAATTTAAAAAGCGGCGGTAGCGTAATGGCCAAGGCATCGGTCTCGTAATCGTGAGGTCGTGGGTTCGAATCCTGACCATTATACTACCAACGTGAACCCACTCCTAACACAAGCCATAGAGCTTAGCTGGAGGGGTTAACAGGATTGCTAGTAATGTGAGACCACAATCCCAGATAGCTAGTTATCTTTTAAAAAAAAAGTTATTATTTAGCAATACAGTAAATAAATACATTTTAAAACTCAAAAAAACCCGCCTGTGTTTAATATCATGCAGTCGCATTTAGTAAGCATTCATGAATTATGTTGAACTTAATATCGTACTGCCTGATATTAAATATGAAGGTTATCTTGTTTCGGTCTTTTTGCAGGCGGCTTTTTTATTTATTTGATATGCAATCTAAATCCTCCAAAATTTTCAACCTGATGTGACGGCTTCACTAAGTTTACATTGTTCATAGTCCTTGCTGATAATATATAAACCATTAATTGTTTCGTTTCTCTGCTAGGTTTTAGTTTTTATATATATAATGCCAACTTATAATTAAATATAAGGTTAATTAGGAACCTACAATATGCTAACAGCCTCTGACAAGCGACAACAAAATCTAATTACAAGTTAAAAAAGACTTGTTTTAATTTATAATTAGATTTTTATGCAAAAATTAAAAAAAATACAACCTGGTGCTCCTATGAAAATAAAGTATTTAAATCGGATGCTCATAATGGAATAAATTAAGCCGACCTACATACAATACCCCCCTCGTTTAACAGTCATCCTGTCCGACTAAAACCCTTCATCATTCCTACCCATCCACCTTTCACTAATGATATGACTTATAGCAACAATGGACACATAAACATACACATCACCTCACAGTTAACCCAAAACAACACGCATTCAATAAAACAATAAAAGTTTCAGCAAAGAGGTCGGAAGTACCCCACCTGGACTAACTAAACCAATTCCAATTACAAACAACGGGTTAAAAGATTAAAACTGGTTAAAAGCCGTTAAAACCGCTTAAAACTAGTTGTGGCCAGTTATGGGCAGTTAGGAGTATAAAGGGCACTGTACACATTCGGTTTCGGTCCGGTTCATCCGAACGTAGATATCCAGTTTTATTGGCATCATGTGATATGCTTCTAGCGCGTGGTTGACCGCAGTTTAGGCAGTTTCTGAAAAGGCAGCACAATGTAAACTTTAGGGCGAAGATAAACATGCCAGTTAAACAGAACAGTAGGGTGCATACTAGTTACATACGAGTAAATGAAACTTATAGCGATCCAACGCGCTAGGGTATGCATGACGATTATAACCTTCCGAGAGGCATAACCGAGTTATAATGTACAGATAACGGTACAATTTTATGCCACACACGGTGGGGTTTGCATGGCAGTTATAACCTTCCGACAGGCATAACCAAGTTATAATGCACAGATAACGGTACAATTTTATGCCACACACGGTGGGGTTTGCATGGCGATTATAACCTTCCGAGAGGCATAACCGACTTATAATGTACAGATAACGGTACAATTTTATGCCACACACGGTAGGGTTTGCACGGCAGTTATAACCTTCCTACAGGCATAACCGATAACTCGGTTATGCCTGTAGGAAGGTTATAACTGCCGTGCAAACCCTACCGTGTGTGCAGGCAAAGCTTGTAAGGTTATAACCGTCATGCAACCCCAAGCGTGTGTTGCTGCTATTAGATACAGGCATGCCAGTTAGCGTATACACATGACAATTAGTTAGCACGTGCAAGGAGCTTATGCAAGTGTGCCGTTGTAGTGCATCAAATCTTTGTTGAACTTTTGAAGCCCGCACATATGCGGCAATACACAATTTAAAATCGTTTGTCTTATTCATACTTGGGCTAGCTATAGCTAATGTCTTACCTCCTAGTGCATAAAATACTATTTGATCCAGTATTCAGTTTAAGATACCAGTAGGTAAAGCGGTACAATTGTGAAACCGTAATGACATCGAATGTGTACACACGGTGTAAGAGTGGTGAGCTCTGGGTCTAAATCAATGACGCGCAACAATGCGTGGAGAGACCGCAGCGACATTCGTCCCTCGTTCGCGTAACATTTATTGGAAAAGTTCCACTTTAAAATGGGTGGTACAAGCGATAAGCTTATAGCGTGGCTGACTAAGTCTAGTTTTTTCAAGGTTTCATTACCTGATTTGAGTCAAGCACTCAAATCAGGTAATGATTCAGTAATCAGGAAAGTCTAATAACCTTTTACGACCTTCAAGCAACCTCTATTTCCTCTATAAATTTTGATCTCAATTGAATCAGTATCTTTTAAGGTTAGCGCTTGGAAACAAACAAAACTCTCTTCATCCTTGTTATGCCTATTACTTATTTAAATATGGTAACTTTATCATATTCATCTACCATACCTTAGTCAATTAAAATCTAGTTGACCTGGTAAATGTCGTGCCACTTATAATTGGGTGTACTTAATCCAAATCTTTTCACCAATATCGATTGAGAGGCTGTTTCAATATTGAGACAAACAAAACAAAAAAAATCAAATCGGTCGAGACAAGAAAGTTGCGTTATAACCCTAAATATATATCGTATTGCAAGTTGCCACCACGGCCGTTGCAAACAAAGTATTTTACCTTAAATTATTCACGCGATAAAGACCCGTAGTATATATAATTTTATAATTTGTACAAATCGCGAAAGTTTATCAACATTTATAAGAAACATGCGTTCCATGACGCGGAGCTGGACGGAGTGAAGCGAATCGGACCGTCAATTCACCTATCAAAGTGTTCGATATCGGTTCCAGAATTATTTCGAGCACTGTCATTTGTCAATTCATGGTCAGCAGATCTCCGTATTAGTAGAATTGTACCCTAATTGATTTTACTCGCTCCGCTTGCAACTTGCCCCGAAAATGAAAAATGCAAGGAATGCATCAGGTCCGGTGCAAAGTCCGTACACATATAATTTGACCGCCACCAGTAAGGATTCCTCCGTCATGATTTACAACTGCTACGGGACCTAAGGCGGTATGCGAACTATTGTACCACCACAAAGGTACAGGGGGTGATACGGACCGGGCCTTCGCTTCGGGTGGTTGCAACAAGTTCGCATTTCATGAAAGTGAATGTGTTTCATTTATCATTTAATGGAACATAATTCAATTATTGGTGAATTTAAGTAAAATGTGGCAGAAAGAAAGTCACTCAAATTTGGAAGTTTATGTGACAAATTGGGGGTTCGTAGCGCCCGTTTTTTTTATTTATAAGAAAACTTGGTTTATCAAGTTAGTTCTTAGCTTTGTGGGATGGAAATCCGTTTAACCGTTTTGCTTCAAGTGCCGAAGATTTTTCAAGCTTAATGTATAAGTTTTGCCAGCGACTCCGCCTGCGTGGATGTAGAATATCGCGATAAAAACAATCCCTGGACTCAAACTATCTCCATACCAAATTTTATCTATAGCGGTTCAGTGGTTAAGCCTGAAGACGTAACAGACAAAAGTTAGTTTCACAATCATAATATTAGTTTACATTATCTTTTCCTTACCGATTATTTACAATTTTAAAATTTCTTCACCTTAAATCTTCACATTTTTTTTTTTTATTTTCTTTTAAAAAAAGACGACTCCCGCAGTAGGGTACAAGCCCTGTGTCGCGGGGGACTTTACAATCATACAAGTCACGGACACAAAGTACACCCAGACCCGGAACAACAATTTGTGGATCACACAAAGTAGTGTCCCGTGTGGGAATCGAACCCACGACCTCTTGCGTAGCAGTCGGACACACTCCCACTGCGCCACAGAGGCAGTCAAACATTAAACAAACCGATCACAGATTACCAAAATATAATTAGTTTTTACCATACCAAAGTTACTCCCGGGGATAACAAAATAGTTCAATATTCTCCTTCCCAATAATTCAGTTTAAAGCCTCGGGGTTTATCACAAAAACGCTCAATTTAATTAAAAAAGATTCTTCAAAAATTATCTTAGAATAGGGAGAAGTGAAGAAAAGTTAAATAATAAGAAATAATGAGTTTCCCACGTTAATTAAAGTACTTTGAATGTGGTAAAGTTTGATCAAACAAAATGTCGGAGATTTTATTCTGATCCGCGCAACTTTTAATGACACCTAGCTGAGATAAGTTTTAATCATTAGACTTTGCCGTAGGTGAGGATTTTAGTTCAATAGTGTTCTGTTGGCTACAGTTCTGAAACTTTTACGACTCTTCAGTTACATACAAGTCAACGTAACTAGGAATAAATTTTGGTTGTTATTATGAAATAGTGTACATCTACTTGACCAAGTATTAGAAAAATAGAAGTTTAAACATAGAACTACTATTAGGTCAATTTTATTCGGTACGTGTCCTGTAACTGGTCAAAAGACATGGGAGACCTTCTATTATTGTAACATTTTTTTAATTACATTACATTCAGAAAGAGTGCGAAAAACATCTAACTACCTAATGGTCTTTTAACATTCGGTTTCGGGTACAAATTTTAGTTATAGAATACAACAAACAGGCTTGACTAAACCAATGCTCCTCGTTGGCAAAGTACCATAATCAATTTCTAATTCAAATTTCAGCATTCAACGATTTCTCAACACTTACTTGCCAGAGCCGGGAATCGAACCTTTCATATGTAAAAAATAAACATCCCGTGTTTTTATGATACCGACCGAAAGGATCAATCATAAGGAAAAAATCTAGCAGGCAAGGTATGAACATGTAAGTCAATATAGGTAACTACACCGATCTGATAAGCAATATAAATTGAAAATCATATAGGCTTGCTTGCAAAAATCCGTTCACGGATTGCCTTGCTTCGAAGTTTTAAAATCGAAAAAATATATAGCTATGAACACTTTTCAATTGGCAAGCTGTCACAATCATGTTAAACCCTTCCGGTCGCTAACGTCGTCGTCTTAAAAAGTTGAATTCCCAAAATGTTGATTTCCTGTAAAGTCTATTCCCAAATCGTTGAGTTCCATAATTGTTGATATTCATATCAATAAAATGTTATAAACAATATGTCTCATTCGGCTGTCGATGTTCCACGACTCCCCTACTGATAGCAGCTTATATCGCTTCTATAAATAAAACATCTCGTAATCGCATAATTCTGACAGTCAAAGAAAAAAACAACATATTTTAAAGATTGTTTAGATTCTCTCACGACACTTAAACGCCGCAGACAAAGTGCACTTAATACACTATATTTCCTTCCTCTGAAATCATGAGGGAAATTAAGACACGCCAAATATCTTATAACACATTTACATTAGCGTGTCGCACTGTGTCGATATTTCACTAAGAAAAGCCGTTACACTAATGCACGGCCGCCTAGTTGGAATACTGCCAGTGAACTCTGGGAGGCGGGTAATCACAAGAACGGTATTAAAACGTTGTCGTCCGGTTTCTGTGCGATGTATGTTTCCCGGACACTGCAATAATTTGCAGTTGCAATGATACCCTACGTCCTCACTTAAACGTGAATGTAGGTATTAACGATTCAACCCGAAGTTATAAAGTTGATAGTTAATTTTTAGCGATTCAGATTTAAGTACCTATACAAACCATATGGACCGTTACCTCGGGCGAGAGGATCGCGGCAATGTTATCGTCGTGTCACCTATTTGTATACACTCTCTTAGAACGTGTCATCACACGGCGATGTTATCGCGGCGAAACAACGAGTAGCTGAATGCGAGAAAAATGTCATAGTGTCGCCGCGCGCTGTCAAACGCAGGCGTCCCGCGACGAAAAAGTGACGACCATCGTACACGCGGCGATTCCGTTACGAGTCGCAACAATACGCTGGCGAAATAATCACTTGTTCGTGAAGACTATCCAACGATAGTAGAGCGGAATCGGATAGGTATAACGTTGTAAGTATGAAACAAAAACAACAGAAAGCTCACTTCTTATGCCCCATTATTCGGATGGAAGGGGGGGGGGGGGGAGGGACTACGGAACCCCATATTGTGCCCAACATGCACTTGCCCGGTTTTTTTTTTATACTTTTCGCCATCCAGAAATAAACCTAATTTATGTTAACTAATTAAAATTATTTATCTTATAGCAATATGTTTATTGCTTGTTTTAACTTTTTTGTACTGTCAATATTATTTTCTGTATAAGAATATAAGTATAAGAACCTTATTGAGTTTAATTTAATCAATGAATATATACATATTGGATTTACATCTCATGAATTAATCGATGTTTACGCATAATCATGTAAATCAATAACGAGATAAAGTCAGCTTGTCGAATGTAATTTATTTTGTTCTGACGTATGTTGGTACGTATATCAAGAAAATGAAATTAATTGATTGCTTATAAAATTCTGCAATTTTCCTAAAAATCTATATAATTATTATTCCTATTTTAACAGGCAAAATTATTTTTTAACATCTATAAATATTTGAATTTACACATAAATTAATAATTGAAGTTTATAGACCAGTTACAAACAAAATCAGTAGACAGTATACAAGTTGATTCATAATATACTAATAACCTCGAGCCCACTCGTGGCTTCTTTACAATACACCAATAAATTTATAATAGCAATTTAAAAAAAAAAAACATATTAACCCAAAACCACCTACCACCTATTTTTCTCACACAACCACCTTTGAGACCTAGGAGTAAAATCGTTGCTTTTTGTCAGGTTTAGGGTCTTTACCTAACAATAAAGGCACAAACAATAACAATCATTATACTTCAGTAAAATAGTCGGTAGGTGGTTAAAATCATAACTTTAAAAACAGGTGGCAGGTGGTTAAGGGTTAATATATTAAAAAAAAATCAAAACTAATATTACAAAGTTATTTAGTGTAATGTAAAGAAGCGACGAGCTGAATACTGCCAGTTGAAACAAGCTTATCCAATATAATACTACATGTCGAAATTTATTAGCGGTTAAGTATTCGAATTAACATTGTGTTAATAGATCATAATATGGTACGCGGATATTTTAAGCAAGGTAAATTCCGTCATAGTCCTCAGTTTAAATCATTTCGATAACAACCTATATATCTATAACAACCTTATCACTTTTCACACATCACTATAAAAAATAGCGACAAGTCTATCGGAAGACGTGTTGTGGCTTCAACTGCTTGATTAAGACTCCCCAAGTGAGACTAACTGCCACACCTCCGCCATTTAATATATAAACGTCCAACGAAAATCATGGCGGCCATGTTTAAATGAGTCAATACACCTACAATTTAATCACAATAAATCAATTACCGATCCAATAATTCTCCGACATCCAGCAAGGTTTGGTTTAGGATAATAAGTCCTTGACGTCTTGTTTGAAGTTAACAAAATCGTAATCGAAATCAAGTATTACTATATCGTTTGTCTCAATACCATCCCAGCACATTACGGTTCGACACGAACTTTCCAAATCAATTAAAAATTAATTAAATGCCCTTGTTAGCGTCCTAGTTGGCGCAGTTTTGGCATTCATCATGTATTCATGGTGCACCACCTGGCGGTGCTTTGAGTCTATGCAGATTTGGTATGTATTGAGGGAAATACGCTAGACAGTTGTTTGAAGGGTACTGGGTTAGGACTTCATACACCCAATTACTTAAACAATACTTTAACACTAAATATTTTTGAGGTGATTTGGCAGAGAAACAAAGTTATCGACATAGCCTACAGGATTAGCAAGCTGAAGTGGCAGTGGGCTGGCCATATTAGCCGAAGAACCGACAACCGTTGTGGTAAACGAGTTCTTGAGTGGAGACCGCGTCTCGGCAAACGTAGTGTAGGACGCCCTCAGGCCAAGTGGAGTGATGATCTACGCAAAACGGCTGGCAGGAGCTGGATACGAGAAGCCGAGGATAGAACAAAGTGGCTTGCAATTGGTTAGGCTTATGTCCAGCAGTGGACTGCGATAGGCTGATGATGATGATGATGATAATGAAATATTTTTGCCACTACTATTCCTTTATGTGTTCAAAAAAATTGTCGTTAAGTCTCATGCTGTCACCATGACAGCATGAGACTTAACGACAATTTTTTTTAACTTAAATCAGGTTCCTTATTCCCGTTTTTTTTTTCAGAGTTCGCAGCAAGCTCGTGTGAACTGTCAAAATCTTGTCATGATGGTAAATAGAGAGCTGCGCTTAGAAATGCTTCGACGTGCATGCACAGTGGATATCTTTGCGCGCACCGCGCATGCGTCACTTCGCACGGGCTTGTCACGGACTCCAAATAAAGATCGTGAATAAGGAACCAGATTTTTTATGTAATGTCAGAACGACACGGTCTGTAGGCGTCAGATGTCATAAATATTGATAGGCCTGTTGGCCTAGTGGTTAGTGACCCTGACTGCTAAGCCAGAGGTCGTGGGTTTTTTGTGATGAGCGCGATGGTTTATTCTGTGTCTGGGTGTAATTTTTGACTGCCTCTGTGGCGCGGTAGGCGTGTGTCCGACTGCTACGCAAGAGGTCGTGGGTTCGATTCCCACACGGGACACCACTTTGTGTGATCAACAAATTGTTGTTCCGAGTCTGGATGAACTTTGTGTACGTAACTTGTATGTTTGTAAAGTCCCCCGCGACACAGGGCTTGTACAATATTGCGGGAGTCGTCTTAAAAAAAAATATCTATGATATGTATGTACAACATAGTACAAACTCTGCTTAGTTTGGGATCAGATGGCGTTGTGTGAGTGGTGGTGAATGCAAGCGAAGACATCAGTTATGCCAAATTTGAATTTTTCGAACAGTACATCACCTTAAAATGTTATTCAGTTTGCCATTACTCGTGTAATGTGTCTGTCATAACAATAAATGATGCCTTTGGCAAGGCCGAATCTTGCTTTTATGATCCGCTTCATATTACTTCAAGATAACGTGAATAAGGCCTCTATTACACCTCCTAAGTTGTACCTAAGTAGCGACCCACAGGTACACTTCCAGACAAAACAACACTAAATATCACTGAAAACGCCAAAATAGCTGTAACACAAACATAACTAGCCTTCCTTTCATAAAGCTCAATAAAACTATGTAGAAAATCTAAGCAGTTGTTCACTTGGGTGCCATTACGTCGACTAGTGGAGCTATTACGACCATGTATAGCAGTTTGTTGTCCCCAAGTGTGTGGAAACGCCATTTGGATGATATATGTACAGTGTGTAGGTATGGAAGAGCTGAGATTTCACGGAAAATGATGTTTTTGAGGTGTTTTTTTAGTAAAATGTGAAGTATTGCTTTGAAATGGGTATCGAATAATGTCGCTCCCGCTGTCTGCGCTTAGATCTTTTGAACTGCGCAACGAATTTTAGTGCAGTTTTCAGAAATAGATAGAGTGATTCAAGAGGAAGGTTTATATGTATAATACATGATCCCGCTGGATCGGGATACGCGCGTACGAAGTCACGAGTGTCCGCTAGAAGTACCTAACTGTATAAAACCAATAATCTGACGCTTTGTCATACTTTCTCCTGTAAGACAAAGCGTTAGGTTATTTGTTTTTTTTCTCAAGCCTTCCTATTCATAACAATTTAGTAAAAGCATTTACAATTTCTATCTATCTCAAATATGTATTATCCTCCTTATATTTACACTAGCTGATCCGCGCAACTTCGTATGCGACAATTTTCCCAGTTTTTGCAACACTTTTCATGGTTGCTCCGCTCCTATTAATCGTAGCGTGATGTTATGTAGCCTATAGCCTTCCTCGATACATGGGCTATCCAACAGTAAAATAGTTTTTAAATTCGGACCAGTAGTTCCTGAGATTATCACGTTTAAATAAACAAACGAATGATAAAAATAAGTCGCTTCCCTCTGTCTGTCCGCTTAGATCTTCTAAAATATGCAAAGGATTTGAATGCGGTATTTACTATCATTCAAATATTTTTTAGCATTAGTTTATATGTATAGAACATGCATATTTTTTTAAGGATAACTAGTATTGATTGTGGGTCTCACATAATTAGCAATCCTGTTAACCCCTCCAGCTAAGCTCAATGGCTTGTGTTAGAAGTGGGTACTTCATGTTCGGTAGTATGATGTGTAGGATTCGAACCCACGGCCGCCGCTTATGTGTATAGATGGTGAAAAAAATTCGTCCGTTTTATGTCGGAATATTGCAACACTTAACTGGCAAACAAATATATTGTGAAAATTGGCATTTTAAAAAAAAAGTGGCCATGAGTTTTTATTGGCAACATCTTTTCTCACAGCTTTACTCTTGCGAACTTGGTATTAAATTCTATTATATTTCGCGCAAATTCGTCTGCGTAAATTTTCCCGCTTTCGCAACATTTCTCATTGCGCTCTACTCCTATGGGTCGTAGCGTGATGTTAAATGCCTTCCTCGATAAATAGTAATACTTGCTTTAAATTTGGTTTACATAATAGTTGCAGTATGTATTTATAAGCCTGCGGCTCTGAAAATGCAACAACTAAACTACCGCGCTACACGTTTATAGAAAAAACATGTATTCTATTAAAAATTTAAAAAACCCGCTCGCAAAATACCAGAAACAAGATAACCTAATATAGTCGGAGGCACGATATTAAGTTCAACAGAATTCAATAAAGGCTCCGACTGCAAGATATTAAATTTGAATCAGTCGGTTATAAATTAACAATGGTTTAAAATATTTTTTAAAGGCGTCACTGTTTTCGTAGAATTTTTCCGATATTCATAAAGAAAAATACAAGATAATATCAACACAAAATTTCCATTGATCGAGTCAAATTTCTTAATACTTTATACGCGAACACCCGCTGACATACATTGTTATGCTTTTAGCTGGTAATCTTCAGTAGTGTTCATATTTGGCAAACATTTTTGTCTTTATAGTTAATTGGGTAGTTGACTACAATAAAGTAAATTATTTTATACTAATCAGGTAGTAATAGATCTAAAAATTGCTCTGAAAATAAGTGCTCTTTTACAATTTAACATGTTTGTTTGTTGAATTTAAAAGCATGAAAACGAATACTAAAAGTAATGCTTTGACGATAGAAACTTATGACGTCTTAGGTTGTTATTCCATACAAATTTCTATAGAGCTTGTCGTTTTGACATTTCATAAAAAGCGACTGATTTGAGTTGACAGTCAACATCCCCATTGTAAAGACTATACCTATTGGTGGCTAGCTAACAAGCTATCTAAAATAGTCGCCTTTTTGTAGTTCCAAAATCCAGATAAAAATGGCATAGACCTTTAAATGCTAGCTCTAATTTTGCAGTTCTTAATAAGGCATGCATTTAATAAACTGTATGTATGAAAGAAAATATATGGAAACTGATTTTAAGATGTCTTATATATGGCAATTTAAACATATCTACCTATGTTTTAATTGTGGTTAACTACCTATGTCTCTGTATTTTTTATCGAAACTTTGTTTTCATTGAAATAGAGTAGGCCTCCAGGCTCAACTCAGTAATATGGTATTTGAGTAGATCAAGATAATATTAGCACGTTCAAAATGGTACTTGTTGGAGCTAACTTGATTAGCCGTCACAGTAACACAAGCAAACTGTCAGCCACAATCAAATTGCTAAGTGAGATCACCCGCTACGCGATGTTTCGCGCTTGTTAGCATGCCCGTAGTTTGGCAAGAATGTTGGGTAGACTTTGGCGCATAGTTGGTGTAGAATAATAGGGAGATTATATGAACATTGTGACTTGAAGTACGTGGCTTATAAAGAACACTGTCTTTGTTGTAGCAGGTTCAAAATACCGAGAATAGGTACAGAAGGTAATCTTTATATGTACTTCGCTGGAGCAACGCATACATAAACATTGCTCGTCGGAATACCTTCCAAACTTCGTGATCTTAAATTAGTAATTTCGAAAATACTAATTTCATCCCCCAACACTCGATAGGTTAGATTCCAGAAACTAGTCTAAGAATGGAGACCGTGGCTCAGTAAATTTATGGCAGGAAAACACCCTGCCACATTCGTGCGACGAACTAAAGCAAGTCACTGGGATGGACTAGGTGTGGAAGGTGAAGGACCAGGTGAGAAGCCTATGTCCGGCATTGGACTGATACAGGCTGATGATGAACGATGCTAATGATGATGCTTGAGCGAGGTATGTATGAGGGTTACCTTCTGTTCTTTCGATATTATGTGTTAAAGGCTTTAGTTAGTAGTGTGAATGTTGACTTTATTTAGGCTTTGAGGGTATTCTTGTGTACTGCATTGTAGTCACAAATTTGCATGACTGCATCGTTATTGTATTGTGAAAGTAATCGCCTTATGAACTACCTGTGTACTGTGTTGGGGGCTTAAATAATACGCAGGTATTCCCTTTGTGATATTCTGATAATTGTTGTTACGAGGCTTGGTTTTGTGTTTTGGGATTTTATAGTACGTAAAACTGTTTATAACGACTGCCTCTGTGGCGCGGTGGGAGTGTATCCGACTGCTACGCAAGAGGTCGTGGGTTCGATTCCCACCCAGGATAAAACTTTGTGTGATGAGCACGATGGTTTATTCTGTGTCTGGGTGTTATTAATTATATAATATGTATGTATTTAGAAATATATAAGTATGTTTATCGGTTGTCTGATTTCCATAGTACAAGCTCTGCTTAGTTTGGGATCAGATAGCTTTGTGTGAGTTGTCCCAAGATTATTATTATTATTATTATTTGTGTCTGTATAATATTAAATACATTTTCTTTAGTAAGTAGGTATAAGTTAATTAGTTACCAATTAGTTCTAGTAGTTACATTTTTTTAAAGATAACTTGCAATGTGGAATTGTGGGTCCCACATTATTAGCAATCATGTTAACAGCTTCAGCTAAGCTCAATGGTTTGTTTTAGGAGTGGGTTCACATCGGTAGTATAATGACTAGGATTCGAACCCTCTTCCTCTCCTCTTCTCCTACCGACTTCACGATTGCGAGTCCGATGCCTTGAACCTTGAACTATGAGCTTAAATTTTGATTTTAGACAAAATAGTAACTATGATGAGCTACGTTAATAAATTTGTAGTACCTACTAGTTTAGTTGCTGGTATTTTAATAACGCCTAGATCACCAAACAGACTTGTATAAGTTTGATACAATTAATTGGGACATAATTAGATAGTAGGTACCCTGCTTTGAGTCATAATCTCATGAAAACCGTACAAGATTTAGTTAAGATATAGAACATCTTTGCCATGCTAAAACCTAGTTATAATGAACTTTTCATTTCTCTAGAATTGCAGAAAGCCGTCCAAAAGTGCGAACAGGAGTATTATCAATCATGTAGGATTGAGAGCCCAAACTTGGTCCCATTTACAAATTATAGATGTGTTCCAAATTGTAAGTTTGGGCCGGAACCCGACGGAACTCCGTTTATGTTCCACAGACTTTCTTAACGCGATAATTGAAGACTTCAAAGTTTCGGGTTCGGTGAACGTATTGGAGTAATTAGTTACTTTATTGAAAGGCTCTTTGGAAGTATTTGAAGGATTTTCATTGGAATTTATTTCTGAAGATTCGTTAATTATAACATCATAACATTGGATAGGAGAAAGTGTTTTTATTTAGTTTAAAACATTATTACAGATCACATACATTTCGTTAGGAAAAGCCCTTAAAATAACATGTTATTTTATACGGTATTTATTCTTAAAATTGCTATTGATAGCTTTGAAGCAAACTCAATACACTACTGATGAAAGCCAATTTGTAGTACAAGCATTTTACATTTACTAACATAAAGCTTTACGTATTTATATGTATAACCCATCTGTAAAAATATTTTGATGTTGAACATATTTTTTGCATCTGCCATTTAACATTATATTGCGAACATTATGGATGATGAAGTTTACAAAAAAAAACCCGCCTGGAGGCATTAATTCATCTCGATGAACTTAGTAAAGTGCCTCCGATTGCACGAAATTATATAATTATGTAGGAGATAAAATATTACAATTTACAATAAATGTCCTAGAATTATTAATACAATAAAATAATTTAATGAATTGAGATCAAAAAAACAGGCTGGTTTTAAAAAAAAACATTAAGAAAATAAGTAAAAAATCAACACAACAATCACAGCGTTTAAAAAATTAAATTAACATTACTTAAAAGAAAAATAAATAAATAAAATTGCATGTCAAATGTTAATTACCAATATTGAGACTAACAAATTCAGCCACCGAATAATAACAATTTTCCAACAGGTAGGCTTTTAGTTTTCTTCTAAATAAATTTGTATTGTAAATAAGTATTTTTAAATCTGTCGGTAAACAATTAAATAATTTTTATTGTTCACCGATTAAATAATGTTCAATACCAGTCCGGTTTTGAACACAGTGACCAACAGGAAAATCAGGCTTCTTTTTTCATTTCAAGTGTCTCTTTCGTGTATTCTCTCTGACTACCTTTTTCATCTTCCGTTTCATAAGTATAAATATACTTTGATAAATTAGATAATGTTATTAAAATGTACAAGCAAGGCACTGTAAGTACCCTGAAAGTTTGCAAGAAATCCCGACAACATTCTCTCTGCGGAATACAGAAGAAAGACAAAGGTATGGCTATTATACTGATATGCTCTTTAAAGACTAATATTTGTAACTAAAATATATATATTACGGGTCTTAATCGCGTGAATAATTTAAGGTAAAATACCTTGTTTATTGCCCGACGTTTCGACCGTATTGCAACGGCCGTGGTCACGGGAAGACTCTTCCCGTGACCACGGCCGTTGCAATACGGTCGAAACGTCGGGCAATAAACAAGGTATTTTACCTTAAATTATTCACGCGATTAAGACCCGTAATATATATATTTTAGTAATGTGTACAAATCGCGAAAGTTTATCAACATTAATATTTGTAATTCATCAAATCCGCTAGAACCTTTGTTAGGCATTTCTCTGACGATGTTTACCATTTCTTTGGGCCTAACTGAAGGGAAAACCATCTCGTCCGACACTATATCAGTACCTTCCTTTAAGAAAAACCTTGATAGATGTTCATCGGCTACCCAGGAAGCGATTTGATCATTAAATTCTTTAGCGAATAGGTTTGCCTTAATACGTTGGTTGTCAATTATTGTATTGTTATTTCTTAGTACAAGTTTTCTTAACAATTTGTCTTTTGTATTATTCCTGTGCTGATTTACAACTCGCCATATTTCCTTACCACTAGTTTTGGACTCTAAAATGTTCCCTATTGCAGTACGTTTGGCTTTTTTAACTAAGTACTTTTTGAAAACATCGAACATATTTATTTCTGTACAAAATGATACTATCCTGATGATTGCCACTATTTACACACAATCTTTTCATCTTGCTTGAAATTCTCAAACCTTTAGCTATCCATTCTATAGTCATCTTATTATTATTGAGAGATAAGTTTCGCCTTTTCTTCTTGAGAATTTGATACCTATATTGCAGTATTGAAAACAACTTTTTTTCACACCTCTTTATTTTGACATCTTTTTTCAAACATCACATATCTAAGAACACTTGGGCGGTCAAGACGAATCTAACGATGTCTGTATGACTGTAAATGTATTGTGAGATATCAGGTAATGAAGAATATTTACATAAATACATACATACAAGATATGCGCTGAAAACATAACCCTCTTGTAAAATCGGGTAAAACATCCAATAGAGTGTTCTAAAATAATTACAAACGTTATTGACTGGCTGCTAAACAAAGCGAATGGAGACTCCGCCTGCTGATAAGCTGAAGTATTGTGACCGCCTACGTGTATGCGCCCAGGTCCTCTAAAGCTATCACAGGTATGATTGTTTATTACGATGTCATCAATGTTTTGGCGATTGCAGCGATACAATTGGAAATTTTTGAAAAAGTTTAAAAAATGGTGTCACAAGCATGTCTGTTTATTCAATGTCATCAATGTTTTCTTATGACGTTTTCACGTAGGTAAAAGTATAGTCCGTAAACCGACCTTACAGACTACCTTTTTTAGCTATTTTATTACTACGATATCTAATACATACGTAAACGATGTCACGGAAGACAGCTAGTATATTACAATATAATTATATACACCTTTATTACAAACGCAAATTGTATAAATAATTTGAAAAGCAGTGCACATCATTACATGATTCCTCCCCCTACGCAGGTACAAAATAAATTTAACAAAACCCACCCTAATAAATAACTACAGTTTAAAACTATAGCTATCTGTTCCCCGTTCTACAAGTTGGCAAGGAAATAGGTACATTAAGATAAACGTAGATGTTAATTTATAATTCACGAAACATTAAATACGTCACGGGATGGTTGCACGGTCGCCATAACTCATATGAATGCATACTAATGTCTACGAAGGCAGTAGTGTTGTGAATACCTTCGTAAGATACCATAACTAAAGCATAGCTTATGCTTCTTGGTCTAAATAATTTAATACAGTAGAGAAATAGCATTTTGGTTTGATAGAGGCTTGAATCCTCTATTGGGGGGGGGGGGGGGGGGATATCAAAGAAAGGTAGCATACATGGCTGGACTGTGGACTCAAATATTTTGATATATTCAATCTCATGTATTCTGCTTTTAATATTTTTTATCTCTTGTTTTTGCATCAGTCTTTAACTTTTTGGCTTATTTTTTTCCGTTTAGCCCCCTTTCGCAACGCGCGATAAGAACCTTCGTTCCAATATATAAATAAATATCTTGAGACAACTTACAAAATGTCATCAAACTAAGCAGAGCTTGTATTATGGCACCCACAGCACTGTTATACATATTTATAAATTTCTAAATACATACCTACATATTATAAATAAATAACACCTAGACACAGAATAAACCATCGTGCTCATTTTTCGCGGCAAGCCCCCGCTTCTTACTGTCAAAATCTTGTCATAATGGTAAATAGACCTGCGCTTAGAAATGCATCGCACATGCGCGCGTATATCTTTGAGCGCACCTAGCATGCGCCAGGTCGCGCGGGCTTGCCGCGAAAACAAAAAAAAACATAGTGAATAAAAACCCTGGTTGGGGATCGAACCCAAGAGGTTCGGCTTAGCAGTCAGGGTCACTAACCACTAGACCAACAGGCCACATAACGGTAAAGTCCCAAAAATAAAATCTAAACTGTTTCTCTCACGGTAACAAAATACCTTCTAACATTTATACTTAAATAAGTACCTCCAAACTATTAATTCTATGCCGACGAACACAAAACTTCAGTGAAGTTTGGACACTTGAACAGTGAGCACAAAACATGGAGCCCAAGAGTACGCACTACGTACCCTACAAATCAGAAACAACCTCCGCGATACGAAACTTGCAAGTTTATAGCATTGCTGTTGTGTACATACGTCATATCAAGACCCTAAACTTTGTGACTGCGAGATTATATCTGAGAAGTCCTGTAACTGTTATTTACTGGTACCTATATTTATTTAAAGAGGCCGTGACCGTGCCGTGATATTACTGTTGGTTTTTTTTTTTTGAGACTACGCTCGTACTAGAATACAAGCAGGCGCGAAACATACTGGCGAACACGGTGGAGACGCCTGCAATCCTAGTTGTCAGTAGGCTTGGAAAAAATATTTCAAAAATAAAAAATACATGAATTCGCGTTATAAGCTGAAAGTTTAATTTTTTTTTTCCTACCTCCTTAGTTGAGCTGGATGCGAGCTGAATCCGCGCTTGAATACAAGACAGTTGTTGCAAAACACTAAACAAACAGATACACGAAACTATTTTCTTTTAAAGTTAACTAGCATGGGATTGAGTCACACATACCCCTCTAGCTAAGCTCAAAGGCTTGTGTTAAAAGTGGGTTCACGTCGGTAATATAATGAATAGAATGCGAACCCGCGACCTCAAGATTGCGAGACCGATGCCTTAGCCATTAGGCCTTATTCATTTTCTTTTTTGATTTTGATAAAAAATTAATGAACACAAGGTTTACCAAGACTCGCCATGGATCTTTAAAAATTTTGGAAGGTATAGTAGAAAAAATCTGTACCTACCTAGTATGATACTGAATCATTGCGAATTACAAATGGTGAAAATACAAACTCAGTGGTAATTTTTTTTTCTATTTTTGACGTAGACCATACTCAATTTTTTTCCTATCTACTTAACTACTTCAAATATTTTTTGTTCATTTACTTATTAATTAAACCATAAACATCAATTCCATATTCAAAATCAGTTTCCAAATCATATACGGCAATACCCCAAGTTTACACTCTCGCACAATAAGTAGTTGGGTTCGGGGCAACAACGACTATATTCAACCCTGTAAACTTAGCTCGTATATCGTCTACGACCGTCCCCTTTAGGTCACGTACTGTGCCCTAAATTTAAAGGAAAACACTCCAATAAGTTGTACGCCAACTGCGGGTTGAAATATACGGGAAGGGATTGTGTGAGGTGGTGAATAAAGTTTATAAAAGATTATAAGTTCTAGACGCAAATACGTGTTGTAAGTTGAAGGGGTGTGTCTGTGGTATTGTAGCGCCCAAAACGATTATAAAATATCCGAATCTCGAAATATCTGCCATATTGAAAGAAATACCTATCCGCATCTCCAGAAATATCTGCATCACAAGAAAAATCTTCATCTTGGAAGCAATATCCGCAAAATATTCGCATCTCTTAAGATGTAAAGATTTTGACGTGAAAACGTCTTATAATTCGATGAAGCCTGAACGCACGAAAATACATGACTCATAAGGCGTTACCTCGCTCTGAGGTGTTCCATTTTAGTGCAAGCAAGAGCGCGGAACGAGCGACAAAGAGGCACAATTCTTTTGAAAAATGAAACCATTCCATCAGTATTTTCTTATGACGTTGTCACGTTCAACTATCGTCATTAAACCGACTTTAAAGACAACCGATTTTTTTAATTATTATTTATTTGCATCTTGAAAGAAATATTTAAAATTTAAATATGGTAGAACATCACAACCCTGTATGACATTATTTTATAACCATATCTGTAAATTAAGAAATTGAATTGAAGTGAAATTTCGTACAATCATAATCTCGAGTAAATGAAAAATATTCGCATCTTTAGAGATGCTAATATTTTTATTTTTAACTGGTGCAATATTAATCAGCTTCAATTTTGCTGACTTGTCAAAGTAATTTCTGAGTTAATTTTATGAGATCAACGATTTTGACTTTAACCACTAGGTATACCGCGCGTTTTAAGAAAGTAGCTTTGCTTGCCAAAGTTCAAATTCTCAGCCGTAAGTTTACAAATTTTATTACATCCTTGCCGTAGTACGTACATGTACCTCATATAGCGACAACTTGGATAAAACTCAAGAAAAATTGCTTACTGTGTATTAATTTACTTAAAATAGAATAGAATAGAAAATGTTTGTGGTCAACCACACACGTGTAAGTACTTTTACAGTTATTTTCTTAATTTAAACTAATAATTAAGTACATCGTGTTGTGGAAAATGTTGTTTTATGCGAGATTGCATGTAAACGCTGGTTTTCAGCCCGTCCCTTCAACATATAAATGAGATAATACAAATAAAATAATAAAAAAACAGAATATAGAATCTAAAAAAACAAACTTACAGAATCACAGAAAAACATCATAGGTACGAGGACAAAGACAAATAAAAAATAAATAAAAAAATAGGCAGTTAAAACTAATTATTAAATTTTACAATAAGAACTAAAAAAATCATACGACTTATAAATTAATTAACTATTTTAGCCCAAATTAATTAATTAATTAGGATGAATACACATAAACCATTTTAGTTAGGACAACCAATTTCACAACATACAAATACGATCCCGTATTTGTATGTTGTGTTATTGGTTGTCGCAAATTAACCAAACATAATAATTATTAAAACTTTTTTACATTTAAAAACAGTAGATGATGAATTTAACTTTATCTGTTTTGTTTTTAAATTAATGGTGGAAGTAAGTTGGATTCCAGACTTTTTTTTTTTACTTACACTATTCCCTTACAAGTGCCGGGTTATGGGGTGCAATAATGAGTATGAGAGACTTGAAATATAATCTAAGAATATATATACAATGAGATTTATAAAATAATAGCTCATGCCCGCGGCTTTGCCCGCGTGGATGCCAGATTGTTACCAAAATATTTAAAGGCAATTTCCATACTAACATTGCACCCTCGTTTTACCGGGTGAATTTAAAAAAAAAACATATCTTAGAGCTCCCCTACGTTATAAAAGGAACACCTGTGCGAAATTTCAAGTTTCTAACCCTTATAGTTTAGGCCCTGCGTTGATGTGTCAGTCAGTCAGTCAGCTTCTCCATTTATATATATAAAAAAAGAAGAATAACCATTGCTGATCATAGATATTTACAAAACGTTATGATTATGTCCGCAACCTTTGAATAAGGTTTGAAATTAAAAAGGAACCGCGTAAAAAAGGTACAAAGGCCTTCAATCTCATAAAATAAAACATTTAAGTTCAAACAAAATGCAAAACAATAACAGAGAGTTTAATGTTAATGAGAGAAATCGTATCAAACGCGGTGTTTCTACAATAAAATCTTAAATTATATACATGTTATTACACTTGGTTTCCTGTACTGGCCCTTTGATGGTAGCATTGCCGCTTTGTTCCACTAAAGGTCGCGATCCACATCGCATTCGCTTCGAATCGGTGAGTGGTGCACCGCATTTTCACTTATCGATACTTATTGAGTACTAGCTTGAGCTATTATAAACTAATTACTGTAATCATCGAAGAGTAACCTTTTTGCATTGTATGTATACAGCACCATACTCATCAAATCGTTAGCATCGATTAAATGTTTTACTACGATCAATATCATATCAAGCTGCATGAAATAATCGATTCATCCTCTAAAATTACACGTTTAAATACTAACAAGAAGGAGTAATTTTCACTCCTAATCAATCTCAAAGGCGGTTTCTTATTAATTTCTCTGCTAAATCACCTTTACGATGGGAGCAAAAAGATCCAACCCATCAAGCAACGTTGCAGTTTTTATGGACCACTACTAGTTGTAGAACTCGATGTGCAAGCGATTCTTTGCGATATTGAACTTTTACCCCTAAATTTAATTAACGCATGAAACAACTTGGACGCAACGTGCCTGGTACGAAATAAATCTTGGCTTCGGCCAATGATTGGTTTCCAAAAAAAAAACAGATAAATTGAAAACCTATTCCTTTTTTGAAGGTAAAAAGTAGACTGGAAACTAAGTGGATATTATATTCGGAATAGGTATATATTAGGACCTTTTATTTACCCGTCGTTTCGATCGAAATTGCACCGATCGTGGTCACTGGTCAACTGATAGCAGCTTAGCGATGTCTCCGTGAGGCGCGGGATTTTTAAACTACCCTCGCCTGGTCTTGATAAATTTGATATTTTTTTCTAATATAAAATAATAAAATCTATCGCGAAAGTTTAAAAACAATAATATAACAACAATCATTATAGTTGATATAGTAGGTACATTATGTAACAATGTGGCGAGTTCTTTTAAAATCTGAATGTTATTTACATTTCTGAATCAGTGTCACTCTCTCAATCGCTCCTGGTGGATGAGTTCATACCCCTGTTACCCTGTCAATCCAAAAAAATATTCTAATCGATTATCACGATAAAACCAATATAAGTTGATTCAATTCAGTTTAGAACTCGTTCGAACTTTCATCGAATCCTCCCAAGTGTTTTATTCTATCGAGAATCGTTAGTAGCCAACTCTTAATCCCCCGTCAGCGAGCGGTCGAGCGCCGGAACTCATTTACGGTGAAATAAAAAGGGTTTATTACATATTTTTATTTGATGTCGGAAACTCTTCACGGAGTACATTTTAAACGTTCCCAACTACTGATTTAAGTTTCAAATGAACTGCTTTAGTTTTAGTTAATTATAACTTGGGAGTCTCGAGTTTGTACGTTATTAACATTGAAGAGAACTGAGAACTGTTTTATAATGTAACATTTTGCTGCGCTTTAACACTGCGCAGTACTATGGCCCAAATTAATTTGTTACCGCACGAAATTTACTTTATTATTTAAAATTTGAGCATTTTATTAAACTCATATTATGACACGCGTACTTACGATTTGCCTGAAAAAATCTCTAAAGCACATACCCACTGTAATTTTGTAGCTAACGCTGTATTCTCCTGGGTACATAATTTAATAACTCAGATAATTCAATATCATATTTGACTCACTTTTGCCGCGAGTTCTGATTTTCAAAATGTACAACATCTTCCTCGTTCTTATAGCTGCCTCCACACCAAATTTCATCTAAATCGACTTACTATTTTCGACGATTAGCGTGTTCAAAGTTGAAACAAACTAACTGTTCAGCTTTATTATATTAATATAGATGAAACACATGAGAACATCAAAATATTTTACTACCGTGATCAACTCTTCTGACGATCAGTGGTTAAAGAAATCCAAGAAATATATTTCAAGATTTGAATTTATTTTGGGTTTCTAAATGATACGAAGTACGGATTAGGTATTTGTTGGATTCCTAATATCACATCCACCATTCTTCTACTAGAATTATGAGATTGTCAATTATTGTCACTGACAAACACGTCTTTAAGGCGACAAATATCACCAATTCACACTCATATCTACAATTTTAAAACTCGCAAATATGGTTTCAAAGTATAAACTTTGTTAATGGCGCCCTTTGTATATTCAAAGCAATTTGATTTAGTGAAATAAAATTGGATACAATTTGCGGTCTATTCTCCAATAAAGTTTATTAGATGTAGGTACCTACCTATATCTAATTTTGTTGAACAACTTTCCAGGTAAGTTCATTGTACAATTACGTTTGAAACATCCTTGATCGAGCTGAAAAAGAAATCAATGAGGTTAAGCAACGTTATTATTGCCGACACATAAATAAGGTACCTACCGTTTTTTTTTTCTAAAACATGTTTTTGTCCTTGTGTCTTAGAGAGCTCGTCAATCCGTCGATCTTGCACCTAATTTCTCTCCGGTCATGTACAATTTTTATCACAAACGATAAGAAAAGTTATGAAATAGAGAATGTAGTTATATTTATGCACACACCAGTGCATTATTTATCCTACACTAGCTGTCCCGCGCAACTTCGTTTACGTAAATTTTCCACGTTTTTGCAACATATCTCATATTTGCTCCGCTCCTATTGGTCATAGCGTAATATTGTATAGCCTATAACCTTCCTCGATAAATGTGCTACCCAACAGAAAAATACATTTTTCAATTCGGACCAGTAGTTCTTGAGATTACCGCGTTCAAACAAACAAACAAACAAACTCTTTAGCTTTATAATATTAGTATAGATAGGAGGCTAGTCTTCGATGAAAATGAAATAGACTAAGATAACATTTTACTACTCTAAATATTTGAAAAAGAATAGCCTTCTTCTATTCTTTATGTCTTGAAGCAAGTTTACCTAAAACGTATAAAAGGCCACTATTTTCACGCCCAACTTATATAACTATGATTTTTTGCCCAGAACTTTTTCTTTGACGTTAAAAAAGCAAGTTCGCTTAAGGTAGTTTAAGTTCTTCATATGTTTTACTTTGCTTACTGTTTTAACGGAAACTAGGTCAAATGTAGCTTGGGTTTAATGGTTCTTTGAAACAGTTGCTACCACAAAAACGAGCAAGAAAATTTGCAATATGCAAATTTTAAAAATGACTGCACTTTAAAATGGTTCATAAGTCAAGCTCTATCTTTATTTCATAAAACTAAATCAATGAACTAGAACTGGATATATTAGCTGATCGGGGTACCTTTTGGGCTCGGCCTTAACACGCATTCCACATTAGAGTTTTATCATTCTTAATTGTGTTGTTTTTGTAATTATAAGTACTTAGATGCATACATCATCGTAATCTTAATGTGTATTTTTCGTCTCTTATGTACCGTTCCCAAATAAATGAATTTTCTTCTTATTTCTTCTTATTTCTTCTTTGTTCAACTTTCTAAATAATTGGTGGACTCCACTGGTGACTACGGTCACACACGGCTGACAGCTTCCCCGCACAACGCATCAGCATTGCTATACGAGAATAAGCTGACAGTATCTATGGAACCATGCCCTGGGGCCCCAAATTTTTAGATATACATATTTTGGTTTCCATTTTAGTTTTATATTTAGTGTTAGTTTTTAGATTAAACATATTTTTAATAGTCAGTAAGAAGGTATGTAGTTTTCATACTTAATCGAATACCAATTAATGATTCTTTGAAAATATCAATTTTAAAACGAAAAAGGAAGTTAGGCGGTAGGACCAAATATAAAACTCATTCCAAATGAATATAAACTCATCTTTTAAAATCATCAGGTTATATTACAGTGATTATAGTGAACGAACCAATGTGTTTGGTAAATAGTCTACATTAACTATACAATGGTAATCATCGTTTGCACTTTGTTTCGCCTACGTCTCTGACCGGAGTATTTTATGTTTTGTCATTATTATCTAACGATATGTTAAAGTAAATTATTCTAAAACAAGGAACGTAAAAGGGTATAGAAATTAATAACAATAATATAAATAATTTTCCGACTAAAGGTCGGATATATGTTTGCAAACTTTCGCGATTTGTACACATTATAGAATTTTATAAACTACGGGTCTTAATCGCGTAAATATTTTATTTTAAGGCTAAATACCTTTGTTTATTGCCCGACGTTAATGAAGGTTTATGTATTACATAGACAAAGGTATATAGCCTTTAAATAAAATATTTACGCGATTAAGACCCGTAGCTTATAAAATTCTATTAAGGTCAGATTGTAGATGTTATAAATCCATTTCACGCGAAAAGTTTATAAATCAACACAGGGCCTTCTCACTTCATTGTAAACCACTCCACACATTTCATTTCCAGTAATTGGAACCATTCAACAATGTTTTTGTTCGAAATTATTTTCTGATTAACAAACCTCCCAAAATTAAATTATCCCACCGTCCATCGAAGATATTCAAAAAGTGCCACAAAATATTCTGTCTGTCCAAACAGAAACGCATTTAGAATTTGTCCACGGCCGGGATGAAATTATTCTGGGAATCCTAATAAATTGAGAGCAATTTTAGGTAGATGAGTTCCGCCCTGCGACTCCGGAATCGGAAAGGGCGGCCCTTGCCTTTAATTTGGATTAGGCTTTGTACACATAAATCATGTATTTTTCCATGCGGTTTTGGGTGTGGAAACAGCTGGCTTTTTTCTCGTAGATTTATGGTTGGTATTGCGTAAAGATTGTAAGTTCTATTCAGATTACTGGAACCAGATTAAACAAATGAGTGAATTTCATCTTTTACAGCTTCTTATTCAAACTGTTCAAGATTAGCAATATGTTAATTTTATCAGAAATAAATAGTATTTATTACTAAGAATATAAATATACTAAGTATGGAAAATCTCTATGAAAGTAAATATAGGTAAATAATATTGTTTTTAAACTTTCGCGATTTTGATACATATTAGATATAATTATTTCGGGACTTAATCGCGTGAATTATATAAAGGTACGAACCTTTCATTTACCCGACGTTTTAATCGAATTGCACCGATCGTGGTCACGGGTCGGGATCTGGATTAAGTTCCGAAATATATCTAACAAGTACATTCGTTTCAAAAGGGATGAAAAACCTCCAGAATCAACAAGCCTGTTGATACTGGAGCAAAGGGCAAATGACGTACCATTACTTTTCAGAACGCTGTAGTGTTTATCAAGAAAAAACGAACATTTTACTTAGTAAGGAAATTAGTCTTAGAAAACCGAGACAACCAGTTCTGATACAGATTTCTGTATAAAGATGAAGTCTGATATAACAACGCAGCTCAATTTACTAAACGGATTGCGTTGTAATTTAGCAAAAATACAGTTGATCATGACATAAGCAACAACTACAAATGGTATTTATAAATTCAACTACTTGTGGGAAAAATAAATTTAAAAAAATAATAGAAACAAACAGGCGGGTTTTTAATTTTTTAAATTTATTTTTTTATTTAATGCTTTTTAGTGGTTGTAGGATGTAACAACTAACTTTTATCACAGCTATTGTTAAGTATTGAAAATTGATATATATGAATAATGAAAATAATGGTTGCTAACTAACTTTTTTAGTATTATAGTCATTATCATGTTATATCCTTTTGAAATGCTTAAGATGAGTCCTTTAATTTAATATACATGTCGCAATATTCGAAATAACTTTTATTTTCATACCTCTTTATTTTGACATCTCACAGTCGCCATGTTTGTTTTTTTTAAGAACTTTAAGAACACTTGGGCGGTCAAGGCGAATCTAACGACGTCTCAATTGTATAAATCCGATTATTGGTTTGTGAGATATGAGGTAATAAAGAATATTAGATACATACAAGAAATGAGCGAAAAACATAACCCTTCCTTACAGTCGGATAAAAAGCGAGTGGCCAGAATAAAATGGTGAGCCAAAACTACTTACTTACTTATTAAAGCTTTTGTTCATGTTAGTTTTGCATGACCAAAACTTTGTCTTCCTTCATTTATACCTAACTACAAGTGAAGCTCTTTTTACCCGCTCAGTGTACTAGTGAAGTGAGCCTGTGAGACCACATCTCCTCTTTACAGTGGAACCACCTACGATATTAGTTTTTCAAAGTTTTTATTTTATACAAACCTTATCCTGACAATGAAAAACATGATATATATCTGCTCTAAAGACATTAGCGCTTACTATAATAATAAAGCTTTACTGACAAATATAATTACCTTACAAAACATAAGTTGTAGTTGTACTTATTTTAGACAACATTACAGGCGACAGATAAAAAAAAACAAACAAGTATTGCTACATTGTGTACAAGACTTAACCCTTTAATTCGGCTTAATAAACGTTTGATGAGGACTGTAGATTTTGGCGGCAGAATCCTGAGTAATACAAAATGCACGAATCCATATAATTCCGCACAATAAATACGAAATATTTGGAGATTTTTCCCTTTTATAAGCAGACGTAGTATGGTTTTTAATCTCAATTTTGAATATTAATTGCGCTATAACGAATGTTTTGCGTATTATATTGTTGTTTTTAATACGAATTTCAGACAACCGATGTTTGAATATTGGATTTGATGTCGGATTTTATTGGAAAATGAAACATTTAATCCGTGTTTAAAATGGAACTGTCAGATAAATTTGAACTGCGACATGAATTTAAAAATATTGGAAAATTGGAAATATAAAGTTAATGTTTTTAAAATAGGCATAGGTTGCCATTTGGCCCAGCTTAATTCAAAACCTCAGAGAGGGAGACTGATGTCTAAACTTTAACCATGTACCAAGTAGTTTGGTTTACAACAGCCGTCTACACTATTGGGAGTCAGCAAGGTAACCTTGGCGAGAAGCCTTGTTTCCAACCGTCTAGAAGACGATTTATACTCAAGGCCTGTATAATGACACCAGGTCTCCTTGTTCGGTGATTTCTTCGTAATTGAAATGACACTTTATATGGAGTAATAAAAAACATTCGCAGTAAGTTTCAAGTACATAATGTATTAATATCTATTGATTTCCACAAAGCATCCAAGTGCGTGGAAAATGTGTTCTTTGATCTATCAATGGAAACAACAAATGGTTCTAAATTGACAGAACGAACAGTTCCTTCTTTTATTTAGTTAGCTTTGATTTTTCACAAAAAGAAATATCTTGTGTGAATTTTTATAGGTATTAAGTGCTTCTTTTAAAAAAATATATGTTTTTGACATATTTATATTATTTTTTAAATCTCCTTGTCGTACAGATTACTTACACCCAGAGACAACAATTCGGAACATGTTCGGAACACTGTTCCGTTCGGAAATTGAGACTGCTAATACCTGGGATTGAAGACTGAAGTCATAAAAATATTATTGTCGACAACGACAATGACATAAGATGTTTAGATACAAATTTCGATTGCACAAATGCACAACTAAAATGATGTTGTCACCATTTGATATACTTTACACTTGTGATACCACTTTGTTTAATTCTCTTGTTATTTGGAATCTGTTTATATTTCACTTTCCTCTTTAATTTTCGCCGTTTTTGCAACATTTTTCATTGCTGCTCCGCTCCTATTGCTCGTAGCGTGATGTTATATAGCCTATGGCCTCCCTCGATAAATGGGTTATCCAATAGTAAAATATTTTTCAATTCGGACCCATAGTTCTTGAAATTATCGCGTTCAAACAAATAAATAAACTCTTCAGCTTTATAATATTAGTATATATGTGTTTAACTGTCATTAAAAATCAGGCATTATATTATAGCAGAAGTTATTTTACAAAATAAAATATAAAATAGTAAACTGTTCTAGATGTAACACAAAGAGACCACAGGTGGTACACCGAAACTTTGTACAAGACACATCCAAATCATTCCCGAACTTAGCAAGAACTTGTTTGTTTCTTATTTACTAAGACTCCTGTCTAACAATACACTGTTAGTTTAGTATAACACAAGTAATTTGTAATGAGAACCCTTGCACGGCGATCACGTAACAAAGAAATAAGCCCCAACAACATTAAAACTTGAGTATAATACGTGTACAGGTACATTGGACAAATATAATGAGGTATATAGGAAAATATGAGGAGCACTCTTATGGAGACGGAATAGGGATGGTTTTTGTTTGGAGAGGGATGCGAGAAACAGTAAATGTTGGGTGATGCGTTTCAAGCAAGTCTTGTGGTCGTGACATACAGGATTTAAGAATGTCCAATTATAGTTTTATCTAAATAAACTTTAAAGGTTTTCTTTAACTTTACAAACGGGACTTTACAAACATACAAGTTACGGACACAAAAAACTGCCAGGCTTGGAACAACAATTCGTGGTTCACACAAAGTGGTGTCCCGTATGGAAATCGAACCCACAACCTCTTGCATAGCAGTCGGACACACTCCCACAGAGGCAGTCAAAATATGAAATTGGGTAGGTATGTAAACTGGTTTTTGTCTATGTGCGCGTTTATTTCTGACATGTAGCTACCAAAAGGAAGAACAAATTTAATTTATATAACAAACAGTTTTAATACACATAAGCGGCGGTGGCCTAATGGATAAAGCATCGGACTCACAATCGTGAATCGATTCCTACTCATTATACTACCGATCCCACTCCTAACACAAGCTCTTGAGTCTAGCTAGAGGAGTAAACAAAATTGCTTACAATGTTAAGAGATTAAAAAAAAACACTTTTTTCTTAAGTAAACAGGTTCTAATTATAGTGACTTTGCTAGAACTTGGTACTGAAAAGCACTTTATTATATATATATATATATATATATATTTGCTATCCATATAATAAGCACTCGTCAACAATTTAGGTAACACTCTGACTAGCATTCATTAGTTATATCACTACATCAAGATTCTACTTTCCTTGCATCGATAAGTCGAAAAGTGAGATAACACTACACTTCAAAGTCAGTCAATCTATCTATGCATCTACTTGCTATAGTTATTCTATTTCTGGACTTTATCCGATACTAATTTACATCTCAATAGCCACTATCCAAAGCTCAATCAAACCCAACAAATCTACCAACAAGTTAGCCCATTCAAATCGCAGTGTATTTCCAAGAAAACGCCTAATTTGGCTTTATGAGTGCGGCTTAAGGCAAGGCTTCGGATAATGTATGAGTAAACTAACCTTCCTCTCGCAATATACATACGTTACAGTTTACGAGAGCACAAGATATGTGTTTGTACTATTATTTTTACGCTAGATTGATCCAGGAATGACTTAATCTTGAAGGATGTACTCGTATGTTGAGAGAAATGTATGGCTTATTAAGGAAAGAAAAACAGGTGTCCGTGTATTATTTTTTATTTAATCTTCAAAAGATTTTTATTACTATACCGCCAAATGTTGCCACTCAATGCAATGCAATGCAATGTCAGTATCAGGTGGGAGTGTATCCGACTGCCAAGCCCTGTCGTGGACACGGGGCACAGTGGTGTCCCGTGTGGGAATCGAAAAGTGGGAAATGTGTGGGAAATCACAAAGTGTTGTGTGATCCACGAATTGTTGTTCCGAGTTTGGGTGTACTTTGTGTCCGTGACTTGTATGTTTGCAAAGTCCCCTGCGACACACGGCTTGAACCCTACTTCGGGAGCAATTTAAAAAAAAACGTACAAACTTGTATGTTTGTACGATTCTTTTTTAATTGCTCCCGAAGTTTTTTGATGCTTGACTGCTGCATGTTTGACTGCTACGCAAGAGGTCGTGGGTTCGATCCTCACCCAGGATGAAACTTTGTGTGACAAAAACGATGGTTTAATCTGGTTCTGGGTGTTATTTATCTATAATATGTATGTATTTAGAAATACCTATAAAAGTATGTTTATCAGTTGTCTGGTTTCCATAGTACAAGCTATGCTTAGTTTGGGTTCAGATAGCGTTGTGTGAGTTGTCCCAAGATATTATTTTTTTTTTTCTTTTCACTTGTACCTACTAAGACGATATTATACTGTTTCTGAGCAAAATATCAAGTCTAAGGTCCTTTCCAAACGCCCGACTACCCGACACGTGTATCTGGCGTCCGTCCGTTCCGGTTGCCAAACGCCATACTTTTTTTTTTTTTTATTGCCTATGGTTGGCAGACGAGCCAGCGGCCCACTTGATGGTAAGCGGTAACCGCCGCTCAGGGACTACAGGAATGTCAGGGACACACCCCTAAGCCGCTGGCTACCGTGAAGTGAAAACTCTCTTTAAACCTCGTTTGAAGAAAGACATGTCGTAGCGCTCGGGAAACACCGCAGCAGGTAGTTCATTCCAGAGTCTACACGTACGTGGAAGAAAGGAACGCCGGAATCGATCCGTACAGGACCGTATAGTATAGATCCGGGCAGCCGGCGTCGGATTAAAACCGGAATATGTCAAAAGGGTATACGTCAATGGGAAGTAAATGACGTTTAATTGTTCTTTTCACAGTTCCCAGAGTTGCAGACCTTGATGCCGCCATGCATTCCTTGGAAAAAGTTTCTTGACAGACACAAAGCCGAACAACGAAGTCATCCTAAAGGATTTATTCCTTACCAACTGTATATTCAAACGTCACTCAGTTAAAACGTTGCTGACACTCATGCTATCACTGACAATTAGCATCAGAAATACCTATATGCACGATCCAATATAAATACCTATTGTTTGATAATAATAATAATAATAATATCTTGGGACAACTCACACAACGTCATCTGATCCCAAACTAAGCAGAGCTTGTACTATGGAAACCAGACAACTGATAAACATACTTATATATTTCTAAATACATACATATTGTAGATAAATAACGTCCAGACACAGTATAAACCATCGTGCTCATCACACAAAGTTTCATCCTGGGTGGGGATCGAACCCACGCCCTCTTGCGTAGCAGTCGGATACACTCCCACCGCGCCACAGAGGCAGTCAGATTGTTCGTGGGTTTAGGTTCCTTGTTTCATTTTAAGGTATGGTATAATAAAAATCCCTATATCCCCCCATCTATAGGCTTTCCCAGTACATTGTTACTGTATATAAACCCCGAAAATGCTCGTATACCTTTCTACGTTCCAACGTAACAAGAGAAGCATTCCAAATAATGTCATTGTGAATTTCATAAAGTCGAAATATGCCGACAGACACATCTCGAATATTCGCCAGTTTGCCACAATTAAAACATTGTACCGAGACTTATCTGTCTTCCTGTGACAGCGTGAACACTCTACACGTCGACAGTTTCCTTTTCGACAGTGATATGTAGGGTGACAACACGTTGTATGAAATTCGGTATTGTACCATCTTAGAATATGTTGGACGGGCTGTGCGACGTTCAGGTGTTGAAACAACTTCAATTTTGAATTTAGAAGTAGGTTTTCAAGGCTATATTTCAACACGTTTTATTAGCTTGGCTTGAAGGGCGTGCATGAACCTGTATATGATTTATGAATGTGCTTTCGAATTAACGCAAAATAGCATAGAAATTATCGTATAGTGTGTGTATTTTGAATTAAAATACGAAAGCTCGCTTTGCTAAGCTTAGCTTTATTTGACAAAACATAGGCATAGTTGGCTTTAGAGAAAGACGTTTACGCTATACTATGTGCTACTGCTATGTGACTGCCTCTGTGGCGCGGTGGGAATGCATCCGACTGCTACGCAAGAGGTCGTGTGGTCGATCCCCACCCAGGATAAAACTTTGTGTGATGAGCATGATGGTTTATTCTGTGTCTGAGTGTTATTTATCTATAATATGTATATATTTAGAAATATATAAGTATGTTTATCAGTTGTCTATTTCCATAGTACAAGCTCTGCTTAGTTTCAGATCAGATAGTGTTGTGTGAGTTGTCTCAAGAATGAGAATAGTATCAAGAACTTATCTATGTCTATACTTAATATTATAAGAAGGAAAGATTTGTATTTTTGTATGTAATGAATAAACTTATAAACTACTGGACCGATTTCAAAAATTATTTCACGGTTGTGAAACTACTCTATCCCCAAGTGACAAAAGCTATTTTTTATTCCTGTATTCTCAAAGGAACGGGAACTACGCGAATGTAGCCATGAGGCGTCTGCTAGTGTATAATATACATGCAAAGTCAACAAGTACCAAACCGGTCCGGTAATATAGGTCCAAAAGCTACATTAAATACCAAACGATACAACTATCTTTACCTCTCGAAAACTTGCTACTTACTCCAAGAAAAACAGTTAATCAACTTCATACTAAAACACTATTTTATAAGAAAGTTTTCGCCATCATAAGCTCTACAATTTTAATTTGCATATTAAACAGAGCTGCCGCCCTATAATTGTAGAGCTACCAGAACTGAGATGTTGAACAAACGGTGACAAAGTAGATTCTCAGTAAAGACGAAGGAAATACGTCTACTGAATGCAAAACTACTCTATTTTCGTATACACTACGTCTGTCTGTCCGTCCGTATGACACAGGCATTTTACTCACTGAATATTAGTGAAATGGTGTCTTGTAGTAGCCGTTACTTAGTTTGATAGCTAAATAATAAAAAAATATTATTTTTAGGGGGCACTCCGTACATGATGACCAGCAGAACTATTCAATAATAAATATTGCGGGTTGCTATCTGAGTACCGTGTTCGATAACTGATTCTTCGCCTCCGTCAAATCATGTAATATAACTGATGGTGTAGTAATAGGTGAACTCCTCAAAAATCAATGGCCCTGTATTGCAAAACGCAACATTTTGTAAAAAGAAATGAGCAGTTTGGATTGTGCTATTGTAACATAATTCAACTACAAACCAACACACTAAAAATTGAGATATAAAAACATTGTTTTACCAAAAAATAATAAAACTTTTCAAAGTTGGTGCCTAAAACATAAAACTAAATTTCCTGGCACCAACTTCAAAATGTATAATATTTTTTTGTTGTTGTGCCTTTATTACTTTTTGCTTTTTAGTTACCTTATTTTTTTTTGAAAGGCGTTTTTTTTTGTTTAAATTATTTTATCTTACATTATCAACTTTATGTTTCAAAGTGAGAATGCTATCAAAAAATGTAGGGATGATTTCCACCAAACGACTCGCATTGCATAGGATCGGAACGAATTTTACAATTTTTAAACGATATTAAATCGTATACACAGTTGATATTTAAAGTCTACTACTCTAAGAACAAATCTCTTTAATGAATATTGTATCTAACATTTAAAAAAGGCCATGAAATGTAACAATAAATGTATAAATGTACTTAGACAAGGTCAAGACGAAGCAGAAGTTCTAACTATTAGAAATAGTCAAATAGATCAAAATACTTATCACCTTGAGCAAAATGCATATCAATTTATTTATGAAAACATTTCTTTAAAAAAAAACATTTCAATAATTGTATTGCAGCAAATTATTTAAATATTAGGTTGCAAAATTATACTTACTATTGAAAAACTGCGCTAACTTTTATTAAGCTAACCTTATCTTTAAGTCTTTAGATTTTAGGTGCTTTGTTTATTAATATTATGATGAATATTGAATTAAAATGCAGAATATTTGTTTTCTACATTTCCTAATTCCGGCAAGTGACTTTTAAAAAATCTTTGAGTGCAGTCCTTCATATTTCTAAAAATAAAAGAATGTTTCCTTTAATTAAAATTTGCTAACCCAAATATTTAGGCCACTTTCCTTCCAGGGGGCATGTTTCGTTACAGAGATCATGTTAAAAAATGTGAAAATATGCCAAGGTGTCGCTAATAAGCTTCTATCATACATGACGTGTTTCAATTTTAAAAATAATATGATATAGTTTTTTTAACTACTAGCAATCGCGCGTTACCGTGGCCTGAAATGCTACGTGTAACTACGGTCGGTGAATCGCCCTTTTGTAGCTTGGTTGATACATTGCCGTGTGTCTAGATACATTCCCGTGTTGATCGAACTATTTACATACTTTACAAGTTAGGATGGAACCCTCAGTGCACGAGTCTAACTCGGCCGGTTTTTTTATGTATGATATTTAGTAACTTTTTGACTGTCCTGGTTGACCCCTGTATATTACCAAGCCGCGCACAGCAGCTCAACAGCGGGCGTATTCCGTGACACCCGAACATAGCCAAAAGTATGGTGCGAGTCAGTTCGCCTGTCGTCGTAATTAACACAAGTGAACACGGTAGGAATGGCTATTTTACTAGACGCAGAAACGGTAGAATTGGATACATTCGCCAGAGACAGTACGGAGCCGATCGTATACGTCGACAACCGTTCGGCTGTTCGCGCATCCATTCGTATCCTTTCCAATACGATTGGTGGAAATCATCCCATAACGCAAAAAGACATGACGCACGTGGACTGCTGGATTCTTTGCAATTTTGAGTCAACTATTCGATTACCATTCGCAAACAATTGAATAGATATTCCACACCTACTAACTATATCACATCTCGCACTCGTCTGTAGAATGCTATGCTATTTTTATTCAAAACCACTCGATTCTCGATACACGAGCATAACTCGTAGAACAAACAGAAAATCAATCATTCCCATTTGAAATAAAATTTAAAAGTTCTATCGTAATAAAAATTGTATTACTGGAGACTCCATTGTTTTTATCGAGTATTAGTTGGTAGCCCCACAAAGCTCCGATGGACTGAAAAAAACACGTGCTATTTGCTGAAATATTCATAGTTCAGTTTGTGAAATTTGTTTGTGTATAGACTCATTTTTTGAGGAAAATATTGTTTATTAGAGGTTTGTTCGTTAGTAGCACCTACATCACAGTGTGCATATTTATTTGTTTGCGTGTCTGTGCATGCGTACATGCGTGCGTGCGTGCAACGTGTGTGGGTGAGAAAGATAATATATATTTAAGTGCATATAATATGTATACAAGCCGGTCGCATTGAAAAATGAATACCTACTTATACTAATAATCCAATACAATATGAATCAAAATCCAATATAATAAACAATATGGAAAGGACCAATTGGTAAAAGGAGCAGAGGACGTCCAAAGAACAGATGGACTAACGAAATAATCGCCACAGCAGGAAAAGAATGGCAAATAAAAGCAAGGGACAGAGAGACTTGGAGTAAACTGGAGGAGGCCTATACCCAGTTTGGGGTTCCAAATAACACAAACTAATTATATAAAAAATGCATTTAATTTATCAAAAAAAAAAAAAAAAACTTTCTTTATTTTAAGTAAAATTGTTATAAAAGGTTGTTGGAAATAAATGGGTTAATTATTATTATTATTATTATACTAATAGTCAACACTCACTTTTTCTTACGGTTGCAATTACGACCTAGGTCCTTATTCACTATCTTTTTTTTCGTTTTCGCGACAAGCCCGCGCTTCTAAGTGTCAAAATCTTATCATTATGATCAATAGAGAGCCGCGCTTAAAAATGCACCGCGCATACGCAAATCGCGCGGGCTTGCCGCGAAAACGAAAAAAAAAACACATACTGAATAAGGTCTTCAAAGAGTTGCGCGTTTAAATTTTCACTCTTCAAATTAGTTTAGATGAAATAGCAAAACATTAGTAGAAGCTGAAAGCACTAGTGGCAAATATCTACCAATAAAATAGAACTAATTGCCACCATCTATCTGTGATTCATCAGTTTCAAACATAATCTATTTCTAACCTCATATCTAATCACCCACATTAAACTGAAGCAAAAAACAAAGCTTCCATTTAACCCGTAAATCGCTGGTAACAAAAGGCATTTGAGCCCAGGTCACAGGTACAAAAATGATAAGAGCCACCAGTAAATTATGACATCTAATTATATAAGCATTGTCGAATTTCAACGCTGCATTAAATTTTGTTTGTACCGGAATGCGGGTAGGCGCAAGTTATAAACGATAGCGGGCAAAAAAAGACATGCTTTTGAGCCCGAGGGTATTTTTAGGTTTCTGAAGGTAAACGCTTGTAATATAACTGCAGGTCAATGCAGTTATGCTACGGGCTCACGCTGCCACTCAGCACATTAGACAAGAGATAATAAAAAATTAAAATTTTTGTCTGTTGAAACTTAAAAACGAACAAGTATTTCGGGCATTTAGATTAAAATTGATACAACTCTTCTAGTCAGAAATACAGATTTTAAATTCTTATGAACTATCATTTCAATCCTTAGTTTATAACTAGTAGTATCTTTAGTAGTATCGGCCGCGCGCGTCAGTCGCTTGTCGTAAGCCGCGCGCGACTCGAGATCGGCCGCGATGCACGGAAATGAACCTTTAGTACCAAAAGAGTGGCGCCCAACGTGGGCTTAGCAAAATGAATATATCGTGTGATTTTAATTTTTTGAGACATATCAATTTTCATCAACTTAAATTATATATCTGTCCTTAAAGAGAATGACTTCTTCACACATGTGAGTTTACATCTTTTCTGAGTATGTAAAACTCCTGGCCTGTTGTCCACACACGTTTTTCTGCCGTGATAAACCACATTCGGAGTCAGTGTTAAATGGATACTATGGAAGCTTGTACACCGACACGGTGGCGCTACGGCCTCTGTTTGCCTCGAATCGATCGAGTTTATTTTACGGCAGTAAAACGTGTGTGGATAACAAGCCTGAGACTTGCACCAAACATCAAATGTCATTTAATTTTACACGAGAGCAGTGGAGTGTGCCCTGATAAATTCGTACCTCTCGCCTCTCCTTGCGATAATGCCGGCTTTTCGACCAAATTAATTTTAAATATACCCTGTTATTGTCGTTTAATTAAAACATGGACAAGTACAAGTACCTGTTATGAACGTTCAAGATTAATAATGATGACATCATTATTATGGTTTAATCAGTTTTTACTGAGGTAATATATCTTTTAGAGAATATCAGTATGTGATTTTAAATTGAGAGAGTTCTAAAGTATTGCCAACAGTTATCTTTTTACGATGCTTTGGTTTAAAGGGCCACGCACAATGTAGGGTTCCGGTGCCCCCCCCCCCCACATTCAAACAATGGGTTTAAGAAGTGGGTTTTCTGTTGTTTTTGTTTCATACTTACAACGTTATATCTACTTAATAATATTTTTCAATGGAATTTGTACGACAATGTTGTTACTTCTCATTTAATCAGCTGTTAGTCGTAAACTTGTAAAGCCTACTCAACAGTGATATTTATCATTTTAATTTTACTATAGGTATATTACTACTACCATGTTTTTTTCAAATACCCAAAATCAACCATTTAGCTAGCAAGGGGGTGGGGTGACACTTGACTCTAACAAAAATTTGCATATAATATCTTAAAAGACCTATCTAACAATACCCCACACGATGTGGTAGGTGAGAATAAAACACCCCCACTTTACTTATAAGTACATGTGTACAAAGAGTAGAGTTTTTTTTTTATTTATTCACTATGTCGGCGTAAGTAATATGTGTATCCATGCAAAATTACAGCCTTCTAGCACTAACAGTCTCTGAGCAAAGCTGCGGACGGACGGACAGATGAACATGGCGAAACTGTAAGGGTTCCATTTAGACATTTTGGCGACGGAGCCCTAAAAAATTGGCTGTGACTTGAATCAAATCTGACGGCAGCCATATTGTTTTTATTAATTAATATATTATACATATGACACCTGACAACATTACAATCCTTTATTTAGAACATTCATGTAATAATATAAAAGACAAAATACTGCTCAGCATGGGAAACGTACCTCTGGCATTTTGGTTTTCGGTGTACATACATACATACATATCAACCCATATGATGGCCCACTGCTGGGCACGGGTCTCCCCAGTAGAACCTACTAGTATGTAGATCCTGGGGGTAATTGCCATAATCGCCACGCTTGGCGAGCGGGTTGGCGATCGCAGTAAGGCTTTAAGTACGCAGAGGACGCTGCTGCCCGTCCTCCGGGGTGAAATCCCTTAGTCGCCTTGACGACACCCACGGGTAGAGATGGTTTTCGGTGCATTGGAATTTTATTACATTTTAAATAAATCGACCCAGAATTCTTGATAATAAATTTATACATGTTCCCAATGATGTTTTAAGTAAAAAGGTGTAGATAAATTACATTAACAACATTCGATCTTTAAAAACGGCAAACTAATGCATACATAGATAACCTATATAACTATTGCAATCTCACACTATTAAAAAAAATATCGTAAATGTAGGAAAGCATGATTTAATTTTCACGAGCGAAAAAGAGAAAAATGTTATCCGCGGCTTTCATCTGTTAACAGACATACAAAAATTAAGTCAATTGTATAGATTTTAACATGCCTCTTTCTGAGCGCTTGTGACCTATCTACACCTTTTTACTTATAACTTCATTGCCTGTTACACAAAATTTGTATTCTATAGTTCTGACATTACAGAGCAAATAGAACCCGACATAATAATATATATATTTTTAAATAATATCTTGGCACAACTCATACAACGTCATCTGATCTCAAACTAAGCAGAGCTAAGACAACTGATAAACATACTTATATATTTCTAAACATACATAAATATTATAGATAAATAACACCCAGATACAGAATGAACCATCGTGCTCATCGCACAAAATTTTATCCTGGTTGGCGATCGAACCCACGACCTCTTGCGTAGCTGTCCACTCCCACCGCGCCACAGAGGCAGTCATGGCCAAACTCTAAGAAAGAGCTTGCAAAGAGACCTCTAAAAAAATATGTTTAAGAAGACACCTTTAAATTTGATTGGTTTTTAATACGTTTAAAACAAAATAGCCTATCATATTTTATTACACGTTACGGTTTACCAAATGAAATAAAAAAGAAGATACAAAATAATATCTCCGTGACTAAAACTATTAATTGAATCGAAAAATGCCCAGTATTTATGTGGCTACCACTTCCGCAGTTCAGCAGACCGTAGACTATTGTCATAGACGAGGAACAACAAATTGCGGATCACACAAAGTGGTGTTCCATATGGGAATCATACACACTCCCACCGCGCCATTTAGGTAAACAAAGGATATACCTATAAGGTTTTGTTATCATTATTAATATGCATATCACATTCTAAAGAATCTGCACCCAAACTCACACATAATGGGTAAATGTATCACAAAAACACATTAGCAGCAATTACACGTCCAATCTAGATCCCATGATCGTAATCAGTGATCTTGATCACACATTGTAACGTGTTGGATCGACGGATCCCGACATGTTACAACTAGCCGAATCAAGATGTATCATTTCCTTGATCTTGATCAGATCGCAATCTGAATTTAGCGTGTAATGGCCATTTTTAAGCCTACCTTACACGGTCAATATTCTTATGTCAATATTTTTACCGATCAATACATTGTACATGTGTTGATCAGTGAGTTGAGTTGTTTGAGTGCATAATTTTATAGAGTTAATTAACTGACCCGCGCAACTTCGTCTGCGTAAATTTTCCCTTTTTTCTTTTTCTTCCTTTTTTTTTACAACATTTTTCATTGCTGCTACGCTTTTTCTATTGGTCGTAGCGTGATGTTATAACCTATAGCCTTCCTCGATAAATGGGCTATCCAACAATAAAATATTTTTTCAGTGCAGCCCAGTAGTTCCTGAGATTATCGCATTTAAACAAACAAACAAACTTTTAGGGGGATGAAAAATAGATGTTGTTCCGATTCTCATAGATACCGGATAAGCACAAAAAATTTCATCAAAATCGGTCAAGCCGTTTCGGAGGAGTATGGCAACGAAAACTGTGACACGAGAATTTTATATATTAGATAGTATTGCTCCAATAATATTTACCATGTAAGGTGCGCTTTAAACTTATAACACTCTTTTTTTGCGTCGGAGGCAACCTTGAATCGGTGATTCATTTTCATCAAAAATCCAAACGTAAATACTGATGATTTTTTGATGAAAATCATGAATACAAATACTCTCAAAATTCAACTACCTTAGGAACTAAATAAGTTAAAAACATTTTCTAACAAAACAACAGAGCAAAAAAACACTATCAAATAAAAGAAAAAGTAAGTAATCGCTCTCAATGGACTAAGATACTAAGTTAAAACAGTTCTAAAGAGTTGAACTTAATCAAGTTGCTTAAGACGTACGAGAGGGCAACGCTGAAAGAGGGGGGTAAGGGGAGAGGCGCCAAAAACAAGCGCTTTGTGAAGCACCTGGGACACAGTGATAATGAAACTAATTTACTAGATTTAGCCTTTAGAGGAGTGAACAAGGAAAAATAATTGGAGGTGGTACTTGGAAAATATTTGTTGTAAGTATTTGCAGCGATTGTTTTGTATTTATGATTCACTAGCTGTGGCCCGCGGTGTTACCCGCGGTTTATTAGCCTATGTGTTAATCCAGGGTGTCAGCTAACTCCATACCAAATTTTATTAAAATCGCTCCAGCCGTTTAGATGTGAAGATGTAACAAACATACACACTCACACACTCACAACCTTTCGCCTTTATAATATTAGTGTGATTAAATACTTTAATACCTACGCTTTGAAGTATCAGCCTATATAATATTATTTAAAGACGACTCCCGCATTAGGTTACAAGCCCTGTGTCACGGGGGACTTTACAAATATACAACTTACAAGTCACGGACACAAAGTACACCCAGACTCAGAACAACAATTTGTGGATCACACAAATTGGTGTCCCGTGTTTGAATCGAACCCACAACCTCTTGCGTAGCAGTCGGACACACTCCCACCGCGCTACAGAGGCAATAATAATGTTGTTTTAATCGATTTTTTACAGAGGCCAATTTCCTTAATAACTTAAGTTGTACATATCAACCCATATAACATATTTATATCCTGGGGGTTATTGCCATAATCGCCACGCTTGGCAAGCGGGTTGGCAATCGCAGTAAGGCTTTAAAATTCGCGGAGGACGCTACTGCCCGTCCTCCGGTGGGAAACCCCTTAGTCGCCTTGACGACACCCACGGGAAGTGACGGTGTGGTACTATACTTAAGCCGGTACCACACGGCTTAAGAATAGTATCGCCCCAGTTGTATTAATCCGACTTAACTCAAAAATCCCGTTGCTACTAATGTTATAAATCTGAAAGTTTGTGAGAATAGATGGATGGATGTTTGTTGCTCTTTTACGTAAAGACTGCTGAATGGATTTTTATGAAACTTTGCAGGGCTAGAAAAATCTAACACAACTCGCGTGGAGTTGAGTGTAAAAGCTAGTTGTAGTAATCGGAAGTCTGAGCAATAGGTGTATTTATGTGGCACCCAACGTGTCGACTCAATAATGTAATTGAAGTTGGTTTTTGGTTGGCAAATAGCAGGTACTAACCTGCTAATCAATTATAAATATCAAAGTTTTATAATTATTTTCAAACATTTACTTAAATTCTAAATGAGTCAATCCAAAACTCATCCTGTACTCTTATTATTATTAGTGACGATCTTTTCAATAGATTCATACGTCCATGTTTTGACTAAAGTAACTCAAAGTCGTCGAATTTAATTTTCTTAGTCGATGAATGCAGCTACGATATCATTCAACTGCATTATTAAACTCGTTGCTATTACGGAAACTGCTTTCCTATCACTTTTACAGAAGACTAGCCTTTTTCCCACGCCCCCTGTGCCTTCGATTTCTTTTTTTTATGGGTATTCATCTAGAATTTGAGCAGATTTGTTTGGCATCGGTCTCGCAATCGTGAGGTCACGGATTCAAATCCTACCCATTAAACTACCGACGTGAACCCACTCCTAACACAAGCTTTTGAGCTTAGCTGGAGGGGTGACAAGATTGCTAGTAACGTGGGACTCAAACACACATTACTAGTTATCTTAAAAAAGAAAAGAAACAATGTTTTGGCGGTAATAAATGACATCATCAGCTTGTATCAGTCTACTGCTGGACTTAGCATTATACCCGGTCCTCCGCCTTCCGCATCCAGTCGTCTGTAATAGATTTTAATTTACCCCTCATTTCCAACTCCATAGATTTTTGATGGGACAAATGTTTTTAAATAAGGATATCTTCACTGTATTTTGAGTAAGTCCAAAATGTCCACTATCATGTTTCAGTCCTATCAGACACTATAGAACACGCGCTTAGTGATAAAGGAGATCTTATTAATTTGTACCAATGTATCCAACTGCACCCATTAACAAATGACGTTGGAATCTCGTTTATGATGTGGTGAAAGATCCTCAATGATCATATGTAGATAGTTCAACATACCTAATCACACCTTCAACTAAAAGTTTTTGCGAAACATATTGTGCCAAATCTTATTACATGTCCGATTTTGTAGACCTTTCCCCTTCAGCCATAACTTGGTAATAAAAGTATTAAAATTTGCGTGTGTTTGTAAGATTAAACAGTCTTATCACAATGTGGCAAATATAGATTATAAGTCGATTTTATCCTTCATATACATTTTTAATGTTTAAATAAGCATAAAAATGCTTAAAAATCATAAAAAGTAATAAAGACAGTTCTGTGGCGCGGTGGGAAAAATCTGACTGCTACGCAAGAGGTCGTGGCTTCGATTCCCAAACGGGACACCACTTTATGTGATTCACAAATTGTTGTTCCGGGTCTGGGTGTACTTTGTGTTCGTGACTTGTATGTTTGTAAAGTCCCCCGCAACACTGTTGTACTTGTACACTAATGCGGGAGTCGTCTTTTAAAAAAAGAAAAAGAAGAAATAAAGTTAATTTATTAATGTAGGTCGTACACAGTTCTAGTTATTAGTACCAAGTTCTAAGTACACTACCCTAATTCTCAACAACGCTAACATTATCTGTATCTAGTTGTCTTTAATTACACTAATCACGTACACAAATAAGCCAGCAAACTTTGAAGAAATACTTGTAGACTCCGCAAATGTTTGTCCAAGGTTTGTTACTTAGGACTTAATTGTTAGGACTCGGGTACATTACATGGCTGTTGAGTACCAACGCTCTACCTTTAGCCTTATACAGTAATTGAATGAAATTTTGTAGGTATATGCTATTTTAGAATGTGGCATTACAAAAGAAAACTATGTAATATTAACAGACACCCGGAAGATAAAAACAATGTCGTCGCAATTACAGTACAAGAAACAAAAACCGGGCAAGTGCATGTCGGGCTACGCACAATGTAAGGTTCCGTAGTCCACGATCCGAATAATGCGGCTTAAGAAATGGGTTTTCTGTGGTTTTTGTTTCATACTACTAATAACGTTATTTGGTATGGAAACCAGGTCAATAATGTGCGATGGTCGGGAGCCTTGTCACAGCCCTATAGGTTAGATTGTGGGGTCAGACAGGGTGGGTTGTCCTCACCAATACTATTTAACCTGTATCTAAACGATCTCATTATGTCTCTCAGTAGCAGCCGTATCGGCTGTCACATAGATGGTATAAATGTTAATAACGTAAGCTACGCTGACGACATGGTGCTGCTGAGTGCATCCGTCTGTGGCCTAAAAAGGCTTGTCACTATGTGTGAGGCATACGCTGAGCGACATGGGTTAATGTATAATCCAAAAAAAAGTGAGGTCATGGTCTTTGGGGCTAGAGGTAGGAGTGTAGCCACTGTCTTCCCGAATGTACAAGTTAGTGGTACTATATTAAGGAGGGTACATACTATTAAATACCTAGGGCATATCCTGACCTCTGACCTCGGGGACAGTGCCGATATTGAGAGGGAACGGAGAGCACTGGCAGTGAGGGCAAACATGATAGCTCGCAGGTTTGCACGGTGTTCGACCCAAGTTAAAATAACCCTCTTTCGATCATATTGTACATCTTTTTATACGTGCAGCCTGTGGGCTCAATATACTCAGAAATCTTATGGTGCGATCCGAATTCAGTACAATAACGCCTTTAGGGTGCTGATGGGGCTGCCGCGATTCTGTAGTGCCGCTGGGATGTTCGCAGAATACCGCATTGACTGTTTTTATGCGACTATGCGCAAGAGATGCGCGTCCCTAGCGCGCAGAGTACGTGGCAGCGCCAACAGCATCCTAAGAATGATAGCAAGCCGTCGGGACTGTCAATATATTAATAGGTGTGGTGCAGTCTCACACGGAATCATTTAATAATTAATATATGTTTGTAGTTCTGATTTATTTTGAAGTTGTATGTGTGTAATGATTATTTATTTTGTTTTGTAATTTTGTGTATACTAACATTAGAGTTATAAGAATTTTCATGTACCTACTAACAAAATGGACACAATGGTCTGAAATAAAAATATATTATTATTATTATTATTATTATTAAGTACTATTCAATGGAATCTGTACGAACATTTTGTTACTTCTCCATTGGTCTGCTGTTACTCGCTATGTTGTAAAGCCTATTTAGCTGTGATATTTTTTTCTTTTAATTTTACACTATATACAACTACCGTGATTTTTGTCACATACCCAACAAAATGATTAAGCTGGCAGATGGGGGGGACACTTGACTCTAAGGTATATATAATACCTGTTGATTTAACTAAATTTAATTTTACTTATTTTACCTAGTATATATTTTTTTTTAATTATTATTATGGTCTGCCAAACTGAATACAATTCTAAGAAAGATACATGAAACATCTGTTAATTAAATATGATTAATTGTACTCTATAATATGCAAACACAGCATGCATTTTTAATAAGGTGTCATAACTTTTATAACACCTTATTAAAAATGCATAAATATCATAATAATCTGCTAACTAGTGCTAATACCTGGTCCTTTTTACCCCTAGAGGGAGCTTGGAGGACCACTAGAATTGTCTTCCTAAATCTTTGATATCGAATAGTAATAAACTGACGATATTCTATAGTAATTATGTTTAAAGGAAGGACCAGGCTACTCATTGATATTTAGGTCTTCTCCGGAATCCTTATAGTTAAATAGTAAAAAAGCAATATTGCTAAATTGGACCTTTGTGCCCCGGTCAACTTTACATAAAATATCATAATGGCGGACTTTATGCGCTTTAATGTGCGGGCTGAGGAAAAAAAATCTAACACCCTCGTGTGAGGTATCAAATGAAAGGGCTTTAAAAGGCGAGTTCGAAATTACAATTGTAATATACTTACCAATATGTTTTGGAAACATTTCGACCCTTAACTACTTACTTTTGTCACACAATACGTATACATAGACCACGTACCTAATAAATTAGTTGTTTTTTTGCCAAGTTTAGGGCCTAAACCGCACACTAAAGAACACTCTATTAAAATAGTCTGTAGATGGTTAAGGTTAGTTAGAGAGAGCTAGTTATGTAGTATAAGTACCTAGATGACCGACATTGCACGGTGTTTTTTTTTGTAAATTTAAAAAATGAAATCTAGCTAGATCGATTTATCGCCCCCGAAACTTTCGCTTTCTTCTTCTCATGAGCATTTACACTTGGAACTGCCACCTAACCTCATTTTTGTGATTTTTTTAGTATGTATTAATTTGACGTTTTTAAATAATCATTGACCTGATTTTACGAAATAAAAATATTTGAGTTTGAGTTTGAAACCCCCTGCATACAACATTTTATGAAAGTTCTTGAAGCCGTTTCCGAGATTCAGATTATATATATAATGTATTAGATAGATAGGTGTAAAGAAGCCACAAGCGTAAGGTTATTAGTACAATATAAATCATTAGTGTTTAAAAATGTTTGGAAAACAACCTTAATATAAAAAAAATCCGCCTGCAAAACACAGAAACAAGATACCCTTCATATTTAATATCATGCGGTAGGAGGCATTATATTTAGTTCAACAGAATTCATTAATGCCTGCCAACACACCATGACATGCCACCTTCCACCTCTATCATCTGATCTGTCTGCGGTACTATAATATTGCATTGTAAACAAACATACGCAAGTCTACAAAATTTGAGTCCAATCGAACGGCAGGAAGTGGTACTAAAATTAGTACCTTGTTTTGCCTTGTTAGTATGTGTGGGTCATATTTTGAATGCTATTTAGCTTCCAAAGTATGACGTACACATACCTACTAACAATACAAGTTTAATATAAGCTTTTAACAAGGCAAATTAAATCTATACTAATATTATAAATCGGAAGAGTTTGTTTGTTTGTTTGTTTAAACGCGCTAATCTCAGGAACTACTGGTCCGATTTGAAAAATTATTGGCTAATAAATAATAGGCTATATAACATCGCGCTACGACTAATAGGAGCGGAGCAGCGACGAGAAATGTTGCAAAAACGGGGAAAATTTACGCATACGGAGTTGCGCGGGACAGCTAGCGATAAAGCTCAAGAGTTTGCTTGTTTGTTTGAACGCGGCAATCTCAGGAACTACTAATCCTATTTAAAAAAATATTTCACTGTTGGATAGCCCATTTATCGAGGAAGGCTATAGGCTATAGGCTATATAACATCATGCTACGACCAATAGTAGCGGAGCAGCAATAAGAAATGTTGCAAAAACGGGGAAAATTTACGTATACGAAGTTGCGCGGGACAGCTAGTGACATATATATTGACGTCGACGAATCTCATGTAGACATACTTAACACTTTGCGCTATTCCAGTAACAAAGGTAGCTCTATAAGTTTATCACGTATCCTAAGTTATTACGTAGAATATCAAATCTATAATTCTACGTGATAACGTCATAAGAAACATTGATGACATTGTAATAAACAACCATGCCTATGACAGCTTTAGTGGACCCGGGCGCATGCGCGCTCATAGCTGAAAGGCTATTGTCCGACGCCCAAAATACTTCAGCTTATCAGCAGGCGGAACGTGACGGACCGTGACACTTTTTCGTGCGTGCACCCGATATCGATTTGTTGCAATGCAAAATAGTAATATTAAAAGTCGTGTCGTTAAAATCCAAATTAAAGCAGACTGGTAGATCTTCCATCCATCTGGAGTAATTGAATAACAAACATCCATCCATCCGATTATTTTTATCGATGTAGTAAAATAAACATTATTATATTAAAAAGAAAAACAGTTCATTTCAAACTGTAACTCAGTAATAGAAACACACAAACGAACATCGAACAAAACCGCTGACTATTAAAAAATAGTGTTGGAAACGAAACGAAATTCGTAGCCGAAAAAACAGTGCGTCCATCCGTTAGACTGAGTCGTGAAATTTTAACTAGCTGCCCTCGCTGTGCACTTTTATTTGTACTGACGTGTACGCTGCAATACGTCGCCTGTTTCGGTAAACTATGGGCGCAAAACAAAGAGAGTACAGAAGGTAAGTTTCATATCTGTACCTCTAACAAACTACAAAAATTGTAACTTAACAACAATTGCAGACCCCGCTGAGCGTCCCGCGATCAACTTCAAGCTTAAACTCTATTACTTAAATAATTTGATACACCAAAATCTATTTACACCAGAAGAAGTCTAAAAAAATTGTTGTCTGTACAGCCGGTTTACGGACATTGTAATAAACAACCATAGCTGTGCCAGCTTTCGTTGGGGGCGCATGCTCGCGCTTATCTAATAGGCTAAAATATTGTCCGACGGCCACAACACTTGCCGGACCGTGACACTTTTTCGTGCGTGCATCCAGTAATCGATTTATAAGACGTCGTACTACGTCACGTACGTGAATTGTAATATACTTACCAATATGTTTTGGAAACATTTTTACCCTTAACCACTTTCTTTTGTCACACAATACGTATACATAGACCACGTAATAAATTAGTTGTTTTTTTGCCAAGTTTAGGGCCTAAACCGCACACTAAAGAACGCTTTAACTCCATTAAAGTTATGTAGTATAAGTACCTAGATGACCGACATTGCTCGATGTTTTTTTTTGGAAATTTAAAAAATGAAATCTAGCTAGATCGATTTATCGCCCCCGAAACTTTCGTTTTTCCCTTACGTCAAAAAGAAATAAACATTTATTTGTTGCAATGCAAAATTAACAAATCAAAACAAAAACAGTAATATTAAAAGCCATGTCTCAAAATTGCTACAAATGGCTGTCCAGTTTACCTTAAAGCAGTAGAGCCTGGCGCTAGTTTTCAACAGGAACGTGATGAACGCGTGTGTGTTTATATCCGTGTGTGTCTGGATACACAGAACCTGAATCTCAAAATTATTTCGTAACAAAATCCTCCGAGATTTCATATCCGTGAACAATGTTACGTTGCTCGAGCGCGTTGGCATGTAGCTCTCTTTCTGTGCTTTTGATGTTTTGTACTATATTCGATAGTACACGTACACAAATTGTTTTTGGTTACATTAACACACTTGTTAATTCATTGCAGCATACAGCCACGAAGTGAATTGGAATTTGTATTGGATAGGCTGCATGAATTGATTTTATATAGTCCAATACACTTACCTAAATGAACAAAGAAAAAAATAGAAATTCTTGATTGGAAGCTGTACCATTATAACTTCCTTTAACATTTATAACTTGTAAACATTGCATTAGGTACATACACAATTCAACGCGGGGATAAACGCGTAAGTATTTAACTTTAAGATTGTTTGACGTGTCGATGGAGTTACACGAATATCAGTCACAGACTTTATAAAATTATATATACTACGGGTCTTAATCGCGTGAATAATTTACGGTAAAATACTTTGTTTATTGCCCAACGTTTCGACCGTATTGCGAAAGCCGTGGTCAGTCTACCTGTGACCACGGCCGTAGTATATATAATTTTATAATGTGTACAAATCGCGAAAGTTCATCAACATTTATAGTCGCAAACTGATTGTTGAGACAACTTTACGACTCCTTATGTGAGGCAGACGTTTCTTCATCTCTCATCATTGCTGCTTACACTATACTGACCGTTTCTCTATTCTATAAGTCGACTGGTGTATACTTGAACTGGTTATCGTTTAGCCAATTGGTAATCGAGACTCATTTGCGAGTCACGAATGTGTTGTCTTCCATCGCTGAGTCGTGTCGACCTGATGTTTACAGTCGCGATGAGTTCTTGCCCTAACCTTCATTATAGAAGTATTCTAGCAATGCAGAAATCATCGCACTTTCATCCTGCCTTACTATCATGCATCACGACCGTCAAGTAGAAAATTACCTTTACATGACATATAGGTAAAGGTATACTAAAATTTATTCTAAGTAGGTACAAAGGTATTTTAAGTTTTAAAATACCTTTGTACCTACTTCCCTGTCCAATCCGATCATGTATTGTTAGGTATCAAGTTCCCATTCGATTAACGTCATTTTTTTAAATGCAATTATGAAAAAATAACCATTATGATTATTCTTGACAAAAGTCTAATGGGAAACATGCGAAGACGGAAAAGATTGTTTTGATTGTCAAAAGGCCCACTTGTTTCTACATTACAAACAGTTTTGATAAAAAATCTTAAAAATTTGAAACAAATTTGATAAAAAATCTTTGAAAACATTGTTGGGTCCTAAAATTTTCAATAAAAAGATCATTTTGGCAGATTTTAATGCCTATGTTTGGCAGACGAGCCAGCGGCCCACCTGACGGCAAGCGGTAACCGCCGCTTATGGACTTCAGAAATGTCAGGGACACACCCAAGCCGCTGCCTTCCGTGAAGTGAAAACTCTCTTTATACCTCATCTGAACACTGCAGCAGGTAGGACAATTTATTTTTCTATTTTTTTATCATTGTTAATAGAATACTTACATGCCCCTTTCGGCACTACTACTTTTTTTTTATTTTCGCAGCAAGCCCGCGCTTTTATCTGTCAAAATCTTGTCATAATTATTAATAGAGAGCTGCGCTTAGAAATGCATGGCGCATGCGCGCGGACATCTTTGAGCGCACCGGGCATGCGCCAGTTCGTGCGGGCTTGTCGCGAAAACGAAAAAAAACATAGTGAATGAGGACCCGGATCGGACAGGGGTTTATTTACACGTTGTACATAAATTTGTACCCAGTTCTGGACCTGCAGTATCTGCTTATAGTAGGTCGAGACGGTGTTGGCCCGTGCCCCAGAGGTGCTTGCGCAAGGTGATGTTAAAACAAACATTGCGCGCCACCACGGACATTTTTATTCCAAAATTTCGTTCATTTCCCAGTTTTGAACTAAAATTTACAGAACATTGAAGATAGAAACTTTGAAATAATTCTTTATAACTACAATTTTCTGTAATTTTTATTTCCATTACGAACTCATTTGGAAATTGTGAAAGTAGGTGTTTAATAAGTACCTGTCTTGAATGAAAAAGATTGGATTGAAATCAAATATTTCGCCAAAATTAGAATACCACAATCATTATCCACACATTTATAAACGTTCAGTGTATTAAAATTAAATATCTCATTCAGGAATTTACATAACAATGATATCAGTGGAATTTATTATGTATTATTGTATACTGAACCAGTGTGCAGTGGTCCGTCACAGGCCCACTGTGCGCACACTGATTTATTTGTGTTTAAACAATACATATCCGGACAAAGGTTTGGTACGATTGTCTGATCCACCATTCTGTAGTACCCTCTCTGCGATTAATTTCCAATGTTTAATATTTGGAACTAATAAACGGTTTTTGTTCTATGTTAGACAAGGATATATGATTTGTCTATTTGGAGTTAGTTGAGTGTAAATGTTTGAGGTTTTTACTGTACAGAAGGACTTGTATCTTTTGTATATTAATATCCTTTTGGCTGAATTTAGGTCATTACAACCAACCGAAAGCCGATAGGGCCGAAGCATTTTTAGTAGGGACCACGAACCGGCAAACGCAGCAGGGGTAGGCTTTCCACGAGCTCATAGCGAGAGCCTTGTTATATACTTATATTTAGTACTAGCTGTCCCGCGCAACTTCGTCTGCGTAAATTTTCCTCGTTTTTAAAACATTTCTCATTGCTGCTCCGCTCCTATTAGTTGTAGCGCGATGTTATATAGCCTATAGCCTTCCTCGATAAATGGGCTATCCAATAAAAAAAATTCAAATGGGACCAGTAGTTCCTGAGATTAGCGCGTTTAAACAAACAAACAAAGCAAAAAAACAAACTCTTCCGCTTTATAATATTAGTATAGATGTGCAGTCTGAGTTCAGAATTCTTAGATATAGGTTGGCTCCCTCCTACGAACGAGAACAGGCCCACTTACATATAGATGCGCACGTACCTAGATCTCGGTCGATCTCGGTTGAATCCACTGGAATTCAACCGAGATGATGTGTGTCCTTGATGACGTTTGATCTGTGTCCAGTACTATAAAGGGATGGACCGCCAACCTGGCGAAGTTTGAGGGTCATTGTGGCGATCTTTGGCGGAGGCTTACGTTCAGTAGTGGGCTTTCGGCTGAAACGAACGTCACTGAAGACTAGCCTCGATTGGCTATTCTTCAGTGATGCTGAGTCGTTCGTTTAAAGCAGATATTACAGTATTCACAATCAATCTCCAGTAAGTGTCCGCGTTGTGGATCACGATCTGTACCCTCTCAAAGTATTAGCGTGTGTCTCTGAAGGGCGAATATTGTGTGTAAGGCTGATTACATTATTATACAGGATGTTTGGAGGGTGAGTAGCCATGGGAAAATGGTTGATAGTTGATGCTGTTGGCTGCTTGTTACGCCTAATTAAATAAAATTTTGGCCAAAGTTTAACGAGTAATCAGTTTTCCGCAATTTTTCTAACAAATCCTCATTTTTTTATGACATTCTCGGTGGCGCGGTGGGAATGTGTCCTATAGCTACGAAAAAGATCGTGGGTTCGATTCCCACCGGGACACCATTTTGTGATCCACAAATTGTTATTTCTAGTCTGGATGTACTTTTTGTCCGTGGCTTGTACGTTTGTAAAGAACCCCGCGACGCAGGTTTGTTAAAAAAAGAAATAAAAAGAATTAGGGGCAACAAGTTGCTAACAGCATCACCTATCAACCATTTTCCTATGGCTACTCACCCTCCAAACACCCTGTATACCTAAAACTTGGGGCAATCATAGGAACTCTCTATTCTGACGCTCATAGTTAGATAGGAAGTCAAAATGACTCGGCTGGAATTAGATAAGATGCAGGATCGACCTCATCATCACAAATCGATCGATGTTATAAAAAACTCTAAAAGTAGTAACTTTTAAAGTAACAGTAACAGCATTGTTCAAAAACACTTAAAAATACTTTCACCTAAAACTAAAGAACCTAATTAAAAACTTCAATTTCCGATATAGAGTTCCCTAAATATGTACCTATTTTGCTTTACATTTCATAATCTACTTTATACATTTGTTCGGACGTCAGAAGTTGACGGGAGATGAATACGAAACATTTCGATAACGTCACTCAGGATAGCCAAATGTAAACAATGCTCGGCAGACATTTGCAAATTTCCCCGCACTTCCGCGAGTCAGACGCTGTGATTGAAAATCTTTTGTGTTTGCTGTATGTCACGGAATAAATATTTTCCTGCAGCTTTTTAAATTGATGAGCTATGTTTCACAGGCGGATATTAAATAAGCGCCTTACCTTTTCAGAACAAACAAACATTGTATTGATTAGGTATCTAGTATATTTTACATTCAAATCAAAAGAGAATAAGCTAGTCCTCACAAATAACACAATATAACATACACATATCACAAAGACGGCCTCTGTGGCGCGGTGGGAGTGTATCCGACTGCTAAGCAAGAGGTCGTGGGTTTGATCCTCACCCATGATAAAACTTTGTGTGATGAGCATGATGGTTTATTCTGTGTCTGGGTGTTACTTATCTATAATATGTATGTATTTAGAAATATATAAATATGTTTATCATTTGTCTGGTTTCCATAGTACAAGCTGTGCTTAGTTTGGGATCAGATAGCGTTGTGTGAGTTGTCCCAAGATATTATTATTATAACGATCGATTTTTTAACGGAGTTATCTATTTTTCCTTGTTTTGAATTGATTTGATCGGACCAACTTTTTGTGTGACATCTGCGTTGGTAGACTGATAATCATATGTTCCATTCTATTTTAAAGTAGCAACACACCACAAGTGCAAAGTTTTTAACATATTCTTGATTTTCCCAGCAGTGTCAGCTTTTTAACAACAAATGGCATAAAAACTGTGCAGATCTCAATGCGAATAACATTGAATTTAAGATATCCGTGACTAAGTCGCGATCGAGGATACCGAGAGGCGAGGCTAAGCAACATTACTACTACCAGTCTACCCGTGACCACGGCCGTTACAATACGGTCGAAACGTCGGGCAATAAACAAGGTATTTTACCTTAAATTATTCACGCGATTAAGACCCGTAATATTATCCTTAAAAGATTTTTTTTTCACGTAACGTGTAACTTCGCCGTAACTGTTGATGGAACGACTTATGCTGACTTGGTACTCATAATTTGCCATCTTTGCTCATCTTTTAAATGGTAAAAGATTTGATCAAGTAATGCAATGATTCTGAAAAATTTCGAATAAGGCTCTTTACACACGTCCCTTTTAGAAAGTTGTATGCTCCATCACACTAGTTTACTGAGATTTACACCTACCCCGTAGTACCTATATATATTTTCATAATGTGTACAAATCGACTGTGTTGACTCTTTCTGTGTGACCGTTTTCGAAAAAATTACACATCCGTCCGAGCCTCGGAGCGCACGTTAAAACATCGGTCCTGCGCCTGGTCTGTCTCTGTTCAGTTTGGAATCCGTCCAATTGAAGTAAGAGAGTGAAGGAATACTTGTTTGTGCCCATACTTACTCACTATACCAGTCCAACCACTGCGAGACGGCTGTTTTTTTTTTGTAGATTATTAAGACTCACTAGACACTTATCAGCTTATAGAATGTTTGTTTTGTTTTTGTTATTATTATTGTTATACTCTTTGTTATTTTTTTTTTTTGCTTAATTATTACATTTTAAAGTAAACGAAATTTAAAACTTTTATATTTTTGTCTATTTCGTTTTATTTATGTTAATGAAATTAAAGTGTAAATGTGAAATTTAAAATACAAGAGGAAGAAGGAGTAATTTATTGCCATGTATGTGACGTACAAAAAAAATATGCATGTAAATTTTATGTAAAATGTAAATGTAAAGTTGTAAATGTAAAATGTAAATGTATGCCAATTTAATTGCGAGGGCTTGTTATAAGCTTTTTTGTTGTAAATGTGTAATTTAATTAGTTCTTAGTCTGTAAGCCTTCTACTACTATATACTGCGTAATTGGCTAGTCTATGATAAAAGTAACCGCCGCACCATAACCAAAATCGGTTAGAGACTTATTCATATAAGTTTGGAAAACCCAGTGTTTCGGTTAAATAAACCATAATATTTATTGTTTAGTGCATTATTAACAAGAGACTGTAAGCTTCCAGTAAGTACGTGCTAAATAATAGTCATTTTCGTGAACACCGCTGCGGCACACCGCGCCCAGGGAATATAGCCATATTACCGCGATTGATGAGCGAGTTCACCGACTGCAGTGCTATATTTTTAACGGGCAATCAATTGACGCAATTGTCGCAACTTGGATAGTTTTAATTGTAAAATAGGTATAAGAATATAAAAAAAGACTCTATTCCTGTTTATTCAACCTAAAAAAAACATTAATGATTTGAGGTTTCAAGAGAGTGTAGCGCAATTTTAATCAGTACAAAAATGTTATCGATAAAATGCAATATGTGAATTAGAAATGCGTGCAAAGACTTACACTAAAATACGAAAGACATTAGATACTTAATGATACGAGTATAATTGTGTTGTAAACAGTCGAATCGTAGGGGCGCATTTTGCTTTGTTCTAGGACGCAATTGAACAGGATAATACTTATAAGTGTTACGCAATACACCCACGGCGTAATTGACTGACATTTTAAAGTGATTCTGCTACTTGAGGTTAGGTAAAAATGACATACGCCTTTAATTTTTATAAATGAATCAATAAACGCGGCAGCAGCTAAGGCATCGGACTCGTAATCGTGAGGGTTCGAATTCAACCCATTATACTAATAATAATAATAAATAAAAATATCTTGGGACAACTCACACAACGTTATCTGATCCCAAACTAAGCAGAGTTTGTACTAGGAAACTAGACAACTGATGTTTATCAGTTGTCCGGTTTCCTGGTATAAGCTCTGCTTAGTTTAAATATTTAAAGATTTAAAGGCAAGACAGATATTTTTAAATACTGCACTTAATATAGATTATTCTACTTCGATATACTAACACAAGCCATTGAGCTTAATGGGAGGGGTTAACAGGATTGCTCGTAATGTGGGACCAAGAATTTCACATTGTTAGTTATCTTTCTAAAAATAAAAACAAAATAAAAAAATAGGTAAGCATTGTGATGACACACCGTCAAAATGGCGTAGTCCTTTAACCAAATTGTGTGAGGAAGAGACTCCCAGTCAGATAAATATTAAATCATTATTAAAAACATACTTTAGAATAGAATACACATCTATAATCATTAAAACACCGAAGTTGTAATACAAAAGACCCAATTTCAGAAATGCTGAAAAAAATCACAATCATTTAAAATTACCGACTAAATTCCCGTTTATTCAGAATTGCCAACATTGTACAAAAAGGAAATTAATCATTGCCCCTAATTTTCTATAGGTTGTTGTAAAGCGCACAATCCTAAGCCGCGTCCCGCATCCCGCAACGCGCAATAAGCGTTTATTGCCTTAAACGGTAATTTATGTCGCGACCACAGCCAACTTTCACCTGTGACGTAGATTATAAAAAAACAGAAAGGACTTTACTTTAGTAATGGAGAAAAATACAGGTACTTATGATCAAGGCTAAGTTATATATTTGTAAAGCATGGAATTTCTTGACTAAAACAATCATCATCATCATCATCAGCCTATCGCAGTCCACTGCTGGACATAGGCCTCTCCAATTGCACGCCACTTTGTTCTATCTTCATCATCATCATCATGAGATCATCACTCCACCTGGCCTGAGGGCGTCCTACACTACGTTTGCCGAGACGCGGTCTCCTCACAAGAACTCGTTTACCCCAACGATTGTCGGTTCTTTGGCTAATATGGCCAGCCCACTTCCACTTCAGTTTGCTAATCCGGTAGGCTATGTCGATAACTTTGGTTCTCTGCCGAATCACCTCATGTTCACGTTTCGGTTCCGTATGTCATGACCGGTAGAATGCACTGATTGAAGACGTTAGTCTTAAGGCATTGTGGGATCGACGATGAGAAGACTTGACGTAACTTCCCAAATACTGCCCAACCCAACCGAATTCTCCTGTTCACCTCGTCCTCCAAGTTGTTTCTACTTAACTGCAATGACTGCTCGAGGTACACATATTTTTGAATAAATAGTTTATGAATCGAGTCTCGCTGGTTTTTGAAGACTATATTTTTTATGATTTTTACTTGCCAAATTTCTTAATTCTAGGTCAACGGAAAATAAAACCCTATAAATTTTGATTCCTGGAGAGTGTCGATATGTACATTTTTCGGGGCATAAACGGCCGTATTTTTTTTTTACGTTAACTTAGAACTTTATTTTTTTTACAGCTTCAAGGGACTGCGGACCCTGAAGGGTGATGAAAATGAAAGGTCTCGACATACAGATGGCCGGATGGACAACAAAGTGATCCTATAAGGGTTCCATTTTTTCCTTTTGAGGTACGGCACCTTAAAAAACAAAACTATCTTGACTCTATGTAATACACAATCAGGAGGATATATGTTCGTAATCTTTCGCGATTTGTACACATTATTGAATTTTATTATATTTATTTGGACGGCAATAAACAAAGGTATTAAGCCTTAAAATAAAACATTTACGTGATTAAGACCTTAAACGCCAGATAATTCTATTATCAGGAGGATGTTTAAAGATATTTTGACAATGAAAGTATTTTCGTTTTCAATTTAAATAACTTTTATTAGTAGTACCAAAGGGATCTTTAGTTTCACTTTGTTTGTGACACCGTATGGCTCCAACCTATGGATGACTTAATTTTTTATTAGAAAACTGGAATCCATCGCGATGTTTCGTTGAAAATTTGTTCAGCCATCTTTAAGAATAATGTTATAAAACTGAAGAGTTTTTTTGTTAGTTTGTTTGAACGCGATAATCTCAGGTTCGACTGAAAAAAATATTCTACTGTTAGATAGTCCATTTATTGAGGAAGGCTATAGGCTATATAACATCACGCTACGACTAGTAAGAGCGATTTAGCAATGAAAAATGATGCAAAGATGGGGAAAAGTTAAGCATGCGACGTTGCGCGGGTCAGCTAGTTCAAGATACAGTCAATAGTTGTTTTAGTTTAAATGTCTAATGGTTAGTGACCCTGACTGCTAAACCGGAGATAGTGGTTCCCCACCCAGGATAAACCTTTGTGTGATGAGCACGGTGGATTATTCTGTGTCTGGGTGTAAGTTATCTATAATATATATGTATTTAAAAATATTTAAGTCGGTTTATCAGTTGTCTGGTTGCCATAGTACAAGCTCTCCTTAGTTTGGGATCAGATGACTTTGTGTGAGTTGTACCAACATATTGTTATTATTATGTCATGATAATTCAAGCATCCGCAGCATGGGTATCAGGAGTTCAATTTAATTGCCATCGTAACCCTCTGTTTCTTACTCTTTGACAAATATTTAACAGGAGCGCGTGAGGCATCGAAGCGGTGGGGAGATTGATGATTTAATTTCAGTAATGGTTGCTTATTAGAAGAAGACGCGAGATTTTGAGGAAGGCAAAGATATCCGTACCGTGTGTGTAATAGGTATAAATATATGTGAAATATACCTATTCCAGTATAATAATAGTAATATCTTGAACTAATACATCATACACTATAGGTACTATATTCATTTACAGATCTCAAATTCATTTTCAAAAAAAATCTCGAACTAATTCATTTCAAAATGAATTTGAGATGTGTAAAAATGAATATAGTTTTCTATTCAGTAATCAAAATTGTAGTAGATTGGTCTGCGTGAAATAAATTAATTGTTCAGGTGAAAGTACATACCGAAATCGTTTTAAATACAAGATATGCAACCAGAGACAGCTCCGTATCAGCTACAAGATCCTTTCCACCTTCAGATGTTACATTTTCTATTAGTACTCGTAACTCCCTTCAGAACTTAAGTTTCCTCAAATTCATTCTCTCTATATCACAAAAGTCATACGCAATTTTTTAATTTTCTAAATATATATTATATAAAAACTACTCTAAATAACATCTATAATAATACAATATATTTACAAAAATAAAATAAAAAAGGGAGGATACAAAACCGTTTAGGCCTCAAAGGATTACCCCCCATCGATGTTAACTGGTAACGTTCCCAGAACATAATTTTCTAAATTATGTTTTATTTATTTATTTACTTTATTTAAAGTCAATTCAATTGCATTTTATTTTGCTAACCATGGGTACTTATTGTGTTAGTACATTACTGTTTAATCGATATTTTACCATAGTGGTGTGAAAATTTTAATAAAACAATTTATAATAATTACAATCATTAACAAGTGAATATGAGCTATATTGAGCATTAAAGTAAGTCAGTTATGTTTTATCATCGCAATATTCTTGAAGTGAGTAGTAGCATTAATTTACTAGCAAATTATGTAATTCCTTTATGAATTTACAATTTTCTTCAATATAGAATTTTATAAGCTACGGGTCTTTATCGCATAAATATTTTGTTTATAGGATAAATACCTTTGTTTATTGCCCGACGTTTCGACAGTATTGCAACGGCTGTGGTCACGGGTAGAGTGAGTCTACCCGTGACGACGGCCGTTGCAATACGCTATAAAATATTTACGCGATTATGTACCGTAGCTTATAAAATTCTATAATGTGTACAATTCGCGAAAGTTTACGAACATATATGTTCTTCAATATCCCTACATGATAGAGGTAGATGATTAAAATTGACTGGTGTCCTACAAAATACGCTAATATGCATCATAGTGGTCTTTCTTGGAACAACACACAATTTACCTATGTGGCGTTTTCTTCTTGGCAGCAAATAAGTTTGAGTTTATGTTCTAGTTATGAGTTGCTTATATAAAACAAAACATCTACTTCAGCAGATATTCTAAATTTCTAGTACATTGTCCTCCTAACTGTAATCTGAAATAGTCGATGTAATCCGAGTATTTGGCGTATGGAGAGGTAGTTCGGAATCCTCACAATACCTGCCGGTATGTCGGCGTACTGTAATACTATACTTGAGCTTCAGACAGGTTTGATTGTCGATATCTCTACAATATTGATATGGTCGGGTTTCTGCAATGAACTAATAAAAGACACTCTACCTGATTCTATGAAGTATTTAATTAAATTTCAATTTCTTTATGATTGATTCAAAACTCTATTGTCTAGTTTGACTAGACAATAAAACTAAAATAATGATCTCTTGGATTCGACGAATCTTTAACATTGTTTCTTACACAATGGGATATTTAGAAAAATAGTTTAATATACTAGGTACTATAGATAGACAATGAGTGCACATTAAAACCTCCTCGTGAGATAAGAAGTTGATTGCGTTCACAAAGCGGCGGTAGCCTAACGGCTAAAGCATCGGAGTCGCAATTGTGAGGTCGCGGGTTCGAACCCTACCTATTAAACTATCGACGTGAAGCCATTAAGCTTAGCTGGAGGGGTTAACAGGATTGCTAGTAATATGGAACCTACGATTCCACATTGCTAGTTATTTTAAAAATAAAATACTAAACGGATTTTCATTAGACAAAGCTAAGAACCACTCCGATTCTTTTAAGAAATAGCATAAAAATTGCGTCGTTGCATAGACAGACATTCTCATGAGAGGTAAAAACACAAAATATAAAAAAGCGTTATGTTGTAGAAATGATTTCTAACTACCTATAGTTTTTTTGTTATAAATTCCATCGATGCATCTCAGCCCATCGCTAAGAAAAATCGATAATGCATCGAATTTCCCGAAGGGCACGGAACGAACGCAAATCGACAGAGACGGATCTGATCTAACATGTCCAGGGAACGCACCTAATCTTTAGATTGCTTGTCATCTTTTTATTAGCTTCAGGGCTCGTCTGCACTACTATATACCTAACTAGCTACCGTCACTTGGAATTTAAGGGAAGGTCTTTGACCTGGTGGTAACCTAATTGATCTAGAGAATTATATGGTTAAGCAACGTTTCTACAATCAAATTCATGGTAATGTAATGTGCTCACCGTTTTCAGAAAAAAGTAACTAGCTTTCTTTTTAATAGCAAATATACAAACATGGAGATCTTAAATCGTAACAGTTTTTTTTACCAATAAAATACTATGTTATAATACCGTATTTATATTACTATTTAGCCTAGTGATTAATAAGTAATTTTATTCTAACCTAAATTTGCTCTAAACACATGTGAACAACACTTTTTCTTAGTTATTGTTAAGGCATAGACACTTTGTTCTTGTGTTCTTTATAGGCAGCACTTGTTTAACTCAAACTCAAATGGTTTTGTCCGTTTAAGTCTTAAATCGTAACAGAAAAAGAATAAATTCGACAAATCCAGTAATGTCTTGGTGGCGACGTAGTTTATTAATATTAACCCCCATTTCGTCGATTTGAATGTCGTCTGAATCGATTTTTTTCTTTATACATTTAGATATTACCTATATATGAATCTTAGCTCTACATTGGCTCATTATAACGCTCAGGATCTATTTGTAGTAGCTTATTTTATCTATTCCCTATTTGTACATAGATATGTCAGAGAATTATTAAAACTCTGGTTGATTTTCGTTCATCTAGTATCTGTTTTGATAAAACAGAAAGTCGATTGACTCATTTTAATCATGGCCGCCATGATGGAGTGACATTCGTTTGACGTTTACATTTGAAGTGCCGGTAGTGGGGTTCGGAAGTCATAATTGTGCGGTCGACATACTTAAGGATGCCTACTTTTGCGACGTGTAAACTACAATAAAACATATTACATTCCATTATAGTAAATTAAAATCCCTTCGTTGTCTTGCCGCAAGTTAATTAATTTTTATTCTAACCTTTCACACGTTAAAATCTATCTATAGAAATAACCCTTTAATCGAATACGTATCCCACACCCGACCTTACAATCGGACCTAACCCTTCACTTACTTTCATCAAAACTTCGCCGTCAAATGAAAAATTCCGGCAACTCTGGGCCTTTGACGCAAATATTTGCAATGTAAATCTGAGAAATACGTGTAGTTCCATTTGGTTAATGGACGGTGATGGTCGATTGAGCCAATGATCCATGTTTCAGGGTTACAAGGTTTGTTTGTGTGACGTCTGTTCGCGGTAAATGAGCATTGATAGGGTTACTACGAGTATTTATTGCCAAGTTATTTTCTCACGGCTTTACTCTTGCGAACTTGGCATTAAATGTAGAATCATTCTATTCCGAATTTTGGCTGACGTTCATAAGCGTTGCATTTGTAACCTAAATGAATAAAGTATTTTGACTTGACTTGACTTCGTTATTACTATCATTTATTCTCGCTATGTCCGTCGTAGTCAAACTTAATGGCCGCCTCACGCTGCGGAAGCGTCATGCACATGGAAATGGCTGAGCCGAAAGGGGTTAAATAGTCCTCAGAAAGCGTTTCAGTGAAGAATGGGTTTTCGCTCCCATTTGTAACTCATTGTACTCTTTTGCTCCGTTCTCTTATTGACAGAAGAATCATTTCTATGAAGGTTGCCATCGTGAGTTAAATGGAGTCTTTACTCAGCTTGCAATGGCAAACAATTTTTGGGTACCCATAAGTACTCAGAAATTCGAATCGATGATCTTTTAATGAGCTTCTGACTCAGAGGCGTAAGCTACGCCTCTGTGCCTTAGATGCATTCTGTATTAAAATCTCAGGGTAAATTTGTTAATACATCCTTAAATAACTACTTTGGAGAGAGAACCCTTAGACATATACTTCCTCTGTTATATAACGAAATGCCACAAGAGTTAAGATTAGAGCGAAATAAAAATAATTTTTCTAAAGATATTTGGTAGGTAAAAATCATTTTTCTAGATACATATAATGTAAACGACTAATGCATATATGTCAGATGTGTGGCCAACCTGTAACATACCTAATTATAAAACCGCATGGTTACTAAGTTATGCCTAAGAAATTTTGTGAGTAGGTAACCTGAATGCAATGTATTTCCACAGACAAACCGATTAGTTTTGTGGTTTTTAGGGTTCCGTAGCCAAAATGGCAAAAATGGAACCCTTTTAGTTTCATCATGTCCGTCTGTCTGTCTGTCCGTATGTCACAGGATTTTGACTGCCTCTGTGGCGCAGTGGGAGTGTGTCCGACTGCTACGCAAGAGGTCGTGGGTTCGATTCCCACACGGGACACTAAGTACTTTGTGTGATCCACAAATTGTTGTTCCGGGTCTGGGTGTACTTTGTGTCCGTGACTTGTATGTTTGTAAAGTCCCCCGCGACACAGGGCTTGTACCCTACTTCGGGAGTCGTCTTTTTAAAAAAAAAAAATTCAAAAACTACGCATTGAATATTAGTGAAATTTAGTAAAAAAGTGTCTTGTAGTAGCCGCTACTTAATTTGATAGCTAAATAATAAAAATAAATATTTTTAGGTTCACTCCATACTTGTAACAGAAGCATTTTTCAGCAAAAATCAACGTGTGGCACATCGTTCGGCAGGTCTTTTAAAAACATTTTAAGGTTTCTAATAACTTTTTTTGATTGAGTGAATTTTTTTGGAAATAATCGCTCCGAAATGTGCATAAATTGTGTCCCGCCTTACCTTTTGAACCGTGTAACCAAAAAATATGGAAAAAATCACAAAGGTAGCACTTAATAAATACTTTAAAATAAAATTATTTCTGACATGATCGGATATATCGCAGAAAAACTGCGTTGATCAACAAAAGGGCGTAAGTGCCATGAACATACGCTTTTCTGGTGATGCATTTGTTCGAGGCTGCATGGTCCGACATGCTCTTGCCCGTTTTTTTTTCTAAAATGTATGGGTTTTAAATATTTTTTTATCTATCTATCTGTTGGGGGCCTCTGTGAGTCTCTTGCACAAATTAGCAATGCACGGACGCTACTGGTTCGAAAACCACTTCCCAAGAGATTTATACATATTTATTATAAATGCATAAAAGTGACAATACCAACCCCATTGTATCCTACATAAGTTTTTCAATGTTTAAAAACGCAACATTTTTTGGGTTCCGTAGCCAAAATGGCAAACCGGAACCCGTAAAGTTTCGCGAATAAAATCTTGAAAACCATTTTTTTAGGGTACCGCGCCTATACGTAAAGTGGGGATATGATTTTTTTTTTCCCACTTAACTAAGTATGAAACAAAAACAACAGAAAACACACTTTATAAGGGAGGGGGGGACTACGGAACCCTACATTGTGCGTGGCCCGACATGCACTTGCACGGTTTTTAAAATAGATTAACCTTTTGTCATAAGATCATGGGTCACAAAATGTACCTCCACAGGTAATCTTCCCTTTTACCTTTCCTTTAATGTAAGAATTATTTCCGCCATTCCGTGAGTTGATTAATAAAATTAAAACAAAGGATGTTTCTGTTGGTATTCATCCTATGATGTGGTTTTGTTCGTTGTGGTTTGAGGTTTCTCTGTTTTAATGGAAACCAAGCTATTTGTGTATGTGTAAGTGTGTATTTACTTTACTTACACAATCGTGTTGTAAATTGTTTGTATTTGTTTAATAAAGTGATCGAATCTTATGTGATTTTGGCAGAATAGATGCTAAAGATAATGAATATTACACCCCTGAGTTCCCTTAACTCTGTGGCGCGGGGGGTTCGATCCCCACCCAGGATAAAACTTTGTGTGATGAGCACAATGGTTTATTCTGTGTCTGGACGTTATTTGTCTATAATATGTATGTATTTAGAAATATATAAGTATGTTTATCAGTTGTCTGGTTTTTATAGTACAAGCTCTGCTTAGTTTGGGATCAGATAGCGTGGTGTGAGTTGTCCCTAGATATTATTGTTATTGCATAAACATGATAATAAATGCAGCTATTTTAATACTTTTACGGAAAAAATTGGTTTTCTCATTATCATTACCTACGCAATAAATAATTCATTACAATGACTGGCCTGTTGATCTAGCGGCTAGTGACCTTGACTGCTAAGCCAGAGGTCGTGGGTTCGATCCCCACTCAGAATAAAACTTGGTGTGATGAGCACGATGGTTTATTCTGTGGTTGGGCGTTATATTAAGTATGTATTTAGAAATATTTAAACATTTTTATCAGCTTCCTGGTCGCCATAGTAAAAGCTCTGCTTAGTTTGGGATCAGATGGCTTTGTGAGAGTTGTCCCAAGATATTATTATTATTGTTATTGTGAAGCGACTTTTTTTTTTAGTTTCAATCAATAATGTTTAGTCAAGACCAACAAAAATAAACTACAAATGCCTAGTTCAAGATGTGTTCACTGATGATTTCGAATAAAGCTAAAATTCTTTAGCTTATATTGTAAGAGAAACAGAACTTAGCAATATTTCTAAAAAAAGTATTATTTCCAACTGATATCTAAGAATTCTATCTACGAAATAGGAAGCAAGTTTCAATTTGTAAAGTACCCGTAATAAGGTTGCAGTTCAGTTGCCAATAAGTGGCTCGGAGTAGCCGTCTGCAGGTCAACTTGTGTGTAATACTCTAATGGATTGCCAGGGAACGAAAATGGCTAAATAAAATAGTGGCTGCTAGTTTTCTACTTTTGTAAGCTCGTTTCAGTTTACTCGTAGTTTGAAAGGGATGAAATGCACAAAGGCGTTGGATATTTTGGTTTCTTGTCATTAGAACAGTGTACAAGATGATTTGTTTAATGCACCAATAACATTCTAGTTGTCTTCATATCAATTAAAAATTAATTGCACCTATTTTTAAGAGACAACTCCCGCAGTATGGTGCAAGCCATGTCTGTGAACTTTACAAATACACAATTAACGGATACAAAGTACACTCAGACTTGGACGAACAGTTGGTGGATCACACAAAGTGGCATCCCGTGTGGGAATCGATTCCACGACGTCTTGCGCAACAATCGAACACACTCTCACCGTGCCACCAATGCGGAGCTAAGAGCAAACACGCACACTGCGCTTTTCACGTAGTTATAATCAGTTATAATATTTACCTACTAAATTATAAATTTCTACCTCATTTTATAGACTACTTGTGCTCAATATAATACAATGGATAATGGTAACGTTGCTTAACATCGCAGATCTCTTTTTAAAAAAGGCATTATAAAGAAGGTAGAGTTTTTTTTTGTATTAATTTATCCATGAACAAAACCAAGAGCCAACCGTAAATTAGTATTTTATTCTAATTATTGTAGACGACAACCATGGCTCTGTCTTTGGCGAAAAGAAAAGACACCAGGAGAACATAATATAATGAGAGATATTAGTAAAGTTGTTCGCATTATATATCTATGAGCCATGTGGCGTTTGTACGAGTATGTTTCATAATAAAGCGGGGTCTTGGTTGCAAGTCGGGGCTGCGAAACGTCTGACGGGGCTTCATTGTAAGTTGTGACAGTTACTTTTAATTATAGTTAATTTATAAAGCTGAAGAGTTTGTTTGTTGGTTAGTTTGTTTGAACGCGATTATCTCAAGGACTACTGGTTCGAATTAAATAAACTTTTACTTTTGGATAGCTCATTTATCGAGGAAGGCTATAGGCTATATAACATTACGCTGCGATCAATAGGAGCGGAGCAACAATGAGAAATGTTGCAAAAACGGGGAAAATTTACGCAGACGAAGTTGCGCGGGACAGCTAGTTAATAGATACAATGATAGGGACTGGCTGTAATAATTGTAGTTATTAAGAAATGTAGTTTTGTTCTTCTATATATATATAATAATATTGATATTATATAGAAGTAACATTTGATTGTTTGTTTGAATTGAATAGTTTCGAAACTACTGGACGGATTTTGAAAATTCTTTCACCATTAGAAAGTTACATTACCGGGGAGTACCATAAGCTATACTTTATTGTCAGAACAAATAGAGATCCCTATGAAAATTAAAATAATGTAAGTCAAGATATAAAAAGCTACGATATGACACCAGAGCGAAGCTGGGGCAGGTAGCTAGTATTTTAGAAAAGTAGTAGTTACTTAATTTTATTAGCTACTAATATTAAGATAACATTACTTGTGATTTATTTTATTTTTTTTCATTTTCTAAACCACAACAACCAAAAGTTATTAAGATTGTTTTATTAATGTATTGTTTATATTCTCGTTTAGTTGTTAAGCATCTGACATATTATACACCTATAACATTAATACTAACCTAAACATGATGTTAATACAATAATTGCATTTTGAAAAATAGAAAAAAAATTAAGTCCAGACCGAGGAATCGAACCCAAGACGCCGTATGCCAAACCGGGGCCGGAATCGAACCACCTATCTGGACTATGTCACTAGACCTCAACTTTTTCTATCTTTTCATGCTCGCGAGTTGGGCCCTCGCATGATCCATCTAGCCGGTAGTTAAAATATCACGGCTTTTGTAATTGCTCCGTTACAGAGAGCATTTTAACAAATTATGATGTCGCAGGCCAAATATTATAGTAATTTTTATAGACATATGGTTAAGGTAGAAAAATTCGCACTAACATCCTATGTATACCTTTATTCCTTCAAATAAAATGATTTGATTTGATTTAGAATATTAAAAACGGGCATTAGTAAATAAGTAAGTAGTTTACAATCATTCAGTTTACGGACATAAAGAATATCCTAGGCTCGAACGAAACCAATATTTGTGAAGGTTTGAAATCGAACCATACGCTCTTACACTGTATTATAACACCCTCCTTTTTGAAAAGAGGGTTAGAATGCTCCTAAAATATTGACGTAGACAAGAAAATTGTCTTAAGTACAATTTTCTTTGAAACTTTACAAAGAGTACGCACAATCTGAGTACGTACTAAGGTGCAACATTGTTATTTTATGCACCCCAACAGTTTTTATTCCCAGACGAAGTATAAAGTACTGGGATCGTTTCCGTTTTAATAATAAATAGGTGCCCAGTAATGGTATTATGTTCAGAGGGTATAGACTACCATTCTATAGCCTCAGACAGTCATTTTCTTCTTTAAATTGTCTAAGAAAAGTTGCAGTGAAACGGCTTTATACTTTTAATGGTACTGTAAAATGACATAATACGTTTGGTCAAAAACTATTCAGACTGCAGCTTAGCATAGTGCAAATGGGTATATTTCTGTAATTGCCACCATTTGCTACGATTTTAATGCTAAAATATTATTTACTAGAAACTGCCCGCGACTTCGCTCGCGTAGATATTTAGATAACATGTATCTCACGGGAACCGTACATATTTCAGGGTTTTTTTTTATAAAAAAAAGGAAACTATAATAGCAATGTGAGATTGAGTCCCACATTATTAGCAATCTTTTTAATCCCTCCAGCTAAGCTCAAAGGCTTGTATTAGGAATGGGTTCACGTCGGTAGTACACAAGGTAAGATTCGAACCCGCGATCTCTCAATTGCCAGACCGGCGCCTTAGGCATTAGGCTACCGCCGCTTTTGTGGAATGCAAAATTCCATCTGGATATGTCCAGCCGTGTTTTCGTGAAAGGATAACAAAAATCTTTTTGTATCCGTGGTCAGATTCCATACATCCTATCCTCACAAAGTTTCACATTTATAATATTAGTAAGGATTTTTTTTTACCCGACTATAAGGAAGTGTTATGTTTTTCGCGCGTATTTTGTATGTATGTATGCATGTATGTAATATTCTTGATTACCTGATATCTCACAAACCACTGAACGGATTTGTACAAATAAGACGTCGTTAAATTTGTCTTGATCGCCCAAGTATTTTTAATATGATTTTTTAATTTAAAAAAAAAATGAATAAAACAAACATTGCAGCTGTTATAACAAAATAAAGGGGTGTGAAAATTTTTTTTTTGAATACTGCAATATGAATATCATGTTAAAGGGCTCATCTTAAGAATTTTAAAAAGGTATAAAATGATTATGACTGTAATACTAAAAAAGTTAGCAACCATTCTTTTTTGTTGATTTTCAATACTTAACAATAGCTGTGATAAAAGTTAGTTGTTACATGGGTTATATCCAACAACCACTAAAAAGTATTAAATAAAAAAATATCTAATATATAAAATTCTCGTGTCACAGTTTTTGTTGCCATACTCCTCCGAAACGGCTTGACCGATTCTGATGAAATTTTTTGTGCATATTCAGTAGGTCTGAGAATCGGCCAATATCTATTTTTCATACCCCTAAAAGTTTGTTTGTTTGTTTGAACGCGATAATCTCAGGAACTACTGGGCCGCATTGAAAAAATATTTTATTGTTGGATAGCCCATTTATCGAGGAAGGCTATAGGTTATAACATCACGCTACGACCAATAGGAGCGGAGCAGCAATGAAAAATGTTGTAAAAAAAAAAGGAAGAAAAATGGGAAAATTTACGCAGACGAAGTTGCGCGGGTCAGCTAGTTTTATATAAAATAAAAAAAAACCGTCTGCAAACAAGATCCCCTACATAAATATAATTTCATGCAGTCGGAGGCACTTTACTAAGTTCATCGAGATTCATTAATGCCACCGACTGCATGAAATTATATAAATATGTAGGGGTTCTTCTTTCCATCTTTTTTGCCCAGGCAGTTTTTTTTATTTTTATATTTTTTATTAAACAAATATTTATTCATTCACAGTTCGGTATTTTTAAAAACTTATGCAATAGAGTATATCTAAACCCTGTGACATCGTCAGATTCAAGTGTGATCTCTATTCCTTTACTCTCATAGTCCAATGAGGTGGAAATATGTTACAACTGGAGAGAGATTAAGCGGCCAACGGCCTAATATGCTTTCGTGGCACGAAGGTGTATACATTTTTTCGAAAACGGTCATCCCTAATATATGGATGGCCAGTAGTTAAGTAACATTGTACAACCTCGCTGATATCTTAATCTGCTTGGTCACTACTAAGTAATGAACCCCCCAACCCTTTACGGAACCTCCCTCCACGCATCGAATCTCTAGCACTGCAAATACTGCAGTCGTGCACACGTAAAACATCACAGAGAGCGTCACATTATTATGCAACTATAGAACACAAAAGATTCTCCAAAACTTTGTGACCGAGAGAGATTTCGACAAATGGGTATAGTTTGGTACCGTATCGCATTGTGCACGAGTGCACAAACATTCTGACTGAATTTAGAATGCACTTCTTTGTACTGAGGCTGCTATTTTTGAAAATACGATTTTCTATGCCAAAAGAATTTGTTGGTACAGAAAAATGTTTATTGATAATGAAAATTTCGTTTAAAATTGTGTGACTATTACGTCATAGACAATTTGAATACATACATAGAGTTCGATCTTGTTTCCCATAGCATATTATTACAGAAATTAGAAGCAATAGGGATTAGGGGGCCAGTTCTGCAGTAGATATCCTCTTATATAAATAACAGACAGCAACATGTCATCATTAATAAACTAGATAAAAACGGAGATCTAACTCCCTACTCATCAGAATACAAAGTAAATATGGTGTCCCACAGGGAAGCGTATTGGGCCCAATATTGTTTCTAAAATAAATATATAAATAAATGATGTAAAGAACACGAATCCGACATTAATAACACTATAAACTCACAAATTCATTGGTTTGATTCAAATAACTTGAAAATTAATTAAGACAATTTAATAAGTCTCCCAATAATAAGTACAATATCAATTTAAATATACAAAACAAATGTAGTATCATATACAAAGTTTTTAGGGGTCATCATAGATGAAGATTTTAACTGGAAATTACAAATAGATAATATTACTAATAAAATTAATAAATATGTTTATGCGTCGACACAATTAAAAAATATTGCAAACATAAAAACTGCCAATACATCCTACCACGCTTAGGTTGAATCTTTGTTCCGATACGGGCTTATAGTGTGGGGTAATAGCACCGATTTAAATAGAGCCTTTGTTCCAAAAAAAAATTTATTTGAGCAACCAATATTTAAAAAGCTCGGTTTACTGCCGTTACCGTCTCTTTACATGTACGAAATACGTATGTTTGTAAAAAATAAAGAACTATTTAAGACAGCAGAGATGCTTTATCAAAACAGACGTGATCCTTTCTAATTGGTACTTAGTGATATATCGAGACTAACCAAATATAACAAAAACTGCCTAGCAATGTCTGTCAGTATCTACAACAAACCGCCAAACCATTTAAAAAGCCTGAATAATAGATTATTTAGAAATAATCTGTACGCATGGCTAAATTAAGCCAATATTTAAATAGTATAAAAGTTTCTGACCTAAAACTTGCCGGGGCGGGTGCCTAGTACTTCCTATTAAAGATAAACGTGGAAGGAAAACATAAATATTAAACATGAAATAAAATAAATGTCTCAAATGATGATAAGTATCATTTGATTTGTTTCAATTACAAAATAGAAATGATGTCCGATTCTATCAACTCAATGAAACATTGATGACCCTTGACTTAGATTAATGATATTTCCATTAGATTATCATTGTCTGTTATTATATATACGGACAGACGACTTTTTTATTAATCGAATCAAGTTTTTTTGTTATATCTCTCTAGGGTGTAAAAATATTATTAATTTAACACGATTCCAATTTGTTTTCATATCATTTGTGTAAATGGGACAGGAGGAAACGCAGTTCTCTATGTTTTATGTGCGGGTTTGGTTCCCGCACGAGTGAATATTTTGGGCATTCATTATAATTTACATTTTTTTTTAAAGATGACTCCCGCAGTAGGGTACATGCCCTGTGTCGCGGGGGATACAAAGTACACCCAGACTCCGAACAACAATTTGTGGATTACACAAAGTGGTGTCCCGGGTTGGAATCGAACCGACGACCTCTTGCGTAGCAGTCGGACACACTCCCACCGCGACATGAAACATGACACTAGAAACATATTACGTACATCTCTTTAAAAACATGAATGGTGCAGCCGATGCAGCAGTCAAAGGAATATCTGGCAGTGTTCAATTTTGCGAAATTGTTCGAATAATTGGAACGTGTCAGGGTATACTTCGTATCTGTTAAGTATGTATATGTTCAACAATAAAATGGAAAGGGCCACCTTGCAAGTGGAGTGTAGGTCGCCAAATGAAAAGATCGTTGGACGACATCAGAAACATAACAGGCGAAGAAAAGATGCAAACTGCCAGAAACCGCGAGGAATGGTTCACGTTGGAGGAGGCTTTTACCCAAGAATACACAAATCAACAAATACTACTAAAAATAACACCTCTTTGAAATGCTATTGTTTTTTTAACTTTGTGATTGTGTAGGTATAAAAGTTACCTGTGACGAAAGGATTCCACATGATGAGGTTAACCTTCCTCATATACCTACTTCCTACACATAGACATTTTCGTCTTTAGAAACATTGCACACTATATCAGACCATAAACGCTCATTGCCTATGTCCGTGGACAGGCCTGAGTAGTCTTTTTACAGAAAAAAATATCTAATGGAATTTCTTATTCAAATTCATTGTCAAAAATTAATTCATGTAGACACTAACTGCTACAGATTTATAGTATTATCTGATCTTATATTAAATTATCTGGTTTAATAAGAAATCCTATGATTAATTTAATTAAAAAGACAACGTTAACACATATTATAAGCTGTGCCTTTATCTCTACCATCGCGATTAACAATCTAACAGATTACAGTATCTTGCTCTTGATAACTTTTAAAATTTCACGTCAATTTTTGGACAGCTTCATTTTATCTTAGATTAACATATAGACGTATCAGAACAAGCTTATCGTGCTCGCTTACGTCTAGTAGATTTTGAACGTGGCTTTGCTAAATCACGTTCAAAATCTACTACAAAATACCTCGTCAAACATAAAATAAATTTATGTTTGGTTCCATCCACAAATTCTTCCGCCATCGAATAAACTTTAAAAATATCCCCGCCGTCAACTTTATAAGAATTCAAATAGGCAATAAAAATTTCCTTAGCACGGTCACAAACTCTGTATTTCATGAATCCATTATACCAAGTTTATGAGAAAAATGATAAGTTGTTCTAAAAACATCATAAACCAGGAATCCTGCAGTAAAAATGTTTTGTTGTCATGTTTTTATGATCGTTTGATCACCGATCATGAGCCGCTTGTTTTAATATTAAGTAGCTTGCATATAAATAAGGTTGTGGATAAACATTTTATGGGATAATTTGTTCCATGTTATGGTTAGAAAGATTAGGACATTTTTTAATTGTCTTCTTTCCTTTTTAAAAAACAAAGTTTGCAGTAGGGCCTCCCTGTGTCGAGCAGGGAACTTTAAAACTGCACAATAAATGAATTAAAAGTAGGTAGACAAAGATTTAGAATAATTATGGATCATACAAAATGTTGTCCCATTCAAGAATCTAACCCATAAACTCTCGCACGTGAATTAGTCCCTAATATAAAAACCCAAATCGAGCGGTTCCGCGTGTATGTTGATTATTCTGGTTTAATAATCTCTTTACGTCCTTTCCCAAAATGTAAACCACGTCTATACTAGACACTAAAATCGACCAAATATTTACGAAAATTATCTCTTGCACACGTACCAATATGACCGAATGTAATACCTATAAACAAGCTTAACGAAAAGGCTCCAAAGATTTTAATGAAATTTAGTATGCAGGGGGTTTCGGGGGCGATAAATCGATCTAGATAGATTTTATTTTTAGAAAACGTCGTTTAAACAACGGTCGGCCAGGTAATTATAATAATATTGCTATAAATTTTAAATACTAGTACCTAAATATACAAGCATGCCGCAAATAGCCTTCTGACCGGTCCATTGTGCCTAATTTTGACTAAGAAGTATGTAGTATATGTATGTAGCATATAACCACTCGCTTATTAAGACCACCCCTTATCAGATCTTAATCCATACTAACAAAGAGCTTAGTATTAATCGCTTCCAACCAATATATCAGAAAATCAATAGCCATTGAGGCGTCAGAGATTTCAGCGGCTGTCATTAGCCGACCAACAATAGTGGTATTGAAGGCGAGGAATGTCAATATCTGAACCATTGTGCTCGCCCTCCGGATGCGGGGGACAATAACTATTTAGTATGGCTGTGTTGCATTATGTGTATGATATAGTATATCTCTATGTATGTATATGTTTGGAAGTAAGTAAAGTACGTTTTCTGTCAACTTTTTTAGTTTTGGTGCTATTTCCTAAATTATGTCATTATTATGGTTTTAGGAAAATCAAACGAAACAAAGTAAGATTCTTGAAAAAGCTACTGTTCTTCGATGACAAAAGGTTCTTCGTAATAGAATGTGGGAATCGTGATAAAAATTACATTCGCTATGCGAAAGGGATCCGTGACTCAGTTGCCATCGGAAAAATAGATTATTGAGGTGACCGTGACCATGTAGACCATGACAGTAAGTGAAAAGAGATTGTGTATCCCCGTACCCTTTTAAAATACGTCTCTTGCGTAGCCGCTTAGTCTTCAACATGACCGAAATCAGTTTAAAGAGCTTTTAATATCGTTAGATAAAATTATCAACGTAGATTTTCCATCTGACCTTAGCAGGCAACAAACCATTGAATTTCTCACAAATATGTAGAAGAATCCAAATAAAATAAGATCACCTTGAACCGTCGATCATGTGTCGAATGTCTGGTGGCTTTTATTGAAAATATTCAAGCTATTTATACGTGAGAGCATCCCTTTCGTGTCGCGTCGATGTCGCTGAAACATGCGCTCGATTACAACGGGATACCGCGCGCGATATCGAGAGGTGCTGAACTCATTTAGCTTGGTATTTATGCTAACATTTTTGTAAACAGATAACCTGTAAAGGTATTTAAAATATTACAGTCTTAATTTTACCTGAATTAAAAACTAATGCACAGCAGTCGGTTCAACCAAGTCTAGTGTTCAAAGCGAATATGCCAACTTTATAAATTTATTTTAGTAAGATTGTGATTTTTATGTCATCCACATGCTAATTACTATTGCTGTTAGTTGGGTACATTGTACATAGTTATGCATTTTACAATCGTCTTACCCAAAGTACACAATTCATCAATCATTTAATTAACAAAAACTTTAAAAGTGATTAGGGGTTTACTTCTCTCACCGAAGATAATTAAGATATCAAATAGTCTTTTCTCCATAAACAAGTGTAGTGTTTGTAAGAAGTGTGATTGTAAGAATCCAGTAAGGCCCGGCCAGTATCTTTATTTAAAGGGGCGTCTAAATCAACCATGTTTTACGGCAACTTATGGCGGCAATGCTGTGGCCGGCAACATGGCAGTAATGTTCCGACGATATAGGAAAACATGTTTTCCATGGTCATCTATGACCAATATTGATTTCTACTAATTAGTAACCCACATAATTAATAATACCTACCTAAAATGATTTGATTGGTTGATTCATAGATTGATAATTGTCATTAAAGGTTTCACAGGGTATGGCCCAAGTATGACAATTGTTGCCAAGCTGTATAGCTCGTTTAGGAGACTGGATCATGCGCCAAACTATTGCAGACATATTGCCATTATTGGCTGCGCCATTAGTTGCCAATAGTGCCCCTAAAAATTGCCGTAAAACATGGCCCGTTTATACGTCCCTTTAATCATTTAAATTTGACGACTTTGTTACCCAACCTAAATTACTAAATATGCCCCTTTCATTTATTAAATCAACATATTCGTCTTAAAGACCTAGCCGTTATAACTATATAAACCATTATGCCACCATTACAATCAAATTGCACCTAAAGTGAGCATCTCCACATTATGTTCAACAAACTCCTTAAAATGTATTTCGCAAAGATATTGCGTTATCGTTTCACGTCATCGAGTGCCATAATAGTGTCGCTCGTCGAGACCTTTCAAGAATACGATGTAAATTGAAAATCTCTCTATTTGAACTTCAAAAGATCCTGGCCCTTTGTGGATGTTCCATAATAGCGTACATTTCGACGCCATATTACAATATTCGGCTATATTCTTGATAACATCGCGTTTGTATTTGAAATGTTTTGCGTTTACTGTGTTTTTGGATTGCAAAGTGATATTGGTTTTATAAATTTCAATAAAAATCGTTTAGAGAGACGTCTTGTTCAAGAATGAATTCAGAATTTAACCTAAATTTTCTACCAGATTTTCACAAATGCTTTGAATTTATATAAGCCTAGAAAACTCAGAGCTTCAATTAAAACTATGAAGATCAAAATATAATTGCCATGAAATTCAATTACTTACCAGTAGCCTACTTAAAATTCTATTCCGTTAAAATATTCATAATTTCGGTTCTTCATCACAAATTCTGGACGAAGCGAACAATTATCGAGAACAAAATTATATTTTTAAATAAAATTCCGTATTGCTGTTGACAGATTGTTAAGCTGCGTGATACGGGCACGATTGCAAAAAATATATGGAAACGGGCACCTTATTTACCAATCAGCATTCACTGGGGCGGTTGATTGAATGAACCGCGTAAAACAAATATACACACACTCTTACTATGCGAAAGAAATAACTTCAGGACATCCACTCAGAGGATTTACATTGCAGACTTTAGTAAAGCGTTCGATCAACTCAACCAGCAGAACGCGTAATGTACGTCGCACATGGCAATTTCAAAGTTATGTTAGATTTTGTTGGTGATTTGCTAGTGGAAGTATCGATGTTGTTGGAAGCTATTAAACTTGCATAGGACGTTACTAGTTTGCAATAGTAATTTAAAGTTGTGATCGAAACTAAAAAATAGAAAAAAAGATATTTTGGTCGCGATCGAATCGTCAGTTCGATGACGGTGGAACATTTTTTCTTTTAGTTTTATTTCCGTGTTTGTTTTTAGTTCGCGCGTAACGTTTTCGTTTAGTTTGATTTGGCTGTGTAGTTACTTTTTGACTGTCCAATTCAATAACGTACAAACGATGCAGGAATCAATCATTTATACAACATGTAAACTTTATAATTTTATGACAGCTACAGTGTTGAGATGAAAGTAGGACCAATTCATAATTATTTTTATGAGGGTCGCAGACTAAAACCTAGAAATTGTATCAAATTAAAAAAAAGCTACGTTAATGGTTGATCAACCACAGATCGGTTTGATCTTTACACACACACTTCTACACTTACTTTAATCACACACACACTTCAGATACTTCATTCAAATCCTAAAGAGATAACTTAATCTTAAACAATGGTATTGCAATACGTCAGAGTCATGTAACGACTTTATTTGCGCCGGTTTGTAGTGCAGAGTGTAAATAACACCCACGGAACGTATTAAGTGACAGAGCTTCGAAGTTTAGTGATGTTTGTGAACCAAAACAAAGTCCGTTCTTTGTTTTATTTATATATAAATAATTTAAACATTATATACAAAAAATATACCACTATATTGATAAAATTTGTTCAATTTGAGTCTACTGGAAATATTTTAACGGCCTGACGTTGGAATTTTCTACCAAATCTTATTGAACCAAATGATGTAGGAATAGTTTGACTGACTGGCCTGTTGGCCTAGTGGTTAGTGACCCTGACTGCTAAGCCGGAGGTCGAAGGTTCGATCCCCACTCAGGATATTTTTTTGTGCGATGATCACGATGGTTAAATCTGTGTCTGGGTGTTGTCTATCTATAATGTGAGTGTATTTAGAAATATTTAAGTATGTTTATCAGTTGTCTGGTTTTCATAGTACAAGCTCTGCTTAGTTTGGGATCAGACAGCGTTGTGTGAGTTTTTTTTTTTTAGTTTATGGTTCTAATTTAACATAACACGTGACTACTGTTCCGTTAAGGATATTATAGGACTGACATACGCTAAGCGTTCACGCCGACTACCCGGCCGCAAATGTATGGCGACCGGATCGGACGAACGCCGAAACGTGTGAAAGCTACCATACATCGCCATACACTTCGCGCCGGGGCCAGATTGAAACCGGAACGTGTGAAAAAGACCTTAGTCTCTGTAATAAGTAATATAAGTACTGAATTAAAAAAACAATTTTCTTTGTTACCTATATTGAAATTTGTTAGAGAAATACTCGTAAACGTTTTAGCGACATACCACAAAGACAAAACGCATAAAAATGGATTAAGAATTCTAAATTATGAATTATTTTTAATACATTTCGAAATCAAAATTACTAAACCAATTCGAACGAAATTCATCAAATAACTGGAGGTAGAAAACAACACGGGAATACTTTACAGACTGGCAGAATTCTTAATTTCCGGAGGGACGAGATTCCTGTGTGACAAACGGAACTTTACGAAAACCAAGCCTCAGGCTAAGTTTATATTGTACACATTATATGCAATTGAATGATAAAAGGGAGGTAGTTTGCAAACAAATCTATACTAATATTATAAAGCGGAAGAGTTTGTTTGTTTGTTTAAACGCGCTAATCTCAGGAACTACTGGTTTGATTTGAAAAAAACTTTTTTTGTTGGATAGCCCATTTATCGAGGAAGGCTATAGGCTGTATAACATCGCGCTACGACTAATAGAAGCAGAATAGCGACGAGAAATGTTGCAAAAACGGGGAAAATTGACGCATACGAAGTTGCGCGGGACAGCTAGTGTCATGATAAAATGTACCTAGTGGACTGTTTGATTGATATTATTGTAACAAATATAAAATTTGACCCAAGTGCATGATCATGTTCTATTTTTTCGTTTTCGCGGCAAATCTGCGCGAACTGTCAAAACCTTTTTATAATGGTAAATAGAGAGCTGCTTTTACGCGCATGCGCTGCTGACATCTTTGAGCGCACCGCGCCTGCGCCAGTACAACACGTGAATAGTTAACACAATATGAATTGCTTTACATTATAAGTTGAACAATCGTAATTACAATCGGGAAATGAAGAAGAAGAAGAAGAAGAAGTCATTTATTTCGACATAAAAAATACAATTTTACACACTTAAAATACAATTAAACAATTCATTTTTGGACCAATGATAAAGATAATGTTGCTAACAAAACAATTAGTACCTGATGTATCACACATTACTAACTTGTTTAGTTTATAAAAATGTACTTTTTATTCCAATTACTCTAACGAAAAGAATGTAGGTTTCTTTAGGTAGGGCCTACATGAGAATGATTATGGAGATGATGACTGACGCATTCCCACTGCAGTCTCTCAAATCTATTGTATGATCAATTTTGAATAGTGACATAGGTAAATCTAACTCTAAGACGTAGGCATTTGTATTATACTATCCCCATTAACCTGCGTCACATTTTTTTCAAGACAATCTTTTGTGCGGACATTTTTAACAAAAATAAGCATTAAAAATCAAAACTTCTAACACTAACTTTCAGTCGAAAGTTCTGCTTCAAGCGGACACAGTAATCTAGCGAAGCACGTGCTTTGCCTACTTAATTTCGAACAATCTTATCAATGTCAATTTTTCAAAAAATGGGAATAAGATTTTCAGTTATTTATCAAAATAATTTAACTTAATATAGTTACTTTATCTGTAGCGACCTTGATTTTAAAAATATAGCAATTGATGTTTATGAACTTAAAATGTTAAATACCTTCGCAATTTGTACACATTATATATATGCTGCCTTGATGCCTCTGTGGCGCGGTGGGAGTGTATCCGACTGCTACGCAAGAGGTCGTGGGTTCGATCCCCACCCAGGATAAAACTTTGTGTGATGAGCACGATGGTTTATTCTGTGTCTGGGTGTTATTTATCTATAATATGTATGTATTTAGAAATATATAAGTATGTTTATCAGTTGTCTGGTTTTCATAGTACAAGCTCTGCTTAGTTTGGGATCAGATAGCGTTGTGTGAGTTGTCCCAAGGTTATTATTATTATTATATATTGCTGACTTGACTGCCTCTGTGGCGCGGCGGGAGTGTATCCGACTGCTACGTAAGAGGTCGTGGGTTCGATCCCCACCCAGGATAAAACTTTGTGTGATGAGCATGATGGTTTATTCTGTGTCTGGGTGTTAATTATCTATAATATGTATGTATTTAGAAATTTAGAAGTATGTTTATCAGTTGTCTGGTTTCCATAGTACAAGCTCTGCTTAGTTTGGGATCAGATAGCGTTGTGTGAGTTGTCCTAAAATATTATTATTATTATTATATATAAACATTATTTTACTTTAAATTATTCACGCGATTAAGCCCGTAACATATATATTTTTGAACTTATTGAAATTTAGCTGATTTTCCAGCCATTTTCTGCCAGTGTCAACGACATACATATTTCATGTTAAATGCTTTACTGTGAAAATGTTGCAAATGATGACAGCTCAGTGTGTCACTATTTTCACAACTTTCCCGACTATCTATACTAATATTATAAAGCGGAAGAGTTTGTTTGTTTGTTTGTTTGTTTGTTTGTTTAAACGCGCTAATCTCAGGAACTACTGGTCCGATTTGAAAAATTCTTTTTTTGTTGGATATCTCATTTATCGAGGAAGGTTATATAACATCGCGCTATGACTAATAGGAGCGGAGTAGCGACGTGAAATGTTGCAAAAACGGGGAAAATTTACGCATACGAAGTTGCGCGGGACAGCTAGTTTATAAATATATAGGGTTATTTGTACTAAACTAATAACTTCCCGCTCGTGGCTTATTTACATAACAAATAACTTTGTAATATCAGTTTTGGAAAATATTTAATATAATTACCCTTAATTACCTACCACTTGTTTTTGGAGTTATGACCTTAACCACCTACAGACTATTTCACTGGAGAAAATCGTTGTCAATTTTTAGGTTTAGGCCCTAAATGTAACAAAAAAAACATCTATTTTACTCTGAGGTTTCTCAGATGTGTGCTAAATGGTTGTGTGACAAAAGTAGGTGATAGGTGGTGTATATGTAATTTCTTTTTTAAAAATTATATAGAAACCAAGAGCGGGAGGTTTTTAGTATATTACAAATGACCCTGTATAGATAGGCAAAAAAAAGCTATAGAGTGTGTATAAACATTTTGATTTTTAGCTTGCATAAAAAATGGTTTTCTACTTGACATGACCGAGATTAAGTTATTAAGATATGTAAAACATAGTAGGTGTAAGTCAGTGCTATTTTTCTATGATTTTGAAACCCTTAACATTTCCCATGACTAGCTTTCGCCCGCGGCTCCGCCCGCGTGTATGTCGGTTATCGCGATAAAAACTATCCTATGTCCTTCCCCGGGACTTAAACTATCTCCATACCAAATTTCGTCTAAATCGGTTTAGCTGATTGAGCGTGAAAACGTAACAGACAAATAGACAAAGTTACTTTTACATTTATAATATTAGTATGGATTGTCATTTGAAGTCGGTTCTTTTATCTTTAAAATGTAATTAAAGTCCCGGTATATAGTAAGTATATGGACCACATCACTAAAATGCGTACATTAAACGACATGTCGTGATTCATAGTAAGAGGCGGGGCGAACATTATTATGTTAATGCGATTGTATAGTGTGAACACTTTATTATAATAATTATAATAACAGCGAGGCACTTTATAAGAGGAGGAAGTGACTAAGTCATTAATGAAAAGGTTATAGTTCTAATTTAGATCCTGTATGACTTTCCTTGGTATTTCAACAATTACTGCTAGAACATAATTTTGTAATTTATACCTACATCTAGGAACTACTGGTCCAAATTAAAAAAATCTGTTGGATAGCCCATTTATCGAGGAAGGCTATATAACATCATGCTACGACCAATAGGAGCGGAGCAGCAATCAGAAATATTGCAAAAACGGGGAAAATTTACGCAAACGAAGTGGCGCGGGACAGCTAGTAATAAATAATAACAAGGAAACCTCAATACGCCATCTGATCCCAAATTCGGCAGAACCTGTATAATAGCAACCGAACAACTGATATAATATATACAGATATATTTGTAAACATTGATTATAAAAATAAATTACTTACACTAAGAGACAGAATAAACAATGATGCTCAAAGATTTATCAAAAGTGAGCATTGGACCCATAACTCTGACTTCCACTTATACTCAAACTCAAATACATATCTTTATTTTGTAAACCCAGAAAAATGATTATTTGAAAACGTCAATTTATACACACTAAAAAAAATAAAAAATTATGACTTGTTTGAAAAAGAAAACAAAATGAGGTTATGGGCAATCCAAGTGTAATGTCCATGACATGACTTACGGCCGGTCTCAATAATCTAACTATTAATGGATTTCGCTACTAGAGGTAGAATTTTGGCATATTTAGTATTAAGCTTATGTCAAATATATACCTCTAGTAGGCAAATCCATTGATAGTTAGATTATTGAGACCAGACGTTAGCTATCAGATTCACTAACCATTAGACCAACAGGCCACTCCTTGTCTTTACACCTTACGAGTACACATACTAACCAACACAAAATCACTCGAATGTGCCTTAAGATGTTTTCAAGATTCTTGAAACTGGAAAATCATTAAAAAAGAAAATCTCAAAAGAGAAGAATTTAAGGCATTACGTCTAAACCAAACATTTCTAAACAGGGTAGCCATCTTGCCACGTACTAAGTAAGCTCCAAAGTGACATTTCTCTTTGTCTTGAACAGCTGTACTAACAAAGGGATTAAATTAAACGTATAAAAACAAAAGAAATCCTGTAAAAAGATGTGTTGTGCAAAACCGAGACAAAGGACTGCCTGACTTGCGTCTACAATGAGGCCTTGAATCTTGATTGCCTCCTTTTACCGTCTGTGTAATGCTTAATTAGATAAAATAATTTCTAATGATATAATGAAAATTGTGGTCTGGTTACTAGTTGAGAAGAAATAATCCTTACAGTAGGGATGTTGACTGTCAAGTCAAATATTTCTTCTTATGAAATGTCAAAACGACAAGCTCTATAGAAATGTGTATGGAATAACAACCTATGACGTCATAAGTTATTATTGTCAAATCATTATTTTTAGTATTCGTTATAATCAAAACATGTTAAATTGTAAAAGAACACTTATTTTCAGAGCATTTTAACATCTACTATTACCTGATTAGTAAAAAATTATTTACTTACAATGTAGTCAACTACCCAGTTATGTAAACGAGTGTAAAAATTTGGACTCCACATCCTCGTAATAGTGAAAAAAAAAACCATCAGACAACTTGGTATTATCGAATGGACATAATCGAATAATCGTGTTTGTAATCATAATTGTATTAAGGTTATCTGTCAACTATAATCCAATTTATAAGATAATAAGCAGTTTTAGAAGTCATTAATTAATACAGAGTTTTTCTCTCTCATTTTTCTTCTGCTGTTGAAGGCTATTAAACTATTAGGAAATACGTTCACACCAATTTCAAACAATCATTAATTTGGTCAGTCATATCGATAACTGTTTAACAATCACCTAAATAAAGTTATGTTCTAATACCTTGCTTTAAATGTACCTAGGATGTATTTTAATTAGTTCCAAAATATGAAAAATACCTACATAACAGAGCAAGATACTCAAAGAGCTCGCTGCAGCACTTTAGCAGCCTCTAAAATTTTGCTTCGTTGGTAGCTTATATTATAGTTGAAGGCTGTAGTTGTTAGTAACTAACTACTTGTTCTATCTAAAGCTTCAGCTATTAATAATGGAAAACTTAACTTTACTTAAATGTTAAAATGTTCATTATAATAACTGTTGGTTTAGCTCGAGTCTTTCTCATGACTGATAAATATGATTTTCTTTGTATTCCAAGATTATACTCATGGGATGAATATTGCAGCATTGCCCGTTTTTTCTCAGAATCTAAAAACGTGAAACAGAATTATTGTGTTGTTACATCCTACAGCTTTTGCATATAGGAATATGCCCGGGAAATGTATCTTGACAATAACTAAATAATAATCTCATATGTGTGTGCATAGGACTGCTGTGCTTGTAGTTCCAACTCTAGTTGTACTTTAAATATATATTAATATTATAAATCTGAAGAGGTTTTTTGTTTGAACGCGATAATCTCAGGAACTACTGGTCCGAATTAAAAAAAATCTGTTAGATAGCCCATTTATCGTGGAAGGCTATCCATACTAATATTATAAATGTGAAAGTAACTCTGTCTGTCTGTCTGTTACGCTTTGATGCTCAAACAGCTAAACCGATTTAGATAAAATTTGATATGGAGATAGTTTGAGTCCCGGGGAAGGACATAGGATAGTTTTTATCGCGATAACCGACATCGCGATAAAAACTATATCCTATGTCCTTCCCCGCGGCGGGCTACAGCTAGTAGGCTATATAACATCACGCTACGACTAATAGGAGCGGAGCAACAATAAAACAGGGAAAATTTATGCAGACGAAGTTGCGCGGGTCAGGTAGTCTATGATAAGGTATGTTCGTAAACTCCCCCGTAACAGAGTTATCTTTGTCAATACAAATTAAAAAAATAAGGCTACCTATCCCTATTTTACTAATTCATCTCTTTTGAATTAGGCATGAAGTGTATAAAAAGGAGCCATTGTTACAAATTCATGTTTCTAGCTTCATTAGTTTAGGCGATGATTCATCAATCGGTCAAGAAATATATTTTATAGATACAGATCAGTTTGATTGACTGGATATGCCACTGTTAACATTATGATAATAAATACCTCCTATACCACTGTAGATTTCACGATAAGTTTACATATTACCAATTCTGAAGTACCGATAACCCTTCCGCTTCCATTTGCTGTTACACTCGGGTAAAGCTCTCACGAGTCTCTTCTTAACCTAGAAACGCCAGCTCTGGGTACTTTGAAACTCCACGTTCAGATATGAAACTCGTTATATTCGTAACGCGAACTTTGAGTCTAACTGTAATATATAGTCACAGATTAGGCTGTGAGTTTCTTAGGAGCAAAAGCGGAGTTTTTTTACATCGCACTTTGCATTAAAGTAAAGTGTAATAAAACGCTACGCTTACGATGGTGGGTCTAAAGTTATTTTGTACTGTTATCCTAAGAGTATGAATGTAATGAAATTATCTATGTAATGTCTAAGTATACCTATCGCTGTGATATGATATTATTGTTTCGGATTGCACTAACGTTACGAGACCCAGTAAGTTAAAAACAACCTCAAATCGTTCAGGAAAAAAATAATTATATAGAACATATAAAACATTTTATAGAGAATACTTAAAACAATAACGGCGGTAATATTTTCAAGGAAACCGGCACAATCGTAAAAATTGAAGATAGGTTAGCGTTAGATAGCCATAGGCATAAACTTGAACTTGCACTGGCTCTTGTGGTGGAGTACGATCCATCCTCTACTTAGAAAAGAGGCCAGATGCCTGCTGCTCAGACCAAATATGAACAATATTTTTTTATAGAAATCCTCTTTGGTTACCCCAAAAGTTTTCATAGATTACACTGATATTACACGTCAAAAGTACTGAATCTTTGAACTCCATTGAGTCAAAAGAAATATACGAACAAGAAATCTCTTCTGAACACTGTTGGATTACGATCCATACTCCACTTACAGAAGAGGCCAGATGCCTGCTGCTTCTCAGACCAATTATGATCAATATTTGTTAAAAGAAATCCTCTTTGGTTTCCCCAAAAGTTTTCATAGTATTACACTGATCTTAATATTACACGTCAAAATTACTGAGTCTTTGAACTCCATTAAGTCCAAAGTAATATAAGAACAAGAAATCTCTTCTGAACACTGGTTTCAAAACAAAAGCACAAAGAGTTTGCACAACCCCCTCGTCCGCTCACAATAAGTCTACTACCTTAAAGTAAAGACGTGAGAGTTGAAAGATTAATTACCGAGTAGCAGACGCGTTCCTTTGAGATATAAAGACTGCTTTATAAGATGTTCCAAAGGTCTTTAGGTTTCAACGAAGGAACATTAATTTATTGTGTGATGTATCATTGAGAATATAATGTCGCTTCTGAGGAGAATGGTTGGGATGGCAACGTTAGAGAATCGTTTTAAAAATCAATAGCGATTTTGCTTTGTGGAACTGCTTGTTAAGATAAAGACATCGTAAATGTGACGTGGTGGTACTTAAGTATATAAATTGGAAATATGAATCATTTTATGAGTGTTAAAGATATCGTAAACTTAAACTTTTTTTTAAAGTAAATACTTATACATTTTTGAAATAGATAAATTCATTTATCTAGTTATGAGTTTATGCAAACAACATACCTAGTATAAAAACTCTAAAGTTTAATTTTAAGTACAAAAATAACACTTCACAATGTTAAGCCACCAATACAAAAACTACCAACAAAATCTCCTCCAAACCGCATTTCACCCGTGTAACCGGCCCGATCAACTTCGAGCCAGTTCGAACCGGTTCAAACCGGTTGTAACACAATAAAGGGCAATTGCACGAACCATTCCTATCACGTACTACCTCCAGTCCAGACTTTGAATAGAAATTAGGCCATTCCAACACTGAAATTCAAGGAATAGACAACTAGAATTGGTTTTTGTCGCGCCCCGTTTGCCTTTAAGATTGTAATCTAGTTGATAAAAAGATAATTGGGTTAGCGATTTAGGGTTATCGTTATTAGATGCTTTGTTTTTGGTATTGTTCTGCGCCTTAATCGGTATAATCTTAAGTAAGACTACTTGAGGCTATTTTGTTGAAGTGTATTTAAAGGAGCAAATGTAGGTTCTTAAGAGGTTAGGCCCTTTAAAGTATTACCAATTTAGGTCAAAGATGATACTTAACATTAACAATTCTCTTTGCTTCCTATTATTATCTACACTTACCAGACACCAGGCACAAAAGATTGAAACGCATTCAGAATCATTTTGTCCAACTTTAATTGTAATTGTCAAAGGTCTAAAGGCAATTTCAGCTCTTGCCAGCTTCGTTTTTTAAGTCTGCTTTCAATCAGACTGATTTCTGGAGCGGATTAAGAATTGAATTCAAATGCCATTTTCTCTTTTACATTTACGAGGACATATCTGCAATTATTAGACAGTTTCTTGAATATATGTCTTGTGACTTTGTGCTTTAGTTAATGAATTCTGTATTTAAATAAGCACTCTTTAACTCCATTTATTTTTGGGGAAACAAGACTACCATCACAGCTACTATAAACAACAAGCTAAAACACATCAGGCTCTCTGTAGCATAAACACATCTAAATCACATTATCGTTATTTAATAATCTTAGGTACCTACGTGATTCACGCAAAGACAAGAAAAACATAGTATTCATAGCTTTACCATCTTAAACCAAGCGAAAATAAATCCGTATGTCTTGAAATTGCTTTCCTTCAAAGATCATTCTAGAATCTCGGCTTCAAAGTTAGACACAACGTAAACATTGCATTGGAAATCGGAGAGTTGCGTTGCTTATAAACATAGTTGAGTTCAGTTTGTTGAGGGAAAAATTTAAAGCAGGTCGACGTCTTCAGTTTCAGTCCCCTGTGGCGAGACGTGGAATATGTAATATTTTTGGAAACGTAAGATTTTTTGAACTATGTAATAGGTACTGTAAGTATTTAGGTTATACATATAAGGAAGGGAAAATTAAGCATTTAAAAAAGATGGAAGAAAGGCAGCATTTGATTCTGCCCTGATATTTAGGTTAGTTTCATTTATTCAGTAATAGATCGGTTTAATGGCCAATCTTTAACTAATTGACTGCTTTATATACTACAGTGAAAATTGATTGTGTAAAACTTTACATTTTTACCAGTCAAACAAAAGTTGGAAATGAAATGTTTTACTTTGCATAAACTACAGAATTGTCCCATGAGTCAACATTTAACTTAAATAGCAATTTTAGTTAAAAACAGCTACTACGTGACTACAAAAGATTGCCTTCTCCCATCTTTTTATCGAGTGCCTCGCTCACGTTTTCTTTCCGCTTATCTGCTTCAGATATCGCAACGCAGCTTGCTTATTTTGCAATGTTTGCTTTTATTTTTATTCCTTCCGGTGCCTGTCGTACTTTAATGAAGTTGTCAGGTAATAGTAGTGTTTCTTTAAAAGATAATCATTTGACTTATTCTGGTAAATTGATGGAACAAATTACAATAGATACTAAGCTATTGTAATTTGGACATCTAAAGCTTTGCCTTATGAATAATTGAGTTTATTCTTAGTGAAATCTGACAGTTTTTTATCAATACCTGAAAATATTGGTTAATAAAATTTAATACTAAATGGATCTGCCTAGTTAAATATAAATATTATTATGGCCACCAACACCCAACAATCTTCAAAACGCAGATTTAGTACCAGAATAACAATTTACTCTTTTAGAGATCTTAAAATAAACATGTCAAATCCATAGAAAGTCACTAGCGGATAAGTAAATGCCAATCCCTAAAGAACCGGTGGCGGGAATAGCGGGAATCGAACTGGGGACCTCATTGATCCGACGGTAATGCCACATAATCCACTTATACCATCTTCGGCAGTAAGCATGAGTGATGCGGATTATAATACTGTGACGTAACAGTAAAAGTTGTGTAATAGTAACGAATGTGACAAAGTGGGATGACAGATTCATTTGAAAAATAGGACAAACCAAAATTAAATGCAAGCTTAACTTGTTATGGGGAACAGGATTATATTTTTATATTTAGGTAGTCTGTTTAGTAGTCATTTTTCATCTTGTTGTATCTTATATTACTTTGACGTATTAATAATTTATATTTATTTCAGCAAATTTGTAGGTAGTTACATACAATGAATACATCATACACCGTTCGGAGCCAAAGATTAAAAGCTTGTTATGGTTTAGTATATTTTGTTAAATGACTCCTTCAATAGAGCTATCACGTTGAAGCTTGGAGGTCCATCTAAGATACACATAAAAACGTACTCAATTTAATGAATGACTACATCGTTCGGAATATTTCTTTTATTTGTATTAATAACACAACAATGTGGTTTTCAATCAACCTCAATACCCATATATCCGTAGATTGAAATCTCTTAAACATTCATCGCACAAACACAGTACGGACAGTATCGGAAATCCGTAAAACCACACGCTTTACACAACGAACCCGACACATGGTGAATTATTGAAGGGCTCAATCGCGTATATGACAGGAACAATGGCAGGCGGACGGATAATTAGCAAATGGATTCGGGTGAAGCTATTACACTATTGACAGACAAACAACTGGACATGGAATTCTCCCAAGAGAAATTACAATAGAAGATCTAATTAAATAAACATGTACACACCTTTTAGTAAATAAACACTAATGTTTCTCCTAAACTGATTTCGATGATGTTGGTCTATCTTATCGAAGACTAGCTCGCAAGAGATACAATATAATTATCCTCTCTACTCACTTACTCTCCCAGTCAGATGTGACGGAAATCCGATGCGACCAAAGAGATATTAGGAACCTCACCCATCTATAGATTGAAAGTCAGAACGTGGTTTATCCTCTCAATACTTTTGATTTGGTCAGATAAAAACTGACTCAAAGACACATTCACACAGACTTTTATTTACTAGGTGTATGTATTGTGTTCGCTTTTCGTCATTTTTGAAGATTTTTCTTTATCATCCGAATGATTTTAGTTTTTCTTGTTCGCCCAAAGTTTAATTCTGGGGGTTACATTTACAACGGCTCTCAGCTCCAGCTTTTCTCAAAGTTAGAAGAAAAATATGGAACTGCTACGACACTACAGCCTACATCAAGCATTTTATGGCCTTCAATTCCCATATCAGCTTTAATTCTCGTGCCCTCACACATTTTTAAAAGCATCCCCAGCGCTATTTATTTATAATCTAATCTGAGTCGAGGAAGGCTGAGCCTGCCATCAATAATTCATGGTGCAATGTGAATTATGGCTGCGACGATCTCGACGGATTTCCTCTCGCTTTCTTACAAGATCCTTCGCCTCGCCTCCATTGTGTGCGTAATACTGTTACTTTCAATGGTTTCTTCATACTTGAAAATGCGGACTGTAATGAGTTCGCATAATATTGTGAGGATGGAAAGATCTGAAGGCCTGTACTCGACAAAATCGTAGCCAATTTTTAGGTTGATAGCACTTTTTACAAAATATATCAATTTTGTGAAATATTTTGAAAATTATGCAAGCAACTGAATAGAAGTAATTTGTCTTTAACCCGGTGTCCCGGTGTTACCAACTCAAAAGCTACCAACTTTTCTTTGGTGATAAATTTTATAGATAAAATTAGAGAATACCCTTTTATTTAAAGTGTTGACAGAGAGAAATACATACTACTCAACATGGTCATAAAAAGACTGTGAAACTTGTTTTTTTAAATGATCTCTGCTGTGACTGCCAGAATTTTAAGCAAGTCATGTACGAATTGTTTCGTGTGATAAAGGTTTATAAATAAAATAGTTATTAATACTGAACTTCTATTCAATGATGACTTCCACTGAGAACTCTTAAACCAAATACGGCTGAATGATTGCCTAATACTAAACATGTACCTACTTGTTCATTGTGGCACCCTTTTCACACCTTATATTAGTAGCCCACGGCTTAATCCCGGTTCGACCAAGGATAACACCTTTAAGGGGCCCGTAAATATTTAAAGGACACATGGCTTTCTATACATTTATAACGATGTGAAGGTTGGTGAAAGGAAATTCGGTGAAATGCTTGAGTGAATAAGTGATCGCTGATGGAGCGTGTTCGGCTTTTTATCTCTCTCATTTTCTTTGTAGATTTGTGCTCTCCGACATCTATCCTTTGTTGTTTACAAATTAAATATACATTGGTTTCTTTATGGCACTAGTACTGAATGTGTATGTGGTCAAAAGAAAAACTAGGAAAGCAAACTTTAGCAGGGTTATTTTCTCTCATCCGAAAGTTTAATTCAGGTGAGTTAGATAATGCCAACGTAACATGTAATGCTATTTACACATTAAAGAACACACCTCAACTCTCAACACCAAAGTACGTCTTAACTGTCATAACAATTTAAACTCAGTCAGTTAGAACACAGTACTGGGGCAAGCCGTTGAGCGTTGAATCATGCAAAAAAATATTATTTTTTAAATAGCAATTTGATCATGCACCCTAATTATCTATTTATATAATTTTAACTGATGATAACGGTTCAATAGAGAGGAAGAAAACATTACTTCAAAGCAACAAGGACTTTAAATCTGTTACATTTATTAATTATCGCTAACAATAGTTTGAAAAACCTGTTTAAACATCTATCATATCATACCCAACAATCTTCTGTAATAAATTCCATTGATTTTAGTTAGTTGTATGACAGGTATTTTATTTTTTCCAGTATCACTTAATTCACCAGATGAAAATAAATTGTCACCATCCGGAGAAGGGTCTTCAATCAGCTTCAAAGCTTTACTGGGGTCTAATGTTGGTTTTCTTTTTGACTTAGCTTGTTCTTGACTACTCATTAAACTATCAATATTCTTTAGCTTTGACCTTCCATTTGAATGCGCTTCTATTTCTGGAGTGTGTCTACAAATTGGAAACGTTGATGTTTATAACAAAAAAAGTGTATTTTTTAATCAATTTTGTGATAGGAAAAAGTTGCAGCGGACTATGCTTTCTCGTATTTACTCATACAGCTTGAGCAGATGTTCATTATTACCCGTGGTTACTGCATACCATCAAGCGGACCGTATGGTTGGTTTAAGGGTTCCGTAGCCAAAATGGCGAAACAGAACTCTTATAGTTTCGTCTTGTCCGTCTGTCTGTCCGTCCGTATGTCGTTTTACTGCATGTTTTACTCAAAGAGTACCCAATGAATATTTATTAAATTTGGTGAAAAGGTGTCTTGTAGTAGCAGCTATTTAGTTTGATAGCTAAATTATAAAAATATATATTTTTTGAGCATACTTCAACGTGTAGCACATCATTCGACAGGTCTTATAAAAACCTAATCTTTTAAACCGTATAGCGTGTAGCGCTTAACAAATACTTTAAAGTAAAATAATTTCAAAAATGATCGGATATACCGTCATTGAGTTATTGCCGAAAAACTGCGTTTCTTAACAAAATACCTTAAGTGCCATGAAAATACGCTCTTCTGCTGGTGCAATTATTCAAGTCAGATTTTTTATACGACAACGGCTCTGGAACTCTACTCTGAGCATGATCCGACATGCACTTGCCTGGTTTTTTTTTTTGAAACAGAGAATACGAGGTGACAAATTCCACATAATAATAAATACCTTCCAGTATTCATCTGTTCGATGAGAGATTGCTTTTTATTTTCTATTTCTTTAAGGAAATGTGAAGCAGCTTCTGCAGCAAATTCTTTAGCTAGTTCTTTTAGATAATCATCCGACATGACACTATTAAAAGTATTTGCAACCTCCTCTGCTGTCAAATAAAGTCCATTAGCATAATGATTTGACACACCGCAAAATATGAGAAGTAGAAGTAATTTTGGTAACATTTTTTTTACTTAAAAGTAGCTACATAATTTAGTTTGTTTCTTCTAATGCAATTAGATAAGATTTTAATGTTTGTATAATGTCACGTTTGGATAACTTTCAATTAATCGATGCGTTTTATGTTGGTAACATAAAATTTATAGTGAATTGAGTTTATTTCAAATTGGTTTTCGTTACTTGTATAGTTAGTATATTTGTTTATTTAAAGCCGCTACTGAATTTTCAATATATGAGGAGAATTCAATAATTTTGTTTTCTAAAATAAAATATAATCTTGATGAAGATATTGAAATCTGTGCTAAAATATTGTCAGATGCGTAGACATATCAGGACCGTATATTGTCACTACCAACGATACACTGTCTTATATAATTGCAATTTGTAGCCACACAAAGAATATAAAATAGAGACAGCAATTGGCATTAATGGAAATATTGGTTTTGATCAGACACTCCTCATATGGTAGAGTAAAACTGCAATCAAGAAATCGGAGAGGGAACGGAGTGCCCGCGCCGCCGCTTCACGGACGGCGGCCATTACTTTTTCTACTCCATGTTCTTTTTTTTTTTTAAGATAACTAGCAACGTGGGATGGTCGTCCCACATTACTAGGAATCCTGTTAATCCCTCCAGCTAATCTTTATGGCTTGTGTTAGGAGTGGGTTCACGTTTGCCAGGGGTGGGAATTTTGAGGATGCGGCGCGCCTGGCCAACCTAGGGATTTCCCGAATGGTCGGGCGCATCGAGGCGCTGGGGCTTAGGGTGGCCCTTTCCAAGACGGAGGCCCTACTATTTCATGGGCCCCGTCGCGGTCCACCTGCTGGCGCTTCGATTGCCGTCGGCTCGGTCCTCGTACAGGTCCGGGCCCAGATGAAATATCTGGGCCTAGTGGTAGACGGGCGGTGGCTCTTCGACGAGCACTTCCGCATTTTGGCACCTAAGCTCGAGGCTACTGCGTCCGCACTGGGGAGGCTGTTGCCAAACCTGGGCGGGCCTAGTGCCTTGAGCAGACGGTTGTACACGGGGGTGGTGCGGTCAATGGCTCTGTACGGCGCACCCGTGTGGGCGGCGTCCCTGACCGCCCAGAATAGGGTCCGCTTAGGGAGACCCCAGCGGACCATGGCAGTCAGGGCCATACGTGGATACCGCACGGTGTCTGCAGAGGCGGCGTGCGCATTGGCCGGCACACCCCCGTGGGATTTGGAGGCGGAAGTGCTCGCCGAAGTGTATCGGCGGGCGGTGGCTGTTCGGGCAGGGGGTTCGGTGCCCCTGCCCGAGGAGCTACGCGCTTGGCGCGGTGAGGCCCACCGGGCAATCATGGCCCGGTGGCAGGGCCGGCTGGAGGCTCCACGGACAGGTGTTCGAACCGTTGAGGCGCTCCAGCCGGTCCTGGAGGAGTGGGCAGGGCGGCAGCACGGGACCCTTTCCTTCCGGCTGGTGCAGGTCCTTTCCGGGCACGGGTGCTTCGGGAAGTACCTGCACGCGGTCGCTAGGAGGGAACCGAGTCCCGCCTGCCACCACTGCGACTGCGGTGAGGACTCGGCGCAGCACACCCTCCAGCATTGTCCAGCTTGGGAGGGGCAACGTCGAGTTCTCACCGCAGTGGTCGGAAGTGACCTCTCGCTGCCGGCCGTGGTTCTGTCCATGGTCCGGAGCGAGGGGTCGTGGAATGCGGTCGCATCCTTCTGTGAGGACATCATCTCGCGGAAGGAGGCAGCGGAGCGCGTCAGGGAAGAGAGCTCCCTGGCGGATCCGCTCCGTCGCCGGCGAACCGGGCGGCGTCGGCGCGCATATCTGCGCCTGATGCCGCCTTAGGTGGGGCTGCGGGCGGGCGTACGGGGTAATCTGCCTCGCCCGCGGCCTTCCGTGGAGGCGCGGCGCCCTGTGTGTATCCAGGAGCCGCGTAGGTGTGAAATGCCCGGAACGCTACAACATCGCGTCCGGGCATTGCCACTGGGCGGGCCTCCGCGCGCCGACGGTATAACACATTCCGGCGGCCCGTCCGCGAAGGTGGCGAGCGATACACGGCGGGTTTTTTAGTGGGTGCAAACCCCACACTACCTCCACTGTCTTCCCCGGACGGTGGGGGTGTTCGTCAGGATTTTTTTCCCGCCAGACCAAAAAAAAAAAAAAAAGGAGTGGGTTCACGTCGGTAGTATAATGGCCACGATTCGAACCCACAACCTCACGATTGCGAGACCGATGCCTAAGCTATTAGGCTTCTTAAAAAGTAATATTATACAGAAATACATCAGAATTTTGTCTCAAGTCTGCTAGTTTTCTTCAACAACCTTATGCTTCTGCGCCAACACCTTGTGCTATTAATGCCTTCTTGACAGAAAGGGACGGAATAACTAAATCAGGATCCTGATTCACAATCTTTCATCCGTATCCACGGCAAGCCCACACAGAACTGTCAAACTCTTGATAAAAAGGTAAACGGAGAGGTGTGCCTAGAAATTAATCAAGGCGCATGCGCAATCCCCTCGTTGCGTTGATGCATTTCTAAGCACGGGTTTGAATTAGTGAATAAGGACCCAGTACCAATGGACTCTTAAAAACCGTAGTACAAATAGGAGCAGTGCTACCTAGTCTTTTGAATCTTAGACTTAACGTAATTTCTAGAACTATTAATGTTAATTCAGAAAATGACCAGGGTCCGTTTTCGCGTCAAGCCCGCGCTATTAACTGTCAAAATCTCGTCATAATTATTAATAGAGCGCTACGCTTAGAAATGCATAGCGCATGCGCGCGGACCTCTTTGAGAGCACCTTGGCAATTGTTTTTATAAGTGCCAAAAACGAATCTTTGAACATGAAATGACTTCAAACTTATACAATTGCTCTTTCATTTTATAATAACATCTAGAAATTTAGGTATTTGTTTATGCTGCATCTTTAAATATAGGTATATGAACAACAATAAAACGTTACGAGCGATGAACATATGCAGCCGTTAACCAACTCCGGCGCCGAGTAATGTCTGCCAAAAAAACTTTTTTATAAAAAAATATTACCGACTTCAAAAATAAATACAAGGCAACTAAAAAGCAAAAAATAATATCTACCTGGAATAACAAAAACAAATTATCATTTTGAAGTTGGTGTTGAATTACAAAAAACAACTATTTCATGGCACCAACTTCAAAATGTTAATTTGTTTTTGTTATTCTAGGTACTCGTAGATATTATTTTTTGCTTTTTAGTTGCCTTGTATTTATTTTTGCAGTCAGTATTTTTTTTTTATAAAAAAGTTTTTTATTTTTCACTTTTTAGTGGGTTGATTTGTAATTCACATAAGTTACAATAGGCTTATGTCAACTGCTCAAATCTTTTTACAAACTATTGCTTGCCCCGATGCAAGGCCGTTAATTGTTGAGGAGTAAACATGCTAGTTCACTATCAGCTCTATTACATTGTGTAATAGTAGTATGACGAGAATAAAATGCTACTCAATATTATATTAAAGTAATTGAATCGCAAACCGTAAAATATTGAATAGGTCCGCTCGTCATTTGTGGTCTTCATCATCAGTTCTACATAACCAATAGGTGCTTTTTGAGAGTAAATGCACGAATCACTATGAAATATACCTAAATCACTGTAGGTGTGCCTTTAATATTTGAAGAGTTCCCTCTTTCTCCAGGATCCCATCATCAGATCGTGATCTGATGACATATATGATGAATTATACTCTTTCAAACACAAAAAGATTTTTTTACAGACGAATTGAGAAACTTCTCCTTTTTGAAGTCGGTTGAAAATCGAATTTGCCTTAATAACATAGCTCGGTGCCGGAGTTCGTAAACGGCTTAGGGCCAGTACCCCTTAGCGAACATTTATAAGTGTTAATTATACGGGAATTAACGCGCATTATATACCTTAAAATTGCTTCACGTTTCAACCAGGTTGCACCGGCCGTGTTCACAAGCGAATTGTCGCAGCGATGTTAAGAAAGGAAACACTGGTTATGACTCCGTAAGGCCGATGAATATTCATCTACCCTCACTTTTATATTTCTCGAAATGCTAGGGTCACTGCACACTACACTGATTTTGACCATGTTAACCGACTGCAAATCAAGACGAGGTTGTGTTTTACTAATCACTGGATAGTTTGAAGCCCTCTTCCCGATTGAAAGTTTTATATTTTTAATTTCAGTCGTTTCACGCACAATTCTTGAATAAAGATGGCTGTCTGTGGAGAGGGTTTGTGGACGATGAAACTCAATCCTGTGATTGGTGTTCGATTGCAGTATATGTTCTGCAATTGGCAATTTGTTCGTTTGTCGGTTTTTTACTGCTGCGATGTGTTCTTTTAGCCTTTCCGCTATAGTTTGCTTTGTTTTTTCCTCTATACATTTTTTTTAAAGACGACTTACGCAGTATTGTACAAGCCCTGTGTCGCGGGGACTTTACAAACATACAAGTCACGGACATAAAGTACACCCAGACTCGAAACAACAATTTGTGGATCACGCAAAGTGGTGTTCCGTGTGGGAATCGAACCCACGACCTCTTGCGTAGCAGTCGGACACACTCCTACCGCGCCACAGAGACCGTCACAAATTCATATTGTATAAAATTAGCATAAATATTATATAAAAAATTACAAACTGTAATGCTGTAGGAAATACCTGTAGGTAATCCTGATATAAAACCCGTTCCTATCGATGCCACATCCTAGGAGACTTAAGTCAATACAATGACAGATAATCAGTCTAATGGAAATTGAACATAGATTAGATCGTACGTTCTACACAATAGGATATGTGTAACATAATGGATATAGAACATTGGTAACATTATCAAATCATCATTGTACCAATCAATTTGATTAATTAACATTTACTTACTTGACAAAAACTTCCTTCAAATTGACTACTTTATAGAAATATTTTATCCCACCAAAAACATTTTTCATGTAAATTAACATCAATACGAGTAGGTAAAAAAATAATATAAAATAAAAAGTGTTTATTGTCGCTAGGTTACAATTTTGGTTTTTATCATAATCACTAGATTACGTATAAATGTACGGTACAAGAGATACAGTTGTTTTACAAACTAAGCAGAAGCTTGTATCTCGGGAAACAGGGGTATGGTCGTGATTAATATTACATTTACATTTTAAAGATATAAGACGGTGTTTGGAGTGAAACAGTGCGACTGTACTATGATATAATTTATGTGTGTGTGTGCTTGCCTGCGTGTGTGCGTGTGTGTGCCTGTGTGTGTCTGTGTGTTTGTGTAAGTGGAAAGGAGTGGAGTGGCGGTGTTACAGGGGACACTAAGGCAAACAATTGCAGTTATGCGTTTCTTTGGGTCATGCGAAGGGACGCTTCGATGCCTTCTGAGTGTAGATCTTTGAGCAAAGAGCTGTCGAACAGTTTTTAAGGTATAAACTGTTCGACTGCTCTTGAAATTCAGCTTACAGTTTAACAGTGGGGTATCTGAGAGGCTTTTTTGACATTACTTTTAACACAGCTCTTTCTCCCTATACTGGAATGCAGTACTGGATAATGGACTGAACTAGGAATAAATAGAATTGTTTTATTTTTTCCAGTAGAGTGCCGTCTCTCAACTTCTTGAAGATGTGTATTAGTCTTCTCAGTTCAGCCCACTATCCATATATACACCCTAATATTTAACGCAATCTGTGCGAGTAATAGATTGGCACGCACAGGTAGTCAGTGAGCTACAACTATGCGCGATAACTGAAAAATCTGGTGCAGGCGAAGTAGTTTTATTAATGGAGAAGGCTACGTACTAGGTTTTTATCAGATTTAGTGTCAATAGGTTTCGGTATCTGTTGTCTAGATATTAAGGCTATCCGCTCTGTGACTTTTACTCGTTTTTGAGTAAAAATATAAAGTAATGCACTGCACACATCACAGAACACACATATAACTAGAATCAGTCAGTCAAAGTCAAAGCGTGTCTCCAACCAGCGCCGCGGCGCTGGTTGGAGCGCACGTGATATTATTCAACGTCCGATCGCGGCCGCATGACGTCGCGTGTACTACAACAAGAAATGCTAATTGTGCAGTTATAAGTTGTAAAAATTCGTCGAAGAATGTAGACCGTATCAAGGGAGATGTATACTTTCATCGCTAAGTAATTTTGTTGCTCCTTAAGGTGAATATAATTTTAAAATGATTTATTTACGTTTTTGAGTAATTCTACAACGATAAATTCTCATTGGCGTATTTTTACTCTATTCGTTTTTCATTGCAGTTTAAATTGATGTCATCAGGTGATATGTCATCGTCTCATACGTTGAAAGTACGCAATGAAATTCAAACGATTAATCAAAAACAACAACAAATAAATGTCGTGGTACAGGGGATTTTGTCGTTTTTGTGCAATTGTTACAATGTTATGTTTAAGCACTTTAGATCGATTTCTTTAATCGCGAACTGATCACGTTCGATATATGAAACAGATAACCGGAGGAACGAGATTGCATTTTTTATGGACAAAGGTGGTGTAGTATATTCGCCCCCCCGCTCAGCTGCGCTAGCGATCGCACGTCTTTTTGTACTCTCCGTGTTTATAAAATCATTTCACCAGTAAAATAAGTGTTTTGTGTGCCAATTCTGTGTGACATCTAACCATCATACACAGATACAACGAACAATCAACCAAGAAACTGTAAAGTGAGTGAAAACAAATATATTTTATCAAAAAACTGTGTAACTTTGTACAATTCTAAAAGTGAAAGTCACCGACATTACGCATATGACCTTGAAGTTACCGAGCGGTCAACGACCTCTATATTCACTACCACTATAACGGAACGCCTATTTCGCCCCGTGCAGTAACTGTTACGGTGGCGTAGCGGTTAAGACGGCTACTCACACCGCGACGTCTCGGGTACCGAACCAGCTTGCACCGAACTCTTTTTGTGACATATTTACGCATCTAACACAAAGTTATCATGTTCAAGGCAACTACTAGAACACCACCTACTACTAAACATTCGCCTTCTCGCTCTGATTCTGATATTCAAAAATCATGCGCGGAGGAAGACACCTCTACCAACATTAATATGATTCAACGAGCAAAACGACGATGTCCTCCTAGCGATAATTTCAAAGACAACCTGATTGATTTTAAAAACGAAATTAAGGAGATGTTTGAGAATTTGACGTATTCACACAACTCGCGCCTAGATCAACTAGAGAACCATATCATGGAAATAAAACATGCAAATTCCAAAATAGAAGAAACTAATTCCGAGATCGAAAAATCGATGTCCTTCATAGCCGATCAATTAACCTCACTGGAGTCTAAAATATCAACATTAGAGCACGAGCGCAGCTCGTTGATAACAAAGATTACCTTTCTGGAAGAGAAAATAGACTTATTCGAACGCTCCAATGTTAAAACCTGTATTGAGCTTCGTAACGTACCCAAAAAGTTGAATGAAACCAAAAATTCGCTTTATGAAACGTTTATGCAATTAACAAAACATCTCCGTCTAGAGTGGCAAACCTCAGATATACGCGACGTTTCACGCCAACCATCGAAGAAAGAACAGCCAAACTCCACGATTACGGTTGAATTTACAAATACCCTTACCAAAAGCAATTTTTTGTCGGCGGTAAAGGAGCACAACAAACATCACCCTAACAACAAAGTGAATTCTACACACTTGGGTATGAATGGACCGAAAACGCCTACATATATTGCGGAGCAACTCACAAGCTACTCTAAACGGCTTTTTTATCTGACCCGTAATTTTGCCAAAGCCAACGATTACCGCTTTTGCTGGACCTCCAATGGGCGAATACTGCTAAAGAAAGACACTGACAGCCAGAACATCATTGTAAAATCCGAATCGCAACTGAAACAACTGACTGCCGCGTGACTAGTAATAACTTGTGTTTTTGATTATCGCCCTGTAACTTTCATATTTATTTTAAAATATTATTATTATATAATTCATTTAACCTTTAAGCTTACTATTATATACTATATAATTAATACACTTCACAACATTAAACACGAAATCAGAACACACAAATATCACCTACAAAAAATCAACATAACTACTCAAACAAAACGAACAATAAAAACAAAAAGCTGTCGTTACTACTCTATTGCCTTATGCCGACCATTTTGCGTTTTCGTTACTTACTTCTATGTCCAATAATATTAATAATTTAATTAAAAACGTCGATATACTATCGGTGTCTGAAAATCATATGTGCTCACCTGAACATACATCATCATACATAAAATCCCCAAAATCATACATAAAAATTCTTAGCCAAAACATAAGATCCATAAACCACAATTACTTAAATTTACTAAGCCTTCTTCACCGTATCCCATTTGACTGCGACCTAATAGTTCTCACAGAATGCTGGTTACAATGTAACAGCAACTCGAACATTCGATCTCTACTCAACTACACATTATACAGAACTACAAAACACCTAAACCAGAGCGACGGCGTAGTCGTTTATGCGCATTCCTCTCTTAAAACTACGTATGCAGAACCCGAATTCAATAATTCAGCCTCGGGTCTGATCATAAAAATCAACAATGACACGGCCATACTGTGTATATATCGCTCACCCTCAATAGACACCATCCACATCTTTCTGTGTGCACTCAATCAGATACTTACTAACCTTGCTAAATTTAAATCGGTTATTGTGACTGGCGATATAAACATTGACATAAAACCCAGTACCAAAGACCCCCGGTCTCATGACTACCTAAACACCTTGGCATTTCACGGATTCTTACCAGCATTTACTGAACCAACGAGAGGACAAAATTGTCTCGATCATATTATGCTACGAACAAAACTAAAGACATTGACCCTTCTGTATGACACTACGCTAACCGATCATAGCGCTTCTTTAGTTTCCCTGTACTCCAAACAATTTACAACGACATCTCATAAAGTAAGACATAATATAGACTACAACGCACTCAACATTACTATGGATAATCTTAACTTTTCACCAATCTTTCTTATAACGGATCCAAACCTAGCCACGGATAACCTAATAAATGTTTTAAAATCTGCAATCTCGGAATGTACCAGAGTAACTAAAATACCCGCCGCTAAAAGAACAATAAAACCTTGGATCACACCTGGCTTACTTCGATGTATACGAAACCGTGACACACTACACAGAAAAACCAAACAGACACCCCACAACACAATTCTACTCACCACTTACAGACGATACAGAAACTTTTGTACAAAATTATTAAAGACAGCAAAACGAAAATTTGACACTCAAGCATTGAACAAGGCTCTACACAATCCTAAAAAGCTTTGGGAAACTATTAAATCGGTTACGAACACTTTAAAATCCAAAAACTCCTCTTCTCAGCTTTTATCTTACTCAACCTCATCTACACAGTCTTGCACCAAAGTAAACGAATTTTTTGTCAACATTGGGAAGAATCTTGCTGACAGCATTAGCAGTAGACATTCTATTCACAACACACATACCTCCAATTGCACTACATCCTTTGTTCTAGAGGAAACAGATCCTGATGAAATCATTCTTACCATACACTCACTGAACACTAACTCTGCCACTGGCTGGGACGGTATCTCTCAAACCTTCCTACGGAGATATGCACGAACCCTGGCACCAATACTTTGCCATATCTTTAATCTCTGCTTTCAAACCGCTACTTTCCCCACTTCTTTCAAAATGGCCATCATCCATCCTATCTTCAAGAGTGGCGACGGGAACCAACCAAACAACTACCGCCCTATAGCTGTACTAAGCTCTTTGTCCAAAATTTTCGAACGCCTCATCAATAAAAGACTAGTCAACTATCTTGAGCATTTTAAATTACTAGCCGCCCAGCAATATGGTTTTCGCAAGAATAAATCGACTAGTGATGCGGTGCTGGATCTTACCAACTTTATAGTCGATAAATTAACCTCTAAACACAAAGTCTTAACAGTTTTCTTAGATCTCACGAAGGCGTTTGACACTGTACCCGTCCCTACTCTATTACTCAAATTAGAAAACATTGGTGTCAGGGGACTCCAACTAAAACTTTTCGAAAGTTATCTCACTAACCGCACCCAATACGTGACCATAGAAAACCACTACAGTGAGGTATTACCCATCCAGTACGGCGTACCACAGGGCAGTATTCTAGGACCCACTCTTTTTCTAATATTTATCAATCATCTCTGTAAACTTAGCCTACCCAACGCCAAAATCGTATCTTTTGCAGACGATACTGCCATCACCTTTTGTGCCAACTCATGGAAAAACCTCCAATCCATTGCACAAGCAGGTTTGAATTCTACCTTACACTGGCTTCACTCCCACGTCCTTACACTCAACACCTCAAAAACAAACTTTATCACCTTTTCACTCTCCTCCACATCCCAACCGAAATCCCCCATAGTTTTAAAGGCCCACTCTTGTAATACACAAATCCACACTAATTGTCAATGTCCATCACTCACTCGCGTACACCAAACTAAATATCTTGGCATAATTCTCGACGAAACACTCACCTACAAACCACACACTAACATTCTTTCCAACAGGATTCGAAAATTAATATATATATTTAAAACTCTAAGAAATGTAGCTAATCCTGTAATAATTCGAAGCGTCTACTTTGCCTTATGCCAATCCATACTCACCTACTGCATTACATCCTGGGGAGGCGCAGGGAAAACAATTTTAAAACCTGTAGAGATTGCTCACAGAGCAGTTTTAAAAATTGCATCTTTTCGGCCTATCCTATACCCAACGACCGATCTCTACAAAGAGTGGAATGTTCTCAATATTAGACAGCAATTTGTCCTACACACACTCCTACTCCAACATCGTAGAACACCACTCCAAGTAATCACCAAAAGGCGAAAAGACAAGGTCTGCACAGTTCCTCCTGCTCGTTTTTCCTTCATAAAAAAATTTTCCTTGTACCTAGCCCCTTCCCTCTATAATAAAGTCAATGCGAAATGCGCTATCTACGAAATGACTTTCCTTCAATGTAAAAGCACCGTCCGCTTGTTTCTTCAAAATATGTGCTATGACGAAACTGAGGCATTCTTGGTCAAATAACTTCACAAGTAGGTACACAACATTACGGCAAACACATCTAACATACACGCACTACACACACAATATCATACATGCACTACACACACAGTTACACACTACACACACTAAAATACACACATAAATAACTAAAAAATATTACATAAGTTTAATATTAAATCCAAACCACGTGCTATTTTAAACCAAATTATTTGTAAGGGACGGGACTGTCTTTCCCTAACACAGGCTATTCAGTAGCCTAGCTGGGAAAACAGTGCTCAACCATATGTTCATTGTAGATTTAATAATAGTACCTAAGTGAAATCTATTTAAGAACTTCATGTAAAATCTTGCAATCTCCTTTTACATAAATAAATATTTATTATTATTATTATTATATATTCCTCAAAGGATTGTATACAAGTATGCAAAATTGCTGAAATTGTTAAAAGAGAAATAATAAATAAATCACAAAATTTTAACTTTTTTTTTATTATTAGTAATATTTATAATTGCATAACCATCCATCAGTTTCATCAAGCACTTACTGAAAACCATTTAGTTAATAAAGGCAATAGCTTATCTCCCGCGCAACTTCGTATGCGTAAATTTTCCCCGTTTTTGCAACATTTCTCGTCGCTACTCCGCTCCTATTAGTCCAAAAAAAAAAAGATTTTTTTAAATCGGACCAGTAGTTCCTGAGATTAGCACGTTTAAACAAACAAACAAACAAATAAACAAACAAACAAACTCTTCCGCTTTATAATATTATAGTATAGATTACGTTGATATACGTTTACATTGTTTATCGAGAAATTTAAAAACTAAAACTACGAAAAGACAAATATATAATAAACTCGTTCTGTTTCAAGGTCAATAATTTAGTAATTAAGAGGTATTCAATTCAGATAAATCAAAATCAACATTTATTTTGTTTTATTATTTTATTAAATGGTACAGAAAGGGTTTGGAGCGTATTGGGGGTTCTTTAATTTTGATCCTTCAATTTTGTGGGCTTACGCTGTTCGCGCGATTATTTAATTTCACACTTTTTTTAACTAAATTTTGAAGCCGTATAGCATAGTGATATTACATTTGAACGTATCCGTGCTTCAGAGCTTCAGAGGTCATGTCATAATGGGTGATCTGAATAATTCTGGCACAAGGTTGGCCACTCAGAAAGAAATATTGTAAATTTTATATTGAAAGCTTATTCTGTGATACAGATAACTTTGATCTCAATATAAGGTTCAGTACATAACTACTACCTGTGTTCGTATGTTTTTATTTTCTAGAAAATTTATTGTGAATTATTCCCGATTTGTGGTAATCTTGTGCAATCTATATAATGTTAAATAGTTCAATCCTTTACTGTAATATGTGTTAGACCTATTTTCAGCATTTAAACACAATGTATTATTAGTTTACTCTAAGAACGCTGATTCTGTGATATTCAAAAAATCAAAAGCGTTAAAAATAGTTTTGGCTTAGAGTAAAAATTATATTGATCCTACCTAATCTTCCCTATAATTGATTATATATTAAATTACAAAAAATAAATAAATGCTTATGTCGTTTAATTTTAGCAGTGCTTTTATTTTTATTTATAAGAATAAACCTAGTACTCTTAAAAATGCACAGTTAGTGAGGCTTGATGGATGGATGAATGGATGTTTAGTACTATTTCACGGGAAAATGACTGGACCGATTTAGCAGAAATTTGATACCTATGGTGATAGCTTGAACCCGGCAAAGTACACATGGGTTGCTTTTATCCCGGTTCCCTAAGATATCATTCAAAGTGTAAATTGAGTGTAAGTTCGATGGAGCCACGGGCGCCAGTTAATTAGATAATAATCTTGTGCTAACTTGTTGGAATTAAAAACAGCAGATACTTTTTTAATATAGCTTAAAACAAAAGAAATAATAATTTTCTTTTTAATAAAAAAGTTTAAATTAAATAATTCAAAACAGCAGTATCGAATAGAATTGGTCGATTTAAAATCATCACTAAAACGCTCGCGTGACGTCATGCGCGGTGGGGATAAAGTGGCACGCTCTGTTTTCATACTGTTACAGGAACATGTGGCATCTAGCTAGATCTATTATCTTTGGCACACATACTCCAAGGTTTAGTTTTTCATGTCGTGTCTAAGTCTGATAGCTTTACTAGCTTGGTGGATCACAATGCCCTCTCTCGTGCCAGATGACCACGCCAATGGGTACGGTACGTGACTTATAAACCTTCTAGTACGCCGTCCGGTTTTTACATCCACGGGTGAAACCCAAAAACGTATGCTTTATAAATATTTAAGAATATTCAATGGAAAGCTTTTGTTTTATTGCCGTGAGTTTTTTATACATTTAAAAATATATATTTGAATGAGATCATTTTTGGTATCGTTAATATTATTCTACTTATTCTAAGCAGAAGGCCTCGTACATATTCTAGACTTCATAAATATTTTATCAAGCATTAATTTACGAGAATAAAAAGCTAATACAATAGCAAAAAAAGAAGGGATTCGACAGGGCTTATTTATATCTAAAGCATAAAACACCGAGAGCACAGAAAGAGAACTTGATACAAACCCAATCGAATAACGCACAAGTAGACACTACTCATGAAAACGGCATCTCGAAACACGTTCAGAACAAAGTTGTGCGAGATTCAGTGTCCATGAGCAATGTCTATGTATCCGATGCTCAAGCATGCATTGTACTTGCCTAAAATGTTTCACACTGAATAGTGCTGCATTTACACGATTCCGTTCCGTTCGTTTGAACGTGCTGCTTGGCTGTTTGTGGACAACTTGTTTGGCCCGCCCGCTAGCCCGTGTAATGTTACTTGCCGCGCTGTTTTCAGGGTGGCTTCCCAGGATGCGTGCCGCGCATTTAAAAGCACTGTGATAGCTTTTGGTTTTGATCTTAAAAACCAAGGGTGTAGGTTAGGCTGCAAATGCTGCGGACAAGGCTGTATATTACAGGAATAGCATGGCAGATCCATTCTGGTGGGTTAATGAGTAATTTGCTGTTTACTTGTGTCCTGTTGACGGCTTTTGTTATGCGGCGGTGAATATTAGTGTTACTGGATGAGACAAACACAGTTATAATGACGTCACAAAAAGCTTATCTTCTGTACTCTCTGTTTTGTGTCTTGCGTCATAGGCGTACCCCTGAGGTGGGGGGGATTTGGGGGTTAATATTTCAGTTTGCTAGGTCGCGTAGTACTTTTTAACAAAGTCGCTGCCCATTGTCTTCCTCAATGTTCCCTTAGATCTTCCAAACTACGCAACGAATTTGCTGCAGTTTTTACTATCATTCAGATATTTTTTTCCGAATTGTTTATCTTAACTCATCTTACATTATACCTTTAAACGAGCAATTCTTATATATATATACCTTTATTTATATAATCTGAATCTCGGCAACAGCGATTTTCTTGAAATTTAATATGCGGGAGGTTTCGAGGGCGACAAATTGATCTACATAGGTTTCATTAAAAAAGTCGTTTAAGTAAAAAAGCCAACAAAGCTCGGCCATCCAGGTCCAAGATAATACATGCATATTTTGTGTATAGAATGTGGAAAACAGTGCGTGCGACACCGGAGCTTGCGGCTAGTCCTACTATAAAAATAAATGCGATAGTTTCAATGGATGGATGATGAAGCTCAGATTCGTTCTCAAGAACGTTTACATAAGCCTGTGCGTTTTAGCAAATCTTGTCATAATGATAAATAGAGAGCTGTGCTTAGAAATGTATCAACGTGCATGCGCAGCGGACATCTTTGAGCGCACCGTGTATGCCAGTTCCACGGGCTTGCCGCGAAAACGGAAAAACAGAACGTGATTAAGATGAGCCAGCTGAGTTCCCTTCGAAGTGCGGTTAGCGTCTTGGGATCGGCATTAATTAATAAACACGTAGGTATCGACAGGATCTCGGTTGATATCGCGCCCGTGCTAATAACGCAAAGCATCGCCTAAAATGACGTAACTTGAATCTGGTGGCTACGACGCACTGTTTACATCATACGAACTTGATAATGTTATCTATATTAATATTATAAAACTCAAGAGTTTGTTTGAATAGCCCATTTATCGAGGAACTCTATAAACTATATAACATCACGCTACGACCAATAGGAGCAGAGCAGCAATGAAAAATGTAACAAAAACGGGGTAAATTAACGCATACGAAGTTGCGTGGGTCAGCTAGTTAAACATAATTGTACTGTGGTTATGCTCGTAGTAATTTTAGTAGATAATCCTCTGCGAGGTTAAGTAACGTTAACACAGTTGGTATATAGATGACCGATTTCTAAAATCACTTGAATCATCTTTTTGGTACTGGTCTTTGATATACCTATGTTTGTTACTCAATCACAGCGAACGGATCTAGATGAAATTTGACCCAGAGATAGATACTCTGGAAAAGCAAAAGTGGTGTAGAATTGTTTTTTAAATTTCCACTTGAACGAAGTCACAAGCGACAGCTAATATTATCAAAACAAGAGCTGTATTCTGTTCAAATCGGTTGCCTAACACCTGATCGATACGTCCACATAATCTATAGATGTCCTCTTCAATTATTAGCAGGAGCTCGACTCGGTTGGAACTGCATTATTAATGCCCGCGTACCGGTACCAAACTGATATCTGTTTATTCGTGTACCACTTTAGTTATTTATGTTTTAATTATGTTGTATCACTTCTTTCTAAGTTTAATTATGCTTGAATACAGACATCTATTCCAGGTTGTTTTTTAGTACTATTTATGCACTAGGGTGACCCTGTATTTGGGGACAATCAGACCCGGAAAAACAATTTGAGAATCACACTCTTGCACAACAGTCGCACACACTCGCGCGCCAACGAGTTAGTTTTAGACAGTTTCTTTTCTTTTTTTAATTATCTCTAATTAACGAGGTAGTCCACCTAGAGCGTCTAGACTAGTTCAAGAAAAATACCTGTCAATATTTTCGGCAGGTGCTCTTCGTAGACTCCATGTTTAATTGGAATTTCGAATAAAAATCTTCTAGAAATTTCCTTTTTATTATTTTTTTTATGTCATTCGTCAAATGAACAAGGTGTGTGAGCTTAGGATATATGATTACTACTGTCCATAGACATCTGCGACACCAGAGGCATAGCAGATGCTTTTTAATGATTTGAATTTAAATTTTCCACTGACGCGAAAGAAAATCTCAATAGTTTTTTTTTTTTATGAGAACTATTTATTAACCTTTTCCTGCTAAATATACAATCTAAATTTCTATCACCAAAGTATCATGTCTCAAGTCTTACGTGTTCAAATCTCGAAACACCGAAATCTATAAAACCAATTACTCTACTTATAATCTGGAGCTCCATAGTCAACTGCCCTATTAACCTTTCCAAGCTAAATATACGACCTACATTCAAATACAAAGTATCAAGTATTTCAGCGAACCTAACATAGTAACAAAGTCCGCAATCACCCGGAAACAGCCCGCTGAACAAACATCCTTTTTATTACAAGTAATACTCTTTAAAGGAAAATCTCTCGTTACATTGTGGAAAATCACAAAACAGTGGGTTAGTATCACATTATTTACGTTATACTGGCCAAGTGGGATTTGCAACGGCCACAACCCGATCAATTGCTTCGGAGAAATACGCGGACAAATATACATTTTAGATTTTAAACATACACAAAAGCTAACCTGACCAATATTATATACTTCTTTTTTTTAAGTCGATTAATACTGACCCACTAGGATAGAAGCCCTGTTTTGCAGAGGATTTTACAAATATAGCAATCACATACACAAACTACCACCTAGACTCAAAACAACCATTTGTGAATCACAAAAAATGGTGTCATACACATACGCCAACGAGACAAGGGAACTAATATTATACAACACAGGTTCCCATTTAAGGAGCGGACAGTGATATTATAATATCTTAAAATAATATATATTATTATATGTTTATCTGTTGTCCGGTTGCCCTAGTACCATAGCCATAGGCTTTGCCTAGTTTGAAATCAACAGACTTTTTTGATGTGTGTATATAAATACACACATCAAAAAGTCTAAGTAAATTCTACAAATTATATTTGTTAATTATTCTTTAGAAGGTTTGTAACATTTTGGTTCCAAATTACCTACAGGCTGGTGAGAAAAAATACATTTTAAACTTTTTTGATTTGTGTATTTTATAATACAGATAAGTTGCACCAAGACACAGAATAAACCATCGTGCTCATCGCACAAAGTTTTAGCTTAAGAGTAAGGGTCACGAATCACTAGACCAACAGGCTGCTCTACCTCATTCCTTGTCTCCCTAATAGGAGAATCGGATTTCATGTCTAATAAATTCTAAGATATCATCAATCCTACATTTTTATTCTTACAAGCAATCCTAATTGGGGCCAAAAAGCCAATTCAAATGTCATCCATCCCGCGGTCATCCCCATAAAAATTTATTAGTTCAATCCCGTCAATTTTGTAATTCGTCGTTAAAAGCTGTCAATAAAAGGGCAGAAGTTGTAAATACGTCGGTAAAGGAGCAACAAGGGCGTGTGGAATTTGATTCGGCTATCAGGAGTGCAATAAAACGTTATGCGTCCTACGTAACATGCACCACGTAATTCGATAGTGTGTGCTAATGTACTGTTCCCGTTGACACGCGATACGGTATTAGATTAAGATGTTTGACAGCTTGAGACGTATAGAAAATGATGGCTCCTTTGTTCTGGTACCACGACGTCGTTAAATTGAATAGCGTAAAGAAAGCAGTGAAACTATTTGCCAGTGCAGGAGTTAATTTACTATAGAGCAGACACTAATATATACAACGTATCACAAACAAGTACGGTCAAATTCAAGCTTAGATCTAGTTTTATCAATATCTTATTCCTTAAATTTTCCCAACATTATTAACCACTTCCAAAAGATATTAATTTTAAGAGAAATTAATTAAATAGCAATTGTCCGTTGCTGAAATTTGTTAAAAAAGACACACTAGATATATATACTTTGTTATAGCATATTATTTAGTGTGTCTTTGGATATGACATTGAAAATGCAATGCTCATTCCATTTTTTGCTTTACATATTGTAGAACCCATACTGTGCAGTCCGTACTTACAGTAGTTTAATAGCATTAATTAACTACTATCAATGCTTACTATTTCATTGTTTAAAAATAATATGATTAAAAACCACCTGCACGAGTACAGTAGGTATGTGATTACACCCAGACTTGAAACCAATATTTATGAATCTCATAGAGTTCTGTAACGCAGTCGAAAGCTCTCCCGCTGCGCCGTCTAGGCAGTCATCGATTGCATTATGTACTTTTAGACACGAATAATTAGTAATTAATAAATCTATTTGTCTTTGTATAACGTGCACGTGCCGATATCGTCAATCCTCGTCGTCGGCTAGTGCTAATAAAAGTTAATGAGCGAGCTCGATTGTCGGGAATGTGGGGACATGTGTCCGTACACCCGCCGACACAGATCGCATAGACTGATAACAGGGTGCATACTAGTTTAGCTTTTGCCATGATCAGAATAAAGATGATTTTCTCGTGTATTAAAGTGCTGTTAGATACGTATTTGTGGGTAGAGTAAATGAGTGATAATGCGAGAAATGTAAACAAAATTTTCGATAATAGAAATTTGATTAAAGTATTTTCAAATGAAGCAGTCGTATCTGTAAAGACTTGGCTTGTTTCTCTTATCTCATTAAATTACTGCATAAAGAAAACTCCATATCTCAAGTTAAAAATGGTAGTTGCATCAAAATGTTAGAGATCCTCCAAATTAATTCAAAATGTTTTTTTTTTAAAGGATAACCCTGCTACCAGACTTCCTGAACATTTCAAGAGTCTAATTGCAATGAAAGGTGTTAGTGTTGAGGTATTTAAATGTATTCGTCGACTCTTGTAGTCGACGGCATCAGAGAGATTAATTAAAAAATAGATTGGATGAATTTAGTACTCAAAGGCCCTTGATATACCTAATTTGTGAGAATCCAAAGAATGCATTAAATTTTCCATCGGTTCAGCTTTAAAAAGCACAATTAGCTTTACGTTGTTATAAACAGCACTTATTATCATGATTCGGACATTGTGTATTTGTAATTATGTTATCAGTTTATTCACGCCAGCCATAAACTCCTGGAAGCGTAGCAGTCTGCTCAAACCACTGTAGGCACGTGTATTAATATCTTAGGACAACTCACACAACGCTATCTGATCCCAAACTAAGCGGAAATTGTACTATGGAAATCAGATAACTGATAAACATACTTAAATATTTCTAAATACATATATATTATAGATAAATAACACCCAGGCACAGAATAAACCATCGTGCCCATCACACAAAAGTTTTATCGTAGGTGGGGATCGAACCCACGAGCTATTGCATAGCATTTTTATCAACTAAATAACCAAAAAAAAATATAAAAAAAATATTGCATTAGTTAAATAATATATATATTTTTTTTCTGTTCATTGCATTTCGGAGCAGCTCGCCGCGATCCGTGCGAGCTTCGTACAGTCGTACCATATACATTATACGTTAAGCGAACGCTCGGCCGAGTTACATGGTAGGCGGAGTGGGGGGTGTTAGCTTTTATTTTCGTAACGAAATTTCTTGATTCGGTCGCCGCGCTCAAAGCCCGCGATAAAAGCTATGCAATAGCTTAAAAACTTTACGATATATTACCTATATATCTCGTGAATGGTTACGAAAAGGATGTATTGACGGCTAAGGTTTACGCTCACATTAAATATTCATAGTAAGATTTGCACATAGTGAACGACGTACAATATCAGTACTAGCAACGCCGGAACGTTGCGCGTCGACAGGCGACAGCCGCCCGCCTAGGCGCTATGACGTCAGCCTCCACATTCAGCCTGTAACTATTGTAATGCGGCATTTTATGTTAGTCAGTGTAAAGCCCAAAATGATTGCCCATTTTTGTGTTGACAACAGTTTAGAAGCAAAGTTATAATAATAATATCTTGGGACAACTCAAACAACGCCATCTGATCCCAAACTATGAAAACCCGACAACTGATAAACATACTCGTACATTTGTATTTCTAAATATCCCTATTAATATTATAAATGTAAAAGTAACTCTGTCTGTCTGTTACGCTTTCACGCTCAAATGGCTAAACCGATTTAGATGAAATTTGGTATGGAGATAGTTTGAGTCCCGGGGAAGGACATAGGATAGGATAGGATAGGATTCTTATCGCGATAACCGACATCAACGCGGGCGGAGCTGCGGGCGAAAGCTAGTAATATATAAATTACTCCCAGACGCCGAATTTACCATCGACAAAGTTTTATTCAATGGTCATTTCAATGTTTTCTTCTTATTATGTCATTCCTCTTTGTCATTGTAACTTATCACAAACATTTTTTTTAAATCATTTTGTCGTAACGTAACGTTGTCACTTCTAGTCAAAGTTGTATAAAAATTGTAACGTTGTCACTTCTAGTCAAAGTTGTATAAAAATTGTAACGTTGTCACTTCTAGTCAAAGTTGTATAAAAATTGTAACGTTGTCACTTTTAGTCAAAGTTGTATAAAAATTATAACGTTGTCACTTCTAGTCAAAGTTGCTAGTCAACAGAGGGATGCCTAACATTAAGCATTTATTTACTTTGAAGTTCTCCAATAAATTGTACAACAATGCATATAACGGGTGGCCCAATTAAATTCTTAGCATTTTTTTAAATAAACAATGAAGAATTAACACACATTTAACTGCTGTCAAGTGACAGAAAATGCTGAAAAACGAGCTTATTGCGGCATCCGCTGTAAGGGCGAACATTTACGTAATATCATCTTCAAGACGAATTCCAAACGAATTGTCAAGGTCCAAAATAAACAGCATCACATAACAGCAAATAAATGTATTTCTTTTTCATTATTTATTAATTAATGCTAACACTTTAATTGAGCCACCTTGTACCTGAGTTATAAGTTCTGACTCATTCAATAATTTTATCAATGTCATATCCTTTTAACTAAAAATATGAAATTTAGCCGTCTTTTGTGATGACCAGGGATAAGAAGAGATTCCACGAAACTTGAAATACTAGGGGCTAAAAAGCTGAAAACATTGTAGGTACATTGTAAAGATAATGTGGAGGATTCTCCAACCAGGCAAGGTCAAAGCCTGGTTGACCGCGGCTCAGCTATTACGTTAGGAACTTGTATAATATAGCTAGCCGCAGTGAAAACTTCTATAACGCGATTCAGGATTTGACGCAAGCTGTCAACAGTGTCAAGTGTTAATTTATTTGTGTCTTATTATATGTGGGTATCGCCACAATAATACAATACCTATTCAAATTCATGTACTAATTTTAAATTATGGAATACGTTGTCTACGATAGGTAACAGCCGTCTTCACAGTTTCGCGCCTCTATGCCCCGCATGCCGGGTGCATTCCGTCGCGCAACGCAGACGCACGCCTCGTCGCCTCGCTTCCAAATTCAAACGGTTGACGTTCCAAATTGGAATTGTTTTTCATTTTTCGACTGTTAAGCGGCCGTTGTCTGCGGCCAGTGATTTCGCGTTCGAATAGCGAAACGGGATTCAAATTGGTACTTTGGAATTTTTGGTTTGGTTTTCTGAATTTAAAGGTTAGTTAAGTGAAGTTCAATCGGTTTGGGCTATGTGAAATGTTATTGCTACTATGAATGTCCAATCACGTGCTATGAGGAATCTCGTTTTTAGTGTTCCGTAGCCAAAATGGCAAAACGGAACCCTTATAGTTTTGCCATGTCCATCAGCCCGTCCATTAATCCGCGTCTGCCCGTCTGCAACTTTTCTCAGGAACGGGTGAACCTAGCAAGTTGAAATTAATACCAGATACTGAGATTTATCAAGTCCTTATTAGGTGTATAAAAATCAAGGTCCTGAATCAACACGATAAAAATATATATTTAGATTTTCGCGAAAACTTGTAAGTACCTACCAAAATTTAACTTAATTTTCAACTTATTTCATTTTTCGGAATTTTAAATTTTGGTTAAAAACAAGGTATTACAGCACAAATAAAAGAAAAATTCAAAAACACAAATAAAGTTGAAAATTAAAGAGTGTCCCCATACATACATAGTATCTACTAGATCTATCAATTCTTGAATTATATATTTATAATTTGTACGGAACCCTTGGTGGGCGAGTCCGACTCACACTTGTCCGGTTTTTATTGCAAAGGCTGCAAACAAATATCATTAAATTCTTTTATTATTATTCACTACTGTTTCCATTAATATCTCTAATCTATTTTTTTTTCCAGATGTAATCCATACTAATATTAGAAATGTGAAAGTAACTCTGTCTGTCTGTCTGCTGTCTGTCTGTTACGCTTTCAAGCTCAAACAGCTAAACTGATTTAAATGAAATTTGGTATGGAGATAGTTTGAGTCCCGGAATAGTTTTTATCGCGATAACCGACATCCACGCGGGCGGAGCCGCGGGCAAAAGCTAGTAGTAAATATATAATATTTTTTTTAATAAATATTTTTTAATATATATAAGTAACAAATTTATAAGACATACATTATTATAAAATAAATAGACATAATAAAAAACATACTAACCATTACTACTCTTAATAAATTATGTCACAATTCACAAATTGAATATTAAAGATCGTTACGATGATCGTTAAAAACTCTTGAAGCATTCGAATTACAAAATTAAATTCCAAATTTAATTTTACAACTTTCATAGAACATTTAACACATACCACGAAGGGTGCGTCAGTACTTAAAAGAAAGAGATAAAAGAAAGGAATTAACGTTAGATTTTATTATCTGAGTGCAAATATTTAATGTTCATTGTTTTTACCAACTATCAGTATTATACAGGGTGTAACAGAAAGGTGTGGTCAAATTTCAGCAGCGGATAGGGTATGTTATCAATATTGCACCTACCATGGTGTCATGGCTGGTTGCATTATTATTACATAGTTATAGCACATTCGTTTTGTCAAATTTCAGTAGTGAAAGACGTATGGCATAAGAATTGTACCTCCCCTGGTACAAAATTCGATTGGATTATTATGGCATAAAACTTTTTAAGTCAAACTTTTTAAATTATTAACATTTTCATTTATAAATAAACGAATGAAAATATAATGAATATTTTTTAGAGTACTTCGTTTTTTATAAAATTAGGTATGTGCACTCAGTATCATGGGCACATACCAACCCTTGAATATGACCACACCTTTCTGTTACATCCTGTATAAATCGTTAAAATTCGTTTTGGTCGCTCATCGTACTTACTTCATAGAGTCAATCCCCTATTATCTCTGCTTACTGGACAATCATTCCACTACAGCTATAATTATTATGAATCCATGTCGATACTAAGAAGATAAAGACGATACCTACCTTGAGTCTAAAACAAAGGTTTTTTTTTAGAAAAGACAACTACAGTGGCGGAGGGTCCTTAGAACACCATTACTTTCGACTTCCCTTTGGATTGTAGTTACGTAGTATTATAGGTACAAAAAACCATGTCCTCCAAGATATTTTTGTATCGGGTTACCTCAGTAATAATATAAACAACGCCCCTGGACAACTATTATGTTCAAGCCCTGTATTGCATTGGATTATGCAAACACTCCATTAACGCAAAGTAAACCCAGACTTATGCTACATTAAGCAAAATTATAAAAGACATAAAAAAATATAAAGAGATTTAAGCAAAATTAGAAAATTATAGAAGATCTCACTCTAAAATAATTGAATCCAAAAACGTAAATAAAGATTTAAAGAAAATCATTATTTACTAGTTTTAAGAAAACGCAAAAGTCTAAGATTCTTTTCACAATAAAATCATAACAAAAATGCGTAGAAAAAGTTTAACATTTTGACAAACGGACGTATCCCAACAATGTGGCTTAATTCACCACAATTCAACTCGCGGTAAGTATTCACCCGCGGGTGAATTGCCACTCTACTTAGCGCTTATGAACCGGCGGTTCTCCGGTGAATATAACGAGCTTTACATTAGCGCTCTCAAATGGCTTAAATTAGATCTGCTTAGGGTCGGTTTGTACCTTTATCTTGTGATTTTATTCTTCTTTATAATGCAACTTTTAAAAAAGATTCGATTTTTTTAAGCACTTTAAAAATGGAATAGTTTTTTAAATGCAACGGGCCATTAACTTTTGTATTTTTTTTCAATAGATTGAATTGATTCTGGCCGTGTGGTGCCGGCTTAAGAATAGTACCACCCCATCTCTACCCGTGGGTGTCGTCAAGGCGACTAAGGGATTTCACACCGGAGGACGGGCAGCAGCGTTCTCTGCGTACTTAAAGCCTTACTGCGATCGCCAACCCGCTCGCCAAGCGTGGCGATTATGGCAATTACCCCCAGGATCTACATACTAGTAGGTTCTACTGGGGAGACCCGTGCCCAGCAGTGGGCCATCTTATGGGTTGATATGTAATTGATTCTATGGATTTTTCGTTAGCTGGTAAGTTGCTTGAGATTAATAAATATTTTAATGGTTCATAACTTGAACTATTTTATTATTAACTAGCTGCCTATCCCAGCTTCGTATGGGTGTCCATATTGTAGTTTTTTTATACCTTGAATAACATTATTAAATTTTCGTAGCGATCTCTATTTTTTTTAAATTAAATATAGTCATATGTTATTCCTCGATAATGTAGGTTTCTAATGGTGAAAGTGTTTTTAAAATTAGTCCAGTAATTATTAAGTTTATTCGTTACATACAAAATCTTTCCTCTTTATAATAATAGTATGACCCGCTCAACTTCGTCTGCGTCATTTTCCCCCATTTTTGGATCATTTGTCATTGATGCTGAGCTTCTATTGGTCGTAGCGTGATGTTATGTAGCCTATAGCCTCCTCAATTAAATATAAAAGATTTTTTCAATTCAAACTAGTACTTCCTAATAAACAAACAAACTCTTCAGTTTTGTCACAATAATTTTTCTTAAAACTAAACAATATATGTAAATGGATGAAATTTGAAGTATAGATGTTTTATAAAGCCGCTTACTTAGTTCAAAAGTTAAATAATATAAATAAATATTTTCAGGGGGGCACTCCATACATGTAACAAAAGCTGAAATATTTCATAATTTTTTTAGCAAATACTTACGTGTGCACATCATTCGACGGGGTCTTTCATAAACATTTTGAGAAATTTTTGGAAACAATCGCTCTGAAAGTTACAAAAATTGTGTTTGACAGGAAAGGGGCCGTGTGGTGCCGGCTTAAGAATAGTACCACCCCATCTCTTCCCGTGGGTGTTGTCAAGGCGACTAAGGGATTTCACACCGGAGGACGGGCAGCAGCGTCCTCTGCGTACTTAAAGCCTTACTGCGATCACCAACCCGCTCGCCAAGCGTGGTGATTATGGCAATTACCCCCAGGATCTACATACTAGTAGGTTCTACTGGGGAGACCCGTGCCCAGCAGTGGGCCATCATATGGGTTGATATGTATGTATGATGGAAAGGGGGACCTATTCTTGTCAAACACAAAATAAACAACACAAAAAAAAATTAAAAAGTTCCAAAGCTTTATAAATACTTTTAAATAATTTTCAACATGATCGATCATGGGTTATTAACGAGAAACTGTGCTTCTCGATGAAGAATGTAAGTGCCATAAAGATACGCTCTTTTGCTGGTGCATATTGTATTTTTTCATAAGTAGTGTATTTTTTTGTAAAAACAGCTGCGGAACCCTACACTGAGCATGGTCCGACATGCTCTTGCCCGGTTTTTTTGTACATAAGTGCCCCGTGTCATAACGTAGAAAAACGTGGTAGTACATCGCAACTTTCTCCGGCGGCAAAGGAAATTTTTTACATGGCAGTCTTATACATTATTCTTGCAAGTCCTTAATGGGGCATTACACTGATAGAAATATTTATTTAGTGCTACGTACACAGTGACACGATCGCCAGCCTCGCTCTTCCGCACACAACCATTACTTCACAGTGCGCAGGAGCGCAGGTCAAAATAAAGTAGAATATTCGTTCGTATATATGTTAGATTACGAACGCCATGACTGTGACAATACGAAAATGCTCGTTTTTGCATTTTTCCGCAACTTCAAGAATTATTTGTGGAATCATTTTAAGACATATCCATAAATTTCTTTATATCATCTACTAGAAAAACTCTTTCACTAGTAACACAATTTTTTCGTGTCCTAATATTTAGGTTTTCTATATAAATTTTTAGGAGAGCCGAACCCTGTTACGCGTAATCTACCCTTAACTCTTAAGATGATCCGAAACTAAAAGTTAGAATTATGAATTGTTATAAAATATTCACAACGTTTTCATCCCGGGTATTCAGAGATGATAATAGACCAACGAACAAAAAGTTTCACAAAAACTAATTGATTCCCGTCATTCGTCTCCCCTAGTTATGAACGTGGTGCAATTCATGAGCTGAAGCGATTTCTGTAAAAAAAAAATATATAAGTAGCTACTTGATAGGTTCACGGGCTTGTGTTGATAGCAGTTTTTTTTTCAAGTTAAGCTACATCACCGTTGTCAGATAGGATAGATTGGGGGACGGTGACGTCACGAATTTGTTGCTGTCGAAATTGTCGAATTGTAGCTAGCTATGGATATTAGTTGTTACGACCAACTTAAGTATAACTAGAATTAGGATTTAGGTGAGACGTAAGGACGTCAGCCCCGAGAACCTTATAGTTACTTTCGCATGTAAAATATTGATATGTATACCGTAGGTATTGTATTTATACGCGAGCGTTGCTAAAAATGAAGCTCTAGTTATAAAAAATAAGAAACATTTCTCACAATCTAAGTTTACGTTTCTGTCAACGTGGTATGGTTATGATAAGCCATCGGAAATTCGAGGTTAATTTAAAATGAATGAATATGGAATGATTTTTAAACCCCAGGCAATTAATGCAATTTGAATAACATAATTTAGTTTAAATCTTTCCAACAATGATGATGAATTGTCCAATATGCAACCTTTGAGCATGCCAACTATGAATTCTTCTGTAAGACTTCCCGCTGTTATCTTACATCTCGCGCCGCTCCCATCTTCTGAAGCGGAAGAAAAATGCTCCTCCTCGCGTTAAAGACATAAGAAAGCACTCAGTACACGGCGTTAAGTTATTAATGGATGAATATAAAACTTGGTGATCAACTGCCTTTTCATTGGCAAATGAAACTTTCACAAAGTTCTCAACTTGTAATAAACGAAATATATTTATTGAGAAAAAAAGTGGCATGAAAATAAAATGAGTCTCGTGTTTGTTTCTTGAAAAATAATGGTTCTTGTTATTTCATTTTTATTGTTTTTTATATTATTTTATTTTTAGATAACATCAAAAATTTTCAGGGTTGTGGCGCAGTGAGTTCAATCCCTACACAAGAATTTTAAACAATTTGACCCTGAAAACATTACACCTCCTTTTTAGGCTGTCGTGTTAGTAGTTCATTGTCTCGAAGATCTCTAAACAATCGATTACATTGCTCTTTATATAATTTTAACAATTTAAACTTTCCGTCTTGGCCTTAAAGTTCAAATTAAATATTTCGAGATGTAACAGACTATATTTGTACCAGACTTTGCAAGGTAAAATCTTTATAAGTAATATGAACTCTAATAAAACGCATTAAGGTTTGTTTTCTGTTGCCAGAAGTAAAATATAGGTTGGTCATAAGGCTGAGCATGGGAGTGACATGTGACGTCACGCGCGATTCTCTTTTGTTCGTCTATAATGTACTGTGACATCACAGTAGGGGATAGAAGGAATCTTCTAGGGTGTATTTGTAATTTCTTATAATGGAACCTTTAGTTGCCATGGAGATGAATGTTTGTGTTTATTTTGTTACTACCATTCCCCTTTAACTTCTTCTGCACAGATGTTATTGCTATAATATAGTTTGCTTTTGTAGTGGATGCTATTATAGGCTATAGCATTTCTTGATAAACTAGCTATCTAACTCACAAATATACCTATATATTCATATTATATTGATACTACCTTTTTTTCTAAGTGCCTTTAAATTAACAAAGACTCCCGAGTTCGTAGTTGCAACAAAAACTTGGAATTTTATGTACCTATGTTTGTAAGATTTACGAGTATGTATTATTCCACTTTAATAGCATCTTTAACACAAGTTTTTTTTATAATAACTTAGCTAAGGTACTAGTCATCACAATATTATGTGCTTATATAGTGTGTCGAAGGCTGAAGACCCAGATGTCGAAAACCAAAACATTGGGCGGACCTGATCTCTAAACAATTGGAGTTACCTGTCAGCACCGCCTTCCACAAAACTAATTAATATAGAAACCGACAGTAGTAACTTTACTTATCCTCACAGATTTCTCCATTTATCTGATTGCCACCGAGTCATTGACCCTCAGAACAAAAGAAAGAGTGGCAAATCAAAACGATAGATATTATGTACTTTTATTCAATAAATGAAGAGACAAGCAGGTTGTGATAGTAAACGTCACGCTAGCCCATAAGTGTCAGTGCCACCTAAAACTTTGTTAAAAACAAAGTTTTAGGTACTTGATGACCACACTGCGCCCTCATTTGAGACATTCTTTCGCTAGTTTCATGACCAGCTCTGATGTATGGATCCGAATGTTGCGCCATACTCCTCAGACGAGCTTCGACTCCATGTCACTGAAATGAAGATGCTACGGTGGTCCGGTGGGGTAACACTTAGAGACAAAATTAAGAAGAACTTAATCAAGAGGAACTTTTATGGTAGCAAATTTAACCGACAAACTTCAGGAGAATCGACTGAGTTGGTATGGACACGTCGTAAAGTAGTAAAAAAAAAGTAGTAAAAAAAAAGTAGGCGCCTGGAAAAACATATGACAAATGTTTAAACAAGTGCACAACTACAAAAAAGAGGCCCCGGTCGCCCTCCAGTGACCTGGATGAGAACTATTTCCAAAGATACAAAGGTGATGGACCTAGATCCGGAATTCTTACAAAAACGCACAGACCACGATCGGTGCAATTCGATCGAAACGTCGGGTAAATAAAAGGTTCGTACCTTTAAATAATTCACGCGATTAAGTCCCGAAATATATCGCATATATATAAAAATCGCGAAAGTTTAAAAACAATAAAAACGCACAGAGTTGCGTAATAGTATTAGAAGGGCTGACCCCACGAGACATGGGGAATAGGCACAGAGAAAGAAGAAGAAATTCGCTAGTCTCATTTGCCATGTAATTTTACTTGCTATAGTGCCCTTCAAACGAAACACAGTGACATGTAAACATCACTTTTTCACGGAAGAATAACTGGCACTATGGTGTTAACACCCAAGACGGAATATGGCTTAGACATTAATGCACTCAAAAAATCTATAAATTTCCTGTCAACAGTCCCTTTCTTGGCAATAAAATTGTAAAATACGCAAGAAGATTCAAGCCTTCAATATGTTAATAGGTTTACAAACACCGTACTTAAAGTGTTGAGAGTTACTTAAGCGTTTTCGAATCATCGGATTTTGTTCCAAGTTCTCTAAGTAAGAAGGGGAAACTTTACACTTAAAACGTCTATAGATGAATACTTTTGATATAATGTTGGAAAATTTTGAGAGATAGGAATCAGTTATGTCGAAGAAAGTTTTGTTTTATGGAGGAGGTGGTACCTGGCATTTGAAGGGGTTGTTTTGTGCTTTGGATCATAAATGTTCGACTAATGAAATGGTTGGTGATGGGAGCTTGTTAAGGTCGATATCGGTAGTGTAGAATGCGTGCGAGAGTTTTTCTGTGATTGCCATAGCACCCGTTACGTAGGGTACTTATTCATTAGGTGATAGAGCCCACAAACTGTTAGCTTAGCAGTATCATGTAGAACCTGTTCTACATGATACTGCTAAGCTAACAGTTTCAATTTACGTATTTAAAGCAGTGCAGTTGCAGTTAAGTTTCGATTAAAACGGCTATTTTTGTATTCTGGTAACTTTACGTACGCTTGCATCAAGTATGCGTCTTGAGAGCGCAATAACGACATTCTAGTACGGTGCGCAAGCGTTTTTAAGATCGATCCCAAAATTACAAGAATACGAAAATGGCCGTTTTAATCGAATCTTAACAGCAACAGAACTGCAACTGCACTGCTTTAAAAACGAGATTTGACCCGCTGGATGAGCTAAACTTAAACACCAAAAATCTAGGATATGTTATTAAAATTATGCGTCTTTATTTCCATCAATGTTTACCTACGTCATAATAGCTCACTAAGTTTCAAATCAAAACTTTTGTTTAAGAACCTATTCAACAAAATATTTACAACAGGTCGCTATACAAAATAAAAACACATACGAGTAGAAAAGAGTGCATTTTTGTATATGTTTGTATGTGTTTTCTGCACTATGACGTCACGATTCTCACAACTTGTTGCATTCAGCGCTCTTAATATCGCACCTGGCTGGTTGCTTATTGAGTGCTCGTTGCGCACCCGCCTGACAAATTGCGACCACAAAATACCGAGGACACAGAAGATAATCTTCTTCCAACGCGCGCTCGATCAATGCACTCATAGAAATCGCTCACAATCAATTTGAATTTCGAGACCTGTCGAACAAACAAGACGACGCCTCTGAAGGTGTGATAAATGGCGAACAAGTATCTAGAAACTAGGGTTGTCGCAAGTAAACAATATGTATTATTATCAATTTAACTAACGTCTAAAATCTTATGACATTTTACATATAGGGAAGATACCCTAAAAAAAATGTTTGTTTAAGATTTTATTTTTTTCTTTCACTTTGTTGGCGTAAGTAAAATAGCAAGTAAAGTAGCATCCATGCAAAATTACAGCCTTCTAGCACTAACAGTCTCTGAGCAAAGCTGCGTACGGATGGACGGACAACGAAACTATAGGGGTTCCGTTTTGCCATTTTTGCTACGGAACCCTAAAAAATGGTTGCCTGTAAAGTCGGTTTACGGACAATAATTTTACATGATAACGTCATAAGAAAACATTGATCGCCATTCGCGTTGCTTAACAACCAATCAATAACGTGACGCTTATTCGTGCGCGCACCCTGTCATCGATATATAAGACATTATCACGTCAAAAAAAATAGTTGTCTGTAAAATCGGTTCACGGACGATAATTTTACGTGATAACGTCATAAGAAAACATTGATGACACTGTAATAAACAGCCATGCCTGTGACAGCTTTTTTATTCAATTGCATCGCATGCCCATGCAACCGCCATTAACATTGATGACACTGTAATAAACAACCATGCCGTCACACTTTTTCGTGCGTGCACCCGGTCATCGATTTAAAAGACGTTATCACGTCAAAAAAACACATACAAACAGAAGAACATAGAACTCTCCTCCTTTTTTAAGATGATAACAAAAAACGTCAGTCCAGGATGCATAGACCACACGGTCTGACCATCCCCTACGTTGTGCCCTTAATCCCCGAACGATTTCCCCGTCTAGATGGTTTCGTCAAACAACTGTATAAATTATTCGCCTGTGCTATGTGTGTATGGCCTGAGTAAAATATGTGACGGTTTCCTTCTGCACCTGCTCTCGATATTTTGTGTTGCGAGGGTCGTCAGCTCGTGACGTCATTGCACTGTAATTTATACCCATGAAGGATTATGAGATCCTTTTGCTTGAGTATGATATGCATTGTCATTTGTTATAGTGCATAGATGAATGTCTTGCAGGAGATGAGAATGTGGAGGTTATATTAGCTGTTGTTGTTGTCACAACTCATCCTTTGTCTAACGTCTGAATAATGACATGAGGTGTCATTTTAGTTTAATAATGTTAATTTACTAATGTTTTATAACTTTAAGTTATTAAATCAAGATGTGACAGTAGAACAAAGAAAGACGTAAAAAACTTACTAAGATGCCAGATGCATATTATTTTAATTATTATGATATGTAAAATGTATAATGATGTTTAGAACAAAATTATTATCATTATTATTGTGGTATGCTTGTGAATTTTTGTGGCGATAAACTAATATAAATATACTGTGACTGATTGATATATCAACACAGTGCTTAAATCACTGAACGGATTGCATTGAATTTTATCATGCGTTTCTCTACATAATTTACTTGTATAAACATTTGTTTAAACACAATGACACATCATTCAGGCATTAGGTAATTGAGCTCAGTAGATAATTTATGAAAGAAATCAACTAACATTGTAAATTAAAAAAATATATAATTATATCCATCCTTTTACCAATATTTACCTTAGCTCAGAAGAAAATTGTAAGCATTTTACAGTCCCCTGCTTTATAAAAATAACAGATTATAAAGTATTCAGAGTTCTTCTAATTAATTCCTTATACCAATAATCAGTCTTTTAATTTTTATTTGGACCCCTTTTCCGCTCTTTGAAGAGTCCCCGGTTTTAATTGCTTCGTCTAAAAAATAAAAGGAATATCCGTTCTTGCTAAACATTGTGGCTCTAATATTAGCGGGATTTATAAGCGATGCCGCTAATATTAGCGGGATTTGTAAGCGATGACGCTAATATTAGCGGGATTTGGCCAAATTCGTGAGGCAAAACTCTTTTTTAAAATAAACGGGCAAGAGCATGTCGGACCATGCTGACTATAGGGTTCCGCAGCCGTTGCCGTATGAAGAATTCCGATTTGAATGCACGAACAGAAAAATGTATGTTCATGGCACTTGCACACTGGCACGGCCACAAGTATTTGTTGAGCGTTACCTTTTTTTATTTATTTTCATATTATTTGGTCACACGGTTCAAAAGTAACGTAAAGTAAACATTTAACACAATTTAAGCATTTTTCGATGCGATTATTTCCAAAAATATTCACTTAATCAAAAAGAGTTTATTATAAACATTGTAGTGATAATTCTTATGACCTACTTATAAAGAAAAATACTGCTAATTAAAGTGCTGCTAAAAAAAGGATTTACGCACAGCCAGTTTCAAAATGTAGTACATACTTTACAAAGAACTCTATGCTTATCTTGTTGTCATAGAAACCATAGGAAATATTTGTCGACATGACAGATTTGATTTATCAAAAATAATTGTTTACAATAAGTATTACAGAGATATTTAAGAAGAGATTATGTTAAAAATGGCGAAATACAAACTAACGGAATATATTATACAGAAATGCCACGAAATAACACTACAAGGACATTAAAGACTTGTCGAATGATGTGCCTCATGTCACAGTCAAAATATGTATACAGTATGGAAACTAGGCCTTATTTGATGCCAATCCATTAGAGCGTTAGGGTTTTCTGTCATCCAAAAGATTGTAGTAGTATTGTAGTTATAGTGTTTTATTATTATTAATTTGGTTCTATAGCTCTATGTAGTAAATGATCTATCAAGCTATCAAGTAGTTACTACAAGTCACCTTTTCACCAAATTTTATTCAATATTCATTGTGTGTTCTTTGAGTAAAATGCCTGTTACAGACACACAGACAGCTGGACATGTCGAAACTTTAAGGGTTCGGTTTTTGCAATTTTGGTTATGGAACCCTAAAAAGAAAAATTGTCGGCCTATTCTTTTAGAAAAAAGTTAAATTCCAGTGCCCAAAAGTGAAATGGGGACAAACAGACAGGACAAATGGACAGTAAGACTTTAGATACGTTTCTTGACTAGGCTGTTTTGGCTACTGGGCAGTAGTAGATATGTCTTATTTGTGTCTGTCTTAATTCTAAAACATGTCATGAACGTCTAGTTCATAATCATAAGAACTGAGAAATTTACACATTAAATTATGACTTACCATCAGCAGTATTTTTCTTTATAAGTAGGTTATAATAATATCTTTGAACCACTCACACAACGCCATCTGATCCCAAAATAGGCAGAACCTATACTGTGGCAACCGGACAACTGATAAACATACGTATATTTTTCTAAGTACACACATATTAAACGGTTTTAAGCGGCCGTAGCCTAATAGCTAAAGCATCGGACTCGCAATCGTGAGGTCGTGGGTTCGAATCCTACCCATTATACCGACGTGAACCCACTCCTAACACAAGCCATTGAGCTTAGCTGGAGAGGTTAACAGGATTGGTAGTAATGTGGGACCAACAATCCTACATTGCTAGTTAGTTTATAGATAAACTAGCTGTCCCGCGCAACTTCGTATGCGTAAATTTTCCCCGTTTTTGCAACATTTCACGTCGCTACTCCGCTCCTATTAGTCGTAGCGCGATGTTATATAGCCTATAGCCTTCCTCGATAAATGGGCTATCCAAAAAAAAAAGAATTTTTCAAATCGGACCAGTAGTTCCTGAGATTAGCGCGTTTAAACAAACAAACAAACAAACTCTTCCGCTTTATAATATTAGTGTAGATTATTACACCCAGACACAGAATAAACCATCGTGCTTATCACGCTATGTATCATCACGACCTCTGGCTTAGCAGTCAGGGTCACTAACTACTAGACCAATAGACCATACATACATACATATCAACCCATATGATGGCCCACTGCTGGGCACGGGTCTCCCCAGTAGAATCTACTAGTATGTAGATCCTGGGGGTAATTGCCATAATCGCCACGCTTGGCGAGCGGGTTGGCGATCGCAGTAAGGCTTTAAATACGCAGAGGACGCTGCAGCCCGTCCTCCGGGGTGAAATCCCTTAGTCGCCTTGACGACACCCACGGGTAGAGATGGGGTGGTACTATTCTTAAGCCGGCACCACACGGCAAAGAGTTTGATTTAGATCAAAATCAAGTATTATTCCGCTGTTGCTATGCCCGTACCGCATTCTGTAGATAATGATGCTTCGGCTGCACTCGTCCCTAACGACCTTTATATTATTTAGTTCAACCCTTTCCTTGTTTAATTAATTGACGAGAAACGCGTTTTTAATTTTGACTTATTCCCTTTTTAAAAAGTAGGTTACCTCTGAACTGAAATGTAGGTATAGGTTAATGATTGTATCGATTTTTTCAAATAACTTTTTATTTCGTTCTTTGGTTGGTTTTGCTCTTGATTGTTCTCTTCCATGTAATTTAGGTCAGTTGTTCTGGGATGTCGTTTTCATTTGATATAATGTAATGCAATGATATTAAAATGTATATTTGGCAATAGAAACTGAAAAGGTTCACTGTATTCTAATGATTTGTAACTTTTAGCAAATAATGTTATCTAAAGTATCTGTACTATGAAATGTTTTAGTCAAAATAACGTATAATTTATTTTTGATACTGTCACCTAACTGAAAAGTAATCTTCTGTAAAAAAAATCTTCTGTCAGGTAAAGTGATATTAGATGACAGGTCTTCCATTTGAACAAGGAAACTTGATAGTGACATTTTAATATCCGTAGACCTAATTTTACCCGAATGTGAAAGGTACAGACCTGTATGTTCAGCTTTTATTTTTTATTCTGACTACGTAGGTCACTCGATAAGTTTTGAGATGCTCGTAATTTAAAAATGGAAGGCATCTGTATTATTTATTTTTTAATAGAACATTTATTTCAAATAGAACGCAAGTACAGTTGGATCAACGTAACTATGCCGGATTGAAGTTGGCGACAAGTGGTTGCGCAGATGCATTTTTTGGAAGTAAATAGTTACAAAAAGCGGGGAGCGGGGGCGGTAACTAAACCAAGAGAATTAGAGATGCGATTACGCATTACATTGTCATAATTAGTATTAATTTTTGTGATTATTTTTATAAAACAATGTTTTTCAAACTTTCTTTAGTACCTTTTTACTGTAACTGTTCTAAATTTAAACTTTTATGAACTTGTATAAATAGTATTTTTTATATTGTTGAATTAATTGATTAAACATAATTAAATCGTTTTCGTAAATAATTTTATGGTCGCATCTCTATGACATGCGGGAAAGTGATAAGAACCTAACTTCAATCCGGCCGAGTTACGTTGATCCAACTGTAACTCGGCCGTACTAACATTTAAATTTTCACGTTGCATGATTATAACTACTTATTATACAGGAATTGACGCGCATTGTTTACCTTAAAATTGCTTGACGTCCGCTTGTGACCACGGCCGGTGCAACCTGGTCGAAACGTCAAGCAATTTTATGATAAATGTTACAGTACAATATCTTTGTGCTGTATCTACAATCTACATCACAATCTTATGTTCCTTATCGCACGTTCAGTATCTATTAAATGTTTCTACTATCTGTTATCAACACGAAGTCGTTAGTATATAAGATGCACCTTTGGATAATTATAACCAGACTATACTACATCTTTTGTCTCATTTATACCTAATCATATACTGCCAAGAAGTTTGGCAAAGTAAACAATGCGCGTTAATTCCCGTATAATAAATAGTTGTAACTCGGCCGGATTGAATTTGTTAATTCGGAATGTTATACAACAGTAGGATTGGCGAAAGTTGTCCTAACTTTCCGAGAGATGAGACCAAATACTGTGCTTCGGGTAATCATGGTGCATCACGACAACGCTTCGTCACATACGTCCCTCAGAACAACGGCGTTTCTTGAGGAATCCGGTGTTGACACCTTGCCCCATCCACTATACAGTCCTGATTTAGCTTCCTGTGATTTCTTTTTGTTCTGATAATCAAGGAAAAAATAAAAAGGTTTTTTTTCTTGTGCCGAATAGTCAAGAATAGTAAACGAAGTACCGGAGAATCAATCGATTAAACATAATCGGCACAAACCCCGGTGTTCGTAACGGCTCAGGGCCCATACCCCTGTGGTAGCGGGTTCATGTCCCGTCTAAGACTAATTTTTCCTCCATTTTTCTATTTTTGTTTGTTTGTTTAAACGCGATAATCTCAGGAACTACTTATCTGAATTAAAAAAATATTACACTGTTGGATAGCCCATTTATCGAGGAAGGCTATAAGCTATATAACATCACGCTACGACCAACAGGAGCGGAGCGACAATGAGAAATATTGTAAAAACGGGGAAAATTTACGCATACGAAGTTCTCCAAAAATCCTTCCTCTGGTGGAGTCGGATAGTGTTATTGTTAAGTAAATACAAGTAACTACCCATTACATATGTTATATACCTACAAGAACTATATAAAACTTCCGGTAAATACTAAAATTTCAAGAGGTTCCCGGCTGCACGATATATTTAAAGGGTTGGGACGTCGCGGGAATTCCGGGCATCTCACCGGGACTGCGGACGACGCAACTTATTCCGGGAAAATATGGCTCTGGAATATAAGTGACGTAACTTTAGTGAGAACTGTTTGATATTTCATAGAGGGGAATAGTATAAAATGTAGTGTTTACTCGTATTTCTTTAAGAATACTGTTTCTTGTTTGTTTGTGGTGTAGCCTTTTAGAGCGATCTTTTGTTAATTGCTTGTATAGTTAGTAACCTAAACAAATTCTTAAAGCCCTAAGGAAACTTCATTTCCATTAAATGTGTCTATAACATAACAAATATTATAAAAAACTGTCATTGAAATTACGGAAAATATCATCTTCATCATCATCAGTCTATCGCAGTCCACTGCTGGACATAGCCCTCTCCAACTGCACGCCACTTTGTTCTATCTTCGGCTTCTCGCATCCAGCTCCTGCCAGCCGTTTTGCGTAAATCATCACTCTACGGCAAATATAGGCTGACTCTAATTCTTGAATAACTTGATATTTTCCATATCTACTTTTGATCAAATATTGTCATCTCCTGAATAATATATGTGCAATCATTTTCATAAATAGATAGATATAAAACTTTATTCAAAACCCAAACATACATTTTATAAAAAAAACTCCACAAAATCGAATAATCGGTTTGTCTGTGGAAATACATTGCACTCAGGTTACCTACTAACAAAAATTCTTAGGCATAACTTAATAACTATGCGGTTTTATAATTAGGTATGTTACAGGTTGGCTACACATTAAACAAATATGTACATTAGACGTTTACTCTGTGGTGCGCTGGGAGTGTATCCGACTACTACGCAAGAGGTCGTGGGTTCGATCCCCACCCAGGATAAAACTTTGTGTGATGAGCACCATGGTTTATTCTGTGTCTGGGTGTTATTTATCTATAATATGTATGTATTTAGAAATATATAAGTATGTTTATCAGTTGTCTGGTTTCCATAGTACAAGCTCTGCTTAGTTTGGGATCAGATTGCGTTGTGTGAATTGTCCCAAGATATTATTTATTATTATTATTATTTAAGTCATTTTAATAGGCATTTGTTGCCAATTACTTTACAAATACAATAATTGCATTTTCGAAAGATAGAAAAGTTTGAAGTCCAGACCCAGGAATCGAACCCGAGACTTCCATAGCCAAACCGGGGCCAGAAGCGAACCACCTATCTGGACTATGTTACTATACCTCAATTTTTTCTATCCGTTGATGCTCGCGAGTTGGGCCCTCGAAGCGGCATCTAGATCACGGCTTTTGTTATTGCTTCGTTACAGAGAGCATTTTAACAAATTATGATATCGCACGCCGAATATTTAAGTTAAGTAATTTTTATAGGCATTTCTTGTCAATTACTTTACAAATACACACATCAAAAGTGTCTAGGGATCAACATATATTTCTGCAATAACTTTTCTCCTGATTGATTACATGTAAGGGGAATTTTATTTTTTGTTCCATGCCAAATTATAGCTTTCTAGTACTAAGGGTCTGTGAGCTAACTTTAGAACAGACATACGGACGGAAATAACGAAACTATACAGGTTCTTTGAATCTACGGAACCTAAAAATGGAGTTACTACATATCCGAATATGTAGTACCTATTTATTAGTATGATTTCTACCATCATTTAAACTATACATCAAATACATATGACATTAGAACATACACACATCAAAAGTGTCTAGGGATCAACATATATTTTTGCAATAACTTTTCTCCTGATTGATTTTATTTCTTTTATTTCTTTAAGGATTCATCAAATAAAGTGTTTTCGTTTGTCACAGTAACGATAAACCAAGTCACCTTTGCATTAATAAAGAAATTTGCCATTTTCCTAATAAAGGGATTTTTGACATTTGAACCACTAACATTAAAGTTCGAAAAAAAGACTGAAATAACAGTTTTCTTTAAAATTTTATTGGGTAACTTAAACAATTAATAATCCGTGTTTCTACCGCGAACACTAACAACACAAGAACATCGGTTTGGCATACTCAAAATGAGTTCATCCAAATCACGCTGTGGAATGGCCGCCCATGTTCGTTGCAACAACAAAAAAAGGTCTTCTTGCGACTGGATACCCTCCATATTCGGCAGAGCTCTTCTCTGTAGCATATCCCATGCATGCTCAATCGGGTTCAAGTCTGGCGACTGAGCAGGCCAGGGCAGGACATTGATGTTAGCTGCGGCGAGAGTCTGTCTTACAACTCTTGCGGTGTGCGGTCGTGCATTATCATGCATTAACTGAAATAAGGGACCGATTTGCACTTGTAGAGGAACGATGACGTCTGATACAATCGTCTCAGCATAAATTTGAGCGTTGAGGTTGCCTCTGATCCAAATCAACTCAGTTCTTCCGCCGATCCAAATACCCGCCCATACCATGATGGTTCCACCACTATAAGGATGGACTTCCTGGCAGGATTTTAATCGCTGTTGGCGTCCAGGGGTTCTCCAGTGTCGTATACGTCTTGTATCCGGTCTCATACCAAAACGAGACTCATCAGAAAAGCACACGAAACGCCATTGTTCTTCTGCCCAATTTCTGTGTTCAAGAGCCCATTGATATCGAATCCTACGATTGTGCATTGCTATAGGTGGTACCCGTAGCGGTCTTCGGGAATGAAGGTTCACTTCATGCAAGCGGTTTCTGACTGTTTGGTCGCTAATTAAGTTCCCTGAAGAGTGATGAAGCCTCACGGCTAACATCATGGCGGTTATTGTTGGACCTCTTCGAGTTAAGATTTGAATGTATCGGTCTTGTCTCCGTGTGGTGCAGCGATACCGTCCTCCATGGCGCTCAGCCACGGTACCAGTGCTTCGGTAACGTGTCCAAAGTCGACTGATAACACTCTGACTTGTATTCAGAGCTAAAGCCACAGTACGTTGCCGGGAACCAGCTTCTATCATTCCCACGGCTCTGAGCATTTCTTCCCTGCTTAAATGACGTCGCCGCTCCATAATAACGTTGGTTTTAATCAGTAGTAGGGAAACAGTAGCACTAATAATGTCTTCAATGCGTTGTATGTTTTTATAGGGAAAATATTGACAGCTGATTTTCATCTTTTACTCGAATTTGATTCACAGTTCCTGATTCAAATTATGAAATGCACCAAAAAGGATCCATATAAATTTATAAAATCATAAATTTATTACAAAGCCACATCTCAATCTCAAGAAATCCGCATAAAAATGCTTGATCCCTAGACACTTTTGATGTGTGTACTATAATTGCATTTTTGAAAGATAGAAAAATTTTAAGTCTATATGTACCTTTAGTAAAATATTTTTTATTTTATTGTTTTTAAACTTTTGCGATGTTTACACATATTAGAATACTAGCTGACCCGCGCAACTTCGTCTGCGTAAATTTTCACCGTTTTTGCAACATTGTTTATTGCTGCTCCGCTCCTATTGGTCGTAGCGAGATGTTATATAGCCTATAGCCACGACAAATGGGCAATACAACAGTAAAATAAAAACAATTTGACACAGTAGTTTCTGAGGTTATCGCGTTCAAACAAACAAACATACATACAAACAAACTCTCCAGCTTTGTAATATTAATATTCTCGGGACTTATTCGCGTGAAATATTAAAGGGATTTTATTTGTCTCTAATCTTAAATCTTGTGGCATTTTGTTATATAGGGTGTAACAGAAAGGTGTGGTCAAATTTCAGGAGCGGACAGGGTATGTTACCTGTATTGCACCTACCATGGTGCCATAGCTGGTTCCATTATTATTACATAGTAATAGTATATTCTTTTTGTCAAAATTCAGTAGTGAAAGCTGTAGGGCATAAGAATTATACCTCCACTAGTACAAAATTCGATTGGATTATTATGGCATCTTTTTAAGTAATTCTTTTTTTAATTAATAACTTTTAAATTCATAAATAAACGAATGAAAAAATAATAAATATTTTTGGGGTACTCCGATTTTGACAAAATTAGGTATGTGCACTAAGTATCATGGGCACATACCAACCCTTGAATAAGACCACACCTTTCTGTTACACCCTGTATAACAGCAGAAGTCTGCGTGTAAGGGTTCTCTGGTGGTATTTCCTCCGTAGGGCACAAAACCTTTTCGAGAGGGACTTCCAGCACAACACTCTTACTGCTATGCTAAAGGTTATAGGTCATTTGCACTTCCACTGCTTCATCTAGGCTATTTACTAAATGTAAAACCATGAACTCACTCAAGCAACATACCTAAAGCATTTTGATTTCAAACTTAATAATAGCGCATATGTTCGTAAACTTTCGCGATTTGTACACATTATAGAATTTTATAAGCTACGGATCTTAATCGCGTAAATATTTTATTTCAAGGCTGATTACTTGCAATACGGTCGAAACGTCGGGCAATAAACAAAAGTATATATATAGACTGCCTCTGTGGCGCGGTGGGAGTTTATCCGACTGCTACGCAAGAGGCCGTGGGTTCAATTCCCACCCAGGATAAAACTTTGTGTGATGAGCACGATGGTTTATTCTGTGTTGGGGCATAATTTATCTATAATATTTATGTATTTAGAAATATATAAGTATGTTTATCAGTTGTCTGGTTTCCATAGTACAAGCTCTGCTTAGTTTGGGATCAGATAGCGTTGTGTGAGTTGTCTCAAGATATTATTATTTACGCGATTAAGTCCCGTAGCTTATACAATTCTATAATAAATAATAGCGTATCTTTCCATACCCCTAAAGTCTCTTCCGCCATCGCAAGACCAATTTCATGTACAATATCGTTATCCCACTCATGTGTGTGTAGGATATCCGTAGTGTGCAGCGGTGTGCACGGTGCATCAAAATTGGTAGCGGATGACACGGTCCAGTGGCTGGGCGATATTATCTGTGGGTCTCAGCCGGTTAGACGATGCGTCTGTTTGAATGTAGCTATGTATTTGGGAATACGGTTATCAAATGAGAGGATATATAGGTATGTTTATCAGTTGTCTGGCTTCCATAGTACAAGCTCTGCTTAGTTTGGGATCAGAGAGCGTTGTGTGAGTTGTCATCATCAGCCTATCTACTTTGTTCTATCTTCGGCTTCTCGCATCCAGCTCCTGCTAGCCGTTTTGCGTGTGAGTTGTCCCAAGACATTATTATTATTATATTGTTATTAAAACCAAACCAATGATTGTTTAAAAACGTTAGTGTGAAAAAAAGAAGAAGTTAGGCCGCGCGGCCGTATCAAATGTGAAGCTGATGAGAAGAAGTTACCAAGAAACATGGATCACTGTTATAGCTAGATCGTCCTAACGACCTGCTCGTGTCTTCATTTTGTGGTATAAAACAAACAAGTTACAATATACGAGTAGTAAAGATTTTATTGAACGAACCGTTTTGTAAATAGTCTTTATCAAAAAAGTAACTATACATTTAATTTATGAAAACGACTTTTTGCTTGCTGTTTTATTCATGTGTTCAGTAAAGTGGTGGTGGAGTTCATTACTTTAGTCTATGGATTTAGAACGTGAACCATACAGGCGTAGTTGAATTTCAGCAACTTCTATGATGCCATAAATAGTTTGTTGCCTGTATGATACAGTTTATGCCAAATTGTAGCACCGTGTTTAAGCAAGTGCAAAACCTCCCGCAGTGCAAAATCAGATTTTATTATTATGTGACAGATGCTTTTTTATTGAAATCGTTTTAAATGGATCTTTTGATTCTTGAGATACTTGAAGGAGAACATTTGCCATATTTATGATTTGCAAACGCTAGTGTTTTTTTTTTCTTTGTTTAAAGAGCTTTAGCACAAAATGATTATGTCGCTCTATTAATGATAGAACGACCAAAGTCCGCCCAGCAGGACTTTTTGTACTGCCGGTAGGACTTAAAATTATTTTGTTATTTTGTTTAAACCGAGCCTGCTGGCAGGACGAATTTTATACGATTAGAAGCCGTATTTCTTTCTCTTTCTGGCAAAACAATAACGACAGTCGTAGGAGCAGTACTCTCGCGATGGCGACCGAGTATAGACGTGGCCAGCGCGTGCGCTCGCTCGCTACATATTACGACCAGCCGGGATCGAATAACGCCTGGAGTCGTGAACAATTTGGTGATGAATTTGAGACTGCATATTGTTACGGTTGTATTACACGAATATTGAAAAATGGTAAAGTTAAAATTAAATGGGAGATGGATAATTCAATAAGCACTGTCTTAATAAGTTTGATTGAGCGTGCAGACCATGTCGATCTGGTGGAGCGTGCCGATTCTCCTAGTAGCGTTTCGTCTTTATCCTCGTCTGAATCTTCGAGCTCTGAATCTTCCAATGAAAGGAACGAAGAACAAAATTACCAGCGTATTGATGATGAAAATGAAATTGTAATCAACGATGTAAAATGGCGTTGTGCATTGGATACGCGTATTGATAAATATAAGGATGGTGAGTACAAGCCAAAACTATTGAATATTCCTAATAGACAATTAACTGAGTTGGATGTTTGGATGCTGTTTTTTCCTAGTGACAAATTGTCATACATTTTAAGATGCACTAATTCTCGATTCGACTGTAGAAATCCAATAACTGAACAAGAGTTATTTAAATTCTTTGGACTCATGTACGCCATGACACTGCATGTACTTCCTGATAGAAGAAGCTATTGGGGCACAGTTTCGGATGGTATTTATCCTGCTCCAGAATTTGGCAAAAGATTCAATATGAGTAGAAAACGATTTGAAGATATTTTGAAGGCTTTATCGTTTACTGACGGAATTAATGCGGAGATTGATGATTGGATTGAAGCAAGATCATTAGTTTCAATGGTTAATGAAAGATGGTATAATGTTATTTGTCCTGGATACAAAATGACTGTCGACGAGTCCATGTTCGCGTGGTATGGTCGTGATTCTTACAGAAATGGTATGCCAGCTGTAATAAAAATTAAACGTAAGCCGAAAGGTGTAGGATGCGAAACTAAGACCATCGCTGATAGCCTAACCAATATTATGATTGGATTAGAAATCAATGAAGGAAAAAATTGTATGGCGAACAAAAAATGGCAAAGAGAGTTTGGGGCCGGCACTGCCACTACATTAAGATTAACAGAACGTTGGCATGGCACAGGACGTATAGTTGTTGGTGATTCTTGGTTTTCTTCGGTGAAAACAGCCGTACAACTGTCAAAATCTGGCTTGTATTATATTGGAATGGTGAAAACTGCCTACAAAAAGTTTCCTTTGCAGAAACTCAGGGACATATGTCCAACAGAAAAAGGTGCTTATGTTCATGCAGTGGCAGAAGATGACAATGTACAAGTTTATGTAACCGCATGGCGCGATAGGAAAATCCATACATTCGTATCAAGTTGCGGTACAACATTACCTGGTCAGGCTTCGAGGAAACGCCGCTATAGAGAGGACGGTACATTGTATTTTAAAGAGATAGCACGACCACATGTTGTACAAACGTATTTCGACGGTGCTCCAGCAATTGACATACACAACCATATACGTCAAGGTGGACTGGCTCTAGAAGAGGTTTGGAGGACCCAAAACTGGGTGCACAGAATGTTTGGATCTATATTAGGCATCATAGAAACTAATGCTTTTCTTGCTAAGCGCGAACAAAAAACCCGCGAACTTTCGCAGCTTGGCACCTTTTTTTATTTTATCTACTTATGTTATCGTCAACTTGAGAATATGCAATAAGTACAGTCGTGTAATAAATACATATGGTCGCGTTAGATGATTTATTTTGTTTCTATCGTAAGTAATCTTGTATATAATATGCAGTATTGAGTACTTGTATTACTTATTTTCATTTTTTTTACACCAATATAAAGCTATATTGTTACTGGGTAACATAGGCTATATAATATGTATAACATCACACTACGAGTCACGGGAGCGGTCAGTAATCAATGCAGGCGAAGCCGCGCGCGTGCAGCTGGTTTATTATAAAAACGATAGTTATAGATAAATGTCTGTAAATCAGTGTAAAATGTTCTGCACCCCTGACATCACTTCTGAAATCACTTGTCCTGCCGGAAGTTCGAGACCTTCTAGCAGGACGCAAATAAAACTTCATATAAAATACGGTCCTGCCAGCAGGCTAATTAAAGTCCTTCCGGAAGACGCTTCCGGGAGGACAACTAGTTGGTCGTTCTATCATTAAGCAACGTTTTGGTACAATTAAATAAAATGTTTGTAAATCTAAAAAAGTTATTTTTTTTTAATATTTATACATAGGTTTTTAATTAATTGGACTGATCTGAGGGGTGTGAGGCAAACACCAAGTTATAAAGTTTAATTAATAACTTTGTATCATCTGAGTAAGGATTCGACAAAATTATGTTACAATCAGAGGCTTGTTTTTTATGATCGCACTTGGCTATGCGGAACGTTAGTGGTTATTATAAGCAAAGTTAAAATGTTTAGCCCATTATCAACTGATTTGTCTTACACAGAAATCCAATAATAATAATATAGCCTTTGTTACCGAACTAGGTTGTTGCAGTAACTTATCTATCAACATCAGTTTATTTTAAAGTATATCCATTAATTCGGGTATTTCGAACAAAGTCACCTGCTTACAATGGAATTATTAGCTTACTTCACCTAATGCGCTTTGCAATGCATCATCTGACCTATCCAGCTCCATTTAAGATGGTCAATAAGGGTAAGTATTTCGGCTACTTCGATTTTGTTCCTAATTTACACAGAGATACATCAATCTAAATCCAACAATCACTTCTAGGAACAAAGGAGAATTACTTAATCCCATTCGAATGACTAAACAAATATATGCAGACTCAACAAGGACCAGTAACATGCCTAAACATATGTACATCACCATAGATTTATGAGGCCAAGTACTATTGGTCCCTTCACGGGCGAGGACACAGGCCACAATACTGCTTACTGTTCGGACATCACTCAACTCTATAGTAAACATAAACATACCGATTGATGGTCGCAGACAAAGAGGCCGGTCTTTCGTAAAGGTATGGCTTCATAACTATCAGTTTAAGTAGAGATACATTTTATAACTTTTAAACTTACGCGTTGCATTATAAATACAATTTGACACGGGAATAAACGCGTTTAATCTAGGTAAAGTTATTTACCTTATACCTTGACGTTTCGACCGGGTTACACCGACCGTGGTCACAAGCTGACTGTGATCACGGTCGGTGTAGCCGATCGGAACGTCAAGCATAAGGTAAATAATTTTACCTAGATTAAACGCGTTTATTCCCGTGTCAAATTGTATGAGATACATTTTAGTTTGATAGGAATTAAGTTTGAGTAATAATCAAATTGTTGCCCTCAAATTTTCTTTTTAATTGCCTATTGAAATATAACAACGGCGAGCTAAAGTAACTGAGCAAATTTTCACGGCATGCTGACATGCCATCGCATGTGAAAATGTACGCACATGCACCAGTTCCTCTTACTTATTCTTTACTTAAATCTTGCGATGGCGCGATTATTTTTAAATTAAAAAAATCTCTATCTTTTTCGGATCTTGTCACCATCTGGTGATGCTGAATCTGGCGTAACATCGAGTATTGTACTCCTAATTCAGCTGAGAACTAAAGTGAGCATGAATCATGACTAAACGGCGACCTTGACGGTTGATAAGAAGTCACATAATTATAAATCGAGATACATAATATTTTTCCTGATATAGGCAATCTCCTGATACAGGCAATTATGCTTAAAAGGAGGCTCCTAATACTAAATATTATAAATGTATAAACTGTTTAAATAAAATAAATTATTATTATTATTATTATTATTATATAGAGATAAGATTACGATTGTCGAGTATGTATGGCATTGATATAAGCTTGGGAGATTTAGCTGTATTAATTGTAAAGACAACTATTAAAAGTGATGTCACTTTATCTGATGGGTGAATTGTTTTGTAATTTTGCCATAAGCGACAATCATACGCGCTCAATGTGACCGTACCCTAATAAAAGCTATGATAATATCGACCCGTTTGTCCCTTAAATTCATCCCCTGTTATCTGCAGATTCAACATGATTCAATAGTTGCGTGGTTAGTAAGTGAGGAATAATAAATGTACCGAAGACCACATTGTAACATTTTACAGCTTTAAAACATAGTTTAGAATGTACACACATAAAATCTGAGTTGACCGCGAACAAATGTGAGATAAGACGTGGACATAAAAATAATAAGGCCGTCGTAATTTATTTTAGTCAGGGATGGAATTAATTGTGCATATAACTGGCTAGCTGTCCCAGGCAACTTCGTCTGCATAAATTTTCCCCGTTTTTAAAACATTTCTTATTGCTGCTCCGCTCCTATTGGTCGTACCGTGATGTTATATAGCCGCTAGCCTTCCTCGATAAATGGGCTACTTAACAGTGAACAATTTTTCAATTTGGATCAGTAGTTCCTGAGATTACCGCGTTCAAACAAAAAAACTCTTCAGCTTTGTAATATTAGTATAGATAACCATGCTAATACATAATTACATCTCTGAATAATCTATGACTGTAACTTTTACCGCTTAGTTATTGAACTGGTGTCGTGCTTGCACCCGTTTGTGTACGATTAAGCTTAAGTCTATGAAGATCAAGGTGGAACGTCCCTCTAACAGAAGGAATCTCTTCTTTGTATACAAGGGGCGGATCCTCCGAGCAGACGAAGTGACTGTGCCTAGCAGGCCGCGACCCAACGGTTATCGTTGAGAACTTGTATCTATTTAGATAACGACTCTCCGAATTTCAATTGCACGATTTAGGCTTCGAATCTATCTTGTATTACTTATGTGGATACGGCCTCATAGGTCTTCATTATATTTAATTCTTCATACAATTGACGCCTGGGTGCGGGGTGGGAGTGTGTGCGACTGCTGCGCAAGAGGTCGTGGGTTCGATTTCCACACGGGATACCACTTTGTGTGATCTACAAATTGTTGTTCCGAGTCTGGGTGTAGTTTGTGTTCGTAATTTGTATGCTTGTAAAGTACCCTGGGGCTTGCACTCTAGTGCGGGAGTAAAAAATAGTAAATAAAAATATCTCTTACTAATGTTCCATTACCATTATTTAATATCTACTAGTTAGAGTAAGTACATCAAGGTATCAAAATAAACCACTAAAATATATTTAGAATATTGATCTAAAATGTTTTCAAATATGTTCTTTGAGTCGCACTAAGTGGCACAATGATAGAGCGCTAGCTCGCTACGAATTTCAGAATCAAATCGATGTTGCATTTCTAGCGGTCGGATATAGAATAGTATATATTCCGAGTTAAGTAAAGACCTAACTAAAATTGATACCTGATGTTGAAGGTAGCGATTTTAGATACGTTGCAGCTTCAGCGTCCCTTATATCAGATTCATAGATGTCAGGTGTGATGATGGCCGATTTCCAAAAAGTCACATTGCCCTGTCAACTCCCTGTGTCTGAGAACACGACTTAAGAGTTAGGGAAAACAAGGTCCACCTATGCCTGTATTCACAAACACTTGTGCAGTGAATATCACCTATGTAATTAGCTAATCTTAATTGGAACCCGTAGCCGTAACCGAAACCAATTAGTAGGACATAATAGCTATAATCAGCTTTACCATGCCCCCTTAGCATGGACATAGACCTCCTTGCGCGATCCGTAATCCACCATTCGATCCTGACAATATCAAAACAAATTTTGGTCACCACTGATGCTTACTAAAAATTACTTTCAATTAATTTTAGTTAATACTAAAATCAAATTATTCACTTTCGATATACAGAATAGATACAACATTATAAAATCAGTAAAAACAAAGAGTGTACACACTTACAAAGTTGTAAGGTTTTATACAAAATTAGAACAGTAGTTCAGTATTCTTGATATCATCACAAAATCTTTAAATAAAAACCCTACCAAAAACGCTTGCATTTACTGCAGAATGCGCAGTAGATTTTTCAGAAGCTTGCGCTAAACAAAAGCCAGTGTTATTTAAAACAGTGGCTCGTACCGTTTCATTACCACAATGTCGCTATTCAAACACTGTGTTATGAAAAAAAACGAAGTAATTCCATGTAAAAAAGTAAGCACCTACTACAAGCAATTTCATTCTCTCTGTAGTGAAATAAAAAATCTGGGTCACGTAGAAGGGTTGCACAACAGTTGGTATAGGTTAGTGTACATTGATATAGAGTTTCTAGATTACCATCATTCAGGTGAAAAGGGGCAGGGAAAACCACGATAAAAGGCGATAAAACATAGGGAGGATCAATATAAAGGTCGGTGAAATTTTCACAAGGAACAGCAACAGTCAAGTTTAAGTTTAGTTTTAACCATTTCAAGAGTTATAAGAGTTCCAATACCAAGTAATGGCACATCTCGAAGTTGAAATTTGATGGCAAGGTTTAAAAAAAAGGGCAAGAGCATATCAGACCATGCTCAGTGTAGGGTTCCGCAGCCTTGAATAATTGCATCAGCAGAAGAGCTTTTCATGGCACTTACGCGCTTTTGTTGAGAAACGCAGTTTTTCAGCAATTACTCAATAACAGTATATGCGATCATGTTCGAAATAATTTTAGTTTAAAGTATTTATTAAGCGCTACCTTTTTGATTTTTTTCATATTTTTTACAAGTACACGGTTCAAAAGTTAAGGGGACACAATTTCTGCAACTTTCGGAAAGATTATGTCCAAAAATATCCACTTACTCTGAAAAGTTTATTAAAAACCTTGCAATGTTTTTGAAAGACCCGTTGAATGATGTGCCACACGTTTATGTTTGTTGAAAAAAAAATCAACTTCTGTTACATGTATGGAGTGCCCCCTCTAAAAATATTTATTATTATTATTTAGCTATCAAACTAAGTAGCGGCAACTCCAAGACACCATTTCACAAAAAATATAGATAAATTACACCCAGACATAAAATAAACCATCGTGCTCATCACACAAAGTTTTATCCTGAGTGGGAATCGAACTCTGACCTCCGGCTTAGCAGCCAGGGTCACTAACCACTAGACCAGCCAACAGGCCAGTCAAAAAAAAAAAAAAAAAAAAAAATATGTTTATTTGTATCTAAAACATTTTTAACAATTTCATGATATGAGTCAAAACCGTTAAGTTACCGGAGTACTTGTGTTGGTTTTGACTCGCTCCTTCCCTTACATACAAAAACAGATAAATGTTTAGACCAATCTTAAGAACAAAACATGAATATATGAAAATTATTGAATACAGAACTAACTTTAACTTAATTTAATTAGTCTTTTAAAGAAAGTGTGTGTGTCTGTGTATGGGTTTGTGTGTGTGTGTGTGCGCGCGCGTGTGCGTGTGCGAGCGTGCGTGTGTGTGTGTGTGTGTGTGTGTGTGTGTGTGTGACTGACCGGGTGAACTCAATATTATTAAAGTAAGTAGTTTGGTAAGTATTTATTTGGTTACATGATTCGCTGTAGGATAAGTTCCGTTTCCTCATATGTTAGCGTTAAGAGCCATTCGAATAATGTTCTTTTGCATTTATATAATAACATGGGATAAATACTAAGGGTTTTATTCAATTTATTATAGATATATGTCGATTGTGAATTATACTGACGTCTAGCAAATACTGTTCGCACCCTTGTAGAATGTGCTACGATATCTTTACGTCTTTTGTCTAGATTGGTTTTCTTGTACTGAAGTGACTTATGCAATGTTAGGGTCACGTTCAAGATGTAGAGTTTTCTTACCGTCAGTAGACCACTAAGGCTGTATAGATCTTTTGTTGGATATCTGTAGGGTTTTTGATACATAACCTTAATAAGAGAGCGCTGGGCTCTTTCTAAATCAAGGAGTTTGGTTTTTGTGGCTCCTCCCCAGACGGGTATACAATATGTAATGACTAACTGAGTTAATGCCATGTAAATCCTATTTAATAACTGAGTCGACATTAGATGACGTAGGGTTTTAAAAATCCATATAAACTTTCTAACTCGACCCATTATGATTTCAATGCGGGGGTGCCACGACAGTCTCGAATCCACCATTATTCCCAAATATTTTGTATTATTTAGTCTTTTTATAGTTTCGCAGTTACAACTACGATCCAAATAATTTACACAAGAGTGAATTTTGATGTCGAAGTCTATACCAGGTTGGGTTCTTTGATTGGGAGTAAAACAAATGAAACTAGTCTTACTAACGTTTAGTGTCAGGAGATTAGTATTTAGCCAGTTAGCTACAACAGCCAAACCTTGTTCAGCGGAATTTTGTAATTGACTCCATGTAGAACTATGATAAACAAGAGCAGTGTCATCTGCGTAGGAGAATGTGCGCCCGCTGCTATCTTGTAATGTGCACAAGTCGTTGATATAGATCAAAAACAACGTTGGGCCGAGCACACTCCCCTGTGGCACACCGAAGGTCACGTTTTCTTCATTACTTATTATATTAGCCAATTTGATTTGTTGTACCCTACCCTCAAGATAACTTTTGAAAATAGAGAGTGCCTTATCTCTCACGCCTATGACCTCTAGCCTGTGCAAAAGGATGGGGATAGATACGGTGTCAAACGCCTTTTTGAGGTCTAGAAATACTGCCATGCATTTATAACCCTTGTCAACATTGGCAATAATTTCAGTGGTCAAAGCGGTGATAGCGTCTTGGGTTGAAAGGCCTTTCCTGAAGCCGAACTGTGACTTTGATAAAATGTTGCATATATCTAAATATGTAGTTTAAAAGTCTCTTATTTAACAACTTTTCTAAGATTTTCGATATCGCTGGTAGAACAGAAATTGGGCGGTAATTATTGACATCGCTCACATCTCCACCCTTATGCACAGGGGTCACTAGAGAGCGCTTGAAAACCGTAGGAAATATCCCTCTTTCAAAACATAAGTTAGCTAGCTGGCTAATTGCTGGAACCAGGAAATCCCTAGCCATTTTAAGGAACTTCGTGGGTATGCCATCCCAACCAGGTGCACTGTTAGAGTCCAGACCCATTATTATGCCATCCACCTCTTGTGGATCAGTATCCAGTAATACAAATGAGGGAGCTCGTGATGGAGTATTCCTGCTATTGAACGGCACATCAAATGGTGAACTAGATTTATTAATAATGTTTTCAGCTAGTTCTTGTCCTATTTGAACGAAAAACTGGTTGACGCGGTTTACGGAGTTAAGTGGATTTGGAGTAATCTGTAAGAGATGTAAATTTGAAGTTTTAGTAGATTTAAATTGAGTAATTTCATTGATTTTTAGCCATAGATCCTTAGGATTATTTTTTGAGTCTTCTATTTGTGTTTTGTGATATTGTCGTTTTAATTTTTTAATGAGATTGGAGCAGAAATTTCGATAGCGTTTGTAGGTTATTTTTAGTATGATATTGTGAGCGTCATTTCTTAGCTGTACTTGCATTTTGTTTCTTAGTCTAATACATCTCAGAGCGCCTGTGGACATCCAGGGCTTTAATATTCGCGCACTGCCAATGACATATTTAGTCGTGGTGTTAGATAAAAGAGCCGTCCTAATTAGATCTATTAACTTATTTGCGACAATGTTTGGATCTTTATATATATTTAAAAAGGTCAGATCAGAGTTTAGGAGACAGTTTAGGGCGTTATCAAAATGAGTGAAATTTTTAGTCTTAGCTATTCTAGTTGGTTTATGACAGTGTTTTATGTATGATATGACCATAGCATGGTCTGTAATTGTAGAGTTCAAAACTGCGACACAGGCTGAGCTATTAAATCTGTTTATTTTTAAGAAAACATGGTCAAGGCAACTATTTCCTCTAGTTGGAAGGTCCCGAGAGAAGGCCATGTGTGGATAAAACATTTAGGTAATTCAATCTATTTTTACGTTGTTGAGAGGTTTCTTTCGGTTCAGGGATAAGATTAATATTTATGTCACCTGTTATAATTATTTTGTTACTTAAGTTAAGGCTTTCAAGATGAGACTGAATTGAGTTTATGAAGCTCTCCGCGCAGATGTTTGACGGAGAGCGGTAAATACCTATGATAGTAAAGCCGGCTACGGTAACCTGCAGAGCAGAGGCATGTGTTATATTGATTTCTCTTATATGTGACTGATGGCAGTTTTTGATGTATACTACCACTCCGTCATTTTGATTGAGTTGGTTTAATGTTTGATAAGAGGTGTAATTGTTTAATAATGGTAAACTTCTGTTTGAATTTAATCTACACTCCGTTAGGATCATAATATCAATGTTAAATGTTAACTGGGCTAAGTTTACCTGTAAGTCATCAAAATTACTGTAAATACTTCTTATATTTTGGGTTAAAACAGTTAAGTTGGATTTATTTTGTTCTAATTGAAAAAAGGAGGGCAAATTTTCTACATTAAGTTTAGCAGAGTTTGCTGCTTCCGTATAGTCTATATCTTGCAATGTATTTAAGTTACTATCCATTTTGGAGGTTCAAATTTACACGCGGCCATGGCAGTATAACACTTACAGTATGCGATTTGAATGTTTTGAATGGTGAGTTCGGTACCTTGAAGCGTAGGTAAGTATGTTGTGTGAACGTGTAAAGTTTGTCTTTGTCTTTCTGTTTGGGGTGAGTAGTTGGGTACAAAGTGTGTGAAAGTGTATTGAGCATGCTTAATTACAATATTTTTATATTTTATCAAAAGTACAATTGTGAAACAAATTGTCGGTAGAGTAAATATTAGTCACAAACTCTGAAGCAAATTATGTACCTGTGATTCACATTTAATTAGAATAACTGGCGAGTTTTCATCCTTCTTTACAAAGATTCTACCGAATTTTGTCCAACAAAATTTGTATTGCTTGGATTTAGCTAGATCGCGGGCCAGGAAGAACAGTCGCGATCCCTTAGCTGTGTGTTCCGATATAAATATAGGGGAATCCTCGTTATTTGTGAAACCAAGGTGCTTAGCTTGAAGTTTGCTCCTATTTTTTATGTTATATGATTTGGTCTTCGATAATAGGTCACTTTTTAAAATAGTTGAACCCAAGTCTACGATAATAGGAGTATTTTTGACCCCCTCTTTTCTTCCCTTTAGTCTGAAAATGTCCCTTAAGTCCTTAACGTCTAACTCTAAATCTATGGTTTTTGAAAGGCACTGTACCATTTTCAGTAAATCTTCTCTAGTTTGGTGTGGTTTTCTTGGGGCGTTTTTTATTTCAATACAAGTTTTACGTGTGTTTCTCTGTAGATCCTCTATATTATCTTCTAATATGGCAATATATTCCCGATCCTTATTTCCCTGTATCTCTAGCTTATTTATCTTCTTACGAAGTTCCTCGTTCTGGCTAGATAGAAGCTCGATGGAATTTTCAATTTTGCAGTTTGTATTCTGAATTTCCTTAAGGTTTGTAGTGATAGCTTTTAGTTCATTTTGTTGCGCTTTCATGAAGGACGTGAATAAATCTTTCATTTCTTCCTTAAATTTACAAAATTCATGTGGCAAGTCCTCTTCTCGCATCCGTAAAAAATGATATAGAAGACACGTCGAACAAATAAATTCATAGTAAAAAGCTGAGAGCATTGCCAAGTTCACTCAATAGAGAAACAACAATACACTAAGGAGAAAAACCGTATAATAAAGTGTAATTTTGTTTAGTGTAATAGTGTTTGACTGCCTCTGTGGCGCGGTGGGAGTGTGTCCGACTGCTACGCAAAAGTTCTGGCTTGGATTCCCACACGGGACATCACTTTGTGTGATCCACAAATTGTTGTTCCGAGTCTGGGTGTTTTGTCCGTGACTTGTATGTTTGTAAAGTGGGCAACACAGGACTTGTACCCTACTGCAAAAAAAAGAGAATGTCAAGGAAGTTACGTTTACCTTCTCATCTACTAGGGATTTTTCACTAGGTATACGATTCCCCTCTCTGATGTAAGTAACCACATCTATCATCATCATCATCATCAGCCTATCGCAGTCCACTGCTGGACATAGGCCTCTCCAATTGCACACCAATTTATTCTATCTTCGGCTTCTCGCAACCAGCTCCTGCCAGCCGTTTTGCGTAAATCATCACTCCACCTGGCCACATCTAGCAACCCCACATCTATAGATGTAACACATATATTACGTTCCGTCTCCGCGGACCCGTAAGCTTTTGAACTCACTCCTTCAATTAATTCCGTCACTTTCAGGTACAGAAGTTTACATCTTTACCTCTAACATTTAAACGGCTATTACATTACCCTGAATCAGAGCACACAATTTAGGGTGGGCGTGGCCCCTAGTTAGGGACAGCCGTTATTACACTAGGTACACTGATTTTACGTCCTTACTCACTGTAGAGTTGAGGCGTACTTACTAAAATACGTACTGAGTCTTGCTAGTACGAGTACTTTAAAAACCTGTAACAATAGCTAGTTTCGCAAGTATTTTGAAGCATTCGTTTGTCTAGTCAAATATTTGCGTCCATTAACGTAATAGTTTTACTCAGTTTGAATGTTTTATTTCATTGAATTTTTGTAAACAAACATTTCACGCATATTGTTACGAACTATGGGGTGCAGACCCACTTTGTTTGTCCTCAACTTCTTGCTTTCACGAGTTCTATGTGGTTACGGGGTCAAAACTTTGAACGCGTATACCATAAAACTTATTAAAAAAAAACTCTTCTACCGAGTAAAACTAATAATTTCATACACGTAAATATTTTACCTGATTGGCTCAAACGAATACTGAAAAATACTTGAAGAAATCGTTTTTGGAACAGATTTCCTTATGTACTCGTCCTCGTAAGACTCAGTAGGTGTTATAGCAAGTACGTCTCATCTGGGTGAGACGTCTCATCATTAGGTAAGTGCTCTAACTGCCCAAAGTCTTATTATACTGCACGGTAGTAAGCGCACTGCGGACCGGGTCCAATCTGTTGTCCTAAATTGGGTCCCTGACTCCCTAATTCTTATTACAACTCTCTTTTTAAGGGTTTAGGGTCCCCGATTCAGTGTAGTGTAATAAGCGCATTCGATTTTAAAACCTTTTTGTACCTCCGTATTTATCATTATTTTTTTACTACCTACCTACATACTAAAATAATGCAACTTAATAGGTTTGTGCAAAAATTATAATAAGAAGCTGGATGGCTGTTTCATTCTCAAAAATCTTATTAAAACCATATTTTCAATCATCACCATAATGCGAAAGCAAGTTTTGTTTATTTGTTACCTTTTCACGACTAAACGGATTCACAAATGTTATTTTTGCCAGAAGATAAAAAAAAAATACTGAGAATTGTTGGTTTTAATTAAAATGAAAATTTATTATGCTATTAAGCTAGATTACCCTACGAACTAAATGTATGAATTATTTATTAAAATAAATCTAAAATTAAAGAAATATTTACAACTTACCAAGGATTACATAAAAAGGGAAACCAACCAGTTTAGGCGTCGAAGTATTCTATAGATATTTTTTTTCGGGTTTTCTATCTATCGAAAGTTAAGTTATTAATAGATAAGTTAGTCGAAGATTAAGACCAAAAAAAATCTGTCTCTGTCTGAATCTCTTTTAGCAATAATTTATATCCATGTCGGAAAATGTAGGCTACCTGTGGACGACTTTATTTGATGCGCCAACTCGATGCTGCACCAACTTACTGCATATAAGCTATAGTTTCCTTTTATTTTTTGTATGACGAAGAGAAATGTGAAAAAACTTAAGTTATATTATTAGAAAATGGAATCAAATTGAGTTTCATACAATTACTAGCTGACACGCGCAACTTCGTCTGTGTAAATTTTCCCCGTTTTTGAAACATTATTCGTTGCTGTTTCGCCCCTATTAGTTGTGGCGTAATGTTATGTAACTTATGGCCTTCCTTGATAAATGGGCTATCCAACAGTAAATAATTTCAATTCGTACTAGTAGTTCCTGAGATTATCGCGTTAGAATAACAAACAAACAAACTCTTCAGCTTTAAAATAGATATACATTACACGTCTTAATCGCGTGAATATTTTAAGGTAAATTACAACATAAAACTTTGCTCTTAGAGAAACATGTGCACGACACCACAGATACACAAGAGCACAGCTAGTTAAACATAAAATCTTAAACTTATCCTTTTACTCCTTTCCAGAAAATCCTTATACCCATTTAAAATTTAAACTTTATAAATGCATGCTTCGATACACGAAGACTAGTATACCTACTTACTAGTTAATATTTATCTCATGTAAATAATTTATGATAACAAAAATTCGTTAAACCTAAACCTAATATCAACCTCGTAACAGTACCGTAGCAATATAACGGGCACTTTCAGCGTACAAGTTCGTTCTACATCAACGTAACGTTAGGTATTCCGCTCAGGTGCGCTTGCAATTTGATGCAGCGTCACGGATGCTCCCATAGCGCACTACCCTCGCTCTGACCTAAATACGTAATTACGCTAAAATAATGCTAGCTTAGTGTAAAAACACTTGGTTTATTTACCCTTTTGTGGTTTAAGGTCGTGTACTCAAAACTACAAGTTAAACTTACGAAAGAATACTACGCATCTTGTCTGTACACATGATTTGAAAATGAACAGTAGTGACAAAAATAATTTGATAACATTTTCGGTGGTAGTAAATTTAGATGAACTTGAATAAATAGTAGAACATCAGGCATTTAAACATTATAGGATGTGATGTGACAGGTCGACATGGAAATTGGGGTTAATATAGCTCCATTTTTAGGGTTCCGTAGTTACCTTATAGTTTCGCTATGTCCGTTCGTCCGTCCGTCGCCGTTAGTAGTATGGAACAAAAACAACAGAAAACGTAGTCTGCGTTATTGTGATAGGCAACTACGTTGTGCATGACCCGACATGCACTTTGTCGGTTTTAGTACCTACTTACGCAATTGCAGGGTACACCCCCGTAGGGTTAAACATATATAAGTTTAAGGTGTTGTAGTTTAAATAATTCTTGCATTGCTTCTTTTTATCTGGGTATCTGTTCATCTCTGTGTGTGTAAAGCCCAAATAGATGAATAAATTCGGGTGTGGTTATGTTTTGTTTTTTCAAAGCTAAGTATATTGGGAACGGATTTTAGTTTTGTTGGTTCATCAGTTTTGAAAATTTTTGTGGTAGGTTTTTTAATTTGCAAATTATCACTGCAGCCATTAATATACCGCACTCGGAGACGGTAAGCTGTGACCAAACTAAAAATAAAAAAAAAATGGGTTGCACTCCTGGAGTGTCGGCAGAAGTGAAAACTAACTGTTAACGTTATGCGTTTTTGAATATTTTTGAATGGTTAGGATTTTTTTTTATTAGTCTAAAAGTAATATAATTTATGTGTGGTTAAATTCAATATTATCTTTTGCGCTATCGTACACAAACATGACAACTTAAAAAATGACAATTACAACGACATAACTACAATTAAAAAGTTTATCTCAGAAAAAATTACATACTGATGAAATTTGAATAATATTTTTCGATTTTACTGACATAGTAATAAAAAAAATTAAATAACAAATCACAAATGAAAAAAAACTAAATTAAAAAAATAAAAAGGGAAAAAAATAATCATAACTCGGACTCGAACTGGGGTTTTCGTTTTCTGGTTTCTGGACCGGCCAATTTCCACCTGAGCTATAATAACGTCGAAGATGGCGGCGAAATTTAACTTCATATTCTAATGATATTGTACCAGTTTTTCAATGCTCTCCCTCCGTCTTAGGAATTTTCGATCAGGGTCACGTGATCCTGATCCTGACGCGAGTTTAACATTTTTTACCCATATCATAAAAAGTCACCAACGCCACTGATTTAACAAGCACATCTTTAATACAGATTATTACATCCCACCCAACGTACTTAATTCAAGCAACGTTTTCAATGAAATCCCTCATCCCTTTCATAATACCTCACAGGTTTCAAAGGCTTTTGGTCCGTGATGTACCGCGCTCATAGAACCACGGGGTTTCGACTTATAAATAACTTAAGGACTCGATTTATGGTTCCATAGCCTGTATATTAAATTCCAATAGGATTTATGCTGACTGGAATACTCGTGAAATATGAAACAGTAAGAAGTTATGACTTGTGTTTAGAAGTGTTGCGATTTTTGTATTAAAACTGCAGCTGAGCGTAGCGAGAGTGCGTGTCAGTTGCTTGTTGTTTAAGATCATCATTAGTATAAAAATCTCTAAAACATGGCGTCTAGTAGTAATATTTTGATACCTTTTTAGGGTTCCGTAGCCGAAATAGCAAAACGGAACCCTTATAGCTTCGCCATGTCCATCCGTCCCTCCGTCTGCACCTTTGCTCAGAGACTGTTACTGTTACTGGATACACATATTACTTACGCCGACAAATTGAAAGAATAAAATAAGTAGATAGGTCTTTTCAAAAATGTTTAGGTTAGGGTTTTTGTTTTGTTTTTTTTTAAAGATAACGAGCAATGTGGAATGGGGTCCCACATTACTAGCAATCTTGTTAACACCTCCAGCTAAGCTCTATGGCTTGTGTTAAGAATTGGTTAACGTCGGTAGTATAATGGCCAGAATTATAACCTACGACCTCACGATTACGAGACCGATGCCTTAGCCATTAATCTACCGCAGCTTATATATACTTAGGTAGTACAGGTTTCATCAAAAAGTAAATCGATTCAGGCTATATATCAAACGAAATAACTGTGTTTCTAACGCCCAGATAACCATAGTAAATCGTACATAACAGTGGTCTACCAAAACATAACCTAAAAATATCCAGCCAAAAATATTAATATACATAAACAAACACATTTCACGCGTATATCTACGTGCTAAGCCCATTTTTATGTGGATCCTTCACATAAAAAATGCCATTGTTACCTGCAATAACAGTGCCGTAAACCACATAACTAACTTTTATGTGTAAACCTACCACCTGTCACCTTATACAAGCAAACAGAGAAGAAACTCATAAATTATAATGTTTGGCCAAATATGGACATATTTTGAAGATGGCTCGTGTGGGTTGAGAAGAGATTAAGAAGAAAATGACTTACATATTAATATTACATTTATAAATAATATACTATTGTTTTTAAACTTTTGCGATGTTTACATATATTTAGAATATTATCGAATGAAATATTTAAAGGTACGAGCCATTTATTTACCCGACGTTTCGATCGAATTGCACCGATCGTGGTCAAGGTCGGAACGTCGTCGGGTAAATCAAAGGTTCTAATCTTTAAATATTTCACGCGATTAAGTCCCGATAATGTGCTAATAATTCGCCAGTAACATTCTAAACAATTCCAACTTTCAATTCAAACAATTTTCTATCTCATAATTAACGGCAAGTTCGCCGCGCAGCAAAATCATAGTGCCTAGTCCGCACCGCATTTTTTTACGTATTATTTTCAATAAAGGGCTTTTAGAAATGCAAATTTAAATCTCTAGTGCATGTACAGACTCCAAGTTTTACAGTACTAAAAAAATAAAACAGATGCAAAGCAAGATTTAACCTTCCGTGTATAGGTTCTTACCGCAAAACAAATGTCTTAATCAAAGCGATAAAATACGAGTAAGAATAAAAACAAAGCATTCCTGACGTCAAAGGTCCCCACTTCGCTCCGTACCATTAGCGGTACTCGGTACAGTATTCAATATCGCGCATCCCCTAAACGCCGATGACAGGGGATGGGGATGACCCTTCGCGGTCATTAGCTGCATTCACTCATCGCCGGACACGGTAAGTTTGTTGCAAGATTTAGTTGAGGAGTTAGTAGGTTGTTAATCTACGCGAGAATTATGGCGGCAAACGTTAGCCGCCATAATTCTATTATGGCGGCTAACGATTGCCGCCATAATTCTTCTTGATTTATTCTTGATTTTATTCTCCAAAAGGTCAAAATAAATCTAGGTGTAACTCATATTCACAGATGGGAACTACAAATTGCAGATCTCATACTGGTATCCTGTGCAGGGAATTATATTGCAATACTCATAGATAGTGTAGTTTTTAGGTATTTATTGACGCCAAGTTGTTATTTTTATTAGTGGAATTCCGAAATTTCATTTCTCAGTATCTAAGCATAATGTTAAGCTTTTAGATGTAACTTGATTTATGATCAGTCCGACCAGTCTGTTGTTTTTTTCTTAAAATAACGAAGATATCGGTTTTACAACTTAGATAGATTCTAGACAGTATTGTGAGACGGTTTAAAAATGTTCTCAATTTAAAACAAACATTGTTCATTCTCTATGTTGCAAAAACAAATGACAAATGGAGCCGATGTTGACTGAATGTTTTTATAAAATGTCTGACACTAACAGATCGTTGTAACTTTATAAAAAGAGCCGTGATTTGCAGTGTATTTTATACAGTGACTGCCCATAGTATAAATCTTGCAAATGCCGGTATATGTGAATATTTAGGTAACACTATATTTAGTCCACAGTTTCGTTTATAACATGTTGAGTTTTCCTTGCAAAGTTTCATACTTCTATACTCTGCGATTTCGTCAGTGGTATGATTGTCATAATATGTGGCCTTGATTTACATTGGAGGTCTATCTAGCCCTCACATGCGGGTCAATTCACGTATTTAAAGCATTGCAGTTGCAATTAACTTTCAATTAAAACGGCCATTTTCGTATTCTTGTAACTTTGGGATCGATCTTAAAAACGCTTGCGTACTAGAATGCTGTTATTGCGCTTTCGAGGAGCATCCTTGACGCAAGCGTATTTGAGATCAATCCCAAAGTTACAAGAATACAAAAATGGCCGTTGTAATCGAAACTAAACTGCAACTGCACTGCTTTAAATACATGAATTGACCCCCTGGACGGATCTATTTTTGAATACACACAGATACGCGAGAAGATTACACTATTTATCTAAATTGTTGATATTGACTTAATATTTTTTCAATCAGATCCCCAACATTTTTTATGAAATGCAAACTCTTTTTGCAACCACTAATCCAAGTTTTATCATAATCAACTCGATTTGCAACAAATATTCTCGATATTCATGAGGCCAGGGCCTTGTTAAAACTGGCACTCTAATGAACTGTGATTATAACTAAGCATTTCTCTCTTAAAATGATAGAACCCATTAACAGTGGTCAACCTAGTTTATTCATGGTATAGATTTTATAACCACTTAGCTTAAGACGTAAAATCGAACGAGATGACAACTTAAGCCAGCTTGTTATAATTAAAAATATATTATAGGTACTTTAATTCATTCGTCAATTTTAATTTTAATGGATAAAGATGCTTATAAAACGACATAAAGTATGATTTAATTAATAAAAAATAGCATGTCCTATAACGCACTTGCGGTTGTACGACTGACCGCATGTCCATTAATTTATATAAAGTGAGGTGCGCCGCATGAATATGGGGTCAACCGAATATGGTGTTCCGCATCATCAATGCATTTTCGTGCTTAAGCCATGTATGTTAAAACATAGCAATAATACACAATAATCCTACATTAAAGATTCTGAACTTTAGAAGTATACCTCCTGAACTACATGCAGGGACTACCTACGCATTTCCCCACCCTCGGATGATTTGAGTTTAATATCCTCGTTGAGTGCTGCATTCTTTTGCAAGGGAAATGGCCCTAGCAGGGGTTCCGCAAGTTAGTGTGGTGTATAGCCGAGTATCGTTGACAGCCGTAGCTAAGCCGACTGTAAGCTATTTTGTTTAAGTAGAGTTTGAGCGGTGAAAATGACACTTGGTGTTAGTCAAATGACGTGTGGTTATGGGTGCTTCAGGCGTCGGTTTTGGCATTAAATCATATTATCGAAACCTTTTACAAGTTAGTTGATGCTTTGAGTAAAAGTTAGTTGATAGGTAAAAGACATTGTCTAAATTATAGTTAAAACCACTTCAAATTTCGTTGCTTAATTCAAACAAAATATAGACAAAAAGCAGCAGACGCGATTTTCAGATTTAAGATATCTTTATTTCTTAAAGAATAAAATCATTTACATGAAAAAAGTTCACAAAATTTCTTATATGTAACGAACAAAGAATATATCCGTGGCGGCTACAGATATTGTTGACATTAGAGACACAAATTAATCATAAATATGTTTTTGCAAAAAATTTATTATAGGTACAATATACAGGGTGTAACAGAAAGGTGTGGTCAAATTTCAGCAACGGATAGGGTATGTTGTCAGTATTACATCTACCATGGTGCCATAGCTGGTTGCATTATTATTACATAGTTATACTCGTAGCATATTCTTTTTGTCAAAATTCAGCAGTGCAAGTCATATGGCATAAGAATTATACCTCCCTTGGTACAAAATTCGATTGCATTATTATGGCATAGAACTTTTTAAGTCATACTTTTTTTATTTAATAACTTTTTCATTCATAAGAAAAAATAATTAATATTTTTTAGGGTACTCAGATTTTGATAAAATAATCATACCAACCCTTAAATATGACCACACCTTTCTATTAGCTTATAAAGGGTGTCCTGTATAAGATATTACGTATAACGAGATGAGAATAAATGCCCTAATGCTTGCTATTTACATTTTGGATTGTTTAAAATTTCGACCAGGTTGCATTACATCGGGTATGGTCACAAACCTCCCCTATACCCATTGTAATTTACAGTTTGAAAAAAAAAACTAGTAGCCATTTGTATTTACTGCCGTATTCTTTACTTATTGCTTTGCGAACTTGGTACTTGACACAAATGTATATAAACTTACAAGTGTATTTTTGAAGCGTAAGTAAATAAAGACAACCACGCGATGGCAAAACAAAAAGAGGCAGGCAGGTAAAAAGATGGATGGATGATATAAGGACAATTGGTGAGGCTACCTGGTCAAGGAAAACTAGAAACAGAGAGGAGTGGAAAAGGCTGGAAGAGGCCTATGTGTCACAGGACACGCTGATTACTATTTAGGATAACCGATGTGTTAATGTATATATATATATATAAGTTAGATAAATAATGTTTAGTTTAGTTTCAGCAATAAAGGCTATAATAATATTAATAAATTGGATTGAATTTGGAATCGTGTAATACTAGAATACTTTAAAGGTCTCATTACGCAACTATGAAGGTTCAGTTCAGCGTTGACAGCTCATCAAATGATCGTAAGCCGAGCGTTCGGTTGGAGTTCACTCGTCACAAAGACATATGTTTGCGTCAGCATGTGTCAGATATATGACGTAGAGTACGCTTAATTGCACGAGTCAGTATCTACATAGGCAGAATTTCATAAGGGTAGAAGTTGCAATCACTGTCAAATTCTGTATCTATAGTTTAGCGTTCCTGGGCTGCTTTCTGAGAGGAACGTAGCTTATCTGAAATAAGTTGACACGGGCGGCATGTAATTCCTACATTATTGAATTCGTCTGTCGCCTATGTTTTTTTTAACCATTTCGAAGGAGGTTATCAATTCGACTTGTATGTGTTGTATACCTATGGAATTTCAAGTTCTTTTATATACCTACATATAAGGAACAAGCTGATCCGCGCAACTTCGTATGCGTCAATTTCCCCAGATTTTGCAACATTTTTCATCGCTCTTCCGCTCTTATTGGTCTTAGCGTGATGTTTTACAGCATAGCCTTCCTCGAAAATTGGGCTACCCAACAAAAAATATTTTTTCAATTCGGACCAGTAGTTCCTGAGATTACCGTGTTCAAACAAACAAACAAACTCTTCAGCTTTAAAATATTAGTAACGCGATCATTCAATATTGTTTTTACCGTTAAATTGCTTGACGTTTCTAACTGAATATGGAAATCAAACCTAAGTCCTTTGGTTTAGCAATCAGATTCACTAATCCCTAGACCAACGAAGCAGTTAATATGATTGAAATTTTTCTTCCATATCTTATTTTCTATCAACAATTTTAAGACTATTGCTTTTAATATTTCTGAAGTACAAAAATAAACCTACGTGAAAAACTAGGAAATAAAAATAGCAGTGTAATCATCATCAGAGTCGAATGACGAATGGCAGAACTAATTGGTTCGATTGCAAACCTCACCTATGTCCACGATTTACGGGCCCAACCTCCCCTATGAGACAAATATTTTTATGGCCCAATATTTTGTGCCCGATTGGCTATTTATGTATGTGATTTGTTAGTATAGAAGGCAAATGTAAGCTTTTCCTTTGTTATATCAAATACCTTTCTGTAATCATGTAAGTTTCACATCAAGATACACAGATTTATTCTATTGTACTGTGAGTGAGTTCACAAAGGTATCATTGTTTGTTATTTCTTATAAAAACGGTTAAGTAATAATAATAATAATATATTGGAACAACTCACACAAAGTCATCAGATCCCAAACTAAGTAGAGCTTGTACTATGGAAACCAGATAATTGATAAACATACTTATATATTTCTAAATATATACATAATTATTATAGATAAATAACACCCAGACACAGAATAAACCATCGTGATCATCACACAAAGTTTTATCCTAGGTGGGGATCAAACCCACGACCTACGGCTTAGAAATAAGAATTGGATAGTTTTCACCGCGAAAACCGATTACCAAAATAAAATATAAAATAGTTATAATTATAGATATTATATTTTATATATTTTATTTATAAAATAGTTTTTATCGCGGGAATCGATCCTTTCCTGGGATTAAAATTATCTCTTTAGGTACCAAATTTCATCTAAATCGGTTCAGCAGTTTAAGCGTGAACACACAACAGACAGACAGAGTTACTTTTACATTTATAATATTAGTTTGGATTATGTTAATCTTACTGCATATAAATAACGTGACAATTCATTTTCATACAAAATGTTCCCCTTAATGACAACATAACCTTCAGCCCCCTTCATAAAAATCACAATAACCAATGCGATTACTAGTTACGTCACTAGTTCCTAAGTCACAGTGCTCGGTGCAAGGGGCTTGCACTAATAGACCGTGACGTCATAAATTGCACGATGCGAAGTGCCAACGTCGATTAGATCGGCTTCGTCGCAAATTTAGTCAGTCTTGTAAAAAAAAAACAGCTTTAATCAGATCATAGTTTTCATGCAAAAACCGGGCAAGTACACGTCGGGCTTCGCACAATGTAGGGTTCCGTAATCCCCCGCCCCATTCGATAAGTAGGCTTACGTTATACCTTCTTAATAATAATATTCAATGGAATTGTACCAAAATTTTGTTACTTCTCATTTGATCAGCTGCTGTTACTCGTAAAGTTGTAAAGCCTACTTAGCTGTGATAGTTTTCCTTTTAATTTCACTATAATAAGTACTGCTACCATGATTTTTTTCACATATCCAAAATCAACAATTTACTTTCAGGGGCACTTGACTCTAACAAAAGTTTACACTTTAAAGCTTAATGTTTCACATCGTTTGTGTTCGTTTCTCTAAATCGAATAACAGTCTTTACAACCCCTAAATGTTTTTAAAAGACCTATCTAATGATACCCCACACCATGGATTAGGTGAGAAAAAAATCACATCCCCACTACTACTACAAAACATATTTTAAGGGTACGTTTACCTATATGTAAATATAGGTAAACGTACCCTTAAAATATGTTTTATTACAGCTTTCTAGCACTAACAATCTCTGAGCTAAGCTGCGGATGGACGGATGGACGGATATGGCAAAACTATAAGGGTTCCGTTTTGCCATTTTGGCTACGGAACCCTTGTTATTTTAGTTTTCACTGCTTAGCCGCTAAGCTCACTTTGTTTATTTTAAGACCGTAAAAATGTAAAGGCGAGAAAATGACAAGAGCCGTCCTGTCACCGGTGTAAAAAGTTTTTTAATAATGACGACAATGTGCCCTTTATAAAAATCACAATAACAAATGCGATTATTAGCTACGTCACTAGTTCCTAAGTCACAGTGCTCGGTGCAAGGGGCTTTCACTAATAGACCGTGACGTCATAAATTGCATGATGCAAAGTGCCACTGACGTCGTTTAGACCGCCCACGTCGCAAATGTTGTTCCATATTCAAATCATTTATTGAATAAAGGGTTATTTGTTGCATTTTTTATTTATAAAACTAGTCACCTAAATTTATATTTCACAGTATATAGAAAGTTATTTATTTTCATCCTCTATTTGTGCACATAATAATTTCTACTTGCTGTCATAACATTATTCTTTTTTTTTTTAATATTGGAATATTTGCCGTTAGAAAAAATTAAGCTTGAATTTTTTGTCAGGTTCTTTTCGCACTGGTTATAGCTCTTGCGAGCTTGGTATAATACGTGGACTGCAATTCTATTAGACTTCTAATAAGCAGAATTTTGTATCCTAAGAGAAGTACCAAAACTTTGAATTTATTTTAATTATAACTTAGCTTAACCTAACATATCATACTCACTCTTGCCTACTGCTTCGCTCCTGTGGATTGGATTAAGAACGAAAAGCTTCAAGCAACTCAAACTTCAATCATTTTCAATTCCAAATTTCTCATAATTAGCACATTCTGAAAAAAATTAAAATCTCTTTAGCTTTATTAGTAGATATACTACTACTACGAATGTTATGAGTAACTGTTTACAAAAATCATTAAAAAAGTGATTTAACATAGAACAACAACTTCTCTTTTACACCTATAGAAAACGACAAGGACACAGAATCATTAGCACCTACCACTATTAATCCTGCAAGAGAACGATCCTAGCTTACAAATATATTAAGCAGGATCATAACTAAATCAGAATCTAATGGTATAAACGATGTTCGTACTATTCCCCTTTTCGTCTCATCCTGTGCAATTTATGACGTCACGGGCTATTAGTGCGTCGAACCGTACCTCCCCCTGTATAATGGTATGTACGAATATCTTGGGGAAAAAGTTTTGGCTTTTATTTTGATCCTTAACATACAAAATACAGAATGAAAGCTTTACACAAACTTCAAACAAAGTAAAACTGTCTGTAACAAAGTAATAACAAAAGCCATAATAGTTCTTAAGAACATGGCTAGATGGCGCTTGAGAGGACTCAACTTGCGTGCTACAAGGGAAGAAAATTTTCAAGTTTGGTGACATAGTTAGGTTAGATGGTTCGGATATTCGGTAAAGCGTTTGGAAGTCTCGGGTTCTATTCCTAGGTCTGAACTCAATTTTTTTTTTTCAAATGCAATTATTGTATTAATAAAGCAATTAAAACCCGGCAAGTGCATGTCGGGCCACGCACAATGTAGGGTCCCGTAGTCATCCCCCCGCTAATGTGGCTTAAGAAGTGGGTTTTCTGTTGTATTTTTCATACTTACAACGTTATATCTACTTAATAATATTTTTCAATGGAATTTGTACGAAAATTTTATTACTTCTCATTTTATCAGCTGTTACTCGTAAATTTGTAAAGCCTACATATCTGTGATAGTTTTCCTTATAATTTCACTATATATACCTCTACTTTGAATTTTTTCACATACCCAACATCAACCATTTAGCTGGCTAGGGGGGGGGGGGGGACACTTGACTCTAACTAAAAATTGCACTTTAAAGCTTAATATTTTACAAACGGATCCCTAAATCTAAAAATCGTCTTCTCAACCCCTAAACGTTTTTAAAATACCTATCTTATGATACTCCACACGATGCGGTTGGTAAGAAAAAAAATCACATCCCCACTTTACATATAGGGGATTCTTTTTTTAAGATTTTATTCTTTCATTTTGTCGGCATAAGTAATATGTGTATTTATGTGTATTCATGCAAAATTACAGCCTCCTAGCACTAACAGTCTCTGAGCAAAGGTGCAGACGGACAGAAAGGACAGACATGGCGAAACTATAAGGGTTCCGTCCTAAAAACGATCATGGAATCTTAAAACACTTCTGAAACAGTCATAGATATTGTTCACGGAATGACGCACATAGAATATTGGAATTCGGAACACCTTTGGAACAAAGACACAATATATTGATAGTATCCACTGAAGGTAATCTTCATTCGTACTTACCTACTCAATATTCTGTGGGACTGAGCCTCAGCATTCACTCACGGACATAAAATATCAGTGTGCATTGTACTAGTTTGTTTAACGTTAACGTGGTTAAGACGTTTAGCATTACGATTGGCCCACTCCAAACTTTTAATCAATCAGAGAGCCAAACGCTATAAACTTTTCGATCGTATTTCCGTTTAAACAACTCGCACTGGGGCACTAAATATGTACCTTTGAAACAAAGGCTTGTAAAAATGATCTGAGATTTAATGTCCTTTAGCGATGTCTATGTGTGCCTTGCTCGATTGTGCGTTATATGTAGTTTTACCTTCTGTATTCTTTGTGTCACATGTCTATAGTTTCTTGCATTTTAACGATGACTTGATAAGAGAGTTATTTGAATGTTTTAGGGGGAATCCTATTAGATATTAGAATGTTACTTGTGTTGGGGAGATATAGATTGCTCATGGTGATAAATCTGTGACGTCATCATGTTAAAAACAGAAGCTAAGATCTAAAAAGTATACCTACTGAGCCTTAGCCCAAGCAAGGAAAAGTTAAAATTAGATAAAAGAACTTGACAAATCATAATCTGCTCATCTTTGCCTTCTTCGGCACGATCAACTAAAATTATGGAGACCAATCATTTCAATGGTCAGTCGTCAATTCCTATTTCAATGATCAATTCCCATACAAAATTATCAATTTAAAAGGATTTTCTGATTTTACATTTTTCTTAATCATCTCAGTTTAGTACTAAGATGATTAGGCGGAATAAAAAAAATTGCAAATAGTTGAAGCCATTTTTGTATTTTTGCTAGACGTAACGGCCAACAATAGATTTTATTGAAGTATTTGTCTATACTTATATTATAAAGAGGTAAGATTTGATTGTTTGTTTGTATTGAATAGGCTCCGAAACTACTTGACGGATTTGAAAAATTATTTTATCGTTGTGAAGCTACACTAACCCCGGGTGACATAGGCTATTTTTTATCACTGTATTACCACGGGAACGGGAACTACGCGGGTGAAACCGCGAGGCGTCCGCTAGTATACTATATAAATGATAACATGATGGAGAAAAATCCATAGTGAGTGCAGGAGCCAGGTCGCAAGAAATTTACCTAGGCATTTGAGATGGTGTACATACAAATGCTACTGAACAAGTTACTGTTCATCCTCATTACATAATCTTAGCAGTACAAGATATATGAGACCACAACTCCATAGCACGAAACTCTAAGTTCATAGGAACAAATTCTTCTTCTGAAACTTAGTCCAACTCAAACATTATACAGAAGTACCATCAAGATCTTTTGTCCCAGTTGTATTTACTTTGCTTGTTCTAATTCTAGAACAAATAATACTTCGTACACACACAAAACACCTGATGTACAGAAGGAAAGTTTCAAACAAATGACTTCGGGCCACTTACTAACTAAAAAATATAACTAGTAACAAACTTAGAGGAGTTAACAAGATTGCTAGTAATGTACTTACTAGCAATCTTGTTAACTCCTCCTCCTCCAAGTAAGCTAAACTGCTTGTGTTAGAAGTGGGTTCACGTCGGTAGTATAATGCATGGGATTGGAATCTCTTGATTTGCAATTCAGCGCCATAACCTCATGGCTACTGCCACTTTGATTTTGTTTAAAAGGTGTTCCGAGATTCCAATGATTCGTGTTCGTGAACAAAAAGCCAAAAGTGTCCACGTTCCTATACAGATGAAATTCATTTGCATGTTAAAGAACAAGAAGGTTGAATTTTCCTTGCAATACTATGTTGACCGGTACGAGGCACAACCTTTTTTTTCTGCTTAACGGCTATCTATTCGAAAACAATAAGCCATTCTTCTGTATGGATTTTCCAGTCTAGTGTCATTCAATTTTTTTTTAAGGACAACCCCTTGGTCGGACCGTCTTTTTAAGGTGCTCTTCCCTAATTGAATCGGGTATATCAGATCCCTAAATCTGGATTCCGTAAGTCCAGATTGGCTTTATGCTCACTTTGTAGACAAGCAACTTGTTATTGTTGCTGAGCTGGGGGTGACGTCCCATGAGCCAGTACAGGTCACGAAGTTTTCTGTCGAGTTGCTTGGTCCAGATGTGTTTTTGCCATGTCAGTCGTCTGTCTAGGTGCATTCCCAAGTAACTTGCATGATCTTGTCGTTATACAAATTTACGGGTGGACAAGTATATTTTTTGTGTGAAAGTAACATGACTCGATTTGTTTTGGTTAGCTTTTATTCTCCTCAGCTTGAGCCATTTTTCGATTTCATTAAGATGGATCTGTAGTTGCCTTGAAGCAGTTTCAGGACACGGGCTTTCCGGTAACACGGTGTCATCAGCATAGGTTGTTATTATTATATTTTCGTTCGTTGGAAGATCCGCCGTATATATGAGGTAAAGTACGGGGCCAAGTATACTGCCTTAAGGGACACCTGAGTTAATGTTATACAGTTTTGATCACTCATTGTTGAATTTAACCTGATAGCTTTTTTTGCTAAGATAAGATCTGAAGATATGCAGAAAAGCGTGGGGCAGATACTTTTTAAGTTTATATATTAAGCCGTCATGCCACACTTTATCGAACGCTTGGATTATGTCTTAGAAAGCTGCAGAACAATACGTTCTGTTTTACAGACATCTACCGATAAAATCTACGGTACCGGTGCACCTGTTCAACTGTACCGTGTTTTTCCCGAAATCCAAATCGGTGGATTGGAATTATTTTATTAAGGCGTTGTTTCATTCTTTTAAACAGTATCTTTTCTAACAATTTGCCATTAGCAGATAGCAAGCTAATGAGTCTGTATGAGGTGGTTTCCTGTGGTGTCTTTCCTGGCTTGGGTACCATTACTACTGGCTATCTTCTACTGTACGGGAAAGTGTGCAAGTCGAAGGCAGGCATTGTAAATTTTTACCAGTCCCATAAACCCCTTGTGTGGTAGGTGCTTTAAAAGTGTTACATCAATGAGGTCATATCCTGGAGCTTTACCTTCTTGTAATTGTTTTATTTCACTTATTACTTCTTTGGGTGTATTTTTAGGGGCAGGCACATTTGTGTAGCTGTTTTAGGAGTTTTTATACCTCTTTCGTGTGGTCGGAACAAATGTTCTGATGTGGCTGAATAACGTCGCCTAAGTATTCAGCAAAGGTTGTGGCCTTTTCAGACTCAGTCTTAGCCTATCTACCATTGATATATCTTATAGGTGGTATCTGAACTTTAGATTTTTTAAGTTTTTTTATGCTTTCCATAATAAATCATTTGTGTCCATGTAGAGGATAAAGATGCTAGATTGTTTTGTAGATTGTTGTAATTGAGTTCGTTTATTAATCTTTTCAATTCTTCAGAGCATTTGTTAAATAGTGTTTTGTCTCTTGGATATCGAGTCAACCAAAAACAACCTTAACGTAATTTTATTTGCACAGGAATTTTGTCAAAATTGCTAGTCTACTTTTTTGTACGAATGAGAGTTACCTTCTGTCTTCTCAATGTTTTGTGGTACACACGAGTAATTAGGAGAAAGTGGCCTAATTAATGTTAACGAACTCATTTGACGAACTCCGCTGTAATTGTTTGTTACTAAATCACACATTGAGTAATTGATGTGGATAAATATTGGTGTTTCATTACTGTTCCAGCGTCACTTTGATGAACTACGTACCGTGATTGTGCCTTTAATTTTCATTAGTTGGTACACTGGCTGTAACCGGATTAACATACAATTATAGAAACAAAATATAAGTCAGCTAGTTATTTAACATATCAAAACAATATTTAAAAATACCCCCGGCATTATATCTTATATCTTTAGTTTAATGAATCGTCTACTGATATAATTTATATTGTATTTATTATATTTTATTAGCAAAAACTTTGAATTGCCCTTCTTTATGTTATTTGTTACTTTTAAGTATTGTATTTAGCTATAGGTTTTCTAAAATTGTCAAATAAATAAATACTCTAAGGTAAAGGCACCTAATTCCGCGCTGTTTTTAACATAACACGAAAGAACATTATAAATTAAGTATTTATCGGACCTTTGTGTACAATTTTATATTTTTATCAGAAGTGTTAGCTATCAAATTTTTGAAAAATATTTGCAGTTTGTCAGTAGAAGGTTATTGAAACTGATAAAATAAATAAAAATATAAAAAAGTCCGAGGCACCTTATTCCGATTTAAAAATCGTAATTCCGATGCATTTGGTTCCTAATTCCGAGTATAAAAATAGAAAGGGAACTATGTAGGGAGAATTATACATGATGTTTAAAAGTCAAATCTGTTTATTTTTTATATTAAATCAATTCTGTTTTTGTTTATTCTAGTTTTATTCTAAACCCTGTTTTTTATTAATATTATTCCTTAATCTTATAAAAATATAAAAATGAATTAACAATATCAACATTAAAATCTAATTGTTGCATTACAAAAATAATTACATTATTTTTGTACTTACAAGTTAAAAGTATAACAATTGCTATAATCATATCAAAATTAGAGCCTATTACGAGATCCAAATTTGTTTATTTTTTATATGAAATCAGTTCTTTTTTTTGTTTATTCTAGTTTTATTTAGTTTTATTCTAATATTATTCCTTAATCTTATACAAATATAAAAATGAATTAACAACATCAACATTAAAATCTAATTGTTGCATTACAAAAATAATGTAAAACTTAAAAGTATAACAATTGCTATAATCATATCAAAATTAGAGCCTATTACGAGATCCAAATTTGTTTATTTTTTATATGAAATCAGTTCTTTTTTTTGTTTATTCTAGTTTTATTCTAAACCCTGTTTTTTATTAATATTATTCCTTAATCTTCTAAAAATGAATTAACAAAATCGACATTAAAATCTAATTGTATCATTACAAAAATAATGTAAAACTTAAAAGTATAACAATTGCTATAATCATTATCAAAATTAGATCGTATTACGAGATCAGAAACAATTCTTAGGAACTAAAGTTCAACAATGTAGTAAAATAACATAATTAATAATATCTAAAACAGGAATACATGGCACATCACATTGAACTATCTGATGTTGATTCACCGAACAACGTTGTGTAAGTTTTCTTAACCCTATTAGCCGTTTTATTTCTCATGGTCAACGTAAAGTCTTCATCGTTGCTGGATGATTCAGAGTTTAATGAAAATGGATTATTTCTTCGATGTCGTAAGTCTATATGTATATTGTCGTCTTCTATATTTCCCTCAGTTTCTTGTCTTTCATTTATTTTGTCCAGGTTGTTTGTCTTTCGTACTGTTTTCCTCTTCTGTATGGTTTTATTTTTTTTAGATTTCCTTTCTTCTTGTTTTTTTAATCTATCTGCTCGTCTCTTAAGAATGCCCTCCGCTTTTTCCTCCTTTTCTTTTGCTATTCTACGTTGATATTCTATAAAGTCGTCAGCAGTTGCCACCGTTGGTGTTTGTTTTTTAGTTTTTCTAGTCATTGTTTTCTTTGGAGATTGTGGAAAATAAAACGCTGTTTTGAACGGAGTAGGAAAATTTGGTTTCTTGTTAGGTGTACTTTTAACTGCTATTATATTATTTGTACTTTGGTTGGCGTTATTAGTGTTATCAGCAGGGTGAAAAATATCCAGCGTTGGATCACTGCTTGACTACCGTGACATTGGTGGTGATGATTGAAAATTTTGAGTTCTTGAACAGCAAGGTTGCGGCACATCTTCAGTTATATGCCCAAGTGATTCTATTTGCAAAATAGAATCAGATGAATATCGTCTTGAATGATTATTTCCTGGTGTCAATGTCTGATCCATATCAAGTTGGGGAATATCATGGCTCATGATTGATCTAGGACTTAGACTCAAAGGAAGTATTTGAGTTCTTGAACAAGGTTGAGGCTCATCTTCAGTTATATTATGACCAAGTGAGGTTTCTATTTGCAAAATAGAATCAGAAGAATATCGCCTTGAATGGTTATTTCCTGGTGTCAATGTCTGATCCATATCAAGTTGGGGAATATCGTGGCTCATGATTGATCTAGGACTTAGGCTCAAAGGAAGTATGATACTACCGTTTGGACCTATTTCTATATTCGAAACAACATCTGATATATCACAATCACGTATGTTGTTCGCAATTGTAGTATCGTTGAAGATAGGAGGAGGTTCTTCTTGTTGTATTTTCTTCCAAAACCCAAATAAACATCTATACTTTTCCTCACCTTCCCACTCATTTCCAGATTTGACAAATAGTTGAAGAACTTCTGGGGCCAGTCGTTGCTCAAACTCCTCAAAAAAACTATTCTTTTTCTTTGTATATAACTGGTCCTGTGAATTAATAGCAGTGGCTTCCCGTGAGTCCCGTGGCATTACCTTTGAGAAGTCAATATTATTGGCGTCAAATGGAAAGATTCCAGCGCTTCTAAAGCTATTTTTTATTGTATCTACTTTAATACTTATATCGAAACATTTTTTTACATCGATGGCGAAATCTGTACGTTTTAATTTGGCATAATTATTATTTACTCTGAAGTCGTGTACTACGTTTTTCCATGTACCCTTAACAGGTCGAAAAACTCCAACGTCAAGTGGTTGAAGAAGGTGTGTCGAATTTGGTAATAACGCAACTAGTATGATTCCCTTTTCTTTGCAGAAAAGACTTAATGGCAACGAAATGTGTGAGGTATGTCCATCCATGAACAGGGCAATTGGCAGTGTTATTTTATTTTCTAGTAACCACTTGTAAAATACATTTGCGACATATTCATAAAAAGCCTCCATATTCATCCACCCTGATTCCGTACATCCTATACCCCACGTTGGTGGCACCGTCAGAGGCAAGTTTTTAGGCAGGCGTTTGTATGGATACAATACCATAGGTGGAGCTATTTTACCTCCAGCAGACACATTGACTAAAACTGTTAGGCACTCTTTCTCATCATTAGCAACTCTATTGTACACACGCTTGCTGCCCTTTTTTACTAAGACATCTTTTTCTTTGGGGCAGAGAAAAAAGGCCGTTTCGTCACAGTTATACACTCTTGATTCATCCTCAAGCACACCTAATAAATTATTAGTTTCAAAATAACTTTTGACTCTATCAAACCAGTTGCGCACATCTTGTTCATTAATTTTGTTTCGATGAGTTGGTAAAGTTTGTGCTACTCTCTTTGCTACAGTTGGGTGTCTTGACAAAAAATTGGCAAGCCAGTGCTTACCAGGCATACCATCTTTGAAAGTATTTGGACGGTTTAAATTTTCAACTAGCTTTGCCACTCCTTGCTTCAACTGCTCTTTAGAAACTGGGAAACCATGTTTTCCTAGATAATGGATCCAGTCAACAATTTTTGTTTCCTCCGATTTTGAGAGTACCGTTTTGCGACCGGCTATATGGCCACTATATTTTTGGTCACGTTTGTCTCTCAATGTCGTTTCTGGAATGTTGTATTCTCGGGAAGCCTTATAGACGCTACTGCCATTATTAATTGCAATAAGCGCACTTTCAAGATCCTCGACCGTATATTTCTTTTTTGCGTTCATTATCCTACAACAACACAAGTAAGTTAATGTAAGTAGTACCAGGTAATAATTATTTTTACCTGTGCTACGACCCGTAGTAGCACCGGTAAAAAGGGAAAATACCTAATATGAATATTCTTAAGAGTCTTCTAAAGTCATTTTCTTTAATATACTTAATAAAATAAATAAAATACATGCAATTAAAAAAAAACTAAACGTAAAAAAAATAATTTTATTATATTTTTTTACAAACACACACTCCAATTTTATGTATTTGTATAGATGATTAGTATTCTTTCAGTTACTAAACGCGTACTAAGCACATAAAATAATGAACACTCTGTATTTAAACAGGGTCAATACTCTCTATGTACGGGGTCAAAACTTCGGAATTAGGTTCTCATGTAATCTTATTCCGACGTAAATACATCGAAATTAGGTACTCATGTAACCTTATTCCGACGTAAATACATCGGAATAGCGTTTTATGATGCTAAATCAAAGTTTCTAATTCCGAGTACTAAAAAGTAAAAGATTTTTTAATATTATGCAAATAAAATAATGTATACTTAGTTACAATATGAAAGGAAAACAAAAAAGTACATACATATAATAACAGAACACTTATAAAACCTAATGTCTTCACTAAAATCTTCTATACAACGTATTAATAAAGTACCTGTACAAACAATTTTTGACCTGCTATAATTAGTAAATGCGACGCCACGGTGTACCTCGGAAATAGATTATTAAATGTATGAGTTATTCATTAAGTCAGAACTAACACATTAAAGTTTATAATCATAAAACAGACACCGAAATTTAAAAAAAACTAAATGTCTTTAAATTTGTTTTTCCGTGGTATACATCGGCTTTTAGGAACACACTAAAATATTTTGCATCTAATGCCGCGGTATTTTAAACACTTATTTTCTTGCTAATTTGCAAATAAAATACTCAAATCTTAAGTGTTTTCGATAAAAAATATTATCCTTTCAATATTTCAACCTAAACGAAAACTCGCGTTGTATAAAATTATTACGTAAAACACTATTTGGCAAATCGTAATACTCACGTGCATAAGGTCCCAAATGTATGAAGTGTGCTTTCGACGCCGCTCCCCGCGGCTAAATGACCGATTATTTTACAGTGTGACCATACTAAACTCTCCTTTGTTTATATAAATATGAACAGATAATTATTAATTCATTATTTTATCATGCAGACCATAAATAACTAGTAAATTGCTTTAAAAAACTGTTTTTCTAAATACATCGGAATATGATGCCATTTTTAGAACCCCTCGGAATAAGGTGCCTTTACCTTATATAAATATAAATAATAAATAAATCAATAAATACGCAAGGATTCACTTGTTTGACTAGGTCTTGATAGCGTCAAGGTCTTCGTTGAGCTTTGTAATGACCTCGGATAAATCATACAAACCAGCCTGAACCTGTAAGTCATCAGTGTAAAGATGAAACGCACACTGAAGGACTTTTGAAGAAAGAATACCGCCTATAAGAACACCAGCGTCAAGATCACGCATCTCTTCCTTATGTACATAGGCCTCCAGCACTTTTGATAGAAAAGGAAGAATAGAGATAGATCGAAAATGATTAGGAAATTTTCGGTATGGGAATGACAAAATCACACCGCCTTTAGGACCGCTGAATCGAGAGAGAAGTTTATGATGTGTAATAAAACAGGAAGAAGATGATCAAGAATAGGTATAAACATGAGACGGCTAATACTATCGTTTCCAACAGCGTTAGATTTAAAAGAAAGAATTATCTTTTTCTCTTCTCTTCTTAATCTCTATGCAAAGTTCCATTCACCGAACCAACTATTAAAACAGCCAGTCTTGATCCGATTGGTTCAAAATTGCGACTTCGTAGGCGGCGGCGGCCTCTTTAGCAGACGAAAAAAAATCCCTTTTATTTTTTCCTTGACTATCAGAAACAAACAGGGAGCTAATTTAGGGATGTACGGTGGATGGGGCAAGGACTTTGTTCTGAGGTACGTATGTGAAGAAGATTCCCCGAAGCCCAGTCTTTGGTCACATCTCTCGCAGATCTTGGAAATCTTTCGGCAATGCTACTGTTGCATACTGTTTCGAGTTAACAGATCTATGATTTTCCAACGTTGTTGTCGACACATGCACGCTGCGAGAAAAAAAAACTAGCTACCATTGTTTTACCAACGTTACTCTTTGCAGTTTTGTCAGCAACTTTCCTTCTGAAAAGATCCATACTAACGATTGTCTCTTTTTCCGGATCATATTGATAAACCCACATTTCGTCGCCATGTGATGATTTCGGAAACACGTTTTGACGTTCCTTTTTCAAATCGTAGACGTATTTCGCAGAACCATTCCATTAAAGATGTTGATAAAATAATTAAAACTAAATAAAAAAAAGGTAACTAAAAAGCAAAAAATGTGTGGCACCAACTTCAAAATGTTTAATTGTTTTTTTATTGTTGTGCCTATATTATTTTTTCTCACTTTTTAGTGTATTGGTTCATAGTTGATATAATTTACAAAAGCATAATCCAAACTGCTCATTTCTTGTTGCATTTGACTATCAGTTCCATTACATGATTTGGTGGAGGCGAAGTATCATGTATCGAACACGGTACTCATATCGCAATCCGCAATATTTGTAATTGAATAGCATCAGTTCCATTTCACTCAATGGTGGTTTTTCAGAGTAAATGCACGAATAACAACAAAATATACCAAATTACTGTAGGTATGCCTTTAGCATTTGTAGAGTTCCCTCGATTGCTCATCTGATCTGATCCAAACTTTGATGACAATGGGAGCAATCAAACCAATATATAAAGATACTAGCTGTCCCGCGCAACTTCGTATACGTAATTTCTCCCCGTTTTTGAAACATTTCTCGTCGCTTCTCCGCTCCTATTAGTCGTAGCGCGTTGTTATATAGCCTATAGCCTTCCTCAATAAATGGGCTATCCAACAAAAAAAGAATTTTTCAAATCGGACTAGTAGATCCTGAGATTAGCGCGTTTAAACAAACAAACAAACAAACAAACAAACAATCAAACAAACAAACTCTTCCGCTTTATAATATTAAAGTATAGATTAAATATCCATCTCTTAATAATTTAATATATAAAATGCTCGTAATTTAAAAATCGAACGCATCAGCGTTCGATTTTTAAATTGCGAGCATCTTAAAACTTATCGAGAGACCAACGTATTTCTTGACTATTCGAAAACTAGTCACAATAACAAACTTTTTATTTTACGTAATCTAAAATACTACACACAAACAAAGAGACCCCAGCTCTAAACCTATAGGTATCCCACCTACGTTCCTCCAGTCAGAAAATTATGAAAAATCTATTGTAAATTGAATAGAAGCAACCCAAGTCAAGCGAGACTGCTCAAAGGTATACGAAAACTTAATCTGGCAGAGTACTTGCTTTGGCTAGAAAATTTAAAGATTGAAATTTATTAGAATTGTATATGTAGGTGCGGTAGTCGGTAAGAATGTATGTGCTTTTAATATAAACATCATTGTTACGTGCTTGGGGCGGATAGTTGATGCATCAAAATAGTACGTCTATACTATACGTTTCAAATGAGAAGATAATCGCGATCGCGTCAACTTCACTCTGTACTTGTCAAAATTGTACCGCTAGCAACAAAAACTCCCAAGTCGGGTAGAGTACGTATGTGTATAGTAATGGAACGGACGTTATATTTATTTTCTTTGAACTCTGTACCTAACGTATTTCTTTATTGTAATATTATTAGTATTCTTTATTATTTAATAAACACCAAACAGAAATAAGTAAATACGCAAAATATAAGAATTCTACACTTTTATGGTTTTCAGTCAGACGTGATATTTTTTAAAAACCAAACGATGTCTATAATAATTAATACTAAAATACAGATAGTTCATTATAGTAGGTAGGTACTTCAGTGTAATACTAATGACACCTTTTATCGAATCATTTTATTGCTGAACTTACATCATACAATGAAGTTGCAGTCGTAATGCGAATCAAAATGTCATCATGACAGTTATCAACTCAATTGAAACGCATAGTACATAAATAATATTGAAGTATCTATTTATTATGTCAAAATAACAGCTTTTTACTAAGTGCTTATAAAAGTATACAGGGTATTTTTTAATATACTAATAACGCTCTTGGCTTATTTACATTACACTAAATAACTTTGTGATATTATTAAAAAAAAAAAAAAAAACAAATGAACCCTTCAATCACCTACCACCTACTATTGTCACACAACCATTTACTACATATCTGAGAGACCCCGGAGTAAAATCAATGTTTCTTTGTTAGGTTTAGGGCCTAAGCCTCACAATAAACAACGATTTTTTTCCAGCAAAATAGTCTGTAGGTGGTAAGGTCATAACTCCAGAAACAAGTGGCCGGTGATTAAGGGTTAAATATTTTCGAAAAATTATATTACAAAGTTATTTAGTGTTACGTAAAGAAGCTACGAGCGGTTATTAGTATATTCAAAATCACCCTCTCTACGGTACTTATAACAAAAGCACAATTTTGTCTGTCTGTCAATACTTGTCTGTTTGCTCCGGCTAACCTCAGAAACGGCTAGACGGATTTTGACAGGACTTTCACTGTTAGACAGCTGATGTTGTAAGGAGTAACGAGAGCATGTTAATGTCAAATTATGTTTTCCATCTTATAGGCACAGTATCAAATCTAAAGCACAATCCTATTCAATCACAGTCAGTTTTACTCACTAGAATTCACTCGCGCAAAGACAAGCTTATATACTAAGCTTTTATTATAAACTATAGCGTGAATACTTATACAAGGAGTTCCCTTTGTTCTAGTCAAAACAAGTTAAGACGCTCAGTTCATCGATTTCCAGTTTAAAATTGTTCTAGAAAGTTCCAGCAATTCTATTGAGGCAAGTTTTTGTTTAGTGGCTATATTATTTTATTGGTAGTTTATACTTTATTGTTTACTCGCTGTCCCGCGCAACTTTGTCTGCGTTAATTTTCCCCGTTTTTGCAACATTTTTCATTGCTGCTCCGCTTCTATTGGTTGTAGCGTGATGTTATATAGCCTATAGCCTTCCTCGATAAATGGGCTATCCAACAGTAAAATAATTTTTCAATTCAGACTCGTAGTTCCTGCGATTATCACGTTCAAACAAACAAACAAACTCTTTAGCTTTTTAATATTAGTATAGATTTATAAACGAAGTTGGAAGATATTGTTGCTGTTTCGTTTTGTAGGGTTAAGCCACAAAACACCGAGAGTACAGTAGGAAAGTTTAAAAAAACTCGCTCAAGCGTCGTACCGTTAGAAATCGCTCACAAACATAAAATCTCGGACCACCTCGGACCACATATCAACACGTGAAAAAACGCATTTATGCTAGGTAAGTATTACCTTATTTATATGTATGGAGGAAAAATCGTCTTAGGCGAGACTTGAACACGACCTTAGGGGTACCGGCCCTAATCACCAACACCGAGACATGTCCGCTAAAGTCGAATTTAGTCTACATATGAAACGATTTTATGGCAATCGTGACGTCATCCACCGCGTTTCCAAGGATCTTGTACAGCTCGATGAATTTCGTTACCTAAGTTCGAGAGTTGAAGTCCAGCCTGAAAAGATTTTTTCCTCCATACATTTCAATATATTTCAATTAGCTTATTTTTAAGCTAATTTAATACAAAAAGTCGGTATTGAGATTGTTTAACGTTTAACGAAATTTCTCAATTCTAATTTTTTTAACGTTATAATCACCTCGGATCATTTTGTTTTGAAGATGTTCCGAGAATCCTACTCCGTCAACGATCTCTGTGCGTCATCATAAAACATTACATTATAAAACTTACCTTCTGTACCTACTCAGATTTCAATTTTGCCTTCCTAGAATAGAGAAATCAATATCAAATACCTTTAAAGAACAAAAATAGTTGAAAGGAAAAAGGAAGAACATAATTGCGTAGATTCAGAAACTTGGTCGAATGCCATTTATCGAATATCCATTAATCTTCTCGGTTAGCTTAGCTATAACATTGTAGAATTGTTAAGATAAATATTGCATTCTATCTTATTTAGTTTTCTTTAGTCTCATACTGGACTGGCTTAGCGAGAACCTGATTGTTGGACGTTGTAGCTGGAGTTACATTGTGCTCCTGGACCTTATTCAGCTGTTGCTGAAGTTCTGCTATTTGACCTTTTAAGTCATTAACCAGGACTTCCAACTGTTTACGTTGAGCCTTTTCTTCCGTTAGGTGTTTGAATAACAAACGTTCCGTTTCGGTTTTGATAGATACCGAAGTCATGTTTAAAAGATAATTACACTTTATTATTTAATGTTTACACATAATTAGTCACAATAATTCACGTAACACTGCACAATATTAATAACTAGGTCATCGCGGCGGCCGACGAAGGTTACTCGCGACGGAGTTATTTGCTGCGCCAGCGCTTAGCTCGAGAAAAATAAGTAAAACGAACGCGGGTGTTTCCTGCGAGGGCTGAACTCTGAATGTGAGACTGATGAAGAAGAACTCGCTAATGAGACTCAGTGGATTCGTCAGCAGCATAGGAAGAAAAGGAAGCTGAATCGATCGTTGACCCCACACAAACAACAAGGAGAGTGCTCCGATGATGACATTGATAAGGCGCCGAAAACTAAAAAGGCTCCTCAACCACCACCTATAATCGTGGAAAACATAAAAAACTACCAAAAATTCTACGACTTTCTGTTGGCAAATGTTTCTGGTGAGTCCTTTTTAATTAAAATGAGGGCCGGAGATAGCGTAAAAATAAATGCAAGTAATGGTGAGTCCTACAGGCAGATTTCTAAGATATTACTAGAAAATAACTGTATTTGGCATTCTTATGAAAATAAGCAAGAAAGGCCAATCAGAGTGATGGCTAAAAATCTGCATTCTTCATGCACCTCTGATAGAATAGTAGAAAATTTAAAGTCTAAAGGTTATAACATCCAAGACGCCGTTAACAAGCTGAACTGGAGGACCAAGGAACCTCTGAACATGTTCATGCTTTCATTCGACAAAAATGAAGATATCAATAAAATTTACAGCATCAAGGCTATTCTTGGATGCAAAGTAGAGATCGAACCATTAAAAACCTCTAGATTAATCCCGCAGTGCAAAAGGTGTCAAGCTTATGGGCACACACAAAAGTATTGCGCCAAAGAGCCGCGTTGTGTCAAATGTACAGGTAAACATTTAAGTAAAGACTGCAAAAAACCTGCAGATGTTAAACCTAAATGTGTTCACTGTGGAGAACCGCACCCTGCCAGCTACCGAGGGTGTATGGTAGCCAAAGAGTTGCAAAACATTAAAAATAAAGCTACTAAAAAGGTACAATCAGTCTCTTCCAACCAGACACTGAAGGGCAACCCTGCAAAGAAAACAATAGGCAATCAAATGGTCACTAAAACCCAGTCTTTCGCACAAATAACCAAAGGTACACAAGCGCAAACAAAACCTCAACCAGGTGAGGAAACAACATCGACTGTAGATGCAAAATTGAATAAAATATTAAGCATAATTACATCATTTGACGAACGTATAAGGAAATTAGAAAATAGCAAAAAAGCTATATCCAAAAAGCACAATGAATAATTCTTTACAAATTATGGCATGGAATGCTAATGGACTTCTTCGACATCAATGTGAGTTACAAGCTGTCCTAAATATAAAAAACATAGATGTGTGCCTTATATCCGAAACACATTTTACCAACGAATCTTACATGCAATTGAAAGGTTATACAATTTACCATGCATTGCACCCACATAATAAAGCTAGGGGAGGTAGTGCAATTATAATAAAAGATAACATCTGCCATTACGAGAAATTTAAACATGAAGAGGTCGAAATACAAGCTGTCGCTATATGTGTTAAAACCAATCGTTATACTGTCACGCTGTCTTCAATTTACAGTCCGCCAAGGTACTCATTGAAAGCTACATACTACAAAAATTTTCTAAAGCAACTCGGAAATAGATTTATTCTTGGAGGGGACTTTAACGCTAAGAACACATACTGGGGGTCGCGACTAACCACTACAAAAGGAAAAGAATTGTTAAACGCAATCAGAGAAATCAAATGTGACGTTATATCAACAGGCAAGCCTACATACTGGCCTACTGATCCACACAAAATTCCTGATTTAATAGATTTTTTTATATACAAAAACTTGCCATTAGATCTTCTTAACATAGATGGCAATTTTGATATGAATTCCGATCATTCACCGATAACATTGACCTTAAGTGAGCAAATATTGCAAAAAGAGAATTATCCCACCTTATTTAATACTTTTACTGACTGGATAAGCTTTAGACATGATTTAGAGTCGCTCATAAACCTAAAGGTAGCTTTAAAGCACCCTGAACAACTGGATATGGAAGTGAGAAAATTCATCACAGATATTCAACAATGCGCCTGGAATAATACACCCAAAATGAAAAAAAAAGTTAGAAGTATCAACTACCCACTCGAAATTCGGAATCTAATAGCTGAAAAAAGAAAACAGAGGCAAAAATGGCAGCAAAGCAGATTTCCCGCTGACAAAACACTCTTGAATAACCTTTCAAAAAGACTCAGTAGACAAATTAAAAAATATCACGACGAATCTATGTGCACCTACTTAAGTCAGTTATCTGGTGATCGTACCACAGATTACTCATTATGGAAAGCTACTAAAAGCTTTAAAAAACCTATCACTCAAATCTCACCAATTAAGGAAGAGACTGGGCATTGGGCCGTAAGTAATGAACAAAAAGCTATTAGATTTGCGCAGCACCTAGAAAAAATATTTCAACCAAATGACGCTGACAGTGATGATGCAACATTTGACCTCACCTCACCTATACAAAACGATAATACAGAAATAAAATTGACAACCCCAAAAGAAATCAGTAAAGAGATAAAACTCTTACATAAAAAAAAGTCTCCTGGTTATGATCTCATTACTGGAGTAGTCCTACAAAATCTCCCACGTAAAGCAGTAGTGAAACTGACTACCCTTATTAATGCAACACTTAGATTAAAATACGTACCTGACGCGTGGAAAATAGCTGAAGTGATAATGATACTAAAGCCAGGAAAACCTCCTCATGAAGTATCATCATATAGACCAATTTCGCTTTTGCCAATAATATCTAAGCTGTTCGAAAAATTACTTCTTAAAAGACTGAAGCCAATCATTGAAAACAGAAACCTAATTCCTGATTACCAGTTCGGTTTCAGAGAAAAACATTCGACCATAGACCAAGTCCACAGAATAACAAATATCATAGAAAAAGCACTGGAGAACCAGCAAGTTTGCTCTACTGTTTTCCTTGATGTAGCTCAAGCTTTTGATAAAGTTTGGCATAAAGGCCTGATGTATAAACTAAACAAAATGCTGCCGAAACAGTTCACAGATATTCTGAAGTCATATATATCTAACAGAATGTTCAAAATAAGACAAATAGATGCATATTCAGAGCTTAAACCCATTAAAGCTGGAGTTCCACAGGGAAGTGTATTAGGTCCGGTCCTGTACTTATTATACACTTGTGATATTCCAGAAATAGAAAACAATACTCTTGCAACCTTTGCTGATGACACAGCCATTATGGCTGTAGGGGCAACTCACAAGGAAGCTTCAGAGAAACTACAAACTGCAGTCAATACCATCACGAAATGGACGAAGAAATGGCGGATAAAGCTCAATGAATCTAAATCTATGCACATAGATTTTACTAACAAAAAGACAAATTATCACCCGGTACTTATAAATAACCTGACTGTACCCTATGTAAATACTGCCAAATATTTGGGCATGACACTAGACACAAAGCTCCGCTGGAAGGCTCATGTCAAAAAGAAACGGGATGAATTAGAACTTCGTTACAAAAAGATGTACTGGTTACTGGGAAAACACTCAGCCTTATCAGTACACAACAAAATACTTTTGTACAAACAAGTCCTTATGCCAGTATGGACCTATGGTATCCAGTTGTGGGGATGTACCAAACAGAGCAACTCGCAGATGATTCAACGCTTTCAAAATAAAGTACTCAGAGGCATCGTAAACGCGCCCTGGTATATTAGAATGGACGATCTCCATCGGGACCTTAAATTGGACCTCGTCACCAATACTATAAAAAAAATAGCCGAAGCTCATGAACAACGACTTCATCACCATGTTAACATTGAGGCTATCCAGCTCCTCGACAACACGGACATAGTGAGAAGACTGAAAAGGACAAAACCTTTTGAGTTAGTGTAGTGACCATAATATAGTGTAACAGTGCAGTGCAGTGTAATTAAAGAACACAAGAACAAAGTGTCTTCATGTTATTAGAAACAATAAGAATGGTGTTAATGGACATGATCTTAAAATAATATTTTTTAGTAGTTTACGTCAAACTCAAATTACTTATTAGTCTCTGTAGACTAGATTGTAATTACAATGGGGAACATCACGGTTCAACATTACAAAAAAAAAAAAAAAAAAAAAATTTAGTTTTCTTTAAAATTGTGTTACTCATGAAATAAATTTTAATCAGAATAGGAACAACATAGTAAGTGTCCGTGACTTTTATGTTTGTAAAGACGCGACACAGGGCTTGTACTGCCGGAGTCCTCTAAAAAAAAAAAGAAAATTGTTCCTTTATTCGTCTTTACAGCTAGAAACCTGTTTTTATATTTTTGTCCATAGTTCAAAATGTAATTAACATGCCGATTAAAAGTCGCGGTTACTCTATTTCAATTACTAATTTAAAAATGTTTTAGTAAGGAAGACGCGGAACATCAACTTTCACCCAAACCAGATGAGACATATTTTTTTATCAAATTTTATTGATTTATAAACACGACTATGATAGCTTGCTAATCGAAAAGTGTTTATAGCTATTTTCTTTTTCGATTTTAAAAACGCATGGTAAATAATTTTCCATAAACGGATTTTTGCTGGCAAGCCTTTAAACGATTATATTCGTAACTAGCTGTCCCGTGCAAAGTCGTCTGCGTAAATTTTTCCGTTTTTGCAACATTTCTCATTGCTGCTCCGCTCTTATTAGTCGTAGCGTGATGTTATGTAGCCTACAGCCTTCCTCGATAAATGGGCTATCCAACAGTAAAATATTTTTTCAATTCGGATCAGTAGTTCCTGAGATTACCGCGTTCAAACAAATAAACAAACAAACTCTTCAGCTTTATAATATTAAGTATAGATTAAATTATCTTTGTTCCAATAACAATTTTTATTGGTTATCAGCGGGTCAATTCACGTATTTAAAGCAGTGCAGTTGCAGTAAAATTTCGATTAAAACGGCCATTTTCGTATTCTTGTAACTTTGGGATCGATCTTAAAAACGCTTGGGCACCGTACTAGAACGTCGTTACTGCGCTCTCGAGACGCATACTTGACGCAAACGTATTTGACATCGATTCCAAAGTTACTAGAATAAAAAAAATCCGTTTTAATCGAAACTTAACTGCAACTGCACTGCTTTAAATACGTGAATTGACCCCCAGATAGGTGTAGTTACTTATATTGACTTACCTGTTCCTACCTGGCCAGGTAGTCATGAATATAAATAAGTTATCAAACCTACCGAAACATAACATCCATGTTAAAAACTGTTAGTTAAAACTAAATTTGTTCCGTTATCAAAAGAGGGTTATGAAAAAAGCCAAGAACACTTTTCGATAGGCAAGCTACCACAGTAGTGCTTAAATCGTGAATTTGTCACATATTATCAGATGGGTGAAGGCGATGTTCAGCGTTTCTTAACCTATATGCTTATACTCTGACTGCCTCTGTGGCGCGGTGGAAGTGTATCCGACTGCAACGTATGAGGTCGTGGATTCGATCCCTACTCAGGATAAAACTTTGTGCGACGAGCACGATGGTTTTTTTCTGTGTCTGGATGTAATTTATATATAATATGTATGTATTTAGAAATATATAAGTATGTTTATCGGTTGTCTGGTTTCCATAGTACAAGCTCTGCTTAGTTTGGAATCAGATAACGTTGTGTGAGTTATCCCAAGATATTATTATTACTCTATATTTTTAATTTTACACTGTATTTTTGTGCACAGTGTGAACATTTTTTTTTATTGTTTTTAAACTTTCGCGAATTTTATACATATTATTTATATTTGAGGACTTAATCGTGTGATATAAACGTCGACGACGTTTTGATCGAATTGCACTGATCGTGGTCACGGGTTGACTGATGGCAGCTTAGCGATGTCTCCGGGAGACGCGGGGTTTTTCAACTACCCTCGCCTGGTCTTGATAATTTAGATAATTTGTACTGTCGGTACTTCTACACACTACACTTACAACGTCTTTACACTGAGGCGCGGTGTCGTTACGGCTACTATTGCATTTGCTGATAACAGGGTTCCAAGATGGTGAGAGCCGGTATCACATACATACATAACTAGCTGTCCCGCGCAACTTCGTATGCGTAATTTTTTCCCGTTTTTGCAACATTTCTCGTCGCTGCTCCGCTACTATTAGTCGTAGCGCGATGTTATATAGCCTATAGCCTTCCTCGATAAATGGGCTATCCAACAAAAAAAGAATTTTTCAAATCGGACCAGTAGTTCCTGAGATTAGCGCGTTTAAACAAACAAACAAACTCTTCCGCTTTATAATATTAGTATAGATATACGGTATAAACACTAGCCTGATCATTTACTAGGCACTGTGTATAGTCCGATCGCGTGTCCCATTGTTGTAGGTACCCACTACTAACATAAACCAATCAGTGCAGTAGCCATTTTGCCTGCAGCTATTTACTATTTATTACCGCCCAATCACAGTTTCATTACAAAATATTCTGTAAATATATCAAAATGTTTGATATACGAGCACCAAACTAAGCAGGTGCTGTTATTATTCGTTCAAATCATTTTATACAAGGCTGATTGTAAAATATGATGGCTTGATCAACTCGGTATGTTCTATATTTTATTGTGGACTATAAACGTGAATAAATATGAGATATCTTTCTTTTGCGCAATGGTCGGTTGGCTTTGTTTTAAGAGATAGTTGAATATTGAAATCTTACTATGAAGCTGTGTTATTAGCTGACTAGATTGATAAGGAATACTGAATTGACAGGTAATAGAGGAATTTAGGATACAGGTATTTGAGGTACTGGATATAGGAGATATGTAGTTCGAAAATAAGTCCTAAGTTAATGACTTTGACTGAATTTAGTTGTAGATAGGTACCACAGGATTGAAATCTGGTAATAAAATGATAATCTATTATACTTACGTGTTGCATAATACCTAATTTAACACTATAATTAACGCGTTAATATTGATAGAAGTGTTTAGTATTAGGTTATCGAATCTTTCTTTGAAAGATATTCAACCTTGTTCAGGTGTTTGATCGTCATTAATATTAAAATTCAGATTGGTCAAAAGTTTTTCATTTTTATGATTTTTTTTATAAAAAAAATGATCTCGGGCGGGAATACGCCTGTGACGATTTTCCTCCATACATTTTAAATTATATGTATAACTTACCTTTTCTTAGTCATAAGAAAATGGGCAAATGCATGTCAGGCCACGCACAATGTAGGGTCCCCCCCCCCTCCACCCGAATAATGTGGTTTAAGAAGTGGGTTTTCTGTTGTTTTTGTTTCATATTTAAGTTACAACGTTATATCTACTTAATCATCATCAGCCTATCGCAGTCCACTGCTGGTCATAAGCCTCACCAATTGCTCGCCACTTTGTTCTATCTTCGACTACTTATATCTACTTAATAATATTTTTCAATAGAATTTGGACGAAAATTTTGTTACTTCTCATTTGATCAGCTGTTACTCGTAAACTTGTAAAGCCTACTTAGCTGTGATAGCTTTTCTTTTAATTTCAGTATATATGAAACTACCGTGAATTTTTACCCATAGCCAACATCAACCATTTAGCTGGCAAGGGGGGGGGGGGGGGGGGTAACACAAAGGGAAAAAATTACACTATAAAGATTTATATTTAAATCGAAAAATCGTCTTCACAACCCCTAAACGTTTTTAAAATACCTATCTAATTATATCACACGATGGGGTAGGTGAGAAAAAAATCACACCCCAACTTTACATATAGGGGAGGTCCTCTAAATTATTATTTTAATTTTTTTTAATTTACTTTGTCGGCGTTAGTAATATGTGTATCTATGCAAAATTACAACCTCCTAGCACTAACAGTCTCTAAACAAAGGTGCTAACGGACGGACGGACGTACGAGTACATGGCGAAACTATAACGGTTCATTTTGCCATTTTGGCTACGGAACCTTAAAAACAACTATAATTTTCCCAAGTCTTGTCATGCTATAAAACAACAAATAGATAACCTTTCTGTTGATGACATAAGACCTTATACTTTCAAAATCACAAGAATCCCACTCCCAACAGATTCAGCGTGCACTTTATGACGTCATAATATTATTAAGTGCTATCACAAGTTTATGTTGGACGGGCAGCCGTCACTTAACGTTGAGTACAGCCAAAACTTTCACAGTTACACACAATTGCTTCGCTGAGATACAAAACAGTTACTTACTAAACTAATTTTAAGGTTTCATAAGTTTTAAACACTGTCTTTTAACTTCGAAAATATCCTAGGTTCCAGAGAAAAGAAGCCTTGTAAACTGAACTGTCAAGTATATAAGTGAAACAATTATTTTATTTTTATTTCATTTTATTTGGGAAAACTAACAATTGTACATTTAGCCTTATTTCTAATTCTATCTGACAAATTAAATCTATGTACAATCTACAGCGTTTCTAATTAGAGTACAGTGAGTATACATTAACGCTAACAAATTTAATTTAGATTTTATACTGTTTATACTGCTTTTAAATTACTGATAACAATGCATCAACATGTGTAAGGTTTCAGTTCGTACCTAAAAGGTGCCATTAAAAGTCTGTTACTAAGGCTCCGTTGTCTGTTCGTTCTTACATTTGGTTTAAAACATTTCTTTTTTTGAGTTATTTATTATTTGCACCGGACTCTAAAAAAAAAATTCTAAAAACTTTTGGTTGTCAAAGTTCGCCATTCCGTTCCAAAGATGAAAAGTCAGGTTTTAGGATATCATCCATCCATACTCCATACTAATATTATAAATATGAAAGTAACTCTGTCTATCTGTCTGTCTATTACGCTTTCACGCTCAAACAGCTAAACCGAATTTTATGAAATTTGATATAGATATAGTTTGAGTCCCGGGGAAGGACATAGGATAGTTTTTATCGCTATAACCGACATCCACGCGAGAGGAGCCGCGACCGAAAGCTAGTTACAAATAAACAGAAACAGTTTATTGTTTTTAAACCTTTGCTATTTTTATACATAGGTACTCGTATTAGATATATTTTGAGACTTAATCGCGTGAATTATTTAAAGGTCCTTTTATTTACCTGACGTTTCGATCGAATTTACCCGAAATAAATCCAATAAGAAACAGTTTAATCTCATAGGTATCTTATAATTTCCCAAAATAAAATTACTATTGTAAATATTTTCAACGACAATACTCTATTTTTTTTTTTATTTATTTATTTATTGTAGTTTACATATATAGCATAACATGATGTCCTGCAAAACGGCATATGCAGTTTGACTGCAGGATCTGAGTCTCTTTACATTTCTTTTACTTAAATTTAATTTATTAACAAACAAACCAACAATCCCAACAAGTTGTCATGATTGCAGCTACGTAACTCGCAAGTCCCACTATACTTAGCACTAGTCCCACTGAAACTACTGAACTAGTAGCCAGTATCAGTGCATTTGCAATCTTGTTCCACATGCGATATGTAAATGTTGGGGTACTTGTTACACCAAATTTCCAATATACTGTAGCGTGTGGTACCTCTCTTGAAACTTGTTAATAAGTAGCTGTACCATTTATGCAGTTCTCTTGCCGATTTCGTGGCGCTTCTTAGTTGTAGCAATGGGAAATCTTTCTCAGGAGATGCTGAAGTTTCTTTCTTCTTTAAAAATGTATATTTTGTCGATCTGTAATCAAACACACACATTTTCACAATCAATGTTTGTCTGTATATCTTCTATGTGTTCAGAAACCATTGATCAGATTGTGATGAAACTTTAGCAGAATGTTCTGGGAAGGCCGGTGAGTGTTCCTCTTAAAAGCCACAGCGAAGCGTGGCCGAGTTCAACTAGTAGGTAAATAAATTGATATATCGTCAAAATTATAATTGACTGCACTTATTTTGGCCGGTTTTTTTGTATAGCATTAGCATTTGCCGACCGTCCCCAGCCATCACATTATCTCCATACCATTGGGTATGGTCATCAAAGTCGAGCCAGCAACGGTTTATACGTGAAAACGTTACAAACAAAATTACTTTTGCATTTATAATATTACTAGCTGTCCCGCGCAACTTCGTCTGCGTAATTTTTACCATTTTTTTAACATTACTCATTGCTGCTCCGCTCCTATTAGTCGTAGCGTGATATTATATAACTCATAGCCTTTCTCAACCTTTCTTTAAATGGGCTATCCAACAGCGAAAGATTTTTTCAATTCGGACCAGTAATTCCTGAGATTACCGCGTTCAAACAAAGAAATAAACTCTTCAGCTTTATATTATTAGTATATACTAGCTTCTCCCCGAGACTATGATTTTTTTTTTAAATCCACTTTGTTTTCACAAACTAAAAAACTATTCCTTACGGTTGCTTACATCGTAATAATATTTATATATGTCTGATATATCTGTCAGTCACGATTTCCTCATAAATAGAAATCCCTATTGCGTCTTTAATCGTATACTTCAATGTTCTATATCTAAAAGGTAATGCTGCTTTATATTAAACGTAGCTACTTTCTTCACAACAAGCAAGTCTTCCTTCCAAGCTTCTAACTGTGAGTAGCGCCAAGTAATCCAACTCTGCTACACTTAGTTGTAATCAAAGTAGAGCTCGGATAGTTGCAGGTTTCACTAGCGTATGTACTGCGGGCGGATCAAGTTCTGCTACACAATAGATTACATCGTCAAAGAAGAGGTATGGGTTCTTGTGAAGAAAAAATGCAAGAGAAAATAATAGAATATAGTTGTACTAGTTTAATCAGTTGTCTGGGACAGAGGCAGACAAGCGGCTCACCTGATAATGATTCCCGCAGCCCATGAAAATGGGTTTTCTCTCCTATTTTTGTAGACGTAGCTGGTTCTATTCAAATCTATAATTTTATAATTATTGTCGATGATCTGTTCCTGCATTAATATGAAAAATGATTTCAGCTATTCGAGATATATTCGAGATACCTAAGAGGCACATTGTCACTAAGGCTAATTCTTTTATTAAACCTCTTTAAACAGGCTGTAAAAAAATACCAAAACATTAAATACATAAATTTGTTGACATATAATGTACCACATTAAAAAAACATTACATTAAATTGTAAAGAAATAAAAACTACCCTTAATTTTAGCGAAAAATGTCGCTATTTTAAAATGATTTTACAAAATACGTTGTGTCCTTCAACTAATAAAATTATGTTATTTTATTTTATATTTATTTCATTTACTCAGACCTAAAAATAAATTTATTAACTATCAGAATTTCAATAAATTACGGTGCACTAACGTCATTCCATAGAATTCTGTCATATTTGCGAAATGGCTTTTATGGGAATTTAACGCAACTGAGGTCTTGATCAGCAATTGTCACAAAAGTCAATCAAATGCAACGATATGATTCTATGGGATCAGATTGAAATGACTCTACATAGCTTGTTATGGATATAACGTGAGATCAATGCGATACTATTAGTTCATTAGTCTAATTTATTAAACACACTAGTTGAAAGGAGATACGTGAGTATCTCCTGTATCTCTTATCAATCTGATCTTTGTCTGTATATGATTTTTATAGAAGTGACACATGAATTTTTTGGAGGCTATTTTCATAATGTTTATGCTGAAAAATGCCAAATAACTTTTGCTTTTTGGGGAAGGAAATTAACTTGGTACGATGGTTTATTCTGTGTCTGGGTTTGTGGTGGGTTATTTATCCATAATATGTATGTATTTAGAAATATAGAAGTATGTTTATCAGTTGTATGGTTTCTTTAGTACCAGCTTAGCTTAGTTTGGGATAAGATAAAAAAAAGATAGCGTTGTGTGAGTTATCCCAATTATTATTATTTTAAAGGATACTTTGAAATACTGGTTCGTGATGCCTGAATTCGTATTTTTCCCTATAGTTTACTAACGCAAAAGACACCTAACCTCACACTATGTCCTACTCCTACGCTTCAGTACAGTTACCTGCCTCTCGACACGTTAACAGCTAACTTCCACTAAACTTGTCGGAACTTGTATCGCAACCACCCACATTGCCAACTGCGCTTTACACGTTAAGATAAAAGGCAGTTAGAATCAAACCGTGCGGAAATCTTTAGACACTGGTAAACAGTTCGGAAAACTAATGAGTTTCAGTTTTAAGTGTTTTCCTCTTTAGTGCTTTTAGTTGAAACCTCTACAGTCTGTTTCCATTAATTAGGAAGTAATCATATACTTAAACTTGAAATTAATGTTTGCATGCTGATTTTGTAAATTGTGACGATCCTCTTTGACACACCTTTCTATCTTAGTTTTCGTGGTAATGAAAATTCTGCGTAGCATAATAACTTCTCACTTCTCTATTGATACTGAAAATATTTATTCATTAATGATTGTCAAATCTCGATGAATTGAATGAAATAGGTCTCTTTTTCGAAGAAAACAGAGTTTACATACCTATTCTGCAAAAGTTTAAGAATTTTACTCCAACTCTATGTGAATGGAAATAAAGGCAGACAAATTTAAACTTGTAGTGAACAGATGTACATTTTAATATTAGCATTAATTTTATACATGCTTATTAAATTTGTGACATAGATTGCAATTTATAGTGAATAAGTCAACATGTAATTTTATTATGACAACCGACAGGGGTTCGCAGCCCTCTCAGCACACCTCAGTCTCAACAGAAGAAACACCTCACCGTTGATTCAACGGCGTTGAAGCCTTGCGGAACAACGATATCAAGAATTGGATACTATTGCGCGACTATTGCGCGGAAGGTCGGAAATGGAGTCTCTCAGATGGTTGTGAACTCATTCAGTCATTGAAAGAAAAAGCAATTTTAATTCATAGTTCACTTGAATGACCTAACTAAATGCCTTAATGACCATGGAAGTAAACAGCAAATCACCAGTGACTCAACAAGGTAAGCAGTCCTTAGTGGAAATGGTCAAGACTCATGAAAATTATTTTCTGCGCCCTAAAAGGTTGAGCTCAATAGCTAATTACCATAAAAATGGTCAAAAATCCAGTGACGTCACCAAATCTTTAGTACAAAAAATTATCAGCCAATAGCAACTGAATTTGCACGTAAGAGGATTACGTAGGATCAGGAACGGTGGTGTAATTATCAGCACTCAAACAAAAGACGACATAGAGAAGCTCCGAAAGTCGTCCCCACTTACCAGTTCCGAACTGAAGATGGAAGACCCACATAAAAGAAGACCTGGTATCATAGTCATCGGGGTTCCAGTCACTCTGCGTGACCAGGAAGTGTTTCACCGCATATTTGAGCAAAATCTACCCGACATGATCACTAACATAACGCGTGAAGTGAAGAAAAGATGCACCAACATGCAACTTTGTTCTGGAAGTGACAACGAGCACAAGAAACACCCTTATAAATCATGACCGTGTCTTCATCAACTGGACGTACTGTCCAGTTCTTGACTTCACGTTGGAGACCAGATGCTTCAAATGTCAACAATATGAGAAGCTACCTACACGTGTGGACAGTGCCGTGAAGTAGGTCATCAGGTAAATGAGTGCACTAAGAAAACTGACTTATCAAAATGTGTGCGTGTGGTACACTTTAGAAAACAGGTGACTCAGAATGTCGGTCGTAGAAGATAGCTGAATCTAAATATATAAATAGCGTAGATTACAGTGTTTTTGTAATTCTATGACGTTTTTAGGTGTCCACCTAAAAACGTCATTGTCTGATTGCTATAGTACAGGCCATCTGTGTAGTTTAGGATCAGATGAGCGTGTGTGTCTTGTCCTAATATATTATTATTAGCCGTTAGTATCGTATCTGCCGCCAAATTTTATGTATATGTTTTTTATTTTGTCAAAAAAAGTTTTTCGTATAATAAATTTATTATACGAAAAACTTTTTCGTATAATAAATTTTATATACGAAAAACTTTTACCTTCTTGCCTGAAACGCAGGTTTTAACCTAGTTGAGGCAAATATTATACTGTGTTGTTTTATGATAAATATATCGTACCTTTACTTTCAAGAAAAAATATTATTATTATTATTATTATAATTACAGATTCACATTCATAGTAAACAAATAAAATGTCTTAAAAGTCCCACACAAAACCCAGGAATTACTTGCAGGATTAATCGCTTTTATAAAAAGAACTAACGAAATATCGTTTGAAAATATCAGTAGAAAAGTTTAAATGCACGAGAAAGAAAAACCCATTTATGGACTTACTTACACGCTGAAGAAAATCCCAGACTATTTTTATCTCAGAAATTATTTCGATAAGCAACAGTACGCAATAAAAAATTCAGTTCAGTGTATTTGCTAACCCCGCTAGGGTAAACACAAAACAAGATGAAGATAGGGCTCCATTCCTTACCAAAGGGTTTTTTGTCCTAAATACGTTTCGTCAAAGGACGGTGACAAACGGATTCCTGCCCGGGGCGCGGTCTCATGGAACGAAACATACGGTGCGGTATTGTGGTTCGTACTATCGCGTTAAAAGATTTTCACTTTTTTCCCTGTGCCCGCAACTGTGTGAATTTGCCGACCTGTTGACTATCGAAAACGTTCTATTCGTTTTTATGTTGCCGTTCCCAAAACCGCAAACTAGAACGGGATTTTGTATTTGTGTGTCAAAGGACTGTTAAACCTTGTTCATAATATGATAACTTGGTAAAATATTACTTTAAATGAATGCCTTGGTTATATTTGTACAGAGTATTGTTTTGATTTTTTAAGGTTCCATATTCAAAATGAACCTTTATAGTTTTGTCATGTCCGTCTGTCTGTCTGACTGTCCGTCCATATATCGCAGGCATTTTACTCAAAGACTACTAAATGAAAATTGATGAAATTTGGTAAAAAATGTGTCTTGTAGTAGTCACTACTCACTTTCATAGCTAAATAATAAAAAAAAATATATTTTCGCGTGGCACTCTATACATGTAACAGAAGCTGAAAAAAATATTTTCAGCAAACAACTTGTGGCACATCGTTCGACAGGTCTTTCAAAAACATTTTAAGGTTTTTGATATTTTTTTTTGATCAAGTGATTATTTTTGGAAATAATCGCTCCGAAAGTTGCATAAATTGTGCCCCTTCAAATTAAAGTTATGGTCAATCTTTATTACAATTTGATTATTCAAATAATGTATAATGCTATTAAATACATTAAGCTAGATTACCCTACGAACTAATTATAATAAATATTAATCAAAATAAACCTAAAATTAACTAATTGTGTACAACATAGGTAAAAAAAGGTTACATAAAAAGGGAGTCACAACCAGTTTAGGTATCGAAGAATTCCATCATGTCATTTATCGATGTCAACCAGTATAGTGCCGAGAAGGCTGGCAGCTTTGCCACGTTGCATGGCAACGCTTATTTTTTGTGCAAATAATACATTTTAATAATATAATGTAACGTTGTTATAACTGAGTTTGTTCACGGCAGCCAGGAGATTAGCCAACTACTTGTAAAAACTTTGTGTATTATTGAATACTCTAATGACTAGGATAGTTATCTTATTCCAAAAAATAAGTATCTATCGGTGACGCATCAATTTTCAATCTGTATATTTTCACGCAAAATCTTCAAATATTCACGGCACTTTTGGTCAAGAATGGCATTCTGGCACTTTTCTTTGAACACTATTATTGCCACTAACGAAGTTTTCCGCTCGTCCCTCACGAAAACAGACTCAACGATCCTTAGATAATTATACCAAGAATTTATTCAACTTGACTTCGTACACAGAGAAAGTAAACATAATATTCATTTTCTCATTTGAACATAGCAATCATATTTTTTGCGAACATCTGAAGAAAAAATGAGGATGAAAATATTCCGTTGAGAAGGTAAATAATGTAGAATTAATCACAAAATCCTGGTTGAAGTTGAATTAAACTTGCTTTTTTCAGATGGAGAATAAATCAATAACGATTGTGAATTATTGGTCATCAATAATAACTATATGAACAACTCACGAATTTTATTGGTTAATTTCATAGCCATCATCGATCCTTTATTGCAACTTTTAAAAGTTGTTACAGCTACAGAGTAGTATAAGCGCGTTTTAAAAACGTTAACCATCAGTCCTTTGGCGAGGTACGCCTTCCTCGTAACACAAGAACGTCGTGGCTTACTGACTGTAATAATATGGGTAGAGTCGGGATGCTTACTGCAGAAATGTCTTATTGTGGTCTACATCATATCTTAACGTATGGATGAGGCAGGAACTGAGCTGAAGCCGTGAAGCTGATATTGTGGTCAATGAAGCCCGAAAATTGACTAAGTGTGAATCGGGCTACCGACTTGTTTAAGGTTTGATTTACATTCATAAAAGGAGATATTTCAAAGGCTATGTTGCAATTAGGGTTGTGCCTGAGTACCGTGTACTACAAAAGTGAATACGCGGTTGAAGCTATAAGACTGCGATGGCGTACTAAGGCTATGACTTTATTGAGTACTAGCTGTCCCGCGCAACTTAGTCTGCGTATATTTTCCCATTTTTGCAACATTTCGCATTGTTGCTCTACTTCAATTGGTCGTAGCGTGATGTTGTATAACCTACAGCCTTCCGAGATAAATGGGCTATCCAACAGTGAAAGAATTCTTCAATTTGGATAAGTAGTTCCTGAGATTACCGCGTTCAAACAAACAAATAAACAAACAAACTCTTCAGCTTTATAATATTAGTATAGATTATATGAATGACTAGTGGGGGTACATACACGCCCAACGCCCACACACCAACACACAATACCAGTCTTGTTTGACGGAACGCGTTGTCAGGAACGCATAACCTAAAGGAGCTCTAAAGAACAAAATTAAGGTAATCTTTTATTAAACATCTCTATATAATAATACCTTTCAAACTGGTTAGAAACATTTACACTTAAGACTGATTTACACAAGTAGAATTTCTCAAAGTGCTTAGAGATATTCTCGTTATGTCTTCAGCCCTTATAATAATATTTAATAACATAAATACTGCCCAAATTATAACTTAGCTGAATTATTTTCATTCAAATAATTCAAACAAGATCCCTCGCAAACATTCGTAAGGTAATTAAAAGGACTTTTTACGTTATGATTCACAGTAACATGCTACGAGTACGATAAAAACAGATATATATCATTACTCGGAAGGGTGGGGGTATATACTCATTTTGGTTCGTTTATTACGCTCTACATACTTCTACGTATTGTATAGATGATCCATTCCAGGGATTATAATATTTGAAGATTGTTTTTGTATGTTCGTGTATGTCAGCCGTTGATTTTGGGAAGATAGGAGTTAGCAGAATTTTAAGGGGAAACGGAGTGTTGATTTGATTAAATTACAATGAGGGCTTGTTTTTGTTTTCGTGATATTTTGAATTACTGTTTGATCACGATAATAAGCTAGCAACCCGTAGCGAACACGTTGCATTGTTGTTATCTGAGACGAGATCGAAAGGGTTATTTGTTATGCGTTTTAGACAGCATAAGTAGCCTCGTCAGGCAATTATATATATTACTGAGCCAACCTTTTTAATTAAAATACTTTCGGACCCACGCAACTTCGTCTGCGTACATTTTCCCCGTTTTTGTAACATTTTTCATTGCTGCTCCGCTTCTATTGGTCATAGCGTGATGTTGTATAGCCTATAGCCTTCTTCGACAAATTTGCTATCCAACAGTAAAATAATTTCTCAATTTGAACCAGTAGTTCCTGAGATTATTGCGTTACAACAAACGAATAAATTATTCAGCTTTATAATATTAGTATAGACTAGCTGTCCCGCGCAACTTCGTATGCGTAAATTTTCCCCGTTTTTGCAACATCTTTCATTGTTGCTCCGCTCCTATTGGTCGCAGCGTGATGTTATATAGCCTTCCTCTATAAATGGACTATACAACAAAAAAATAATTTTTCAAATCGGACCAGTAGTTCCTGAGATTAGCGCGTTTAAACAAACAAACAAACTCTTCAACTTCCGCTTTATAATATTAGTATAGATTTAACAATTACAAAGAAAAGAAGGTTTAGGCAGCCAAATATTAAAAAAGAATATCTAATTAATGTTCTTTAAACCTTCATACTTGTAAATACTTCATAAGTGTATCAAGTTAATATTATATGCAAGTAAAAAAGTGATACTTTCCTTTGAATTTACCAAAATAATCCTAGATAGGTACCTGTATAATTGTTTCCATAGCGACAACTTTGACCACAAAATACCAAAAATAGTTAGACAGCCAGCGCGTAAACCCTTTGTACTCCCGCCCTGAGTAGCATCCATCATTTGTATGTGTTGCACTTTATAATTTTTTTTCAAAACTGATTTATTAATCCACCATTTTGAATTTTACTGCCAATTGGTGAAGTTCTCGAAATACCACTTAAATTAAACTTGAGAAACTGAGCAATTGCTAATACCAAATCCTAGCTCTAAACTGTCTTAACTAGAACTTTGCCAATACCTGTCAATGTCTCTGGAATTATATTGGAAGCTGTTATAAGACGAGCTTAATACTTCATCAAGTAAATTGTGACTGCTTCATTCGTAGTCCGTTTTGGTTCGATTTAATGTTTATTAAAGTGGCTATAATATACATTTACAATACATTTTGAAATTGGTTTTAGTCGTCATAATTTCGAATATTGTCTATTAGTGAGAACATATGTTTAAGAGAAATAAAGATTATTGTTATATATTGAAACAAATATCAGAATTACGACATCGGCTTTACTCCCACATGATAGTATTTAAATAATAACAATAATCTTTATTTCTCTTAAGCATATGTTCTCACTAATAGACAATATTCGAAATTATGACGACTAAAACCAATTTCAAAATGTATTGTAAATTGGGGACATTGTAAACAGGGACACTATAACATTTTTTTTAGTAGCACAGGAGTCAGAAAACCGAATAGTTATATTCGGTTTTCTGACTCCTGTGCTACTAAAAAAAATGTTATAGTGTCCCTTTTATGTTAGGTACATTATTTGTTACCCCTGTAGATTATTCGTCATGAACAAAAACAAACTTCTAAACAAATATAAAAAAGAGTAAATAAAGTAATACATATTTAATGAAAACTAAAGTAATTCTATTGCACTTTGGTCGGCGAAGTGTTGCCAATGAAATAGGGTCTACAGTTAACACAAAACATCAAAATTAACTCACTACTCCCAATAAAAGTATCTCAAACTTCCCGTTTATATCTGCTTTTTTTTGATAAAACCCTCATTGAGTCACGCCAACCAAAACGCCACGAAATTCGAGATCTGCCACGGCATATGGGTACAAACGGACAGAAAAACACACGAATGAAAAATCTAATATAAACAAGTGATATTGCAAGTTGTATCGCAAACAAACACTTTGACAAGAAAACGCTTCATATTTACGACGCTGTAATAATTTACATCTCAGTTTATGTTTGACACGTGCCGACAAAGCGTGATAGGATCGTTTACTTACATGACCCTCTTCGATACAGCCTCCTAGATTTTCTTTTTATCTGTTGTTTACTTCTTGCATTATTTAATAACTTAAGGAAAGGTTGCATTTTTGAAAGATAGAAAAATTTGAAGTCTAGACCCAGAAATCGAACCCGAGACTTCCGTAGCCAAAACGTGGCCGGAATCGAACCATCTATCTGGACTATGTTACTAGACCTCAATTTTCTCTATCCTTTGATGCTCGTGAGTTGGGCCCTTGTATTTGTAAAGTAATTGGCAAGAAATGCCAATAAAAATTACTTTAACTTATTGAAAAGGTATAATCATCATCATCATTGATTTAACTGTCTTACTTTTAAACTGCAAGACAGCGATGATAATGAATATATATATAACACCGGTCTCTGTATACACTAGATCGGCTGCCGCTGACAACAGCAAGACTTTCATTTGATTTTGACATTTGAACCGTCTAAATGTTGCCATTTGAAAAATCGATTGGAAGTCTATACTTAAGTAACAAGCATTGACGTATAGACCTGGAACGCGCCATCCCTTTTAATTAAAAATTTAATATTGACTGCAAAGCTAGAAAGAGAGAAAAAATCCCATGCGTCTGCTGGCTGTCTCTTTGATAGGTATGGTCCACAAAGTAGCGTTGTCTCTTTAAAGAGAGTGGTCAATTTTGTGAGTTTATGGCACAGTCCTGTTAACTACGCCATATAAAGGTCAGCGGTACATAGGCAGGCGTGTAAGTAAACCTCTTTACTTGAATAATGGTTTTATAACATTATTCAAGTAAAGAGGTTTACACGTATTCTTGAACTGTAGAGCTCTACTAACTTACTAACATGCTTCTTTTTTAGCTGGGTGTATTTAGTCTACTAAACATTTTTTTTTTTTTTAAGGTAGACTTAAGTCAGTTTTTGTCAGTTAGCCATTTGACCGATCTAGTTTGCTATGAAAAGTATAGAAATAAAGTTTGCAAGTCACAGAGTAATTTTGTGGTAATTTCCTCTCTATAAACTTATAGACTAGAAACTTAAGAAAATTTCTTAAGTTTCTAGTCTATAAGTTTATAGAGAGGAAATTACCACAAAATTACTATATCTTCATAATCTACGAACCTATATTTTTGCAGTCATCTACTCATTTTAGGTAAGTTTAACCATTTTATTATTATTATAGATCATTATTACATGTTTACAACAGTTACATTAAACGGTGATCCTCATTATAAATCTTTGGAAGCTTGCCTAAAGGCCGGCATACATTGTCAGTGTTCGCATTCGTCATATCGTTTACGACAATTTTACACGCATCTCTTTATGTGACACAAGACACGTGCCAACCGGATCGCTTCTGTACAAACTTAATTCGTCTTTCACTACTGTTTCGGGGAACAATGGGAGTGGTGCAAGAAGTAAGCGGAAGGCGAAAAACTGCTGTTTGTGAAGTCTCCCGCGACACAGGGCTTGTACCCTACGGCGAGAGTCATATTTTTAAAGAAAAAAAAAAAATGTGTAGAAACTAATTTCTACACATTTTTTTTTTTTCTTTAAAAATATGACTCTCGCCGTAGGGTACAAGCCCTGTGTCGCGGGAGACTTCACAAACAGCAGTTTTTAGTTTTTAAAGAAAAAAAAAAAATGTGTAGAAACTAATTTCTACACATTTTTTTTTTTTCTTTAAAAATATGACTCTCGCCGTAGGGTACAAGCCCTGTGTCGCGGGAGACTTCACAAACAGCAGTTTTTCGCCTTCCGCTTACTTCTTGCACCACTCCCATTGTTCCCCGAAACAGTAGTGAAAGACGAATTAAGTTTGTACAGAAGCGATCCGGTTGGCACGTGTCTTGTGTCACATAAAGAGATGCGTGTAAAATTGTCGTAAACGATATGACGAATGCGAACACTGACAATGTATGCCGGCCTTTAGGCAAGCTTCCAAAGATTTATAATGAGGATCACCGTTTAATGTAACTGTTGTAAACATGTAATAATGATCTATAATAATAATAAAATGGTTAAACTTACCTAAAATGAGTAGATGACTGCAAAAATATAGGTTCGTAGATTATGAAGATATAGTAATTTTGTGGTAATTTCCTCTCTATAAACTTATAGACTAGAAACTTAAGAAATTTTCTTAAGTTTCTAGTCTATAAGTTTATAGAGAGGAAATTACCACAAAATTACTCTGTGACTTGCAAACTTTATTTCTATACTTTTCATAGCAAACTAGATCGGTCAAATGGCTAACTGACAAAAACTGACTTAAGTCTACCTTAAAAAAAAAAAAAAAAATTTAGTAGACTAAATACACCCAGCTAAAAAAGAAGCATGTTAGTAAGTTAGTAGAGCTCTACAGTTCAAGAATACGTGTAAACCTCTTTACTTGAATAATGTTATAAAACCATTAATCAAGTAAAGAGGTTTACTTACACGCCTGCCTATGTACCGCTGACCTTTATATGGCGTAGTTAACAGGACTGTGCCATAAACTCACAAAATTGACCACTCTCTTTAAAGAGACAAGGCTACTTTGTGGACCATACCTATCGAAGAGACAGCCAGCAGACGCATGGGATTTTTTCTCTCTTTCTAGCTTTGCAGTCAATATTTACTTTTTAATTAAAAGGGATGGCGCGTTCCAGGTCTATACGTCAAAGCTTTTTACTTAAGTATAGACTTCCAATCGATTTTTCAAATGGCAACATTTAGACGGTTCAAATGTCAAAATCAAATGAAAGTCTTGCTGTTGTCAGCGGCAGCCGATCTAGTGTATACAGAGACCGGTGTTATATATATATTCATTATCATCGCTGTCTTGCACATTAAAAGTAAGACAGTTAAATCAATGATGATGATGATTATACCTTTTCAATAAGTTAAAGTAATTTTTATTGGCATTTCTTGCCAATTACTTTACAAATACAAGGGCCCAACTTGCGAGCATCAAAGGATAGAGAAAATTGAGGTCTAGTAACATAGTCCAGATGATAGATGGGTCGATTCCGGCCCCGTTTTGGCTACGGAAGTCTCGGGTTCGATTTCTGGGTCTGGACTTCAAATTTTTCTATCTTTCAATAATGCAACCTTTCCTTAAGTTATTAAATAATGCAAGAAGTAAACAACAGATAAAAAGAAAATCTAGGAGGCTGTATCGAAGAGGGTCATGTAAGTAAACGATCCTATCACGCGTTGTCGGCACGTGTCAAACATAAACTGAGATGTAAATTATTACAGCGTCGTAAATATGAAGCGTTTTCTTGTCAAAGTGTTTGTTTGCGATACAACTTGCAATATCACTTGTTTATATTAGATTTTTCATTCGTGTGTTTTTCTGTCCGTTTGTACCCATATGCCGTGGCAGATCTCGAATTTCGTGGCGTTTTGGTTGGCGTGACCCCATTGAGGGTTTTATCAAGAAAAAGCAGATATAAACGGGAAGTTTCAGATACTTTTATTGGGAGTAGTGAGTTAATCAAGGTCACTTATTTTGATGTTTTGTGTTAACTGTAGACCCTATTTCATTGGCAACACTTCGCCGATCAAAGTGCAATAGAATTACTTTAGTTTTCATTAAATATGTATTACTTTATTTACTCTTTTTTATATTTGTTTAGAAGTTTGTTTTTGTTCATGACAAATAATGTACAGGGGTAACAAATAATCTATACTAATATTATAAAGCGAAAGAGTTTGTTTGTTTGTTTGTTTGTTTGTTTAAACGCGCTAATCTCAGGAACTACTGGTCCGATTTGAAAAAATTTTTTTTTGTTGGATAGCCCATTTATCGAGGAAGGCTATAGGCTATATAACATTGCGCTACGACTAATAGGAGCGGAGAAGCGACGAGAAATGTTTCAAAAACGGGGAAAAATTACTTTTCTATTCTATTCTATTACTAAAAAAAAAATGTGTAGAAATTAGTTTCTACACATTTTTTTTTTTTCTTTAAAAATATGACTCTCGCCGTAGGGTACAAGCCCTGTGTCGCGGGAGACTTCACAAACATACAAGTCACAGACACAAAGTACACCTAGACTTGGAACAACAATTTGTGGATCACACAAAGTGGTGTCCCGTGTGGGAATCGAACCCACGACCTCTTGCGTAGCAGTCGGATACACTCCCACCGCGCCACAGAGGCAGTCAAGCTGGATTTTAATTTTAAGCTCAGAGTGGATCTGACTTCTTTAAATCGCATCTGTAAATTTTGTAATGGTAAGTAGTTTCACAAACTAAGAAAAATATTCCCGACACCTAAATCAATCATACAGGTTCTTTCATTCTTTATATATCGTCATCCACTTCAGTTGTTCTCAGGTTTTTATCTGGGGTGGGCGCAGTATGTTCTTTATTTTCGTTATCTTTGTCAGACGTCGTTGAGTTACTCACAATCACCAACTAAAAAAAAACAATCAAATCGCTATCACAAATCTTTATTAAGTTCTTTAATTGAAATTTTCATATTTATAAAAGGACATATGTAAAGTAACTTCGATAGAGACGGTTATTTGACTGGCCTGTTGGTCTAGTGGTTAGCGACCTGACTGCTAAGCCCGGTGGTCGTGGTTTGATTCCCACTTAGAATAAGACTTTTTGTGATGAGCACGATGGTTTATTCTGAGTCTGGGTGTAATTTATCTATAATATGTATGTATTTAGAAATATATAAGAATATTTATCAGTAGTCTGGTTTTCATAGTATAAGCTCTGCTTAGTTTGGGATCAGATAGCGTTGTGTGCGTTGTCCAAAGATATTATTATTATTCATTTTATTATTTTTTTAGTTATAATTTAATTTATTATTATAATTATTTATTTTTTCTCTTCTGCATTTTAATATAATTAAAAGGTAGAAGAGAAAAGAAAAAAAACAACTTATAGCATCGAGTAAAAGATTTTGGTGACCAGAAATTAGTATTTCTGGATAAACAAACAAAAAAAAGTTAAACCTACGTATTTTAACATTCAAATATAATCAACTTTCAGTAAATTTATGAACACAACGCTCATGACTTGCGCTCACCAAAAAGATGAAAACCTATAAACTCATACCGCGTAAAAAGTCAGCGCGAATATCCTTACAGTTCGTAAATTTTATAGCATTTTATGTCATATACATGTGTATAGGCACCTATATATTATATATGTATATTCTTTATACATAGTGGATCTAAAATTCATGTCAAGCCGTGATCTGTTCGCAAGTCACTCGTGTGTTTTATCACCATGTTGACATTTACACCATGAGATATGACTATGGGGTATAAATGTACATTAACGACTATGCAAGTAATAAAACTGTTATGTGTCAGCGGATGGTTCGTTATATTTTGTACAGAGAGGAGCATGAATTGTTTCTATGTTGTGCTTTTTTCGTCTTAGCATTTTCATCAGAGGTTGAACAACGAACGTGGTCACCGAAACACGGAACGGTGTCACATTTGACTGCCTCTGTGGCGCGGTGGGAGTGTATCCGACTGCTACGCAAGAGGTCGTGGGTTCGATCCCCACCCAGGATAAAACTTTGTGTGATGAGCACGATGGTTTATTCTGTTTCTGGGTGTTATTTATCTATAATATGTATCAATTTAGAAATATATAAGTATGTTTATCAGTTGTCTGGTTTCCATAGTACAAGCTCTGCTTAGTTTGGGATCAGATAGCGTTGTGTGAGTTGTCCCAAGATATTATTATATTATTATTATTATTTTTAGAAGTGGTCTCTGAACCGACAATTATGACATTGCTGATCCTCACATTTGACAACCGAGCGTGCACCCAGGTACCTTTGGAGTAAAGAAATAAAACCCTTCATTAATTAGCAGTAATTTAGCAGTAATATTTAAGCATATATAGTTTTTACATTAAGTAGATTAGGACAGTTTAGCACCGACTGAGCGCTCGCCAAACTGTCCTGAGGATGCCTCGTGTAGAGGCGAAACACGTATCGAAGTTTCACTTCGTGGAAGCGGAATATTGCAAGTCAAGGGTCCGGAGGTGCCTACCACTCGACTTGGTAAGAGTACCTGTCACTAATTTTCTTTGTTACAGGTCTCTCTTTTTGAGTGCGGTCTGTCAATCTATTTCGATTGTTGTATTAAGGGCATTTCCTTACTTCAATCGTGGTGATTCACAGATCGAGGGTGGGTGGTGGAATCCCTCCCTTATAATCTACTTAAGATGGATTTCCGCCATGTAACGCCTGATTCAATCGGTTAGTTTTTACATTGTAAATAGATGCTCCTACTATGTTGTACCCACTGAAGATGATATATCCAATCTCATTCTTTTAATATTTTTATCTCTTGTTTTAGCATCAGTCCTTTAATATGGTGTATTATATAATAGTGGTAGCACCTTACCTGCATATACAGTTTATAAAGAAATGTTCCAAGATCCCAGGCGTGCCAGACCTATTTTATTTAGTGACAGATAAAATATAGGGCTTTGGGTAGTGTTTATATGTACATACACTCAATGCTAACATACCAGCTAAGTTGTATAGACGGCCAATTTTCAGGTAATTGGCGAAAAAGGTAAAAAAAAATCGGACTAAGTTATCTTATTTTCTGTCAGTTGATTTTCATATATATGGTGTAAAATACCATATATTTCAGCATTGCCAGACACTTCCCGCCGACCTTAACTTCCGCCAGACACTTTAAAGGAGAGTATTATAATACCTGCACGATCATATAACAGCTGAATGTATTTGGTGTCTGGGAGAAGGTTTGGCTTACGCAATTTGTCTGGCTGAGCAACCAGGGTTCTTGGAACAAAATAAACATTGTAAACATTGGCATTTTGATAAGAGTGGCCGCGAGTTTTCATTGCCTGTTCTTTTCTTCAGCTTAACCTATTGTTTGCAAACAGTCATTACATGTAAATGTAGAATCGACTTTTCACAAGAGTAGTATTTTGCTTCGTAAGTGAATAAAGATTTTTTATTATTGTTATAAACTTATTTAATTGTTGAATTCAAATAACATACATTACATACTCAAGTAGCATCAGAAGGAAGGGAGATAGTAAAGCAGCGTAATTAGTTTTATTCTTTGTATAACGTTACATTTATTTATCTATAATATGTATAAATACACATTATAGATAGATATCACCCAGACACAGAATAAACCATTGTTCTCATCACACAAAGTTTTATCCTGAGTGGGGATCGAAAAAAACGAGTGTGTATATACGTGAGTTTGGGACCAGAAAGCGTTGTGTGAGTTGTCCCAAGATATTATTATTTAGCCTCAACACAACACTTAACTCGCATTTTTTTTTCCTATTGGTGTAACGGTCTATTCTTGTAAAGTCTTTAGAAGTCAGTAGGTACAGTAACACTTTAAAAAGCCTTGTCAATGTTGTCAGAAACACAGCATTAAATTATTTCACTGCGGTCTTTTTAGGGTTAATAATACGCTGTACTTTCTTAATAAAACCAAGAGTAGATGTATCAAGAGGCAATCTCGTGTGTTTAATCTCACATTGCGGACCCGCACATCATTGTAACGATATTGCCCGTCATGTCAACGAGACGCACCCACTAATTATCTTTTCCACGCCGCAAATTAAAACAAGCAACGGTAATAAGAGCCATCAACTCGATATTAAAATTACGCTCGATATTGCAAAATATTTTTGCATAAAGCTGCAATTTTGTAATTACTGTATGTTGTTTATAATCAATATATGACAGGTAAACACGGTTCTTGTAATAACTTTCAACGGTACTTACCCTGTTCATTACAGCCTAACTGATTTAAAATGTTTCACGAACTATAATGTGGTTTTAAGCCATGGTTTTAAAAAGTTGGCATATGTTTTTTTTTTCTTTTTACTACTCCAAAAAGGGCTATTAAATAATTGTTTTTTAGGCGTATGTGTGTATGTATCTGATCTATGCTCTTCTTTGGCATGCTCTCCACTGCCAAAATGGCTTAAATTTTTCAATTCATTAATTTTTAACAGTCATGTTTTTTGTTGTTTCTTTCATAATTTAATTTCACAGTTTCACAGGGGAACTGTCTTTTTTATCTAAAACAGGTTTTCTACCACTGTCTTGAAATAAATATTTTGTTGTCTTTAAACAAATTGTAGGAACATTTAATGTATACAAATAAATCTGAAGAGTTTTGTTTGTTTGAACGTGGTAATCTCAGGAACTACTGGTCTGAATTGAAAAATTCTTTCACTGTTGGATAGCCCATTTATCGAGACTATATAACATCACGCTACGATCAATAGGAGCGGAGCAGCAATGAGAAATGTTCCAATAAAGGGAAAAATTACGCATACGAAGTTGCGCGGGGCAGCTAGTACTCGTATATAAGAATTATAGACCTGACTCATTAATTTTGTTATCAATACCCTTAGGCCAAAAAACCGCAATTTTCTCAAAGAAATCTCTCTATTCATCTTCTTAACTTTTTATTCAGATTTTCTTTCGTAATTAACCCAAACAAGTGAAATAGAAAGCTTGCAGGGAATTTGGTTCGGGCAAGGAACAAACACCTCTATATTTTATTTCTGAAAACACGATCCCATGACTCACATTTCCAAAATACAGAAGACACGAATACCCATTGTTCTCCCCTATAATATAGCGGATACATTTCTTACAATTCGACACATACATTCAAATTCAACAGTCCGGACTCCCCTCAATATAACAAACGCTAAGCGACAAACGAGTGAAATAAAAATGGCCGTTCACCGAATAAGCGTTACCATAAAAAAGGTTTTCAGCGAGCAAGTGAATCATAATTTATGAATTCCGGTGTCCGGACGGTCGGAGAGAGCCGGAGATTTACGCGGGGTCATTGTGTCGACGGGCTATACACGTGGCTAGGGCAGAACGGATAGACTAGACCAGGGTTACGTAAACTTCGGTTTACAAACTAAACCTACATGTCAGAAAACTGTACCAAATAATAAAAAATGGTTGTCTGTAAAGTCGATTTACGGATGATAATTTTACGTATCGCCATTCGCGTTGCTTAGCAACCAATCAATAACGTGACACTTTTTAAGAAAACATTGATGACATATCGCCAGTCGCGTTTTTTAGCAACCAGTCAATAACGTGACTTTTTTTTGTTAATAAGACGTTATCACATCAAAAACATAATTATATTTTTCGGGTATATCTATTGACTCTACTACTACTATAGATTTTGAAAGATGGGAAAAATTATAACAAACTTCTTATTCGCCGAACTTTTAACACATAGTACGTACTAACTAGACAATTTACAGATTTGTACAAGAAATACGTAAGTAAACGCTGTAGACGTCGATTACATTCTTGGTGGCAAATTTATACGGTCCACTATTAACACCGATATGCTTTTGAGGAAACAAAGGACTTGAGAAAGTGGTTCTAATTCAGGTTTTTACAAGCTTTCAAATAAGTTAGATATACATACACATTGCAAACTACTACAAACGTATAGCAGATACTACTATCTCCTATAAACGATGGCTTACGCAAGTGAAACATTCATTTCACCTTTCTTTGACACAGAAAGTCCAGTACAGCATGAAAAACCTTTCAACCTGTAGTACTTTCATCTTGGATTTCCATATAAATTGCTAATCTATTGCACAGGACTCACAGTCACACGTTTTTCTAGTACCCACCTAGGTACAGTTCTTTTATAAACTGTTGCTTATAGTTTTGACTTTCTGTAGGTTTTTATTACTTCGCTGACAATGAAATATAATACACAAGTATGTACTTTTTCATTATTTACAAAGAAATATATATTTTTTAATGTTCAGCTAACGCTATACCTAGTATTGTTACGTGACATGACAACTCTATTTTAATCGAAATAACAGGATACCTACCTCATACAACCAACAAAATAGGATGGCTTACTTTCAATTCAAATCGGTATTTTAATGAAATGTCAAAATGATACCCTCTATGGAAATTTCCATGGAAAATCCATTGACATATAGACCAGGCATATATAGCCATTTTTTTCAATTAAAAAGTCAAAATTGACTGCAAAGCGTGAAAGAGAGAAAAAGCTCGTATGGCCTTTGACAGGTATTGTGTACAAAGTATCGTTGTCTCTTTCTAGAGGTGGTCAATTTTGTGAGGTTATGGCGCAGTCTTGTTCTCTATGTCAATGGGAAAAGCCCAATGCTTTATTTTTTTGTAATACTTTCTAAGCTGCCATCGACAAATTATATAAATTTAGTATTCGTTCTGAGTATTGTAAAAGGGGCGTCTAAACGGCCATTTTTTACATAATTTTTTGGCGGCTATGCTGTGGCTGGAAACATGGCAGTACTCTCCAATATTGATATGATGGTTGCCAGACGATCGCCGAACGATCGGTTTTCCGCAATGTTGTCCGGACAATTTTATTGTTGTTTCAGTCGCTCTCTATTTTATTGTTGCCGGCTTGTGTAGTCTGTTTAGGAGACTGAATCATGCGCTATACAATTGCAGACATATTGCCATTATTAGTCGAGCAATTAGTTGCCAATAGTGCCGCCACAAATTGCCATAAAAAATGACCCGTTTACACGCCCCTTAATTTCAATAACACGTTAAATTACGGAGGAACATATTAAAAGCATTTTAATAAAGGTAAGGTAAGAACTATCATTATTAAAAAATATTTTTTTTACCATCCAATTTTAAGGAGACAAATTCTTAAAAAAACCTTTTCTATGTATTCCTAGTCCTATGTTCCCCTGTTGTTAATGAAACATAAGGGGGTAAAACACCCCCTTACGTCCCTGCACAGCTCATCCTACGGGGTAACAGCAGAGATACACCTCGCTAATCGGTATGCTAAGCCTACCTTTATTTAAACAAACAAAAACAGCCTTTATCCACCAACAATTACGGAGGAAATTATCATGAATGGACATTAATCCGTTAATTAATATTTTATGGAACAAAAATACTAAATAATAGATATAAATTACTCGTAATGGCTATTTTTATTGTTATTCTTTTGTTTGTTCGATGTATTATTTATAATGGATAATAATAATGGGTTCGGCATTCCAAAACATACGTTATTGATATTTGAGTAACTTGGAAATATTATATTTTGATATTAACACGGTTCTAATACAATGACATGCATTATTATACTAGCGGCCCACCCCGGTTTTGTATAGAGTTTTCTTTACTATCCAACTTGATAAATCCAAACTCATGTACTCTTCTTATAATATCTTGTTTTTGCATGAGTCCTCTAATATAATGTATAATATAACAGCAGCACCTTACCTACCTATAGGCATATGCAGGTGAAGTGCAAGAGAGTTAATCTTTATTAGATTCGCAAACAATAGGTACAGCCGGAGAAAAGAACACAGCAATAAAAATTCACGGCCACTCTTTTCAAATTGCCAATGTTTACAATGTTCCTTTGCTTATAAACTGCTTCTGTGGCGCGGTGGGAGTGTATCCGACTTCTACGCAAGAGGTTGTGGGTTCGATCCCCACCCAAGATAAAACTTTGTGAGATGAGCACGATGGTGTAAGTATAAAACGTATATACATATTTAGAAATATATAAGTATGTTTATCAGTTGTCTGGTTTCCATAGTCCAAGCTCTGCTTAGTTTGAGATTAGATAGCATTGTGTGAGTTGTCCCAAGATATTATTATTATCAATATATAGCCTAAGGTAGACTGGCAGAGAATGCTTTTAGCATTAAGTCCACCTTTGTACAACTTTGTGCATAAAGTTTTAAATAAATAAAATAAATAAATAAATATATACAGTTTATAAGCAAAGATTATAATCTATACTAATATTATAAAGCGGTAGAGTTTGTTTGTTTGTTTGCTTTGTTTGTTGGTTTAAACGCGCTAATCTCAGGAACTACTGGTCCGATTTGAAAAATTCTTTTTTTGTTGGATAGCCCATTTATCGAGGAAGGCTAGGCTATATAACATCACACTACGACTAATAGGAGCGGAGTAGCGACGAGAAATGTTGCAAAAACGAGGAAAATTTACGCATACGAAGTTGCGCGGGACAGCTAGTAATATATAAACTGTATAAGTAGTAGTAACTGTGTATGCAGATATAATTATAAAATGTATATATGCTAACTGTGTAAGGCTTTAAAGTACGCAGAGGACGCTGCTGCCCGTCCTCCGGTGTGACATCCCATAGTCACCTTGACGACACCCACAGGAAGAGATGGAGTGGTACTATTCTTACGCCGGCACACACAGCAACAAACTATCAACTTACATGAAATGTTTCAATGGATTGTCACTTACTATATCAAGAAAGACAACAGTCTTTATCATGTATAATTTGTTTTTTTAAAAAGGTCATAAAGAACTTTCGCGAAGCGTGCAGTATATACTAGTATTACGTATACCTTTTTCGCCAAAATAAATAGCAAACCCATTACACCATGCCGCATATAAGAAAACAAGAGCACTTCGCGTACAGATATTTTTAAATACGGCTCAGCTGAGTGATATTACACACTACGGGGTACAATGGGTTGTCTGAAATGACAGGCCATTTCGTCGGTGACATGCCCTAGACGTTTCCTTTGCGTGTATGTACAGAGTACGAGTATGTGGATTAGAAAAATATTAGGTTACTAGCTGTCCCGCGCAACTTCGTATGCGTATTTTTTTCCCGTTTTTGCAACATTTCTCGTTGCTGCTCCGCTCCTATGGTCGTAGCGTGATGTTATATAGCCTATAGCTTTCTTCGATAAATGGGCAATCCAACAAAAAAAGATTTTTTCAAATCGGACCAGTAGTTCCTGAGATTAGCGCGTTTAAACAAACAAACAAACAAACTCTTCCGCTTTATAATATTAAGTATAGATTTAGGATTGAAGATTATTTTAGGAGTCCCTAGAATTTGATATAAAATGAGCAGACGGCAGAGAACCAAAGTTATCGACATAGCCCACCGGATTAGCAAGCTGAAGTGGCAGTGGGCTGGCCATATTAGCCGAAGAACCGACAACCGTTGGGGTAAACGAGTTCTTGAGTGGAGACCGCGGCTCGGCAAATGTAGTGTAGGACGCCCTCAGGCCAGGTTTAGTGATAAATAAGCCGAGAATAGATCCTCGGCTTCTCGCATCCAGCTCCTGCCAGCCGTTTTGCGTAAATCATCAATTCATAATTTCATAATCCACTGCTGGACTTAAGCCTCTCCAAATGCACGCCACTTTGTTCTAACAAAGTGGCGTGCATTTGGAGAGGTTTAAGTCCAGCAGTGGACTGCGATAGGCTGATGATGATGATATAAAACGAGAGACTGTAATTATAATCTTAAAAATAAAATCCAAAAGGTCAATTATTCTATAGGGGCTGTCAATCCTAATGTTAAAACAGAAAAAAACAATAAAGAGACAGAAATTTGCAATAAAAATAAAGAAATTCGAAACAAAAATGAAGAAACCGACAACAAAAGTAGAGACACAAAAACAGTCGAGAAATCTAGAATAGCGACTCGTCTCCTGCTAGCATCACTTCACAATCACCCAGGAAACTTCCCATCATAGTAGCAAAACACTGAACAAGAACACCTTATTAAGTATAATCTTTAAAAAACACCACACTAACAATACGTACCAATTCAGGGCATATCCGTTCCAAGCCTCATTACAAGTCACATCAATCACTCGTATTCACACCTTTTATATTAAAACTTGTATTATTGTGCGAAAACCAAGTTCACCATATATGTACGTCGTCTTTCCTGAAAGGTAGAAGCACTTGTCGAGGAAGGCGACAATGGATGGGGCTACAAAAGAAGTGGGCCCCCGCTCCAGCGGTCCGAGAGCATAACAAAAACGAACTCACATTGTAAAGTTTTAATATTCTGCGAACTAGCAATATGTCCTGACTTCTTATGGGCTTTTCTCAACTTTCTATTAATGTTATACAATTACTTATAAATGTATAGACTAGTTTGCCCGTGAGCCGTTGTAATACAGCCGAAATATACAGCAATAAAACAAGGTATTAACCTTAAACTATTCACGCTATTAAGACCCGTAGTCTATTCAAATCAAGTCAATCAGTCTGTATCGGTCCACAAGGCTAACTTACACCACAACATCCGGTCCTCCGCCTTCCGCATTCCAGCGACTTTCTTTAAGACGTCAGGCCATCTCGCTGAGGTAGTCAGTCCGTAGTCTATTAGAAATCCATACTGCAATATTATAAATGTGAAAGTAACTCTGTCTGTCTGTCTGTTACGCCTTCACGCTCAAATAGGTAAAGGTTTGAGTCCTTGGGAAGGACATAAGATAGTTTTTATCGCGATAACCGACATCCACGCAGGCGGAGCCGCGGCCGAAAGCTAGTGTATTTTAATTATATCATTCAAACATTTCAGGAAGCTAAATGCGCATTTTGAAACATATTTTTTAATAAATTATTTTTTTAATATCAAATTTAAATTTAAATGTCTAAGCTATAAAGACAAATCCAATCATATCAAAAAATTTCAGTCAAATTCGTATGCAATGAAGTTTTATATAATCCCATATAATCAAACCAGCACCATATTCGTTGGAAATGAAAACCGGACGTGACGACATCACCTACGACAGCACCTGTCACCGAATAAGAAAAATTTTGTCAGTGCAAATACGAGTAATAATAATATCTTGGGACCACTCATACAACGCTATCTGATTCCAAACTGTACTATGGTAACTGGATATCTCGTAAACATATTTAATTATTTCTAAATACATACATATTTTGGATAAATAACACCCAGACACAGAATAAACCATCGTGTTGATCACACAAAGTTTTATCCTGGGTGGGGATTGAACCCACGACCTCCGGCTTAGCAGTCAGGGTCACTTACCACTATACCAACAGGTCAAATGCATACGTATAAGTAATTTTACAGTTAGTATAATACCGATTGTGCAAAAGATTGGTTTCTTTATACCCTCACTCATTAGACTTTAATAACGGATTTTGAAATAAAGAATATCTTTTGGCTTATTCCATGTTTTTTTAATAAAATTTATGAAGAATTGAAGACAAAACATTTGCAAGTAGCAGTTGCAAAATTATTTTTTAATTAATTCGTTTATAGGAAAAGGGGCAAATTTTTAACTGCTTTCAAAAAAGTAAGTTCTTTGTTAGACCCACATGTATGTATGTTTGTATGTATGTATGTTCGCGATTTTCTCGAAAACTTCCTTTATTCATAGTAATATGATAAAGCTGAAGAGTTTGTTTGTTTGTTTGAACGCGGTAATCTCAGGAACTACTGATCCGAATTAAAAAAATATTTCACTGTTAGATAGCCCATTTATCAAGGAAGGCTATATATATATATATATATATATATATATATATATATATATATATATATATATATATATATATATATATATACATCACGCTACGACCAATAGGAGCGGAGCAGCAATGAGAAATGTTGCAAGAACGGGGAAAATTTACGCAAACGAAGTTGCGCGGGACTGCTAGTTACTTATTTATAAGCAGGCATTTGTTAATCGACTGCATATTCTTCTGGAAAGGTTTTAAGTAGTTACAACGTTATCTTAACTCATAAACCAGTAGAGATATAGCCTAAAACATAGGAATAAGTCAGTGAAATTTGCATTCGAAGATGTGCTTGATCATTTTTTCATGCTACGCAAGCCGACTGCTACGCAAGAGGTCGTGGGTTCGATTCCCACACGGGACACCACTTTGTGTGATCCACAAATTGTTGTTCCGAGTCTGGGTGTGCTTTGTGTCCGTGACTTGTATGTTTGTAAAGTCGTCTTTAAAAAATATATATATATATATTAATTTGAAGGTGGTACATTTTTCTTAAAAAAGTTATTGCAAGACAATGTGCACTTTATGAGCGTCTATGGTATATATTATACATGTATATCGCTATGCTATATTAAAGCGATAGGTCATTTATTCATAAACACGAACTTTTGAAAACCACGGGACCAAAGAAGCTGAAAGATAGGTGTGAAATTTCAAAAATATATTTTTAAATTTCACCCATAAAGGGGTCTAAAAAGCAGCAAGTGTCAATATAAGAGTGAATTCTATATCAACAAAACAACAGTCATTATAGGGTTTCTACAAGTTTATATCAATAAGCCCAGATCCTTGGCTATCGTCGTCGCCAGTAATTACGCTACGGTCTTAATTTCTGCCGGCTTAAGTGACCTTTCATTAGGTTCCACGTGTACTAACGATCCTCACTTAACTCAGTTCCGTCTTAAGGACAGGCCACACCGCGAGCTAAGCTAAACGAAGCTGACTTCGTTTAGGTTACCTGACATAGCTTAATGCGCTCAGTGCACTTTTGTGAATGAATAATAAGGAAACGGGGATGTGTTTTATTTCGATGTTATACTTTAGAAATCGTATACTTATCGGACTCTCAATTATGCGAGGATTATTAAACAAGCTAAAAATATCTTAAGTGTAACAGAAAGCTGAATTACTCATGACTTTCAGCCTTATCATCATTAATGCATCTATTTAGGTTAGCCTTCATAGTCGGGTAAAGTAAATCATGGTGCATTTCGTTTATTCAACTATGCAGTAGCAAAATGACATGTACGCTTAATCTAGTGTAGTTCAGGTCCTCAACTAAATTATGAAGAGACACCGCTGTTCTAGACCTAAACTAAGCGAGGTTAGTTTCGTACAGCTTAGCTCGCGGTGTGAGCTGCGATTAAAGCTTAAGGACTTCGTCGGTCACTTCATTGTGTGCTAAGCATTATTGAAGAACTCCATTGTGGTTATAACAACTGCTGATTGATCGAGAATCTTCAACTTTTGTGGATGATTGTGTAAAATCCTTGACCAGGGTATAGTCAGGACACAATTTTATTAATAAGAGGTTTATTCAACGACACAACTGTAAATCAATAAATTGGTGACTACATTAAACTGCCAGAAATTATTTTGATGTTGATGCCAATCTTCGTTATGCTGTCGTAGAGAACGCGTTGATTTTCGTAAATATCTGCTGACGACATCTTGTTGTTTGCTTGTTAGATCTCGAACTCAGATGTGAGAGTGAGCTGCTTTTCCACTCTTCTGGCTCTGGTTTTGCTCGTAGGACCAACGAGCAAAACCAGAGCATGTTGGGGTTTTATCCCAACAGTGATTGTTTGTTAGTGATAAGCCGAAGCTCGTAAAATGTTTGTTTGTTGAAATGAATAGACGTGTAACACGGTAAACAGGTTTATTTCTAATAAATTATTATTGTATAATATAACAATACTTAGTTCTAAAATGCTGAGCGTTGTTACTGTAATTGGACCAACTTACGCAGATGTGTAAAAGGTTAATGTGTGGTGTAACTCGTATAGTTTGATTCGATTTGAGAATTTTATATGTATTAAAAAACAAGCAGGTACTTTACATTTTTTTTGAAGACGTCTCCCGCAGTAGTTTACAAGCCCTGTGTCGCGGGGTGCTTTTACAAACATACAAGTCAAGGAAGCACACCCAGACTCGGAACAACAATTTGTGGATCACAGAAAGTGGTGTCCCGTGGTGGGAATCGAACCATTTACATTTTTTTTAATTGTAGAGAATTAAGCATACAAGAAAATGATGCAACCTTCATATAAATCTGCAATAGATCATTAGTTTGTAATAGGATTAGTAGAATAAACACGATTTGATCGTTATTATATGATAACTTATTACATTTTATCCGAATATCATCAAGAATTTAACCGAAAAGGGTTGCACAAGTGCCATAAGCGATTTATGGAATTAAATTAAAGCACTCGGTGTTTCGGCCAAACCGCTCCCTTTTTCGGCAATTAAAATGAGATCAGAGAGACCCATGTTTTATTTTTCTTTTCTTTTTCGGCCAGCCTGTGGGAAAGCTGCAATAAAGATAAATTATGGTTTTTAATTTTGTTGGTTTGTTTGTAGTTAATGATGAGGACTATGACGTCTTTAAGAAGTATTTAAATGGATGGACGCGCTTTTTCTTAAAAAAAAAAGAAGGTATCCTGAAGGGTGCTTTGGAAATTTTCAAAATGATGCATCGGGTTCACTTGCGGTCGTTATAAAGTGCTTGGTCATTACCAAGTTTGAGCAAAGGCAACTAATGGAAGTCTTTGGAAAAGCATTAAGAACAGTGTCGCACCATTAAGTGCATAAAGGTAATGACTATAACTTCGAACACTGTAACAAACGATACTGTACTACACAGTAAATATAGTTTATTGAAGATAGTGAATTTAAAAAAAACACTACATGTTACAGGCGAAGAACCATTTCGAATGAATTAGATATCTAATAAAATAAAAATGCATCGCTTTGAGAGCTGCAATACCACAGACAGACACACATATACACGTTAAACTTATTGTACATGTATTTTCTAAAAATGAAACCCACATATATATATATATATATATAAACAAAATTTCTTGTTTAAAGGTATTAGGTAGATAGATAACACTTTTGAAAATTCCCGACGCAGAAGGGCAGGGTTGTGTTAAAAAATTGGTGTACTGAAGTGAGGCATCTAAAATAATATAAATTACTTATGAAAACGATTAATTATGTTTAATCGATTAAAAATACTAACAAACTTCTAATTTAACAATATAAAAAATTATACTTAAACGATTTAATAAAAGTTTATATTTAGGACAGTTACAGTAAATACTAAAGAAAGTTTGAAAAAAAAAATCTATACGAAAATAAATCAATACTAATTATGACATTGTAATGCGAATCACATCTCTAATAACTTGGTTTAGTTACCGCCCCCGCCCCCCGCTTCCTATCACTATTTACTTCAGTTCAATCTGGCCGATTTACGTTGAAATAACTGTATACACAAATAGGTATACACTACATGCAAAGTGTATTACAAAAAAAATTGAAAAAATAAGTTAAAAAATTAAAAGAATAAGTAAGTGTCTGTATACCTGGACACTTGCTTATAGTTTCAAAATAAAATTAGTTAGAACAGAACAAAAGTTCTATTTTTTGAATGCATTCAAAAATTTTACATGGTTCCACTTAAGGCCTTCTGTGACCTGATATAATTGCTGATGTTGTTTATAGAGCTTGCGCAATTTGAAGCATGGCGGTGCACGCCGCAGGCGCCACGGCGTGAAGTGAAGCACGCAACTACTATCGCTGCACCGTACGAGTACGTGGCGGGTATCGCTGCGGCGCATGCGGGGTACTAAATAATTCGCATTTACAAAGAATATTATTATATTAAGGTATGTAATGGTATTAAATAATTCACTTTTAAACATAGATTTTTTTATAAAAAAAGGCGATTGTGGGTTGCGCGATTTTCAAATAAGACTGGCAGAAGGTTCCGAAGCGGGCATCGAGAATTAGCGCTGCATGCGCCACCGTGTGCTCCACCACTATAATCGCCACGAGTTCCGCCGCAATAAACAAACGCGTGTACAATCACTTCTCCGTAAACGCACTCATAAAACGCCTTATATTTGAATTAAGCCTAACGCCGAAGCCGAAGATAGAACAAAGTGGCGTGCAATTGGAGAGGCCTATGTCCAGCAGTGGACTGCGATAGACTGATGATGATGATGAAGCCTGACGCCACACACGACGCCCTGTGTCTCCATAAATGAAGCCTTAGGCTAACTTTCATACTCTACACTCATCAAAATCTGTTTAAATATTAGCTGCGAAACATCAGTTACAGGAATAAATATTATTACACGTTTTCTAGGTACTATAGTAGGTATACAAGACGTGTGATATCCGTCCCAGTTAATCATAATTCCATGGTTATCTTACACTAAGTGTAGCTCTCGACGAGACTGCGTCTATTCATAAGCGGAAATTACACGGATGTCGTACCCGTATCACTTTACGGCTTATAGAGCTTTCACTGTTCCTATACGCAGTAGCGAACAACATTAGCGTCCGTTGTGCTATGCACAGATTAACTGTAAATAGGTCCTGTAGTACTCGTCATTTTTTAGGGTTCAGTAGCCAAAATGGCAAAACGGAACCCTTATAGTTACACCATGTCAATCCGTCCGTCTGGAAACTGTTAGTGCTAGGTGGCTGTAATTTTGTATGGATACATATATTGGTTACGCCGACAAAGTGAAAGAATACATTTAGGGATACGTTTGTAAAATATTAGAGTTCAAAGTGCAAATTTTTGTTAGAGTCAAGTGCCCCCCCCCCCCCCTGCCAACTAAAAGGTTGATGCTGGGTATGTGAAAAATTAAAAGGAAAACTATTACAGCTAAGTAGACTTTACAAGTTTACGAGTAACAGCTGATCAAATGAGATGTAACATTTTCGTATAAATTCCATTGAAAAATATTATTAAGTAGATATAACGTTGTAAGTATGAAACAAAAACAACAAAAAACTCACTTCTTAAGCCGCATTATTCGGATGGGGGGAGGGACTACGGAACCCTACATTATGCGTGGCCCGACATGCACTTGCCCGGTTTTATACAGCTTCACCCGCGGCTCTACCCGCGTGGATATCGTTTATCGCGATAAACACTATCGCATGTATGACCTTTCCCTGAACACAAACTATCTCTATACCCATCTATATCAGTTCAGCGGTTTAAGCGTGAAAACGTAACAGACAGACAAAGATAATTTCATATTAATTTATAATAAGTTTGGATGAAACAAATTCGCTTCCCGCTGTTTGTTTTTTTTTTAATGTAAGGGATTTTTTTAGCGTTCGCCATTATTCAGATCGGATGTATAAAGGTATGTGTTACAGTACAATATCTTTGTGCTGTATCTACAATCTACATCACAATCTTATGTTCCTTATCGCACGTTCAGTATCTATTAAATGTTTCTACTATCTGTTATCAACACGAAGTCGTTAGTATATAAGATGCACCTTTGGATAATTATAACCAGACTATACTACATCTTTTGTCTCATTTATACCTAATCATATACTGCCAAGAAGTTTGGCAAATTGGTGACCCCGACGAACGAATACGCAGCAAGAAACATGGCACAATCACCGTGCAAGGCGAACATAAATCAGCAAGGAACACTTGAAGTAGCTGCTGGCACCTCGGTTTTATCCCGCATTCCGGAATTTTGGAAAGACCAACCAAGATTATGGTTCACGCAACTAGAAGCCATATTAGCACCACAGAAGCAAGGAGACGAATACAAATACTGTACAGTAATAGCAAAGTTATCCAAGGAAGAAATACTACAAGTTAGTGACCTAATCACTTCACCACCGACTACAGATAAATACAAAAACATCAAGGAACGTTTAATTGATTGTTACGAAGAAACAGAACAGCGACAGTTTCAAAAATTAATATCAGAGACAGAACTCGGTGATCAAAAACCTTCGCAGTTATTACGTCAAATGCGAGTCCTCGGGAGAGGAAAAATCAGTGACGAAACAATTAAACTACTATGGTTCAGGCTTTTACCAACATCAGTTACTACGGTTCTAGCAGTTACGGAAGACATGGAAATTGACAAACTGAGCCAAATTGCAGACAAAATAATAATGAATTCAAAAGTAACCGAAATATCAGCTGTTAGCAACGACACTTCAAACGACAACAATACAGCATGCATTTTAGCCCAGCTAGCAAAATTACAGATAGATATTGACGCAATTCAGCAAGGTCAATATGGCTATCGACCCAACACGCACAATCATTTCAAGAAACGTCAACAATTCCCGATTATGAGGCCGAGAACAAACTATAGAGGAGCAAATCGATTTTGTTACTACCACGAAAGATTCGGAAAATATGCAAAGAACTGCATTAAACCATGCGGTTGGAAACCAATGACTTACGTACGGAACCAGGGAAACGAATAAGAGCACAGACAACGGCGAAACTCTGTGCAATCCACCCATCCAATCGCCTCACCATTACCGACCGAAAAAGTGGTATGAAGTTTTTGATTGACACGGGCGCAAATATTTCAGTCATTAGCAAGCAACAGAGACATTCAATTTTACAAAATGAACAATACACACTATACGCTGCAAATGGGACTAAAATTAGGACTTACGGCGAGAAGACGCTTACCTTGAATTTAGGACTACAACGATGTTATAAATGGAATTTTGTAATCGCCGATGTTACACAACCAATAATTGGAGCAGATTTTCTAGAGCACTATAAACTATTAGTCGACATAGCAGGTCGCAAACTTATCGACAAAGTTACAGAGCTGACAACGCATGTAACTTCGGAAAAAGCGACACAACAAACAATTCGTACTATCGCAGTGGGAACGAATCCACGTATTACGCAACTTTTAAACAAATACGAAGACATCACGAAAGGGTCCTCTCTCCGCAATGCGCCCAAACATAAGATTGAACATCACATTATCACTACAGGACCACCCGTCGCAGCTCGGGCAAGACCATTACCTCCAGAAAAATACGACATAGCCAAAAAGGAATTTCAAAATATGATAGAACTCGGAATTTGCCGACCGTCAGATAGCCCATGGGCAAGCCCATTACATATGGTAAAAAAGAAAAATGGCGAATGGAGACCGTGTGGAGACTATCGAATGCTCAATAGCACGACAGTACCGGACAAATACCCACTACCAAGATTAACTGACTTTACATACATATTAGAAAATAAGAAGATACTAAGCAAGATAGATATACGTAAAGCATACCATTGTATTCCTGTTAAAGATATAGAAAAAACAGCCATCATCACACCTTTTGGACTTTTTGAGTACTTAATAATGCCTTTCGGATTACGCAATGCGGCACAAACATTTCAACGATTCATGGATTCCTTATTTAGAGATTTAAACTTCGTATTTATATTTGTAGACGACTGTCTCATCGCATCGGACAACGAAGATTTGCATTATCAGCATTTAGAAACGGTTTTCAAACGTTTACACGAGAATGGAATAACCATTAATCTCGAAAAATGCGAATTTTTCAGAAAGGAAATAGATTTCTTAGGTTATCATATAACGAGCCAAGGAATACACCCTACCGAAGAAAATTACAAAGCAATCATGGAATTTCCCAAACCGAAAACAATTCAAGAATTAAGAAGATTTTTGGGCATGGTCAATTTCTACAGAAGTAATATTCCACGCGCAGCGGAAAATCAAAGAATTTTAAACGAATATCTACATGGTTCAAAAAAGAACGATAATTCACCTGTTCCTTGGACAACGGAAGCAGACAAAGCTTACGAAAAATGCAAGGAAAGCATGAAAAACGCAGTGTTAACAGCGCATCCTTCCCGCAACGCATCACTAGCGCTCATGACCGACGCTAGTGCTACTTGCGTTGGTGGAGTTTTACAACAAAAATCCGGACGCAAATGGGAACCATTAGGATTTTTTTCACAAAAATTGAGAGAAACTCAACAAAAATATTCTACATTTGACAGAGAGCTGTTAGGAATATACATGGCCGTCAAACATTTTCACAGATTAATCGAGTTTTCGATACCATTCATGGTATGAGCCATCCAGGAAAAAGAACTACAAGAAAAATGATAACCCAAAGGTATTTATGGCCGTATATGAACAAAGATATCAATAATTGGTGTAGATCATGTATAGCCTGCCAAAAATCAAAAATACAACGACATACGATATCACCTCCTGGTACATTTATGACAGCGCAACGTTTTGAACATTTACATATTGACATCGTCGGACCACTTCCGATTTCACAAGGGAAGAGATATTTAATCACAATCATAGATCGTTGTACGTCATGGCCCGAAATATTTCCGGTAGAAGATATAACTGCAGAAACAGTAGCCAAGACACTTTTCGAAGGATGGATTACTCGTTTTGGATGTCCATTGGGCATTACTACGGATCAAGGCCGACAGTTTGAATCAAGAATATTTGAGTCACTCTCACAATTTTTGGGAATACATAAAATTAGGACAACACCTTATCATCCACAATCCAATGGAATGATAGAGAGATTTCATAGAACTTTAAAGGCGGCGTTAATGACAAGAGAATCCAACGAAAATTGGTTAAAAGAAATTCCAACAGTTTTACTCGGGTTGCGGAGTAGCTTGCGAGAAGACACAGGTTATAGTTCAGCAGAGATGACATATGGAACGCCAATACGACTCCCTGGAGGATTTTTTGAGTCATCAGCAGCACAGTTATCAACGTACGAAGAGTTTGTAAAACAAATTCAAAAGGACATCACACAAATGACATCAATTCCGAAAAGAAAAAAACACAATCAAGCTATATTTGTGCATCCCGAACTCAAAGAATGCTCACACGTATTTGTTCGGTGTGATAGAATTAAGAAAGCCCTGACACCGCCGTATGAAGGACCCTACCCAGTAATTAGTAAAACAGATAAAACATTTTGCATTAGAATTAGGGATAAAGAGACAGTGATATCAATTGATAGATTGAAACCAGCTTTCATGATCAATGACGAATCAAACTACGTGCCAGATTCAAAGGATTGCGACAGGCATTCACACACGTACACTACACGATCGGGACGTAAAGTAAAGCCAGTAGTACGTCTATAAAAAATCGCTGATATAAGTAAGCTATTCGTATATATATTAACATAGATCTTGAAAATGGGAAATCAAAGTTCTAAGGACCAGATAACATACAATACGGACAATTACCTCAATCAAAACGAAGCGGACCAACTCCGTAACCTGATCCAGGAGGACTTACGGTGGACAAGAAATGTTGCAATGGGACAGATTATTTTAACAATCGGCGTGATCCTAATTTACGGCATAATGAAAACACTGGACAGAAGAATGAAGAGTTTAACGGAAAAAAATAATAAACACTCGTGCAACAGCTAAGTCAAAATTACAGACGTCAGCAAATCACACCACAACAGGCGTCATCAAATTCCACCGAGTACAATAGCATTATTATTTATATACATCAGCAAATAACTAGTAAGGTCTAGGTCAAATTTATATTGTAAACACTATTACCATAATTTTTTTTTAAAGGGGGGTGTACTGTTACAGTACAATATCTTTGTGCTGTATCTACAATCTACATCACAATCTTATGTTCCTTATCGCACGTTCAGTATCTATTAAATGTTTCTACTATCTGTTATCAACACGAAGTCGTTAGTATATAAGATGCACCTTTGGATAATTATAACCAGACTATACTACATCTTTTGTCTCATTTATACCTAATCATATACTGCCAAGAAGTTTGGCAAAGTATGCATACGCATGCATATTATGTCCGTGCAAATAATAAAAAATGCCGCCCTAAACCAGTTACACATTCGGAACTATTAATTAGATTTCCCTAAAAGCCGTATTTACCTAAAATAGAAACGCGTATGAATATTTTTGGATCATACTTATTAATCGAATACTTAAACGTCACTTAGTTTTCGACTTAGTTTGACTGCCTCTGTGGCGCGGTGGGAGAGTGTCCGACTTCTACGCTACGGTCGTGGGTTCGATTCCCACACTGGACACCACTTTCTGTGATCCACAAATTGTTCTTCTGAGTCTGGGTGTACTTTGTGTCCGTTACTTGTATATTAGTAAAGTCCCCCGCGACACAGGGCTTGGACTCTAAAGCGGGAGTCGTCTTTAAAAAAAAACAAATATAAAAATTTCGAAAAAAAAAAATTAAGACCTTAAAAGTACAATTGAAATGTTTACCTACTTTTGGGCAAAACTCAATATTTAAATATCTAATTATAATCATAATTCTCATCATTATCTATTTAAATATCTAATTATATATAATAAATATCTAATAATTAAATATCTATCGTTTGAATTTGAATATACAGAGATATATCATGCAATACCCGTGTGTCAATTGTCAAAAGTGTAACCTCTCTAAATTTAATTTCGACGTCTAGACGGTTGAAATCACGAGCTAGATTTAATAAATATCAGTATTTCGAAATATTATTAAAACTATATTACAAAATTCATTCAACCTTTTCATAAACTAAATGGCGTGTCACGTCACTACATTGCGGTATTTCAGACCGCGTACATGACACGCCGGCGTTTGGAAAATTCATATAAATATCACTTTGCAGACAGCAGGCTGCGTGTAACCACATACCTATATATCTTTGTACTTATATGTAAACTGGCCTCCACTTCATAGTCTTAAATATTTTTAAACTTTTGCGGTTTACAAACATATGCGGCTATTTCAAAGACTACGGCCATAATAAACGTGAGCTTGGTGAGCATTTTTTGGTCCCTGATGGAATGTTTCAACCACTAGAATATTTTATTTTAATATTAAGATTTTGTTTTTTTTTTAAATTAAGAATTTTAAAAAACACTGAAGGAATATACTAAACATTTTCCAAAAATATTTTTAGAGACGTGATGTTAAAGTTGATATTAAGTACTATAAAAAAAGGTTGTCAGTAAAGTCGGTTTACGGACAATAATTTTACGTGATGACGTCATAAAAAAACATTGAAAACATATCGCCATTCGCGTTGCTTAGCGACCAACCAATAACGTTAGTTCCAATTGTATCTCATTTCATGTTGCTGCAATCGCCATTCGCTGTTGCTTAGCGTTTTTAGACACTTTTCGTAGGTATGTGCACCCGGTCATCGATTTATATGACGTTATCACGTCTAAAGAAACAGAAGAGTAAAGAAACAAAAATCTCTGCTGTGCTGTAAATCTTTAATACTATTGAATTTTGTTTGCCAAGTTTTCACACAATTTTCTAATTTAAAAAGTTTAGAGCAGTATTTCAAATCTAAGAAATATAATTTCAAAATATGTTAAAATATCTATAAAATCCTTTTATACGAGCATAAGCAATAACGTATAACAATAACTTTCAGCTTCAATTTCAAGCTGAAAGTTCGTACACTGTTACTCGATGGATTAGCTGAATCTCAACGTTAGCCACATAAATGACTGTAACGTATGTCTGTATGTTATGAATTTAAGTTTATGTTTATTTGTATATAATGTATTTAAGTTAGTATATGTTTTTTGTATGTATGTAATGTATTTGAGTATGGTTATATATATATATATATCTGTATGTATGTTATGTTTTTAAGTATACGTATGTTTATATATATATATATATAAATATATATATATATATATATATATTTATAATCAATTGTATATATCTTAAATAACTAGCATTGGCTGTCTACAATCTGCACCTATATAATTTTATGTTACATCACCCAAAGGTTGGCTGGTAGAGAATGCTTTTAGCATTAAGTCCGCCTTTGTACAATATTTTGTGCATGAAGTCAATAAATAAATAAATAAAATAAGCAAACACAACGAAATTATTTGTTCTGCACTCAGAATCGAATGCATTGAGTGAACTCGTAAAAGTACCATCAAAGGAATAAAATGTCGAATGTGCTCTGTATGAAACACAAAAACTAGGAAGCCATCTCGATTGTAGAACAGGCTTTTAGTGTTTAACCGATTTTAATAGAAAATATGATATGTACTGACATAAAACACCAAGGGTTTAGGGCTTAACACTAACGCCCTCGAGGCACACATTTACATATCTCATGAACATGGAGTCTCGGACCAGTTTGAACCAATTGAAGTGCTATGTCTATTAGTTAAGTTTTAGGTATATGAGCGTTGTTCAAGCAAAGTACAACAGAATTCTTTTCATTTTTAGAATTTGAATCACACGATATCGTAAAATGAATAAAATTCAAAAAAGACTTCTACTACTTTGACACTACATCTACTTTTTCATACATTTACTTTTTCTCATCTCTATCTTCATAAACTTGTAATGTCGAGTTCGCAAAGGAACAGCCATGAAGAGCGTTACGTAGAGCTTTGTACCTTTATTCGCATAACTGCTCGATATTTAAATCTTGGAGAAGGACACAGGACACACAGTCGAAGCCTGGCACAACAAAGTACCTGTACAGTAAACCCAGCATCCTTCATCTTAATCATAGTGTATAATAAATAACTCCTTACAAAGTGAAACATGTTCATTACAGCGCAACAACGGTTGCATCTTTATCTGACAGATTCACCCCATTAACCCTGCGCCGCCACGTAGCTGCTATAAATCAAAACGTCATCAATCTATGTTGCGGAGTGCACCGTGATTAAGACGATGGGACGATGGTACGTTAGGTTTTATAGTCGCTGTAATTCATCATTGAGACTTTTAAGTGCTAAGTTTTAGTGTTCTGATGAACGGGAAGTACTTGCAAAGACGGCGCAGATCTTCTTAAATCTATAGAATTTAGTACAGTAAGCTATTTGTTTCCGAGATTAGCTGTATTTAATTTCGTTTTTTTTTTTAAATATGGTACATAATAACTACCTACGTTATGACACTCTAACTCTAACTGTAAAATATTAAGAGTGTGCCTATGCTTAGGAGTACAGCAGTAATTGGGTATTTGATTGAAGTCAAATCAGCCTTTTTTTTAAGAAACGTCAAAAACGAGCCGCTCTGTACAAATTTGAATGGAATGCTAGCATATGACGTCACGTTTTCTAAGGTCAAATTATTTACTTTCAGTGTTTCTCTTTATGATTATAAATTAACTAACACATTAAATTAATAAACAAACATATTTTTTAGAACACTTTAAGGCATATTTTTACCTGGTTATTATAAAATATTTTATTTGAATAGTAGTCAAATACCCAATTGTTACTTTTATCATTTCCAATCATACTCATGCCTGTTTCTAAGGTCAGATTTGGTAATTTATTTATTGTGTGTGTATGTATGTATTTCAAAAAAAAAAACCTATCTCATACCTTTAAACGAGCAATTATTGTGTATAATAATAATAAATAATATTAATATCTTGGGACAACTCACACAACGTTATCTGATCCCAAACTAAGCAGAGCTTGTACTATGGCAACCAGACAACTGATAAACATACTTATATATTTCTAAATACATATTATAGATAAATAACACCTAGACACAGAACAAACCATCGTGCTCATCACACAAAGTTTTATCTTGGGTGGGGATCGAACCCACGACCTCTTGCGTAGCAGTCGGATACACTCCCACCGCGCCACAGAGGCAGTCAATTCAGATTATGTATATAATATATTATATTATATACATATATATATAATCTGAATCTCGGCTACAGCTCTAGCGATTTTCATGAAATTTAGTATGCAGGGGGTTTCGAGGGTGATAAATCGATCTAGCTAGGTCTCATTTTTGAAATACATCGTTTAAAAAAAGAATACCGAGGGAAGCTCGATCATCCAAGTACTGATGGAATTATGGAAATAACAATATTGCAAAAAGCTTCTTTACCTTTTCAATACGTCATACTCATTCCAAGATTTGAAAATATTTTTTGATAAGATGCTTTTTAAATGCAAAAAGACTTGATTTAACCTTTCCAATACACTACAATAATGAATCATGAACTTTTCCCCGTATACATTTACGTAGACATAAAAGTGAACTGCCCTGGCGATTAAGGGTTAGAAAAAAACGCCCCAACGGTAGGGGTGTGGCGTATCAATGAGCTTACTCACTGCGTTTCCTTGATTATAAATAAACCTCCCTTACGGAACCATCCCTTAGATGACGTATGCAAATTCAGCCACTTCTTTTATTGAGGGAAATATTGTAAGGAGTGTTTTGAGTTTAGATGTCAATCTAGAAAATGGGGAAAAGAAAATTGGGAGAATACGTTCAAGAAAATATATTTTAAAAGCATTGGAAATATAAGATACATGGGGTTTTAATAAGTGGGGAACGCACGTAAATTATTCATTAAAATAGTCGCTTAAAAAATTCCAAAGATTAAATTACGAAGAGTTTCCTCTTCGTAATTCTTCGTTTGTTTGCTTCTTAAGGATAATGGCTTAAACTACTGCGCCGATTTTGATGAAATTTGGTAGAGATATATTTTCTTAGAACTACAATCATTGACAAAACGTTTGTTAAGAATATTGTTATAAATGAACTGACAATATGAAAAATCTTCAAAAGTAACTGTATTATAAAATTAGATAGGTAACCAAGTTCTACTTTCGCTGGCCTATACACTATATGGAGACGCGCAATCTTGAATATGATAATAATTTGTATATTACTCATCATGTTTTTACTGGAAAATATCACTACGTAGGTATGAAAGCCAAATTCTATCACCATCTTTGACTGATTCATAACCTCTAATTGGTTTTCATTTGATTTTTTCGGACCTAAGTTTGTGTGACATCTGCATTTTTTTAAAGATGTGGGATTGTAGGTCCCACATTACTAGCAATCCTGTTAACCCCTCCAGCTAAGCTAAATGGCTTGTGTTAGAAGTGGGTTCACGTCTGTAGTATAATGGGTAGGATTCGAACCCGAGGCCTCACGATTGCGAGTCCGATGCTTTAACCATTTCGCTACCAAAATTAAATTGAAGTGTCTGTTTCTAATGTTAAAATAACAGTTTTTTACTATTTTTTGTAGAAGTATAATATGGTATTTATAACAAACGTCCGTTGGCCTGTCTGTTTATTCCGGCTAATCTCCAAAACGGCTGGACGGATTTTGACTGGACAATCACTGTCAGACAGCTGAGGATGTAAGAAGTAAATTAGGCTACTTTTTATCATCACGCTAACGTTTATAGGGAGAGAGCAGCACCGCAACTTAACACAGATGATGTCCAGGGCATAGTTAGTCGAAAATAATACATTTCATTCAGACCGATAAAAAATCTAACACCGATTGTTTAAAGTGTACGAGCATACTTGGTCTTACAACATAACTATTAGTTATAACGACTATATACTTCAAACTAAGTTCGTTCATATTCAATAATGTTTAACTACCATCTTCACACATTAAATTAGCATCCTCACTATTCACTGTCATCATTAATTCAATAACTAATTATCTTAAAACCGAGGTAACAAATAATACAACATTATTGTAAATCATCTCTATATAGCTTTTAAGTAATATTTTGTTCTCTGTGTACTCAGTAAGTTTAAATGTCTTAAAAGAGTTTTAGTTTCTAATGTACTAAGCAATTAAATAGTGCACAAGTATGTAGGCTAACACAAGTGTATTCTCTACTTCTTTCTGATATCTGACGCAACCGAAGAGAGAAAAGGCGAGGACACGAAGACTCGGGACAATTTTAAATTGAATATCAAATACCTTTAAAATCAAATCAATCAATAGGATTGGTCAAATTTTTAAGAAAATATGCGACAGTTCTAGGTAAAGTGTTAAACTGGTGTAAGAAAGAAACTGCCAAGAAACTGATAGATCACATTTTTACGATTTCGTAGCCGAACTCTTATAGTTTCGTCAAACAATAAAAATAAATATTTTTAGGGGGGGGGAACTCCAATAGGCTTTGTTCGCCTAACATCAACGTGTGGCACATCATTTGACAGGTCTTTTAAAAACATTTTAAGGTTTCTAATAAACTTTTTTGATTGAGTAAATATTTTTGGAAATAATCGTTCCGAAAGTTGCATAAATGTGTCCCCCCCCCCTTAACTTTTGAACCGTGTGACCAAAAAATATGAAAAAAATCACAAAGGTAGCGCTTAACAAGTACTTTAAACTAAATTTATTTCGGACATGATTGGATGTACCGCTATTGAGTTATAGCCGAAAAACTGCTTTTCTCAACAAAAGGGCGTAAGTGTCATGAACATACGCTCTTCTGTTCATGCAATTATTTAAGGCTGCGGAACCCAACACTGGGCATATTTTTGGAAAACGATAAAATTTGGGCCTGATGCAACTTCGATTAAAATGGTCGATCGCTCGATCTTCTGAATGGAAAAGAATGAGATCTCTAAAGCTGGCAAAGCATTATGCTGACAGTTCAATGAAAGTTATTGGTCATAAAAAAACTTCTATGTCTATGATCATGTCTTTTCATTCCAAATCAAAGCTTACACTCAGCATATGCTTTGTCCAATTTTACCTAAACTAACTAAATATCTAAGGCTAGCAATATATGTTCATAAACTTTCGCGATTTGTACACATTATAGATTTTTACAAACTGCGGGTCTTAATCGCGTAAGCGTGGTCACGGGACCACGGTCGTTGCAATACGTTCAAAACGTCGGAGAATAAAGCCTTAAAAAAATACTTACGCGATTAAGACCCGTAGCTCATAAAATTCTACAATATCTAAGGCTTAGCTCAAGCCTAAGTCATGTACTTGTATAATCACAGGTACAACCGTATCTAAATGCTAGTATAACTAATAAATGATAATATAATTCGTGTAAATCACAGCGTACGACCGGCCGTAACTCAACGTAATTGGCTTGACACAAAATTATGGAAATCAAGTATTACTTATGCCCCATCTACATAAATATGATTTGTCATTAAACTAATGTTCATGTCAAAGTTCAGTTTATAATTATACGGTGTGGTAGCGTGTGTTTTGACTAACAAATGGCTTATAATATCGTATAGAGAAAGACCGGAAAAAAGATTATTTTCCTTTTACTTGAAGTTTTAAGTTTTTCATTGTCAATCGTTTATATTTTTTCATTGCAATCGTTCTACAGTTAAAGATCTGATAGATATTGTCGTAATTTAAAGCAATCATGATTGTAAAAAACTATTTTTTTAAAGCTAGAAAGCCACTTATAAATGGCTGTCCGTAAAGTCGGTTTACGGACGATAATTTTACGTGATAACGTCATAAGAAAACATTGTAATAAACAACCATACCTGTGACAGCTTTAGTGGACCCGGGTGGATGGACGGCCACAATACTTCTGCCTAACAGCAGGCTGAATCGCCATTCGCGTTGCTTGGCAACAAGTCAATAGTATGGCTGCTTAGCAACCAATCAATAACGTGACCGTTACGTACGCTACGTGACACTTTTTCGTGCGTGCACCCTTCATCGATTTATAAGATGTTATCACGTCAAAAAATATTTTAAGATTAATTTTTACTAAGAAAAGATCTATTCTTTTAAAAGATCTATTCTTTCAGAAAAACCCTGTCTTAAATTCCACAACAGATCCCTGCATGCTTTTAAATCCAATGCATGGACAACTTAGTTTAGACACGTATTTTTTGAAGTAATATTTAATCAAGTATCGTCTTCATTTCAGTTCTCAAATACGTAATCAACAAAATAATACTTTTAAATTGATAAATTGTTTCAACGCCATACATTCAAACAACACTTATAACTTCTCTAACTTAATTAATAAAGACATCGCGCGGCAATTACTCGAGCGATCCCTCACGAGGTATCGAGCCGTGTACAGTTATTAACAAAAACAAAATACCACAAATTGGCTAACAACTTAAACGTCCCTCTCTTAACAAAATTACGTAATTTTGACAACAATTTTCCTACAAAATCATGGAACTTTTGGCTAAACTTAATCTATACAAGGCAACAAGCTGTTGCGTTCAGAAAATTCAATTTGTAAACAAGTTAGCATCTCGTTAAAATTCTTCCGATGTAATAAGGTAAGGCTTTGTAGGCATTTGGTGAATTTAGATCTTGAGGGTAGAACTCGAACATTCTTGTAAAGTCCCTCACGATAATAATGTTCCTGATTGCTCTTTATACATTTTACGGCTATGTTGTTTACGTATTTATCACGGGAATATATAAAAGACTTTTTTGCCGTAAACCCAAAACGCGATTCAGTCATTCATTTGTAAGCCTTATTGATTTACATTGTTTTTTTTAATCATTTGGTTAATAGATTTTTGAAGTTGTTTTTTTGGTTTTAACGTGGTGGCACCAGTGAAGTCTTACTTTTGGTAAGTCTATTGGGAAGGAAATTCCCAGTAGTTCAACTGCAAGACTACTTGGTAAGACTACTGGGATTGGGCGGATTATTATTTTTCAATTTGTATTAAATTATAAGTAATATGATTCAAGGCTCTGCGATTACATATATCCAAGATTTATAATATTTATTTCTATGTAGAGGCGCAAATACAACAGAACTCCAAGCAACACTTACAACAAAAAATCCATCCACATTTCTAACTCACCACAAGCAACGCTCAAATTACATCCCAAATAGGCATAATAACAACCAAAGTGATGTATAAAACATTATTAGAACAAAATTACAATGGACCGCAATCAGCTGGCTACTATAATTGTATATCCTCTGTTCCATTATAGGGCAAAATGACGGCTGTGAAAGCCGAAGTACCGTAAAAGGAGTGGACTTTCTCCTTGTAGCGGGATTGTCGAAATATGGACATGTGTAATTATTTCCGATAGATTATAATAGTGTGAATAGGTACTTTTGTAGATTATGTTACATATAAATAGTGTATGGAAATGATGTTCTGTTTAATTGAATTTAGATTATTAATTCTGTTGGTTCATAGCCGACCGAGCAATAGGGTACTTTCATAGTGAATGTTACGTGACAAATACTGTACAGTAATAGCAAAATTATCCAAGGAAGAAATACTACAGGTTAGTGACCTAATCACTTCACCACCGACTACAGATAAATACAAAAACATCAAGGAACGTTTAATTGATTGTTACGAAGAAACAGAACAGCGACAGTTTCAAAAATTAATATCAGAGACAGAACTCGGTGATCAAAAACCTTCGCAGTTATTACGTCAAATGCGAGTCCTCGGGAGAGGAAAAATCAGTGACGAAACAATTAAACTACTATGGTTCAGGCTTTTACCAACATCAGTTACTACGGTTCTAGCAGTTACGGAAGACATGGAAATTGACAAACTGAGCCAAATTGCAGACAAAATAATAATGAATTCAAAAGTAACCGAAATATCAGCTGTTAGCAACGACACTTCAAACGACAACAATACAGCATGCATTTTAGCCCAGCTAGCAAAATTACAGATAGATATTGACGCAATTCAGCAAGGTCAATATGGCTATCGACCCAACACGCACAATCATTTCAAGAAACGTCAACAATTCCCGATTATGAGGCCGAGAACAAACTATAGAGGAGCAAATCAATTTTGTTACTACCACGAAAGATTCGGAAAATATGCAAAGAACTGCATTAAACCATGCGGTTGGAAACCAATGACTTACGTACGGAACCAGGGAAACGAATAAGAGCACAGACAACGGCGAAACTCTGTGCAATCCACCCATCCAATCGCCTCACCATTACCGACCGAAAAAGTGGTATGAAGTTTTTGATTGACACGGGCGCAAATATTTCAGTCATTAGCAAGCAACAGAGACATTCAATTTTACAAAATGAACAATACACACTATACGCTGCAAATGGGACTAAAATTAGGACTTACGGCGAGAAGACGCTTACCTTGAATTTAGGACTACAACGATGTTATAAATGGAATTTTGTAATCGCCGATGTTACACAACCAATAATTGGAGCAGATTTTCTAGAGCACTATAAACTATTAGTCGACATAGCAGGTCGCAAACTTATCGACAAAGTTACAGAGCTGACAACGCATGTAATTTCGGAAAAAGCGACACAACAAACAATTCGTACTATCGCAGTGGGAACGAATCCACGTATTACGCAACTTTTAAACAAATACGAAGACATCACGAAAGAGTCCTCTCTCCGCAATGCGCCCAAACATAAGATTGAACATCACATTATCACTACAGGACCACCCGTCGCAGCTCGGGCAAGACCATTACCTCCAGAAAAATACGACATAGCCAAAAAGGAATTTCAAAATATGATAGAACTCGGAATTTGCCGACCGTCAGATAGCCCATGGGCAAGCCCATTACATATGGTAAAAAAGAAAAATGGCGAGTGGAGGCCGTGCGGAGACTATCGAATGCTCAATAGCACGACAGTACCGGACAAATACCCACTACCGAAGAAAATTACAAAGCAATCATGGAATTTCCCAAACCGAAAACAATTCAAGAATTAAGAAGATTTTTGGGCATGGTCAATTTCTACAGAAGTAATATTCCACGCGCAGCGGAAAATCAAAGAATTTTAAACGAATATCTACATGGTTCAAAAAAGAACGATAATTCACCTGTTCCTTGGACAACGGAAGCAGACAAAGCTTACGAAAAATGCAAGGAAAGCATGAAAAACGCAGTGTTAACAGCGCATCCTTCCCGCAACGCATCACTAGCGCTCATGACCGACGCTAGTGCTACTTGCGTTGGTGGAGTTTTACAACAAAAATCCGGACGCAATTGGGAACCATTAGGATTTTTTTCACAAAAATTGAGCGAAACTCAACAAAAATATTCTACGTTTGACAGAGAGCTGTTAGGAATATACATGGCCGTCAAACATTTTCACAGATTAATCGAGGGAAGAGAATTTACAATATTTACGGATCACCGACCTTTGACATACGCATTCTCACAAAAACCATCATCAAACGATACACCGCGACGGGTCCGGCAGTTAGATTTCATTTCACAATACAGTACCAACATTCAACACATAAGCGGACGTGACAATATTACCGCCGATGCCTTATCTCGAATAGAGGAAATATACGTGCCATCACCTATCGATTACGCTGAATTGGAAAAATGTCAATCAACAGATAATGAACTAAGTAAATTACATGACAATAAAAGATTAAAATTCAAAAATATTACGCTTCCGGGTTCCACAATAAACATCACCTGCGACACATCTACTGGAAAAAGCCGCCCCTACTTACCAAAGCATTTTCGCAAACAAATTTTCGATACCATTCATGGTATGAGCCATCCAGGAAAAAGAACTACGAGAAAAATGATAACCCAAAGGTATTTATGGCCGTATATGAACAAAGATATCAATAATTGGTGTAGATCATGTATAGCCTGCCAAAAATCAAAAATACAACGACATACGATATCACCTCCTGGTACATTTATGACAGCGCAACGTTTTGAACATTTACATATTGACATCGTCGGACCACTTCCGATTTCACAAGGGAAGAGATATTTAATCACAATCATAGATCGTTGTACGTCATGGCCCGAAATATTTCCGGTAGAAGATATAACTGCAGAAACAGTAGCCAAGACACTTTTCGAAGGATGGATTACTCGTTTTGGATGTCCATTGCGCATTACTACGGATCAAGGCCGACAGTTTGAATCAAGAATATTTGAGTCACTCTCACAATTTTTGGGAATACATAAAATTAGGACAACACCTTATCATCCACAATCCAATGGAATGATAGAGAGATTTCATAGAACTTTAAAGGCGGCGTTAATGACAAGAGAATCCAACGAAAATTGGTTAAAAGAAATTCCAACAGTTTTACTCGGGTTGCGGAGTAGCTTGCGAGAAGACACAGGTTATAGTTCAGCAGAGATGACATATGGAACGCCAATACGACTCCCTGGAGGATTTTTTGAGTCATCAGCAGCACAGTTATCAACGTACGAAGAGTTTGTAAAACAAATTCAAAAGGACATCACACAAATGACATCAATTCCGAAAAGAAAAAAACACAATCAAGCTATATTTGTGCATCCCGAACTCAAAGAATGCTCACACGTATTTGTTCGGTGTGATAGAATTAAGAAAGCCCTGACACCGCCGTATGAAGGACCCTACCCAGTAATTAGTAAAACAGATAAAACATTTTGCATTAGAATTAGGGATAAAGAGACAGTGATATCAATTGATAGATTGAAACCAGCTTTCATGATCAATGACGAATCAAACTACGTGCCAGATTCAAAGGATTGCGACAGGCATTCACACACGTACACTACACGATCGGGACGTAAAGTAAAGCCAGTAGTACGTCTATAAAAAATCGCTGATATAAGCAAGCTATTCGTATATATATTAACATAGATCTTAACATATACCATTAATTTACAACTAAGCGAACCAACTCCGTAACCTGATCCAGGAGGACTTACGGTGGACAAGAAATGTTGCAATGGGACAGATTATTTTAACAATCGGCGTGATCCTAATTTACGGCATAATGAAAACACTGGACAGAAGAATGAAGAGTTTAACAAAAAAAAAAAAAAAAATAATAAACACTCGTGCAACAGCTGAGTCAAAATTACAGACGTCAGCAAATCACACCACAACAGGCGTCATCAAATTCCACCGCGTACAATAGCATTATTATTTATATACATCAGCAAATAACTAGTAAGGTCTAGGTCAAATTTATATTTTACAATATAAATTAATTATATGGTAATAGTGTTTACACACTATTACCATAAATTTTTTAAAGGGGGGTGTACTGTTACAGTACAATATCTTTGTGCTGTATCTACAATCTCTACAATCTACATCACAATCTTATGTTCCTTATCGCACGTTCAGTATCTATTAAATGTTTTTACTATCTGTTATCAACACGAAGTCGTTAGTATATAAGATGCACCTTTAGATAATTATAACCAGACTATACTACATCTTTTGTCTCATTTATACCTAATCATATACTGCCAAGAAGTTTGGCAAAGTGAACAATAAATTATGAAAATCGATAAAAAACAAAATGTATGTAGAAATAAACATTGATATTCTGATTTATTGTCATAAATTAGCATGATTGTTTTATTAAATTAATATTATAGGTTAATATTTTTTATTTGTATATCACGTGACTTGAAACACGAGCCGCCATCTTGTGACGTAATATAGGCAAAACTCAATTCGCTTTCATGTGTCACCCATGTCTCTGAAACTGTCAGCGGAAAAAATGCGCAAAGAAAGTTTCCGGAATATAAATACCTAATGGTTCCGATGCCTTATGCCTTTATGACACTGTTTTAACGCCAATTAACACCAATCTGATTGGCATATGCCGATATGACGTTATAAACATAGCAGACAGCGTTTTGGCGGCAATAAAAAACGTTTAAGTTTTAATGTTATTTTATAGCAGGCAAACGTGATTATTTTAAAAAATATTTGTTTTTGTGGCCTTTTATTAGAGAATCCAACATTTTAAATTATTATTTTAAACTGATTAGAATACCCTATTCCAGATATCAGATATGTTTAGTAGTGGGTTAGTGACCCTATTTACTATGCCAGAGGTCGTGGACTTGATTCAATCCAAAATAAATCTTTGTATGATGAGCACGATTATTTATTCTGTGTCTAAGTGTAACGTATTCAATTAGAAATATACCTATACTATTATAGTTTATCAGCCTTCTGATCCTGCTTATGGTCTGCCTAGTTTGATTCTGTATGATCATGTGTATTTTTTTTCCTATATTTCTAGACGATCTGATGTGTGTGTAATATGCAAGTTATTTTCAAATAGGTAATATATAATTAGGTACTAACATTTAAACTTTTGCGTTGCATGATTATAACTATTTATTATACGGGAATTAACGCGCATTGTTTACCTTAAAATTGCTTGACGTTTCGACCAGGTTGCACCGGCCGTGGTCACAAGCGGACTGTCGCAGCGATGTTAAGACTCCGTCAGGCCGATAATCTTCATCCACCCTCTCTTTTTTACTTCTCAAAAAGTTAGGATCACACTACACTGATTTTGTCCATGTTAACCGACTGCGAAACAATACGAGGTTGTGTTTTACGAATCACTGGATTCCACGTCACGGATAGTTTGAAGCCCTCTTCCCGATTGAAAGTTTTAAGTTTTTTAATTTCAATCGCTTCACACACAATTCATCAATAAATATGGCGGTCTGTGGAGAGGGTTTGAGGACGATGAAACTCTATCCAGTGATTGGTGTTCGATTGCAGTATGTGTTCTGCAATTGCCGATTTGTTCGCTTGCCGGTTTTTCACTGCTGCGATCTGTTCTTCGCAAGAAATGTTAATTCCCGTATAATAAATAGTTATATAATTAGGTATTGTAATTTATAATTTTTATGTCATAGGCAAAACTTTTTTACGGTTGGAAACACCAATGCACTTGATTTTTAGATATCACATAGCTAAATTATATATGTAGAATCATGGTTTATCACAAATGCGCTTTTGCTTCTTATTTTAATTAATAATTTTGATTTTCAGCTTACCTTATAGGACTTCATTTGAAAATAATCTTTTTACAAGACAAATTATTTCAAACTTATCTTTCTTAATCATCTTCCTGTATTCGTTTAACCTTCAACCTTAAAAATCTAAAATTTTAATAAAACAAACGAACCTAAAATTTATTTCATTATAACGCAATAAATCTTGAAGGTACACAAAAAGTTCTATTTAAATTTCCATTTTACAAATATCCCGAGTTCATTTATCAACCGCGACACCTGAACATCGGTATCGGATAATCCTAATTTGGTATCCAATCTTCCATTGATTCATGGTCACTTAATACATACATACTAACGAATGCTTACATATCACTTTGAATGGAATATTCCCGACTTTCTCTTTACGAACATCGTGTGGTCACTTGGACAGAAAAAAGAAAACAAACAGCTCTGTTTCAATAACTAGGTTTTGGTAATTCTCTAATGGTAGAATATACGTGGGGTATATTATACATCGAAATGAAGGGGCAGGTAGTGTGCCTGATGATAAACGTCACGTATCACTCATAACAACATCAGTGCTCATTATAGAATTTTATAAGCTACGGGTCTTAATCGCGTAAATATTTTATTTTAAGGCTAATACTACCCAATTCCTTGTTTGGCAAAGATCTGATTAGATTGTTACCGCACTGCGCTCCTCATTTGAGACACGTTGTCATTAGTTCGTAAGTCTTATTTGCGCAGTAATTACACTTGCAACAGTATTCTGCAACTGAAACACAGTGATGTGTTAACATCACAATTTCACGGAAGAATGACACTATTGCGGTACCGACCAAGATGGCTATGGCTTAGTCCTACCACTCGTTCATTTGTTCCGATTTTTTTTTTTATTTCTTTGATGTTAACCAACAATTGCTTACATATACATAAGCTATTATAAAATAAGTACTTACATGCTAGAATAAAAGTAACAATGTAGCGATCACTTAAAGGTAAACATACACTAATTAAGACAAACGCTTAAGTAATTTCGTATTCTATTAATTAGGTATGAACAAGTTGAGAGAGTTGGAAGTGAGAGATTAGGAAGTGAGAGAGCCAAAATGTAGATAGATTTTGTCGCTGTATCCATTGATGATCTTGCATATCTTACTATACTTTCTACGCCTTTATTAGGCGCCAACTCTTTGCAAGAGAGAGTTAATAAAGGCGTGCACTTAGTATCAAAAATTAAACTTGCCATGAGGCAGTTTTATATAAGTTTTAGTAATCCTGGGGTTCACACACGCTAGGGTTTCCATGACTGTTATAACCTCACTAACTTTGCCTGAAGGCAAAGCCTAGCTTGTGTGGTATAACACTGTACAGTTATCTGTACATTATAACTCGGCTAAGTCGGTAAGTTTATAACTTGTAAGGTTATAACTGTCATGCAAACCCTGGCGTGTATGGCCGGCATAATGCGAGGAAAATTGTACTAAAACCTTCATCCAATTTCTTTTGTTTTCAACAAAACAATTACCCCGTTAGTTTCTCCTGCATTTTTAGAATACCTACAAAGCGAATTACACTTCCCCTCGGCTAAGGGCTCTTTCAGATTAGCGTCTTTTCTGTGCTTTTTACGCTCATTTTGGCAAATGAATACGCAATAGTGGTTATTGTTTACATCAAGTTAACAAGCAACAAGTTGTATGTAAGTGAATTTCATTTAGAATTTTGTGCCTTTTCTATTGCCAATATAGTATTGTCTATATTTACCCGTGATGGCCACGGAGACGGTATATACGTTTGGGGTAAGAGGTGTCTGTTAACAATATAAAATAATTTATACTGCGGTTCTTAATCGAATGAATAATTTAAGGTAACATACCTTGTTTATTGCCCGACGTGTGTACCTATCGTCGCTTAAAAGTAAGCTTGCGTCGATGCGGTTTTATATATCAGAAATCTTGTTTACTTGGAAGGATCCTTAGCGTTGTTTCATGAAAATTTGTCAAGTCATTTTGAAGTTTGAACTTTTACTTTCATGTGACTCGAGAAAACTACTAATATGATTACCGAGTGCATTTTTTCATAACTATATTTTGATTTTAAGCTACAGTTATATACTCTAGTTATCATTCATCATCCATCAGCTTTGATGGATGATGAATAATGAAACTTAACTGACGAGATAACTAGAAATAGGTAATTTCAAGATAACCCCTTAGCTATGTTTCGCGCTTTAATAATAATAATAATTCTTTTTTGGCATAAAGTGAGGTACATTAGATTATGATTGATCCATATACTCTTGCACTAGTAAAAACAGTATTGCAGGCGACAATCAAACAATTCAGTGAATCGAACTGTCTGTATTCTCAGTGATTGTTTTATTTGGGTCTACGCCCATACGAAACGCATGTCTCTCATAAGAAGCGCTTAAAACAAAAACTATCTCAAAGACGCCGAAAAACGTTAATCTGAAGTAGCCCTAAAACTTCACAGTTTTTCACGGCCCGCATTTCATTAGTGCAGGCACTTACGGCAGCTAATTTATTTTTATTGTTAGAAACATGTGTTTATTACCACTAAACTTACCTTCGTAGGATTTATTCTGACGGGCGCAACCTCTGCCAGGAATAAATAAGGGAGTGCAATTGAAAGAGGCTATAGATTTTGAAAGTAATGCTTTCTAGGTTCAGGGGCTATAGGCTAATTTATTGGTACATTTTGTGGTTGTGAAACTAAGGAGTTTCTTGTAGTAGTTGTAATCCATTGGTCTTTTATGTCTTAATCCGCTTTTGTCGATAGCATCAATTTTGTTTGTTCTAGAATATGCTTTCAAATAATTAAGTTTTAAATAAAAAGGTGTAGATAGGTTACATAAACAACATTCGCTCTTTAAAAACGGAAAACTAATGCACACATAGGTAACCTATATATTGCAATGTCACAACTATTTAAAAAAAGTCGTAATAGTAGGACAGCATGATTTAATTATTACGAGGAAAAAAGAGAACTATGTAATAATTTAAAGTACCTACCGCTTTTTTAGCTATTGTAACCTATCTACGCCTTTTTACATAAAACATCATCGCTTTCAACGGTTTATTTTCTTCTTAAATTATTTGCCAAAATGTCAAAGAAGCGGTTTATTGGCCAGATTTAATTTACAGCAAAGAGCCGTATCTATATCATCGTAAATCGATCGTAATCCATAATATTAATGAATTGATTGAATTATCAATTCCTCATGCAAGTAAATCCCATAGTGAACCTACTTACTACCTACCTACCTACTTCTCCTACTACAAGCAATTCTTTGCTTAAAAGGCGATCTCCTATGTAATCTAGATATGTCAAACAGTGTAATTGATAATAAAGCTTTTTTTTTGCATATCTAAATAGAGCATACAATCCAAACACTATGTATACCTGGCTCCCATCCACAAACACCAAAAGTTTAAATCTCAATCTCAGACAATTCTTAGATATTTTATTACAATATTTATGAACTAACCTTGGCAAAGGCGCCTGCCGAACTGCACAAAACAAATAAGTATCATAATCTAAATATATAACACAAAAGTTTACACACTATTATTATGAAAATATATATATTACGGGTCTCAGGCCCGACGTATCGACCGTATTGCAACGGCCGCGGTCACGGGTAGTCTGACGGCCGTTGCAATACGGTCGAAACGTCGGGCAATAAACAAGGTATTTTACCTTAAATTATTCACGCGATTAAGACCCGTAATATATATATATATATTAATAATGTGTACAAATCGCGAAAGTTTATCAACATTCACACTATTACTGTTAAAATGACACATTAGAATTAAACTTACCACGAACAACGTGTAAATGAGACGATCTTAAATATATAATGAGACGGAGCTACTAATTGTGTTACTTAAACATAAGTAAAACGTACTAATAGCTTTCATAACACGAATTGGTGCATAATTTAATACGCGTTTAAGTGGTACGCGTACCATAACTGACATGTGTTTCATAGACGGTACGCGTTTTAAGTGGTATGCGTATCAAAAATGGTCCGCAAAGTGTAAGTTGTTTGTATTAGACAACTTGTTTGCCGCAAATTATACTGCAATGTTTTGTATGAAATAAGCTTGGATGTGATTTAACGATTATGGTTATGTTTTTCGAGTGTATGTATGTATGTATGTATGTATATTTGATAGTCTCTAGAGTCTAAATGGCTTCATGGATTTTAGCTTCTAAGGTATAGTTAGATTCGTCTCTGTGAGAGTGACAATGGGAGAGTGATTTTGGCGCCAAAATATTTCACTTGTAAATTTTAAGCTATTGGGTTTTTAATATTGTTTGATAATAATGCTTGATATGTTCTATAGTGATCGTACTTCAAGTAAAAGATGGCATTAATTACCACAAAAAGATGCTCAAAGTTACAAATAAATGTTTCCCTTTTTTTACATAGTTTTATAGCAAAATAAAGTAGGTAAATCTTGTTTATTCTACTATCTTATCGTTTTGTAAATAGGCAAGAATATAAATTCCTCGTTTTTTGAAGGTTGTACTATATCTGACAGTACTTCATGCTTTTACTTTCTCATTATTGAAAAATATATTTGTTTACTAATATTATAAAGCTGAAGAGCTTGTTAGTTTGATTACGCTGGTCTCCGAAAGTAAATGTAACTCAAATCAAACGTAAAGTTGAAAACAATACAAGTGAACAAACGTTCAGCTACAAAGTGTTCGCATAACGAGTACGCGTGGTAAAGTATACTAAAGGCTATATTACTGTGACAATCGGACTCTAATGGTTACGGTACCGTTGTATAATCGTTTGTAAATGTCTGGTTAACGTAATTGTGGGGATGTTGTATTGTTTTATGTAGAGCTTTTCGCTTATTTGTTAAATTTTATGTGTCGTTTACATGAATATTGTAACAATAACTTGCAGGGTGAAGTTAATATCGAAGCTACAGATTTGGCATATTGAAATCACGTTTTTGATGACATCATTCAAATAAGATACAAAGTACCAATCACAATACGGGGTAAGCAAATCAACCTGCTATGACAAAAGGGAGTACCTAAGGCACCCTGAAAAATAAACTACTTTTATTTCATTTACAATAACCTAACTAAGTAAATATGAGTAGATACCTACAGATACTTTGGGCAAGAAATAAAACAATTAAAATTGAATTAAAACATTTTAAACATTTATTTATTTTTAATGTAACTAAAATTCCATTGTATAGTGATGCATTTTAATAAGTAAAATTTGTAATTATACTTGAGTAAGCTCCAACAGATACATATATGACAAAAATATATTACATGAGAACTTTTTGTTTTATTAAGAAACTAAAACAGTTTAAAAATAGTCGTTTGATTAGTTAATATAGTATAATATCTTGGGACAACTAACACAATTAAACAGAGCTCTTACTATGGAAACCAGACAACTGATAAAATTACTTATAATTTTTTAAATATATACATGTTATAGATAAATAACACCCACACCCAAAATTAACGATCGTACTCATCACACAAAGTTTTATTCAGGGTGGGGATCGAACCTACGACCTCCGGCTTAGCAATCAGGGTCACTAACCACTAGATCAACAGGCCAGTCCACTTGTATGTAGTGTCATAACTTTAATCTAAGTAGGTAGGTACCTATTTTTCAATGTGCTTATTAACATAACCGTTGAGAAAAACAAAAATCACAACTTTAATGATTTCACAATAAATACCTATTTCAAATCCTGATCAACAGTCACTGAAAGGCATTTTCAAACCTATACATAGTCACCAAACATTCTATTTTCCACTATAGTTACCAAAAACAATAAAAGCCACGTTTCTCCTCGCAACTTGAAACCTTTCTTCAACACAATACAAAAATCGTTCCGTTTAAACTAAACCCCTGCGACAGATGTTCAAGTGCTCTCGTATGAAGCACCCTTGCGCGGTCGACTCGACAATGCGTGCTGATTATACCGTGCGTGTGAATGCGCCTTTACCATTCTGAAGAGGATTTAACTTTTTTGCAACTGTTGTGAGGTATTGACTGAGGGTTGTGGAAATGCTGTTTAATTTCAGATGGGCTGTTCTTTAAGTATAATCGTCACATTTTTTTATTCGTCTTTTTTTTAAAGCTTATGAATTTGTTTGCTAATCTCTTAAGTAGAAGGTTGTTTTTTAATCAAATTTGATGTGGAATTAGCTTGAAACTTGAGACACCAAAGGTCAGTAATACAAAGACTTAAAAGTAAGTTATGCAATCCACTAGTTTAAGCGAAGTAACAATGACTCTTCTTAAGTCCGCTCGTCAGTCTTAAGCTAACTCGAAAACAGCTCGTGACCACGGTCGGTGTAACCCGGTCGAAACGTCAAGCATAAGGTAAATACCTAGTAAAAGCGCGTTTATTCCCGTGTCGAATTGTGTATATCATGCCACGCGTAAGTTTTAAAGTTATAACAAAGATGTGTATCAATGCGTCTATGTAATAATGGTCTCCTAATTGACATAGGTTACGATAGCCAATCTCATTACATGCGTGGTCACACTTCAATTCAACAAAGACTAAAGAGCCATAAGAGTTTCGCCAGTAGTGTTGATTCTCTGACAGTAGAGCTGGAGAGAGTGGCTTTATATTGGTAAAAGAATTTTCAAAATCGGTTCAGTAGATCCAGAGATTACCCCCTACAACGTAACTTTATCTCTTTATATTAATAGTATAGATAGATAAATACTCTTAATACAAATAGCATACGATTGCAGATATAAAGAAGTTATGTTGTGTGTTTAGACTTCCGAAATTCCAAGCCTAGGTAAAGTTTACTTTCATCAATAGTATGTTTATTAAGTTCACTGCCACTTTGAATTCCTAGGTCTGAATTTTTCTTTCAAATGCAATTATTGTATTAATAAAGTAATTGGCAAGAAATGCCTATAAAAATTACTATAATATTCGGCCAGCAACATCACAATTTGTTAAAAATGCTCTCTGTAACGAAGCAATAACAAAAAGCCATGATAGTTCTTAAAGACATGGCTAGATGGCGCTTGCGAGGGCCCAACTCGTATGCAACAAGGGAAGAGAAATTTCAAGTTTAGTGATATAGTTCAGGTTAGATGGTTCGGCTTTCGCGCTCCGGTAAAGCGATCGGAAGTCTCAGGTTCGATTCCTGGGTCTGAACTTCAATTTTTTTTTTTAATGGAGTGGTAAATGGCTTATTTCTCGATTTGCTTGGTTGCCACTGAGTCACAGACACCACTCAGATTTATAAAATAACAATTTCAGTAAATATCATGTCCAATATTTCTAACGTCCATTCATGCAGAGGCCGTGTGAATTAGCCTCGTTTGTGCGACGGTTCTGTACAAGGCGAGTGGAAAGCGCACTTGCCTTATTAAACGGAGCACAATGGGAGTCTAACGTATACACAAAAATACACAAAAGGTACTGGCCTAATTTGATAGCAAGCGATTTGATACGCCAGACAAAAATGCTTATGTCATGAACTTTATGTTAAAGGACTAGTTGGTCATGAAACCTTATCTTAAAAAAAAACTTTTCTTTTTAAATTTGGTTGATACTATAATACCATTCTCTGGTTAAATATCTTTGTTTCGTAAAACCAAATTAATTGTAGTTGAATTATACTAGTATTATTAACATTGACATTTGCTGAACACAATGGTTCACTTCACTACATAGTATAAAACAAAGTCTGCTTAACTGTGTCGCGCTCACTAGAGTTAAGGAGTTCAAATACCTGGGCCATGTGGTTACTGAGGATTTGAAGGATGATAAAGACATGGAGAGGGAAAGGAGGGCGTTGACGGTCCGCTGCAATATGTTGGCCCGCAGATTTGCACGTTGTAGTGTAGACGTGAAGATTACGCTTTTCAAAGCATTTTGTCAAAATCTGTACACGTGCAATCTGTGGGTCAACTATACGCTGTGGGCTTTCAACGCGCTCCGTGTACAATACAACAATGCCTTCAGGATGATGTTGGGGCTTCCAAGGTACTGCAGTGCATCCGCGATGTTCGCGTACGCTCACACAGATGGGTTCGGGGCGACAGTGCGGCGCCGCGTGGCCTCGCTTATGCGTAGGATGCAGGGAAGCGCCAACACTATTCTGAGGGTCATTGCCGAAAAACCATCAGGCAACCGACTGTCTATAATTTTTTAGTTACTAGAATTAGATACTAACATAGTCTTTAAGTCAATGTAATTACTAACAAAATATGGACCTTATTTTATTTTTATTTATTTTATAAAGTCGCTTTCTCTGTCCCTATATCCCTATGTATGCTTAAATCTTTAAAACTACGCAACGGATTTTGATGCGGTTTTTTTTAATAGATAGAGTGATTGAAGAGGAAGGTTTATATGTATAATTACATCCATTAAGTAGTAGAGAAATAAGGAGCGGAGCAGCAATAAGAAATGTTGCAAAAACGGGTAAAATTTACGCAGACGAAGTTGCGTGGGTCAGCTAGTAATAAAATAATTTTACGAGAGAAGAGTGGTCCATGAGTTTGTTGGCAGCTTCTTCTCATGAGCTTTACACGTGGAATTCCTAACTTCATTTTGTTTTTTTTTTTTTTTCAAACTATCATAATTTTATTATTATGTTGTTATTTTAATTTGACGTTTTCAAATAATCACTTAACTGGTTTTACGAAATAAAGACATTTGAGTTTGAGTTTAATAATTTTTTGAAAACTTAATCGTCATATTCGCGGTTTTGTACCCGTAACGACGTCATTTTAACGTCATTCTATTCGGTAGTCATTCTATTAGATAAGCGTTTATACCTCTTGTCTAGGGAGGCAAAATTAAATAGGGTAGCAATAATACCCGTCTCAAATTTCTACAATGCGGGCTTGCATGGCTTTACATAGTGTACATATAGGCATCTCTTAAACCACGGATTCCCCACCTCACAGTGATATAAACAAAGACGAAAGACGTTACCATACATCTTAATCCACTTACATCCCCATTCAATCGCCTGCATTCCGAATTATGCCCGAATCACGACATCTCGGGAGAAATGAGACGAACAGTAATCGAATTATACTCCCCTTACTGAATAGTTTCGAGTTGCCACAATGCACAAGAGCTAGATTGAAAATTGATGTATTTTCTTTGAAAACTTTTGTAAAGCAAGCAAATTTAAACCTTGGTTACTTAATAATTGAGTTTGATTTAAAGGAATTGAAAAAGTTGCTTGCAATGATTTTGTTTTCTGTTAAATCCTCTTTTGAGAATATTGCAGATTTAATAAAGAAATAATGTGAAACTAATGGATTATTAGTTTTGTTTGTATTTACTATCATATTATAGGATTTCAAAAGTTTTATAAGACCATAATATCCTCCTCTTCTACATCGTTTCCTCATGACTGAGGGTCGTGACCGCAGGAAGTTATCGCTCTGTCCACCAGAGCTCTACATGCGGAACGATTTTCGGCCATCCGTACAGACGTTTGGGGTTCCCAGACCTCTTTCACTTCATCAATCCACCGCGGCTCGGTTTGTACAGACTGCCGATGAGCGGGACTTGACCTGTTGACCAAAATAAACCTTTTCTTAAAATGATTGGGTTATGTTTCAATGAAGTTAGAGGAATAAAAGAATAAAATTATTGCCTCATGCAGTGTTTTGTTTTGACATTAAAATAGGTCGTAACCTTAGAGCAAACAAGAATCATTTTAAATAGTTCTACTTGAATTTTTCGACTTTGGAATTCTTTTTTTAAACATGGTACAAAGGTACTCCTGCATCTCATCTGCATACTCAAAAGCGCACCAAAATGCCAGTGTCAGTGCAACGCATTCAGCGCTTTATAGTGTGCCATAAAAGTGCGGTGAGTCACCCCTACAATACTCGCATCGCTCGTACTAGCGCTTTACAGCGCTGGCTTGACAGAATGCCACTAGATTTATGAAAGGGGCCGTGCTGTCGTATGCATACGCGGGAAATTTAAAATGCCAACTTTTATTGTTTTCAAGGCATTCATTAAGTAGAAATATATGGGAAAATTGCATATGAAAGTGGAATAATTTAATGCTTTTTATGAAGATTGGGTGCGGTAGTCCCATGTAATTTATGAGCAACGGCATAGTTGGGAAAACAAGTGGTGTTTGGTGATTAAATATTTTAAATATATCGGTGTTGTAGGGTTGATAATAGTTTATACTGAAAACTTTTATTTTACCTAAATAGACCCAGAGATTTCTATAAGAAGAATATTATTATAAATAGATGAAGTCGCGAGCAAAATCAGGTTATGTATTAATATATAACAGAACCCCATGACCCAAAAACACCTTCGTCATCCAACCTTCTATTAACAGATTACTCCTAAATCCATAATTCCAAACAGTCTTAGCAAAAAGTTTTTCGGCGACGAAACGAAAATACCAATTGATTTCGTGTGAGTTATCGCACAGCCCTGATTTATAGCGTTCAGAGGCAACCCTGTGCTCGACTCGCACAGTTTTGATATATGTGCTAGGGTTGCTACTCAGAAATAGTTTTAGTACACGGCTTATTTATTTTATAGCTTTTTAGTGACGTTTACGGCGACGCTCGGACAGTATGCCAAGATTGATTCGCGAAACAAGGAGTGCGTAATGTCCTATGAATATTATTCCTTCGTGTGCTGGCAGCATTCTATAGCAACAATGTTTGTGATTATTCCTGGAAAGAGTCTATGGACGTCAAAATGCATGCAGTTTTCTGACATCACAGCATTGACGATTTTGGAAGGTCAAAAGTCGGGTGAAAAGGAATAAGTTTTGGGATTTCTACCCAAAACTTATTCCATTTTCAACTCACACTATTAAAATCAATACATTTTAGCCTATTATGTCTAAAATGTATTCCGGTTTCTTAATAACTTTGATTTTGCCTATATATATTATATATTATTATATTCCACATCGTGATACATAAATGCTTCTTTACAATTTATTAGTAGGTACAGGTTTATTTTAGTCTTCTAGTTTTTGAAATGGTTTTATTTTAAGTGTTTTAAGTCTGTTATTGTTGATTTTTAAAAACGGATTACCCTAAAAAAATATTTATTATATTTTCATTCGTTTATTTATGAGTAAAAAGTTATTAATTAAAAAAAAGACTTAAAAAGTTCTATGCCATAATAATCCAATCGAATTTTATACCAGGGGAGGTATAATTCTTATGCCATACGCCTTTCACTACGAAATTTTGACAAAAAGAATATGCTATAACTAAGTAATAATAAAGTCACCAGCTACGGCACCATGGTAGGTACAACACTGATAACATACCCTATACGCTGCTGAAATTTGACCACACCTTACTGTTACACCCTGTATATAAGCTAATTCTTTTATTTTTTCTAGTTCTACGTCATAGACCTGGTTTCTGAAAAAACATTCACTTGCTAAATCTCTTGTCAAGAGTCCTAATTGGTCAATATACAATGTCAATCGGAGTCCTTGTTAAGTGATAATGACACGCGCCTTGTTGGTTAGGGTTTCAGAAACTGTCATTACACGACAGTTCAATTTAAATTAATATTATATGCCATACATACTTTATGAAATGAATAATTACTTTTAAGAAATTCATTTGCTATCATTCAAAACCAATACCCTGTAGCTTTATATGTATTTTACTCTTTAGTTGGGTTGAAACCGGAATTATATGTTGCTGGGGGTAAAAAAACTAAATTTTAGTACTTAATTTTCATTTGTTGGTTGAAAATGTGGGCAAAATAAAGAAATCCCTTAAAAATCTAAACAATGTTTCAACGTTGAATGTGTAACAGCCCTTAATTTTCGATTCGAATTTTGAAATGCAGATGTTTCAGAAATATTCAACTAAAACCATCGATAAAAATACACATATCTAATATGGCTGTCAACCTTTATATTTTCCACTATTTTTTCTAAAACCCTTTAACAAAGGTAGGTTGATACTCTTCGTAAAATGCGTTATACAAACATTTCAAACAGAATAAAGCGTTATGATACCTACTATTATTTTGATTCAAATAAATGGTTAGCCATAAACCACGCGATTTTCAGCCCCCAAAAGCGTCAAATATCACATAAACAAACAAAAAGAATCACCCCTTTTCTAATTTATCGCATCAATCGTGCCACCGCCCCCTACCACGAAACAAACCACGTTTCCTATCTGTCGTTTGTCACGAGATATCGATGACGTGTAACACGGTAAACGGATAGCGTTCGACAAAACAATGGGCCTTTCGAGTACGGACACATTCAGGGTACTTTGCCACCGTTGAAGCGAGAATTGAAACTTCGCTGGCCTTAGTTCGTAGCGTTCGGTAGTTGCTACTCATTAACTTACATGTCGACCCGTAACCACGATCGGTATATAAAAGGTTCGTACCTATAAATATTTCACACGATTAATTCTCGATAATACTCTAATATGCATAAAAATCGCGGAAGTTTAAAAAAAAAAAACATTTACGTATGACAGCACCCTTATTGTTTTTTAGGGTTCCGTACCTCAATAGGAAAAACGAAACCCTTATAGGATCACGGTTGTCCGTCCATCCGTCGGTCCGTCCGCCTGTCTGTCAAGACCATTTATCTCCGGAACGCGTGGAGGTATCGAATTATATATTGAAATTTAAACCATATAGTCAGGTCTCCAGTCTCTTAAAGCTGTAAAAAATCAAACTTCTAAGTTAACTTGAAGAAAAGATACGACTGTATATGCCGCAAAATACGTACATTTCGACACTCTCAAGGAATCAAAATTTATAGAACATTTCCCGTTGACCTAAACATCTTGAATACCGTCTTATACTTACTACAAGTATAGGGAAAAGTCTGAAAACTATACATTTGCGATTAAATCATAAAAAAATACTGTCTTTAAGACTCAATTCCTAATCTATTTATAATGTAGATATTATAAAAAGATTTCACATAAAATTTGACAAATTTGTACGTAACCCTCGGTGGGCGAATTCAACTCGCATTTTTCCCCTTTTTTGTTAATAAACTAGCCTAAATATGTTATCAAAACTCATTTGAGGATTCCCACAATAAAGATATAAAGAAACTCACGCAACATACATGAACCGCCTCTGTGGCGCGGTAGAAGTGTATCCGACTACTACGCAAGAGGTTGTATGGGTTCGATCCCCACCCAGGATAAAACTTTGTGTGATGAGCATGATGGTTTATTCTGTGTCTGGGCGTAATTTATTAAGCTAATTTATTGCATAGCTTCTATCGCGGGCTTTGAGCGTGGAGACCGAATCCAGAAATTCCGTAACGAAAATAACCTAACACCCCCAAATCCGACCGGCACAGCGGTGATACTTTTTAGTTTTTTTTTATTATTTTACTTAAACAAATATATTTTTTTTAAATACATATTTTTTATTAAAAACAAAATTAAAATATAGGTATATATATATATATTTTTTTAGTTTTTTTAGTTGATAAAAAATGCTATGCAATAGCTTTACCGCGGCAGTCCCCGAGTGCCACAGTTTTTTTTATAATATGTATGTATTTAGAAATATATAAGTATGTTTATCAGTTATCAGGTTTCCATAATACAAGCTCTGCTTAGTTTGGGATCAGATTAGCGTTGTGTGAATTGTCCCAAGATATTACTATTACTTTATATCTCTCCTTTTTTGGCACAGTGGTGTAAACAAAACTTCCTCTGTATAAGTATAACACGAGTAACGAAAAGGAAATGATTAACGACGGAAACCGCGACAGTTTTCTTTTGAGCAGTTACAAACAACTTGATACTATTGATTGAGCACAAAGCCTCGACACGACGCGATATCATAACCCTTTGGCTTTCCTACTTAGATAGGGACTATTGTTTCTTTTGTATTTATACACAATAGTACGTATATTATAGATATATAGGTACTTGTACCCACCTATAATACCCTTAGTGTTTTGTTGGAAGGAACGGAAATTGAAAAGTCGTTGTTTTGAGAGATGAGTATGCTATTGACATAGAGTACATTAGAGGTTCTAATATGCGAGTAGCTCTAATTACGAAAAATTAGCCATATTTTTCAAATCTCTACAAAGCGAATAGTTTTAACGTTTGATAAAAAAATACTATAAAACGATGAACACTTCCAAGACAAACGCATCTGAAGATACTATTTATTTATTTATTTATTTATTTATAAGACATGCCAACAGAATAAACACATACATTTATAAACACGATATGAGGCAACAGTCATGTGCTTATGCCAATTACAGGCATGTACAACATTTACATTAAAACAGATAAACAACATAAAATACAGAATATAAAATTTGAATAATTACACTTAATATCTAATAGGAACACCATGAAATAGTATCATAATCAAATTAATAATAAAACAAAATTAGAACAAAATTAGAACAAAATTAGAACAAAATTAACATTTTATTAACATTTGACATTAACATTTAACATTTTTTATACCAAATAACTATTAATTAATTAATTAATTATGATCCAAATACCAGTTATCCACAATGATTAACTATCTTGGACCGGAAGAATGTGAAATGGTCATGAAATATGTCCAGGTTTAACATTCGCCAGAATTCGTTATAAGTAGACGTTAGTCTGACCAAGGGAGAACGAGATCCTAGGTTTGTTTTGTATCTGGGAACCATAAAGAACGATTGTAATTTTCGTCTAGAGTTTATTTTTGGGACAATTATACCTATTTGACTCAGAAGATCCTCACATTGAGAAGAGCCCTTTAATATTTTAAACAAAAAGAGCAGATCCAACATTCTGCGCCTTTGCTGAAGAGTTTTAAATTTGAAATGTGATAGCCTATCACTGTAAGAGCTTCTAGCGCTGATACTAGGACTGATGTATGCCAAATGCCTGGAGAACGATCGTTGGATGGATTCAATGCGTTGTGTGTGAACAGCATATAGAGGGTTCCAAATAACGCTACCAAATTCAAGAATGCTTCGTACTAGTGCATTATACAATACTATTTTAGATGTAACCGACTTAAAAGATTTGGTGTTACGCAAGATGAAACCCAACATTTTAGCAGCTCTTTTTACTATATCGTCATAGTGAGGTATAAAGCTAAGTTCAGAGTCCAAGATCACTCCCAAGTCCCGCACCTTCCCCGTAATATCAATGACGATCCCGTTAACGTGAAATTGAGTGTGTATATATTTTTTTTTTCTAGTGAAGCGAATATGTTTGCATTTTGCAGCATTCAACAGCATATTATTTCTAACGCACCAATCATGAATACGGTCGAGGTCAGCCTGCATCAGTTCAATGTCAGACTCCGAATCTACCCGCCTTGATATTTTCATGTCGTCAGCGAAGAGCGAACAATTACTATACCACACTTCTTTTACGATATCATTTATAAAGAGTAGGAACAGTATTGGACCTAGATGGGAACCCTGAGGAACACCTGATTTGGCAAGGTAACTCTTAGATTCATGTCCCCCAACAGCCACAATATATTCGCGATCAGCAAGGTAAGATCCAAACCAATCCAACACTGACCCATTGATACCATACTGTACCCGCAGCTTATCAATCAGAATTCGGTGGTCTACTCGGTCAAACGCACTCGCAAAATCTGTATAAACTGAGTCAATCTGGTGACCTTTGTCTACGCTGTCTATTATGGGAGTAATGTAGGAAATAAGGTTTGACTCCACCGACTTATTGGTCTGAAAACCGTGCTGTACCATGTTAATTTGAGACTTAGTTAATTTCGTTAGTATTGGACAGACAATAGACTCGAAAACTTTAGAGAAACATGACAATATTGAAATAGGTCTGTAATTTCTTACGTCGCTTTTATCTCCTTTCTTAAATACTGGAACTACACGTGCTGATTTCCATTGCCTAGGAAAGTGTCCACTTATAAGAGATTTGTTGTATATTTCCATTAAGGGACACGAGAGAGCTGTGGCACATATTTTGATAAAAATAGGTGGTATCCCATCAGGTCCAGCACTTTTACTAGGATCCAAACGTTTTTAAAACGATAAAATTTCCATTTGAGTGATCAGCAGAGTAGAAAAGGATCCAAATTTGGAAGTTGATGATCCATAGCAAGAGGAAGATACTGTGGGGGCTGTGTTTGAGGAACTTATGTAAATAGAACTAAAGTGGGTAGCAAAAAGATTGGCAATGTCAGAACCATTTGACGATGTGCGCTGTTGGTTTATATGCATTGTTGCAGGAATGCCAATATTAGATCTCTTATGCTTTATGTAGCTCCAAAACAATTTTGGATTACTCTTCAGGTTACCCTCAATAGACTGAATATAATTAGAATGACATTTACGTATCAGCTTTTCACTTCTATTTCTAATAATGTCGAATTCAATTTTATCTCGCGGATTGTTATATTTACGTGTTTTTAATCTCAACTTTTCTTTTTCTTTTAGGAGACTAATAAGTTGCTTTGAGAACCATACAGGACAAGACGTTGAACGGGCTTTACGTTTAGGGACATATTCTTTGATGACAAAATTGATTTTATCATAGAACACCATGACCATTTCATCCACACCATTACACGGTTCAAAACAATTGGACCAATCCACTTGTTCCAGAACAGACAAAATGTTATCGTAGTCAGCCTTATAGAAATTATAATCATTTCGAGACCTAGATAATGGTAAGGAGTGGGTTTTTAAATCTAACATAATTTCTAGAGGGGGGTGGTACAGGTCAGTCCTGCTAATAGCATCAGTTTCTTTAACAGTACAGTTTAAATTTGACAATATTAGGTCTAATATTTTATTGTCTTTGTTAGTAACATAATTATGTTGACGCAAACCATTCAGTGACATAAAATCAAAAAGTTTAGACTTAAGACGATGCAGATAATTGTCACCAGTTGTGATTGCAGTTGACATCAAGTCACACCAATTGATAAAGCCTAAGTTTAAGTCACCAATTATTATAATATCCTAAACACTCTCAGATACTATCATTATAAATGACGAATACGTGATCGAATACGTTAACGAGTATAGGTATACTCGTTCACGTATTCGATCAGCTCGTTGTGATTGAGATTTGTTGGCCTAGATAGGTATCTAGGCCAACAAATTTCAACCACCGATGTAATGTCAAAGGAAATAGATAGGAGAAGGAGAATCGGGAAAGCGTGGAAATGTTACTGGCGGCTTAAAGAAGTAATGAAAAACCCGGAAACTAAGATGACTGTAAAACAAAGCTGTACAATACCTGCATTCTAACAGTCTTAACATATGGCTGCCAAACGTGGGCTCTCACCAAAGCACAGAACAGAAAACTGAAAACTTGCCAGACAACGAAGGATAGGAGCATGTTAAATATAAGGAAATGTGACAGAATACGCAACATAGCTATCAGAAAACTCACGAAAACGGAAGACGTAGCACTGAGAATAAAAAAAACTGAAGTGGAAATGGACTGGTCATATAATAAGAGGCATTGATAAGTGGAACAAAATCATCTTATTTTGGTACCCAAGAAATAGAAAAAGAAAACGAGGTAGACGGTTTCGAATGTGGGAAGACAAAATTAAAATCGTCGCTGGAAAAACCTGGATGAGGAAAGCGCTAAACAGAGCACAGTGGAAAGATATGGAGGAGGCCTTTGCCAAAGTTGGGCAAACAGAGCAAATTGTCGGTGTCACCGGCTCAGCAGTCGTTAGTTTAAATTTTTAATTTAATTATTGTAAAAATTGTGTCTGAATAAAAGGCTTATATTTTTATATTATTAAAAAAATACCCATTTTATTTGACATTTAAATCCTCAACTGGATGGACGTGAGGAATTACATTTACCAACCCCCCAAAAAAATATTCTGCGAACCACTACTATGTCTGGTTCCTTGAGACTATCAAAGTCTAATGGCACCTGATGAAGATCTTGAATAGTCTTGCAGAGTGTAACGCATCCCTGATTCGACCTACTTAAATGCTTGTGTTAACCTACATGTTTAGATCTACAGGCAAAATTTATTTACATGTTAATCCAGATTATATAAAAATCCGTTGCTTATTTTCAATCATCTTAGTGCATAACCAGACAGACGCGGAAGCTGACTTTATAGTTTAAACTGATCGTAACATATCCAGTTTGAAATAATGAAAAATATTAAATACTGATTTTAAGTTAAAAAAAAATTACCTACATCCTTCCATATTGTTCGTTCACATAGTTACAAGTAAGTATAAATTTGTAAACGCTCGCTAAGCACTCGACGTCTAAATGTGAACGAACGAGACGGGTTACAGAATATATGTCAAACATTGATCTAATGGTGACCCAAATAGCTTGCATGATTTCTACTTTGACCCATAAGAAATTAACTGACAATTCTACTTTGACCCATAAGCGTCATGTATCCGCTTATATATTCGCAAGCGTAGGGACGCAGCAAACATAGTGGTGTGTAGTGAGTGATTTATATAGCAGAGTGACGCCCCGGGGAGCTGCGCAGGCGGTCCATACTTTGTCTTGATTGTACGATGGTATATCATTGTTATGTAATTAGAACGCTTTTCTATATACGCCGTCTTTATTATTTTTATGAGAAAGAGTTGATATAGTAATAGTAATATATTATAAGGTAGAAATTATAAAGCTGAAGAGTGTGTTTGTTTGTTTGAATGCGGTAATCTCAGGAACTACTGATCCAAATTGAAAAATTATTTTACTGTTGGATAGCTGTTAGATATATTTATCGAGGAAGGTTATATAACATCACGCTACGACCAATAGGAGCGGAGCAGCAACCAGAAATGTTGCAAAAACGGGGAAAACTTACGCAAACGAGGCTTAAATTATATAATAAATAAATATAAATTATAAAGCTGAGTTTGTTTGTTTGTTTGAACGCGGTAATCTCAGGAACTACTGATCCGAATTGAAAATTCTTTTACTGTTGGATAGCCCATTTGTCGAGGAAGGCTATATAATATCACGCTACGACCAGCAACGAGAAATGTTGCAAAAACGAGGAAAAATTACGCAGACGAAGTTGCGTGGGACAGCTAGTATATTATAAAGTAGAAATTAGTAATTAGTGATGTTTTAGACATTAAACAGGCCATCTTGGCTGGTACCATAACAGTGTCAGTTATTCTTCCGTGAAAAAGTGATGTTAACACGTCACTGTGTTTCGGTTGAAGGGCACTTGTAGCTAGTGTAATTATTGGGAAAATAAGACTTATGAACTAATATGGTGTATGGTGACATTCAGATTTTTGCCAAACAAGGATTTAGGTGTCACTGATGACTAGCGTGACGCTTACCTTCAGGCGCACGAAGTACTCGTCTTCTCATTACGTATTATAAACAAAAACCGCGACCCGTGATCTAAAAAGTCAAGACAGTCAGTCTTCAAAATAATCAACTCAATAGATTTTCATTACATAAGGCCAAGTGGAATCCTACTTAAACTAGTTTTCAAATATATATCGCATATAAATCCTTCCATTTATTAAGGCGCTACGGTGCCACATTATAGACACACAAACATACGTAAAAGTTATTTGTGAAAGTTGCTGATCATTCGAACCCTCATGCATAACGAGGGATGTTATAACTCTACGAAAGAAAATCGTCATGGAATTAAGTTAGGCTCATTACATAATGAGTGTAACTTAATCCAAAACTAATTTTTCCATATTAGATCTACACTTATACTACTGTATATGCAATCTTTTTTTCTAAGCTTTTGAGCCATGTGGCGACATCATTATGTAGAATAATTTGGTATATCTACTAAATTATTCTAAATAATGATATCGCCTGCAGTCTTATCTCACACTATTGTGTGAGATGAGACTGCAGGCGGATTAACTTTTAGCGATTTCAAGACATGATCAATACCAATCTTTGTGCTAAAAATCGAATATTGAGTTCACACTGTACTGACGTACATTAATGTTTGTACGGTTTTGATTACAATTTTTTTTTTTTTTTTAATTTATAAAAGACAACTGCCGTAGTAGGGTACAAGCCCTGTGTCACGCCCCCGTGACACGGCTTGTACCCTACTACGGGAGTTGTCTTACTGACTTTACAAACACACAAGTCACGGACACAAAATACACCCAGACCCGGAACAACAATTTGTGGATCACACAAAGTGGTGTCCCGTGTGGGAATCGAACCCACGACCTCTTGCGTAGCAGTCGGACACACTCCCACAGCGCCACAGAAGCAGCCATTTGTTGATGATATACAATTTTGGTCCTACGACTAGGAACTATAGGGATTGTTATCCATCTCCGCGCCAGCCACCACTCAAGACCGACGACGCTTCATATTTTCTTGACTTTCTACGCAAATAAAATATCAATTATAACAATAATTACAGCAACATTTTCCTCCATTACAAACATCTGTTTAACGATATCGTTCCAAGTTTATGTGTATTATAAAACATTAACTGCTCCTACCATTTAATGTTTCTTATTAACTGGTACAACATTATTGCTACTTATTACAGTTCCTAATGCTAGCAATCATCGTCAATGTGTTACATTGTGTTATTATGAAAAGTCAAATGAAAAAGAAGACCAAGAGATCTACGAGGTTATGCAACGTTGCCACTGTCAGCTCATATATGATTAATACATACGTTTATGATTAAGATTTCACATGTATTTCACTCCGCTAAAACCACTCTTATGACCCAGGTAACAAAGCTCAGAAAATAATGGCCAAATCCAGATTACACAACAACACAACCTTGAACTTCTTTCACATCAAGTTATACCTACCTCCAAAAAACTTTACGAGCTAAATATGAAACCCGAACACGTTCACAATAAGGTTTTATACCGTTATACAGAACCCTTCGTAAACGGTCTGGATGCTACTAGCAATTTTATAGGAGTGAAACCGTAAAGCCCAAACACTTAGAGGCGGCTGTTATCTACCCATCTACCATATTGTGCGTTTCGGCGGCTTGTTACGATCTGCGGGGATCCACGGGCTAATATTACGGACGGTTAGCTATAGATCTTCTAAAACTTCAGTCTTGTGAGCCGTAAAATTATGTTCAGATGTATAAGTCTTTGTAAATTACTGCGATGAGCTTAAGTCGTCATAAATAAATTAAAAACTTGCCTATAGGCGTTTTGAATTATGTCAGTTATATCACAGACATGTAATGGCGAAAAGCCTCTAGGTGTTTTAATATTCTTTAACTTTAAATGACACTAGCTGAGCCGCGCAACTTTGTATACGTTAATTTTCCCCGTTTTTGCAAAACTTTTCATAGCTGCTCCGCTCTAATTGATCGTAGCGTGATGGGTATTACTCAAAAAATAGGCTATCCAACATAAATATAAATTATTACAATTTTTTTTTTAATTTGGACTTATAGTTCCTGAAATTATCGCGTTCAAACAAACAAACTCTTCAGCTTTATTTTAATAGTATAGATTATAACGTACAATTTCACTAGTGATGAAAGAAATATATTGTTTTTTAACAATTGTTTCTCGATATTTTACTGGAAACAAGATCATACTACATACAAAACCCAACCGTGTACTTCGATCAACATAACCGCAACAGGCCTGCCAACATCTTCGCTTCCTGTAATTCAACCGATGCTTTCCCTGCAATAAAATTTGCATAACTACGCTCCTTGGCACCGGAGCAGCGTCTTATTAAATTTCCAACCCCTCGAAAAGTCATTAATGGTTTGTATTTAACCACCTAGCCGTGTTATCTTGCCATAAATCATAAGGTTTCAGAGTTTCACATAATACCGTGCATGCTTGCCTATGACTTTTATTGCGCTCTCAAGACGCCGGTAATCCTGAGATCTCGAGATCCTCGGCGCTTGGATTAAGACTAATCTTCTGTTTATACGTTTTCTTTTTCTTGGAAAATATTATGTTATTAATGGGACTAATTCGTTGCGTTGTATTTCTGGTAATTTGATTTGTTAGGGCTAAATATTTAAGGTAAAATGACAGATGACTTCAAATATTTCTGTAAAAGATGCTAGCAAAAGTTTTCACAACAAAATATGACTGGATATGTATAAAGGTATTAGGTATCAAAAAATAACTACTTATAAGACAAGATTAAATCTCTACATCATTTTGAACGATCAATAAATTAGGTTATATCATTATTATATTAGCACGATGAAATGGTAATAAATTAATTGTCTGCTAACAATTTCAAAATTATAATTCACTAAACATTTGAAAGTGGAAAGTAAAATCGGTGATCTGTGATTGCATGTGTCATGTGCAGTTACGAACATCAACTAGACACGATAACGACCAGACATCATTCAGTATCATATTACGAACTAAACAAATTTGCCATTCATTAACACACGCTAGTTCCAATATGTCGTCTATAATATTACTCCAATATTTCATAACATTTGTTATAGTTTCAATCTCATCGTCAACGGTAAAATGGCTTCCAAACTCCAGTTTCAAGTTGCCAGAGAACTACAAAGACGGAAAACTTCCTTGTTCTAAGCAAACAGTCGTGTTTCCCGAATTGGTAGTCGGTTCCATCAAAATTGCAGAAACGGAAGTTAGCGGGTTGGTTTTGCCAGAAGAAGGTGAGTTAATATTGGATGATATATTAACTCTCGGCGCTGATCCTAAAGACGAAAACTGTACGGATGGAAACGCTTATTATCTTGATAAATCGTCTTCATCGTGGAATCAGGCAGATGTGTGGAATTCGCCAACATTCAATGCTGCTACTCCTGATTCAGATAGAGTGCCTTGCTTCAACGATGTAGTTCAATTTCCACAAGATGTCAGAATCACTGTAACATTGCCCAAAGAAACTCAGCACATCAAAGCACTTTACATAGGAAACAAAAGTTACACAACAGAAGAATTCAGACAACGTGTTCTACAGGAATCGGATCAAACACAACAATTCGTTGTTAATGAGTTTTCTGAAACGGGTGTGGTGATCAATTCACCAATTACCTGCACGAGCTTCGGATGTCCCTGCCAAAGTGTTCCAATGAAGATCGATTGTTCCGTGAAGTTTTGTCCTAAGCCTACCTGCGTCGACCCTATCAAACCATTCGGATTTTGCTGCGAAATTTGTGGCGGTGCTTTAGTGTTCGAAGCTGACAAAGGATTCGATATGTTAGCCTTTGGTCAATTCGTTGAAAAACATACTGGAGATACTCTTGTTTATTATATAAATTTCGTACCTGAGATCCCTGTTAACCGAATACAGCTCGTGGTGGTCGATAAAGGGGAGTACGAAGGGTCGAGTACGGAAGTCATCAATTCTATCAACTATGGTATGCAGAGTCACTGGTTCAAGGGGTCGAAGGTTGCGCAGATAAGCGGTGGCCCTTTATCCAAGGCGGGTATGGGAGGAAAAATTTTTGTGTCGACGTTCTTCGTAGTAGTTTTAACGTTGTGCGGGTTTTACATTTATTATCATAAACTGCCTGATTTTAGATATCCTTTCTTCTCTCGCGGTGGTGGTATCGGTATGATATCGAGGTTCCAAGGTAGGTCTGAGAGCGTGGTTAGTTTGACCAGAAGAGATTCAGTTGTGAGTACTGCTAGAGGTGCTACGGCGTTTAGGAATCCCATGTATGACTCGAAAAGGGGGCGTGTACAAGTGGTTGACACAGCTGTTGACGAGTGATATTGTATATTTTATTGATGTTTGTTAAAATAATTACTGAAATAAACTGATGTTTTGTATCGAATCAACTTGGTTTATCTTAACCAATGCAATTAGGATTGTGTAGCAAGCTGCAGACAATTGTTACACATAACTATCGTAATCATTGCTATTTTGAACGGATAGTAGGTTTATCCATGCTTATTTACAGATATGTAAGATTTGAAGCCTCTTAGTTATTCTATCGCGATAGAAAGCAAAGTATAAATAACATAAAACATTACAACATTACGATCTAGTAACGCTGTATGACAATTTATTATTTAACCCAGAACACATGGCCCAACGATTAATCATAATAACTATTAATTGAGACGTCAACGATTATTATGTCGCACGCGTTACGGTGAATCATATGAATGGTTTCACGCATGTCACGAAATCTAATGTTATAAGGGAATTTTGATAGACTAACTTATGAAATTACAAATTAATACTCTCTAACCTGAAGGTTTGACGTTTGTAATATATTACTTTAAGGCAGGAAAAGCAAATCACACACTCACAACTTGAGATTCGACTTGAGTATGAGAGTGAGGAAATAAAAAATACACTTGAATTTTAACAAAAAGGTACAGGTAAGGTAAAAACAATAATTGAATTTTTGAAAGAAAGAAAAATTTGAAATCCAGACCCAGAAATCGCGTGCAAACAAAAATTTGAAGTCGAGTAACATAGTCCAGATAGGTGGTTCGATTCCGGCCTCGGTTTGGCATACGGAAGTCTTGGGTTCGATTCCTGGGTCAGGAATTCAAATTTTTCTATCTTTGAAAAATGCAATTATTCTATTAATAAAGTAACTGGCAAGAAATGCCTATAAAAATTACTATAAAAAGTTATATTTTATTATAAAGGTATCAAACACTTAAACCTATTACGGGATAAAGACCCGGTTGAAAAGATTTTTGCTATCGTACCATTTCGTTTTTAAAATTATTGAAATCCAATTCTGGCATAATTCTTTGGACGGTAAGTAAAGATATTTAAGATTTAATTTTAACACTTTTTGGACCAAATTTATTTCAAACCGGATACCGAAAAATACGAAATTAAACAAGATATTTAAACTTTGACCTAAGTTGGGGAATAAAAAGCAGTCAAGTGTTAGTCAGACACACGCACACTTACGAAGATAGAGTTGTATGATTTCAATTGAAGACGGAGACAAGAATTTACCTATTTTACTAAATTTAACTATGGAGAAATCGTCAGTTTCACCACTCTGGTTGGCAAGTCGCAATTACGCCTCAATCCTCACTCAAACGTACTAAGGCACGTCATAAAACTTTCATCTCATAATATATTCCACTTGCACTCCAAGGGTACAATAAAATTTATTCGTCTGCTAAAAGGTTCGTATTGATAGTTATGTCTTGCTGTGACTGGACGTACTATTTGTCGCTGATTTTTGACTGAGTGACCGACAGCTAAGGGTAAGTTTGATTGACATTATCATTCAAATACTTTTCTGTAAACCTTTATCTTAACCGATAAAGCAACATTGTCATGTTTTATGTTGGAATCACTAGTTGGTAACTATGGTAACAATAAATTATATCACTGGATAAAAAGTTTCAACCCCCCTTTTAGTTAGTAGTTTATTTTGTAGCTCTTAAATAAATATGTATATCCAAAGTAAAACTATTCCTATTTGACTGCCTCTGTGGCGCGGTGGGAGTGTATCCGACTGCTACGCAAGAGGTCGTGGGTTCGATCCCCACCCAGGATAAAACTTTTTGTGATGAGCACGATGATTTATTCTGTGTCTGGGTGTTATTTATCTATAATATTTATGTATTTAGAAATATATAAGTATGTTTATCAGTTGTCTGGTTTCCATAGTATAAGCTTTGCTTAGTTTGGGATCAGATGACGTTTTGTGAGTTGTCCCAAGATATTATTATTATTATTATTCCATTGGAAATAATGTGGATTGGTTTCCATCAAATCGCCCAGCAGGTACAACGAAGCGTTAATATCGATCATCATTGAGGGCAGATGCGAACACTTTGCCACAAACTACACGCCATGTCAAACAACAGCTTAAGTAGTAAAAGTAATCTCTATAGTTTTGTTGGTTCTCAGTTTATGACATAATTGGCTATTAGCTGCGTATTTAGTTTATTATTATTGTCGCTATTGACATATGACGTCTTTTGATTTTATTGCCCTGCCCGTTATTTGGCTATTGTGACTACCGTGCTTATTGCCTATAGCCGACATCCCAATCAATAAAATCGAGTTATGAGAGATTGAAAATAATACTCAGAACTTGAACTTTTTAGAAAGTAATTGTTTATGATTTTGACCATCGTACAATGAGTGTGATCATGTGACCCGAAGATACTTTACTTTAGGTATCGTAAAAGTAGCTGTCATTATCATGGTATGCAATAGATTAGTTTTTGTTTTTTATCTATTACTAATATTATAAAGCGGAAGAGTTTGTTTGTTTGTTTGTTTGTTTAAACGCGCTAATCTCAGGAACTACTGCTCCGATTTGAAAAATTCTTTTTTTGTTGGATAGCCCATTTATCGAGGAAGGCTATAGGCTATATAACATTGCGCTACGACTAAAAGGAGCGGAGCAGCGACGAGAAATGTTGCAAAAACGGGGAAAATTTACGCATACGAAGTTGCGCGGGACAGCTAGTCTAATATAATTTAAATATTGTGTAGGTATAGGTAGATATTTATTAAAATGAAAATTCACAATGTTATTAAATACATTAATTACCCTAAATTACGAGCCATGCCTGCACTCTCAACTAGCAACGACCTACATACGACGGAGCTGCAGACTCGGCGCCTCGTGTCGTCCCCGATCACGCCACGCCGAGATGACATAGATTCTAGATCTTACATACCACGGAGTTGCTGACTCGGCGCCTCGTGTCGTTGCCGAACACACCACGCCGAGATGACATAGATTCTAGATCTTTTAGCATAGGGCACTTCGGTACCACCATCGTCCGAGTCTAGACATACCTTTTAAATAATTGTAATTTCTAATATCGAAATTAATTAAATCTAGTATTACTTATACTCTGGTTTCTTTTATCTCCCGGCTGGCGTACTTACCCATAATTGGCGCAGTCGGTACTTCTTCGGGACAAATTCGCGGCGCGTATATTCCTAGAAATCGGATTTGGCTTGACTTCGCATAGTCGCCACCCGCGTTCGCTCCGAAGACAAGAATCTATCAACCTACGAATCTACACCGGCCGAGGGCGTATTCGAAAATCAATACGAGAACCAGACATGCAGATTTTTTATATGTAAGTACTTTGAAAGTTTTTCTTAGTGTTGCTTCCTTGTCCCTCCTTCAAAATTTTCCACCTACGGAAAACCGGAGAGACACCTGTCTCGAACCGGCAGGAACTTAGAAATAGGGATTTAGACAAACATAGACACTTAGATTTTAGTGATTTAGAGTTAGACGTATTCTTCAGTGAACAAAAAATGTCATTCACCGTAGATGAAATTTATAAGGCTGTTAGAGCGGTGCCAGAATTTGACGGCAACCCTAACGTCTTAACTAGATTTATTGCAATATGTGAGACCTTGATAGAGGCTTACATAAAAGATGACCCAAATTTTAGGTTAACTAATATTTGCTTAATTAATAGTATTTTAAATAAAATTACTGGCCCAGCCGCCGCGACGATAAACTCGAACGGCATTCCTAGTAGTTGGGCAGAGATACGTAAATTACTCGTAAATAATTTTGCCGATCAGAGGGATGAAACTGCCCTCTATAACGATATTGCTATGTCATTCCAAGGTAACAGCACACCGCAGGAATTTTACGACAGATGCCAGAACCTTTTTAGCATGGTAATGACGTATGTTACGTTACACGATAACGTGGCTACCACCGTACAAGCTAAACGCGAGTTGTATAAAAAATTAACATTAAAATCTTATATAAGAGGTCTAAGAGAACCTTTGGGCTCTCGTATTAGATGTATGAGACCCGATTCAATAGAAAAGGCTCTGGAATTTGTCAACGACGAACAAAATGTAATTTACCTACAGCGAAGAGGTGACCCAGTAAACGATAGGCACACCGCATACAGCGCGAATTACACGCCGCAATTAAATGGTGCAAAGTTTGCAGGTGAGGTTGCATCTACTTCACTTAGAGGTAATTTACCATATTTAGGTTCAAACGGGCATACGCCCACGCATATACATATCCCCCCGCAAACCTCGCAGTGGAAACCCGCGTTCAGGTTTGACCAGAAACAAGCTCACCAGCAGGGGCACTCGCAACCGCAGCTTGCCCCAGTTTCTGGGCCTAGCCGTACCCAACAGATGTTTCGCGCACCGCCACCGAACTATAACCCGCGTAGTAAGGTATTTAAGATACCACCTAGGAATGATCAACCATTCTCCTCAGGGCATAAGCCAATGAGCGGTGTCAGTCACTTTGTACCCAAATCCCTTCCACCGACAATGACAGGACATGATTGGCAAAGATCAGGGAACCCGCCATCTAACAATTATTTTAAATCGCGACAGGTAAACTTCAACGTGACAGCTGACCCTAATGACTCATATTACTATTGTGACTACGATAACGAGCACGGGGCCGAATGCACTGCGTATGACGTTAACTATACCGACCATTATAATGACTATAATTGCAATGAAGGCCAGCAGGAGTTTACTTATGAGACCGAAAACGATGACTCAAATTTTCGCGAGGCTATCCCGAATACCGAACCAAAATAGAATTAAATTTACAATCAAAAAGGGAACTTCGTTATGTACAGATAGCTAACCCTCCATTAAAATTACTTGTCGATACTGGGGCAAATCAATCCTTTATAAGCCCCGAAGCCGTCGAGAATTATTTTTCACATATACCTTTGAACTTTGACCCCTTCGAAGTAACTAATTCTCGTATGAGTAGTATACATAATTATTCTATTACGTTACAGAACTTTCCAGAGTTTTACAAAAGCAAATTAATTAAACTATTCATCTATAGATTCCATAATGATTTCGATGGGCTATTAGGGTTGGATATCTTGAATAATTGTCAAATAGATCTTAAGCATAACCTTTTAATTACGGAAAATGCTAGTATACCCATGCTACCTTACACTTGTAGAAACTTAAACTCTCAAGAAACAATACCCGCGCGCTCTAGTAAACTAGTAAAAATACAGATGTATAACTATGACGGCGACGTATACGTAACCGAACAGATCTTGTGCAATTGCATCGTGCACGAATGTATTACAAACGTTAGCGACGAAATAGCCATATTAGAGTTAGAGAACCCAACCGACACCGATATAATTATCCCGAACGAACGCTTAAACCATCCTTTCGAAGCGTATGCATTCAATACCGAGTGCAATAGCACTGAACAAGATCCTCAACGCGTAAGCCGAGTGTTGTCGCGCTTACGTACCGGTCATTTAAACGCCGAAGAAAAAACTAATTTAGAAACTTTATGCAGTCGTTATGCAGACATATTTTATTTAGATGACGAACCTCTTAGTTTTACTAATAAAATAAAACACCGCATTAGAACTATAGACGAAATACCGATTTATACCAAAAGTTATCGTTACCCCTTTGTGCACCGGAAAGAAGTTAAGGAACAAATCGCTAAAATGCTACGTCAAGGCATCATAAGACCCTCAGACTCCGCATGGAGCTCCCCTATATGGGTAGTGCCGAAGAAAATCGACGCGACTGGGGAACAAAAATGGAGACTCGTTGTGGACTACCGAAAATTAAATGACAAGACTATTAATGACAAATATCCCATCCCTAACATTACTGACGTCCTTGACAAGCTAGGAAGGTGTCAATACTTCACGACCTTGGACCTATTTTCGGGCTTCTACCAAATACAGACACATCCAGACGATATTTCTAAAACAGCGTTCTCTGTAGAGCACGGGCACTACGAATTCTTGCGTATGCCGATGGGACTCAAAAATTCCCCATCAACGTTTCAAAGGGTGATGGACGAGGTACTCCGCGGACTCCAAAACGAGATCTGCCTGGTATATCTCGACGATATTGTCGTATTCGGGACCAGTCTTCAAGAAATGATGGTAAATCTAGAGAAAGTATTTAATAGATTGCGTGACTCCAACTTTAAAATACAGTTGGACAAGTCTGAATTTTTGAGGTTGGAAACACCATATTTAGGTCATATCATTAGTGGGGAAGGTATAAAACCTAACCCCGATAAAGTTTTAGCTATTCAAAAATATCCACTTCCAAAGACCCCCAAAGAAATTAAACAATTTCTAGGACTCATGGGATATTATCGTAAATTCATACCCGACTTTGCTCGTATTACAAAACCTATGACGAAATGCTTAAAAAAATCAAAGAAAATAGTTTTAGATTCCGACTACATCGAATGTTTTGAAAAATGTAAATCCCTACTGACTAACGACCCCATACTACAATACCCTGACTTCTCAAAAGACTTTATACTGACGACGGATGCATCAAACGTCGCAATTGGTGCAGTCCTATCTCAAGGGACTGTAGGAGCGGACAAACCTATCTGCTACGCATCTAGGACTCTAAATGATAGTGAAGTTAATTACAGTACTATAGAGAAGGAGCTTTTGGCTATAGTATGGGCAACTCAATACTTCAGGCCCTATCTTTTCGGTCGTAAGTTCAAAATAATTACCGATCATCAACCACTTCAGTGGATAATGAACGTCAAGGAACCTAATTCAAGACTGACTAGGTGGCGCCTTAAACTTAGTGAATACGACTATACAATAGTATATAAAAAAGGCAAATCTAATACCAACGCAGACGCTCTATCACGAATTCAAATTAATAATCAGGAAACAGAGTCCTTGATAGTTCATCACACTGAAAAACCTTCATCTATATCGGACTCTACTACAGCTACCGCCCACACAAGTAATGAAAACCCCATCCTTGAGGTTCCCATAACCGAAGAACCCTTGAATAAATTTCACAAACAGATAAGTTTTACTATAGTAGGCAATATTAAAAGACGTCCAATCACTACAAGACCTTTTGACACGCATACGCACACCTCTATACAAGTGTCCGAATCGAACCTCGAGCAGGATGTAGTCAATGCAATTAAAGAACATGTCAATCCAAAAATTAGAACCGGCCTTAAAATTACACCACCACTAGGAATGTACTCTATAGTCCCTATTATACAGAATAATTTTAAAAATTCAAGCATGAACCTATCCCTTACTAAACACGAATTAGAGAATGTAAAAGAGTATTTAAGGCAGCAAGGAATTATTAGAAATTATCACGAGGGTAAAACTAATCATCGCGGCATAACCGAATGTTACCTAGCACTATCTCGCGTTTATTTTTGGCCTAAAATGAAAGAAGAGATAACTAAATATATTAATGCTTGCGCTATATGCGGACAATCGAAGTATGACCGTAACCCGATTAGGCCCCAATTGAATATCGTCCCGCCAGCAACTAAACCCTTAGAAAGAGTACACCTAGATATTTTTACGGTACAGAATGAAAAATATTTAACATTCATGGACGTTTTTTCCAAGTACGGGCAAGCTTACCACTTGAGAGATGGAACAGCCCTAAGTGTTTTACAAGCTGTAATAACTTATTGTACCCACCACGGATTGCCTCTAACTATTGTCACAGATAACGGGACAGAGTTTACGAACCAACTCTTTGCTGAGTTCGTAAGACTTCACGGAATAATACACCATAAAACGTTAGCACACTCACCAAATGATAATGGAATAATTGAAAGATATCATTCAACATTGTTAGAGCATTTGCGCATACTACAATTACAACACAAAACTGAAACTATCGCTAATCTAATTCCCTATGCGTTATTAGCATATAACAGCTCAATACATAGCTTTACAAAATGTAGGCCCCACGATATAATTCGAGGTCATTTTGACCCACGCGATCCCCTAAATATAAACGTATCAGAGCACTTCATGCAACAATATATATTAAATCACCGGGAGCGAATGAAAATAGCATATAATCTAATTAATGAATCGTCGTTAGAAAATCGTACCAGCCTAATAGAAAATTGTAATAAGTCTCGTGAACCGGAAGTAAACTATGAACTAAATCAACAAGTTTTTGTTACTAACCCCCAAGCGAGTCGGCAAAAGACCGCAGCTCGTTATACGGAGGATATCGTACTAGCCAACCTACCAATACACATCTATACATCAAAAAAGAAAGGTCCCATTGCCAAAAATCGTCTGAAGCGTGTTCCTAAATCATCAAAATTGTTACAGATTACTGCTAACAACGACCGCCCACCTGACAATGACGCTCGAGATAAGACTTGATTACTTGGGTGACGGCCCCGGGTTGCTTCCCTTTGACCTTGGTCCAACTAAATTTATAACCCATTACCATCCATTTTTACATTACCTAAACCTGACTGACATCGAAAGTAGACTTAGTGCAGTAGAATCGCAACTAAACTTATTTGAGTCTAAACTGGATAGCGAAAAATTTCCATTGTATGAAGCTCAAATTAATTATATTTCTAATAAATTGGTAAAGATTCACGAGCAGATAGACAGTCTGGAATCACATCGCACCAAAAGAAGTCTCTTCGATGGCTTGGGTACAGTAATAAAAGAAATCACTGGAAATTTGGACTACAAAGACGCTCAAAAATATAATTCCGCCATTAAAATATTAGAAAATAATGAAAATACACTTTCTTCCGAACTAAAACAACATATAAGTCTCAATAAGGAATGGATGACACAAAACGATGTACTACTGTCGCAAATAACCGATAACCAACAAAAAATCAATAGTACTTTGGAGTCTGTCATCCACAGTAAAACTTATGACCAAAACTTATTAAAGTTTGTTAGGTTTAATCAACTTTTAACTATAATAAGCGAAAATGTGCAAGATTTAACGTCAGCATTAGTTAGAATAGAGGATAGTTTAGCTTTTATCCGTGCTTCCAGCACACATCATAGTATGATTAAATATGATATTTTAAAAGGTATGGTCAACCAATTAAAATCTTTATATAATGAAGAGCAGGTACTAAATATAGATTTAAGGGAATACTATAGAATTATAAAGCCAAGTTACTTCTACGCAGATAACAGAATAGTTTTTGTCTTTAAAGTCCCGGTCATTTCTCCTGGCACATCCAAATTGTATAAATTAGCAATCGTCCCTAATAAGTATTCTCAAAGTCCTATTCCACCATATCCTTATATAGCAACCGATGGGAAAGCATTCATGTACATAGAGGCTGAATGCCCGAAGTTCAATGAATTTCACATCTGTGAGGAAACTATCAACAATCGACCGAGAGAACAACGAGACTGCATGCAGAGCCTGATTGTGGACCAAGTCATCGACAAGACCTGTTCACCAACTAGGATAACCCTGAGCAAACAAGCCCTAGAACAACTGGACGACCAACATTATACTGTAGTGTTCCCGAAACCGGCAAAAGTAGAGCTACAATGTGACCGGCACGAGTATGTAATTCTCAATGGAAGCTATTTGGCAACTATACCAAAAACATGTCACCTTAGAACGGAGGAACTTACAATCGTCAACACGAATGACGTAGTAAAAGGACAGCCGCTCAAGATAACTGAAATACCCTACGCAACCTACGGCGACAACCAGTCTATAGCAATCCCGCACTTCAAGTTGAACACCATCAATCTGAAAAATCTGCACAGTATCGAGGATAAGATACTACTCCAGCATCCAATAGAGTTGCAACCTGTCGAGCAAACAGAAACATTGTACCATACGACCATACCTTTCTATGGAATATTAGTCGGTGCAGTCATACTCGTAACCGTCGTCGCAATCCGTCGCCATGTACTACGCACTAAGGTAGTAACAGTGCAATCACCACCCGAGGAGGTACTACGCACTAACGTAGTAACAGTGCAACCATCACCTGAAGATGCCAGATACTCTACACCAACGGCACTCAAACCAGAGAAGGATCCGGCAGCAACATTCTCGCTCAAAGTTCTCAAATAGTTGCTGTTCTAAGAGGGGAGGAATTACGAGCCATGCCTGCACTCTCAACTAGCAACGACCTACATACGACGGAGCTGCAGACTCGGCGCCTCGTGTCGTCCCCGATCACGCCACGCCGAGATGACATAGATTCTAGATCTTACATACCACGGAGTTGCTGACTCGGCGCCTCGTGTCGTTGCCGAACACACCACGCCGAGATGACATAGATTCTAGATCTTTTAGCATAGGGCACTTCGGTACCACCATCGTCCGAGTCTAGACATACCTTTTAAATAATTGTAATTTCTAATATCGAAATTAATTAAATCTAGTATTACTTATACTCTGGTTTCTTTTATCTCCCGGCTGGCGTACTTACCCATAATTGGCGAACTTATTATACACAAACTATTAACATTATTTACAACTTACCTAGTAAACTACAAAAAAAAGGATTAAAAAAAAAGGGGGGAGTAACAACTAGTTTAGGCGTCGAAGAATTCCTCCCCATCGATGTCAAACGGTATAGTGCCCAGAAGGCTGGCAGCATTGCCACGTTGTATGGCAATGCTTATTCTCTGAGCAAAGAAAAGGCCAGCCTTCTGGTCACGAGATGTACTGATAAGACGCTGGGAAATATCTTTGAATAAAAGGCGAGCACTTATGGTATATTCATTTTGAATGAAATTACTACTCGTAATACATTTAAAAAACTCTTGTTAGTCAATTTTTTTTTTAATCCAGCTATTTTCCGCTACCGGTCTTCATGGGATACGACACTGACCTCTATAGTACTAGTACAATGGACAGGCCGACTACAACAAGTTTCGATTTCTTTTGTTTTTTTAAATTGACTCCCGTATTAGGGTACAAGCCCTGTGTCGCGGGGGACTTTACAAACATACAAGTCCCGGACACAAAGTACACCCAGACTCGGAACACCAATTTGTGGATCCCACAAAGTGGTGTTCCGTGTGGGAATCGAACCCACGACCTCTTGCGTAGAAGTCAGACACACTCCCGCCGCGCCACAGAGGCAGTCGTCAGTCAACAAAATCAAATGGAAGTCAGATTATAACAACTATGGCCATTTTGACACTTGTGTTTTGTGACACACAAAACACAAGTGTCAAAATGGCCGTAGTTCCGTTGGCCGTTCAAAAAACTTGAACGTTTTTAAGTTTTTCGAGTAAGTTAAAGAGTTCGTTTAAGTAATTCGATTCTGCATAAGAATTGCTGTCATTTTGTACTGGGTAGCCAGTCCAGCGTACAAGGTTAGATGGAGGAGACCAAGAAGGTAGTCATCCGTAACTCACGTCACTTTTTCGTCTGCACCAGTTTCCGTAGAATATATTTATGAATAAATGTTGCTTACATTTTTGCCTGCATTTGTATACAAAAAATGAATTCGAAAATTGCCATATTAACCTGTCTCAGACTATAAAAGGATTCCCCGAGACTCATCGAGCTGGATAGGAAAGGCAACCTTCACATATTTCGCTTCAGTAGATTCTCCCTTATTTATGAAAAAAATCCTTTGACGATAAACAGCAGATATTATATACCTATCCACATTAACAACGTCAACGTCCTTATCAATCCAATATTCTATTAATCACTGGGCGGCCAATATGTCGATATTTCACATTCTTCACCGCAGTAAGTGAACGCCCTCATCGACAAAGGAACCAATTTATCACGAGCTCGCTGAAAGGTCACCCGACCCTGCACCCCGGGGAGACAGGTACCGATCGATTTAGACCCTTCACCTTAAACGGAATTAAAAAGTTAATCTTTATTGAGGCTCGTGGACTTGTTTGGAATCAAAACACTCTCCGTAGTCCATTTTGTTTGATGAAATTTTAAGGGTTTTGGTCAGGTGTGAGTTGCGTTGTGTGCGAGGAACGGAGCTGCTGGTCGCGCTTCATGTCGTATTTTTGTTTAATTTTGAATTATTTAGGTACAAATTTACTTGATCATAAATAATAAACCTACAATCTAAATACTTATTTAGTAATGGCGTCGGTGTACTCCCGAATGTCTAGTAATGTGCCCAGAAGGCTATTTTTATTTATAGTAATTGTAGAATCGATTACAAAAGTTAAAAGTTTATTAATAATAATAATAATATATTTATTTCTCCACACATTAATACTTTAGTCCGTTTGGGTACCTTACAACTATTTACATGAGTAAAAAATATTCTCCTTATCCCACGGGAAAATGGGTAGGTACATTTAAAAAAGTTTTAGGGCTAAACCAAATATTACACGTTAATAGATTCTGTTTATGCTTGTGTGGGTGCATGTGTTGCTATGTGTGTGCGTGGGTGAGCCTGTATGTCCGTTGTCTGTGTGTTAAATTAATAATTTGTCTGTGCTGGTATAGTCTATCTTTTGTAACCATTCTTTTAGTATTTGCTTACATTTTTCTTTTGTGAGTGAGTAAATAGTCAAAGTGCCGCTTGGCTTGTTATAAAGGTGACTACCCTGAAAGCAGAAGAAGCGATGAGACAGAGTAGTTATAAATACTCTTTTGTCAGAAACCCCATCCAATCTGCGTATTTTTTTAATTATAATAGGGTTCGAATTTTATTTCAAAGTGTTTTTTTCGCGGCAAGCCGTGCGAACTGCGCATGCGCGATGCATTTATGAGCGCAGCCCTCAAACCCAAGTTTTGACAGTTAAAAGCGCGGGCTTGACGCGAAAACGAAAAAAAGATAGTGAATAAACCCAGAAGATAGAGAATGATAGAGAATGAACCCAGGATAAATAGTTGACGTATAGTTAGTACTTCTTCTAGTTTGTAGACATCTGTAGTAGGGCTATAAACTTCGTATAAAGAAAAAACGTCAAATATAAGTAAATACATCTATAATTCTTCTTTTTTAGGCTTGAATGATTTTAGAATTAGAAAAACTGAAGGTGTAATTTCGTTTCATTAACTACATGTTCCGGAAAATGCTCCGTTTTAGTCTAACAGATGACGCTGTAAATTAAACACCTAATAAACAAGTAGAAGAATGTAGCATTCACCACATACTACACTTTACGTCGTACCTACACGTCAATTCATTAAATACAAACACATCGTAACTGCATGCGTGAACCATTCATCATTTTAACTACAACTAATAAATAAAACAATAAGAAACATACCTAAATATTTGAGCTGCATTATGAACATTTACTTACTTAGCGGTTTCTGAATATTCCGTTTCTGAGAAAATCTTCTTAATGGTACGCGAATATTCATCGCTTGCCTCAGTTGCCTCACTCAAAACAATTTGCTAAACAAAATAATTACGTTCAATGGTTCCTCCAAGACTGAAATTGTTTACGCAACAATTAGCACAAGAGCAGATTCCAGTTTAATCTATTTCCAGTGCTCAGGTGTTTTGACAATACATTGTGTTGAGCAACTTATTGCTGACTATCTTTAAACAAAAGTTTTTAAGCTATTTTGCATAGCTTCTATCGCGGGCCATGAGCGCGAGGACCGAATCCAGAAATTCCGTAACGAAAAAACCTCTCGCTCCCCACTCCGACGCGCGACGGGCACGGAGGTGTGGCTTGAAGGCCGTGCACCGTCTAAAGTCGTTTCATTTTGTATTTATGATTCTGGCTGCAAAAATCATAATAGCGCGATTCAGACCGTAGTACATTTTGTATTGAATAGTAACAAAATTAAATACAGCGCCATCTATTGACATTATGTTACCTATTGTCATTTTAGTCTTCCCCTTTCTTGTTGTTTCTATTATAAAGGCCACAGCAAAGGGCCACACAGGAGTTGTGGTTATGTTTTGGTTTTTTTTTTTTTAGTTGAAGTTGATAAAAATGCTATGCAATAGCTTTACCGCGGCAGTCCCCGAGTGCCACACATTTTTTTTTGTTGGACTAGCTGCAGTTTGTTGTTACTGAAACCTTAATAAAAAGACGATCAAGTGTTAAAAATCTTCGCAAGTATATGTCTTCACCTATGAATATTGCCCTACTGTGGGGCAAAGGTCTGTGTCCCCGTGACATATCAATGAGTCGCTGTTTTGAGTCGCTCCGTGTTAATAAATTATTATAAGTGTTAATAACTATCTTTAACGTAATATCAGTGTACATTCGCAATATATAGTGTGTCAGTGCAACAGTGACTGTATAGACTGCTTATAAATTGTCTTAAATAAAGAATAATCTTCAAAACTATTTCGATTTCGGCGGTGAACTTAAAAACGAGGCCAACACAGTGCTATAGTGTTAATAGTTGGAAAGGATCGGGATCTGTGTCGTTCGGTTGCCAAAACTGACCTAGGGCAACTCGCAGTGCGCCCGCTGCTACGCACACAGACGCATTGCTGTTGCATTCTTAAACGTAAGTGTTCAACGCTTATCTCTGCGCACACATAGCTGAACTGAACCGATAATTAGCTCTGGCTCGTAAAAAGGATAAAGTAGTTATAATAATTACTTATTTTCGCCGTTGTCTTTTTGAATCATCTGTAAGTTACCACTAAAAACATCTGGTAAAAATGTCTACAAGTTGGAGCTGTTGTTATGACGATACGATTGACGACGACTATGCAACTTGTTCTCAATGCAAACGCTGTTATCATATAATGTGTCTGCAATCGACACATAGACAGGTTGATTCCGCAATTCTTTTGGATCCCAATTGGCAATGCTCGCAATGTATAACTGCAAAAACCCCGGTGAGATCTACGGCTACTGAGAAGGTCCTATCCCGTTCCAAGAAGAGGCAAGCTCTCGGATCCCCGTTGGCTGCAGATTCCAGTCCAGCTACCAAAGGTGATATACGCGACATTGTCACTGAAATCTTAAAATCTGACAGATCTGCAATGTTGAATGAATTGACGAGCACTATAACCTCTTTAATAAGTTCTGAATTAAAGTCACTTCGAGAAGAAATAAAAGATGTAAAAGAATCGATGACCTTTATCAGTAATGACTACGATGAACTTAAAAAGGATCTTACTATGTCATCAGATTTGATCAAGAACTTGGAAACTCAGAATCATACCATGAGGAACACGATTACAAACCTAACTACTCGTATTAACCAAATGGAACAGCACGCCCGTTGTAGTAACATTGAGATGCAGTGCGTACCCGAGTCTAAGTCGGAAAACTTAATTAACATAACCAAACAACTAGGCTCTTTAATAGGATGCAAAATTACGGAGGATCAGATATTAAATTGTACTCGAGTTGCCAAACTGAACCGAGACTCCAACCGTCCGAGATCAATTATAGTTCAATTCTGTTCACCGAGAATCCGCGATTATTTTCTAGCTGCGACAATCAACTATAACAAAAACCATCGCGACGCTAAGCTAAACTCCTCCCATATCGGAATAGCTGGTGAGAAAAAACCGATTTTTGTAATGGAACACCTTTCTCCGACTAACAAAGCTATTCACGCGGCCGCGCGATTGAAAGCTAAGGCTATTGGGTACAAATTTGTATGGGTGAGAGGGGGTCGTGTCTTAATGCGTAAGGATATGACTTCCGAGTATAAAGTTATTAGAGACATCACTTATCTTGAAAATTTGAAATAAATAATTATATTAATTGCTATTCTTAGTTTGCTATTTTCTTTTAAATTTTAAGATTCTTAGATTTTATTCTTTGCAATGTTGAACATATTTTATCAAAATGTAAGAAGGTTACGTTCCAAAACACATAATTTTAAGTGCTCTGTTAGCTCTTGTAATTATGATATAATTATTCTTACGGAAACTTGGCTTAACATTGGTGTTTATAGTAGTGAATTAATTGATGATAGATATATTGTTTATAGGAGGGACCGAGAAAGCTCTGGATTTTGTGGTCACAAAAATGGTGGGGGTGTATTGATAGCAGTATCGAAAAAAATTAAATCTAAAAGACTTATAAACAGAGAAAGCAAATGTGAAGACCTTTGGGTATCTATAGAATTAAGTCCTTTCTCGATAGGTTCGGTATCTTCCCATTTGGATTTGTGTGCAGTCTATCTGCCCCCGCCTATTTCAAGAAATATACTAGAACTTTTTATTGCAAACTGTGACAATTACATAGATAAGTCAGATGCATATACATGTATAGTAGGAGATTTCAACATGGGTTCCATTAATTGGCACGCAGTTAATAATACCAGTCGTGAAAACAGTACATCTGTTCTAGGAGAGATGTTGATGGATTTTGTGTCGGTAAATAATTTTCGTCAGTGTAATAGCGTCCCTAACAAAAGTGGCAAGCTCCTTGATTTAGTATTAGTAAATGTCCCGACATGTAAGGTATTTGAATCGGCACCCTTGAGTACTATCGACAGTCATCATCCCCCATTAGAAATACAATTGTCAATAGAGGCGACCACACGACTCGACTCAAACAAAAACTCGCAAAAGCGAAACTTTCATATAGCTGACTATACAAAAGTGAATGAATATTTAAGTAATCAAAATTGGAATAAAATATTTAGAGATTGTCTGAATGTCGATGATATGGTTGAAAAATTTTATAATATTATCGAAACAGCCATAAACACGTATATTCCACTGTGTCGCAAATTACGTTAACTGGAGCCGGAGGTTGCAGAGAAAGTCTATACATCTTAAATAAATTTAATTATAAATTACATTAAACTAAAATCTAAAACTAGTGATAAATGGTCGATGTATGTACCAAGAATGAATCGTTCTTTATTAAAATCTAAAACTACAACTATGGAAAGACGGTTGCGAAATCGAAGTGGCGAGATGTGGAAATCACGTAGCGCTGACTCGACGCCTCGTGCCGGTCCGCAACTGCACTGCTTCGATAAATGGTGTCAACGGTCCGCCTCTTACACCAAAGCGTAGATAAATGGTGTCGACGGTCCGTCTATAACACCGACGCGTAACACCTCCCCCCGAAGAACAGCAACTATTTGTCAAGCGGAGTGGCAAATATTGCTGCCAGACCACTGGTGTTCATCTTACTTCTTCTGGTCGGATGTTCCGTCTGGGTTCAATAAGTGTATAGTTGGCCCCTCTGCAGTATCGATGTCTGGATACGCCTCTGGCTTCAGCTTCCGAAGATCCGGATATTCGTTGAAGGTGCTTGGAAACCACCCGGGTGACTCGCGAACGCGGATATCGATTTGAGATATTCCTAATTATCGCGAACCGGCCCGCGAATATCCTACCGGCTGCGCCAATTACGTTAACTGGAGCCGGAGGTTGCAGAGAAAGTCTATACATCTTAAATAAATTTAATTATAAATTACATTAAACTAAAATCTAAAACTAGTGATAAATGGTCGATGTATGTACCAAGAATGAATCGTTCTTTATTAAAATCTAAAACTACAACTATGGAAAGACGGTTGCGAAATCGAAGTGGCGAGATGTGGAAATCACGTAGCGCTGACTCGACGCCTCGTGCCGGTCCGCAACTGCACTGCTTCGATAAATGGTGTCAACGGTCCGCCTCTTACACCAAAGCGTAGATAAATGGTGTCGACGGTCCGTCTATAACACCGACGCGTAACATAAAAACATCAAAGTATCCAACTTGGTTTAGTGCCGATCTTATAAGGTTATTAAAGGAAAAGAATAAGCTCCGTATTAAATATAAAAAATATAAAAACCCATTAGATGCCCTATCACTTAAACTAATTAGTAAACGTTGTGATACAGCCGCAAAAGAATGTTACAAGGCGTATATTGTTAAAACGGAAAAAGTCATTGGTACGAATCCCAAGTACTTTTGGACGTATATCAAAGACAAACGCAGACGAGAAAGCAACTATCCAGCCACTATGACTCTTGGTTTGTCTGTATCATCGGATGGTACTGGAATATGCAATCTATTCGCTGCTCATTTCACCAATGTCTATACCATTGATACGGAGATACTAGACCCACAGTATATTGACCAACTAAACAGGGCACATAATATGACATGCGACACATTCTCATTCTTTCAAGTGAATGAAGATATGATCCTTAAAAAACTACGCGGATTGAACAAATCAAAAGGGGCCGGCCCTGACGGTGTTTCACCATTATTTATTGTGAGTTGTGCGCAGAGTCTAGTGACCCCTTTATCGATAATTTATAATAAATCGTTTAGCTCAGGGCAGTTTCCTAAATCTTGGAAGATAGCCAAAGTGGTACCTATATTTAAAAGCGGTGACAATAGTATGGTAAATAATTACAGACCGATATCTATTTTATCAATATTTGGGAAAGTCCTAGAGTCTCTGTTGTGTCCGTATATGCAGCGTTATTTTGAAAGGCTCTTTTGTGTAGAGCAACATGGATTTATAAAATCACGATCGACGTGCACAAATCTCGTATCTTACGTAGAGACATTGGCCGAGTTTTTAGACAAGGGAATGCAGGTTGACGCTGTATATACGGATTTCAGCAAAGCATTCGACAAGGTACCCCATAAACTACTTATAAAAAAATTATCAATTTACGGTATCCACGGACCACTTCTTGGCTGGTTTGAATCTTACTTGGCAAATAGAGATTTTTACGTTGTTGTCAATGGATATCAGTCGTCACATCACATAGTTGCTTCCGGTGTACCACAAGGATCACACCTAGGCCCAATCTTGTTCAACATCTTTATAAACGATGTTACTGACTGTTTTAAAAGCACTATACCATACCTTTTTGCAGACGATATTAAAATCATAAAAGCAGTAACTTCTCAACAAGATGCTATATCTATGCAGGAGGATATTGACAGACTAAATACCTGGTGTTCCGTGAACAGTATCTTGTTAAACTGCAAAAAATGTAGTCATATAAAATTTTCGCGGAAATTGCATAACACAGATACAGCTTACAACATTAACGGCATGCCCTTAACCGAAGTGGTCTGTATCAAAGACCTAGGTGTCACGCTAGACAGTAAATTAACACTCGTGCCGCATGTAAATGACATTGTCAAAAGAGCTTTAAGAATGTTAGGATTCGTAATTAGGAACAGCAAACTTTTTCAGAGTTCACGCACAAAAATTATATTATTTTGTAGTCTCGTGCGTAGCATTTTGGAATACTGTAGTGTTGTCTGGCGTCCACATTTTGCCGTCCACTCCTTGAGGATAGAAAGGGTTCAAAAAAGATTCTTGAACTACTTGGGGTTCGCAATCGGAGGCAGAGAGAGGCAAACGTCTTATATCGAAAAACTGACAAATTTTAAGATGAAGTCTCTCGAGACGCGTAGGGACATTTTAGATTTAAGATTCCTTAATAAAATTTTTAGAAATAAAATCGACTGTCCCCAACTCTTGTCCAAGTTCTCTCTTCGGGTTCCCCGAAGGCCACCGCGTAAACCAGTAACGCCCCTGGTTCCACCCTTTCGTAGAACTAAGTTTGGAGCAAGTTCGCCTGTTCCTAGATTATGTAAGCTTTTCAATGAAAACAGTGCTTCTACTGACCTTCACACAGATGGTCAGTTCACACTCATCCGGAACGTTACCATCTCTCTCGACAAACCTAATCCTAAATTATATCTGGTCACAGAAGGCCTTTAGTGGAACCATGTTAAGTTTTTGTATGCCTTCAAAAATAGAAGTATACACACTTACTATAATTTCAAAATAAAATTTTACTAATTTTGTACATAAGTTTTTTTTTTTTTGTAAAACACTTTGCATGTAGTGTTTACCTATAATTAGATGTACAGTACTCATAAGATTTACTTATACGGTTTTTTTTTCTTTTTAAGTATTATCTGTAACATCTGTTGGTAAACCTTAAATAAATAAATAAATAAAATAAATAAAGGTCTCCAAGCTGTATAGCTGTATGGGGAAAATAAAGGTCCGCCCGGGCAGTGCCCCCTGTACCCGGGTAAGCATAAATTTGTATTTGTACAGGTGCCCCAGCTGGGGGTAGCGCTTGGAACCAAACATCCTATCGGCCATGCATTCTCTGGTCACGCTACGCAACACAGGATTCGGGGATTTTTTATAGAGGTTGTCGTCCTCGCGGCCCAGGTGACCAAGCCTCGCCCCCGCTCAGAGCCAAGAAAAGTAGATAATAAGTAAAAGTCTCTGGATGGTGTTTTTATATTATTAATTAACTAGCTGTGCCCGCGACTTCGTTCGCGTGGAAGTTGGGTTTATATTAAGGTAGTTTATATTACAATTCAACTTCTGTGTAAAACATATTGTAAACATGCTCCACAATGCTCTGTGGTATCTTTGGATATTTGGGCCTAGCTTTAATCAGGGCCCAACATATGGCAGGGCAAGCCAAGCAAATGCCCAGTGCAGCAAAATGAAGGGCGACAAAGTTTATGGCGCCAGACGGTTAGAAGACAAATTATTAAAATTCCCACGACCACACCTCGACAAAAAAGTGATTTGCATCACATCAAATACTATTAATATTGAAAAATTCCCCCACCACGCGAGTACTGGGGCGGTTTCGAGTTAAATGAAGCTCGAAACCGCCCAATTACTCGTGCGAAATTTTGAGTTAAGGAGCTTCGATTCTGACTCCGATAGGTCGAAAATTCCGATTGATTTTAAACCTCCGACTCCAACTTCGGCTCCAACACTTTTAAATCGGACCTTTTAATCGGAGGTACCTAGCCGCTCCTTCAAGATAATTTATACATAGGTAATAAAGGTATGATGGAAAAAACTCTCACAGATTCCCTATGATCGCAGGTTATGTCCTGCCCGAGCGATCTTTTCCGAGTCTAAAGTACACCTACTTTGTGTCCGTGTTTGTACCGCGGGAATGCAATGTTTTAAAACTATTTTCAAAATAGTTTTAAAACATTGCATGCGTGTTTAAACAAACAAACAAACAACACTCAAACTTTTCTAAATGATATACTAATTTTTTTTGTGTTTAAATACTATTTCTAAACTTATTTCAATATTTTTTTTCACTCACTTTAGAAGATTTAAATATTATTTTATACATTGTCTACATTGGTGAATTTAAAAATAGGTGTGTCAACCTGTCGCAAATTAAGATCATCATTATATTCATAACCCTCTACGTAAGAATTTCAGTTTTTTTTTTAAAATCAATTTTCCTGATTCTTTTTAATTTGTATTTAAACGCCATCTATTTTCAAAACTGGATAAGTTTATTTTTATACTTGATGATTTTATATTAAACTATGATGCATATTAAACGCAGGTAAGCAAGGTATTTAACCTTAAATTATTCACGCGATCAAGACCCGTAATACATATATTTTCATAATGTGTACAAATCGCGAAAGTTTATTAACATTTGTAGGTAAGCAATTTTGGCACTCAGAAGAAATTGAATCACAGATGGCGCCACGTGTTTTATTTTGATGTAACGCGGACTTAATCTTTCATTTTTTTTAAGCAATTAACATTTATAAATTCTAGAAAATATCAAGTAATTACTGTTTATTTGTAATGTAATATTGTTTTTCATTTCTACATTTATAACATAATCACTATTCATGCAAAACAATGATAAAGGTGCCTATTGGAAGTGATTATTAATATGAAAATTTGTTAAACAAAGTAAACATGTTAAAGTCGAAAATTAAAGCTTGTATAAATAAGTATACATATAGAAAAATACTTAAAAAAAAGAATAAAAATAATTTTAACACAACACAAAAAGAGACTCGCATCCTCCGACCTCGCTCGTTTAATACCGCTACTTGTGCCAATAGACCACCTCAGCTGATGCAAACACGGTTAAAATAGCTGATCTTAAGAAAATTAAAAATGTTGTGTTTAGCTCCTAATAGTTTTAGCGTGAAGTTATTGTTTCCATGGGTTACAATTGTAAATAATGTCTTATTGTGGAAAAAAATTGTGAAAAACCATAATGGTTCGACAAAACTACGTTGCTGCTCACTCCCCATAGACGACAGCATAATGATTTATAGTGCAAGTAATGACCTATAGTATTTACAATAAAACTGCAAATTTTCATGAAGATCCGTCAAGTAGTTATTGTTTTTTAACGATAAATAGCTACAGACATTATTCGTCATTGCTTAGCTCCTATGGGAAATAGCGTGATAAATTATAGCCTATATGTTAATCCAGACTACACATACAAAATTTCAACCGAATCTGTCCAATAGTTATTGCGTGATGCGTGTTCAAACAAACAGACAGACAAACAGACATTTCTAAAAATGTAGGAATGTGTTTAAATACTCTTTTCGAACATTTCCCAATATTTTTTTTCACTATGTTCGGCCATGTACAGACACGTGAAATTTACAATTTTATTATATGTATAGATATAGATAGATAGCATGATTCAGTATTCACGCGCGATGGCTTATTATTAGCGTATTTCATGTATAACTTTGGTGTTTCTATACCGATTTCTATTAGTATTTTTTATGGAATAGTTAATTATGTTAACTTTTTTAATTAGGGATGACTGAGAGTGTTATAAACGTAAGAGTAGACAAATATAATCAGAAAGCTTCGAACTACTAAGCTATCGGGAGTTACACGTGATATTGTGAGTCAACCATAAAAGATAGACTGTCGTGGGATATTTTTTATATAATTTTAAGGAGAACATTGCCGTCATACATGATTTCTGTGTAGCTTTAACCAATACGGTTGCACACGCGACGAAAGCTTAAAAAATGGAGTAACTTCTCCCGTTTTCCTTCACTGCTCTGCTCCTATTGATTGTAGCGTGATGAAAAGTATACTATAACCTACTCAGGAGTATGAAAAATAATTGAACCAAGTTTCGTTAAAATCCGTCGAGTAGTTTTTGTTTCTATAACGGTTATACAGACAGACAGACAGACAGACAAAAATTTTACTGATTGCATTTTTGGCATCAGTATCGATCCCTAATCACCCCCTGATAGTTATTTTGGAAATATATTTCATGTACAGAATTGACCTCTCTACAGATTTATTATAAGTATAGATTATTGTGTTTTTTTGACATTCTAGGCTATCAAGCTAAACAATTTCTACACAAGGAAAGACGTAAGTTAACAATAAGTACTAGAAAATTTGACTACCTCGGTGGCGCGGTGGGAGTGAGTCCAACTGCTACGCAAGAGGCGGTGGGTGCGATTCCCACACGGGACACCACTTTGTATGATAAACACATTGTTGTTCCGAGTCTGGGTATACTTTGTGTCCGTGATTTGTATGATTGTAAAGTCCCCCGCGACATACTGAGGCTTGTACCCTACTGAGGGAGTCTTTAAAAAAAGTTTCTATTGTTGTTCTATTTGTTAAATTTGATTAGCTTATCACAAATTTGAAGGACACTCCTACTAGGGATTACGTGTTTCCGACGGTGGCAGAAAGAAGATCTCCCCGCCCGCTCGACGGCAGTGTGAGTGCACATCAAGCCTCCAGGCAGCCCAAGAATGGGCCACCCCCTACTCTGCCAGAACATTAACCGTATGACGGTGGTTTCGCGAAAAGCCACGAATCCACCGGCACTCGTTGCCCAGGGTGCACCACGAGGAGGTTTTCTGGCACTTAGCACCCCAATATAGTGATGAACTTATTGGGGTAACATAATAAACAAAACACGATAAATAAATCAAAAATAATCACTCTCAAACAAATCGTTATTGAAGTGTATTAATTAAACTCAGGTAAGTGAAATTATTCTAATCCAAGATTACCTTTGGAGTCCTATATCCCTACTAATTGGATTGCGGTCTTCGGACTACAATCGCTTAGTGTTATTGCGAACATTACCTCACCTGTGGCATGTGACCTTACCTCTGTAATGTGATATTAGACAGAAAGGTATCCTTGACGACTTCGATATTGACCGCTACTTTTGACCGCAACTTCGTGCGTGAAGAATAGTAATTTTTGACATTGAGGCTGATATATCCAATCTCGTGTACTCTTCTTCAAATATTTTTGACCTCTTTTTTTGTATCAGTCCTCTTATATAGTATATATTAATTATAATGGTGGTAAACCTTACCTGCATATACAGTTTATAAACAAAGAAACATTGTAAACATTGGCAATTTGAAAAGAGTGGCCACGAGTTTTTATTGCCTGTTCTTTTCTCGGGCTTACCTATTGATTGCGAACAGGCATTACAAGTAAATGTAGAATCGACTTTTCACAAGTGTAGTATTTTTCTTTCTAAGTGAATAAATAATTTTTATTATTATTATTTTATTCTTTTGTTTAACTCTGTCTCATTGGCCGGTGGAACTGATGGCACGGGCCTAGGCCAAGTGGGCATCAGTGAGATCATTGGAAGTATGTGATGTAGAGGGTATGATTGGCGGAGTGACTGTGTGTGTGTGTGTGTTCTGGGTATGCATTGTCTGAATCACATTGTAAAAATATTCTTACTATTCGGCATGTGTTGAGTATAACTGCTTTTTACATCGAGGAGTTACAAATGGTATAGTCTGGTTAAGTGGGGTTTGTGTGTTTTGGCTGTGAGTGGTATGTAGTATTTCTAATTCTTGTTTAACTTGGCTTTGTATTCTATCGTCAATCAGGACGTGTGGTTGGGTTTTAAGGGGCTTATTATTATTAATGGTTTTGGTTTTCTAAATATTTTTGGTTTCGGTGGCCGATCTCATCAGAAATAGATCTCTTCTCTTTCTCAGCACCCGACCAATATTTTTTCATTCATTAATTTATCAATGAAATAGTTATCAGTTTAAAGAAAAATCTAGCCCAGTCAGTCAAAGTTCTATTTAATAATATTGCAATCGAATTTTGGCATAGATATCATGATAATTGCAAATTTATATCGTACATTCTCCGCTGATGAAATTTGGGCACACCTTGCACACGTCGTGATATAATCTAGTACCTATATTCATTTCCTCATTAAACAAGTCCGCAATACAGCTAAACAGCTTGAAACAATTAGCCACAAATAGGTTTTGAAATGCTGAGTTCAGTCGTGCGGGGAATAACGCGCTCGCTATAAATTTACCGCTCTCCCGTACAAAATATTAGACAATCCTCGCCACATTAATCTTACTACATAGTACTACAAAATACCGAATGTACAGAAGACAACCTACATAGTCGCTACTTCACTCGAACCACCGAGAACAACATTGGCGCACTTTGTTCGATAGGCGTGCCCTGATTTCTCGCCCGTGTGCGATGTATATGTGTGCGTGCGTCATAAGAGCGTTTTTAACCGTCTTCAAAAATGGTTCTCTGTTATACTCGTATACAACGTTATTCTTGATATAGTGCAACCCTGAAAGTAGTTTGCTCAAAATCAGTAGCACAATCCAATGTGATACTTTTTGGACCATGTTATATTTTTCAATTAATCATTCTTACAGACCAAAACCTGTTCACAATGTGATGTGAAATCACTTATTTGGGTTACGTAATACGGGACGCAATGACTACGATAGCGCGAAGAACACAAGACAACTTGATTGGCTTATAATTCTGCAAATTTTAAATATATTCTATTTGTTTTTGTTATATGATTTCTTGAAGTAAAAATCTTGTTGGGGTGTCTGAGTTTTGCACTATAGCAAAAAAAACCTTGTATATGTATGTATGTTCGCGATTTTCTCAGAAACTACAGTACCGATTTTGATGCACATTCACTACTCGATTGCATATTTTTCTGAGAAGGTTTAAGTGTATGAAACCTGAAATAAAAACTAAACTAACATAAACACAGGACTGAGTCTGAGAAATTTGCATTCGGTGATGTGCTTGATATTTTTTTTTTCTTGAATACGGTTCATTTTTTTGTAGTTAGTAGTTATTTATTTAGGTTGTCTTCTGTACAATCTGTATTCTGTGACAATACATATACTATTATGTAGAATAGTGCAGTATTTTAGCGAATACCATTGAGAATTATATTTGGCTTAGTGCTGGCACAGTGCTGAGATACTTGAGAATTGAGAGCAAATTGTATGCATGCTTTACATATGAGTAAATGTAGGCACTGATGAGAATTTTATTTTTTACTAGCGGCCACACGCGACTTCGTACGCGTGGATGCCTTTCCCGCAGGATGTTGTATTATACATATAAACCTTCCTCTTGAATCACTCTGACTGCATATAAAAAGAGAGAGCGAGAGAGATTGAGTATGAGAGAGTAAAGACTAGCTATTTCCCGCGACTTCATCCGTCTTTTGTTTGATTTATACAGCCCATATGCTACTGGCTTATTGGTCTCGTGGTTAGTGTTCCTGAATGCTAATCGGAAAGTGGAGGGTTTTATCCCCACCCAGGGTAAATATTTGTCTAAATATTTTAATACATACATATTATAATATGTATGTATTTAGAAATGATTAGTTAAATAGTTGCCATAGTACAAGCTCTGCTTAGTTTGAGATCAGATGGCGTTGTGCAATTTGTTCGAAGATATTATTACTCTAATTTGATAAAAAAATCCGTTCAGACTTTTTTGCGTTAAAGAGCGACACACATCCACACATTTGTAATAATTATGATGCAAGTAGGTACTGTCACATTGACGCAGCTCTTGGTTGAGCTGGTACCGGGGCTGTTCCTCAGGAACTTGTATTGGGCGTTGAAATATATCTTTAATATGTATGTATTTAGAAATATTTAAGTATGTTTATCAGCTACCTGGTTTCCATAGTACAAGCTCTACTTAGTTTGGAATCAGATAGCGTTGTGTGAGTTGTCCCAAGATATTATAATATTATTATAATATTATTCCCTTCTAATATCAAAAGAGTTCACGCATAAATGTTATACACATACGTTTATGATATATTTGCATTCTCACGCATATACATCATAAACGTGTGTGAATACTGTGATGTGTATTGCCGAAATCTCCCTCGATAATACACATCACAGTACCTATGTCTGTTGATTTTTCTATTGTGAATGTGAATGTTGAATCATTATCATTCTTTTCCATAAAATCCTCGACAATCAGCAACATTTTTTAACATGCACTTGGAATTCATCCATGGCTCCTATTTACTCATACGCGACTATTTGCCATGGTCGCGGAATTAACAAGGCCAGATCATATCCTTGCAATGCTCTACAGTACACAATTATTTTGAACGAAGTCATCAAATATAATTATGACGGACAGATGAGGCAGACATTTGGGTCTTTCTCAGACAGCAGAAAAAATCATGTCCGGGGCGGAAATCTTAAGAAAATAAATTGCTAGCCTGTTGATTTTTTTTTGTGTGATAGATATGATCAAAATAATAGGGGGGGGGGGCAGTTTTATTTTTTTGATAAACTAATTAGAACATAGTGAAAAAAAATGAAAACTGCGCCAATTTTGACCTCGGTGTCGCGTCCAAACCCTATTTTATTACAGAAAATATTTTTAATATTTTTTTTTTCATAAACAATGTGCTTTATTGGCTATTTTAACAAATAACTAGATAGTTACTAGCTCAACTGATAATATCAATTAACAGTTATTGACCATAGTAGACAAGTTATAACTAGTTTTATTCACGTCCGGCGTTTAGAGTTGATATCAGTGGCGCGCACCGACTTGCTTATAATTCATACTTTAATAGTATCTACGAGAATATGATTGTGTTAGAGTGAGATGAACATTCAGTCACGCCCCAGCAGTGGCGAGGATAACACGGCTGTACGTCTCTGCGTGACTGTATTATTAAGGTAAGTACTCATTTTCCGTGGCTTGGTATACCCATATAGTTGACTTCGGTGAATCAATTTTATCCTTATCTATTTATTCTATTATTTATATATTCTAATAAAAATATTCTTATGTGTACTAGATTTCATGTGAAGAGATTATTCTTACAAATTCGGGTTAGTTTTTTAAATAACTGGGATTTTGTTTAATATCTTGATTTCGGTGGTATTGATTTCTGTGTTTTCGGTGGAAATGGATACACCGAAGTCAATTTTTATAAACACCGGAATCAATTGTTAGTATTTTATTAACATATTACGTCTGTTGTGTCAGTAATTGTGGCTATGGCAGATTCAAAAGAAGATCGATTGATTAAAAAAAGATTGGCAGAACGACGTAGAAAAGCTAGAATCAAGAGTGATCCGACACTTTACGCGGTGCACAAAGAGAAGGACAGACAAAGGTACTACAAAAAAAAAGCGGAAGGTAAGATAAAGCCTCTAAGTGAATTAAATCCTCGCCAACAGAAAATTTTAAGGGAGAGAAGTCGGATTTCTTCGAACAAACATAATTTGAAAAAAAAGCGCAAGGAATTGAGATGTCTTGAAGAGGATTTAATAATTGTTCCAGAAGTAGCTAATGAAACTGATGACCCTTTAGTATCTTCACAATTACGACGAAATGAACCAGCACCAAGCTCATTGATTGCACCAAAGGTAAAATCTTCTCTTCAAATTGAAGCTAGTTCATCTATTGATCTATTACCGTTATATCCATCTGCCTTCGCATCTCCTTTACCGCAGCGAATACAAACACATCGGGAATCGCCACCAGCATTGAGTCCGTTGAGCGACTTAAGTACTCTTTCAAGGCCTTATACTAGGTCCTCAGTTCGTGTGATTGAAAGAGAGGTTCCTTCAACTCCAAAAGCTAATAAAAACCCTAACACCAAAGTGATTTTGCGTAGATTTAAGTATAGGATATAGGATACAGGATATAGGGTAGGATTTACAACAAGAGAAAATTGATAAATTGAAAGCTATTAACGAGAAATACAGAAAACAAATATACAGATTAAAGAACCACTGTGCAGTATTAAGGAAATATCGTTAAGACAAAATCATTGCTGATGACATGAAACAACAAACCGTATCAGATACTGTATCAACTATTAAAAACAATGTGGAACAGGATATTACGTCTTTTCTTGAAGAAGATGAAAGCAGTCGAATATGTTCTGGAAAGAAGGAGTTTATTACTAAGAAAAAGAATAAACAACAAAGACGCTATTTAAATGATTCTTTAAAAGACCTGCATACAAAATTTAAAGAAATAAATCCTCAAAGTAATATTAGTTACTCAAGTTTTTGCAAAAAACGACCGTTTTGGGTATTGAAACCCAATGTAAATAAACGTGAAACCTGTCTTTGCATTGAACATGAAAATATGGAATTGATGGTAATGGCGCTAAAACGGTATAATTTAATTGAAGAAAAAACTTCTAAAGCTATTTTATCGTCAGTATGCTGTGACGCCTTTGATGTGTCATGTTTAACACGACAATGCAAAAATTGCAAAGATAAAGGTATAATGTATACAGAATTTGATAACTCCAAAGAACTATTCTACTAGAGTTGGCAAAAAAGTAAAAAGACTTACTCTAAGAACGGACAAACAAAAACAACCATCCATACAGGTAAAGTTAAAGTGAACGCTTCTCCTAGAGAAATTATTTTAAAATTTGAAAAAATGCTACTACCATACATGGCACATTGTGGAATTATGATTGCACAGAGTACATTCATAAAAAATTTGAAAAGCAAACTCTCTGATGAGGAATGCATTATTCACTGTGATTTTAGTGAAAATTACAGCACGAAATATGCTAACGAAATTCAAGCTGTACATTTTGGGGGCAATCGACAACAAATAACCCTACACACCGTCGTCGTTTACTATCGTAAAAATGGTATTCTGAAGACTCAATCAATGTGTACATTATCCGAGTCTAAACGACACGATGCAACAGCTATTTGGGAGCATTTATTACCGATTTTAAAATTCATAGAAGATGAGCATCTCAATATTCAGATACTACATATTATTTCCGATAGTCCTTCTGGCCAGTACCGAAACCGCAAAATGTTTTATATTATTAGCAAACTTCATTGGCACCTTCCTAGTTTGTCTTGCGTTTCATGGAATTATACAGAAAAAGGCCATGGGAAAGGAGCTCCAGATGGTGTTGGCGCTACACTCAAACGAACAGCTGATCAATTAGTCGCTCAAGGCAATGATATCACAAACTTATCATCATTAATGGCTTATTTGAAAACTGTTAAAGGTATTATAACATTGCCTATTAATGATTCTGGTATTTATGAAAAAGACTTGCTGATTCCTCCCGACCTCAAGCAGTTTAAAGGTACTATGAGAGTGCATTAGGCTATATGGAGCGCTGATAAGCCTTACCAATTATCGATGAGACGAATGAGTTGCGCTGAACGTGACTGTAAAAATTATTCCGTACCATGTGAACATGGACAGCATATTGGATTATTTATAATCGGCGAAGAAACTTACAGACAATCACTCGGTAAAATTAACAAAAATAAGAGTAATAACATTAAAAAGGCAAGTTATATTCATGGTACACAAGGGGAGCATGGAATGGATGCATCTACATCTAAGAAGCCCATAATTTTATCCAATGTTCTGATTAAACGACGAAGTATTAATCCTGATGAACACGCTGATGAATTTCATGAAATAAAGCATCTCACTCAAACTTTAGCACCAGACATGAAAGAATTGGACTTACAACTACAAGACAGTGACAGTTTTTGGACGCGTGTGTCAACAGATTGTGAAATTATTGCTCCAACAGTAATGACTGAAGTACTGTCTCAAATTGTGAGTAATGAAAATGATAGTAACGAAAGTACTGCCGATGATTTTTATACAATTTTTTAAATAAAGATTGGTAACTGCGCTTAGTCTAGATTCACTACATTAGGAAAGCAGTTATTCAATGTGTGATTTTAATAATGATCCTCAATTAAAAATACAAATTCATTAGATTAAGTTGTTGACAAGACTGATTTTAAGTAGAATAGGCAACATGTTATAAATCTGCCTATTACTATCTTTAAAGTGATTATTATTAGTAAGTAAGTATATTGTGATCAAAAAAGCTTAAAGCTGATTGTTTAAGTTCCTACATTAATATTAATATAATACATTTTAAAATTTACCATTTTCTACCAAGGTTGTGATTACTGTGACTTCTAGAAAACGTATGCAGTGCTTATTAAAACAATATATAGTAGATTGTTTATGAGCCAAAATGGTTATCATTAGATATAAGGTTTGGTATTATTTGTAACCCTTTTTTTGAGCAAGTAGGTAGTGGATTTTTCTGTGACAAAGCGAGATCTCAAGCATTAGTTAGTTGTAAGTAAAGTTCCTACATTGTTATTAGATTTTGTAATACTTTTTATTAAGACTTTAGAACAGGATTAATTTTTGTACGTTTTTATAAAATGTAAGCTTAGTTAGCAGACTTAGTTAGAGCAACACATTATAAACCTAATTATTAGTACCAAAGTTGATTTTTAAGATTTTTCATGAAACAAACATATTGATAAGATATTAAAAATATCATTTATATAAAATAACATGTTTTAATATATATACCTATAATTGAATTCAAATCCTTAATCCTTTTCAATAAGATGATAAAACAATCCTTCCTAATGTAACTTAAATAAATGCGAAAGTCAGTTTGTTTATTTGTTCGCTGTCATGCCTAAACCGCTGAACCGATTTGGATTAATTTTAAACATTTGGGACGAGGGGAGAGAGTTGGGACCCTAGAGACGGCTACAATTTACTTTTTTGCTAGCTACTATTGTATTAAATAGACTTTTTTCTTTGCAGTATTAAATTATTTTTTATTTTTGACTTCGGTGATAAGAATATTGACTTCGGTGGACACAACATTTTTAAAATTAAATAATTTCGTAACCGTTTGGTCAATACCCTCTGGTACTAATATGATAAGAAAAAAATGTAGATTTCATATTTCATATTGTGTATTTCATAACTAATAAAAAAAAATGTGCCACCGAAATCACTCAAAAAATGAGGCACCTGAGAAAGACCCATTTATAGCAGGCAGAAAAATGCTTTATGATGTCGTGCTCATCATAAGTAATAATAAAAATGCAGACCAACTCTATAAAATACAAAATTCATGACAAAAAGTCTCACCTAACTACTTTGAAACAAACATTAGGTCTGCATTTCTCGCCCTGAAATCTTGAAGTGACATAACTTCTTCGAAGTTCACCAGTCAAAAGCCACCCAAAGTCACACAACAAACACTCAAAAGAGACCAGAACAGGAAAGTTTTGGCCAAAAATCGAACATTCCGGACGAAGTTTATAGCTGCCGGGTAAATCCAGTGCGAGCGGAAGCTGGAACTTTGTCCAACAACTTGTAAATCATATAAAAATAGTTGCGGGACAGTGACATTTTGTGGTCCGGTAAGTTTACCGAAATCTACGTTTATAACAAGGGAAACTTCTACCATGATTGACGTACAAAATGTACAGTATTATACCGCCTTATTCATAACTAGCAGACGCCTCAGGGTTTCACCCATGTAGTTCCAGTTCCCATGGGAATACATGGATAACAAGTAGCCTATATCACCCGGGGATAGTGTAGCTTCTAAACGGTGAAAGAAGTTTTTAAATCGGTCCAGTAATTTTGAAGTTTATTCGTTACATCGTATCGTATCTGGATAGAGGCCGGGATAAATAGCCCGGAAGTCGCTGCGAACTAAAAGATCGATTGTGACGCCTCTTTCTTCCTTAAAGGACGACCTTAAAGGTTTAGTCTGACCATGAAGTCGACCACGTATGTTGGTGAAGTGGCCTTAACTGTCTGTGCTGGCTTCTGGTGTGGTGAATTGCCTCGCAGCCACAGAGGATATGTATAGGTGTTTCCTCATCCTTGTGGCAGAACCTGCAAACATTAGTATCGGTAAGACGCATCTTGTGCATGTGTTTGTTGTGCAAACGCCTCTTTAGTGAACCTTGCGTTGAAGCCCACTAAGAGCGATTTGAAGTGCTCTTGGCCTGGTGACTTTGACAAGAGCTTGATGCTTTGGGTTAGTACCCGTTCAAAGGATGGGGATCCTTTGAGCTAGTTAGTAATGGAGCATTTGGATATACCGCAAAAGGGTTCAGGTCCTCACGCCATCCCCTCTGCCCCAATTTTGGTTAGCTAGTCGTACAACTTATTTTCTACGACGCCACTGTGTGAACTAAACTTAGACTTAGGATTACTTTATTGGTTTCACCTAGTCTGTTTAAGATTTGGACACACTATTTTACGAGTTTAGGATCCATCTTTTGTGAGCCTAGAGCTAGAATAGCTGCTTGGCCATCAAAAATACAAAACTATTCGTTCATAGAAAAATACAAATCTTTCCTATTTATAATATTAGTATAGATAAACTAAAGAAAATGGCGACCTTTTAAGAACATTTTATTTCATAACATTTTCAAAATTTGTGTTGAAGTTCGATATTTAAAATGCTCATAAAACGTCTGTTAATTTATTTGTATATTTAAAAGGGGGTTAACCTGTAATCTACTAGCTGTTGTCCGCTACTTTGGCGAAGAGGCAATTTAAAAAAAAAACAAATCTCATGGGAACTATTTGACTATAGCAACTGCATTGTATTATTTTTTCTCCACTTTATAGATAGCGATTCATTCTGAAAAATAACAAAGACAAAGATATTTATTCACATGAAATATGGTTACAAAAGATGTTACTTTTCATGATGTCCTCAACATACGTCACCAGTAACTATGTACGCAAATATTTATCACAGTTTTACCTTAACACTAACCTGATATTACATATTTATACTAATGACAACTTTTGACGAATTATTATACATTACTAGCTGACCCGCGCAACTTCGTCTGCGTAAATTTTCCCTTTTTTTTTTACAACATTTTTCATTGCTGCTCCGCTCCTATTGGTCGTAGCGTGATGTTATAACCTATAGCCTTCCTCGATAAATGGGCTATCCAACAATAAAATATTTTTTCAATGCAGCCCAGTAGTTCCTGAGATTATCGCGTTCAAACAAACAAACAAACTCTTAGGGGGATGAAAAATAGATGTTGTCCGATTCTCAGACCTACCCAATATGCACACAAAATTTCATCAAAATCGGTCAAGCCGTTTCGGAGGAGTATGGCAACGAAAACTGTGACACGAGAATTTTATATATTAGATAGTAAGACTTAGAGAACTTATACCATAGAACTTTTTAGAAATTCATTTACAGAACATAAACAATTTTCTACAAGCCATAAATATAATTTCATTTTAAAGATAGATGTTGGAAAATCTCTTATATTTTCGGGTATCTAGTTAAAAATTGTAATAGTCAAAAGAGAGCAGTTACTGTGATAATATTTCGTTTTCATATTTGTTAATAACAACCTATTTAGGTAGGTACCTGGTTTAAATAGACTCGAATCAGCGACTATTAATCGATTTACAAAAACGATTATTTCACTTTCTGCACGCAGCTATTATACATACATCTATCTATCAAGTCTTGATGGGTAATTAAGCGTGTAGACAGACACCCTCAAAAGGTGACATTACTCACTTATCAAGATGATAATGATATCACCTAAATAACCGTAGGTACTGGTCTTTAGAATTTACTTCCCTAGATAGTTTTATTTCTTTCATTCTGCTAGTGGAGAACGTTATGCATAAAAGTGTTAAGTTATAGGTATCAGAATTAATTCAAATAATTGATTGAATAACAAGTATGCAAACTGTGTGTGACAAACGTTAAGTGAGACACTAACAGAAAGAAAGAAAGATGAAGAAAGAAAAGTTATCAAATCATGCCACCTTTCAAATAATGTCATTAAAGTTAAGTCCACGCGAACGAAGTCACTGGGATAAGCTAGACATAAATAAGGGTTGGTTATATTCTTATTCTAAGCCCCTCCACTTAGTATAATGCCATTGAAACATCACAAAGTAACAAGGCATAATAAATCAACTCCCTTACTATCTAAACACCAACGCGATACCGTCACAGCCCGTCAACCTTTTACAGACAAACAACCAAAGATTAAAATAGAATAAATTATTAACCCTTGTCTTAACATCGAAAAATTATTATACGGAACAAAGATGTTACGGCTGCATTTCATACAGAATATATATCCACAGACAAAAATAGACTTTTTGCTTCAAAAAATAAAGTTCAAAGTGGGAGTTTAGATCCAATTCATTATCGTCTCCTTAATTGTAACGGCAACAGCGTTTAGTTTCGTTTGTTTTGCGATTTGTTGTGACGGTGTGCTCGTACGAAATTATATCATAAAGTTAGATTGTTAAAGTTGAATTTAGTTGGAATGAGTTTCGTTGGATGTTAATGCAGTTTTTGGCCGCCCGCTGAGCGCTGCCGAGGCGATCATAACAAATCATCAAGTTGGTACTTAAGCCTCGTACACATTGTTGTGGAGAATCATGATTAATAATGGCGATGGTCTAAAGCTATATTTGCATGTGTGTTGCAGAAAAATTTACATCAGTATTTAGTAATAGGTTAGCAGGGCGCTATTCATAATAAATTACTTAAGAGCAGCCAGTCAAAATTCAGTTTTACAACCCTCTAAAAAGATATCCGTCGATCACTAAGAACAAATAGTAATGTTCAAATATAAAGTCTTCGTGCAAACTGTCAGCTTTAAAAAAAATCCTACATAAATTATAACCTTGAATTTTCATAAAAAGAACCAATTTGCCTGGACAATCCGATACACAATCATGTCACATTCCTCGAAACCCAGGTCAATTAGATCTGACGCCTAATCTCTTACTGATTGTATACGATTCTGTCTGTATGATTATGGTTGTACACTAAAATCTCTTCAGTAAAAATTGGGTGCTAAAATAAAATCAGCGTCGTAAAATAGAGATTCCTGAGGTGAAGGCGAAAACGTCCTAGGACCTAAAGAAAGAACAAAAAGATGACCTTGAAAAGAGAGAGAGTGAGACGAAATCATTACAGTAGCAGCAGTTACGAACTCTTCAACATTTGAGAGTCATACTATAAATGCTAGTAAATTCAGTTTACCAGAAACAAAGCGACGATTACGGTTGATTAATCGCGCTATAGTGTAAACGCGGCCCTAAATAAACTTTGTACTGCACCGCGACTGTTGATGTATCGTGCTGGCTGCGCTTAAATTGCGCGCCGCGTGGGGTGACAACTATAATTTAATAGACGAACAAACAACCCCGAGATGACGTCATCACTCCCAGATTTGTTACTTGTGTAGTTAAGTGATTTGGTTTCAAGATTTACCTAAGCTTGTTGTGTGTAAGTATGTCCTTTGTAGAGTTGACTATTCGGTGAATTATAAGCTTTTCACATCATTTCGCAGGATTAGACATTGAAGATATATAAACTGCCTTGGTGGCACAGTGACAGTAAATGCGACTGGTGTGAACATTAGGAAGGAGGACTTCTGGCCGAAGGGCGTCGCGTACCGACCTTTTCATGGAAGGTTACGTGACAGCGAAATACGAAGCCGCCATCGTCATCACAGTCTCAGTGTCGTGTATAGTGATAATTTAATTTTGAATATCACTACATAGTATAAAACAAAGTCGCTTTCTCTGTCCCTATATCCCTATGTTTGCTTAAATCTTTAAAACTACGCAACGGATTTTGATGCGGGTTTTTTAAATAGATAGAGTGATTGAAGAGGAAGGTTTTTATGTATAATAACATCCATACATTTTATACCCGTGCGAAGCTGGAGCGGGCCGCTAGTATATTATATAACTTACTTAATAAATAAATAAACTTAGTTTATTAAGATAACATCTTTAAGAGTGTAAAAGTATGATATGGGCCTTAGGAGCCTGAAATAAATGGTTATTTTTATAAGGAGTGGATTCGATTCCGACACTGGGAAGGATTTTGTGGAATGCAAAATAATAGTTCTAAAACAAGATGTACTTGTGTCCTTTAATTGAGTTTAGAAGACCCTTGCCTTTCAGGGCAAGCCATCAGTCAGCCGCGTTCGAATGCAGACGTGTGTTTATGTGTGACTAGCAATTACACGTGCTGTCGCGCGTCGTGAGCCGTACGTCGCAAGTAAACAACCATGAATAACGAGCTTGTGGCAAACGAGCTGCTGGCGTTCTTGCAGCAGAAACTGCGCGTGATGGACGAGGTATCCGCTGTCCAGATCTGCATCACAAACTTCAGCAAGGACGACATAGCTGCAGTCAAGCGGCTACTGTAAAGCGTTCTTGCCAAGACCGCCCAGATGGTGTCTTATTAACGCGATGGGTCTAAGAAGAGTTTGCAGGAGATTATCACGCTGCTGAAGGAGACCTATCCTGACGACGTGCCTACGTTTCTGGAGAGGAACCTTAACAAGCTCCCATCCGTCACCTTCGACCACGTCGACGTCACCAGCCTCCAGAAAGACATAATCTTTCTGAAGGCGAGCATCGCGGATGTGCAGGGAAAGTATGATGCTGCTGAAGCCAACGTGAAAGATTTGCGCAAACAAATCAACGAGTTGCGCAATGTTGTAACGAAATCTAGGTCACCGTCGCATGTAAACACGCGTCGGGGTGCATGCCTAAACTCAAGTTTCGCATCAGCTGTGACAACATCGCCGCCTGTGTCTAATGCTGACCGAGCGGAATGCGCTGAAATCGCTGCCTGTGTCTAATGCGCACAGTTACTCCGCCCGCGCGCCCCGCACACCTACGCGCATTCATTCATGTTGCCACCTGCAGCCACCCCGCTGTGTCAACTGCATTGCCTGCCCCGGTGAAATCTCAGATACCACCATCAAGAGATTCTGCCAGTGTAGCCGGAAGCACCCCTGTCACTTGCCCTAAGCATCAGCTGAAAGGGACAACGAACAAGGGCAAAGAAGACACAGAAGATGGTTTCGTGACGGTGCAAAAAAGAATCGCCAACAGCCAACCGTCAAGAACCGCTGCGGCAAAGCTCCTGCACAGCCTAACAGGAGTCTGCACGCCGCGGCGCCAAACACACCGGTGAAGGTACATCTCGCGCCTACACTGCACCACCAAGGCGGAGGACATCTCGACGTACGTGCGCCAGTAGTCCGTTACATACCGAGGGTGCAGATTCTGGGGTAACAACACAACGTCAACTTCATGGCATTTGTGGTATGCGTTCCAGACTGCTTTCTGCACCTCGTTATGGAGGAACACTTTTGGGTGGAGGGTGTGGTTTTCCGTCGCTTCCGCGGACAAGTGACACAAGAACGCATAAAGACCTAGTGCCAGTGCAATTGAAGCGTACTACCATAGTTTAAGTTGTATTTATTAACACTTATTGTAATATTGTATGTATGTTAGTCTTTAAGGTATATATTTCTATTGGCTTTTGAAGCCCGAAATAAGTGGTATTATTATTAATTATTATCTGTATATTATACTGAAACCGTAACTTACTGATATATCAACGCACAGTTCAAATTACTCAACATATTGGGTTGAAATTTGCCGAAAAGATAGCATTAAGACGAAAGCACAAACAAAACGATTATTAACGCGCCCGACAGTTAGTTATTCTATAAACCGCTATACTTCATTTTCTACCGTTGCCCCAGCCGTGCAGTCGTACATATTATATCAAAACAAACTATAAATAATATAAGGTTAAGCGCAGGTATAGCGTCTATAACCGTAATGTCGAACACTGTCGTAAACAACTTGTGAGCAATCAGGTTGGAATCCTCTAATGCTAACACGCGTGTTTAAGTTATGGGATTGTGTACTAGATTTAGTGATCTGTGCGTATCGGCACAGGACTACGAAACACCGAGAATAGAGAAGCTTCATACAAAGTCTCAATATCTAGAGGTCGTGGGTTCGATTCCCACACGAGACACCACTTTGTGAGATCCACAAATTGTTGTTCCGAGTCTGGATGTAGGTACTTTGTGTCCTTGACTCGTATGTTTGTAAAGTCCCTCGCGACACAGGACTCCTAACCTACTGCGGGAGTCGTCTTCTTGAAGCTTTATTTGTATTAACGCAGAATGCAGTATGCGTTAGTGTAAAGTGATAATAAAGGTTTAGCTAGTGCAGTATTGTATTGTTAACCTATCAGTATATTCTAAAAAAGACCATAGGTTACAGGTGGTTATACAATAAATTTGCGGTCCAAAAGTTCATTCGAAACAATTTTTAAGTTAACAATAGTAAGTTACAAATCTTCACTGATATACCAGTTATAATTAAGTTAATATTCAGGAACAAACAACAGTTCGAGGATAGACTCCCAAATAGCACATAAACCTGTGATTAGAGGTTTTTTTAATATGGTCATGTTAAAAAAATCCCTATGACTGGGTTTGCAAAATGCACAGGTATTTTTAAGGCATTTTTTAGTGTGTCCGACTGCTAAAGTAACTGCAAGAGGTCGATTCCCTCACGGGACACCACTTTGTGTGATCCACAAACAGTTGTGTCGGGGTCTGTCAGTCTAAGTGTACTTTGTGTCCGTGACTTGTATGCATGTACAGTCCCCGCGACACAGGGCTTGTACCCTACTGCGGGAGTCGTCTTTTTATTTAAAAAAAACTGGAGCTTATCTTATTATTTGTAACAGAGACAAATAATAAGATACCCTTGAAAAAGAGACGCAGCCACGAAACCACTAAAATCTCTGTACATGACAAGTACAGATATAACACCATAAACCCACATCCTTAATTATCAAAATAAATAAAAGCACCCATTATCCTTAGTAATCTTACCAAACATCCCTAACGAGGGAAAAATAATTTAATTACCACGTTTTCACTCGCAAAGGCGAGTGCCACTCGAAAGCGTGAAGAGACTTCGAGTTCCGTATGAAAAAGCAATTAGAATAATGAACCTCAAGAACGTGCCAACCCTACTACACTATGACCCGTCAACTCTAGTAGATTATATTGACTGTGAGATCTAGTTATGATGGTTGTTAAACGACATTATGTTTTGTGCAAAATCCTTGTTGGGAAGTGCTAAGATTTTTCATGTTCGCAATCTGTTAAATGCGTTGAAGTGGCCTTTGTTCGTTGTTTACGTAATTTATTTTGAAAGGACTCGTTGGGCAGGTGCCGACAGGCCCGCTGAGCCCCACAATGGCCGACGCTCGTGCCCTCATACACTGAATCGCAAATCTATTGTTATCGTCAAAGCTTTTAATAACAAAGCGAGGAAATTCGATAAAAGTGATGTCCTTAAATTGTTAGGTTTCATTCTGTTTTACAAAATTTTCATGTTTATTTTTTACGCATTGTGGAGAGAAATAGATGCTTAAACTTTTTATTAAATTATGCAGAGAATACAATTTTGTATAAAATAAATTCGTAATGAATAAATTCAAATTGTATGTTAATATTGAGGCTGTATATAATATCGAAAAGGTTCGTAGATTTAACAAAATAAATACCTAACAATGTTAATTTCTGTGTAGACAGACAATTATTTCGTAAATGGTTCTGCTGTCGCAGAATATAACATATCAAGCAAAGTACAACTAGAGAACAATCTCTGTGTCGCGGAATATTTACAAACATACACTATGACAGATGTTCTGTTTCCGGGTGTACTTTACCCAGGCCACAGATAATATAATACTATACTCCCAGGCTCAGAACAACGATTTGTGTAACACACAGAGTGATTCGGGAATCGAATCCACAATCTTGCACAGCAGTCGACCGCACTCCCACTGCGTCAAGGCAGTCAAATTCAATAATAAACTATTTCGAAACCAACAAAAAATCACCCTAAGCCACTACACAAACTAAACTTTTAAAAAACATGAGAGAGGAAAAATCGATTCAACTGTCTGACAAGCCCATGTCGTAAAGTCAAAATTAAAAAAGCTTTGCTAATCTCCTTGGAGTGTATCATCTGAATTAGGTGGCACATCAGTCGATTTTCCAATTAAGCAGTAACCGATACAATTTTTACTACTTCTGTAAAGGAATTCCATCTTTATGACAAGGGAATACAGTTTAATTTAAAAGTTTAAAGTTTTAACAGAAATCTAAATCACTGGATAAGACTTTTACAAACAATATTTTGATTGCAAGATTGTTTTGTCTTTTTAACGAAAAATTTGTTACGATTCTGTCGTCATGTCGATTCGGGTCAATTCATAAATTATTACTTAAACTTCAGTTCTGAAACCTAAAACTAAACTTTTGATATTTTTGCATTATTAATATTTTAATTCAAACAAATGTTTCAAATTAATCTAACATGGGATTTTATGAATGGAGTGCCATTTTGCCAAACAAATGCTTGGCGCACCACGCTGACACAGTTTTGTGAAGAAAGAATAATTTCATTTGCGTTGATCATGTAACACCTGAGTGTTTCGAGATTAATATAGTTAATTTTTAGGGTTCCGTAGCCAAAATGGAAAAACGGAACCCTTATAGTTTCACCATGTCCGTCCGTCCGTCCGTCCATCCGTCGTAAAGTTAAACAATAAAATCAAAATATTTTTTAGGGTATAATATAATGTCCCTAGATAAAATCAGTATCCACGTACCTAATAGGTACGTGGATTTAGCCTAGGTCTCATCTAGTAATTTCTACATCCTTCTCTATCAAAGTTACTTTTCGCCAGAACCAATTAGGGGAAGAATTGATGGCCAATAAACGATGGAGTGTGCGGAACAGCACGACGAAACGGGAAACAATTCCCACCAATTTCCATTTCCATCTAGATGGAACAAAAAGTTGGATGCGGAACTGGAACTACGCACAGAATGGAAACACTCTGTGAAAACGCCACTTATTTCAAGGGGAACTTGTTGTGATTTTTAATTGGGTCTTGGTTCCGAATCAGGAGCAAATCAGGTTGGTGTCTAGATATGAAACCAATTGATCATAGATATTTGTTAATATGTTCCAACGAATTACTTATACGACTGTGAAACGGCTTAAAACTACCTAAACATTATAAGTTTTGACAAACGTCATGCCATGACTTTCAATGTTAAATTAATCTAATTGTGTTTAAAAAAATAATACATATTAAATATATTTTGGTTTTTTTGTTATATACTAGATGTATATTAGTTTAACTGCACTGATCGTGGTCACGGGTCGACTTGTATTCGATCGAAACGTCGGGTAAATAAAGGTTCGTACCTTTAAATAATTCACGCGATTAAGTCCCCAAATATATCTAATATGTAAAAATCATACAGACTTTAATTCATATCAATCATAAAGGAAATTCAATCTTGCCTATTAAACATAGGTAAGGTCTAGCGCCTCTTGCATAACTTATATGGTAAGATTATATAGATAAACTGATATTATTTACTATTAGTCGATATTCTAAAGTTAGTAAAAGAGTAAAGCAATCTGCTACAGAAAATAGCTGAGCTAACTCAATAAACCAACCAAATACGTATCGTTTTCCCAAACCTTTAGAAAACAAAGAAAGCTTATCCCTTCTCCCGAATCAAAGTAAATCGACTTGTATTCGTAAAACCTAAGGCAAGCTCGATCAATAGACACAATAACGTTTTAAGCCATTTACCTGCACAATGTTCCGTCCCTCGAGGAACTCGTTACGTCTCAGTTAAATCAGTGTTACCCCGCCGAATTCGGGAGGTCATAAATTGACACAATTGTTCCCTGCGGCGGGGGCTATGCGAATTATTAGCATAAATACCCGCTTACTAAGCTAAACGGGAACATGATGCTCGGTGCTTGACAACTCCCTTACACTACGATGAGAAAATATTGTATTTAAGCTTTAGGTTCTCGGTTATGAGATTTTTCCGACGGATATAAAGTGAAAATTAAAAATAACTTTGCTTGTTTTTCTTTTCACAGGACGATCACACGAATATTCTGGCTACGGATTACTTTGGACGAGCGGGAAATTTGACATAAAAAACGATGGAAATTGACATAAAAAAATATGGAAATATCGGTAAGTCTTATCGGTATCGTCTTATTGTCTTACCGATTTTAAGCTTCCATTTTTCAGTAAATTTAAGCACAACATAGAAGACCGGATCTAACTGATTTTGATTTTAAATACCTACGCTGGAACTGAGTCCTAATTAAATTTAAAAACTTTTATTTTATCATTCATACGATCCGATAAATTATAAATCGGTGAGTTTTTGAAGATGGATGGATGTTTCTTTGTTGCTCTTTCAAGCTAAAACTAGTAAACGGATTTTGATGAAATTTTACAGTAATGTAGTTTATAAGTAGGTACATCAGAATAGCACATACCTAAGCTATAAAAATCGAAACGCGGGCGTAGCATGGGGGCAAAGCTATACTTAATTATAAAATATATCAATAAGATAAATTGACGATGTGCGAATCAACAAATCTTATAACACAAAATGCAATCAATCTATTTTATTGTGAACCATACGTACAGAGGATGTTATTTAATAAAAAAATGTTAGTTTGTAAAGTAGGTTTACGGACGATAATATTACATGATAACGTCATAAGAAAACATTGATAACATGTCGCCATTTGCGTTGCTTAGCAACCCATCAATAACGTTAGTTCCAATAATAAGCGGCGGTAGCGTAATGGCTAAGGCATCGTAGGGTCTCGGGTTCGAATCCTAGCCATTATACTACCGACGTGAACCCACTCCTAACACAAGCCATTGGGCTTACCTGGAAGGGTTACCAGGATTGCTAGTAATGTGGGACGTACAATCCCACATTGCTAGTTATCTTTTTTTTTTTTTTTTTTTTTTTAAAAAAATTGTATGGCATGTCATGTCGATGAAATCGTCATTCGCAGTTGCTTAGCAACCATTAATAACGTGACTGTTGCTTAGCAAATTAATATCGTGACACTTTTTCGTGCGTGCACCCAGTCGTCGATATAAAAGACGCTGTCACGTCAATAAATTAGCTCAGCTATGTCCTGCCATTTGGGCATACAATTTAAAGCGGCGGCGGTAGCGTAATGGCTAAGGCATCGGTTTCGCAATCGTGAGGTCGCGGTTTCGAATCCTACCCATTATACTACCGACGTGAACCCACTCCTAACACAAGCCACTGAGCTTAGCTGGAGGGGTTAACAGAAAGAAAAAGCAATATCAATTAAAATTAAATTAAAATGATGAGTACGTATACATATTACAAATTTCATTATTATCCATTGGGTATTTTATGAAATGTTACTGCAAACATTTCATAAAATATCAATAAATAAAAAACACAAAATAGGTACCTACACAAAATAATAAAAAACTTAATCACGCATAAATTTTCAAATAAAATTTATATTATCTAAAAACTCCTTCATAACATTTTTCATTGCTGCTCTGCTCCTATTGGCCGTAGCGTGATGTTACATAGTCTATAGACTTCCTCAATAAATGGTCTATCCAACAGTAAAATAATTTTTCAATTTGGACAAGTAGTTCTTAAGTTTATGGCGTTAATAAAAACAAACAAAGTATAACTATTTATAATACGGGAATTAACGCGCATTTTGTACCATAATTTGCCAAACTACTTGGCAATATATGATTAGGTATAAATGAGACAATAGATGTAGTATAGTCTGGTTATAATTATCTAAAGGTGCATCTTATATACTAACGACTTCGTGTTGATAACAGATAGTGGAAACATTTAATAGATACTGAACGTGCGATAAGGAACATAAGATTGTGATGTAGATTGTAGATACAGCACAAAGATATTGTACTGTAACAGTACACCCCCCTTTAAAAAAAAAAAATATGGTAATAGTGTTTACAATATAAATTTGACCTAGACCTTACTAGTTATTTGCTGATGTATATAAATAATAATGCTATTGTACGCGGTGGAATTTGATGACGCCTGTTGTGGTGTGATTTGCTGACGTCTGTAATTTTGACTTAGCTGTTGCACGAGTGTTTATTATTTTTTTCCGTTAAACTCTTCATTCTTCTGTCCAGTGTTTTCATTATGCCGTAAATTAGGATCACGCCGATTGTTAAAATAATCTGTCCCATTGCAACATTTCTTGTCCACCGTAAGTCCTCCTGGATCAGGTTACGGAGTTGGTCCGCTTCGTTTTGATTGAGGCAATTGTCCGTATTGTATGTTATCTGGTCCTTAGAACTTTGATTTCCCATTTTAGATGTCTTGTTGTTACGAGTAGTTGTGAATTAATGGTATATGTTAAGATCTATGTTAATATATATACGAATAGCTTGCTTATATCAGCGATTTTTTATAGACGTACTACTGGCTTTACTTTACGTCCCGATCGTGTAGTGTACGTGTGTGAATGCCTGTCGCAATCCTTTGAATCTGGCACGTAGTTTGATTCGTCATTGATCATGAAAGCTGGTTTCAATCTATCAATTGATATCACTGTCTCTTTATCCCTAATTCTAATGCAAAATGTTTTATCTGTTTTACTAATTACTGGGTAGGGTCCTTCATACGGCGGTGTCAGGGCTTTCTTAATTCTATCACACCGAACAAATACGTGTGAGCATTCTTTGAGTTCGGGATGCACAAATATAGCTTGATTGTGTTTTTTTCTTTTCGGAATTGATGTCATTTGTGTGATGTCCTTTTGAATTTGTTTTACAAACTCTTCGTACGTTGATAACTGTGCTGCTGATGACTCAAAAAATCCTCCAGGGAGTCGTATTGGCGTTCCATATGTCATCTCTGCTGAACTATAACCTGTGTCTTCTCGCAAGCTACTCCGCAACCCGAGTAAAACTGTTGGAATTTCTTTTAACCAATTTTCGTTGGATTCTCTTGTCATTAACGCCGCCTTTAAAGTTCTATGAAATCTCTCTATCATTCCATTGGATTGTGGATGATAAGGTGTTGTCCTAATTTTATGTATTCCCAAAAATTGTGAGAGTGACTCAAATATTCTTGATTCAAACTGTCGGCCTTGATCCGTAGTAATGCGCAATGGACATCCAAAACGAGTAATCCATCCCTCGAAAAGTGTCTTGGCTACTGTTTCTGCAGTTATATCTTCTACCGGAAATATTTCGGGCCATGACGTACAACGATCTATGATTGTGATTAAATATCTCTTCCCTTGTGAAATCGGAAGTGGTCCGACGATGTCAATATGTAAATGTTCAAAACGTTGCGCTGTCATAAATGTACCAGGAGGTGATATCGTATGTCGTTGTATTTTTGATTTTTGGCAGGCTATACATGATCTACACCAGTTATTGATATCTTTGTTCATATACGGCCATAAATACCTTTGGGTTATCATTTTTCTCGTAGTTCTTTTTCCTGGATGGCTCATACCATGAATGGTATCGAAAATTTGTTTGCGAAAATGCTTTGGTAAGTAGGGGCGGCTTTTTCCAGTAGAGGTGTCGCAGGTGATGTTTATTGTGGAACCCGGAAGCGTAATGTTTTTGAATTTTAATCTTTTATTGTCATGTAATTTACTTAGTTCATTATCTGTTGATTGACATTTTTCCAATTCAGCGTAATCGATAGGTGATGGCACGTATATTTCCTCTATTCGAGATAAGGCATCGGCGGTAATATTGTCACGTCCGCTTATGTGTTGAATGTTGGTACTGTATTGTGAAATGAAATCTAACTGCCGGACCCGTCGCGGTGTATCGTTTGATGATGGTTTTTGGGAGAATGCGTATGTCAAAGGTCGGTGATCCGTAAATATTGTAAATTCTCTTCCCTCGATTAATCTGTGAAAATGTTTGACGGCCATGTATATTCCTAACAGCTCTCTGTCAAACGTAGAATATTTTTGTTGAGTTTCGCTCAATTTTTGTGAAAAAAATCCTAATGGTTCCCAATTGCGTCCGGATTTTTGTTGTAAAACTCCACCAACGCAAGTAGCACTAGCGTCGGTCATGAGCGCTAGTGATGCGTTGCGGGAAGGATGCGCTGTTAACACTGCGTTTTTCATGCTTTCCTTGCATTTTTCGTAAGCTTTGTCTGCTTCCGTTGTCCAAGGAACAGGTGAATTATCGTTCTTTTTTGAACCATGTAGATATTCGTTTAAAATTCTTTGATTTTCCGCTGCGCATGGAATATTACTTCTGTAGAAATTGACCATGCCCAAAAATCTTCTTAATTCTTGAATTATTTTCGGTTTGGGAAATTCCATGATTGCTTTGTAATTTTCTTCGGTAGGGAGTATTCCTTGGCTCGTTATATGATAACCTAAGAAATCTATTTCCCTTCTGAGAAATTCGCATTTTTCGAGATTAATGGTTATTCCATTCTCGTGTAAACGTTTGAAAACCGTTTCTAAATGCTGATAATGCAAATCTTCGTTGTCCGATGCAATGAGACAGTCGTCTACAAATATAAATACGTAGTTTAAATCTCTAAATAAGGAATCCATGAATCGTTGAAATGTTTGTGCCGCATTGCGTAATCCGAAAGGCATTCTTAAGTACTCAAAAAGTCCAAAAGGTGTGATGATGGCTGTTTTTTCTATATCTTTAACAGGAATACAATGGTATGCTTTACGTATATCTATCTTGCTTAGTATCTTCTTATTTTCTAATATGTATGTAAAGTCAGTTAATCTTGGTAGTGGGTATTTGTCCGGTACTGTCGTGCTATTGAGCATTCGATAGTCTCCGCATGGTCTCCATTCGCCATTTTTCTTTTTTACCATATGTAATGGGCTTGCCCATGGGCTATCTGACGGTCGGCAAATTCCGAGTTCTATCATATTTTGAAATTCCTTTTTGGCTATGTCGTATTTTTCTGGAGGTAATGGTCTTGCCCGAGCTGCGACGGGTGGTCCTGTAGTGATAATGTGATGTTCAATCTTATGTTTGGGCGCATTGCGGAGAGAGGACCCTTTCGTGATGTCTTCGTATTTGTTTAAAAGTTGCGTAATACGTGGATTCGTTCCCACTGCGATATTACGAATTGTTTGTTGTGTCGCTTTTTCCGAAGTTACATGCGTTGTCAGCTCTGTAACTTTGTCGATAAGTTTGCGACCTGCTATGTCGACTAATAGTTTATAGTGCTCTAGAAAATCTGCTCCAATTATTGGTTGTGTAACATCGGCGATTACAAAATTCCATTTATAACATCGTTGTAGTCCTAAATTCAAGGTAAGCGTCTTCTCGCCGTAAGTCCTAATTTTAGTCCCATTTGCAGCGTATAGTGTGTATTGTTCATTTTGTAAAACTGAATGTCTCTGTTGCTTGCTAATGACTGAAATATTTGCGCCCGTGTCAATCAAAAACTTCATACCACTTTTTCGGTCGGTAATGGTGAGGCGATTGGATGGGTGGATTGCACAGAGTTTCGCCGTTGTCTGTGCTCTTATTCGTTTCCCTGGTTCCGTACGTAAGTCATTGGTTTCCAACTGCATGGTTTAATGCAGTTCTTTGCATATTTTCCGAATCTTTCGTGGTAGTAACAAAATCGATTTGCTCCTCTATAGTTTGTTCTCGGCCTCATAATCGGGAATTGTTGACGTTTCTTGAAATGATTGTGCGTGTTGGGTCGATAGCCATATTGACCTTGCTGAATTGCGTCAATATCTATCTGTAATTTTGCTAGCTGGGCTAAAATGCATGCTGTATTGTTGTCGTTTGAAGTGTCGTTGCTAACAGCTGATATTTCGGTTACTTTTGAATTCATTATTATTTTGTCTGCAATTTGGCTCAGTTTGTCAATTTCCATGTCTTCCGTAACTGCTAGAACCGTAGTAACTGATGTTGGTAAAAGCCTGAACCATAGTAGTTTAATTGTTTCGTCACTGATTTTTCCTCTCCCGAGGACTCGCATTTGACGTAATAACTGCGAAGGTTTTTGATCACCGAGTTCTGTCTCTGATATTAATTTTTGAAACTGTCGCTGTTCTGTTTCTTCGTAACAATCAATTAAACGTTCCTTGATGTTTTTGTATTTATCTGTAGTCGGTGGTGAAGTGATTAGGTCACTAACCTGTAGTATTTCTTCCTTGGATAACTTTGCTATTACTGTACAGTATTTGTATTCGTCTCCTTGCTTCTGTGGTGCTAATATGGCTTCTAGTTGCGTGAACCATAATCTTGGTTGGTCTTTCCAAAATTCCGGAATGCGGGATAAAACCGAGGTGCCAGCAGCTACTTCAAGTGTTCCTTGCTGATTTATGTTCGCCTTGCACGGTGATTGTGCCATGTTTCTTGCTGCGTATTCGTTCGTCGGGGTCACCAATTTGCCAAACTACTTGGCAATATATGATTAGGTATAAATGAGACAATAGATGTAGTATAGTCTGGTTATAATTATCTAAAGGTGCATCTTATATACTAACGACTTCGTGTTGATAACAGATAGTGGAAACATTTAGTAGATACTGAACGTGCGATAAGGAACATAAGATTGTGATGTAGATTGTAGATACAGCACAAAGATATTGTACTGTAACACATAACATTGCTTGACGTTTTGAACCACAATTGAACCACGGCCGGTGCAACCTGGTCGACACGTCAAGCTATTTTAAGGTAAATAATGCGCGTTAATTCCCGTATAACAAATAGTTATAATCATGCAACGTGAAAGTTTAAATGTTAGCAAAACAAGCAACCTCTTCAGCTTTATAATATTAGTTTAGAATCCAGGACCCAGACAAAAAACGATGTCATGAAAGAATTGGGTCTTACTAGCAACTATTGCTAGCTTTAGTCCGACATTCGAACAGTTGTACATTCGATTTCACAAATATCACAACTTCATAAATAAATGGGCACAGAATTTATAACAAATTTATCTTTATTCTAGCTGTCGCGCGCAACTTCGTCGGCGTAAATGTTCCCCGTTTTTGCAACATTTCTCATTGCTGCTTCGCTCCTATTGGTCGTAGCGTAATGTTATATAGCCTATAACCTTCCTCGATAAAAGGGCTATCCAACAGTAAAATATTTTTTCAATTCGAATGAGTAGTTCCTGAGTTTATTGCGTTCAAACAAACAAACCCTTCAGCTTTATAATATTACTAGCTGTCCCGCGCAACTTCGTATGCATAATTTCTCCCCGTTTTTGAAACATTTCTCGTCGCTTCTCCGCTCCTATTAGTCGTAGCGCGATGTTAAATAGCCTATAGCCTTCCTCGATAAATGGGCTATCCAACAAAAAAAGATTTTTTCAAATCGCACCAGTAGATCCTGAGATTAGCGCGTTTAAACAAACAAACAAACTCTTCCGCTTTATAATATTAGTATAGATAGATGTATGGTTTACAAGAGTCAGTTTCCTGTAAATTGCATATACTTCTCATACAAAGGCAATGCATAGGTGTTTACTTTGTGCGACCAGATTGGTTGAATTGAATTGAAGACGCCACATTAGTCTAAAGGCACTACAAATGGTGGTGTCTTCCGAGGTGTGTCGAGCGACTATGTCATTGCTGTGTGCGCACCGTTAGCCATTGTTCTTAAATGCCATTTGAAATCCTAACTAACCTATCTTTCTTAACCTGTTAAATACGAAATAGATATACTCCTAGCTATTTCACTCTTGATTCATACTTCGATAGGAAGAATGATCAGCCCCGTTTCGAAGCTTTGTATACTTAGAATCGGTAGCCTCGTAGTTAATTCATCGGACTAATAATCGTGAAGTCGCGGGTTAGAATCGGACTCATTATACTACCGACATTAACCACTCTAACTAACCCACTTCCGACACTATTAATTTAATTGTTTTTAAATTTTCACGACGCGCGACGTTTACACATAGAGAATATTAGAATATTATCGGGATTTAGTCGTGTTATTTACCCGACGTTTACATCGAATTGCACCCGTGAAAACGATCGGTGCAATTCGATAAAAAAGGTCGGGTAAATAAAATGTTCGTACTATCAATTCGCCCTTTAAATCGCCTCTGTGCGTGGTGGGAGTGTGTCCGACTACGCAAGAGGTCGTGGGTTCCATTCCCACACAGGACACCACTTTGTGTGATCTAAGAATTGTTGTTCCGAGTCTATGTGTACTTTGTGTCCGTGACTTGTATGTTTATAAAGTCCCCCGCAACATAGGGCTTGTACACTACTGCGGGAGACGTCTTTTTTAAAAAAACGGTTATAGATAAAACTTATGATAGAGTTTGTTGAATATCATCCCTAAGCCAAACATTTAATATGTACTAAATGATAATAATATGTCCATAGGATTTTTCATTGAACCAAACAGAGTGCTGACAAGACAATGGCCGTTGGATCCGCTTAAGCGATCAAATCAGCTTTAAATATCGCTGAGTAATCAGGGTGGGGGCTTAGCCGAAGGATTTCGGATGGACGGACCAAATAAAACGCACGCTGCTTCTCTAATATGAATTACTTTGAAGTTTTTTCGTTTGAGGTTTGTGGAAACGAAGTTATACTTTGATAGAGGTAAGAGTTTTACGCAGCACTGGGTTGATTCGATGTCGAGTATTGCTCATAGATAAGTATAGTCAAAGACAATAGGCTCAAGAACGTCCCCTTGAAACATATTTTAGGCGTTATGCGGTACGAATCTGATACTTTATTCACCAGGCCAACGTCGCGTTGGATACAAAATGGCGGCGTTAGTGGGTACTCAAGTTGCTATTTATCTGCCAGAGACAGACGTAAAGATGAAGTCTATGGATATAAAAAAAACATTGTTTTAAAGTGTCGAGTTCATTGTAAGGTAACGATTGGGCTTTGCCAAACGCGACGCGTCGACATGAGTAATTCTCGTAGGCACATAAAATTATACAATGATTATTTGAAGGGTATATCAATTATTGCCAAAATATGCAGCGCGCTCTTTAACCCAACCTACCTACGCACACAAACGGTCCCTTCACACCCATTCCCTCACACAGACTCAAAGCTACCTACATCTTTATATTGGCAGTATCTTCGACAGTACTTGGCACCATCATCACACCTCCGTCTCATTTCCTGCTGCTATCTGTGTTCGCACCTGCCCACGGCACACGCGAAACACCCATATTTTCCTATCAATACCTCGTTTTTAAACATCTTTCATCCAAATATCAACTCTAACTTTATGAACACGAAGTTTATTTTCATTTGGAGGAGGTACGCAGTGAAAATTGATGGTATTAGTTACATATTGTACGGAATGAGTTTTAGAATGTACGCTCAGTTGTATTTTGTTTGGATTACTCTCATTAACAGTGGAAAAGTAATTTAGAATCTTGTAAAGATCAGATGTATTTAACGCCAGCTTATACCAGCGCCTTTGGTCGCATTAAGTTGGTTTATTCCACTTTATTCACCTGGACGATATGACCTTGGTGAACAAAGTGGACATAACAAATGTCTTCATTACATCTAGGAATCATTGCACCCAGGTGATATCCCCCAGGTGAATTGAATGAGCATAAGTGGTGTCCTTTGTTCACCTGGGTACTATAATCACCTAGGTGAACAGATGCGAATTTTATAAATATTTTAGTGCACGCACTCGGTCATATCACCGGGTGAACAAGGTGGAATAAACAACAATTAGCATTTTGACGTGATAACGTTTTATAAATCGATGACCGGGTCAACCACGAAAAAGTGCTAGGGTTCGTCACGTTTCGTAACGTTTCGCCTGCAGATAGGCTGAAGTATTGTGGCCGTACTAGGACCGCTGAAGCTGTCACAGGCATAGTTGTTTATTACAATGTCATTATTGTTTTCTTATGACGCACGTGAAATTATCGTCCATAAACCAACTTTACAGAGATATTATATTTTTAACTAGCTTTAGTGGACCTACAATACTTCAGCCTAAGTGACGGACGGTAGTTGACCGTGACGGACCGTGACAATTTTTTGTGCGTGCACCCGGTCATCGATTTGTAAGACGTTATCACGTCAAAAATACCGGGCCGCGGTGTCCGAACTTTCTCTCAGAGATGAGCCATGATGAACCACCTCGGGACACTTTGTTCCGAAGTTGTTCCGAGATTCCGTTTCCAGGACCCATGTTAAAACATTTGCTTTTCTCTAGTACGCTTAAAGCTTTCGGTGCTTTGTGATGATGAGGATCACTTAACACAAACACAGCCAACAACTAATAAACACGCCTATACAATCACAAATAATGGCTTTTCTAGCACACACCTAAACCCTAAATTCCTAAAGTCAATTTATCAACACTCAACTACCCGCAACTGGCACTAATTATAAACCGTTGTGACGTAACAGATGACGTCATTAAACGTAATAAATCGTCACGGCTGTGTGTACTCTACAGCGCTCATAATCGCCAGTCGATGTCTCGGACACTGAGGCACTAGGGATGGGCAATATTGTTACTACTCTTACTTATAATTTTCACTACTACTACTACGACTTCTGTAAGCTGTTACAGAAGCTAGCTTACAGAAGTCGAAGCAATGAAAATTAATCGCAACGCTTTTATTTGGCAGTCAATGTCTCCAACACTGGCACTAGGGAGCATGAGAGACTAGTCCTTAATTCAAGCTTACAAAAATCACTATCGGTTTTCGAACACTAACCCCTCTATTTATTAATAATAGCATTTTAACTAGCGAGTGTTTAAATGGATAAGGAGAGATAAATTAATGTCATGTTAACGGTTTTGATCATGGAGACGCAGAAATTAAATACCTACAAAATACATGATTAAATAATCAGCCACAGAAAAATCGTGTCAATTTAGCAACGATTTCAACCGAATTAAGCCATTTCATAATGCGTTAGATCGTCCCTTCCCAAAGTGGATTCCGCGGAACCCAGGTAATTCCGTAAAAAAAACTACCAAACTTCCCGTTCCCCGAAATATATATTTTTTTAGATCTTGAAAAAAAATTGTGATCGCGTGCGTAAAAAAAACAATAAGAAAACACTTTGGATAATTCCAATGTGTCCAGGTATCATAGTTCTAATTTTCTTTGGATTATCAAATGAAACGAGGATAGTTCTCATTTCATTTGATATCCTACATGATAACTGGGCATTTGGTAAATCTACTACTACTTCCATCATAAACCTAGGGTTCCGTTATGTTAAAAGTTGACCCCTGTGTTAGATCATAATGCGTAACTCTATTGACTGTCTAAATTTATATCGATAATGATTACCCGTTACCGGTTACCATTAACACTATAAATAAAACTTATAAACTTAACTACATCGAGTAGGTATTGCATTCACATCACTAGTCGGAACGTTCGCGTTAACACGCCGGTGTTACGGCACTTTCGATCTAAAGTGCTAACATTAGACTAATACCGGCGCTCTATCCACGTCTAGGGCGAATTGTCGACTCCATAGCGCGGTACTACGTGATGTCGAGGTACTCAACATTTACTATACTTGTACATAATTATATACTACTTGCTTATGCCCGCAGCTTCGCCCGCGTGGATGATAGATTGTTACCAAAATATTTGAACGACAAAGTTTCATACTAACTTTGCACCCCTTTAGTAAATTCACCACGAATTTACAAAAGTCCTGTCTTAGTGCTCCCCTACGTTACAAAAGTTAAAGTTTAGGCCCTTCGTTGATATGTCAGTTAGTCAAACAGCTTCACCTTTTATATACATAGATAGAAATTATACCTAGGGATACGATACGATAGTTAAGTATAGTGACAAACATTAATAACATACTTTTTTGCAGTCTGATAATTAAACGAAATCGGAACGTCGTGAATTCAGTAAAATCTGGGCGCTGTTTAAACGAATATTTGAAATGTGAAAGTTACTTAAAAATTACTTTTACATTTAAAATGATAACAAAACGTGGTTTTCTCACTCAAACCGCTGAACCGATTTGATGAAATTTGGTGTGGCGATAGTTTGAGTCCTGGAAAAAGGCCGGGCGGAGCCGTGGACGCAATATCATTGCGTCCACGGCTCCTCCCGGCCTTTAATTTGAATAATAATTTATTTATTTTACATAACAAAAATAATAGATTTAACAATTTTTACATTTTTGGTGGTATAATTAATTACAAATAAGTAAACCCTGACTCCCAAACTAGGCCGAAAGGCCTGTATCTTAGAAAACAAAGTTCGGCCTAATGATTACAAAAATAGTTTTCTCATAGAAATCGAGTGTGAGTGAGTGTGTGATACATATCGGTGAATATCAATTTTGGTGTATGTTTAATAATATCGAGATCAAAGCGAAAGCTAATAATCAATAAATAAAAAAATGTGTGGCACTCGGGGACTGCCGCGATAAAACTATTGCATAGCAATTTTTATCAACTTATGCAATTATAATTATTTATTTACTTTTTAGTTATGCCGTATTTTTTTTTCATTACATTTCGGAGCAGCTCGTCTCGATCCGTGCGAGCTTCGTACAATCGTACCATATACATTTGTTCAGATAGTAATAATAATATCTTGTAACAACTCACACAACGCTATCTGATCCTAAACTAAGCAGAGCTTGTACTGTGGAAACCAGACAACTGATAAACATACTTATATATTTCTAAATACATACATATTATAGATAAATAACACCCCGACACAGAATAAACCATCGTGCTCATCACACAAAGTTTTATCCTGATGACAAGTGCCTAACGCGCGGGATGCATACGCACTTTGTTTCAACCACCAGTAAGTCGAAAAACATGGGGTGTTATCACCCATCTTTTGTCAGGAATCAAAAACAATGTATCATAAATGTATCATAAACATGTTATTTTCAACATTTCAAAGAAAACTTTGCGACTCACTGCCATTCCAGTTTGGTATGCAGCTCAGAACAGTTCCAGCGAACAGTTAAGGGAAGTACTACTTAATAGAGTAACACTTTCTTATTAACTCGCATTTGCTTAAACTTTCATCTGTTTTACTTGGTAGAACTAACAACCCGGCTTATTGACGTTAATTGCTTTTAGACTACCTACAGCTTTCCAAGTAGTACCTATTCGTTTTGTATTAGATCTTCTAAAATTGATTATTTTATATTTTTTACGGACTTTAAAAAGAAGTAGGTTTTCAATTCGGGTGTTTGTATTTTTTTTATGTTTGGGCATTATATAGTCTATTAGCTTTTCAATATTCTTGTTGCGTTTTGTTCGAAAGAGGTTTATTTAGATAAGGTTCCATTTTTTTTTTAAAGATAGATACTCCTCAATAAATGCCACCAAATCCACCGTGATTGAAGTCGATTAGATGTTTTTTGTTTTTACGTGCAGACATTCTTGAAAACCCTTTAAAAAAATTAAAGGACCTTTAAAAAATTAAAAACCTTTAAATTAACTCTTTACAGTGACTAAATAAGAAATCTCCGAAAATACCTGCTTTGCCTATAGGCAATTAATTACAATGTCAGCTTTATAAAGCTGACATTGTAATTAATTCGATTACAATAAATCAATTGATAAGACAGACACGTTAGTTGTAACCAGAATAATGTTATAAGGAATCGTGATCCTCTTAAAGACAATATTAGCCGTTGTCACATGCGCGACGTGCACGCACTACATTAATTAGATTTAGGAAACATTTTAAGTCCTACAAGTATCTATTACTAAAACTAAATATTCGAGATAATATTACTTTCATGAAAACCTATCTCATTCTCACAAAACAGACGTCATATAACGTCTCACGGTAAAAACGTATAATAATAACATGTCACAGTTCCCACACGGTATCATTCTGACAGCAGACGCGTACCCGCGCCCTTGTGACGTCAAATAACATCACAAAACATTTATGTTATTGGACTTTTTTTGTTTTAAGAAATTAGATACCGGATCGTCTTTATAGTCGCTCCCTGTACCGTTTCCCAAATTATGTTTTGTTCTTTGAAAATAAGATAAAACACTAAGGATATGTGGGTTAAGGCAAAAAGGCCTGATTTAATGAAATTAGGCAACCAATTTTTCATTATTAGAGTAAAGAAAACACATCAGCCAAAGGCCAAAGAGCACTCGTATCGGGCCATATCTAAAATATTCTATAACACTATTTTCTTGCAGTACAAAAATCAGTACAAACTCGTTTATATTGGCAAAGTTCATTTGGTCAATATCAAAGAAAAAGTCCGCTAATCAATCAATTTAAAAGTAAATAATGCATGATCGCGTTATTAATCTAATATATAAAATTCTCGTGTCACACTTTTCGTTGCCATACTCCTCCGAAACGGCTTGACCGATTTTGATGAATTTTTTTGTGCTTATCCGGTATCTATTTGTTTGTTTGTTTGAATGATATAATCTCAGGAACTACTGGGCCGCATTGAAAAAATATTTGATTGTTGGATAGCTTATTTATCGAGGAAGGCTATAGGTTATAACATCACGCTACGACCAATAGGAGCGGAGCAGCAATGCAAAATGTTGTAAAAAATTTACGCAGACGAAGTTGCGCGGGTCAGCTAGTTGTTTTATAAATTTCAGTTTTAAAAAAATATTTTTATGAGCTTTGTAATGTGTAATGTAATCCCTACAATTTATTTAATTTAACAAAAGAAAAAGACGTATAGATCTGAATAGACGTTAGTATAGACAATCGCATCCGTCACTGTTGTAGGTACAATAGAGACGTCCGTCACGATAGTGTGACGTGACGTCATTAGTCAACGTACCCGCGGCGTACGCTCGCGATTATTCAACTGTGACCGCTACGGGGGTTGGGGTAGAGGTTCTAAGGTCACGCATTCCTGGGACATTGTTTTTATATTATTTTGTTGGGCGTTTTTAGTAAAAGGTACAATTACATGTAATGTAATAATATTATATCGTGTACTCTCTACAAACTGGAAAATTGGTAGACAGAAAAATATTGTGATAGATAAGTACTGTAGGTATTTTCGTCTGTGTATGTGTGTTTTTAGGGTTCCTGTCCTAGGTTCTGTCTGTTCGTCCGTATGTCACAGGCTTTTTACTCAAAGACTACTCAATGAATCTTGATGAAATTAGGTGAAAAGGTGTTTTGTAGTAAGCGCTACTTAGTTTGATAGCTTAATAATAATAACAATATTTTAAGGCGGGGCACTCCATGCAAGTAACAGCAAATATCAACGTGTGGCACATCATTCGACAGGTCTTTCAAAAACATTTTAGGGTTTCTAATAAACTTTTTTGATTAAGTGAATATTTTCAGAAATAATCGCTCCGAAAGTTGCATAAATCGTGTGTCGCCCCCCTTAACACTTTCGTGGACAGAACGTGATTTTACGTCATTATTTGAAATTTTTATACGGCAGAACGTACAATCACGTTCAAAAACCGAATACTATTTACGGCAGAACCGTGAATAAAAGGCGAAAATTCGTTTTTAATGTACCTTGTGTCACAACGTATCGAATACTCTAAACCTTACTGTCACATAGACTTACTTATTTACCATTTTTAAGATTACTTTAACTATTAGTGACAAAACGTATGCAGACTATGACGTGATAAAACGTTTACGCCATATTGTATTTTATTTATTTAATAACATTCAACACAACGGATCGATACGTCAAATCTTTTTGTATGGATTTATTGTGTCATTCTAGAACACAATTTAAACCGAGACTGTCCGCGAACGTGTTAACTTATGAACCGTGTAACCAAAAAATATTAAAAAATCACAGACGTAGCGCTTAATAAATACTTTAAATGAAAATTATTTCGGATAATCATTGAGATATTGCCAAAAAACTGCGTTTCTCAACAAAAGGGAGTAACTGCCATGAACATACGCTCTTCTGCTGATGCAATTGTTCCAGGCTGCGGAACCCTACACTGAGCATAGTCCGACATGCTTTTCCCGGTTTTTCAATATTTAGAAAGTATAAATGTAGAAAGAAAAAATAGGCAATTTCTGTATTGACAACAAGAGTTAGTACCTATGTAAATTTGTACTAACAAAAGTTCCTAGACAGAAACACATTTAGGTACCTACCTACTAAATATTGTTGCTACTAAAAATACTTTACGAGATAAGTTTTTGATAGACACGCACAATAAATCATGAAAATATTAAAACAAAACAATATATAAAACGCTTGCCAATACCTATATACCGTCTGCGTTGTTCAAAACTTAAACAATTAGAGGCGCAGATACGCCGCCGTCCATTCTAACATTTCATATCAAAGTTGTGCTATTAAACCGAGATTGTTTTTACAACAAACCTCTGTTATTGCTATCGTATAACTAACTTTGATTGATTTTACGTTTTATTAAGTTTAAAATTAATAATTTGCTCTAAGTTTAAACTTAATATTGTTCTTCATTGTAATAACAATAATAATATCTTGGGACAACTCACACAACGCTATCTGATCCCAAACTAAGCAGAGCTTGTACTATGGAAACCAGACAACTGATAAACATACTTAAATATTTCTAAATACATACATATTATAGATAAATAACACCCAGACACAGAATAAACCATCGAGCTCATCACACAAAGTTTTATCCTGGGTGGGGATCGAGCCCACGACCTCTTGCGTAGCAGTCGGATACACTCCCACCGCGCCACAGTGGCAGTCAGTGTAAGGTTTTGCAATATCATCTTTTGCTTAAGTATATTGAATGATTTAGACTAACAACCGTTCGAACCATTGAAAATAGTACCTATTGCTAATACTGAAACTTAAAAACATAAAGGGGCGTCTAAACGAGATATGTTTTACAACAATTTGTGGCGGCAATGCTATGGCCTGCAACATGGCAATAATGTCCCGACCAAGCAAAACATGTTTTGCTTGGTCCCCTATGGCCAATATTGATATGTACTAATTACTAGCTCATTTAATTGTTATTAAAGCTGTCACAGGGTATGGCCCAAGTATGGCAATTGTTGCCGATCTGTGTAGCTCGTTTAGGAGATTGGATCATGCGCCAAACTATTGCAGACATATTGCCATTATTGGCCGAGCAATTAGTTGCCAATAGTGCCGCCATAAATTTCCGTAGAACATGGCCCGTTTAGACGCCTCATAAAGAAGCCTGAGTTCTTCTTCTAGATTTGTAATTCTTAATTCATCAAAATCTAGCTAGTATTTCTCGTTATACAATAACTGCATTTAAAAGAAAAATTTGAAGTTCAGACCCAGGAATCGAACCCGAGACTTTACTAGCTAACTAACTTCAAAATACAATTAGTGTATTAATAAAGTAATTGACATGAAATGCCAATATCAAAATTACTATAGTATGTTTTGTGCGAAGGAGTACTTAATAAACTTTGATCCATCCTCACAATCTACACTTTCATGTTTTATTCATTTATAGTTAAGATCCGTTCAGCCGTTTAGTTGTGAAAAGGTAAAAACAACCAATTCACTTTCGCATTTACAAACATTACCTAGGACTATGGTTGCCTTGAACTTTACGTACAACTTCACTCATACCAACCCAGTATCCTAAGCTATAAATACCGGGCCCGGCCACAATCGCGACGAGACCACCGTGGGGCTCGCGTGATGATCATCGGCGCGATAAACCTCCGATCCTCTTATTTAATTGGTCCCGGCTTGTCAACTCATTGTTGAACGATTTTTATCTATCGTTAATTTATCGCTCAGTAACTAATAGTATCGCGTTTGGTGGCTTATTAGAGGGACAATGGGTTGAAGCTATAAAATGTGGTTTGGATGATTGATTACAGACTGTTGTTGTAGTGTTGGTTTAGTGTACAAAGCCGTTTTTAACACTTGCTTGGCTGGAGTTTTGTGTGTCGAATGTATAAGGGCTACACCTACACTTACGGTTGCAATAACAAATGGTTGGTTTATTAAATTTTCAGTTTTAATTAACTCGTGATGAGTAGGATAATTAGTCGATTATGGGCTTGTTGCGATCGCTACAGGTTGGACCTAACCAACGCACTCTAGAGGGAAAGTACAAAAAAATTTTACTCAATGGAAACATTATTTTATTTAAATTTTGATAAACTTTCGCGATTTGTACACATTATGAAAATATATAATTGCCGTGTGGTGCCGGCTTAAGAATAGTACCACCCCATCTCTTCCCATGGGTGTCGTCAAGGCGACTAAGGGATTTCACCCCGGAGGACGGGCAGCAGCGTCCTCTGCGTACTTAAAGCCTTACTGCGATCGCCAACCCGCTCGCCAAGCGTGGCGATTATGGCAATTACCCCCAGGATCTACATACTAGTAGGTTCTACTGGGGAGACCCGTGCCCAGCAGTGGGCCATCATATGGGTTGATATGTATGAAAATATATATATTGCGGGTCTTAATCGCGTGAATAATTTAATGTAAAAAAACCCGTCACCTCGGCCGTTGCAATACAGTCGAAACGTCGGGCAATAAACAAGGTATTTTTACCTTAAATTATACACGCGATTAATACCCGTAATATATATATATTTTCATAATTATTTTATTTTTAGTAACAATAATTACTGCATTCAATATTTTTTTTAAAGTAACTTGCCAGAACCGGAAATCGAACCCGTCAAATGTAGAAAATAAATATTCTGTACTTTTTATGACTATTTCAATCGGAGTCATAAAACTTGACTACTTCTATCATTTTTTTTTGTTTTACTTCTATTAATATTTATAAATGTAGTGGGACAAGGACAAGATAAAGTAGAAGCATTAACTATTAAAAATAGTCAAATAGCTTAGCAAATGCTTTTAAAAATCATCACAGGCACCAGGCACATATTACGATATGCAAAATGACACGCAATAAATGTATAGTATTTTTTTTACAGGCATTTCTTGTCAATTACTTTATTAATACAATAATTGCATTTTTGAAAGATAGAAAAAATTGAAGTCCAGACCCAGGAAATGAACCCGAGACTTCCGTATGCCCAACCGGGGCCGGAATCGAACCATCAAACCGGGACTATGTTACTAAACCTTGCAAAATTGCAATTAGCAATTGGTTTGTAAAATTAGCAGCCTATACTTTTATGATACCAATCGGTATCATAAAAGTACAAGCTGCTAATTTTCTTCAATTGCAAGTTCGATTCCCGGCTCTGGCAAGTGACAAATGTTTTCTTTTATTTAAATTTGCTAGCACAAATATTTAAAGTACTTTTCATTCAGGGGGCATTGGTATGATCCTTCCTGTATACTTAGGTAATCTTTGACAGAACCACACAATGATTTTAAAACCATATTTCCCTTCTTGATCATATCGACAACAAATCGTCTTGAACGAAGCAAAATATCTAAACGCCATGTCTGAAGAGCAAAACAACTACTTAGGACATTGTCGACCACTAGGTCCCCCATATTTATTATTCCTTATTGCATCTAACTACTCTCACTTTCGAAACAACATAAAATCTTTCCAAAAAACTAAAACTAAAGCTATAACCCACCACAAATAACAATCAATAAAACGATAACAACCGACTCAATGAAGAAGCGCATTATATTGAAACACATGTTTCGCCCAAAGCTATCCACAACACAAAGCAGTATTGACTAGAGATAAAACACGCGCCCTCACACCCGCCCTCAACTCCTACAAGATGTAACCCTGCAGGTATCCGTCAGAGGCAGGGTGAACGAAACAATCGCCTCGGGCTATTTCGATGATATACTCTTGCAACTTTTGCTGAATACTTAAAGCTTTTATTGAACAAATAGTCTTGAAACATTGTGTGAAGGAGTTAAGATTATGTTTAGCAATAGGGTTAGCGATAGAAAATTACAGTATAACAACAGTATAATATTATTGTTTTAAACTTTCGCGATTTTTACACATATTAGATATATTTCGGGGCTTAATCGCGTGAATTATTTATAGGTACGAATCTTTTATTAACCCGACGTTTCGATCGAATTGCACCGATCGTGGTCACGGGTCGACTGTGACCACGATCGGTGCAATTCGATCGAAGCGTCGGGTAAATAAAAGGTTCCTACCATTAAATAATTCACTCGATTAAGCCCCGAAATATATGTAACAGTACAATATTGTACAGGCTTGCTAATATTTTTTATAATTAAAGGACCTGATTAGTGCTTCTTAAATGTGTTATTGTAAAAAGATGTGTAGTAAATGAACTAAAACGACTAGCCTTCTTACAAAGCTAAAAAATAAACATATACCTATATACAGACATACACCAGAACTCAGAAAGCGATAAGTAACAATCTGAAACTATGTTCATTTGTCTGAACTTAATCAGAAGTTGATCATAACAAATGTGCTGAGCTGCGAACTGCAAACGACTCGGCCGAAGCTTTGATGGCACAAGTTTTACTAGAGATCCGTATCTTTTCGCAAACACAATAAAATGCCGCGATAACTGTCGGCTAGGAGAAGAGACCTCGCGCACTATGCGATGTGTAAGATACACAATGTCGCATACTTATTCACACAAAGAAGCAAACTCAAAGAAAAAAACATTTGACATAATGTTATGGTTATTAATTGAAAATTTATAATAATTGTCGATCATTAACAATAACTAGCTGTTCCGCGCAACTTCATCTGCGTAAATGTTCCCCGATTTTGCAACATTTCTCTTTGCTGCTCCGCTCCTATTGGTCGTAGCGTGATGTTATAGCCTATAGACTTCCTCGATAAATGGGCTATCCAACAGTGAAAGAATTTTTCAATTCGGATCAGTAGATCTTGATATTACCGCGTTCAAACAAACAAACAAACTCTTCAGCTTTATAATATTAGTATAGATTACTTCGGCGAGAAGCCGAAGATAGAACAAAGTGGCGTGCAATTGGAGAGGCCAGAGTCCAGCAGTGGACTGCGATAGGCTGATGATGATGATAGATTACTTTATGATTTGGTTAATGTGACTTTTTACGGTTATTATTAATAATTTTCAACCCTCTTTGGTAAAAGTAATAAAATTAAATAAGACTCGAATTTATTTGCCCCGTAGGTAATTATTTTTAATACCACAGTACTTACCTTAACTTGGTTCATGTATCTGATATACATCAGAGTCAAAAAATACAGAACCGAGTTAGTCGACCCCGACTTCAAGTGGTACTTGTTTGTAACCCGAGGGTGTTTTTATAAACTAAAGGCGCGGTGCAGCCTCCGCCCGCTGTAACAAAGCGTGGGCACCATGTGAGCCGCAGCGGCCGAGGCTGATCACCGAAGTCAACCAGCAAGCCGAGGCGGGCATAGGTGCTGGCGTTTTGTTACGTAAGGGCGAAGAGGCTGCACTTCTCGTAGCGCCGGAAAAAATGCGATCCTTAAATTGGGCGATAAAAATGTTGACTTAATGCGAACTTGACAGTTTAAACATCATCATCGTAACATAAAGTACTATAACTGTACTGCGCTGGCTGCCGCACAACCGTGTGGAGTGGTATAGTGATATAAATCAAAAATTTGAAGCAGACTCGTCTCGAAGCGTTTATGACATTGTGACAGGTGATGGATCCTGGATTTAACAAAACGATCCAAAAACAAAGCATCAGTCGACAGTTTGGCTGTTTCAAAACGAACCAACCCAACGCCTACAAAAGTGAAGAGATCGAGAAGCGCAGGGAACATGTTGATCGCTAGTTTCTTCACTTTGACGGAGTATCTGGTTTTAATTCCATTACGAGACCAAAGCAGCACCAACGTCGAATGGTATTAGTTTTGTCTGCAATAAGCAACAAGCGACTGAAAACCGGGCTCAGCGGGATACTGCTTCACCATGACAACACGCACTCAGCGCGAAAAAACAAGGGACTTGCTGGATACTACACTGGTCAGAGTCTTGGGTCACCCTCCTTACAGTTCTGATCTGGCACCATGTGACTTCTTTTTATTCCCTAAAATGAAAATTTTGCTGTAAGGGATATAGTTTTCAAAGAAAAGGTGTCTGCGGCGAACTGGAAAATATTTCCGAAAATTGGTTCAAACGCATGAAACTTTGTATAGTGCTAGTGAAGGGTTCATTGAAGATATTTTATCCTTAGAAGTTAGTTTTTTTTTTTAACATCTAGCAATGTGGGATTGAATCCCACATTACTAGCAATCTTGTTAACTTCTCCAGCTAAGCTCAAAGGCTTGTGTTAGGAGTGGGTTCACGTCGGTAGTATAATGAGTAGGATTCGAACCCGCGACCTCACGATTGCGAGACCGATGCCTTAGCCATTAGGTTACCACCGCTTACAGTTTGTAGGGTTCCGTAGCCAAAATGGAAAACGAAACCTTTATAGTTTCGCCATGTCCGTCCGTCCATCCTCAGCTTAGCTCAGAGACTGTCAGTGTTAGAAGGCTGTAATATCACATGGATATACATATTACTTACGCCGATAAAGTCAAATAAAATATTGAAAAACATTTTTTTGAGAACACTTCTCTATATGTAAAGTAGGAATGTGATTTTTTTCTCATTTATCCCATCATGTTGGGTATCATTAGATAGGTATTTTAAAAATGTTTAGGGATTGTGAAAAGCATTTTTAGATTTAGGCATCCATTTGTGAAATATTAAGTTGAAGCTTAATATTTCACAAAGGGATGCGTAATTTTTGGTTACAGTCAAGTGTCCCCCCTCCCCCGCTGCCAGCTAAATGGTTGATGTTGGGTTTGTGAAATAATTCACGTAGTATAGTGAAATGAAAAGAAAAACTATCACTATATCCATATAAAGTGATAGTTTTTCTTTTCTCATTTGATCAGCTGTTAGTTTACCAGTAACAGTTGATCAAATGAGAAATTATTATTAAATAGGTATAACGTTGTAAGTATGAAACAAAAACAACAGAAAACCCACTTCCTAAAACATTTATATTATAAATTGGAAATTTTACAAAATATTACTTTATAATTAGATAAACAATATGAAAAATGTAGACAGAATACTAGCAAAAGTACTAGTTTGTTAATATTTTATTTCGGCCATAAAGCTCAACGCAATCTAGAACAATTGCAGAGGAACACCAGCTAGTAGATGACACTCCTTTAGTTATTAACCCTGCAATACACAGTGAAAGCTGTTGAAAAGACCACTTTCCAACGTCATCCGTGCAGACATGTCCACGCACGGATTAGCTCCGGCCACGACTGGACACCTAATCTTGCGGCCAGGGGTGCTATTCTCTAAATAGACAAACTAAACAGCAGCGCTGTCACCGCAACGAAACGTCAATTTCTTCACTATGAAGTTCACATTTCATCGCTCTAAAAGGCTTTGTGCTTAGAGAATAGCACTCCAGATGACCACACTCATATCAAATTGCCTGTCGTTCTGTGAAGTGGTATAAAATATAATGACATTTATCCTACTTCCTTCTTAATAGTAAGTAATATTAATGTGAAAGTTTGGTTGTAGAAAGTTTCGATATTTGTTAATCAGTCACGCTTGAACAGATTTGGATTAAATATTAATACGGGCTTAATTACAGGGCTATAATCGAACAATTGAATGATTGTAAGTAGACGCTACTTCATAAAAAAATGAGAATAAACGATCAATATTTTTCTTATACAACACTCGGTCTATCTAGAATTTTCTTATGTCAGCAAAATTCATTCAAAAAAAAAACAACGGGTTGCACTCTGGGAGTGCCGGCAGAAGTGAAAACTTATTATTACATAATGATGAAATTTGAATAATATTTTTCGATTTTACTGACATAATAATAAAAGAATATAAAATAATCAATCAAAAAATGAAACATTAAAATAAAAGCCCTAAAAAGGAAAAAAGTAATCGACTCGAACTGGGTTCTTCTGGTTTCTGAACCGCCCGATTTCACACCTGAGCTATAATAACATTGTATATGGTGGCGAAATTTACCTTCGTATTCTAATGATATTGTAGTAGTTTAAGAACTTTCGATCAGGTCACGTGTTCTGACGCGAGTTTGAAATTTTTTCCTATACCGTGCACAACGTCGCTAAAGAAGTTTCCACATTTCTCAACATCGAATTTTATTGCTTCGTGTCTCAATATAACCCTAGAAATATTTTTATTGTTGTTATTAACTACCAAACTAAGTAGCGGCAAGACACCTACACTCCAAATGTCATCAATTTACGTCGCGTTGAGTAAAATGCCTGGACAGTTCCGTTTTTACCATTCTGGCTACGGAACCGGAAAGAAAGAACATAGAAGAAACTGCGAAGAAACTCATTTCAATCGAGTTATATTTTTATATCGCGGTCGCCTACTGCTCGCGGGTTCTTAGTATTTAATTTGTTCGTAAGTACTTATATAAGGTTTTATTGCTCTTATAACCGCCAAACACTAAAATAAATAGGTAAATCTACGTAAAAGTCTAGTTTACTAACATTATGTCTAGACTCAGTAGGATATAAAACATACCTACTTCAGAACAACTGCGAATTGCATTACACGCACAAATATGTAAATGGCACCGTCTAACTACGATATTATAAACAAATATATTTTATTCCTTGCTCTTGAACTTTCTCAGAGTTGAATATGGATGTGATAGCTCCGGGATATATCGTAGACTGTCTGCAATTTTTAGAAAAACGGATTTCGACAACCCTGTACTATTGCTATTAACTTCAGAAACGCGAAAGTTTGTAAAAACGGATGTATTTGGATGTTAGTTGCTCGATATACAACGAAAATCTTGAAAATACCCACGGCGGACATAATAAGAATAAAAAAAAATTAAAGGAATATTTTTAAATGCACATTAATGAAATTAATTGTATTTATCAGTTAGGTTAGAACTGGGACCCCCTACGGCCGCCGAGTGAAAATATAATCATAAAAAGCTTCGATTTTTTATTAATAGCGATGTGTCACGAACTTAAATTGTTGCTAAAATATTTATATTTTGATTAATATTTTTTTTTTATAAAAAAAAAGATTTTTTTATTTGCAGTTAAATACTAGCCAATTTATAGCCCCCTGACTAACAACAGGTAAAAATAACCCGCCGGGGGCTGCTATTTGCTCGCTTGAATGATATTCATATATATTTATGCAAGTGATAGGGCGGCAGATTTCTTCGGATACTTACCTCCTCGAGGATTTTTAACATTCTATTTGGTTCTATTTTACGCCAGTCATGGGTTTAAAAAAAAAACTAATTAATTAATTTTATTGTGGGATTAAAGGTTTCAATATCATGACATAAATGATCGTTGGAAATAATCTTTTAGCCTACATTTAAAAAAACGAGTTTATTTTTAAATTTAGAAACATGTGCATGTGTTTATATTGTACCGTTGCGTATTTTGTTTTTATTAGAAATCTAGTTTAATCAGAATGTTTTTTTCCAGTCAGTCATTTTGATGATAATCAATTTTCGTCTCACGTTCCGAGGTTTTTGACGTGATAACGTCTTTTAAATCAATGACCGGTTGCACTCACGAAAAAGTGTGACGTCCCGCTCACGTTCCGGTGACGTCACTGCTCGTGTTCCCCTCATGTTCCACCTGCTGATAGGCTGAAGTATAATGGCCGTCGAGAAGTATATGGGTCCACTAAAGCTGTCACAGGCATGGTTGTTTATTACAATGTCATCAATGTTTTGGCGATTGCAGCGACATGCCATACAATTGGAAATTTTAAAAAAGCTGTCACAGGCATGGTTGTTTATTCAATGTCATCAATGTTTTCTTATGACGTTATCACGTAAAATTATCGTCCGAAAACCGAATTTACACACAACCATTTTTTTTATGAGCACACATTATTTCGTTATACCTCTGAGGTGAGAAACATCTAATCGTAACAAGCTAATCGTAATCAATTAAGTACCATAGGTAGCCTAGTGCATGCAACATCCACCAATAGAACCAACTAGAATGAAAGCTGCCCTTAAATACCTATCTTACCTTACGTAATGCCAATCCAGTACCGATTAACACTTGAAATAGTGATAACAACGAAAACAACCGTACCGTATAACGAAAACAACCGTATAGCAACGGCCGTTGCAATACGTCGAAATGTCGGGCAATAAACAAGGTATTTTCCCTAAAATTATTCACGCGATTAAGACCCGTAATATATATATATATATATATATATATATATATATATATATATATATATATATATATATATATATATATATATATATATATGTATATATTCATAATTTAGATACCGTTTGTGTCCAAGGTTTGTATATTGTAAAGTTTCCCGCGAGAATTGAAACCTATTCTTTAATACAGAATCCTAAAAAAACATACATTATCTTACCCCCATTATTTCAATACCTATAATTGCTAACCCTTACCTCATTATACAAACAGTTTCACGTCCAAAATAGTTCGAAATAAATTAACCCTTACATTCATATTTCAATTACAAAAACTATTAAAAAATAATTTTATTTTGTCTCTGATATCCCTAGGGATGGGACATTACTCAAATCATTTACGAACGTAACATCCCGGGTGAAATAATGTGACATTTGTATAACCCGGATTGTCAAGGGACACATTCCGGGATTGTTCTGGCGGCACAACACTCTTTTGTGGATTCTGTTTTACATTATGTCACGAATGTTTTGGTTGAAATTGTTGTTTAATTGATTTATATTGGGTTTTACAATATTTCAGTTTTCGCTTATTACAGAAATGGGCTTGCCATGAAACTGCTGACTCTCGTATCATAAAATATAACCGTTTTGAAATCGGGCAAGAAAATGGGAAATGGACACTCAAGAAACTCAAACGTTACATTCGGGATGTTTGTTTCAAGATAGACCCACAGCATGCAATGCACATGATAGCATATTTATGCGTACAATCTTGAGGGCTCAGTGTGACCAAATGGCTGATAACTTTAAAACAAACTTGCGATTTAGGTATATGGCAACAGCTCAGTGGCGAGGAGTCCTTAGAACAACATTATTTTCGGTTTCCCTTTGAATTCTAGATACCTACTTAATATACGTATGAAGAACCGTGTTGACCGTGTCCAGCTATTATCCAGTTACTTTAGGATTATTTTAAACCTTCGCCGCTGCCAGTGGCGGTGGGTTCTTAGACCATCATACTTTTCGGTTTCCCTTTGAGTTATAGTTACATAATATTATGCCCTCAAGAACCCCGTGTCCTGAAAGATATTTTTTTGTATAGAGTTACCTCTGGAAAACTTTAACCCTTCACCTCAGTCAGCTAATGGTTAAAGCATTAAGCTCGTAATCGTTGAGGTCTAACCTATTATACCTCCCCCCTCCTAACACAAACATTTAAGCTTAGCTGGAGGATTAAACAGGATGGATGTACTGTAAGACCCACAATCCTGTATTGCTAGTTATCTTCTAGCTTCTATGTGTAGGTATGTAATAACTAATTTAAAGGTGCCCTAAACTAAAGAGATCGTAAATTGCGATATATACATCGTAACTGTGAGTTTCCACGCCAGCTTTCCTAAATGGATTCCACCTCGGTCTTCTCACCTAATAATCTTAAGCTTAAGGGTATTTCCACCATTAATAATTCGTACGACAACAGGGACAGGACATGGCAAATAAATTAATAATTCACGTGCGTGTGTGGTCGGCCTAATCCCCAAGTAAATATGTCGTAATTCACAACTATGTCGATGAAGCACAAGCAGATTAGGCCGTTTATAGTTTGTAGACATTGTTTATTGTGGGAAAACAGAACAGTATATTACAAGTAATGTGCAATTCGAAGAATTATTTTGACTGTCAAACCACGTTAGTATTTTTTCTGAATCTTCAAAATACGCTTTGTAAGAATTGTAACAAAATGTCGCCTTGTTGTCAAATTATCTACCTATCTTTATTACCCGACTGTAAGGAAGAGTTATGTTTTTCGCGCGTATCTTGTATGTATGTATGTAATATTCTTTATTACCTCATATTTCACAAATCACTGAACATATTTATACAATTAAGACGTCCTTAGATTCGTCTTGACCGCCCAAGTGTTCTTAGATAACGAAAAAAAACGAACATGACGGCTGTGAGATGTCAAAATAAAGAGGTGTGAAAAAAAAGTTGTTTCGAATACTGCAATATGGGTATCAAATTAAAGGGCTTATCTCATACATTTTAAAAAGGTATAACATGATTTTGTCTGTAATACTAAAAAAGTGTGTTAGCAATCATTATTCTTCCAATTTTCAAATCTTGACAATAGCTGTGATAAAAGTTAGTTGTTACATCCTACAACTACTCAAAAGTATATTTCATGCAGTCGGAGGCACTTTACTAAGTTCATCGAGAGTCATTAATGCCTCCGACTGTACCGATGTAGGGGATCTTGTTTCCATCTTTTTTGTGCCGGCGGCTTTTTTTATTGCTTAATTTTTTTTTTTATGATAATAAATTCGAAAACATATAAAATTGTAAACGAATTTATATACTACTAAGACCTATACTGTCTGATAAGTGATAAGTTTAAAGTAATTTATTGTTATTTATGTGAAGTGCTCAATTTGTAATTGTCTATCTTGAAGACATTCATCAAGTCGGGAACGACTGTAAAAGTCTTATCAAAACCCGTCTTACGTTTGCCGAATTTATTTTTATTTGGTGAAAAACTTTTTAAAAACCTTTTGTTAAATATAGGTTACCAAGTAAACAATTATAAAATTTAAAAAAAACAGTCATTTTGACAATATATACGAGTTATATATATGCAACTAGCTGACTCTCGCAACTACGTCTGCGTCAATTTTCCCCTTTCTTATTACATTTTTAATTGATAATTCCTATTGGCCATAGCGTGATGTTGTATAGCCTTCCTCGATAATCATTCCAAAACCAGTAGTTCCTGAGATTATCGCGTTCAAACAAACAAACACACCAACAAACTCTTTAGCTATATAATATCAGTATAGATATGAATTTTATTTAGTCTTTAATTATATTATTTACTTTACTTTTAGTTGACTACGGTAAAAGTAAATTATTTTATACTAATTTAAACATGTCTTTGAATTTAAAAGCATGAAAACGAATACTAAAAGTAATGATTTGACGATAGGAACTTATGACGTCATAGGTTGTTATTCCATACACATTTCTATAGAGCTTGTCGTTTTGACATTTCATAAAAAGAGACTGATTTGACTTGACAGTCAACATCCCCATTGTAATAATCATCAATCCAATTATATATTTCAATGCAATAATACAGTCTAATTGTAATAATCAATAGAATTTAGAATGCACGCTTAGCAACAGACACATGCAAACCGTCCTATTTGCAACTGCAACCTAATCATACAGGTACAGTCACTTGCATGAAATACACGCCATTGTCGTGGTTCCAACAGAGATGCTTTTAATATCACGGCAATTATTAAACAACCTCCTTTTTCCGAAGCCGGTTAAATAAGTAGGTATTATTACTTAATACCACTTAAAATAAGGATAAGTAATTTTAAAGCAAATTTTAGTTATTGCAGCATGCTTCATACATTTATTGATAAACAAAACAATAATTAAAATAAAAAATGAATTGAGCATTCGGATTTCTATCCACTCCTGCCAACACAATCAGTTTGCCTTAGCTGAAGGGGTTAATTCGATTATATAATTTGGATAAAGTAACAATAACTAAAGGTAGGCCTTGTCCGCTACAGCGGACAAGGCCTACCTTTAGTTATTGATACTTAACAACAGTTTTTTCAGGTTATGGTGATGAGTTTTTTTTTTGTCAACAGCCTAATCGTCCTAGTAAAATCATAGCTAGCATCAGAAAAAATAAACTTACGACAAAATATAAATCAAATCACACGTCAATGCCGTCATCTGCAAATTAAAAGCGTACCAATATAATAGAAATAATAGGTACTTGTCGTTCTTTATGCAGTAAGTATGACATAAATATATTAATTCCCTTGACTGTACCATAGACACGTCCGCTTGCTCAAATAGAGCTTGCCAATAGCACCGCATGTAGGCTACATGGGCAGGCTACACTTCAGTCTCTGCGTTTGTCACAGGCAGACGGGCGCGGACAATGAACCGGCCCCTTTGTGAGCCACTGAACGCTACTGAGCCACTCGACGATAAATCAAAACCATTATTTGCTGAATTGAACGTACGACGAACGATATAATTATTACATTTTGTGTATTTCACGCGGCTTGTAGACTACGATTAAACGAAAATATAGTTGTAAACAAACATTGTAAAAATTTACAATTAAAAAGAAGATATAGGTATTATAGTATTTTTTTATTTTAAGGCTAAACACCTTTGTTTTATTGACCAACTGTAATACTATTATTTAACCATTAAAAACGTTACCAACAAAGATAAATAAAATTTAATGTCAGCAATTAAACAATGTCAAATAAATTAAATGTTAGAAATTAAAACAATATAACATTAAAATAAATGTCAAAAAATAAACAACATAAAATTAAATTAAATGTCATTAACAGTACCTATGTCATTAATATCATTAGTTAACGAATATGTACTAAGTACAAATGCCAATAATCGATTTCATCAGTCGAACAATACCAAGTAGAAAGCTCTGTAAGCAATTTCATAAATCTTCAAACAGCCACCAAGCAACGTTCCCCAAAACATTGTTTTTCACAAAGACACCCAAATATTTCTCCAAAGAGCCAGTAAATCTTTAAAAATTGCTGTCATTTTTCCACGACGTTGACTTTTAAAACTAATTATATTCGCTACAAATCAAATAAAGCTCAAGTTGGACTCGCACAATGGACTCATTAATGAAATTAACCGACCTAATTATTCTTTTGACAGGAATAAAAGGAAAAGTGGCGGGAGACTCAGTGGACATCTTGAGTATGATATACTATGAGGACTATTTCTGAACGACGAAATAAACAGATGTGATTTACTTTTTCTTCTGTTTTTGCAAGACTTGCTTCTAATACGATATCGACATCGAAGCAGCTGGAGAAAAATAATGCTGACGTGACGATGAATTGAACAAGCATCAGGAGAGAGTTTTTATTTTATTTTAATTCAATATTCAATAAAATAAGATTTTAGACGTTTTCTAAAACGAGGTACGTTTTAGAAAACGTCTAAAATTAATTAACTGCCGTTTTCAAAATGCTATCTTTCAATGGATTTGGCTACCAGAGATGGAATTTTGTATGGAGATTATGTCAAATATACAACGTGTCCCAAAATTGAACGATAAACGGGCAAAAAGTACGGAATAAGTAATAGAGTACCAAAGGGTGGACCTACTTTTTTTTTCCACTTGCCTCCATTATTATACGGTAGGGATTATGGCTGGCACATTCAGTGCAAACGCCAGTTTCAAGTTTATTTTCTTTCACTTTCATAATCACAAAGTCTCGTCTCGTCTCGTCTCTTGTCCAGTTATTACGTATTTCAAGTATATTTTACACGTTAAACGCGGAGCTGTAAAGATAGCGACATGTTTGCAGCCATTTTTACAACTCGTGGACCTACTTATGACTACTCTAAAAAATAAAAGAAAAATAATTATATCTTGATTTGTTTTTAAATTATAAAAAAATCGAAATTCTTAGAAAATTTACACCACTTTATATTTTTACTAACTGACCCTCGCAACTTCGTCTGCGTCAAATTAACCCGTTTTTGCAAAATAGGGGTAAATAAAAAAATAGGGGTTGATCGTAGAAGGGTGAAAATTCAGGGTTGTATGTATTTTTGAATAAAAAAATACCTAAAAATTAAAAAACAACAATTACGGGGATGAAAAATAGATGTTGTCCGATTCTCAGACCTACCCAATATGCACACAATAAATGACAAAACAATACATTTCATGACAATCGGTCGAGCCGTTTCCTAGGAGTTCAATTACAAACACCGTGACACGAGAATTTTATATATTAGAAGATGTACCATGTTTCCAACTTAACATTTATTTTAGATTTTTTTTTGTATCGACAAATTTAATTACACAAGCATTCGCCACAACTTTTAAAAATCCCAAAATGCCTGTAGTTTTTACACAAAAATTTACCGAAATAATTTTTACCCTAAAATTATAAAACATAATTACTTTCAGTCCTCTTCAGTCTTCTTACTTATTCAACTGAATGAAGAGACGAGAAGGCCGTGCGCCTGATGGTAAGCGTCATGCTTTTCCTTAACAGTAGGTATCAGTGCAACTCAAATTTTTGTTTTACAAAGTTTTTTTATCCAGTAGTCATAAGTGGTACCTTTTGGTGCATATCGTTGCATTTTAGGACGTATTGTATAATTGACCTATCCTAAATGCAAAATATGTCAAAATTCCATCACTAGTAGCCAAATCACCATAAGATTATTGAGAGCGGCTACAAATGTATAATTTTAAAATGTGAGCAAGAACCATAACAATAAATAAACAGCTCAAACAACGTCTCCGTTCAGTATTGCACAGAAATTCCCATTGGAATTTTCTCTTACGTAACCGTCACTGTCAAATTATGCAATGCAATTTTATAACATTTTAATAATAATGTATTTTAGGTTAAACCGTCGAGTATTCCACAATAGCGCGGCTCCGACAGGCCTCCCTGAAATATTACATCTCAAACACAAAGGGAAAACATATTTTTTTCCTGGCAACAAAATGTACGCGTCGCGTTATAATTTTTCACAGGGGACCTTTGGAGACAGTGATTTTTTTGTAAATGGAACGTCGCTTTATTTCAAAATAGAACTTGGTTTATATAATTTGGGATCGTTGATGGATTTATGGTTTACCTACCTTTTTTGTATACACTATTTTTGTAGAATTATGGATTTTTACAGTATAACATTATAAAATTATATACTACGGGTCTTAATCGCGTGAATAAATTAAGGTAAAACACCTTGTTTATTGCCCGACGTTTCGACCGTATTGCAACGGCCGTGGTCACATGTAGATTCGTGATTTTTAATGTTAATACGTTAAATCAGACCTTTTTTATTAAGTAGTTCCAGTAGTCATTATGTAATCTTCATCATTTCTTTTAATTAACTTTTTAAAGAGGCTTTTCCATATTTGAAGGACTTTTAACTGAAAAGCCCGTTATGCTTATGTAGAATATTAATTCCAAACGTTCCGGTTTCAATCCAACGTCGGGTACCCGGTCGCCGACTGCCCGGCGCCCGGGTTGAAACCGGAACGTGTAAAAAGTTAGGTACTTTTCACACGTTCTGCTTTCAAATTCAAGCCTTAATGATATAAACAATTGTCAACAAATAAGCAATTGTCTTGGTAATGTTTAGGTATTATACGTAGCCCCTTCCTATACTTAATATATATTCACATAATATACGCGAAGCGAAGATAATGACAACAGTTCATTTCACCGCTATTTTCACAATTGGCTTGTCTATTAATTAGAAGCTATAATGAGAGACACACACAAATAAACAATAGACTTCACACTTCAAACCACCCTCTTTTCGCTTCACTTAATGATCACAATCAGATAATTTAAAAGGCAGTTTTAAGTGAAACTACTTTTTAAACGATCAGCAGTATTATAAATTAGATGCAATCGTGACCATTCGATCGAGATAGTATGGGAATGGGCAAAGTTTGGGCGCCGTTGTCAATACCTAGTCGCCAGTAAGGGGGGTTAAGGATTCACGACATAGAACAGAGAATAAAAGGTTAGAATTACTTTGGGAGCAGGAGAGACGCACAACAATTACATCGCTCATTTAATACAACAGAAATTGACTCCAAAAGTATCATAGTCGCCGATGGTAAGCTCAATAACTAATAAATTATAGATAATTATAGTGTACAATTTTGTTACACATATTTCTATGATAAAACTTGCCGTTTCGCAGAAAATGAAAAAAAAATTGCATGTTTTGATGTTGAAAATGCGACCTTTGACGTTAAAAATTTACTTTTAATATTTATTTGCTGACATGATATAGATGAGGACTTTTCACATCCCTTTTATGACTAACTTTCGTCCCAATATTCAGCTTCATTCGAACTGTTGTATTTTGTAATGTCTATAATGCGCTTTAACGCGCGTTAAGCGCCCTTCATCTTAACATGGGCTTAGAATCGAATATCAATCTCTAATCTCGACAGTAGCTTTATTATCCATTTTATTAACTGTAAATATGATGTTTAAGTAAGCTAAACTACTAAAGACTACAAACTACTAAAGGCGTAGTTAGTCACTAAACTAACTTTGTGTCTGTGTGGATGTCGGTTCTCACGATAAAAACTATATTTTGTCCTTCCCCGGTACTCAAACTATCTCCATACCAAATTTCATCTTAATCGGGTCAGCGGTTTAAGCATGAAAAGGTAACAGACATACAGAGTTACTTTCACGTTTATAATATTACTAGCTTTTGCCCGCGGCTCCGCCCGCGTTAATGTCGGTTATCGCGATAAAAACTATCCTATGTTCTTCCCCGGGACTCAAACTATCTCCATATCAAATTTCATCTAAATCGGTTTAGCTGTTTGAGCGTGAAAGCATAACAGACAGACAGACAGAGTTACTTTCACATTTATAATATTAGTATGGATTACTAGCTGACCCGCACAACTTCGTATACGTTAATGTTCCCCGTTTTTGCAACATTTTTTATTGCTGCTCCGCTTCTATTGGTCGTAGCGTAATCTTACATAGCCTATATCCCTCCTTGATCAATGGGCTATCCAACAATAAAGGTTTTTTTCAACTCGGGCCCGTAGTTCCTGAGATTATCGCGTTCAAACAAACAAAGAAACAAACTCTTCAGCTTTATAACATTAGTATAGATTAGGATTCATGTGTGTACTCTGACGACAGTTGTTTGGTCTTTCTAATAATGGCCATTCTCTGTTCTGTGGTTGATATCTTGTCGCCAGCAAGGAGTCATAGATTCACGCCACGCCGTTTATACGTTAACTGAGTATCATTTAACTGCAGTTTGGATACTTTAAATTTAATATTGGCTAAAGTTTTAGTGGTTAAAAACAAATAATTCAGGGAATTCAAAAAGTGTAATGAGCTGGTCTTGGTATTTTCATGAATGTGGGATTTTCATCAGTGAGAACATTTGAACTTATGAAAACGAATATGTATGTAAAGAGAATTACTGGCGAAAAAAATCGTACCCTTTTTAGAAGGTTTATATTAACTTGCCATGTTGGTAGGTTTATTTAAAAAAATTCGAAGTTAGAAACCCATTTTTAGGGTTCCGTAAAAAATGGCAAAAACGGAACCCTTATAGATTCGTCATGTCTGTCTATCTGTCCGTATGTCACAGGCATTTTACTCAAAGACTACTTAATGAATATTGATGAAGTTTGTTGAAAACGTGTCCTGTAGTAGCCGCTCTTTAGTTTAATAGCTAAAAAATTAAATAAATATTTTTGGTTGCGGGCACACCATACATGTAACAGAAGCTGAAAGGCTTTTTTCAGCAAACATCAACCTGTGGCAAGTCATTCAATAGGTCTTTTAAAATGTGTGTGCCCCCCCCCGAACCGTGTGACCAAAAAATATGAAAAAAATCACAAAGATAGCGCTTAATAAATACTTTAAACTATTTCAAACATGATCGGATATACCGTCATTGAGTTATTGCCGAAAAACTGCGTTTCTTAAGAAAAGAGCACAAGAGCCATGAACATACGCTCCTCTGCTGATAGGTACAATTATTCAAGGATGCGGAACCCTACACTGAGCATAATCCGTCCAGCTCTTGCACGGTTTTTTTACCTACACTTTTCAAAGTAATTTTCTTTGTGGAAACCATATTAAAATCCGTCGCATTTAGCAACATGTATTAGACTCACCAAACAACCAAACGCAAAAAGCATTGTTTTTAAAATCTATACTATTACTAGCTGTCCCGCGCAACTTCGTATGCGTAATTTCTCCCCGTTTTTGAAACATTTCTCATCGCTTCTCCGCTCCTATTAGTCGTAGCGCGATGTTATATAACCTATAGCCTTCCTTGATAAATGGGCTATCCAACAAAAAAATAATTTTTCAAATCGGACCAGTAGATCCTGAGATTAGGGCGTTTAATCAAACAAACAAACAAACTCTTCCGCTTTATAATATTAGTATAGATTATAAAGCTGAAGAGTTTGTTTGTTTGTTTGGACGCGGTTATCTCAAAAACTAATGATCCGAATTGAAAAAATCTGTTACTGTTAAATTTTCTGTGTAATCAATTTTCGTCTCGCGTGCCTAGGTTTTTAACGAGCACACATTACCTCGTTATATCTCTAAGCTGAGAGACATCCCGGCTAATAGTAATCAATCAAATAAGTACCATAGGTAGCCTATTTCAAACAACATCAACCAATAAACTAGAATGACAGCTACCCTTAAATCTATACTAATACTAGCTGACCCGCGCAACTTCGTCTGCGTAAATTTTCCCTTTTTTCTTATTTCTCCCTTTTTTTTACAACATTTTTCATTGCTGCTCCGCTCCTATTAGTCGTAGCGTGATGTTTTAACCTATAGCCTTCCTCCATAAATAGACTATCCAACAATAAAATATTTTTTCAATGCGGCCTAGTAGTTACTGAGATTATCGCGTTCAAACCAACAAACAAACTCTTAGGGGATTGAAAAATAGATGTTGGCCGATTCTCATACATACCGGATAAGCACAAAAAATTTCATCAAAATCGGTCAAGCCGTTTCGGAGGAGTATGGCAACGAAAACTATGACACGAGAATTTTATATATTAGAGATTATAAAGCTGAAGAGTTTGTTTGTTTGTTGGAACTTGATAATCTCAGGAACTACTGATCCGAATTGAAAAAATCTTTCCATGTTGGATAACCCATTTATCGACGCTACTACCAATTGGAGCGGAGCAGCAATGAGAAATGTTGCAAAAACGGGGAAAATTTACGCAGACGAAGTTGCGCGGGACAGCTAGGGTAATAATAATGCTTATTAACTTCATTAAACCTCAAAATAATAACATAAAACACCTCAAGTTGGCATGAAACCTTCAAGTGCAGTGCATTGTGCCTTCGTCAACGGTAAGTGGACATGACGGCATGACGCATGACGTGTGCCGTCAGAGTCCGGACTGACGTGTGAATGTGCCATCACTTAGTGGCGGGCAGAAGCTAGCATTGTTTAAGAAAGGTATACCTACGAATTCTTTGAAAAGTATGGGTAATAAGTTTAATTTCTCCAACAAACATGACTTTTGTTCTAGTTTCTATTTAAGACTTAAACGAAATACTTAGTATTTCGTTTGAGGTTTTCTTCATGTCCGAGGCACAAAAGACAGTTATTTTTTTAAACGATCTCCCAGAGGCCATGACGGGCGATTAAAAAAAAAAGAGCTCTCAACTTTATACCTAATAATGGCAACGTTGCTTAACGTAGTCAGGTATTATCGCAATAAAACAGGTCTAAAATTATGAATTCTGGTTACGCTGAGCGCGTTAGCATAGGTAATAAAATATAATGCCTGGGTCCTTTCACGGCAAGCCCGAGCGAACTGTCAAAATCTTATCATAATAGAAGAGTTATGAGCAGCGCTTAGAAATGCATCAACGCGCATGCGTGGTGGACATCTTTGAACACACCGCACATGCGCCATTCGTACGAGCTTGCCGCGAAAATGGAAAAAAGAACGTGAATAAGGATTTTTTAGTAAAGTGTAGGTAAGAAAAGTAGTAAAATATTAATGGTAACTTCTTAATGTAGTTGTTTTATCTACTTCTGAAATAAATCACACAATGTGCACGATTCGTTTCATTTTGCTACTACACAGAGTCGGAAAGGAAAATAATAATATAATAATAATAATGTTTTATTGCGTCTAATAAATAGTTTACATAAATTTGTGATTGGAGCCTTCTTTTAAGGAGATAATGCCTGTATTAGGAGACTCCGCTCTTCCATAACTTGCTTATATTAAAACCCAATAATGTACTTAGCGGACAATAAAGTAATACGATTAAATAATATTGTGAGGTTTCCTTTACCACCGTGTTCTAGAACCAAAAATTGGAGGAAGTGTTACTTTATGTAACCGCAGTAAGCCCGCGGACGTAAATGGTAAAGGTCTCATAGACGAAGCCTATATATCTGCAGTTGGACCGTTACAAACGAATTGATTTTCTGTGTCTGCCCCTTCGTCCTCCAGACAGTGACATACTATGTGTGTACGCTGCCAAAATGTGTCGGCATAATTTTTCCTCCGTTAAAAGTAAATTATCGGAAACTGTAGCGTGACGGGTTGGAAAGTTTCCAAAAATGGAAGTAAACTCTCCGTTCTGGAAAGATATCGATATACTTGCTGCCATTGTTTCTAGAAAATAAAGAAAATAATAATAATATCTTGGGACGACTTACACAACGCTATCTGATCCCAAACTAAGCAGAGCTTCTGCTATGGAAACCAGACAACTGACAAACTTTTTTTTTTAATTTTATTATTGAACCACTAAAACATTCAATTTACAAATAATCACAGCACGAATACACCTCTAAGGTTTGTCCTTATGCTACGGAAGTCGGATCTCAACACAATTGTTGACGCTTAAATCTAAATGTAGGAATAATCAACGAGTATTATTTAACAATATCGGTAAATCTATTAAGTAAGTATTGATTACTACAATACAATAGTGTAGTCGTTGTGTGAATCGATAAGTACATCATTAAGTATAATTCTCGAAGTAGTCTATAATATGGTTTTTGAAGACAGTTTTATAATTATTTTTTGTTATTTTATTTCGCAAATCAGGGGGTAGTTGATTGATAAACATACTAATATATTTCTTAATACAAACTTACTATAGATAAATAACACCCAGACACAGAATAAACCATCGTTCTCAACACACAAAGTTTTATCCTAAGTGGGGATCGAACACACGACCTCCGGCTTAGCAGTCAGGGTCAGTAACCACTAGACCAAAAGGCAAGTCCATGAATAAACATATATTATTATTTTATATCACAGGACAAACATCCATAGTGGTGTTATGATGTTATCTTTACTTAAACAGTTCATGAACACACTAGCTGTTGTAGCGCCACTGTGAAATAAAAGGACTTTTTTTTGTACGAAAATCTGGGTTAGAAGCTTTATGCCTATATCTCGATTAGACTAGGTATCAATATGACTAGATCTCTTTATGACTAGATCGCGTTTAGACTAGATCTCATTTAGACTAGATAGCCTTGGCCCAGATAGCGTATAGACAATATTGTCGTTTGTTTTCAGAAGTACAATCACTAAAGATAATTAGTTATTTATCAGTTGAAAAATATTTAATAAAGTCAATTTTAAGTTCGACACCACTACAAGCTTTTATTTAAGGCACTTCCCCGTGCATAATCCAGCGCTAGCCGTTTTTTGTGCACTTTTGTGGAGCTATATTCTCTTTATTTAAAAAGAAATATCAACTAATAAAAATACAATAAATTTCTACATAATTTTGACTCCAAAATTGTAGATTTTGTTTTTGTTAAAAGAGTATAATATTTATTTAATCTCCTCACAACGTAACCACAGAAATGAGATATAATTATTAATAAAATGCATCTCCTCGTAAAGTACTATTTTCTTTGATTTGCTACTTACACTAATGGATAGGCAATTTAATAAAAAACATTATGCTAGAAACATTTTTTTCAAACGAGCAAAAAATTATTATATAAAGATTTTATTCCAAAAACTGAGCGCATTAGCTACGGTGCAGCGAAGAGGGCACGAATGCCCAAGGTTATTTGGTCAGGGTACGGCCTTAATCAAGAACAAAGAACTACACCACACTACTTTACTTGCAAATTCCAATGTGACCCTCTAAAACCAAACCCTATAATAATCACCAATAAAAGAACTCATCTCACTCAAATAAACAAATCCATACATAAATATAAATAACCCAACCGATTTAAAAACACATAGCGTTGGTCAAACCCTGTAGTGAATATAAACCGTCTTGAATGAGTGAAGTAAGGTTTCTGAATGTGGTAAAGACATCATCAAATATACATTTTGGGAGTATTAGGGGTCGCAGCGCATCCTCGTCTTGAATATGTATGAGGAATGGTTAGACGTGGTATTTCGTCTGGTGGAATTTATTTGTTGACAAGGGATAGTTGGAGTCCGATTCACATCCGTGTTTCCAAACATTTTGGTACTATTGCGCTTGAATATACAGGTGTAGAAAAATGCGCAGATTCTGGAAATATTCAAGACTAAATGAAATTAATTTATTTCCCAAAAATAAATTGCTCCGAAATATTTCTTATTTTTACCACCTTTATTTCGTGGGGAACCAACATTATATGGATCTCAGAAAGCGCTACACTATGTATTAATCGAATCCGCAAGCTCTTGCACATCAGTTATAAACTCTTCGACTGCGCCACTGATTATAACAATCTTAAACGTACATCTTATAAGTATTTCTAAATGTACCTAGTATGTTATTTGTAGTAAGTGCCTGCTTTATTAACTAGTTACATAAAGCTTTTTAATAAGAAATATCCCTACAACATAAAAGTCCCCACCTTCCCCTAATATGTACACAACCGCCCTTTCTGTCCTTTGTCCATTTTCCTTAATATCTCCGCATTACCTTTTCAAATGAGACGATCGACATCTTCTTGCGAAAGATCGAACAGATTTCCTAATTCTGGCAACGGATGAAAGGATTGGATTGCCACTGTTTAAGCTAGCTTTAAAGATAGTTTGAAGCCGAGGTAGCATCGGAAGGCATCGGACTCGCAATCATGAGGTTGCGGGTTCGAATCCTACCCATTATACTCACCTAACTAACAACGACTAACGACGTGAACCCACTCCTAACACAAGCCATTGAGCTTAACTGGAGGGGTTAACAGAATTGCTAGTAATAGTAAACCAACAATCCCACATTGCTAGTTATCGTTTTTTTTTTTTAATCTTTAATAAGCTTATTTATTTGTATTTATCTAACTGCGGTCATCTAAAGTTTCGTACATTGTACGAATGTTTGCACGCATATGAAGGGCAGACAACGTAAATCAAATACAGCGTCATTTGCATCTGCGAACCCATTTGCGAATTCCTTTTTGACGTTTTTGAGATGATTGACAAAAATATGTGAGAGACAGAGAAGCTTGGAGGTTCGCTCGTATTGACGTGTGGCAAAAAACTGGCTATATTTGGAAAATCGCAAATGTTTCAAAATCTTTGTGCATTTATTCGCGATCGATGGCCTATATTCGTAGGTATCTCTTTCACACGGATCGTTGTGGATATTGGAAAAGCTTTTTTGCAAAGGGGTTAATTTCATAATGGCTCTTATGTGTTCAAATCATCAGTGCTGTAAAAATCGATATTAAAAGCGGAGTCAGGTGGATGTCTCCTTTGAAACATTGACATAACTCTTTCAAATAAACAACGAACAAGAACATCGGAATTTTCTGAAGCATAAAAAAACTTTTATTTTTATTGTTTAATCCCGAACACAAATATAAGTGGGTCAATGCGGGCGATCGGGAAACTTCACTTGTTATTGTGTTTCTTACTTAACTTACTGTAACTTGCCGAGTTTATTTATTCTTTGTAAGTTCATTGGTCTTCCCTATTTGTTTTTAGTTCAACGAAAGCTAAAAAATAGTCTGTCAGACACGGAATATAAAAGTCAAAAAAAGTTTACTTACTGTTTTGATAGTTTTACTACACTTTTTAGTTTTCATGAACAGTTATCGCCACTTTTCTGTGTCTTATATAATACGGAAACAAAATACCGTGACTACATATAACAATTTTTAGTTTGGCGGTATCGCTAGAATAATCAACTCTGAGATATGCAAAAAAGAGAGACACGGATTCAAAATGCACCTAGACTGAAAAGAATAAATTGGTATCTTTACCAAAAATCTTGCAGAGAGAAGAACATAATATTTTGCGAATTCCGTGTAACAGAAGAAGAAGGCCTGACAAGATCATAAATATTAAATCCCCCACAAATTCTCCAGAAAGAAAGCAACCCTCTACACAAATTTTAATCCGATCTGCATCAGTCCATACAGTGTAATCTTCCTCTAAAAAGATAATTGTTAGTAATGAATGCGCACAAGCACGCCACTTTAAACATCATTTGTGTTACAATGAATTCAATTAGCAAAGTAAACAGGGGCTTTTTGTAACAGTCCCTTTGTGTTCCCTTCAAATTTTGTTTACCGAAGACTCGGGACGTTGGGGAGATTAAAATGTGTCTGTCTGCCGGAACCGGGCTTGTATGTACTCATACTGCTGTGAATAACTACATCGTATGTCCTTAAATACACTATGCACATAACAGAACATACATAACCAGTTTTCCAATCTCCCTATTGCAAGGCCACGAGAAGATATTGTTGGATGTCACATTTTTTGGTTCTATGACTTGTTTCTGTGTGTGTTACTGATTTTTCGATTTATGAGAATTGACATTGAAACAAATGACACAGTGTCTGTTCATCTGCCTGGGTTTTGAACTGTATGGTCACTGCTTATCGTATTATATAGGAACGGTTGAAGAAAAATGGATGGTCATAAGCCGGTGTCTTTTGTAAATTCATAGAGTCACCTGTATGCGCATTTTGATTTCTTCCCCCATTTAAAACGGCTATTGCAATACTCTAAATCAGGGCCCTAAATCGAGGTGGCCTTGAAAATTTATTAGAGAATTAGGGCCCTAACTCTTATTACACCTCTCTTTTTAAGGGTTTAGGGTCCTTCATTCAGTGTAGTGTAATAAGCGCATAAACTTGATACAACTATGGTAGGTAGTCTGGTGTGTAGGTGGTAGATTACCTAGACTCGTCGTCTGTCATTATTTTGTTTTAGCCTATGTTCAGCGCTACAACTTCTGCTAATTAGTCCAGGCGTTCACATGGTATCGCGCGTCGCTAAGCGCGCTTCAGGCGCTCGTCATGTGAACATAGGCTGAACATACATACATAATAACACCATTCATCACATAACAAACTGACAAATAACAGTTTAGCTAAACCACTTTTTACCGAAATGAGCGAATGTTAGAAGTAAATAAAACCGAGTGAACACACAATATAGATTAGGTTATTTTCGGTAGTATTACGTAAATGGAAAAGTATCAATTTCAGAGCAAGCCATTAATCATGGTAGTTGATACGAGGAAAACTGTTCGTTATCAATCACATGGACAGCACCCAGCGTATCGGCCGATTAATTGTGATAAGAAAGAACTCCTCAGAGATACATTACGTAATGGAACCGATTCTGAAGATATTTACTAGATGTAGGTAAACTTAGGTATAAGACGGTATGTATGAATATGCGTGTTACTTGTATAGAGGTTCGTGCCTCAGTTATGTCCGAGCAGATCAAGTGATTAGCAGAGTGAAGCAACGTTGCCGATTTCAGATCCATAGATTAAAACTGTTTTCTAAAAATGGAAACAACCGTTCGGGCTTCGGAGAGAACGCAAAGCCATCGTCACTATACTTAATATCTTTCTATGGCTATGAAATAAAGAAATGCAAATTAGATATTCTGCTTCTCTCTCCAATTAATTTTTAAACACAATCGCTACTACTTATCAGCTGATAAATAATAATGCAAATTTACCCATATAGTGTATACTACTAACCTACCTATTACTTTATTGGTATGATCAAATCCTGCATATAGATTTAAAGCAAAAAGCTATACAAGTATTCAGGGGGATGGGGTTACTAAGGGGTTACAAGCCTCCCCAAAAGTATCTAAGTCCGTCTGTACTTTCACACGCACTGCGTAAAGAGTTTAAAACCTACATACACGATATGTGTACCTCCATCTCAAAGTATTCTCTTTACAAAAAGTTTCGCGCCTCTTCGATATTCGCCGCGTGTTTGAGTTCACAACTTTTCTCAAGTTGTTTACGTAAACGGATTTCGACATTTCGGAAAGAAATTATATGTAGATGTGTGAGGGCCGTATCTATGCTAATGTTATAAAAGCTGAAGAGTTTGTTTGCTTGTTTGAACGCGATAATCTCAGGAACAACGGGTCCGATTTTAAAAATTGTTTTACTGTTGGATAGCCCATTTATCGAGGAAGGCTATAGGCTATATAACATCACGCTACGACAAATAGGAGTGGAGCAGCAAAAACGGTAAAAATTTACGCAGACGAAGTTTCGCGAGTCAGCTAGTGTAAAATATACAGCTTTGATAATACTTTGACATGTTTTCAGAGGCGACGAAATTATGAAGGATTATAATGAAATGATGTCTGGCTTGATTGATTCGTTATAGGAACACACAAAGGAAAGATAATTGACTGACAAAGTTTTTACTAACGGATTTTTTTAAGAGTCACAATAGGTAAGCTTGTCTGAGTATAATTCTCCTTTTTTCTAATTCCACGTGCCTGTGGACTACCGTTTTCTATCCCCCCGAAAAAGTAGTCACGTAATTATATACCTACTCTTCTGCAATACGGATACTATAATATTCTTATAACATTTGCAACACAATATTATTTACTATTCAAGAGGAAGAATACGATATTATATTTCACTTTTCAATGCATTTTATCTATGACAGGGTAGTATCGACAGCGTCCTGAAGCAAGCTCATTGTGAACTGGGAAGCTTAGTAGTTCTGCCGGCGGGAAATAGCCAGGTTCTTAGAATTCCCCACATTACTACCGTCCACAAAGCCTTCTGACAAAAGCGAACGCTGTGCTCTATTTAATCTACCTGAAGGTGTTAGAATCAGAGGTAGTGTTCGGAATACCATACTGGAATTGTATACTGAAACTTTGTGGAGTTATTTTGACGACTGTTAGGTGGAAATAAGTATGTACATTTCACTAGCTGTATCACCTCATTTCTTGTGTTTTTTTTTTTATTTATAAAAAAGATAACTAACAATGTAGGTTTGAGACCACATTACTAGCAATCTTGTTAGCACCTCCAGCTAAGCTCACAGGCTGTTAGGAGTGGGTTCACGTCGATAGTATAATGGGTAGGATTCGAACCCGCGACCTCACGATTGCGAGTCCGATGCCTTAGCCATTAGGCTACCGCCGCTTCTTTATTCATATTTATTTACGCAAAATTTCATCCATATTTATAGGTAATATTGGCAATAATGCGATCGCGCAATGTTTAAGTTTTGATTGTGACACTGAATCACTCGAATCGCTATAACGTATGTAAATATTTTGAGTTTCAGAATTGAGACCATGTAAGGATGTATCAGTGGATGGTAATCCCATATATTTACTTACCAAAGCCCACTGCCAACCCTCTATTTGCCGGCAGGTTCCCGACTTCAGTTCACTCCGCTTCTTCGATAACGTGTTTATTTGGACAACTTCGTTGCTAAGACTTCCCCACTTATTTATATTACGCCCGTATTATAAAACTTTTTTCGACAAGGAAAGTTGTTTAACTTTTATACATTTTTTTATAACTTAGAAAGTATTGAGCGATGAAATCAGCGGAATTTTGATGGATTTCCTTCAATCAGGACAACGTCTGGCGGTACGTTTAGAGGTCTAATTTATTTTGTCGCATTACTGAACTTTTTTGTCTTAACCAGATTTATTTAGTCAGTAAAGATTGAACTTTAATCGATAAAAATTAAAAATATTTAGATAATTCTGTAAGTAACTTTATCCTTGGACTAGCGGACGCCTCGCGGTTTCACCTGCGTAGTTCCCGTTCCCGTGGGAATACAGGTATAAAAAATAGCCTATATATATATAGTTGTGAAGCTACTGTCACCCGGGGTTACTGTAGCTTCACAACGATGAAAGAATTTTTCAAATCCGATCATTAGTTTTGGAGCCTATTCAATACAAACAAACAATCAAATCTTTCCTCTTTATAATATTAGTATAGAAGTATATATAGATAAGGTGAGATAACCATATCTTACTACGTACTAGCTGTTCGTTTGTGTAAAAATTTTGAAAAACAAATTTATCTTAGGAGAACATTCTTCCGGGAAAAAAAGTATATGTGTTATGCCAGACCTTACTCTACCTTTGTGCCAGATTTCATCCGAAGATATCATTAGCATCCGTTTACCCGTTGAGACGTGATTGAATAACAAACACCCATCGATATGTTCAAACTTTTGCGCTTACCTATAATATTAGTGTAGATTCTGAGACAAAGCTTTTGCATTTATGTGCTTGATATTGATTACAATTGGGTTTTTTTAACTTCCTTATTTTTTTTAATTAGTAGCCCTAAGTTCAAGAGACGTTTTTAGAGCTCAAATTTTTCGAAGACTTTAGTCTTGATCGCAAAATAAACCTTTAGACTGCAAAATTAATCCTTGGTTCAAGGATTATGGCTTAGAATGAGTCAGGACTTTCATTTTTAATGAAACTCGTGTTGTGATTTAATTTTAGGGTAGGAACTATATATATTCCCACAATTTCACAATTTGAGCTCGGGATATTTACTGGATAACGAAAATAACGAATACCTTAATCATGATATCTTAAAAAAAGTTTACATTTGCGAATTATTTTTTATTGTTAGTTTCTCCTGAATGGAAATAAGCCTTAATTCAACCGACTAAGTTCAAGTTTTTACTAAAGAAATATCATACAAATCGTAATCAAGTGTAGAGGAGAAGTGCCATGAAGGATCGAGGTTTTGAAAGAGCCACTTGCATTATTTCGATAGTTTAGTGATTTTATTTTTAAGGGCAACACTGATTTTCCGCCTTCCACAAACATTTGACAGTTCATCGAAACCAACGAACGCCGGTATATCGAATCAAAGTTTTTGCCACTAAGAAGTAAGTATTTTGCTTTATTTAAGTTGTTTTTTAGTATTTTATTGTAATCAAATATAGTAACATGGATTGTAGATTGAGTTTGTGCATATGTTAGGCATTGCAGCTGCGTAAAAACTGGGCCGCAAAAGTTTTGCTATTATTGTTATTTTGAAGGTTATATTTTTTATGAATACGTGATGAATGGGCCTTGAAAGAGCTGGCTCATTCATAAGATTTTAAAGCATGAAGGGAGCAATTATTTTCAAGTTTTTTCTGATGTTATTTTGGATAGAAGGAACTATTTGTTATTTTGTTTAATTTTCGATATTGTTAATATTAAAGCGTTTGTTAGATTGACTTAAACTGACTGATAGAATTGATTTTTTCATAAAAAAGGTTTCTTAGTTATTAAAAAGAATTTCAGTCTTTTTTTTTTATCCGAATTGCATAATTATCATAGTAACACTTCACAATACAGACAGGATCTTTTAACACTTTTCGTAGTTCTTTCAATACCGAAATACTTATTATGATTAGATATATTTCTTGCCGTGTGGTGCCGGCTTAAGAATAGTACCACCCCATCTCTACCCGTGGGTGTCGTCAAGGCGACTAAGGGATTTTACCCCGGAGGACGGGCAGCAGCATCCTCTGCGTACTTAAAGCCTTACTGCGATCGCCAACCCGCTCGCCAAGCGTGGCGATTATGGCAATTACCCCCAGGATCTACATACTAGTAGGTTCTACGGGGGAGACCCGTGCCCAGCAGTGGGCCATCTTATGGGTTGATATGTATGTATATTTCTTAAAAATAGAATGCGTTTTTTATTGTGTTTAAAGCTTTTTCGTATAAAATAATTTACTATTTAATAAATAAATAATATTTAAAGAAAAAAGATCATCATTTCTTTCAATAAAAGTATTTTTCTGCACTTTCCTGCCACTTCGCCCATACTTTGGAATGAATGAATCAGTCTCCACCTACATCTGCCACCAACCAATCGTCACTTTATAAGGGTTAGATCCTATTACGCTAACAAAATTTTGTGATCACCGGCAAAATTGAACTACTTACAAAAGCTTTCGCCCGTGGCTACGCCCGCGTGAATGTCGATTATCGCGATAATAACTACGAGTATACCAAATTTTATTTAAATTGGTTTAAGCGCGAAAAGATAACAGACAGAGTTATTTTCATATGGATAGCTGTTGCCCGCGGCTTTGTTCGCGCGGTTTTACCCGCTTGATCTTCGCTTGCGATGAAAACGCTGAAACGCTGTGTTTCTTTCTTTTAAACGAAAAACTCAAATATGATATTTCACAGATCTAACGTCTAAACTGATGGAGTTTCATACAAACTTGTAACTTGTATTTTACCCTCTTTGGGGTTGATTTTCCAAAAATGGTGAAACACGTATTCCTGCAGTTTAAATCAAAAAGCCAATACGAAATTTCACAGATATAGCTTAAAAACGGACGGAGTTTTATATAAATATTCAAATTGAAAGAGCCCTTAGTCTTAAATTGTTTTACAGTTCTTAGAAGTTTATAAAAAAGAAGATAAAACCATCACAACAAGTTGAATTGTCAAAATATCTTTGCCAACCTGCATAATAGCGCGTGGTTTAAAGTAAATAGATAACATTTTACATAGAAGCGGCGGTAGCCTAATGGCTAAGGCATCGGTCTCGCAATCGTGAGGTCGTGGGTTCGAATCCTGGCCATTATACTACCGACGTGAACCCACTCCTAACACAAGCCATAGAGCTTAGCTGGAGGGGTTAACGGGATTGCTAGTAATGTGGAACGACAATCCCACATTGCTAGTTATCTTTAAAAAAAAAAAAAAAAAAAAAAAAATCATAACTTATACCTTAATATTAGCAAACTATGCGCGGCTAAAGAAGCCCCGACCATTACATCGTATATTAACAACACTTTCTAGAACATATCTCGTGTACAATACGTCTCTGTCGCCCCCAGCGCACATTACCTACTCTCGATAAATATTGGGACCGGCTGTCACCAGGTAGCCAACTGGCAGCCGCGACACGCGAGCCTCGGGCACAAAATTACATGGGTACAAAACCGGCTCAAAGCTCAACAAGAAACCTACTTACACATAAACGACGATCTCAAGTTGCGCTGTTTCGGTTGATGATTCAACCGATGTCGACCAAAAGCTGTGTTCGTGAGCCTGTATGTGTGCGCGGGCCTGTTTTCTCTCGTTGTTGTGAGCCAAACTTCTATTTCCATGTATTTTGAGCCTCGGGCTACCCCTGACTTGTTTACTTGACAGCTGCATACCATGTCCAGTCTCGCAATTTCAGTTTGTTTGTTGTCGCCTTATTGTGAGTGGTTGTTTGTGTAATGTCGTCAGTCTGGGAAGGTAATTATTTTAGATGATAGCGTTCTGTGAAAAAAAAAAAGATCCATTTTATGATAATACTAGTGACACATTCCGGCTTCGCACGAACTTTTCGTCCATCGTCTAAATGGACAACGGACAACGGTCGATGAGTAATGTTGCCTAAAAGAAAATAAATTGAGCAGGGGAGACGAATTGAAGTTGGTTTGTTCGTTCAGCAATGTGCTTCTATCCTGTTTCAGTATTTCCAACTGCTCTAATACGCACAACCTGAAACCCTTACTGCAAATATGTAGAATTTTGAAAGAATTTCTGTCATTCAGGGCATGTCCGGTTTCAAGTAGATGGTTCGCAAAGTGTGATTTTTCTGGATGATTGTTTCTAAAGGCAGCAATGTGTTCCTTGTATCTGGTGTCAAAATTCCGACCAGTTTGGCCAATGTAAATACTATTGCAGCCGTCACACGTTAATTTATAAATTCCAGATTGTTTCTCTTTGCTCACTTTATCTTTGCTGTTGCATAAATATCTCAACGAATTTTGAGGCTTAAAAGCTGAAAAAATACCATTAGCCCTCAATACCTTCCCCACACGTTCTGTGATATCTCCAAAATAAGTCAAACTGGAAGTACAAGTTACAATTTCTTTCTGGAATGGATACAACATACGGTTGACTATGTTGTGCTGTTTTTTCTTAATCAATGAGTCAATTAATCTCGTACTGTATCCATTTGATTGAGCTATATGGTAAATAATACTGAGCTCTTTTCTGTAACTTTCTTCGCTTAGCTTTTGGCTAAGCAACAAGCATCCAAACATAAAATTCAAACTGGAAATCGAACAGGACAGCACAATAAACTTTTTGGATCTGTCTATATCAAGGAAGAACAACAGACATATATTCGGAATCTACCGGAAACCGACATATACGGACACTACTATTCCTGCATCATCATGTCATCCCTGGCAACACAAACTAGCCGCGTTTAACAGTATGATCCACAGGTTATATAATGTGCCCCTAAGCGAAGAAAGTTACAGAAAAGAGCTCAGTATTATTTACCATATAGCTCCATCAAATGGATACTGTACGAGATTAATTGGCTCATTGATTAAGAAAAAACAGCACAACATAGTCAACCATATGTTGTATCCATTCCAGAAAGAAATTGTAACTTGTACTTCCAGTTTGACTTATTTTAGAGATATCACAGAACGTGTGTCGAAGGTATTGAGGGCTAATGGTATTTTTTCAGCTTTTAAGCCTCAAAATTCGTTGAGATATTTATGCAACAGCAAAGATTAAGTGAGCAAAGAGAAACAATCTGGAATTTATAAATTAACGTGTGACGGCTGCAATAGTATTTACATTGGCCAAACTGGTCGTAATTTTGACACCAGATACAAGGAACACATTGCTGCCTTTAGAAACAATCATCCAGAAAAATCACACTTTGCGAACCATCTACTTGAAACCGGACATGCCCTGAATGACAGAAATTCTTTCAAAATTCTACATATTTGCAGTAAGGGTTTCAGGTTGTGCGTATTAGAGCAGTTGGAAATACTGAAACAAGATAGAAGCACATTGCTGAACGAACAAACCAACTTCAATTCGTCTCCCCTGCTCAATTTATTTTCTTTTAGGCAACATTACTCATCGACCGTTGGCCGGAGTAGTGGGGATTGAACATATAAAAGAGGCGCACACGTTGGACGAGCGCTCAGTCGGTACCAAACTGTCCTGAGGATGCCTCGTGTAGAGGCGAAACACGTGTCGAAGTTTCACTTCGTGGAAGCGGAATATTGCAAGTCAAGGGTCCGGAGGCGCCTACCACTCGACTTGGTAAGAGTACCTGTCACTAATTTTCTTTGTTACAGGTCTCTCTTTTTGAGTGCGGTCTGTCAATCTATTTCGATTGTTGTATTAAGGGCATTTCCTTACTACTTCAATCGTGGTGATTCACAGATCGAGGGTGGGTGGTGGGATCCCTCCCTTATAATCTACTTAAGATGGATTTCCGCCATGTAACGCCTGATTCAATCGGTTATCTTGAATATAACAAACTCCATAAAAATTGCTTAAAAGATAATTTTGGAACTTCACAATCTTCCATGGTCAAATAATAGGTCATTTGTACTTTTAGTATTTGCTTCAATTAATAAAATATTAATTTAATTTCGTTTATTCAAAAAAAATATATACAACAGGGAAAAAAATATACAAAAATATTCTACTCTATATGAGAAAAAAAACAATAAATTATTGAGATAGTTTAGGTAAAAAGCAGCCCGAAAATGTTAGTTTTAGTTCATAAATGATCTAAATAAGTTTTAAAATTCAATTCAAAGTTTTCAGTTTTTTTTATCTGTTTTATGTAATCTGTTTTAAGTGTAAACTAAAAAGTGACAACTGTCAACTGATCGGTTATTTGTCATACGAAACGTCAGCACATTTGTTTACACAGCCAACTGACGTCATTACCACAGAGAATTATGGCGTCCACTGCGTCCAGCGTTTTCGTCAAATTACGCGGGAAATTTGAAAATGTAAAATAAATGCATTTTTATAACACTTATCGATTGAATAAAATATTTTTTTTTTTAGTGGCTAATTACCACTATATAATTTAATTGAGACACTTCAAAAATGGGTGTAATACCCTATTGTGTTTGAATGTGCTTAATAACTAACAACTAAAATATTAAAATTTTGTAATTGTAATATATTTTTGTTGTACATGTCCTAGAAATATCAATGCAACAAAAATAATTTAATGAATTAAGAAATGTCAGTATGATTATATAAAAAACTAAAATAAGAAGTCAAAAGTCAAAACAACAGTGTAAGCGCTTAAAAACAAAAATTAAAATTACTAACCTAAACAGAAAATAAATAAATAGAAATTGCACGTCAAATGTCAATTACCCATAAACTTAGGATATACTTTTTAAATTCAGCCACCCAATAGTAACAATTTTACAACAGGAAATCTTTTAGTTTCCTTATAAATAAACTTGTTTTATAAATAAGAATTTTTAAATTTGTTGGTAAACAATTAAATAATTTTATGGACTGGTATTGAACACGAGTGACCAACGATAGTCAAGTCCTGGCTTAATATATGTTTTAAGTGTCTCTTTCGGGTATTCTCTCTAACTACCCTTTCGTCCTCCGCTTCATAAGTATAAATATGCTTTGATAAATTACATAATATTGTAAAAATGTACAAGCGCGTCACTGATATTACCGCAAATTTTTGTAAATAATCCCGACAAGATTTTCTCTGTGAAATGCCATCCGTGGTTCTTATTGCCCTTTTTGGGGAATGAAAGCTCGATTAATATTATACGCAAAGCCTCATAATTGTATACTATATCTCAATCTCGATTCAACCAGCGCAGCGCATGGTTGAATCGAGATTGAGAATCCTTTTTAAAACATCTACACCGACTTCATCTCGTAAATTTCTGATGGCGTAGCATACAAAGGGAATTGAGGCATCAATTGCTTTTATTTCTTCTTTCCAATTGAGCAAGGAATCAATTTTTATGCCTAGAAATTTTACAGAATTGACAAGTTCTATTTTGTCTCCATTAAGCTTTATATCTAAAGTGTCTGAATTTCTGGTAGTTGTTTTAAATAACATAACGTGGATTAAGTAAGTTATTCACACTAAACCAATCGTGATATAGCTTAAGAACTGTATTTATTTTAAAAACAATGTGAAACACTGAACGTGAACTCAAATCTAAAAACATTCCATTTACCTTCAATTTGTTGTTAATCTTTCTAATGGAGTCCCCCAAGGCTCGCGTTTGGGGCCCTTATTCTTCAATGCGTACTTGTTCGACATCTCAGATTCTATAAATCTAATGTACGCCGATGACAAAAAAATTACACCATTAGATGCCTCGATGATTGTACCGCACTTCAAAGAGATCTGAACAATTTACTCGTATATTATGCCAAGAGTAAAATAAATATAAATGTTACTAAATGTCAAATGATAAGCTACACACGGTCAAACAAACTTTTGTCTATTCATATAACTTTAACAGTACTCCAATAAACAAAGTTAACATGGTTCGTGACCTAGACGTATTGGATGATTGGATATCTTTTACTGAACATATTGACCACATCAGCAAAAGCTTTTAAGAATCTTAGATTTGTTATGTCTTGTCAAGTATTTACAAACATAACTGCCTTTAAAGCCATATAAATATTAATTCGCATATGTACGTAGCACGTCCCCATGTTATCTTGTGTGCACTAATCAACTGGGACGTATCCAAAGGAAATTTCTCAATCATCTAAATTATCGCTTCCGTATAACATCTTCATACCAGAATAACTGTGAGAGGTTCGATTTACTTAGACTAGAAGACAAGCGAAATTTAATGGAAATGTGCATCTTGTACGACATATTGAATGGACAGTTGGACAGCTCCGAGTTGGTCGCATTAGTTACATTCAATTGTCCACTGCGTCGAACCCGACACATGTACGACGTGCAACAAACTATACTCGTAACTATACCACTGTACTCCAAGATGTGGTGAAAGAAGCTGCTTCAAAACATCCGTCAAATTGCAGGTCACAAAAAAAAATAAAAAATAGTTACCGCCATCAATCTTAATTTTTCAATTATTCTACAGTACCTATCTAGTAGTTAGTGACTATCTATATGTACCTTACATAAGTGTGTGTCCAAAAAATTAGTTATAATAAATTGTAAGTTATTTAAGTTCGTAAGCTGAATTCTTATAATTATGTTATTGTAGGAAGCCTGTTATTAGCCATGCCATTTACTTTAGTCAACAAATTAATTTAAAAAAATCTATGCAGATAATTTTATTCTTTCGATATATTTCCATTAAAACTAGATTAAGTACCATACCAAATAACTTTGTTAAAAATAATTTAAAATAAAACTAAAATTTACTAATTATTTACACAACCAGTTTAGGCGTCGAAGAATTCTTCCCCATCGATGCCAACCGGTATAGTGCACAGAAGGCTGGCAGCATTGCCACGTTGTATAGCAATGCTTATTCTTTGTCCAAAGAAAAGGCCAGCCTTCTGGTCACGGGAGGCATTGACGAGCCGCTTTAAAAAAAAAAGAGCACGTGGACCCCATGGACGTCTCGATGCCGATTTACATATTTCCTTACCACTTTTTTTGGACTCCATAATTTTCCTTACTACAGCAGTGCGTTTGGCTTTTTTAACTACTTTTCGGAAACATAGATATTTATGTACAAAGTAATATCTCCTATCATGACATAATAAATACGTTAAAGCGTAGATGAATATTTACTTTTTTAACAGCTCAAGAAGCCGAGATTCAACAAATAGGCAATATGCACGAGTTAAATAAAATAGTGCAATTCAGCTTCATTTTATAAAGTAAATACCAACAAATGACGTCACAATCTTTTATATTTGGTGCACCAATAACTAGTGCAACGAAACAGTCAATAGAGTATTCGCTACAGCAGAAATAAATTCTTAGCTGAGAAAGACGTGACCACATAACCATGAAACAGGAGCTACGTGCCTGGCACTTGTGCCTGTCAGACTATGGCAGCGTTTCTCAAACTTTTTTTTAATGTCTCTCACACAATCCGACATTGCTAGTTATCTTTAAAATAAAACATTTGAACTAAAAAGTAAAATAAGTTGTCTGTGCATGAATGCATCGCGTCCGAGACATTATTCGTTTGTTATTAGACAAGTGCATAGGTACGTGAAAAACATGAATAATTTACGTGTCCAAAAAATGTAAAGCCTTGTTGTAACGAGTATATCGTCCGGTCAGTAACTTATATTATACCTAGTATTTATACTACAGTAATTTTTGTTAGTTTTCTTTCAAAATAATTATATTAACTTATCTAACTGTACCCGCGACTGCATCCGCCCGCGTGAAGTTGCAGTACTGTTCACTCGCTATAGACGTTAGCGTGATAATAAAAGTAGCCTAAGTTACTCCTTACATCATAAGCTGTCTGACAGTGAAAGTCCTGTCAAAATACGTCTAGCCATATTGGAGATCAGCCGGAACTGCTACCTTGAAGTTTTCCACATGTCCAAAAACAACCACTTGGTTGCCAGGAGGGTCGGGGGCTGCACTTGACTCTAACAACAATTTACAGTTTAAGGCTTAATGTTTCATAAACGGATCCCTAAATCGAAAAGTGATTTTCACAACCCCTAAATATTTTTAAAGAGCTTTCTAACGGTACACCACACGATGGAGTAAGTGATAAAAAATTCTCATTTTATTCAACCACTATGTCGGCGCGCGGCTCGCGATCGGCCGCGATGCACGGAAGTGAACCTTAACTAATATTTATACACATGCCAAATTGCAGCTTTCTAGTACCAAGAGTCTTTGAGCTAACCTGGGGATAGACAGACGAGCGGACATTGCAAAACTATAAGGGTTCCGTTATGCCATTTTGGCTACGAAACCACTAAAAAGGTGTCTCTTAACAATACTATTAAATCAGTCATAAGTTGTGTAAATAATGACACAAGGGACATGTCTCGTCTGTTGGTCAGTGTCTGTTGACTGCTAAGTCAGAGGTCGTAGGTTCGATTCCTTACTTTGTGACAATCAATCGTGCTCGACAGAGCACTATGGTTTATTTTGTGTTTGGGTGTCATTTATCTGTAATATAGTACATATTTAAGTTGTGTTTAAAAATATGTATTATATATATATGGTCTGGTTGTCATGGTACAGGATCTGCGTAGTTTAGAATTAGACATTATTATTATTATTAAATCCGCGACCCCGTATTTTAGCATCGTCGCCCAGTACTGGGTCGCGAGCAACCATTTGGGAGACTAACATTTAAACTTTCGCGTTGCATGATTATAACTATTTATTATACGTGAATTAACGCGCATTGTTTACCTTAAAATTGCTTGACGTTTCGACCAGGTTGCACCGGCCGTGGTCACAAGCGGACTGACCACCTCCGGTGCAACCTGGTCGAAACGTCAAGCAATTTTAAGGTAACTGGTAAACAACGCGCGTTAATTCCCGTAAAATAAATACATTTGAGAGACGCTGGACTACGTGGTTAAGGTGACGTCTCTATACACACGACTATTTTAATTGAGATCGTAAAATTGTCTTGTGTTTGTCGTAAATGGATTGGTTCTGTCGCCTGTAAACTGTAGTGTGAGAATTTGAGTTTTAATTACTTTTTCTTACAATTCAAGTAATTTTGTATTGAAAAATAATAAAAGTAAAGTTTTTTTTATGAAAATCCGTGTAGCCTTTTTTAAAAGTAGCTATAGTAAAGGTAATTAATTGGCTTTTGTCTCATTAGGCGGTTTTTTTTACTGTTACAGACTTTGTTTGTTGAATGTAATCACAACACTATAATACGTCTTTATTATTAGCCTCACATCTTGTATAAAAATCATCTTTCATCTTGTATAAAAAGCTCCTCCTTTGCAGCTGGTATGAGATTTTAACAGTGTTATTATCGATCGTCGTAATAACGTTATCTGGCTATATTACGTGTCGGTGCAAACGATGAAAAAGACTATGCATTTTGGTAATTGTACATTTCGGGAATTGAACATTCTGGTATTTGGAGATTTTGAAACCGTTGGACGTTATAGGTATTGGACATTCTGTACCTGAACGACTTATTTTTTGCTCAGCTGCTGTTTTTTGCCATGATTTTTAATATTTATTTTCATCACTAACAAAAAACACAACAGTACACAAATATATTTTTAAGTATAAGTTACTATAAGTTTGTATGCAAGAGATAATCTCTAAAACTATGAATGCGATCTTAATTAGTATTTTACCAATATGATACTAAAAAATACCCTTCAGAGTGACATAGGCTGTAGTGTTCCTACTGGGTACATATTAGATCCCTGAGGAATCCCGGATTCAAATTTTCGTACTCAAATTTTGCCTGGATCGCAGCAGCCAAGGTCTACAGCTAGTCATATCATAAAAGTACCTATTTACACCGCATTGCTTATAAGTGGCAAATAAACTAGTAACGCATGACACGATTAAAAATGTCTAAGTTATTTCTACATTTCTATTCCTTTAAAAGAACGGCACCTTAATGTTTCGACCTATTCCACATTGACGTCTCGACATTGAAGAATCTATTTCCTTCTTCCCTTCACACACAAGGAAGTGCGCCTTCTGGTCCAAGTCTTTATTATGTATAACCTAACCTATACCTATTATAATTTCAAAAATACCTAATAAGTAAATAATCAATTTTCATTCTTAGCCGAATATTTACATTTCGAATTAAATATTTCGATTTAATATATTTTTTAAAATTATTTATAACAGAATACATTGTCTTTACAGGGAAACATACAACATAAACAAAATCCTTAATAATTAAACTATTGGTAGGACAAAAAATGTCACCTTTCCAATTCCGGCCATGTACAACATATAAAAATGTAATTTTTGGAAAGATGCAGTTATGCAAATGTTAGCAATAGGTGCAAATTTCAAAAGATTCGTGCGGGCTGTTGGTACCTCAAATAACCTGTTTCTAGGCGCTTGTTGCCTGGTGTTCATCATCAGGCATCACTTTGTTCTATCTTCGGCTTCTCGCATCCAGCTCATGGCAGCCATTTTGCGTAAATCATCACTCCACCTGGCCTGAGGGCGTCCTACACTACGTTTGCCGAGACGCGGTCTCCACTCAAGACCTCGTTTATATAATATGGCCAGCCCACTGTCACACACATCAGCTTGCTAATCCGCTAGGCTATGTTGATAACTATGGTTCTCTGCCGAATCAACTCATTTCTGATTTTGTCCTTAAGAGAAACTCCGAGCATAGCCCTTTCCATAGTCCTTTGAACTTGTGGACCAGCCGTACCGTCAGTGTCTACGTTTCGGCTCTGTATGTCATGACGGGTAGGACGCACTGATTGAAGACTTTAGTCTTAAGGCATTGTGGGATCGACGATGAGAAGATTTGACGCAACTTCCCAAACGTTGCCCAACCCAACTGAATTTTCCTATTGTTAGGAACAGTAGACAGGTGTTAGTAACAAGCAATCTCAAAGATTCCAGAATTTGGGGATTATTAAAATTTCCACGAAGCGAGTAGGTACTAAGAATACGTACTTAACAAGAGCTAAGCTGCGTCTAACATCCAGCTTATAATATCTCAACTTATAAATACCCACTTATGTATCCTAACCTCTTCGTTATGGGGATAACGAACAGGGTAGGATACATAAGTGGGAAAAATGGGTATACTCATGAGTTAAGGCATTAACTTATTTTGCAACTTCTCCAGCATCAGAGTATATTTGGTTTCATGGGGTTCCAAATCATGGCGCTAGTCTCTAGTAATAGAACTTTTTAAAAGCGTGATCGAACATTTTGTGCCACTTAACAAAAAAAACATGATCACAGTTTTATTTTACACTGAAAAACTTTGTTCAAACCAAACTGAGTCAATTAAAATCTGACACTTCAATTTTTCAACATAACTTTTTGCTACACAAAATTTCGTTGCACGCAATAATTTTTCAGCAACAGTTATTTATTTTCGACGACAGCCTTATTTTGGTTTCGGACGCAGATCGTTAAGCGTATTTGTTCATTAATAGCTGGTTGAAACGAGATATCAGAGTCACTGTGCTATTCGTAGCATCTACCTACTCAATAAAATAATGTCATCAGTATAATGTATGAAAAGTCTGAAGCCTGGGCTATATGGCTGGGTAACGTGTTGCGAAATATCTGCAATAGTACAAGGTACAAATTACAGCAATAAATCTCGACGTCACTCACAGCAAACTTCAATAAAACTAACCTGCCATTATTGCAGTAAAATCGCTCAGCGATATTGTTTTGAAAGACCTTTTAAATCAATATCAGCCATACGGAGAAATACTAAACATGTTTAGCTATTTAGCCGGGACATGGTTGCAATGTTGCTTAGGCTGACTAGTATTGCTTGCAATGTTGCCGGCCCCTGTATTGCAAACACATATTGCAGAAAAATATTGCTAGTTTAGAAGCCCCTTTACATACAGGCTATCAAAAGCGTGTTAAAACAGACGGTCTTCTGCATCTAGCAAATCTATCACAACATTGATCTGCCACCGTCAGTGTGGCAGGTGAAGCAGCAAGCAGAGCGGCGGCAGAGGGTAGTTTCAGAAAAATATCGGCTCCGACGTCACGGGAAGCTGTCACGTGCATACTACGTGCTGTTGGTGAAGTGACACACGGACCGTGATAGCATGGTTGGATATGTTGGAACAACTAACTGTCCGATATGCAAACGCAACCTAAGTATGTGACTTTAGGACGTTTGTTTAGTTCCATAGTGTCACTGTCTCATTATGGTGAATACTAGCCAAAGGTATACTTTGGATTGAGCATGCATTACTTTTAAGATTGTATTTTTTTATATTATGTGATGTTGAATGAAACTAAAACGTATTTTTTTGTTATAAAGTAAATTAAAATTAATCTATACTAATATTATAAAGCTAAAGAGTTTGTTTGTTTATTTCAACGCGATTATCTCAGGAACTACTGATCCGAATAGAAAATTTATTTTACTGTTGGATAGCTCATTTATTGAGGAAGGCTATATGACACATACCCACATTAAACCACACTAACTGACCACACTAGTCTGTTCAAACAAACAGACACACTGTTCAGGTTTATAATATTAATATATGAGTAGATGTTCTATGGCGATGTATGCAATAAAAATACGACCAACAAACACATTAAACTTGTACAGCACAAACGCAACCGGTTATCCGTCCCTCTCGTCTGTAAGTACCGCATCTCGCCAGTCGGTCCGGTAGACAGTTTGACAAGCGTGTTTTTCACTCCGCCTACAACGTTAGGGATATAACACACTTGCGAACACAATTACAGCCACAATCAACCCTAAACGATTGGAAATGGGTTTGAAATGAAGCTGTAATAGCTCCGTGTTGCATTCTTTCTCAACACATGCGTTTCTTTAAACAGCTTTTGAATGATTGTCAAATGGATTGTTGTTAAATGTTTTGCGAAATTGTTTTATCCTTTATTTCTTTGTGATAGTATTAATAACTCACTTTGATCTGGAAGTGTTTTTTTACATTGAGCAATGTGAAACGGTCGTATCTTTCAAACATACCAACTCTACCCTTCCCTTAACAACAGTTATGAAGAAAGCGACCTCCCCCCCCCCCCCCCCCACTTTCCATCTTAGACAAAAATAAAAGTGAAAAATACCCGCACTTGGCCTATTTTATTAATGTTTTATTATTAATTCTTGGGTACGCTCTACAGCCTAAACAGATAGGCAGACCGTAACTCTACGTGTTCTTGCTAATGGACGTTCTGTGCCGCACATTTGAGCGTTTTGATTACCTTCGATAGATGAAAACTCATGATGAAAAGGGTTTCTGTCTATCGATGGTAGCCAAGCGGCGGAAGCCTAATGGCTAACGCATCGGACTCGCAATCCTAATGGCTTAGTCATGACACTTAATAGTTCAGACAAGGCGAATTACTCGCGTATACATACGCGCGTAGGCGAGGTACACGACATACAATCATTGCGTTCACGAAAGGATTTCACTCGCGCGTAATCGCGTGTTATTCACCGGTATCTCGAAACGCCCGCTATTCGGGCGTAGTACGCGCGAGTCGAGATACCCAGAGCTCCATGTTGCTTTCAGTATACGCACAAAGTTAGCGCGAGTGGATGGACTCAATAATATATTATTTATAAAATTTATGTCGCCGGTACCTACCCATTATACTATCGACATGAACCCACTCCTAACATCTCTGGGGGGGTTAACAAGATTGCTAGTAATGTGTGACCCACAATTCCACATTGCTAGTTATCTTTTTTTTAAAAATCTATCAATGGCACAAATGGTATATAGAATATATAAAATTCCACTAATGGAAAAATTGGGTTGAATTAGAACTTAACCGCTGACAGGGTAATTTTCGTTACTAGTTAACATTGCATAACATTTTGACAGACAGATAACAGTAGATAAGTTGTTAAGACCGGCCGTAAGTCAGTAAAGGCTACTGTATAGCTACTGGCCCCCACAGAATACCGAGAGGAGCTCCACAGTAGCCGTGGGCAGAGCCACTAGCGGTAATATACTTACGTAGTTTTTGTTCAGTTTGTGAGAAACTTGCAGTCTTTAGCAGATACTTTCTTGCAACGTGAGAGATATCAGCAGACAAGTATAAATAACTAGCTGACCCGTGCAATATAATGTTCCGAAGCTTTCGCAATTCGTACATATTATACAATTTTTATAAGCTACACGTGGTCACGGGTAGACCACGGCTGTTGCAATACCGTCGAAACATCGGTCAATAAAACATTCAGGTCAGATATTTAAATAATAAAATAAAATATTTACGCGATTAAGACGCATAGCTTATAAAAAAAATATAATGACCTGTGCAACTTCGTAGGCCTCATTTTTCTCCTTTTTTGCAACTTGTTTCATTGATGCTCCGATCCTATTGATTGTAGCGTGATGTTATTTAACATATAACACTAACAAATATCTGTGTCTTTCTATTGGAAAATCGATTAAGTAGATCACAAATTCACAAACTTTACCTCTTTATAATATTCGTATAGAAGTATAGATTATATTGATGCAATAATTAGATTGTAAAGAGATACACGTATTCAAGTGAAACATTGTTAGTAAGTTAAATTTATATTTAAGTAAAACATTTTTAGTAAAAATAATCTGTACTTTTATATTTATAAAGCTGATTTGTTTGAACGCCTTAATCTCTGAAGATACTATCCGATTTAGAAGAAATTTGATATTATGGTGGTTTTAAGTTAAAAGATCCGATTCATGAGAGCGAAACCCCGGTCCAAACAAGAGCTAGATAATATTATAAATACAAAAGTTAATATCTGTCTTCGAGCTTTGACGTTTTGAAGCCTGGGAAGTGCCACGGGCTACTTTTTATCGCGGTAACCGATGTCTCAGCAGGCGTTCTTGCCGCGGGTGGTGGCGCTACAACTTATAATCCTGCGCAAAGAAGTAAACTGCTCATTATATTTACTGCCTCGTTCGATTTCAACACGGGACACCATTTTGTACGATCCACAAATTGTTGTAGAGTCTAGGTGTACTTTGTATCCGTTAACTATAATGTTTGTAAAGTCTCCCGCGAAACAGGGCTTTGTACTAGGCATAACAAGAGTTGTCTCTTTAGTAAAAAAATAAATAAAAAGGGGAGACTGAGGAATATCAAACTAAACGTTTATTTATTTTTAACTAGCTGACCCGCGCAACTTCGTCTGCGTAAATTTTCCCCGTTTTTGCAACATTTCTTATTGCTGCTCCGCTCCTTATTTCTCCACTATTTAATGGATGTTATTATAAATAAACCTTCCTCTCAATCACTCTATCTATTAAAAAACCGCATCAAAATCCGTTGCGTACATTTAAGCATACATACAGATATAGGGACAGAGAAAGCGACTTTGTTTTATACTATGTTGTGATAAAACAGCCGTAAGTGATTAGTAAAAAAACACTAGTAATTAAAAGAAGATTTTTTTTTTGATAACAGATAACTAGCAATGTGGGATTGTGGTCCCACATTACTAGCAATCCTGTTAACCCCTCCAGCTAAGCTTAGTGGCTTGTGTTAGGAGTGGGTTCACGTCGGTAGTATATATCTAAGATTCGAACCCGCGACCTCATGATTGCGATATCGATGTCTTTACCACTAGGCTACCGCCGCTTTGAAATTATTTTATGTATTTAGTGGCTGTAGATAATTAAATTTAAGACATGTCATCAAGTAAAACTGCCATGTATAAACACAAAAGCTGGAAGCGTTCCCGAAACTGAGTAGTTTTATTTCCTTATTTTCTACAAATTTGTGAATGTAAATGTTTAGACTCTGTGATAATACTCGTACATTTAGTAGGAAAATATATTAATTCCTAACAAACGTTCTTGGCTGGCCAGTGGGTTATTTATCTGTCTGGGTGCTGTGAATGCTTGAACGCTGTGCGGCTCTGATATGTCCCGGATATATAAAAGTAAAGTATTGGCAAACTGTCAACTTCACTAATATATAGATAACGTTTTGTAGTTAGTTACTTGTATACACTTGTAAACTTAGATGAATTTGTGATTTTGTAATGAAAATGTTTGTGTGCGAAGTAAAAGTTGTGATAAAAACAAAAATCCCCTAACTATTATAGCCTGATATGTTTAAAGACCACTTCAAGCCGTTTGGGTTGATGGTGCTTATGAAATGCATATACATACATACATAAATGTTGATAAACTGTCGCGATTTGTACATATTATGATATTACGAGTCTTATTCGTGTGAATAATTTAAGGTAAAATAACTTGTTATTTTCCCGACGTTTGGGCCGTACTGCACGAGTAATCTACTCGTGACCACGGCCGTTGCAAAATGGTCTACCTATCTCTTAAGATAATTAATAAATATATTTTCATATTACACATAAAACAGGTGGAAAGCATTACTCTCCTTCTGCGCAGTCGGGAAATAAAAATATGTGCAATTTTCCAGGAAGTTTTTAGAAAAACGGTATTTAAACAAGTTAATTTAAGATCTAAATCGTAATTTAATTACAGGTACCTTCTCTTTTTACAGAGCTGCTCAGAGTAAGTCTCAGGTTCGAAACCCAGACAGAAGAGCACACTTTGTGTTATATATCTCATCACCACTTATTAAAACCTAGACTAGAGCCCTAGAACCAAAAGCGGGGTTCTTTGATAGTTACGATCTGCGGTGTGAACCACATTGCTATCTTTAAAAACTTCAACCTAATTATCCTCACAATGTCAATGACACCCCGTCTAATAAGCTTCAAAATACTTCACAAGTAAAACGCTAACAAGAAGGTGTACGAGTATTTCGCAAATCACCTTCATCCCTCCCACCGAGCAACTATTCTCATTACGCAAGTAAACTTCCAACAGGAGTCAAACAGTCTGTTTATACTTAATAATGTTTAAATCGTCTCCAGGCTGCATTCGGCTTTCCGAGTTAAAAGCTACTGGTATTCAGACAGTATTTGCATTTATTTTAGTATTCCCTCTGTTGACAACTTCGTCTGTAGTTTGTAGTTCGGTTGTGTTATAAAATAAATGTTAAAACCGTTTATATTTCCCTTTATTGGTTGGTCTAGTGATTAGTGACGCTGACGGCTAAACTGGAGGTCGTGAGTTCAATCCTCACCTAGGATAAAACTTTGTGTAATGAGCACGATGGTTTATTCTGTGTCTGGGTGTAGTAGTATTTTTTTGTCAGTTGTCTGGTTACCATAGTACAGGCTCTGCCTAGTTTGGGATCAGATGTCGTTGTGTGAGTTGTCCCAATATATTATATATTTTTTCGTGGCTATTTAATAATAATGTGGAATTCGTCTAAGGATGTCAAACTACTGTAGGTACTACCGTTACCGCCAAACTATTAAATGAAAAGCCTTTTGTTTTAAGGGATATCTATTAAGTTGGTACTCTATACGTTTTTTAATTATCACACTCTAGTTTGACAAATTAGTGGTACAAAAAGTTATCATAACATTTATCTGACTAAATTTCTGAGACGAACCCCCAATTTTACGTTTAAGAGACATATAATACAAAATAACTGGGAACCTAGCAGCGTAGTAATTGCTTCCGCATAGGAATGCATTCCTATAGCTATATACGGATATATTATATTCGCAAGACGAACCCGACTCCCTCATTAAAACAAAAAAAAGTTGGGCATAAATCCATTCAGTTCAAAGCACCCCACCTTCCCCTTTTCCTGTGTCTTATCCGCTGAATTTAGTATCAATATTACCCCCGCCTCCCTTAGACTGATCACTTTTCCTTATCTCCCCCAATTTCCCATCATTAATTTTTTGCCCCATCGTCCTCTCAAACGTTTCCGTTCGGCGATTGATTGTGACCAATCACATGCGATGACACTCATTTATTACATCGGCTTGCCAATTAATTATTATTATCATCGTGTTAATTTATTTTTGGTTATTAATGAATGTTATATTTAAAAAAATTGCTCGTTTTTTGGTGAATAACGTTGACGCGAAGATCAGCAAAACATTCTAAAGATAAGCTAACTATTAATAGGTAAGTGTTTTCTGATCTTATACCTTTAACGAGCAATTCTTATATACATATACCTAACGCTGGGAGTTTCGGAAGCGATAAATTGATCTAGCTAGGTTTCATTTTTTGAAAACGTCGTTTAAAAAAATATATACCGAGCGAAGCTCATCGAGCGGCTGGATGACCGCTCGATGAGCTTCGCTTGTATTTAGAAGTTATGTTACATAGATTTTTTGTAATATTGTTACACTAGCTGTGCCCCGCGATGTTACCCGCGGTTTATTAGCCTATGTGTTAATCCTGGGTGTCAGCTAACTCCATGCCAAATTTTATTAAAATCGCTCCAGCCGTTTAGCCGTAAAAAAGTAACAAACATACACACTCACATACTCACAAACTTTCGCCTTTATAATATTAGTGTGATTATACCTATTCCGGTAGTACAAAGTAGTCTGGAAAAGCTAAATACTTTGTACATTAAGTGTTAAATAAAATTAAAAGTAAGTAAAATACTACATTAGAAGTCAGTAATGCTAACCCTTGGGAATGATCGAGGTTCGACCAATTTAACATTGTTCTATACTTCTTAAAAACTATAAAAATTTTAAATCTATGACCACGCTGCCAGAAGTTCACCATACCTACCTTTACCTCACCTAATTGTGAAGAGTGTCATTACACAATTTTTTAACAATAAAATGTAGCCTATGTTACTCCCCGATAATGTAGCTATCTAATGGTAAAAGATTTTTTTAAATCGGTCCAGTAGTTTCGGAACCTATTCAGTGCAAACAAACAATCAAATCTTTCCTCTTTATAATATTAGTATAGATATAGATAACCTTCCCAAAAATATGTTGTGGAATAACGGAATCCTCATATAAATCGACCTGTAGTTTTTCAGAAAACCGCTAATGTACACACAACAGTGGCGACGGGTTCTTAGAACATTATTCCTTTCGATTTCCTTTTGAGTTCTAGGTTTTTTTTTAAAGATAACTAGTAATGTGGGATTGAGTCCCACATTACTAGCAATCTTGTTAACCCCTCCAGCTAAGCTCAAAGGCTTGTGTTAGGAGTGGGTTCACGTCGGTAGTTTAATGGGTAGGATTCGAACCCGCGACCTCACGATTGCGAGACCGATGCCTCAGCCAATAGGCTACCGCCACTTTAGTTACCTAATATTCCCCTCAGGAACCGTGTCTTGTTGTTTTTTGTACCGAGTTACCTCTGGAAAACCTTCGCCTCTGACACACAACATCCGGGTTAAACAAAAAACAATATTTTTTGAAGCTGGGTAAAAAAATAAATAAGTATAATATTGACATAATGGTACATGCATCGCGTACCATATTTAAATATATACTGCAGTGAGAAATTCCGCGGACCAGTTGGCTCTCGTCCAATTACACCAAATGTTGCTGACATTCTGAAAGGTTTTTCTTGTTAGGCGCAATTCCTGGAATGAAATCACATTCAGTTTTATCATACTAGCTACAACGTTTACAGGCGAATAAAGGTTTTTATTATGTTATTGAAAGACAAAAAACAGTATCATATACTGTTCTTCTTACTGTATTAATTATTTTGTCTGTGTTCATCTCGTTTGTATTTTGTTGGATAAGTAAAAGGTAATTTAAGTGCTACGAAAAAGGAATCGATAAACTTAAGTGAACTGTGATATTAATAAGTGGTTGTACCTGTTTTTTTTCTATTTTATTTAGAGACTTTTAAACCGCAAAGCGTATGTCAGTCCCATCGTACCCTAAGCATATATATTGCAACGGCCGTGGTCACGGGTAGACAGTGAATCTACCCGTGACCACGGCCGTTGCAATACGGTCGAAACGTCGGGTAATAAACAAGGTATTTTACCTTAAATTACCCATGCAATTAAGACCCGTAATAAATATATATTTTCGTGTACAAATTGCGAAAGTTTATCAACATACACAATTCACCACAAATCTTAATTACATTAAAGTAGCCATGAATCTGAACAGCGGGTCAATTCACGTAAATAAATCAGTGCAGTTGCAGTTCTGTTGCAGTTAAGTTTCGATCAAAACTGCCATTTTTGTATTCTTGTAACTTTGGGATCGATCTCAAATACGTTTGCGTCAAGTATATCGAGAGCGCAATAACAAAATTCGGTGCGCAATCGTTTTTTGAGATCGATCCCAAAGTTACAAGAATACGAAAATGGCCGCTTTAATCGAAACTTAACTGCAACTGCACTGCTTTAAATACGTGAATTGACCCGCTGGGCTTCTGCAGCAACGCTATTAGGTTGAGACAAAACGTGGTAGAAAGTGCCTACTACAGTTCTATTTAGGTTCAGGGTCCATACTGAATTACTTCTATTAGTCTTATATAGAACACATTCCATCAATAAGTGGTGTAAGTCTTTCACGAAATGTCGTGGAAGACTTTAGAGATAGCTACATTATCGGGGAGTAACATAGTCTATATTTTATTGTCAAAAAAATAGAGATTACTACAAAAATTACAATGATGTAAGCCAAGGTATAAAAAGCTACGATATGATACCCATGCGGAGCCTGGGCAGGCAGCTGGTAGTGTATAAAACACGAAACGCCAACGCCACTCATTTATAAGGTGTTATATCTGGGGATAAATCTCGAATTTGAAATAATAAACATTAACTTAAGTATACTCTGCCTGCAACAAAAATGGCTTTCTTAAAAACTTATTGTGCGACGGTAGAGAGTGAATGTTCCGACCACATTGACCTAACAGGATACTCGGACGCCATCAAGTCATATACAAACCTCTCATTACCAACCCCTTAGCCAAATTAAGAAAAAAACTTACCAAAAATAAAGAACGTGCAAATAGGTCATAACTTCCTTTATTACCAGATAATCCTATGATACCTCGCCATAAACAGCCTAGCTCACGCATAAAGCAGAAAAACACCGCACCGGAAGATGGTCCCAAGATTAATTGTGACGTCAGCGGCGGAAGCAGGGGGATAGAGGGAGACGGGGTATGCTAGGACGCCGGAAGTGGGGGAGGGGGGACGCAGACCGGATGTCCGGCTGACGCGGCGGGCTGTTTGCACCGAGGATACAGCAAGAATGTGTGCGTTCTACGTTCAAATTGTAGATATCATCGGGTTGTGGGTATGCGTATTATGTGACGTGAATTATGAAGTGACGGGTTAAGTGTTTGTTTGTTTTAGGGTTTTAATATGCTAGTGATTCTGTTAACCCTTCTATTACACTGCTTCTTTGTATTTAAAATACGTGGAATGTCTGTTGCAAATTTGTCGGCTGCACGCTAACTTTAACTATCTTATTATTTTTTTTAATGAGGGTTCAACCCACGACATTTTCATTCCTATCGATTTGAATACATTGAGTTTCCTTTCGTAGTTTTTCGAAAATTGCTACCTTATTTTCGGCGTACAACAATCGGACGAAGCATTAAAAAAACATGCATTTCAACCTAATATTTCATGTCTGAAAAAATCCGTTCAGAGTATTTTTTACGGGAATAATATCAAACTTTTGATTTTACAATATTATTACTATTCTTAGTAGTCTACATAAAATTCTATAGTTACTAACACTAGTAATACAAATATGCCGAAACGCTTCGGTTTACGTAGCATCAGTGCTACGCAGGCAGCAACCGCGTAGCACAGCGTAGCTATTTATAATTAGCTACGTATTATAGGTATCTACATACCTACATCTGAGCACTTTGAACCACATTACATGCTATAAACACGCTATATACCTGAGCGACTTTATACCATAGACATAGAGACTGGACTGAGCGTTCCAAAGTGTGAAAGAGACAAAACTTTCGTGCGGCCAGTAGTTATCTATACTTCTATATCTATAGCTATACTAATATTATAAAGAGGAAAGATTTAATTGTTTGTTTGATTGTTTGTTTGTATTGAACAGGCTCCGAAGCTACTGGACGAATTTGAAAAATTCTTTCATCATTGTAAAGCTACACTAACCCCGGGTAACATAGGCAATTTTTTATCCCTGTTTTCCCACGGGAACGCGAACTACGCGGGTGAAACCGCGAGGCGTCCGCTAGTCTCTAATACATTAATTGCATTTTTAAAAGATAGAAGGCCCAACTCTATTGTCTACTGTATAGTCGACGGTCTGCTGAGTTGTCGTTACAGACCCATAGAAAAATTAATTTTGTTAGGCTATTGCTCAGTCCAGTCTTTATGTCTATGGTTTATACAAAGTGTACTAGAAGGCTGTGGCATAAATATTGCATCTGGTCCCTGACTCACTTGCAATCGAGGTGATCGAGACATCTGTGAGGTTAAGCAACGTTACCACTGTCGGTCCGTAGATAGGTGACCGCTTTTGAAAAATGTTACACCCCTACGTGCCTCGGAGAGCGTGCTAAGCTGTCGATCCTGTTCCCAATCTCTTTCCTGTCCCATCAGGCTATTAGAGTGAGGCAATAGAGTGCGCAAGATTAATTGTGACGTACCATATTATAAAGCTAAAGAGTTTTTTGTTTGTTTGAACGCAGTACTCTCAGGAACTACTAGTCCGAATTGAAAAATTCTTTCACTCTCGGATAGCCTATTTATCGAGGAAGGCTACAGGCTATATAACGCTACGACCTATAGGAGCGGAGTAGCAATGAGAAATGTTACAAAAACAGACGAAGTTGAGCGGGACAGCTATATAGCTAGATAAGACAATGCGTCTTTCTATCGCGCTCGCCTTTCTGTTTGTCTTGTGCCTTGAGTTTGATGTAACTAGTTGATTGATTGATTTGAAGGAGGTCTGAGCCATAGGCCGCCTTGGTTGGTACTATAACATAACAGTGTCATCTATACTAATATTATAAAGCGGAAGAGTTTGTTTGTTTGTTTAAACGCGCTAATCTCAGGAACTACTGGTCCGATTTAAAAAAATCTTTTTTTGTTGGATAGCCCATTTATCGAGGAAGGCTATAGGCTACATAACATCACGCTACGACTAATAGAAGCGGAGTAGCGACGAGAAATGTTGCAAAAACGGGGAAAATTTACGCATACGAAGTTGCGCGGGACAGCTAGTTTTAGATATATTTCGGGACTTAATCGATCGAATTATTTAAAGGTACGAACCTTTTATTTACCCGATGTTTCGATCGAATTGCACCGATTGTGATCACGAGTCGACCCGTGATCACGATCGGTACAATTCATATTCTATACACATTTAAATAATTCACGCGATTAAGTCCCGAGATATTGGTAATACTAGGTGTCCCGCGAAACTTCATATGCATAAATTTTCCCCGTTTTTGCAACACTTCTCATTGCTGATCTGCTCCTATTAGTTGCAGCGTGATGTTACATAGCCTATAGCCTTCCTCGACAAATGGGCTATCTAACAGTGAAAGAATTTTTCAATTCGTATCAGTAGTTCCTGAGAGTACCGCGTTCAAACAAACAAACAAACAAACTCTTCAGCTTTATAATATTAGTATAGATAAATAAAAAACTCGAAAGTTTAAAAACAAAAATAACAGTGTCAGTTATTGTTACGTGAAATAGTAATATTAACGAATCATTGTGTTTCAATTGAAGAACACTTAGGTATGGAGATAATTTGAGTCCCTCGGCAGGAGTTTGAGACGCAGAAGAAAGATATTTGATAAATACTAAAACAATAGACACTGTAATTTCACCAACTCCAAATCAATCAAGCAACATAACAGACATCGAGACAGACTTCACGCTAACAATCTTTGACTCCTGCTTACAAAGTTAATACACGAACAGTCAATACCCATTTCTTTCACCAATACCACAAAACACTGAGAATGCAGAAGACAAGCTTCATACAAACACGCTCATGGAACGCTCAGGGATGTCCCTATGTGCGTTGCTTGAGCGTGCTTCAGTGTGTGTTCACATATGTGTAATGTCAGACCACTTTAAACCGAAGAAGTTCCGAGATTCTTGTATCTGTCAAAGTTGTCTATGTGTGCGATACTTAAGCGAAATATATATTTTTATTTTTGTTAACTTTTGATATATATCGAACAATGTTAACAATTGTTCACTTCATACAAGGTGTAAATTAATCCCTGTCCGATCCGAAATGGGTGTTAACAATGCATAAAAAAAATAGAAATAGAATTATATGCGGCAAAATGATTGAATTATTTATTGAATATTAAAATTCACGACTTAAGTACCCAATTTCATCGAAATGTGTAAATTTTCAAGATTTCTTATCAACATTGTTTACATAAAGCCTCTTTACAATCAAAACAATCTTTTCCGCCTCCGCGTGTTCGATATGACGTATATCAAGAAAAAAAAGCTTTTTTTGTCATTAAATTAAAAAAAAAGCCATAACTCGAATGGGAACATGATACATATTAAAAATTAACAGGTCGGACCGGGATTAAATATAATACATACTGTACAAAAGTTAAATGGAAACAATATAGAGTAAACTATTAGTGACAGGTAAACATCTGTAGAATAAAACAGTGTTAATATAATAAAATCATTAATTTAAATCAAGGATATGATAAAACGGCGCTACTAACTTGCCAGATAAGGTTCAAAAAAAAAACTATGCACTAAGCGACTTTTAAATATGGTTGGTTTTACAGTAACGATGATCGTCGGCGCTGACGCACACTCTGTATGTCGACGTATGTTAGCTCTGATCGGTCAGCGTCACTCAGAAATGTTACATTCAGTGCCGCATTGCATTAAATCAGCCTATATATTTTTTTTGTTAAAAAAAAACAGATAACTAGCAATGTTTGACTGCCTCTGTGGCGCGGTGGGAGTGTGTCCGACTGCTACGCAAGAGGTCGTGGGTTCGAATCCCACACGGGACACCACTTTGTGTGATCCACAAATTGTTGTTCCGAGTCTGGGTGTACTTTGTGTCCGTGACTTGTATGTTTGTAAAGTCCCCCGCGACACAGGGCTTGTACCCCAGTGCGGGAGTCGTCTTTGGGATTGGGTGCCACATTACTAGCAATCTTGTTAACCCCTCCAACTAAAAAAAAAATAACTAACAATGTGGGATTGGGTCCCACAATACTAGCAATCTTGTTAACCCCTTCAACTAAGCTCAAAGACTTGTGTTAGGAGTGGGTTCACGTCGGTAGTTTAATGGGTAGGATTCGAACCCGCGACCTCACAATTGCGAGAGCGATGCCTTAGCCATTAGGCTACCGCCGCTTATGTATCAATAATCGTATGTATGAAGCTTTCTTTCTGTAGTCTCATTATATTTTACCAAACACTGCGAATACAAAACAAACGATAATTCCTCGAACCACACAAATATAAAGTCATACTGGAAGTGCCATCGTCAATCGTCCTAACGACTCTCTGGTAATGATCCCCCATTCAACGAGAGCTACCAACAAAACTCATAAAAGCGGTGTACGTGTAACTCTCTACTTTAAAATTACAAACAGTCGGGCAAGTTTTAGAAAACTCATCCGTGTTTCGAACTTAGAGTTAGGAGGACTAGATGTGACATGACAAATGTAGTAAGGTATCATTTATTGTTAGTTTGTTTTTTCACCCGACTGTGGAGGAGGGTCATGTGTTTGAGGTGTATGTGTGTATCCTTCCCAATGTTCCTGTGTCCCTTTATAACTTCTCAACGGCTCTACCGATTTTAATAAATGATACGTCAATAGATTCATCTCGATGACGTGAGCATCACTGGGTAAAACGAGTATCACGGCATAAAATTGTTATAAAATCTTAATTATATTAATATATTAAAAATTATTAAAAAGTTATTAATTCACTGACTAAACATAAAATGTCGAATACTACTAATATAAAAATGTGTTTGGCAGGTAGAAAGTTTACAGATAGTATATTAGCTGTTGGTGTATAATAGTTTGTTGGTAGTATAATAGCTGATTTTTTTTGGCATCTTGACAGAAATTTTATTATTTCACTAAGGAAGCAAAGAAGGGGTCGAAGATTCGTGTGAAAAGTGTACTATAATTGTTATGAAAGCTCAGCGCATCCAGTGAGGGTTACATCACAGTAAGTCGCACGACGTAACTCTTCGCGTACAGTAAAGTTTTGTCGTGCCAGAATGCAACGGAAGATGAGCAAATAATGGCGTGTGTATGTGAATTTTATTCATATTCGTAATAATTGCACACTTCCGAGCAAAGTTTACACGAACTACGGGAATGTTCAAATAGTAACTGTGTTTAGAAACTGTACTTGTTTTATTCGCATTTTGTTTTCAAGGAATAAAGAAAATGCACATTTTTCAAACTTTACCTGTACTCCTTAATACAGGTTACTTATATAACCTAGCTAGGAATACAGCACCTCACCCAACATGTTATTGTAGTCTTTGTACACCCTAATACTGTAACAATATGATTGTAATTAAATTGTACCTACTACAATGTTTATTATGATAAATAAAGAATAATTATTATTATTATTTATGAACTCTTGGAGCGATTTTTGTCCGCGTCCGCCGCGGTGGCGGAATAGCGGTTTTATTTCAAAACTCATGACGCCGATTATTCGTGCGGTATTATTCCACTGCGGTTGCGATTTTTTACCGCAAACAACCGCGTCATCCGCGGGCATAAATCACGTAGTAGGATTTCACATCTATATTTTCATATACTACAGTAGCGAAGGGTTAAAAAAATCTAAAGTAACCCGACACCATATATCTATCTTGATGGACACGGTTCTTTGTACCTAAAATATTAAGTCGTTTCTTTGCTAAAATGTGGTTACAAGAGATGTTACATTATTTCAATAATACAACACATTTATCATTCTATGGCATGCAAATGTTATTATTCTATAAAAACAAACAAAAAAGAAAAAAAAACTACACTAATAAAGTATTATTCAAAGGGAAACGGAAAAGAATGGCATTTTAAGGACCCTTCGCCACTGATGTACAATGTGTTCGTACGAGTGCTTGTTGCAGTTCCGAAACGCGGCGGACGCGGAAAAAAACCGCGCTATGAGTTCTTGGCCTAAGATTTAAAAGGGTTTGTGACTCAGTGGCGTCCGAACGATCAATGAGATTAACTAACGTTATCACTGTTGGTTCATAGTTGGTAGACTGTTGCTAAAAAAATGTTACACGTTAATCCGTCTCTAAAATAATGTTATGCATGTTTTGGTCATATACTCGTACATAACGCGCAATGTTCACAAAAAGAGATTCAAAAACTTTCCTTCACGTGTTGTAAATAATAATAATAATATCTTTGGACAACTCACACAACGCCATCTGATCCCAAACTAAGCAGAGCTTGTACTATGGAAACCAGACAACTGATAAACATACTTAAATATTTCTAAATACATACCTACATATTATAGAAAAATAACACCCAGACACAGAATAAACCATCGTGCTCATCACACAAAGTTTTATCCTAGGTGGGAATCGAACCCACGACCTTTTGCGTAGCAGTCGGACACAGTCCCGCCGCGCCACAGAGGCAGTCAAATTCACTTCATCTTCATCAATCATTACTAACATTTTCAAGCAATAGAATTGAAGGTAGGAGCAGCACTTTCTATTGACAAAACATGAACAATAAACCTTTTAGCAAGAGTCAGTCAAAGAACTAAGTATAAAACTATCTCCGTGTCCAAACAAACTTCTTAGTTTACACTTACCTGAGGGGAAAAACTCCCACAAAGTGTTATAAAAGTGTAGAAAAATTGAAAAACACGCTATAAAAAGCGAGATTCCTTCGGCTTCATTACCATTTATATGGGAGAACTTGGGGCTGGATAACTTACAAGGAAACTTGTTAATACATAGATTATAAGTATTGAGAATTGCATTTACATAATGCTGGCAAAACTGTGTTTACCGGTAGACCGCTGCGAGTAAACGGTGCAATGCTTTTTATATAAACTCGTTTGGAAAATGTCGTCTGCCGTTACGCTAGGTAAAATGTGTATTATTGTGGATGCGAGATTTTTTTTAATACAAAGGCATGTGTTTATTCAGGCTTTGGGTTTGCAGTTTTAATATTATTGATAATATTTGAGTAATTCATTAAAAAGGTCGTCAAAAAGCAACAAAATTCAGGAACAAGAGCCATATTTTTTAAATAGTAACTTACAAATATTGATAGTTTTTAGGGTTCCGTAGCCAAATGGCAAACCGGAACTCTTATAGTTTCGGCGTATCCGTCAGTCCGTCCGCAGCTTAGCTCAAAGACTGTTAGTGATAGAAGGCTGTAATTTTGCATGAATACACATATTACTTATGCTGACAAAGTTAAAGTTCCTCCCCAAATGGAAAGCAGGGATGTGATTTTTAGGATTCCGTAGTCAAAATGTCAAAACGGAACCCTTATAGTTTCGCCATGTCCGTCCGTAAAACGAAAACTATCACAGCTAAGTAGGCTTTACAAGTTTATGAGTAACAGCTGATCAAATGAGAAGTAACAAAATTTTCATACAAATTCCATTGAAAATTATTATTATGTAGGTATATACAAAAACAACAGAAAAGCCACTTCTTAAGCCACATTATTCGGATGGGGCGGGTAGACTACGGAACCCTACATTGTGCGTGGCCCGACATGCACTTGCCTGGTTTTTTAAGCACTGGCCGTGTGCTAGCACGCTAGTCTGACTATGTGTCGGACCACCGCCTCATCGAATGCCTGCGCGCTCCTTCGGCTAGGTGTTCCAACTATTTCGTTATTGTTGTTGCAGTTATTAACAGGAATCAATAGAGATATCGTCCAAAGGATTCCAGTGACCACTACCTTCAGTATTGAGGGACTGATTGGAGAGAGACAATCCGCCCGTATAATATTTATAATACCCATAGATCCGAACAAGAGGTAAAACAATATTCATGTCGTTGACCATCTGTCTGCTTGTTAAGGCTCTATCTCTTAGGGACGTTTAGAGTTCTCCAGCAGTTAAAAAAGAAACCACCAAGCGAACGCCTTAATTATTCTATGACCTATAATGCGTAAATAAAGTAACCATGCAAAACATTAACCTTTTACATAACAAACCAACCGCCATTCAAAAACACAAAGAACGAAACTAAACACGTTAGACGTAACAAATGAGTGGGGAACAAAAGTCGTCAAGACCAGTAGCTCTACCTTGATGTATCACTCGATCATTAAAGGGTTACAAATTGCTTTCAACAGCAAATTTATACAGTTTTAACGCCGTATCAATGGGCGGTGCGAAACACGATCATTCCATGGAGCCACTCGGTTTATCAAGACAAAAGAAATGCGAAGCTGTCTCTATTCCAAGATTCTTTGCGTGTAGCACGCCACATAGCGTGTTCTGCCATAAAGGTGTTTTCCAACAACCTCCTGTGCATTCAAAAATGTACCAAAAATGTTATTTCGATACGTACACGGTTGAACACAGTAAGTTCTGTGTTTGATTTCCTGTGAGGAGGAAGAATCGAAAGTAATACGATGATGCAGAATGCCTTAATATTTCTATTTGCTAATAATGGGATATTAAAGAAAGGGTGTGTTTTTGATAGGATTGATAAGGGTTTATGGCGAAAATAAACAGGTATTTGCTACATTGTAATCAGTGTTTGAGAAAATTGAGCGTTAAGTTTAAGATTTGGTGTTTTTGGATAATTTAATTGCTGAGTTCTGTTAAGAAGTAGAAATTCGTTAGTTACCCCAAAAATAAAAGGGGGAAATGGAGAATGGAGATCATGACATCTTCCTATTTTATTACATTTTCGATAGAACGAATTGCTTTTTCTCTATGAGCTTTTGACTTGGCACCAACGACTAATTGCATTTTTTTATCTTGGTGACATCTTCATACAATCATTGATTTGGTTTTATGTAAACCACACTGCAACTTCAGCTTTCATCTTAAACTCATAAATCAGAGATTCACGTATATATTTAAGATGAAAACTGAAGTCGCAGTTGCCATTTTCGGAAAACTTGCAGTGACTGTGTGAATTTGTTTTTGATTGATTCAATTCCAGCGAGGACACTCGCAGTTTCCTGATAGAAAACAGCCAATCAGTATCTTTACTTTCTTTGTTGTACGCACTCTTGTCTTGTCTTTAGTCTATGCGTGCAAGGCTAGGTCAGGGGGAGCCGAAAGCGTCCTCCTACTAAGGAACCTATGGCGTAAGCCGGGACTGTTTAAGTGCACAAAGAACCTAAAAAAATCATCTGTAGTATAGATTTTCTCGTTCCTAAGCGTCTCTTACTACCTACTTTACCTGGGTAGAAGCCCCTGCATCATCAGCCTATCGCAGTCCACTGCTGGACATAGGCCTCTCCAATTGCACGCCACTTTGTTCTATCTTCGGCTTCTCGCATCCAGCTCCTGCCAGCCGTTTTGCGTATATCATCACTCCACCAGGCCTGAGGGCGTCCTACAATACGTTTGCCAAGCCGCGGTCTCCACTCAAGAACTCGTTTACCCCAACGGTTGTCGGTTCTTCGGCTAATATGGCCAGCCCACTGCCACTTTAACTTGCTAATCCGGTGTAAAAATATACCGGATTAGCAAGTTGAAGAAGCCCCTTACCCTCCTAAAATAATCGTAGTACGCCTATAACCTGTATGTACCTTAGTTCATCAAAACAAACACAAAACATTTAGAATAGATACTAGTTCCAAAACAATAACAATACAAGCAGTGCAATGATGTGAGAATAACACGTATAGTGCCAAGTTTAGTCGGTAGATGGCGCTGTACCACCGCGGCGCCCGCCACATAAATCGCCGCAAATTGACAAGTCCTCTTACAAACGACCATGTAACGCGGAACCCGGCCAACTTTGAGAACTAGGTACTTTAAATTTATTTTAGGATAATAGATTGTAGGGAAATGTATTTCATCTATGTTCTTCAAATTAGCATCATCATTTTGTTCAACATAGACGTGAGTACTGTGTTGCAGTGATAAATTCAAGGTTTTGTGTAAGGGCCTTGATAGACCCCTGAGTTGCTGACTGATGTACCTAAAATTTAAATGTTTATCTTGATCGCACTGAGTGTACCTACGTTTTCTCAAGGAAAAGTAAGTAAACACAGGACTCAGATATTTTTAGGAAGAGCTTGAGAAAAGAGTTTATTTGATAACACTTTCTCTTGTTTACTAATTCACGGTTTCCCAAACTGTGCGTCGCGCCACCCTGGGGCGCCGCGGGAGTGTCCCTGGGGCCTCGCGAAACGATCCACGTAGATTGCCTGTCTCCTGTCTGTATTAACGTGACCGAGTTTTGTAAGCGCCGCGCATATTTTGACCATCAGAAGAATCATAAGATCCAAATATAAGAGCCTCGTTTTGAGAAGTCATGCTCAGAAAAGCAAACACATTCTTCTCATTAGTAGCCAGATAATATCTCTTTTATTTTTTAATACGCTTTTATTAGCTTCATACGTATGTTAATATGTAGGTATTAATTAATATGTTTTTGCACGTAGTTTCTAATAAAAAAATGAAGTTATATTTTAGTAACTTGTCTTTATACTAAAGCCGCGCACGATTTGAAATTATCAAATGATTACTAATAAACCAAATTGTAGGGTTGTCCCGTCACTCAAATTTCCGTAAATCTATAATGGATACTAATATTATAAAGCTGAAGAGTGTGTTTGTTTGTTTGAACGCAGTAATCTCAGGAACTACTAATCCAAATTGAAAAAATATATCTCTTGGGTAGCCCATTTATCGAGTAAGGCTATATGCTATATAACATCACGCTACGACCAATAGGAGCGGAGCAGCAATGAAAATTGTTGCAAAAACGGGGAAAATTTACGCATACGAAGTTGCGCGGGTCAGCTAGTTATATTATAAAGCTGAATAGTTTGTTTGTTTGTTTGGTGGAACGCGATAAGCGTACAAAATACGTTGGCTACATAACTACTTTATGCAGTCATAATATCTTATATTTTTATTAAACTCTACAAACTTAAGTATGATTTTGTAGTAGTTTTCGTAATTTTTAGGACTAGAATAAGACTAGACTATATTCTAGTAAATAAGACTATTTATAAATGTTGAAATACCTACTTACACTTTAGATCAATAGTTTAGTAAAGCGCCATCTCTGCGTTATAAGTCAAACTAACAGCTTTGTACGCAAGTGGAGAACACAAATTCAGAATCAGTCCCGGCTTCAAGTTGTTAACTGTCTGTCACTATTGCCGACAGATAGCACTTTCTGTCACAAAAAATTTCACGTTACACAAGAGGTGAAAATAATCTATACTTATAATAAATCTGTAGAGAGGTCAATTCTGTACATGAAATATATTTCCAAAATAACTATCAGGGGGTGATTAGGGATCGATACTGATGCCAAAAATGCAATCAGTAAAATTTTTGTCTGTCTGTCTGTCTGTCTGTATAACCGTTATAGAAACAAAAACTACTCGACGGATTTTAACGAAACTTGGTACAATTATTTTTCATACTCCTGAGTAGGTTATAGTATACTTTTCATCACGCTACAATCAATAGGAGCAGAGCAGTGAAGGAAAACGGGAGAAGTTACTCCATTTTTTAAGCTTTCGTCGCGTGTGCAACCGTAATGGTTAAAGCTACACAGAAATCATGTATGACGGAAGTGTTATCCTTAAAATTATATAAAAAATATCCTACTACAGCATATGTCTATCTTTTATGGTTGACTCACAATATCACGTGTAACTCCCGATAGCTTAGTAGTTCGAAGCTTTCTGATTATATTTGTCTACTCTTACGTTTATAACACTCTTAGTCATCCCTAATTAAAAAAGTTAACATAATTAACTATCCCATAAAAAATACTAATAGAAATCGGTATAGAAACACCAAAGTTATACATGAAATACGCTAATAATAAGCCATCGCGCGTGAATACTGAATCATGCTATCTATCTATATCTATACATTTAATAAAATTGTAAATTTCACGTGTCTGTACATGGCCGAACATAGTGAAAAAAAATATTGGGAAATGTTCGAAAAGAGTATTTAAACACATTCCTACATTTTTAGAAATGTCTGTCTGTCTGTCTGTTTGTTTGAACACGCATCACGCAATAACTATTGGACAGATTCGGTTGAAATTTTGTATGTGTATTCTAATAAGTCTGGATTAACATATAGGCTATCATATATATATATAATTTGTCACGCTATTTCCCATAGGAGCTAAGCAATGACGGATAATGTCTGTAGCTATTTATCGTTATAAAACAATAACTACTTGACGGATCTTCATGAAAATTTGCAGTTTTATTGTAAATACTATAGGTCATTACTTGCACTATAAATCATTATGCTATCGTCTATGGGGAGTGAGCAGCAACGTATGTTTTGTCGAACCATTATGGTTTTTCACCATTTTTTTCCACAATAAGACATTATTTACAATTGTAACCCATGGAAACAATAACTTCACGCTAAAACTATTAGGAGCTAAACACAACATTTTCAATTTTCTTAAGATCAGCTATTTTAACTGTGTTTGCATCAGCTGAGGTGGTCTATTGGCACAAGTAGCGGTATTAAACGAGCGAGGTCGGAGGATCGACTCCCTAATTGCGAGTCTCTTTTTGTGTTGTGTTAAAATTATTTTTATTCTTTTTTTTAAGTATTTTTCTAAATGTATACTTATTTATACAAGCTTTTATTTTCGACTTTAACATGTTTACTTTGTTTAACAATTTTTCATATTAATAATCACTTCCAATAGGCACCTTTATCATTGTTTTGCATGAATAGTGATTATGTTATAAATGTAGAAATGAAAAACAATATTACATTACAAATAAACAGTAATTACTTGATATTTTCTTGAATTTATAAATGTTAATTGCTTAAAAAAAATGAAAGATTAAGTCCGCGTTACATCAAAATAAAACACGTGGCGCCATCTGTGATTCGATTTCTTCTGAGTGCCAAAATTGCTTACCTACAAATGTTAATAAACTTTCGCGATTTGTACACATTATGAAAATATATGTATTACGGGTCTTGATCGCGTGAATAATTTAAGGTTAAATACCTTGCTTACCTACGTTTAATATGCATGATAGTTTAATATAAAATCATCAAGTATAAAAATAAACTTATCCAGTTTTGAAAATAGATGGCGTTTAAATACAAATTAAAAAGAAACAGGAAAATTGATTTAAAAAAAAACTGAAATTCTTACGTAGAGGGATATGAATATATGATGATCTTAATTTGCGACAGGTTGACACACCTATTTTTAAATTTACCAATGTAGACATTATAAAATGAGTGAAAAAAAATATTGAGATAAGTTTAGAAATAGTATTTAAACACAAAAAAAGATATCTGAGTATATCTTTTAGAAACGTTTGAATGTTGTTTGTTTGTTTAAACACGCATCACAGTACCACGGGAATGCAATGTTTTAAAACTATTTTGCCCCCGCAAAATAGTTTTAAAACATTGTTTTGTTTAAAACATTGCATTCCCGCGGTACAAACACGGACACAAAGTAGGTGTACTTTAGACTCGGAAAAGATCGCTCGGGCAGGACATAACCTGCGATCATAGGGAATCTGTGAGAGTTTTTTCCATCATACCTTTATTACCTATGTATAAATTATCTTGAAGGAGCGGCTAGGTACCTCCGATTAAAAGGTCCGATTTAAAAGTGTCGGAGCCGAAGTTGGAGTCGGAGGCTTAAAATCAATCGGAATTTTCGACCTATCGGAGTCAGAATCGAAGCTCCTTAACTCAAAATTTCGCACGAGTAATTGGGCGGTTTCGAGCTTCATTTAACTCGAAACCGCCCCAGTACTCGCGTGGTGGGGGAATTTTTCAATATTAATAGTATTTGATGTGATGCAAATCTCTTTTTTGTCGAGGTGTGGTCGTGGGAATTTTAATAATTTGTCTTCTAACCGTCTGGCGCCATAAACTTTGTCGCCCTTCATTTTGCTGCACTGGGCATTTGCTTGGCTTGCCCTGCCATATGTTGGGCCCTGATTAAAGCTAGGCCCAAATATCCATAGATGCCACAGAGCATTGTGGATCATGTTTACAATATGTTTTACACAGAAGTTGAATTGTAATATAAACTACCTTAATATAAACCTAACTTCCACGCGAACGAAGTCGCGGGCACAGCTAGTTATTAAATAAAATTATTTACAATAAAAATTTAAAAACAAGATTAGTTTAGCTGTTGAAGTTAAATAAGTATAGTCATGATCTAATCTGGAAAATGTAGATAATATTAAAAAAAAAACATATCTTGAACATCATTTCTATCGATGTACTTACCTACCGACTATACCAGTGGTTCCAAACTATTTCTATCTCATCACCCCTTTTGAGGACTTTAAAAAGCCATGAGAGAGATAAATTTTAACACCGCAGGGCTATTTATACCACCTTCATGACCCCCAAAGAATAGCTGTTCTACCCACAAGTTGGGATAGCTACTATACCGATGCTTTTATAGGTAGTATAAACCTGTTAAAAGCATATCGTTTAAGCTTGGAAATAGAACCCACTGGTCTAAGAGACGCTGAAGATCGATCATCACCCATCCGATAATCAGATAAGCCATTATTTTTTTAAATTGTATTGGTTCATAAACACACCTATGATAGTTTGGCAATCGATAATCTTAACTTAAACGAACAAATTTCGTTTCAACTGATAGTTTTTAATATGGAGAACATGTTTTGGTAGATCTACTTATTTCTGTTCATGGCTAGGTAACTTCTTATATAGTCAAAACCGTTTATGGCAACATCGTTTAGAACAACATACCGGTTAAATTGACCAAAATCAAAGGTCCTGGCTAAATGCTATATGACCGCCTTATCGAAAACATTGGTTTTTACGACATTGTTTACTACGACATACCGCATTAAGCGACTACATTTGCTTAATGTTTTCGGAGAATTATATCTGTAGAACGACCGGCTCAGCTGTATTGTAAACAATAGGTAACATCTGGCACAGTATAATGGTCAATGGCTATTATCGTAAAAATAAACAAAGTTTAGGGTCTTTTGTAATTCTTAGAAACAAAGCACATGCATGCCGTAGCCTCAAGGCCCGCTTCGTCATATCTCTTAAGTCAGTTTGTTACTTAACTTTACACAAAACGCACCAAAACATATTGTTAACTGTGAAAATTGTAACATGTCGCAAACAAAAAGAAAACAAATCAATATCGAAGAAAAATCGCGTATTATTTCAAAGCCAGAGAAAGGAATTCTAAACAAAGACCTTGCAAAAGAATATACATACATTATTTTTCCTATTAATACCTGTCACTGGTTGTTACAACTATCGGTTTTTACGACTAAATATGAGTAGTCCCTTCGATGTCGTTATAACAGATTTTGACGTACTCTTCATACAGGCTTGCTAGGTGGTAGGCAAGTATGAACAACTATCAATATAGATAATATACCGATCAAAGCAATAAAAATCGATATCGAAAAAATATATATTACGAAAATAATACCTGCAAAAAATCGTTTATGGACTATTATTGCTATGCTTTGAAGTTTCAAAATAAAAAAAACACTTTTCGACTGGCAAGCCATAAAGACGTGTTTATAAATCAATAAAATTTTATAGGAAGGGAAGGTCGATCTTCCACGCTCCCCTACTACATGACAATCGTAAATGACGTCCTACAACTCTAGCCTCTCATGATGATTCTTCGAAAGATTACAACGAACGACTTTTAGGTAATCATCGGTTTGAAATTCCGAATGCAAATCCAAAATCTTCCTTCACTTATTTATAGAAATCAATTTATATACCATTATTCACTCGTAAAACCAATGTAAATAGTAGAAAGCATGACAAATCACATCGATTTAAACACCGTCGATAATGAATGCCTCCGTCCCGCATAAGATAACATAATGATAGTATGTAATTAGTTAATTAAGCTTACCAATTTGATGTTCCCCTACATTCTGTATGATATTACTATTGATAGAATAACTCCATCTAAAAGCAGGAAGATTAAATTAGGAAGCTCTTTTGAAACACTTAATTAAAGTAGGTACACATCCTCTTAAATTCATACCTACTACATATAAATGTTACTCAGGGAATTATATGGAACATATATTTGCTCGTTCTTATTGTATGGGCAAAACCTTTTCCTAGATACCAAAAACATGCAGCCGTAATATGATCTTGAAAGTGTTATAATATTTAGCTCGGCGCGTGGGTATTACAATAGCTGCTTAGCTTATCTTTTAATGCTTGATTTTGACATATGTTACTTAGGAGATTATATTGAACATATATGCTCGGCCAGACAAATAGTATAGGCGTAACCTTCCTTCAGATACGAAAAACAAGCAGTTATTAGTAAAAGCGCTATGGTATTATAATATAACTAGTTATCTTATATTCTGACGCTTTATCTTAATAATATCTTACTTAGAGAATGGTATGGAACATATATTTGCTCAGCCTGACAAACTATATGGGCCTAACCTTCCCCCAGATATGTTTAATCAAGCGTCAAAAAATAAGCTAAGTATTTTCATACCTTCACGATCACATTACGGCTGAATCTATTTGGTGTCTGGGAGAATGTTTGGCCATACAATGTGTCTGACTGAGCAAATGTATGATCCATATAATCCCCTTAGTAACATATATGGGTCGTTTTCAAAATTAATGTACATTTCTTTTGTGTTTATTTTGTGTAACAGTGACACAAAAGTAACACAAAAGAAAAATAAGGGCACAGTCATAAAGCTATTAAAAACATAAATTTACGGCAGTAAATCAGTTTAATGTAATATCAAAATCGAATCTTATTTATTAAAATTTAACAAAATCGTTGGTATTAAACTTAAAAATAAAATAAAAAAACGAGTTACCTATTTGTTAACATAATATCACATGGACATAAAAATCACATTTTAAAATAATTAAAGTAGATAGTCTTTCATTTAACATATATTATATTATTATGATATATTTAGTATCATTTTTTAAAATATTTAGTAGTGAATAACATAAAATCTTATAGTTAACAATTAAAAAAAAAAAATTCTCTTTTTTCTTAATAATTCGACAATCAAAATTGTTTACGTTGAATATTTGTTTAAAAATCACATTAAAGAATTAAAGAAAAATATTACTAAATAACCATTGAGGTATAAAGTATTATGTACTACAGCAGGCACCACGAAGCAAGTTGTTGTACCTACTACGTACTACTATAACGTAGTACCTTCCTACTCGTACATTATACCTCAATGTAAATAACTCAACATAATTTAAATTCTCTATTATTATCCTTAGCTTAATATAAAAGTTTGCATTTAGAATTAATTAAACAATCGTGCAATTTTTATATCGTTAAAATATTATGAATACTTACGTATTTTTATTTTTAACAATATAAACATACATTTTCTCAATTACGATTTACGTTCTACATATATTATTCGTTAAATATTAAACAACATCTTAATTAAATAATTTTACAATCAAAGATTTTTAACTAATGTCTCTAGGGACATAGGCACAACTTAATAATCGTTATCATAGTGGACAGTCCTTGGTATACGCTCGCTCTCTATTAATCGTATGCTTGTGACCGTTGACTGATACAATTTTTTACATTCATTATTTGGTCATATTTTAAAATTAATAAGTCAAGTTGACTATTTGTTAATCGTGTTTAATTCGGCAGATTTTATACGGATAATTATTATGTAATTTAAACTGAAATCGAGTTAAAATATATTTAAAAAATCGCTTCGTCGTCACTATCAAATATCATCTCACTGAAATCTTTTTTTAAATTAAATGATGACACATTGTAAGATTGGGCTGATTTTGTCATTTTTTGTAAATCGGACAATTTATAGTCCACTTTTACATTCGAAAGAATAGTGACTTTTGAAGTGCTCGGTTTGTTGTTAGTGTCAGAGTTAAAATGGACCAATTTAAGATCTTTTTCGTTAAAATCAGTTTTTACAATGATTCCTTCATCATCAGTATCGATGTTCTCGGAATCAGACGAATATATAATTCTCCTTTTTGTCAGACATGTTTGCCTCTTTATTTTCAGCAAGCTATGTTCTTTTAAAGAGAAGCAATAACAAAAACCCTTTGTTATAGAAGACCCTTTGCTACAGCAAAAGCAGCTTAATTTTCTGTAACCGATTACATGCGGTTGCTTTACAAACAAGTCAACCATACCAAAAGAACTTGTTATCTGATGTATCTGCATTGTTTCTGGTACAGCTACTAAGTCATATGAACTTATACCTCTTTCAATGTCATTAATATCTGCCTCTGTTATTAGGTATAGCTTCACTGTAGTTTCATCTTTTAGAGCCTCAAATGCTGTTTTCGAGTCTTTTATATCTATGTGATAAGCTACCTTCTTGTCCAAAGTTCTTTTAATGGCACCTCCTATGCCGTCAGCAGCACCTTTGCCATGAGCGGCTTCGAAAAAGTTCCAGGTAGCAAAAGAAAATCCTAAGGATTCCAGCACACTCGAGAATAAGAAAAAGTTCTTCTTTTGCCTATACTGGCTTGTGGGTCCATCTGAATAAAAATGAACTATGTCTATTTGAGGTGATTTTTTTTTGATATCTCGTAGTATGGGCAAAAGATGAGCCCAAATTGCTTCCGGGGTGTGCTTAGTTGAATCTGAAAATGTGCAAAAGGTTTACGAAGAGTTATGCCCGTACACAACACTAGTATGGAGACTAATTTGTATTTGGGATGCACCAAAATGAAGAGCTTGGATTTCTTTGTGTAGCATACAAGCATAATTTTCTGAGAAATCGCAATGGATTAGAATTTCATTCATGCTTAAATTTTCTTTTAAGTGTTTATAACACTTATATTGGTGATATATATTATAACAGTGAACTTTAAATTCTATTAGTGATTTTTTAAACTCCGTGATTAAAAGCCTTATCGTCCCTGGTTTTATTGTTTTTACCATTCTTTTTGCTGTTTTGTTTTTGTTCTCCTTTTGATATTCAATAGTTTGTACTGTCCATTCCAGCCAAGACACTTCATCATCTAAATTGCACTCCGACAAATTATAAGTAGTTGTCGTGTCCATATAACATTTTTTGCATTCCGAGTACATACATTCCCTCCTTTGAGTGTCACAGATAATACTTTTTAGGAACTCGTCTAAATTATTAGACTTAACTATCGAAAGAGTTTTAAGTACAGCATATTTAAATTCTATGTTGCCATGTTTTTTACAGGCGCATGTTTCACGGTTAGAAAGATTGGGACTTAATACAAAAAAGGGCTTACATCTAGTAAAAGTGGTATAAGACACTGGAATGTTTGTTTCTTGAATAAATTTATAGCGTAATTTTTTCATTGACTCTAAGAGGTATCGCCTTTGCATTTTATGTTTTTTCATCGTCTTGGTTTCCTTCTTGCCCGCTGTGGCGCGGCTAACATCATCTTGTAAAAAAAAGTTGTAAATCTTTTGTGCAAGTGCCTCGTGTTTTACCGAAATCTTTTTCAACGGAACTCGAATTCTACCCTTTAGTCCAATTATTGCTTCAAGTTTAGTTTTCATCCTATACTTTTTAACCAAATCATTATCAACTATTTTTTTAATTGTGTTTTTATGTTGATTACTTGACGCTAATTCCGACTGATATTTTACTGATTCACACAATATGTTTTTGTTAAAGAGTTCCTTTTTTACTTTTTCCTTATCTGAAAGGGAAATATTTAAAGAATTGACAAAGGATTCCGTTTTGGAGTTTGGTGTTAGATCTCGTACATTAGAAATATTATTCTCTTTATCTTGATCATTATCTTGCGAATGCGCTGCTTGTAGAATTTTGTACCTATATATTGTTTTCTTCAGTGCACTATTTTTTCTTATTAATGTATCTACTTTTTCTCTAAGTTTTTTATTCTCTTGTGTTATTTTGTTATATCTCTTTTTATATACCTTTCTACTAATTTTTGTTTTTTCAGTTATTTCTTCACTTTTTTGTTGCTTAGACCTTCGCCATCCCTTTCGCCTAACTTTTTTTTCAGATTCAGATAGTTGACCTATCGGTTTGTATTCATTTTTCGTTCTAATTAAATTCTTTTCTTGTATTTCTTTCCATTTTTGTGGATCATTTAATTTTAAACGTTCGCGGTAGCGTCTTTGTCTTTCAGCAGGCGTTAACGGCATCGTTCCTAAAACCGAAAATACATTAAAGTACTATTCACATTTTTTTATACAACATCGCACACTAGTAGGTACTTATTATGTATGTTATTTTATATCAAAAACAGTCATACGCTTTTTATTTTTTTATTTATTAAATAAAATAGTTTTAAAACCAAGACTGGAACTTCTGAGTGTCAATTGCATATAGAATTGGAGATATTGATTTTAATTTGTTTTTTTTTGGAACTTGATATATGCAACTGATAACTGCAACCCAGTCTTTTTGAGACCATATTAATCTGGCTGATTCATGCTGAAACCAGCAAGGCTCTACTAACAAAAACTTTTTTACAAAAAAATATTACCGACTTCTAAAATAAATACAAGGCAACTAAAAATAGTAGTCTTTATGTTTTATTTCACACCAACTTCAAAATGTTTAATTTGTTTTTGTTATTCCAGGTATATTATTTATTGCTTTTTAATTGCCTTGTATATTTATTTTAGACGTCGGTAATATTTTTTTGTAAAAAGTTTATTATTTTTCACTTTTTAGTGGGTTGGTTTGTAATTCACTTAAGTTACATTAGGCTTATGTCAACTGCTGGAATCCTTTTACAAAACATTGCTTACCCCGATGCAGGGCCGTTAATTGTTAAGGAGTTCACTATCAGCTCTATTATATTGTGTAATAGTAGTATAACGAGAATAAAGTGCTACTCAATACCATATTAAAGTAACTGAATCGCAAACAAAAATATTGAATAGGTCTGCTCGTCATTTGTGGTCTTCATCATCAGTTTCACTTCACTAATTGGTGTTTTTTAAGAGTATATGCACGAATCACTATGAAATGTACCTAAATCACTGGAGGTGTGCCTTTAATATTTTAAGAGTTCCCTCGATTTCTCCAGGATCCCATGATCAGATCGTGATCTGAAGACAATGGGACCAACTTGGAAGTATACCCTTTCAAACACAAAAACAATTTTTCAAATCGGTCCAGCCGTCTTTGTGTAATCGGTGAACAAACATATATAAAAAAAAATACAGACGAATTGAGAACCTCCTCCTTTTTGAAGGCGGTTGATTAAAATACATAGTTGACCTAAGTATTTGCATGTACTGTAAACAAGCCCTAACTCATTCCATTGTGTAACGTGACACAAAAATAATAACACAATGGTCACATAAATGAAAAAAATGCATGTGTCCCTAACCTAAAAATAATAATATTATTGTAATTTCACCCTCAAGTTACTCATGAAACATGCATTTGACTTTAATTTATTATTAACTACATGACTTGATGCAAAGTAATGTGGTGTACTTACCGAATTTACTGAATTTGTGACTTTTTTATCTAGTTTTCAATTGTCCTTTTAACGACGCGCACGAAGCGATACCATCAGTCACTAGACACAAAATGGCGTACTAAAGAAAGAAGCGCCCTCTCGTAGTAATTATTTTGACGCATGGAGTTGCCATACTAAATTTTAAATTTATTTCTATTAGTATAAAAAAATCAACGTTACAAAAAGTAATAACACAAAATAATGAAATATTGGACACATGTTTATGAGCAAATAAATTAATTATTTGTTATAATTAAATTTTTTAACAAATATTTTATTATTACTTACCCGTTCACCTGGCCTGTTGATGATTCGGGTTACTCATTACGTGAATTATTAATTATGATTGTTTATTTTTTTTAAATGCGCGTTACTGTGGACATCGCTCTTTTTTATGGAAAACAAATTACGACAAGAATTAAAATTAGTTTTTTTTATTATAACAGATCGATTTACCCTACAAAAGCATATCTATATTTGCTATTGTATTAGCAATTATATGAATGTTGATTAATTTTGTTTTTTCGAGCAGTATTTTTTTTTAATTTTACCAAAATGTTTGATGGACACGTAATTGCAACAAAATGTACATTAATTTTGAAAACGACATCAATATAAGAATCAAGCTTCAAAAAGTAAGATAAGTTGTCATCTTTTTTTGGCCACTTTCAAGTGTCTTGCGTAAGTTATGGCCAGCAGCGGTAAGTGTCTGGCAATACTGAATAATATTTTTTTATAGTATTTTACACCATATAATGAAAATCACCTGTCAGAAAATAAATTTTCTCATCTGATCCCTGAAAATTGGCCGTCTACAGTTTAGCTGGTATGCTAGCAATGAGTGTACATATAAACACTTCCCGAAGCCGCACATTTTATCTGTCAGAAAATAAAATAGGTCTGGCACACCAGGGATCTTGGAACATAACAGAACCGTCATCGTCAGAGCGGACAGCCCCAATGATCCTGTTAAAAGATATTGTGATATTTACTTTTATAACCAAATTACTTGGTTGGCTTGGCTGTGTTGAAACTCAATGAATGATTGTAAACGTTCCTCTTGTTGTGAATCTTATCGGACAGGGAATTGAGTTTGATACTTACACTTCCAAACTTGATTACGATTCCAAAGCACAGATTAACTTGCTCTACAGCTACGACTATCAGTATAAGTATATAATCTATGGCTATTTTTAAGTCGCTTAACAAAAGCATGTTTTGAAGTCATAAAAAAAACATTATTTTTCACCTTTTTCTTTAGTATCTCATCGAGTTTGCCTTTTTCATCTGGCGATACGCATTCTGAAGCTTCATACAAAATCTGGGGAGAGGGAAACACAAAACTATTTTTATTCTATTGGACTAGCCCGTTTACCAAAAGCATTTTTAAACTCTCCTCTATTTGATGATATCAACCACCGTCTGTCTACGATTTTCAATTACGTTTAGGTACTTAGTTTAAAGGACATGCTGATTTTAATAACTAATCATATCCGATATCTCGTCTCGCCGAATGCCCACTCGACATGAGGTAATCAGTGCGTGATTCAAACCTTAATTTGTCGTTGACAACTTCTTTATTTAGTAAACAAGGTCAATTCGCACTGAGAGCAGACCATGCGAATTATTCTGAGTTTGAGAACGAGTGTCCTCAGTGTCCTTACTAGCTAACACAATCAATGGCTGAATAAATCCCTCTCCCCTAAAAAAATCGAAGTCCTTTGTTTATATGTGTGCGTTGCTTTGTGTTTCTGTAAACCTTTGGGTACATAAAACACCGATGAAACCTCATCAGTGTCATACTTACCCCCAAATTAAAATTTGAGTTCATCAGAGCGTTTAAACCCTTTCCAAACTAACACGTGGGGTAAAACTAGCATTTGAGGGAAGGCACAACTGCACTAACAATACAGTTGGAAGGGGCCATCCTAGTTTATATTTTTTACCTTCAGCAGAAAACGCCAGAAGAAAATGAAAATCATTGATGAGCGGCTGACGAATATAACGAATGATTATTATTTAGAGAAGTCCATCACACTAAAAGAATGCTTGGAACGGCTTAGTAAAGTGAAATTCACGTAGTGACTTTGTATGCTCGAACCTATTTTAAGGACCTACCTACCTAATATACTCACTTAGGTACTATTAAAAAAACATTAAAAAAAAAAATGTTCGGTTAGTAATTATTCGTGTTACTGTACTTTTAGTGTAATAAGTGTTTTGCTAACAAATGTACTTTTAATAAAAAAAAAGTTGATATTTTGATAAAGTGTATGATTTGCTACTAAAGGCGAGGTGTTTAAATTTTTATATTATGTGCTACAAAATGTATGGAATGTTACAGTAGTATAAATTTTGCGAATTTTGCGAAAGTATAGAAAATGCTAATAAATCACACAGGTACGCGGCCACGTTCGCGGTACACTTACAATTCCGTACCTGCATAACTCAGAAGTAACCCTTACTTGTCCCGAAACAATAGCTTGAGTCCAGGGCAGGGTCTCTGTAGGAATTACATCCTTCCGTAATAAAAATCTATTCAATGGTAGGTGCCAGTTAACCCTCTTGTAATACAATACCGTACGTCCCGATATTGTTATTAAAATGTATCGTTAAAAACAATTTGTTGGAGGGGCACTCATCTTGACTCCTTACTTGGCTACATCCGGCGATATGACATTATTAATAATATACTCAGAATCATATCTGTCCGTTTGTTTAGATGTTCAATTTTTCGTGACAATTTTTTCCTTTTGAACTTAGGTGCTTCACCAGTCTGCATAGATCCTATAGATAATGTTATCTAAAGAATTCAGTATACTCCTAAATCTCGAGTGGTAAAATACGTTAGTTAGGTACTCTGATATGGTCCACTCACCATGCTAAGAGTTCGTGCACTCTTTTAAATTCTACCTTTGTATAAAAAAAATACGGAGACGAAGTCTCCCTTTAAGTAATTTATAAATGTCTGTCTGAAATGAGTCAAAAATAAAATTTTAATATAAAATTGCGTAATATTTAGGAGAGGGAAAGTTTTAGGAACTTACTACCTACATATAGGTATTGTTTTGACTGGCCTGTTGGTTAGAGACACTGACTGCTAAGCCGCAGGTCGTGGGTTTGATCCCCACCCAGGATAAAACTTTGTGTGATGAGCACGATGGTTTATTCTGTGTCTGGGTGTTAATTATCTTTATTATGTATGTATTTAGCAATATTTAAGTAGCTACTCGTATGTTTATCAGTTATCTGGTTTCCATACAAGCTCTGCTTAATTTGGGATAAGATAGCGTTGTGTGAGTTGTCCCAAAGTATTACTAAATAGTGTTATACAAAAACCATTTCTTGGAGGTTTTACAGATAAATAAGCGTAGGTACGAAACTATGATTTTTCTCATCAAGTCTCATTTGCCATACAGTTCATCTGTGACGTGTTTAATCACTCACTAGGAAACTAACAGGATGTGATTGTGGATCGTCTAGGTCGAGACTACAGATTAAATAATAGTTAATGTGTCACCATGATACACATATTGTTGTAAGCACCCTGTTGCTTCGCTCTCATATCATCTCGATGAACTACAGCGTAATTAGACTAGGTATTCACAGCTTCTTCAGGTTTTCTGCATTTTTCAAACAGAAATCTGCGTTGTAATTGGATAATCGAAATCGAAAACAATGTTATTTCTTTCGTGCTTAAAAATATTGGCTTGCATTATTTGCATCCATTTGTTAACATTGGTCAATTAAGATAGATGGATAGTTGAGTATTCGTATCCCGTATCCTTTCCTAGGTATAATAAAGACCGGTGGTATCCAAACCATAGGAAACTCTATCCAAAACAATCCAGATAAATGTTGCTTAGCAAAACAGAGCCGGTAGCTAGCACTATGCCGATGCATTATTCAATTAGGCTGATAACACTTAAGATGATCTCTGGTAATAAAATTGTAATGTCTTGTTTCCGAGACGCGCGCGTGGGCACACAGTGACCCTAGCAGGGAAAGTTTTTTGACTTTAAGTGGCTAAACGTGCATAATGCAGCCATAAATCGTTTGGGATTATGTTGTTTTGGAGTTTTCAGTATTTTGGAGACTTTGGTAGACTAATGGGTTTTGGACAAAGACTTACGAGAGCGTCTGTGACCTGTTTATAGGTGAGTGTGTGTGTGTGGTCATTGGTCATCTTCTTTCGGTTATCGTTTTTAAGAGCAGCGAATTTAGAAGAAATTGAGCGGCAGGCTCTAAGACAACAACGAATCCAACCTTCACCTTTGAAGCCAGAACTGATTCACTCTTTCGACTATGTGATGCAGTGGACCCAAAGGTTTTATTCTTAAAGGAAAACCACAGGTACACGAGAATACTCGGATACTTTGCCATACAAACCATACCTCCAGATAAGTTAAATAGAACACACCCCAATAGAGTTTATAAATTTAAGTGCCTTGACAAAGAAGATATTGAGAGAGACTCGGGCACTGTCGGTTAGAGCGAATATGATAGCTCGCAGATTTGCACGCTGCTCACAAGGTGTAAAAAGTTTATTTCGTGCACACTGCACTTTTTTACGCGTGCAGTCTGGGTTATTCGAAAATCGTACAGTGTCCTGCGCGTTCAATATAATAAGGCGTTCAGGATGCTGATGAGGTTGCCCCGTATCTGTAGCGCGTCAGGAATGTTTGCCGAAGCTCATGTCGATTGCTTCTTCACGATTATGAGAAAAAGATGCGCTTTCCTTGTGCGCCGGGTGCGGGCCAGCTCCAGCAGTGTTCTGAGCTGCATAGCGAGCAGACTTGACTGTTTGAATATGAGTCTCTGTTGCCAGACATCCACCTAGGTGTGGTGCAAGTGGCAGTGCTTCTCATACAAATAATAATTATTTGTTATTAGGTTAAGAGCTTAGAATAGGAATTAGTTATATTTCGGGACTTAATCGCGTGAATTATTTAAAGGTACGAACCTTTTTATTTTAATTTAATTCTTATTATTAGGTATCGGCGAGACAAAATGGTACCCTCGGACACGCAGTATACCGAAAATCTACACACACCGATAGGTATTTACATGCTTTATCGCACCATCATCCGCGCCACTTACAGTCCGTTGTAGCTTCTTTAACAAACAGAGCATACGACCTTTGCGACCCCGAACACTTGGAGGGTGAACTTGCACACGTTCGGGAGGTACTAAGAAGCAACGGATACAAGCCAAAGAGCAGAAAACCAGAGGTAAATGCAAAATAAAAAGGAGTTACGGACAAAATTGGAACAGTATTGAAGAGTTACTCCATTAAGACTGTATATAGTCCGCACTCCAAGGTTTCGAAGCTTTTACGAACGGCAAAGGATGTTATTCCGCTCCAAACACCTGGCGTGTACAAGGTGGATTGCAGTTGCGGTAGTTCCTATATCGGACAGACCAAAAGGACAATCGCAGACAGGGTCAAGGAACATATCGCTGCTGTAAAAATCCGTCAATTTTACAAGTCTGCTATCGCTGAGCATTTGTTGGAATCAGGACCAAATCACTGGATAGAATTGCATAAGCCACAGGTACTTTCCACCGATCGCCACTATTATTCCAGGATAGTACGCGAGGCGGTTGAGATCAAGAAGTATAAGAATTTCAACCGAGAAGATGGATACCGGCTCTCACCATCTTGGAACCCTGTTATCAACAAATGTAATCGTAGCCGTAAAGACACCGCGCCTCAGTGTAAAGACGTTGTAAGTGTAGTGTGTAGAAGTACCGACAGTACAAATTATCAAAATTATCAAGACCAGGCGAGGGTAGTTGAAAAACCCCGCGCCTCACGGAGACATCGCTAAGCTGCCATCAGTCGACCCGTGACCACGATCGGTGCAATTCGATCGAAACGTCGGGTAAATAAAAAGGTTCGTATCTTTAAATAATTCACGCGATTAAGTCCCGAAATATAACTAATATGTATAAAAATCGCAAAAGTTTAAAAACAATAATTAGAATAGGAACATTAACATAGGTACTATGCGTTTCAAATGAGATCATAACTGTCATGATGACATTTTGATTCGCATTACGACTGCAACTTCATTGTATGACGTAAGGTCAGCAATAAAATTATTCGGGAAAAGGTGGCATTAGTATTACTATGGTTTAATAATTTATTCTTAAAAAACACATAAATGCCACTTACATAAGAATATAAGATAAAATATTACATTACAAATAGAGCAAAAAAAAACAATCACCGAATTACATTCCAATTGAATTATGTGATTACGACACGTCCAGCGGTTTCATCTCCATTGCTGTTCCTTTTCCGTATTATATTTATTAATATTTATACTGTTTACTCATTGTTTTTATTATTGATAGTTTTCAATTATATATGCCGAGAGCTGAGATTTAAAACCGCTAAACGAGCTTACATTTTTAATATCAGATGGTAAACTATTATATAGTTGTGCTCCTTCATATGTAATACTTTTTTTTGCATAGTTGGTACGTGTCTTAGGTAGAACAAGTAAACTAGGCCGTCGAAGACTGCGTTTGCTTATTTGAGACTTTTTGGTAAATATTAAATCTGTGTCAATTGTTTTGTCCAAAATTTTCCTGATTAAAATGCAAGTATTATGAGCATAAAGTTGTCTAATATTCATTAATTTTGTTTCCTCAAAAATGTTGTCTGTTGGTGTCAAATAGGGGTATCGAAATAATATCTTAATAACTCTGTTCTGCATTCTTTGTAGTTCCTGTATCTTTGTCTTACCGGCATTACCCCAGATTACTATAAGATAAAGTAGATGTGATTTGACGAGTGAATTATAGACTGTGAAACGAAGTGTTTTAGGTATGCAATGACTGATATTATGGAGTGATCCAGTAAGTGAAGAGATTTTATTTTTGATATAATCAATTTGTACATTCCAATTCAAATGACTATCCAACCTTAAGCCAAGGTATTTTTCGCAATTTTTTTGTACTAGTGGGATGTTATCTATAGTTAACGGGTTATGTGATGAAATTATTTTATTTTTAGCTTTAAAAATAATATAGCATGTCTTGGAAATGTTTACGGTTAGTAAGTTATATTTGAACCATTCTGACATGGTATTTAGATCTTCTTGAGCTTGAGAAACAATGATATTTATATTAGTGCCGAAATAGAACAAGCAGGTGTCATCTGCGTATAGCGTTAGGTGGCCATGCAGTTTTAGATTTGTGATGTTATTAATATATACTAAAAATAATAATGGCCCTAAAATTGAACCTTGTGGCACGCCGCATGTGACAGCCATGGGACTACTTTCTACGTTATCTATTTTGACTACCTGGAATCTATTCGTTAAGTACGATTTTAACATTTTTAATGCATTACCTTTAACACCAGCGTTTTCTAATTTTTCTAATAGCAGTTTATGACTCACAGTATCGAACGCTTTTTTCAAGTCTATAAACACTCCCAAGGCGATGTTTTTCTTATCAATGTTATCCCTGATTTTGGTTATCAAATCAATTGTTGCCGCCGTGGTATTATTTTTAGCCCTAAATCCGTATTGACGATCCGATATAAAACTAAGAGAGTCTAAGTAGTTTAATAAACGTTTGTGTATAATTTTTTCTAAAATCTTTGATAAAATTGGTAAAACACAAATAGGACGGTAGTTGCCGGGATCAGTTTTAAGTCCCGACTTGTCACCTTTGCAATCTTCAATGTATCTGGGAATTCTCCATCTTTTAAAATAGTATTAAAACAGTTAGCCAGGTTATTTGACATTAACTTTTTTATACATATGATCACTTTAGTACTAATTTTATCAATGCCACTACTTGAATTTGGGTCAAGGTCATCAATAATTTTGGTAACTTCATTAGCGCTACATGGCTCTAACGTCAAAAGCTTATAATTATTATTGTCCAGCGACTGAAGAGCACATTGAGTAGAAGTGTCATGATATTTTTTAGAAATATTCTTTGCAAGTATAGACCCAATAGTAGAAAAGTATTTGTTAAACACGTCAGTGATTTCGTTAGTTTTAGTGATTACTTTGGAATCAACTATAAGTTTTGAAGGAGCACAACTTTGTCTTATTTTATTATTCGCCAAACTATTTATGACTGCCCATGTTTTTTCAGGGCTTTTAACGCTATTTGTAAATAGTTTATGGTAGTAGGAATTTTTTGTAATTTGAATAAGTTAAGCTATTTTTTGTTTCATCTCTTTGTAGTCTCTTTCTAAATTTTTATTTCCTTGATCATTCTTGTATTGCAACCATAGTTGATTTCTTTGGCTAATTCCAGAAATTACGTCGTTGTTAATCCAGTCGTCGCGGGGTGGGTTCAAAATTTTTGTCCTCTGTGTTTTGCTTTCTTCTACGTACTGCTTGATTTTTGATTCTAGTTTACTGTAGCTGTTTGATACATCTTCTAATCCGTGCGATTCCATTATTGTATATAGTTTCTTGTAATCTACTATTTCATATTTTAAACGTATTTTGGGAGGGGGTTTTAGCTTATTGATTTGTAAATACAATTGCTTATGATCTGACATTGGCGAATCAATTAAAGTCATATTGTACTGCTCATTTTTTAAATTTGTGCTGACATGATCCAATATAGACTTTTTTGTATTAGAACCTCTTGTGCTATAAGCTTCACTGATTTTATTTAAAAAAATATGTCCTGATTGCACTATGGTTTGTTTGTATTTTCTTACAGTTTCATTTTTTGTCAGGAGATCAATATTAAAGTCGCCGAAAACTATTGCTCGTTTGCGTTGCCGTAATTGTGTGTCGTATGCATCAAGAAACTTTTCAAGATTAGTATGGCCTGGGTTATAAACAATGCCAACGTCTAATGCAAATTTATCTACTCGTATGTGTATCCAAAGGTAATTATTTCCGTCTAGGTATGTTGATTCTATAAGATTATGTTTGAAGTCGTTATGTATGTAGGCTGATACTCCTCCTCCCCTAATGTCTGTTCTATAGTTGTAATGATGTGTATAATTTTCTATTTGCAGTTGTGAGATCTGGTTTTCATTTTGAATCCAGGTTTCTGTTATCAAAATTATGTGAACAGTTGTAGGTATTGATTTAATAATACATTTAAGTTCATCTAGTTTTCCTTTTTTTAATATGCTTCGTGCGTTTAGATATAGAAATGAAAGGCGTGATTTTTCTGTATTTATTTTTCTGTAATCGCTTATTAGTTGATAATTTATTGTATCAGCCTTAGTATTATTTATTATTGGTTGTTGGAGTTTTTTGATGCCTTTTTTGTAACACTCGGTACTCCGTTGATGAATTTGATTGTTAGATCTGTTTCTCCAGCGTTAGTCCGTTGAGTTAGTTCTTCTTTTATGGCCTGGAAATATTTTTGCTGGGCAGGAGTTTGGTCGCAATAAATGTTAATATTAACAGGTATTTTTTCTCTATTGCGTAGTATTAGCAAAGCTGACTCCGGATTATCAAAGCAGACTTTGATTCTACGAGTTTTACCAGCATTGTACTTCCCAATTCTATAGATTTTTTTTGGTTTTTTATCACTTATTTTGGAGATAATACTTGCAACGTCAGATTCATCTTTAAGAAATCTCTGCTGGGCACTGCCGGCAGTCTGTTCTGCTATACCAGTTATAATAATATTGTTTTCCCTCTTTTTACGGTCTTGAATTTCATGTATTATTTGCTCATTTGTATATACTTGGCTTGTTTGAGTAGGTAATAGGCTTGATTTTAATGCATTATAATCAGCTTCAAGTAATTTTATTCTATCTTCACTGTTTAATATTTTTAATTCATCTTGAGTTAATTGATTTTTTAAATCACTGAGATCTACGGTTATTTTTGTGGTCGCGGATTTAATATCCCGAATTTGCTCGCTAATACTCGCTACGTTAGAGGTAATAAGGTTAGTTGTTTGTTCTTGCGTTGCCCTTAAATCAGCCATCTCGCTTTTAACCGCGACGATACTCTCGTTCATTGTACCCATCATCAGTGTATTTTGACCAATATAATTTTCCAATAATGAGGTAATCCGCGATAAATCATTTCTCATAAGTTTCAACTCATCCGAGCATGAGCATTCAGATGCAGAAGGTTGTTTTCGTTTACGGTAAGTTATTTGAGCCTCTTGTAAATCTTTGCCTATTTTTGATAAGTCCGGTTGTGAGCCTCCAGCAATGTGGCGCGATGTGGCCTCGCTACATTTGGTTAATTGCTCAATGGAGCTACTAGTACTTTGAGGTGGAGATCGTGTCACACTCATTATTAGCTGATATTTATATATAACATAAACTGAGTATGTAAGTCGGATCGCGACAAAGCTAATTTGCGAGCCGGATCGCGGCAACGCTCGGTTATGTGAGCCGGATCGCGGCAAGGTTAGCTATATGCGAGCCGGATCGCGGCAATGCTAATATGTGAGCCGGATCGCGGCAAAGGTAGCTAGATGCGACTGCGAGCCGGATCGCGACCAAGCTAGTCACTTGATACTTTGTACTTTTCTAATTTATGTAGGTAGTTGTTGCTAAAACTTTTAAATACAGTCACTGCACTTTATACTGGTTCACTGTGTTCTACCGTCGATATTAATAATTGTAACGTCTAAGTACATAATTAATCAAATATTTCATTTAATACACAGTTAGTTTAACAGTTTTTGGGCAATATATTAATATTTATCACTGTTTATAATCACTTAGTGTTCATTGGATGCACTTATTAATATTTTTCTTCATGTTTCATAAATTCATAAGCTCACTTTTTGTTCGGCACTTTTAGTTATTGCAAACGATAATACACTTTTATTAGCCGTTTATTACTCCAATAAACATAACTTTTAAACAATTTGGTGGATACTTGAATTTTAACTTTCACTAAATACGGAGCCAATGTTTACTTGCGCACGCCCTCTAGCGGCAACTAAGAAGTACCTACCCTACAATAATAAACTAAGTATACATAAGCACTGTATTTCACTATTTATTATTACAGATATGTTTCTTACTAAAAGACCTGTTAAAGCGTTTCCATACAATTAATCCTCACATCAGATAATTAAACAGCTGTATACAATATGTGATTTTAGTTGCCAATAAATATTGTAAAGAACGGACGTGTTTCAATACATAAAAAAATCTCGTGCTAATTTGAACCCTAATTTCAAAACATATGGTTGAATATCGAGCCGAATTATATGCAACTCCGAGGGACCGGCTACCTGCGCCCGGCCGCCGGCCGGCGCGAAAACAATAGGTCGACACATTCCTGAGCGATAAGCGAGTGGCCGAGTGAAATTGTTAACAAAAAAAAACTTGAGAGGTGTCAAGGGACCGGATGGAACGAAGCACTTCTCTTAATTTTTTTTTTTTTATAATCTTCGCAACACCACACTGTTCAATGCGAAATAGAAAGACGAAACGAAAATAACTTACAAAAAGACGATTGTATACCGAAGGCTCGAACCCACAACGACACAATTGTCACCAATACTATGTACCGAATTTATGCCTCTAGACCAAATCGACAGGTGACTTCTTCGTCAAATTAGATGCGCACGCAGATATTTTACGCGCACGCCGCACGGCTTGTGTGTGTCAAAAAGTGTCGTTACAACTTTTCGTAAGATTTTTTTCCGTCTGGTCCCCTTTCACAACGCGCGATAAGGATCTTCGTTCCAAAAATAACTAGCACGATTTATAAAAGTTTTATCTTATATCTTACATCACAAGCACATCAAGCAATAAGCATACTTCAACAAAACCTGAAAAAATGCCCGAAAGAAAGATTATCAAAACCGTGTTATATACAAGCTCGAATTGAAACAATTGAAGATTATTGGAGTACAAGAAGGCACATTATGACTTACTCAAGCGTACCCACGCGGGAACAACGTGCAGTGATGCCATATTTTCGTCAATAAAGAATTTTGCTTACAAGAAGATTTATACCTGTGCAATATGCACAGGTATAAATCTTCTTGCAGGCAAAATTCTTCATTGGAGACCTTAAGGAATTATTAGCTATGCAAGCAACCAAGACACCTCCTCGTGAAGAGACCTCGTGTGAAAGGCCTAAAAGAATAAAGCTACCAAGTATTAAGTTACCGAAATTTTCTGGTAACTACGAAGAATGGCCTACAAATAAGTACTATTTGTGTCACTTATTCACGAATGCACAAAACTAACTAATGTTGAAAAATTGCATTACTTACTTAAAAACTAGTATCGAGGGCGAAGCTGCATCTTTACTCAAGCATATTCAAGTGACCGGGGCAAATTATGTGCAAGCCTGGCAAACGTTAACTCACCGATACAATAACAAGCGCCTTATAGTTAATGCGCTTCTTAAAAGATGATTTAGTCTTAAGAAATGTTCCACTCAATCTGTGACGCAACTGAAAACTTTATGGGTATCCAGTAATTATATTTCTTGTTGTACAGAAGTTGGACGCAGAGTCACATAAAGAGTGGGAACATGCTGCTTACTCGGTGCAATCAGACGAACTATCCACCTGAAAAGACTTACGTGGGTTTTTAAAAGCTACATTTCGGACACTCGAACTTTTGAATCCTGCCCCTACTAACAAGACTACCAAAGAGCGTGTTTTTCACGTCACCGCCTCTGAAAATGAACGGAAGAAAATATGTTCTTTGTGTAAGGAGGTGGATACAATGTGTCACTGCAACAAGTTCAACAAAATGACAATCAATGAACGAAGAGAACACGTCAAAACAAACAAACTCTGTTTCAACTGCCTGACAGTGGGACATTCGGTTTTCAAGTGCCGTATGCCGATGTCCTGCCGCATTTGTAAGAAACGACACCATACACTTTTGCATCAATCAAGGAACAATCGAAGAACCAACCGGCCTCATCTCAAGCAGATGTAGAAGAAGAGAAGGTATACCAAGCAATGGTTGTATCTAATCATATCTCCGGGCAGAAAATTGCGCTATTGGTCACTGAAGTAGTTATTTTAAAGAATTACCAAGGAACCACTACTGTCGTGAAGGCCCTCATAGATTCAGGATCTCAAGCATATTTTATTAGTGAGAAGGCAACTCAGATTCTGAAATTAAACAAATCACCTGTAAACACGATCGTCTCAGGAATGGAAACGTTGAAGGTTAAAATCAAGCATGAAGTCGAATTTGAATTGTTATCACATTGGGAAACCAACTTCAAACTACCTATCAAAGCCTATGTGATGACAAAACACTTAACCGCAAATGTATCTGCTATTAAGGAGCCTGATTGGCCACATGTATCAAGCATTCAACTAGCATATGAAAACTATTTTGCATCGGGAACGGTAGATCTGCGTAAAAGAGTACTCAACAATTCTGAAACAAGGACTCGTTAAGGGAGTACCCGGTTCCCCATGCGCCCAAAATTCTCACATGGGTTGAATTGTTTTGGGTGGGACCTCGGGATATAAGAATGATAAGGCAATAAAAGTTTACAATCAAAAAGTTAATATGGATGATTTATTAAAAACAATATAGGAAGTTGATTTAGACACTAAAAGAACACTTACCTTAAAAGAATAGCAATGCGAAAATATATACAAAGAAAGTCACAAGCGGTTTAATGATGGAAAATATCTAGTCAAGCTACCGTTTAGCACAGAACACACGCGAAGTAGCAAAGAGAAGATTAGAGCAGCTGGAAAGAATATTTAAGAAAAATAATGAACTTAAACAAAAATATACAAAGGTTATGGAAGAATACATAAAATTGAAGCATATGGAAAAAGTACCTGTAGAAGAAATAAAAAATAAGGTAGTGTACTTACCTCATCACGCGGTGATACGAAGTGACAAAGAGACCACGAAGACTCGTGTAGTGTTTGACGCGTCATGCAAAGGCAGCAATGGCATATCCTTGAACGATGAACTCTTGTCAGGTCCAGTTTTGCAAGATGATTTGAGGAGCTTGATCATAAGATTGCGAACTCACGCTGTTTGCTTTGTTTCCGATATATAAAAAATGTACAGAATGATATGTACTGATAAGACACATACAGACTTTCAGAGGAACCTATGGAGAAACAACCCTGCTAAACCTATGAAAGAATGAAATAAGAATGAGGAACCTCTTGACCGTTACCTTTGGAGCCGCTTCAGCGCCATATCTTGCCGTGAGAACCTTACTACAATTAGCTGATGATGAAGGTGACCAATATCCCGAAGCGGCCACGATATTACCGGACGATATGTTTGTTGACGATGTCATGTCCGGTTGTGATAATCTGGACCAAGACATAAGATTCAGTCAAGCTTTGAAAAGGATACTGCACCTAGGTGGCTTCCAGTTGAAAAAATGGAAACCATAGATCCAAGCGAAAGAACCTCCAATGCACTTCTGGAATTGAACATTGATGGAGTAGTTAAAGCACTGCGTATACAGTGGAATCTAGGCAAAGATCATCTGGAATACAAATTAAACTTACCTTTTATCGGCGTCATAACGAAGCGAAGCATACTCTCCGACATTCAAAAGCTGTTGGACCCACTTGGCTGGATCGCACCCTGTCTCGATATGGCCAAGATCCTTATCCAGCAGCTTTGGTTAGAAAAAGTTGATTGGGATAAAACCTTGAACCCGACACTAGTGGACAGATGGACTATAATATGAGCAGACCTTGAAAATGTCAATGGAATTTTTATAAACCGATGGGTGGGCACATTCAATGCATACAGAAATTATATCAAAATCCATGGATTCAGTGATGCATCTGTGCAGGCGTACGGTGCGGACTGCGGTCGTCTATTGCCGTGTTAGAAATCAAAATGGAACTGTCGTAACCTCGATAATTACTGCATTAAAAATAATATCGTTGCCTCGACTAGAACTATGCGGAGCTTTGCTGTTATCTAGGCTACTAAACCAAATAGGAAAAGCCATGAGAATCCCTACATCACAGACCTATACTTGGACAGATTTGTCAATTGTCATTGCCTGGATATTTGGCGATCCAATCAGATGGAAACCGTTTGTAGTCAACCGCGTTGTTGAGATCACAACCAATCTAAACTATAATCAGTTGCATCACGTCCAATCTAACGATAACCCTGCTAATATCGGTTCAAGAGGAATGTCAGTAGCAAACCTAAAAGGAGGCGACCTGTGGTGGGATGGACCACGTTGGTTGCTGCAACCGAAGATACAGTTCGCTAAACCAAACATAATACCGATCGAGTTAGAAATGAAAAAGAATACTATGAATGTGTTGACGATAACCAACACTGAAGACGAACCACGATACCAAATGATAAAGAAAATAAATTAAATTCACAATTTGTCAATTTTGATACTTTAACAGAACTGCTAAGAATGCCGAAGATTTCTGAAACAAAAAGAATTAAGTTATAACATAGAAACGCTTATGACAACTGAAGAATTACATCTATGTTTGCAAAGATAAAAAGAGCTCAAGAGGAAGAATTTGAAGAAGAGATATAAAGACTGAAATTAAAGAAAACAGTTAAAAGATTAAGCAAAATAAAATTCGTCGATACTTACCTTGATGAAGATGGCGTTCTACGGGTAGGTGGTCTCTAACGAAACTCGGAGCTAGACGATGAAAGTAAGCACCCAATAATTCTTGGTCGTAATACTAAACTAACCGTTCTCATCATAGCAGAAGCTCACGTGAATACACTGCACGGGGGACCGCAATTGATGCTTACATATCTGAGATCTAGGTACTGGATTCTACGGACAAGCAAATGCACAAGGACGAAATTTTATCGATACCAATAAGGAATTGGCAGAAGCTTCGAAGGAAGCGGGCCTGCAGTTTGATTCAGAAATAGCTGACTTTACTAGCGAACGATGGCACTCAATGGCACTTTATACCAGCATATTCACCGACATTTGGAGGACTTTAGGAGGCCGGAGTCAAATCTATAAAAGTCCATCTAAAAAGGATACTAACTACCAACCTGGCATATAAAGAGTTGACAACGATTCTCTGCGAAATCGAAGCATACTTGAACTCCCGTCCATTATGGTCGACAGACGACGACAACACGGAGGCACTTACACCTAATCATTTTTAGATAACCGAACCACCAATCATAGTACCAGACCGCAATATGACACATGCTAAGGTCAGCATCTTAACGCGATGGCAGTACACAAGGAAATTATTAAATGATTTCTGGACACGGTGGCAAAGGGAATACCTGACCAGACTCCAGCATAGGCCTAAATGGCTAAAACAGAAAGAAGAGCATTGGCGATATTGTAATCATTAAACAAGTTAACCTTCCTCCAGGCAAATGGCTCATGGGACGTGTGACTGAGAACCATCCCGTTCCGGATGGTTGTACCAGGGTGTACACCGTTGGGGTGCTAAGTGCCGGAAAACCTCCTCGTGGTGCACCCTGGGCAACGTGTGCCGGTGGATTCGCGGCGTTTCGCGAAACCACCGTCACACGGCTAATGTTCTGGCAGAGTAGGGGGTGGCCCATTCCTGGGCTGCTCGGAGGACGGGCTTGACGTGCACTCACACTGCCGTCGAGCGGGCGGGGAGATCTTCTTTCTGCCACCGTCGGAATCTCGTAATCCTTAGTAGGAGTGTCGTAGACATGTCTTACGGCTTTGAACGGGAACGAGGGTCTTGGCTTGGTCGCCTGGGCCGCGAGGATGACAACCTCTATAAAAAATCCCCGAATCCTGTGTTGCGGAGCGTGACCAGAGGATGCATGGCCGATGGGATGTTCGGTTCCAAGCGCTACCCCCAGCTGGGGCACCTGCGGACCCCCCAGTTGGGATACAAATTTACGCTTACCCGGGTACAGGGGGCACTGCCCGGGTGGACCTTTATTTCCCCCATACTCGTGGGATTACTATGGATAATGACAAACTTAAAAATATGTTCAACAAGAAAGGGAGCACAACGCCCTTAAAGAAGAAGGATCAAGGAAAGGGAGAGGATGCACAAAGGAGTGGAGAAAGGACCGTGTTGGCGAGTAGTGAGGACCGTTTGCCTCATGAAGCGGTCGTGTTAGGCCAGCTTAGTGGGTCGAGGACGTCAATTACGTCGGCGTCACTCGATAGCTTACTACAATCGGGAAGGTTCGGATCCGAGTCCTCTCTTGATAGTGACGTAGAAAGGTCCGGCCATGGAACACCGGTAGGTGACCCCCGCGCTCGACAACAGAAGCGTGGCGCATCACCTGATGAGGAAAATGACCCTCCTGAGTTGGTCTTTCGAGTCCCCAGGAAGGTCCGCTCTTCCCAGAGGGGAGGATCAGCGGCGGGAACGCGTGCTACCACACCGTCGTCCCGCCCACAAACACCTGCTGGCACGACGTCTGCGAACAACACCCAAGCTGGAACGTCGTCATCTGTTTTTAGCAGACGGGACGCATACGCTCGCACCCGTACAGAGGGAGAGTTGGTTGCGGAGGACCAAATTGATCAGCTCCTGGAGAGACTTCAATCTTCGGGAGGGGATAACGCCACGAGAACCGGTTCGGAACTCATCCGAGCGGCGGCCGACTCTGTGTCGGTGATTGTGAAGGTTGCCACTAAGAGCAAAAATCTTAAGGGCACCTTCGTAAAGGGCCTTCGAGAGTCGGCCCAGATTTTGAGGGAGGTCGTGAACGCGCTTTTCGAACGCGCCGCCGTTGCTGATGCGGAATCCGAAAGGTTGCGAGCTAGTTGCGATCGTATGGAAAAAGAACTGGGAGAGCTACGCGCTGAGGTCGCTCAGCTGCGGTCCGATTCCGTGGTGACGGGGTCCGGTTCTGTCCCGGCCCAAGTCAATTCTCCGGCCGGTTCTGTCCCGGCCGGATTGGCAGCAAGGTCCACAATAGGGGAAGAGCAGCCTTGCGTGTTTTCGGACGCGCAGCTTAGGCAACTTACGGTGGTCGTTGGGGGCCTTATGGATGCGCGCCTTGAGAGCATCAAGGCGCGTCTGCCCCCTGAGCCGAGTTGTCGACCGCCGCTAGCGTCCGGGTCGAGACCCCCTAGGGGGCAAGCGGCTGTGCCCCAGGCATCGATACCCTGCACGGGAAATGGCGCCGCATCCTGTACTGTAGTTACTGCCCCTGGGGGTACGCCAGTCCAGCCCCAAGCGGCTCAGCTTTCCAAAGCTCCCGAGAACTCGAAAAGTGAAAGTTCCCAACCCCAAAGAGCCTCCAAACGTGCGCGCCGCGTGAAAGCGCCAAGTGTGCACACGGCTCCGGTTGACGCACCCGAGTCAACACCGGTTTCCGCCCCTGCCCCCTCAAACGAGCAATGGCAAACACCAGGAGGCAGGAAATCGAAGCGCCGTAAGAGAAGGCAAGCCGCTGCCATCGCCACGGCCCCACCTGCACAGGAGGCCACCCCGGCGAAACCTAGTCGGAGCAAGCCACGGTTGACTCCGCCGAAAACGGCTGCCGTCATGGTGACGCTGTCGCCGGAGGCGGAGCGCCGCGGCATAACATATGCGGATTTATTCCGCAAAGCGAGAGACAAGCTCATCCCCCACCTGGGCGGCGTAGCTGTAACATTCCGTGGCTCCCAAACTGGGGCTCGCCTCCTGGAGGTTCCCGGAGTGGAGGGCTCCAAATTGGCGGATTTAGTGGCGGAGACCCTACGGGGCCTATCGGAGGGGCAAGATGGCGTGAGGATCGCCAGGCCCATGAAGTGCGCGGAGATGCGCATTTCTGGCCTGGACGATTCAATAACGCCAGAGGATGTTCGGGAGGCCATCGAGCGTAAGACTCAATGTCCTACTGGGTCCATTAGGGTCGGCGACATCCGATCTGGCCCCGGGGGTGTAGGTGCAGCGTGGGCACGTTGCCCCGTGGCTTCAGCCAAGATCCTGGCGGAGACGGGCCGGCTTCTCATAGGATTCTCTGCGGCGAAGGTCGCAATACTTGAGGCAAGACCCGCGAAGTGCTTCCGGTGCATGGCCGCAGGGCACATGCGCAATAAATGCACCAGCGCGTTCGACTGCAGCGGTTTATGTTACCGTTGCGGTCAACCGGGGCATTTGGCGGCAGGATGTACTGCCGCCCCTCACTGCCCCGCGTGTGCGGCGGGCAACCAGCCCGCCGATCACATGATTGGGCGAGACGGGTGTAGGCCCCCCAAAGCCACACGCCAATCGCCCGCTGGGCCCAGCCAATCAAGCACTGGCCCTAGCACCCAGGCTCCGGTGCGAATGGACGAAGGTGTGGACGAAGCGCCTTCCCAGGCCTCTCCCCCTTACACCTAACGGACTCCCTTAGTCGTGCTCGCTCCTCGCCCCTGTCGTCAGTGATAGGGGTACCGGATGTGTTGCGCGGTGGGGGGTCTACGACGCGGTCGCACCTTCCTGCGAGGACTCTATCTCGTGGGGGGAGGTGGCGGGGCTAGCCTGCCCCGTCGCCGGCGAACCGAGCGACGTCGAGGCGCAGTCGCGCGTGACGTCGTTTGGTGGGGCTGTGGGCGTGATGGACGGGGAAGTTTCCCACGCTCGCGGCCTTTCGCGATGGCGGCGTTCTGTGTGTACCCAGGACGCCGCAGGAGCAGGATTACCCGATGGGGCTATGCCGCTGGGTGGGTCCGCCGAAGAAATAGCTAATACCGGCGGCCTATCCGTGTGAAGGCGGCGAGTTGGTACACGGCCGATTTTTTAGTGGGGGCAGGTCCCACACTACCTCCAGCGTCTACCCCGGGTGCTGGAGGTGTGCGTTCAGGCATTTTTTACGGCCATTAAAAAAAAAAAAAAAAAAAAAAAAAAAAAAAAAAAAAAAAAAAAAGGGTGTACACCGTTAAAAGTGAAGATAACTTGACAAAGCGATGTATCATGAAGTTATGCGCCCTTCCTATAGATACTATGCAGATGATGTAGTCCTCCCATTGTTTTATATTTATTTGCTAATTAAGTCCGATTTTGCATGACATTAATTTGTTAACCCCTTTTGAAAGAACCATAGGTTCTTTGGTGGGCGGCTTATGTTAAAGCGTTTCCATACAATCAATCCACACATCAGATATATAAACAGCTGTATGCAATTTGTGATTTTAGTTGCCAATAAATATCTTACGTACGGACGTGTTTCAATACATCAAAAAATCTCGTGCTAATTTGAACCCTAATACCAAAAATAACCACAAAAGTGTAGATTTTTCTTATATTTGGCCTATTTACTTATTTCTGTTTGGTGTTTATTAAATTATAAAGAATACTAATAATATTATAATAAAGAAAAAATTTAGGTACATAGTTAAAGGGGCGTCTAAACAAGCTATTTTTTACGGCAATTTGTGGCGGCAATGCTATGGCCGGCAACATGGCAGTACTCTCCAATATTGATATGATGGTTGCCGGACGCTGAGCGATCGATTTTCCGCAATGTTGCCCGGACAATTTTGTTGTTGTTTCAGTCGCTCTCTATTTTATTGTTGCCGGGTTGTGTAGCCTGTTTAGGAGACTGAATCATGCGCAATACAATTGCAGACATATTGCCATTGTTGGCCGAGCAATTACTTGCCAATAGTGCTGCCACAAATTACCGTAAAAAATGGCCCGTTTAGACGCCCCTTCATAGAAAATAAATATTACGTCCGTTACATTACTATACACATACGTACTTTACCCGACTTGGGAGTTTTTGTTGCTAGCGGTACAATTTTAACAAGTACAGAGTGATGTTGTCGCTATCGCGAGTATCTTCTCATTTGAAAAGTATAGTTTAAGAAATATTGTTACTATGACACTGAGTCATGTTACTTGTAAATAAATTATTATCATATTATATTAATAACTAAAGGGGTGAAAGGATTGCTATTAATGAACGACCCATGTTGCTAATTATCTACTGACTCTTTGTGGCGCGGTGGGAGTGTATCCGACTGCTACGCAAGAGGTCATGGGTTCGATCCCCACCCAGGATAAAACTTTGTGTGATGAGCACGATGGTTTATTCTGTGTCTGGGTGTTATTTATTTATAATATGTATGTATTTAGAAATATATAAGTATATTTATCAGTTGTCTGGTTTCCATAGTATAAGATCTGCTTAGTTTGGGATCAGATAGCGTTGTGTGAGTTGTCCCAAGATATTATTATTATATAAGATATTATTATTACACTAATATTATAAAACTGAAGAGTTAGATTGTTTATTTGTTTGTTCGCTTGTTTGTTTGAACGTGATAATCTCAGGAATTACTGGTCCAAATAAAAAAAATATTTTACTGTTGGATAGCCCATTTATCGAGGAAGGCTATAGGCATCACGCTACAACCAATAGGAGCGGAGCAGCAACGAGAAATGTTCCAAAAACGGGGAAAATTTATATATAGATAACCTTTCAACCTCTTATAAACCTATTAAAACTATTATTACTTACAGTTACAAAGAATCAAAAGGCAACACTAATGACACATACTGGTACGGAATTAAGACAACAAATTGAACTCAGAGTCACTTCCCTAATTATTACAGCATTGACTTCACGTCTTGAATGTTGTTAATTGATTGTTTTTAACTGCAAGAGTTAATCTTGCCTACTTGTTCGTTTTTTTCTTCTTCGTTCAAAAAGGAAACCAGCTGTAGGTACCCTTCCTACCATAGTACAAAACCTGTAAAACCATTAACTTTTTCGGAAAAATATTGATAACTTACCTAAAATCTAGGTGGTTGTCTAAGTTTAGTCCAGACTTGTCTATATTTTGGCATACGGAAGCCTCGGGTTCGATTCCTGGGACTGGACTTCAAATTTTTCTATCTTAAAAAATGCAATTATTGTATTAATTAAGTAATTGGCAAGATATGCCTAAAAAAATACTATAATTATAATCTAGCTAGATAGTCTCGAGTAGCATCTCGCAGTTAAAAGGCATGCTTTGATACAAACGTTACCTTCAAAGCACACAATTCTATTTATACGTCACTGTTCTCAGAAAATCTCGGTACAACGGATATCTCCTATTTTATTTGCTCATAAGTCTCGTTTGGCAAAATTGGATGACACATTTCGTGCGTAATTTGTGAGAGTCAGTAGGTGCCTTAACCCTTCAACGATCTGTGGCCGTATTTTACCGTTCGTGGTGCAATCAACCATATAAAAAACAGAATAAATTGCACAACTATGTTATACATTCACGCAACTTCGTCCAACGTACCTATCGATAAAAACACAAAGACAGGTGACTAATAAAAATACGTCAGTATTGCACATTACTTATCTATTCATATATCTAGGAATGAGTACAAAATATAGTTATTTATAATACCTAAATGTCATTATGCGATTATCAACACATTGTCAAGTTCATACAATTCGATAAATTATTACTTCTCTTATAAAATTGATAAAGGTATTTTAATTTAAAAAAAACTTGTTTGTATGTAGGACCCTGCCAAAAAACTTTAGCAAAATATATATTTGTGGTATATATTTTGATTTTCTTTAGTAGGTACCACATGCGTAAATATTATGCTCTTTGGGACTTGCGTAATCAATAAACTACCATATATTTTACCACCCTATTATAATTAATAGGAAGTGGGTCCTAAGTAATTACTATTGACGATAATTCACCTCCCCTAGCAAAACGAATTTGTCTATCAATTAAATTTGGGAAAAAAAGTTGTCAATGAGGGATCCCTGTGTCCGTCCAACGGTTAAGTGTTGGAGTTTAATAAACTGTTTAATTAAGAGCGTGTTAGCGGCGTGAGTGAGGTTAGGGAGTGCGCGGGCGCAGTGCGAGCTGCGCTTGCGTCGCGGCACCATGCTGGCGGTGGCGCTGTACCTCGCCGCGAGCGCGGTCGTGGCGTGCGCGAGACCCTTCAACATCACACACCTCATAGTCCCCGAAGTAGTCCCACCTGGACAACAAGAAGTCGACATCGAATGCAGATACGACGCCAACTTCACTCTCCTCAGCTGGTTCAAAGGCGCAAATGAATTCTTCAGGTACCGGCCCGGGGCTGCACCCAGCACACGCTCCTTTCCCATACTTGGAGTGGGAACTGTTGAGCTCCAAGCTTGCGGCCCTACAGCCTGCAGACTGAGACTTGGAGCGCTGACTGAAGAGGCTACAGGGCTATACAGATGCGACATAGAGAGAGACGTTCCACCGTATAAGTTTGAAACGAGAACAGCTTACATGGCGGTCCACGGACATGAACACCGAAGGCCGCTGCTCGAGGGTTTGGCAGAAGAATATGGTGAAGGAGACATGTTACAAGCGTACTGCCGAGGTGCGCCAGATTCGGAGCTTCGCTGGTACATCAACGGTCGAGAAATCGAGGATATGCGGGGATCTGCGACGCTGAAGAGGAAAAGTACGCGGTTTATTTTCTTGGGCTTGCCTCCCATGGTGTCTGTGCAGTGTGCCGAGTTTCGTTACGGGAAAATATACGGCTCCAAGGAAATGAAGGCCCGGTGGAATGAAGTTGGCCATATTCGAAAAAATGATTCGAAAGTAGCAAAAAATAGTTCCAGTGGTAATTTAGTGCATATAGGTTTATTAAGCATAGTTTTATATTTATTAAAATTTTAAATCATAAATGTAAATATTTAAATAAATACAATACAATGAAATGCCCAATGTTGATAGTCTTTTGAAGCGATACTTTTACGTGCCTAAAGTATTGCCTAGTGTTACCTAAAACTATTGCTCTGGGTAAATTAATTCATTATTTTGTTCCTTCTAAGTTAATTGTATGTAATAAACTACAAATACAAAGATTATTTGTGCCAAAGATTATGTTACACAAAATGTAGATAAGTTTATTATTTGCAATTTAATTAAATTGATAATTTTAGTCAATGTTTTTTTTCTTTTCTTGTTAAAGTACTTAACTTTAACTTCAGCACATATTTTAATATTACTATTGCCTTGTCAATCCTACAAAAAAAAATCTAATGTGGAGTATACGAATATACATATTTATAATGAGAAAGTTTGTTACTCAATGACGCTAAAACTACAGAACAGATTTGGTTAAAATTTGGCACAGACTTGGATTATAGTCTGGAATAGCATAGGTAGGCATTTTTTATCATCCTCGAAAAATGTAGAATATCCACGCATTGGCTAGTATTTTAATACATACATATTTTTCACTTGTCCTGACTGACTGACTGATTCATAAATGTAGAGTCTATACCGTTGGGACTACAAACCTGTAATTTTGGAGGTTGATGCCGTTTGAAGTTAGAAGTTTGTATGAAACTCCGTCAGTTTTTAAGTTAAATCTATACTAATCTTTAAAATATCTTATATATACTTATCTAAATTTCTCAATGTAAGCGAGTGTAATTCTTTTTTGAGAAATAAATGTCTTAAACCGTATATATAATGTTAGTTACAATACTCCTCCGAAACGGCTAGACCGATTTTTATGAAATTTCATATACATATTCAGTAGGTCTGAGAATCGGCCACTATCTATTTTTCATACCCCTAAGCGATAAGAGTTGTTCACCCCCTAAAATTTATAACTATACTATAATCTATACTAATATTATAAAGCGGAAGAGTTTGTTTGTTTGTTTGTTTGTTTGTTTAAACGCGCTAATCTCAGGAACTACTGGTCCGATTTGAAAAATTCTTTTTTTGTTGGATAGCCCATTTATCGAGGAAGGCTATAGGCTATATAACATTGCGCTACAACTAAAAGGAGCGGAGAAGCGACGAGAAATGTTTAAAAAACGGGGAAAAAATACGCATACGAAGTTGTGCGGGACAGCTAGTCTATAATATTATAAAGCTGAAGAGTATGTTTCTATGTTTAAACGCAATAATCTCAGGAACTACGGGTCTCAATTGAAAAATTATTTTACTGTTAAATAGCCCATTTATCGAGGAAGGCTATAGGCTATATAACATCACGCTACGACTGACAGCAGCGGAGCAGCAAGTAAAAAAATTGCAAAAACAGGGAAAATTTACGCAGACGAAGTTGCGCGGGACAGCTAGTCTAATCTAAAATAAAGAAACAGCGTTTCAGCGTTTTTGGAAAACTACTAACTACTACATTATATAGATTGGTATAGATTTAACTTAAAAACTGACGGAGTTTCATACAAAATTGCACCTCCTGTGGTTGCAATTAAGAAACTCATTTTTGGAAAATCAACCCTTAAGAACATAAAATCTTTCACGCGGGCGAAGGTGCGATCCACTGCTAGTATAACGATATAACAGTCAATGAAATACCTAAGACAAATAATGAATAAGAAATTATACCTTAATAATACTATAAAAAAAATTCAATGTCGTAAACGGTGTTTTAAAGTCTCTGTCATCTGCTTAGCGACGGATTTCCTGTTTTGCCTTTTTTTCTTAACTACCCTAACCCGCAATAAACAATAAATTAGTAGGTACAGTAGGATCAACGTTACTTGACTAGATTGAAGGTGGCCAAAAGTGGTTGCGCAGATGCATTTGATGATGATACCATTTACTACTAAGTAAATGGTGACAGGAAGCGGGGGGCGGGAGAATTAGAGATGCGATTACGCATTACATTGTCATAATTAGTATTACTAACTCATGTTTTTTGTGATTTATTTCGTAAAGAATTTTTTTTTCAAACTTTTTTTAGCATTTACTGTAACTGTTCTAAATTTAAACTTTTATGAACTCATTTAAATAGTATTTTTATATTGCTGAATTAAGATTTTGTTAGTATTTTTAATCGATTTTAAATTATTAATCGTTTTCGTAAGTAATTTTAGGGTCGCAACTTAACTTTAATTCGGTCATGTTACGTTGATTCAACTGTATACCTAGACTCGGAACCAATATTAGGAACCTTCATAAAGCTGAGTCCTAGGGGGGAATTAAACCCATCGTGATGATTCGTGTGTCTCCTTCTATGGGATCAACGTGACCACTCCTGACCTCATTCACTGAATATATTTCAGTAAAACCTAATTTAATCATGATCATGTGACTTCTTCTATGGGGTCAGGCAAGTTTTCGTTCCCGTGATCAGAAAGCGACACTTCTCCTCTCCCCTGTCCTCATTCCTTGAAATGCCTTAATTTCTGTTCCAAAAATTGAAACTTGAATTAATAAAAGTTAGGCATTTCTGATATATGGGTAGGTATCCAAAAATATGTCATATACCCAGAATATTGACAGAATTTATGCAGTAGAGGGGTACTAAAACGCATCGAATTTATGTCCTATTACAATATCTAGTAAAATGTTAAGGACCTTTTCACCCAAGACAAATATGACCTGAGGCCGGCACGGCCTCAGGTCATATTTAACTTGAAGCGAAATCAAAATTTGCCGTCCCAATAAGTGTGGAGGTGGGAAGGGGGAGAAACAAATCAATTTAGCGTCCCTTGGTAGCATTTCAGGAACTAGGTTCCTTAGTCGGAGGATGCTGTCGGCGCCCCCTGACCTATGGTGCCTGGAGCGGCCGCTCCGTTCGCTCCCAGGACTGGCCGGCCCTGAACCAAGACCATAAAACACTTCATTTTTATAGTTATCTTAAACTAGTAGGTAACTCATCGGTTGTAGACGTTCTTTGTTTTAAATTTTTAATTTCCTGAATGATTTCCCCGGTACTTAATATCCCGGCGTCAACGGGAAAGGAAATGAAAACAACAGTATTTTTAACTTAGTGCTATAGATGCCATAATAACGGATATTTATTCTTTACTAGCCGTCCCGCGCAACTTCGTCTGCGTAAATTTTCCCCGTTTTTGCAACATTTATAATTGCTGCTCCGCTCCTATTGGTCGAAGCGTGATGTTATATAGCCTATAGCCTTCCTCGATAAATGGGCTATCCAACAGTGAAATAATTTTTCAATTCGGACAGTAGTTCCTGAGATTACCGCGTTCAAACAAACAAACTCTTCAGCTTTATAATATTAGTATAGATATCTTTCTCACTTGGTCTACTGTTAAGTTGTAAAGCCTACTCAGCTGTGATAGACTTATTGTACCTTTACTTTCATAAATAAATTATTATTAATATTATTATTATAGATTTCCTTTTAATTTCACTATATTAACTACTACCGTGATTTTTTTCACATACCGAACATTGACTGCCTCTGTGGCGCGGTGGGAGTGTGTCAAGCTGAGAAGAGGTCGTGGGTTCGATTCCCACACGGGACACCAATTTGTGTGACCCACAAAAAAAGTCAGGGGATGTAAGGGGGCGCATCACCATCTTTCGCTCCAAGCCAACCTCACCTGCACGCGGTACATCCTGCTGTACAACGAACGAGGCTCTGGCGACCGGCTGGTGGCGGTATAACCATCCCAATTTAAGGCGTAGCTGAAGTAATAGGTCAGTGACGGGCAGCAGCGTCACTGATGCGAGAGCTACGCCCTGCGATCGCCAACCCGCCTGCCCAGCGTGGCGATTATGGGCATTACCCCAAATGCACAAAGCACTAAGGCCACGGCCCCCAGTTCCCGGCAGTCACGCTATTCCTGGACATGGTGGCGTCCACGGTAACGGCGTGGCGGGGGGTGCTAAGAATCTCCGGGCTACGGAAGGCCACCACAACCGACTGACCCTGGCGACGTATAACGGACGCACGCTACGGCTAGACTTGCATCTGGCACAACTTGAGGTGGAACTTGGGAAGATTAGGTGGCATATCCTCGGGTTAAGTGAAGTCCGAAGAGAGGGAGAGGACACCATAACCCTCGAGTCAGGCCACTTTATGTACTTCCGCGAGGGAGACCAAAAATCTCAAGGTGGTGTTGGGTTTCTGGTAAATAAGTCCCTTTCTGACAACGTTGTGGAAATGTCTAGCGTGTCGAACAGGGTAGCGTACCTCATTATCAAGCTCACCGAGAGGTATAGCCTCAAGGTAGTGCAAGTGTACGCACCGACCTTGGCACATCCAGACGACGAAGTGGAGGATATGTTCGATGACATATCGAGGGCCCTCCACTCCACCACTAAGACCCACTACAACGTTGTTATGGGGGACTTCAACGCTAAAGTGGGAGTACAAAATTGCAGCGAATTGGTAGTAGGATCCCATGGATTTGGAAGCAGAAATCATAGGGGGCAAATGCTAGTCAACTTCCTCGAACGGGAGGGGCTCTTCTTGATGAACTCCTTTTTCAAGAAACGGCCCCAAAGGAAGTGGACGTGGCAAAGCCCCGACACTATGACGAAAAACGAGATCGACTTCATCATGACGGACAAAAAGCATATATTCAGAGACGTCATCGTGATCAACAGGTTTAATACCGGTAGTGATCACCGACTTGTCCGAGGCTCTCTGAATATCGACTTCAAGGCGGAACGTGCCCGTCTGATGAGGTCCAGGCTCCGACCTACTTTGCTCCAAACCATGATAGGATCCGAAGCGTTCCAGTCAAACCTGGATAACCGATTTGCTGCCATGGAAACCACAACAGACGTAAACCAGAAGCTCGTAAATGTGGTTCGGATACTCAGGGAAGAAGGTACGAGATTTTGTGAAATGCAGCGTAAGGGCAAGAAGTCAAAGCTTTCGGAAAAGACTTTAGGGCTAATGAAGGAACGACGTGAAAGCCCACCCGTCACTTCGTCGGAAAAGCGCGCTCTAAACCAAGAGATCAACAGGCTTATACGACACGACCTTCGGTGCTCCAACACTCTTTTGATTAAAAGAGCGATCGAGCAGAACCGGGGGTCAAAAGTGTTCGTACAATCTCTTGGAAGAAGCCACCTGACGAAGTTGACCACAGCAAGTGGAGAAGTCGTTTCTTCGAAGCCGGCAGTCCTCTCCGAAGTGGAAGGCTTCTATGGCCGGTTATACGCTTCGCATGCATCTCGACCTGATCCTGAAAATGAGGGTCCTAGAGCCACTCTAACACGCCACTACACCGAAGACCTGCCAGAAGTCAACATTGACGAAATCGTGCTGGCTCTTAAACAGCTGAAAAATGGAAAAGCCCCTGGAGAGGATGGCGTTACAACAGAGCTGTTAAAAGCTGGAGGTAAACCCGTACTGAGGGAGCTCCAAAAGCTTTTTAATGCTGTCCTGTTTGAAGGGAGAACTCCGGAGGCGTGGAGTAGAAGTGTAGTCGTCTTGTTCTTCAAAAAAGGAGATAAGACCCGGCTGAAGAACTACCGACCTATTTCTCTTCTAAGCCACGTCTATAAGCTGTTTTCAAGAGTCATCACGAACCGTCTTGCGCGAAGACTTGACGAATTCCAACCACCGGAACAGGTTGGATTTCGGAGCGGATATGGCACCATAGACCACATCCACACAGTGCGGCAGATTATACAAAAGACCCAGGAGTATAATCAGCCCCTGTGTCTAGCATTCGTGGACTATGAGAAGGCCTTTGACTCGATTGAAATCTGGTCCGTTCTGGAGTCTCTGCAGCGATGCCAAGTAGATTGGCGATATATCCAAGTGATGAGATGTCTCTACGAAGCCGCCACCATGTCCGTCCAAGTACAGAATCAGCAAACAAAACCTATACCATTGCATCGAGGAGTGAGGCAAGGGGACGTTATTTCCCCGAAACTGTTCACAAATGCAATGGAGGATATGTTCAAGACGCTGCACTGGAAAGGGCGGGGCATCAACATCAATGGTGAATACATTTCTCACTTGCGATTTGCAGATGACATTGTCATCATGGCGGAAACGCTGCAGGACCTGCAACGGATGCTGAATGACCTGGCTGACTCCTTTGTACGCATCGGCCTACGGATGAACTTGGATAAAACCAAGGTCATGTTCAATGAACATGTACTACCGGAACCGACAGCGGTGCACGGCGCTGTTCTCGAAGTTGTTCAAAAATATGTGTACCTCGGGCAGTCATTGCAGTTAGGTAGAAACAACTTCGAGGACGAGGTGAACAGGAGGATTCGGTTGGGTTGGGCAGCGTTTGGTAAGCTACGTCAAGTCTTCTCATCGTCGATCCCACAATGTCTAAAGACTAAAGTCTTTAATCAGTGCGTCCTACCCGTCATGACATACGGAGCCGAAACGTGGACACTGACGGTACGGCTGGTCCACAAGTTCAAAGTCGCTCAGCGGGCTATGGAACGGGCTATGCTCGGAGTTTCTCTTAGGGACAAAATCAGAAATGAGGTGATCCGGCAGAGAACCAAAGTTATCGACATAGCCCACCGGATTAGCAAGTTGAAGTGGCAGTGGGCTGGCCATATTAGCCGAAGAACCGACAACCGTTGGGGTAAACGAGTTCTTGAGTGGAGACCGCGGCTTGGCAAACGTAGTGTAGGACGCCCTCAAGCCAGGTGGAGTGATGATATACGCAAAACGGCTGGCAGGAGCTGGATGCGAGAAGCCGAAGATAGAACAAAGTGGCGTGCAATTGGGGAGGCCTATGTCCAGCAGTGGACTGCGATAGGCTGATGATGATGACAAAAAAAGTCACAAAAGTGGTAGGGGGGGGGGACACTTGACACTGTAACGGTATGTTATCAAAAATTTGCACTTTAAAAAAAAATGTTCTTTACAACTCCTGAATGTTTAATAGACCTATCTAATGTATATCCATGCAAAATACAGCCTTCTAGCACTAACACTACTAACAGTCTCTAAGCAAAGCTGCGGACGGACGGACATGGCGAAACTATAAGGGTTCCGTTTTGCCATTTTGGCTACGGAACCCTAAAAATCAACCGAATTCAGGCTTGGGGATACATTATTGAATCATAATCCGTATTTTTTTAATCGTGATTTTCAAATATTTTTTCATTTCATTAACATTTTTTATCAACATTGCAAGTAGGTATATATGATAATAAACCATAACCTTCGTTACGTACGTAAGGTTTTTCCATATGTTAATTATCTAATGTACCTAATTAATTGAAAAATCACGATGAAAAATGTTGGTCGCGGATTATTGTAAATGCCTGTTTTTTTATTAATTTTATGTTTATTCGGCGCCCGCGGGCGCGGGGGGCGGCTCCCCCCCCGTGGCGCCCCCGTACCCCGCGCCCGCGCACAACGCGGCGCGCGCGCGCAGGTTCCGGCCGCTCTCTATCGCGCCTTGAGCGAGCCAAGTCTGGGGCGACGAGCCAACACACACACTCTATAATAATTGTCGGTACTTTTTTGGGTTTAATTTTGATATATAAAATAGGTATGTTTCATAATTACCGCGGACCCCCCCCCCCCCCCACATTTGAAAGCTATTGCTACGGCCGTAATAACGATTAAATAAGTCATATAAAAAAAAAATCATTGAAACACATTAATTGTAATTCAGTGGTAGGTCCATATTAACCAAGGAGTATAGTATACATTGGAGGATAATAACTATAATACATTTCAACAATTCGGAGATTTGAACATTACAAATACATAAAGCTGTAAAATGTTTGCCAACAGCCATTTGAAGCTCAAAAGGGAGCCACGGTATTGTTATCCGGAAGTCTATTGTACACCTCTGGGCCCATAAAATTAGGTACCTGTGTTCTGTATCGGGATAAATGACATGCATAAGCTTACAGGATTTTGTGAGGGTGCATTAACAGCCGCCATGTTATTCGCATTTCTAGTTTTGGATGCGTGTATGTCGCAATGCGCTGAATAATTTGCTAAATTAGTTCTAACATACAACGCCATATGCACGATGGCAGGTGTCGTCAAGATACCTAAACTTTTGAAGTAAGGCCTAGCAGATACATCCTGCGGTATGCCTACGATGGCTCTTGGCATTATGAACGCTGGCTCCCAGTCAGCAGCGTAGCAATTAATGTACCTACTGTGGCGAAGTAACGAGTACGTGCGACCCCAACAGATACCACATGAGCTACACGACGTAGAGCATAGCAAGCGCAGCCATTTTGGCACACAACTTGTCATTATGTTTGTCCCACTTTAGGCTGTCTTATAGGTATTTCAAATCCTAAAAATTTTGTTGCTCCGACACGTTGCAATTGTGTATGTGTTGTCAAAGTCAAATCATGGCCAGACAAATTATAGGGTTGTATAAAATGTAATAATAAATATGTAATTGTGAGTTTATTAAAAAAAAATGCATTTTCATTTGTAACAGAATTTATGGCCGGACATACGTTTTAAATATTTTTTAATTCTCTCTCTTCTTCTCTTGTAGGTAATTTGCTAAGTTTATACACAGGTTCCCATCCCATCATTCCCATCCCTTGGTTATACCAACTTCAGATACCACCTGTGTTGTTAGTTAGTTTAACTGTTCTATGTTTATAAACAAAACATTCACGTATAGATCAGGACTGCGCCATCCCAATAAATTAAAAAGTATTGACTGCAAAGCGTGAAAGAGAGAAAAAAAACTCGTGCGGCCTTTGACAGGTATTGTCCACAAAGTAGCGTTGGCTCTTTCTAGAGAGTAGTCAATTTTGTGAGGTTATAGCGCAGTCCTAATCTCTACGTCAATGTTTTTAAATTATTTTGTATCTTTATGTTATGGAGAAAATAAAAAAATATATATTATTACAATATTTAATAAATTTATTTGTAATTAAAAAAATTTGTTTTAATTGCTGATTGCAGATTTTTTTTTCATTCTACTGTCTGACTAAACAATTTAACAAAGAAATGAAACAAAATGTTATTTCCCCTTAACCATTGACGTAAAGACTTGGACCGCACCATCCCTTTCAACAAAGAGCATGCCTTTCAATTAAAAGTCACTCAGAATAAAAACTACATACTAGTACTAGTATAGTATTATATTATCTGTGATACTAGATATGAAGATAGACAAAGATAGTTAATTACGTATCCAATGAAAAAGAAAGGGATGAAAACTTTTTTCTGTCCTTATCGTCGTAGCCGGTTTTTTCTGTTTGGCCCACTGTGGCGAACAATGAAATTGTGCCAAACCAGTTAACTAGAGTTATGTATATTCGGGTATTTTAATACATTGAATACTTACTTGTAAGACACAATACCCTGTTAGGTTATTTTTTCTTTGTTCTTATTTGGCTCAGATTTCACGCGATGCTGTTAGTAATTTTTATTAATTTGTTATCTACGCAGCCGATTGGATGAGTCACAATTTGCGTTTATTTAAGCAGTGAATTTAAAAGAAAAAAAGACGTAACAGATGACGTGGTCACCCACAAACGGCAGTAACTGCAGAAAATGTGGGTGCACACATTTTCTAACGAATTACTTGCAAATACAAGATATTGTATTCATCTACTTGAGAAACAGTTGCGCTAACATTGAAATCTATGGAACAATGATAAACGCACAAAAAAATAAAAGGTTTCACTTTTAAAATATTTTTATAGCTTGCTATCGCTCGTGACTCCGCCCGCGTGGATGTCAGTTATCATCGAGATAAAAACCAGGGCCGGTCTGTCCTGCGGGCGAACGCTCCAGGCGCCATAGGTCAGGGGGCGCTAAAAGCGTCCTCCGACAAAGAAATCTAGGACGTTAAATCTATCAAATTGATTTGCAAAGGATGCTAAATTTGTTTGGAAGGGGCGCTAAATTGATTTGCACCGCAACGTCGCGGATGAAATGATCGGCATAACCCTCCCCCCCCACCCCGCCCACCCGCCTTCCAAAACTATCCCTTAACATTTTTTTAGCTAGCCAATTTTCCTCCCAGTCTCAAATATTTACTGTAGGTATATGTTTCATTTAACTGAATCTCACCGGCTATGCATGCATGCAGACTTAGGAATTAGGATAACAGTGCATGTATTACTAGTACTGACCACTTTCAAGAAAGAGACAACGCTACTTTGTGGGCAATACCTGACAATAAGAGTCAGGGTGGCAGCAGATAAATTTCTCTTTTTCAGTTTGCTGCCATTTTTACAACTCCAATATTTACTGTAAAGTTGAAACTTGAAAGGCATGGTGCAGTCCAGGTCTATACGTCAACGTTATGAACGTATGACAGTTCAATTTGCCGCCATTTTCACACCGCAAAACCTGACCATTGACCGCCACGAATAGGTTGGTCAGCAGCACCAACCTATTTGTGTGTAAAGCAGCAATAACTAATGAAATTCTATGTAAATTTAACAATGTATGAAATATCTTTTCAAAACATTACACAATGATTTTATTTCACCATTTCACAATTTGATTTATTACTCATCTGAGCAAAGAGAACACATTGCCCTCACAAAAAAAATATATTAACGTAGGGGAAAAACAAAACATTGGACAATGTGTAAAGTCTTACTTTTTCAAATTTAATAATAAAATATTAAATAAAAATCTACACAGTTCCTCTCAAATGTTAAGATTATTGATATTCCAAAACAAAAAAATATAAATTAAAGATTAATAAAGCATATCAAATGAAAAACAAAGGTATACTGTTTCTAATATACTGGCAACATCGAAATTAAATATGGCGTCATTGAAAACCCCCTCCTCTACTCTTTAAATACAAAAGTGACAGTGCATTGCTCAGAGCGAAGTCAAGTGTGCATGTTACACGGATAAACATGTTAACAAGTTTTTCCGAAATTTTAGTTTTATGTTATATTCAGTGCCCAAATCGTTCCACAAGAACTGATATATTGAACTTTTCTCCGTCTTGATAAGTGACATAATTAGTAGAAAATAAATAGTGAATACCTATTTTAGCGTTTATTGTAACTGAGCTTCGTTACAAAAAAAAATCACCATGCCGAAAGGAAAGAAAAAGGGAAAATACGGTAAGTGGTTTAATTTGATGTGAAAACTGTTTTTAGTTTGGTTAGGTGGTGTGTTAAAAAGCGCGATTCCGCCAAGAATGAGATCACGCGGCGACCTTGTGGTCCGGACTTTCCGCGGGACGTATGTAGTGACGTTATATTTGCCCACGGTCATTATACTTTGATGCCAATACCCTACAGGGACCATATGGTAGCAAATATCTAGCTCCAATCTTCATGATTGATACGTTTCCCAAATCTGTCTCACATTGCAACCTTTACTTTCACGTCATTATAATTCCCACGTGTGAATTCTCTGTGGTCATGCTTTGTCTACAAACAAAATGTTTTAGCTACTAGCAAATGTGCTTAGATCTGGCTTTTGGACTGTTTATCTGCCAGATAACATTGTGACCTTCTTAGATAAATTATTGTATATTACATAATTTTATGTAATTAATACAGGAAGTAATACAAATAGAACTGTTTGTTTTGCTTACTCATCAATTATTTTTTCAACAATACAAATTATAATTCCTCTTTTAAAATGTTAAACTTATTATCAGGCACAAGTTTTATAGTTGTTTTTTTTTTCGTAAAACCTAAACTTGTTTGAACATTCTAAACAAGACATCAGTATTGAGGTCAATTCTTTTGTTTTTGCTCACAGACCAAGATAGCAGTTACAGTGAACAAAAACATGAAAATGATATTACTCATTACATCATAACATTTTGTAATACAAAATTGCAATATTGTTTATAATATTGTATATTTATTGCTCTTAAAACAATAGAAAAGTATCCCAAACCATTTAGTATTTTTGTTAGCATCACTAAGCAAGTGGATGCTATTGCTTAGTGATGCTATATATGTATAAGTGATAACGTTGTTTTTAGTACCAGGTTCACTGTGTCTTCAAAATTATGACTTTTGATATAAATTTACTAATCTATATAATGCCTTTATTGTTCTTAAAATAAATACTTCAATCTTGTAGTACAATCAATAAGTTTTTGAAGTTAGCAATGCTTGGGAAATACCAAACATTTGATGGTTTTTTTTTAAATTTTCTTTGGTTGTGGTGTTAAAATTTGAAGCTTGTAAGGGTTTTTGTGCCAGGATGATAGTGATTAACAATGTTTGAGCTTTCTTCTGTACATTGTTGCATTACTACAGACTCCCCACCTTTTTATAACACTATCTATATTTTTAATCAGTCAAGCAAGTATTATATAAACAGGTTATAACATTCACAATGTCATTTTATAACCTGTTTGATAAGAAAAATGCTGTTACAATTTTGTTTAATCTGCAAGTTGGTTTAATATAATAATATATATATTAAAATAATATTTTACTGTAGAGATTGAGTTATAAAATACTGTTAACGTCTTGCTTAATCAGCTTCATGAGAATTTACTAATAATGTATAATATTAAAACTAAACTTTTTATAATTCTCAGAGCCTTCATATTACATTGTCTTTTAATTATAAACATATTATTACAATATGTATTACTAATGTATATTATTCTGCCTTTATGTTTGTTTATTGATTAAATTACTTGGCCAATATTGATCAAATTTTAGTATTGAAGTAGCTAGTACTTGAAGAATGTCATACATTATATACAAATAAAGTTAAGATTGTTTTGGTTGTACATTAAGTCCAGAACAAAATGTGAATGTTTTGTTCCAGACTTACTGTAATAATAACAACCTTGCTTGGTGCAAGACTGCCTTTTCTAATGGTAATGTTGATAAGATTAGGCTTGATAAACATAATATTCCTTAGTTAAAAAGGTTTGTGGTAATTACCAAATGCGTATTGATAACAACCAGTAATTTAATGAGACACATTTCCTAGTAAACTGTTAATAAGTATGTCTTTTATTTGTTAATAGCATAAGGGCAAATAAACAAAATCATTAGAGGCATTTCATGACTTTGGGACAGGGACCATAACCCATCTCTTGCGCCCATTGCATATTAGTAGCTGTACTATAAAATGACCTTATGAAAAAGGACCCTCGCAACTACAATGATGAATATGCTAAGCGTTGTTGTGCTGTGACTGCCAGGGGCACAGGGTCCGTCGCGGTGGACATGTTTGGTGGAGGCCTATGTCCTGCAGTGGATATCTTTTGCCAAATATTAACACTTATAATTTGTGGGAAAATACACCCTAAAAACACCTTCATAAAATATCTCTTCTGTACTACAATAGAATATTCTCAATAACATAACTTTTTACAAATTCAACATTGGGGGAGTATTATAAACTTGCCATTGAAACTATTAAAACACCCAAAGCAATGGACATATTTGGAGGGGGTTTTTTTTACCATGCTAGCCATTAGGCACTCTAATATTTGTTGCTGAATAGGTTTTAAAAAAATAAACTATCCTAGTTTATTTCTTTTAAGTAGGTAACATTATCTTCTACAGTAACACTGAAGTGTAATTTGGTAACCATTGCTTAGATTGTGCTGTGAATATTTATACAACATTCTGGTTCATTCAAGACAGTAAAGGTCAAATGTTACATAAAGTGAATGATAGCTGATGAAATTTGTATGGTGGCCCACTGGCCCACATCCCACATGTTAGGTGCTGATGTGAATACTTTGTACTTGATTAACTTTTAATATGTACTAGAATGTTATCGTTATAGATTTACATCAACAGTACTGATGAGGAAAACTGACTGTTTGATTTTGAACAAGTAACTGACATGATTATAGTCGTCATTTGTTGTCCTGTTTCTAATCATTAATTGCTGTATTGTAATAAGATATAAAGATTAAATACAAATAGGTATGTATGTACTTAAAAGCAACTCAATTAAGAGATGTGTACATATCTGTCTGCTATGTATAATTGTACAAGTACCTACAAAACTTTTCAAATTTGTAATTGTATAAGTACCTAGTGGAAGATCAATTTTTCGATCAGTTTGACAGTTTGAACCTGCTGAGGAATCCAAGATCTTGTTTTGGGGAGAGTTCGCAGAGTTTGTTAGAACAAATTTTTTATGAATGAAATGCAAATGTTTTATGAAAGACTAGCTGTGCCTGCAACTTCGCCCGCGTGATGTTGCAGTGCTGCTACTCCCTATATCATATATCATGATTATAAAAGTAGTCTATGTTACTTATTACACTGTCTTACAGTAAAAATCCTGTCAAAATCTATCAAGCCATTTCCAAGAACAAACAGACAGTCAGACATAAAATTGTAATCTGTTTTGGTTTTAAGTACTATATACAACTTTCATTATGTATTTAGCAAAAATCTGCTGTTTTGACATTATAGACACTCCAATTTTATTTATTAGTATATATCTATAGAATGTATAGAAAAACGCCTATGCAAGGGTGTTGCTTTCTGGAGGGAGAGACTTAGACATTTAACACCTTTGTTTTACACTAAGAATAACCTTTAGTTATTAGTTATAGCTATCATTATTTTAGTTTTACAAAGTAAAGACATTACATACACCTGACTGTAAAATGATAATAAATACAGAGAAATAACTGTGGCCATGAAATAGTATAATGTATGTCTGTGTGTACATAAGTTATGGAGATATGCACTGCCCCTTTCACTTCGCGACCTAATAACAACGTCGCAACATCGTAACTCGTATTGTAGATCTGTTTGTGTGAGCCTTTATGTGTTATTTCCGGGAGTTAGACTTGTTTACACCAGTTTTACTCGTGTTGTACTCAAGTGATACCTGTTTAACAGTTATTCATTATATTAAATGATGTTATAGCTTAGCACATGGTTGAAAAGTTATATAAAAATATTTTAAAAAAACAGGCTTTTAATCAGGTCATGCCTGTTACAACGCAGTTTCTTCAGAACTGAACCAACCTCTAAAACTTCAATTCCATATATAGCTGACCCGCGCAGCTTCGTCTTCGTAAATTTTCCCCGTTTTAGCAACATTTTTAATTGCTGCTCCGCTCCTATTGGTCGTAGCGTGATGTTATATAGCCTATAGCCTTCCTCGATAAATGGGCTATCCAACAGTGAAAGAATTTTTCAATTCGGATCAGTAGTTCCAGAGATTACCGCGTTCAAACAAACAAACTCTTGAGCTGTATAATATTAGTATAGATATAAAATAGAGTATAGAGATTGTTGTTAAAAATTCTGTTGAATTATTAACCCAAACTACTAGTATAGTAATCTGTGCCCAAACATACTAATAGGTCAATTGGAGTCAAAGTTCAATTTACTGCAGTCCTTAGTTAAAATGTTCCATTCAGTCAAATCTATAATAATCTATACTAATATTATAAAGCGGAAGAGTTTGTTTGTTTGTTTGTTTGTTTAAACGCGCTAATCTCAGGAACTACTGGTCCGATTTGTAAATTCTTTTTTTGTTGGATAGCCCATTTATCGAGGAAGGCTTTAGGCTATATAACATCGCGCTACGACTAATAGGACCGGAGAAGCGACGAGAAATGTTTCAAAAACGGGGAAAAATTACGCATACAAAGTTGCGCGGGACAGCTAGTCATAAAATAAATGTTAGTTATATTTCGGGACTTAATCGCGTGAATTATTTAAAGGTACGAACCTTTTATTTTCGTACCTTTAAATAATTCACGCGATTAAGTCCCGAAATATAACTAATATGTATAAAAATCGCGAAAGTTTAAAAACAATAATAAAATAAATGGTTTTAGAACCATTAAATAATATACAAAGATGGTTTTTTTTGTATGTGTAGAACAGAGACACCAAATGTTTTGTCTTTGTTTGTACATATGTACAAACAAAGACAATGTCATTATACATATTTACTAAATAGCATAGAAGACAAAAAAATCTCTTTGTAAAATTCTGTTCTTACGACGAGACTTCTGTTGTTTACGTATTTTAGTTGGATAGATAACGATAATACGAAAAATATAGAGAGGAAACTCATGTCTCTGAAAAGAAAACGTTATAAGGCCGATAAAGAAAATAATTAGATAACTACATATAAGTCACTAGAAATGGACAAATTATATTAATAACAGAGTGACTACAAAGCGCCGTATGCGGGACCTTGTATAAAAATGGAGCTGACACGAATACACGCGATATCAACCACAGAATGCAGTTAATGTTATTACCGCCTACGTAGCTCAATCAAATGTGCCGGTAGTTAACCACTAAACATCGAGAATGCAGAAGAAAGGCTTCATACAACACACGGACACGAAATTGCAGAGCATTTAACCTGAAGGTGTTCTATAAGATTCCATGAGCGAAGAAACTTTTCGGTACCCTCTGTGTTTTGTGGTTCTACGTTCTAAAAACATAGGTTCAATGCGGTAGTCTGGAACTCTTGAGAACACTGTAGCTTAGCGTGATATCGCGTAATTCAAAACGTTTAGCTCATAGTTTAATAAGTCCACAACTAAGTGGATAAAAGGCATGTTTGTGATGGATTTTTTTAGTCGAAGTAGCAAGTTATCTTTATACGAACCATCTTTTGATTACTTAAGTGACAAAACTGCGCTTATCTAAAAAAAAATAATCTTTTACAGTGAATGAATCTTCCGGACATTATTACCATAAACACAAATATTATGGAGAATGGAGATACGAAAGTAAAGGGCAAGAGCATGTTGGACCATGCTCAGTGTAGGGTTCAGCAGCCTTGTTGCATGTTCATGACACTTACGCCCTTTTGTTGAGAAACGCAGTTTTTCGGCAATAACTCAATGATGGTATATCCGATCATGTCCGAAAATTTGTCCCTACCGCAATCGTTAACTTTGAAGATAATGGCATATGTATAAGCAGGCCCTCATAGTTAAATATTTAATATATTGCGCTCCATCGCTCTTTGACAGACCTTGTACTCCTTGAGCTCCTTGTGCTTACGTTAAAGACGTAAGAAATTTCAGGAGTTTAAGAAGATTAAGATTTCCGATGTGCCATAACTCACTTGCTATATATTTAAAAACCGTTTCATTTATTGTCCTACAGAGCACAGAAGAACAGAGCAGCCGTACTCGTCAGACGAAGACGCAGGCATCGACATGACCATCGACAACTGCTCGGAAACATCGGCGCAGTCCGACCTCAAGAGCAACCACGATGACGCAGGTATGTTTTGAATAATGCATTGTTGGCCGTTATCGAGAATACTGTCCAGGTAGAAAAAATACCCAAGTGACCATTAGGGAACAAAAGAACATCTGTCTGCTATATTATTATTTCTAGCCTCTCATAATCGCGTTACGAAAAAGTTATAAGCGAAAATGTTTAGAAACATTATCAGCTACTCTTACAATAAGAGAGGTTATAAATATTAATAATAGAAGGCAGATGTTCTTTTGTTTCCTAATGGTCACTTGGGTATTTTCTACCTGGACAGTATTCTCGGTAACGGCCGGACATTTTCGCTTATAACTTTTTTATTTATAGTTCTACGACAAAAAGTTACTGGACCAAAGTTGTAGAGAATTTAATTTGCAACAAAAAATGTTAACACATTTTTTTATCAGATAAATAGTTTAAGAAATATATCGTAAAAACCATTTCAACCCCTATTTTCAAGATGGCGGCCGTGGGGCAAGGGTGGTGACTCCAAAAACTTGCTTTTAGCGTTACACTGACCCCCCCCCTACACATCAAAAAAATAAAATTGCGTCCTCTAAAAACGCAACCCCAAATGTAACTTTTCAATGGACTAAATGGTTTTACAACTTTTTAGCCACACTTCTACGAACGTCGAATTGCTACTTGGTCTTTTCATGTTCCTTACCAGTTATCTGTGTTCTGTTTGATCTGATCTTTATTTTTTCTTCATGCGAAAGATATTATACTCGTTGACTGAGCACGCCTCGTAGAAGAGGTCGGACCATAAATTGTCCAGTATAACCATTTATTTATATAAACTTAATTTTCTTCTGTCTCTAAAAATATCAACATTTTAACCACATTAAACAAAGAAAAAATTAATAAAACGGTATAACGCGTTGTCCAATAATATTATGACGATGGTGATAAAGAAAAATTATCACTCACGTCATAAAATTGCTTAGCGAATACAAAAATATCAATTTAACAGATAACATTTCCTCGTACTCGTTTTTAACATCATAGATAGACTGATACCAGAAACAAGAGCTGGCATAGGTGTTAATATTAAACAATCCTATGTGAATGAGTGAATAATATGTACTATTGAACAAGCTCGACTATTTTACACGATATACATATACATCCGGAGAACTGCGGTCTTTATGATCGTCATAAACACACACACACCTTAACGAGTTCGATAATCAAATATAATGAGTGTTGCGTATTTCCAATTAAATTTAAATCGAGACTCGTTTGGCTAATAGAAATATCGGTCATCCATTAAAATTGAGTTTTTGAGCATACTTGTCTCATGAATTTATTAATTCGCAGTTTCCTTAATATTGGAATCAAGATACAGCAATATAGCGATTACTTTCGGAGCTCCTCTTCTAACCAACTAAATAGCAATGCTCGTACCTGTCTCAATGATTTCTAATATTGGAAATCATTAAACATCAGAAAGCTCACATTACAATCTCTACACAAAACCAACCAGATTTCCCATTTGTACCTTTCAGAAAGCTAGATTTCCAATTAATAAATCCGGAATAATCCAATCGTTATTACTATTTTTATTTGCACAAATGTTAAGCCAAAGTTGATGACCCGATAAGGTCGTTTAAAAAACGACGGAACCCAAACATCTACGTGGCGTGTACAACGTGTATTGATTTCTCCCAACGTACTTGTATCGGCTACTGAAATACTAATCGCTTTGTAATCGACATTTCACCTGCCCGTGCGATTTACCCTTATTGTCCTTTTCCATTATTGGAAGCAGATCATTTCTATACATATCTAGGACAGTGAATGCTGGACTTGGTTTCATCCTAATTATACTATTGTCCATAATTGTATTAGAGCCAATTTGATTTTAAACAGAAGGTATTAAGTACAGTCAATAGAAATATCCTTTCGTAAAAGGCTCTGCGTAAAGTTATTCGAAACCTTAAACAAAGAAGAGAAAACTCTTAGCTTAATTTGACTAGTTTTTGTGTTCCGCAACGAAGTCTTATTTATCCAAATCCTAATAATGTTTTCTTTGCAAAGTTTTTGCACAAACCTCGAGGTACTGCGCATTCCTGAAGCCTCGATCTGAGTAGGGGTCAAGGTCACAACGGCCGCATGGGTACGAGTTCGTGTTGGCTTCCAAATGTTTATGTAACGCCTCTATCGGAAAATGTACCAAATGAAACCAACAATTTCCGACAGGCGATTTGTTCTACGTCAATTGGATAGTTGTTATGTTAGTCGGTACTCTTGAAGTTGATTTTTGTCTGTTTTGACGTTCTGCAATAATGGCTTTTCCGGCTTATGTTTATTTTCATACTAGCGGACCCGTGCCAACTTCGTTGGGCTTATGGCACTTACAATAATTAACGTAGCTTTATATTGGTAAAAAATAAAATTGGTTCAGTACATCCAAAGATTACTCCCCTACAACCTCACAAACATTACCTCTTTATAATATTAGTATAGAAATTATAATCTATGTGACATACTATAGTCAGTTTCAAAACAGCTCTGTAAACATTGACTTTGACATGCAGCCAAACTTATAATTTACAGTGTTTTATATTCAACATACTAGCTGCCCGCCCCGGCTTCGCATGTTCAATAGTATAAAGCCTACGACACTAACAAATACCGTGGCTTTCTATTGGTAAAAGAATTTTCAAAAACGGTTCAGTATATCCAGAGATTATCACACTACAACCTCAAAAACTCACAAGCCCACAAACTTTACCTCTTTATATTATTAGTATAGAAGTATAGAGTTATAGACTACCGCAAATATACATATAACTCACACAACTGTAGTCCGTCTAACGTACAATTACTATACACGTGCCAAATGTATGACGAAACAACTCTATCTACGCAATAGACCACTATCGCGCCTGTTACGTTGCTTACGTCACTAGTAAAGTTGCATACTGACTTTACGTAACATCGCAAGCTTCTCTTGTGGCGTAGGATGTTCTTTGTGACGTCAAACGTAAACATAGGCGACCGTGACGTCTGAAGAAGTATCACCTAGGGACGCCTACGCTTTTTTACTTCTTTAATCGTTTTTCTTTTTATGTTCTGACTTTTATGAATGTCAAAGACCAAAAGAGCAAATTATTGTATCATTAAGTACGAACTCCAAAAAATACAAACTGAAAACATCTAAATTTCTACTGAACTTCTAATTTCTTCGCTTCTAAATATTGTAAAACAAAGTAGCTTTTCGTCTTTTTGTGTATGTATCACTATTTATTTTTCAAATTCTGTAGATATTAGTCGCGTAAATTAGGTACTAAGTTATGGTCAGCGTATTCCTGTAACAACTACAGTGTGCATAGCATACGCTGTCTAAATTTCATCTCTTCTAGTCCAGTGATCTGTTCCAGCGGCTTATGAGTCAGCCATTCAGCTTATTACTCATTTGTTTTGGAATAAACACACGGATTTACCATTACCGGGAATGAGACTATGTTTAGTGATGTACAACACCTGTAACTTTACGTTTAGTGGCTCATTGTCTGGTTGGGCAATTTCCAAAAGTTAATAAAATATGGCGTACCTTCAACGGCTTCAACGAGTATCGAGATCAGTGGAGTCATAGAAATTTATGACTAAATTATGTGTCTTGTAAACAGATGAGGCGATAATAACACAAACAAGAGATAACATACTTTCGTATGTCCGTAATATTAAAGACAATAGTTAAAACATTTAAACCTCCCAGAATTCTGTTTTTATACCTTTTCGTAGAACCAGGATGTGCAGATATTACTAGTATCATCTAGGTACCATCTAGAATGCTGGCTGCTCTAGCTTAACAATGATTAAGCGCGCTCCACAGTGTTATTTTTCCTATTTTATTTTAGACTAATTAAAAACCATCACACGTTAACATTATCAACGGTGATCGTGGCAATATCAGTATCCGTTCTCCATATTGTCGAAACATAATATTTAAATCTTTTGATAACGTAACCCACACGTGATTTCATTATAGGTAGATCGGATCGGCGGTGGGGCTATTTTAAGACTTATATCATAGAAACAACGCTTTTTTTTTACTAAATCACGTGTCTGCTAATTTGATAGTCAGTCTAGAGATTTTTCAAGGTTATCTACTAAGTGATAATTCAGAGCAAACCTTGAACAGACAGTCCTCTGTTTCAGATTACGTATTCATAATGTGATATTACGTGTTGTGGAATATTTCGCGTTACTTTTTATATCGGCCATAAGTGGTCTGCTATTACAAGTTTATGGCTATGTTACGGCTCCCTGGTTGTACAAATCGCTGGTTTGATTGTTTTTAAATCGGATGTTGAATGCTGAGTAGTACGGCTATTTTTGGTATAAATGCAATTTTTTTCTATGACCGATGAGTTTGAATGATTCATGTTTATAGGCAATTCCAAAATGCAATTCTTTGCATTTTATAATCTGGTAATTCTCTGACTAGGTATTCTGTTTTTAGTCACGACTGACATTCGAAACCCATAAAATTACGATAGAGGAAAATGGTTATTCTTATAACCAGTTCCAAATTCTAAAATAAATGGTCAGGCGAAAAAACGGGGATGTTTAGACACAATATAATATAGTAATAGTTAGACGAGTTGGACACAATAATTTCGAGTCAAATTCCCATTAAGCGGAGCCATGCCATAACCGAACTAGTTCTGCGATTTTAGATATTTATTTGGCAATACAGAAAGATTTCTTTAGGCAGTAATGATAGGAAAGTTGTATACATTAAGGTGCATATATTTTCAGAAAACGAGATTCAAGAAAAGCTTGAAGAGAAAGTGCTAGAGATCATCGAGAATCTGAACGCGCGATCGAACGCGGCGCGTGCCACCGCTTTTACGGCACTACGCGCGGCGCTGCAGCGACGAGCCTTCGACACTGTGTTGAGCGCACACCGCGCCACACTCGCTGATCACATCTCACGCGCACTGCGCCGGGGGAAGGATGGCGAGAGGAGAGCGGCTGCCGCTGTGGCACCCCTAGTGGCGTTACAGATCGGTGAAGAAGGAACAGAGGAGTACGTCGCCGAAGTACGGCCCGCGCTCACAGCCACCGCCACAGATAAATCCGCCTCACTAGAAACACGCACTGAGGTAATATATAGTGTAACCAGTAGCTCGTGATGGGATGGAGAAACTGGCTAAAAACAGGGGGTCAATTTACGTATTTAAAGCAGTGCAGTTAAGTTTCGATTAAAACGGTCATTTTTGTATTCTTGTAACTTTGGGATCGATCTCAAATACGCTTGCGTCAAGTATGCGTCTCGAGACCGCAATAACGTAATAATAATAATAATAACAATAGTGTTTGAAATCGATCCTAAAGTTACAAGAATACGAAAATGGACATTTTAATCGAAACTTAACTGCAACTGTACTGCTGTCATTATTGTTGAACAAGATTGGATTGGGCAGGTTAGGTGTTAAAAATTGACCCAGCCCAACAGAGTTCATGTCACCCTGGCTCCATATATACATTCCTTAGAGCTGGGAATGTTAAGTGCCATTAAATAAGTTTAATTCACTTATTATGAGTTACAGATACTCTTGTTGTCATTTCATTTTTGTAATTAGTTTTTCCAATACCGATCGAAGACAGACAATGACCATGAACAGTTTTGCGCCAATTTTTTTATCTCGATTAGATGTCGGTCATTGTCCTATTATCAGGTTATCGCAAGGATATCTAATCAAACGAAGCAATATGTTATTTTAGTGCTGCTCATCACTGGCCGTGCTCTGTTACTTGATGGAAGATGATATCACTGAGATCTTGGAGGTCATGCGCGTATACGAGACCATCTTTAGTGGCAGCTACTTGAAGGTAAGGAACATAATGCTGCAGATGATGCTATACTTACTTAGCAAATTTATTGTGTTCTTAAATTTTTGGAAGTTAACCGTCTCATAATACTGTTATTGGGATCTCAGGCCAGGATTTGAGTATTTGCCGACTTAAATCTGTTAGGGAGATATTAGATATAACGTCATTCTCACAGATTAACACTGTAACATCAACTACAGTGACTATCATCGTACTGTAGATGTCACAGACGCGTGTGTACATCATAGCTCTAGGTTCAAATAATATGTAACACATTTTTGAAGCGAAAACTTTTTGGGTAAAAAATGTTTAATATGCGTCAGGATCACGTGACCCTGATCGAAAATTCGTAAGACGGAGAGCGTAGGGCTCTTGCGCGAGTGTGTGTGTAATTTTTACTGAGATATAAACTTTTTAATTGTCATATCGTTGTCATTGTCGTTTTTTAAATTGTCATGTTTGTGCACTGGGTCTGTGCTGCTGGCACTTCCATAGTGCAATCCGCTTTTTTTCATTGAGCTTTAAGAACATCACAAAGGTTATTGAATCGTTAATATTTTCAATGCCCTAACCTTTGATTATATAATGTCTAGATGGAGCATTCCCTCAGTAAGCCTATAAAAAACATGAAGCTACTAATTATGACGTTTGACACTCGTTGAAAATGGCGCGCTAGAATAACTATGGCTAAAACAATTATAGGAGTCTTCTTACCAGTCAAAAAGTAAGTCCATTTGACCTTACTTTTTGACAGTCGTTTGCCTCAATGTAGACATAATATAATGAAAGGCCGTAAGGTATATCGTATGTGCGTGTGACAGGGCGACGGCAGCGTGAAGGTGTCGGGCGCGGCGGTGGAGGAGGGCGCGTGGCACGCGGCGGCGCTGGACGCGTGGGCGCTGCTGCTGGGCGCGCTGGCGCCGCCGCACGCGCTGTCGCTGCTGCGCGCCGCGCCGCCCGGCTTCGCGCGCCTCGCGCAGCTGCTCGAGGTGCCGTCACTAGAGGTACGTGTGACAGGGCGACGGCAGCGTGAAGGTGTCGGGCGCGGCGGTGGAGGAGGGCGCGTGGCACGCGGCGGCGCTGGACGCGTGGGCGCTGCTGCTGGGCGCGCTGGCGCCGCCGCACGCGCTGTCGCTGCTGCGCGCCGCGCCGCCCGGCTTCGCGCGCCTCGCGCAGCTGCTCGAGGTGCCGTCACTAGAGGTACGTGTGACAGGGCGACGGCAGCGTGAAGGTGTCGGGCGCGGCGGTGGAGGAGGGCGCGTGGCACGCGGCGGCGCTGGACGCGTGGGCGCTGCTGCTGGGCGCGCTGGCGCCGCCGCACGCGCTGTCGCTGCTGCGCGCCGCGCCGCCCGGCTTCGCGCGCCTCGCGCAGCTGCTCGAGGTGCCGTCACTAGAGGTACGTGTGACAGGGCGACGGCAGCGTGAAGGTGTCGGGCGCGGCGGTGGAGGAGGGCGCGTGGCTGCTAAGCTCCTGTCGTGAGATTGATAACTTTGTGCGATGAGCACGATGGTTTGTTATCTATAATCTGTATACATCTAAAAACATCATTGACATAGAGACCAGGACAGGACAGGACGTAACCTCACAAAATTGACCACTGTTTAGAAAGAGACGACGCTACTTTGTGAACAATACCTGTCAATGAGACAAGACTGAACGAGGTTTTTCTCTCTTTCTCGCTTTGCAGTCAATATTTACTTTTTAATTGGAAACGATGACACGGTCCAGATCTTCTTTTGTTAATCCGCAATCAGTAGAATACTATAATCGGATGTGATGATGGTCAATAGCATACAAGTACGATCTCCACTGAGACCGTAACTCCTGGAAAGAGAGAGTTATAACAGTAACTTCATATGGGTGGTTAGCTGGAGGATCTGCTGTCCAACTCTATCTATACGTCAATGAAAATATATAAATTTATCAGTTCACTAGTTGCCATAGTGCAGGCTCCGCCTAGTTTGAGATTATTATAATAAGCTGCAGGTATAATAACCATTGTTATAATGTTTGCAGGTCCGAATGGCAGCAGGTGGTGCTCTAGCCGTGGCGTACGAGACGGTGACGGACGGTGACACGGACGCCGACAGCGAGCTCACCGCACAAGTCGATGCTATTCTGCCGCGGCTCAACGAACTGGCGCGAGACTCGCACAAGTACCGAGCTAAACGAGATCGCAAGATTCAGCGAGCGACCTTTAGGGATATTCTCAAGTACTTCGAGGTGAGAGATTTAGATTTCTTTGTTTAATGATTTTATATTGTGTATAGTACGGCTGAGCATGTATTAGGCAACTAGGTTGCGCAGATTGAAGTATTTGAGTAGCCAGTTATAATAGCCAATCGTCAGTCAGTCGCGATATTTCGTTAGTTTTCCTATTAAGAAGCTTACAGTAAAGATTGAAGACTAAACTCAAAATACATAATTGTGCCTAGGGTTTAACGTGTCTTCTCGCTTAAAAAGATACACCTCTTTTTTGTCAAATAAATCATGGTCACAGAAGTCAAATAAATTACTTTTTACTTTTACGTGATGAAATTTATAGTGTTGACGAGAAAGTTATATTGAATATAACCTTCTCGTTTCGAACACAAAAACACGTTTGGCTGTTAGGACAAGTGCGCGCATACTTTCGATGTGACAAGTCGCTACTCGCTCCAACCGCCTGCAGTCGGACCCGTCGCCCTGGCTGCGGCAGCGCTCTCCTACACCGTCACACGTTCAATCGACCGCCGCAGAGTTGCCTAGTGTCACTACTGATCAGTGCATGTCCGTGTTACAGGAGGGCTCTGCGCCGTGCACGTCGGTACGCGTGGGCGCAGAAACAGCGTCGCTGTCGTCGTGGTGCGGCGCGGCGGCGTACGGCGCGCTGGCGGGCGCGCTGGGCGGCGCGCTGCAGGCGCTGGGCGCGCAGCGCGCGTGCCTGCGCGCCGCGCTGGCGCTGCCCGACCTGCCGCCCGCCGACGCCAAGCCGCAGCAGAAGCTCAACAAGCTGCAACGGGTGTGTACTCGCTACTTATCTACCTAACCTATTGCACAGTTTTATAAAGTAGATTCCGTGGAACCCGAGGATTCCGTATACAAGTTAGCGAGGTTCCGCAAATATTATTTTTTGATAATTGCTTAAACTACTACTACGGACTAAACGTGTTGGATAATGTAGTCATTTGGATTTCCTATCAAATCTCCCCCTCCATCCCACTGAAATGAACTAAAGTTCCATAAAATAAAAAATAATTAATGGGTGTGTCCTATTATGTTAAAAGTTTGCAAATTCACAATTAAGTAAAATATTTTATAATCAAGTAATAGTAGATCTTAAAATGCTCTGAAAATAATTGTTCTTTTACAATTTTAACATGTTTTTGAATTTAAAAGCATGAAAACGTATACTAAAAGTAATGATTTGACGGTAGGAGCATATGACATCATAGGTTCAAACACATTTCAATAAAGCTTGTCGTTTTGACATTTTATAAAAAAATACTGATTTGACTAGACAGTCAACATCCCCATTTTAAAAATCCATCTGACCCACCCAATTTTTCAACAATCTTCAATATCAAGAGTTCCAAAACCTCCCATTAATATTAAAATGAATATACATTAAATTTTGAAACAAATTACTGTTAAATAAACCCAATCGAGAACGAACACGTGACAATGACGCATTTTAATTCCGTCATATGCTAATACGATAAACCATTGAAAATTCTCAATAAGATATGAATAAAATAAAACTAAAACTTATCTCAAACCTCTACACGAATCACAAATAATGACCTATAAATATACTTTTTGCACGAATGCAATCTACTTACACAATAAATTCCGACTGCCAAGGTTAAATGCAATATTGAAAATAGCTATCTCTATGGAAAATAGTTAAAATGTTCTCGTCAATGGCTTGTTGCCAAGTGTTACGAATGATGTCGCAGTCACACCTACACTCTGTGACTAATATCATTACGCGCATTGTATACGTATGATAAGTGTTTCTAACTCAGCTTTCAATTAACTACAGAATATCTTTTAAAGTTTAATGTGTCTTAGGGAAGACCTCATCAAATATTTTCCACTATTTTCGTCTATAATGATTTTCTCTATTTACGTAAAGTATTTCGTAATCTCTGACGGCTGGGAAATATCCATATTGATAAAATCTTATCAGTAATTAGTACATAATCACGCAATAATGCTGTCAATCGCATTATTTTAAAGATAACAAATTACTTATATCCATTGTAAATATTTAATCCCTTTAAAGGTGATGGAGGTTAAAATGATTTTATACAAATGTCTGAAAAAATAAATGGGTTATGGAAACACATATCTTTACAATATGTAAAGATATGTTTCCATAATTATATCATATTAGTATAAAGTATTTTTTCAAATTGGTGAATTCAGATTTGAAGCCCATAATTTGTAGGTCATGACTACCATATCGAATTTTCTCTTGCAAAAATACGAAAAGGAAGCTATAATATGATGAATAAGACGTATATTGTTTATATTCCAGCATCTACAAAACAACGCAGCGAACAAAGCGCGCACGGTAGCTCGCAACAAGAACCGCGACAAGCGTTCCGCGGCGCTCGCCGTGTGATGCCTTCACACGCGCCGCGAGACACGACGCGCAGACACACGCACGGTCCAACACTAAAACACTACGTTTACTGTACGGCTTAGATTAACGCTAGCATCGGCTACTACACGCCTTACGTAGATAGAACTATCCGCAGGACATCGACCACATTTCAAGGCCTACTCTGATTCAATGGACAACGAAAATTTAATACATTTTATGATTAAATCTAGAGATAACGACTTCATTATGTTCGTAAACTTTCGCGATTTGTACACATTATTGAATTTTATAAGCTACGGGTCTTAATCGCGTAAATAATTTTCGTCTTTACGTCGTTATCGCCTTCATGTCTTTACGTCTGTACGTCTACACGTCTTCACATCTTCATCTTCTTCAAGTCGTTACACACTCATGATTTTCTTGCTCGCTGTGATCTCGGACGTTGATCTTCATGACCGTGACCACGGCCCTGGCAATACTGTCGAAACGTCGAGCAATAAACAAAGGTATTTAGCCTTAAAATAAAATATTTAAGCGATTAAGACCCGTAGCTTATAAAATTCTATAATGTAGCAACTTCAGTTCGTTATTTCACGATTTTAGCTCTATGAAACCCATGACTGTAATAATTTATTTTTCGAAAATAAATTATAACAGGTCTCCATAAACTAAATAAAATTAAATTTGAACGTACGAATTTTCGTTTCGAGGAACGAGAGTAGGCCTACTGGTCTGAGTCAGCTGTAATCTCATCCGAGATAGTGTTAGATTAAAATAGGCTAGTTGTTAATACCAAAGAAATTCGTATTATTTTGGATAAAACAGAAAAAAAGTTGGAACCGTATAGTTAAGGTTTTCTTTCGTCGCTATCGATTTGTAAATCCATCGTCGATATTGTCATTCCCTCGCGATACGCAATATTGAACTGCGTTTGTTGTCATATCATTTTGTATTATAGACCATTTATTCTTACTCCATGTCTTGGTGATTTGGGCTCACGATTCATTCCGAACGTACTCAGTTACTGGCGGTACTTACAGCTCGCTGTTACGATTTTTAGTGAAATATTTTACTGTAATTATACTTACGTTATATTATTGATATTTTTTGTAAAAATTGACAGTTTTGTGTGTTAGACATTATTGTTAGATTTACAACGTCGCTGCAACATTTGTTTTACTTTCTTATTCAAGTATTGTAAATCAAGTTGTGGAGTAGGGGCGTTTTATTTTAATGGTTGATAAAGTTAAAATTTTTTATGAATTGTACTTGTCATGCTTGTACCTAGGTGAGGTACATATGTTGTCGAAAAGGAACACGTGATAATGGCGGTGTAATTCATAAGTTTATATATAAAGCTTCTCTGTAAATATTATTTTAATTTGTATTAGTTGCCGTTGTCGCCTCGACTTGTACATTATTAGGCTGCAGAATGTTGAAATAATATTTATCATGAGAACAAATTTTGTGTTTTTTTTTACATCCCTATTCCTTTCCTGGCTCTTGTCCTAGGCGCTAACTACACGTTTCATCCTATTTGTCAACAACGCTGTTAACTCATCTGATAACAAGATTTATTACGCTTGCCAAGCGAAAAGTGTTCATAGATTTTTTTTTTTTTCATAGCCCTCACTTTTGATAACCGAACAAATTTAATTTCAAACTGATAGTTTTTAACATGGAAATCGTTTAGTAGTGTTGCCAACTTATTTCTATTCATGGCTACCTGGGAAGGTATGAACCGGTAAGTCTATAGGTAACTACACCGATCTGTTGGTATCGAAAGAAAGATAATTACGATGTCACATACTAAATTAAATATTTATATTTTATATATGTATGAAACCGTTCATGGAATATTATGGTCATGCCATGTCAGTACACATAGATTTTTTTTCGATTTCAAACTTCAACAGTTCAAAATCGAAAAAAAATCCATGAGTACTTTTCGGTTGCCAAGCTACCTTGTGATTATTTTCTCTGTGGCTATCATAGACGTGCTTAGAAATCAATAGAATTAAAAAACCTTGTCTGGTTATCAGATGGATGAAGGTTGAATAAGTTCAGCGTCTCCGCTACTTCGTAGGTAACTCGAAAAGTTTTGAGACAAGACAAAACTATTCAAGATTATTATATATTATTATTAACAATATTTATTTTACAATTTTTCAAAATACTCTCCTTCATTCTCTATGCAAAGTTCGAATAGGCAGTCTGACGGGCCATTCACATCATAAGAATCACAGATAGCCCACTGGGCAGAGGATGCATGAAACACGCAAAAACGCCCAAACACATACTCATGGAATGTAGGTACATGGAGTGTGGGCACAGTTCCTAGTAACATCGTCATCCCTCCCTAACAACCTGCGGGGACTGCTGAGTTTCTAGGAGTGTTTAGGCTGAGGAGTGAAAAGAACTGACAACACAACATACGCAAAAGGCTAAGTGCGAGATTGATATCCACATTTGGTCGCCGGTGGTAATATCCGAATAGTGTTAACGCTCCCCGAACTAACGCCTTAGAATAGAATAGAATAGAATAGAATTTTTTTTATTACCATCCAACACGAATTTACAAATGTTTTCTTAATTTAAACTAATAATTACATAACATCGTGTTGTGGCAAAAGGAACAAGCTCAGCAAATGCTGTTATATGCGAGATTGCATACAACAACGCTGATTTTCAGCCTGTCCCTTTGACACATCAACGTGCAAGAAAAATAATAATAATAAAAAAAAAAATAATAAAAAAAAAACAAAAACAAAATAAACAGAATACAAAAAACCACAGAGAGAATAACATAAAAAACATCACAGGTACAAGTACAAAGGCCAATCATAAAATAAAATGAATTAGATAAAAATAATTAATAATCTTTCATAAATAAAAAATTAAAATAATTAAAAAAAAAAAACAATTTCATATTATTTATAAATTAATTAATCATTACAATTTTTATAATTTAATTAATTTAGGTAAGTAATTAAATTAGTTATGAAAAACACAGAATTAATAACAGAATTAATAATAGAATTAATAATAGAATTAATAATAGAATTAATAATAGAATTAATAATGAACTAATAATGAAGAAATTTGGTTAAGACCGCAATATTATATTTGCGGTCCCAACCAAAACTGTTCATTATCTAACATCTAACACAGTTTATAGACACATGACAAATACATAACAAATAAACAAACACGGGATCGCAAACGAATCAAACATTAACTATTATAATATATTTTTAAATTAAAAGTAGAGGAATATACCTAATTGAATATAATTAAATATAATTAAAATTGCATACATAATTGTATATTTATTAATAATTATTTTTTTGATTATTAAAAAGCATTGTTTTCAGATACAATTTGAAGTTATTGAAAGATCTGTTTTTTTTAATTAATGGTGGAGGTAGGTCATTCCAGATTTTAGCAGCCGCGAACTTGAAACTGCCCCTGTATGATGAAGTTTTGTGTCTCGGTAAAGCGATCTTATTTTGACATTTGCTCCGTGTATTTAAAATGTGAACATTTTTTTCCCAGTCTATCTTGTGAAAGAGGTAAGCCGGCTTCTCTTTGCGTACGACTCTGTGAATGAGACACGCTAGGTGTAAGTCTCTGCGTCCGCACATCTTGAGAATACGATTATTGTTGAGAAAAGGAGTGACGTGTGTACGTTTAGGTATAGCGAAGCAGTATCGTGCACAAGCATTTTGCACGCGTTGAATGGCATTTGCTGTTTTAGCGTACAGCCTCGGGCCATACACGGAATCGCAGTAATTAAACTGTGACAGTACTAAAGACTCTGTAAGTGTAACCCTTGTTCCTTCAGACAGACAGTCCCTCAATCCGTAGAGTACTTTGAGTCGGTAAAAAGCATTTCTAATTTTTAGGTTAATATGCTCCACGTATCGCAACTCATTGTCCATCAAAAGACCGAGGTTTTTTGCAGTAGCTACTCTCTCTACTCGCAACCCGTCTATATTTATATTTGGATCGTAACATATGACAGTCTCACATTGTTTCTTTGTGCCTAAAACTATATATTTTGATTTATTAGGATTTAAAACTAAGTTGTTTCTTAGAGCCCAATTGTGAATTATATTCAAATCTTCATTAATTAATTTTATTGCGTTTTTGGTTTCCTTTAGAGGGAAAGAATAGTATACTTGTGTGTCATCAGCGTACAAATGCAATTTACAATATTTTAATTGTTTACATAGGTCTGATGTATATAAAATAAATAAAAGCGGTGAGATTATCGATCCCTGTGGTGTACCTCGGTTAACAGATTTAATCGCGGAAATAGGTTCACTTCCTTGTTCGTCCTCTGTAACTACAAATTGCTGCCTGTTAGTTAAAAATGAAGCAAACCACTTACACGCTGATTGCGAAAAACCATAGTATGACATTTTAGCTAAAAGGAGATCAACATTTATACAGTCGAACGCTCGTGAAAAATCGAGCAGCACCAGAATAGAGCCCATACCCGAATCCGAGGCGCAAATAATGTCATCGGTAACATGCGCTAGCGCGGTTTCTGTACTATGACCGCTACGAAATCCAGACTGTATATTCGGCAATATGTTGCCTTCCTCTAAGTAGCGTGTAAGTTGAGTGCAAACTATTCTCTCGGCCAATTTTGATACAACCGGTAAAATACTAATCGGTCGGAGGTCTTTGTATGTTTCGACATTACTTATCTTGGGTAATGGTTTTACTCGCGCCAACTTCCAAAGGTCCGGAAAAATACCAGATGTTATTGTTTTATTGACCATTGCGGTAAGTATTGGTAATGTGTGAGGCAGTGTCATGCCTAACATATCGATTGTTATTGTATCGTGACCAGACGCGTTCGTGTTGATTCTGCGCATAGCTTGGATTATCTCCGTTTCTGTACATTCTTTTAGTTCAAATGTAGCTTCGCTGTACCTATTGGTAGAGTAGAAAATATATGTGCTTGAGTCTGTAAGTGAATTACCCGGTATGTCAAGAAAATGATCATTGATTGCGTCTGGATCATTCAGGTGCTGTGGTATTTGCGGTAAAGGTGTTTTGCCTAAGGTGGAAACCTCTTTAAAGTATTTCCACATTTTGCGAGGCATATTAATATTATTATTTACGTATTGTGTGAAATATGCCTTCTTTTCGTGTTTGAGAGTTGTATTAACCTGGTTTCGCAATTGTTTATAATATAAAAAGTGACTTGCTTGTTTAGTACTATGCGCTGCCTTTAATGCAGTGTCGCGTATTTGCATCATTAGTTGCATGTTGCCCGTGATCCACGGGGGAAATTTACCTTTAGATTTTACACAGAATCGACGTAAAGGGGCGTGTCTATCAAAAAGACTGATTAAAATGCTGTTGAATGCACTAACCATGTCATTGACATTAGCGGCTTCCAGTACCCTATTCCAAGACATCTGTGCCATGTCAGAAGTAAAATTCACCGTGTTTATACTCCGTAGAGACCGTGTTGAAATATATTTTACTGAGTCTTTAGGTCTTTTAATATTTAAATCTACAATTATTAGCGCATGGTCACTCATATCCGGATTATGAATTACCCTAACCCCTTTAACTAATTGTGGGGAATCTGTTAGGATCACATCGATTAACGTTGCAGTGTGATCGGTTACTCGTGTCGGCTCTTGAACTATTTGCTCAAGGTTTTGTTGGTTTATAAAAGTGATGAGTTCCATGGTGCCGGACTTATCCGTACGCAACATATCTACATTAAGGTCACCTAACAGATAAACGTGATTACAATATCCAAAATTACTTATCGATTGGCTTAAAGCATCGATAGCAGCCACAACCGAAACCGCTTCCGTCCTGTATGCCGTGCCTACCGCAATCCGCACTCCCCCATGTATTGACAGTTCCAGCCACATCTGCTCCAGTAAGGAATCGGGATGCGGGCGCACCCGCGCTCGTAGTTCGCGCCTAACATAAAACCCGACCCCTCCACCCCTTCTGTTTCCAGCTCGATGTTTATGTTTGAGCACATAACCAGGCAAGGTCGGTGCATGCTTTTCTTGACCATCTTTAAGCCACGTTTCATTTAATGCTAGAACATCTGGTTTATAGTGATTTACAGAGTATAGCAGTTCATCTATACCAGTGTTTATGGATCGCAAATTTACTAAACCCAGGTTCAAATGTTTATTCTTGTGTCTAATCATTTGCGATGCCGTATGGTGTTATATATAGGTGAAAGTATTTAAATATAGAATTATAATTAATAATGAAAGTTGTGCGATAATAATAAGAGCAACTTTCCATAAAAATATAAGATTTTTTAAAGTCATTGTAACAACATTTTATACTGTACATTATATATAATTTAGGAATAAATTGATCAAATAAATTTATGTTTATAAAATGTAATTTAAAATAATAATACCAATTAAATAATATACTAAAAGAGCTCAGCTGAGTATAGTTAACAAAGATAGGATTAAAAAGATGTGGCTTCTTTAAATTATAAACTTTTACAATGCATGAATTCTGTAATGTACATACCCACATAATAATTATAAAAGAAAGTTGTAAAGATTGAAAAAAAGTCAAGCTAAAATATATTAAACTAAATCGTCCCAAATATTCGCTGTATGTCTGCCTCGGAACGTATGATGTGGGATGAATCGCCAGGTTTGTTTCGAGCGAATAATCGACCTCGTTTCGTCCATATGTATCGCCAACCATGCTGGTTGCCAGCATCCCGCGTCCTCCGAAACAACTGTCTATTGAATTTAGACAGGCGCTCATTTAAGTAGAAACGGATCGGTGGCCCAGGCAATTCGAGATCGGCTGAGGTAACGCCCCTACGCACTCTCGCGCCCTGTAGCATTTGGTCTCGCAGATCTCGGCGCGCCAGACGTATGACGAGTGGGCGGCGCAGGCGCTGCGCGGTAGGGTGCTCCGCGGCAGGCTCTGTAGCATTAATGCGCCGACCGCCGACGCGCTCGGCAGTAACTATATCTCGGGCGTCGATGTTTACACCAATCTTCGCCGCAATCAACAAGGCTGTGTGTATGGGATTTTCGTTGTTTCCCTCAGGTAGATTTGCAACTTCAATATCGTTACTGAGCAGCTCTTGATCACGCTCGTTAAGTTCACATTTTAGCTGCGCAATCGTTTCTTCCATGTTTGAAGGGATCTGCGGTCGAGCACTCTTTTCACTTTCCAAAACATCCACCCTATCTTCTAACTTTTTTAGACGGGTGCTTAGCGAGGTTTTTAGTTCGGCCATGCTATCATAAATTAAACGGAGCTCACTGCGCATCATCTCGATCATCTCCTCTTTAAACATTGCGAGTTCCACCTTCAGTAATTCCCGAGTACTCTCTGGTGTATTGTTATGCGAACTAACACTCGTAGGTTCATCAGGTGTATTGATTCCTTTGCCCGTTGCATGTAAACCACCGCTCGGCGTGTTATTGCGCGGCGTTTTTGCTGTCGCCAAATTTCTTTCACATTCCGGACATTGCCATGGGCTTGCATTTTTAGCCACCGATGTTATACCAACGCACTTTCGGTGGTATACTGAACAGCATTTATAACATTTAGCAACATCTGTGTGTGCTATGAATTTACCGCAAGCGATACACTTAGCCATCTGTCGGTATAATAATGTTTCTTACGTAGATGTTATTGAATGTTCGGGTAGACAGTTCACAATGTCAACAACAGATGACGCTGTACTAAGAAAAAAATTGCTGATACTTTTTTGTGCGTGTTTATGGCTTTAACAAAACCATGAATCTGCACTTCGTAGTCTAGGGAACGGACACACCTTGTATGGCAACGTTATTAAATTAGGTACATTAAAACCTAATTCCACTTTTTTAGATTTGTTAAAAGGGTAGTTAGAAAATGAATTACGAATGCAACTCACTGTTTTACTTGTTTTTGCCCATATCCCATGCACATAAACACTTCACTACAATGTATATGATTTTTTATAACTTATACATGTATCTTAACTGGTTTCTATAACTGCACCGTTTGTTTTTATTTTTTTTATCAACAACAATATAAGGATTACGTCTAGTTCGAGTCGACAGTTATGTCAAAAAAAAAAAAAAAAAAAGAAAAAAAAAAAAATTCCTTGAAATGAAAAAAAAAATGCCTTCAATCTTCTCGATGTACAAGTAATCCGTGGGTCCACACATTTTCTGCAGTTACTGCCGTTTGTAGGCAACCAGTTCTATAGTCATCTTCGAGGTTTGTTTTACCCTTTTTAAATTCACTGAACCAACCATCTAAAAGCGTTGTTAGAGATGGGGCAGACTGGTCAAGGTGTACCAAAGGGTGCACTAAAAAAATGTTTTTCTCCAAAATATGGAAAAACATAGGTTTCAAAAACAAAGACAAATAAAAAATCATGTTTATTTTTTATCAATTTTCAAAATTTTCAGCATCCGTCTCCATTCATTTTTAAGAATTATTCGCACATCTTCTGTTTCGCATTTCTATAGTTAAGTTCCAAAAAAACTTTTTTTTTTATCAGCTTGTTTTTTGAAACCTGTTTCTTGATATATTTAGAATAAAAAATTGTATTTTTAGTGCATCCCCTTTGCTACACCTCGATCGGCAGACTCCCCATAACGCTGATTGTAATCGTTAAAGGCAATAAAACAGGAGCCAGCACCAGGATTACTAAAAGAAATATACCTAGTTTGTATTTAAAAGTCAATTCTTGCTTCAAGTTATAATAATAATAATATCTTGGGACAACAGACGTCGTCTGATCCCAAACTAAGCAGAGCTTGTACTATGGAAACCAGACAACTGATATACATACTTATATATTTCTAAATACATACATGTTATAGATAAATGGCACCCAGACATAGAATAAACCACCGTGCTCATCACACAAAGTTTCATCATGGGTGGGGACGAACCCACAACTTCGGGCCTAGCAGTGTCAGGGTTATTAGATTCACTAACCACTAGACCAACGGGCCAGGTTGATTGCACATTTTGGCATAAAATATTTTGTCCTAGGGTCATTAAAGCCATAAGCCCGTTTGAACTTAGCCCAGGTACAAATAGACGTATACACTTTTATGTACCGGCCCCAGTAAAACGTGGGAACCATCGTAGTACTAGAACATTATTATTTTTTTTAAACCAGCAGCCTGGCTACTTGCATTCTATTTTTAAATAAATTTCCTTTTAAAAAATATGTAATACAGATGCGATCGTTTTTTAAAATATGAGCATATCAAAACTTATCTAGTGATGTTACGACGGAGTTCGCATGTGTCAAGAAGATTCCGGGATTTTACCTTTCAGACCCACGGTACCCCTGGCCATTTAATGTACCTATAATCTATTTCCATTGACTTTTCTTTATCTTCCTCTTCCATGATATTTTCTCACAAGTACAGAAAGAACTCGCAAAATATTAATATTACAATTCCCTTGTTTTTAAAGTCAAAATTTTAGACATTTGAAAGAAGAAAAATAAGAACACAATTTCAAAAACCCAAGAGGTTGTAAACAGAAGAGGTTCTACTATTTAAACGCAAAACAGGTTTTACCAACTATTTAGCAAATATAGGTACTTACTTGCATTCATTATTGGAATATGCATTTTCTATTATTTACCTAATTAACTAGTTATCATGCGAGAGATATATAGGTCAACACATCACTAGGGTCATATACTTGATGGTACCGTTTAACTTTTAAAAACCCACGGTACCACCGGGGGTATGGCCAGGGGTACCGTGGGTCTGAAAGGGGATTTTAGACAATTTTTTTATGCCCAGTGTAAATACCAATTTTCCCAAAATCCCCAGCAGATTGTCCACCTCTAGTGACATTATATTACTTTCAATATAAATAAAACAACAATATAAACACATGACTAGCTTTAATCCAGACAATCGTTCGGCTCCATACAAACAGTAGATTGTTTAAGTGACAGCTGTTAGTACAACAATTAAATAATCATGTCTTACGCTAACACAGTCGCCCCTGGCGGGTTGCACTCCTGCGCATATGATGACTAGACATACATACGATATTATAATACGACAATTTTCCATTCTAATGTCACAGTGGATATGTATTCATTGGGGAACATTTTATATTTAATTAGGCGATCCCGGCCCCCATGGCTGTGCCACTGTGGCTTTTTGGGCTAGGAACGCGGGCGTCCCCATAACACGCTACCAGTTTCATCACAATCTGATCAATGGTTTTGGAACGCATAGAGGAAAAATATTGATTTTTGTTTATATAGATGGCTGTAAAACCCGAGCTGAATCAAAGGCCTTTGATTCAGTTTGGTTTTTACAGCATCCAATCCACCGAATGCTCAAACGCCATTGTAACTGGCTTGAAAGAGAACGGGAGCGACAGAACATGAGTATAGATTAAATTTACAGAGCGAAAGTATCTTAAAATGGCGACGAAAGTGTCACAAAGTTCAGACAGTGATTTATAGGATCTTGAAACACTGATTGGTCATCGTCTTTGTAAAACAAAATGTCCCCAGCTAAATACAAGTCCATAATGCTTACATGGATATAAATAGACACCAAAATGACAAATTCATTAACATTGAAGAATTAATGAATGAACCAATGAAACCTGACAAAATGTGGAAATATAAAAATAGGTATGATTTATAGTTTTTTTAAAGTTTACACATAAATACTAGACACCTTTCAAAACTAATTACGTTTAGACTTCCTAAAGGTTCGAATACACGACCTACGACCACTCCCTCCACGACGTAAACAGGAATGCAGCCCAAAGTATTCGTTGCTCAATTTTAAACATCTGATAATAGAACAAATAGATAGACCTTATCTAAACTTGGTATAAAATGTTTATAAGCTCATGTGTCAGACAACTACTGTAGCTAAACATTGTGATTCCAATTGACAATTTCCACCAAACAAATACTACTCGGTGTACTGAAGAGGTAAGCTGAATGCCACCTATACTTGACTATTACAATTTACGCAGCTGCAGCGAGTTACCACAATACTTAAAGACATTGGGAATATGCAAAGAAAATAATAAGTTCGCTCATCCGATGAAGATAATAAATTAATGGAATCCACATTATAAGTTTTTAAATATTCAAAATGGCTGTAAACAGATGTTAATTTTCACAAATCCGCGTCTATCGTAAAAATACACGAAATCCGAAGGAATGCTTTGCACTTTGTGCAGTCAGGGTACAATAAACACTTAACACTGGCGGAAATTGCCATCAACTAAAATTGAAGTGTAAATATTTGACATTAATACCTATTTATCTCTCCTCTGAACAGTCCAGACGTAGAGAGATAGGTGCCTACATAGTTAAGGTCAGATCAAATACTTTGACTTGCAAGTAGGTGTTTATAGCGTAGACTCTATTTAGATTATTATCTTCATGGCTGAGCCTATTGATTCTTTATCAATAAGTTAGAAACACACTGTCGCCTCTAGCGGCTGAAATTAGCAGTCCAAACATCCGAATAAAGATTTTAATTCGTCAGTCAATCCTTTCTTACTATTTACCCGAGTACCAGGCACATTTTTGTATTGTCATATTTCTTTAATTCGCATCCTGTTACTAATCACAACAAATTTATTTTGAATAATGGTTTAAGAAAGTACGAAGGCTATTTGGTGTGTATTTTAGCTACAGTTCGCCTGTTTATCAAGACACTCAATACAAATACCTTATCTCTAAACGGTTACAATTACGAGTGGTCTCCATAAGTACAAACATTTATATGTGAACATTACTCCTACGGGCTACAACATGGTCGAGCCGTACCTCGAGTAATATTCACAGTGACAATTACATTGAATACCTATAAGTGCAATTCCGCGATATACATACCTATGCAAAAATATAAATAAACATTTTTCGTAATAAACGACTAAAAGACAAAACACCGATAGTACAAAAGTAAAGCTTCATACGTAATTCACTTCGCTTTAGCTCATTCGCTCGAGAATTAAAACATAGAAATCCCTCACGGACATGGAAACTCTGAAACACCTTCAAAACAAAGTGATTCTGTACCTAGGGTCAGTGTTTAGCCAATTGTACCCAGTGCAATTATTAGACTTCTATGCGCCCGGTGCGAACTGATATAACTGCGCCCTTGGTATTGGTCCTGATGGCCATTTCTGCGCCCTGTGCCTGGGAACCACTGCATGGGAGTTAGGTGGTACAATCAGTGCCGTAACTAGGGCGGTGGCCCTAGTTATGACACTGATTGTACCACCTAACCCCTTCAGCCCCCGAAATTTCAAAATATTCCCGAAAAATTATTCTGGGTACGCCCATGGGAGGTTTTGTGTCCGTCTACGTGTGCGTGTGTCGAGCATTTACGTATGGTGCTTTCCTTCTGTACTAAAAGTATTTTGTGACTAAAATAACTAGATTTTGTGTGATTTCCTAATCGACCAAGGCATTTGATGATTGTTTATAAATTATGATACTACACAATATTTTTTAAATAAACTATTTTTGAGGCACTGGTAAACCGAGCCTGGGGTTTTACTACTATAAAAAATACCCAGACGGCGCAGTACTATTGTCACTCGATTGTTAAAATATCATTATATCCGAAATTTTTAATTAGACAAAGTTACACGACTAATATTGAAACGAATCACAACATCTGGTTATATTTTATTTGCTGTGCAACACAACCTATCGTAGCGTATACCAAATAACGTAGCAATCAGAGGTACATATGTATCGTAAGGCAACGTTCAAAGGCAGGTGATCTGCATCATTATTGTTATTATTTAATGTTATATTTAAAACACAGAAGCTATGGGAAGCCATGAGAATGTTAAAGTTATATAGTCCATTATTTTAATATAAAGAAATTGCACGGTTCGGCCTAAATGGTTATACTCGCGAACTCATATGACATCAGTTTTTCTGCACAGTTAAAAGTCTAATATAATATATATTTTTTTAAACTATAAGTTCCTTTTGCCATTCTGGCTACGGGACACTAAAAAAGGAACTACCCACTTGATATCACTAAATCAAAAGATTTAATTATTGATATTAGAATCAATCAGAAATACTATATTGGAATGTCATCTGATATCATCGGAGTTCGCAAATAGAGAACTGCATAGGTATACCTTATATTAGAAACAAGTTGGAATTTAGTCATAGTAGATCTTTGATTTTTCCAAAGTTATGAGCGGTTACAACTAAAACTACTGCTTCGGTAGCGAAGTGGTATGATCTGGATACACTTTGTATTTGTGGTCCTGAGCCCCTAAAAAAGTGGCATAGACGCTAATTGAATATAATGACGTCGTTGCGCATGCAAATCCGCGAATATCCTTTTTTTTTAATATGAGATTAGCAGTTTTGCGCGGGCAACGTCATCATTTCGACGTCATTTTATTCGATTATAGTAATATGTCATTTATCTAAGGGGGGGGGGAATCTGTATATTTATCAAGTCCCCCCCCCCCCAACACAGTGTTTATGTAACCGCTCCTAGAACTAAATTTGACTTTGCAAAGGTACTGTACCTGGAGGCCTACTCTAATCCAATGAAAACAAGTTTTGATCAAAAATAAAATGAGGTGATAAAATACAGAATCAGGAACATCTAAAGGGTCTTTCAAATAGAGCGGGTCGATATTAATAATCTGTGGCGGCCATTTTGATTTGGCGGCATCTGTCAAATCTGTTTTTTCTTATTCAGTCACTGATGCCAAATCACCATGGCAAGTTACACGGTTGAGCAGCATGTGCAAATGATAAAACTTTATTATCAAAATGAGTGTTCGTTAGTGAAAACGTTGCGCGCATTGGCCAAAAAATAATCTTTAGCGACGAGGCACATTTTTGGATGAATGGTTTTGTTAATAAGCAAAATTGCCGTATATGGGATGACCACAACCCACATGAGGTTCACCAGATAGCAATGCATCCACAAAAAGTAACTGTTTGGTGCGGATTTTGGTCTGGCGGCGTCATTGGTCCGTACTTCTTCGAAAACGAAGTTGGCGAGGCCAGCACCGTCAACGGTGAGCGCTACAGGTCAATGATAAACAATTTCTTTTGGCTTAAATTGAACAATATGGACGTGAATGACATGTGGTTCCAGCAAGATGGCGCTACTTGCCACACAGCGAACGACACAATCGACATTCTGCATGAACGGTTTGCGGGTAGGGTTATCTCTCGCAGAGGTGACGTGAATTGGCCACCAAGATCGTGTGATTTGACTCCGCTAGACTTTTTCTTGTGGGGTTTTCTGAAGTCGCAGGTCTATGCCAATAAACCACATTCGACCGTTGCCCTGAAAGCCAACATAACGCAGGCTATCGCTCAGATTCAGCCGGATCTATGCAGCAGAGTCATTAAAAATTGGACCTCTCGGATTTGTGCCACCATGCGAAGCCGCGGCGGACATTTGAACGATGTCATATTTCATGCATAATGGCATAAACGGGCCTTTCAAATAAAAAATAAATTTCGTTAATATCTCACACACATCTAGTTTTATTCAATTTTAACATCGACCCGTCTTTGTTGAAAGACCCTTTATTTAATTCACTCGTTCCAGAAAATCGTCCATGGATTCGAACTTCTTGTGCTTATCCAAAAATTTATTAGAAAAGTCCATTAAGTAAACGAAAATTCATGAATTTCGATTTAAAGAAAGAGAGCAGGCCTACTGATACCACCACGATCAACTACGTATTTATTTCAAATAAATGTATATATCGAGTACACAAAACTAAAGTGCAAGTGATATTTTATCTATTGAATTGCAACGCACTTTGGTAATACCGAAATATAGTGACAATAATCGTATACTACTACTAACTATACTTACATTTAAACATCTAACATTATATATAGTTAGTGACTTAGGCCATAGTACATAGGGTAACTAACATTTATATAAGTCAACTAAGATTTTGATTATAATATTTATAAATAGCAGACGTTATGTCTTCGTTCTATAATTAATATATGAGATAGGTTTACGATCTAACATCGATATATAAGAAAATGTACAGTCATGGAGCTATAATCATGATTTTTAGTGATAGAGGTACAAATAAAATTATAATCGAGTAATTATAATGGTTGGAAACCAAAACAGACAACTTGAAGGCTTAATTCAAATAATTTTAATTTTAGAATATTTTTCAACTAATTTCGTGGATAGCAAAGTTAAAAGTCGACCCAATATTTAGTTCAGTAATTGATTTTTGAACAGAAAATATACTTCCTACATTATTTCTTACAAAACACGCAATAGTTTTAATATTTATCTAAGATAACACTTGTGAGTTGTATACAAAATATAAGCAAACAGAAATATAATTTTCTTTGGTACATTAAACTCATCTTTAAATCCAGAAACTTAATCACAATAAACTTGATGTTTATCTAAACCGAATGTGTATGTTTATAAACTGGCAATGTTATTACTTTGGTACTGTTTGATGACCAAAAACCTAAGTGCTAAATAACGTCCCCACTTGGTGTTTTCCAACTGAATAAATCGACCGATGGCGTTCCCATAATCGAGTCGTGATATTTTTATGTCTGATATAAAATTCTAAATATAAGTCTATTCCGTCAGTTAGATAATACCAATTTAATAGGTGATTCTTTGAAATTATGCCTCTTGTTTCATGCTATGACAGCTGTGACAAAAAATAACATTACTGTTTCAATGAAAGAAAAGGGGTAATTTTTAATAATCACACATATATAAAAATGATATACAAAATAATATTTAATGACATTTACTACAAAATATATACATGTTTACAGACAACCATTTATTCGAAAAGTAGTTCGTACGTATAAGAAACATCTCTTTAACACACACACTGTATTACTAGATGTAATTCTCATATTTTTTCATATGTACTATGTAATAATATTTATTTTTAAGATGTGCAATTAGAAGCCAATGTTTGTGCTATTATTTATAGGGTATATGATCAACCTAAATATGTATATTTGTATACTTAAGTAATGTGCATATTTCGGTACTGATTTTTTTTTAAATACAGGTAAATATAATTCGGGTTTACTTTATTAAAAAACAATGGAATAATTCGCTATTTTAGAATTATTTAAAAGAGGCTATTAAATGTAATGTGACTTAAATGCATAAGAAATTAAAAAAACTATCTATTTCCAAAATGTAATGAATGAATAAATCATGTTTTAATTTTAGACTTATAGATGACAAGGTGTTACATCCCTCCAACACAAAGGAAGAATCCTCCGACCAGGCGCGGTGATCCCGCCTATTGAATATTTTGTTTTTAATTCATTTTTCAAAACATAATATATACATAGTTATGTGCATAATATTCTACAAAAACCTACATTCGGAAACAGTCAAATTCAACAGTAATTTACACTGTTACAACACAAGTCAAATTCGAGATCCATATTCTATAAACATCAAGTTTCTCGAACCAAATATTTATGAATCACATACCAAATAACTTTACGATGACCTTTTATAGTACATAATAAAACCTATAAATAAATATATATACAATTATGATTATACATACTTCCTGTTTTTGAAGGCTGTAATTTGATTTGAATTTCTAACTGTATGGGAATATGTTCAGAATATTCTAATCTTGAAAAAGACCCTAAATGTTAAATTATTTCAGAGTACCAGCTCACATACTATGCGCTAAAAGGATCAAGATTTGGGAATGAAGTGTTAATGATTACATCAAATACATTATTATCTTGTACAATTGTAAAACAATTGTGCAACACTTTCCAGTAGTTTGGTAGATGCTAATATTGCACAACTGTTCACTGTAATACTTGCTAGTATTACTGTACCGTTCACTGCAATAATTCTTGCTACTATTACTGTATTTTCCAATGTAATACCGTATATTAGTATTGTTATACTGTTCACTGTACAATACTTGTTGCTAGTATCATCGCGGTTAGACTTGCAAAGTCTTGCAGTAAAACCTATTTGCTGGTTATGTTTTGAGAAATACTAAAGTATATTTTTGTTAGATCTTCAATCCGTTATAGACCCAAAGTATGCCAGTTATTAATTAAATTCCAAGGGCCCAGAAGTATGACAGAGTTGAAGTACCATCGCAATCGTACCTCTCGTCATACTGGTGGTTACTCCGAAGCCCTAGGTTTCTTGCACTCGGGTTCCTCCTCTTCTTCTTCGTCGTCGTCCCACTCCCAATCCTGTTCGTCGTCGTCAGGCTCCGCGCGTAGAGGATCGTCTGTCACTTCTTCTTCCTCAGGCTGTTCCTAACCAAAATAAAATTTATGTTGAAATTTAAAGTGTGTAAATGACTGGCATATTTTTTGAGTTTGTATGTTATATTGTGTGGGACGCCGAGTTAAATAAATAGAGTGGTTTTCAATGGTGTTCATTTGGTAACGCAACTTACAAGCTGTAGATGACAGGTTCCATACCCAAACGGGGCTGAGTGTGTTGTGAGTATTTTGTTTTATACCACTGTTCTAAATCGGCTTATGGAATAGTATCTTTTGCAAAATGCCGCTATAATATATTAAGGTTTTTTTAATCTTCTTTATAGTGATGTATATATGCTTTGTTATAGAGACATTTTGCAAAAGAAACATTCTGCGAAAGACATTTTGCTAAAGAGACATTATGAGAAAGAAACAGTTTGCGCATAGGCTTCAAAATCAAAGAAGGAGAGCATCGTGGGGGAAACCGGTAAGTTTTAGAACCAATTTGTATCGAATACGGACAGAGAAGACTTTATAAGGTAAATAGGTTTGTTCGTTGGGCATTTTTTAAATGTAGGTAAGTGTGGTACATATAATGATGTACGTGTCGAAGGGAAATAGCATAACTCGGCGTTATAAAAACGGCGTCGTCATTTTTTACAAAAAGTCTTACGCCATCTGTAAAATGTCGTCATTTTGTATAACGCTACTTACCGCCATTTACAAATGGCCGCGGCATAACAATATGCCGCAGAAACATCAATTTTAAGTTTTAAAACTAGCAAAAAATTATTGGTATTTCATAATCATAACACTGCCATCATTATGTATAAAGTCATAACAATATCAAGCTTAATTATCATGGTCACTCTACTACAAAATCGAAGTAGACGTTAATACCCTGAAATTAATCATCTAGAATTCGCCTTAGGCATTTTGTAAAAAGGGTCATTCCATTTTTAATTTAAAAAGCGCGCTGCATAGTTTCCGATTTTGATAAAAATTTAGAAGATGATTGATTTAAGCGGCCTTAGGCATTTTGTAAAAAGTATAAAGTGTCGATAGTTTTGGATCATATAAGAGATTTTGATGAAAAAATTTAAGAATTATTGTCTAGATAACTAATACCCAAAACAGTCGAGATTCTATTTTTAACAGTTTTTTTTTTGTTTGAAAATTGACGATTTCAGGGTCAGCTTACCCTGAACCTTTTGAATATTGTAAAAAAAAAATGTGTACATACGAGCACTCTCTGCATGACGGCGATGCAGGGCACGTGGTGGTGCGCGGCCACGCGGCGCTCGATCAGGTACGACACGTACTCGTCGTACAGCAGCCGGATCAGGTGGAACGAGCCGAACGACGCCGCCGACCTGCAGTGGGCCAAACAACGTGGTGTACCACAACATAACATTACTTTACTTACAGTATCATTTTTTTCTTACGTAAGATTTTACAGATTTCTAATATTAAATGTTACGTAATAATGGGTTTTAACCACTCCCCCCGCAAGATAACGGCATGTAGCCCCCTCCCCCTCGAAACCCTTACATAATTAATAAATGGCCCCAAAGATCTACAGCGAGGGTAGGTTAGAACTGTTTCACATGTTTTGTAAAGTGAAGCCAGCCCACATGTGCCATGTGATACACACCTGAGCGTGAGCTCGCGTATGACGAGCGACGAGTAGAAGGACCAGTCGAGCAGCAGCCGGCGAGCCCGCGCGGTGTAGTCTGCGCGGCGCTCGTGCGGCGCCAGCGCCGTGCGCACGCAGCCCTCCAGCCAGCCCGCCCACTGCTCCAGAGACGCGCCGCGACCTAGCGTCGCCTACGACAATTCGTTCACAAAAGTTACAGCCTGTATAAATGGAATACCTTTGCCTAATTATTATAAAAAAGTAACAAACGCGAGACAACCGAGGCTGTTTAATTAGGATACCTTTGCCCAATGAAAAAAATATGTGCTCGAAATCATCACGGGCTGTATATCTGGGATACCTTTGCCTAATGGGCTAATTTCCTTACTAAAGAAAAATAATTTCACGATTGGCACTAACGTTGAATCGAGCGTTATTCTAGATCTATACGTAGTTGCCGTGTGGGGTGCGGCGTTAGAATACAAACCTCCACCCCTTCTCCTCCCGAGGGTGTCGTAAGAAGCGACTAAGGGAACAGTCGAGCAGGTGCAACTTCTGCTTAGAGATGGAAAACTCGAAATAAACCCTATACCAACCCGTCTGGTCAGCGTGGTATAGTAGGCCAAATCCTCTCAAATATTAATTGAGAGAGGCCCATGTCCAGCAGTGGACTGTAAAGGGCTGTTGATGATGATGATGACGTAGGACGAGTGGCTTTGAGATCGACGTTGGGGCCAACGTGTGGAGCCGGCGTTACAGGTTGTCTGTTTATCTAGGATAACATTACCGAATTATAAAAAAAGTTACGAGTGCAAGACCGGCTGCTCGGTTATGTTTACAAGCTGTACAACTAGGGTGTTTTTGCCAAATTAAAAAAAAAGTTACGAAGTCGAGACCACAGTCATAGATATGGGCTGAGCGCTCCCTATCCAAATATGAAGTAAATACAGGATGCAAAGCGTGAGAGAAAAAAAAAACAATCGTGTGGCTAGTACTTGTCTCTTTCTAGCAATCTGATTGGTTAAAGAGAGAAAAAACTCGTGCGGCCTTTGACAGGTATTGTCCCCAAAGAAGCGTTGTCTTCTTCTAGAGAATAGTAAATTTTGTGAGGTTATGGCGAAGTCCTGTTCTCTACGCCAATGGGTGTAATCAGGTGTAACGGTGTAACCCGGTGCTAAATTGTTTTTATAGGCTGTATTATATCTAAAAGTATATAGCGTTGTCTTCTTCTAGAATAGTCAATTTTGTGAGGTTATGGCACAGTCCAGGTCTATACGTCAATGGTATTTACAGACTGTATCTGGGATACCTTTGTAAAATTAAAAAAACTGACCAACGACCTGTATGACCCGCCGCATTAGAGGTTTTACAGTAAATACAATTTATTAGAAAGATATCTCATCTCACCTTGAAATCAGCTTCGAGTTTGTGTGCAGTAGCGGCACTGCCACACGAGCAGGCCCACGCCGCCTGCTCACGTACCACGCGGAAGTCCACGCGGTTCAGATCTGCTAACATCTGGACAACAGGCAAAAATATCTTATTGTATAATAGAGACTTATTTTGGAATAGGGATAAGCCTCTAGGGCTTTGTTTCTATTCAATCAAAGAAGTGTTATCTATGGCTATCGATACACGTTCAAACTATTGAAGCAGTTTTTATTCAGTAAGTGACCCTTGAAGCTCATATGATAATAGTGTGTACCTGGTGTATCTGGTGGTGGTTGGTGAGCACGGCGCGCGCGGCCTGCGCCAGGTGGTTGAGCGACGTGTAGCGGCGCAGCGCCGCCGCCAGCGCCGCGGCCGCCGCGCCCTGCGCGCGCGCCGCCGGGCCCGGCGCGCCGCCCGCGCCCGCCGACAGCGCGCCTTCCAGGCTCTTCGCGAAGTTGCGGATGGACTGCACATATGTAATAGTCGATATTACTCTTACTTGGAGAGGACCCAAAGTTGCACCCTGCGGTACGCCCATTACCTCTTAAAAAAAGCAATGAACTTGACTGTTACTTCGGCACAATAAACCCGATTATTTATTATTTAACTTACTTCGAACATAATTGATTCATCTTATAATGTATTCATCATAAATTTTCATTGACTACTCCCGATTTATTCTGCTTAATGTAATCAAAGGCCTATGACAAAAAATTTTCGTTAGTTTTCACTGTCACATACCTGAGTTAACTGCGGCGGTATAGGCCGTAGCACGTCGGGCAGCAACAGCTCCACAGCACGCTGATACAGCTGCAGCTCTGCGAGTCGCAACCAGGCGGCCACGTCCCGCCGTGACGTCAGCTTGCACAGCACGCGGCGGCACAGCGCGGCGGGCGGCCGTCGCCAGAACGCGCGGCGAGCTCGCTCCACCGCGCCTATGTCTAGAGCCGCTACGGCTTCCAAAAATTCCACGCCGTGTTCCCTACGAACAACAATCGCTTTGGCTTAATATACACCTTGGAAACTTGACCACTATAAGTACCAACTATACAATCCTTAACATCTCACCTTAAATTAAGGCCCATTGAGGATTTTTATTAAATACAAGATTGTAAAAAATTGCAATTCGTAGTGGTTGCGAGTGTCACCGCATAGATGACAGTGACTATACCTGTGATGTCTCCGTAGTGCGTCGAGCGCATCATGCGGCACGTCGTCGGGCAGGTCCATGATGCTGAGCGGCGGCGGCTCGGGCGGCGACACCGCGCCGAGGTACTGCCGGTGTTGGTTCACGGTCGGGCTCGTAGCGCGGGCACGCTCGCGGCCTCTACCCTCCTAGTCACAAATAAGATTTTTTGTAAAAAGAGGGGGGGGGGGGAGACACAATTTATGCAACTTTCGCAAAAGTATTTCCAAAAATATTCACTCATTAAAGTTTATTAGAATCCTTTTATGTTTTTAAAAGATCTGATTGCTGACAAAAACAAAATCAGCTTCTGTTACATGTATGGAGTGCCCCCCCCCCTCCCCTCCCTAAAATATTTTTTTTCCAACTGAGTCACAAATAAGTACCACAAAATGCAAAACAAGACAGGTACGTTTCTTAATCGAAATGCCTGCACGATAATTTAACACGCGAATTTATATAGGGGTCATGCCACACAAGGGAAAGTACCTTAAATTGTTAGTACAATGTTTTACTGAATTAAGACTTCATTTTGATTTTAAAGATAATTCGAACTGCATTCAAAGATTTTTTAATAATCGCCTCGGAATCGAGCCCGCAAAAACTGAATAAAGAAACAGTATTTTTACGATATATTTAAATGTACGATTTCATAGTTAAATGTGCTTAAATCTATTAGAACCTATTAAGAATATTTTTGTTAGGTCTCTAGATACAGGTACTTCTCCTGTATAATGGAAGTTAGCAAAAGTAGTTCCCATTCATAAGGCTAATGAAAGGCACGATGTTAGAAACTACAGACCAGTCTCCATACTCCCTATCATAGCTAAGGTTTTTGAATCGATAGTTTGTGAAAACATGCAGAGTTATTTCATGAAATACATAACAAACAAACAGCATGGTTTTGTAAAAGGTAGATCAACGTGCACAAATTTAATAAGTTTCACAGAGTATTTAAGAGAGGCAGTTGATAATAACAAAGAAGTAGACGTAGTTTACACAGATTTCAGCAAGGCCTTTGATAGGATCCCACATTATTTACTTCTCAGAAAGTTGCATTATTATGGTTTTACTGGAGCTATACTGAAATGGGTGGAGTTATATCTGACTGATAGGCAGTTCTATGTTGTTGCTAACGGATATCACTCTGGATCATACCCAATTTCATCTGGTGTTCCCCAAGGATCTCATTTAGGGCCTATTTTATTTAACATTTCATCAATGATCTTCCGTTATGCTTGCAATTTTCAACACCTTTTATGTTTGCTGACGACCTAAAACTTGCTCACATAATAGATACCGAAAAGGATATTCAGTGTTTACAAACAGATTTAAATTCATTGTTTTCCTGGAGCGTACGTAATGGTCTTGACTTAAATACAAATAAATGTGCACATATAAAATTTTCAAGAAAACTTAAAAAGACAGCATCATCATATATGTTGGGAGATACCACTCTAAAAGAGACTGAGAGTATTAGGGATCTTAATGGACGCAAAGCTCACGTATGTTCCTCACATTGAAAGGGCACTAAAGCAGTCTTCCAAGATGCTGGGATTTTTAATTAGAAGTAGTAAAAACTTTCGAAACGCTAAGGCTAAGATAATTTTATATAACTGCCTTGTCAGAAGTGTTTTGGAGTACGCTGCCGTTGTGTGGCGGCCTCACTTTGCTGTACACTCTCTCAGAATAGAGCGCATTCAAAAGAGATTTATTCGGCACTTGTCATACTCGGTGGGAATGGGGGGCAGAAATGTGGATTATAAAACCAGGTTGGATTATTTTAAGATGATGGAACTGTCTAAGAGGAGAGATGTAACCGACTTAATATTTTTATATAAATTGTTAAGAAATAAGATCAATTGCCCGGAATTGTTACAAAGGATACTTTTTAGAGTTCCGATTCACACTCCGCGTAAACCAATCACACCGTTAGTCCCTCCACTGCGTAGAACAGTGCTTGGCTCAAGCTCACCTCTTTGCCGAATGACTAAATTATATAATTAATGCAGTGACAAGGCTGATATTCACCACGACTCATTGGGATTGTTTCGGAAAACTATCAATCGTTGTTTAAGGTCTTAGTTAATTAGCACATACAAATTATATAATTTGTAACGAATGGCTCATTATAAATATGAATGTAGTGTTTACCTATAAGTAACTAATCATTTAGATATATTAGTATAGTTTAGATTATTGTTGATGTATTAGTTGTTGGTGAACCAAATAAATAAAATAAAAAATAAAATAAGATACCAATCGAAAGGGCCAATCATTACGATTATTTTTTTTCTTTAAATTACATTAATAAATGAAGTTCTTCCCTTTCAATTTTGTCCACGTTTAAACGTAGTGGTTTCTTTTTTATAAGTAAGGGAGTCTAAAAGTGAAGTCTTGTAACTTGAAACCGGAAAGTCTCCGTAGTGCGTCTCAGTTTAAAAATTATACTTAAACTAAAAGGCACAAAACACAAGTACAGTTATTGGACCAATTAAACTAACCTAAGTCGAATTTAATGAATTAAAATAAATAAAATTATCTAAGCTACAATGGAATCCAAAATTGAAAATTTCAAAAATTTAAACATAACATTGCGTCTCCGTTTTAAAATATTTTTTAAACTAAAAAGCACAAAGCACAAGTACAGTTATTGGACCAATTAAACTCAACCTAAGTCGACCTTAATGAATTAAAATAAATAAAATTATCTAAGCTACAATGGAATCCAAAATTGAAAATTTCAAAAATTTAAACATAACATTGCGTCTCCGTTTAAAAATATTTTTTAAACTAAAAAGCACAAAGCAAAAGTACAGTTATTGGACCAATTAATGAATTAAAATAAATAAAATTATCTAAGCTACAATGGAATCCAAAATTGAAAATCTCGAAAATATAAACATAACATTGCGTCTCCGTTTAAAAATCATTTTTAAACTAAAAAACACAAAGCACAAAGCACAAGTATAGTTATTGGACCAATTAAACTCAACCTAAGTCAACTTTAATTAATTAAAATAAATAAAATTATCTAAGCTACAATTGAATAAAAAATTGAAATCTCAAAACTGTAAACATAACATTGCGTATCCGTTTAAAAATATTTTTTAAACTAAAAAGCACAAAGCACAAGTACAGTTATTGGACCAATTAAACTCAACCTAAGTCGACTTTTATGAATTTAAATAAATAAAATTAACTAAGCTACAATGGAATCCAAAATTGAATATCTCAAAAATGTAAACATAACATTGCGTCTCCGTTTAAAAATATTTTTTAAATTAAAAATCACAAAGCACAAGTACAGTTATTGGACCAATTAAACTCATCCCTATCTAATACCCAGCCTTCAAGCGTTTCATTTGAAAACCTAGCAACGCGCGTTGTTATGAGACGCCAATTTTCACTTTTCAAAACACTCGAAAGCAGAAACATATTATTTCCTAATTCACGGTCGCTTAGACAAAGAAGAATTACCATTTTATATCAGAAACCTTTGCTTCCAAGGCCAAAGTTAACAGACTAATTCACGGCCGTTTGACACCGATATTGCAAAGAGACTGAACGCGGTACATCAGCGCCTGTATTCACAAAGCTGCAAACAAGGTATGTCAGACAGACGACCCTGTATATAATATACAGGGTGTTTGTCCCAGACGCTGCGTCCCTTAGCGACTGGGAGGGATAAAAGCCTTCAATGTGCGTCTATTTATCGGCAAATCTGTTTACCAGACATGGCGTAGGTGGTACCTATATAATGCCACAATAGACGCGTAGATGTTACCTGTTAAATATTGGTATAATATTTCACAACATGTTATTTGTTTACTTATAACTAATGAGTTGCTTTTTATAGGAGTGGACAGGGGTAAAAAGATACGAGACATAATAAAGCCTTAATAATAGGGAACATAATAAAAACAGAAAGGAAATATTTTCAAGTTCGCTAAATTTAACATTACCATTTTATACGTGAAGTCAAATAGTTTTTTACAACAGCTAGTCCATAACATTGTACAAACAATGACGTGTACCCAGTTACTCTTCACTATAACAACACAATAAGTTCGCCTTAGTAAAATTAAGTTTACAGTTCAACAGTATTTTAACCAGCGAATGTTTTGTCTTCTTCTATTCCGTTTTGAAATTGGAATGTAAAACAATGACAAAAAATTTGCTAGTTAAAACGATCAAAGCTTGTAAATAATGAATACCTGATGGTCCAACACATCCGTTTTATCATCAGCATTATCGGCCTGCTCTTGTCCTTCGTCCCTGACGTCACTATGATCCTGATCGATCCCCGGCTTAGCTCTGATGCCATAGTAGTGGTACTTAGAGTTCCCCCTAGTGCCGAGCCGACGCGTCCTGAGGCCGACGAACACGGAGCGGATGAGCTTGCCGAAGGACGCCGCGTTGACGGGCTCGAGGCGGTGTGTCGCGCAGTGGCGGAGGTAGTGCGCGTATAATGTTGAACGGGGAAGAGATACGCCTGTCACCCCAAAATGGATATATTGGTTTTGGGGGAAATAAACCACATATATTTCTATTTCTAAAAGACTTTGTATACTATACAAAGTCTACTACTACTTTTAGAAATAGAAATATAGCTGCTAAGCTGGAGGGGTTAACAAGATAATGTGAGTGTCACATTGCTAGTTATCTTTTAAAAAAGTAATAAAAGTCCTCTCCCGCAATCCCGCTCATTTACTTATTGGCCCAGTAAACAGTTTTTTTTTAGATGTTCAATTTGTTAAGTAAACTAGGGATAAAAGGGGATTTTAGGAAGCTCATGTTCTAAGGGGGTAAACAATACTAACGCGAGCGTTAGCATTTTTTTCTTTGTACACAAAAAATAATATTATATGACTAAAGTAATTGACATCAGGAACAATATTCAACATTTCGAAACATAAAATCACTGAAACGAAATGAGTTCATATAATTTTATTTATTAAGCTTCTTTTCAAACATTCATTAAACAGAAAGTTACTCAAAAACAAATTTGTAACTTCAGTAAGTATCTTTTATTTGAATCTCGGTGAATTCGTAAAGTTTTAACAATGGGTCCGAAAAAGAATTTTAATTATTTATGTAATATTTTCCTTTGTGTACTATGGGTATTTTAAGTACATTGATATTTTGCCTAAATAATAAAATTAATTAAAAAATTGACTAGGTACCGTTAACAATCATACTGAACATAACAACACATAAAAAGGTAGATAATATTATTAACTTTCTCTTTACGCAAAAACTGCTGAACGGATATTGATGTAGCTTTACAGTAATGTAATTTACCTCAGAATGGCGCATATGCTAAGAATGCAACATAAGGGAGCGTCCATTGTTTACGAGAGGCATTTAGGGGTCTTAGCAATTCTCACGTCAAAACTGGATTCAATTAAGTAAAATTATTATTTTTTCCGGTTTTGACATTCATTACCCGTCATGCATGCGACTCACACTACCTGTGTAAATGAGAAATCTCACGGGAGATTAAGGGGTCCAGCCAAATCTCACGATACCTTACACGAAGGAAGGAGAGGGTCAAAAATATTTTCACGTAATTTATGGACGACCCCTAACGCGGGCGAAGGTGTGGGGAAAAGTTTGTAATTAATGAGAAAGTATCACATATCAACAAGGAAGGGCGTGGTCGCCAGACCGCACTCATCTATAGCCACTCAGGAAAAATTGAGAGCTTGGCTGGGATGTGTTGATGCATCCACCGTAAGGCCCTGATCCTACTCCATCAGATTTCAACCTGTTTCGGTCACTTTAGAACCATTAGGAAGCATAAAGTTAACCTCAAAAGAACACTGTGAAAACAACATGTAAGATTTTTTTAAATTAAAAATCTCAATTTTTTTACAGCAATGAGATCATGGTACTGCCCACAAGATGGCAACAAGTCATCAATCAAAACAGTATATACATATTATAAATAAATAAAAAATCATACCTAAAAAAATTTTTTTTCTTTATATGAAAAATATGCAAATACTTTTGCCCCGACCTTGTATTATATCGATAATGACAACTTTTTGATAAAAGCGGTATAAGAGCTATTTTATATTCCTTGTTCCATAGAACAATTTGGGAAAACAGAAGTATTACATGTTCTATAGTACAAAATGAGAACAAAATGTCTTATTTTGTGCTATGCTTGTTCCATAGAATACTACTTGTTGTATGGAACGTGACGTCAACTACTAAAAGGACCATTTGCCATTTCAAAGTAAATACTATGCGAGATCGTTTGGAAGGTAAACACAAAATTGAACAATTAACGTTTATATTACTTAAAATACATCTTAAAACTAAATTGAAAACCCTCGTATACGTCTTGCCTCTCGTCTTCGTCACCTCTCAGTCGCACAGTTCCGCGTCCAGTCATGCATGCACACACCCAGTATATAAGATAGTAAGTAAGTGTGTATAGTTACATGATACGTCACCTTCGGCAGTCTCGTAGTGGTCGAGCAGCCACTGCACGGTGGCGGGCGGCATGCGCGGCGGCGCCGGGCCGGCGGGCGTGGCGGGCGACGCCGGCGCCTCCGCCTCGTCGCCGGCCACCTGGGCAAGGGCCACTAGCTTCATACAACACCCTCGGACGCACGCACACCGTGTATATTTAATCCTTGTCCGAACCGTTATAGTGTTAAATGTTGATATGATAAACTTTCGCGATTTGTACACGTTATAGAATTTTATAAGCTACGGGTCTTAATCGCGTAAATATTTTATTTAAAGGCTTGATACCTTTGTTTATTTCCCGACGTTTCGACCGTATTGCAACGGCCGTGGTCACGGGTAGACAAAGGTATTTAACCTTAAAATATAATATTTACGCGATTAAGACCCGTAGCTTATAAAATTCTATAATGTGTTGTAAATGTTGATATGATAAACTTTCGCGATTAATACACATTATAAAATTATATATACTACGGGTCTTAATCACGTGAATAATTTAAGGTAAAATACCTTGTTTGTTGCCCGACGTTTTGACCGTATTGCAATGGCCATGGTCACGGGTAGACGTGGGGTCCTATGACCACGGCCGTTGCAATAATTTTATAATCCGTTAATGTGTTGTTAGGTATGATGTTCCCATTCGATTTAGGTTTCTTTTTTAATGACAAAAATAAATAAATTAAACATGTATAGGAAAAAAATGTTTTGATTGTAAAGAGGCTTTAAACAATGTTGATAAAAAAACCTTAAAAATTTACACATTTCGACCAAATTGGGTACTAAAATATTGAAATAAAAAAAAACATTGTGGCGGATATAATTTTATTGTTTTATACTTTCGCGATTTTTATATATATTAGATATATTTCCACCGATCGCCACTATTATTCTAGGATAGTACGCGAGGCGGTTGAGATCAAGAAGTACAAAAAATTCAACCGACAAGATGGATACCGGCTCTCACCATCTTGGAACCCTGTTATCAGCAAATGCAATCGTAGCCGTAACGACACCGCGCCTCAGTGTAAAGACGTTGTAAGTGTAGTGTGTAGAAGTACCGACAGTACAAATTATCTAAATTATCTCACGGAGACATCGCTAAGCTGCCATCAGTCGACCCGTGACCACGATCGGTGCAATTCGATCGAAACGTCGGGTAAATAAAAGGTTCGTACCTTTAAATAATTCACTTGTTTAAGTCCCGAAATATATTTATTATGGTTATATCCATAATAAATATATTTCGGGACTTTTTTCTATTTTTTTAGCATTGTTAACAGAATACCTACACGCACACTTCGTGTTGAACAGGAATTTAATTTACACGTTGTATGTGTGCGAGCGCGTCACTGAGCGTCACAGACGCGGAAACTCGGAACGAGCTGGAATGAACAAATAACGATCCGAGACAGTGAGTGGCACGCTCGCGCGGTGCGGATTTGAGTTTTGTGCGCGCGTGCAAGCGTAGGTATAAAAGTCGTAGTTCAAACATGAATTTGACTTCTGTACTCTCTTTATTTTATGTGTGTACAGCGGACACTCTATTAGCACTTTGTACTACTATATCTTCCCGAGGCTGTCGTCAAGGCGACTAAGAGCTCGTTCCCATTATCGTGACGATTAATTTATCGTTGGACGACTGTCGCCTCTAGTTGTTTCCATTATAACGACTGTCGTCCTAGCTGTTCTAACAAATTGTGGATGACAGTTAATTGTGCCGTTGCGTGTAAACACACGAGGCACGACGCTTTAAACGGCACCACAATTTGCCGTCACAACATAGTGGGAACGAGCAATTTGACACTGGAGAACGGGCAGCAGCGTCCTCTGCGTACTTTTAAGCATTACTGCGATCGCCAAATCGCTTGCCAAGCGTGGCGATTATAGAAAGTTCCCCCCAGGATATACAACACGTAGGTTCTACAGGGAAGACCCGTGCGAACAATAGAAAATCAAATGGGTTTTCGGTTGTTTTTGTTTCATACAACACACATACATAACAACTACAACATTATTTAAGTATTTTTCAATGGAATCTGTACGAAAATGTTGTTACTTCTCACTCGGTCTGCAGTTACTTTTTTCCACTTTAAAGCTTAATATTTCACAAACGCATCCCTAAATTGAAAAATGGTCTTCACAACCCCGAAGTGTCTTTAAAAGACCTCTCTAATGATACTCCACACGATGGGGTAGGTAAGAAAAAAAATCACATCCCATTAGGGAAGGTACCTACACTAACTTTTTTTCGGCATAAATGTGTGTATCCATGCAAAATTACAGCTTTCTAGCACTAAGTCTCTAAGCTCTGCGGACGGACTGACAGACATGGTGAAACTAAAAGGGTTCCGTTTTGCCAATTTGGCTACGGAACCCAATAAAGGACTACGAAACCCTTAATGAGACATCATATAGAATAAGGAGGTTGTGTATACATATTTGTAAAAGGTTATTATGTTTATTTTACCTATAACAAACTGGCTGCGTGTAATATATGTTTGTGAAAAATAAATCGTCACTTTCACAAAATTATGTAGGTAGGTACAAAAAAACGGCTACTCATAACGAACGAAAAAACACGACACAGACGCGCACTTACGAAGTTCTCGGTCTATTTCAGTCGAATGCGAACCGAGAGTATTCGCTTGTAGACTACGTTATATTCGTTATACTTATTCTTCTGTGTGACGTTAAAATAAATAAGTTTGAAGTTGATTACCTCAATGCTTTTATTTATTCTACGAAATTAGGAGACGAGCAGGTCGTGCGTCTGCCCAAATCCTTGTTTGGCAAAGATGTGAATGTCTCCGTACCGAAATTTATTTATTACGGCAAGATTTTAAATAGTTTACCAATGTTGCCCTGCCCACCTAACGCCCCCTGGAGGGAAAGAACCCTAAATATTTAAGTTAGCTAATTTTACTTAACGAAAACATTATTTTATTATATATCTGCATTCAAAGATTTCTTAGTAATCTCTTACCAGAGCTGGGATCGACACCGCCAAATATAGAAAATAAAAAATCTGTCTGCGCAAAAAAGATGCAAACAAGATTCCCTACATATTATGTAATATCAAGCTGTTGGAGGCACAATACTAAGTTCATCGAGATTTATTAATGCCTCCGACAGCAGGATATTACATATAATATTAATTTTTAATTTTATTTTTTACCAATCTATTGCCAAGTATTGAAAAAAGAATGGTTGCTTATTGACTTTTCAACCGACTTCAAAAAGGAGGAGGTTCTCAATTCGTCTGTATGTTTTTTTTTTTTTTGTATGTTTGTTCACCGATTACGCATAGACGGCTGGACCGATTTGAAAAATTCTTTTTGTGTTTGAAAGGGTATACTTCCAAGTTGGTCCCATTGTCCCCAGATCACGATCTGATGATGGGATCCTGGAGAAATCGAGGGAACTCTTAAAACATAAAAAGCACACCTACAGTGCTTTAGGTATATTTCATAGTGATTCGTGCATCTACTCTTAAAAAACACCAATTGGTGAAGTGGAACTGATGATGAAGACCAAAAATTACGAGCAGACCTATTCAATATTTCACAGTTTGCGATTCACGTAAGTACTTTAATATGGTATTGAGTAGCACTTTAATCTCGATATACTACTATTATACAATGTAATAAAGCTGATAGTGAACTCCTCTACAATTAACGGCCCTGCATCGGGGCAAGCAATATAATAAAAACTTTTTAACAAAAAATATTACAGACTTCAAAAATATATACAAGGCAACTAAAAAGCAAAAAATAATATACCTAGAATAACAAAAACAAATTAAACATTTTGAAGTTGGTGCCGAATAAAACATAAAGACTACTATTTCATGGCACCAACTTCAAAATGTTTAATTTGTTTTTGTTATTCTAGGTATATTATTTTTTGCTTTTTAGTTGCCTTGTATTTATTTTTGAAGTCGGTAATATTTTTTGTTAAAAAGTTTTTTTTAGTATTACAATGATAATCATATCATACCTTTTTGAAATGCTTACGCTGAACCCTTTAATTTGATACCTACCTATATTGTGATATTCGAAAAATACTTTTTTCATACCTCTTGTTTTGACATCTCACAGACGCCAAGTTAGTTTTTTTTCCAAAGTTTTTCAAAACATTGAGGTCACTATAATTTGTTTTTGACATGTCACAGACGCCAAGTTAGTTTTTTTTTCAAAGTTTTTCAAAACATTGAGGACACTATAATTTGTTTTTGACACCTCACAGACGCCAAGTTAGTTTTTTTTTCAAAGTTTTTCAAAACATTGAGGTCACTATAATAAACAACCATGCCTGTAACAGCTTTAGTGGACCCGGGCGCATGCGCCCGACGGCCTCAGTACTTCAGCCCATTAGCAGGCGGAATAGCCATTCACGTTGCTTAGTAACCAGTCAATAACGTGACCTTTTTTTTAGACACTTTTTTTCGAGTGCAGCCGGACATCGATTTTTAGACGTTATCACGTCAATAATTTATTTATGCACTACAAAGTTAAGACGAACTAGAAGCCTTCCCAACTTTTTATATAAATTACCTGTTTGAATTTTAACCTATTCATCATATATCGAATAACACTTTATGTGAAGAGCATGATGGTTTATTCTGTGTCGGGGTGTTATTTATCTATAATATGTAGTATAGTAGCTGAAGAGTTTGTTTGTTTGAACAAGGTAATCTCAGGAACTACTAATCCGAATTGAAAAAATCTTTCACTGTTGGATAGCTCATTTATCGAAGAAGGTTAGGCTATATACGGGGAAATTTTACGCAGACGAAGTTGCGCGGGACAGATAGTCTATAAGACTAGCTGTCCCGCGCAACTTCGTCTACATATATGTATGTATTTAGAAATATATAAGTATGTTTATCAGTTGTCTGGTTTCCATAGTACAAGCTCTGCTTAGTTTGGGTAAGCGTTGTGTGAGTTGTCGAGTGTAAAATTAACGATTTTTAAAAGAGTGTTTAAAGGCATAGGTTTAGTCCACCCTGTGTATATTGTGTTGATCTTTAAGCTAACCTGGGGACAGACGGACAGACAGCGAAACTATATGAGTTCCTTGTTTACTACGGAACCATAAAAATGTGAAACGTTTGTGTGTGAGACGAAAATATATATAACTCAGGACGCATGTTGCTTAATTAGCTTTATAAATGCTTAAAAACCATAATACCCGACAGGCTTCTAGTTGTAATCACAAATCTATACTAATATTATAAAGCTCAAGACAAGAACTACTGGTCCGAGTTCAAAAAATATTTTACTGTTGGATAGCCCATTTATCGAGGAAAGCTATGTAATATCACGCTACGACCAATAGGAGCGGAGCAGCAATGAAAAATGTTGCAAAAACGGGGAAAATTGACGCGGAAGTTGCGCGAGTCAGTTAGTATTTTATTAAAAGGGGATTTATGGTACAATGCATTATTTAACTTTATTTATTTTTTATGACGTTCCGACCAGCTTGCACTGGTAAATAAAGCATGATGACATTAATTCCCGTGTTTTATATGTTTGAAATCATACAAAGCGAAAGTCATATCCGTCGTATTGCAACGGCCGTGGTCACGGGTAGACGTAGAGTCCTGTGACCACGGCCGTTGCAATAATTTTATAATCCGTTAATGTGTTGTTAGGTATCATGTCATCCCATTCGATTTAGGTTTCTTTTTAATGACAAAAATAAATAAATTAAACACGTATAGGGAAAAATTGTTTTGATTGTAAAGAGGCTTTAAACAATGTTGATAAAAAAACTTGAAAATTTATACATTTCGACCAAATTGGGTACTAAAATATTCAAATTAAAAAAAAAACACTATATATATAATTTTATTGTTTTTAAACTTTCGCCATTTTTATACACGTTAGATATATTTCCACCGATCGCCACTATTATTCTAGGATAGTACGCGAGGCGGTTGAGATAAAGAAGTACAAAAAATTCAACCGACTCTCACCATCTTGGAACCCTGTTATCAGCAAATGCAATAGTAGCCGTAACGACACCGCGCCTCAGTGTAAAGACGTTGTAAGTGTAGTGTGTAGAAGTACCGACAGTACAAATTATCTAAATTATCTCACGGAGACATCGCTAAGCTGCCATCAGTCGACCCGTGACCACGATCGGTGCAATTCGATCGAAACGTCGGGTAAATAAAAGGTTCGTACCTTTAAATAATTCACGTGTTTAAGTCCCGAAATATATTTATTATGGTTATATCCATAATAAATATATTTCGGGATTTTTTTCTATTTTTTTAGCATTGTTAACAGAATACCTACACGCACACTTCGTGTTGAACAGGAATTTAATTTACACGTTGTATGTGTGCGAGCGCGTCACTGAGCGTCACAGACGCGGAAACTCGGAACGAGCTGGAATGAACAAATAACGATCCGAGACAGTGAGTGGCACGCTCGCACGGTGCGGATTTGAGTTTTGTGCGCGCGTGCAAGCGTAGGTACCTATAAAAGTCGTAGTACATACATGAATTTGACTTCTGCACTCTCTTGTGTACAGCGGATACTCTATTAGCACTTTGTACTACTATATCTACCCGAGGCTGTCGTCAAGGCGACAAAAGCTCGTTCCCATTATCGTAACGATTAATTTATCGTTGGACGACTGTCGCCTCTAGCTAGTAATGATACTCCACACGATGGGGTAGTTAAGAACAAAAATCACATCCCATTAGGGGAGGTACACTAACTTTTTTTCGGCATAAATGTGTGTATCCATGGAAAATTATAGCTTTCTAGCACTGAGTCTCTAAGCTCTGCGGACGGACTGACAGACATGGTGAAACTATAAGGGTTTCGTTTTGCCATTTTGGCTACGGAACCCTATAAAGGACTACGAAACCCTTAATGAGATATCATATAGAATTATAAGGTTATAATGTTTATTTTACCTATGACAAACTGGCTGCGTGTAATATGTGTGAAAAATAAATCGTCACTTTCACAAAATATGTAGGTAGGTACAAAAAAACGTTTTCGGTCTATCTCAGTCGAATGCGAACCGAGAGTATTCGCTTGTTGACTACGTTCTATTCGTTTTACTTATTCTTTTGTGTGACGTTAAATTTTTTTTTTTTTTTTTTAGAAAAAATAAATAAGTTTGAAGTTGATTGCCTCAATGCTTTTATTTATTCTACGAAATTAGGAGACGAGCAGGTCGTGCGTCTGCCCAAATCCTTGTTTGGCAAAGATGTGAATGTCTCCGTACCGAAATTTATTTATTACGGCAAGATTTTAAATAGTTTACCAATGTTGCCCTGCCCACCCAACGCCCCCTGGAGGGAAAGAACCCTAAATATTTAAGTTAGCTAATTTTACTTAACGAAAACATTATTTTATTATACATATATCTGCATTCAAAGATTTCTTAGTAATCTCTTACCAGAGCTGGGATCGACCCCGCCAAATATAGAAAATAAAAAATCCGTCTGCGCAAAAAAGATGCAAACAAGATTCCCTACATATGTAATATCAAGTTGTTGGAGGCACAATACTAAGTTCATCGAGATTTATTAATGCCTCGGACAGCAGGATATTACATATAATATTATTTTTTAATTATATTTTTTACCAATCTATTGCCAAGTAGGTATTGAAAAAAGAATGGTTGCATATTGACTTTTTTAGTATTACAGTGATAATCATATCATAACTTTTTGAAATGCTTACGCTGAACCCTTTAATTTGATACCTACCTATATTGTGATATTCGAAAAATACTTTTTTCATACCTCTTGTTTTGACATCTCACAGACGCCAAGTTTGCTTTTTTTTTCAAAGTTTTTAAAACATTGAGGACACTATAATTTGTTTTTGACATCTCACAGACGCCAAGTTTGCTTTTTTTTTCAAAGTTTTGAAAATATTGAGTACACTATAATTTGTTTTTGACATCTCACAGACGCCAAGTTTGCTTTTTTTTTTTTCAAAGTTTTTCAAAACATTGAGGTCACTATAATTTGTTTTTGACATCTCACAGACGCCAAGTTTGTTTTTTTTTTTTTCAAAGTTTTTCAAAACATTGAGGTCACTATAATAAACAACCATGCCTGTAACAGCTTTAGTGGACCCGGGCGCATGCGCCCGACGGCCTCAGTACTTCAGCCCATTAGCAGGCGGAATAGCCATTCACGTTGCTTAGTAACCAGTCAATAACGTGACCTTTTTTTTAGACACTTTTTTTCGAGTGCAGCCGGACATCGATTTTTAGACGTTATCACGTCAATAATTTATTTATGCACTACAAAGTTAAGACGAACTAGAAGCCCTCCCAACTTTTTACATAAATGACCTGTTTGAATTTTATTTTAATATTTCATCATATTATATCGAATAACACTTTATGTGAAGAGCACGATGGTTTATTCTGTGTCGGGGTGTTATTTATCTATAATACGTATTATAAAGCTGAAGAGTTTGTTTGTTTGAACAAGGTAATCTCAGGAACTATTGAAAATTTTTTTCACTATTGGATAGCTCATTTATCGAAAGAAGGCTAGGCTATATACGGGGGAACTTTACGCAGACGAAGTTGCGCGGGACAGATAGTCTATAAGACAAGCTGTCCCGCGCAACTTCGTCTGCATATATGTATGTATTTAGAAATATATAAGTATGTTTATCAGTTGTCTGGTTTCCATAGTACAAGCTCTGCTTAGTTTGGGTAAGCTTTGTGAGTTGTCCCAAGATATTATTATTATTGTAAATATAATGATTTTAAAAGAGTGTTTAAAGGCATAGGTTTAGTCCACCCTGTGTATATTGTGTTGATCTTTAAGCTAACCTGGGGACAGACGGACAGACAGCGAAACTATAAGAATTCCTTGTTTACTACGGACCCATAAAAATGTGAAACGTTTGTGTGTGAGACGTAAATATATATAACTCAGGACGCATGTTGCTTAATTAGCTTTATAAACGCTTAAAAACCATAACACCCGACAGGCTTCTAGTTGTAATCACAAATCTATACTAATACTAGCTGACCCGCGCAACTTCGTCTGCGTAAATTTTCCCTTTTTTCTTTTTCTTCCTTTTTTTTTTACAACATTTTTTATTGCTGCTCCGCTTCTATTGGCCGTAGCATGATGTTTATAACCTATAGCCTTCCTCGATAAATGGGCTATCCAACAATAAAATATTTTTTCAGTGCAGCCCAGTAGTTCCTGAGATTATCGCATTCAAACAAACAAACAAACTCTTAGGGGTATGAAAAATAGATGTTGGCTCTCATAGATACCGGATAAGCACAAAAAATTTCGTCAAAATCGGTCAAGCCGTTTCGGAGGAGTATGGCAACGAAAACTGTGACACGAGAATTTTATATATTAGATTATAAAGCTCAAGACAAGAACTACTGGTTCGAGTTCAAAAAATATTTTACTGTTTGATAGCCCATTTATCGAGGAAGGCTATGTAATATCACGCTACGACCAATAGGAGCGGAGCAGCAATGAAAAATGTTGCAAAAACGGGGAAAATTGACGCAGAGGAAGTTGCGCGAGTCAGTTAGTATTTTATTAAAAGGGGATTTATGCTACAATGCATTATTTACCTTTAAATTTTTTTGACGTTCCAACCAGCTTGCACTGGTAAATATAGCATGATCGCATTAATTCCCGTGTTTTATATGTTTGAAATCATACAAAGCAAAGGTCATATCCGGCATAAAAAATATCGAATATCCGTTTTTTTTTAAAGAAGACTCCCGCATTAGGTTACATGCCCTGTGTCGCGGGGGACTTTACAAAAGTCACGAACACAAAGTACACCCAGACTCGGAACAACAATTTCTGGATCACACAAAGTGGTAACCCGTGTGGGAATCGAACCCCAACCTCTTGCGTAGCAGTCGAATACACTCCCACCGCGCCACAGAGGCAGTATATGAACTCAAAACCTCTTTTTAGCTATATAACAAAAAAAAATATTTACCAAAATATTGGATACCCTATAAAGCATACTCACAACGACTCCATACGCGGTGTACTCAGCAGAGGACGCGCCCCCCCAGCCGCTGTCTGCAGAAGTACCTTCCGCCGTAGTGCCGTTGCCTACAGTCGTCACTCCATACACGGGGTACGTACGAAGGGTCTCCCTGTACAACAAAATTATATTTTATTGTAAATTCTACTAGTTTTTAACCATCATGAATAGTAACCGATGACTTTCCTCGGGTTTCAAGCTAAAAATCTAAAAAAAACATCAAAACTCTGCCCAATTATATAGTGGTTAAAATATCACTATATAATTGGGCAGATTTTTTGATGGTGGAAGTACCATACAGATGGAAATACTTTCGCATTTATTAAGTCCTCCTTTCTTAAATATGTAGAAGACAGAAATATAAAATCTATATTAATATGATAAAGCTGAAGAGTTTGTTTGTTCGGTTGAATGCGATAATCTCAGGAACTACTAGTTCGAGTTGAAAAAAAATATTTTAGTGTTGGATAGACTATTTATCGAGAAAGGCTATATAATATCACGCTACGACCAATAGGAGCGGAGCACCAATGAAAATTGTTGCAAAAACGGGGAAAATTAATGCATACGAAATTGCGCGGAGCATCTAGTTTTCAATATAATGTATTAAATATTTGCACAGTTTCTATTAAAAACTACAATACAAAGACAAAGAATGGTCCATGGATAAGAGAATATTGTTTAAAGAAAAAAAATGTGAACATTTTCTCTCAATTTTTCTTTGAAAAAAAATTAAAACTTTAAATTACTTACATATGAGTCTGGTGACCTTGGGTGTATATTTCTTGAGGCTCGGTGACATACTGCACATGATAGTTAACGCCGTTACCTCCCTCGCCTGAAGAACAAAAACAAATCACATTACAACAAACATTTATTTCTCCCCAGTCTCCCCAAAAATGCGACTTTTTAAAAATAGTGACAACTAACATGTTCGCATCACAAAAAACCACTATAGTTTTAATTTAAATACGAAAATAAATTAAAATGTTAGTATAGAAGCAAGAGCGGGAATGGACCGTCTTGCTCCAACATCTCCACACAAAGGTTAGACAATGTAGGTAGGTACAAAGCAAGCCACTCACAGGGGTAATAAGATCGGTACCGGGGCACCTCCATGCCGCTAGAGATCTCCCAGGCAACTCGCATCTGGACCTACACTTCCCAGAACAACATCCCGATAACCAACCTCACAATCTCCCATCTCACTCTCACCTATACATCTGTCCCATTCCAGCCCACCTCACCCCACCTGAGCTAAACGGTGTAATATAGACGTAAGCGATATAATTGCGAACTTTTACCTTTGTTTGATTTTAGTATATAATGATGTTGCAGGTTGTTGTTACAAAACAATATTGGCACGATGAAGGTTGAGTAGCAACGTGTTTAGCAACAGTGGGCAAGGCTGGAGGCCTTCGTATGTTGATAAAATGATTACATTTCTTCTGCTACCATATAGAGAGATATTGGAGAAATCTGACGTTTTTTGGAGGCAAAAAATCGATTCAGCTGTCTAGATCCGGGAAATCTGATATTCCGAGAATTTATAATGAAATTTGTATTGCGAAAAGCTTGGTCGCCCAAGCATAAATATTAGAGATAGGTACACTGGTCGTATTATTCGTTATTTATTTTTTAGAAAATAATGTAATTGTTTAGAAAATATTTTAATTTCATAAAAATAAAATATTTATTAGTGTGTAACACTAATAAATATTTTAATCCAACGAAATTCCAATATGACAATTATAAATAATGTATTCCCAAAAAAAAACCCTTATATAATTTGAAATACGTATCTAATATTTTTTTTAATGTATCTAATTATACTTTTTTATACCACTACACGAAGAGATGAGCTTGCATCTCTTGGTATGATTTATGGTTTTCATTTATTATTATTGACATAAAATAATGCTGGCAACGCTTTCATTGTTTGTGTTTAGAAAATTATCTTTTCAATTAGTTTCTGTCGATTCAAATCTATTTCCTGCTACTTATTGAATTGAAAAACCGGGTAAGTACTTCAGACAAAGCGCTCCGAAGGTTTCATATCCACAATATTCCCTAGACACACTCAACAACATCCTATCAAAAAAGGAATTTCCAAGCCCCTCAACTTTCCTATATCGTTTCATAAAACGCGTTCCATACGAGTGCACAATTAAAAAAAAAGACCTACAAAAGTTCCAATAAGAAGCAATATAGTCCAATAAAAATGCGTACAAGCCCTCTTGGGCGCACCCGACCGACCAGACATATAAAGAATATACGATATAAAAATTATATACAACTGAAGTATTCTATATAGAAAATATTGTATAGACAGTCGCGTCGAGTGGTACACGCGTCATGTCAAAGGTAACCAAGCAGGTGTACAGAAGATAATGGGGATGATCCCTTCGCTGCATGTGCACCTATTGATGATGAGCGCTCAGGTAAGTAATCCGATGGGGCGGCCGATATTATGCTTTGTTGCAGATTTTATTGGGGTTCCAAATTGGAAATTATACGCGAAAATAAATTGGTGTTGCAATTAGAGAGTTGATTAGTAATTTGAGATGAGAAAGGGGCTGTCAGTCAACTATATTTTTTTTTAAACGACTCCTGCATTAGTGTACAAGCCCTGTCTCGCGGGATACTTCACAAATATACAAGTCACGAACACAAAGTACACCCAGAGTCGGAAGAACAATTTGTGGATCCCACAAAGTGGTGTCCCGTGTGGGAATCGAACCCAAGACCTCTTGCGTAGCAGATACACTCCCACCCACAGAGACTTTATTTTGCTAAATTAATAGTTTTTAAGTAACTTTAAGGGGTAATTGTCTAGTAATATTCCATAAAACATTACATATTCCCGAATCAAATTGGATTGTAGATTTATTCAACAATAAATATATTATTAATATGGTGATATAAAATGAAAGCGGTTTATTATTATTTTATTAACAACAGGAATGAAAACCACTAGTTATATTTTAAAATCTTTAAAAAAATATCTTTCAACGACATTTTACAATAAGAAAATAGCTCATTATCTTATCAATAGTTTATCGCTTTAAAACTTTATGTTTTACATTTTATCGTTTAAGATTAACACGATAATATTCCAAAAATAGCTACCTGCATTGTCTCAAAGATTAATTACATTATTTGCATTAATTTATGGATTGTAGGTATTGTAACATCGATTTTTACAGAATCTGCGACGCCTTGTGATGTCCCTAAAGTTGCTAGCGAACATTGACTACAATTGTTCATCATCAGAGTGTCCAACTAACAAAAATGAATAAATAATCCGATCAAAAAACAATAAGTTGCGACTTTATTCACGCCTGCGGACTTGCTATTTAAAAAAATAAACCTTACCTCAACTGTCAAAATCCGATCGAATCGATTTAGAAGATAAGGTAGGTAAATAAAGAAATCAAGAAACATACATTATGATAATCCTGAAAACAATACAATCCTTTTTGAGGAATGGTCTAAAAATAGAAAAGAAGTCCAACTGACTTTTAAAACAAAACGATGCGCACTGGCAGCAAGCACCCTTTACCTTACAAATTGATATAAATCCCGGCTTTTACCAATTTTACCATTCTTAACTAAGCCTTATGTCCAAGCAGCAGAGATAAAATTATAAAAATGAAAGGAACAAAAATGGGGTGTATTTAATACCGTACAATACTGACAGGTAGAGATAATCAGATACTGTGATATGAGAGGGTGATAGATAATCACTTGTTTGTAGTTCATCAAAGGCTTCTGTAGTGGACAATAGTATAACACGTCAATTGGAAACGGAGGGGTATTTTGAATTTATTTTTTGAGATGAATCACTCTAAGAACAAATATCAGAATATTATTTTTTTATACACAAGATTAATTCAAAAATATAGATGTTGCCTCGCTGAGTAGGTATACTGTCTTAATCAGTGTCCTAGACTTGTCCTTTTACTTGTACCGGCTTTTCTCGGTGCGTAACTGTAAGTTATTCCTAATAAATTTTGATGCGGGCTTTGTTTTTGTTAGTTACCATAATGTTATACAATAAACAATCCCTAAACTGACCTCAAGTTCATAGGATGACTCGAACGCAAATTCATACTTGTTTGTTTGTTTTAAAGGGGCCGCAATGTCGCACTTAGCCTCTTGATTGGGCCATTGTGCGTACGTTGTATTGTGTCCGTTCTTTTCACTCCAGCCTAAACACTCCCAGAAGCCCAGCATTCCCCGTAAGTTGCTGCAGGCTTCAGGGAGCGATGACGGTTTTTTAGGAACTGTGCCCGGTGCTCGGCCACACTGGTACATTCCATGATTACGTGCTTGGGCGTTTCCTCATGTCCCATGCACCCTCTGCACAGTGGGCTATCTGTGATCCCGATGGTAAATTCATACTTATAACGCACGTTACCACAAGACCGCCTAGAACCTGAGGTCTCAACCGCGGCGGCAAAACAGGTATTCTTTGGGAGGTAATGAAGTTAGTACAGAATGCGGCCCTCCCTCCCCAGTGAGAGAGTCTCAGTTGGCGAATGTTGGAGGTAAAATGGGTTTTTAAAGTACGCCTCAAGTATCAAGTAGTCTAGTCGGTTGAGCTAGTCTATAGATTTAAGATAATATAGTGTTAATGTAATTCAGTGGTGACAGAGCAGACGGAAAGATCAGCAAAGATTAGCAAAGTAAAGTCGTTCAAAGACGGGCCGTTATAAAAGCTATATAGATTAAATGGGCTGTTTTCGAAAAATCTCATACCCTACGTGCCTTGGGGATCACGTTAAGCCGGTCGTCTACATTTAGGGTAATTTGTGGAGGAGTTTTACAAAAGAGATCTTGAAGTTACTGCTGAATCGCTGAAATGACAATGGCAATGCCATATCTGTCAAACCACCGATGACTTAAAGAAAATAAAGACCGCGACTAGTAAAAGTTAAGAAAGACGTAAAGAAGCTCGCCTTAATGTACAAGATGTGGAAGGCGGAGGCGAAGTAGGGCCTATGAGGATTTTAGAGATGAATGTATAAATCTGATGTGTCATTATCAGATTTTAGTCATGTTGACAATGTACTCGTAATAAAGTTATGTTTGTGTTGCGAAATAAATGAGCCGATTTGAATGCGTAAACGTAAAGCAAGACGACCCGCAGCCAGATGAACCGACGACATAAATAAGGTCGCTGGAATATATTGGATGCAGAAGGCGGAAGATCGGGTCTTGTGGCGTAAGTTGGGAGAGGCCTCCAGCAGTGGACCGATACAGACTGATTGATAATGAATTTGAACGCACCTCATTTTAGGTGTGCATACCATAGCTCGTTTATAGACCAGGACTGCGCCATAACCTCACAAAATTGACCACTCTCTAGAAAGAGACAACGCTACTTTGTGGACAATACCTGTCAAAAAGACAAGGTCGCACGAGTTTTTTTTTCTTTCACGCTTTGCCGTCAATATTTACTTTAGAATTGAAAGGGATGGCGCGGTTTAGGTCTATACGTCAATGATTAATAATCATCGGTATTTTTTATCGATCGCCACTTACAAATAAGCTCACGACCTGTATCTATGACTACTTGGACGTAATTGACCTTGAACATTTCATATTAACATAATATTTTGCTTGCGATTTGGCTAAGACGAAAGACTATTTTTTTATTCTTTACCCTTATAAGTGAAATTATGTATGTTTATCATGGATTACATTTTAATATACTACAACACAATTAAAAATTGTTTAAAAATATCTCTTTAGGGTTCCATACCCAAAGGATAAAAACGGGACCCTATTACTAAGACTACACTTTGTCCGTCTGTCTGTTACCAAGCCGAATCACATGAACCGTGATAGCCGCTATAACAACAAATACTAAAAACAAAATACAATAAATATTTAAGTGGGGCTCTCATACAACAAACGTGATTATTTTGCCGTTTTTTGTCCGTCTGTCTGTCACCAGGCTGTATATCTCATGAGCCGTGATAGCTAGACAGTTGAAATTTTCACATATGATGTATTTCTATTTAAGTGGGTCTCTCAAAAAACAAACGTGATAAATAATTACACGGAACCCTTCGTATGCGAGTCCGACTCGTACTTGGTCGGATTTTTATAATATGCAAGAAAATGGTATCAAAAAGGTTTTTTTTTTATTAATTTTGGTTAATGGTTAAAAAACGTGGTTGTTATATTTATGTTGTTAATAAACGCTAAGAAGAAAATTGGGAATTTGTGACTTCACATATCAGTACAATCGTAATGACATGATACGCAGGACTTACAGCCTATAGCGTGCTCTTTGACGCACGGAAGCTTGTCAATATAAAAAAAAATGTCAGGACAGTAGTTGCTTAACCTAACAAACCAATAATAAATACAAAGTCAAACCAAACTAATTTAGACATGAGTACTTATTACTATGCGCTGTATTATATCACTACATAAGCTCCAATTCCAAGCACTATGAAAAAGCAGCATCCCGTTAACATAAAATAAAAAGCATAAAAAATAAAAAATAACTTGCTTTCTTGGTCACTCTGTTGCTCAAGCTTCACTTGTGGAATGAGGGCGTTGGTCCAAGACTCTTGCACTACACGTCGGCACACCAAATAAATACATAAAATAAATAAAAAGTGCTAAAATAAAATAAAAAAACAAGTGCTTTAAATTAACATGCACGACTAGGACGACAACGTCTATTACAGTACTACAACTCAACTAATTTAAAATATGTACTTAAATATTACATTCACAAAATATCAAAACGATAAATGCTTTAAAATATTTGTGCTTTTATAGATGAAGGAACGTTTACATCTAAGTATACTAATATTATAAATAAAAAAGAAAAACATATTTTGTTTGTTATAAATAAAATTATTTATAACAAACACATTTATTAAAATTTGTTTGTGTAATCTCTAAAGGCCGATTTTGGTATACAATTTGTGGCAATAATACGAATATGTATGAGTTACGAATTTTCAAAATTGTTGACAAGCGATTTCAGATACGTATTTTTCAATCATGAAATCAACCAATAACGTTGGTCGTGCCAATAACGTGCATTGGTCATCTAACTGAACTGACATGAACCAGGCACGATTCTATTGGTTGCACAAATCAAGTGCTAGGCCTATCGATAGAATGGGCATTGACTTTAATTATTATGTCAATGCAAATTTATTATACCAATAGGCTACTGCAACACGGATCTAATTCAGTACCTATTTTTAGGTTCCACAATATTTACTTATTATATTTATTACATACAACTCACGCGCATGAAAAACTTGGACTTGCATTTCTGCGTAAAGGCAAGGCTCGAAGAAGTTCTAGGCCAGACAAACGTGCGAACTACATATTGTCACGAAAGAACCAACCTACCTACTTTAAAAAAATGTTAATACTTATAAGTTTACACTAGCTGTACCGCGCAACTTAATTTTCCCCGTTTTTGCAACATTGTAGCGTGAAGGTATATAGCCTATAGTCTTCCTCGATAAATGGGCTATCCAACAGTGAAAGAATTTATCAATTGGGATCAGTAGTTCCTGAGATTACCGCGTTCAAACAAACAAACATAAAGAAATGGCAAAACGCTAAGTTACGCTAGATGCAATCGTTCCATCACCGAAATCACAGTCTAAATATTTAATACATTTCTACTACAAAATACCGAGTATAGCAGATCTTTCACACAAAGCGCGCTGGAACAACGCACTTATAGACATAGCTTCTTCTATCTTGAGACGGCTAACTAACAAAGTAGTCTGAATTCAAGGGAGGATTCAGGATGTTGTTCAGGACACCCCGTGCGAACGACTCACACTTGGCTGGGTTTAATCATCGATGCGCAATCGTCCCTATTGTCATCGTCCCCCTGGATCCGCGCCTATCTGACAATTGGTACGTAATTCCGTATGTCTATCTATGCCTTGTTCAAACGAGGTATGAAGGTTCATCTCTCACTGGTATACAAAAGTAATGCGGTGTGAGATATTTACCGAGCGGGTCACTTGCTACAGTGATGTAGGTGTGCTGGCCCTCCGCGGCGGGGCTCGAGTGGCCAGAACTGTCGCCGTTCACTTCCACCACCGTGCTTGTTACCTGAGGAATACGGTGGTAGCAAAATAAGTATAGGATACGTACGTACATACATACCTATCAATTCATATGACGTCCCACTATTGGTCACTGGTCTACCTAGTTGAACCTACTTATTAGGTCCTGGGGGAAATAATGGCCACGCTTGGCGATCGCAGTATTGCGATAAAATATGCAGTGATCGCTGCTGCCTGTCCTCCGGAGTAAAATCCCATAGTCGCCTTGACGACACCCATGGGAACAGATGGGGTGGTACCAGTAGCGAAGGGTTAAAAAAACTGTAAGGTAACCCGACACCATATATATATATATCTTGGTGGACACGGTTCATTGTACCTAAAATATGTGTAACTACAATTCAAAGGGAAACCGAAAAGAATGGTGTTCCAAGGATCCTCCGCCACTGGCTGGTACTATTCTTAAGTCATTACCACACGGCTAATACGTACGTGGTATTGGATTGGATGTGTATTTTCCCGATTACTAAACCTTATGTCGGATTCGAAGATCAAAACTCATGTCGATTTATTGGACTTGTCTACATTTTTAGTATAAGAGAGGAAGAGATATATTGATGAGACGATCTACCTTTGAATTATGTAATTCGAATATATTTTTACTCAAAAAGAAATCTGGAGACATAACTATATTTTCAGAAATACAAAAAAAAATCTGAAACGAATTACATTTATAGATATAATTGAATAGTTTCGATTAGATCTAAGCGTACGACATTTTTAAATTCTTGACATAAACCACATTTTAAAACATCGTAGGTTTTGTTGCTGCCGTAGTACTGAACCATAAGTTTCAGAGAAGGGCTGACATGTTTCTAGAATAAAAGCCGCAAAAATAAAAATTAGTTGTCCCCCAAGGATCGCCACAACGACCGGTCCTGCGCCACCTGCATCCAGGGGTCACCCGCGACCTTCACCAGGTCCTCGATCAATCTTGTGGGAGGCCTCAGAGAAATTTCGCGCCGCGAAGAAGTGAAGGTTTTTTTTGACACCACCACGCACGGTTACATTGTGAAAATAGCAGTGCATTACCGAAATATGAGCAATAAATTAGGCTTTTATCGCACACGCCGGTTATGCCAGTAGATATTAAGGAGGGTTGATAACTTCAACCTCTCTAGTAGATACACGCTGTTGGGATGTTTAGAAAAACCACAATAAAGATTGACCAAACGATGTTAGAGACCCAACCGCGTGGAATGGTTGAACGAATTGTCTGTGGATAAATCCTTAGATCCATGACCACTGCATGCAGCTCTACAGAAAAATATCTGTACACGATTCGAAACTTCTAATTGGATTAGGAATCTTTTACAAAATCATAGGAGATATTTATCCAGAAATAAATAAAAACATAATTTACCTGTTGCATGGCGTGCTGCAAATGTATAGTATTAGGTAACTCTGGAATGACGATCAGCTCACGCACCGAAGTAGGTGATGTTCCGCCGGCCGTTCCACCCTATGTGCGCAAAAATACGTTTAAAAATAGACCTATAAGGGTAGTACATAGAAAATGTGAATATGTAGGATCCCTGCTTCAAGAAAACTACTAATAAAATCCGGATTCAGTTTTCATAGGCTCTCCTAAAGTTTTGAGCCATCCCACTGAATCTGCCCTAGTTTTAATCTTACATTTAAATGGACTGAAGATTAATCTTACTTGGTTGCCCTTCCGAAATATGACATCATAACTCATTGTAAACATAGTATATAATAGAATTATCATCTTATTTTAAGTTCTGCTAGCGCGCATTATTGACTCATCTTTATATATACCAAAGTCAGTCTCAGAAGGTCTCTTTAAGAAGTTTATGGAGACAATAGGTAGGTAGCCGGCCGATTTGGAAAGGCCCATGTGTTTCTCGGCAGTTCTTCTCAAGCGAGATGCGCGGCTAGGAACTGCTATCTATCTTCCTTATATCTTTAAAAATAAACTTTTCAAAACAATCACAGTAAATTTAAAAAAAATACCTGGGCCGGGGCCGCGAGCCTCGCTGCCATGTCCGGGGAGGCAGGTGGCGACGACTCCACTAGCACTTCGTCGCCAGCGCACTCAAAATCTGAAGACAATCATGGTTTTTGTTTTATTAAAGTAAAGTTAAAAGAGCAGTTACTTATAAAAAAGTATGCACCTTTATAATTTTGTTATTGTGATAATAACAAAATTAGAAAGGTCTAACAATTTATTTATATAAAAAAGCCTGTAATACTTTGAAACATGTTCAGTCAAAAGTAAATTAAAACTAGTCACTTTCAGGCACTAGCATAGATTTTACCTAACATCATTAATTTTCATGTCACATTGTTCAACAAAATAAAAAAAAGGAGTTACTTATGTAAAGAATTAAAATACCTAATCATACAAATGCATGTTACACTGCTTTGAAGCAATTTAATCTTATAATTATATTGAAAGCAATACCTGCCAACTAATTACAAATATTACAAAATGGGGAGCTCACCCCTTGCTCAAGTTTTTGCAATTAAATCTAACATAGGAAGATAACTATAACATGATTGAAATAAAAACAGTAAAGCTTTGCTTTTGATTCTAATTTGTTTCAAAGAAAACTTATGTAAGGTCAGATAAAACATTTTGTCTATAGGTACTTAATATGTTTATGGTTTACAGAAGCTAGTCCTTAAAAGCAATAAAGTACATTATATATTACATTCATTAATAATCAACACTTATTCATGCCTATTTAAAGACCAAACTTTAAAGAAGTAAAGTAGAACAAATTCTAAACCAAGTCTAAAATATCATATAAAAGTAATAAGATAATATTATAATCAATTCACAAACAAAATGGTTTATCTCATATATTGCATAACGCTATCCCAGGTGATAGAGATGTTATTGATCTGCTGGGAGCAGGGGCGGAGAGTATCCGTGGAGCGTAACCTGGCAACACCTCATCCATCCCTCGGTACCTTCACTTTAATAAACATCTACACAATAACACTCACTTTCTAAATAAAACACATTCTCAAAGCCCATCTCAGACATTTTGGAGCAAATAATAAATTTCAACAGCAAAATATTACTTGAGTAAAACAGTTACACATTATTGTGACTTTACACAGATTTGTGTAGAATCAAGTATTGATCAAACAGTGGTATCTATGTGGCTTGACAGACTTGTTTGCTAGTGTTTCTGTTTTTAATGTATTATGGTGTAAACTCAGGGAGGTAGTGTGTGTGTAATTTTGTCATAGGGTCACAGTGGGGTGCACGCAGGTGCTTTGTTTCAGTTGAGTGACACCACCTGCCATGTGCTACCATTGGTAACGCATGACTGGGTACCTGTATTGTTTATGTAATTATTGTATTGTGATATTATTAAACTGACATTTTATTTTGTATAAGCTTTGGGTTGATCAATAATTTTGTTAATGTGTGTAGTAGTGTAATTATCTGTATAACACATAATATTTTTTAAGTTTCTACTTGATTTTAAAAATTTCTGCTTGTTTTTTAAAAAGAGTTTTGTAACATGGATTATAAACATGATGAGTTCTGTACTTACAGATATTGTAACTGTTTGTTTTTAGATAACATTTGTTTTATGCAAGTGGACCTCAAAAATTGTATTCTAGCATTCGTGATTCCGCGGCAGTTTGATCGGTTGTTACCTGTGCATATTTACCGTCCCCCTTATGTAAAGCGTAGTACATAAATGTCCCGAAAGTTAATTCCGCAGGTGACTGGCTGGCGGGACGTGTGCCGTACCAGGCGCCGCCGCCGCCGTCTCCCTCTTCCTCCGATAACTATGATAAAATTGATACGGACCGGGATCGCAGGGGAGCTCATTTTGGACGCTTCATGCTACGGGATGGACGCGTATCGGTACCTAAGCTTCCCATACCCTTAGTTAAACATTACCAGTGCATTATTTCAGGTTATTCGTGAATTATTTTAGCTAGAATTTATTAAACCTACCTGCCATCCATACCTCGAACTGTCAAAATCATTATTGTTTCGCCGTGAGCAACAAGATCACGAGTAAGAATTTTTCCCCCGTGCTGAATATATGCGTAGCAGAAGATAGTTTAACAAATTTTTATGTAACACGATAAGAATTGACTTATCAATGTTGTTGTCTTGTAGCTACACCCGTTTCCTAGGCTACGGACGGACACCCCGGCCAAATCACAGACTAGTGATGTCGTGGTGATTGCAGTTGGCCCCGATAGTTTTTCAACTAAAATAAAAATAGTCGACCAGAGTAGATAATCTAGGCCAGGTTTGTTTTAATTCCTTATAATTTTTAGGTAGATTTGAATATTATTTTACAGAAACCACACACGGAAAATTTAGTTTCTGAGGTTGTTTTTCTATTTTATGATTATAGAATTCCCTCAGTATTATAAATTAGGTAAAGCGAATAAAGTTAAAAAATCCCTAAAGTTTTAAACAATGATTTTTAGCCATCTTATTTTATGCTCATATTTTAAAGATAAAAAATAATAAACGATCCAATTTGATATTGTACGTTTATCCATCAGCAGGACGTAATATCACGATAAGCGTATATCCTCCTACTTTTTGAAGTCGGCTAAAGTTACTTTACAGAGACCAATTATTTTAAAATCAAATGTTACTATTTATAGACAAGTGTTCCTCAAGTCTCGACGATAGATCGTTTAATTCTGATTTAATCGTATATTTACCTTCGAAGCAGTCTACTTCAAATATTAGGACAGAGCTATTCGGATCATTGTCAGTACATTCCACTGGTTTTATTTTACTCATTATATTTCGTAAAACTTAACTTTGTGTACTGATATTACAAAGTGAAAGGTATCTGTAAAGTATTAAATATCACCTTGGTAATTATTTATTTACATGAAACTTGAAGATTGTAAGCAACTGACATTTGAAAGAAATGTAAATTATTTTTAAAGTTTAATGGCCAGTGCGACATTGCAAATAATCGAGATGGCTTTCAGATGTTTTAAAAAATGTATATCCGAGCAAAGAGAATACAATATCTTTATGAGGCATTGATCTATGGCACCTGTCCCACCGTCGGCGATAAGCGAGAAGCGAGTAGCGATTTTAACGCTCAAGAACATACAATAGATCAATGAGATAATAGGTCAATGCAAGAGATCTTTATTGTAGATCCCGTCCGTGTAAACAAAAGAGATGCATTACAAACAAGAGAGGATCATCAATGAATATCTTTAACTCTTTTGTTTACCTGGGATCTACATAAGTATGTACGTTTCTTGAGCGATAAAATAACAGGTCCCTGTGCTTAAAAAAAATAAAAAAAATAGTTAAAAAAAATGTTGTTTTTTTAGTTGATAAAAAATGCTATACAATAGCTTTACCGCGGCAGTCCCCGAGTGCCACACATTTTTTTTAATTTATAATAAAATTATTACCATAATTAGCTCTTAACGTTAATATTACCCTTACAAAACCCCAAAGGTGGACTGGCAAAGAATGTTTTTAACATTTCTACATTCAATGAACAACAAGCCAAGCTTGAATTTCAGTTCATTGAAGGTAGAAAATATTTTTTGTTCGTCACACTATTGGGGTCAATTTATCAATCAATGAGCCTTTATCGGTTAACTCCTAATTTACTCTACAGCACCCCGTTTTTCGTCCACCTACGTTTATTCACCTATTGAGGTGGTTTGGGAAAATTAGAAATAAAACAAAGCCGTTAAAATATGACTGATCATTTTGAACAGTCTATTTTTTGTGGAACTAAGTCACCAGATTAGTTAGATGCCTTCGTTTTTCTCATAAATTAATGAATAATTTAATTAATAATAATCACTTGTCTACACGGCTGTACCAAAACGTAAATAATAATCATACTTATTTAAGAATGTAGGCTGATGTACCAAGGGGCGATCGCTTTTTCATAGCATTTTTTTTTAGCCAGTTAATCTCTGTATGGTGAATTTTTTCATGTTGTTTAATGTAAACGGAAGCATATTCACTGAAAAGTAATGCTATTAATTTCCGTTAATTCGTTGATAAGGTAATTTTGTTCAAAATAACTTAGTCGGTTGAAGCAGAATTTAGGGTGTAACTGTAAAGAAAAGAAACAACTCATTTAAAGAGCACAATAGGTATACCACAAATTTAAGTTAAAATAAATTTAATATTTCACTTAGAAGTTTGCAGGATCTAGCCATCAGCAAAAACTCAAGTAACGTGAAAACCATACGATACACAAATTTTGCTTTTGCATGCACATTTCGCACAAATTAAAAGCTATCTTTCTAAATATTTAATATCCTTATCGGTACATTGCGAAAAAAAAAAACAGAATTTATTTTTCTTTTATAGCTCAAAAACGACTGATTGCATAAATTTCAACGCCATGTTGCAATGAAAATCTGAATCACTCATACCCTGAAAGGCAGGCACTGCATACCCTAGCCCTGAAAGGAGACAACATTCTGCTGGGGTAATGAACACAATAAAATCGACAACCGAAAATGGTATTGTGATAATTACGCCAAACTAACATGTCATTATTTTCACAGATCCGCGTATAGTGTTTATATTATACTTGATGTACGCGATAGAAAAAGACTTTGTAATTTAAAGAAGAAATCTTAAAAGAAAATTAACATGAAACTGACGTGCCAGATGCACAGAATGTGCTACCCATTAACCTCCCGATTAAACGAATTAATACGAACGGAGACAAAACGATAAACAAATGTACTTTACCTTTCAAACTACTTGGCAACACTTTTCGAATGTCAATCAAAGCAAAGATTTTATGTGTCAAAGTGACAGTTATGTTTCTGTTCCATTTGAAGCTTTACATTACATTTGTTTTTGTGAAAAAGAGAGAGATTGATATCGAACATAATAGGAAAGAACGATGCAGGAAATGTAAAATGCCTCAGATCACTACAAATGATGATGACAAAAGATGTCACTTTATACAATTGTATTCCTCTGTCATTGATATCATGCTGATAAATTAGTATTTTTGTAATTTACATGCAGTGTTTTATGAAAATCAAGCAATACGATCACTATTCAAAATGAAAGTAATAGTAAAAAAGTTACAAGGCGGCGAATGTTGTTTGGAGGTATGTTGGTTGTTGTATTACCAAAATTTATCAAGTAAATTTATTACGTTTTCTACCTAGTATTTCCTGTATACGTTTGTTTTTAGGTGCTTCCTACTACTCATATATCCGAAATTAAACGACTAGTTGAAGAAAAACTGAAAATACCAGTCGGAGAGCAGAAATTATTGCTTTTAGGCCGAACATTAGTTGACGAACAAACAGTACAAGCTTACCCTACAATAAAGGATGGGACTAAATTAAACTTAGTTGTAAAGAAACCTGAAGGTCTTTACGAAGTTTCTGTAAAGCATTTTAAGAAGTTGGGAATGAATGACTCCGAGGCGATGTGTGCAGCTAATCGACTTATCAAAATTGTTCAAGACAAATTCAACAAATTCTCATGGGATGATATTGACCGGCTATCTTTGGACTGTTTGTTGGAAGAGACAGGACAGCCGCGCGCGGCAGTCGAGGCTGAAGCGGAGTGTGACGACATGTACAGTTTGTGACCTTAGACATTAATAAATATTTATAATATTTTCTGTATTTTAAAATTAATAATTTGAACTCAGAATCAATAAGTTGTTTAGCAGCTAGCAGATTGAGATAAAGTATTTTTTAAGAAAGTCTAGTGTTAGTGTTGCTATATGTATATTGTGTAAGAGTTAATATTAATTTTAAAAGTAATGAATTGGATTTTATCATAGGTTATTTTCTACAACAATGGCTTGAGTTTCAAGTTAAATAATGAATTTGAAAAGTTAGATGTAAATAAATATATTTATAAATAATATACTTATAGGTTACTAAAATCAATCTAAACTTTTTTGCTGCTTTGTCTGGAATTTCAATTTTAAATTAGAACTAGCAGCCAACTGCTGCAGTCACTTACTTTTTTATTTATCCGCCTACACATTTAGAACTAGAATATCATTACTGTAATAATTTGTACTAATGATATGTGGGAAAGGTTGTTTACTATTTCTTTATTAGAGTTTGTGCCACTGTTAAATAAAGGCCTTAGGGCTTTAGGCTTTGTTCTCAGTAGTTCCTTAGTGACTTTAGCAGCTCCTTTGAAGGAACTACTGAGACTTTTGTGAATCAGTAGCAGAGTTGGGCAGAATTACTTTTTGTGGTTAGTAATCACAGCCAATGATTACAAAAAGTAGTCATAAAATGTAGTTAAATTTTTTCAATTATTCATTAAATTTTGTAATTGTAAACCATGATTGCAACTACGAAATGTGCTTAGTTAGTAATCTGATTACTTTCAATCTTGATTACTTTACAATGACTGCATGTTTACTTCCTTAACTATTTTTTTGGACCTATGGAGAATTGTGTGGGTTTGTCACTTGTGTGGATTTCATTGTGAGGAGGGGGGAAACAAGGATGCATATTAATGAGTCAAGTGTGCGACCGGGGGGAGGCGAAGGGCTGAATCACTCTTGCGTGGGGGAGGGGGCGTGCGGGGATGAGTGTATTTGATCAACACCAAAACAGCAGGTAATACCGTGAGAGGGAGTATATCTATTGATCAACTTCAATACACTGGGTGATTCACTCTTGCGCCGTACACAAGATTATTTTTCGGGGCGGGTTGTAATTACGGGGGAGGTGGGGCAAACCCCCCAACACTGGCTAAATGTGTACTGAGTACCTTTTTGCAATTTCGGGGTGTGGGGGTTTCAACCCTAAATACCCCCCTGGGTACGCCCACGCATCCAACATCCTTTAGCAACCTCCCTTTACAGCTTAATTATAACCAACAAGATTCTTTTAGCACAAAAGTAGTTACAACTACATAACTACAGTAATCAGATTACTTTATATAGTTAGATTACAAGTAATCAAAACTACATGTGGTCTACTGTAGTTGCATATGTATTTGTTTACGCCCAACTCTGATCAGTAGTTTTAAGAGCTAAAGGAAAGGGTTAATTTTAACATATCTGTCTATGTCATCATAGCTTCCAAACTAATGAACTCATTACAATATTATACAGCTAGTTTAATCAGAATCGTTTGATGAAAATCAGTTCAACAATTTTGAAGATAATTAACCTATTATCACACATTTTTAAGTGTTTTTTTTTTAATTTGCATGCATTAGCTCGTGTGGCGGGTGAGTAGCCATAGGAAAATGGTTGATAGATGATAGTGTTGGCTACTTGTTGCGCCTAATTAATTAAAATTTTGCCCTAAATTTGACAAGTAATCATTTTTTCGCTATTTTTCTACTTATTGAAGACTACCTAATTATTTTATATGTATGACCAAGATGTCAATTTTTTTTAAATTCTTTATTCTAGTGTTGTCTTATGCAGATTAAATCATAATTTTGTACAAACAATTTAAAGGTAAATACATAATCAATCGAATAGTTTTTAACCGTTTTTTTGCTATCTATTTTTTTATGTTACATACCGTTACAAAGAGTATTAACTAGAGAAGTTATTAAAAACATTTGAAAAGCCCATGCTTCTTATTTTTTTTTTTTTATTGTGTAAAGTTGACAACACATTTTTTAACAATTTATTGAAGTTTGATACTCCACTCTTGGAATTGTTTGTATGAAATTATGATTAAATCTAAATATGACATGATAACACTAGACTAAAGAATTAAAACATTTTTTAATTTTATAGAAAAATTGCGAAAATATGATTAATTCAACTTAGGGCAAAATGCAAGTAGCTAACAGCATCACCTATCAACCGTTTTCCTATGACTGCTCACCCTCCAAACACCCTATATAGAAGGTATTCTCATCTTCTTACTTTTTCTACAGTCTCCAGTTTCTAACTGATACATTGTTATTCCATTCCCCTTTACTAACCTCCACTGTTGTATTATAATTTCCTTTTGACACAAAATGAAAACAAATGAGGTCATAAATAAAACAAGTATTTCATTATTCATGTTATTATTACATCATGCATTGTTTCATACCTATCTATAGTATAATACAATTTGATGGCAAGTAACACATTTGGACAGTGCCTTTGTCGACAGGTAAACAAAAATAAATGCATAGACTTACATACTACTGTAAGCCAAGTATGACTTGTCCCTAGTAACTAACTGTGTTTTATACTGAAGAAAGTGAAGGATTAAATTTCGTTTAGGGTAACTCAATACGAAATATATAGGTAACTTGCTGGACATGTTTATATTAACTAGATTCAAATTGAGCCGAAAATAATGTGTTGTACTCTTTGCCACTAGCAAGGAGTATAATCAAGTACAAATTACTGGCAGGGGAGTGTGGACTGTTCTGAGGTCACCAGTGGGCTGTTGTTACTCTCTTAAGAGCAAGAGTTGTAATGTTACATGCCACAGCCTCTGAGTTACACTGCTATTTTATAAAACCCACCTCCCACCTTGATTTGACTTGCAAATCTAATTTTAAGAACACTCATCATTTTAGTATATAGCAAGTCAAATGAAGCCTGCCTTGTTGGTGAAGTGGGAGTGCATATAATTGCTGTGCAACATATTGTAGGTTTGTAAATGAATAAATAAATGTGGCAATAATCTGGATGTACTTTGTGTCTTCGCAAATTACCCGTTGTATGTATACTGTATAGTATATACCCTGATGGGGATCTTTTTTTATTAAATATGTTCTGTTTACAATGGAGGACAGGCATAAGAAAAATCAAATAGATAGTATATAAGTATATCCCAAGATTACCTACATTTATATACAGTTAAAGATAGTACATAGGGACCAGTCATTATACAATCAAACTTATTGAGATATCATATTTGAGATGAGGCATTTAATATTATATTGCAGAACAACCCTTGTATTGCTAACAGTTTTAATGCCTCTGTCGGGAGCTGCTCACTAATGTTAACTTAAGACTAGATCTCACAACTGATCATCATCAGTGTCTGATGAGAATATTTACATTACAATTTTGTACAATAATACCCCTAACAGGCCCCGCAGACTACAATCTTTTAAATCAGCCGATAGTATGTTAACAGCCCCAAAAAAATTGGTAATTGATATGTACGGCTACAAAATAATTGATACTTTATGTATCATGTACATTACATAATTTAAGGTATCGATAAAAATAATCACTGACTATTTTTATTGATGTTTTATATTTGTTTACATTTATCATGTATTTCTTACTAGAAATTTGTTTGATTGGTTTGGGAAGCAAGCCTTTCACAAAACAAAACCCCATACCAATCCAGGATTTTCGTTTGAGGGTGGGGCTTGCCTCCCGGCTAGCTTGACATAGCATAAATTCATAGGATTTGGATAATTTCGGGGGGGGACTTGAGCCCTTTTGACCACGTCTCCCTTTCCCTGGCTGGATTCGCCACTGTAGTTATAGTGCAATTAAATGTGATGGTGTGCTTTTAAAAACTTATAGCCAATAGCTAGTTGAAGAAATAGGATCAAGTAGATTCACTTGTAGTTCGCGTATTTGATGTACCTGATCTGACACGAGCTAAACCGACCAAATACTGCATAAATAGTGAAAAAGCCATAGTGAACCATGGGGTATTATTAAACAAAATTATTCTTAACATAGTATCGAATCCATATTCATTGTTTCACGGTTGTAACACATAAGAGATTACATGAACCACAGTAATACCTTGCTGGTTTATTTATACATACAAACATGTTTAAAACACAGTGCATACTACAACATTTTTACATCAAATTACGTATTTATCCCTCCAACGTTTCAGTACAAATAGAGATCCATTCAAACTTGGCAAAACAAAACGTAGACATAGAAATGATTTACGTTTAGAAATGAGTGAAGTTTTTAATGCTAAGCGCACACTGCGAGGATATTACTATACTGGCATGCGTAATTTCGCCAGAAAGTAGGTAAGTAATCTGCCGGTAGATACACAACAGAGCACGTACCTACTTAGTTTTACTAGTTTTGTATTTAAAGGTTTTGGGCTGACGGCCAATCCACCGCGCTCGCCGCCGCGCCGGTGCGATCTACGTCGTCAGGTATCGGACGGACAGTCCGCGACTATCGTATAGACACTAATAATTAGTCGGCCGGCCTCCGTTCAGCTAGTACAAAAAAGACCACAGGCCACTGAAACTGCCAGCTGTCGACAGTTTTCAACCATTGTCGATAAGCAATAATCGCTATAGTGTGTGGACTATGGAGACCCAGGACGACTGGCGGCCCGATAGGGTGACAGACTGCAGGCGGACTGGTATTGTGTGCCTAATGTTGCACCTTATATTTTCTTAGATTTGCCTGCCCTCCAATGGGGAGAGGAGCGGAGTTGTGCCAATATAACAGATATAATCGCCACGAATTCTTATCCAAGCGAAGCGGTGTTTTTATATGATTCTTTTGGCTATGATGGCACAACTCGACCCTGTCATAACGGAAAAGTTTATATCAGTCGCATCAATGATATCGAGAGATAATTTGCAATTTGTGTGCGGGACTTGCATTAGTCCTTTAGCCGTTTAGACCATTGGGCACATCAAACACACAAACACCCAACAAACTTTGATACAGGGCCCTTCTAAGGCAAGCTACGTCCATACCTGCTACGGCTGAGTCTTCATACCGCGGTTAAAGCTCGCAGAGTGCGCAAAGCCATAAGGTACATTTTAATTATAAATAATATACTTAGACCAAAATTTCCCAAACTGTTAACATAACGGAACACCCAGCCAATACCTTTTATTTTATGGAAGTCCAAGTTCATGACTGGAAGGGGGCAATTATAACCAGGACACCTTGGAATAATATCCAACGAGTTCTCGTTTTGTCCTTGTCCTTTCTACGCAGACAAACACGACTTTTTAGCCCCTGGTAACTGTTTGGGAAACCCTGGTATAGATATAGATACGTATGAGGGGGTAAACTTCGTGTCACAGAGGCACTTAACAAACCTACGTCAAACAATCACAACCTTATCATGAGCCTAGATTCTCATACACGATTCAATTCTAGCACATATGAAATTTGCTACTAACATATAGAGATATCAAGTCTGTTGTCCAACTAGAAGTTGATGAAGTAATGTTCATCATTGCTTGTGTTATAAAATAACTCTTCGTTTAGATGACGAGCGCTTTTCTTAAAGCGTATATAACGTTACCATGTGAACGCTTTGGATAATATGGAAAGCTTTAAGCACTTGTCATCTAAACATAGGCTAATACCTTACACAGTGAGGCAATTTAATTTAAGCCCTATAGCTTACGGCTTAATTTTTAATATTATTCAATAAATAAATACACATAATAAATGAAGTCTCGTCAGAAGGTTTCAGATGTGCAAGAATTTCCAAAAATCGTATTTAGTCGTTGAAACATTAACACGTTAATATCATTGATTACCATAACATTTACTAACACCGTGTTTATATTAAATGCAGCAAGAAGAATAATATTTTAGACATAATGTATTAGTCAAATACAGGCAAGTTTTGGTCATATATTTACTTAGGTTTCACAAGTATGTAGGTATTGAAATATAAAACGTCATATCAAGACAAAGATTTTCACAAGTTTGTAGTTTATCAAGTATTTGTCATTCCGAGAATCAATTATTATATCCACGTAGGTATCGGAAATATAAGTTGCGTCATTCTTACATAAATAAGATTGGATGAAACTATCGAGAGTCGAAATATGTATTTATTTACAAAGACTTTTTAATTTACGTTTCTTTAGCGAAGGCGTTTGACAACGTATATTTAACTTTGCTGTTTCCTCTGTAAGTGTTTATCTCAAGGCCTGATCTAAGATTCTAGCCTATGATTCTATGGCGGATGCGGATCTAGCATTTTGGTTAGGAACGGACCTTGACACCGCTAAAGAACTCAAGATTTTGGTTTAGGCAGGAGGGGACTTATCCACTCAACATTTTATCAAGGAAATTGAGCCCCTTAGGTCTCTTGTCCTTAATTTTAACGACTTGCGAACTGAGGCCCCCAAGTTCAGGACTCACTGCAGGAGCTTACATTTGGCATAACTATAGGAATTGTTTGTACGCTAGCGTTACGAACAGAAAACGCGCACGTACAATCAACTCTGGCGCAGCGTATACGCTTTACGTGCAAACGTTAGTCAAACGTCTACAGCTGGAAAAACGCTTTTACAAACGAAATTTGAGTCGAACTCAAAAGAATTTTTTATATTCACTTTTAAGCGTTAGTACAGCATTCGAGATAACGCTGTCAAAACTGAGAGTTTGACTACTAACGGCCGGTCCTAACATAACGGTCTAAAACTAGTTTATACACTCGAGTATTAGAAGTGCGTTTCGATAACCGTCGATGGACCAGCAGGGGATTTGCGCTGTTGACCGCCCTAGTTCCATGGCATGAAGTAAATAGGTACCGTGGTGATTGTGTCGACTGATTGAAACATCTCTTAATAACGACGATCTATTTTTTTATTTTTGAATAAAAAAAAGGAAAAAAAATAACAATTGGGAAGGGAGAACCGTCAGGGCCGATAGCCTGAAAAGCATCGCATTTAACGAATTATTGTAAAATTATTTATTTAAGCTGTGAATAGACAATTAGTAAAGGGAAGTTGGCTTTCTGATTTCTCACAATGGAATACGATCTTGTTCTTCGGACCTGGTACCAGCTCTAGGACCACGTCTACCTGCCAGCCAGACGACCCTTTCTGCGACGGGGGGAGAAGGTGCAAATCCACATATCCACATATGTAACTCGCGCAATGGGAGAAGGGGGGAGGGATACTCGAGTATATAAACTCGTTTCACACCTAAACCACTACGACGGAAACCACAACGATTATTCCATTGATACACAAATACGTTTAAATATGATACTACCCTTCGTTCATTGGTCACATGTTCACAACAATTCTTAACAATTTATATTAAGGCAAACAAAATATTTTATGTACAATTTTTATTGAAATATCGGTGGCCAGCTAGCCAGACATGTTGGCCGATTAGAGTACTTTTTTTTTACAAATATTTTTTTTATCGAACTTTTAGTTAGGATCGTGAATAGTATACGCGTGATCTTCGCTATTGTCTTACTTATTCAATGTCGTGATTGAACGCATAAATAGTAATAATACATTGCTTTTCATGTTTGTAAATGTTTTTTTTTTATGTTCTTAAACTTTCGCGTTTCGTACACATTATACAATTTTATAGATTACGGGTCTTAATCAGTAGATATTTTTTCATTTATAGAAATACCTTTGATTTATTGCTTGACGTTTAATCTATACGACGTTTATATATACAACGTGTAACACAAAGGTGTGGTCATATTTAAGGGTTGTTATGTGCCCATGTTACTGAGCTCATACCTAATTTTATCAAAATCGGAGTACGCTAAAATTGTATTTATTATTTTACTAGCTTTCGCCCGAGTGGATGTCGGTTATCGCGATAATATCCTATGTCCTTCCCCGGTACTCAAACTATCTCCATAGCAAATTTCATCTAAATCGGTTTAGCTGTTTGAGCGTGAAAGCGTAACAGACAGACAGAGTTACTTTCACATTTATAATATTAGTATGGATTATTCGTTCATTTATTAATGAAAAAGTTATTAATTAAAAAAAAGTTTGACTTAAAAAGTTCTATGCCATCATAATCCAATTGAATTTTGCACTTTGTATACACAATACTATGGAAATTTTACCAAAAGAATCACTACATAGTATAAAACAAAGTCGCTTTCTCTGTCCCTATATCCCTATGTATGCTTAAATCTTTAAAACTACGCAACGGATTTTGATGCGGTTTTTTTTAGATAGAGTGATTGAAGAGGAAGGTTTATATGTATAATAACATCCATATATTTTATACCCGTGCGAAGCCGGAGCGGGCCGCTAGTATGCTATAATTATGTAATAATAAAGTAATCGGCTATGGCCCAATGTTAAGTGCAATACTGACAACAAACACTATCCGCTGCAGAAATTTTACCATACCTTTATGTTACACGTTGTATACGCGATTAAAACCTATAATCTATAAAATTGTATGTTTTTAAAGATTCGCCGATAGTCCTAGTCGATTTATTACAGAAACACTTTTCGCTTTACTAAATTCATATAGACAAATTACAACATCGACGTCTTACAATGGTGAGTACCTATTCTTAATCAAATACAAGTGACAAACATTATCCAATGATATCAAACCTAAATCTCTACTTCATCATATAACACAACATCCTATCTCAATTCTCCATATTATATTCACACAACCTTAAAATTTTTACAATATTTAGTCAATTATAGACAATAATCATTGCTTTTTTTACACAGTCGGATATTATTATAGTCTGTAGCAAATAATAAAAAATATATAAACTATAGTTCAGTAAACCAGTCTGAACAAGTTTAGATGAATTATTACAAAAAAAGATAAATAATTTATTACAATACAAATACTTCAAATTTACATCTTGCTTCAGACTGTTTATATTTTAACCCTCGACCAAAATGTGGGGTGTTAATGTTATAATATAAGTTGAATTTGTGTTTGTGTATCTGTCTGTGCCTCCGTAGCTCCCAGATGAACGCACAGATTCAATGCGGATTTTTTTTTCAGAATGCTAGTTAATACGGAACGATTTTAATCATAGATTCATGTGACGTCTTGTGCTATTTTCATTCAATTCCAATTCTCAATAAATCCGAGTTTAACGGACGCCTACTACTTTATATCATAATAACTATCTGTGGACCACCCAATCCGTTCAGTGGTTTGAACTGTGCATAGATGTATCACTCAGTCACCATTTCTTATTGCATATACAGATGGTACCATACACTATCGTTACAATTCACAAACAATATTAAATTTTAAAACGTTCTCAAAATTATTGTTTTTAAATTTTCGCGATTTTTATACATATTAGATATATTTCGGGACTTATTATTTAATTACTTAAAGGTACGAACCTTTTATTTACCTGACGTTTCGACCCGTAACCACGATCGGTACAATTCGATCGAAACGTCGGTAAATAAAAGGTTCGTACCTTTAAATAATTCACGCGATTAAGTCCCGAAATATATCTAATATGTTCTCAAAATTCTTTCCGTCTCTAGTTTTCACTTTAAAATGATAGAGACTGCATAAGAATATTTATTGCGTGTCGGTATTCGACTTTTATTCTATTAGGTTTTGAACAACGATTATATAAATACATTTTATAAGATGTTAGAATTACACAGACAATATGATATAAGAAAATATACAAAAAGTTTAATGCTAATTCGATTTTTTATACATTTATGAGTATGAATGATATCTTCCATACGATTGATTGAAGTATGTGTTTTAACCGTCAATGATTGTTTATTTACAATATTGTTCAAAGATTTTTTTAAATGTTTAAAATATGTAAATTATTACAAAGACCTGAAAGTTTACAACACGGCTGGAAGACCTAAATATTTGTGTAAGTATCAACATTACAGAACTATTTATTTAATCTAACATCTTTCTCGTTTGTCCATTTTCTTTGAATTTATTTCGTTGTTACTTTGTTATACAAATAATATAGTTTGTGACCAATAAATAGCATTCTAATGTTAGAATAAAACAACGATTTATGTTCAAATGTACCATTAAATAGTCGTCTCGATCTCGTAGCTTGGGAAAACTCGTCTAGTAGAAAAGGGAAGTTTCATAGAACGCTCTTTGTTTCGAAGGTGTTCCGAGATTCCATGTCCATAATTGTTCGAGCTGAAGCTGAGCTGAAGTTGTATGAAGCTTTAATTTTGTACTAGAAGGGTTTTGTGTACAAGGCCATTTAGACCATTAGCGACGATTGTGGCACACAAGGTACTTGATTCACAAGCTAAATAGTTAATACATTGTAAAAAAAAAAATGAAATTAATGTTTATGACGTCATAAAAGGCTCAATTTGTTGACTTTTAGAATTTGTATCGATAATTAAAATTAAGGTCCAAAATATTTCTTCGACATTCTTCCAATTATTGCCATTATTTGTCTGAAAAATAAACTATATACCCAATTGAGTTGGAGTGGAGATCTTCCAAATTTGAATGATGTTCTTTTTCGTCTGTTGTCTATACCATTGTAATGTTTGTCTATGGGTTCAATTACCTTGTAGGTTTGTAACCAAAGAGGTGTAGAACACGGCATCATGGACGCTAGTACAAGATCAGTCGAAGTCACTCTCACCGTCGTCTTCAGACGATGATTCAGATTCGGAGCTGTCCGAGTGGTTCTTTGTGATCTCGATGCAGTTGTCCACATCTGTCAGTCTTTTTAGTGATCGCCCTGTATGGAAAACCAATGTAATCAAAATAAAATGGTGTATTTTTTGCTTTATTGGCAGGTTTGTTACTAGTATCATGTGTATCGAGTACCTAATGTTAGGTGCAGAGCTGGATCTAGGGGGAGGGAGTCAAATCAGCGCCACGCCTAAAGGGCGCCAAATCTATAAACCTAGCCAGTTTTAGGACTACAATGGGTGACTAAATGGATTTTTGTGATAGAGAAACAAGTTAAATTTGTTTTTATCGTTCCGTAGGTCCGCTTGTTAATAGTAGTATTAAAGTTATTAAAGAAAATAGATGAAAATTGACCCCTACCTTACCTCCAAAAGCATTGAGCCTAAAATGTTGAGTTCTTTATTGATAGATTACAAGAAAACCTATAAAAATATACGACCTAAACCCCTTAGTGAAAGAAACAAATCTTTCGCAATTAAAGTATGCAATGTACACTTGACATGGCAGAAAATAGCTGAAAATGAAAACGAAGAGCCTCACCTGTTAGTGTTGTGAGCAATCTGTTCTCATTTCCCGGAGGCATATTGATCGCACCCAGCGTCTTCGCTAGTTCCCGCGCTCTGTCAGCTCCTGAAACTGTAGCACCATTACATTAGCAACATTACGTGGTACAAGTCACTGTTAGCTTTGCCTTTATTTCGATAGAAAATACGCAATAGGTTTTGGTAGTTTCTATCGGAGAAAATGAAAGAGATAGACAGCTATTCAGAAATTTTAGTTCGAAAAATGCATTAATTACGTTTTGCGGAGTAAGTTGTGAGGCTATTTAGCTCATAGAGTTCTTTTAGATAGAGAACTAGCTTATGTCCTACGTTATAAAAGGAACCCCTGTGCAAAATTTCAAGTTTCTAACCCTTATAATTTAGGCCCTGCTTTGTTTAGAGGGGGGCGGGGGCAACTTATGACTCAACCGGGTAATATGAGTCGCTCGTATGACAGGAGGGGTGCATTTGATTCAACTCTCCTTAAGAGGAAATCGCCTGCCAAAACAAATCTAGTATCAAAATTCCCAAATTGCCTTTTTCTCCTGCATTTTCTTTGGTTTCCACTATAAAGTTAGTAAAATATTTATACTTCTATTGCAATCCTGGCTGGAATCTTCTGTCATGGACACTCTTTCAGTTCTATATACGCCACTCACTAAGTCCCACACGAACAAGCACTGAAAAAAAAAAACTATGTTGCAACTTTTCATTGTAAAAAAATAGTATGGTAAGCAAAATAAATCCTGAGCAAAATATTTTTTTTATACATTTAAAAGATCATTGAAAGAAATATAACAGACACTACATACTTAAGTTAATGTTAACTGAGTCTATTATTGATAATAGGTCGGTTAATTTGCGGTATTTAAACTTATTAAATTCCATTTTGATTCATATTGTTGACTGTACAACACAATATTATAAAAATATGCGTCTTGTGATAACAAAAATGACAGTAGTAGTTCTCACCTCAGCGGCGTACTGTTGTCGATGCAGCAAACATCCGGCGCTAACTCCCTTGCACGCTTCACATTCCGTGGTGGAGCCCTGCTCGTCGCTTGCCCAAAGCCACATTGCACATAACTGCAAGTATATCGTGATTAATAAATGTTTTGAATCATATTGATTCAGCTTCAGTAACGGTAGTTAACGGACATTGAAACAGCCAACATATTTTTAGAATAGGTTTATTTCTCTATCACTGTATTGGAATTGCTGCTAACGTTCACAATTATATTTTTTTGTAGAAATCGATGGACGAATTTATAATTTAAGTAAAAGACACTCATGTAAAAGTTTTAAACTTTGCGAGAAATCGAATCTAAACTATAGTAATTTATAATTGTTAGCGTTCTAGGAAATTTATACAAGGAACATAAAGTTTACAAGCACAACAATTTTATAAGATAGAAAGAATAAAAGTAATAATAATGTTTATTTTACCTAATCATCTATGCTTTTATGTTTGCTGTTACATTTGCGATTCAATTCTTTGATTCAGTACTCGAACGGTTTCAAGTCGTCCCGTTTATCTCGTATTTATTATGTTATGTATTTGCTACAATATTACATAAATACGATTTATGCAATATTGTAGCAAAACTATTGGATTATTCGGTTCAGTAATCAATTGATTTTTTAAACAGATTTTAACTAGAATAAGTTATTCAAAGTATATTCCATCCTGGATTAAAAACACTTGTTGTTGTATTGTTCGTCAGAAGCTCTCAAAAGTTTTTTTTACACATTGTACTTAAGAAAGTTCAAATACATACCCCAGACAAGCACCCACTGGACTGGCACACATCAATAACATGGCAACCCCAGTCGAAGCAGTATATAAACTTCTTGCTATGCAGGTGACACAGTCTGCCGCATACTTCATTGCACAGCAGCTCAGTATCTAGTGAACGTTGATGAGCTCGCAGCGTGGGGGCTCGAGCCGGGCGCGATACGCGCTCCCAGGCGCCCGCGCCTACGCCCTGTAGGGCGCATTGGCCTGCCCCCCACGCGCTTAAGGGGAGGGCTACGTGGTAGCCAGAGATGCAGTCGTCTGGGGAACATTATATTCACCTTGTAATTTATTTTTATATAACCAAAAATCTGACAATTAGTTAGGTAACTGAAAAATGACATAGTCCCGCACTTCAAAATCAGTCAAACTGTTTAGGCTACAAAAGATCACAACGGTTCGCCAATTTTGTAAGTTTTTGACGTCTCATAGTCTACAACATTCCGAAAGACAGTTCACACTTTAAAATCGGTCAAGTCATTTAGCCTACATGAGATCACAATAATACGCAAATACAAACAGGCGGATAACGATATTACCCTTTTTAACCCACATATTTTTATAGGCATTATCTTTGATGTGTATTTATGTACTCGGGTTTATAAAACTACACGTATCTCACACGCTAACCACAAAAATACTTAAAAAAAAAAGAAGGCGTCATTTGATATTTTCTAGGTTCTTAAAGTCTAAATATTTGGCATTAATTTACTTTGAAAGTCTAACCTAAAGGACTGAGTCATCGCTATTGATACAAATTCTATTAATAAATATATTACAGAAGTCTTTAGGCATTTAGTATTGTTTGCCAATAGCGATAGGAGTGTTAAACACTTACAACTGATTAGGTTAATGATATATTTTCATGTCTCTATTCGTAATTGGGTAGTTGACTACAATAAAAGTGAATTATTTCATACTAATCAGGTAATAGTAAATTTTAAAATGCTCTGAAAATAAGTGTTATTTTACAATTTAACATGTTTTTGAATTTCAAAGTATTAAAACATTACGACGATAGGAACTTATGACGTCACAGGTTGTTATTCCATACATATTTCTATAGAGCTTGTCGTTTTAACATTTCATAAAAAGATACTGATTTGACTTCACAGTCAACATCTCAATTAATCAAATATACTGAAATAAAAGTCTTAATTTGATAATTCACTCATCAAACACCAAGAAATCTTTATTCCACTAATTTGTTTATTTTATTGTCAATCCTAGGTAATATAAAAAATGTGACGTAATACAAAAAAACAGCTTTTATAAAGTACTTGCATTTTTTGGCGCTCCCCTCTTGGACTATAATGACAAAAAACGCGAGGGAAAACACGAAAAAGCTAGTCTTGTATATAAAATTGAAAGTGTTGTCTCATTTAGTCATACGCGCTCAAGTTGTTTATTCTCTTAGTATATAAAGTATAGAGTTCAAATTTCAGGCAACTTGAACTCTATACTTTATATACTAAGAGAATAAACAACTTAGCGATCGAATCCTTGGTAATAAACAAGTAAAAATAAACTTGGAGATGAACATAGACTACTTTGTATCGCGATAAGTAATATAACCACGGATAAAAGGAAACATCTGCACATTTCCATTTCTTGTTTCATAATAATTGCCACCAACGAGCGGTGACTAACGTAATAACAGCTTCTAACTAGTACAATACGGACGCAGTGTTTACTAACAATAAGACGATAGTAAAAATCTCGAACACAAGCTGTTGAAAGCGGGCAATGTGAGATATATATAATCTATCGTACGTTATCGCTACTGTGTATACATATGTCTGTGTAAACAGTTAGCAGCAAAGATAATGTACACTTTGACTTTTTTGTGTAGGTACTTTATAGGTACCTTCATAAAAAAATAGAATTATTCATTTCAATCTATTTGTATGTTTGCTTTTCACAATGCTTAAATACTAGGCCAGTGGTGACAAACCATGGGTGGCGACAAATCTCGGGCACACAATAAGGTATTTAATTGAAGTCAAATCAGCCTCTTTTTTAGAAACGTCAAAAACGATCCGCTCCCTACAAGTTTGTTTAAAATGCTAGCAAGTGACGTCATGTTTTCAATAGTCAAATCATCTACTATTAGTGTTTCATTTTATAATTAAAAATTAATAAACAAGTAAAAATATTGAAGAGCATACTATTTTAGAACATTCTATGACATATTTTTGCATGGTTAGTTTAAAATATTTTTCATATTAGTCAAATACTCAATTATTACATTTTGAGTTAATCTTTTCGAGAACTCCGCGGCGTCCCTCTATGTTCTTTGACGGTGAAAAATCAATGGAAATATATTTTTGCTCAAAAACTTACATAAACTATATGAAAGGTTAACGGGTTAAGGTATTTAACCCCTCCACTAGGTCAATTTTGATGAAATATTTGATACCTACGAACTACAGAGGTAGTTGGAAATCTAAGGAACATAAAAGATATTTTTTTATCGCAACAATCGACTACCAGGTGAGTGTAGACGCGGTCGAAACTAACATTAATGCATAATTTAAAAGAGTTTTGTTTAAAGTAAGATTAGGTAGGTATTACGAAAACAAACTACCCATGAAGGTAGTTTGTTGTCGTAAAACCTACTTAATCTATCTAAAAGAAAATAAAAAGTTCACTAACCTTCTGAATCCGTGATGATAGATGTAATCTCGTCATCACTCTCGACGAAATATCTAGTGAAGAATTTACTGCACTTGGAGTTCCCAGAGTGGACTAAGTACGGGTCTTGAGCATTTACAGGACAGTCTGACAACGTCTTCGATGTGTTGTCATGCACCGCTATGGTTTTTAGAGAGCCATCGTCCAACATCTCCATTACTCTGTATTCCGATTCGCTGTTATGGTCCGATTCTAACCCTGAGAGTCCATTACTCTTCAGATCCGAACTCGTCGTAGGCGAAGGAGGCCTACTAATCTGATTATGAGCTCTTAATACCACACTTTCTACTGGAGGCGATTTCGGACGCTTCACTTGACTTTTACTTGTAGAACCAATAAAATATTTCCTATTACTTCTCAAAACTCTAAAAGGGACTATGTTTTCGTTGTTATCTTCTGAAAATTCGTACTTTTTGTCAGCCAACCTCCTTTTTCTAAACATGCTAAGCTTTTCACATTTAGTTTCGGCTTCCTCAACAAATTCGTAGGCTTTTTCTGCAATAGTTCTGTGAGTTTCGTTAAACCGCGACATGCTTTCAGCAGGCCGTCGTCTGGGGGACCTTAGAGGCGGACTTATTAGGGTCCTAATCGAGGGTGAGGGTCCTTCCCATTCTTCGACCAAATTGTGGGAAATAGAGGAAGCTTGGATGCATAATTCTTGCCCCATAACGTCTGGCACTCGCACCGGTCTGGACATTTGGTACGGCTCCATTTCTAAGTCAGAGAAATCTGCCAGAATGTTCTGGACGACATTGTTTTGGTATTTCGGTGATTGGAAAGGTGCTGAGACATCAGAGGCGGGTGTACTTGGATTCGTGTCCATCGAATTCGTTTCTTCTCTATCTAAAGAATATTTGTTTTCCTCTGCAATGTCAGTTTTTTCTGGGTCGGGTTTAACAAAGTCTATCTCAAGTATGTGTATGAAGTCTGTGTATATGATGATTTGATTTGAGTAGGCTAACTGTACCACGGGCTCGCACATGCTAGAATCTGATGTGCAGAAGAATTTAGTGTGAATAGCGAAATTGTGTTCCAGACACCTTTTACCAAATTCTAAATCATCTGTAAAGGAAAAACGATAACATGTATATTGCCGTTGTCAAAATAATAGCGGTATGTTGTGCGCCAGTTACAGGGTAGAATAATACGTACCTTCTTCCTTGGAAAAAGTAGCGCATTTCTTACATCCTAAACGAGGTACTCCGACAACACTGAGGTAGGACCGTTCAGAGCAGGAATCTCTGTGAAAAATATATTCAAATTAAGATATGTAATGTGATATGTGTGTAAAATGGAACCCTATTACTAAGACTTCGCCGCCCAACTATCATCAGGCTGTATCTCATGAACCGTGATAGTTAGATAGTTGAAATTTTCACAAATGATGTACTCATGCTACCGCTATAACAACTAATACTAAAAACAGAATAAAATAAATATTTATGGGGGGCTCCCATACAATAGACATATTTTTTTTGCCGTTTTTATAAATAAATGTACGGAACCCTTCGTGCGCGAGTCCGACTCACATTTGTAGGGTTTTTATCTATTTAATCGTAAAACCTTAATGAGTTGAGATCTTGATTAGAGCAAATATTTTCATACAAGTAACTAAGGGTTACTTAGGGATACCAAATCGAAAACTATAGTCCTATATCAATCAATCAATCGATTGATAGTCCTATAGTAGTTAAAAAAATATATTTGAAGGCTGTTAAGACTAATTAACCTGGACTACTCATAAATAATTTATTTTGACTGCACTCTACTTCCCTAATCCATATGATAATATCCGAACATAAAGCGAGGCCACAAGGCCACATTATCAATCCAACATACGAAAGTAAAACATGAAGGGCACTTACGCAATACCATAGACGACTAGTACGCCAGGGTTGTGCTTCCACTGTGCCATAGATATCGTCACCTTGGTCTCGACGCACTCGTCGGCGAATAGTGGGACGCTGTGCACCGGCCGCACTATGCGCCCTGGGACCCATGACAGAAAGTGAAGACTGCAAAAGAATGGATGCTGATAAACAAAGTGACACGATTTTAAACAAGAGGTTTTTAACATACTAGTGGTAAATGGATGGTCCAGTCTGATAAAAGCAAGTATAAAGTATATACAACGTTATTGTTAGTATAGTGCAAACCTGAAAGTAATTTGCTCAGAATCAGTAACACAATCCAATGGGGTAGTTTTTGGACCATGTTATATTTTTCAATTAATTAATTAATCATTCCAACAGTTCAAATCCTGTTAACAATATGATGTGAAGCGTAATCATTACTTATTTTTCAATAATAACCATGGATTATGTATTGCGTGACGCAATGAGCACGATAGCGCGAAGAACATAAGACAACTTGAATGGCTTATAACTCTGCAAGTTTACAATTACTTTTTTTTATATGTCTTCTTGAATTACAAATCTTATTGGGGTGTCCGAGCTTTGCACTATACCAAAAATAACCTTGTATATATATAACAATGTAGAAAAGCGGCAGTCATTAAGAAACATTTAGAATAGAAACCCCATCAGCTACATTTTGCGGCATAAGGATTGAGGCTTGTTGCCATGTGATACTAATGTACCAACTACGTAGCTGATCGCTGTCGCTGCTCGGCCATAAAAATTCCTTAGTGATAAATTGAAAAAAAAAAAAACTGTACTTTTTTCTCTACTTCAATTTCCTCAGAGACGCAACATTTGACCTTTTTGTAGATAATGTCGTTTCCAAGTTTCAAGCATGCAAATAATATATCTAAATCGAGTTTGAATTACAAACGCCTACTTGAATTTCAAATATATGATGATTTACTTTGGAGGTTTATATGTGTCTCTCTTAGAGTAGATGTTCAAATGTCGTGAAAATAGACCGAGATATTTTGACTATTAGACATATGTAGGTATGTATTATTTCATAGTTCCAAGTCTGGGTGTACTTTTGTGTATATTTAATAGGGAATATGTACGTGACACCAAAATAGACAACATATATTTTTTTGTAATCTTTATTGTTATAAAAACATAGCTATACAATTGTTTTTAAAATTAATCACAATTTAATAGTGAAATTTGATCATCAAAAAGTAGCTGTTTTAAAATTCGCAAATTTCTAAAACGCAACGCTATTGGTAGAACAAAGCGTGACGTCAATTTACACTCGACGTCTTCTGTCAACAAGTTGTTTATATGGTTTCTAGTGGTTATTTGTATTGTTTCGCGGTCGTTAAGTTTGTTTTAAGAATAAAATCTTCGTGTTCTTCAGACTGAACACAATGACTGAAACCAGCTTTGTCAACGTACAATCGGATAATCTTCCTAAAATAGACGTGTTTATGATGATCACGTATTTCGCATCCAATTCAGATTTTAGGTCTGCGGAACTCAGGAGGAGTAAAAGCTGCGTGGTATTATCACTTCTTTCAAGGTTCATCGGTAATACTCTTATGGATGAATTTCTATGTTTTTGATATTGAGAATATCTTATAGAACCTTTCATAAACTAGGTTATGATTTTCTCGAAGTTTGTAAAGAAAACAAATAGGTACCTTTGTGCAGGTAAATAAGTAAAAATGATTCTTATTTGTATTTTATCACTTTTTTATGTCCTTACTTACATTAAATAATCTTCACAACGAGTATTTTTTTAAAAGATAACTAGCAATAAGGGATTGTGGTCCCACAATACCAGCAATCCTGTTAACCCATGCAGCTAAGCTCAATGGCTTGTGTTAGGAGTGGGTTCACGTCTCGAGGCTGCAGCGTCCGCATTGGGAAGGCTGTTGCCGAACCTGGGTGGGATCAGTGCCTCTAGTAGACGGTTGTACACGGGGGTCGTGTGGTCAATGGCTCTGTACGGTGCACCCGTGTGGGCAGCGTCCCTGAACGCCCAGAATAGAAGGCTTAGGGAGACCCCAACGGACCATGGCGGTCAGGGCCATACGCGGATACCGCACGGTGTCTGCAAAGGCGGCGTGCGCATTGGCCGGCACATTTCCGTGGGATCTGAAGGCGGAGGTGCTCGCCGAAGTTTATCGGCGGGCGGTGGCTGTTCGGGCAGGGGGCCCCTGCTCGAGGAGCTACGCGCTTGGTGCTTTGACGCCAAACGGGCAATCATGGCCCGGTGGCAGGGCCGACTGGAGACTTCACGGGCAGGTGTTCAAACCGTGGAGGCACTCCGGCCGGTCCTGTAGGAGTGGGCAGGGCGGCAGTACGGGATCCTTTTCTTCCAGCTGGTGCAGGTACTTTCCGGGCACGGGTTCTCCGGGAAGTACCTGCAGACGGTCGCTAGGAGGGAACCGAGTCCCGCCTGCCACCACTACGACTGCGGTGAGGACTCGGCGCAGCACCCCCTTCAGCATTGTCCAGCTTGGTAGGGGCAGCGTCGGGATCTCACCGCTGTGGTCGGAAGTGACTTCTCGTTGCCGGCCGTAGTTCTGTCCATGATCAGGTCCACGGTCATTCTGTCCGTGGTCGAGGGGTCGTGAAATGCGGTCGCATCCTTCTGAGAGGACGTCATCTAGCAGAAGGAGGTGGCGAAGCACGTCAGGGAAGAGAGCTCCTTGGCGGATCAGCTCCGTCGCGCGTCGGCGCGCATATCTGCGCCTGATGCTACCTTAGGTGGGGCTGCGGGCGGGCGTACGGGGTAATCTGCCCCGCCCGCGGTCTTCCGTGGAGGCGCGGCACCATGTGTGTATCCAGACCGCGTAGATGTGAAATGCCCGGAACGCAACAACATCGCTTCCAGGCATTGCCACTGGGCGGGCCGCCGACGGTATAACAAATTCCGGCGGTCCGTTCGCGAAGGTGGCGAGCGATACACGGCGGGTTTTTTAGTGGGTGCAAACTACACACTACCTCCATCGTCTTCCTTGGACGGTGGGGGTGTTGGGTGGGTGCCCCCACATCAAAAAAAAAAGGAGTGGGTTCATGTCGGTAGCATAATGGGTAGAATTCAAACCCGCGACCTCACGATTGCGAGACCGATGCCTTAGCCATAAGTATAAACAGCTTAAACGCGATACATTGTCCTCTCATTGTTGATACATTCTCATCGTCTTGCGCTACTTTTTCTATAGACCAGCATCTTTTGGCACAAGGAAATATACTTTGTCAGGTGCAAATTTGATGTTATTTTGGCACATAGGAACGACATAATATTTATCAGAAGCTTTTTTGTGCTTTTCCATGGTAATAAACTGATTTTATAACTCATTGTTTTAACTTTCAGTTTTGTGAACAAAACTAACATCGAACTCGTGTAATCTGACGTCATAAGTGCCGTAATAAGCGCGCCAAAATTGTCGCATTTAAGCATTTTTTGGTAATGTAATAACTAGTAGAAATATTTTTAAAATAATAAAAAAAATGTGCATATTCCCTATTGTATGAGTATAAAATCCTCTGTTATCCAGAGCATTATCTTGCTTTCATGGTATGGTAGTTATCTTTTTAAAACTGATTACCTAAAAGTGCTAATACCCTTTAACTTGCATGTCACATAATATTTATGTACAAAGAACAATGTCAACAAGATATAATTATAACTTTTCGCCTTTGCTATCAAGTAATAAAAATTATTATTGATACTTACGTGAACTTAGAACTCTCCCTAAAATACACTTGCGTATTACAACTGTATGTGAAGCTGAGCAGGAACTGCCCGCACTGTGAGAAGCCCATGAAGACGTGCTCCCTGAGGTAAGACTTTGGCACAATGTCCATGAGACAGAAGCGCAGACGAGGTGGGATACGTTCAAATACTTTGCGGCTTCTGTCATTTTTTCTTGATGTACAACCATAAATCTAAAATAGGAATAATAATTTATTAAAATTTAAATACAAACAATACATTTATTATAATATAATAGGGAGTCTGGTTGGAATATTGTAAAATAGTTATTGCTGGCATTACATTGCCTGTGGCTTTGCCTGGGTGGGTGATGAATAGCTTTTTACCTTTATAAGCTTCAGGCTATGTCCATACTGAGAGGTCAAACACTCTCAGTGTTAGCACATAAAGGGGTTGACAAACATTAAACTGATTTTGATGGTTGATGAAGTCTAAAAACCAACCACTATTAATTACACAAGTTCTTATCTGAAACTTTCAAGATACTGTTAAAGAAGTTGTGTTATCTTGATACAGGTAACACAACTTTAATAGTTTGGGAATCCCTGGTCTAACATAAGCATTTTTGCACTTATGTCATAATTTTGTATAGTATTTTTAGCAAAAAAGAAAAAGGTTCTATTTGAGGCATAGCAACAAGAGCCTATTTGTAAGCATATTCCATGCTTGATATTTTTATTATTTATGGTACCCAGACTTTGCAGCTTCGCCCTAGTAAATGCTGGCAATTATAAAAATTACCTATGACCTTCTCCGAGCAAGACCCCATATATATCAACCCATATGATGGCCCACTGCTGGGCACGGGTCTCCCTAGTAGAACCTACTGGTATGTAGATCCTGGGGGTAATTGCCATAATCGCCACGCTTGGCGAGCGGGTTGGCGATCGCAGTAAGGCTTTAAGTACGCAGAGGACGCTGCTGCCCGTCCTCCGGAGTGAAATCCCTTAGTCGCCTTGACGACACCCACGGGAAGAGATGGGGTGGTACTATTCTTAAGCCGGCACCACACGGCACAAGACCCCATGATATACCAAAATTAGGTATTTGACTACTATTAAAAAATTTGACTACTATTAAAAAATATATTTTATATAACCAAGCAATATGTAAAAAAATATAAATAATAAAAGTAAATGATTTGATCACAAAAAACCGTGATGTCACATGCTTGCATTTCATACAAACTTGCATGAAAAAGGCCGTTTTTAATTTTTAAAATAGTCTGATTTTACTTCAATCAAATACCCTATTGAAGACAAAAAAAGGCATGAAAATGTAACAGATAGACACAAGTTACTTTTATATTTATAATATGTACCAGGTGCAATATTCTAGCCAAAGAGCAGTTAGCTATAGCTCTTTGGCTAGAATATTGTACACCTGGTGCTCTCCAGCTAAACTCCAGACAATTGAACCCTGAGAAACTGAAGAGATTCAATATACCCATGATGTGATACAAAAATAGATCCAGTATAAGATGTTAGCAAGGACTCAAATTTAATGAAAATACTGGATGAGAGAAGTGATAAATAACTATGCTTTTTTCTAAAAAAAAATCTCAGTAAAAAGATAAATCATCAAATTTTAAAAATTTTGTTGATCTGTTTCGTTATTTTGTTTACTTGACATAAACACGGTTATCACACTATCATAATCTTGCCAGATAAATTTCACAACTCATTAAAATAATGGAAGAATCATACATATTTGTTTTTATAATGTTATTATCAAGGGATCAAAATAAAACGTATCCAAATGATACCACCGAATATAATAAGGTGAACTTCTGAGAAAAATCATACAATCGAATAGCCATGTTCATAAAATAATCTAGAGCATCGAATAAAAAAATAAAACCATAAGCCCAGGATCAAGCTTTTGAACTTAATGTTATTTTGTAGTTTTGACTTACCTCTCTATTTAATAACTTATGAACAATATTACTACTGTTAACTGACATGTTTTTAGGAGTATTTGAATCAGTTGTTTCGTATTCATTTCTAGTAAATTCTTTGAATTTATTAGGCTTTGCAGCCAAAGAATCCATGTTCGTTTGTTTGACTGAATTAATTTGACAATTATCAAATAAATGTTGCCAATTATAGCAAAAAATTAGAGAAATTTTGTTTATTAAATACAGATAACATAATCTCGTTTGACAGTTGAGAAGGTACTCGACTAGATACCAACGAGAAACAAAGAACAATTTATATTGCGAACCGTAGCATCATGCTCTTTGCGTCGCATCACTTTAGCTCTCATTGTTTATTTCCACAAATGTCAATTTTGTTTCTGCTGTCAACGGCAAAAAGCGTGTCAGCCTATTTGAAAAAGGTGAAAAATAAAATAAATAACGGCATTCATTTTAAAATTGGTGAAGGATAAATCGGAATAAAAGTAAAATGGAGCCAATGACTTTGGGTAGTCCAACACACTCTCCTTCTAATAGTCCTAATGTAGGATACTTGCCGCCTTTTCTGTTGGGTGAAATAAACCCTCCAACTACCCCTCGTACCAACAGCTTATCTCCTACGAAGGGACGAAGCCTCGCTTTTGGTAAGTCTTATCTTCATGGTAATAATTTGACCGTACACGTAAATGTTCAACAACCAACATAAATAGGTATGATTAAAATTGATTATAGCTTCAAATTGAAACATTCCCTGATACTGTTCTAATGTGTACAATGTTCTTCAGGTGTTAAACTTCAAGAAATAAACCTATATTTTCAATACTTAACATTATATGTTATATTATACCCCACAATATAAGTTTTGATAAGAATACAGGTTAATTACATGCATTTTCCTACTACTTGTATAAAAATTGGATAGCTCTGAAAAACCATAAATTTTCATACTTATCCAATTTTTATATTAGCTCTTTACCTCAACAAATACTGTTTTCAATAAAATTGCAATAAAAATTGCTGCACAGCATTGTTGTAAATAATATCAACATCTTATTATTTTACAGGTTCACCAACAAGCCCCAGTCAAACGTCAACACCAGACCAAAAAGCATTCCGGCAAAACATCTCAATGCACCAACAGGCTCTATACAACCAACAGAATATGTACCCAAACATACCAACATCCCCACACATGTACAACAACATGCCCACATCACCAAACATGTTTAACAACATGCCTGCAACACCGAACATGTCTTATTCTAGCAAACCCAACGGACCACCCATAGAAGACCTATTTGACACTATAAAAAGCAATGAACCATCTATAAACAAATCTCTATTCCAAGACAGCTTCTACAATAATAACTCCATGGTTCAAAACGGTTACGGAAATGCAAATACGTCAATGAATAATCAGTCAATGGCAACACCATGGCAAGATGGATGTCAGGAGCTGGATGAATACTGGGTTACGGTGTTTGGTTTTCCACCGAATGCTGCTAATACAGTTCTGGCTAGATTTAGCAACTGTGGTGCTATATTAGGTATACTCTTTTCAAATTACTAGGGTTTAACTAGTTTTAAGTCATATATTACACTAGCTGACCTGCACTATTTTGTGTGTGTCAATTTTCACTGTGTATATATGTTTTGTCTTCTATTCAATTTCGAAAATGGAATTGAAAACAATTTGCTAGTTAAAATGCTGTTGTAACATTGGATAGTTTATTATGAATAAGGGGAATAGTCTTCCTTAATAAATGAGCTATCCAACACTGAAATATTTTTCAATATAAACCAGTAGTTTCTGTGATTAGCTTGTTCAACCAAACAAACTCTTCAGCCTTATAGTATAATATAGATTAAAATTTAAATTTATTGTGTTGTTGGCAAGAAACATTTTTTCAAGCTCTGCTTAGTTTGGGATCAGATGTCGTTGTGTGAGTTGTCCCAAGATATTATTATTATTATTACATTATGGATGGTACAATGTCCCACCAAAACAAAAAGAGGATACTTCAACCAAACAGTAATGTGCTTGGCTTGATGTTGGGTATTTGTACAATTTTACTTTTTACATAGCAGCTGTAAAAATTTTGCTGGTGCAGTGCAAGATGTAATTTGTTTTTGTGTAACCACAGTGCTATCTTCCATTACTTTCAATTGATTATTAGAATCTGTAAAACGGTACCTTACATATGTACTATACTTTCTTAATTACATATTTTTTTTTTAGATAAACAGTATCCAACTCAAGGCAACTGGGCACATGTCAGATATGCAACTAGAGCAGAGAAGGAACGCGCTCTAGCATTAAGTGGGAGACAAGTGCTGCCTGGTGTCATGGTTGGTGTAGTTGAGTGTAAGGAACCACCTAGAATTGCAGTCACAAGTCCCGGTATTACATCTCCTGAGAGGTAAGCAATTTGTTCAAATTGACTTTGCATTCTGATCTAGGTTATGAAAATTAGGCAGGCATGTGCTATTGTGACTATGCTACAGGCTTCACCAGCTACTTCCATCAGACATGGGCGTACCCGAGGCCCCCCCCTGGATCTCGAATGCCTAAGTACATCTACATACCAACTGTTGTTGATAAAATTTATACATAAGTCCTGCTACAACTTACTTAAGGACAGGTAGAATATTGATATTAGCCTATTAAAAAAATGTAAACAAGTTCAAAGCAGTAGGAAAGAAAGGGTGTTGTAGCCTTGAATCTATCTATTTTTTCTAAATGGTCTCCTTTTAAAAATTCACTGTGAGATGGTATGGCAATGACTGCAGGCATCAAACATATGAAATGTTTGAATGTAACCATGTAGATGCATTAGCCACAGCATGGCTCTTAAAGTAAATTTATCTGATTGTTTTTGTACATTTTGTAGAAAATTTCATGATTTTAGATCAACAGAAGTATCCTTTAGGTTTTGATTTACCATATTGGTAGGTATGTGATTTAGCTGGGCAATCCATTTGCTATTTATCAATCCAAGCACTATCTAACTTAAAATCTTTGTCAGGATCAAATACAGATGAGGGTATAATATATTTGTTAGGCCGGATCTCGTACTATCTGTGTTGCCCGCTCGTGTACAATCGTCGACGTTTTCTCAATAGCGGGGTCCACACCAGGCGCACGGGTTCGCGAGGCAGCCACATAGGCAGAGCCATTAAAAGCCCTGGAGCATTCACAATGGATAGTTGTGTAATTTCTGTTGCAGCTACTTTTATTTATGAACAAGGATCTATCACATTTTAAAATAAGACCAAGACACTGGTGGATTAAACTTTGTGAGCGCCGCAATCAATACGGAAATAAATGACTAAAGAGTGAAGTTAGTTCGTGAGAAGAAAGTTTGTGAATTTTTTGTTTATGATTAATTTTGCGAGGCGCCTCTCGTTTGCTTTTGGTTATTCGCGCATAAGCTCACACTGTGCCCGTCAACACTGTGCTGGTCAAAACTGTGCCCTTTTCGACGCGCACTTACTTTCAAAACTGTGCTGCGGTTTCAGCTCGCTAAATGGCGTTTTGATTCGTTTTTTAATAGTTCGAAAGTTTGGAGTGACTTTAAAACGTTGCTGCGGCCACTAACTTACGTAGTGAGATTCTAAATACACGCTACGCATTTCTCTGCTCGCAGTGACATTGAAGATGTGCGATGCGGCCATGCAGTCATGATTTTCGTTTTAGGATGCTTAAAAATTCATGCGGTGCTAGTCAGCTTTCTCTGTGAATTCTACTTTTGCGCTACGCCCCTCTGTTGGCAAAGTGATTATTAAGATCGCGTTGTGGTCCACAGCTCTACGCTTGTTAGCAGTGGCTTCTAAACTATAATAATAATATCTTGGGACAACTCACATAAAGTTATTTGATCCTCGCGTTGCAACTCTTAGCTTGTGGAGAGACTTAAAGATCGACCTGGGGCATTAAGTTCGCTAAAGCTAGGCAAAGATCGCGGTTACTTTTAAGTTGGCACTGAGCTCTCCTGCTAGTGCTGTGAAGAACAAGCTGCACCTTTCTCCTCGTGCTCCGACTGTTGAGATAGCACTGTGACTCCAACTCGCTCGATGGCTTCTAAATGAACGGTGCGCTTCTCAGGCCATGCAATAATTTCTACCCCCGCGCTGCTTGCACAGTAACTTCTAAGTTCCAGTAGTACTCCTCTGCGTGCGCAGTATTTTTGAGGAAAGCGATGAACCCCTTAATTCATGCAGTGAAATTTAAGGTTATGCTGGGGCCAGTCATTCTAAACTGACTTCTATATTTTCTATACGCTCCACTGCTCGCGCAGTAAAATCTAAGGGCGCTACACCCCCTGTTTGCACAGGAAAAGACATAGGTACTGTACCCTCTTTTTGAGTAGTCTTTTAGATCATGTTGCGGCCCACAGCTAGCTCAATAGCTTCTAAGTTCGTCTGCTCGCGCAGTGACTTCTGCTACGAACTGCACCCCTCTGTTTACGCATTGATTTGTGAAATTGCGTTGAGTCCCTGCTCAGTGACTTTTAAGATTACGCTGCGATCCCTTGCTTGTTCACTGGCTTCTAAGGTCACGCTGCGCTTGCCAGCTCGCTATGCTGCGAGATGGCGAGCGTAAATGTCACTTTTAAAATTATCTTCTCCAGACCGGGCTCAGCCCATCTGGAGGGGGTCTCTGCACCCTTACCCTCCCCCATCCGGTCGAGCTGAGACGGGTAATTTATGTAAAAAAACGTTCTACTAATCGTAGCTCTGGTCCTGGCGCACAAACAGAAAATGGGGACCCAGATGGGGTGGCCCCCCTAGGTCAAAAGTTGGGTACGCCCATGCCAACACATATCGTTGGGAGCAGCTGGTCAAACATACAGTCATCAGACCAAATTATGAACCATATTAATCCCGTTAAATATTGTTCATAATTATAGAGTACATTTCTAAATTTGCAACTGGGTGTATCTACTTTCTTTAATTCATGTGTATAATCTCATAAACCATTGAGAAAGCTGGGCGTGTAGTACACACCAGAATGTAATCATTTAGGAGTCAAATAACATGCAGAACTTGATTGAGGTCATGCCCCACCTGCTGCCGCCTCCTCAACTCCCCTCCCGCTTGCTTAGACACTGTCTTTACTCAAAAACTGACTAGGGGTCCTATCTTTCAAACTTACTATAAAACTAATATTTTAGGTATGTTTTTAAACAACAAATAAATGAAAAAACAAATCATAACTTTTTCATTGCAGGCTAGCAGGCGCTCGTAGTTTATGCCCGACGCCCATCCCGTCGGTGCCTGTACCGCAGCGCTCCAGCGGACTTATCTCCAAGGCACTAGACTATGTACTTGGCTGGTGACATTTACTCAATCAATTTGAGTAATATAACAATACATAGTATGTGTAATAACGGCCTAATATTTGAATGCAATGAAATGTAGACTGAATTTTGAATGATGTATTTGTACGGTCAAAGTAATACGCTTTGTATCTGTATGTAAAAAGTAAGTAAAGAATTGTTGCTGAGCGACAACAAATAGAGTACAGTACTGTTAATGTTTTTTCTTAAAACAGGAATGAAGTATCATTATTACACATTGAGCATTGCACTTTTTGTAAAGAATCATGGCCTCACACTTTACTCAGAATTATATTGAAAGATAAAAGCTGTTGTATACTTTATAAGGAAATTGTCTTTTCTGGTGTCAATTTCAAAACGTAGTAGACTACTACATTTTATTATATGTAGTTTTTTTTTTCGTTTCAAATCATGTTTTTAGAGGCAAGCCAAGTTAAATTTTGATCAAAATTCATTTTATGTAAATTTTATAATTTTAATAGACATAATTATGTTCTTTCAGCATACTGTAGTCATTATCATTGATCACAACTGTGATTAATGGTTTCATACAATGAATATTATAATTACTCATCTGTCCTTGACTGTACAGAGCAGTTCAATAAAAAAATATACTTTCCTAATTGTAATAGAATAGACAGTGTAAAATATAATAATAAACAGATTTAAAAATAAGCAGTCATTTTAACAAATAAAATAACTTGTTATTTCTTAAATAATAATTATTTTTATTTCTAAATATTACATATAAAATACTTAAATTACAGAGATTTATTTCTTTTATTTATTGTTATTACTGTGATACGTTCGAGGTGAAAACTTTAACACTAGCGAGTTTAAAATGGATGTAACAATAACATTCTATGAAAAATATTCATAAAAAAACTGACAACTGTATTTGTTAATTTTCATGCAATGTGTATAGATCTAGTAAATACTAATATAGTAATCAACAATTAGTTCGGATATACACACAAACATAAAATTCTTTAATAATATCATTGATATATAATAACAATAAAGCAATAGAATACCTTAGCTTGGCTTAGCTTTTTAGAAGGAAAAAACTTATCTTACGATAAACGTCACATTTGTATATTATAGTTGATCAAATCTCATTGTTAGTTTAGAATAGAAACGAAAAACGTTATGTAAGACAGCAGTAAGGGCGCTTTATTTTATTATACACCAATGATCATCTATCTCTCCCCTATAAGAGTTATCAATACAATTTTACGATTAATCTAACATTATAAATATTAGTTTTCACTTTCGTCTGACCCGTAAAACAAGATGTCCTAAGTCCGATTGTTTAGGATCGATAAAAGAAAACGCGAGTTGGTTCTCTTACAGTGCGATTGTCCTGTTTTATTCCATCGAGGTCATCTGTAGGCGACGCTGCACATCACAGTCTCCGGCCGTGCCTAAAATTGTCCAATATCTACAATACATTAATTTTTCTGGATGATGTTACAACTAGGTAAACAAATAATTGATCAAATCTAAAGTAATATTGTGTCTTTAAATCCATTTGTATAGGCCTAGCTTAAGTATGCTTTTTTTAGGAATAGATGGATGATTAGTAGTATAACAAATATTTTTATTGACTAGATTACAAATAACATCCTAGCATTTCAATTTAAATAACAACCCTAGCCTATTTTCCTATTATTATAAAACAATTACAAAATAAAAATAACTTCAAAACACAAACATTGATAAAAAACATAATATTGTTCCACAACAAGTGTAATAATTAAATATCTGACTACATTTTTTTTTTTTAAGTACCTGTCTTTTACTTGGATGACTTTATATTTTTTTCCAAGAGAAATTTGCAGACTATCATTCTGAACTATAAGTTTGTGAAGTAATTATAAAATAAAATGGATTGAAAGACACATGAAAATATATAACAGTATAATAAAAATCACAGCTTCACATTACTTTGGCTTTTCTATAGTGGCGTTGGCGAGGTCTGTCATCTTAGGATACTTGATGTTATGTTTGTCAAGCTCGCTCTGTGACCACAAGATCATGCGGAGTAGACTGCACAGCTTTGGGTTTGTATACTCTTGGTTTTCCATTTTTAGTATTGCTGCGTTTAATTCGCTTGCAATCTGTGGACATAAGACATGTAAACATTCAAGAATACAAATATTGTAGGTAAATATTGAAGAGGAGAAAAATAAGTGAAATGATTGGCACAAAAGAAAGAACTGACTTGAAAAACATCAAGCCTCCTGGCACAGTAAAGGAAGCTAGAAAAAAAAGGAAGAAATTCGATAAATGCTAAAGTAAAGTTTTTTTTATATTACCTTTTGACTATGCGAAGGCAATAACAGATCTGCAAAGGGTGATGTGTGTGGGTCAGGAAAAGCAAGAAGGGCCAGAGATCGTTCCAACTCAGTAAGTGCATTTGGATCATTAGCGCCTGCCTCAGCAAGTGTCGCACTTGCGAACGCAAGAGCTTCCTCTGCACGACCCGCTCGGATGAGTTCTAAAAGTTGCAGTTGCTGTGGAGAAGAAACATTTTATCATAACATGACTTCTAGTATTATAGTAGTTTAAATTTTTCAGAAGTCATTCAACTTTTAATTTTGTCACCATCACAAAATCACTAGTGAAAACTTATTTCCATAAATAAATAATTGATTGCGTTTGCAACAAATTTAAATTAACTTTTCTATAAAAATCTCGAAATTATGATGAAAACTTTATGAAATCCTTTGCATATTGTAAATAACTAAGCATTATATTATACAGTTACCATTTTACTATTATCTTATACATAAATATAGTAAGTCGCTCACACTGTCGTGAGCGACTTACTATATATTATTATTATAAATTTTCCAGAAGTCGTTCAACTTTTATTTTGTCACCATCACAAAATCACTAGTAAGAACTTATTATAAATAAATAATTGATTGCGTTTGCAACAAATTTAAATTAACTTTTCTATAAAAATCTCGAAATTATGATGAAAACTTTATGAAATCCTTTGCATATTGTAAATAACTAAGCATTATATTATACAGTTACCATTTTACTATTATCTTATACATAAATATAGTAAGTCGCTCACACTGTCGTGAGCGACTTACTATATATTATTATTATAAATTTTCCAGAAGTCGTTCAACTTTTATTTTGTCACCATCACAAAATCACTAGTAAGAACTTATTATAAATAAATAATTGATTGCGTTTGCAACAAATTTAAATTAACTTTTCCATAAAAAATCTCGAAATTACGATGAAAACTTTATGAAATCCTTTGCATATTGTAAATAACTAAGCATTATATTATACAGTTACCATTTTACTATTATCTTAAACATATAGTAAGTCGCTCACACTGTCGTGAGCAACTTACTATATATTATTATTATAAATTTTCCAGAAGTCGTTCAACTTTTATTTTGTCACCATCACAAAATCACTAGTAAAAACTTATTATAAATAAATAATTAATTGCGTTTGCAACAAATTTAAATTAACTTTTCTATAAAAAGTCTCGAAATTACGATGAAAACTTTATGAAATCCTTTGCATATTGTAAATAACTAAGCATTATATTATACAGTTACCATTTTACTATTATCTTAAACATATAGTAAGTCGCTCACACTGTCGTGAGCAACTTACTATATATATTATTATTATAAATTTTCCAGAAGTCGTTCAACTTTTATTTTGACACCATCACAAAATCACTAGTAAGAACTTATTATAAATAAATAATTGATTGTGTTTGCAACAAATTTAAATTAACTTTTCTATAAAAATCTCGAAATTATGATGTAAACTTTATGAAATCCTTTGCATATTGTAAATAACTAAGCATTATATTATACAGTTACAATTTTACTATATACATCTTATACATATAGTAAGTCGCTCACGACAGTGTGAGCGACTTACTATATGTATACATAGTGATTTTAGAGGAAGGTTTATATGTATAATACATCATCCTGTGGGTACGGTATCCATGCATACGAAGTTGCGGGTGTCTGCTAGAGTATAAATATATATATATATATATATATATATATATATATATATATACATCAACAAAGTCTAGGGATATTAAATATTTTGTTGATTATAAAAAAACTATTTGAATACTTTTAATTTTATTTTTAAATATCTATACTAATATTATAGAGAGGAAAGATTTGATTGTTTGTTTGTATTGAATAGGCTCCGAAACTGCTGGACGGATTTTAAAAATTCTTTCACTATTAGAAAGCTACAATATTCGGGAGTGACATAGGCTATATTTTATTGTCAAAAAATTAGAGATCCCTTCGAAAATTACAATAATGTAACTCAAAGTATAAAACATTTTGCTTATTTTGCGTGCGCTGCGATTGCTATTGATGATGCATCAAAACAATGTTCGACATATTTATAGTACTCATTATTTCCCACAAAAAAGTCCGCGAGGGTATATGTCTAACTACAATAGTTATGTCACAATATCCACTTTTTGTTCAAATTTGGCCATCGAAATACAGGTAGAATCGAAAGACGATGATATTCGTATCAAGTTATTTATCCTTATTCAGTTAAGTGGTTTGACAATTATGGTTGATTATTTAAGCGTAAATTTCTTTTTAATATATTCAAATATTGACCTATTGTTTAGAAGTTACGACGGGTATAAAAATGATAAAAGTATGAAAAACCGAGCAAGAGCATGTCTGCAGCCATTATTACAAACAAATGCACTACATAAAACCCGGACCATTTTCAGTTTAGGGTTCCGCAGCCTTGAATAATTGCATCAGCAAAAGGGCGTATGTTCATGGCACTTCCGCCCTTTTGTTGACAAACATAAGTTTTTCAGCCATAATTCTATGACGGTATATCCGATCATGTTGGAATCCATCCATCAAACTAAGTAGCAGCTTATACAACACATTGATGCTCTAAATTTAATCAATATTCATTGTGTAGTTTTTGAGTAAAATGCCTGTGACATACGAAAGGATAGCCGAACGGATATGACGAAACTATAATTGTTTCGGTTTTGCTATTCTGGCTATGGAACTTATATGCGTATTCCAGGTGCATTTTACCCGACGCCGGACAAGTGGGAGTACCAACGCACGATGCGGGCATGCACGACCGAGGGAGATCCCGATACTAATAATCCTTCTGGGTGGGGCGGCACAAGACAATACTACACATCAATAAAGTCTAGGAATATTCCGTATTTTGTATAAAATAAAATAGCATGCAATATACATACATTATTAATAAAATAGCATGCAAATTAGTAGGGAAACCATACCATGACTGGCATGTATGTCACACTGTTGACCCTAAAACTTAAGTCAAAAATACTTATAATGTTATCATACCATATGAATAGCTACAAATTGTATTATGAAACCATGGAAACAAACATGATTATCTAATATGCATATAAATTTTATTAAAATTTTATCTAACTTATGCAGATTTTGTTAACTATGCAAGGTGATTTTGGCAATATTTCAAACCCCCTTTTCTTTTGGACTTCTTTGAATTAATGAATGCCCCATATGGAACAACACCAAAAAAATATCACACCTCTCATCAGTTTTTTTTTAATATTACAAATATACCGAAATATAAATTACCTGTAAATGAAAGTACAAATATCTATCATTGTCCAGCAGTTCAGGATGTAATGCATTGACCATAGCAATAGCATCAGGGATACGGCCAGTCTGCACAGCCTCACGGATCATGATCCTCTCATCTAAAGAGCTGCAGAGTGCGGGCTCTTGGAGCCCTGCCTCCTGTTGGAACTTCAAGGCTGCCTCTTTGAAACCCTCTGAAATTATTAACATTTTATTTTTTCAGAATTTATTATGAACATACAAGACAAAAGAATCTCTTTGTGTCCAAATAACTATTATCATGTGGCACCAGAAGTCTACTGCTGGACAGAGGTGTTCCATGAGGACCTCCACATTGTATTCCACTGATTTCCATAAACTTCTCAATGGTTGGGCTGCCAGTAGACCCTAGCCAATCTATCCTGTCTTATAATTAATTGTGACTTAGGCATACATTTACAAGGCTAAACAATGTAGCCTGTTTTGTGTGTGTTTGGTACAGAGATAGTTTCCCCAGTAACAAAAATGTTGAGAATCTAGAAAGACCTACTAAGTAGTTTGTAGTAATTTGAAAAATAGAGGAATACTCAAGATAATATGGGATGAAGTGTTGGAAATGACATGGTGAGAATGGATGTGAGTACAGACATAATGCCTGTGCCTGAGAGAAGTGTTTAATGGCAAGATAGTGGTTATTTTGGTTGCCACTAAAAAATACATAGTGCATAATTATTGAATTTTATAACTTATTTGGGTAATATTACCACAAGTTAATCAACAACTTATCAAGTAGGTAATTGATAAGTATATTTTACAGTATTGTAACCTCTGACATTAATAACACCTTATTGATACTGTGATTTTATCAGAATACAAATAAAATTTGCTTCTTCATGCTTTGATCCCAGTTTATTTTGTTCTTTTTTGCTTAGTTATTGTTAGTTGTTCAGTTCAAACTATAATCAATTCGCTGCTGTTGTATTTCCTCTTGACACGATTACATCGACAGTAATCATAAAAATGAATCAATTTTAACAAGTTATTTAGTTTATTTACAAAATGAACGTGTCGTGGTAATTTTTCTTTGTTGCAAAACCCATGTTGATTTTTATTTCGCCTATCTTTTAGTTGGGTCCTGCATCTTCCTTTGCAGATGGCAATTAAAAGTACATCTAAATCTTTTACTTTAACGGTTATTTCGTTACCTGTTACTAAATAATTCATTATCAACATATTCATATCAGTCCTCGAGATTTGCAAGTCGTCAGATTTATTACGATCGTAATATTTTCGTTCCTCTTTCTCGTTGCCATTATTTGTCGCCGTATCAAAACTCATTTTCAACTGTTTTTGCAAGACCTTAATAGGAATGGGGAAATTAAGATTAGAAATATTTTCAATAACACAATACAAATGAAATGAAATGACAATGACAAAGTAGGTATGTCGAATTCTTGATGAATGAATGAATATTGCCATTAATTTGAATTCATTCATTTTTTTTCCTGGTAGCACTGTACATTAGTGCAGAATCAGTTCTTTTTTTTGTGATTACGAATTGTTATGAAAAAAATGTACTAATAAAACATGGAAATATTTATTTTAGAATGTGTATGACATTTATTAATAATATAAATAAAACATTTAAAAATGGAATTCTAACACCACGATCGGCTTAGTAAACTATCCAGAAAGAACAACAAAAACCGGATACTTTCAAATAATTTTATTAATAATTTAGAGTAAATAAATATTTATCAGCTAGCGCCTAAAGAGATAATCACATTAATCATAGATCAATGGCTTAAGGCATGAAAATGAAGTTGTAATCGTCCAAGAGATTAAAAATTGCCTTTATGAATAAAACATTTCACTCTAGCTAGCGCCAATAATTATAAATTTGATCTAGCATGAAAGGACTGAACAATTTTTGGATCAGTGATTCGCAATCACTTGATCCCAAATTTTTTTACGTTATTGTACGCCCAAATGATTTATAGCAAATTTCTTAAGTGTTTATACATTTGGTCCGTCGCATGACGATTGACCCACACTTGGCCAGTGTTGAGTCAAATTGTCCTTGTTCCATCACGCTTAATCTTATTCATACATTTACCCTTGGTAGATAGGTACAAATACCCAACTACTAAAATAAAATTGTCCCCACCCTTACTTAGCCTTACCGTTAGGTAGGTACCTAATAAAAAAAAAAAGGTTATAAAAATGGCCCATAAATTATGTCATTCCCATGGGTCTATTTTGAGGTCATAACGTTGCGCAAGTAGACATGGTACAAGAGCGGCCAACGCCTACGCAAACCATGATAAACCAGTTTCGCAAGATAGGTTTTTTATTATAAAGTTCTTTCAACTCACCATCTGTTTTTGTTGTTTATTTATAAACATCTGAGGAAAATTTGTGGTCACGTTTTTTGCGTGGCAAATTAAAATTTATCAGTATGATTGCGTAGGATAGGTAGATTGGTGATAGTGAAATAAAAATCAAATAATGGGTGTTTAGCTAATTTATTTTCAGTTCTTAATCGCCAATAACCTACAATAAAGAGCTGATAATACAATTTAAAAAAAGTCCTATCCTATGTTTTTTTTTATTGAATAATGCTTGGTAACAAATATCGTTTTTTTGTATTCAATAAAAAAAATACTAACTAAACAATTATTGTAAAACAAGTCTCAATAATGTTTCGTCGAAAGCATCACTCCGTTATAGTAGTCAGCGCCGCCGACGTAGTACACCTAATACATTATTGAGAAAAAAAATAACTTAAAAATTTAAATAAAGCTAATTTAATCATTCTCTAATAAGCCATGTATCAGTGAGTTAATTTCGAGGAAGTAAGTAGTATATAATATGTGGCTAGAGGTAGCCGTTATAGTTAAGAATACATTATAGAGTACTAAAGATATCCCAAACTGTCTGATACAAGGGGCCGTCCCTCAAGTCGGGCCATGAGCCACGCACTTACGACAATCAAATTAAATATATAATTTACGAACTACAACTATAATTCGACAACACTATAAAGAAAAGTACAGTAAAAATAATTATCAATCAAAAATAATTATGGCTAACTAATTCGCACTTTCGAGGACAATGATTTAAAGAGGCACTCTGCGTGATTTTATTATTCGTGTTAGATATACGTTACTACAGGTTCTGTAAAGTTACTTTTAGAAAATATACAAAATACAAGTATTCACTTGGCTTCGTATCTGGTGTATAAACATATTTCTGCGACCCGTTTATAGCGACGACGAGCGGCACTGGCGAGCGTCGAGCGTCGTCCATCTGTTCTACCGATACTCTCTCTATGAACACAATTATCCAGCGTACCTTACCTAAAGCATTAAAAGCTAATTATGTGTATGTGGCATCAACTAAACTGTGGAATCTCACTTGGCCAATATTGCTAAACCTATTAACATCAAAACCGGCAAACTGAAAACGAAATAAACTGTGGTGGGTAATAACTGCATTCAAATATATGTACCAATAATACTGTACGATGTATAGTATTGCATTTGACAATATTATCCTCAGTGAGATTCCACTAGCAATCACAATGTCTTGATTCGTTAGGGTACTAACTCCCGCATATAATATTCACATATACCAAAATATGTTTTGTCTTGATATATTTGCAGTAGTGCACCGCATAGCCCGCTCTTTCGTTATTAGGACAGATCTGGAATGGAAAAGAAACATTGTAAAAGAACATAAATATTAATAATTCAGATATTCATAATTTCTATGATTCAGATATTAAGATCAGTGTCCGATCCGTTATGTGTTGTTAGTATATATCATGTGTCCTTTTGATTTACGTCATTTAAAAATAAAATACTGACGACAAAAAAAAATACCTAAAATATCCTTGGGAAAACATGCAGAGGCGGAAAATATTGTTTTGTTTGTAAAGAGTCATACAAACAATGTTGATAAAACAATCTTGAAAAATTACACATTTCGACGAAATTGGGAACTAAAATCGGTCGGACAGGGATTTAATTTACACGTTGTATTACATACAGATTTATTTGAGAAATGGTTATGACTAGTTAAGTTGCATTCAAATCCAATATAAGTCATAATCCTACATACATGGTTACAAACAAACCACCATGGCAAAAGTACTCTATTAAATCAATTACAAAAAGCAAAACTATTTCCTAAATACACAATGCCCGCATGATAATGTAGTTTTAATCTACGGGAACCACAGTCTCCAATTATCATCGTCGATAGACAAACAGTAGGAACAAAAAGTAGATAACGCTAACTCACAGCTGGGGACAAGGTCCTGATGCATGTGGTGCTCGGCGTCCATGCCCAGCGGCATGCACGTGGCGGGCGGCGGCCGGCGCTGCACCTGGTACACAAATGGTCACGTATATATACGTCATGTTTTATAACAATTAAGTTTTTAAGATAGGTACCAGTTCAAGAAGATGAATGTTGCTTTCCAGGATCATTATTAGTTCACGTATTACTTACTTTTAAACTACATTACGTCGTAATAATAGATTATCGTGTCATTTAAAGCTATGTGGCTAGTGTATTTACATGGAGGTGTTTATATATTTAGAAATATATAAGTATGTTTATCAGTTGTCTGGTTTCCATAGTACAAGCTCTGCTTAGTTTGGGATCAGATAGCGTTGTGTGACCCAAGATATTATTATTATAATTGTATTTTTGACTTCAATGTAAAGCTACACAACCTATTTACCGCTACAATAGTTTGTGTCGGTTAAAGAGTGATTGTTTTTATATAAAGGCTGTATATGATACCTGATCCAAGTTGAACCGCACAAAGGCCTCGTACTGTTCAGCTAACTTGGCGCTAAGCGCAGAGTCGTATTCCGCTCGCAGTGCTACTTCCTGCTCGCGGAGCATTCTCTCGCATATCATGCGTACCTGTTACAACAACAATTTTACATAAATTTCTGCATGAACATGAATGAATTTCAGCCTGATTGAGGACCTCTTTCCTCTAGTTCCACAGGCAATATTTGCAAATAAAAGATTTCACACAACCTATACACCACTATTTCACTAAAATGTATGAAACCCAAGCGCGTTAAGTTTTGCAGACAGACAGTACTTACCTGATAATCAACCGTTTTGTTCAAATGTTTGACAACAAAAGTTTTCCAATGGAACTGTTTTCATGACTCAGGGCGTAATCTAATTATGATATTGCTTCGATTTTGTGAAAGACCATTGCCAATACTTTACATTGGTATACTGCTGATTGAATACAAATAAGGCGTCCTCTCGCTCTGCGCATGCCTGTCTGCCATGAACTCACGAGTTTCGACATAAATTTCGTCTGGAACAGCTGTTCGTTCTAGTACATAGTATATTATTATGATACTTCGATGCGAAAGACGGCGCCTGTGACCGATTATACAGAAAGTTATATTCTTTATATCTTTTAAGTAATTGCGTATGCTGATTGTGTATAAAGTGATAAATAAAAACCATTCGGGCCTCTGTGACGTGACTTTCCTCATCTACATTGTGATAATGATAGGGTTCAATAGTTCGTTAACAGTAAATGCCTGGCGGTTATGATTTTAGATAATTCATTGATCTCCTACAATTTATTGTTAAACCTGTTTAAACTTTGGCGATTTTTATACGTATTAGATATATTTCGTATCACTTAATAAGAATTACCGACGTATCATCGATGCACGATCGGTGTAATTCGATCGAATAATTCACGTGATTAAGTCACGAAATATATCTGATCCTACAATTTACTTATCTAAAAGAGAGAGTGCGAGTAAGACTCGGGCACCAAGGGTTACGGACCTTTTTTGTACCGCGCAGTTTATTTAATGTGTGAATTACATTCGAGCGTGAAAATATTCACGCTCGATATGGAGGTAAAAATCGATCAAATAGCGTAGTCATAGGCGGATCCCTCACGAGGGCTTATTTGGAATACTAAATTTCTTGTATTATATTGCTTTTGTGCCTCCATAAAATCCTGGATGCGCCCATGAGTGTACCAGTACTTACCTAAAACAAACTTCATGTTCTGTTTTCGTCAAAACACAGTCTTTGATCCACCATTGTAACTATACTAATATAATATTGGTTTGAACGCGATGATCTCAGGAACTACTGGTCCGAAATGAAAAATTTATTCTACTGTTGGATAGCCCATTTATCGAGGAAGGCTATAGGCTATATAACATCACGCTACGACCAATAGGATCGGAGCAGCAATGAAAAATGTTGCAAAAACGTGGAAAATTTACGCAGACGCGGTGCGGAGTGCGGTTCGCTTTAGCGGTAGCTTACACTAGTCTACAGTACATACTTGTTTAAAAGTAAAAAGCGCGCGATTGTGCACTTTCTGTGTGTTGTGTGACGAGCGATGTGGCGGCGAGCAGTCGCCCTCGGAGCCGCTGGACGACGAGCACGACGCGGCCGCCGTGGTCAGCCGCAGCTGCCGGCGCCGCTGCAGGCGCTTGATCTCGTCACATATCTCTTGTGCCATGCGCTCTGAAACACATCAATTATATTACTTAAATACTTGCTTTTGCTATATCAATGTTATGTGATTAATCTCCAGAACTACTGTGCCTATTTCAAACAAAAATTCTTTGAGCGATTTGAAAAATACATATTTCTATTTTAGATGGACATAACTGCGGAAATAACTCTGTTACATTTTTTAAATATTCACACGATTAAGATCCGTAGTATATATTATTTAAACTAATAATAACAAGATTTGATTATTTGTTTGTTACGATTTAATTCAGTAACTGGACCGATTATAAAAACTCTTTTACCATTAGAAAGCTACATTATCGGTGGTAACTATGCTATATTTTATTGTCAATATTAGAAATTCCTACGAAAATTGCAATAATATAACTCAAAGGTATAAAAAAAGATTGCTTATTGGGCGTGCGCTGCGAAAGCTATTGATGATTAATAAATTACTGCATATTTAAAGTAGGTAAACATCCACAAAAAAGTCCAGGAGGCTGATTCACGTATTTAAAGCAGTGCAGTTGCAGTTAAGTTTCGATTAAAACGGCCATTTTCGTATTCTTGTAAATCGATCTCAGAAACGCTTGCGCACCGTACTAGAATGTCGTTATGGCGCTCTCGAGGCGCATACTTGACGCAAGCGTATTTGAGAATGATCCCAAAGTTACAAGAATACAAAAATGCCCGTTTTAATCGAAACTCGATTCGACCCACAGAGAGTATGTCTATAGTTAAGTCATAATAACCACTTTTTGTTCAAATTTGGCCATCGAAATACAGGTAGAATCGAAAGACGATGATATTCGTATCGTGTTATTAATCCTTATTCATAATATTTCATAATGTAGGTTGATTCACGAGTCCTTTCGCGTAGAAGTTACAACGGTTGTAAAAATGGTAAAACTAAGAAAAACCGGGCAAGAGCCCGAAGCCGTTATTACAAACTACCCTTCCCTCGCGGCTCCGCCCTCGTGGATGTCGGTTATCGCGATAAAAACTATTCTATGTCCTTCCCCGGGACTCGAACTCCATACCAGATTTCATCTAAATCAAAGGTTTAGCTCTTTGAGCGTGAAAGCGTAGACAGACAGACAGACAGACAGACAGACAGACAGACAGACAGAGTTACTTTCACATTTATAATATTAGTATGAAAGTATGGATAGTAAGGATAAATGCAAAACATATGAAAAAATACGATGTGAAATATTGCACCAGCAGAAGGGCGTATGTCCATGGTACTTAAGGCCTTTTGTTAAGAAGCGCAATTTTTTGGCAATAACTCAAAGATGGTGTATCTGATCATGTACAAAATAATTTTAGATAAAAGCAAAAGTATTTATGATTTTTTCCTTTGTTTTTATTTTATTTTTATTGGTCATATGGTTTAAAAGATAACAATAAAGAGTGATTATTTCCAAAAATATTCACTTAATCAAAAAAGTTATAAAGAAACAGAATGTTTGACCCCTGTTAAATGATGTGCCACATGTTGGGGTTTGCTGGAGTGCACATCATAAAAAATTGATTTGTTGTTTTGAAAAACATTTAAATTGATAATTGTAAATACAATTTGCAACATTGTCAAAAGAAAGTCCATTGAATTTTATTACTGCACCCAAAAACTAAATCCCTCAGCTGTGAAGTATGAAAGGACAAGTAGAAAAAAATGCAACACAAAAGAAGTTGCCTTTGAAAAAAAGTTGAAATGAATACCAACTGTGCCATTTAAAGAAAACCTTTTAAGGGTTCCATAATTGTTTACTAAAGATTGCAAGCCAGTAACAAAAAAAAAAGTATTTTGAATCAATAACAAAAAGGTTGAATTATTCAAATAATAACTACATAGATAATACTTACTATTCTTTAAAAAAGACAATGCTATACTTGGAAGTAAGGTGTGTTACAGATTTATCATACAACCAAACTAATTATAAAGGTACATTCAAGTCATCTGTTGTAGTTTTGTAATGGTTTTCTGTTTCACCAAAATGGAGTTAGTTTCCCAAAATACTTTGTAATCTATTGTCTACATCACAAAAGAAGATTTTCTGTGAAATTTTAGCATTCTAAAACCAGGGGTGTAGGCTGGTTGATAAGATTGTGTTGAAATAAATAAATGATGATCTTAAAAATATTACAAGTGTAAGATTTTAATGAATAGGTTATATCTACATATAAACTACTGGGTTGATATTGATAAAATTTGATAGATTTGGGTAGCTTCAAAAACTCTGAGAAGGACTTAGGTTACTTTTTATTGTGATATACACACATGGAAACAGCAAGCTAGTTATATAAAATGAGGTTCTATTCTCAATTTATAAATATATAATTTGTGAAATGTAACCAATAAGTATAGTATTACATTTGAAGTGGTATTTTAGCATGTTTCAAAGCAATTAGTATTGCATGAACATAAATACAATAACATTGAACAAAAATCATTGAATAATCTTATGGCATGTTGATAAATAACCTTGGCAACCAATTTTTTGCTTTATTTACAATATTAAATGAGGATAAATAACTAACTTGCATTACAGCATGAATGCCTGAAATTGCAAGATCTAGAGAAACCTAAACATAACACATACTTATAAAGAAAAAATGTGTATGTGTTAGTAAGATAAATAAAAACTAACATTGTATTTGTAACATTCATTTACACCTTTTACCTTTATTACAACCTTCACAATTTGCTATTTCAATAAAAATCATAGTCAACATGAAGACTCGGAATTAACATGCAACAATAATTGTTAACTTATAAATAAAACAGCTCACATATGCATATAATTGCTTTGTTAAAATGTGTTTAGTCATTCTGAGTCAATTATTGCAATAATTATTTGACTATTTGCTGATATTGTAAATATGCGTATTGCGGCGCGGTGCAATCAGCAATAACCATATTTTGGCTGACTATGCAGTCTTTGCATAACGCATCTTTGAAAAACAGGCAAAAAAATAGGCTTGTTGTAAAAACCCACCCACTGCATGCCATTACAAAGACCACGGAGCTGGGAATTCAATACAAAAACCAACAAAAGGATATGAAAAAATCCACGCAACGGTCTTCACGGATCACTCATCTCGCTCTAACGCGATAAAAATATTCATGATGCAGTAGAAACAATGGCGTTAGCTAATACAGCTGATTAATAATACAAATCAACATAATTACTTTAGGACTAGCAACTAAAAATTTCGTTTAATTCGTATCGCTTCGATGCCTTTCAGAAGCTATAATAAAAAAATAAACAAACCTGGGGTCAGTTTAGCAGGTGCAGTAACGGATTCTCCAAATGACGATGGTCTACTCTCAGACACTTTTATTCCAGGACTTGTGCTTGAGCTTGCTGCAAATGGTGAACATCTTCGCCGCTTTGCAGGCATTTGCGCCATGGACTCCCAGTCCAAATTTCTTTTGAGTGTAGCACACGCCATTTTCTTTTTACGCCCAGCGAATGTCCTCTACCTATCCGATACTATGTTTGGGATTTTTGCTTTTGTCACGAAACTCAGCAAAATCGAAAATAATAATACAACCTAAATATAACAAGCACTACAATTTAAATACAACTATTTCTAAATATTTTTCTTAAAGGATTTCAACAATTATTCAAGATTATTTGACGCTCTCCAATTCTCTCACTTCCAAATAAAATCCGGCAGCGAACACTTTTCACTCAATTCAATTTTATTTTGACATTTTTGTTGTTGTAAACAAGCATGCCAACATTCAGAAGAAAAATATCCACAGAATATGTATTCATGTGTTTTAGTTCACTCTTTCTTCGATGAGCCATGTGAGAATGGATTAACAGCGAGTTTTAAAAACCGGAATTTGAAGATAGATAATTAATTAAATATAACTATTAAAATATTAATCGGACAAGCATAAAACACATTTCTATGAGTTTAGATGTCAGGTATCAAATTTATGTAAATTATAAAACATTATTCAATTTAATTTATTTACCTACAGAAATTTATTGCACAACACTATTGCACTATTACTTGATAAGATTTGACAGCTAAATTATATTGTTTTGACTTGCCTGTGAGTCATCTCAACAATTAAATTTGCAATTCTTTAAATTAGTTACTTTAATTATCTCAAACGCATCTTACCAGAGTCGCCTGTCTATTAGGTCTTTGCACCTATAACGTTTTTGTGTAAAAAGTTTTTAAAGCCGTCAAACTGGGGAACGAAATGTCTTCGTCAGCTATGGAAAGTATCCTTTTTCAAATTTCGACACTACTTGTTTTCAGACTCCTTTTTACAGAAACAAATTCAGTGACAAAAAATGTATTCATGATTTATTCTTTCCGTAAACTTCAACTTCAGAATGTCAATGGCTATTAGTTTTGGTAACTATTTCCCTTAGCACTTTTATTGGTTGTTATTGAGGTTCTGAATCACTTTTTTGAACAACACCCAATAGTAATAAATCATTGTTTTGAGGTAGTGTAATCTGTTAGTTTTATGTTACATCAAAATAATGGAATCATTTCTTTCTGACATCTAACTATAATCTCATGATTTAGGTAAGCAGCACCATAGCAGCAAATAGTCAAATAATTATTGCAATAGCTACTTAGTAAATTAAGTTATTAGTTTCTTTAACCATTACAGATTGTCAGGTGATGCTAACACTATCATTATCTTCAATAGTAGGTACTTCACTTTGATACTACTAATGTCATATTTTTGATGACCTTGACATGAGTCATCAACAGGGAAATCCAGCTGATCAATAAATAAAGCTAAAAACCATTATAGAATTTTATAAGCTACGGGTCTTAATCACGTAAATATTTTATTTTAAGGCTAAATACCTTTGTTTATTGCCCAATGTTTAGTCTACCTGTGACCACGGCCGTTGCAATATGGTCGAAACATTGGGCAATAAACAAAGGTATTTAGCCTTAAAAGCTAGCTAGCTTAGCTTATAAAATTCTATAATGTCTACAAATCGTGAAAGTTTACAAACATATAAAGCTAAAAACCTTTGTATTTATGATGAGAAACAAGCATTACTTGTACTTATTTTGAGTAAGTCTTTTAGCCATTTCTAATCTAATATTTTTTTATTCTTCCCACATAAATGTATATGTAGGCTTATATACTACACAATTATCACAAAAACTAACAGGCTGAACTTTATCATTTGTGTAAAAATATCCATCTATATAATAATAATAATAATATAATAATAATAATAATAGTTTATTTACTTTCATAGTTTACATAACATACATAGACAGTTTTAGAAGTGTCCCTTTAAGCAGTAAATGCCTGTGTTAGGACACTTCCCTCTTCTATAACATAGAGTATATAGCAATTACAAGTTTGCGAAACTAGTACTATTATTTATTTTTATACAAACTAAATATAAACACGTGAAGTGGGTGTATGATTGTTTATGTGTAAGTATGAATATGTGAGTATGCGTGTGTATATGTGTATGCGTGTGAATGAGTGTATGCGTATGTATGTGTGTGCGCGTGTGTATGTGCGTGTATATGAGTGTGTGTATATGTACGATAGAATGTCTCATGATATGTGCTGTAGTAGTGCCTCCGTATCATCGTATGTAAGGGTTTTAATAAACTCAGTTATGTGATTTTTGCATTCATGATAGTGTTTGTCATGTACATAGATATTTTTGTTTATTTTATTGTACATTCGAGATGAGCTTTTATTATATTGTCTACAAGCGAAAATCGTTTTTGTATGTGGAATCTGAGCTATAAGGTCTTTCCTCCTTCTAGCTAAGATTTCCGGATTATATGGCAGTTCTTTATGTTTCCTTAATACAGTTTGTAGTACGTAAAGTTTTCTGACTGTAAGTAGATCACTTACCTGATATAAAAGATGTGTGGGGAATCTACGTTTTTTAAAATGCATAACTTTTATCAGAGATCGCTGCGCTCGTTCTAAGTGTATAAATTGGGTTTTTGCAGCTCCACCCCAAACTGGTATACAATACACTAGGACAGATTGCACCAAAGCTATATATAGTTCCTTAAGAATATTTCTGGTTGGTTTTATTTTTAATGTACTATCCTTGTTATTTGGAACAATATGTCTCAGAGTTTTAAAAATCCAGCTTAACTTTCTAACTCTATTTGAAACTTGCTCTAGTTGGGGATACCAAGTTAAGTTCTGGTCAATGATGACTCCCAGGTATTTAGTGCGTGTAACCTTATTAATAGTGGGGCATAGACAGTTTCCATCATCTGTGTCGCCACATAGATGAACCTTGATGGTGAAGTCTTGATTTAGTTGTGTGCGTCTGTTAATACTAAAACATATATAATTAGTTTTTGAGGTGTTTAGCGTTAATAGATTGCTGTTTAGCCATGTAGCAATTCGAGACATGCCAGATGAGGATGCTTTCTTAACATCACTCCATGAATCACCCGTAAAGACAACGGCTGTATCATCCGCATAAGAAAATACTTGCGCGTTATTAATTTTCATATTGCTTAGATCATTGATATATGCCAAGAAAAGCGTGGGGCCCAGGACACTACCCTGGGGAATGCCGTACAACACTTCCACATCATCACTAATATACTGGTCCAATCTAACACTCTGCTTTCTATCAGATAGGTAATCTTTAATAAGTTTGAGAGGAGCTCCTCTTATTCCCATTTTTTCAAGTTTGCTCACAAGTATTGGGACAGAGACGGTGTCAAATGCTTTTTTGAGATCAAGAAAGATAGTGACACATTTTTTCCCACTATCAAGTTTATCTGCAATCAGTGAACTTAAGGCGATTACTGCATCTTCAGTGGATATGTGTTGCAAGCCAAATTGTGATGGAGATAGTAATTTATATTCATTTAAATATTTAAGAAGCCTAGTATTAATAATTTTTTCTAATATTTTGGATAAGGCTGTGAGGACTGATATTGGTCTGTAATTATTTACATCGTCTCTGTCCCCACCCTTGTGAACAGGGGTAATGATAGATTTTTTTAGAGGGATCGGAAAGACGCCATCTCTAAAACAGAGGTTAATAAAGTGGGTTAAGATAGGAACTACCTCCTTGCTTATATATTTTAAAAATTTTGTAGAGATATTATCCCAGCCGATCGCGCTGTGAGATTTGAGGTTCATCAACACATTATAAACTTCATTGCAGTCAGTATCTAGAAGTACAAACGAATTTACTTGTGAACCTTGAGTATGCAGACTAAGAGAATTATTAATTTGGATAGGCTGAATTTTTTCCGCCAGTTGTTTACCAATGTTTGCAAAAAAACTGTTAACAAAATTTAAAGATTGAGTGGGGGTGTTTTTAATATTTATGAGCTCAGAGTTGAATTTAGCAGATTTGTTGGTGTAGGTTAGATTTTTGATATTTTTCCAGAGTAACCTATTATTTGAAATTGAATTAGCTAGAAGCTGCTTTTCATATTTTCTTTTCAATTTTTTTAGGAGCATGTTGCAAAACTTCCTGTATCGGATGTAAGTTATGTTATTAATCTCGTTGTATGTGTCATTTTTACATTTTTTTTGCAGTTTATTCCGATTCCTTATACACCGAAGTATGCCCGGGGTGACCCATGGCTTGATAAGGCGTTTACTGTTTGGAATTGATAAAGTGGTAGTGTTAAGATTTATTGACTCTGTAAGCCCATCTATTAGTCGTTCTATAAGAAAATTAGGGTCTTCACAAAAGAGCAATCGTTCCAAATTTAGTTCTTGTACCTTTTTCAAAGCTTCTTCATAATTTAGCCTAGTGGTAGTTTTAATTGGAGTATAGTTATTTTTAAGTTTGCGTAGTGACATAAAGGTCGTGTAATGATCAGTAATAGTTGTATACAAGATAGCAATTACTGCAGATAACTTTTTTTTATTAATTTTTAGCATAAAGTGATCAAGACAGTTCCTATCCCTAGTAGGTAGCATATGCCCAGCTAATATACCGTGTAACGATAACATATCTAAGTAATTTACTCTATTTTTGTAATCCTGTGACGACTCTTTGTCGTTAAGTTTAATGTTTATATTTATATCTCCCGCTATTATTGTGTTAGTATGCGAGGGCAATGTATAGAGGTGCGCATTAAGAGAGTCAATAAAACTATCTGTGTTGCTATTCGATGGAGATCGATAGATGCATAAAATGTTATGGTTTAATATGTTTATGTGAAGACAGGATGCTTGTGCCAATTTAATCTCTATAACTTTTGATTTAAATTCATTTTTAACATAGACGACAACACCGTCATTTTGATTTAATTGTTGTGTAGTAGCAAAACAGTCGTAATTATTGAGTTGAGGAATCGGTTTGTTTTCATCAAGTCTACATTCAGTTAAAATAATAATATCGATCTCAAACTCCAAAGTAGATAATAATAATGTAAAGCTATCAAAATTACAATAGATGCTCCGTATGTTTTGGGATATAATCGTAAGGTCATTTTTAGTTACTTGAATTTGTTTAGAAATATCGTGACTGTCACAAGCAAACACCTGGGCAATTTCGATTTGATCAATTTCATTGATAGCATGTAATGTATTATCCATTTGAAATGTATCTGGTCGAATATTCGTGGAAAATAGTTCGAACTTCAATCTTGTTGACTAGTGGTAGGCTCGTTTGAATCGATAATATGGTGTTATAATATGAGGTAATCTGTATTTTACATAATTGGATGTATGGGAGTGTGGTATATGAGTTATGTGGTTTCGAATTTAAGTGTTTGTGTAGAATGTTTATATGAACAAGTTTGAGTGTGTGGGTTATGAGGTAAGTTATTAATTTGTGCATGGAATAACAATAAGTTAACAAAAGAAAAAGAAATACAATATAGAAGGCAGGAATAGTAGACGATACAATATTAAAACCTAAGCTGCTAATTCTTACAGTTACGTTTGGCGAAGATATAATGTAGAGGTGCAGTCCTAGTCATTTTTTTAATAACAGATGGTGTACCTGTTCTTCGGTTGTGATATGAATCTTGGGAGACTGCTCATCCTTCCTTAAGTAAACTTTACCATAAGAGGTCCAGCAAAATTTATAGTCTCCAGACTTGATTAAATCCCGGGCAAGAAAATGTAGTCGTGATCCTTTGGGAGTCAGATGTTCCGCTATGAATATTGGGGTTTCTTCGTGATTTTTAAGTCCCAAGTGCTTGCAGCATAATTTAGATTTTTGTTTTAAATTAAAAGCTTTACCCATTTTCATTATTTTAGCCTTTAACAGCGTAGATCCTGTTTCTACAACAACCGGTGAATTTTGAATATTTGTGTTATTTCCGCGCGCCCTGTAAATATCTTTAATGTCATATTTATTGATAGCGCAGTTTATATTATGGGAAAGGCACATAATCATTTCTATCAGATCTTCTTTAGATTCATTGTTTTTTCTAGGCACATTTTTTAAAACGAAGTTAGTTTTACGGGACCCCATTTGGAGTTCCTCTAGTTTGTGCTCCAGTACTGTGATGTACCTTTTATCTTCTTTGGCCTGGTTTTCAAGTTTATCAATCTTTTTTTGAAGCTCCTCATTCTGCGCAGTAACATATGAAATTGAGTTTTCAATGTTGATGTTGGATTGATGAATATTTTTTAGTGTAACATTAATCTGTTGTATATCATGTTCCCTTTTGTTTGTGAAGAGAGTCATCATTTCCATCATCTCTTTTTTAAATTCAACCAATTGATCACAAATCGATATATCTTCCCGACTTCTTTTCGTCCGTTGGAATACATAATTAGGCGGCGGGGTCCTATTTTCACTTTCCAATAAATTAATATCAGTTTCAGATAACGATTTATTCAACGGTGAAGCCATGTTTAATTAAGAAAATAGACCAATTTAAAAAGTAAGTTCTGGCAACACCGGATTGACGTGACAAAGAAAGATGATAGTTGACGTACCACTGACGGATGACAGTTGACACACCGCTGACTTAGAGTTGACATGTGACAGTTGACGTACCGTGTCAAGTAATGACAGATGACATTCGCAGCGCACTCGTGTTACTATATCCGTTTCGCTAGTTGTTGTCCTCTTCACTCATCTACCCCTTAGGTTCTTGCTAAGTTATGCGCGCCTGGTACTTCACACAATTAATTTTACGCCTTTTTGACGAAAAAATGATTTTATTTTTTTAAATTAAACTTGTAATGGATGCACGTCTGATCGCTTTGGCGGTCCGGGGGAAGAGCTATATGAACATTAGCTACTTACTTAGATTTACTTTGTACCTAGTTTTTTAACCAAGCCTTAATTCCTTTACTTGTAACAATATCTAATAACACATCCTTAACTCAAAACCAGAACACCTGTTTAATTTAAAATTTGCTGTGAAAGAGTTAGAGAGGAACTCTAAAAAATGTGAAAAAGAAGAAAAAATAGAAAAGGAGAAAGCAAAGAAAGCAATACAGAAAGGCAACATGGAAGGTGCTAGAATACACGCTGAGAATGCCATTAGACAGAAGAATCAAGCACTAAATTATCTCAGGATGTCTGCGAGAGTGGATGCTGTCTCAAGTAGAGTGCAGACTGCTCTTACAACAAGAAAGGTGAGTGTGATATATAACTTGTTTGTTTTATTAGCTCAAAAGGACAACAAACAACTTTGCAGAAACTTCTGCTTCATAGGATATACAAATCAAGGACATATATTACAATTTTATAATATATTTATCAGGGTTCATTTTCAGGGTTCAATTGCAGCAATTGAACCCTGAAAACTGATTCCCAGTCATTGATTTGGCTATTGCACTATTTGATGCAGTAAACCTATATGATATAGATGTAGTCAGTCAATACTGAAATAAAGATTACAAACAAGTGCAAACCATGTAAACCAACTGGCACTAACTTCATAAAAATGTTGTAGCCCAAATAATAATAATTATTATAAATTAATCTTACAATAAATATATTCTTACAATCTAAGTTTCATTGGATACCAGTTACAAAAAGATTACTTTGCTTCCCAGCATAAGGCTCCCCTAAAGCTTGCCACAGAGCATGATCCATCCGATCTGTGCCTCATGATCGGCCCAAATAATAATTGAATTAATATTGAACATAATTTAATTAGTCCTACAATTAAATCTTAAAATATTTGTAATGAACTAGTGGCCTGCTTTACACTTGATCAATCATGTTACTTTCCAGGTTACAAACTCCATGGCAGGTGTAGTCAAAGCAATGGATGCAGCCATGAAGTCTATGAACTTAGAGAAGATATCCACTCTCATGGACAAGTTTGAGAGCCAGTTTGAAGACCTGGACGTACAGTCGTCGTATATGGAGAATGCAATGTCACAGACCACAACCACCACAGTGCCGCAGGGTGATGTTGATAATTTGTTGCAACAAGTCGCTGATGAAGCAGGGTATGTACAATGCCTTACTAATCTAGGTTTGTTAGTAGAAAAAGTCTTTGTGTTGTGAATTTAATCTCCCCTTAATCTCTGCAAAGTCACAAACACACTCTGTTCTCTGTCATTAAATCTAAAACGAAAGATAGATCAGGTGTAGGGTCGATAGCACTTTTTCCCCAAAACAAAATGTTGACAGCAGAGGTCTATACAGTTTTCAAAACTGCTGTCAAATGTGTCATGGGTCGAAATGGCAATCGGGACATGAGCTTCGATTGGAAACAAGAGAATGGGGCAATTGGGACAAAACATAACGTAAATTTTCCCCGTTATTGCAACATTTTTAATTTCTGCTCCCCTCCTATTGGTCGTAGCCTTCCTCAATAATTGGGCTATAACAGTAAAATCATTTTTAATTCGGACCATGAGTTCCTGAGATTATCACGTTCAAACAAACCCTTCAGCTTTATAATATGATTAGTCTGCACCAGTTCCCATTAAATTCCTTTAATTGATTCCTTTAGCTTATGTCTTAACAACAAATCAAAAACGAATTTGAAGATTGCCATGTCTATCTATTGCGGGGTTATAGCTAGCAATGGATTTTATAATCTTTTCTTTCATTTGTATCTCGATATTTGATATATATTGGGCCACACATTACTCAAAGGTCTTTTTATATTCCAGGCTGGAACTCAACATGGAGCTACCATCAAGCGTCCCAAGCACATCCATCGGCGCCTCCACAGTCGTCTCACAAGAACAGGACGAGTTGACACAGAGACTCGCGAGACTAAGACAGGCGGAATAACGTCACTTATATCTTGTTATATCTATTTTATGTACAATAAGCTTACCAGACCTATGTACATATTTGTTGGGAGCCAATTTTGTGTTATCATATTGTTTATTTCTTTGCAAACATTGCATTGAAATTAACATAAAATTCTTCATGTTTTGCCATAATCATAAGTGTCTACGTCAAGCTATGACGTCAGTAAAAACAGTGATTCATTGAGGATTTGATTTAATTACTTGTTGAGAGTTGTTATACATATTATATGTAACAAGCTACATTAAACACGTATTATTTTTGAGTCAAAAATGGTGTTGATAATTCTCCAAAAACTAAACAAATAAGAAAGTTTATAAAAAAAACCACACCAAATACTAATCGGCGTGTCCGTTCAAGGGATATAATGTTTCAAAAATCATTTTAGTATAAATTTGGCGTAGACATTCGTTCGAGAAAACTCAATATGAATCGTCGTAACATAATCAGGGTTGCCTGCTTGTATATTTACATACATAAGAGCATTAAAATATTTTTTATAAGTACAATGAACAAACCAGCAAAACATTGGCTACCAACAAAAATGTACCAAAGTTAGCTTTGACAATAACATTATGGTTTCTGTTGAGAAGGTAGGTATTACAAAGTTGGCTTACGTAGGTCTACAACAGTGGTTACAGGGGGTTCCAATGTTCAACCACAAGCTTTGAAACTGTACCTACTATTATAATATTTCCTTGATTTTGATACCTGTCAAATGTACTTACTGCATGTAATATATTTTTCTTTATCCAGTCAACAAAGTAACCACATTTAGTCTGGTGTAAATCAGAGACTTTGATCGCTGCCTACGTCTTATTTTTGACTACCTATAGTCCGCGGCTCCACTTCGTGCTTACTTCTCCAATATCTTGAAGTCCTTTTCCAAAAAGTTTTAGCTTTTTAGGCGCAGCTGCGGGTGAAAGCTAGCTTTTATTTATAACACTAGCTTTTGCCCTCGACTCTGCTTTGCGTGGATATCGTATCGCAATGAAAACAATCCTGGGTCCTTTCTCGGCGTCTTCATACCAAATTGGTTCAACATTTTAAGCGTCAAAACGTAACAGAGTTATTTCACATTTATAATAATAGTTTGACTTTATAGCACATTATGACATCGGCATTGTTAACCATTTATAGAATTTTTAAAATCGATTCAAGGATCCAAAGATTACCCTTTAACAAACTTACAAACTTTACCTCTTTATAATATTAGTATAGATGAATTGAATTAAATTTTCTGCCAGTTTTGTTTAGGCAACTCTTTCATGCTTGTGGTATCCCTGTATCATTTGTTTATTTTCTCAATCATTATTTCCAATATGCTAGTTTATTACTGTGATCACAAATTCTATAAACAGGCATATAATATATAAGTGAAATAAAATATGAATGTCTTGTAATTTTTTGTAAAAAAATATCTTTATAACGTTATCAATAAATGATTTTTTTTACATTTGTTTTTTTATTGTTTTTTTTTTGTTTTGGTCTCTCATTTTTATGGCCAACTGAAGAGACATAAACAATTAAGTAGTTGACTAATGGAGCCTCTAGACATGTAAGTCTCGGTATCAATTCCGAAAAAACCCCGAACTCATGTTAAATGAACATGAGTTGTCCAAAATAATAATAATAATATCTTAGGACAACTCACACAACGTCATCTGATCCCAAACTAAGCAGAGCTTGTACTATGGCAACCAGACAACTGATATACATACTTATATATTTCTAAATACATACATATTATAGATAAATTACACCCAGACACAGAATAAACCATCGTGCTCATCACACAAAGTTTTATCCTGGGTGGGGATCGAACCCACGACCTCTTGCGTAGCAGTCGGATACATTGCCACAATATCTACCTTGGCAAGTAGTCCAGCTCGGTAGAAACAATTTCAAGAAAGAATTCTAAATTGGGTTGGGCAGCGTTTAGAAAACTTTGTCGAGTTTTCACTTCGCCTCTACCGCAAAGCCTGAAGACCAAGGTATTTAACCAGTGCGTCCTACCTGTTATGACCTACGGTTGGGCTAGTCCACAAATATATAGTCGCGCAGCCGGCTATGCTTGGGGTTTCTTGGAATGATAAAAATTCGCAATGAGGTCATCTGATAAAGAACTAAAGTTACCGACTTAGCTCGCAGGTTAAGCACGCTAAAGTGGCAATGGGCTGCCATATCTCGACTGGCATGGTTAGTGACCCTGACTGCTAAGCTCACTCAGGATAAAATTTTGTGTAATGAGCACGATGGTTTATTCTCTGTCTGGCTGTCATTTACCTAATTAAATGTAGGTGTACATATTTATAAATATATAAGTATGTCTGGTTGCTGTAGTACAAGCTCAGCTTAGTTTGGGATCAGATGGCGTTGTGTGAGTTGTCTCAAGATATTATTATTATATTTACCGAAGGACCAATGCCCGCTAGAGTTCTAGAGTGGAGACAGCGGCTTTTTGTAAATGTAAGGTAGGACGGCCCCAAGCCAGGTGGACCAACGACCTAAAGAAGGTAGCAGGGATGGAATGGATGTGGAAGGCAGAGGACCAGATGTCGTGGTGAAAATTAGGAGGCCTATGTCCAGCAGTGGACCGATACATAAAGATGGAAATTTTCGTTCCCATGGAAGAATCAAATTAAATGTCGAATTGCATGAACTAAAATGTTTTCTGGGATCTCTTACGAGGGCGATTTAAGAGCCCCACGCTCTTAAATAAAGTATTCGTGGACTTCATGTCGCATAGAAAAGGATACACTATTCGGCCGTACCAAAACTATTTGGCTTTATGGCAACATTGCGTAGTTTATCTGGTATTGCGTGCAATGTTGCCTGTCACTGTGTTTCAGCTAGGTATTGCAGGAAAATATTGTACGTTTAGAAGCCCCTACTGTATGCATGGGTGTCAGCAGTAATACTGATTTGATTGGCCTGTTGGTCTAGTAGTTAGTGATCCAGACTGCTAAGCCGGTCGTGGGTTTGATCCCCACCCAGGATAAAACTTTGTGTGATGAGCAGAATAGTTTATTCTGTGTCTGGGTGTTATTTATAGCTAGCTAACTAGCTGACCCGCGCAACTTCGTCTGCGTAAATTTTCCCTATTTTTGCAAACATTTTTACTTGCTGCTCCGCTCCTATTAGTTGTAGCGCGATGTTTTATAGCCTATAGCATTCCTCGATAAATGGGCTATCTAAAAGTAAAATATTTTTTTCAATTTTCGTAGTTTCTGAGATTATCGCGTTCAAACAAACAAACAAACTCTTAGGGGGATGAAAAATAGATGTTGTCCGATTCTCAGACCTACCCAATATGCACACAAAATTTCATCAAAATCGGTCAAGCCGTTTCGGAGGAGTATGGCAACGAAAACTGTGACACGAGAATTTTATATATTAGATACCTATGTCCGCATTAAAAATATATAAGTATGTTTATCAGTTGTTTGGTTTCCATAGTACAAGCTCTGCTTAGTTTGGGATCAGATAGCGTTGTGCGAGTTGTCCCAAGATATTATATTATATCGCTTGTGACTCAAACCCAACCCTGTATTGACCATAGACTTAGAATATACTAACAGTTATATCCTAAGTCTATGGTATTGACTTATCTGACTAAACAATTAGTCAGCCTGTTATTGAAGTGCCAGTACCTTCCTAACACTGACGGATCTGCCACCCTCTCTAAAGTATTTTAATACCTCTCATTTTTCTCAATGTTGGGTCACTGTTTATCATAAATGTTGCTAAACTTTCGCGATTTGTACACATTATGAAAATATATATATTACGGGTCTTAATCGCGTGAATAATTTAAGGTAAAATATCTATAATAGTCTCGGTTTAATTCACATTAAAATTATACAGTCCGACCATGTTACCTCTGCATCGGAATATTGGCAACCCCATATACAAATACACGGATACTTGTAAATATAACAAGCATTATAATTATAGTAATGTAGATTATATTTTAAAAACATGTTTATCGATGTGGCTGAATGCAAGTCACGCCTTTACCTATAAAAAGTTGCGATATATCGACACGACCCGTCACTAGTATGAACTGTCATAGGGATCAAGGTTCGCCGAGCTGATTATAGTTTATTGCCCGACGTTTTGACCGTATTGCAACATCGGGCAATAAACAAGGTATTTTACCTTAAATTATTTACGCGATTAAGACCCGTATTATATATATATATATATATATATATATATATATATATATATATATATATATATATATATATATATATATATATATATATTCATAACTGTTTATCATATTTAGGTTTTATTCCCCATACTATATTGTTATCAATTTGTTACAATAACTAATACCACAAAATTGTTAAAATACTTTTATTATCCATAAAACAATAAATGAAACAAGCATTGTATCAATACAAACAACAGTAAACTTTCAACTAAAACTAATAATACGGATAATAATGTAGTGTGACTACACATCTTACGAGCTAAGTGCGTCATCAGCTGTCTTCTTGCTTCTTGTAACACAGCGGTAGCCGCTTATATCACATTATAAACTTAGGAAACATTCTTTGTTATACTTCATTATGTACCACAGTTTTGGAGTAAGCTAGGTTTCTCTCTTGCATAGGAAAAGGCCATTCGGTGCGGTCAGGTGTAGTTCAACCCTAAGTCAGATATAATTTTGTGGCAGTGTCCACATATACAATGAAGTTTTTATAGCTGCCGGCTTTATATGAGTACAAAAATGTGTATTCAAATTTAAGAGTAGTTGTGTACCGTATGTATACGGAGTGCCTAAATTAATATTATATTACACTAAATCAGGACCATTAGATAGAAAATTAGACGCTTCACTTTTTTTACAACGAATTTTTTTTATGCGTGCATTTTTTAAAAATTAAAATCTGATCTATCATCAACTCGTTGCAAACCATTCTAGCTTACTTCAAATCTGTACTTATAATGAAGGACCATTGCATGCCACTACTTTCTGCCAAAAAACTTAAACAATATAATACTGAATTATGTTACTAAAAATATTTTCAGTCATATTCAGAAAAAAAAAAACAAATTAAAACATTCAAACAAATAGTGTGCAAAACCGATTGTGAACCTAACTAAACGTATTTGACTTTAGATCCAACAAGTATGACAACATATTGAATAATGAATGGTCATATTAGTCATTAAAATACATAGTAAATTATTTTTGTTTATAAAGTAGCAGTTTGCTTTGGCTCATACTGATCATCTTTGAAATTAATCTTAAACTTAAGGATGTTGGTTATTTCTAGGAATATGGCGTTAATATGACTTAGTTCATATATGAGTGGGTAAGGGCGGCCTTAGCATAAATTTAAATGGCTCCATCTTTCTATGGGCCTAGTAAACACTGAAGAAATATCATTGGGTTCGTCTCCTACCAGTAGCATCTTTGGTTTAATGAATTGAATTTGAACCTTATTATAAAGTCATTAGCCTCATAATGTAAAACATATTATGTAAAAGAGATGCGCGTCTATTTTTTTTGTGTTCCTTAAAGAAAACTAATATTTTGCTTATTGATTATGAACCTTATAACAAAGTCATTAGCCTCATAATGTTGAAGGTGACATTACAAATTATATTGTCCACTGCCTAACGAGACAACAGACAATTTTGTCTTGTTTTGTCAGAAAATTTCCTAGTTGATTTTAAACTCTATTGCAAGGTATTATAGTTCTTAACGAGATGGCATGTCCCGTCATTGATTAAAAGTTTAAGTTTCACTATAAGATTTTTATAATTTTAAAAACAAAACAGTTATTCCTAAGGCCGTCCTACCAGTTATCTTTGGTATGTTAAGCGTCTCCATTGCCCGCGTTGTCGAAGGCTATGTGATAAAAGAACCAATCCTCCAAGAACGACGGGACGAAAGCTTTGCTCTTCGTGTATTTGACTGCTGGCTTCAGTTTGGCGAGCTCTTGTTCATAGAGCTCCAGAGATTCAGGTGAAGTTGCACCGTTGCCCTGTAATATATATTACAATAAATAAGTAAAACAAAAATAATGTGCTTTTTGAGATTGCAATGGTTGCAGCACCTTACTGGTATAACTTTTTTCAAGCGGCGGTAGCCTAATGGCTAAAGCATCGGTCTCGCAATCGTGAGGTTCGAATCCTACCCATTATACTACCGACGTGAACCCACTCCTAACACAAGCCATTAAGCTTAGCTGGAGGGGTTAACAGGATTGTTAGTAATTTGGCACCACAATCCCACATTGCTAGTTATCTTTTTTTTAAACAAAAAAAAACGGTATATACAAATATATTGTAGTAATTGGCATTTTAAAAAAGTGAGCGACCGAAGTTTTTATTGCCAATTCTTTTCTCACGGCTGTACTCTTGCGAACTTGGCATTAAATGTAGAATCATTTTATTCTGAATTTTGTCTGACTTTCATAAGTGTTGCATTCTGTAACTGGATAAAGTGCTTTTGACTTTTAAACATAGGTATTAAATGTAAGGGTCCCTATAATAGCGGGTTCGAATCCTACCCGAGCCAATATGTTGTAAGTATTCACTACTATACGGATGTTATAAACCTGTAGAATTTGTGTTGTGATGAAATCTATACTAATATTATAACGAGGAAAGATTTGTAATTTTGTGTGTGAGTATGTTTGTAATGAATAAACTCAAAAACTACTAAATCGATTTCGAAAATTCTTCCGCTAGTCTGTGATAAATTCACGAGCACAAATGCTGTTTTATTCATAAGTTTGTTAGCAAATTAGGTCCAATTCAGCGTATGTGTGACTGATCCCTTTCAATTGATATTCAATACTTATTGCATTTGCAAGCAATCATTGTTGAGTATCAACAGACAAGACACTTGCGTATGAATGGCTGTTACCGCACTAGACAATGATAAACAATGGGATGTGGACGGTCAAGTCAAATCAGTATTTTTCAGTGGCGGTAGCCTAATGGCTCCTTAGCCATTACTGATTCGATCGGGCTTGCAATCGTGAGGTCGCGGTTTCGAATCCCACCCATTACACTACCGACGTGAACCCACTCCTAACACAAGTCTTTGAGCTTAGCTGGAGGGGTTAACAAGATTGCTAGTGATGTGGGACCCAATCCCACATTGGTAGTTCAAAAATTTCAAATCATTATTTTTAGTATTTGTTTTGATGATTATAAATTCTTACAGACGTTAAATTGTGGAATAACACATTTATTCAGATCTAGTTATGACGTGCTATTGTATTGTTTTTTGTTTTTATAAAAAGACGACTCCCGCATTAGGGTACAAGCCCTGTGTCGCGGGGGACTTTACATACATACAAGTCACGGACACAAAGTACACCCAGACTAGGAACAACAATTTGTGGATCACACAAAGTGGTGTCCCGTGTGTTTTTATATATTTGTAGATATAAAAAGTATTTTTTTATTGCGACTTTATTATTATCTTGTATAAATTCCAAAATGGTGAAAATTTACCCAGACGATTTTGCGAGGGTCTGCTAGTTTTAATAATAACTAAATATGCCCGCGACTTCGCCCGGCTAAAGTGGCCCCCTACAGACGTTAGCGTGATGATAAAAAGTAGCCTTATTCATTACATCATCAACTATCTGTCAGTGAAAGAACTGTCAAAATCTGTCCAGCCGTTTCGGAGATTAGCCGGAACAAACAGAACGAAATAAAAAGTGTTTTTGTTATAAATTATATATACTACAGTTCTTAATCGAGTGAATAATTTTAGGTAATTTTTTTTTGTTTATTGCCCGACGTTTCGACTGTATTGCAACATATATACTTTAACATGAATCTAGTAAAAAACAGTTATTTTGACATTAAATATACTAACATGCGTCATAAATTTCCCACTCGTCTTGAGTATTTTGAAGGAGGAATTGAGAATGTTAATCATAAACTCCCAGAGCTCTCCGCAGGCCGACTCCGAGATGGGAATGTCTGTGAGGTCCCCGAATATATAGTCAACCTTCTTGCCTTCTGCTATGAACTTGTTCACTGTCAACATACAGTCTTCTACGATTACCTGTAAATAAAACATGAACATATTTATTAGGTTGTATAAATCTGAATCTGCAAATTCGTTAGAAAGACATCAGGAAAATAGCAGGGACTAATGAATGCAAACCGCGCAAGATCGAGAAAAATGGCGGACACTGAAGGAGGCCCTACACCAACATAAATAAAATATTCGTACCTTTATATAATTCACGCGATTAAGTCCCGAAAAATATCTAAAACTAGCTGTCCCGCGCAACTTCGTTTGCGTAAATTTTCCCCGTTTTTGCAACATTTTTAATTGCTGCTCCGCTTCTATTGGTCGTAGCGTGATGATATATAGCCTACAGCCTTCCTCGATAAATGGGCTATACAACAGTGAAATCTTTTTTCAATTCGGATCAGTAGTTCCTGAGATTACCGCGTTCAAAAAAAACAAACTTCAGCTTTACAATATCAGTATAGATAAGTTTTTGTTGCGTGGATGTCGACTTTAACAAATTTCATAAAAATCGATAGGTATAGTAGTTTAGGTGTTACAAAATGTAACAAAGTTACTTTCGCATTTGTAACATTCTCCACGCGGTTTCGCCCGCGTTATGTTTCATTTTTCAGCCTACTTACTGGCTGACCCGCGCAACTTCATCTGCGTAAATTTTCCCCGTTTTTGTAACTGCTCCATTCCTATTAGTCATTGCGAGATGTTAAATAGCTATCCAACAATAATTTTTCAATTCTAACGACTAGTTCCAGAGATTATTGCGTTCAAACAAACTGTTCAGCTTTATAATGTTAGTATAGATGCGCAATGTAATATTACTGTAACTATTTATTATACGGGAATTAACGCTCATTATTTACCTTAAAACGACGTTTCGACCAGGTTGCACCGGCTGTGGTCACAAGCGGATTTGTGATCACGGCCGGTTCAACCTGGCCGAAACGTGCGCGTTAATTCCCGTTTAATAAATAGTTATAAACATGCAACGCGAAAGTTTAAATGTTAGTACAAAACTGTAAGTTTCATCAAAATTCATTCAGTACTTTTTGCGTAAAAGAGCAACAAATATCCACCCATTCTCTAGATCTTCATAGACTATCTATCAGCTTTATAATATTAGTAATATAAGGACTGGTCGCGGCCGCACCCGCATGTTTGTCTCGGTTAGCCAAACAAGCATTCAGCATTCTAAAATCGATTAGCGGTGTTAGGTAATCGAACTAAACTCAGGACCACTACTAATCGATTTATATACCGCCATAGTCTTGGTATATCATCATATCTCATCTTTACGTTACTACAATCAAACTGATTGTAGTAACGTAAACATGAGCATAAGATGATTATCACAGAAAATCATCAAATCATCAAAGATCAACGGTGACCTTGCGGTCACCGTTGATCTTTGTGATGGCCTCAGATAAGTCATTCACGTTAACTTGATCATTTCACTGCAAGTAATGAGCGTGCAGGTGAACGTTTGTTGTGACTTAGATAATGTAGGTACATTTTATTTGAAATTAATTTCTATTTCATAACAATAAAAATGTCTTATTATGACATAGAAAATAACTTCAAATAAAATTTACTTTTATAAGACAAACTTTTAAATCAAGAAAGTTTCCTTCTAAGTTTAAGAGAGGTATATTTATTACAATACTTTTTTTCATACTAAAAATGCGAGAGTATTAAAATCAAGAAATTTAAATAATCTTGTATCTCATTAAAATAGTCTTCGTTAAAGGCTACAACATTTTTAATCAATAAAAGCGATGTTTAGCAGTCATTGTTAAGTAATATGGATACCATAATTTACTAATTTAATTAATTTATGAATTATTGTAATTTAATATGTGTGATGCAATTTTTAAGCGGCGGTAGCCTAATGGCTAAGGCATCGGTCTCGCAATCGTGAGGTCGTGGGTTCGAATCCTGGCCATTATACTACCGACGTGAACTCATTCCTAACACAAGCCATAGAGCCTAGATGGAGGGGTTAACAGGATTGCTAGTAATGTGGGACCACAATCGCACATTGCTAGTTATTTTTCTAAGATTTTTTTTTTTTTAAATGTAATGTAATGCAATTTAATTGAATGTAATATAATGTAATTTAATATACCTAATACGACAATTTATATTTAAGACATCTGTTGCACGCATTTAACGGTCAAATGTGTAAAACAAATATATGTAACATCTATATGTACCTACCATGTTTGACGCAATAAATTATATTCTGATTCTGAACTCTGCCCTACTTTCCGTTACTGTAATAAACTCTCAAATTTCTATTAAAACTGTACTATGGTATTAATATCACAAGTTGAAAAGTACTCGGACTTGGCCCATTCCACTAATGATTCACACTAGCCCACTCTTAATATAGAACACCTTAGACGAGTAAATATCGGCTTCATTATAAATCTAACGGCTATACTCATGAAAATATTGCACACATTTTGGCATCATAATCCGGTTTTATGTCACATCAAATGTGAGTTTTTGACGTCAGTCACTTTACTGGCGTTTGCCCGAATCAGATATAAAAAGTAGTCTATAATGTTTGGTAAGGTTCAATCTGTCTCCATATCTATGTTTTGTAAATCGTCTGAGTATATTAGGAGACTAGTTGACTTGCGCAACTTCGTATGCGTAAATATTCCCCGTTTTTGCAACATTTTTCATTGCTGCTTCGCTCCTATTGGTCGTAGCGTGATGTTATATAGCCTATAGCCTTTCTCGATAAATGGGCTACATGTCATGCCAACAGTTAAATAATTTTTCAATTCGGATCAGTAGTTCCTGGCAAACAAACTCTTCAACTTTATAATATTAGTATAGATTCAATCTTGACTGGCCTGTTGGTCTAGTGGTTAGTGAAACTGACTGCTAGGCCGTAGGTCGTGGGTTCGATCCCCACCCAGGATACCAACCTACCAGGCGGCTACCCAACAGAAAAATATTTTTTCAATTCGGACCAGTAGTTCCTGAGATTACCGCGTTCAAACAAACAAACTCTTCAGCTTTATAATATTAGATTCAAACAAACTAACATTGAAGCTTAGCATAAATCTTTTTTTTTATTAATTTATCTCATTGCTACTTACTGAAATTGGATGTAAGAAAAGACAAAGAAACCGGCATGTCCATTCGAAGAAAAAACCGGGCAAGTGCATGTCGGGCCATGCACAATGTAGGGTTCTGTAGCTGCCCAGCACAATAATGCGGTATTAGTGAGTATTCTGTTGTCTTTGTTTCATACTACTAACAACGTTATGTAAGTAATTTTTAATGGAATTTGTTGGAGAATTTGATTACTTCTCATTTGGTCAGCTGTTACTCGTAAACTTGTAAAGCCTACTTAGCTGTGACCGTTTTCCTTTTAATTTCATTAAATATACTACAACGCTATTTTTTAATGTCTAACAAAAATTTAAGTAGGTGAGAAAAAAAATCCTTCCCCATTTTACAAAAAAATTACTTTTCAAGATTTTATTTTACTATTTTGTCGGCATAAGTAATATGTAATGTTGTTTTTAAAATATCTATCTAATGCTACACACGATGGGGTAGGTGAGAAAAAAAATAACACCCCTACTTTACATATAGGGGAGGTACCTTTCAAGTTTTTTTTTTCTTTCACTTGTTCAGCGTAAGTAATATGTGTATCGATGCAAAATTACAGCCTACTAGCACTAACAGCCTCTGAGCTAAGCTGCGGACGGATGGACGGATATAGCGAAACTATAAGGGTTACGTTTTTTGATATTTTGGCTACGGAACCCTAAAAAGCGACGTTCACTGCAGACCACCGTTCGCTGCAGACAAATCCAGCGTCAAAAGTAAACTCAAAGCCTTAAAGGCTTTGACGCTGAGTTTGTCTAAACGGCAGTACAAGACCATATGGAAACGACTTGAAGAATAGGATGCTCATATATTTTCATCATATTTTAAAGTGCGTTGAGTGCTGAAAACAAACACGGTTGTGTTTTTACGTGCGCAACGCGTGGGCGGCGGGCACGCATATGCTGTGTGGAGCTTAAATCTATACAAGCAAGCGCTCCACGCGTGTGAGTTTTTCTTGACGCTACGCGAAGGCGTGCAAACACAATGTGTGTGTTGTTACTTTACGCAGGCCGTGTGTTTTACTTTTAAAACGAAGTACCTAACTCAACTATTGACTAATTAGTTATTTATTAATTCTACACTATACTACAGGGGTCGCGCTTGAATCGCACACGCTGTACGTGTTTTTTCGCACTCGCGTTGCGTTACTCTACACGAGTGCGTAAAAAAGGCACCGCGTGTTTGCGATCAGCACTGGCGTATTATCTTGTGGATAGGGTAGCAGTTGATGTGCAAGTACAAAGCGGACAACCGGTCCCAAGAGGTTGAGATCATGTATAATATACATTATCTCAATCTCTTTGGTGGTGTGGATTAGAGAGGAACGTCCACCATTGTACTGTATACAAAACGCTGAAGAGTTTTGTTTGTTTGAACGCGTTTATCAATGTTTATTAGCATTACAGCAGAAGAGTGTGTTCATGGCACTTACGCCCTTTTATTGAGAAACGCAGTTTTTCGGTTGAGAAACGTAGTTTGTTTTTAGTTTAAAGTAAGCGCTACTTAAGCGCTACCCCTATGATTTTTCTCATATTTTTTTGGTCACATGGTTCAAAAGTTAAGGGGACACAATTTATGCAACTTTCGGAACGATTATTTTCAAAAATATTCATTCAATCAAAAAAGTTTATAAAAACTGTTTTTGAAAGACCTGTCGAATTATGTGCGACATAATGATGTTTGCAGTAAAAAAAATTTGCTCCTGTTACATTTATGGAGTACCCCCTAAAAATGTTTATTTTTATTATTTAGCTATCAAACTAAGTAGCGGCCACTATAAGACACCTTTTGACCAAATTTCATAAATATTCATTGAGAAGTCTCTGAGTAAAATGCCTGTGACATACGGTCGGACAGAAAGACAGACGGACATGACGAAACTATAAGGGTTCCATTTTTGCCATTATGGCTACGGAACCCTAAAAATCATATAAGAATATGTCATAAAGTGTTCTGAAAAGGTATGTTCATTTATTAATTTTCGACGAAAACACAGCTGGCAGCTGTGAGAACTCCAATAACTTATTCAGGATTTGATGCGAGCTGTTAAGTGTCAATTTACTTTTCTATTATATGTGGGTACCGCCACTGATACTTACTTCATAATTGGGTCCCTTTCTCCGCTCAAGCACGTCTCCACAAATGGTCCTGAGGTACTTGTCGCATGCCGTCATCACCATCTCATCTATCTCCAGCATCCAAACGTACTTGGGCTTCTCTTTGAGCAGCTCATATAACAGTGCGCCATCACCTCCGCCTATCAATGTTATTTATTATTAAAAAAAAAAAAAAAAAAAAACTTTATTCACTACGAAAGCAAAATACTACACTTATGAAAAGTCGATTCTACATTTACATGTAATTCCTGTTCGCAAAACAATAGGTAAAGCCGGAAAAAAAAACAGTCAATAAAAACTCGCGGCCACTCTTTTCAAATTGCCAATGTTTATAATGTTTTTTTGTTTATAAACTGTTTATGCAGGTAAGGTGCAGCCACCATTATATTATACACCATATTAGAGGACTGATGCATAAAAAAGGTCAAAGTACCTTTGTTTATTGCCCGACGTTTCGACCGTATTGCAACGGCCGTGGTCAGTGTACCCGTGACCACGGCCGTTGCAATACGGTCGAAACGTCGGACAATAAACAAAGGTATTTAGCCTTAAAATAAAATATTTACGCGATTAAGACCCGTAGCTTATAAAATTCTATAATGTACACATTATAGAATTTTATAAGCTACGGGTCTTAATCGCGAAAGTTTACGAACATATATAAGAGGTCAAAGGTTAATTTAATGATTTTGTTTACAATCTAGCGTATTGTAAACAAAATCATGCTATTTAACTGTGAAATTTCCAAAACTCGAGAATTCCGATCGGGAATTCGATACACTCGATTGCAATACGGCTGAAACTTCGGGGAAAATATAAACGCGAATTGCGAAATTTGAAGAACATCAACCCGCGGGTGAATATAATAGTTCTTGTAAGTATTTAATAGTCGAGTTATTTTACAAAACACTTTATCATTAAAATCAATAGTTCTAATTAATGCTACTAACCTAAAATCACAATTTCTTTGCCTTCATAGCTCTCCTTTCCTCTTTGCATAAGAGTCTCCGTATAAACGAGATCAGCCTCCGAAATATCTACAAAATACAAGATTGTTGTTATTTATGTTGCGATAAAAAAACTTGTAAAAGAAAGAAAGGATCGTTCATCAAAAGATCAAAATGTTCAGTTCATCCGTTTGTTAGCAAGTTATTATATGAAACAGTACAGTAGAGAGGTAGGTATAGTAGGATCAACGTAACTTGACCGGATTGAAGTTGGCGAAAAGTGGTTACGCAGATGCATTTTTTAGTAGTAAATGGTGAAAGGAAGCGGGGGGGGGGGGGTGCGTTAGGTAAACCAAGGGAATTAGAGATGCGATTACGCATTACATTGTAATAATTAGTATTACTAACTCGTGTTTTTTTGTGATTTTTTTCGTAAAGAAATTGTTAAATTTACAGTAACTGTTCTGAATTCAACTTATATCATTGAATTACAATTTTGTTAGTATTTTTCGATCGAATCGATTAAACATAATTAATCGTTTTCGTAAGTAATTTTAGGGTCGCATCTCTATGACATGCGCGATAATGATAAGAACCTAACTTCAATCCGGTCAATTTACGTTGGTCCAGCTGTAGGTACTCTAGTGCACAGTGGCGGATTTGTCCACTAGGCCCGGGCCTATGGCGGCCAGATACATGGGGCGGTCAATAGTACGTGACAAAAAATTCACTGACGATAATAAGATGTTTCTTGGTAAACTCAAAGTACAATATCCACACACTCGCACACATTAAAGCGGCCCAATGCACCGCATCGTATAAATATTATAATCTTCCTAAATTACTTTCGTACGATTCGCGTTCGACATCAAGTTTTGTCCCTCAGAAAGGGGCGGTTGGCTGTTACATGGTCTGGGGTCAAGGGCGACCCAGACTGTAAATCCGCCACTGCTAGTGCAGGCATTGTATTTTTAAACTGGTGCAAGAAAGTGGGCCTGTTCATTATCATCCAATGGATACCTACAGAGCCGATAAGTTCCATTATTACGTACGCGTTTTCTGCCGTACAAAATATAAAGACTAGATAGGGAGATTAAAAATATAACTTACTTTGTAAATCATCTAGCACCAACATATTGCCAAGAGTTTTAGAATGGACGATTTGCACTCTCTGGAACTGTGATTGCTCATCAAATAACACTTTGTCGATGTCGTATTCCAGAAGGCGTTCGTCTGCAAATTGTATCGTTCAGTTTTGTACAGTATGCACTACCTGACTGAAAGACTGAATATTGAAACGTAACTTAATTTTAAGATCCCATAAGTCTTATGCTGTCACTGTTACTTTAAGCTAAATATTATGCGGAGATTGAATAATTTAAGGTCTTACAAGTTAAGTATCGTTTGCGAATTTTGTGTTAAAAGATGTTCCGTTATCCCTGGAGTTAGTGTTGCCAGAATGAAACCTTAAAGCCCCCTCTTAAAAGCAACACAAATGATATAATGGACGCCTAAGGATTAACCAACAATAAACTTTTAAGTGTCACTTTTTATGGATACCCTCGTAGCTTTCGGCCAGAGATCTGTGGCAACGCTACCCCTATGTTATGAAGTTACTATTGTCCTATTTTTCGCGAAGTCTCATCGTAGTAATGCTGACTAAAACAGTGTCTAGTCGTAACGATCTACGAGAATAGAAGACCGAAAGCTAGGCTATAAAATTCAGTCTAACTGCTTATATTATCAATCAGATCATTTCATTTATTTCAGTAATAATTATTACAATGTGTTGAAATCATAATGATTTTGCTTAAGTTGTCCCATAGTTAGTTGTATTATTTTTACTGTTCATATTTTTCTCAAGCTATAAAGGAGGCACAGATCAGTATTCCGCCAACATTTTTTGTTGACCTACCAAGTGAAACAAATGAGGGGTACACCGTAGAAAAAAAAGGTGAGGAGATTGGGTACTCTCAGGCCAGGGCATTGAGACAAGTTAAATGACCCCCTGAAATCAAAGTTTTGGCCCGCTTCGAAATACTCGTAGATCTGGCACTTGATCGACGAAGAGATTAGAACAGCCTTTGTCATCGATTGTCATCAGGCATGCCGGCATGCGCTATCTAGTCCGTTGACGTTAATATTTGAATTCCTGCCCTTTGTGGGGCTCATCTAAATAAAATATGTCAGCCATAGATGCAAATTTGCTACCTTTACTTTTTTTAAACAGAGAAGCAAAATCAGAATCAACTCTAAAATTTGGGTGTCATTTTTTACCCCCAACGGAACGGAGAAGGTCCTATCTGCGTTTATTAACTCTTAAATCCGAGAAAGCACATTTCCATGACAAACTTCTATACTATATGAAACAGAAGTGAATGATGACCTCAATTTCCTGACAGTTGAAAGTTAAGCGGTCGTAACTTCATGTCATTGACAATTTTGACGAAATGACGACTTCTTGAAGGACAGACAATTCATCAGACAAAGACTTTGTCATCAGATCTTCCCTCTGTTAAAAAGTAGGAAAGGTTGGCTGGCTATCCGCGCGCTCCATACTTGTGCAATGAAATGCTTAGCACTTATAACTATTATCCAAGCGTAGGTATTATTTTTATAGGTTTTTTTTAAAACTTGTCATTTTAAACAGCACGCCTGCTAATGACTACGGTACATACTTTGCGAAACAGAGTCTATATAGTCGTCAGGTAGCCGTGAATGATCCCCACCCAGGATAAAACTTTGTGTGATGAGCACGATGGTTTATTCTGTGTCTGTGTGTAAATCATCTATAATAGGTACATATGTATTTATTATGTTTATCAATTGTCTGGTTGCGATAGTACAAGCTTTGCTTAGTTTGGGATCAGATGACGGTGTTTGAGTTGTCCCAAGATATTATTATTATTATTTAGAAAATTCCTTACAGAAGGTTTATATGTATGTATGTACATTATGAGTATAGTATCAATGGATCCCAACCAGTGGTCCGCAGGAATCAAAAAAATGGTCAACGAACGATTTACAATTTTGCTTGCTCTTGTTCAAAATACACATTGATTTAACATTTATTTTTATTATTAAAAAAAAATGTATGTTTTCTATTAAAATAATGTAGGTAGCAAGTTATATCAATCTAAAAATAAACTTTAACCAAAAATTCGATGTACCTAACTTATTGAGTTTTTTTTATTTTCGGATTGATTTAGTCTTAGAAATCTCCATATATTAAAGGTACATGGTGTTCCCAGTAAACAACTAAGCAATAAAAGTGGTCCCTATTCAAGAAAAGGTTGGGAACCATTGGTAGAGATGGTGAATAAAAGTCCGTGTGATGCTGTAGCGGGCCTCTAACTATCATAGTTTATTTGCCTAGTTTCGTTCCTAGCAACAGTCTTCGTTAGTAACCTTAAACAAGGCAGTTCGTAGCCATCGACAGCTAGGTAAACAGACCAATTAAGGAAAATGACTGGTGATGTGATGACCTTATTCGGAAAGGAAAATATCGCGAGGAAATTAGAACTAAAAAAATCGAAGAAATATGACAGGCAGAAATATAGGGCTGTGTGGTGAAATATGACTCACTAGCTGACCCGCGCAACTTCGTCTGCATATTTTTTCCCCGTTTTTGCAACATTATTCATTGCTACTCCGCTTCTATTGGTCGTAGCGTGATGTTACATAGCCTATAGCCTTTTCCGATAAATGGGCTATCCAACAGTAAAATATTTTTTCAATTCGACCCAGTAGTTCCTGAGATTATCGCATCGAGATATCGTATTCAAACAAACAAACTCTTCAGCTACAATATTAGCATAGATAATGTTAATACAAATATTTTAATAACAGCATTTAAAAAATAAATATTTGTCTTTCTTTTTTATTCTATTTCCAAAATAGTATCTGGGAACAACTCCCACGACGCCATCTGATCCCAAATTAGGTAGAGCCTGTGCTATAGCAATCCGACAACTGATAAACATACTATATTTCTAAATACATACATATCTATACATATACATACATACTACAAATAAAATTGAAGTGGCTGTTTGACAATATTTTTTTTTAAATGCGTAATTATGAAAGTATATATTATGGTACTTATGTACTTATTACACTACCCTGAATCAGGGCACACAATTTAGTGTGGGCGTGGCCCCTAGTTAGGGACAGCCGTTATTACACTAGGTACACTGATTTTACGCTCTTATGCGCTTATTACACTACACTAAATCAGGGACCCTAAACCCTTAAAAAGAGAGGTGTAATAAGAGGTAGGTTACCTAATTCTCTAACAAATTTTCAGTTTTTGGAACAGATTGCTGTAAGTACTCGTAGGTACTCGTAAGACTCGGTACGTGTTTTAGCAAATACGTCTCATCTCTAATAATGCTCTAACTACCCTAAGTCTTATTCCACTGCACGGTAGTAAGTGCACTGCGGACCGGTCCAATCTGTCGCCCTAAATTGGGTCCCTGACTCCTTAACTCTTATTACACCTCTCTTTTTAAGGGTTTAGGGTCCCTGATTCAGTGTAGTGTAATAAGTTAAATTTAATTTAACTTTTTTGTATGTATATTGGTCTGTCTGTCTGTTTGTTCTGCCTAATCTCCGAAACGGCTAAACGGATTTCGACGTTACTTTCAATGTCAGACAGCTGAGGATGTAAGGAGTAACATAAGCTACATCATACATTTTTATCATCACGCTAACGTTTATAGCGCAGCACTGCAACTTTACACGGACGAAGTCACGGGCAGTTAGTTATAGATAAATTACACCATGACACATAATAAACCATCGTGGTCATAACACAAAGTTTTATCCTGGGTGGGGATCAAACCCACGACCTCTGGCTCAGCAGTCATATCCACTAACCACTAGATCAACAGGCCAGACTAGAAGCCAACGGATTTCATAGATAGAATGATAAAGTATGATAAGAAGGGTACACTCAGAGAGGAAGCCTGTTTCGCTGAAATGAAATTTTTAATTGATAAGAAGAACTTATGATTTGTGTGTACCAAGTTTTTAGTAACACCATTTTACTGTGGTAACGTTAAGTAGGTTAACGACCTGGCTTCTGTTGCCACTTACGTCAGTAGCGCTATTAAATGAAGTAGGTACACAATAACTTTTCAGTTTAAGGCCGACTACAAACATTGGCCCAATGTGCGGAAAAAAATGTAACGTTTGGTATAATTGTAGCGCTTCTGAAATGTTCACGCAGTACCCAACTGACGGTTTCCATGCTGTCATTCGCCAAAAAATAATGCCTTATTATAGCACAGAACGCGGGTCAGTAACAACAGCATTCTAAATACGATTGAGGAGAGTATCAACTCTTATTTTTTAACGTAATACGATAGAACATTATCTGAATTACTTACTAACATTAGATATTAGCATTTTACTAACACTATGGATCTCTGTTATCTGCTAATGCAATTTACTAGATGCAAATGTTAGGCGAGTCATTGGGACCAACATAGAAACCAATTGTGGCGATTGGTTAAGAATGATTACATAAACTTACGGCTGTTGCGAGGTTGTGCTATCGATCTATGGTTTTACAGAATATTTACTGAACAAATTGCTTAAAATTATACCTGCAATTGCACAATACGTCATTCTTATTAGTTATTATTCTAGACGACAATATTATTGCTATTATGAATTCTAATCAGGCGAAGAAAATTAAGTCAGATTAAATGATTTTATGTTTGTGGCCTTATAAAATGTACGTAAATTTTTAGCTTGCATCATTTATTTAGAAACTGGAATAGTTCACTATATATTAATTAAAATAAATTATTCTACAATATTCATTTGCGTAGAATAATTTATTTTAAATATGTAGTTAAAAGTATGTTTTAAAAATTTGTTCAGGCACATACCTGATTAGATATTGATTATTACCAAAATAAAAACTATATGTAAATGATTTCACGACTATGACGTCATAATGTTGTACTTGTGGTTTAGCTGAAGTAACAGATAACTGAGAGACTCTGTGGCAGATTCGGGATTGTTTTGGTGGGTTGGGACTCTACGATTTAAATTAAATTTGGTATGAAACTTGAAGCAATTAGCCAATAACCTTAATTGGCTAATTTCGATCCACGATTGCCAACGCGTTTCTACTAAATTCTTAAAAAAATACAATAAATAGATTAAAAAATCAGTCATGGTCCCTATCCAAACCTATTGGGGTTTGCGCGTTATGTTTTACCCTTACACAATTTTCTGACAAACATCATCTCCATGCTTGTTGTTAAGTTGCACTCGTCTTTATTATATAAAATATACTTGCATAAATATAATATTTGTTCCACTTACCTGAACTTGGATAATACCTTCCAAACAGGCATCGTTTTATCGGCGCGTAAGCTTGCGACTTTATAATACTGATGTATTTTTTCAGTTGACTTTCCAATACTCTCGCCGACTATTGAAAAAATAACTCATAAAGAAGGAAACAAACAAAAAAATGAATGGATACATGCAGATTTAGTTAATGACCGAAAAGGTTGAGCGTTTCATACTGGAAGATTCGTTAATTGGTTGCTTGAAAGGACTAACTAGGTTAGGATATTTTATAGGATAACATGCACTTTAGTAAGAATAAAGCATAAACCGGATAATTTATAATGTGTATATGATTTGTTATTTTTATGTTTTGTTTTATATACAGCTTAATTGAATGTATTGAAATGGATAATGTATGTTTATCTTATACAATCATACCTACAGAATGCACAGGGTTTAAAAAGATAGCTGCAGATGCACACTTAGGCTGGACTCTATAGAGCTGACTTGAGATTAGCTCAAGCTTATATACATTGTCAAAAAACCTTAACAAAGCATATGCTGACTGTTGAAATATTGGTGTTAGTGCAAGCTTAGTATTAAAATGTCTTGGGACCACTCACACAATGCCATCTGATCCCAAACTAGGCAGAGCTTATACTATAGCAACCAGATAACTGATAAACATCTGTATTTAAGTACATACATATTATAGGGTTAGGGCTATTCAGGGTCACTAACCACTAGACCAACAGCCCATTCAAATATCTTAGACGATTTAGGAGTTATTTTTATGAAATTAACAGTTAATATGGCCAATATTTTCTAAAGTTTTAATTAAGCTAAGCTTGAGGTAAATCTAAGCACACTATAAAGATTTCAGTCATAGACTCAAGCAACTCTCACAGACACAGAATATCGGACCACTTTGTTTGCAGATTCGGTGCTTACAAATGAATTCCATGTGAGTGTTGATTGAGTAAGTATGTGTGAAGCTTACTTTCTGTATCTTGGTATTTTGTGACTATAAGTATTCAAATGATATTGTGCATTTTGTTAGCTTGATGCTGTACAATTGTTTAAATTAATATTAATGAATATTATTGGTAAACTGAGAATGACAAAAATAAGAAGTGCAATAATTGTGAATAATTGAAATGCTACAGTATGTATTTTTAAATTACAAGAATAGTGTCATAATAATACACCCTATACTTATTTATAATGTATATAAAAGATCAAAGATAAATAAAATTGAAGTCTTAACAAATATAAAAGTAATACTTTATAATATAAAATATATGTAAAAACCACCAAACTAAGGTGAAAAAGGGTAATAAAAAAGCATTGAACGTATTTCTAACCTGAACTAGTAAGATAAACATCAAATTTATAACCACGTTTGATGGTTGGAAACAATTTAACTCTGTCGCAGTCCAATGACATTCTTACCGAACTTTCCAGTAGTTTAGAGCACTAGAAAATAAATGTATTTACGCTCAACCTTACGAGAAATATAATTTATATTTTATTACTTAATACAATGTTACTATGTAAATATGTACAAAGTATGTACACAATGAAAACCTCCTAAACTTGATAAAATAGGCCTTAACAGTGATTTGATCTTAAATAAACTGATTTTCTTATAAGATGCTAATGCATATCTACTCAAGTTACAGTAGTTTTTTGAAAAGAAAATATAAGAGTATTGAGAAAAATAATTAATAGAACATTTATTAAATATTTCTAGGATTATAAAATATTTACTGTTGAATTTTTGTGTCTAATTCAATAATTGAAAATTTTAATTTGTATTAGTATTTCAGTAAACAATGTAGTTATGTATCAGTTTGCATTCAGAATTTGAATAATAAAATATGAAAACCAATGAAATTTTAGCTTTGAAATTATTTGTAGAACAAATATCGTTCAGCCAGGCATAAAGTCGATCTATATAGTGGCTTACTATCAGACTTATCACTTGCAAATTACATAAAGCAAATAGCGCACTTACCTTGAGGTTAATTAATGGTTCCTCGTTCTCTTCCTTATAGTATTCAATGTTTACAGTGACAAGGCCACGATCAAACAGTCTTACAGACACTGTAGTAGCTTTCTTGCCAGTCAACAGTTTCAATGAACCTCCTTCTAGTTTTATCTCAGCGGCTAAAATAAGATTTGGAATATACTCCTTCAGTACGGTTTCCAATTGACCAAATACAGTTTTCTGCCCGATTTCATCGCCCAAACGGGCTGGATCTATTGAAAAGTCTAATAGCAACGTTTGGACAGACATCTTTATGATCTAAACGGTAATTGCACTGCTTTAGGATAATATCTAGATGGACGGGGCCGGTAAATCCAAACGTAGCAAAAGAACTTATGAACGAAGCCGCTCTCTTGGAAATTGAATTGAAGGAAATTGAAAATTGAAGGATCTATTTTGATAGGTATAATGTTGCCATTGATTTAATTGCATTTAGACTTTTACGGATGAAGTACCTATTTTATTTTATTGTATTTCAAATGGCTTTTTATGGCTAATTTGTAAATAAATGTTCACAACAACTTTAGAAAATTTTACAGTCAATATCAAAGAATTTAAGTATTCTCTACCGAGAGGTCGATAAGCAGTAAGTTGGTATTATAGAAACTATTTCAGACTTTTATACAATTTAACACGGGACTAAACGAGCAAGCTCAATCATCTTGATTGAGCTTGCTCGTTTATTCATAAACCGTTTATCATCAATTTCTACAACATGGTACATCTCTATCGCTGCCATTGACAGTACGTTGGATGGGTTGCTATAATTAAATTCGTTTTACAAAAAAATATTAAATTACAGTAGCGACTGATAAGAATATAATTTTTAGATTTTTAACACGATATACATTTTCATAACTGTTACAAAATAAATACTGAAATTAGATGTGATATTACATAATTATACTATGTATCTGGCTGAAAATAAAGGCAGAACTGTCAAAGCTCTGAGGAAATATTAAGAAAACACTGTCTACTAGTCTTGCAACATTGTATCCGTCTGTCTTTCTTTTTTGTTAAAAAAATTGCATCGTGAGATTCTTGTGAGTTGTGACATGGCTGGAAATAATACTGAAGAAGTAGAGGTGGGTAGATAAAAATAATTATGTTGCAAATTTCACCCTCCACCCGTATTTGCCACGAATTATTACATACTGCCTTTACTTTTTGCGGGATATGCTGATGTGGCTACACTAACTTTCACTGCTGCATTTGTTTAGCGTTTGTAGTGTTTTTTTGATGGAATTTTAGTTTTACCGGGTTAAAAAGTTTTTAAAATCTTGTAGAAATAATTAGGATATAATATTTCGATCGACCAGATCATTTCCTGCTAAGTTTTTTTAGGTTAGAATCAGATTAAAATGACTTGTGTATTCAAGGGGTCCGCGACGACAGAGACCAAGGGCAGCACTAATGCCGAGGTCCCGCCGGAGTTCCTCATCAAGCATCCCCTGCAGAACACCTGGAGCCTCTGGTTCTATGACAATGATAGGAACAAGACATGGGAGGAGAATCTAATTGAACTAACCACATTCGACACGGTGGAAGATTTCTGGAGGTAATAGCAAAATTATGTGTAATTTTATTTGTATATTGATGTGTAGTTTATGTACAGTACCATGATTTTTACCAATTTTAGGGGAACTTAAGAATGATTCAAACATGTACTAAAATCATAGCTTAAATCTGATTGTATCAGATCTAAGCGCAAAATGTTATATAAAAAATCTCATATGGCACATTTTTCATGATGGTCAATGGCCAATTTGCTTTGAAATTTAACAGCTGTTTTGTAAACAAAAACTACCTTTGAATTTGTTTTCTAAAAAGATATGAAAAAAATATATGTTAAGCATGTGTTGTGACTATTTTAATTTAAGCATGTTGGGTTATCAGATTGCTGTCTTTTTATTCACCAATCTCTGTTGCATAGAGCACTTAACAAACATTATGATCCTGGACACATTAAATCTAAAATCTTTATCAATTACACAATGTTATAAATATAAATAATTAAATTATAACAGGATGGAACATTCACTATGCATGCATCACAGGAGGACCATTTTCCACTCTACCAATATACTTAAAGGCCACAATTATGTATAAATTAGAGGCCTAAAATAGCCAAAGTTGGCACTTTCTATGAAACATGTTTGCACATACAGCTTCAAATCTATAACTGTACAGTTAACATGTCAACACATCATACTAAAATCTGTCGGATATACAGAGTGACAATAAATAGCATTATAATTTTGTTAATGAATAAATTACTATGACTATTCCTTAATAAAAAAATATTATTCTTTTCCCAGACTATACCACCACATCAAGCTACCGTCTGAGCTGCGCCAAGGCCACGACTATGCTGTTTTCAAGCAAGGCATCCGTCCCATGTGGGAAGACGATGCCAACAAGATGGGTGGCAGGTGGCTCATCAGTCTTGAGAAGAAACAACGTAACTCTGATCTTGATCGGTTCTGGTTAGACGTGGTATGTATTCTTATTGGATAATACTATATGAATCTTCTTCAGTATCATCTGTATTCTAACTAGTCCAGCCATAAATACTTTTACATAAAAACATTTCTTTTTATCAACTTTTTAAAGCAATTTCGATTTCCTGCCATTTCACATATTTTTTCGTGTTCATCATCAAATAACAATATGGATCGGGGTGTTAAAGAAAATAGGGTTGCAGTGATCACCTTGCACAAAGTGGATGGAGCTGTCAGTCACATTCCAGACACTTCAAAAGCTTCGTATCTGACATCATTGATATATAACTATCGACAGATACAACAACACTTCCTCTGTTGAAAGCCACAAAAGATGGGGACGGCCGTGTGCTGTTCGCATATTATAAAACAAGACCTGAAGCTCGGTGCTTTTTGTTGATATACAGGATATGCCCTAAATCAATATTTACAATTAAAGATAGTAGATCAATAAAACGCCTTCTGTCGCGATATGCAGGTGAAAGGCACAGAAATAACCTCTTTACTGATAAAAAAAAATCTCAATTGAAGAGTACTACAATAAGCAAAATGATAAAGTGTATGCTCACAGTTCTAAAGAAGTTGCTCAAGTGGTTGGAAAAGTACAGTGTGGTCATCATCCTGGGTCAGTGATGGTTTGGTGGCCCACAAAGCTAAATTTTTGTGAAAAAGTAGTGAAAACTTCAGCCAAATTGTATCAAGAGACAGTCTTGGATCGTGTTGTGAAACCTCTCAGCAATAACTTTTTAAAAATCTACAATGGACTTTCCAGCAGGACTCTGCATCTGGTCACAAGGCACAAACTAACCAAGCCTGGCTTGAAACCATCGTTCTGGACTTTATAAGAGCTAAATACTGGCCCTCATCTAGTCCAGACCTCAACCCTTTAGACTACAAATTATAGTAAATTTTAAAGGACATGGATTGCTCTAAACGACACGGCGACATTGAGTCTCTTAAAAAATCTCTGGAGCAATCACTGGCGAATTTTCCCATGGCAACAGTGGGTAAATCCATAGATTCGTGGCCAGACAGATTAAAGGCCTGTATAAAAGCCAAAGGTGGCTTTTATACAGCCCTTTAAGATTTTGAAGGCAGATTTTGAATAGAATATTGTTTTTATTTTTTGCTGTGACTTTATATATTATATATGTAATTTTAGTGTTGCGCTTTCTAACTTTCAACGTTATTTGTTGTCAGGTTCTCCTACTTATTGGTGAAAACTTTGATCATTCTGAAGAAATTTGTGGAGCTGTTGTCAATGTTAGAGCAAAACTGGATAAAATTGGTAAATGTTACTACTATTATTACCTTTCATTGTACTGACCATTATCCCTCCTAGAGTCCATAGCGGTATGGACAGGGTGCATTTCTCTTGACTGAACACCAACCAGTTGAGTGTCGCCCTCACGATCCCCTTGAACATGACACCAGATTTTTAAACACGACCTCCGCAGTAGGGTACTAGCCCTGTGCCTCGGGGGACTTTAAAAACATACAAGTACACCCAGATTCGGAACAACATTTGTGGATCACAAAGTGGTGTCCCGTATAGGAATCGAACCCACGACCATTTGCATAGCAGTCAAACACTCCCACTGCGCCACAGAAGCAGTCAAAATTACAAATATATTGACTTTCACAACTAAATAAATTATATTATCAATAAAATATATACAATTTTTTTTAAGTACATTAAAAAAATTTGCTTCCTAATTAAAAAAATAATTTATAATAATATTTTATTGATAATATAATTTAATATGTCATTTCTATGTTTTTCAGGAGTATGGACAGCCGACACTTCTAAGCAGCATGCTAACATCGAAATTGGGCGAAAAATTAAGGAGCAACTCGGCATTCATGGGAAAATAGGCTTCCAAGTTCACCGAGACACCATGGTGAAACACAGTTCTGCTACTAAAAATCTGTACACTGTGTAGTCTATGCTGTTCGTAACTAAATGTAACGCGCGTGTGAGGTAGCTAGCTAAATGTCAAGTGAATGTTGTTTTATCGTATGTGACCATTGGTGTAACAATACATGGAAAATCGTGGTCTCTTTTTGGCTGATGACTTAATGTGTGTGCAAGATAAGGACAAACACATGTTGTTGGTAATGCTGTCTTCAGCCGTTTTAAAGGTGAATATGCACAATGCAACCAAGTGTAGTTGAAGCGTATTCTTTATTGTATGTGCGAGAGGACAAACACATGTCATGTCTTCAACTGTTTTAAAGGCGAATATGCGTAATGCAACTTAGTATAGGCTTACCGTATTTGTAGCATATACCTTGCGTTATGCATATCTTGACACTAGGTATGTGTTGCAAACAGTGCCGTCACTAGGGTGGGTCAGCGGTGCCCAGGCACAGGACGCAGAGCCTGGAGGGAGCCGCGGAAATTACCATCAAGACCACTACCAAGAGCGCAGTTATGTAAGCTCGCACCGGGCCCATAAAAGGCTAGTTACGGCACTGCCTGCAAATGCCATGCATTCTATGGTGTAAGAGTGTATTCGGTCTAACATAGTGTCTAATCCATGTATTTGTATATCAATGCAATTGAGCCTTAAAAATAAATCGACAAAACATTCAAGTGTAAAATTTTTGTCGATATTTCAAACAAGCGCTCGCGAATTACTTCCCTTTTTAGTTAATTCGATTTTCTGAATTCGGAAAAAGGTTAGTGATTTTAAAACAATATTTGTGAGGTTAAGATTGCGTGTTTTATTAGCAATATAAAGGCTATCTCATACTTGGTGTTTTGTGAACGTTGGTAACTGCCACAGGTATGTTAAGGAGTTGTCTCACATATTTATATTATTATAAAGTGCATATTACGAGTCTGTGGTTATACATTTTAAGTCTGACTTTTGTACTGGAGTGTGCATTAGTTATAATCTTATAGACCTGAAACTCACTGGTTTATTTAGTTTCGTAATAGCGGGCGGTCGCTAGATATAAGGCCATATATAAATGGAGTACACATACTGATAATTTTCTTGAAAATTGGGATTCTGTCTATTTCACATTTTGTCTATTTTGTTGATATCATAGAAAGAGATATAGACGATACCTTCAAAGTAAATTTTCAAAGTCATTTCCATTCAGTACCACCGGCTATGTTACTCAGATAAGGGGGTTATAACCAAGAAGGATGTTGAAGATACTGGTAATTGGAGGTAATGGACAGACTATACCGAATGGTAACTGCACATAACGGGCTAGAGGGTATAGGAGTATTATCAAGGATGTAATTTCCCATTAGTACTACCGGTGGTACCAGGAATAAAGGAATACTTTGACTTATAGTAGTAAGGGATTTGTATGTGGCCTCCATTTATAAATACTTTCATGGTGTTAGCGTTCATTGGTCTCGTTTCTATCGCGGGCGGTAGTAACGTTATGTTATATTACAGACAGTACTTTTGGATAACTGCGATTTTGATGCCTATTGGAAACCTAACTATATTGAAACAAGCGTTTTAAATATGATTCGATATTATTATATTGACTCGTCTATCACTAGTATCAAAATACAGTATCCGAAACGATACAAAAACTGTGAGATATCAATGTATCGATTGCCAATTTTAATCGATGATTATAGTAATCGAGAATCGCTCGTCGTGATTAAAAATATCCGTGAGTTAGGGTCATAGTTATAATTGTGTCAAATGTACTAGCAGGTTGCCGCTGGATATAAATTATTAGTATTATATAAAGGAAGTAACAATATTTTTACACTAGCACTTAACACATTATATAATAAACACTTGGCTTGATTTAATTTAACACTTGTCTGTTGTTAGTCATTTTGTAACATCATTTCAGCGATGCAATGATACCATAAACATTAAATACAATTTTATAAAAAATCGCAAACTGATTTTATTTTTTTGCTGCTACTTTTTAGTTAATTTCATTATCTAAACCCACAAATAAAAAAGTCTACCACTGTACATTTGTAATATCAAAATAAAAAGTATGAATGGTACCTACCAACATTTTGGATTAGTCTCCAAAACAGCTGAATCGATTTTGAACGGGACTTTCGTTAGCAGTTCGCGGATTTTGTTAAGGGGTAGCTTAACATTTTTTTATTCCACACGCAAGAAGTCCTGGGTCGCAGATAATTCATAATTAAATAAGTAACTCCGTTGGTTAAGTTTTCTGAACTAATTAAGATGAAATTTTAATATGGTATGGAGATAGTTTGTCTCGAGAAAAGATAATAGTTTTTGTCGCGATAACCGATATCCACCCGGGTGTTAAAACTTTATTGATTGCATAACAAAAAAATCGGGATACGGACCCAGCAGATATTTAATAATATTTTGGGACAACTCACACAAAGTCATCTGATTCCAAACTAAGCAGAGCTTGTACTATGGCAATCGGACAACTGACAATTACTTACATTTATATATTTCTAAATAAATACATATTATAGATAAATAACAACCAGACACAATAAAACATCGTGCTCATCACACAAAGTTTTATCCTGGGTGGGAATCGAACCCACGACCTCTTGCGTAGCAGTCGGTCACACTCACAGAGGCAGTCGCTGGGTTTGTTTGTCTACTAGCTACTACCTAGGTACCTTATCAGGATAAAAAAAACGATCAACAAAATGTTTTGTTGATCGTTTTAGTGATGTCACAATCACAAAACAGTGCCTGATCTAGGATTATTTCAAATCGGGACAAAGATTTGATGATAACGCCTTTCATCTTCGGAGAACGTGCTTACGATGGGGGGTCCAAATCAATTCACTCGATTTGGCGCCCCCTTCAACATGTATTAGGAGCCCCTTAAAGTGTGGCAACGGGGGCGCGTGCCTCGGTTCCATCCCCCATACAGTCGTGTCGGGTACCCGGCGCCGGACCGGATTGAAACCGAAACGTGTGATAAGGATAGAAGGTACCGGCCACATAAATAACAGCTCAAATTTCAAACTTACCTAATTTCATCTAAATTGCTCCAATATCTTCGTAGATTAGCTGGTTCATACAAACTAACAAAATCTACAGTTCAGCTATAATAAATTATTAAAGGTAAATAGAACAATACCTACAATGAGACGATAAAAATCAATAACATTTTATTGTTGGCAACATTAATTTAATAATATCTATTTATTCGCCAGACTGCACTTGATAAAATGTTATCTTAGTGATAATCATAATGATATATACTTAAGGTATTATCAAAAGATACATCGAAAATAACTTTATTAATAAAATACTCGCTGCATTAAAAGCAATTAGCTAAAGAATTTTAATTTACAATTAAAATAATAGTTATATTTGAACGCTAGCAACATTATCTATTTGTTATCGGGAGTTCCGCAAAGGGTTAGCGAAATCGGCAATGTGAATCATCGTAAATACGTTCTGTTAACACTATTTTACTCATTGTGGTGCAACACGAGCAGCTAACTGGCGGTACGTTACTTATTTTCTTTTATTTTAAACCCCCGACACTAGAGGAAGTTATCATTTTAACGTGTGTTGATACTTGTTGTGTGTGTGTGTCTATGGCACCGCGTAGCGCTGTGAATCCGAGATCGTTTTTATGGATTTTTATTTAAAATTAGGAACTTAGTTTAATCGGCTGTTATGGCTGGGCTTATATTAGTTTTGGTTCGGTTGTGACCTCACGATAGGACAACTTTTGTAAATAATTTTCGCGGTATTTCTAGAAGTTTGATTTGACGCACTTCAAAGCGCGCGAATCTCGATTCTTCGAGTGCTCAACACATTAGTTTGTCAATTCGGCACTAGTTTTCGGTAGTATTATTATACAATTTGGCACAAAGCTGAAGAGTTTGTTTGTTTGAACGCGATAATCTTAGGAACTAGTCCGAATTGAAAAAATATTTTACTGTTGAATAGCCCATTTATTGAGAAAAGTTATAGGCTATGTAACATCACGCTACGACCAATAGGAGCGGAGCAGCAATGAAAAACGTTGCAAAAACGGGGAAACTTTACGCAGACAAAGTTGCGCGGGTCAGCTATTGTTGATAAAATCCCAAGTAAGACTGACGTTATCTAGTACCTAACATAAACAAATGTAGGAAGATTCGCAAAAAAGAATGCTTATAAGATCTACTTAAGTATAGTTATATAACTTGTATGCCTACTATGCGCACAAACATACCCTACTGTACAAACTAGTGACTCTGTTATGACAAAGATTACTTTTTACCCGGTTAGATCGTTTGACGGATAGTATGGATTATCTACTGCAAGAACATGTTATGTAGGTACGATTTCCATCGAATCATAAGCGTGTGGGATCACAATATGTATCTAGGTATACTAATATTATAAAGCTGAAAAGTTTTGTTTGTTTGAAAGCGATAATCTCAAAACCTACTGTCCTAATTAAAAAAATCTTTTACTGTTAGATAGCCCATTTATCTAGGAAGGCATAGGCTATATAACTTTAGGCTACGACCAATAGGAGCGGAGCAGCAATGAAAAATGTTGCAAAAAAGGGACAAAATTACACAGGCGAAGTTGTAGGCAATAAATATAAAATTATGTACTTACTTTCTTTGATAACTTGCGTACCGTTGACAATTTATTTGTCATTTTTACTGCAATAACTGACTCTAAACTACTTACTAGGTACCTACTGTTTTGCGGCGTTACACTGAACGTTTGATGAGTATTCTTTGTACCTACACGTTAGTAACATTATCTATGCTTTATCAGTGACTCAGTGAAACCAAAACTTTATTTATTTAGATTGGTATCTAATCAGGTCGTTAATTGTGAGTTGTTAATATCGCATTACTTGTGAGAGTCGTGTAGTTTCTAATCTAAATAGATCTATTTATAGCCAGGTAATATAATAATGCAGTTCTATGAAAAAGGATACCTACTGCGTCGGTAGACATACATACCTATCTGACATATTTTTTATCTATACTAATATTATAAAGCTGAACAGTTTGTTTGTTTGAACGCGGTAATCTCAGGAACTACTGGTTCGAATTGAAAAATATTTTTCTGTTGGGTAGCCCATTTATCGAGGAAGGCTATAGGCTATGTAACATTACGCTACGACCAATAGGAGCGAAGCAGCAATGAAAAATGTTGCAAAAACGGGGAAAATTTACGCATACGAAGTTGCGCGGGTCAATTATAGGTAATATAATGTAACTACTTGCCTAGAGTTGGTCACATTTACAAACAACATTACTTAGGTACAAAAGTGAGAGTTTATCCATATTTAAAGTTCAAACTCTATAGGTGATCATTATCCTTTTTAGGGTTCCGTACCTCATATAAAGAAAACGGAACCCTTATAGGATCATTTTGTTGTCCGTCCGTCCGTCTGTCTGTCAACACCCTTTATCTCGCGAACGCGTGAAGGTATGTAGTTGAAATTCAAACCGTATACTCTGGTTTCCAGTCTCTTAAAGTTAACGTAAAAACAGATACATATGTAGGTATAAAACGGCCGTTTATGCCGCAAAAAACGTACATTTCGACACTCAAGGAATCAAAATTTATAAAATATTTTCCGTTGACCTAGTACCTACCATGAAATTTGGCAAGTACCATCTACAAGTACAACAAGTATTGGAAAAACTAAAGTGTGAAAACTATATCATAAAAAATATAGTTTTTTAAAAAACTGCGAGACTCGATTCCTGCTGGTCAGTTCACGTATTTAAAGCAGTGGAGTTGCAGTTAAGTTTCGATTAAAACGACCATTTTTGTATTCTTGTAACTTTGGGATAGATCTTAAATACGCTTGCGTCAAGTATGCGTCTCGGGAGCGCAATAACGACATTCTAGTACGGTGCGCAAGCGTTTTTAAGATCGATCCTAAAGTTACAAGAATACGAAAATGGCCGTTTTAATCGAATATTGACTGAAACTGCACTGCAACTGTACTGCTTTAAATACGTGAATTGGCCTCCAGAACTATTGTGTGTAAACATAGTTTTCACAGCGCTTGTGTTAACCCCCCCCCCTTGAAATCTAAAAAAGGTAAGTACCTACTCATTTGGGGGTGTTTAGTAAATTGCACCACCTTCGAAATGACGAACCACTCCCTGTCCTAAAATTATTCTACTAACGAGAAGTGTGAGTTTGAAATACTATCCACCAATCCACTCATATGCCCGCATCCATTTGCCCGTAGCATAATGATTTTACATTAAGCTACTAAATGACAGTTTAGACTGCTAACAAAATGGCCGACAACTCGTACAAAGTCACGTGGCCCACCCTATCAATGGAGAACTTGTTAAGGCTTATCTTACTTCATAGAATTGAACCATTAATATAATTGCTGATGTCATTAGTTGGGTAGCCAGAACAGCGACGTGGAATGTACACAATATTACCTACTCTTATGTAAGAAATACCTAAGTGTTATGTTATAGACTTTTTTAAGAAATATTTGAGGCAGGTATTAAGTCCACATTATATTAAAACTAATATTTTAAAAGCTGAGTTTGTTTGGTTGAACGTGATAATCTCAAAAACCACTGGTTCGAATTGAAAAAATCTTTTAGTGTTGGATAGCCCAGTTATCAAAGAAGGTTATAGGCTACATAGCATCACGCTACAATCAATAGGAGCTGTAAGTATTTTTCATTGATAAATGGTTCAAAAAACGCAGACGAAGTTGCGCGGGTCAGCTAGTTGTTCACGATATCGCTTGATCTTTTCTCGTGGTGGTAATGTGATGTACATTATTGGTATGGGAGACTACGGAACCCTGTATTGAGCGTGGCCCGACATCCACTTGCCCGGTTTTTTATTTTATTTTAATTTCATTTCATTTATTCAAGAACAATTTTTTAATTGTGTTTGAATTTTGTACATGCATACATAATAGTTACAAATAATTATAACTCTAACATTTCTTTAGACAAAAATTGAATAAAATACGTTATAAAATAACTAAATACATTATTACACAAAAATAGAACATCTAATTAAATAAGTAATGAAATAAAATTAAAACATTAATTGAATAATTTGAACGATTTAATTGAAATTTATAAATTCGTCTACTGAATAGAAACATTTTTCTAATAGGAAGTCTTTTAGTCCTTTTCTAAAAATTTGTGTGTTGTAAATTTCATTTTTTAAGGCAATAGGTAAAGAATTAAATAATTTTACGGCTTGAAATTGTGCACTGTGTTTGACAATATCCAGTTTAGGATTTATTTTGTTTTTTAAGTGTTTTGTCCGTGAGCTTTCTCTTAGCTGTTTTTCAATTTCAGTCTCATAGTTGCTAATGTATTTAGCCAAATCACTCAAGACTGTCAATATATATAGGCTCGGTACCGTCAGAACTGAAAAATTTTTAAAATGTTCCCGGCATGACTTCCATTGAGGAATGCGTACAATTATCCTGATTGCCCTCTTCTGTAAAACAAAAGCTCTGTATGTATTATAACTAAAACTATTACCCCAGAGTTGGATGCTGTATCGTAATCTCGACTCCACCAAGGCGTAATAAACTATTTTCAAATTGTCAACACTAACTTCGTCACGTAAACTCCTAAGTGCATAGCAAGCAGATGATATTGATGGGTCGATAGCTTTTAGTTCAGTTTTCCAATTAAGCAAGGAGTCTATGTAAACACCCAGAAACTTAACCGAATTAACTAATTCTATTTTATCTCCATTTGATACTATGTCTAGATTAAAATTATTCCTGGAAGTAGATTTAAATAAGATTACGTTTGTTTTATTTGTATTGACTTTAAGTTCATTAGTCTGAAACCAATTTTGAAAAATCTTAAGTGTTGTATTTATTTTAGTATTTAACACTTGCATACTATTTGCGCTTAATACAGCGTTTGTGTCATCAGCAAAAACAATAACATTAATATCGGGCTGCGATTCACTTATATAATTAATTAAGTCGTTAGTAAAAATTATAAATAAGATAGGGCCTAATATTGATCCTTGCGGGACACCTCTAGTAACTGTCATCATTTCTGATTTTATTACTTGTAGACAGTTATTTTCGTCCTTATGTCTTACTTCTACGTAAATCTTTCTGTTGTTTAGATATGATCGAAACAGCTCCAGAGACTTTCCTCGTATCCCGTAATGTTCCAATTTCATTAAAAGTATATCATGATTAACAGTATCAAACGCGGAGCTGAGATCAAGAAAGACACCAGCTACTTTCATTTTATTATTAATACCTTGAACTACATCATTAACCAAAGTATTTATTGCATCTACAGCACCTATTCTTTTCTGGTAACCAAATTGTCTGTTATTTATGATTCGGTTTGCGTTTAGATGACTAACAAGACGGATCTTTATAAGCTTCTCAAAAATTTTGGAAAGCACAGGCAGCACTGAAATTGGTCTGTAATTATTTGCATCTGTTAGCGAACCTTTTTTATGTAACGGAACGATTTTGCCTATCTTGAGTTGTTCAGGAAAAATACACGCCTCTATACAGTTGTTATAGAAACACGAAAGAGGTTCAGCTAATATTTTGACATGCTCTTTTACCACTGATATTTGAATTTCATCGTATCCACTAGAACTTTTACATGCCATTGCTTTAACAACTTTTGTTATTTCATCGGATGTTATTTGTGAAAAATATAAACTGTCTTGAACTTTTTCAGTAGTCTTCTGTAAGTTTATCTGCGCCTGCGTTATTTTGTGACGTAAATCCGAAAGCTGTTCATTATTTTTGAAGTTAAAATTATCTGCAAACGCATTAGCCACATCCCTCGGCTCGCTTATGAACTTTCCGTTACACGACAAAACTACTTTACTCATATTTTTTTCTTTAGTCTTATTTCTGTGGCGATTCACAACCTGCCAAATTTCTTTGCTAACATTTTTAACTTTACTTAACTGTCTTGAAACGTCATTTCTTTTAGCGTTTTTAATTATTCGCCTGTAAAGTCTGATATAATTATTTTTATAACATAAAATACTACCATGACAAGAACTTCTATTAATACTACATAAAAATCGTTTCATTTTACTTGCAACCTTTATACCTTTAGTAGTCCATTTTATTCCAGTACTATTTCTATTAAGATTAATTCTAAGGTTCCGTTTATTGAAACTGCGCTGAAATACGTCAGTAAACTTACGCAGAAAGGTGTTTATACCCATAGTAGTCCAATTTTTTTCTAATATAAGTTGTTTAAAAATGTCATGGTTTTTTTTTGTCAACATTCGTTTCTCAATTATTATGAACGCGTTATCATTTTTTGATGGTTTATTTTTGACATATTGAAGAGATAAATTACAAAAAAGACCCCCATGTCCATCTCCTAAGCCATTATGATCTACGCTTATATTCTCTATATATTGATCATCTAAATTCGTTAAAAAATTGTCAATGCAAGATTGTGAATTATTACGAACAAAAGTAACATTCTTCACAAGAGCTCTAAAGTTATAACAGCGCAATAGACTTAAGAATTCTGTGCACTTTTTATTATCCGAGAGTAAATCAATATTAAAATCGCCACATATTAAAGACTTCCTATTAAAAAGATAATCTAACGCCATTTCCAGATTTTCTAAAAAGGTATTGAAATTTTTGTCACAGGGGCTTCTATAAACAACCTAAATACAGTCCAGTTTCTATATCCTTTACACAACACATTTCAAATTTCACATTTTAATAATATTCTTGTATAATTCTTTTACAGAATACTGAAACCAAGTAACAATGTTAATTCCCACAAATGAACAGAAACACCCGCTAGAGAACGAGTGGAGTTTCTGGCTGTTCACCAACAAAGAGAAGAATTGGGAAGACAACCTGGTCGAGTTGACGACTTTTAGTACTGTCGAGGATTATTGGTGGTAAGGGTTTTGTGTTTGTGTCATTTTACAAATCAGGAGGGTCTGTAGCTTTAACCTGAATCTTGCTCTAGCTAATAGGTAGGTACTTTGTATATATATTTTTTCGGGGAGGGTTTTCGTAATTTCAGAGGGACTTCAGATGGTACTGTTGACTAAACACTGGCGAAATGTAATTTTCTTTGGGTTTAAACCCACAAAACAAGACAACACCTTGGGGTCCCTTCCTGGTTACGCCTATGAATCGTAAATATGGCAGGACTTCGTGTGCGTATATGTACACACAGCTGACACATTTACATTACAGCTGAGATCTAAAAAGTACTTATGCTTAGCCTAATGGCTAAGGCATCGGACTCGTCATCGTGATGTCTCGGGTTCGACGTTACTACCGACGTGAACCCACTTCTAACACAAGCCATTGAGCTTAGTACTGTGGGACCCAATCCCACATTGCTAGTTAAATAAAAAAATCATTAGGTACTGACCGTTAAAATTATCGATCTACTCGTTGATCCAATTCATGAACGTACCTTAATTACCTACAACTCCTACAGGATACGGAGTAGGTAGGCTCATGGACGTCCCACCTGTTTTGGTAATTTCCAACACACAAATCCCCTCAATTTGAGTGTTGCAAATAACAAAAACACCCCCTGAAAAAATATGCTTGGTACGCTTATGAGTGCAAATTGCATGGTGCAGATCTGGCTCATCATGATCATGGCTTGCACCTATAGCCTAAAGTATAAGACTCTGCTCCTTTTCCACCGATGGACGTTAAGAATCTTCCCTTTATAATTTCCAGTTTATATCACCACATGTTGCTACCCTCAGAGCTGAAACCAGGCCAGGACTACGCCATATTTAAGAAAGGCATCCGTCCAATGTGGGAAGACGATAGCAATAAGCTGGGAGGTCGGTGGCAGATCTTCTTTGACGATATGAAGTACAGCGTGATGGATTCTATATGGTTAGATGCGGTAGGTAACAAAGTCGATATGGTATAGGTAGATATCCTCAAAATATTTCTATTTAAGTATTTACAAATCAATTGGTCTCGGATAAAATGTAGGTACTCTGATAAAATGTAGTATTTGATAGAAATTGTCTTTGTCACCTGCTGGATGAAGGATGTCCACGGTGGTCCGTGGGTGTCCTAGGCGCCAGGTGACAAAGATCACCGAAAAATATCATCAAACGACCGAGTGGTCTCTACTCGCTTTACCCTAAGGCTGGCCCTGGTTAGATGGGTGACAGTTTACAAAAAAGTCGCCTATCTCTCTCTCTCTCGCACTTTTTCGGCAATAAGTCAATGACGGTATATCCGATCTTATCCGAAATAATTTTAGTTTATAGTACTTATTAAGCGCTATCTTTGTGATTCTATATTTTTTGGTCACACGGTTCAAAAGTTATGGGGGGGGGGGGACACACGATTTATGCAACTTTCGGAGCGATTATTTATTCACTCAATCAAAAAAGTTTATTAGAAACCTTAAAATATTTTTGGAAGACCTGTCGTAAAAATTAGCTTCTGTTACATGTATCGAGTGTCCTAAAATTATTATTTAGCTATCAAAGTAAGAACTACTACAAGACACCTTTTTACCACACAAATACAATAATTGCATTTTTGAAAGATAGAAAAATTTGAAGTCCAGACCCAGGAATCGAACCCGAGACTTCCGTAGCCAAACCGGGGCCAGAAGCGAACCACCTATCTGGACTATGTTACTAGACCTTAAATTTTTCTATCCCTTGATGCTCGCGAGTTGGGCCGCCGTCGCGGCACCTTTTTACCAAATTTCATCAAGATTAATTGAGTAGTCTTTGAGTAAAATGCCTGTGACATACGGACAGACAGACAGACGGACATGACGAAACTATAAGGGTTCCGCTTTTGCCATTTTGGCTACGGAACCCTAAAATTTGAAATTTCTGTCACTTTGTACGGGATAGCGAGTCCAGCTAACTAGTAGTAACATTTAAACTTTCACGTTGCATGATTATAACTATTTATTATACGGTAATTAACGCGCATTGTTTACCTTAAAAATTGCTTGACGTTTCGACCAGGTTGCACCGGCCGTGGTCAGTCCGCTTGTGACCACGGCCGGTGCAACCTGGTCGAAACGTCAAGCAATTTTTAGCTATAACTAGTAGTATTTATAGAAGTCAGTAGTGCCTGGGAGATCACCATAAGTCATCTTGTATATCAAATGAGGGAATAGCGATTAGTGTTTGACTGCCTCGGTGGTGCGGTGGGACTGTGTCCGACTGCTCAAGAGGTCGTGGGTTCGATTCCCACACGGGACATCACTTTGTGTGATCCACAAATTGTTGTTCCGAGTCTCGGTGTACTTTGTGTCCGTGACTTGTATGTTTGTAAAGTTCCCCGCGACACAGGGCTTGTACCCTACTCCGGGAGTCGCCTTTAAAAAAAAAAAAGTCAGAACCTCTCCGTGCTTCAAAGAGCCTAATATCTCTCTGGTCGTGTCAGATTTTCCGTCTCATCGGACTATGAAAGTGAGGGAAAAGAGAGTCCACCTGTGTCTGCGCAAACATTCGTGCGCTATTATATCTCCTGCGTAGATGGCTAGTTTCTCATAAGATCGTCGTAACCGAAATAGGAGACCATTTTTATTAGTAGTTATATGGCAGACTATCTGACCCAAACAACTTCGTCTGCGTACATTTACCACGTTTTTGTAACATTATTAGTCGTAGCGTGACATTATATAGCCTTCCTCGATAAATGGGCTATCCAACAGTAAAAGATTTATGTTCGTAAACTTTCGCCATTCGTACACATTATAGAATCATAAATCATTATAGTCTTAATTTATATGAATCAGTCTACCCGTGACCACGGCCGTTGCAATGCGGTCGAAACGTCGGGCAATAAACAAAAGTATTTAGCCTTAAAATAAAATATTTACGTGGTTAAGACCCGTAGCTTATAAAAAAAATCTATAATAAGTAATAAAATTTTTCAATTCGGACCAGTAGTTTCTAAGATTATCGCGTTCAAACAAACAAACTCTTCAGCTTTATAATATTAGTATAGATAATACTATAGCATCTCTTACATTTAGATTCGTCATCCTGATTCAGAATCGATTTCCTTACAGGTCCTGCTTCTAATAGGCGAAAACTTCAAATTCTCAAATAATATCTGCGGTGTCGTCGTGAATGTCAGACAGAAAAATAAAATATGTAAGTTTACAGAGTTTTTGTATTGCATTTGTCAACCTTCAGTAATAAACAACAGAAAACAGATTGTAAAAAAGCTACACGTTTAATATTTCAAAATACCTACATGAAATACATATGTAGGTACCTACCTACCTACTTAAAATTAATTAATATAGTAATAAAAAAGTGTACTTAGGTATAGTTCGTGAGAATCTTTGTGACCGTTCTGAACATAAGCGCCCGGGCGATTGCGCAGGTACGAATGCCGGCGATCGTCTTAAAATACGTTACTGCGCAGCGACTCGCGCAACACGCAGAACGGTCATAAAGATTGTCACGAACTATACAATAGATAGACACTTAACACTGGCATATATTACCTACCTGAAAATGGGTTTAACTCCACAGCATGATTTTTAATATACAAATAACCTTGTGTGGCTTCTTTACATAACTACTGTTACTTATTCTGTGACATAACACAAAATAACTGTAATATCAATTTTGGAAAATATTTAATAATTTAACCCTTAATCACCAACCACTGTTTTTTTAACTACTTTAATCACCTACAATTTTACTGGAGTGAAATCATTGTTTGTCCCTCTATCTGACAAAGAAACTTCGATTTTACTATGAGGTCTCTCAGAATTGTGGTAAATGGTTGTGTGACAAAAGTAGGTACTGGTGGTGAGGGGTTGGCTTGTAATATTTTTTTCAAAAATTATATTACGAAGTTAATTTGGTGTAATGTAAAGAGGCCAAGAGCGGAAGGTTTTTTTTTTTTTTTTATTATGGCAACTATGCCGGTGCCGACAATTCTGCCAATATCAGATGTGCGATGGAGGAACTCGTATTTTTGGAATTTTTTGTCGTTGTGCGAACTAATTGTGAAATTAAATGCGAGCGGAAGGTTATTAATATATTAAAAATCACCCTGTATATTAAGAACTTGTGTTACATACCTAAGCACTAAAATAGTGCTATTTCTCACGGTGAAGCTCATGAGAAAAGTGCTGTACATGGAACTGCCTCATAACTTCTTTTTTTTCAAAACTGACGCTTTTAAACGTCGTTATTGTGATTTTATGAAATAAAGACATTTGAGTTTGAATTGTTTCAGCCATATGGATGAGCAGCACCCAATCTACAAGCGCCTTAGAAGTGGGCAGAACGTTAAAGAAATATCTTAGGATACCAAATAAACTCCACTTTTATATACATACTACTTCAAAATCTTTATTCAACGTATAATTTTAAAATAACGTGAATTGGTCTTTGGCATTAAGAATTTCCGAGACAGGACTTCATAGATTGGTGACCGTTTATTAAAAAACTGTCGCCTGTCCGTGTAAAATTTTAGTTTTGCAAGCGTTTCTCCAATCGTGTCAATGTTTAAGTATAAGAAGTTGAAAATGGAGTTGAAATTTATTGCAGTAGAATTATACATTTAGATAGTATAGATAGTAGTATCTGTATAGTACAATACTATATAGAAAAGGGCACATTACCCATCTTATATTTTGAATTCAATAATTCGGAATATTATGACAAAGGCTAGGTAGTAGAGTGGCCTATTGATCAAGTGGGTACGATTCCTACTACAAATATATATTTGTATGACAATAATAATTAACAATAAATGTATTAATTTAGAGATTGTATCTCTAGGGTCTTAATCGCGTGAATAATTTAAGGCAAAATACCTCGTTTCTTGCCTGACGTTTCGACGGTATTGTAACGGCCGTGGTCACTGGATGGATATACCTATACTATATTTTCATAATGTGTACAAAGTACAAATCGCGAATGTTTATTAACATTTAAAAACTATTTCATCTGTGACAAGGCGAGAAAACTCTCATTTTAGCCATGTACCAATATGTGCCCTTGTTGAGATGGGATCCGTGGGTTTTAAACACGTAAAAAAAGTAGGTAATGCGAAATTATGAGAACAGCTTTATGATAATTGTTTTAGATGTAATTTTATAATCTGTGATTGTTGAAGATGTGATGTTAATTCTTAAGTAATGACAACGAATACTGTAATTTAAAATACATTTTTAAATATAGTTTAAATTAACAGCTTTTATTTGGTAACGAGATTAAACTTATAAAATAAATATGTAGTAAGTAACTATTTTTTTTCCTAATTTCTAGTTCAAAAGGAACTACGATCTTATGGTTTTCTTCTATTTCACTATGTTTACCAAAGTGACATCATGTAGGTGTGGAAACACTCACCCGCGAATATAACTTCCTAGGTATTCATAGAAATTTGAAAATATTCACCTCAGATATAAAAATAAAAGGAAAACGTTTTTAGCAACCTTTTTAGGGTTCGTAATGGCAAAACGGAACCCTTATAGTTTCGCCATGTCCGTCCGTCCGTCCGCAGCTTAGCTTAGAGACTGTTACTGCTAGAAGGCATGGATACACATATTAGTTACGCCATCAAAGTGAAAGAATTTAAAAAAAATTTTTTGGGGGTAGCTATATAGCTCCTATATGTATTTTTTCTCACCTACCACCTTTTGTATAGGGTATCATTAGATAGGTTTTTTAAAAACGTTTAGGGGTTGCAAAAACTATTTTTAAGTTTAGGGATCTGTTTGTGAAATATTAAGCTTTGAAGAGCAAATTTTTGTTAGTCAAGTGTTGGGTATGTGCAAAAAATCACGGTAGTATCTAGAATATATAGTGAAATTAAAAGAAAAATATCACGGCTCAAATATCATGCTTTACCAGTTAACGAGTAACAGCTGATAAAATGACAAGTAACAAAAATTTCGTACAAATTCCATTGAAAATTATTATTCAGTAGGTATAACGTTGTAAGTATGAAATAAAAACAACACAAAAACCCACATCTTAAACCGCATTATTCGGATGGAGAGGAGGAGGGAACTACGGAACCTTACATTGTGCGTGGCCCGACCTGCACTTGCCCGGTTTTTGTTTGTGAAATTGATCGCTGATATTGATATTCTCGTAGGTACAAAAGCCCTATACATAATAAAGAAAAGTCATTCCTTTTTTTCTATATGCCCTTTAAGTATTTCTGTTTAGCCTACTTAAAATTTGCCAAAGCAAAAACTGATTATGCTAAGCTTGGTAAAGTTTATTTGAAAGCTACGATTTATATCAGAGCCCACCGGCAAATCTGGTAATCTGGCCTGAAAAACTAAATAATTTATACTCCATTTTGATTGTTATTTTCAGGCTTTTGTACCAATAATTGGTTTAACGACCCTGCTTATTTGAAACAATAATTCGGTCAATATACTAATTAACCTGTAAAGTAAATTTCTCAAAATGTAGGGCAACGAGTGTGCTGTAAAAAAATGTAAAGGCCATATTTAAGAATTCACTCTTATTATACCTAAGTTGTACAATGGGCTAATTTTACATTTGGCATTGTAATGTAGTTATGTTAAGAGTACATTTCGGAGGTCTGTGACTTAAGGTTAACTGCGTGAATCTAAAGATTGACTGAGACAAGCAAGGTTGAGGCTGTTATGTTATGTAGCACACATGGGTGACCGTTGAGGGGTGACATAGATAGGTACTTAAAAAGTCATGCAATTAGAAGCAGTCACTAAACATTTTCAAACGTTTACATCATCCCAGCGTTATATAATTATTTGTCTATTCTATTGCATATTCACGAGACTTCAGATTTTAAGATTTTTAAAAGACGATCATTTCTTAAATTCTTTTTTATGTTTTTGCGCTTTGAAAAGTTCGTGATTTCGAGAGCGTGTTATGTCTTCCGTTCTGTTATTACTCAGTGCAACCTCCAGCAGACCATCAAAATATTTTGAAAATATGCACATTGTAAATTCCCAAGTAACTCGTGGGTCAGTTTTAATATAATCTGGTGTAGAGCCAACTTGAATCTTGAAGACTGACAAAGGATGTTTTTTTTTACGAAATAAACGGCATTCAAGATTATGAAGTCGAAGAAAATACTCTGTGGGTAGTAAGTAAATAAATAGCAATAATAAAAACTTTATTGATAAGCTAATTACGTTAACTGGAGCCGGAGGTTGCAGAGAAAGTCTATACATCTTAAATAAATTTAATTATAAATTACATTAAACTAAAATCTAAAACTAGTGATAAATGGTCGATGTATGTACCAAGAATGAATCGTTCTTTATTAAAATCTAAAACTACAACTATGGAAAGACGGTTGCGAAATCGAAGTGGCGAGATGTGGAAATCACGTAGCGCTGACTCGACGCCTCGTGCCGGTCCGCAACTGCACTGCTTCGATAAATGGTGTCAACGGTCCGCCTCTTACACCAAAGCGTAGATAAATGGTGTCGACGGTCCGTCTATAACACCGACGCGTAACACCTCCCCCCGAAGAACAGCAACTATTTGTCAAGCGGAGTGGCAAATATTGCTGCCAGACCACTGGTGTTCATCTTACTTCTTCTGGTCGGATGTTCCGTCTGGGTTCAATAAGTGTATAGTTGGCCCCTCTGCAGTATCGATGTCTGGATACGCCTCTGGCTTCAGCTTCCGAAGATCCGGATATTCGTTGAAGGTGCTTGGAAACCACCCGGGTGACTCGCGAACGCGGATATCGATTTGAGATATTCCTAATTATCGCGAACCGGCCCGCGAATATCCTACCGACTGCGCCAATTACGTTAACTGGAGCCGGAGGTTGCAGAGAAAGTCTATACATCTTAAATAAATTTAATTATAAATTACATTAAACTAAAATCTAAAACTAGTGATAAATGGTCGATGTATGTACCAAGAATGAATCGTTCTTTATTAAAATCTAAAACTACAACTATGGAAAGACGGTTGCGAAATCGAAGTGGCGAGATGTGGAAATCACGTAGCGCTGACTCGACGCCTCGTGCCGGTCCGCAACTGCACTGCTTCGATAAATGGTGTCAACGGTCCGCCTCTTACACCAAAGCGTAGATAAATGGTGTCGACGGTCCGTCTATAACACCGACGCGTAACAAGCTAAACATTGAAGACGAAAATATTTATAATATCGTGCAAGTTCTAGAGTTTGTTTGATTTCTGATCTCTGTTTCAACTGTCTCTTCTACTTTGTGGATGCCTTCCTCTGCGGTGTCTATGGTTTTGTGGACGTTTACTGAAAAAAAAAAACTAGTTTGTCTATGCGGCCGATAAAGGAGTCGAAAACCTGTACAAATGTTGATTTACTAGAAAAAGTATTGTCCTAAATTGCATGGGTTTTTTTTAATTTATGATCATGCAGTCGTAGGCACGATATTAAGTTCAACAAATGACATTAATGCCTCCGACTGCATGATATTAAATTTAAAGGGTTTTTTGTTTTCTGTCTTTTTGCAGGCGGGTTTTTTTAATTTTTAATATTTTTAATTTATTAAGTATCTACTTTTTAGTTCATGTAAAATAATTATTAATGATTTGCCACTCCAAACTTTTTTAAATCTATGGATTATATGTTTTTCAAACTCGCCTTTTAATGGCCTTTAATTTGATACCCCACTCAAGGGTCTTCACACATTTTTTTATCAGGCCTCGCTATAAAGCGCATAAAATCCGCCATTAAGATTTTATAAGAAATGTATGTACGCAGTGACACTTGCGACTTCGAGATGAATCTAATGACGTGTTATTTATTAAAATTGGTTGAGCCGTTATGGAGTTATGAGCGGACAAGGATACATACAATACATACATACGCGTCAAACACGTAACCCTCCTTCACAGTCGGGTAATAATAAGAACAAACGATGTTAGTGTTTTATGAATCAAAATAAAAAAATGGCCGAAATAAAAAAAAAAAGAGAGAAATAAATAAATTACTCACCAACAACGTTTTCCTCTATGACCTTTCCTTTGCCCATGCATGAATTTTCTTTCTCACGTATCGTTTGGAACATCCGTGCAAAGCGTCCTTTTTCTGGAGTCTTCTGCATGACGACATCACCTTCTTCATTATGTTCTCCATCACCAGGACCATCAATGTTATCTTCACTCCTGACAATAGGCATCACGGCCTGCATTTTAGCCGGCTTCCCCGCTTGAGGACTTGATTTATCTGAAGCACAAGGGATTGTTTCATTCTCCGATTGTCCAGTCTCACTTTTTTCATCACTATGTTTACTTAGACCCGGACTTATTTGTGATAAATCAGGAACATGAAGCAATTCTGGCAATATAGGCGTCTTTGGTGGCGGCGAATTCGCTATTTCTGCCATTTTATCCGGAATGTCGAGAACCTTTTTTGCTTCATCATGCACCACGGGTGAAATCACGGCTGCTTTTTTAACAAACTCCTCAACAACTTCTCTTTTCTCGTTTACTTTATCTGTAACTGTTGTCGTGAATCCTTCCATTTTGGTTTCGGCTTTGTCTGCCATAGTATCCATACTCTCAGCGACCTCCATTACTTTAGTTTCAATAGGGGATGACAGATCAATTTTGTCCATGTTGATATCGGTCACGCAAGGCGTGCTACCATTTTCGTTCTCAAGGTCATTGATGTTTACTATATGTGAGCCGCTAACGTTCGCTTCTAATGAGTCTATCGATCCGGTGTCTGAATTCACATTTCCATTCAAGTTATCTGTATTGTGCACTTCGATGTTGGAGTTGGTGATGTCATCAATTACATGAGAATGTTCTTCTGTTTTGTTCATGATCGGTACTTTTTGCAGCGGCGGTAGTTCGGTCAAGGAAATATGTCGGGATTGCTCGTCGATTATGTTGAAGTCGTTATTTGTAAAGTCCGCGTTTGAGCCCTTCGTAGCTGTTAGGAGAGTGTGGCAACCGCCGCACGCCACATTGTCGACTACGTGCCCATTCATTGCGGTGACCCGCTTAGGTGTGTATTGATTGGGCACTGCTTCGTTAGCGTTGTCGGCATCGTCGACTTCTTCTAAACAGAGTTTGTTGTGCCGAGACTCGCCGCACGCGTAAAGTAAACCGTTGTCTGAAATGTAAATATATTTTTACTTGTTTGTATTCTGTACGTCCAGTAACGCCCAATGAGTATCGAATACTGAAGGTAGCGGCCCGCGCCCCACTCGCTCGGCTCAGGTAATTTGGTCACTATTTATGTTGACGTGACAATGAAAATTAGTCAATTACTTTATATACCCTTAGGTATTTGTGTCGCAGCAATAACTATCGCTTTTGATGTGAACTGGAATAGTGGTTTCAAATAAATGAAATGTAGTATGTCATTTCCTTAATGATATGTTGTTGCATAACAATATTTAATATAGGTATTCAATCGATTGTTTACAATAGATTAGAACATATACCAATTATATTGAGGTAGGTATAAATTTATGTATGTAAGTAATACTATTTTAAAATATATATAAATAAGTACTTTTTTATTATTTCTACTAAATTTTTAACTAAGCTTAGTTTGGGGTGGAAATGAATTTAGCAAACTATGTTTTAAGAATGATTTATGTAACTCGATCTAAAAGTTTATATTTTGCACAGAGGGTTGCCAATGTAATGTTTCCAATCAGTGATTTTTAGCTCGACTGTTCGTTATCCTTTTCGGGATGTAACAGGAAACCTCGCTTTAAAGATTATCGTATTTTTAATTACCTTAGCGCTATAGAGATTCCAGCGCCAACAGCTTCATTCAGCTGTTACCAATCGTTAAATAGTTATGAATATGTTACAACAGATTTTAATTAAAGCACACAAACATAAAGCACCTATTCTGTTATAGGCAAATTCCAATAATAGACAATGCTAATATGTAGTACAATAAATTACAACCCGTAACCCAGCGGTTCTTCAGCGTTGAGTACGGAGCATACTGGTGTTTGTGGGACTGTGTTTAAATTTATATTCTTTAGGAGGTGACTTACTTATCATTACGTTGTTAAACATGTCAATCACAAATCGAGATGCATGTGTGGTATATAAGATATAAGAAATTAGTATATTAAAGGATGTTTAAAAGCAGCACCAGTGGATCATTTAAAAGTTATTAATTCAAGTCTGGTTAAACTACGTTAAAATGTATCGCTGAGATTTAAATTGGGTAGAAAAACATTATTTATGTTTCTCCGTTTCAAGACCTTCCCCTCGTTGTAAGGAAGATTACTTGGTCATTTGGTTGACTTACATGGCGGACATGAGTCACACAGAGGATCTAAAAGATTTTAATCTAAGCAAAATTATGACAGACACAGAACATTACGATTGGTTTTTATATGAGCAGGTTCCTGCGTGTGTACATTTCGGCTACATTCTTAATCTTGCTTGCGCAATTTATACAGGTCCGGGCTGTAAGGTGGATGTGTCATCAGTTCCACCTTTCTTTCTTTCTGTCATCTTATGTGGGGATGCGTTATCGTGTATTATATTATCTGTGTCGTGGTGTAGGAAGACATTGCTTCGTAAGGTTTCTATGGGTTTCTGAAAGCGGCGGTGCTTTTGTCATAAATTTTTCACCTTTGACGGTACGGTGATGACCCTAGTATGATACGGTGCATTGGGTGGAGACTATTTTACAGAGTTTTTCAAAGTGGGTTCCACAGAACTCAGGAGTTCCGCAAAAAGTTATCAGGGTTCTGCGAAATATTGGTGCTTGGAAATTTGGAAAACAAGAAACCGTGATTGCCTCTTACAAAACATGTTGAATAATTACAATGTGTCCTGTTATAATAGAGAATTTATAACTGGAGAGAGGCCTCCCTCCGTCATGAAATTGGGGTTCCATTAAATAAAAGGCATTTTGTGGGTGTTCCATTATGTTAAAAGTTTAGGAACCCTTGCCCATGTAGGTATGTTGTTATCATGTAGTTTTAATGTGCAATAAGATTGAGCATGCAGCCGGACCCTTAAGGGTAATATCTAAACTTACCAGTAACAAACGCTGTATGCATGGCTCCACACGCAACCAGCTTCAACTGGTATCCATCAAACATTTTCTCCATATCAATCTCAGTTGGTTCTGTCACATGCTCTACAGTCTTTGAAAGACCTAGCTGTCCTTTCTCATTGGAGCCAAAAGCCAAGATCTTGGCTTCGTCCATTGAGAGGAGGAAGCTGTGGGCCGCTCCACAACATGCACTCTTGATGGGAGTGCTTATAGATAGGACTTCTGGAACGTAAATCGTTGGTTTGTCTGGTATGCCTAGTTTTTGGTTCTCATTGTCGCCTGTTACGAAGACTGCGCCATTTACTGTTAAAAAAAACCCTTTATATATTTATTTCTTGTATAGGTATCTATAAGCGTCGCTACTGTGGCAGGTTCATCGGAGACTCGGCCGCTCGCATAAAGCATCATTACTTGTTAACTGTTTGTCTTGACGTTACAAAAGTTTGAAATCATGAGGAAGAAGAAAATAAAAAAAACAATCGAGAGAATTGAGGGAAGCGTCAAGACGGACGGTCTGAAAAAAGTCTAGAAGTGTAAAAAGCGCATATTTAAATATTGTTAAATATATGTCGTTATTGGGCTAATGAAATAACTTTTTATTCCTGATTCCCTGGAGTAAGGATCCTGGCTGCGCATCCCTAAGCCAACATTACACATTACACTACAAATGCTTATAGTTCAAGAGGGAAACGCCAAAAATGCAAGAACTTTATAAAGGTTGTATTTTTTATATTACGTCACATTGTTGGAGTGAAGAAATACCCTTTTGTCAGTCTGCTGGATTCCTTAGCGTTTGGCGTAGAGGTTGGTTATTTTTTTTTCGGATGAACTAAATATATAGAGAAACCGCTTTCTTAAACTTTAAAATTAGTTTTATACATTAATTCAAAATAAGTTTTACGTTTGTCAGTAAGCCGCGTCAGTCACGTGTTAAAATTGTATTCATTAATAGTGCTCCATCTGCGCGTGCTACCGAACGCGTGACCTGAAATTTAGTATAATATGCGGTAAAGAATATTATCATATTTACACAACAATTAGTTAGTCAGTATAACTCAGTAACAGATGCTGTCAGTAGCCGATTAAAATCCTGTACGATAAACGCTAAGAAATGAAATCTTCACTAATGTGACGTAATATCAAAAAACCAATCATTTTGGTACTCTTTGGTCTATTAGTACAAACATACCGCCAGGTATCTAATACTTGTTAAAATTTGGCTAAGCTTAGCATTATGCTATGTTGACATTATTGATTTTAATGCAAGTTTACCATGTTCTTAAATTTATTCATATTAGGTACTTACTTTAGTAAGCTGTTACTAAAGTACCTATTATGAATAATTGACAGGGCAAACAAACAAGAAAAAAAACAAATGGCCCTCGGTTCTGATTATTTTAAATTTAGAACGATAATTATTTTGCGATAAGGTTGCACCATGCATCACTGACATGACATGAGGGACTTGCCAACTAAAATGCTGGTTTTAATTGGCAAATAATAATATCTTGGGACAACTCACACAACGCTATCTTATGTACACATACGTACTTTACCCGACTTGGGAGTTTTTGTTGCTAGCGGTACAATTTTGACAAGTACAGAGTGAAGTTGTTGCGATCGCGATTATCTTCTCATTTGAAACGCATAGTACCTATATGCGGTGCGGTGCCGGAGCATTCCTGTCCCGCGCTGTGTGGTTCTGCTCTTAGTGTGTAAATTACAAATCAAAAGTCATGCTGACATGTTTTGTCAAGTATTACTTAATTGAGCTAATCCGAAGTCCACTTTATAAATTTGCTTTGCTTCAGATGGGGAAATTAGTGTTACTAAATCAATCAATAAAACACATAGCGTATTGTACGCTATTCATTTACATCTTCATAGGTGGTAAAGCATATTTGGCAGTGCTTCAACGCCATTTTGTGTGTCAGTCACAAATACTCACGATATTAACCTTCTAAAGTACTAACCAGTGATAAAGACAGTATGATAGTATCCGCACTCGACGAAGGAGATTTTCTCCATGAACTTGAGCTCGGTGAACTTGACACAGGAGCGCGTGTCGTCTCCCAGACCGAGCTGACCTTCTGTGTTCGAGCCGCACACGAACACACGACCGTTGTCTACAGAAATTGTGTATGATTAATATAAAAGTTAGTAAAAAGCTTTGAAGACAAGAGGTAAATTAGATATTTGGGGATATATTTTAGGAAGAAATTTAAAAAAATCTAAATTCTTTATTCACTTAGGATGCAAAACAACACTTGTGACCGTCGGGATTCTACATGTTCATGTAATGCCAAGTTCGTAAACAATAGGTAAAGCCGGAAAAAACAACATGGCAATAAAAACTCGCGGCCACTTTTTTCAAATGGCCAATATTTTATTGTGATACTATGATAAAGAACTGTTACAAATAGTGTTTTTAAAAAGTTGAAACATGAGATAAAATAAAATCAGCCCTAGTGGGTACATAAAAAGATGACACAATACATCTTTTCAGTCGCATAAACTTGTGGGCTATGCAAAGACTGAGGGTTTAGTCAGACCTTGGTGGAGAGGACGTAATATGTTATCTGGAGCGATAAAGAGCTATCCCCTTGGAAATCTTTTTTTTAAATTATATTTAAAAGATAACTAGCAATGTGCCTAATGCCTCAACCATTAGGCTACCGCCGCTTAATGTTGTGTACCTATAGGTAATTAGGTTCTTTGTACTAATTTATTTGATATTAGGTTTAAATTCTAGACAGAAACAAAGGGGGCATAAACAAAGGGCATAGTTTGACAGTAGACAGACATACATGCGCAAACAGTTTGTGCAAAAATTGGAGCAACAACAATTTGGCGTTCACACGACAGCGACTTGCATGCGCTACACGCTACACGTCCAATCTTATTTGCACAAACCGGATGGTGCAAACATTTGCGCATTTAAATTGTACCGTTTTCACATACATGCTTAATTGTGCAAATTATTTTTTGTACAACTTAGCGTTTTGTGCAAGCCATTTGTGCGATATACCGTTTTGCCATCTTAACGCACATGTTTGCTTGTACAAACAAGACTGAGATAGCATTTGACCATTTGTAATAGGCACGCGAATGTCGTTAGTTGAATATAGAATAATAAAATAAATAATAATAAAAAGCCTACATAATTTGCCAACAGTTCTAAGGCTAATTACACGATGCCATTTTCTTGTACATTCATGAATAAAAAGCTACTTTATATGATGCCAACACGTGAACCAATCAAGTTTTTATACCACCGGCAAGAAGCTTGCATCGTGTAAATCAGCTATTAGATACCCACCAGTAAGTATAGCTGTATGGTTGCTCCCAGCGGAGACCTGCCTGATGGCACCAGGCTCCTCGTCCAGCTCCACGAACTGCGGCACGGTGTGGTGCTCTAGGTCACCTGTGCCCAGTTGACCCTCATCATTGCAGCCCACCGTGTAGATTGCGTTCGTGTCTATACAGGGATTTTACAATCAGAAATGCGAGTTTAGATAACAATAGATATGCAGAACTCTTAGTTAAGCTTCTAATTTAAACGTAGACACTATTACAAATTGCCGAAGTAGGCTTAAAACGGTAAATATTTTGAAATAGGTAAACTCAAGGGTAATGACGTGATTTACCTAATTATATTTTATGTCTCTCAGACGTGGGATATTAAAGTTTTATGTTATCCAAAGGGATAACATAGTTTTAATCTAGTTTTTACGGCAACTGCTAATCTCAGGAACTACTGGTTCGAATTGAAAAAATAGTTTTGTGTTTGATATTCCATTTATCGATGAAGGCTATAGGCTATAGGCATATAGAGCATCAACGAAAAATGTTGCAAAAACGGGAAAAATTGACGCAAACAAAATTATGCGGGTCAGCTAGTCTAGTATGAGGCATGCCTTTTAAGTTTTGTCATTTGAAGAAAAAACACAACTAGAACCTTATAGTACTTTTTATTGTTTTTCAAAGTATTCACCACGTAGCTTAATACACGTTTCCATTCTCTCAAACCAGTTATTATAATATTTATTCCACTCTAAAGTGGGGGTGTTCAAAATGGCTGACTTGAAAGCGTCGACTGCTTCTTCACCGGACTGGAACCTTTGACCACGAAGACTTATCTTAATTTTAGGAAATGTAAAGAAATCGTTAGGGCTTTGGTCAGGACTGCATGAAGGATGGTCAAGAATTTCTACTTTTTCCTGCTTCAAATACTCAATCGTTTGACGAGCGCTGTGTGAGCTTGCGTTGTCGTGGTGCAGGATGATGCGTCGCTTTGAGTTAGATTTTCGAAGTTCGGCGATGACTTGTGGTAAACAAACTGTGGTATACCACTCTGCGTTAACCATTCTACGATCTTCAAGTGCAATAGTCGCAATATGGCCGGTTTTTCCAACGAACGTGGCCACCATCTTCTTTAAAGTGCTTCGAGAACTAACAACTTTAGTCGGCTTTGGCTCGTCTTGAAAGACCCAGATTGTAGATTGTTGTTTGGAATCAGAATCGTAGGCATAGATCCAAGATTTGTCACCACTGATGATGTCGCAGACGTGATTTGACCCTCCTCGGTTGAACCTTTGTAGAGTTTTCTTACACCATCTGACGCGGGCCGCCTTGTGATCGTCGGAAAGCAGATGCGGTATCCAACGGCAAACTAGCTTTCTCACACCAAGCGCTTAATGCAAGATCTTCTGAATGGTTGTCCCTGAGATGCCTAATAGAGCCTCTATCTCTCGATATGTCATATGACGATCTTCGAGAATTAGTTATCTCACAGCAATGGTGTTATCTTCAGTGAAGGTGGATTTTGGGCGTCCTTCGCGAGATTTGTCACTAACACTAGTATGTTCACGCTGGAATTCTAAATACTAGCGTTCGACATTCCGCAGACATGGGGCTTTATCACTGAACACAGATGTTAGTTCTTCAAAACACTGAAGCTGTGTCAGGCCTCTTCTAAAGTTGTAAAAAAATATTGCACGAACATTTTCCTTTGAAAGATTCATTTTCGTACGTAACCTGACAGATTTCAATCGACGCTTTGACTAAACAATAGCATTAATCCTAATACTTTAACTGTTTTGAGATTCAAAATTTAAACACATTCGAATATAGAACAGTTCCAAATTCAAAATTGCCGGGAAATATGGAAACGACAGATCTTAAAAGGCATGCCTAGTATTAAGTATTAATGGTTACACTGGCATTAAGACGTTTGAAAATTAGGAAACTAATAGTATTCATTACCATCTATTTCTATCAAATAAAACTACATAATAACGACTGCGTAGGTACTTGTGAAAGAGAGACAAGGGACAATATTAAGGTTTTACTCAGATTATTTCATAACTAAAGGAATAGACGAAACCTTGAAATGTCACATCCACAATGGGAATTAATAACAATAAATGTTATCAATTCCCATTCCATTTCTCGATTCGCGTAACGATGCCTGGCAAGAACGATATTTTGACGGAACCACTGCTACCTATATCGCAATCAGTGGCAGAGAGTGATAGGGGATAACGTGTTAGATATATACGTTCCATCTATTCTTATAATTATATAATCCGATAGGTTTTAGGTTAAACAGTGAAGAAATATTGGTCTGAGTAAATTTAAACTCTGTTGTCAAACAGTTAATTACAATTTACAGTATACGGGTATACATAAAACTGTCTGATATGAATGTGATGCATAGTTTAAAAAGGTAACATGTGCTTGCAAAGCGTTGAATGAGTATATTTGAAAACTGACGAACATTATCATCCGCGACTGTACAATTCAATGCCTTTTATAATATAAAAAGGATTTTTAAATGTGTTAATACTAAATACCTGTGACAAATACTGTGTGTGCTCTGCCGCAGGCTACAAACAGAGCTCGATGTGGTTTGAGCCACTTGACACAACTCGGCCGGGTCACCTCGTCCTTATGCCCGAGGCCCAGCTGACCCCATGCGTTACCGCCGAACACGAACACTCGACCATTCTCTGCAACATAACATTTTTTTATTCTCTATTTGTTACTTCGATCTGTGTCCTGTCCAGGGACAGTTAAAAGTATATCTGGCTGTTATGATATTATTGACATGCGCGAAAATCGCATTTCTCATCATCGCATCGCGGTGCACCTATAATGTGAGAAAAAGAAAACAGAACTTACGACATATGACAGCACTATGCTCGTCTCCGCAAGAGATGGCGACGATGGGGTCGTTCTTGATGAAGAAGTGGCTCGGCTCATTGTCGGCGAAGTGAGACTTGCCGAACGTGAACACTGCGCCCGTTTCTGTAATATAAACATAAAAATCAGTCTAACATTTAGTCAAATTAGTCTAGGAGCTAGCCACGGAAAAACGTTTGCAATTTTTAGAACGATGAAATCCAGTAAGGCAAACTAACTATTAAAGGGCTCATCTTAAGCATTTCAAAGGTATAACATGATTATGACTGTAGTACTAAAAAAGTTAGTTAGCAACTATTCTTTTAAATAAAGGTATAACATGATTATGACTGTAGTACTAAAAAAGTTAGTTAGCAACTATTCTTTTAAATAAAGGTATAACATGATTATGACTGTAGTACTAAAAAAGTTAGTTAGCAACTATTCTTTTAAATAAAGGTATAACATGATTATGACTGTAGTACCTACTAAAAAAGTTAGTTAGCAACTATTCTTTTTTCAATTTTCAATATTTGACAATAGCTGTGATAAAAGTTAATTGTTACATCGGTTACATACTGCAACTACTAAAAAGTATTAAATAAAAAAATAAATTATAAAATTAAAAAAACCCGCCTACACAAAAAAGATGAAAACAAGATCTTATATAATTGACCGACTGCATGAAATTATATAATTATGTAGGGGATCTTGTTTTCATCTTTTTTGTGCAGGCGGGTTTTTTTATTTTTATATATTTTTTTTTTTAAATTGAAAATTCTTTCTCGTGTGTCTCTTTTATATTGATCCGTTTTATCATCATCATCAGAACCATTTTTATGGTTCCGTAGCCAAAATGGCAAAACGGAACACTTATAGTATCGTCCGTCCGTCCGTCTGCAGCTTTGCTCAGAGACAGTTAGTGCTAGAAGGCTGTAATTTTGCATGGATACACATATTACTTATGCCGACAAAGTGAAAGAACACAATTTTGAAAAAAAAAAAAAAAAATTGTGTAAGTATCCCTACTTACACTATTTTTTTTTCCTAATCACATTCCTGTATGTAAAGTTGGGTATTTTTTTTTTCTCACCTACCCCATCGTGTGGGGTATCATTAGATAGGTCTTTTAAAAACACTTGTGTTGTAAAGATTTTCATTTTTCGATTAAGGGATCCGTTTTTGAAATATTAAGTTTTAATGTACAATTTTTTGTTAGAGTCAAGTGTCAGCCCCTTGCCCCAATACCCCCCAGTACCCCCCCCCCCCTGCCAGCTAAATGGTTAATGTTGGGTATGTGAAAAATTCACGGTATTAGTATATATTTAGTGAAATTAAAAGGAAAACCTATCATAGCTAAGTAGGCTTTACAAGTTCACGAGTAACAGCTGATCAAATGAGAACTAACAAAATTTTCGTACAGATTCCATTGAAAAATACTTATATAACATTGTTAGTAGTATGAAACAAAAACAACAGAAAACAAACTTCTTAAGCCGCAATTCGAATGGGGGACTACGGAACCCTACATTGTTTTTTTTATATTTTTCTGTTGTCAGCCCTTTAGAATTGTTAAGTTCTTAGCTGTATTGCTTCCAGTTGCTATTACTATTCTTCGCACTAGCAAAAATTGATCCAATCGTTAAGCTAACTGGTTGTTATGTAGGTAATTGCAGTTAACTCTGTACTTTCTTAAGTAGGTACTTATCAGCGGAATATCTGATTCATAAGTGTGAGATAATACAGGTGACTAGTTGACCTCAAGGTGAAGGAACTACATAGTATATGAATATTTAAGTAGGTATTTCTTACTTTTGTACACCTGGGGGCAAACTTATATTCGACTCACCGTCGGTGAGTCAGGGAGTGTAAGCTAATACAGGTGACTAGTTGACCTATATATATACCTAGTTCAAAAACGCACGAACAAACAAAACATGATGAACACAATTGGTCATGGAATATTTGGTTCGTACGTGTGGACAAATTAGCAAAGCGAACACAGTTTCTTTTTTTTTTTTTTTTTTTTTTTATATAAAAAGATAACTAGCAATGAGGGATTGTGGTCCCACATTACTAGCAGCTGTTAACCCCTCCAGCTAAGCTCTATGGCTTGTGTTAGGAGTGGGTTCGTCGGTAGTATAATGCCCAGGATTCGAACCCACGACCTCACGATTGCGAGACCGATGCCTTAGCCATTAGGCTACCGCCGCTTTTTCAACAAGTGTTTACGCTCAATCCCTCCATAACCATGAATTCATAGTTGTAATGGAAGTGGTCAACAGTGAAGTAGCTAATAAACACAAACAATGTTGCATCAAATTTCTGCGAACACCGTCCGCATAGCATAGACAAACAACACCATCATAATTGGATCGCTACGAACATTTTTGACGATCATAGTGTTTATGTGCTTTAAGTAGTGCACCATGTTTTTGTTTGTTTGTGCGTACACGGCTTTTTACAAATTTCTTTCTAACATTTGATTTAAATTTTTATTGTTTCGTACTTAAAAAAAACCAGAAACCTTATAGGATCACATTGTTGTCCGTCTGTCTGTCTGTCAACATCTTATATCTCAGGAACGCGCGGCGGTATCAAGTTGAAATTAAAACCATATAATCAAGTCTACAGTCCACTGAAGCTGTGAAAAAAATCAAACTTCTAAGTTAACTTAAAAAAATACATACGTAAAACTGCCAGACTCGATTCCTGATCTATTTATAATATGTACCTACAAATCTGTACGGAACCCTGAGTGGGCGAGTCCAACTCGAACTTGTCCGGTTTCTAAAGTGTCCGTGATCTTGAAAGATGGCTTACCGAATGGAGTATCGATCGAGGATAGTCGCCTAAACGTTGTCATTAACCCTAATTTTATATTGATTTTAAGTGTTAAGAACCTGTTGGGTTTCTTAATTACAGCAGAACGTTTTGGAAGACGGCTAAAGTCCGTCATCATATCTTGACTAACCAATATTGACTGAAAAGAAAAACCGTTACAAGTTCTTTAAAGTTAACCTACCAAAGGAATATCTATTAAATAAAATATTCATTTAATTGCCGTGTAATTACATATACAAAGAACTTTCAACTATGACAAAGTACAACGTCCGCTATTTCTTAAAGACTTTACGTGGTACCTACACGGAAAACTTTTTAAGGGGCAGTAACATGAGCTACCCTAACCTTTGTTACTATAGGAAAATGTTATTAGCGGACCGTTTATTAGATACTAGCTTTCGCCTGCTGGGATGTCGGTTATCGCGATAAAAACTATCTTATTTCCTTCTCCAGGACTTAACAATCTCCATACCAAAATCGTAAATCGGTTTAGCTGTTTAAGCGTTAAAGCGTAACAGACAGACAGAGTTACTTTCACATTTATAATATTAGTATAGATACGCACTTACAATAAACGTTATTCATTCAGGGTCCTTATTCACGTAATTCTTTTCCGTTTTCGTGGCAAGCCCGTGCGAACTGGCGCACGCGCAGTGCGCTCAAATTAAAGAAGAAAAGAAGCTCTCTATTTACCATTATGACAAGATTTTGACAGTTCACACGAGTTTACCGCCAAAATGGAAAAAAAAAATAACGTGAATAAGGATCCTACTGCGGATTGGCGAAGCAGAACCGGAGGCATACTCTATTTCAATGAAAACGAAGTTTCGATCAAAAATGAGGTGGTGATATACAAAGCCAGGAACATCTATTCAATCCAACGTTCCAGAAAATCGTCCATGGGTTCGAACTTCTTGTGCTTATCCAAAATAATATTTGAATACTCCCCGTAAACTGAAGAAATTTAAGTGAACGAAAATTCATGAATTTCGTTATAAAGAAAGAGAGTAGGCCTGCAGTGCCGGCCTGAGCCAGATTTAGTTTGTCAAGTGTGAAATCATTTCAATGATTCGATGATACCGCCTGAGTACCACGCGCGACGGGGACACATATCATTTTTACCCGACTGCGGAGGAGGGTTATGTGTTTGACATGTGTGTGTATGTATTTATTTCGTTGACCAGACCAAACGCGTGGGCCGATTTTGATGATTCATACGTCAATCGATTTGTACAAATTTTGCGAGTGTCACTAAAGGCGACAGCCAAACGCCATATTGTGATAGAGAAAAAAAATTAAGTCAACAAACTATTATGTCATGTGGGATATCATCGTGTAGGTATTTTAAGGTCATGATGAGGTTTCATAAAACATTTTTCAAATGAAATAACCGTTTAGGATATAGGTATGGCGATTTAAAGTTTGTTACCAAGTATTTTCACTCAAGTTTTCGGTAGATACCGTTATTACGTTACGTTTTAGAACTAAGCACTAAAAAGTATTAAATAGAAAATAAATTTAAAAATTCAAAAAACCCGCTTTCTGAAATAAGATTTAAACAAGTTAACCTTAAATCATGCAGTCGGGCGCATTTTGGTAAGTTCATAATGAATTCATGAATGCCTCCGACTGCATGATTTAAGGTTATCTTGTTTCAATCTTTTTTAAGCAGGGTTTTTTGATATTTTTTTTGGCGCCATAGTTTCCTTAGCTGTGCCTGGAGGAGCCGCTTCGTTCGCCCCAGGACAAGCCGACCCTGAACCAGACCTAACTGCTTCGCTAATGAAATCCACCCTGTACCATGTATAACTTTAATATACAACATAACGAATGACGTCAGAGTGGCCAAAATTACAGGTGCTAGTGCCGTTATCGAAGAAAGTAAAAATATAACGTAGCCATTAGTAGTTCGCACGTAACTTCCGTTGACCGCTGAAAAAAGCCTTGGGACTCGCGTTAGATGTTAAGAGATTACAACTGTTGTTCATTAATGACTTAGGTGACTGGTTAAATACTACTTATACTTCTACATTTAGAATCGATTAAAATCTACATATGTAATAAATTAATGATATCTTTAACCACTTACCTATTGTTAAATAACGCGGTTAGATGGTTATTGCGGTAATATTTAGCCTATGTTCTTTCCAAGCTTCAAGCTACGTCTAAAATAAATTTCACCAAAATCGACCAAGTAGATTCGATCGACAAGATAAATTTATTAAAGAAACAAATCATTCCTATCTTTAATATTATGATTTAGTGATCGGCGTAGGCATTCAGCGGGATTCGTCAACCGTGGCATAGCGTGGACATACCAGCTCATCACAAAATCCCGGGATTCATCTTCTTCTTACTTATATCAACCCATATGGTTTCCCACTGCTAGGCACAGGTCTCCCCAGTAGAACCTAATTATTATAGATCCTGAGGGTATTTGCCATAATCGCCACACTTGGCGGGAGGGTTGGCGAACGCAGTAGGTTTTAAAGTACGCAGAGAACGCTGTCCTCCTGTGTAAAATCCTTTAGTCGCCTTGACGACACCCACGGGAAGAGATGGGGTGGTACTATTCTTAACTATATCTATAATAAACGCCTATTTAATAAAACTAGTACTCTAAAAGTGTTATATTTATATACTTTAGCTAGACATCTAGAGCTATTCGTATAAAACGAAGAACAAGTGTTACATGAAAACCTAAATTGCTATGGCGTTTCGATTCAATAGTAAATACTCTAACACAAACATTCATGACCCCTCCAGCTTAGCTTAATGGCTTGTGTTAGTAGTGGGTTCACGTCGGTAGTATAATGGGCAGGATTCCAACCCACGACCTCACGATTGTGAGACCGATGCTTAGCCATTTACCGCCGCTTCAAATTCCATTTAAAAATCCCGGCGTAGGTAAGTCCATGTTAACACAGCATTTGAGGGCAATGATCCTAAATGGCACTATCTACGGCGACCACTAATTATGATACTTATACCAATATTTTTACACGAGAAGTGCGACACATATGTGAAAATAATGACAGCTTGGTTTACCGAAATTTTAATAAACAAGACGATGGGCTATCCAACAGTATAAGTTTTTTTAATTCGTACCCGTAGTTCTTGATATTATCGCGTTCAAACAAACAAACAAACTCTTCAGCTTTATAATATTAGTATAGGCACAGATAATATAATACTATACTAGTGTATAGGTATAGTGTGTGTAGCATTGAGATTAAGATTAACTACATCAAAATGGACTTGGCTGCGGTTTTTATGAGAAAGTTATTTAAATTGAGATAGAGCTGTGTATCAAGAATTTTTTTACTATAAAATAACTTTCAAAAAGGTTAGACCGTATTAAGAACTTACTGTAGCAAGTACCTACTTATGTTAATGTTAGCCTTTTCATGATATATTTGGCTGTCAGCTCAACCTTAGTAGGTAATTAATTTTATCAGATGTACTTAACTGCCTTCAGTCCTTGGAAATGGCCAAAGACTGTGATGAAATAACTTAATGTTGTATTTCTGGGAGTGAGCGATGAGATTAAATTAAACAACATTTATATAACTAGCTGACCCGTGCAACTTCGTATGCGTATGCGTATATTTTCCCCGTTTTTTGAAACATTTTTCGTTGACGTTATATAACCTATCTACTACTACTAGCCTTCCTTGATAAATGGGCTATCCAACAGTAAAAGAATTTTTCAATTCGGATCAGTAGTTCCTGAAATGATCGCGTTCAAACAAAGTCTTTAGCTTTATAATATTAGTATAGCTTACTTATTAGTTTTTGCCCGCGGCTTAAGTCATGTATGCAATACATCGCAACAAGAACTATATTATGTCCTTCCCCGGGACTCAAACTATCTCCATACAACATTTTATTTAAATCGGTTTAGCGGTTTAGCTTGAAAACATAAGAGACAGACAGAGCTTCCTTAACAATTTATAATGTTAATTTGGATTTGACCCCGGTACAAACTGACTGATGTCACTGTCAGTGTGTACCGAGGTTATTGTAAATACTAGCTGTACCCAGCTTGGTATTTTTGTGGTTCAACCCCTCCCTATTCCCCGAAATCCTATTCTATCCAATCCGTACCATTGTAGCACTGGTAGCACCCACACCGATGGCTTTGGATGCGTTTTTTATGGTTCCGTACCTCAAAAGGAAAAAACGGAACCCTTATAGGATTATTTTGTTGTCCGTCCATCCGTATGTCTATCTGTCAAAACCCTTTATCTCGGGAACGCGTGTAGGTATAGATGAAATTAAAACCATATAGGTACTCAGGTCTACAGTCCCTTGAAGCTGTGAAAAAAATAAACTTCTACGTTAACGTAAAAAAAGAATACGGCCGGTTATTCAAAAAAAACTGCGAGACTTTATTCCTGAACTATACTTACTACCATGCATAAAATGCATTTTTGAGTAAATTAAGAACATTGTTAGTGGAAAAATGCTATTATTCTATCAAGGATTTTCTAAATGATACATTTTAAAATAATTCAATAATGAGTAAATTATTTATAATTAGTAAAATTAAAATTAAACTATAATTGTATTTAGTTTTTATATTTATTGATTCCATTAATTGTTGCAGATTTTATTACCTAAGTATTCTATTTTAATATTATATTGTAATCTAAATTTTGTACACCGATATCGGTAAAACATGTTGATCTAATAATAATATAACACCTCTGTATCTACCTTACACATGTTGAGGCACATAAATATATGTTGTATTTGTATTTGTATTAACTATTTAATATGTACCTACAAATTTGTACGAAACTCTCGGTCGGCGAGTCCGACTCTCACTTGTACGGTTTATTTTATTGAAAGTTAACTCAGGATAATTCTTGGCTTTTTTTGATGAGCGATTAACTTTTTGTCTTAAGTGTCAGAGTTTTTTTAATATGCGCAAATTATTATAAACTAGCTGTGCCCGCGACTTCGTTCGCGTGGAAGTTGGGTTTATGTTATGGTAGTTTATATTACAATTTAACTTCTGTGTAAAACATATTGGAAACATGCTCAACAATGCTGTGTGGCATCTATCGATATTAGGGCCTAGCTTTAATCAGGGCCCGACCTATGGCAGGGCAAGCCTAGCAAATGCCCAGTGCAGCAAAATAAAGACCGACAAAGTTTATGGCGCCAGACCGTTAGAAGACAAATTATAAAAATTCCTTTGCTTTCAGCACCTCGACAAAAAAGTATTTCACCAAAATGATTTTCATCACATCAAATATTATTAGATAATATTGAAAAATTCCCCCCCTCCCCCGTCACGCGAGAACTTGGGTGGTTTCGGGTTAAATGCAGCCCGAAACCGCCCAAGTACTCGAGCGAAATTTTGTGTTAAGGAGCTTCGATTCTGACTCCGAAAGGTCGAAAATGCCGATTGATTTTAAACCTCCGATTCAAACTTCGGCTCCGACACTTTTAAATCGGACGTTTTAATCGGAGGTACCTAGCCGCTCGCTCCTTCAAAATAATTTAAACATAGGTAATAAAGGTATGATAGAAAAAACTCTCACAGATTTCCTATGATCGCGGGTTATGTCCTGCCCTAGCGATCTTTTCCGAGTCTAAAGTACACACACTTTGTGTCCGTGTTGTAAAGTCCCCCGCGAAATAGGGCTAGTTATGTTTTTAAAAAATATCCTGTTTTTAAAACATTGCATTCCCGCGGTACTGTGATGTGTTCAAACAAACAGACAACATTCAAACGTTTTTAAAAGATCTTTTTTGTGTTTAAATACTTTTCTAAACTTATTTCAATATTTTTTTTCACTCACTTTAGAAGATTTATATACTATTTTATAATGTCTATTTTGGTAAATTATAAAATAGGTGTGTCAACCTGTCGCAAATTAAGATCATCATAAGTATATTCATATGACTCTACGTAAGAATTTCAGATTTTTTTAAAATCAATTTTCCTGTCATTTTTTAATTTGTATTTAAACGCCATCTATTTTCAAAACTGGATAAGTTGCTTTTAATACATGATGATTTTATATTAAATTAAACTAAAATTTTCATGCATGTTAAACGTAGGTAAGCAAGGTATTTAACCTTAAATTATTCACGTGATTAAGACCCGTAATATATATATTTTCATAATGTGTACAAATCGCGAAAGTTTATCAACATTTGTAGGTAAGCAATTTTGGCACTCAGAAGAAATCGAATCACAGATGGCGCCACGTGTTTTATTTTGATATAACATTTATAAATTCTAGAAAATATCAAGTAGTTATTGTTTATTTGTAATGAAATATTGTTCTTCAATTCTACATTCATAACATAATCACGATTCATGCAAAACAATGATAAAGGTGCCTATTGAAAGTGATTGATTAATATGAAAATTTGTTAAACAAAGTAAGCATGTTAAAGTCAAGAAATATACTTAAAAAAAGAATAAAAAGTTTTTTTTTAAAAACACAAAAAGAGACTCGCACACTTGGGAATCGATCCTCTGATCTCGCTTCTCACTTGTTCAATACCGCCACTTGTACCATTAGACCACCTCAACCGATATTAAAGCTGTTAAAATAGCTGATCTTAAAAAAATTAAAATGTTGTGTTTAGCTCCTTATAGTTTTAGCGTGAAGTTACTGTTTCCATGGGTTACAATTGTAAATAATAATAATAATAATAAACGTTTTATTAAAATAATGGCTTATTGTGGAAAAATTTGTGAAAAACCATAATGGTTCGACCAAACATACGTTGCTGCTCGCTCCCTATAGACGATAGCGTAATGATTCATAGTGTAAGTAATCACCTATAGTATTTACAATAAAACTACAAATTTTCATGAAGATCCGTCAAGTAGTTATTGTTTTATGACGATAAATAGCTACAGACATTAACCGTTATTGCTTAGCTCCTATGGGAAATAGCGTGATAAATTATAGCCTATATGTTAATCCAGACTTATTAGAATACACATAGAAAATTTCAACCGAATCTGTCCGGTAGTTTTTGCGTGATGCGTGTTCAAACAAACAGACAGACAGACAGACAGACAGACAGACAGACAGACAGACAGACAGACAGACATTTCTAAAAATGCAGCAAAGTGTTTAAATACTCTTTTCGAGCATTTCCTAATATTTTTTTTCACTAAGTTCGGCCATGTACAGACACGTGAAATTTACAGTTTTATTATATGTATAGATACTCGTAGATAAGTATTTTTTATGGAGTAGGCATTTACCATGATAATATACTGTTTTGCGTGTCCAAGGTAGCACTTAGTATAGACCAGAGTAACTGAGAGTACAGAAGGCAAGCTGTCGTTTGCTCTTTTCAGCCGAAAGGCGTCTAATGTACTTTGTTGCATTCACTGAGCACAACGACTGGATGGACTTCGACAATGATCAGGTATACGCAATCTCGGACCATTTTGAATCATTTTATTAAGAAGTTCCGTGTAAGACGGTACGTGACAAGTCAATAAACACGGAAATTGACTGGCCTGATGGTCTAATGGTTAGTGACCCTGACTGCTAAGCCGGAGTTCGTGGGTTCGATCCCCACCTAGGATAAAACTTTGTGTGATGGATGAGCAAGATGGTTAATTCTGTGTCTGAGTGTAATTTATCTATAATATATACTCGTATGTATTTAGAAATATTGTAAGTATGTTTATTAGTGGCCTGGTAGCCATAGTACAAGCTAAGAAGAAAAAATACTGTGGATTTAAATTAAGTGTGGCGTTATTTTGTTCCGATGCTTTAAGTGTACCTTAAACGTAAAAAGTTTGCGGAACACTGCACTAGACTACATCATATATACAAGGTGGGTTCAAATCTCTTCTTCAAAGAGTTCTAAACAGCTGGCCGTCCATATTTCGGGACGAAGTCTATGTGTGTCCCTTTTTTTTTTTTTTGTAAAGTCATAGGTATGCCAGGCTGCCACGATGGTAACGACAACCTTGGCAGGAAGCTAATTCCACAACCGGAGTATTCGCGGGAGCATGTGCTTCTGAAATGGCACTGTGCAAGACCAATTAGGCTCCAAAGTGTGGGAATGAACTTACTGTCGATGGCGAGCGGTGTGATGGAAGGAGGCTGTAGGCATCAGGTCGAATAATTCCTGAGAACTAGGTATATGAATTATGGGCGTAAACAGAATCATTGTCGGGAGGGGTGAACCTTTGTCTAATTTTAGGGGAAGGATTTCAACCCGCAAATTCCCCTTCGTTAAGTATCCCCATGATATGAACGTGTATGAGTTTGTCTTCTGTACTCTTGATGTTTTGTGCCAGTGCAGTGTGCCAGTGACGTTGTATGTAAAACAGTACTAGCGTGGAACGGAATGCAACATTTTTATTATTTTATGGTAATTAGACTGAATGCATGCTGCGTCACGCTTTGCTTTTAATACACTGTGTTTTATTGTTACGTTATATTGTAAATAAATTGCACCTATATTATAAGCTCAGCCGGCATCTCAAATTGAAGTCGTTCACTTAACTAAACTTACACAACACGGGCAATTGCCCCCCCAAACTCGACTGAATTACCTTTTTTAAGGGGAATTTGAGAATTTTGACACTGGATCGCTGTGTTTTTGCAGGCAATTGCTCCTGCTGCTTCCGTGATGATGGATATAGTATAACGGTGTTGAATCTAACACACCCCCCCCCCAGAACAAAGTTCTGAATCCGCGCCTGCACCAAATTCGGTGTACATTTTGACCGGCTCACTTATTGCGTGAATTTTTTTTATTGGCTTAATGAGGGATGAAGCATCCCGTCTTCTACTCAGGACCTCAACGGTTGATATATACCTAAGCGAAAGCAAAGCAAGTACCAGTAACATCCAAATCCATGGTTGGCAAAGATCTGATTATCACCGCACTCTACTTCTCATTTCAGACATTAATTCGGAAGTCTAATTTCACTTGCTACAGTGCAATCATTCAATTTTATATTGACAGACTTATATAAGAGTTGCACTTTATAACCTAAGTGAATAAAGTACTTAGACTTACAATGTGTGTTGTGATTTGGTGTTATGTAGGTACTTGGACAATTAAACTAATAATGATAATAATGTAATGTCTTGGGACAACTCACACAACGCAATCTAATCCCAAACTAAGCAGAGCTTGTACTATGGAAACCAGACAACTGATAAACATACTTATATATTTCTAAATACATACATATTATAGATAAATAACACCCAGACACAGAATAAACCATCGTGCTCATCACACAAAGTTTTATCCTGGGTGGGGATCGAACCCACGACCTCTTGCGTAGCAGTCGGGTACACTCCCACCAGAACTGTCAGAATATCCATCGCTACAATATTGTATCACAGAGATACTAGTTAGTAGGTACAGATAATAGAGGCAAGAGTTATTTTTTGTTATAGATAGGTTCAGTATGATGTATTGAATGCAAATGATTTAGACTGGCCTGTTGGCCTAGTGGTTAGTGACCCTGACTGCTAAGCCGGAGGTCGTAGGTTCGATCCCCACCCAGGATAAAACTTTGTGTGATGAGCACGATGGTTTATTCTGTGTCTGGGTGTTATTTTTCTATAATATGTATGTAGAAATATATAAGTATGTTTATCAGTTGTCTGGTTACCATAGTACAAGCTCTGCTTAGTTTGGTATCAGATGACGTTGTGTGAGTTGTCCCAAGATATTATTTTTAGATATTATAGGCACAAATTAACTACCTGCATACAAACAGACGGTCCACACCACACAAAGATTTATCCTGGGTACGGATCGAACCTACGACCTCCGGCTTAGCAGTCAGGGTCATTAACCACTACAGCAATAAGACAATCTGGATAGGTTATTAGTTATATGTAGGTATGTATATAAAAAAACCGTGCGTGACTAGAAATACAAGAAATACCTAGAAATACCTGCGGGGATCATGCATTGTTTAACTTTAGATTGCTAGGGTTAAACCCTGTACCTAGGCACCTATGCCTTGAACCTAATCATGCCAGTCGAAAGCCAGTCGAAAGGTTAGTAAAATCGAGACAGTCTATCAGCTTGTCCCTATTTTACTAAACACCAGCCAAATGCAAGTAACTTGTTGCAATTTCCGGGGGAGGGGGGGAAGGGGGTTCCACTAGATACACCCATGCAACGCATTAAATGGAAAGGTTAAATTACTGAACGATCTGAGTTGAAATTTTACATACATATTGTTACACAAGTTAAGTACATAAAGTAACTAATAAAATAAACAATGGCAATAAAAGCGAATCAGGCACGAAAATTATAAAGATTGAAATCGAAAACCTACATAAATACTAGCAGAAACGCTAATAAAATCTAAACTCGTAGTACCTGGTATCACTGGTATTAGTAGTACATACTTAGTATTTGTGCCAATTGCGGTAAATTAGGCTGTCATAACTATGGCCACTTCGATTATAACAGGAGAAAAAAAAAATATTCCCATTTCATAGAAAAATAATCGTTGTGCAGTGAATGGGTACCAAAACACATAAAGTACACTGATTAAAATCAGTTGAGGTATAATCCAAGCTGCCAGTAGCTGGAAAAGAAGTAAATCCTAGACAATGGCTCTCTGATATATATTTTTCAATGTTTTGTCAAAATATAAACTGTTGGACTTCTAAAAAATAAAATATCAGCAACACAAATACAACTTAAAACGCACGACAAAATCGCCTAGTTTGTAATGGCAATCAATCGTTGCATAGACATTCCCTGCCCTACACTACAAGGCAAAATAATGACCTAGTAAAATTTGTAATCGATATTAATAACAATATGTGTACAAATGTAGCGAAATAGTACGTGTTGAACTAACGCAAAGTATTTGGTAATTATACCTTTATTGTGTGGTATGCGCGAGGCTGTTCGAATTCTCGTAATTTGTACACTCAGTGGCTAACTCCTAGATGACTTTTTAATAGACGACTATCAAATAAATGGAACACAATAATATTTGAAAAATGGAGGGAAAGAACTTTTTTCAATGTTTTTATTAATTCGACTAATTCTGATATTCTCGTCAATGACACAGATGAGAATGTTAGTTCTTAAGAACCAAAATGTAATAAACTTCCTGGGAATTATGAAAATGGCGGTAAACTAAGCTGACATTTTCCCAGCTCCGCATCATGTCATAATCCATGAAATAGATACGACCGAGTCTATACAGTTAAAGTATACAATAATAATTACTTCACGTTGGCAGAAATTGTCTGGAATATTTGCCAGATTGACATCAACTCAAAAATAAGAAAAAGTATTAAAGCTGGACGTTATTTTTGTTTATGTATAGATAAAATTCGTTTAATGAGTTTAGAAAATGCTCTTGTGATTGTCTGGGTTCTCTAAAGCATTGGCTTTGTTTGGTCCAAGCATTTTTAACTAACATACCAAAACAAAAGACTTAATGCATGCTTATATTAACGCTAAGTTTAGAAGTAACCGGAAACCATATCTGAATACGGACACAATGCTCTACTTATTTATCCAGCTTAAACACACATTTCATGCAAAACTTTCCAATTACTTACAACTACTGGTCATTTAAAAATTTGCAAAAACAAAACCTGGCCACACTAAATTTAAAAAGTTATCATCTGTCAGTGTGACAAAGGAAGGAATATTTTAAAATTTAAAATAAGAACAGTTTACCTGGTATGTCGTCTGCCATGGCGGCTAGCGTAAGTCCATGGTACACAGTGTGGTGGGGCGGCCGCGGGGCGAATACTGACCGCTGGACGCACGTGCCACCCCTAAACCACCACTGTTCGACGTTGATTTATGTATGGTTGCTGGATATGGCTATTTACAAATGCAATATTTTTTTATATTAAAGATAACTTAACGATAACAACACACAACGAAACGGCGGCTCGCCTCATTCTTCCACACACAACCATTACTTGCCAGAGCGCAGGAGCGCAGGACAAAATAAAGACGAATATTCGTATTACTATGACAACATGAAAATTCTCATCTTATCCATTTTCTGTAACGTCAAGATCTTTTTACGGGTTTAAATTTATTTTTGTCATTTACTAGAAGAACTCTTTGGCTAGTCACACATTTTTTTTGGTGTCCTAATATTTCAGTTTCCTATATAATTTTTTGATAGAGCTGAACGCTGTTTCGCTTAATCTCTACCTTTATTATGCTAAGTTAAATTGCTTGTTTTAGGAGTGACTATTAGGCTATCTACGCTTAAATTATGTACTAATAAAACAGGGGAAGCAAAGGATGACTTAGGTATATAAAACTCAGTAGGCTAGCTGACAGTCAAGTCATATTTCAGAAATTTTCTAAACGATACGCTCTATAGAAATTTATAAACACTATGAACTGCTTCACTCCTGAAAGGCTTTCTGTTTTCTAAGTGGCTCTGAGCCAAACAGCAATTCTTTTTTGATACACTTTTTTACAACAACAACTTTTGTCAACATTACCTGAAAAAACAACGACCTACATACATATTAAGCTCTGTAGTAGAATTAATACATTAAAAAGGTAATTGGCAAGAAATGCCAAATTACCTTATTAATGTTTTAATTGCAAAACATAAAATTGCTATAAATCTATAGTAGAATTTTTAAAATGGTCTGTTATGAGTAGAGACATTGAGTTTTATGACCAATCATAAGAGTTTCTGTTTTGTAAACAAAAATGGTTGTCTGTAAAGTCGACGCCATAAGAAAACATTGATAACATTGTAATAAACAACGATGTCTGTGACAGCTTCAGTGGACCCGTGCGCATGCGGCCGGCAATCTTACTTTAGCCTATCAGCAGGCAGAATCGCCATTCGAGTTGCTCAGCAACCGGTCAATAACATGCTTAGCAAGCAATCAATAACGTGACACTTTTTTGTGCGTGCACCCCGTCATCGATTTATAAGACGTTATCACGTCAAAAACGATATATGGATATCGTTGCAGAAAAATACCATATCCATAAAATCTATATCCAGGATCAATGTTATTGTCGTACACAGACCACCAGCAACCAAAACAAAATGACCCACCCTGCCCCTCCCCTGTCCGTTCAAATATTCACCACTTTAAGGACAGGAATCATTTCCCCGAGGTCAAAGAAAATTGGTCATCAGTAAAGTGAAATAGTTTTTTTGTTCAATTGTAATAAATATTGTCTATTGGTTTGTTTACAATGTAATTGCTTGTGTACGTGCAACGAGTATGTTTTTATTGGGAGAGGGGGGGTGGGGTGGGTTATAATTATTAGTTTATTTTTAAAAGATAGCTAACTAGAATTGAATTGTAAGTCCCACATTAGTAGCAATCCTGTTAACCCCTCCAGCCAAGGTCAATGTCTTCTGTTACGAGTGGATCCAAGTCGTCCGTCAAGCTGAGAGCTAAGTACGATGCCTTAACCATTATGTAGGCTACCGCCGCTTTGCTTATACGTCATCTATCTGTGACTTTGCGAGTCTGTGCGTCTATATATCTTTATCTGTGGGCCTACGTGCCCGTCAGTAGCATTGTATGGATGCAATGTTTATGCACGACGGTCCATCCATTAAGATACGAAATGAGTAAGTAGGTGCATAGTAAATCAGGTTCAAAAACTATGACAGAACCGAGTCAAGGTATAACGGGATCGGCACCGTATCAACTCGAGCCGTTCAGTATACTCTTTGTATGAAACTCCCTAAGAAATATAATAAACAGATTGAACGAAGAACAGTCAATCACAGTCCAACAGTCAAAGGTATACAATATTCCCGCCAATTCTCTATTCGTCCAATCATGAGGTCGTCGTAACCTATCTGTCATAAATAATAAAGAGCAAAGATAGAATATTTTTATAATATTTTAAGGTCTATGACTTATTGTTATTGTGTAGCTTCTTTAATATGATGATAGATGGCGTTAGTAGTTGTAACACTATAGCCAGGCATACCAAAGAGAATTTAAAACTCTACGAAGTATTAAATTCTCTTTGGTAAGGCACACTGATCGGATACTTATGGCACAGATAATATAATACTATACTAGTACAGATACCTCATCCCATACAAAGAAATGCGATCGTCCTAACTCGGGCTCCTGTTCGGGCTCGTTTACGGAGACGCTAGATGGCATTAGCAGTGGTGCATAGCAAGCGACATCTAGTGATTCAGGCTACAGCTGATTGATTTTAATGGCCCTCCTTACTAAAGTCGCCAAAAGATGGCGGTAAAAACATCGAGGGATGAAAATTGAGGCCTCCGCTTGGTTTGTTCTAGGTCGTGCGTTACTTGGAAATAAAGTTGGTTGCTACTACGCGGTCATCGGCCGTGCTTAGGTCCGTATTAATAGATGAAGCTCAGATTCGTTCTAAAGAACGATATCATCTGAGTTCCCTTCTAAGTGCGGTTAGCGTCTTACTAAACGGCACTAATTAATAAACATGTATTGATAGCTTATATCGCGCCGAATTTGTTATTGCTAAAGTAACTCGTCGGTGTACACCTCAAAGTTGAACCTACTTCTATTATGATAGAATGTTTGCGTAAGTTAAGTAACTTTACCACAGTCGGTGCATAGATGGGTGACCCTTGTCTAAAATGTTATACTCACATCAATCATCTTTTTGGTCTTGGTTTATTGTCAGAGAACATTTTTTTATACTTATTTAAATATAATCGTGAAAAGATTATGCATAATTTCACAAAATCCACAATTTAGGATTAAAATTGACATAATCAACGACGATATTATAGTATTATATTATCTGTGACGATATCAATGGCAAAAATATTATTTTTTTGCCTTAATTTTTCTGTAATAAGACTTATCTATTGAATAGAACGAAGTCTCGAACTCGTGTTCAAGGTCGATCTTACGTTTGAGATCGTTTTAATAATACGGGCCTTGAGAGTGTAACTGTCAGAGTCCTTAAATAATTTTATTGTAATTATTCATTAACGACCACATCGGGAGTAGGTATTTAACTCTTTTTTTAACCCTCGACAAAAATGACGAGTGTTATAAATTTAACGCGTATCTGCTTAATGATGTATCTGTGTGCCTGTCGGTAGCAACGTAGCTACAAACGGATGAACCGATTTTGATTTAGTTTTTTTGATTGAAAGTTGACTTGATCGAGTGTTCTTAGCTAAAATTTATGAAAGTCGTGATTTTCTACTTCATTTCAATTACTTACTTACCTAAGGACGAGGAACCCTTCTTAAGATTTCCTCGTTGTTCCGGTTTGTTAAGATCTTTGTGTCAAAACTTTACCGCTTATATATTACGAACTATAAGGCGCAGACCCATCTTGTTTCTACTTAAACTTCTTGTTTTGACGAGATCTACGTGACCACGGGGTCAAAACTTTAAACGGCTATATTTTACGAACTATGGGGCGCAGACCCATCTTGTTTGTACTGAAACGTCTTGTTTTGACGAGATCTACGTGATCGCGGGGTCAAAACTTTGAACGCCTATATCTCACGAACTATAAGTCGTTGACCCACTATGTTTGTACTCAAACTTGATGTTTTGATGAGATCTATGTGATTACGGGGTCAAAACTTTAAATGCTTATATCTTACGAACTATGGGGCGCAGACCCATCTTGTTTGTACTGAAACTTCTTGTTTTGACGAGATCTACGTGATGGCGGGGTCAAAACTTTAAACGCCTATATCTCACGAACTTTAAGTCGTAGACCCACCATGTTTGTACTCAAACTTGATGTTTTGATGAGATCTATGTGATCACGGGGTCAAAATTTTAAACGCTTATATCTTACGAACTATGGGGCGCAGACCCATCTTGTTTGTACTGAAACTTCTTGTTTTGACGAGATCTACGTGATGGCGGGGTCAAAACTTTGAACGCCTATATCTTACGAACTATAGGTCGTAGACCCACCATGCTTGTAATCAAACTTGATGTTTTGATGAGATCTATGTGATCACGGGGTCAAAACTTTAAACGCTTATATCTTACGAACTATGTGGCGCAGACCCATCTTGTGTCTACTTAAACTTCTTGTTTTGACGAGATCTACGTGATCGCTGGGTCAAAACTTTGAACGCCTATATCTGACGAACTATACGTCGTAATCCCATCTTGTTTGTACTCAAACTTCTTATTTTGATGAGATCTATGTGATCACGGTGTCAAAACTTTAAACGCCTACATCTTACTAACTATGGGGCGCAGACCCATCTTGTTTCTACTTAAACTTCTTGTTTTGACGAGATCTACGTGATCGCGGGGTCAAAACTTTGAACGCCTATATATCACGAACTATAAGTCGTAGACCCACCATGTTTGTACTCAAACTTGATGTTTTGATGAGATCTATGTGATCACAGGGTCAAAACTTTAAACGCTTATATCTTACGAACTATGGGGCGCAGACCCATCTTGTTTCTACTTAAACTTCTTGTTTTGACGAGATCTACGTGATCGCTGGGTCAAAACTTTGAACGCCAATACCTCACGAACTATAAGTCGTAGACCCACCATGTTTGTACTCAAACTTGATGTTTTGATGAGATCTATGTGATCACGGGGTCAAAACTTTAAACGCTTATATCTTACGAACTATGGGGCGCAGACCCATCTTGTTTCTACTTAAACTTCTTGTTTTGACGAGATCTACGTGATCGCGGGGTCAAAACTTTGAACGCCTATATCTCACGAACTATAAGTCGTAGACCCACCATGTTTGTACTCAAACTTGATGTTTTGATGAGATCTATGTGATCACGGGGTCAAAACTTAAAACGCTTATATCTTACGAACTATAGGGCGCAGACCCACCTTGTTTGTACTGAAACTTCTTGTTTTGACGAGATCTACGTGATCGCAGGGCCAAAACTTTGAACGCCTATTTCACACAAACTATAGGTTATTTGTACCAACCAACCAAACCAACCTTATTTGTACTCAAACTCGTTTGAACAAGTAACAAAGTGTGAAAGAGAATCAAAGTATGTAGATCTGCGCCCCATAGTTCGTGTGATATAGGCGTTCAAAGTTTTAACTCCATAGTCACATAGATCTCATCGATCAAAACAAGAAGTTTGAGTACAAACATGGTGAGTCTATGCCCTATAGTTTGTGTGATATAGGAGTTCAAAGTTTTGACCCTGTGATCACATTGATCTTGTAGAAACCAGAAATTTGAGAACAAAAAGATAGGTAGGTCTGCGCCCCATACTACATACATACATACGTATGATATACACGTTTAATAAATAAAAAAATAAAGTCGGAGGCACTTTACTAAGTTTGTCGAGATTCATTAATGCCTCCGACTGCATGAAATTGTATAATTATGTAGGGGATCTTGTTTCCATCTTTTTTGTGCAGGCGGGTTTTTTTATTTTTATAATTTATTTTTTATTTAATACTTTTTAGTTGTTGTAGGATGTAACCGATGTAGCAACTTACTTTTATCACAGCTATTGTCAAGTATTGAAAATTGAAAAAACAATGGTTGCTAAGTAACTTTTTTAGTATTACAATCATAATCATGTTATACCTTTTTGAAATGCTTAAGATGAGCTCTTTAATTTGATACCCATATTAGATTTACATTTTTTTTTTCACACCTCTTTATTTTGACATCTCATAGCTGCCATGTTTATTTTTTAAAAACGTCATCTATCTAAGAACACTTGGGCAATTATTACGAATCTAACGACGTGCGAATTGTATAAATCCGTTCAGTGGATTGTGAGATATCAGGTAATAAAGAATATTACATACATACATACAAGATACGCGCGAAAAACATAACCCTTCTTTACAGTCGGGTAATAAAAATGACACAACTCAACATCATTTTGTCCCCGTGATCCCGTGTCGAAGCACCGTACTGCACGACTCGCGGGGCCTCTTTGATGCATTGATTTGTAAATATCGAATATAAAAAAATAATAAAAGTTAATAGGTACATTGTTCAGCTTTGATGCAAGTATTTTTCGATTTTTCGCATTAATGTCCTTTTTTTATAAATTTGCGCATAACTCGGAAACGAACCACACTGTTGGATCGAAAATGGCATAAACTCGTAGGTTGGGTAGATTGCTATCAACTCAAATATAAAAAACAATATAGTCTAGTCCCATTTTATTTAGTATATTTACGTATTTACTATTTGTAATATAACCTTGACCGATCCGAAAGTTAGTTCCTCGGGTAAACAATACGAAAAATAATAAAAAAATAATGTCTATTATAACAACATTATTACTTAACAATCACGTTTTTAGTAGGCTCATTCAAAAAGAAACAAATTTTAAGTTGTGTCGTATAACCGTTAGGGTAGTGTAGCAATGCGTCGGCATTACCAGGTTTAAGCGCCCGACCGCCCGACCGCCCGACTGGCCCTATCGACATAAAATAACGACACTACAGAAGGCATGCTTCATACAATGCATGCTTTACGTACTTTAGACTGCATAGACATCGTTCACGGGCATTGCTTTTTTGGAATATTATTATATAATTGGCTAACCGTGCATTCGTCTAAGTTATTTTCGGTTACTTTGTAATATAGGTATGGCATTCAATATAAATTAATTAATTATTAGCTTTAGCAACCATATCGAAAACAAACTACAAAAAGGTGTGTTTTACTTATTGTATAACCCAAAGTTAGAGACTTAGCGCTACCGCCCGCGCGTCTACTGTAGGTATAAATAATGAAATACATTATTATGAGCTAACTTTCTCTATTCTCGGCATTTTGTGACATCGGTCGGTCTATTTGATCGGAAGCCGGCGTCTTTGAAAACACCGCTGGTACGTACCTATTTATAACCTGACCTTGATTATTATTTTTAAAATGCATTTTTATTTCAAATAATTTTTTTTCGTTCGCAAAAACATGGACTTCGGCTGTCCGGTTGGATTTGGTAATTTAAAGAAGGATTTGACGCAGGATCAATGTGTCATAAATGTGTCAATAAATCATAAAATTTGAGTGGGACAAGGCGCAGGATCGACGAGTAGTCTTGTCCCTAGTTATAGCCCAATAGAAGTTAATGGAGTCATAGGACAGAAACCCATCAAAACCGACACCACCGACGAGCGACTAGGCGCAAGACTAACGAGTCAGTCTTGAGTCTTTGTTTAGTAGTTGGTTGACTTTAATTTTTTTCTTTATCACAATATGGCTGTCGCCATTTTGAATTTCGACTGCTGTCATGTCTTTACAAGATTAATACGAATCGATCGACATATGAATCATCAAAATTAATCAAAATCACATACATACATACATACACGTCAAACACATTACCCTCCGTAGTCGGGTAAAAAGACACATTCAATAGCGGCTCCTGCCTAAGGCGTTGAGGGGAAGTGTATGATTATGTACTTATTAACCCCCTCCCTCCCCCCTCGCCACATCGCGTGAACTAACTCACTCTTGGCCGGTGTTACCCCCTCCCCCCAGAACATGATGGGCAATGGAACAGGAGTCTAGTTCTTTTATGGGGTTTTAAAGCCTTCAATTCTTTTATCTCTAGTTGTAATTTACTACAACTTCATGTCACTCTTACTTCTCGTCGAAATATAAGTAAAATATATCAACAAAATATAGGTATGGTCAAAATCGGAATTCCCAAATAGTGCCATCTATTGTTAGATTGAACCAGTTTAATGTTTAAGTTGTGCCTATCATAACGTAGTACAAATAAATTGCCGCTAGAGGTATTTTATCAGAGTTACTTTATCAGAAACTTTGTAAAGTTATGGAAATTTGATTTAGGAACCTATTATTTTACAACCCCTTGTATAGCTTAATAATAAAAAAATAATAATACACATTTTTAGTACCTATCTTCTGATATTCCAAGTTTTAAAAAACTTCAATATCAAATCGATACTTATAACGCCATCTGTTGATATTTATTTGACCTACATTTCTGTTTCTTCGTGATGAGACCCCGTGCTTATGGTAACCGCGCCTCGCATCAAGACAAGCTCGTGAACAGTTGACGGCGAGGCGATACGGTAACGATCCCTTTCCGAGGTGAAACGTTTGCTACGAGCGGGGTACTTGTTTGTCCCCATGCTTTATTTTACAAAGTATTTATGTATCTCAAAGACTAAGTCTATTTTTTAAGATTTGAATTTTCTTGGTTCTAAGAACTCAACTGCCGTCTGAAATTACTTCAGCCAGAAGGATCTCATAACATATCTATTGCTGGAATTTATTAATAAAGGTCAAATACCTACTCATATTAATTATGGGGCAGGGAGTATTGGATTTCATATATTTTGTTCGTGTTCGTTTATTAAGATCGCATTGTTTGAGCGACATATACCAATAGGTTATAGAGGAATAGCCGACGAATCACCTAAGCCATACTAATACCTGGTATTTTCTTTTTAAAAAGACAACTCTCGTGTCGCGGGTACTTTAACACAAAGTACACCCAGACTAGGAACAACATTGTGTTCCGTGTGGGAATCGAACCCCTTGCGCAGCAGTCGTCTTGCGCAACACGCTCCTACCGCGCCACCGAGGTATTCAAATGTGTAATTATTCGTAAGTCTGTCTGTTACGTTTTCACGCTTACCTAAACTGCTGAAGCGATTTAGATAAACTTTGATATGAAGATAATTTGAGTACCGAGAAAGGACATAGTACATATAGCTTTTTCATCATATTCACGTTGGTTTCTAGTAAATATGCATAATAAATTAATTTAGTTAATATTGTTTTTCCTATCTATACTTATATTATAAAGCTGAACAGTTTGTTTGTTTGAACGCGTTAATCTTAGGAACTACTGATCCGAATTGAAAAAATATTTTTCTGTTGGATAGCCCATTTATCGAGGAAGGCTTTAAGGTATATAACATCAGGCTACAACAAACAGGAGCGGAGCAGCAATGAGAATGTTGCAAAAACGGGGAAAATTTACGCAGACGAAGTTGTGCGGAACAGCTAAATCTATACTAATATTATAAAGCGGAAGAGTTTGTTTGTTTGTTTGAACGCGGCAATCTCAGGAACTATGGGTCTGAATTGAAATGTTCTTTTTTTGTTGGGTAGCCTGTTTATCGAGGAAGGCTATATAACATCACGCTACAACTAAAAGGAGCGGAGCAGCAATGATAAATGTTACAAAAACAGGGAAAATTTACGCAGACGAAGTTGTGCGGAACAGCTAAATAGAATAAAAAAAAATTGAATATCGATCAAGCACTTAGTTGACTACATTGCAAATAAATTCAACCTTCGGTGAGCAAGTCCGACTCGAACTTGTTGGTTTTTTTTTAATAGGTATTACGTCACAGATGTGAGTCACAGGTGGTTCCTTAGCGTTGGGATGTCTTTTACTAGAGATACTAAATTCAATACTAAATGGCGTCTTTTATCTGTTATTCTGCGTCTAGAATGTACTATCTATCATCTATACCCTACAATACATAATTAAACCTAGCCATCCCTTAAATGCCATTAACCACCAATTACGCCACAGCCCTGTCAATAACCGTATCAATTGATTTATATCGATACCTATAATCGTTAATCGTTGACGAGCGAGTGCCGTAACGAGCTGCCTTGACCCCACATCGATTATGTCATTAGCTGTCTTTGATTGCGATTTATTGTATTTGAGTTTGCACACTGTCTGCAAATGTCCGCTTGATTGCGTTTATTTTTTAATTTCTTGAAGTTAAATCTTGTTTAGTCTATCCTTGATCTCGGCCGTTGCAATACGGTCGAAACGTCTGGCAATAAACAAGGTGTTTTACCTTAAATTATTCACGCGATTAAGACCCGTAGTATATATAATTTTATAATGTGTACAAATCGTAAAAGTTTATCAACATTTATTCTTTAGCGGCGTTGTGCACTTTTTTTTGGTATGGGTATAAAATGTTAGATTCGCGTCAGGATCACGTGACCGTAAGATTCTTAGAATACGAAAGTTAATTTCGCTGTAATCTACAATATTATAATAGCTCAGGTGCGAAATCGAGCGGTCTAGAAACCAGAAGACCCCGGTTCGAGTCCATATTATATTTCTTTCCCTTTTTAGGGTTCTAACCTCAAAAGGAAAAAACGGTACCCTTATAGGATCACTCGTGCGTCTGTCTGTCAGTCTGTCACAGCCAATTTGAAGCAAATTTACTGTGCCGATTAAATTCAAATTTGGTACACGTATGTGTTTCTGTGACAAACACGGACGCAAAACGTAAATAGATCATTCACCCCCCCCTTATCTCCGAAGCTACGGGGCCTAATATTTTGGAAAAAGTACAAAAGATAGTTCTTAACCTATAGATTACAGGAAAACCTATAGACAGTCTGAACTTTAAACATGCGTATCATTTTTGTGGGGGTCGAGTAAGAAATTAAAAAAAAAAGGTTTGCTAACAGTATCGGGTTTCATATCAAATAAAAGGGCTTGTTGTAAGGATATGTAATATAGTTTTATTATAATTTTAAAATGATTAGTTTGTCGGAAAAACGTACCGTAAAACGGGTTTACTTTAACAGTAGGCACCTAAGGGTAATTTTGACAGATTATGAGGTACTTTAGTTAAAGTATATATTTTATAAAGTCGGAAGCCGTCCTGAAAAAACTTCCACCAGAGCGCTCAGAAGAGACTGGACTTGTTCTCGACAGCAGTCTGCTGGAATTTTTAAAAGAAAGTTTAAAAAAAAAAACCCAGCAGACTCTGAAAGTGTTCGACACAGAAGGGGAAAGGAAGTGATGCATAAACCAGGTACACAGATAACACGTCTAGATGTTGGAAGCCCAACATCCATACTAATATTATAAATGTGTAAGTAACTCTGTCTGTCTGTTACGCTTACACGCTCAAACAGCTAAACCGATTTAGATGAAATTTGCTATGGAGATAGTTTGAGTCCCGGGGAAAGACACAGGATAGTTTTTATCGCGATACATATCATACATCCACGCGGGCGGAGCCGCGGGCAAAGGCTACTTCAATTATAAAACTTATAGACGTAATTTGTTTATACCACTACAAAACCTTTACAATACCGCGTCACAATCGCCCACTGAACCTATTATTTATTCAATTTGCATTTTCGTGTTTCATGAAGAAAGCCAGTCGACTAATTATACATTTTGGATCGCCTTTATATTTTGTATCAGCGCTTATATCGGGGTTCAGGCACCTTCACAAGTTCATTACCACTCAACGTTTGTAGCTATAAGGCTGGTTGTGGATATAGGCGGAGCGGAGAGCGGAGAAATGTTTTCTTTATTTAGAAAATCAGAACTTTTGTATTACGGAATATTGGCTTTAAAATATATATAGTAGGTACTGATACGAAGTACATCTAAATTTGAAATTACAATCCTTAATGTGATCACGGAATACTTACATAAAAAAATACATTGCGTTTGCAATAATAATTGAGAGCTGTTTTCTATTTTCTTTTTCACAACAAGTATGTAGGCCCAACATGCAGAGGCCGGTGAGATTTATATTTATAATAGTCTTCTAGTTATAATCTGACTTTCATAACTTGTAAAATAAAGAAGAAATGATCTCAATAAATTGTATTGGCCTTTCGGTTTCGTGCGGGAATCTCACCATAATGGCCACTTTTATTAACTGGCGCTGGCTAATCCTTTGCTCCATTTTTGCAGTCGTATTTTAGCAAACCTATTAAATAATACCATTGAAAGTGACTTTCAGTTTTATTTCAAGCTATATATTAACCTATTTCTGTAGTTGTTAGTCCAACAAATTATTAGTTTTCCTGTTCATAATGATGACTAGTTTACTTCGATCATAATCTGCCTTAGTCCAGTTTTTTCCTCGGCCAATCTGACTATATCGCTCTGTTTTACGTCCCGCTTGTATAAAATTAACGATAAACTGTCCATTTTCGGAAACGTCTATCGTTAACAAACCCCTATGAATACTTAAATGGTTGCGTGGAACTTTCAAATGCCATTGAACTGAATTTGCGTCTATAAGGAGTAACGTTCTTAACCCGCTCTGGTTGATATGAAGACTTTAACTGATAAATGTTTATTGGTCACGTGAAAAGCTAGTTTTGCGTTGTATCGGTCAATCGGACCGAAATATACATGTTAACCTTAAACCTAAGGTAAGACTACCAATCTTAGGAATACACGTTTCTGTTCGGCCACGGTGGTCATCATCATCTCTTCAGAAAGTAGGAAACTACGCAAGAGATATTATCTATACTAATATTATAAAGCTGAAGAGTTTGTTTAAACGCGGTAATCTCAGGAATTACTGGTCCAAATTAAAAAAAAATTTATTCATTTGGGTAGCCCATTTATCCAGGAAGGCTATAGGCTATATAACATCACGCTACGACCAATAGGAGCGAAGCAGCAATGAAAAATGTTGCAAAAACGGGGAAAATTGACGCAGACGAAGTTTCGCGGGACAGCTAGTAGTGTATGCGAAAACACAACATCACTTTATTCCCTTACTGTCGTAATCTCATGGGGCGGCAATCCTATACGATTAGAGAGAGCTTAGGCACAGGATAGACGTGGGAAGTTTTGACCCTACCGCCCTTTGACCCTGCAGTTGAAATGTAGTAATAAATGTAATAAGAGCTGATTACAATGTATCTTAATAGAACATTAGCAAGAACATTTAAATAAACCAAATGGCAATACACTGTACTACGCTTAGGTACTGTAGACGAAACACATTTGCGACTAACCATAGAATTATGTAAATATCAAGCAGTTTTGTTGAGTCAGTTCAGGGCCAATCGCCGCTTCATGGTCACCTTCTGACATCACACAATTCTGGCTAACATCTGATAAGCCTCATGCCGCCTAATCTATCAATCATATAGCGCCTAATTTCCAGTAAACGGACTTTATTTCTGGGCTAAAACTATGAGTCATAGTATTTTAATTGTTTGCGTAAGTTGGAAGTCATTACTGGTGTAGTAAATTACCTGACATTTTTCGCACGAAGTGGTGAAAAAAGTTACAAATTGAGCTCTCTTGATTTTCACAGCTCCGTCTTTTAAGTATAGGTAAACTTTGCGGAGTTAGTTAGTTTTTACCTGAGTCATTCACGTTATTTTTTTTTTCGTGCGTCACTTCGGCTAACTGCTTACACCAGACTGCTGCAGGCTTCAGGGAGTAATGTCGGCTAGAAGTATTTGTGTAGTTAAAGTGTACAATAGTTAAATACTTGACACTCACAAAAAAATGCTGGAAAATGTGCTTGATTGTCTTCAACTCAGAAATAAGAAGAAGAAGGAAGGCGGAGCTCAATTGTCACCATTTTCGAAACTTTCATTGTCCCAGATTGTTCAGGAGGCCTAGACCAAGTCACATTCGAATAACGATGTTCTTAATGGAAAAGTAGGTACACAATGTATGGAATTGAAATATGTCACGTGGTCAATCCAAGTCGATGCGTATACAAGCTGCAGTATTGACAGTATCTTCGCTATTTTTTTCCATTCGATGGATCACTAATCTAGCGAATGGTAAGACCATGTAGGAAACGAAATAAAATGACGGATTGATTTTTTATGAATTTGACGTTTTCTGTGGAGACCATAATTTTGAATTGTAGGCGTTAGCGAATTCCTGAATGTTCTTTGTCTAACCCCCCAGAAATACTATTGCTTTGGGCGTGCGTTGTTTGTCACGAATTATTTTGTAGGAGTATGTCTAGTGGTATCGCAATAGGCAGTAACATTTTGACGGTAAGTATCAAACGCTATCTATTTCTAGAATATGAACATCGCATCATAGTGATCAGATAATGTAGGCTCCGTAGTTTACCATCAACACGCGAGATTGTATCGAGCACGAAGCGACAGTAATTGAATATAATACGTTTTTGTATATGCAAAATAGCCTGTTAGTACCTGTATAATTTGCATTACATTAACCTATGATATTTGTTGTAGGAGTATTGTACTTGTGTTGGATATACCTAGTTTGAAAGCGTTCATTTATGTATGAGAAAAGCAACTGTACTTTGTAGCTAAAACACGTAAAAAAGTAGCGTTACTTCGCCAAAATCTATGCTGAAAGCTAACGGAACGACTGCCTCGGTTTGATTTCCACACAGGACACCACTTTCATAGCGATAATTACTATAGGTACGGTATATATTCGTATTATCTTGATAAACAATTTATAAGTATTCTTTACAAATTATTGCCCCATGTTTACTAAAGCCCTCCCGAAATATATTACAACCAAGTGCGGGTTCTGTTTTACAAAAAGAAAATGTTGGCGTACGTGGTATCATCACAATAACAAAACAATGGGTAGGTACTTGTTGGTGATTCAAGGGTGACCTCACTCACTACGTCGTCGTTTGGATTGGGGATGGCGCTTAGTAAACTGCAATTTTCTGTAGTGCGTCTACACCATATCAGTTACGGCTACAGTTTGCCTAGAATTTGACTGCCATTGTCAAGTGCAACATGCACGTTTTCTGTAAAAAAAACTGCATTCCCCATAAATGTATATTTCGAACAAAATACGTCCATTTCAAAGCGTGTGTCGTACCGTCCGATACAATACCTAGTAAATACAATTTTTGTATTAATATTAAATCCAAAATGAAAATGTATGTGTCCACCTGATCGATAGGTACTCAACCTTAGGTAACCGGTGGGTTAATTGTTATTAAATGTCAATGTTAATTGTTATCGATATATTATAAAAACAATAAAAATAAAAAATAGCGTATAAAAAGAATGCATTTATTTGTCCAATATGGGTGTACAATATTGTTGTATTAGATATTGGGTGCTAGCTTTATTTTACCACTTATATCTAATAATATCTTGGGACAACTCACGCAACGCTATCTGATCCCAAACTAAGCATAGCTTGTTCTATGGAAACCAGTCAACTGATAAACATACTTATATATTTCTAAATACATACATATTATAGATATATAACATTTCTCATTGCTGCTCCACTCCTATTGGTCGTAGCGAGATGTTATATAGCCTTCCTCGATAAATGGGCTATCCAACAATGAAATAATTTTTCAATTCAGATTAGTAGTTCCTGAGATTACCGCGTTCAAACGAACAAACAAGTAGTATAGATTAATTAATTTTGTTTATAATAATTATGTGCATGCCGTGGCAACCTGTAAGTAAGGCAGTACCTAACATTAGATACAAGTTCTAGCATTAAGGAATGCTATATGGTGCATTACAAACTCGTTGGTTGTCCTAATAAATAATCCCCTCTTTTTCATCTTGATGACTGCAAAGTTAGTACAATTATAATGCAGTTTGCCGTCTACAATTTAGGTCACACATGTACATAAGCTATCAACTGCGTAGTGCGGAGGGTAATCAGCAGATAATTGCATGAACTCACCCACTTTATGTTTCGTCTAAGGTCATGTTTACATCGCAATTAAAGCCTCGCGTGGAAAGAAAGTGTATCGTATGTGTTGTTTATGTACTAATGTATATTAAAAATCAAACTGTATAGTGCGTGCTATAGAAAGCGAAAATTATATGTATGTTCATGGCACTTACGCCCTTTTGTTGAGAAAAGCAGTTTTTCAGCTATAACTTAATGACGGTATATTCTATCATGTCCGTGTCGTCACACGGTTCAAAAGTTAAGACACAATTTAAGCAACTTTTGGAGCGATTATTTCCAAAAAAATTACTCAATCATACAAGTTTATTAGAAAACTTAAAATGTTTTTAAAAGACCTGTCGAACGATGTGCCACACGTTGATGTTACCCGAAAAAAAAATGAGCTTCGGTTAGGTACATGTATGGAGTGCCCCCCCCTAAAAATACTTATTTTTATTATTTAGCTGTCAAACTAAGTAGCGGTCACTATAAGACACCTTTTCACCAAATTTCATCAATATTCATTGAGAAGTCTCTGAGTAAAATGCCTGTGATATACGGACAGACAGACAGACAGACAGATAGACGGACATGACAAAACTTCCGGGGTTCCGTTTTTTGGCATTTTGGTTTCGAAACCCTAACAAAAGGGAGAATTGGAGGAAGCGTCAGGGCGAATGGTCGTAATGAATTTTGAATAACTTCGAATGTGAAAATTATAAAATACTTGAATAAATTAATATATTGTAGATATATAACATTTCTCATTGCTGCTCCACTCCTATTGGTCGTAGCGAGATGTTATATAGCCTATAGCCTTCCTCGATAAATGGGTTATTCAACAGTGAAAGAATTTTTCAATTAAGAAAAGTGAGATTACCACGTTCAAACAAACAAACTAACAAACAAACTCTTCAGCTTTATAATATTAGTATAGAATAATTAATTTTGTTTATAATAATTATGTGCATGCCGTGGCAACCTGTAAGTAAGGCAGTACCTAACATTAGATACAAGTTCTAGCATTAAGGAATGCTATATGGTGCATCGCAGTAAGGGTTTAAGTACGCAGAGGACGCTGCTGCCCGTCCTCCGGAGTGAAATCCCTGAGTCGCCTTGACGACACCCACGGGAAGAGATGGGGTGGTACTATTCTTAAGCCGGCACCACACGACCTTACTGCGATCGCCAACCCGCTCGCCAAGCGTGGCGATTATGGCAATTACCCTCAGGATCTACATACCAGTAGGTTCTACTGGGGAGACCCGTGCCCAGCAGTGGGCCATCATATGGGTTGATATGTATGTATGTATGTACGAGTATGTATGTATATGGTGCATTACAAACTCAAAAACGTCAAAAAAAACGCTCTTTTTCGTTAGTACAATTATAATGCAGTTTGCCGTCTACAATTTAGGTCACACATATACTTAAGCTATCAACTGCGTAGTGCGGAGGGTAATCAGCAGATAATTGCATGAACTCACCCACTTTATGTTTCGTCTAAGGTCATGTTTACATCGCAATTAAAGCCTCGCGTGGAAAGAAAGTGTATCGTATGTGTTGTTTATGTACTAATGTATATTACTCGTAAAAATGAAACTGTATAGTGCGTGCTATAGAAAGCGAAAATTATTTGTATGTTCATGGCACTTACGCCCTTTTGTTAAGAAAAGCAGTTTTTCAGCTATAACTTAATGACGGTATATTCTATCATGTCCGTGTCGTCACACGGTTCAAAAGTTAAGACACAATTTAAGCAACTTTTGGAGCGATTATTTCCAAAAAAATTACTCAATCAAACAAGTTTATTAGAAAACTTAAAATGTTTTTAAAAGACCTGTCGAACGATGTGCCACACGTTGATGTTACCCGAAAAAAAAAATGAGCTTCGGTTAGGTACATGTATGGAGTGCCCCCCCCCTAAAAATACTTATTTTTATTATTTAGCTGTCAAACTAAGTAGCGGTCACTATAAGACACCTTTTCACCAAATTTCATCAATATTCATTGAGAAGTCTCTGAGTAAAATGCCTGTGACATACGGACGGACAGACTGACAGACAGACAGACAGACGGACATGACAAAACTATAAGGGTTCCGTTTTTTGGAATTTTGGTTACGAAACCCTAACAAAAGGGAGAATTGGAAGAAGCGTCAGGGCAAATGGTCGTTATAATTTTTTAATAACTTTGAATGTAAAAATGATAAAATACTTGAATAAATTAATTTGGATCTGGAAAATAACACTTTTGATTCCTCACTCACGTGGATAATCGACCCCGCTACTTCCCTCAACAGCAGCACTGCGTTGCCTCAGTAACTACTTGAGTTGTTTGTGTGGTGGAAAACAAACGATGATCTATCTTACATTGTGTCGTATGTGCCCGACCACCAGCACAAGGGAGAACTAGATGACTAACTCATAAGGTAGGCGTACAATAAATATGTACAATCACACAAATATTATAAAGGCGAAAGTTTATGAGTATGTGAGTGTGTATGTTTTGTTACTTCTTCGCGTCTAAACGGTTGGAGCGATTTTAATAAAATTTGGTATGGAGCTAGCTGACACCCTGGATTAACACATAGGCTAATAACACCGCGGGGCACAGCTAGTTGTACATAAAACAAACAATAAATAAAATAATTTATGAAAACCATTTGCGAAGTTCTTCGAAATCCTTTAAAAATCATGCGATTTTTGTACTATATTTTGAAAAGAACAGAATACCATTCTTATCGGTTCCATTTCAATTCTTGTTACTGTACTTAGTATTATAGGTACTAAGAAAAGTGGTAACATATTTTTTTGTATTTTGAAGCGGCGGTAGCCTAATGCCTAAGGCATAGGCATGAGGTTGCGTGTTCGAATCCTACCCATTATACTACTGACGAAACCCACTCCTAACACAAGCCATTGAGATTAGCTTGGGGGGGGGGGGGGTGATTAACAGGATTGATAGTAATGTGGGACCCACAATCCCACATTGCTAGTTAGCTTGATAAAAAAAAAATAACGTAGGTAATTATTTTATAACCTTGTGAAGTGTCCACATCTTGTGCGAATGTGTGTGTGTGTGATAATATAATAATACTATCCAAACATCCAAACACATTTCCTTGTGATAAACAAAGTGATATTTATGTACAAATCGCGGTTACTAGGCACTTTTTAGTAACAAGTATAATGTGAAACAGAACCAAGGTCGTTAATACTGTGGTCGGCTTTATGCAGAATGTGTCAGGAATAGAAATGTCAGACTATTTGTGTGACACATACTCGTAAGTACTGGGGTTGTGTGTCAAGGGCAATTCGTCGTATCATACAATAGAGTGATAGGCAACTTTTTAAGTTTTTGCAGATGGTTAGCAGTTTTGATACAACCTGAATTAGTTTTTATTGAAAAATTGTTTTAATGTAGGTATTTAATCATTTCTAAATTTCCCCGCTGCATTGTTTTTTTTGACGTGATAAGTCGTATAAATCGATGACTACGTAACAAAAAAGTGTCACGGTCCGTCACGTTCCGCCTGCTGATAGGCTGAATGTCACTGTACGTCACGTTCCGCCTACTGATAGGCTGAAGTATTGTGGCCGTCGGGCACATGCACCCAGGTCCACTAAAGCTGTCACAGGCATGGTTGTTTATTACAATGTCAGCAATGTTTTGGCGATTGCAGCGACATGGGATACAATTGGAAAAAAAGCACACAGGCATGGTTGTTTATAACATTTTCATCAATGTTTTCTTATGACGTTATCACGTAAAATTATCGTCCGTAAACAGACTTTACAGATAACCATTTTTTAAAACCACGTTTGTTTTTGTGTTCACCCATTGCGCAATGAAAGTAGTTTATAGAATAGAATAGAATATAATGTAGAAACTAGGTAGTCATAATCAGATTCGGAATAAATATTTATGTATCATATAAAGATTTGATGCATATCAATCTCCTGCACATCAGTCGTACGCACTCCCATACGCTACCGAGAGTACAAAATTACGAAATGTGATAATTAGACGTTTGTTCCATCTCATCCGAATTGGTAATCTCGGATCACCTTAACAAGGAAAGGCGAGCTATCTTAAAAACAAATGTATAGCTAATACTCTATCGTAGTTTTAATAATAAACTGCCACGGCAAAAAAACATCGTAGAATCAAATGTGCTACGAAACCGTAGCACGTAGCTACGACGTCAAATATTAATAAGTTGTAGAAAGTATATTCTCAACAAGTATGATTTTTTTAGTACAAAATTACTGACGCTGAACATCATAAATTAAGTTGTAAAATATCTATAAAATATGTCATATCAGTTTTGTTACCCATTAAAAACAAACACTATTCTTGTCTTCAATTGTATATTGATTTTAACGTAACTCTTATCACAAAGACATAAAATTCATTTTTGCGTGTCCACATATTTACTACCTACAACGCAACGAACGTTTGTTATGAAAATTTTATTTTACTATACATTGCAGTTTTTTGTGGCACTCATATGAGAACAAGCAGCACCTGCCTTTAGAGTAGTTGCTAAAAAACTGCATTTTTACATGCAAGCCCGAAAATATTATTGAGGATCTATAAAAAAAAAGCTATAAAATAGAATACGCAGTTAATAAACTTAGATAGAATAATAATGAGCCTTTGAATTTATTTGTGCTTACATTAAAAAATAACGAGGATATAAATAAAATATTTGGTATCAAAATATCTCAGCATGTAAAGTTGAAATCCAGCCGCTAAAATTACCGAAAATAATTCCCCAATGCCAAACGACGCCTGGCGTACGCAGAGATATTGCTCAAAAGAACCGAGGTGTGTTAAGTGTGTCGGTAAGCACCTAACAAATGACTACTAGAAACCGGCAATAGACAAACCTAAGTGTGTACACTGTGGTGAACAACACCTCACAGAGGCTGTGTAGTGGAAAAAGAGCTGCAAAGTTTTAAAAATAAAAATGTAAAGAAAAAATCACTATCACATAACCCGATGGCTTACACAAGCACTACACAGCCAAGGAAGGTCGAGGTCGCACCGTTACTATACCCATCTAGTAAAGCTAGGTCCGATAAAACGTATGCCCAAACAGCGTCTAAATCCAACAGTTTTAACATTAACTTAGACTTGCAACAAAAACATAAACAAAATACTACTAAACTTATGTCGTTAATTGATGAACGCCTAAAGAAAATAGGAAATAGCGCTACAGACGCTATACCTATACAGAAATCATGAATAACGTTCTAAAAATTAAATTAAACGAATCTTCAACATCAGCATAAGTTGCAAGTTGTCTTAGATGGAGACAATATTGACGTGTGTTTGATACAAGGTATATCTCTTAATAATATTTTATTATTAATAGATTCAAGGTATATCTCTTACTAATATTATTTATATATTGACTTTACCAACAGGAACCTGCAATACCATCTAATATTTATTAATAATGAGACTATACCGTACGGTAATACGACTAATAAGACGTGAAATTACGTAGGAAAGCCCACTTCAAGAAGAAACGAGTACAAGTAGATATTTAAGTAAATATTGGCTAATCGGAAGGACTTTTAATTTGTCAATACTTAACAAACTTTTAGTATATAAACACTTGTTTTTATTAGTTAAAGCTGCATGCCATAAATTCATATGGACATAAGCGTGGCGTGTAGCTTTGGAGCTGTACTAAACAGAGCAATAGAAATATAATTCATCGCTTTCAAAACAAAGTGCTAAGAGACATTGTAAAAAATTACCTTGGTATATGCGCATTCATAATCTTCACCAGGACGATTCACAGAACTGATTCTAAAATTCCCAGAAGCTCACGACAAAAGACTTCATCACTATGCAAATCTTGAGGATATCCAATCGATTGTACGGACTTAAATCAAATATTAAAAAGAATAAGCCGTTTGAGTTAGTGTAGTGTTATGTGAGAAAAAGGTGACACTGCTTTACCTACATTTAAAACACAAGAACAAAGTGTTATCGGACAAAATTTCGTAGATTAATTTTTTTAGCAGTTTAAGTCAACTTAAAATTATTTATTAGCTCCAAAGTCAGATTGTAATATTAGGGTAAGTCATTTACACTTCATGAAAAAAATGGTTGTCTGTAAAGTCGGCTTACGGATGATAATTTTACGTGATAACGTTATGAGAAAACATTGATGACATATCGCCATCCGCGTACCACTCCAACCAATCAATAACTTTAGTTCCAACTGCATCGCATGTCGCTGCAATCGCCGTTCGCTGTTGCTAAGCAAGCAATCAATAACGTGACTTTTTTAGACACTTTTTCGTACGTGCACCCGGTCATCGATTTATTAAGACATATCATATGTAATTTGTTAAAGTGTTTATAGTTAATAAATATATTATTATATTATTATATATATATATTATTATATTATCACTTAAAAAAAATGCAGTTTTAGATCTGAGTACGTATAAACATTCACTAACAAACTACGCAATGTAACATAAACATTGCGAGAATGTAGTACAAGCGTGTCTTGGTAGTTAAGTGTTTGATGGCGCGAAGTTTGTTGTTGATCGGTTGCCATGACAACCATATCGTCATATCTGTGGAAATAACGCGGATTCGGTCAATGGGTCGTTGATCCGTCGCAGATTTACAACCGCTTTTAGGGTGCTTTTAGAATATAAATGTATAAAACGGAATAATTGGGATGTTTGTTATCAAGGAAGTTGGTAGTTTTGGGTTTTTTCTGAAATAAGGTTTTTGGTTCATCTGCGTTTCCGTTACTGTAATATGGTATTTTTTTTATGAAACGACGATGCCCTATATTATGCCTCCTGAATACGTAATAAGTGACAAATGTTCATTTGTATGTATATAAACTAGTTGTCCCGCGCAACTTCGTGTGCGTCAATTTTTCCCCATTTACAACATTTTTAATTGATGCTCCGCTGTTATTGGATGTAGCGTGATGTCATATAGCCTATAGCCTTCCTCGATAAATGGGCTATCCAACACTAAAAGATTTTTTCAATCGAATCAGTCGTTCCCGAGATTATAGCGTTCTACCAACCAAACAAACTCTTTAGCTTTATAAAATGATTTATTATTATTTTTCTAAATTCATTTTATAAACTTATTTCTCAAATTTTTAGAAACATAAAAAAAATCATTTAAAAATAAGTAATACATTATTCTAATTTTTTTAAAATATTGTTAATATTAGTAGGTACCTACCGAATGCATGGTGACTGTTATATTAAAATATTCTTTTTTACATTGTTTACAATTGTCAGACAAGATTTGTATCTAGGCAAGAAATTGCTTCAAAAAAGATTGAGAAATTTAGTTTGAGTCATCGAGATAATATTATGTACCAGAAGTATCTCAATAGTTTGGGTACGCTTTCGTTGACATTTTCACTGAAAAAACCGCTAATGTATGTTCATGGTTTGTATTTTTAACTTTTTGTTACTGTTTTTTGTTTGTTGTTTTTTCTTGTTTACATTTTGGATTGCTATATGTGACAACGGCAGCAAAAAAAAAATAGGGCCTACGAGAATATCAGCCTTGCAGTTTCCGAACTGGCAACAATAGCTGACCTAAGTCTTATTTGTTAGGCGCCGAATCACTAGAATGTACATGTTATAAGATTTTCTTTTTTTTTTGTTCGCTGTGACAAATAAAAAATATTTTCTTTCTTTGACTGGCCCCGCGCGGAGTCCGGACGGGCAGTAGAAGGGAGGTACGGCCACCCGTCTCACTCTCCCGCAAACAATCATTACTTCATTGTGCGCAGGAGTACACGATAAAAAAAAGTCGAATAGTATGAGTTTGAGTTTGAAATATCCTCGTTTTTGCATTCTTCGTAACTTTAAGATTTTTTACGTCTTTTTTTACGTCTTCTACTAAAGAACTCCTTGGCTAGTTACTTTCTATATAAATTTTTGACAAAGCCGAAGCCTGTTTCGCATAATTTATTTATTTATTATTTATTAACTTTATGCACAAAGATATTGTACAAAGGCGGACTTAATGCTGAAAGCATTCTCTACCAGCCAACCTTTGGGTGATGTAACATAAAATTATATAGGTGCAGATTGTTGACAGCTAATGCTAGTTATTTCAGATGAACACAATAGAATAAAAATATATATATATACACACATACGTATACTTAAAAACATAACATACATACAAATATACTTAACTATACTCAAATACATTACTTACATACAAAATACATATACCAACTTAAATAAATTACATACATACAAATAAACATATACTTAAATTCATAACATACAGACATACGTAATAGTTTATGTGGCTAACGTTGAGATTCAGCTAAACCATCGAGTAACAGTGTACGAACTTTCAGCTTGAAATTAAAGCGATTAGAAGCCATTCTGATTTCGGGGGGCAATGCATTCCAGAGTAGAACAGACTGTACAAGGAAGGAGGATCCGACGAATCCAGAAGAATGAGCAGGACATAAAAGAAGCATATTGTTGGAAGAACGAAGCTCTCTACCATGGCTGGAGCACAAGTATTGAAAATTAGAAGATAAGTAAGAGGGGCTAGTAGGAGAATTAAGAATAGAATAGAGAGTAGTGAGAACGCGCAAACTACGACGCTGACGAATAGGAAGCCATTTCAATTCAGAACGATAAGAAGACACATGGTCAAACTTACGGAGATTGAAAATAAATCGAATGCAATTATTTAGAAGTCGATCGTATTTATTGAGAAGGTCTGCATTCAGGTCATGATAGCATACTGCGTAGCGTCTGGATGAGCATTAATTTGGTTTTGTAAGGTAGAAAGTTTTTCAGGCGGTATAGACTCCGCAGGGTACCAACCACCCTTTGACTCACGCTAGTAACCTGAGCTTGCCAGTTGAGGTTAGTGTCAATTAAAATACCGAGGTCCCTGACCGAAGAATTAAAAGGAATAGTAGACCCGTTAAAAATAATTGGCGGCAATGTGTCGAGGTTAAATCGGCTTAATATCCGTTGACTCCCTACCACAATAGCCTGACACTTAGATGGGTTTACTGTCAAGCCGAATCTGTCAGACCAAGACTTGATAGCATCAAGATCAGCATTTATCTTTGTGATGGCCTCGGACAAATCGTTTACACTGGCTTGGGCATACAACTGCAAGTCATCGGCGTAAAGATGGAACGCACACTGAAGAACCTTAGTGATAAAATCAATAAAGATAGAAAATAGTAATGGAGAAAGGATGCCGCCTTGAGGAACTCCAGCGTCGAGAACACGCCATCTTGACATAGAATCGTTCACACGCACAGACTGCTGGCGCCCCCGAAGATAGGACGAGAACCAAGCTAGAGCATTAGACGAGAACATCAAATGAGAAAGAATAGAGAGTAAGATATCGTGGCAAACCGTATTGAAGGCATTCGAGAAATCCACCAAAGCTAAAACTGTAACTTTGGTCTGTTCCATGCCTGCCCTGATATCCCCAGTCACTTTAAGAAGAGCAGAACTGGTGCTATGTCCAGCTCTGAAGCCGGATTGAAAATGGCTCAACAAGTTGTTACGATAATCTACCCTTAAATAAAATGGAACGGATGGATACAGCAACAAAATGAAATATTATTCATAATCGCAAACTTACGTGTTATTATGATATACCTACTTACTTTATGTTGTGCACGAGAAGGTAATACGATTAATGGTCGCCGCCCAGTACAACGTACCGTATTAGAACCGTAATCGTTCACTGAGCGTCAAAAAACTTCAGTTTAAAAAAAGTACGAACATTTGGCGCCCAATATATATATATATATAATATAATAATATCTTGTGACAACTCACACAACGCTATCTTTTTTTTTTTTTTTTTTTTTTTACCCAGACCCGGAACAAAAATTTGTGGATCACACAAAGTGGTGTCCCGTGTGGGAATCGAACCCACGACCTCATGCGTAGTAGTCGGACACACTCCCACCGCGCCACAGAGGCAGTCGCAGTATCTGATCCCAAACTAAGCAGAGCTTGTACTATGGAAACCAGACAACTGATAAACATACTTATATATTTCTAAATACATACATATTATAGATAAATAACACCCAGACACAGAATAAACCATAGTGCACATCACACAGTTTTATCCTGGGTGGGGATCGAACCCACGACCTCTTGCGTTATAGTCGGATACACTCCCACCGCCCCACAGAGGCAGTCGCCACAGATATAGTTCTGTATGACCGCCATATCCGGCTACGTGCCGGTGTCGTGCTGGTCGCACTCTCTTTTGTATATCAAACGTGGTTCTAGAAGTGAAAAGTGAAATGTCACGTTGTTAGAACGGAATCATTAGCCGGTAAGCATAAGCGTACGGTTATGATCCTAATGGTAAGTTCACATGCTTGATGTCACAACGACATTCAACGGGCACGAACACGAGAGCGAGCGTGTGCATGTGCTGCCTGGCTGTTTCGTAAACGGCTTGTTTAGACCGCGCTAGCCTGTGACGTGCTGCTTGCTGGGCTGCGTGCCGCGCGTCTTAATCGGGAACACTATTTTTATTTCCCCCTAGCTTTCGTCCGGGGCTCCGCCCGCGCGTATGTCGGTTATCGCGATAAAAACTGTCCTATGTCCTTCCCCGGGACTCAAACTATCTCCATACCAAATTTCATCTAAATCGGTTTAGCTGTTTGAACGTGAAAGTGTAACAGACGGAGAGATAGACAGATGGACAGATAGATAGACAGACAGACAGAATTACTTTCACAATTATATTATAATAGTCGAGGGGGGCGCAATTGCCTGTCAAAACACACTGGTAGTGGCAAAATTCTCCAAAAAAAGGTCTTTCAGTCGATTCTGGGGCGGGGGGATTGCCCCTGTTGCACCCCTTGGATCCGCGCCTGCTTTTGAAGCGGCGGTAGTCTAATGGTTAAGGATGGTTATCGGACTCGCAATCGTGAGGTCGCGGGCTCTAATCTTACCCATTATACTACCGATGCGAACCCACTACTAACACAAGCAATTTTGTTAGCTGGAGGGGTTAACAGGATTGCTAGTAATGTGGGACCCACAATTCCACACACAACAACAACTGGCTTATTTTGTAAAATCCTTATTATCTGCACTATGAACTTTTCTAACTTTTTTTTTCTCTATTTATTTTATTTTATTTAAAAAAAAGACTCCCGCAGTAAGGTACAAGCCCACGACCTTTGAATGAATTAAATTGAATGAACGATTGAAAGATTGAATGTTCGCTAGTAAAACTGAGCATGAAAGTAAAAAAGATATCTTTATTACCCGACTTGGGCAAAGTCAACAGGAAGTATTTTGTTTGTCACAGCTTGATGTTCTATGTAAGATCTGTTTGTTTTACCGTAACACGTAAACTAAAATGAAAGAGCTCTCAATTGATTCTGCTCTAACAATTTCGATCAAAATCCAAATAGATTGTTCAGCTTTCCATATTCAGGGTTTTCTTTAAAAAAAAAATAACACCTAACGTAGCTGTTTATTTTTAATTAATGCCTTAAAATAAAAATAATTGTAATAATAATCATAATTTATATTAGCTACCACAGCAAACTTATTTTGGTTACAAGTAGTGCCATCTATTTCACATAAATTGAATGCTGCTGTAGACTCTATTTGCCACCCGGTTTATTTCTGGAGTCCGCTCATAATAAGTGTAGAGACTGAGCTTGGTATTTGCACCAATTACCAGTTTGAACCTCGGTATATAGTGTCGCTATTCGCCACTAGATGGCAGCACACGTTATTAAAAAAGACAACAATACAGCACTTCTGTTTTGTATTATTACTTCATTTGTTAATTTGTAGATAAAATATATTTCTAGTTTAGAATAATTTATTTTTATTGTAGTTATTTATTGTCAGTTTTTTCATTTTTTGGTAGACTGTACCAATTATCATAACATTTTGGTTCACAGGTCGAATGTTTCCAAGAATTATGACCTATTCTTTATTTTTTCAGTTGATGGCATGAAGTTTATTTTTAAACCTTATCAAGTATATTTCGGTCTTATCGACTTTACACTCCTATACTAATATTATAAATTAGCTGACCCGCGCAACTTCATTTGCGTAAATTTTTCCCGTTTTTGCAACATTTTTCATTGCTGTTCCACTCCTATTGGTCGTAGCGTGATGTTATATAGCTTATAGCCCTCTATCACTATATATCTCTATATATTCCTCGATAAATGGGCTACCCAATAGTAAAAGATTTTTTCAATTCGGACCAGTAGTTCCTGAGCTTACCGCGTTCAAACAAACAAACTCTTCAGCTTTATAATAACTAATATTATAAAGCTGAATATAAGTATACAAGAATTACTAGTTTAAAGGTTTAAGATTATAGATTATATTATTGTTGTTTTGATTAATTATATTTATGACTTAGAAAATATGGAAAACTATAACTATTAATAAAACAAATATAATTTTGTTGATTCTTTATTTCCTTAAAATAAGTAAATATTAATACTTAAGATACAATGAAGTTATTTTGTTCCTATAAAAAAAGTTTTCAATGTTCTTACTAAGAATTCACATTAATGGTGTTGCTACTACTAAATTTATAATTAAGTAGTATGTACAGATCAAAATATAAACAAATAGGTTTTTAGTTCGCTACAAAGATATTAGAGATGTTAAATATTTTAATAACTTATTTTATATGAAATTATGTTGTTTTGAGGTATGATAGTAATACTATTTTTAGTAGTACTGCTGTTAGTGCAGACTAGGTTGATCTAAGAAAATCCTACAAATATTATAAACATGAAATTGCTTGTTTGTTACGATCTTACGCAAAAACTACTGAATCGGTTTTCATAAATACATTATTTAGATTGTAAGCTTACAATGTGTTTGATCTGAGTCCTATAGAATAAGAGATGGTTTGACTACTTAAAATTATTTCACAAAAACTTATGCAAAATGTGATTTAACTTCATAAATGCGAGGACTATTATAACTGGCAGTTTAGTAAAATATATGTTAATTTATTAGATTTTAACTAAAAATAACAAACAAATTGGAACGTACACTTAAATCTAATTAAAAACGAAATGCCAATCATGACGTACGACACTTTTTGTTAATTTTATTATTAATAAAAATAATAAATATACACTTAACATCAATGACAAAATGTTATGAATTAAGAAAATATAATAAATTCAAAAATGTATGTTGACAGTGTCTGCGTCACTTGTTTTTTTTTTTTAATTTAATTTTATCAACATTTTTGATTTTTTAAAGATTAAACATTTTAGCTTTCTAGAATTACATGTTCTCATAAAACTTACTGACTAGTACATTATAAATATTAAAAAAAACAGATTACGTCGAACTTAAAATAGAAGCACAGCATTAAATACCGTAATATTAGAAAACACTAAACTTGTGGAATATAAACAAATAAAAGAAATAAAAAAATACATAGATGTATTAACATCTACACATAGAGGTTTAATCACTTTCACTTAAATAGTTAGATCTATCAACTTTATTATATTATAATAAGAGTAATAATATAATATAAATTTATTTTATATCGTCCCATATAATAATGTTCTAATACTTGGTTTACAAAGAGTAAAAATTTAATTCAAGAATATAAAAAGTTCAATAAGTCTGTTACTACAGAAGGTAACCTTCATACAACGCATGCAAACAGAGACATCACACACGAACATGGAATCTCGGACAACAATCCGATGTCTATGCGTGCTCAAGCGAAGTATAAAACATTTCTTCTGTACCTACTGCCGACGCCGGTGTTTTATGTCAAACTTGTTACAAACGCGATTTTCTACAAAATGGAAATAATGGAAAATTCTACAAGTGAGAGATAAATTGGTAACTATAACTACATTGACAACACTGAAACTGGATTGCAGTTATAAGAAAGTATGGTAAAGTCTAATTTGAACAATCCAATAACCGAACATGTCGTTAGTTCAGACTACTCTGGGAAAAAGAGAAGAAGAACAAAGAATGACGTTTGTGCGACTAAGGACTTAGAAGATGACGTCAGCGAGACTAAAATGTAATGACTACGAGACTAGAGGGACATATACAAACATTTATTATGTAAATATGGCAACTCTAATTCGTCTAACTGCTATAAAGTCATCAACTGTATCCAAAGATATCAGTTATCTTTCTAATACATTACACTTGATATTTACGACAAAGAACGAAAGTAGCAAGCGTAAGTCTCTACAACGTCATCAATAATTATGTGAAGTCGGGGAAAGTTCGGAAAAAATCGCAAGGAACTTATATTTATATCGAGGAATATACTCGTTTGATTCTTGAACAATCGATTTTGTAAACGATTATTGGAATCGATACCTGCTGTGGTTAACTTATTAGCCGCTTTTTGGTTTTGCAGCTGGGGCAGGTGCAGGGAACATCTCGAATTCTTCGACGATGGTTTTGGGATGGAGAGCGCTGATATTGTTGTCGACTGTGTACGTTCTGGGGTGAACGTGAGCGAAGGCTTGTCGTGGTACGTTCTCGAGCCAGTCGTCCTTGTCACGGTTGCGAAGGCGACGTTGGATCTGTTTGTCTCGGAGGCGCTGGAGTCTCGCGAGATGGGAGTTGATCTGCTGCGGCCTGAGCCCGGTGTGGCCCGACCGGAGCAACGCGGCGTTGCGCTGGTATGAACCTTCGGGGTCGCGTCGGTTCCAAGTGTACCTGGAAATGAGAATTTGTTGATTTATATTAGTGTTGTAAGATGCTTCAAGATCTAGGTACATATGGAAATAAAAGAGATACGATTTGTGGATAGAGATAAGTAGTCGATTCTCAACAATATTTTGATAATACAAAGTCGTATCCCGTGTAGGCATTACGACCACCAATTAACATTTTAATCATTTAAATAAGTTTATTTTTTTATTAAAATACGATTTAAATTGATTGCATTATATTTAAATACAGTAGTCGTAGATAATGTTATGTGATAGGTGAATTTAAAAAAAAAACAGGTTGAATGAATGGAAACAGTAGATGGCTCAATTTAAAATATTTATTGTGTTATAATATAAAAGTAATGTTTGATTGTTCTTTGCATGCTTTAGAGCAAAATATGGTGAAACCTATTTTTAAAATATACTAAACATTACATGTACTATCATATTTACGCAAATAAATAAATTATTACTATTAAGTACTTCGTGTAACACATCTATAGGTACTTAATATTATAAAGAAGTCAAGTTTGAGAGGTTGTAAGGGGTAATCTCTGGAACTACTGAACCGATATTGAAAACTCTTTTAACAACAGAAAGCCACGTTATTTGTGAGTGACATAGGCCCAACGAAATGAGCACGGGCTAGCTATTTTAAATAACTGTTTAGTATTCAACGTAACAGAGCACAACAATGGCCAATAAAAACAAACATAACAATAATAACATCGATATCATGTAATCGTTGCAGTTAATTTGATATATGCCTCAATAAACGTATATTAATGTATTTTGTTCACAAGTATCTGCGCTGGGCGCTGTGCGTACATTTTTGATCTCTCCTGTAATGGCCAAAGTTAGCCCCCAAGTTACTTTGTTAATGGACCGTGTATTTACATTAGAGGGAACCTTTTAGACCAGGAGTTATCAGATAGCCGACAGCCTAAAAAGTCGCTAAGATTCCTACCGTTTTACAAAGATTCAATGTTAAACTTGTAAAGGTAATTTATAATAATAATATTTATTTGCAAGAACATTGTTACAAAGATGGAAGGTCGTGTTAAAACTAAATGTGTACATCATGTTCTGCCTAAATCTGGCATGCAAATGTCAAGAGAAAATATACGATAAAGAAGTTAGTGTTTCGATATAACATTTACCTAATCTGTCTATTTATTATTTAAGAACTCTTTCAAAATATAAAAACCTCATCAGCCAAGTCTTGAGGCTTTAAACAAATTTATTATGGGGCAGGTTCTTTGTATTTCTGCAACTTCAAAACTTGATGATTAAATTTAAATTCAACTGTCTGAGCTGGATATGCCTGTTTTTTTGTTGTTAGCTGTAGTTATTAACCCGAATCTATGAAAATTGCTATACCTACATTATATGTTAAATCTACAACTTCGTATTCGGTAAGTGTGAACACAGGAGCCACACTACCAGACATTTTTAAAATAAAGGTTGGAATATTCCACTTACCCAGGGAACGGTCTCTTAAGCCGTCTGCTGCGAATACTGGACTTCGACCTCTTCCTCAGCGAATTTGGTCTCAGATCATAAGATTTGTTGCCATGCCCTTTCCTGGAATGCTTCGAGCGTGACTGGATTGGGCGCAGGTCGTACGACTTCGGGTTTGGTATAGGGTTGGCTGTGACGTCATTGACCATCATGGGATCATTGACTTCTCTACTGTTGCTGGGTGCGTTGATTTCATTCAGCCTACCCATCTTCCCCCAACGCTTACGCAATTCTCTTATCTTCGGTTTTGTCTCCTTTCTCAGTTTAGTTTGGCAGATGTACTCGCGACGCTCGAAACAGTTTTCTGGCGACCACCTAAAGCGAGACAGTGATTACATTAATCTATCAGTTAGTATGAGTACAGAGGAGTATTTTTAACTATGTGTCACAGGAATAGTATTGATTAGATTTACAATGAGTCATGAATGTGCTGAATTGCGGTTGGCTTCATGTAAACTTGTAGTCAGAACTGGATGACGATACAGTAAATGTAGCAATAGAACTAAATGTGATGGGAAAGGTTGAAAAAGGAATGGTTTATTTGTTCTATCACGTGTTATAGGAATTATCTGGCCATTTTTGGTTTACAAACCGATGAAACATGTAGTAACGAAAAACAAGCGGTAAATAATAATCCAACAGTTTTGCTTGAAGTACTAGCAAGAATATAAGAAAACAAGCTTATGAAAAGTAAAAAACAACACTTGAATTTAAAAACTGTTTTAAATATATCTTCAAAACTAAGAAACATCCCATTTAACCCTACACTCAGACGACGAGAGCTTAACGCACGTTTTATTAAAGCGGGCTTACAATTATTCAATAATTCATACTTATAACCACCTCACCTTACATTACTTGTGTGAATGCCTAAAACAATATGGAAGAAGTTATAAGCACGGTTAAGCCCTCACCATCTGAACGAAGGAAAAAACAACTTTTGAAAGAAAACCCATGCAATTCCAACCATCCGTTTCAGCGCTACATTGTCACATACAGTTCTATCTGTTGAAGCAGAACTTAGAACAAGTACTTCTTAAACTGTGTGCTAAAAATAGCGATTATCATCTCATAGGCATTTGCCATAAGACCGCCATTAGCTATAACAATGTCAGGGAGAAATCCCACGCCGACCTACATTTACTATACGCTCTTTGAATGGTTAATCTTAGCATATGGAACCCATAAATTAATTAATTCACACATCCTTCAGTATTAATAATGTTAATGTCATAAAATACGTTGTTTTTGTATAACCCTGCACACATGTGACTGTCAGCATCAAGGATAAGGACAGTTTTCGGTTTCAGCACTTTGAAGTTTTGAGCTGCTAAGTTGTTTATGCTCTGTAATAAAAATGGTCTTCCAACCGATCTAGGTCATGGGGCTAATCTATTGACATAGAGACCAGGACTGTGCCATAACGTCACAAAATAGAACACTCTCTAGAAAGAGACAACGTTGCTTTGTGGACAATACTTGTCAAAGAGACAGGGTCACACGAGGTTTTTATCTCTTTCACGTTTTGCAGTCAATATTTACTTTACTTACAGGTCTATAACATCAATGGGCTAATCTCTGGGCTACTTTGTGGCGCGGTGGGAGTGTGTCCGACTGCTACGCAAGAGGTCGTGGGTTCGATTTCCACACGGGACATCACTTTGTGTGATCTACAAATGGTTGTTCCGAGTCTGGGTATACTTTGTTTCCGTGACTTGTATGTTTGTAAAGTCCCCCGCGACACAGGGCTTGTACCCAATTGCGGGAGTCGTCTTTAAAAAAAAATCTTATCTAAGGCTAGCTAACTAAGAAGGCAGCATATTTTTATTTTTAATATACAGTGTTTAAAAGTGTGTGGGAAGACACAAGTGTATTCTCTATTCTCTCACTCTCATAGTTCAATGGGACAAAAACCCGACACATCAGAGAAATCAGAAGCAGAACCGGAGTGTGAAACATGACAAAAAAAACCCTTACCTTAATAATAACCTTAAATTTCTGTCTAAACAGAATCTCTACAAAAAACGTGACTGTATCGCAAATAACTCCTCAATTCACAGAAGACATTCTAGTACCCGACTTACGACATAATATCGTAAATATTAAGAAGTTCTATACTCAGAGACGACGTCATTATTTTAGGAGTAAAGGACAATAGGCCAACAGAGACCGAGGCCAGTAAAACTTATTGCTTTTCGCCGGATCGCACTTTGTTTAGCTATAATCGGTTTTAAGACTTCGGTTCTTGTCATAAGCGATTGGTTACCCTTCGTTAACAAGACTTACAGAAGGTTTATCTTTTTGAAGTGAAAATTCTTCAGCGTTGTGCACTTTTTTTGGTATGGGTATGAAATGTTAAACTCGCGTCAGGATCATGTGACCGTAAGATTCTTAGAATACGAAGGTAGATTTTGCCGTTAGAAAACAGAAGACACTGCCGGTTCGAGTTCAAATTATTATTTTTTTCCCTTTTTTTTTTTAAATTTTTAGTTCTTGATTTTATTTTTTTATTTAATATTTTTAATTTAATTGTCATGTTTTTTAATTTTTTGATTTTTGTGTTTCAATTTGTGATTTAATATTTCATATTTTAGATTTATTGTCATGTCGTTGTAAATTGTCATGATTGTGTACGATAGCGCAATACATGAATTCTGTATTAACAAAGTTAGTACTTTTAAACTGATAAAAAAAAAAATATTACCTAATCATTCCAAAATATTCAAAAATGCAGCCTATACATATAACAGAAGCTAAATTTTTTTTTTGAGCAAACGTAATCGTGTGGCACGTCAATCGACAGGTCTTTTAAAAAGATTTTAAGTTTCCAATAACATTTTTTGGTAATGTATATTAATTTTATTAAAAAAAGACGACACCCGCTGTAGGGTACAAGCCCTGTGTCGCGGGGGACTTTACAAACATACAAGTCACGGACACAAAGTACACCCAGACTCGGAACAACAATTTGTGGTTCACACAAAGTGGTGTCCCGTGTGGGAATCGAACCCACGACCTCATGCGTAGCAGTCGGATACACTCCCACCGCGCCACAGAGGCAGATTTTTGGAAATAATCGCTCCAAAAGTTGCATAAACTGTATTTTGATTTATCTTATCTTTGTGACCAAAATATATATATATATTAAAAAAAAAAATGGTTTTTGGCTTTATCAACGGTTATAAATGTTAGCTGAAGTGGCAGTGGGCTGGCCATATTAGCCGAAGAACCGACAACCGTTGGGGTAAACGAGTTCTTGAGTGGAGACCACGGCTCGGCAAACGTAGTGTAGGACGCCCTTAGGCCAGGTGGAGTGATGATTTACGCAAAACGGCTGGAAGGAGCTGAATGCGAGAAGCCGAAGATAGGACAAAGTGGCGTGTAATTGGTGAGGCCTATGTCCAGCAGTGGACTGCGATAGGCTGATGATAATAAATTTTTAAACAAATACTGATTACTTAATAAGCTGCAAAACGCTCTATTCTTATTGCATGAACCGCGTAAATACGGCTTTTGTGATTTAAATTGAATTCCAGAGCCTGTGGGCTCTAAACCGAAATCCGTGGCCTTGAAGCAGCACTCTTATGTCTGTCACAAAACCAATATTGGTTCTCGCTACATTCGAAACCTAATAAATATATATTAGTTTTCAACAGCCCAATGTTTTCTTTTGTGCTTTGTGTTATAGGCGCTCTTAGTTTCAGTAGAGTTAATATACCTAGTATAATAATGGATACGGAAGTTTATAAGTATTTGAAGATAGAGAAACCGGAGAAATTGAAAAAAGAGAAACTAGCATTCATATTGTGAATTAAAATACGCACGCTCTTTAAACCTTCGAAGGACCAAAAAAGATAGATGAAAAAGTGACATAAAAACTTTAAGAAAAACAACCACGTTAGTAGGTAATAAAAACTCATAACTTAAAATTTAAGGTTAAACCCATTTGAAAATCTTATTATACACCAAAAAGTTATATCTTATACAAATACTACCCACAAAAACTAAAACCAGTTAAAAACAAATCAACCAGATTAACGTCAAAAACTCATCAGGGTCCTTATTCACATTCCTTTTCTTTTGTGTGGGCGCGGCAAGCCCGTGCGAATTGTCAAAATCTTTTCATAATGGTAAATATGGCAAGATTTTGCATGCGCAGACGTCATCTTTGAGCGCACCTTCGTATTCGCATGCGCCAGTTCGTACCGGCTTTTCACGGACACGAAATGAAGGTTGTAAACAAGGACCTAGCTTTAATTATGTTACAAGCCTTCTAGAACACCAAACCCATTCAAAATTGACTCAAAATTTATAACTCACTCAAATACTAACTTGTAATACAAATGCGGTACCATAGCGATGCAATGATACTTAAGTTCCTCGTGGCTCATCTTCTTCATTTTGGAGAAGGAGTCGTAGTGCATCTTCCTGAGGTCTCCACCCCATCGCCATGACCTCGCTTCTGAGTCGTAGATGCCGCCGATCCAGCGACTGGTTTTATCTGTTCACAAAATTATTTGAATTAAGAATGCTGGAAGAAATGGAGAATGAAATAAATAAATGGGGGAAAGAGAGAAGAACACTGTCACTGTCTATTTCATCCTGTACCTCTCCTACCTAGTTGTTTTGAAACAAACCAACCGAGACTATGAAGGAAGACTCGTAATTTCATGAACGTTCTATAGTTCAGATAACTTCTATTCATTGTTTGTTTAATAAAATATTAGAGGATCTTGGAGAAGAAGTCGTAGTGAATCTTCCTCAGATATTTGCCCAGATCTTCTTTACATAGAATGAAACAAAGTAGGTCCCCTCTGTCTGTGTAGTAGATAATCAGTTATTGTGTATTAGTATGACAATTATATACTCTTTATAAAATTATATCTACTACGGGCTTTAAGCGCGTGGATATTTTTACGAAACGTCGTCCAATAGAAAAGCTATGTTACCTTTTTTATTGGACGACGTTTCGACCGTATTGCAACGACAGTGGTCCTTAAAATATTAACGCGATTCCGTATCCACGGCAAGCCCATGCGGAACTGTCAAGCTCTTGTCATAGTGGTAAATTAGAAATGCATCGCCGCGCATGTGCGGCGGGTATTTTTGAACGCGCCGCGCATGCGCCTTAATGCATTTGTATGTACCTCTGTATTTACTATTATGACAACATGTTGACAGTCCCGTACAGGCTTGCCGTAGACACGCGAAAAGATCGTGAATAAGGTGCTCGTATTACCTAGTATATATAATTTTATAGTGTGTACAAATCGGGAAAGTTTATAATCATTTAATTACATACTCGTTTGAAGACTCTCGAGATGTGTGCGGAGATTTCTGTCTTCCCACCGCGCTGGCACCACCAGGTGAGTCTCTCGATCCTGGAACAACAAGCATTGCAGCTTCATCAGACATCAATCAATCATGAAAAAGTAGCCTAATCTGTCTCTGTGGATTCCGTACACACGGTACTTAAAACAAAAACACAGTTTTTATTTGTCTGTCTGCCCATCGGTCTGTTTGTTCAAGCTAATCACCGAAACGGTGGGACGGATTTTGACAAGACTTTCACTGTCAGACAGCTGACGTTGTAAGGAGTAACTTAGGCTACAGCAGCACTGCTACATCACGCGGACAAATTCCTCAACAGCTAGTATTATCTACAAATAACAAACTACCATGATTATAGGTATGACTTATCCACACAAAACTGGCGGCGGCACTTTTTGGGATGGGTAAAATATGTTAAACTCGCGTCGGGACACGTGACCTGATCGAAAATTCGTAAGACGGAGGGAGAGTAATGAAAAATTGCTACAATATCATTAGGTTAAGAAGGTAAATTTCTCAACCATCTATAATATTATTATAGCTCAGGTGGGAGGGAAATTGGCCGATCCAGAAACCAGAAGACATCAGGTCGAGTTCGAATAATGTTTATTTTTTTCCCTTTTCTTATGTTTGTCATTTATTATTTAATATTTTTTTATTATGTAAGTAAGATCGAAAAATATTATACAAATTTCAACAGTATGTAATACAATGTTCAAGTTTCACTTCTGCCGGCTCTGAGTGCAACCTGTTGTTTTTTCTAATAGATAACTAGTACTATTTTGGTCAAAAGACTAGAATAAGAAGGTACAAACCTATTATCACAATCAAAATGTACTACAATAACTCGTGTTTCTTTACAAATCAATATTATAAAAATAAGGAAATATATGTGCTGGAATTTGTAAACGGGAGGCTAAACAGAACCTGACATCATCATAACAGTACGTGTCTGATACCTCAACTTGTAATTACTTTAACTCATTTATATGCTTATTACTTTTGCTTGATATTCATGAGAATTATTTTACAATACGTTTTATTCTACGCACGTCAAATGAGTGTAGGTCTAGGAAAAACCTTTTGACATATCAATTCTCGGAATATCCAAAGAATTTGCACCTATGTATTCATTTCGAGGGCTTGCGAAATTACTAGTAGGCATGTTGGTGAGAATTCATATTAGGTGTATTTCTGTGACTAGGTTTTGGTATGTACTTTTTTGACGTGATAGAGTTTTATAAATCGATGATCGGCTGCACTCAAGATAAAGTGTGACGTCACCGCTCATATTGCCCTCACGTTCGTTTCGCCTGCTGATAGGCTGATGCGCGGATCTGCCCGTATCCACTAAAGCTGTCACAAGCATGGTTGTTTACTACTGTTATGTTTTGGCGATTGCAGTGACATGCGATACAATTGGTGTCACAGCTGTGGTTGTTTATTCAATGTCATCAATATTTTCTTATGACGTTATCACGTAAAATTAACGTCCGTAAACCGACTTTATAGACAACCATATTTTATATATAAAGGTAGGTGCTACGAGATGAAGAGACTAGGGAGAAAACAAGTCATGCGCCTGATGGTAAGCAATGACATGTCAAATAAGTGCTACGGTAGATGCTGGGACAGTGTCGGATCTACGATTTTATTCGGGACGTGGCCCTATTTAGGAACCCAAGATTTTAAAGGAGTGGGAAGAAATTTAAAGAAAGGAATTTTAAAGCAGGTATGCTTGACCTCGCTCGATGAACTCAAGATTTAGGTAATGACTTGCGCTAATTCAAGGCTGGTTTTGCAATTTACCAAGAGTGTAACGGTATTCGCAAACGAAGAAAGTGGAAAGTCTTTGACGAATTCGTGTTTATTTCCAAACTGATGACTGTGAAATTTTACATTTGACAAACGCTGACTACAAAAAATCGTCAAATGTACGAATCTTTACAAGAATTTGAGGGACTGTGCTTAAGAATATTGCTAATATTTGTTATAAATATATAGAAAAATCTTTCTATCTATAAATGTACGGGAAATAAATACTCCACTTAGATTATCCATACTAATATTATAAATGTGAAAGTAACTCTGTCTGTCTGTCTGTCTGTCTGTTACGCTTTCACGCTCAAACAGCTGAACCGATTTAGATGAAATTTTGTATGGAGATAGTTTGAGTCCCGAGGAAGGACATAGGATAGTTTTTATCGCGATAACCGACATCCATGCGGGCGGAGCCGCGGGCGAAAGCTAGTTATCTATATAAAGCACATTACAAAAGTGTGCAAACAACCGAGGTTTTTATTCACATATAAGTGTTTGCTGAGTGTTATCGTAACGATCTCAATTGCCTTGAGTTGTCAACATGTTTGATCGGGCGTGAGCGATGGCAGGTTTTAACCTAAATCTCTGCGGTTTTGGACACATTTACGCATAAAATGTAGTTATAATAAAGCTTCATATGCATTTGTCGTTTTAGCCTAACTGCCAGAAGGAGGGTCATGGTTTCTGAGCATATGTATGTATTATAAGTCCATTTCGTGGCACGGCTGTAAAGCCGAAATGACTTGATGGAATCATGCGAGGTGTCGACATTCGTCTCAATTTCTTTTTTAAACAAAGAAAATATCATTGTTTTTAAACTTTCGCGATGTTTACACATATTAGAATATTATTTAGGTTCTTAATTGAGTGAATTAGTTAAAGGTACGACGAATTTTATTTACATTGCACCGATCGTGGTCACGGGTCGACTCAAGTCGACTCATTAGACCCGTGACCACGATAGGTGCAATTCGATCGAAACTTCGCGTAAATAAAAGGTTCGTACCTTTAAATATTTCACGCGGTTAAGTCCCGATAATATTCTGATAAGAAAATACGTTTATTATTCAATTTTAAATTATTTTATTTCAATTACACTATGTATAAATTAGTAGACAAAATAAAATTCGACGTTCAATTGTTTTTAATTTATGCAATTTTGAGCAGTCGGGCAAACCGTTAATATTTTATTTTCCTGGAAATATTTTTTTGTACTAACATTTAAACTTTCGCGTTGCATGGTTATAACTATTTATTATACGGGAATTAACATGCATTGTCAAGTGTGTGTGCGTTGTGCGTGGTGTCAAGCAATTTTAAGGTAAACAATGCGCGTTAATTCCCATATCCCAACAATCCCAACGCCACTCGTGCAACGTGTGGATCTAGAATAATGCTCGTCCCCACGTTGGCGCCAATGCCATTTTCCAGCTGGTCTATTCACGTATTTAAAGCAGTGCAGTTGCACTGAAGTTTCGTATTCTTGTAATTTTGCTTGCGCACCGTACTAGATTGTCGTTATTGCGCTCTCGAGACGCATACTTGACGCAGGCATATTTGAGATCGATCCCAAAGTTACAAGTGGCGTTGGGATTGCGACCAACGTTGGGGCCAACGTGTGGAGCCGGTGTTACTGTTTCTAGATTGATGTAATTTTAAAATGTCTTTTATTTGAAAACAACAAATTATATTTAAATTCTGAACACACTTTGATCTAGGCAATCCGGTCACACGATACACGAAAGATTTTATTTCACTGCATTGAACATGACCGCGAAGATTGATCTAAACAGATATACGTCAAAGTAGTTTATTTTGTAGAACAATAAAAATAGCATTATAGCAATAGCAAATATTGTTAAATATACAAGGATATATTATGGAACAGATACGGCTAACAGCGCAGAAATATAAATGCCAACTGACAAACCATCTAAACGACCTAGCTGCTGAGCTGACAAGCATTAGCTATCTCAAAAGCAGGAACTTGGTGACAGATTTTGAGGTCCTTTTTACACGTTCCGGTTTCAATCCGGTCCAGCGACGGTTACCCGGCGCAAAGTGTATATCACACGATGTACGGTAGCTTTCACATGTTCCGGCGTCTGTCCGGTCCGGTCGTCATACACCCGACGCCGTGACGGATTGAAATCGGCGCGTTTGAAAAGCGTGTAAGTGTCCTCTTGCTGAGGCGCTCACTCGACACGACCAAGCCACACAACACATCTGCTTATAGAAAATATACACTTGTACGCAACACCGGCGGTAAAAAATCGTGCAATCATAATATTAAAAATACCTACAAATAATTCCAGATCAATATAAGCAGGAGGCGTTGAATCTATACCGCTCGGAAATCCTAATCCTAACGTAGGCGTTAGGATTAGGATTTCCGAGCGCATAATTCAAGTCTTTTCCTTACTGTTGTACCTATACAACAATAAGGAAAAGGTTTGAATTATTTCTTATAAATAAAATCTTCTGCTATGCACCGCTTGCCTGTAACTATCCCTAATGCTACCCTCAATGTCGATATTTTCAGAAATCAGTTTTACCTATAAACTTCGCATCTGCCTAATTGTACTTTCTTTGGTCATGTTGTTTCGTGTTGTGTAGGTACCTACCTAAATAATGAAATAATATTATTTCTGTAAAGAAATACTTGATGGTTTTAAAACAGTGGCCCTTTAGTTTCTTGGGGGCTTCTTCTCATTAGCTTTACACTTGAAACTGCCGCCTAACTCCATTTTGTTTTGTTTTTCAAACATATCATAATTTTATTATTCTTTTAGTATGTTTAATTTGATGTTTTCAAACAATCAAAATTAATTTGGTTTTACGAAATAAAGATTATTGACTTTTGAATTTTCAGTGAGTGAATACAATACACTTATACAATACATCGATTTATAAATATTTGGTAGATTTAATAATAACAGTTTATATGTTTAGTTTAGTGTTAATGGTTTTTTTAAACCTGTTTTTAACCCGCGTATATTTTTTAAGATTTTGTTACAAAACGCTTATTTTGTTTTTAAAGTCCTCGGGATGAATTTGATTTATTAATTATTACATATAGATATATTTTTTTTAGTTTTACTAGTTTTGTTTGCTTTGGCGTAACGACAAGGTCAGAATGGAGGGAATAGGATATATGGAGTATGCAAATAAAAGATTTATATAATAATAATAATAATAATAATAATATCTTGGGACAACTCACACAACGCTATCTGATCCCAAACTAAGCAGAGCTTGTACTATGGAAACCGGACAACTGATAAACATACTTATATATTTCTAAATACATACATATTATAGATAAATAACACCCAGACACAGAATAAACCATCGTGCTCATCACACAAAGTTTTATCCTGGGTGGGGATCGAACCCACGACCTCTTGCGTAGCAGTCGGATACACTCCCACCGCGCCACAGAGGCAGTCCTGATTTATCTGACTATATATACTAATTGATAGATCTCCTGAAATCTGGCGTCCAAAGTTTTGAGCAATTCATTGTCGGGCAAGAAACCGGGCACGTTTTTAATAAGTCCAAAGTTTCATGGTGAGCCAACTGCTTTTGAAGTAGAGGAAAGGTTGTGCAATTCTACCGGAGCTATTCATCCTATATAATTAGTTCATAATTACGATAATAGTAAATCCTATTGGCACATGTGTTGTATGAAGCCAAGCCAGTGTTTATTGACAATAGGCCCAAATCGCAAACTGCCTATGTAGCTGCGGTACAGCATTGTGGCCAGTCCATTATTATTCTTAAGGCGTATGCCTTACTTTGGTGTGAATGGAGTGATCCCGTTGGCTTTACTATCGATAAAGCTTTTGTATATAAAGGTGATTGTGGTAAGTAGAGATTGGCTGCCATTATCAAAATCATTATTCAATTATATTTTATTATTATTTAAGCGTGAGGATTTTATAGAGTTGTGTGAAGTTACTTATTTGTGCTGTACAATATCTCTTGCGTAATATTCTTCGTTGAAACTAACTGCCATAATCATAAGCCGGTGAATAGAATCATTAATATATTAACTAAGGATTTATCGATAAGTAAAGAATATACAAAGGCCATAATGTAATGTACGAAACTAAATGTTAAGTATCTATTTACATATAAATATTAATACCTGTTGCGTAGGTTTTAATACTAGATATTATAGTTTTCGGTAATATACTCGCGCTATTCGTTACCAATCCTTTTGTGTGACCTGCTGAGGGTCTGTCCTGGACATGAAGTACCATGGCCGATTTGGAAGTCTTTAAATAGACTTCGGACTCAGGTTGGCCTGAGCAAAGAAAACTGTTTTTTATGTATAATGTTTGCTATCGAAACGCTAAGAAGAAGATTCGTTACCTACATTATGTGGAAAATTATCACGTTTATATTATTACTAACTGTCCCGCGCAATTTCGTTTGCGTCTACTTTCCCCGTTTTTGCAACATTTTTAAATGATGCTTCACTCCTTTTGGTCATAGTGTAATGTTATATAGTCTTCAGCCGTTTCCGAGAAAAATGGTCACACACACACACACACACACACACACACACACACAAACACCGTCTTCGTGGCCGTTGCGGGTAAAAAGAGTTTTTTTGGTAAGGACCGTTAGTATATCCTGAGTCTATGGTAAGGAAGATGTTAAAAATTGACACGATGACAGTTTTTTCTGGACGTATGATTTTGATTTCGATAATGTTTGGAATGTCACTTAAAAAATGCATAATATTGCAAAAAGTAGGGGCGTTAAAAAAATAAATCTACTTTATGCAAGTCTTATTTTTATATTTTATGAGCATGAATAATAGATGCAATAAACAATGTTTACCTACTTAACAATTTATATCTTTTTCTATGAAACTTTTTCCATTGAAACGAACCATAGACAATCTAATTTTTTACGAAACATTTTGACACGCAGATTTGCATGTGGTCTGGTGTTGCGAAAAAGAAGTGTAATGCATTGATCACTTCTGTGAAAGTAGTAATAAATTAAGTACCTAGCCTTCACTTGTTAAATTACATTGCTTGTGTTTAAAACCAGAGTTGATTTCTTGAAGTTTTCAATTTCTATTATCCTTGTACCATTTTTACACGAATCTCAAGAAAAAAGTCTCATAAATATATCTTGCTGAAACACGATGTAAATCTTCTTTAAAATGACGCGGTATTATATTTAAAAATAAATGTAAAGAATGTTTTTTTATCTATTGCTGGTACAAAAATAAAATGTCGATAGAAATGGAAAGGTGGAGGATCCGGAGCCAAGCAAAAAAAAAAAATTGTGGCTGTTATCAATTTAGGTTCCCAATCGGAGGCAAAGGTAGCTTTTAAAACCTTTTTATTGAATTATGGTTTTTAAATACTTTTGAGTTAATGCTAATATAGTAGACATCGTTAATTTCTACTAGTGTCAAGTATTTATTGGATATTTAAACTTAATTTTTAGTAGAACTGCTTAAATGTTTCAAACATTATGCAATTAATTCAATTGATAATTGGATATTCAATTTTTAAATAACTACATTCAACTATTTTTTCTTGTTGATCTTATACTTTGTACATATAGAATTTACATACGTGGATAACAGTATACAGGACTGCGTTCCGTTTTATTCAGTAACTTTATAGCTAACTATAAAGGAACGGCTTCGCAGTATACTAAATTGACGTCACACCTTACAGTGCTCCAGTGCATTTCGAAACATACCCTTAGCTTGCCTCCATTTTCACATCTCCGTCACATTTGAATATAGAACTAAACTAAAAATTCAAAATAAAAAGAAATTTAAGTTTGGAATAGTCTAAAAACAAAACAGATGGGGCAGTTAGTAACAGTTTGCAGACATCTAAATTGCTTAGGCGATGCATCACTTAGCAACAAAGCCAGCGCGGAGCTTGCAATAAAAGAAATGAGACCGCGCACCCATAATTTAAAGCTAACCGTACGTTTTCTTATTTTAGCCGCGCTTTAGAACACAAAGGAGGAATTACAGCACTAAGGCTAATCCTTGACCTTTTTGGAAGCGTTCCAAATTTGAATCTAGTATGACTGTAGGCTACAAACTGTTGTGATTTTTTTTTATTGATGAATAATAAATAAAGTATGTCGCTGGTTCCACACGCTGGCCCCAACGTCGGTCCCAACTGCACTCCTCCAACTTGTGGATCTAGAAAATACCATAGGCGCCAACATTGGGGCAAGCGTTAATCTAGATCCACACGGTGGATGCGTGGCGTTGGGACTGACGTTGGGGCCAACGTGTGGAGCCGGTGTTATTCTTATTATACAAGACAAGTCTCTTTACTGTTTGTTAATAGGTATAAACTGTATCGTAGCCTTTAATTTTTAAAATTTGTTAAGAAAATACGAGAGCGCATGCATACGTCATAATTTAATTAGGTAGTTAATAAAATTATTACATTATTATTACGCTGAGACAAGATGAAATTTTATTATTCACGCGGGCCCACTACAAATTAGTATCACGTCGATACGTAACGTTTTCGTTTTTTTTGGTGTTGGACATTTCACTTTCTTCACTATATTTTTCTGCATCGATTTTGAGGAGTGGCGATGAAGTAATAAATGAAGCGCTATTCAAGATTATGTAAACAGCAAAGTAGGGGCATTGATTTGCTTATTATTATGACATGGGGGGGGGGGGGCGTTATCTGTAATAATTGTGTAAAATTCCCATCCCTCCCGTCGTGCGACAAAAAACGAATGTTTACTTTTGCAGACAAGGAAGGGGGGAGTTGAAAATGACTAAAATACTGCTTACATAATACCTACTTGAATAATTATAATAATAATATCTTGGGACAACTCATACAACGTCATCTGATCCCAAACTAAAACTACTCTGAGGACTGATAAACATACTTATATATTTTTAAATACATACATATTATAATACGCCCAGACACAATAAACCATCGTGCTCATCACACAAAGTTTTATACTGGGTGAGGATCGAATTACGACCTCCGACTTAGCATTCAGGGTCACTAACCGCTAGATTAGCAGACCAGTGACCCCTACCACAAAGTGTGCGCATACCTGCTTGGGTTTTGAATTCACTATCTACTTGAAGCTGTTACCACTGCGCTACTATACCATCTAGTATTTATTCCGAGCTAACAACCTAGACATACATCACGAGTTCAGCTCTCAAACTCTCAACCGCACCATTTTCTTTACGATGTTCTTAAAAACACATCCTATTTAACGGTAGAGCTTTGCTTTTACTGTTGAACCACAAGTAATATTGTCTACATTTAGTACTTCGTGTAATGTGTTAGTGCGGGCCACTGGCTAGCGTTTTAAGATTCAGGGAAAGTGAACGACATTTATTTTGTACTGATTTTTGCTAGTGGGTTTGCCTGTGAGAATCTCGGTTGGCACCGGTTAAAAGACTTCTGTTCTTCTTTAAGTTTCATGCTATCTGCATGCCAAAATATACTTTCGGAGATTAGGTACTTCTTACATCGAAAATGTTTCCTTTTACACCTGGTTTGTTTGTACTGTACTGTTGAACAAATGCCTCAAATGACTCCTCATTTGAGATATTAGTTCATAAACGAGACTTATGCCGCGCGGTGCGGTGAGAGTCAGATCTTTGCTAAACAAGAATTTGGGTGGCATTGATACTGTTATGGACTGGCGTGACGTTTACCATCAGGCGCACGACCGGCTCGTCTCCTCATTTCGTAGTATAAAAAAAACCACTCGTCTTAAGGCGCTGATTAGAGGGGCATGTAGACTTCGTGTAGGAGACGATAGCTGAGAACGGGTCAAAAAAAGGGTCATAATTCAAGCGAGTCGAGCCGCAGCCATAGTGCAGTTTACATGGATGATATAATATGCACAGGTAAACATACTTTAAGCTTTTATAATATTAGTGTAGATAAGGTATACCACTATTAAACATACAACGGACGAGTCTGATTATATTAATGGGAGTTACAATAATAAAAGTGGACCGACATAATTAATGTAGGTACCTAATATTAGGGATTAGAGACAAGCTTTTACAACATTTACAACCAAAATATTGGTATAATTAAGGAGTAGATATGTAAATTATACAACTGACCCGCGTCCCCGACGTGGTCTGCATAAGTTTTCCCCGTTTTTGCGACATTTTTTATTGCTGCTACGCTCCTATTGGTCGTAGCGTGATGTTATATAGCCTATAGCCTTCCTTGATAAATGGGCTATACAATAGGAAAATAATTTTTCGATTCGGACCTGTAGTTCCTGAGATTATCGCGTTCAAACAAACAAACTCTTCCGCTTTATAATATTAGTATAGATGTATCTCATTGTTATGTATGTAGTTTTTGATTAGAGCCCTTGTTAGTGGGCCTTGTATATCGTTGTAACTGAGACAATAGTTATGTTATATTTTGTATACCCTGAAGGCAGTTATGTATTATATCTTGTTACAATATTTTATCATTAATTAGTATTGGTAATTATGATGAATCTTTCTTTTATGTTGTAAGACTCTCTTTATATTGCAGGTCGGAGGTCTTTTTGGTAGTTAAGTACAAATCAATCTTAAGCATCCTTAGGGATTTGTGGCTTCATAACCATTCAACGCAGGTTTTATTGTTAGAAACGAATTACTATTACACCTGGCAAAACACAATATTCTTGAGCAGCCTATGTCATCTTTACTTTAATATGACTCCCTCTGTGCTGCCTCTGTGACGCGGTGCGAGTTTATCCGACTGCTACGCAAGAGGTCGTGGGTTCGATCCCCACCCAGGATAAAACTTTGTGTGATGGGCACGATGGTTTATTCTGTGTCTGGGTGTTATTTATCTATAATATGTATGTATTTAGAAATATATAAGTATGTTTATCGGTTGTCTAGTTTCCATAGTACAAGCTCTGCTTAGTTTGGGATCAGATAGCTTTGTGTGAGTTGTCCCAAGATATTATTATATTATTATTAATATAAATGCTTGCTTGGTATGTACGCGCTATTGAAGTATTTATAAAGCTTACTTTCTGTAAGTGGGCAATTTGAACCAAATCTATAAAACTTCGTACAAATCTTAAAAGTTTAAAAGTACTACGTAAAAAAACTAATCTATGAAATCACATTGACAAGATCTAACATTTTCTAACTCCTATGCGGTAACCTGGTTTAATATATCCACAATTTCAACACGTAGCAGCTTTCAACAGGATTCTTCCTCGCAATGTTCTGTAAGTCGCGTCAAAGTTACACGTTTCCTCGCAAAGTCTTGATATAAACCGAGATTGCAAAAGTAGGTTACACTTGATAAAAGTATATGCCACTCTTTGTTACCTCTAGGATATGTTTTATTCGTCCTAGACCGCTTTCTAGCTTGGTATTTCGACGTGGCGCGTAATAAGATTTTCACGTCACGACCAAGGAAACATATATATAGTAGGTATATATATATGGAGTAGGCACATACTTTATATTGTCTCGAAAGTTGGGATTTTATCTTTAACACATTTTCCCTCTTACTCGCCAACGCGTTAGCTTTCAAACATAAATTTTCTTTATCTCAATCAACTACATAAAGTATATTTTGTTTAAAGATTGCAATCAAGCAAGAAATTTTTATTTGTAAACAATCCATCAGCTTTCCACTAAAGCTGGGTTAAGCTAAATAAAGTACGTATCTAATTCTATTGACGGATCTTTTATTTGCTTTCAAAAAAAAAAAACTTTCAAAACTTTTATTCATGAACAATTTTTACATTGTGTTTGAATACATAATACATACTTTAAGGAATAGAGGTAAACTTAATAATAATATTCCAATGCCATGACATCATAAAAAAATACAAATCAAATAATTAGCACACCATTACAAACATACAAGTCAAGAAAATATAATAAAATAATACAGTGGTCAACAAAAAAAATTTAGAATTGAATATAAGCATATGGTAAAATAATAATGTAACAATGTCAAAAGAAAATAGGTATATATCTAATAATAATACTTAATGAATTAAATAATTATGATAAAAAATAAAATAAAAATTATTGTAATAATTAATGTTTTTCCTCGTCACGATAAGTACACTTTTGCATGTCATCGAGAGAATATAAACACCCTTCCAGTAAAAACATTCTAAGTTTGCATTTAAAATTACTGCTCTCCGCGTAGCTTAGCTGCTAAAGCCGTAATAGTAGCTAGGTAGAATTACTCAAGTGTATTCGATCCTTTGGAACCACCATTTCTTAGGAAAACCTTATGAAGAAGCTTTACCTTTTTATAACCTTTGTAGGATTCTACTAAGTTTTTATGTTTTTAGTAGGATCACTTGTATAACAACAGGTGATCTTAAAGTACCTTTGACATCGCACGCAAGTTATAAGGTGTACTTAGGAATGATCTCGTTGCTAAAGGCCTAATGGGCGACAGTGAAAAAGTTAAATGGATTTTAGATAATGACATTTTCTCTTAAAATATACAGCTTTATTTATGTAACGTTTGCTTAGATAAAAATGCTGTTCAACGAAATATTTTCATTGAATATTTTTCTAACAATGAGATATTGATCTCGTTTATTATAAAAATGTATATAAATTTACTATTTCAATCTAACAATAATAATGTCAACAAACGCCCACATATATAATATATTACAGTTGAACGCGTGTAACTCGTATAATATTTAACAACTTGTAAAAATAAATCTATCGGGCATATTGTGAATCGATCGATTACATTATTATTTTAACTTTATTGGCAGTTTTACTGGTCTATGATTGCGGAGTGTTTATAAAAATATTGTTTTATGAATCGCTATCTCGAGGTTATTGTGATATTTTTCGGGATTTAAATTCCTGTTGCTAACTGTTGAAATTGTTTATTTCGAAGGGATAAAAAGCTTATGTCAATGTCACTTTAAATCCATGCAATAAATTATATTGAAAAGATAATCTTGCTGTGTGAAAGACAAACAAACAAACGCAAACATTAGATTTGATTTATGACCTGTATTTCGAAAACTAACATTATTTATATAACGTTTATTTGACTGGTCTGTTGGTCTTTTGGTAAGTAACCCTGATTGCTAAGCCAAAAGGTAGTGGGTTCGATTTCACCCTGGATAAATATGTGTGTGATGAGCACGATAGTTTATTTTGTGCCATAGTGTGATTCATCTATAATATGTTTGTATTTAGAAATACGTCAGTAGATTTTTATCAGTTGCTCTGCTTATTAGGTCTTATTTAGTTTGGGATCAGATGACCGTGTGTGAGTTGTTCCAAGATAATTTACTTATTTATTTTATGAAATAATAATACTAAGAAAAAATATTCTAAATTTGTACCTATTCTTCATGATTATCCTTCGGAAATATATTTAATAGATAACAACTGACATAATTACTTTAAAGGTGAGTATACACTTGAACAGAACAGTGGGCACTTAAACAAAACACCGATGCCTTAGCCTAATGGCTAAGCCATTGGTCTCGCAATCGTGAGGTCGCAGGTTCGAATCCTACCCATTATACTACCGACGTGAACCCACTCCTAACACAAGCCATTGAGCTTAGATGGAGGGGTTAACAGGATTGCTAGTAATGTGGGACCAACTTCCCACATTGCTAGTAATTAAAAAAAAAAAAAGTTGTGACTATCCACCCTGGGTGGATAAGCAGGGGTAGACAGTGTGAATAATCGAGCATTTACTAGTAACAGAACTTCGAGGATTCGCTGTTGTTAAATTTACTCTAACCACACTTCGAACATGACGCTCGGTGTTTTGTTACAACAAGATTTTAATAACCAACGAGGGTTTTGGTGTAACCTTTTGTTCGAGCAAAGACACGAGGTGACGGGAGTGTATGCAAGTCAGAAAGAAATGTTACAGGTAAATGTTCAGTCGCCTTAGAGCATTTACCTGTAATTATATAGAACACAGCGTCAGGCATTCCCAAGATTTACACATTAGAAACTGAGCATTTGCCTGTATTGTATCATTCGTAAGAACGTAACATTGCATTGTAATGTTTTAGCAAATGCTCAAGTGTGTACTCACCTTTAGGCTATTAGTTTTATAACATGTTTCGTTTTGTTATATAACTTATTATGTTTACTTTTCCACTTGGCGCGGAGATTGAATAAGTTTGAAGTATATAATGACGATCTTCGCATTCGATAAGAGCGTTTCGAGTACGACTTACTATTTCTTTTCGTTGGATAAGTAAAGCTCTGCTGAAGTAGTTAGGTATTTGTTTTTTTTACCAAGTTGGACACTTGATATTAAGATAAGTAGGCATTGACGATCAATTTGGTTTATAAGCCACTGAGAATGTTGCTACAATGTTATCGTTATAACATATTGTGATAAGGTTCTAAGTTTGACTTACCTAAACCAGAGAACTGAATTCTTATTGACTAAATGGTGCCACTTATTGGAGTGCCACCTACAACTACAAGGACTTGGCACTTATCTGATCATGGCTATACAGCCGATTGCAGATCGACAAAGGGGAAAAAAAAGTTTAACTTATTAGTGAAGTTAGGCAGGCGCTATAATGACGCGCCTATTAATTAGGTTTCTTATTTGTATTTTGTAAGACTAAAAGGTTTTGACTTTAATTATGATGTCGATTACTAGTCTGGCAGTAGTCTAGAGTCTAGACCAGCGTTTACGAAGTGGGTTTTTTGGAACCCAGGCGTTCCGTAGAAATGTTTATCCGTTATCTAGGTTAAGCGATTTTTTTTTAAATTTGAAGAAAATCCTGATTGCCTCCTTAGAAAGTACAACAAAAGCAACAAGAAAACTCGAGGGATAATTCCAATGTCCAGTTATGATAGTTCTCATTTCAGTTGGACTACCAGTTTTTTTTTGACGAGATATGGGGCAAACTGCACTTGGTTAATTGCACCCCACGCTATGAACTTGGGGTACCATAAAATATAAGGTATTTGGTGAGTGTGTTAAAATTTAGGAAATATACATATAATCAAATATACAGAATGATTTTAATATACTAATATTATATCCGATCTTGGTTTCTTTACATTACACCGAATAACTTCGTTATATCATTAAAAAAAAAATACAAATTATCCTTTCACCACCTGCCGGCTACTTTTGTCACACAACCATTTAAAAAGACCAGAACCATCTGAGAGACCCCGAAGTAAAATCGATGTTTCTTTGTCAGGTTGAGGGCCTAAACCTCACAATCTATATCCATACTAATATTAAAAATGTGAAAGTAACTCTGTCTATCTGTTTGTTACGCTTTCACGTTCAAACAGCTAAACCGATTTAGATGAAATTTGGTATGGAGATAGTTTGAGTCCCGGGTAAGGGCATAGAATAGTTTTAATCACGATAACCGACATCCACGCGGGCGGAGCCGCGGGCGAAAGCTAGTAAACAATAATATTACTCCAGTAAAATAGTTTGTAGGTAATTACTCCAAAAACAAGTGGTAGGTGATTAAGGCTTAATTTATTAAATATTTTCCAAAACTGATATTACAAAGTTATTTAGTGTTAGGTATGTAAAGAATTTTAGAGGGGACGTTATTGATACCTATATTAAAAATCATTCTGTATGTTGTGTTATAATAATAACATATGTAGTCCTTACGCTCACTTGGCAATGAAGGTGGTGGCTTGTTTGTTGAACTTACCTAGAAAGAAAAAAAAGAACAAATATTAATATTATGAATATTTAAAAAAAGTTTGTAGTACCGGCATTGTTCCTGAATTTTTAATTGCATCTGAATATTAAATACTGGTATGAATACTTAATGACTCACGTAGTATGGAATGTGGCATAAGTATATTTGGCTTATTTGAGGGGAGACTCATGCTTAGCAAAAGGACAGGAATTAAAAAAAAAACACAACATCATAACTATATTTCATGTGTCATTTTCGGATTTAAGGGAAATAGGGATTGGCTCTGTCAAAAATGTATAAATATAAAAAAAAATAGGATAAGAAAAAGTACACGAGTACACACTATGCTGTACCCAGCCACTAAACTAAATTTTAGTTTATCTTATGTTTCAACTTTTTAATAATATAATTTTGCATCGGTTCTATAAGATAGTGTACATTAGTGTACCCAGTATATTAGTGGCAACACCTTACCCCAATTTGGCAATTTGAAAAGAGTGGCCGAGAGTTTTTATTGTGATCTTTTCTCCGGCTTTACCTATTGTTTACGAACTTGGCATTACATGTTGTACAAGTAGAATTCCGACGACAAGTGTTGTTTTGCATCCTAAGTTAATAATAAAAAAATGAAATGATGAAAAGAAATTTATGGATATGTCTTAATAATAACCCGGAACAAATATGGTAATAGCTTAGCTGAAAGTTTCAGCTTAAACTACCTACTTGATAATCTAAAAACTAGAAAATGGTTCGTATTTGTTAACTAGTTTTAGGAAACTATTTGTTTTCCTTACAAAATAAAAATAAACTAAGATGCTTGCATTTTTCTTTGCTTGTTTTTGCTTCGATTTGAAATACCTATCGAATAACTCATTTAGCAGGCTGTTGTTACAATTACAACAGTATTGTACTAAAATAACACACCTAACCTACATTTCAAAGTAATTTAGTGTAAATAGCCCCACATAAAATTGAAAACAAAAAAAACAGGAATTGATATTTTAATCTGGCAATAATTCGCAAACAACAGTTGTTTGAAATTATTGGCAAAATAAAATATAAGTAAAGTCTCATTTCCTACAGCAATATTTATGATAGTATTAAAAAAATATACATTTTGTAAACGCGCGAATACCATTAATAAGATAAATGGCGCATTAACATCGGAAGTGGTGTTTAGGAACGTTTATATACAAGAATTAGTTCAGGTATAATGAGAAATTATCGATGCGTCTGTCCGCGCGATATGGGTGGGAGAAAATGTCCATTAATTTGAACATTTCCTTGTTTTGACAGCTTGATTCCTGCGCGGCGCATGCGCTGTAAAAGGAGCCTATTTCTACAACCGCGTAGGCTGACTACACACATGAGATTAATTGGTGCTTTTGGTTTTTGAAATTGTAATATGACAGAAGTTATGTGTGATTTATAGAAATACTCAAATAATCATTAGGATAAGGGTTTTTAAGGGTCATTAAAGTAAGGGAGGGAGTAAGGGAGAATTAAATGCCTAACTAGGTTTCCATCAAACAATAGGTAGGTATAGTATAGTGGTTAAGTGGTGCATTAGCGAGTGGGTCCAATTGACCGATGACTCGGTATTGTGGTGCCATTTTAAATATGTTTTTTTCATTGTAGGTATTATAATTATACAAATTATAACTTAAATTAGAATTTGTATAATTATAACATTTTTATTGCATTGTAACAACATTGTAACTCAGTTACCTTTATCAGTTTCACTCGTGTTTGTTTTTCTACTGTCATGATAGTTGTTTTAGGTTGTAAGTTTTTATGTAATAAGTATGTTGATAACGCTGTGAGCTATAGGTATATATATTACTAAATGTATTTTTAGAGCTAAGCATATTGTGTAACTGTTTGTTTTCCCGAATAAAATTAATAAATCTTCGTTTTCACACGTTCCGGTTTCAACCCGGCGCGCACTGTATGGCGATGTATGGTAGTTTTTTCATTTTCCTTCGTCCGTCCGTTCCAGTCACTATACGATCGCCGCTGGGTTGAAACCGAATCGTCGAAAAGGGTGTACTGCGTTCTAAACAAGCACGGCTACAAAGTAATACATTTGTGAAAATCACTCGCGTAATGTATTTACGGATACAAGTAATGTCAGAGTCTGTCACGGCTATTTATTTAAGAGAGTGAGTCAAACAAGATCATCAGGCCACTGTTTATTACTGCACAAGCATTCAAGGCCAGTTAATTTAAAATATACATTACAAATAGTAATTGAAATATCATGTACATTTCTTTTTAGCTTGTGACTCATTGTTAAACTAGGCACATTAACGATTACCGAATACGAAAAATTGCTTCGCAACCCATTCAGAAACTCAGTTAAGGGTAGATTACGCGAAACAGGGTTCGGCCCTCTCAAAAATGTATATAGAAAACCTAAATATCAGAAAACGAAAAAAAATGTGCCACTAGTCAAAAAGCTTTTCTAGTAAATGAAATAAAGAAATTTAAGGATATGTCTTAATATGATCCCACAAATAAATCTTGAAGTTGCGGAAAAATACAAAAACAAGCATTTTCGTATTGTCATAGTTATGGCGTTCGTAATCAAACATTTGTACGAACGAATATTCTACTTTATTTTGATCTGCGCTCCTGCGCACTGTGAAGTAATGTGTGTGTGCGGAAGAGCGAGGCCGGCGATCGTGTCGCTGTGTACGTAGCGTTAAATAAATAATTCTCTCAGTGTAATGCCCCCTTAATCTTATTGGTTTTTTGTCAATGTAACCAAGAATATTGACAAAATAACAATCGGTTTTTACTAACAAATTTTGACAGGCAGGTTGATGCTTTGACAAGCCAATCATAAACTGTCAACTAAATGTCAAGTTCGTTCGTATATTATCGACATTTGACAACTGTTAGCCGCTTTTTCCTTTAACAAGTCTTAATCGACCGTCAGTATCTGAGCTCGAATTGAGGACCCAGAGAAGAAATACAGAAACTGACGTAAAATAACTTGATATGTAACTCCGAGTGAGTATCTATAGTTGTCAGACCTTGTCTAAATGTTACTAAAGGTATCTGTGAATACCGAGCCCAGATTACTTACTTATCAACAAAAATAAATGCTTTATTATTTGAGTAATTTTTCATCACAATAATATTGACTAAATTTCTTATTTTCACATCATTCTTACGTAACAAATATTAATGTTCAATTTATTGGCACCCCGTAGCCATATTAGGCGCGGCTTAAATCGTCCAGTTGCTAAATCGTAAACATACAACCGGCCTAACGCCTCGGCTCAGGTTTAAACCGACTGTACCGAGACGTCTAGACGGTATGACGTACGTCTATCTAGATCTTGTGATTACGTTTCAGTCTGAGTGCTTTGTATTTAGCGTGGGTAATACTTCCAGAAGGCCGACTCACAGCTCAACAAAACTACCAGGCACACAGACAGGGGTCTCAACGTGCGCTGTCTCGGTTATTACTCGACCTAATTCGACCAAGATCTGTGTGTACGTGTGTGTGTCTCTATGTGTGCGGTTATTGGGAGCCAGCTTGAAGGTACCTATTTAACTTGTGGCGTGGGTTTGCATTAATCATTTCTGTTATCACTGAGCAGACGGGTGCGAAGAAAACTCTTCAGTTTTTTTATACAGGTTTATTTTAAAAGTGTTTCAAAGTATGTTGATGAATCAGGGATTATTGGAGAAGCGTTTTAGTGTTAGATTGTAACTGTCTTGAAACTGTCTGTTGTTTATGCAAATGCTGATATGAAAATATAATTTTGCATCATATTTTGTAAGCTTGTAATATGTTAAGGTTCAATCTATACTTAATATTATAAAGCCCAAGAGCTTGTTTGTTTGAACGCGATGATGTCAGGAACTAAAAAAAAAAATATTTTTGTGTCGCATAGCCCATTTATGGAGGAAGGCTATAGGTTATATAACATTACGCTATGATCAGTGGACGGTTAAAGTGATACAACAATAATGTATAACGGATTTGTTCCTATTAAAAAGTTCTAAAAAAAATCATGCCTATCTTATAAGGTTGACCCACTATTCCCTATTTTATGGTAATCAAATTGGTTCTAAATTGTAAAATAATGCATTTATTTGCGGTAAGTGTTTTAATAAACATCCCTGTTTCACTCTTACCGATCATAGCGTGGTGTACTCTAAAATAGCCTATTTTATACTTTTAACGTTAATAATAAAAAAAAAATCTCATAACAAACAAACAAACAAACAATGTTTCTCCTGGTTACTTCTGCGTGATTTTAAATTAGCATTGTATGTGCCAAATTTTATCAAATTTTGTTCAATTGTTCTCAAGTGGTTCGTGGATAAAAGAATGAAAGTTTCAGCTCCTTTAAGATTGTATTGTAGGTCCTCTCTCACCCGACGTTTCGATCGAATTGCACCGATCGTGGTCACGTGTCGTCTGGTGACCACGCTCGGTGAAATTCGATCGAAACGTCGGGTAAATAAAAGGTTCGTACCTTTAAATAATTCACACGATTAAGTCCCGAAATATATCTAATATGTATAAAAATCGCGAAAGTTTAAAAACAATAATTATTTAAGATAACATTTAGTGTTTACAAGGGTTGGCGTATTTTAATTTAATTTTCTTATTATATTCTTGTTTGTTGAACTATTAGGTATCAAAATATATACTTATGCAAACTCACACAATAGTTAAAACGTTTCGAGGCATTGCAATGATGAGAGTTTACACAACATGAACCCAAGTGTTTGGGCGTTGTTGCAAATTAGCCAATTCACACAAATTCCTATAATAAGTGTGACGGTCAGATTCCGTCACGTACGCGCTATTAATTAGTATAAATTTGCCGCAGCCAAGTTCAGTTCAGTTGGCTTTTCGCCAGCGGGACCAGCTTTCATGTGCTACTGGGGATAGTCGGATTAGTTTACGATATCTTGCGCGAGTGAGTCTGTAAGTCTGTAGTAATCCTTTCAGTATTATGATGGATAACATAGCGGAGGCGAAGTATCGTAGGCTTAGTACAAAGTATTTTATCAAGAACACATTCAGAGAACAGTACCAACTTTTCAGTGAATACCTCATCATGGTTAGGTATAAGGTCTTAAGGTGGCATTACACTGAGAGAATTACTTATTTAGCGCTACGTACACAGCGACTTGATTGCCGGCCTCGCTCTTCCGCACACAATCATTCCTTCACAGTGCGCAGGAGCGCAGGTCAAAATAAAGTATAATATTCGTTCGTAATGTTAGATTACGAACGCCATGACTATGACACAACGAAAATGCTCGTTTTTGCATTTTTCCCCAACTTCAAGATTTATTTCATCTACTAGAAAAACTCTTTGACTAGTGACACAATTTTTTTCGTGTCCTATAATATTTAGGTATTCTATATAATTTTTTGAGAGAGCCAAACCCTGTTTCGTGTAATCTACCCTTAAACGATGGTGAAAGGGTGGGCTTGCTAAGTCCATCAAAACAAAAACGTAAAAATAATAAGATATTACAAAAAAAAAACACTTAAAAGTATTGCAGAATCAGTCAAAATCAGTTATTGCGATTAATACTATTCAATTAGGTATATATGTATGTACATTACTTAAAGATCTGATGGATTTTCAGATTCCCCAGGCTTTACCACTATATCAAACACATTTCTTTTTTTTTTTAAAAAAAAAATAACTAGCAACGTGGGATTGAGTCCCACATTACTAGCAATCTTGTTAACTACTCTAGCTAAGCTCAAAGGCTTGTGTTAGGAGTGGGTTCACGTCGGTAGTATAATGGGTAGGATTCGAACCGCGACCTCACGATTGCAAGACCGATGCCTTAGCCATTAGGCTACTGCCACTTCTACATCTTAAAGTAATAAAAATAGTTTTATTATCATAATTAATATCTAACCAATTAATTATTTTATAGTTATATTCCAGTTATACTCTTTCGAATATGTATGAAAATTTAAATATGTAGGTATCTTGCAAAATGGACGTCAGTAAACAAAAGTTAACTATAGTTTGTAGCAATTAACAAGTGGTCTTGTTCACTAACACTAACAATGTTTACAATCTGCATTTCTGTACAATGATGCGGTTAGCGAAAATGTAGGTGTTCTATATTTCGGTCTAGCCTTGACCGAACTAAAGTGATTTTGAGCAGACTTTTTTTAGGAATCACACCTTGATTTTAAGAAAAGGAGCCCTCTATAAATTACGTTACCCGTTAAGTTGGAGATAAGGGATCAATAAAGTCTAACATCGTTTGACAAGGGAAAGCGTTATATGCTTTGGGATTAATTTATAGTATCTATTAAATCCTGGAAGTTTAGATATATAGCTGTAATGACCAAATCTATAAAATATTAAATATCTCAGCATTTTAATTTCATTTGTTTGTGTCATTTTAAGGGGTGTGTAACGGTTGATATAATAACAAAAAATCTAACGTTCACTTGACATAATATCACTTAATATAATTTTATTTAATATAACGATCAGTTGTCATATTGAACTGTAGATATAATTTCATTTTATCTAATTTCTTTTGATATAATGAACACTTTTTATAATGCAAATTTGACATAACATTCGTTTAGTATATTATTTAAATTGATGTGTTAAGATTAAATAACTAATAAAGCTATTGTATTAAGTTTTTGTTCTTTCCTTTATACCCTATACATCACCCAACTATTGTTACCAGGAGGATCTGGATGCAATCTGGACTTTAGGGCACCCCGACTCGGATAGGTTAGGTTAGAAGGGGATGGCGGGGTCTACGACCCCGCCATCCCCTTCGTGGTTTTTTTTTAAACCAACCAGAAGTAGGAGCCCCGCGAAGCGGGGCTCCGTCGACCAAGTCCGACCTCGACCAGAAAATTAGGTCAAAAGAACATTAGGTTAAATGAAAGTTATATTAAAAGAATATTATGCATTTTGAAAATTATATCATATGAAATTAGGTTATTTGATATTATAGCATATGAAAATTATAACATATGAACTTTATTTCAAGTAAAATTAGAGCATGTGTTATTATATCAAACATTACACACCCCATTTTAAGGCTAGGATCGGCCAAAAGGTATAATAGTAAAACTTTCGATATTTCAAACTTCGAAATATCGTTGAAGTCATACCAAAGGAGAAGGGGGTCATACAAATGCGATCACTTGTAACAAGAAATAGAGAGGGGTACCCAGCTAAACAAACTTATGTGATTTTAAATTTCGAAATATCGTTGAAGTCACACCAGGAAGAGACGTGTAGTGAAGTGTTGTGATAAGAAATTGGGAAAGGCTACAAAGTATAGAAATTTATATGACGTGATTTATGGATGATTCCAAACTCCTATAACACATAGTTCCTGGTATATGCGGAGTTTATAACGTGCCAAATAAGCGTGGGAAACGATGTATTACTGTATTTTATATATTGTGACACGGGTATTTGCGCCAACTAGGTTACGTCCGATGCAACGCAATGTAATCTGTTTTTTAAAGCGACTGTTTATTATTTTATTTCTAAAATAACTTAAACGCGCGTTTATTTTGGGCAAATAGATCGTTGCTGATTGGTCGCTGTACTTTAGATTACGCCATTATGTTTTGCATGTAACTAGTTATGTAAGTCTTTTTGGGGTTCCGTAGCTAACATGGCTAAACGGAATCCTTATAGTTTTGTCTGTATGTCTGTCCGTCCGTATGTCACAGGCATTTTACTCAAAGACTACTCAATGAATATTGATTAAATTTGGTGAAAAGGTGTCTTCTAGTGGCGGCTACTTAGTTTGATAGCTAAATAATAAAAATAAATATTTTTTGGGGGACACCATATACATATAACAGCAGCAGCTGAAATTTTTTTTCGACAGGTCTTTCAAAAACATTTTAAGGTTTCTAATAAACATTTTTGATTGAGTGAATATTTTTGGAAATGATCGCTCCGAAATTTGCATAAATTGTGTCCCCAATGAGTTTCATATTTTTTGATCACACATCTTTTTCATACCAAGCAAATCCTGAAAAGCTAGATGTCAAATATAAATTGTAATTCTGTAGCTACTGTTTCATGATAATTTAGTATGTTTTGGCGTGAATTGTCATAAATATCCTCAAAACTATAACATTTTTTTAAATTAGTGCGTTTTTTTTCACCAGAGTGCCAACAAGTGAGGATAGAGGGAAATAATTGCAATTTGAAAACAACTTTAATTTTTTTTTTGGGTAATTTTTAAATAAGATGTGTTATGTTATTATTTTACGCTATGAATGTTGAAATGTTTGCCAGTTGTTGTGTGTATTTCCAAGAAGACGGAAAATTTATTGCAATGACTTCAGGTGAAGAAAATTGTAAATAGCGAAAAGAATTTTGATATTTGTTTAATATTTTTAGAACAAGACATTAATTTCACGCTGGCAAAAATAATATTATCGCAATAAGATTGGGAGAGTCCAATTTACGATTTAAAATATTTGTATTTGTTATTTTATTATTTTATAAGATATAATTTGCTGGCGATCCAAATAAAATAAATATGTAAAATAAATATAAATATGGTTGTTTGAAATACAGTCACTAATCATAGTTCATTGATGTTATAATTAACCTTAAACTAGCCTCTAAGCTACAAGCGCAAAACAAATGAAAATTAATAAATTATATATTTAAATGATACGTTACAAGAAAAAAATAAAAGTTAAAAACATTTTTAATATAACCTTTCATTGTAATGCTCTAAAAGGAAGAAAATAATGTTTAAATTTTTAATTTAAACATTATTTTCTTCCTTTTAGAGCCAAACCCATCAATTTGTTACACTATATCATTTATACAAAAGCTTGACGAAATTTTGAACTGTCATCAAATAAACACTAGTGTACCTACCAAATTTGAGCCCAAGCGAACGTCAGGAAGTGGTACTAATTTAGGTTCCAAGATTTGACCCACACAATCTAACACATAGGGCTAGGTTTTTTTTTGTACAAAAACAATAACTAGCAATGTGGGATTAAGTCTCACATTACTAGCAATCTTGTTAACCCCTCCAGCTAAGCTCAAAAAAAAACTTTTAATAAATATTTGCATTTATTTGTTTTTTTATGATTATTATGTTACTAAAACTGTTGATTAAAGAATAAAATAACCTTTACTTTGATTAAAAAGAACAATTAAATAACTGATTAGGGTATATATATCTTATACCGGATTTTCGACCAGTAGGTAACGCCTCGGTAACAATTTAAACAATTTTAATCAACAAAATCCCTCAATGGTTTCAAAGTCTATACAATAAACTAAGGCCAATAGTAAACAGAGTCGGTATTTATAGTCCTTATACAAGTGAGATCAAAGACATCGACGGCATCAAACAGACAAGTGGTCTGTCTATGTGTCTGTTTCGTTAGTACTTTCTACAGAGCAGACGTGGGGCAGTGACAGCTTATTTTGTTTAGTATATTAAGTGATAACAGACAATACGATTTGGTATTTGACCAAATCGTATTGTCTGTTAAATTGACACGTTTGTGTATTGTCCGTACGGTCAATGTCAAAAGTCATACTTTATTCATTTAGGTCAGGGGTGGCGAACCTTTATGTTTTAACGTGCCATATTTTCTAAAGAAATCTATACTAATATTATAAATGTGAAAGTAACTCTGTCTGTCTTTCAGTCTGTCTGTTACGCTTTCACGCTCAAACAGCAAAACCGATTCAGATGAAATTTGGTATGGAGATAGTTTGAGTCCCGGGGAAGGACATTGGATAGTTTTTATCGCGATAACTGATTAAGAAATTAAGATTTTATGCTATGTAGGTACCAAATTACCGTCTCGCACGAGACCCCCGTGAAACAGGTCTTGTACCCTATTGCGGAAGTTGTCTTTTTAAAAAGAAAAAAAAAATAAGTCACCAAAAATACTGAACTGATTCAGATCCAGATCAATGGAGTATCTTTAGCGGGAAAGCAGTGGTGAGGTTGTCATTTACCCTCACCCCTTAACCTGCAAAATTTGTCAGAGACTTGTAAAGGCTTTGGTTTAGACACACACTTGCAAAAGCACAACAAGAAGCTATATTGTTACAAATCAATCCATATGATGTCCCAATGCTGGGCACGGGTCTTCGGTAGAACCTACTCGTTATATATATCCTGGGGGACATCCTGGGGGTAATTGCTATAATTTGTACACTTGGGGCGGGTTGGCGATCGCTGTGAGGCTTTAAAATTGACAGAGGACGTCTCCCTTGGGAAAACTCTCCGTCGTATGACGATTAACGATACCCACGTAAAGAGATGGGAGATAATGTTATTTAAAATAATACCTACTGATAGAAAACTGACGGAAAATCAAAATGCAGATTATATACTATGTACCTAATTACCATCTCACACAAGACCGCACTTAATTTGCAGTCATCAATTCCTTTTTACTGAAGTGTAATCTCGTTAATTGAAACGTTATACGTTCTGTAACAATTAGCAGTTAAAAACTGCGTGTAATCATGATGTGGATGAAGATAATTACGTCGCGTGTGGCCCGTACCCCGTACCCTCACGGCTAAAAATAAATATTACATCGTAGAACCACAAATCAACGAGAGTACAGAAGACAAGCTTAAAACATACGCACTCGAGTAACGTACTCTCCAAACACTTTGTAATAAAATAATAATAGTAATAATTTCCTAACAGATTTCACAGTAGCCAATTAGTTCTAAACACAACTGTTGTTCTGTGTCTGGGTACATCATACTTCATATCAGTAACAATATTTTTATAAGGGCCCTCGCGACAGAGGGTTTGTTTTTTAATTAAGAGGAAAAAAAGGAGGTTTTCCCATATTCAAAAGTGCTCAAAGTACTCTATATCAATCTGTTACAGTGTTTAATAAATTGCCATTTGAATTTAACAGTCACACAGAAAAGTGATTTAAAACTACGATTTAATTATGATATTATCTTATTGCTCGGAATTATGTGTAAATCTACTTTTTAAATTGTGTTTAACAATTATGTGTATTGTTATTTTAAATGATTTATTTTAGTATACTTTTGTAAATTGTTAATTATTTATTTATTGTGTATTGTGCATGTATTTCTTTTTTTTATATGTAAAACATTTCAAACACAATGTAATAATTGTTTCTAAAATAAATGGATTGAAATGAAAATTCCGTGTCTATGAACGATGTCTTTTTATGCGTTGCTCGAGAAAGTACATTTCTTCTGTGCTCTTGGTGTTTTGCGCTGTTACAGTATTGTGCTAATAGACATGATCAATCATTGCGTCTATTTGTCAAGTACTTGTGTCATTTCTTCTTAATAGAGCGATTGTTTTATGGAATTCCCCCTCAATTAGGCTTATTTGGCGCTTTTAACAGTTTGGTGTGGTTTCGCAAATTATAGGCACACGTTGTATCACAAAAGGCAATGGTTCCCTTAAAATGAGTTCATTAAAACAGAGTTCATTGTCATGTTTTTTTTATTTTTAAGTGTATTTTTTTTCTATTTTTATAATTATCTTGAATACAACTGCTCTATAATTATAAATGTACATTTTCTTCATAGTTGCTTTATTTTTAGTTATTTTGTTCTTGTCATGTTTTTTTTTATATTACATAGTTGCTAGGCAAATTTGTAATATTTTTTTATTTAATTTTAAACGGATTTTATTTCACGGTTCTTTTGTCGCACATACTTACGCGTATTTTGAAATAACAGCATTTTGTTTAACAATAGAGTATTGTTAAACTATTGTTATTATTACTGATATTTTATGAGTTTGGCCTTCGGCGATTCTCTGGCGCCATTAAGCGTCTTCTAGACGGTTGGAAACAAGCGTACAAACCAAGGTGACCTTGCTGGTTTCCAACCGTGCAGACGGCGGTTGCAAACCAAGTACCAAGGAAAAACGGCAGGCCACACAAAGCTCCCGCCAAGGTCACCTTGGTTTGTGCCCTTGTTTCCAACCGTCTAGAAGACGCTTTATTTATTAGATTTTTAAACGCCATAAACATTGATGATCTCAAGCTCAACAGTTGTTACTAAACTGTGTACCAATTGTATTCATTAGCAAGTGATCTTGGACGTATCACACGCTTATTTATATATACAGGACGAGGTTATAATCGTCATCCAAATTTAAATATTTTAATCATTGGTCAAAATAATCACACTAATATTATAAAAGCGAAAGTTTGTGAGTGTGTATGTTTGTTACTTCTTCAAGTCTAAACGGCTGGAGCGATTTTAATAAAATTTGGTATGGAGTTAGTTGATACCCTGGATTAACACATAGGCTAATAAACCGCAGGTTCCACCGCGGAGTACAGCTAGTAATACCTACCGAGCTAGTTTAGTATCAACTAAAATATATTAATTTTCTTTTAGTAGGTACCTATTTACCTGACTAGCTCGGTGTTTTTAGAAGAAACATTCTAAGTATTTGAAAGATTTACGAAATGATGCTCTACAAAGAATCTAACTTTTATGAATAAATATTTTTGTGAGAACTCGCGTTTTTTTTTTAGGAAAACTTATATATAGGTAGGTACTTAGTAAAAAGCAAAACTTAGTCTAATTGAATAAAAATCCTCAGAATTCCTATCCACTAGTTAAGTGATACAAAAAATATTCATTACTCGTTCAATCTAGATTGAAATCCCGTGATCGTGATCAGTGATCTTGATCCAGTTTGACTGTGTAACGTATTGGGTTGACGGATCGCGACATGTTACAAGTGTTACAAGTAGCTGAATCAAGTTGTATCAAGCTTTTGCTATCCACGACTGCCATGGGCAGCCATTACACGTTCAATCTAGGTCGAAATCCCGTGATCGTGATCAGTGATCTTGATCCAGATTGACTGTGAAACGGATTGGATTGACGGATCGCGAAATGTTGAAATAGCCGAATCAAGATGTAACAGATTATGATCTGGATTGAGCGTGTAATAGCTGCCATACATTTATGAGTTTCACTGATCACGGTGGAAGATGAATGTGTCACGAAAATTATTAAAAAAAAAATCCTAACGTTTATAATGAGTTTTTTTTCATAGTAACCTATTAAGCCTATAAAATTTGAATCTTGATCAAAAAATCACCCTGTATGTATGTAAACTGCTCAATAAATGAGCCCGTTGAATACGATCAATCTTACGACGACCCTTCTTCAAATCAAGTGTTGAACGTTCATACGCCGATTTTAATTAATAAGATCGCATATGTCATCCTCTATTTCTTTCAATTGGTTGTGAATTTCTATAGGATCACCTTGTTCAATTGGTATGGTGTTATGACCTATTTAAGCCTATTATGGGAGTATTAGATGTGATGGCGTCAGCAGGCGCCTCTGGGTTGGTAGGGCTATGTAGGTTAGTGTTTGGTCCAAATGTTGGCTGTTTGTCTTGTTTTAGGACGAAGGAAAAAATGTGGGCAAACATGTGACATGGCAAACGCTTTTGGGTGCGATTCAACTTCGTGGGAATACTTCTCAAAAAATTCTCAAAATTTTAACGGTTCCATGTCTCTATATTTTGCTTATTAGTAAACTTGTTTAAAAATATGCACAAATTTGAGACTGATGAAGAAAGAATAATTAGATATAGTAGTCGTAAAAAAGACTTACCATCCACAATAAAACCAAAGCTTAATATAGTCAAACATAGTCCTAGAGTGCTGTCAGTCACGTTATATAATAAGTGCATCACTCGAGAAGACATATATGTTGATAGATACATGGATTATTTAATACCTACTTCGAAGAGTACAGATGGGTTAAAAAGATGCTTAGTAATATGAAACATACAATATTAGTAAACGAAACGTTTGTGTGGGTCGCCACGTGTGTAGACACAATTGCTCCTTCCCATCTCCACGGAACCAGCGTTCAAGCTGAAGCAGCGGCTAAAGCGGCCGAAAATCTCAAAACCCATAAAAACAGGGGTCTTGGCAACCAATATATATTTGTACCATTCGGCGTCGAGACCCTTGGCCCGTGGGGTCCCAGTTTACAATCTTTTTTTATAGAACTTTCCAAAAAAATTGTCGACTCGACTGGTGACCATAGAGCAGGCAGCTTCCTCGCACAACGCATCAGCATTGTTATAGAGCGAGGAAATGCTGCCAGTATCTGTGGAAATAGGCCCAGGGGTCGCAATTTTTTAGACATTGTTTAGTTTTTTTTGTCTTAGTTTTTAGTTTAAATATAGTTTTTAAATACCTAGTTAATAAGTAGAAATAATAAAAAGTACTTGTAATACTAACTGTTGTCAATAAATTAAATCAGTTTTGTTGTAAAATATAATCGCTATTCGCTTGTAACTTGGATTATTTTTGACATTGCCTCGGTTTTCAACGAACCAGTTGTATCACATAATTTGCGATCTCGTCCCAGGTCCAATTGACTGCGGTGACCTCATTTTCCCAACGTTTCGAGACAAGGATATGTTAATAAGATGATAATTACCTACCTATGGGCACCAAGGTGGATAAGTGACATTTCATTTATTGTATTACGATGGGTCATGCAATTTTATAGTGCACGTTACGATATTGATTGAATTTATAAGATACAATTATTTTGTTAGCAGATTTTAGTAGGTACAACTTAGCAGATAAAATTAGAATCGATTTATTTATTAGTATTCAAGACTAGATTATAATCGAATGACAATCCAATATTCACGTCCCGTATTCACATTCTTTTACTTAATTAAGAAATTTTAGTATACAACTGAGCAGATTAAATAAGAATCGAATTATTTATTAGTATTCAAGACTAGATTGTAATCGAATGACGAATCAAATCCTTATTCACATTCTGTTTCTTAATTAAGAAATTTTACTTACATTTAAACTTTCGCGTTGCATGATTATAACTATTTATTATACGGGAATTAACCCGCATTGTTCACCTTAAAATTGCTTGACGAGTCTGCTTGTGACCACGGCCGGTGCAACCTGGTCGAAACGTCAAGCAATTTTAAGGTAAATAATGCGCGTTAATTCCCGTACAATAAATAGTTATAAGAAATTTTAGTATACAACTTAGCAGATTAAATTAGAATCGAATTAGTTATTAGTATTCAAGACTAGATTGTAATGGAATTACGAATCTAAACAGGGCGTTCACGTTCTTTTTTTTTCGTTTTCGATTGTTAATATTAATGGTCTTAGCATAAAGTATAGTTGCTTGCTCCTTATTAACGTATTTTATTGTGCAGTTTATGGTATTTTACTTACGAGAACATTGATGTCGTCGTTTGATAATTTTACTGAGGTTTTAGATAAGAAAACGTAACTTTTGTAAGTAAACATTATGCTGCTTTCTGATACTCGTCATATTCCCCGCTCTAGATAATTCAACGAAATCATAATTATTATTTGCGTTAGATTTACATATGCTTTGTCATATAGAACCCGTAGGTATTAAGAACTAACTAAGCATCTCTTCAAGTAAAGTGTTGTAGGTTTATTCAATGGAATAAAGTTCTATTATAAACATAGGAGGAAATTCCTTTACTTTGTATAAAACAACTAACCTTTGAAATCAAGAAAAGAAAAGAAAAGAAAAGAAAAGAAAAGAAAATGTTTATTTTGTTGCGATTTGGGCACAGACTACATAACAACAATTACATAATACAAATAAGTAGCAAAAATACAAATAAGTTGGTTCAAGACGTAATTAAAAAGAACTCATGACATATTTTTTAAATATTGATAAGGAATAAATAGATTAAGAAAACAAAATTTAAATGGTATAGTCCACATTTGAATAGCCTATTTATAAAGTCAATGACTTCAAACAAAACAACACCGCCAATAAATCTAGAACTGTAATGTTTAATTCAAAGGTAACATCTAAATACCTACTACGGAAATACCTCCAATGACGAGAATAATCTAATTATATAGGCCTTATTTCTTTTATGATAAGGTTCAGAAAGGTAGAAAAGAGATTTCTGATAGAGTATATCTAAGATTGTCGATAGGATATTATCATCCACTTGACATAGTTGACATTAGCAGATTTTGAGGTCGTGCAACACTTTATTTACATATATGTAAACGGTGTAACGGATTCAGTGACAGATATTTCTTTGTTAACGATGGCTGTAAAATATTAAATGGGTCATTTTAAATAGACAACCATAGCAGATAGTGAATAATTTTTCTAAACAAATCTAAATATATGATAATAAATAATATCTAAACACCTAACTTAGGACAAGGCATAATATAAGAAATTTATTATATATTTATTGAGGAAGACTATAGGCTATATAACATCACGCTACGACCAATAGGAGCGAAACAGCAATGAGAAATGTTGCAAAAACGGGGAAAATTTACGCAGACGAAGTTGCTCGGGACAGCTAATTTATAATAAAATCCAACGTGTCTTTGACTGTTTGTTAGAAAGAAATAGTTCTAGCGCAAAAAGAAAAAATATTTTTGCGCTAGAACTATTTCTTAGACTTATATATTTACCAGGTTGTAACTATAGGTAGATTTACGAAATCAGCAGTAACAAGATTTATCACAATGACCGAAGGACACCGAAGAAAATAGTTAATAAAATGTATGCAATTAACAAATTGCCAAGTGCTAATGGACTAGAAACCAAGCCTATGCATTTCACAACAAAACATCATAATGTAAGAGAAACTATTGAAGCTACCACATAAACATTAAACAATAATAACTTTGGTATTTTGTGGTGTATGATTAAATAATACATGGTAGGAATACAAGCTATCATATTTTGTAAGTACTTATTTTGGATTAGGTACTTGACTTGTTGACGTTCCGAATAAGTTGCACTAGCCGTGGGCACAAGCTGACTGACATTAATGACACAAGAGTTATCTATCATGAAAGCCTCTTTGACTATGATGCAATGCATTATTTCAACATACCTTTCCAAAGAATAGTTTCATTTGCGCATCAGTGTCAATTAAAAATACTACTATAAGTCTCCAGATCGCTTTGATACCAAGTCCCACACGTGAATTCCTTCATAAAAGCCCCAACTCAATAATATGGTTAACGTTTAACGGATAGTGATTGATGATAATGATATATCTTTTAAAGCTGTAAATTATCGTCAAATAGATGGCATGCATTCAAATGCAAGCTCGTATACAAACGGAATCCCACACCTGTGGACCCACAATAGTACCCTGCAGCATTCATTAAAATATGTAGCTATCTTCAAATTTCTTTAATATAAATAACAGATACGCCATCTCAATGCTTGCTAGTCAAATTACAACCTAAATGCTGATTTGTACAACTTTAATTTATCATCTACTTCAAAAACTATTTCTCTATCCGTAATTATTAATAAGGTTCAATATCGAGTATTTTTTCTGCGTCAGCTGCATTGTCTGTATATTTAAGATGGTTGTAATCTCGGATTACAAGAGCATCTTGTCTAGAGTGACATTCGTTGGTATTATCGTGTATAGCCTATTGTGATAGCATTTGATAGACAGCTAGGTTGTCATGTAAGTAGAAACACTTATGGTATTAGACTCATATGAATATGTATGACTGACGTAACTCCTGTTGCAATGAGTGGAAAAATGTTGATGTTGTAATGTATTATTATAAATATGACATAAGTGTATTTGTAGAGACGGTCCAGGGTTAAATAATTAACACGATTTAGGGATATTTTATGTACACAATATTTAACATTAATCAACATGTTACAGTTCATTATTCCGATATTGTTTGTCCTAAAAATGTCTACTGTATAACCTTCTGAAGATTCGTAACTTCGACAAAGTGGTTTAATTTCAATATCTATTGCAAATTATACTTCAAATTTCATCATGCAAATTTAAAGCAATCTATTTTCTTTTAAAGCTCGTTCAAAATAATTTTCACATTTATCCAACCTTGAAACATCGATTCACTTCCTCTTGTGATTCCATTTGCATCCTAGACAGTCAGTACGAAGAATATAAACAGAGAATTTAACATAATAATAGGGTCGCAACAATAGGCCATACATACCAACCGATAGATCATACTCTCAATGAAGGAATGCGAAATGATAGGTAGGCACGAGATAGCTAGCAAGAAACTTTACTTACATATTTGCTTATTTTAAGGAACAGCTTTTTGTGTCACTCAGATTCATATAACATAATCATATATGATAATAATTTCTTTGTAACAGCTTCTATTAAAATTTTAGGTTACTGTAGTATTATATATATATTTGTCTAATGTAGGAGGCAATGGTAGCTTCCATAAAATTGAATACTATATTGAATTAATTATGTAAAAAATATATTATGTAAAAATGAAATGCATTGACACGTCCAATAATAGTAGATATAATAACAAAAGTTTGGATACATTTCAGCCGTAATTAGTAAATTACTACATGTATTAGTAATTTCACTAGATGACACAAAGAAATCAATGAAGGAACATATATATATAGACACTCGAAAGATTCCAAAACATCGATAAACTATCATCGTCGATCGAACAATGCCGAGCAGACAATGTTCCGATAAATAAGCAATAAGAATCGATTGATCGAATCGGACATGTGATCGCCATTGACAATGTAATCGAATAGGAACGAGATCAAGATCACGGTCGAAACCATCGAACGTAATTGCATAATGATTGTGGCCGAGTGAAGAGCGGTTGGCGGTTGTGTTCTACACAAATATTTAGATGCGTGTTCACCGACACTTGACCAAAAGTTAACAGGAAAGTTTATTTAAACTCCAGCTTAGCTATTTGTCACAGATATTACAGATTGATGTACAAATACCTTTATTTTGAAATCTTGTATACGTAAAAATAAAGTACGCAAAATGTAACTTAACTAGGTTTTATCAATAGAATATTGTAATAACAATTTAAACTACGCGATGAATGACGTAGAAAATAACGCTTCACTGTTTATTTACAGAACTTTGAATAAACTATCACTATCTATATCTATATACACTATCACACAATTTCGCTTAGAATAGTTAATTTTACTAGAATTGCAATATACGTATTACGTAACATAAAATCAAAATCAAATCATGTATAGCAAATAAGTGTACATACAGATGTTATATTTAAGGATTTTAAATGTCACAAGAAGGTGTGGTTATAGACTGCTAATATGCTTGTAACTTATACCATAACAATCATTCGCATGGAAACAAAATTAATTTCTTACAGCTCGTTGCGTTCGTTCGCCTATGATAATGGTCTTTTATAGTTTGATAAATTCTGATCAATAAGTCTTTTCCTTGTAAGTAGCATATATATAGTAGCTATTATATTATCATCATAATCTTCTTTCGTATTCACAAAACCTAGCATTTCACGTGAATTCACATCCATCTTTGTTCTATCTCTCTTTAGCCTGCAATAATTGCCTGACACGGTTTCTCTTATTGATTATCTATTCTTATAAAGTGTTTGCCTAGACTAATACTTCGGAAAAGCTTTTTTTATTGACACTTCTTGCTTTGCATAATTCTGTACTGTCGAAAGCATATCTTTGATTGCCATTCCTTTGGGCAGCTTTTCCAATTGCTCTACATTATTTTAGTTGGCTGTGTGATCATCTATTTTTGGTGTTATTCTCTATTTTGTATTGTCACGTCAATCATTAGCGACTCCTACTTTACATACGATCAACATCATACACAAAAATGTAATTATTGTATTTACATACGATCGTTAATGATGTATAAATCTGAAAGTCCTTTGGTATTTTTAGTTGTAATTAATGATTTAACGGCGGTTAAAACTGGGTAGCATTTGAGTATCGAGCTGACAAGCTTTCAATATCTAAAATCTATGTACTTTTCATTACCTAGTGCTAATGAGAAGACTACTAGTGGATTAACTAATTATAACAATTATTTATAACACTACCAGTCTTTTCATTACCAACATTTATCATACGAAATAAAAAAAAACTCTTGTTAATAATGGTATACAACATAATTACTCAGTCGCACTTAACACTTCAACTAATGACAAACTAACTGACTCACTAATAACGGTTAATTGATTTAGAGCAAGCATGGAAGAGTGAAATATCACCTCACTTGACATGTTAAATGAACTAATTCGTATTAGGATCGGGTTAGTATTATAATTTATGGATGGTTGAAGTCAGACTGTCATCAATGTGGTAATCGATATATATTACTACAATATTTTTTCCAAGCGGCTTCGCCGCGTCTTGTGTTTCGTTTTTATAGCCTGTGTACTATTCTGATGTTGGAACTGAATTACTGCAAAGTTTAATAAAATCCTTATAAGTATGTTATAACAATGATTGCATTTTTTGAATGATAGAAAAAATTGAAGTCGAGTATCCGAGAATTCCGGGAATCGCACTCGAGACTTCCGTATGCTATGCCGGGGACAGAATTTAATCATCATCGGGACCATGTTGCTAAGCCTCAATTTCTTTCTACCCTACCTGCACGCGAGATAGTTCGATTGCGATCTCATCTATAAAAAATGTATTTATCCTATTATTAAAGTCATTGGCAACAAATTCCTATAAAGTAGGTTTTTGCTTGAAAAATTACATATTATTTCAATGGGCTGGCTCTTGGTTTCGATCATGCCTAATGGAAAGCATTGATTAAGCCTACGATCATATGCACTCTGGTCTTCAAAGTATCCAGTTCCAATTTATTAATTGGAATCTGTTAAAGAGGTTATAAGTGTTTTTAAGAACATTTAAATCCGCAGCTCTATTGATCAAGATTTCGAACATTAGATCGGTAATGTACGAATTCTTGATCAAGAAATACGTGTTTTGGATAAATTGATATTAATCTCATTGCCTACAATTATGATCAAAGATTTGCAATTATTTAAGGCATAATTTCAAATTACCCTAAAATGTCATGATTACACTGTTGCGATGAAATCATGGTAATCTTATAACTACTCGTATTATCATAAATCAATGCTTCATAAAAACATGCATCAATCGGCTCGATGCATTCCAACTCCTCAAAAGAATAGAACTTTCATCTATTTAAAACCATCGATATAAACATCAAATAAAACTTCAGGTGAACGTACTCTAGTTAAAATAAATCTATGGCTAACCACAGGCTATATTTAGAACAAATTAATTACTACGTAAAGCTTCCGTATACAGATGATATATTACTTTATTACCAACCAGCACAAAATATATAGAGACAGAAAGTCGGCTTGCAGCTCAACAAAAAAATCACGCGCAAATAGCTCCCAAGAACGTGTGCTGACTCAGTTGACTATTCGACTAAGTTTGACCATTATTTGTGTACATGTGTGTCTATGTGTGTGTGAGATTGTTTTCGCTCGTTGTAGGGAGTCGGCTATTTGTTCCTTTAATAGGTGCTACTGTCTATAATTATTTCCCAATCTTTATTTAAAGGGTCGTGTGTCGGCATCGGCTTGCAGTAATTTATAAATATTTTTGTTTTGTTGTTTATTTTCGTTCGGAAATATTATTGCGTGTTATTTGATTGACGATGAAAGGTTTACCGCGTGTACTTAAATCATCGTTATCAATTGTTAGAGAGAAATGAAGAGTGGAGTGTTAATATAATTATGTATGTAATTATTACTTACATTCTTGAGTTTAGTAGAAAGTCGTCGATCGCCATTTTATAGGCTTGAAATAGTAAAGTAATTTATTAGTATTGTTGCTTCAGCCGCCTTTGTTTTTATCTTCGTAAGTAGCCCTTTTCAGCTTCTGTCGCTTTTCCAGTAATTTATGATTAACAGTAATATGTTTTAAACTATGTCGGTCTATGATTCGGTGACCACCTTTTTTTTTAAAGATGACTCCCGCAGCTGGGTACAAGTCTTTACAAACATACAAGTCACGGACACAAGGTACACTCAGACTCGGAACAACAATTTGTGGATCACAAAAAGTGGTGTCCCATGTGGGAATCGAACCCACAACCTCTTGTGTAGCAGTCGGACAAATTCCCACCGTGCCACAGAGGCAGTCATTACAGTATTTATGGCCAGATAATAGACATGCTAAAAAAAACTTCTCCGTAATCATTGCATACTAAACTAATGTGGCATACTAAGGGATGAACGTCAGTTATTTCGAATAGCTTTGTCACTATCAATGGTGCAATTTTGCAGTTTAAACTTCGTGCCAACGCCATCGGTCATGATATGTTGGCAAACTATGAGGCGTTTCTAGGAACGTACCGATTACAGCAACAGTGATTAGTCTAAAATACTAGCGTATAGCGATTCCAGTGACGGTATTGTTAAATGTAGATCATAATAGAAAAAACCTACCTGACGTCAAAATATTAAACCTTAAAAGTTTCTATGACGTTATTAAAATATATATATTACGGGTCTTAATCGCGTGAATAATTTAAGGTAAAATACCTTGTTTATTGCCCGACGTTTCGACCGTATTGCAACGGCCGTGGTCACGGGAAGACTGCAAGAATTTTACATTTTTTATAAACAAGACTGCACGGGAAGAAACAAGGTATTTTACCTTAAATTATTCACGCGATTAAGACCCGTAATACCTATATATATTTTAATAATGTGTACAAATCGCGAAAGTTTATCAACTTCTATGACGTTTTCCAAAAATAATGAAAATGTGGCAAATGGCATTTATTCTTTTAATTTTAATCTACATATATCTATACTAATATAATAAAGCTAAAGAGTTTGTTTATTTGCTTGAACGCGATAATCTCAGGAAGTACTGGTTCGAATTTAAACATTATTTTAGTATTAGATAGCCTATTTATCGAGGAAGGCTATATGCTATATAACATCACGCTACGACCAATAGGAGTGGAGCAGCAATGAAAAATGTTGCAGACGAAGTTGCGCGGGTCATCTAGTTGTATTATAAACCATCCTAGTGTTATTTAAGTTTAACATTGTCTTATTGAGATCCTCGAGCATCTTTGGCAACCGAGCAGATAGAGACATCTGCGAGGTTAAGTAACGACCACCACTGTTGGCCAACAGATAGGTGACCGTTTTCAAAAAAAATTGTGACATGTTCTCTTAGAGCCTTCGAACCCTTGACTCGTAGTATTATGAAATATTGCGATATTCGTTGGGTTGCTTTTCCGCGGTTCCACGAAAACCTGGAAAAGAGAAAGGCGGAATACTGCTTGCCTGTTACTATTTTTTTTTACTGCAGGTCTCTCATTTGTGTTTGATCTGTCAATTTCGATTGTTGTATTAGGAGCATTTCCTTACTTCAATCGTGGTGATTTACAGATCGAGGGTGGGTGGTGGGTTCTCACCTTAATAAACCACTCCATTAGCCAAACCAATAACTCTGATCTACTTTTAAATATCTTAGGTATTGAACTATATCTTAGTGCCAGCAGCTTGTCCTTCGCATTTCTAGAACCGTTAACATCTTATTGAGAAAGACTAAATATAAACTAATTTATGGCATAATAATATTGAATTATATCTCCGGTATATTACAACTCATTACAATAGGAACATTATAATTGTTTAGAAATAAATACGTTTTGTGATTTTATAGTCTTGCATAGAAATGTAAAACGTCTGTATATATTTAACCTTAAAGCTTTCTATACATATCAACCCATATGATGGCCCACTGCTGGGCACGGGTCTCCCCAGTAGAACCTACTAGTATATAGATCCTGGGGGTAATTGCCATAATCGCCACGCTTGGCGAGCGGGTTGGCGATCGCAGTAAGGCTTTAAGTACGCAGAGGACGCTGCTGCCCGTCCTCCGGGGTGAAATCCCTTAGTCGCCTTTACGACACCCGCGGGTAGAGATGGGGTGGTACTATTCTCAAGCCGGCACCACACGGCAAGCTTTCTATAAAGTATGATCTATTCCATTATCATCACCCAGGTTACATCACCTGGGTGCTCATAAACGATGTGGCTCTTAATCATCGAGAAATTTTTTAACCTGGTATTACTGTTATTGATATTACAGTATCCTGTAAGTTATTTTCCAACGAATTTATTTACCTTTGCTGCACCTTTTACAAATTAGGCAAACTGACCTCTACTTTCATTAATATCATATCAGTTAGAAGGCGTCCACCAAAAGTGTCATCGAAGAGCTCCTCCGACTAAAGAAATTGTGTTCTAAGCATTGTAAAGAGCTGGACACACCGCCAGCTGGCGAGGAGCGAGCGAGATAGCCAGGCGAGCATCGTTTCACTTCTTTTATGTTTCGGTTAACACCGCGATAGTTCGTAGTAGTCTAAGATAAGCTACTTCAGCGATTCAAACGATGCGAACGAAAGAACGAAGAATATCCGACGATTCCAGCGAACCTACTCGTTCACCTCATTAGCATAGCTTAGCTCTGGGCGTCGCAGTGTGAACCCAAGTATGAAACGAGGTAAAACGATGTTTGCGCGGCGCACTCGCCCCTAGCTTTCCTGCCCGCTCGCTTGGCTCCCCATAGTTTTATTATCCAACATAGTATAACTGGCTAAAACTTCGGTAAGTTTATACAGTTTCCCTCGCGTCGCTTTGCTCACTCGCTAGCTGGCGGTGTGGCCTACGCATTATTCGTCCACGTCATAAGAATGAAACGTTAGAAAACACGTTAACAATTCTATTTAGCCGTATTAGCTAGTGACTAATGTCACACTGTGCTGCTCCACATACGACTTATTTTCTTTGTCTAAGTTGCTATTTAATTAGTAGCCTAGGTCTTAAATTAGTTGCGTGGATTGCAAAAAGGGTATATAAAGTTTGACAGATGTGTAGAGTTGTGGAGAACTATTTTAGGCATGGATGAAAGGAGTGTAGGGTATGTGCGTGTCTAATCATTCTATATTTCTGGATGCAGGATATGCTGTAGAAATAAAAGGGTAGTTATTACTACTTACAGAAGAATCGATGTGATTCGACTTTAATTTTTATGATCAACTAGCTGTGCTCCACGGTGTTACCCGCGGTTTATTAGCCTATGTGTTAATCCAGGGTGTCAACTAACTCCATAACAAATTTTATTAAAATCGCTCCAACCGTTTAGACGTGAAGAAGTAACAAACATACACACTCACATACTCACAAACTTTCGCTTTTATAATATTAAAATGTGATATTCCGATACTAATGATCGATACGTCGTTTGCCTCGATTGGACAATATCACATGGAATATATATTAGGTATACATAGGTACTACAACAGTGTATTTAGCTGTATAGCTTTGACATCACACTTAAAATAAATAAATTTGGTTTCAAATGTTATTTGTTTCATTCGTATGTGCAAAAAATCTTGAAATATGTCTTGTAATTTGCAAATCGTTTCTCACTCTTGTATCTCAATTTCTTTTACATAATCTGTTACTGTCACACACTGGTCTTTATTTTAATCATTAATCTTGAAGTACATACTTGGAGCACCCCGTGTAACCAATCTCCTTATCAAATTATGAATGACTTGATCTATGTCAATGATATTTATGGACCCAAGTTCATTCACGGAATATTGCCGTACGAGTCATAATCCTTAGTATTTAGCCTTCATTTAATCAAAGCAACCTTGAATAAATACAATTAGATTTATTACAATTGACAATAACTTGCTCCAGATATTTATTTTTTCTACTTAAGCTGTGACATCGCGAGGCCGTTTTCATTCCAGACGTCTGTGTAAGCAATAAAGTGTCAATATTCGTTTAGCCAATTTACTTATATGTTTAAGTCGGTTTATACTGTTAGTGTTTAAAACTATGATCACGCTGTCTGGGTATCTGTCTATTTTAGGCTATTGGAGTGATTAGGCTTAGTACGTTGTTGTTGGAGTAGTTTAGTAGTTTCTGAGTAATTGCTAAATCTCTTAGACTTTTGTTGTTTGTTTTTCTGACTGTCCCTGATTAAATGTCTTATCTATGTTTTTCCCCAAGCTTTAAGCTATGGCAAAATTGACGAGGTTGTTTCAGTGTCACTGAATATAATTTTTTTAAGAAAATTATGCGAAATTAGAGTATATATTAGTAAATATAAGAGGTCCTTTTTGGTTATTGTTATTATTTCTTGCTGAAGCTTGAAAGCTATGTCCATATCAATATACATCAAAACTTGCAATCTTCTACTTAAATTTTGCCCAGAACAGTGAAATGTTGAGAAAAAAAGATCTAAGTTATTTAATGCAATCTTAATATCAAAAGTACTATTTATTACACGGGAATTAACGCGCATTGTTTACCTTAAAATTGCTTGACGTTTCGACCAGGTTGCACCGGCCGTGGTCACAAGCGGATTGACTTGAGTCCGCTTGTGACCACGGCCGGTATTTTAAGGTAAACAATGCGCGTTAATTCCCGTATAATAAATAGTTATAATCATGCAACGCGAAAGTTTAAATGTTAGTAAAAGTAGTACTACTGTCGAAATATGTGTTATTCCAGGACCAAGTAGGTATACCTTTTAGGAAATGTAAGCAAAAGATTCATCTAGATACTTATTCTACAAATGTAATACAAAACGCTAAAAATACCAAATAAAGGAGACAATAACAGTCACATAATCAAAAGTCTCTTCACCTCGTATAATCTTTAAATAATCACCAATCAATTTTATTACCCACCACTTAACGACCAAACTATATCGCGTAAATATTGAATCAATAAACTGACACTTTTATATTAGTTGGAATAGGATAGAAGAATACGGCTTTTATAAAATAGAAAGAGACATACGATAATAAAGATCTATGAGAGATTAATTTGATAGCTATTTTGAATAATAACAGGTTTATTAATGATTGTAGGGCATCGTCTGAATTTGGAATGTATCTTTTAATACTAAATAGAGATTATTTTAGTCTAGAATATTGGTTCCTTGGTCTTATCAAATCAAAATGTGACATGAAAATGTACCATGTATTATGTTACAATTCCTATCACTATGATATTAAGGATAATAATAATAATAATATCTTGGGACAACTCACACAACACAATCTGATCCCAAACTAAGCAGAGCTTGTGCTATGGCAACCAGACTACTGATAATATTTCTAAATACATACATATTATAGATAAATAACACCCAGACACAGAATAAACCATCATGCTCATCACACAAAGTTTTATCCTGGGTGGGGATCGAACCCACGACCGTAGCAGTCGGATACACTCCCACCGCGCCACAGAGGCAGTCCATAGGATGTTTGTTACGTTCGACAGAGGTATCTATTTTGCACGTTTAGGCTCTTTCGGTCTATTGTTCTGTACTTAACAAACCCTGGTCGTTTTTCTTATTTTTATAACAAAAAAGTTTATAATGAAATTTTAAAAGACGTCGTTAGGGTCCCTTGTAATTGTCGTCACAATTTATCCAGAATTGAAGCAAGAACATATCTTAGTGTTATTTCAGAGATACAAAATATTGAATACAAATATTAAAATATGAAGACTTATGAGCTGACAACAGAAGGCAAACAATCGACTCCGGAGTGTATAGAAACGTTCATCCGATATGCCCAATGTTGAGAATGTGGGTCGTCGGCGCCGGCGCATCTGTGCAATCAGAGGTGCGCGGTGACGTCATAGCTATGCCATCCGCTAAGGTGCTACAATGTTATTAAGTTTTGTATGTCTATTTTATGGTAAATTATGATAGAATACTTATTAAATTAGAGACTTTATGGAAGACTTTTCAATCTTTACATTACATTTTTAGCCAAATAACACACCTTAAATTCGTTATTAGGTATAAACTGTACACGTTGTATCAGTTTACACACATAATGCGACAGATAATTCAATTTGCCAAAATTTTTCATACATAGGATTTTTTGTATACATGAAATATAAATCACATTATCGAAAAAAAAAAATTAGTCACCAGTAGAGAATATTGTAATAGTAGGTATGTATGTATCTATGAATCTTAAAGTTTGGATTGTGGACGCTGACAGTTGATATGGGTATATTTGTACAGAACATTTGCCTAGCCAAGCAATTGACTTTATATTGTTCTGAAACAGTGTTTTAATTTGCCTACATTTCCTTTGCGTTCTACATTATTTCGTTATTTTTCTTTTATGTTTCAAATACTTTATTTCTTTATTTTTCTTTTACTTTATTCATATTTTGATTGGATCGAAATCCTACTAATACTTTAAACACGAAAGTTAGCAGGGAACTCTTTGTCTAACTTGTTACTCATTCAGAAAACTGTACTTATTACATATGAGAAAAGCCGTATGCTACTGGCTACATTTATCTGATCGTGATATAGCTAGTGATAAATATATTAAAATTCTCATGTTACTCATATTATTGACACAGTTGTAGTTAGCGTCGATGACTCAATGTGTTACAAAATTTTAACCTAAATGACTTTAACTTAAATTACAGATATTTCGTCTTTGCTTAAATAAACACTGGCAATATCGTATATTTTGTTTTAATTTTACCTGTTGTCATGCAAAAATTTCTCTATTCTGAAACTTAATCCCCTAATTACAGGGGTCAAGTATATTAAAAAAGTTTTTTTGATAACTTACTCCTTGGTTAGTGTTTACATGTTTTTAGTTTTATGTTTCGAGCTTCATTAGCTTTGGCTCTATGATGATGAGTTAGTCAATCAGGGCAAGATTGTGTATATATGCGTCGAGTTATTTAGTCATAAGTGCAACGTTGTTCATACTTAAAATATGACCTAAAATATTACGCTTGCTTTAAAAATTATTACGAAAAGTATCCACTTGTGATTGAGTTTATGTCAACATTTCAAAACTGTCATCAATAAAATCCATCGATGGGCTGGACCTACCAGATTATTACCTAAAGATTACCATCAAAATGAAGAAACATCAAGTAAATTTACCACATACATCAGAAAAGCAATCATAACACAGCGGGGTGAATGTTGCCATAGTATGAATACGGACGATGTCTGTAAACCTTTTCTACTTTTATGTATGCCTGGTATCTACGAGTACATATTTTTTTGCAGATAGACTAATTTCACTTATTTGCTTTATGACCAGTAACCCATTCTTGTTGTAGCACTAGTACAATATTCTCCAATTTTTGTTTTAACTTTTAAAGGATTTTATACAAAGTTCCATTTCTCATTTCCCATTTCTCACTAAGAAGAAATTCCCAAAAAACAGCTTTATTAAATTAAAATTCAACGTAGTTTTAGCCCGAAGTCAAAAGTCAGGCGCGACAAACGATTTTGTAAATATAGTAAAGTTGCTGAATGATTTTCAAACATATCAAAGAGCCATCCCAATCAAATCAGCTTTCTCAACATCTGTTCCAATAGGTGTTGTGTAAGCAGTCGATGATGTCAACACGAATTGATCTCAATGAGCCAAGTCAAGAATGTGACACGTTTATGAGACACAGTGTAGATGATGAACTAATGCTTTGCAAATGACATATTGATGGGCTTATTGATAGAATTGTTCCATTGTTGCTCTTGATAGCTTCCGAAGAAAACAATTTAGCTGTCGGAACGTTGGGTCAAGTTGCAGATCTTGTCACTGCTTCTATTGGTGTGGTTGTTTCAAATGCATCTTTCGCGTGAATCAGATCATTAGATGTAGGTATTTATTTATTCCATGAAGAATACTACAATTTCATCTGGTGCAATCGTAAGACTTCCCTTCTATAGGTACCTATACTTTTTTGTGTTCTTTGTGTTTCCATTATATCAAATAGTATTTTTATTTTTCTTATACTCCTTTTTTTAACTTGTGACCTATAATAAATTTGCTTACAATAATTAAGTGGGTTCGAATTGCTTTTCATCCGTTATAACTATCAAATTATTTGGCAGTATTTCTATCTAGATTACAAAGGAAATGGACTGTAACAAATGACTGTTGTGATAGGCAAATTGTCATCAATTGTTGATTTACTTTTAAATTGCTATATCAGACATGGATATTGTGTTGTACTTATTGTTATTTTGTCAATTGTATCGACTACATAAGTGCATCTTATTTGACTCGCAAATTGACATAGATTCGTTTCTACTATGCAATGTTTTCGAAATAGTTGAAATCGTATTGTCCTATTGCAGTGGGAGCCTGGATAATATCAGTTGCCAATGTACTTATATTTACAGGTCATATTTAATGTTTTACATCTATTATAACAATAACATGGTCTAATTCCATACTAACGGCTACTATTACTCTACCTTACATAATTATATGTATTTCAATTACATTCTCGAAGGTCTGTGAGTAATGCCCGTGAAAATAATATCGAATGACGTAATCTGTGTGGGCTGCAGCAATTTCCATACAAACGTCGCTTCTGCATTTGTGTATCGTTTGATGTTTGTGAGTTGTAGTGACGTGTGTCAACAGTGTGACTGGGTCAGTCAGCTCTGTGACTGAACGCACGTAGAATATTTAAAAAAGTAATGAAATTCAATAGTTCCGGGCGGATTTTGAGGCCACTTTCTGTCCTACTTTCAGCCTATAGAGTTTTAGAAACAAAGATAATATAAAGCTTTTTGAAGATCTCTATCGTGGCAACTCCATGCTCGAATATTTGGTCCGTTCTATTTATGAGAAGTTTTGCTAAAATTACCACATTTAGAGAATTGCCATTGCCGCGAATTGGTACAACCATCATCTTTACCAGCATGGACGTGCTGTAGCGTACATAACATTTAGATAATTTTATATTATTTTCTCGGCTAGAATATTGTAAGCAAAGCAATCGTTAGATGTCTTTTGACTATTGTGCAAAGCTGTTGGTACCGAATTGCTTATAAGCTATCAATTAGTATTTAGACCTTGTCTGTCTTAAGACCAAACTACATAAATAAACGGCACCATTATTGATTCTAATTTTAATCCTACCAGATAAGCATTATCCATTAAAACCTTGTTCGCATAATCTGTTGCGTCATTCGTATTCACATTCACAGAGTCGTGATTTAGTAATAAACTATTATCAAACAAGTTGACATCACTCACAGTAGCTGACATAAAAAGGCTATTACCAGAAGTTATAAATCTAATTGCCGGTTTATAGTAAATCTATTTATTAAATTTAAGAATAATTGCATGTATAATAGGGTTATATGTTTGCATATATTTGTTATAGAGTGTTGTTTAACCTTCAACAAGGATTGTGAATAATGTGTGAATGATAAATGTACATGTGGATTTGGAACAACAAGGCGAGTTTAAGTTTTAAAAATATTGAAAAGATTCAAAGTACCTACTGGTGGTACTTGTAAGTCTCGGCCATGTTTGGGGGTTCCACAGTAGTGTCAGTTATTCTTCCGTGAAACAGTGATGCAAACACATTACTGTCTTTCGATTGGAGGGCACTGTAGTTAGTACAGTGACTAAGCGCGGTGCCGTGATTCTCAGACCGGCGAGAGTGGCGCTGATTCTGGTATGGAGCCTTCATTCAGTCAATAACATTTTTTTGGAATATTAAGACGTACGCTCATTGCTATAAAACCCACAATAAGGCTTGGTTGGAAGCGCTGGCACAAAAACGAGCATGCAGGCAAAAGCAAGATAACATCGCAACAGTTCCTTCAAACTTTACTTGCCAGCGCTGTGGTCGCTGCTGCGGCCCTCAAATCGGTCTTTTAGTCACTAGCGAAATTGCTGATACTCTGATGACTCTACCAAGATGGTATAGGCCAATGATGATGATGATGATGATGACAATGTACTTACTACATATAGTATAGTACCTAATATTAGAACCAGTGATATCACATTAGACATTTTTCCCGGAATTATTAGAAGTTAAACAATTGTGTTCAATTTTTATGCAGTTTTAATTGAGTTGATCAAAACTTAAACCCGTCTGGCTTTTGCAGTTTAGTTGGAAACAATTAGATTTTATTAATGATTGTTTTTAGCACAATATAAAACAAAACAAGCATGTTCTCGTACCTCGTGAAATAAAATTTCATATATACTTGTTGCTGTTAAGTATTGATTATTTAGTCAAGAAGTTCTAAGCTTTTGGTCTGAGCTTTCCTCAAAAAACAATCCCGCTATTTTATTAGTTTCAATTCAGTAAAAAAAACACAAAAAAATATATGCGTTTTTGTTGCTACGAAGAACTAAAAAATAAATCCAGCAGCTTGAAATCTAATACCGCTGATTATTCAATAGTAATTGGACACCACAAACCTTCGTCATTTATGGAATCGCATGGTTATTGGCTTCGGTCCCATATATTGTACCTGGAACCGCTATGTTTCAGCGGGGCACGTAATGCATCGATAAAATTTTAACGACTTTTCCTGTTGTTTGAGCAAGAAACCCGAACATGTGGGCCAAACTAATTAGGACGACGAAATTGAGCTCTCACTGGGTAGTGAAATTGATGGGCTTTTAAGAGATTTGGGGGGAATCCTTAACGATTTTATCGTCTTGAGTTAACAAGCTAATATCGTGTTTTATAGGTCAAATACAGTGAAGATGGGAGAGGAAATCGATAAGTAATCAGCGGTGTTATTACTTAGTACCGTATGCCGAGGGATCCCTGACTCAACGTTATCATTTTCGGTTCATAGATGGTTGACCATTTTAGAAAATTGTCACACCTCTTCGTGCTATGGAGAGGACATTAAGCCGCGTCGGCCTTGCGCCTAATCCCTCTGTGGTTGTGTCAGATTTCCGTCCCATATCAGGATTTGATTGGGATTTGCTTTTAACAAGCATGAAAGTGTAGTTTTCCTGACAACGGTTTCTTTTATGAGCATAAAACACACTATTTTAGTAATAATCCGGTAAACAAACAAACGCAATCTTAGCTTTTTGTTGAGAGATAAACACTCATTGTTTTGAGGAGGGTTTTATTCAAAATATATTTTTATACGAAGTTAAAATCGATCATTTTCGTTTATAATCCTAAAAATTCATGACAGTTTGGTTTGAGCGTTACTAATATTTTTTTCACAGGCTTTTTTGCTCTTTTTATAAGGTCTATAAATTCAAATGATAGTGAAAACTGTATCAAATATCGCCGAGGAGTTAAGATGTTAGAATAGTTGCATAACCCTATGGTTAACTAATAGAAAACACCATCTTTTGGCCTGGACACTACCAGTTTAATAGTGTCGTTAATTGTAGTCGTTTATAATTAACGACACTACTAAGCCTATTTGGACTAGATTGTAGTATGTTTTAAAAAAAATACGAACAAAATTTGGGTTTTTTGCCGCATAACGATTACACATACACACATCAAAAGTGTCTAGGGATCAAGCATTTTTATGCGGATTTCTTGAGATTGAGATGTGGCTTTGTAATAAATTTATGATTTTATAAATTTATATGGATCCTTTTTGGTGCATTTCATAATTTGAATCAGGAACTGTGAATCAAATTCGAGTAAAAGATGAAAATCAGCTGTCAATATTTTCCCTATAAAAACATACAACGCATTGAAGACATTATTAGTGCTACTGTTTCCCTACTACTGATTAAAACCAACGTTATTATGGAGCGGCGACGTCATTTAAGCAGGGAAGAAATGCTCAGAGCCGTGGGAATGATAGAAGCTGGTTCCCGGCAACGTACTGTGGCTTTAGCTCTGAATACAAGTCAGAGTGTTATCAGTCGACTTTGGACACGTTACCGAAGCACTGGTACCGTGGCTGAGCGCCATGGAGGACGGTATCGCTGCACCACACGGAGACAAGACCGATACATTCAAATCTTAACTCGAAGAGGTCCAACAATAACCGCCATGATATTAGCCGTGAGGCTTCATCACTCTTCAGGGAACTTAATTAGCGACCAAACAGTCAGAAACCGCTTGCATGAAGTGAACCTTCATTCCCGAAGACCGCTACGGGTACCACCTATAGCAATGCACAATCGTAGGATTCGATATCAATGGGCTCTTGAACACAGAAATTGGGCAGAAGAACAATGGCGTTTCGTGTGCTTTTCTGATGAGTCTCGTTTTGGTATGAGACCGGATACAAGACATATACGACACTGGAGAACCCCTGGACGCCAACAGCGATTAAAATCCTGCCAGGAAGTCCATCCTTATAGTGGTGGAACCATCATGGTATGGGCGGGTATTTGGATCGGCGGAAGAACTGAGTTGATTTGGATCAGAGGCAACCTCAACGCTCAAATTTATGCTGAGACGATTGTATCAGACGTCATCGTTCCTCTACAAGTGCAAATCGGTCCCTTATTTCAGTTAATGCATGATAATGCACGACCGCACACCGCAAGAGTTGTAAGACAGACTCTCGCCGCAGCTAACATCAATGTCCTGCCCTGGCCTGCTCAGTCGCCAGACTTGAACCCGATTGAGCATGCATGGGATATGCTACAGAGAAGAGCTCTGCCGAATATGGAGGGTATCCAGTCGCAAGAAGACCTTTTTTTGTTGTTGCAACGAACATGGGCGGCCATTCCACAGCGTGATTTGGATGAACTCATTTTGAGTATGCCAAACCGATGTTCTTGTGTTGTTAGTGTTCGCGGTAGAAACACGGATTATTAATTGTTTAAGTTACCCAATAAAATTTTAAAGAAAACTGTTATTTCAGTCTTTTTTTCGAACTTTAATGTTAGTGGTTCAAATGTCAAAAATCCCTTTATTAGGAAAATGGCAAATTTCTTTATTAATGCAAAGGTGACTTGGTTTATCGTTACTGTGACAAACGAAAACACTTTATTTGATGAATCCTTAAAGAAATAAAAAAAAAAAAAACAATCAGGAGAAAAGTTATTGCAAAAATATATGTTGATCCCTAGACACTTTTGATGTGTGTATTTGCAGCAGTTGTAGTTCTCAAACTGCAGATAAGTATGTCCATTTAAAAAAAAATGTTAAATGGCCAAAAAGAACATTACTTTTAGTAATTTTTAAAGCATTTTTATGCTATTTATTTGCCATCATTTTAAATGTATGGAGGAAAAATTCGTCTCAGGCGGGACTTGAATCCGTGACCTGGTACCGGCTCTAAGCCATTACCAACTCTGGCATTGAAACATGTCCACCTGTGTCGAATTTTGCCTCGATGAAACTCACAGAGCCGTACAGGTTCCTCGGGGACACGGATGGTGTCGCGACGATCGTTGAAAATCGTACCATGTGGAGGCAAAATTCGACTCAGATGCAGATGTGTACATGTCTCGGTGCCAGAGTTGGTAATGGTTTAGGGCCTGAGACGATTTTTTCCTCCGTACATTTAAAATATATAGCTACTAATATTATAAAGCTGAAGAGTTTGTTTGTTTGAACATTGATCATCTCAGGAACAACTGGTCCGAATTGAAAAAAAATATTTTACTGTTGGATAGCCCATATATCGAGGAAGGCTATAGACAATATAACATCACGGTACGACCAATAGGAGAGAAGCAAAAATGAAAAATGTTGCAAAAACGGGGAAAATTTACGCAGACAAAGTTTCACGGGCCAGCTTGTTATGTATTTTATGGCTTATATTTATGGCCAGATTTTGTTTTCTAGTTCTTTTATTATCGGCACCAAAACCTATTACATAGTGAACATGACACAAATGTAAATGCAGAGTCAAATGAATTCTGTCAAGTACTCTTCAACATAGTAAATTGTTTAATTTTGAGCTTGATAAACTATACAATGATAACAAAGTATCGCAGATTTCGTTTCATTGTACTCTGATAAGAAAAATCCGCTTAAGATTTTGAAACAGTACGATATACAATAGGTAGTTTAACATTGATAGCGATCGGCTTCAGACGACCTTTAGACCTTTATTCTGCGTATAACCGAAAGACTTGGTTAAACTGAAAGGCTCACGGCCGAATTCTCAAAAACTTTACTCAGTTTTAAGACACTGGTTATTCTCATGCTGTCACTGACATTTAAGGGTGAATAATAGGAACATAAATATTTTTGAGCGCGACACATAGTTATAGTTTGAGTATTCACTCACTTTAGAAATTCGATGGTCTGCCAGGACTATAAAGACGAAAATTTCGATACTAAGGATTAACTTCAAACCTAAAAGCTCAGTGGTCTGATATTGTCTATATCACTGGACTACTGAAGTAGACTATCAAAAGATGCAACTATTTATGTAAGCTAATCGAAATAAGTTATTGTTTATGTAGACTTTCGATCAAATTACACCAAACGCAGCCGCGATGATTTTAAAAGAGTGGCCCATTAATTTCTTAGCAGCTTCATCTGCCTAACTGCCGCCTAACATGGTTTTTTTTTCAAACATATCATAGTTGTATTCATTTGAAGTTTTCAAACAATTGATAATTTGGTTTTACGAAATAATGATATTTGCGTTTGCGTTTGTGTCTGCTGTTGACAGTTTAGTAAAGTTTATTCTTGCCCGGTCTTCGTATGTAACGTCAGATGAATCGGAAATTATAGGTAAATTCGCGAAAATACAACAAACAACGATCTAGTGGTGTGATCCACGCTTTAGTCTCCACGTTCCCAGTATCTATACAGTCCGTCCTTGATCTAAGCAAAACCATTCATTGTTACAGCACATTTACATTTAGTACGTAACTAGACAGAAATAAATTATGGAATTTCTGATGACGTCACGCCATGCAAAGTTGATTCTACTCCATCATTGTGCGTATACGCACACCTACGCGATCGTATGGAACGTTTTATTGCCCAGATTGCTCTGCGCAACTAGTGGTGATTGATTGTAAATATTCTGGGCGGTCTTAGGTCTGGGGTAACCTTGCAAACAGTTTGGGATTTTTTTGTAATGTCTGTATCTTTCTGCTGGAAGTAGAAGAAGATAATAGAAGGTTAAGATAACTACCTTTATTCAGTGGAGCAGTTTGCTTTATATCGCTTCTCGCGACCTGTGTACACCTTTAACATGTACAGCTCCACTGCTGGACAAAAATCTCCCTTCTCAGTACCTTGCCATCGTCGCCCTCCAGTACTCGACTTACTATGCGTTTCAAATGAGAAGATAAGCGCGACCGCGACAACTTCACTCTGTACTTGTCAAAATTGTACCGCTAGCAGCAAAAACTCTCAAGTTGGGCAAAATACGTATGTGTATGGTAATGGAACGGACGTGTTAATTATTTGCTTTGAACTATGTAGGTACCTAATATTTTTCTTTATTAAAATATGAATAGTATTCTTTATTATTTATTAAACACCAAACAAAAATAAGTAAATAGGCAAAATATAAGTCTTTCCGTCAGTCGTGATATTTTTTTTAACTAAAACTTAACTATATTAGTAAATAGTAAAATACAGTGCTTATATGTATATAGTTCATTAGAGTAGGTAGGTACTTCTGGTTCTGTGTAATACTAATGACACCTTTTTACGAATAATTTTATTGCTGACCTTACGTCATACAATGAAGTTGCAGTCGTAATGCGAATCATAATGTCATCATGACAGTTATCAACTCATTTGAAACGCATAGTACACGTTTTCATCAGTCATACCTACATTGATAATATATTCTACGTTATAACTATACTAATATTATAAAACTAAAGAGTTTGTTTGTTGGTTTGAACGCGTTAATCTCAGGAACTACTGGTGAGAATTGAAAAATTCTTTCACTGTTGGATAGCCCATTTATCGAGGAAGGCTATAGGCTATATAACATCACGCTACGACCAATAGGAGCGGAGCAGCAATGATAAATGTTGCAAAAACGGGGAAAATTTACACAGACGAAGTTGCACAGGACAGCTAGTTAAGAGTAAAAGTTAAACCATTGATAACGATATTTCTCAAAACGAATCAAAATGTGCTATTAAACTGAATATGTCTCTAAGTCTAAACCAAGTTATGAAACTTTAGCAAAGGAAACATTCCGACAGTAATATCCGTGGGATAAACTTAGAATAACTTAAGTTATTTAAGTTATGCCTGTTACATGTCACTGGAAACTTATCTACGACTAAGTTATGGAGAATATCGATTGTGGATAGCTACATTCACTTGAATTGCAGAATATTTCAATGAAATAACTTGATATTGTGGTACAGAGAATATTACATCTAATGCAAATACAGATCGATATATCTCTTGCTCACGTCTACACAGGCTGTATATATATTTTTTTAAAACGACTCCCTCAGATGGGTACAAGCCCTGTGTCGCGGGGGACTTTACATACATAGAAAATACCGGACACAAAGTATACCCAGACTCGGAACAACAATTTGTGGATCACACAAAGTGGTGTCCCGTGTAGGAATCGAACCCACGACCTCTTGCATAGCAGTCGGACACACTCCCACCGCACCACAGAGGATCCCTGTCCGATTCATTAATGTGTTGTTTGATGCATCGATCATTCGATTTAAGTACGTCATTTTTTTTTATTTAATGATTTTTTTTTAGACGGAAGTCATATGGGAAAACATGCGGAGGCTGAAAAGATTCTTTTGAATGTAAAGAGACTCTATACAAACAATATTGATAAAACATCTTGAAAAATTTCACATTTCGACGAAATTTGGTACTAAAATCGGACAGAGATTATATTTATACGTTGTATAGGCTAGTTAAAGATTCATTTCCTAGCATCGCGGCCGATCGCGAGCCGCTCGCGGCTTACGACAAGCGGCTGACGCTCGCGGCCGATGCGACAATATTCACAGTGCGCGCGCAGGCCTACGACAGTCGTCGGCCGCGCGCGTCTGTCACTTACCTCAGCCGCTTGTCGTAAGCCGCGAGAGGCTCGCGATCGATCGCGACGCACGGAAATGAACCATAAGGTACCTGATACCATTCAACGGGCCATAAGCTTGATTGCCACTTACAGCGGGTCTGAATTACTTACCTTACTATTTACATTAACGAGACCAGAACTGCGCCATAACCTCACAAAATTGACCATTCTCTAGAAAGAGCGCTACTTTGTGGACAATACCTATCAAAGAGACAGGGCCGCACGAGTTTTTTCTCTCTTTTACGCTTTGCAGTCAATATTTACTTTGAGGGGGAGGCAATTGCCTGTCAAAATACCGGTATAGTGTCAAAATTCCCCAAAAAAGGTAATTCAGTTGTATATAGGGAGGGGGAGGATCACCCTCGTTGCACCCCTTGAATCCGCGCCTGATCGAAACCGCCTGAGTTCATTTAATTTCATCATTCATTTCAAACCATCAAACAAATCATCCCTTTTAACCAGTCTTATAATAAAAAATCGTAGGATTCTTTATTAGATACTTGGTTTGTTTTAATTTCGTCTACCCATCTGGTTTTTATGTTGCCACATCAGCTAGACACATTGTCACAAAGAGTTAGTTATCCCTCTTTTTCATCGAGCGTTAAAAAGAGACATAATATTATATTGTTGGAACTTTAGAAGCAAAGTTTTCTCTACGGAAGCCTAACAAGACATTATTTAACAAAGCCTTTTGTTATCAAAGTCTGTAGACTGGGTCTATTGACTTGCCTAACTGTAGTTTCATGTCAAAATAGGAAAGTTTGGTCTAAAAACTTTTGCTTACCACTTTAGTTTTATTAGGGTTTGGTTTTAGAAATCATAGCGGAGCGGAGAGGACTCGAAAAAAGGTATTTATATTGATTTACTTATCGCGTTAAAATGTGGTAACAAAGTTGTTTAACCCTTCAATTTTTACCCGACTGCACAAGAAGGAGAGTTATATTTCTCGAGTGCATGTATGTATGTTTATTTCTTTGGCACGCCTTATAGAGCCTAAATGGCTTCATGGATTTTAGCTTCAGAGGTATCGTTAGATTCGTCTTAGTTGTGAGAGTGACACTGGGTACATCAAAGTTTAAAAAATGTAACGGCCTCATTTTGGCGCCAATATATAGGTATTTGTGTTTAAAAAAATCTCTTTAAAATCAAAATAAAAGATTTTAAAAGCTGATAACAATTATATATTTTAATGTAATTTGGAATAAGAAATGCTAAACAAATAAATTTAAAAATTTAAAACGCGCCTGCAAAAAGACGGAAACAAATACACTTCACATTTAATATCATGCAGTGGGAGACACAATTTTTAAGTTCAACAGGATTCATTATCGCCTCCGACTGCATGATAATAAATGTGAAGGGTATCTTGTTTACACTTTTTGCACACGGGATTTTTTATTTTTTTATTAGGTTAGTAACTACCATTACTAACCTATTAAAAATTTAAGGGTGATAATAATATATCCCAGTTAAAATAGGGTTACACTCTGCATTTCTCTAAAACCCAGCATTGAATTTCAATGTACCCTTTTATTTGACTTAATGATAAATGTGGCCGTTTTCAGATAGATTCTATAGGTGGCTATGTGTTTATTGTTGCGGGGATCAATAATAAACGTAACGCTGAAATTAGCTGAAGACGCGACTATAAATTGTGTGATCTATAGAACTACGATCGATACAACTCGATCGAAATTATTAACGCGATGAAGTTTCGATATATCTACATATTGGTATGCTGCGTTGTACGGACTATTTCGTAGTGCAAGATGTGAATAAAGACATTTTATCTCCTCTCCGCTCAGCTATAGTACGACCACTCTAATAGCCCGCAGAACTTCTTTCATAAAAGGAAAAGTTTGTACATCATTTAAAATTTTCAACATCACTCAACCTTAATTTCATAAAGTGGTATTTAACAGTAAGTTTGGTGGTTACCGCAGGTATAACATTACGTAGAGTTTTGTCGTTCACTCACATTAATTATGTAAATATAAATAAATTATTGTAGCATGATAATAAATTCTTTAAATTATTAATAGTTGCGCAGATATACGCATTGGAACGACAGTGTTAGGTCCTTTTCAAACGTTCCGGTTTTTCCGGCGACCCGGGCGGCGCGAAGTATATGGCGATGTACGGTAGCTTTCACATAGTCCTGCGTCCGTCCGGTCTGGGGGCTTAGATAAGGTACATTCGTTTCGTGACGAATCCGATAACGCCGTACATTCGAAAAAAATGCTATTTATTTATTTTATACTAGCTGTCCCGCGCAACTTCGTATGCGTAAATTTTCCCCGTTTTTGCAACATTTCACGTCGCTACTCCGCTCCTATTAGTCGTAGCGCGATGTTATATAGCCTATAGCCTTCCTCGATAAATGGGCTATCCAATAAAAAATTTTTTTTTCAAATCGGACCAGTAGTTCCTGATATTAGCGCGTTTAAACAAACAAACAAACAAAGCAAACAAACAAACTTTTCCGCTTTATAATATTAGCATTTTATATTAATAGTCGATGTATTTTGTGTTTATGCTTCAGGGTATATACCCTGGAGAATAAACATAAAAATATATCGATATATCTTTTTGCATGACTATAAAGGCATGCAAAAAAATTACCTATTCTAAAATACTTCCTTTTTCAAAAGTAGCCTATATTACTTTTCACAAAGTCAGTTGTCATATCAGTCAAAGTCATAATTAATTCAGTAGTTATAGAGATTGTCTAAAACAAACAATTATATTTGGCTCATAGGTAGGCCATGATATCCTTATTGAATTGAGGTAGCCGGGCACCAATACCCACGTGAGTGGAACCGCACAAGAAAGCAAGTTAAAAATAACCATTTAATAGCTGTTCTTTATCGTATTAGAACTACCGCAGCCCTTACACCATAAACCGAGGTATCACAAACAATCTGACGCAAACAGACGACCATCCTGAAATAATTCAGGCAGAGATAATGTAAACAATGATAGACCTTGCGCACGCGGTGCGGGGTGGTCTTATTTGTTTAAAATAAATAAAATTGGACAAGTGGAAGTCGGACTTCCACATTGATGGTTCCGTGCCCCAAGGGAACGGAATTCCGTGGTGTTTACACTATTATTTACTTTAGAATGTTGATTTTCAAAGAGTTATAGAATCGTTTATAGAAACAGAATTCACATGAAATTATTGCAACTTCAAAAACTTGAAACATGTTATTTATTAACGTTTTTACAACATAACAAACGACAAAAAACCTTGATATACTTATTAATTAAACATTATTTTGTTTTTCTATGTGTATATTTAACATTTTCAACCGACTACAAAAAAGGACGAGGTGCTCAATTCGATTGTTTTTTTTTTGTATGTTTGTTCACCGATTACGCGAAGACGGCTGGATCAGTTTTAAAAAATATTTTTGAGTTATAGGTGTACTGCCAAGTTGGTCCCGCTGTCATCAGATCAGGACCTGATGATGGAATTCTGGAGAAATCTAGGGAACTTGTTTGTTTGTTTGTTTGTTTTAAAGGGGGCCGCAATGTCGCACTTAGCCTCTTAATTGGGCCATTGTGCGTACGTTGTAATGTGTCAGTTCTTTTCACTCCAGCCAGCCCAAACACTCCCAGAAGCCCAGCATTCCCCGCAGGTTGCTGCAGGCTTCAGGGAGGGATGACGGTGTTTTTAGGAACTGTGCCCGGTGTTCGGCCACACTGGTACATTCCATGATTACATGCTATCTAGGGAACTTGTCAAATATTAAAGGTCCATCTATAATGATTTACGTATACATAGTCATTCGTGCATTTACTTTTAAAAAGCACTAATTGGTGAAGACCACAAATCATGAGCGGAATTATTCAATATTTCACGGTTTGCTAATCAATTAATGTAATATGGAATTGAGTACCACTTTATTCTCGTCATACTACTATTACACAATGTAATAGAGCTGAAAATTAACTGTCATGTGAACTCCTCAACAATTAACGGCAATGCATCGAGAAAAGCAAAATTTTGTAAAAGGATTTGAGCAGTTCACATAAGCCTATTGTAACTTAAGTGAATTATAAAAAAACCCACTAAAAAGTGAGAAATAAAAAACATTTTTATAAAACATATTACCGAAAAAAAAAAATACAAGACAATCAAAAAATAATATCGAACAACAAAAAACAATTATACATTTTGAAGTTGATGCCATGAAAAATAGTAATTTTTTTTTAGCATTACAATGAAAATAGTAGTTTTATTTGACACATTTCAAAATGTTTTATTGTTTTTTGTTCTTCTATACTATTTTTCGTTTTTTAGTTGCCTTGTTTTTTTTTAAAGTCGGTAATATTATTGTGTAAATTATTTTAATTTTTTGTTAGATTATCCAGCAAAATATAAATAATTAATTATTCTAAAGGAAAATATAGTACTTCATGTCCATACTTTGGTTCAATCTATAGAGCTCTTTAAAGGTAGGACAGGCAACATAACGGTCACATAGGTACGGAACCCTAAGAACCAAAACTAATAAGTATTAAATTCTCTAAATGGAGAAATTAGAATGTTGTTGTTTTGTTTCCGTGATCATATATTTGTTCAACTGTCTTTTAAGAATGTACGTTAATTAAGACATTTTAGATTGTTTTTTTTTAATTTGCCGGTGGTACCTATTAATGTTAACTAATTAGCTACCGTGAATATTTTTTGTTAAAACATGTGATTAGAATTTCTATTTTCATTAAATACATGGAGTCGCTCTCTGAACGCTGTACTGAGTGAGCGTTTAATATTTCCACTTAAGTGTACTCTTTCTATTTCCTCTTTCGAGGGGATGGAAAATCCAACATCACAGGAGAGGCATAACGGGTTCATCGAGGCACAGGGAGTTTTGACATATTCTAAAACGGTCACATATCTTGCAACGCTGATGTGCTTGGTCGCCCCTGAGTTAAGGACCCCACAATCTGGTACGTACTTGATACTTGACGGTAATATCTACTTCAAAATCAATGGTCATCAATCACGGAAGAGACTCCTCTGCGTAATCAATTTTTGTAACATTACCTAGGTACTTAATCACACATTCATTCAAAACACACATTACCCATAATAATAACAATAATAATATCTTGAGACAACTCACACAACGCTATCTGATCCCAAACTAAGCATAGCTTGTACTATGAGAAACCAGACAACTGATAAACATATTTATATATTTCTAAATACATACAAATTATAGATAAATAACACCCAGACACAGAATAAACCATCGTGCTCATCACACAAAGTTTTATACTAGGTGGGGATCGAACCCACGACCTCTTGCGTAGCAATCGGACATACTCCCACCGCGCCACAGAAGCAGTCAAACTCCAAATGGCTGGACCCATCTGTGTTTTGGGTTCTAGGTAGAGTATGATACATCGCTAATTTATACATAATAAAAAAAAATGTTGCAACTTATTTTGCGTAAACTTTCCCCGTTTTTGCAATATTTCTCATTCCTGATCCGCTCCTATTGGTCGTAGCGTGATGTTAATAATAATAATAATAAAAATCATTTATTCACTTAGGAAGCAAAATACTACACTTGTGAAAAGTCGATTCTACATTTACTGGTAATGCCTGTTCGCAAACAATAGGTAAAGCCCGAGAAAAGAACAGGCAATAAAAACTCGTGGCCACTCTTTTCAAATTGCCAATGTTTACAATGTTTCTCTGTTTATAAACTGTATATGCAGGTAAGGTGCTGCCACCATTATATTATACACCATATATTAGAGGACTGATGCAAAAAAAGAGGTCACTAATATTAGAAGAGTACACGAGATCGGATACATCAGCCTCAATGGGCACAACATAGTAGGAGCATCCACTTACGATGTAAAAACTTTATGTGCTTAAATATTGGCCAATTTACTGCTACTTAATGAATAAGTATAGGTACATGTTTTTCAAAGGAAAGAAAAGAATGGCCGTAATTTATCACGCAGAATCTTTACTAACAAAAGTAAATCGTTTTCTTTACTAGTACCTAAGTAACATTATCAAACTGTGACAACAATATTCACCTAGTAAAATGCAATAAACTATACAACCCAATACATTAATAGGGAGCAACGAACTACATCCATTTATCTTTATCAGTTAAATAATCATCGATTGAATAGTAAGCTCTTTGTATAAGATGTCTCTTGACTACATTCTTAAATTTATTTACTGGTAGACTCGATATGCTGACTGGGATTTTATTGAAAAATTTAACACCTAGTCCCATGAATGAGTTATGAGTTTTATGAAGCCTGTGATATCGACCTACCAATTTGTGCTTATTTCTTGTATTCACAGAGTGAATATCACTATTTTTGTTATATAAATGTAAGTTTTGCTTCACAAACATAACGTTTGCATATATATATTGTGATGGAACTGTCAAAATGCCTATCTCTTTAAACTTTTCTCTAAGGGAAACTCGTGCTCCTAGTTGATATATCGCACGCACTGCACGTTTTTGAAGAATAAAAATAGTTTGTATATCAGCCGCCTTGCCCCAAAACAATGTGCCGTAGGACATGACGCTGTGAAAATCACCAAAATATACTAGTCGAGCTGTTTCTACGTTCGTAAGCTGTCTAACTTTGCTGACAGCATACGCTGCAGAACTGAGTTTTCCTGCGAGACATGATATTTGGGTGCCCCACTGTAACCTATTGTCTAATGTAATTCCCAAAAAAACTGTCGAGTCGACAAAGCTAATCACCTCATTATTTAAAATTATACTCGTATTAGTACTTTTCACATTTGGCAAACTAAACTTAATACATTTAGTTTTTTTGGGATTTAGAAGTAGGTTGTTCGTTGTAAACCAATCTTGAACTAGTGCGAGTGTTCTATTTATTTTATCAAAATTTTCTAGTTTACGATCGATTTTAAAAATTAGAGAAGTGTCATCAGCAAATAGAATGATGTCACAAAAGTTATTAACATAAAATGGTAAATCATTAATATATACCAAAAATAAGAAGGGACCGAGTATTGATCCCTGAGGCACGCCCATACTAATTGGAGATCCAGACGACCTTACTCCCCCTATATCAACATATTGAATTCTTTCACTTAGGTAAGAGGCAAGTAGATCCAGCGCTGTACCTTTAATACCGTAATGCCTAAGTTTCAGGAGAAGTGTCCTATGCGTCACACAATCAAAAGCTTTAGAAAGATCACAGAACACTCCAATGGCATCCTGTGAATCTTCCCAGGCACTAAAAATATGTTTCAGTAGCTTAGTACCTGCATCAATTGTAGAGCGACCCTTTGTAAAACCATATTGATCGGGATGCAGTAGATTATTAAAATTAAAGTGTGATTCTAACTGCATAAGTATAGCCTTTTCAAAAATTTTACTAATAGCTGGCAAGATGGATATTGGTCTAAAATTACTTGGGTCATTCTTTGATCCGGATTTAAATAATGGTATTACTTTACTATGTTTCATCAGATCAGGAAACATTCCGGTATCAACACATTGATTAAAAATTATAGATAACTGTGGCGCTATGCCAGTAATTATACTGTGAATTAATTTTACTGAAATACCCCATAAATCAGCAGTTTTTTTTAAATTGAGTGACTTGAATATTTTAATTATTTCACTGGGGTATATATATTTAAAAGCAAATGGTACATTGCATTGATCCACATTATCTCTCAAGAGTTATTCGGCTTTATCTGGGCAAGCGTTCAAGGAGCTGGTTGTGGTTAGTGGTATGTCAGCAAAGAAATCATTGAAAGTTTGTGCTAGGTCTAAATTATCAGTAACAGTCTTTTTGTTAATTAATAATTCAAAGCTTTTATCCCGAGGCTTTGCCCGTCCGCTTTCCGAATTAATAATATTCCAAGTGGCTTTTATTTTATTATCAGATTTTTTAATATTTCTACTAATAAGTAAAGCTTTGGCACATGCACAAGCTTTTTTAAAAGTTTTTGAATAGTTTCTCACATACTGAATAAAGTTTTGATCAAAATTAAATTGTTTCATACCATATAACTCGTATAACTTAGCTCGACTTTTATAAATGCCGGTAGTTGCCCAATCACAAAAGCTAAGTTTAGAATTCTTATAAAAAGTTTTTGATTTAAATATATTATTGTATTCACTTTTGATTATATTAAACACTGAGGAGTAAAGATAGTTCGGATCAGAGTGGCTGAAATCTATACTGGTAATATTAGCAGAAACGTTAGAATTGAATTTTTCTAAGCGAGCCGTACTCATTGGCCTACATGTGATCTTATCTATTTTGGCCACTGTGTGTGAGGGAAAAGTGACTTTCTGCCCACAGTGATCTGATGTTAAATCACTCAATATTACCTCATTAAAATAACTACAGTTGCAGAATATATTATCTAAGCAAGTAGCAGAATGTGATGTAATTCTTGTTGGTTCATTAAATAAGTACACTAACTGCTGTTACTAGCACTACTGTTATGTAGCCTATAGCCTTCCTCGATAAATGGGCTATGCAACAGTGATAGTGTTTAGTGATAGAATTTTTCATCATTGGCATCACTCTGATTAGAAAAAAGTCAAGTTGTATTATAATATTTTTTCAATGCATACATCTAGCGTATGGAATGCCACCGTATTACCATAGGCATAGCTAACACACAAACAAACAAGCACGCTTATAGAAGCCAGCTGCTGGAACTCGGTCAAACGTCCGTACTTGTTGAAAACACACATATCATTGTTTCGATACAATTACTTACAGAGTTGTATGATGTGTTTAGGAAATGTACGAGATCGGTGCGGAATGTGATTGCATATCTCTTTAGATTTTTGTGTACTAGGTATAGTATGATATATCACTAATTTATACTTATTAAAAAAAATATGTTTATATGGGACTAGCTGTCCCGCGCAACTTCGTTTAAATTTTCCCCGTTTTAGCAACATTTTTCGCTTGCTGCTCCGCTTCTATTGGTCGTAGCGTGATGTTATGTAGCCTATAGCCTTCCTCGATAAATGGGCTATCTATATATATTTTTCAATTCGGATCAGTAGTTCTTGAGATTACCGCATTCAACAAAAAAACAAACACTATTCAGCTTTATAATATTAGTATAGATTTAATTTTGAATTTGGACTTACTAGCTGTGCCCGCGACTTCGTACGCGTAATGTTGCCTGCTGCTCTCTCCCTTAATGATAAAAAGCAGCCTGTCTGACAATGAAGTTCCGTCAAAATCCGTCCAGCCGTTCGAAATTTACCCGGAACAAATGGACGGACAGACAGGCAAAGAAAAATCAAAGTAGTTTTGTTATAAGTAGCAAAAATAGTGGGAGTATGTCCGACTGCTACGCAAGAGGGAAAAGTGACTTTCTGCCCACAGTGATCTGATGTTAAATCACTCAATATTACCTCATTAAAATAACTACAGTTGCAGAATATATTATCTAAGCAAGTAGCAGAATGTGATGTAATTCTTGTTGGTTCATTAAATAAGTACACTAACTGCTGTTACTAGCACTACTGTTATGTAGCCTATAGCCTTCCTCGATAAATGGGCTATGCAACAGTGATAGTGTTTAGTGATAGAATTTTTCATCATTGGCATCACTCTGATTAGAAAAAAGTCAAGTTGTATTATAATATTTTTTCAATGCATACATCTAGCGTATGGAATGCCACCGTATTACCATAGGCATAGCTAACACACAAACAAACAAGCACGCTTATAGAAGCCAGCTGCTGGAACTCGGTCAAACGTCCGTACTTGTTGAAAACACACATATCATTGTTTCGATACAATTACTTACAGAGTTGTATGATGTGTTTAGGAAATGTACGAGATCGGTGCGGAATGTGATTGCATATCTCTTTAGATTTTTGTGTACTAGGTATAGTATGATATATCACTAATTTATACTTATTAAAAAAAATATGTTTATATGGGACTAGCTGTCCCGCGCAACTTCGTTTAAATTTTCCCCGTTTTAGCAACATTTTTCGCTTGCTGCTCCGCTTCTATTGGTCGTAGCGTGATGTTATGTAGCCTATAGCCTTCCTCGATAAATGGGCTATCTATATATATTTTTCAATTCGGATCAGTAGTTCTTGAGATTACCGCATTCAACAAAAAAACAAACACTATTCAGCTTTATAATATTAGTATAGATTTAATTTTGAATTTGGACTTACTAGCTGTGCCCGCGACTTCGTACGCGTAATGTTGCCTGCTGCTCTCTCCCTTAATGATAAAAAGCAGCCTGTCTGACAATGAAGTTCCGTCAAAATCCGTCCAGCCGTTCGAAATTTACCCGGAACAAATGGACGGACAGACAGGCAAAGAAAAATCAAAGTAGTTTTGTTATAAGTAGCAAAAATAGTGGGAGTATGTCCGACTGCTACGCAAGAGGTCGTGGGTTCGATTTCCACACGGGACACCACTTTGTGTAACACAGAAATGAACATTAAGCGTACGTCGGCTGGACGAAGGCTCACCCACTTACAAATTGTAAAATTAGTTATTATGTAATATGGGTATGTGCCTGTGACAAGTTTTTCATCAAATCAATTAACTTTCCATACAGGTGGTGTTATTACAGAAATACGCAAGGAATGCTCAATCCCATGCCATTGCGGCGAAAACGGACAATGGAACTTATTTTGTATTATCTGTGTTAATGTAATTAATTACTGATTGTGTAAATGATAATTTAGTTGAAGGTTTATTTCTTTTATTATAAATTCGTGTCAGAAGAGTCATCATTTTCGTCTTCATTTTTTGGTGTCTACCTACTTGTGGTAATTCAAAGCCTGTCGTACTAAACTTCGTTAATCGTTTGAAATATAAATTTCTTTAAGAAAATGAAATGCCCTTAAGGAAAAAAAAATATCAAGCACATCACCGAATGCAAATTTCGCTGACTCTCTCCTATGTTTTAGGCTATATCTCTGGTGTTTTATAAGCTAGGACAACGTTTTATACATTTAAACCTTCCCAGAAAAATATGCAGTCGAATAGTGAAAACTCTATCTAAATCGGGTTACTACCTTTCGAGAAAATACATATATAAGGGTCAAACAGAGAACCAACTTTTTTTGATGGCGGTTAATAAGGCTTCTTGCTATATATCCCTATGTACACGATCTTCTAATCTACGCAACGGAATTAGAAACGGTTTTCAGTGACACGATGAGGAGTGGAAAGTTGGTTTGTTATTGCGATAGGTAATGTAACTACAACAAAATATTTTGTAATTAAGCAAGTGTATATTCTTACATTGTATCTATCTTTTGACTTGTTTTGTCTGGCTTATTGGTCCAGTGGTTAGTGACCCTGACTGCTATCGGAGGTCGTGGGTTCGATCCCCACCCAGACTAAAAACAAGTGTGTGATGAGTGTTATTTATCTATAATATGTATGTATTTAGAAATATATAAGTATGTTTATCAGTCGTCTGGTTGCCATAGTACAAGCTCTGCTTAGTTTGGGATCAGATGGCGCTGTGTGAGTTGTCCTAAGGTATTATATTATTATAATATGTATTATATTTATCTTAGAAACTTTACAGAACTAAAATATACAACCGCGGTTACAAGATTTTGCTATAGAAGGGGGGGGCAAACGAAGACTTAAAAATGAAAGTAGTCCAAATAAAGGTTTCAGTTATGATTCTTCAAATTGTCCCAATCGCACCTTCTCGGATCCGCGTCTGAAAAGAACTAACTATAACTTATAGAGATATAACAACTAAACCTATCTCAATGCACAGACTGTAGGAACAGGTCCATGGCGACAGGTGACTACTGACGTAATATTTCTGCGAACAGACAACAGACACGCCTCATATTTAACGTTGTATTCACTAACAAGATAAAACAGTAGTTATAATGCGCTAATCGTGACCACAGCAAGACATTCGTAGGTGAACTAGCTACTAAAACTATCGTCATCAATACGGTCAATTACTTTCGAAGTTGATAGATTCGTTTTATGAATTAATTATAGTAATTTGTCGATTATGTGGTCACACCTTTTTAATTAAAGGATCGCACATCGGTTATTTTTTTAGTCAGAGGAATGGAACATTATGAATTTCAGTAAGTACCTATACCAGATGCATCAAGCAGAAGTTTTATATCATATTTTTTAACTTATAACTTTTTGAACTGCTGCCTGCCGCAGTCGGATTATTGTTAACATGATAAACAAACAAAAAAAAAAGTAAAATAAATCTTTTTTCCGCAATCATTGCTTTTGTTCTATTGATGAGTTTTAAAAAGATATCCTTTTAAATTTTATAGGCATTATAATAAAGTGTATAGATTACTTATGGACGAGTACGTTTTAGTGTTGGCGATCGATAGTCGAATATCGATAGCTGTACGATAGTTTAACGATAGTAGGACTGTCGATACTGTCGATAGCATCGATAGCTATGAAAGGGGAAATATTATTTTCTTCTTTTTTTAAGACCTCTGTAACTACCATATTTGATGCAATAAAGAAATTATTACTGTTATTATACATCATATGGTTGTCGTAACAAATTCCTGAATCCACTATAAGACCACGTGCAAATTTCTTCAGCAATTTCCTCTCGGCCGATCTTCAGAGAGTCACTACTCTCTGAAGCATAGCACATACCTACTAGAAGAATTCACTCTTATTCTCTCACAGAGTAATAAACTTAAAAAACATAATTGTGACTAAGTGGGTAAGTTGGGGAAAGTTGTCACGAAAGAGCATGTCGAATTGCACGTTGTCTTTAATGCGGCTTGCGACTCATCACTCGGAAATGATTGATTACAGTATAAAAAAAGCCGTGTATGTACTTTCATCGTTGATGACATTATGCCGATTAATAACATTGCACGCATTACTAATGCACAAAACACTGAGTATAGTAAGAAAGATTCGTACGTTTTTCGCTCGGGAGCGTTCACGTAGATATCACGGACACAGACTCTCGTCGGGGGGGGGGGGGACGTGTGACCCAACCGGCCAAGCGTGAATCGCTCGCAATAACGGGTGGGTCATTGCCGCCCAGGTGGGAAGAGGCAATTGCTGTCAATTTTCAAAAAAAGGTCATTCAGTGGAGTCTATCGGGGGAAATTGCCCCTGTACCCCCCCCCCCCCACTTGGGTTAAAAATGAAGTGTCTGTTTGTAGTGTTAAAATAACACTTTTTTACTAATGCATTCGAAAGTAAATTTGGTAGATAGGTAGGTACTTATAAAAAAAAACACAGTTTATAATTTTTACCTCTGTCTATTTGCTATTTGCCTCGGCTAATCTCCGAAACAGCTCAACGGATTTTGACAGAACATTCACTATCAGACAGCTGATGATGTAAGGAATACCTTAGGCTACTTTTATCATCATGCTCAAGTATATAGGGATTAAGCAACACTGCAACTTTAAGCGGACGAAGTCGCAGGCACAGCTAGTTATACAATAAACATTACGACGATGAATGATATGTACATTGTTTGACATTACATTTATTCTAATTTATCAGTTAACCGCTTTATTGAGGAGATTGCTTCCAAGAATTGGTTATGTGTGATGAATTTGCATCATATTGGTGCAAGTGTTAGGAGGTGATCGCTCCATTTCCACTCATTCGTATGTAAATTACAATTGGCCAGTACTGTTGTACTAAGCCTGAGAAGTATCGGTACATTTTAGTTGTCAGTTGCTTGTAGCCTGTTTTGTATATCAATGCCTATTGACGTGATAACGTCGGTCGATAATCGATCGATTATTGACTGGTTGCTAAGCAACGCGAATGGCGATATGTCATCAATGTTTTCTTTCGACGTTATCACGTAAAATTATCGTCCGAAAACCGATTTTGCAGACAAACATTTTGTTTTGTCTGTTCTAATAATTATGTTTGTTTTATTTTGTCTAATTTTTGATTACTTTCCTTTTATTTTTAATGTTCGTTTCTCTTTTAAACTTCCTGTGGCGGCTCGTTATAAATATTTTTTGATGTATCTATGTATAAGTGTAATTATATTTTGTAATTAATAACAAATGTATTACTTAAGCCAACATTAGTGGTTAATAGAATACTGAGTCCATAACACACTTATTTTTCGATTTTTAAAGAAGGCTTCAAAATAATTACAATATTAGTTACACTTATCTATACTAATATTATAAAGCTGAAGAGTTTGTTTGTTTGTTTGAACGATAATCTCCGGAACTACTGATCCGAATTGAAAAAATATTTTACAATTTTTAGGGCTATAGGCTATATAACATCACGTTTCAACCAATAGGAGCGGAGTAGCAATGGGAAATGTTGCAAAAACGGGGAAAATTTACGTAGACGATTATGGCAATTACTCTCAGGATTAACCTTATAAGTAGACTCTACTGGGGGAGACCCGTGCCCAGAAGTGGGACATCATATGGGTTGATATATAAATAATTGTTTAAAACGACTCTTGGATCACCTGTTAGTACTTCGTCAATAATAATTAAAGGAAATATAAAAAGTTTATCACTGAATTACTTTATTTTTTACAGCGTGTATAAATGAAATATTTTAAATAAGTTTTATTGGCGACGTATACATTTTTGACATTAACGTTTAATTGCAATAAATATTACGAAGATTAATGTTTTAATGGTTGGCATTAGTAAAACATTTTTATAGACAATTTGTCATCGAGTTTACGCAATGTGAGGCAATAAAATGTTAGGAAATTTATATTTGCCACTGATTTCATAATTGTAAAAATATGTATGTTTGTAATTTACTTCGCTAATCAATCTGCCGCTGAAGTATTAATATATTAATTAATTTAGTCCGACATCTCAGATTGAACCTATCAAAACTGAGATACACCAAATTTGATGATAAATTTTGGTAGGTTATTAGGTATTATGTAAATGTCAAACACCAAAGTTCTATTATATATAACAGTGTCTTATAAATCGATTGACTGGTTGCTAAGCAACGGTCATGTTATTGATTCGTTGCTAAGCAACAGCGAATGGCGATGGCAGTGACATGACATGCGATACAATTGGAACTTACGTTATTGATTGGTTGCTAAGCAACAGCGAATGGCGATGGCAGTGACATGACATGCGATACAATTGGAACTTATGTTATTGATTGGTTGCTAAGCAACGCGAATGGCGATATGTCATCATGTTTTGTTATGGCGTTATCACGTAAAATATTGTCTGCTGAGGAATACCTATATAACAATAGTTTTACTGAGACTTCCGTAGCCAAACCGGGGCCAGAAGCAAACCACCTATCTGGACTATGTTACTAGATCTCAAATGCCTATAAAAAAATACTTCAATATTCGGCCTGCGACATCATAATTTGTTAAAATGCTTTCTGTAGCGAAGCAATAACAAAAGCCGTGATAGTTCTTTAACTACCGACTAGATGGCGCTGCGAGGGCTCAATTCGCGAGCATCAAGAGATAGAAAAAATTGAGATCTTAGTCCAGATAGGTGGTTCGCTTCTGGCCCCGGTTTGCGCGAATATTTTCAAGCAGTCGTACTGATTATTTATTAATAATATTTAGTCTTGCCACACTCATGACCGAAGCCGTATGGACCGATTAGACCCATATCGTTTCGGTCCATTCCTCCCATCCTCTTTACATTAACTAATAATTATCTAGTTATGTTAAATGGTCACAAATCATTTAGAAAAAATAATACATAATGAGTATAGACAAATATTGGCAGCCATTATTATTTATTGACGTAAAGAGTTCCGATATTATTTATTTAAATAACATCGGAACTCTTAGAAGTTTTTTTTTGCTGAGTATTTGTTCTGCGATTGTGTTCCGTATTTAAGTATTAAGTATCTATTTGTATAGTATTATGTGGCATTTAGTTAGGAAAGTAACACAATATGCACAGAAACTGTGAGGGCCAACCTTGGAATAATCCATACTAATACAATAAGTATGAAAGTAACTCTGTCTGTCTGTCTGTTACGCTTTCACGCTCAAACAACTAAACCGATTTAGATGAAATTTGGTATGGATATAGTTTAAGTCCTGGGGAAGGACATAGGATAGTTTTTATCGCGATAACCGACATCCACGCGGGCGGAGCCGCGGGCGAAAGCTAGTATACAATAAGTATGAAAGTAACTCTGTCTGTCTGTCTGTTACGCTTTCACGCTCAAATAGCTAAACCGATTTAGATGAAATTTAGTATGGAGATAGTTTGAGTCCCGGGGAAGGACATAGGATAGTTTTTATCTCGATAACCGACATCCACGCGGACGGAGCCGCGGGCGAAAGCTAGTAGATAATATTTTGTAAAAAAAATGTATAAACCTTTGTTTTCAGTGTTAAAAATCGTATGAAATCTCATACCCATATTTTAAGACAGGTATTTAAAATAATCAGGTTTTCATAATTATTATTCGTTTTTTTTATAAAACTTGTAGACTTTAAAATCCTAAACATTTTTTATTGCAAACAGTTTTACATAATTACGTATTATTTATCGTTATATCTATCTTGTTGTTTATGTCCTTTTCACTCGAGAACTACTAAGAGATGAGATTTTAAAAAACATTTATACATACTGTTATCTGGCCCTGTTATAGGATATATTCCGCTATTTTTGTTATATGTTGAATGTGTTATGTCGAAGATTTAACTAAGAGTTATCGCTATATGTATAACAGACATATGCGATGATTATATGCATGCAGAGTCGTTGACTAAAGCTAATAAAGCATTAAATCTAAAAAATATTTCGGAGAAAATCAAGTTAAGACATAATCGGAAAAATTGGCCTTCAAATAAGAATGCGATGATTATATGCAGGCAGAGTCGTTGACTAAAGCTAATAAAGCATTAAATCTAAAAAATATTTCGGAGAAAATCAAGTTAAGACGTAAACGGAAAAATTGGCCTTCAAATAAGAATGCGATGATTATATGCAGGCAGAGTCGTTGACTAAAGCTAATAAAGCATTAAATCTAAAAAATATTTCGGAGAAAATCAAGTTAAGACGTAAACGGAAAAATTGGCCTTCAAATAAGAATGCGATGATTATATGCAGGCAGAGTCGTTGGCTAAAGCTACTAAAGCATTAAATCTAAAAAATATTTCGGAAAAAATCTAGTTAAGCCATAAACGTAAAAATTGGCCTTCAAAAGTATCGCATAATAAAAATGTCAAGGTCGTGGTCACATCTCGCTTGATGCGATCCAGTTGGCACCGCACGCGCACAGATCGTAATGTTAAGGACATACCACTTTACGTTTTACTGCGCGCGCAGTAAATTCGAATTTAGAAGTTGACAAGTGGCTTCTAAAGAATTAGTGTAATTGTTGCTTTAACACATTTTAATTATTATAAAGTCAATGAAGGCTATTTCGTTATATAATGTTGGTAATAATTGAGCAAATTTGAATAATGGACGTGAATAAGGTAATTGAACGCTTAAGTGTTGAGTTGTGCACGTGCTTTTTGTGCATCGAATAAATATTTATACTATAACTATTCGTGTTTCGAAAGGTCTGTACACTAATTCGTCTAAATTCGAACGAAACTGTTATCCAGAACTAGCAATAACAATTTGATCCGTTTGTCCATCGAAAAAAAAAAATTCTATAACTTTTAATGTTTGAAAAGGTCTCTACTCTATGTCGACTAAATTTGAATGAAAATGTTATTCAGAACTAGCAATAACAATTTGATCCGTTTGTCCATCGAAACAATATTTATTCTATAACCTTCGTGTTTCGAAAAGTCTGTACTCTAATTCGTCTAAATTCGAACAAAAATTTTATCCAGAACTAGCAATAACAATTTGATCCGTTTGTCCATCGAAAAAATATTTATACTATAACTATTCGTGTTTCGAAAGGTCTGTACTCTAATTCGTCTAAATTCTAACGAAAAAATGTTATCCAGAACTAGCAATAACAATTCGATCCGTTTGTTCACGATAAATTGTCAATAGAAACGAACTTCTTCTCTGTAAACAAAGGAAAATCTAAACTACGAACCTTATGAAGTTTCGTTTCGTGAAAAGAAAGTACCACCTTAAGGTCCGGTATTTGTAGCTAGGGTATTTAATTTACAAAAATAGTCGTATAATATAATAAACATGGTTATAAAATTATATATAATGTGTACAAATCGCGAAAGTTTATCAACATTTATCAAGATGTTTTTTTAACATACGCTCCACACCCATTCAAATCAAAATTAACATTTTTATACAATTAAAAAGTCTTTTAAAATAACGGCAATATAAAATTCACACAAAAACAAAAAAAAACAGCTATCGCGCTCATCTATTGGGCCAGCTACTGAATATTTATTTTGGACATAATTAATATAATGTTATTTGATTGTTAATTCAATGAACGAGATAATTTAGCGATAGCACGCTCCATTAGAGACAAAATGCCTGTTTTAGTGAGGACATTGGGACTGGCCATTTATTAATTCAGCTTTTTTGCATACGAAGATCTTAGCAACAAAAAAAATGAGTTTTAGTCTATTTAAGAAGACGTTATGGTAATGAATGGATATTTTTTTTAAGAATGCAACATAATTTTTTGATTGATTTCGATTGAAATTGGCTACTGTTATGTAGTACCTATGGTATAAATTAATTATATATTTTGAATTATTGGTTCTAGGATACACTTAACAGTTGTGCAATTGTAAAGAAATTGTTTTCATGTGATGTGATTAGAGCTACACTAAATTAGATGTTCAGAACTTTTTACAACAGGAATCAAGGGATAGAAAAAATTTAGGTTTAGTAACATAGTCCAGATAGGTGGTTCGCTTCTGGCCCCGGTTTGGCTACGGAAGTCTCGGGTTCGATTCCTGAGTCAATTCACACAGATTCAAGACAGATTTCAATTTTTTCTATCTTTCAAAAATGCAATTATTGTATTTGTAAAGTAATTGGCAAGAAATGCCAATAAAAAATACTTCAGGAATATTCTAGTTACAATTCAATTTTCATTTATTCAACAATATAATTGGTTTAATCTATCTTCTGAATATTGATATTCAGAAGATAGATTAAACCAATTATATTGTTTTTAAACGGTTGGAATGGAAACAAAAAGAATGAACACAAGTTGCTAAACGCGAAACGAACTTTGCCTAACAAATTTTAGTGGAGTTAGGTCTTTACATAAAAAGGTGATAGATACCAAAATATAGCTTAGATATATTTAAAGATTTGTAATATTGTATAATGCATATTCACAGTATCTATAAAAAACTATACATTAACCCGAGTACATTATATTAAAGCAATATTTATACACAAACTGTGTCACGTCTTATATTTGAATGTTAAACAGTTACCGTTTGAAAAAATAATTAACATATTTATTAAGTTATTAAATATTCAATTCTATTAAAAAACGGTTATGTATCGTAAAATCGAAATATGATCGACAAATCGTTGGTAAATTACTATGTGAAGGCCGAAGTTCAAGTAGTATATAAAAACACACCATATACATATTTATTTTTTCCAAATGAAATTATGTTGTAAAAATTGGTTTACATGATTATCATAATGTATCTCAAAAGTTTAAAACAACCTAAATTATTACAAAACAAAAGCTTGAAATTAATAACTCAATTATATTGGCGCCAATTATACGTTTTTTTTAATAAAACAGTGCTTCGCACGGGTGGACATAGGGATCCCTATTTTTTTTCGAGTAATAAATGTAGCCTATGTTACTCAGGAATAATATAGGATTCTAATGGTAAAAGGATTTTTAAAATCGGTCCAGTAGGTTTTGAAGCGGCGGTAGCCTAATGGCTAAGGCACCGGTCTCGCAATCGTGAGGTCGCGACTTCGAATCCTACCCATTATACTACCGACGTGAACCCACCCCTAACATAAACCTTTGAGCTTAGCTGGATGGGTTAACAAGATTGCTAGTAATGTGGGACTCCATCCCGCATTGCTAGTTATATATATAATTATTAAAAAATATATATAATTATTACAAATATACAAAAATACTAATCTTACCTTTTTATAATATTACTAGCGGTCACCTCGCGGGTTCACGGATAAAAAGTAGCCTATGTCACCTGGGGATAGTGTAGCTTCCTTACGGAACACGCTGCGATCGTGTCCCGGACAAGATCTGGATAAGTGTGGATAGTGCCCACCCTCATGCGGACATTGTATGACCTATTTTTGTCAAAGGCCTAGTTGTGCTGCGGTAAAAATCATATCGATTTATTTTTTGCAAAAAAGTGGTTAACCAGTTTTGAAAGTTTCCTTTGTAACTAATATAGCGTTAAGGTTGAAATTGGTAACCGTTAGAATATTATTGCAATTGAAAATCAACCTTGTTGCTTATAACGTGCAAATGAATTTTAACCCTAGAGTGATAGACCATATATTTGGTCGACTCACTGTGAAACCTCACCGTGTGTAATTCGCAAGTGCGTATAATTGTATATTTAATATCAATAGCCATTAAATCACGGATAGATTTAATTCCATAAAATAAATGCTTACTTACCCTGCAAGCAGTCAAAGCATCTTGCCACGAGGCTTTATCCTCGCTAAAGAAATAACAGCTGTGACCAAGCCTGATGAAATCCGGTGGACACACGTACGTCATCTTCGTGTTGTTCCTTTGGCCCTCAACGCCTTTGCCTGTAATATAAAAAAAAGTTTAAATGACAGATAGAAGAACAACGAAGTGATCATAAAAAGGGTTTTCTATTGAGGTAGGGTAATCATGTTCTGTTGTGAGGATGAATAGATGGATGTTGTTTGTCGCTCTTTCAAGTGAAAATTACTGAATGAATATTAAAGTATTTTTATAGGCATTTCTTGCCAATCACTTTATCAATACAATAATTGCATTTTTGAAAGATAGATAAATTTTAAGTTCAGACCGAGGCAGGATCAGTTAGTGTATGCCAAACCGGGGCCGGAATCGAACCACCTATCTGGACATTTTTTTTTTTTTTTGAAAAGAAAGATAACTATCAATGTGGGATTTTGGTCCCACATTACTAGCAATCCTGTTAACCCCTCCAGCTAAGTTCAATGGCTTGTGTTAGGAGTGGATTCATGTCGGTAGTATACTGGGTAGGATTCGAACCCGCGACCTCACGATTGCGAGACCGATGCCTTAGCCATTACGCTACCGCCGCTTCAAATTAATATGTTTCTATTCTATGTTTCTATCCTTTTCTGCACGTGAGGGCCCAACTCGAATGAATTGATGAACTTCAAAGAAATGTTGTTTATACATCAGAATACTGCACGGGCTATAAAAACAAAAGATATCGGAGGCAAAGCCGTGAGGAAAGGTTAGTACAAAACAAATCAAATTATACAATTCAAAACATTTATTACACATATTACGTAACCATCTCAACCTTAATCATGACCGGAAACCATTTTCTGATGGTAAAACTGTCGTTCTTCATAAAGCTACCTCAGAAGTAACAATCGTGAAATGTGTCCCATTGTTCTTGTTATCACCCATCAGAAGACTTCCCACAGAGTCCAATACGACGTGGGCGATGGCCGATGGGCCATTAGACCGATTCGCGAACAAGTTCTCGACCAAGGCCAAAAAACCAGACAAACATCATTTTTTACAAACGTTAGATATTCAAAAACGCAGGAATTCGTGATTAAAAATACGAGTCTAAAATTAACAATAGATGTTTTGACTTTAAATGTAACAAGGTTGTAAATATTGTTTATATTTTGTATGAATATTCGCAGTTTGAATATTCGTTGAAAACTATATGCATTTATGTGATATAAACCTTGAATTTTTATTAAGTACCTGCTTATTTATTACGATTTATTAGATCTATTCAGATTATGTTTAAAAAAGGATAAAAAAATAAGGCAATCACGCCTTGAACGTCGCCGTTCGCCTCATCGTCGGGCTTTAAACTGTGATAAAATAAAACCCAGCCCAGGAAGAGGGACCAATAACGCTCTCTGGATCCCGGAGAAGTTGACTGCACTAGGTTACAAATTTTAAAGGGCCTCTGCATTTTGGATAGATCATCATCGTGTAACAGAGAACAAAATATAACCTATATAATCCTAGTCTTAGATTGGAGACCGCTATTCGGTAAGCCAGAATGAGCCCCAGCCAGTTAGACCGACCTAAAGAAGGTCGCTGTGTATTGTAAGGATGCGGAAAGCGAAGGACCGTCGTTGTTTGGCCTTTTGGCCTAAGAGAGGCCATTGTTCCAACAGTGGACCGATACATGCTGATCAATTTCACTTTTAGAATAATTTGTAGTCTAACCAGCTCAAAACTGTAAGTCATTGAGGATTAAAGAAAGTACATCTTTTATTTATAACAGCTAAAAATAAAACTCTTTGCAACAGACTTGACGGATAATTTGTCGAGCCAAACGAGAGAACCGGGCCATTTAATCTAGATGGCCCGTATGATAGCAAATTAACTAGTGGCCATAGTAATAAGTGACTATTTATAAATGTATTTATCATGGTTGTCTTGGAGAAATACATATAATATGATGAGCTAATGTGTTGAAGATAAATTTTGTGTTTGTTATAGCATCTATCAAATTGACTGTAAAATTAAGTTGGCTTCACACTTCATGCTTTTATCCATGAATTAATTATTCGCATTGTTTTTGACAAGCTATTGCCCAATATATATCATGCAGTCGGAGGCATAAATTAATTCTGTTAAACTTAATATCGTGCCGACTGCATGATATTAAAAAGGGTAGCTGTTTCTGTCTTTTTTCCGGCGGGTTTTTTTATTAGATATTTTTATATTAATTCGGAATGCTTTTAGAATATTGTTTTGGATGTTAGCAACATATAAACAGAAGAGTAAATAAAATAGCAATATTTAATTGCAAAGGTAGTTAGTCCATAATACGATCTAATTGTTTGGTTGGTCCCATTTAATGACTACGAGTAGACTGCACGGGACTACAAAAATGGAGTCACATAAACTTCACGACTAATGGCTTTTTAATTGTGTCGTAAACTTGTCAGTATTTCAGTACTTAAGTATACGCCAGTCTTTGTTTCGAATTTTATGGTATAAAACTTATGTAAGTATTGTTTATGGTCAAGAGTTATAGGTACAACTGTATCTAGAGACTAGGGGTCTTAAATTAAGTTCTTTGGGGAAATAAATACAATATCGTACTACTTGTACTTTAAGAAATGGCTACGAGTTTTTATTGCTTAAGTGTTCCTCACTGGCTTTACCTATTGCGAATTTGGTATGAAATGTAGAGTCATTCTCATATTTCTAATTTTGTCAGGTGAAATGGAACTGATGATGAAGACCACAGATGACCAGCGGAACTATTCAATAATAAATATTGCGGGTTACGATCTGAGTACCGTGTTCGATACCTGATTCATCGCCTCCGTCAAATCATATAATGGAACTGAGGGTCTAGTACCAGGTGAACTTCTCAAAAATCAACGGGTATGTTTCGCAAAACGCAACATTTTGTAAAAAGAAATGAGCATTGTAACATAAATCAACTACAAACCAATACAATAAAAATTGAGAAATAAAAACTTTGTTACAAAAAAATAAAAACCGACTTACAAAATAAATATAAGGTAACTAAAAAGCAAAATAATAATAATAATGATTGAGAGATATGAGATGAAGTTGGTGCCTAAAACATAAAACTACATTTCTTGGCACCAACTTCAAAAGGTTTAACTATTTTATGTTGTTTTACCTACATATATTATTTTTTTTTGCTTTTTAGTTACCTTAAATTTATTTTGGAATACGGTTTTTATTTTTTTTTCGTCGTTCCGGTCGCGTTTATGATAATAGACATAAACGCGACCGGAACGACGAAACCTAGCTTCACATAATATATTAATTTAAATAAGATCATATACAAATATAGGTCAGTTTTCAGGCTATTGGAAGTAGAACACTGACCTGAAACTATCGCGACGTCAAAATAGATTGTACCTATGGTTAAGTTTAGCTGCCGTAAAGCTGTATCAGAGACTGATCGTTAAATGGAAGATGGTATGGAAATGAAAAATAGGTGAACTAAACACCTAGCCTATATGTACAGTTTATGAACAAACAAACATCGTAAGCTTAGCAAAATGAAGATATTGTCTTGTTTTTTCTCCGGCTTTACCATGACTTTTCCAACTCCGATATCCGTTTTCCGATCCCTATTCCGATTAAATAAGGGTTTTTGATAAACAAAAACCGCATACAAATACGCACACAAAGGTTCGAAAACCCTATTATCGCTGAAACGGCTGGTCGGATTTTGACCGGACACTGACAGATAGCTGATGATATAAGGAGTAACTTAGGCTACTTTTTACCATCACACTAATGTCTATAGGGAGTGAGCAGCGCTGCAATTTCACGCGGACTAAGCTGCGGGCACAGCTAGCTCATAATAAATTAGCAGATGTTTTAAGAGCATTTTAAGTAGCGAATGTTTATTAATGACATTTTCGAAATTGAATAGAAGATGACAAAACATTCGCTATTAAAAATTCTCTTAAAATGTTTGCTAATTTATTCATGAATAATGGGGTTGAAGTACAATGTGCGAATGTATATTTTCTTTTATGTCGGGACTAAAAAAAGTTGTTGACAGCTTGACACAGTGGTTTCGATGCTGTCAGTAAAATCATGCCTGAGTGAGCTCTATTATTACGTAATGAGCTTTAAACACAATGACCTAAGAGACGCTGAACATCAAACCTTCCACCATCTTAAAACCAGATGAGACAATTTTTTTATCGAATTTTATTGATTTATCATTTATTATTTAGCGAGCATGAAAGGATAAGGAAAAATTTGAGGTCTAGTAACATAGTTCAGATAGGTGGTTCGATTCCGGTCCCGGTTTGGCATACGGAAGTCTCGGGTTCGATTCCTAGAAAAAATTGAAGTCCAGAGACTTAAAATTAGGTATTCTATCTTTCAATAATGGAATTATTATATTTATAACGCATATGATAGTTTGCCAATCAAAAAGTATTCATGGCAATATTTTTCGATTTTAAAATTTCAAAGCCCGTCAATAATATTCCAGGAACAGTTTTTGCAGGCAAGCAAATACGATTATTTTGTAATTAAATAGCAAATATACAAAAAGCTGATAGTTTTTTTTTTTATACAAGACAATTTCATTATTATTCCGCTACTCAAAATTTGGTCGCATCAACAAAATGTTAATATTCACTAGGTACTTAATTCATAATGATATCAGATTACTATGCTAAGATGGTAATCTGATCTTTTAAATACATTTTGTAATAATTTATTACGAATATGTAATAATATGGAATAGTGTGCTTAGATTGCAATTATTTAAAGGAACAAGGTTCATGTACACATTTTCGTTATCACGTCAAAAACATGAGTATTCTTGCTTTCTTTCTTTCCATTTCGTTACAAAAACAGCCATCTAAATATCTTGTAGAATAATTAATTTTGTTTGAAAGTTACTCTGTCATAATATTACGAAGAGAATAAAAAATAAATAAACATCGGGAGGAAAAACAGTCCTGGAATTAAAAATCTAAATACCTAGTAAATTACGGCCTGTATTCTCCTTCAGAGAGAACAATAATTGGATATCTATAGAACTTATTAAACATGTAAGATAATAATCATATACATAGAATAAGTTATACTTACATTGCGACCAAAACACGATGAAGAGAATCGCCGCAATAGCAACCAACTTGCCTCTCCTTTCAAGGGCTTCCATTTTGTTCACTTAACACAGTCCAACACACAAACACACGCGACCAACACTAGCACTGTAATGTACTAAATATATCCATATTTTATATAACAAGCAATTTAACTATCACTGTTCTGAATTTCGGACATTATACGGTGTTTTTCTTTAGAAGCAGGCTCGTTCTGATTTGAAGAAAGTTATCTGAAACAAAGAATTCAAAGTTATAAGTTATTATGAATATTTATTTTTATTACGTTGTTGTAATTTTGAGGTAGGTTCTATAACTATTCTTCAGTGTTCCTAGTGGTTCCATTTGGTAGTGGAACAAATAAGACTTTTGTAAACTTTCAGTAAATCCGTTTCACGTAAAAGAGTGAGGGAGATTATTTAGGTATCTTTATTTGGAGCAGCTTTAAGTGGATTTTATACCTTGAATCAAATTTTCAGGAAATTAGTTGGAACGAATACAATTTAAAAAAGCGTACCCTGCTTCGAGAACCTTAATTTATTAATACGTCAAGTCTAACTTTAACAAAATTTGTGGTGTAAACTTTTTACAAGTTAGAGTTACCATAGTAAGTAGATAAAAACTTTTTTACAAAACAATAAAAAAACGAGTTCTAAAATAAATATAAGGTAACTAAAAACCAAAAAAATAATATAGGTATAACAACAAAAAATAATTAAACATTTTGAAGTTGGTGCCTAAAACAAAATTACATTTCCTGACATGAAATACAGTGAAAAAAAAATACAGTCGTCGTTGACAACCTCCTCCTTTTTGAAGTCGGTTGATAAAGGAACTGCTACATGAATAATTATTATTGGAACATTAGTAATGTTATTTTTTTCAGTACCTACAACAATTTATAAGTGACGTAGAGTTCTTTATAATGTGCATTAACAAGCTAAATTATTACAAAACCAAAAACCTGACTGCTTAAATTAATAACTGAAATATGCCTGCCTTCCTCTGTGGCGTGGCAGGTATCCGACTGCTACGCAAGAGGTCGTGGGTTCGATCCCCACCTAGGATAAAATTTTGTGTGATGAGCACGATGGTTTATTCTGTGTCTAGGTGTTATTTATCTATAATATGTATGTATTTAGAAATATATAAGTATGTATGTTTATCAGTTGTCTGGTTTCCATAGTACAAGCTCTGCCTAATTTGGGATCAAATTGCGTCGAGTGAGTTGTCCCAAGATATTATAATAATATGGTGCCAAAAAAGCCGCCATTTTTAAAATTCTAATTTTGATGTAACCAATGTCACTCTCACAACTGAGACGAATCAACGATAATCAAGCTAAATTCCATCAAGCGATAATTTAGGTTCTAGAGTGTGCCAAAGGAACACAAATACTCAAAAAACATAAACCTCCTTCTTGCGCAGTCGGGTAAAAAGATTTAAAAACGTGACGACAGAAAAATTACAACACTATTTTTTACATTTTTAGTATTTACCTACATGAATAACTATGAATTTTAAATATAAAGTACGTCCTCTGTACCTTGATGAACTAGTTGAATCACCACAACATTAGTAACTTATGTGTAACTAGCTTCAGCCCGTGGCTCCGCCCGCGTGGATGTCGGTTATCGCGATAAAAACTATCCTATGTTTTTCCCCGGGACTCAAACTATGTCCATACCAAATTTCATCTAAATCGGTTTTGCTGTTTGAGCGTGAAAGCGTAACAGACAGACAGACAGACAGAGTTACTTTCACATTTATAATATTACTAGCTATGCCCCGCGGTGTTACCCGCGGTTTATTAGCTTATGTGTTAATCCAGGGTGTCAACTAACTCCATACCAAATTTTATTAAAATCGCTCCAGCCGTTAAGACGTGAAGAAGTAACAAACATACACACTCACATACTCACAAACTTTCGCCTTTATAATATTAAGTGTGATTAATATATTAATATATAGTATGGATTTATGTAGGTATATATGTATTTATGTAGGTATATTATATATTTATGTAAGTATGTTTAATAAGGATTTGTTATACTATTTTGTTTTTAAGTTTTATTTGTTTGATTATATGAAATGTCAACAGGTTTACTGCACCTACATACTTCTTTTTTTTTTAGAGAATGCTTTTAGCATTAAGTCCGCCTCTGTACAATTCTGTGCATACAGTTTTAATAATTATAACAATAATAATAATATTCTTGTGTCACATAACCTTTAGATTAAAATGTCTAACGGGCCTCTACGTGTTGGCTTCGGTTCCACGCACGCCTCCCAAATGACCGGGACTGCATAGTCCCGTGATATGGAAACGACATACATAATAATAACAATATCATTCATTGATTTTCATTCATATCTCTAACGTTAAAAGTTACTCAAGTTTCATTCGAAGTAGTAATTCTAGACACTGCATATAATGCTGTGTATTAGGTATTTAGTATAAGCACGTGTTTATTTAGCGTATTTGGTTGTCGTTCGAGCGTTGACCTTTTATGGACGCGTGTGTAACTAATAACATAGTGCAATGTGCATAGTCATTTGAGAATTTTCACGGTCAAGTTCGATAGGTATATTATTAAATTCATTTAAGGAGACATAGATTTATTATGTTCACATTTCGCATCATGGCAAACATTGGTTTCAAGAATATTATAGTGCTTTCACGTTCACTAACAGCCGACTAGCACATTTACACGCTTGTGCGCGTATTTGTGACTGTTGAATGTCGTTTTGTACGTGAGCGTGTGTATGCAGCATTTCAATTTCCTATTATAAAACATGTGACTTATCGGTCATATGGGATAACTGACATTGAAAATGCAACGAGAGAAATACTAGTAACTATATGGAACTATAAGTGCTATTGGGGTTATATGTCCGACATGGGACTATAGGTACTAGTCCCAGATGGAACCTGACTGGAACAAAATATATTACCAAGCTTTTTCCTACTTTGATTGGGTTGAAAAAAAAGTTGAAAAGTTGTCCCCCCCTCCCCTAAATAGTCCTGGGTACGCCCATATCATGGGACAGATGGGAGGTTATAAGGAAGTTAGTTTATTTTTAGGGTTCGGTACCTCAAAACGTGAAAAAAGGAACCCTTATGATCGATCACTCTCTTGTCCGTCTGTCTGTCCGTGTGTCACCACCGATTACCAAAAGGACCTTGAGCAGATATGCCCGCCCTATAAGGTCCACAAAAGTGACGTTTGTAAACAGCTGCTTTCAATAATTCGACATTTTTAATAAAATACGATTATTCACAAAGCCGCCGATATTATTGATCTATTTAAAAGATAGTTTAATGCACTGCAATTTCCGAAAAATTTAATAATATCGTTTATGTTTTATTTTTCTTAGATAAATATAAAAAAAAAAATCACAATAAGTTAATGAACAGTAATACCTATAAATAATGCTAGCTAACAGAAGTATATCATATTAAGTAATAATACCTTCATGTTTGGTTCTTGTTTTTAATATTTTATTTCATGACATCACAAGACAAACTTTTTTGGTGAACTTCTTGTCATTTAAAAAAAAAAAATCTAACACCTCTTTGATAATTTTATTTTATTAGTTGTCTTTTTGAGTCTATTACAATGACTGTTCAAAATGTAAAAGAAATATTATGCGACAGATGGAAATATTTACAATGTGAATACAAATTGGTACGGAACCCTCAATGGGCGAATCCGACTCGCACTTGTCCGGTGTTTAGCCATAAGGAAGTTAATTTAGTTTAGTATACACAGTAGGTATAGAAAATAGGAATAATATAGGTATACCTAACGGATGCATAAATCTAGGCCACAATAAAAAAAAACTCTAGTTTTATTGAACAATTATTTTGAAATAGACTTTTTAATTGACCCATTTTGATGGTGCAAATAATCCAGTTTACGTTGGCACTAAATTTTTAACGACTTGGAACTAGATTATACTTGATGTATAGTTATGAAAGACCGAATAAAATATGCCATTGGAGTCCTCTATGGTTTCATTAAAATGCAATAAAATAACAATGCATTACAAATTAAAAAAAAAAAAATGTACTCGCTGCCACTTTCCTGTTTTATTATTTATACACATCGCTTATAAAAAAACACATATACGTACTTATGTCCTATCACGTCGGTTTTGAGGAATGGTATATTATGTTTTGGAGCTGGTGGGAATTAAATATAGAAAATTGGCCTTTATATTTTATTTGAATATAAAACCCTTGGAGCTTCTGGTAATGAATGTATCGATAAAATAATATTTTGGAGAACAATAGATTTGGGGTGCACGGGAATAAGCTATCTTATCATTTATTAGGAAAAATATTTAAAGACAATTGTTGTTAGTAAGGTTGTAACAATGTGACAATGAGCAAAAAATAATAAAAGTCAGTTGTGACATTTGAAATTGGCTCGACTGATTTTTTGTGATTATTATTAAATGTATTTTGATTTTTTGTGATTTTTATTTTATTAAATGGGCTATTCAACAGTAAAAGAGTTTTTCAATTCGGACATGTAGTTCCTGAGATTATCGCATCAAACAAACCAACAATCTCTTCAGCTTTATAATATTAGTATAGATATGCATTAGAAGTACATTAAATAAAATAAATATTTTAATTCGTAGCGACGGTAGCCTAACGGCTAAGGCATCGGTCTCGCAATCGTGAGGTCGCGGATTCGAATCCTACCCATTATACTACCGACGTGAACCCACTCCTAACACAAGCCTTTGAGCTTAGCTGGAGGGGTTAACAAGATTGCTAGTAATGTGGAACTCAATCCCACATTACTAGGTATCATGTAAAAAAAAAAAAATGCCACAAGGTGACTATGATATTTTTTTTAAAATAATTCCTGAAAATCGGTAATTTGGGTGGTATTTTTTTTTACGAAAATGTAACTTTCAGTTTGAAAATTTGTATCTAGGCATCGAGAAATTATGTACTTTAATACCTTAATGTATCTAGGTAGTACCTAGGTATGTGAAAAATACTTACTCCACTGCTTTTCAAAACTTATTCAGTTCAGATTTTTACTGTTACCTAGGTATCTTGCATGGAAGTTTCCCGTTACTAACTTCCTCAAATGTCAGATATTTCCTTAGTAACGGATCCTAGCAACAGTTTAGAGGTAATTTTCGCTTCCACTTTGTAGAGAAGTCAAGGACAGGATCCGAGAGTCATCTATATGTTATTAATTCAATCTAGATCGATCGATAGACTAAAGCCGTTAGTCTCTATGTAATAAAGTTAAATGGCTTTTCAAACTAGACAATTATTACACAGTCTTGGTGTATCTTGGTGCATGACTACCTCTGTTGCGCGGTGGGAATGCACCCAGGATAAAACTTTGTGTGATGAGCACGATGGTTTATTCTGTGTCTGGGTGTTATTTATCTATAATATTTATTTATTTATTTAAGGGCAACCAACAAAGCATACACACAAACTTTACAAATTTACATAATAATGGAGACATCCAGAAGTGCTGCCTTAATTATAGGCTACCATGGCATGCATTAGGTAGGAAATAAACGTGCTCTTTTAGAAAAGCACGACTGAGAGAAGAAGAATTACAAAAAAAATGTGTGCATACAAAAAGGTAAACTATCAAATTATATGGTTATAGTATATGTATGTATTTAGAAATATATAAGTATGTTTATCGGTTGTCTGGTTTCCATAGTATAAGCTCTGCTTAGATTGGGATCAGATAGCGTTGTGTAAGTTGTACCAAGATATATTATTTTACTACCTCCGAAATGAACATTTTTTTATTCAATAATGAAAAAGTTAAGTGTGATTAATTTTGGATTTATAAATAACTTTTTAAGAAAAATAAGTTACAGCTTTCTAGTACTCAGAGTATCTAAGCTAATTTGGGGACAGACAGATAGATAGACGGACTGATATAGCGAAATTATAAAGCTTCCTTGTTTACTTCCGAAATAATGAACCGACTTCAAATGAAAATGAAGGGAAGTGTTAAGTCTAGTAAAATTGAGGTAAAATCATAAAATTTATCTGGGGGTCTAGACAATGTCACAATCGAAAAGCGATGTCGATAATGGAAAATAATTTTATTATGGAATTTGACGTTTGTGGTGGAGTCCATAGACATTTTTTTATTTTTTTGCGAACGATATAGTACGGCGTTATCGAATTCGCCACGGATCGAATGTAACTTATCTAACCCCCCTATATGGGCTAACGTGACGCTTGCCATCAGGCGCAGGTACGCCATGCTCGTCTGTTCATTTCTTACTTTCATTTTTTAAGTTTTTCTTTCTTACTACGAAATGAACAGACGACTGTTCATTTCGTAGTAAGAAAAAAAAACTTCAATCGTGGCGATTCACAGGTCGAGGATGGGTTAATGACATTGATGATGGTTAATCATAATCAGATTGTTATCTCAAGTACCAGTAGGTCGGAAGCGGGTATGTTTAATAAGTAGGTAAACACATTAGCTAATTTAATTCCGTATACCCAAACTCTCCGCAAAATTAGTCAAATTACCATACCCAAGTGTAATTTTACCCCATTATTACGATTAAATTAATTATCCCTCATATTTAATTCATGGATTACATGATTAAATGAGTTAATGTATCCGAGGGTACATTATGTTAATGTTTTAGCTGAAATTGCAATTCCCTTGAGCTTTGAAGGCTTTGAATATTCTCAGACAGCGGAGCTTACTGCTGTTATTAGATAAAATTTAATATGGCCACGGCTTGTGATAGAATATTTTTTCAAATTGCGTGTTGAAATAAAAAAGTAAGTAGAATTGTGTATATGTTCGTAAATTTTGGCGATTTGAACACATTATAGATTTTTTTAAGTGGGTCTACCCGTGACCACGGCCGTTGCAATACGGTCGCCACGTCGGGCAATAAACAAAATTATTTAGCCTTAAAATAAAATATTTACGCGATTAAGACCCGTAGCTTATAAAATTGTACAGAATTGTGTAGATTAAAGTATTTCCTACGAAAATTGGAGGGTCATATTTGGTTTTACTATTTTTTTTATTGGTTATACATATTTAGTACCTACAACCTATCAGTTAGTTAGCTTTTAAACTTGCTTACACAGGTGAAGCAGGTTAGGCTATGCATTCATTACGAATTATTTTAGCTACAATTTTTAAAATGCGTAACAAATGGCTATAATTGTTTTTAAACTTTAGCGATCTTTACACATATTAGAATGTTATCGGGACTCGGACATCAGCTTGAGATGAGGAAGTAAGTACAAGAAATTCAACCGAGAAGATGGATACCGGCTCTCACCATCTTGGAACCCCGTTATCAACGAATGCAATCGTCACAGTACAGACAATGCGTCTTAGCGTAAAGACGTAGTATGTGTAGTGTGTAGACGTAACGATAGTAAAAAAAATATCAAAATTATCAAGATCACGCGAGGGTAGTCGAAAAACCCAGCGCCTCACGGAGACATCGCTAAGCTGCACTCAGTCGACCTGTGACCACGATAGGTGCAATTCGATCGAAACGTCGGGTAAATAAAAGATGATTGCTACAAATTAGTATGTATAATTTCGATTACGTCGGCTATTTTAAACAATTCGTAGAGGGCGAATAGCCTTTGCCAACCCTTGAATTGCACAGTGGTGTCTATGTGTACGTATGCATATGAATACTTATACACATATACAAGTTCCCGAGAGTAGGATAAAAAATTATTATCATTGTAAAACAGAAAACATAATGAAATGGCTTTAAGCAAACACATACTAATCCAAGCTGCGTAAGTTAGCTACCATTTACATCATAATAACAAAGCCAAGATAGAAAATAGGCTTTTGTTCAGTCATTTCTGTTAAACGAAAATAATGTATCTTTGACTTTCTAAGAGAAATGCCGTATTATGAGTTAGCGAGTTACGTACAAACAGATCGTACGATATTTATAGTCTCATTTATGTGTCAAGTGCTGCATAAATCAAGGGCTTCCAGGGCCGCTACCTTTGTAAACGCGAAGAGTTTTGCATACTTAGTAGAAGCATATTTGATATGTCTCGCAATGGATTTGTATGAGCATTTCTCCACTTTTAAAAATTCAATTAAACAAACGGTCAAAAGCAAGTCGGATCATACTCAGTGTAGGGTTCTGTTGCCGTCACTATAAAAAACTGTACTTACTGACTTAGTACAAATAAAAATACAATGTGAAAAATTGCACCAGCAAAAGAACGTATAGATCTTCATTTGTTGTTGGAATGATGGCTATTACAACTAGCCACATAAGAGTTGATAAACTTTCGCGATTTATACACATTATGAAAATATTTAAATTACGGGTCTTAATCGCGGGAATAATTTATGGTAAAATACATTGTTTATTGCCCGACTTTTCGACCGCCTTGCAACGGCCGTAGTCACGGGTAGACTGACCGCGGCCATTGCAATACGGTCGAAACACGATTAAGACCCGTAATATATATATATATTCATAAAACCGCATAAGTGTTTGTATTTCTAAATTCTCTCAGTGTTCTGTTCCTTTTATCGGACTTGTCATTAAATATAGAATCGTACTATTTCAAATTCTGTTAAGAGTGGCATTTTATAACCTAAATAAATAAAGAAAATATTTTTTTTTATTAAAAAATAATTATTTGAATATTGCCATTTCCCTTTAGTTCAGCCCTGGGACGTGACCACACATTTGTGGAATATTTCGTGACCACCGATAGTTCAGAAATGTTCTGTGAAAGCTCAACCGGGATTCGCGACCACAATGCTTTGACACAGAATGTACCGAATGCTGGCTATTCTATTTACTTACATGTGAATTACCTAATAACTTATGGATTCTCGAACTACCTCCTAGCAATGTTGCATTTTTAACCCTAGATAAAGAACAGTGTCAGTTATATGACCAGTGATGCGTTAAAATTACTATTTCACGTTATATACAGAGTGATTTTTAAAATACTAATAACCTCCCGGTCGTGGCTTCTTTACATAAATAACTTAGTAGTATCAGTTTTGGAAAAATATATATATATTAACCCTTAATCTCCTACCACTTGTTTTTGAATGTATGATCTCAGCCTACATGCTATGTACTGAAGTGTTCGTTGTGAGGTTTAGGTCCTAAACTTGACAAAAAAAAAACAATTTAACTCCGGGGTCTCACAAATGTGTGGTAGATGGTGATGTTGTGTAATAAAAGTAGGTAAATGTTGATAAACTTTCGCGATTTGTACAGATTATTCTAAATATATCTATTACGGGTCTTAATCGCGTGAATAATTTAAGCTAAAATTGATTTATTGCCCGACGTTTCGACGGGCATTAAACAAATAAAAGGCCGTGGTTACGGGTAGATTTTACCTTAAATTATTCACGCGATTAAGACCCGTAATATATATATTTGCAAAAGTAGGTAGTAGGTAGCGAAGGGTTAACCGCTCAACTCCTACCAACCGCCGTAATGTGGGACTCAATCCCACATTGCTAGATAACTAGCAATGTGGGATTGAGTCCCACATTACTAGCAATCTTGATAAGCCCTTCAGCTAAGCTCAGAGGCTTGCGTTAGGAGTGGGTTCACATCAGTAGTATAATGGGTAGGATTCGAACTCGCGACGTCACAATTGCGAGACCGATACCTTAGCCATTAGCCTACCGCCGCTTCGATTATACTAGAGTTGCATTTAAGTATTTCTTATGTAACTTAGCTATTAATAGAAAACTGTAACATAAGCTAACATAGTCACTATCAATTACAAAACAATTCACAGGTGGCTAATCCGCTGACGCATAACTCGGGGTTAGGACCTAGTCCTTCATGTAATAGTACACTGTCTACGTTTCTTGGTAACCGCAGGTGCACCGCGTAATCTGGATTAGTTTATTTCTATTTATATTTTGAACTAGCTGATTCGCGCAACTTCTCTTCTGCGTCAATTTTTGCCGTATTTGCACCTTTTTAAATTGATGCTCCGCTCCTATCAGTTACAACGTGATGTTTTTTTCCCAATATTACTAGCAGTCCTGTTAACCCCTCCAGCTAAGCTCGTGCTAGGAGTGGGTTCACGTGACCCCAGCGGACCATGGCGGTCAGGGCCATACGCGGATACCGCACGGTGTCTGCAGAGGCGGCGTGCGCATTGGCCGGCACACCCCCGTGGGATTTGGAGGCGGAAGTGCTCGCCGAAGTGTATCGGCGGGCGGTGGCTGTTCGGGCAGGGGGTTCGGTGCCCCTGCCCGAGGAGCTTCGCGCTTGGCGCGGTGAGGCCCACCGGGCAATCATGGCCCGGTGGCAGGACCGACTGGAGACTCCACGGGCAGGTGTCCGAACCGTGGAGGCGCTCCAGCCGGTCCTGGAGGAGTGGGCGGGGCGGCAGCATGGGACCCTTTCCTTCCAACTGGTGCAGGTCCTCTCCGGGCACGGGTGCTTCGGGAAGTACCTGCACACGGTCGCTAGGAGGGAACCGAGTCCTGGCTGCCACCACTGCGACTGCGGTGAGGACTCGGCGCAACACACCCTCCAGCATTGTCCAGCTTGGGAGGGGCAGCGTCGAGTTCTCACCGCAGTGGTCGGAAGTGACCTCTCGTTGCCGGCCGTGGTTCTGTCCATGGTCCGGGGCGAGGGGTCGTGGAATGCGGTCGCATCCTTCTGCGAGGACGTCATCTCGCAGAAGGAGGCGGCGGAGCGCGTCAGGGAAGAGAGCTCCCTGGCGGATCCGCTCCGTCGGTCGCCGGCGAACCGGGCGGCGTCGGCGCGCATATCTGCGCCTGATGCCGCCTTAGGTGGGGCTGCGGGCGGGCGTACGGGGTAATGTGCCCCGCCCGCGGCCTTCCGTGGAGGCGCGGCACCCTGTGTGTATCCAGGTGCCGCGTAGGTGTGAAATGCCCGGAATGCAATAACATCGCTTCCGGGCATTACCACTGGGCGGGCCGCCGACGATATAACAAATTCCGGCGGCCCGTTCGCGAAGGTGGCGGGCGATACACGGCGGGTTTTTTAGTGGGTGCAAACCCCACACTACCTCCACCGTCTTCCCCGGACGGTGGGGGTGTTCGTAAGGAATTTTTCCCGCCAGATCAAAAAAAAAAAAAAAAAAGGAGTGGGTTCACGTCGGTAGTATGATAGGTAGGATTCGAACCCGCGACCTCACGATTGCGAGATAGTTGCCTTATACATTAGTCTACCGCCGCTAAATAGTCTATAGCTTTCCTCTATAAATGGGCTATCGAAAAATTAAAGAATTTTTCAATTCGAACCTGTGGTTTCGGAGATTATCGCGTTCAACCAAACAAACGACTGCCTCTGTGGCGCGGTGGGAGTGTATCTAACTGCTACGCAAGAGGTCGTGGGTTCGATTCCCACACGGGACACCACATTGTGTGATCCACAAATTGATGTTTCGAGTCTGTATATACTTTGTGTCCGTGACTTGTATGTTTGTAAAGCCCCCCGCAACACAGCGCTTGTAAACTACTGCGGGAGTAAAGCCTAGTTAGATGAGATAGTTTTCCTTTTAATTTCGCTATATATACCTATACACTACTCTGTTTTTTTTCTTATGAACTTTCGCGATTTGTACATATTATAAAATTATAAATACTAAGAGTCTTAATCGCGTATTATAATAATTTAAGGTAAAATACCTTGTTTATTGCCCGACGTTTCGACCGTATTGCAACGGCCGTAGTCACGGGTAGAGTTCACATTACCAAAAATAACCATTTAGCTGGCACTGTAATCATGCAACGCGAAAGTCTTAACGTTAGAACATTTAGTACCTAAGTCCGACTAAATCCCTCAAAAACCCCTATGTGGGACGAACGGACAGACAGAGAAGTCTTAGTAATAAGATAGGGTTGGCACTCTTAAGGTACGAATATGTATAATGCTCTAAGAGGCACTCATACGCATTTCTTCATAACAGATGTTATATGATCCCGTTCCTACTTATAATAATCCGTTTCATACTTTAATCTCGAAGTTAAGGGCATGAATGAGCTTAGTGAGATGATAAGTTTGCAACATCGTGAAAGGATTACCGACAGGGATACTGGTTTTAATTTCAACGTCCAGCCGTTCCAACTTTTTTTTTATATTAGACCAAGGTATCAAGCTTACAGCCTTGTTGCTAAATAGACTACAAAAATACTGGCCGCAGTTTTATTTTTATTTATTTTTTATTTTTAAATATTTTTTAACTATCGATGCGGGATTGGGTCCCACATTACAAGCGATCCTGTTAACCCCTCCAGGTAAGCTCAATGGCTTGTATTAGTAGTGGGTTCACGTCAGTACCATAATGGGTAGGATTCGAACCCGTGACCTCACGATTGTGAGTCGTTATTATTTTTACAAATAAGCGTTTCAAGTGCGAAAATACATGAAATATGTGATAAATTGATAACGCCGTGGTTTTCTATATCAATATGCTAAGCAGACTTTTTTTTACCAACAACCATGAAGTTCTGTTTCTTTAATATCATTGAATCCAATGAAACTTCATAAAGTGACATCGGTTGCATACCTACAGTAAGATATCTGTAAATATTTTTAATTTTTTTTCGTTAAAAAAAATAAAATTTAATTGCATAAGTTGATAAAAAATGCTATGCAATAGTTTTACCGCGGCAGTCCCCGAGTGTCACACATTTTTATTTCAAGCATTATTTTTTTCAAGAATTACTTATAATAAATACTAGGTATCCCGGCGAAATTCGTAACATTCCGTTATTTTGATTTTTTACATAAGATCCTTCTACAGAGTATTACAAAATTAAAAAAAAAAAATTAATGAAATCGGTAAAGTCTCTCTAGTTATCTCGTGATCAAGAGAAAAAGTTTTTTTTTTATTAAAAGTATGGATAGAAGACAAATACTTACTTTTTATTTTTTTTATATGACCATAGTAACTAGTTTTAAAACACTACAAACGGAATTTAAATTTCAAAATCACTTATGTACGAACAAAACAATCCTAACCACTTCAAAGTTCGAAAAACGAAAATTCTGGTCCAAGTCCAAAACACTCGAGATTAAGAGCACTCGAAGTCGATAGGTGTGTTCGCCGTATACTTGTGCCAACGACTGGTATCCTTTAAAAATTAAAACACAAGCTGCGTTCTGTAACGACTATGCTCTGCTAAAAAAATAAACTTCAAAGATAAAACTAGGTAACTAGGTACCATCTGTCATATTTTTTTGTGTAAACAAAACGCGAAGAAAGTTATGTTCCAAGCTTCCAAGTTTAAATTTTTGAATATGGAACTCATTTGTTACGTCATAGACTCATAAATTCTTGCACGCTGAGTGTTTTTTTAAATAATGTTTAGTGTTGTCACATAAGAAACTAATTTTCCGGAAAAATGTGACGAACTACGAATATACTATATTATTATAATGTAATGATTCTTAGATCATATCCATTTCAAGAATACACGTCCTATTGTATAATAAAATGCGTGGGAGTTTAGAAATAGGGTATTTAAAAACAGGATATTGAGTAAGAAATAGCATACCGGATTAGCAGATACATGTTTATATTATACTAAAATATTTATTTTATGTCTTTGTCAGATTAAATTCCATACGCCATCTTTCATGAGTTGCTCAAACTCAAACTCAATTATCTTTATTTCGTAAAATCAAGTCAATGATTGTTTGAAGACGTCAAATTAATACATACAAAAATAGAATCCGTAAGAGCATGTCGGACCATGCTCAGTGTAGGGTTCCAGCAGCCTTGAATAATTGCAACAGCAGAAGAGCGTATGTTCATGGCACTTAAACTCTTTTGTTGAGAAACGCAGTTTTTCGGCAATAACTCAATGACGGTATATACAATCATGTCCGAAATTTTAGTTTAAAGCATTTATTAAGCGCTACCTCTGTGATTTTTTTCATATTTTTTGGTCACACGATTCGAAAGATAAGGGGGGGGGGGAGGGGGACAGAATTTAAGGAACCTTTTGGAGTGACTACTTCCAAAAATATTCACTTAATCAAAAAAGTTTAATATAAAGCTTAAAATGTTTTTGAAAGACCTGTCGATTGATGTGCAATCCGTTAATGTTTGCTCAAAAAATGTTTAGCTTTTGTTACATGTATGGAGTGACCTAACTTAAAATATTTACTTTTATAATTTAGCTTTCAAACTTAGAAGTGCCAACTACTAGTAATTTGGTGAAAAGGTGTTTTGTAACCTTTTCACCAAATTTCATAAATATTCATTGAGTAGTCTTTGAGTAAAATGCCTGTTACATACATGGACAGACAGACGGACTAACGAAACTATTAGGGTTCTGTTTTTGCCATTTTGACTACGAAACCCTAACAAAATGATGATTTGTTAACGGCAGTTCCAAAAAAATATTTTAAGACGATTGAGTGATGATAGTTAACACCTATGTCAGTTATTATAGTTTTCATTTCATTAGGTAGTTAATCGAAATTAAATAAGAACTATCATAACAAAAAAAATATTTCACGGAACTCTGGAAACTTTTTTACGGAACCCCTGGGTTCCTCGGAAGCCACTTTGGGAAACTGCTCAAACTTACGAAAGAAAAAGCCGAACATTTTTTTTTTTCAAAAAGCTAACTAGCAAAGTGGGATTTTTGTCCCACATTACTAGCAATCCTGTTAACCCCTCCAGCTAAGCTCAATGGCTGGTGTTAGGAGGTGGTTCACGTCGGTAGTATAATGGGTAGGATTCGAACCCGCGACCTCACGATTGCGAGAGCCTTAGCCATTAGGCTACCGCCGCTTCATTATTGTTTTTAAACTTTCGCGATTTTTATACATAATTCATCATAATTTATGCGATTAAGTCCCGAAATACATCTAAAAAGTCGAGCTACCTAAAACGGTGATTATACTCGCATAATCCTGCCGAGTGCTTCATAAAGCAGCATCATCAGTTGGGTCAGTGTTCCAAACTTGACCTCATTATTAAAACCCTGATTCATGAATAACTTGTTCATGTTCATATTACGTTACGCACTAATTATTCGTACTTCATAAAATATCTGTGCATTTTTAGGGTTCCAAAACCTAACGGAAAAACAACACAAGTGAGGAATGTAAAAGGTTACAATAGCAAGTTTTACAAAAAATAGCTAAAAAAAAGCAATTAAAAACTAGGGTTCCCTGACTTAAAAAAACGATTTTTTTTTTAATTTTTGATCGATAATATAAATAAAGTGTACGCCAAAAAGACTAGTGGAAATATGACTAAGTTTTAATACGAGAGTCCGTCTTGCGCTTGACCTGTAATAAATAATGCAATGTGTGAGTGATATCACAGCCACAATCTTATAATTATATTTTTTTTAAACGATTAAGTCATTATTTATGTAATTAAATTGTCTGCCTACTGTATTTTGATTGATTTACCTACTACTTGTTTTCTCTCTGACATTTTTTATTCTGATAACTACTTTTATGTAAGTAACAACTTTTTAGAGTTCCGTAGCCAAAATGGCGAAAATGGAACCCTTATAGTTTCGCTATGTCCGTTTGTTCATCTGTCCCTAGGTTAGCTCAGAGACCCTCAGTACCAGAAAGCTGTAATTTTAACATGGATATATTAGTTACGCAGACCAAGTCGTAAAACAAAATCTTGAAAAAAAAGTTTCTTTAGGTTCCCTTCCCTACACATCAAGTGGGTATTTTTTTTCTCACCTACCCCATCCTGTAGAGTTGTTGGATTGGTATTTTAAAAATATTTAGAGGTTGGCTTAAATTGGATTTTTTTGTTAGAGTCAAGTGCCCCCCCCCCCCGTGCCAGCTAAATGAAGATACCAGAAAAAAATCAGGGTAGGGTATATTTAATGAAATTTAAAAAAAAACTGTCACAGCTAAGTAGGCTTTACAAGTTTACGAGTAATAACCGACCAAGTGACAAGCATCGAAATTTTAGTACAAATACCATTGATAATATGTAACAAAACCCTAAAAACAACAGAAACCCCACTTCTAATACCTCATTATTGCGCTAAGTAGCTACGGAACCCTTCATTGAGCATGGTCCGACAAGCACTTGACCGGTTTTAAGAAAAGACCTTACACCTTTATGGGATAATCTCTGTGTTGCAGAATTTATGGATGATATACTTCGTGTATATGTCATTTTTGCCGGGTATTGTTGTAGGATTTGTATCTACTTGTTGATTTATTATGCCAGATTGTTCTGTCATACATTATGTCATATTACGCATTATGTCATTCAATGTATAAAAAAATATGACAATAAGATGACGAAATTACGGTTTATAAACATCTTATATTTTTGTCGTCCGAATAATTACAATTTCTGTACACAAATAAAGAAACCGCGGTGAATGCAAATACCTAATATTCTGACTGCCTCTGTGGCGCGGTGGGAGTGTGTCTGACTGCTACGCAAGAGGGTTCGATTCTCACACGGGACACCACTTTGTGTGATCCACAAATTGTTGTTCCTAGTCTGGGTGTAGGTACTAGGTGTTTGTAACTTGTATGTTAAGTCCTCCGCGACACAGAGCTTGTATCCTACTGCCCCGCTATAGGATACAAGCTAGTACAAGCCGTCTTTAAAAAAAAATATTAAAAATAATAATTAAAAAAGCAAATTCTAAACTTTCCAATACTAGCTATAACACTATCTTTTGGTTAATAATGGCCAATCGCCAGATAGATCTATAATCGCAAAAAATAGTTTCAGTGCTGCCCGCATTTAAAAATCTCCTTAAAAATCAGCACATTTTATTACATCCGGCGCAAGGGCAACACGCATGTATTACACGATTTTTATTTTAGGGCCTCGTGACCGTATGACCGTATTATGACGTCACCGTTCACGTTAACGTAAACACCTATATTTGTATGTGGTGTCAGCTTACTTAGGAATGCTATTGACATTGTAGTTAGTTAGCATGACCGGTTATGTGTAAACTGTTTGTTACGTTCTTGGAACTGGGGCTTTTTTGATTTTAAAGAGGTTTTATGTAAATGTTGTTGTAAACATTTTTTTTTTCTGTGGCTAAGGCAGCACAAGTATTCCTATTAACCCTACGTCCAAACGACGCTAAACGCGCGTAGAAGCGTTGCCGTGTGAATGCTTAAAACATTTTAGAAGAAGTTGCATACTCGCTAGGGCCGTAGTTACCATGGTATCAACCGTATCGTTGATACAGGGCCCCTAAGCAACCAGGGGCCCTGAACGTGCGTCAACAATTGCATCCCCCCCCTGTGACATTGACGCACACTGGCCGGGGCAGTATTATTGAATAATTGCAAGGCCAATTGCAAAATTTGAGTCAGGGACTCACAATAGTTTTTTGGGCACCTGGCCCCCAACACATTTTGAAACAGGACCCTTCTTAGGCAAGCTACGCCTCTGAAACGTGCGTTAAGAACCGCAGTCTAAAGGAGTTTTAAGGGCGTCATCTGAACGTAGGTTAATTATCATTGTGTTTTCAATCTTCAATATAAAATGCTATCTGACCCGTGCAACTTCGCAATTTTTCCCGTTTTTGCAACATTTTTCATTGCTGCTCCGCTCCTTTTAGCCGTAGCATGATGTTAAATATCCCATAGCCCTCCTCGATAAATGGGCTATCCAACAGTAATATAATTTTTCAATTCGGACCATTAGTTCCTGAGAGTATTGCGTTTAAACAAACAAACTCTTCAGCTTTATAATATTAGTAAAGAAAGGTGTATACTTAAAGCTACCTTTCAATTATACATACAAGAAAAATCTTCGGAAATAAATGCTTGAGAAAATTGTTGCTCACAAAATAATCCCTTATTATACTTTCTTATTTTTACGTTCCTTTTACATAAATACCTCGTCTACAGTAATACCGTAACATTTATATTATGCGTATTTATGTCAAAAAGAATATGTTAACAGCTATTATCATAACAAGCTGAAATTTGCGTATTCTGTATTATTTTACGGCGGATCATTTTTGGAACGTACGTTTTTATTATTATTGTAATCGGTAAAATGTAAATATACGATGTATTTTATTATTTTTTATTTATTTAGAGAACATGTTTAAATCTGAACTATCAACAAAATAAATCCGTTACAGGTCAGCATGGCAATCGGGATTTCAAGTTAGACGGATAAGACCAGGATGATACCTACGCTATAGCCGCGCAGTGCTCATGACATCTTACGGCCGGAATCTAACTTATCATAAACTGTAGTAGCGAAACTGAAATTTGTACTTTTCGATAACCGATAGATATCGACAGGATAGGGTGCTTAGACAAGGCACATTTGTTACGTGGCTAATTCGCTAACGTCTCTTGTAGGTCGATTCGACGACCGGTCGACCGTCCGCAAAAAATGTCTATGGGCTCCACTGCAAACGTCAAATTCTTAAAAAGTAAAATGCGCCATTTTATTTCGTTTTCTAAATGGTCTCACGGTTCGCTAGATTAGTGATCAATCTAAAGGAAAAGCAGCAGCTTCGACTTGGATTTAAATCACATATATTTTGTACCTATTTTTCCAATAACAATATCGCTATTCGAATGAGACTTACAATAGCTAACTCTAATGAGGTAGCTATTGTAACAGACAGTTAACGGTAGATAAGTTATTGAGACCGGCCTTTAGTCTAGTAGTCAGATAGGTACATTACTCGTAGATCTTAACCATATAGTATCTTGGTGGATAACACTGCAGTGTCAGTTGTTTTTCTGTAATAGTAATGCGAACTAAACCGTGAAATAGTAAAATTAAATATTCAATTCATAAGTGACTGTTATTGGTTTATAGTTAAAGTGACATATGAACTTAAATTGGACAGATTTTATTAGAGACAGGTTGTTATTAATAGATTTATTAGCGCTTTTTCTAAATTTACATTTTATAGCAGATTTTTTATTTAAGCACGCTTTAGCTTTATATATTTCAATTAGTTTTTGCCATTTAAGGTCTGTTGCGGACATAAAACTCTTTGGCTTGTAAATTAATTTTATTACACCCGATTACTTTTAATGCCAATATTTGAATAAATAGTATTTAAATTTATTTGTTTAGTAAATGTAATACCGCCTATATGACTGGTTGACCAAGAGCTGACACGGATTTGAAAGTACTTACGACTGATTTATGATTTTTTTAATAAAAAAATAAATAGCAATATTAGAGCCGGATCAAACGATGCGTGGTTGGGACGCGCGGCGAAGCGTTTGTGCGTATTACAATTATGTCGTCTAAGCCACATGGCCATATGATGGACTCCAGTGACGCGCTGCATGTGTATTCGACTTGTAACCAGCTAGACAAGGTGGGAAGGCAGAAGTAATTACGACGCCAATGTGGATTCATCTGACTATTCATCAAGATTGTAGAAACTTTTTAAAAAAATCTACCATAGTGGGAGTCCCATATTACTAGCAGTCTTGTGAACCCCTCCAGCTAAACTTAAAGGCTTTTGTTAGGAGTGGGTTCACGTCGGTAGTATAATGGGTAGGATTCGAACCCGCGACCACACGATTGTGAGACCGATGCCGTAGCCATTAGGCTACGCTTCAAAATGTATTTATTGATATAAATAAAAATCCAAATTCCGAAACAATTGACCAGATTGTAATTAAAATTTGGTAGGGGTTTCTGGCGACGTCCGCGAGGGGTCCAGATCGTAAGAAACGTAAGATCGGAGCATCGTATCGTAAGAAAATAAGCGCACATGAGCTTGAAGCGGTGCGTAGCGGCGCGCCTCTGCGGCGTATGCTCTGGCCCTTAGAAAGTTTGTACTTATATAATGCCAACTTGAAACTTAATCTTTTTATGAGTTGGATGATCTCGCCATTTATTTATCCTGCTTACCATGACATTTAAAGCTAACGTGGTTCAATACGCGTTCCATTCCTATTTTTAGTTTTAAAATTTTCCTAAAACGAAGAACTTTCGCCCGTGGTTTTACCCCTGAGTTTCCCTCTGAATAGATCTAGGAAGTCTCTTGACAAATCAGACTTATTCTTTACTTAGTTTACATTGCCAACTTAAAAAAAACTCTTCTTCTTTCAACTACCACTTCCCTCTTTGTAATTAAGATCACCGGTACTTGGAAGCGTACATAGGACCATGAATCCAACAAGCAAAGGCTTTTCAGATAAAAATAGCTTTAGTTTTAAACTCCTTTGCTTCTAATTTTAGTCAGGTTCTCCTTGTTTCTTAATTAAAACTGTAACCATTTTAAAGCTAAAATGAATTAAAAAAGTTCTCAATTCACCTTTCAAAACGCCAGTAAAAAACTGTTCATCAAGTACACTTTTACTTCGTCGACGGAAAACAAGAACTTTCTCTTATTGTTGCAGAAAACAACAAAACAAAGCACGACAGTATCCTCGTTAAACAATATTTACAAGCAGACTTCCGAGAAGCGATGTAGTTGTTCGTTTGAATATCTTGAGCCTTTCCAACGGTAATGAACAGAGTTTGGTGTGCAAAATGTAATTACGAATTATAATAATAATATCTTGGGACACCTCACACAACGCCATCTGATCCCAAACTAAGCAGACCTTGTACTATGGAAACCAGACAACTGATAGACATACTTATATATTTCTAAATACATACTTCATCACACGAAGTTTTATGCTGGGTGGGGATCGAACCCAAGACCTGCGGCTTAGCAGTCAGGGTCACTCACCACTACTAGTGATACCCCTAAAAAGTACCTAGCTTCCACTAGATTCCTTATGCCACCTAACAAGAGAATCGCAATGAACCTCTCCTAATATAGTTAACAATGCACACAGTATGCTAAGGCTTTAGCTTTCAAGTTCTAGTCATTTTCAAGGCAAGACTGTTCTAAAGATTTGATTGTGTATTTGTGTTCTGAAGATGTGTCCACACGGGTGGAATAGGTGGCAGGGTCCTGATTCATGTTCTTTTTCTCCGTTTTCGCGACAAGCCCCGCTGCGCTTAGATATGAAACAACGGTAGATGACCCAGAGGGACATGATAGATGGCGTTATACTACATGTACTATGTGGCTGGAACCCAATGCCGTCCGTATCAATTAGGGTACCTACTTGACGGCACGCGTTACAAAATCACAAAAAGTAACACTCTATAGTGTTCACTCTATACTCTATACTCTCTAGTGTTAACTGTCCTAGTTGCAGATTTCCTAGGTTTGAGAAAGGTCTAACCAAGCAGGGTCCTTATTCGCGTTCTTTTGTTTCGTTTTCGATATCAACATCTTGTCATAATTGTAAATAGAGATCTGCGCTTAGAAGTGCATCAACGCGCATGCACGACGGACATACATTTAAAAGTGTATTTTTAAGTAGAATATAATCATAACCTAAAGCAATACTTCACCGATCACATATACAGGCGATAAAGTCCTAACTATCCTTCTAACTCTATCCATGTGGACACACCACTCCTAGAACAGTCCTACAATGAACCAGCGACTTCTAAATATCCATATTCATATACAGAGTGTTATGACAGGTCATCACGCTTTCACATTGTGTCTTCGAACGGTTCCTTTGCATTCCAGCGTTTTGTAGTCTTAAACAAAAAGACGAGCTAACTACTTATGGGAATTGCCTTACTTGAAGTTTTTAGGGTTGTCAGAAAATGTTATAACGGGACTTGATTGCGTGGAATATTTAATAGTTGTTATTTGATTGAAATGTATTTTTGTTTCGATGTGATTGCACCGCACTAAATAGGTAGTCTACGTGATTAATTTATAACCGAGAGCTAAATAAACTTTCTCTACGGTCACCACAGAATTAAAAAAAAAACGAAATGATTTGCTTTTCCACTTCAACATTAAAAAAAGATTTATCTTACGTCGATAACTATACATAAGTCTGTACAAGAGAAAGTGACAAAACATTAAATAAATAACAATTAATCTTCGAATATACAAAACACAGCCCTGAGCCAAACAAAGCAAGTTTAATATATGTTGTTTACATGTTTACACGTAATTACGAAGTGGACCACATAATTCAGAGGGTCCATTAGCGCGGGCGAATAAGGACCTGCTTGCGGTTACATTATTTATTGTTGCAGGTTTTTTTAGGGTTAAGGGGATGAGTTTGTTAGTGGTGGGAAATAATGTCACATGTTGTTGTTTTAAAAAAATGGTATTGTTTTTTTTTTAAATGAAATGTCACACAGAAGGTGATATGAAACATTCTTTCTTTTAAAAAGACTATTCCTGTCGAAATCGAACACACTCCTACTGAGGTAGAGCAAGATTTTTTTCCATAATTTGGCATTTCACAAAGCGGCGTTAGCCTAATGGCTAAGACATCGGACTCGCAATCGTGTGGTTTGAAGTAGAGACGAGGGAGACTCCTAACATAAGCCATTGAGCTTAGGTGGAGGGGTTAACAAGATTGCAAGTAATGTGGGACCTAATAATAATAATAATAATAATAATAATAAAAATCATTTATTCACTTAGGAAGCAAAATACTACACTTGTGAAAAGTCGATTCTACATTTACTGGTAATGCCTGTTCGCAAACAATAGGTAAAGCCCGAGAAAAGAACAGGCAATAAAAACTCGTGGCCACTCTTTTCAAATTGCCAATGTTTACAATGTTTCTCTGTTTATAAACTGTATATGCAGGTAAGGTGCTGCCACCATTATATTATACACCATATATTAGAGGACTGATGCAAAAAAAGAGGTCACTAATATTAGAAGAGTACACGAGATCGGATACATCAGCCTCAATGGGCACAACATAGTAGGAGCATCCACTTACGATGTAAAAACTTTATGTGCTTAAATATTGGCCAATTTACTGCTACTTAATGAATAAGTATACATGTTTTTCAAAGGAAAGAAAAGAATGGCCGTAATTTATCACGCAGAATCTTTACTTACAAAAGTAAATCGTTTTCTTAACTAGTACCTAAGTAACATTATCAAACTGTGACAAAAATATTCACCTAGTAAAATGCAATAAACTATACAACCCAATACATTAATAGGGAGCAACGAACTACATCCATTTATCTTTATCAGTTAAATAATCATCGATTGAATAGTAAGCTCTTTGTATAAGATGTCTCTTGACTACATTCTTAAATTTATTTACTGGTAGACTCGATATGCTGACTGGGATTTTATTGAAAAATTTAACACCTAGTCCCATGAATGAGTTATGAGTTTTATGAAGCCTATGATATCGACCTACCAATTTGTGCTTATTTCTTGTATTCACAGAGTGAATATCACTATTTTTGTTATATAAATGTAAGTTTTGCTTTACAAACATAACGTTTGCATATATATATTGTGATGCAACTGTCAAAATGCCTATCTCTTTAAACTTTTCTCTAAGGGAAACTCGTGCTCCTAGTTGATATATCGCACGCACTGCACGTTTTTGAAGAATAAAAATAGTTTGTATATCAGCCGCCTTGCCCCAAAGCAATATGCCGTAGGACATGACGCTGTGAAAATAACCAAAATATACTAGTCGAGCTGTTTCTACGTTCGTAAGCTGTCTAACTTTGCTGACAGCATACGCTGCAGAACTGAGTTTTCCTGCGAGACATGATATTTGGGTGCCCCACTGTAACCTATTGTCTAATGTAATTCCCAAAAAAACTGTCGAGTCGACAAAGCTAATCACCTCATTATTTAAAATTATACTCGTATTAGTACTTTTCACATTTGGCAAACTAAACTTAATACATTTAGTTTTTTTGGGATTTAGAAGTAGGTTGTTCGTTGTAAACCAATCTTGAACTAGTGCGAGTGTTCTATTTATTTTCTCAAAATTTTCTAGTTTACGATCGATTTTAAAAATTAGAGAAGTGTCATCAGCAAATAGAATGATGTCACAAAAGTTATTAACATAAAATGGTAAATCATTAATATATACCAAAAATAAGAAGGGACCGAGTATTGATCCCTGAGGCACGCCCATACTAATTGGAGATCCAGACGACCTTACTCCTCCTATATCAACATATTGAATTCTTTCACTTAGGTAAGAGGCAAGTAGATAATAGATAAAATCCCACATTGCTAGTTATCTTTAAAAAAAACTATAATTTTGTAGGAGCAGTAACTATGTAGTTATATAAAAACCTCATTAGATAACTATACAATTATTTAAACGTGCGATATTATTTTATTGTCACTTTTACCAGTTTAGAAAAAAAATAAGATTTTCTTTGACAACTTTGAAATATCTAAAAGATTATAGAATTTTATAAACTACGGGTCTTAATCGCGTAAATATTTTATTTTAAGGCTAAATACCTTTGTTTATTGCCTGACGTTTCGATCGTATAGCAACGGCCGTGGTCACGGTTAGACTCTACTACCCGTGACCACGGCCGATTAAGACCTGTAGTTTATAAAATTGTATAATGTATACAAATTAACGAACATATATATCTAAAAGATATCAGAATTCATATTTATTAAACTTTATTTTGTCATGTTTTAGTTCATGAGTGAAATCATGGGGTATAAACAAACTTAGATTAAATAACACCCATGTTTAATGTCAGCCAAGTCGTGCTAAATCTGGCTTGCAATTAAATTAGTTCCACAGGACGTTTGCAGCAGACACAAACTACGAGTAATGACATTACCCATTATGTTATGATGTGCCATGGACGGTATGCTTTCTCTATATTTTCTAATGCGTTACAAATATGAAGATTGCTTTGGAAGTATGAAGGACTAGAATTATATGAAGCTGAAGTTATCGTTATTTCGTAGTATTGTAATTGTTTTTTTTTTGCAGTTATTGTTTAATTTTAAAAAAAGTTAACTCTAGCAGCTTATCTGAATTTAGTAAAATAAAAAAATATTTTACTAAATTCAGATAAGCCCGTTTTTTATTTATTTTTTTTTGTACGGAAAACTAACAACTAATATAGAAAAATAAATATATTTAACTAAAAAATGCCAATTAAAAGTTTTCTCATGTTGAATTATACTGGATACTGATTTAGTCAGTCGAATCCTTACGCGGGGGGGGGGGGATCCAAACGGGACGTGAAACTACTCTTAACACAAGCCTTCGGGTTTAGCTGGAGGGGTTGTTATGAAGCAATGCAAAGTAATGTATTTTTATCTTTTAAAACAAAAAAAAATCTATAAATAGGTAGGTACATACGCTGTTGTCAAGAACTGACCCATTTTTGGGATTGTTGATACTGGACAGTTCACAAGTGTAATATCACAACGCCGAAACATGAGGCGAATTTCCCAAATTGGTTAAACAGCGCTAGTTTTAGATTAGCATAACCTAGGTTCTAACTAGTTTCAGCTGCTTTCGACACTACTTTCATGTATAAAAGAAACAGTAAAATCTAGAACAGTAATAAATCGTAGCGTCTCGGTAGGACAATAAATTGTATACAAAAGAAAGAAATGAGGTTGATTTAAAGTCCAAACATTAAAAGAAAAAAAGCTTTTAGTTCAAAGTATACGTCTAGGTTTTCTCATTTGATAAAATAAAGCTGAAGACTTGTTTGTTTGAACGCGCTTATAACTGAAAATACTGTATAGCGCGGTTGAACGCTGCGCTTAGAAATGCATCAACGCGCATGCGCGGTGGACATCTTTGAGCGCGCCGCGCACCAGTTCACGACGAAATAAAGATAGTGAATAAGGACCCAGGCGTAGTATAATAAACCAAAGAATACTATTATATTCTTTGGTACAGCGGTGCAATTCCCTAAACACACAGCCTTGTGCACAACGCTATCGCAGCGACGAAACGTCAATTTCTTTAATATAATGAATTTTACATTTCATCGCTGCGACAGCGCTGCACGCTGTATGTTTAGGGAATAGCACCCCTGAAGGTAGGGGGGTGTCATTCCGCAGTTTAGGTATATTCGGGCAGCGCGCCCCTCGAAGGGGCGGATGGCAGTGGGCTGTCTCGGCTCGCACGACAGACGCAGTCACGTGCGTCGCGTACTTGAAAATATTTTTTTTCTTTTCGACACCTGCAATGTCTGCTAAACCTAAACATCAATATAATCCGTATAAAAGATATTGCTGTGGTTACGGATCAGAACTAACATTTTTTATAATTCCACTGCGTCATCGAAGTACGTGTAAAAGCAGTGGCCGTCAATAAGTACTTAGTTATAGTTAAAATAAAAATCCTTAATTAGCTCCCCAGAAATAATATTAGGAACAGGATAGGATAATGTTTACAAAGGAATATCCAGACCTGTGGGAATCGAAGACACGACAATTGGAATTTCTATGTTTATAACGCTAAATGTACGTTTGTAATGCTTAATCTACTTATTTCTCTTAAAACTAATAAATTAACTAGGTACAAAAACTTCTCAAGTGTCAACCCCATGCGAACTTCGCTAACTCGGTCATAAAACTGTGGCGCGCAAAGAAAATTCACGGTTCGCGCGCGGTTATAAGTTTCAATTTAACTTACAATTTTTATACCTAAACCTGACTTTTGTTAGGGAGTGAACCTTCTGTACGTAGTACTATAACTTATTCTGTTGAAGGTATGTTCATCACGTTCGTGCAACGTTCATGCTATTTCAGATCACTTTGTTCAGAAGGCGAGATTACATGTCCGTGATGTTTCAGAGCGTTGCTTAAGCGCGCGTTGTATGAAGGTTACTTTTTGTACTCTCAGTATTTAGTGGTACTAGAGATAGTAAGTATACTATATTATGCTACAATAGATTTTCAATTTTATGACTATCGCTTTAAAGTTTATTATTAATTAGGTATTGAGTTTATCTAATGATAAATATCGATTTTTAAGATATTACGTGGGTATGTAGTAAAAGTTATTTATGTGATAGCTAAACGGGAGTGGTGTAAGATTGACAATGATTTTATTGTTTTATAGATTATAAAATATAATGGCCACTCTATAAATTTTATGTTCTAGTTTATTAATGTTCTTTATATTGTCCAATAAAGTTTGCGCAACTAGTACTTATCTAATACTTAGTTTATGGTCATGTTATATTTACTTAATTGATTATATTTTAATGTAGAAAATGGATGTAATAAGTTTATGTATGACCGTCCGTTTGGAATTCAATTAGGGTTCCCTCCTATATTATATATATTATCTTGCTATATTTTAGGCAATTATAATTAGTATAAAAAGGTAGGTACTACATTTTTTTTCATTTTTTTTTCAAAATTGCTATATTTTAATAATTTAAAAAAAGGAAATACCATTACATATTTCTTCTTAAATGGTGGCAACCCTAATTATTTACTTGCCAGTATAAACGAATTTAGGTAGCGTAATGGATACTGTTCATGACGATACGATTTCCATTGAGCGAATCGAATTGCAGCTAAATGATAAATTTAAAAATATATAACTTTGGTACAAAAAATCAGAATATCCTCATTTTTAGAGTTCCGTAGCCAAAATGGCAAAACCCTTATAGTTTCGCTATGTCCGTCCGTCTGTTCGTCTGTCTGTCCCCGGGTTAGCTCAGAGACCCTTAGTACTAGAAAGCTGTAATTTGGCGTCGATATACAATAATACATATTACAGACGCCGATAAAGATATAAAATAAAATCTTTAAAAAATTGTCAAGTTTCACCACCCTCCTGCCAGTTACGTTTACGAGTTACAGCCGGCCAAGTGTGAAGTAACTACATTTTGCAACCTCTGTGGCGCGGTGGGAGTGTATCCGACTGCTACGCAAGAGGTCGTGGGTTCGATCCCCACCCAGGATAAAACTTTGTGTGACGAGCACGACGGTTTATTCTATGTCTGGGTGTTATTTAACTATAATATGTATGTATTTAGAAATATAAGTATGTTAATAAGTTGTCTGGTTTCCATAGTACAAGCTCTGCTTAGTTTGGGATCAGATGACATTGTGTGAGCTGTCCCAAGGTAGTATTATTATTACTTTATTAGTAGGTATGAAACAAAAAACCAACAAAAACCCAGTTCTTATAGTTCCGAATTATTATGCTGGGTATCTACGGAACCTTACATTGTGCGTGGCCCGACATGCACTTGCCCGGTTTTTTTATGTTGGTTTACTATGTATTTTAGCCCAAAATTTTAAATTATACTCGTAACTGAAATATTTTTCTGTAGAGTAGCCCATTTATCGAGGAAGGCTATAGGCTATATAACATCACGCTACGGCCAATAGGAGCGGAGCAGCAATGAAAAATGTTACAAAACGGGGAAAATTGACGCATACGAAGTTGCGTCGGTTAGCTAGTTAGTTATAAGGGTGGCGCTATACATAGACACAGACTTTCACCTTAAAACCTCAGTCGACCGGTGACCACGATCGGTACAATTAAAAGGTCGGATAATTACGCGATTAAGTACCCATAATATTCTAATATGCTTAAACACGCAGTATAGCATTAACCGCTTCCATACTGTGCACAACTAGTAAAGATACATGTTGTGCACCGTGTTTAGATACTTTTGTTTAGCCTAATTGAACTATTTACTCCATTTCAACTCATCGAAGACCTTACAGTAAACTGTTAAGTATCTACCCCAAAATGCACAGTTTTTGAAACTAGTGTTAATTTCTGTACAGTATTGTTTGATTGCTGGCAAACTCGCTAAAAGGTCTCCCATTGTATTTCTAATAGCAATCTGTCTAGACAATTGCTAATTAATGATAGCAATTTGAATGTTCTATAATTCGATTTCAAATTCAGTTCTCACGGAACAAAATTCAATTGAAGGTCATATTGTTTACCTATCTTGTTTACTAACTCGCGCTTTTTTCGTGAGCTTACAGTATATGTGGCACCTATTAATGGTTGCCAACTTAGGGTTTTTTCACCTAAATTGTAGGGGTATCTACTAAGTGATTTTTGTGGATTTTAGGGGTTTTATATCTTTATGGGTTCTTTAGGGACTTTTTTGTGATAACTGAACTAGCTAAATACAGTGTAGAGTCATTTTGCAATCGCCTCTGTTGTCTTTACACTTGACATTTAATTACATCCCCCTCGTGCGAGCGATTCGCGCTTGGTTTTCTTCCAATTTTTTTGTGAACGTTTTAGGGGCTTTTCATTTTATTACAAAGAAAAAAAATGGAGTTGGCAACCCTGGTATATTTGTAGGGAAAAATGCGAATAGACTATCGATTTTGCAGATTTAGTGAGGCAATAAAATTGTTCAAATGTTTGTTCTTCGCTAAAATATGAAAGATATTAGCGTAACATGTTTGACTAAGCTGTCCGACCTATCAACGGGCCCTTGAACAAGGAATTTCGTTCCAATAAATGTTGGAAATCTGTATAAACATAGTAAAATTATGATTTGTGGCAAACGTTTGGTTCTAGTATTAAAAGTTTATTTTTCCGGCTCGTAAAACCTACGGGCTTATGGTATCAGGGTTGGCCAATGTTTGTCCAATGTTTGTATCGTTAAAATCTAATGGCTTTTGCATTGACGCGGTCGTGGACATTGGCAGGGCTCATTATACTACAAAACTGGGTCGGATCTCGAATCACGATACAAAAATTGATTAGTTCTAAAACATTATTTATAGTCTCCATTTATTATTTTATATATATAGACGACAACTGTGTTAGTTTAATAGATTAATGGCGCAAAAAATGGTGTATGTTGAACGTAAAATACATTTTTACATGTCAAATAATGTGTCAGTGACCTGATTGAGTTCACGTTGCGGCCCGTATTTGGACAAGGAAACCATAGGACTATTCGGAATCCGTGTTACACATGCCAAATTATTACAAAACAAAAAACCTGACTCATCGCCAGCCCGTATTGGTCCACTGCTGGACATAGGCCTCTCCTAATTTCTGCTGCAACTTCCGGTCCTCTGACTTTCGAATCCAGTCCAATTCAGCGACCTTCTTTAGGTCCACGGTCCAGCTGACTGGGGGCCGTCCTACCTTACGTTTACCGAGTCGCGGTCTCCACTCTAGGACCCGTTGGCCCTTCGGCAAATGTGGTCAGCCCATTGCCAGGGACAGGGGCAATCCCCCCCCCCCTCCAGACTCAACTGAAAGACCTTTTTTGGGGAAATTTTGACACTACCGGCGTGTTTTGAACAAAACAGGTGTTAAAACAACAGCACAGCCCCTGTCATGAGCGACTCACACTTGGCCAGTTGGTCACATGTTGCCCCTCCTGAACAAAGTTCTGGACCCGCGTTGCTAGGCTTGCTACATCTTATAACCTGAGCTAATTAAGACAATCTAATCTAAGAAATGGACTGGTCATATGAGAGGCATTGAGAAGTGGAAGAAAATCATCTTTCATCATTTTGGTACCCAAGAAATAAAAAAGTTGACGAGGTATACAGTTTCGAAGGTGGGAAGACGAAATTAAAATTATCTCAGGGAAAACCTGGATGAGGAAAGCGCTAAACAGAGCGCAGTGGAAAGATATGGAGAATTCTTTTGCCAAAATTTGGCAAACAAACCAAATTGTCGGTGTCACCAGCTCATCAGAGTCGTTAGTTTAAGATTTAAATTTAATTATTGTAAAAATTGTGTTTGAATAAAAGACTTATATTATTATTAAATTATTATCTAAAAAAATAATGTCCTGGTTTTCACTCAAAAAGCCCTAAACTTGAATCTAGATAACTTTAATTTTGTATCGAGGTTTTTGATGTTCATAAGGATCAGAAAGAATTTCAGAAAAATCGCGCTATAGGAAAGTAAAAACTGTGAACAAACTAGAACAGCCGGTGTTCAATAATTCGCAAGTAAAATATGTTCGTGAGTAAATAGGTGGCAACTAAAACCTATAATTATTATTGGTTATAGAAGCCAAACGGCCGATAAAACGACTGCTAAATATCTTTACAGACAGAAAGAGAGGGACGGAGAATCGGCAGACCACCCAGAAGACAAATAAATACTCATATAAATACTAGTTGATTGAATATCGTGTGGTCACGTCACGTGTAACTTCGAGTGTTACTGGCGCCAAGTCGATTGGTGTGAACGGGTGTGGGATGACCAGATGTTACTTAGGGATACGGACAAAAGTCATACCAGACCAAGGCCATACTAGACGAAGGCCAATGAAAAATAAGTTTCGTTCAAAAATGAGGTGGTAATACCTATACTCGTACCCAAAAATCGATTATGCTTCTGGATTTCTTGTACCTACTTATTTAATAAACTAAATATAATAGTTCGCGCAAACATGAAAAATTGAAGACTACGAAAGTTAATGACTTTTATTGTTTTTAAACTATCGCGATTTTTATACATATTAGATATATTACGGGACTTAATCGCGTGAATTATTTAAGCGTCTTCTAGACGGTTGGAAACAAGCGAACAAACCAAGGTGACCTTGCTGGTTTCCAACCGTGCAGACGACTGTTGTAAACCAAATTACATTGTTCTTGGTTTGCAACAGCCGTCTACACTGTTGGAAACCAGCAAGGTCACCTTGGCGGGAAGCCTTGTTTCCAACCGTCTAGAAGACGCTTTAAAGGTACGACTTTTATTTACCCGACGTTTCGATCGAATTGCACCGATCGTGGTCACCCGTGACCACGATCACACCTTTAAATAATTCACGCGATTAAGTCCCGAAATATATCTAATTAATGACTTTTGTTTAAAAATATAAAGTTGGCTACAGGATTTTGTTTTTTTTTGAAATTTTGGAAAGGAGGAAGGGGGGATATAAGCCCTTAAGCCTCCTCCTAAATACGTTATTGGACAGAGTCATAAACACGGGTACCTTAACAACAGTACACAACATTCTAAGAATTTAGTGTATTTGTTAAATATGTAGTATTAGATAATCTTAGTTCAATTTGACTATACAATTTTAGTTTATAACTACTCTTAGTTACATCCATTTATACAAAATAATTACAGAATTCAGATAAAAAGGAGGACAAAACCGTTTAGCCGTCAAAGAATTCCACCCCATCGATGTCAACAGGTAACGTTCCCAGAAGGCTGGCAGCATTGCCACGTTGGATGGCAATGCTAATTCTTTGTGCAATTTGCCTCTGGGAGTACAGTTTGGAGGGAAAATCAACATTTGGGCAAGCCATTTTCCAAGCGTTCAAGGCTTCAGACTTGCACCTCACTTCGGAATCAACCAGTGAAGGAGTTAAAATTTTCCTGGTTAATTCTTTAGTGTGGTGAAGTGTAGACAAGAGTCTACGCTCTTAAACGAATAGTCTGGCTAGGTACCTAAATGATCAAAGATTTTCTTCCCTTTAATAAGACTCTCGGCCGTATACTCAGAGTACTCAAACGTCACTCCGGCTTGAGCCGCGCCGTTAACAGTCATGCTGTCACTAGTAGCAACAGAAATAGCAGCAGATTCAAAGTCGTTTTTTTTAAGTCTACTCTTGCCGTAGGCACGGGGTCTCATCACGAAGAAACAGAAATGTAGGTCAAATAAATATCAACAGATGGCGTTATAAGTATCGATTTGATATTGAAGTTTTTTAAAACTTGGAATATCAGAAGATAGGTACTAAAAATGTGTATTATTATTTTTTTATTATTAAACTATACAAGGGGTTGTAAAATAATAGGTTCCTAAATCAAATTTCCATAACTTTACAAAATTTCTGGCAAAGTCATAACTCTAGCGGCAATTTATTTGTACTACGTTATGATAGGCACAGCTTAAACATTAAACAGGTTCAATCTAACAATAGATGGCACTATTTGGGAATTCCGATTCTGACCATACCTACATTTTGTTGATATATTTTACTTATTTTTCGACGAGAAGTAAGAGTGACATGAAGTTGTAGTAAATTACAACTAGAGATAAAAGAATTCGAGGCTTTTAAACCCCATAAAAGAACTAGACTCCTGTTCCATTGCCCATCATGTTCTGGGGGGAGGGGGTAACACCGGCCAAGAGTGAGTTAGTTCACGCGATGTGGCGAGGGGGGAGGGAGGGGGTTAATAAGTACATAATCATACACTTCCCCTCAACGCCTTAGGCAGGACCCGCTACTGAATGTGTATTTTTACCCGACTACGGAGGGTAATGTGTTTGACGTGTATGTATGTATGTATGTGATTTTGATCAATTTTGATGATTCATACGTCGATCGATTCGTATTAATCTTGTAAAGACATGACAACAATCGAAATTCAAAATGGCGACAGCCAGACGCCATATTGTGATAAAGAAAAAAATTAAAGTCAACCAACTACTAAACAAAGACTCAAGACTGACTCGTTGGTCTTGCGCCTAGTCGCTCGTCGGTGGTGTCGGTTTTGATGGGTTTCTGCCCTATGACTCCATTAACTTCTATTGGGCTATAACTAGGGACAAGACTACTCGTCGATCCTGCGCCTTGTCCCACTCAAATTTTATGATTTATTGACACATTTATGACTCATTGATCCTGCGTCAAATCCTTCTTCAAATTAGCAAAACCAACCGGACAGCCGAAGTCCATGTTTTTGTGAACGAAAAAAAATATTTGAAATAAAAATGCATTTTAAAAATAATAATCAAGGTCAGGTTATAAATAGGTACGTACCAGCGGTGTTTTCAAAGACGCCGGCTTCCGATCAAATGTACCGACTGATGTCACAAAATGCCGAGAATAGAGAAAGTTAGCTCATAATAATGTATTTCATTATTTATACCTACAGTAGACGCGCACAGTTAGCGCGACCGCCCGCGCGCCCGCGCTAAGTCAATAAACTTTGAGTTATACAATAAGTAAAACACACCTTTTTGAAGTTTGTTTTAGATATGGTTGCTAAAGCTAATAATGAATTAATTTATATTGAATGCCATACCTATATTACAAAGTAACCGAAAATAGCGAATGCACGGTTAGCCAATTATATAATAATATTCCAAAAAAAAGCAATGCCCGTGAACGATGTCTATGCAGTCTAAAGTACGTAAAGCATGCATTGTATGAAGCATGCCTTCTGTAGTGTCGTTATTTTATGTCGGTAGGGCCAGTCGGGCGGTCGGGCGGTCGGGCGCTTAAACCTGGTAATGCCGACGCATTGCTACACTACCCTAACGGTTATACGACACAACTTAAAATTTGTTTATTTTTGAATGAGCCTACTAAAAACGCGATTGTTAAGTAATAATGTTGTTTTGATAGACATTATTTTTTTATTATTTTTCGTATTGTTTACCCGAGGAACTAACTTTCGGATCGGTCAAGGTTATCTTACAAATAGTAAATACATAAATATACTAAATAAAATGGGACTAGACTATATTGTTTTTTATATTTGAGTTGATAGCAATCTACCCAACCTACGAGTTTATGCCATTTTCGGTCCAACAGTGTGGTTCGTTTCCGAGTTATGCGCAAATTTATAAAAAAAGGACATAATGCGAAAAATCGAAAAATACTTGCATCAAAGCTGAACAATGTATTAAATTTTATTATTTTTTTGATTGAAAGCACTGTTTTCAAGATATGAGCAAATTCATAAAAATACAGTGTCCCTTTTTTATAAATTCGCTCAAACAGCGATAATACTTTGTCCCATACATTATCTAGTATTGGTGCAAGTGCAAGTATGTGCATCTAAAAGACAGACAGACTGCGCCTAGTACCACAGTCCTACTCAGCTCGAGACGAAAATCCATCAAAATCGACATGACCGAAGAGGGACTAGGCGCAGGATCGACGAATCGGTCCTGCGCCTAGTCACAGTCCTACAAAACGAAAATGCATTACAATCGACATGTCCTGCGCCTAGTCACAGTCCTGCAGTACGAAAATGCATTACAATCGACATGACCGAAGAGGGAATAGGCGCATGATCGACCAATCGGACCTGCGCCTAATCACAGTCCTACAGTACCTACGAAAATGCATTACAATCGACATGACCGAAGAGGGAATAGGCGCAGGATCGCCCCAATTGGTCCTGCGCCTAATCACAGTCCTGCAGAACTCAGGACTAAAATCCATCAAAATTGAAATGTCCGAAAAGAACTCGATCGACCAGTCGGTCTTGCGCCAAGATAATATTCGATATTTACAAAATGCATCAGAGGCCCCGCGAGACGTGTAGTACGGTGCTTCGACACGGGATCACGGGAACAAAATAATGTTGAGTTGTGTCATTTTTACCCGACTGTAAAGAAGGGTTATGTTTTTCGCGCGTGTCTTGTATGTATGTATGTAATATTCTTTATTACCTGATATCTCACAATCCACTGAACGGATTTATACAATTCACACGTCGTTAGATTCGTAATAATTGCCCAAGTGTTCTTAGGTAGATGACGTTTTTAAAAAACAAACATGGCGGCTATGAGATGTCAAAATAAAGAGGTGTGAAAAAAAAATTGTTTCGAATACTGTAATATGCGTATCAAATTAAAGAGCTCATCTTAAGCATTTCAAAAAGGTATAACACGATTATGACTGTAATACTAAAAAAGTTAGTTAGCAACCATTGATTTTTCAATTTTCAATACTTGACAATAGCTGTGATAAAAGTAAGTTGCTACATCAGTTACATCCTACAACAACTAAAAAGTATTAAATAAAAAATAAATTATAAAAATAAAAAAACCCGCCTGCACAAAAAAGATGGAAACAAGATCCCCTACATAATTATACAATTTCATGCAGTCGGAGGCATTAATGAATCTCGACAAACTTAGTAAAGTGCCTCCGACTTTATTTTTTTATTTATTATACTTGTATATCTTACGAAGTATGGGGCGCAGACCTACCTACCTTTTTGTTCTCAAATTTCTGGTTTCTACAAGATCAATGTGATCACAGGGTCAAAACTTTGAACTCCTATATCACACAAACTACAGGGCATAGACCCACCATGTTTGTACTCAAACTTCTTGTTTTGATTGATGAGATCTATGTGACTATGGGGTTAAAACTTTGAACGCCTATATCACACGAACTATGGGGCGCAGATCTACTTTGATTCTCTCTCACACTTTGTTACTCGTTCAAACGAGTTTGATTACAAATAAGGTTGGTTTGGTTGGTTGGTACAAATAACCTATAGTTTGTGTGAAATAGGCGTTCAAAGTTTTGGCCCTGCGCTGCGATCACGTAGATCTCGTCAAAACAAGAAGTTTAAACACAAACAAGGTGGGTCTGCGCCCCATAGTTAGTAAAATGTAGGCGTTTAAAGTTTTGACACCGTGATCACATAGATCTCATCAAAATAAGAAGTTTGAGTACAAACAAGATGGGATTACGACTTATAGTTCGTGTGATATAGGCGTTTAAAGTTTTGACCCCGTGATCACATAGATCTCATCAAAACATCAAGTTTGAGTACAAACATGGTGGGTCTACGACTTATAGTTCGTGAGGTATAGGCGTTCAAAGTTTTGACCCCGCGATCACGTAGATCTCGTCAAAACAAGAAGTTTAAGTAGACACAAGATGGGTCTGCACCCCATAGTTCGTAAGATATAAGCGTTTAAAGTTTTGACCCCGTGATCACATAGATCTCATCAAAACATCAAGTTTGAGTACAAACATGGTGGGTCTACGACCTATACTTCGTGAGATATAGGCGTTCAAAGTTTTGACCCCGCCATCACGTAGATCACGTCAAAACAAGAAGTTTCAGTACAAACAAGATGGGTCTGCACCCCATAGTTCGTAAGATATAAGCGTTTAAAGTTTTGACCCCGTGATCACATAGATCTCATCAAAACATCAAGTTTGAGTACAAACATGGTGGGTCTACGACTTATAGTTCGTGAGATATAGGCGTTCAAAGTTTTGACCCCACGATCACGTAGATCTCGTCAAAACAAGACGTTTAAGTAAAAACAAGATGGGTCTGCGCCCCATAGTTCGTAAAATATAGCCGTTTAAAGTTTTGACCCCGTGGTCACGTAGATCTCGTCAAAACAAGAAGTTTAAGTAGAAACAAGATGGGTCTGCGCCTTATAGTTCGTAATATATAGGCGGTAAAGTTTTGACACAAAGATCTTAACAAACCGGAACGACGAGGAAATGTTAAGAAGGGTTCCTCATCCTTAGGTAAGTAAGTAATTGAAATGAAGTAGAAAATCCAGATTTTCATAAATTTTAGCTAAGAACACTCGTTCAAGTCAACTTTCAATCAAAAAAACTAAATCAAAATCGGTTCATCCGTTTGGAAGCTACGTTGCTACAGACAGGCACACAGATACATCATTATGCAGATACGCGTTTAATTTATAACACTCGTCATTTTTGTCGAGGGTTAAAAAAAGAGTTAAATACCTACTCCCGATGTGGTCGTTAATGAATATTTACAATAAAATTATATAAGGACTCTGACAGTTACACTCTCAAGGCCCGTATTATTAAAACGATCTCAAACGTAAGATCGACCTTGAACACGAGTTCGAGACTCCGTTCTATTCTATAGATAAGTCTTAATACAGAAAAAATTATGGCAAAAAAATAATATTTTTGCCATTGATATCGTCACAGATAATATAATACTATAAAATCGTCGTTGATTAAGTCAATTTTAATCCTAAATTGTGGATTTTGTGAAATTATGCATAATCTTTTCACGATTACATTTAAATAAGTATAAAAAAATGTTCTCTGACAATAAACCAAGACCAAAAAGATGATTGATGTAAGTATAACATTTTAGACAAGGGTCACCCATCTATGCACCGACTGTGGTAAAGTTACTTAACTTACGCAAACATTCTATCATAATAGAAGTAGGTTCAACTTTGAGGTGTGTACACCTCAAAGTTGAACCTACTTCAACGAACGAATTTGTTATTGCTAAAGTAACTCGTCGGTGTACCGACGAGTTACTTTAGCAATAACAAATTCGTTTTATGTAATTATGTAGTGTCGTCGCCTATTAGGGTCAAATTACAATATTTTTGAGGTCTGCACTCGAATGACGTCATTTAAAGCGATTTTCTGCGTTATTTGTACGGGCGCGATATAAGCTATCAATACATGTTTATTAATTAGTGCCGTTTAGTAAGACGCTAACCGCACTTAGAAGGGAACTCAGATGATATCGTTCTTTAGAACGAATCTGAGCTTCATCTATTAATACGGACCTAAGCACGGCCGATGACCGCGTAGTAGCAAATAGCAACCAACTTTATTTTCAAGTAAACGCACGACCTAGAACAAACCAAGCGGAGGCCTCAATTTTCATCCCTTGATGTTTTTACCGCCATCTTTTGGCGACTTTAGTAAGGAGGGCCATTAAAATCAATCAGCTGTAGCCTGAATCACTAGATGTCGCTTGCTATGCACCACTGCTAATGCCATCTAACGTCTCCGTAAACGAGCCCGAAAACGAGCCCGAGTTAGGACGATCGCATTTCTTTGTATGGGATGAGGTATCTGTACTAGTATAGTATTATATTATCTGTGCCGTAGGGTACAAGCCCTGTATCAAGGACTGTCCGGACATTAAGTACACCCAGACTAGGAACAACAATTTGTAGATCATACAAAGTGCTGACCCGTGTGGGAATCAAACCCACAACCTCTTTATATATATAAAACTATCTTATTAAAAGCTTCGCAAATTCAATGTGCGGCGGTAGACTAATCGCTAAGGCATCGGTCTCGAATTCGTGAGTTGCGGGTTCTTATCCTGATCATTATACTACAACCATAAACACAAGCCATAGAGCTTAGCTAACATCCCTAGTAATGTGGGACCACAATCTCACATTGCTGGTTCTATTTAAAAAAAAATGTTTTATACCTATATTTGAAAGCGACCTAAGTTGCTGATTCTACGTTTCTGGCATATCTATACAAAGTTATGATTATGCACCGCTATTACTTACCAGTATGTACTACCTAGTATACCGATGCTATACATGGCTATGACTGCATCTATGGGACGATAGATGCAGGCTGTGCGAGCAATAAACAACAACTGCATTATAGGGTCCCGAGGCAGCGAATGTGATTACATGTTATGTCTACACGAGCGATTAGGTCCCTAAGGTCGTGTAAGTACAGTTAGGTGGTAGATACGGCCGGTTAGTTTGTTTTGTTTATAAAGGAAACGGGTTTCCACTAAAATTGTTGACAAATTTTTATGTGAAGAATGTTGTATGTATTTGTATATTGGACACTTGTTTGCCGGTTTTATATTGGTGTAGATTTAAGTTGCCTTATGTCTCGCCGTGTGTTACTGGCTTAAGAATAGTGCCACCCCATCTGTTTCTGTGGGTGTCGTCAAGGCGGCTAGGGGATGTCACACTGGAGGACGGGCAGCAGCGTCTTCTGCGTACTTTAAAGCCTTCCTGCGATCGCCAACTCGCTCGACATGTGGCGATTATGGCAATTACCCCCAGGATCTATAATTAGTAGATTCTACTGGGAAAACCCGTGCCCAGCAGTGGGACATCATATAGGTTTATATAGTATTATATATATATATATATTACGGGTCTTAATCGCGTGAATAATTTAAGGTAAAATACCCTGTTTCTTGCCCGACGTTTCGACCGTATTGATACAGTATGTTTTGTATATCGTGTGGAGGAATGTTATAAAATCTTAAAATGTAAAAAAAAAAGTTTTCATCTACTTTTCTATCGAAGGTGGTTCAAATAGCTTAAAATATTTCAGTTTTTGATAAAACAAGTAATTAATTACATAAATCTGTTAACTACGTCTTAAACTACAGCGATCGTGAATCTACCAAGTTTCAGCATCTCTTGAAAAAGGACATCCTATTGCAAAAGTAGCCAAAATTGCAGCAAATAATCTGCTAAGTGCAGTTAAACAAAAGTTTATAAACAAAAAAAATACCAGGCCTCTCTTTGTCAACTTAAATAGCCTTCTGTTTTGTGTTTGTTTGTTCAAACACTATTTAACTTGGTCCGTAATTGATCAACAGTCACAAAACACTTAGAATACAGCAGGTAAACTTCATACAAACGCGCTCGGACAACACACATCAGGGGCGTAGCCCTGTATAAAAAATTGTTGGGGGATCCTGTGCCCTGAGAACCCCCTATCAATATTGACACATAGTCTTTGGTCACAGACACGGAAGTCCGAACCACCTCGGACAAATTTGTCCCGAAGGTGTTCCGCGATTCCGTATCCGGCAACGATGTCTGTGTGTGTTCGTTGCTTGAGCGACGCGCGAATAATAAAGCTTCTCCTCTAAAATTAAAAAAAAAAATTCACTTGAGAATCAAAAGCCATACTTGTGATAAGACATGATTCTACATGTTCATGTAATGCCAAGTTCGCAAACAATAGGTAAAGCCGAAAAAAAGAACACTCCTTTAAAATTTCAATGTTTTTTTTATAAACTGTTTAGTTTTTTGTTTAGTTTAGTTTAAAAACAATAAGTAGATAAAATATATCAACATTCTTTTTTTAATTCTGCATTCTCGGTGTTGCGGTGAACAGCAATGTTTACACTAATGTGTGATTTTAAATACATCTTTGTTAATGTAAGATTAACATTGTAACATTTTGGCACTACGTCACCCTATGTTTAGGCGTGCTCAAACATCTATTGTAACACTGGTAGAACTAATATTTGATGTGCTTAATTATGTGTGTGATTGCGTATATAAAGCCTTTAACCACCGATTTGTGTCTTTAATAATTGTGATAATTACCTGTACATGAAGCGTGCTTATCTCTATTATTACAAGGCAAAACTTTATGTGATGAGCACGATGGTTTATTCTGTGTCTTTAGATATATATAAGTATATTAGCTGACCCTCGCAACTTCGTCTGCGTCAAATATGCTCGTTTTTTTTAAATTAAAGTTTATAATTAACAAATAAAAATAGAGGGTTAAAAATTCAGGGTTGTATGTGTTTTCTAATGCCGTATAATAAAAATACATATCTAAAAATTTTAAAATAAAAATTAGGGGCGGACTACCCTTAACATTTAGGGGGATGAAATAGATGTTGTCTGATTCCCAGACCTACCCAAAATGCACACAAAATTTTATGAGAATCGGTCGAGCCGTTTCGGAGAGAATTTTACATATTAGATTTATCAGTTGTCTGGTTCTGCCTAGTTTGGGATCAGATGGCGTTGTGTGAGTTGTCTTAAGATATAAAAAAAACCGGTAATCGTTCAACCAATATAACATGTATTTAACTGATTGACAACAGCCCAATTGGCTTTTTAGATCGTCTTGTTAAGGGTTTATCCCTGAAAATACAATATGAAACATAATAATCATTCACCAAAGCACAAATACCTCATCTATAAACAAACTCAAGATCAATTAAATTGGGCATACCCGCATACCTATCGTACCACAGTCCATTCAATCTAATGATTGAGACTCGTCCCGTACCAACGTAAACACATGGCCACATCATAACTAACCACTAGTGTATTTATTTCAATTAGTACGAAAATAGTTCGAAAAGCGACCTTGATGGGAATTATCTAGGAATTAATGTGTATCATGGCCACCTGCGCGGGAGATGAAGGGAACTATCTCTTCTCTACTATTATTAAATTGTAGACTAGCTATATCTGTACCTACATCCGTTTCTATATAAAAATGAATCCCTATTTCTCTTGGTCACGAGATAAGTATAGAATGATTGTTTTTAAACTTTCGCGATTTTTATACATATTAGATATATTTCGGGACTTAATCGCGTGAATTTTTTAAAGGTACGAACCTATTATTTACCCGACGTTTCGATCGAATTACACCGATCGTGGTCACGGGTCGACCCGTGACCACTATCGATGACGCGATTAAGTCCCGAAATATATCTAATAACTAGAGAATGACTTTATCGATTTCATTAAGTTATTATTTTAGTTTTCTGATACTTCGTAAAAGGTTCTTACGTAAAATAAAACTAAACGAAAAAAATGGTTGTCTGTAAAGTCCGTTAACGGACGATAATTTAACGTGATAACGTGATTTGAAAGCATTGACGACATTAAATAAAGAACCATGCATAAGTTCCTTTATTACCAATTTTTAATTTTAAAATTGTAAGGCATGTCACTGCAATCGCCAAAACATTGATGACATTGTAATAAACTACAATGTCTGTGACAGCTTTTGTGGCAATAATTATTTACAGTAGCAATACTTCAGCCTATCAGCAGACGGAATGCTACATGAGCGGAACGTGAGCGTTGACGTCACACTTTTTCGTGAAGATTATTTCAAATTATGTCAAAAATAAAGGAGCGGTCCATAGAGAAAATAAAAAAAATAAAATCAAAACTACTAATAATACTAAAAACGCTGAAAATAATATTATCTATACTAATATTATAAAGCTGAAGAGTTTGTTTGTTTGTTTGAACACGGTAATCTCAAGAACTTAAGAAATTGAAAAAATATTTTTCTGTTGAGTAGATTATTTATCAAAGAAGGCTATAGGCTATATAACATCACGCTACGACCAATAGGAGCGAAGCAGCAATGAAAAATGTTGCAAAAAACGGGGAAAATTTACTCACACGAAGTTGCGCGGGACAGCTAGTAAAATATAAAATATTAATTGTGATATCAAAAGAAAGAAAAGGCTGACCTTTATTCGTTACGCAGAATTTTTACTTACAAAAGTCAAATCATAGGCCTAATTTAGTTTTTTTATGGTTACCTTTTCATTGCCTTAGGTTTCTTTGCTTTTTGCCAACATAGTTTTGTAAAAGATACCTTATAGATATGAAATTTGTAGAAAATGACTCAATTGCACTCATTTACAGTAGGATCAATGTAACTTGACCGGATTGAAGTTGGCGAAAAGTGGTTGCGCAGATGCATTTTTTAGTAGGTGACAGGAAGGGGGGGGGGGGGGTAACTAAACCAAGAGGATTAGAGATGCGATTACGCATTACATTGTCTTATTTAGTATTACTAGCTCATGTTTTTTGTGATTTTTTTCGAAAATAAATTGTTTTTCAATCTTTAGTATTTAATGTAACTGTAACTACATACCTATAAATAGTATTTTTATATTGTTGAATTAAAATTTTGTTAATATTTTTAATCGATTAAACATAATTAATTTTTTTCGTAAGTAATTTTAAGGTCGTATCTCTATGATATGCGCGAAAGTGATAAGAACCTAACTTCAATCCGGACAAGTTACGTTGATACAACTGTAAAAAGCTAACGTAGATCTACTAATTAAGCTTATAGTACTGGCGTGATAACGCTGTATATTTATCTCTTTCATTATATAAACATAAGTCAATACCACTCCAATTAAAATAATTCGAGGCAAGTCAGTTGAATGGGCAACTTATTTATTTCTGAATATAATTCTGCCAATTCTGTTTCGGATCTGTGCTACATCCTGGTGTCAGACAAACAGACAAGTGATCCATTTAATTTAGTTTAACATTAACATCTAGTCTTTAAAATAAATAAATCAATCGTAAGCTGAGGAGGAAATATGTTTATATGAAAATAAAGGCAATATTATGTTAATAATTGGGTCGATTGAGCATTATAGAAAGTTATTTTTAGGGTTCCGTAGCCAAAATGGCAAAAAACAGGACCCTTATAGTTTCGTCATGTCCGTCCTTATGTCACAGGTATTTTACTCAGAGACTTCTCAATGAAATTTGATAAAATTAGGTGACAAGGTATCTTCTATTGGCCGCTACTTAGTTTGATAGCTAAATAATAAAAATAAAAGTTTTAGGGGGGCACTCCATACTCCTAATTGAAGATGTTTTTTTTTTTTTTCGGTTACCATCAACGCGTGGCACATCATTTGATAGGTCTTTAAAAAACGTTTCAAGGTTTCTAATAAACTTTTTTGATTGAGTAAATATTTTTGGAAATAATCGCTCCAAATGTTGCATAAATTATGTCCCCCCCCCCCCTTAACTTTTGAACCGTGTTACCAAAAAATATAAAAAAAAATCACAAAGGTAGCGCTTAACAAATACTTTAAACTAAAATTATTTTGGACATGATCGGATATACTGTCATTGAGTTATAGCCAAAAAAACTGCTTTAATCAACAAAAGGGCGTAAGTGCCATGAACATACGCTCTTCTGCTGATGCAATTATTTAAGGCTGCAGAACCCTACACTGAACATGGTCCGACATGTTCTTGCCCGGTTTTTTAATATCAATTACGTCACGTTAAATACCTTTTTATTGCCTAACGTTTCTCTGCTTTTATGCTATCACAATTTTGCAAAAGATACCTTTAAGATATGAAATTTGTAAAGAAAAACACAACTGCAAATGAAAAAATATTAGATATTTTAATTTGGAGTTTTGTTTTGCACATGTTTATTAGCATCAAATAAAGATTAAAATAATGGCTAGGAAATAAGTTCCATGGAAAACGATAGTGACCTATGACCGATAAGATAAAGCCGAATGTTATTAAAACACAACTAAACAGGTTCCTACAGCACAATATCACGAAATGCCGAGAAAACCGAAGGTAAGTTTTCATACGTACTTCACTTAAGCGTCACACAGATATCAGGACAAGGAAACTTAGAACACCTTTAGTAGAAACATTAAAAAAAGATGCAATTACCCGCACACAAGGCTCTTTACTCTACTCTACAAACAAACCCTGTGTCGCGAAAGACTTTAGAAACAAACAAAAGCGGCTGTATCGCAATCGTGAGGTCGAGGGTTCGAATCCTACCCATTATACTACCGACACGAACCCACTCCTTTTTTTTTTTTTCTTTTGGCGGGAAAAAATCCTTACGAACACCCCCACCGTCCGGGGAAGACGGTAGGGGTAGTGTGAGGTTTGCACCCACTAAAAAACCCGCCGTGTATCGCTCGCCACCTTCGCGAACGCGATGTTGTTGCGTTCCGGGCATTTCACACCCACGCGGCCCCTGGATACACACAGGGTCCCGCGCCTCCACGGAAGGAAGCGGGCGGGGCAGGTTACCACCTAAGGCGGCATCAGGCGCAGGTATGCGCACCGACGCCGCCCGGTTCGCCGGCGACGGAGCGGATCCGCCAGGGAGCTCTCTTCCCTGACGCGCTTCGCCGCCTCCTTCTGCGAGATGATATCCTCGCAGAAGGATGCGACCGCGTTCCACGACCCCTCGCTCCGGACCATGGACAGAACCACGGCCGGCAGCGAGAGGTCACTTCCGACCACTGCGGTGAGAACTCGATGTTGCCCCTTCCAAGCTGGACAATGCTGGAGGGTGTGCTGCGCCGAGTCCTCATCGCAGTCGCAGTGGTGGCAGGCGGGACTCGGTTCCCTCCTAGCAACCGTGTAAACCCACTCCTAACACAAGCTAGCTAAGCCAAGCTTAGCTGAAGGGGTTAACAGGATTGCTAGTAATGTGGGACCCACAATCCTAAAACCTCTTGCGCGGCAGTCGTAGGCACTCCCACTGCACGACTAAGGCAGTCAAAAGTGAAGCGATAAGGTCTGAGATTCCGTCGTTTTGTGAATGTTATCTATGTGTTTGAACGTTTGCGCGGAGCTTATGTTCTGTACTCTAACTCTATTGTATCAAGATTATGTACAAAAAAAATATTTCTAAACGATTTTATCTTTAGCAATAAATTAATTTACACATTTGGACAACCGCTACCGGTAACACCGGTTATCGATTAAAAATCATGTCAATTAATTACAAATCGGCTCAGATATCGATAAGTCGTCTCGTCAACACTATTGTAATCCGTGAAAGTGGTTCGGTCAGCTATGGGCCGATGCACACGCGATACCTACATTTATACGATTAAACAGCTGTATTTGTGGTACCGGCTTAGGAATAGTGGCACTCTATCTCTTCCCGTCGTTTATTCCGAACTTGACCCGATAATCTGACCGGTGCGGGTTAGGTTAGGAATTTGTAATATTTCTACCGAACGTAACCCTCTTCCTAACCTGACCCGACGGCTCGTTCCTACCATAACCCGAATTGCGCAGATTGGTCATACTCTCTAATCTTCTTTTTTTTTTAATCTTCCTTAGAATAAAAAGTAAATGTATATGTGTGATCAGTGTTTACTATACGTAATCAAAATATCACAGTAAAAATTAACAAAAAAATGGGTGTCGTCAAGGCGACTTAGGGATTTCACACCCCAAGACGGGCAGCAGCGTCCTCTGTGTACTTAAAAGTCTTTTCGCAATAGCCGGACCGCTCGCCAAGTATGGCGATTATGGCAATTACCCCCAGCGTCAATAACCAGTAGATTCTACTGGGGAGACCGGTGCCCAACAGTGGGACATCATATGGATTGATATGAATTTAGACAACTGTTTTCATTATCTAGCTGCATCAGAATCGCGACGACACGATATGACAACTTCATCAATACGACGGACGCTATCCCTAAGCGTCTTTTCAAACGTTCCGGTTGCCTGGTAGCCGGTGGCGTGTATCTTGGGCACCTGTCCTACCAACAGCGGGAAAAAGAGTAGCGAGTAGCGATTTTATTGCTCAAGACACGTTTTTTTTTTCGTTTTCGCGGCAAGTCCACACGAATTGGCGCATGCGCGGTGCGTTCAAAGAGGTCCGCGCGCTTGCGCGATGTATTTCTAATTGCGGGCTTGACGCGAAAACGAAAAAAAGGATAGTCAATAAGGACTATTTTGTACGTTTCATAAGCGATAAATCGCTACTCGCTTCCGCTCATCGTCGTCGTAGGTGGGACAGGTATGGCGAAGTGAATAGCGATGTAGGTACGTTAGCTTTAACACGTACCTGCGTAATTGAATTTATACAGCCATACAATTGCCGCCAGGTATCCGGCACCAGCTATCCGGCAGCCGGGACGTTTAAAAAGTTCCTCACTTTACATCGCATTTCGGTATTGCGTTATTTAAGCACAAATTCGACAAATAATTAAAATCAATCAATTAAAGAGATAAAGAGATAAAGATCAATTTATTTGCAAAAAGAGTTAGAGAACTGCTTAATTTAAGCTCAAAGCTTAAATTAAGCTGTTGTCCATTATATGTTGTATTGGTTTGCTCCTAAGTAGTACTTATAAAAGAAGAATACACTGTTTTTAAACACGCTCAGCAAATAGAGTACTGCATTCTCTAGTACTGGCCTCTTGGTCTAGTGGTTAATGAACCTGACTGCTAAGCCGGAGGTCTTGGCTCATAACACAAAGTTTTATGTGATGAGTGCAATGGTTTATACTGTGTCTGGGTGTTACTTACGTAAAATATGTATGTTTTTAGAAATATGTATATATGTATGTTTATCAGTTGTTTGGTTCCCAAAGTACAAGCTCTGCTTAGTTTGGTATAGGGTGACGTTGTGCGAGTTGTTCCAAGATATTATTTTTATTATTATTGTTATATCCATTGACAGTATTCTCTAGTAGGGAATTGAAAAGCAGTCTGGTCAGAGTGGATCCTGTTGGTTCTTCAACTTCAATTCTAAGCAAATTGATAGCGCAACAATCGTAATAACAAAAAAATAATATAAAAAGTATCGCGTTGGCTATGGCTCTAATCGAACACTTGAAACTTTTTAATAGGGAAGGGAAATTAGCAGTTAATTTATTCGAATGCATTCGATCAGTCGTGAGATCAGATTAACGATTGAGCATCGATTTTTAATTACGAATAAGCTAATCGAATGACCTGATTTGTTTTATTTTCTAGTAAATTAAGTGCAGAATCAGGGCTCATGAACTTGGAAGGTGAAAACATGTTTGTTTTGTTTTGACAGCGATCTGCACGTCAAAAATGTGGATAATATCTGTTTATCATTTTGTGAAAGTTTTAAAAAGTCACAAACGAGTCATGTGTATACTTATAATCAAAATGTCCCGTTTTGCATTCACATTGAAAACATTCTTTACTTAGATTAAAAGGTTTCGTATTTGCAAATACCGTTTATTATACCGATATCGGAAATACTGGCCTTAATATCATCATCATCATCATATCAACCCATATGATGGCCCACTGCTGGGCACGGATCTCCCCAGTAGATCCTGGGGGTAATTGCCATAATCGCCACGCTTGGCGAGCGGGTTGGCGATCGCAGTAAGGCTTTAAGTACGCAGAGGACGCTGCTGCCCGTCCTCCGGAGTGAAATCCCTTAGTCGCCTTGACGACACCCACGGGAAGAGATGGGGTGGTACTATTCTTAAGCCGGCACCACACGGCACAGTGTGTATACTTATAATCAAAATGTCCCGTTTTGCATTCACATTGAAAACATTCTTTACTTAGATTAAAAGGTTTCGTATTTGCAAATACCGTTTATTATACCGATATCGGAAATACTGGCCATAATATATGACTTCATAATGCTAAAACATTTAATTTTCAACCATTAAGGAGGCTACTCTGAGAGCTATTATACTCGGGACAACTTTAAATGAATGGGCAGCCCGACGATGCAGCCAACATTATATCAATTTATATTTATGCACGCATAAATTATACCTACAGCAAAAAGGTCGCGTTTCTGGGCCGAGTGACGTAAGACATTATGAGTAAAACATATTTTACAAATCGATTCTCGTTAATCGTATACAAAACGTTATCGATCCTTCATTGTTAACAAATATTATTTGCATAAAACCCTAATCGTTTATCGATATAAATTGATTGGCTTATTAGTGTATTAATTGTAATGGATTGATTCGATTATTTCTGTGATTACTCGATACAATTTAGATCATTATGCCTCTTAATTTCCGGCTATTTAAATGTCTTAAAGAATTATAGGCTTCGCCTTGATGAATGAAAAAAGAAGTTCGGTGAGGCTGTCGTAAATTCATTCGTACAATGCCGCTGTTAAATATTTGTGTTTGATGTTGGCGATGTTCTGCGAATTTTACGATATATGCGAGTATAAAGCGGACAAAGTCGTAAAACTAATTAGCTTGTGAATAAAGCCTCGAATGATCCTAATTTTATGCTTGATGACCACTAAACTACGTTCAAGGATTAAACTAATAAATACAGCATTTTACAACCGCTAAAATTTGCCGTATTTTTAAGTCTTTGATAATACATTTAAATATTTTATCGATGCTGTAAAGGTCATCCCTATTTATAGGCGTAAAATATTAACAAAATACGAAATTACCATTTATGTAATTTTAATACATGTAAATAATAAATATTTCATCCATGCTGTAAAGGACATCCCTATTTATAAGTATGAAAATATTTACAAAAAATATATTATTTATGTAATTTTAATTCACATAAATATTGATAATCAAGCAGTTTATTATATGGATATTATGATTATTTTAAATTTAACATTATTTATCGGAACTGATGACCTCATAGTAATTTATTTTCGACATCTCGGTCAGTAATTCTGACGTAATAGAAAAAATTAATAGCAACATTTAGGGCCTATAAAATATACATAATATACCTACGTAATAAATAATGAAGGTACAAACATGGTGTCATGACTATTTTACTGACAGCAATGATAAACAAGACAACAGAGTAGATTTTACTTTTTTCTACAATCAATATTAAGCTCTCTGCTCGAATGCGTTGACACTGGCTGACTAGAAAAAAAAAACACCTAAAAAAAACCCATTGACGTATAGACCTGGACCGGGTCATCCTTTGAATTAAAAAGTAAATTAAAATTGACTGCAAAGCGTGAAAGAGAGACAATACTAGTGCGGGATCTTAGAACACCGCTACTTTCGGTTTCCCTTTGCATTGTAGTTACTTAGTACTATAGGTACAAAGAACCATGTACAGCGAGATATATTTATGTATAGGGTTACCTCAGAAAAAATAACTTTTCGCATCTGTGGCCTTTGACAGGTATTGTCCACAAAGTAGCGTTGTCTCTTTCTAAAGAATAGTAAACTTTGTGAGGTTATGGCGCAGTCCTTGTCTCTACGTCAATGAAAAAAACCAACTGCAACGAAGGGCCGATGGGCTTCTAGTTGTAGTTTAATAGGCAATAATAGGTTTTTTATTATTATTTATTTTAGGGGGTATTATATGATGAACATGTCAACCCAAACTATATTAAATAATAAAGCTGAAGAGTTTGTTTGTTTGGCTAGACACGCTAATCTCAGTAACTACTGGTTATAATTGAAAAAAATGATTGTGTTGGATAGCCCATGTATCGAGGAAGGATATAAGCTATATAACATCACGCTGCTAAAATAGGAGCGAAGCATCAATGAAATTGCGCGGATTAGTAGAAAGCAGTCCTTTTGTCATACTATATAACATAGTATGACAGGACTACTTTCTGCCTATACAAAGTTCAGTAGAGGATTATAGGTTTAAGTAGAATGGTTTCTCTTGCCAAAAGTGCCGCCATTATGTTTAGATTAAGTCATTCCATATAAGGATTGGAATATATATCTGCATGTATATTTAAATAAGCAATTACAAAAGACGGCTGTGTTGTTGATTAATGGAAGAAAAATTGTTGTCTTACCCTCTGTAAGTTCAAGGACAGGGTGTTGATGAGTGAATCAGAGAATTAGATGAAAGAACATTCCCTCCGTGGCGAATTCGCTAACGCTTACAATGACAATTCAAATAATAAAAAAAATGTCTATGGTCTCCACCGCAAACGTCAAATTCTTAACAAATTGAATCTGCCATTTTATTCTGTTTTCTACATGGTCTTACCATTCGCTTGATTAAATGATTCATCGAATAGTAAAAAATAGCGAAGATTCAAAATACTGTCAATAGTGCAGCTTTTCTATGCATCGACTTAGATTGACCACGTGACATATTTCAATTTCATACATTTTGTACCTACTTTTCCATTAACGACATCGCTATTCCAATTTGACTTTGTCTAGGCCCCCTGGGGGGTAAGACAAGGTACATTCGTTCCGTGATGAATTCGATAACACCGTACTAATCGTTCGCAAAAATAAAAAATGTCTATGGTCTCCACCGCAAACGTCAAATTCCATAATAAAATTATTTTCCAATAACGACATCGCTTTTCGATTGTGACTCTGTCTAGGCCCCCTGGACTTTAAATTGAATTGATTGAGAATTCCACGTATTTATCATAGACGTAGGTAACTTTTTGTGGTGTTATTAGCCTGTTTAATAATGTAAATCAAGTCACTAGCAAACCATCTCTAGTTAGTCACTAAAGTTAAAACTTATACTGGGTGGCGCAAAAGTAAAGACCCTATTTGGTTCAGCTATAACATTTTTTCTAAATTAGAAAACTAGATTTAGATTTTTTTAAATGTATATTTGTGCCATTAAATTTCGTACCATTAGGATTTAAAGATGATGTCTTTTAAATGGTGACCTCCAGAGTTGATACACATTTGAGCCCTATTTATGACATTTTGCATAACTTGCCGTAACACTTCCTGCGATATGTTCGTTATTTCTTGACGAATGTTTTCTTTTAGAGCTGCGAGAGTCTGTGGCTTGTTCACATACACCCGAGATTTCAAAAAACCCCAAAGAAAGAAGTCTGGACTGGTCAGATCGGGTGATCTTGCAGGCCAAGGCAAATCGCCAAAACGAGAGATAACTCGGCCTGGAAAAGCGTCCCTCACTAAGTCCATAGTGTCGCGCGCTGTGTGTGCCGTAGCGCCGTCTTGTTGAAACCAGATGTGCTCCAGCCCCAATTCGTCCAAACTGGGTATCAAAAACTCACGTAACATGGTTCTGTAGCGTTCTCCAGTGACAGTTATCGCATTGCCTCCAGCGTCTTCGAAAGAATAGGGTCCGATCACTCTGTCAACACAGATGCCACACCATACAGTAACTTTTAGTGGGTGTAGAGGTGTTTCTTGAATAATGCGCGGATTATCAGTGCCCCAGAACCGAGTATTCTGCTTATTGACATGCCCTGAGAGATGGAAATGCGCTTCGTCACTCATAACCAATTTTGAAGGAAAATAATCCTCTTCAAGGTTGAGGTTTATGACGCGCTGGCAGTAATCTAGACGAGCTCGGTGGTCAGCAGGCAGCAGCTGATGAGTCATTTGAGTTTTATACAGGAACATCTTTAAGTCTTTCACCAAAATACGCTGCAGGGTCCGTCTGGAAATGCCCAATTGCGTGGCACGTCGCCTCGTTGATGTTTCTGGACACTCTTCCACATCTTCGCGCACAGCATCGATATTTTCAGCTGAACGGCCTGTTCTTGGTCTCCCAGACTTAGGTCTATCCAATGTTGAGCCAGTTGCTTCAAGGCGTGTGGCAAAGCGTCGAATTGTGCGACCAATCGGTGCCGGACGGTGGGGAAATCGTCGACGAAATTCACGTTGTGTTCTTATCACTGATGAATTATTCCGTAAGAACATTGACACAATTATTCCACGTTCTTGGGGAGTAAAACGGTCCATGTTTATTTTCAGTGTATTTTACATTTGTTCACTACACAATTTTCAACAACAGAATGACAGAAAATGTCATATAAAAAAAAAAAAGTATTTTCTTTAGTGCCAGTACTTTTGCGCCACCCAGTATTAGATTTCTTTTTTTTAATATAATATCATTGATATTAAAATAATAATATATCTATAATAATATCTTGGGTCAGCTCACACAAAGATATTTGATCCCAAACAAAGCAGAGCTTGTACTATGGAGACCAGACAACCAATAAACATGGTTATATATTTCTCAATACAAATAATCCCTACTAATATAAATGTGAATGAAAGTTTGTTTGTTACGCTTTCACGCGAAAACTACTCAACTGATCATCATGAAACTTTGTACACATATTCTTGGAGGTATTAGAAGTAACATAGGATTATAAACAAAAATGGGGAAAATTTACGCAGACGAAGTTGCGCGGGACAGCTAGATCTAAATAATAATAACACCCAGACACAGAATAAACCATCGTGCTAATTACACAAAGTTTTATCCTGGGTGGGGATCGAACCCACGACCTCTTGCGTAGCAGTCGGATACACTCCCATCGCGCCACAGAGGCAGCCATAAGAACAATTCTGGCATTTATTTCACTTTCATTAGTGGTGCATAAACATTTTTTTCTTTACCACAAATCATGTAAAAGTTTCCTATAGTATAGGAAACTTTTACATAGAGAAAATACACTATTAGCAACGATCATAAAATAGAAAATAGCTCAGTTGCCAACAGTAAAAAGCAACAGACATAAAAGATCTAACAAAAAGTGGATCGGCGCTTGATTAATGTTCACAAAAACTGATGCTTAGTGGCTTGATCATTGTTGACGGGTCTTATGGTATATACCTACCTACGTAAATAAGTCTGTTAGGAGAACAGAAATAAAATGTTTTGACTTGTCAAGGCCGAATTCTGGCCTATATTTTTGAAATAGGGTTTGCTTTGTAGATATCTAAAATGTATTTACGTAGTTAAAGCAAGCTCTATTTTGAATTTATTAACAAGTTCCTATTACAAATCTTGAATTAATTATGGCTTGTGATAATTTTTAAAAGATTGACCGATGAGTTTATTGGCAGCTTCTTCTCATGAGCTTTAGGTACAAATGTACCATTGGAACTGCCGACTGAATCCGATTTTGTGAAAAAAAATCGGTTGTCTGTAAAGTCGGTTTACTGACGATAGTTGAACGTGACAACGTCATAAGAAAGTACTGATGGAATGGTTTCCTGCCGAACGCGAAGGCCGATTGTGCCTCTTTGTCGCTCGTTCCGCGCTCTCGCTTGCACTTAATGGAACGCCTCAGAGCGAGGGAACGCCTCAGAGCGAGGTAACGCCTCATTTTTTCGTGCGTTCAGCCGGCTCCATCGAATTATAAGACGTTGTCAAAAATGAGTTTGAGTTTTATTTGTAACTCTTGTAGGAGAAAAAAAGAAATTCATTACCTTTGTAGGAACTGAATTATCTTTTTGGGTTTGGGTGGGTACGGAACTGTCAGTGCTCATGTACCACTCGCATTTTTTTATTTTTGTTATCATCAGTGATTTTTTTTGTCCGAGCCTACCTACCAGGTTCGCCACTGATGAGGTGGTATATCCACGTTCTGCCACGGTTGACGAATCCCGCGACATGACACTACCAATGCCGATCATTGGTAGGTAATCACACTTGCTACAGTGCCCTTCAACCGAAACAAAGTCGTCTAGAATAAATGCAGGGTAGCATTGTTTTGTCTTACGTCTGGTCTTAATAATCTAACTATCGATGGATTTGGCTACTAGAGGTACATACAAAATATGTCAAAATTCTACCTCTAGTAGCCAAATCCATCGATAGTTAGATTATTGAGACCAGACGTTAGCAGGTACCTAACTAACGTTTATAGCCGAAGTCGATATTCGATCCGTTGCCCAAAATGCGATTAAACGATTGCACATCAGTTGTTTGAGCTGATGTATGAATGTGTAAATTGATCTAACATTACGTTACGAAATCAGGGACTTAGTATCGGATTACGGAATGCCAAATGCATCGTTTTATAGCTTTGTTGTTGTAAGCGGATACCTGTTTTGTTGCAATTTTGTTGGTCGACTGTTCATCGCTACTCATTAGATGTGTATGTTGGTTATCGATTAAAAAGTAATCTATGTATATCCTGCCCTAAAGAGGCGTCTAAACGGGCCATTTTTTACGGCAATTGGTGACGGCACTATTGGCAACTAATTGCTCCGCCAATAATGGCAATATGTCTACAATTGTATGGCGCATGATCCAGTCTCCTAAACGGGTTACACAACCCGGCAACAATAAAATAGAGGGCGACTGAAACAACAACAAAATTGGCCGGGCAACATTGCGGAAAATAGATCGCTCAGCGAACGTCCGGCAACCATCAAATCAATATTGGAGAGTACTGCCATGATGCCGACCACAGCATTGCCGCCACAAATTGCCGTAAAAAATGGCCCGTTAAGACGCCTCTTAAGATTCAGACTAAGTATTCTGGGTATAGATTTTATTTGTAGACTTTTATTTCACATTTGCTGACGAGTGTCTGCTAGTTATCTTACGTATTACTTGAATTTAAACTAAAATATAAGTACGGTTGAGCCTAGCAACTGTCAGTAGGTATATTATAGTTGCAAGGGGAAACAACTTTGAACTTGAAGGGTATAGTGGCAGAGCACATTTTTGGCTGACTACCTACATGCTTCACTTGATAGAGATCGTTTATGTTCATGGATCTCGGAACACTACGGAAGTAAGTGGTCCGAGAATCCGTGTCCATCGGTAATCTCGATATTTTGTAACAAAGTGTGGTCGTAGGTCTACAAAAGGTGTGAGTTATGTCAAAACGAATAAATTAACAATTTACTTAATGTGCTAGGAAAAACTACATACGAATCACAAGCACCTTACATCTATTAACCAGTGTTGCCATGTTAGAAAAACTTGCCGTTTGCGTAATCCGGTGCGTAAGCGCATACGAACATAAACACGTGACATTTAACTGGCAACACTGACGTTTTCTTAGAATAAACATTAGTATTCTTAGCATTTATTATCCGCGCTTGTTAAATTTTAAGTGTTACAAAGGGCAAGTGTCGAATTTTAACTATTGTGATTGTAGTTTGTAACTTCAATTCTTGCAAATAATATATTTTATATATTTTAGGTAAATACCTACCTATTTTGTATGCACTTACCTTAATGTTTATTCATCATTACAAAAAACCGTAATACATGAGACAAAAAGTTGAATATATTTAAATCTGCTGAACGTATCGATAATTAGAGACTTAAACCAATCCCACCAAAAGCCTATAAATAGATAATGCTTGAATAATTACAATTGGCAACACTATGCAATTTCGTAATGCAACTCGAGCAGGTGATTCACTGTTTTCCTTTCGTCCTAAATTTAGCTTGGGAATCACTTAACTCGACTGCAAACATTGCAATAACTTGCTAAATGTGCACTCAAGGTAAAATTAGATGCCACCGTACTTTAGAATTGGAAACTAGGTGAAAATTTAAGCTTGGCTATTATAACCTAGTAGTTTTAGATGCCATTTAGCCTAACAAAAACTTGATAGTCATAACCTACAAATCGATCGATAGATTCGATTTGTAGGTTATGATGTATCAACATTTCGAACGAAAATGATTGAACCCTTATAAGACTATGACCACTGCTGCCCTATCTAGGAACTCCTAGGTCGTAGTATTAATCAGACTAACTAATTTGATTACTTTGCAATTGGGAAATAGGACCAAGTATGCTTAATTATCATCGTTTTGGTCCACTGCCGTAACACCCAGTTAGTAGCTAAACTACTTAATTAAAGGCACTTCGGTGTGTGTACAAAAAAAACTAAAAAAAATACATTATACAATGAATCATTGCTATAAAAAAAAACTACTAAACAGTAGCAATGAGGTTATGACTTGAGTCACAAAAACTTTTTTGTGTATACGTATTCATATTTTTTACACAAACATTGAGATTCTTTTAAGAACTAATCATAACATTGAAATTAGGAATAGGAGTCAAGGTCAGTAGTTGCCAACCGCTTAAAATATTTACACTGGCAACATTGTAATAATACTGCAACCGTATCAAAATAAACTTTGAGAAAATTGCGTAAGAACTAAGAATCGCGTTTCGCGAGAATAAAAATATTGATACTGGCAACATGGCGGATATCGGATTTTAAATTTGGAATTATATTTCTGGAAGTTATATAAACATTCTTTCAATGCTATCCATTTTTTTTTTATTGTGACGTGTAGAATCCTACTTTCTTTTGCTAAAGTCCAGTTCCATTGTCAAAGGGTTAAATTGATTTTTCTTCAACTAAGAAAAAAAAAACGAACACACACGATGCGTCGTTTTCAATTTTTTATAACTCTGTAAAAAAAACATACCTCGTGCAATAAGATAACGTGCAAATCGGTGTAGCGCTCAAACAGATGGACAGATTAGTGTGCGGTTTTCTTTATTAGGAAGCTAATTTATTGGGAAAGTTCTTGAATTTGTTTCATGAAAATTCGTACAGCTGTTTTCAAGTTAATACAGTTTTTGTCGCATGTGTCGGGGTCTATGTACTGTATGTTATTGGCATTTGCCTCATCAAAGGTAAAGCAGATGAGTAGGCTCTTTTTTTGAATGTACATAGGTCATATTGGTCTGGTAATACAACTGGCGACAGTTGATTCTACAAGATGGTTGTGCGTGTCGAGATGGTGAGGGACAGAAATATTTGCATGTTTGTCGCATTTATTGTTTTTAAACTTTCGCGATTTTTATTCGACCGTGGTCGGTGCAATTCGATCGAAACGTCGGGTAAATAAAAGTTTCGTTACCTTTATATAATAGGGTATTTGACTAAAGTCAAATCAGCCTCTTTTTAAGAAACGTCAAAAACGAGCTGCTCTGTACAAATTTGTATGGAATGCTAGCATATGACGTCACGTTTTCTATGGTCAAATTATTTACTTTCTGTGTTTCTCTTTATGAGTGTAAATTATGTAATACATTAAATTAATAAATGAACATATTTTTTAGAACACTTTATGGCATATTTTTACCAAAATATTTTATTTTGATAGTAGTCAAATACCCAATTTACGCAATTTAGTCCCGAAATATATCTAAAAGTTTGTCGCATTGTACAGTGCCGAAACAGTACTTAAAAAGTCTTCAAAACTTACTTACAAGATTTCTTATAACATGTAAATGTAGTTTCTCGTTCTTACCTGCAAGCAACAAAATTTAACACTTAAGTTAAAATATACAAGTCATTCGTTCACTTTAAATATTTAAGTGAAAGTGAAAATATGTTTCATTTTCTATTTGTAACGCGTTTTCTATTAGTCTCTAAAACACGTTAGTTTTTTAACGATACTTACAAGCAAGTATATAAAATTTCGATTAAGTATCGAATTCATTTTGAAAAGTTTCGCCGAAGAAACAAGAACAACAGAAACCGATTTCTTAGATTGCATTATTGTGGTAGGCAACTACGGAACCATACATTGTGCGTGGCCCGACATGCTCTTGCCCGATTTTTTTCAAAATGAATGCGAATTTAAAAGTTAGATATATCTACGTACTAACTAATGAGTAGCTAATCAAGTAGTAATTATAAGATCATATTGTTATCGTTCTTGAGATCGATAATAACATGATCTCACGATATCTGTATCGAAATTAGTTATCTCATGATAACATAATCTACGATGGTAACAGATTTGACGTTTTGAAGTGCGTTTTTGACCAATTACGTAACCTAAATATGTTTTGTTGTTAAAATGGCATTTTAGGCGCTATGTATTTATTATGTAAGACGATTTAAGTGGGGTTCAATCATCTCTCATTTTTTTCTTACAATGAGGGGGTTTATATAGCTCTCACAGCTCTACACCCCTTCCCACCTCCTCATAATATCACAAAAATACGCAAAGGTCGTACCTACAACATTTCGTATACTTACCTAAGTGGCGTTAAAAAACGCCTTAAACCGATACTACTTACGGCCGGTCTCAATAATCTAACTAACGATGGATTTGGCTACTACAAAATATGTCAAAATTCTACCTCTAGTAGCCAAATCCATCGATAGGTAGATAGATTATTTACTATTTTTTGTGATTTTTATTTTTTTATACTAATTTAACATTATTCAATGTAGATTGTCGTACTTCTAGTGCCACCTAGGATAAACCTTTGTGTGATGAGCACGATTGTTTATTTTGTGTCTGAGTGTTATTTAAGGGGCGTCTAAACGGGCCATTTTTTACGGCAATTTGTAGTGGCACTATTGGCAACTAATTGCTCGGCCAATAATGGCAATATGTCTGCAATTGTATGGCGCATGATCCAGCCACCTTAACGGGCTCCACAACCCGTCAACAATAAAATAGATAGCGACTGAAACAACAACAATATTGGTCGGGCAACATTGAAAAATCGATCGCTCAGCGATCGTCCGTCAACCATCAAATCAATATTGGAGAGTATTGCCATATTGCCGGCCACAGCATTGCCGCCACAAATTAAAGTATAGTCTTAAGACGAAGAGAATAGATTCGCGGGTCTCCAAGAAGATCGGACGTAAGTTGGCGGATACGAGTCAATACGCCAAATCTGTAAATGGTCTTACTTACTCTGTGGCTCTATTTCAATAATTAATATAATAATAATAATTATTGTGATGGGCAACTACGGAACCCTACATTGCGCGTGGCCCGACATGCACTTGCCTGATTTTTTTCAAAATGAATGAGATATTAAAAGTTTGATATATATACTTACTAACTAATGAGTACCTATCAAGTAGTAATTATAAAATCATATTGTTATCGTTCTTGAGATCGATCTCACGATATTTGTATCGATATAAGTATGAGTCTTAAGACGAAGGGAAAAGATTCGCGGGACTAAAATAAGATCGGACACTAAGTTGGCCTATACGAGTCAATACGCCAAATCTGTAAATGGTTTAAATTATTATTCATAATGAAAGTTGTATCCATTGTAACTGGTGTCATTTTGAGACCACTCTAACACAATTTTAATTCAATTGAACGTAAACTAGGGCATGAGAACATTATTACGCACATTTCCTCAAGGTAAACATCATATCGTTTAGGAAATGCACGGCATATCACTGATATAGTGATAACAATAATGTATTTTGACAGTGATAGCAGTGATAAGTGCATTCACTAGAGATTTATTTAGGTCAGTGTAAGGCTGTTGTCCTATTAATATACAGTAGCGATTCTACACACATCAAAAGTGTCTAGGGATCAACATATATTTTTGCAATAACTTTTCTCCTGATTGATTTTTTTTTTTTTATTTCTTTAAGGATTCATCAAATAAAGTGTTTTCGTTTGTCACAGTAACGATAAACCAAGTCACCTTTGCATTAATAAAGAAATTTGCCATTTTCCTAATAAAGGGATTTTTGACATTTGAACCACTAACATTAAAGTTCGAAAAAAAGACTGAAATAACAGTTTTCTTTAAAATTTTATTGGGTAACTTAAACAATTAATAATCCGTGTTTCTACCGCGAACACTAATAACACAAGAACATCGGTTTGGCATACTCAAAATGAGTTCATCCAAATCACGCTGTGGAATGGCCGCCCATGTTCGTTGCAACAACAAAAAAAGGTCTTCTTGCGACTGGATACCCTCCATATTCGGCAGAGCTCTTCTCTGTAGCATATCCCATGCATGCTCAATCGGGTTCAAGTCTGGCGACTGAGCAGGCCAGGGCAGGACATTGATGTTAGCTGCGGCGAGAGTCTGTCTTACAACTCTTGCGGTGTGCGGTCGTGCATTATCATGCATTAACTGAAATAAGGGACCGATTTGCACTTGTAGAGGAACGATGACGTCTGATACAATCGTCTCAGCATAAATTTGAGCGTTGAGGTTGCCTCTGATCCAAATCAACTCAGTTCTTCCGCCGATCCAAATACCCGCCCATACCATGATGGTTCCACCACTATAAGGATGGACTTCCTGGCAGGATTTTAATCGCTGTTGGCGTCCAGGGGTTCTCCAGTGTCGTATACGTCTTGTATCCGGTCTCATACCAAAACGAGACTCATCAGAAAAGCACACGAAACGCCATTGTTCTTCTGCCCAATTTCTGTGTTCAAGAGCCCATTGATATCGAATCCTACGATTGTGCATTGCTATAGGTGGTACCCGTAGCGGTCTTCGGGAATGAAGGTTCACTTCATGCAAGCGGTTTCTGACTGTTTGGTCGCTAATTAAGTTCCCTGAAGAGTGATGAAGCCTCACGGCTAACATCATGGCGGTTATTGTTGGACCTCTTCGAGTTAAGATTTGAATGTATCGGTCTTGTCTCCGTGTGGTGCAGCGATACCGTCCTCCATGGCGCTCAGCCACGGTACCAGTGCTTCGGTAACGTGTCCAAAGTCGACTGATAACACTCTGACTTGTATTCAGAGCTAAAGCCACAGTACGCTGCCGGGAACCAGCTTCTATCATTCCCACGGCTCTGAGCATTTCTTCCCTGCTTAAATGACGTCGCCGCTCCATAATAACGTTGGTTTTAATCAGTAGTAGGGAAACAGTAGCACTAATAATGTCTTCAATGCGTTGTATGTTTTTATAGGGAAAATATTGACAGCTGATTTTCATCTTTTACTCGAATTTGATTCACAGTTCCTGATTCAAATTATGAAATGCACCAAAAAGGTACCATATAAATTTATAAAATCATAAATTTATTACAAAGCCACATCTCAATCTCAAGAAATCCGCATAAAAATGCTTGATCCCTAGACACTTTTGATGTGTGTATTTCAAAGATTTTTACAAATGATTCTCTATACTAATCTATACTTTATGTATACATCTATCTAAAAAGAAAAGACATAACTATTGTCTAGGTAACTGCAACGACAAGCCTAAACTAGGCTCCTAATAAGATGGAATTTTTGAAGTTCCACCGAAAGACACACAAGATCACAGTTTTAAAAATTTACGCATGCAAAGCCGCGATGGTTTATATGAAATAGGAAGCTAGCTGTAATTTTCACGTGAAATTTATCGAAATTAATGAATATTATGAAATACTAAATGTTTTAAAAGAGTCGACCCGTGACCACGATCGGTGCAATTCCATCGAAACGTCGGGTATTTACCCGACGTTTCGATGGAATTGCACCGATCGTGAAAAAGTTCGTACCTTTAAATAATTCACGCGATTAAGTCCCGAAATATATCTAATACTAAATGTTTGTTCTATTGAATGTTTATTATGGTTTATCGCAGACACCTGAATGCTTTCAGTTTAAAGTAAACAAATGACGTATTTGTACGTTTCTTTAGCGGTTACCTATTTTGCGTATTATTTTGGCGTTTTCCCTAACACTCCTTAAATCACCGACACGCGGCAATTTAGCTCTGTGACAGCTCTAGCATATATGAATCGCTATTCGCTCGCAGTAGGGCAGGTGTGTAAGACGCTAAATGCAGAGTTACGCTAGATAAGGTTAATTATATGTGTATTTAATTATTTGTACGCGCTATATGATGTAATTAAAGGATTTTTAGGTTACCTATTCAGTATTCAACTAGCATAGGTACAGGGCACCTGTTGGTAAGCAGTTATGGTAGCTTACGGACCCTAGGGATTAAGTTAAACAACCCTGATCAAGAGTTAGTAGTTTTGAGATTTCGACATTGGTGCGAGAGGTCGTGGATTCGATTTTCACATAGGAGCTTTATTTTGCTCATCAATGGTATGATTGTTAAAGCCTCCACGAATCAGCGCATTATGTGTATGTAAAATAAATACTAATGATATAAAAAAATAATACATACTTATAATACAGTACTCCGAAATGCTGCGTAAGAGCATATTGTTCTATCAATGTATAAAGAGAATCAGATTTAAACTGATATGTCACAAAGTAACGGATCAAATTACACATAATTGGACCCAACATTTGTCCCTTTATTTTCAAGATACCGATCTACTAAAACAAATAGAATACTGCGGCGTTTACAAAGGGATGCGTGGGCGCAATCAGTGTTAGACGCCCGCGCACGCGCACCTAAGCGAGTTACTGTAACTTGTTTGCTCACTTCCTGTGTAAAAATACTGTGTGCAATAGAATTCTAGTTACATTTTTTTTAAAGACGATTCCCGCATTGGGGTATAAGCCCTGTGTCGCGGGGGATTTTACAAGTCACGGACACAAAGTACACCCAGACTCGGAACAACAATTTTTGGATCACACAAAGTGGTGTCCTGTGTGGAAATCGAACCCAAATGTGGGAGTGTGTCCAACTGAAGTTGGACACACTCCCACCGCGCCACTGAGGTAATCAAACATAGTACCATTTTTATAGACGCGATATCATCAAATTACTTCTCCCGCTGTGGGCTCGAGCAGGTGGCCGTGTCAGACTTTTACTGACTAAAACCCATCTGTGTTCCTTCTTTCGCCCTGATGTTCCGGGAGCACGGTAACTCTTTCGAACGATCCCGCACTCCCGGTGGGCGCCGGCCCAAGGGGCCCCGTCACTTTTTGACATCTCTTTGAGGCGCGCGTGGAACGGGCCTAGTCCTAAGCTGGACGGCGAGCTACATAGTACCTATCTACCATCATCTTAGCGAATGTAATGTAACGTTCTCCATACCAGTGGCGGCCAATTTCATCAGAGACTATTCAACTACACAGGATACATTATGGTGCGGAAGTAGTACGTAGACTTATGTGCCTACTCTCTATTGTTTGACTCTCATAGTAGATGGAATGGTGAATCAGACATGACTGGAAAGAGATAAAATGCAGGCCCGGCTTAATTTGGGGCATTTTCAGAAAACGGGCACCGATCTATGGACCGATAGCAATAACTTTGCTTTACCTCGCTGATCACTCGATCTGTGATCGGATGATCATGTGTTTCTGCGAGTGAGTTAGGTAGCCATCGCCTATAATATTTGTACTGCAGGCATACACCCTCTTTTTGAGGAATTATCTACGGTTATGTATAAATGATTTGCGAAAATTTGTGATGTTTTTTACTCCTTCACGCAAAACTTACTAAACGGATTTGAATCAGTAAAATCGAAATTTAGCTTGCACCTTACCTACAAATAATTCATCCTTTTATTATTATAAAATACAATTAATTTACAGTATAAAATCACATTTAAAAATACATTTTCTTTTATTTAATTACATAAGGACCTCTTTTTGAGTAAAGACCTCCTTCGTCCTATTCCACGCTTCCATCTTTTGCTATCACTGTCCAGTTTTCACCTGCTGTTTGTTTGATTTCATCCATCCATCTCTCAGAAGGTTTATCTCTTTTTCTTTTGCCTATACCAAACACATTGGCCACAATAAAAACTTAACGAAAATACTAGTCGTCGCTAAGTAGGTATAAGATTTTGATTCAGGGTAAGTGAATAAATTACTGTAAGTACTTTAACATCGCTGCGACAGTCCGCTTGTGACCACGGCCGGTGCAACCTGGTCGAAACGTCAAGCAATTTTAAGGTAAACAATGCGCGTTAATTCCCGTATAATAAATAGTTATAATCATGCAACGCGAAAGTTTAAATGTTAGTAAGTACCTACTTATGAGTTCTCAAGTATGACGCTAATCCTCTTCGCGGTAGGTAATAAATGACCTAGCCTACCATCGCTCAAAATGTGACACTTACTCGCTACTGTTATCATTATCGTATCGAACATTTGATAAGATTTTAATACTGATTTGAAATTTCAAGTTGACATTGTCGGCGTTCTTTGAAACGAATCTTTTTATAAAATAAAGTAATCATACAATATCAGCGCGAATATCATGATTTATGATCGAATGTGATAGCAATTTATGTAGTAACACCAGAGGTGTAACTCTCGCGTTGCCAATCCCGTTTTTAGAGAAAACTAAACTGTTACCGTATGTATAGAATGCTGTCTCGAAACTAGTCGGAATCTGCAGGTGTACAGGCGTTCTGCAATGCTCTGCTAGCCACATTCTCATACATTACCTACCATTATACCACCCTGCCTTTGAGCTTAGAGGGAAGGATTACTAGTATTGCGGGACCACAATCCCACATTGCTAGTTATCTTAAAAAATAATAATAACTTTTAAACACAAGCCTTGAGAAGTTTGTGACTCAGTGTCAACCAGATAGAGAGGTTTGCAGTTACTGTCGGTCCATAAAAGATGGTCTATTTGGTAAAAATGTCACACTGCAATGACTCATCGGAGAGTACGATAAGCCGCTGCTTCACTCGTTTTTAGGGTTCAGTATCCAAAATGGTAAAAACAGAACCCTTATGTAAAAATATAAATAATAAAAATACATAACGGGGCACTCCATACATGTACTTAACAATAGCTAAAAAATTTTTTTTGAGAAACATCAACATATGGCACATCATTCGACAAGTCTTTTAAAAACATTTAAAGGTTTTAAAAAAACTATTTTGATTAAGTCAATATTTTTAAAAACTCCCCCCTCTTACCTTTGAACCGTGAGGCCAAAAAGTGTGAAAAAAAAATAAAAATGTAGCCCTTAAGAAATACTTTTAAGTAAATTTATTTTGGACATGACGGGATACACTACCAGTATAAGTATATAATCTATGGGATACACCGTCATTTAGTTATCGCCGAAAAACTGTGTATCTCAACAAAAGGGAGTACCTAAGTGCCATGAACACACGCTATTCTGCTGCAATTATTCATATTTTTTTTTTATTTGCAACGTCTCCGAATCTCTACACTCAGCATGGTCCGACATGTTCTTGCCTAGTTTTATTAAGATAACTAGAATCAACTGTTTGTTTGGTATATTCGAGCATTTTTTAATGAATCTATTAAGTATCACAAAAAACTCAAGCGTGTAGTGATATTTTTACGCGTAACTCTTCTCTCTAAGATATCTTTCAGTATCCTCTGATTTGATAGCATTTTAAAGACAAATACATTTTCGATATATTAGTGGTAACATTGGCACCTGTTGACCTAACTTGTATCGGTAGTTCAGTAAGTACTAAACCAGTACGTTGGTGAAAGGCCCAAGCAGGAATATAGGGCAGTGTCAGATGAGCCGATAGCCGGGTAAGTACGCCCGGCGACATAAGTCTTTGAATGTGTTCGCCTTTGCTAAATACCGAACTTTAGATCGGTTTACAAAATACAGTGTATACATTGCACAATTTTAGCTAATCGCTTTGGTGGTCTTTCTTTACGCTTTATATCAAATGAGATGACCCGCGCAACTTCGTATGCGTTAATTTTGCCCTTTTTGCAACATTTTTCATTGCTGCTCCGCTCCTATTGATCGTAGCGTAATGTAATATAGCCTATATCCTTCCTCGATAAATGGGCTATCCAACAGTAAAAGAATTTTTCAATTCGGATCAGTAGTTCCTGAGATTATCGCATTCAAACAAACAAACAAACTTTTTAGCTTTATAATGTTAGTATAGATTGCGTAATATACATTGATACGATTTTCACTATTGTCTAGATTAGACATTTTCTGCCTTGTGTGCCACGTATACGTGTAATCATTGCTGTTTTTCGGCTATACTCTGCGAAAGACCGGCAAGATTTTCGGGGGAAAAATATCCTACGAGTATGAGCTTCTGATTCTTAAGGTATCTGGAAATGACATGGATCAAGATGACATCTTTTTATGGAAAATAATATGTTGATCTATTGCTCCATTAAGCGCAGTTCCAACTGGAAGCTAAGCTAAACGAAGTTAACTTCGTTCAGCATAGGTACATCGCTTCGTTCCCCCTGTGAGCTGAGCTTTATAGCATGAAAGAAACTTAAATCAACCATTAGTAAGGATTTCTCTGATAGCATTGAAAATTTACTTCTATTGCGAACTAATCCAAGGTTTTGCTCGCAAGCCTGGTAATCGATGCTCAATTTTAGTTTCTATGTTATTTGCTATAAAGGTTATTATTCTATCAGCATGTGTTGTTTTTGTCACTTTTGGCGTTGACTGTTCGTAAGTAGCTTTGTTTTCGACAGTAAAATATAAGGTGGAAGCTGTAGTACCGTACTGTACTGGACTTATGTAAATGAAATGGCGGGAGAGAAATATTGCAACGGAATTTTCAGGTAAATGTCCTTTTTATATATGATAGGGAATTGGGTATTTGACTACTATCAAAATAAAATATTTTTAATAACCATGTAAAAATATGTCATAAAGTATTCTGAAAAAATATATTCATTTATTAATTTAACGTGTTTATTAATTTTAAATCATAAAGAAAAACACTAAAAGTAAATAATTTGACTATAGAAAACGTGACGTCATATGCTAGCATTCCATACAGATTTGTGCGGAGCGGGTCGTTTTTGACGTTTCTTTAAAAGAGGTTGATTTGACTTCAGTCGGGTATTTGACTGAAGTATATATATTCTTCTAGTTAGCTATGACTGTCCGTCTTTCTGTCTGGTATCCCTTTAACTCAGACACTCTTGGTACTAGAATGCTCTAAAATATGACTGCAGAGGCAGATATAGGATTTTGGTTTTCTTAATCCTAGTAGAGAGATTTTATCAAAAAATAGTAGACATAAACGGGACGACTCAAATACTTTTGGGAGCTTTTACCTACGGAATGTGTACAAAATATAAACGACGACAGATAGGTATTTTACGGGTATCTACCTTCACGTAATATACGTGGAAATTGTACAACAATGTTTCATTATTTTACATAAGTACTTCAAGATAATTGCATGCAAAATTGATAAGACTGTGTCCAAGGCTCTTAAGATTTTTTATCTATCGCTACTTTATTAATAATAGTAACAAAAAATCCTATTTCACTTGAAAAGCAAAATACTACAACTGTGAAAAGTCGATTTAACATTTACATGCAATACCTATTCGCAATAAAGCCGGAGAAAAGGCACTTGGTACGTTGATATGTTGAATTATAATGACTTATAATAAGTGTAGATATTATTATAGTCATTTTTATAGGCATTTCTTGCCAATTACTTTATAAATACAATAATTGCAAGGTCTAGTACATAGTCCAGATAGGTGGTTCGATTCCGGTCCCGGTTTAAAAGATACGGAAGTCTTGGGTTCGATTCCTGGGTCTGTACTTCAAAAACAAAATTTTCTATCTTGCAAAAATGCATATATTGTATTTATAAAGTAATTGGGAAGAAATGCCTATAAAAATCACTATAATATTTTCCCTGCGACATTATAATTTGTTAAAATGCTCTCTGTAACGAAGCAATAACAACAGCCGTGATAGTTCTTTAACTACCGGCTAGATGGCGCATGCGAGGGCCCAACTCGCGAGCATGAAAGGATAGAGAAATTTGAGGTCTAGTAACATAGTTCAGATAGGTGGTTGGATTCCGGCCTCGGTTTGGCTTACAGAAGTCTCGGGTTCCATTCCTGGGTCTGGACTTCAATTTTTTCTATCTTTCAAAAATGCAGCTATTGTACTAGGTACTAGATATTACCTATTTATTTTATAACTTCTAACTACACTGTGCCAAATTTCATGTAGGTATGGTTCAATTGACCATTTCGCTTAATATCCTCGAAGCTACAGTCAACAACGTATAACGACTGAGACAGTTTATAGTCCCGTTTAATTGTCTGGCACACATATCAGTTAAAACTACATTTAGCCAAGGAATCGTTGACAGTCTTAATAGTGATTGTACTCTATAATATTGAATGGAGATAGGCCTACATTTATGTATAACGAAAGTTACTCATGTCTATATGAAAAAGTGACGACAGATGAAATAAAAGATAAAAAAACCACGCAAGAGCATGTCGGGCTATGTTCAGTGTAGGGTTCCGAAGCCTTGTATAATTGTATCAGCAGTAGAGCGTATGTTCATGGCACTTATGCCATTTTGTTGGGAAACTCAGTTTTTCGGCAATAACTCAATGATATCCGATCATGACTAAAATGATTTAAACTACATTTGAGATTTTTTTTCATATATTTTGAGCACACGTTTCAAAAGTTATTTGGAGACCGCCGCCGCGACACAGGACTTGTACCTTGTACCCTATGCAAGAGTTGTCTAAAATAAAAATAATCTATACTAATATTTTAAGCGGAAGAGTTTGTTTGTTTGTTTAAACGCGCTTATCTCAGGAACTACTGGTCCGATTTGAAAAAATCTTTTTTTGTTGGATAGCCCATTTATCGAGGAAGGCTATAGGCTATATAACATCGCGCTACGACTAATAGGAGCGGAGTGGCGACGAGAAATGTTGCAAAAACGGGGAAAATTTACGCATACGAAGTTGGCGGGACAGCTAGTTGTCTATAAAGTCGTTTACGGACGATAATTTTACGTAATAACATCATAAGAAAACATTTATGATTTTGAAAAACCACCATGCCTGTGACACTTTTTTAATTTTTTATTTCCAATTATATTGCATGTCACTGCAATCGCCAAAACATTGATGACATTGTAATAAACAACCATGCCTGTGACAGCTTTAGTGGATTCAGTGCATGCGCCAACGGCCACAATACTTCAGCCTATCAGCAGGTGGAATCGCCATTCACGTTGCTTAGCAACCAGTCAATAACGTGAGCTGTGACGTCACACTTTTTCGTAAAGGCAGCCGGTCATCTATATATATAAAAGGAGAAGCTGACTAACTGACATATCATCGCCTAAACTTTAAAGGTTAGAAACTTGAAATTTTGCACAGGGGGAGCACTAAGAAAGGATTTTTGAAAATTCACCCCCCTAAGGAGGTAAATCGGGGGTGCAAAGTTAATATGAAACTTTATCGTTAAAAATTTTGGTAACAATCTGGCATACACGCGGGCGAAGTCGCGGGCATAAGCTAATCGATTTTTATGACGTTATCACGTTAAAAACTGTTACCAAATTCGCCCAACCGTTTTGGTGGTAGGATCACACAGACACACAGATACACAGGTAAACCCTCCTTTGCGTTGGAGGTTAAAAAAGGTTACCTAAGTGTTAACGTATCATTTAACAATCAAAGTATTTATGATACAATTGTAACTTATTTCAATATAAACGACTAGTTTTTACTCAACAATGATTCTCTATTAATACAACGAATTATTATAAAAAACGGATGTTTATTGAAGCTCATTCGAGCGTGTAAATATACAACTCTTGTTACATAAGTTCGGACAATATTACACTGGCAAATTGAAGCCGTGAATAATCAATTTATATATAGGTAAGTTTATAACTAGTTTTCGTCAGCGGTTCCGCCCGTGTGGATGTCAGTTTTCGCGATAAAATTGTCATCGCAAATGTCCTTTGTCCGGTGTGAAATCCCTTAGTCGTCAAGGCGACTAAGGGATTTCACACTGGAGGACGGGCAGCAGCGTCCTCTGCGTACTTAAAGCCTTACTGCGATCGCCAACCCGCTCGCCAAGCGTGGCGATTATGGCAATTACCCCCAGGATCTACATTCCAGTAGGTTCTACTGGGGAGACCCGTGCCCAGCAGTGGGACATCATATGGGTTGATATGTATGTATGTATGTAAATGTCCTTTCCCTGAACTCAAGTTATAACCATCAAATTTTAATTATACCTTTATTGCATTTTTTAAAACCATACAATTGAAGACCATACAATTATTGCATGTTTGAAAGACAAAAAAATTCAAGAAATCCAGACCCAGAATCGAACGAACGAATGGAACTTCCGTATACCAAACCGGCGCCGGTATCGAACCATCTCTCGGGACTATGTCTAGGACATTGACGTAGAGAACAGGATTGCGCCATAATCTCACAAAATTGACCACCTCTAGAAAGAGACAACGCTACTCTGTGGACATTAACTATCAAAGGCCGCACGTGTTTTTTCTCTTTCACGCTTTGCTTTTTAACTTTTTAATTAAAAGGGATGGCGCAGTCCTGGTCTATACGTCAATGATCTAGATCTATTTTTTTCTATCCTTTCATGCACGCGAGTCGTGCCCTCGCCATCTAAAAAAAAATTTTAGAGTAAAATAGGACGCACATTCCCACTATGCCTTCTTTAAAAAAATAAACGGAATTATTAAAAGGGTGACATTGACTGTCATTTTGACAGACATGACAATTACTAACTTAATGAACAACAAATACAGTTGTTTGAAGTATATGATTGTTTGTTTCATATCTCACTTCTCAAATATACTAACGAGACGTTCTCTGTCTTTAAAAATGATAAATCATGTTGGTCTATGGTCGCCTGTCAATTAAGACAGGTGTTGACGTGAATGAATGATAGAAATCTTAAAAAATGAATGAGATAGGAAAGGCAGATTGCATTTCATTATATTTGGAAGATACTCTTAGACGCGACAATCTCAAGAACTACTAATTTGAATTAAAAAAAATCTTTTAGTGATGGATAGCCCATTTATCAAGGAAGGTTATATAATATCCCGCAATGACCAATAGGAGCGGAGCAACAATGAGAAATATTGCAAAAACGGGGAAAATTTACGCAGATGAAGTAGCGCGGGTCAGTTAGTCACTCTATACATAGGAATGTATTTCATTATGAACTTTCCGGGTCACTTATCAAATGTATGTAGGTAAACTAAGTAGCAGTAAGTAAAGTATTTTATTACAAGCGAATGCTTACAATTACTTTGATAAGAAAATCGATTTTTCACATTGAATTTACGTAGAAACGTTACACTGAAGTGTAATTACTAAGGAGTTTTTAACTAGCTTCAAATATGTGGTTCTCCTTTTGATCCGTATAAATGTATGTTTGCAATTCAAGTCTTTTGAATATTCCACTGCATATTTTCTGGGAAGAGTTTCAGTATACACTAGAGCAAATCTTTGTAATTAGGTATTTGAATGTCAAGTCAAATTAGAATCAAGATTGGCTCTGGGTCCTTATTCACATATTCTGGGTCCTTATTCCGTTCTCGGGCAAGCCCTTGCGAACTGTCAAAATCTTCTCTATGTATATAGTAATTACAGAGCTGCGCGGCTGCGCTTGCACGGCGGACATCTTTGAGCGCACCGCGCGTGCACCATTTCGCGCGAAAACGGAAAAAAAGAACCTGAATAAGGACCCTATAGAGATTTGTAATTTGACATTATGGTGTCAAATCATTTACTTTTAGTATTTATTTTGATGATTATAAATACAAAAACATGTTAAATTCAGTATGAACATTTTTAAAGACGTATTATTACCTGATTAGCGTAAAATATAATGCATTGTTATTGATTCAAATAACCAATTAATCGGTGATATACTTGAACATTTTTTATTACCCTTGTTTAGCCGTTGCATCCAGAAGCAGTCAATTACCAATATATAAAGACTACACCCTGATACTTAAAACACAAGCAAATGAGATTGTCCTACCAAGCCCTGCATATAATACCTACATTATATAAAAATATAGGTAAGTACGTCAACCAACGCCATTAAGGTTATCTTATCAAAATATCCATCCATCTATCAAATCCTTTGTCTCTTAAGTACTGGAAACCCACTGGGACTTAATACGGTCATGGGCACTCTTTATGATGATGGAAGAGGCGACCTATAGGTACTTATTTAGGCATAAAATGTAAGCTGTTCTTTGTTTGGAAATATCGGTTCTTCGTCATTTTAGTGCGGGGATGTAGACGGGTTTTCAGCTGACTTTGATCAATATCAAGTTTTCAGTGACCTCGCCGAAATGGCCGAAACGTCGGGGAATTAATCAAAGATTAGCTATAAAAATTTCACGTGATTAACAGGAAGCCTATCTATCTATACTCATATTATAAAGCGGAAGAGTTTGTTTGTTTGTTTGTTTAAACTCGCTAATCTCAGGAACTACTGGTCCGATTTGAAAAAATCTTTTTTTGTTGTATAGCCTATTTATCGAGAAAGGCTATAGCTAAATAACATCACGCCACGACCAATAGGAGCGGAGCAGTAGAGAAAAATGTTGCAAAAATGGCGGAAATGTACGTATACGAAGTTGCGCGGGACAGCTAGTAAAAATGTAAATAGATAGTTGATAGTCGCGCCAGGCGCAGATCCAAGAGTAGGACAACAGGGGCAACTGCCCCCCCCCCCCCAGACTCATGAATTTTCAAGTGTTTGCAAGAAACTACTCAAACTTGGTCAGTATTGGGTCAAAGTGCCCCCCAGAACATGATCCAGGATCCGCGGCTGAGCCTACCGGAACGGAGTACACACATACCAGGTTTTGTCTTTTTACTAACTTCCAAGTTCAAAATAATTTTACAACTGCGTTAAAACAACGGATATGGACATTTTCGGAACACACAGATTTTTATAAATATCTATCCCATAAGTTAAGTATCATGGATGTCTTCCATGGATTTTAATGGACAGACGGAAAAATACGGCAATTTCTTTTGGTAGAACTAGAGAGAGAGAGAGAGAGAGAGAGAGAGAGATACTATTTGATTTTTTTTTAACTGCCAATAGATGACCTCCGACCCGATTTTCTAGTTTGCCGCCACTTTTTGGGTTGCCGAGTTTTGTAATGAGAATTAAATTTAAAAAAAAAACATAAATGTGTGCCTGTTTATGAACTAGATTCTAAATTCGAATAACCCCAGATTACGTTATATCCTGTGGGACAAGGCAACAAAAATAAATGAAATGGCACCAAATCCTTGAATTAACAATGATACACGCGTTTCATTTTAATACAAGGTTAAATAAAACATGTGTATCCCTGCTTTTTTATACAAAGAATACATTAAAATTCAAATATACTCGTATATCGGTTGATAGATTTCTAACCGGAATGACTCAATGGCGACTGTGAAAATCGAACTACAAGCGAGGTTAAACATCGGTCTTTAGATGACTGACCGTTTTCGAAAAATGTCATCTATTCGTGTTTTGGAGAGCCTGTTAAGCCATCGGTACTGCGCCTAATCTCTCTCCAGTCGGATTATAAGAGTGGAAACACTTGCACTATAATATTCCTACGCAGTTGGGTGGTCTCTAATGAGAATATTCGCCTAAACCGAAATTGGTCAGGAAACGATTTATAACCGGAATCAAATCGATTTATACCTACTCGAATAGTTCATAGTTCGATTGATTCGATCCATATTTAGCGAATGTTGAGTGGGTGCCGTGACTAAGAGCGTTTTAGTGTCATTTCTTAAATTTACATAATTATTAGCACTTAAGTAACATTGTCGTGAATTATAGGGTAACATGGGTGTTTAGATTTTTTATTTGGAAGGTGTGACGACACAACACATTGTTGTGTGGAACTGTAGATATGTAATATTTGTTTTGTGTTTTTTGGGTTTATGCTTAGCTTTGGAAAAACATGTTAAAGCGTATTCTGATTGTTGAAATGTTACTTCAAGCATCATTTCATTTGTTTAGCATAATCCTAATCGACTGTCAGTATGTCTTTGTTGTGGAGTTTTACCTTCTTAACGGCAACTCGACTACTGATAAACATACACTATCAATAATAAATATTTACTCCTTAGATATATTTCGGGACTTAATCGCGTGAATTATATACCGTATAGTATTATTACCTTTAAATAATTCACGCGATTAAGCCTCGAAATATCTATATTAATATTATAAAGCGGAAGAGTTTGTTTGCCTTGTTTGTTTGTTTGTTTGTTTGTTTAAACGCGCTAATCTCAGGAACTACTGGTCTGATTTGAAAAATTCTTTTTTTGTTGAATAGCCCATTTAAACATCATCATCGTAACATCGCGCTACGCCTAATAGGAGCGGAGTAGCGACGTGAAATGTTACAAAAACGGGGAAAATTTACGCATACAGCTAGTATCTTATAAATATTTACCCATAATGGGAATCGAACCCACGACCTCTAGCAATCATGGTCACTAACCACTAGAGTCTATGTAGACCAACAGTCAACAGGCCAAACTCAGCTTGAGCTAACCCTAACCACGCTGTAAAAATCTCAGTATCTGTTATAATAATATAAAGCTGAAGAGTTTGTTTGTTTGGTTGAACGCGGTAACCTCAGGAATTACTGATCCGAATTGAAAAGATATTTGTTGGATATCCTATTTATCGAGGAAGGCTATAGGCTATATAACATCACGCTACGACCAATAGGAGCGGAGCAGCAATGAGAAATGTTGCAAAAACGGGCAAAATTCACGCAGACGAAGTTGCGCGGTACAGCTAGTAAATGATATAAGTAGGTAACAATACCGCAGAAACCTCTGTGGCGCGGTGGGAGTGTGTCCGACTGCTACGCAAGAGGTCATGGGTTCGATTCCCACACGGGACACCACATTGTGTGATCCACAAATTGTTGTTCCGAGCCTGGGTGTACTTCGTGTCCGTGACTTGTATGTTTGTAAAGTCCCCCGCGACACAGGGCTTGTACCCTACTGCGGGAGTCGTCATTAATGAAAAAAAACAGTTCAAATGTTGGTGAGTGCCTTCTGTAATATAATGTTTGAGTATTAAATTTACATTATTATAATTGCGAACGCGGTAACAGGATAAATATTTATCATATATAATCTCTACGCATACATACACTTGTGTGTGTGGTTTAAGCTGTATTCATGTTACATTTTGTATTTTTAAAACTCCTAAATAGGGATTATTCCCAGTCACGACGATTTCATAAACATTCAGATCACAAACACAAAGTACACTCAGATTCGGATCAGATTTGAATACGTAGGATTATGCCCGAATGCTAACATTTATTTTTAGAATGTGCCTAAGTACCAAAGTACCGATGGCCACTGAAGCAAACGAGTACTAGAGTAGTAACTGGCAACATAATCAAATTAAAAAAAATTAACACGCTACTCTTTCGTTTCTGCTTAAAATACAGTGTTTCCATTTCCCGAAACACAATAGAGTTAGGTACCTAGGTGCAAGAGTGAACCATAACTCTATGAATGACCGAGTAAAAAAAAAGAAATGATTTGTTGTGTAAACAAACAAATAAAACTTGCATTTTCTATAAATATGATAATGTAAGATAATGAAATGCCACATTCTTGGCCTTATCGGGTAACTTGCTAATCGATGTTGCATTCTACAATATTTATGGGCATCATTTAATTATTACGTGATCGGTCTAACTAAGTTATCGGACAAGCCAACTGTAGTCTCCGCCCATGTATACATCTTCTTCTTCGGCGGTAGTCGATGGTTAAGGCATCGGACTCTCAATCGAGAGGTTGCGGGTTCGAATCTTACGCATTATACTACCGACGTGAACCTACACCTAAAACAAACAAATTAGCTAAGCTGTAGGGTTTAACAAGATTGCTAGTAATGTGCGACTAACATTGCTTGTTATCTTTAAAAAAAAGTATAAGGTAAGTACCTACCTACTTTACAGACAGGAGGACAGAAGGTTTTTTTGTCTAAAACACTATTTTTCTACTACCTGTATCTAGACACTATAAGACATACTAATTACTGCAAACTATTCACAACAAGGGAAGGCGCTGGCACCTGTCATACAATGTCCAAACACCTGTAGTACATTAGTACATGCCGCATGCGCGGTGCGCTCAAAGATGTCCGCCGCGCATACGCGTTTAGGCAAATCTAAGCGCAGCTCTCCACTTATTATTATTATTCGGGTTAGGCCGTAATTCAATAAAACAAGTTAGATTTCTAGTTGAAAAATGAAAAATTATATTTACGTTATACGTTGACATTAGAGTTCACAGGAAAAGACAAGAGCGCCGCCAGTGGCAAAAATACTTAAACTTACAATAGCATTTACATAGCCAGTTCGAAACAAAACGTTTACAGAGATGCCTACAAACACTTTATAAATTTATTTATTCAATACTCCCACTTAAATTTATAAGGTAGACAACTTTACTTTACATAATACTTACTCTAAAAAAAATTAACCTCTTTCCATTTAAACACTGAATCACCCAACTCAAACCTTAACTCAAACATTAACCACATGAAACATTTCTCAAAATATTATCTCTGTTTGAATTAAATCTATTTGCAGGCAAAGCTTTAGTTAGGAAATCAGCTAATTGATTTGCACTCTCTACATTATTTAATATCAATAATTTTCTTGGTAACATTCTCTCTAATAAAATTATATCTTATATCTATGTGCTTACTTCTTCTATGAAAAACAGGGTTATTTATTAATTTAATTGCACTCTGGTTATCAACATTTAAAGTTATTATGCCTTGTGGCTCCCCAATATCACAAAGAAATTGCCTAAGCCATAATATTTCTTTAGTAGCTTCACTAGCAGCCATATACTCGGACTCGGTTGTGGACAATGCACAGTATTTTGTTTACGGCTAGACCAAGTGACAGGACCTCCATTCAATAGAAATATATAGCCTGTATTAGATTTTCTAGTGTCCAAATCACCAGCAAAGTCAGAGTCAGAGTAGCCAACTAATTCAACATTACCCTGATATACAATACACACATCTTTAGAATTAATTAAATAACGCAAGATTCTTTTTACAGCTGTAACATGTGAAGAACCTGGGTTATTGACATATCTACTAACAACATTAACAGCATACGATATGTCAGGTCTCGATACAGATGACAAAAATAACAAAGCTCCCACTGCTTCTCTATATGGGAAATTAATAGGCTCATTAGTTGTATTCTTCGATAAATGAACATTTACATCAGCAGGGGTACTACTGCTTTTTGCATCTGACAAATTGAATTTATGTATTATTGTTTCAATATACTGTCTTTGACTTATGCTAATACAACCTTTTTCTATATTTATTTCCATACCAATAAATGAATTATCATTTAAAACCTTAATCTCAAATTTTTGTTCAAGAATATTTAATATTTCAGATAATACAGCTTTACTTTTAGCCAGTAATAACCCATCATCAACATAAAGAATTAATATTACTTTTACATCTTTAAAATATCCTACAAATACACAATTATCAGATGGGCATTGTTTGAAACCACAAATGTCAAGAAAAGAGCAAAATTTTTTATTCCAACATCTAGATGACTGTTTGCGACCATATATCGATTTAATTAACTTACATACTTTTGAAGACTGTGCTTCCAATCCCTCTGGCACCTCCATGTATATTTCTTCGGAGAGCTCACCATACAGGAAGGCTGTCTTCACATCAAATAGCTTGATCTGCAGTTCATCTCTCGCAGCAATACTAAGCAATACCCTGATGGAATCATACCTGCTAGTAGGGGAAAGGGTTTCATTATAATTCAAGCCCTTGACTTGTGTGAACCCTCGCGCACACAGTCGTGCTTTGAATCTTACTATTTCTCCACCTTTGTTTTTCTTTATGGTGAATACCCATTTACAAGACACAGGTTTCTTCTCTGTTCGATCAGTCAGTATCCAAGTTTGATTCTCTTTATGTGAGGAAAGCTCTTCAATCACAGCTTTCTTCCACTGATGGGAATTTGGACTATTCATCGCATCTTCATAAGTATTAGGTATTTCAAATTCTGTGAAATTTAATTCAAGGTTATTATTTCGACGAGAACGCAACGTGACATTTCTCTGTTCTTCCTGTCCCAAACATATGTGTCTAGGAGGGACATAAGTTTCATCTAGTTCTTCTAAACTCTTCATACTATCATCTGAACTACTTTCTTCAGGTAAATTGTCTTGTCGATCGATAACATGTTGAAACTCAACCTGTGGGGGAGACCTTGTAGAATGATCTTCTTGTTCAGTTGTCACTTCAATAAGGCTTTGTTTTACTTCTTGTGTACCACATTCATCTTGTGTACTACATTCATCAAACTTTACGTCCCGGGATATTATAATCTTCTTGGTCTTTTCATCATACATCCTGTAATTATCATGGTCATATCCAACTAACAACATCTTTACACTTTTCTTGTCAAGTTTTCTTCGCTTTTCTTTTGGCACATGTACATAGCCAATGGATCCAAATATTCTGATATGTTGCAAGTTAGGTTTCACTCCATGCCATAGTTCAAATGATGTAACATCCCCCGTCTGGCTTGATGTACTTCTATTTAACAAATATATGGCACAGTTGACAGCTTCTGCCCACATATTCAAAGGAATGTTCTTTGCATATAACATTGTTCTTGCAGTTTCCATGATGGAACGCATTTCTCTTTCTGCTCTCCCATTCTGCTGAGGGGTATACGGGGCAGTACGTTCATGTGTTATTCCCTTATTCTCCAAAAATGATGTAAATTCATGGTTCACATATTCACAACCATTATCTGTATGCAGTATGCGCAAATCATGGTTAAATTTGTTTTTTACAATTGCATTATACTTCAGAAAACATTGAAATACTTCACTCTTATGTTTCATGAAATAAACATAACGATAACTTGTTGCTCCATCTTTGAACAAAACAAAATATTTCATACCCGACACAGAAGGCTCTTCTATAGGCCCACACACATCACTGTATGCAATTTCGCCAGGCTGTGTTGGATCTCGGGTAGATTTCAAGAAGGGGCGTCTTGCTTGCTTCCCATATGAGCACGCTTCACAAACAAATTCCTGATTTCCACTCAATGCAACAGGAATCACACCATTCTTACTCATATTTTTAAGCTCCTTGACGTTCAAATGTCCTAATCTTTCATGCCAAACTGTTATATCTGTTTGCACAATATTACAAACTTCTTGTTTGATTGTTCTGACATCTAATTCATACAAGTTATTCTCTGTTAGACGTCCACTCATGACAACAACATTATTTTTCAAAATCATTGCTTTTTCATAACTCTTCATTATCATATATCCTCTCCTAGTGGCAGCACCTTCCGAAAACAGATTTCTTCGCAAATCTGGTACATATAAAACATTTTCAAGTTTACATCTCTCCCATGTACCATTAATCTTTTTGTCTATCAGTATAGTTCCTTCACCACATACATTGATACTCTGTTTGTTACCCAATTTAACAGAATTATTGTGCTGAGACTCATTAAACTCACAGAAGTAGTCCCGCTTGAAGGTCATGTGCATTGAGGCTCCACTATCAAGAATCCATGCCTCTTCATCATGTTCATTCAACGCAGCGCTGAATGCTAACATATTGTTAGGTTTTTTATCATACTTTTTCTTTGGCATTCGGCAATCCTTAGCAAAGTGGCCTCTTTTATTGCAATTGTAGCATATAAATCTGTGACTTGTTGGTCTCTGGTCATTTGAAGTGTTCTGTTTATTTCCATTACTTGATTTAAAATTACCTTTCGATGTTACTAGTGCTGTCTCACTATTACTTGCATCATTGCTAAGGCTGGCTTCTTCATCTACTAAACGAGAAGTGGGGTTTTGAATCGTTTGACTTTCTTCATCTAGTGACAACCATGCTTGTCTAAGGGAACGGTATGTTGATGGTAATGTACTCAGAATCTTAGTCATTACTGCTGTGTCACTGATTTTCTCACCAGTTTCCCGTAGCTGTTTTGCCAAGCTTTCAACCTTGGACACATGCTGCGCCATCGTATCACTGGCGCTGTATGAATATTGATAAAATTTTTCATGAATTAACATTTTGTTAAATTCAGATTTTTGTTCATAGATAGCTTCTAACTTTGTCATGACTTGTTTAGCAGTCTCGCAGTTTTCTATAAGAGATATTTGGTTCAAATCCATCGATGAGGTTAGGATGAACATGGCCATGCCATCATCTTTATCCCACTGCACTTGCGAACTGGTTTCCACTGGTCTTGCTTTTTCTATGTTCAATCCTTTTGCTCTTAATGCGCACTTCACTTGGAATTTCCATTGTTTGAAATTTTTTCCATCAAATTTCTCAATTTTCATTGCGTTCGTAACCTCCATTTTAGGTTGATTTTATATCGATCGTAATCTTGCTCTTAACTTGAAGATTTTTATTAAAATATATTAGTAATTAGTGCCTGGGCCCATAACCTATTCGGGTTAGGCCGTAATTCAATAAAACAAGTTAGATTTCTAGTTGAAAAATGAAAAATTATATTTACGTTATACGTTGACATTAGAGTTCACAGGAAAAGACAAGAGCGCCGCCAGTGGCAAAAATACTTAAACTTACAATAGCATTTACATAGCCAGTTCGAAACAAAACGTTTACAGAGATGCCTACAAACACTTTATAAATTTATTTATTCAATAATTATGACAAGTTATAGACTTTTCACTGGCAGTTTTCTAAGGCGTGAGGGAATATCCCCGCACTAGGAAGTTATTCCTATGTCGTGGGACTTGACCAACATGCAATTAACGGACACAAAGTACCTATTTGACTGGCCTGTTGGTCTACTAGTGGTTAGCGACCCTGACTGTTAATCCGGAGCTTAAACCCCCTACCCTGTGTGATGAGCACGATGGTTTATTCTGTGTCTGGGTGTTATTTATCTATAATATGTATCTATATTTAGAAATACATAAGTATGTTTATAAGTTATTTGGTTTCCATAGTACAAGCTCTGCTTAGTGGGATCAGATAGCGTTGTGTGAGTTGTCTCAAGATATTATTATAGTTATTTCTGTGCATCGCGGCCGCGATGGGCTGCGATCTGCACTTGCACGAAAATGAATCTTTATGAATGAAATAAAACTCTGTCTTCTATGGAAATCGAACCCACGACGTTTAACGCAGCACTACCTCTGCGCCACCAAGGCAATCTGCTGCTCCAGATAAGTAACACTGAATTGCACCAGCAGTTGTAACTGGCTGATGAACCATAGAAACAAATATTTTACGGAAATAACAAGTTATACGCATACAGATCTAATCCTCAGCACACAAAATTCTTAGAAATTGTGCAACATTGTGATATCGTAATCAAGAGATAACTAGCGGAATAGATAAGTTATCTGTTTGCTTATATTTAAGTCCACCTAGTCACCTAGTTTCACTTGCAGATGTGCATTATCATAGCTAGGAAAACCTTACAGCTTAGTAAGATGACAACGACTGCAGTTGTGAACATAAAAACCCCGATACTTGATTTGAAAAACAAATGTTTTTAAATATAAAATTAAAACAATAATAATTTATTTATGTTACTTTTCTGTACAGGAGTACTTAAATGCTTTGATCAGACTATAAAATGACAATGTTAAAATTTTATATATAGGTACATTAATTGAGATTTTGAGACACCTTTGTTAAATGGAATTGTGTAAGCCGGTCAGGAAGATTTATGGAGAACTTATGTATTATTATTATAAGACAATTATGTACCCTAATCACACAATAAACTTGATTGGTTACGCCGTTTAGAAAATAATCAACTTTTGTTTCAATCAATTAAAACAAAAGTTGATTTTTTTCAAAACGGCGTAACCGATGTCTATCAAACAAAATTAAGTACAATGTCGATTAAATGAGCTTTCTATTAAAATAAACTATATCCAAATACGTCTATCTGTTTGGGAGGTACACACATCTAGAAACACCCAGAGATACCAAATTTTAACTCTAAAGAACAAAACGCGGTTATAGATTTGGCGTATTTTAGGGTATTTGTAAAACGCAACTAATAGGTACAGTACAGAAGTAAGTGTTTATGCGTGCGTAGATGTTATATATATATATATATATATATATATATATACATCGCGATAGTCACCAAATCGATCCAATAGTGACGGAGATTAGCATTTCCATTTACATAATCATCTCACACTATTGCACGCTAATGTCTCCTAAGTATTGCTTTAGATTTATAAAAGCACTCAAATACGCCGGGTCTGTAATGGGTCTAACGCATGTATAAGTACATGGGCAAGACAACACTGAGCATGAGATATCATCAGGCAACCTATCTAGGAGGACAGTTCCGTACCCTTCAAATGTATAGTATTATAATTATAATTGTGTACTATGAAATGGAAATAAAAATAATTATTATTATCCAGCTCCTATCCAGGAGCTGAATGCGAGAAGCCGAAGATGGAACAAAGTGGCGTGCAAATGAGAGGGTCCAGCATTGGACTGCGATAGGCTGATGATGATTATTATACCCAATGAGATACTGACTACTATGGTCGTACGTTTATGTAACTAGTTGAATCACCTTTAGTTGAATCATTTGTAACTTATATGTAATTTATGTAGGTATATTTGTATTTATGGTATGTAAGTATATATGTATTTATGGTATTTATTTATTTAGGTATATTGTGTATTTATGTAAGTATATTTAATTGGTTTTGTTATACTATTATTTTTATATATTTTTTTAGTTTTCTTTGTCTGATTGTATGTAATATCTACAGGTTTACTGCACCTACATACTACATTTCTACATCGCCCTAAGGTAGACTGGCAGAGAATGCTTTTAGCATTAAGTCCGCCTCTGTACAATTTTGTGCATAAAGTTTTAAATAAATAAATATTTTGTAGCTGAGTCTTTACGCAAACGACGAACAGATAGGTAACGTCAACAGTAGTACAGGATAAGGGCATTACTTATCAAATACTTATAGAGTACAATAGTCTATTGACATTGTTATAAGTAGATACCTAAATGAAGAGCTGTCCAGTCATGATTAACATAGAAATGTAATGTGTGATAATGATGAGTTATCTCAAGTATGCGACCTTATGATTAATCCTTACTTATCAAGTTATCACAGAGTGACCGATAAACGACGTTAAGTAAAGAGATTGTTTTATTGTTTAATTCTAAACAATAAATACTAAAATGCTGATCTACTTAGAAACATTATATAAACGACCTGATAATAAATCTATCAGATCTATAGATTTAATCGAAATTTCGATAACCACTAGAATTGCTACAAGCTTAGGTATATGTAGATAGGAGTTGTTCGCTGAAAACGGATTCTCAATACCCAACTAATTTGTATTATGAACATAGATATAAGTCTCGTATTTTATGTTGCTTAGCATATTGTAACTGCAGATTGTAAAGCATTCCGGACAAACCCTTTAGTGGTTTTTGGATTGCTATTTTATACTAAATGTTATGAAATAATGAAAATAAATAAACTAAAAAAAAAAAGGAATTCCCAGATGAAGGGGGTCAAAGATTGTATAGCAAACACATGGATGGCGCTGGGAAGGGCTAGTTTTTTATTTACTTGAATGCGCCAGAAGGAATGAAATATATCAAACCACGTCTTTCTTACATCGTACAAGGTCATATTCTCACTGTCTTTGGGCTCATTTGATACCACGACAATAAGTCTGTAGAGCGACTGGCGTGCAAGGAAAAGTCGAAGGCATAAAGTCATGCGGCAGAATACTTATGCGTTGAACGGACCAAATAAAAGCAGCACTAAATGGTCCACTTCATAAATGTATAAGAATGACCGCAGTAAGAGAGGAATGGGGAGAACTAGTTAAGCGTGTCACCATCCCTGACAAGACGACCACGACCACTCTGCCAAGAGTCTAACGACGAAGAAGAAGCGCCAGAAGGAGGATTATGTTTCTAAATAGACTGTTGATATTTAAAAATAAAATTAAAACGATGTTAATAGAGAAATGTTATTATACCATACATGATTATTTAACTGACAATAGTATGTAATTGTGTATATCCATTATTTTAGATTGTTTATTTTAGTTTGATTATTTCAGATTGAATACTTTAGATTGAGTATTTTAGAACAATAAACTGTCATTTTTTATTAAATTTAATATTTTTTTTATTAATTTTGCATGCTGCTGTGCCAGCAGAATATAATATAATATAATATACGCTATCTGATCCCAAACTAAGCAGAGCTTGTACTATGGAAACCAGACAACTGATAAACATACTTATATATTTCTAAATACATACATATTATAGATAAATAACACACAGACACAGAATAAACCATCGTGCTCATCACACAAAGTTTTATCCTGGGTGGGGATCGAACCCACGACCTCTTGCGTAGCAGTCGGATACACTCCCACCGCGCCACAGAGGCAGTCAAAATGATGAAACAAATTTAAAACCTATTTTAAGAACCCATACTTACTCATGTTTCGCAAAATAAAGATATGATTTGATTTGATTTGTATTAAACAGTATACTTTGATTTCACGACATAGGACTAATTCTTCAAAGTCCTTTACTTTTTCTGCATACTTCATAATGCGGCTGCATTTTCTGGTTGTTGTACTTCTACCGAATCTACCTTTGCCTGCTATTTCAATTTAAAACTCATAACAGTCTAAACATATTTATATTACTTCCAGTCATTTATTGAAACTGTTCTACTAAACTAGTCCAGCTAAATGTATTACAAAATTACATTGAAAATAGCACTCTTTCAACTGACAGACGGACATGTAAATCAATATGATACCGTTCTCATTCTAACTTTTCCGCATTCGTCGATACCTAATAGATTTAGTTTTAAATAAAATAGGTGCGAACTGATTTCATAACTATACGAGAATGACTGGACATACTCGTACGCCTTTAAATATAGTAAAAAAGAGTGGCAATTTGCTTTGCGAATTTGACATAAATGATATAAAGTCATGGCAATTATGTTGTCTTCAAGTTCTCCTGTCTGTTATGGCCAAAAATAAGGAATCTCCACTAAATGTAGAGATATAGCATATTGTAAGCCGGATGGTAAGCGTCTCCCTAGCCCATGACAGTATCTATAATACCTAAATCCTTATAAATACAATAATTGCATTTTTGAAAGATAAAAAAAATTTAAGTCCAGACTCAGGAATTGAACCGGAGACTTCCGTATGCCAATCCGGGGCCAAAATCGAACTAGCTATCTGGACTATGTTACTAGACCTCAAATTTCTCTATCCTTTCATGCTCGCGAGTTGGGCCCTCGCATGCGCCATCTAGCCGGTAGTTAAAGAACTATCAAGGCTTTTGTTATTGCTTCGTTAAAGAGAGCATTTTAACAAATTATGATGTAGCAAGCCGAATATTATAGTAATTTTATAGGCATTACTTGCCAATTACTTTATAAATATAATAATTGCATTTTTGAAGGATAGAAAAATTTTAAGCCCAGACTCAGGAATCGAAGCTAAGACTTCCGTATGCCAAACCGAGGCTGGAAACGAACCACCTATCTGGACTTTGTTACAAGACCTCAAATTTCTCTATCCCTATATAAAAATTACTATAATACCCTAATCCATGTTTGGCAAAGATCTTATTGTCACCGCACTAGTCTCCTCGTTCGTAAGTCTCGTTTGCCCAGTATTTTCATTTGCTACAGTGCTCTTCAACCGAAACAAAGTCATGTCCTAACACCATCACAGAAAAATAACTGACACTGGGGTGGTTTCCCCAAGACAGTCTTTGTCTTAGACCTAGACCGTAGACCGTTAAATAAGATTCAAAACTACTCTATCGTATTCAGCTCTCTGCCCGAACCGCTTGCCAATATATCCCAGAACGTTATAAACTATTCATTCTCCCACCTCTGATTATAATTACCATATTATATTACTTCTATAACTCACCCAAGGTTAACATAAAGGTCCACGTTATAATGAAGGAGTTTACACTGCTAATAATTATTAGAAATGTTTGTAAACCCGTTCCCTTGGGTCATAGAGGGTTAATGTTAGAGCGGTTACAGGTTTTGCGTATTTGATATGCGTTTTATGGCATTTAAAAGCAATATGAAATGAACCAATTAGCGTACATGTAGTCTTTTGCTTGACGTTTGAACTGTTACACATTTAGCGTATTGTAATTCGTATTAGGAGCATTAAACACGATCGCGTATTAAGTACCTACCTGCAGTTGTGTCATGAAAGTACGTCTTGAGTGTATATTACCTACTGCCGTTGTAAATTCTGCCAAAACATTTGAACTTCGAATGCAAATCCGTACTTAATCTGCGCAATCTATTTACATTCAAACATTGTAAACTTGGCAATTTAAAAAGAGTGGCCGCGAGTTTTTATTGCCAGGTTCTTTTCTCCGGCTTTACCTATTGTTTGCGAACTTGGCATTACATGTACATGTACAATCCCGACGTATCACAAGAGTTGTTTTGCATCCTAAGTGAATAAAGAATTTTGAATTTATAATGAAACAGATTGAGACTCAACTTCTTGGTTGCAATACCACAAGACCTTTCACAGACTTATTTATTCTCATATTTCTGAACACATGTAATACAAATTATTACAATTAACAAGACGTGAGGTGCGCAGTCCCAATGGCCCACTTTCTGGAAGATAAACTTACAGTCTCCACACTTAAAACTTGCGCCATCGTTATGATAAACTTAAATTATTTTATCGTCTCGACTCGTACTAATATACTCGTAATTTCATTTAATATCGTGATTGCAATAAGTATGCAACAAGCGGGTCAATTCACGTATTTAAAACAGTGCAGTTGCAGTTCAGTTGCAGTTAAGTTTCGATTAATACGGCCATTTTCGTATTCTTCAATCCCCAGGTTGTTAAATCTATCAAATACCAAGAAATAGTTCTGAATAATCCACATTTAATAAATGAAAGTAAGTCTGTGTGTGCCGTTTTAACGGCTAAAACTCTATGCCAATTTTGACATTGATTAAAAAACATTCACAAATTGTCACGTTGTCCATTTTGTAACAGTAACATTAATAATAATAAACTGTTATTGGCAAATACATATTTATAATAAATGTATCGGAACCCTGGCTCCTGTACTAGTCTTCGACTGTATTACAAGAGAGTCCTTCATCTCTTGGATTATAAACAAAATACACAACAATTCCAAGCGTAATATTGGTTTCAATTAAAAAAATACAAATGTGAAAGAAATAAAGATTTAAAAAATGCAAATAAAATTAACATCAAGTAAAATTAAAAGTCTCGCTTTTAATATAATGTTGTGTGTGTGTGTGCGTATGTATTTGTTTGCATGAGTGAAATTAATCTCATCTCCATAAAAAAACAAATCACATGATTTCAAACGACAATTCCTCTTGGATATATCACAATTCCTCTAGTCAATGCGCCCTTTTGTTTTAGAAATTTGCTAATCTAGAACATTCCAACCTCAATGTCTCTTCCTACTAGCTAAATTACATTGCGGGAGGCTGCATGTCAAGCCACTATTGCCTGTTCTAAATGCCTATTTTAGGTTTGGAGGCAATGTAAATAATTATGTTATGTTTAAGAGAATACGAGATCCAAAGATTCGAGATATAAACGCCTACATACTTTGCCTGTAAAAGGCAGTTATAAATAAAGTAATTGCTAATAATTACCACAGCTAAGTTAGCGCTTAAGATAATGATTTAATTCTAAGCCTTTTCACAAGTATAGGTACAAGGTAAATTCAAACCATTAATAGCGCTAAATTGTAGGTAATTTTAATAGTCATATTACAGATGTAAATTAAATAGATGGGGAGCCAAGTAGCTAACGTGAATTTACTCGAGCACGGCAGATTAACATAAAGAAGATACCCTGTTGAGTACCCCTACTGAATATTAGCTCTTTATATAGTGACGCGCGTCTTGGGCAGCCGATCAAAATAATAAGTAAAAAAAAAGATCAATAGAGACACTTGAGCTTGTTAGATTATCATACAGATGGTTCAGCTTGATATCCTAGACACGCTGATATAATATTTCAACGATTATGTTTTTCGTAATCTAACGATGTCTTTTTTTTTAGTTTTCATCAAACAAATTTTCACGAGCTTGTGGCTTACCCGAATCGTAAGTCATTAGAATAGGAGCTTCTTGTGATTTCACTTAACATCCCCGTTTCATACGAAAGAGTTTTTATTTTAAGACCTAGAGCCGCCAACTTCCTTCCCCACATTCTAAACATGTTTTCCTTGCACCATAATTATCTTCAAAATCAAATAGGTGCCCAAGACGCTAGAGTAAATCCAAGATAGCTACTTGGGCTCCCCAGCTAAAATAAACGACCCCAACTTGGCATATTTTCAAAATGAGCGTACAAGAAAAGGCTTTAAGGCATTTACGATGGTACAATATACGATGTAAGTAGGTATAATGTGATAGGTACTGATAAAGCTCAGCTCAGCTTCAGCTCTCATGAAGGTTTTATGCTACTAAATTGTAAGTTATTTTATGTATTAAAACATATATCTTGTATGTATGTATCTGTGGCGCGGTGGGAGTGTGTCCGACTGCTACTCAAGAGGTCGTGGGCTCGATCCCCACCCAGGATAAAACTTTCTGTGATGAGCACGATGGTTTATTCTGTGTCTGGGTGTTATTTATCTATAATATGTATGTATTTACAAATATATATGAATGTTTAGCAGTTGTCTGGTTTCCATAGTACAAGCTCTGCTTAGTTTGGGATCAGATAGCGTTGTGTGAGTTGTCCCAAGATATTATTATTATCTTTTTACAAAAAAAAAATGGCTACGCGAGCATGGCTACTTTTGCTTGATGTTCAAAAACACGTTTCAATTTGAAACGTGTTTTTGAATTACTCTCGTATCATATTAGTAATTCACTAACATAATTGCTAAGGAAGAAGTTAGAGGTCTGGGGTTTGTCTTTTTTCCCAAATATTTCTGTGTAAGAATAAGTACCTGGTTATTGTAGACCTCATGATTATTACGAATCTAATGATCTGACACAAAAACCCAGTTTTTTTAAATATAACTAGCAATGTGGGGTTGGGTCCCACATTACTAATAGTCTTGTTATACCCTCCAACTAAGCTTAAAGACTTGTGTTAGAAGTAGGTTCATGTCGGTAGTATAATGGGTAGGATTCGAACTCGCGACCTCACGATTGCAAGATCGATGCCTTAGCCATAATGGCTATCCGCTACCGCCGCTATGAAGAAATGTAATAATTAAATTGGGCACCCTTGAAACCGTTATCTACCATCATTAAAAAACTCTACCTGGTTATTGAAATAGTAACGTTATTTCCATTGGCCGTTTTTGCTGCATCAAAAAATTACCTGCAACAAAAATAATTATTTGTTATCATTACATTGTAAAAGATAATGATGTAATATCACGCAATCGTTAATGAGAATAAAAAATAAACGATACTAAGTGTAATGTTGATTTATGGATTAAAAAATGACAGTGATAAGTGAAACTGTTGTATAAATCTCAATTCCATTTTTTGCCGCTAAATCTGTATCATACAAGTCAAGTCAATCACATCACAATGTCTGCTATAATTAAGAAATACGCATTTTAAAACAGATTGCAAATTCAATGCTTGAGTTTTAATGGTGTAATGGTTGCAGCACCTTACTGGCTTTACTGTATATATACAAATATATTGTATAAACTGGCATTTTAAAAAAAGTGGCCATGAGTTTGTTTATTGTCAAGTTCTTTTCACACGACTTAACTCTTGCGAACTAGGCATTAAATGTAGAATCATACTATTCCAAATTTCGTCTGACGTTCATAAGCGTTGCATTTGTGACCTAAATGAATAAAGTATTTTTGACTTTAAACTTTTTATTTTTGACAATTTCAACAATAAATTGTTTGCAATGTTGGTTAAAGAAGACATTTCCTTAGTCAAAGCCAAAAATTGAAAGCTTATCAAATTGAAACTCATTGTAAAAATGTTGCCGATTGTCCACGAAGCGAAGTAAAATTTAATTACAAAGATAATAGATTCTTAGTATCAGCGGAGACTTTGAACAGTCGTCCAAAATAAACAAAATTTCAAAAGACATGGTTCAGTGAAAAACAGAATTCTCTATAAACAAGAACGAACTCGTGGCGCTACACAGACATTCATAATTTTAATATGAATACAAATTATGTCTAAGTTATGCAAAACGACGTAAAAGACGCCAGACGAATTTCAAACACTGTAAAACTCATTACTTATGACATAACACACTCCAATAATGTATCTTTTTCGTGTACATGCCTGCGTTGACTGCTTTTATAACTAGATCCAGAGTTTTATGTACTTTGTGTGATCCACAAATTGTTATTTCGAGTCTGGGTTTATTGTGCCCGTGACTTGTATGTTTGTAAAGTCCCCCGCGACACAGGGCTTGTACCCTAATGTGGGACATTTGAAGATGCCCATCATTTGATTCAAATTCCTGTTGTAATAGGAATTTGAATCAAATGATGGGAAAATTGAGGATTAAAGGTTCTGTTCCCAAATCAGTATTACTGATACATTAAGAAGAAAAAACTTATCCAGTAATGAATAAAATTGCAAATAGAAATTCTTGGAACTAACGATTGTCTGCATAAACGAATGATGCATTTGACTTCGTTGTTGAATCTGGGCCAATCTTAGTACTTATTACTTAACATAAATATGAAATGAAACGCTAGTTGTTCCTAACATAATAATAGTTTTCTTGTGTCCCAGCCTACAATCGGTCGTTAAAACTGTAAGACCTAGATGACTATACAATTCCGATCAACAGGCTTATTTAAATAATATGACTATAAAATAGTCATATTATTTAAATAAGCCGGTAAATGTCATACAAGAATTTATTTATTTATATATTGGTTTACTTACAATTGTTACACTTATTGAAATACACTTTAGTACAAAGCCAAAGAACTTAGTCTAGTGTACAATATTAATCAGTAAACACAACATGCACAATAAAACTAATTGATCAATGTGGGGAAACATTACAAACACAGAAGCAGTCCTAGTTATATTATGTACTAGCTGTCCCGCGCAACTTCGTATGCGTAAATTTTCCCCGTTTTTGCAACATTTCTCGTCGCTACTCCGCTCCTAGTAGTCGTATCGTGATGTTATATAGCATATAGCCTTCCTCGATAAATGGGCTATGCAACAAAAAAAGATTTTTTTTAAATCGGACCAGTAGTTTCTGAGATTAGCGCGTTTAAACAAACAAACAAACTAACTCTTCCGCTTTATAATATTTATTAAGTATTCTGTAGCCAGATTAAGGTTTTTCAATATATAACTTATAAAAAAATGTGTAATATTATGTGTCTGTTATCTGAATCTGTTGTAGTTTAACTTACAGCCTTATGTGACAAATGTTTAGGCTAATAAAGCCATCAATAACAACGTCAAAAACTAATTTGAAGAACTTGTCATCGAAATTTATGAAAGCTAGTATCAAAGATATTAATTTGGTCGCTATATTTGTTATACAGCCTACTTAGTCTAGGGATAACGGAGTTAGTGCCTAAAACAGTTCTTCGGAATGTAGGATGCAAAAGCTTAATTTTACTACGTGGATATCTATGTGGAATGTTAAAATCGAGATTAGCTTGTAGCTGAGGAGATTCAATGTAATTATTTAGTAGTTTGTATAAGAATATAATATCATAACAATTTCTGCAACGTTCCAATGGCTTTAATTAAAAATAGTCGAGACGCTTAGTGTAGCTTCGAGTCGTTCTAAAAACTCCTGTTGTATACGCTAAATGATTTATTAAACCTGAATGATTCATGAGAAATTAAGAAAACGCTTTTGAATTGAATAAACAAAAGATACAGTTTTATTGAAACTATTAGTGATCGATCTAAGGGATTAACGTGTTTATCTCAGGAGCTCTTGTTTTTGTGATCTCAGTAGAAAAATGTTACGTATGTGATTAGTTTTAGCAAATACACAAATTGTAATGGTTATTTATCATTATTCTGATTCATTATGCATTCGAAGTGACGAATGAATAACACAATTTTCTCGTAATTGCCATTGAAGTTACACAGTGTTGCAAATTTGCATTCCCTGTCCAGTTATTTCCTGCTAGCAATTTAATAGGTGTAGTCACACACTGTGCCAAAACATATTTATTACAATCCTTCACAGTTAAGTGGACTGTAATACATGAGCAAGCTGAAGACAAATCGCTTTAATTTATCCTTGTATGTTCAGGTATTTATAAATTAACCTCTTACTTATTAATTTCTTAAGCTAACATTTATTCATTATAATATTGGTAAAGGTAAACATGGAATAATCTTTCGCCTTCAGCTGTTACTAAGCTCTGTGTACGAGCAAATACTGATTGATGCCTTCCGTTTTGATGTAAAAGCTTTCGGCACGATGAAAATCCATTCATGTTTTTAGCCTTTCAAATACAACATGTTAATCAGTAAAATGACTGCACTTCAAATAAATCAAAATGTGTTTCTATTTTTACGTTTGAAAGTATGGCTCATCGCTGTTGGCTGTGCGATTGAAATTTGATATCTCAATTGTAGGTGGTCGGCTGATGTTATCTGCTTATACCGGAGGCTCATCCGACCACATTCTATTACCTGCCATATGCAACACCCACGGAAATGATAGGGCGGCACCTTAGACCACACCGTTTGGACACCTACTCAATATAACTCTCTCAAACGACAGAAGCGTGATGTAATAATTGACAAAGATCAACTGCGGAAAAGATAAAACTAGTAAAATAACAGATGAAACAGTTTCCTATTTATTTTCGGTATGCTACCACTAAGTCCACCAAATCATGATTCCGTCAATTACAATAAACAATGTTTTCAGAAAATTCCAGCACCGGACCTGTAAACTTTACAAACCATAAAGCTAAACACTATTAGCTACTTGTCATTTGATTATGTTTTTTTATATCGTAAGAAAAAAACAGAAAATGCTAAATAACTACCAACTGAACTATATTTCGGTGTTTTATGAGTATAAAATTTGCCTTTTACCCCTATTTTTATTTTCTATTCAAATTGGATAAAAAACTGATAACTGTTTAAGTTTACAACTACAAAATATCACAAAAATCGGCGTACAACTATCAATGGCTTTTAAAAACGTTGTCTTCACACAAGCTACCTAATTTGTGATGTTAAAAATCCCATTATGAAGTAACGAGTAGCTGTCACACAAAATTAGGGAGCAAATGAGATAAGATCAGTTAAACAAGCTCCCGTTAGGATAATTGAGGATCCCCCATATTCAACACGTTTCATTACCCTGGTCACGCGAACGTCGACGTCTGGTGGAGAATTTAACTTATTAGCTTATACTTTGTACTTGATTAACTTTATAAATGCGGTTGGAATTTTTATGGGTTGTTATACTGATTTTTGTGGTTTTGTTTGTTCGTTTATGTTTGGCGGACTTTGCTTAACGGGGAAACTAACTTTCAGATTCTTTTTTGCAGTATTGCTATGAAAATCTAGTGTTTATTTATTTATTATAGTTGTGTCAGTTATTGGAAAAGTATAAACAATGCGTCGTTGCTAGCAACTGCATTGAATACTAGCGTTCCAACTTAGTTTCTCTATGCTCTAACTTTCATTTTTTTATTTCAATTATGTACGTTACTAGTTTACGCCTCGCTGTTTCACGCTGTTTCCCGTTCCCATGGAAATACAAGGATAAAAAGTAGTCTATGTCACCCGGTGATAATGTAGTTTCCCAACTGTAAAGAATTATTGAAATCCGTCCAGTACTTTTTAAGTTTAATCATTACACACAAAAATACAAATCTTTACTCTTTATAATATTAGTATTGATATATTAAAGATACTTAACAAAATAAAAAAAATATTACAATTTGAAATTAGTGGGCTGACTGCATAAACCGAAAAATGCGGTGGTCTTCACTTTGTAGGTACTATACAAGTAGGTGAGATATTTCCCGAATGAGTCTTATCTAAATTACCAAACATTACAAAATAGTTTTTTACGAAGGTTTGACCATGACACACGTTACGGCCAAGTTTCAATAGTTACAAATGTTACATAAAATATAGTATGTTATACAAATAACTTCTCAATCCAAAACCGGTTAGACGAACTTCACATTTTGCATCCAACGCGAGCTTTTGTAGCTTCTCACATTTTTACATCCAGTCCACATTTTTAAGTCCAAATCTAGATTTTGTTTATCTTGATGACATTATATGATTTGAATGTTGAATTCCAGAGCCGGGACAATGGAATGTTAGTCTGTGTATTTGATATATCTCCGAGTGTTGGAACTTAGCTTGGAATTTGTAATTTCTGTTGTTTTATTTAGCGTTGTTGGTTCTAAAGTTCTGGTGTTAAAGATTGTTGAAAGGATGCATGCTGTGTCCGTCTGTTTAGGTACATAAAGGATTCCAAGATGCATATATTTGCATTCATCGCATAAATTAAATCTTAATCTTTTAAAATTTATGGTCTATATTGCAGAACTTAAGGGTAACCTTTAAAATACAGACGTTACACATAAAGTGTCTGCATTCTGAGATTTTGCAATAGTATGATTACATAATTAAGTTAACGTGGTTTATCACACCAATTTATGTTTTAATTTAGTCGTAAGTATAATTCATTCTAAAAGTACTAACAGACGATCTATCTAAATATGACTAAAGTATGAAATCAACACTTATAGTTCAATGATCAATACTAATACACTATAAGCCAGTTTTCTTGGTCTGACAATATCTTGTAAAGTTACTTCCAATTCACGCTACAAGCGATCATTTTCGGTATGCAGTAGTATTGCTTAATATCTACTATTGTACATATTGTTTTTATTTGATCTTAAACGAAGTGAGTAATACTATTGATGCTTTGATAAAAAGGAGTTATGACAGTATCGATTATTTTGGTAAATCAATAACATTAATATATTATTACTCATATTATATCGATGGTTCCAATATCGATGTTGTGACTAATATTAAAAACAATTGGTCAAATAATGAAGCATTAACTTCTGTTACATTACACTAGAATTCAGTTTTAACTTATTGTATACCCGAGCATGTGTCCCCACTCTCGCTCCGATTTAAAAGTAATACTATCGTTCACCAATTCTTGATAATTATTTTCTTTCTATGAGCTATGTAATCGAAAGCCTAGGACTGATCATAATTTCGCATCACGTTTAAACACAGTAATTGGGCATATAATGTATAATCTTCCTACAATCCTGTTAGTTTCGGGGTCAGACGGAGCAGCTATCTCATGTTTGCAGACATGTTGTTATTAACTATAAGTAGTACTTATTTCACGGTGTTTAGAGATTTGAATGGTGATATTAAATGTTGGAGAAATTGTAGGAGGTACATAAGTGAGAATTTAAAATTTAACTTTGGTTGTGAAACTAATATTTGTCTAATTCGATGTTTTGATGCTATCTCTTGAGTCTTGTTCAATTTGAAAAGGATGCGTCTCTAAATTCAATGCCATTTAAGCACATTGATAAATGGAACTCTGAAATGAAAATATAGGCGATGAAAAATCTACAAATTTATGGGTGGCATGGCAAATGCCACCGTAGGGCTACTTAACTAGCTACTTTAAGTACACATAATTAATTACGGTATAGATAGATGTATAGAGATATCAATAATAATTAAAAGTAATAAATCAAATACTTGCAATATAAATCAACTCTTTGAATGATTAACATAATTGTAGTTATAACAAAAATCTACTCGATCAAACGTCAATCTTAAAACTTCATCAGCTATAAAGTATCATGCCATAACCTCGATAAACATCATAGATCAAAGCGTCGATCTACATTGCTCTTGTGCACGTGCTAACAAGTAAGCTCTTTTTTTTTAATCAAACTGGTCTAGCCTCAGTATCTGTTTGCGTATATAGTTCAATAATGGTCAAGTTCGAATCTGAGAGAGCACTTAGTGTTTCGTTCTCACAGGTATTTACTAATCATAAAACAGGTCATAAGATTAATCAGATTATGGCTTAGTATTTCAATTTTAAATAAATGAAGATTATAACATTTATAATGCCCACGTCTTTGTGGTGTTTTTTGACATATAAGTATCTATTGATAGAAATATTATATAAATATATAGAAACGTGTTTTCCAATCTTCCTTTCAGTGAAGGCTAAGTCCTTCACAAAGTTTCTGAGCCCTCCCGTATGTGTGTGTTTTTCATTTACAAAGTCATTCTTTTGTAATTTCTCTTCAGCGACGTCTATCCAAAACCCTATTATCCACTACTGAATACTCCCTTACTAGTTTAATCTTTAGTAGTAGTAGTTACATTACTGGTTTAGCTTCCCTTTCTTAAAATTTAGGTCATGTGGCACATGATTCAATCACACAGTGTTTTGTTTTACCAAATTTGATTTTTATACGGAATACTAATTGCGAACTTTATATTCATCGGAAGAGCTTTTTTTTTTCTAATGATAGGTGAGCATCGGTATACTCGTACATAACAGTTACTTGTACAATGACCTCTTTGGCGCCGTAAGTCTAATAGTCAACCAGGATGTAGGCATTATATTTTATACTAAAATCTTTTTTTTATTTTTAGACAATACTTCTTACGTGTGGTGCATATATATATTTGCGTGCCAAGCGGTGTAGGACCTCCCAGCTGGCTTGAATTGTGCACCTTTGTGTCACCTATGCAGAGGTACGCTATTTTGACGTGAATTTGATGAACGTTCTTACTATTTACTCTTAGTTGCGCTTACATTCCAGCAAAAATGATTTGATTTTCAAAAACTTCGGGCTCATAAAGTTTCTTCTCAATCCTTAGGAAAAAGTGACTACGACTATCCTCTGAATTTCATACATGTTTAATACTTCTATACTAATGCTAAAAAGTTTTGTGTTTCTAATGTTCGAAGATATTGGGTTGATTTCGATGAAATTTGTTATGGTTACTTTTTAAGGCCATGCAATTCAAGGGGGTGAAGCCAGGAGCAATATGTAGTAGAAATATATGCTGTCAATTAACACTTTTGTTAAATCCAAAAAGTAGTTTAAAGTCTAAACCCAAAAAATAGTTTTTGTATATTAATTAGATATTTTTTCTCGATTTTCTTCTTTCAATGTTAACAGTTTTGCATTTTATTAATGAGTTACTTCAATTGGTGTTTTGAATGTTATAAAATGGAATCGATTTCCCTTGACGTCATGGGAAGCCCATTTTCAGTTTTGTGGTAGGAATGATTTACGTATTGATTTATTCGAAGTTGTAAGATGGCGAGAATATTTTTAGAATGCAGAAATTGAAATCCTCTCTAGTGTAGATGCAGTTTTTTAAAACTATAAGAAAAGAATCCTGCACCTGGACTAGGAATGATTCATTTATCGTTGTTATTTCATAAATACATACAACGTACAAATCTATACAAATAAATAAAATTGAAGTGCCTGTTTGTAATTTCAAAATAACAGTTTTACTAAATGTCTGTCTGTTTGTTTGTTCCGGCTAGACGGATTTTAGGCGGAACTTTCACTGCAACTTCACGTGGACTAAGTCGTGGGCATAGCTAGTCTAAAAAACATTCAGCCTCGAAACAACAATATTAGTTTCCAATTGTTGGTCCAATCGCATCATCAGTGCTTTCCAAAAAAATGGAATACCGGCAAGTTCGGCAGCCGAAAATCTGAATTTCTAGGAATCCAGCTTTCCGGTGGTTGGTAGGCAAAAGGGAACCGAGATTCACATAAACAAATCTACGGAAACTACCTACTGGCTGTATTCCTATAATAATAAAGTAGCAACTGTTATTGTTACCATGCGTCAAATCAATCAAGCCATCAAAGTAGCTTGTTGCGTTTTTATCATACTTTTTGTTACTCTACTATCGTTGTTGCTAGTTCAAGGTTACTATTAAACACTTGTGTAGTAAATTGCTAATCGATTACACATCGATGAGGGCAATAAATCTTATATATATACTTCTTTATGGCACTAGTTAAGATTTGACTTTATATTAACTACCTGTTCTTCGAAGATCCAATGATGTTAGTTATTGTGTTAAAATTTTTAATCTAATCATCCCTAATTCCACCTTACATTTAAGGTTAATGACCTCACTTTGTATGAATTAGTGTAAATATTTTTTTATATTTTACAAAATTCAAAAACCAGGCTTTTTCATTCACCCTTTTATCTCTAACGTCAGATTTTTTTTTAAAGCTATCTAGCAATGTGGGATTGTTGTTGCACATTACTAGCAATCCTGTTAACCCCTCCAGTTAAGCTCTATGGCTTGTGTTAGGAATGGGTTCACGTCGTAGTATAATGGCCAGGATTCGAACCCACGACCTAACGATTGCGAGACCGATGCCTTAGCCATTAGGCTACCGCCGCTTTTCATTCTAAAACTTAAAAAAAATCTCACTCTTGGCCGCATCACATAAAAAAATCTATTGTTTTATGTTCTTGCAAAGTGATTTGAATCCATGAGACAATTTCTATATTGTTTTCACTTTGCAATTATACAATAATAATTTAATATTCAAAATGAAAGTTGATCCATAAATAATTTGAATCAAAGATTTTACACGATGCCCTTTAGCGAAGGTTTTAAACGTACTGTATGTCAAAGTATCGATAAAATAAAAATGATTGATAATACAGTACCAGTTCTGTCTGATATCGAGTCTGTAGAATACCGGTCTGCTAACCTGCAGTTCACTGTACAGTTATTTAAATGCACGCGTGAATGAATTGAAACTTAATATGCACAGAATTGAATTGAGGCGGTGGAAAGCACCCGGTGAGGAACATTTTCTGAGAGGATAATTAATGGACTGATATTGTTGCAGAAAGCGTGTTATAAATATTTTGTTTATTTGTTGTTGTTGACCTCAATCTTACGTGTTACGTTATCCAGGGGTTCTTAATTCAATGTTAAAAAACTTTGTTGCGTCCTCCTTCTCCATTTATCATCAGCATCAGCCTGTATCGATTCACTGATGGACATAGGCCTCTCCTAATTTCCGTCGCAACTTCCGGACCTCTGCCTTCCGCATCCAGTCCATCTCAGCTACCATCTTTAGGTCGTCGGTCCATCTGCCTGGAGGACGTCCTACCTTTCATTAACAGAGTCGCGGTCTCCACTCTAGGAATCGTTTGCTCTACCGGCCATCGGTTCTTCGGCAAATATGTCCAGCCCATTGCCATTACTTAACCTGCGAGCTATATCGGTAGTTTTAGTTCTTTGTCGGATGATCTCACTGCAAATTTTATCCTTCAAAGAAACCCCAAGTATAGCTCGCTCCATACTCCGTACTCGCGCAACTAGACGTATCACGAGAGTTGTTTTGCATCCTAAGTGAATAAAGAATTTTGAAATTTTTGAATTTAATGGCTCTATTTAGGCTGTGCAGCTTTTCGCTAAGCTTAGCAAAATGCTGCACAGCCTAAATGAAGCCTTTCATCCAGTGACTCCGCTTCTATGACGATATCGTGGGTAAACCAAAGGTGTACTCGCCGTTTATGTTTATGCCCCGTCCAGTCCAATCAAGTGTCTTGAAGAGGTTTTCGGTGAACAGTTTCGGGGATACGATGTTCACCTGTCTTACACCTCGACGCGGCTCTATCGAATTCTTCTTGTCGTCCTGAATCTGGACGGTCATGGTGGCGGTGTTATATAAGCATCTCAACACCTCGATGCATCGCCCGTCAATGCGACATCGTTGCAAAGCGTCCAGAACCGTCCAAGTTTCGATGGAGTCGAAGGCTCCGTAGTCCACAAAAGCCATACACAGCGGCTGATTATGGCCAAACAGTATGGATGTGGTCCACGGTACTGAAGCCTTTTCGAAACAAGCTTGTTTCGGGGGCTAGAACTCATCGGGTTTTCTAGCGAGGCAGTTGGTAATCACTCTCGAGAATAACTTGTAGGCTCAGACGTGGGATGGGTCTGAAGTTTTTCAGCAATATAGAAAAAAGAATATAGAAAATGTCCATATATAAAAAAAAGAATATACTTAGTCCTAATAAAGTTGATGCCGTTGACAGCCTCTGTAGCGCGGTAGGAGTGTGTGCAATTGCTGCGCAACGGGTCGTGGGTTCGATTCCCACACGGGTAACCACTTTGTGTGATCCATAAAATTTTGTTCCAAGTCTGGGTGTAGTTTGTGTTTGTGACTTGTATGTTTGTAATGTCCCCTGCGACACAGGGCTTGTACCCTACTGCGGGAGACGTCTTAAAAAAAATAATGGCATAATTACGTTATTTTCCTTGGCAGGTAGGTTATTTTACTCTCCTAGCATAAAATAATGTAGTCTATATTGAGACTGACCACCTTAGCGAATGGGTTGCGTTACTAAATACTCAAATAACCATAAAATTTAAACACAATTGTTTATTATACAAAAATAGTGTTAAAGCTAAATTCCAGTCTGATTGCTTCATTCCGAGGTCTAGACCTACAGGTATTTAAATTAATTCCTTTTATTCAGCGGTGAAAGTAATCGACTTTACAATCAGATCCCGGGGATGTCGCAAGAAATTGAACATATTCATGAAATCTTAGTGTATCGCCACACCAGCGTGTAGAAGGGTATGTTTACTATGTTAGTTTTTATGAGAAACTCATTGTATTCAATAAATGGCATAGATAGTTCTGGGTACTGTTGCCAATAATGACCCTTCATACTCGTAAGTGGACAATATCTATACTAATATTATAAAGCTGAGTGTCTCTATGGCGTGGTGGGAGTGCGTCCGACTGCTACGCCAAGAGATCTTCTTCTTACTTATTCTATGATCTACAAATTGTTGTTTCGAGTTTGGGTGTACATTGGCTTGTGGGAAAAAAAGCTGAAGTGTTTGTTTATTTGTTAAAATGCGATAATCGCAGGAACTACTGGTCCGAATTGAAAAAAAAAATTTTCTGTTTGATAGCCCATTTATCGAGGAAGGCTTTATAACATCACCCTACGACGATCGACTAACAGAAGCGGAGCAGCAATGAAAATATTGCAAAAAACTGGGTAAATTTACGCAGACCAAGTTGCGCGAGTCAGCAAGTTAGAGTAACTGACTTTATTCGTAATATTATTTATATTGAAATTGAATTGATGGCATGTATCGCAAACCGCCATTTATAATAACGATGACGAGCTACGATTTACGATATCGATAGCAATATAACCAATATTGCTGTAGGTCAATATTTTCCATAGGAGAACACATAGTTACTCGTAGCTAACAGTGTGCCTAGTGCGAGTTTCTCTCACTACTCGATCGAGTTAGCGTAAACTATAAATTGTATGGAGCTTGATCAGCGCCACTACTCACTATTAGACTATCCGAAATCTTAAGAAAAATGTCATATTACCTAAATATGGTTGCTTTGTCTCATGGCGCGTACGAGGTTACCAACATTAAGAAAAATTAGAAATGTCTTTACGGTTTGAAAACGCAAATCGAGTGGTTTGGTATTCGAGAGTCTTGTTTACGATTCTCGGTTCGAATTGAATCGAGTAATTTTAAAGAACTCTCAAAGCTGACATACTTTCATGCAGCTCTTTACACATACTACTTAATTGACATATGGACATTGTAACTGGCTTACCTATATTTAATTTTGATTTACTAGCATGCACGCCACTGTTAAACTCTTAGTAGTTAGTTATGCGCTCGTCTCGCACACCGTTCAGTCCGATTTCGGGCAGGTGTGACCATACTACAAACTACAAAGCCCGCGAATGCCAGTGGCACTTTCATAATATATTCGGGTTAAGCCGATAAGCCTAAAGGGTAAAGTTAATTGCGGTTTCCAGTAATAAAACAGGTTAAAATATTCGAAGGTAAAGAGAAAGGATCGATAAACTGTATCGATTTAATTCGTTCAGATATAACGGGTTATACTTGACTATTTTCACACTTGGTTATTGTATAATGTAACTTGTAAATTCTGCTGACTCAGCGGTCATTCTAGGGTTATTTTTTTAGTCAGTAAGGGTTGTCAAGTAAAAAGTATTAACTGAAGAGATTTTTAAAAGCAAGTCGTTCAATAATACGTTTTTTTTAATAATTCATTTCTATCGTCTACCCGTGACCACGGCCGTTGCAATACGGTCGAAACCATCATTAAAAGTTCGTATTAAAAATGTAAAAATATTTATTTTCTTTACTTTGATAAAATCAACAATCTTTGGTAAACAAATTATTGCATTTCATAGTGAGCGGGTGAACATGTAAAACAAATAAGAAGTAACTATTCGTTATATACTTAATATTCTGATAAAAATATTAAAGATTATTTCACTATCCGTACATTTTTCAATAATATTTGCCACAGGTATAATAAGGAACGCATTACGGTTGAATAAAGAAACGTTTTTTAAAATAATGTAATTTGACCAGTTAGGAATTCTAGTTTAGGATGAGTACATAAACAGGCTCAGCCTATACATATACGTCGTAGGATGAATACGGAACAACCCGCCAAATTATGGCAACACATTGATCAATTCCATAATTATTGTGTCACACTTTCTTCCCAATTACTCTTCTTATTCTTAGCGTTTCGTCAGTAAACAACATTAAATATTATATTGATGTGACCCAGAACGCGGCCACTTTGACTGCATTAACCGAGGCGGCCATCAAGTCCTCCTATGAGTGCAGGTGACCAGACACATATAATTAAATTTTATCTAAAGTTGACAACATTTGTCAAATTTGACCACTTATAATAATGGTCAGAGTCTTTATAGTTTAATTAGATGGTAGGTAGATGTAAATTGGATCATCTATATCTAGACTTTTACACAAATATAATTGTAATCAGTTTCCATGGCATTAAATTAATTGTAAATTTCAATGGAGTACTTTACAAAGACCTCAACTAAATGCCTGAGAAGATCTTGGTTAACAATTCATTAATTTAATGCTTAATTACTTAATTAAGTCTGTAATTACCTAATTAGTTAAACTGTGGTTAAACCGTATAATCTTATCTTGATAATATATAATTTATGGCATCTTTCGATAGGTACAAATTTATGATTGTTTGTAATATACTATTAGGTACTAAATAAATGATTAAAAATATTAGTATATATTATTAGAAGTAACTAATAATAATATTCTACTAACAGATTTTAGTCAGAGCGCCCAATTTCATTAGACACTAGCCTTTCTTTATTAGGCAGACAATTTAAGTGTATGGAAAGACACAAAACCATTCACTCACTCTTATAGTCCTTAAGACTTAAATCTGACACGATCGGAGAGATATTAGTCGAAGAACTGTCTAAAAAAAATGTATAATAATACTACAAATATTTATAGTTGAACAGTAGGTTTAAATATTTTTAAAAGCACTTATTTCTAGAACTGTCACTCCGATTAGTCTGAATTTAAACACTACTTTTGAGTTTGATTTTCTGAAGATAGAGGCAGATTATAATAACATCACTGTCAACGCTAATGGATGAAACATTTTCGTAGATCAAAGATATACTACCGAGAAAATAATTACTTACGTACGATTGAGATTTCAATTCGCTGACTAAATAAACAATATTTGTATTATATTTTAAAGGTATTTTTATTTTATGTAGGTATGAAATTACGTAGGATCAAAAAACTTGAATGATATTTTGTTTAAGCGTACCAAAATCTGAAACGACAGACTATAATTCTGTCCATTTCCAAGATTGACATTTTAAATCTGAGCGAGAAATAAAAATAATTATTAATAAATATCGTACGTAAAAAACAATATTACCGTTATATGACTTTCAAATCACGAGACTGATCAAAAAAGAAATAAAACAAACCAATCCCAACGTGATAACCTATCACCCAATTAATTTCATATTTTAGTCTTCAATTACAACAAAATATTCTTTTTTAACAAGCATAATAAGTTGATAACCAAATTAACCCCAAAAATATAAAAATTGACCTTTCCATATTTAAATTAATTAAATCATCGGTACTTCTTCAAAGTGATGAATGAACGTATGAATGTCAAGAGCGAGTTTGTGAATGAAAGAACGTGTTCATTCATTTGACAGTATGACATCATTACGTCAGGTTAAACGTCGTCGGCTTGATTGATGGCTGCTAAACCGCGGTTAGCGTGGCGTTGGTTTAGATTATCTTTGAGACAGAGATATGCTTTTAATTGGCGTTGGTTAATTTTAACTTGCTGCCGACTTGGGTCACGTGTTTTTTTTTTGGTATCCTAAATACTTTTTGGTTTGTTTTTTTTTATTTACTTAAATTTAATATGTAACATTTATAGTAGCTGATAAAATGCTGTAATTTTTAACAGAATACGATGAAAAGTAGAAATGTTAGGTAGGTCTCTATTCATAGCTGTCCGTTGAATGAATTTTGATACAAATTGGTGACATGAGTTACGCACTTTTGTAATTTATTACATTTTATGGTAACTAACTGAATTATGTAATTCAATTAGTGAACAAAATTTCACACCAGAGCGTAATTTTGAGCACGTTTAAAGTAATTTACATAATTATATAAGTATATAGCAACTCAAATTATGATGAAATATGAAATTACATTCAAACAAGAAACTTGTCCATACATTGACAGCTAACATACAGGGACGAACCCAGGATATCATTCTAGGGGGAGGGCACGAGAAGCTAATGCCAGTGCCGGACTTAACATGCTTACGACGGAGGGGGGACATCGGTCAAGTGTGAGTATGGCGGCAAATAGGCAAAGAAATTCAATACAATACAAGAAATTACACAAAACAACCGTGTCCCCGAGCCCCCCCCCCCCCCCATGGATCCGCCTATGCTAACAAAGAATCAAACATAACTAGGACATCCCTAGTCCATCTGAGATCAAAGAGATTTCCACAAGGTGTTCACAGTATCCCGTTACTAGGAAGCGCCGTGCACCCGTGCGCCTGCGCAGGCGTGCACCAAGTTGCATCATCAAGTGCAATAATGCACCCATACACATCACAAGTGGGTCAAACAGTAATTATTTATAAAACACTTCATACGCATCAGGAGAATGTCTATTAATATTTGGATTAGAAATGTACTTTAATATTGGCCGCTCAAAAGCGATATTGATGAACTTATTCATTTTAGTAATAGTTCATAATTTACTTTAAATGTTGATAAACATTCGCGATTTGTACACATTATAAAAATACATATATACTAGCTTTCGCCCGCGGCTTCGCCCGCGTGGATGTCGATTATCGCGACAAAAACTATCCTATGTCCTTTCCCGGGACTCAAACTATCTCCATACCAAATTTCATCTAAATCGGTTTAGCTGTTTGAGCGTGAAAGCGTAACAGACAGACAGACAGAGCTATGGAAGTCTCGGGTTCGATTCCTAAGTCTGGATTCAAATTTTTCTATCTTTCAAAAATGCAATTATTGTATTTGTACAGACAGAGTTACTTCTGTATAGTATAGTATGGATATTACGGGTCTTAATCGCGGGAATAATTGAAGGTAAAATACCTTGTTTATTGCCCGACGGCTGTATTGACAACGACAACGGCCGGGCTCGGGTGACCCGTAATATATATATTTTCAAAATTTACTTGTCTAAGATTCACAGATGGGTAACTATTTTCAAAAATAGGTGGTAGGTCTAAGCCGTAGTGGGGGGTACCACCACAGTGTCCACAACACTGAGTTTCAGTAAAAGGGCACTGTAGCAAATGAAATTACTGGGCTTCTTGCGCGGTAGGAGTGTGTCCAACTGTTACACCTCTTGTGTAACAGTCGGACACACTTTGTGTTGTAACAGTCGTGTCGATTCCCACACGGGACACCACTTTGTGTGATCCACAAATTGTTGTTCCGAGTCTGGGTATACTATGTGTACGTGACTTGTATGTTTGTAAAGTCCCCGCGACACAAGGATTGTACCTACTTCACGAGACGTCTTTAAAAAAATCACACGGCCTTGTCGCGAAAGCAAAAACGGAACCCTTAAAGTTTCGTCATGTCCGTCCGTCCGTCCCAGCTTAGCTGAGAGACTGTTAGTGCTAGAAGGCTGTTATTTTGTATGGATTCACATATTACATAAGTCGACAAAGTGAAAGAATAACATTTTGAATCCCCTCGTGTGGGGTATCATTAAATAGGTCTTTTAAAAACACTTAGGGGTTGTGAAGACCATTTTTCAAATAACGCCAGTTCGTAAATATAAGAGGTCTCTTACATTGTTTCTATTCTTTGACCCTAAAACACCGAGCGTTGTTTAGTCACATTCAACATTAACATCATCTTCAAATAGTGAATCATGATTTTTTCAGATTCACAATCGATTCAGAATACTTACTATAATAATTCATAAAAACAATCAACATTTTTTTTAGTTATCACACTAAAAATAAAGGATACAAAAATTTAAAATTTGTGAACGTGATGTAAAACACAAATGCTCTATTTGGCACTACATAAAAATAGATTCTAATCTAAAAATAAAATCAAAAAATATCTTCCTAATTAAAATAGAAAAGAATTATAGTGAAATTTAATGAACGAACCTAACCAAAAAAACAGCAATAATACTTAGCCCTTTAACAAATGTACGAACTTATTGCAATGCCACCCACGATGCAATCCTTTTGCAGGACTGAATGGTCAACCATTGCAATTACAAATAAGTCTGTATGTATTTCCATCACGTCTCACTAAGCAACTGAAGACAAATAAAAAAAGCCGATAATACATAATGCAATAACTCACAGGTGCACATGGAATTATTGACCAAAGATTAATTCGTGATTTCTCTGTGACTGCAGTAGGAGGCAGCACGTTTCTTTACTTGAATTAAGTACTAGAGATGTATCTATTAGGCTTAGAAGACGCCTGTGCTAGTTTTAAGCAATTGCATAGCTCTTATCGCGGGCTCGGGCTTTGAGCGCGCCGACCGAATCAAGAAATTCCGTAACGAAAATAAAACCTAATACCACTCCGCCTACCATGGACCTCGGCCGAGCGTTCGTGTAACGTATATGTATATGGTACGACTGTACGATGTCTCGCACGGATTGAGACGAGCTGCTCCGAAAAGTAATGGAAAAAAAAAGTTTTTTTTTTCCATTTTTTTTTTTAATTGCGTAAGTTGATAAAAAATGCTATGCAATAGCTTTACCACGGCAGTCCCCGAGTGCCACACATTTTTTTTTCTGTGAAATAGTAATGTCCTCTTAACTGTGTTTCGGTTGAACCTGCTGTAGCCAGTGTAAGTACGGGGCAAATGAGTGTTACGAACTATATAATGTCTCAAATGAGGAGCGCGGTGCGGTGACATTCAGATCTTTGCCAAACAAGGATTTGGGTGGAATTGATACTGTTATGGGCTAGTTCGTTGTAAAAAAAAAACAACGAGTCGCACTCCAGGAGTGCCAGCAGAACTTGAACATTATATTACATACTAATGAAATTTGAATAATATTGTTCGATCTTACTGACATAATAATAAAAAAATTGTAATAATAAAACACAAATAAAAAAAAACAAAACCAAAATTAAAATAAAAAAGGGGAAAAAAATATCGTCACTCGGACTCGAACTGGGGTCTTCTGGTTTTTGGACCGCCCGATTTCCCACCTGAGTACCATACCACCTGCTAACATTGTAGCTGATGGCGAAATTAGTAGCAGTTATTCATTGCTCTCCCTCCGTCTTACGAATTTTCGATCAAATCACGTGTCCTGCCCTGAGTCCCTGACGCGAGTTAAACATTTTTTACCCATCAATAAGTGCACAACGTCGCTAAAGAAGTGTTCACTTCAAAAAATGAAAAGAACAAGTATAAAATCTTTTATTTACATAAGAAGCAAAAACAACGCTACTAATAAGTCATGATTCTACATGTAAATGTAAAGCCAAGTTCGCAAAACCGAGAAAATAACGAGGCAACAAAAGCTCGCGGCGACTCCTTTCAAATTGCTAATGTATAAGAAAAAATGCTTATTATAATTCTGCTTATAAGAGGCACGTGTAAGGTCTAAATACAAGCAAACATTTCAGACAATTTACCCAAAATCTTTAGGTTCATCTGCACCCACAAAGGGATGGAATTTCTGTACAGGATCTTTGGGTACAAGGTCCCTTAATATATGCTATATTAATTTACCCTCTGATATAACTCCTCGTAGCTTTGGGTCTTTGTATCGTGTTTCATCATTATTAAAGTAAACATTTCTATAGCAAAATCTCTTAGTTTATACTCAACATGTAGAAATTGTAACAGCTCTATTAATATTTTGTATCTTGAGACAACTCACTGATTTCAAACTAGGCAGAGTTAGTTGTACTATGGGCAATCATGGAAAACTCACGACAAACAAAATGCTAAAATCGCATCAATATTCATTATGTAGTTTAGATGTACTAAAATTATCTTGTCTTAATTATTACCTGTTATCAGATGTATCACTTTTAATTTAGTAGGAAAATGTTCAGGGTCACTTTTTTATCAAATGGCATTTATCGCGTTAGATAAATGCCATAATTTGGTAAATTCCAAACCTGTGGATATTTACCTCCGTGAGGGGGTAAAATACCTATTTTTTGGGGGTAATGAAGGTGGTATAAACCTCCATTTGTCGATGTCAAAGAACCTCTATAGTACTAGTACGCTGAACAACCACCGACAGAAACAAAACTTCCATTTTTTTCAATCCAATAGAAGTCTATTATCTCTATATATACTCTACTAGCTATCCCGCGCAACTTCGTCTGCGTAAATTTTCCCCGTTTTTGAAACATTTCTCATTACTCCTCCGCTCCTATTAGTCGTAGCGCAATGTTATATAGCCTATAGCCTTCCTCGATAAATGGGCAATCCAATAAAAAAAGAATTTTTCAAATCGGACCAGTAGTTCCTGAGATTAGCGCGTTTAAACAAACAAACAAACAAACAAACTCTTCCGCTTTATAATATTAGTATAGATTATAACGCCAACGGCCATTTGTCATAAGTGTCAAAAAAGTTCATAGGACGGTAATTCGATTCGAAATTTGAAATTGCTGTCACTTTGTACGGGATAACCCTCCCTCTCGTGCGAGGTAGGTACTTACTCTAGGCAATGTTGAAATTAATTCGTATTTTGACATTCAGATTGATGTTTTGGTGGATTTCAGTTTATTTCTCCTCATATTAAACAATTAGCTTAGCCCGCGGCTTCCAAAATATTTTAACGGCAAAGTTTCATACTAACTTTGCACACCCTTTTTACCCCCTTAGGGGGTGAATTTTAAAAAATCTTAGTGCTCTCCTACGTTATCAAAGGATCCCCTGTGCAAATTTTCAACTTTCTAACCCTTATAATTTAGGCCCTGCGTTGATATGTCAGTCAGTCAGTCAGCTTCTCCTTTTATATACTGCCTCTGTGGCGCGGTGGGAGTGTATCCGACTGCACTGACTGACAAGAGGTCGTGGGTTCGATCCCCACCCAGGATAAAACTTTGTGTGATGAGCACGATGGTTTATTCTGTGTCTGGGTGTATCTATAATATGTATGTATTTAGAAATATATAAGTATGTTTATCAGTTGTCTGGTTTCCATAGTACAAACTCTGCTTAGTTTGGGATCAGATAGCGTTGTGTGAGTTGTCCCAAGATATTATTATTATTATTATTATTATTATTGTATATATATATAGAATTGTATTGAAATGTTTACCTTTTCCCGATGTTTAAACACAGTTTTTCTACATTATAATTTAGCCATTAGGCTATTAAAACAAGTAAACTTCTTTGATGATCATTCGTCACAGTAACATTAAAATCAAAAACATCTTTACTTAGACATAAACCGGTGTTTTAAAAACCATTAGATTTGAAGTTGTTTTCGGATGTTTATCACACTAATATTATAAAGGTGAAAGTTTGTGAGTATGTGAGTGTGTATGTTTGTTACTTTTTCACGTCTAAACGGCTGGAGCGATTTTAACAAAATTTGGTATGGAGTTAGTTGACACCCTGGATTAACACATAGGCTAATAAGCCGCGGGTAACACCGCGGGGCACAGCTAGTGTAATACATTTGCTTTGTTCTTCGTTTGTTAACATAAGTAAGATATTATGTTTCGGTTGCCTTTTCCGTTCTATTGTTTTTGACTTATTTTAGTGTTTACAGGACTATTTTTGTTTAATTTATGGACATTGTCATAAAATGGTCTGCCATATTTGCCATTGTAAGATGGCTTTCAAGAATAAATTGGCAAAGCGGTTTTAAGAGAGCGAATTCGATGAAAAAGGGCCAGATTTGTGGAAAGAAAATTCTTGGATTTCGCACCACAATAATGCGCCTTTACACAAGACAATCATTGTGAACGAATTTTTAAACAAATACCATCAAGCAACCACCTTATTCACCAGATATGACTCTAGGCGACTCTTTTTTCTTTTTCCTAAACTCTAATTACCACTTCGTGACACCCGTTTTCATTCGGTGGAAGACATAAAAGAAAATTGGCGGCGAGAACTGAACTCAATTCTAGAAAAAAGCGTTTAAAAATGTTTTAATGATTGGATTATTTGTAGTATATCTTTTCTGAAGGTGATAAAATAAATTTGGTTAAATAACAAAACATTTTGTGTATTATTGATCGTTTCCCGGTACTTCCTTGAAATATATAAGTACTAGCTGTGCCCCGTGGTGTTACCCACGGTTTATTAGCTTATGTGTTATATATATCCAAGGTGTTATCTAACTCCATACCAAATTTTATTAAAATCGCACCAGCCGTTTAGACGTGAAGTAGTAACAAGCGGCGGTAGCTTAATGGCCAAGGCATCGGTCTCGCAATCATGAGGTCGCGGGTTCGAATCCTACACATTATACTACCGACGTGAACCCACTCCTGACACAAGCCTTTGAGCTTAGCTGGAGGGGTTAACAAGATTGCTAGTTATGTGGGACTCAATCCCACATTGCTAGTTATCTTTTATATAAAAAAAAAAAACATACACACTCACAAACTATCGCTTTTATTATATTAGTGTGATGTTTATATGTTGTCTGGTTGTTCATAGTACAGGTTCTGACCAGTTTGGAATCAGATGGCCTTGTGTGAGCTGACCCAAGATTTCATTTCCGACCCTTTCAGACTCAGTTAAACAACTTTGAGTCACAATAGTCCGATCTTTTTAAAATTCAAGCCTCGTACTTCATGTTGATACAATTGCGTGCAGAATTATAATTCGTTGTCGTAATCCCAACTGCATTAACAACGATGAGTCAATGTCTGACTAACATATCAACAGTAAATGTTTTCTCCTTTAAATGGTTTTCAATGTCTATTATATTTCGACCAACGCTGCCAATTTGGGGGATTTCCTCCTAAATTTACAGGGATTGAGGGAAGGGGGTATATTTAAGGACTTTAGGGCTTTTTCAGGACAACAGAACTTGCTAAAGTCGGTCTAGAGTCAATTGGGAAATTAGGGGAATTTCCACATTTCTTGTGAACATTTTTGTGGTGTATGATTTTAATCTAGGTGGAAAATAAATTAGTTAGGTGGCAACCCCACTTTTGACCGAATTTCACCACTCGTGGTCTCGAGTCAATATCACTATTGTTCACCGGTAATTCAGAGGACAACTCATAATTGGACGAAGAGATGGGACATAGTGATATCCACCAATTCATCATAATGCAGTACGCAAAATCCATTTATTTTAGAAAAGAGGTTCGACGTTTTTTCCTAAATTATAACTGTTATGAACGTCACTACATTTAGTGCCAATTTCGCAAAAGTTAAAATCAATGGGAAAAAACTTGGCAACATCAACTTAAAACCACTATTTTATGATCCTAGTATTGCGATTATGTATAAAGTACTAGAAATGGATTCATCATTTCAAAATATAAACCTGATTAATGGATTCTTTTTCATAAATGTTGCAATTAGTAAATCAATGATTTTGTGCAAGTAATGTTTAATGGTGCATGTTAGGTCACCTGTCACGACGAAACGCATATTCGAACATTAATTACCTATTGAATGCGCATGTACTGCTAAGTGATAATTACAACTTTTAAACTTACGCGTTGCATTATATACACGATTCGACACGGGAATAAACTCGTAATAAACTATGTAAAGAATTACAGAATAGGAAAATGGTTAGTGTAGTGTGCGCAGGTACTTGGAAGAAACAAGAAAAATTGAGGGTGGATGAAGAAACGTCCGCCTCCCTTCACGGAGTCGTGACGCCGGTCTGTTTGTGACCACGGTCGGTGTAACCCGGTCGAAACGTCAAGCATAAGGTAAATACTTTGCTTAGTTTAAACGCGTTTATTCACGTGTCGAATTGTATATGCTATGTGTTAAGTATTTAATATAAGTTGTAGTTATTAAAGTACGCAATCCTACTTTAATAAGACATGTGGCAAATCATTTTAGCTGTTGGAGTTTTGTTTTTGACGTGATAACGTCTTATAAATCGATGACAGGGTGCATGCATTGGTTGCTAAGCAGTCACGTAGCAACAGTCACGTTATGGAGTGGTTGCTAAGCAGTCACGTAGTTCCTTTCCTCTTCGGTCCACTTTCCTCTTGGTATCAGCAGAGGGAGCAGTCTCTTTAACCCATAGATTCCAGTACATATCTGCCAACGTTGAGCAATACGTCACTGTTTTCTTAGAAATAGGTCGGAATTATCTCCCAGGGTTGGTAGATTATACGAGTTGGGTCACGTTATTGATTGGTTGGACTGGTTGCTAAGCAACGTGAATAGTGATTCCGCCTACTGATAAGCTGAAGTACTGTGACCGTCGGGCGCATGCGCCCAGGTGCAGTAAAGCTGTCACAGACATGGTTGTTTATTACAATGTCAATAATGTTTTGGCGATTGCAGTAACATGCGATTCAATTAGAAAAAAAAATACTGTCACAGGCATGGCTGTTTATTACAATATTATCAATGTTTTCACATGACGTTATCACGTAAAATGATCGTCTGTAAACCTTTACAGACAACCATTTTTTTTTAAATATGGCTGTCTCCTGTAACTCAGAACACCTAAACGGATCTGGATGAAATTTGGTATTAATATAGCCTGTGGTCTGAAATAGCGATAAAGCTGAAAAAATGTGGCATTGTTTTTAAAATCTCTACGCGAACGAAGTCACGGACAACTGTCGCGTACTATGGATGTGATTATAGATACTCGTAAGTAGAATAAGATCTATTTTAAATTACTTGATGTCACTTCTATTAGTCACTGTCGTGATGTATCCGTGGTGACGAGTCCTAGTTCCTTACTGATGTATCTTAGTGATGTCAGTGCAACTGACGACACCAAACGTGCCTAGAATTAATTCTAGACATTTCTAAAATTCCAGATAAACCATAAATTTAAACTGCTTACGTGATTGTGAAATTAAACATAGTGTTTAAGATTCTTTGCATAGAGCCTAATGCCGTTGTTGTTGTGGTTTGTAAAGTCATTCCTGGAAGAGACAAGGCCGTTTGTTTGAATAATTTATTGAAGAGAAGAGGTTTAGGGTTAAAGCCGGACTTATGTTGTGTCGCACAGTATTTTTAAATACCCTCAAGGACATTTTTATTGCATGGATCTATATGGTGATGCATGAGTGTATGTGTCCCTGTGATGGGGGCAGGATTGGGGAGTTCGAACCCCCTGAAATTCCAAAGAGGTAATAGGAAGTATATTCTTTTACTGCATGCATACCAGGCCACCTAAACAACGACTTATACAAACTTATTTTTGGTATGGTGCAAAGCTCAGACACCCCAACAAGATTTTTACTTCAAGAAATCTCATAAAAAAAGAAAAAGAGAATATTGAAAACTTGCAGAGTTTTATGCCATTTCAGCGTCTTTTGTCCGGTAGTACGTAATCCATGTTTATTATTGAAAAATAAGTGATGATCACATTTCACATCACAATGCGAACAGGATTCGGACTGTTACAGTGATTAATAACTGATTAATTAATTAATTGAAAAACTACCACAATGGATTGCGTTACTGATTCTGAGCAAACTAGGGTTTGCACTATACTAAGAATAACGTTGTATACTTACCTACATTTTCAAAACATGGACCTCTCTTTTTCACAATTAAAGTGATAAGCTGGTCTCTGAGTACTAAGGAACTTTTAAGTGTTACAACTTAGAATCGAACCACCACTTGAATGACAGAAACTTTAGACACAGATTAGAAAAACCTCTTTTTTTTGTACTTTAGACCTTCTTAGTACCTATACGTAAATAGGAACACCGCTTAAGGTGAACAATAAAATTTATTTAACGACTTATTTGTAGAGTTCCCTACCGGAAAAAAAACGGAACCCATATAGGATCATCTGTTGTCCGTCCGTCCGTCTGTCCATCTGTCTATCAAGACCATTTATTTAGGGAACGCGTGGTGATATCGAGTTGAAATTAAAACCATATATTGTAGAATTTTATAAGCTACGGGTCTTAATCGCGTAAATATTTTATTTTAAGGCTATTATACCTTTACCTTTATTTATTGCCTACCTTTAATAATAATAATAATATCTTGGGACAACTCACACAAAGCTATCTGATCCCAAACTAAGCAGAGCTTGTACTATGGAAACCAGACAACCGATAAACATACTTATATATTTCTAAATACATACATATTATAGATAAATAACACCCAGACACAGAATAAACCATCGTGCTCATCACACAAAGTTTTATCCTGGGTGGGGATCGAACCCACGACCTCTTGCGTAGCAGTCGGATACACTCCCACCGCGCCACAGAGGCAGTCTGTGACCACGGCCGTTTACGAACATATAAAACCATATACTCAGGTCTACACTATTACAATATGTACCTACAAATTTGTACGGAACCATCAATGAGTGAGTAGGACTCGCACTTGTCCGGTTTTTTTAACGAGATATACCTAGACAGGAAGACAGATAGACACAACAGCTAGTTAAAGATAATATTATGGCAATAGATGTCATCGGCAGAATTCAACCTAAAATATATTATCATATTAAGTATTTTTTTGTCGTACATTGCGTGATTTTGCAAATGCAAACAGAACACGTAAACTTAATGTTATTCATACATCTGCTTCTCAGAATGCATAAAGATCATACACAAATGATATCTCAGGTTTTAAAGTCATTTTTTTTCTTGGCCACATTTAATTTTGAATCGTTGCATTGCATGAAGAAATTTGGGGATTTTTTCTTCTCATGATGTTTCATGATCAACTTAGGTGACGTTATTAGTATTTAACAAAAAAGTTATGCCTAGTTAACAAAACGTTATGAAAATAAGCATTTAAAGTTTAAAAAGCACCTCGTCCAACCTATATTCATAAGCACCCAGGTATATTTTGTTTTTCAGTTTGCGACACGAAGACTTGGTAGCCGCCACTAAATTGTTTAGCTAAATAATAAAAATAAATATTTTTAGGGGGGAGCCCTAAAAATATTTATTTTCACTGCATACATGTAACATAAGCTGAAAAAAAAATCTAATTCAATTTTTTATTAAATTAATATTTTTGTAAATAATCGCTCCGAAAGTTGGATAAATTGTATCCCCCCAATTTCCCAACCGTGTGACCAAAAATATGAAAAAAATGGTAGCACTTAACAAATAAATTTAAATTATTTCAAAAATAATCGGATATATACCGTCATTGAGTTATTGTCGAAAAACTGCGTTTCTCAACAACAACATCCGCTCTTCTGCTGGTGCAATTATTCAAATCGGTTTTTTTCTCCGGGACCCTACACTGATCATAATCCGACATGCTCTTGCCCGGTTTTTTCGTGGTTGTTTTTGGAAATGTAAAAAAAATCGGGGTAGCAGTATATAACCAAATTAAAACTATCAGGACGGACTATAGGTATTGTATCTACGTGTAGTGGGATTTCCATAAGTACCATGTTGCTTAAACCATGAACAGAACACCTTGACCGTGTGCTCAAAACGTGCTCCTATCTCTGTCGTCGGTCGTCTGCGCGTGAGCACACAGATGCATTATGTTAAAATGTCCAGGAGCCAGACTTAATGGCTGCGAACGGACTTGAGTTTACTTTAGCAATGTATTTGAAATTGTAAATGATATGTGTTTGTTTTAGGTACAGTGTCTAAGTAACGGCTAGGTTAGGTAGCTAAGTAAGTTGCTTGGAAACCACACTTGTTTCATACTACTAACAACGATGATTTGATTCTTTTGAATTTTGAATTTTGAACCATTTAGCTGGCAGAGGGAGGGGGGCGACACTTGACTCTAATAAAAATTTGCACTTTAAAACTTAATTATGTCACAAGTGGATCCCTAAATCGAAAAATGGTCTTTACAACCCCTAAGTGTTTTTTCTCGACAGTTTTTTTAAATAGTTTTTATCGCGATAACCGATATACTTGCGGGCGAAGCCGTGGACGAAAGCAGCACATCATGAAGGTGAATTATATTACTCTCGCCTGTTAGGGTTTCGAGCCCTGGCCCGCAAGCCGAAAGGCTTGTAAAAGGTTAAAGATTTCCATTACTTTCCAACTGCTGACTTCTAATTGTATTTAAATTCCTTGTGATAATGCTGTTAAAATATTATGTTTTAATAATACTTATAATTAGAAAGAGAATTTGTCTTTGACTGCACGTCAAACTATTAAATACGTCTGTTTGCTTACTTAGTTGTGTACTTAACTGAGGCGACAAACAAGCATGCAGCCAACCAGTTACCTCAAGTCTATAGATACAAGATACTCCTAAATATATTTATTAAATACGTACTCCCGTGACCGACCTACATTTAAAAACTTTACAGGATGTACGTCTGTAATGACAAAGGCTTAAAATGGGCATAGACATAGACATGCCGTGAACTAATCAGATTTCTAGAAAGAGACAACTTCTGCACGATTGTTTTGGTTCTCTTACACTTTTCAGCCCTTATTTACTTCATACCTGGAAGGGAATGGACGCTCAGTCTAGTCTCTACATTGCCATAGAGACCAGAACTGCGCCATAAACTCACAAAATATACCACTCTTTAGAAAGCGCCAACGCTACTTTATGGACAATACCTGTCTAAGGCCGCACGAGTTTTTTCTCTCTTTCACGCTTCGCAGTCAATTTTTTACTTTATAATTGAAAGGGATGGCGCAGTCCTGGGGGTCTAGACAAAGTCACATTCGAAAAGCGATGTCGTTATTGGAAAATCATTTTATTATGGAATTTCACGTTTGAACGATTGCGGCGTTTTCGAATTCGACACGAAACGAATGTACCTTGTCTAACTCCCCTGGTCTATACGTTAATGAGCCTCTACGTCTCCATGGACATAGAGACTAGACTGATTGTCCCTTCCCTTTCACGTATGAAGTTAGTTGAATTAGTTAATTTTTTTAATATGTACTATGTACAGGCACAGTTACTTTACATTTTTTTTTATAGAAGAGATAAGAAAACTGCACGCAAAGCCGGAGTGAGTAATTTTATGAGTCTAGACATGTCTAGAATAATTATTTACAACACTATAACAAGTTACAAGAAATGGCACACATCTCTTATCATATACCTACACAATTAGTCATAGATTTACAACAGCTATGCATACAACCAAGCATTATATCACAGAGTACCTACAGATGCAAGGCCGGCTTCCGACAACTAGATAAAACAAACCCAGATCTCGGTCAAATATCTAATGAAACAGCCACTGACTTTTAGGTATAGTTCGTCGTACGTTAGACTGGCAACCCCATACGAAGTGACAGACATTTCAAATGTCGAATCGAATGACCGTCCTGTGAACTTTTTTGACACTTTTGACAAATGGCCGTTATTGTAATCCTTGTTAAACAAGTAGAGACTTGGAGTTGTAAAAATGGCGGTAAACTAACATGTCGCTATTTTTACAGCTCCGTCTTTAACAAATATACTCTACTAGCTTTCGCCCGCGGCTCCGCCCGCGTGGATGTCGGTTATCGCGATAAAAACTATCCTATGTCCTTCCCCGAGACTCAAACTATCTCCATACCAAATTTCATCTAAATCGGTTCAGCGGTTTGAGCGTGAAAGCGTAACAGACAGACAGACAGACAGACAGAGTTACTTTCACATTTATAATATTAGTATGGATGAGTGCAAAAAATGCTTGAAATCTATACTAATATTATAAAGCTAAAGAGTTGGATTATTTATTTGTTTGAACGCGATATTCTCAGGGACAACTGGTACGAATTGAAAAATTCTTTTACTGTTGGATAGCCCATTTATCGAGGAAGGCTATACGCGTCAATTTTCCGTCAATGTTTTGGAAAATTGACGCAGACGAAGTTGCGCGGGTTAACTAGTACATGATAACTGGATAAGAACGAGACTTTGTGATTCAAAGAAGAAAGTTCGAAACTTGAAACCGGAACGAGACTTTGTGATTAAAAAAAAACTTGAAACTGAAAGAAAATAAACTTGAAACTGGCGAATTCACAGAATGTGAGAGCCATAATTCCTACCGAGTAATATCGGCGAGAGAAGAAAAAAAAGAGTAGAGACTTCCATTCCATTTGATTTTGTCAAATGTCCGTCCAAATGTCCAAATCAAATGGAAGTCATAATAGAGGTTAGTAGAAACAGCGCATTGAGATCGTCCCTAGTGGACGTTTTTGTGTGCGTGTATTTATCGTTGAGATGTGAGCTGGCCTTTATCTATGAAATTTGTGCTTGCATCGTAAATTATGTCTGTACACTTCATGAGTCTTGTGTCTAATGAGGTTTACTGCTCCGCCATGTTGTGACGATATTAACTATAACAGATCTCAATTTACAATGATGAAAGCGGGCATTTTATTGCAAGGTTGGGCATTTTAGATTTTGTGAATGGAGACACAAAATATCCAAAGTAATCCAATGCACACAGACATAGCTCGCTGACATAGAAACTCGGACCACTTTTTTCTGAAACTGGTCCGAAACACTATATTAAAATTTTAAAGTTTTCGCATTGTAAATGCTGAGACCCTTGCCTCCTCTCTAAAAAGGATAGGTACGGGCCACTACACGAGACTAATGTAGATGAAAATATGTTATCTCTCTTCGAATTTTCGATTTCAAGACATCCATATTTCCTCTAAATTTGTTTTCTTCAATCATTTTAATCAATAGCGTATTTGAATGTCAAATCAATCAATATCTATTTAAGTATTATTTTACACTATTCAGTTAATAATACACATTTATGTGATCTGAAAAAAATATGTTTGTCCATATACTAGTATATCATGTTTTAGTATTTATAAATCATCAAAATAAATACGACAGTTCTAATGTTAAATTGCATGCAAATATCTACACAGCTTATTGTTTTGACAATTTCATATTCAAATATCGAATTAAGGTGACAGCTTTGATTATATAATGTCTAGATGGAGCATTCCCTCAGTAAGACTATAAAAAAATGAAGTTACTATTTTTGACGTTTGACACTCGTTGAAAATGGCGCGCTACAATAACTATGGCTAGAAGAGAGAGAGTAGTACTCATTATGTACGTCCATTTGACCGTACTTTTTGACAGTTCTTTGCTTCATTTTAAATGCCGGATTAGGAATCTAGACATTATTTGATCAAAGGGTGACAGAAATATAATCAATTTAGTTTCGACATTTGTACTTCCAAAGTATTGAAAAAAAAACATTTATAAATAGGCACTCTAGCAACATATTAAATTAAAATCGTCTAAAGAAAAACTCGTGTATTGTAAAAATATAAATCTTAGAAGCACGTACGTTGCCAATAAAAACAATCTATTGTCAGTTAACAGGCATCTGTTACACGGTTTGGTTTCAAAATGAGCTATTTGTTATGTTATTGCAAAAAAATATCAGCCATTTTTTTAAGTGTTGCCACGTGACAATTTTATTTGGCATGATACAAACGAGTTACAGAAGTTTTAATACTAAGCTGTCATCATGTTCCCCGCTCTGTGTTTAAACGTTTGAAATATTTTTACTTGATATTAAGTGATCTTTGTGCAATTTTCAGCCGTTTGTCATAAATACAACGGACTAATTTTCATCAAATAAAACTAAAAACCAAACAGATTGAAAAGCTTTCTACTTAATAATACGGAACCCTAAAAAATGGTTGTCTGTAAAGTCGGCTTACGGACGTTAATTTTGATGACTTGTATTAAACAACCATGCCTGTTACAGCTTCTTTTATTTATTTGTTATTTCCAATGATATCGCATGTCGCTACAATCGCCAAAACATTGATGCCATTGTATTAAGCAACCATGCCTGTCACAGCTTAAGTGGATACCGGCGCATGAACGGGCATGCACCCTACAGCCACAATACTTCGGCCTATCAGCAGGCGAAACGTGACTGTGACACTTTTTCATGCCTGCACCCGGTCATTGATTTGTAAGACGTTATCACGTAAAAATAATATCATCCTAATCCATTCATTTATTTGAGTGCTACAATGTCACAAATAGCCTAGCCTACAGATACCTTTATTTTGTCTAAATAAAATTACACATGCGATCGGGTTAAAAAAAAAAAATTACATAGTAGGTATCGGTCGTGGTTATAACTTTTAAACTTACGCGTTGCATTATATATACCTATACAATTTAACACGGGAAACGTCAAGCACAAGATAAATACTTTAACTAGGTTAAGCGCGTTTACTCCCGTGTTTCAAACATTTTAATTTTGTTTTTTTAAATACTTTTTAGAGATTTCTTACAAAACTTCTTGCGGCTCACTCTGGTGTATTAACATCATAACATCAATTTAAGAACTGTTGCTTATAAACACTAATTCTTTACCGACATTTTTTTTTGTTAACTTCACGTTTTACTATCATAAAATATATATATTATATATATTAGAACCATTGCAGACAAATTACACACCCTTTACAGAAAACCGCATCTGAATCGGACGAACCGTTATTGAGATAAACGGCAACATACGAGTGCACCCACAAACAACCTCTCACCCCAAACGCTTAAACCTTCTCCGTTCCGTCGTGGGTAAAAACGACCCCAACGTAAAAAAGACAAAAAAAAAATAATACTTAAAAAAATATAGCAATACATTTAAAAACAGAACGTGACCAGTGTTGTATGCATATTTGTTTTTAGAATGTTGCCAGTGACGTGAAACCATGAATTAATAATATACAAAATACGAAATGATTCAGAGCGCAGAGCTAACATCTAAATGCTTTTAGCATCATACTTACTAAAATATAAGTACCGACAGAGATGTACTCGTAAATTCTTCATACGCAAGACACCTACTTTCAAAAGCGATATTACATAAATAAGTAAGGAATATTGTCAATCTTCTATCAATCAATATAAAATGTACTTTTCTCCCTACGCAAAATATTTATAAAAAGGTTCTATAGATTTCGCTTCAAGTGGATTAATATTCTAATTATAGAATATTTTGTATAAATGTTTAATACTTGAAACGAAATCTTATATGTAATATTTCCTGAAGTAAAAAGCCAGTAATGCAAACGCATAACTCAATATTGAATAAAAAATGTTACATTACTGTTCGATCTGAAATCCTATTTCTGACTAACCATTGACGTATAGGTCTGGACCGTGCTACCGTGGACTGCCAAGCGAGAAAAAAATATGCGGTCTTTGACAGGTATTGTCCACAAAGTAGCGTTGTCCCTTCCTAGAGAGTGGTCAATTTTGTGAGGTTATGGCTCAGTTATGGTCAAAGACCGCATGAGTTTTTCCTCTCTTTCACGCTTTTAATTGAATATTTACTTTTTAATTGAAAGAGATGGTACGGACCAGGTCTACGTCAAAGATTCTAAATTTTACCACAAACTAAATTACTCTAGGCAGACACATAACTCGTTCTTAACAACCTATTTTTGACGTGGCCATAGACAATAAACAATTCAAACTAACTTGTACTACTGGAACTTCTGCGTACAGCTCTATCAATAGATTCTATTCTGGTCACGACAAAACACTAAGGCACAAATAATACACATAGGTTCAGTTGACCGCCTTCCTACAAAGAGCGAAAAAGACTCACGGGAAGGGGGGGTACATTTCAACAGAGAGGCGTATGCCCACCCCCCTTCTATCGCAATGAGTCCACCATCGCACGGTGACGTGAATTGCCGTTTCGACAACGTCGATCAAATGCAACACCACCCGTCGCGCGAACTGTTGGCCAGTGTTAAGTCAAACTGCACCCCCCCCCCCCCCCTTCAGAACATGATCCTGGATCCACATACACAGATCTCGGTCAAACTTGGTCGAATCGTCACCCGAGATTGCGCACATTAAGAGCACCGTACGTACGCATCAATGTGTGGGTGGATTTCTTGTTGAGCTGTAAACCGATACATATGTATTCTGTGGCTGAGGCCAGAGGCGGTCTATTGTGAATTATACGCTATTTGTAACACAAATTATGCGGTAAATAAAACGATTTAGATATATCTATACACTAAGCCTGGATTATCTATGAGTTAGATCACATACTGTCATGTAATTTGTCCGGCATTCAAAGGGTCAAAATTACGCGTAGTTTAGTATTTTTTGTCGCTAACTAAGCCTTATTTCGTTTATAAAAACACGCGTTATTAAGATATCTATACTAATATTATAAAGAGGAAATATTTGATTGTTTGTTTGATTGTTTGTTTGTATTGGATAAAAATTCTTTCATCGTTGTGAAGCTACACTAACCTCGGGTGACATAGGCTATTTTTTATCCCTGTATTCCCACGGGAACGGGAACTACGCGGGTGAAACGCGAGGCGTCCGCTAGTTAGGTATAAAGCGATCGAATATACGGAAAAAATAATAATAATAATACCAAGGGTATTTCCTTTGGTATTATTACTCCCGCAGTAGGGTACAAGCCTTGTGTCGCGGGGACTTTACAAGCATATAAGTCACGGACACAAAGTACACCCAGACTCGGAACAACAATTTGTGGATCACACAAAGTGGTGTCCCGTGTTGGAATTGAACCCACGACCTTTTGCGTAGCACTCGGACTCACTCCCACCGTGCCACAGAGGCAGTTATACTTAATATTATAATGTTATGACTTTATACCTAAATAATGTTGTTGAGAATAGTAAGTGACACAATGTTCGTAAAATTTCACGCAGTTCTATTGAGGCGAGAAAGCGTACAGAATTATAAGTATAAAGCGGCGGTAGTCTAATGGCTAAGACATCGGTCTCGCAATCGTGAGGTCGTGGGTTCGAATCCTACCCATTATACTACCGACGTGAACCCACTCCTAACACAGGTATTTGAGCTTAGCTGTAGGGGTTAACAAGATTGCTAGTAATGTGGGACTCAATCCCACATTGCTAGTTATCTTAAAAAAAAAAAAAACTATCGCATGTATTTTTGAGGGCCTACATAAATTCACCAGTTGCACGTTGCAGCTGCTTTATTTCTACTTTTTAGATTTCCTTTCATTAAGTACTTTTTTTGGGTCTAGTTATCACAAAATTGAAACACAAAAAGAATTTGCGTACTTTTAAATATAACTCATGCCACAACTTAAATCTTGCCGCTAAGCCAATGCCTATGTGTCCTAAAATATCATAACATTTAAAAATAAATTTCGAATGATTTCAAATTGAAGTTATTTTTATAGGCATTTCTTGCCAAAGACTTTACAAATACAATAATTGCATTTTTGAAAGATAGAAAAATTTGAATCCAGACTCAGGAATCGAACCCGAGTCTTCCGTAGCCAAACCGGGGCCAGAAGCGAACTACCTATCTGGACTATGTTACTAGATATAAATTTTTTCTATCTTTTAATGCTTACGGGTTAGGCCCCCGTAGCGACATCTAGTCGGTAGTTAAAGAACTATCACGGCTTTTGTTATTGCTTCGTTACAGAAAGCATTTTAACAAATTATGATGACGCAGGCCGAATATTGAAGTAATTTTTATAGGCATTTCTTGCCAAAGACTTGACTGATTTCAAATTATTTTAATAGTGACATTTTACTGCAGAGTAAGAACGTCACTATTACATTATTTCTCGTTAAAAAAATTCGAAGCATCAGACCATCATTTTAATTAAAAGAAAACTGCAAGAAAGAAAAGTAAAACAATATAAAAAAAGTAAAATACCGGTGTCCGTCCGTCGTCGGTAACATTGCAAAGATAAATGAGAATTGGACAGGTGTCTCCAATCGGCCGCAACAAGATTATTCTGGTACATTGAAATGTTTTATTTATTTTGTATCATCTCTCCCGGAACAGGCGAAACCGGGTGTATTTATGTAACTGTATAATGGCGAAATAGCTTCTTGGGTGGTAAAGAAAGAAAAATGTACGAGAATTTTAAATCAGTTCTTGGTTATTACGTTACTGCGAGGTAATAATGTAGTATAATGATTCTGAGGTATCTTATCTTATCACTAGCTGTCCCGCGCAATTTAGTCTGCGTAAATTTTCCCCGTTTTTGCAACATTTCTCATTGCTGCTCCGCTCCTATTGGTCGTAGCGTAATGTTAAATAGCCTATAACTTTCCTCGGTAAATAGGCTATCCAACCGTGAAAGAATTTATCTATTCGGACCAGTAATTCCTGAGATTATCGCATTCAAACAAACAAACAAACTCTTCAGCTTCATAATATTAGTATAGATGTGTGTATTGTAATGGTGCATTTATAGTGCAAAACCTTAATAATTGGTGTAATCGTTTATGTCCGTGACTTGTATGTTTGTGAAGTCCCCCGCGACACAGAGCTTGTTTGTACCCTAATGCGGGAGTCGTATTTTAAAATTAAAAAAAAAAACATAATTTTGTAGTAATACTACCTGCGCGTAACTTTGGCCTATTGGTCTAGAATCCAGACCAACACTCTTCTACTACTCCACTAGTGGTTAGTGACACTGACTGCTAAGTCAGAGTCGTGGGTTTGATCCCCACCCAGGATAATTCTTTGTGTGATCACAAAAGAAACTTCTCTACATCATTTTAGCTCATCCAGCGGGTCAATTCACGTATTTAAAGCAGTGCAGTTGCAGTTAAGTTTCGATTAAAACGGCCATTTTCGTATTCTTGTAACTTTGTGACCGATCTTAAAAACGCTTGCGCACCGCACTAGAATGTCGTTATTGCGCTCTCGAGACGCATACTTGACGCAAGCGTATTTGAGATCGATCCCAATGTTACAAGAATACAAAAATGACCGTTTGAATCGAAACTTAACTGCAACTGAACTGCAACTGCACTGCTTTAAATACGTGAAATGACCCCCAGATCTATCCAATTTTATGGCCATTCTTTCGTTTTTTGGTCGATTTCTTTGAAAAGTGGTATAAAGATCGCATGAAAGCTGGTTTAGATCAAACCGCAGTACAAAGTTCTTTAAGCAGGCGAAGTTCTTAAGCAGGCGGGAGCAAAAAGCAAATAAAATAAAATAATATGAGTCTTTCAGATTATTTCTGAAAAAGTCATACTTAAAATTATTATTCTTGATACTACTTAAGTGTCCATTCTTTAGTAATGGCGCTCGTTAAGTTGTTAGCCTGTATGTCACAGTAGTCCGGACGAGCCTTCATGACGTCATACACTTGTGGGTCAGGGACCTAAGTAGGCAGCTGCGTGAGTTGGGTACAATTACAATTAATAAATCAATCCGTTTTTATATTGAATATGGTTATTTTTGTTTAAATAATCAACCTACATAACCTACCTACTTAACGTGGTTTTTATTTGTCACAATATATATCTTAAGTGCAATTTTATTAAATATTGTTTGACTGCGTGAGTGATTGAGGTCATTTTAGATTTCATACAAAGTAATAAAATAATGTAAGAGGAAGTCATTTCGTCTCTTAACCGAGGTCGGCTCGTCAAAATAATACTCAGCTGTCAAATCGTATTTAGTAGATGCTCCTACTATACTGTACCTACTAAGGCTGATTTTGCTTTATCACATGTTTCAACTATTTGATAATACAATTTGCATCAGTCCTTTAACATGGTGTAGTATATAAGTCGCAGCACCTTACCCCCATATCAAGTTTATAAACATTCAAACATTGTCAAATTGGCAATTTGAAAAGAGTGGCCGCGAGTTTTTATTGCCAGGTTCTTTTCTCCGGCTTTACCTATTGTTTGCGAACTTGGCATTACATGTACATGTAGAATCCCGACGACGTATCACAAGAGTTGTTTTGCATTCTAAGTGAATAAAGATTTTTGAATCATTTTTTTTTTGGACTTTATTGACTGGTCGCATGAACCTTTAGGTCACATCAAATCAATTAAAACTTTAGATTTGATCATGGATATATTGACCAGGACTGCGCCACCCTTTTCAATTAAAAAGTAAATATTGACTGCAGAGCGTGAAAGAGGAAATTTAGTCAATTTTGTGAGGTTATGGCGCAGTCCTGGTCTCTACGTCAATGGATTTGACAGATATTTCCGACTCCCGCAGTAGGGTACAAGTCCTGTGTCGCGGGGGACTTTACAAACATACAAGTCACTGGGAATCGAACCCACGACCTCTTGCGTAGCAGTCGGACACACTCCCTCAGAGGCATTCGTTGATTTTCCTTCACAATTACTCACAATACTTTAACAAACCAATTGATAATGAATATGAGTGCAGGAGATGGAAATGTTATGTTATGATATGTTCGTAAACTTTCGCGATTTGTACACATTATAGAATTTTATAAGCTACGGGTCTCAATCGCGTAAATATTTTATTTTGAACCTTTGTTTATTGCCCGACGTTTCGACCGTATTGCAACGGCCGTGGTCACGGGTAGACTGACAGTCTACCCGTGACTACTGGTATTTAGCCTTAAAATAAAATATTTACGCGATTAAGACCCGTAGCTTATAAAATTTTAAAATGTACTGTTAGGTATGCTTTCCGATCTCAAATTTGAATGAAAAAATATCAAAAACTTTCTTAACTAAAACAAAATGGTAATCTAAAATGGGTTATTGTAGTAATTAATTTTTCAAATAGATGGTTTTTTTAAACGACAATGGTATTTTTATTTGGGACGCCTTTTGAAATATTTCTCAATTTCAAATAAAACTGTCTCATTTAAAGATTAACACTCTACTTATTAATTTAAAAATGCAAATTATATCCACAAATTATAATTAATAACCCTAAAACGTCGGTGTTGTAAAGTTCGTTCTAAAATATGACAAGTATAAAAATGATTTTCAAAGAGACCTAATAAGTTTGACAATGACGCAACTGTCACTTTCACTGGTATGACAAACTGTCAGTTTGTCACCTCAAGACTAATTAGTACACTACTGGCATATTGACACTAGTATAATATCCTGACATACATCTTTTGTTAATAAACAGGGGAAAATATCGGCCATTTATGGTGACAGAATACATAAATTTGACATGCTACACAAAAGCTATTTTAAAATTTAAACCAGTTTGAGTTTTTAGGTGTAATAATGATGATATATTAACACTCACGTGAATTAATTACTTTTAATTATAGCTTGTGTTGAAGTAAATTAATTGTTATTGTATAATTAAGCCAGACTGTTTTTATATTTGTAAGTTAATTGAATTAAAATAAATAATTGATTTTTTTATTCTGATTATAGCCTATCGTAGTAGCTGTAGACTATAATTATAATCAGCATAAACATAAAACTTAAAATTTAAAACAAAAACTTTTAGTTGATGCTTGCGGTTTGCGGGGCGTTAGGTTTGTCAAACCTCTTAAAGATACAGTTGCCTGATATTCCTTCTTTTCTTATCTTTTGTAACTACATTTCAAATTAAATCTGTTTGCAAAATGTTTGCTTTTTATGTCTGCGTTTGGCTCGTCAGGCCTTTTATTGTTATATACAGATGATATTTAAAATAAGTATGACGTTTTAGAAGAAGTGGGTATGATAATATTAAATCTTTACTTTAATATTATAAATGAGAAGTTTGTATGTATGGATGAGTGTTTGTTATTCAATCAAAGCGGCGGTAGCCTAATGACTAAGTCATCGCCATCGTGAGATCGCGGGTTCAAATCTAACCCATTATACTACCTACGTGAACCCACTCCTAACACAAGCCATTGAGCTTAGCTGGAGGGGTTAACAGGATTGCTAGTAGTGTGAGGTCACAATCCCACATTGCTAGTTATCTTTTAAAATAAAAACATGCAACAACGGATCTAGACAGCTTAAACTAGCACATGGGCTTTTTATCTCGGAAAAAAAACCCCGTGGGATAAATTTTAATTTCAAAATTTGTGAACGAAGTCACGGTCATCACCTAGTACTTACATTATATTAATATATAAGAAGTACTGCAACATTGAATAGTGTTATTATAGATGCATTATGCTATGTGACATTATGTTGGTTTTATAAAATGTCTTCATACCTATTCATGAAACACAATAGCATTTAAATGACATCATAGATTGTTACAATTTAAAAGTAAATAAAAAAACATTATGTTCTTCTAATATAGATTAAATTGAATAATGCATAAGCTGTGACAGAACAGTACGACATTTATTTAAAGATATTATTTCATCTAAATGAGTCAAGCCATGCGGTTTACTTTATAAATATTCATCAAGCAATTATATATAAAAACGGAAACATTATGCAAATCATATCATCATTTTATTACAATAATATTGACGATGACGTGAATTTTATATCTAGAGAATTATTTTATATGACATAATACAAAATGACAATTATGACATGTGACTCATCGATTACGAAACCCAATGAACTTGACATACCATCGGCCGCCGACGGGTTGACTCTTAAACGTTTTTATTTTTCGCAAAGATGACTTTAAATTTCAAGGCGCAAGGTTCAAATTTGTAGAGCGATTTTAAGGTAATTTATATGCAGTAGATGCGTGGTTTTGAAATTTTGACGAATGCCTTGAAAAGTGTCTAATAGTTTTTCGCATGATTGTGCGTATTTTTGTTTGCCATTCATGGTAGGTGCGTAGGTTAGGTATCAATAGAATTTATAAACTAACTGCCATCCGTAACTTCATTCACGTGAAAATATGTAAATTATATTTTTTTATTTTGTTTGTGCAAATAAAAAAACCTTTTTTTATTTTATTTCATTGTATCAATAACATAACATTATAATATTATAATACCTACTTGGCGTGAAATTGAATATAAAAAGGTTTTTATTTTTGAGCGAAACTAAATATGTATTTATTATGAAAATATATATATTACAGGTCTTAATCGCATGACCCGACTTTTCGACCGTATTGCCTTTAATGTGTATTTAGTTTTGCGCAAAAATATATACCTTTTTTTATTCAATTTCACGCCAAGTAGGACTTTATAAAGTCTAGTAGAAACGGCGTACCGTTTCTACTAGACTTTATAAAGTCCTGCTAAAAGTTATAAAGACTAAAAGTTATAAAGACCTGCTAGTGACATTTTCAAAAAGAACAATCGCGGGTACAGCGGGTATTCTCTTACGTGTCACTTGTACCGACTAGGTATAATTCTAAACAATAAGAATTTAGCAAAACTATATTTCTGACAATGCCACCAGACACTAAAATTTAACTTACGAGTATTTAATAACGTGGGATGAGAAACAATGACATTATATCTTTTTAGTTAGACCTTGAGGTTTTATATTGACAACATAATAACTTGTTTTTCATCATTCGTCAAATTTTTCTTCGTCGCGCCTACGATTTCGAATAGCTATTATGTTAAACCTGAATGATTAATTAGATATGTTTCGGGACTTTATTCGCGTGAATTATTTAAAGGTATGAACCTTTTATTTACGTCGTTTCGATCGAATTGCACCGACCGTGGTCACGGGTGCTATTCGATCGAAACCGAAATATATGTAATATGTATAAAAATCGCGAAAACTTAAAAACAATAACTGCCTGATTAATCTCACTTCTTTTGCAGAATATCGCAACTCAGAAAACTCTGAGGAGAGTTGGCAATGCGGTGAGTAACTTAGCCTTTTGTACATTATTCTTTCATTTAAAAAAAAAGGCTCCAGTAAACCCTTGGCGTAGATATTTTAAGGTATCTTTTATTAATTCTCCGACGTTGTGACCATATTGAACTAGTCAAATCATTGGGGAATAAATAATAATAATACCTTGGCACAATTCATACAACTCCGTATGATCCCAAACTAACCAGACAACTGATAAACATTCTTATATATTTCTAAACATATACATAACATAGATAAATAAACAGAACCAGACACAGAATAAACCATCGTGCTCAACACATAAAGTTTTATTCTGGGTGAACTTGTGTGGGAACTTAAGTAAATTACAAACCAACCCACTAAAAAGTGAGAAATAAAAACATTTTTACAAAAAAATATTACCGACTTCAATAATAAATACAAGGCAACTAAAAAGTAAAAAAATAATATCTACCTAGAATAACAAAAACAAATTAACATTTTGAAGTTGGTGACATGAAATAGCTGTTTTTATTTAATTCGGCACCAACTTCAAAATGTATAGATACAGAAATTCCCCTCTATAACCTCACAAACTTTACCTCTTTACAATATTAGTATAGATAAAGGGAAGAGTAGCCTATAAAATTGACAATTTTCAGTCGCATTTCATTGCTATCTATGTTCATCTTATTTCAACCGCCACTCGTCAAACACAGCAATGTATCTCTTCAATAAACGAACCATTCCTATTCCCTATTACTTATTTACAAAGCTCCCACCTTTGTCCCGATGTTAGTCCATGGACTTTTGTCTTAAGGTACCATGTTGACACAGATGCACTTCTTTTGTAAGAAATAGTTAAATAAAAATGTCACGCTCAACTCTGTTAATATTCATTAGGTTTTACCGTTCAGAATTTTTGGTACTTCTTGTATTTTTGAAATTCTTTGTAGAGTCTTAGACAACGTGTAACAGAAAGGTGTGGTCAAATTTCATCAACTAATTGTGTATGTTAAAAGGGCCAACTGCTTCCATCATTTATTCTTTAGATAAATTGTATATTATTTAGGTTCGCCTATAACAAATGATAAGATCCGTTAAAATGGGTTCAGCATACAGCATAGATTGTTCAGTATTTAATATCGATAAATCTTTGTTTAACTAGTCAAGTAATCGATATTGACAGATCTAGTAGTCGTTAATAACAAATAGAGATGTCAGTGTTGTCTGCCTGAATGTTATGTTTCGATTATATGTTTATTTATTAGGGAGACAAACGGATACAATTAATAATAAAAATTACAAAACATAGCGATTTATGATCCATGAACAGTTTCCAAAGATAATATAACAGTCATTTAGAATACGGAATTACGACGGCATAGGTTTACACAGTGGTGAAAAGAAAAGATAACATACTATACTAAGTTTAGTAATGTTTCTTAAAAAAACTAGCTTGCTGCTAGTTAGCTTCATTGCTGCTCCGCTCCTGTTAGCCGTAGCGTGATATTATATAGCCCATAGGCTTTTTCGATAAATAGGCTATATAACAGTAATATAATTTTTCAATTCGGACCAGTAGTTCCTGAGATTATCGCGTTCAAAGAAACAAACAAACTCTGCTCAGCTTTATAATATTACTAGCTGACCCGCGCAACTTCGTATGCGTAAATTTTCCCCGTTTTTGCAACATTTTTTATTGCTGCTCCGCTCCTATTGATAGCGTGATGTTATATTTTTATTATCGCGTTCAAACAAACAAACAAACTCTTCAGCTTTTTAATATTAGTGTAGATGTGTATAATATATTTTTTGAATTTCGGGAGAGAGGTGAAAAATATCAAACATGCTATTACTATCGTATGAATATTGAACTATTTCTGAGCAATAGGTACCTACTTTTATTTTAAGTTTAAGAAGCTATTGATTCTCGTTTTACATTCAAAAATTATCAAATAGTAGAGTTGCAATTTCCATAAGAAAAAAAATAAATGTGTGGCACTCGGGGACTGCTGCGGTAAAGCTATTGCATAGCATTTTTAACAAATTAAGCAATTTAAAAAAAAAAAATTCATTATAAAAAACAATGTTTTTAATTTTTTTTTCTTTAATTTTATTTTTAAATTACAAAAAAAGGAATTAAAATTTTTTTTTTTTTTTTTTAATTATAACAAAACAATGTTTTTAATTTAAAAAAAGTCATTAAAAGTTCTGCTATTCATCGATAGATGGCAAAACTAAAAAGTATCACCGCTGTGCCCGTCGGAGTGGGGAGCGTGAGGTTTTTCGTTACGGAATTTCTGGATTCGGTCCCCGCGCTCAAGGCCCGCGATAGAAGCTATGCAATAGCTTAATAGCCACACTTTACATAAACAAAAATTTCGAATGACAGTAGGCAATTTTAAGTGAAGTATATCTGTAACCTTGGTATATGAACGAACACACAGTGTGAATATGTCACTTCGGTATAAAATGGGAGCACGGTACATACACGCACAGCACACTCATAAATCTGCCAGTTGTGACATTATTTGGGACGTACGTGACTAGGCGGTGGGGTAAGACATTAGCTTGTAGCGATTTTTAGGTGGCCAATAAGTTTGTATTTTTTTATTGTTCTAAAATGGTGTTGAAAAAATAGCATTTATGAAATGTTAAGGATATTAAAGCTAAATGGAGACTAAAATGGTAATTGTCAAATGAAATTATTTTACGATGCTCGAATATACGTGTGTATAAATTCCTTATCCCTTAAAATTATTATGAAAATTTAGCTGTCTGTAAAGTCGGTTTACGGACGATTAATTTACGTGATAACTTCGTAAGAAAATATTGATGATATATCGCCATTCGCGTTGCTTAGCAACCATTCAATAACGTGACTTTTGTTTAGACACTTTTTCGTTAGTGCAGCCGGTCATCGATAAATAAGACGTTATCACGTCAAAAATGACTTATAATGATTGTAATATTCAATGTTCACTATTTAGGTACTCATTAAGTTATTTTTTTTTGATTTTAGGACATCGCGCTGCTATACCGCGTTTTCTAGGATTGAATCACGATAAAGAACATATTCGGCAACCTCGGACGTGCCTCGGTGGTGGCGGAGTAGTTAACAGCGTAGGAACGGACGGTTCTAACCCCGCCCAGTCAATTTTTCTCTTTTTTATACGCTGTAGTAACGGAATTTTTAAAATTTGACTGAAGAAAATTTGACTGCCTCTGTAGCGTGGTGGGAGTGTATGCGACTGCTACGCAAGAGGTCGTGAGTTCGATCCTCACCCAGAATAAAACTTTGTGTGCTGAACACGATGATTTATTCTGTGTCTGGGTGTAATTTATCTATAATGTGTATGTATTTAGAAATATATAAGTATGTTTATCAGTTGTCTGGTTTCCATAGTACAAGCTCTGCTTAGTTTGGGATCAGATGACATTGTGTGAGTTGTCCCAAGATATTATTACTATTATTAATTCCTATGTTCGCCCGAGTATTTTTTTTTCTTCATAGACAAGATACCTATTAAAACGCTGTCGCTTGTAACTAACTCCACACACACTTTCACAATTAATTTTCACAGGATGAGATCACCTAGCCTTGGGGATGCATTTTATTTTATTGCAGCAATAAAATACGCCATTTTTGCACACTGTGGTGAACAATGGGTTTCACCTTCAACCCATAACTGTGAGCACCATAGATGTTGTTTATGGGACCGCCCGCGATGGCTTTTAACCGCCATAGACCCACCTTGAGTGTTATGACACTAGCCTAGATCACATATATACACAGAGCTAGTGTCACGATCTGTATGAAAATGAAGAGTGCCGTTTTTTCATTATGTAACTGTTAAAACGTTAACGTTATGGTAGGAATTCTATATGGTACGCTTGATTTTCGTTACATGTGCTATGCATTTACGAAAATGAAGCCTGCCGTTTTTTCATTATGTAACTGTTAAAACGTTAACGTTAAGGTAGGGATTCTAAATGGTACGCTTGATTTTCGTTAAATGTGCTTTGTACATATGAAAATGAAGAGTGCCGTTTTTTCATTAAGTAACTGTTAAAACGTTAACATTATGGTAGAGATTCTATATGGTACGCTTGATTTTCGTTAAATGTGCTATGTACTTATGAAAATGAAGCGTGCCGTTTTTTCATTATGTAAATGTTAAAACGTTAACGTTATGGTAGGGATTGTTAATGGTACTCTTAATTTTCGTTACATGTACTATGCATTTACGAAAATGAAGCATGCCGTTTTTTCATTGTGTAACTGTTAAAATGTTGTTAACGTTATGGTAGGGATTTTAAATGGTACGCTTGAATTTCGTTATATGTGCTATGTACTTATGAAAATGAAGAGTGTCGTTTTTTTCATTATGTAACTTTTAAAACGTTAACGTTATGATAGGGAGTCTAAATTGTACGCTTGATTTTCGTTACATGTGCTATGTACTTATGAAAATGAAGAGTGCCGTTTTTAAAGCTGTAAGTTTTATAAAGGCGATTGTTCAAGTGACTATGGAATTTAGTATCGCTACAAATTTTGTTGTGCCAAGATGAAAACTACTGATTTATGTAGACATTAATATATACTTTCAGAAAAACCAACAATGATTTACCTAATTTGCCGGGTTTAATTGATATGGGTGGATGAACTTCGAAAATCGAAATATATATATACATTTTTTTTTAAATAGGACATAACTATGATATTGCGTATTAATTATGTATTACACATGATGTGTAACACTAGTTTATGGCTATGAATTCGGCTTTGCAGTGATATATAATCCGAATCTCTATCTCACAAACACTTCACAATTGTCACAATATTGGTACGAGTCTCTGTCTCACAAAATATTTCTGATTGTTACTATGTATATGGAGTCTCTATCTCAAACTCACGTAATGTAACCACAATATCATACACAACACGAAAAATAACAAAAGCTATTTGTTATTAATACTTTAAACTGTTTTCATAATCGACCGGCGCCAACAAGCTTTATACACAGATAAACAAGTGACATGACATTACATTTCAGTGTTGCCATAACTTTTGTCACATCCTTTACAAATCGATTTTTTTATTAAAATTCATTACTATGTTCTTATTTTTAATCGAGCCGGGTCCTAATCTAAAGGTATGAAAGAATATGCTTATTAAAAAGTATAGTGTATAAATATTATCGTTCTTTACATTCAAACGGTGCAACAATTAATAGAGTATTTATATTAATTATTTAATAAAAATCGATAATAACCCTAATACGATAGTTACGATTTTATTTTTGTAATAGTGTTAACACCGTTAAAAATAACTTTATACGAAAAAAAAGGAAATAAATAACCTGAAAGACTAATATTTGCATCTCAATATTCCGGCAAATGTGAGACTCCATATCATTATATAATAACGTTATAATTAGAAACAAGAACTATACATTAAATCAACTTGTGGCACAACGTAAATACTAGCGATACTGCTGGTGGGCATACCTCTTTGAAAAAAAAAAATAATACCGCACTCCTAATTAAAAGTAGAAATTAGACCTATGTCACGCAGAGGACTGATACTGGCTAATGATGATGATGATATTGGTTGGCATTTATGCTTACCTGAAAAAAAAAAACAAAAGTTAATCCAGAACATTTCAATACCTATATCGTAAAAGACGAGAAAAAAAAAGCGTTTTAGATTGCAGACGTCGTATGTCGTTACAAGTCATACAAAATTGAATTAAAAAAGCAGTAAAATAAAAGTCACTATAAATTAATTATCTAAGTAAACAACGCTTATTTATAATCCAAGCCCATTTCTTAAAAATCAAGATGTCAATGAAAAATCTTTTATAAAAACAACGTTAGCTATGTGAAAATAAATAAAAAATCAAAGCCGTTCTACTAACACATTTAGACAACACAAATAGCTCGAGGCATGAATGAATGAAGTATGACCAAGCGAATGATTCATTCTCATTCACTCGGTCACTATTTCAAATTAATTTTATAATTGAAACTCTTTCGTTGTTTTCATTTCTCGAAATAAATGAGTGACAGTCTCATCAAAACTCGATATGTTCCTATTGTGTCTTTTTGTATGCTACCATGGAGGTTCAAATATGATTTTTAGTATGAACAAAAAAAAAATGCCGTAACATATTGAGAATTTGCATTATTAAATTCTGTGTCCTGTTTGTGGAGATTTCGAATAAAAGTAAACAATATTAGGGTCATGATATTGCAAAAGTCAAATAAACTCCCTCCCACCCTGATTGCCCCTAATGAAATCCTTAGTACGCCTAAGAGCGTTTACTCTGTTTCTGATTTAATATTAGTATTTATATCCACGTTTTTATACTTTGGATTTCAATTAACGTTAAAAATAATTCTTGATCAATATACGCGTATCCGCGTTGTTGCATGAGACAATAGATAGGTATTAAAACATTGGAATTTATACACAATTATCAGTAATTATATGATCCTAGTTTATCACAGATTACCCTAATAACTTACTGAAAAATATTATAAGCACCAGATTACACAAATAAAACAATTTTATCACTTTGTAAAACTAATGTCTTTACTGTCGAGAGAACTCATATAACAAACAACAAAGTCATGTGTAGTAGTTTACAATATACATTTAACGTTAGTTTAAGGCTTCAAAGGAAGTCTTAGCTACAGCTTAGTACAGGATTCTTGGAATACACATCGTTTGATACAAAGATGTGTACATAACGTAATGTTATTTGACTCCACTTATGTCTCATGTATGGATTCTATAATTATTATCTATCAAATTCTCTAAACTTTCTTTAAACTTTCTTAGGCAGGTATAATTTGCGTCAAATTGATATATCAATCGTCAAGTTTCAAATACATATTTAGTACACAATTTTAAGCAAAAACGAAAATGAGATAATTAACGCATTTAGAAATGGTGCTGACTAAGAGGTCTGCCATGCACTGGATGTAGGGGCTTGTACCATCTTGGTGATCTCCTTCTAACCTCATATCGCGATTGCCATGTCGTCTTGTGACGGAATATATTACATTTTTTTTCTGGAATTTAATTTAAAATATATAGACAACAGAATAACACCTGGGCTGCCTTCTCGCAATATTAAGGACGGAGCCGCGGGCAAAAGTTAACTTATAATATTTTAATGTCTTAATCGTCAACGTTTTGGATTTATAACAGAAACTTCTTCATAATTACTGTCATAAGTTTCTCTTTAAAAAAAATTAAACAAAAATGCATCATTCAGAAAACAGGCAATTATGCTGTTTGTCTGTCATCGTTAAAAAGCATTTAAATTTTTAACACAAATATTATATTTTTAATTTTGTTGAAAGTTAATTAGGAGGTTTACAAATTTATTATGTAGGTACCTATTCGAGATTTGAGGTTAAAGTTTATTATGAAAACAGTCAGGGTGTCTATTATGCCTACTAATTCTAAATACTATCATGAATCAAAATAATAAAACAAGATAAGTTTACTCAACACTGATGAAAACAATAACAAATAAGTTTAAAAGTGGGTTAGCTAATAGGTACAGCCAAACGGATTTTCATCGCATTCCGATTAATTTCTTCGTATGAGACCAGTAGTTTGAAACTCGACTCTTTGTTGCACACCAAATAGAGGACAGAAACAAATTACATAGGCACTTTCAGCCATTGGTACAAGAGGCGGTCCCAACCCAACCACTAAACCGACCCAAAAAAATCCAAGTTCAGAACACAGGAAGCAATCAAAAAGCCCGGTGTGAACCACAACAGAAACCCTATCCCTTTGATGTTTTATTGGAGAAAGGAACAATGGGATCGTGACCAGATCTTGGCATTATAAGCATTGCGGCCTGTGCCTCTCCACTAAGTATTTTTGGCGATAAAAAACATTGCTAAAGAAATGGATGTAATATCTAAGTGATACGGGACATATGCAGGTAGTTCTTATTTCAATTTTACAATCGATTGCCAAGTCAGTGATTTTACTATTTTTAAGCTATTGCATAGCTTTTATTTCGGGCTTTGAGCGCGGCGACCGAATCTAGAAATTCCGTAACGAAAATAAAAATTAACACAACCCACTCCGCCTACCATGTAGCTCGGCCGAGCGTTCGCTTAACGTTTATGGTACGACTGTACGAAGCTCACACGAATCGAGACGATTAATAATGAAAAAAAAAAAAAGCTGCATAAATAAAAAAATTATAAATAATTATAATAATTGCCTAAGTTGATAAAAAATGCTATGCAATAGCCTTACCGCGGCAGTCCCAGAGTGCCACACATTTTTTTTTTACTACTTAAATTAAATATGAGCAGTTACAGTATTTTTGTAAAAAAAACAAAAGTAGGAATCAGAAGCTAAGTAGGCATATATTTTACGAAGTCGAGTAAAACTTAAAAGGACTTTTTGCTACGATTTACAACCACAGAGGTTTTATACTTAAAAGTTGAAAGGAGATTGAAGTTTTGAACGCTAACCCTTAAACGAGGTTGTGGTTCATTTCGAATGAATGGTGGTCAAAATGTGATGAAAAAATACAAAGTAACTGGTATTATTAGTGAGCTGTGGTATTGTGGTCGAAAATGTTTCCTTTGTAATATTTTGGGCGTGAAATTGTGTATAAATAGATGTTTTGAGGTTTTCTTTATATCATCCGGAACTAATTAATAGTTCGGCTTTTGTGTGAACAGTAGGTAGGTACGCGTAACATAGGTGTCTTGGTTTTTTGTGGCTTGTGGGTTATAAACAACACCTGTGATTACAAGCATCTAGAACTATACTATACTCTAATAATAATTTATTAAAACTTTTTTTTAATTTTGTGGTTTATGTTGAAAACTTAGTACCTACCATACCGTAAAACCAGTTTCTATAATTTTTTTTTTATTAAAGATAAAGAAAACTGAATACTATTATAAGCTGAAGCTGTTTGAACGCGATAATCTCAGGAACTACTGGTCGAATTGAAAATGCATGAAGTTGGTGCCATGAAATAGTTGCTTTTGTTTAATTCGGCACCAACTTCAAAATGTTAATTTGTTTTTGTTATTCTAGGTAGATATTATTTTTTGCTTTTTAGTGCCTTTAATATTTGAAGAGCTCCCTCGATTTCTCCGGGATCTCATCATCAGATCGTCATCTGATGACAATTGGACCAACTTGGAAGTATACCCTTTCAAACACAAAAATAATTTTTCAAACCGGAGCCGTCTTTGCGTAATCAGTGATCAAACAAACAAAAAAAAAACATACAGTCGAATTGAGAACCTCCTCCTTTTTGAAGTCGGTTGAAAATTACTAAACACAAATATTTATAAAAAGGTGTTAAGATCACATCTGTTAATGTATCGAAATACTTTAATCTTAATTTATGATCATCAGGACATCTGTTATAAGGTCCCTTCCTGTCACCGACAGTGACATTTGTCGCCAAATGGCGTTATAACGGCTCACAATTGATTTATTGTCGTGAATGAATGAAAGTCGTGGCTAATTTGTCGAAGGGTGACTTTATTTTCGAGATAAATGTCGAATTTGTGCTATTTGTGTTGGACACGTGTCGATATTAGTACCTACATTGATAAATACTCTTTTAGAGTAACGTTTTGTTCGACGATTCACAAGAGTACATTGAGCCCAGGCGTTTATTGCCAATTATCCACGGAATCTATACTAATATTATAAAGTTGAAAAATTGGTTTGTTTGTTTGTTTGAACGCGGTAATCTCAGGAACTCCTCATCCGAATTGAAAAATTATTTCACTGTTGGATAGCCCATTTATCAAGTAATGCAATAGGCTATAAAACATCACGCTACGACCAATAGGAGCGGAGCAACAATGAGAAATGTTGCAAAAACGGGAAAAATTACGCAAACGAACAGTAAACTAATTTTTCAATTCGAACCAGTAAGTAGTTCCTGAGATTGCCGCGTTCAAACGGTTAGTTGAGCATATGCCACGCTGATAAATACACGATAGGTTTATATGTTATCTAGAATATTTGTATACGAAATTATAACCAGTCGATTTTAAATGTTAAATTCAACGTCTAGCTAGTAGTAAAAACTCTATTCAAATCAGCTCAGTAGTTATTAAGACCTACACACGGGTCAAAAAAAATGTTATTTTTTTATGCCGGTTGAAATACAGCCATTCAACCGAAACACCACCTCAACGTATAAGTAGGTACTAGATATAATGCAAGCTGCCAACATCAACACAAAACAAAAACAGAAAACAAAACACAACCATCTACACCACCGTATAAACATTTCACTTTACAGTTCACACTCATTGTGCACTAACACACTAAACACCGAGAGTACAGAAGATTAGCTTCATACCTACAAACCTACTCAAGCAACGCACAGAGACTTCTTCACGGACGGACATGGAATTTTGGACCAATTTTTTCAAAAATGTTGCGAAATCTGTATTTGTCAGCGGTTTCTTTAGAGTGTTGACCTAAGCCAAGTAGGTATAATCTATAAATGGTAAAACTATGATTAAAAAAACAGATTTGACATTTTCTAACATGTCTGATGACATGTTAGAAAATTATTCAGAATTTAAATTTTATTGAAAACACAAAGAATCATCAGATCAGGTCTGAATATTATATCTGTATTGTTTATAATGTATATAATAATTACTTCAGTCAGTATCAAGGAATATATTACATACCTATATCATAGGTAAATGTTGAAGAAAAAACATCGTAAGGAAATGGCTGAGATCTCCACACAACTGAGTTTGAATGGGATTTGCATAAGTTCGTAACTGAAACAAAGAGTTCTAAATACGATTTCAATCGAATAAATGTTCAGCGATTGACTACGCGTAATATCTAGACGCGATTCGAACCATAACTGGAAACAATAATGTTTTTAACCTGCACTTGAATCGATGCAAGCAGATTACTACAGGCACATAGTATTATTCGTTCTCGATTAATGAGCTGCGGCGCGAGATCAAGTGATGCAGAAGCCCCAATTTTACCCTACTCGCCTGTGCCTATGATGCCTTGATGTACCTCTGTAGGTACGTCCTAGTCATTGGCAAAGTCTCTAAAATTGCTTCCATAAGTCATTTTTTATACAGCTAAATGACGGAACTTACAGGTCATGAGGTTACACGCATACCAGCATAGCAGAATCAACGCCACTTAAGTCCTTATTTCGTAAAGATCCGACAGCCACTGCACCGCTCTCCTCATTCTGAGACCCAGACTTTGTAATCGTAAGTCTCTAAAGAGCAAATAATCTCATAATAACAAATTTGAGATCCAACAATTTACGGGCCTTAGGCTGAAACTTATTTAACAGGCTTATCTCGAACTTAGCTTATCCATGCATAAGCTAAGGTTGAGCATGCCGACGTATGTTCTAAAGGTCTCATTGCGATCGTATGAAAATATATAGTACCATTTCCGAAATGAACCTTAAACGTGGGTCATCTAGCGCGCGTTGTAAGAAGTCATCCTTCTGTTCTCTCGGTATTTTGTAAGTACCACACAAATGTAGTTTATGTAACACAACACCAACGCGACACTACACACAATGAGACTCTGTACAAATAAATGGGCCCCCATAACAATCCCAGTTTGTTTTACAACACAAATAGCAATATTACACCCTATGGTTAAACATTTGTCGCAAATGCAGATGTATGTAATGTCGGTAATACAATAATGCTTGTGGATATGGCAGATGTAGTGAGCTGTCCAATGTTGGAAAACTAGGTAGGCGAACAACCTGGGCTTCGTGGGTTTATATTATAACTTATAAATTTAAAGATCAGGGCAAGTGCATGTCGGGCCACGCACAATGTAGGGTTCCGTAGTACTCCTCCCCCGCACTCCATCCGATTAATGCGGCTTAAGAAGTGTGTTTTCTGGTGTTTTTGTTTTATACTTACATTATAAAACAAAAACACCAGAATAAAAAATGTTGTACCTAATTAATAATAATTTTCTATGGAATATATACGAAAATTTTCTTATCTTCTCTGATGTTACGTAAGCTGCGCACAACTCGAATTTACGTATCGGAGGGGGTGAAGGAGACGGGCGGGGAACGACGTCTGCGCGGAACTACATTCGAAGACAACTTCACATACGCAAACTTAGGTAGCGCGAATTGTACTTAGCTGTGTATAGTATAGTTTTCCTTTTAATTTTTTCACATACCCAACATCAACCATTTAGATGGCAGGGCGTGGGGGACACTTGACTCTAACAAACATTTGCGCTTAATATTTCACAAACGGATCTTTAAATCTAAAAATGATCTATCTAATGATATCCCACACAATGGGGTAGGTTAGAAAAACAATCACATACCCACTTTATACATAGGGGGAAAAATGTTATTTAAGATTTTATTATTTTACTTTGTTGACGTAAGTAATATGTGTATCCATGCAAAATTACAGCCTTCTAGCACTAACAGTCACTGAGCTAAGCAGCGGACGGACGAAGATAGCGAAACTATGAGGATTCCGTTTTGCCATTTTGATAGAAAGAAAGAAAATAGTTTTATTTGTACCACGATACAAAGAAAAAAGAAACATTACAAAATAATTAAGTAGGTAGATTGGCGCGGAATAAATAAGAACCTACGTCAGCTACTGTTGTAGTCTGTGGACCACAACGCTGATATTTTGCCTACGGAACCCTAAAAAGAGAGATACTTAACAAGCAATGTGGGGAAGGAAGACGACCTGGGCGTAGGTACCCTTAAAATTCGTATTTTTTAAGTAATGCTATTGACTTAACACCGGTTAAATGTGTACCTGTTTGCAATTTCGGTTAGGGGTAGGTGGAGTTTCAACCTCCAAATCCCCTCACTGGGGGGGATAACGCCCATGCATTCAATTTTATTTCAAAGGATATTGTCCTGTCCCAAATGTATCTACCACAAATAAAATACTTTGAAGTCGCAAGCAAAAGCAAGTCATATTTAAACGTATGATGAGTTGACAAAATTCCAAAGAGACTTGTCAACATTCAACAATTTCCCAAATCAGTTAGTTACATAAATCATAATTACGTTCATCAGTCCGCTTCCTGACAGAGTGACAATGGTGTCGCATCAACAATTGACTCGCCCTGAACCAATACAATTGGTACTATTCGAAATGTCAATTGAATCAAGTGCATCGTCCACATCAGGCCTTGGAATCTTGAAGTCTCTTGTTCAGCGTAATTAATTAAGAAGATAGTGAAAAGAAGATCCTAAGTATGAATGTGGAAAGCTTTAAATGTAAGCGGAGACCCAAGAAAAGATGGATGAACTGTGTGAAAGAAGACGTGGCAAGACAAGGGGTGAATAGAGAGATGACGATTGGTAGAAGTATATGAAAGCCTCTGTGGCCGGTTGGATTCCCACAAGGTACAGCAATTTGTGTGATCCACAAATTAATGTTCCGGGTCTGGGTGTACTTTGTGTCCGCGACTTGTATGTTTGTAAAGTCCCTCGTGACATAGGGCTTAAGCGTAAGGGGAGTCGTCTTTAAAAAAAAAAAATTTTGCGCCGACCCCAAATAATTGGCAGAAAGATGATGACGTAAAAGCTCGACAGAAAGCCGTAGAATATTAGTCATTTAGCTTTTCTTCGCGCCCATTCTATGGCTTATGTGATATCCTGATGTACTTATAAGCTAAATAATTGTAAAGTTTGATCAAAATCCATTCTGTAGTTTTTGCATTATATTCGTAGACTAACAAAAATCCATCTATCCTCACAGACGTTGTAATTTAAAATATTTCTAGTTTAATGTCAAACAAAATTTCCATTGAAAAAAGGAAAGTTATTGTTTAAAACGTAATTTAAAAAACGATAATAATCTATATTAGATATATTTCGGGACTTAATCGCGTTAATTATTTTAAGGTACGAAACGTCGGGTAAATAAAAGGTTCGTACCTTTAAATAATTCACGCGATTAAGTCCCGAAATATATCTAATATGTATAAAAATCGCGAAAGTTTAAAAACAATGAACGAAAATAATCGCCAAATTGTTTCAGTTATTCTCAAATAACCTTAAATAAATTCAGCAACGAACAGTTATTTTACAGTATCGACGAGACCCGTATATATAAACAAGATCGTTTTAAGTTTCATTTTGATCCTTTAAACAAACTTGAGGACACTAAATTTGAATGCCAACTTGAAAAACCTATATGAACCCGTCGTATTTAACAAATAAACCTTCAAACGATCATCAATGAACACATTTAAACCAATGTCGCAAGCGCACATAAATCAATTACTTTTTTGACAGTTAACGGTGTTGCCATGATTTTGGGCCGATGACGTCACATCAATGTGTGATGTCATACGGCACGCCCTGACTTCAAAATATGACTTCAATTTCTACTGGCAATGTGTAAGTTATTATATTTGGTGAACAGTGTATGATTCATAGGCATTGTGCCGAATAGACGCTTTGAAATACCACCCTGAAGATTTCTATGGTGGTCCTGATGTAACTGTACAATGTATGCCTATTGCACATCACATGAATCGATCTCTAACTTTTGTTGGCTTACGACGAAACCAAAGAAATTCCCTATTGATCAGTAATGTAAATCCATGGATTTAGATTACAGAACAATAGACGAAACTACTCAGGCGCGGATCCAGAACTTAGTTCTGGGGAGGGGACATTATATTCAAATGGTCAAGTGTGAGTCGCTCGCATGACGGGGCTTGGGGGCGGGGTGCATTTGATTGAAGACCGGTACATCATTCACTACTACTGCCTAAACACTCCGATCCAGTTGTAAAATTCTCAAATGCCCTCCAAAGGTCTTTTAGTCATGTCTGGGGGGGGGGGGGGAGGGATAGGGGAAATTTTCGCCTAAAACTGCTGGGCATCGTAAAATCGGTTTAGTAGACTAAGATTCAACCAGCGAAATTCATTTCGGTAAGAATCTGCTGGTGTGTGGGGTAATATTGAGGATGAAATTTTATCTCTAAATTGGACAAAAACTTTTAAATGACGTGCGAGCCATAGTCCTCCTGGAGCAAATGAACGAATGGAGGACAAGAAAAAAAAAGATATTTAAACGGAAAAAGAGGAATTGACTAACTGTTGGGTCTAGAAAAAAATACATCGACAGTTAATGTTGCCAACTTTTATTAGAAGAAAAGAAGTATATCTGTTATCAAAAGAGGTAAATAAAGAGTACGGACTTATAGAAAGAGTATCATTTATTTTATATTTTTAGAAACATACTTTTTGATGCTTACAGCACATAAAAAAAATTCTAATTTAATAATGTCTATGCATCATTTAGGTAGAACATTTTCCGGCCGTCACACAGAGTAAAGTTTTAAGCCTAAACCCAAGGCTAACTGAATTTGAAGAAATAAAACGCATCAAAGAAAATATACGTTAAAAATATGTAAATGTATAAAATTTAAAAAAAGTAACATTCTAAGGTATTTCTAATACATAATGCCATGCCCAAAAAACTATAAACACTGTATTTAAACTGCCTGTTATAGAGTACCTAGTCAATGAAACTGATAGTTCAAGGCCTATTGGACCGGTCACCTACGCTTCAATGGATTGCATCAAACGGTGACAAATGAACGAACATTCTCTAATAATATAGCAGGTATTGTAATACACAATGAGGCTGAGATAATATTCGTAATTAAAGGTAAATGCCCCTTTTACAACGTCTGGATCAGATTCTAAAATTCACAAAACACCGACACTATATTGTGACAAGGGATCTATCAGTAAATTTTAATCTATACTAATATTATAAAGCTGAAGAGTTTGTTTGTTTGAACGCAATCAATCTAAGGAACTACGGGTCCGAATTGAAACAATATTTTACTGTGAGATAGCCCATTTATCGAGGAAGGCTTTAGGCTATATAACATCAAGCTACAACCAATAGGAGCGGAGCAGCAATGAAAAATGTTGCAAAAACGGGGAAAATTAACGTAGACGCGAATCTTATTATTATTATTTATAGCTAGGTATAACTATCACTATTGTTTAAGTTCTTTCGCATAGATAACACTTCATATTATTATATATTTACAGATGTTATTTCAAACTGGCTTAGTAAAAATAAAATAGAATGATTACTTACTTAATTAATAAAAACATCATTACTTTTATCTAATTAACCTACACCCCATAATTTATTATTAGAGTAAATGAACTACAAAATACCTACCTACAAACATTTGTCGTAGGTACAGTCGCAGAATTTTGTAGGATTCCGTAGCCAAAATGGCAAAAACGGAACCCTTATAGTTTCTTCTATTAGAAGAAAAGGAGTATATTTGATATTTCCGTCTGTCTGTCACGGGCATTTTACTCAAAGACAACACAATGAATATTGATTAAATTAAGTCAAAAGGTGTCTTGTACTAGCCGCTGCATAGTTTGATAGCTAAATAATACAAATAAAGTGATAACTGCGTTTCTCAAGAAAATACTGCAAGTGCTATGAATATACACTCTTTTGTGCTGGTTCAGTTATTGAAATGGTTTTTATTTTATTCAAAGAGTAAGTATCTATAATCTTTGGCAAGAGAACCGCGCTATATATATGACATAAGAAAACTACGATTGAATTTTAAACGCTAGGCGACCCTCAGTAATCTACAATTTCGGATGTAAGAATGGAACTACAGATATGATATCAGTGTTACTGCTTGTCGGTAAATGACCTTTACTGATAAGAAAGATCACCTATCGAGGTAGAGAATATCGAAATTGAAGAGAGTTTTGTAGACATCGCGAATATTTTAATAAATATTTTGGACTAACTGTCCCGCGCATCTTCGTCTGCATAAATCTTCCCCGTTTTTGCAACATTTCTCATTGCTGCTCGGCTCCTATTGCTCGTAGCGTGATGTTATATAGCCTATAGCCTTCCTCGATAAATAGGCTATCCTAAGGTGAAAGAACTTTTCAATTCGCATCAGTAGTTCTGAGATTACCGCGTTCAAACAAACAAACTCTTCAGCTTTATAATATTAGTATAGATGAAATCTTAAAGAGCGATTGACAATTCGGATTTCTTTGGATTTTGTTTGTTTATGAACACCTCCTGCACTGACAACTTTATACTGTACGATACTCGACTAATATAACTTTTTATGATTTTTAAGCGTTTTAAAGAAAATTAAAATTCGTTATTTTTTTCATTAATTTAAAAAAGATAACTAGCAATGTGGGATTGAGTTCCACATTACTAGCAATCATGTTAACCCCTTCAGCTAAGCGCTATGGCATGTGTTAGGAGTGGGTTCACGTCGGTAGTATAATGGCCAGGATTCGAACCCACGACCTCACGATTGCGAGACCAATGCCTTAACCATTAGGAGGTAGATAAGGTCTACATGTCCGTTGGTATGCTTATTAAAAAAAAAATATTTTAAAAAACCTAGAAGCAGGAACCAACATGTAGCATATAGATTTCTCAAAGCTTTGTCCTGGGGGCCTAGACTAAGTTACATTCGAATAGCGATGTTGTTAATGAAAAAGTATTGTAGTATAGAGATTGACATTTGCGGTGGAGACCATAGACATTTTTTTATATTTATGCGAACGATTAGAACGGCGTTAGCGATTTCGCCACGGAACGAATGTACCCTGTCTATGCCGAGCTGATACATCAGCTATTAGAACAAAATCCTGCCCTATTCATGTTAATATAAACCATTTCATTGACACGGCACGTGCAAGCTTCACTTCACAGAACAACATGACAGTTTACGCCGAATTAACGGTTTTATGCAGCTTTGATCCACACGAAAACGTTCTTTATTCGAAGAAACATTTCACACATCATTTCAGGGTTAAAACTGCTTGCAGACAATCCGATATAGTCGTGTCGTAAGCGACCGACTTTTTATCTGACTGGCTTTACTTTGTGCATACTTGGCATTAAATGTACACTATTCCAAAACGTCACACGTTTTTGAGTTGCATTTTGTAACACAAGTGAATAAAGTATTTTGACTTTGATCATTTTTATTCCATTAATAACGCTTCCACATTTTTGTTTACCATGAATTTTCATCATCATCATCATCATCAGCCTATCGTAGTCCACTGCTGGACATAGGGCTCTCCAATTGCACGCCACTTTGTTCTATCCTCGGCTTCTCGCATCCAGCTCCTGCCAGCCGTTTTGCGTAGATCATCACTTCACCTGGCCTAAGGGCGTCCTACACTACGTTTGCCGAGACGCGGTCTCCATGAATTTTAATTGAATTTTACTTTTTTTTTTTTAAAGACGACTCCCTCATAAGAAAAAAAAAACTTATCTATTCGTTATTTAGCCCTATCTCGCGGGGGAATTTACAAACACAAGTCACGGACACAAAGTACACCCAGACTCGGAACAACAATTTGTGGATCGCACAAAGTGGTGTCCCGTATGGGAATCGAACCCACGACCTCTTGCGTAGCAGTCGGACACACTTCCACCGCGCCACAGAGGCAGTCAAAACTTTTGAACCAGTGGCAAATTTGTGAATAGTCGCAAATTATCAACCGGCTGTTTATTTGCCATACTGGTACATTACACACCATTGAACGGAATTAAATTCTTCCTAGTCGTAACTTATACACTCCGCGTAAGAAATATCTTACCTTGCAGATTTTTTTTAAAGATAACTAGCAATCTGGGATTTTGGTTCCACATTACTAGTAACCCTGTTAACCCCACCAACTAAGCTCCTTGGCTTGTGTTAGGAGTTGGTTCACGTCGGTAGTCTACTGGGTAGGATTCGAACCCGCGACCTCACAATGCCGAGACCGATGCCTTAACCATTAGGCTACCGAACAAAACACTATCGCGATGGATACGATCGGACAAGACTAAATCGGTCTGATATCAATTTTATTTCAAACGTAACGAAATTGAAGTATTCTGCGAATCGATTTATTTGTTTAAAACAGTTTCGTTACGCATGCTCTACGGTTATGTTCGATTGTCCGTAAAATGGAATACAATTTGGCGTCAGATTTCTGACGCCGTTACGCTTGAATGCTGATCACAAAAGCACTGATTGAACCTGAATAACTGGGTATAAATGACCTAGTAAATTGTATAAACTTCAAACAATATGTATTCGTAGCTTTACCTGCGCTTTAGTGTACCAACAACCCTTTTGAGAGGGTTAGATTTTGGGGGAAGAATTAAAAATAATCTTTTGTTTATTCCTGATCAACTCCTTAGCCTTTGCGTAGACGACAGGGCGGGTATTTTTGACCACGAAGCAATAATGAGTGGTGAGTGACGTTGAGACCAACGCGACGTTGGGGCCAATGTGTGGAGGGTGTAAGGACCGCGGCTGCCAGCATCGCGAACTTAAAGACCTTCAAACTTGTTTAAACTTTTAACGAGCGAAGGTTTTGTCTTTATTTTTCATTCCATTTTCAAAATAGAAGAAGGTTAAACTTTCGCTAATTAAAATGCTGTGTACCTTCCTACTGTGTACACCTTCATAAAAAGGCAGTTACAATCACATGTGTAGAACCAAAGTCAATAGACTTTAGCTATTCAGCGATGCTAGATAAACCGCTACTAGTTCACATTTTATGATGCAATCTTTGCACCAGATTCTTGTGACATTGCCAACAAGAGATTTATCTCAGCAAATGTCACAATATAACGCCGTCAAACATATAGTGTCGCGAAATTTTTCCTCAGTTATAATTATGGAGATTAATGACTTTCCTATTCCTGGCGTTATTTATTTCAAGGTAGTTACCGTAGAACTAATTTTAGATTTTTTATATTGCGTTTTTGTATAAGTTAGGATATTATAGAAAATGGTTTTCAAAAAATAGCGAGGGTAGATGAAGATTCGCCGGCTTCCGATTCATGACGTCATATCGATTAAACTATCCGCTTGTGACCACGGCTGATGCAACCTGGTAAAAGTGACAAGCAATCTAAAGATAATCGCGTTAATCCTCATCATGTGGGTTCCATGACTTGGTGGCATACGTCACACCGTTCTTGAATAATGTCACATAACTGCGTGCCTCAAAGAACGCTTTGAGCTGTAAGTCCTCTGTGTAATCTTTCTTAGAGTCTTCCCTATTGGATGGGGCTTTGAGGGAGAACTAGCAGATTTTATAGCGTAAAAGTATATGCGCATACTTTTGCACTATAAAATCTGTTAGTTGGCTTGTCTCTGATAACATTGGCCACCGTGACCGAAATTAGACCATGGATAAGTCACTTGTCACCAGATGAGTCGCTTCTTTGTTTCTGGAGTGTAAAAGTAAGCGGGACATCAATTGGTTTCTAAAAGTACCCACCTGTATAGTGTTTACTGCATTTCTGACAAGTACTATGATTTTGGGAGAAACGACACACACCAGTATCAATATACCAGCTCACGCGGCTTTGAATCTTTTGGCTTCATCAGTCTCTATCGGTTCACTACTGGACATAGGCCCCTCCCTATTTACGCCTCGACACCCCGTCCGTCCATATATATCCAGTTCAATCCAGTTACCTACTTTCATCCGTCGGTCCTACGCTTAAACTCTCTCCAGTCATGTAGGATTTCCTTCTCAACAGACCATGAAAGTAACGAAACAGAGCACTTTATGAAATACTAGCTGTCCTACGCAACTTCGTATGCGTACATTTTCGCCGTTTTTGCAACATTTTTCATTACTGCTCCGCTCATATTGATTGCAGCGTGATGTTATATAGCCTACCGCCTACCTTGATAAATGGGCTATTCAACAAAGAAATATTTTTCAAATCGGACCAGTAGTTCCTGAGATAGTCGCGTTCAAACAAATAAACGAACTCTTCGGCTTTATAATAAAAAGAGAGTCTTCGTCATATGCGATTAAGACCCGACCACGGTCAAAGCAGTACGGTCGAAACGTCGGGCAATAAACAAGGTATTTTACCTACCTTCCTAAATTATTCACGCGATTAAGACCCGTAGTATATATTTTCCTGTATTGTCTTTTCATAATGTGTACAAATCGCGAAAGTTTATCAACATTTTTAACAGAGAACTTGTTTTTGCATACACTTGTATACAACTCTGATGAGTATGCCTCTTTCACAACAGGCATTCTCACTAAGCCATTTCACCAATAACTTTTTATAATCCCGCAAATTTACCAATTAATTTTCCAATTAATAAGACTGGAATCGAGGTAGCAAATAAAATGAATGAAATCCAAACAAGAATCCCAAATTCTTAAATTATGAAGTCATAATTACTAACCAGTGTATTCGAGATTGTCTAAATTAATAACCAATAAAAGATAAGTATACAAGGCATCTGTTCATAAGATCCATTGATCAATACTTAAGAAGGCAATAAAATATGAAATAAGTAATTGATAGTCAGATAAAACTCTACTTCGATTTGAGCCTTCGTAAACAAAGTATAATAGCTTCATTCTCGGAATAAGCTTTGGTATTTCAACAATAGATTGTAAATGCTTAATTTAAATCATAAATTATTATCCAAAAGCCGATTCTTGGAATTAACATATTTTAAGGGTTAAATACACAGTTTTAATACATCTAACCAATTAAACAAGATATTTACAAAATTTAAAAAAAAAGGAGGGCAAAACCGTTTAGGCGTCAAAGAATTTCTCCCCATCGATGACAACAGGTAACGTTCCCTGAAGGCTGGCAGCATTGCCACGTTGGATGGCAATGCTAATTCTTTGTGCAAAGAAAAGGCCAGCCTTCTGGTCACGGGAGGTACTGATAAGACGTCGGGAAGTTTCCTTATATAATAGGCGCGCACTTGGGCCCCACGGCCCCCCTAGAGTCTCAACCCCAAACGGCTCAAATACATAATCCCCAACCAGATTACTGTATTTACGCTGTTTGAGGTTCTCAGCGGATGCAGCAGCGGCGCAGGCGTAATTCACCGTGCTTGGGAGATGGGTAGGCGCTAAGGAATCGACGCAAGTTGCATCCAATACCAAGGGCCGACCCATCCTCCAAGGCAACAAAGACAAATACGTTAAAGGGTTAAATACGTTAATTCCAAGAATCGACGTGGTAAATTAACCAAAGTTAAAAGGGTTTGACTTTGCATTGGTTAATTAATTTAATTATAAATGAATCTTCTGTAAAGCTGCCTCTTACTGATCCGCCCTAATGTGAATCCGGTCCAAAGTGAAATATTGATTCTATCGTACGGACATAATATTTTATGTGGTATAATTGCCATTTGTTCTTAAACTTGGTGAATGGTAGACTTGTTAGTGGCATCCCCTTATCTGCTATGAAAAGTAAAAACATAAATATTAACTTAATTCAAGTACTCCGTTTGACACATGTCACACATGTCGTATTTTTTTTAAAAGATATATAGCAATGCAGGGTTAATAGGTCCAACATTACTGACTGCCTCTGTGGCTCGGTGGGAGTGTGCCCGACTGCTACCCAAGAGGTCGTGGGTTCGATTCTTACACGGGACAACACTTTGTGTGATCTACAAATTGTTGTTTCGAGTCTGGGTGTACTTTGTGTCTGTGACTTGTATGTTTGTAAAAACCCCCTTGACCATACAGCGGGAATCGTCGAAAAAAAAATGTGTTAGGAGTGTACTCCCGTCCATAGTATAATGGATAGGATCGAACCTAAACCTCACGATTACGAGTTCGATGCCTTAACCATTAGGTTACCGCTGCTATGAAATTGGATCAGAGCAAACTTAGTAAATAAAGACTTTAACATTTTGAATTTGAACTCCATCCAAACCATCCCCGTATCTACCATTGAGGTAATCACACAAACGCTATTGGCAGATTCCGTAGGTTGTATAATACCATGTTGATCGTATGTTAACAAATTTACAGCTTAGCTCAGTCGGCGATAAGGCTGTGTTTACACAATGATACGTATTTACATTTTAACGCCACTGACCATACATAACAGGTGACATCATGTAGGTTTATTGTATTAGTTTGCCGCGTGTCTGAATATGGCTGAATTTCAGAGTAGAAACTGTTATAAGATTACTAGCTGTCCCGCGCAACTTCGTCAATTTTCCCCGTTTTTGCAACATTTCTCATTGCTGCTTCGCTCCTATTAGTCGTAGCGTAATGTTTTATAGCTTATAGCCTTCCTCGATAAATGGGCTATCCAACAGTGAAATAATTTTTCAATTCGGACCAGTAGTTCCTGAGATTACCGCGTTCAAATAAACCAACTCTTCAGCTTTATAATATTAGTATAGACCACCAAAACATGATAATGTATCGAAAAATTATTTTCTTGAGAGATTAAATACTGTGTTATCTAAAATTAGTAAAAACAACAAAGTAATTATATGTGGGGATTTTAACATTAATATTTTGGAAAAAACTAAGTTATCCTTGGAATTTGAACATACCCTTTTAGCATTTAATTTAAAATTGGAATTTAAAGAAGCTACCCGTTTTCAGAGCAAAACATGCATTGATAATATTGCACACAATATTAAAGGCTGTAAAAGTGAGCAAATAGATTTATCTGTTTCAGATCACTCAGCTCAAATATTAAAATGTCCATTGCGAAATAAATGTCGTCTAAAATTTTGGTATGTAAAAAAAAGGGACTTCTCAACTGAAAATAGAATAAAATTTAAAAACTACCTAGAAGATCTAACTTTTTCCAACGTTTATAGTGAACTTGAAGCAAATCGGGCATTTAATAACTTTTTTGAATGGTTTATGCTTCTATATGATTTATGTTTTCCAGTTAGAAAATTTAAATGTTTTTCAACAAGTAAAGTAAACTGGATCACTCGAGGACTTAAACTATGTAGTTCAACGAAGCGTAAAATGCTCTGGCAGTATAGGAAAGCTCCAACTCTAGCTAACAAATTAAAATACAAGACCTATGCAAGGCGCTTAAAAACTATAATCAAATCAACTCAAAAATCAAAAAATGACTATTATATCGCATCGTCGACTAATAAAACAAAAGCCACCTGGAACATTATAAATAAGCACAAAGCTAGGTTTCCTAAACATAATATTGCCCGTATAAAAGTCGATGGGAAATTAATTGAAAAAACACAGGATATATGTGAAGCATTTAATAATTATTTTGTTGACTTAGTAGATGAAAAGAGCCCTATAGGTAGTAGTATTAAAATGCCCAATAATAACTATAATTCAATCTATATGGCCCCAATAACAGCATCCCAAATATTTGATATAATTAAATTATTAAAAAATACGAATAGTGCTGGTTACGATGGCGTTATAACATCAGTTGTTAAGAGTGTAGGTGGCACTATCTCACATGTTTTGAGTTATATATTTAATCTATGCATAGAACAAGGGATATTTCCCGAAAAATTAAAAAAGACTATTATAAAGCCATTATTTAAAAAGGGAAATAAAGAGGAAATAAACAACTACAGACCGATAGCACTTATTCCCATATTTGCAAAAATATTTGAGAAAATATTATTTAATAACATTTACAAATTTTTAGAAAAAGAATGTCTGTTAGCACAACAACAATATGGATTTAGACAAAAGAAAAATATAAACATGGCCATTTTTAACTTCCTTAAATCAGTAATGACCAATATGGATAAGGCTCATCCAACTATAGGAATGTTTATGGATATGTCGAAGGCGTTTGACCGAGTCAAACATGACATCCTATTAAATAAGTTATATCGCTATGGTATAAGAGGCAACATTTATAATCTCATGAAATCCTATTTATCTGATAGACAGCAAGTCACAGAAATGGCTAGTATTTGCATTAAATCATTTTCTGAACGTGTATACCAGTCAGACTCAAGAACAGTGAAATTCGGAGTTCCGCAAGGTAGTGTTCTTGGCCCACTATTATTTATAGTTTATATAAATGATCTTCCATCAACTACATTGTATAATATGACGTTATTTGCTGACGACAGCACTATCTTATACTCTAATAAAAATATAGCCAATCTAGAAACTGACATAAATTATTCTTTATCATCAATTGTACAATGGCTAGAAGGACATAATTTACAAATAAATTTTAATAAAACAAATATAATCAATTTTAAACAAAGAAAAATAAATACTACAACAATAAATATTAATCATGAAGGCCTTAATATTAAAGAAACTGAAAGTACTAAATTTCTGGGCCTAAGAATTGACAGTAAAATGGATTGGAAGGTCCATATAGAATATGTTTGCAGCAAACTATCTCAACATGCCTATGGATTATATAAACTGAGAAATATAACAAGTGTGGCATCATTACTTATGGCATATCACGGGGTTGTTGCTTCTATATTACGATATGGAATTATATTTTGGGGCAACTCGACCAATTGGTCCTTACCATTTATAGCACAAAAACGATGTATTAGAGCTATATTTAATGTTAAAATGGTTGATAGCTGTAAGCCATATTTTAAATCATACAAATTACTTACCTTGCCGTGTATTTATATTCAGGAATGTGCAATTTTTGTTAAATTAAATGAAGAGCTCTTTAATAAACGGACGCGTGCACGTCATGTTGATAAGTTATGTGCTGTGCCGAGTAAAACGACACTTATGAATAAAAGCTTTTTTTGCATGGCACCTCGCATTTACAATAAGTTACCCTTGGAACTTAGAAATATTAGAAATTTAAGACTGTTTAAAAAGAATCTCAAAGAAATTTTAATAGATAAATGTTATTATTCAGTACGCGAATTCATGGAGGATTAGTTTAGGTACCTAGTTGATAAATTATGCTGTCTTTGAAATAATTATTAATTTAATAGTTGTATTTATTATAGTAATTTGACATTCCAATAATTATTGCTCTAATGGCATAATAATAATTAATAATTGACTTATGATTTTAATTGTTACTGACATTTACATTTAATTTTTATTGAACATTTATTTTTCCTCCTATATTATAACCTCATATATTATAAGTTTATATTTGCATGCCGATATTGGTCATAATATAGTAGTACATATACAAAATTGTAACATCCCCTGCACCTATATTATGCAAATGAATAAATGAATCTGAATCTGAATCTGAGTATAGATTAGGTTATGTGGGTATCACTCAGGGACGATGAAGTAGATAACGATTTTTTTAAAGCACTAAATGAAGCGACAAGCAGGTCGTTCGCCTGATAGTATGCGTCACGCATCGCCAATAACAGTATCAGTGACAAACAAGTGGCGAACTTTGCGGGTAGGCCCGGACAAAAAAAAAACACTAAAAATAACACAAATTAGCGGCGGTAACCTAATGGCTAAGGCTTCGGTCTCGCAATCGTGAGGGTTCGAATCCAACCCATTATACTACCGACGTGAACCCACTCCTAACAAGCACTTGAGTTTAGCTGGAGGGGTTACCAGGATTCCTAGTAATGTGAGACCATAACCCACATTGCTAGTTAACTTATTAATAAAAAAAAATCTCGCAACTACTCGCGCACTGAGACTTCGTAGTTTGAGTACCACTCATTTTTTTTTATTTTTGCCCAGTAATTTCACTTGCTACAGTAAACTTAAACACAGTTTTAGATATATTTCGGGACTTAATCGCGTGAATTATTTAAAGGTACGAACCTTTTATTTTTTGATAATGACTTTGATTTTGATGACCAATTTGTGGATCACACAAGTGGTGTCCCGTGTGGGAATTAAACCCACGACCTCTTGCGTAGCAATCGGACACACTCCTACCGCGCCACAGAGGCAGCCCTACAGAATTTGGCCATAATTAGGGCCATACAGAATTTTACAAATATAGCTCAATGTATACGTTAACATTTAAGAGTTCAATGGGCAAAATTGAACTACTTACACTATTATAAACATAATAAAAATGTATAGACAGCCTATCAATAAAGTAAGTTTCAGTTTTAGCCTAAATTTCATTTAGACATACCTACCTACTATCCTAAAAACCGGCGAGTTGGCAACGAAAATTCAACAATTCAAAAAATATTAAACAAACTTTGATAGTAAAATGCTTTGAAATATAAACGTCAAAACCGTAGAGGAATATGTTAGCATATTTCACTGTTATAACAACTCCATTTTGCATTTTAAATCGGACGAAAAATTATGCCGGTTCCTAAGGAACACGTTTTTGCAAATTTTTGTAATAGCTTTTTTTGTGTCCTGATGTATCCCTCGTATGTTGGCGATAGCGATCTTGTTTTAGAGAAAATACTGTTAGTCTTTCAATAGCTGCAGTAAAATAGATTATTTCTCTGGCCATCTTAAAAATAGAAATATAGACACCTACATTAAATCGATTCGTACCGATTTCCACTGCTGGCAACCATACTGCTTACATACAAAAACTTAAATCGATTCGAATCGATCTTGATTTTACAAATATTTTAAGACATATTAATAGCGACTCGTTTTTTTTTTATAGACGTATTGAGGGAACATTCGTTCTAGAGTATACAATATAATCAAAATTTTGGGGTAGAAGACACTGCTCCATTTGAGACAAATTTACTCCTGACCATTTCCTACCGTGACGAAACAGCGTTTTCATCATTCATCTTTGACAGTTCTACTGCGAAATACCCCCTTTAATAAAATACTTATCAGTTATCGCAAACCGAGTATAATCTCTACGAGTACTCGATTCTGTTACGTGCCCGTTACATATTACATTATTTAGTTATACCTACGTCCTGATAAATCCCATTTCTGATAAGATTTCTAGTAACTAGGCATAAATATTTAGTTTTCCTCACAATTTTAATCATTCATCACGGTATACGATTAAACGTATTTTTTTATGGTTATTAATCTAACTTTTGCCCGCAACTTTGCCACAATTCCGACTGCCTCTATATATATAATTTCCCTTATACAATATTTAAAGTACTGTCCTTTATCTTTTTCTTGACTGCCTCTGTGGCGCGGTGGGAGTGTATCCGACTGCTACGCAAGAGGTCGTGGGTTCGATCCCCACCCAAGATAAAACTTTGTGTGATGAGCATGATGGTTTATTCTGTGTCTGGGTGTTATTTATCTATAATATGTATGTATTTAGAAATATATAAGTATGTTTATCAGTTGTCTGGTTTCCATAGTGCAAGCTCTGCTTAGTTTTGGATCAGATAGCGTTGTGTGAGTTGTCCCTAGATATTATTATTATTATTATTATTATTAATTAATCAGATCACGAGAGAAATATAACCGTAGTCATGCGCGTACCCAGAATCATTTTGTCATTGAATCATGTGTATTGTACCTTTTTGCAATTTCGAGTGGGGGAGGGCTAGACTCTTCAAATCCCACCCCCAGGTACACTTGTGGCCGTAGTCTTTTACCTCAAACTTATAGCAAAATTCATACCAAATTGCATCTAATTAGAGTAACTACCTTCGAAGACTGGCTATGTATTTAGTAATAGATTTATTAGTAGATGTGACCCGAAATTGTCCAGTCCACGTAGATTTAAAAAATATTTTAGAAATCTAAATTAGCCGAAGTTACCCCTCATCGTCACTTAATGAAATTCCCACCGAGTCCTTCCTTTACCAGATTATCCGGAATAAACAGACAGCAAATCATTAATTTATAAAACTGTTTTTCCTGATAAAGACCTCCCAGATAAACATATAAAATTAGAAAACTATTTTTTTTATATATTAAAAGATAACTAGCAATGTGGAATTAAGTCGCACATCACTAGCAATCTTGTTAATCCCTCCTTCATAGACTTGTGTTAGGAGTGGGTTCACGTCGGAAGTGTAATGGGTAGGATTCAAACCCGCGACCTCACGATTGCGAGACCGATGCCTTAGCCATTTTTTCTTTGGCGTTAGTGATGTGCCATATTTCATGTTTCAGTAACAGGTATGCAGTTTGTTTGTTAGCAACGAGTTAACATCAACTGGTTTTGCTAATAGCTGTTGATTTGAATCGTAAACAATATTTTAGCATCTTTTTAACAGTGCTATTTTTAGCAGACGGGATTTTCAAATTATGATTGGTAAACATACCTTCGTAAGTAATTAAAATATTCATACATAAATCTTTTTTAAAGTAAATTATCTTAGCGGACACTAGAATATTTTTTCTTTTTTACGACTGCTGCTTTGAAGTAGAAACTTCATTGTTGGTTAGTAAATAATATTTAAACATTAAGCTTAGTCATAAAAATTATAACTTATTAGCAATTGTTCAGGAAAATATTATTATTTTTTATCACATAATTCAAACTTTATTTACGTTTTACTAAAAATACTTATATTAATTCAGTAGAGTAGAGAGTCACTTAAATTTTCATTTTGGTTCCAATTACTAAACTAATTCATAACTAAAACTACTATATTAATTCAGTATTAGTAAAACAATTTTGTGACTGAAATTTCAAATTATTTCTATAATTCCATTTAATTTGCCAACAAAATTTGTGACTTAAACATAACTTTAATTGTGACATAGCATCATTTTAAAATTTTAATCCACACTAAACTAAAATCCTAGTTATATTTTGAAAAAAAAAACACCGCATATCGCGTGCTAAAATTTTACAGCATACGAAAACAATCGAACTCCGATAACTTAGTAGTTAACACATAACATAGTAACTCTACAATCCAATATTTACCTTAACAGTCGAAGATGTCACTGGAAAACACAGCACGAAACACAAAAACACAAATAAAGTAGTTGGAAAACTTGTAAACTGTGTTCGATAATCGTTCGCGGATTTGGTGGTAATTGTTTCGGCGGGTGCGTGTAGTTGTAGCGTGCTCACAGCGCGGCAGTGAACAGTCGACTGACTTGGACGACGGCTTTAGACTTGTACAACACTATGAAATTTCTTTTCAGATTGTAGGCTCAGCTGGTCAGCTGGTTGATTTATTATTTCATTGATTGTTTCAGAGAATTGTAATTGAGTTAGTAATCGCGTTTAAATAATGGTATATATTCTTGTTCAGTGATCTAAGTTTTAAAAATACAATAATTGCAATTGAATGAAAAATTTAAAGTTCAGACCCAGGAATCGAACCCGAACCTTTTATTATAACAAAAGCCATAATACATGTCTTTTGTTATAACAAAAGACATGGACATGGCTAGATGGCGCTTAGATTTTTTCAAGTTTTGTGACATAGTTCAGGTTAGATGGTTCGGCTTTCGCGCTCCGGTAAAGCGATCGGAAGTCTCGGGTTCGATTCCTGGGTCTGAACTTCAAATTTTTCTTTCAAATGCAATTATAGTATTTATAAAGTAATTGGCAAGAAATGCTTATAAAAATTACTATAAGATCTAAGTTTTTTTTGGCATTTTTTTTTTGGCAGTAGTTCACTTGATAAGACTCAACCAACCGCAAATTCACCGTAGTGGGCACGGTTGGCTACCCACAACCAGTGGCGAAGGGTTAAAAAAAAATCTAACCGTATACCGTAACCCAATACAAAAATATACGTTGCTGAACATGTTTGTTTGGACTTATAATATTATGTAACTACAATCCAAAAGGAAACCGAAAGTAATGGTGTTTTAAGGACCCTCCGCCACTGCCCACAACTCAAATAATTAATTGGTTGATTGGTTCATTTTTGGAGAGATATGTATTTCTAAATATCCAAGGTAATTTTATGCCTATAATTAAAATTAAATAACAAAAAGTAACCATACGTGAATTAGAACGCATTAGGTACATAGGTAAACTACAGTACGATCAACGTAACTTGACCGGATTGAAGTAAGGTTTTTATCACTTTCGCGCATGTCATAGAGATGCGACCCTAAAATTACTTAAAAAACGATTAATTATATTTAATCGATTAAAAATACTAACAACATTTTAATTCAACAATATAAAAACACTATTTAAATGAGTTCATAAAAGTTTCTATTTAGAACAGTTACAGTAAATACTAAAGAAACTTTGAAAATCAATTTATTAACGAAAATAATCACAAAAAAACATGAGTTAGTAATACTAATTATGACAATGTAATGCGTAATCGCATCTCTAATTCTCTTGGTTTAGTTACCGCCCCCGCCCCCCGCTTCCTGTCACCATTTACTTCCAAAAAATGCATCTGCGCAACCACTCGTCGCCTACTTCAGTCCGGCCTAGTTACGTTTATCCAACTGTATATATTATGAGTATCAAAATTTGTTAAAAGTTAAATTTTTGGCTACCGTGACCACTATCCCTACCGTGCCCTTAACCTTATTTGGGCTTTGAGCAGACGCGGATTCGTCTGCTCAAAGCTACAAGGGATTTCATGAAAATGGGCACACGAGTTTAGCGGTTAGAAACAAGCAGACTTATAGACAGATTCTATCAGTTTAGGAAATACTAACAAGTTTGAACACATTTTTTTAGCATTGTAGGTTTGTGGGGGTGACTAGCTAAATTGGGATGATGACTACAGTTCAAATAAATTAAATTTGAGTAATCAGGCAATAGCAAGTCATAAGACTGAATAAATGTGTTATTTTTACCCGCGTGGATGTCGGTTATCGCGATAAAAACTATCCTGTGTCCTTCCCCGAGACTCAAACTATCTCTATACCAAATTTTATCTAAATCGGTTTAGCTGTTTGAGCGTGAAAGCGACGTAACAGACAGACAGAGTTACCTTCACATTTATAATATTAGTATGGATTAAATCAAAACAAATACTAAACGTGATAAAATGATTCGACGATCCTAAGTTGTGGCGACACGCTTCAGTATTTCATAGAAATGTCGAAAGAGCATGTCGTTTTGACAGTTCATAAAAAGATACTGTTTTGACTTGACAGTCGTTATCCCCATTACTTGTGTTAGAAGCATTGACGTAAAGGTCAGGACTGCGCCATAACCTCACAAAATTGACTACTCTCTAGAAAGGGACAACGCTACTTTGTAGACAATACCTGTCAAACTCCGCACGAGTTTTTTTCTCTCTTTCATGCTTTGCAGTCAATATTTACTTTTTAATTGAAAGGGTTGGCGTGGTCCTGGTTTATACGTCAATAGTTAGAAGTGGGTATATGTCAGTGGCAAATACGTGTATAGGTATTTTTAAGCTATTGCATAGCTTCTATCGCGGGCCTTGAGCGCGGGGACCGAATCCAGAAATTCCGTAACGAAAAAACCTCACGATCCCCACTCCGACGGGCACAGATTTTTTTTGACGACGGGAGAGACTTTTTTTTAAATTAAAAAAAAAATTAAAAACATTGTTTTGATATAGGTTATTTAAAAAAATTTTTTTTTTTTTTTAATTCCTTTTTTTGTAATTTAAAAATAAAATTAAAGAAAAAAAAATTAAAAACATTGTTTTTTTATAATGATTTTTTTTTTTTATTGCTTAATTTGATAAAAATGCTATGCAATAGCTTTGCCGCGGCAGTCCCCGAGTGTCACACATTTTTTTTTTTTTTTCTCTTTTAAAAGTTAACTAGCAATGTGGGATTTACGTCCAACTGACATATACCCACTTCTAACATCTATAAACCATTGTTGGTCATTTCATTCTGTCACTGACACTTTAATGTGAGTTGAGTATCCTTTAAGAATTCTGTGTAAATCTCTTTTATGTTTTTTTTTTAAAGATACCTACAATGTGGGATTTCGGTCCCACATTACTAGCAATCCCGTAAACCCCTCCAGCTAAGCTTAATGGCTTGGGTTAGGAGTGAGTTCACGTCGGTTGTATAATGGGTAGGATCTTAACTCTATTCAATGCATAACAAAACTTATAATACGTCATGATATATCATGTAGGTACCGTCAAGTTCGCAAACAATGGGTAAAACCGGAGATAAGAACAAGGCAATAAAAACTCGCAGCCACTCTTTTCATTAATTAGTTAATAATAACTTAATTAATTCGCTTGTTTCTTGGATTTGCAATTAAAAAGTCTCCCAGAGCAGGTTCTTGATAAATTTGATTGCAGAACTGATATTAAGAAAAATTATTGAATGATAGGAAAAGATTAGATTTACATTTTTTATGCAAATATACTGTCCTGATAGGTACTTCTGGTGATTTAAAAGAGGGGCACATGCGTTTAGGGTTCCGTAACCAAAATGGCAAAAACGGAACCCTTAAAGTTTCATCATGTCCGTCTGTCTGTCTGTCTGTCCGTCCGTATGTCACAGGCATTTTACTCAAAGTCTACACAATTAATATTGATGAAAAGGTGTCTTGTTGTAGCCGCTTGAGTAGCGGCTACAACAAGACACCTTTTCATCTGTTTGATAGCTAAATAATAAAAAATAAAAAAATTCTCCATACATGTAACAAAAGCTGAAAAATAAAAATCACCAAACATCAACGCCTGTTTTAAGGTTTCCAATAAACTTTTTTCATTAAGTAAGTATTTTTGCAAATAATTGTATGGAGGAGCCATACTGTATTTATATAATGTCATTGATCCGGCCTATACAAAAAACCTTCGTAACATAATTAACCTATTGTGGTGTTTAAATAGGGTACTTAAACAAATAAAGGTCTCGGTAACGTAATGAAAGATAAGAACGTCCTCGCGTAGTTACACGAATATTTCAAATATTACGTCAATACACAAAATATCGACAGTGCAGAAGGCAACCTTCACGCGTAGGTACCTCACTCGAGCAACACGCACATAGACTACAAAATAATAATAATATCTTGGGACAACTCACACAACGCGATCTGATCCCAAACTAAGCAGAGCTTGTACTATGGCAACCAGACAACTGATAAAAATACATATACTAATATTTCTAAATACATTTATATTATAAATATTACAACCAGACACAGAATATACCATCGTGCTCATCACACAAAGTTTTATCCTGGGTAGGGATCAAACCCACGACCTCCAGCTTAGCAGTCAGGGTCACTAACCACTAGGCCAACAGGCCAGTCAAATAAGGAGAGTATAATAATCTTCCTTGCCGGTTTCGGCTGCAGCGACTGCTAATTTGGACTTCTACGTGGGCCTTGTTGATTTACACTTTCGTGTACTCGAAAATAGCTAATATAGGCATTTTTTTTCTCGCCTCGCCACATCTGACATTTCAGTCGCCGTCATAATTATAGGTTACAGCCGTAGGTCGTCTGGTTTAGAGCTTATCCTTTTTGTGGCAAGCTTTTTTCTGCTACCTGGTATGGTCTGCTGGGTAAGACACCTCCATTCAGAGCGGTTTCTAGCCAGTTTCATAAGCATTCATGTGCCTTTTTAGGACATCTTTAAATCTTGAAAGAAGAGTATAATCTGTGCAAAGATATGGTTCACGGATATAGAATTATAGACCAAGCCTCTCGGACAAGATTCCGTGTTGGCGAGGGTTAAGCTAGCCGGCATTCATCGGCACAGCTAGCCGGTAAATTGAATATAATTTAGATAAATATACGAGAAAAAAAGCCGCTCGGCTATGCTGCACATATACACTCGACCGAGCGACAGCAGTAATTGCTTCGGGTCGGCTTTGTCATTCAATTAATACTGCTGAAGCGAATGGTGTGCCGACCCGAATAAATTACCCGATCGGCACTTGTTAATGATGCCAAATAAGTGTAGTAAATGCTTTGGGTGGGCTTTGTTGTTCAATAAATACTGCCGATCCGACTATGCCGTTCCGCTTAAGGTCAAAGCACACTGATCAATTCGGAAAGAAATCGGCCCCGTATCGTCTCGCCAACTGTTCGCGAGCTTGTCCCTAGGCGAGGCGATTACGTTACGAATCCGATTAGTGTGCAGTCCGTGCCAGTAAGTAGTTTTATGCAAATTGATACTCTGCCGGACCCGAGCTGAACAGTGTGTTTTGTACATAGTAACACTGATTAATAATGCGCGTTGTATAGAGTTTATCTTCTGTTCTTTTTATATTTTGTAGTACACATGTTATAAACCTTATCAGATTATTGCTACCTTTATCACGGATATGTTATATTATTAGGTAATGAGCGCTAGTGCTAATTAGTGTTTCCTGGAATAGATACATGTCTTCCTGGAGCGGATGTGGTAACGGCACTATTTTTTTTAGTCAAAACTGCGAGATTTCGCTGAAGTTAAACAGTGGTTTATAATGTCTTCCGAAACAAATGATACTTAATAATAGTTAATTTTAAGACTTAAGTAATAAAGAAAGAAAAAAATATTTATTTTCGACAAAACAGGAAAAAAAAATGAGTAATGAGAAAACAGGCAGGTACCTAATTAAAGTCAATTTGACAACAATATGTAAAGTTAAAGCCGAAAAATAGGAGCTAGTTCAGCATATGCCAGGCAAGATGCCTGTCGCTGGTTTTCAACTAGCCCCTTTTTATAAATATACTAATAGTATAAATATATAAAAAATATAATAAATATGTATTCGCTTTCAAACGGCGCGACTCGGGACGACTAGTTAGACATAGGCCGAATATAACTTTGTCGGACAAAGTCATAATCGGCCTGCTATTCGTCTAAAGACTGTTGGTCGGTTGCAAGTCGATTAAATATATTTAATAAGATATATATTTTTGGATTTACTTGAATTTGAATTGGTTGAAGTTTTGACGACTTTTTTAGGGTTCCATAGCCAAAATGGCAAAACGAATTCCCTTATAGTTTCGCCATGTCCGTCCGTCCGTCCGCTGCTTAGCTCAGAGACTGTTAGTGCTAGAAGGCTGTATTTTTGCATCGATACACATATTACTTACGCCGACAAAGTGTGAGAATAAAACCTTAAAACATTTTTTGAGGATATCTCCCCTATATGTAAAGTGTAAACACACACGATACTTTACCACGGGTAGTGGTAAAGTATCGTTGTCCTAAGATTTATTATTATTGAAGTGACAGTGACATGAGACTTAACGATGTCTAATTTAGCTGTAGAACTTTATTGAAGTCGGTAGCCGTACCGCACAAAACGCACAACTATTTACCAACCTTTTTGCAGTTGGAGCAGTGTTTTGTTTATAGAAGTCCTTAATCCCCAATGAAAAATAAACAAGCCCTCTTCTCTCAATGACTAATCTACCACTAGACAAACAAACATCATGAATTATTTGAAGCTCTACACTTACGAGTATGTGTCACTCATGAATCTTGTATGTGTCATTTTTCAAACAAACGATGAATGTATGTGACCCAAATATTTAGACGAAAATTGGGTTAAACTCGCGAACTGAGAATGAGTCAATTTTGAAGGTTGATTTCAAAAGGGTATTTATTTTTATGAATGAAATATTATGACGGTTATTTTAGTATCGGGAATGTATCATATGTTGAAAATGTCACAATAATGACGTCATGATTCGTCGTGGAATTTTGACTGGGAGATAGTTTGGCGCCTTTTCTCAATTGATTGTGATTATTTATTGTATAATTACTTAAATTTACTTTTAACTATAATATGTATGTATTTAGAAATGTATAAGTATGTTTATCAGTTGTCTGGTTTCCATAGTACAAGCTCTGCTTAGTTTGGGATCAGATAGTGTTGTGTGAGTTATAAAAAAAAAAAATTGTATAATAGATTAAATCGAATTGTACATATATACCACATTAGTTATTTTAATTGTAAAAAAGCCATGTATTCGCGATTACAAGTCGTGTCATACGAACAGACGAAAACTTATTAATTGTACTAAAATAAATAAGACCAATTTGTGTCAGAACTTTTATAATTAATTAAGTAGGTAGGCTACTTTTGTAAATGTTAATTTATTTGTCTGTATTTTCTAGTATAACTGTTCTTATTTTTAGTAATTAAGCATAGTTTTAGTTATATAGTGTATTTATTAAAATAATTTTTACTTTCTAGCCTGAAACACAGGTTTCAACATAGTTCAGGCAAATACTCAACAATGACCTACTTTTGTAAATGTTAATTTATTTGTCTGTATTTTCTAGTATAACTGTTCTTATTTTTAGTAATTAAGCATAGTTTTAGTTATATAGTGTATTTATTAAAATAATTTTTACTTTCTAGCCTGGAACACAGGTTTCAACATAGTTCAGGCAAATACTCAACAATGACCTACTTTTGTAAATGTTAATTTATTTGTCTGTATTTTCTAGTATAACAGTTCTTACTTTTAGTTATTATGTATAGTTTTAGTCTCGGAGAGTATTTATTAAAATAATTTTACTTTTTAGCCTGAAACACAGGTTTCAACCTAGTTCAGGCAAATTCTCAACTGTGCTATTGTCGATAAACTTATATATCACGGGTTTTAATCGCGTGAATAATTTAAGGTAAATAATTCACGCGATTAAGACCCGTAATAAATACCTATATTTTCATAATTATAGGTACATTTATATAAATAACAAATAGCACTATTAGTTATTTATATAAATGTACCTAATGGTAAGTTTATTATGCCTTTACTTTCATGAATAAATGATTATTAATAACTGATTCTGGTTACGACGACCAATCTCATAAGAAACCTGCTGACTATGCAGAGGATATTATAATGCACAAGTGTATGCTGCACTTTTTTTACCGATTTGTGAGAAAAAACCAGGAAACTGAGTCTTGCAATATCGAAACCTACTTTTTTCAGTGCCACAGAACTGGGAGAACCCGGTTTCGTTCACCTAATTCTTGTACCAATCTATTTTAATGGTTTCGAAATAAAATGATGTCATAAACATTCCCATGGGTTTTACCCAGGACAATGTAGTGGAATAAACCAAGCAGTATTGTTTGTTTATATACCTAATTAAAACTTTTCGGGAATTTTCATTGCTTCTTTGTTTTATTCAAATAATTATAACAATTAATTGGTCGGTGCAAACTGATCGAAACGTCAAAAGATTTATTTACATAACGTATAACAAAAGCAATGGCGTACTCGTTCGTTATTTCGGGGAGTTTAAACACTTTGCTACTCCTAATTAATTCTTTAAATTTCTAGTAATTTCTAGTAATCATCTTTATTTATAGGTATTATTGTTAAAAAATATCTAAAAATTTTTTTATCATTTTAAGTAATAATATAATACCTTCATGTTTGTTTAATAAAATTGTTAAATATTTTCATTTTGAATTAATCCATCTATCAGAAACGAACAACATTTCATGACATAACCTCTATTTGACGAACTACTAAAAATTGACTGCAAAGCGTGAAAGAGAGAAAAAACTCGTGCGGCCTTTGACAGGTATTGTCCACAAAGTAGCGTTGTCTCTTTCTCGAGGTGGTCAATTTTGTGAGGTTGTGGCGCAGTCCTGGGGGGCGATTCGCTAACTGTTCAACATCCTTACATCCAAGAGTTCAACGATGAAACATCCGATGTAAAGCGTTTCGTAGTCTGTTATAATGAAATTACAGCGAAGCGAAGCGATCATAGCGCTATCTCGTCCGCGCGACAGAATTTAGTAATAAGGCTTAGATAAATGTATGGATTTGGTATTCGCGATGCCAAAACATCCTCGCCTTCGCCGACATCCTCGCCCTCGCGCTCGCTTTTGGCTGTCAAATGGTAAAGCTTTAAAATAGTAGCTTTCTCTCGGATGTGCTTTAAGATGCAGACCAAATGTGGTCTTTATTTCACATAATGGTTCAATATATTATACGTGGGTGTTATAATTATATCGTCGTTGAATTTGTGGCGTGTTAAATAATAAAGTATTATTTTCAGACTAGCTGTCCCGCGCAACTTCGTCTACGTAAATTTTCCCCGTTTTTGCAACATTTTTCATTGCTGTTCCGCTCCCTATGGTCGTAGCGTGATGTTATATAGCTAGCCTATAGCCTTCCTCGATAAATGGGCTATCCATCAGTAAAAAAATCAGTAGTAGTTCCTGAGATTATCGCGTTCAAACAAACAAACAAACTCTTCAGCTTTATAATATACTAGCTGCGCCCCGCGGTTTCACCCGCGTAAGTCTACATTCTGTGGAAATATCGGGTTAAAAGTATTACATTACATTCGGCTTTATAATATTAGTAGGAAGTATAGATGAGTTATGTAACTATGTATGTGACATATATAAAGACTAACTGTCGCCCGCGGCTTCCCCCGCTTTTACACGGTTTACCCCGTTATGGGTTGATTTTCGCTTTCGATCAAAACGCTAAGCAAATTTATAACCAAAAACAAATTTTCAATATAGACGAACACCAATTTTCACAGATCTTATTTCAAACTGACGGAGTTTCATACAATCTTGCAATCCCTATTTTAGCCCCTTAGGGGTTGATATTCCAAAAAAACGCTGATTTTGATATTTTTTTATAATAATGTAAAAGCTAAAAAGAAAATTTTACACATCAGAATTTAAAACTGACGGAGTTTCATACAATCCTGCTACCCCTATTTTACCCCTTTAGGAATTGATTTTCCAAAAACGTTGAAACACGTCTCACTTTATTTTAAATGAAAAAGCCATCTACGAAATTCTCATTCAGATCTTACTTCAATCCTGACGGAGTTTCATACTTGTAACCACTATTTTACCCCCCTTAAGGGTTGATTTTTCAAAAACGCCGAAATACGTGTTTCTTTATTTTAAACCCAAAATCCAAGTGCGAAATTTCACAGACCACACCTTAGTTAGTTAGTTTTACCTGGGTGAATAAGAAAACCGCACTTAGCCCCCGCTCAGATCACACCTTAAAAAGCTGACGGAGTTTCACACATACTTGCAACCCCTAGTTTACTCCCTTAGAGTTTGATTTTCCAAAAACGCTGAAACACGTGTACATTATTTTAAACGGAAAAGCTAAATACGAAATTTCACCGATCTAACACAAACCTGTAATCCCTATTTTACTAATACACCCTATTTGATTTTTTCATTATAAGATTTCTAAAAATTTGTCCCTTAAGGGGACAGAGCCAACAAGATAAAAGGCAGCAACTGCCAAAGTTTCACGTTTGTAACCCTAGCGGTTTAGGCTCTGCGTTGATGAAACACAACTTGGGACAAGTCACACAACGTCATCTGATCCCAAACTAAGCAGAGCTTGTACAACCAGACAACTGATAAACATACTTATATATTTCTAAATACATACATATTATAGATAAATTACACCCAGACACAGAATAAACCAACGTGCTCATCACACAAAGTTTTATCCTGGATGGGGATCGAACCCACGACCTCTTGCGTAGCAGTCGGAGACATTCCCACCGTGCCACAGATGTGAAAGTAACTCCGTCTATGTGTCTGTTACGCTTACACGCTCGAACAGCTAAACCGATTTAGATAAAATTTGGTATGGAGATGGTTTGAGTCCCGGGGAAGGACATGGGAAATATGTTTTTATCGCTATAACCGACATCCACGCGGGCGGAGCCGCGGGCGAAATCTAGTGCTATATATTATTTCTTGTATGAGGAGAATCTATACATATTATGTATAAATTCTCTACACAAGAAATTAACACAGAAGAAACAATGGGATTATTCACATCACAGCTTAGATTTTCAAACATTAAACGAGAAAAATAACATAAAATAGGAATCTACCTTATAGGTTATCTGAAAAAAGATTTATTACAGCTACATTGGCAAAAGATAAATTATATAGAGAATGTATTAACTAAACACTATACTGAACATCACAAAATCTTAAGTAAACCATTAAGTAAATATAACTGGTACTCAGTACAACTTAACATAAGTAGGTACTTAACCTACCTAATGACTTAGCTAGAACACCCTATTTAAGCAGAAACTAAACAATAAGTCATGAAATACAATAACAACAAAACATGAAATATATTATTTCATGACATTTAATTATGTTGGTTTATATATTGTTTTTATTATATATAACAATATTTCACAAATAAAAAGTTACTTGTACGAACATATGAATAAAGAAATTAATTTATATTATTACAGAGTAAAAACTAGCAACAGAAACCAGGGAAAGCTAGTTAGACTTAAAACAGTTGCTCTCACTCAAGATATTGCCTATTCAAACAATAATGGTGTTCATGAATTACAAAGTTCTTACAAATTCTAGCAAATATTTTGGCTGTAGTACACCTTTGTACCTGACTGATATTAGTAGTTATAACCAATAAAACAAGTCAATAAAAAAAAGGATTTATTTAAACACAAATACAATTAATATTTTTTTTTATGAAGACAAAGTATTTCTTTGAGCCGTCTACCACCGAATAAATACTCACAGCTTAAATAGTAATTTAATAAGATCACTGTACCGCTCCACATCAGTAAGGAGATTTGATTAATTGCTGTACAAAACGTAGTAAAACTTAACACCGGTAATAGATACATAACAATTTCACAGTGCATGTTTGTTTATTTCAATGGGGCCTCAATATCACACTTAGCCTCTTGATTGTGCACTGTTAACAATGGTTCACAGTTTATATTAAATGCAACATGTTATTTAATTTTTTGATGCATAGGTATAAATATTGATATCATTGAGGACTTTTTTGTTCTGGCTTTGATTTTAAGTAGGTCACTGCATTCACAATATCTTCTATAACACTGTGTTATCTTTTTATATCCATCACTGCAAGTAAAAAAACATGTTATTATTACCACCATTACAACTTATCATAATGTAAGAATTACACCTATACATAGACAACAGATAAATTCCTAAGACAAACTTAGTGAGTTTATTTTTAGAAGCCAATGGTATATTTATTTTTTGTATTCATAAGTATAATCAGAGAACAAATTATTAATTAGATAATATAAATACTATATTTAAACTACAAATTAAGACTAAATAAAACTAAAACATATCCAAAAAATTGGGACCCCTGGGCATGGTTCCACAAATACTGGCGGCATTTCCTCGCTGTATAGCAATACTGATGCGTTGTGCGAGGAAGCTGCCAGTTCTACGGTCACCAGTGAGGAGTGAGTTCAAGTTTCTACATTTCTTTCAATTCTTTTATAAAGTAAACATGACTGCCCGTTGCGCATGAGCATTAGTCATGCTCTGCAAATTGATTATTCTGTTTGTCAATTTCTTAATAGCATAGTTATAGGGTTGGCTACTATAACATCTTAACTTATCATAATAATAAACGTCTTCTAATAATTGAAATCAACTTACCTTCGACAGAATTAGGCCATTATTATTTGGTACAAGAATTTTATCCATTTATAGGTTAGGTTATTATTCTAACTCTCCATAACAGCGTAGCGTAGGTACTATGGAGTTATGCTTATTCGAAGAAATATTTGATCATTAAGATTTAAAAAAGTATAAACATTAAACAAACAAAACAAAGGAAAGTAAAATAAAATTGTGAGTAGTTGACATATTTATAAAATAAATGCTGACAAGCAGTGTGGCCAAACGACTATGTGAATTTTCCCCCAAAATTTATCAAAATTCCCCCCAAAAAATAGTTTCTTGTGAAAAATATCATCAAGCAACACTAGTCAAGTGTGGATCGCTCGTGCGACGGGGGATGGGTGCATTTTAATGGTTTCTAAGCTAAAATATGCTACTAAAACAGCTTAATAAAGATTATTACGATCGATTTTCCCCCCGTGGCCGAAAAACCTGCCCAAATTTACAGGGAATCTATCCAATCTGGCAACAGTACTAATAAGTGACCAATTGTCATTTGCTCAGTGTTCACGTCAAAAAATTTAACTTTATTATTTTCACATGTCCTAAACAATTAAATCAATAAATTGTGCACTATCTATTAAATTCCCCACACTTTATAGTTATACATTGTGGATTTAAATTCAATGAAAATCTAATAAAAACTCTAAAATTCGTCAGTCGAGATTCTCGATTATAAATAAAATTATATGAAATTTGAAATATTGCAACATCGTAACATCCTAGACAACATCCGTGCGTTATCACAACCGAGACATCGTCGACGAGCATTTGGTTAATTACGAATTTGGTTTCTGACATCGATGTTTACATCCGTGATGTCTAGGTTGCAGCATCGGTGAGCTCGTCGTTGTAGACATCTTTGATGTGACGCTTAGCGAATCGACTAGCTGTTCTCTACGTCAATAGTGGACAATACCTATCAAAGGCCGCACGAGATTTTCTCTCTTTCACGCTTTGCAGTCAATTTTTGCGAGGTCCTGGTCTATACATCAATGGTATGGAACATAGACGTATAGACCAGGACTACGCCATCCCTTTCAATTACAAAGTAAATATTGACTGCAAAGCGAGAAAGAGAGAAAAACTCGTTCGGCCTTTAGCAGGTATTGTCCACAAAGTAGCGTTGTCTCTCTAGAGAGTGGTTAATTTTGTGAGGTTGTGGCGCATTCCTGTTTTCTACGTCAATGTTCTATACGTCTTATTTATTCTATGACAATGACAGATACTGTTAAAATGTAAAAGAATAATAAATTCCTCTTTTAACGTATGTTGCGATTATAGTAATATTTTTTATTCTTCAACAGATTTTATTTATTTATTTTTTATTTTATTTATTCTCTCTTAGGATTAATGAAATTAGAGCTTAATGTTACGATTTATTTTAATTGTTTTAAGGTACATAGATTATTTTAATTGTTATTGTTGTTTGTGTCTGTTGTTTTTATTGTAAATTTTTTAGGTTAGGATAAGTTGCCAAATTATTTTTAAGTTTTATTACCCGCTTACAGTGTCGACTTGGGAATCCTGTAATGAAACTGTAATGTTTTTAAAATAAATAAATAAATAAATAAATTTTGTAGTACATCAACTTTATCACAAGCGAATTTTCACAGCAATTGTTAGCATATAATATAAATTGTTAACATATAAGTTGACATTGCTTGTGCTTCAAATAGGTATCATATTGAGTTGTGAAAATGGCGGCAAACTGGCCGGCCATTATTTTCGTAGCTCCGAGTTAAACTTGTAAAAAATAATTTGAATACGTGATAATTGAATAAGAACGAGACTTTGTGTATGTATTAAGCGCTTGAATACTTGACATTGGCAGAAATTAGCCGTTAAAACGGCTAGATTGCCATAAACTCAAAGAAGAAGAATTATGGCTAAAACATCTGATTGGAGTCTTCTTACCTCTCAAAAAGTACGTCCATTTGACCGTACTTTTTGACAGTTCTTTGCTTCAATTTTAGATGGGAATCTAGACTTTATATAATCAAAGATTATTATTTAAACGAAATACGAAAAAAATATAAATAAAATTTTAGGGTAAGTACTACGAATTTGATAAAATTAAATATGTATCACTGGCACGTACCCTTAATTACCACACTTTTGTGTTACGATGAAGATTACTGAATAAAGTAGTAGAAATATTTAAAACTAAAAAACGACTAATCGCTGAATATATATATAGGTAGGAGGAAGGCATTAGACTTTTGATTATCATTACTGTCCATGTAACTAGATCATTAACAAGCCATCTTCTAACAGCCAAAAGATGAAAGTCGACTGCAATCATCATCATTACCTCATTCCCTGCTTAATAAAGATAGGTAGTAGTATATTTAAATTGCACGGTTCCGAGCCAGATTGCTGCTCACATTTTGGTATTTATTAAAGTTGTTACCTAGTCAATCATCATCATCAGCCTATCGCAGTCCACTGCTGGACATAAGCCTCTCCAATTGCACGCCACATCTTCGGCTTCTCGCATCCAGCTCCTGCCAGCCGCTTTGCGTAAATCATCACGCCACCTGGCCTGAGGGCGTCCTACACTACGTTTGCCGAGCCGCGGTCTCCACTCAAGAACTCGTTTACCCCAACGGTTGTCGGTTCTTCGGCTAATATGGCCAGCCCACTGCCACTTCAACTTGCTAATCCGGTGGGCTATGTCGATAACTTTGGTTCTCTGCCGGATCACCATTAGTCAATGATGCCCACTAAACGATGGATTGGTTCTAGTTTCAATGTAGACCACACATGTATTTATATGCAAGAAAATTAATTTACTTCTTTTATAGCAACTTTTTTTAGGCCAAATAATTGGTACTTGCATGACAACAGTAACACAAATTCTTGCTACTAAAATAAATAAGCCTTGCTATATAAAATATTCATTTGTAGCCATAAATTATCTAAAAATTGTATAAACAGTCAATGTGATTTGTTAAAACAAGGGTTGTCACTCGTATAAATCTATTTTTTATGATTTTTTATGTTAGTGCCGGGGACAATCTACAATCCAAAAAAAAACTAAGTGTCTCTGCGAATGTCAAACAAACATCTACCCACATCTATCAAACATCTACCTCATCGTCGGTCGCAGACTGACGATGAGGTAGATGTTTGTAAGAACGCGACACAAGACAAGTATGTAGCTTTACGGCTCCTTTCACACATGTAGTAGTAAAAATATTTTTTTATTTTAAACTTCCGCGATTTTTACACATATTAAATACTAGCTGACCCGCGCAACTTTGTCTGCGTTGAAAACATTTCGCGTTCGCAACATTTTTCATTGATGCTTAGCTTCTATTGGTCGTAGCGTAATGTTATATAGCTTACAGCCTTTCTCGATAAATGGGCTATATAACATTGAAAGAATTTTACAATTCGAACCAGTAGTTCCTGAGATTATCACGTTGAAACAAACTTTTCATCTTTATAATATTAATGTATATTTTACATATAAGTTATTATAAAATTAAAATCCATTGGGACTCACTTGTTTGGTTCACTGGGGATGCATCGAATAAAATAGACGACTCTGTCTTCATTTCATTATACCTAATATTAACGATTCCAACAACCTAAATTTCACACGTACGTAGAAAGAAAGAAAAGAAAAGAAAAGATACATTTATTCGTCGCATGACATTAACTTATATAAAATGTTGTACCTCGCGGTTGCAACCCAGCGAAACGTGTTCGTGTGTGTGTGTGTGTGTGTGTATGTGGTAGATATATTTATGTATAAATACATACATACATAATATATATGTATGTAAACACGTAGGTATGTACTTTTGTTCGATATTGTATGAAACAATTTACAGGTACCTTGGTATTATAAAATTCTCTAATGACTGGGAAAACCGTATCAAAATCTATTACACAGATAAGATGAACTAATCACACAACCAAACTACCACTTTTTTTTCTTTCTTCTATGTAAAAATTATAATCAGGTCATTATCATTATAATCCTCCTCAGGCACGCTATAAAATGTAAAATTCAACCACCCCTTCAGTTGACAACCCTAGTTAAATCATCCATTTTTCAAACTCGGAGAATGTGCGCAGGCGTCAAATAGTCTACACGATTGCATTTTTGATCTATTTATAACATAAATAATAAACAAATGTTATTGCGAATTGCAAAACAGAGAAACGAGACAAAATGTTAAATACATTTTTTTGAAAATTTATATTCGTGATGATATGGAAAATTGCTGCAAATGATAAGACACAGCTTGAGGGGCGAACATGTATTTAAGTAAATATGTATTTTTTTTTTCGAAAAATTTAGCAGCCGGATTATAACGCGAGTTATTTCCAACATAATTCGTCGGTCGAAACACGAAAAGGCGTATCTGTGTTTTGCAAAATTTTACAGTAGAGCCATTTTTATGAAATTGTACCCTTATGTATTGTCATAACTTTATGTCTAATACGTTTATGTGTTTGGTACGATACTTATTTAAAGAAGTACCTAACACTGTTTATATATTTAATTATAGTTTTTGTGTACTATAGTTCATTATAGAGATATAATCTTTTTTTTGAAAAAAGTTTCACTTACGCCCCTTCGCGATGTACCATCAATATTAGTAATTTCATATACGCCCGAGTATTATTGCTTTAAATGAAATAAAAATCAGTATTTATAAAGATTAGGCTTTATTTAAAGATACTTAAACCTGAAAATAACAAAGAAGAACTAGTCACTAATATTAATACAGAAACAAACAAAGATTTTTTACAACATTCACCAGTTATATTGTTTTTTACCTATTTAGTCGTGGGGAAGGTTTTGGTAGTAAGAAACATGTTTTCGATTCCTTATTATCGGTGTATCTCCGCTACACATTTTCATTAGGTCTTCATATTTCTCATTAGATATTTTATTAAAATATTGGTTTAATTTTTCGACGTTTGTCCTCAGCCATTGCGTATTTGCTCGCATAAATTATATGGATCTGCATTGCGTTTCCAAGTGGCTCAATTTAAACAAAAACAATACAGTTGGATTGCCTCGCAATACTCGGAATTCCATAACGTCTGTCCACTTAAATGGGTCACCACTGTGTTCCTTTTTTACTTTTACTGATCTTTCTCCTTTTCTAGGGGCGTCATCTACTACAAAGTTTTCGGGGGCTAAATTACCCTCCAATTGCTTTCGCGCGTGCATCAATATTCCCTGCATTATGGATATCAAAAGCATATAACGAATGATTCAACAGACTGTATATCTTATAGCATGATCAGCACATGATGGCACATCAAGCAGCGACTCAAAATGAGCATCGCACAATAAACATGCACATTCAAAGCAGGTAGTCTAAATAGGATTAGCGCAGTCGGCAAATTCACAAGTCTGGACTATATTATTATGGTTATTTTCAAGTAAAACAGGGTTTGTTAGGGCAGCTTCATAGGTTTCATGTTTTTTACAGGTAGAGCAATCGTTGTCAAAATGGTCATAGCAAAGAAGACTAGAATAACGCTGACAAGCACTAAACATCTCGTCCGTACAAATAAAAATATCTCAGTAGAATGTGTGTCAAAAATATTATATTCCATGCCATTCAAAATTGTTTCATAGCGGTAGTGCTCATTTTCTAGTAGGTACCTAAATAGTTTTAATACCGAAATGATTAGAACAGGAAGCTTCATCTTCACAATGTTCAGTGCACAAGAAACAAGCACATTTGATACAAGTGGAAAATAGGACAATGACAATTACCATACTCGCAGCAATTTTTTGCATTCTTCATTCGTTTTTTAGTGGCATGAAACGAAAGTGGTGGTTCATTTTCAGACGAAGAGGATTCTAATTCTCCTATAACACTCAATGTATCATACCACCAGTACCAACCGTAATCTTCTGAACTTTTCGAACGGGCAATAATTCTCGTGTATTGACAACATTTTGAGTTCTGTCTTTCCATAGCACCAACACATCCATTATTTAGGAAATTGGCCCTCCAGTAAATAACGCAGTAGCAGCTGGATCGCAGTATCTAAAGATAACAATAATTATTACAAAATATCCTATTTATTCATACAGACTGATTAAACACAACCTCTAAGTAGTTATACTATCACTAGAACCATCGTTTTTATTCAGTCTAGTCAATAAAATACAATTTTTTCAAAACTTACCTTTATTATTACTAGATAGTAATAAAAAAGTTAAGTTTTGAAAAAATTGTAATAAAATAAAATTAAAACTTTACTTTACCTTGTAACTTATATAAAGCACGCACGTAATTATCACTTTAATCGGGTATTTATTCACATTTAACAAAAGAAATTAGTTATTTTTAACTCTCGTAAATACACTTTGTAGTTTAGTATTTACACAGTGATGAATGACAAAAACAATTGCATACGCCTCTTCGTGAAGAAAAAATAAAACCCATGATAAGGCGTAACTACCGCTATGGCTCTTCGTGATTTTTTTAATTATAAGGAGTAGTAGATAGGGCTCTTCGCAACAGTCTATAAGTCCGCTTCCACTGGAGTTTTGGATACGTCTTTTCGTGACATACTAAAACTTGACATATAGATTTCGATGGTGCTAATATCTCAAAATCCAAAATTTTGTTGGATACGCCCTTTCGTGATTTGACCGACGATATGTTACAAGAATAATTGCTATGATATTAGAAAGGTCTATATGGTGACTTGGCCTACATATTCTAAGTTGTACTTTTTGTTATTTAACTGAGAATTTAAAGAATTTGTTAACTGGGATCAAGGGTCTGAAATCTCTACTAATTTATACTAATACCCGTTAAGGGGTCCATAAGGAACCCTATTAATTATTATTTTATATATTCTTTCGTAATTTTAAATGAATTTAAAAAACAAATTGAATTTATATAATATTTAGAAATTTAGCTTTGAATTGAATCAAACATGAAATTATGTGATTGTTATTTAATATTTATATAAATCAATCCTAGTATTTTATTGTTTTATGCATGCACATAAATTTGTAATATTAATACGTTATTCTTTGATAAGTTATTCGTTATGGAAATAAAGAGGCTATAATAATAATAATATTAATCTATACTAATATTATAAAGCTGAAGTGTTTGTTTGTTTGTTTGAACGCGATAATCTCAGAAACTACTAGTCCGAATTGCAAAATTATTTTACTGATGAAAAGCCCATTTATCGAGGAAAGCTATAAGTTATAAAACATCAAGCTACGACTAATAGGAATGGGCAGCAATGAAAAATGTTGCAAAAACGGGGAAAATTTACGCAGACAAAGTTGCGCGGGTCAGCTAGTACCTAATATTATAAAAACATATCCGTCTTTATTAGTTCGTTGTCTTTATTAGGTTGGAAGATATTTATTCATATTCTTATATGAATTATTGAAGTCTTCTCTATAATTTTTAATAATACAATATATGCAAGATATTTTTATACTACTATTCATTCTAAAACATTAGATAAACAGTTTTTCAAATAGCTCTTAGACAGTTTCAGTTAATACTTTAAATAATAACATTATAATAATAATAACATCTTGCGACTACAACTCACACGCCATCTGATCCCAAACTAAGCAGAGCTTGTACTATGAAATCCAGACGACTGATAAACATACTTATATATTTCTAAATACAAACATATTATAGATAAATAACACCCAGACACAGAATAAACCATCGTGCTCATACCACAAAGTTTTATCCTGAGTGGAGATCAAACCCACGACCTCCGGCTTAGCAGTCACGGTGACTAACCACTGAACCAACAGGCCAGTCATAAAAAAATAGTTATTAACACTGAAAGGTCTAGACTGAAAGGATTGTATTTCCAAATTCCGTTCTTGGCTGACGTCATTAAACTACTACTAGTTTCTTGTTTAGTGACTGAATGACCTTATGCTTAATTTTATAGTTAGGCATAGATTACAGATTTTAATTTGATAAAATCAGAACAATTTATTATTTCTTTTGATTTTATTATTTTTGCACTGAGTTTAATCATTTTTGACTGCCTTTGTGGCGTGGTGGGAATGTGTCCGACTGCTACGCAAGAGGTCGTGGGTTCGATTCCCACACGGGACACCACTTTGTGTGATCCACAAATTGTTGTTTCGAGTTTACTTTGTGTCCGTGACTTGTATGTTTGTAAAGTCCCCCGTGATACAGGGCTTGTACACTACTGCGGGAGTCAAAAAAAAAAACAAAAAAAATATCGAGGATGATACAGAACAGGTGTCCCAGGCAATAGGGATGCTCCAAAGCGTGTTAACAATTGCCCCCCCCCCCCCCCCCCACTACCCCAATCACCCAAGATTCAATTGCAAATTTGTGCGAGCGACTCACACCACCTACTCCTTTGACCTTGTGAGGCTTTCGGCATCAGGCTCCCCAACTAATTTTGATACAGGGCCCTCTAAGGTACAGAAGGAACATTTCACACAACCCGCTTTCATGCAACGCATACATATTGTGTTGCTCTCGGTGTCACCAAAAGTGTGAAAGGAAAACTCTGTTCCGAAGCGAAACGGAATCTCGGACTACATTGTGAAGAAATTCTCACCCGTATTCTCGGATGTTTCCTCGAAAATTTCTTAACTCGACTCAACCTCACTCAAACAAAATCTGTATTGTTAGTTGCAAATAATCTCCTTCACTTCTTGCCGGTCAAAACAATGGGGATGTTGACTGCCAAGTCTCTTTTTATGAACTGTCAAAACGACACGCTCTATAGAAATGGAATAACTACCTATGACGTCATAAGTTCCTATCGTCAAATCATTACTTTTAGTGTTAGTTTTCACGCTTTTCAATTCCAAAACGTGTTAAATTGTAAAATAAAGTTATTTTCAGAGCATTTAAAGATCTACTATTACCTGATTAGTATAAAATAATTCACTTTTATTGTTGTCAACTACCTAATGTTACTAAATGTTACTACTAAATGTTGACAACATTTGAGATGTTGGTACGTCGACAGTCGGTACCTACCTTAAATCTGAGTCGAGGAACAGTCAAGGAAACATCTATACTTAATATTATAAAGCTGAAGAATTTGTTTGTTTGTTTGAACGCGGTAATCTCAAGAACTACTGGTCCGAATTGAAATTTAATTTAATTTATCGAGAAAGGCTATAGGCTATATAACATCACGCTACGACCAATAGGAGCGGAGCAGCAATGAGAAATGTTGCAAAAACGGGGAAAATGTACGCAGACGAAGTTGCGCGGGACAGCTAATCTAAACATATACTGCCAAGCGTATCTTTTCATTTTATCTATTTTACATTAACTACTCAAAGTTCATTAACCTTAGATATGATACGAATTTAATTTAACTTGTAGTGATTGACATTTATGTCAAGGTGCTATAACATTCACATATTCGCCATTAACATTGAAACAAATACATGTGTTATAAATATAGATGTCAAAATATAACATGACGAATAAGTGGTTCCGTGGTGTAGTGGTTATCACATCTGCTTTACACGCAGAAGGCCGCCAGTTCGATCCTGGCCGGAATCATATCTTTTTGTGTTTTGTAACTTCTGGGAAAATAATATAATTCATAAAGTCGACGCTTGGTGAAATTTTGTTGGATTGTTCAGTTGAGTCTGGTTTTTCATGATATATTTTTGCAAATAATTAAATGAAAAGGAAATTATTGCAATTGCCTTTATGTCAAATGGAAAAAATGGAATTAAAACGTGATTTACTTTTTGCAAAAATAATATCCAACAATATAACGGCAGTACTTGGGGGGTTCGTCACAGTTCCCTGACGCCTCATGTTTCTACAGGATGATTTTTAATATCTAGACTCGGCGTTTTTACATTACACCAAATACCTTTGTCACATAATATTATGAAAAAAAAAAAAATTACTTCACCACCTACTTTTGTCACAAAACCATTTATCACATCAGATATGTGATAAATGGTTGACAAAATCGATGTATCTTTATCAGGTTTTGGGCCTAAATTTCACAATAAACAACGATTTTGCCCCAGTAAAATAGTCTGTAAGTGATTAAGGTTGTTACGCTAAAAACAAGTAGTAGGTGATTAATGGTAGTAGGTAACAAGCAGTAGGTGATTAAATACTTATATTAAATATTATCCAAGTAATTTTTATAGGCATTTCTTGCCAAAGACTTTACAAGATAGGTGGTTCGCTTCTGGCCCCGGTTTGGCTACGGAAGTCTCGGGTTCGATTCCTGAGTCTGGATTCAAATTTTTCTATCTTTCAAAAATGCAATTATTGTATTTGTAAAATATTATCCAAACCTGATATTACAAAGTTATTTAGTGTTATGTAAAGAAGTCACGAGCGGGAGGTTATTAGTATATTACAAATCACCCTGTATAATACACTTCGTCTTTCTATTTGAATAGGTATATAACAAGAAACAAAAAAAAATGTGTGGCACTCGGGGACTGCCGCGGCAAAGCTATTGCATAGCATTTTTTATCAACCTATGCAATTATAATTATTTATTTATGCAATATTTTTTTCTTTTCTTTTTATTACATTTCGGAGCAGCTTGTCTCGATCCGTGCGAGCTTCGTACAGTCGTACTATATACATATACGTTAAGCGAACGCTCGGTCGAGCTACATGGTAGGTGGAGTGGGGGGTGTTAGGTTTTATTTTCGTTACGGAGTTTCTTGATTCCGTCGCCGCGCTCAAAACTCGCGATAAAAGCTATGCAATAACTTATAAAAACATTTGCGAATAGCAATACTTATATAAGCGTATTTATAGGTAGGTATGCATAATTTCGTAGTCCTTTTCTCTCTGCAAATATGGGAACCTACTCGTGCTCCACCTGCTGCACCACCTGGGTGGAGCACGAGGAATTATAAGTCCTCGTGATCCAACTACTGTTAAGTGAAAAAAGTTATTCTATCTATTGTCTCCACGCTCCACCTGCGTAGAAGATGACTGTCGCAATTAAAGTAGGTACCTACTAGAATTACATAGTCTGTATCTATTTTCCTAGAAAAACAAGTTTGCATAAGTGATGGACTTATAATTCCCAAGTAATACGAATTACTTAAGTATCTTTGTCTTATGACAATTACTACGTAAATTGCATTCAATTAACATGGATTCCTTTAAGAATTAGTAATAACCACGACGACTTCATCTCTTGAAATAAATATGCATTGGAAAAACTAACTACAAAATAGTATATAATACTAAACGACACGGTTCCGATCCGACTGAAACGACAGAATATTTGAAAGACAGAACTGTACATGGCATTCAAAAAAACAAAATCTTAAGAAACCTATGTTGGATCTTCATCATCATCATCATCAGCCTATCGCAGTCCACTGCTGGACATACGCCTCTTCAATTGCACGCCACTTTGTTCTATCCTCGAAAATCTATCAACTGTCATCGATATTATCAAAAGTTTCATACAACGAGGCAACGGTTAAGAATTTCTTTATTTCACTGTATCTGGTGAATGCTCGAATGAGTGTGAGGCATTGCTTAAGTCGATAGGTCATTGACTAGCTTTAGGTGTAAAACTTTTACGACTAAGCAAATGAAAATGCAGATACAGGCTTCAGTCTATCTACCACTTTTTTGCTGAAATCTTGATTTCGTGAATGGACCAGCAAAATGGAGGAGTGAGATAGAATGATAGAATGATAGTTAAATGACTCAGAGTAACACAGAAGGAGATGCAATCAAAGTCTTTTAATTTAAGCGGATGTAGCCTAATGGCTAAGGCTCGCAATCGTGAGGTCGCGGGTTCGAATCCTACCCATTATACTACCAACGTGAACCCACTCCTAATACAAGCCATTGAGCGTAGATGGAGGGGTTAACAGGATTGCTAGTAATGTGGTATTCACTTTCCCAAATTGCTAGATATCTTTTAAAAAAAAGTCTCACTCGATTTTTTTTTTCTTCCGTATACATCAATAATACTTGACATCTAAGTATACAGCGCTTAGACTTAGTTCAAACTATCATCTATAATAATATTATTAAGCTGAAGAGTTCGTTTGTTTGAACGCGGTAATCTCAGGAACTACTGATCCGAATTGAAAAATTCTTTCATTGTAGGGTAGCCCATATATCGAGGAAGGCTATAGGCAGATAGCGGAGCAGCAGTGAGAAATGTTGCAAAAACGGGGAAATTTTACGCAGACGAAGTTGCGCGGGACAGTTATAGTTTTATATTTTGAACAAAATCTTCGAAATCAACATTAGGTTGTAAGTAATTGTCGCTTATTATGAAAAGTATTAAGTAAACTGCATTAAGGATTAGGTCACTATATTATCAAATAAAGTACATTACATTACATTGTTTACAAGGTCGGATGACTCAGAAATGTATGGTGCATTATTTATAGAGCATGAGTATTTATTTTGAGCACAATCATAACTGTGAGGTGATGTAACAATGCATTTTAGTTTACGACTCGCATAAGTGCGAACGGGGTGGGATGACTGTGAGTTTCGATGTTTTGTGGACTGTCTCTGTTGATAGTAATAACTTTTGACTTTTATGTTGCGTGATGTGAATTCGAGGTGAGCATGGAATCCGCGAATGCGCGCGTGTGGGCAATTTCCGATTTCACCTATTTTTTTTTGTTGTCAATTCGGTTGATTGTGAAAATTTGACGTATTTATGTACAGTCAGATATAAAAGAAAGCGTCCGGCTAAGGAATCTAGGGCGTTGAAATGTTATCCAGACGCTAAATTAATTTGCGTATCCCCCCGTCGCGCGATCTACTTAGGCGGGTGAAATGATCGGCACCCCCTCCCCGCCCTCCCCGTCGCGCGACTTACTTAGGAGATATCGAGTGTAATAATTGGCATCCACGTTCCCGTCGCGCGATGAACTTACCCACCTGACTAAAATTTGATCTCACTCCAACCAAAATCTAGCCTCGAGCCTGCATTGGCGATCTCCCCTCTTCTGCTCTAATTTTAGGATTATTTGTATTCATAATAATAATAATAAAATTGATTCATGAAAATATAGGTACTGTGGCAGGTGCGTCAAAGACTCGACCGGCCGCTCGCATAAAGCCTCATTAATTGTTAACTGTTTGTCTTGACGTTCCAAAAGTTTGAAATAATGAGAAAGAAGAAAACGAAAAAAACAATAGAGAGATTGAAGGAAGCGTCAAGACGAATGGTCTGAAAAACTATTGAAGTGTAAATGAATGAGATTACAAATTGTTAAATATGTAGTATCGTTTCTGATCAAATTAAATAGCGTTTGATTCCTCATCCCTTGAAGAAATAATCCCGGCTACGCACACCAAAGCTAGCAACCTCGCGTCTCATCTTAGGTACATTTATAAATCACAAACGGCATAGTTGGATATTTGCCTGACACTCTCGTACCTTAAAACCTATATTTCAGGCGAGAAAGTAAAAAAGTATTACTGAAACTAAAACTAACTTACTTTTACTAAGCTATTGTTTATAAAAATGAGTTATCTATCCTAATCTCCTAAACATTATGGTGTCCCTAGTTTTGTGACATGATTCGTTACATCCGTATTAAAATAAACTTTTATATGACGACGTATCTTTGATGTACGCCGCTATATGAAATAACACGTAGGTATTCATTGTGAGCGAAGAGAAAGTTGCATTCTATTTGATAAGCTATGTCGAGCTGATTGTGTCATGATTGTGTGTTATTGTTTTGTTTAAATTTCTACTAGCTTTCGTTCGCGGCTTCGCCTGTGTGGAAGTCGGTTATCGCGATAAAAACTATTCTATATCCTTTCTTGGTACTCAAATTATCCCCATATCAAATTTCATCTAAATTGGTTCAGCGGTTTGTACGTGAAAACGTAACTGACAGACAGTTGTTTTTAGTTTTTGTTTTTTAATAAAAATAACTAGCAATGTGGGATTGTGATCCCTCATTACTAGCAATCCTGTTAACCCCTCCAGCTAAGCTCTATAACTTGTGTGGAGTGGGTTCACGTCGGTAGTATAATGGATTCGAACCCGCGACCTCACGATTGCGAGACCAATGCCTTAGTCATTAGGCTACCTATAGATAGAAATAGAACATTTTCGAACAATGCTAAATTAATTGACTGATATTTGGTGAACCTACTTAGTTACTGACGACATACAACACACAATTGTTGGTCATTTGTAATTTTATGCTTTGTGGTAATTTGAGATCAATTTTCTACGCATTGTCCCAGCCAAAGGTCTAAAAACGTTAGTTTGACATATCAACATTAAGTAGCGGCGGTAGCTTAATGGCTAAGGCATCGGTCTCGCAATAGTGAGGTCGTGGGTTCGAATCCTGGCCATTATACTACCGACGTGAACCCACTCCTAACACAAACCATAGAGCTTAGCTGGAGGGGTTAACAGGATTGCTAGTAATGTGGGACCACAATCCCACATTGCTAGTTATCTTTATTTAAAAAAAAAAAAACAAAAAAAAAAAAATATATATATGTATATATATTTCGCGGACTGTAATTTCAATAACTTAGAAATCAAAATGCTCTGTAGTTCCGATATCAATCGGGCGGTAAAGGGCTTAAACAATCTCGCTGGTAGAGTTAGCAATAGTAGTGGTTAACATTTTCAAATTTTAAAATCTTCTCTTCACAAAAAACTGATGGCATAGACACTAGACAGACATTTTATTACATGTTTCAGTATACACACATTGTATAGAGACACACATTATTTTGAATAAGGTAATTTTTCGTAAGTTTGTAACCTATTATGTAGGTACTTACCTACTTTAGCCAATATTTACCTTTGTTTACAACAAAGGTAAAAACTATATGTGTTCTCCTACCATGTAGTCGGTCCGGTTTTGTCTAAAACATCACCACGTATCACCAGGGAAAGCAAGGCGTCAAAAAGTGGCTAAATAACATCACGAGATTAAGGGACGATGCCTAACTGACTTGTATCTTTATCTATACTTAATATTCTAAAGCTCAAGAGTTTGTTCAAATGCGATAATCTCAGGAACTACTCATTTGAATTGAAAAATTCTTCTACTTCAAATTTATTCTAAAAAAAATATTCTTCAGCGTTGGATAGCCCATTTATCGTGGAAGCCTATGAGTTATATAACATCAAGGTACAACCAATAGGAGCTGAGGATCAATGAAAAATGTTGCAAAAAGGGGTAAAAATGACGCAGTCGAAGTTACACGGGTCAGGTAGTATAATATAAAACAAAATCGCTTCTGTCAATATGTACGCTTTGATCTTCTAAGCTACACAACAGATTCTGATACGGTTTCTACTATAACTCATATATTTTTCCGAATGATTTACAAACAGTAGGGTAAACTCCATTTCTGGGGCAGACCGCTAGTTAGACTAACGTCTGCAGGCTAATCCACGTATTTAAATCAGTACAGTTGCAGTGCAGTTGCAGTTAAGTTTCAATTAAAACAGCCATTTTCGTATTCTTGTAACTTTGGGATAGATCTTGAAAACGCTTGAGCACCGCACTAGAATGTCGTTATTGCGCTCTGGAGATGCATACTTGACGCAAGCGTATTTGAGATCGATCTTAAAGTTACAAGAATACAAAAAATGACTGTTGAAATCAAAACTTAACTACAACTGCACTGCTTTAAATACGTGAATTGACCCCTGGTCTCAATACCCTACCTATCGATGGATTTGGCTACTTGAGGTATATATTTGACATAAGTTTCATACTACAAAATATGTCAAAATTCTATCTCTAGTAGCCAAAACCATCGATAGGTAGAACCTATCGAAGACCGTCTGTTAGTAAACTGCTAATATGTTCATAAATCGCTGCTTATTTTAGTTGTAACAGTGAGACCGTACCTTTGCCGAATGCATCACAAATATAAACACAAAGGTACTTAGATCTGACGTTATGTTTGATGCAAGCGCAAAATCCCCGATTGCTTGTTAACTCTTTCTCTCATCAGGTACTTGAAGTCTTCAAATTTGACGGTTTGTTACTCACAATGAAAGGCAATAATACTGGTTACTGGTAAAAAAAAATTGTTTTCACTACCTATCATTCAGATAATTTCGTCCAGATGGTTTATATACACATCTACATTGGGCATGTAATCCAGCTTAGTAGAAACAACTTTGAGGAAGAAATTGACAGAAGGATCTTTATTTCATCAATATATTTCAAATTGTCAATGTTCGCTTACGTATTCGTAAGCGAATATTGACAATACAATGGACAATGGATCTAACGTTTTGTGCTAATTCGAAAATTATTAAAAATAGTCTTCGTAATTAAACAAAAGAAATATAAGACATGTTGCGCTTGAGTAGCTTCGTTCTGGAAAAAAGAATAACTCTACAGTTTCATTACATATCTATATCACATAAGAAGCTGATATGTTAAAATATACGGAGGTATTACCATGTTATTATATTTATTACCTAGGTTTAAAATAAATAATAACTAAAAAAAACACGCTTTTGTAAATGGCTGTACTAAAAAGAAAAAAAATCTTCTATATGTTTAAAAAAATAGAGTTATTCAGAAAAAAAACAATTTATCGTAAAAAAGCGTGGTGTGCTTTTGACGGGTATTCTCTCGTTTGCCATAAATTAATTTGCACTAATATTGTTTGCCATAATCGTCCCCGATCATAATATTTACTTGCACTATTATCATTTATACTAATAACGTTTGCCTTAACAACTCAACAGTAATAACTTTTATTTGCCATAAAATGACTTTCCATAGCAACATATATCATAATAATTAGTTTCCATAAGTAACACGTCTCATAATCGACTCTTGACATAATCAAAATTTGATATAATTATGAAAATAATACATAATATTGTTAGGTCGAAATTAATTATCTTTAACACCCCGACTCAGAGCAATCCGACTCGGATAGGTTAGGTTAGAAGACTAAGGCGGGAGCGAAGCGAAGCGGAGCTCCCGCCTTAGTCTTCGTGTTAGGTTTTTTTTTTAAACCACCCAAAAGTAGGAGCCCCGCGAAGCGGGGCTCCGTCGAGTTTAGTAAGTAGGCGCCATATGACGTATGGCGCTTATACTATATTATCTTTATTTATATTATGGTAAAAAAAAGTTATGGAAAATGGTATTATTGAAAACGAAAATTATAGCAAATACATTTATGGATTTAAATTATTATGACACTTGATCGATTATGACCAATGGAATTAGTGAAAGTCATTTTATGTCATTTCACGATTATGGCAACTGAAGCGTTATTTCTAATGAAATTATGGCAAATACCGGTATGGCATGTGAAATTATGGCATTTTAAATTATGACAAACATTAGTAAACCCTTTTGACGATGTTGATTTATAATCACCCCACGGTTTTTTATTTTTTAGTAATGCCTATATTATACCCCCTTAAAAACGCCGAAACACGTTTTATTTATTTTAAACCAATAAGTCAAATATGAAATTCCACACATCTAACTTCAAAACTGGCGAAGTTTTATATAAACTTACAACCACTACTTTACCCACTTAGGGGATGAATTTTCAAAAATCCCTTTATATCGGATTGTATTTTCATCGATTCTTGACAAGGGTACGAAGTTTCAATTAAATCTGACATTCTGAAGTAGGTGAAAAACACGTTCAAAAATTCTGTTACATACTAACATACGTATGAAGCTAATAACAAAGTGTCTAGAATATAGTTGAATCACAAAAGACTTACCTATATTCTAGACTCATTTTAAACCTAGGTTATAAATATCATACACCTTATATCAAGATCATAACCCAATTTAATCCAAAACGGTCAGAACCTCTTACAAATTTAAAAATTACTTAGTATAACATATTGACCTGTATTGCTATAGCTATAAGGCTGTTTTAGAGAGTATTTTAGCTTGAGACCGCATTTTTGTGAGGTTATATCAAATCAGTCAGTAGGTCTCATGGACCAATGTTTGCATTTTGATAAGATGGTAGGTAATACGTCGGTAGCTTTGATGATAATAAAAGAGATATGGTAGGAATCCGTAGGAATCTGATATGATTTGTGATAACATAGATGTTTCTTGAAGCTTGATGATGATACACGTTAGTAATTTCTTTTTTTTATTAGGTAGGGTACAGATAGGTAATTTTTATGGTACCTTTATTTTCATCACTATTATAGGCAACCGCTACGTATTTGTGTGGAAAGTAATTAAAAATATTTGTTAGCAGACTTCACGAAAAATCTGCATCCTTTTTTACTTGCCTCCATTTTTACCCGACTACTCCGGAAGGTCCTCTTTCTGGAGTAGTCGGGTAAAAATGGAGGCTTATATAAGTATTTTTTTAAAAGAGTACCGCGGGGCCTTTACAAACTGTACATAAGTTTGTAAAGATCCTCCCGGCACAGTAGTCTTTATTTGTATAGACAAACCACGAATCAGTAGCATCCATCCATAATCGGAACAACAATTTGTGGATCACACGAAGTGGTGTCCCGTGGGAAATCGAACCCACGACCTCTGGCTTGGCAGTTCAAGGTCACTAACAACTAGACCAACAGGCCAGTTTTTACTTTTCCTTAAATTCTTATTTTCGAAGTAGTCATGAAGTCAGTCAGGTCAGCTATTTGCTTGTTAACGTTGCCGACAAATTTTTTTTTTTTTTTTTATAAAAAGACGACTCCCGCAGTAGGGTACAAGCCCTGTGTCGCGGGGGACTTTACAAACATACAAGTCACGGACACAAAGTACACCCAGACTCGGGACAACAATTTGTGGACCACACAAAGTGGTGTCCCGTGTGGGAATCGAACCCACGACCTCTTGCGTAGCAGTCGGACACACTCCCACCGCGCCACAGAGGCAGTCAAATTGCTTCAAAACCAAGTAACTAAGTCAAATAAATAATTTATTTAAACATTATTTCGAGGATATTAAAACTCTTTAATAAATATATTTATTTTCTACATAGTGGTGTTTATTGCGCCATCTATTTGATAGTTGAAATACTGAGTTTGTTTCTACTCAATGATAGATGGCGCTTTATTTGTCGTGCGTAGTCACTCTATTCGACGACAGATGGCAGAGCTTTACTTTACTTACACACTAGAATTTAAAGTATTTTATTCTAAAATGATAAAAGTAGTCAAAACTTGACTATTATTTATTTATCCAAATGTGAAAGAAGCTGTGTTTGTCTGTTACATTTTTACGTTTAAACCGCTGAACTGATTTAGATGTAACTTTATATGGTTATAGTTTGATCCGCGGAAAAGGATAGATTAGGATAGTTTTTATTGCGATAGAAGGATATCGCGATAGTCTATATCCGGGCGGAGACAAGTAGAGATGTTAGCTATTTATAACTGACTTTTTAGAATATGGGCCAAAGTTAAAATATTTCAATTAAATTACTATTTAGTTAAAGAATTGTCAATTAAATATTAGAATAGTCGTAGTCTCACTACTATTAAAAGTTACGTGACAAAAACTCTAGGAATACTTCAAATACTGAGAGAGTTAACAAAAAGATTTAAAAAAATGGTAGATATATCTACGTAGGTACCGAATCGGGTCTAAAAATGGCCACTTCAAATTACCTACATCAAATTTTGGTAGTACCTACGTCCATTGCCGTAACTAGGGCGGAGCCAACGGTGCCCAGGCACAGGGAGCAGACCTCTCGGACGGACGCAGAAATGACCATCAGGACCAATATTAAGGGCGCAGTTATTTAAACTCGCACCGGGGATATAAAAGTCTAGTTACGGCTCTGCCTACCTCTTCCATCGGGTCAACTGCAGTCAATTACCTATCTAAATAAAATATCTACCCAAATAGATAAACTTTAAAACTAAAATAATGCAATATCCGATGACTCAAACTTACCCTTGCAACTAGATACTGTTCTAAAATTACGTTGTTCATTCTCTACTGCTGTAAAATTCTATAACAGGTACAATATTGAAGGGAATACTGTATCAAAGAGCTTCGTCAGGCACAGTGAAACAACGCGCTTTGAAACTATCATGAAACAGGAGACAAGAATGCATCTTGCTGAGATTTTATTCAGATGCAAAAACAAATTTGATCTAGCGACTGTAATTTTACATAGGTATCTAATTTAGACTACCTGTGTGGCTCGGTGGGAGGCACACAGGTCGTGGGTTCGATCCCCACCCAGGACAAAACTTTGTGTGATGTGCACGATGGCTTATTCTGTGTCTGGATGTTATTTATCTTTAATATATATACCGTTGAATGACGTTAGCTAAGAACGGAATTTGGAAATTCAATCCTTTCAGTCCAAACCTTTGAGTGTTAAAAACTATTTTTTATGACTAGCCTGTTGCTGAGTCGGAGGTCTTGGGTTCGATCCCCACCCAGGATAAAACTTTGTGATGAGCTCGATGGTTTATTCTGTGTCTGGGTGTTATTTATCTACAATATGCGTGTATTTAGAAATATAATAATGAATATAAGAACTGGCAACACTGAATGACGGTTGACGTGTGTCGTAAAATTTTCACCAAATATTTTATTTTATATTATAATATTTCGCTAATGTTTTTTTAATACCTACTTTAATCAAATATACTCCAGCATAAATACTTCTAAATTATTATAACTCCCATAAATTCGCAAAACCGGACAATAGCCAAGAAATTTACACTATGACATTACATGTCAAAATGAAAATTTACAATAACAAGGAAAAAATGATTTAGCCACATGATAACTAGAAGCAGAGCCAGAGACAGAACAGCACACCCTCCAACCCCGGACTCGTCTCTCCGCTCCGCCTCGCAACCACAGGGTTCAACACCAGCCGTTGCTGAGGCGTCGAGCTCGTCGAGTGACGAGTATTTCTCTCCGCCAACGTCGCCACCACCTGTACGTCGGCGAGGGAGAGGCCGGCCGCCGACCAGCTTAGGACCCCGAGGCCCACCGGCCTCAAACAGGGCCCCCGCTGTCGGTGGTGATGTGCGCCGCATGCGATGGACTACGTTGATGAACGAGAACGTCATGCGGGCATATTTTGCGGCTACAGAGGGGGGAACTAACCTTACTGTGTACCGTGAACGGATGCTGCCTCTGTTTCAGGTGCTTGAGCCGACTGTCAACGTTTCGGCACAACGATTATCGGACCAAGTGCGGGCCATTCAGCGCTGTCATCTGCTAGATGAGGCCGCACTTGAGAGACTACGCTCGGAGTACGCCCAGACTAGCCGCGAGATCCCTGCCCCGGTACAGGTTCCTACAAATGTAGTTGACTGTGAAGCTACGGGGCCGGATACCGCGGCTATTGTGGTAAGTACTCAGTGCAATGAGGAGATTAAGGCCGCTTTGGAATTTGCGCTTCGCGAATATCGGTCCACGCCCCACAATATTAGGCCACGCCTGCCTCGGTTACCTATGCATAGACGGAACATTTCGCTGGTGTGTGCTCTTGATTCGTTATTGCCTACTTACCTAGACAATAGCGAAGACCTCGGCGATACCCACTCAATCCTGTATTGTGCAGCTGTTGCGGCATGTCGTATAGGAGGTGTTAAGCTTTTAGCAGAAACCCCTACTATACGACCAAGGTGCGCCGTACCCGCGTGGCAATGCAGGATTGAGCGCCGTATTGCCGGGGCAAGGGTACTCATCGGCAAGTTGTCCTGCTTCAGGACCGGGAACACTCGCCCGAGAGTGATGCGCTTTGTGAAACGGGCATTCTTGGGGACTGACATCAGACCTCAGGATTATATGTCGCGTGTCACAGAGCGCATCGACTTCCTGAAGCAAAAAATCTATGCATGGGCAAACCGAATACGCAGGTACAAAAAACGCGTGGACAGGTATAACGTGAACTGCATGTTCCAAAGGGACCAAAGGTGGGTGTATAGAGACTGGCAGCGAACGGATCAAGGTGTGGATGGCGGGCATCTACCAAATGCTGAAGCGACAAGCTCGTTTTGGCGTAACATTTGGTCGGTGCCTGTCACCCACACAGAGGGGGAATGGATGCGTGACGTTGAACGAGCGTGCGAACTTATTCCGGAAATGGAAGATATTAACATTAACAGCACAGACGTAGCCAGTGCAGTCCGTCCTTTTTCTAATTGGAAATCTCCAGGCCCAGACGGACTGCACAACTTTTGGCTGAAATGGCTACGCAGTTCGCACGCTTGTTTGGCATCGCAATTCCAGTCCGCCCTAGAATCTGCGTCGCTGCCAGTCTTTATGACTAAAGGAGTGACCCACCTGCTCTATAAGACCGGTAGTACCTCGGACCCTAGAAATTATAGACCGATAACTTGTTTACCATCGATCTATAAACTTCTTACATCCATTCTGAGAGCTAAAATAAATAAACATATACACACAAACTCCATCATGTGTACCTCTCAGAATGGATGTAGAAGTGGGGCCCGGGGTACTAAAGAGCTTCTCCTCATTGATATGACTATTAGCCAGCAGGTTCGCCGCAACCGAAAGGATCTATCGGCATGTTGGATAGATTATAAGAAGGCGTATGACTCCGTGCCACATACATGGCTTCTGAGGGTGCTGAAGTTGTATAAAGTTAATACAACTTTATGCACCTTCTTGAAGTCGTGTATGGGACAATGGAATACGGTTCTTACCTATCCAGGGTGCCGAGGGATCCAAGAAAGTGGCGGCGTACCTATAAGGATTGAGCGGGGTATATTCCAAGGTGACACTCTGAGTCCCCTTTGGTTCTGCCTAGCACTGAACCCACTTAGTACCTTACTAGAGGGTTCAGGGCTAGGTTGCAGGTTGCGACGTGGTGGTCAGGTTATATCTCACTTGCTTTATATGGATGACTTGAAGCTCTTTGCTCCCACCAGCTCACAACTAATAGCGTTACTGAAGGTAACTGAAACCTTTAGTAATTCTATTAGAATGGAGTTTGGTGTTGACAAATGTGCAGTCGTTCATATAAAGCGAGGGCGGGTAGTGGAATCCGAAGAGACTCAACTCTCGGATTCCATTCACTTAAGATCACTTCTCGCAACCGAGACCTATAAGTATTTGGGTATATCGCAGGCATTGTGCATTAATGAGGTTGACATGAAACAGCAGTTGCAAGAACGTTTCTTCGGTCGCCTGAAAAAAGTGCTTAATAGCCTTTTGTCAGGTGGCAATAAGATCCGGGCTTGCAACAGTTGGGTCATGCCACTTCTAATGTACTCCTTCGGTATACTCAAGTGGACTCAGACAGAATTAGACACCCTGGATCGAAAAGTCCGTACACTCATGACGTCATACCGAATGCATCACCCGCGTTCATCTGTGATGAGATTGTATATCCCGCGGAAGTGTGGGGGCCGGGGTTTGTTGAACCTCAAGTCCCTTCATAACCGCGAGATATACAATCTCAGAGAATATTTTCTCCATATGGACGTGGGTGTGCATCGGGATGTTGTCGCGGTGGACACCGGGCTTACCCCGCTCTCCTTGGCTAAAGAGAACTGGCGCAGGCCTGTAGTACTTGGAGTTAACGAACGCAGGGAGGTATGGCAGAGCAAGGAGCTTCACGGTAGGTTCTTTCGGGCTCTTCATGGGCCCGATGTGGACCTACTAGCATCTGTGGCCTGGCTACGGTTCGGTGACCTCTTCGGGGAAACCGAGGGTTTTGTCTGTGCAATTGCTGACGAAGTTATCATGACGAATAACTACCGGAAATATATACTGAGGGATGGCACTGTTGACATCTGTCGTGCATGTCACCGACCTGGTGAGTCCCTCAGACATATCGTTTCCGGCTGTTCACGTCTTGCTAACGGCGAGTACTTGCACAGACACAATCAAGTAGCCAGGATAATCCACCAGCAACTTGCTCTGAAATACCACCTTGTGGACGTTGAAGTCCCGTACTACAGGTACGTTGCTGAGCCAGTTCTTGAGAATAGTCGTATCACGTTGTACTGGGATCGCTCTATCATCACAGACAGGACTGTTGTCGCTAACAAGCCTGATATTGTGCTGATAGACCGATCTGAGCGCCGTGCAATGATTGTCGACATCACCATCCCCCATGACGAAAATCTCGTGAAAGCCGAAAAGGATAAACAAATAAAATATCTGGATCTGGCGCACGAGATTGTCGACATGTGGGATGTTGATTCGGCAATCATTGTACCGATAGTCGTCTCCGTTAATGGTTTGATTGCCAAGAGCCTCGACCAACACCTTGAGAGGCTCGCGTTAGACGGTTGGATCAAGCGCTTGATGCAGAAGGCAGTACTTCTGGACACGGCTCGCATTGTGAGGAGGTTCCTTTCTCTGGGGCCGTAACCACCGGTAGCTTGGTCCCTGTACCCGATGCCGGTGGGACACTATTTTTTATATTTTTAAATGTATTTTTTATATATATATTTAAAAATGTAATTTATAAGAAAAAAAAGAAATAAAGAGAATAATAATAATAATATATTTATTAACCATAAATACTTTAACAAATTACATATCAGATTGAAACTGCTTAGAATACATAATACTATACTAATAATACATAGTATGTGTTCAACTAATATATAAGTATGTTTATCAGTTGTCTGGTTCAGGTCATCAGGCTTCCATAGTACAAGCTCTGCTTAGTTTGGGATCAGATAGCGTTGTGTGAGTTGTCATTTTTATTATTATTATTATTAATTTATTAGTAGGTAAGTACATACGACAAGCTAATGTGTAGGTACACACAAGAGCCGAAGGGTAAAATATTTCCTCAGGCTTACAGTAAGTACCTATAGTTTTTTTTGTTCATAGTAGGATTAAGTCGTATCTTGAATTTAGAGGGAAGCTGAAAAGATAGTGTTTTAAGAACCCTTTGTCATGATGGTACCCAGATTAAGACGGTCCCATGACTTAGACCAAGTTTACCTAAGCTGAACGTGAGCTAAGCCAATGATCGATCTATAGCTTAGCCTTAATCCCAGGTGTTGGGCTTTTTTATCCGACTGTGGAGGTTTATGTGTTTGACTTGTATGTGTGTTCCTTTGTGGTGCCACAAAGGTCCATGGTGGTATTTAGATGAAACGCATGGGCCGATTTTGATGATTCGTATTAATCTTGCAAGTCTCACTAAAGACATGACATTGCTGTCATGTCTCACGCCATATTGTGATAGAGAAAAAAACAATTAAGTCAACAAACTATGTGCTGTGTTGGGTATCATCGTGTAGGTATATTATAGTTTCGTAAATCATTTTTCACTTAAAATAATAAATATTTAAAATAAAAATTAAAAGCTTAGGATATATGTAACTATAACGATTTAAAGTTTGTTACCAACTATTTAAATAGTTATTACGTTACATTACGTCTTACAACTAAGCACTTAAAGTATTAAATAAAAAAATATTTCTTAAAAATAAATAACCCACCTGCTTAAAAAGATTGAAACAAGATAACCTTCCAATCATACAGTCGGACGCATTTTAGTTAGTTCAGAATACATGTAACATGTAACATTTTTTACACACACAGCACATATTGGCTTGTACGTAGATGTACTTTGATATAGTGTAGGACGAAAATATAAAAACGATGTCCCAGCATATGAGCAAATCACGTCATTGAGGATAATCATTGTTTAAAAAACATTATTCGTACAAAAAACGTTTGCAAGTTAAATCTGCGGTTTAGTTTGGGCGTAGATCTGTCAGTTCATCACTCATGTTGTAAATGAAAAATTATTGTTTCACCCACTTAGATTTTTTCAAATCGGACCAGTAGTTCCTGAGATTAGCTCGTTTAAACAAACAAACAAACTCTTCCGCTTTATAATATTAGTATAGATATCACGCTACGATCGTGAAGTACGTAGGTACTTTTAACTTAGGTGCTCTTCATAATAATTGTTATGGTGCCCTATGGTTTATAATCTCATGGACAGACTGGAGTTGTTACAACAAATGCGTGACTTTGGTGCACTTTGCGTACTCTACCGTCTGTTCAACGGGGAGTGCTCTGAGGAACTGTTTGACATGGTGCCACCAACACCTTTCTACCATCGCACTACTCAGTATCGTAGTAGGGTGAAGAGCGATATACCAACCACTACTAACCAAGGGAGAGTTTAACATGTGGAGGGCTGCTAGTCCCCTCCAACACAAAGGGAGGATCCTCCGACCAGGCGAGGTGATCATGCCTGGCGAGCCGCGGCCCAAAGGTTAACTTTGGGAACTTGTATTTATAGTTAGCACCTGTGAAAACTTCTATATCGCGATTCAGGATTTGACGCGAGCTGTCAAGTGTCAGTTTATTTGTATTTAAATATGTGGGCACCGCCACAATTTTTTTTTTTTTCAATACATATTTTTATTTTGAAATGAAAATGAAAAATCTTTTATTTCAGCGTTTAGCGTGTTTTTTAAAGGAGGAAATCGAACAGAATGCACAAACACAAAAACCGTATAGACAACCACGTGAATGAGCTTGCACTCGAGTTAATGAAACCAAAATTATTTACCGGCTAAAAAGAAAGACTCCTTTGGATCTCTGCCAAAACAAATAAAAAAATAAATTTAAAGTGGCCTTGTCACTGGACTAGGACCACAAACGCTCTTTAACAATAATTTACAAGTATTGCTGAATGTCCCAATGAGACAGAAAAAAAAATTCAGCGTTTAAAAAAGGTATTTGAAAAAAGTTTTCTTAACTAAGTATATTAGATTTAGAACATACAAGCTGTGCCCCGCGGTGTTACCCGCGGTTTATTAGCCTATGTGTTAATCCTGGGTGTCAGCTAACTCCATACCAAATTTTATTAAAATCGCTCCAGCTGTTAAGACGTGAAGAAGTAACAAACATACACACTCACATATAGTTACAAACATTCGCCTTTTTAATATTAGTGTGATTAAATTTTAAATATTCTATGTTAGAATTTTGCAGTGCTCGACAGGGTCCACAATCGTTCTTTAAAATATAGAAAGCAAATAAACAACTGAGTATTGAGGGTTCATCCATTCCATCTGGAAACAATACGGTTCTGTAAGAATCGATTCCAGCGTTCTTTTCTTTCACATACGTGTAGATTCTGGAATGAGCTACCTGGGCCCCAAGACAAATGGCATTCTTTTCGATTAGAGTTTACGCTAATCGAATACAATAACAACGTTGCGCGCGCACAACTGCTAATCGCATATTATCAATTTTCGTATTTACAGTATTGCCGCGCACAACGACGTCATTCTATTCGATTAGCGTAAACTCTAATCGAGTAGAATGCCATTTGCCTACGGGCCCTGTTGCGGTGTTTCCCGAGCGCTTCGACATATCCTTCTTTAAACGAGTTTTAAAGAGAGTTATCACTCAACGGTAGGCAACGGCTTGGGTATGTGACATATGACATTCCTGAAGTCAATGAGCGGTGGTTACCGCTTACCATCAGGTGGGCCGCTGGCTCCTCTGCCAACCCTAGGCAATAATAAAAAGATCCAGTCCAATGTGATTGAATAACAAACATCAATACATGTAAACTTCGCATTTATAATATTAGTACAGTACGATCAACGTAACTAGGCCGGACTGAAGTAGGCGACAAGTGGTTGCGCAGATGCATTTTTTGGAAGTAAATGGTGACAGAAAGCGGGGGGCGGGGCGGTAAATAAACCAAGAGAATTAGAGATGCGATTACGCATCACATTGTCATAATTAGTATTAAAGTATTAGTTTTAGTATTAACTCATGTTTTTTTGTGATTATTTTCGTAAAGAAATTGTTTTTCAAAGTTTCTTTATTATTTACTGTAACTGTTCTAAATTTAAACTTTTATGAACTCATTTAAATAGTGTTTTTACATTTTTGAATTAAAATGTTGTTAGTATTTTTTATCGATTAAACATAATTAATCGTTTTCGTTAGTAATTTTAGGGTCGCATCTCTATGACATGCGCGAAAGTGATAAAAACCTAACTTCAATCCGGTCAAGTAACGTTGATCGTACTGTAAGTATAGATTCCCATTCCTGGTAGCAGACGTAGGTATACTGTTTGCCCAGGATTCTTCTTATAGATTCTATAGGGAGGATTAAATAACATTGAAAATAACCCCAAATATTTAAAATACTTAATAGTTTTAAGCCAGCTCTTAATTTAATATGAAGTTGACGGACGAAGTAGCAAAATTAAAACTTAATCTCATAAGCGCCTTTAAATTTTAGCCATAACACTCCCGCGCAGGATAGCGGCACATATCGAAGGTTGCACGACACCTACGCAGGTGAACGAACGACCTCCACGCTCCCCTCCCCTTTCCTCTTACGTGCTCAGTATGCCTTACAGGATCTAGTGTTTGTTGGCTCGTGGTATAGCTATGTTGATATTTGAGATCATGCGGTTATGTGACTTAAGTAGCTGGTGGTAAGTATGTGTGGATGAATCATGTATGTCATCGGCACCTGTAGTCATTTAATTTTTTTTTTTTTTTTTAATAAATTCAAAAGTTTGTGAGGAGGTTTTTTCGAATTTGCATGGGCGGATGCTTTGACGCAAAAAATACTAAACCTATTTAGATGAAATTTTACTTTTTGTAATTTTATAGTTTACTAACTGTCCCGAGCAACTTCGTCTGCGTAAATTTCCCCTGTTTTTGCAACATTGCTGCTCCGCTCCTATTGGTCGTAGCGAGATTTTATATAACCTGTACAAAAAAACTCTTCAGCTTTATAATATTAGTATAGATATCAGACAGACGTAAGAATCAAACAACGTATCTACAGGGTGTAACAGAAAGGTGTGGTCAAATTTCAGCAGAGGATAGGGCATGTTGTCATTATTGCACCTACCTTGGTGCCATAGCTAGTGGCATTTTTATTACATAGTTGTAGCATATTCTTTTTGTCAAAATTCAGTAGTGAAAGGCGTATGGCATAAGAATTATCCCTCCCCTGGTACAAAATTCGATTGGATTATTATGGCATAGAACTTTTTAAATCGTACTTTTTTTAATTAATAACTTTTTCACTCATAAATAAACAAATTAAAAAATGCTACATATTTTTTTAGAGTACTCCGATTTTGATAAAATTAGGTATATGCACTCAGTATCATGGGCACATACCAACCCTTGAATATGACCACACCTTTCTGTTACACCCTGTATAATATATAACATATCTATACACACATATATCAACCCATATACCACCACTGCTGGAAAGACCCGTGGGTCTCCCCAGAAAAAATCTCTTTATTATAGGTCCTGGGGGTAATTTTAATCGCCACGCTTGGCGAGGGGGTTGGCGATCGCAGTAAGCCTTTATAATACGCAGAGGACGCTGCTGCCTGTCCTTCGGTGGTAAAGTATGGAGGATTGTTAAACTGTTATTTACAGCTTAAAATTGATGTGGAGTGCAAGGTGTTACGATCCTTCAAAACAAAGGGAGGATACTCCGATCAGGCGAGGTGATGAAGTTGAAGGTACTCGTGAATATTTGTAGATTAGAGACTACGGTCTCGCAAATATTTTAGGTTTATTTTTGTTGCAAAGCCGCTGCAATTACGTCGAAATGTAGGGGAAAATAAACTGTTGTTTAAAAACTGATAATATTGCGTCGCGAAATTATTCTTTTCCTCTCCTGAACCTACTAAACTATTAAAAGTACCTATAATTTAAAACAGTTAACTTGTCGACGCCCAGCCCAAACCCTTGGACTGAACTATTGCAGAGGTTTCCTCTGTGACAATGTGACAAAGACAATGGATAAAAACTGTTAGGGTTCCTTGTTTCAGTAAGTGTTCCTTTTTTACTGCGGAACCCTTAAAAAGATTTCAGGAAACTAAAGATCTAAGGGTCAGTACAAACTTAACGCAAGCAAAACTATTGACAAAAAAGTAGGTATATAATAAAATTTATTGATCTAGTTTTATAATAACTAACTACTACAAATTACTACTAGATACTAAAGAATTTACTAGAGAATATAGTAGTTTTTATACTGTAAACCGCCTTGACAAAGGTCTGTGGGACTAGTTCCAAGACGAATATGGTATGGGTATGATTGTAAATGATTACACGTTGGACAGCCCTGGCTTGTAATCAGGTCAGATTGGCGACGCAAGTGGACAGACTATTAATTATGTATGACGTACCTACCTATTACCTAGTTAATTACTAGCCAAGTTACTTTTTACCTGAGTCATAAAACATGGTGGCCGTGTAACACCGGCTTAAGAATAGTGCCACCCCATTTCTCCTCGTGGCTGTCGTCAAGACGACTGAGGGATTTCACACCTGTGGAAGAGCAACAACGTCTTCTACGTACTTTAAAGCCTTGCTTGACTGCTTCTGTGGCGCGGTGGGAGTGTATCCGACTGCTACGCAAGAGATCGTGGGTTCGATCCCCGCTCAGGATAAAACTTTGTGTGATGAGCAATCGTGCTCATCACACAAAGTTTTAAGTAAATAACACCCAGACACAATAAACCATCGGGTTTATTCTGTGTCTGGGTGTTATTTATCTATAATATGTATAAATAACAAGTAGAAATATATAAGTATGTTTATCAGTTGTCTGGTTGCCATAGTACAAGCTCTGCTTAGTTTGGGATCAGATAGCCTTGTATGAGTTGTCCCAAGATGTTATAGATGTTATTACTGCAATTGCTAGTCCGCTTGCCAAGCGTGGCAATTATGACAGTTTATTCTGAGGATCTATAATTAGTAGGGTCTACTGAGGAGAGACATCATATGAATTGATATAATCTATACTAATATGATAAAGCTGAAGAGTTTGTTTGTTTGAACGCGGTAATCTCAGGAACTACTAGTCCGAATTAAAAAAAAATTTTTCTGTTGGATAGCACATTTATCGAGGAAGGCTATAGGCTACATAACATCACACTACTACCAATAGCAGCGGAGCAGCAATTAAAATGTTGCAAAAACGGGGAAAATTGACGCTTACGAAGTTGCGCGGGTCAGCTAGTATTAAGATAAAACACGGAGAGTATAGAGAAGAAGTTGCATACAAACACCCAGGAATCGTTATTAAAATATATATATTACGGGTCTTAATCGTGTGAATAATTTAAGGTAAAATACCTTGTTTATTGCCCGACGTTTCGACCGTATTGCAACGGCCGTGGTCACGGTCACGGTCACCCAGGAATCGAACCAATTATTGTATTAATAAAGTAATTGGCCTGCGACACAGAAGCGAGAGCCCAACTCGCGTGCAGGAAGGATAGAAGAATTTCAGTTTCAGCGACATAGCCCCGATAGATTAGCATAGCATACAAAGACGTAGCATACGGAAGTCTAGGGTTCGATTCCTGGGTCCTGAACTTCAATTTTTTCTATTTTTCAAACATGTAAATTTTATATAATTTGTGGATTAAAGCGTAAACCGACAATTAAAAACAACATTCATATATATTTGAAAAAAATCTTCAAAATAACAAGACATTGCTTGATTCAAATTTTATAATCGACTCCAGCAGCTAGGATTAATGTTTGCATCGCGAAAAGTTATTTATAAAATGTGTCAATAAAATATATTTAAACAATGTGGTCATGCCAGCAATAACTAATTGGCCGACAATTAGCCGCGACATGGCTTGTAAACATGCTAAGGCTGCGTTCAGATAGTCGCGTGTTGCGCGGTGAACACGCTGCGTGGCAGTTGCGGCACTACAAAAAACCAGAAGTACAGCAACGCTCGAGCAACGTATGTTAAACATCATTCATGGATACGAAATTACAGAGCGGTTTGGAACACTTTAGTTCGTTGGGTGTTCCGAATTTCCGGTGAGCCAAAATAAGATAGAGATGATGAGAGAGTTCCGAAAGGAGTGGTAACGCGCGGTGCGGTGATAGTTTGATTGGCAAGCAGTTGTTTAACAAATTTTAACCTAACAAACGACAAAACGCAAACTTATCATTTGACAAAATGTCATACCTATCACTTGAAAAGGTTTTGCAAACATTGTGTGCATAAAAGTTAAAGAATCTTTCGGTGCTCAATAAGAAAAGCTGGGGAAAGACGGGTTAGCGAGACATTGATTTTTGAGTTTTGTTGGAATAGATTCTTTAAGAACAAAATCCGGTTTATTTTGTAATATACCTACCTTACCCCGGGTTCTCCAAGTCCCTTGGAATGACTAGTAAGTATCTGCAGGTTAACTGTAATAAAGAAACAATCTAACTCACCTAATTTAAAAAACCTGACATCTGACACAAAAACTTGATTTGTTTTAAAAACGGTAGAAACAACATATTTTCATCAAATAAATCTAAGGATCGTCTAGACTAGTTTAGTCTTACGCTTTTAACGTGATAACTTGATGACCGGGTGCACGCACGAAAAAGTGTCACAGTCACGTTCCACCTGCTGATAAACTGAAGTATTGTGGCTGTGTTCATTAAAGCTGACACAGATATAGTTGTTTATTACAATGTCATCAATGTTTTGGCGATTGCAGTGACATTTTTTTTTTTAATGAAACTACATCCGAACTCATCCTCCAATTATAAATACGGTACATACGATAGATGTACAAAAACGGTTATTGGTTTAATCTTTTTTCACGCGAATGTTTAATTTAACTAGTTCATTCATTCAACGCTCGCCTCTTCTCAACTAAACGCGCGATCATCTGAACGTAGCCTAAAACGATGAGCTCATGTCCTGATCGGTTGAATTTAGTCACAATTGTTGGAATGCCTAGAATATTTAGCTCGCAAACTTGCAGTTAGAAGGGCAGTCCTTGACGACAGAATTTAGTAGGTATTGAAAAGACAATGCTAATGATGACCTATTTGAGGTAAATATACTGAGAATACGAATATTTTTGACCTCGTTAAGTCATTTTGTATACTGCTATTCTAAAGCACATACCAGGAAAATGTTGTGTTTATTTGAAACAAAATTATAGGTTTACTGAATATAGCACAGCGTTATATATACATTTTTAAACGTTAAATTTAGTGTAACCACAATTAACGTCAACTTCTTCAAAATAATACTTGAAATAATATAGATAGAATAGAGGGAGAGAAGAAGAGGAAACCCTAAAAGAAGTTATTTCATTACAATAATTAAAGGAGAAAATGGGAGTCGAGACGTATCCAAAGCCCCTAGACAAGTAGCATTTATATGTTATTCGAATAGAATGACGATTCAATGAATGAGAGATCGACGCGACATTGTTGCACTTGGAAGACCGCGAATGTAATTATTTTTTAGTACGAGATAAACAGTTTAGTCCTTCCGGGGTATGTTGTCCTTAGAACACCATTACTTTCGGTTTCCCTTTGGATTGTAGGTACTGAGTATTATAGATACAAACCACCATGTTCAGCTGTTTTATTTTCAGCAAGGTAATTTTTGTATCGGGTTACCACAGAAAATTTTTAACCCTTCGCCTCTGATGTCCAGTGGGTCAAAATGACAAGGAAATAATCAGGAGCGGATCCAGAACTTCATTCAGGGGGCAACATTTGATTTAACACCGGTGATATCCACCACCACCGAGGTGGGGCGATTGCCTGCGTAAACATTTCCGATCCAGTGTTAAAATTCTCAAAGTCCCTACAACAAAGATAATCTAGTCGAGCCAGGGGGGAGGCATCGCCCCCCTTGTATCCACGCCTGGAAATAATGCCCAGTAGGTATGGTATAATTTCAATTTTTGTCATACTTATATATACGTCGAAACCGCAATTTTACAGTCAAAATGATATTTACTCATAAATTTGCGTTTGACGTCATTCTATTCGATTGGAGTTTATGCCACTCGTCTAGGGAGGCAGACGTTAAAAAGGCAGTAAAATGGAGAGATGAGCAGAGATCGCTCCACGGACAAGAGCGTATCTCTTACATAAAAAATCCGCCATTTTAAGTTCGTAAAACAGCCAATTAAAACATAACATGTAACTTAATTTTACAACTTAAATAACTCAAAAGCCACGATGTCACATAAAATAATATGTCACGTTGCATGACACGAACCGCGGACACACTGCGCCAAAAAATAATTTATTTTCCCGCGCAAAAGCAACATGGCCGCCAATTTTAATTTGTTGGACCGCAAATAAACAAGAGTATAAATTTGTTAAAATGTTTAATTCGATTGCTAACTTGCGACCTGGATGACAGTTTTTCCCTGTAGGCTAAAGAATAAAATAAATATTGTAGCGCGATAAGTTGACGTTGTTTTTAGGGTTCCGTACCTCGAAAGGAAAAAATGGAATCCTCACATGATTACTGTGTTGTCCGTCTGTTCATCCGTCCGTCTGTCCATCCGCCTGTCTGTCAGTCAAGACCCTTTAACTCGGAACCAAGTTGAAATTAAAACCATATAATCGGGTCTACCCGCGGTGTGGTGTGGTAAGAATAGTACCACCCCATATCTTCCCGTGGGTGTCGTCAAGGCGATTAGGGGATGTCACACCGGCGGACGGGCAGCTGCGTCCTCTGCATACTTTAAAGCCTTACTGCGATCGCCAACCCGCTCGCCAGGCGTGGCGATTATGGCAATGACTCCTAGGACCTACAATAAGTTGGTTCTACTGGGGAGACCCATGCCCAGCAGTGGGACATCATAGGGTTGATATAAAACTCCGGTCTACAGTTATTTAAAGCTGTGAAAAATTCAAACTTCTAAGTTAACGTAAAAGATACGGCCGTTTATGCCTCAAAAATGTACATTTCGATAGTCTCAAGGAATCAACATTTATAAGAAACAAGTAAAAGTTATTATACGTAAATGCAAGAGAGATACATTAATTCAATAACTGAACAATATATATAGCTTAGATTACTTCCACATTGATATGAATCCAACCAACAACAACACCTCACATAATTATTACCAGCCGTCGTGAATTTAGGTAGGTACACAGTAGGTACTTACTTGGCCGGTGTTTAGCCAACTGTACCACCTAAACCCCCCCCCCCCCCTCCCAATCCACCGCAGACCAAATGATTCTGGGTACGCCCATGATACATACTTATGCTCGATAAATATTATTCAATTGACTATTGAAGTCGGATTAAAAAAAAGTTAGTTTCATTAACAAATTAGCATTATATGACATCAGAATTATTCGAAGAATTGCAATAACTACTTACTTTGAATACAATTCTTATTTGACATACGACCACATAAATCACTAATGACATCATCTTAGCCTCTGCAAGAACTACAAAATACCACAGATAATTACGCATAACAGATCAATCAACATTCACAAACTAAAAAAGCGTCAATTCCAATTAAAAACTTGTCCAATTCCAACCACATTCCTCTTAAGGATAACGAATTAACAGATCCTTATTAACCGCACTGTGGGTGAAATAAACATGGCTGAATGAGAGTTTAGAGTTTATTTACACTGGCAATACCATAAAATAAATATTATTGCTATTGGCAGCACTGGGGGTGCGTTCTTAACTGAATTTTCGACCACAGCAGCTGTGACCAATTCGATTGTAGATATTCGTAATAGGTATATTATTTTTATCTATTTAAAATTTTGCACAGTCCAATTACTCTGGGTCTTTAGGGTTACTCAACCCTATCGGTTACAGTGATGCGTAGCCGATGCCTACTATCTTCGGTTCTTCCCTTCTTCCTCCTTCCTGTACTGGAGAACTTTTTCATTTTCTTCCATATACTTGATCTCATTCAATTAGACAACGCAAGTAGCGGGAATCTGCGGAAGCATAATAAAATATAAATATTTTTTAAATGCACGAATTACTGTAAAATATACCTAAACCACTATATTTGTGCCTTTAATATTTAAAGAGTTCCCTCGTATTTTTCCTAATTCTATAATCAGGTCCTGATCTGATGACAATGGGAACAACTTGAAAGTAAACCCTATAAAACACAAAAAGATTTTTTCAAATCGGTCTAGGCGTCTTCGAGTAATCGGTGAACAAACATACAAAAAAATATAGTAAAATTGAGAACCTCCTCCTGTTTGGAAGTCGGTTGAAAAATGAAGTTAGACGGCAGTTCCAAGCGTAAAGCTCATGAAAAGAAGCTACCAAGAAACTCATGGGCCACTCACACACAAAAATTGATTGATGATGATTTTATTTAACAATCCATTGTGTTTGTTAAATTTCAACGTAATATAAATATGTTTAAAAACTCTGCAGTAGGGTACAAGCCCTGTGTCGCGGGAGACTTTACGAACATACAAGTCACGGACACTAAGTACACCCAGATCCGGAACAACACTTTGTGGATCACACAAAGTGGAAATTGAACCTACGACCTCTGGCGTAGCAGTCGGACACATTCCTACCGCTCCACAAAGGCAGTCAAATTACTAGTATTAATAAAAAACAAAATAAATATTACTATATGTAACTTTGAAATATGTGACTGTTGAAACATACAGCAAACACAGTAGTTCACTTCTTACTTAATATCCAATTCTAAATAATGCTTAAAAACAGCCTGTGAGAGAAAGCAGTTTAATCCCAAGCGTTAATGTCTTCCATAATTAAAATCAACTATTAAATAGTAACTTTATAATTAGGAGAAAACATAGTTTTCTCTTAATTATACTCTTAAATTTATTGAGACTTAATTTTTTATTTTTGAATTTTATTGTCAAACCATATACATTGGTCTCGAAATGACTTATTATTTTTTCGTAACCTAGACACTGGTATAACAAGTTTATGTTTAATACGTGTGAAGTGTTATGTATCACTTCTTTTTAACAAAGTATCATTGTTTTTATGAACATTCATCAGATTTTCGTAGATATATTGACATGTTACTGTCATAAATTGGATTTCCTTGAACTTCTCCCTAAGTGGATGTTTGATCTCATAGCCCTAGTCTTATAGTTTTTTCATTTAAGAGTAAATTGTTAACATCAAATCGTCGAATCACATTTGAGATTCGATGATTTCTTATTCGGTTCCGTCAATTTTCCCCGGTTTTGCAACATTTTTTATTGCTGTCATGACGTGATGTTATATAGCCTATAATCTTCCTCGATAAATGGGCTTTCTAACACTAAAATAAATTTTCAATTCGAACTAGTAGTTCCTGAGATAATTGCGTTCAACCGAAAAAATAAACTCTTCAGCTTTACAATATTAGTATACATTATAGATTTGATATGGGTATATTAGATCAAAATTCAATTGGCAACATCGCTTAATACATAATCAGAGAATGACAAAAGAAAAGCACCTAATACTACTATCATCAAAACGGTTCATGGAATGGAAATAGCCCTAAATCTACTAGAATCAAAAAGAGGAAGAGGTCGTCCGCCAGAGACCTGGGGGACTAGATTAATTCACATTCGAATAGCGATTTCATGTACGGAAAATAATTAAAGTATAGAATTTGACATTTGCGGTGGAGACCATAGACATTTTTTAATTATTTTGCAAATGATTAGTACGGCGCTATCGTATTCGCCACGGAACGAATGTACCGCCTAAGCCCTAATTGTCTAAGCCCCCTGGTGGTAAATATCGAAAGAGACTTCAAGAAAGCTCTATTGCCTGACGCGACAACCCAAGATCGTCCGTCTTGTGTGATCTCCGTCGTCCGCGGAAAAGTATGGAGACTCGACCCCGAATTACGGGATCAGAGACAGATTAATGGATAGATGGATGATTAATATTATTTTATACTGTGGCGATTATTACACACTTGATAGTTCGTACTGTCAGTACTTCTACACCTACGACGACTTTCAAAATTTATGTTGTAGTTGCAGTTTGCCGTAATCTTTTATACTTCTTTACCGTATTCTCCACTATCAAGTCAAATTCTCTATCACGATTTGCTCAAGTTACCTAACACATTTTAGAGCTCACAACCAATCAAAAGTGACAACAGTAATACAAAATGCTTATTTTACAACCAGTTTATTTGCCAAAACATTATTTTTTTTTGCCAGATTTTATCACTGTCTTGTCCTAAACGTCCTTCATAAAAACCTAATATACTTACTTAGCATATTCTGTTTTAAAAATAAACATGCATAAAACAACTAGACATGCGATGAAAAAAAGTGATTTATTTAGTGTACGAATAATAAAGACGAATGACAGAACACTCCGCTTGAAGTCGAAGTAACTCATCGTTTTTTCCAAATTAGGTTATAAACTTAAGTTAGACATTGTGTTTATCTTTACAGTTTTTGACAAATGGTTTTTTTTTTACAAATAAACCGTTTGACCGTTTTTGCACTGTAAAAACCTCCGACGCATGATGTATAAAGTTGATTATCTTAAAAACGGCTCAAAGGAGTTTCATCCAATCAAGCAATGCGATTAAAAAACCTGCTTTCCAATGAAAAAAAGGCATTTGAATATCTATTCACCCGTTTATCTTGACTGCCTCCTACTGCTGCAAGAGGTTGCAGCTTCGATTCACACACGGGACACCACTTTGCTTTCAGCAAATTGTTGTTCAGAGTCTAGGTGAACTTTAGACTGGCCTAGTGCTTAGTGACCCCGACTGCTAAGCCGGAGGTCGTGGGTTCGATAGCCACCCATAGGTTTATTATGTGTCTGGGTGTTATTCATCTATAATATTGATGTATTTCGAAATATATATAACTTATATATATTTCGAAATACATCAATATTATAGTTATCAGTTAATAGTATGTTAGTTCATAAGTATGTTTATCAGTTGTCTGGTTTCCATAGTACAAGCTCAGCTTAGTTTGGGATCGGATAGCGTTGTGTGTCTCAAGATATTATTATTATATTATTACTTTGTGTTTGTAAAATACCCCAACATACATTTTTTTTTGTTTTACACAACGAAATGAATAGACGAGCAGGCCGTGCGCCTGATGGTAAGCGTCACGCGTCGCCCATAACAGTATCAGTGCCACCCAAATCCTTGTTTGGCAAAGATCTGAATGTCACCGTTCCGCGCTCCTCATTTGAGACATTAGTTCGTAAATCTCATTTGCCTAGTAATTGCACTTGCTACAGTAAGCTTCAAAGCTTCAACCAAAACACAGTGATGCGATATCATTACTAGGTATTTCACGGCAGAATAAATGACACTCTTGTACAAACCAAGACGACCTTGTGGAAGTATTAAAAAAAAACGATATCCTGTATGAGATGTCCACTTCGGCCGAATGCCTGAACATCATTATGCCATAATAATTAAAATTTACGAAGGCCAGTGGACACATTATTGCGGACACCAATCATCTGCTGGCACGATAAATCATCGTCCTGGCATTTGAGAATTGGCTACAAAATAGCCGATTCTCTTTGATTACTTTATGAATATTTAAATTGGAAATTCTTGAGTTGGTGTTATTATTTTTTTTTTCAACAGTATTAACACCTCTAGCTCTTCTCGTGCGTGTCGTCAAGGCGACTAAGGGATGTCACACTGGAGGACGGGCAGCAGCGTCCTTACTGCAATCGCCAATCTGCCCCCTAAGATCTATAATAAGCAGGTTCTACTGAGGAGATCAGCAGTGGGATAATGAAACTGAAAAAATATGATAACCGTCATTTTTTTTATTCTAGAGCGCAAAGAAATGGAAACATACATACAAACATTACCTTCCTTCTGGAGCAGTCTAGTAAAAATTGGTTTGGAAAGTTGTGCATTAAGACATTGAAATTCTTAAAATAATATTGATTCATAGTCTATACGAGTACATTTCCTCTCTACGAGACGTTAGCTGTTGTCCTTGTAAACATTTTCTTCTTTGTTTTAATTTCCTAGGATGTAATATTCTAAGCAATTACAAATGGACATATTCTGAATCTTAATATTATGGATAAATAATTGACAAAAGTGAATCCCTGACCACGACTGACTTTAGTTACAATGACTACATTTGAATAAATGAATGACAATGATTACATAGTAAGGATGATTACCCTGTAGGTTGTATTTATATCAGGAATGACGTTGTTGCACGCTCAAAACTGCGAATCTCATGTTTTGCACGCACAACAACGTCATTCTATCCGATTGTCATTCTATTCGATTAGCGTTTATGCCACTAGGGGCTCTGATTAGTTGTCTAGTCCCAGATAATATTGACTGCCTAGACCTAAACCCGTTAAGAGAAACCACATAACTACTTTACCAAAACGAATCATCTGTTAGTACTTTGAAGGCTAAAGATAGAGACAAACTCCTGTCTTAATATTAATATGCTGCGACTATATTACAAAGTTAGGTTTATCTGGTTTTCGAGTAAGGGAAAGTTTTAGTTCCAATTCTGATTTGAATATTTGTGACAACTATAAATAGCTAGCGTCACGTCGTTCTGTGATATGGAATATTACAGAACAACGAAAGTACAAAGCTTAAAAGCCTGTTTAAATCAGGCGTTAGCTAAGCTGAAGGGGTTAACAGAATTGCTATCTTTATAAAATCGATGATTTTATATATTTTGCTAGGAATATGGTGCTGATTTTAAATCAGGGTCCTTATTCACTTTTTTTTTTCGTTTTCGCGGCAAGCCCGCGTTTCTAACTGTCGAAATCTTGTCATAATGGTCAATAGAGAGCTGCGCTTAGAAATGCATCGCGCATGCGCGCGGACATCTTTGAGCGCACCGTGCATGCGCCAGTTCGCGCGGGCTTGCCACGAAAACGAAAAAAAACTGGTGACTAAGAACCCAGCACCATTTCAAGCAAGGTCTAAGTGCTTCTAAGCCATAGGCCGTCTTAGTGAGTACCTCCACAGTGCCAGAAAATAGTGATGTGACCACATCACTGCGGTTGAAGGTCACTGTAGCAAGTGTTACTGGGCAAATGAGACTTTCGACGTCTCAAATGAGGAGCACGGTGTGGTGACAATTGGATTTTTTCCAAACAAATATTTGCATCATCATCAGCCTATCACAGTCCGCTGCTGGACATATGCCTCTCCAATTGCACGCCATTTGTTCTATCTTCGGCTTCTCACATCCAGCTCCTGCCATTTAAATACTTGGGGGTAATGATACTAGTAAGGCTAGCGTCACCCTTACCATCAGGCTCACGACCTGCTCGTGGCCTCATTTAGTGGTAAAAAGTGATTCCCTGGTTTTCAAGACATTTCTACAGGAATCAAATAAAAAATCTTCTTAACCCTTAAATCACAAAAGAAACCTCTCTACATAGTGTCAGCATTCTAGTTCTAAGAGTGTTCTCTGTGCGTTGATGAATGAGTTTCTTTTTACTTTCGATGCAAAGAAGAGATCCTGGAAGTTGAACGTGTGTGTGTGCCTGTTCTTTCATAGCTCGATAACATAAAACAGTTTTGTTTTATCAAAAAGTCAACCCAAACAATTCCAGAAACTCAGCAATTTGCAAAAAACGGATGCTATTAGTTTAACGTGTGTGTCTTCCATCCTAGCTCCTAAACGCATAGACTGATTTGGTGCGATTGTGTAGTATTAGAAAGCCAGTTTAATCGGATAGCTTTGTTTTACTTTAAAAAGGAGGTTATGTATAATTGCGATTTTCTTCAAAACCTACTGATCCGATTTGGATGGGTTGTTCGCTATTCGACAGCGTATTTGGGAAGGTTTTAGTGTATAAAACATTGTTCAGAGTTATAGACTAAAACATGATGATGTGCTTTATGATTTCCTTTGATTTCTAGTTGAGGTCGGTTATTTTTGAAGTGAAAACTTCTTTAGCGGCGTTGTGCACTTTTTGGGATGGTTAAAAAATGTTAAACTCGCGTTAGGACAGGTGGCGTGACCTGATCGAAAATTCGTAAGACGGAGGGAAAGCAATGAAAAACTGCTACTATATCATTAGAATACAAAGGTAAATTTCGCCATTAAAAGGTCAATTTACATTGTTATTATAGATAGCTCAGGTGGGAAATCGGGCGGTCCAGAAACCAGAAGACGTTCGAGGCCGAGTAACGATTATTTTTTTCCCTTTCTTATTTTAATTTTTTATTTTTGTTTTCATTTGTGATTTATTATTTATTTATTTTTTTATTTTTTTATTATTATGTCAGTAAGATCGAAAATTGTTATATAACGTTCAAGTTTTTACTTCTGCCGGCACTCCCGGAGTGCAACCCGTTGATTTATTTTTTTAGTTTGCGATTTTTTGAGTTTGTGAGTTTGCGAAGTTGTAGGGAGTTTCCGAAGCTGGATCTACTGAACTGATATAGAATTTTTTTTTACCAATAGAAAGCCTCGTTATTTGTGAGTGTCATAGGCTATATAACACGCTACGACCAATAGGAGTGGAGCATCAATTATTATTTTTGCATACTGACTAGCCTGCTGGTCTAGTGGTTAGTGACCCTGACTGCTACGCCGGAGTTTGTGGGTTGGATCCCCACACCCAGGATGAAACTTTGTGTGATGAGCATGATAATTTATTCTGTGTCTGGGTGTAATTTTCCTATAATATGCATGTATTTAGAAATATATAAGATGTTTATTAGTTGTCTGGTTATCATAGTAGGGTAGACTGGGTACGGTTGTGCCAGGGTACGGTAGTGACAGTCGTTATAACCGCGAATCTATACGGAATTCGGGAAAGAGTGTAAGGGAAAAAAAAAGCGCAATGCATGTTTACACATGTTGCCCCATATTGCATTAGCCGGTGCGCGACGTAAACAAAGGCAGGAGGCCACATTGCTTTAACAGCCAATAGTAAGTTTTCTTGTTCGGATTTTTTTAATATTTACTTCTATTGATTTACAGATATGCTATGGCAAATATTTTTTTGTTCTAAATTGAATATTAGTAGTTAATTACAAATGATTACTTTTTATGTAGATAATTTAGGTTAGTCGTGGTGTTTTATTGTTTATACCTGTCACTACTGACCCCAACCACTGTCACAACCGTCCTTGGGGTGTGGTCGGTTGTGACATTTTTTTTTTTTAAATTTGATGCTATAACTAATGCAGCGTATTTTGAGACAAAATTTCAGTATTTTTATGTGGACAAATGTACAAGCTACGATATAAGTAATTTTTGTCTCAACTAACTAATAAATTAACAAAATTATTGACGGTCAAACCTAAATTGTCACAACCATACCCAGTCTACCAAGCTCTACTTAGTTTAGGATCAGATAGCGTTGTGTGAATTGTCCCAAGATATTATTACTAAAAGGGTTCCGTTTTGCCATTTTGCTACGGAACCCTGAAACGGAAGTCGAATTGGACCTGTTATTTTCGAGGTTTATTTACATGCACAGATAGATATGTCGTTGATGGGGGGGGGGGGGGGAGCCAGGCAGTTCAGTGACTACTCATCTAAAATATTTAGGTAACCAATCACTAAAGAATCCCTACATGCACTAATGATTTATCCACAAAACGGACCAATATGACGCCCATAGATGTATAAGCCTAGCAACAAATATATTATGAGGAAAACGGTACTTGCATACATGACGTACCTACTCCTAACTTTAAGTTATTCCTTGGTAAAACTTGAAGTGTTCATACTTTTGCCCAAAAGTTTTAAGAATCCGCAAATAGATACTTTAATATTGATACTTGATCGTGACTACGTAACGGTCACGATTTACGAACCGTAGGTCACGGATTCTGAATCCCTTTCGCATGGAGATAGGGAGAAGAGAGAGAAGATTCACCCTCCCTACGGGGGTAGGGAACGTGGGTGAAATTGCATTCGAACTAAGTTCGAAGTCGAGCACTCGACGCTTTTATTTAGAGTCAATTGTCCCTGTCACCTGTCGCACAAACCGATACGCTTCTGTATTGAATCATGTTTGAAATAAATCATGGTTTTCTTCAGTCAATGCGGTTTAAATTTATTTTCTACTAGCGGACACCTCGCGGTTTCAACCGCGTAGTTCCCGTTCCCGTGGGAATACAGGGATATAAAATAGCCTATGTCACCTGGGGTTAGTGTAGCTTCACAACGATGAAAGAATTTTTCAAATCCGTCCAGTAGTTTCGAAGCCTATTCAATACAAACAAGCAATCAAATCTTTCCTCTTTATAATATTAGTATAGAAGTATAGATATAGATAATTATTTATGTTACATGTTTTCATATATAAAGACTTTAGTACCTATTGCTAAAGAGTGTTTACGGGAATATCAGCGTTGTAGTTTTCTTTCACAGACTGCAACTATTGCTGGCGTAGGTCCATATTTGTCCCGCCTTTGTTTAATACCTACTTGTATTGTATTTTATATACCAATAAAAACTATTTTCTTTCTTTCTTCTTTCTTTCTTTGTTCCAAAGGTGTTCTTAGAGGTGTTCCGTGTGCGTGTACGCGCGTTGATTGAAGCTTTCTTTTAAACTTACAGGCTGAAATCTATAGTAGGTACTTACATTAAGCTCAAAGTTCAGCTTAGAAAAATCTTATAGAATTTATTTATTTTTATTAATTTACAATGGAAGACTTACAGCTAAACAAATCATAGTAAATCGGTGAGTGATATAATCTCAGATCGTGATCTGATGACAATGGGACCAACTTGGAAGTATACCCTTTCAAACACAAAAACAATTTTTCAAATCGGTCCAGCCGTCTTTGCGTAATCGGTGAACAAACATACAAAAAAAAAAAAAAAAAAACATACAGACGAATTAAGAACCTCCTCCTTTTTGAAGTCGGTTGAAAAAAAGTCAAAACTTACAGCAAATCTGAAGTAAAATTTAATATGCGAACGGCTTCTAATTTTTACTCTAAATTCTATTTTTAACTCTTTTTTCCTACATTCTCATAGCCCCATGGGACGGAAATCAGACACGACAGAAAGGAGATTAGGCACAGGACCGACGGCTTAACGTACTCTCTAAGGCACAAAGGGGTATTATGTTTTTTTCAAAAATGGTTTTATCTTTAGACCGACTATGGTAACGTTGCTCACTGATACCTAGATCAAGAGGCCTACTCTAATTCAGATTCAAAGAAAATCAACCTCAGATTTTCTAAAAACGCTGAAACACGTATTTATTTTGAATTGATGTTGCTGACTATGTATATCACCGCCACATTTTTTTATCAAAATTTCGTTTTCGTTGAATTAGAGTAGGCCTCCTGATCTAGGTATCAGCGAGCAACGTTACCATAGTCGGTCTAAAGATAAAAACCGTTTTTGAAAAAAACATAATACCCCTTTGTGCCTCGGTGAGTGCGTTAAGACGTTGGTCGTGCCTAATCTCCTTTCGGTCGTGTCTGATTTCCGTCCCATGGGGTTATGAGAATGAAGAAAAAAAGAGTTAAAAATAGAATTTAGAGTAGAAATTAGAAGCCGTTCGCATATTAAATTTTACTTCAGATTTGCTGTAAGTTTTGACTTTTTTTTTATCTAAAATTTACATTCTTTTTTATACAGTCCATCTGGGTAATAATCAAAGATATTAGCATCAATGAGGATGTTGACTGTCAAGTCAAACCAGTCTCTTTTTAAGAAATGTCAATACGTCAAGCTCTATAGAAATGTGTATGGAATAGCAACCAGTGACGTCATAAGTTCCTATCGTCAAATCGTTACTTCTTGCTTTTAAATTCAAAAACATGTTAAATTGTAAAAGAAAACTTATTTTCAGAGCATTTAAGATCTACTGTTACCTGATTAGTAAAAAATAATTTACTTTTAATGTAGTCAACTACCCAATTTTGTAAGGCTTTAAAACAGAGTCTACCAACTTAATATTAATAGCTTTGACTGTAGACCACAGACCGCATCCTTCCTCATTAGAGATTCAAGCCATAGACATAGAGATTTCTGAGCCTTCCCTTTCAGGTATGAAGTAAATACAGGCTGCAAAGTGTGAAAGAGACAAAACATTAGTGAGACAAAGTGCGACCAGAAGATGTCTTTTTCTAAAATGATTGGTCCACGTCCATTAACGTAGAGACCAGATCTGTGACATAACCTCACAGAATTGACCACTCTCTACAGACAAAGTAGTCTCCTTTGTAGACAATACCTGTCAAAGAGACAAGGCAGCACGAGTTTTTTCTGTCTTTAACGCTTTGCAGTTAAAATTCACTTTTTAATTCGAAGGGATGACACATTCCAGGTCTATACGTCAATGTCCACGTCAGAGATGTCTATGTCATGTCACTTTGACATTACAGAAAAAAGACAGGTATTAAATGTTGATAAACTTTCGCGATTTGTACACATTATTAAAATATATATTACGGGTCTTAATCGCGTGAATAATTTAAGGTAAAATACCTTGTTTAGTTCCGACGTTTCGACCGTATTGCAACGGCCGTGGTCACGGCCGAAGTCTTCCCGTGACCACGGCCGTTGCAATACGGTCTAAACGTCGGGCAATAAACAAGGTATTTTACCTTAAATTATTCACGCTATTAAGACCCGTAATATATATTTTAATAAGACAGGTATTGGCCTAAATTATAGACGTAGAGACCAGGATTGCGCCATAACCTCACGAAATTGACTACTCTCTAGAAAGAGACAATGCTAAGTAATTTTTATAGGCATTTCTTGCATTTGTAGAGACAATGCTACTTTGTGGACAATACCTGTCAAAAGGCCGCACGATCTTTTTCTCTCTTTCACGCTTTGCAGGCAATTTTTACTTTTTAATTGAAAGGGATGGCACGTCCAGATCTATATGTCAATGGCATAAATGTATGGTAATATTTTTGAGGTTACAGCACAGTCCAGTCTATATGTCTATGATTGAAACAAAGTTACCGCGTCCTACATTATTAAAACAAAATCAAAATATGCGGCAGAATGTATAATGGCTTGTGCCAAGAGGAATGGATACAAAAACTGATGCTATTACAGCTAATAAAAAGTGGTCGGCCTCCGGTTGAGAGAAAAAAGTGGAGTGTTTATGTGTTTACGCTCTAACTATCCATGCTTGTGCTATAAAACAGCGAGAGAACAGTAGGTCTAGTGGTTAGTGACCCTGACTGCTAAACCGGAAGTCGTGGGTTTGATCCTACTAGGATAAAACTTTGTGTGATGAGCACGAAGGTTTATTCTGTGTCTGCGTGTAATGTCTATAATATGTATGTATTTAGAAATATATAATTATGTATGTTTATCAGTTGTCTGGTTTCTATAGTCAAGCTGTGCTTAGTTTGGGATCAGATGGCGTTCTGTGTTGTCCCAAGATATTATTATTATTATACAAAGGACAAGAACACGACATTGTTCACGCCCGGAATCTCGAATTACTTTGTTTGTACTTCGTTCCAATTAAGAAGTCTCTTTTTCAGGGCCGACCTGTTCAAATGCCGGAAGATGCGGGTCGCAAGAATCCTCTGCAGCAACTTCTCCGCCTGGTCCAGCAACACGGTAGGACTACCGTAGGCCACAATTGAGTCAGGAGGCCTGCAGCGGGAATAAGCCCTCGACCACTTCCGCAAGGAAGCTGGGCTGGAGAGTCTCGGTAAGGGGGAGGGGGGGGGGCGAGCGGAGCTTGTTCAGCGGACTTGAACCCACTCCTAACACAAGCCATTAAACTTAGCTGGAGGGGTTAACAGGAATGCTAGTAATGTAGGACTGCAATCTCCCACATCAAAAAATAAAAAAAATGCTCTAAGATGCCTGTGAATGCGTTGCTCGACCGCGCGTTATCTACTTACTTTGTTCGGTACTTTACTTCTGGTTTCGAGCTGTTTTGTGGTTGTACCAGCGGCCAACGTAACGGTATGCTGCATGTTTTTAAGACCAACAAGATTGCTAGCCGTGGTCAAGATAGATTTCTTGCAACGGAAGACTACTTAATCTGTACCAATTTCAAAGTTTAATCAATATTACTGGTTTTACTAGGAGATGACAAGGTGTTAGGTTTTTTATGAGTGGTAGGATCGGTACTACTCGTATTTTTTTTTTTTATATTTATAATTCTGTCGTGCAATCGGTCTGTCGACCATGAGCAGATATTTTATAAGAAGTGGGTATTTTGTTAGTGACACTCAACCAGTGTTGAGCCACCTTCATCTTTGATTTCTTGGTGTCTCGGCTATGGATGTATAGACATTAGTCCCATATGTGCTGTCGTTTCAGCGGACGCTGATGCAGTGGATCATTCAAGATCTTTGCAAGCCTGTTTTGATGGGTCGAAATTATTTGCTTGTAGGACTTGATCATGTGTTCAGCTTCCTCTTTAGCCGTAGGCCATTTAACCGTAACCAATATCAAAGTTTAATCAATATTACTGGTTTTACTAGCAGATGAAAAGGTGTTAGGTTTTTTATGAGTGGTAGGTCTAACTCATAGGCCGTCTTGATCGGTACTATTACAGTGTCAGTTATTCTTTCATGAAATAGTAATGTTAACGCATCACTGTGTTTAGGTTGTAGGGCACTGTAGCAAGTGTAATTACTAGGCAAAAGAGATTTACAGTAGGATCAACGTAACTTGACCGGATTGAAGTTAGGTTCTTATCACTTTCGCGCATGTGATAGAGATGCGACCCTAAAATTACTTACGAAAATTATTATTTATGTTTAATCGATTAAAAATACTAACAAAATTTTTATTCAACAATATAAAAAAAAAATTAGAACAGTTACAGTAATTACAAAAGAAAGATTGAAAAACAATTTCTTTACGAAAATAATCACAAACAACATGAGTTAGTAATACTAATTATGACAATGTAATGCGTAACCGCATCTTTAATCCTCTTGGTTTAGTTACCACCGCCGCTCCCCGCTTCCTGTCACCATTTACTTCCAAAAAATGCATCTGCGCAACCACTTGTCGCCTACTTCAGTCCGGCCTAGTTGCGTTGCTCTTACTGTACGAACTAATGTCTCAAATGAGGAGCGCGGTGCGGTGACATTCAGATCTTTGCCAAACAAGGATTTAAGTGGCATTGATACTGTTATGAGCTAGCGTGACGCTTACCAGGCACACGACCTGTTCTTCATTTCGTTGTATATATAAAAAAAAACAATGAACTTCATTTGTTGACCAAGCAAGCTTGAACAAGCAATATTGGGGAGTTCTCTATCTGGATCTGTTAGCTCATATGCGATCTGAAAAATGTGTCTATTGTCACTGTCAGATCTAGAATATATTTAACTAGCTGTACCGCGCAACTTCGTATGCGTAAATTTTCCCCGTTTTTGCAACATTTCACGTCGCTACTCCGCTCCTATTAGTCGTAGCGCGATGTTATATAGCCTTCCTCGATAAATGGGCTATCCAACAAAAAAATATTTTTTCAAATCGGACCAGTAGTTCCTGAGATTAGCGCGTTTAAACAAACAAACAAACTCTTCCGCTTTATAATATTAGTATAGATTACTTAATAATAATTCAGTATTATTGTTTTCTTTATTCAACAGTGTATCCCGTTTCCGCCGGCCCATGATGAAGAATTGTGAATCTGATCTGATCGCATTATATCAATCCATATGATATCCCCCTGCTGGGCACTGGTCTTCCCAGTGGAACCTACTTATTATAGGCCCTGGGGGTAATTGCCATAACCACCACTCTTGCATTTGCCACTTCTCGCAGTAAGGCATTAAATTACGCAGAGAACGCTGCCCGTCCTCCGATAGGAAATCCCTTAGTAGCCTTGACGACATCCATGGAAAGAAATGGGTTGACACTATTCTTATGCCGGTACCACACGGCAGACCTGATCTAAAGACGGGTAAGTAATCAAAAAAAGTGATAAAAACCTCTGTTTATGTGTCCATGATAGCATGATAGACCGACAAATATATACCTATATGAATTTCATGTTAAAATCACCAAAAACTGCGTTAGATGACTATAATTTATCGGCATGACAATCATGGGAATGAGACGGAGTCTTTGAGCATTTGCAGTAAAAGTGTAGGCACAATCTTATACTTTTAAACGAGCAATTCTTGTATATATAATTTGAATCTCGGCAACGGCTCCAGCTTTAAGGAAAATGTCTCAACATAAGTATAAGAATAGATTGCAGTTACATCCTAATATACTGGCACATCATCTTATGGACGAAATTCTGCCAAGTGTGAGGAGACTGAGGAAAAGAATACTTCAAGACCTAATATAAATTACTAGCAAGAGGACATGTCACTGGACATGTACCTCACAAATCAGTACATATTGCTGTTCAATAAAAACAGATAAAGAAGATAAAAAAGAGAAGGAAAAAAAAATTGTATGTACTGGGTTTCGGGGGCGACAAATAGATCTAGCTAGGTTTCATTTATAAGAGTGAAGCTAGGTCATCCAGGTACTAAATACTTAATTTTGAAAAGAGATCAAGAATCTACCAGATTGCAAGCAACTCAAACAAGAAATACAAACAAAAGAAGTTAAATTCTTCACCGCTAGATGGCATTGTAATAAATTATGGCAGACCAGTTCTAACTGAAAATAAGTTCCACTTATTATTAGGTATAAGTCCGTTGACCTACGTTCGAACTAATTTAACCGCTTCTAAGTAATTAACTATACACCTGTATATGTAGTAGGCTAGGAAATTGTACGGAATATTAGTTAAGTAATCTAGATAATGGAGCGAGGCCAGTTAAAGTAAAATAATCGTTTTAATGTACCATAAACATGTTAATTATACCTATTTTGTAGAGTTAATAGGCCTAGCGAGTTGCTGGTTTCTGAGTGTTACCTACTGAAAATGATGAGTAATTTGACAGTGATTCACACCAAGCGACTCGATAGTGACAATTACTCGATTAGTTGATATGAGTACAACAGGGATTGGTTTTCCTTTGCCTAGATTTAGTAATATATAACAAATAAAATGAAGTACAATAGAGTTGCCATTTGGACAAACACTCCGTACCTAACTAATAGAGAATTTAATATAAATAATACCTAGCTATTTCCATTGGTGACGAGAAAGCTAGAGAACGACTTTACCAATACTTTTTTTTTTGTTTTTTAATTTTTAAATACTCTGTAAAAAGATCTTAAGTAAAAAAAAAGAAAATAACGAAAAAAAATAACGGGGCGGTACGAAGTTCACCGTTTTACACATTCAAAGACTTAACTTTGAATGTGTTTGTGTGAACTTGAAGATATTTACTAAACTGTCTCTGTTTTCAAATACAATGATTGCATTTTTGAAAGATAGAAAAATTCAAATCTTTCTATCTCTTAATGCTCAGCTTTAAGAGATAGAAAGATTTGATTTCTAGTAACATAGTCCAGATAGGTGGTTCGCTTCTGGCCCCGGTTTGGCTACGGAAGTCTCGGGTTCGATTCCTGAGTCTGGATTTAAAATTTTTCTATCTTTCAAAAATGCAATTATTGTATTTGTAAAGTCTTTGGCAAGAAATGCCTATAAAAATTCCTTCAATGTCTCTGTTTTATCTTTCGGAAACTTATGCTCACCTTTTTATCGAATAAAATTAACTTAAACGAGATACAGTGTACAAGTACTTGTAGATACACCTCTCTGTACAAGTACTCGTACACTGTATCGTCGATCCCACAATGCCTTAAGACGAAAGTCTTCATTCAGTGAGTCCTACCCGTCATGACATACGGAGCCGAAACGTGGACACTGACGGTACGGCTAGTCCACAAGTTTAAAGTCGCTCAGGGGGCTATGGAAAGGGCTATGGGCAGAAATGAGGTGATTCGGCAGAGAACCAAAGTTATCGACATAGCCCACCGGATTAGCAAGCTGAACTGGCAGTGCGCTGGCCATATTAGCCGAAGAACCGACAACCGTTGGGTTAACCCAGTTCTTGAGTGAAGACCGCGTCTCGGCAAACGTAGTGTAGGACGCCCTCAGACCAGGTAGAGTGATGATTTACGCAAAACGGCTGGCAGGAATTGGACGCGAGAAACCGAAGATAGAACAAAGTGGCGTGCAATTAGAGAGGCCTATGTCCAGCAGTGGACTGCGATAGGCTGATGATGACTCGTACACTGTAATTCATACTTTTTTGCCATAATTCATCTCAGGCATTGCAAAATATTTACAACAATAATCTTATTAGAAGTAAACCCACATAACCCATTCATAAACTATGAAACTTGATATGTCGAAGATCTTATTTATTTTTTTATTTTTCTGACATTTCTACTACTAACCTTAAGCTTAGTTTGTTTATTAGTCTTTTAAATTTGTATAAAAAACAAGATCGCTTCATATCAAAAAAGAATACCTAATTTTTGCGCGAGCTATTTCAATTTTTTTTCGAAATAAACTGCAAACTCAGGTCACTATTTTTTTTTTACCTACCTACTTATAATATTTTAACATGTTTTTTTACTTTGCGGTAAAACTTTTAGAAAAGACAAATAAAACTATTTCTTTGTTAGTTTATGCTAAACTTCTTGCAAACTTTAAACTTAAATTTAAAAACGTATGTACATACATAGGTTTAAGTGTTTATTTAATTAAGTTATCATTTTTTAGATGAATATTAACTTTATTAAGGTACTTAAGTATGTAAAAACGTATGATTTCTTTTTAGGGTTCCGTAGCGAAAATGCCAAAAGGGAACCCTTATAGTTTCGCCATGTCCGCCCGTTCGTCCGTCCGCACTTTTGCTCAGAGACTGTTAGTGCTAGGAGGCTGTATTTTGCATGGATACACATATTACCTACGCCGACAAAGTGAAATATTAAAATCTTGAAAAAAAAAAAAAATTAGGGTACCTACCTCCCTTAAATGTAAAGTGGAGATGTGATTTTTTTTCTCACCTACCCCATCCTGTGGGATATCATTAGATAGTTTTAGTAACATTAGAAGTAGTATATATAGTGAAATTAAAAGGAAAACTATCACAGCTGAGTAGGCTTTACAAGTTAACGAGAAACAGCTGATCAAATGAGAAGTAAGAAAATTTTCGTACAAATTCCCATACAGTACACACATAGTGCCCTTAAAACAGCTAATCAGACCTTTGTCAAACGATAACAACATTACTGATGCGCGAATGCGATTATTAAATTGGTATCTAATAGATAAAGTTTACTGATTTTAAACTTATGAAACGATAAAACAAATGCCAGAATGACATGTTCTTCGAACTTGTTCAAACTTATTCCACGTTTCTAAGGAACTATGTGAGTTTATTTATTTAAATGTATGGTGGAAAAAATCGTCTTAGGCGGGACTTGAATCTTAAGGACCAAAGTTCTTAGGAACGCGGTGGATAACGTCAGGATTGCCATAAAAACTTTCCAAATGATGTCACGGTGTCTTAGGGCCAGTACTCCTATGGTCGCGGGTTCAAGTCTGTGACGAATTTTTCCTTCATACATTTAAATATGTATAAAGTTAGCACAAAAATATTAAAAAAAACGGGTTGCACTCCGGGAATGCCGGCAGAAGGGAAAACTGGAACATTATCGTTATCGGATACATATTTGAATATTTTTGAATGGTTTGGAATTTTTTTTTATAAGTATAAAAGTACTAAGTAACCATAATCAAAAAATAAAATTTAAAGGGAAAAAAATAATCGTTACTCGGACTCGAACTTGGGTCTTCTGATTTCTGGACCGATTTCCCAGTTAAGCTATAATAACATTGTAAATGGTATCGAAATTTACCTTCGTATTCTATAGATATTGTAGCAGTTTTTCATTGCTCAAACCTCCGTCTTACGAATTTTCGATCAGTGTCACGTGATCCTGACGCGAGTTTCGAGAGACTTCAAAATCACAAAAAGAATTATTTTTTAAACTTATCTTGGTGCCGGAAATCTCGCAGTCTGGGTGCACATGCATAAAAAAATCTAACTTAAGCAACAACTGTTTACACTAGAGAATGTTCAACTTAACAACCATTAACTAGAGCGTAAATATTACCAAATAATATATTAATTTTACTATAAGTGTATATAATAATTACAACATTGCCGGATATAACGGTCGTAAGTTAAGCATTTTGGCGGTAGATAGAAATTATTTGACCCTGTCCTTGCAACCAATGCCAAAATCAGAATTATAGAGACCGCCCCTGCCCCTGATGCCAAACTCTCCGGAACTGGGGGCATAGACAAATGCCACACACTTCTTTTTCCGCACACGCTAACGCGAAAAAATGTATGCATTTGACTTAAGGTTGACAAAAAGTCGCGTGACGTTTTGTCAACCTTAAGTCAAATGCATACATTTTTTCGCGTTAGCGTGTGTGGAAAGAGAAGTGTGTGGTATTTGTCTAAGCCCCCTGGACGGAACTAAAACAAAATTATGTATGGCTAACATATTAGTTATTACTGAAAATACAGTTATGGAATTGGCATTCGGTTGAATGGGTATTGCTGGAATGTTTATGTAAGTATTTTACTCAACGCAGGAGATATTATAATGCACTAGAGTTTGCGCAGATACAAGTGCACTCTATTCTTTTACTCTCATAGTCCGATGGGACGGAAATCCGACACGACCGGAGACTATATATTTTTTTTCGTGTCCTAGGCACGAAAGGATTGTGATATTTTTTCGAAAACGGTCACCTTTTTTTTATAAAAAGACCACTCCCGCACTACAAGCCCTGTGTCGCGGGGGACTTTACAAACATACAAGTCACGGACACAAAGTACACCCAGCCTAGGAACAACAGTTTGTGGTTCACACAAAATGGTGTCCCGTGTAGGAATCGAACATCAGACCTCTTGCGTAGCAGTCGGGCACACTCCCACCGCGCCACAGAGGCAGACCTATCTATTGACCGACAGTGGAAACGTTGCTTAACCTCGCAGATATCTCGATGTGCTTGCCGCAAAAACCTCGTAGCATGAGATAAAAAGTTGATTATCGTCAAAAGGACAAACCAAACGAATGCTGCATCGCCAATTCGCGTATTTTCACAGAACTTTGGAATCGGTCTCAAATACCTACGTTTGCGCAGCGGCACTAGCGTATTTGAGATCGATCCCAAAGTTACAAGAATACGAAAATGGCCGTTTTAATCGAAACTTAACTGCAATTGCACTCCTTTTAATACGTGAATTGGCCGCTGGCAAGTAAAGTTTGATGGAAGTGTCAAGGTGTTAGCTCCTTAGTGCCTGAGTGCTCGTTTTGGATCAGCTCCTATAGCATCAATGTTGAACCAATTTTCTAATAAAAAATCCTGGCAGTTGCTTAGCCAATAAATTACAGTAATCGATTTGCAGCCTAAGAAACGTGATTCTAATTTAGTGATAGGTCTAAGTTATAGACCGACTTGGTTGGTACTACGATAGTGTCGTAAATAGTCCTGAAATAGTAATGTTAACGCATCACTGTGTTTCGGTTGAAGGGCACTTTACTGGGCAAATGAGATTTACGAACTAACGTCTCAAACGAGGAGCGTGGTGCTGGGACATCCAGATCTTTGCCAAACAAAGATTTAGTTGGTGCTTACCATCAGGTGTACTATACATCAGGTGAATTATCCGATCTGGCAAGTCTTATGGACATCTGTAACAATTCCTCGTCTGTTTCAACAACGGACGACAAGTGGAGCCGTGAAAACGAGCTATATCATAGGGGTAGACGTATACCTCGGCGGCGATCGTACAGAACATTATCCTGGTACCTACACCTTAAAATTTAATTTGCAACCCTTTAGTAACATAGGCTAATCGAACTTTTCAATCTCCCGCAGGCACCCGCTACTTGCGTGACTTTGCAAACCACGTACGCACGTTGGCGGACCGAATGTCAAACAGTGTCGTACAGTATTACAGCAAGAGAAAGCGAAACACTAGAAGCAGTTCCTCTGTACAGAACGAGGGGATTGACGCGACGGGAACACCGAAGACTTCGAGTTGAAGACTCGAGCAGGAAGAAAGAAGTGTTAGGTATACCACCCTATCATTGTTTATTGTTATGTAACTAAAAAATATGGCTTTCAACGTTATCGAGGGTTTCCGTTGCATTCCCATATAGTTGTTCTGTAGTGTATTCTCTGCAAAGGAGACCTAATTAGTAGTAAGTACTTATCTTAAGTAATACTATTAATTTGCCTGCGGAGGCCAGGCAGGCACACCGTGTTGGCACTAGTAATTATTAGAACGAGGCCGAATTAAAAATCGACCCCAACACACATACTTGTAGGGAATTTGTAGGTAAGCCGTAATTTATCGTACGCACTGGTTCGTGCCAAGTGCCAATTAAATAAATCTTCTATTACATTAAATTAAAATAAAATAAAAAATCCCTCATCAACACCCAGACCACATTCTTGGATCTAGCAATACTTAAAGTTTCTATAATAATATAAAGAATAGTTTATTGCAATCCTTTTTCAAATTTGATAACAAGAACATAACATAATCTGACATAACATTACGTAACCTAATAAAAACCCTAAGATTTAAATAGCTTTTCATGAAAGCTTCACTGCTACATAGCTCTTTATTTATCATCATCATCAGCGTGAAATTATCCTACTCTTATTTATTGAAGCGGAGCGAGGCTGTGGAGCGGAGAAACGGAGATTAGATAGAGATATTAACCAATAGGAATGCATGAAATCTCCGCTCCGCTCTAGTGGACAGATCCTATTAGTTAATATTTCTCGTTTGGTAGCATTACTTTTACGACTAAACGGATATATATTTCTTTAAGGGTAACTAGCAATGTGCGATTGTGGTCCCACATTACTAGCAATTCTGTTAACCCCTCCAGCTAAGCTCTATGGCTTATGTTAGGAGTGGGTTCACGTCGGTAGTATAATGGGCAGGATTTAATCCCACGACCTCACGATTGCGAGACCGACGCCTTAGCCATTAGGCTACCGCCGCTTCGATTGATTCCATTGATACATTTTGAATATTTGACCTCATCGCAGGTGTGAAGCTACTAGTCACCAAAGCTAGAAAGTAATAAGAATGTTTTGAATAATTATCACAAAATGAAGAGCAGGTTTGCTTGTTTTAAATTGGTTTTACGAAATGAAATACTTCTATCTCATATTATTTAAATTTAAAGCTATTTTAAACTGTATTTTATCCAAAATCAATGGTCAACTGAATTCCAATTCGTAAAGATTTACGTACAAAGTACATTTTGGAATATTGCCATGGTAAAACATAAATGTCCCATACTTTAAGGACACAGACAATTAAACATTGCGTAGTTCCTTCTCTAAATTTTGAATTAGAACATTGGCAAAGGCTATTAAATCTGTACGTATGTAACATATTTGTAGACCATTAGTATTACCGAATAGAGGCAATTTTATCACGGTTTCTAGTTTTCTGAATACCGCAAACATTTTTTTTATTGATAATTTTTTTCGGTATCGTACTTTTGAAAATTAGTTCGTACGTTACGAACTAATTTGCGAAAATATGATATGGTCTGTCTGACACATCAAAATAATGCCGGTCCCTTAGATTCACACGAATCCGCGATCCCAATAGTGTAGTACGTCATCCATACTAATATTATAAAGCTGAAGAGTTTGTTTGTTTGTTTGAACGCGGTAATTTCAGGAACTATTGATCCGAATTTGAAAATTCTTTCACTGTTGGATGGCCCATTTGTTAAGGAAGACTGTAGGCTATATAACATCACGCTACGACCAATGGGAGGGGGGTAACAATGAGAAATGTTGCAAAAACCGAAGCAGTGCGCTCTTCAACCCAGTCAGCCCAAACAGTTTCATTACATCCTGTGAGGTGTCGTTAGATTCGACTCAATTGTGAAGGTAACATAGGCCTCTCATAGACTTTATAATTTTCAGTAATACAGTCTGTTCTTTTTGTTTTAGACTGCTGGGGTTGTAGAAAATTTAAAGTCATATTATTAACCGATTAGTACAAAAAAATCTATTGTTACTGATTAAGTTGTTATTTAAAAACCCAATTTAAAAAAAACACGTACATATTGTGTTTTTTTTTTAAATTGGGTTTTTACTTGGGACGACTCAAACAACGCTATCTGCTCTCAAACTAAGCAGAGATTGTACTATTGAAACCAGACAACTGATAAGCATACTTATATATTTCTAAATACATAATAATAATAATAATAATATATACTTTATTGTACACCAATATAAAAACAAAGAATACATTGTATAACATAAATGTACAATGGGCGGCCTTATCGCTAAGAGCGATCTCTTCCAGGCAACCTTTGGATGGACAGAGACATAAATACACGAATTAGGTAGGGGTAGTGTACAGCGTGATATTAATTTATGGTTAATAAGAACAAGAAGAGGAAAGATAGGTAATTAAAAAAGTTTACTTAGAGAGATAGTGGTCCTTCAACATTTTTTTAAATGATGCCAATGATTGGGCTCGTCTTATAGCAAGAGGCAGTGCATTCCATAGTCTTGCTGCCTCGACAGTAAACGACCTATCATAGAACTTTGTGGAATGCGCTGGAATTTCTAACCTCAAATCCTCCGATGACCTTAGGAATCTGGAATGTGTGTCATGAAGGAACTTGAAACGTTCTTTAAGATACAAGGGAGTAAAAGGATTAAAGAGTATACTATACAGTAATGAGAGAATGTGAGTATTCCGACGAAGACGTATTGGGAGCCACTTGAGCACGTTGCGGAATTCGGAAACATGATCATATTTACGCAAACCAAATATAAATCTAATACAGAAATTTTGAAGGCGCTCAAGCTTAGTAAGTTGCTCCTCGGTAAGGTCGAGATAGCTGGCGTCAGCATAGTCAAGTACAGGTAGAAGAAGAGACTGCGCCAGCGCAATTTTAGTGGATATCGGCAAAAAGTTTCGTAGTCTACGTAAGGACCCTGCAGATGCAAATAATTTGCGGCTAACTTCCTGCAGCTGGGGACCCCAAGATAACGTTCGATCAATATAAATACCCAGATTTTTTACACTGTTACTTAACGTTATATGTGTACCATTAAAGATAATTTGAGGCAATTGGTTCCAATCTATACGTGAAATCATTCTTGGGCTTCCAACAACAATTGCCTGGGTCTTAGATGGATTAACCTTTAGACCGTGGTTGTTACTCCATTGACATATTCGATCTAAATCCGAGTTAATAATCGAAAGCGCTAGTGGCAGCTGTTCCAGTGGAGCTTGTGTGTAAATTTGAAGATCATCTGCATAAAGGTGGTAGGATGAAACTAGTTGGTTAGATATAGAGTTTATAAAAATTGCGAAGAGTAGTGGAGATAGAACGCCACCCTGCGGTACACCAACCGTAATATCACACCAGGAAGAAAAGGATTCTTCAATGCGTACACGTTGTCGGCGACCAGACAGGTAACTATGAAACCAATCAATCACCGTTGGAGATATGTTGATAGAGCGTAGTATGCCAAGAAGAATATGAAAATCTACAGTGTTAAATGCATTACTGAAGTCAAGTAAGGTAAGTACGGTCAGATTTCCTTCTTCCATGCCTAGTCTAATGTCATCTGTAACATTGACGAGAGCAGTAACAATACTGTGGGCAGGACGAAATCCAGACTGGAAGGGGTTTAAAAGATAGTTTTGTGACAGAAAAACACTGAGTTGAGAGTGGACAAGTCGTTCAAATACTTTAGAAAGGAAAGGTAGAATAAGGCCGATAGTCGGAAAAGGACGAAGGATTTGATTTTTTAGGAAGAGGAATAATTTGGGCTTCTTTCCATATTCGTGGAAAGGAACCGCTAGTAATGGAGGAATTCAGAATAAAAGTTATAACGTGAAGGATTTGATCAAGAATTGGAAGGATCATATTACGGCTGATACAGTCAGTACCTACTGCATTCGATGTGATTGATACTATGCTCTTTCTAACATCACAATCAGTAAACTGATTCAAGACAAAAGAAGAATAGTTGGGTGTTGCAAGGGATACATACTTATTACAGATAAATAACACCCAGACACATCGTGCTTTTCACACAAAGTTTTATCCTGGGTGGTAATCGAACCCACGACCTCTTGCGTAGCAGTCGGACACACTCCCACCGCGCCATAGAGGCAGTCAAATTGAAAAATTCTTTCACTGTTGGATAGCCCATTTATCGAGGTAAGCTATTAGCTATATACCATCACGCTGCGACTAATAGGAGCGGAGCAGCAATGAGAAATGTTGCAAAAACGGGGAAAACTTTACGCAGACGAAGTTGCCCGGGACAGCTAGTCTATGCTAATGCCTATTATAAAAATGAAGAGTTTGTTTGGTTGTTTGAACGGGGTAATCTCGGGAACTACTGATCCGAATTGAAAAATTATTTCACTGTTGGATAGCCCGTTTATCGAGGTAAGCTATTGGCTATATACCATCACGCTGAGACTAAAACAAGCGGAGCAGCAATGAGAAATGTTGCTAGACGAAGTTGCGCGAGACAGGTAATATATACTCTATACTTTATACTACGAGTATCTATACTAATATTATAAAGCGGAAGAGTTTGTTTGTTTGTTTGTTTGTTTAAACGCGCTAATCTCAGGAACTACTGGTCCGATTTGAAAAAAAAAATTTGTTAGATAGCCCATTTATCGAGGAAGGCTATAAGGCTATATAACATCGCGCTACGACTAATAGGAGCGGAGCAGCGACGAGAAATGTTGCAAAAACGGGGAAAATTTACGCATACGAAGTTGCGTGGGACAGCTATAATATTATAAAGAGGAAAGATTTGATTGATTGTTTGTTTGTATTGAATAGGCTCCGAAACTACTGGACGAATTTGAAAAATTCTTTCATCGTTGTGAAGCTACACTAACCTGGGTGACATAGGCTATTTTTTATCCTGTATTCCCACGGGAACGGGAACTAAGCGGGTGAAACCGCGTGGCGTCCGCTTGTCGTATATAATATTGTTATTATAGATTCTCTCTACATATACAGTCTAGGTCTAACTCCCAGCTCAAACACGGCCAGCAAGTTCTATGTGGCACGAACAAGTTCCAGCGGTGAAAGTAGCGAGCTTTCTACACACGTTTTAATGCACTTATTATTATGTAGTGCGATACTTGGGACTTAAGACTTTGAGTATATTTATCAAGCTCAAGTTTGTATATTCAAAAACCTAGGAGTAGTCATATTGCCTAATGGCTAAGGCATCGGTCTCGCAATTGTGGGGTCGTAGGTTCGAATCCTGGTCATTATACTACCGATGTGAACTCGATCCTAACACAGGCCATATGGCTTAGCTGGAGGGGTTAACAGGATTGCTAGTAATGTGGGACCGCAATCCCACATTGCTTGGTATCTTTAAAAAAAAATACCGCAATTACAAAAGTGAAACTTTATACACAAAGACATGGGCGTCAAAACCCCATCCCTACCCCGACATTTCAAAAATGTAGATACAATATTGTACCACATAACTCCCCCCTCCAAATACTAATTCTTCCCCCCCAATGATCCTGGGTACGCCCATGCACATAGACATCGTTAATGGACAAGGAATTACTCATCAATTCTGACCACTTTACTTTTTGTTATTTTAAAGCATATTAATATTAAAAAAAAAAAATATCTGTAAAGTCAGTTTTCGGATGATAATTTTACATGATACGGAATACTTGAGAAAATATTGATGATATTGTAATAAACAACCATGTCTGTGACAGCTTTAGTGGACCCGGACTCACACGCCCCATAGCCACAATCAATAACGCGATGACATATCGCCATTCGCGTTGCTTAGCAACCCGTCAACGGAACGTGAGCTGTGACGTCACACTTTTTCGTGCGTGCACTCGGTCATTAATTATAAGACCTTATCACGTCAAAAATCACTTAGATCCGATCATGTAGGATTCTCCTTTATGCCGTAATCACTCCAGTAATGAACCACGCCTATAACTCTGGAATATCTTATTAATTTAAATGACAAGCAGACCCGCGCAACTTCGTATGCGTAAATTTTACACGTTTTTGCAACATTTTTCATTGCTGCTCCGCTCCTATAGGTCGTAGCGTGATGTTGTATAGCCTATAACCTTCCCCAATAAATGGGCTATCCAACAGTAACATAATTTTTTAATTCGAACCAGTAGTAGTTCCTAAGATTATCGCGTTCAAACAAACAAACAAATTCTTCAGCATTATAATATTAGCATAGATTAAGGCAATAGTCGTGTCATCTACCTTCATGAGCGTACCCACTACCCAGGATATTTTTTTGGGAGAGGATTTCAGGAATGCGGGGGGTTGAGGTGATACAATTAACTAACCACCGATCAATTGTGTGCCTTTTTGCAATTTCCAGATTTTCTTTAAACAACGCGTCATTTCTCAGACCACTATGTTCCGAGATTTCGTGTATGTGCGCGACGTCTAGTGCGAGTTAATGATTTTATTTTATACCAGAGGTGTATTGTCACGGAAATAATGCCTTCGATGAAAACAAGTCTTAAAGTTCTTGTGTATGTACAGGGTGATTTGTAATATACTAATAACGTCCTGCTGTGGCTTCTTTACATAACACTAAATAACTTTGTAATATCAGTTCTACAAAAAAAAAATATTTTATATTAATCCTTAATCACCTACCTTTGGTTTTTGGAGTTACGACCTAAAATGTAAAATAATAATATCTTGGGACAACTCACACAACGTTATTTGATCCCAAACTAAGCAGAGCTTGTACTATGGAAACCAGGCGACTGATAAACATACTTAAAAAAATTGAAATACATACATATTATAGATAAATAACACCCAGACACAGAATAAACCATCGTGCGCATCACACAAAGTTTTTTCCTGGGTGGGAATCGAACCCACAAATTGTTATTCTTAGTCTGGGTGTACTTGGTGTCCGTAATTTGTATGTTAGTAAAGTCCCCCGCAACACATGGCTTGCTACAACGGGGTCGCCATAAAAAAAAGAAGGATTCATGTATTTTTGTTTTATTTTTTTATTTTTTTTTATTTTCACAAATTATTTCATAAACAAAGAAGTTGATAAACATACCACACAAACTATCGTCAGTTTATCGGTAGTATGTTAGACAGATCGTTACGGTACAAAATATAAAAATGTAGATAGGTTTACAAAAAATAAACTGCCGAGATATTTACTGACTACTTGAGGACAGTAAGTATCCTATCAAAATTGACTTACATACGTATGAAATTATATTACGAAGTTATTTGGTGTAATGTAAAAAAACTAAGAGTGGGATGTTATTAGTATATTTAAAATCACCCTGTAGCAGTTGTCTCAGTAGGAAATAAATAGCTAACCTACTACTAGTATCATAATGCGTTATTGCTAAAGTTTTCTCTCTGTCCGTCTATATGTGGTCTATTTTCATTGTACAGTCAGAAATAAAAGCGGTCTTACTTATTATTCAAATCAGTTTAATTTTAGTTTTTGCTGTCACACACTCAGGAATAGCTTGAGCTTTATAATAATAATTTTATGGGGCAACTCACACAACGCCATCTGATCCTAAACTAGGCAGAGCCTGTACTATGGCAACCAGACAACTGACCTAATAATATATTACTAAATGCATGCAAGTTAAAGATAAATTACACCCAGACACATAATATACCATCGTGCTCATTACACAACGTTTTATTTTAAGTAGATAATGAACCCATAACCTCCGGCTAGGCAGTCAGGGCCACTAGACCAATAGGCCAGTCAATGGACTTTTTCTACTGGGTTTTTCTACTATAATGTTTTTTTTTGTTACCTTCTACAGTGGAAGTTATCTTTATTAATAACTTTTTTAAGAAAAATGAATTGCAATCAAGAAAAAAAAATCAAGCACGTCACCGAATGTAAATTTCACTGACTCACTTCTTTGTTTTAGTTTATATCTCTTGTATTTTTTAAGCTAAGATAATATTTTATGCACTAAAACCTTCCCAGAAAAATATACAACCGAGTAGTGAAAACTGCATCGGTTTAGTAGTTTCTGAGAAAATTGCGAATATACATACAAATAAATATATTGATGCGAACAGAGAACCATCTTTTTTAAGGCGGTAAAAAACCGGCTGACCCTTGCCTACGTCTTTAGGTCTATGACACTCACAAATAATGTGGCTTTTTATTGGTGAAAGAATTTTCAAAATCTGTTAAGTAGATCCAGTGATTACCCCCTACAACCTCACAAACTCACAAACTTTACCTCTATAAAATATTAATATAGATACTATCGAAGAAGATAAATAAAAAAATATGGACCATTTATTGTTCTAACTTTAGGATAATGTATATTTATTGATGTACTATAAGATTTAATTAGATATATAAGTTAATAATAAGTCCAATCCTATTAAACCCACCTGCATAGTATGACACCTACGTAGCATTACGTATATTGTATTATGTGAATAATAGAATAGACAAGAAATTTTAATATACACATTAATTGTACTCTAGTAAGCATGCTCTGCCAACAAACTGTTTTACAGTTTGGCGGAACTTTAATGTAGAAAAATTTAGACAAGTTTGAAATAAATACTATTTTCATTTCATTTTTTCAAAGATTAGGGACTTCTATATTCAATATTTTTTAAAGCTAGCTATGTTAAATTGCACCGTGCATCCTAAATAAAAGACAATGGAATAAAATGGATTCGAATCTAACATCTGTCGATTGATTGTTAAACGCGAACGCGACTTATGTTGCTGACAGTACTTCGTTAGCGTTCTTGACCATGTAGGTATAGACTTTGAACAGCACTTATATAAAGTATTGTTGGGGTTAGGTGATTCGTACAGTAATTCTGCTCCAAATAAAAATACGGTCAAACACTAAGGAAATTTACTAGAAGATGGATACTTATTTTAATGTTATCAAAATAAATGTATCGTCAAGTACGTGTCATTGTTAAGTCAGTCGATATTTCTACAATTGTCGCAACAAAAAACAGATTATTCATGCCCCAACGAGAACTTCCTCTTGCAAGAAAAAAAGAATGTATTTTCAGTTCTTTTCTTATTCTTTAAAAAAAAAGACTACTCCCATGCATTAGGGTACAAGCCCTGTGTCGCAGGGGACTTTATAAACATTCAATTCACGGACACAAAGTACACCCAGACTCGAAACAACAATTTGTGGATCACACAAAGCGGTATCCCGTATGGGAATCGAACCCACGAGCTTTTGCGTAGTAGTCGGACACACTCCCACCGCGCCACAGAGGCCGCCTAGTTGATATTTAACAACCGACATCACTAATAATAATAATTGCCTCTAATTAAAACTAGAGACTAGCCAGCTACGTAGGATATATTATAGTGCATAAGTGTATGCGCAGACACAAGTGCAATCTCTATTCCCTCACTCTCATAGTCCGATGGGGCGGAAAATCCGACACGACCGGAGTGAGATTAGGCACAGGACCGACAGCTTAGCGTACTTTCCGAGACACGGAGGGATTTCACAATTGTCGAAAACGGTAACCCACCTACAGTGGTAACATTGCGAGGTTTGGTAGATGTCTTGATCTGCTGGGTCACCACTGAGTCAAGGCCTCAAAGTTTTTTTTTTTACAAGATACTTAGAAATGTGGGATTGAGTCCCACATTACTAGCAATCTTGTTAACCCCTCCAACTAAGCTCAAAGTCTTGTGTTAGGAGTGGGTTCACGTGAACTTCACGTCGGTAGTATAATGGGTAGAATTCGAATCCGCAACCTCTTGATTGCAAGACTGATGCCTTAGCCATTAGGCTACCGCCGCTTCAAACATAGAGGTGCCTTTAGCGTGAAAGTAGCGATGGTATAAATTAAGCTGATTAGTGTTATGTCAAATCTGACTGGCTCTGAATGAGCTGTTGGTCTAGTAGTTAGTGATCTTGATTGCTAAGCCGGAGGTCGTGGGTACGATCCCCACCCAGAATAAAACTTTGTGTGATGAGCACGATGGTTTATTCCGTGCCTGGGTGAAATTATCTATGATATGTACGTATGTATTTACAAATAGGTATATATTTTTTTTACCTTTGATTATATAATGTAATAGCGGATGCCTCGCGGTTTCACCCGCGTAGTTCCCGTTCCCGTGGAAATACATGGATAAAAAATAGCCTTTGTCACCCGGAGTTAGTGTAGCTTCACAACGGTGTCAGAATTTTTCAAATCCATCCAGTAGTTTTGGAGCCTATTCAATACAAACAAATCTTGCCTCTTTATAATATTAGTATAGATAGATGGACCATGCCGTGTGGTACCGGCTTAAGAATAGTACCACCCCATCTCTTCCCGTGGGTGTCGTCAAGGCGACTAAGGGATTGCACACTGGAGGACGGGCAGCAGCGTCCTCTGCGTACTTAAGTCTTACTGCGATCGCCAACCCGCTCGCCAAGCGTGGCGATTATGGCAATTACCCCCAGGATCTACATACTAGTAGGTTCTACTAGGGAGACCCGTGCCCAGCAGTGGGCCATCATATGGGTTGATATGTAGATGGAGCATTCCCTCAGTAAGCCTATAAAAAAAAATGAAGCTACTATTTTTGACGTTTGACACTCGTTGAAAATGGCGCGCTAGAATAACTATGGCTAGAATATCTAATAGGAGTCTTCTTACCTCTCAAAAAGTACGTCCATTTGACCTTACATTTTGACAGTTCTTAGCTTCAATTTTAGATGCTGGATTAGGAATCTAGACATTATTTAATCAATAAATAAAAAAATAAAAAAACATGTGTGGCACTCGGGGACTGCCGCGGTAAAGCTATTGCATAGCATTATTATCAACATAAAAAAAAAAAAAAAAAAAAAAAATTGTTAATAAAGTTTTTTTTTTAATTATAAAAAACATTTTTTTTTTCTTTAAAAATATTTTTTTTTTTATTAAAAAAAGCAATTTAAAAAAAAATTTAAAAAGTTTTTTTTTTAATTATAAAAAAACTACGTTTTTATTTTTTTTTTCTTTAAAAACATTTTTTTTTTAATTTAAAATAAAATCATTAAAAGTTCTGCTATTCATCGATAGATGGCAAAACTAAAAAGTATCACCGCTGTGCCGGTCGGGGTGGGGAGCGTGAGGTTTTTTCGTTACGGAATTTCTGGATTCGGTCCCCGCGCTCAAGGCCCGCGATAGAAGCTCTATGCAATAGCTTAAAAATAAAATAAAACTTATTTATTCGTTGAGATAACGCACACTGCATAATAATTAAGGTACAGTACAAAAATATAACAATAGGCAGGTAGATAGGATATTCTCAGGTTATCAAAGATAAATACATAATGTTCATCAGTTGTCTGGTTGTACACTACAAGCTCTGCTTAGTTTGGGATGACCAGATCATTGTGTGTCCTAAGATTTTATTGGCCAAGACGATTACTATACTATATGTTACATAATGTCCATCTGTCTATCATTGGTATCTATGGTCACCACTGTCAGATTCATAGATAAGTGATCGTTTTAAATCACATCACTACATTCTTCTCCTTCAATAAAGTTGTTTTATAACAGTTTATACCTTTATGTTCGCTGGACACATTCCCGCTGGTTGTCACCTCAGGTACCGCTACCTTTACCTCGGCTTATTGGAATACCGCAACAGGTTTGAGTGGTCGTTGAGCCATAAAACACGACAGTACAGAAGGTAAGATTCATAAGTAGTCCACTCGACCAACGTACACGGACGAAGAATTCCGAACACCTCCGGAACAAAATTATGGCTTACAATTTGACACGGGAATAAACGCGTTTAACCTAGGTAAAGTATTTACCTTATGCTTGACGTTTCACCGACCGTGGTCACAAGCTGACGTTTAGCTACATACTTACAGCTACATACATACAGGGTCCTTATTCACTATGCTTTTTTTCGATTTCGCGGCAACCCCGCGCGTTTAGGCGTATGCGCGGTGCGCTCAAAGATGTCCGCGCGCATGCGTGATGCATTTCTAAGTACCTACAGCTTTCTTTATACCATTATGTCAAGATTTTGACAGTTAAAAACGCGAGCTTGACGCGAAAACGAAAAGAATATAGTGAATAAGGACCCTGTATATACTTTACCTAGGTTAATATAATGCAACGCGTAAGTATAAAAGTTAAAATTATGGCCTGTTGGATAATGCCTTGAATGCTATAAAATGTCGATCTGTACTTAGTATAAACCTTTGTGTAATGAGCATGATGGTTTATTCTGTGTCTGGGTGTAATTTTTCTACCATATGTATGTATTTATAAATACCTATACAAGGTTATTTTTGGTATAGTACTATACAAGGTTATATTGGTTTAGAAGCGGCGGTAGCGTAATGGCTAAGGCAACGGTCTCGCAATCGTAAGGTCGCGGGTTCGAATCCTACTCATTATACTACCGACGTGAACCCACTCCTAACACAAGCCTTTAAGCTTACCTGGAGGGGTTAACAAGATTGCTAGTAATGTGGGACTCAAACCTACATTGCTAGTTATCTTAAAAAAGCTCAGACACCCCAACAAGATTTTTACTAGTAGTTGACATCAACTATGGGACGCAATGAGCACGATTGCGCGAAGAAGACACGAGTGTTCTTCGCGCTATCGTGCTCATTGCGTCTTGTAGTAGGTAATCCATGGTTATTATTGAAAGATAACTGATGATTACATTTCACATCATATTGTGAACAGGATTGTGGATATTGTGGACTGTTAAATTATTTAATCGAGAATATAACAAAGTCCAAAAACTACCTCATTAGAATGTGTTACTGATTCTGAGCAAACTACTTTTAGGTTTGCATTATACCAAGAATAACGTTGTAAAAGTATGTGTATCAGTTGTCTCGTTGCCACAGTACAGGCTTTGCCTAATTTGGTGTCTAATGGCGTTGTGTAGATCTAAGCCATAGGCCATCTTGAGGGGTACCCCCGTAGTGTCAGTTATTCTTCGGAGAAATAGTGGTGTGAACATATCATTAGGTTTCAGTTGAAGGGCACTGCAGGAAATTAAATTGTAAAATTCAATTCACAAATGTCTCAAATGAGAAGCGCGGTGGGGAATGCCAAACTAGGATTTGTTTGTTACTGTTAAGGGCTTGCGTGAAGCTTCTAAGCATGACCAGTCCGTCTCTTCATTTAGTTGTATAAAAAAACTGTCCTAAATTCCGTGTATGTGTAAAATGTCTTTATCCGAGTTGCTCGAACGCTTTTGTATGATGGTTACCTTCTGTTCTTTGTGTTTTAAGTTTATATCGACAACATTTATTTTGTGCAGTGATCAATGTACCTAGTCTCCTAACCAATGTTGGTTACGGCGGCTAATCTCATTAAAGACTAGCCAACGATGCAGGAGATTGATATAATACACAAGTGTATGCGATATTAGAATGCAGTTGTGTCTATCTCTATTCCCTCACTCTCATAGTCCGATGGGATGGAAATCCGACACGACCCGAGAGAGATTAGACGTAGGACCGACAGCTTAACGTGAGGACGGCGGGGTGTGACAATGTTCGAAACGGTCACTTAATATGGTGACAGTGGTAACGTTGCTTAACCTCGCAGTATCAATCTGTTCGGTTGCTACAGACTCGGGGACCCCTCTACTATTGATAAACTTACTACCTACGAAAACATTGACATTTAATGTTTTCGTAATAGAACTGATCGTGCCATCAACGCAAGAGATACGAGTATTTAGGTGCACACAGTTTCTAGACAGTGAAAGAAAATTGGATGGGAATCCGACACGATCGGAGGGAGATTAGGCGCAGGACTCTGTAACAGTTTGTGAATTAAGGGTAGATTACGCGAAACAGGGTTCGGCTCTTTAAAAAACCTAAATATTAGGACAAAAAAAAATTGTGTCACTAGTCAAAGAGTTTTTCTAGTAGATGATATAAAGAAATTTAAAGATATGTCTTAATATGAACCCGCAAATAAATCTTGATGTTGCGAAATAATGCAAAAACGATCATTTTCGTATTGTCATAGTCATGGCGTTCGTAATCTAACATATGTACGAACGAATATTCTACTTTATTTTGACCGGCGCTCCTGCGCACTGTGCAGTAATGGTTGTGTGCGGAAGAGCGAGGCCGGCGATCGTGTCGCTGTGTACGTAGCGCGAAATAAATAATTATGTCAGTGTAATGCCCCCTTAAACATGTTTTTATCCCTATAAGTGAAATCAAATTCTTGATACCTCGACGGGCAAAAAATTGCACCACCAATGCAATTTATTATTCATCATAGGTACAATTTATTATTCGCTAAGGCTTTTAAATCCTTTTAAATCAGCTGTTTCTAGCATGAAGGAGGGTAGTTATAAATTCTAAACACGTGGCATATTCACTTAGTATTCAAGTTATAGGTGGCGCCACATTCACGTCATATACCTCTTCATCGATAGATATTATCTCGAAAGTTAGTATTCTGTTCCTTTTATATTTTACTAGCTGCTCCGCGTAGCTTCGTCTGCGTAAATTTTTACAGATTTTGCAACATTTTTCATTGCTGCTCCGCTTCTATTGGTCGAAGCTGATGATGATATATAGCCTATTGCCTTTCTCAATAAATGGGCTATCCAACAGTATAAGATTTTTTCAATTCGGGCCAGTAGTTCCTAAGATTTTCGCGTTCAAACAAACAAACTCTTCAGTTTTTTAATATTAGTACAGATTTTAATTTCTTCATGTCTTCTTTATCGGCTATAGATTTTATTTGTTTGTTTGAAAGCGATAATCTCAGAATATACTGGTTTTACCTAATGAAAAAAAATACGGTTGAAAAGCCCATTTATGGAGGAATGTTATAGGCTATATAACATCACGCTTCGACTAATAGGAGCGGAGCAGCATGGAAAAATGTTGCAAAAACGGGGATTACAAATTATAAAATATATATATAAAATTTACGCAGACGAAGTGGCGCGGGTCAACTAGTGTGTTATACGCGGAGACTTCACAGATAGGCTATAGCTTCATTGGCTACCCATTATACCATAAGGCATGTCAAAGTTATTCCTTTCTAATTATTTTTTTTATTATCCCGGAATTTCAACTCTGTTCTTTAGTAAGATCATGTCGGACCATGCTCAGTGCAGGGTTCCGGAGCCGTTGCCCTATAAAAAAATCCGATTTGAATAATTACACCAGCAGAAGAGTGCATGTTTTGTGACGGAATATCCGATCATATCCGAAATAATTTTAGTTCATAGAATTTGTTTAACGCTGATTTTTTCATATTTTTGGTCGCACTATACATATACTATTATATAGATATTTATTATTGATTTAATCAAAAAAGTAGGTAAATTGAAACCTTAAATTCTTTTATAAGACCTCTGAATTAAGTGCCCCACATGTTTGCTCAAAAAAACCTCCCCACCCTAAAAATATTTATTTTTATTATTTAGCTATCAAAGGTGTATTATACTATCCGCTATTTAGGATACTACAAGACACCTTTTCACCAAATTAAGTCAATATTCATTGAGTATTCTCTCTCTCTCTCTCGGCTATACGGACGGAAAAACAGACAGACGGATATGACGAAACTATAAGGGTTCAGTTTTTGACATTTTGGCTACGGAACCCTAAAATAGTAGGGGGAGTCCGGGAGAGTGTACACACTTTAATCCTTTTATAAACATATAGATTACTAGCTGACCCCCGCAACTTCGTCTGCGTAAATTTTCCCCATTTTTGCAAACATTTTTATTTGCTGCTCCGCTCCCATTAGTTGTTTTATAGCCGCTCTGCTCCGCTCCTATTGGCCGTAGCGTGATGTTATATAGCCTATAGCATTCCTCGATAAATGGGCTATCTAAAAGTAAAATATTTTTTTCAATTTGGACCTGTAGTTTCTGAGATTATCGCGTTCAAACAAACAAACAAACTCTTAGGGGGATGAAAAATAGATGTTGTCCGATTCTCAGACCTACCCAATATGCACACAAAATTTCATCAAAATCGGTCAAGCCGTTTCGGAGGAGTATGGCAACGAAAACTGTGACACGAGAATTTTATATATATAGATTATATATATTTTCTAATTCGCCTTTTAAAGCTCTTTGATTTAATACCTGAGGGTCTAACAAAACGCACCTTTAAGCGCATATAGGTAATGCACCTAGTGACATTATCACGACAAATCTAATGACGTATAATTTATTAAAAGTAATTGAGCCCTTCAGGATTCATAACCGGACATAAGAACATTAGAAGGATACATACATACACGTCAAACACATAACCCTCCCCGCAGTCGGGTAAAAATAACAATTCAACAAGAAAGAGGTGCTGTTTTGGTATAGGACAAATCAAAACACATTATGGTATTATAACTACAGAACATAAACAAATTAACCAAATTAAAGTAACAAGGAAGCCAATTTAAAACGTCTCAAATACTCATTCACAACAGAAGAAAAGTTTATTAGATACATACCTCAAAGTGAGTTTGGAAGTTAAGATTCTACGTGACGAATAAAGGCCATTCTTTTCTTTCTATGGATATCAGAAATAATAATTTATATTTAATCTTTTGTTATAGTTATATCCTTGTTGTAAGTAGATGCTCCTACTATGTTGTACCCAATAAGGCTAATTTTAATTTATCTCATGTTCCAACTTTTTAATAATATAATTTGCATCAGTCGTGGTGTATAGCATATTAATGGCAGCACCTTACCCCCATATCAAGTTTATAAACATTCAAACATTGTAAAATTGACAATTTGAAAAGAGTGACCGCGAGTTTTTATTGCCAGGTTCTTTTCTCCGGCTTTACCTATTGTTTCCGAACTTGGCATAACATGTACATGTAGAATCCCGACGTATCTCAAGTGTTGTTTTGCATCCCAAGTAAATAAAGAATTTTGTGTGTACCCGTAGTGCCTAATTCTCTCGTTGTTTTATATAATAATAAGTACCTTTTCATAAATATATGATTTATAAAACTAAATTATTGTTTTAAATTAGTATTTCACTTATTTTTAAACCCGGGTAATAGCTGACTATTTGGAGGGTAAAGTCTCTCACCCAGCCAGGACAGTTTAGCCAAATTAATTTTTGAATGAATTCGAAAATAACTGGCTAATTATTAAAGGTACACCAAACGTTTAAGTTAAAGAGATAAAAAGTAGCTTATTAGTGCCGCTTGATACAATTAATTCAAAATGGTATTGTATTATGATGGAGGGTGGGTCAACTCACCCGGACTCCCCCTATGCTCTACATTTTTGTAGAGTGTCTCTAAAGGGAAATCTTATCTGTCTCTATCATTAATGCGTCTAGACATAAAAGATAATATCAGCATAAAAATTATCTCTTCATTTGCGTATACAACTTGTTTGTAATATAATTAATTCACACTATTAATAGATATAGAGGTTATTTACACCAACGGACTTTAAAAACCCACTTTTTAAAATTGACTCTACACCACCACTCTACATTGGATCTTTCTTATTGTCACAATATTTAATTAACTACAAAAACAAGATAACATAATGTTGACCTCTATGTAGAGGCGATAGAGATATATAAAGTCAGGCCCCACACGAGATCCGCTTAATTGCTGTCCTTTATCTGTCAATAAACGTCTGGATGACGTCACCATCGCAGGCGCAACCACGATTAACTCGCGACTAAATATAGAGAAAAAGTAAACATACCTTTAATGAATCATGTGCTCACTTTACTCGTAAAGTAAGTAAACAGTCGTCACATTGAGTATTATGACGACTTTCTTTAGACGCTCTGTTTCTATTAACAATAGCATACGGAGTGAGAAACATCAAATATCAACCCTCGCATAACCGCGTGCATTCAAAACATAACCTCCAAAATATTTAACCCATTGTCCGGCGCGTAAAAAATGCAAGCCGGTCTGCCGGTATGGCCGAGTTGCTTAGTACGCACGTAGTTTCGACGAGAGATCGTTGTCCGACCGCTTCAGTCGCACTCAAGCCGCGGGGCCGACGCACGCCTCGCACTCCAACCGGTTTTAAGTTCACTCGTAAAGTTATCAACGAATAATTGCATGAAGTCATCGATTAAATTAAGTGTACACCATACATTGTTATTGTTTATCATTTTTTTAACGTCACAAAAGTTTTATGAAGGTTTGATGATAAAGTTTGACAGTTGTAAACGCCACAAGTGTCCGTGAAAAAAGTTCTGTGCGATCCGATTGGTTGGTTTGTGTTGTTTTGTGATTCGTGTCCGCTAGCAGGATGAATGGGACGCCGGCTAGAAGGCCCAAAAGCGCCTTTTCTGAAATGGTAAGTTTTTGTAACTTTACTTCAAACTTTCTTTAAAAGCGATAAGTTTAAAGTTTACCTTAGGGATTGCGTGACATTTTGGCCAGTCGGTCAAAACTAGAAATACTTAACTAACATTATACCTATCTAATCGTGATTTAATGGCTATTTCTGCACAAGGATAAATCACGACTAAATGTAAATGTTGAAATCACAGATTCAAATACAAAATAGACTCAAAACAAAACCTGTTTAATGACATACATTTTTGAATCGTGCAATAATCAAACCTCCTATGCTTCAGCTCACAGTCATCGCTATCTATGCACTCAAGCTTGACTCAATAATTACTGAGTGAAGTTTTTACCAAAGCCTTTTAAATTTCGAAATACTTTTTTATCGTGTTTAACCCTAACTCGTCGGCTAAAGTTTACGAGTGTGTGTGACCTGTTTTGAAGGCTATATCCCTGGGGTATAGAGGACCCCTGTTAGTATCAAAGGGTTGAAAACAAGTGATAAGTTCCCCTGCATTGGTCGGACGATGCAAAATTAATTGCTCCATAAAATTGTTATATGATTTATTGTTTTGTTTACAATCTGTGTAATGAAATTGTTGATATTGTATGCGTTTGAGTATTTGCCTTAGTTTTCATTTAATATTGATTATTTTGACAGTTACAAAATTTAAGTTTTTGAAAATAATCGGTATAACAATTATCTTTCACACTACGGGAGACAGGTCATTAAAATTAAAAAGCGGCGGTAGCTTAATGGCTAAGGCATCGGTCTCGAAATCGTGATCGAATCGCGGGTTCGAATCCTACCCATTATACTACCGACGACGTGAACCCACTCCTAACACAAGCCTTTGATCTTAGCTGGAGGGGTTAACAAAATTGCTAGTAATGTAGGACTCTGCTGCATCCACATTGCTAGTTATCTTTAATAAAAAAAAGATTTGAAACCTGTATAAAAAAAAAATCAATGAGACTTGATGTCTACCAAGTCTCCTCCTTTTGTAATTTATTTTTTTATTCTTATTCTTATTTTTTACAATTGATATGTGTTTGAAAAAAATAATAAGTTTATTAGTTCTGTGGCTCAGTTCCAAGAGTCCAAGAGGCATTCGATTCCCACGCGGTAAAAATATTTGTGTGGTTCACAAATATTTGTTCCTAGACTGGATATACTTTGTGTCTGTTTGTAAAGTCCCCAACACAATTTGTGCCTTTAAAAACATATAACTAACCAAACAATTACGAAACACCTAAATTAATTAATGTATACTTAGACCTAACTTAAACGGAACATTAAGTTAAACGTCCAGTTTAACTTAGTCGGTTACTTAATCCTATTGGAATGTATATTAACTACTTTTATCAAGCCATCGATAAGTTTTAAAAGTACCTACTGTACTTGACAACTTAGTGGGTAATTGAAACTTGTAAATTCCTTTTCAAATTGTCAATATTTTAAGTTAACTAGCGATGTGACCTACATTACTTGCAATCCTGTGTTATATGTAAGCATTAATAACTATTTAATAGGGGTCATTTCGCAAATTTGACATAATTGTATGGAGTGACGTTTGTGCATCGTAATTTATTAAAATTCGGATTATTAATAATTATGTTTTTAGGTCTTAATAAATTAGATAATAATAAATAAAATAGAATAATTTTATTAGTTAAGGGTCTAAGTGTATTTTGTCATTTAATTTTATTTGTAAAGTAGTGGACCCGCGCAACTTCGTATGCGTCAATTTTCCCTGTTTTTGTAAAATTTTTCATTGCTGCTCCGCTCCTATTGGTCGTAGCGTGATGTTATATAGCCTATAGCCTTCCTCGATAAATGTGCTATCCAACGGAAAAATATTTTTTCAATTGGGACCAGTAGTTCCTGAGATTACCGCGTTTAAACAAACAATAAACTCTTCAGCTTTGTAATATTAGTATAGATATACGTTTTATTTAATACAAAAATCATTGTAGAATGGCCACTTCTTTCGCAAAAAAATACTGCAGTTTTTCATTTATTACAATTTATTGTAATATTTTTATTAAAATATGGTACATTATGTGTCAACAAATTTATATATATGATGTTTTGGTAATTTTTTACAGTCTGTTTATCTTTAAACAGACTGTGAAAAATTGATTGATTTAAAACCTCTTGGTTTAATTAAAGAATTAGTCCTTTGAAAATAGCTAAACACATAGGTACAAAGAAACAAATCAATATTTGTAAATGTGGTACATTAACTGTTAATATTAAAGATTGGTCTATTTTTCAACATGTGTTCATAGTGCAAAAATATTTCTTAAGAAGGTAAATTAAGTACTTGAAAATGCAGATTACTGACATGTAAATACGAAATGCCTCTTTAATTTCATTTGTTCTTATAATTTCACAATTTTGCTATCGTTTATCATAGTTGCTACTCTTTATATTAGCTGTAGTTGTCTATAATTGAATGAGAACAATGAGTATTTGTAATTTGTTTTGTATCATTTATTGGCGATTCTAATGAAATAGATAAATGAATAAATACACCTCCACCTAAGCTAAATTGCTTCTGTTAGAACTGGGTTCACATCGGTAGTTTAATAGGATTCGAACCCGCAACCTCACGATTGCTAGTTTGATGCTTTAACCATTAGGCTATCACAGTTTTATATTAAGTTAATAATAGCAGTTCGAACGGGGGAGAGAGACTCGACCCGCCGGTTGTCTATGCTTTATCAAGGAATAGTACACATATAGCAGAAGAACAAGATACTTATGTGGAGGAGAACTTGAAGTCCTTGACCTGCCTCTCACTAGGATCCACCATACCTGGCTCCTGCGCCTAATCCCTGGCAAACAGGAGATATCTCTTAAGAAGAAAAAAATGCAGTTGTTCCTATTACATTAACAGGAGATTCTTTCCCAGTCAGGGAAAGTCTACTATATTCATCTCTTTTTAACTTATCACGCTATTTATACAAGAGAACGAATCAAAATAATGTTTCCGAAACATATCGTTATAATCTGGTCTTGTTTTACAAGTTTTATATGTAGATGGCCATGAACTGTGATAGCGTATGTACGTATATGGTAATACGAGTTAAAATTCCGAGAGGCGCATAACGATGGGTACTTGGAACGTAACCATTACGAACAAGCTGTTACTGACAACAATTTCACTTACGAGCATACACTTTAAGGCTTAGACATTTTAACTTTTGAATAAAATTGTAAAAGCGGCGGTAGCCTAATGGCTAAGGCATCGGTCTCGCAATCGCGAGGTCGCGGATTCGAATCCTACCCATTATACTACCGACGTGATTTTTTTTTTTTTTTTGTTGGGGCGGGAAAAATTCCTTACGAACACCCCCACTGTCCGGGGAAGACGGTGGAGGTAGTGTGGGGTTTGCACCCACTAAAAAACCCGCCATGTACACGTATAAATACTGACTTAATAATGATATTATTAAATCAGTATTTACGTGAACCCATTCCTAACACAAGCCTTTGAGCTTAGCTGGAGGGGTTAACAAGATTGCTAGTAATGTGGGAGTCAATCCCACATTGCTAAGTTATCTTTTTACAAAAAAAAAAAATGTTTCCGTAGTCAAGATAGTTAAACGGAATCCTTAAAGTTTCACTCTATCCATACAACTTATAACTTACAATGACTTGGGACAACTTACCCACGGCCATCTGAGCCCAAACTAAGTAGAGCCTGTACAAACTGATAAACATATTTCACCAATATGGCCACATATAGAAGACTCGTACCTACCCAATCATCTACAAATCCAGTTTTGGTCAGAGTTAAGTATTGTCGCATCGGCCGCGCGCGTCAGACGCTTGTCGTAAGCCGCGCGCGGCTCGCGATCGGCCGCGGTGCACGGAAATGAACCTTTACAGCACAAATTGGAAGATTCTGAAAGTCAAATATTTGCAGTTGCATAATCAAGCTTCCCATTCAAGCTTTACTTTAGATATTAGCTTAACGTTGAGTTAGATAGCTTCGAAATCGAGTCTATATAACTAAAGGTTTGAAATTTGTGTTTCAATACTGAAGCTACCGTTGAAACAGCTTTCATGTCTTTGAAGACGATCTGGTAGGTACTACTTTAATCACTTAATACAAAATGTAACTCTCATAAGCATGACTGAATTTGAAAAAGATCTGATCAGAATAACTGCCTCTGTGGCGCGGTGGTAGTGTGTCCGACTGCTACGCAAGATTGGGTTCGATTCCCACACGGAACACTTTGTGTGATCCACAAATTGTTGTTCCGAGTTTGGGTGTACTTTGTGTCCGTGACTTGTATGTTTGTAAAGTCCCCCGCGATACAGGGCTTGTGCAATACTGCGGGATCGTTTTAAAAAAAAAGTAAAATAATAGAGCAAAGAACTTGGTGATATAACTCTTGGCTATTTTGTCAATTGCCAAAATTAATTGATGAAACATACTCCAGCAATAATGAGAACAGTAAGTTTGTCATCGAATCGATTTGTCATCGATCAGGAAAAGCGATTGCGTTGGTATGGACACGTCATGAGGAACATATGATCAGAAATGTTTTAACAAATGCACAACCACAGAAAAGAGGCGCTGGTCGCCCTCCGGTGACCTGGACGATGGGTAACTATTTCCAAAGATACAAATATGATGGACGTAGATCCGGAATTATTACAAAGACCCATAGAGTGGCGTAATAGGATTAGAAGGTCCGACCCCAAGAGACCTGGGGAATAGGCGCAGTGAAAGTATAAGTAAGTTTATCATCGTTTTTGAAAAATCTGTACTGACGTCAGAAATATAAATAAAAAAATAAAATATGTTATGTAGGGTATCTTGTTTGCATTTGCAAACAAGATCTCCTACATTAATATCATGTTGTCAGAGGCACAATACTAAGTTCATCGAGATTAATTAATGCCTCTGACTGCATGATATTCCATAATATGTAGGGGATCTTGTTTGCATATTTTTTGCGCAGGCGGGTTTTTATTTTTTTAACTTTTATCACATTGCCAAGTATTGAAATTTGAGAAAAAAAGAATGGTTGCTAATTACCTTTTTTAGTATTACAGTCATAATAAATGTTGAACCTTTTTCAAATGCTTACAATGAGCCCTTTAATTTGACACCCATATAGTGGCATTCGAAAAAACTTTTTTTACCTTGTTTTTGACATCTCTCAGCCGCCATGTTTGTTTTTTTCAAACGTCACTTATCTAAGAACACTTGAGCGGTCAAGACATATCTAACGACATCTTAATTGTTTAAACCCTTCCTTGCCGTCGAGTAAATAGGTATCAATTGCATTTATTCAGTAAATTTTGTGAAACCTAGTCTAAATATTTTGACTTCAACTCATCCGAAAAAAGACATCATCATCATCAGCCTATCGCAGTCTACTGCTGGACATAGGCCTCTCCAATTGCACGCCACTTTGTTCTATTATATATCTATTATATTTCTTTTTCACCTGGCCTGAAAAAAGACATACCCCTAAAAAAACGAATTCACTGACCAAAGTTAACGTCTAAATGGGATATTATTCTTAAAGTATTTTGTTCCAGGCTCCCAGCTGCCTGGAGTTATTAATTCTGACTTAATCCTTCGTGGTTGTTGGCTAAAAATATAATGAAATGTTTTTGTACCTGCCCTGCCACCCCAATTAGGTAGTCTAGTGCAATATAATCTACAGCCTAACGGTAATAGGCAGATCAGGTTTAACATTTGATTAATTCGAAATTTCTAGATTAAAAGTCATTTTTAATTCTAAACGCAAAATTGGTGTTTTTATGTTACAAAACCTGTTATAGTATTTTTATAGGCATTTCTTGCCAATTACTTTATTAATACAATAATTACATTATTGAAAGATAGAAAAATTTGAAGGCCAGGCCCAGGAATCGAACCCGAGACTCCCGTAAGCCAAACCGGGGCTGGAATCGAACCTCCTATCTGGACTCAATTTTTTCTATCTTTTCCTGCAGGCGAGTTGGGCCCTCGCTTGCGACATCTAGCTGCTAGTTAAAAAACTATCACGGCTTTTATTATTACTTCGTTTACAGAAAATCTGTAGACAGTCAGAAAATCTTTTTTTAAGTTATGTAAAAAAATAAGGCTCAATAACAATACAATAATATTAATAAAACTAAAAAAAATTCAAAAATATTATATATTTTTTTAAATCTACAGTGGGGCACATTACCTACACACAAACGTCCGTTTTATGTGCCCAAATAAATATTCTAATTTTGTTGGCTTTTACTTTTCGCATTTCCCTTAACCTTTGTCCCATAACTATTACAATTGTCTCGGCGACTTGTACAGTCTTTGCATAGAAAGCTGGACCCTATACAAACTTAATTCAGTCAATTTTCCCCTTCATATACGTACGTACGTCCAACCTTACGATTTTTCTCCAAAACCGAACTAAAAATATTTATTTAGAAGTTATATAAGGCTACAAACATTGAACCTAAAACTAAACAAACCTTGAATGCCGCATGAAATCAGAACTGTATGTTTCAGTTTCAAATATTTGAGAGAGGTTCAGTTGAATTGTGCAAACAAGTTATGCATCCGGTTACTATAGAGAATTCCAGAGGAATATTTTTATTTCTAGCTAACAAAATTTCCGACAAAACCAAAATTTTGAACATCAAAAGGAAAACTCGAACAATATTTTTCATTGATGCTCAACTCCAATTAGTCATGGCGTGATGTTATATAACCTATAGCCTTCCTCGATAAATGGGCTATCCAACACTAAAAGATGTTTTCAATTCTAACCAGTAGCTCCTGAAATTATGCCGTTCAAACAAACACTTCAGCTTAATGTTAATAATATTAGTATATAGATTTTCCTTATTGTAGAAAAAATATATTGATTATGAAAATATATATATATTACGGGTCTTAATCGCATGAATAATTTAAGGTAAAATACCTTGTTTATTGCCCGACGTTTCGACCGTATTCATAACTTCAAAACGGCTTAACCAACTTTTATTACATAAATAAAGTAAAGAATGGAAAAAAACAATACTGTATTATTAGATACCTACTTAATCAGTAACCTCGTTAGTTCGATCCCCACCCAGGATAAAACTTTGTGTGATGAGCACGATGGTTTATTCTGTGTCTGGGCGTTATTTATCTAAAATATGTATGCATTTAGAAATATATAAGTATGTTTATCAGTTGTCTGGTTTCCATAGTACAAGCTCTGCTTAGTTTGGGATCAGATAGCGTTGTGTGAGTTGTCCCAACATATTATATTATATATTATATTATATAATAAGTCGATTGTATCACTATCGTCACAGCTATAATACCCGTATTTTTATAATTCCAAACCATTTAAACATACCTTACTATGGAAACATTATTGTGTAGGTAACACAATTCCGATAAAACAAAATAAAAATAAACATTCAAAAAGAATGAATTTCTGAATACTTGGTATTTCATAATAAAACAAAATTCTTTCATTTAAATATTACGGGCAAATGGAAATTACAATCTGGTATTTTCGGAAAATAAATTGAATTCAGTTTATCATAATACAAACTGTTCCATTGAATTTTCCAACCTGATAGTGAGGTATTTCAATTATTTTCAATAATATGGATGCAATTTCATATAGACGCCTTACATCGGAATAGGATTATTATTTTATCATTTACCTGTTTACCTACAATGGATTGAATAATGAGGTTTGATGATGTTTACCTTTTATATGTGCTTTGGAATCTACGATATGTACGGTAGGTACCAAATTTACCAAAGAACCTACCATAATATACATGTATAGTAGATACTTTGGCACAGTTAAAGTTTACATAGAGAAGGAATATAGAAAGCTAATATTTTTTTATAATATGCATTAGGAATACATTGAACAAATTAAAATAAACATATCACACACTATAGTAGATAAATCCTAATTCTTTCGTAGGTATTATGCTATCGACATGAACATCAAAGATCAATTTTGAGTCGAATGTTATCCCTAATGTTATCTACTCTGGTGATGGGTGTATTTTTTAGGTAGTTACCTACTATAGAAGAAAGAAAAGACGAAAGAAACATCGTTTATTTGTTACAGATACAATTAGCTACATTATAATTAGATATATAATACATAGTAAGTAATAAATATGTTATCTATGCTATAGTAAGCTGGACTAGGTTTACGCGAAAAAAGCATACATATATATAGCAATTAGATACCTTAAGGTCAAGATTAATAACACTACAGTATGTTTGGAAGCGATTGAAAAACCCTTGACAAGTTGAAAATGTATTTTATTATAATCTTTTGTGTAATTTGAAGTTCCGCTAGTTTTGTCTTACCAGCGCTACCCCAAAATTATGGGAATTGTGATATAATTAGAACATACTATAGTAAAGTGTTAGTATGTATAAATTAAAGGAAACCAACTGACTGTTATATTAACGCACAGTTCAAATAATTGGACAGATTGGATTGACATTGCACAAACAGATAGTTATTATGACGTAGCCATCCGTTAATAACAAAAATATTCGAATTTCAACCCCTGGGTAAAACGAGTGTTCGGAAAATTTCAAATAAAATCAATTGAACGCGGATGAAAGCTACACTTTTATTATTTTTTATATATAAAATAGGGGTAGTATGTATACATATCCACAGATATGATAACAGTATCTTGCTGTAACATAATTATGTAGGTAACCAACCAAGAGAAATAAACAAGTAAAGAAAGGAATATTACAATGGCCAAAGTATGTTGCCTAGGTACCTACTTACGAGTAGGTACTACAATATTAACCCAAAGATCCCCGATCATGGATATCAAAGATTTGTAGAATTATGTAGTGATGAGAAATAGAGCCCTTCTAGGTATAAATAGCCAGTCTTTGCGGACGGCTTCACCAACATATTGGTCGTAAAATGTAATAACCAACAATCCGTATTGGGCCAACATGACCGTACGGATCATAGGACAGAGTATAGTCTAGTATTAGAAAGACCATCAATGCCAATAACTTTTGTATTGGAAAGGTTTTCATCAGTGTGCACACATTATACCTGAATTATAATTACTTTAGATAGTAAGCGAATAATTTAATAATCTTTAAAGAAATAAAGTTTTTTAAACCAGAGTAGATAGGTACGCATTTATTCGATTCTTACTTGATTATTGAGATCAATTTAATTTAGGAACAAGGAAGTTCAACATTATGCTATTCAATAAAATGAGAGTTCAACATTTTCCCAATTGAAATTCAACATTAGCATAAGTTTCTAACCCAATGCCAAATCAGCATAACTAGAGTTTAGAACCTAGTGGGTCGAATAGGACTTTTTCATCTGGCATAAAAAAATGTTAGTGACAAGAATTACTAAAGCCAATTTCTGTTGTAATACGAGCGTGGCGTACAATTTGTGACGCCTCTGTCAAATGCCATTTACGTTTTAGGGTTCCGTACCTCAAAAGAAAAAACGGCACTCGTGTCTCTGTCCTTCTATCACAGCCAATTTGCTCAGAATCTACTGGACCGATTAAATTCAAACTTAGTACGCTTAGAGATTAGATAAAAGATTTTTGAATTTGATAACCACTTTTGGGGGACGAACTATATTTTTTTTAAACTAACCGTAATTGAATTTACTAAACGTATCGTGTAACATATCAAGTGACAGGACTTGTTGGGACCATGTTAAATATACCTACTTTTTTTTAAGTTGTTAAGGAAAAACCATGAAAATAGACCCCCCCCCCCTCCTTATCTCCAAAGCTACTGGCTCTAATATTTTGAAAAAAATACAAAAGATAGTTCTTAATCTATATAAAAATGGGGGTCATTTATGTTAATGGGGGTCAATATGTTTCCAAATTAGAAATTTAAAAAGAAGTTTGACTAACTGTATTGCGTAACATATCAAATCAAATATATTTTTGTAAACATTTTAAAATAATTATTTTTTAAGTTATTTAGGAAAAAACATGAAAATTTAACACCCCCCCCTATCTAAAGCTACAGGGCGGGCCTAATATTTTGATAAAAAAGATACTTTAAAGGGTGTAAGGTCCCACTAATGTGTCCCAACGAATCCCACATTACTAGTTATCTTAAAAAAATGTGAACCTTGCTCAAGCACACAGAATAAGCAGGCAGAGCTTAATATATAACATTAGTATGGATTTTGGAATAACATAATGGTAGGGAGGGACTGCACTTTAGTGCATTCACACACTTGTTTGACACAACCTGTGTGAGGGAGTCACGCTTCAGTCACCACAATCCATAATGTTTTGTCGGTACTTCAATTGAGCTAATTAAATCAAGATTGGAATCATGATGTGATAAATGAATCGTGAAAAAGATGTTTTTGTTATGCAACATGAATTAGCATCATTTGTGACTGTGAATAGATGTTAACCTATTTTTAATGGACTCAAATATATCATCATGCTTGTATAGTACCATATTGTCACAATTACCAATAGCTGAAGCACGAACATAACAAACAGATTTTCTAATAGTTAACGCAATATGGCACAGAAATTAGCGTTCCGTATGCTTATTTTTAATTAAAATAAGAGATACTTTGTAGTTTTGTAGTATTTTTACCCTGACTGCTAAGCTGGAGGTCGTGGGTTCGATCCCCACCCAGGATAAAACTTTGTGTGATAAGCACGATGGTTTATTCTGTGTCTGGGTGTAATTTATCTTAATATGTATGTGTTTAGAAATATACCTATAAGTATGTTTATCAGTTGTCTGGTTGCCATAGTACAAGCTGTGCTTGGTTTGGGATCAGATGACGGTGTGTGAGTTGTCCCAAGATTTTATGTTATTATTATTATTTGATTTTAACTTTTGTCAGTTAATTATTGTAAAATGAGAATAGTTTTTGTTAAACCATAGCCAACTGTAGCTGGCCATGGAGAAAGACGATTGCATTATCACAGCCATTTTTAGGTTTGGAATACTATCAAGAAAGTTCTCAAATAGTACAATCAAGTACTATATCTTGGTATGGGACCAAGATATAGTACAAGGTAATAAAGGTGTAGTGGGCGAAGACCATTACCAAAATAGAAAATGTAATGCTAACTTTAAATATTCCGTGTATGAATCTTTACGTCACAGTAATGTATTTAATATTCTCTATCTAGCTATTTTTATTTATGAGTTATGTAAGAATAATATGAAGTCTTTCAATAACAATTAGGTTACTGCACGTACACATTCCATTTTTACATCACCCTAAGGTTTAGCATTAAGTCCACCTTTGTACAACTTTGTGCTTAAAGTTTTAAATAAATAAAATAAAAATAATGTTGCTATTTTCTTTGGAGAAAGAATATTTACGATATAATAAGGTTGCTACTTGTTTACGCCAATATACCTAGTATCTATATTAATATTATTATTCAACTTGCTATCTAAATGGCAGTAAATAAGATAAGCAATATGTTATATGATATTCATTAACCACCCGCCTATCAGTCTACTGATTTACAGTACAGACTTATAGATAAGTATCGATATTCGCAAATGATAAAAATCGTTATCGTATTTATATCGCACGAATCGATTCGGAGTTATTAGATGGACCGCTGTACATAATATTTGACTGGCCTCTTGGCAAGTTATTAGTGCGCTTAACTGCCGAGCTAAATGGGTTCGATTCCCACCAAGGATTAATCTATGTGTGATGAGCATGATTGTTTATTCCATGTCTGAGTATTATTAGTCTATAACATGCAAGTGATTCTAATTATATAGTACAAGCTCTGTCAGTACTTAAGCCGAATTGGATATGAATTTTTATTTTATTTTTTTCAATGGTTGTTCAGCAACTTTTTAAATTTTTCATTTCATTTATTCAATATACAATTTATGATTTACATTGAATAATAAAAACCCACACATTGCTTCGCATTTGCACCCAACACAGTAAACACTTACACAAAATATAAATCAACACTAAAACATTGCCATTAAAAAATAAATGATTAAATTAAAACATTACTAAATTGACAGAGTGATCCACCGAATAGAAACATTTTTCTAATAGGAAGTCTTTTAGCCTTTTTATAAAAAATAGGATTATAAATTTAGTATTTTTATGCAATAGGTAGATTAATGGTGCACTGTGTGCCTGGCAATATCCAGTTTCGGATGTAAATTCATATTGGCTTTAATATAGTTTGAGATCGTAAAGTCGTGTGTAAATTGTCTCGAGATATTAATTGAATATTTGTACACCTAAGTCGATTTCTAAATCAGGCACTGTATCACGAACCATAAATATGATATTTTTAACAGATACACTTACGATATTTCTATGTTCTTACACGATATCTGCGTAACTTCAAGTTACGGAGGTATCGAGTAAGAGTAAAGTCGATTTCTGAATTAGGCACTGTGTCACGGACCATAAATACGATATTTTTGACAGATACACTTAGGTACAATATTTCTACGCTCTAACTTGATACCTGCGTAACTTCAAGTTATGGAGATATCGAGAAAGAGTAAAGTCGATTTCTAAATTAGGCACTGCGTCACGGACCATAAATATGATATTTTTAACAGATATACTTACGATATTTCTACGTTCTTACTCGATATCTGCGTAACTTCAAGTTACGAAGGTATCGAGTAAGAGTAAAGTCGATTTCTGAATTAGGCACTGTGTCACGGACCATAAATACGATATTTTTGACAGATACACTTACGATATTTCTACGCTCTTACTCGACACCTCCGTTACTTCAAGTTACGAACTAAGTTCAAGCGCATAAACCTATTACCTGTTGAATGTTCCATAATTCATGACTGCCATCGATAAATAATTCGTCAGTTAAGTGGCTATACGACCTCCGTACGCTAAAGGCCATAGGTTCAATGAACTCTGAGATTATGAAGTTTCACAACCACTAATCTTGGTGGTTCAGAGTTTAGAGACAAAACACAGAGTACAGAAGGAAAGCAGAGATAACGGTGGTAGGTCTAACGCCCTTTTTAATAATCTGTCTATCGATAAATTTTACCACTAGAGATAGAATTTTGACGTATTTTATGTGGAACTTATATCATTTATTTTTTAAAGACGACTCCCGCAGTAAAGTATAAGTCCTGTGTCGAGGGGGATTTAACAAACATACCCAGACTCAGAACAACAATTTGTGGATCACACAAAGTGGTGTCCCGTGTGGGAATCGAACCCACGACCTCTTGTGTAGCAGTAGGACACACTTCCACCGCGCCACAGAGGCAGTTAATCTCTATCTCTAGTATCTCTAGTAGCCAAATCAATACATAGATAGAATATTGAGACCTGCCGTGAGACATAGGCCGTCTTGATGGGTACCACAACACTGTCAGTTATTCTGCCGGGAAATAATAATGTTTCCGTTGAAGGGCACTGTAGCATGTGCAATTACTGGGCAAATGTGATTTATGAACTAATGTCTCAAATGAGGATCGCGGTGCTGTGACTTTCAGATCTTTGCCAAACAAGGATTTTGGTGTTACTGTTATGGGCTAACGTGACGCTTACCATCAGGTCATCACTCGTCTCGTCATTACGTAGTAAAAAAAAAACTGCGGCACTCGGGGACTGCCGCGGTAAAGCTATTGCACAGCATTTTTTATCAACTAAAAAAACAAAAAAAAATATTTTTTTTAATAAAAAAAATATATTAAAACAAAAATCAGTAAAGTAATAAAAAAAAACTAAAAAATATCACCGCTGTGCCGGTCGGAGTGGGGGGTGTTAGATTATATCCGTTACGGAATTTCTGGATTCGGTCTCCACGCTCAAGGCCCGCGATAGAAGCTAGGGAATAGCTTAAAAACCCTCATGGACATGGCACCTATGTGCCGAAGGTGCTCCGAGTGTAGGTACTCTCGATGTTGTGGTTTATAGTCAAGACTGATTTCTAATATACTAATAACCTCCAGCTCGTGACATCTTTACATAACACTAAATAACTTTGTAATATCAGTTTTGGAAAATATTTAATATATTAACCCTCAATCACCTACCACTTGTCTTTGGCCTTAACCATCTACAGACTATTTTTATATGAAAAAACAGCCTGTATATTTCAAACTAGCAGCTTAAATCAGTGTTGTCTAATTATCAATTCCCTATTCCTACTAACATTATGTCTTTTATGGGGATAACGCGATATGTATCAAGTTTATAGGTACAGGGTGTAGATTTAGCCAGTCAAATTCCTGCAGAGGGCATGATGAGACCATGGTCTCATCATGATATTAAACCGAAGTTTTTGAAAAAAAAGGTGAAATGCGGTAGCCGTTGTGGCGGGTTGAAGCGCGAATTTTGGGATTCGAATTTTGACTAACATCGTTATGAAAAAAATTAACCATATTTTTTTCAGATCAACCCTGCAAGAAATCGACTGTCTAAATCGGCAGCCTGTATATGTATATCTAATTACTAGTCCTGATTTACTGATTCATCAACGCAGAGTCTAAACTGCTACGATTACAAACCTAAAATGTTGGTAGTTGACACTTTTTATGTTGTGGGTATTCACTAAGAAAAGATTTTTCAAAGATTTCCCTAAGGCAGTAAAATATTGAGTTTGTATAAAACTTCGTCTGTTCTATCTATTATGAAATTTGCCTATTTGGTTTGAAATAAAGTAACACGTGTAACGTGTTTTAACGTTTTTGGAAAATCGCCCTTAAAGGTGTAAAATCAATCACATGGGCGAACTACAGCCAGTTAGGTACCAATAAACTAACAATATACTAGCAGAATAAATATCACAATACTCTATTTATAAACAACAGTTTATTTCATTATAAATCATATTAATGATGCTCTAACTGTTCGAGTTAATGACCCGTACTCTTATAATCACAATAGCGGCCAAGCGATGTAAATAGGTACTCTAACAAACGCATATTACGCTCCATAAGGATTGATTTGAATATAAGCGTATCTATAAATATCGTAAAAATACGCGATATGAAACTCGCTGCACTCTCCTACGTGGTAACTTCACATGATTTATTTTAATAATTGAAAATTACAATTTTTATTAATAAGGGTTACTGCACTGGCCGGCATTAATCGGCACTGCCGCAAGGTTAAATCGAATATATGGCCGGGACAGCAGTGATTGATCGGGTCGGCTCTGTCGTTCATCGATTAAGTACTTCCGAATCGAATGATGTCGAATGACCCGAATGAACTACCGGATCAGCACTTCTTAATGAAACTGAACAGGTGTAATAGTTGGTTCGGGTCGGCTTTGTTGTTCGGCAGATAATGTCGAACGGAGACCCGCTTATGTGTCTAACAACTCTAAGTTGGCCAATCCACTGGGGAAATAGAAATATAGTAACTTTTTTGATTTGAGCATTTTTATAAAACAAAACCCTTATAGTCTCGCCTTGTCCGTCTGTCCGCAGCTTAGCTCAGAGACTGTTAGCGCTAGAAGGCTGTAATTTTGTGGATACACATAATAATTACGCTGACAAAGTGAAAGAATAAAATCTAGATATAACATTTTTTGAGGGTACCTCCGCTATATGTAAAGTGGGGATGTAATTTTTTTTCTCACCTACCCCATCGTGTAGGGTATCATTAGATAGGTATATAAAAACGGTTAGGTTTGTGAAAATAGCATTAGCTTTAAAACGCAAATTTATGCTTGAGACTAGTGCCCCCCGCTCTCATTATTTGTAGGTGTATGATAGAAAAAATCGACTCCGGTGGGACCCAAACCCGGGACATACTTCCATGCCTACAGCATTAACCTTTCCGCCACAGCCTCTTGCACAGCAATCGCAGTTATAAACCAATAGATGTACAACAAATATGCATATAGAAGTAAATACGCGTATGTATAAACCAATGGAGCTTGTTACAGCTGTTCAACCGGCTTAGTTTATTATTTATGAGATAATTGCACCCACACAGTACACAGATTATGTCATCCTGAGGCGATGTGCTCGTGTGAGCATATGCACGGCTGCTGGCTCGCTCGACGTTGTCAACAACGACATATGTGACCGAAGTTGAAAGTTGTACAGGATAATTTTTAAAATACTAATAACTTCCTGGTCCTACTTCTCACTTTTGGAAAATCTATACTAATATTATAAAGCTGAAGAGTTTGTTTGTTTGTTTGTTTGAACGCAGTTATCTCAGGAACTACTGGCCCGAATTGAGAAAATATTTTTCTGTTGGGTAGCCCATTTATCGAGAAAGACTATAGACTATATAACATCACGCTACGACCAATAGAAGCGGAGCAGTAATGAAAAATGTTGCGAAAACGGGGGAAATGTACGCATACGAAGTTGCGCGGGACAGCTAGTATTTAATATATTAAGCCGTAATCACCTACCACTTGTTTTTAGAATTATGACCTTAACCACCTACAAACTATTTTACTGGAGTAAAATCATTGTTTATTGTGAGGTTGAAGCCCTAAACCTCACAACAAAACAACGACTTTACTCCGTGTCTCACAGATGTATGGTAGATGGTTGTGTGACAAAAGTAGTTTGTTTAGTTAACTTGTAAATTTGTATTTATTTTTTCAAAAATGTATTACCAAGTTATTTGGTGTAATACAAAGGAGCCACGGGCGGACAAAAACTAGTCCAAAAAAGCGGCAACTCTTGTTAGATTTAACTGGACATGTAAGAAAATCCGCACTTCACCTCCTTATTGGGCCATTGTGCGTGTTGTACTTATCTTATACGACACTCCAGCCAACCCAGGCACTCCCAGAACGCCAACAATATTATGCAATGGAGTATGAGTTGTAAAACTGAATTTTAATGACTTTAATATTCCCTGCCTAGTCGGGTAGTCTGTGATGAAATTGGCCACTGTAAACAAAATCGGTGAGGAGACTAACTATTCCAATTAATTTAAGGACTAGCTGTCTCGTGCAACGTCGGGAAATAAACAAAGGTATTTAGCCTTAAAATAAAATATTTACGCGATAACCCGTAGCTTATAAATTTCTATAACTTCGTATGAATCAATTTTCCCCGTTTTTGCAACATTTTTCATTGCTGCTCCGCTAGTATTGGTAGCGTTATGTTATATAGCCTATAGCCTTCCTCGATAAACGGGCTATCCAACAGTGCAAGAATTTTTCAATTCGGATCAGTAGTTCCTGAGATTACCGCGTTTAAACAAACAAACTCTTCAGCTTTATAATATTAGTATAGATTTTTTATTGGTTTCCCTTTTAGGGTCACGTAGCCAGAATGCCAAAAAAACTGAACCCTTATAGTTTCGTCATGTCCGTCTGTCTGTCCGTCCGTATGTCACAGGCATTTTACTCAGAGACTTCTCAACCCTACACTGAGCATGGTCCGACATGCTCTTGCCCGGTTTTTTATTTCTCTTTATACTTAACTGCAATCTGTCACCACACGTTGTTAGTTTGTGACTAGATAATCTAACCAACTATCAAAGTATCATCAATAAATCTAATTCTGTCCTCAAATCCACTAAAACTCATACACAAAACAAGTAATGTAATAAAACTACGCTTAAGAATAAGTACCAACATCGTTACGTCGGTTTATAGTACAAACAAACTGTTGTCCTTGACACTGACCTCGTTTGAAGACGGTTCAACGCCTTCGTGTAAATCAAATGTTCTGCTTAGAGAGACTATTCTTATTCTTTTGAGTAAGGCAATAGACCTGGAATTTTCTTACAAGTAGTTCTTTAAATGTTGATAAACTTTCGCGATTTGTACACATTATAAATATATATATATATTACGGGTCTTAATCGCGTGAATAATTTAAGGTAAAATACCTTGTTGCAATACGGTCAAAACGTCGGGCAATAAACAAGGTATTTTACCTTAAATTATTCACGCGATTAAGACCCGTAATATATATATTTTAATAAAGTAGTTATTTTTTAGTGTCTATATTAGTCGTTCAAATTTTGGTACGTACCAAGAATGTTTGCACGCATTTGAGAAGCGGTCAGCGTGTATCTATACATTCCAATTTTATTCGCATAGTCTGCGTATTAATTTGCGAATTCCTTTGTGACCTTTTTGAGATGGTCGGGGAATGTGTGAAAAGAAACTGATAGTGATTGAGAAAAAATATTTACGAGTGCCGTCTTACACTTGTTAGATCGCATTATTTAAGCACATATACAGGGTGTCTCAAAACCATGCCACATTGAGGGAAAGTATCTTAAATATAGTTAAAAAAAAACACTTTAATAAAAGACGACTTAATTTTAATTAACACAGAAATGCAAAATTTTACATTTAATTAAATACAATTTGTAGTTAATCACGAGTAACGCTGTGCCCAACTGTTGCATTCTTACAGTGTTACTGTTTCTATTTTAAAAATTGAATTTATACGTATTATTTTAAACATTCATCACGCAAATATTAGTAAATCGACAAATTGCGATATTGTATCTTAAGTGTGCTAATTTCCGTATTACAGAATAGGACATGCTTTGAGCATTTGTTATTGATATATTTGTCGTAATTAATAATAATTTATAGTGCCATAAAATGCACAGACTTTTACAACAATTTCTACAAATTATGCTAAAAAAGAAATAGTATAATATACATAGCAAGGTAAGATGTCACGAAATTTGTCGTAATTTGCAGTTCGGTGTAATTATTTTAACTTAAATTTTAACTTAAAATTTCTTCCATTTAAGATTATGTTAATAGAAAAAAATAATTCTAATAATTGACCCTTTCGATTGGTATCATAAAAATACAGGGTGTGTCTTTTGTCATATTTTGCGGTTTCGATTCCTGGTCGGACAAAAATGTTTGAATGCAATTCTATTTATTTTTAAAATCTAAGTTGAGTCTTCTTTCAGTAAAATATTCTATCGACAATATCTAGGCTACTTTTCCGTGTGGCATAGTTTTGAGACATCCTGTAGAGGAACGAATTATCATACATATTACGAGTGTTTTATTTTACACCTTTTTCGTAGAGTTGTAAAATTGACCATAATGGGGGACCAACGGAAAAACAGAAAATGGTTAAAATTAAAAGTAGATGTTATAGCCAAATGTTATAGTCAATGGGAACAAATAAGTACCCATGTACTATACACGAGATAGTGACATCAGTTATCTTTAAGAGTATATAGAAACAGACTTGTCCTTGACACTGGCCGTGTTTGAGTTAGTTCAATGACCGATTTTGTAGCGAATTATGTCATCTTCTAGATAAGCGTCTCCAGAAGATAAAAGTCGTACATAATATCATTTAAATATTATAAATTGAGAATAAAAAATACATTTTTTCTTTGTAATCTAACAAGCCGAGTCCCGCAACTTCGTCTGCGTAAATTTATCCCGTTTTTGCAACATTTTTTATTTCTTTTCCTATTGGACGTAGCGTCATGTTATATAGCCTATAGCCTTTCGATAAATGGGCTATCCAACAGTGCATTTTTGAGATAGATTTTTAAAAAAGATTTTTTTACTTCGGACCCGTAGTTCCTGAGATTATCGCTTTCAAACAAACACCGGTAGACCAATTTGAGCGCACCGCGCATGCATCAGATCGCACGGGCTTGTCACGACAACGAAATAAAGATCAGAGTCAATAAAAAAAGTATCTCCCCGTGTACTATACTTTTTACGCGACTGCAAGGAAGGGTTTTGTTTTTCGCGCGTATCTTGTATGTATGTATGTATGTTAGGTTTTGTACCTACTACGGACTCTAGCTCTCACAAGGTTCGTAATTTTAATCAAATGTTACCTTTTTGAGAGAAATAAATATTATTATTATATTATTATTTATATTATATTATAGGTACATAGGTACAAGATACGCGCGTAATATTCTTTGTTATCTCAAATATTTCAAACCAAAAGACGGATTTAAACAATTATGATGTCGTTTGATTTGTCTTGACCGCCCAAATGTTCTAATTTATTAGATACTTTTTAGCGGTTGTTTCAGCTTACAACCACTAAAAAGTATGAAATAAAAAAATATGCAAATAAGATCCCCTACATATGGATTCGGTTTTTTTTTTGCACAGACGTGTTTTTTAATATTTAACTTGTGAAAATGTAACCCCCCAATGGCAGAGGGTTATTAGAACACCATTCTTTTCGGTTTTCCTTTGAGTTCTAGTTACTTAATATTATCCCTTCAAGAACCCTGTCCTGCAAAATATTTTTTTGTATCCAGTTTCCTCTGGAAAATTTTAAACCATCGCTTTTGGTCAACCCTAAACCAATCTCCTGGATCAACACATGCCTGGTAATGTATTCTTTTTAATACCATCCTGTCCTCAATATCACCTGTTCGTCATAATACGAGTAAACGATTGTGTCCGAATCATTACTCAAGTAGATCACTAACAATATTTGCAATTAGTTTAACCGTGTAATGCGCTCACCAAAATGCGTTCACGCGAATTCGGTCTAATGGACCGGAACGGATGAGTTAATGGTCAGAAATTTTGTGTTGTAAATGATTTATGGATTAAATATTGACGGGTTAACTGTCTGGTACATTTTTAACCCTGCGTGTAATAGCAATATGTCTTATTAAAACCTCGTGTCATCGATGTCTTTGTCATCGTAGTTCGCAAACGGAAAAAAACAAATGTGTTTATTATAGAATTTTATAAGCTACGGGTCTTAATCGCGAAAATATTTTATTTTAAGGCTAAATACCTTTGTTTTACTGCCCGACGTTTCGACCGAATTGCAACGGCCGTGGTCACGGATAGATTTAAAATAAAATATTTACGCGATTAAGACCCGTAGCTTATAAAATTCTATAATGTGTACAAATCGCGAAAGTTTACGGACTTCAATAACAAATGTGTGTATTTATAACGCAGTGAGAATACCACTGAGTCCCTGACTCAGTGGTATTTAATCAGGTGAAGAGACTCACACAGTTAAGCAACATAACAACTGTCAGTGAGCCGTTAAAGGTCAAAGCACACTGATCAATGGGATGGTCCCTGTATCGCCTCGCCGATGACTGTTCCTGGGGGTCAATTCACGAGACGGACAGCTAGTCATATATCCATGACAATATTTCCTTCATAATTTATATATTAGTTAGTATATAAATTAGCTTAAAGGAGTGGATGCCGCATGCTAGGTAACTACGATCAAAACCTTCGATTTAAAAGTATCGGAGCCGTAGTTGGGGTCGGAGATGTAAAATCAATAGGAAGTTTATTTAATACTTAATTTTCATTGGTTGTAAGATGTAACCGATGTAAAAACTAACTTTTTTCACAGGTACCAAGTATTAAACATTGGAAATAAATGGTTGCTTTTTTAGTACTACAGTCATAATCATGTTATACCTTTTTAAAATGCCCTTTAATTTGATGCCTATATTGCGGTATTCGAAAAAAACTTTTTTGTTCCTGGGGGTCAATTCACGACACGGACAGCTAGTCATATATATCCATGACAATATTTCCTTCATAATTTATATATTAGCTAGTATATAAATTAGCTTAAAGGAGTGGATGCTGCATGCTAAGTAACTCCGATCAAAACGTTCGATTTAAAAGTATCGGAGCCGAAGTTAGAGTCGAAGATGTAGAATCAATAGGAAGTTTATTTAATACTTTTTAGTGGTTGTAGGATGTAACCGATGTAAAAATTAACTTTTATCACAGGTACCAAGTATTAAAAATTAATAAAAAATTGGTTGCTTTTTTAGTACTACAGTCATAATCATGTTATACCTTTTTAAAATGCCCTTTAATTTGATGCCTATATTGCGGTATTCGAAAAAAACTGTTTTTGTTTCTAGGGGTCAATTCACGACAAGGACAGCTAGTCATATATATCCATGACAATATTTCCTTCATAATTTATATATTAGCTAGTATATAAATTAGCTTAAAGGAGTGGATGCTGCATGCTAAGTAACTCCGATCAAAAACGTTCGATTTAAAAGTATCGGAGCCGAAGTTTAGTCGAAGGTGTAACATCAATCGGAAGTTTCGAACTTTCGGAATCGGAGACGAAGTTTCGTAAGCTAGGGATGTTACGAAACTTCGATGGTCTGGGCACAAACTTGTACACTATGTTGTTGAGTAACCATTATTATTATTACTTAAGCATTGACTATAAAACTGCTCACACAAGTACGTTTTGAACCTGCGACCTACGATCGCAACCTCGTCATCACTAGGCCACCATATGCTATAGTTCCTAAATAAAGGTCAACACATTACCTTCACAGGCCATTTTAAACCTGAAACCGCAATGACGTCATCGGAATTGGATTCAGAATGTGCAAATTAGTTGGTTTCAACGAAACAGGCATATAAATACCTATAATTCTATATGGTATGGTATTTTATCCGCTTCTCGGAAAGCCAGGACTTGTTTTGAATTAACTCATTATTGGATACAATCTGCGGTATTTGTTTATAAGGCAAACAGGCAAGTGATTTGTTTAAAAAATCCTGAACACATCTGCAAGTAGGTACCTACATTATTTTGTTTTATTTATGGGCTCGTAGAACTGAGTTAATCATATTTCATTTTTCTTTGTAACTTTTTTAAGTATATGTAATGTGTGAACAGGGATTTTTTTACCGTAAGTGAGCATTAGGAGGGTTATTTTGACCGCAAGATTGCTACTTTGAAATAAATAAAGAGGGGATTTCCCTTCCCTCCCGAAATACTAGATAGAATTGAAAAAAAAGGAAAAAAATAAAATCTGCAACTTGCAGCTGTACATTTTTTCGTATCGACCGATATTATTTGCTTCTGCCTCCTTGAGCGAGTCTGACTTGCAATGTAATCCTGGGTAGGCTTTATAACGTTGACAACTCACACAACGCTATCTGATCCCTAACTAAGCATAGCCTGTACTATGGAAATTATGGATAACTTATAAAGTTATAATCCACTACATGGACACAGACAGACAGAGTACAGAATGAAAGCTTCATACAAAACGCTCTTGACGCACGCACACATAGATATCGTCACAGACGCGGAGAATCGGAACAAGACGGACCAGAGACAGAGCGAATGCCACGCTCACGTGCTGCTGATGTGGGTTTTGTGTGCGCGTGTGAGTGTAGGTATAAAAGTCGTAATGCATACGTTATTTATGTACTCTCCTTGGCGGGAGCCTTGTGTAGCCCACCGTTTTTAGTTGGTACTTGGTTTGCAACAGCCGTCTACACTGTTGGAAACCAGCAATGTCACCTTGGTTTGTACGTTTGTTTCCAACGGTCAAGAACACGCTTTATTTTATGGCAACAACCGGGCAGCGCGAGGAACCAAGCTAGGAGCATAGTGTGGCCTAGGCATATTAAAGGGCTCGGGTCGTAATCCACCACATGGGTCCACTATGCAGTTAAGTGTACGTATTGGTAAATGTCACACCAAGTTATTCTTCTAACTTTTGATTATTTTTTTATTTTTTTTAGAAAAAGATTTAGCAATGTGAGATTGAGTTCCACATTACTAGCAATCTTGTTAACCCCTCCAGCTAAGCTCAAAGGCTTGTGTTAGGAGTGGGTTCACGTCGGTAGTGTAATGGATAGGATTCGAATCCGCGAACTCACGATTGCGAGACCGATGCCATAGCCATTAGTCTACCGCCGCTTCAAAATTCTAGGACGTGTCATTTCCTCGCGATGTTGTTTTTTCACGGACCATTAGTAGGATAGTGTAAGTTATTGAACTAAATATAGGACAATCGATGTCGAGGTCAATAACCAGCCCTTAATGGCGTTCTAAGTAAATTCATGTCTTTCATGCTTTGCGTTTTTACAAATTACTACATAAAAACACGAAACCTCGATGAGTACCTACAGAGAAAATAAGTTTCATACTTATGAAACTTTTCTGCTCTGTAGGTACTCATCGATGTTTCGTGTTTAGGTAAGTACCTACAATATTATATACAACCAAAATTCAATTCAAAATTCAAAATTTTTTATTCATTTAGAATGCAAAACAACTCTTGTGACACGGGATTCTACATGTACATGTAATGCCAAGTTCGCAAACAATAGGTAAAGCCAGAGAAAATAACCTGGCAATAAAAACTCGCGGCCACTTACCTGTAACAGAAAGGTGTGGTCATACTCTAGGGTTAGTATGTGCCCGTGATACTGAGTGCACATACCTAATTTTATTAAAATCGTAGTACCCTACCCCTTTTTCATTAGTTTATTTATGTAGGAAAAAGTTATCAATTCAAAAAAGGATGACTTAAAAAGTTAAAAAGCCATAATTATCCAATCAAGTTTTGCACCAGAGGAGGTATAATTATATAATACTTATGCCATACACCTTTTACTACTGAAATTTGACAAAAAGAAAATGCTTTAGCTATAATAATAATGCTGTAATAATAATAAAATCGGATATGGCACCATGTTAGGTGCAATACTGACTACTTCTTCAATAGGACCTAAGGATCCCAATAGGATCTATAATAACTAGGGTTATTATAGATCCTATTGGGGTCCTTAGGGGGTAATAGTAGTAGCCATAATCTTGGCCAGTGGGTTGGCGATCGCAGTAAGACTTCAAAGTACGCAGAAGATGCTGCTGCCCGTCCTCCGGTGTGACATCCCTTGTCGCCTTGACGACACCCACGGGAAGAGATGGAATAGTAGAATAGTAAGTACTATTCTTCATTAACAACACTATAGCCTTCCTCGATAAATGGGCTATCTAACAGTAAAATAGTTTTTGTTTGGAAAATGGATCAGTAGTTTCTGAGATTACCGCGTTCAAACAAACTCTTCAGCTTTATAATATTAGTAAGTATAGATTGAGCAAATTGGCAGCCGAGCCCCGGAAAGCACGTTAAGCTGTCGGTCTTGCGTCCAATCTCTCTTTATTCTCCCACTCGCTATGAGAGTGAGAGAATAAAGAGTGCACTTTTGTTTGCGCATACACTTGTGCACTATAATATCTGCTGCGTAGTTGGCTAGTCTATATTTAGATTGGGCGCCTTTGATATCGGTTAGGAGACCATTACTATATGAAGGTTACACTCTGAATTCTCAATATTTAGTTGTCCAACTGCATAGGTCGTATTTCTCATCAATCCGTCTATATTGGAAACTCAGTGATCCAAGCCATTAGTAACTGGTTGGATTTGCTTTGATACAAAATCCGATTGACACTGAGCTTGCACTACAGTCGTACGTAAAGGCTGGAATATTCGGTGTACGAATTCCCAAAATAGCTGATTTGATTCAAATTAAGACCTTAATAATGTTGTCGCAACCAATTTCACAGCGCCAGCCAATCACATCAGATACATTATAGTGAACAAGTATGTGCTGAAACATAAGTGCACTCATCTAAGCCATGTCAACTGGATTGTCAAAGGCAGTCATAAACTGCACTCCCCAAAAAAATAAACCTAGGTACTATGCGTTTCAAATGAGTTGATTTTGATAACTATCATGATAACATGTTGATTCGCATTACAACTGCAACTTCATTATATGATAAGGTCATCAATAAAATATATGTTTGTAAACTTTCGCGATTTGTACACATTATAGAATTTTATAAGCTACGGGTCTTAATCGCGTAAATATTTTATTTTAAGGCTGTCTACCCGTGACCACGGCCGTTGCAATACGGTCGAAACGTCGGGAAATAAACAAAGGTATTTAGCCTTAAAATAAAATATTTACGCGATTAAGACCCGTAGCTTATAAAATTCTATAATGTCAACAATAAAATATTTCGTAACAAGGTGTCATTAGTATAACCACAGATAATATAATACTATACTAGTAGTATAACACAGAAGTACCTACCTACTCTAGTGAACTATACATAAGCACTCTATTTTACTATTTATTATTAAAGATATGTTTTAGTTAAAAAAATATGTCACATCTGACTGAAAAACCACAAAAGTGGTGAATATTCTTATGTTTTGCCTGTTTACTTATTTCTGTTTGGTGTTTATTATATAATAAATAATACTAATAATATTACAATAAACAAAAATGTTAGGTACTTAGTTAAAAAAAAAATATAACGTCCGTTCCATTACCATACACATACGTACTCTACCCGACTTGGGAGTTTTTGTTGCTAGCGATACAATTTTGACAAGTACAGAGTGAAGTTGTCGCGATCGCGATTATCTTATTTTTCTTCTTATTTGAAACGCATAGTAGATAGCTACACCTATATTTGAGAGCCTCTGTGGCGCGGTGGGAGTGTGTCCTACAGCTACACAAGAGGTCGTGGGTTCGATCCCCACCCAGAATAAAACTTTGTGTGATGAGCACGATGGTTTATTCTGTGTCTGGGTGTAATTTATCTGTAATATATATGTATTTAGAAATATATAAGTATGTTTATCAGTTGTCTGGTTACTATAGTACAAGTTATGCTTAGTTTGGGATCAGATAACGTAGTGTGAGTTGTCCCAAGATATTATCATACCTACTAACTCTTTAATTAAAACCTGCCAATGAAACAATATCAATAGAAAAACAATACAGTATCAATACTAGGTAATTGAATAAACTGTTTGTAATTGAATCGCGACTCAAAACAATGGCTGATTAAATAAGGTAACAATCAAGCTGTTCGTTCTGTAGGTACTTATCAAATGCGATATTAGTTTTTTGTATTGATGTAATATGGAATAGTTAAATTATAACTTACTAGCGGACGCCTCGCGGTTTCGATCGCGTAGTTCTCGTTCCCGTAGGATTATAAGGATAAAAAGTAGCCTATGTCACCCGAGGTTAGTGTAGCTTTACAACGGTGAAAGAATTTTTCAAATCCGTCCAGTAGTTTCGGAGCCTAGTCAATACAAACAAACAATCAAATCTTTCCTCTTTAAAATATTAGTATAGATACTAGTATAGTATTATATTATCTGTGGTATAGATTAGTATAGATAGTATAGACTAGCGGATGCCTCGCGGTTTTACCCGCGTAGTTCCCGTTCCCGTGGGAATACAGGGATAAAAAGTAGCCTATGTCGCCCGAGGTTAGTGTAGCTTTACAACGGTGAAAGAATTTTTAAAATCCGTTCAGTAGTTTCGAAGCCTAGTCAATACAAACAAACAATCAAATCTTTCCTCTGTATAATGTTAGTATAGATATTATAGACTAGCGGACGCCTCGTGGTTTCACCCGCGTAGTTCCCGTTCCTGTGGGAAAACAGCGATAAAAAATAGCCTATGTCACCCAGGGTTAGTGTAACTTCACAACGATCAAAGACTTTTTTCAAATCCGTTCAGTAGTTTCGGAGCCTATTCAATACAAACAAATAATCGAATTATCCTCTTTATAATATTAGTAAGTATAGACAAGTCACTGTTTTGCCCGACTGCAAGGAAGGTAAAATTATAAATTTAAAAAATCAAAAAACCCGCCTCAAAAAAGATAGAAACAAGATCCTCTACGTATTTAATTTCATGCAGTTGGAGCCATTAATAAACAAAACAGTGGCAAACGGACCAAGGCACAGATTTATATGACTGCCTCTGTGGCGTGGTGGGAGTGTAACCGACTGCTACGCAAGAGGTCATGGGTTCGACTCCCACACGGGACACCACTTAATGTGATCCACAAATTGTTGTTCCGAGTCTCAGTGTACTTTGTGTCCGTGACTTGTATGTTTGTAAAGTCCCCCGCGACACAGGGCTTGTACCCTACTGCGGGAGTCATCTTTTTTTTTTTAATAAAGATACTTTTAATATTAAGTGTTCAGTAGTGTAGATATCGCAAGTGACTACCGAGTGTCTGAATTTAGTCAAAGTTCTTTAAAAAGCATTTCGATATATAGTATTATATTTGTAACTAGCTGTCCTGCGCAACTTCGTCTGCGTAAATTTCCCCCGTTTTTTGCAACATTTATCATTGCTGCTCCGCTCCTATTGGTTGTAGCGTGATGTGCCTATAGCCTTCCTCGATAAATAGACTATCCAACAGTGAAATAATTTTTTAATTCGGACCAATACTTCCTGAGATTACCGCGTTCAAACAAACAAACTCTTCAGCTTTATAATATTAGTATAGATAATGGCTGCGCAAACCTACACTGAGCATGGTCCGACATGCTCTTGTCCGGTTTTTTATTATCAACAAACAAAACTGATAGACAAACCATAAATTACTTCTATCACTATTCATAGTACCTACTTATAGAATAGCAACACTCCCCTAACTAGTTGAAAACCAGCGTCAGGCATCTTGCCTGGCATATGCTGAACTAGCTCCTATTTTTCGGCTTAAACTTTACATAATGTTGTCAAATTGTATTTAATTTAGTAGCTACTTGTTTTTACATGTACATGTACTCATTTTATTTTTTTATTTTTTTGGTCGAAAATAAATATTTTTTTCTTTCTTTCCCTATTTAACCTTTAAGGGAGACATAACTTTGATGTTTCGATATATGATGAGATGCATAATATGTAGTTCATTAAAGAACCTGTGACATTTACGCCCACTGTGACAAGAAATTTTAAGCTTCGTAAGAGCCGCGGTGTACCCTGAGATAACTTACTTGTATAGGTTGTAAGGCACATGACAGAAAGTAACAATAAGTTGGAGAAAATATGTACATGAAACATTAATGTTGATAAACTTTCGCAATTTGCACACACTATAAAATTATATAATATAATATATCTTGGGACAACTCAAACAACGCTATCTGATCCCAAACTAAGCAGAGCTTGTACTATGGAAACCAGACAACTGATAAACATACTTATATATTTCTAAATACATACATATTATAGATAAATGACACCCAGACACAAAATAAACCCTCGTGCTCATTACACAAAGTTTTATCCTGGGTGGGGATCGAACCCACGACCTTTCGTGTAGCAGTCGGATACACTCCCACCACGCCACAGAGGCAGTCAATATAGTACGGGTCTGAATCGCGTGAATAACTTAAGGTAAAATACCTTGTTTATTGCCCGATGTTTCGACCGTATTGCAACGGCCGTGGTCACGCGTAGACTCGAATTTCAGCCGTTCAGCGGTTACGCAAACACACAGACAACAATTTCAAACATCGTTTTTTGTTAGGTTTATGTAACGTGTTAATATATTCATATATTAATCACTTAACATTCATTATTCCTATATTGAGGAATCCAAGGACACAGTGCAGACCTTAAGGTGCCGAGACGTGGACATTTACGGTTGGTCTAGTCCACAAATTTAAAGTTACGCAGAGGGCTATGAAGCGAGCTATGCCTGGGTTTCTTTGAAGGATAAAATTCGCAATGAGATTCGCATCTGACAAAGAACTAAAGATACCGACATAGCTCGTAGGTTAAGCATGTTGAAGTGGCAATGGGCTGACCATATCTGTCATAGGTCCGCTGGAGCAAACGAGTCCTAGAGTGGAGACCATGACTTGGTAACGTGAGGTAGGATGGGTGGCCAGCCAGATGGACCGACGACCTATAGAAGGTCGCTGGGATGGACTGGATGTGGAAGGCAGAGGATCGGATATTGTGGCGGAAATTAAGAGAGGCCTATGTCCAGCAGTGGACCGATACAGGCTGATGATGAGGACAGAGATATCTGCGAGGTTAAGTAACGTTACCTCTGTTGTTCCAAAAATGAAAGATTCTGCGACTATTTAGTAAAAAAGGGCATGTCAGACCATGCTCAGTGTAGGGTTCCATAGCCTCGAATAATTGCATCTGCAGAAGAGCGTATGTTCATAGCACTTACGCTCTTTTATTGAGAAACACAGTTTTTAAGCAATAACTCAGTGACGGTATAATCCGATCATGTCCAAAATAATTTTAATTTAAAGTATTTAATAAGCGCTACCTTTGTGATTTTATTCATATTTTTGGTCACGCAGTTAAAAATTTAAGGAGGGGATACAATTTATGCAACTATCGGAGCGATTATTTCAAAACATATTAATTTAATCAGAAAAGTTAATTCAAAATCCTAAAGTGTTTTTTAAATACCTGTCAATCAAGTCAAAAAAATCAGTTCATTTTTTGCCCGCCCTTAAAATATTTTTTTTATTAAATATCAAACTAAGTAGCGGCTACTACAAGACACTTTTTTAGCAAATTTAATCAATATTAATTGAGTAAAATGCCTGTGACATACGGACGGACAGACATACAGACAGATTGACATGACGAAACTATAAGGGTTCTATTTTTGCCATTTTGACCACAGCACCTTAAAAACCGTTTATTTTGACATACAGAGACACTACAAATTTATATATCTATAGTAGAAAACCAAACCGATATTCTATATAACAGTATCAGGAATCAGTATACACTATATCATTGTAAATTGTACGTAGATCGCACCTTTGCGGTCGCGCTGCATCACAGTGGTAGCTCTACGACGAATAAATCTAACCACAATTGTCGTGGAGTCTGGTGTAACCTCGAAATAAACTATGTATTAACAGTTTTCACACGTATAGAGGTGCTCATTTTAAAATCACCAATACTGCGCATTGGTGGCTTTAAAATGTGCACACACACACACAGTACGTCATTCGGCTGATAAACACCTAAACATGATCCAATAGGTATCATTGTTCTGTGATATACAGCGTCTTCCAGACGGTTGGAAACATACGTACAAACCAAGGTGACATTGCTTGTTTCCAACAGTGTATACGGCTGTTGCAAACCAAGTACCAAGTAAAAACGGTTGGCCACACAAAGCTCCCGCCAAAGTCACCTTGTTTTGTACGCTTGTTTCCAACCGTCTGGAACATGTTTAAACCAAAAGGAAGGAACCAAAAACATATTGTTTTGTTTTAAGTTTGACTAAGGTATACATATTTACAACCAGATGCTATCAATTTTTTTTTTGTAAGTATATGTAGTTGGTTTTATGCGCCCACGGAACATACAATTAATAACACAGAGTGTAGGTTGGCAATATTTTTTTTACAACAAGTGTCACAGCTCTCACAACTATAAATTATACCAGCTACAGTTGGTTCAACGCAACTAGGCCGGACTGAACTTGGCGACAAGTGGTTGTGCAGTTGCATTTTTTGGAAGTAAATGGTGACAGGAAGCGGGGGGCGGGGGCGGTAACTAAACCAAGAGAATTAGAGATGTGATAATACGCATTGTCATAATTAGTATTCATAACTGAGTCTTTGTGATTATTTTCGTTAGGAAATTGTTTTTCAAACTTTCTTTAGTATTTACTGTAACTGTTCTAAATTTAAACTTTTATGAACTCGTATAAATAGTATTTTTAATCGATTAAACATATTTAATCGTTTTCGTAAGTAATTTTAGGGTCGCATCTCTATGACATGCGCGAAAGTGATATGAACCTAACTTAAATCCGGTCAAGTTACGTTGATCCAACTAAACTGTGTGCAATGCGAACTAATAAATGACTGTTACTATATATACATTCAAAAACCTACACACATAATCATAATAATAATCTAATAATTGTACTTATGTCAAATGATTTTTTTTTAAACAAAGCTAAAAGCCCAACAAAGTTCTAATAAAAATAAAGTTAGAAGATTAAAATGATCCTCTTACAGTACAGTCTTGTAAATCGACGACCGGGTGCACGCACGAAAAAGTGTCACGTTATTGCAGCAGGCGATTGCAACGACATGACATGCGATACAATTGGAACTAGCGTTATTGATTGGTTGCTAAGCAACGTGAATACCGATGTGTCATCAATGTTTTCTTATGACATTATCACGTAAAATTATCGTCGGTAAACCGTTTTTACAGGCAACCATTTTTCTATCCCAATCCGTCTATCCGTTTTGGCGCTATTATGACTCAACGGACACATGATTTTTCATTTTGTTTCTATCAAGTATGTCTCGTGTGTAGGTTTTTTAATGTATAACAGTCATTTGTTAGTTCGCATTGCACACAGTACAGTTGGATCAACGTAACTTGACCGGATTGAAGTTAGGTTCATATCACTTTCGCGCACGTCATAGAGATGCAACCATATGTCTGGACTTACATAATTACGATATTTATAAATTCATACATTGTGGAAAGGAAAAAAACACTTTAGGCGCGGTGGGAGTGTATCTTTTTTTCTTTTCTTTTCTTTTTAAAAAGACGACTCCCGCAGTAGGGTACAAACCCTGTGTCGTGGGGGACAACAAACAACCTTGCAACCCTACTGCGGAAGAAGCCTTTAAAAAAAAAAAATGTGTGGCACTCGGGGACTGCCGCGGTAAAGCTATTGCATAGCATTTTTTATCAAATGATGCAATTATAATTATTTATTTATTTATGCAGTATTTTTATTTTTTCTTTTCGGAGCAGCTCTTCTCGATCCGTGCGATCCATACCATATACATATACGTTAAGCGAACGCTCGGCCGAGCTACATGGTAGGCGGAGTGGGGGCTGTTAGGTTTTATTTTCGTTACGCAATTTCTTGATTCGGTCACCGCGCTCAAAGCCCACGACAAAAGCTATGCAATAACTTAAAAAAGTAAAAAACCCACCAAGTTCTTGTATTATAAAAAAAAACTCAAATAAAACCGTGAGATAAGTACCTAAGTTAAAGCGTCAAAAATATAACGTCATTGTCACTTTGTCACTTGCCACCTGTAAAACTAAAAGATGCATTTACCAAACCCTTTGTCCCATTAAAAATGCTCTATTAGATTACTCAAGCTCTCAGTTCCAATTTTGGTGTACAAAGTGACCCAGTTCCCCTCTCCGCAAAACTGCTGAAATCCACATTTATAGGCAAAAAGGCTTTTTTGTTAAAGTTTGACTTTGACTATCGATTTGGCGGGAGTTTTAATTACCGCTAGTTTTATGCGTAGTTCATATCTGTTATGTACATAAACGGTATGGTGTAATGAATGGCGGTGGGAGTCTATCCTATTGCTATGCAAGAGGTCGTGGGTTCGATCCCCACCCAGGATAAAACTTTGTGTGATGAGTACGATGGTTTATTCTGTGTCTGGGTGTTATTTATCTATGCTAATATTATAAAGAGGAAAGATTTGATTGTTTGTTTGTATTGAATAGGCTCCGAAACTACTGGACGGATTTAAAAAATTCTTTTCATCGTTGTGAAGCTACACTAACCCTGGGTGACATAGGCTGTTTTATCCCTGTATTCCTACGGGAAACAGTCTATAATATGTATGTATTTAGAAATAAATAAGTATGTTTATCGGTTGTCTGGTTTCCATAGTACAAGCTCTGCTTAGTTTGGGATCAGATAGCTTTGTGTGAGTCGTCCGAAGATATTATAAGATATTATTATTATAATTAATAGCACGTTTATTTTTGGTAAACAATTTAAAAATAGTTTGTAAATAAATGAACTGTGTGAAATTTGAAGCGGCGGTAGCCTAATGGCTAAGGCATCGGTCTCGCAATCGTGAGGTCGCGGGTTCGAATCCTACCCATTATACTACCGACGTGAACCCACTCCTAACACAAGCCTTTGAGCTTAACTGGAGGGGGACTCAATCCCACATTGCTACATTACCTTATTTAAAAAAAAAATAATTACATGAGTTCCTAAGTCTGTCACTACGTAAATACAAAAAGTGCCCTGCGCTTTCATTGTCTAGACTCGGCGGGGGCACTACTGTGGCCCCTGAAAATAATCTAAACCAATATTATAAAGCTGAAGAGTTTGTTTGTTTGAATGCGGTAATCTCAGGAACTACTGGTCCGAATGTTGCAAAAACAGGGAAAATTGACGCATACGAAGATGCGCGGGTCAGCTACTTTTAGTTAACTAGCTGTCCCGCGCAACTTCGTATGCGGAAATTTTGGGGGGGGGGGAGGCAACACCGCCTTCTAAACTCCAGACTTGACTTAATGATTTTTTGGGAAATATCGACACTGTGTTGTTGCGTGTTTTAAGATCGATCCTAAAGTTACAAGCCCGAAAATGGCCGTTTTAATCGAAACTTAACTGCACTGCAACTGTACTGCTTTAAATACGTGAATTGGCCTTCACATCTGTTTTACTGGCATAATAAATATCTTCGTCCTAAAAGTGTGTTACATTAAAGCCCTAAAATACCCATTCAACGAGCCCTTTGTTCCACAACAAGTGCTAAGATACTGAGCCATTACACTCTACTGCAAGACATATCTTTGAATAGACGACCTGATTCAAGAACACGCTACGATACGACATTTTACCATCTTCCCAAATGGGCCGTATTTGACGTGATTATGTGAGTGCATTTTTTTTGTACGAGAGTAATATTATTGTTTTTATACTTTCGCGATTTTTATACATCTATATTAATATTATAAAGCTGAAGAGTTTGTTTGTTTGTTCATTTGAACGCGGTAATCTCAGGAACTACTGATACGAATTGAAAAATTCTTTTACTATTGGATAGCCCATTTATCGAGGAAGGCTATAGGTCATATAACATCACGCTACGACCAATAGGAGCGCAGCAGCAATGAGAAATGTTGCAAAAACGGGGGAAATTTACGACGCAGTTGTTGCGCGGGACAGCTAGTATTAGACATATTTCGGGACTTAATCGCGTGAATTATTTAAAGGTACGAACCTTTTATTTACCCGACGTTTCGAATGAATTCGTGGTCACGGGTCGACTGATGGCAGCTTAGCGATGTCTCCGTGAGGCGCGGTGTTTTTCAACTACCCTCGCCTGGTCTTGATAATTTAGATAATTTGTACTGTCGGTACTTCTACACACTACACTTACAACGTCTTTACACTGAGGCGCGGTGTCGTTACGGCTACTATTGCATTTGCTGATAACAGGGTTCCAAGATGGTGAGAGCCGGTATCCATCTTCTTGGTTGAAGTTCTTATACTTCTTGATCTCAACTTAACTGTAACTTTGCATTAATAAACAACTAAGTTATTTATTATTTCTTCTAAATATTTTTTTACCTTTTAGGCAAAAGCTAGAACTAAATATTGAATAGAAGTAAATAGATTTCATTTATTGATTTGTTTATTGACTCAGTGGCGACCGAGCAGATCGACATATCTGCGAGGTTAAGTAACGTTACCACTGTCTGTCCATAGATGGGTGACCGTTTTCGAAAATTTTCACACCTCCGTGCCTCGGAGAGCACGTTAAGCTGTTGGTCCTGCACCTAATCTCTCTCCGGTTTTGTAGGATTTCCGTCCTATCGGGCTATGAGAGTGGAGGATTAGAGAGTGCACTTGTGTCTGCAAATACACTTGTGCACTATCTATACTAATATTATAAAGCGGAAGAGTTGTTTGTTTGTTTAAACGCGCTAATCTCAGGAACTACTGGTCCGATTTGAAAAAATCTATTTTTGTTGGATAGCCCATTTATCGAGGCTATATAACATCGCGCTACGACTAATAGGAGCGGAGTAGCGACGAGAAATGTTGCAAAAACGGGGAAAATTTACGCATACGAAGTTGCGCGGAACAGCTAGTACCTAATCTATAATACCAGCTGCGTAGTTGGCTAGTCTCTAATATAACGTCGTCACCGACATCGATTAGGAGACCATTATTACATTTTATCCCAGTAATTAGTAACAATTAATAAAAATGTGAGTTATATTGCAAAAAAAAAATATTTTTTTCTTTGTTATTTTGTGAAAATGCAATTAGAACTTAGTTGCCAGATCAGGGTTGAAAAAGAGACAGTTTATTTTAAAATTTCAAGTGTTTTTTTTTTAATATTTTTATTACTTTGGACCATTAATTTCAAATCAATTAGATCTATAATTCCATTACTAGACTATACGGTATTAATTCAAGCTGTATAAAATACTGTTTTAAACACGCATTTGAAAACAACTTGTTTTTAATCATGCTAACCCTGTGCCAGATGATGTTTTCAATCACGACAGAAATGCTTAACTAATCTGCATTATATTTGACACAAAGATAGATCATATGTTCATAACCTACTAGATAGAATAATATAATACTAAAAATAATTGTTCTATTTTGAAGCTGCCAAGTACTGTAAACTGACCTGTCATTTACAACCATACAAGAATCCGTATATTAATTAAAAAATATATAGTATGTATATTTAATCCCTGTCCGACCCGTTAATGTGCTGTTAGGTACGATGGTCTCATTCGATTTATGCCACGTTTTAAAAAAAATTATGACGAGAAATATATTACTAATTTTTTTTTTCTTGATAGAAGTCATGTAGTAAAACATATAGGGACGGAAAATATTGTTTTGATTGTAAATAGGCTTTATGCGAACAATGTTGATAAAAAAATCTTGAAAATTTTCACATTTCGACGAAATTAAGTACTTAAATCGTGAATTTTAATAATAATCAATAAAAAAAACATTTTAAGGGATATATATTTTTATCTATTTTTTTAGCATTGTTAACAGAATTAACACCCCTTTCGTATCGAACAGGTACTAATGTACACCTTGTATACCTATGCAATTAATTAGAGCTGAGTTGAGTACCTACTACTCAACAAGGTTGCAGTTGCAATTTTTATTTCGCCCCGAGCTGCGTCCAGCCAGCGTTAAGCGAATTAATTTAAAAAATAAACCTTTACGCATTAAATAGTTACCTATATTTCGATATGCACTGGAAAACTGTAAGGTGTGACGTCTATATAATATATATTAAAATATCTAATATATAATATCTTGGGGCAACTCACACAACGCAATCTGATCACAAACTAAGCAGAGCTTGTACTATGGAAACCAGACAATTGATAAAGATACTTATATATTTCTAAATACATACATTTTATAAATAAATAACACCCAGACACAGGATAAACCATTGTGCTAATCACACAAAGTTTTATCTTGTGTGGGGATCGAACCCACGTCCTCTGGCTTAGCAGTCAGGGTCGCTAACCACTAGACCAACAGGACAATCTGTGCTGCTAATATACTGCGAAGCCGTTCCTTTATAGTTAGCTAAACTGTTTAAAACGGAAAGCAGACCAGTACCTATGATGTCATCTACGTATATAAATTTTATATGTGCAATGTTTAAAATCAACAAGAAAAAAAAAATATGTAGTTATATTTGTGGGACTATATTTGTGGGACTATATTTGTGGGACTGGCCTTATTTACGATATCACAAAAGCTAGGCCACAAATTTGTCGAACTTTGCGTTTAGTAAAACCAAATCCTCGGGGCATGGGATGCATTATTAAACTTTCAGTGGAGTCCAACTCCTCACTAAGAAAACCGTAGAAAAATGTTTTGTTATTACTTAAAAAAAAACTACTTCAGCTCTAGGGTACAACCTTTCGAGGCATATTATAAACATTCAATCAACGGACCTAAGTCACACCCAGACTCGAATAACAAAGCGTCCCGAGTGGGAATCGAGCCCATGACCTCTTGAGCTGCAGTCGTACATACTACAACTGCCCTACCAAGCCATTCAGTACTCTATGAATATTTATTTATATACTAACCTGTATATAATATTAACCTGTTTATGACAAACGAATAGAATAATACTGAATCCTAAAAAGGCGGTAATGTGGCTCAACGTTGGAAAACTATTGAATTTAATTTAGTTTACGAACGTCACATATATTGTTCTAAATTTAAATGAATTATATTCAAAACAAAATACTTTTCCGGATTTATTTTGCACATTCTATATTTGATTCATTTGTTTCCGTTTGATTGTTCTATTTTTAAATCATGAAGGGAATTCTATATAATCCGCAATTGGGTATTTGACTACTATCAAAATAAAATATTTTATACTGACCATGTAAAAATATGTCAATAAGTGTTTTGAAAAATCATGTTCATTTATTAATTTAACGTTTTTATTATTTTTTAATCTTAAAAAGAAACATAAAAAGTAAATGATTTGACCATAGACAACGTGACGTCATATGCTAGCATTTCACACAAATTTGCAAGGGGCGGGTCGTTTTTGACATTTCTTAAAAAGAGGCGATTTGACTTCAGTCAAATACCCTATTGTTACATATATTTGGCTTTAAAACACCCCAATTGAGTAGTTGACTACAATAAAAGCAAATTATTTTATACTAATCAGGTAATAGTAGATCTTAAAATGCTCTAAAATAACTGTTATTTTACAATTTAACATATTTTTAAATTTAAAAGCATGAAAATGAATACTAAAAGTAATGATTTGACGATAGGAACATATATGACGTCATAGGTTTCATTATTCCATACACATTTCCATAGAGCTTGTCGTTTTGACATTTCATAAAAAGAGACTGATTTGACTTGACAGTCTACATCCCTATTGGGGATTTAAACCTAAACGCTCTTACTTTATGAGGAAAATTAAACACAACTTCGTAAGTAAGACTATAGTAGTAATTTTTATAGGCATTTATTGCCAATTAGGTACTTGATAAATACAATAATTGCGTTTCTGAATACTTTGAAGTCCAGACCCAGGAATTGAACCCGAGACTTCCGTAAGCCAAACCGGGGCCAAAATCTCGGGTTCTGCCTCTGTGGCGCGGTGGGAGTGTATCCGACTGCTGCGCAAGAGGTCGTGGGTTCGATCCCCACCCAGGATAAAACTTTGTGTGATGAGCATGATGATTTATTCTGTGTCTGGGTGTTATTTATCTATAATATGTATGTATTTAGAAATATATAAGTATGTTTATCAGTTGTCTGGTGTCTATAGTACAAGCTCTGCTTAGTTTGGGATCAGATAGCGTTGTGTGAGTTGTCCCAAGATATTATTATTATTATATTATTACTAGCTGACCCGCGCAACTTCGTCTGCGTAAATTTTCCCGATTTTTTAACATTTTTCATTGCTGCTCCGCTCCTATTGGTCGTAGCGTGATGTTGTAGCCTATAGCCTTCCTCGATAAATGGGCTATCCAACAATAAAATATTTTTTCAATGCGGCCCAGTAGTTCCTGAGATTATCGCGTTCAAACAAACAAACAAACTCTTAGGGGGATGAAAAATAGATGTTGTCCGATTCTCAGACCTACCCAATATGCACACAAAATTTCATCAAAATCGGTCAAGCCGTTTCGGAGGAGTATGGCAACGAAAACTGTGACACGAGAATTTTATATATTAGATTTATATAGAGCTTATCGTTTTGACATTTTATAAACAAGAGACTGATTTGACTTGACAACTTCCACTTCCCTATCTATACTAATATTATAAAGCGGAAGAGTTTGTTTGTTTGTTTGTTTGTTTAAACGCGCAAATCTCAGGATCTACTGGTCCGATTTGAAAAATTCTTTTTTTGTTGGATAGCCCATTTATCGAGGAAGGCTATAGGCTATATAACATCGCGCTACGACTAATAGGAGCGGAGAAGCGACGAGAAATGTTTCAAAAACGGGGAGAAATTACGCATACGAAGTTGCGCGGGACAGCTAGTTGGCTATAAGACTTCATGGTACGGCCCAGTAAGTACAAATTAGTATTTGCAATCTAAAATTTATTCAGATGTGTAAGCTATACTAGTTATGAATACAGCAAGAGAGGATCCTCTCTCAATGAGGTCTCAACCAAAATTTTGGATTTTCAAACCCCTCCCCCACTTTAATTCCTCTCAAAACAAAATCACAAATGTGTCGCTGAACTATATTACCTGTTGGTCTAGTGGTTAGTGACCGTGACTGCTAAGCTGGAGGTCGTGTGTTCGAATCCCACCCAGGATAAAACTTTGTGTGATGAGCACGATGGTTTATTTTGTGTCTGGGTGTTGTTTATCTATAATATTTATGTATTTAGAAATATATAAGTATGTTTATTGGTTGTCTGGTTTCCATAGTACAAGCTCTGCTTAGTTTGGGATCATATACGTTGTGTGAGTTGTCCCTAGATTTTTTTTTATTAAACGACTCCTGCAGTAGGAACAAGCCCTGTGTCTCGGGGGATTTTACAAACATACAAGTCACGGACACAAAGTACACCCAGACTCGGAACAACATTTTGTGGATCACACAAAGTGGTATCCCGTGTGGAAATCGGATACACTCACACTGCACCACAGAGGCAGTCATATTATTATTATTATTATAGTGATTTTTGCGTGAAAGAGTAACAAACATACTTCTATCGTCACTTTTCGTGTTTGTTTGTGATGAAGCTATATTTAGCAACGATCTAATTAATGATATCACATCATGTTTTTAAGGAAAACACTGAAGACAAATGGCATTTATTATTGAAAAATGTTTCCTTATACAACATATAATTCGCGGTAATTCTATATTGGAGCTATATTATCGCACTGTTGGTTGAATCAATGTTATACTTAGGCATTTGTTGAAGTATAAAAGTTACTTCAACAAACCGAGTTGTGAAAATAATGACGTATTATATTTTTACAGCTCTTGTTGTCAATATAATACTTGGTATATTCATTCGCTCTTAGGAAAACAATGTAAACTCCATTAAAACAAGTGTCTAAAAACAATAAAAAACACGTTTTTTATTGCATTTTTGAGACATTTTTAAGCTATTGCATAGCTTTATCGCGGGTTTGAGCGCGGCGACCGAATCAAAAAATTCCGTAACGAAAATAAAACCTAACACCCCTACTCCGCCTACCATGTAGCTCGGCCGAGCGTTCGCTTAACGTATATATATATATATTATACGTATGTATACGACTGTACGAAGCTCACACGAATCGAGACGAGCTGCTCCGAAATGTAATAACAAGAAAATATTTATATATTAATTAAGTTACGCACATAAAAAAAATAAAAAAAATGAATTGCATTTGTTATTTTTTTTTTTGTTTTTTTAAGTTGATAAAGATTGTTATGCTAAATAGCTTTGCCGCGGCAGTCCCCAAGTGCCACACATTTTTTTTTCCAACAAATTCGTTATAGTTCTTTAACTACCGGCTAGATGGCGCATGCGAGGGCCCAACTCACGTACAGGAAACTGTACGTGAGTTGGGCCCTCGCATGCGCCATCTAGCCGGTTTTTTCAATTTTTCCCCATTTTTTCTATCCTTTCGGATAGAAAAAATTGAGGTCTAGTAACACAGTCAAGGTGGTTCGATTTCAGCCCCTGGTTTGGCATACGGAAGTCTCGGGTTTGATTCCTGGGTCTGGACTAAAAAAAATTCTATCTTTCCAAAATGCATTTAATGTTTTTATAAAATAATTGGCAAGAAAGGCCTAAAAAAATTACTGTAACACTTTATTGTTAATCCTTAAATCACCGAAATAGATGCTTCTGCATCTATTTCGGTGATTTAGGGACAAAACAATTGTCCGTTTAAACGCCGAAATAAAGACAAATGGGTGTGGAAAAGGACTTCGAGTGGCCGTCGGCAGTCGATGGGTTGAATACATATAAGAGTATTACTGTCAATTTAATAGTTATAAATATTGAACAGTGTGTCAGGAAAAAAACATTTAAGTGCTAATTTAAAATTGCGTTGATATCCCGGTTTTGCTTTTATCCTCCTGCTACAACTGTCAGAATGGATGAAAAAACCGTTTCGTAACCAAAATGGCAAAACGGAACCCTTATAGTTTCGCCATGTCCGTCCGACCGGATGGACGGACATCTTTGTTCAGAGACTGTTAGTAATAATAATAATATGTAAAATATAAGTACCTGGGTCATTGGGTTAAAGATGACCTAGATATTGAACGTGAACGTAGAGCGTTGGCTGTCCGGTGCAATATGTTGGCCCGTAGATTTGCTAAAAGTACAAAATATGTGAAGGCGACGCTTTTTAGGGCATACTGTCAATCATTTTATACATGCAGTCTATGGGTCAGCTACACGCAGAGGGCATATAACGCGCTGCGTATTCAATATAATAACGCGTATCGGGTGTTGATGGGGCTGCCGCGGCACTGTAGTGCATCTAGCATGTTCGCCGAAGCACGCATAGATGGTTTTTACGCCATAATGCGCAAACGGAGCGCATCCATCATGCGCAGGGTGCGCGACAGCCCCAACAGCATACTGCTCACAGTAGCAGACCGGTGGGATAGCCCGATGTTGGAACATTGGGTACGCCTACATGCAACTGTCGCGCGGTGGTTGTAACATAGACATAAGTACTAACATTAGTTATTTAAAATCATGTATACCTACTAACAAAATGGACTGTGTCTGAAAAAAAAAAGTTATTATTATTATTATTAATATATTTATTTCTCCTCACATGAATACATTAGTCCTTTTATGTACCTTACAACTATTTACATGGGTAAAAAATATAGTATATGAGAGGAGCTGGTGTCTGAAGTAGGTTTAAGCCTGTATTACAGATCACCAGGTCCTCACCCCACGGGAAAATTGGTAGTTATACATATAAAACAAGTTACTAAGGCTAAAACAAATATTACACATTAATAGATTGTGTTTATGTTTGTGTGGGTGCGTGTGTTTGTGTGTGTGTGTGTGAGCAAGTGCCCGTATGTAGTTGTCTGTGTGTTAAATTAAAGGAACTCACACACACACACACACATTCAAAGTTAAGTTAGGGTTAGAAGTCTGTAATTCTGCATGGATACACATATTACTTACGCCGACAAAATGAAAGAATAAAATCTTAAAAAACATTTTATACTTATTAACAGATACCTCCCATTTAAGTAAAGTGAAAGTGTAAAGTGTAAACGACCCATCTAATGATACTCCATACGACGGGGTATCATTAGATAGGTCCTATAAAAACGTATAAGAGTTGGGAAGATGATTTTTAAACTTAGGGATCCGTTTGGAAAAATTAGGCTTCAAAGTTATTTTTTCAAGCCAAGTGCGCCCCCCCCCCCCCTCCCTTCCGTTCAGCTAAATGGTTGTGAAAAAATCACGGTAGTAGTATATACATATAGTGAAATTAAAAGGAAAACTATCACAGCTAAGTAGGCTTTACAAGTTTACCAGTAATAGCTGATCAAATGAGAAGTAACAAAATTTTCAAACTTTACAGTAAAGTTTGTAAAAATACGATCAGTAGTTGAAATGAAATAAGTAAATACGCTGTATACAGCATATGTACCTAATTCATCACACCTACAGCTTTAATTACAAGTACACCTTATGCAATATTGTAGTAACTACGATTACTAAATAAAAAAATGTGTGACACTCGGGGACTGCCGCGGTAAAGCTATTGCATAGTATTTTTATCAACTTAAGCAATTAAAAAAATATATATATTTTTAAGTGTTTTTTTTTTAATTATAAAAAAACAATGTTTGAATTTTTTTTTTCTTTAAAAAAAATGTTTTTTTTTTAATTTAAAAAAAGCAATTTTTTTTTTTTTTTTTTTTAGTTTTTAAAAAAGTTTTTTTTTTTAATTAAAAAAAAATCATTAAAAGTTCTGTTAGTCATTGATAGATGGCAAAAGTAAAAAGTATCACCGCTGTGCCCGTCGGAGTGGGGAGCGTGAGGTTTTTTCGTTACGGAATTTCTGGATTCGGTCCCCGCGCTCAAGGCCCGCGATAGAAGTTATGCAATAGCTTAATATTCTTCATTATTCAATCTATACTAATATTATAAAACTGAAGAGTTTGTTTGCTTGATCGCGTAAATCTCAGGAACTAATTGTCCGAATTGAACAATTATTATACTGTTGGATATAGCCCATTTATCGAGGAAGGTTATAGGCTATATAACATGCTACGACCAATAGGAGCGGAGCAGCAATCAAAAATATTCTAAAAACGGGGAAAATTTACGCAGACAAAGTTGCGCGGTATCTCATGTTTTAACTTTTTGATAATACAATTTGCTGCAAAGTCGTGTTGTAAAAGAACTGAGTCTTTTAGTCCTCATTTTGCGGCTATGAGTTCTTTTTGCAGAACTCGCGACTAATTAGTCTTCTGAGTCTTGAGTCTTGAGTTCTTTTGAGTCTTTTCAGTTCTTTCAGTCTTAAAATTTCTTGAGTCGTTAGATTTATTTTAAGTCTTTTCTTTTTTTTCAGTTCTTTGAGTCCTTTAAGTTCTTTTAAGTCTTAGGAGTCGTGAATTAGGACTGCAGACCAATCAAAAAGACTCGTGCTTTTGAGTTCTTTTTTTTGTCTCGGGTGTGTGTGCGTTCATTTTTTGGAGTATGTATGTAAGGTAGAAGATCAAGAAGTGGGTCGGTTTAGTCTTTTATCATTCACTCACACATTTCATACTATGAACTTAAATAAAAAATCTAAAATTGTAGTTCAAGTTTTTGATTTATTAAACATAATAAAATAAGGGTTCCATACATCTCTGGCAATACAAATCAGGAAGGAACAATTCATAACTGAAGTTGGTGGATATGACTTCTCCACAGTAATTGCACGTAGTACCGTCTTGAATCCTGACATTGTTGTAGCTATCCACATCTACGTTGCGAATCGGTAGCAAATGCCAAACTAATTCGAGTACAATTAGTCGAGGCAATTTTAATTCCAACATTTTATTTTTAAACGTAGTCACCTGCTCAACCTGGAACAAAATCATACCTATTTAATACAAATTTGCAAATTATTAATTTACATTTACCATGTTAATGTCGTGTGATATTAAAGAAAAACAAAATTATTTTGATACATACCAGTTTTACAAATGCATCCTCAGGACGCTCGGGTAGTGTGGCCGTATCGAAAAACGTAATGTAAGTGTTTTTATTATACAACAACGAAAAAATTTTGCCACAACTCAAATCATATAAAGAACACATTGCATTTGGAATTTCGATGGACATTATTATTTACTTTTACTTTCCCCGAGTAAGCGAGTGACACTCTCATCATTCATGTAAATCAGTAAGTAATACAAAATGGAGGTAGTTTATTTTTTACTTTTTTACGTCCTACCCTACAGAGCTTCGAGAATTCGAGATACGAAACTCCAATAATTATACGCTGTACATATAGTCGTGAGAAGTGATAATTCCTTTTATTGATTCTGTGGTTTTCCTATTGAAGGATTAGACTTATTTACATAACGAATATCATTTTAAATTATCCGTGTGCTGTACGAAGTTAAGTGTGAACAGTAGGTACCAGAATTATGGCTGACAATAACATCACCGTCCCAACAACAGTAAAGCGGAAATCTTTAAAGGCAGACTGTTACTACAAAACAGAATCGCATTTCGAGTGTAAAACATGTAAGAAACAATTTTCCTTAAAAACATCACATACTATGTTAAAACGACATATTATCAATTCACATACGCCGAGCACCTCTAATACATCTGCCAACAACTCGGTTCAAAAGAGAAAAGGTCCATATTATGACAAGTTAATTGTAAATTTTATAATACACGGAAGTCACTCTTTCAACATTGTTGAAGAAGAACATTTTAAGACATTGGTCAGCCAATTAAATCCTGCATATTCGTTGATTAATCGGCCAAGATTAGTAACAAATATTACAGATTTATTTAATAAAAAACAAGAACAGCTGAAGGCGTACCTGAATACTATACCTAATAAAATATCTTTGACTCTCGATTTTTGGACTTCTGTGACAATGAAACCATATATAGTGGTAACTGCTCACTTTATGATGGATTCCAAATTGATATCATTAACACTTGATTCGATATAATGCCATATCCCCACAAAAGTGCTGATATATTAAGAAAAATACTTCTAATATTAGATAATTATAACTTAGAAGGAAAGATTATATCAATCACAACAGATAATGAAGCTTCCAACATTAAATTCATGCAGTTATTAACGCTTTTTAATAATGAATACGAAGATGTAAAACATTTCAGATGTTTCGCGCATGTTTTAAACCTTTCAGTTAAAAATGGTTTGAAGCATATTGAAGAACCTATAAGTACAATTTCACGTTTAATCAAGCATATAAATAATTCACCCAAACAAAAACAAACATATTTTGAAGTTTGTGATCGTTTAGGAGAAGATAAATTGGCACTGTTACAGGATATGCCTGTAAGATGGAATTCGACATATATGATGCTGAAGCGAGCATTCGCAATGAAGTCTGTATTGAAACATATGTGTGACAATATAGCGACATATGATCAATATAAGGTAGACTGGGATGATAAAGTTGTTACTTTGATCAAATTCTTGGAACCCTTCTATGATGCAACATTATTGCTATCTAAATCCCTTTATACCAGCATTTGTTATGTTGTTCCCATTCTTGATGTTCTTAGTAACCACATCACTCAATCATCACTGGAGACAGATTACGAACCGCTAAAAAAATGTTTGGAAGCTATGAATACAAAGATTGGGGAATATATGCCCTACTTACGAAACCATTTTGCCAATTTTGCTGTGATACTGGACCCGCGACTAAAGAACAATTACTTTATAGAAAGAGGTAATGATGAAGAACCCCTGAAGCAATTTAAGGATTACTTTCAAAAAAATTATTTAAATCATGCTACCACTGACAACCCTGCTGATAACTCAGCCACACCAAAAAGAATATCTATATTATCCTCCGTATATAAACAAAACCCTTTATCCAGAAATGAACTCGAAAGTTACTTAAATTTGCAGCTAGAGCCAGAAGATACTGATATACTTTCATGGTGGAGAATTCATGAAAAATCATTTCCTCAGTTATCCAAAATGGCGTTTGATATTTTAATCATTCCGGCAACGAGTGTTCCAAGCGAGCAGGCGTTTTCAAAATCTGGAAATCTGATAACGAAACGGCGGAACCGCTTGGGTAACAAAACCATAAGAGCATCAATGTGTTTATCTTCGTGGCTCAAGATATTTAAAGAATAAAACTTTTTTGAAATATGATTCACTGTAATAATAATACAATCTAAATAAATTAAAAAAAAACAAAAATTAAAAAAATATATATTACCTAAGTATGTAAAAGTAAAACAAAGTTTTATTCTTTAAATATGTACTTATTACTCAATTAGTTAAAATAGTATTACTTTTCATAAGGCTGTTTAAATTGTTTATCTGTAATGGATCCGTCCGTATTGGCTCATATAACATTTAAATTCCTATTTCATTAAGAAATTTATGTAATAATAGTGGAATAGTATTAGTACTCAGTTATTATTTGTAACGCAGTCAAGATTTTGTTTTCGTGTTTTGTTTATTTCACACTTTTAAGTGATTAATATAGATTAGTGATTAATATACCTATATATCTGTAATTTGATTATTAAAGTGGTTACACACACCTGTACTTTTTTGTATAACAAACGGCAAACCACCCACTATAAAATTAATTAAGCTCATACAATACCTTAAGAATGGAGAAATGACTCAGTCGCGAGTTCTTTTCTTAAGACTGAGCCCTTTTTTAAAGGACTTAGCCTTGAGTTCTTATTGTAAAGAGTGAGCTGTTTTAAAAGACTCGGTCTCGAGTTCTCTTTGGCAAGACTGGAGTCTATTTTAATAAGGCTAAAAACTCAGAAAGGCTTCAAGCTTTTACTTATTCTCTTTTGACTTGAGTCTTCTAAAAAAGATTCGAGTCTCAATATTAGGACTATAAAGACTAAGTTCTTTTACAACACTCAGTCCTTTAACATGGTGTATAGTATATCAGCCGCAGCACCTTACCCCTTTATCAAGTTTATTAACATTCAAACATTGTAAAATTGGCAATTTGAAAAGAGTGTTATTTACTCCGGCTTTACCTGTTTGCGAACTTGGCATTACATGTACATGTAGAATCCCGACGTATCACAAGTGTAGTTTTGCATCCTAAGTGATTAAAGAATTTTGAATTTTGTGGATCACACAAAGTGATGTCCCGTGTGGGAATCGAACCCACGACCTCTTGCGTAGCAGCACAGAATAATGTAGCAGTACAACACACTCCCACCGCGCCACAAAGTCAGTCAAATAACCCAAAACACAAATATACTTTTTGCTAGACATTATTTTTTCTCCAAACATTTAGTTCGACTTTAAAATGTGGTATGAGGGACCTTAGCTCAGACGCAAATGAGTTCTTTTATGGCTTTTTAAAGGACGGCGTTGTTATTTAGGGGTTATAAATAATAATGGCATTAGCAATAACGAGTAACTTATTTTAAAGTAAGTTGTTGAGAAACGCAGTTTTTCGGCAGTAACTCAATGATGGTATATCCGATCATGTCCGAAATAATTTTATTTTAATTTTTTTTTTTTTTTTTTTATATTTTTGGTCACACGGTTCAATAGTGTCAAATGATGTGCCACACGTTGATGTTTGCTGAAAAAAAATCAGCTTCTGTTACTTTCACCAAATTTCATCAATATTCAATCGGAAATAATTACGGTCAGAAAGACGGAATGACGAAACTATACGGATTCAGTTTTTGCCATTTTGGGTATGGAACCCTAAAAAACTTATTTTCGCCGATAAATAAATTAAATATTTAAATCAGTACAAAACGTATTACCTAGCTCCTTTAGTTACTTCACTTTTACAACTTCATAGAGTTAGGGTAGAATAGTTTCTTAACAGTATTAAGTCAATTAAGTCTTTAATCTTTTAACAAGTGAAGCCAAACTTGCACAAAGCCGTTCTCTGGCTAAGCAATACGATAGGGCGACAACTGTTAACAATACAAAGACAAGATCAAAGACAAAGTAGACCTAAGGCTGGTTTTTCTCTCACTCTAATCGTCGGCGTTACTAAGTGACGCTGTACTTCTGTAATTAAATGTAACGTTTCTGAGTGACGCTGATCAATTAGCGACGACATGCGTCGAATCCTCATACAAATGCGTATCCAGAGAGGGCAAGCTGCCCATTTGCTTCCGTCCTCCCTGAACGAGTATTTTTTGGGGCTCTCAGTCCTATGTCGTGCCTGCAACTTGATTTGTCGGAACATAAACTGATAAGGCATAAGAAAATAAAACCCAAAAATACCGATTTACGTATGAACATACAAAGAGCTACTAAATTTAAATATCTAGGACATTTTCTTACTGATGACCTTGGAGACGATGTAGATATTGAAAGGGAGCGCAGGGCATTATCGGTCAGAAGTAACATGTTAGAAGAAGCTTTCGTTGTATCGAAGCAGTCAAAATAACGTTACTCAAGGCGTACTGCCAAAGTCTATAATATGGGGGCAGTCTATTGGCTAGCTACACCAAAAGTCTACCCGTGACCACGGCCGTTGCAATACGGTTGAAACGTCGGGCAATAAACGAGGTATTTTACCTTAAAATATTCACGCGATTAAGACATTTATTTTCATAACGCCAAAAGATTCTTGGATGTACTGCGCATCCAATTTAATAATATATTTAGAATGCTGCTGCGCCTGCCTTGCTTTTGTACTGCATCAGAAATGTTTGCACAGTATCAAACTGAAGGCTTCCATGCCGTCATTCGCAAAAAAAATGCATCATTGGTGCACAGAACGAGGGTCAGGTACAACACTATTCTGAAAACTACAGCGGAGAGCATCAGCTCTTCTTTTCTAACGCCTCTGTTAAAAAGAGCAATCTTAAACTCATACTTTTACCTACTAACACTAAACTAGCACTTCACTAACACCATGGATCTCTGTTATCTGAAAATAAATACATTTATTATTATTATTAATACATCGGGCTGGTTACCCCGTACAAAGTGATACCGCATCGCCATTTCTTGTACCGAATCAATAAGTGTCCTGTGTTTTTTTTTTGACTTTTATGACAGATCAAAGTCTTGTTGTGGTCGGCGATAGCCAGATAAATCAATGAATACATATTTATTTATTTATTTTTTAAGATAGACAATCACGGTTGATACTGCTCAGCCTTTCATTTGTTATCCTCTCATCATATCATATCAACCCATATGATGGCCCACTGCTGGGCACGGGTCTCCCCAGTAGAACCTACTGGTATGTAGATCCTGAGGGTAATTGCCATAAGCGCCACGCTTGGCGAGCGGGTTGGCGATCGCAGTAAGGCTTTAAGTACGCAGAGGACGCTGCTGCCCGTCCTCCGGGGTGAAGTCCCTTAGTCGCCTTGACGACACCCACGGGTAGAGATGGGGTGGTACTATTCTTAAGCCGGCACCACACAGCAATATTGTCATAATTGAAAACATCACGATTGAAACTGCTCAGCTTATCGCCATCTCATCGTCAACTATCGCTTCCTTTCAGTTGTAATCCTCTGTGTAGTTGTTATTTCTCAGCCCGATCTCTCTTCTTATCTTACCGATTTGCGGGTATATTCAAACAGAGTAAAGTTTTTCGTGTCTCCTTTAGTTTAGTACAAGTTTATAAAGGACCGAAGTATTTCACAGACAATTATGCCGAGTTATAATGACGTTTGATGGAGATTGTGGAAGTTTAAAGAAAATCGGTGGTGCAGTGATAGAAAGATGAACAGACTGACAAGAGAGTGTTCTTATAAGGGTTCCTTTTTTGGAACGAAGTTTCTTATCGCGCGTTATGAAAGGGGGCTAGACGGAAAAAATCTCACGAAAAGTTGTAACGACACTTTTTGCCAAAACCAAAAGCTGTGCGGCGTGCGCGTAAGATATGAACATCTAATTTGACGCAGAAGTCACCTGTCGATTTGGTCTAGAGGCATAAATTCGGTACACAGTATTGGTGACAATTGGGTTCGAGCCTTCGGCATACAATCGTCTTTTTGTAAGTTATTTTCGTTTCGTCTTTCTATTTCGCATTGAACAGTGTGGTTGCGAAGATTATAAAAATATGATAAGAACTTCGTTCCATCCGGGTGTCTCTTGACACCTCTCAAGTTTTTTACATTTTGAGGTACGGAACCCTAAAAATGAACATAAAAGAATCCTTTACAAAAATTCCACGTGCACGTTTGGCATCTAGTTCGTAAGATACACAAATCAATATTTGTTCACCAATTGGCCTTCAAGGCTTACCCACGTAAATCTATGTTGGCGGTGTTATGAAGTCATCGACGTACACTACCATTGTTCAAGTTATTTGATCAGATGCTTCTCGCTTATATATTGTAAATCATGTGTGTTCATTCATTCAGTATTTTTTAAATTAAATATTGAGTCATGAGATCTCTGTGTTTTAAAGGACATAGCTAGTGTGTAGGTTTATCTTGTACGATTATCTTGATCCATAAAATAAAAAACATTGCTCATATATGTACATTCGTCTCAACGGATTGAACTTGGTGACAAGTGGTTGCGCAGATGCATTTTTTGGAAGTAAATGGTGACAGGAAGTGGAGGGGGTCGGTAACTAAGCCAAGAGAATTAGAGATGCGATTACGTATTACATTGTTATAATTAGTAGGTATTATCAACTCATGTTTTTTGTGATTATTTTTGTAAAGAAATTGTTTTGATACCAGGCTCTGCCTAGTTTGGATCAGATGGCGGTGTGTGACTTATCCAGAATTATGTCCCAATATTTTGTCCCAACATATTAATTACTAGCTGACCCGCGCAACGTTGTCTGCGTAAATTTGCCCAACAATGCAACATTTTTCATTATTGCTCCGCTCCGATTGGTTGTAGCATTATGTTATATGATAAATGGGCTATCCAATAGTAAAAGATTTTTTAAATTCGGACCAGCAGTTCTTGAGATTATCGCGGTCAAACAAACAAACAAACTCTTCAGCTTTATATTATTAGTATAGATATTATGTGTTGGGGGTTCAAAAAATCTATAATAAGTGCTGCATTTGACAAACAAAATCTTTACTAAGGAATGATTTAAGTTATTAATAAACGACTCTAAGTTCGGTAATAAGTTATGTTTCCTATCTTAATAATACACAAGTAAAATTTAATATCTTCTCAATGTACAGTAGCTAGTTCATCGCCAATTTATACTGAACAAACAATGAACATTTTCTTAGAAAATATAAGAGAATTTAGTTAGTTATAATAATAGACCAATTAGGAGGCTGTTTCTTGTTTGTACAAAACATCAAAAACAGGGACGTAGCTTGCCTTAGACGGTCCCTGTATCAAAATTTGGGGGGGGGGGGGTCCAAGTGTCCAAAGATATAAACGGCCGGGACTTCTTCCTTTCCTCCAATATAGCGAAGGGAATGATGGCTGACCCATGCGTCAAACTCGTGAACGGGTCCTACTTGGGGTGACTGGTCGGCCTTGTCATTATAATCTTATAGGTTTATTTTTTTTTTTTTTTTTATATATATTTGTATATTGAGTAGTTTTTCTTACATTAATTGAATCGTATGTTGCCTTTACCCTCTTGTATAATTTTTGTAAGTTGATGCTCCCAGTATATTCAATTAAAACTTGATTAAACCCACTTTACGTACAATGGTTACTGCTTACGTGAGTTTCATGGTGTAATGGTTGCAGCACCTTACTGGCTTAACTGTGTATAATAATAATAATAATATCTTGGACTACCTCAAACAACGCTATCTGATCCCAAACTAAGCAGAGCTTGTACTAGGTATGGAAACCAGACAACTGATAAACATAGTTATATATTTGTAAATACATACATGGTATAGATAAATAACACCCAGACACAGAATAAACCATCGTGCTCCGTCAAGCCAATCCTGAAAAGATGCTTGTTTAGGGAATATGTTTATAGATTGGTAACCATTTTCGAACATGGAGACGCGGATCCAAGGGAAGGGCAATGGGGGCAATTTCTCCCCAAGACTCATGAATTTTCAAGTGTTCGGTCCTCGTTGACCGGCAAAACTAGTCACACTTGGCCGATGTTGGGTTAAAGTGCCATCCCCAGAACATGATCCTGGATCTGCCCTTGCCCGGAGAGCACGTTAAGCCATCGGTCCGCGCCTAATCTATCTCCGTTTGTCTCGAATTTCTGTCGGTCTATATGATTAAGGGAATAGAGAGAGAGAGAGAGAGAGAGAGAGAGAGAGAGAGAGAGAGAGAGAGAGAGAGAGAGAGAGAGAGAGAGAGAGAGAGAGAGAGTGCAATTGTGCTTGCGCTCACACTTGTGAGATGAGAGTTGAGAGTAGCCGTCACCGAAATCCGTTAGTAGACTTTATTGAAGTTTAAAAGCAAAGAACACATTATGTAAGTACTATTTTCTTCTGGAAAAAAGACCAGTTGGTTTGGCAATGTGAAAATCGTATTTCATTTACTCATGGTTGATTTCTACAGCATTTGTGCTCCAAGATAAATGTGTGGATTGTGGTCACTGTTACCGAAACGGATGACTTGGCCGCAGAACGCAGTAATAAAGAATCTGTAAAAATATGCGGACGTAGAATTCAATGCAGTTACTATGACAGTTTTGATTATTTGTTGAAAACTCTATCAATTGAGGTGATTTGTTTCATGACACTGCTTAAATCAGTGAAGAAAAACATCATAAAACGAGCATTTATTAAAACACATATCCGATTATGTTTTGTTTCTTGGTTCCACTTATTTTTTTCTACGGAAGAACGTAACCAGCTAGATCTTTTTCTTAATAAAAATAAAAAAGTCTAAGTAAAGTCGGTTTACGGACGATAATTTTACGTGATACCTAACGTCATACGAAAACATTGATGACATTGTAATAAAAAACTTTATCTGCGACAGATTTTTTCCCAATTGTATCGCATGTCGCTGCAATCGCCAAAATATTGATCACATTGTAACAAACAACCAAGCCTGTGACAGCTTTTTTTTCAATTGTATCGCATGTCGCTGCTATCGCCAAAACATTGATGACATTGTAATAAACATCCATGTCTGTGACAGCTTTTTTTTTTTCAATTGTATCGCATGTCACTGCAATCGCCAAATCATTGATGACATTGTAATAAACAGTGACAGCTTTAATGGACCCGGGCGCATGCGCGCACATCGCCCGACGGCCACAATACTTCAGCCATCCACAATATATATAGGTGGAATCGCCATTCGCGTTGCTTAGCAACCAGTCAATATCGTTACTTTTTTTTAAACACTTGTTCGTGAGTGTCATCGATTTATAAGACCTTATCACGACAAAAATACAATCCACTAATATTGCCGATGATATTGAATCTAAATACCGATGGCATACACTGTATGTCTGCATATACGTAGTAGGTGAAGCACAAACAAATCTTCCACGTCAATTTTAACTGACACCTTTTAGTCCACAGGCTTTCTCACTTAACAGGGACAAAATAAGAACCTCTTTCTTTCAAAGTGCACGCGCCTATAAATTGTACCTTCTAAATATGCATTTACAAAAGATGTGACTTCGCCAAATAAACCGGACTAAAATATTAAGGCCTTGTTTTAAAAGAAACAAAGGTAAAAATCTGAACATTGTGGTTTCATTTAGTAAGTGGTTCTTGTTAAGATCCACCCTTTAGTTTTCAAGGTTGTATTAAAATGCTAAAACGTGAAAATGGCGGCAAACTAAGCAGTCATTATTACTCAGCCTCAGCTTTTAACGCGTAAAAACATATAAAACCTGCAAATTCCGTAAAACTGAGTCTTTGAGCAACTGACCTCTTTAGTAAGAGTCACTGGACTCGTACTCCGTACAAAGTGACAGGAATTTCAAATACCGAATCGAATGACCGTCCTGTGAAAGTCTTTGACACTTATGACAAATGGCCGTTATTGTTATCCTTGATGGACAAGTATAGACTCCCATTTTTTTTTTTTTAAATGATCGTCTAAATGTCAAAATCACATAGAAGTCTTGTTGTTGTCGGCGGTACCTTGTCTTATAAGTATATTAGTGAGTTGTAAAAATGGCGGCAAACTGACCGGCCATTATTTTTACAGCTCCGAGTTTAACTTGTAAAAAAATGATTTGAATACGTGTTAATTGACTAAGAACAAGACTATGTGCATGTGATAAGTGCATAAATACTTGACAATGGCAGAAATTAGCCGTTAAAACGGCTAGATTGCCATAAACTCAAAGAAGAAGTATATTAGTATATATGTACTATAGATGTCAGTGCTTGTGAAGTTTAAAGGGCACAATAAATTCTTGAAACTGGCTGAAATTTGCTAAAATACTGGCTGGCTGGAATATCGGCTCATTTGCCTTCAAATTAAGAAGAAAAATAATGTCATATGTTGACCATTGACGTAGAGACCTGAAGGCTAATTCACGTATTTAAAGCAGTACAGTTGCAGTGCAGTTGCAGTTAAGTTTCGATTAAAACGCCCATTTTCGTATTCTTGTTACTTTGGAATCGATCTCAAAAACGCTTGCGCACCGTACTAGAATGTCGTGTATTACGCTCTCGAGAAGCATACTTGACGCAAGCGTATTTGAGATCGATCCCAAAGTTACAAGAACCTTCACTGCAACTGAACTGCTACTGCACTGCTTTAAATACGTGAATTGACCCCCATGACTGCGTTATAACTTCACAAAATTGATCACTCTCTAGAAAGAGACAACGCCACTTTGTTGACAATACCTGTCAAAGAGATAGGGCTGCACGACTTTTTTCTCTCTTTCATCCTTTGCAGTCAATACTTTAATTGAAAGAGACGGCACGATCTATGTCTATACGTCAATATATATAATCTATACGACGGTCCAAGCTGCATTGTCCAATGAATACTTTCGATTTATTGCAATTGCATTAAGCTTCCTATTTGTTCATGTCACATGTACTTAATATGCTTGCATACTTAATATGCTCATATATGTCTTTGGTATTTATCATTGTTTCTATAATTGGGATGATGAATACAATGAAAAAAAAAATGTTAATAAATTAGGTAGGTACTGTAATTTACAACAAGTTTACATTTTTTGTTAAAAGTACTGCAGATACTAAATATTTGAGATTGCTATGCGGACATTTTAAATTAAAATAAATTCGCTTTTTGGCATCCGCTTTGTTTTCCTACAATAAGGTTGTGCTATGCTCTTAAGAGTTTTACATGCCAGTGTCACAAATCAACGAGAGTACAGAAGGCGAGCTAAATACACACTTCTTTAGATATCGCTCAAGTAGTCAAGTAGAAAAATCTCGAAATACTTTCGGAACAAAGTGGTCCAAGATGCCGTGTTCCCATACCGGACAATGTCTATGTACTTATGTGTTGCTTCAGTTCGCATTTGTATGAAGCTTACGTTTTATAAATGTTGTTTCGCAAATATTCATAAAAAATATTTTAATGAAATATACGTACTTAATTTTTCTTTTTTTTTTTAATGTTTATATGTTCTATATGGTACGATGGGGCTGGCATAGGCGTGTTCGATTACAAGATGTATATAAAAAAAATATATAAAAAATTTGTCTTACAGATTATTTATTTTATTTCTATTTCTTCCGTGTGCACATTTGTACAGATATATTATATATTAGATAGGTATATTGTATTTTCAAATGTTTTAAGCGCACAGAAAAAATAAAAGCACGTTTTGTGTTAGAGCAACCTTAAGTTGCTCTCCCGTTATGTAAGTAAATATTTTGCAAATATAACTTTATTCGAAGTCGATCTGTATGTTATATTCCTGAGCATGTGTTGTATGGTGCTTACCTTCTGCACTGTAGATGTTTTGTGTCAGTGTAAACAGAGTATCGTAAATAATTTATGATAAAACGAAGTCTAGTTTATTCAGGGTGAGCCAAACCGTCTTCTGGTCATGAGTTCACTCGGTATCAAGCTTAAAACACAATGTCTCAAACTTTGTAAATGGTCACCCAAAAACAAATGAGACCGAAAAAAAGTGTTATTTTTTATAAAAGACAAGTCCCGGGGTTTAAGCCCTGTGTCACGGGGGACTTAGTTTGCATACAATTTTGTTTACAAACTCCGGGCCAATGGTTTGCAATATATGTTTGTAAACGTTCGCGAATTGTACACATTTTGCCAAACTTCTTGGCAGTATATGATTAGGTATAAATGAGACAAAAGATGTAGTATAGTCTGGTTATAATTATCCAAAGGTGCATCTTATATACTAACGACTTCGTGTTGATAACAGATAGTAGAAACATTTAATAGATACTGAACGTGCGATAAGGAACATAAGATTGTGATGTAGATTGTAGATACAGCACAAAGATATTGTACTGTAACAGTACACCCCCCTTTAAAAAAATTTATGGTAATAGTGTTTACAATATAAATTTGACCTAGACCTTACTAGTTATTTGCTGATGTATATAAATAATAATGCTATTGTACGCGGTGGAATTTGATGACGCCTGTTGTGGTGTGATTTGCTGACGTCTGTAATTTTGACTTAGCTGTTGCACGAGTGTTTATTATTTTTTTTCGTTAAACTCTTCATTCTTCTGTCCAGTGTTTTCATTATGCCGTAAATTAGGATCACGCCGATTGTTAAAATAATCTGTCCCATTGCAACATTTCTTGTCCACCGTAAGTCCTCCTGGATCAGGTTACGGAGTTGGTCCGCTTCGTTTTGATTGAGGCAATTGTCCGTATTGTATGTTATCTGGTCCTTAGAACTTTGATTTCCCATTTTAGATGTCTTGTTGTTACGAGTAGTTGTGAATTAATGGTATATGTTAAGATCTATGTTAATATATATACGAATAGCCCACTTATATCAGCGATTTTTTATAGACGTACTACTGGCTTTACTTTACGTCCCGATCGTGTAGTGTACGTGTGTGAATGCCTGTCGCAATCCTTTGAATCTGGCACGTAGTTTGATTCGTCATTGATCATGAAAGCTGGTTTCAATCTATCAATTGATATCACTGTCTCTTTATCCCTAATTCTAATGCAAAATGTTTTATCTGTTTTACTAATTACTGGGTAGGGTCCTTCATACGGCGGTGTCAGGGCTTTCTTAATTCTATCACACCGAACAAATACGTGTGAGAATTCTTTGAGTTCGGGATGCACAAATATAGCTTGATTGTGTTTTTTTCTTTTCGGAATTGATGTCATTTGTGTGATGTCCTTTTGAATTTGTTTTACAAACTCTTCGTACGTTGATAACTGTGCTGCTGATGACTCAAAAAATCCTCCAGGGAGTCGTATTGGCGTTCCATATGTCATCTCTGCTGAACTATAACCTGTGTCTTCTCGCAAGCTACTCCGCAACCCGAGTAAAACTGTTGGAATTTCTTTTAACCAATTTTCGTTGGATTCTCTTGTCATTAACGCCGCCTTTAAAGTTCTATGAAATCTCTCTATCATTCCATTGGATTGTGGATGATAAGGTGTTGTCCTAATTTTATGTATTCCCAAAAATTGTGAGAGTGACTCAAATATTCTTGATTCAAACTGTCGGCCTTGATCCGTAGTAATGCGCAATGGACATCCAAAACGAGTAATCCATCCTTCGAAAAGTGTCTTGGCTACTGTTTCTGCAGTTATATCTTCTACCGGAAATATTTCGGGCCATGACGTACAACGATCTATGATTGTGATTAAATATCTCTTCCCTTGTGAAATCGGAAGTGGTCCGACGATGTCAATATGTAAATGTTCAAAACGTTGCGCTGTCATAAATGTACCAGGAGGTGATATCGTATGATCACACCAACATGATCTACACCAATTATTGATATCTTTGTTCATATACGGCCATAAATACCTTTGGGTTATCATTTTTCTCGTAGTTCTTTTTCCTGGATGGCTCATACCATGAATGGTATCGAAAATTTGTTTGCGAAAATGCTTTGGTAAGTAGGGGCGGCTTTTTCCAGTAGATGTGTCGCAGGTGATGTTTATTGTGGAACCCGGAAGCGTAATGTTTTTGAATTTTAATCTTTTATTGTCATGTAATTTACTTAGTTCATTATCTGTTGATTGACATTTTTCCAATTCAGCGTAATCGATAGGTGATGGCACGTATATTTCCTCTATTCGAGATAAGGCATCGGCGGTAATATTGTCACGTCCGCTTATGTGTTGAATGTTGGTACTGTATTGTGAAATGAAATCTAACTGCCGGACCCGTCGCGGTGTATCGTTTGATGATGGTTTTTGGGAGAATGCGTATGTCAAAGGTCGGTGATCCGTAAATATTGTAAATTCTCTTCCCTCGATTAATCTGTGAAAATGTTTGACGGCCATGTATATTCCTAACAGCTCTCTGTCAAACGTAGAATATTTTTGTTGAGTTTCGCTCAATTTTTGTGAAAAAAATCCTAATGGTTCCCATTTGCGTCCGGATTTTTGTTGTAAAACTCCACCAACGCAAGTAGCACTAGCGTCGGTCATGAGCGCTAGTGATGCGTTGCGGGAAGGATGCGCTGTTAACACTGCGTTTTTCATGCTTTCCTTGCATTTTTCGTAAGCTTTGTCTGCTTCCGTTGTCCAAGGAACAGGTGAATTATCGTTCTTTTTTGAACCATGTAGATATTCGTTTAAAATTCTTTGATTTTCCGCTGCGCGTGGAATATTACTTCTGTAGAAATTGACCATGCCCAAAAATCTTCTTAATTCTTGAATTGTTTTCGGTTTGGGAAATTCCATGATTGCTTTGTAATTTTCTTCGGTAGGGTGTATTCCTTGGCTCGTTATATGATAACCTAAGAAATCTATTTCCCTTCTGAAAAATTCGCATTTTTCGAGATTAATGGTTATTCCATTCTCGTGTAAACGTTTGAAAACCGTTTCTAAATGCTGATAATGCAAATCTTCGTTGTCCGATGCGATGAGACAGTCGTCTACAAATATAAATACGAAGTTTAAATCTCTAAATAAGGAATCCATGAATCGTTGAAATGTTTGTGCCGCATTGCGTAATCCGAAAGGCATTCTTAAGTACTCAAAAAGTCCAAAAGGTGTGATGATGGCTGTTTTTTCTATATCTTTAACAGGAATACAATGGTATGCTTTACGTATATCTATCTTGCTTAGTATCTTCTTATTTTCTAATATGTATGTAAAGTCAGTTAATCTTGGTAGTGGGTATTTGTCCGGTACTGTCGTGCTATTGAGCATTCGATAGTCTCCACACGGTCTCCATTCGCCATTTTTCTTTTTTACCATATGTAATGGGCTTGCCCATGGGCTATCTGACGGTCGGCAAATTCCGAGTTCTATCATATTTTGAAATTCCTTTTTGGCTATGTCGTATTTTTCTGGAGGTAATGGTCTTGCCCGAGCTGCGACGGGTGGTCCTGTAGTGATAATGTGATGTTCAATCTTATGTTTGGGCGCATTGCGGAGAGAGGACCCTTTCGTGATGTCTTCGTATTTGTTTAAAAGTTGCGTAATACGTGGATTCGTTCCCACTGCGATAGTACGAATTGTTTGTTGTGTCGCTTTTTCCGAAGTTACATGCGTTGTCAGCTCTGTAACTTTGTCGATAAGTTTGCGACCTGCTATGTCGACTAATAGTTTATAGTGCTCTAGAAAATCTGCTCCAATTATTGGTTGTGTAACATCGGCGATTACAAAATTCCATTTATAACATCGTTGTAGTCCTAAATTCAAGGTAAGCGTCTTCTCGCCGTAAGTCCTAATTTTAGTCCCATTTGCAGCGTATAGTGTGTATTGTTCATTTTGTAAAATTGAATGTCTCTGTTGCTTGCTAATGACTGAAATATTTGCGCCCGTGTCAATCAAAAACTTCATACCACTTTTTCGGTCGGTAATGGTGAGGCGATTGGATGGGTGGATTGCACAGAGTTTCGCCGTTGTCTGTGCTCTTATTCGTTTCCCTGGTTCCGTACGTAAGTCATTGGTTTCCAACCGCATGGTTTAATGCAGTTCTTTGCATATTTTCCGAATCTTTCGTGGTAGTAACAAAATCGATTTGCTCCTCTATAGTTTGTTCTCGGCCTCATAATCGGGAATTGTTGACGTTTCTTGAAATGATTGTGCGTGTTGGGTCGATAGCCATATTGACCTTGCTGAATTGCGTCAATATCTATCTGTAATTTTGCTAGCTGGGCTAAAATGCATGCTGTATTTTTGTCGTTTGAAGTGTCGTTGCTAACAGCTGATATTTCGGTTACTTTTGAATTCATTATTATTTTGTCTGCAATTTGGCTCAGTTTGTCAATTTCCATGTCTTCCGTAACTGCTAGAACCGTAGTAACTGATGTTAGTAAAAGCCTGAACCATAGTAGTTTAATTGTTTCGTCACTGATTTTTCCTCTCCCGAGGACTCGCATTTGACGTAATAACTGCGAAGGTTTTTGATCACCGAGTTCTGTCTCTGATATTAATTTTTGAAACTGTCGCTGTTCTGTTTCTTCGTAACAATCAATTAAACGTTCCTTGATGTTTTTGTATTTATCTGTAGTCGGTGGTGAAGTTATTAGGTCACTAACTTGTAGTATTTCTTCCTTGGATAACTTTGCTATTACTGTACAGTATTTGTATTCGTCTCCTTGCTTCTGTGGTGCTAATATGGCTTCTAGTTGCGTGAACCATAATCTTGGTTGGTCTTTCCAAAATTCCGGAATGCGGGATAAAACCGAGGTGCCAGCAGCTACTTCAAGTGTTCCTTGCTGATTTATGTTCGCCTTGCACGGTGATTGTGCCATGTTTCTTGCTGCGTATTCGTTCGTCGGGGTCACCAATTTGCCAAACTTCTTGGCAGTATATGATTAGGTATAAATGAGACAAAAGATGTAGTATAGTCTGGTTATAATTATCCAAAGGTGCATCTTATATACTAACGACTTCGTGTTGATAACAGATAGTAGAAACATTTAATAGATACTGAACGTGCGATAAGGAACATAAGATTGTGATGTAGATTGTAGATACAGCACAAAGATATTGTACTGTAACACACATTATAGAATTTTATAAGCTACGGGTCTTAATTGCGTAAATATTTTATTTGTTTATTGCCCGACGTTTCGACCGTATTGCAACGGTCGTGGCCACGGGTACAATTATCAAAAACACGTATATCCATTATTCAGATTCGGGGATATAATTTCTGGATCGCACAAAATGACGTCCGGTGTGGGAATCGAACCGACCACATCTTACATAGCGTACTCACTCCCACTGCGTCACTGAGGCAATCACTCTCATCAGTCTCAGTATCTCCATTTTTAACCTAATGAGAGATACTAAGGTGAGCATGACACATCTACACTAATATTATAAAGCTGAAGAGTTTGTTTATTTGATTGGTTGAACGCCATAATCTCAGAAACTACTGGTTCGAACCGATAAATTATTTTAGTGTTAGATAGCCCATTTATCGAGAAATACAACATCACGCTACGACCAATAGGAGCTGAGCATCAATGAAAAATGTTGCAAAAACTACTAGCGTTATGAATGGTTTGGGTCCAGCAACGTTGTCTAGGTCAACTCAATTCATAATTTTCACAGTTCCGCCTTTAACTTGTGAAAATATATAATATGAAATACGTGCAAAATTCTTTGTATACTTAAAGTGTATATAACTGTAATTGTGAACATTTAAGCTATTGCATAGCTTTTATCGCGGTCTTTGAGCGCGGCGACCGAATCAAGAAATTCCGTAACGAAAATAAAACCTAACACCCCCCACTCCGCCTACCATGTAGCTTGACAGAGCGTTCGCTTAACGTATATTATGTACGGATCGAGACGAGCTGCTCCGAAATGTAATGAAAAGAAAAAAAATATTATTGAACTTATGCAATTAAAAAAAAATGTTTATATTTTTTCTTGTTTTAGTTGATAAAAAATGCTATACAATAGCTTTACCGCGGCAGTCCCCGAGTGCCACAATTTTTTTTTAAACGAATCGCGTGTTATGTTCAATCCCTGTGTCGCGGAGTCTTTACAAACATGTAAGTCACGGACACAAAGTACACCCAGACTCGGAACAACAATTTGTGGATCACATAAAGTGGTGTCCCGTGTGGGAATCGAGCCCACGACCTCTTACGTAGCAGTCGGACACAGTTCCACCGCCCCACCATGGCATTCGTACCTATATAAATACATAACATTGGCAGATATTGGTTGGAATATCGGCCAGATGATGGGTGGTCACCCATCTAAAAAGTTGACCGAGGCCACATTGCTTTACCTCAAACCATTTACAACTCTATATGTAAAGCTATGTGCACCCCTTAAATGTTTACTCAACTTTGTGGCAATACCTAGTTTATGATCACAATTTTATATCCAAGTCGTTAGGATTGGGGTATTTTAAAGCGGGTATTTTATGGGAAAATGGGCGTTAATGGGAATAAAGAGAATACCGTTTCGATTTTAGTCGCATCATTCATGTGTAAAGATTAGCATGGGAATCTGGTCCAAGACAAAGATTGGTGGGTCTCTATTGATGGGATATTAATGGGTTTTGCAGGTTTGATAAGCTGAATTATAATAATGTCTTGGGACAACTCACACAACGTCATCTGATCCCAAACTAAGCAGAGCTTGTACTGTGGCAACCAGACAACTGATAAACATACTTATATATTTCTAAATACATACATCTTATAGATAAATAACACCCAGACACAGAATATCATGCTCATCACACAAAGTTTTATTCTGGGTGGGGATCGAACCCACGACCTTTTGTGTAGCAGTGGGATACACTCCCACCGCGCCACAGAGGCAGTCCATCACTCCGCCATTATGATTCGTTTAAGTATGTTGCTTATTTGCAGTTCCCTGTCTTTACTATACTTTGTTCAAAGTTTGAGCTTTTTTGTCCTCTTTGGGTCAAAATTCTAAAGGACTTCTTTCGAGGGGAGTTCTAGGGGAGAAATTCTAACTCTGGGGGGTGAACAAATTTAACCCGAGCGAAGCCTCAGGCATAAGCTAGTTATGATTGTTAGGAGGAGATCTTTGATGTGTTTTGTGTTTGTTCATTTCACTCGAGAAGCTGGTAGCTTCTACAGTAAAACGCACACTTCAGTTTTGTCGATTCTTCCAAATACAGTATTTCATAGTATTATCTAAAGCTTTATTTATATGACGGTTTTACAAATGACTCCATTATCTATATAAGGAAATCTAAACCTTTAAACATCAATCTGGTTTCACAAACTATATATGGAAGAATTTCAAATCAAAATACAAAATAAAGCCCACATCCCACGCGCAAAACTCATGCAATCATTCTTTCTCGAAACTCTACACCGTGTATGACATAATCGGAACAGGATCCAACGTGTCACAAGCCAAACATATTCTGGAAACGACTGAATATAAGACTTTTTAACAATACGTAGGTGAAACAAAACAGATATGACATTTTGTGATAAAACTTAATGGGTGATATAAGTGCTAACGCATTCCAGACAATCTTCTAATGATCGCTGAATTGGTGTGTGGGTCTTTAAGATAATGTTTAGATAATAAAATGAACATATTTTGTATGTGAAAATGTCGTGTAGGTCGGCTTTAATAAGGATGTATGTTGGTTGAAATGAAGTGGACTTAGATGCAATTTTAATAATTGTTTTTTTACCTCCATTTGCAAGTAAGATTATGGACTTTGCTTTTAGGAAATATGACTTACAACCAAGATTTTTTGTTTGTCGCAAGACCCGTTGAGGGCTTTTGTTATCATAACATGTTTACCGACTTAAAGAAATCGATATTACCTACAGGCGGGATAGGGACATGCTTGTTTTTGCAAGAAACTTACTGCAGCTAAGACAGCTAGAGATACCCACATAGGGCGGCGTGCCCAAATTTTGCAAAGATTTTGATTCGTAGTTTTCCAAACATAAACACACCAACGTCTGCACGCATTAGGGTGCAAACAGACCTGGCGAATGCGCAACTGCACGTACTACTGTAACTTTATGTGTGCCTCTCGCGTGCAAATTATACAGTGTTCGTATGGTGCACGCGAGCTGCTTACGTACCGCGCGTGCAGTTTACGTGCATCCACCTCAATTCGCTGCTATTTTGAACCCTAAGTTTGTTAAGTACAAACGCGCGGGCTACACGCATCTATTGCGATGTTCACATGCGGTGCACAGCTTGCGTGCGAACGACGAACGACTGGCGCAGAAGCGGCGCGCAAATTTAAAAATGTGCGCATCAAATGCGGAGCTCGCGTGCCGCCAAATCAGTACCTACGCACTCTTAAAGGACCGTGATTACTCAAAGATATAACCTGCATCACCCGACCTCCTAGTTCTTGTTGGAACTGCGCCGAACCTTCACGTGCATGCAAATTGAATGAACGAGAGTTGTCTCGGAGCCCCAAAAGCGATGTCATCGTGAAACGTTGCTTAGAAAAGCGTACCGTTCGTCCTATACACTTGGGAACACGATTTTGAACTACGATATTGTAACAGTCAATTTTGTAAGGTTCTATGGATATTATATACTCTTCAATGCTGTGAAACTTGACAATGAAATGAGTCATTCGTTTCACCTTTAAAGGGGCGTCTAAACGGGCTATTTTTTACGGCAATTTGTGGCGGCAATGCTGTGGCTGGCGACATGGCAGTACTCTCCAATATTGATTTGATCGCTGAGCGATCGATTTTCCATAATGTTGCCCGGCCAATTTTGTTGTTGTTTCAGTCGCTCTTTTTTTTATTGTTGCCAAGTTGTGTAGTCCGTTTAGGAGACTGGATCATGCGCCATACAATTTTGGACATATTGCCATTATTGGCCGAGCAATTAGTTGCCAATAGTGCCGCCACAAATTGCCGTAAAAAATGGCCCGTTCAGACGCCCCTTAAGTATCTAACTATATCCTACCAAAAAGATAATTTTGACCAAAAACGAATAGATACGTTTGTAATGCGTTTCTGAGGCAATTTTTATGTTTGTAAAAAGAGTCATTTCTTTGTTGCTTACTCTAATGGATCATAGTTTATAACAAAAGTTATAAACAAAATCAACTTTCGTTGAACTAATAAACATGTTTAGATTATTTCAATTTCCTTTTTGGTTTTTTTTCTCGTTTTATGTGTTACGCCTCCTTTGTCAGATTTTGGTGATACAAAATAACAACTGTGAACTTATTATAATACCCTAAATGTGATGAATTAATAAATGATTATGATTATTATGATTATGTTTTGGGATCATTGACTGCCTCAGTGGTGCAATGAGAAGTGTGTGCAACTACTGCAAAACAATTATTGTTTTTATACTTTCGGGTGTTCGAGAGTTGCTCATGAATGAATATCTTTTTTTTTCCTTAAGTTAAGTCCCGAAATATATCTAATACTGCAAAACAGTTTGTGGGTTTGATTCTTACACGGCTCAACACTTTGTGCGATCCATTCACCATCCATCGGGAGAACATTGTACACGATATCTCGTCTATTTGATGGTATTCGACTCCTGTATTTACATCCATTATGAATCATGACAAGAATCTGAATCTGAGTATTCATAACAAGGGAATCTTTAACCAATGCAAATCCTATTCCTACCACTTTCAGTGATGTCGTAAGAAATGTGGACATTCAAGCTTTTATATTACCGTAAAGAAACTTGTGACACCTTTTACTGCACTTTTTATATTCAAATATATCTTTAGAGTTACATTCGAGGCTATATTTCGAACGTAATGTTACAGTAACTTTATATTACTCGGTATGATATAAACATGAAGTACGCACGTGTAGACAGCTCACTCTTTTTAAGCGAACGTGTTTTTAAGCTTCCGTAGCCAAAATGGCGAAAACGGAATGACCTTCTGTGTGTCTGACTGTCCGTCCGTATGTCACAGGCATTTTACTCAAAGACTACTTAATGAATATTGATAAGATTTTGTGAAAAGATGTCTTGTAGTAACCGCTACTTAATTTGATATCTAAATAATAATATAAATATTTTAAGGGGGGGCACTCCATACATGTAACAGAAGCTATTTTTTTTTTTCAGCAAACTTAAACGTGTGGCAATTTATTCGACAGGTCTTTTAAAAACATTGTAAGGTTTCTAATAAACTTTTGTTGAATGAGTTAATATTTATAAAAATAATCGCTCCGAAAGTTGCTTAAATTGAACTTAACTTTTGAACCATGTGACCAAAAATATGAAAAAAATCACAAAGGTAGCACTTAATAAATACTTATTTTGGACATAATCGGATATACTGTCATTGAGTTTTTGGCGAATAACTGCGTTTCTCAACAAAAGGGCGTAAGTGCCATGAACATAGGCTCTTCTGCTGATGCAATTATTTAAGGCTGCGAACCTTACACTGAGCATGGTCTGACATGCTCTTGCCCAGTTTTTTTTATTATAAAAAGACAATTGCCGTTGTAGAGTAGGTACAAGCCCTGTGTCGCGCGGGGGACTTTATAAACATGCAATTGACGGACACATAGTAAACCCAGACTCGGAACAACAATCTGTGGGTTACACGAAGTATTATCCCGTGTGGAAATCGAACCCATAAGCTCTTGCGCAGTCGTACACACTACGCCACCGAGGCAGTCATTACATGAATTAAGTTCAGTGAATAAAAACATAACATTAGAAAGATAGAATAAATAATTCTTTGTGGTTAATATTAATTACACTTTTAGATTTTTTTCAATAAATATAAATATTAACCAAACTAACTCACGATATTCTCGAGGAATTTAACGACAAATAAAGAATTTTAATTTCTCGCGCAACATTTAATATTTTCTAAGGCAAAGTCAGTAAAAAAATATTAAATATTTCGCGAGAAAATTCAGTTAATTCTAGGCAAAGTCAGTTAATTGCCAATAACGAACGCTAAGTTGAGGCCAAGATTAACCTAAAACAGACAGACTTAAAATGAATAGAATAATTAGAAATTTTAAAAAATACGCCTTATAATTAACGATTAACAGAAAAAATAAGTGGATTAATCACGCCTCACAGTATTTATCATTAAAAATAACAATATGACTGCCGTCAAGGGCTTCAAAAGCCTAGCATATGTTTCTTAGATACATTTATCAATTCAAACCATAGACAGCCAAACCTAGAGTGACCCACCACACCCCCTCTCCGGTAAAATAGTGATACATTTAAATTCAACAACACAATCCTTCATAATTGTGACATTTGACTGCTTATACGAATGTATCCTCATGAATATAGAGTATGTTCCGATGTGCACTTGTGACGTCAATTTGGTATACTGCAAAGCCGTTCCTTTATAGTTAGCTTTTTTGAAGTCCTCAGAGCTCGCATTGCTTCATTTTGGCATAAACTGCGTAATTCGAACAAAAGTCTGTTGAGTACGGTCAGTGAGAACCTGCCTAGTGCAATATTAAATCATTGGCTTGACGTCCATCTGAGCCCAAACCGTAAGTAATTTGATTGGAGTCGTCATTTTAATGTATGCTGTTTTTCTTTTGTTTATTGTTTTATTTTATTTGATTTTTTTATATGTAATTAATCCAAGTTATAATTAATAATTTAATTTAACTTTTATATTTTATATCATTTTAATTTATTATCAATATTATCGTAAAAATTTAATGAATAATTGTAAGTTGGGTTTTCACCTGAAATAAATAAATATTATTATTATTATTATAATGGTTACTATATAAAACGGAACGCAGTCCAGTATACTATCATCATCAATTTTGTATGTAAGTACAATGTATAAATTAAACTGGACATTTTTTTTTAAATATAACTATTTAAAAACTGAATATTCAAGGTTATTATCAATTGAATTAATTGCATAAAGTCTGAATCAATGGACTTAATTTAAATGTCTGGTCGCTGTTGATCACGTGATCAAAGTACTGACTCAGTACTACTGAGAGCACCTTACCTCGAAAACACACTGATATTTTAGATATATTTCGAGACTTAATCGCGTGAATTATTTAAAGGTACGAACCTTATACCGTTGACCCATACCACCCTTATACCCATGACCACGATCGGTGCAATTCGATCGAAACGTCGGGTAAATAAAAGGTTCGTACCTTTAAATAATTTACGCGATTAAGTCTCGAAATATATCTAATATGTATAAAAATCGCGAAAGTTTAGAAACAATACACTGGTGTAATTTAAAATAATATTAGTAAATCGTCGCCATTTTTGTACTGTGACGTCACATATTTCCCAACGATACTGCGGCAGTATACTGTCAGTCATAATGGAACAAATTTCTCCTCAGTAAAAGCACTGAACAGTACTCGCAATTTAAATCGGAACATACCCGTAGTCAATTACAAATAGCTCATCGCTACTAGGAAATCAAGTCAGTCACATTGGACGTGTGTCATGTGTCATAGCAACACCAGTCACGAACACGACTACTGGACACAAAATACGTGCATAAAATACATATAGGTACCTACAGACAGACGGCTCGCAGGTCAACATGAAGTCCATCCACACATCTAAGGTGACGTCGCACATTTACGAGTGGTTGGTAAAACCCAACCATATTCAACCAGCGGCCCGCGGGCCGCATGTGGTCCGCCCGCCGGGTGGTTGCGGTTGGCCCACCCGTTGTTACTTTTTTTCAATCAGTTGGGTAGTTGACTAAAATAAAAGTAAAGTGTTTAATAGTTATCAGGTAATAGTAGATCTTAAAATGCTCTAAAAATAAGTGTTATTTTACTATTTAACATGTTTTTGAATTTAGAAGCATTAAAACGAATACTAAAAGTAATGATTTAACGATAGGAACATAAGACGCCATAGGTTGTTATTCCATACATAATTCAATAGAACTTGTCGTTTTGACATTTCATAAAAAGAGACTAATTTGACTTAACAGTCAACATCCCTATTACAGTTTTTGCGCCCATTAGAAACACTACGGTACAGGCAATACAAGGGGGGAGGGCAACACCTTTTTTTTTGGGATATCGAGAGTTTTGAGACTGAATCCGAGTGTTAAGGCAGGCAATTGCCTCCCCCCCCCCCCCTCAATAGTGGTGGATGTTGAATCAAATGTTGCCCCCGGTGATTTCGGCAATTCATTTATTTATTTTTTAATATACAGAGGACGTCTGATTGTAGGTACTTGTGGTAGAGTTTTTTATTAACACCTAAATTATTTGAATTAGGGTGGGGGTGCGTTTAACTTCGTTGGATACCGGATGAGTATGTAGCTAGAGGTGGGGGGGGTGCAATTCAACTTTTTCAGCCCGCGACACCATGAGTAATACGTATTTGAGCCCAAAAATAAAGTTGAATATGCTGTATTGGGCTGGTCTAACCCATAGGCCGTCTTGGTGGGTACCACGAGTGTCAGTTATCCTTCCGTGAAATAGTAATGTTAACGCATCACTGTGTTTAGGTTGTAAGGCACTGTAGCAAGTGTAATTTAGGCAAATGAGACTCATGAACTAATGTCTTAAATGAGGAGCGCAGTGCGGTGACATTCAATTTTGACAGCCTCTGTGGCGCGGCGGGAGTGTGTCCGACTGCTACGCAAGAGGTCGTGGGTTCGATCCCCACCCAGGATAAAACTTAGTGTGATGAGCACGATGGTTTGTTTTGTGTCGGGGTGTTATTTTTCTATAATATGTATGTATATAGAAATATATAAGTATGTTTATCAGTTGTCTGGTTTTCATAGTACAAGCTCTGCTTAGTTTGGGATCAGATAGCATTGTGTGAGTTGTCCCAAGATATTATTATAATTATTCAGATCTTTGCCAAACAAGTATTTGGGTGACACTGCTTACTCAGGCTTACCATCAGTCATCACAACCTGCAGGTCTGTGGTCATTTAGTTGTATTAAAAAAAACCGGGCAAATGCGTGTCGGGCCACGCACTATGTAGGGTTCCATAGTCCCCCCCCCCCCTTCCATCCGAATAACGTGGCTTAAGAAGTGGGTTTTCTGTTGTTTTTTACTTACAATGTTATACCTACTTTAATAATAATTTTCAATGGAATTTGTACGAAATTTTGTTACTTTTCATTTGATCAGCTGTTACTCGTAAACTTGTAAAGCCTTCTTAGCTGTGATAGTTTTCCTTTTTATTTCACTATATATACTACTACCGTGATTTTTTTCACATACCCAACATCAACCATTTAGGTGGAAGGGAGGGGGGACACTTGACTCTAACAAAAAATTGCACTTTAAATCTTAATATTTCACAAACGGATCCGTTAATCTAAAAATGGTCTTCCCAACCCTGAAACGTTTTTAAAAGACCTACCCTTTTTACACAACTAGCACAACAGTCTTTTAGCACTAACAGTCTCTGAGCCAAGCTGTCGACGGACGGGGCGAAACTATAAAGGTTCCGTTTTACCGGAACCCTAAAAACGAGCACGTATGAATGATCTCAAGGTGTGCGTAGTCTCGGTTGACATTGGACCGAGATCTGTGTACGTGGACGGCTGGTACTGTGTATGTATGCGTGAGCCTGTTTTCGCTCATTGTAGGTAGCCGGCTTTATATGCCTGTATATTTTGTGGTACGTGTTACGAATGTCCATCGCTACCAAAGAATCGATTCTTTTTTGTTTCGATTTTAAATTGGTATTCGAATAAAGGTGGTTTTTTGTAGTTGTATCGATTGAAAAAGTTGTAGATCTAGTTTTGTTGGAATTTTAGGTCTATTATTAGCAGTTATGAGTCATGGTTATTTTTAAGTTTTTTAGCTAAGAAAAGGAGGAATGTTATAATTTAAACGCTTTTTGTGTCTTTGTGAGTACATGGTGCCTAAAATGATGGACAAATTTAAATGAGGTTTTGTTTGTTAGAAAGCTCGCATAATCGAAATGTTTATTCGCTATGGTTGCTGAAATTTCAGTAATTTGAAAACGTTTTATCTCAAGCGTCACAGAACTTTTTAGCATATAATTATTTAAATAAGCATAGTACAAACACAAGATTGTTTTTTTCCGTTTTATTTATTACTATCTTTCGCCCGCAGCTCGGCTCGCGTGGATGTAGATCATCGCGATAAAAACTACCCAATGTCCTTACCCGGGACTCAAACTATCTCCATACCAAATTTCATCTACATCGCTTTAGCTATTTGAGCGTGAAAGCGTAACAGACAGACAGACAGAGTTACATTCACATTTACAATAATAGTATCGATTATGGCTATGACAACTTTTTGCATTCAAAGAGGCTATGAAATAACAAAACAAACAATTTATTTTTTCTAAAATAGGTCAAAATACACAAACAGACAGCTATTTTAGGAACATTTGGTTCATAAACTTGACTAAATCCAAATATGGGCTGGTTTGTGATGGGATCGCAGTAGGTGTGGTCATCACACTAATTGCTCTGTGTTGGTGTATATTCACAATTAGAGCTAAATACTGACGCAGAAGCAATTTGCTTGGTTTTATAATTTGTTTACAACGCGTAGGTACTTACTCAAACTCAAAATTCTTGATTAACTATACTGATTAGTTATATTTCGGGACTTAATCGCGTGAATTATTTAAAGGTACGAACGATCGTGGTCACGGGTCGACCCGTGACCACGATCGGTGCAATTCGATCGAAACGTCGGGTAAATAAAAGGTTCGTACCTTTAAATAATTCACGCGATTAAGTCCCGAAATATAACTAATATGTATAAAAATCGCGAAAGTTTAAAAACAATAACTATACTGATATTATAAGAAGAGGACAATAGAAGGGTTTGTTTCTTTAGTTGAATGCGTTAATCTCAGGAACTACTGATTCGAATTGGAAAGTTCATTTAGTGTTGGATAGCCCATTTATCGAGGAAGGCTATAGGTTACATAACATCACGCTACGGCCAATAAGAGCTAAGCATTAATGAAAAATGTAAAAATGACGCAAACGAAGTTGGGGATAAAATTAACATAACGCTACATTTATATTTATGACTAGCTGTCCCGCGCAATTTCGTCTGCGTACATTTTCCACGTTTTTGCAACATTTTTTATAGCTGCTCCGCTCCCATTGGTCGTAGCGTAATGTTATATAGCCTATAGCCTTCATCGATAAATGGGTTATCCAACAGTGAAATAATTGTTAAATTCAGACCCGTAGTTCCTGAGATTACCGCGTTCAAACAAACAAACAAACTCTTCAGCTTTATAATATCAGTATAGACTAGAAATTTTCCCCGTTTTTGCAACATTTCTCATTGCTGCTCAGCTCCTATTGGTCGTAGCGTGATGTTATTATAGCCTATAGCCTTCCTCGATAAATGGGCTATCTAACAAAAAAATATTGTTTTAAATCGGACTACTGGTCCGATTTAAAACAATATTTTTTTGTTAGATATTATTTATTCCTGAGATTAGCGCGTTTAAACAAACAAACAAACTCTTCCGCTTTATAATATTAGTATTGACTAGTTGTCCCGCGCAACTTCGTATGCGTAAATTTTCCCCGTTTTTGCAACATTTCTCGTTGCTACTCTGCTCCTATTAGTCGTAGCGCGATGTTATATAGCCTATAGCCTTCCTCGATAAATGGGCTACGCAACAAACAAGAATTTTTCAAATCGGACCAGTAGATCCTGAGATTAGCACGTTTAAACAAACAAACTCTTCCGCTTTATAATATTAGTATAGATTTATCCAACAATTGTTTATAAATGTTTTTTTCTTTGCAGGTAAGGAGCTGCCACTAATGTAATAATTCACGTTGGAGAACTGATTAAAGGTAAATCTCTAACTGCGAAAGGTAAGTACCATAAATAAGGTTAGGCGTTTTATTTTGATTCATCATGTTATGGATTTAATTCCACTTAACATTCCTCATAACAACCCATATGATGTCCCAGTGCTGGGCACGAGTCTTCCCAGTAGAATCTACTTATTGTAGATCCTGGGGTAATGGCCATAATCGCCACGCTTGTCGAGCAGGTTGGCGATCGCAGTAAGGCCTTAAAGTACGCAGTGGTCGCTCTCAAGTGTGACATCCCTTAGTCGCCTTGACGACAACCACAGGAAGAGATGGGGTGGGTGGAACTATTCTTTTTATTAAGCGGCAGTAGCCTAATGGCTAAGGTATCGGTCTCACAATCGTGAGGTCGTGGGTTCGAATCCTGGCCATTATAGGGGTTGGCCATTGAGGGGTTAACAGGATTGCTAGTAATGTGGGATCACAATCCCACATTTCTATTTATCTTTTAAAAAAAAAAAAAAAACCTTAAGCCGGCAGGTATCATAAAAGATCTTATATTTAAACACGAAAATTATACAAACTATTAAGTCTATCTAAAATTAGAAACTAGACAGACTTAACAAACACATACTAAGTATCCTATTAGTAATCTGCCCAGTCATTCAAGTTCACCTTACACATGTACCTACTCATTCATTGAGATCTGAGAAACGTCTACACCTACCCATATACATATGAATTAGGAATGTATACCATCGGGCGAATGGATGCCGAGTTGCCGACGCTACGTCAACGTCATAGGAAACGGATGCATTGCATTTGTCATCCTAGAATCACGTCCGTCTAGTTTTCGGTATCGAATTCAAACGTACAACCTTCAAACTTGTGTTAACTGTGAGTCAGTCTATTAGACGAAAAATCAGTATGAATAGTGTTTTTTGTATCTAATCTATACTCTATACTAATATTATAAAGCGGAAGAGTTTGTTTGTTTGATTGTTTGTTTGTTTGTTTAAACGCGCTAATCTCAGGATCTACTGGTCCGTTTTGAAAAATTCTTTTTTTGTTGGATAGCCCATTTATCGAGGAAGGCTATAGGCTATATAACATCGCGCTACGACTAATAGGAGCGGAGTAGCGACGTGAAATGTTGCAAAAACGGGGAAAATTTACGCATACGAAGTTGCGCGGGACAGCTAGTCTATACTAATATTATAAAGCGAAAGAGTTTGTTTGTTTGTTTAAACGCGCTAATCTCAGGATCTACTGGTCCGATTTGAAAAAATATTTTTTTGTTAGATAGCCCATTTATCGAGGAAGGCTATAGGCTATATAACATCGCGCTACGACTAATAGGAGCGGAGAAGCGACGAGAAATGTTTTAAAAACGGGGAAAAATTACGCATACGAAGTTGCGCGGGACAGCTAGTCTATACTAATATTATAAAGCTGAAGAGTTTGTTTGTATGTTTGTTTGTTTAAACGCAGTAATCTCAGGAACTACTGATCCGAATTGAAAAGTTCTTTCACTGTTAGATAGCCCATTTATCTAGGAAGGCTATAGGCTATATAACATTACGCTGCGACCAATAAGAGCGGATCAGCAATGAGAAATGTTGCAAAAACGGGGAAAAAATCCGCATACAGACAGCTAGTTATAATAATAAATCCAGACTGTATTTGACCATGGCGACTTGGTACCTACTGATTATTTAGAGCTTCCTTGATGTGCTCTTAGGTCACTGACTAAACTGACTTTTGCAGTAAACGTTCGTCCACACTCATAGCAAGACAAGTTTTTTTTTGTTTCTAAATATCTCGTTAACGAAAATGATTTTTTACTGGAATTCAGGATTTGGTAATCAGGTAATAAAAATGTGGTCTTACAAGATACGTGAAATCGCCAGTGCGTACCTAGATAAAATCGATTTCATTCGGGTTCAAAGGTAGTAATATCAGTAATTACTTTATAAACTACTAGCGGCCCGCTCCGGCTTCGCACGGGTATAAAATATATGGATATTATTATACATATAAACCTTCCTCTTCAATCACTCTATCTATTAAAAAAACTACATCAAAATCTGTTGCGTAGTTTTAAAGATTTAAGCACACATAGGGATTTAGGGACAGAGAAAGCGACTTTGTTTTATACTATGTAGTGACTAGCTGTCCCGCGCAAATTCGTCTGCGTAAATTTTCCCCGTTATTGCAACATTTCTCATTGCTGCTCCGCTCTTATTAGTCGTAGCGTGATGTTATATAGCCTATAGCCTTCCTCGATAAATGGGCTATCCAACAGAGAAATAATTTTTCAATTCGGATCAGTAATTCCTGAGATTACCGCGTTCAAACAAACTCTTCAGCTTTTTAAATTAGTATAGTACCTATTAATATTATTAATTTATAAAAACAAAACGGTATTCCATATTTTGTTATTTTGTGTTTTTGAAACATTTCTCATTGCTGCTCCGCTCCTATTAGTCGTAGCGCGACGGTATATAGCCTATAGCCTTCCTCGATAAATGCGCTATCCAACAAAAAAAGTTATTTTAAATCGGACCAGTAGTTCCTGAGATTAGCGCGTTTAAACAAACAAGCAAACAAACTCTTCCGCTTTATAATATTAGTATAGATAATACGAAAAGGGGCTGTATCTCTGATGCGTAGGATACGCGGTAGCACTAACAGCATCCTTATAGGCAGGTGTAGCTAAAAATCTTCCTGAGGCATTTGACTCAAAGTCGCAGCGGTGCAAAGCCAAGATCAAAGCCCAAACCTGAAAGTGTGATAGTCTCTCAGTAAATCTATACTTATACTAGCTGACCCGCGCAACTTCGTCTGCGTAAATTTTCCCTTTTTTCTTCCTTTTTTTTTACAAAAAATGTTATTGCTGCTCCGCTCGGTCGTAGCGTGATGTTATAACCTATATAAATGGGCTATCCAACAATAAAATATTTTTTCAATGCGGCCCAGTAGTTCCTGAGATTATCGCGTTCAAACAAACAAATAAACTCTTAGGGGGATGAAAAATAGATGTTGTCCGATTCTCAGACCTACCCAATATGCACACAAAATTTCATCAAAATCGGTCAAGCCGTTTCGGAGGAGTATGGCAACGAAAACTGTGACACGAGAATTTTATATATTACACTAGCTGTCCCGCGCAACTTCGTATGCGTAATTTTCCCCCGTTTTTGCAACATTTCTCGTCGCTGCTCCGCTCCTATTAGTCGTAGCGCAATGTTATATAGCCTTTAGCCTTCCTCGATAAATGGGCTATCCAACAAAAAAATATTTTTTCAAATCGGACCAGTATTTCCTGAGATTAGCGCGTTTAAACAAACAAACAAACAAAGCAAACAAACAAACTCTTCCGCTTTATAATATTAGTATAGATTATAAATGTGAAAGAACTCTGTCTATCTGTCTGTCTGTTACGCTTTCACGCTCAAACAGCTAAACAGATTTAGATGAAATTTAGTGTAATTCTATTTGGTATAGAGATAGTTTGAGTCCCGGGGGAGGACATAGAATAGTTTTTATCGTGATAACCGACATACACGCGATAGCTAGTGGTACCACAAAAGTGCTTATGTTGTGGGATCGGTGTCTTGCCCTGACAATCTTATCTATGTAAGGAGATTGTTTTTGTTATACACCTACATGCCACTAATGATATAATTCTTAAATTAAAATTATTTCATTTTTAAGAATAAGAATTATTTATTTGTCAGACATAGGTAAAATTACATGTTTGTGGTTTTTTATACAATTACATTATGTGCCTTATGTCTTACCGTTAGGTGTACAAATATTAATAAAATAATTAAATACAAAAATTGATAAGATGTCACATTAAATTATACTAAATTTAAAAAAAAAATTGTTTGTAATATTGAATGTCTTGATAATAATAATACTAATACCTAAAATAATAATACAGCTTATATTCTATTTATCGTCACATACAGTTAGTTAATTAATTTGAAACATTCATTTCCAGGTACTCATTAATTGAATAGAAGCAGTGTTCTAATAACCATTCGCGTCGCCTTGTTTTAAATGGATTTGTTGGTAGATATTTAAATGAATTAGGGAGCTTATTATAAATTTGTATTGCCATTTAGAACACATTTCTTTTTACTAGTTGAAGCCTACAGTATTCAACAACCAGTTTTTCTTGTACCGCACCTCTAAGTCTTCTGTTGGATGCATCTTTCATTTTCTTAAAGTGTTCAGGACACTTTTTCACAAATAGACAGATTTGCAAGATGTACAAAGAAGGTAGGGTTAAAATTTTAAATTTCACAACGTATGGTTTACAAGATTGCCAAAAATGTAGCCCAACGATTGCTCTTAGGCACTTCTTTTGAACTTTAAATACTCTATCCGATTCAACCGCGTTGCCCCAAATAATCAAACCGTATTGTAAAACTGATCCAACATATCCGTGGTAGGCATTTCATGCAATTTCTACTGAAGATCTTTATAATAATTGTAACTTGTTATCAATTAGACAAAACATGAAACATGATCCGAGGAGTGGAAATAACATATATTGTGTGTAGTGTACCTATAGAAGTTTGAAAAAGTGATGTAATAGAGATTGAGTACCTGGAGTAAGTAGATAGACAGTTAAGGAACGGTGCTGCTTTTAAGTGCACAGATGAGTGACCGTTTTTTTGAAAGTTATAGTTTTCTATATATGGTATACTAGCGGACGCCACGCGGTTTCACCCGCGTAGTTCCCGTTTCCGTGGGAATACAAGGATAAAAAGCAGCCTATGTCACCCGGGGTTAGTGTAGCTTCACAACGATGAAAGATTTTTCAAATCCGTCCAGTAGTTTCGGAGCCTACTCAATACAAACAAACAATCAAATCTTTCCTCTTTACAATATTACTAGCGGACGCCTCGCGGTTTCACCCGCGTAGTTCCCGTTCCCGTGGGAATAAAGGGATAAAAAATAGCCTATGTCACCCGGGGATAGTGTAGCTTCACAATGATGAAAGAATTTTTCAAATCCGTCCACTAGTTTCGGAGCCTATTCAATACAAACAATCAAACAAACAATCAAATCTTTTCTCATTATAATATGAGTATAGACAAGTATATGGTTTGATTATAGGTTCAAGTTATCTCTTAGGCACTAGGGGGCTTAGACAAGGTATATTCGTTCGTGGTGAGTTCGTTAACGCCTACAAGAGGTCGATTCCAAACGATCATCAACGAGATCTACAGGACAGGAGTTTTATGAAATTAATTAATTGTTGATTCCGAATATGGATTACATACTATGTGTTTAGAAAGTGCTCGCCAGCGAAGGGGCTTGTATACCCTAATACAGGAGTTTTACTGTCTTTTTTTTTAAATATATGTCGCACTTTTAAGCTATTACATTGCTTTTATCGCGGGCTTTGAGCGCGGCGACCGAATGAAGAAATTCTGTAACGAAAATAAAACCTAACAGCCCCCACTCCGCCTACCATGTAGCTCGGCCGAGCGTTCGCTTTATGTATATGGTACGACTGAACGAAGCTCGCCTGCATAAATAAAAAATAATTATAATTGCATAAGTTGATAAAAAAATCTATGCAATAGCTTTACCGCGACAGTCCCCGAATGCCACACATTTTATTTTTTATTTTTAATAAATACCTAACTAACAATATAGAATTGTGGGTTCCACATTACTAGCAATCCTGTTACCCCCTCCAGCTAAGCTCAATGGCTTGTGTTAAGAGTGGGTTCACGTCGATAGTATATTGGGCAGGATTCGAACCCGAGTCCTTAAGATTGCAAGCTCAATGCTTTAGCCGGTATGTAGATGCGAAATTAGGACGGCACCTAATCGCCTTAATTTTAAATGGAAGGTACGCACTTTGTTCCTTGATGGATCAGCTGAATCATCACAACATTAGTAACTTAAATATTTGTCTGTATCTGTGAATTTATTTATGTATATACAGATATAAATGTATGTATGTATATATGTATTTATGTATGTATATATGTATGTATTTTTGTAAGTATGTATATTACTGTATTGTTATATTGTATTTCAGTATTCATTTAATATTCTCTATCTAGCTATTTTTATTTGTGTGTTATGTATTAATATAAAATTTTTCAATAACAATTAGGTTACTGCACCTACACATTCCATTTCTACATCACCCCAAGGTAGACTGGCAGAATGCTTTTAGCATTAAGTCCACCTTTGTACAACTTTGTGAATAAAGTTATAAATAAATAAATAGATGTTAATATATACTAATTCCATACCTTATGGGTAAGCGTACGATGAGGTCACCAGTCACACCACACGAACACTTTTGGTACAGCGATGTCCCGCGGGCTCTCGACACTCCGCCAGAAACACTTCGGTTTAGTCACCTCTGGCTATGGTACAAGTTATGTGCTTTAATTAGAACGAAAAGGTATTCAATATAATATACAATAGTCAAACGTCTTGGACGGATGTTTGTTACTCAATCACGCCAGACCTTTGGCACGTAGTCTGGAGTCTGGAATAGCATACCTATAGGCTATAAAAATCAAACACAGTTTTTTTTTTTTTTAAGACAACTTCTGCATTAGGGTACAATCCCTGTGTCGCAGGAGACTTTACAAACATACAAGTCACGGACACAAAGTACACCCAGACTCGGAACAACAATTTGTGGATCACACAAAGTGGTGTCCCGTGTGGGAATCGAACCCACGACTTCTTGCTTAGCAGTCGGACACACTCCCACCGCGCCACAGAGGCAGTCGAAGTGCTAAGTTTTTATCAAACAGATAGTATTAGCACTGTTAAATAACTCGTACAGTCGTTTGACAAAGCCATAGTGTAATTGTGCGGGGCTTGAGGGTCGCGACTCAGACCACGTTACACGCACACAGCATGGTCTCAGTATCCAGGGTTGTCGTATTTTGGCGCGGTGGGAGTGTATCCGACTGCTACGCAGGAGGGTCGTGGGTTCGATCCCCACCAAGGATAAAACTTTGTGTGATGAGCACGATGGTTTATTCTGTGTCTGGGTGTTATTTATCTATAATATGTATGTATTTAGAAATATATACTCGTAAGTATGTTTATCAGTTGCCTGGTTTCCATAGTACAAGCTCTGTTTAGTTTGGGATCGGATGACGTTGTGTGAAATGTACCAAGATATATTATATTATTAGTTAAATTTATACCATTGCATATTGTTTACTTCCGACAACCCTATCTTCCAGACGATCGTGTCGCCATTTACCACAACTTCAAAGACGTCGTCCTAATGCTTATTATACTGTGGCATTAGTATCGTTAGATTCGTTAGTATTATATATGTAAAAATACACTAGAATGATCAAAATGTAAATAGATTCAATGTCAATTAACAACGCTTACATATCAAATTACACATTGCATTCCATAAAGAAAAACAAGACCAAACACGTTCTTAAATAAACAATAAGACCTAGCCGGCACTGCGAAATGTGAAGACACAGTTTTTATTTTCTCGAATTATTTTTAAGGCTCCACATTACCAGTCCGCCTGCAGTCTGGCACCCTATCGGCACAATTACTGTGCTATCGGGCAGCCAGTCGTCCCGGGTCTGCATAGTCCACACACTATTATTGCCTGTCGGAAATAGTTGAAAACCGGCCCTTAGGCTACACACTGGTCGACAGCCGACAGTTTCAGACCGCAAGAGCACGCACCGGCAGTGGCCTGTGACATATTCATACGAGCTGAACGGTTGCCGACCGGCTACTTGCTAGTGTGTGTACGATTGTGTCGGACTGTCCGGCCGATACCTGATAGGATTGGATTGGTCATCAGTCCTTTAAAGAAAACTGTTAGTCTGTGCTTTGTTGCGATTAACTGATATGCTGATATCCGCACGCGGCCTGGTAGTGCATGGGAGCTTTAATAAACGACAATTTATGAAATCGCGAATTATAAATTGCCAGTGCGTGTATATCTTAGAGTATACATAACTTGCTTATGTATACTCTAAGATGTATATCCTTACGTTTCCAAATATTATCTATACTAATAGTCTGATTGTCTGTCTGTTACGCTTTCACGCTCAAACAGCTTAACCTATTTAGATGAAATTTGGTATGGAGATAGTTTGAACCCCAGGGAGGACATAGGATAGTTTTATCGCTATAAAGGTTCATTTCCGTGCATCGCGGCTGATCGCGAGCCGCTCGCGGCTTACGACAAGCGTCTGACGCGCGCGGCCGATGCGACAACACTCAGAGTATGAGAGTGTATGGCGCTGTTTCCGAGGTCTGCGACAGACGCGCGCGGCCGACGACTGACGTAGGCTGCGCGCGCACTCTGACTATTGTCGTATCGGTCGCGCGCGTCAGCCGCTTGTCGTAAGCCGCGCGCGGCTCGCGATCGGCCGCGATGTTCGGAAATGAACCTTTACCGGCATGCACGCGGGCGGTGTCACAGGCGAAAGCTATGAAATATATATATAAATAAAATCGGCATGTTTTTTTTTACAGCTCAAGCAGGCCTTAAGCTACTTTGCCATTGCGTCTCGATTCAAACATTTTCATAGAGAAAAAAAATCTCTTTCTATGGAATCACATCTTTAAATTTTTCTGTGCCGTACTGCTACAGGAAAATTCAAGTCTATAGATCAGTGGTTCTCAAACTTTTTAAATGACGGAACCCTTTTGGGAAGCAAAATACTTGATGGAACCCTACAATAAAACAATTATTTTTATAAGTGTATTCTTTATTAATCAGCATAATAAAAGTACAATGTATCAGTTACTAATTATTATTTACTTCACCACTTGGTAAGGACAATAATAGAAAACATTTAATAAAAGGTTTGATGGAAGAAAGTTGGAGTCTCATATCAGCTTCGGCGTCCAGTCTATTGCGATATTTTGTTTTCGTGGCTGCGTAGGTAGAGAATCCTGTTTCGCACAAATATGTAGTTGGGAACGGGAGAAGAATATCCAGAGCCATTTGGCCAAGCATTGCATATTCATCTTGGATTCTGCACCAAAAATCATTAAGAGGCGTCGTTTTGAACAATGACTCCATACTTGTGTCTGATGACATTTCTAAAAGAGATTCATATATCTCATTTGACATGTTTTCAGGCTTTTCCAAGTTGGGTAAAAAAGGATTATGAATCCAGGAGTTCACTTTAATTTTTGTATTGTGTTCTTCGGGAAAATACTTTTCAAAAGATGCGCGCATCGAACTGAGATATTGGACCAATTCTTCAAACACATTATCTTCAAACATTTCTGAGTCGTTTTCGCTAACAAACTCACTGAGTAACGTAAAACTTTCTATTTCTTTCTTACCAATGCAAATGATCCAAAAATCTAATTTTCTTTTAAAAGCAGTTATTTTATTATAGGCCTGAAACACTGTTGTCTGTTTACCTTGCAACGATAAATTTAATTCGTTAAGTTTTTGAAAGATATCCGCCATAAAAGACAATCGGAACAACCAAGTTTTATCATACAAACGGTCCTTCAAATTAAAAGAAGTATCTGCTGAAAGAAACATTTGTAACTCGGCTCTAAGTTCAAATAGCCTTGTTAAAGTTTTTCCCCGAGACAGCTATCGCACTTCTGTATGGAGCAGCAGTGTTTTATGTTTGCTGCCATAATCTTCACACAATAATGAGAACAATCGGGATTGTAGTGGTCGTGATTTGATAAAATTAATTATTTTTACCGCTTCATCCATAACTAATTTTAGATTAGACGGCATTTGCTTCATCGCAAGTGCTTGTCTATGCAGAATACAATGACTGGAACTACAATTAGGCGCTTTATTTTTCATTCGTGACACTGCTCCTGCTGTTTTACCTGTCATCGCCTTGGCCCCATCTGTACAAATGTCAATGCAATTGTTCCAACTGAGATTATGTTCTTCAAAAAATATATTTATTTTATTAAAAATTTCTTCCCCGGTAGTGTTTGTAAGCAGCGATGAACACATAAGCATGTCTTCTTCAAAAGAACTTTTATATGGATATCTCACAATAACCAGCAGGATAGCCAAACCAGCGACATCAGTCGACTCGTCCATTTGCAAAGCGAATCGTGTATTTTGTAGACGTGTAACTAGTTCTTGTTTGACGTAGCTTGCCAGATCATGGATTCGTCGTGAAACAGTATCGTTTGATAGCGGAACAGTAGAAAGATGCTTTGCAGATTTTTCATCAAGCATACATTTTGTTATGTCTAATACACATGGTTTTATTAATTTCTCAGCGATAGTGTGCGCTTCACCTGCTTGTGCAATGCGATAGCTAACTAAATATGATGCCTCCGTGGCCTTTTCGTTGGTAGTTTGTGTTACATGCATCATTTTTTTTGACTTTCTAATAACTGATCTTTTTTGCGAACAAAAAATTCTTTATTCTTGTCTTTAGTCTCGGGGTGTACGGTTTCTAAATGTCGACGCAATTTGGCAGGTGCCATGGAACTATTAGGAAGCAGTTTACTACAGAGCATGCAGAGAGGTGAGCCGTTGGAATCAACAAATCCGAAACTGATATAAGATTCATCATACTTCCTTTTTTTCGTCTTTGAAACCGTCGAGCTTGACGTCGTGGCACTCGTGGCATCATCTTCTGGATCGGTGATTGCTAAATTCTCCGCGCGCATTGCTTTTGAACATTCAGCGTCATTAGAAGATGTTGTTGGAACACGTTTAACACCTTTAAGCCAACGTTCCATTCTTCTTTATTTATAATGTTACAAGTCAGGATAGTGGGGTTTAAATAATGCACAATCGTTACTGCGTATAAGAGACTAAATTTAGAACCTACAGGGAAGAAATGTATAAAACTGAGACAACAGAATACAGCAGGCAGTAAAACAATGAACACTAGTTTCTCGCTAGCGAGCTTGTAAGTAGGTAGTAACTTATCGCTCCGAACGCTAATCATCAACTGACGACGCCAACGCGCGATCGCCGCTTTTATACTTAGTCCTAGACTCGATCTCAAATATTCTCGAAAATACTCGAGTCGGCACCTTTGATAAACAAAAAGCAAAAATAAAAACAGAAATTTAAAAATAGCGTTGTAAACAATATCGACTTTATCCTTTGAAGTTAGAGACGAAAGTCGCTTGTTGACAACTATAGCGTCTAATTCAGAGGCGGCTTTTATCAAAGAGACTGAGCGCTTACAAGTATACTACCCGCTCGTTTTAAGTTTGCCGCTGGCGATAGGTATGAGTGTATGACGTTCGAAATTTTTTATTTAATTGTAACAATAAAAATTGTGTACGGTAGATATTTGGGTAAAACTATGACACATTATAAGTTTTGTTGTCACGTGGGGGAGGGTACGCGCATTCCACAGACCGGCAAACTTAGAGCGAACGCGTTGTACAAGTATAAAAGTACAAGTATAAAATTGTTGAGACCAAACTTATAAGATATTGTACCAGCTAATGTAACACAAGCTTATACAAATACAAATAAATAAATAAATAACATTCATAGCGTTTTGTCTCCGCGCGGCCGCGGAGTCCGCACAGCCGCGGAGCGACCAGAGAGAGGTGTTTTGATTTTTTTATTTCTAAATTCTTGCGGAACCCCGACAGAGGTATCACGGAACCCTAGGGTTCCGCGGAACACACTTAGAGTATAGCTGCTATAGATTATGATAACACACGGAGCAACTATAAACAAAAAAAGTATCTACCTACTTATTCATAGAATCGCTAATGCTTTGAAATTATACCAAACAAAATGAATCAGTGAAGTGTATTCCAGTCAATTCATTAACGGGTACACTTGTTTGCAAATTAGTCTTTGTGTATGTCACAATGGGACGCATAATATTATGGCATATTATGTATGGGACCAACCTCGGTATGAGAACTGACAACCTTGGAATATGCAATGTTCTGAAATGAGATCGTGTATTAAGAATTTTATAAATAGAAAAGGATAGACATATTGTATATACGTCCGAGAGAGAGGGTGATGCGAATTCGAGTAGAATTTATGAGTACCTAAATATCGAGTAGGAATCGATACTTGTTTATGGATATAGTATCAAGTAATTATGTCGATACTTTGAGTCCGAAATGTTGTCGAGTAAAAGTATCGATACTTCGGTGATATCATTTCATCAACGTCACCTACTGCAGTGTGGATATTACTATGTTATCAACATCAATATTGCCGGATGCAGCAAATATAGAACAATATAAATAGATTGATTTAGAGATAATACAAATTGCCTTAGGTACACATGAATCACAATGCACAAGTGCGAGCAGAGACCGGAATTTCGATTCGTCACAAATGGAAAGAAATCGTAAGAATACTCGTATGTATATACTTTACGAGCTAAGTGTCAAATATACAAATAGATGATATACCCTTTGGTGTGCGTATATCATCTATGATACTAGGTGTACATGCCTAGTATCTAAATATAGATGATGATATCTATACTAATATTATAAAGCTGAAGAGTTTGGTTTTGTTTGTTTGTTTGAACGCGATAATCTCAGGAACTACAAGTCCGAATTGAAAAATTCTTTTACTGTTGGGTAGTCCATTTGTCGAGGATGACTATAGGCTATATAACATCACGCTACGATCAATAGGAGCGGAGCAGCAATGAATAAATGTTGCAAAAAAACGGGGAAAATTTAGTAGCTAGTCAATAATAGATATCAAATAATATATAATAATATTTTGAGACAACTCACACAAAGCTATCTGATCCCAAACTAAGCAGAAATTGTACTATGGAAACCAGACAACCGATAAACATACTTATATATTTCTAAATACATACATATTATAGATAAATAACAACCAGACACAGAATAAATCATCGTGCTCATCACACGAAGTTTTATCCTGGGTTAGGATCGAACCCACGACCTCTTGCATAGCAGTCGTATACCTCCCACCACGCCACAGAGGCAGTCATCAAAGGTCTGTAAGGAGCGATAAATCGATCAATTCGTTATATAAACCAACAACTAATAACTACCTAAGTAGTGATAAAGATCGGTTGGAAATAAACAGTTATCAAATTAGGTCACTTAATGAGAAACATGATTATTTACTTACGTTATATAATTATGTGCGTACGCTGCCCTATCTATATTTTGTACAAGCGTCCCGCGCAACTTCGTATGCGTTAATTCTTCCCGTGTTTGCAACATTTCTCATTGCTGCTCCGCTCCTATTGGTCGTAGCGTGATGTTATATAGCCTATAGCCTTCCTCGATAAATGGGCTACCCAACAGTAAAATTATTTTTCAATTTGGACCCCTAGTTCCTGAGATAATCGCGTTCAAACAAACAAACTCTTCAGCTTTATAATATTAGAATATATTGATGATATCTATATTGATATTATAAGAGGTCGACTACGACTTTAGCCGTCTTGTCGGCTATAAAATGGTTGATTAGTCTGCGAATTATTATTATTTAGGATATATATTTTAAGTTAAAATTAAAGTTTTTCAAGTTAATATAATAATGTTGAGGTAACATACAACTAAAGAGTTCCTATCCCTGAATTTCTATTAATAATATACATTAGGACTTTCCATTTATATATGTTACAAAACCAAAACTGAAAATGTAATTATAATAATTTAATTAAAGTTCTAAAACTAATGAATGATACAATTTCTTTTCAATCACCTCGTTTTGACTTTGATTTTTGGCTGGTTAATTTATTCATATTTCCATAAATATGAATAAATTAACCAGCCAAATCAGTGGTTTTTGTCGACTAATCGTCGACTAGTTACCGACTACAAATATTGCCGACTAGTCGAAAAATCTGTGATGAAAACAGATGGACCATCAGTTATTTTGCCCGCTACTCCGTCCTCGTTGATAACACTACACAAAGTAATTACCCAAATAATTTCATCAAAATCCTAGATGACGAAAAATCGCCTTGACTTTAGGCATAAAAAAGTTTAAACTTTCAACCAAAGAAACATTTTTAAATTCCATCCAAAAGAAGTAGCAGCTACACTTTTCCCTTTACTTGATACCTTACAATAACAACAACAAGAAATATATTATCTTTAAAATGAGGTACTTTAATCAAATGCAGTGAAGAAGCTTGCGAAGCGGACGTTCACTCGATCGAACGGAAATTACCTACTAGAGAGGAATTACTAGACCTCATTATGTGCCTTACATTTTCTCGGCACAAAGTGAATAGAATTTCTAAACTATTTTTACATCGTATTATAACAGAAAAATGTCATCAGCGAATACTATCTAAGTACACTAAAATGAAGTACTGCTAAAATGATAAAGTTTTTACATCGTAAGTGGATGCTCCTACTATGTTGTGCCCATTGAGGCTGATGTATTCAATCTCGTGGACTATTCTAATATTATTGACCTCTTTTTTTTTTCATCAGTCCTCTAATATGGTGTATAATATAGTGGTGGCAGTACCTTACCTGCAGATAAACAGAGAAACATTGTAAACATTGGCAATTTGAAAAGTGGCCTAGAGTTTTTATTGCCTGTTCTTTTCTCGGGCTTTACCTATTGTTCGCGAACAGGTATTACATGTAAATGTAGAATCGACTTTTCACAAGTGTAGTATTTTGCTTCCTAAGTGAATAAATTATTTTATTATTATTATTACAAAGCTGAAGAATTTCTTTGTTTATACAATAATTGCATTTTTGAAAGATAGAAAAATTTGAAGTCCAGACCCAGGAATTGAAGCGAGGGCCCGACTTGCGTGCAGAAAAGGGTTGAAAAAATTTGAGGTCTAGTAACATAGTCCCGATGGATGGTTTGATTCCGGCCCCGGTTTAGCATAAGAAAGACTCGGGTTCGATTCCTGGGTCTGGACTTAAAAATTTTCCAAACCACGAATTTTTTTTTTTTTTAAATACCTCTCCCGCAGTAGTGTGCAAGCCCTGTGTCACGGGGAACTTTACAAACGTACAAGTCACGGACACAAAGTACACCCAGACTCGGAACAACAATTTGTGGATCGCACAAAGTGGTGTCCCGTGTGGGAATCCAGCCCACGACCTCTTGCGTAGCAGTCGAACAGACTCCCACCGCGCCACAGAGACAGTCGGGTATTTGCAATAAAAGTGGAATAAATGCAATTATTGTATTAATAAAGTAATTGGCATAAAACATATTATAGTTTCTTTGTTTGTGTGGTTGAATGCCATAACATCAGGAACTACTGGTTCGAATTGAAAAAATATTTTAGTGTTGTTATAAAAAGTATTTATTAAGATTACGCTGCGGCCAATAGGAGCGGAGTAGTATCAATAAAAATGTTGCAAAAACGGGGGAAATTGGCTCAGACGAAGTTGTGCCAATTTTCCCTGTTACTACTAGCTAGTACGGAATAAGAATTGTTTTTTTTTTAAACAATTTAACTAGCAGTGTTTGATTGTGGGTCCCACATTACTAGTAATCCTGTTAACCCCTCCAGGTAAGCTCAAAGTCTTGTGTTAGGAGTGGATTCACGTCGGTAGTATAATGGGTAGGATTCGAACCCGCGACCTCACGATTACGAGTACGATGCATTCTTTACTTGCTGACGTTTTTTTACATTTACTTGTGAATGTATTATTACGGCATAGTCACAGCGTTTTATTTTTGTCATAATTCAGAAGGGCGTATTAATGCTTAGCTTAGCTTGACAAATAAAAAAATATTAAAAAAAAAAAACTGAATAGTGTCACGCTAGTTATCAAATGAAGAGACTCAAAACCACACTGTAACTGATGAATTTGTTTAATTAATACTTGCATCTGACGATTAAAACGTCTTTCAGAGGGTTGGAAACAAGCGTTCCCGACAAGGTGACCTTGCTTGTTTCCAACAGTGTACACGGCTGTTGTAAACCAAATTGCTTAGTAGCCTAATGGCTAAGGCATCGGTCTCGCAATCGTGAGGTCGCGGGTTCGAATCCTACCCATTATACTACTGACGTGAACCCACTCCTAACACAAGCCTTTGAGCTTAGCTGGAGGGGTTAACAAAATTGCTAGTAATGTGATACTCAGTCCCACATTGCTAGTTATCTTTTATAAAAAAAAACCGATTTGACTTGACACTTAACTACCTACCCTATTATGTTATAGTTACATTAAAACAATTATATCAATGTCAGTTGTTATATCTTCTTTATCTTTAATCTTTTTAAAAAGACGACTCCCGCAGTAGTTACAAGCCCGCAGTAGTTAAAGCCCGGGGACTTTTCAAACATACAAGCCACGAACTCAAAGTACACCCAGACTCGGAACAACAATTTGTGAATCACACAATGTGGTGTCCCGTGTGGGAATCGAACCCACGACCTCTCGCGTAGCAGTCAGACACATTCTCACCGTGCCACAGAGGCAGTTATAAAAAATACCTGCTAAAGAATCCTATCAAAAGAACCTAGTTCTGTGAAAGCTATAAATATAGAATTAATAAAAGTGCAGCCTATTGTCAAGCGATACTACACGTGCAAAAGCAATTTGTATCAAAGAAAAGTAACTGAAAAGAATCTATGAAATGGAAACATACGGCTGCTTAGTTTGTTTGAAACCGTCACGTTTATATTAATGCTTAGAATCTGCCCCCACTTTATTTTAATTACCTGTGTATTTATTACAGGTAAGTATTTAAGCCAGCATTTCGGAAGAAAATATTTAAAAGGTAGTTATGGAAGCCAAATCAAAATCAGACAAACGCAAAATACCACTATGCCCTAGCATAGCTGATTTATTGAACTCTTCGATCAGAAACACAGTATCAAGCTAGAAAGATGATCTTTTCCTATCTTTAATTCAATCGTTCAATCCTGAGATATGAGATATATTTCGGGACTTAATCGAGTGAATTATTTAGAGGTTGTTTTTATTTACCCGACCTTTCTATCGAATTGCTCCGATCGTAGTCACAGTTCGACTGCTAACTATTCACGCGATTAGGTCTCAAAATATATCTAATATGTATAAAAATCGCGAAAGTTCAAAATCAACCCTCAGGTGACTGGACTGACAGGAACAGGAACTGGGAAGGCCCGTCCTGCGGGCAAACGGAACAGCCGCTCCAGACGCCACAGGTCAGGGGGCGCTGAAATCGTCTTCCGGCTAAGGAATTTTGGGCGTTAACGCTATCAAGAAGCGCTGAATTAATTCGCATGGTTTCCATCGTCGCGCGATGTACCTACATAAGCGGTATCCTACATAGGCGGTATCGGATAAAATGATTTGCACCCACCTCTCAAAAATCCAATCGCTCCAACCTAATTCTGGCCCAAGGCTGGCATGCGGTATTGAACAGGGCATCTATCTACCCTAAAGCGAAAGTTGTTCTTAAAAAGTTATTTTGCGGTATCTCTCTGTGGTTACATTCATAAAATATCTACGTATGTTTTCTTCATACGCTTGTACATCGCGAAGTCCTAAAAATACAAACTATATTTAATGTAAAAGTATATCGAGTGCAACGCAAAAATAAAAAAAAAATCTTTTATATTTTTAACACACAATCTTTTCTTCGCAAAATAACTAAAATTCTTTCATCACAGACCTGTGTCATCACAGGTCTGTGATGAAAGAATTTTATTAATTTATTTTCAATTATGGCTGCTTACAGGCCTAGCTTATGATAAGACGAAAAAATATTAATTTTAAGATTTGACTTACGACCTTAAACAGAGGAGTAATCACTTAAGCAAGTTTGTATGGCAGAATCATCGACTAGGACGCCCATAAAACATAATTGCGTGATGAATGAAGAGACAAGCAAGTCAGGAGCCTAATGGTAAGCGTCATATGATCACACCAGCCCATAGCAGCATCAGCGCCAATAAACTCAATCCTTGTTCCCGAAAGATCCAAGTGTCACTTACCGCGCTACTTATTCTGAGACTTTAGTTCGTAGGTCTCATTTGCCCAGTAATTACACTTGTTACAGTACCCTTAAATCGAAGCACAGCAATCTGCTCGCATTATTATTTAACGGAATAATAACTGACGCTGCTGTGGTGTGGTACCTACCAAGACGGCTTGTGGCTTAGACCTACGAGTGCTAAAAAATAATTCAATCAATCAAAAAAAAACACGATAAAAAGATCTCTATAGTAACCTGAATTTTCAAACAAATAACAAAATGGCAGCGCACGTCAAATAAAGTGTCAAAGGTATTTTGTTATTTGTTAGAAAATGTACTATGGAGCTATTTTTTTTAACAAATAACAAAATGGTTCTATTCCCACACGGGACACCACTTTGTGTGAGTCACAAATTGTTGTTCCAAGTCTGGGTGTACTTTGTGTTCGTGACTTGTATGTTTGTAAATTCCCCTGCGATACAGGGCTTGTACCCTATAGCGGGAGTAGTCTACAAAAAAAAACAAAAAATGACTTTTTTAGGCAAATTGTTGATACCTTGTGTTACATTACTTTCGTAGGGATATCTAATTAAAAAAATATATGTTATTATCCCTATTTCGTATCAGCATTTGTATTGTACCAAATAATTGTCAATGTTAATTGTTGGTACAAAATTAAACTGTGTTGCTGCACGAGACTGTACATGACATTACAATAAAGATCTAAAAACGCATTATAATTATATGTTATTGGTAACCAAGTAACAATTACGGTACAAAATAGATACCGTATCTTGAGAAGGCGTTATGACGTCATTCGGTGGTTTTTCAACACCCTGAACCACCTGAACGTACTTCGAGAGAGTTAATTGGTACTAGCAAAGGTTTTATTGTACCGCAGCGTTGCGGTAACTTCATTCTCTGTTTGTTTTGAATTTTAATTTAATTGAAGTGTATTTTCTTTAGAAATATGAGCTAATGGTAAATTGAGTAAGTCTTGTTCTAAGTATAATGTACCTGGGCCATAGCCTTCTGAACGATTTCGGAAATGTCATAATAGACTAGCGCACTGGATTTCCAAAATTTTACCATAACGTAACACTCACCAAATACCCCTTTTATTTTATGGAACCCTAAGTTCATGGCGGGGGTGGGGTGCCCCTGACCTAGACACGACTGAAAACCCTTTTTTGGGGAATTTTGACGGTACCAGTTTATTTTGACAGGCAATTTCGCCCCCCCCCCCCCTCGCCTCGGCAGCAGTGGCTTGTATACCAGTGTTGAATCAAATGCACCCCTCTACCCGTCATGTGAGTGACTCTCACTTGGCCGGTTACACGTTAGGAGTTGTTGCAGGAGATATTATAGCGCACAAGTGCACTTTCCACTCTTCCCAATCTCCCAATCCGATGGGACGGAAATCCGATAAGGAGAGAGATTAGGCGCAAGACCGACAACTCTCTAAAGTACGCAGGCGTGTGATATTTATAACTAGGTAACTGTCAGCACGTCATGACCACAACGACAATCAGCTACGCCCCTGGTTGGAGTCTTTGTCAAGTTCTAAGGCAAGTATCTCAATTATAAGAATTATATATAATATTATGTAAAACATTTCCCCAGGTAGCGATGTTTGTTATAACATCTATAAGTTTGTGTATAACTTATTAACTAAAAGAGTGTCTCTTTAATAATAATTAATAGCTAAAAGTTCATATTTAGATATAGTTTATATCTTTCGTTATTGGTACGATGACACTGACATGGTCATATTATGACTAAAAGCCCCTAAGTAAATAAAGAAAAAAAAAATGTGTGGCACTCGGGGACTAACTAAGCTATTGCATAGCATTTTTATCAAATTAAGCAATTAAAAAAAAAGAAAAAAATTTCATTATAAAAAACAATGTTTTTAATTTTTTTTTCTTTAATTTTATTTTTAAATTACAAAAAAAGGAATAAAAAAAAAAAAATTTTTTTAAATTATAACAAAACAATGTTTTTTTTTTTTTTTTCTTTATTTTTTTTTTTTTAATTTAAAAAAAAGTCATTAAAAGTTCTGCTATTCATCGATAGATGGCAAAACTAAAAAGTATCACCGCTGTGCCCGTCGGAGTGGGGAGCGTGAGGTTTTTTCGTTACGGAATTTCTGGATTCGGCCCCCGCGCTCAAGGCCCGCGATAGAAGCTATGCAATAGCTTAAAAATGTAAAAAGAAGCTTTTAAAAAATAATTGAACCTGAGGGTTAAAAACTACGCAGCTATAAAACAACAGGTGCTGTTTTTGTAATCAGCACCATTATTTTAACCAAAACCTATACCACAGATAATATAATACTATACTAGTCCTATACTTAGATAAAACATGTGGCAGAATTTGCTGTAACAGAAGCTTGTCAACATCTGTTAACCATCATATTCTGGGAAATAAATGTTTCCGATTTCTGATTTCTGACTTATTCTTCTGACTATACCAAGACACAACGACTAATGGTTTACTGTAATATTTACTGTTCAATCTACTACAGAGAAAGCCAAGACAACGGTTGTCCATTCTTGTTGATATCCTATTCATGAGAGCGTTAAGCATTCTTACGTGTAATGGAGAATGTAGGTATTTTACCTGAATGACCCAAAAGAAAGGTCATAGTTTGAAGTATACAGGGTGAACACAAAGTGTGTCCAACTGCTACGCAAGAGGTCGTGGGTTCGATTACCACACGGCACATCACTTTGTGTGGTCCACAAATTGTTGTTCCGTGTCTGGGTATACTTTGTGTCCTTGTATGTTTGTAAAGTCTCCCGCGACATTAGGGATTGTACCGAAATGCGGGAGTCGTCTTTTAAACCAAAGTAAAAGAAAAACAAAGTTTTATATATCTTTCTCATATCGGCTATCTAACACTAAAACAATTTTTCAATTAGAACCAGTAGTTCCATTCAACCCAACAAACAAAAAAACTCTTCAACTTCATGATATTAGTATAGATATCAGTCAGTCATGGTTTCCTTTACATCTACAAAACAAATAAAAGTACGAGTGCTTGAAATACCAACAGGTCCACCTGTAATAGCAAGCTTGTTACACAACAGTCATAACTTATTACGGGGTAAGCAGTAAAGTTGTTGGCATTCTCGGAACGCCACCCAACAATAGGTTTCCGCATGCCAAGACCCGGGCCTCAACCACTACGGGTATAGTGAACTGCCATACTATATATAGGTACAGGCTATTAGCACTTGACTACTTATTTAAATGGTTTTCGGACACATACTCGTACGTACAGGGTATTGATTTAATTAGTCAAATCCGGCCACGCATAATGTAAGGATCGCACGCGTAATGTGGCTTAAGAAGTGGGTTTTCTGTTGTTTTTGTTTCATACTTACAACGTTCTATTTTTCAATGGAATTTGTACGAAAATTTTCTTAGTTCTCATTTAATCAGCTGTTACTCGTAAACTTGTAAAGCCTGTTTACGAGTAACAGCTTAACTTAGCTGTGATAGTTTTCCTTTTAATTTCACTATATAAATATACTAGAACCGTGTTTTTTTTTACTCTAGCAATTTGCACTTTAAAGCTTAATATTTTACAAACAGATCCCTAAATCTAACAATCGTCTTCCGAACCCCTAAATGTTTTTAAAACCTATCTAGTGATAACCCACACGATAGGGTAGGTAAGAAAAAAATCACACCCCCACTTTACATATTTACCCTAAAAAAAACGATTTCACTTATATTTATGTGCAAAATTACAGCCTCCTAGCACTAACAGTCTCTGAGCAAAGGTGCGGACGAACATGGCGAAACTATAAGGGTTCCGTTTTGCCATTTTGGTGAGTATACCTAGTTAGGGGTTGACCAAAATTTATGTTGATAAATAACAACTCAATTCGCTCGGTAAAGTACAAGGTCACGTAGTACGGTAGCCGGTGGTTGAAGCGCTTCTTTTTATAAAAGATGACTTCGCAGTAGGGTACAAGCCCTGTGTCGCGGGGGACTTTACAAACATACAAATCACGGACACAAGTTACACCCAGGCCCGGAACAACAATTTGTGGATCACACAAAGTGGTGTCCCGTGTGGGAATCGAACCCACGACCTCTTGTGTAGCAGTCGGACATACTCCCACCGCGCCACAGAGGCAGTCATAAGTCTTCGGATTCTAATTTTGATTAACATATTAATGAAAAAATTGAGGTACTTTTTTTTCAAAATTAAGTTTAGCATCATGTTCTGATTCGACTGACTAAATTGGCACCCTGTATATGTAATGCGCATATTTGTAATCATGTCCGGAAACCGTATACCTATAATTAACTAAAAAATCTTAAGTTAGATACCTAATTGATCACTCGTCCCAAGATATTTTTTTAATTGTCTTCGGATTTTTTTTACCAACGGCCATAACTCGGTTATAAGGTCGAGTAAGGGACCGTCTCCACGGGCGACAGAATCGCGGTGGTATTATCGTCGTGCCACCTATTTGTATACACTCTCGCGATTTTATCGCGGCGATGCGACGAGTGGCTGAGTGCCAGAGAAACGTCATCTTAACGTCACGCGTTCGCGCGCTGTCAAAAACAGGCGTGCCGTTTCGAAAAAGTGACGATCATCGTCGTGGACACTTCCTTTACGATACGCGACGAAAAAATCGCTCGTTCGTGGAGACTACCCGACGATAGTAGAGCTGAAGTGGCGCGATTCTCCCACCCGTGGAGACGGTCCCTAAATGCCAACAAATCAACCGTGATAGAAGTCGGTCAGATGATTTTTTTAAAATGATAACGTTATTTTAGATCAGGCCCATACAACATACGGCCCCCGGGCCACCATGCAGCCCGCTTAAGCCCTTCATCAGGCCCGCGACCTGATTAATACCTAAAATATGTAGGTAAATTTAAAAATGGCATACTCGTACAATTTTGCCGGTTGCCTTTCGAACGATTAGATTTTACAAGAAGTTTATTAACCACAACCAATACCCAAAGCTTACCACATTGGCTCTTCAACAAATTTGTTTATTTGGCAGTACCCTTGCTAACAGCTTTTTCCACACATGAAACAACTTTAGATTATTGTCACATGTTATAATTAAGATAAACTAAACGACATTTTCCCTAACCTTACTTACATTCAAATACATCGCTAGCCTTGACTAGAAAACAGAAAGTGTTAATATATTCTTGTAAAAATTTGAATTTTGTTTAATATTATTATCATGATTGGCCTATGCCAACTTGATCAGATGATTAAAACAGCGTCATAAGAGCCTCAGCATTTTCGCTGGTGACTACCCTCTTCACGGACGCTGTATCGCCTGGGACGTGATTTAGGTGGCGCAAGCAGACCCAGAACTTACGTCATCCTTTCGACCTAACTCAGAACCCACAGGAATGACTAGTCAATGCGCGCGACGCCAGATCAGTTGCAGGACCTAACCCGTGTATTACGGGAGGTACCATACCTAGTTTTGTTTCGATTATTCCTCTCTTTGCACTGTTCTTTTTTGCGGTGTATTTCCCTTAGTCGTCTCTTACGACACCCTTAGGGTGAAGTGGGGTGATGACACTTTTTACTCTTGCTCCGTCTGCTGCCTGCCCCGGCTTCGCACGTGTAACATATCGTTGTTTTATACCTTGAGTTACATTATTGCGATTTTCGTAGGGATCTCTAATTTTTTGACAGTATAATATAGCCTATGTTACTCCCCGATAATGTAGCTTTCTAATGGTGAAAGGTATTTTTTAAATCGATCCAGAAGTTTTTAAGTTTATTCGTTATATACAAAACTACAAATCTTTCCTCTTAGTGATATTAGTATATATATATATATATATATATATATATATATATATTTATAAATTGAACAATATTTTGCCTTCGACATCGCCACCAAGGGTCGGTTCGCGATAAACAGTAGGCTATTGCCTTCTTAAAGTTTTAATCTCTACACCATTTTATCAAAAATCGACCAATTATTTTCGGGGTTCAAAAAAACAAACAACCAACGCGCTAATATTAAACTAACTTAGTTAAAATTCTACAGAATTACTTATTCTGGCGACCCCAAGCAAATGGGATAAGGACAGGAGGATGGTGAAGTAAATCAGATTGATTTCATCAGCCAATGACGTATGCGTATCGCTTCTTACCCTATGCCTCAACATCACCGATCGCATCAAAGATACTATTATATTTCTATAAACACATCATTCCGCAGTAAACGTAGACAATGCTGCAGGAAAATATGCTTGATTTTAAACCATAATATGCCTAAATTAACCTCGTATCGATCGATGTATGTAAGATGTTATGAATATCTAAGTGAATGCCTTAAATCACCCTCTCGGATAATCCTAAACAGCCTTCGTTGAACCTGCGGTATAATATATTCTATTTTCGGCCAACGTTGGTCTTTAACACGGTTTATATCGTAAAATTGGTGTAGATTTTATAATGTTATTAACACAGAGTAACGTTAGCCCGTGTCAAAATGACAAAACGGAACCCTTATAGTTTTCGCCATGTCCATCCGTCCGTCCGCACCTTTGCTCAGAGACTTTTAGTGCTACGAGGCTGTAATTTTGCATGGATACACATTTTACTTACGCTGACAAAGTAAAAGAATAAAATCTTGAAAAAAAAAAAAATTGTGATATTAGTATGTATTTATATATATATAAATTGAACAATATTTTGCCTTCGACATCGCCACCAAGGGTCGGTTCGCGATAAACAGTAGTCTATTGCCTTCTCCAAGCTTTAACCTCTACATCATTTTATCAAAATCGACCAAATATTTTCGGGAAATTATGCGTTCAAAAAAACAAACAACCAACGCGCTAATATAAATTTTACTTAGTTAAAATTCTACAGAATTACTTATTCTGGCGACCCCAAGCAATTGGGATAAGGACAGGAGGATGGTGAAGTAAATCATATTGATTTCATCAGCCAATGACGTATACGTATCGCCTCTTACCCAATGCCCCAACATCACCGATCGCATCAAAGATAGCACAAATAATATACCTACTACTCGTATATTTCCATAAACACATCATTCGTTCATTTAATACCTACGCTTGATTTTAAAACATAATATGCCTAAATTAACCTCTTATCGATCGATGTATGTAAGATGTTAAGAATATCTAAGTGAATGCCTTAAATCACCCTCTCGGATAATCCTAAACAGCCTTCGTTGAACCTGCGGTAAATATTCTATTTTCGGCCAACGTTGGACTTTAACACGGTTTATATCGTAAAATTGGTGTAGATTTTATAATGTTATTAACACAGAGTAACGTTATCCCGTGCCAAAATGACAAAACGGAACCCTTATAGTTTCGCCATGTCCGTCCGTCCGTCCGCACCTTTGCTCAGAGACTTTTAGTGCTACGAGGCTGTAATTTTGCATGCATACACATTTTACTTACGCTGATAAAGTAAAAGAATAAAATTTGGAAAAAAAAAAAAACTTTACATACATTTTTTAAGCCACCAGCAGCCAGCTCAAAGAGTTAAGTTCAAGGTGATAGTTTACAGTGTTTTGGGCAGTGATTTAGTGTTATTATTAGTGTTGATCGTAATAGTGATAATAAATAAGTCATTGTGGAATTTGGCATTTTATTCGAACCATCCTGGCACGTAACAATACTATACCCGCCAGATAATAACGATTACTTATTTCCTTTTCATTTTGTAACACACAATAACCAAAGACGATTTTTATTTAATAACGACGTGAAGGTGTGAAACCTTCACGTTGTTAATAATTTTGGTTTTCACCTAACCTTAAGGGTTAAAAACACAAAAATAACGTTTAATAAACTACCGTGTTTGCGAACCGTCAAACCCTGGTTACATTGCCCAAATTTGTAAGTCAACATCACGACTTCAGCGTACTTCGCAAAGGCAACTACAATAACACATTAAAGTAAATATTTAATAAACATTTTCGCACCATCGACGGACCCAAATCCGTCCCTGTACGCCACGTGGGCACACATTAAGAAAGTGTTGACTCATTCGGACTTAATGTGGCTCGGTAACTTGACCACAAAATGTAGAGAGAACAGTAGGTAAGCTACATAGCCAAATACTTTGCTCAAGCAATGTATTATTTTTTATTATAAAATTTGTATATTTTTTTGGGAACGAAGTTCCTCATCGCGCGTTGCGAAAGGGGGCTAGACGGAAAAAATTAAGACCAGAAGTTCTAACGACACTTTAAGACCAAAAGTTGTAACGACACTTTTTGCTGTAGTTGTAAGCCGTGCGGCGTGCGCGTGTTTCTCTGTCTGTCTCTCTCTCTTTCTTTCATAGAAAGCAAGCCAGTTATTTTCGTTTCGTTACACATACAGGTTTTTTGTACATAATAAATAATAAAAAATAATAATGGAACTTCGTTCCATCCGGGTGTCTCTTGACACCTCTCAAGTTTTTTTATTATTATAAATTTAATTTGACAAATGTATTCATATTACTCTATCCTAATTTTTGCACACCACTTGTGGTGGAATATGCTGTACTTTATAAAAAACCACAACACCATGTATCATACCATATTTCAAGCAAATAAAACTTTTATTATTATTATTTAATGCACATAAACATCTGTGAACGATGTTGGAAACATGGAATCTTGGAAAGAAAAGCCTTTAAAGTTTTAACTTTATGCATTTTTATAATCTTATGTTATAAATCAAGAATTATTAAGACTTCCCCTCCCCTCCCCCCACTTTGTAAGAAAAAATAAGACATGGTCGACCCCCTTAAATCGTCTTACGTAATAAATAATTTAACAAATGATAATTATGGTAGCTGTTAAATTCAGAATTAGCTTATTTAAGAATAAGCTAATTTTTACGTACGTGTTTATGTATGTTTTGTCAAACAAAAACACACAGTACTCATCTTACTGGTGCTTACTCAATGACCACCCCCCCCCTTCCCCCTTCCCAATTTCGGAAACCCCCTCCTAAAAACGGTTCTAGGTACGCTCATGGCTAGAGCGAAGCGTAAGACTACTTTATAGAGGTAACCCCTTCCTTCTGTACTTCTTGTTGTTTTGTGGCTTGGCATTATGTAAAACCGGCATCGTTTAAAGACAATGACCGCGACATATTATATTGAAATATTACTATTTGGTGTAATATAATTTAAATATGCAAATGTGGGCATATTAAAATATAGATCCTAAATTTTCATTCAAAAGGAAAATGTTTTAAAATATCTATATGTGGTACATAGTTCATTGACTTAATTTTTAGGATTCCATACCTCAAACGGAAAAAACGAACCCTTAACGGATCACTTTACTGTCCGTCCTTTTGTTTATCAACACGCTTAATCTCGGGAACGCGTGTGTGAAATAAAAACCATACACTCAGGACTACAGTCCTTTGAAGCTGTGAAAAATGGAACTTCTAAGTTAACGTATTAAAACATACTGCCGTTTACTTTAAAAACTGTCAGACTCGATTCCTGAACGTACCTACAAATTTGTACGAAACCCTCAGTGGGTGAATTCACCCCTTTAGAGTTTCAGTTTCCTAAAATCCTTTTTTATATTTTTTTTCTAAATTATAAAAGGAAACCTCTCTGCAAAATATCAGCTATCTAAGTAAGTAGGTAAGTAAGAAGGGTTTGGGTGAGATAATATGAGTAAATATATGAGTCAGGACTTTTAATTTTTAAATTGTGTATTATAAGGTTAGACTGCCTCTGTGGCGCGGTGGGGGTGAATCCGACTGCTACGCAAGATCAATTTCCACACGGGACACCACTTTGTGTGATCCACAAATTATTGTTCCGAGTCTGAGTGTACTTTGTGTCCGTGACTTGTATGTTTGTAAAGTCCCCCGCGACACAGGGCTTGTACCCTACATCCGGAGTCGTCGTTTTAAAAAAAAACCTTTCTTCCACATTCTATAGATACAATATGTTTGTTTTTAGGGTCGAAAAGAAGCCCTTATAGTTTCGCCATGTCCGTCCGACTGCCCGCAACTTAGCTCCGGGACTGTTAGTGCTAGAAGGCTATATACCTGTAACCTACCCCATCATCAGATAGAAAAAAACGTTTCGGGGTTGTGAAGATCGTTTTTAGATTTAGGGATGCGTTTGTGAAATATTAAGCTTTAAAGTGCAATTTTTTGTTAGATTAAAGTGTCCATTCCTGCGGTCTAAAACTGTTGATGTTGGGTATGTGAATATTCACGGTAGTAGTATATATAGTACTTACAACGAAAAAAGTTGGTTTACTCACTTAATAATAATTTTCAATGGAATTTCAAAAAAAATCAAAAGGAAATCTACCACAGCTAGGCTTCACAAGTTTACGAGTAACAAAATGTTCGTACAAATTCCATTAAAAATTATTATTAAGTTAACTTTTAATATTTTTTTTAAATATAATAATAATAATAATGATAAATTATTATTATATAATTAAAAAAAAAAAGAAAAAAAAAGGAAAATTACCACAGCTAAGTAGGCTTTACAAGTTTACGAGTAACAAAATGTTCGCACAAATTCCATTGAAAATTATTATTATGTTTTCCTTTTATAATTTGTTTTTAAATATAATAATAATAATGATGAATTATTATTATAAAATTAAAAAAGAAAAGAAAAAAAGGAAAACTACCACAGCTAAGTAGGCTTTACAAGTTTACGAGTAACAAAATGTTCGTACAAATTCCATTGAAAATTATTATTATGTAAGTAAGTAGGTATAACGCTATAAATATGAAACAAAAACAACAGATAACCCACTTCTCAAGCCACATTATTTGGATGAGGGAGAGGTACTACGGAACCCTACATTGTACGTGACCTGACATGCACTCGCCCAGTTTTTAAATATAAATAAACCTTTCAAAACAAATTATCTTAATGACAATGAAAACTCTATCAAAATCCGAAGCTTAATTAATTTAGTGTAACTGTAATGTAACGTCGGATTTAATTGAAATTAGGTGTAATTTTAATATGTAATCACATTGAATATTTGTACGCCGCAATGGCTAAACATGATTTGTTTATAAAATAATGGTCCATCTTACATGATTTTGCCGTGTATACTCATGTTTTAACTAATAAAAATATATTATCTTATCTTATCCTAAAATGAATTGACCACCAAAACAGCGTGACTTTCGAAATACCCGATCGCTTAAACCAGTGTTATAAACCAATTTGTATCGTACCAACTTCAAGGAAGCCAAGCAAACCAAGGACACAGTTATAAAAAAGTGCAACAAAATAAAATTACACAACAATCTTGCACCTGTCCAGTTGTTTTTAAACAATAAACTTGAATTTTCGTCATTTTTTAACTGTCAATTAAACTCCAAACATAAAAATCGAAAAGCTATGTACATTTTGCAATAAAAAGGCGACCTTGATCACAGCGGAAGCGGGGCGTGCGGGCGACTATAGTGAAAAAGGTGTCGCCCTATTCAAATATAGGGTTATTTTTAATATACTCCTAGTAATAACTTCCCGCTTGTAGCTTCTTTAGATAACACTAAATAACTTTGTAAATTCAGTTTTGGAAAATCTATACTAAAATTATAAAGCTGAAGATTTTGTTTGTTTGTTTGTTGGTTTGAACGCGGTAATCTCAGGAACTACTGATTCGAATTGAAAAAATCTTTCGTGTTGGATAGCCCATTTATCGAGAAAGGCTATAGGCTATATAATATCACACTACGACCAATAGGAGCGGAGCAGCAATGAGAAATGTTGCAAAATGGGGAAAATTTACGCAGTCGAAGTTGCGCGGGACAGCTAGTATTTAATAAATTAAGAATGACTTTACCCACTTACAGACAATTTTACTGGAGTAAATTCGTTATTTATTGTGAGGTTTTTACACCGAGGTCTCTCAGATGTGTGGTAAATGGTTGTGTGACAAAAGTAGATGGTAGGTGATCAAGGCTTAATTTGTAATTTTTTTTTCAAAAATTATATTACAAAGTTATTTGGTGTAATGTTATAAATATAGGTATATAGAGCGGAAGGTTATTAGTATATTAATTATCACCCTGTATATATGTGTGTGCCTAGATTTAGGACCTGTTGCACCAATTCACCTTACCTGAATACACCCCTGTATCTTCAAACTTCATAACGCTATACCTACTGTTGGTTTGTGGGTTCAAAGAAATGTTAAGTCATCCGGAGTTAATGTACCCCATACTGCTATGTGATATGTAAAATATTGACATCCTTTGTGGGTAAGTATAGCTTGTGTGAGGACCGTAATATCTGACATTTTAAAGTTCATGGAGTATTTATGTTAGAACGCGTGGGAGAGACACGCTTTATACACTAACTAGCTGCCCTGCGCAACTTCGTCTGCGTTATTTTTTCCCGTTTTTGCAACATTTCTCATTGCTGCTCCGCTCCTATTGGCCGTAGCATGATGTTATGTAGCCTATAGCCTTCTTCGATAAATGGGCTATCCAATAGTAAAAGAATTTTTCAATTCGGATCAAAAAATACTTTGATTGAAAAAAATACTTTAGTGTTGGATAGTGCATTTATCGAGGAAGTTTAAGAGCTATATAATATCACGCTAAGACCAATAGGAGCTGAGCAATATTGCAAAAACGGAGGCAATTGACCCAAATGAAGTTGGGCGAGTCAGCTCGTAATAGATGATAATAGGTTAGGTGTTAAGCTAAATATATTGAAAGATAAATAAAACCGATAGTATTAGTATAATATTGACTGTGGCGCGATGGGAGTGTGTCCGACTGCTACGCAAGATGTCGTGGGTTCGATTCCCACATGGGACACAACTTTGTGTGATCCACAAATTGTTGTTCCGAGTCTGGGTGTATTTTGTATCTGTGACTAGTATGTTTGTAAAGTCCCCCGCGACACAGGGCTTGCAACCTACTGCGGGAGTCGTCTTTAAAAAAAAAACAAATTGCACCCCGGGATTGAAAACTTAAACATTAACGTTAGGTTAAGGAATTAAGACTAGGGATTTTTTTTTAATATTTTTTTTTATCAGTATGAACGTACTATCATTTATGTGGTTAAATAGAATATCCATCTACTGCCCTATAGTATACAAACATAACAACTTAAAAAATGACAATGACAATGACGTGACAATGAAATCAAGAGTATGAAATTTTAAATCACAAATTAAAAAATAAAACACAAAAAATTAAATTAAAAAAGGCAACAAATAATCATTTGAACTCGAACCGGGGTCTTCTGGTTTCTAGACCGATTTCCCTCCTGTCTTCCTACCAATCCACCAACCCGCCATCTTATGGTCACGTGATCCTGACGCGAGTTTAACATTTTATCCCTATACAAAAAAGTGCACAACGCCGCTAAAGTTTTCACTTTTAAAGTGTAAACTTTACACTTCAAAAATGAAAACTTTTATAGAAACGCTTGCAAGTTCATTGCAAGCGTTTCTATGAAAGTTTTCATTTATACATATCGTAAACAAATAAGGCATCTCAGCCCGCCTTCCCAAGAAAGTGGCTTTAAGTGGTTGGAAATTTCGTGTCTATCAAGGTACGTACGAATAAAGGTTAAGTTCTTTAAAAAAAAAACAATTTCTTAACATTACTAGCAATCTTGCTGAGGCTTGTGTTAGGAGTGGGTTCACGTCGGTAGTATAATGGGTAGGATTCGAAATCGCAAACTCACGATTGCGAGTCCGATTCCTAGACCATTAAGCTGCCGCCGCTTCTTCTGTACCTACTCTCAGTATTTTGAATGAATAAATTGTACCTATCAAATTATAAAATAATAAAAGTTGTTATTTCTGTCGCAATAGTTAACATTCAGTGCCTGGAGCTTTCTTCTAAGCTTCATGGCTTTGAACAGGATAAAATAATTGGAATGGAGTAGAATACAGCGACGTTTAGTTTTAAATAAGATAATCTTTACTTGCATGCCTTTGTAGAAACTCTACTGTTACCTAATTAATGGTCACACTAGTACCTAGTTGTGTGAGTGTGGGGAATCTAGTCACACTGAGAGCCACTGCCTTATTTCCACTGGTCGTACATACTCTTTAGATAGAAACAATCATTACAAATAATATCAGTTTATAGTCCCAAAATACCACCTCTGTGGCGCGGTGGGAGTGTGTCCGAATGCTACGCAAGAGTTCGTGGGTTAGATTCCCATACGGGACACCATTTTGTGTGATCCATAAATTGTTGTTTCGAGTCTAGGTGTACTTTGTGTCTGTGACTTGTATGTTTGTAAAGTTCCCCGCGACACAGGGCTTGTACCCTAAAGCGGGAGTTGTCTTTAAAAAAAAAAAAAAAAAACAATCATTACAAATAATATCAGTTTATAGTCCCAAAATACCACCTCTCTGGCGCGGTGGGAGTGTGTCCGAATGCTACGCAAGAGTTCGTGGGTTAGATTCCCATACGGGACACCATTTTGTGTGATCCATAAATTGTTGTTTCGAGTCTGGGTGTACTTTGTGTCCGTAGCTTGTATTTTTTGTTTGTAAAGCCCCCCGCGACGCAGGGCTTGTAACCAACTGCGGTAGTCGTCTTTAAAAAAAACATACATTTCTCAGATATTTAATAACATAAGCTTTCGTCGTTACCAGTAACTGGCCAAGCTTCTAACATACGTCACGTTAATACACAAAACTGCTGACACACAATTGGGTAGTTGAGTACAAGAAAAAGAAAAAATATTATTTTTTACAAATTAGGCAATAATAGGTCTTAAAATGCTTTGAAAATAAGTATTTTTTTTCACAATTTAAGATGTTATTGGATTTAAAAGCTTGTGACCACGGCCGGTGCAACCTGGTCGAAACGTCAAGCAATTTTAAGGTAAACGATGCGCGTTAATTTCCGTATAATAAATAGTTAGCGATTAGAGTGGTAAACTCTAATCGCTAACTATTTATTATACGGAAATTAACGCGCATCGTTTTCCAAATATAATTAAGAATTTAATGTCAAACACAATTGTTTTATTGTTATTGATGAATAAATAAATAAATATAATCATGCAACGCGAAAGTTTAAATGTTAGTATAACCACAGTTTTTCATGACAAAACTCCGCATTCCGATCCTCACAATTCCTAGAACAACTCGTGATTAAATCAACGACTGTCCGTCTAGACATTGACATAAATGTCGCCGATTGTCACCCTATCGAATAAATAAAGCTCCGCACTATCATTTCTAATGTCAAAGTGATGCAACAGGGTTGTCAGATCATAGAATTTTGTTCTATTTTAATCAACAATCGAATAAAAAAAAAAAATAGTTGTTTGTGAATTCGGTACCCGGTAAATACCGATAACGTCTTATGGAAACATTGATGACATTGTAATAAACTCATTGAAATTGACTGCCTCTGTGGCGCAGTGGGAGTGTGTCCGACTGCTACGCAAGAGGTCGTGGGTTCGATTCCCACACGGGACACCACTTTGTGTGATCCACAAATTGTTGTTCCGACTCTGGGTGTACTTTGTGTCCGTGACTTGAATGTTTGTAAAGTTCCCGGCGACACAGGGCTTGTAACCCTACTGCGGGAGTTGTATAATATAAAGAAAAAAAAATAAACAACCATGACTGAGAAAGTTTTTTTTTTAAATTTCCAATTTTATTGCATGCCGCTGCAATGGCCAAAACATTGATAACATTCTAATAAATAACCATGCCTGTGACAGCTTTACCACAGCTAGGCCACAATTCTTCAGCCTATCAGCAGGCGGAACGTGACGGACCTTGACACTTTTTCGTGCGTGCACCATCGGTCATCGATATAAAAGACGTTATCACGTCAAAAGAAAAATTAAAATCGATATTAAATAGTAATAGAGCTATTTTTTAAATATTTAAAATTATGCATGATGTTGTACAAGGGCAGGCTTAATGCTAAAAGCATTCTCTGCCAGTTTACCCTGGAGTGATGCGATTATAAAAACAAACATTAGGAAACGCATTGTGTACCTATGTGACCGTTATTTTTCTTTGAACTCTATAATAAAGAACAATAGAACAATCCTTGTATCTCGAGTTACGATATAAAGCTTAGTAATTCATTTGTATGTACAAAGAACACACAAGACCTGAAACAACAGTATAAAATTGAAATTCTATTTCATATCAGATGTTCCAAGTAGCAGTTTGTTAACTTAAATTTAGGAACAAACCTTGGAACGCAGAACAAATATCTTGGAGTGATATTGTTACTAAATTAATAAATAATATTTTATCTAAAGAAGGTACAGACAATAATCAAATTTGGGATGTTTTTATTGTTATAACGGGTATGTCTGACTGATCATTGTCAGTTCGTAGATGGGTGACCGTTTTTGGAATATGTCACACCCCTCCGTGCCTCGAAGAGCACGTTAAGCCGTCGGTCCTGCGCCTAATCTCTCTCTGGTCGTGTCAGATTTCTGTCCCATCGAGTTATGAGAATGAAGAAAGAAAGTAAGTACACTTGTGTATGCGCATACACTTGCACGCACAAAAAGTGTCATGTAACAACGGTCACGTTATTGATTGGTTGCTAGGCAACGGTCAAGACGGTCATGGTATTGATTGGTTGCTAAGCAGTCATGTTATTGACTAGTTGCTAAGCAACGCGAATGGTGATTCCGCCTGCTGATAGGCTGGATAACTCATATCCGTCGGCGTATGCGCCCGGGTTCACTAACACAGCCACGGTTGTTAATTACAATGTCATCAATGTTTTGGCGATTGCAGCGACATGAGATACAATTTCTATTTAAAAAAAATCACAGGCAGGTTTTATTACAATGTCATCAAAGTTTTCTTATGACGTTATAACGTAAAATTATCGTCCGTAAACCGACTTAACAGGTAACCATTTTTTTTTTAGTTCTTGTGTTCGTCATTTAGCGATTGGTCATGTTACATATGCTGTAACCATTATTCATTGCCCATAATGCATATTAGTCAATTTGTATTTGAAAAGTTATGGGTTATCCATCTGACAACCCTATGCATTTATAAGCATCCTAACATCAAACACAGATCGCTCGATTAATAATCTAATCGTCCGACACAACATTAGACAATGCCTAAATTGTAAATCATTGAATTAATTTAGTCCTAATCCCCTTGAGCAGCGTTGTAAAGTTGAAGCCTTTGGAACCGTCTCCACGGGCGAGAGAATCGGAACGATTCCATTCTACCATCGTCAATAGTAGTCTCCACGAACGAGCGATTATTCCGCAAGCGTATCGCCGTGACTCGTAACGTATCGCGACGATAATCGTCACTTTTTCGAGGCGGGACGTCCGCGTTTGAGAGCGCGAGAGGTGCGAGATTGCTACGTTCCGCGGCGAGCGCGCGGCTTTATAATTACAATGACGTTTCTCTCGCATTCAGCTACTCGTTGCAACGTCGCAATAACATCGCCGTGTGGAGACACGTTCTAAGAGAGTGTACAGAAATAGGTGGCACGACGAAATTATCGCCGCGATTCTCTCGCCCGTGGAGGTGGTCCCTCAGACTGTGTTCATCGTTAAACGAGGAAATCGATTTTTATACTAATTATAAAATTGAAAACTGACTTTCTCGCAATGATTCTTCGATATGTTTCATTAAATTCGGTTCAGCCATTTTGATGATAGCCAACTTTTATAACTTTTTTGCAGCTTTTTGTTTTTTATATATTTTTAATTAGCTTTTTGTGCAATTTTTTTTTCACATTTTCTAAGGTTATCAACAACTTCATGAATCTTCAATTAAAAGAGTCACTTTGCAGGTTTTTTAAAGACATTTCACGCACATTGACTTAACCGGCAGTCGGTCGCATGACGAGGGGGGGGGGGGTAACATTTCATACAACACAAGTACACCAATCAACACCGCCATAGTGAAGGCATTTGCCTGTGAAAACACACCGGTCCAGTGTAAAAATTCTCAAATGCCCCCAAAAAAGGTCTCTCAATCGAGTGGGGGGGGGGGGATGGCATTGCTACTGTTGCCCTCTTGGATCCGCGCCTGCCCGCACTAAGATACTAGCTTCGGGTTGCGGGGGACTTTACAAACATTCAAATCACGGACACAAAGTACACCGAAATTTGCAACAACAATTTGTGGATCACACAGGTGTCCTGTGCGGAAATCGAACCCACGACCTCTGGCTAGACACAACAGCCCAGTAATTGGCTGCGTTACCACATAGAGACAAACATGCGTTTAACATATCTGAATGTAAATTGTTAAGTAAATGAAGAAAATGAGCCGCAAGAAAACTGATCATTGGTAAAACTCTGTAAACTTTTGATAAAACAAAACATTTTAAATGCAAGATTGTAAAGTTTTAACGATGTAACGTTATATTTGTTGCAATTAGTCTACTGTGAAGTTTCAAGTCTCTTCAACTTAGTTTCGGAGACCTCTGTGAGTTGTGCAAGCACCTTTAACCTTTAGGCTTCTGACTCACTGACGACCAAAGAGATAAGCTATCGACTATTTTGTCGCTCAGAAAACTTATATTATTCTATACCAATAAATTAAAAAGCTGAAGAGTTTGTTTGTTTGAACGCGGTGATCTTAGGAACTACTAAACCAAATTGAAAAATTCTTTCACTGTTGGATAGCCCATTTATCGAGGAAGGCTATAGGCTATATAACATCACGCTACGACTAACAGGAGCGGAGTAACAATGAGAAATGTTACAAAAACGGGGAAAATTTACGCAGACGAAGTTCCACGGGACAGCTTGTTTAGTTTATAAGTAAGTTTATTTGAATACGAAATCTACCGGTAGAAGGTCTAAAGTTTACATCATAAGGCGTCTTTTTTTATAATCTTTTATTTTTGGGTCTTTTATTCTAGGAATATGTCAGCCCTATAAGGCGTCTTGATGGGTACTATCACAGTGTCAGTTATTCATCCTTAAAATAGTGATGCAAACACATTACAGTGTTTCAGTTGAACAGCACAGTAGCAAGTGTAATTAGGCAAATGAGACTTAAGAACTGATGTATCAGAATGAAGAAATACACAAAATACCTATTACTTGTTGTAATTTTTAAAGCTTTTTTAATACAAATACAAAACAAATTTTATACATATTCAAAAATTGTCTCATGGGGGACTTGAACCAGCGACCAGTGAAATATGCGGAGTACTAAGTATATGACGTCCAACATATACTAAAAGATTGTAGAAAATACCAGAGTCAGCGGGAGTCATTAGTGCGAGAATTTAATTTAAATATGATGGATATGGGCGTATTCGTGACTGTTGACAAACCTTACATCAGATGCTGCATTATCATTATATAAGATGTTCGCGTATTCGTGATTCCCTAAGAGTCATATTATTATTTGTACTGAATGTAAAGGTTAAGCCTTTCGGGGCTGACATGTTCCTAGAATAAAAGCCCCAAAAATAAAAAAAAATTTGAGAGGTGTCAATGGACACCCGGATGGAACGAAGTTCCTTTCGATTAATTAGTGGAATTGTAATATATATGTATTTACTAGCTGTGCCCCGCAGTGTTACCCGCGGTTTATTAGCCTATGTGTTAATCCAGGGTGTCAGCTAACTCCATACCAAATTTTATTAAAATCGCTCCAGCCGTTTAGACGTGAAGAAGAAACAAACATACACACTCACATACTCACAAACTATCGCCTTTATAATATTAGTGTGATATATAATAAGTTTAGTGTACAAAAAGTGTCGTTACAACTTTTCGTATGATTTTTTTCCGTCTAGCCCCCTTTCACAACGCGCGATAAGGAACTTTGTTCCAAAAGATTATAAAAAAACCAGCGACCGGGTTACCGGCTCTAAGTCGTTACCAATTCCTACACCGAGACATGCCTGCCAATTTTACTCAGCTGGCTGGCTCAGTGACCACAAAATATTTTAAAATGAAATTCCGGACTAGAGTAGAGAGCTGAAATTTTGTACAGGAGTTTCTTTCGTAATGTAGAAAGGATAAGAAAAACAAAGCCGAGCAAAGCGGCACTACCGTCTCACATTAAGCAGCCGGTCATGCAAATCTATCCGACTTCTGTCCAGTCCCATCAGTTCCACTCAATTTGTTCTGGAGGAGGCAACATTAGATACAACAACATAGGATTGAGTGTAAGTCGCTCGCATTACTCGGTGAGGGTGCATTTGATTCAACACCAGTACATATCTACCCCCACCGAGGAGAGGAGTACAATTGCCTGCCTAAAGACTCCGATACAGTGTCAAAATTCTATGACAATTTTTTGAAACCAAAAAAAATTCAATCAAGTCTGGAGGACATGAACAAAGAATGCACTTGTATTTATTAACGCACCTAAAATCGGTTAGCACAACGTTTAATACAACGATCGTCATTTTAACAGAATCATTAATGAGTAATGAACAGATAACATTATGATGACTGTTTAAGTATGTCAATAATGACAGTTATTATTTACAGAGTTTATCTTTACAGTCCAGTTAAGTTTACACCTTTCAAACTGATAATAAGTTGATTGACAGTGTCAATAAATGCATCTGTTCAATTTATTAAAATGCCCTTAAATTATGAGCGACGAATTGTTTATTCAAATGAGAAGGGTCAGCTTTAAGAATAAAATCTTGAGATTACTAAAGGAAAGGTGGCCTGTCGGTCTAGTGGTTAGTAGTGATCCAAACTGCTAAGCTAAGCCGTGGGTTCGACCCCCACCGAACACGATGGTTTATTGTATGTCTGGGTGTAATTTATCTATACTAATGTTATAAAGCTGAAGAGTTTGTTTGTTTGAATGCGGTAATCTTAGGAACTACTGATCCGAATTGAAAAATTCTATCACTGTTGTAGAAAAGTTTATTAGAATCTTAATTTTTAAGGGGTTCCGTAGCCAAAATGGCAAAACGGAACTCTTATAGTTTCGCCATGTCCGTCCGTCCGCACCTTTGCTCAGAGACTGTTAGTGCTAGCTAGTAGAAGGCTGTAATTTTGCATGGATACACATATTACTTACTTCACATATTTCCCAGCGGCTCGTCAGTGCATCTCGTGACCAGAAGGCTGGCCTTTTCTTTGCACAAAGAATAAGCATTGCTATACAACGTGGCAATGCTGCCAGCCTTCTGGGCACTATACCGGTTGACATCGATGGGGAAGAATTCTTCGACGCCTAAACTGGTTGTGCATCACCTTTTGATGTAACCCTTTTTTGTAGTTTTTTCTGGTAAGTTGTAAATAATTAGTAAATTTTAGTTTAATTTTCAATTATTTATTTATACTAATCTAGTTTTAATGTAAATTGTATTATATCTTATTTATTGTCTTACGCCGACAAAAAAAAATTAGGGGATCTCCCTTATGTAAAGTAGTAGCGTGATTTTTTTTTCTTACCGACCCCATCGTATGGGGTATCAACTACACAGCTTAGGCTTTACAAGTTTACGAGAAATAGCTGATCAAATGAGAAGTAACAACATTTTCGTACCAATTCCATTGAAAAATATTATTTAGCAGATGTAATTATTGTTTTTGAACTTTCGCGATTTTTCGAGGTCGACTCAGTCTACCTGTGACCACGATCGGTGCAATTCGATCGAAACGTCGGGTAAATAAAAGGTTCGTACCTTTAAATAATTCACGCGATTAAGTCCCGAAATATATCTAATAGTAGATGTAAGTATTAAACAAAAACAACACAAAACCCACTTCTTAAGTAACATTATTCGAATGTGGCGAGGGGGGGACTACGGAACCCTACATTGTGCGTGACCCGATATGCACTTGTTTTTTTTAAAAGACCTCGGATGATGTGCCACAGGCTTTTTACCTGACCTGTCACATGCTCAAAAATATTTTAGTTCAATTCAGGGCAGTTAATAGCAGACCCTGACGGATTTTCTTTAGTTACTTACCTCCTGTTAGTCAGGGGGTATTTTTGACTGCCTCTGTGGCGCGCTGCGAATGTGTCCGACTGCTACGCAAGAGGTCGTTGGTTCGATTCCCACACGGGACACCACATTGTGTGATCCACAAATTATTGTTTCAAGTCTGGACGTATTTTGTGTCCGTGACTCCTATGTTTGTAAAGTCTTCTACCTAACACAGGGGTTCAACCTTACTGCGAGAGCCGTCTTTTTAACAAAAAAAAAAACAGAAAATATTTGTTTCCTTTTACGTTCGAACTAGGTTTATATTTTTTGACAAATTCAATTAAATTCTATGGGAATAGGTATAATTAACTAACCCGCCACGGCTTACTGTAGACAGTTAAACCACTATTAGTTTAATTAGCTGCACCCTGTATAATTAGCTAAGAGTTTTCGTCACGCTAACATGAAATAAGTAAGTAAGTAGTTACTTAGTTTGGCATATGACCTTGAATATTTAACATCGCGTCTTTTTCAAAGGATTTTCCTTTGAAATGCCGGTGGCGCCTTTGTGGCGCGATGGGAGTGTATCCGACTGCTACGCAAGAGGTCGTGGGTTCGATCCCCACCCAAGATAAAACTTTGTGTGATGACACGTTTATTCTGTGTCTGGGTGTTATTTATCTATAATATGTATGTATTTAGATATATATATAAGTATGTATATCGGTTGTCTGGTTTCCATTGCACAAGTTCTGCTTAGTTTGGGATCAGATAGAGTTGTGTGAGTTGTCCCAAAATATTATTATTATTATATAATTTTAAAGGCAAATGCTTTGAAAAAGACATAAGTAAGAGCATTTGCGTAGTTTCTCTTAAAATCGGGACCTGGTTTCTTATTCACGTTCTTTTTTTCCGTTTACGTGGCAAGCCCGTGCGGACTGACAAAATCTTGTCATAATAATAATAATAATATCTTGGGACAACTCACACAACGCTATCTGATCCCAAACTAAGCAAAGCTTGTACTATGGAAACCTGACAACTGATAAACATACTTATATATTTCTAAATACATACATATTATAGATAAATAACACCCAGACACAGAATAAACCATCGTGCTCATCACACAAAGTTTTATCCTGGGTGGGGATCGAACCCACGACCTCTTGCGTAGCAGTCGGATACACTCCCACCGCGCCACAGAGGCAGTCAAGGTAAATAAAGAGCTGCGCTTAGATATGCATCAAAGCGCATGCGCGTCGGACATCTTTGAGCGCACCGCGCATGCTCCAGTTCGCACGGGCTTGCCGCGAAAACGGAAAAAAAGACGTGAATAAATACCCTGTATCGTTTGTTCGACCAAATTTGCAATTGACTCATCAGTCTGGCACGGGGAGGGGGGATTTCTAAAGTGCTTTCAGGACCGCTGCCGGCGATAGCACTATTGAAATCAGTTTCTAGCAAACAGAATCAATCAGCCTGTATCGGTCCACTGCTGGACATGGGCCTCTCCTAACTTACGCCACAACATTCGGTCCTTCTTTAGGTCGTGGGGGGCTTGGGGTTGTCCTGCCGTTACGTTTACCGAGTCGCGGTCTCCACTCTAGGACTGGTTTGCTATAGAAGAGAGTACTCAGGTACTTTCGTGGGGGTTTAAGTCCTTTAGACCTCCCCGCCAGAGCCGTAGCTAGGGGAGGGAGCATCGGAGAGCAATGCCCTACCTTAAATTAGTACCTTCAGGATCGTGGCTCAGGGGTACCTCTAGACCTCTATAGTGCCTGCTACTGTCGATAATAAGACTTCCATTTTATTTTGACATTTACAAAATAGACTGACATTCGATTTTCAAATGACCGTCCTCATTTGAAAATCGAATGCCAGTCTATTTTTTTTTTAAAGATAACTAGCAATGTTGGATTGAGTCCCACATTGCTAACAATCTTGTTAACCCCTCCAGCTAAGCTTAAAGGCTTGTGTTAGGAGTGGGTTCACGTCGGTAGTATAATGGGTAGGATTCGAACCCGCGACCTCACGATTGCGAGACCGATGCCTTAGCCATTAAGCTACCGCCGTTTTTATAACAAGGATAACAACAACGGCTATTTGTCATTATAAGTGTCAAAAACCGGCCAAAAGCAAGTCGGACTCGCGCATGAAGGGTTTATTACCATTATCTATAAAAACGGCAAAAAAATCACCTTTGTTTAATGGGAGCCCCCTTTTATTATTTTATTCTATTTATTATATTATTATATTATTTAATTCTGTTTTTTTAATATTTGTTGTTATAGCGGCAACAGAGATACATCATCTTTGGAAATTTCAACGGTCTAACTATCATGGTTTTTGAGATACCTATAGCCTGACAGACGAACGGACAGCGGAGCCTTAGTATCCGTAATATGGGTTCCGTTTTACCATTTGGGTACGGAAAACTAAAGAGTTCAAAAGACGGTTATTGCTTCGGCATTTGAAATTGCTGTCATTTTGTACGGGGAAGCCCGTCAAGTTTACCTACTAGTACTTTAGAGGTTAGTATTTGGCAACATTTTGGGATAATATCCTACCCTATATTAAACACAAGTCTAAGGGTCCGTCTCCACGGGCGAGAGAATCCCGACGATGTTATCGTCGTGACATCTATGCTATCCATCTATCGCGGCGTTGCGACGAGTGGCTGAATGCGAGAGAAACGAACGTGGCGCTCTGGCGTCAAATACAGGCGTCCCGTCTCGAACAACTGACCATTATCATCGCGACGATACTCTGTCGGAATAATCGCTCGTTCGTGGAGACTAGCCGACGATAGTAGAACGCATCGCCGTGATTCTCTCGCCCGTGGAGACCGTCCCTCTGATTCCCCACTACAAAACAACACATCTCAAAGGGAACAGACACTGTATTGTAAAAGCAATCTCTATCGAAGGGAACTACCTGTTCTAGTTCTAAGCGTGTCGATATTTTCCGTCAACATCAGCTGTGTGTTGTCAGAGTTGCTTCAGTTACAAAGGAATGCTTGTGAATGTTGGAAATGAAATACAATAGAAAACAACACTGCAATGGTCAAACAAAGCCTCTAGTATTAGATCACATACATGTTAATATAGTATTTTTATAGGCATTTCTTGTCTAATGAATCAAATGGCAATCGAACCCGACACTTCCGTAAGCCAAACCGGGCCGGAAACGATCTACCTGGACTATGCCACTAGACTTTAAATTTTTTTTTTTTTTAAAGATAACTAGCAATGTGGGTTTGAGTCCCAGTTTCGGTATTACTAGCAATCTTGTTAACCCCTCCAGCTAAGCTCAAAGGCTTGTGTTAGGAGTGGGTTCACGTCGGTAGTATAATGGGTAGGATTCGAACCCGCGACCTCACGATTGCGAGACCGATGCCTTAGCCATTAAGCTACCGCCGCTTCATAGTTATGTAATTATCATATTATAGTAATTACAGGCATTTCTTGCCGTATTGCATTTTTGAAAGATAGGGAAATTTGAAGTCCAGACTCAGGAATCGAACCCGGGACTTCCGTAAGCCAAACCGGTGCCGAAATCGAACCACCTATCTGGAGTATGCCACTAGACCTCATATTTCTCTATCATGTTCGCGAGTTGGGCCCTATAATTTTTCTATTTTTCAAAAATGCAATTATTGTATTTATACATGTTAATAATTACCCTAGAACGTATTTAATACAGTGAGAGGGATTCGTAGCACAAACATATTTTTGACCAATTTTTATTATTATGTAGTACCAGGTACGGCGTAAGGGCCAAACAAAGGCCAAGCATGAGTCGCTGACTGACATTTGATAGACACCAAAACGCCGACGGGAGTGACTTCTTGAGTCCTATGCCTATCTTTGCGGGCCAAATGTAGGCGAAGTGTAGAAGTCTTGAAAATTCATAAGTCTGAAAGGGGAGGGTGCAATTACCCCAGTGCTAAGCTAGTACCTATCAGGCGCGGTGACAAGAGGGGGGGGGCTCGCACGGGTTTGCCGCGAAAACGAAAAAAAAGGACGTGGTTGAGGACCTAGTTAGGTCGTCGGTTCATTTGGCTAGTGATCGTCCTACCTTACATTTACCAAGTCGCGGTCTTCACTCTAGGACTCGTTTGCTCCAACGGCCATCAGTCGTCTAAATGTGGCCAGCCCATTGCCAATTCAGCGTGCTTAACCTGCGTGCTATGTCCATAACTTAGGTTGTTAAGTCGGATGGCCTCGTTGCGAATTTTATCCTCCATAAAGACTCCAAGCACAGCTCATTCCATAACCCACTGCGCAACTTTATTTTTTTTTTTATTAAAAAGATAACTAGCAATGTGGGATTGAGTCCCACATTACTAGCAATCTTGTTAACCCCTCCAGCTAAGCTCAAAGGCTTGTGTTAGGAGTGGGTTCACGTCGGTAGTATAATGGGTAGGATTCGAACCCGCGACCTCACGATTGCGAGACCGATGCCTTAGCCATTAGGCTACCGCCGCTTCTCACATAACTGTTGATATACTACATACAGTTTTAGGCATTACAGTAGAGGTTTTATTTTCCCTGTTGGTCTAGTGATTGACCCTGACTGCTAAGCCGGAGGTCGTAGGTTCGATCCCCACCCAGGATAAAACATTGTGTGATGAGCACAATGGTTTATTCTATGTATGTATTTAGAAATATATAAGTATGTTTATCAGTTGTCTGGTTTCCATAGTACAAGCTCTGCTTAGTTTGGGTTCAGATAGGATTGTGTGAGTTGTCCCCAGAATTAAAAAAACTCACCTCAGCCATCACTCACCTATAGTTTAGTAGATAGATTGACAGACAGATGAACGTCATATTTTTAGTAATATAGCTCTCATGGATACGGAACCCGTGTTCGTTCGTGTTCCGTGGAACCCTAAAAAGGAACCCAACAATCAATCACTTACGGCCTATAATGGTAATGATGATTTTAATTATGAGTCATTATCAACCCACATGTCATTAGATCTCATAAGCGGACTCACATTTCTTCAGTAAACTGAAAACATATGTTTCCTATATTTGGGTACAGTTTTATAAACAAAGCGATCACTGATTCATTGCGCGTGTGATACTGGACGTATGGTGCAATGTATACGCTGATAGCGTTTGAAATTTAATGGCGAATAGGCATAGAAATCGACAAAGAAAATAATAAATAATTAACTAGCTGTCCCGCGCAACTTCGACTGCGTAAATTTTCCCCATTTTTGCAACATTTCTCATTGCTGCTCCGCTCCTATTGGTCGTAGCCTATAGCCTTCCTCGAAAATGGGCTATCCAACAGTGAAATAATTTTTCAATTCCTGAGATTACTGCTTTCAAACAAACAAACTCTTCAGCTTTATAATATTAGTATATATGAGAGGTACTTGTTAAAACACATTTAATCACTTTTTGATGATTTTTCAAATAAAAAACCAGACAAGTGCGAGTTGAACTCTTCCACCGAGGGTTCCGTACAAATGTATAGGTACATATTATAATTATTAGTTTAGGAATCGAGCCTTGGAGTTTATTAAGACTATACATATTTTTATGATTTAATTACAAATGTATAGTGTAATGTATTGGGACGAACGAACCGTGGGACGAATCATTGAACTAGTCAAAAAAACCTAGCAAGAGCATGTCGGACAATGCTCATGTGGTTCCGCAGCTATCGCTACAAAGAAATGCACTACATATGAAAAAATAAGATTTGAATATTTGCACCAGCAGAAGAGCGTATTTATGGCACTTACGCCCTTTTGTTGAGAAACACAGTTTTTCGTCAATAACTCAATGACGGTATATCCGATCAGGTTCGAAATCATTTTAATTTAAAATATTTTTAAGCGCTACCTTTTTTAATGCATCCGTTTTTTCATAATCGCTCCGAAAGATGCAATTTATGCATCTTTCGGAGCGATTATTTCCAAAAACATTCACTTAATCAATAAACTTTATAAGAAACCCTGAAATGTTTTTCAAAGACCTGTTGAATGATGTCCCACACGTTGATGTTTGCTATAAAAAACCTCGCTCGCTACATCTTATACCTTAGGCCATATACCCACTCTACCCTATTTGGTTCACAAGGTCGCAACTGTTGCGTAATCGAATATTTCGAGTAGTGATGCGATGGTTATTAATGTTATTAACGATGACAGCACCGTATAGGCGTTTACGAGATGGTATCGAGTTTTTTATAAGGTATAAAATACTCGAAAACTTCAAGTGATTTATAAGTAACACCCACTCTGATAAAACATGATAAGTTACTTATTTTTTTACTGTTTGGACCACACACTGTCGCAAAAAATTGTCATTTATGAATGGCGTGTGTTGTTTTTAACGATTTGTAAACTAGATAATACTGTTGAAGATAGTGTCGAATAAATGCGTGCGCGTAGTCGCTAGTCTCAATATGTTTCTAGGTATTATATTTCGTCTTTCTCAACTAAAAATATTTCCTTAATGGTAAATGTAAAAAACCATACAAGTGCATGTCGGGCCACGCACAATATAGGGTTCCGTAGTCCCCCATCTGAATAATTCGAACAACGTTAAAAAAATATTTTTGTTGGAATCTGTACGAAAATTTAGTTACTTCTCTAAAGCCTACTTAACTGTGATAGTTTTCGTTTTTCACTATATATACTACTACCATGATTTTTTTCATGTACCTACCCACCATTTAGCGGACAGTGGGGACACTTCACTCTAAAAAAAATTTGCACTTTAAAGCTTAATATTTCACAAACGGATTCCTAAATCGAAAACTGCTAGTTTTTAAAAGCCCTATCTAATGATACCCCACACGATAGGGAAGGTGAAAAGAGATATGAAGTATCCATGTAAAATTACAGCCTTCCAGCACTAACAGTCTTTGAGCTAAGCTGCGGACGGACGGATGGACAGAAGGAAATGGCGAAACTATAAGGGTTCCGTTTTGCCATTTTGGCTACGGAACCCTAAAAAAGTACGAGGGAAAAAGTGAAATTAAAAGGAGAACTATAACAGCTAAGTAGACTGTACAAGTTTACGAGTAACAACTTATTTGTTAGTTAGTCTATTACTTAGTTGTTATAGCTGATCCTGAGAATAGTTAGTCTATTACTTAGTTGTTATAGCTGATCCTGAGAAGTAACAAAATTTTCGAACAAATTCCATTGAAAAATATTATTAAGTAGATATAACGTTGTAAGTATGAAACAAGAACAACAGAAAACCCACTTCTTAAGCCTAATTTTTGGGATGGGGGGGGGGGAGGTGCTACGGAACCCTACATCCTGCGTGGCCTGACATGCACTTGCCCGGTTTTTTTTTAAATGTTCTCTCTGTGCCTGGAAGAACACTATAAGCCGATGGGTCTTATCTCGTCCTAATCTTTCTCCGGTCGTGTCTGATTTCCGTTCCATAGGACTGTAAGAGTGAGGGAATAGTGAATGCACCTGTGACTGCACACATCACAAACACAAATTACAATCCGACATATTTCTAAAGCGACATATACGTGTTTAATTACCTACGAAGGAACTGAGAAGGTATATGCGTTTCATACCAACCCATATGATGTCCCAAAGCTGGGCACAGGTCTCCCCAGTAGAAACTACTTATTAGAGATACTAGGGGTAATTGCCATAATCGCCACGCTAGGCGAGCGGGTTGGCGATCGCAGTAAGGGTTTAAAGTACGCAGAGGTCGCTGCTGCCCGTCCTCCGGTGTGAAAACCCTTAGTCGCCTTGACGACACCCACGGGAAGATGCGGTTAGGGTGAGAAATAGTTTGTCTGTGTGTGCACTCGAATCTATACTATAATATTATAAAGCGGAAGAGTTTGTTTGTTTGTTTGTTTTGTTTGTTTGTTTGTTTAAACACGCTAATCTCAGGAACTACTGGTCCGATTTGAAAATATTTTTTTGTTGGATAGCCCATTTATCGAGGAAGGCTATAGGCTATATAACATCGCGCTACGACTAATAGGAGCGGAGTAGCGACGTGAAATGTTGCAAAAGCTGGGAAAATTTACGCATACGAAGTTGCGCGGGACAGCTAGTGTTCCCATATATCTCAATAACGGTGCAACCGATTTAGATGCGGTTTTCTTTTTATTTGGTGTTTTTCAGTGTGTAATTTATCTACAATAGAATACATGTGAGATGAATTTACACAATTAATTTTTCTGACATGTATATTATAATGATAGCTCGCCAGGGGGCGCTGCAATCCGTTTTGTTTTTGTAATATTTATATAGCAATATATATTTTGATTAGTTATTCTTTTTGTGCACTAGGTGTTCAAACCTAGTGCACAAAATGAATCAGTAATCAAAATCGTATACCTACGGTTTGATTAGTAACATAATTTTAGTTTTTCGACAACATTAATAGTCAAATTTTATAGATTTGTCTATTAATTTCATCATAAAAGATTTGGTTAAAATTATGTTTGCTATCACATGAGAGATTTAAAGAATTTAAATCAAATATTAGTTTTCGCCCGCAGCCTCGCCATTGTATATCGGTTAGCGCGATAAAAACTATCCTATATTCTTTCCCAGTACTCCAACTATCTACATACCAAATTTCATCTAAAACAGTACAGCGGTTTTAGCGTGAAAACGTAACAGATAGACAGAGTTACCTACTTAATTTTCATTTTCATTTTTTTTTAAATAAAGTTAACTAACAATGTGGGATTGCAAGTCCCACATTACTAGTAATCCTGTTAACCCCTCCACGTCGGTAGTATAATGAGTAGGATTCAAACCCGCGACCGTTAATTGCGAGTCCGTTGCCTTTGGCGTTAGTTTGAATGATATATGTCAAAATCCTTTTATTATCGAATAAATTTTAGTTTTTTTTATAGCGACCAATTTGTAAACAAACAAAAAAAGTACATAAACATGTTCCAACATTTTTATGATTAGGTTTACAATAGAACATAATCAGCTCAATCCTTATAAGGAACAATGATTTATTTCATTTCCAGTGATCGATGTAAAACGTAGTATGTTTGAAAAACAATAAAACTGTAGAGATTTATAGTTGCTATAAAGTTTAGGAACTCGCGAAATTTAATTCGCGATATAAAAACGTTTATAGATCGTGGAGACAACAATTGAAACAGAGTAACTATTTACAATATTGTTTTTAAACTTTCGCGATTTTTATACATATTAGATATATTTCGGGACTTAATCGCATGAATTATTTAAAGGCACGAACCTTTTATTTACCGACGTTTCGACGGAATTGCACTGATCGTGGTCACGGTCGGTGCAATTCGATCGATTACAATATATGTTCGTAAACTTTCGCGATTTGTACACATTATAGAATTTTATAAGCTACGGGTCTTAATCGTGTAAATATTTTATTTGAAGGCTAAATACCTTTGTTTTATTGCCCGACGTCTACCAGTGTCCACGGCCGTTGCAATACGGTTGACACGACGATTAAGGCCCGTAGCTATAAAACTCTATAAGAGTAACAATTTTTTTTTATATATATAAAAAAGACTCCCTCAGTAGGGTACAAGTCCTGTGTCGCGGGGGACTTTACAAACATACAAGTCATTACACACTTAATATAGATAAATAACTCCCAGACACAGAATAAACCATCATGCTCATCACACAAAGTTTTATCCTGGGTGGGGATCGAACCCACGACCTCTTGCGTAGCAGTCGGATACACTCCCACCGCGCCACAAAGGCAGTCAATTAAATCAATTAAGTCAAAGTCAGTTGTTTTGAAAATAATCAGATTTTTTATTATTTCTCTTATTAACTTATTATGTCAAAAGCATTACAATCATAAACATTCGCTTGTTTCCAATGCAAACACGATCTCCAAAAAACTGTCTAAAATACACGACGTAAAAATTACAAACTGCCTCTAAACTGCACAGTCCAAACACTGTTGGCTATTAGTTAAATAAAACAGACAGACAACACTGACGAGCTATATTTGCGTCTAGTTTTTGCGATACCACCCGAGGCCAGTGAAACGTCAAAATGTATAACTGACTAGCCTCGGGTAAGTCGGGTATCTAACAATATTTCCGAATGTATAGGTAATTACAAAACATACGGAATAACTGTTTGATATAACTCTCTTAGTAATAATAATAATATCTTGGGACAACTCACACAACGCTATCTGATCCCAAACTAAGCAGAACTTGTACTATGGAAACCAGACAACTGTTAAACATACTTATATATTTCGAAATACATACATATTATAGATAAATAAAACCCAGACATAGAATAAACCATCGTGCTCATCACACAAAGTTTTATCCTGGGTGGGGATCGAACCCACGACCTCTGGCGTAGCAGTCGGATACACTACCACCGCGCCACAGAGGCAGTCATAAGCAGTCATAATAAGTAAAGATGTGCCGACTAGGCGGTAAAGCCTAGTCAAAATCAAAATTCGGTCACTCTTTTCAAATTTCCATAAATGCCACTTTTGGACCCCCTTCCCCTCCTTTGTGATACTTCTCTGGGTGAGATTTTAGACTACCATTTTAACAGCACGTAAAAATAATCATATTAATTCCCTGAATCCATGCTGTACAAACAACTAATAGGTATAATATAAACGAAGACAAATATTGTTAAAATACTGCTAATGTTGTACTGGGTATCAGGGCCGGACCATCCAAAGGGTGAACCACCAAAGTTTGATCTCGCTGCAACCCTAAATCTGGTCTCAGTCCGCCACTACTAGGTATGCCTATGTCCTGCTAAGTCAGCCTATTCTATGTTGAGATTAGGCTTTCATAACCGAATCAATTACCATATTAAAAACATATCATCATCGTGAAATTCATCATTTCAACATCAAATTTAGTAGGTGCCTAGGAGGTCAATTCACGTAAATAAGGCAGTGCAGTTGCAGTTCAGTGGCAAGTTCAGTTAAGTTTCGATTAAAACGGCCATTTTTGTATTCTTGTAACTTTGGAATCGATCACAAATACGTTTGCGTCAAGTATGCGTCTCGAGAGCGCAATAACGATATTCTAGTACGGTGCGCAAGCGTTTATAAGATCGATCCCAAACTTACAAGAATACGAAAATGCCCGTTTTAATTGAAACTTAACTGCAACTGAATTAACCCGCGGGTAATTTTATATTATTTTGCTTATTATTCTGTTATGTAAAGTTCACGAATGAATTTATTCATATGAACTGATACGTAGGTACGTAGCCTACATTATTTAGTTAATTCTGTTTGTAGTTTGACCGCTTTGAATAGTGAATATGCATTAGTATATTAATTAGTTGATTGTGGTATGTATTTGTGGCAGTGGATACGTGTTCGCTTTGTCATTATAACTTAAATAGCTGTCCCGCGCAACTTCGTCTGCGTAAATTGTCCCCGTTTTTGCAACATTTCTCATTGTTGCGCTCCTATTGGTCGTGGCGTGATGTTATATAGCCTATAGCCTTCCTCGATAAATGGGCTATCCAACAGTGAAACAATTTTTCAAATACTTTATTACTATAGGAAGTATATAACATTACGCTACGGACAATAGGAGCGGCGCAGCAATGAAAAATGTTGCAAAAACAGGGAAAATTTACGCAGATGAAGTAGCGCGGGACAGCTAGTTTTTAATATAAGTACGATATAAAAGTATAAATAAACAGACACAGTGAGGTTATGTTTGTTTATTTATAGTTATATATCCAAAAAAACTGTTTTTTAAATCTAAAATATGTAATACCACTTCTAACACGGGTTTTGAAATCCTCGTTAAAGCAAAAGTCAACTATTTAGCTATTAAATTGACGCGACTATATCTATTTTGGCCTGTTGGTCTAGTGGTTAGTGACGCTGACTGCTAAGCCGAAGGTCGTGGGTTCGATCCCCACCCAGGATAAAACTTTCGTGTGATGAGCACGATGGTTTATTCTGTGTCTGGGTGTAATTTATCTATAACATGTATGTATTTAGAAATATATAAGTAGGTACCTATGTTTATCAGTTGTTTGGTTACCATAGTATAAGGCCTGCTTAGTTTGGGATCAGATGACTTTATGTGAGTTGTTCTTGGATATTATTATTATTATTTTGGTTATTGCAATATTATTTATCATGTCCTTCCTCATACTTAAAAATACCTACAACTACTTAATTAGCTGTTATATAAACCTATTCTAATATTATAAAAAGATCTATAAAATAGACATAATTTGCTGAAACTTAGTAGTTACAGACATATGTTTGCATATGGCTTGAGGAAGGACATGTTAAATAATATTGCAATAATTAAAATAATAATAATAATATCCAAGGACAACTCACATAAAGTCATCTGATCCCAAACTAAGCAGAGCTTGTACTAAGGTAACCAGACAACTGATAAACATAGGTACCTACTTATATAATTCTAAATACATACATATTTTAGATAAATTACACCCAGTATAGGCAAACATCTGTATTATTTTATTTCTAAAAATCGCAATTTTACTCGGTTTATCTAAGCACTAAATTAGTAAAAGTACTACTACTCGACAACAGATGGCAGAAGCATCACGTGTGTTTTGATGACCTAACAGCGCAAGGCAAGCATAGCGGTACATTTTAGAACTACACGTGCTTTATAAACCTACTAGATGGCAGCACCTGTACCAACTGTTTTATATTTTCCTATTCTTTTTTATTTAATTACTTAATTAATTTTATCAATTTATTTACACTAGAAGAACAACAATATGTCTCCAAAAACACAATCTCGTGTTTACAGCTGTAATAAACCTTTTTTATTTCAAACGTAAAGTCATTGACCTCACCCTCAAATAAAAGCACTAATAAGGGTGGTGTAACAGGCAATACTACCTTAGGGCGTTGCAATTTGCCGCGTCATTTATTGTGGACACATTCAGATCTATTTGCATGGCCGTAAACAGTCCACGCCCTGCTATAACATACCACCACAGTCCACTATAAACAGACCTCTCGAACCCTCTCTAGCAGTTCACTTTTAACTTAAAAGGGACAAATTACATCGAAGCTAATGGGTCTTCGTAGACTGGTTTTGAGAAGCATCGTGCACCCATTGGCAGGTACCACGATCACGTCACCTTAGCAATGGAATTGTAACCATAAAACTTGGCTAGTATCCCGCGGACGGCTAACAGAGAACTACCCTCATTTATTCTAGCCTCTCCATTTAACTAAGAGATTGCCAAAAACATGACATAAGACTTATAAAAATGGCGGGAAACTGTGCTGTTCTTTCATAGCTTTGAAAGAATAGCTTTTGACTTGAGAAAATTTATGAAATATGTGCAAAGTTTATAATGCAAAGTATTTGTGCAGTTAAAGCAAAATAAATGAGAAAATTTCGCTAAAAATTGTTTGATATGTAAATTTGGAATCGACCTATAAAGAAGAAGAAGAAAATGACATTACAAAATTGACGTTTTGAACGAAATGAACTGGAGATCAACCATCTTAAGAACAATCAAAAGATACTTCAACACTCGTCTTTGTAAAAGAAGTAAGAAAATTAACAATATGAGACGAAGGAGAGAATCCGTCGCTTCAGTTTACAGAAAAACAACTAAATTCCTAACTTCGAATACAGCAAACTTCTTAAAGAAAATGCCTAATACAAAAAAACGTCAAACAATAACAACAATTGAAGATTCAAATGATAACGCTGATGACAATGTACACAAACTTGATGACGTCACAGATGACGATGACGATTTAGGTGAAAGAGACCTTGATTTTTATCTTGGAGTTAGAAAGAGAGAGAGCTATTGGAGAGATCCGGCTGGCAAAGAACAGATAAGGAAAGACTATCTCGTATACCATTGTGGTGTCACTGAAGATGATTATGATAAAAATTATAAAAAGACTGTAGAAGCAAAAGTATCTCTCGCGATTCAGCCTAAATTTCGTCAAGTGCCTTTCAAAATTCATAGAAAAAGGAGGAATGGTGATTTAAAGGACGATTCTTGGAGAGAAAAGAGTGGGATTTTTAAACTGTTTGCTTATAGACGTGATAGTGAAATATCAACATCAGATAGTTACAGTGAGTGTGATTCCAATGAAGAAATGAAGATGTATGAAAGATACAGATCGAGTAATGAAGGAGATGACGATGACGTAATAGATTATCTCAATGATCTTGATACGAGTTCCGAAGACAAGTGTTTTGAGGTTTGTTTGATAACTGATAATTTTTTTGCAACAGTTTCTATAAAACGAAATTTATAAATGTTTGTTGTTTCTTATTTTTGTTGTTGGGAATATTCTAATTATTTTTAAGTAAACACAAAAGTCCGAACCCATAGACCATTTTCGGGAACGAGAGAATTGAATTGTTGTTGCTGGCTCTTACCATTTTTGATCTTATATAATACCACCTCATTTTTGATCAATGTCATTTTAGACTTCTTGTTCCTTTTAAAAAAATCCGCCATTTAAATAATTTATACCGTCTTTAACCCTTGATAACTTCTTCTAATTTTGTGATATAAACTGAGTTAATAGTGAAGATAAACTGAACAGCCACTCCTGATACTTTCCGCCTTCGAATAGTCAAACGATATTTAACTATGATTGGTGCTCAAAAATGTTTCGTATTAATAGAGTATTGGGCCGTTGGTCTATTTGGTAAATTCTTTCAACCAATGGTATTCGTCATTATTTCGTCAGGCAACTATGACTTAAATGATACGCAAACGCCAAAATGCGTACGAAGCCATTGGAAAACGGTAGTACATAATAAAGAAAGAGTAATTCTAGTAGATGATAAAAATACAGATATAATTGCAATTGCAGATATATGGGGTGGTATGTAGGAATATGTTTTTAATAGTAGGTAGGAACAGTAATAAAATATTTAAATAAACTTGTTTGTAAAACATTTGACTTTGATAAAAACAAAATGGATGACGAACATAAAAGATAATTAAGAATAAATAATTATAACCGTATGTATCATATCGCCGGTTACGTTAGTTTTTAAGCGTTGATTGCAGCCGTTTTAAATATTTAATAACTTGGTATTATTTTGAAAAAGTTAGTTCATACTAACATTTAAACTTTTGCGTTGCATGATTATAAATATATAATAAACGGGAATTAACGCGTGGCCGCTTGTGACCACGGCCGGTGCAACCTGGTCGAAACGTCAAGCAATTTTAAGGTAAATAATGCGCGTTAATTCCCGTATAATAGTTAGGTATAAATTTAGTTCTTATTTTGTAGCATATTTTTCAGATCTATAAAATAGATATTTTTAATGATTATATAACTTGTTAAGTGCAATTGTCTTTTCTAAATATCATTCAAATAAAAATGAATAAGGATTTGGATATAGAATTGATGATATTATAAAAATAAAATCAGGAATTCTTTATCAAAATTGGATTTCAGGCTTCACCAGTTGATTATGTGTGTACCCCTGAATACTCAAACGATACTTATGTGGTGATAATTTACCGGCGAAGTCGCATTTTTTTTAACTGGCAATGTGGGGTTGTATGGTCCCACATTACCGGTTCCCCTCGTAAAAACAATGTTTGAAAGTTGTACCTAATAATATATCTTGATAAAATGTGCGCAATTTTTGGGTTTTTGTAGCGTACACAAACCAACTTTCAAGAAGCTGAGTTGGGTCCTATTTGGTAGACTTTTTGACACATGGTACGCGCCTAATGTTAAATTGAAATGTTTGACTGTGTATTGTTTTTGTTTATTTATTTTCTTCTGTTCCCTATTATTAATTTGTGTTATTTGTGTCTGTTTTCTTTTTGTTTATTGTTATTTTATTATTTTCCTGTTTTATTTTTTGTTTTTGTAAATCTACCACATGACTTTCCCTGTTAAATTATAATAATGTCTATGTGTCTTCTGTGTACTAAATAAAAATGTTTCTATTCTATTCTATTCTTAACTCAACATTTAAAATACCAATGTAGAATGTGTGAGTAGAAGTATCATTTTTTCAAATCATCAATATCAATTTAGATAATCATATAAAAACTTCATTATAATTCTGATAAATAAATATCTAAATAACCGTATTTTTTGTTACAGGGCGTTCGAATAAAAGAAGTGTCGGAAGGCAGACCTTGCGACAACTGCCCTGAACTCTGTCCCGGGTTCAATCCCCACGCCTGGAGGTAAGTTCATTAATTCATACCTAATACGGAAACCATAAATTTCCACTAAACCTCGAGTTTGACCTCAAGGAAGATCATTCACGTTGCCTTGTGCATACAAATAAAGAAATAGTTTTTCTTTTAAAATTTGCATAGAATTGCTATTTCCGTGGTACCTACTGAATTTGGTAAAACTGCTATGGAGTACACCCACTCTTATGTTTTGGTCGATATGCTTTCATGACATGAACGATAGCAACCTCCTTGAGATATACCTAAGTTCTTTAGCTGTGTGCTAGCAATCAGCTTTGGAAAAACGCCTGTTTTTCCAAAACTGATTGTAACTACATAATAATATGATACACCTAGTAATAACAGAACCATTATTTTGCTAAAATACAATAACATAAAAATTGTTTGTTTGTTTGAACGCGGTAATCTAAGGAACTACTAGTCTGACTTGAAATTTTTGTTGGGTAGCCCATTTATCGAGGAAGACTATAGGCTATATAACATCACGCTACGACCAATAGGAGCGGAGCAGCAATGAAAAATGTTGCAAAAACGGGGAAAATTTACACAGACGTAGTTGCGCGGGACAGCTAGTAACATATATAACTGTTAAAAGTAGCCAATTTTAACCGAAACGAGGAAAAAAGACCAACTTTGAGTTGTTTTTCTATAGGTACTTATCGTTTCTACGATGTAGGTAGGTACTTAGATAATAATACAATATATTTCACATCGATAACTGGGTACCACGTACAAAAGGGGATTTTTACGATCCCAAAAAAACAAGGAAAATAGTTCATCGTGGAAAAACACGATTCATTTCACAGTTGACTGATAAAGGGAGGGTTTCGGCCGAGGAAGTCGCCAAAACTAACTGAGGTTTTCCCATAGACGAATCAAATCAATTGTCAAAATAATTTAATGGTATTGATTGTATTTACTTTAAGGAAGCAAGCATCAATTCGTCATGGTACTTAAATGGTACGCGTAACTCACAAAACGCACGTAGGCCCTTACAGTTTATTGTTTAGTGACTGTTCTGAAACCATTTTGATACGATTGAAATAACTAATGATTTGAATAGCGTGTCTCAATAATCACGAAATTAAAATTATTCTAGGTCTTTTTAGAGTTCCGTACCTCAAAAGGAAAAAACGGAAACGGTCCGTCCTGCGCCCGTCTATCTGTAAAGACCCTTTATCTCGGCAACGCGTGGAGACTAAAAGCTGTCAAAAACTCAAACTTCTAAGTGAATGTAAAAAAAACATACGGCCGTTCATTTTTAAAACTGCGAGACTCGATTCAACATTTTGGCAACATTTTTCATTCATTGCTGCTCCGCTCCTATCGGTAGTAGCGTGATGTTAAATCAATTCAAACACACACAAACAATAATTGAAGTAATTCTGGGGTTTTTCAAAAGTGAGAAATGGTTGAGTTCCTAGGTCATCTACGGATAGATCTATCAATGAAAAAATGTTCTGTAGAGAAAAGACTTGTATGTGGATTATATCTGTCCGCATTTATATGAAGCAGACTAACTTTCGCCTGCGGCTCCGCCCGCGTGGATATCGGTTATCGCGATAAAAACTATCCTATGTCCTTCCCCGGGACTCAAACTGTCTCCATACCAAATTTCATCTAAGTCGTTTTAGATGTTTGAGCGTGAAAGCGTAACAGACAGACAGACAGAGTTACTTTTACATTTATAATATTAGTAAGTATGGATAGTATGGATGTGTTTTGTGTTTTATAGGTCTTAAAGTTTAGAAAAGAATATAAACTACCTAACCGTGATAACTAATTTATGGACAGAGGTAGCATGACATAAATAAATACTTGAATTTAAAAAAAAAGGATGAGTATTAATATATCTGGTCATGCCAGTTTCGTTTCAAACCTACTTTTTATCTACTGTGGGTGGTAGCGCCCTTGAGCATCCATCGCTGTAGATGCCTATAAGGTCAGGTATATCATCATACATCTATATAAGAAAGAATTATATTTAGTACAAATAAAAAAAAAAACAGACATTCACACTCGGGATCTGGAGGTGTAATCACAAGAAAATAGGTACCTACGTACAATTATGTTATAAATGATATTACTCCAAATCAGTGTTACTGCTCAGCCTGACAAAACAATACGTAGCGTTATCATCCAAATAACACCAAAAGCATTACTCTACCACCTTATCACTGACACAATGACCGGGTCACAGATACCTTATCAATAACCATTCACGCCAACATTACGAACGTGGTCGAAATCTACCAACAAAACGAATGTATTAATCAGCCTTGCACTGAGGTCGGCGCGTGCGCATCGATCTAGAAAAACTGTCCACTACTGCTTCGACAGCCACAGTGAACAGACGTGTCGCGCGCCAACAAATATCAACAACAATGTGCCTTTCTTTAAAACAATTGGAGTGGGCGGACGTATACAGACGCATCACTGGAACAGAGAAAGAACCAGTAAAAGAGAGGAAGATACAAAAGTTCCCATCAAGGGAAAGAAATTATGCTGTGAAAAGGAAATATAACAACAATATGCGGTCTCACGTCAATTGCGAAAGTTGTGCCCGTGTTGCAGAAAACGAAAAGAATGATTGTGATTGAAAATGTGACGTTTTTGAATTAAGTGTGTTCCTGTTGTGACAGTGTTCCACAAGACGGTATAACTATAAGTGGTTTTATTTAACCGCTATTTATACATCGGACATAATACGAGCGAGTTGTGAAGACGTTTGTGCGACTCTTTGTTGCTATTTCGTCCCAAGTTAGTGCAAGATTGCTCAGAGGCATTCCAAGACTTTTTTTGCTCAATTTGTAACCAAAATTAGCTGCGTATCATAAAGTTTTGGTGAAGCATTGTGTTAAACTATAATGGCAGGATGTTGGTAACTTCAAATTTGGTTTTGAACATCAGATAATATTTAAATAACTTTGTTCAAGGTTTCATTGTTTAAGGTGGTAATTGAAGACAAAAGAACTTGTGGCTAATGTCCAAAGTTTGGCAGAACATTGTTCTTTGTATTCAACAAAGGTTATCTACTCGAAACTTTAGCTCACAGAAGGGTTAATAATAATAATAATATAATAATAATAATATCTTGGGACAACTCACACAACGCTATCTGATCCCAAACTAAGCAGAGCTTGTACTAAGGAAACCAGACAACTGATAAACATACTTATATATTTCTAAATACATACATATTATAGATAAATAACACCCAGACACAGAATAAACCATCGTGCTCATCACACAAAGTTTTATCCTGGGTGGGGATCGAACCCACGACCTCTTGCGTAGCAGTCGGACACACTCCCACCGCGCCACAGAGGCAGTTATAGTATAATAGTTTTAAACAGATTTTCTTTTGAGACATTAGCCGTATTGATTTATTGGATACCTACCACTTTTTAAACGATTATTCTTGAGAATATATTGTCTGTTAGTCCTGATCTGAATATGCTATATTGCTAATTGTAAATGTTAACGAATTGAAATGACTAAAAACTGTACCAAATCAAAACAAATTAATTAAAAGAAGACTGTTATTCATTGAAATTGTTCATAATTTGTCATGAGTCAATGTAATATTATAATAAGCACTTGTTTTATGTCAGATTTAAATCCTTAATCTCGTACTATATTTCCTGAATGATAAATCAAATTCCGATAACTTTTGATGACATTACATAGATAATTTTTCGTCATTTTGTAAGCGGATCCATTTTTATCTTGAATTCAATTTTATTTATGTCAGATTCGGAGCAATAAAGGCTTAAAGACAAATTAATGATAATTATTAAGTAAATATTTTTAGTTTTTAATAATGATTTATTTGTTTCATTATACTTATTGTGATATTAATTTGAAGTCGTTAGTGTGTACATAATGTGTTTGTGTATACGTTATCATCTCTCGGCCAGTATAACGATCCCGGATATCTTAAAGTTCAAGGGATTTTAAGTCGTATGCAATAAGTTATATAATACAAAATTGTTTAAATTAAACATTAGATTCTGGTTTTTGCAAAAAGTGAACATTATAATTTGTATAGATTTAATATGATATCGAATAACATTGATCAATACGATAGGTTTGAATAAATTATAATGATGTTATTGAATATTGACCAAAAATAATGTTATATTGCCGTTTATACACGTTTTCAGTACATTAACAAGCCTTTTATGTGCCAGATGCAAACTTTTACGTGCCCGGTGCGAGCTAATATAACTGCGCCCTTGGTCCTAATGGTCATTTCTGCGCCCTGTGCCTGGGCACCGCTTGCACCGCCTTAGTTACGGCACTGCACATTTGTAATAAATTTTACTCTAAAATTAAGCACATAGATCATGGATGAAACCATACACATGTCAACCTATAATTTCTTTAATATTATATAAGCAATTCTTTCCTAAAGCACTTTGTTTGAATTTACTTGGATTGTATTGTAATATATTATTTAAAATACCTAGCATATTTCAAATATCTAGACTGTGAAGTATGTTCAGCGTGTTCAATATTAAATATGATGTCGCGTTATAAAGTGGATGAATTGCAATAGAGGTCATTATAATATCAGTAAATATACGAGTTCAGAGTTCATGCTATTTTTATTTTCTTTGTATTCTTATTATTATAGTGCTGTTTTGATAGACTTTGATACTTACCCGTTTATTTCTCTCGTCTGGACGGGTGACTAGATGAGGAGGTTGTTGTAATAAGAGATGGTACCTAGGGTTGCCAACCATACCCTAAAATAGAGTACCTATTTTACTCTATATCATATAGGTGTGCTTTATAATCAATAACCCTAATAGAGTACAATAAAATACTATTTTTTCCACAATGTCTGCTATACTAGTGCTAGTCATGAATATATGATGCATACCCGTTATCATAATCAATGAAAAAGTACCAAAAATACCTTTTTAAAAATCCATACTATATCACACTAATATTATAAAGGCGAAAGTTTCTGAGTGTGTATGTTTGTTACTTCATCACGTCTAAATGACTGGAGCGATTTTAATAAAATTTGGTATGGAGTTTGCTGACACCCTTGATTAACACATATTCTAATAAAACGCGGGTAACACCGCGGGGTATAGCTAGTAATATTATAAATGTGAAAGTAACTCTCTCTGACCGTTTGTTCATGCTCAAACAGCTAAACCGATTTAGATGAAATTTGGTATTGAGATAGTTTGGATCCTGGGGTAGGACATAGGATAGTTTTTATCGCGATAACCGACATCCACGTGGGCGAAGCCGCGGGCGTAAGCTAATTTAGAAGAACGAACGAAACGAGCGAAATGTGCAGTCCAGCACACCCTTACCTACACATATCAGGTAATATTATATCAACTCGGATAATTACAGGGATTTCTAAGAAATTACCCATAATTAAATATATAGATTTTTTAAAGGTCACTCATAATAAACCTACATATTTCTTACTATATTTCCAAGAAGTGTTACCTACTTAAATATATATGTATTAACACGTAGTTCTTTATAATTTTTTCCTAAACTATTAGCTTAGTAGAACGACGATAGTCGTGAGTTCATGACAATGGATACATATACATAACTAGCTGACCCGCTCAACTACGTCTGCGTAAATTTTCCCCGTTTTTGCAGCATTTTTTTATTGCTGCTCCGCTTCTATTAGTCGTAGCGTGATGTTATATAGCCTATAACTTTCCTCGATAAATGGGCTATTCAATAGTAAAAGAATTTTTCAATTCGGACTAGTAGTTCCTGAGATTATGGAAGAATGACAAGTTCGTAAATGGTTTCGCTAAAAGAAGTGAGGAATAACTAGCAACCAAGTTCATTTATCCTGAGTTCTTAAATCATAGATCCTATCATACAGAACGTTCTTCAATTGCTTTAAATGTTTTGTTGTTATTGTACTGCTTCCCTTGACTGAGACACTGTCGTCTGTTTACATTCTACTTATAACACTGACTGATTTGTGTGGATCATGATTTTTAGTATTACTTAAATAATCTATACTAATATTATAAAGCTGAAGAGTTTGTTTGTTTGAACGCGATAATCTTAGGATTAACTGGTTCGAATTGAAAAATTATTTTGTGTTGTAGGTATAGCCCATTTATCGAGGAAGGCTATAGGCTATATAACATCACGCTAAGACCAATAGGAGCTGAGCGTCAATGAAAAATTGTACAAAAACGAAGGAAAACGACGCAGTTGAAGTTGCGCGGGTCAGCTAGTATTCAATAATAATCTTTTTTTTTTCTATTCTAACTGCCCGTGAACCCCCCCCCCCCCTTTAGAAATATATTAGTATGTTTATCAGTTGTCTGGTTTCCATAGTACAAGCTCTGTTTAGTTTGGGATCAGATAGCGTTGTTTGAGTAGTCCCACGATATTTTTTTTTTTCAAAGACGAATCCCGCAGTAGAGTACATGCCCTGTGTCGTGGGGGACTTTACAAACATACAAGTCAAGTGTCGGGATCGAACCCACGACCTCTTGCGCACCAGTCAGAAACACTCCCACCACGCCACAGAGACAGTCTATTATATCTAATATATAAAATTCTCGTGTCGCGGTGTTTGTAGTTAAACTCCTCCAAAACGGCTTGACCGATTCACATGAAATATTGTGTGCATACTGGGTAGGTCTGAGAATCGGACAACATCTATTTTTCATCCCCCTAAGTGGTAAGGGTAATCCAACCCCATTTTTTTTTTTTTTTTTTTTTAGATTTTTTTTATGATACAGCATTAGAATATACATACAACCCTGAATTTTCAACCCTCTACGATCAACCCCTATTTTTTATTTGTTAATTATAAACTTTAATTTGCAAAAACTAGCAAATATGACGCATACGAACTTGCGAGGGTCAGCTAGTTACGAGTATATTATAAATGACTTGCTATATTTGGTACAATGCAATTTTAGTTTAGCATACAAGATCGTGATAAGTTATACAAAAAATGCCACTCCTTTTCAATTATGATAATCTTATCTACAGCAACGAAATTCGGTCAATGCGTATAGGTGAGGATCCCTAGACCAAATTTTAAAATGATACATATCTAGCAGGAATTGCCGTTGGAAAACTATTGTCCCCATACATCAACAAAGGCCGCGGTTAGTTTGTCAACCGCAAATTAATTTGTTCTTTTCATTATTTATTACACTTTTATTTGCGGTTGGTACCCCTAAATACCCAATTAACTTCGTAATATATATATATATATATATATTAAATTCAAGTTTACCCTAATCACCTACCACCTACTTTTATCACACAACCATTTTCAATACATCTGAGAGACCCCGGAGTTAAATAATGTTTCTTTGTCAGGTTTAGGGCTTAAACCTCACAATAAACAACGATTTTACTCCAGTAAAATAATAATAATATTTATAATAGTAATAAAATAGTCCGCAGGTGTATAACAACAAAAATAAGTGGTAGGTGATTAAGGGTTGATATATTATTCAAATTCAAATTCTTTATTGTACACATAGCAAAAATTTACAATCAATAAATTAGTACAAAAAAAAAGTGATTATGTTACTAAGACTGATATTACAAAGTTATTTAGTGTTATGTAAAGAAGCCACGGTCGGGAGGTTATTAGAATATTACGAGTACAAACAGGGTGACCTGTATAAAGTTGTATACATAAAGTTGGTCGTCTCGTCAAACCGAAACCACCATAACAATTCCAACTTGATATGTATTATTTTAAAATTTGTTTTAGGGATCCTTACCTAGTACAATCGATACGACTACGATAAGTCATAGGTAATAAATCAATATCACAATACAACTAAGTACTCAAAATGTTTACTATTATGTGTGTGAGTGACACGTTTTCAGTCATTGTTCCTTATAGAAACTAAAGGGTTTAGAAAAAGTGACACAAGCTCCAGAATCCCAAACTTTAAGCGTCATTAAGTAACTAGTAGTAGCAAAAGAACCTATTATCTACTTAAGCTACTAATAAGTACTTTAAGAAGCTCCTAAATACACTTTAAGAAGCTTCTAATACATATTTATTACTAGCTGACACGCGCAACTTTGTATGCGTCAATTTTCCTCGTTTTTGCAACAATTTTCATTGCTGCTCCGCTCCTATTAATCGTAGCGTGATGTTTTATACCCAATAGTCTTCCTCGATAAATGGGCTATCCAAAAATAAAATAAATTTTCAATTCGGACCAGTAGTTCCTGAGATAATCGCGTTCAAACATACAAACAAACTCTTCAGCTTTATAATATCAACTAGCTGTCCCGTGCATCTTCGTATGCGTCAATTATCCCCGTTTTTGCAACATTTTTCATTGCTGCTCCGCTCCTATTGGTCGTAGCGTGATGTTATATAGCATATAGCCTACCTCGATAAATGGGCTACTTAATATTTTTTTTTTTTCAAACAAACGAACTCTTCAGCTATAAACTATTAGCATAGATTCGCTTCAAAGTAACAATGACAGCATGAAACATAACAATGTCTCAAAATTGAGTTTCACTTGTTTATTTGTGTAATAGTGACACAATTGATATGTCTCTTTGCTTTATCTAAGGTCATTGACACGAACGTTAAAGTCCAGACTACTGTACTCATCTATTATTAATATCTCAAACACACAGCATAATATTGTACATCAATGTATTTGAATTGCGACTTTATTGACTGTTAATATTTCATACGATAATACGTCTTTGTGTCGTCAATCGGTAGGGCAATGACTGTTCATTTAAAATGATAAAAAATGCATTTCCGCTGTCATTTAATAATATAATAATATCTTGGGACAACTCACACAAAGCTATCTGATCCAAACTAAGCAGAGCTTGTACTATGGAAACCAGACAACTGATAAACATACTTATATAACACTCAGACACAGAATAAACCATCGTGCTCATCACACAAGGTTTTATCCTGGGTGTTGATCGAACCCACGACCTCTTGCGTAGCATTTGGATATACTCTCACCGCGCTACACAGGTAGGCAACATTAATGTCTAGATTCTAATAAATGTGGGAAAATATCTACACTAATATTAAAAAAGCTGAAGAGTTCGTTTGTTTATTTGTTTGAACGCAATAATCTCAGGAAGTACTGGTTCGAATTGAAAAATATTTTATCGTTGGATAGCCCATTTATCGAGGAAGGCTATAGCCTATTTAACATCACACTATGATCAATAGGAGTGGAGCAGCTATGAAAAATGTTGCAAAAACAGGGAAAATTGACGCAGACGAAGGTGCACGAGTCAACTAGTAAATAAGGAACGATATGTGATAAACATTGTCATTCAGATTCCGCTCCTATAGGTCGTACCTCGATGTTATATAGCCTACTAGCTGTGCCTCGCGATGTTACCCGCAGTTTAGTAGTTTGTTTTTAGCCTATGTGTTAACCCAGGGTGTCAGCTAACTCCATACCAAATTTTATTAAAATCGCGTCAGCCGTTTAGACGTGAAGAAGTAACAAACTTACACAATCACAAACTTTCGCCTTTATAGTATTACTAGCTGTGCCTGGCGGTGTTACCCGCGTTTTATTAGCCTATGTGTTAATCCAGGGTGTCAGCTAACTCTATACCAAATTTTATTAAAATCGCGTCAGCCGTTTAGACGTGAAGAAGTAACAAACATACACACTCACATACTCACAAACTTTCGCCTTTATAATATTAGTGTGACTAGCTGTGCCTGGCGGTGTTACCCGCGTTTTATTAGCCTATGTGTTAATCCAGGGTGTCAGCTAACTCTATACCAAATTTTATTAAAACCGCGTCAGCCGTTTAGACGTGAAGAAGTAACAAACATACACACTCACATACTCACAAACTTTCGCCTTTATAATATTAGTGTGACTAGCTGTGCCTGGCGGTGTTACCCGCGTTTTATTAGCCTATGTGTTAATCCAGGGTGTCAGCTAACTCCATACCAAATTTTATTAAAATCGCGTCAGCCAGTAACAAACATACACACACTCACAAACTTTCGCCTTTATAATATTAGTGTGATAGTCTACAAATGACGTTAAATGTAAAAAGACATATCTATAGACTCTATTATTTTGACCACATAACGTATGAGAGCGATTTTGACATTTCACTAAAAGAAATTGATTTAACTCGAGACTTCGATACGCCACTGTTACTGGATGCTTAGACAGAGTCACATTCGAATAGCGATGTCGTTATTGGAAAAGTAGATATGTACAAAATGTATGGAATTGAAATATGTCACGTGATCAATCTAAGTCGATGCGTAGATAAGCGTAGATTGATAGTATCTTCGCTATTTTTTTCCATTCGATTAATCACTAATCTAGCGAAAACGGTGAGACTATGTAGAAAAAGAAATAAAATGGCGGATTTTATTTTTTAAGAATTTGACGTTTGCGGGGGAGACCATAGACATTTTTTTCTTTTTTTGCGAACGATCGTTTGCTATGGATATCTTGTAGGCGATAGCGAATTCGCCACGAAGCGAATGTATGTAACTTGTCTAAGTCCCCTGAATTGCCAATAAAGCATTACTAACAAAAATAAACTACATAAACTGACATTTTCAGAAACAGGTAAAATACATGAAATACGTGCAAAATCTTTATGCAGTAAAAAATTACAATTTATTTATTTATTGGTTTACTTACAATTGTTACACTTATTGAAATACACTTTAGTACAAAGCCAAAGAACTTAGTCTAGTGTTAAATATTAATCAGTAAACACAACATGCACAATAAAACTAATCGCTCAATGTGGGAACATTAACAAACACAGTAGCAGTCCTAATTATATTAAGTATTCTGTAGCCAGATTAAGGTTTTTCAATATATAGAAGAAAAAAAAAACTTGGGTATACCTACTACTATACAATACTACAACAAATATCTACTTTACTTTGGGAGAAATTGGCTAAAAACATGGCCAGATTATCATCAACTCAAAGAATAAGAAGAATGTTATAAAAAAAGTATTCTCTTTATTTTTGCGAACATTATAACATGGTATCGTAATAAATATGACGATTAATAAAAATGGCGCCAAACTATTTTGACAACAAAACCTGTTAAATCGGTACCATAATATAACGTAATACAGACTTAATACCTACTTACTGATTCGCCGAGACTATTTCGAAATCAGTAAGTACCTCGAATACTGACCACAGCTCTGAATATTATGAAATAACGCACTTATAATCAACTTGTTTTGAAGCAAAAGGGGCACAAATTAAAAGCACTTAGAGACGCCATCTTAAAATAGATCACCCCAAGTTATATTCCCCCTGTTTGCGTTAGCCGATTATTATCTATACTCTGTACCAAAATATAAACTGTTTTCACGAGTTAGACTTATGTTTAGCTTACAGAGAGGATTTCTGTGATAAGACAGTTACGCGCGGGCCCAGGATGATGTTTTCTGGGGGCACAGGGGCATTTGACTCAAGAGGTCAATTCGGTCAAGAGCGAGTCTTTCGTGTGTGGGGGGGGGGGAACTCGGAACGAACAGAGACGACAGTAAAGGTTACTTTAACTGTATTAAAACCATAAACTTAGGATATACTATGATTAAAACTAATTATTGGAACAACTTGCAACTTGACATGCATGTTATGAGTACCTATAGATAAGATAAGATAGCGAAGAACATTTCGGGTGAAACCGGGTCGGGGAGCTAGTTTACAAACAAACTAGCTGACCCGCGCAATTTTGTGTGCATCAATATTCCCAGTTCTTGCAACATTTTTCATTGCTGCTCCGCTCCTATTGCTCGTAGCGTGATGTTATATGCCTATATAGCTTTCCGCGATGGGAAATGGGCTATCCAACAGTAAAAGATTTATTAAATTCGACCCAGTAGAGAGATTATTGGGTTCCTGAGATTATTGGGTTCAAAGAAACCAACAAACAAACTTCAGTTTTATATTATACTAGCTGTCCCGCGCAACTTCGTATTCGTAAATTTTCCCCGTTTTTGCAACATTTCACGTCGCTCTTCCGCTCCTATTAGTCGTAGCGCGATGTTATATAGCCTATAGCCTTCCTCGATAAATGGGCTATCCAACAAAAAAAGATTGTTTCAAATCGGACGTGTAGTTTCTGAGATTAGCGCGTTTAAACAAACAAACAAACAAACAAAGCAAACAAACAAACTCTTCCGCTTTATAATATTAGTATAGATATTAATATAGATTACACGCAGACTCTGAATTACCAAGTTCCTGTCCCACAAAGAATTTATCCTAGGTAGAAAATATGGGAGCAGTTCGTAGTCAGGGTCACTAAAACTAACAGACTAGTGGAAGTGTTCGAAGACACATATTTTGAAAAAAGAACTTTGGAAAATAGATAGGTACGATCAGGGAGAAATTAACTATTGTTGTAAATATTACTGTTGTGTTTTTAAGACAACTCCCGCAGTAGGGTACAAGCCCTGTGTCGCCGGGGATTTGTGGATCCACAAAGTGGTGTCTCGTGTGGGAATCGAACCCTCATGCGTAACAGTCGAAAACACTTCCAGCGCGCCACAGAGGCAGTTTTGACTGGCCTGTTGATACCGACTGTTTGCATTGTTCCGCAAACGCTGTGCCGCACACGTGTTCCGTAGGGTCAAGCAGGTTTGACGCTAAAAAAACGAACGTTCAAAATTTTTACTTCTCAGTTGGTCGACTATTCAATACTTTTACTTTTATAACTTTGTTATATATACCTGGGAGGAGGGGTACGATAAGTAACAAAAATAATAGCTTTCAAACAAAAATTTCACTGTAAATCAAAAAATAGTTTCGAAAAACCTACAACATTTTTGAAAGCAGTAATATAATAGAAAATTTGCGTGTAGGGGAGGTGTGTACATTTTTATTTTTCAAGTTTTTCAATACCTACAAATCTCCCCTAAAGTACACCTATATATTTAGTATGCTGCTATTTTGTTCTGATGTTGTAAGTGTACCTTGAACTCCAAAAGTTTCCGGAACACTGGTCTAATGGTTAGCAACTCTGATTGCAAAGCCTGAATTGTATTCTAATCAATTTGAATTTAAATTTTGAACAGGCCCATATTTAATAGTAAGGTGTGGTAGACTGTAATGTATAAATTACGTTTTACGGAACATATAGAGCAGGAAACAGGATGGAACAGCAATGATCGAATTATCTAACTTCCATGATTAATTGATCTCTTCCTGCCAACCTCAATGAGATGAGTTGGTAAAAAATAGTTCGACATAATATGCGTTGTAGGTATACATAAAGTATAGTTCAACTATGTCCTATTTTTGGGCATAGACAGCTACGTTTTGACACCAAATTATTTTTTCTAGCTAACTCGTCCAACTTCATCTGCTTGAATTCTCCCCGTTTTTGCAACATTATTCATTGCTGCTCCGCTCCTATTAGTTGTAGCGTGATGTTATATAGTCTATAGCCTTCCTCGATAAATGGGCTATCCAACTGAAAACGATTTTTTTGATTCAGACCAGTAGTTCCTGAGATTATCGCGTTCAAACAAACTCTTCAGCTTTAAGTATAATATAATAGTATAGATATTGATAAACAAAAGTTAGAAAAAACCTTTGTCTAGGGTTTTAGTTATGTACTCCCGACAACTATAGATACGCGACTACCTTCGAGAGTCGCTGTGAATAAAACCTGGATTGTGCGATTCCAAGGGATTTTAGAGGATGCTTCCTTTGTACTAGCGTCCTAAACAAAATACTAGTAGTAGGTTCAAACCAACTACAAGTGTTTTGCTGAGGGCGCTTCTAGTGTTGACTGGAACAAAGAAAATTATATTTAAATGATTTATAACGTCACTTTGATTACATCTCTACGTGGTATGACGTATGATTGCCGTGTATGTATTACGGTGTTTCATGGTAACTCTGTAGTCGCAAACAATAATCGCTGCAATACGCTGCAATTATACGTCCAGTGGCGTAGCTACCGCTGATAGTAGCCATATACGGCCCCCGCCTCTGTGTGCCAGTGACACACACTGGCCGGGATGGCGATGTTATTGCAAGACAGCTTTTGTGCAAATAAAGAATTTATAAGAGTCAGTTGCACCTGGTCCGAGAGGCCAGAGTACAAATGTGAAACACACATATAGGGCCCATTTAAGACGAGCTATATGCATACGTCTATAGGTACTAATATTATAAAGCTGAAGAGTTTGTTTGTTTGAACGCGATTATCTCAGGAACTATCTATCCGAACTAAAAAGAGTATTTTACTTTTAGATAACCCATTTATCGAGGAAGGCTACAAGCTATATAACATCACGCTACGACCAAACGGAGCGGAGCAGCAATGAGAAATGTTGCTTGCTTGTTGAAAATTTACGCAGACGAAGTTGCGCGGGTTAGCTAGTAGTATTATATTATCTGTGACTATAATAATATTATAAAGTTTGTTTGTTTATTTGTTTGTTTGAAAGCGATTATCTCAGGAACTACCGGTCCGAATTCAAAAAATATTTTACTCTTGGATAGCCCATTTATCGAGGAAGGTTATAGGGTATATAAAATCATATTACGATCAATAGGAGCGGAGCAGCAAGGAAAAATGTTGTAAAAACTGGGAAAATTTACGCAAACGAAGTTGCGCGGGTCAGCTCAGAGACGTAATCAAAGTGACGTTACATACCTACTTTCCTTTCTTTCTATCAACACTAGAAACGTCACATGCAGTCTGGCATATCGTTGATTGACATAATATTATGCGAGACGAAGCTCAGACTATCATTATATTCGTCATACAAGTTACTTCAGTTCACATGTTTTTTTTTCACATACGAGAATGAACAATAGCGTATTGTTTTAATCATTTTCACAACTGCCAGCTGTCAAAATATTATTCTATGACGTCATGAAGATGCGTTGAATTATGTACCTACTTACATGCCTACTGATTTTATTTGTTTATCTAGAGATAGCGTTTCTTGAGGTTCGCAAAGTGATACAATCACAGACACATACTCTACGAGAAGAATGACAACTTCCATAGAGGAAAGATGAATGTTTTCGCAACGACTAGCCCCATCTGTGGTGTGCCCCCAAGTACCATAAGGCAGTGTCTGGAAAGGGGGAGGGGCTTAATAATACCCCCCCCCCCACCTGGATACAATACTTACAATTATTGTGATGTTACTGGCGCCCATGAGACTGAGGGCGCCAAGGACAGACTCTGTTGCCTCACTCTCTGTATTATATGGAGTGCACCTGTAACCTGTGACTGGTCACAATTTTGGATCATCATTTAAATTCAAACCGAATAAATTAAAAAAAAAAAAACAAATTTAACAAAACGTATATTTTCACAAAATATAAAAACCCATGTAACTTTGTCTGTCTGATTTCTATTTACAACAACATTGTCAATTTAATGAAATTTGATATGTTGTTAGATTGGAAAGGACATTATTTATATGTAGACAAATATTTAATTGAAGTAAACTTGTAGAAATAACTTGAACAAATATAGTAAATATTTTGCAAGCCTCTAAGGTCTTTGCACACCAGTCTACCTTACTTCATCATTAATTAACACAGTCGCGCTTGCGTACCCACGAAGGTCAGCAACTCATAGACAAGGTGGCTAAACTCTATAACAAGTATAAGTAGAATGTGTTGCATAAATGCATAGCCAAGCAAGTGTTACCTCATCGACTGTCTGGCATAACTCGGTGTCCTCATTCGCGGTTTGCAAGTTAGACTGGTTGACCTGCGAGTGTGTTTTGGTGTAAGGCATAAATAAATAATAACTAGGGTCGGAATTATGGTAATTTCGACCATAATTTTTTAAGTTGCCGACTAGGGCTGTAACATAAAAATTTGATGAATTGTGAAGAGAACATTTTGACTTTTTTAGGGTTAACGGAACCCTTATAGTTTCGTCATGTCCGTCTGCCTGTCTGTGCGTATGTCACAGGCATTTTACTCAGAGACTGAATATTGATCAAATTTTGTGAAAAGGTGTCTTCTAGTGGCCGCTACTTAGTTTAATAGCTAAATTATAAAAATAAATATTTTTAGGATGGCACTTAATTTTTTTCGGCTAACATCAATGTGTGGCACATCAGTCGACAGGTCTTTTAAAAACGTTATAAGGTTCCTAATAAACTTTTTTGATTAAATGAATATATTTGGAAATAATCGATTCGAGTGTTGCAGAAATTGTGCCCCCCGCCCCTTAGCTTTTGAACCGTGTAACCAATAAATATGAAAAAAATCACAAAGATTGCGCATAATAACTACTTTAAACTAAAATTATTTTGGACATGATCGGATATACCATCATTAAGTTATAGCCAAAAAACTGCTTTTCTCAACAAAAGGGCGTAAGTGCCATGAACATACGCCCTTCTACTAATGCAATTATTTAAGGCTGCGGAACCTACTGGGCATGGTCTGACATGCTCTTGACCGGTTTTTTATATCCTAAAGTAATTCTTACTACTTATATGTAGTTACCTATTTAAAAATTGTGTGTCGTGTACTCGTGTCGGTATGTCAATTTATTTCATGTTACAAAAATAGAATTGATATCGTGTAGAGTAGGTAGAATACATTCGAAACGGACTTATCGTATCGTCATTCGTCACTGTTTAGCACGTACCTAAATGCGCCGTTTCCAATTAAGATCAAGGCATCTCAACAGATGTTAACTTATACATAGGCACATGAATATCTATACATCTATTTTGTTTGTTTGTTTGTTTGAACGGTCCGTGTTGTTTTTTTTTGCTGTTAGATAGCCCATTTATCGGGGAGTGCTAATGTGAATGTGATTCGCTCCCAAAACAAAAACACATACAGGGCCCATTTAAGACAAGCTACATACGTCATCTATACTAATATTATAAAGCTGAAGAGTTTGTTTGAACGCGATTATCTCAGGAACTACCGGCCCGAATTCAAAAAGTATTTTACTGTTGTATAGGCCATTTATTGAGGAAGGCTATAGGCTATATAACATCACGCTACGACAAGTAGGAGCGGAGCAGCAATTAATTTTTTTGTTAAAACGGGGAAAAATTACGCAGACGAACTTGCGTGGGACAGCTAGTAGGTAATTAGGTATAGTTTAAAAGTATCTAGTGTGTTGAACAGATTTAAACTAGGTTTTCAAAGTAGGTAGTAAACAGGGTTAGGAAATAAAAAAAAACAATTCGTTATATTGTATTAAAAATTGTGTTTAAATTTTGTATTTAAAATAATCACAATTAAAAATTGAAGTTATAATAATTTAAAAAACGCATATTAATCAACCGTGCAAATTGAATAAAATTACTATAAGCGGTTTTTTCTTTAACTGTAATTTTCAAGTAGGTCCTACTCATGTAGGTACTTTATTTTATTTTTTAATTTATTTTTTGCAACAAACAGTTATATACAGTTATAATACTTATAGATATGTGGCTCTTTACAATACACATAAAGTGTCGAAAAGAAAAAAACAATAATAATAAAATTACAATAATGTTACAAAAAAAATAATCTGTTGACATACTTTTTGGTATATTAAGACTTAAAGCGGGCGTCCTCCTTGAGCTGACCGCTCCTATACCTTCTGATCTCAGACCATAAACTTTAATTGCTGCAAATGTTCAATTATTACTTAACATCCAATATGTTCTACATTTGCAATCGACTCAATACATCCGGGCAAATTCAACCGACAATTTAATCAAAGGTTAATCACGTTAATCAACATCGTAATATTTACTGTATCGTAAATTTAGGCCCAAGTAATTGGAGTAAATATTGTATCATTCTATACATAAATATCTACTGAACTTCCGACTAATTTAAGGAATTATGACAATGGTAATTACGGCTTTGTAACTTTTGTAACATTAAATTAATACTTCTAAACGGGCCATGTTTTAGTGCAATTTGTGGCTGCGCTATTGGCAACTAATTGTCTGGCCATCACATAAATATTTTATTGCCTTTCAAAACAAAATTGAAACCTTTCAAAACAATATCGGTCATTCGTAGTGATACTAAACATGTTTAGCAATATGGCCAGGACATTACAGCAATGTTGCTTAGTCTGGCTAGTATTGCCTGCAATTTTGCCGGCCCCTGCATTGCAGCCATACATTGCAGAAAAATATTGCCCGTTTAAAAACGACTACAAATTCACGGTGTATTTTATATTAGGGGTTTCCCCTTAACCTAGTGTATAAAAATTATCAGTTTATGAAAATATTAACCTTTTTTTTTATAAAATTGAAATTAATGTAATAAATAAGCATTTATGTTAACACTACTTGATTTCACGTGATAAGAACAGGTAAGTACTACGGTATAAGAAAGATGTATTCATAGTTTTCTACCACCCAAAAGTGCCTCACGCACCGCTTTAGACAATATAAGTTTATTTTTTTATAAAAAGATGTTAATATTTTATTAAACTGATATTTTGGTATTGATTTGGAGTTAAACATAAATTCGGCTCCAAAACGATTATAAAATCACGGTATATATTACCCCTGTAGTAGTATTTTACTATAAGTCCCTATCTGCCTATTAATTTTAAATCTATTTTCAAAGTAGCTAGCGTATAAGGGGTTCAAAAATGAAAAGTGACTACCTTTTCAAGCACACTTAATTTTTTTTTCTTACCTTTCATACGCCGCGGGGGTATTACAGCTATTTTTTGGGAGTAATCACACTGGGCAATGTTGAAATTTATTTGCCCCCCCCCCCCACCCCACCCCCTGCCGTGTAAGCGACTCACATTGGACCGATGTTGAGGACAAAATAGCTTTAGACTTCAAAAAGGGTAATGAGATCAACATTTTAGGAACCACTGGCCTAGAGAGAGTAGAGGGTGTGCAACTATGCATCTAAGAGAGTACCACAATATCTTTTTTTTTTTTAATTTATAGAGGAAAAACATTCTCAGGTGGAACTTGAACCCGCGACCTTAGGGGTACCGTTCCTAAGCCATTATCAACTTCAGCCCCGAGACATGTCCGCCAAAGTCGAATTTATTTATAGCAATCGTGATGTCATCCACCTTTTCATATCTATACTAATTTTATAAAGCTGAAGAGTTTGTTTGTTTGTTTGAACGCGGTAATCTCAGGAACTACTGTACCGAATTGAAAAATCTTACACTGTTGGATAGCCCATTTATCGAGGAAGACTATATGCTATATAACATCACGCTGCGACCAATAGGAGCGGAGCAGCAATGATAAATGTTGCAAAAACGGGGAAAATTTACGCAGACGATGTTGCGCGGGACATTTAGTAGTATGTTTAAAATGATCATAAATACTCGTACCTATAATTTAAAAATTACAAAAAGCCTTATAATTTTGGAACTAGGTAATGCTGCTTTTCTCGCACAGCTAAATAATAGTGAAGGAAAATGGTCGTGCTTTTTCCTTCACCAATATTTAACTGTGCCTTTGAAACGTATACCTTGATTTAACTACTCGTATAATACTAGTCAAGAACCAAGAACAACCTCAATGCTAGATGACCATGATCACGTTTGATAGGCTATTCTCAATAACATACTCTCCTCCGTATTAGTTTCCTTGTCTGTTTTCCTTTAATAAATCAACAAGGCCCAATCAACAGGTAACTGTCGACTCGTTATATTTTAGCAAAGCAATAAACTTCACAATTCATTTAACAGCTTTTTATAACACTAAAGTATCAAATAACTGTATCGAATGCCTCTGTGGCGCGGTGGGAGTGTATCCGACTGCAACGCAAGAGGTCGTGGGTTCGATCCCCACCCAGGATAAAACTTTGTGTGATGAGCACGATGGTTTATTCTGTGTCTGGGTGTAATTTATCTATAATATGTATTTATTTAGAAATATATAAGTATGTTTATCAGTTGTCTGGTTTCCATAGTACAAGCTCTGCTTAGTTTGGGATCAGATAGCGTTGTGTGAGTTGTCCCAAGATATTATTATAGAAGATATTATCAAATGCCAAATAAGTAACCTTCATCGTTTGCTGTTATTGTGATTTCAATCTGGTATGATCACAGAAAAGCAGATACTGTACAACAACTAGAGACCCTGTAAAGACAAAGTTACTAGGTAAGTAGGTATACAGAATTGCAGACCGTTTAACAATTGATGTACTTAAGTACCTCCGAATAATATCTTAGGACAACTCGCCCAAACTAAGCAGAGCTTGTACTATGACAACCAGACAACTGATGAACATACTTATATATTTCTAAATACATACATATTATAGATATTACACCCTTACAGAATAAACCATCGTGCATCACACAAAGTTTTATCCTGGGTGGGGATCAAACGATCATGACCAGCCGGCCAACAGGCCAGTCTAATACTCAGTCGATTACGATAGTATTATATTATTTGTGAATCTATAGATAGGAATAGGATTATTGTCCTATATGGGTATAAGGTAATTGCAATAATAGCCACGCTTGGCTGGCGGGTTGGCGATCGAAGTAAGGCTTTAAAGTACGCAGAGGACGCTGCTGCCCGTCCTCAGGTGTGACAGCCCTTAGCGCAGTCATAGGCTGGCACTATTCTTATGAATATTTTTTCTTTAAAATCAAAATATTTCGAAGATAATGTTTTGGATTCACGTCATCATTGTTATCAAGTTCAACACTCGAAACGACACACTCGCACCTAATACTTTTATTTTTTTAACCAAACAGTATCTTTAAAATTTCATTAATATTCTGTGGTTCAATCGTTTTACCTTTTTGATATTCAGTTGGTTGTATTTCGAGGTTATTGCTCTAAGCTAACATATCATTACCGTTTTAATGAAAATTAAAAACAAAAATACTAGGGACAGCATTATTGTGCAGGGAGACGGCTGAATATTCGAAATGCAAACAATTCAATATGTATCACTTTAAGGCAAATATGAGTGTGACAGAAATACTTGTAGTTATGTATCGTATATATATGTATTCGGGGGTTATAACTAAAAAATCCACCATCTCTTCCCGTTGGTGTCAAGGCGACTAAGGATTTCACACCGGAAGACGGGCAGCAGCGTCCTTTGCGTACTATATAGCCTTGCTGCGATCGCCAACCCGCTCGACAAGCGTGGCGATTATGGCAATTACCCCCAGGATCTATAATAAGTAGGTTTTACTGGGGAGACCCATGTCCAACAGTGAGACATCATATGGGTTGATATAGTAAAATGAAGGTTTTCTAACTCATCGCAGCCCAGCTCAAACCTTTGGACCTACAAAGCTGAAATTTCGCAGAGGGGATTATTTTGTAATGTAGTATAGAAATACTGATATGAGAGGGTTAGAGTTACTTACCTAAGTAACGTAATATTCGGGAGGTATCACAGTTCTAATCCTTGGACATAGAGAGCTAAAATTTTACACAGATGTTTATTTTGTGATGTACACCAAGGATACAAAAGGATTTCTGAAAAAATCTGTAAAATGGGTGTCACAGACGCGTTGTCGACGCTTTCAAATCTATTTACTCCCCTCTTTAAGAACCCCATAGTCGGGGGTAAATTAGTCGGTTATGTTAACAAGGTATTAGTATTACCACAGATAATATAATACTATACTAGTAGTATTACGATACTTTTACCGTACAATGTATAATAAATAAATAAGTACCCTAGATATATATCAAAATCCAACATACATTTTTATCGTAAATGATAAGCCTTCGTTGGTAAATATTCTTAAATTAAACACACTCGTATGAACGATCAGTTTGTTTTTTAACGATAGCAACCGGATATAGGCAGCAGACTAACCAAGCTACAAATAAACATAAGAAATAGGTATCAAATAGTACCTACTCTTAAAGGTTTATTCCGTTCAACTCCAAAGTCCAAATACCTACGTAGATACTTCTTGTATTGATTAGGTACTAGCTGCCTACCCCGGCTTCGCTCGGGTGTCATATTGTAGTTTTTTATACCTTGAGTTACATTATTGTAATTTTCGTAGGGATCACTAATTTTTTGACAATAAAGTATAGCCTATGTTACTCCATGTTTTTGTAGCTTTCTTATGAAGAAATATTTTTTTAAATCGGTCCAGTAGATTTTAAGTTTATTCGTTACAAACAAAAATACAAATCTTTCCTCTTTATAATATTAATACATGTTAGTATAGATAAGTATTTTTTTTTCTTAGGACTTGAATATCCATCCGTATATGCGTGGCTTGTGTGTGTTGTGGTGTGTGTGTGGCTTGATTTAGGTTGAAGCGAGATCAAATCACTCGACATATCAATTAAGCGTCCCTTGATAGTATTTGACGCCCTAGGTTCCTTAGCTGGCGGACGCTTTTGGCGCCCCCAGCCCATGGCTGGCGCCTGGAGCGGCCCGTCCGTTCGCCCTGCGTTTGTGATACATTCTGGACATACACATGATTTATTTTTGAAAAGGAAGAGACTAGTTGAAAAACAGGGTAAAAATAAAACTTCGAAGGGAGGGGAGAGGGTAAAAGCTTATATAGATACTCATTATAATACTTTATATTGTATTGTATTTTTTATTGTATTGTACTTTATATTGTAGTTTACCCTATTGAAGTTTTATGTTTTGTAAAATATAGCCTTAACGATAACATAGTGTCACATAAATGAACAAATATCATCAGGACCTGATTTGGAAGTGTGGAGCGGAGGCCCCTAATTATTTTTCGAATTTAGAAAATAAGTGCTGGATCAAAACCAAGTACAGTGTTAGTGTAATTTCAACTTTCTGAAATGTTGATTTAAATTACTTTTTTTATCCTTATTAGGGGGGGGGGGGGGGGGCTGTCTTGTGGAGGCCCCAGGGACGCTAAATTGGCCCTGAATATTATTATATATTGTTTTAATAAACCCTAGCTGACCCACGCAACTTCGTCTGAGTCAATTTTCCTCGTTTTTGCAACATTTTTCATTGTTGCTCCGCTCGTAACGTGATATTATATAGCCTATATAGCCTTCCTCGATAAATGAGATACCTACCCAACAGTAAAATATTTTTTCAATTCGGGCCAGCAGTTCCTGAGATTATCGCGTTCAAACAAACAAATAAACAAACAAACTCTTCAGCTTTATAATAAACTGAAAATATTTACTGACTTTTGTCAAGGTATAGGTACTTGAAGGGGGGATTTGGGGATCGAAACTGAAAAAGGTAGGTAGGTAGGTACACAGTAGCACCGAGTAGGTACTCATTTGGCCGGTGTGACATACCACCTAAACCGCCCGAAATTTCAACCTCCTCCTCGAAAAATTACCTTGCATAACGTGAGCCTTCTCAAAACCTAAGCAATTACTAAAATATTAGGTAAGTACCTAATTATACCTACACTGGTTACACTTCAACAAAAAACTATTTATGTGAAGTGTTGCGCACTTCTCGCTCGCTAATTAATATAAACATAGGTTATTCTGAATCATTATTTTAAAGGACAAAGGAGTATTGTGTGTAAGATGTGGTAATGCACTTTTGTTTTGAACATTCACGGCGTTAGTCATCATTCAACTGAAGAATGCAAAAAAATAAGTCAAAGCTACAAAAAACATTTTATGGTGCTGCCATCTATTGATAGGTAGCGGAACATAGATGACGAGCGCGAACGTTACTGTCTGTTTATGATTAGTATGATTTAATTAGATCCGCTTTTGATAGATGGCGCTGATTTAAAAATGTGTAAAAATGTATGATTCGGATATGCATAGAATAATAATAATTATTAAAAACTTTTATTTATCTTCACTTGTATGTACGACTACGTGCTGGAATTTTGAAAATCACCATCACTACACTACCCAAGCTGAAATTTGGCCCTCTCGCAACAATGCAACCTTTAAAAGCTAATTTTTATAAATAAAAAGTTTTATTATTTTTATTTCTGCACCTAATTGTTTAAATTGTTTTAAGTAGTATTTTTTTGTCAGTTGTAGTTCTTATAATAATTGAGACTTTTATGTACCCCTAAAAGTCAGAATAGTAGTAATTATTCAAAATAAACAAATAAATTAGCAGATGTTTAAGAACATTTTAATTTATTCCATTTTTAAAATTGAATAGCAGCTCGATACATAAAATGCTCTTAAAACGTTTGCTAATTTACCTATTTCTTTTAATGTTTTCAAATTAATTACAAGACTCAAGAGTACTCAAGACTGACTAACGTTTAATAGGTATTTGCATTTTAGCACTTAAAATTATTTTACAAGAATACCTATTGTTTTCCTCATTGAATCACGGTCAAGAATATTTCATTTGAACTGTCAGATGACCTAAAAACATTAGATTTTATTGTATTTGTGAGTCACTCTAAAATTACATAGGTTTAATATTATGTGCTAATGTTGCCAGAATAGATAAAGTTATTTATTTTCCGACCACGTTTAATGTCATGATAATGCTGTAGATAAGATAGTCATGTCCTAATTTCCTCTACATACTTAATTGTATTCAGTAGGCAAAATCAATAGATAACTGCCTCAAATTGAATAAGTATTTTAATGTGGCGAAAAACCAGACCTGTGTAATGTTGCCGGCTAAAATTAAAAATGCCCACGAATCAATGCGTAGGGCGGATAGAATAGTGTTGTGGCGATCGATGCGATAATACATCGATCTTGTATGTCCAATAATTATCGATAATCGACAACAATCATACACAAGGACAAGGACAACAATGGGGGCGCTGAAAACCCTCATATTTTGGTTTGGTTTGGCTTGGCTACGAGTAGCTCAAGCGAAAACATGGGTTTTCACATGTCTGTGTTTTCCTTGAGCTACTCTCCGTTAAGACTTTCTGGGAGATAGGGCCTTTTTTCCACCCAGCATGCCACTCAGATTAGGGTTGCCAGATAGAAAAACTGAAATATCTGGACAGCATTTAAAAAAATCGGGATTATTTTCTTTAAATATTTTTCGCTACTTTTAACAACATTTAATAAATACCTCATCATAATCAAGCACCTTAATAGTCTATATTTAAGTTACTTTTTTTAAAATAAAATATTTTGCGTACTTTATACTTCTCATAAAGTCTATAGTACCATTAACAACCGAAATAAAGTACATTAATTTATTATAAAGTAGGGTAGGTAATCCCTAATCACAGCGGATCCACCGCATTGGTCACGGTGGGCAAAATTAAAATTGAATAACCAAAAGAAATCATGAGTGAATTGGAACGCACTGCAACAAGCTGTTAAAGTATAATAAAAATCAACATTAATTCGGTTAATATACCCACACCCTATAGTGCCCATAACCATGGGCTAATAGGGGAGGGGGGGCAGGTGGGCCGAAACTCAAAAACTGAACAATATATTTGAATGAAATTTGGAGTATATGTATTTGTCTTGTATAATCCGCCACTTAGTTCGTTTAACTAATTTACAAAAATAAATACTTATTTCTAGGGCATTATTAAGGCATGTCAGAGGTCAGGGGGAAATAATATAACCCCAGATACGCCAATGCCTTAACCTTATTCGGGGGCTGGATCGGCGCCTACAACTGCCCCGTTGATTTTATACCTACTTACTTGTTTATTGTCACGCAGCAAAATATCTGACAATGAAAACAAAGAATGCAACCTAATCATTGGAAGTTAAATATTCTAATCTATTGTTCAAATATAACTAGGTAAGTAGGTAGGTATCTATTATAAAGGTAAGTAACATCTTTGTTTAACAAGTACAATGATTATCAACGTAGTAACAATTGAGTGACATCATCGTCAGCTGCCCTAACCAAGAATTTAAAAATTGTGAACCAAAAATACTAGGCGCTTAACTTATAACAAAACACAAACAATTAGAGGTCTTACTTTACTGGACGCGAACGTTTCGTCCGTAATCGAAATCTAAAAATACTAGACACACAACTCTTTACAAAATACAAACAGTAAGAGGTCTTAATTCACTGGACGCGAACGTTCTGAAGTCTAATCCCTTGAACTTGAGTGAGCGAAACCGAGGTAAACAAACGTTTGCGGGCGCAAGGCGCAACCCGTTGGTTGACGACTTGACGCGCATTTGTCATTTGGAACGCACGCTAGCGCCAGTGTCGTACGCGCGCGCTCCGCGATTCCGAACGCGACTCGCACTTCGCAAATAAAAAAAAACATAAACAAAGCATTCGAAATACAAATACGAAAGTGTTTAAAAAACTTCAGTTCTAGTTATTAGTGTATTCAGCCAGTGAGAAAAAGATTATAAAGTGTCTGCATGGTAAATTCAGTGAATATTGTGATTTTTATTGTTGTCAATTTGAAATCATTGTGGTCCATGAAGGAAATGACGGCAGAATGACCGATAAGCTGCTGATACAGCGAGTTTACATGCTTGTTTCTGCCATTTAAGAGATTCATTGGTAACTTATGCTTTGGTATATACATAACCCTTTTTTTTAGTAAATTAAAGAGTAACGAACCTGATCAGTCAAAAAACTTTTTTGATATTTTACACCGATTTGAATTAAGAACCAGTGTTGTCAATTGCCGATCGATTGTAGTTTAAGAAAATAAATAGATTTTAATTCAAAACTAGTTTAAACGAACTTAGATAGGTACAAATTACAATTATGTAGTGGATTTTGAACCTGTAATATTTACGGTACTAGAAGTTTATTAGGTATATGTATGTCGTGAGTTTTACATATTTATTCCTCTTATGTACCTAGGTAAGTACGTTAGGTAATATTTTTCCTTGTGAATATAAAATAAATATTACCTGAGCAATACCGTTAATATTATCATTCCTAGGCATCCAATTGTTTAAACTAACGGTTCCCACGTTAGAAATAAACGTTAATTGTGGCAAATTTGTACAATAACATTAGTGAGTAGCTAAATATCAAAATGATAGGTGTTTCAGCAACCCACCTATCTTTGCGACGTAACTGACGTATGTGTCATCTTATCTTATCTCAATACTAATAAGTACTTGTATGTATACATTATGTGTAAAAGCGAAATTCTTAAAACTAATTGAATACCAACCTGCGTAAGTACATTGGAATGGATACATTGAATAGGTTCGTCTAAATTTTTCGCATGTCTCTTGCTAATACATCATTATAGTCAAAGGGGAATTTGGGACCGCGGTCACGATCCCGAAACCCTCACAGCTCGTTAGAGGGTGTCACATTCAATTAAACGTCTAACTGTAACATTTAACTGTAAAAATACTTTAAAAAAAAATTCGAATGTTTTATTATTAGGTCATTTAGCTGGTGTGGTTAACAAAAAAGCCAAACTAATAGGGATGTGACTAAATCGTAATCGATTTTTCCGATGTCGATTTCTCTCTGCTGAAGTTTTAGTTACCTTTATTGATTGCTTTGATAAACAAAATTTGGTATGGTAACTATTTTTTCTTAGCGTATCTAGGACACAATATGAACAGGATATTAATGTGTATCAATAGTCAGTAGGTACATACCTGCATCTATAATTATGAAATTAATTACCAATGAGAGAACTTGTTCATTTTACCACGACGATTCTCATTCAGTAATCAAGAGAAAATAATAGGTTTCTTTTCCTAAGTTTGTTAAGCAACATTGTCTAGTTATACGTTTGATACCATTCACTTTTAGGCATACGGCAACGCAACACTAACTTTTGCTCACGACTTCGCCCGCTTATTTTCATAGCCTTAAAACACCTACTATAAATTTCATTAAAATCGATTTAGGAGTTATTGCGTGTATTAGAATATAATCGGAACTTAATCGCGTGAAATTGAAACCTTTTATTCTAATATCTGAAAATCGCTAAAATTTAAAAATAGTTATTTCGTAACAAACATTCTAAGTTTTTTTTTCCATGTAAGAAAATATTGGCTACCTACCTATAAATTTCACGTTGCCACGTTCGAAACGCCTATGGGTAATGAAATGCCAAAATGATGGTTCCCCTTTTAAAGAAACAAAAAGTAGCATAGTGTATATTTTAACATAGAACTGGTTTTGCGTTTAAAAAGTACAATCGGAAGTACTCATATAATGTTACATTGCCCGTTGCCAATCAATCCAATTGAAGATATCCCCTTTCGATTTTCATGTAGGTGTAAAGTTTACAAACGATTCGAAGTTTGTCAAATAGCACTTTCGCATTTTCATGTGTTTCTAAACATAACCTCGTGCTGTCAAACAGTTTGGACAAAACTAACGTCAATTTTCATAAACATTTTCTATTGTTTGGTCACAGATTATGATAGGGCAGATGTGTCTGTCAATAAAGATATCTAATTTATAACTTGGGTTTATTTTATACCTATAACCTGTTCTAAATCATCGATACTGACGTGTTCGGAATGTTTAGCAGTTCAATTTCAAAATAGCAAATAGTTTGTATCTAAATTGAGTCTACACTATGACAACAAAATATTAAACCTTGATTTACTCTAGAGGTCTATCTCATTTATCACACTTGAAGAAAAATACTGCTTATTTTATGGTAGTAGCTTTTCCCGCAGTTTTTTGTTTTTATAGCCTATGTGCTATTTTGAGTAAAAGAGCAACAAACATTAAGAGTTTTGTTAAGTAATAGTAGGATTACTTAAAAAGCTACCTTAACCTCAGCATCAACTAATTTAAGTTGTTACAAAGGTATTCGTTCTCATCCCACGAATACATCACTCTCTATAGAGTCTGGAAGTCATCATGGCGGCTAGCCAAACAAGCGATTATAACAGCAACTACAGTTAATTTCTGGATGTGAATTTCCACAATATCTCCCTTGTTTGCTCAATGTTATTCTAAACAAAACTAGTAGATATTTGGCACTGGATACAATCATGGTGCGCAATGACAGATCTAGATATACATGTTTTAAAGCCATTTAGACTTACACGTGACCATTAAATGTTTCGATAAATGGATGTTTTGTAATACATTAAAGATGCCTTGATTTATGGATTCATCAAAGACTAAAATTATTATTGCGTGAGATATGCAACTTGTATTAGACCATGTCACATTAACAGTTAAACTTTTCTAGAACTGGTTTTTCACAAATCTTACATTGATGGTGTTATGTTCGTCAAGAACACTTTTGATACCTATCGAGGCGAAAATTGAATTCTAAAGCTAACGTTTGAGTATTGGCCATATTACTATACCGACGACATTAGTCGATTTCATCAGTTAAAACGTCTGTTGTTCTTTAAACTTTAAGCTACATTCACATAAAATTTCTCCAAAATCGGCTTTGGAACTTCGTAGATTTTGGCTTATAGACGAACATACCAACAAGGTTTTCAGCTTTGTTTAAAGTCATCTTGTGTCATGCTTATACATTTGAAAATCTTATTTGTTTGTACCACAAAAAACTGATTGTATAATGATCTTAATTAGATAATATTATATTTTTGTACATATAATAATTATAATTAATTTGTTAGTATTTAATGGTTAGTGTTTGAGTCATGCTTTCTCGATTCTGACTCATAGCCTCTTGTGGCAAAAATGCAAGTCAACATTTATGAGTCGTAAGGAAATTATTGGAATACTTGTCGTTCCTGTACCAAACAGGATTACTGAGTCCAAAGTCCCCATAAAATGGGCTTGTGGAGACAGGATCAGGGTAATTAATAAGATCGTTAGTGTTCTTAAATTTAACAACATGTAAACTGAGTGATTTACTTACTTGATAAATGAAACCCACTCAGGCCGATTCGTGTTAAGGGCTTTTCTACAAACATATTATTGATGCGTGGAAAATAATAAAAAAAAAACAAAAGAAACCTTTATAAAGTCTTAAACTTTATAAAGTTTAAGACTTGATTAAAGCCCCCGTAGCGACTAGATGTCGCTACGGGGGCCTAACCCGTAAGCATTAAGAGATAGAAGAATTTGATATCTAGTAACATAATTCAGATAGGTGGTTCGCTTCCGGCCCCGGTTTGGCTACGGAAGTCTCGGGTTCGATTCCTGAGTGAGGATTAAAAAAAAAAAAAAACTTTCAAAAATGCAATTATTGTATTTGTAATATCTTGATTAAAGACTATCTTGACTCTCTTTAGTAAATAAAACAAACCCAATTCAAATCCATCCATTAGTATGCGTTACGATTCTTCATATAGGCACAAAGATACACACATTAAATGAATAACACTTCTTCTTTTGCGTGGGAGGTTGGGTTGAGTTGTTGATAAACGGATTGGTAAAATTGTCTAGCTAGTCAATCTAAAATTATTTTCATCCAAAAATGAATTAGATTAGCTTCTTCAAAGATTACTTCTGAAGCAATCTGAAGGCATTATTTCTGCGTTCCTAGTCTGAGAAAACTAAATTAAATCTCCATAAGAAAAATCGATGATATCTTACTACAATATAAATGGTTCTGAAATGAATTCACGGTCCTCGAATCTATAATTATAATGACACACGTAACTTCAGTGGCAACAAACGCAACAAGGAACAAAACGCATCGCATTCATTTTAAAAGCAAACACGCCACGCTACTACTGTTTAGTTTCTCTAACTAATTGGCGTCAAAGCAAATTGTTCTGAGAACCAATTCATTTGTTATACAAATACGTTATGGCGATTGTGGTGACGCGTATAAGAAGAAGGATTGTATGAGGGTGGTAGTGCCGGGAACCATAAATAACCTTATATGCGCTCAATGCGTAACTATTAAATACGCTAACAACAAAATTTAAAATCAAGTATTTCCACTCCCCATGCCTTTAATCTATGTGACAATGCCAGCTTCATTAGAAGTTGGCAATGTCCTTTTTTTAAAAAAGGGGCTGGCACAACAAATTTAGATTTTTGGTAACTAATTACCAATAATAAATCAGCAAAAGATTACGGACTCCAAATTTGATTCCGCTATGTTGACAATGCCAGCTTCATGGACGTATAGTCTGAAAGTATGTTATTAAGTGGTTAAATTATCGATATTTAAATTACATATCACATCACAAACTTTTTTATCATAGATTATCAAGAAAGGCTGGAACCAATAACGAAAAAGTCTACTTACAATGTTTATTAAACATATGAAATAATGTTATATATTTTAAACAGGAAACTTATTAAGTAATTATTTGTTTGTTTGTATATTAAGATTGAAATAGTCATGACAGCACAATGGATTGCCAAGAATAACAAACAATATTCTTTACCATTGTATTATAAACAAAATAAACTTGATCTACAATCTCGAGTTGCACACAATCGATAGATTAACATACGACATTTAAAATGTTGGACATCTCTATGTTCTCATTTTAAAAACTAGTTTAGATGGTTAAAATGGCGGTAATCTGGACTGTCATTATTTTGACAGCTCTGTATGAAAGTATCTATGAATATGATGTTGAAAACAAGCTATCACACGTGGATTCGCCCGCGTGGATGTTGGTTATCGCGATAAAAACTATCTGTCCTTTCTCGGGACTCAAACTCCCTCCATACCAAATTTCATCTAAATCTTTTCAGCGGGCTATGAGTGAAAACGTAACAGACAGATAGACGGAGAGCTACTTTCAAATTTATAATATTAATTTGAATAAGGGTAAGTTTACAATAACTAACACATGATACTGGCAAAAACTAACAGAAAAAATGCCTAGATTGTCATAAACTAAAAACAAGAAGAAGAAGTTTACAAATGTGATGTCATAATTTAAGGCGTATTTTATAACAGACGAATCAATGATGAAATTGTTTACCTGACTCATTATAATATTTACATTTCCTCACTTGAATGAAACGGTTTTTTTTAAATCTCAGACGTGTTCTTTTTGATACCTATTTGTTAACTCAAACCGTAATATCTATTTTGGGGTATGCCAACTCGGCCTTAAAGTGTTAACTGACCTTGCCAGGTCGTGTCGGGCCGAGTTGTAATAGATGACGGAAGGCTTCAATTTACAGTCTCTTAAAAAATATCTTGGTAGCACGTTGCAAAATATATGTAAGCATTGGGTGTGTGATGTTCGACAAATAACAGATTGGTATTTCAGTAAAACAATTACATTTTCAGTAAGCATACACAATTCAAGAGCGACCATAGATATATTATAGATAGTGGAAGGGAGACAGCTGGCTAGTTGTCTCTCGACTAGAAGGAGAACCACAGTACCTTGTCATGTTTTTTTTTAAAGATAACTGGCAATGTGGGTCGCAAATTACTAGCAAGTTTGGTAACCCCTCCAGCTAAGCTAAATTGCTTGTGTTAGGAATGGGTTCACGTCGGTAGTATAATGGGTAGGGTTCGAACCTCTTGATTGCGAGTCCGATGCCTTAACCATTAGGCTACCACCGCTTGATGCATTACGCATTCACAATAAGTGCAGAAAATAACAGCTTGTTTTGTTTGGCTTTTTCTATGCGTTATGGTATTGCGAATTTTACTGTCTTTCTATTCATAAGACATTTCCCCTTACGCCGGCACCACTCGTCGATCGTGTGGATCTAGAAAATACATTGGCACCAACGTTGGGATGACCTTTAGTTGACTAGTGGCGTTGGGACCGACATTGGGCCCAACGTGTGCAGCCAGCGTTACACGCATGTAAAATGATGCCATACGGCTATCGACCATAGACAAGTCAAAGCTAGAGAGGCGACACTATCGATAATGCACTACGTTTATTGAATGAAAAAGGTTTCCATGGTAAAGTTGGCATAAACATAAACAAAGGCCCTACTAATAGAAACTGTAAATATTGTATAAATTGAATGATAAATCATATGAATATAATGATGGCCGATATGAAAACATCCACCGGATATACCCATCCACTCATTGATATAAAATATTTACATAGAAATCTTGATATAAAAATTGATTTATCTAATAAAATTACGGGTTTTGGTGGAAACTAAAATATAAATAAACACATCCACTTTTGATGTATAACAATGCCGTGTGCGCGTCTAAACATAATACGCAATATGTATAAACGATATTTTGTTGGATAGGTCTCTGGATTACTTCATGCTCCGATCAACAGATTCTGGTCTGGGTCATTATCATCATCCACAACACGATGTATACTCGTCCCACTAATTAGCATTGTACTCGTCTAATTTACTAGTGAGCCTACTCGTCCCACAGTCGGCTCTATTGCTCCCACTTTTGGATCTATTTTTTAGTTAGTTTTACTTACTAGCTAGTACGTATACTCGTCCCACGTTCGAATATGTCAACACGTCCCACTAATAGATGGCATTAGTAGCCTCACTAGTCTTAATTAATAACCCTTGTGACGTTACATTTTAGACCTAAAATGTTAATTCAACTTCAACTGTAACGAAAATCTTAAAACAAAACACTGAAAATCAGGAAAGCTTCATACAACAAATAAAAAAATAAAAAGGTACTTACAATAAAAAACTTCTCAAAATTGTCTTACGTTAGAAATAAATAAATGGCGCCATTACAACTGCTAGCGTTAAGTCACCGTACCGCCCCTAGGTTTGTCACCCAAAACAAAAGATCGATCATGAGAAAAGTTGAACCTTTATAAAAATCTCGTGTCACGGTGTTTGTGGTCGCACTCCTTCGAAACGGCTCGACCGATTGTTAGGTATGAGAATAGGTTGTAAAATATTTATCCCCCTCCTACCATCACCCCCTAATTTTTGTTTTTTGATAATTTTTAAGGCAGAACAACGGTTGCTGGGTAAGCTAGTAAACTAAAAAAAAAAATATCTATCACTACCTACTTGTCTTATTTTATTTCCAAAACGATAGAAAATAATAATGATTTTCTATTTTATTTCATTTTCTATCGACTCAATTGAAATGATAGTTCTTTTAAGCACTTTTTCACAATAACTGCATTCGATTCACATACGATAGGAGACCGTATCGATTTAATGGATATTTTTATTTTTACGCATGTCACCTCACTATAAAGCTAAGACTGATGTCAACTTGAAGACGAAATTAAATGTCAAATGTGATCTATTTTATTGGCCGTACTATAGATTCTATACTACTGTAATTATTGACTCATGATTAGTCATGATGACTCGTGCTGTGCGTTGCACAAGATATGTGGAAAAGCTCACCATAAACCTACCCCACCTCTCGCAATACAACCGTAAATTAAAACGTAAAACTCAGTTCACAACGATATCATTGGCACCTCAGTTCTCAAACATTGATTGATCAATCCCGTTTCTGTTACGTTTCATTCAATCTTTCATCGAGACTTGAAACAGAAGCCGATTGTATAACACGCGAATGATGAGTTTATTATCGCAAACATACATCCAAGTACATAATGAATAATGATTAACAGTTTAAAAAAATATTTTACGCTACACATTCTTCTTAAAACAGCTGTGAAATTTATGATCACATTCATTTTTTTTATATAAAGCAAAGGTAGCACGCGTACAGCTTGCCTGATGTATGGACGCTAGCAACACTCAAAATATTTTTCTTAATATATATGACCTGTTCTGTTTAAAGTTATTGGCATAGACACCACGATAGTAAAAAAAAAACGAGCAAGAGCATGTCGGGCCAAGCTTAGTTTAGGGTTCCGCAGTTGTTACTAGATGTTTCATGGTAGGTACTTCCGTCTTTTTGTTGAGAAGCGTAGTTTTTCGGCAATAACTCAAAGACTATTATAAAAAATATCACGCGTTAGGTACCTTCGTATTTATTTTCCTATTTTTTGGTCATATGGTTTCAAAGATAGGTAGATAGAAAAAATCTAAAGATAAACTTTCGAAGCGATTATATCCGAAAATATTTACTTAATCAAAGAAAATCTTAAATGTTTTTATAAGACCTATCAAATTATACACGTAGAAGTTTGCTGAATTAAAAATGTTCAGCTTCTGTTACATGTATTGTGCCCTCTAGAAATATTTGTTTTTGTTATTTAACTATCGAACTAAGTAGTATAGTATTACATTATCTTTGTCTAAACCTACTCCAAATTTCATCCATATACATTGTGTAGTTTTTGTAAAATGTAAAAGTAAAATGCCTGTGACATACGGACAGGCATGACTAAACTATAAGTGCTCCGTTTAGTGCTATTTTGGCTACGGAACCCTAAAGAAAAAGTATGAAAATGGCGGCAACCTAACATGTCATTGTTTTTACTGTTCGTCGTTTATGTATAAAAACAAGTAGGAATTAGTTGAGGCATCAACTGAAATATAAAAGTCTCCCATGAATTCTGGCATCTTTGCCCACATTTATCTAAAGCGCAAATCATATTAATTTATTTATTTTGTCATATCTTTAAAAGACAAGTGTATCGAATATAGTTTAAATGTTGCCAGCAGATAGGCAGTTTAATTACATGGTGCGTAAAACGTCTATCATTGCCAGACATCGTTACGGTTCTCAATGTTTCCTTCTTTAAGATCAAATGCGGTTTTTTTGGGAGAAATTACGGACAAGTTCAAAGCTAATTCGATGTATTTTTGGAAGTAGGTAGTTTTGATATAGAGATACCTAGTTGTGAAAATGGCGGAAAACTTCTTCGGACTTATGACGTCATAGTTTTCTGGCGTCAAATCAATAACTTAGCATTTGTTGTTGTAAAGAACGAATGTATAAAGCATAATAAACATATAACATTGTCAGAAAAAAGCTGCAAAGTTAGTTTAATTTAAATCAGGATCTTATTTTTTTTTTATATTCTTTTGGCTGCTAGCTGGTTAGCCCTCCAAGTGGGCCAATTCGTGGGCAAAACTAATCTTGCAATTCTAAATAATCTGTCGAGTAGTAAAAAGGCGTGGAGTCGAGGCCAACATAAATCCGAACACATACAATCTAATTTAATAAAAGCTTATTCATACATTAATTCTAATTAAATATCACAGCTGTCTTCACACGGTGAATAATCTATCCAAGGCTGGCCCCTCCCTGGGACATAAAATGTTACTTTGACACCACTTTACCAGCTTTTTATTTATCAAACAACATAAAGTGACATTTTATGATGAAGTTGTGTGAAATCGTTGTGGAGTTAATGTCTATCCATTTTAGAGATGGGCAATTTACCTGAAATTATGGGCAAATTGGGAATTATACCCGTAGTTTTGGCATGAAGCAAAGTTTTTATAAAGAAATGTTTTTTATAATATGGTCAATGACAGATGGATTATGCCCAGGGAATGTAATACCGGGATAGATTTGTCTTTTAAAGTAGGAAGCAATATTATTTTATTAGGGCATAGGTAAGTAATCTATTCATTTTAGAGATGGGCCATTTGATCGGAATATTGGGCAAATTATTATGCCATTAGATTAGTTTTTTGCCCAGGGAACGTAAAACTCAGATAGATTTTGTATTTTTTGGCAGGAAGCAATAATATTTTTTTAGGGCAAGAGTTTTTCCCTAATATGTAATAACTAATGAATGAATCACTTACAGATAATCCGTATCGTAGGTTCGTTGGCGCCATTTTTATCGTTGTTTTTTTTTTGTTTTACCTTGAACATACCTTACAGATACTAAACACTCTAAGCAGTAATGAGGAAGAGTATAAGTAATAGGGCTGTCCACTTCCGCCACTTTGTAACCAAGTTTTGAAACCAATTTGCTAAATAATATTTTGTATTATCCATACTAATATTATAAATGTGAAAGTAACTCTGTCTGTCTGTCTGTCTGTCTGTTACGCTTTCACGCTCAAACAGCTAAACCGATTTAGATGAAATTTGGTATGGAGATAGTTTGAGTCCCGGGGAAGGACATAGGAAGTTTTTATCGCGATAACTGACATCCACGCGGGCGGAGCCGCGGGCGAAAGCTAGTTTTTTTCATAATTCTGTCTTAATGTAAAAAGTTCTTAGGTATCTTAGAATATTATCTTATTAAGTAACCAACTAAAATTTAAAAATAAAACAATGCGTCCCCAATTTTGAAATTAAGTTCTGCGTAGGTAAGGTACTCGTAGGTTGGTTATGTAATGTTGATTTTAAAAATTTAAGAAAGTACTCAAGTATGTACTACAATTATTAATTTGGTAAAAAAACAATTTTGTTGCGAAAATATTTTTAAACATATTAGCCTATCTACGAAGTTTACGTTTACGGAGTGTAGGGGGAAAAAAACAATTGACAAAATACTCCATTTTGTCAATTGTTTTGCCAACCCTGAGTGTAAGGAGTGTACATTTCAATGATAAATATTACTGACATGGCGCCGTCGAACATAAAAGTTTTATAAAAATATCAGCCAAAGTAACCCGAAGATGGCTTGACCTACATTTGTATTCTAGGCTTTTAAGAATTCCTCAGCTGTTTTTAATGTTTGTTTTCTGTGCAAAATGTTACATATGGAAGCCATTAAACGCATGCGTTGAATGGAATCTTACTTAACATAACAATGTGTATTTTTCTACATAAAAGAAAAACCAAACATGATTCGAGATCCGTTCCTGGATGTTTAAAAATAACATTTATTCTCCTTAGTTTGTACGAAATTTCAATGTCAGCAGCTATAACAAATGTTAACTTCCTTTAGAACTCGTGAAAATTACAGCATGTCTTGATTATAATTATGTAAGTAATACTGTCGGCATCTCAAATTGCTAGTCGTAAGTCAAACCTTAAAATTAATATCAATTCGTTTTATCCTTTGATTACATAATGCCTAGATTCCTAATCCGGTATCTAAAATTGAAGCAAAGAACTGTCAAAAAATACGGTCAAATGGACGTACTTTTTGACAGGTAAGAAGACTCTTATTAGATGTTCTAGCCATAGTTAATCTAGCGCGCCATTTTCAACGTGTGTCTAACGTCAAAAATAGCAGCTTCATTTTTTTTATAGGCCTACTGAGGGAATGCTCCATCTAGACAATATATCATAATCGAAGGTTATATCAATAATTTAAAATAAATTAATGTTTTGAAAGTTACAAGCCTTATGTGACTTTTAACAATTTTGGGGAAATTTTTTTTTCAATTATCGCTTTCTACAAGCCTAGTATTATGATAAAACGAATTGATAATAATTTTAAACTTTGACCTACGACCTTATACAGAGGTGTAATCTAATTGAATAGGGTACCCTTAAGGCAGGTTAATGCTTGTATTTCCTACTATAAAGAATATTTTGTAGAAAATGGATACCTAACGTTGAAATTATATCAAACGACAAGAACATAAACAATGTTTTAACGCTATTGGTCAATGTCAAAAATAAAATCGGGCAAGAGCATGTCGGCCCATGCTCATTGCAAGGTTCCGGCGACGTTGCCGTATGAAAAAATCCAATTTGAATAATTGCACCAGCAGAAGAGCGTATGTTCACTTACGCCCTTTTGTTAAGAAACGCAGTTTTTCAGTATTAACTCAATGTCGGTATATCCGATCATGTCCAAATAATTTTATTTTAAAGTATTTGTTAAGCGCTAATGAATAAAAACCTTTACGATTTTTTTCATATTTTTTGGTCACTCTGTTCAAAATATAAGGGGGAGGGGGACAAGTTACGCAAATTTCGGGACGTTTATTTCGAAAAATATTCACTTACTCAAAAAAGGTTTATTAGAAACCCTAAAATGTTTTTTAAAGATCTGTCGAAAGTGGTGCCAAAAAAAATTCGTTGTATGGAGTGCCATCCCAAAAAAATTACTTTTTTATTATTTGGCTATCAAACAAGTACCTAGCGGCTACTACATGACACCTTTTCACCAAATGTCTAACTTACAACACTACATTTTTATCACGCATATAAACACAGTGCACACAAGTCTATACCTACGCAATTACACAAAAAAGCAATAAAAATAAATCTATTCATGATTCTGAGTCGTTAATAAAATCAGCTGTTCAATGTTTGTATAGATTCTCGAGTATTTTAAACGATCAGTATTTTACTCTTTGATCGTTCTATGAATTATTATTACAATTTTTATCGTATCATTAAACACTACTAATGAAAGTCACGGCTACTGCACACTGCTCATTAGAGACGCGGTTTCTAGAAAAAAAATAAACAATTTTTTTTTCTTTGTAGTTTTTTTGTTCAAATAATTGTATTTGTTTTGTCAGATCTGCTCATTTTATTTACAATGCGGAAGCGTGAATTTGTGGTTAGCCTATAGTTTTTGAGCAACGTGCGACGTAGGCTGTGACAAGTCATCTAATTTTGAACTTTTAATGGTCTTGTAAGGAAATTAAAAATTATTAGTTTATCAATATTATGTACTACTAAATCAAATCGAGTTAAAGAAAATCCTACAGTTAGTGAGGGTTGCCAAGTTTTTTTTAGAAGAAATATACTATATCTGATTTCAAAGGGGGTTAATAAAGAGTACGGACTTATAAGAAAGAGTATCATTATTTTTTTATTTCTTTAAGTATTTTTTGGTACTTTTTGCAGCTCATAACGTTTCATTGTTTTAAAAGAATTGTACCTACAACTCCAAACATTCTAAATATAAGTTTACATAGATACCTAGTAAAGTAAATATTGTGTAAAAAAGAGTATTTTAGCGTACTCTATAATCTATCACATTATACACACTGAATTGTACTCTACATGATAAAGAGTACAATATATACTTTTAAAATACTGTTGGCAACTAAGGTTGCTACCCGTACTTTAACGGGTAATTGTACTCTAAACTTTATGAGAAGTATAAAGTACGCAAAAATACTTACGGGAATTCAATTTAAATATTTATTAAAAAAACGTACCTACTTAACTTAAATACAGACAGTAAAGATGCGTGATGACGATAAGGTATTTGTTAAATGTTGTTAAAAATTATGAAGAATATTTTAAGAAAATAAACTTAATTAAATTGTAATTTATTTTGACGCAAAGTACTTTTTCTACTTTTAATACCCAAAAAAAGGGGCAACCCTATTGGCAACCCTAGTTGACTCTGTCTCTAGATGCTACATTATGAAAGCTTCAATGCTTTGTATGTCTGAACTTTTTGAGGCAGCTCGAATGTTTCATTAACTCGATTTTTCATCGATTTTAAACCCCTTCGTATCGATTATTAAAACAATTCTAGGTTATTCGTATTCTGCAAAAAGTATTCATGATTAAGTTAATAGCTTATGTATGCCTACTTAACGGCATGATAAGGCTTAAAACCATCGTAAATAAGATAAACTTAAGTACTGATTACTTGTCATTTTAAGTAGTTACTTTAAGTGTTTATCTAATTACTCTTTAGCGGGGATAAGCGGTGGAATAAAGAGCGCTTAAGGCTTGACACAGTTCAGAAGGTATCTATACTAATATTATAAAGCTGAAGAGTTTGTTTGAACGCGGTATTCTCTGGAACTACTAATCCGAATTAAAAAAATCTTTCACTGTTGGATAGCCATTTATCGAGGAAGGTTATAGGCTATATAACATCACGCTACGACCAATAGGAGCAGAACAGCAATGAGAAATGTTGCAAAAACGGGGGAAATTTACGCAGACGAAGTTGCGCGGGACAGCTAGTTAATAATAATGGTCTCCGAACCGATGTCGGTTACGGCGGCTAATCTCATTAGAGACTAGCCAACTACGCAGGAGATATACAGGGTGTTTGGAGGGTGAGTAGCCATAGGAAAATGGTTGATAGGTAACGCTGTTGGTTACTTGTTGCGCCTAATTAAATAACATTTTGCCCTACGTTAGGCGAGTTATAATTTTTTTTCTATTTTTTCAAGAAAATCCCCATTTTTTTTATAAATGGCTTAATTTTTTTAAAATTAATGATCCAGGTGTCAATTAAATGATTTATTTTTATTGTTTAGTGATGTCTTATTCAGATTTAATCATAATTTCATACAAACAATGAAACAAAAACATAACATACCCTCTCAAACATCCATAACCCAAAAAGAAAAAGTGTTATGTCCACTTTACAAGGTAAATTAAAAAAAAAATTATAAAGTGTGAGATTTTAAAATGCTTTTAAAAACTACCCTAGTTAATACTCTTTGTAACGGTATGTAACATGTACCATAAATACTCGAATAACCTACCAAAAAACCGGTTTGTCTGAAAGAATGCCTTAAAAGGGTGACGACCAAACTAGTCAATTGAGCAGGTAAAATCCTTTTGTCTCATTCTAACAAAGCTAAAATAGCGTGCTATCTCTTTCATCGGTTAACAATACACCCATCGGCCCCCCCGCGCTCTGTGTCCCTGTCGTGCATGTGTCGAGACCAGTCGAGACTTGTCGTTCTCTGCTACCTCACGTGTTTTTAACTCCGCTCCGCGCATTGTTTGCGTTTTCTTCTGTTAAGTTTTGTTATTTTGTTATTGCTGCTGTTTTTAATGGCTGCTTTTACTAACGAAGAATACGCCGATATGCTGATGGTATACGGGAAAGCTGATGGAAATGGACGAGAAGCAAAAAGAATTTACGAAGAGCGTTTTCCCAATAGACGTCAACCTAATCGTCATACTTTTGAGACGACCTTTAGACGCTTAAGGGAAACTGGCAATTTAAATCGCCGTGAACCTGGAGTTGCCAGACAACGTAATGTTGCTGATGAAGAACGTATTCTGGATGCTTTTGAAGAAGACCCCACAACAAGTATCCGCACTGTAGCTGCAACGCTAAATCTCAGCGCATGGAAAGTGTGGTCTGTTCTTCGTGCGAATGGAAAGTATCCTTTTCATTTCACCCCCGTGCAAGGTCTCGAAGAAAATGACTACCAAAGACGGGTTCAGTTTTGTCGCCTCTTGCTACACATGGATCTTGATAACCACGACTTCTTAAAAAGTATCCTGTGGACGGATGAATCAAAATTTACAAGGGAAGGCATTACAAATTTTCATAATTTGCATCATTGGGCCCCAAAGGATCAAAACCCAAAAAAGAAAAGAGCGGTGGCCTTTCAAAGGAAGTTTGCGGTAAACGTTTGGGCAGGGCTAATTGGTAATACACTAATTGGCCCACATTATCTACCAGACAATTTGAATGGCGTTATTTATCTAGATTTTTTGATAAATGATTTGCCCGAGCTCATGGATGGAGTTCCAAATGTCGAGAATCAAGAGCCAATTGTTTATTAACAAGATGGCTGCCCGGCGCACTGGACATTAGCAGTCCGGGAATACTTAGACGATACATTTCCCAACGCTTGGATTGGCAGAAATGGCCCTATCCCATGGCCTGCAAGATCGCCGGACTTGACACCTCTGGATTTTTATGTCTGGGGCCGTGCTAAAGATCTTGTGTAGGTATACGGAAACCATTGACACAAGAGAACAGTTAATAGAAAAAATAAATAATGCATTTCTGATAATGAAGCAAGAAATTAGGCTAAGCCATACCACAACGGAAATAAGAAAGAGATGTTACGCATGTATTAGAAATAATGGACAACAATTTGAACAAGATTTACAATAAATTATTTAAAAATTGAATTGCTTTTTTTTTATCAGCCCGTCATAAAGTAGAAAAATTGCAATACATTTAATGTAAATTAATTTATCTACATTAATTTAATGTAGATAAATTAATGTAATTTATTCATTAACTTATCTAACACATAGCCATAGCTAAACCTATTGCACTTTTTCGTTATGTTATCTGTAACAAAAGGATTTTACCTGCTCAATTGACTAGTTTGGTCGTCACCCTTTTAAGGCATTCTTTCAGACAAACCGGTTTTTTGTTGAGTTATCCGAGTATTTATGGTACATGTTACATACCGTTACAAAGAGTATTAACTAGGGTAGTTTTTAAAAGCATTTTAAAATCCCACACTTTATAATTTTTTTTTTAATTTACCTTGTAAAGTGGACATCACATTTTTTCTTCTTGGGTTATGGATGTTTGAGAGGGTATGTTATGTTTTTGTTTCATTGTTTGTATGAAATTATGATTAAATCTGAATAAGACATCACTAAACAATAAAAATAAATCATTTAATTGACACCTTGATCATTAATTAAAAAAAAATTAAGCCATTTATAAAAAAAATGGGGATTTTCTTGAAAAAATAGAAAAAAAATTATAACTCGCCTAACGTAGGGCAAAATGTTATTTAATTAGGCGCAACAAGTAACCAACAGCGTTACCTATCAACCATTTTCCTATGGCTACTCACCCTCCAAACACCCTGTATAGTGCACAAGTGTTTGCGGAGACACAAGTGCACTCTCTATTCTCTCGCTCTCATAGCCCGATGGTACGGAAATCCGACACGACCGGAGATAGATTAGGCGCAGGACCGAGGGCTTAACGTGCTCTTCAATGCACGGAGGGGTATGACAATGTTCGAAAGCGGTTACCCATCTATTGACCGACATTGGTACCGTAACTAAAACTCGCAGATATCTTGATCTTGGTGACCAGTGACTCAGGGACCCCTTAATATACCTTCTAATATAGCATACAATCAAGTTCAAGTAACGCAGCCATAGACATCATTGTTTTTAAACTGCACCGAATTCGATTCGATCGACTTGCACCGATCGTGGTCACGGGTCACGATCGGTGCAATTCGATCGAATCGAATTCGGTAAATAAAAGGTTCATACCTTTAAATAATTCACATATACAGAGACCGTGCTTATGTGTGTATTTATGGCTTGACTTAAAGCCTGAAACCACACACAGCTTAAGTAATTAATGTAATGATGATCCCTATAGTTGAGTTTTGAGCTTTTTAACACGTTTTTTATTATGATTAAGAAAGAAGGAAGGATTTAGGTGGCATTGATACTGTTATGTGCTAGCGTGACGCTTATAATCAGGAGCACTACCTGCTCGTCTCTCCATTTCGTTTATAAAAAACCGGGCAAGTGCATGTCGGGCCACGCACAATGTAGGGTTGCAGCTGTTACTCGTAAACTTGTAAAGCCTACTTAGCTGTGATAGTTTTCCTTTTAATTTCACTATTTATACTACTACCGTGATTTTTTTCAAATACCCAAAATCAACCATTTAGCTGACAGGTGGGGGGACACTTGACTCTAACAACAATTTGTAAAGCTAGTAAATTTGGTTGTGTATGGGGAGCTCCGAACTACTTGACCGATATTAATTAAATTGAGTGTGGAGGTAGCTTGAACTTTGTGAAAAGGCATGGACTAAAGAGCGAGGCTCAGGCCAATTCTCAATGTAAGATGATTTCATTTGATGAGTACCCACCACGTTAAGTGGGAAGAGCTAGTCTAAATTAAGAATACTTACTGTGTACTACATAATATATCTTATCCGCAAACTATAAATAACTTCAAACTTGAGAACTGACTTCGCACCAAATTCAATTTCAGTTAAGCAACCTAATAAATCTTCCTTTTTTACGATTTCTTCCTACCAGTCATTTATACTTAGACATGTGTACGCTATCATTAAGAAACTCACCTGTCGTTTTAGATATATTTCGGAACTTAATCGCGTGAATTATTTAAAGGTAGGTACGAACCTTTTATTAACCCGACGTTTTGATTGAATTGCACCGATCGTGGTCACGGGTCGCCTAGAAGATAGTCGACCCGTGACCACGATCGGTGCAGACCAGATTCGTACCTTTAAATAATTCACGCGATTAAGTCCCGAAATATATCTAAAGGCGCGTCTAAACTGGTCATTTTGTACGGCAGTTTGTGGTGGCACTATTGGCAACTAATTGCTCGGCCAATCATGGCAATATGTCTGCAATTGTATGACGCATGATTCAGTTGCCAAAAAAAAGGCTACACAACCCGGCAACAATAAAATAGAAAGCGATTGAAACAACAACAAAATTGTCCGGGAAACATTGCGGAAAATCGATCGCTCAGAGTCCGGCAACCATCATATCAATATTGAAGAATACTGCCATGTTACCGCCCCAGCATTGCCGTAAAAATGACCCGTTTAGACGCCCCTTTATATGTATAAAAATCGCGAAAGTTTAAAAGCACCTGTCGTTGTAAAATATATCTTTACAAACCATAAATTTATTTGATATGGGTATAGCGCAGTCTGCCTTATCTAATCCAAAATCAGACATAGCATTCGCAATGTGTAAATTGGTGACCATGTCTTGCGAACTACCCCCTCAAAATTCACTTGTATAGGTTATACTAGGTGTAGTTTGTATTTTCTCCAAAATTTTAATATTATTTAACATACTTGATGCAATAGTTTAAGTTACAATGGGTTGACGTATCCAATAGGATAAAAACCCTTAAACAATAAAGATAAAAAAAAAAAAACAATATCTTTACAAACTGTTTACATCGCCGTCAAACGTTACAAGTCACCTTACTACACTATTACTCATCTGTTTATTTGACCTGAAAAAATCAAACTCAAATTCCACTCTCGCGTCTAATTATATCATCTAAAGATAGATTCAATCTCAAATCTAATTAAAACTAAAGTAACACATGTTGTCTACGTCACCGTCTTGTAATGAATGCGTTCTTTTGTTTATAAATTCCGTCAATACTGAGTAATTACTGAAACGATTGCATTCGACCTTCGGTTCTAACAAACTACTTGTCAAGCTTCTATGATGTCATGAGAATGACAGTGAAATATGAGATTTGCTAATTAAATTCGCGATTGAAATTAAAATAGTTCCGTGTATACAATAGCGGCAGTAGGCTAATGGCTAAGGCATCGGTACCCATTATACTGCCGACGTAAACCCACTCCTTTTTTTTTTGTTTTGGTGAATAAAAAATCCTAACGAACATCCCCAGCGTCCGGGGAAGACGATGGAGGTAGTGTGGGGTTTGCACCCAATAAAAAACCCGCCGTGTATCGCTCGTTCGCTCGCCACCTTCGCAAACGGGCCGCCGGAATTTGTTACGTGAACCCATTCCTAACACAAACCTTTGAGCTTAGCTGGAGGGGTTAACAAGATTGCTAGTAATGTGGGAACTCAATCCCACGTAATCTTTAAAAAAAAACAAATAAATAAATAGTAATATCAAATGTCAGTTAACACTATATTACTCGACTAGCGGACGCCTCGCAGTTTCACCCGCGTAATTCCCGTTCCCGTGGGAATGCAGGGATAAAAAGTAGCCTATGTCACCCGGGAATAAATAGTGTAGCTTACCAATGGTGAAATAATTTTTGAAATCGGTTAAGTTTAACTAATCTTTCCTCTTTATAATATTAGTATAGAAGTGTAGATTAAGGAAGATATATTAATGTTTTAGCTATTTTTAGTATTAACGTACCATTATTTAACGCCTGGGATTCGCTCATTTATTTGGAATTACCGTTTATTTATTATTACCATAGAGGAAATGGAACGTCCCGCTTGTAATTGTATCGCATCGTGATAAATTCCATAAATAAATTGAATACTCAATTAATGCGAAATCTAATCCAAAATATATTGGTATAGCTCTCTCGCTTAATACATTTTCACGTTATTATTCATACATTAGTACCTTAAAAGTGAATGCAACTATTGATTTTGAAAAAAATGTACTCCGGTTTTCACCCTATTTAGGGATGAATTCGTGTGCCAAATTTTAATTCAATCCGTTCAGTGATATGAACTGTGCGTTGATGTATATTATTCAGTTACGATTTCCCAAGTATCATAATATTATACAATGATACTGAAAATTGTAACGATATTTTTTAATGTATTGTCGTGTATGTATTTTTTTAGTTATTATTAAGGATGAGATGCTAGCAAAGCAAGCAGTTACAGTAAGCCGTAAGCTATAAATGCTATCAACCTCATTCTTATCTAATCAAATCCATTAATCTTAAATCCATTGTGTCCTGATTTCAAAATTTCTGCACGCTGTGCAATGAGTAATGTCAGAAATAGTTTTATTAGTTTATTTGACGACAAATGGTCTTGACATTGGCTGTATATCTTTCGCGGTATTTTTATTATCAAATCATTTTGACAGTTCCAACTTATTAAAAAATATGTTTAAAAGAAAATTTTGTGAATTACTGACTTTATTTTCGCGTTCGTTGACCTACAACTATGCTAAATAGTTTGTGGTAAATCACTCATGATAAAAATATTTTTTCTTTTTGTCTGGCTTATAGTGGAACATGCAGCACTGTTTTTTTTTTAAATATTATAAATCGTTTCGCATTTAGTTGTCACTGTGTGGCCACAAAACACAGGGAGTGCAGAAAGAAAGCTTGATACCCGAGCCCTCTAGCAACTGAGCTGCTAACGATTAATCATCCAAAGAGACTTAAACGCACCACATAATCAAACTAGATTTCGTAATCGACGACTCCTGCCATAGGACTCTTGACGCCAACACACTTCTTCAAAGTCTTAATACTAATTGCAGAGATTGACTAATGCAAAGGAGAAAAAAAAATGTTATTTTGCTTTCTCCTTGAATATCGTCTGACATTCGTAAACGTTGCATTCTGTAACCTAAGTTTTTTAAAATATTTAGGTGATTTTACGGCAACGCCGACTTTGACGTTGCGACAATAGGTGTATAATAACAACTACTAACTAAAAACTTAACATTATATGTAAACACAGTGATCGAAGTCACCTAGTAAGCAAAGAATGCCTGTGACAGGTGACTGGTGGTGGTGTTGTGTGTGTGTGTGTGTGCGCGCGCGTGTGCGTGTGTATGCCTGAATTTGTGTGTATGCATATGTTACTTTAAATGTTGTAATAAAGCCTCCGTGCCTAGGTGCATTACGTAGATGTCGGTCCGTAGAAATCATTACTATTTAAAACCATTCTCTAACGTAATAAGACGAAGTACAAATGCGAGGTGGTCTTATGCATGTAGGGTTTCAGTATTGAAACTAGGTCGACAAACAATATCTTACACTGATTTCTCGTGTCATACAATAAAATAGATATACTATATATGTATAGCTACATCTAGTAGAATTCGATCGAAACGTCGGGTAATTAAAAGGTTCGCGCTTTTAAATATTTCACCCGATTAAGTCCCGATAATATTCTAATACATTTAGTTCGTTGCGCTCTCCGCTAGATGGCTTAATAAAATTAATCTGCACACTAAATCTCATAAAAATCCGGATAATTGTTTCGGAGATAAACACAAAAAGTCGGAACCATTATATTTACGGATCATTGTCACAATTTTGTCCCAGGTATGTATGGTTGACACACATAACAACCTGTTACAGGCCATCGTAGGTACGAGTACCTACGCTTTGTGTTACAGATATTGGTTACAGAGGTAATTATTCACCTTAATTTATTTCCATTCTTGTTATTTAGGTGCCCAATAATGTTACCAATAAGTAACTCAATTATAAGTCGCTGCTCTGCAAAAGAAACTCTTTTCTCTCCAACTAACTCAAAATTCTTCTGAAATTACTCCGTATTATTCGAAGTACGTAATTTGAGAAGAAAGAACGGTACGTGGCTAAAGTGGCTTTACAAATGTAGCTTAAACGACTGCGAATATATTTCTAACCATTTGCTCTGAATAGAAAGAATCTCATTTGAATCGATTTTGTAAGTCTAAAAGTCTGGAATACTCAATTTCTAATACATTTGCTTTTGTATTCACCAGAGAATTGCGTAGTGACTTTATTAGAATTCAAGTTGGTACTAAATTGCTTCATTTTGAATGTCGGCGTTTTTTGAAGCTAAATAAGTCTAAAAATTAAGTGCGTGCGGGGTTAAAGATCTTGACAGTTTCGCCCACTATACTTTTATCATGTAACTTACTATTTATATTACCTGATGTCATTATAATTAAATTGTTGTCTTTTCATAGCATAGTAGCTCTATCGCAATTTTTATACATATTAGATATATTTTGGGACTTAATCGCGTGAATTATTTAAAGGTACGAACCTTTTATTTACCCTACGTTTCGATCGAATTGCACCGACAGAGTCGACCCGTGACCACGATCGGTGCAATTCGAACGAAACGTCCTACAAAAAAACCTTTAAATAATTCACGCGATTAAGTCCCAAAATATATCTAACATAGTAGCTCTCTAAAGGAATAACTGAATTTCAGAAGGTATTTTATTTAAAGGCTAGATTAGAAAATTACTTGTGCAGTCGTCACTGAGTTCATCAGCTATGTTTCTATTTGAAAGATTACGGTGTAACTTAATGACTAATTTGAACCTCTGATATTAATAGACATTACGCATTGCGATAACTATGTCATAAAGATTCCAAAAATAGATATGACAAGGACGTGTTTTGAGCTTAAAAATGTAATCATGTCATTCGAATATTGATGAAGCCAATTTTTTCATAGTATTTCAAAAGAATTTCAGTTAAAATTAATGTTAGAAATCATTTTGCGTCCCATTTAATAAAATTCTAACTAAAATATTGGCATAAACCCACACATTTTTTTGATTGGTAATACTGATTAATGATCATAATTTTTACACGTCTACGTGATTTGAAAAAGAGGGCAATGTCTTTAAAATATACTGTTGAACGACAAATAGTTCGCGGTTTTGTTGAAAAATGCTAAGACGCTAACGACAAACGTTGATATTTTCATTCATATAACAGATTAACTCGCAAATATATCACATTCAAAACTACGCAACAATTATCCTAATTCAAATAAAACGTTGTACATTCACCTCAATCTTATATTTTCTCATTAAATTTTATATTATGACGGTAAAATATTCAGAAATAGTGTCACTACTCGATGTTTTATAGTGACTATATTTCACTAAAAATAAATTGGTTTTATTTTTAAAATGTTGAGAGATACATTGACACATATTGCTGTGAATGTATGAATTGTAAATTAATATGTATTGGCGTGTTACTTGGATTGTTTTAATGTTCTGCTAGGATTACTTGAATGGCTCACGGCACTGCACAGTGTTTCATAAAACCCATTTTTCGGACATCCACTTTTTATTGTAAAATAGGTTAGATATTGTCATTTACATGCACGTTGTTTTTAGCCCCATTTATCTATCTTTGTGAAAAAAAAATGTAAAAATCGTTCGTCTTTTATCTCGAAAATAAAAACTTAAAATTGAAAATCTCGTATATCTCTTGACCTAAGAAAGCAGCGAGGTTCAATAATGCTTTAAAATATGCAGAATTAAGGACGTTAAATTTATTTCTGAATTTCGAGATAGAAATAGACGATTTTCAACATTTATTTTGTTGATAAACTTTCGCGATTTGTACACATCATGAAAATATAATTATATATATATTACGAGTCTTAATCGCGGGTCTACCCGTGACCACGGCCGTATACGGTCGAAACGTCGGGCAATAAACAAGGTATTTTACCTTAAATTTTCACGCGATTAAGACCCGTAATATATATACATATTTTAATATTTTTTTTGGCTAAAACTAAGTTGCATGTAAATAAAGAGATCTATCCGATTTTACAATAAAAATGGGACGTCTAATATTTTTTTTTTTTTTTTAAATATAGCAATGTGGGATTGTAGAGGCTTTATAAAACACTGTGTACTGGAAATACGATTTAGTGTCAATAACCGAGTTCTCAGGGTTACTATAGTGACTAAGTGTAGAAAAATCTTAGCCTACTTTTATAATTCGCGTGGTTTATTGAGAATAAATCCGATTTTAGATACGGTTAACGATAAGTGTGACAAAGTTGCACGTAATTGAATAGGTAAGTACGTGGTTAGTGACAATTTATTGGTTGATTTATTATCTGATCTGATCTGAGAGGTAAATCGACGTAACGAGGCCGATTTAATAATTTTATTTATTCTTTTACATGGTCAGTTTGAGTCTTAAGCGTCTTCCAGACGGTTGGCGAAAATCGCAAAAGTTTAAAAACAAAAATTTCCACTATAATTCCAGAATTATAGTGGAAATTGCTTACGGGAATAATTAAAGCGTCTTCCAGACGGTTGGCAAAAATCGCGAAAGTTTAAAAACAAAAATTTCCACTATAATTCCAGAATTATAGTGGCAATTGCTTAAGGGAATAAAAATCGCGAAAGTTTAAAAACAAAAATGTCCACTATAATTCCAGAATTATAGTGGAAATTGCTTACGGGAATAATTAAAGCGTCTTCTAGACGGTTGGGAACAAGCCTTTCCGCCAAGGTGACCTAGCTTGTTTTGTGTGTAACAGTGTATCAGTGGCGGAGGGTCCTTAGGATACCATTCTTTTCGGTTTCCCTTTAAATTGTATTTCAAACTTTAAACCATTTCTAACAGGATACATTTTCGTAAATTTTAACCCTTCGCCTCTGCAGTGTATGGTTTACAACATCCGTCTACACTGTTGGACACCAACAAGGTCACCTTGGCGGGAACGCTTGTTTCCAACCGTCTAGAAGACGCCCTTATTATTCCCGTAAGCAATTGCCACTATAATTCTGGAATTATAATGATATTTTAAGATCATGTTTTTGCAAAGCAAATAGATGTACTGTAATGACAGTGATACGACTTCCAAAAAGAGCTGTCAGACACTCAAACATCACTATTATATTAAGTGTAGTAAACATTGAAAGTAGACTACTTTTAGTTTTTTTTATCTTAAATGATATGAAAGAGGTTGTTTTATAAGGTATTTGAATTTGTTTGTCGTATAGGAAAAAGGACTTGTAAAAGTACATCGCTGTAACCTGTGGGAGTGCTATGAGGAACTGTTTGACATGGTGCCACCGTCACCTTTCTAGCATTGCAATCCATTCCACCTGGAAACAATACGGTCCTGTACGGATTGATTCCAGCGTTATTTTCTTCCATGTACGTGTAGACTCTGGAATGAACCACCTGCTGCGGTGTTTCCCGACCGCTACGACGTGTCTTTCTTCAAATGAGGTTTAAAGAGAGTTTTCACTTCACGATAGGCACCGGCTTGGGTGTGTCCCTGACATTCCTGAAGTCCATGAGCGGCGGTTACCGCTTACCATCAGGTGGGCCGCTGGCTCGTCAGCCAACCATAGGCTTTTTTTTAATTACCATCGGTGCAGTTTCATTAAGAGAAAGATGATATACAGATTAATCGTTGAAATTTGCAACGATAGCGACGCACATGTTTATATTTTCAATTAATCAATTTATAATATTTGCACGTCAATAGTATTTTTTATTATAGTTGTTTATTGTAGTTGTTTATTGTACCTCGAAGCCGTTTTACATACTAAATCAATAAAATTGTTTATGAAATGGAAATTGCTACAACCATTTATTATATAATTTTCTTATTTAACAAGATGAGTGATTCTTGCGTAATGTTATTTGAGAGAGTGAGAGTGCACTATAATATCCTGCAGAATGGACTAGTCTCTTAAATCTAGAAAACCATTATTATTTGGAATATTGTTTTTAAACTTTCGCGATTTTTATACATATTAGATATATTTCGGGACTTAATCGCGTGAATTATTTAAAGGTACGAACCTTTATTTACCCGACGTTTCGATCGAATTGCACCGATCGTGGTCACGGGTCGACTGATGGCAGCTTAGCGATGTCTCCGTGAGGCGCGGGGTTTTTCAACGAAATATATCTAATATGTTTGTGAATAGTTAATAGTTAGAAAATATACCCAACTGGTAGAAACAAGTGCATTTAACCAAAGGATTTTTTTAAAGATCATTCCCGTCCCACCCCAGTAAGGTACCAGCCCTGTCGAGGGAGTCGTTACCGTAGGAAATAAGGTAACGGAACCCTCGAACTTAGCAGTCAGGGTCACTAACCACTAGACCAACAGGTCCACTTAGTTTCTGAGCTCTCGGTGTTATATGCCTCGGGTCTGAATCTCTTCAATATTTTAAAATTAAATACATACCTCATATGAAAAACTAGCTGACCCGCGCAACTTCGTCTGCGTAAATTTTCCCCGTTTATGCAACATTTCTCATTGCTGCTCCGCTCCTATTGGTCGTAGCGTGATGTTATATAGCCTAAGCCTTCCTCGATAAATGGGCTATCCGACAGTGAAAGAATTTTTCAATTCGGATCAGTAGTTCCTGAGATTACCACGTTCAAACAAACAAACTCTTCAGCTTTATAATATTAGTATAGATAAAGTATTATGTTCGATGTAGCAGCTGTACTTAATCTAATTATTGCTTGCACATAGAGTTTTAAGTATGTAGTCACGTAGGACCGTTCGTTGCATCAGTTTTTATGGCTCTTATGATAATGGGCTTTATATATAATTTCTTCTAGTAAAACTTAAGTCTTAGCCGTAACTGTAATCACATTAATTAAAGTATTAACTGGTAACCACTGCCTGCGATTTTCTCGTAGATTGAAAAACAAATATATCATACGGGAACCGTAGATTCTGAGACCAACAAAATTATTACAAAACCCTGCTTAAAATTAATAACTGAAATATTTTAGCGTCACAAAGCCGCCATTTTTTTTTCTAATTTTGATATAGGTACCCAGTGTCACTCAAGTCACATCTGAGACGAATCTAATGATATCTCTCAAGCTAAAGTCCATCAAGTTAGGTTTTAGGCCAAAAAATATACATAGGTTCATACATAACAAACACGTTGAGTTATAAAAAGTAGCCTCTACATAATTTCCCAGACTGCTATCTATTGATCGATACCTCCTACGTAAATTGTTGTATCTACAAAACAGCAGTTACAGCAACCTAACTACCTAAAAAAAAACATTTTTTTTATTTTTTATTATACAAGGTGTAACAGAAAGGTGTGGTCACATTCAAGGGTTGGTATGTGCCCATGATACTGAGTACACATACCTAATTTTATCAAATTCGGATTACCCTAAACATGTTTATTATTTTTTCATTCGTTTATTTATGCACGAAAAAATAATTAATTAAAAAAAGTATGACTTAAAAAGTTCTATGCCATAATAATCCAATCGAATTTTGTACCAGAGGTATAATTCTAACGCCATACCTACGCCTTTCACTACTGAATTTTGACAAAAAGATTAAGTTACAACTATGTAATAATAATGCAACCAGCCAAGGCACCATGGTAGGTGCAATATTGATTGAGATTGAAGGTAGCCTAATGGATAAGGCATTGGTCTAGCAATCGTGAGGTCGCGGGTTCGAATCCTACCCATTATACTACCGACGTCAACCCACTCCTAACACAAGCCATTGAGCTTAGCTGGAGAGGTTAACAGGATTGCTAGTAATGTGGAACCACAATCTCACATTGCTAGTTATCTTTTAAACAAGAATAAAAAACTTTAAACTGACATTTACTGCAGGACATATTAAGATTTTTAAACTTCTAGTAATAACTGACATCCACGCAAACCATGCCATGAGCAAAACTGTCACTATGTAGCTAATTTCGCCTTCCTAAGTTCAGCCACTCGACAAACGTAAAGGTGTCGACCTGAGCTATTTTTAGCCAGAAACTTCTCAATGTTCTCATTTTGCTCACGCTGTTTATGAACTAGATAGGTGGGCAGGTGACGTGTTGTCAAACAAAGTATGCAGCCACAAGGAAGACAGGTTTTCTCAAATACTTTTGACGTTGCAGTGCCTGCAAAAGCGTCACTAAACTTAATATACTTCAAAATGGTGCGTAAGCGGGCTTTCAAAGGTCACTATCGTGAATGAAATATTTTTTTTTTTTTTAAATATTAGGGCATTTCTCAAAATTAGCACTTAGCTTTAGCGTAGTCAGGTAAATATAAAAATAAAATAAGTTAAAAAAAAAAGTTTTCTCAAATACTTTAGGCGTTGCAGTCCTACAAAAGCCTTACTAAACTTAATATACTTCAAAATGGTGTCAAAATGGTGCGTAAGCACACTGTCAAAGGTCATTATCGTGAATGAAATAAATTTTATTCATTTTTTTTAAATCTTAGGGCATTTTTCAAAATTAACACTTTAGCGTAGTCGGGTAAACATAAAAATACAATCCTTAGCTTTTTCATCAATTTTAATCATTTAGTTAGACAAATAAATCATGTACCTAGTGAACCTTGATATTATGCAATACAAAAAAAAACAAAATAATAATTATTAATAGTTATAAGGATCATATAATTATCCATCAGTTCTCTCTCTCATCTCAGAAAATAATAACTTAAGTACACGATCGTTTAAATAGCGAATCTCCTCTTAAAAAAAACAGATTAAAATAGTGATCTTATCCAACGCAGAGCAACATCTTCACTTTAAAACAACATTATGATGAAAAAATTATGAATTAAGTCGTCTAAAAATATTTCTCTTTACATTTTCTTGACACAAATTAATATTAATTTCTGCTCAAACGTCAACGTTTCAAGATATTCGTTCAACATTAGTTCTTAATCATCTTAACCTACGCGTGTTCCGCATTTATTTAAACTCAGGCCATACCCATTAAAACTATAAATTGAGGATGCTTCTACGATACGATACGAGTTACGATATTAAATACGATATTTTATCGCCGGTACGTTCCGATATATCGTAATCCTACAACTATTATATCAACGTACAACGATGTGTCAGTTACTATTGATAAGAATTGTATCAAGAATACAATTTTCATTTTGTTGTATTGCGTTAATAATTTTTTTTTTTCTTTTTTTAAAACGACTCCCGCAGTAGGGTACAAGCCCTGTGTCGCGGGGACTTTACAAACATACAAGTCACGGACACAAAGTACACCCAGACCCGGAACAACACTTTGTGGATCACACAAAGTGGTGTCTCGTGTGGGAATCGAACCCACAACCTCTTGCGTAGCAGTCGGACACATTCCCACCGCGCCACAGAGGCAGTCTATAATATAGCTGTAAGATAGATATTAAACCCATTTTTCATTTATTTTTATATAAACCATGTCCATAGATGAGAATTGAATAATTAGACAAAATACTATACAGGGTGTAACAGAAAGGTGTGGTCAAATTTCAACAGCAGATAGGGTATGTTATCAGTATTGCATTTACCATGGTGCCATAGCTGGTTGTTATTACATAGTTATAGCATATTCTTTTTGTCAAAATTCTGTAGTGAAAATCGTATGGCATAAGAATTATACCTCCTCCGGTACAAATTTCGATCGATGGCATAGAACTTTTTAAGTCATACTTTTTTTAATTAATAACTTTTTCACTCATAAATAAACGAAGGAAAAAATAATAAATATTTAGGGTACTCCGATTTTGTTAAAATTAGGTATGGGTACTCAGTATCATGGGTATATACCAATCCTTGAATATGACCACACCTTTCTGTTGCACCTTGTAGGATCTCTTAAAATATTTAAAGTTAATTATAATAATGTAATCATGCCAACGAACAAAAAATACGGTCAAACGGCTACTTTACCTTATAAGCTCAAAATTCTACTCAATTTTAACCCGATTAGATTATACACAGATGTTTATCTCCATTTATTTTTTTATTTTTATTTATTTATTTATATACTAATATCACATATTACTTACAGCTAGACCAAACGTAATAGTGGAAGAACATAATATTTATAGGTAGAATTATATCACCTGGCTTACTTAACTTTGGATTAAATTTAAAATGCATTTTGGCTTTAACTGGCGATCGGATTTGGTCCGTTTGACCGATTTCTTAGAGCAATTGCAGTCACGCATTACCGTTAAAAATAATGTATGAAATCTATGTGGTACAAACAAATCCGATCATCTGTTGACACTATTCTATTTCTTTAAGGGTGAATCAGTGATGATTTGGTGATTAATTAGATCAATAGATCAGTGTTAAAGAACCTACATAGTACTTACCATAGTCGCGTCTTGTGATGGGTCACCATGTTCATTATGAAAATGCTTCCTATCTGGCACCTGAATACCTCGATTCTGGATCATCTTCATCTCTCTCGTGTCATGAAGATCTTCCGTCTCATCGTCTTATGAGAAAGATAAAAGAAAAAAATGCACTGTATTGAGTTTGGCTAGCAGAGGAGGCCTTTTTCTTCACTCTGCTGGACATAGTTAACTAGAATTCATAGATAAACCGAAAAAATGGTGTACCCTCCGCCATAAGAGTTGCAAAAATGGCGGCAATCTGACATGTCGCTATTTTTACAGCTCCGCGTTTAAAGTGTAAAACAGTGTAAAATATACTTGAAATACGTGATAACTGGACCAGAAGACCTTGTGATTGAAAGAAATTATACTTGAAACTGGCGTATGCACTTAATGTGCGAGCCATAATCTCTAGCGAATAATATTGGAGGGAAGAGGAAAAAAAAAACCCTTCGATAATATTGGCTAATTACCTAATGAGATAGGCCGCTGCATCCTAAATCGTTTGAAAGAAAATTATTCTTCAAAATTCCAAATTCAAATTGTGCACTGATCGATGTAGACTTGACTCACGTATGCGCGCGCGCCGTTCTATTTCTTACCTTAATGACGTTGTAATCTTTGACCGGAGCCACTCAATCTATTCGATCCTAATACATTTAATGTGTTTGTTTGTTTGTTGATGACCTATTTATAGCTTGTATACTTTTTTTCCCACCAATATTTATAAGACCGTGTTGCATATGAACCTAGCCCTTTCTCACGGCTTCCCCTGTTTTCAATTTCATTTCGATTGAAATTTAGAACCCCTTTTAACCCGGGTTGATTTTTTATAAATCTGTTCTTACCGGATTTCTGTTTCAACTCAAAACGTTCAGTTTTTTACGGCACATCTACAGATCAAGAAGGTCCCAAATGGACTGAACACTATTTTGTTACTGAAGACGTCAGACGTCGAACTTTGACCTTTCGAGTATGCATCTTTCTCTTTCGCCCCTACCACTACTGTACCTTATTTAGAAAGAGAATGTGGACTCTTTGGAGCAGACGACACGAAGAGCCCTAGGCACACTTATGTTTTTAGAATTTGGTCTCCAGTATTCACTATAAGCTTCTTGCTGTAGATCTTTAACCACACCACTATGCCGTAGCATTCTGCAGTAAAATATACACACGAAGTCAGCCACGAGGCTATTCCCTCTTCAAGAATGAAGTCATATTTGTCCCGTTTCCCTTTCCATTCATAGCAAAGTTTGAATAGAAATTAAGCACAGAATATTTTGTTGTTTCCAAATGTTGAGTTAGAAACAACGAATTACATTATTTCGCATCCAAAGCACGTAGCTAATTACATTCAAACATAAACTAGACTGTTTTTATAAATGTCTAATTACGATCCTTTTATGGAGCTTGTTAATGTAATCGCTTGTACTTGACAGATGTTTTTTTAGTTGACTTATAAAGTAATTTATAGATGCTTTACCAGGTCAACAATTATTTACTTTATTTTGCAACCAATTTTATTTTTTTAAGCTATTACATAGCTTTTATAGAGCGGGCTTTGAGCGCGGCGACTGACCGATCAAGAAATTCCGTAACGAAAATAAAACCTTACACCCCCCCACTCCGCCTACCATGTAGCTCGGCCGATCGTTCGCTTAACGTATATGTATATATTATGGTACGACTGTACGAAGCTCGCACGGATCGAGACGAGATGCTCCAAAATGAAAAAAAAAAAGTTTTTTTTTAAATTGCATACGTTGATAAAAAATGCTATGCAATAGCTTTACCGCGGCAGTCCCCGAATGCCACACATTTTAAGAATAGTATCACCTCATCTCGCGATTTCTCATCGGAGGACGGGCAGCAGCGTCCTCTGCGTACTTTAAAGCCTTACTGCGATCATCAACCCGCCCGCCAAGCGTGGCGATTATGGCAATCACCCTCAGGATCTATAATAAGAGACTGCGGAGACCCGAACCCATCAGTGGCACATTATATGGGTTGATGTGGATTGTCTAAAGGGTGCATTCTCTTTGTAAGCCTCTTTTAAAACGTTGCAATTGCCGGATAGCCGGTTCCAGGTACCCCTCAGCGCAGTTTATGACCATGTACGTTAGCTTCCACCCGTACTAGCTACTACGTTCCGTCAGGTACCCAAAACTGGCTATCCGGCAACCGGAACATGAGAAAGGCAGTGAGCGTATCAAAAAAATAATGATAGAAGATTTTGACATTTACATTCGCGTAATGAGTAAACCTGTTAAATCTTACATTCAATTTTAGATTGTGAGCTATGAATCTAAACATAATTATAAGTACCTACTAAAAGCTCGGGGTCCTTATTGAACTGACATGCGCGGTGCGCTCGAAGATGTCCGCCGCGCATGCGCGCTGATGCTTTCTTAAGTGCAGCTCTCTATTTACCAATATGACAAGTTTTGACAGTTCGTTTGGGACTGCCGTAAAAACGTGAGCTTGTCTACGACATTAAACCCAGCGTTTAACCGTTTTGTTAGAAAGGCTTGAAGGCGCTTCCCCGTGCAAAACCCAGCGCTAGCGTTTATTGTGCATTTTTGTGGAGCTATCTGATCTTCATCCAAAAATAAATATCAACTAATAAAAATACATTAAATTTCTTCATAATTTTGACTCCAAAATGTTTCTTTAATGTTTATTTAATCTCCTTACAATGAAACCACGGAAATGAGAAATACTTATTGATAAAATGCATCTCCTCATAAAGTACCATTTTCTTTGATTTACTACTTATACTAATAGATAGGCACTTTAATAAAAAAACATTATGCTAGATTTTTTTTTATCAAACGACCAAAACTTTATTTTATAAAGATTTTATTCCAAAAACTGAGCGCATTCGCTACGGTGCGCCGAAGAGGGGACGAATGCTCAAGGTTATTTGCTCAGGTTACGGCCTTAAACCCCTAAATCCTATCCTAGGTACTCTAGTCCTAAGATACTATGGATATCTGTGTTAACAGCAGTTGACCATGGCCTTCACAGCCTAAAGTCGGTCAGGTTTATATATCCAACTACATAATTACATTGCGCTGAGAGTGAATTAAACGTACGTCCGAATAAAACGTGTAACACTAACATTGTTCTGTTCAGAGACAATGGCAGTCAAGAGCGAATTGTTTAAATTAGAACTTCCGACGCAAAGAGGTCGCGGTTTCATGCCTTTCCTTGTTGCATCGCGCATCCTTTATTTGTTCGATTAATCTGTTTAATAAACGTGTGACGAGATGGTCAGCGAACTTTATTGTTTGATAAATTAATAGACATATCTATAATCTATACTAATATTATAAAGCTGAAGTGTTTGTTTGACTGCGATAATCTCAGGAACTACTGATCCTAATTGAAAAATTATTTCACTGTTAAATAGCCCATTTATTGAGGAAGGCTATAGGCTATATAACATCACGCTACGACCAATAGCAGCGGAGTAGCAATGAAAAATGTTGCAAAAACGGGAAAAATTTACGCGTACGAAGTTGCGCGGGTCAGCTAGTCTAGTTATATCACTTAAGTTACTGTCAAGTTGGAACTTTAAAATCTATACTAATATTATAAAGCGTTTGTTTGTTTGAACGCGATAATCTCAGGTACTACGGGTCCGAATTGAAAAAATATTTTTACTGTTGGATAGCCCATTTATCGAGGAAGGCTATAGGCTATACCACATCACGCTACGACCATTAGGAGCGGAGCAGCAATGATAAATGTCGCAAAACAGGGAAAATTAACGCATACGAAGTTGCGCGGGTCAGTAGTTGCACGGGTCAGCTAGTAAATAATATACCTTCCACAGTTTATTTTTTTAACGGTTGAACAAATTTTAATTAAAAAAAGCTTAGAACCAGGAACTTTATTCGAAATTCAAAACTTACGCCAAATTACAGGATCAACATAACTCGGCCGGATTGAAGTTAGATTCTTATCACTTTCGCGCATGTCATAGAGACCCTAATAATACTTACGAAAACGATTAATTATGTTTAATCGATTAAAAATAGTAACAAAATTTTAATTCAACAATATAAAAATACTATATATTTGAGTTTAAGTTTAAATTTAGAACAGAGAAAAGAAATAGTTTTTCAAACTTTCTTTAGTATTTACTTTATAAATACTAAAGAAAGTTTGAAAAACAATTTCTTTACGAAAATTATCACAAAAAAACATGAGTTAGTAATATAAAACTAATTATGACAATGGCGTAATCGCATCTCTAATTCTCTTGGTTTAGTTACCGCCCCCGCCCCCGCTTCCTGTCACCGTTTACTTTCAAAAAATGCATCTGCACAACCACTTGTCGCTAACTTCAGTCCGGCCGAGTTACGTTGATCCAAACTGTAGGTGTAGGTTTCAGGTTGAGTCTTCAATTTTTTTATAGGTTTACTAAAGGAATGATTCAATTAGTTAGTTTTCGTATGCGATCAATGAAAACTTATTGATAAAATGCATCGTCTGTTATCTTTCCGCGCCAATTTTTTTTTTTTTTTTTTTTTTTATAAAAAGACGACTCCCGCAGTAGGGTACAAGCCCTGTGTCGCGGGGGACTTTACAAACATACAAGTCACGGACACAAAGTACACCCAGACTCGGGACAACAATTTGTGGATCACACAAAGTGGTGTCCCGTGTGGGAATCGAACCCACGACCTCTTGCGTAGCAGTCGGACACACTCCCACCGCGCCACAGAGGCAGTCAATTGACAAGGAAGTGAAGTGGATGCCGGCTGCTACATCGCTAATTAGATGAACGGTATCATTTGCTTGATGCATTAGCTAAGACCTGTATAAACTTCTGTCTAGATATATCATAACGTTTTTATTTATGCATCAGATATAGGTGTTTCAACGCCATTTTTATAATTGTCAAATAGAGACTTACTTTTTATGTTGAGTCTATTATGATGTGCTACTAACTGCATTGGTAGATCCAAGATAGTTTGTGCGAATGCATGGATGGATGTTTGTTGTTGTTTCACGCAAAACTACGGAACTGATTTTGAGGAACATTTGCAGTACATAATGTAAGATAAAGCTTAAGAGTTTGTTTGTTTGAATGCGATAATCTCAGGAACTACTGGTTTACTCGAATTGAAAAAAACATCTAGTGTTAGATAGCCCATTTATCGAGGAAGGCTATAGGCTATATAAAATCACGCTACGACCAATAGGAGCGGAGCAGCAATGAAAAATGTTGCAAAAACGAGTAAAATTTAAACAGACGAAGTTGAGCGGGTCAGCTAGTACTCCATAATAAAGAAAAGCTAATTTATAAAAATAGAATCCAAGAGAACAAGCTCAAACAAGCGCTAGAAAGCCATCATTGGATCAAACAAAGGTCAAACTTAAGTCTTCCAAAAGAGTACCCAAGTAACATATCCGTACCAAGAAATAGCAGAATCAAAAATTGTAATACCTTATACTTCGAGATTCATACCGATTCAACGGTTTTATATGACGTTTATAGTTGCGGGTAGTTATCCATTAAAATCTGATTTTAGAACGTTAATAGCCTCATTATACTCATTACTAATGTGTTGCCAGTTGTTGGCAACACTGGCGATTATCGAATCACTTTTCATGAAATTGCTACTATTTATAATCGTTAAGACATCGTACACAGATGATGGCGAACACCTCGACTTAGAAATGGATAATGCCATTGTGTTTAGTGACTTATATCTTCTAATGAGAGCCAAGTGCCGATTAGTGGAAGTCACATATCTTCGAATTCTTGATCGTAACGACTCTTTATCATGTTTTCCGTATATCCGTTTGACTGCCTCTGTGGCGCGGTGGGAGTGTGTCCGACTACTACGCAAGAAGTCGTGAGTTCGATTCCCACACGGGACACTGCTTTGTGTGATCCACAAATTGTTGTTCCGGGTCTGGGTGTACTTTGTGTCCGTGACTTGTATTTTTTTAAAGTCCCCCGTGACACAGGGCCTGTACCCTACTGCGGAAGTCGTCTTTTTTAAAAACCGAAAATTAAATAAACGTATATATTCGAAAACTTTCGCGATTTGTACACATTATAGAATTTTATATATTGCAATACGGTCGAAACGTCGGGCAATATAAAAAGGTATTTAGCCATAAAATATTTACGCGATTAAGACCCGTAGCTTATAAAATACTATAACATGTTTCTTTTTTGTTTTTTGAGCAATAAAGTCTAAACTTCAAAATTATACAAATAAAGATGATCTTTATTGCTACCTGATGTAGGTTTTAAGGGACGTCTAAACGAGCCATTTTTTACGGCAATTTGTAGCGGCAATGCTGTGGCCGGCAATATTGATTTGATGGTTGCCGGATGATCCCTGAGCGATATGTTTTTTGCAATGTTGCCCGGACAATGTTGTTGTTGTTTCAATCGCTCTTTATTTTATTGTTGCCGGGTTGTGTAGCCCGTTTAGAAGACTGGATCATACGCCATAGAATTTTAGACATATTGCCATTATTGGCCGAGCAAATAGTTGCCAATAGTGCCGCCACAAATTGCAGTAAAAAATGTTTAGACGCCTTTAAAATTAGTAGTTAGGCATGCAATAGATTTACAATTTCACGCAACAGTAATCTGTGTTGCTTGTTATTTACGATTTTACAAATTAGACCAATGAAGTTACCAATGAAATCTCTAAACCCAAATACCTCTTACCCAACTACCGTCATTCTTCAGCCGATGACATACATTAAAAACTATACCAAAGTGGGACCAAAGAATACCAATTAAATGCCTCCTACGGAGACGGCGGTAGACGGCATGTTGTGCCTGTCCCGTCACGAGAATTGCCCTTGGAGCGAGGCCCTGAAGTCTGCCGAAGTTAACTGGACGGGTCTACAGTACACTTGCCTAAAAGTCCTTCATCTGTACTGCAAAGTCTTCGAAAAAGAAGATGTCCTGGATCTCGTTATTAGGTAAGTTAGTTTTATAGATTTTAAACCAAATATGGAAGAAAGAAAGTCATTTATTTGGGCTCGGTAGGTACATATAATATGAGATACACGCACGCACACACGAAAAACTGTAACGTCACCGCTCACGTTCCGGTGGCGTTTCGCTCTGCCTGCTGATAGGCTAAAGTATCGTGACCGTCAGGCGCATGCGCGCTATAACAGGTTTGGTTGTTTAATATAATGTCATCAATGTTTTGGCGATTGCAGCGACATGCGATACAATTGAAAGAAGGTGTCACAGGCATGGTTGTTTATTCAATGTCATCAATGTTTTCTTATGACATTATCACGTAAAATTATCGTCCGTAAACTAACTTTACAGACAATTATTTTTTTAAAGATTATACAAACGCCGATGACCTTTCTTAAAAAGAGGAATTTTGTTTTTGAAGAAAATGTTCACGTGTATATAAACAAGTTTTATTAGAAGTCCTAGTAAAGCTGTAAAATAAATCTTATCTTATTTCAGACTAAACTACATTTCATTCTGTCATAGACAATATCCAGCTCGATTAACAAAGAGCAGAGGAGTTTCGCTCGTCATATTTATGAAACCATTAATTTTGCCTCACTAAATTAAAAAAAAAACGCACCATAACTTTTTGGTGATGAATGTAGGGAAAACTAAAATTAAACTCATTTTAGCTTAAAGATTTCACAAAAATAGACTTGCTCGCTGATTTCCCTCCAAAGGCCTGATTTTTTTTTATTGCAAAGCAATAGTTTTTTTTTTAAAAGATGACTCCCGCTGTATTGTACTAGCTCTGTCTCGCGGGGGACTTTACAAACATACAAGTCAAGGACACAAATTAAACCCGGACTCGGAACAGCGACGTGAATTCTTAATTCTTCTTCTTAAAAAGACGACTCCCGCTTTAGGGTACAAGCCCTGTGTCGCGGGGCACTTTACAAACATACAAGTCACGGACACAAAGTACACCCAGACTCGGAACAACAATTTGTGGATAACACAAAGTGGGGTCCCGTGTGGGAATCGAACCCATGACCTCTTGCGTAGCAGTCGGACACACTCCCACCACGTCACAGAGGCAGTCAAATTCAAATTCATAGTATTGTTTTGGAAAATTACTGGGCTAATAAGTTTATCGCCCGATTATTATGGTTCTAGGTTAAATTTTAGAGACCACACATTGGTGGTGTAGTCTACTTATTTATTGAATAACAGATAGGAAAGTATTTTCATCACATTTCTCTCATTTGGACTTGTTTACAGAGAGCTTTAGCCCTTACATGTTACAATTCGCAGGCTAGGTAGGACTTGTGTTACGACCTACTTAATGTGCACGAATTTTTTTTTTTTACTAAAGAAGTAACTAGCAATGTGGGATTGTGATCCCACATTACTGGCAATCCTGTTAACCCCTCCAGCTAAGCTGTCGTCGAATTCGAACCCGCGACCTCACGATTGCGAGACCGATACCTTAGCCATTAAGCTACCGCCGCCGCTTCTAAATTGTAAAGTCATTGTACTGTCAGCGACATGAACGACGACGAATGTCACTTAGCTCATTTGTTTACGGAGAGATATCATTCAGATGAACGTAGTGAAATTTATTGTGTTCTCTTTTTACTTCAGCGCAAAATGTTCTATCTTCTTCTAATAGGTTCCACGGCAAAATTCAAAATTCTTTATTCATATAGGATGCAATCAACACTTGTGTTACGTCGGGATTCTCGTACATGTAATGCCAAGTTCGCAAACAATAGGTAGGTAAAGCCAGAGAAAAGAACCTGGCAATAAAAACTCGCGGCCACTCTTTTCAAATTGCCAAGTTTACAATGTTTGAATGTTTATAAACTTGATACGGGGGTGTAAGGTGCTGCGACTAATATACCATACACCATGTACAGGACTGATGCAAATTGTATTATCAAAAAGTTGAAACATGAGATAAACCAAAATTAGCCTTAGTGGTTACAATATAGTAAGCAATCTAGCCCAGAAAATGTAGAATGTGGCTTGGAGTAAATAGAAAGAACATAGTTCCCTATCAACTTATACCGTTCCGCAGTATAATAACTGTTGCTGATAACGTGGAAGGACGTGTTTCGTCTGAGCTTATCGCAGTGGCAATGAGCAGGAACTATCCGTATCTGAAAACATATCCTGACACCCGCTTCTGGGGACGAGATAGCTATATCTAAGTTATCAAACATAGAATACAGCAAAAGCATGATAGGGAATGGAACAGTTCTGAATCATGACGTTTTTTTTAAATTTCGGTAACTCGAACTTCGGTTACGGTTCTTTGTACTTATTGTGTTTTTTTTTAACATTACCTTACTAGCAAACAGCGGTGTTTTATTAAATAAGTAATATTTCTTTAATAGATACACAGATCAGATAGACACATCTAGATATAAAATCAAGAGGTCGTCGGTTCGATTCTCACAAGGGACACCAGTTTGTGTGATCCACAAATTGTTGTTGCGAGTCTGGGTGTATTTAGGGTCTGTGACTTGTATGTTTGTAAAGTTCCCCGCGACACAGGGCTTGTAGCCTACTGCAATGGGCGTCTTTAAAAAAAAAACTTAAATCACTATATTAAAGCTCAAACCTAAAAGTGTGATAGTTTCTCAGTAAATGGTACCACAAAAGTGCTTACGTTGTGGGATAGTGTTAGGGCTCGCTTCGCTCGTCCTGATAATATTAAATACCTATGTAACTATAATTCAGAGGAAACCTAAAAAAATGGTGTTGTAAGAATCCTCTGGTACTCATAGGTATCCTATGCAGGATTGGTTGAGAAAGCGAGCGAAGCCGAAGACATAAGTTTGTATGTAATTTTTATTTTAAATAGAATCTAATTATTAATCATCATACCTTACGAATACCTCGACTAAAAGGTTCATTTCCGTGCATCGCGGCCGATCGCGCGCCGCGCGCGGCTTACGACGAGCGTCTGACGCGCGCGGCCGATGCACAATATTCAGAGGGCGCGCGCAGGCTACGTCAGTCGTCGGCCACGCCACGCGCGTCTGTCGACGACTTCGGAAACGGCGCCATACATTCTCATACTCTGACTATTGACGCATCGGCCGCGCGCGTCAGACGTTCGTCGTAAGCCGCGCGCGGCTCGCGATCGGCCGCGATGTACGGAAATGAACCTTAAATCTATGCCAACGTAATCAAAGATGGGAAGAAGGTTTAGACCGACCCACCGTTATGACCAGCTGCCTTCGTATCCACGGGGACAAATGAGTAAACCCTGGCCGTGACTATAATCACGTAGTGCGTCCAAATTTAGCTTTATCATAAACCAACTATAATTAGTACCTACCTATTCAATGTTTAAATAACAATTAAGACATGATAACGGCTTTCAAATCTATACTTTTAGTTTTAGTTTGTGATAATGTAGGGGGTAATATCTGAATTTACAGAACCGATTTTTAAAAAATTCTTTTACCAATAGAAAGTCACGTTATTTTTGAGTGTTTGGCTTTATAACATCATGCTATGACTAATAGGAGCGGAGTCAATGAAAATGTTGCGGGGGAAAATTACGCAAACGAAGTTTCGCGGTTCAGTTACTTAGTGAGTTATATTATAAAACAAAACTAAGAGAGTATAAACGGAAACCATCATACAACACACTCTCGTGCAACGCTCACATAGATATCGCTCACGAACGCGCATTTTTTATAATATAAAGATTGAGAGATTTAAACGGCTGTTGCTTAATGGTTAAGACATCGGGCTTGCAATCGTGAGGTCACGGTTCGAATCCTATCCATTATACCAACTACCACAGAACAAAATAGATATCTTTGTTCTGAGCCAACTACCGACGTGAACCCATTCCTAACACTTGGGTTAAGGCAACCCATTCCTAACACACCCATAACTATTTAGCTTAGCCGGGTTTGCTAGTAATGGGGTACCGAATCCCACATTGCTAGATTGTTTGAAAAAAAATAACGACTTATTTTTCTTTGTTACAGGTAAGCCAAATCAACATCAACCAAATGAATGAACAGTGTTTTCCAGTAATTGTAAGTATGTATAGGTATTAAAAAGTACCTTAGTGCTGGCAGCTCTAGCTGTCCCCCTTAGATGCGGATACAAGGGGGGAGTCGAACGGGGGCAACCGCCCCCCCCAGATTCCACTAAATGACCTTTTAATGGGAAATTTGAGAACATTTGACACTGGATTGGAGTGTTTAGGTAGGCAATTCCCCCCCACCCTGCCATACGAGTGACTTGACTGTTTAAGTCAAATGTTGCCCCCCCCCCCCCTCCCTCCAAAACTTAGTTCTGGATCCGTGCCTGCGCCCTAGACATAGACCAAGCGACACTTAGAACTTAGGGACTAACTTTAGAAGCAACTGGGCGAACGAATGTACGCTATCGGTATGTCCCGTTTCAATCCTTGCACATTTGCGTTCAGTCTAATCTGATCATGGTCACATACATAATGCTCTCCCAACCGATTTCTATTACTGCGGCTATTCTCATCAAAGGCTGGCCTACTACGCAGGAGATATTGTAGCGTTCAAGTGTATGCGCAGACACAAGTGCGCTCTATTCCCTCACTCTCATAGCCCGATGGAACAGAAATGCGACACCCATTACAAACCTCTAAAATTATCAGTGTTTCTCTGCTATATTGTGCATGTTTTGTACATATAAACCTTCATTGTTTTTAAACTTTCGCGATCTTTATACACATTAGATACGATTAACGCGATTAAGTCCCGAAATGGGACTTAATCGCGTGAATTATTTAAAGGTACGAACCTTTTATTTATTTACTTATTTAACTTCTTGCACACAAAATTTGTACAAAGGCGGACTTAATACCAGTCAACCTTAGGGTGTGGCAGAGAACTGTTTAAGGTAGGTGCTTAATCGACTTATACTTCTTATAATAAATAAGCAAGAAAAAGTCAAAGTCTACCCGACGCGACGTTTCGATCGAATTGCACCGATCGTGGTCACGGGTCGACCCGTGAATAATTCACGCGATTAAGTCCCGAAATATATCTAAATAAACCTTCCGCTTGAAGCACTCTATCTATTCTTTTGACCGCCACGTCAATAATGAAAAATTCGTATTCCCCACGCCACGATATGTAAAAAAATACTATTTTTGACGTGTAATACCGTCAATGGCGTCGTGAGACTCGTGAACACGTTTTCATTTGACGTCCATAAACGTCTCTGGCGGTCAATAGGTTAAAAGAAACTGCATCAATCCGTTGTTTAGTTTTAAAGATCTAAGCATACATAGGGACAGACAGCGAAAAGCGACTTTGTTTTATACTATGTGGTGATGGAGTACCTATGAGACGCGTTCTGTTAGTTTGGAATCAGAAACCGTCTATGAATTGTCCCAAGACATTGATATACTAAGTATATCTTAAACTGAAATCCACACCGCAAAAAAACTCTGAAACATAACATTATTATTACGAAACAAATTCTGGCTAGACATATAAAAACGCAAGCATAACATTTAATTCAAGATTCATAAAAACGTTATGTTCAATAAACAGTAACTTTTGACGCTTAGTAAATTACTTTTATAACGTTTAGTGTTCACATTCTTTTGCTACATTTGATTGATATTGTTAAGAATAGTGGTATTACTGGATGTGCCAGACGCCGGAAATCGTAATAGTATAAATGAAGACAATTTTATATTAGACTAGCTGTCCCGCGCAACTTAGTCTGCGTAAATTTTCACCGTTTTTGCAACATTTCTCATTGCTGCTCCGCTCTTATTGGTCGTAGCGTGATGTTATATAGCCTATAGCCTTCCTATAAATGGGTAAGCCAACAGTAAAATAATTTTTCAATTTGGTACAGTAGTCAAACAAACTCTTCAGCTTTTTAATATTAGTTTAGATATATTTCGGGACTTAATCGCGTGAATTATTTAAAGGTACGAACCTTTTATTTACCAGATGTTTCGATCGAATTGCACTGATCGTGGTCACGGGTGAATCGTGGTCAAAGGTTAAATAATTCACGCGATTAAGTCCCGAAATATATCTTATAAGTATAAAAATCGCGAAAGTTAAAAAACAATAAGACTATTCTCTACAAATTTTGTAGAGGATATGACACACATTTCAAATCGTAAAAGAAATAATTATTGTGACTGGGTCATCTCGTGAGCTTCGTTGTTCTTTGTATTAAATTTCCTGCGGCTCAAACTTACGATTAGGTTCTCACTCGCTATTTTCTATAATTGGTATTGTAGCCGAACTCTTCAGTTTCCATCTTCGCCAGTTTTTAAGATTATATTCGATCAGCTTCAAAAATTGGTCAGTATCTCTAATTCTTTAATTGATAAACAGTCCACAGAATTTATCAGTGAAGCAAAAATAAAAAACAAAGGAAATTTGCAACGATCGTGATAACGGGTCGACAGAAGACCCGTGACCACGATCGACTAGAAGAGAAGAAGCTGAAGAAGCACTTAGCTGTGATGTTTACCTTTTAATTTCACTATATATACTCCTACCGCGATTTTTTTCACATACCCATTTAGCTGGCAAGGGGGGAGGGACACTTGAATGTAACAAAAATTTGCACTTTAAAGGTTAATATTTTACAAACGGATCCCTAAGTCTAAAAATCGTCTTCCCAACCCCTAAACGATTTTAAAAGAACTATCTAATGATATCCCACACGATAGGGTAGGTGAGAAAAAAATATCGGGAAAGTACACTAAAAAAAAATGTTTTTATTCTTCCCTTTTTCGGCGTAATTCATATGTGTATCCATGCATGCATTTACAGCCTCCTAGCACTAACAGGTTCAGAGCAAAGGTGGCGACGGACGGACATGGCGAAACTATAAGGGTTCCGTTTTGTTAAAAACGCGTAACGATCTAACACGAACTCACGAACCCAGGGCGATGATCATACCAAAAGGTGCAGGAAGCAGTTAACGTAGGCTGTGCTAATACCACTTCGTGCTTCGTGTCATTCCCTATTTTAAAGCGATATTCACTTAATACACAATGTAGTAACAAATATTGATTCTTACACATAAGCATTATAGAATTTTATAAGCTACGGGTCTTAATCGCGTAAATATTTTATTTTAAGGCTAAATACCTTTGTTTATTGTCCGACGTTTTGACCGTATTGCAACGGCCGTGGTCACGGGTTTTTAGAGACTGATTGGTATTTAGCTTCAAAATAAAATATTTACGCGATTAAGACCCGTAGCTTATAAAATTCTATAATGTGTACAAATAGCGAAAGTTTACGAACATAAATAAGAACCTGTAAGGTGTTGCAATTTGTACCTCGAACTCCCCGGATCTCTTCTAAGTTTCGTATTTGTTACAATCCAAATTCGACAGCCAAACGATTTAAACCCCTTCAATATACTTTTCCTCAATAACCTCTTATTTTAGAAATGACTTCGTATCTTCGAATGAGTAATGCTCTACCACGTTTGTTTGTACAGGCGTCATTTGAAACTGTCAGATAGGATTTAAAGCTTTTGGCCATTTATTGTTGCGAATATCCGAAACGAATTTGATTGTGAACGTAAATCGTTTGTAATGTTACATTTACGGTGGCTGTAAATATTTTTGCTCAATCTTCGAAAGCTGTGATAGTACCTAGAACTTAAATTGATGGGATGATTCTGTTCAGTTTATTACCAAGAATCCTCGTCGCAAAGAAACGAAAAGCTTAGGCTTTTAAGTCAATGTTATGTACTTAGTTTACAAAATGCAGCTGTCATGAAACCTTTAACAAAAATTGAAATATAAATATATATACATATATATATACATATATATATTTTAAAAGACGACTCCCGCAGTATGTAGGTAAGTCAAGCCCTGTGTCGCGGGGGTCTTCACAAATATACAAGTCACGGACACAAAGTACACCCAGACTCGGAACAACAATTTGTGGATCACACAAAATGGTGTCCCGGGAGTCGACCTCTTGCGTAGAAGTCGGACACACTCCCACCGCGCCACAGAGGCAATAATCTTTCTGCATTTAAGGTAATTTTTGCAAAATGTAAAGCTATTTGAAAAAAATATTTGACAATAGGCTAACTCATGGCTATTCTTTTCAAATGCCAAATAATATAAACTAGCTGCCTGCGCAACTTCGTATGCTTTAATTTTCACCGTTTTTGCAACATTTTTCAATGCTGCTCCGCTCCTATTGGTTGTAGCGTGATGTTATATACCAACAGAAAACGATTTTTCAATTCGAACCAGTAGTTCCTGAGATTAGCGCGTTTCAACAAACAAACAAACTCTTCAATTTTATAATATTAGTATAAATTTATCGTCTTAGATTAACCAGGGTTCTAATTGCCCCCTGCCTTAGTACCTCTTGTTTTTATGTTCTCGATTTTCTCGAAAGCTGATGTTATGTTGTGTTATTTTAATAAAAACTTTTTAACAAAAAATATTACTGACTTCAAAAATAAATACAAGGCAACTAAAAAGCAAAAAATAATATACCTAGAATAACAAAAACTAATTAAACATTTTGAAGTTGGTGCCATGAAATAGTAGTCTTTATGTTTAATTCGGCACCAACTTCAAAATGTTTAATTGGTTTTTGTTATTCTAGGTATATTATTTTTTGCTTTTTAGTTGCCTTGTATTTATTTTTGAAGTCGGTAATATTTTTTGTTAAAAAGTTTTTATTTCTCACTTTTTAGTGGGTTGGTTTATAATTCACATAAGTTACAATAGGCTTATGTCATCTGCTCAAATCCTTTTACGAAATATTGCTTGCTTCGATACAGGGCCGTTAATTGTTGAGGAGTTCACTATCAGCTTTATTAGATTGTATAATAGTAGTATATCGAGATTAAAGTGCTACTCAATACCATATTAAAGTACTTAATTGAATCGCAAACTGTGAAATATTGAATAGGTCTGCTCGTAATTTTTGGTCTTCATCATCAGTTCCACTTCACCAATTGGTGTTTTTTGAGAGTAAATGCACGAATCACTATGAAATATACCTAAATCACTGTAGGTGTGCTTTAATATTTTAAGAGTTCCCTCGATTTCTTCAGGATTCATCAGATCGTGATCTGGGGACAATGGGACCAACTTGGAAGTATACCCTTTCAAACACAAAAAGAATTTTTCAAATCGGTCCAGCCGTCTTTGCGTAATCGGTGAACAAACATATAAAAATTAAAAAAAAAAAAAACGAATTGAGAACCTCCTCCTTTTTGAAGTTGGTTGAAAAAAAATTGACCAAAAGAGTTCTTAGTAACCTTAAAATATTTTGAAGACCCTGCCGTATGATGTGCCACACGTAGATAATTGGTTTTTTTTTCTGTTTCTGTTACAAGTATCGAGTGCCCCTCTAGAAACATTTGTAAATTAGTTATCAAACTAAGTAGGGGCTTATACAAGACACTTATACTCCAAATTTCATCCAAATACGTTATGCAGTTTTTGAGCAAACTGCCGGACAGACATGACAAAACAATAAGGGTTCCGTTTTTGGCATTTTGGCTACAGAACCCTAAAAATGCGATGTCCGAAAAATGAGCTTTATAAAATGTTGTGCGACGGCGTTTCAGCCAATGACCATTTTGGGGTGAGCACGGAGAACCCCTTATATACGTCCATGGGTTTTCGTAATTTCGGATAAAGGGGATTTAAGTGGTACAATTAGGTATTTGACTCCTATCATAATAAATGATCCACCATGCAATAATATGTCATAAAATATTCTGAAAAAATGTGTTCGTTCATAATTCAACGTGTTTATTATTTTTTATTTATCAAAATAAATAGTAAAAGTAATTGATTTAATCACTGAAAATGTACGGAACTAGTCGTTTTTTACGTTTTTTATAAAGACACTGATTTGACTTTAGTCAAATACCCTGACTAAACACCGACCAAATGTATAGGTACCTATTTTGTATATACTTTTTAAAATTTGGGGGGGAAGGGGATTTTCAAACCCCCCCCCCCCGCCCACTGGGGACGCTAGTCTAAAGAAAACCTTTTGATAAAAATCGCGGCTTCTCTTCAACATAATTAAAGACAAAAAGAAAACTATCTATCAATTAAAAGAACAATGAACATGTTTATCCAAAACTATTAATATATTTAATCACCCGATTTTGATGTGTTTAACTAATTTAATCGGTATCATTAAAACGGTTTTGCGGCCCATAAACTGTGAGGCGAATAGATCGTTATACCACAAAATACAGGTCGGCTCACAGCTCAACACAAAATTCATGAATACGGTCGGACGTTCTCAATTTGCGCCGAGATTCGACCGAGATTAACCGTGAAATAGTGTTCATATCACTGTTTCGGTTGAAGGGCATTGTAGCAAGTGGATTACTGGGCAAATGTGACTTATAAACTAACTAGCTGACCCGCGAAACTTTTTTCTTGCTGCTCCGCTCCTATTGGTCGTAGCGTGATGATATATAGCCTATAGTCTTCTTCGATAAATGGGCTATCCAACAGTACAATAAATTTTCAATTCGGACTAGTAGTTTCTGAGATAATCGCGTTCAAACAAACAAACTCTTCAGCTTTATAATATTACTAGCTGTCCCGCGCAACTTCATCTTCGTTAACATTCCCCGTTCTTGCAACATTTTTCATTACTGCTTCACTCCTATTGGTCGTAGCGTGATGCAATATAGCCTTTAGCCTTCCTCGATAAATGGGCTATCCAACAGTAAAATAAATTTTCAATTCGGACCAGTAGTTTCTATGATAATCGCGTTCAAACAAACAAACTCTTCAGTTTTATAATATTAGTATAGATTGGTAAGTATAGATATCTCCAATGAGGAGGGCAGTACAGTTACATTCAGATCTTTGCCAAACAAGGATTTGGGTGGCACTGAAACTGTTATGGGCTAGCATGACGCTTCCCATCAGGCGCACGACCTGCTCGTCTCTTCATTTCTTTCGATTGAGATCTGTGTTCGTGTGTGTGTGTCTGTTTTCGTTCGTTGTAGGAAGTCGGCTTTCTGTATCTATATATTCTGTGCATAAACTACGAGGAATAGATCGTTACACGTTATTGCCAGTGTAACGAGTGGTAGGCACATTAGATGATATTACTAAGAATATATGGGGTGAAACAGGTGGATGGGAATGGTGTTTTCACCCCATTTAGTTGGGCTATTAGCTTTGGGGTGGGTTTTATTATGTGTGTTATGGGGTGAATATAATGTTTTAAGACTGTTTCTTTGGTGAAATTAATCTTGAGCTTGTAAGTGTAGCTCGAAATCTCGCTTCTTTATGATGTACTAGGTGACCCGCGCAATTTCGTATGCGTAATTTTTCCCCATTTTTGCAACATTTTTCATTGCTGCTCCGTTCCAGTTGGTCGTAGCGTGATGCTATATAGGCTATAGCCTTCCTCGATAAATGGGCTGTCCAACAGTAAAATAATTATTCAATTCGGACTAGTAGTTCCTGAGATTATCGCGTTTTACGAACTCGAAGCAATAATGAAAAATGTTGCAAAAACGGGGAAAAATGACGCAGATGAAATTACGCGGGTCAGATAGTTAATACATAATGTTAATCTATCTTCTATTTGTACATAAAAAAAATAAAATCATTTTGTGCTAAATGTACGAGTATGTAACTGCATGACTTCAGAACGGCTATTTCGGTATTTTTTGTGTTGTGAGATTATTACGTTCAACCAAACAAACAAACAAATTCTTCAGCTTTATACTGTAATAATAATAATATCTTGGGACAACTCACACAAAGCTATCTGATCCCAAACTAAGCAGAGCTTGTACTATGGAAACCAGACAACCGATAAACATACTTATATATTTCTAAATACATACTTAATATAGATAAATAACACCCAGACACAGAATAAACCATCGTGCTCATCACACAAAGTTTTATCCTACATATCAACCCATAAGATGGCCCACTGCTGGGCACGGGTCTCCCCAGTAGAACCTACTAGTATGTAGATCCTGGGGGTAATTGCCATAATCGCCACGCTTGGCGAGCGGGTTGGCGATCGCAGTAAGGCTTTAAGTACGCAGAGGACGCTGCTGCCCGTCCTCCGGGGTATAAGTTTTATCCTAGGTGGGGATCAAACCCACGATCTCTTGCGTAGCAATATTAGTTAGTATAGATAAAATGATATAAAATTACAAACAAAAATAACTGATAAGTATAATCGTTAACTTAAATCGCATCAGATAATCGGACAGCTTTATTCACAAGATCATAGATCAAACAAACCTTGATTCATGACCTACATCCCACATCGTATATTTGAGCAAAGCAAATGAATCTGTTACACGTTTACAGAGATTTCAATTCCACGTTAGCTCTTTCAATCAATCCTGTTAACCCCTCCAACTAAGCTCTATGACTTGTGTTAGGAGTGGGTTCACGTCGGTAGTATTATGGCCAGGATTCGAACCCACGATCTCTACTTAGCGTAGTTCTTTTCTTTCTTTCTTTCAAGCATGCCCACAATGACTGTCGACATCTCTAATACTCTTTATAAAAAATATAAAAAATAGCTTTAATAATAAATAATAAAAATCATTTATTCACTTAGGAAGCAAAATACTACACTTGTGAAAAGTCGATTCTACATTTACTGGTAATGCCTGTTCGCAAACAATAGGTAAAGCCCGAGAAAAGAACAGGCAATAAAAACTCGTGGCCACTCTTTTCAAATTGCCAATGTTTACAATGTTTCTCTGTTTATAAACTGTATATGCAGGTAAGGTGCTGCCACCATTATATTATACACCATATATTAGAGGACTGATGCAAAAAAAGAGGTCATTAATATTAGAAGAGTACACGAGATCGGATACATCAGCCTCAATGGGCACAACATAGTAGGAGCATCCACTTACGATGTAAAAACTTTATGTGCTTAAATATTGGCCAATTTACTGCTACTTAATGAATAAGTATACATGTTTTTCAAAGGAAAGAAAAGAATGGCCGTAATTTATCACGCAGAATCTTTACTTACAAAAGTAAATCGTTTTCTTAACTAGAATAATTTTCAATTCGGACCAGTAGTTCCTGAGATTACCGCGTTCAAACAAACAAACTCTTCAGCTTTATAATATTACTAGCTGTCCCGTGCAACTTCATATGCGTACATTTTTCCCGTTTTTGTAAAATTTTTCATTATTGCTTCGCTCCTATTAGTCGTAGCGTGATGTTATATAGCCCATAGCCTTCCTCGACAAATGGGCTACCCAACAAAATACCCAAAAAAATTTTTTTTTTCAATTCGGCCAGTTCCTGAGAATGCCGCGTTCAAACAAACTCTTCAGCTTTATAATATTAGTATATTATTATATTAGTTTAAAAACAATAATCCATCAAGTTCCTATTTTTTGAAATGAGCTCCAAACACTTTTCTTTACTCTGGCCAAAGTCAAAAATATTTTTACAGTTTGTTAGTTACATTTCTGAATTAAAAAACATATGTTTACGAATTTTTTTCGAAAAGTTGATTGTCTTATTCGCAGTTCTATATAAATGAAATGACATTTATAAGTTCAAGACTTTATGTAACGTACACTGAACACCACACCGTCTCTAGTACAAAAATTAGTACGCGATAAAACTCGTAAACTATCATAAAAACATTCGCTTAATATTTCACATAGAAATCGATAAGTGATATTCACAATAAAATATTTTCAAAAGACCTATCCAACCATCGACGATTCAACCACTAGTGGTCTAGACCACGCATAGCGCAAAGCCGCGCTCGCCAAACATTAGACAAACTCGGCATATGTCAAAGACACGCCCACAAATTTTACTTCATTAGGCGACTAGGCGTTGACGTATAAATAAAAATATATTTTTAAGTTTATGACTTTACTAGCTGTGGCCCGCGGTGTTACCCACGTTTTATTAGCCTATGTGTTAATCCAGGGTATCAGGTAACTCTATACCAAATTTTATTAAAATCGCTCCAGCCGTTTAGACGTGAAGAAGTAACAAACATACACACTCACATACTCACAAACTTTCGCCTTTATAATATTAGTGTGATGTAACGTACACTGAACAAAATATTTCGACGACTTTGACCATCTCTAGTACAAAAACTAGTACGCGATGAAACTCGTAAACTATCATAACATTCTTACGTTTCATCTTCTCGGTAAACATTCCTTTAGGCGCGGCCAAAACCCATATTTACGGCTAGAATCAATTTCATACCATTTCGCAGTATGTTTTTATTTCATTATACAAATGGAAGGGCAAAAGGGGTCATCGAAGGTTGGCCTTCTTCTATGTTCTTTATGATAAGTGCAGTGCTAGTACGTAGAACACATCGATTCACATCTAAGAATAGAACAAAAAAGTTTGACGTGTACGTTGTTGTCTATGCTTTATTTAAAAACTAGCTGTGCCCCGCGGTGTTATTCGTGGTTTATTATAGCCTATGTGTTAATGGTCTCAGCTAACTCCATACCAAATTTTATTAAAATCACTCCAGCCGTTTTGACACAAACATACACACTCACATACTCACAAACTTTCGCCTTTATAATATTAGTGTGATACATAGGTAAATATTGACGTATAGACCTGGACTGTGCCATCCCTTTCAATGAAGAAGTAATTAATACCTTTGGTTTAGTGATTGTCTTGAAGAATTGGGTAGATAAGATAAGATAAAGATAAGATAAATTTATTATTACGAAAATATTTTTTACAAAAACATATACATAAAATTAGGTAGCAGATACATAATAACGTCTATTAATAATATCTTAGAACAACACACACGGTCATCTGATCCCAAACTAGGCAGAGCCTGTACTATGGCAACCAGACAACTGATAAACATACCATTTTAATAACTAAAAATGTATATAGTTCATAAAAAATAACTAATATAGGGATAACAACAGGGTGCCTGTACTAGGGTAAACCTGTGCCACAGGCGTTAAGGGCACTTGTAGTAAACTATTAGAACCTATTTAAATATATATCTATAAATAAAACATGTAGGTACATACTTATAGGTAACAAATAAAATATAAATAATTAGCAATGTTTATATCATATTATGACGCGTTTAGGTGTCCTCATTATAGTCTATGCTATTTATATAATTAGATTCAGCAATCTTTTTCGCCGGACATTCTGAGTCACCTGTTTTGTGATCGCTTGGTTTTTTAAAACGTACGCAAGTTGCACATTTTGGCGAGTCAGTTTTCTTAGGGCACTCATTTACCTGGTGACCTAGTTCACCGCACTGTCCGCACGTGTATGTTGCTTCGCGACAAGTTCGAGCTGCGTGTCCATATTGTTGGCATTTGAAGCATCTGGTCACTAACGTGAAGTCCCGAACTGGACAGGACGTCCAATTGATAAATACACGATCTTGGTTTATAAGGGCCTTTCTTATGCTAGCCGACACTTCCAGTACAAAATTGCATGTTGGTGCGTCTTTTCTTCCCGATTTGTGACTTAACTTCATAGAGGACATGTACGATTCACGCGTAAGGTTTGGTATCTTGTCAGTTAGGTTTTGCTCAAATATGCAATCAAACACTTCCTGGTCGCGTAGAGTAGCTGGAACTCCGATGACTGTGATTCTAGGTCTTCTTTTATGCGGCTCTTCCACCTTCAGCCCGGAACTGGTTAGTTGGGTCGACTTACGAAGTTTCTCTATATCGTCCTTTGTTTCAGTGCTGATAATTACACCGCCGTTCTTGGTCCTACGTAGTCCTCTTACATGCAATTTTAGTTGCTCTGGGCAGATAATTTTTTGGACTAGACATTTAGTGTCGTCACTGGATTTTTGTCCATCTTTTGGGTATATTGCTATTGAGCTGAAACTTTTAGGCCGCAGAATATTATTATTACGGGTCTTGACCATTTCGGCAAAGGAGAGCTTGTCTTGACTTACTGGTTTATTGCAGGTTTCTTCCATGGTCTGCTTGATAGATTTTTTGAAATCATTAAGGCATTCAGCTAGGTCCTGGTTTTCCTTCAAGGCTTCTAGTGAAGTATGAATTAAAATAGCTTTTTCCTTTAATGATTGATAGTGCACAGCCATTTGAGAGACTCCATTTCCCACCTTTCGCGCAATAGTATTTATCCTTAGCTTTTGCTCTGAGTTCAGTTTCCCGTCTGCAGCAATCTGACATACCTCATTCAGACATTGTTCAATTGATGTCATCCAGTGCTTGATATCGCTGGTCCTCAACGCTTCAACGGTGAGGTTTTTTGTCTGTTGAGACTGAGGTGTGCTGGGAGGGCTGCGAGGGCTACTTTCCATAGTAGCCATAGTTTGATTTACTCGATTGTCATACTAAAATTTACTTATTCGCAAGTGTGTAGTAATCTAGGTCACTGATTTTAATAAACATGTATAAATAATGCTAATATTAAAACGCACGTCTGTTCACTACAAAAGTCGGCAGTATATAGATGACTACAATAACAATAAATTATTTTACACTATACAGGAAATAGCATTTATTGCAAAAATATTCTGGAAAACAATGTTTCTCTACAATTTTACGTTGTCATGAATTTATAAACATCAAAACAAACATTGAAACTACATGATTTGACCATACAAAAGAATGACGTCATTGTTTTGTATTTCATATAAATTAGTACGAGGCGCATAGTTTTGACGTTTCTTTAAAAGATACTGATTTGAGTTGACTGTCATCTACCCTATTCACTCAAAAAATGTAACAAAAAATAACCGGGCAAGTGCGAGTCAGACTCCCCCACCGAGGGTTCCGTACCAATTTGTAGGTACATATCTATACTAATATTATAAAGCTGAAGAGTTTCTTTGTTTGTTGTTTGAACGCGATAATCTCAGGAACTACCTATGGGCCCGAATTTAAAAAAAAATGAAAATGAAAACTAAAAATTCTTGTACTGTTGTATGGCCCATTTATCGAGGAAGGCTATAGGCTGTATAATACCTATCACGCTACGACCAATAGCAGCAATGAAAAATGTTGCAAAAACGGGGAAAATTTGCGCAGACGAATTTAATTTTCAACTTTTATATTATATGGAATTATAGGCACAGCCTTTAATTTTCAACTTTTATATTATATGGAATTTTTCCTTTATTTGTTCTGTAAGACCTTGCTTTTAACCAAAATTGTCAATTGTAGGTTAACCGGAAGCAGGGTGGCGGATATATATCATGATATACATATACCGATTTATATTGTGATGATTTTTGAGGTACGGAACCCTAATCAAGTCGCTGACTTTGACGTTTGACAACAAATAATCCTAGATATACTATACTAGCTGTCCCGCACAACTTCGTATGCGTAAATTTCCCCCGTTTTTACAACATTTCTCATTGCTACTCCGCTCCTATTGGTCGTAGCGTGATGTTATATAGCCGATAGCCTTCCTCGATAAATGGCCTATCTAACAGTGAAATATTTTTTTTAATATGGATCAGTAGTTCCTGGGATTACCGCGTTCAAACAAACAAAGTCTTCAGCTTTATAATATTAAGTATAGATACATACTAGTAGTCTATGTATATACTAACATATAAGTACCTAATCAAAATTCAATACTATATATTTTTTTAAACATTTAGGTATGAAGGCAATCTAGTGTGCTTACGAGCCGCCTAATGGTAACATATAACCAATTCTATTTCTACAAAAGTTAACAGCACACTTCAGCAAATCATAAACTTTTAGGTTTATTATTGAGAAATTAATGGCGTCATTACTTCTAAATTGTATTAGAAGTAATGACTCTAAATATTACTATCTGCAATAAATATATTATTTTATTATGAGTGGTTTCTATTGAAAAATTGCCTGTGTCTTGTTCAACCTTCCTACGCGTAATAGGTCAACATAAAAAGTTATATTCTTTAAAAAAATATTCATAAATCAAAAAATATTTATATAGATCGACTCTTTCTTTCCTTTAATTTATCAGTGCAGAAAACAAAAAGACATACAGAAAGACAGACGTTGAGTTTTATAATAATAGGTATTAGTTGACCCGCGCAACTTCGTCTGCGTCAATTTTGTTTTTGACAACATTATTGATTGCTGCTTCGCTCCTTTTGGTCGTAGCGTAATATTATATATCCTACAGTTTTCCTCGATAAATGGGCTATCAAACAGTAAAATAATTTTTCAATTCGAACCAGTAGTTCCTGAGATTATCGCGTTCAAACAAACAAACTCTTCAGCTTTATTTAAATACTAGCTGCCTGCTTCGCACGGTTATCATATCATAGCTTTTTATACCTTGAGTTACATTATTGTAATTTTCGTAGGGATCTCTAATTTTTTGACAATAAAATATAGATATAGATAATGTAGCTTTCTAATGGTGAAAGAATTTAAAACAGTCTAGTAGTTTCGGAGCCTATTTAATGCAAACAAACAATCAAATATTACCTCTTTATAATATTATTATAGACTAGTGGATGCCTCGCGGTTTCACCCGCGTATCCCGTGGGAATACAGGGATAAATTACAGGAAATAGCCTATGTCACCCGAGGTTAGTGTAGCTTCACAACGATAAAAGAATTTTTCAAATCCGTCCAGTAGTTTCGGAGCCTATTCAATACAAACAAATAATCAAATCTTTCTTCTTTATAATATTAGTATAGATAAAGCTGAAGTTTTATTTTTATTAAATATAGATAAGATAAAATAGAAGAAAACGTCTAAACGATGACGAAGAAATTCTATAAGTAGATGACATATCACACCCTTGATGCCCACAAAGTGTTAGCAAAGTGTAACTAAATGGATGGGCTCGGCGTTCCATTAGATTCTAGATGACGTGCAAAGGTCACCCCGAGGTAATACCTATTACCTATATACCTACCCTGGTCTGAACACCTATGGACTTAGTGTTTTTTGTTTTATTTGTGGGACACATCTAAGAAATTGACTGCCTCGATGGCGCGGTGGGAGTGTTTTCGACTGCTGCTCACGAGCTTTGACTGCCTCGATGGAGCGGTGGGAGTGTGTTCCAATGCTGCTCACGAGCTTCGATTAAAAAAACCAAAAGTCGGAGGCATTAATGAATCAGTAAAGTGCCTCCGACTGCATGAAATTAAATAATTATGTAGGGAATCTTGTTTCCATCTCTTTTGTGCAGGCGGGTTTTTTTATTTTAATAATTCTTATTTTATTTAATACTTTTTAGTGGTTATAGAATGTAACCGATGTAACAACTAACTTTTATCACAGCTATTGTCAAGTGCCTTTTTGAAAATTGAAATAAGAATGGTTGCTAACTAACTTTTTTAGTATTACAGTCATAATCATGTTATACCTTTTTGAAATGCTTAAGATGAATCCTTCAATTTGATACCCATATTGAAGTATTCAAAACAACTTTTTTTCACACCTCTTTATTTTGCCATCTCACAGCCGCCATGTTTGTTTCTTCCAAACGTCACATATCTTAGAACACTTGGGCGATCAACACGAATCTAACGACGTCTTTCCGTTCAGTGGATTGTGAGATATCAGGTAATGAAGAATATTACATACATACATACAAGATACGCGCGAAAAACATAACCCTTCCCTACAGTGGGGTAAAAAGAACGTCAAGAAACAAATACTGAGCATACATTGACAATATTTTGCCGTTACAGCACATTATATTTAGCCATGAGCCAAGATCGTGAGTCGACGTTGTCACTGAGATTTACGACAGCTAATATTTTAGGGCTTAGTACATTAATGTTTATTGTTTACCCGTTCATCATTGTAACACGAAATGTGAAAGACGTTTCAATAAAATTTGGCAGAAATATCATCCAAAAGTTGCAAATGGATATTATTTACACTGCCTCGGAGCAGTGGAAGTTTATGTGGCTGCTGAGCTTGTGGTGTTGATTCCTGGGGCTGTACCATGAAATCTTATAGCCGGTTAATTGTAGACTGTCCCGCTTATTTCTACCTATAATCCTGCCAAAATGCAGCGAGTCAGCAATGACGTTGTAAAATCGGCGAGCGATTGTCCATTTGTTAATTCTTTGCACTTCTTCTTCATTGAATTTATGGCAATCTAGCCGTTTTAACGACTAATTTTTGCCAGAATCATAGTTGCACAAAGTCTCGTTCTTATCCAAATAACATATACAATTCATTTTATACAAGTTATACTCGATAAATTCGGAGCTGTAAAAATAATGGCAGGTCAATTTGCCGCCATTTTTATGACAACTCCGCTTTGCATTTTGTCAAGTGCAAAGAGGAGTTGTAATAACGCCCCGACTTGCCTTAGGTTCGAACATTAACGTAGAGACCAGGACTGCGCCATAACCTCTCAAAATTGACCACTCTCTACAAAGAGACAACTGTACTTTGTGTATATATTGTCCACAAAGTAGAGTTGTCTCTTCGTAGAGAGTGGTCAATTTTGTGTATTGAAAGAGATGTGGTGGTCCAGGTCTATACGTCAATGGGTTCTAACATAGTTTTTTTATTTAAGATAACTAGCAATGTAGGATTGAGTCCTACATTACTAGCAATCTTGTTAACCCCTCCAACTAAGCTGAAAGGAGTGGGTTCACGTCGATATTATAATGGGTAGGATTCACACGATTGCGAGACCGATCCCTTAGTCTTTAGGCTTGATGGCATAAAGTTAAACTGCCCAGCACTTAACAAATAATTAAGATGTTCATGGTACGGCCTCCTGCTTGGGACACCATCACCGACACCGACATATGAGCGTACCCCGGTTTTTTATCAGTCTAGAACAAATAACGCTTGCTAAATATTATAATCGCTCAAAATCAGTCAAGTGTTCGTTGTTACTTTATCCTTTTTGAGCGCCTATGACCCCTAAATTGCTATTTTAAATCTGAGCGTATTCAATAAATAGCCAATTGCCAATACCAGCGAGTTTTGAAGCTATTGACAATGTCTGGAAGCCTTGCCAGGCCACCGTTGACATTCTATTTACACCTTAGCTATGCAACTAGCATTATATACAACGGGAATTTCTATAAACCTGTATTTATCTCCACATGGTGCTGAGTCACAAAATCGATTGGCTCAAAAGCCAACAAGCCAGCCGCGAATATCTTTATTACTTACTTTTACTACTTAATAGTATACGTCATCTGTAGTACTTTCATCGCATTTTTATGATTCATCATGCATTATATTAGTGGTTATATATGTGGCAGTTTTACTACCCTATTCTCTATATATTAGATAGTGCTAATATTGTGCCACCTGTTTGAGGTCATCTACATTATTAGATCGTAAAATATTTGTTTTTATAGCTGTTATAATATTAGATCCAAAAGTTAAGCGGCGGTAGCCTAATGGGTAAGGCATCGGTCTCGCAATCATGAGGTCGTGGTTTCGAATCCTACCCATTATACTACCGACGTGAACGCACTCCTAACACAAGCCATAGAGCTTAGCTGGAGGGGTTAACTGGATTGCTAGTAATATGGAACCACAATCCCACATTACTAAAAAAAACATGTTAAAAAAATAAATTATAAAAATAAAAAAACCCGCCTGCACAAATAAGATGGAAACAAGATCCCCTAAATAATTATACAATTTTATGCAGTCGGAGGCACTTTACTAAGTTTATCGAGATTCATTAATGCCTCCGACTCCGGCATGAAATTGTATAATTATGTATGTTTCCATCTTTTTTGTGCAGGCGGGTTTTTTTATTTTTATAATTTATTTTATTTAATACTTTTTAGTAGTTGTAGGATGTAACCGATGTAGCAACTTACTTTTATAACAGCTATTGTCAAATATTGAAAATTGAAAAAAATAATGGTTGCTAACTAACTTTTTTTAGTCTTACAGTCATAATCATGTTATACCTTTTTGAAATGCTTAAGATGAGCTCTTTAATTTGATACCCATATTGCAGTATTCAAAACATTTTTTTTTCACACCTCTTTATTTTGACATCTCATATTCGCCATGTTTGTTTTTTTAAAAACGTCGCCTATCTAAGAACACTTGGGCGATTGAGACGAATCTAACGACGACGTGTGAATTGTGTAAATCCGTTCAGTGGATTGTGAGATATTAGGTAATAAAGAATATTGCATGCATACATACATACAAGATACGCGCGAGAAACATAACCCTTCTTTACAGTCGGTTAAAAATAGGATGATAGTAGGTACCTACTTGGTGCTTAAAAGGACATCTACCAGTGGCGGTGGGTCCTTAGAACACCATTACTTTCGGTTTCCCTTTGGATTTTAGTTACTTAGTATTATAGGTACAAACAAACATGTTCAGTAGGGTATATTTTTGTATCGGGTTACCTCAGAAAATTTTTCACTCTTTGCCTCTGATCTAAACCATATACTTTAAATCTTGATAAACTTTCGCGATTTGTACACATTATGAAAATAAGCAATATGGTCGAAACATCGGGCAATAAACAAGGTATTTTACCTTAAATTATTCACGCAATTAAGACGCGTAATATAAATATTTTCATAACATATACTTTAATTGTAACGTAGCTATTAACTATCGATCCGTCTGATAGCAATAGAATACCGAAATCCAACATTAAATAACTAAACGAACGAAATAAATCTTCAACGTTTAATAAAGAATATTCTTGTTTCAATTTCTCTTTAAGTAATAGCTTATAATATTTCTTTGAAGTAATTTTTATTTATTTATTTTATTTTTATTTATTTACTTTTTAGGAAAGCTTACAGACTAATAACATACAACATGCTACTGTGTAGGTTGTTAAAATGTTGCTAATAACAAGCTTCCACATTTAGCAACTATGTTGACACCAATTTAAAAACGACAAAACATAATATAAAAAAAAAACCAAGATATAAATAATGAAAAACATATAAAGTAAAAAAACAAGACAAACATAGCAAAATATCACAAAAATAAAAGAAGAATCAACCATTTTCTATAACAAAATAATGGTTAATTATTAAGTTATACAGAGAATATATAAGTAGTATAATATTATTAAGAGAGAAGAGAAGAATGTATAAAAATAAATTATTATTATTAGATTAGATACCGTTCATTAAAAAAAAATCGTTAAAAATAATTCTTACTGAATTAGAACTGGCACAAAATAGATCGAGTTGTAATAATTATAGGCTTTTGTTGTCAATTACTTTACAAATACAATAATTGCATTTTTGAGAGATAGAAATTTCTATTTGTTAAAATGCTCTCTGTAACGAAGCAATAACAAAAAGCTGTGATAGTTCTTTAACTACCGGCTAGATGGCGCATGCAAGGGCCAGACTCGCGAGCATCAAAGAATAAAAAAAATGGGGTCTAGTAACAAAGTCCGGTCCAAAGGTCCAAAGCCCCGGTTTGGCTACGGAAGGCACAAGTTCGATTCCTAGGTCTGGACTTCAAATATTTCTATCTTTCAAAAACACAATTATTGTATTTATAATATTTCTGTTGCTATCTATGGATTATAGACGTTTAGGTATCCAATATTATACAATGATATCCACATAAATAAACTGACGGACTCATAAACTGCATCAAAGTTCAGGTTTACTCTAAAAGGATTTTTTTATAATAAGTATGCAAACTTTTTAGATTAAATTATATAAATATGGAAAGACTGGCTCTTAATCTTAAAAAAAAATTAAATTTAAAAATAGAACTGCGGTAAAACAAATGAATATAGCCGGGAAAAGAAAATTTACTCGTAGTATCAGATTTGCGTGTTATTTATAGCAAAGTTTTAAATTAATTCTCATTGATTTTTTTTGTTTGGTCAATTGAATTATTGTTACCAGCATAATTGTTGGGTTAGTTTTTTAACACATCGAGAGTTTTTGAACCATTATATGGATACTTCGTCCGAACAAGCGGCACAAATTGTAGCATTGGTGCGGGAGGGCTTGGATCAACGAACGATTGGTAGAAATTTAAATTTAAACCAGTCTACGGTTTGTAGAATATACAGAAGGTTTGTAGAGACAGGTTCTTACAGGAGGAGACGTGGTACAGGCAGAACTCGAGCAACCACAGGTCGTGATGACCGATTTATTGTTACAACTTCCCTGCGAAATCGTTTCCTCACGTCAGTTAACATCAAAACCGAGCTTAATGAAGTGCGTGGAAAAAACGTGTGTGCACGAACAATAAGAAGAAGGTTAAAGGAAGCGGCTATCACCCCTTTTAGACCAGCAAATGGTCCAAAGTTGTCTGCAGCTCACAGACAAGCTCGCTTAAGATTTGCGCGTCATCACCTGAATTGGACAGAAGAGCAGTGGGCCTCTGTATTGTTCACGGACGAGTGTAGGACATGTTTATATGGTGCAGATGGTCGCAGAAGAGTCTATCGTCGACGTGGGGAGCGATATGCTCAAAGTTGCATTGAGGAGCGTGTTCCTTTTGGAGGCGGTTCATGTATGGTCTGGGGTGGCATATCGATGAACGGGCGAACAGAACTTGTGTTCATAGACATGGTCCGTCAAAACGGTAATAGAGGGGGTTTGACAGCACATCGCTACATAACAGAGATATTAGAAGATCACGTGGTGCCTTACATGGGATTCATAGGCGAAAATTTTACTTTAATGCAGGATAATGCCCGGCCGCATGCAGCTGCACAAGTTCAACATTATTGCGAAGAGGTTGGGATACGTACAATGAATTGGCCAGCACGCAGCCCGGATCTTAATCCCATCGAGCATGTTTGGGACAATTTAAAAAGAGCTGTATATGCGAGAAACCCTTCGCCTACGACAGTGGCAGCACTAAGAACAGCACTTTCAGAAGAATGGGACAATATTCCGCAAGATCTTTTAAAAACCCTTATAAAATCTATGCGGAACCGATTAGAATCCGTAATAAGGGCACGTGGGGGTAATACACCTTATTAAAACACAAATAAACCCTTGCATAAAGTTTGTGTCTATTGTTAAAACCAATTTTTTAATTAAACAATTTTTCCTTAAACTTCTGTTTTTTCTTCAAAAAAGGTCTTAAGGTCCTTTCCAGTACATAAACTTAAACTTAAAGATATGATCCTACGCTGTTTTAAAGTTCACGAACCAATCTAGAGGTTTCAATTTAAATCTGTATAGAAAGTTTGCATACTTGGTTAAAATATTTATTTCAAAGTCGTCTATTACTTTGATGCAGTTTATAAGTCCGTCAGTGTACAACGCAGTAAACTCTTCACAAAAATCTATTACAATCTGTTGCTTTTGATTTAAACATTCGGTAACACAAAGATACGTAAATTTATTCATATAGTTGTTATCACCCTACAGCGCTTACAGGCTTCCGGGCAGATTAATAACTCTGCAGCGTCGCCACTAACTACACGAAAGAATATAATCTTTGCATGAATGATAATCACATCAACATTATGTCTAAAAGAGCACTCTACCGAAATTAATGCGCTGTAAAAAACACATTAAATACTTTGTTGCGCAAAATTTACTTGAACAGACATAAAAAGACGTAAATGTATTCGTCTTTTACTAACCAGTCGAAGTCATAAATATCTATGAGGGTGCGTACTGTGTACGATTCACTTGTCTTTATTTAGTATACTATTAAAAACTAGCTCGGATAACTTATTGTGATTGCATTTATATATACTTTACTACTATATATTCGTAAATTACAATATCAAAAATAGCTTTAATGTTAAGCTATTAAAGCCGTACCCTGACCAAATAACCTTGAGCATTCGTTCCTTCTTCACCGCACCGTAGCGAATGCGCTCAATTTTTGGAATAAAATCTTTATAAAATAAAATTTTGGTCGTTTGAAAAAAAAGGTTTCTAGCATAATGTTTTTGATTAAATTGCCTATCTATTACTGTAAGTAGCCAATCAAAGAAAATAGTACTTTACGAGGAGATGCATTTTATGAATAATTATTTCTTATTTCTGTGGTTTCGTTGTGAGGAGATTAAATAAACATAAAACCTTTAAACAAAATCTACCATTTTGTAGTCAAAATTATGGAGAAATATAATATATTTTTATTAGTTGATATTTCGTTTTGGATAAAGAGCAGATAGCGCCACAAAAGTGCACAAAAACCGGCTAGTGCTGCGTTTTGCTCGGGTAAGCGCCTTAACACCATAATAAAATACGGTTTGGTTCGATCTAATATTTTAACAATACTGTAATAGAGATCATTGGCAGAGAAAATATAATCGTGTTAAAAGATGGAAAGGCCACACAAGTAGGTAGACAGGTAAACTATTTTGAATTTCACATAATGATAATAATAATATAATAATAATATCTTGGGACAACTCACACAACGCTATCTGATCCCAAACTAAGCAGAGCTTGTACTATGGAAACCAGACAACTGATAAACATATAATATATTTCCAAATACATACATATTATAGATAAATAAAACCCAGACACATAAGGCTCAAGGCAGCTAAAGGTTCCAGAATCATACCCTGCGGCACTCCAGCAAAATAAATTATATTTTCTTTACATTTTTTAGGTGTACATTAATCATAATAATTGAACATTGAAAATTATTTCGCTTTAAAGCTTGTAGGTACTATGGAGTTTTTATGACCGTTACATCCTTAAGCCCGGACAAATAAAACCTTAATGCATAACGCTATCAAACGCTCCACGGAAATATTACAAACTTTATACAATTATGAATTTAGATTGTACATCATTATATTTATCATCAAAAGGACGGCAATCGTTTGATCTTTGGAATATATTTAGCCAGTTTCATTGAACTTGGCGAAAATTGCTATTTCAGATATCATTATTGTGGATTTTGGACGATAATCGCGTTAAAGACCTTCAAATAGTTTGTTGGCTTTGCCAAAAGAATCAAACTTTGAAATTAAAATAGCGAAAATATTGACAGTCGTTTGAAAAGTTATTGGCAAATCGTCTCAGATGAATTTATTTTCAATAATACTGAATGTTTATGACGCTTTCAAACTGTATTTTTTTCGGTAAATATATGATAGTTTTATTTACTGTATTGCCGAAAAAAAGACATTGCATTCCTTCCACTGCCAATAGTAGCTAAAAAACAAACATGGCGGTCCATTCTTAATTTCATAATAAAAACATCAACTTGTATGTGTAATAATTACACAAACACAAAGTTTCTTTTGTCTTTATTTGTTTTTATCATAAACAATCCTTTTATGAGATATGATAAAAGAACGGTGGCCAGGGTAACTCTACTTATAATTCAGTAATTATTTTACGATGATGTCACTGACGGCACAAAACACTGAGCCTATAGAAGGAAGGCTTCACACGTACTTCGTTCAAGCAACGCACACATAGACATCGTTTGCGGACACGGGATCTCGGAACACTTTCGGAACAAAATGGTCCGAGATTCTGTTTCTATGCGTGCATTGCTCGAGCGCGTGTATCTTCTGTACTCTTAGTGTTAATCCTCTCTTAGATAAACGGTTTATATTTAGGTATTTTCTCAGCGAAATCCATTCTTGAAAGTGTAATGTATGCCGTTATTACATCGTTTAAGTTGCATAATTCTAACATTTTATGGCATAATAATAATGCTCTAATTTAGGTACGTACTAACTAACTCACGATTTAGTTAGTTAGTAGTTACCAGTCTTGGTACTTGCTGTATGAAATCGTACCTATTTACCTATTAGAATTAAGTACCTACTTAATAGGCTAGTTTAGCTGAACAAAAAAAAAACAAAATCTAATTATGAAATAAAACTAGCATTTAAACTTAAGTCCCGATAAAATATTGTGTTAAATATTTTTTTCATTAGAAGTTTATTCATTGTGATGTGTTATAGAAAACGATTCGGATAATTTAATTTGATTTTGCATGAATTTCGCATTTTCACTACATAGTATAAAACAAAGTCGCTTTCTCTGTCCCTATATCCCTATGTATGCTTAAATCTTTAAAACTACGCAACGGATTTTGATGCGGTTTTTTTTAATAAATAGAGTGATTGAAGAGGAAGGTTTATATGTATAATAACATCCATATATTTTATACCCGTGCGAAGCCGGAGCGGGCCGCTAGTAATTAAATAAACTTATTAAATGTTACACATATTTATGAACCTATGTATTTGAAATCTTCTTAATTTGACCTTTATTTTAATATTTTACAATTTATTTATTTCTCCTGATCTGATCAAAATGGGTACCATTTTGATCAGATCAGGAGAAATAAATAAATTGAGTGGGACTTTAATCTTATTCAGAGGTCAGTCATTTTGTTTTTTTTAAAGAAATATAAATCTATGTTACCCAAAGTCTTGTACCGATTGTAATGATACCTAATTTATCTAAATCCGTTCAGGCGCCGAGAAGTTATGTTGGAATAAAGAAACTCATATATATAGGTATACCCTGAAAACATAACACTTTTTTTGGGGCGGTCGTGTAAAAAAACTTATAAAAAAAAAACTAACAGACCATACGAACAAAGTTTATTACATACTAAGCAAAAATATAGTTTGTTTTCTAATATTACGGGAAATATAAATAAAAAATCTAAATTTATTTTACACGTGTGACTGACAAATGACTGACAGGCAAGGTTTAAAAATCAGCGCGTGATGGCGGGATTAAATTATATCAACAAGAAAACTGAGGACATCTTGAAAGAGTGTTCATCATAAATCAATTCTCCACCTCCTCTCAATTACGTCCCTGTTGACTACAATCTGTCCAAGTAGTAAAAGTTATTGAGCAGTAAAATAATATTTAGCTACGTAATGAATCTATGATGTTTTACGCTCACATATTTGACACGAATAAAAAAAATAAAACCTCTGGCCAGTTCTGTCAATTATTTTTTATGGCGCTAAAACAATAAACACAGTTCTGAAGACGTTTTATCACCGCGCATAATGAACATATTTTAAGGCAAAGGTATTTTTATCATTCATCCTTGTTTTATTTACTGAAGTTTTATTTTCATTAGTAGACTACACACTCCACCCACGCCATACTTTGAAAACACTGGCTATGCGGAATAACGTTCGATATTTGAAATAATGACCAAACAGTTTAAATATGCACGTCAATGAAATATGGAAGCATCATTGACGTATAGACCTGGACTGCGCCATAACTTTATGTTATGGCGCAGTCCAGGTCTATAGATTAATGTACCAGACAGTCATATTTTTTAAATTGCAATACATATAGCCATCAGTAACCATTTGATTTATTTTTCAATAATGGCAATTTATAAATTAAGTATGTTATTTTTTATGGGTTGTTTAGGTTATAATCCTCTTTGTTCAAAAACGGCATGGTAAACTCTATAAAAGTACAATTTATTTTGTTACATACGCTTACTGACAGACACTTTAATTTTTTATGTATGTTTATGCAATAATGTGTGTAGTGTATATCCGAATGTAAGCAGAACAAGATAAAAGGAAAATGTTATCTCATTATCATTAGTATAGTACATTTTCTGTAAGTACCTACTATGCATACTCATGCACATACATTGCCTATTTCTCCGGCAGTTAGACCACAAAATACAGAGAGTGTAGAAGGTTATCTGCATATAACGCGCACTGGACGCACGTACAAACAGACACCGTTTGCGGTCGAATCTCGGATCGCCCTCCGCACAATGTGGTCCTGAGTGGTCTGAACTATATGTTTATGAACTTAAAAAAAAGATGAATATGTGTGCGGTGCTCGAGCGAAGCAGGTAGACATATATACGTACATAGTACGCATTAATAATACGACACTGTATTATCTCAAAATTTCACAATTTTGAGATAAACTATAAATAATATTCAAATGCGAAATCGAATTACCCACCTGTCATAAAATCGTAATTAAAATAGTGCAAAAAAAACAATTAAGTTATGGCACCCATTGACGTGATCTGGACTGCACCATAACCTCACAAAATTGGACACTCTCTAGAAAGAGACAACGCTACCTACTTTGTGGACAATACCTGTCAAAGAGACAGGGCCGCACGAGCTTTTTCTCTCTTTCACGTTTTGCAGTCAATATTTACTTTTTAATTGGAAGGGATGGCACGGTCCTGGTCCATGATGGCACCATGATCTTCATTTATTCTTTTTTTTTTTTTTGACCGACCATTGAAGCCACACTGTATTCCGTCATTTCTGAAAAAGTAATGTTTTGAATAAAACAGTCTTGTATTAATAGTGCAATATAATATATTATGAAGACCTATTCCTATTCTATAGTCACTCTTGGTGCTAGTGCTCCGTAGTCATTTACATAAAGAAAATTATTTAATTTTCAGCAACAAAGTTCTTAATAAAAAAAATGGTTTTCTGTAGAACTTCGTATTGTTGAATATTGAGTAAATCAGCTCATTGCGGCAACTTTATTAGTATCTAGTTATCTATTTGTACGGCTGATGTGGTTAACCAGATCATTTTATAGACTGTACACCTACGTTTGTATTCTCAAATGACAGATGCAATTGCGAAACACTTGATACTCAAGATAAATATGAATAATAAAAAAGGCACTTTCTAATTTATTAGCAGAACATTTTAACCTTCCTTTAGAGACTTTGTAAAAAACAAAAATCCCGCGTATTGTTTTTAAACAAGTTAAAGCGACATACGACTATTCAGCCTCATCTACACTAATGTTATAAAGCTGAAGAGTTTGTTTGTTTGTTTGAACGTTCTGAATTGAAAATTGGGTAGCCCATTTATCATATAACATCACGCTACGACCAATAGGAGCGGAGCAGCAATGGAAACTGTTGCAAAAACGGGAAAAATTTACGCTTACGAAGTTGCGCGGGACAGCTAGTCTATCATACAGTTTAAATTAAGGGGACTATTTTTGCCTTTATTAAAAGTTTTCACGCATAAAGGTGTATTGTTTTTGAAATAGAACACGAAAAAGTGTCACGTTATTGATTGGTTGCTAAGCAGTCACGTAGCTACGGTCACGTTATTGGTTAGTTGCTAAGCAGTCACGTTATTGACTGGTTGCGAATGGCGATTCCGCCTGCTGATAGGCTGAAGTATTATGGCCGTCGGGCGCATGCGCCCGGGTCCACTAAACCTGTCACAGGCATGGTTTTTTCATGCAATGTCATCAATGTTTTAGCTATTAATAATATAATATGTATGTATTTAGAAATATATAAGTATGTTTATCAGTTGTCTGGTTTCCATAGTACAAGCTCTGCTTAGTTTGGGATCAGATAGCGTTGTGTGAGTTGTCCCAAGATATTATTATTATTATTTTTATTATTATTTCAGCGACAATCCACACAATTGGAAAACAGAAACTGACACATGCATGGTTGTTTATTACAATGTCATCAATGTTTTCTTATGACGTTATCACGTAAAATTATCGTCCGTAAACCGACTCTACAGACAAGCATTTTTTTATATTTTTCATGAGTTATGAACTTTTGACTTTTTTTCCTTTGCTCAATATTCGAGGCTCTATGGCTCGCAGTCGCACGAGTCTCGCACCATTCAGCCTATAGCAGATCAGCCGTTAAACGGCTATTACACTACGCTGAATCAGTGCCCTAAATCGAGGTGGCCTTGAAAATTTGTTAGAGAACGCCCTAACTCTTATTACACCTCTCTTTTTAAGGGTTTAGGGTCCCTGATTTAGTGTAGTGTAACACACGCATTAAGCATATCGTTCAGTTATCTATCTAGAGTTGTCTATGGGTGCTAGAATATTATAGGTAACACTCGTGAGTTTTTTCCATAAACCTTTACATTAGTAGCATATTGACATGTTTGAGGAAACTATAACTGAACTGTTAACGCTAATAAGGAAAACTCCGCTCTGGTTTCCTGCTGATAACGTGCCTGTGGGTGTTATAATAACAGCAAAATGTCCTATTGTGTCAAATAGAACTTTGCTTTACATGAGTTACAATCATAACTAGAACTATTAAAATTTTGAAAACTCAAGAGCCAGACATTCTTGTTGTTGAACTGGGTGCGTTTTTAGGGTTCCGTAGCCAAAATGTCAAAAACGGAACCCTTATAGTTTCGTCATGTCCGTCTATCTGTCCGTTCGTATGTCACAGGCATTTTACTTAAAGACTACCCAATGAATATTGATTGAATTTGGTGAAAAGGTGTCTTGTAGTAGCCGCTACTTAGTTTGAAAGCTAAATACCTTTAACAGAAGCAGAAAAAAAATAAGCATACATCAAAGTGTCACATCATTCGACAGGTATTTTAAGAACATATTAAGGTTCCTAAAAAACTTTTTTGATTAAATGAATGTTTTTGGAAATAATCGCTCCAAAAGTTGCATAAATTGTGTCCCCCCTCCCTTTATCCTTTGAACCGTGTGACCAAAAATATGAAAACAATCAAAAAGGTAGGGCTACAAATACTATTAAAATTATTTCAAAAATTATCGGATGTACCGTCACTGAGCTATTGCCAAAAAACTATGTTTCTCAACAAAAGGACGTAAGTGCCATGAGCTATACCTAAAAAACAAAATCAACTTACAAATCTCAAATGTCTAGACGAAGTTACCCGGCACTTAGACACATCGGGGTTAAATCGAAAGCCACAAATCCTTGAGAACGTCAAAGTAACCCGTATTTACATTAAAGAAGTCCAAATATCACTAGTTAAGAACAAGACATAGATGGGAAGTAGTCTTTGGATTCCCGCCAAGTGTTCGGCAAAGCAAAAGCACATTGGAATAATCATAAATTATAAAAATTAAAATTGACTGTTTATAAGTAGGTAAATTCGATATTATGGATTGTGTAACGTATTGCGTTTAAATTGATAAACAAAACACTTTTGACTCCATTTTCATATGATACTTATATTTAAATAAAATGTAGCCTGGAATGGAACTTTATGTCGAAAGGTACCTATGTAAAACATAACAAAAAATGAAAAAAAAATGAGTAATTTAAAAACCTACTTACATAAAAATCGAACTTAAATGTAAAGATAATGAAATAAAACTTTTTATAATTTATAAATTGTAATGTAGGTAATAAATATTTATGAAAAATTTGAATTTTTCATAAATATTTATTACCCTTTCAGAAAATTTTAAACCTAAATTATTAATTGAAAAAGTAAGACCGAATTACTTAAGAACAATATAATTTAAAAATAAGCACATAACATTACCTAAGATCCATAATTTGTACGGCGAAAGAATTGATAAATTTATAATTCCTAGCCTCTTGAGTAAGCTTCCGGATAAATTGCAAACTTTGTAAAAAAAAGACCATAAAACTTTTAAAAATAATTAAAAAAACACTACTTACCTTATACACTCGTATCTAAATAAATATGTAAAATAAAATGTATATTGCAAGGTTCCTGTTACCCAGATAGGTCTTCGTGGTACAGATATTGTGTAAATAATTATATCACTATGGCGTGGTGGGAGTGTATTGTATCCGACTGCTACACATGAGGTTCGTGGGTTCGATCCCCACCCAGGATAAAACTTTGTGTGATGAGCACGATGGTTTATTCTGTGTCTGGGTGTTATTTATGTATAATATGTATGTATTTAGAAATATATAAGTATGTTTATCGGTTGTTTGGTTTCATATACATTGTGTGAGTTGTTCCAAGATATTATTATTATTATTATGTATATTAGAATAATAAAAACGAGATATTTGTCTCTTTCTTTGATTCCACAAAAAATGCCATGCAGTCCCTTTTAATAACGGGATTCATTTATTATATTTATTCTTTTCCCTTCTTAGTAATTTAGTAAAATATTAACAATTTAAAAAATTAAAAGTTTTTGGAAATCGACTTCAGCTGAATTTAGCTGTAGTTTACTGGGCCATTTAAAAAAACTGAGACACAGAAATAACCTGTATAATATACGTACGTCCTTCGTTCCACTTCCACTCCACAGTAAATTAAAAAAAATACAATCAACTCAAATTAATGTTATTTAAGATTAAGTAGCTAAGGAAAGACGTTTAGTATCAACATAATTAATGTACACAACCGTACCCACATTATTTAAATACAAATAACAATATTTTAGACGTGATGACAGGAAAGCTCATTCCTACTTCCGTCATAAAAAATAAACAATATCTGGCCATGTGTTCACTATTATTGGCGGGAAAATTTTGAGCTTCCGTGATTCAATGGAACTATTTTAAACTTTACTAAAAAATCCCGCATGAGTTTTTTTTATATGTATAGGGCTAAGGCGGCAAACGACTATTCTGCCTTATAAAGGATGACGTTACCTGGACCACAGATATAATACTACCTAGACTATGGAAGCTAGAAGCACTAGCGCTGTCATACCTGATTAAAAACGCAAGAGTTTCTTATCATGTTTTTCTTTTGAATTTAATTGTGTATTTTAATAGTGTTTTTCAGCGCCGTTTTCATCATATTCTTATACCTACTTTCAGTGTACAAGACACACCATTTTGTAGTCTTTCATTGCCTAATTATGTCATACCTGCGCTGATTTCCTTGCTAATAATAAAATGTAGAAATTTAAGATCATCTAAAATTGCGATTTATTTAACAGCGACGTGTACCTACATATTAATTTAAAAACCGGGCAGGTGTATGTTGGGCCACGCACAAATTAGGGTTCCGTAGCTGCCCAGCACAATAATGCGGACCTATAAGAAGTGGGTATTTTGTTGTTTTTGTTTCATATTACTTATAACGTTATATAAGTAATTTTTTCAATAGAATTTGTACGAAAATGATGTTTCTTCTAACTTGGTCGGCTGTTACTCGTAAACTTGTGAAGCCTACTTAGCTGTGGTAGTTTTCCTTTCAATTTCATACTACTACCCTGATTTTTTTCACATATCCAAAAACAACCATTTAGCTGGCAGGGGGCGGGACACTTGACTCTAACAAAACTTATCACTTTAAAACTTAATATTATCACAAACAGTTCCCTAAATCGAAAATTTAAATTAAAGGCCCCTTAATATATTTAAAAGGCCTAACTAATGATAAGTACCCCACACGATGGGGTAAGTGGGAAAAAAAATACCCCCAATTTTTTTTTCACATTCTTTTAAAACCAATATTTTTCAAGATTTTATTGCAAAATCAGCTTTGTAGTACTAAGGGTCTCTGAACTAACTTGGGGACAGACAGGCGGGCGGACATAGGAATCTATAAGGGTTCCGTTTTGCCATTTTGCCTACGGAACCCTACAAATGTCAGCTTACAATCGTAAAATGAAATAAAACACAGGCGTAACCGCATATCTTTATTATACCTCTTAACCATAAACTGACTCACAAACGTGCCAAGTCGAAATCACAGGAAAACAATAATTCCTGTCATTGATTCGTCACAAAGAAACTAAAATAATTAACAAACAAGCTGTCATATAAACACAGTTAATCGCCTGGTTTCGTCCAAAACAAACAGATATAACCTGTCGGTAATTTACAATAGTCATTTATATGTGATCCACGTTCATTTCAAATTAGATCGCGGTGTTTTATTGGCTGTAAGACATGAATAAAAAATAGACCACACAGCTCTTCATTTAAAAAAAAAACACAGTTGGGCCGACTATAACTCTGACCATAGACGTAGAGAACAGGACTGCGCCACTCTCGATAAAGAGACAACGCTACTTTGTGGACAATACCTGTCAAAGGCCGCACGAGGTTTTCTCTCTTTCATACTTAGCAGTAAATATTTACTTTTTAATTGAAAGGGTTGGCACAGTCCAGGTCTGTGAAGACCTGGACTGTGCCTCGGCCAGTCAGATAGACGGCCATTGACGTATGTCAACGGCCGACAAGTCCATGTCGTAGCTATACTGGATGCCAATTTAGGTAATGGAATCACACCACGATGCTCTACCTAAATCAACAAAAAAAACCGTAGGTACCTTTTATAAAAAAAAAAATGATATGAAAGATGCGTATTGACGTAGAGAACAGGACTGCGCCATAACCTCACAAAATTGACCACCTCTAGAAAGAGACAACGCTACTTTGTAAACAATACTACTTTTTATTTTTTATTTTGGTAGAGTATCATGGTGTGGTCCCACTCCCGCGGGTCTCGGCCAACTAAATCGGCATCCAGTATAGCTATAGAGCCAAAAATCTTTAAGTTTATATCAGGCAGATTAGGGGCGAGCCATAGCTATAGAGGCGCTGAATAACCTTTTATAGTTTTAAACAGTCGCGATTTTTATACATAAGAATTAGATATATTTCGGGGCTTAATTAAGTCCTGAAATATATCTAAAACTTTTATAATTTTTACTGCTCTGCGTTTAACGTCTCAAAATAGGTATAAATTGTAATATAGTTAATGGAACTAACAACTACAAAACACAATACAGACATGTAGTACTAAACCCGGAATAAGAAATCCTCCGCCGTGAGCCCGTGATGGATTCTACGGACATCATCACAAAACGCTCCCAAACGCATAACAATCGTGCTCAAAATACAATTTAACTGTCATTTGTCCTCCTAGAAAACAACTATAAATAAACCACATCTAATCCTTTAATAACAAAATGTCCAACGATGCAACACGCACACAAATAGTTTGTATTACGTCTAAAGGCTCATAACAAAGCTGCCCTTGCGATGCTAATCTGCATGACCTAATTACTACCAATAAAACAGGCCAAAATATATTTTATGACAACAACTCGTGTCGCTCTCAGGCGTAAATAATTCCAATGACGGACTATGGGACTACATGCGGACAGTAAACATAGGTACAAACAAAAACTTTTATTCAACGAGCCCTCGAGCAACGCACATACACGCCCATAAGGCACCTGTCCGACCACCACGAGAAAAAGCGTAGCGAGTAGCGATTTTATCGCTCAAGACACGGACATACTTATGTAGATCCCGTGTAAACAATAGAGATACAGATAATAATAGTTGATCGCTGAATGTTCACACTAACACACACTAATATTATCGAGAATTAATCACGTGAAATACGGTCCGTGATCGATGCAATTCGATCAAAATGTCGGGTAAATTAAAGGTTTGTACCTTTAAATATTTCACACAATTAAGTCGGTTACTTTTTCAATTAATTCGACGTTAATAATTTTTCAGCATAAATTTAAAGTTTCATTAATGGAAGCTGTTGATGACGACAGCTCGTTTGCCGCCATTTTCATGTCTCTAAACGTCCTTTTGTATTTGTAGTGGACTGCAAGCGTGCATTGATTGTTTTGTTTGGTGAATATTACGTAAACAGTTGCGTTCTTTGTTTAGGGATCAAAGCTTCTTGTTTAAGATGCAATATACGTTGGCATGGCACTGAAACGCGTTTGTGATGTCAAAGACCAAAATGCAATGCCAGTTGCTAAGTCAAATAATGGTGACATATAGTACAACGTTTATCTTTCTACATAATTATTTAACTAATTTTGTTTTTAAAGAACTTTCACACTAGTAGCCAAGTATTTAATCAACCTTAATCCTTGTGTATGATTACTGGTTGAAAATTAAATTGAAAGAATCCATTTTAAATGTATGGAGGAAAATTCTCAGGCGGGACTTGAACCCGCGACCTTAGGGGTACCGGCCCTAAGCCAATACCAACTCCGGCACCGGGACATATCCATTTGAGTCGAATTTTGCCTCCAAATGAGACCATTTTCGGCGATCATCGCGCCACTACGATGTTCCCGAGGAACTTCTACGGTTCTATGAGTTTCGTTGCAGAAACCATTTAAACACAGATTTTAATATTACTTTTTGAACTGAAAAATGCTTTGTAAATTAAATGAATATTTAATTTTCAAATATATATATTTTTTATGCTAATTTTATACATCAGAGAATCCATTATAAAAAGCCATTACCTTATTAAGGGGGCATTACACTGAGAGAATTATTTATTTAGCGCTACGTACACAGCGATACGATCGCCGGCCTCGCTCTTCCGCACACAACCATTACTTCACAGTGCGCAAGAGCGCAGGTCAAAATAAAGTAGAGTATTTGTTTGTACATTTATGTTAGATTACGAACGCCATGACTATAACAATACGAAAATGCTCGTCTTTGCATTTTTCCGCAACTTCAAGATTTATTTGCGGGATCATATTAAGACATAATCCTTAAATTTCTTTATATCATCTACAAGAAAAACTCTTATTTCGTGTCCTAATATTTAGGTTTTCTATATACATTTTTGAGAGAGCCGGACCCTGTTTTGTGTAATCCACCCTTAAGACATCTCTAGAACAGAAGAATTCTTGAATGAATTATTTTGGAAGAAAGTGTTCCGAAATCTGTGTCCGTCCGCGAGCGATGTCTGTGTGAGTGTGTCTGGTGTGCGTTGCTCGTCGGCGCGTTGTATTTGTATGACTTACCTCTGTACCCAAAGTGTTTTCAGCAATTTCGTAATTATCTATACTAATAATATAAAGCTGACGAGTTTGTTTGTTTGAACGCGGTAATCTCAAAACTACTCCGATGATCCGAATTGAAAAATTCTTTCACTGTTGGATAGCCCATCTATCGAGGAAGGCTATAGGCTATATAACATCACGCTACGACCAATAGGAGCGGAGCAGCAATGAGAAATGTCGCAAAAACGGGGAAAATTTACGCAGACAACGTTGTACGGGTTGCCATTTTTATAATTAAGTATAAAAATGTCGAACTAATAAAATCGAATACATTCATATACTTAGTTACATTAACTTCAAACGCCTTTTATATTTATTGCACTTATCTTATAAGCCAGATGTCTTTACAGAATCAATAAATAGATTATTCCTGACTATGTTGAAATAGAATGCAACATTGTAAGTAAATAGGGTGATTGCGTGCACACCTGTCCTGATAATATCGGATCTAAGATCATGCGCAGCTGCTGAGGCGGCTTGTACGTCAACCGTATGGATAATAATCCATTATGTTAAAATCGACAGTAGGATTTCCAAAATAACAACGTCAAAATTGCTGTTATAAGCAAGATAAATAAATAGATACCTACTTACTAGATTTTGAATTAAGAGATACATACCTACGTTTTAGGGTTCCGTAGACAAAATGGCAAAAACGGAACCCATAGTTACGACAAGTCCGTCAGTATGTCACAAGCATTTTACTCAAAGACTTCAAAATGAATAGGTGTCTTTTAGAACCCGCTACTTGGTTTGATAGTTAAATAATAATAATAAATATTTAAGGGGGGGGGGGGCACTCCATACATGTAACAGAAGCTGAAATATATATATTAGCAATCTTCAATTTAATGCAAAAAGAAGTTTAGCGTAATAATATACAGGTCATTGACCTCACATGCGCGAGCGCAGCCTCTACATTGTCCGCGCATACCAATTAAGTGCATTACTATTGGCATGGGAACTGTGAATTAATCATAACTACTAAGAAGGGTCGTTGGAGTGCAATCTAATCTATTACGTGTTGAGACTTTTAATTCGGAAGTCATTCTTTTGTCATTCAATCATTCATCTATTCTTTCATTCATTCCGCCCGAAATGAACCACTACTGAATCCTTTGTTACCTTCTACTATTGCTTCCATCACTACTTGCGTATAGGCGTACCTACGGGGTATTTCACCGGTGTTTAGTCAATTAAGCCCCCCCCCCCATCCCAGAAATGAAATGATTTTTTTTTTGCTTAAAACATGGTATACATAATTAAGATGTTAGTCAGACAGTGGTCTCACATATTTCGCCGGCAAAATTTCTGACATGCAATATTTCTTAATCTTAACCTAAATTTGATTAAAATACATAATTATTGTTGTTACCGCTTAAAATATTCGTCATTTTTGATGTCATAAAATAAATACTCACTACGATTATAAAAACATTTGTTAATAAGCCACATAAATAACATTTTTTAAATTGTCTTGTAGGTAACTCTCTTAAAGCTAGAGGTAGTTTATTATAAACCTTTATTATCTTAAAATAACAATTTTTTTGGCTGAGTGCTGTTGAAAAGCGTGGCACTATTAATCGTGCAGGATCCCTATTTTTTATTACAGAGTTTGCCTTATCATAGAATCTTTCATAGTATGATTCGTGTTCTCTTACAAAACCGTCGTATGTTTCATCTATCTATTAGTCAATAAGTCAGTATCGTGTCATGTACATAGGCCTCTCCAGATTAACGCCACAACTAATTCCTTCCGACCTTTCTTTAGGTCGCCTGTCCGTTGCTTCGTCTTCATATCTACAGCAGTTATACCTAAAGTAACTGGATTTATACAATTTCGTTGTATGACAAAAGCTGACTGATAGTAATCAGTATGCTTATCACGAGATAACATTCATTGGAATCCAATTACTATGATAACATTCACTATAGTGTTGCAAGGTAGGTATTGAATTAACTAAAGCGTGAGATCATTCTTTAAACTTGATGACTAATTTTGATTGCTACCGAATTTGTTTTGCGTCTACTAGTAGGTACACCAATAACTAAAATCACTACATAGTATAAAACAAAGTCGCTTTCTCTGTCCCTATATCCCTATGTATGCTTAAATCTTTAAAACTACGCAACGGATTTTGATGCAGTTTTTTTTAATAGATAGAGTGATTGAAGAGGAAGGTTTATATGTATAATAACATCCTTTAAATAGTGGAGAAATAAGGAGCGGAGCAGCAATAAGAAATGTTGCAAAAACGGGGAAAATTTGCGCAGACGAAGTTGCGCGGGTCAGCTAGTAATACATAAATACACTATTTTTACCGACTTCAAATAGTACTTTTTTATGTTTGTTACCTGATTCCTCGCAGACGGCTGAACCGATTTCAAAAAATATTTTTGTGTATAAAAGAGTATACTTCCAGATTGGTACCATTGTCATCAAAGTTTGGATCTGATGATGAGATCTTAGAGAAATCGAGGGAACTCTTCAAATATTAAAGGAACACCTAATTTGGGAATATTCTGTTGTAATTCGTGCATTTACTCTTAAAAGTACTATTGAGAGAAATTGAACTGATAATAAAGACCGATGACCAGCGGTACTATTCAATAATAAATATTGCGATCTGAGTACCGTGTTCGATACCTGATACTTCGCCTTCATCAAATCATGTAATGGAACTAATAGTCTAGTATCAGGTGAACTCCCCAAAAATCAACAGCCTTGTATTGCCAAACGCTAATTTTTGTAAAAAGAAATGAGCAGTTTGGATTATGCTATTGTAACTTATTTCAAATGCAAACCAATACACTAAAAAGTGAGAAATAAAAACGTTTTTTACAAATTAAACATGTTGAAGTTGGTGCCTAAGCCATAAAACTATATTTCCTGGCACCAACTTCAAAATGTTTAATTATTTTTTGTATTTTAGTCGGCTTTTATTTTTTTGTAAAAAAGTTTTTATTATATCTTCTATAGCTTAGTTACTTCAGTTATAATAAGTTTAACCCTAAAATGTAAAGTAATTACCTAATCCCAATCAGCTAAAAATAAAGTCGTCGACAACATTATTTCTCTCACATCTGTTCGCCGTCCGGTCAAAGAGCTTCTAAATATCAATCAGTTGCCAATAATAGTCTCGTGAAGCCAATGTGAAGGTTGGGCGGTATCGTACCTTATTTTATATATAGAGCCTTGGTATGGCAAGATAAGATGGCATTAGTAGTAAGGGATTCAAGGTTGGAATGGACTATTTTGAACTAGATAAGATGGTGTATTGTATCTGTATAGAGGCCGGGATATATAGCCCGGAAGTCGCTGCGACCTAAAAGATCTATTGTGACGCCTCTTTCTTCCTTAAAGGACATCTCCAAGGTTTAGTCTGACTGACTGATTATTATTATTATCGTGAGAGATGTTTCAGACTACCTAATAGAAGTGATATATTCTTTTATCTATACTAATATTATAAAGCGGAAGAGTTTGTTTGTTTGCTTTGTTTGTTTGTTTGTTTAAACGCGCTAATCTCAGGAACTACGGTTCCGATTTGAAAAATTCTTTTTTTGTTGGATAGCCCATTTATCGAGGAAGGCTATAGGCTATATAACATCGCGCTACGACTAATATGAGCGGAGAAGCGACGTGAAATGTTGCAAAAACGGGAAAAATTTACGCATACGAAGTTGCGCGGGACAGCTAGTTTATTATAAAATTGGCTGTTGTCCTCGTCTCGAACTGATACTTAAATCAGTTTAGTGGTTTAAGATTGAAAACGTTACAGACAGAGTTACTTTCACATTTATAGTATTAGTTTGATTTCTTTCATATCAACCCATATGATGTCCCACTGCTGGGCACGGGCCTCCTCAGTAGAACCTACTTATTGTAGATCCTGGGGGTATTTGCTATAATCGCCACGCTTGGTGAGCAGCGGGTTGGCGATCGCAGTAAGGCTTTAAACTATGCTGAAGACGCTGCTACCCGTCCTTCGGTTTATAATCCCTTAGTCGCCTACACGACACCCACGGAAAGATATTAGTTCTTAAGGACTTATTTTTCGTTAAAACTTCGACTCCCGCAATAGGGTACAAGCCCTATGTCGCGGGGGATTTTACTAACATACAAGTCACGGATACAAATTACATCCAGACTCAAACCAATAATTTGTGGATCACACAAAGTGGTGTGTAGGAATCGAACCCACAACCTCTTGCGTAGCAGTCGTATACACTCCCACCGCGCCCTCGAGGCAGTTTACTACTAGATACTAGATAAGTATTTACCGTATGGATTGCTTGATTAAAGATTTTCATAAAATAAAAATGTAAATTATGAAGGTTAGGATTTCATTAAAATCAACTTATTTTAAGGTTTCAAAAGTTGCTGAAGTACCAGCCTACGCGTCAGTGAGTTTTGCCGACTAATCTTTCCCGTCTTGTAAGTCATCTTTCCCGACCAGAATAGTCACTACGTCTCTAATTTAACGTACGTGTAACAAAAGAGAAAACCGTAGATAGCTATTACAACAATTAAGTCTAATCAAAATATTTAGACGACCCTTATTCAAGCAACTAGCGTCCATTTTAGAAAGAGAGTGAGTCATACGATTTACTAATAAATGACTATTGCGTGAGCGCAAACTGAATGCGTAATAAGCACTTTAATCGTTTGTCAGGTGTTCTTAGTATAGATAGATTATATACTGAAGAATTTATAGTTTTCAGTTTATTGACAAATATTTTTTTAGGTTTTCAAATGAATGGTTGTCATTTTTATACGACTACGCCAAAAAGGGTGTGTTATGATTTCAGGGTTGATGTACCTAATAATAATGAATGCTTAAGACTTTCACCACGCCTGAACCGATTTAGATAATTAATTTATGGGATTTCGGGTAACATATAGGCTTTTTTTTATAATCTCCCCGGGGTTAAAACAGCCACGGATAGGAATTTATTGCGACGCAATACGTGCTGCTATTTGATACAGAGTTTTAGATCTTAATTATAAATTGTTTGTGTGTATGTGGTTATGTGTTATTGAGTCTTTTTAATGTGTTTACTAAGTGTGTTAAGTGTGTCATGAAGGTGTTAGTGGCTGTTTCGTCGGCGAGTACGAAAAAAAATATATACCTAGGCTTTAATAAAAAAAAAAGTAATATAGCATGATTAGAGTATCAAACGAATATTTTTATATCTCCTGATAGGGATATTAAAATAAAGTTCAGATTAAGACAAAAAAAAAACAAATTTATAAATTTCAGATTGTATCAGGTGGCATTCGTGCACTTGTTTACACAAAGATTTTGGTATGCATGGTGGGAATCGAACCCACAACCTCTGACTTAACCATCACGATCACAATCCACTAAGACCAACTCTAACCGCCAGTCAAATGTCGATACTATATCGCACAGTAGTATTAAAGTGGTAGCAATACTTGAATCAATCTACCGAGAGTGTTGTCCCTTGTACCGAGTTGAGCACTTATCCTATTAAATCAGTCTTGTGTGCAGTCAATCATATCAAAGCATCGTCTCTTAGCATTTCAATAAGAATACGTCGCGACGGGGCACTTTGGTGCATTGTGTTCGAGAAACTCAAGTAAGTAGGTACGTTTTGAATAAATATATTGCTTGTCTGTTTTGAGTGCCTTGTCTTTGAAAAATTCATGACTCATAACGAAGCAGATTAAAACATCAGCAAGACCTCTGTCGGGTGATAGTTTTTGAATAAGTAATTTCAATTCGAGATCATGTTAACCCCGTCGGTCTTGTGGCTAATCTCAATATGGTTGTGTCAAATTTCCGTCTCATCAGACTATAAGAGTGAGATATAGAGCGGGCATTATAATTAAATAATTTCTTTTGGTCAGTTTCAGTATGAGATTTGTCGCCAGCCGTGTTTGAAATAAGTTAGGGCAGCATTTCCCAGAGTGCGTTGCATAGAAAGGGTACCTACCTACCTACCAGGATTCCGTAAAATATATGTGTTTGAAAAAACAATGTTGCCTGCGTGGAAAAATAACAACACACATCCATTGGATGATTCCAATGTGTCTAGTTATACAAGGTTATTTTAGGTATAGTGCAAAGCTCAGGGCTTAGACACCCCAACAAGATTTTTATTTCAAGAAATCTTAGAAAAGAAAGCAATAATTAAAATATTTAAATCTTGCAGAGTTACAAGCGATTCAGTCTTGTGTTTCCGCCCTATCGTGCTCATTGCATCCCGTAGTACGTACATATCAACCCATATGAAGGCCCACTGCTGGGCACGGGTCTCCCCAGTAGAACCTACTAGTATGTAGATCCTAGGGGTAATTGCCATAATCGCCACGCTTGGCGAGCGGGTTGGCGATCGCAGTAAGGCTTTACGTACGCAGAGGACGCTGCTGCCCGTCCTCCGGTGTGACATCCCTTAGTCGCCTTGACGACACCCACAGGAAGAGATGGGGTGGTACTATTCTTAAGCCGGCACCACACGGCAAGCCGGCACCACACCACCCGTAGTACGTAATCCATAATTATTATTGAAAAATAAGTGATGATTACATTTCACATCACATTGAGAACGGGATTTGGCTGTAAGAATGAGATGAATTAATTATTGATTGATTAATTGAAAAATATAACATGGTTCAAATTCTGAGCAAACTACTTTCAGGTTTGGACTATACCAAGAATAACGTTGTATAGTTCTTTATTAATTTGGGTGGGTGTTCTGTTATGTCAAAAGTTTGGGTTAGGAGACCGCTATGATAAATATTAATAATATCTGGAAATAATTCCCCAATTTAATCATCTGATCCCAAACTAAGCAGAGCTTGTACTATGCCAACCAACTGATAAACATACTTAAATGTTTCTAAATACACACATAATAAAGACAAATTACACCCAGACACAGAATAAACCATCGTGCCCATTACACAAAGTTTTATCCTGGCACGACCTCTGGCTTAACAGTCAGTGTCACTAACCACTAGCTAGACCAACAGGCGAGTCAGTAAATTACACTTACTTATGATATCATAAGTATTTATAATTTATTACACACATGATACAAAAAAATACTTACAAGACATATGATCGTAATTTCAAAGTCGATTTAAGCACCATCTATTAACATAAAACTTATATCAATACCGTAGTATATCTACATCCAACAAATCTCGACGTTCTAAGAATCAACACGGATGATCTCAATATATCGCAAACAGCTTGTTATCCTTCACATATTGTTGTTTTGTCACGAACAACTTGATTGTCTTAATAGTGCCACAAAATACTGAAAGGACAGAATCACAACGCGTGCTCGAGCAATTCACACTACTCACGGACACCGAGGCTAAAATCTATAATGTACTTAAAATTTCACGTTGCATGATTATAACTATTTATTATACGGGAATTAACGCGCATTGTTTACCTTAAAATTGCATGACGTTTCGACCAGGTTGCACCGACCGTGGTAACAGGCGGAAAGCAATTTTAAGGTAAACAATGCGCGTTAATTCCCGTATAATAAATAGTTATAATGTACTTGGCTTAACACAACACAAGTGTAGCTTAACTTTAAAGCAAGCTTAGCCTAGGTAATCTCAGAAGATCATCCCCCAAATCAAAAATTACTTACTAATACTACAATGCCTGTTCGCAAGCAGTGTTTACAATTATTCATTCCCCTTTCAATTCAGGTTAAAACTGTTTTTTACAATCATTGGTTAGGCGCAGGACGGATTTCTACAATGAACGTATCGTTGGAAGTTGTTTATCTGACTATACATAACTTTTAAATACGATTCAGACACCAATAAAATAAATTGTATTGGTGGCCGAAACGTCAGTGGAAAAAATATTAAAATTAAAATATGACACTTCGGACACGATGTCCGAAACGTCAGCCATTCTTATTCATGATACTCTGTTAAACTAGTAACAGCATTTCAACTTGCAAATGTTTTGTCTTTGTCTTTCATTTCATTTACAAAACAGAATAGAAGAAGACAAAACGTCTCTAGCTAAACTGTTGTTAGTAACGTGTAATGGATAAGGGTAAATCTATAAAATCAACGGTCAACACATGCTTTGTCAAGTTTTTCTTCAAGTTAAAGTTAAGCTTTCTTCTACATCAACATGTACCGAAAGTGACTGTCCTCTACAACTCAGGGTATCCTAGTGTAGAGTTCAGTATTACAAACCCCGACTGTATCTCTTTATCCCACTGCCGGGCACGAGTCTTCCCAGTAGAACCTACTATTGATTCTGGAGATAATTGCCATAATCGCCACGCTTAGCGATCACAGTATTATGGCTGTGGCGGCGGTAACGCGCGGTAGCATAATGGCTAAGGCATCGGTCAAGCAATCGCGAGGTCGCGGGTTCGAATCCTATCCATTATACTTTCGATGTGAACCCACTCCTAACACAAGCCTATGAGCTTAGCTGGACGAGTTAACAGGATTGCTAGTAACGTAGGCCCACATTCTCACATTGCTAGTTATCTATAAAAAAAAAGCTTTAAAGTGCACAGGGGACGCCGCTGCCCGTCCTTCGGTGTGAAATTCTTTAATCGCCTTGACACCTTCTGAAAGAGATGGGGTGGTACCATTCTTAATCCGGTTATTATTATATATTTCTAAGTTAAGCTTGCGCTCCATAGATCTCAGCCAGATTCAGGGATGCCTTCTGAACAAAGTGGTCTCTGAATCTGTAGTGCTGTATCCGTGAATTACGTCTATGTGTGCGTTGCTCGAGCAAGTTACGTACGGTTACCTTCTGTACTCTCGATATTTTGTGTTAGTATGTAGGTAATATTTATAAGCGATGTGTCTTTGTACAGAATGGGGTAGTTATTTTTAGTTTGTTCGTGATGTGTTAATGAGATGAGGCTTGCAAGATTTGTTGTCTTTACTAACCGAGTAGTTTTGTTAACTTTGTTTGTTATATTGTCGGTTTTGTATTGAAGCGTATATATCATAAATCTTAGGTACTTAGTCTTATGCTGGGCGTTGACTTCTTTACACATATAAATATTTTGCAGTTTAAAACAAAGTCGCTCACTGCTTTCTGTCTGTCTGTACCTACGCTTAGATCTTCTAAACTATCGATTTTGTTGCGGTTTCACTATCATTTAGTTAAATATCTTTATATATATATTTCTTGTATGCGTGTGATTGTCACTGAACTCCTCCTAGACGGCTGGACCGATTTTGATGAAATTTTTTGTGTGAGTTCAAGGGGATTAGAGGATGGTTTAGATTCACAATTGAACCCGATTTACAAAAAAAAGATTCGAGACGAAGTTCGCCGGGACAGCTAGTTATATATATATATATATATATATATATATATATATATATATATATATATATATATACATATATATATATTTAGTTCAATTTAAGAACACATTATAGAGAGTGCATCTGCAGTTTGCTCACAACTTGTATGAACGTACACTATGATATTTCCTTCATCGTGTAGTCGTGATCGAAATCGGGACCATTGCTCATTTTAGGGTTCCGTACCTACCTACCTCAAAAGGGTTTTTTTTCCGTCTATTACAGCCGACTTACTAAGAATCTACTAGACCGATTGAGTTGAAATTTAGTAGGTACCTCTAGGGACATAAAATTTTGTGTCACATAACGTATAAACTATAACATTGAATCAGCGGCCATTTTTATTTAAAAAAATCATTTGTTCTTTCCAGAAAGACGTGCAAGTCATGTGGATGCGATCGTCTGAAACACTCGGTGTACCACGAGGAGCTGGGCTCCGTGCGCGACCGGCTGGGGCTGCGGGAGTCCAGGGTCAACCATCACTCGTATGACAGCCCGCCAGGACTTACTGCTAAACAGGTAAGAATTGTTTTACACCTCCTCTCTATTTTAAGTGATTTTTACGGCAATTTGCACAAAATGCCGTAAAAATTACTTAAACGGCAACATGGCAGTACTCTCCAATACTGATTTGATGGATGCCGGACGATCGCTGAGCGATCTATTTTCCGCAATGTTGCCCGGCCATTTTTGTTGTTGTTTCAGTCACCCTCTATTTTATTGTTGCCGGGTTGTGTAGCCCGTTTAGGAGGCTGGATCATGCTCCATACAATTGTAGACATATTGCCGTTATTGGCCGAGCAATTGGTTGCCAATAGTGCCGCCACAAATTGCCGTAAAAAATGGCCCGTTTAGACTCCTCTTTAAAATGACAACTTCCATACTCGGTACCAAATAGGGAATAGTCTTATTGAAAAAATTACAATCGCGTTAATTAATTACTAACATAATAAAGTACAGTCAATTTGTGTAAAACACAGAGTGTCATGTTTACTATTGTGTATCTAGAAATAGGTATTAAAATAGATTTTAAAAATCATAAAAAAGTAGGTACCTACATAAATACAACTCATAAATACTTACACGATTATGTTGTGATATTTCGTGGTAACTCACAAAAACTATGAAGGACAAGTATTTTTCATAAAATAAATACCTCATATACAAGACTGAATTAATCTATACTTAATAATACGATCTGAACCTTGCAACATTGATGCTCCAATTGGTCGTAGTGTGATAATATATACACACTCACAAATTAAAATGGCTATCTATTATTTAAAGAATTTTCAAAATCGGGTAAGTAGATCCAGAGATTACCCCCTACAAAGTCACAAACTTTACCTCTTTATAATATTGGTATAGATTATTATGCTGAAAAGTTTGTTTGGTTGAACGCGATAATCTCAGCAACTCCTGGTTAGAATTGAAAAAATATTTTAATGTTGGATAGACCATTTATCGAGGAAGGCTACATACCATCACGCTACGACCAATAGGAGTGAACGTCAATGAAATGAACGTATTACAAAAACGGGGAACGAACGAAGCGCGGGACAGCTAGTAACTAATATAAAGCTTATTTTAAACTAAAATAAAGGACTATTGCAAACTTTGACGCACTCTACTGAAAAGTTGCGTACTGAAAAGAGAGATAAGGTAAGGGGTGTGGCTACCACCGCGCCGTATCAGTCGTTTGAATGATACGTGTCCCCGTACGTGCGTAGCAATTGCAACCCCCCCCCCCCTCCCCACCTGTGCGGCACACAGTAAAGAGTCAATTGCAAAATTTTGAGCGAACGATTAACTTTAGTTTTTAAACCATTTGGGCATTTCAACAAATTTTAATACAGGCCAGTCTAAAGCATGGTACGCCATTATGTTTCATCGCAAATGTCGAAAGGTTTAGGCAAGATATTTATTGTTTTTTTATAGCTATATTAATAAGTAAAACATTTCCTTGCAGACCGAATTATACTGGACATCATTAGCAGAACGAGCGCCAACCGGTGTAGGTGGCGCCACCGGCGCGGCCGCTTGGAGGGCTTGGCGAACTAGAGCTTTAGCGTCTCAGTTACCGAAGCAAGACCTATCGTTAGCACACTGTAGACACATAGACGAGGGCCATCGCAAGCAATATGAAGACTTTGTTGCCGCCAGAAACGAAATTGCACTCGATATTGGTAATATTTCCTGATACTACTAATTTTGATTTTAACGCCATCTAGTGACGAGTTAAAGAACTTTAAATTACTAAAATTGTTTCAAAAAACATTGTTATTTTTACAGGCGTAGCAAGTCAATATCACGGTGCATCAATAGAATGCATGGGATGTAATAAGCCAATACGAAGCGGAAGTATTACAGTTCAAGCTCCAAGGATAGGCGAAGATGTAAGTAGCGCCATCTGTTATCAGTTTTCAATACTACTTGAAATTTACAGCAGCGCTAGAAATCCCGCTACTCGCCGCTAGAGAACAGCACTAGTAGTCAAGTTATTCGTGATTTTAAAATTGAAAATTACTTATTTGTTTTTTGTTTCAACAGGCATATTTTCATCCTTCATGCTTCTCATGTGCGGATTGTGATGAGTTGCTGGTGGAATTGGCGTACTGCGCGTTGGACGGGCGGTTGTACTGTGTCCGGCATTATGCAGAACGGTTGAAGCCCAGGTGTCATGCATGTGACGAGGTAAGTGTCTTCTTAATAATTTTAAACTAACTTTTTATAAAGTCTTCATTTTGTAATAGTCTGTCGCAGCATACCATTTAGAACTGGTTGGAACAATGTACTCATCTGAACGTGAAATAGGGATGCAATCTTTAGGTGCTTTCAAGAGACACATCTTCTTTTTATATAATTTGATGAATGTAGACGTTGTGCCCGCAATTTCGGTTAAGATGTTAAATATTATTGAAATCCGTTCCGTTATTAAGTCTACCGATTTAAAAATAGATTATACATTCAAATATAATTATAATCTTAACTCTCATCTACCTCTATAAAATAAATTGGTTATAATATCATATTTTTATAATATTTTCTTCTTCTTCTTCTTTGAATTTCTGCCAGTGTCAAGTATTTATGCGCTTATTACATGCACAAAGTCTCGTTCTTAGTCAATTAACACGAATTCAAATCATTTTTTACAAGTTAGACTCGCAGCTGTAAAAATAATGGCCGGTCAGTTTGCTGCCATTTTTACAACTCATCTATAATATTTTGTATCCAATAATTCTAAATTCGAATATCGATTTTCCGTCACCTGTCAAACTGACAGCTAATTTATAATGTTACCAAAATAAAAACGTAATAATTTATCAATTTGGTGTCGTTCCAAAAATACCATTAGTTACGACGGCAATAAAAAAATTGTTACCGTTCTAAATTGGCTTGACTGTTGTTTGATATTCGAGATTAGTTAAGGCCCGATCGAATATTCTTTTGTAATACATTAGTATAAACAGAAAACACAATTTAATTGCTTTTTATGAATTATCAAAATATGCTCCTTCGAAATATAAATACATGATTATAAAAACTTGATAAAATATAATTTTGAAGTAATTTTAAAGCACTCTATTCTCCGACTAATTTATAATTGTTTTATTTATTACCCAACTGTCGTACGTAAACTACTAAATCCGTATAATATCAAATATTCTTGTCCACATATTATTCACATACGAAAGTTTGTCTAATATCGAGAAAAGGAATAACAAGGCTTATTCTAAACATTATCTTCGGACTTTGTAATCAACATCTACATACACCAGAAATGATTAGTTCTCGATTACTATTCCAAATAGACAATAAAATACATGTTGCGGTTTATTCCTGTACGATGGCGAGCCATTAGACAGCTGACATTTGCCAGTGCCCGTTATATACGGTGCATATTATACCTGTTTAATGCTAAGCGCCTGCGCTACGCCTACCAATACATCAGCGACATTAGGCGTTTGGCGATTAGATTACATGACTGACTATTGTCTAGGCGCGGATCTTAGAGGACGGCAACAGGGGCAATTGGCCCCACTCTCCAGACTCGACTGAAAGACCTCTTTTTAGGGAATTTTCCTGTTCCGGTATTTAATGAAATGAAATCCCTCGTCATGCGTTGAATTACATGTACCCCCCCCCCACACCCCTCGTCATACAAAATTTGTTTGGGGCTAAGATCGAATCAAGAACACAATCATCGTGAATTTTGTAAGGTTTTTCATAAGCTAAACTTGAGCTAACCTAAGCTATGCCTACAGACTTGCATGAGACCTGCATGAGTTTTGTCATGACAAAGTTAACGTGTGTATCTATGTATTTATATATGGCGGCTGCTGTGGCGCGGTGGAAGTGTGTCCGATTCCCACACGGGACACCACTTTGTGTGATCCACAAATTGTTGTTTCGAGTCTGGGTACTTTGTGTACGTCAATTGAATGTTTGTAAAGTCCCCTGCGACACAGGGCTTGTACCCTAATGCGGGAGTCGTTAAAAACAAACAGATATGGCCACAGTAATATGATACTTCTATTTCTAAGTATTTATTATTATTTTCTATATATTTACGCACAGATTTTACGAGTTGTTTTGCTATAATCTGAGTTATTCTGAATGGAGCACTAAAAACAATTGACGGACCATTAAATTTTACAGTATTGTTGTTTCTTAAAATACTCATGACAAATAAATTCCTAAGGAATTATTACTACTGAATATATTTTTCACAATAATAACTCTTTTATCAACTATCTGTTTCCTGCTGCGATGGCGTGTATGTTGATGATCATGATAAATGTAGGTAACCTGTCTCCTTATCCAAGCTATAAGCTACCCAAAATTTAGTAAAATTGGCCCCGTAGGCTTTAGAGATTATCCATAACTAAAAAAACATTTTTTCATAATAATAAATATTAGGTTTGACCAAAAACCGAGAAGATTTTAAGGGAGGGATCCCGCCACCCACCCTTGATCTGTGAATCACCACGATTGAAGTAGTAAGGAAATTTCCTTAATACAACAATCGAAATAGATTGACAGACCGCACTCAATAAAATAACAGTAACAGCAGCTCGTTAAGAGGGACCTGCAACAAAGAAAATTAGTGACAGTTACTCTCACCAAGTCTAGGGGTAGGTACCTCCGGACAGTCTGGAGGTTCGTGATTCACAGATCGAGGGTAGGTGGTGGGATCCCTCCCTTATAATCTAGTTAAGATGGAATTTCGCCATGTGACGCCTGATTCCATAAGTTATCAAAAAACCGGACAAGTGCGAGTCAGACTCGTCGAGGGTTCCGTACGAACTTATAGGTACATATATAAATAGTTCAGGAATCAAATCTCGCAGTATTAAAATAATTGGCGTCCACCCGTTCCTGAGAAAATCGGTGGTCACACACATACAGACAGCCGGACAAGAGAGTAATCTTATAAAGGTACCTTTTTCACCTTTTGAGGTACGGAACCCTAAAAACCGAGTGTGGAAAAGAGTTGAATATCTTCAAAAAACCTGACCAACTTATATATTATAATATCTAATCGGCTTCTCAAAATATTTGATGATTACAAGAAAACGTTATGACTATCGCGTTCTAATTATACTCAGTTACATTATAACTGCATATCTGTGCCACTCATTGCACGCTATATTAACGACAATAATATTGATGCGCCCAACTGTTCCCATTCATTCATCTTGGCGCATTTCGTAGAGAAATTATTCTCAGCACATCTTCTCGATACTAGAAACTTTGATCATCGATAAGTTTTGTATAGATTTTCGGTCAGCATTTTTACATTCTATTTTTACTTATGTAAATTAGTAAATTTATTAGAACGTGTACATATTGTACCCGTGTGTTATATAATTTTGATGGATTGGCTATTTTTTGACTAGCTTCTGTGTGTACTTTATTCACTTAGTTTACAGAATGCAACGCTTATGAACGTCAGACAAAATTTGGAATAAGAAGAGTTAAGCCGTGAAAAGAACTTGGCAATAAAAATCATGGGCACTTTTTTGAAATGCCGTTTTTTACAATACCTAATCTAGCCATAAATATTGTTACGAAGAAAAAACATTTTTTTTTATTGCAAATTATATTTATTACTTTTACAGTGTGTTAGTTTAATACATAAATAAAAAACAATTCAAAATATAAAAAGCTTATTCGAAGTGGTCTCCATTGGCTGCAACACAGTCCTTTAAACGTTGAGGCCAGTTATCAATAGAAGCACGCACTCTTTCCATGGGAAAATTCTTCACTGCCAATCGTATGGATTGTTTTAGGGACTCCAAATTATCATGGCGTTTAGAGCAAGCCATACTCTCTAAAACTGACCATAAATCATAATCCAGCGGATTAAGATCGGGACTAGACGACGGCCAGTCTTCAGCTCTGATGAAGTCCGAAACGTTCACTTCCAACCAAGACTGCGTGGACCGAGCTTTATGACCCGGCGCTGAGTCTTGTTGGAAGGACCATACTTGGTTATTGAACATGGTGTTGTTAAGGGGTTTAACTACCTTCTCAAGAATGGTATCTTGATACACTTGTGCCGATGTTTTGATACCTTTTTCACAAAAATATGGCTCAGTCACTCCTTCATAGCTAACACCCCACCAAACCATCACTGAAGTCGGATAATGCCCACGTTGCACTCTGTCGACTAATTGGGAAGCTTCCTTAGAGCTTTGAGCATAAATACGGTCATTTTGTTTGTTAAAATGTTGCTCAACTGTAAAGATTTTCTCATCCGTAAACAAAATTTTTCTGTGACCTCCCTTTGCGTACCGCTTCAGTAGTTGCTTCGATTTTACCACCCTATTCTTTTTTAAATTATCAGTTAAAAAATGACCAGTGCGTCTCTTATAGGCTGCAAGTCCTAAGTCATCTTTTAAAATGCGTGACATGGTTCTGGGTGCTATCTTCATCTCCCGAGATAAAATCTTTTGCTTTCGGACAGGATTTCTTCGAATTCTTTCCCTTACTGCTTTGACCACCATTTTCGTACGAACACTACGTGGACGGCCAGATCTTTTTCTGTCACAAACAGAGAAGGTCTCATTGTACCTATTAATAGCCCGGTACACAAACATTTGACTAATACCAAGCGTATGGAGAGTTTTAAAAATTACATTCGGCTCCATACCAACTTTGTGTAATGCAATCACAGCGATTCGGTTTTCTTTATCACCCCACTCCATTTTAATATAGCAAAATATTGTACAATGTATTGGCGCCAAAATTAGAAAATACAATGAACAATCGTATAAAAATGACAGATTCCAAATTCAAATGTAATATCTTTCTTATTTTTAATTGTAACAGTATTTATGGCCAGACTAGGTATATTTGTTTATCTAATAATACCTTTTAATGAACAGTACTTGCGAATAAATAACTATAATCTGGCATCCTCCTTTATGAGGAAGAATAGACATGGTGGGTCTTGTATTATGATAAAAGCTGGACATCAATACAGAATGTTGGATGAAATAAATAAAATGTCAATTCCCAATATACTGGAATGCTCTGTAGTAGAGCTTACTATACATAATATTTATATTGTATGCATTTACAGACCACCAAAATATGACCTATTTTCAATCGAGTGTTTTTTTGAAAAATTAAATGCACTTTTAGCAAAATTATGTAAAAATAAAAAGAAAAAAATTATACTATGCGGAGATTTTAATATTGACCTGTTGAAGCGCAACAAACTGTCTCTGGAGTTTGAAAATATATTAAGCGCATTTCATTTGAAAATTCAATTTAAAGAAACTACTCGATTTTTAAGCGGTTCATGTATTGATAATATTGTTCACAACATTAGAAATTGTAAGGGTGAGATAATAGACTTAGCAATATCAGACCACACAGCACAAATATTAACATGCCCAGTGCAAAGAAAATGTTTGCTTAAATTTTGGTATGCAAAAAAAAGAGATTACTCGATGGAAAACAGAAACAAATTTAAACAATATATATCACAACTAAGATTTGTTAACGTATATTCGGCAAATGACGCAAATGAAGCTTTTGCAAATTTCTTTGATATATTTAAACTTATATATGATTTATGTTTCCCAATCAAAAAGATTAAAGTATATTCAAGTGGTAAAGTAAGTTGGATAACGCGAGGGCTCAGATTATGTAGCTTACGAAAGCGAAAAATGCTGTGGCAATATAGAAGGACGCCGAACACATTGAATAGAAATAAATACAAATGCTATGCAAACCGACTTAAACAAATAATAAGATTAACTCAAAAACAAAAAAATGATCACTATATTAAATTATCAAATAATAAAACTAAAGCTACATGGAACATAATAAACTCAACCAAAGAAAAAAATCCTAAAACAGGGATAGCTAAGATAAATGTAAATGGTAAATTAATAGATAATCAAGAATTTATGTGTAAAATATTTAATAATTATTATACTGGTATAGTAGATGATAGCAATCAACAAAAATATAATATACCATTAGTAAATCATTGTAATTCAATGTTTTTGGCACCAGTTACTACAAATCAGATTATTATTATTATTAATTCTTTAAAAAACACGCACAGTTCTGGTTATGATGAGATTATAACCTCAGTGGTTAAAGATGTAGGGCATATCATTTCACCAGTCCTATGTCACTTAATTAATATGAGCAATGAACAAGGGATATTCCCCAACAAATTAAAGAAAACAATTATAAAGCCGTTATTTAAAAAAGGAGACAGACAAGACATTAGCAATTATAGACCTGTGGCACTCATACCGATATTTGCTAAAATATTCGAAAAGGTAATATTTGATAGCATGTACGCCTTTTTCGAAAAAGAAAATATTATAGCACCCGAACAATATGGGTTTCGGAAAAATAAAAATATAAATATGGCCATTTTCAATTTTTTGAGAGATGTAGTTACTGGAATGGATAGTAATCAACCTACTATAGGTATGTTTATGGACATGTCAAAAGCATTTGACCATGTGAGGCATGATATTCTCTTAGACAAGCTTTATAGATATGGCATAAGAGGAAATGTACATAATCTTTTGAAATCATATCTATATAATAGACAGCAACTTGTGGAGCTATCTAATATCTGTCTAAAAACCAAAACTGAAGTTGTGTATCAATCAGATTATAAAAATATCAGATACGGAGTCCCCCAAGGAAGCGTATTAGGTCCTCTATTATTTATTATATATATTAATGACATAACTACGACTAATGTTTATAAAATGACTTTATTTGCCGATGATAGCACTATTCTTTTTACAAACAAAAACTTGACATTACTCCAATCTGACATTAACAATTCATTATCATTAATTATACAATGGCTAGAAATTAATAATCTTAAAATTAATCTTAATAAAACTAAAATAATCAATTTTAAACAAAGAAGAGTTGAAACAGCTATTAATATTAGTTATACGGGACAGAAAATAGAGGAAGGAAAAGTAACAAAGTTCTTAGGGTTACAAATAGATAACCAAATGAACTGGAAAGCTCATGTAGAACATGTCTGCACCAAAGTCAGTCAATTCGCGTATGGACTCTATAGACTGAGAAATATAGCAAATACGCCCACAGTCATAACAGCATATCATGGAATAGTGTCATCAGTACTACGCTATGGGATCATATTTTGGGGGAATTCTACTGATTGGCACCTTGCGTTCAAAGCCCAGAAACGTTGTATAAGAGCTATCTTTAATTTGAAACACACGGACACATGTAAACCATATTTTCAGAAATATAAACTTTTGACTTTGCCCTGTTTATATATATTAGAATGTGCGGTCTTTGTAGTACAAAATATTGATAAATTTGTACAGCGGACTAGAGCTCGTCATGCTGATAAGTTGTGTGTCGTTCCTAGCAAAACAACATTAATGCAAAAAAGCTATTTCTGTATTGCACCCCATATCTACAACAAATTACCTAAAAAGATTAAACAGTCGAACAATGTGAGACAATTTAAAATAATGTTACAAGAAATGCTGTCTAATAAGTGTTACTACTCACTAAGTGAATATCTAAATGACAAATCTATAGAGATGTGTATTTAAATATAATTTGGACATTATGCGTAAAGACATGCTTGCTATTAATATTATTTTATTTTTCAATTTTAATTTCATGACATCATTTTTATTATATTAATTATTATTATTATTATTATTTTTCTATGGATTTTATTTAGACATTTCCTTAAAACCTAGTTATATGAATAGTATTTTGTTCCTACCGTATTTGTTTTTTTTATTTTATTTAGTTTCTATAAACATGTTTGCATGCCTAAAAGGTAGAACAAAGAGAAACTTAAAATTATAATATGAACAACAATGTATGTATACCTTTGTTCGCAAATAAAGATTGATTGATTGATTGATTGATTGATTAAGTTTTTTGTTACGCTTTCACGCGAAAACTACTCAACCGATCATCATCAAACTTTGTACACATATTCTTGGAGGTATTAGAAGTAACATAAGATTATAAAAAAAGGGGAAAATTTACGCAGACGAAGTTACACGGGACAGCTAGTATATATATATATATATATAAATTAGTGTGCAGGTTTCGGGGGCGATAATGTGGTGTAGATGGGAGCATCAACTTACAAAAATAGATATAATATACAGAAGAGAGTAAAGATAACGTGCGATTCGATTTATTATAAGACAAACTACTTATGACTGCCTCTGTGGCGTGCTTCGTGGGTTCGATTCCCACACGGGACACCACTTTGGGTGATCCACAAATTGTTGTTCCGAATCTGGGTGTACTTTGTGTCCGTGACTTATATGATTGTTAAAGTCCCCCGCGACACGGGGCTGGTACCCTACTGCGAGAGTCGTCGTCTTTAAAAAAAATATATATACCGATATTTATGAACCACTAAAAAAAGGCTATAAGATGATAATGACAAGGTCGACCAGTCACCCCAAGTAGCACCTGTTCACGAGTTTGACGCATGAGTCAGCCATCATCCCCTTCGCCATATTGGAGGGAAGGGGGGTGACCCGACCCAAACCGCCACCACAAGCGATGACATTTTAGTGAGCATGAAGATCCCTGACATTACATCTCTTAAAAACTAAAATAACCTTAAATAATTTAATGAAGTTTAATCGCTAGTTACATATATTGGCCATGGTAGATGTTAGGAATAATCTCTGCTCGGAAAACAAAGCCTAAAAGTTACAAGTAAAACCCACAATTTTAAAGCATCTAAATATAAATAACAGCCTTATAACAAACATTCTAACGTGCTAATAGGTATCTAACCAGTGCTTCTGGCTGGTTTTAAATCTTAACAATGTAGGTATACCGACGATAGGTATCTATCATTGTTCCTAATTTAAAAAACAATCATTAACACTGTTACCTAGCGAAAACGTACTTTAATTAACCTTTATTTTCATTTCACATTCTCAACTCACCTTTTTATAAACATCCTTGTCGACCTATAAATTCGCACTTCGTGTATCCTAAACGGTTAATAAACGAACTACTCAATGAAATATGTACGGTATGTGGTTACAGAACAAAAATAAACTGTTAACTACTAACTACTACATTGGTTTACACCATAACACTTGAGTCAGATCTTATAACCACTTTAGTCAGCACACGCAGCGATATTGCGCGCCTTTTTTCTGTCAACCATTTTAGGTGTTTGAAAAAAGTTTTTAATCTATTGTCTAGTGTTCTTAATTTGAATAATTAAAATAAGGTAAGGTTTTTTTTTTAGAATTGTGTTTATATTCTAGTGATGTTTACGTTTAATTCACTTGAAAGCATTAAACTAAATTACGGGATATGAGTTATACCAGTTATATAAAGTTTTCAATGTATCGTAATGGACTCGTCTGAAGTGGTGCCCTATATTTTGCAACGGACGAATTATTGCGAATGTTACTACATCATATCAGTTACGTTTCCATCTCGCTGTGAGCATTACAATATTGAACTTTTCCGTTTCAATGATGAGTAATATACCTTCTTTTGCATTGAGATTTTATCTGCATTGAATTAATTCCGTATTCTGAAGGTGATCTGCATAAAATAAAAAGGGCTTTTGATGTTTTACTGTCGTTTAAAAGTTAAAATCTAATTTTGACGATGTCCCTACATGTTAATGACGTGAATGGTGTCTAGATTGATCAGGCAATGTTCTCGTCCATCTATCTTCTAAATACCGATCGATCTCTTTGAAGTGCCTGTCGCCTAAGCTTGTTTATAGTCACTAGCTGATGTAATAAATATAATCGACGCGCACACGACAAGGACCATCTCTTAACCGGACAGCGTTCGCCAACTGTGAACTCAATACTCTTTCGACAGTTACCGAGGACGTGTCGCCTCCAGCGAATTTAATTCAATACCTGTTGGGTTTCCATTGCAATTAAAAAAATAATTTAAAAAGTTATCTCGAACGATTTATGACGACGGCCGCGTAGTGCATTTCAGGCGCATTCGAATTTTGAAAACTCGCGGCTTTTTTCTACGCTTGTGGTGTTCGGATACAAGCCAATTAAGAAACTTATTATTGTGAGTGCTTCGTAACTTAGCATGGTGTTTTTGGTGTTTTATAATTAAAGTAGATTTTTAAGTTTGTATATGACTGCTTACCTCTTTAATAAATTTTGAAACGTGGAATAGTTTCAGAAATAAATTAATTAATATGTTTTGCTTTTCCAACCCCTTTCTACTAACTGCAATTTAGTAAATAATTATTCAGCTAATATCAAATTAGAATAGAAACAAAACTGAGTACTTAAGTAATTTGAATTTCATAGATACGTTTGGAATTATAACCGCCTATTACATTACCTTGTCTACTTTAAACCAAATCTCTGGTAGTTCAGCTACTAGACAATAGATGGCGCTGTAAAAGAACAAATGACTATTATTTTATTTTTTAATGTAGTTATTTTATTGTCGTTATTTAAATTTTCTTATTGGTTTTTGCACCCCTGATGGCACAGGGAATTAAATGAGGATGAAATTCCAAAAATAAATAGCCGTAATAAAGCATTAAATAGAGAATCGTCTTCGTAATTTAACGTATGGAACTTTGCAAACATTCTATAAATATATTCATAGTACACCTAGACTTAAAATAAAAAATGTGGCCATTTGTGGGTATCAAACCCGCAACATTTCATCACACAATCGTTAACTTTTCCGTTGCACTTACGTCACTTTAGAAGAAATAAAAAAAATCACAACTCTCCCAAATGTCACTTTCATTTTACGCGCCATTCCAACTGTCAATTTCTTATTGACATTTGTAAAAAACGTTAAAGTTGGCTTTACGCGTCACATTTAGTAACAAATTGCGAGATTACCTACTCGAACAGACTTTATAGTATTTCTCAAATTCTCGTACTAATCACTAATTAGGCTTTAAGACAGGATCAAAGTCTTATAATCCTTTCAACATCGGATATCATCTTTTAAGCTAAATAAATAAAGTTGAAATTCGTTTACGTTTTGTTTTGTAACTAGGTATTTTATTTGAGAGCTCAGTCAGACTGACAAGTTAATTTCAGGAGAAGCTTAGTTTTCGCGAGGCATACCTACATCTATTTGTTATTGCTATACGAAAGACACGGCTACTTCATTGACTTTAATACAACATTTCGGAACGTACGTAGGTACGTCCAGAAACATTGAATAGCTACACCTTTAAATGCACCTGGCGACTTGTCCCTGCTGAAGAACTGAAGATTTGGTATCTTTTCTCAAACAAAAATCTTGGGTGTCTTAGTATTGGGGCTTCATTCCTCTTAGCGTCAGTTTTATCAAGGACTAGCTGACCCGCACAACTTCGTATGCGTCAATTTTCCCCGCTTTTGTAACATTTTTCATTGCTGCTCCGTTCCTATTGATCGTAGCGTAATGTTATATAGCCTTATATTCCTCGATAAATGGGCTACCCAACGTTTCTGAGATTGCCGCGTTCAAACAAAAATATTAGTATAGGTAAACACTTTACCCGGATATACTTACTAGCCTCCTACCTACTTAGGAGTGAGGGGAATTGGCAGCGTGAGCTATTTCCCTCCCCTGGATGGAAGATGCTGTTTTTTTAATCTTTCTCTTTTATTCGTCCATTTTGAATTATAATAATAATATATTGGGACAACTCACACAACGCTATCTGATCCCAAACTAAGCAGAGCTTGTACTATGGAAACCAGACAACTGATAAACATACTACATATATATTTTCTAAATACATACATATTATAGATAAATAACACCCAGACACAGAATAAACCATTGTGCTCATCACACAAAGTTTTATCCTGGGTGGGGATCGAACCCACGACCTCTTGCGTAGCAGTCGGATACACTCCCACCGCGCCACCGCGCTAAATTGATTTCCCTCCCATTGACCGACCCGACCAGGTTGAAAACGGTCGGATGCAACCAAATCCGTAGGACTGTAAAGAAAGATTACAAGACTGTGACGTTACGCCATCCGCCATGACACCTACATGTCATCGACCCACATGAACGATGGCTGCCAATATCTTGTTTACTAAGACTTCCCGTCTTTACTATGCCGTCAAAGAGCAGTTTTAATGAAACGAGATTAAAATAGAATAAACTGGGAATGATGTTAAGGGCAAATTACTTGCCCTTATTATAGGTACATGGAAAACTTTTTATAGTTTTCAGCTATCATTGTCATCCTACCTCCTATTAATTTTATAAATCTGAAATGTGGATGGAGGGATGTTTGTTGGTTCTTCAAGCAAAACTTACTAAACGCATTTTCATAAATGTTTATACAATTTACTTATAAATCAAAAAATGCGCAGGGAAAACCCAGTATGCTATATACCTACTGTTCATAGCTGATATGTGACCACTAATTTCTTTTGCACATTGTAGTACAATATCTATTCTTTATGAAAGATGTTTTATTTTTTTATCTTACAGTGTAACGGCCGGTCTCAATAATCTACCTATCGATGGATTTGGTTACTAGAGGTAGAATTTTGACTTAAGTCTCTTAAGTCAAAATCTAAGAATATACCTCTAGTAGCCAAATCCATCGATAGTTAGATTATTGAGACCAGACGTTGGTAAGTTTAAGCGGCGGCGGTAGCATAATGGTTTAAGTCAACCAATAAGTTAACTCCGGCAATCGTGTCATCGGAGCTACCTAGCGTATTGCGGTCGCTCCTATAAGCTAATTTATACATAGGTAATAAATGTATGAAGTTAAAATTCTCACGACGGATTCCCTATGATCGCGTGTTCGAATTCCGTCCAAGCGAAACTTTCCTTCTAAATAATGTTTTCTTTTATCTTATTTTCTAAGCCTTATCCCAACATATTTGTCTTCTGCCACCACCTCCGACTTCGATTCACATGAAACCACCTCCGTAACAAACCTACATTATACTACTAACCGATACCGACGTGAACCTACTCCTAGCACCAGAATTCGATAACGCGGTTCGCGTACAAAAAAATGTCTATGGTCTCCACGGCAAACGTCAAAATCTATATTATAATTCTTTTCCAATAACGACATCGCTATTCGAATGTGACTTTGTATAGACCGCCTGGACGGGTTAACAGAATTGCTAGCGTTATGCATCTTTAAAAAAAAAGCACCAGTTCCGGGAAACGGAAAGTAAACAAAAAAAAAAAAATACTTCCCAGAAAAATATTTATCAAATTTGTAAGGAATCCGGTTGTCTGTAAAGAATGCAATGCATCGCAATTGATGCAACAATTACAAGAAAAACGATCTTAATTATAAAAAATCATTCTTAAACAAACGCAGTTAGGAAGTGTGCAGACAGAGACGCGTGCAAAACTAACATACAAACGAACACAAAACAGCTTTTATTGCTAATGGCATAAGAGCTAATTTTGTAGGAACGTGTTCTAATTAATATTTGGCAACGATTACGTTCATTGTCTGGTTAGAAAGGTCGTTCGCTTGATTGGGAACTTTCTTTTGCATTATTTAGTAATGGCACGTGTTTAGACTTTGTTCCTAGTCAATTATAGAGGAGCTAACTACATTCCAACATAAGGAACTTCATCATAAGGCCTATGCAACTTAAATAGATGATTTATGCAGCATCTGTGTAGCTGGATTCAGAGAGAGTCCAATTTATGCAGCATCTGTGGCTTCAGAGTGCTGTAAAGTCCAATGCGGGAGCGTCAGTGGCGTCCGCATAAACACCTGAACTGAGGGTTTGATGGCGGAGTTGGGGAAGTGCCCCTAGTCCTCGTGTGTCTTTTCCCGTTTGTCTGTTAAAGACTGGAACCAGTAGGTACTTTCTCTTAAAAAAAAATTCGTGCTTTAATTTTAATTGCAAAACGGCTGGCAGAAGCTGGCTGCGAGAAGCAGAAGATAGAACAAAGTGGCAATTGGAGAGGCCTATGTCCAACAATGGACAGCGATAGGCTGATGATAATTTAAATTCTTTTAAATAACTTATTAGCTTTTGACTAATAAGTTATTTAAAAGTTTTGTTTGATATTTTTTGACGCCAAAATAGATAAAAACAATATTTGAAGCGGGTTGTGATCATGTTAAATTTAAGCTCGGCCTGTGCAAAACGATTTTTTTTGGGGATTTTGAAGCGTGCACAAACCAACTTAATTGAAGCTGAAATTTTACAGAGAAGGTACTTCTAAAGTAGAGCTAGATTATGAAATCATTTTTATGAAGGGACTTCAGACAGTTTCAACTGTAATGGATGTGAAGAAACTTAACCCGGTCAAAGTAGTATTTGATTTTTGTTAAATATTTAACACACTCAAAATAATTAAAATTACCTCAAATGTAGTGCCTTAGTCCAAATTAACTATGTCAATAGACTAACGCTTCGAATTTTCGACTTAAGCTTCGGATTATTTTTTTTTTGGTCAGATCCCTAAATATATTCGAAGGCCTATTTTAACAGTCCAGTCCCCTATTATTGTTATCAAGTCTTCTTCTTCTATATTTAAGAGCTTCGCTTCCACTCCTCTCTATTTTCTGCTGTCTTTTTGACTTTTTTATACGTCTCGACTCCCACTTTCTCTTTTATTTGTTTTACTTATTTTTTACCCGACTGTAAAGAAGGGTTATTAACGCTTACGATCAAAATATTAAATTTAATATCCAATAAAAAAAACATGTGTTGTCTATCAATCAAGCGAATAATTCTATTAAATAGTAAAATCATAAATTACGTTAAATTACAACACTTATATTGTTAAATACAAAGATACAAGCTGTTGTTTGTGTTCGTCTTGCCAACAAGAAATAAAAACTAAGAATGACTTCATGTGGTAAACCTTCATCGTTTCACGTCAAACCATAGACTATTGGCATGTTTTTCTGTCAACATTGACCACATAGAACACGCTTTTAAAAATAGAACCATTAGAATTTACAATGACTTGTGTAAATGGCGGCAATCTGAACTGTCATTGTTTTGACAGCTTTAATGAAAATACATGAAAGTCGTAAAAAATCATAGCACCCGGTATTTTTTACAGTTAAATTGTACATTAAGTTATTGTAGTGTATTAAACTTGTATTAAAGTGTCAAGTACACTAACAGAAATTTTAAGATTTTATAAATCACGGGTATTATTATAATATAAATAATGATATATAATATAGGTATCTCTCGGGTAATATTTTAAGGCTAAATACCTTTATTTTATTCCCCGACATTTCGACCGTATTGCAACGGCCGTTGTCACGGCTTTTCACAACTCCCTCAATATGGGTAACAAATGAAAAGGCTTGAGTAGTGTACACAAGAGTTGTAGTGCACACAAAATGGCGAATTACGTTTTTTTTTTCTATTAAAACGGATGATATATTTATTAGTGCCGTTGCAATTAAATGTCAACACGGATAAGTTGAAGTTTCATATTTTGTAAAAATCTCTTAAAAACCTGGAAATTAAAAACACAACAGAAAATTTAAAAAAATCGCCGTTGTACGTAAAAAGAATCAAATAGAATTTTAAATCCCCCTGACTAACATGAATTAAAAACTCTTCGGTTACTTACCTCAGTAACCGACGACAATCCGTCGGGGTCTGCCTTTCGCTGACCTGTCACATGCACAAACATATTTTAGTTCAATTCAGGGCAGTAAATAGTACAATAAAAAAATAGTATAAACAAATACAAGTAACCTATATTTCGTTCATTCGCGCTTTACAATAGTTGAAACTTGAATGAAGTTATTGGCAAGCGTTTGGGCTTTCCTAAACTTTGTGAAGGCTGTTCTAACCTAGTTTTTTTTTATTTATAATCTTTTTTTACATTCCTTTCTATTTTTACCCGACTGCAGAGGAGGGTTATGTGTTTGACGTATATCTATGTATGCGTCTTCCTTTGTGGCACTATATAGACCAATGGGCCGATTTTGATTCGTATTAGTTTTGAGAGTGTCACTAAAAACATGACAGCAATCAACATTCAAAATGGCGACAGCCAGACGCCATTTGATAGCTAAATGACAGTGATAGTCGGTAGTAGAAAACGTAAATAATGGAATAAAATATTGTTTTGTAGAAAAGAAGTATTAAAATTACATTTTGATTGCTTTTTTCCTTAAGTAAGCACGATAAAGTATCCAAACCTCTTTACTGTTAATTAACCAACTGGTTCATTTTCACGTAGCACTATTCGAGTCGTGCGCACGGCCCGCGATGACGTCACCGCTGTATCGGGTTACTGCGCGCGCGCCGCCCGCCCAGCGCCGTACTCGGACGCTAACTTTCACTGTGACCTTGCCTTTGACACAGTAACTGTAAGAACCACCGAGAGTAATGAACGGTAACCTTTATAGATTTTTTCCGCTAGTAGGCTTAAGCCATAGGCCGTCTTGGTGATACCGCTACAGTGTCAGTTATTGTTCCATGAAATAGTGTTATTGAAGGGTATTGTAGCAAGTGTAATTACTAGGCAAATGAGATTTACGAACTAATGTCTCAAATGAGGAGCGCGGTACGGTGACATTCAGTTCTTTGCTAAACGGGGATTTTCGTGGCACTAATACTGTTATGGCGCCATCAGGCGCACGACCTACTCTAATTCAATGAAAAGGACGTTTCAATCAAAAATTAGGTGGTAATATACAGAGCCAGGAACATCTATTTAATCCACTCGTTCTAGAATATCGTCCATAGGTTCGAACTTCTTGTGCGTATCCAAAAAATAATTAAAATAGTCCCTGTAAACTTAGGAAATTTTGAGGAAACGAAAATTCATGAATTTTGTTTTAAAGAAACAGAGTAGGCCCTGCTCGTATTCTCATTTCGTGGTATAAAAAAAAACATTCGTTTCAGCAACCCACACATAGACTTTGTTCATGGATACGAAATTTACGAACATCTTTGGTGTATAAAGTGATCCGAGTTTTCATGTCCGTACGAGCTGGAAGAGGCAGTACGAGACACCCCTCCACAAGATGGATAGATATTAAGGTTGCAGGGAGCCCATGGATGCAGACAGCTCAAAATTGGTTCTTGTGGAAGTCTTTGGGGCCTATGTTCAGGATGTTTTCAAGCTGATGTTGACGATTACGATAAACAATGTCTGTGTTCTCGATTGCGTTTGTATGAAGCTTACTTCAGTATTATCGGTATTTTGTCTGATCGAGCAATGCAAATTTCATATCTGTCAACGAACATATCGTTGACAGATATGAAATTTCCGAAAGGGGTTCAGAGATTTCTTGTTCCTGAACGATGTCTGTGGTTTTTTTTTATGTGATAGGAGCCAAACAAACAAGTGGCTTACCTGATGTTAAGTGATTACCGCTGCAAATTGAGATCTGTGACACTGGAGGCATCATAGTAGATGCGTTGCCGGCATTTTAGGAATTTAGTAGGCTCTTTTTTATATTTTTAATATGCCATTGTTTTCTTATTCTGTACCTTAATTTCTATAACTAGCAAAAAGCGGTGCTCTAGGAGGGCTCGCGAAGTTTTCTACCAAGTAATAATTTTTAAGAGAATTAGCTTTTAGCCGCATTTTTTTTAAATGTGTATAAAATAATATTTCCTTATTAGATAACACATCTAGACTTAAACTTAAATTACTATATAAAAGCTCAAACTTTAAAATGTGATAGTTTCTCAGTAAATGGTATCTACCACAAAAGTGCTTACGTTGTGGGATCGTGTTGATAATAATGATGTGTCTTTTTAGTCTTCATAAAAAAAATAAAATGCCAAATATGTTGCAAATGCAATACTCTAGAACAGTTGTACCAATTCGGCTATATTTTTAACAAATATTAATTGAAATCCTACTAAAGTTTTTATGAAGAGAAAGTTTGGAAAAACGTAGAAACTCAATTTTAATTTCTCCGTCAAAACTTTGTGCTGATCTGCGTTGCTACAGTTTTATGTAGTAGTTAGTATGTATGGACCTTAAGTTCTGTAGGTACTCCATTTTGAGGTACTATTACTTCAGTTATATTATACTAGTTGTCCCGCGCAACTTCGTATGCGTCAATTTTCCCCGTTTTTGCAACATTTTTCATTGCTACTCCGCTTGTATCGTATTGGTCGTAGCGTGATGTTATATAGCCTATAGCCTTTCTCGATAAATGGGCTACCCAACAGAAAAATAATATTTGAATTCGGACCAGTAGTTCCTGAGATTACCGCGTTCGAACAAACGTACAAACTCTTCAGCTTTATAATATTAGTAGTTATAGATGTATATCTATAACTACTAATATTATAAAGCAAATGTAAATGTTTTGGTAATTAGGTGATTGGGCTATATTAATTAGATTGATTTTGTGGCTTGTTGGATAAATAATATAACAGGTGTGAATAATAATAAATTTTACAATCGTAAAACTAGGTGAATTACGCGTTAATGGTGCCCTACATGGGCGCCGTCATTTTGAAAGGTAGTTAAAGTATAGAATTTATTAACGAGAGTGGAAAATAAACCTATCTGATATAAAATAGAATCTCTATTTCAATTAATAAACATCGTGGAATCATTCATTTTAGTATTTTTTCTATAAATTCTTTTGCATTCATTCCCGTGAACTTCAGATTCAGATATCGGTATGAAATGTCAATGCTTTTTACCTTAATTTGAAAATGGTCTCATTTCAATTTCGCCAATATCTAATGATTAGTTTCGAAGATAGACAACGAAACTCCTCAATAAATGCCAGTGAATCAACCTTGATTGAAGTCGGTTAGATGTTTTTTGTAAAAAAGGTTTTATACCGATGTATAACTAAGCTATGTTATTTAAATGTAGTGATTTTAGACATGAAAGCGTTGCAAACATTCATACATTAATCCTCGCAAACTTTCACATTAATTAATTAGGACCTAACAAATCATCGATTGTACGAATAAATAATTTAAAGTAAATATTGAAACAACAACAACATTTGCTTATAATTTATCTAGATAGGTAAAAAGTATGGCAAAAGTCTTCTGCATGCAATCGGACTTTTAAGGATTTTGAATGTAGAATTATTGTTTGTATTTTAGTTGCAGTTAATATTACTTAGGAATCTAAAAGTATCTTTGTAAAGATTTAATTTCAACATAAATATGAAATTGCACTCGTCAATCACTTAGTTGCATCATGAATTCTCGATCCAGATTCCACGATACAAGTAACGCTATAAAAATGAAATACGAACGGAAATGTTTGAAATAAATGCAAGCAGAAAATATAGGCATTATTATATCATAGGCTACAGAATTATAGTGTAAAAAAGTAGTGTCGCAATGTTTACTAACTGCGAAGTGCGTAGTAATGTGTTTGACAATTCCGAGTGTCGTGTGGAAAGTATTTTTACTTGTTTACGTCTATGTTTTGCACTTTTTCTTTTTTAAAATCAACTCTAGGCAAAGGAATAATACATGTACTTAACACAGATAGAACAGTGACAAATAATATGTTGCCAAAACACTCAATATTTTGTAATCGCTCCTGAATTCTAGTAAACAATTCTTGGGTCATATTAAATTGAGTCATGCTGAAAATTATAGAAAACGTACATACATAGTTATAAGCCATTACAGTTGTCTTGTGTTCTTTATTATCTATCTATACTAATATTATAAAGCGGAAGAGTTTGTTTGTTTGTTTGCTTTGTTTGTTTGTTTGTTTAAACGCGCTCATCTCAGAACCTACTGGTCCGATTTGAATTTTTTTTTTTGTTGGATAGCCCATTTATCGAGGAAGGCTATAGGCTATATAACATCGCGCTACGACTAATAGGAGCGGAGAAGCGACGAGAAATGTTTCAAAAACGGGGAAAAATTACGCATACGAAGTTGCGCGGGACAGCTAGTAGAAAATAAGCCGATGATTACATTTCCCAGCACTCTGTCAACAAGCAGTCGATTGTTATATGACATTGACTGTCTAGTAGAATATAACATGGTCCAAAAACTGGGGTAGTTTTTTATAGGAATCAATGTCGTTAAAACCTCATTGGTTACAATGTGTTACTGATTTTGAGCAAACTACTATCAGGTTTGCACTATATCAAGAAATAGCTGACCCGCGCAACTTCGTTTGCGTCATTTTACCCCGTTTTTGAAACATTTTTCATTGATGCTCAGCTCCTATTGGTCGTAGCGTGATGTTATATAGCCTATGACACTCACAAATAATGTGGCTTTCTATTGGTAACATTTTCAAAATCGGTTTAGTAAATCCAGAGATTACAACGTCACAAATTCACTACAGCAAAAAGTTTAACTCTTTATAATATTAGTACCTATAGATACGTTGTATAGGTGCAACCAAAAGGAAATGCTTATTTTTATTTGAGGTAAGCACCTATAGGTCAATGGCCAGTAGTTTGATTGAAGAAGCTCCAGTTTCTCATCGAAAGTAGTGAGACAGCTTGGTATTATTGCTGTGAAAGAATTTTATTTACATAGCTCATTACGAAGATGCCCTCAGTTTTGACACAGTGCGTGCTTAGCAACTCCTCAGTAAACAACATTACATCTCCCGCTTGTCCCATTTCTGTCATCGTGAAAATAAAATGGAACAAATTTAAAATAATGATGATGGCCGTGCTAAAATTCTAACATAAAAACTAAATATTTAGATGGCAACACATAAAAAAAGCACATTTTTTATCTGTCATTCAATTAAGTGTAATATCTATGGTATAAAAGCGAGTTACGTTCTACGTTTAAATTTCGAATTTCCTTCCAAAACCCCGGTTATTCATTCAAATTAAATGTGGGTACTGATTCCGTATGACCACAATCATCGATCACGTGTCGTAATATGAGACATGGCGACTCACCACCCAGATTTAAAACTAAAACATGACTAACAAAATTATTATTCATCGCCAATTACTAACCAAAAAATAGAAGAACAAATAAGAATAATCCACAAATCCTCCAGCTAATTTATCCCGAATTCAAATGAATAAAAGCGCGCCCACTGGCCGTTAGGTAACTAATCAAACAATTTAAAAATAAATCCCGTTGAATCCTAAATGTACGCCCACAGTTTTCGCACGGTACGTCGCGTCAGTGGCTTGTGACGTCACAGTACTGTAATTAGACATTGTATTCCAGACTACGTAGGTCTTGAAATGTAATGGCTTTGTAAAAGCTTTTGAGTAATAATATACTTCTGACCGAATTCCTGTTAGAGATATGTCTTAATCAAGTCGTGAAATGATTCAGAAGATAAACTGCGTAAGTGTGCGCAAGCGCAGGTGGGTTTCATTCCGCAGTCCTGACAGTTTTTTTTTATACTACTCTGAGGAGGCAAACAAGCTTACGGTATGATGGTATGATGATATGACTTGATGGTAAGCAGTTACCGTAGTCTATGGGACATTTGCAACACCATAAGTGTCACTTGCGCGTTGCCACTGTAAAAACCTTTTTATTCCTGTTTTGAAGAACCCCATGCTGTAGTCTTTTAGGAAAACCTCGGCAGGTAGCTCATTTCACAGCTTGATTGTACGTAGAATGAAGTTTTTTTTTTTTTTTAATAATGATAACTAGCAATGTGGGATTGAGTCCCCATAGCAATCTTTTTAACAACTCCAGCTAAGCTCAAAGGCTTGTGTTAGGAAAAGGTTCACGTCGGTAGTATAATGGCGAGACCGATGCCTTAGCCATTAGGATACCGCCGCTTCTAGTTCGTCTAGAACCGTAGGTACAGTACGCGATGTATGTCATCACATTGTTTCTAAGGTGTGAGGATGAATTAATGATCTGATATGACATAAAACCAGAAGAAAAATGGGCTTGGATATCCAATTCGTAAATATATTGCATGACAAAATTACTCCGAGGAGTACGGGGCCGAATTTTATAAAATTTTAATCTGTATATTTTCAATTTAGTTATATTTTCGGATATCAGATGCCCTTACCTTACTTTAAGTAATCAATAGTTTATATGACTGTAGATTTGTATTAATGAAAAATATATATTGTTCGTCGTAGCACAGTAACTTGGCCCATGGCAACAAGGACATCGACTTCAAAGTCTTCAAACAGAGTTTATTACCCTCACAACTACATAAGTACACAAACGTCTTATAATTTGACGTAAAATATTGATCACAAACGTCACAATTAAATAATTACATCTGTTAAATCTGAAATCAAATAAAGCTATAAAAACTGCCGTCACCGTTAATCTCCTATACTACACTATAATATTAAAGAAGTATAAGAAACTAATATTTATCAAACAAATATTCAGAAAATACCTGGCATTTTGACAAAAAACTGAGCCTGTTTTCTCAAAGAGTATGAAAATATTTCTACGCATCTGTTTTGTTTTTGTTTTTAACAGTAGTTACGTGTGCAAGAAGTTTTAATTGCTTAGAGGTCGATGGCATATACAAGGCTTCCGTAGCGACCTCAGTACATGTAGAGGTCATTGGAACTATGCGAATATAAATCAGATGACAGGTGACAGAATTTGGAACTAATATGAACTTTTAGTTCCATTTTTTGTCGCTAGAACCGCTAGTAGTAAAACTGCAATGTTTATAATCGCAGGGCAGACATTGCCAACAACCCCACTGTTTAAATTTGAGCTTACCGGTGTCAAGGCATGGTGAACCTATTAATAATAATAATAATAATAATAATATCTTGGACAACTCACACAACGCTATCAGATCCCAAACTAAGCAGAGCTTGTACTTTGGAAACCAGACAACTGATAAACATACTTATATATTTCTAAATACATACATATTATAGATAAATACACCCAGACACAGAATAAACCATCGTGCTCATCACACAAAGTTTTATTCGGGGTGGGGATCGAACCCACGACCTAACTAAACCAACTCCAATCTGGCTTTAGACTCTACTTGTCTAGATTGAGCAATTGATAGGCCAAATTATACTTTCTAAAGTTAACAAACTCTGCACCTTTCTTTTTAGTAAACTTTCTGAGTTGTTAAATTTGTAACAAACTAATCTGTCATCCATCATTCACAGCTCTGTGTGCAGTGTGTGACAAGTAGAAATATCCTTCCGTTTATTAGGATAATCTACACTAATATTATAAAGCTAAATAGTTTGTTTGTACTCGAAAAAGAAAAAAACTAGCAGTTCCTAAGATTCGCGCTCTCAGGAACCACTAGCTCGAATTGAAAAAAATCTAACAGCGTCAAGTAGAAAAACTCTGATTATTTTGAGTGGAAAAAAAAGGCAGGGCTTTTACGTAACGTACGTATGTGTGTGATCGTAGGTCCCACACGAATTGACTAATTTCGATGCGATTTTTTTAAAAATCACTAGCTATTATACAGCCTGGCTGATAGTAGCTGTTACCATAAACTATTTTTTTTTCAAGCCTTTGCCCTATCTGTAGGTTTTGTAGTTGTGATATAATTGCCGTTTATTCCCTTGAGGTCAATGACACTACTGAAGATATGTGTTTTCTTGGCGCTAAGGGATTATTTTCCGCTCGATTTCTTTGCCAATGACTCTCCTAAGAGAAATTATACACATTTGTTAATGTACATAACTGCGTACGTAATTGTTAAAACTGGTTATATCTGTGACTTTTTTTTTTAAATTTATACTGTGCTGTCCACTGCTGGGCATAGGTCTCCCTCATACATTTCCAAATCTCCCCGTCTGAAGCTTTCTCTTCCCATATCTTTTCAAAGGTATCTAGATCGTCACGCCAGCGTTTCTTAAGACTTCCTCGACGGACGTCCATCATTAGGCCTCCACTGCGTGGTGATCTGTGCCCACCTGTCTGGGTGCAGTCTACATTATATATCCCGCCCATTTCCATTTCAGTTTTGCTGACTTGTGAACCACATCATTTCAGTCTTTATATATTTTTTAATACGCTTTAAAACTTAATTTTGATTAAGTAAGTCTAGTGTCTATCTATATTTGTGGTATCTAAACTTACTCCATTTAAGTAGGAAGATATAATAATTGTCAGATAGATTAAGTAGATAACTGTGTAATTGGTGTCAATATTTTGTTGAAAACAAGTCTATCAGCACAAAATCAACATAAGAACCAAATTTAAATCCCCGATAGTCGGCTATCGCATGAATATTAGTATAGGACCACCCAAACAGAACAACCAATCAATATTTCATTCGAAATGGATAATCTGTTTTCACGAAAACTCATAACAAACAGACTAAATCGCGAGATAAACTCGCACAGAACAGCCGCAAATATTTCAAAAATAAACTGTTTATTGTTTAATAATACAGAAAACATAATCAGACGCCATTTTATTTATAATTTATGAGAGACTAAACGTGTATAAAAATACTTGTAGTTTAACTTTCGTGGTTAATTCTGTGCATGGTCGCACCCAGGGAGGGATTTGGTGATTGAACCCCCCCCCCCGTCCCCCCTACGTACTACGGTAGGTCTTACTTGACCAGGGTGTAACGAGGTTGAAGCTGCGCGCAAAAGTAGTATATTGAAGCGGCGGCAGCTTAATGGCTAAGGCATCGGTCTCGCAATCGTGAGGTCGCGGTTTCGAATCCTAGCCATTATAACTACTACCGACGTGAACCCACTCCTAATACAAGCCATTGAGCTTATTTCGAGGGGTTAACAAGATTGCTAGTAATGTGGGACGAAAATCCCACATTGCTAGTTATCTTTTTTTTTTTTAAATAGTATTACATTTTTTATTAAACAACACAACAACTTATTGTACTTGGAGTTATAAATCTAAATCGATAATGATTGAACGTTAACGTTGTGTATTTAATCCTCTCGACACCGGTTTTGTGCCGTACCATGAACATGTAAATGAACATATTTGAATCTGACGCATGTCAGTCGCTGAAACGCCATCAAGTGCAAAGAATTGACAAATAGACAATAGGTCGCTCGCCGGTTTTGTGACGTCATTACTGACTCGCCTGCTTTCAGGCAGTTCATGGTACGGCCCCTGTATTGAGGATACAGTTTATCAACCCTATACAATTTCTCTCAACCCCCATATCCTTAACCACATAATGTAATGAATGTACATTTAGTAGGTACATATAATGTTTTAATCTCTATCTAATTTGCTTTATATTGTACGTAAACAAAAAATCTATTTGCAGCTTCCAGATCATGGTTTCAATGTCAAGATCTGGCCCACGCTCTACCTTGATGATAGAGCTAGACTTTTATTAAACATGTATACTTGTAAAGCTAGATTTATGTTACGTAACAGTGAATGAGACGATCTCTTTTGCAGTTTTTAGGATTTCTTCGAAATTGTTCTATTAACGTAGGTATTGAAATTGATGTTCCACAGAGAAATTTGTCACAGATGACTCATAACAACTCACCTTGTCTCATGTAATTCACCTTAAACCTAGACGATCAAGGTGGACAACTCACCTCTCACCATTGTCATCAATATATATTTAAGTGTTAATAATAAACTGTCTCCCAAAAACCATATTCTAATTAATTCCTACAGGAAATTAATTTAATGTTACTTTCGTGATCATAAAAAGCCCATTTGAGGGTCGTCTACCGTGAATTGGCAACCATTGTAATTAGTCAGAGCTAAACTAGTACACTACTGAAACAAGCAACGCCTTGTTTTATGTACATTATGTAGTAAACAAGGGAATTAACGCTATCGTGCAACTTTAAGTCTACAATCTGCCTAGGTTCTTTGCAAAATCTTCTGTACTTATTGGAAGAGGAAGGATTCACAAAACGATACAAATTAAAACAGTCGTTTCTTTTTCAGTAAATGAATTTATTTGATTATTCGTGTATAGAAAATAAATTTCAATTAGAAATTCTATTATTTATTAGTTACTTTATTGAGTAATAATCGTCTAGCATTAACATTTTAAATAAATATCTTTACTTTTTAAATGTTTTATGTTATCTATTGTATGAGGAGCGTTTTCTCTATATTTAACTATAGTTCACTAAAACTATAATTAAATACATAAAGAGTGTTAGTTACTTCTTTAAATAACTACTGTACCAAACACAAACGTATAAGACATAAAGTTATGACAATACATAAGGGTACAATTTCATAAAAATGGCTCAACTGTTAAATTTTGTAAAACACAGATACGCTTTTTCGTGTTTCGACCGATGATATGTGAAGAAAACCGTAACTATAAAGAACAGAACTCGAACAACTGAACGGTTGAATTGAAATTTCTCGAACAGATAGTTATTATGACGAAAGTGCCTCTCTTATTAACAGGGGTTCCAGATTTGGGAAACCTGGCTAGGCTGGGCGTTATTGAGATAAGAATGTTATCTTCTTTCCCTCATTAACGCCCAGCTTGAACCTAAAGAGCTGAGATTTCTTTTGAAAGTAGTTGACGGGTGTTCCTATACATTAAAACAATAGTTTTTCCAAAACACTTCAAGAATGAAGCTCTTTATAGAGTAATATCTCCCTTCAGATCTGCTGTTTTGACCAGCTCAGAGGTATACAAGTGACTTGGGCAGCGGGCTGCAAGTTAGCTGTAAATTAAACCTAGGTATTGCATTAGTCATCCAGGGTATCAGAACCCAAAAATCAACTCTATTTCGTCAAGTTAACGTTGACTTTGCTGCGTATCAACCACTAGATATCAATAAACAATAGTTATTTGATAGGTATCCGCAATAAATCTTACTGTACAATTCGAAACTTTGGCTATAATCCATTGCAGTTTTAAAGCCGCAGGTTAACAAATCAATCGTTGGTTTAACCATTTTTATAGTCCCGTAAACTCGCGGCCTTCGGCTGAATGATCGAACGACACATAAAGCTAATATGTCTGGCTACATAGCCAAATGAATTCTAAATCGGGACACAACTGTTTGGCAACTATTACACTTTAATTTCAGTTGTTCAAATCTTGTCTCAGCGTTATATCGCTGCACCGTCCCGTTCCCCTGAGGCCCTAATCAAAAGTACCCCTTCCATTCCTGGCAGCTGTGGTTCCTCGAGGACTCTAAAATGGGACTCCTGTTATCCGTTGTCATCTCGTACGCCGGCGTCAACGAAGCCATTGAGTGCCTCAAACATATACTCAGCGGCGTCGTCCCCGAGACAGAACCAGACTTCCAAGACCTCGTCGAGTACTACACCGCGCAGCTCAGAAAATCCAACAACGCCAACCCATCAAACGATGACTACAAAGAATGCGGTCAAGGATATCTATCTTTGACAGAGGATAAAAATGGAAAACTAAAATCGGCCGCCGTCAAGTACTACGGCAGCCAAACTAATTCGACCGCCATATTATTCTCCACGAAAATCTCCAGCTTCGGTCAAGATTCCGTCGACGAGAGCGATAGCCAAGCCAACGGCGACTACCGGACCGACAGGTACATACCGCAAACGAAAACCATACTAACGAACACTTCAGAATCGATCAATGTCGGCAACAGAAACAGATCATCTCCTGAAAATATTTCAGATTCACATACTGTAACTTCAAATTCTTTTAAAATCGATGACGACGGTGAGAAAAACGGGGCAGAAGAGAAATTGACATGGCATTACCGACCACTGAGCCCGACCCACACCCCGCAAACACTGCCCGAAATACATTTCCAATCTTTCGATGACGACAAAAGAGGCGTCTACAGCGAAGACTTTCTCAGGTTAATATTCATTGATTTCAGCACGTGCATCCCTCATGTAGCCATCCACGCTTACGGAACGGTAGTGACGTAGCTACATTACATCGTCATCATGAGTGACCATTGTACATGCACCAGTAGAAAGCTAAATCATGGCACCATCCGATTCACCTGTACTATACCGATTCATGTTATGAATTTGTTTAAGATCACTTGACGGAATAAAGTTCCGTCCGTTACAACGAAGCGACCCGAGTGGCAGGCGCAGGAGTTTCAAAAAGCGTCATTCGTCTTCATCGAATTCTTCCAAAGAGTCGCGAGCGTCACGCGAGGAGGAACTTAAGATGTTTACGTCACTCGAGGAAGCTGAGTTCGAGCGTATGAACACAGACGATAAAGTCGAAGGGTTTGGAAGCACTCCTAATCTATCAGCGCGTTCTTATTCCAGAAGTCGATCGAGGGAAAACTCGAGGGAAGGGAGGCGCGACCACTGGAGTGACACCAGCGCTCCAGTGGACACCACGTCTGATGTCAATGCTATAAAGCCGCTCTTGAAAGACGTGCCAAAACTCAACTCCTTCGAGGAAGATACGAATGAAACGAAAGAGGTAATTGAAGAGGAGAACGAAGTAGATTTCTGGGGTAACTCTGGAGATTAGCCCGGAGTAGCACGCGCACTGTATTGTAAGCTTCTGAGAGCATGACTGATTGACTGAATTAAATTATGATGCCCCGGTTTTTGGTTTGTTTTCTTTTGAACCTTAGCAATAACAGGACTGTTGTGACCTCCTACCTGTTGCGACAGGATTCCGAGATAGGCTCTAATATGTTTGGCTTAATTTATGGTGTTAACATACCAATCGATGATTAAATCCAGATGTGAATCGACGTCGATTGACAGTTCTAATATCCACAGATAGCTTCCACCTCAACTGAACAATGTCAATTGCGACGATCGATTATATCGACGAAATCGATCGATTCGATTATTTAATCGATTAGTGTGACAACACCCTAATAGATATAAAAATGAGACATCCCAGTTGTTGGTACTTTGATTGGCTGAATATATTTGTGACAGTATGAGGCTCGTTTATTATTAGAATGTGTTAATTGGCTCGCTACTTGATTATTCTAGGTAATAATGGTTTGATAACTATCTGACAAAATACCGAGTGTACAGAAGGTAAGTTTCATACAAACGCGTTTGAATAACGCATCCATAGACATCGACACGGAAACGGAATCTCAGACCGTTTTGTCCCGAGATTCTTAGTTCTTGAGTGATGCCTATGTGTGTTACTTGAAGTCGCGTTTTATGAAGCTTTACTTCTGTACTCTCGGTGTTTTATGGTATCGGTTTGATAAATATCTGAGCACTTTATATAGGTATAGTATTAATTGGGCAGATAATTGTTTACCCTAAATAAACACGTTGTGAATTTTGACGTGATACGCACTTTATGAAACTATTTCTGTCACATTTTATACTTACAATATTAAATATATAAACAGATACACATGTTATTAAGACTGTAGATAGGGCGGGACTAATTATAAACTTTGAGTTGTGTCAAAGTCGTCTCAGAATAACTTTTTATTATTGTCAGTGTTGGCGTTTTATTAAGTTTTTCACCTGTCTCAGAAAGATCAAAGCTGAAACTTTACTGAGTCTAAACTGTATTGAGTCTGTTGTCACAGAACTTTTGTTCCGTATGGAGCTTGAATAACCTATTTTTTTTTAGGGTTCTCGCTGACTATAGGTTTTACCTTTTATGGAATATACGGGAGGACTTTACCTTGGGTATGGACTTGTAGGTTTTTTTTTTGCGTATTTATATACGTATGTGTGTATTGTCTATGTTATATTATGTGGTTGTTTACAATACGTCATCGCCCACAGTCTTACTAATGACCTATTTCCCTTCGTCATTTTGTATGCCAACTAGTTTTAAGTAGCTAAATAACGTTTTCTATGTTGACGTCAGTATTTTTACAAAGAGAACTACCGCGCTTGGGTACAAGCCCTGTGTCGCTGGGGACCTTATAAACATACAATTACAATAACGGACACATAGTACCTACCCTCGGAATACCAATTGTTTTTGTTCAACACAACGAATTTATAACCTCTTGCAAAGCAGTCGTAGGCAATCCCGCTGCACAACCGAACGCTTTAAGAATGCGTTCCTATTTCAAAAGAAAACAGGTGTGGCTAAATTCCATTATTTTAAATTAATAAAAAACACTTAATCATAATTGTTGCACAATGGTCCAAAAATACCGCGAACCTCGACCTAGATGTGTCACATTAATACGCTCATAAAATTCTCTGGCGACCTTTGTACAGTGACATCTAGCGGTGACATCGGGAACTAAAACGTTATAGTCATTTGTTACATGTTTTTTTTTGTAAATCCTTGGGATTAGTTAAAATGAACTGTAAAATTGTTTTCTGACAAATAAAATTAATCTTTGATGGGATTGATGACACTAAAGGGCGGCGCCTGGTTTCACAATGTTGGTATTTCAATAAAAAAATATTTACATAATCCATTGATTGTTATTATATCGTGTCTGTCTATCGTTCTGTTACATTTGTATGTTTATGTGGTAGTTGTTGTTCTTATTTTTCAATTGATGGTAATCTCGCATATGTTTGAGGTATTATCAGCCTTTGTCAAGTATTTATTGACACTTTAGCAAAGACTCGGTCTTATAGATTTAACATAATTCATGTACGTATTTTCAAACGTTAAACGCGGAGCTCGAAAATGATGACAGCTCGGTTTGGTTGGTGGAAGTTGTGTTAACTATATCCTTCTTTGTCAAAACTAAGATTAAGGAAGAAAAAAAATATATAAAAAACGTGTTCCTATTTGACTTTCATATCAACCCATATGATGTCCCAGTGCTGGGCACGGGTCTCCCCAGTAGAACCTACTTATTGTTGTTCCTGGGGGTAATTGTCATAACCGCCACGCTTGGTGAGGGGTTGACGATCGCAGTAAACTGCCCGCCCTCCGGTGTTGAAATTTCCTTAGTCGCCCTTCAAAACCAGATCATTGAGATTCATTCCATTGTATGCAGAGACTGTCTCTTTTTGTACTATACTAGTAAGTAGCGGAAAACAGTTTTCAATTAAATGGACACGGCGAAATGCGCACTAAAGGCGAAGTTACCCACTTTCTATATTACCCCCTTATTTGTAAAACTTGCTTGGAATAAGGAAAAGAAAAGAAAAAAAAACCTATTCGTTAGTTCAAATAGATAATAAACTACTACATACATTCCAAATTCAAAAGCTGCTTATCATCTGTAATCATAATCAGAGTCAAACAAGCAAAATAATGAGCACCAAATTCCAACAACCAAATTATAAATAAAAGCTGCATTGCAATTGCCGTAGGCGTCTCTCGTCTCTCCATTCAACCATAGACATTCTTACATAGACCAAAGAGTATTCAGTAAGCATACGCATAATACTAATGAACCGCTATTCATCACAAATATACGGTTTTATTATGTTTATTTATTACATAGTATGATGTACGGAGGATGAATATTAAAATTTGATTAGTAATGAGTTCTGATCTGTTTATTAGTTTTGGTCGATGTTTATTTCCGTTGGATAGTTATTGCGTGCGAGGATTGGATTAATTCAATACTGTAGGTATACCAGAAGAAGAGATTATCGGTCTTAAAGTAACCTTAGTCTATGTTTGTTAGAAATTTATTTTACCTGAGCGTTACCGACCAATAAAATTATAACATTTTCGAATATAAGAAAGCTTTAGAAGCTTTATAATTGTTTAATTTTCTTTAGCCCGCGGCTACACTCGATTTAAGTTTGAGGACTTTGAGCTATAGTTGCCTGTTACGTTTCTTATCAGTTCTCTTACATCACAATAGAAACCACTCTGCAAAATTTCAGGTTTCTAGTTCCAGGGAGTTTTGGCGTTATTGGGTGATTGGGATTTTATTATATATTTTCATAATCCCATAATGGTATAAGTACTTTTTTTTTTAAAGACGACTTCCGCAGTATGTTACAAGCCCTGTGTCACGGGGACTTTACAAACATACAAGTCACGGACACAAAGTACACCCATATTCGGAACAACAATTTTCGGATCACACAAAAGTGGTGTCCCGTGTGGGAATCGAACCCACGACCTCTGGCGTAGCAGTCGGACACACTCTCACCGCGCCACAGAAGCATTTAAAAAAAAATTACTTGTTTATCAATTTTGTAGACAATTACGAATTAAATTCACTAACACTTTTGATTACTTCTTTTACACGAACTTAGCAACAGCCACTTTCATGAAGCAAATAATACTCGTATTAATAACAACCGACTTCACCACTGGAGAAGTTACTGTTACTGCGGTCACATCTCTAATGTTCACACATTTAACCGCAAGTTTCTACAAACAAACTCAAGCACAAAATGTCCAAACGCTAAAGTTTTACGACAGGAAACGTGCTCCCGCTCTACGTTAATCTTGTCTTTGATATAAAAAAAAATGTACGATCACACGACTCTTTTGTCACTGATTTTTGTTTTTTTTTTATGTTCTAGATTTAAATCTGATGCGATTTTGTTTGATCGCCTGTCTTTTTTTTTCTAATTCTAAATTTAAATGCCATTTTGATCTTGACAGTGTGTCATCGGTCAAACTTCTCTTAATTCATAACTCAATCTAATTTAATGTAGCGGTATTGTTGTACTATAATTATAATATGCGTTTTGACAGCGCGTGCACTAGCAAACACATTATTTATAAATATTGTGTCTCTTCAGCGTAGGCAGAGTACATTATTTTAAGACGTCCCTTCTTGTCGTCGGTGTTCCACCTCCTTTGTACTCGACGTAAATTATGACGTTCCATTTGACGTTAGGACAAACTTATTATCAGAGCCAACAAAATATCGCGCCATTTTTCATCCCGGCAAAGAATATTCCACATACATCAAGACTGAATAACCTATCCTCTTTCTATTTTCTACTGGACCGAGTTACATTCGTAGTTCTAAAATTAGATGGTAAACGTTGCCAACCCAATACTCCAGTCGTATAGATTTTTAAATTTAATTCTTAGAATTTAAACCTTAATAGATGCGTTCTATTTTTAAATTTCTGATCGGGATCTCTTGGTTTTGGATTACAAGTTCAATTAAATTGGAATAAATCTTTTTTTTATTGCCATAAAATTAATGAAATAAAATATGACTTGTAGTGTGCCAAGAATTTATATGGTTTTTTTTAATGTAGCAACATTTTTTCACATAGACCTTTCTTGTAAGAGTTTGTGAAAGTTTGTGACAGTTTCAGTGTGAACGTTCATACGCATTTTCTTTCACAACTTTCTCACGCGGTTCCTACATGTGACCTATTTATACCGCCACTCGTAATAAGTAGTTACATCAGAGTACAATCGCATTTTCGCGCCACACGTCTCTACTGTTTGCAATGCTTAGCATATTTTGTGCATTTTTTATTTTACATGATTAGATTAATGTGTACTTAGTAATGTCAAATATTTTTTTTACATTATTGTATACCTAGTAATGTCCGTCCGTCCTAGTACAACCGTTACATAAATACTGACTGAAAATGATTAAGTTGGTATACCAATTATTTACTTTTACGTTTTGTATTCAAGTTACTGTACATAGAGCAACAAAAAAATACAATACCTATATGTAAAAAAACTAGTTTCTTCTATCTATTTTTGAGTTAGTGGCAATCTAGGCGATTTTTGAGCTATTTTGTGCCAGTTTAACTGCGAAAAGACTTGATCTTACTGTTTTTGTAAGTATTTTCAATACGGAGCTGTGACGACTTTTATGACAGCTCAGTTTACCGGTATTTTCACAATTCCAACTTTGCCATAATCCTTATGTGTAGATATTATACGAATTTATGGCTACAAAACATACTTAGTATATAATAATAGACTTGAGACAGCAAAATTTCTGGATCACACAAAGCTTGGCACATTTACCTGTCACCATGGCACTAGATTACCGCTGCACGTCATTTAACGAACACTATATTATTCAAACTGTTAGTAAACACACATACAAACCATAAAACAATATCATCCATTAATTATTCAAATGAAATTGATGATGATCGGAACTCTTTGTGCCAAATATTTTACTGGCAACACTTATATTTCGCACCTCGTTTCAATTTATTAATTGGTAAGATTTGTGAATGACGTTGATAAATTAATAAAATATTTGTGTCATTAATTGTCATTCCTTGCCTCTTTGAAGAATAACTTTTAAAAGGTCTGTACCAATATCCGAAAAGCAGTGTCGGATGACTACTTGATGCCCTTAGCAATCCACCCCTGTGCTCCACCCCCATCCTCCCCTCCATCCATAAGCAAACAAATCTTTAAAAAAAAATAACGCAGGTATTTATTACAAACGAAATAGACCTTAGAATTCTAATTCAATATTCAATTTAAAATGCGCGGATTTTCAAACAGCTTTACTTTTCATGGGTAAGCTATTTTTTTTTGGTTCTGTGTCTGGTGACGTAGCAATTGCTTAATTTGCTTGTGAGCTATTTTATGTTCTATTTGCTTCTGGCACTGACGAAAAGTAGACATTAGTTAAAATCGTTTAAATTGACAATTGAAAACGATAGTTATGAAGTTTTTATTGACTGAGATGGCAGCCCTGATGCATGATATTCAGTTTAAACCTGTTCTAAATTTAAAAAATGAGCGGTTTATTTCAGTTTTTAGGGCAAAAGAGTAGGTATGTCAACACGGAGATCTTGTAGTCTATGGAAAGAGGTCATTAGGGCAAGTCATTCTTAGGCACAATTTATGCTTTCTGTTTTACTCTAATGTCCTTTAAAAAAGTCGTTAAATGCAATTTTTCAATGTAGAGGTAAATAGCAAAATAAGGTAAAACTTACTACCTGTAGTAGTTTATATACTTTACATATTTAATTACTTTTATGAAACTGTGAATTTTAGACACCGAACCTTTCTAATTACTCGGAAAATTATCATAATATCTTAAAACCCGAAGCTGCGGCAGCCAATGGTTATGGCGTGGGACTCCGAATCGAGATATCGCGAGTTCGAATCCTACCCATTATACTACCGACGTGAACCCACTCCTAACACAAACAATTTAGCCTAACTGGAGGTTTTAATAAGATTGCTAGTAATGTGCCTACACCTACACCCACATTGCTAGTTATCTTTTAAGAAATAAAAATGGCCGTTCGACACAAATGCAAGTAAAGTACAAAAACTATAGAAATAAAAACAAATAAATGTATTACAAACTGAAACAACCCTATTAGTTAAAACAACAAATATTGAAGTCTTCAAAGAAATGTTTGTGCGTTGAACGCTTGCATTTTGGTCGTAAAAATAATTGATTGGATACTTAATTTACAATTAAATTATAGTTTTAGAATATTTCTCATAGAAACAAGCTAATTATAATTAGCTCACATTAAACAGTAACCCTGAATTCTAATTCAACTTGATAGGTACATACTTACGAGTATGTTGTGACAACTGAAACCTGAAATCACGCCTTTGAAATTCAATACTTTTTTTAAATGCCAATTATAACAATATATTTGTATATAGGTACACAGTTATGCCAGTTAGGTGCTGCAACCATTGTTAATCACATATGCAGTAACCATAGTACAAACACTCGAAGCTGTGAAAATAATGACTGGTCGGTTTGCCGCCACTTTCACTGCTCTTCCACATTATGCCTACAGTACGATCAACGTAACTTGACCGGATTGTTAGGTTTTTATCACTTTTGCGCATGTCATAGAGATGCGACCCTAAAATTACTTACGAAAACGACTAAATAAGTTTAATCGATTAAAAATACTAACAACATTTTAATTCAACAATATAAAAACCACACGGCAATTGCCGTGTGGTGCCGGCTTAAGAATAGTACCACCCCATCTCTACCCGTGGGTGTCGTCAAGGCGACTAAGGGATTTCACCCCGGAGGACGGGCAGCAGCGTCCTCTGCGTACTTAAAGCCCTACTGCGATCGCCAACCCGCTCGCCAAGCGTGGCGATTATGGCAATTACCCCCAGGATCTACATACTAGTAGGTTCTACTGGGGAGACCCGTGCCCAGCAGTGGGCCATCTTATGGGTTGATATGTATGTAATATAAAAACACTATTTAAATGAGTTCATAAAAGTTTAAATTTAGAACAGTTACAGTAAATACTAAAGAATCTTTGAAAAACAATTTCTTTACGAAAATAATCACAAAAAAACATGAGTTAGTAATACTAATTATGACAATGTAATGTGTAATCGCATCTCTAATTCTCTTGGTTTCGTTACCACCCCCGCCCCCGCTTCCTGTCACAATTTACTTCCAAAAAATGCATCTGCGCAACCACTTGTCGCCTACTTCAGTCCGGCCTAGTTACGTTGATCCAACTGTACATTAAAATTGATGAATGTATTCGTTATGTCAAAATATCATATATTTTTTTTAGGCAATTGCAACAGTTTTAACGGCTAGTCTACATATATAGTTTAAATCGATGGCATATCTTTTTGTTGCAACGTAGCAGTCATAAGGATGTACGGATTTATAATGCGGTATTTTTTGTTAGAAAGCACAGAGCGTATATATACAGTTAGAAAACTAGTTTAATCGGGGATAGTTCTTAACTTTGTTTAATGAAAATCCTTTCAAGAAGATAATAAATAATCAACTTTTTTATCTCATGTTTGTCCACAGGTTTACTCAAATCCGTATTTCTCGCATTTGAATTACGCATTTTCAGTACAAACACTGCGTAACTAAAAACCTTCAATAATTACTGACAGGCGATCGAATATTCAAACTGGATTGAATGTGTCGCGACGCCATGTCTCATGCTGTCACTCTCACTTTTAACTAAATAGTTGTGACAGAAATACTTTTAAGTACCTACGTCTTTAAGTTATGTAACATTTGGGATAAGACAGACATAAGTACGGAGATCCCTTACCTTCAAAGTTCACTCTTCAAAGGTCTTGGCCAGGTGCGTCTCCATTCAATGAGTTATTTTTGAAACGGATGCTTGCAATGTCGATATTTTACACCTATAGTGTAGTGTACGGTTCCCTATAGAATGAAAAAATAACAGGTTTTTACTATCTACTATTTATATTTACGTTAACAGGTTATTTTTGCTAAAAAAAACATTTGTCTGTCTGTTTGTCCCGGCTAGAAGTAGAATCGATTTTCAAATATCACTGACTGATATCGGTTGATTTATAAACTACTTTGAATTTCCACTTCATAACATGCTTAACTTCATTCGTCGTGCACTTATCAATGGTCTCATGATTGATAAAAATGGTTATTCACCGTGTGATGGCTCCAGATTGTCTCACAACTCAATAGAGACTTGTTAAACACCGCCAGATGTCAGTGTACGACTATACACAAATACATTGCATGCAATATCTTTATCCAAACTGTACTCTATTATGCTTAAACCGCTAAACCGATTTAGATGAAACTTGGTATGGAGATAGTTTAAGTCCCGGGGAAGAACATAGGATAGTTTTTATCGCGATAACCGATATCCACGCGGGTGGAGCCGCGGGCAAAAACTAGTATAGTATAAAACAAAGACACTTCCCACTGTCGGTCCCTATGTAGGCTTAGATCTGTAAAACTATGCAACGGATTTCGATACAGTTTTCATTATCATTCAAGAAATTTCTTACAGATGCTTTATATGTATAATACATGTACATTATGTATATAGGTAGTGGAGAAAACTCCGTGGAAAGTTGGGGCGGGCCGCTAGTTGTCAATGAAATTTTTAGATTTAGAAATTTGACTGCCTCTGTGGCGCGGTGGGAGTGTATCCGACTGCTACGCAAGAGGTCGTGGGTTTGATCCCCACCCAGGATAAAACTTTGTGTGATGAGCACGATGGTTTATTCTGTGTCTGGGTGTTATTTATCTTTTATATGTATGTATTTAGAAATATATAAGTATGTTTATTGGTTGTCTGGTTTCCATAGTACAAGCTCTGCTTAGTTTGGGATCACATAGCTTTGTGTGAGTTGTCCCAAGATTTGAAAGACGATCTTTATTAATGAAAGGCGCCTATGAATGAATTAACATGCGCGTGCGATTTTAACTGCTATCTTATGGATATTATTTTGAATAACGAAGGATTTGAATGTGTGCAAACAAATGACAAATTGCTTTCTCTATTTTCTATCTCATAGTCCGTTCTGGCTGAAAGGAATAGGGAGGAGATTTCGGATTTGGGAGAACCGAAAGCTCCTCATTGTAACATTTTTAACAGAAAACGGTCAATCTATGGAACTGTCAGTTGTAACTTCGATTGTTAATATCTCTTTAGGTACTCAGATGTCATTGGTATAAAATTCCAGACAATTATTCGCAAATAATTGCACGTGTGGCACATATCACAGAAATATTTAAAAATCAAATGGAATATTTGAAAATTTGAATTTAGCACGTGGAACACATTCTAACGTACGAATGCGTTTGAGTTGCACAAAACTAGATCTTAACGATATAAGGAGTGACAGATAGCAATCGAATCTCTTTTTTTTTAATCTTTATTTAAAGGAACTTCGTCAACATTGACGATGTCGGCCTAATCGACTGTCTTGATTTATACTAAAGATTGAGGCTGATTATGTGTTTGTTTATTACATAAATATATAACTATTCTAATCTTGATGTTAAAAGCGAAACCGATAAAATATTATCACTCATAATAAACAGCGTATACTTATGATACGATGTCATTTATTGATCTTCATTGGAAGACATGATAGCATTAATCTAAAATTCTAAACGGTGTTTTGATAGAATTGGTTACTGAGATTTCATCAAGTTATCTTTAGTGTCCAGTAGCTCAAAAAAAAATACATCAAGACATAGATAGATACGGTCAGCACAATTAATGAGTGCAGTACCTACGCAAACATTGTGATACGATTCGTAGGTAAAATAGTGAAAACAACCAGCCAATAAGTCCCTATACGTCGTTAATGATATATAAAAAAAATAATTATTCCCGTTCTGATATCGGTTACAAAGCCTTTTCTTTCCGTCCTTATGGTTTTAAAAAAAATAATTAAAAAGTAAAAATTCCCACCCCGATATCGCTTACAAGGCAGGAATTCGGGAAGGATAGCAACGGATCTTTGATAGGAAAACGCGTTCACGGCGTGGCTCGGAAACGCCGCCCGCGCACCTGCCATCTCCGTCACTCTTCCAAATTTAAATCCCAAACTCCCCCCACCGTCCGTTCGCTAAACATTCTGGAATAATTCCTGCGATTCGGCCACCGTTGCTCGCCATTCGAATTCGGGTCGCGACCGCGTCCGGTGATATCGTCCTTCTAACAACCCCGACTAGTGACCATGGCTGACGTAGACGTGCAAGTCCAGTACACCACTACTGAGCGTAAAACTAGGAAGGTCAAGAAGTCCTCCAAACGCAGGGAATCCAAGGATGGCGAAGTCAGCGTTACTGAAGTCGAACAGACCAACACCACGACAACCGGTGACGATGGGTATGTGTAGTGGTGGCCATATCTTAGACCCGTGTTGTGTGAAGGCAGTGTGTGACAGTCAAGTGTCGAGTGACTTGAATATGACGTTGTTTACATTATGTACAAAGTTAGGCGCGTACTTGGCCACCCTCACATACCCAACCTAATTTAAGGTACTTATCAGATGTTTTGTACTAATTGAGCTTATTTAAGCATCTTAAACAATTGAAAAAGTTTCTGAATGAATATTTCGAAGCTTGATATTTTTGAAAATTATGGAAATTGAAATTTTGAAATTCTAACATAGAATGACATTGAAAATTTTAGACTCTACAAAAATTTAAGTCTAATATCAAGAGATCGATCAAAATCTTTAAAAAATACTTTTCACCTGCAGCGCTATTAAATTCAGCTTTGCCTAGAGGTTTAACCATATTTCAATTTGTCCACAGCTTATTTTCAGTGGCGAGTACACCAAGGCGATGAACAAGGACTGGCACAGCGGCCACTTCTGCTGCTGGCAGTGCGACGAGTCGCTCACCGGCCAGCGCTATGTCCTCCGCGACGAGCACCCTTACTGCATCAAGTGCTACGAGAGCGTATTCGCTAATGGCTGCGAAGAGTGCAACAAGACCATCGGCATCGACTCCAAGGTAATCACTAAAAGCTCATGTTTAATTGATATGTCATGTAGTCTAAACAATCCACCTGATCATAATCCAAGCAGTTTTTAAAAAAACTTAATCACTTAAAAGATTTTTGAAATAGGAAAAATACTTAAATTTAATACGATTGGATACAAGATACCATCGATGGTTAAACAGAAACTAAAATAGTAGCAAAGGTGCCATAAAATTGTGAGACAACAGCTATTTCGAGTGAGTAAATAATGGCGTCGTGAAACAGATAATCTTACAGATAAATCGGACAACAAACGCAAATTGGCAGAATGCACGGCCCGCGACAGCTTGATTAAGAATCAATTGTAAACATACGACGGATTAAACCTATCGATACTAAATCAAATTCTGTCGTACTGCCAAATCGATCTTCAACCCGTAACTGAATATTTTATATTTGAAATACCATTGACACAGAATCCTGGTCTATTCACGTTCGTAACGTTCGTAGGATTAGAATCCAAAGCATTCGTCAGCTTTGTTTCAGCGATCAAATTTAGTAATGTCACTCCAGCCGGCCCAGATTCTTCGGACGCACCTCTGCACACGGCCCCAGACCGACGGCTGCCAAACTAACATAAAGCTAACGTTACGCCAAACACTATACATTTATCTCAACCAACCAATGATTTTTCCTGTCTACAAGTAGATGCTCTCGCAAACTATGCTTCTCATAACAATCTTAAAACAAATTACCCGCGTCAAAACTGTATTAGAAATTGGTTATCATTAATATCAAACAATTGCATTTCAAACTAATAGATGTAAATCAATCTAAATTGACAATTGGTCATTAATCACGGTGATAATGATAGTGGACGCAAAGACGTTTTAGTTCTAGTTAAGTGTCTGTTTATGAATATGAGTAGATTGTTGAGCCTTATTCAAAAAGGAGCGCGTACATTAGTTCAATGTTTACGTACGTAACATGCGATATTGTCAGAAAACCCAACTACTTGGTACAACGTTCAGACTTGAACAAATCGCCTCTCGCCTACAGAAACAACTCGCGAGTTAGCACTATTTCTGGGACGGATACATTTTGATGTTTTCGTTCAAAGCTAACCTTGAAAAGCTTAGGTGGATCTGTCAGACGATTCTTTTAAAGATTTACTACGATATGAAGCTCTAAGAGTTTCGTAATCAGCCAAAATAAACATTCATATTTTATTGACATTACGACATTCAGTTTTAAATGTGCTTTCGGTCCTCACACCGCGTTCAGGAATAGAATCCAGATTGAGGGGAGATTTATTTAGAAACATGAACTCAAATGCAACGTGAGAGAATGTATTAGAATTTTTTAAATTGTTAAGAATGCTTGGGGTGTCCCTAAATATTAAAATTGTGGTGTTTGTATGTGATGGACCGTTACTTGGTCACTGAACCTGCAATCAAAACTGAACCAATAGGATTTACGTTCGAGTGTTTATATGAAATCGTTTTGTTTATGAATCATGACCTAAAATACTTTGGTGCATATATTTAAATGTCGGCATGAATTGTACGGTGTATAGCTTCTGGACCAAGTGTTATGTTATGTTTGAAGCTTATGGATATCTGTCGGTCTGTGGGATCTCAAATGGATGGACAGATGTGAATGCTTTTTAGAAATCTGATTTATTTAGGTCGAATCTTAAGACATAGGTAGCATAGGTGGCACATAATATTAACGTGGTAGATAATATATTATTAAATGTTGTCCGATTGTCTATCTATCGTTTTAAATAAAAAACTGTTAATACTTAGTTAACCAAGCATAACCAAGGTTTAATTATAGACTTTTGTGACTCAAAAAACAGTGTTTACAAAAGTTACATTTTAAGCACTTTTGTATTTTATAGCAGAAAGAAAGAAAAAGTTAATTTGGGTAGGTATTTCATTTTTTAAGTGTTCTACTATAAGCGAATTATGTTTTGTCAAAATTATAGCTAGATACACTTAAGCTCCAACCATTGACGTAAAGGCCAAGACTGCGCCATAACCTCACAAAATTTACCACTCTCTAGAAAGAGACAGCGCTCCTTCGTGGACAATACCTGTCAAAGGCCGCACGAGATTTTTTCTCTTTCACGCTCTGCAGTCAATATTTACTTTTTAATTGAAAGGCATGGCACAGCCCTGGTCTATACGTCAATAGCTCTAACACATTGATTCATTCCTTACAGTCGGGTAAAAATGCACCGCAATATTTTTAAGACGGCCATTAATGACTGTCTACTATCTGTCTCAATCTCAATGCTCGCAAAAGCTCATCTTAACTAGGAAAATGCTATTTATAGTGTTGCATTAAAGTATTTTACTTTTCATTATAATCTAATAGAGTGACAAAAATTCAAACCGGGGATACCCTGGGCTAGACAATATTATGACTTCCTCAGTAGCACAGTTGGAGTGTGTACGACTGCTGTGCTGTGCGAGTGGTTGTTGATTCGATACCCACACTGGGCAGAGCATAGTTTAGTTAGTTTTACCTGGGCGAACAAGAAAACCGCACTTAGCCTCCTGATTGGGCCATTGTGCGCGTTGTACTTGTCCTCTCTGTCACTCCAGCCAACCGATTCACTCCCAAAACGACAGCAACTTGCCCAAGTTGCTGCAGGCTTCCTGAAGGGATGTTGGTGATGCTAGGAGTCGTGCCCGTTGTTCTGTTACACTGCCACACTCCGTGAGCACGTGTATTGGTGTTTCTTCTGCCTCTATACATCCTCGGCATAGTGGACTGTCCGTTACCCCTCTCCTAGAAAGATGTTTATTTAGGGGACATGGCCTGTGATAGTGCATATTGCTTTGCGCAGATTGTACCTTTCTTTTTTTTTAAATACAACTTCCGCAGTAGGTTTCAAGCCCTGTGTTGCGGGGGACTTTACAAACATACAAGTCACGGACACAAAGTAACAACAATTTGTGGATCACACAAAGTGGTGTCTCATGTGGGAATCGGACCCACAACCTCTTGCGTTGCAGTCGGACACACCCCCACCGCGCCACTGGATACAGCTTAATGAGATCCATAAATGTTGGTCCAAGTCTGGGTGTATTTTTTGTCCATTATTTGTATGTTTGTATGCGACACATGGCTTGTAAGCTAATGTGGGAGTTGTATTTTTTTACCAAAAGCGTATAAGAACTAGGCTATTAATAGAGCAAATAATAGTTTTTGGTATATAGAATATTTGTACTGTAGTCTACGCGATTAACGATAATGTTTTCCATACAGGCAAGTCGAAGTATATTGCGATTGATTGTTGTTAATAGTACAAGTTGAAGGCCACAATTACCGCCCACAACTTCGGAGAACATCTGCCACAAGAAAAATCGTTTTTTTGCGACAAATTCCGGTTTTTCCGCGCAATTGAAAACGTAGTGATGTAACCTCGATTAATATTGTCCGCCTTCAATTTGGACACATTAAATTATAGTTTACGAAGATTTATTTTTTGTTTATCATAGCTACTTATATCAAAGTAGGATTTAGTCATAGTTATTTATAGGTAATTTTAATTTTGTATCTGAAGAATAATTGGATGCCACGAGTTATTAGATGTTACGGATTTAGTTATGTTTGTTTTTGTACTACGAAATGAAGAGACGACCAGGTGGCCTAGACTAAGTCACATTGGAATAGCGATGTCGTTAATGGAAAAGAATTATAGTATAGAATTTGTCGTTTGCAGTGGAGACCATATTATTTTTTATATTTTTTTGAGAACTATTAAGTAGTACGTCGTTATCGAATTCGCCACGGAACGAATTTTACTTGTCTAAGCTCTCAGATTGTGCGTCTGATGGTAATCATTTTGCTAGCTCATAGCTGACAGTATCAGTGCCACCCAAATCCTTTTTGGCAAAGATATGAATGTCAACGTAACAGCTCCTCATTTGAGACATTAGTTCAGTGATAACCTGAACTGAAACTCAAATGTCTTTATTTCGTAAAACCAATTAGCTAAATGATTATTTAAAAACGTCAAATTAATACATAACAGCATAATAATAGAATAATAATAGTTTAAAAAAAAACAAACTGTATTTAGGAAGCAGTTCCAAGTGTAAAGCTCATGAGAAGAAGCTGCCAAGGAACTCATGGGCCACTCTTTTAAAATCATCAAGTTATATTACAAAATGATGTTTATATAAGCCATCCATTGTGCTCGGCAAATGTCAATGATCAGGTCAACTGATCGATAGGAAAGTCGCAGAAGTATTATGACGTTTTAATCTTTTGATCAAGATGGTAAATGCCCATGATAGGATGATGAGAGAGCAAGGTTAATCTAAGTTGTCTCTATCAGTTTTTAAATGACGAATAATTAAACGAAGGGTCGTGTTTTTAATGATCTTCTCTTTGAAAAACACCACCCGTCGTTTTAGTACCTATAAGAATAGGCAACTGTCGATATCATAATTGTTTGAAATGCTCTCTGTAATAAAGCCGTAAAGCTTCTTCACAACTTCGCTAGATGTCGTTAGCTGTGGCTGTAAGCCGAATGCAAAGGAAGTTTAAGAGACATAGTTCAGGCGCTGTTGTACTGTTGCGATCTGGATTGTCTGTCTTTGTCGAGAATGCTTTCGTCGACACTTCCAAATATGTATAAAAACAGTTGTTGCAAACCGCTATAGGCTTGATTTTTTGTCAAACATGTTGCATTGACGCCAACTTTCTCTTAAACAAAATTCATAAATATTTCATTTATCTATAAAAGTCTTAATTTTCTTGAGTTTACGGGGAGTATTGTATTCCATTTTGGATAAAAACAAAAAGTTCGACTCCGAAAACCATATTGATGTAGCTTGGCTTTGTAAATTATCTCATTTTTGATCGAAACTGTTTTCTTTGAATTAGAGTAGCCTGCTATTGCCAATGTATCTTGGCCACATGATCTATCATGTATTCTACATTTATTGGGTTTTTATCCTTAAAGCTCATTGTTAGGGGGGGGGGGGCGCCCTTGATCATAAATTGTCTTGCTGCCTCCGATATTGGTAGTGAAATGGCTTGCACAAGTCCTACATCATAAATATTGATCTACAGTGTCTACATCAGTATAAATGTATCCTAGAATACGTCGATACATATTCCATTAAAACAAGTTGCATAATTTGCACTTTAAATAGGAGCTTCCACAAAGGTGACAATTAGGAGAATCTGATTTGTATATCACTTAACTCAACACCACCAGTGTGAGTGTCGCCTTCACTACCTATGCAATTTGAATTTGGTATCCCGTTAAACATACCTAGGTAGTATCATTTCGTGCTCCTTAAAAATGGCATTTTAGCTCCAATTTTATTACTATTCTTGTCATTCATATTAAACTCTGCATCTTTTGTCACAGGACCTGTCGTACAAGGACAAGCACTGGCACGAAGCCTGCTTCCTGTGCGCGAAGTGCCGCGTCTCGCTAGTAGACAAGCAGTTCGGCTCCAAGCTCGACAAGATCTACTGCGGCAACTGCTACGATGCGCAGTTCGCCAGCCGTTGCGACGGCTGCGGCGAAGTGTTCCGCGCTGGTGAGTACATGCCTTTATTTTTTAGGGATAACAGCGCAAAAAAATGGAAAATTTTAGAGGAAAATTTTGTGGCAGAGTGATCTATATTTTTTTCAATTGTGTATGGTCAACTTCCAGAATTAAGTATTAAGTTAAAAATTGAATATTAATTCGCTTCAAATGATGTCTACGTAATTAATTTTAATATTTTTTCCTTTCGTGTAGTTCACAGAAATTATAAGTGAACAAGCAAAAACTTTAATAAAATTTTGAGCTAAAAATAAAAATCTTAAATCCGCTCTCGAGATAACGTGACCTAAAAATCTTGAAACGGTACATATAATACGAACCCATTCATCAATTTTATTGAGATACTTGGGGAATCGGGAACCGGGACCGCAGAACCTCAGAGATTTTTAACCTTTATTAGTAGGTACTAGGTTAAAAAGGTTAAGAAGTAAACCTCTTCGGTTACAGGTCATTTAGATTTTTTTAGATTTCCTAAAAGTACTTAGTTTTTCAATATTTTTTTTAACAATAGGTCATTGATGACTTAACAAACATAACATCACGAACATAACCCAGACCAGCAACATTTGATAGATCACATTATTTTTTTTTTAAAAGACGACTCCCGCATTAAGTTACTAGCCCTGTCGTGGGGAATTTTACAAATATTCAAGTCACGGACACAAAGTACACCCAGACTCGGAACAACAATTTGTGGATCACACAAAGTGGTGTCCCGTGTGGGAATCGAACCCACGACCTCTTGCGTAGCAGTCAGACACACTCCCACCGCGCAACAGAGGATTAATAGCAGTCCTGTATGGGAATGAAACCTCAACACTTTTGTACACAGTAATTGATACAAACACTGGATAATTCATGTAGTCAATAAGAATTACACTTTAAATTTATACACAATTCAAAAATAATTTATTAAAAACAATGACAGCTGGTAATGACATCGGAAACCTAACACTCATTTATTTAAGGCAAACTCAGAAGCACGTATAATAACATAATTTACGCCTATTTGTAAGTAATAATGATCAATTGAAAGCTCAATAAGGCGTTAGATATCAAGTATCTTTAGATAATGCGCATACGTCGAATAATCATCCACACTACTAAGATACACACGGTCAGAAATTACAAATACTTTTTCAAAAAATAATTTCAAAACTGGACAAAATATCAAACGATCCTACTTGACTTTAACCTGAAATCGCTAAATATGACGCCATGACTATTTTAACTATTACCTACTTTAAGTATCTGTCTATCTTACTCTCTTTCTTTGAATTTCATTAATTTTAATTTTATTTAAATTTCCGTTTATGTATTACATAGGTACTGAAATTATTATTAAAAAAAAAATGTATTGTATGTCAGTTTACGGGGACTATTGTCGTAAGAAATCACACAAATATACATCGATTAAAAATGCCGAAATTACCCACAATGCTGCACATGCTCCCAATCAGGCAAACTAACACTTGCTTACAAAAACAATGAAGACTATACCGGCTCAATTTGCTAACAACAATTCGCAATCAGCTCCCACGCTTTTACACAGAACAAAACACACGAAAACAATAAATCAATTATCTAATGTGTACTCGTATATCCGCGAATCTCATTGCGAAGTCATCACCATATACGGATCGTCATTACCCTCTCTACATAAGGTACTGTAAGGTAAGGAACAAGAAAAAACCCGGCCACTGTCATTGCCATAACCTCGCGGCCGATTCATGCACATAAGTGGAAATGAAATTTTCAATTTTCGATATGGCCACACTGTAAGGTCGAATTTCGGAACATAAGGCTGGTAGATTTATTTTTTTTAGTCTAGCCTTGTCAGACCTAAAAGTGTAGTTAAAAATGGCATCGCTTTTGGAATTTTTAAATGGAGAGTTCGAAATTTTAAATGGGCTCGAAGCTCGACATTTAAAAAAGTTTGTAAAGCATTGGTGACTCATCAATAAGGCCTCTTATAAATCCTTTCATGCTTAATTTTAGTCAGATTATTAAAAATTATGTTTTCTTTAATTCTCGTAAGAAGACCCAAAAAACTAATCACAGAACAATTACATCATTTTTATATGTAATAATACAAGTATCTTCTACAGCTTCCCAATGTACCTATATAAGTAGATACTCCAATTGGTAACAACAACACTAAAAATGTTAGTTCAATTACTGTCGGGACAAGACCACATTGTATGTAATGATACCATACAAGACTGTTATATGGACTTACCTAATTGGAGAGAGGAGACAACTTTACTGGTGCAATTAATTTGGAACCACGAACATCACTCTGTTACGAAACTTCTAAACTAATAATAGATGGCTTCATTTATTGTTCACTTTGATTTGGCGTTAACAATGTCTGCGAAAATTGAAAATCCGATATTTGACTAATTTGACGTGCCATTTAAAGGCACAAAATAAACCCAGGGCCAGTCTACTTCTTCTTCTTTGAATTTATGGCAATCTAGCCGTTTTGGCGGCTAATATCTGCCAGTGTCAAGTATTTATGCGCTTATTACATGCACAAAGTCTCGTTCTTAGTCAATTATCACGTTTCAAATATTTTTTAAATAAAGTTAAACTCAGAGCTGTAAAAATAATGGCCGGTTAGTTTGCCGCCATTTTTACAACTCCTAGTTCGCTTTGATTTGGCGTTAACAATGTCTGCAAAAAAAAGCCTGTCATAATTTCTAAAATAAAATGGTCTTTTATTTCGACTGACATCAATTTAAAAAAAAAGTACGAATTGAATGGCAAAGGTAACACAGTTTTGAGGCTACTAACTGACTTTCTTAAAAAATTACATTAGAAAAAAAATAAACCTGTTTCGCCTCACCTCATAAATTTTCTTAGAAATGTAATGATTAATATATAATTGAGAGAAAGAAAGCTAATAACAAACTTCAAATATCTAACGGAACTGGTAATGACGATGCTTTTTGCACATATTTATATTCAATGACTCCTACACCACACTGAATCTGGCGATGACGTATTTCAAACTATACCTATAGATATGTAATAAGGAATAGTACTATAAAATTAATACAATTATGGTCTTTGTTATAGTTTTTTTTTTAATATTTTTCAATACAAGTTTTAATACTTCCATTTCTTTAAAATTTCATTTTCCGAACATCACTACCAGATTTAAAAAAGAAAAAGGATGAATAACGTATTCTTTTGCTACGCTTTACAAATAAAACTGCATTTCAATTCGAATACAATCTATTTTTCCCTCCGATATTATTCGGTAGTGATTAAGGCTCGTACAGTCTGTTCATCCGCCAGTTACAAGTTTATTTTATTCTTGTCCGTTTTTCAAGTATCGTATACACGTTAAACGCAGAGCTATAAAAATAGTGAGATGTCAGTTTGCCGCCATTTTTACAACTCCCAATATTTTCTAAAACGAATTCTCTTTTCAAAATTCATTTGACGCATTTTATTTATTTACATCAGGCGATGAAAACACCAATTCAGCCTCGTATGTCGAATGGTATCGATTTCAGAACATGGATGGCGGTGATTCAGAATGTTTTTTTACAAGTTGACCAAAACGTGTGTGCAAATACTGATGGGTGATGACATAATTTCTTGCGTACATAAGTACTTATCGTTCGATTTTTGACTTTAAATATTGAAAATCGATCAAATATAGTTACCGTATATTATGGACACGTGAAGTTTGTTAATACGAATCTAATAATATTGTGCTTTTTATGTGAGATTGTGAGACAAAAAGTTGATAATCACACATAACGAACAACGCTAACAAATACATAGAAATTCATAATAAACCAGCTTCCTAATAATAAACCACAACAAAATCCGTCCATCTATTTCGACGCCATGCTGCCACATATACAAAAATAACAAACACTTTTTAATACCTTTTAAAAAAAGAAGCTTAAAATTGAAGAAGATGTCAAACGATCTTATATGACCTTAGCATGTAGAATTTATATGTTTAAAATACTTAAATATGACGTCATGACGTACTACGTCATTTTAGTAGGTATCTAATTCAATGCATAAGCAATTTTCAAATTAGTTTTATTATTGCTTAAAAATATATTTTAGTGATTAATGTAGATATTTATTTGAATATATATATCCTTTTATGTGTTAGTACAAAGTTTACCTAAACCAAATAACTCTTAAAATGGTCTCGTTAGTGACGATTATTTTCTACACAAAAAGCAAACACAAATTGACAAAAATATACCTCGATTAAAATTGCAAGAATGACTTAGAATACAAAAACTTGCTTACAAAAACGCCTCCACTTCCAATTAAACCAGCTTACCAATAAAAAAAACACAACCAAATCTATTCATCCATTTGGACGATATGCTACAGACAAGAACACAGACACACCCGATAAACTTATGATACACCATCTTTAACGTCAGTGATTATAAATGTGAGTACGCATCTGTACCCAATCTAAGACTTCAGTAACCAACTTTAGATATAATCATAATATTCTAATATTAGGTTACGCTACCGAAAATTGATATAAATTAGTGTAATTTAGTAACAAATTCAATTTAGTATGAGTTACTATAACTCTCGCCGTTAGGCACAGGATACATCACCGTTATATGCTATTTAATACCGTTATTTAACGGTAGTATTATGCTATCGGTTATTAAAACGTTATAGATTTATATTTATATTATACTAAGAAAGTTCTAAGCGTAATGAATGAGTGAAATGTACGTAAAATAATTTATATATTTATTAGCTTGCTAACAAAAGCAATTTCATCTATTTGACAAACATATAGATTTTTCGCCATTACATAATTCTAATAAAACTAGTTTTCAAATACTAATAAAAATTGCATTTATCCGTCTACTTCTTTGAATTATGTAATGGTGAAAAATCTATATGTTTGTAAACTTTCGCGATTTGTACACATTATAGAATTTTATAAGCTACAAAGTTATTTAGCTTATAAAAGTCTATGATGAAAATCTATTCTTAATTTTGAAAATAATCAGATTTTTGTCTCAGGGGCCACCTGAGACAAAAATCTGATTATTTTTCAAGTATTACGTTAATACCATAGGTAGAGTGGGGGTCAATGGTTTGATTATTTTTGATGGGTTGGATGATTATGTCAGCAATATTTGTGCAAAATATTGTAGATCGGGCGTGTGTTCAGTTAAGTGAAATGCACTTCCCCCTTGTAGTGCGACAAAAAATAAATGTTTACATTACATGAGTGATGAAGGGAGTGAGAGCTTTGCTTACTTTTGTTGACAAGAGTGAGGGGGGTGCTGAAAATGACTAAAATACTGCCTACGTAATACTTTAACCACTCCTCAAGTGGTTTACATTACTTGTTAGTGTTACATAAGCAATCACAGCTTAATAAACTATATAATAATTAGTGCCTTATCATTGCACAAGTCTTAGATATAAGTACACAGAATTTAATCATCATCATCAACCTATCACAGTCCACTGCTGGAATTTAATCAGTTTTATAAAATTCACCGAAATCGCATAAAACTGATTAAATTCTGCTTAAGTTTTTCTAGGCGCTTGTTTTTATCAAGTAACATTAATCCGTGACCCGATTATTAATAACTGTTTATTAATCTAAACAATTTTGCACAACCCACTCGTTATAACTAGTTTAAAAAAACGACTATTGTCTATGACCACGCCCCAAATTTTAATACGATCTTCTATTTATCGCGGTGACACAAAGTGAACTGACTCATCAGTGTGGGCGGGAAATAAATATATGATATTTGTTTAATAGCAATGTTGCCATCAATAATTCTGACAGCTTTTGGATAAAATAGTAACATCCTTGTTTGTGGTATTACGCGTTATTTATAATAAGCTTCAGAACTACTCTGAATATTCAAATATTCAAAACGTAGTACACGAAAATTAAAATAAGTAAAACATGGACATTGTAGAATTAAAAAAAGGTTGTCTGTGAAGTCGATTTACGGACGATAATTAGTTCCAATTTTATCGCATGTCATGTCGCTGCAATCGCCATTCACTGTTGCATAGCAACCAATCAATACGTGACTGCTTAGCAACCAATCAATAACGTAACCGTTTCTTAGTAACTAGGTAGTCAGTAACGTGACACTTTTTCATGCGTGTACTCGGTCATCGATTTATAAGACATATTCACATCAATAAAAGTTTAAACAGTATGGTTTCTTCTAGGCATCTAGGCGCTTTGGTGATATGGAATATTGTTTTATATTATTTAAGTCAACGCTACATTTTTTCTATTCCTGACAATTAATTAACAATTTCAAGACCTCCCTTCCCCTTCCCAAAGCTCAATTGGTTTACCTCCATATTAACAACATTACAACTCATACCTTTCCTCAAATCAGTTTAGTGAAATCAGCTACCTGCAGCTTTTATACCTTATTATGGGAAACTGCTTTACAGACCTGCGACCTTTGTGCCCATATAGGACACAAGTAATGTAGGTACTTACATTAAATAACCTGTGATATTGTGACTCATCAACGCATGCGTAAGGTATTCCAAGTTTAAAAAGTATCGATAAAGGTCATTCGATAGTTCTTATAGAATCAACTGTATCGATATGATTGACACAAAATGATCGAATCAATCATTAAGTGACAATGTGTAAAGGGGGTTAACCATTGTCGTATAGACCTGGACCGCGCCATACCTTTCAATTAAAAAGTAAATATTGACTGCAAAGCGTGAAAGAGAGAAAAAAACTCCTACGGCCCTGTCTCTTTGGCAGGTATTGTCCACCAAGTAGCAGTGTCTCTTTCTAGAGAGTGGTCAATTTTGTGAGGTTATGGCGCAGTCCAGGAGGCCAATTCACATATTTAAAGCACAGTACAGTTACAGTACAGTTGCAGTTAAGTTTAGATTATAACGGCCATTTTCGTATTCTTGTAACTTTGAGATCGATCTCAAAAACGCTTGCGCACCGTAGAAGTTCAAGACGCATACTTGAAGCAAGCGTATTTGAGATGGATCCCAAAGTTACAAGATGCGCTATAAGAATAGCGAGTACCCAATACTACTAATAAAAAATGGTAACAGTAACTTTACGTGATAGTGTCATAAGAAAACACTTTTTTTTTTAAATTTTTTATAGTATCGCATGTCGCTGCAATTGCTAAAACATTGATGACATTGTACCCGGGTGCGATACTTCAGCGTATCAGTCATCGATTTATAAGATTGGTTATAAAAAGAAAGTTTGACTCTATGAATTCTTTTTCAAAGTGAGGATCGAAATAGTCTCTACATACATCGTCCATACATAGTTACTATCAGTTTCGTTTACAAACCGTAGAATATTTACAGCAAAATTATTTTTTATACACTCATAAACATCATCACCCTGAGCGTTGTTTAAATATTAATATTCATCATAAATGTTCGTACAGAGATTAAATCACCCATTCAAAAGATATATGGCGTCCAATAAATATTCATCAAGTTGGTTTCGTTATATTTCATATGACGGCTTGGACTCAAGGAGGTATTCAAACATAATTAAGCAGTCTCTGATTTAATTACTTTATTAATTATGTAGTACTTTTGCTTTTTTAAAAGTTGACGGGCGACCGAATTAGAAATTATTTTTTTATCGAAAGCATTTGTCAAAACTGTCAATGTAAGCAAAACAACCTAAAAACAGAATTCCGAAAACACTTTCCATTTCTAAAGTTTGACAGATTAGAAATAGCTCTAAAATAGACTTTAAAAATATAACTCTATGAACTGAATAGAATGTCAACATTCCATTTTTAAGTATTTCCACTCGTGATGAGTGGAAATACTTAAAAATGGAATGTTGTGATTGTGAAATACCAAAAAGGACACATTACATAATACAAAGTTTGAACAAGATTTGTCTATGACACAATACAAACTTCAATTTCCGAACGGGTTTAATGTTTTCCCGCCCATTTAGAACAACGGTTGTAAACTTGTAACCCACATACGTTTTAACCTCCATGAATCGGTAAATAGTAGCAATAGATCGTAGGTAGCAATGCTAATAGATGTTACTAGCTTTATTACTTATTATCATTGAGATACAAGACCATCACAAACATTAATTTGTTCTTGCTAAATTATGTGGATTGTGTAGGATGTGAGTACTGAGTACAGTCGTCCGTCGGCCTCTAAGTACCTATAATTTTATTTTCCCTTGATTTTCTTTATCATTGTCAGGTTGTTTAACTTGAAGATCTTTTGACTTTGATTCCTAATCTATATTTAATACACGGTACGCTCTACTAGTTACTTAAAGATGTTTTATCGCGTTTCGATCCAGAAAGGCGAAGTTGCTGGCAAAAGCCGGTTCGTAATTAATATGTAAACGTTTGAAAAAAAAAATTATAAAATTTATGGAATTGCATTACCGGATTACCTACCTGCATTTTTATTAAACACTTATTTAGCAGATGTCTTATCGTGTAATCTTTTGAACACCGAATTCCTAATCTATACTAATACTAGCTGTCCCGGCGAACTTCGTCTCGACTCTTTTTTTTGTAAATCGGTAAATTGTGAATCTATACCATCCTCTAATCCCCTTGAACTCGCACAAAAAAAATCATCAAAATCGGTCCAGCCGTCTAGGAGGAGTTCAGGACATACACACGCACAAAAGAAATATATATATAAAGACTAGCTGACCCGCACAACTTCGTCTGCGTAAATTTTTCCCTTTTTTTTTTTTTACAACATTTTTCATTGCTGCTCCCCTCCTATTGGTCGTAGCGTGATATTATAACCTATAGCCTTCCTCGATAAATGGGCTATCCAACAATAAAATATTTTTTCAGTGCAGCCCAGTAGTTCCTGAGATTATCGCATTCAAACAAACAAACAAACTCTTAGGGTATGAAAAATAGATGTTGGCCGATTCTCATAGATACCGGATAAGCTGACCCGCGCAACTTCGTCTGCGTAAATTTTACCCGTTTTTGCAACATTTATCATTGCTGCTAAGCTCCTATATGTCGTAGCGTGATGTTATATAGCCAATAGCCTTTCTCAATAAATCGGCTCTATCCAACAGTAAAATATTTTTTCAGTGCAGCCCAGTAGTTCCTGAGATTATCGCGTTCAAACAAACAAACAAACTCTTAGGGATATGAAAAATAGATGTTGTCCGATTCTCAGACCTACCCAATATGCACACATAATTTCATCAAAATCGGTCAAGCCGTTTCGGAGGAGTATGGCAACGAAAACTGTGACACGAGAATTTTATATATTAAGATTATAAAGCTGAAGAGTACGTTTGTTTGAACGCGATAGTCTCAAGAACTACTGGTCCGAATTAGAAAATTCTTTTACTGTTGGATAGCCCATTTATCGAGGAAGGCTATAGGCTAGGTAACATCACGCTATGACTAATAAGAGCGGAGCAGCAATGAAAAACGTTGCAAAAACGGGGAAAATTTACGCATACGAAGTTGCGCGGGACATCAGTATAATATAATATCTTGGGACAACTCACACAACGCTATCTGATCCCAAACTAAGCATAACTTGTACTATGGAAACCAGACAACTGATAAACATACTTATATATTTCTAAATACATACACATTATAGATAAATAACACCCAGACACAGAATAAACCATTGTGCTCATCACACAAAGTTTTATCCTGGGGATCGAACCCACGACCTCTTACGTAGCAGTCGGACACACTCCCACCGCGCCACACAGCGATTCAAAGAAACATCTTACCCACGCTAAATGTGAAAATTGATGACATCTCAGTTTGCCGCCATTTTCTAGACTCAAAGTGTAAACTGGAACAGGTTCTGAGAAAACAATAAATCCTTTGTAGTGCCTTTGAACAAAAGAGACCAGTACCTATTAAATTGTTTTAGTAATTAAACATATAGATTTTCTTACAATAGATAATAAAAATATAAATAATAATAATTAAAAGTATATAATTAATTATTCGTATAGGTATCCCTTCTGCAATGCACATTATGTAAGAACTCAATCATCATAATAAGTATGTCATTTCCTGCAAATGAGAAAGTAAAGTTGAAGAGTTACACCAATTTTGGTATAATTTAGTATGGGAAAAGCATGAATTCTGGAGATAAGAAAAATAATTCTACTGATATAAAGAATCCGATTGTTTAGATGGATTGATTGAAGTTTGCTGCTCTCTCACGCAAAAACTGCTGCACGGATTTTGATAAAACTGTACAATATCATTGCTTGTATATCACAATGGCACATAGGCTGTAAAAATTAAACTTAACGCGAGGGAAACCACTGGGAAAAGCTAATACTTAGGTATTGAATAAGACGAAAATACAATTTTTAAAGACTTTAATCTTAATACAGAGAGGAAGGTAAAAAATATTAAAGTATATTTTCTTTTAATCTGGTATTTGAATATACGTTAGTAAAACGTGACATTACTTAACCATTACACGTGCGGTTTGTTTTATCAGTTACGTACACACATGCGGTGTTCATAAACTCTTTGTTTTAAAACTAAGCATTTAGTTTTTATGCTTATTAAAAAAAAACCATAAGCTGGCTCTATGTCATGTTGACAGTAGAAACGGCGTCAATTAAAAAAAAAACTATGACAGTTTGAATTTTTGGGTTTTTTCAACAAATACAAAACGGAAGGCACTGAACGCAAATTTAAAAGTCTAATAACAGAAATGAAATTATCGTTGTAGCTCTCTATCTATATAGCCTCTACGAGCAATTAATACAGTCATGAACTTCCTTACACTAACGAGATATAATTCTCCGTTGAGAATCCGAAACACTTCTTATCGCTTCGGATCAATTAAGTCAATCGGCAGCCTACACGATGCCTACACAACACGCTCCCTCCACAGAGTCCGCCAAACGGTTCAGTACCGCACCGCGAGCCGCGAAGCCTACACACGCGCGTTCCTCGACAATACGCCAAACGTCAAACTTGGCGCGCTTTATTTTTTTTTTAACCGTTGTAAAGTTATACATCCAAACAGCCAAAAATGTCAGCGGATGTTTTAAGTGAAGATTTAAAATCTCGGCTGCATTTAACTACAAAAACAGTCGGACAGGACAGGATACGAAGGGCAAGAGAAAATAATGAAGATGTCGCCATCCTATCAATGTTCCTTCCGAATGCGACCGCTGAAAGGGAAAACAAGAAGTTTTGTTGTGCATTAAGAGATCAGTGCCTACTCGGAGATGCGAGGAAAACAATAGCAGGTGTATATTTTGATTTAATAAGTACCTGGTTCTAGCATAACATCCGATACATTTTTAAATTTAGCTGTAGAGTTAACTAATATCGTAATTCGGTTGACGTTATATGTTTATTTTATATTTAATCTTAGTTAATAATCCTGTAAACGCTTAAACTACGCCATGGTAAAGTTAACCGCACCTGAGAAAACTCAATTAATTTTCAAGGAGGAAGCAATCAACTAAAAAAGTTTAATGTAGTGTTTATGGATATTTATATTGTCGTTGCACTAACCGTGAATAAATAAGCACGAAAGCTAAACTTTCTAGAAACAGGTTTCTTCAATTAAAACAGGTTTAAAGGCGTCAACGCAGACTAGACTGACATCCCACTAAACCTTACGTTTAGAAATCCTACGTGTAACTTTACAATACATTTCTGAATAATGAAAATGGTGAAATAAATTAATAGTATTTAATTAGGGAATATGTCATATTCATTCCTTTTTGTTTTTTTTTCTCTTTTATCCGATAATTTATCCGTCAGTTTCAATTTTATTTTCTTTCTATTTTTCTTTTTTGAGTTACAACGAGAGTTCTTTTACATATTAAACGCGACGCTGTGAAAATAATGACATGTCAGTTTGCCGTCATTTTCACAACTCTCTTTTTAATAATGCAACTTAGTGTTTAAATCACTATGGAGGTTTAAAATAGTTTTAATTATTTATCTAATTTCTGCCAGTGTGTCATGTTTAGTGTACGACACTTTACCTATACAAAGATTTGTTATCGATTTTGTTCGAAAATCAAGTATTTTCATACATTACGATGATGGATTCGGCGGTAGCCTAATGGCTAAGGCATCGGTCTCGAAATCGTGAGGTCGCGGGTTCGAATCCTACCCATTATACTACCGACGTGAACCCACTCCTAACACAAGCCATTGAGCTTAGCTGAAAGGGTTAACAGGATTGCTAGTAATATGGGACGTAAATCCCACATTGCTAGTTATCTATATTTAAAAAAGAAAAAAAGAAAAAAAATAAAGAAGCTGTGATTTTTGAGCGTTGCTTCGATTAGATTTGCTTATGATTTATAGGTACATGTTTAAAATAATAATGACGATGACATTTACAAAACGTGACTAGAATTGATATTAAGTTACAAATTTAAAAGATGTTATCGTAAACATTTCAGTTTGTTGACAACATTTTTGGCAGTAAAAAAGTGAACAAAAAATTGCACATAAAACTACAATTTTATTTACATTTTTATTGTCTAGTTTGCGACAAAACAGTAAACTGTGAAGAATTTAATAACGTTTACCTAGAACTTCGCAGGACTTGTTTTAGCTAGAATTTTTGTTTATTTCAAACTATCTACAACAGTAATAACTATTAATAAACAAGACAATGTTTCAACTTTGATGTCATGTACGATACATGTCACCGAAAGTTCCATTTCACGTTAATCTAAAGTTTTATAACTACATCAATAAAAAATTTTTTTTGATAACGCACACAGTAAAAATAGCTTTTATTAAAGCTAAAAGCCACGATTCCATTAATAATACTCGACGAAAGTACATATTCAAATCCCGCTGAATATTTGAATAAAAAGAATACATTTCCATTTTAATTCATAAAGCCCTTAATTCATGCCGTCATAACCATTAGTTCATTTATTAATTGAATGAACAAAAGAGCTCTTATCTTTTCATTCAATTAATCTTGTCATTCAATGGAGGTCGCTTTTAATTCGTTTTAACACGAGCGTGTTTGTTAAGTAAATTTGTCTACTTGTTTAACATACGTACAGACCGCCGAACATAAATAAATAGCGAATACAAACATATCAAGTACTTACTCTCCTAGTAATATTAATTTAAAATTGATAGGTAATATTTACGAAACCAATGCAAACAAAGCTTGTTTAAATATTATTTTTACTAATTTACGATTATAATATTGACAAATTCAAAATAATATTCTGAGAAATACAATTACAAAGCTGAGTCACTTAATTTAACAACTCTATATTATTTAAAGTAAAAAAAATAATAATAGACTTCTTCTTCTTCTTTGAGTTTATGGCAATCTAGCCTTTTTAACGGCTAATTTCTGCCAGTGTCAAGTATTTATGCCCTTATTACATACACAAAGTCTCGTTCTTAGTCAATTATCACGTATTCAAATCATTTTTTACAAGTTAAACTCGGAGCTGTAAAAATAATGGCCGGTCAGTTTGCCGCCATTTTTACAACTCAAAAAAAAAAATTGACTTACAGTTGGATCATCGTAATTCGACCGGATTGAAGTTAGGTTCTTATCACTTTCGCGCATGTCATTGAGATGCGACCTTAAAATTACTTACGAAAACGAAAAAATTCTAACAAAATTTTAATTAAACAATATAAAAGTACTATTTAAATGAGTTCATAAAAGTTTAAATTTAGAACAGTTTTAGTAAATACCTACTAAAGAAAGTTTGAAAAACTATTTCTTTACGAAAAAAGTCACAAAAAACATGAGTTAGTAATACTAATTTTGACACTGTAACGCGTAATCGCATCTCTAATTCTCTTGGTTTAGCTACCGCACCCGCCCCCTGCTTCCTGTCACCATTTACTACTAAAAAATGCATCTGCGGTCCGGTCAAGTTACGTTGATCCTACTGTAATAGACACTAAACCAGTATGTGATATAATCTACCAAGCCAACATTTTGCCTTTGATTATATAATGTCTAGATGGAGCATTCCCTCAGTAAGCCTATAAAAATATGAATGCTACTATTTTTGACGTTTGACACTCGTTGAAAATGGCGCGCTAGAATAACTATGGCTAGAACTTCTTACCTGTCAAAACGTATGTCCATTTGACCGTACTTTTTGACAGTTCTTTGCTTTTGGATTAGAAATCTAGACATTTTGCAAGGATTAATTATTTGCATGGAATTTTAATCACACAGCTGTAGCTCTACCTATTCTTACTATTTATTGCCATAAAGACATAATAAAACGTTTAAAAAATGTATATTCGTATAATATTGACATCTCCATAAACTCTCAATATTTATGGTAGTGCTTAATCTTTAAAACAAGTATTAAAGTGAAAATAAATGTTTGTGTACAAATACAGTCAATGTTAATTTGCTGTCAACCTTTAATTATATTTAGCCTTAACCTTAATATTCATGATGAACCACGATGCATTGTAAAACTGGTATACATTCATTAATTTAATCACTGAATACCATTAAAAGATACCATGATTATTAAGACGATTAAAAAAAAAGTGTATAATACTTACCTACGTCTTAAATTCGAATATACATTTAAATTCTTTTAATAGAATTCGGAATTAGACCATTATTTCCTGTACTTAGGCACAGGAAATAATGGTTCCGATGTCTAAATCTAAAATATAATCTAACATTTTACAGTTTATTTCATTGTTATTGACTTTAAATTTAAACTTCAAAGTAGTTTGTAAAAAGCAGTTTATTTATAGATGACCAAATGTGATTGGATGCCGATGACCTAATTTAAATGGTTGATAGGCATATGTTTTATTGATCAAAGATAATATCTAATAGAAATGCAAAAACATGGTATGTATAATGCATAATGAAAAAATGTCTGAAATATTTGACATTCAAATTACAAACGATTATTCTAAAAAATCTCGCATTCTATTTTACGCAATGTTTACACGACAAAGAAAAAATGGCACTCATAAAATTTGCCGCGCATTAGCATAAAAAACAACTCTGAACCTAGACGTCGAGTTTAACAAGTCGGAAATTTAAACATTCCCGTATAATTCTGTAATATCCGCATGGAAAAATGTTATTTTATGTCCCGGCACTTAAATAGAATGAACGCTACACTCTACCTTAGCTTAAAATGGTTTGCGTAAGTATTTACCGCCATCTTAAAAAAAAATCCCGCTCAATTTACTTCGTTCGTTTTTTAAAAGGGTGCGAGGGTTTGTTTGTGATTCATCCCACCCAGGTTATTTGTGAAAAGAGGTTACATACTTAACAAAATTAAGTTCGCAGTAGGATAATGAGTGTTTGCAGAAAGTAGTACGAATAATTGGCCTATTTATGGTCATTACGAATTGTTCCAAATAAATACTTACAGTGGGCGTGTAGCCAGTCATTTTCTTGGCAATTCACCGACTAGATAAGTACCCATTGAACCAATTTGTTATTAATAAAACGGTAATTACCTAGTTAAGTAAATTAATTCTTTTATAATGATAGTATTGTATTGTTATAGTAATGTCTTACGTCAAACGAAATCGATCACAAAACCGCCCACTTGTGCAATTATAAGCATATTATTATACCTGTTAGACACATGAGACTTTAAATATAATATATTACATATATTTTTTAATTAAATATGGAAGATTACAAGATTACGATCGGAACCAACAAGATCAAAGCAATCCATAGATGTCATAAATTATTTTTTTATTGGCGACATTCATGCGTAGGTCTTTGATTGTCAAGTTCAAATTTAGAACAACAAAATACGCCATTTTAGGAATAATATAAAATCGTTTGAGGTTCCAAATTCTGATTTTACGAGCTTTGTAGTAATAACGGATGATCGGACGACATTATATTTGTTAAATCAAGTTTTCCACAGTATTATTATCCATTTAGGGAAAGTAGTTTTATAACTATCGAGTTTTATGGAATATTTGTAATAATTGATACAGAATATAAAACAGAATTCATAACTTCTATTTTGTATAGAATAGTTGAAAATACGTATTATTAACATTAAGCCAAAATGGGCTTATTCATTGATTTCTGAACAAAAATAAATGGAGAGTTTCTATCGCCAACTTACCAAAATTATTCCATGGTCATAATTTTTACAGAACTAAGTTAAACGTGCGAAAAAACATGAAATACGTGTAAAAACGATAAGTCCGAGTCTTTGTGCAGTAGATCTGTATAATAAATATCTAGGCAGACATTTTTTTCGACACGTGCCATAAATTTTATGATTTTCATCAAACAACGCTAAATAAAGAACCATTACCAAAATTGGTTCATTCATTTACTCTCAATAATCTATCTATCTATGAATTTGGCTACTAGAGGTAGAATTTTGACATATTTTGTATGGAGCATATGTCAAATATATAGTAGCATAATCTATCGATAGATAGATTACTGAGACCGGCCGTTAGGAGATAAGGTGGTACAGATAGATAGCCATACAAATACACAAAACACGTTAACCTATTTGTTTAGAGAATTGTAAGAGTTAATTAATTGGCCAGATAGGAGGATATAGTAACTGTTTTCATAGAAAGAAAAGGTGTATGTTTTTTCAGTTGTATTAAAATATAAATATCAGCTTAATTCATTTAACGTTAAATTAATTGACAATAAGGACCGACCTACATGTCAACAGTGATCATAATTTGTACTACCTTAACGACATTACAACAAGTTATAATTATTGATTTAACTGTTTATGATAATTGTTTTAATGTCAAGGAAATTAATTTTATTATTACTTTAGCATTTTTGAATGAGAACAGTGATATGAATTTAATATTATTGGTAGTTGAAAATAATTTATTGGTTTTTAAATTATGTACATTTATTGTTTATTAAATTTTATAAATAAAATATATGTGAAATAAATATGTAGCTGCGTAAATTAAGTAAGTAAGAGGTGTATTATTATCAGGTAATGACCAACAGACGTTGTCATCATTTTTTTTTTACATATATTTTTTATATTTTAAAAGACGACTCCTGCAGTAGGGTACAAGCCCTGTGTCGCGGGGGACTTTACTAAACATACAAGTCACGGACACAAAGTACACCTACTCGGAACAACAATTTGTGGATCACACAAAGTGGTGTCCCGTGTGGGAATCGAACCCACGACCTCTAGCGTAGCATTCGGATTCACTCCCACCACGCCACAGAGGCATTATAAAATTAAAGGATTTGTTTGAATCCGCTATTCTCCGAAAGGAATGGAAATTTTAGATGAAAGTAGCTTGAATGTTTAGTAAGAACACGATACCACATACACGATGCGATAACTAACATCGGGAGACGGAAACGGTTGGAGGAGGCCTTTGCTCAACACTGGGTGTCTGTAGGCTGAAGAAAAAAAAACCAACATCCCCGGGGAGGATATATAGCCTTAATAAAAAATACGAATTTACTTAGAAAGAATGTAGTAGGTAGAACAAGGAAGTATTTACGTACATCTTATCATTTAGATAGGTACGTCAAGGTATCTCCATTGCTATTCAACTTAATTTTTGACGTGATAACGTTGCACGCATGAAAAAGTGTCACGTTATTGATTGGTTGCTAAACAACGCGAATAGCGATATGTCATCAATGTTTTCTTATGATGTTATCACGTAAAATTATCGTCCCTAAACGGACTTTACAGACAACCATTTTTTTTTCTTTAAGGGACTTGCACACTCGAGCACAACCAGACCGATGAAACTCCCAGTACCCTTCATATTACAAAACCGTTTCAAAAATACTCAAATCCTCGACATTACCCCACTTTCAATCAACCTTCAGGCACAGTTCAAGGCTCCAATAATTTCTCACTATTTAAAATTAAATTATTATGACGTCACCGCACCTGATGCACAAAAACGCACCTTATATCGACGGGGTAAGGTTGCATTGACAACGATGCATTCATATATGGCTGTAGGAACAGATGGTGGTCAGCCCTGACCTTCGGTCCCCTTATCTCGTAGGTTTTAACCTCATAAGTAATAGATGGTCGATGTTAGACGAGTCTTTATTGGTGTAGGTACACGTGCAACGTTATAATGTTTGTAGGGTTGCCAGTTAAAAATAGAAAAATAAAATTCTATTTCTGGGTTGAAAATCTTGTCATAAATTATTTTAAACCGAAGGAGAGCGTGAAGTTTAAGTTGTGTGTCTGTCTGTAGCATCGTGACGCTCAAATAAATGGACGAATTTGGATGAAAAGAAAGCTAATTAAATGGGGATGGTTCTTAGATTAGTTTGATGAAAATCCGTTTGAAGGTGATCAAGTTTTCTCTCATAAGTAGGTTTATGGAGGCTTTTTTTCTTAACTTTATATGTCATATACTTCATAGCAAGCAAACCTAACATACACTATATTTGCGTATTAAAATATATCAAAATTTTAATTCTATTGTTTAGTTGTCCCAAGATATTATTATTATTATATATTTTTATGGGCATTTCTTGCCAATTACTTTATTAATACAAAAATTGATTTTTTTGAAAGATAGGAAAATTTGAAATCCAGACCCAGGAATCGAACTGAGACTTCCGTATGCCAAACCGGGGTCAGAATCGAACCATCTAACCGGGACTATGTTACTAAACCTCAAATACGTTCGCTCGTTCTTGCTGGTTCGATTCCTAGGTCTGGACTTCAAATTTTCCTATTTTTCAAAAATGCAATTATTGTAATAGTTTTAATTCTAATTTATTAGTATCGTTGTTTATTCTAATTATCTTGAGTATTAGGTACCTACACTTGTATAATGTTTGTATCGCTGAGTAATACCTAGTTGTCAGAAATAAATAATAGTTCGATCACACAAAACGAATACGGAAATACAGAAAGCGTGCTAGCAAGACATATGGTACCTTTCGATTTTATAGCAGAAGGTAGGCTGGTGGCGATGTGGGCTGTGCCTTGTTTACAACTGCTAATCGAACGTTTTACGAGTACAGCGAGGCGAAGGTCAAGGGCGGGAAATCGCAAATATTTTTGACAACTGTCAACTCTCATGATTCCAGTTTTAAAAATGACAAGTTAAACCGACCTTGATAATTCTGACGGAGTCGGAAAACGCCGGTAATAACTGTCATTTTTGATAACAAACATTTGGAAAATTATAAACATAGCATGAAAGGAATACACGTTAACATGTACTTACCAAAATTCGTCTACATTATAGAGAGAAAACTTTGCAAGAATTTCCTATCATAGATATTGACCTGACATGGACCTGACACACATTTTTTTTATCATCAAAGTTACTCAATTGTTTGTCATCAACATCAAAGTTATTTAATTTATGTAAGTTATTAAACGATATTTTGAATGTAGACATATCGATGACTTAATTTTATTAATAAATGCATAAATTCACATTTTTGAAATTAGAATATCGGACAAATCGTTACAAGAAGGTTGCATGATATTATAATTATCTATAGACAGTTACAAAGCCCCATCGCAACGTTCTTAAAAAAAATGAAATGAAACAATGGAACAGCGTTATCAAACTTGACGGCACACATTGTGTCCAATGCGCAATAAAACATGCATAATCAATTTTAAAAGACGAACACCGCAAAATGGCTGCCACTTATATTCAGAATTCAGAAAGTTCGATTCGGCTCGCATGCTAGAATTTTGTTTCGTTGCTTTATTGCGTCTATAAAACGAGAAACGGGTAGTATTTCAATTTTACTAGTACAAATTGTATTACTGTCTTTTGATTATTATTTCTGTGTATAAATTGCTTCCATTTCGTTTATGTTGAACCAAGAAACAATTTGTATAAATTGGTTTTTAGACATTTTCTTTGTACGAAATAAGATACTTGTTAGGGAAGGTAATTGGATTTCAAAGGACGACTGGTAATTTTTTTTTTTTTGATAATTTGATGTCCTGAAATTAAATAAGGTTTAAACAGTAGATATCTCCTGCATTCTGGGCTATTTAAAAATTCCTTTTTCAAATTTTCGTTCTATCAATTTCGAAAATGGAATGAAATCTCTATTTGGATGCACAGAATGTGCATAGCCTTCTCTCCGAGCTTCCTTCCGAATTAACAAAGGAAAAGGTAAAAAGTGTCAATTTTGTCGTAAATAATAAAATAACATTGACATTGGCACACGACAACGCATTTACAGCCTTCAATTCAAATCAACAACAATATGGTGTAAATCTTTATTAGTCACATGTCTACCGTGTGACATTACCATCGTAGAACAAATCAACTTAAAGTAATCGATTTAGCGGTTATACAACACGGTGGCATTATTACAACGGCATAGAGTCGATAATTGAACCATTTTAGATGAAACATGACGTCATACATAACTAATATTGTGTTAAAATGAAGGCTCTCTGATTGTCATCAAATTATTTGACGCGCGGTTTTAGAAAAAAACAACACGTGACTTCTTCGCAGCTAATGAGCGAAACATGATGATAATGTAGGTATATACCTAATATATACATTTATTATACGTTTATATACCAAAGCAGTATTTAAAAGCAAGAGATGATCCAACAAAGAAGTGCCCTAACGCCTGATGCCCAATAGCGTTCATTTCATCAAGCTATACCGACATAAGCCTTAAGTAAACGCGATTGATCAAGAATATTGAATATAGACTGAACTGTTTTCGTAAAAAGAATCCAGGTTCTAAATTCCAGCTTCAGATGGCAAATTTGTTTGCGTCCACCAATAGGTAAAAAATAAAAAAAAATACTATGCTAATAACATGTCTATGCAAAATGTCATTAAATTCAGTTTGTTTAGCTGTAATTATCACATAACATGCAGCAAAACTTATGCACAATGCCTGCTCAAAATGAGTACTTATTTAAAAAATATGATCCTTATTGTATATTTCTCTGTTCTTTCTCTCATAGCAATACAACATTATATTATTATGTAACATCTATGTTATCATAATTAATTAAATGTTATGTAAAATTTATTACGTAAACGTTTACTATAACAAACAAAAATTTATTGATATTCTTTTTATTTTCCATTTTTCCGATGTAATAAAAAGGTTCCACGAAAAAGTTCAACGTACTCACAATTGGTTTAGGCCGTGTATTCACTTGCGAAAATTCACTAAAATTGTTTAACTTAGTACTAAAATTTGTTAAGAATTTAGAACTAGGGTAACTACTTGTAAAGAGGGTAATGATTTTAGTCTTTGTTAAATGATTATATTATGGACTTGATGTGGAGGTCGAAGGAGTGATTATAGGCCTGTGTCTAGCAGTGGACCGATGGAGGCTGATGATGAAATGCTTCTATTTAAGTTAGGCAATGCTAAAATCACTAGAACGTTATATCATTCAACCAAATTTACATCGTAACATGGTACAAAACTTGTTTTTCTATGTCGATTAATTGGGTTAATCGCTAAAATATCAGCTAATTTTAATGATTTGAGCTACTAAAACTCAATAGATATATTTTTTGCCGATTTGATGAGTCACAGAGTATCGTAATTTTCCGAGCTAAAACACCATTGTATAATTTTTCGACGATTTGAGGAGTTTAAACGCAATCTAGTTTTTAACGATTTGACACGCTAAAACGCAGTATAATTTTATGACGATTTGATGAGCCAAAACGCAATAAAATTTTTGTACTATTTAAAGAGCCAAAACGCTATTTTTTGACGAATTTAGGAGCCAAAACGCAATACAGCTTTTCAACTTGTTTCATTACATCCATACAGAGATGAATAAATGACCAGCAATCAGTCTTCTATCAAAAGTGATTACGTGCTAATACTTATAAATTGTCGACATATACAGAAGGATATTTATTACAGTGGCTATTTTACACAAGTAAATCGATATACATATAGCAACAGTATGCTACATTCATAATAAGCCTCGCTAATGTTTGCATAAACCCACACTTCATCGTATGACATCACCGGCCTTCATAATTCACTCAAACATGATCTGAACCTCACGTTAATATCATGAACACACATCGATGCGGCTACAATGCACCATAAAGTAATCAAAAATTGCATACAGTAACTTTTTGTTCTTCATATGAGTATTTTCGACCTTATTTTTTATGTAGTAGGGTGTAAAATGGATTGATTTTGACGGTTTTTGATCTGTTATTAAAGGTCAAAGTTATGATCAAATCGATGAGTCATAATTATGTCCTTTTAAATTCTTGTCTAAAACCTTGTGGTAGATTAACAATCCGCCTAATAAGAAATAATAATTGGTTATCTTCCTTTAGCTTTAAACATTTTAAATGTGATACAGAGACATTATTGAAATCTATTAGGTAGGTACATGCTTTGCTACTGGCCTCTACTTAGAATACACGTATTTGCATCTTCAACCAATGATGTTTTAAGTACAAAGGTTTAGATAGGTAGCTTAAACAAAATTCCATTTTTAAAAACGGCAAACTAATGCACACATAGATAATCTATATATTGCAATGTCACACTATTATAAAAAGTCGTAAAAGTAGAAAAGCATGATTTAATTATCACGAGCGAAAAAGAGAAAAACGTAATTCACTGGTTTCATCTGTTGCTAGCTGAGCGCTTACAACGAATCTACACCTTTTCACTTAAAACCTAATTGTTTTCAACTATTAAAAGTACTTTTTTTTACCTAATATTTTAATAACTAGCTCTCTGCCCCCTATAGAAGGTTAGATTAACATGGCTGCGTATTCGAATTGTATAGATATATTCTGCCAGATATTTCATACAAGAAACATTATTATTTAGTCCTTGCAAATATAATGAAAGTTTATAACGGACATAGCCGTATTTTACCGGTACAAGCAAGAGATCTGCGTGAGAAACTTAAATTTAAACATTAACATTTAACATATCCTCATCCTACGCGATCAGAATCAGAGCAAACAACTTTCTCGTGGTACAGCAACAAGACCAGGATTAAATTGTTAATTACTGATGCACTACCACTCCCACACCCACGTGGGATATGGAAATTAGCAACCTCTACATAAAGTGGACCAGTGGGAGATAGAGAGAGACAGAAAGATTTTTATTTTATTTAGGACTCTTAGCTTGGACACAGAATAAAAATACAGCGTGATAAAAAATACAAAATAAAACAAAACAGTCATCATAAAATAGCAGAATGTTTAATAGTAATGTAAGAATACTTAAACGAATTGTCGATTGACGTCCATGTGTTTTGGAGTTATAAAACCATAGGCATAAATAAATAGACAAAGATAGGCTTCTATGAAACGACTCTTTTTAAAGCTAAATTGAAGAAAATGTTTGAACAAGTATAATAATTAAAGTATTGAAGAACGAGTACTTCTAAAAAAAAACAAATATATTTTCAGGGTACTTTGCAAAATATCGGTATTGATATCAAGATAAACACGAAAATTGTTGGATGGATTGGATGTTTGTTTGCGAAATGTCGAATTAAATTAAAAGTGTGTCAAGAATTTGAATATTACATAAATCGTAACATTTCGTGAGAACAGAATGAAGATTTACGTATACAAATTTGGGTGTTAGACACGGAGATTAGGAATTGTTATTGCCTAAAATACTTTTTCGCTAGTGTGTACGGACCTGAAAGGAAATTTCCAAATGAAATAGCTCAGTTATGGCTGTCCGATCATTGCAACGAGGGTAAGGGCCCTTTTACTGCTGACAATAGTAAAGTGGAGCAGTTTAACTGTATTGTATGTTACCAGCTTTATTATGCACTACTAGGTGTCTAGTATGAACTAAGTTTAGTATTATGCAACGTAGAATAGTTGCATATTTTTAGTTATAGATATTGTGGCATACTTCTGTGATGTTTCATTTTCCGTATCTTTTGTGTAAAAGAAAGAGATACGTCATTTACAATATGTAATTAGAAAGATATTCAAAACACAGGCTACAATGTCTTGTGACTGTAAGTTTTAATCGCCAAATACTTACTTATAGATTTATTTTTAAATGTATTGAATATGGCAAAGGATACATTTATTAAATTCGCTTTCGAATTATTCGTGTTGTGAATAGAAGATATTCGCGTCCACACTAATATTGTGGTTAAAGTTCAAAAACTACGTTGAACTTTGAACGGCATAATGCATTGATTTCCAAAATCGATATATTATACGATATGAAAGTTCGTAGACCCCAGAACTGCAGATGTAACCAGACGCTAGTCACGAGTCACGAAACAAGATAGTTTTGTCTTTACGTCGAAAACACGCGAATAGATACGAGTATAACAAACTTTTTTGTTTTGATGTGAGCGTGGAGAACTGGCTTTGTCTTTGGCTGCCTTTCAGAGATATATCTATTTACTTTTTTAGTTGACAACGGAGGTTATACGATTTGTTTTGAATTTGGAATAGAATTGGAACGAGATTTTAAATCATAAATTTGAATCAGTGTGTACCTACTTTTTCTTCTTACGTATAGACAATTAAAAAATTAAAATTATTGATTGCAAAGCGTGAAAGAGAAAAAAAAACTCGTGCGGCCTTTGATATGTATTGTCCACAAAGTAGCGTTGTCTCTATACTAGAGTGGTCAATTTTGAGAGGTTATGGTGCAGTCCTGGGCTATACGTCATAACAAGGAGGAAAAAGTTCCTACACACTGATCTTCTCGCGTATTTACCAAGAAGCTTAAGTACCGAATTTAGCGGACTTTTTAGATAATTTCAAATAATGACGTGGATTTATGTGTAATTATAATTGCCAAAAGATTTGATCTTATCGATTATTCACGTAAGTATTTTCACATGTTAAAGAGGGAGCTACTTTTTTATTCAGGTATACCTGCCTATGATAAGTAGGTAGGTACATAGCTCTTTAGTCAGATAAGTTATGTAGGTATGTATACCTACCTATCTTCCAAAAGATTACATAATTAATTGTAAAAAATAACTTGTTCCACCAGTAAGCCATTACATAAATCATTATAAACATATTAATAGTTGTCTCTGCCTTTTTATATCTGTGATCTAACTTCATTAATTGTTTGTTGTTTGTTACACACGATATAAGTTCTATAGTTAGGGTACCAGCGTTGCGTTGATGGAAAAGTTTTCCCATTAAAGTTACCGTCTTAATGATTAAAACTAATGTGCGTTTTATTTGCTGATTGGCGCAGAAATTCGGAAAACTTTGCTAGTTTTCATTTATCATTAAGACGTTACGTTTCCAAGACTAATGCTGTTTTGGTTTAATAAAGAGAAGAATAATTAGTTTTGGTTAAGTTTAAGCGGCGGTGTCTTAATGGTTAAGGTATCGGACTCGCAATCGTGAGGTCGTGAGTTCGAATCCTACCCATACCGACGTGAACCACCACTACTAACAAGCAATTCGGCTTATTACTTAAGTAGCTGGAGGGGTTAACAGAATTGCAGAATTGCTAGTAATATGGGGCTCGATCCCACTTGTGTAATTGACCCATAAAAAACTCAATAGGTTATCTATGACCAACGCCGGCCATTAAAATTTATATTTAGAGCTGTAAAGCTTCACCATAAACTCTATAACGTATCATAGAATACCTAAGTATAACTTGATATCGCCTACACAGAAATGTGGGTGCATTTTGAATTATAGCTTCACACCTATCGTTCAATAATGCATCCGTCGCGTGCATCAGTCAATTAATATCCCTCAGTTTCAATGTCATACAAATATCAAGGACACCAAAATATTGGGAATCAACACGCGAACAATGCAACGTTTACGATAACATACAATTTTTGACGAGTCAGACAAACATTGTCATTAACTACGAGAATAATGGCTTTAAAATTGAAAGACATTTAGAATAATTTAAATGGTTTTAGTTTCATTATAATCCCGCGCTTTTTTCATCTCTATTCAATAATTATAATGAAGTATAGGCTGTACACAGATATACCGCAATAAAAACTTTTTCCATTCCAAATTCTAAATTGAAATATAAAAGGACAATCAAATTCTAAATTCAAATGAAGAGAATCGAGTAATGTAATACTTGGTAAAGTTTTGTTGGTTTTATGTTGGGTTGCCTTTGCTTTTGTAATAAAGTTACTAACAGCGATTTTGGTCATTAATTTAAGTGTTCTGTTTGAAATTACTTCCATCTTTTCTGATAGGCTTTTTTTTTTAAACAATTTAAAGTAAAAAATAGAACGATAACTTTCCCGTGATTAAATTAATTTTGAATTATTTTTTATACTTAGATATTTTTCAAATTAGTCTGCTTTTAATTTTATAACTACCTAAGTACCTATACCAACTTATATGTATAAAAAATCTGTCTAAAAATGACATAATATAATATCTACATACTATTTTCTTGGGACCCAACCCCACATTGACCATAAAACGATTCATGTAGGTTGTATAGAAACATATTTTTATTGCTTTCCAATAAGGAATATTTTACCATTCACGGAGTAATTATAGTGTATAAAATTTACCTTTTTAACTTAATTACATACTCGATTTTAATGTAAACTACCAAATTGCTTGTTGATCGAGGGTTTTATGGTTGTAAATCAATTTTAATCACTTTAAAATATTGGTTCTCGACAAGTTTACAGTATATAATTATTAATTTCGAATGTATATAATGCTTAACAATTTTGTTGAAGAGAGTGTTTGTTAATGAAAAATAAACCGGTAGGTTTAATGATTATTAAACCTGCCTTATTTAAAAATACATAACATTATGAATTATACGTTTACCTATATTTTAGAGGAAAAAATAAAATGGGTCAAAGTTACCATGTTTTTTATACAATACTGTATACAGCGTGTTCAATGCTAAATTTTTTATGGTTTTTCTGACATAAGTATGATACAATTGCATTTTTAAAAATAGAATAATTTCTCAATACGACGTTGGTAAGTACGGTGTTGACATCCCGGCCGTCATTTCCGTGTCACGGCAGCCTTGTCTTAGCTATCAGTGCAGTCGAGCAAGGGCATCCCTATCTACATAATAACGTGCTTCCCAATTGCTATTGTGATCGCATGATAATGTGCAATGCGAAAATATCTGATAGGATATTGGAATCGAGTAGGAGCGGTACACGGAAGCTAGAATGACGAGTCATTCTAAATGCAAAAGTGTGTTTGTTGGTAAATCTGTCAGGAATGGATTAGGGAAATGGTTTGTCACTTTTGCCCATTAATGTAGAGACCAGATCTGGGCCATAACCTCACAAAATTGACCACTCTCTAGAAAGAGACAACGCTACTTTTGGACAATACCTGTCTAAGGAGGCACGAGATTTTTTCTCTCTCAATATTTACTTTTTAATTGAAAGGGATGGCCAGGTCCTGGCTCCAGGTCTATACTCTATACGTCAATGCTCTTGTCAGACATGACCGAAATTAATACAATTCTAGTTTGGTAAAGAAACTGGATACAATAATGTTTTAAGTAACCTGGATACGTTAAAATCAAACTGGAAGTTGACCGTAAGAAAACTAAAATATGATATTTTTCTTTATTAAAGTTATTTATTTCTTTTTGTTAATTTAGATCCCTTTCTCGATGTCGATCAAAATATCGGGCTGAAGTACCTTATCATAATAGTATAACTTGTTCGTACGTTTGCTTACTGCTTTCACGTCCAAACAGGGCGGTGCATTTTCACAGAATAGATTGACTTATTGAGAAGCTTTTGACCGCACGTCAAAAGTTTAAACCAATTTCAAAATCTAACCATAAATTTCTTTATTCACCAGGAACCAAGAAGATGGAGTACAAGACAAGGCAATGGCACGAGAAGTGCTTCTGTTGCGTGGTGTGTAAGAACCCCATTGGAACCAGGAGCTTCATCCCCCGTGAACAGGAGATCTACTGCGCCGGCTGTTACGAGGACAAGTTCGCCACTCGCTGCGTTAAGTGCAACAAGGTAATAACTCCTATTATTAACGGTGATGATGGTTTATTAAAAGACCAGCATCGCCATTGTTCTCTCTTTAATTTTTCATAAATTATTTCTGTGGCGCGGTGGGAATGTGTCCGACTGCAACGCAAGAGGTCGTGGGTTCGATTCCCACACGGGATTCCAGTCTGATCCACAAATTTTTGTTCCTCGTCTGGGTGTACTTTGTGTCCATGACTTGTATGTTTGTAAAGTCCTCCACGACACAGGGCTAGTACCCTACTGCGGGCGCCGTTTAAAAAAAAAATCAGTTTAAATAAACTTATTTAAAATACTCTACATATATTTCAAAAAAATGGTAAATGTTTTGCCAGACTCCACTGCAACTTGACTCACAGTAAATAGTTGAAATATGAGCTTTGTCACGTATTCCTTAAGGTGGAATTTATAAACCTAACTGCGAAGAGTCTACGATGGATAACGCGTGGTCCATAGACTCTTCGTAGAGTCATTGATGCTGAACCGAAACATCGAATTGAAACGATGCACGGTTTTGGATTGGTTTGGACCCCAGGTAATATGCCAAGGTCTTTAGCCAATACGTTAACCGTACATGATTGACACAATCTGAGGTTGTGGAACTGGCGACAACACATCCTGAAATATGTCCAAAATCTATCTATGGTAGAAGTTACCCAAACCCACGATGGTTACCTATTGCTTGCGTGAGTTTCATGGCGTAATGATTGCAGCACCTTACTGGCTTTACTGTATATATACAAATATATTGTAAAAAATGGCAGTTAAAAAAAGTGGCCATGAGTTTTTATTGCCAAGTTATTTTCTCACGGCTTTACTCTTGCGAACTTGGCATTAAATGTAGAATCATTCTATTCCAAATTTTGTCTGACGTTCATGCGTTGCATTTGTAACCTAAATTAATAAAGTATTTTGACGATTTTTTCGACAAAAACCTGAATTGCCATCAATATTTTTTTTTAAATTTAAAAAGACCGATTATCAACGTGACCGTTTTCCCCTCAGATCATCACGCAAGGCGGTGTGACCTACAAGAACGAGCCGTGGCACCGCGAGTGCTTCACGTGCACCAACTGCAACACGTCGCTGGCGGGACAGCGGTTCACGTCGCGCGACGAGAAGCCTTACTGCGCGGAGTGCTTTGGAGAACTCTTCGCTAAGAGGTGCACGTCTTGCACCAAGCCTATCACTGGTCAGTATCACTATTTTAAGGAGTTTGGTTTTTACGGCTGAACTTCCAGACAGTAACTTCTTCCGGCTTTGATGACATTTGATATAGGTCTAGGGCTAGATCGATGGAAATAGATTGTCTATGTATAGGGTTTCATAACTGAGCATCATAGTGACTATGCAGTATCTCCTTTTAATAGCAGCAGATATTATGTTTAAATTTTATAGAATATAAAGGTAGGAGGTAATAATGACAAATATCTAGACTATTCTAAAGTGGTAATGACTCAAAAATGTCATTACCACACACGGTGTGTGGTAATGACATTCTTGAGTCTTAAAAATTGACTAGAACTAGACTACGACAATCACTCTTGAAAACAACACTAAATTACTAAACTAATACCTACGCAAAATCGACTAAATTATTTTTTAAATTTCCAGGCATCGGCGGCACCCGCTTCATCTCGTTCGAAGACCGCCACTGGCACAACGACTGTTTCATCTGCGCGCAGTGCAAGACCTCGCTTGTCGGCAAAGGGTTCATTACGGACGGACAGGACATCATCTGCCCAGAGTGTGCCAAGCAGAAACTCATGTAAATACATCAACGCCCATCACCTAACGCAAACACATAAACAAGCTTTATCATCGAGTGTGTTCTACCGTTTAGTCGATTATAATCGATACGGTTTATCGATTTTGTTTAAAAAAACAATGTGACTAATATTTTTTTATGTGCTTTGTAGCGACAAAACCATTCTACCGGTAATCGCTAATGCCAGAGATTGGTGCGCATCCAAAAGCAAGGATACATCCAGCGATTTGCTTTTCGACCTCGTTGACAGAATAAACTTAAGGAAGGTCCATGTCAACCAATAGTTAACTTGTTGACCGTTATTTTTATACAAAAAAAAAGAAAAATCACAAAAAAATGTGAATGCACAAAATGTGTTATCGATTATTTAATTTCGCTTTTTGAAATCTTTTATTTATATATATTGACTGTTTAGTTTCAATGACTATTCGAACTATTGTTATATAGGTATGTATTCACGAGCTAATTGCCATATAATTTCGCTTTGGCTGTTGTATTAGTCTTAGATTTATATTGTCAATTTACCTAGTGCGATTCACACGATGCCTTATTAACATATCTAAGTCAATTTCGAGGGTATATATTATTTCTCGTTGTATTACCCCCTTATTTATAAATTTTGTGATCAAAATCTTGCCTTTCTCATTAATTCTAAAGGACAATCTGGTGTGTTCAAGATTTATAATTAAAGAGGTCCTACAACCTAATCTGGGGTTGCCAGATATATAATTTCTCTTATTAATAGACATCTTAGGATGGTAAATATGTGCTTGTCATGTAACATAGTGTTTAAGAAATTTATTGACAGAGTAATGTATGTGTTATATTTTAAGTATTTATTTATACGGGAGTACGCACTTATTATCTGTGGGGACGCCGGTGGTGTTGCCGTGTCACATTAATATGAATGAGATTTTTAGATGTAGTGTTGCCATATACGCCATCGGTGCGTCGCTACCTAACACTAATGTTAAGCGACATCTAGTTTTACTAATAAAAAATAATATAAAAATATTTTTGTTCTCGAATAAGAAAAATCGTGTTACGGTAATGTAATCAAATTATCGATATTTTTTCATGATGATAAAATATGTTAGCGTTTAGTCGTATGTAAGTGTAACATCTGTGTTTGTACACGGACACCAACCGACCATAATAATGATTGGGGAACACTTTATAAACGTTGTTATTAAGGTTTAAATTATTCGAATGTTGAATTATTAATTTATAATAATGTGTACACTTAAAAACAAACCGCTTAGCTGTGTGATCTGATCTAATTAAATATTTCTATCTATCCATAGATTGTAAACTATGAAACTGAAATAAACGATTTAAAAGTATATTTCATTGTTTGTTATTTATTTGTGTTTTTCCTGTTTAGAAATATACCCAACATAACTCGTGGTTCCAAAAAAAGGAATGGCTCAACATATGTAGTATAGCTGACCCGCGCAACTTCGTCTGCAGCAATTTTCCCCACTTGCAACATTTTTCATTGCTGCTCCGCTCCTATGCGTGATGTTATATAGCATATAGCTTTCCTCGATAAATGCGCTATCCAACAGTAAAAGATTTTTTCAATTCGAACCAGTAGTTCCTGATATTATCGCGTTCAAACAAACTGTTCAGCTTTATAATATTAGTATAGATATGTAATAAAACCATAGTAAAGTTGATACATATTTCAGTAACCGGAGGAGCTAAAAACGTTATAAATTTCTTATTGTAAAGTAGATTGTAAGCATTTTTAACATGTTACTGCTGATTATTTATAGTAAATAAAAGAAATAGTTAAAAGTGTTCTTCACATTGGCATAAACAAGTATCAAGCAGTGAAGAATCAATGATTCATGTTTGGTTTCACCACTCATGCGAATGGAATGAGCGAATGGTGAATGATTGGGGGGGGGGGGGTTAACCCCTTAGCCCTGCTCTTGGATCCGCCACTGGTAACAAAAAAATAAAAGCTCAAACTCAGATTCCGTTTTTATTTACATATGAGACAATTTAGCTAAAATGTGACTAAATATTTCATTATCATACAAATAAATTGCAATATCACAAGTGTATAAATTTTTTACAATAAATAGGTCAATTTTACTTAATACTAGGTCTAGAGATTTGCATTAAAATACTCAAGCTTTTTATAATAACCAAAAAAAAAACATTATTGAACTCCAAAATAGTAAGTTCTGAATACACTATCTATGTTTTAAAATGCAACATTTTGACAGACTAAAAGATAGATAATTTACAGCCAAAAGAACACTGTTATTTTAGGTAAGCTATTATTACACTGTCTAAACGAGCCAGTTTTAACGGCAATTTGTGGCGACAATGCTGTAGCTGGCAACATGGCAGTACTCTCCAATATTGATTTAATGGTTGCCGGACGATCGCTGAGCCGCAATATTGCCCGGCCAATTTTGTTGTTGTTTCAGTCGCCCTCTATTTTATTGTTGCCGAGTTGTGTAGCCCATCTAGAAGACTGGATCATGCGCCATACAATTGTAGTCATATTGCCATTATTGGCCGAGCAATTAGTTGCCAATAGTGTCGCCACAAATTGCCGTAAAAAATGGCCCGTTTAGACGCCCCTTTATTGGCAAGGTTTAATTGGTGGTTATGACCTGCCTCTGTAATATTCTCACCCGCCAAAAACTGACGGGTCACTTGATGATGAGTGCTGCAAGGATCTTTTGGCGCGTGGCCAAAATCAGAAATAAGGCCGCCATCTTGTAAAGCCTCATGTCAATGTCATCCAAGTCTCATTGGCTAGTTAACTTATTGCATTGGCACGTGGCCGAAATCAGAACTAACAGCGCCATCTTGTAAAGCGCCCTCATTTTAATGTCATCGAAGCGCCAAAAGACCCTTGTAGCACTATAGCCACAATGATGTCAAAATACCCTTTTACGGCCGTAACAGATAGAAAATCCGAAAGGTTTTGTATCTATCGACGGCACAAATGTGTTTTAACACCCAGTTAACGGTAGCTAAGTCATAGAGACCGGTAGTTAAAGGGCTTACAAGTTGGGAAATTTTAGATCGGAGATAGACATAGGTGTCCTTTTGGGTCATTACAAAATAACATAGGCCAAGTGCTAGTTGGACTACCCACATGAGGATTTTTTTTTTTTAAGTTTACCTAAGTCTTCAGGGAGGAGAAAGTCGAACCCCCAACTCCCCTTCCCGCTGGATGAGCCCATGTTGACTAAAATAACAGTATAAGTATCTTTCTCAAAGCCGAACACGCAGCTGGCATTATACATTTGTATTTACATATCTATGGTATAAAATAAAAAGCTAAAATTAAAACTAAATAAGTAGGTGCTAAGTTTCTAACTCATCTATCAGTCTGTCCCGAAGTACTTCTGTCCAAAGTGATTGGGTGCAACGGGATGCAGTTCTGAGGTCAAGATCTTCATTTTAGGCACGTAGTCGACCACTGCCTGCGCGGCTGCGGGGGTGCAGAATAGGTTGGAGAGAATGATTCGATCCTCTTTGACGCCATGTTGCGTTAGTACATTGACTGCCTGAAAAGTACATTGCTCGTAAGTATTTGCTGAGTGTTATACATACAAATCTGGCGAATGCGCGGCTCACGCGCCACCACTGTAACTTACCATTATTGTTTGTGAACGATACGGTTTTTTATTCTTAATAAGGGGTTTCTAAGTGATGTTCAAGGGTCTGTGACATCGTAGCAATTAAACTAATAGACCGATTTAAGGATGGCGGTTGGGAGCCAGTCATTAATTATGTAAAGCTGATTTTGCCGCTTTTTTACTCTCCCTACTATAAGATTTCACGAAACCCTCCTCGCTCTTCTTATGTAAAGATTGTGTCTCGTTTTTTATACAATAAAAATGAAATTACACAATATTTTATTTGTAAAATAACATTAACATATCAATCGTAGTTGTATCATTATAGAATACATACATACATACATATCAACCCATAAGATGGCCCACTGCTGGGCACGGGTCTCCCCAGTAGAACCTACTAGTATGTAGATCCTGGGGGTAATTGCCATAATCGCCATGCTTGGCGAGCGGGTTGGCGATCGCAGTAAGGCTTTAAGTACGCAGAGGACGCTGCTGCCCGTCCTCCGGGGTGAAATCCCTTAGTCGCCTTGACGACACCCACGGGTAGAGATGGGGTGGTACTATTCTTAAGCCGGCACCACACGGCATTACATTATAGAATGCAGAAAACAATTCGGCATCTAAAATGGAACTCGATTGAAAAGCGATTCTAAAATTTACTTAAGTTGTATGAATCGCGTTATCTCAAAAATGGTGAATGTTAGGGGAAACAGTGTAAGGACAATTTACAGATAATTGCATGATCAATAATTTTTATCTGAGCTAAGAGAGATCTAGATCAGTGGTTCTCAAACTTTTTAAATGACGGAACCCTTTTGGGAAGCAAAATACTTGATGGAACCCTACAATAAAACAATTATTTTTATAAGTGTATTCTTTATTAATCAGCATAATAAAAGTACAATGTATCAGTTACTAATTATTATTTACTTCACCACTTGGTAAGGACAATAATAGAAAACATTAAAAAAGAAAAAATCTAACTAGTGGGAGGTATGAAACTGTTTTTTATTTTTCATCAATTGCTTGATATCAGGTTTGATGGAAGAAAGTTGGAGTCTCATATCAGCTTCGGCGTCCAGTCTATTGCGATATTTTGTTTTCGTGGCTGCGTAGGTAGAGAATCCTGTTTCGCACAAATATGTAGTTGGGAACGGGAGAAGAATATCCAGAGCCATTTGGCCAAGCATTGCATATTCTTCTTGGATTCTGCACCAAAAATCATTAAGAGGCGTCGTTTTGAACAATGACTCCATACTTGTGTCTGATGACATTTCTAAAAGAGATTCATATATCTCATTTGACATGTTTTCAGGCTTTTCCAAGTTGGGTAAAAAAGGATTATGAATCCAGGAGTTCACTTTAATTTTTGTATTGTGTTCTTCGGGAAAATACTTTTCAAAAGATGCGCGCATCGAACTGAGATATTGGACCAATTCTTCAAACACATTATCTTCAAACATTTCTGAGTCGTTTTCGCTAACAAACTCACTGAGTAACGTAAAACTTTCTATTTCTTTCTTACCAATGCAAATGATCCAAAAATCTAATTTTCTTTTAAAAGCAGTTATTTTATTATAGGCCTGAAACACTGTTGTCTGTTTACCTTGCAACGATAAATTTAATTCGTTAAGTTTTTGAAAGATATCCGCCATAAAAGACAATCGGAACAACCAAGTTTTATCATACAAACGGTCCTTCAAATTAAAAGAAGTATCTGCTGAAAGAAACATTTGTAACTCGGCTCTAAGTTCAAATAGCCTTGTTAAAGTTTTTCCCCGAGACAGCCATCGCACTTCTGTATGGAGCAGCAGTGTTTTATGTTTGCTGCCATAATCTTCACACAATAATGAGAACAATCGGGATTGTAGTGGTCGTGATTTTTTAAAAAAATTAATTATTTTTACCGCTTCATCCATAACTAATTTTAGATTAGACGGCATTTGCTTCATCGCAAGTGCTTGTCTATGCAGAATACAATGACTGGAACTACAATTAGGCGCTTTATTTTTCATTCGTGACACTGCTCCTGCTGTTTTACCTGTCATCGCCTTGGCCCCATCTGTACAAATGTCAATGCAATTGTTCCAACTGAGATTATGTTCTTCAAAAAATATATTTATTTTATTAAAAATTTCTTCCCCGGTAGTGTTTGTAAGCAGCGATGAACACATAAGCATGTCTTCTTCAAAAGAACTTTTATATGGATATCTCACAATAACCAGCAGGATAGCCAAACCAGCGACATCAGTCGACTCGTCCATTTGCAAAGCGAATCGTGTATTTTGTAGACGTGTAACTAGTTCTTGTTTGACGTAGCTTGCCAGATCATGGATTCGTCGTGAAACAGTATCGTTTGATAGCGGAACAGTAGAAAGATGCTTTGCAGATTTTTCATCAAGCATACATTTTGTTATGTCTAATACACATGGTTTTATTAATTTCTCAGCGATAGTGTGCGCTTCACCTGCTTGTGCAATGCGATAGCTAACTAAATATGATGCCTCCGTGGCCTTTTCGTTGGTAGTTTGTGTTACATGCATCATATTTTTTTGACTTTCTAATAACTGATCTTTTTTGCGAACAAAAAATTCTTTATTCTTGTCTTTAGTCTCGGGGTGTACGGTTTCTAAATGTCGACGCAATTTGGCAGGTGCCATGGAACTATTAGGAAGCAGTTTACTACAGAGCATGCAGAGAGGTGAGCCGTTGGAATCAACAAATCCGAAACTGATATAAGATTCATCATACTTCCTTTTTTTCGTCTTTGAAACCGTCGAGCTTGACGTCGTGGCACTCGTGGCATCATCTTCTGGATCGGTGATTGCTAAATTCTCCGCGCGCATTGCTTTTGAACATTCAGCGTCATTAGAAGATGTTGTTGGAACACGTTTAACACCTTTAAGCCAACGTTCCATTCTTCTTTATTTATAATGTTACAAGTCAGGATAGTGGGGTTTAAATAATGCACAATCGTTACTGCGTATAAGAGACTAAATTTAGAACCTACAGGGAAGAAATGTATAAAACTGAGACAACAGAATACAGCAGGCAGTAAAACAATGAACACTAGTTTCTCGCTAGCGAGCTTGTAAGTAGGTAGTAACTTATCGCTCCGAACGCTAATCATCAACTGACGACGCCAACGCGCGATCGCCGCTTTTATACTTAGTCCTAGACTCGATCTCAAATATTCTCGAAAATACTCGAGTCGGCACCTTTGATAAACAAAAAGCAAAAATAAAAACAGAAATTTAAAAATAGCGTTGTAAACAATATCGACTTTATCCTTTGAAGTTAGAGACGAAAGTCGCTTGTTGACAACTATAGCGTCTAATTCAGAGGCGGCTTTTATCAAAGAGACTGAGCGCTTACAAGTATACTACCCGCTCGTTTTAAGTTTGCCGCTGGCGATAGGTATGAGTGTATGACGTTCGAAATTTTTTATTTAATTGTAACAATAAAAATTGTGTACGGTAGATATTTGGGTAAAACTATGACACATTATAGGTTTTGTTGTCACGTGGGGGAGGGTACGCGCATTCCACAGACCGGCAAACTTAGAGCGAACGCGTTGTACAAGTATAAAATTGTTGAGACCAAACTTATAAGATATTGTACCAGCTAATGTAACACAAGCTTATACAAATACAAATAAATAAATAAATAACATTCATAGCGTTTTGTCTCCGCGCGGCCGCGGAGTCCGCACAGCCGCGGAGCGACCAGAGAGAGGTGTTTTGATTTTTTTATTTCTAAATTCTTGCGGAACCCCGACAGAGGTATCACGGAACCCTAGGGTTCCGCGGAACACACTTAGAGTATAGCTGATCTAGATCATAAATTTCGCAAAAAAAAACATTATAGCGAACTTTGACTTTGCATAAAAAATTTTGCACACATGGGATATTCATAAAATTTCTTGGGACTTTATTCAAGGGTACCCCTATGTTTTGAGCTAACTTGACCAGCTAACTTTCCATCTATTTTCCTACATTGTTATAACAAAAATGTAAACCAACCTGTTTAACAGTATTTCCAGTGGACATAATAGGGTACATGAGCAGCACTTGTCTCCTCGCAATATCTTCAGGAAACTTGGCATACACCACATGTGCCTCATGGGTGTCCGTGTCACTCTCTACTAGGATCTTGCCGATGCGGATGGAGCGGCAGCAGTCGCGGAGGCCCTGGAAGTATTAAAAAGAAAAAAAATATTGAATGTTCCTGATGATCTCATAGAGCCATCGCTAAACTGGCCCATAGACCATAACTCTAGATGGCGATCAAAGGCAATGGTCACAATTCTGATTTATTTTATTTATGACAGTTCTGGACTGTTCAACAGACTGCAATCTAGATTGACTGCAGAAGAGAAATACAAAATATTCAATACAAAATACCAGACAAAACTGTCAATTCACATTAATAAATTGATGGCAACCTTGGGGGCACAGGGTCAGTGCGATATAACAGACTAAGGCATCAGAGTATAGCCAACTGGAAATAAGATTTAAAGTCCAATCAATGAGTGAGAACAGTGTCATGGGACATTGTTCTCTGATGATTTCACCTCTTTGACTTTTGTCAGCCAAAGGAATAGCCCATTGTTTAGTACAGTAACAGATTGCACTGTTTAGTTCACATAGTCATCAGTTGACCTGCAACATTTAAAGTATGATATTATTCACCAATCGTCATACGCCAGGATTAATTTTCAAGGGGTGCCTCCCCTTGAAAATTAATCCTGGCATATTGTGATTGGTGAATAATATTATACTCCACATGTAAAGAAATGAAGCTCCCCTCAGCTTCATTTGACCAACAATTAAACTGGAGTCAGACTCAAAGGCCACCACCATTATGCCTAAGAAGTTAGGACCAAGAAAAAAAAATGGTAAGTTGCACAGTTTGTCTTACAGGGGGGTTTGGACCCCAAAACCCCTAATATGCATGTAATTGGTTTTTTTTCAAACGTTTTATTCAAATAATTAAATATAGGACTTCCACTACAAACCTGTTCCATAGCCTCTCCAGATCGAACAATGGACACCCCACAGTTGCCGGCTCCATATTTGAGCCCCTTGTACAAAGCACCTGTAGGAGTGATCACCTCACAATCTGTGAAGGGCAGCTTATTCAAGCTCTCCTCAATGACAAGGCGGATCAAACGGTCAGCATAGAACTTGAAATCGCTACGACTTGTGTTTCTGAAAGTTTCAAAGATATGTGCTTAGTAATATGTGGTGAATTGTAGTTTGTGTTTTGCAATCTTTCATAATTTTTAGATATTGAAGTAACTTTCAGTTTTTTTTGTGTAGTTTGTTTTATCAGGCAATAAACATTGTTGTATTGGTTGTAAAGTCAATTTATAACAAATTATTCTGTTATGATGGAAATAACATTATTTGTTTTGAAAATCACCTGAAATGTTATCAGGAAATACTAAGTATTATGGTCACAGCAGGTAACCCAGCATTTCTTTAAAGTATTTATTAAAGTCATAATATTTGTGTTGTACTCAGCCTTGCTGAATGAAAAATAAATATGAGGAATGGAAAACCAAAGAGATCATTAACCTCAAATTTGTACTGTACATTAACAACATTCTAGAAAATAATTATAAAGTAAAAAAGATAGATAAGGTCGCATGTAGACAGCCACAAGGTAGAATTAACCTCACTCACTTATCTCTCAGAATTGTCTGCAACTCCTTAATGTTATCGTTTAGAGGCAACAGCGTCAGGTTATCCCCAAACTGGTCCTTGATTTCTTCCTCACTCCACTGTCTAATGTCGTTATCAATCAACTCCATGATAAATATTTTTAATTTATAAACAAAGCGTGAATCTCAATTTGACGCTATCTGAAAACTTCAGCAGTTCATTGAAACTTTGACAATGTCAAAAAAGTCAGCTGGGTTGCGTTCAAAAACTGTACCTACACTATATAAATTTTATGAACTGCGTTTAAACGATTAACTTTTTTTAAAATAAGCTGAATAATCATAATATAATTGAAAAAAAACATTCTCCTTTGAATGTGTTGAGAAATTATATTACAAAATGTTTTCAGTGAGTACTGTAAAAAGTAAAATGAAATGGTGAGGCGCTCAACAACTATTAACGCCCCACCATCATCCACCACACTAGAACAGAGGATTATTTAGCATATTATACTTTATATTTAGCAAATTTTTAAGCAATTTTCTCTCATTTTGATCTACATCGAAAACTTTATTCAATTCTGAGATATCTACCTAAATTATTCAAAAGTCACAAATCGGCACAATACTTACCTGAAAAGCAATGCCGGCCCGAGGCCAGATTTAGGTTGGAGGGAGATTGTTTGGCGCCAAAATATTGGTCAAGCGTGAGTCGTCAAGGGGGCGCCCCTTGATAGCCTTTTGCGCCATCCGTTCCTTAGCTGGAGTACGTTTTCGGCGCCCCCTGACTAATGGTGCCTGGAGCGGCCGCTCCGTTCGCCCTATGGACGGGCCGGCTACTAAAAACACACATCTTGTTCGTAACTTAAACCATTGAAGATCAACTCAACACCCATCGAGATAATGCCGTAAACGTTTACCTTCAACGTAGTCCGATTAGTTAGGCTAATTCTATCTGTGGCGCGCCGAATGTCCATTGAATTCTGCTCCTTTAAGGAACTATAGTTCCTACCGATCGTGGGCAGGGGCGTACCCAGCTTTTGACCCATGCAACCAGATTTCGGATCGCGTCAAGTCTGGACTAGAGGTACGCCTTTTAGAACTAAAAATTACACCAGTCACACCTCGACAGGAGGGGGAAGGGAGTTAGGAGAGACCCCTCCGAATGAGCTCAGTCCGTTCCGGAGGAGAAGAAGATAAAAAAGTGATATTTACGCTCCCCAGCCTGCAACATATCAAGCCACTGCGCGAGTCGAGCTGGAGAGCGCAGTGCAATTTTATTTTTAAAAGTCAGCGCAAACTTAGAAGCTATTGAGCGAGCTGTGAATGTACAACGTGTATATGACTGTGCAGGTAGTGAGGCAGCGCCCTTAGGGACCGTCCCCACGGGCGAGAGAATCGCGACGATTCCGCTCTACTATCGCCCGGTCGTCTCCACGAACCAGCGATTATTCCGCCAGCGTGCTTTGCGACTCGAGATGGAATCGCAACGTGTCCGCGATGGAATCGTCACGTTTTCAAGGCGCGACGCCTGTGTTTGACAGCGCGCTCGCCGTGCTCACGGTGCGATAGCGCGACGTTCCGCAGCGAGCGCGCGGCGACACCGTGACGTTTCCCTCGCACTTAGCCCTTAGTCGCAATGTCGCGTTAATATCGACGTTTTAAGAGAGTATATAGAAATAGGCCCAACGATAATATCGCTGCGATTCTTTCCCTTAGATATCACTGCACGAGCAAAGTAGCCTATAGGAAACTTAGAAGACATTGCGTGAACTGGCAAGCGCCACGTGAATTTGAGAGAGATAGGCCCCAGCGTAATCTTAAATGACACTGCACGAATAAGGGCGCAATCCTCAACGTTACTGCGCAAAAGGAGTATTATTTGGATTTAGAAGTCACTGCGCAAGCAGTGCGTAGGTAGAAGTTATTGCAAGAGCTGACAAGCGCAGCGTTCAGTTTTAAGCCAATGGGTGAGTTGCAGCCGCAGCGCGATCATAAAAGTTAGAGCACGAGCAGAAGGGCGCAGCGTGTATTTCCAAGCACACAGAGCAATTTTAAGTGTCACAACATGAAGCGCAAGCCACACAGCCAGCTGGCGACTGAGCGAGATGGCGGGTGAAGTAAGGCGAGGGAAACTATACAAACTAAGCGAAACTTTGGCCAGCTAAACTATGTTGGTTCACATCGAAAACTATGAGCGGGAGAGATAGAGGACGGGTGGGCTGCGCAAATGTCGTTTTACTGCTTTTCATACTTTGGCTCACTCGCAACAGCTATGCTAACGAGGTGAACGTATAGGTTTGCTGAAATCGTCGGATATTTCGTTCGCATCCTTTGAATCGCTGACGTAGCTTATCTCTATAGTTCGCGGTGTGAACCAAAACATATAAAGAAGTGAAACGCTACTCGCCCGGCTCTCTCGCTCGCTTGCCTGCTGGCGGTGTGGCCTGCGCTTAAGGAGAGATACACTGTGCCCCTAAAAACAAACAAAGAAGCCATTGAGCGAACTAGAAGCGCTGTCTTAACAGTCAGTCCACGACAAAAAGGGCACAGATTCCGGCGGCACAGTGTGACTTAGAAGCCACTGCGTGAGTACGGGCCCAACGCAACCTTAAAAGTCAGTACGCAAACAGAGAAGAGCAGCGCAAAGGTAAAAGCCCTTGAGCGATCAGGAACAGGGGGTGAGTCTCAGAGCTGGTGAAAGCTGCGCCAACTTAAAACTAGAGCGTAACAGGGGTCGCGCAGTCTTAAGCGTCTTCTAGACGGTTGGAAACAAGGCTTCCCGCCAAGGTGACCTTGCTGGTTTCCAACAGTGTAGACGGCTGTTGCAAACCAAGTACAATGTAATTTGGTTTGCAACCGCCGTCTGCACTGTTGGAAACCAGCAAGGTCACCTTGGTTTGTATGCTTGTTTCCAACCGTCTAGAAGACGCTTTAAGCATGTTCCAGACGGTTGGAAACAAGCGGGCAAACGAAGGTGACCTTGGCGGGAGCTTTGTGTGGCCCACCGTTTGTGTTTTCGCCCAAACGGTTGGAATCCACGCGCAAACACGCGCGACCTTGGCGGGGCCCACCAATTGTTGGTTGCAAACCACACCAATTACATTATATTGTCGAAATTTTTAATAGGAAATTAATACATTTTTATGAATTTAACAAAACTATAAAAGAAGGGTAGGTACTTATGTACATTGCAATAAATATCATATCAATTCTGCGGCAATTTATGTGTGTCTGTGTGGTGGTTTGGTTTGTTGTTCGGTTGGAAACGCCGACTACACGGCGACAAACCAACAGCAAACGGCGTGGTGGGAAAGCGCTACCACCCGCCAAGGGCGTTGGAGGTCAAACCAAAATTTGGTTTGCAACAGCCGTCTACACTGTTGGAAACCATCAAGGTCACCTTAGCGGGAGGCCTTGTTTCCAACCGTCTAGAAGGCGCTTTAAAATTCACTGCGTGCGTAAAGCGTCTTCTAGACGGTTGGAAACAAGGCTTCCCGCCAAGGTGACCTTGCTGGTTTCCAACAGCGTATGTATGTAATTTGGTTTGCAACAGCCGTCTACACTGTTGCAAACCAGCAAGGTCACCTTGGCGGGAAGCCTTGTTTCCAACCGTCTGGAACATGCTTAAAGGACACAGCGTAATTTAAAAGCCCCAATTTTGACAAAAAAATTAAGTTACTACATGGACAACGTCGTTCCAGCCCTAACATAGAAAGAAGCCCTGCGCGAGCAGATGGCAGCAGCGCATTCATGAAACGAGGAGCCTGCAGAGGACCGCAACGTAAACTAAGTTTACTAAGTTTACGTTGCGGTTTATGTCCTATGAAAAAACTTTGACAAATGTACACGTACGGGCGGTACACTATTGCAGGGGCTGGTGGCGTGCAACTGTAACCACTGCTAAAATGGGCAGCACAAAAGGTACGAAACCAGACAGAGAAACTAAATTTAAGAGCCCTGCTGCATATGGGGATATTAAAAACAAAAATTTCATAACTTTAAAAAAAATCGTCTCGCAGCGCATTAGAATTGCCCCCCCCCCCCTGAACCGTCAACTACTAACGCCATCTATCATCATATTACAGAAACAATAACAGTAAGTCATAGAACTAATTATTATTAATGAAATAAATTATTATATTGGTCCTTTCTAATATTTTTAACTATTTTGATTTTTATAAGTTAGTCAAATAGGTCATGGCAGATCTTCTTCTTCTTTGAGTTTATGGCAATCTAGCCGTCTTAACGGCTAATTTCTGCCAGTGTAAAGTATTTAAGCACTTATTACATGCACATAGTCTCGTTCTAAGTCAATTATCACGTATTCAAATCATTTTTTACAACTCGGAGCTGTAAAAATAATGGCCGGTCAGTTTGCCGCCATTTTTACAACTCGTCATGGCAGATGATTGGACGAATAGAATTGGCGGGAATATTGTGTACGTTTTGACATTTGGATTGTCAAACGATCTGATTACACAATTATCTCTTTAAATTACTTATCAACTGTTTCACTGCTGATTTTTTTTGACGATCGGGATGTAAAAAAACAAACATAATGATTACGCATAACTCTTTATTTGCCCAGAAAATACAAATGAATGATTGCAAGAATATTTCCACTTACCGCCATAGATTACAATGCTCTGTCGCTATAATTAATCTTTAGTTCTGCACAAGTTGTAACCACAAAACATCGTTCACAAAAATATATTTTCAAAATATTTTATTGAATATGGAACTGTAACCGCTATTGTTCTTAACAGAACATTTACAACAACAGTTTTTTTTTTCTTTGTAAATGCGACAAAATATATTACATAATAAAATAATAAATGCGTAAGTGTTTTTTTATAATTATCTATGGTATCCTGAATCATTTCTCAGAAACAATTCAAGTTATACTGTTGGACAAAGTTACATTATAATCATTTAAAAACATTTTGTAAGGTACACGAAGAAAGCGTTTTTAAAGAGACCATTAATAAAAATAAAATGTTTTCATACAAAACAACAGATATTCTTCAAAAATTATATTTCCGTTTCGTGACTCTGTAGTGTCAATAAATACCGAGTCTACAGAAGCCTCATACAAACGCTTCAGTACACGTACATAGACGTAGACATCGTTCACGGATCTCGGACCACTTTTTTCGAAAGATGTTCCGAGATGTCGTGACCGTGAATAATGTGTATGTGCTTTAATCAAACGAATGAAGTACCTACTGTACTCTCGGTGTTTGTGGTAGTGCGCTCTAAATTCGGTCATGTTTTTAAACGATGGTTTCTCAAAGACTTGTCAATATATTGTTCTACAGTTGGACTATATTTTGAGAAGTCTTTATTCTACATATTTTTTTATGCTGATATACCGTGCTCGCATTACAAGACGTGACGGGCCGCGTGATTGACGCAAGCAAGATGCATTGATAATGAGATAAAATATAATTACTTAAAAATGCTGTAAAGAAAAATACAGCGTCCTGATTGACACAAAGCCAAGTTCCAGTCTCTCGACTTTAAAAAAAAAACAAGTCGAATTTAGAACGCCCTCAAACGGAGACACGACAATATAATCGAAAAACGAAATGCTTCACGATCATATTAATAAGGCAAATCATATTATTATTTATACATTTAATTACATAAAAAATGTATACATATCACGTATGTTATACAAAATTAATATACATACGACATGATCAGAATGTGCAAATAAAATAATAACAAAATAAATAACGTTACAAAATTATATTTTCGCGATGTACTTCAAGACTTCAAGATCAACTCGTTCATTAATCACCGAGTACCTAACCCCTGAACCCAATTAATTCCTAGTCATTTCCCCACCTTATGAGTCGAATTAATACTACATGAATCTAAAACTCACCATTGTTAATGTCAAAGCAAAGAACGGGACAAAAAAATAACAGCCTATTTGTAATAGCCTATATTAAAATTGTGACTTCTATTTAACGGTACTAGACGAAATTGACCTTCGCTAATAGGTAACTAATCTAATTTGCACACTTGACTGTGTGATCAGCAGTATTAAGAGCTTAGCATTGTAAACCGTATTCCGTATTGTTTAAGTCTGAATTCCAATGTTTTTTTAAAGTAGTTACACTCTTAGTACTACCATACTGCTTTGCTGTTCTGAATTGCTCGGTCGCCATTTATTTTTTGTGACGAAATGGACATTAATAATATACAATACTGTACAAAACCAGAGACGGAAACAATTGGTAGCATTTCAATCTGGTAGTAAAATCGGAAAATAACTTGGTAACAAAAAATAGTTCCTTTTTGTTACCAAAACGTATCAGTCTAATAAACGGTTTAAAATGTAAGTTGTAGGGCCCTTTTACCATAAAAAGGTCAATTAGCGGACAGTTACGGGGCAATAAATCTATGCTAATTTTATTAATAGTGAAGTTAGAATATCGCTATTTAGCGTTCATTCGTTTATCCAAAGCTTTCGTGTACTTTATTTATCGGATAAAACGTTTCTAATTAATAAACCATCACATATTTAACCGACGTACAAGTCGTTATTATACAATTGTGAACGCAATTGGACATTAAATAGACGCCTTATATCATAATTTGTATGCGTCCAATATTAGCGTCGTTCTATAACTAATTAAGTCTATGTTCACAACGACCGCGTTTACGTTGCGTAAATACCGTCGGTTGTAGAGGCTTTCACGCGGTAACGTTAACGCACACGTTACCGTTTGGTGTGTGGAAGCGTTGATTTGAACTTTTATTCGCCCGTATATCCGTGACGCGTTGTTTTAAGGCTCATGTTTTTTTTTATATCTCAAGCGACGCGGACGGACACACAAATTACGTCACTTAGCTAAATTGTACTAAAGATGTTGTTATATATTGCCGCAAATGACGGGACGCGACTCCCTTGACGGGCACAATGTAACATCCATACTAATTATAAATGTGAAAGTAACTCTGTCTGTCTATTACGCTTTCACGCTCAAACAGCTAAACCGATTTAGATGAAATTTGGTATAGAGATAGTTTGAGTCCCGGGGAAGGACATAGGATAGTTTTTATCGCGATAACCGACAAACACGCGGGCGGAGCCGCGGGCGAAAGCTAGTTTCAAAAAAATCGTAAAATTACAAACAGACATGTCGCGTCTTAGTCCTAATCCGTCCCGCGGCTTGTGCCGGCACCTTGAGATATAAAAAAAAAAATGTGCAATTCTATAATGTAAATTTAGTTCTAATGTATACACTATACGCGCCAAAAACTGTTTTTTAGCCGATTTTTTTTTTATATTGCTTATTCCACTATCAGGAATTACATTATTACACTTTGTGCACTTGTTTAACAAGCATATCAAAGTATTACAACTATGAACCGCACGATAAGCGGCCACACGAAGCGCAAACATCGTTTTAACATTTACAAAGTGTATAGGTAAAACTATGCCATTAAAAATAAATTATTTAAAAAAAAATCACTTAGTTTTTTTTTTTCATTAAGTAATAAATACGACACAATAACAACAAAGTAACGCTTTTATACAGATCTTGTTAGAACAATTATTTAGGGAAGTGTTTCATTATATTAAAACCTGTCTTTTCAAAAAGAACTCTCAGACGTTTTCATTTACTGGGAATGTACATTTAATTTGACATATTCTGGGTCCCCAAAATCACATTTAAACGAATAAATTTGAAACTTCACTAAAATAATACGAGACCCTTCTATGACGTTACAATAATGGTTTTTTAATATTTTTTATACTCATTTATAATTGATGAACACTAACAAAATTACAAAAATAAAAATAAATACACGGCAAAATAGTACTTACTACTATTTTTTGTCTATGGTCAAGTCAACATAGTGTTGCCAGCACAAAAAAAACAGCCGTTAAATTTGAATTACGATTTCTATTCATACGTTCCGTTCGACACAGCATTCAAGTCAGTCACACTCTAAATCATTGTTCTACAGATCGTATAAAAACTTGTGTTTGACACCACGAGAACGTCGCCATTTTAAATGGAATAAACTAACCTGTTGTGACGACTACACGTTAATTCAAACTATGAAAAGAATTGCTTGATTTTAGAAATAGAATTGTGAATACTGTGCAGTAAACAAAGACAGCAGCTTGTTCTCCTGCATAGTATTTTCAACTCTATTACAATTACACAAGGTCGATATTTAATAATCATCGCATCAAATATCAAGCAGTTCCTTGTCAGGAATGAATTCGCGTATAATTGACTAAAAACTGTAATATGTAAATTACTAAAAATAATAAAATTCCTGATTTCTCAAATTGTACTGATTTTATCTACAATAAAAATTACATTTCTATATTTTAACAGCTTCTATTGTCTAAAACTAAAGCGATATTCAGTCGTCACAAGAGGGTAGTTGAACAAATGCCATGTACCGTCCGCAATTAAACAGTGTAGCGTGGAATGTATCTCGGCGACGTTTCTAGCGTCATTGGTAACCATTGGGCATCACTATCGGTCCATTAGACCCGTTTGTATTATGCAATATTACTATAATTCGTATATTGAGCATGATTAGATTTAATGTATGTTGTTATTTATAGATAATTTTAGTTTACGTCCCACTTTTGCCAAAGAGTTACAAAAGAGACGGCAAATAATCAAGTCCATAATACTGTTGAAGTAAATATGTTAATAAAAAATTGAGTTTTTAGATAAGATTTTTACAACTTTTCAGTCCACTGAGTCATATATGACTCATAAGAATCATATGTGATTCATTTAGTTATAGACATTATATGCATTTTGTTAAATGAATGCAATGCAAATTTGTATCTATATCTGATCATAAGACAAGCTTTAAACTATAGCGTAAAAACCAATAAAGAGGGCTCAAAAGTGACAAAACTAGTTTGAAAATATTATATCCCTTTTATATAACTTAGGCAAGACAGAGACGTATTCTAAAATTAGAGAACCAAATATCAATTTCTATTATGTTAAAAGCACTGGGTTTATAACGGTTTATTAACACGGATGTCTGAATCTGAATCACCCGTGTATCATAGACGAATGGAAGACTATTTTGGACCAAGAATGACGCCCAATCATGACCAAATAATTAACAGCCATAACTACATAATAACTAGCACATATCACATAGTGACCACGACTAGTGCGCGACAACTCCATTCCTCTGTCGAGGATAACCGTTCGAGTAATTTATTTTCTTAGATGGAACATCAGGTATTGGTTCTATTTTGGCCTTCTTGTTCGTTTTAGGGGATAAATAAGCTTTGTAGAAGAACTGTGCAAATAGTACGAAGTATGAGAAATACATGGCCATAGATAATTTGATGTTTATTTGGCTGATGTGACACGAGTGTGGAGTAGAAGTTTGCAAATAATTATGTGCCCACACGTTGATGGCGCATCCGACGATCATCTGCGTCAGTTGAAGGAATGTGATCGTCATGGCTAGGAACTTCGGTGGGTACTTCCCCATACTAACCAAGGCGTAGTAGGAATACATGACACTGTAATGAAAGAAATTATTTTAATTAATATATAGTTATGTTAAACATGTCAGGGGTTAATTTTATTGTGTGCAAACATTTGATTTATTAATTAAACATAGACTATTTGATTTATATTTATACCCTTTACGTCGTCGCAAGGTTAATCCTGTTTCTAATTAAGTAATTAAAATATTATGGAAAGTATGAAACTAATACTTAATAACTTAAATTATGTTACTAATTTAAAAAAAAAGATAGACAAAAAAAATCTCAGATTTCTAAAATTACAATGGACTCGAACACTAATATTATAAATGCGAAAGTTTCTGAGGATGAATGGATGTTTGTTAATCCTTCACGCACAAATTACTGGACTGACTTTGATGAAACTTTAGCTTATATATACATAAAGCAAATATTATAAAGCTGAAGAGTTTGTTTGAATGCGATAATCTCAGGAACAACTGGTCTGAATTGAAAAAATATTTTACTGTTGGATAGCCCATTTATCGAGGAAGGCTATAGGTTATATAACATCACGCTACGACCAATAGGAGCGGAGCAGCAATGAAAAATGTTGCAAAAACGAGGAAAATTTACGCAGAAGAAGTTGCGCGGTTCAGCTAGTATAAACATAAAGCAAATAGACTATAAAAATCAAACGCAACGCAGGCGAAGCCGCGAAGAAAGGGTAGTTAAGAATAAATCGCCCTTGTAAATATAATTTTAATTTGTATCACAGAAAAGATAAAAACTTATATAAGTAGAAATACTACTGAGTACTAATTGCCTATTGTGCAAATAATGACTATAATAACTAACTGATGGTGATAAGTAGTCAGGACTCAGGGTGTTATTTTATTGTTTATTTCTATTGTAATAACCGCACAAACGATTGTTTGTCACTATTTAATGATGCTACAATAATGGTATTATCTCGTCAGCCATGTAACTTAGTTCAAAATTATCTTTTTTAAACGACATCCGTAATTCAAAAGCGATCTGTCATTTTTTGGTAGAATCGGAATGTCTAAATTAAAAAAAAACGTGTTCACTTATGCCTTGTTCAGATGAGACGAATTACGCGCGGAAGCATACACGCATATACGTATACGCGTATCATATGATTCGCTCGTAATCGCGTGTCATTCGTTTGCTTCTCGACTCGCGCGTACGAGTCGTGTTACTCTGAGCTCCTTGTTGCGATCAGTATACGCACGAAGTACTATGCGTTTCAAATGAGAAGATAATCGCGATCGCGACAACTTCACTCTGTACTTGTCAAAATTGTACCGCTAGCAACAAAAACGCCCAAGTCGGGTAAGTACGTATGTGTATGGTAATGGAACGGATGTAATATTTATTTTCTTTGAACTATGTACCTAATATTTTTCTTTATAATAATAATAGTATTCTTAATTATTTAATAAACACCAAACAGGAATTAGTAAATAGGCAAAATATAAGAATATTCAACACTTTTGTGGTGTTTCAGTCAGATGTGATATATTATTTTAACTAAAACATATCTTTAATAATAAATAGTAAAAAAACAGTGCTTATGTTTAGTTCATTAGAGTAGATAAGTAGGTAATTTTGTGTAATACTAATGACACCTTTTTACGAATCATTTTATTGCTGACCTTACGTCATATAATGAAGTTGCAGTCGTAATGCAAATCAAAATGTCATCATGACAGTTATCAACTCATTTGAAACGCATAGTAGTAAGATTAATATCTGGGACCGGCCTAAATCCTTTGCGCGTGTTTCGCGTTGGGAACGCAATAACGAAATTGTCTCGCGGGTAATTCGCATCTGAACAAGCTCTAAACAGGAAATAAACGTCATTATAATTTGCTTATACGCCGATAAGCTTATCAGGCATAAGCGCAACCATTAATTTAGGTAACTACAGTTGAGCGATAATAAAAACCCTCTCAAATTAAATTTGTGCACTTTTTGCGTAGTCATTTCTAAACGTTTTATATATAATATCTTGGGACAACTCACACAACGCTATCTGATCCCAAACTAAGCAGAGCTTGTACTATGGAAACCAGACAACTGATAAACATACTTATATATTTCTAAATACATACATAATACCCAGACACAGAATAAACCATCGTGCTCATCACACAAAGTTTTATCCTGGGTGGGGATCGAACCCACGACCTCTTGCGTAGCAGTCGGATACACTCCCACCGCGCCACAGAGGCAGTCCAATTACGGCGGCAGATTATTTGATGATGATTGCACTATTGCAATCTGACACAGGTCAAACGCGAGTTTATGAACTGTCCTTGTTTCGACAGATTTAAGTAAGGATTTTAAAGGATATATAAATGGTGTTTTATAATATTGCATCAAAATTTTTACCAAATTCGATTTTGCCTATTTTGGGCCCAGAATTAAGTGCTTTACACAACAAACACATGATTCCATTCGATACAAAGTTCACTGTTTAGAACTAAATTACAAATTTACTACATTTAGTTCTATTATACTTCTACATTTGGTTTAAGTTAAGTATACTTTAAAAAATACTATACGAAAAAATATAGGTACCGTTATAATTACAAGAATAGCCGCCATAACCAATTATCTGAAAAAAATAAAATAATATCTTCGTACCCTTTAAATTCGTGTTTTTTTTTTAATTCTAGTTACGAATGAAACGCCCAATAAGTGCAAAAGTTCAATTTAAAACATAAAAAGGTTCTTGTAAGATATTATAACAATAATGATACGATATATAAATGTATGTTACAATACAAGCAAGCACGTCAAAAACTTCCTAATTAGAACAAGTTTTAAAAAGGGTTTTAAAGATCTGGTTTATATTTTGGGCGATTTGGGATTTATGCCTGAAATCCGATAAATGTCTTTACGTTTGCATTGAAACCGCAATAATTTATTAAGAATATGTACCACAAGTATGAATTTTCCCAAAACGTGGACGTTTTTATACCGCCATTTTCATTACCTTTTGTTTGGTTATTTTTGAGCGCATAGTAACTAATTTACATGGCTGAAGAGATTTTATATAAGTAATATAATTAATATCGTGTGAAGCAAGCAGATTTCTACAAAAACCAATAATGGCATCGTTAAGAAAACCGAGCAGCAAATACACTGGATGCTATGAATAAAACAATTACTTGCAACGAAACACTGCGAGTTCTCAGAACAGTATCAATTCCTACAATCAACTCGATAGTAACGTGTTTTAACTGGTTTTAGCAAATTGATTTGTCATTATTTATTTAATAAGCCTGAATTTAGACTTATTTTAAAATTAATGAGTAAAAACAGCCGTTTTAAAAAGGTTGTCTCGTCGATTTAAAACGAAACTAGTTGTCGTTGTCATATTCTGGCTATCAATATGGATTTGTTGATTTAAATTTATCTCAAACTAGCTGTCCCGCGCAACTTCGTCTGCGTGAATTTTATCCGTTTTTGCAACATTTATCATTGCTGCTCGTCTTATATTGGTCGTAGCGTGATGTTATATAGCCTATAGCCTTCCTCGATGAATGGGCTATCCAACAGTGAAAGATTTTCCTGAGATTACTGCGTTCAAACAAACTCTTCAGCTTTATAATATTAGTATATATTCAAAAAACCCTTAAAAAGTCATAATGAAAAATAAATTTTACTATAAAATGCAAACTTACCTATGGACACAGTAGTTCATAACGACGAACCAACGCGCAGAGGAAGTGTACTCCGTGAAGGAGTACCAGGTGTATAGGAGGACGGTGATGTGATGGTACCAGTGCAGGAAGATGAGAGGCTTCTTGCGTAGTACGATGAACACCGTGTCACCTAGTTCTGGAAGCTTCGACAGGACGAACATCCATGTCCAGAAACCGGACACTTTGTCTTGTTCGATGAAACTAGAATTAAGAAAAATCAAAGGTTAAATACTGCTGTGCTAGAGGTTAAGGACTTTGTTAGACTCATTAATGTTGGTTCCTACTCTAGGTGCTTTGTACTTCAAATTGTATGTTTGTAAAGTCCCCCGTAACGGCTAGCCGTGTGTTATTATAGTAATAGTACCACCCCATCTTTTCCCGTGGGTGTCGTCAAGGTGACTAAGGCACCATTAACGTTAATCTATTAATAAATGAATCTATAACATTAATCTATGATTAGTAGATTCTACTGAGGGGACACGTGCCCAGCAATGGGACATCACATGGGTTGATATGGAAAGTTCTTCGTAAACAGGGCAAGAGGGATGACAATAGAGCGGGAAAAGCTTTTAAAGAAATGTCTTGAGAATAATACCTAATATACATATTAGGATTATGTAAGTAATGACATACGATCTAACTTGGTCTTATTCAATTGATGGAATCGTCGAAGTATAATTTATAGTTTTTTTTTTTAATAAGACGACTCCCGCTGTAATACATGCCCTGTGTCGCGGGGTACTTTACTAACATACAAGTCACGGACACAAACTACACCCAGACTCGGAACAACAATTTGTTGATCACACAAAGTGGGTGTTCCGTATGGGAATCGAACCCACGACCTCTTGCGTAGCAGTCGGATACATTCCCACCGCGCCACAGAGACATGGACGCTATTTTCCGACTCCTTCAGTACACAATACTGTGTTGGATCATCTGTTTTATGTATTAGTGTGAATTCTCTGCTGCTAACAGCTCTAGTTATAATCGGTTTATTAAGACCTAAAGTCGATTCCATTACTTGAAAAGAAGACGAAAATAAACATCCAAACGTGTTGCCATGTAAAAAGATAAACGGTAACGTGAATGAAGCTAACGTGCGCAAACGCAAAGACATTTTGGATAAAGACGGGGAATGCCAGTGGGTGGGAAGTTCTTTGAGCTCAATGAACAACGGAAATAAGCGATGAATTCATAGCAAGTGTACCGTTTGTAATAATAGCTAACGTTTTGTGTGTTGTGCTATTTCTCATCCTCAGTGTACATCTTTGACGTTAAAATCCTTGAATGAATTTGGCGGCCATGGACTTTGGCCTGAAATATTCTTAGAAGTGAATTATGTTCGATATGTCACCGCTGACTTTGATTAGCGTGTTTCAAAATACATAGTCTAACAGCTTCAACAAAATTCAGTTAAAAAATAAGTACCTTATATCATTCCAACTCCTGGGAACAGGTTACCCTTGCGAGAGTACGGATCGTAAAATACGCCACTTGGGCCCAGTGCAGGCTAATTTGTTAATTACACGTTAGATTCAAGATGTTATCTAAACTGACATTGATTTGCGTGATTCAAAATACATAGTCTAACAGCCCTCGAAAATAAAAAACAAAATCCAGTCAAAAAATAAACACCTTATATCATTCCAATTGCTGGAAGCAGGTTACCCTCGCCAGACAACGGGTCGTAATTTGTTAATTACACGTTAGATTCAAGATGTTATCTAAATGTACGTACTACATTGTTCTAAGTCTAGATTTATTTTGTGTTTGTATGATTTGAATACTTGAAGAGTCTCTCACGATTACTTAGAGATTAAACCTTGAAGAAAAAGCTTTGTACATTGTAACCCAACCCGTAAACGTTATCAATTAATCAAAATCTTTAAAATAAATGAATTGCGAAAATAGTGTCAAACTAAGCTGTTATCATTTTCACAGCAAGACAGGAATAAGAAGAAGAAGAAAATAGGAAGACAAACATTGGAAAGTAAAACATTTTCCCAAAACCACAACACATTTCAAAGCCAATCAAAATCCAGTCCAAAACCTTGCAAGACGTACAATTTGTCGTACGTCTTGGCATTCCGCCTCATTCAAAACAAAATCCGGTACGTCTTGAGGCAGAAATGATTAATGTGGTAATATGAAATACCATCATTATTGGAGGTAATGTAGTGGATAAAATCACTAAGCGTTTTTACATACAACATGATAACAATACATACATCGCGTGTTTGAGAATGAGACCAGACACGCGAACGTAAGAAATGAAGTCGTATTATGAGGATGCTAATTTGTGTCTAACTTGTCAGTAATTTACTTGAATCATAGTAATAGAAGAACATTTCGTGTTACGATGATCTAGTTTTACGTGAATGGAATTTTGTACAAGGAAACGAAACTACTAGTACACGTAGAACAAAACCCGGCGTTCTACTTTGAAATTGAAGTTCTTTAAAAAAAATTTTTTGGTATCAATTATCAGATACCAAATTGAAACACTCAATTTGGTATCTGATAATTGATACCAAAAAAATTTTTTTTTAAAGAACTACAATTCTAACCTACTTGTTCCATCTACAAAAAAGTTTGTGTAAGATTCGTCAAAGCGAACAAAATGTGAGAAAGTCCAGCTTTCTTTGATTTTTATCTTCCAATCAGCTTATTGTATATTCATTTGGATTCAAAGATTAATTTCGGTAGAACATGTAGATTATTGTCGAATATATATAATTAATGTCGACCCGTGACCACGATGACGGTCACCCGTGACCACGATCGGTGCAATTCGATCGAAACGTCGGGTAAATAAAAGGTTCATACCTTTAAATAATTCATGCGATTAAGTCCCGAAATATATCTAATATGAACATGTAGAAGTAGGTTACAATCAATTTCCAAGATTTCATCACATTTATAAGTAGAACTAAATAGGCTTGTTTAAAACTTCTTGAACACAAAGGCGTAAGTCCCTTCTGGAAGTATGAAGGTTAAGGCCAAAGTATACCTACTACATCGCTGGCTAAATGCCAAACTTCAAAGACATTACTGACGATGTATCACAGTACTTTTCAAACTCAAAACTTCTATCATCTTTCGCTTGAAATTAACAAACCTATCTAATCTCCTATCTTCCTATATTGAAGGGTATGACACTTGTAATATATTGGTACTTATGCCTGTCGTATGATTGGAAACATAAATCATAATTGACACCAATGATAACTTGTCTTAAGTTTGTATTCGGACGAGTGCTCTTAAACTCAAACTCAAATAAGTACGTTTACTTTGTAAAACCAAATTAATGATTGTTTGAAAACGTCAAATTAATACATACTTAAAGAATAATATAATTTTGATAAGTATGTTTGAAAAAAAAAAATACAATGAAGTTAGGCGGCAGTTCCAAGTGATCAGGAGAAGAAGCTGCCACGAAACTCATGGGCCACTCTTTTAAAATAAAGTTTTTCTTTACAATAATAATTTTATTGAAGCAACCAATGTGTTTAGTTGGTCTATACTAATATTATAAAGCTGAAGAGTTCGTTTGTTTGAACGCGGTAGGTAATCTCAGGAACTACTGATCCAAATTAAAAAAAATATTTTACTGTTGGATAGCCAATTTACCGAGGAAGGCTATAGGCTATATAACATCACGCTACGACTAACAGGGGCGGAGCAGCAATGACAAATGTTGCAAAAACGGGAAAAATTTACGCGGACGAAGTTTCTCGGGACAGCTAGTCGTTTAATCAAGGATAACTAAATAATAACAAGGTGGACAACCTCTGTATTTTCACCTAGCTGCCTAAAATATCTGTGTTTGTAGTCAATCTCCAAAGACTTATCCCCGAATACTCAAACCATAATCAACTTTCGAGTCATACTCAAAAGTATTTCTGTTGTTACTATCCACTAATAAGGGACAGTGACGGCATGATATTTGATGGCGTCTCAAAACCGACTGACCTTTTGCGTTTCCGGTCGTTAGATAATTAAAATTTTAAGTATTAATTATTACACATTTTTATATACATAATTAAACAAATACACTTGTTTTATGGGTCCAATATCCAAAGATATCAAATAAATAAGAAGTTCACACACCATGTGCAGTTTTTTATACAGTACTAACTTATGCCAGCGGCTTCGCCCGCGTGGATGCCAGATTGTTACCAAAATATTTTAACGGCAAAGTTTCATACTAACTTTGCACCCCCGTTTTACCCCCTTAGGGGGTGAATTTTCAAAATTCCTTTCACTACCTAAGGGGGTAAAACGGGGGTACAAAATTTGTACAAAATTTCAACCTTTACAGTTTAGGCCCTGCGTTGATGACAGTCAGTCAGACAACTTCTTTTATAGATTTAATAGTAATTGCATATATTTCTGTCCGCAAAAATCCTTGAGAATATCACTAGCGGATGTCTGAGACGGAATCACAGTTTTTCTAGCGGACGGATGTTTAACTATCCAATATTAATAGATATCTATTTTTATTAGTGCTTTTTATACACAGTCGTCATGGAACTTATAATCACATGTAGGTATTGAAGAGTAAATACGGATTTGTTACTTTTTCATTGACTTGTTCACATCCCTGACAACACGCGAGTGTAATTCTTTGTGTTCCTAGAGTTTACAGGATAAAAGCTGAAGTCTCAGGAGAATGGCAAGAGTGTCTCTTGTGGATCAATTCCTCAACACTCCTTCAACACTAGCTTCCCCGTGCAACTTCGTCTTCTTAGCATTGTTAACAAAATACCTACACACCCTTTTCGGGTCGGACAGAGGTTAATATACACCTTGTAAAACCAGCACGTAGATAACACATTGCATCAATCAAACACCACGCCTCCAGTATCACATTTCTAATTGGCAATCAGGTTTTAAGGTCATCACAAACAATCGACATCCGTTTCCTTTGAAAATCGCCAATTTGAAAGGAATGCGAAAGTCTGAATTAATTGCAGAGAGTTAATGTCATCGTAACCCTTCTTGTCACACGTTAGTAATTAACCCTTTATCTACCTACCCATGGTATGCAAGACCTGCACGGTTCTTAGTCAACACAACACAGAACCAGAACAGCTAAGGGGGCATTACACTGAGAGAATTATTTACACAGCGACACGATCGCCGGCCTCGCTCTTCCGCACACAACCATTTCTTCACAGTGCGCAGGAGCGCAGGTCAAAATAAAGTAGAATATTCGTTCGTACATATACTAGATTACGAACGCCATGACTTCATAGTCATGGCGTTCAATACGAAAATGCTCGTTTTTGCATTTTTCCGCAACTTCAAGATTTAATTGCGGGATCATATTAAGACATATCCTAAATTTCTTTATTTCATCAACTAGAAAAACTCTTTGACTAGTGACACAATTTTTTACGTGTCCTAATATTTAGGTTTTCTATATAAATTATTGAGATAGCCGAACCCTGTTTCGCGTAATCTACCCTTAAGTAAATCAAAGTATCTACATCCATTCCCCTTGAACATCGCCAATTTGAAATCTTATTTCCAGGCAGGTAATGTCATCGTTATCCTACATGTCCCACATTTGTGTTTAACCCGGCGTGAGTGAAGTCAGATATCCGACATGTGTCACAATAAAACTTCTCGGGCAGGTTAAATGCACATCATTTTAATGTTATTATTGCTGTGTAATTGGGTAGTTGACTACAATAAAAGTTAATTATTTTATACTAATCAGGTAAAAATAGATCTTAAAATGCTCTGAACATTAGTGTTATTTTACAATTTAACATGTTTTTGAATTTAAAAGCATGAAAACGAATACTAAAAGTAATGATTTGACGATAGGAACATACGACGTCATAGGTTCCTATTCCATACACATTTCTATAGATCTTGTCGTTTTGACATTTCGTAAAAAGAGACTGATTTGACTTGACAGTCAACATCCCCATTCCCGAGTCAAAGTAGCTGATGACTGAAATACGTTACACCAAAGCCGGTAACCGTCTCTCTCTCACCTCATCATGCAGGGTTAACCCTGTAACTACACCTATGGTATGCAAGACCTGCACGGTTCTTAGCCAACACAGAACCAGGTTAATTAAAGGCCAGTATTCGATGCGTACTCATGGCAACGAATAATTTTCCATCTTATGTAACACATCACTTTCTATTTCCAACAGCTGATCGTTGGACTTGGTTTGTGTCGCTCTGATGTAATTTACTCCGTCAAAACGTTGTTTGTATGGTTATATATTTTGACCTCGTTCTTATGTATATAAGTGGGTGAGGAAGCTATATTATGTAACCGGTAACGTTAAGTATGAACCGGTATTGCCTTTTAATCGTAAAATTTATTATCGTTTTTTATAAAAGGTCGTTGTTAAATTTATTATATTATGGTTTGTTTCTCATAGTCACCACATATTGATGGACGCAAGGTTTCTTTTAGTTACATATTATCAGGTACCTATTACCAGTAGCAAATACGGTGTTTTGGCTTGGTCTCAATGAAGTTGCGGTAGCCTAATGGCTAGCTAAATGCAATCGTGAGGTCACAGGTTCGAATCCTACCCATCATACTGCTGACGTGAGCCCACTCCTAACATAAGCTATTACTAGTAATGTGGGACCCAAAATCCCACATTGCTAGTTATGTTAATACAAAAAAAAATGGTCACAAAATCGAGCCTCGGCCAGAAGCTAGTACCTACTTCATAAAATTAATAACCTTTTTAAAAGCAAAAATACTCGCATAATTGAACTTAGATTACTAGCTACTCAGGTAAATAAGACAACATCATTAAATTGGTTTCAATGACAAAGCTAATTCGATTTCTTTTTGCAAATCATTGCCCTTGAATAGCTTTGATCCCATATGGGGAACGAAATTAATAGCCCATACCAAAATACGCACGAACGTTTTCTTTCAATAACCAAATTGGATTAAGTTATTTCTTTTGAGGCACATGAACCTATATTTTCATCGTCTGAACGATTACTGAGGTAAATACATATAATACAGGCGGCCTGGCGACAGGCCTGTTGGTCTAGTCGTTAGTGACCCTGACTGCTAAGCCGTAGGTCGTGGGTTCGATCCCCACCCAAGATAAAACTTTGTGTGATGAGCACGATGGTTTATTCTGTATTAGATATATTTCGGGACTTAATCGCGTGAATTATTTAAAGGTACGAACCTTTTATTTACCCGACGTTAGTCGACACGCCCGTGACTACGATCGGTGCAATTCGATCGAAACTTCGGGTAAATAAAATGTTAGTACCTTGAAATAATTCACGCGATTAAGTCCTGAAATATATCTAATATGTACTACTAGTGTCATAGTAAATGTATGGCTACGTTTAAAGTAAATATTTGGGATATTTCCCGCATTAATTTAAAAAAAGTTATTGATATCGTTTTACTCATTAAGTAACGTACTTTCGATTTCAGTTTAATTTTTTTTTATACCTCTTATATTTACAAAATAATTGTCTTTAAACTAAACACTTACAGCAGTCTAATAATTATTGTCAATACAAAAGTAAACCCGAATTCCATTGCAAAGAGCAAAATATTACGTAAATTACGTTTAAACAACTAGTTATTTGTAGACCGGAAAAACAAAAATCTGAATCCTAATCTATTTATAACTTATAATTATTATGTTTTCACAGATCGATTATTTTGATAAAATACATTATTACCTATGCATGTGTAAAAGTTCCACAGTAACAAAAATAAAGATGAACAACCATTTTGCAGGTAAGCCAGTTACAGTCAGTGGTTTTGTGTATTTACATACACATTCACTCCTATTTTTTTTGTAGCACATACCTACAAATACAATGTAATTAGTTTATTTAAGCACATATAGTTGTACTACGTTGTAACCACTAAGGCTGATTTTATTTAATCTCATGTTTTAACTTTTTATAATACAATCTGCATCAGTCCTTTAACATGGTGTATAGTATATTAGTGGCAGCACCTCACCCCATATCAAGTTTATAAACATTCAAACATTATAAAATTTGCAATTTGAAAAGAGTGGCCGTGAGTTCTTATTGCCAGGTTCTTTTCTCCGGCTTTACCTATTGTTTGCGAACTTGGCATTACATGTATAATGTAGAATCCAGACGTATCACAAGTGTTGTTTTGTATCCTAAGTGAATAAGGAATTTTTGATTTGAATTTGAACGGATGTGGCACGAATAATAATAAAATGTAATTACTGTAAAGGACAATCAAGGTTAATGAATGAATTTATAACTACTGTTCACAATATAACATTAATCTTGGTATAGTGCAAACCTGAAAGTAGTTTGCTCAGAATCAGTAACACAATCCAATGGGGTAGTTTTTGGACCATGTTATATTTCTCAATTAATTAATTCATTAATCATTCTAACAGTCAAAATCCTGTTCACATTGTGATATGAAATTAATGTAATCATCATTTATTTTACAATAATAACCATGGATTACGTACTACGAGACGCAATGAGTATGACAGCGCGAAGAACACAAGAACTTAAATGGTTAATAACTATGCAAGTTTTAAATATTTTCATTTTCTTTGTTTTATAAGTATGATTTCTTAAAGTAAAAATCTTGTTAATGTGTCTGAGCTTTGCACTATACCAAAATAACCTTGTAGGTATATAAGAATTTGACTACAATATAGATTATACATTATGCATCAAAACAACAAATATCACTTTGTCGCAAAACATTTTTAAAATTTGACATCCACGCATGCGGAGAACCAAAGAAGAAAATACTCACTAAAATCTGTACACAAACAGAAAAGATAACGCACAATTAATTAAGACCTTTTTTTCAAAACAAAATAAAAATACTTGTCTGTCCCGTACCCTAACTAAATCGTAAGCAAAATATCCTATCCCCTATCTTTAATTGATATCAATCCGGCGGAATCCGGGAATCCGGCGAATAAAGGAATTAACGCATGTTCCGCGGAGAAATTAAGATCTGAAAAGGGTATTAGATTGTCTTCCCTACGGAGAGATTCGGTCCGATAACTGAGACACAAGACACCGAGAGCGCAGAAGTAAAGCTTCTCATAATGCGTGCTCAAGCAAGATACAAAAAGACACTTCATTTCGAAGTGTTTCGAGATTCACCACCTTATTCTTAATAAATTCGAAGACGTTTCGAATGAAATCATCGAATGTTTTATCTTCTACTATACAATTTTTAAAAAAGGAATGAAATACAAAGACAAACCACAGCACAGCACGTCGCGGGCACAGCTAGTTCATAATAAATTAGCAGTTATTAGCAGACGTTTCAACAGCATTTTAACTAGCCAATAGTTAAAATGCTGTTGAAACGTCTGCTAATTTATTATCAACCAACTGTGCACGCGAAGTCGTCCGCGTGAAGTTGCAGTGCTGTTTACTCCCTACACACGTTAGCGTGATGATAAGTAGCCTAAGTTACTCTGACACTGAAAATTTCGTCAAAATTCGTCCCGCCGTTTCGGAGATTAGCCGGAACAAACAGACAGATCGACAAAAAATTAAAAACGGTGTTTTTGTTATCAGTACCGGCAAAATTAAAAAACTGTTATTTTGTTATCAGTACCTACCGGCATTTAGTAAAAAACTGTGTTATTTTGACATTACAAATACACGTCCGTGAGCAATGTTTATAGCTGAGATCTATAGAGCGTACTTAGGCTTAGCTAGCTAGCTTATCTGCATGCTTATCAATCTTCGCTTAAGTAAAACTTAACACAAAATGTGATAACTAAAGCACAAGCCGTTAAAAATAAGGGTCTCAGCGCAAGCTTAGCATAATCTTAGATTATGTTTACAAAGTCAGCGATCAAAGACAACGTTGTAAAGTTTTTGCCAAGCTAAGCTTGAGCAAGTACCTACGCGCTTTAGTTCCAGTTGTTCCGAACGCGCATTGTATTATGCTTTACTTCTCTACTTTCGCTGTTTTGTGGCTATAGCTGAGCGAGGTGAAACGTGTCATTTTACTTGCTAAATGTGTGCTCAGTTACATCGTAGGTACGTAACGTAACGTGTGGTTTACAACTATTTAACATTTACGCAGTTGACTATGTGCGGTATAGTTCCTATCCGTCATAGAAAAAAAACCTGATAAGTATATTTATATTAGTACATTAATATTAATATTTAAAAACGTTACTTATACGGATGCCATATTAAAGGTACAACTTGTTATTTTGTTAGTCTACCTGTATTGTTCTAGTCGATTTCATTATTGACGAAATAAAATTGGGTCGTCAATCGGTATTTTCAGAAACTTATTTGGTATCTTCTCCATCTAATTCCACTAATATTATAAAGTTTATGGATATTTTATTACTCTTTTAAGTCTTTCAAAATATAACTAAAAGGATTTTGATTAAACTTTACAGTAATGCAGTTTATACATCAGAATATCACACAAGCTACAAATATCAAACAACGGGTGAAGCCGCGGGAAATAGTAAACATAATCCTATGCAAACTACCCTGCTACTACGTTCAAATAGGATAAATTCAAAAGTTATTAAACATTCAGTAGTTATAGCCCTCTTGTAAAACTTATGAGCGTTCATCGGCAATGTATTAAGACCCACGGCATTAGATTTCATAGTATGCCGTACCTTAAGGTCCTATTAGTGTCTGCCCTTCATTAGGAAACCCTAGCTTAACCGCTCAGAAGGTCGCCTTAACCGGTTTTTAATGACTGTGAACAAAATCACTGTCCAGAGAAATAAAACAATCAGCAAACAATCTACAATTAATATTTAAATGCAAACGTACCTAATGCAATAAGCGTAAATATTTGTTTGTTTGTTTTGAACATATTTTAGCCGGATTTTCTACAAAAAATCGGAATAATTTTCATTTGAAGAAACCTTTTTCATTTTTGTTTTCGTGTGAAAATGTGCACAATGGTATTTTTTGTACTTGAAGCTGGCTACGGCGCGACGGTTGTAATATTTGAGCAGCCAATCGATAACCAGTCTTGACTCTATCAGCAGTTCCAGAACACAAGCTATCTACGCCTGACTGCTACAACAACGACATGCACAGAGATGGACAGCAGTCTCATATCTACCTGACAGTCCCCTAGTCGCACAACCCGTGAGATACCGTGTAGACAGGCCCGTTCCAGAAAGAACTTCGTGGCTACCAAATACCTCACCTGGCTGTCGTAGTCTGACGCCGCAACCAGGCTCAAACGAATTCAAAGCTTAACAATGAAATGTAAAACAAAATAAAAAATATAAAACGGTATCTAACCGAACAAGTTTACCTAACAGGAAATTAACCGGTTTTTATTATTTATTGCTATACTTTAAAGACCACACAATAATTTCAGTTTTTCTAATTCCCATTGATTATACCCCGCAAATACACACACGAACACCAAATGGAAAGGAAAATCGACATCCCTCTCGATTAACATCAATACCGCCGATAGCTTATATATTCCCCAGAATAACATCCGTCTTTTCAGATAAAATGATTCGAAAATAAGATACATTTGCGTCCGTATCTATTGAATATATAGCGAAATTATTCAGTAGGAAAACACTCCCGTTTAGTGACGGTATAGCCGTCATTCGACCGTACAAATCGGATCCATCAATCAATTTAAAATGTCAACATAACAAAATCCATTGCGGATAGAACTGGCTGTGACCCACTAAACAAATATTTGGCAGACTTATCCTGATTCAATATAAAATTGTTGGATTTGTTTGGTTGTGACGATATTCTTGGCAAGTCTAGTTAGTTCTGCTACGGGTATGGGATATGCGTTGTCTATTGTTGAATCTACAATAGACACATAAATTGAGTAAGTTGTAATTCCTAACATAAACAAAATAAGCATAAAGCACTGATAGTGCTAAAGAACAGCTTAAGTTACCTTAGCTCGGAAGTACGCATCGCCCACACACATAGAAACTCGGAACATAGTGATGCTATATTCCATGTCCATGAGCAATGTTTTTTACCCGACTGTAAGGAAGGGATATGTTTTTCGCGCGTATTTTGTTTTTCATTTATTACCTCATATCTCACAAACTACTGAACGGATTTATACAATTAAGAAGTCGTTAGATTCGCCTTCACCGCCCAAGTGTTCATATATATATAGGTGACGTTTGACAAAAACAATTTTATTTATATATGATTATGACTGTAATATTAAAAAAAATAGTCAGCAACCATTCTTTTTTCAATTTTCAATACTTGACAATAGCTGTGATAAAAGTTAGTTATTACATCCTACAACTGTCCTAATACAAAAAATGTATACTTTACGTTATTGAATAAAACATTTTTATTTTATTTTATTTTATTTTACAACTAGGTACTCAAAAGAATTAAATAAGAAAATAGATTTAAAAAACAAAAAACCAGCTTGCACAAAAAAGATGGAAACAAGATCGCCTACATAATTATATAATTTCATGCAGTCGGAGGCACTTTACTAAGTTCATCGAGATTCATTAATGCCTCCGACTGCATGAAATCGATTAGGGCTTCTAAACAGATTTAAGTAATAAAAAAAAAATGTTTGTAATTAAGTAAAAATTACGCAATTCCAATAATATTACATAACCACGGTATCGAATACATAACATACATATATGAAGTCATTTAAAAATGTAATAAATTAGTTAGCAACGTGGGATATAAAAACAAAATTACTAAAGCAATCCCCAGTGCGTGTATCAACGTCGTTTTTCGGACGCTATTTTTAATATCGTTCGTACATGAATTTAGTAATTATTGTTAACGAAAAGAACTATGCAAGGACACGAAAATTAAATACCTTTCTCATATTTTGAAGGTAGCTGGAAAATGTAAAACAAATTCATGGGACAACCGCGTCAAAGCCGAAAAATGTTTACCTTTGACTCTCGCTATGATTTATATTACTACTAGTACCATACCAACCAACGTTATTCATACATCACGAGAGGGATCCCTGACTTAGTGGCGACCGAGCAGATCGAGATATCTGTGAGGTTAAACGACGTTACCACTGTCGGTCCATAGATGGGTGACCGTTTTTGAAATACGTACGTCACACTCCTCCGTGCCTCAGAGAACACGTTGAGCCGTCGGTCTTACGCCCAATCTTGAAACTTGAAATTCCGACTTCGGAACCGAAGTCGTAGTCGGAGTTTTAAAGTTTACGGAGGTGGTTATAAAACCACCTCCGTAAGCTTTAGTTTTATAACCACCTCCGTAACATCCCTACTAGAGATCTTGAAAAATGTTTTAAGAGCTGCAAGAAAATGTTTTTCTAAGTTAATGGGAAGTATTATTTCTTTGTCAGGATGTATAAATGCGGTTTTCCTTGCGTTCCACTAAAAGTATGAAGTACTAATTACTAGCTACATAATTATAGGTATGGGAAATAGTTTCCATCAGCTAACTGGTTACCAAGAAACTAAGTAAGTTATGTTTGTATACAATATTTTATTTGTAATTATTGTATGAAAAGTCTGGAGTCACAAAAATTGTATGACATTCGTAATTTTTAGTCTAAAGACCATCATCGTCAGGATTTATAAATGGATTTCAAAAAGAAGAAAAATAATCACGCTACCGTTGGTATATGAGGACAAAGTGACCCCCTGTCAAAGCGACTTACGATGAGGACCAAATTGAACACACAAATAGTGTAAAGAAGTTTTTAAACGGGCCATGTTTTACAGCAATTTGTAGCTGCACTATTGCCAACTAATTGTCCGACCATCAAAAAGTTATTTTATTGAAACTAAAGCCGAGCAATATATGGCTGGAAAATGTGTTGCAATATGACTGCAATAGTACAAAGCACAGAGTAAAGCAATAAATCACGACGTCACTCACAGCAAACTTCAATAAAACTGGCCTGTCAATATTGTAGTAAAATCAATCGCTCAGCTCGCATCGTTGTCCGACAACCCTTCAAAACAATATCGGCCATACGTGGAAATACCAAACACGTTTAGCTATATGGATTACTGCAATGTTGCTTAGTATGGCTAGAATTGCTTGCAACGTTACCGGCCACTGTAATGCAGCTACTTATTGCAGAAAAGTATTGCTCGTTTAGAAGCCCCTTTACAGTATCACTACATAGTATAAAACAAAGTCGCTTTCTCTGTCTCTATATCCCTATGTATGATTAAATCTTTAAAACTACGCACCGGATTTTGATGCGGTTTTTTTTAATAGATAGAGAGGAAGGTTTATATGTATAATAACATCCATATATGTTATACCCGTGCAAAGCCGGAGCGGGCCGCTAGTAGTATAAGATATATCGTACCTATCGGTATGACTTACCTTATTGATTAATGAACGCCCTTTCAAGGTGAATATTTACTTATGTTAATGTTAAAAGTAAATAAAACAACATTAATATTTGTTTATAATACACGCCCTATGTGGTCAAATCGATGCTCGACATTGACCGTGGCACTCTTCAGCAAATACTGGCCCAAATGGATATTTGCATAGGGTTGGCAAAATAAACATACCAACCAATTCGGGGGATTGAAAAATTAACAAAGCTATCATAAAATAACTGCTAATTATATTTGCGTCATTGGCGTGCTTGTGTTGTGCCCACTATGGCAAGATGACATAGTCAATAATAGTGCATTAACCGCGTAATTAACGCTAAAAGATTAAAGTCAATCAACTTCTGAATTCAGCAAATATGAATGGGCTTTGTGGCTGAATGGTCAAAGCAATTGGAAGGGAAAACGTTGGTCGCGGATTCGAGCCCCGTCCGAGTTACTGAACTACGAAAGACCAATGAATATTGACCCCATAATATGCTATATCGTCGTTCATATTTCAATTTGTTCAATGTCAAAAAAATTTTTTTTTTTTTTATGTGTGAGTTAAGCTTTAATTTTAATTTTGAACGCGACCGTAAAAGGTTCTATGTCATCTGCCAATAGGAAAGCGGTATTTGAAACTTGCAATACGTCACGTGATCGACTCGGCAGTAAATCTTATACGGCAAATTGTTCTATGTCAAAGTTTAAGCGGCAACGGATTTTTGCTCTGAGAAGAAACAAGTGAAAATTAATAATTAAGTTATCAATTGTGCTTTGTTTTTAAGGTAAGTTGTTAAATATCTTAAATTATAAATAATTGTGTGCTGGTTTTGGTTGCTTTTCGTTATTTTTCTGATTTCAATTACACTAATGGGAAATCTTAACCTTACTTTTAACAAAAAGCGCCGTGAACTCGCTTTTGGACTGCTGATTTTGCTGTTATGCGCTTAAGATCTGTAATGAATCGAATCTCTTAACAAATAACGTTTATTCATATATATATTGTTTATTTTGACCTTTTATTGTAAATAATGACAATAAAACAATAAGACCTATGTTGCGATACGTACTCTACAAACGCCACATAGAACCTTTTGACTTTTGCTTTGGTTTTGAATGCATGGTTTGGTGGTTGATTGTTGCAGATGAATAACACAAGAGCAAGGCTATTAATACAGCTAGCTACAAGTTCCTCTCAACATCCTCGCCAGCAGCTACTGAACGAAGCTACTGGCCAGTGGTGTGGAGATGAAACTTTGCAACAGTGTGACACGTCTAGTGAAGAGGTCCCGTACGAAGAAGTGTCGTCTTCTGACTCTGACTACGTGCCAGATGAAAGTATTGACTTTCTTTCTAATACATTAGAAGATAGTACCAGCTCCAACGAAGAGGTCCTTGATGAAGAGACAGGGGTGCTTAGTCGTAAGGGTACTCACAAAAAGAAACGTAGTCGTAAGGGTCAAGCAGATCCAAGTAAATGGAAGAGATTTAGAAATTCTAAGGCTAGGTTACAAGGTAAGCAGTATGAGGGTTTTGAGAAAGATAGTACTGGAAAATACAATCAAACGCTGTCAAGACCAGCTAAAAACTTACAAGAAAGATGTGGTGGGCATACTGAGGTGAAACACGGGGGACCGAAACAAAGGTTTGAATGTGAAACTTTAAGCGAAGAAGATCGAAAACTGATTTTTGATTCTTATTGGGCATTGAGTTCTTGGGAAGCTCGTAAAGTATACGTTCGAGGTTTAGTTAGTGTATATTCACCAAAGCATCGACGTTCTTCGAGCGTAGACTCTAGAAAAGGCAAAGCATTTAAATATTTCCTAACTTTGAAAGATAATTCTAAGAGAGTTCATGTTTGTAAGCAAATGCTCATAAAAACTTTGTGTATTGGCCAAAGACAACTGAGGGATTGGGTTGTTTCTAATAAAGATGCGGAAAGTTTTACTATTTCTCAAAATGATAATGAGTGTAATGCGTTGACTCAAAATAATGCATCCAATTCAATTCGAGAATTTTTTGACAGTCTGCCGAAAGTAGAGTCCCATTATTGCAGATCGTCTTCCTCAAAATTATATTTAGAACCAATCTGGAATAGTGTTCATGGTGATCTGTATGCTGAGTATAAAAAGTTTTGTATGAATAACAATAAGAGGCAATATTGTGTTGCGACGTTCGAGAGGAAGTACCACGAGCTTAATTTATCTATTTTCAAACCCAGGAAAGACCAGTGCAACAAGTGCTTAGCCTACAAGAATGGTAATGTTAATGAAGATGAGTACAGGAGTCACTTGAAGAAAAAAGAAACAGCAAGACAAAGTAAGGATAGTGACAAAAACAATACTGAAGATGATGCATTAGTATATACTATGGATGTCCAAGCGGTACTTCTATGCCCAAGAATTCAGGCATCAGCTGTTTACTATAAAACAAAACTCAAAGTTCACAACTACACACACTATAATTTAAAGACAAAAGAAGTGATTTGCTATCTATGGCACGAGGGAGCCGGTGGGTTAGACAGTGATGTCTTTACGTCTATTATGGAGAAACATCTAAAGGCAGAACTACAAAAGGCACCAAATACCAAAAAAATTATTCTGTGGAGTGACGGGTGTGGTTACCAAAACCGATCCTTGAATTTGTCTAATGCTCTAATTGAATTATCAGTCGAAAAAAAGATAATTATCGAACAAAAATACCTCGAAGTTGGACATACCCAGATGGAGGTCGATTCGATACATAGCAGCATCGAAAGAAAGTTGCCACCTCATCGTGATATTTTCATACCTGGAGACTACATTAATATAATAAAGAGCGCAAGATCCAAGCCTGAACCGTATAAAGTAGTTTGTTTAAGCTACAGTGATTTTCGCAGGTGTGAAGGTGGTAGGTACTCCAGCATTCGACCAGGAAACAAAAAGGGCGATCCACTAGTAGTCGACATTGTAAGCCTACAATATAATCCAGATGGGATCATACGGTATAAGTTAGACTTTAATGACGACTTCAAAGATTTACCACGACGCGCAAACAATAATTACGTACGAAGTGGTAATACTGCCCTTTATCAATCATTTCTCCCTATTGACACCACAAAATTTATACATTTGCAAGAATTAAAACCACTTATACCTAAAGATTATCACCCTTTTTATGACTCCTTGGAACATAATTGTTCAAATCTTGATGCCTGTCCTCATATACGTAATAATTAGTATGCAATGGTCCCATTGCATACAAATTATGTTATATAACCTTGTTCAAATGGTAAAATCCATTTAAGTATAATTCGTGAAGTTTAAAATAAGTTCATTTTAAGTTTGTTCCTTATACATTTAAGTTTGTCGAGAAAACGTCAATTTTGTTGTTTATTTTTCTTTACTATATTTTTTTTTGTTTCTACTCATCGATATTATTCCTTCTTTGCTTATAAGTTGAATAAATACTATACCTGTTATTTGAAATTATCTGTGTATTATTTCATACAAATAAGCTATCAACATGTTGCATGTCACAAATTTTATGTAAATTGTGGTTACAATAGGTTCTATGTCAAATTTCTAATAAAATATAATAATTTATGGAAATTTCAAAAGCGTACATTTAATAGTACATAATAGTTCGGCAGTATTATGTAAAAAACATTTTAGTGTCAGAAAAGAATTTTTCCAGTATTCTGTTTTTTTGCTCTCCTGTAAACTCGTCATTTTTGACATAAAACAAATTGCAATATGAACGACGATATGTAGTGTGGATTAATCACAAAGGGTTTGAATCTTTGAGATTAGTTCCTTTTCTTCTAGCTTCATATTTGCGTTATTGACGTGCTCGTTTTGTGCCCACTATGGCAAGATGACATAGTCAATGATAGTGCATTAACCGCGTAATTAACGCTAAAACATTAAAGTCAATCAACTTCAGGATTCAGCACTCAGCCACAAAGCCCGTTCATATGAACGGGCTTTGTGGCTGAGTGGTCAAAGCAATTGGAACGGAAACGTTGGTCGCGGATTCGAGCCCTGTCCGAGTTACTGAACTACGAAAGACCAATGAATATTAAGCCCATAATGTGCTATATGCAGTGTGGATTAATCTCAAAGGGTTTGAATCTTTGAGATTAGTTCTTCTTCTTCTTAGTATTCTCTTCAACGGCCAAATACTCAAACGCTACTCAATTTTAAGACGCCGTCAACTTGAATACTGTCAAAGTAACTTCTAGTTGAAATAGATACCTATGCTTTTGAGAGCATTCGGAGTAATATTTATTGATGTTGTCAACGAATTGACTGATAGCGTTCGCGTATAATTCACTAGCTGTCCCGCGGAACTTTGTCTGCGTAAATTTTCCCCGTTTTTGCAACATTTCTCATTGCCTTCCTCGATAAATGGGCTATCCAACATTGAAATAATTCTTCAATTCAGACCAGTAGTTCCTGAGATTACCGCGTTCAAACAAACAAACTCTTCAGCTTTATAATATAAGTATAGATGTGTGATGATTGATGAACAATGAGCGACATCGGTGGGTGTTTTTCATCCTTTGGGTAATTCCGATCGGATCACATGTTAGAGGCATAAACATCGCAAAAAAGTGTCCACTCAAGTATATAACCATCGCGTGTTCAAAGATACATAATGACATCTAGAAATTGATAGTCTTGGTAAACTATTTTCCTCTATTACCATAAATAATACAAAATTATATGTATTAATACATAGTACCTGCTACGTTTCTGCCATGTTTTTCCTTATGTATTTAACTTGCAAACGGTACATATCAAAGCTAAGTATTTACTTTCGCGTGGCACTGCTAAGATTAGGAACAAATATCGGCTTCAAAACTGTATACTAATCTAGCACAAAGAGTATTTACTTCAAGTGAAATATCTACTTATAAAATTGTCATTCTTATTTTTTTTAAATATAACTTTTACATTTTATGTGCTCATAGAATTGTTAAGGAACCGCATATCTGATCCCAAACTAAGCAGAGCATGTACTATAGAAACCAGATAACTGATAAACATACTTATATATTTTTAAATACATACATATTACAGATAAAGAGAACCGAAAATTCAAATACATCAAATACTTTAAACCAACAGGTGTGAATTAATAGCTCTCACAACGGGGGAGTACATTCTACTTCATCACCCCCAAAGAATGGCTGTTTTACCCCGCGGGGGTAATTATCCACACGTTAAGAACAAATTCCATAATGGGTCCGCGTGGTGGATTTGGGCCCGTACCCTCTCTTAAGGCAAAGTAATATGTTTATGTTATTCTTATTACATTAATAAGAATCTTGCTTTCTTTAAGGGGATAATCCCTGTGTTCAAAGACTAGAAAAACTGAAATAATCAGCACAAAAATAACTCGGACCGGAATACGAAACTTCTAACGGTGCTTTTTTCTTTTTTTTTGCTAAGATCACAAATCGTCCCGGGGATCAAAAATCGTTCTTTAAACACTGAAGTTTTCATTATTTTTTCACCAAAAGGATAGATGATTGTTGCCATGGCCGGCTTAATTAAATTGAATGCCTAGATTTATCCCGAATATAATTAACCTTAGTATACAAAGACTAACATAAGTATACAAATCCAAATATGTATACGCAAATGGACACACAGACAATGGCTAGCAAATAACAGCTGTAAATGATAAATACTTGCAGAAAGTTCATATTGGGTCACTAAGTAGTATTGTTCAAAATATAATATTTGTACATAATTATGTTATAATGTTATATTTTTTAAGAAAATAAGAAAATGGTAATTTGGAAATCCATTGTTTCTGAATTTGGTCAACACAGGCAACGAACTCTATGTTGTAGGGTTTCTCAAACTGGGTTCCGTAGATCAGTTATCTACCAGGATTCCGCGAAAAAAAATATTTTTAGTAATTTAGAAAAAAATCGTGATTGCCTGCGTAGAAAGAACAACAAGGATAAAATGAAAAAGACACATGGACATGTGGTTACATGTTAAGCTAGCTAACGCAACTTCGGCTGCGCCAATTTTCCCCATTTTTTCAACATTTTTCATTGCTGCTCCGCTCCTATTGGTCGTAGCGTGATACCTCGATAAATGGGCTATCCTAGAGTAAAATAATTTTTCAATTCGACCCAGTATTTCCTGAGATTATTACGTCCAAACAAAGACTTCAGCTTTATAATATTAGTATAGATGTAATGCTATGCTATGTCAAAAGTTTGGTAACCCCTGCTGTATTATATAGCTCGTGACAGAACGACAATTTTCATTATGTTTATCCCTGTTAAAACCTGCACTTAGGCAGAACCCAAACGAACCAAATGAAACAGATTTACCATACTTATACCTTAGATTACTAGCGGCCCGCTTCGGCTTCGCCCGGACTTTACTCCACTATATATAAACGCAGTTTTCGTAACAATCTCTAAGTTTTTTGAGATTAAAACATAGCCATGTTTCTTCCCGATAATGCTACTATAAGTGAAAGAATTTTTGAATTCGGTCCAGTAGTTTTTGAGTTTATTCGTTACATACAAAAATACAAATCTTTCCTCTTTATAATATTATAGTATAGAAATATAGGTGACCCACAGGGTAAATCCGTGAATATTTTAAAGGCAATTCCGAATTTCGTCTCTACTAAAAGCACGTCACAATGAATAACAAACGCTGTTGCTTCGATCAGTGATTCCCCTGTTAACTTAATTATGCTGTCGAGATTCAATATCTTAAGTAATTTGGCAACACTCTGGTTCTGAATAAAAAGTGCCTATTATCCCCGACTTAACGTTCATTCGATGTAGTTACTCTAAATTGGTTTCATTTAGTTTTCTATGATCAATCGAAACTCTATTTATTATAACTACTTAAACTGTAAGTATACTTTTGTTGTTTAGTTTATAAATTAACATAAATCAGCCCAATAACCCTGAAAGCCTAGACAAGTTCCATAGTCTTTCTACGTTAATGTCTGCCTTAAATTGACATAAATTGGACGATGTTTTCTCTTAAATTAATTCATGTCAAATGCATGCATTTTTTCCTTTGCACAGGTGTTAAGGTTTAAAGATAATCAACCTTCGCCAACCCACCAATCCGCAGTGATCTAAAATGATAGATTACCCATGCCTATATATACCCCATGATTTCCAACCGGCTTTAAATCAAGCGTAATTTACAACCAAGTGTGATTTCTTCTAAAGCTTAGCAATCACGTTTCTTAAAGATTTTCCATCACCACTTCTCAAGAAAAACACGTGCATAATGTCCACTTTGTACTTCAGCAAATATTAGCACAACACTACACTAAACTAAAACTCTAACTAACCTTATTTACTTATACTCTTATGTACAAATGTAATAATGTTGCCGATGTATGCGTGTAAGAGGATACTAACAAGGACCAACTTGTGTGTAAGTAAATACGCCATAATGATATTTGCTACCGCCTTTATGGTCAAAGTTAGGATATAGTTATGTTCTATGATAAGGCAAATCCGGTTTCTTATTTCCCTACTAGTGTATACTAGCTAAAAAGTATAGGAGGAAAAATCCATGTATCCCACTTCTGGAAATAGTCAGGTGGAACATGGGGAGCAGAAGAAATAAACTTCCTCACATTGGTCATTTCATGGATTCTGCATCGAACAAACAATGGGGTATGTATGGTACAGACTTGTATGCAAAATCAAAATGAAAAGTTCAACATATAGGGATTTGAGTTTGTACGCGTCACTGGCTGATCCAGGAGCTCAAGGCCCTGGTTGAGGGGCTCAGGCCCCCTTTCCAAAGTACCCGAGTACTCCCATGTTTGTATGTTTATCCCTGTTAAAACCTGCACTCAGGCAGAACCCAAACGAACTAAATGAAACAGATTTACTCCCTCTGTGGCGCGGTGGGAGTGAATTCGACTGCTACGCAAGAGACGACCTCTTGCGTAGCAGTCGAAAGTCTTGCGGGGTTCGATCCCCACCCAGGATAAAACTTTGTGTGATGAGCACGATGGTTTATTCTGTGTGGTGTTATTTATCTATAATATGTATGTATTTAGAAATATATAAATACGTTTATCAGTTGTCTGGTTTCCATAGTACAAGCTCTGCTTAGTTTGGGATCAGATAGCGTAGTGTGAGCTGTCCCAAGGTTATTATTATTATTATTACATTTCGACGTAGGAGCTACATTTGACGTCATACGTTGGTTTACTTGTGTCAAAAAAATAAAAGCTGTTTAGGACATACATAGTTGTTATATGTACTTGTTTTGAAATAACAGGGCAATAATTATATTAATTGATTCTTGCCAGTTCGCCAATAAATCATAGGCCAATACCTTTTTTCGCATGAAAAAAATATTGATAATATTTTTACCTTCATCATCAAAGATAATTATTGTAGATAAATGACGTCATATGTAAATACACCCAAAACTAGTATGTGTGAAGAACGACAAGTATGTTATTGCCACCAGTAGTTTGACGTCAATTAATAAGTTATAGTTGTGTATCCATAACACTGGTTATTAAATATCAGGTTTATTAGGTAGGCGTGATCAATGTTACAACTTCAATGTCATCCCACTAATCTATACTAATATTATAAAGCTAAAGAGTTTGTTTGTTTGAACGCGGTAATCTCAGCAACTACGGGCCCGAATTGAAAAAAAATTCTGTTACGAGGAAGGCTATAGGCTATATAACATTACGCTACGACCAAAAACAGCGGAGCAGCAATGAAAAATAAACAATCTGAAAAATGTGATGCTCAGCTACTTTTCGTTGTTGTCGTCGTTGCGTGATGTTATATAGCCTTCCTCAATAAATGGGCTATCCAACACTAAAATATTTTTTAAATTCGAACCAGTAGTTCCTGAGATTATCGCGTTCAACCAACCAAAGAAAAATCTCTTCAGTTTTATAATATTAGTATAGATCAGAAAGTTTGTGAAGATGGATGGATGTTAGTTGCTCTTTCACACAAAAACTATTTAACTAATTTCGATGACAAATTACAGTAACGTATGTCATACATCAAAGTACAACATAGGCTATAAAAATCAAATGTAACGCAAGCGAAACCGCGGGGAAAAGCTAGTTACATACTTTCATGAAGCGTATAATCCATTGATGAACAAGCTTGTTTGGAAAGATAAGTCTTTCAGAAAATTGCTGGACTTAAATGGGTTGCCTAAGCTTTGAGAGTTGGCGTAATGCCAACACAGATAATCCCTTAGCGAAATATATAAAATTTGAGGTAGAACTAACAGAAAAATCAATATTTCAGGCTTAGTCACTACAATATTTTATGAGGTTTTTTCAGAATCTCATTTTTTCTTGGATGAAAACATGAGGGAGCCGCACTTTTAGTTTTTATCGTTTTTATTGATTTTCTCCTAAAGTTATGTCCAACTAAATATCGTCGACTGCGTTCTTCGATTTGAATCAGGAGAAAACAATCAGTGCACTATCGATTGGGTCTCTTTATATTCCAGCTTTGGAAGCCAAGATAATGTTTGTGAAATTGTTGATTAGTTGCTTGGTAGCATATACTTTTATGGGAACAAAGCGAATTAACTTAAATACTATGCAATGGGAATAAAACCCAAAGCAAACAGTCAATTTTGAAAGATTCCTCCAAGTTTAACTTTGATTCTACGACCTTGAATTCATAAGTGGAGACATTAACGGCCGAATTAAAAAGACGTGCCTAAAAAAAATATTTGACATTGACATAATAATGTAGCCATTAAAAGGCCATATCCTCAATCTCGAGGAAACAGGTTACACAGATTAATATACGTAAATCGATAAGTATGTAATCATAGACAAATGAGCCCACAAGAAACATCAAGAGGTATAGGAGGTAGGTGAACATAGAGATCATTCACAGACACAACTTCGGAACGGCTTAGGCTCAGAATGTGCACTGAACAAAATCATGAGATGTGCTCATTATGCGAAATGCTCATTTTGAATAAGTGCCCTTAAGTGCACCAAATGCGAAGTGCACATCTGTTGGTGATAGCTGGTGAGTGATAGCTCTGATGGTGCACCAACACCTCGCATTCTGACCTCGAGTGACTGCCGCTGCATTCACTAGAGATCTTTGCTGATGCTCTGCTGGAGATCATGGAGGCGTGACAGTGATTATGCTCATTATGAGAAGACCTGTTAATTTAACCGCACGATTCTTGTTCTTCGCTAATCGATCATTTTTATACGAACTAACTGGCAAATAAGCATTTGGCTGAGAGGTAAGCGATTATGGTAGTTTATCGACGTTAACGTTAATAGGAATGCTTAATTTTCTTTCTCAGTTTATCACAATCTAGGCGATATAGTCAGTAATTTTTGACAGTGGCATGTGTTTATACTGTGCACAAAGATAACGATTTTATCGATTCTTGACATAGATCACGCTTTATCTCGCGCCGTAACTGTGGAGCTGTCAAAAAGATGACAGCTTCTACCATTTTCAAAACTTCCAGAAATACTGATTTGTTTTAGTTTACTTACCGACTATGTTCTTTAGTAACTGTACCGACATCACAATGACATCAACGACCTATGTTACAGATCATATATTGTACGAAAACATTCAAATGTTGAAAGTTTGTACACATTATAAAGATACGATGTTTATTCAGAGTTACTGTTGCCACGCACTATATATCACGAGATTGAAATGATAACGTTATTACTGCAGGTATATTTATAATGTCTCTAGTGCTTATATACTAAGAAATATGACATCACCGATGTGAGAAATAGCATAACATCTATTTTAGTTGTAAACTTCTAAATTAGGTGCAACTTCAAAGCAATCAAGGCATTGACGTAATTCGGTGGTTTGTAAAAACTATGTAGGTATTAAATATGTTTTGTCTATTTATGGGGCTGATTTATAAATAGATATATCGAGTCTAGATGTAGATTTAATTATACCTACCTAAAACTTCCGACGCTTCAGAAGGACATGAACAAATAGGACATAACTAAATGCTGTGTAAAATATTTTTGTCACTTACAAAATGATGTAATTACCGCTAATTTTGTTTTAGGTGTTAAATACGCTTGCGTACAAGTGTCTTGTTTGTTTGAAGAGTTCATCTATGTTTGTATACACATCTATATCTTTTTCGCATCTTTAAAGTAAATAGTAAAACGGTTTTTATTACCGAGTTCAGCATCAACAAGTTGGTGTCAAAAATATTTTAAGTTAATGTTTAACAAATGTTTTTACATTCGTAACAGCTGAATATATATTTACCAAAACATAGTTAAGAGCTATCTTGATTAGATGAGATTTTTAGGGTTCCCTAGTTAATAAGGAACCCTTATAGTTATACCAGGCCCATCTGTCTGTCCGCAGCTCAACTCGGAATAATAAAAATCAGTTGCCAAATGTATGTACGTGCATCACTTTAGAACGATTGTACCTATTTGGTTAATTTTTTGTTTTGTTGTGTTTACTTGTAGGCAAGGTTGGTATGAAAGAATCGTCGAAGAAAATTCTTACACCCGTGCAAATTTGGGGTGGACATCTAGTACAAAACAAAACCATTAAAATCCATCTATTTGGGAGACCGAAAGACGTAGATGTAAAAATATACATACAGACACCCCAACCCAGAAGGGATTAAAAGTATATTACGCAGAACAAAGTTAGATTTATGTACACTACACTGTCACAAATTCATAATACTATATTTCAAAATGGGGTGGAAGCTAGTGGGACGACCCCTCTGACACACAGATGATACGTGACCAGTTTTATTTATGAATATAACAGAATAGACTCTGGTATAGCTTGTCAGAATTACGGCCGAGGATAAATTGATAATATATTGCAAGTCAAAAAGTTTCAATACTAAAGGTAGACGTATTAGCATATTTATTGTAGCAGAAGCACTAGATAAGAAAAAAGCAAGATATTTTTGACAATATATTTAAATAAATGGTAATGCAATACAAGCCGTTGATAGATGGTCATTCCAGTCTAAACAAGAAATATTTTGTTCAGTATATTTAACTGATCTCTGATGGCGGATTTTTAAGGCATAGTGCAGCAGGAATACGGTCGTCTATGGTACTTTTTACAGCGTACAGACCATCGAGAAGGTTCAAGTAAAACCACTTTAATGGGCAGTGCTCGCTCTCACGCAAGTCTTGACATTGCATCAAGTTAGGTAATTTAAGCAGATCTCCCGGAAAAAGGTAGACGACATAACAAAATCAATGCCATAGGAATCATAAGAATATATTTAAATACCAGTAGAATGTACGTATGGGCGTAAAATTAAGTACCTAAAGACACCTGTTGATTCACGTGTTTCTAATTTAAATAGAATCGTCTATGCCGCCTATAAAACCTAATTTATTCCGATAATATCATCCGTTTTGTGGCTCTTTTACTTGAAGAGGAAAGGAGTTTTTCATATCGACTTAATTTAATCCTACTACTAAGGATGGCAAATAAATACGATTCTAATGTAATGTAGATTGATTCGAGTTTACAAGATCCGGCTTTGAGTTTAAGACACTCTTCTTGGGAGACGAAAGATGGCGTGGCGATTGTCTTAAATCGTAACATGTAAAGGACAAATTTGACAACTCCAGGAGTGATTCGGTGGCGGAGCGGTACCCGGGGATCGGGGGTTTAAGTACGAATTTACAGACTGTTTAATTCTGGAACTGGCATAAAGGTAGCTGTATCCAATAAGTTTCAGGCTGACCTGTACGAACTTCTGCAGACTCGCGTCAACTATTTCTCTTAAATGTTTTTAGGGCATTCACCAATGGTTCTAAGGTCAAATGGCATACCAATGACTAATTATAGTGAACTCAAAGATCGATAACAGTAACACAACATGAACACCAAATAGTTTATTTACGGAATCGAAACCTCGTCTTAAGATAAGGTAGTCAAAATTCAATAGTAGAGTCCATTAATGTCAAAGTTAACCAAATTACTGTTCCGACCTCTTCAAAATCTAGTTAATTTTGGCTCAAACTTGCAAACATCTACTGTAATAAGATTATGAATTTAGGCTCAAGAATTCCTCTTGAAGATCTTCTCTAATGTAGGTATAGAAAGTTGTACATTTGAAACGACTGGATCAAGTTGGCAAGCAGCCGATGGACGTTGATGGGCATTGATTAAGTTGGAAATTCCGTGTAGATAGGCAATCAGAATTTAAATATTACAACTATTGATACATAGTATAGTAGCCAGTAGCCACAGATACGTAAAGAATCTAAAGTTCTTACGGATTCTGTGTCCGTGAAAGATACAATGTATCATTGAACACACACTGTATGCACACTCTGGGCATTTTGTGTACGAACTGTTTAAGAGAGTAGTTATTAAATCTTACTTTGATTATAACGACAACCAAATAAGATTATTGAAGACATCAAATGTCAGAAATAAACCACCATTTCAATAAGACTGTTTCTTATAAGCTTGTGGTAATATCCTTGAGCTGTGGGCCTTTCAAATACATAATACATTAGCTCTTTCAGTACACCGACGGGTATAAGCCTCGTCTAATTCCAATTCACGTCACAACAGCCGTTTAGAAGTTTCAGCGCTTATATACTAATTCTTCTTATAACTTATATGTATTTGGAACGTCACATGAAAACCGGGGCAAAGATTCACTGGGCGAAGTTACGCAAGTGGGCCAACTTTTCATTCATTTCTCTGGAAACGGATGTTATATGAAACTGTCATTTAGAAGGGAGCAATTTTATTGTTCGTAAAACAAAAGTTGTGTCTATTCGGTTTGGTCTTGAGACTTGAAAGCTATCTGACATAGATCTTATAATGTCAAAAGTGATTTTTGTTAACAATGACTAACCTAGATAGAACATAGAAAGTATCTCCATTTTTTTTGTATGGTTGGAGTTTGCCTTCAACGATGTCTAGACCAGTTAGATAAATATCTAATATATAATTGTATAATATCGTACAAATAAAATTTCCATAGCTATTGGCCAAATTATTTTATTTGCTATAATCGACAAGCAACAAATATAGCATCGGTTTTATAAATATGTACCTATATATTAAAAAAAAAAAAAAACTTGTACAAACACGCTTGTAATATTAAATTGGTGCCAACTGAAGTATTATTGCAGCATGTTTTTATGTATGTCTTGGGTTTTCTCTGTGATCTGTGCTTAGTTCTCAAAGTCCAAGTTAACGAGCTAAGTAGGTAGGTATAATAAAATAAATTACAATCAAATAAAATTAATAGCCATTATTCATAAACATTGCTTCAGACTGTTCAGACAAACTTTGATCACAGTCAGGACGTGAACGACCTATCACTAACTTTGCCTAACGGTCATGAGATTGTCGCCGCTAGGCAAAGTTTACATTGCGACTAAAGTTTACTAACTTCTTCTATATTAACATATGTCACTTTTTTTTTAATATTATTAGCTAGTACCAAACAGGATATCATTGATCACTTTTAAGATTCAAGACGCTTTGTCAAAAGTTCTAAGTTGACAAGCAAACAAAGATTTGTTTCGTCCAACACTTGTTATTTTCTGCAGTGGAAAGGATAGGCACTGGTTACTATTAATATTTAGTTAATAATTTATTGCTAAAATTATCTTCCGGGCAAAGTTATCATTTTGTTACGAAAACACTATATTTACCCAAAGCATGACCTTACAAATTAGCAAATGTTATTACACCTCTGAATCAACAAGGTGGGTGGTTTATCAGTCATATAGTTAATTATATAAATACAGATGATATTTAAAAGGTGTGAACACATGTGACACGCAATAAACTAATTATGTGTGTTAGCAAATACACCGAAAGATAAAAATATTTGATGTCTTAGGTTTATTTTAGATTTTTTTGTTAATTATACTTATTAATAATGTCAGTCTTGCTCGATTTTCAAATGTGTATTTTCTAAAAATAACTTAGGACGGGTTATGATTAGCAATATTGTATTAAATATTTATAGCATCTTGGTGGCATAATAGGTGAAATAAAATAACTGACTGCTATATTTGTTGAGTTCGCCGCGACACACAGCTGCATATTATGCGTGAGATCTTTAAAATAAAATTATTACAAGATAAACAATAACATTTAAATAAAATTGAAATGGGAAGAAGCGTTATACCTATTGTTTGCCAGGGGCGGGCAAAGTTACACGTTACAATGGTCATAATATTATCCACAGGACTATTATAATACAGGATATCTAACCGGCAATGTTACGTTTACTCTCTACTCGTATAGTTAAATCAATACATAGGAATTCCAAGGGTTCAGGGCACTGACTTCAATTGATTGACGTCATATTTCCATTGACGTCATTAGGACCCAAATAGTGATCTGGGCCGTGATTTAAAAATGCAAAAAAGGACGGCATAATAACTTACTCAATTATATTGTATGGTCAATAACGATTTATACAATATTTAAACGGAATTTCCCATTAAAGTATTATAAATTATCTTTGGAACGGATATTTTTGTACATTAAAACGAACTGAAAGGTTCTTTTATACTGACGTGAGGCGAGACAAAGGGACACAGACTAAGAATTACAAAGATGTAAAACAATTAACTTCTTGTAAAATTAATCAAACTCAACATGGAAACCAAAACCGTCAACTTTTGACTTGATCAGGAACTTTCTGCAAGTAAATTTGCCCACGTGTGATTAGACACTCGTTGACCGCACTCAATACGATAAGGCCCAGGACATTAAATCATCAATTAAGCCTTCAAAAGAGACCATATTTTACACAGGTCATTACTAGCCCATTAGTAAACACACACATGACGCAAATATCATTTAAATGACACTTCCATCAAAATGACAATTGCCTATAAAAATTCCAATTAACATGTCAGTTTTACCAATCCGTGACACAAAACACGGAACTAACAATCTATGGCGAATGTTTAACTTGTGTGTATTAAAAATAATCATTTAAAGCATAAAAACAACCATTGCTAATGGCAATAATAGCTCAAATTGACGACATTAACACTTTTTTGAAAGTCACTAAAGCGTATAATAATAACGTTTTTTTTTAGTTTTTACAAATCGACAATGTAAATAACAATATAAAAGGCATTATTGGAATATGCCACACAAGAATTCCATAACGCCACTCGTCAATATATAACGCAGATATTTTTGATACCTATCGCATTTTGTTTACCACCTTTATTTGTGGTCATAGGTAAACGGAATTTTCCACTAGCAGTGACCACAATCCCTGTAATCCATCTCCTATAAGCAAGGATTAACAATAACTAAAGATAACGCTGACTATATTATTCATTGTATCTTAAGGGAAGCTAATCTTGAAAACCGCAATGAATTTAATCCGCAATGTCCAAACTTGAAGGTGGTTTCAAACAAGTTTTAGCAATATTAAAGAGCTCTTAAGATAAACAGCAGGAACAGCAAAGGAGCAAACGATGACGGAGAAAGAATTACATTCGCATTAATAAATAATTCACACCAAAGCGAGCTTCTGAAGACGTTGCGTTTACAAAAACGCTCGTACAATTACCATTATGTTACTTATCATCAGATCCGTGTTGGAAGATTTTAAAAAGGTTTTTATTACATTTACGTGTAATGAGAATACAATAATTTGTTATTATGATGATTCATCGCACCTTAGATTAATGGAAAATCACATAGCGATGCGTTTCAGGATATACAACAAAATTTTAACTACATTTGACATGAGTTGATGATATTGCCCGGAACATTTAGCCTGTAACATTGCCCGCACGCATCACATGTGACTCATGTCCCAATTGACATCAGTGTAAACAGATTTATTCATAATTTATTAGGTTTAATAATATAATGGTAATTTTGACCTTGCACATTGCTATTTTTAGAGTAGGTAAGCGTAAATTCCATATTCTGTCAAATTTATTTTTCCCATAACCTTACATTTACTTCTACGCCATTTATTATTTGCATATTAAGGAAACCAGAATTTCCATTGTTAATTTGTTAAGAAATTCGTGTCCTTCGTGACATGAAAGGGATATTTTAAGGCCATCAAAAGGTTTCTAATTTTAGGCTGTGCTAATTAATTCTCACTTCCAAAGCTTCATTGATAGATTTTTGTAAATATTTACTGTGTTCTATCTAATTTGAAAATAGTCTACAAATAAAATATTATAGGTCTAATTGTTTGAAATTAATGGCTTAAACTAAACATAAACTAAAAATAATAAAAACTTGTTTAAAACAATTTGAACGGTTTGTTTTATAAAATAAATAAATAAAAAACTGTTTTTTAAACCCTAGCCTAGCATCTGATTTTTATTCGCATACGACACCCGACAAGTTGGAACGGGCCCTGAGCCGATTTTGAAGAAATTAGGCATGGAAACAGTTTGAAGATAGCAAAAGACTAGACTAAAACCACCCCGAAAATGCCCGAAAAAGTAGTAGATTGCACGGCAGGCACCTGGTATCGATTCTAAGGAAATTGAAATAAAAGTATTGAAGTCAAGGAAATCAGAGAAAATTCTTATAGTATTTCGAGCTCCAAAGTGTTGAAAAAGCTTACGCGATTTAAGCCGCAGTCGTAAGCTAGTTTTAGTAATAGCTTCGTAATTTATACAACCGCAACATACGTAATAGACGTGGTATAACTTGATACGATGCTAATTGCAACCTGTTTTCTTGATATTGGCAATGAAAACTTCCAATGAGGAAAACCCAGTATAAATTTACTGGTCCAGTTCCCGTGTTTACGATTTAAAGCCAGTTTTAACCCCCTGATAAAAAAGTGGGATTTTTCAAGTTATGTTTACTTTATTAAGTTAAAGATTTCTATTTATACTACTCGTATAATAATGGCTCAATGGCGATCGAGCAGATCACGATATCTGCGAGGTCAAGCAATGTTATCAGTATCGGTCCATAGATGGGTGACCATTTTCGAATATTAAATTGTACTTTATTTTGATACCGTTGTATCAAAATAAAGTACAATTTAATTTAGTTCTTTTATTTTTTTCTACTTTTAACAACCAACGTAAGTACTTTATTTGCATCAAAAAAAGGTGGCAACACTAGTCACTACTGGCATTTCAACGGAGAAAAACGCAACCAGCGTGCGCATCCAATAACGTATGTTGACGTATGATACAAACGAATCTAAAGTGCAGCCGGCCTTAGGCTCTTGTTATCGGAACAGTAATTCAAAGTGGTCCGAGATTCCGTGTCGTAAACTTTGTCTGTGTGCGTTATTCAAGCGCATTCACGCACATTTTGAGCTATCACTTCACACGGTTGAAAGTGGCTTAAAATTAAGGTCCTATATAAAATATCATTGACAAAAGAAATCCCACGCAGTTTTTGTAGGCAAAGAAAACAAAAGTCCGTGAGATATTGCCTTCTCGGCGGCCTTCCAGTTAAGAGCCAAAAGCCGAGATAAAACAATAGAAAATCTATTGTTAACGATAGCCAAAGGGGAGTGTTGCAGCGTTCTTTCTTTGGATATATTTATAGAGATTTTATACAATCTAGGCAATAACCTTGACAAATTGTAAACGGGCATTTCGCGTTTGTAAGTTCGCGAAAAATACACTGAGAAGACACTGAAATCTGTCAAAGTCAAAGTACTTTATTCACTTAGGTTACAAAATGCAACGCGTATGAAGGTCAGCCAAAATTTGGTATGTAATGATTGTACATTTAATGTTTCTGATTTTAGCCTGAAGAAACAAACAGACCAGAAATGTAAGCCTAACTGGAAAAAAAATAACCATTTAAAAATACAATACCTACATACTATTTCCAAATTAGGATTTTTTTTCTTTTGTCAAGTGCATAAAACTAATAGGCATATTTCTAGGTACACAAAAAAATCCAAAAGTCTAATTAGTAAATAAAACAAGCATTAAAACTACCAGTGATTAATTCCTTAATAAACTTTGTGTGAAATAAGTAGGATTTTTCATCATTAATCAAATCATAAAAAGAAGTGATTCGACTAGAAAATATAGTGACGTCATAGTCTATATGAGTCATATAATATGAGATCTCCACACAAAATCTGCGTTTTGACATTTCTTAAAGAGTTGTTTTGACCAGTTAGATACTAGCCCTTAGAAACTTTTGCAAATAAAAACACATAGTATGAATTCTGACCAAGCTGTCAATAGGATTCCATCAATTGGGATCTAATTTCTGTCTCCAGACCTAATGTAAACTATAGTCAACTCTGTACTAATAATAATAAGGTGACATTTGCAGTGGGATGCGTGTGAATCAATTTATCAATTTATAATCATTTAACGATAGGAAAATGAAGTCATATGGTGATTGATTTGAACTTGTTTACTTAAAAAATAAGTGCTCGGGCACTGAAGTAGGTGTATTGAGCTTTAAATGATGTACTAAACACTGATCTATCTCTAATATATAAAAATCTCGTTTCACGGTGTTTGCGGTTGAACTCCTCCAAAACGGCTCGACCGATTTGATTGATTTTGTTTGTAGATTTGGTAGGTATGAGAATAGATCGAAAAGTTTTCTTCCAATAGCAATTTAAGTATTTTTGCATAATTTAAAAAAAATGAAAATTGACGCATACAAAGTTGAGATGGTCAGCTAGTGGGTTTGTGTACTCTCCAAAAACTCAAGAAGTTCTACACCGATTGAGCGCAAATTTTGACACGATATACAAAGCGCTCCAAAGATTTTCTTGTATAGGGGAACTGCGGGCAAAGTTAGTGCATATTGTGGCGGTCGCACATAAAATAATAAAAACAAATTGACATTTGACAGATCGCGTCAAATCTATACTAATATTATAAAGCTGAAGTTAAGCTATTGTTTGTTTGAACGAGGTAATCTCGGGAACTACTGATCCGAATTGAAAAAATCTATTGGATAGCCCATTTATCAGCTACTCCTGAATTGAAGTTAAGCGGTATAGAGGTTTTCACAGCTGCTAACTACACAAGTTCCCAAGGTAAACCGTTGGGCCGCGGCCAGCCAGCCACGATCACTTCGCCTGGTCGGAGGATCCTCCCTTTGTGTTGGAGGGACTTAACATAAGGTGTTAAGTCCCTCCAACACAAAGGGAGGATCCCTCCTACACAAATATTACGAAATATTAAGTAAATTATACGTAATTGCATTGCAAATATTACATGAAAAAAGGTACGTTTCCCGTAATTTTATAGAAAAACTATATAATAAGCGTGGTGATTGTAAACTGCGAAACAATAGTGCATTTTTAAGTTAATACGATGATAGGTTATTTTGCAACAATTTGCGTTCACGTTGCATTGTAAACCTTAGCGAATATAATTTGCATTCTATTGAATCTATAATGATCCACGTGGAAATAATACATAGGTATATATACAACAGTGGCGGAGGGTTCTTGAACACCATTACTTTCGGCTTCCCTTTGGATTGTAGTTACTTAGTATTATAGGTACAAATAAACATTAATTTTTGTATCGGTTTACCTTAGATTTTTTTTAACCCTTCGCCTATGATGTACAATGCGTTTAGGGGTCGCCTATCAATCACGATAATGTTTTTTTAGCCACTTTATGTCCTCCCCTCTCCTCTAGTGATACGTGGCGAGATTTTAGACTGACCCCCGCTACCTTATTCAACATCACGTATATTTTTTGAACGTACACAAAATATCCCAACAATTTACACACAAATGGGGGGGGGGGGGGAACTTATGTGCAATTGCCTCAAGCTCGGTCAAGTGGAAAAATACACATGATATCTCACACCACCGCCTCCCGTCCCCCAGGTGGATATTTTGGGATTTTTTCGAATCCCCTCCCCTTTGAGGCTTACATTATAAATGAAGGACCCCTTAGGAACGTGTGATTAATTAAAGTACTTGATTCCATAGGTGTACTCAGGAGGAGGCGGCATTTTGGATTTTAAACACCACTCCCCTCCCTTCGGAATCTTAAATATAAAGTATATATTTAAGTCCTCATGTGCGGAATCCGACTCGCACTAAGGAGTCAATTGCAGATCCGGAAATACAAATAGATATGGCCAGATAATCGCCCTATTTAAATTTACTATCGTAAATTATAATAATAAAATAGAAAAAAAATCTTATATCAATAAAATATACAAAACAAAAAGAGAGAGGTGTATTATGGTGTTCCAACTAGATTGTTGGAACGTAGTTCCTTTTGCTACATCTATTTTGTGTTTGTATTAACTAATAATTAGATCAAATTAAGATTTTTCACACATACGTATATTATATTATACACAGTCAGTTTAACAAAGGTAAAATAAACATTACAACCTTTTACAAAAATATAAACAAGCTTATTTATAAATACAATTTTGATCGATGTCAAAATGTTACACTTTTTTGGTCTAGCCTCTCAGCCCGCAAAACAGATGATATCGTGCGAACTACGTTCCAAACAAAAGCATATAATCGGTCTTGCCGTTTCGGAGGAGCTCGACCACAATACAACGTGACACGAGATATTTATATTAGAAGAAAGAAGAAAAACCTTGTATAACAAATTACATTGTACCTTGTTTTACAAATTTATTATGACTATTGTACAATTTCAATACATAGCCTTTGACAATACAATGCCAAAGGCGTATATTATTAAAACATTATAATTAACCCTTCGTATCGAAAGGACCTAAAAGCAAATTGTCTCACTAGCACAATGGCCCGAAAGCAAAACGACCAGTTAGCAAAATGACCTAAAAGCAAATCGTCCTATTATCAGATCGCCCTTTTAGCAAAATGTCCCGAATGCCAAATGCCATGAAATCAAAATGACCTAACAGCAAATCGGCATATAAGCAGAACGTCCCATGGTGTACAGACAGTAAATACCTACTATAATTAAAAATTACATTTAGATATTTAATACTCATGACATGGGCAAACCTCTTATAGATATATTATCTGTTACTGGCCACTTAGGAAAAATATAAATATCGTTATTGTCACTTTAATTTCATAATTTCATTTGACGTATAAAATTGGTGTAAAATATTTTATTAAGAATTAAAAATAATATGGATAACGGGTTGGGATCAAGTAGCTTGTCAGCAAAAGACGACAGTAAAATTACCTTTATTAAGTCACAAAAAGGTAAGGATGTACTACTTTATGCCGGCCACCGGTACAATTATAAATATGCTAGTAAAAGCGGCACAAATTGGAGGTGTGCAAACCGAGACTATTGTAGTGCCAGTGTTAGCTTAAATAAGGACCGCTCAGAAGTTTTATCAGGGAAGACGCCGCACACATGTAGAGCAAATTTTACTAAAAACCGAATTGATATGGTTATGGATGTGTGTAAAAAGATGGTGTGCGAAAAATATACCCCAGTGCAACAAATTTACGAAAAGGAGTTTTCGAAAGAAACAGATATAGGAAGAATACCAGGGTATGTTTCAAAAAAAGACACATTATACCGTGCTCGTAGAAAATTTCTACAAATGCAGAAAACTGAGTTTAATAACCTTAACGAAGTGGAAGTACCCCAAATCTTAGCCCACAATTTTCTGAAATGCAGCGATGGGACAGACAACAATAAAATTTTATTATTTGCAACAACATTAAGCATGAAAAGTTTGAAAAATTTGTCATCATCTTCAATATTTTTTGGCGACGGCACCTTTCATGTCCCTCGGCCGTTTTACCAACTGTACTCAATTCACGCGGATATAAACAGCGATGAAGAAACAACAAGTATCGTGCCAATGATATACGCACTTCTTCCCAATAAAACAGAAGACACATACAAAAGATTATTTAATTTGGTATTAACCCGATTTGGCATTGAAATTAAAAACTTTAAGTGTGATTACGAAATGGCCCAAATAAATGCATTCAAATCAGTCTTCCCATTCTCAAAAGTATCGGGATGTTATTACCACTTCAATAAATCTGTCTGGCGTAATGCCAAAAAAATAAAGGTAACTGGTACTGTTGAAGGCAGAAGATTGGTAAGTTTTTCTGCAAATTTACCTCTTGTGCCAGCAGAATACATTAATGAAACCTGGAACCAATTAAAAGAAAATGTGGAACATTCGGAAGAAAGTCTAAAATTTATTAAATATTTCGAAAAGCAATGGATGAAAATGGACCCTGAAATGATTAGCTGTGCAGGTGAGCGACACAGGACCAATAATGCGCTAGAAGGTTGGAATGGTCGCTTTAATAAAAAAATCAGACCCAAACCCACGCTACCTGCTTATATCCATGCCCTTCGTAAAGAAGCAATGTGGCACGATTATAAAATTACACAAGTTTATTTTAAAGTAGAGAAACGTCGTAAAAATATAATGTTATTTGAAAATAAATATAAAAAAGAAATGCAACAACTACGACAAGATGAAATGACGTCTTATGAGTTCTTGAGAAAGATAACGCAAATCAAAAGAATTTTATTTGACGATTATTAAAATGACATATGACACTCAGTTGTTTCAACAAGTTGTTATGTTAGATTAAAGAAAGAAAGGATTTCAGTTTCTGTTAATAAAAAAAATATATTTTACTATTTTAATATTGCATTTTTATTGTTCATTTTTTTGTTACCTTGGCTTTAATTTTTTTTTATAAATATATTTTAGCCAAGACTATTATGTTTATGGCAAAAGTAACGAAAATTAGATATACACGCCATTTTGAACTTTGTGGTTCTTGGGGCGATCGTTTTCAAATAGATATCTGAGGATCCGAGCAATCACGAAACACGGATACGAGGGTCAAATCGGTCCAAGTTCAAAATTTGGTTTACATGTAATTTTTAATTATAGTAGGTATTTACTGTCTGTACACCATGGGACGTTCTGCTTATATGCCGATTTGCTGTTAGGTCATTTTGATTTCATGGCATTTGGCATTCGGGACATTTTGCTAAAAGGGCGATCTGATAATAGGACGATTTGCTTTTAGGTCATTTTGCTAACTGGTCGTTTTGCTTTCGGGCCATTGTGCTAGTGAGACAATTTGCTTTTAGGTCCTTTCGATACGAAGGGATAATTAATTTATACATAAGTAGGTACCTATATTATTATAAAAAAATATAATATTTAATTATTTATGGGAAACCTTTTGAACCATTTGAACTTTGTATGTCAATGCAATCAGTGTTTATATAATTATGAATAGTAATTAGTCATTTTAGAAATTAGAATGAAGTGGTTCAGTTGTCACAACGTAAGTTGGCCGGATTGAAGTTAGCGACAAGTGGTTGCGCAGATGCATTTTTGGAAGTAAATGGTGACAGGAAGCGGGGGGCGAGGGCGGTAACTAAACCAAGAGAATTAGAGATGCGATTACGCATTACATTGTTATAATTAGTATTACTTACTCATGTTTTTTTAATCGTTTTCGTAAGTCATTTTAGGGTCGCATCTCTATGACATGCGGGAAAGTATTATGGACCTAACTTTAATTCGGCCGAGTTACATTGAGACAACAACAATGTAGGTGATTTATATATGACTGGCTGTTGGAGTGTGGAGATCGAATCCCCGACGTCTCGGGTCGTGGATTCGATCTCCACTCAGGATAAGAGTTTAGCGTTTGTGAGGTTTCTGCATGTTTGTTGCTCTTTCACGCAAAAACTACTGATCGAATTTTGATGAAACTTTACAATAATGTAGTTAATTAGCAAAGAACAATGGCTATAAAAACGTTTCGAGGAAGAGCCAGCATATTTAAATAGTATAAAATAAAGTCGATCCCGCTATCTGTGCACTTAAATCTTTTGAACTACGCAACGAATTTTAATGCAGTTTTCAGCAATAGATTAGAGTGATTCAAGAGGAAGGTTTATAATAATATGTATTATACATCATCCTGCGGGAACGGAATCCACGCGTACGAAGTCGCGGGAGTAAGCCGGTGATAAAATAAAATAAAAATGATAAATTCAGACCGGGAAACGAGCCCGCGCTGCGATAACTTGCGAAATCCGGTCTACTGACGTCACTTTCATGATTTCATTAAAAAAGGTTTGGTTTAAAATGTCCCTTGTTTCATATATTTTTTTAATTTTCATTTACACTTTTTTATTTCTTATTACTTTTTATTCATTTGCTTTTTTACTAGACCGCCTAGTGGTTGAATTTTTAAGTTATAACTTTTATGTGAGTAACCCTAGTTGTTTTTTTTAATACTTTCAATGTTACACGGTTATTTTACATTTTTTTTCAGCAGATTTCAAATAGAAGGTTTTCAATTCGACTGTATGATTTTTTTACGTACGCATTTCAATCTACATCCCATTTTACAGTTTTTAAAAACCTACCGCCGGGTCGCCGTAATTAACACCCGCTAGTACTTCTTTCTCATAACAACCCACATGATGCCTACTGCTTGGGACATCTCCCCAGCAGAAGCTTCTTAATTAATAAATAATAACTACTTAGGTATATATATAGTTTAGGCCATAATCGCCACGCTTGGCGATCGCAGTAAGGCTTTAAAGTACGCAGAGGACGCTGCTGCCCGTCCTCCGGTATGACATCCCTTAGTCGCCTTGACACCCACAGGAAGAGCTGCGGTGGTACTATTCTTAAGCCGGTACCACGGTACTTTAGTTTGGTAACAATTTGACTAAGACACACCGCTTTTCTGCCGTAATACGTACGCACAAATATGCGTGATGGACAGTATGTCAGTGGAGTTTAAAACGGTCACTTAACATTCGTAGTCTTAGCACAATCGTTACAATAGTGTTGACGAATTTCTTCTACATGTAGACTTTCCCTGCGCACATCAACTGAATGACATTAAATACTAGTAGAGACTTGCGATTTCGTTTGAGAAGAATTGATTAAAAAGTATTTATATGTATATACATATATAAAATTCTCGTGTCACAATGTTAGTTACCATACTCCTCCGAAACGGCTTGACCGATTTTTATGAAATTTTATATGCATATTTAGTAGGTCTGAAAATCGGCTACTATGTAATTTTTATACCCCTAAGTTATAAGGGTTGTCCACCCCTAACATTTATAACTGTACTGTACATTAGAAGAGTTTGTTTGTTTGAACGCGATAATCTCAGGAACGGGTCCAAATTGAAAAAAATATTTTACTGTTAGATAGCCCATTTATCGAGGAAGGCTATAGATTATATAACATCACGCTACGACTAATAGGAGCGGAGCAGCAAGGAAAAATGTTGCAAAAACGTGGAAAATTTACGCAGACGAAGCTGCGCGGGTCAGCTAGTAATGAAGTAAAATTTACATATTTGTGCAGAACAGGAGGGCTACTCCAATTCAATGAAAACGAAATTTTGATCAAAATAGAGGTGTTGATATACAGAGACAGGAACATCTATTTTTTTAAGGCTAAATACCTTTGTTTATTGCCCGACGTTTCGACCGTATTGACAAAGGTATTTAACCTTAACATAAAATATTTACGCGATTAAGACCCGTAGCTTATAAAATTCTATAATGTGTACAAATCGCGAAAGTTTACGAACAATACGTACATACATTTCAATGTTATTTATATGTATTGATTATACTAAAGTTTGTTGTTTGAAATACTATGTAGGTACGTGATATCGCAGCTATATTCTTCTTAATGGTCGAACGTGTCACTGTGTAGATAAGTACTGCTTATATACCAACGTCATATGCTTAGTTATATAAACATGGGTTTTATTACGATCGTAAATAATACATTTTGTTTTACACTATTTCTAAAAGAGATTTAACCACCTTTTTTAAGTATGGTTTGATAAGGTGAGTTTTATTCTATACCAGACAAAGCGAAAGGTTTTAAAGTTACCCTGTGTCTCTATATGCGGTCTGGGTATTTCTGTGTATACGGGGTGGACCAAACCAATGCCCCCTGGAGGGAAATTAAACTAAATATTTGAGTTAGCTAATTTCCCCAGTTTGCACCCAGATGTACTTTGTGTTAATGATGTTCACTTGTATGTTTGATTGTGTGTGTCACACAGGGCTTGTAACCTAATGCGGGATTTGTCTTTAAGAGACTCGGCTGTTTGATGAAAATACTTTATTTCTCATGTGTCAGGGTTCTTTAATGTTTAGTAATATTATCTTTTGCAAATATTGTTGTTTACTATCGTTGAAGCAATCGAGAGGTCACTGATTCGAATCCCACCAATGATACTAGGTACCGATGTAAACCTACAAGTAACAGAGGCAATTTTGCGTAGCTGAAAGGGTTAACAGGATTGCTAGTCGACATAATTAATTTCTTTTTTTTTTAATTAAAGAAAGGCCTAAGTAGGTAACATTTAATAAATTAATTTATTAATGCGAGCCATTGGAATTATTCAAATATTTAATTTACAACATAGGAATTATTCAACAATTTCAACATTTAATTTACAATTTGAATGTGCTATTATTTGTTATGTTAACAATAAAACTGTACATACATTTTTTATTTAAAATAGACAGCGATTTACATTTTTAAAAGATGTTGCTATTTAGGATGCGACACCAAGTCTGCTTTTTTTTTTACGAAAATTTGGTATGGAGCACCAAGTGCAAAGAGTAAGCTCATGGACACGAATTCCCGACCAGTTTGTTCCAAAGATGTTCCGAGCTGTTTGCAAAGGCGATTGTTCAAGTGACTATGGAATTTAGTATCGCTACAAATTTTGTTGTGCCAAGATGAAAACTACTGATTTATGTAGACATTAATATATACTTTCAGAAAAACCAACAATGATTTACCTAATTTGCCGGGTTTAATTGATATGGGTGGATGAACTTTGAAAATCGAAATATTTATATACTTTTTTTTTTTGAAAATAGCGCATAACTATGATATTGCGTATTAATTATGTATTACACATGATGTGTAACACTAGTTTATGGCTATGAATTCGGCTTTGCAGTGATATATAATCCAAATCTTTATCTCACAAACACTTCACAATTGTCACAATATTGGTACGAGTCTCTGTCTCACAAAATATTTCTGATTGTTACTATGTATATGGAGTCTCTATCTCAAACTCACGTAATGTAACCACAATATCATACACAACACGAGAAATAACAAAAGCTATTTGTTATTAATACTTTAAACTGTTTTCATAATGGACCGACGCCAACAATCTTTATGCACAGATAAACAAGTGACATGACATTACATTTCAGTGTTGCCATAACTTTTGTCATATCCTATACAAATCGATTTTTTTATTAAAATTCATTACTATGTTCTTATTTTTAATCGAGCCGGGTCCTAATCTAAAGGTATCAAAGAATATGCTTATTAAAAAGTATGGTGTATAAATATTATCGTTCTTTACATTCAAACGGTGCAACAATTAATAGACTATATTACTTATATAATAAAAATCGATAAAAACCCTAATCGATATTACGATTTTATTTTTGTTGTGTTACCACCGTTAAAAATAACTTCATATGAAAAAAAAGGAAATAAATAAACTGAAAGATTAATAATTGCATCTCAATATTCCGGCAAACGTGAGACTCCATATCATTATATAATAACGTTATAATTAGAAACAAGAATTATACATTTCATCAACTTGTGGCACAACGTAAATACTAGCGATACTGCTGGTGGGCATACCCCTTTCGTGTCCATGAGCGATGTGCGCCACCGAGCAAAGCTTGCCTTTCATCATAGACTTCTCCAGGATATTGAAGGAATTTTGGGGTTCAAAATATCCCCGAAAACTCTTGAAATGTCCCCGTCAATTGCGCCAGCACATGTCAGAGTTATTGTAAGAGCAAATAGCATTCTGTTGTTTTTGAAACTTTACTTTTTTTTTTTAAATTAAAGCACGGCTTCTGGTTAAGGTCACTAGACCAACAGGCCAGTCTTAAGATTAATATTTGGTAGACTTACCTTGGCACACAAATGGAGTGATAGATCCCGTAGTTCCGTAGCACGTGGATGAACTCGGGGAGCGTCCGACAGGCGCCCATGATGCTGAACGCGGCCAGAGAACAGTTCCATATCATTAGCGTGCGCCGCAGTTCAAATCTGGGGAAAAAAGAAACTGGAATTTAATAGACGAAGGTGTTTTGGTGAACTTTTGAGACGCAGAAGTCCAGAAGCCTGGGCTGCGGATCTTAGATGGGTGTACAGGTTCACATGTTATATAGGGCCTTCCGACCCCTCGGTCATCAAACTAAAAAGTGGTTGGAAGTAGCGGATCCAAATGGAAAAGGATAAATAGCTCCAGGTTTTGCAAACGTGAGGTCGCGGGTTCAAATTATACCCATTAAACTACCGACGAGAACCTACTCCTAACACAAGTCCTTGAGCACAGTTGGAGGGGTTAACAAGATTGCTAGTAATGTAGGACTCAACCCCACATTGAAATCTTTAAAAAAAAAATTGAGAGTCCTCCGGTGTATGTCAAAATTCTACCTCTAGTAGCCAAATCCATCGACAGGTAGATTATTGAGACCGGCCGTAAGATGGCAACATTTTGCCCCTTAACTAAGGAAGCAATTTTTATTCAGCCAAGATCTAATAACAAAACGCCATCTTTGAAGTAGGTGAAGATAATTTTCTAGATTTTACTATCATATACAATCTATTACTGCACAATGTTTGCATGTCTATCTAGCATCGATTAAACTTGATCAAAACCACTTAAGTCTTCAGATAATATTGTCATTGTGTGAAATAAACTGATTGAAATTATCTAGATATTTTCTCACTTGCATTAATTTAGACCAGTGGTTCCCAATCAGACGACCGCGGCCCACCTGTCCAGAACCAGTGGACCGCGGACTGCCTGTGGTCCACAGAAATCAAAAATGTTTCGCCAACGATTTCAAATTTCACGTACACAAGCTCAAAATCACATTGATTCAACATTTATTTCATTTTGAAAAAAAAAATAGTATGTATGCTGTTAAAATAATATAGCTAGCACTTTACTTTGAGTTTTTGTTTTGAATTGATTTAGTTTAGAGAACTCCTCCTTGCGCACAGCAAAGAACAAAAAAAGTGGTCCTGTTCAAGAAAAGGTTGGGAACCACTGATTTAGACCATGTAACACTTGAGAGTAACTATAGAAGCTTAATAGTACATACTTAGTCCGGCAGCATACACATAGACATTGCTCACGGATACGTAATCTCGGAACACTTTCGAAACATAGTGGTCCGAGATTTGGTGCCCATGTCGTTTGCGATGAATTTCTTTATATGAGCTTTTCTTCTGTACTTTTATCTTTTTTGTCTTGACTAACTACTAACCTAGGTTGGTACCTACTATAAAATTCCATCAGCGCACGTAACTAGGTAGGTACAATCAACAATAGAGACAGTTTGACATGTACAAATGTTATAATTACAGCTAAATAATAACGTGATGTGTTTATCGTGAGATTATTTTTTAACCTTTCTGCACAAAAGGTGGTGATTAGTGTAACGTCTGTATTATGTGCATGGGTGTGGAAGGGGGGGGGGGGGGGGGGTGCTACTACTGTATTTTTGTATGAGACAACTGACTGACAGGGTTAAAATTGAGTCTTACAATAATGTCCGTTTTTTTACACCTGGACTGAGTTCCCGAATGATAGTTCTAGGTACGCCTATTCCTGTCTGTCCTTTTGTGTTTGTGTGTGTGTGTCTCTCTCTCTGTGTGTGTGTGTGTGTGTGGGGGGGGGGGGCTCTCTGGCTCTTTGTGCAATCATCGAACGCGTCTACTAGAAATCTATTATAACCTGGATGTTAACTTAATTTTGTTTCATAAAGATCTGTTCCGCCATTTTAAAGTTTATACACTGTTATCACACGTGTCGGCCTTTTTTAATATTATGTAACAATTTATATTTTCCTATATTAAATTAAAATTCAAACTATTGTTGCAGAATTTGTTAAATAAAATTAAGTTAACAGAAAATCAAAGTTGTGTTCTGTGTGATACACAAAGATAGCAAGAAAGTGAATCTGATAAAACAGGTCTTGTGACTCACGTCTGTGATATACGTAATCTTATGTTACATAAAAATACATTAACTTTTACCACAACGGTAGTGACTTGGATTCCGCGAAATATAAAAAAAAAAACGACTGACTGATCAAGCCGAAGTGAAAACGCAGTCTTGAAGCTTAAAATTGTTTACGATTTTTATGGGCTTAGTAAAGGTTCATACGGTAGCAGTGGCGGAGGGACCTTAGAACACCATTACTTTCGGTTTCCCTTTGGATTGTAGTTACTTAGTATTTTAGGTACAAAGAACCATGTCTAGCAAGATATATTTTTGTATAGGGTTACCTCAGAAAAAAATTAACCCTTCGCTACTGTACGGTAGGTATACCCTATCAACTGCTCGTTTACCTAACATCGAAGCGGTCTTCCCAAGCACATAATAGCCCTACTGCTACAGCAGTAGTGTATATTAATAGTTTTTTACAAAATAATCCAAATACGGACATATTTTTTGACACACCAAATGTTTTAGCCCAAAAATTTTATGGCATGTAATCAAATTATTATTTTTATGTTATCGAATTATATTAACAATGTGTAATCCTTTTAATTAGCAATAAATGTAAATAATGACAATATTTTAATCGAATTATTATGTATTTTTATGTTATTGAATGATGAAATGTAATCTAGCGTGCAAGCGATTTGGTGACGCAACTGTAAGCTTGCATCGCTTAATAAAAAAAATAAATGAACCTTTACTACCGAGAATTAACAAGGAATTGGGTATTTGAATGTCAAGTCAAATCAGTATCTTTTTTATAAAATGTCAAAATGATTCGTTCTGTAGAGATTTGTATGAAATTTAACATTGTGACGTCATTATGTTCTGGTTTCAAATCATTTACTTTTAGTATTTATTTTGATGATTATAGATACAAAAACATATTAAATTATGCACGCATGCATTATATATATTTTTAACTCCATTTAAAGGCATATTATTACTTCGTAAGTGTAAAATAATTTATTGTTATTGATTGATTTGACATTCAAATACCTAATTGAAAGACCAGGTTTTTCAATTTTCAATTCCTTGTTAATTCTCGGGTTTTCCACTTACGACTGGTAGGTCTAAGCCATAGGCCATCTTGGTCGGTACCACAATAATGCCAGTTATTCTTTCGTGAAATAGTAATGTTAACACATCATTGTGTTTGAAGGTCACTGTAATTACTAGGCAAATGAGACTGCGAATGTCTCAAATGAGGAGCGCGGTGCAGTGACATTCAGATCTTTGCCAAACAAGGATTTGGGTGGCACTGATATTGTTATGGGCGGCGCGTGACGCTTACCATCAGGCGCACGACCTGCTCGTCTATTCATTTCTTTTATAAAAAAAAAAACAACACTACACAGGAAAAACCATAACAATAAAGATATCTGCAAATTTTCTCACTAATCATACAAGCAAAACAGTAAAATCCAACAAATGCTTTGTATACAAACCAAGTCTTTATCAAAAAGTGTAAAATCTATAAGTACTAATATTATAAAGCTGAAGATTTTGTTTGTTTAAACGCGATATTCTCAGGAACTACTCGTTCGAATTGAAAAATTCTTTCACTGTTGGATAGCCCATTTATCGAGGAAGGCTATAGCCTATATAAAACCACGCTACGACCAATAGGAGCGGAGCAGCAATGAAAATTGTTGCGAAACGGGGAAACTTGACGTAGACAAAGTTGTGCGGGTCAGCTAGTATTAAACACTGGTTGAGTTTTAAACCCAATTATAACTTTGTAGGATAGCGTTATGCGGACAGAAGAGCCGTGTCGAATGATAAAGGTCGTTCATTTATTATTTAGGTATCTACTGGGACCGCTTGAGTGAGCTTCATCGATTTACTAGACCAGAACTGTATACCTACTTGTAGTGTTTAAATTGTTTTTAACCGAGACGGCCACGGAGACGTTATATGCGTTTAGGGTAATCAATTGATCTACTTCTTGTTTAACTTTACATAGTAAATGAAAAATAGTATGTTAAACTAGCTTTTAGCTGCGGCTTCGCCTACGGTTCCTAAATAAAAACAATCTTAAAAAGCGGGGTGTATATCGTGTCAAAATTTGCGCTAATTCGGTGCACAAAGTTTTGAGTTTTGAAGCGTACATAAACCAACTTAGATTATTATTGTCAAGATTTTATAGGCTCTTTGATGAAGACACGTGTAAAATAAAACATGCTTTGCATGTAAAAAAATCTATACTAATATTATAAAGCTGTAGGATTTGTTTGTTTGAACGCGGTAATCTCAGAAACTACTGGTCCGAATTAATGAAATTCTTTCACTGTTGGGTAGCCCATTTATCGAGGAAGGCTAGGATAGGCTATAAAACCTCACGCTACGACCAATAGGAGCGGAGCAGCAATGAGAAATATTGCAAAAACGGAAATTTACGCAGACGAAGTTGCGCGGGACAGCTAGTCTTTAATAAAATCTTTAGGAAGTACAAGTCTAGTAGTAGTAATTAGTAATCAAGTCGATTTCGATTTAAATACAATCGGATGTAAGTCATTTTCCCACACTAATAGATAACCCAATAAAACTATGTATAATCATTAATCAATCAATACCTACTGAATAATACGTCAAAATAAATGACACAGATTATCGTTTGTTTTGACCAATTGTTGACACGAATGACCAAAGTCAATGAATTACCATTATCAAACAAATCAGTCTGCTCATTAATCAAACAAATTGGGCATTAATGATGCTAACGATGTTTATAGATAGTATCAATTTTCTTTGTTTAATTGTAAGACACATATAATTATAATATTAATGATTGAATACTGGATTAGGACGACCACACTACGATATCACAGAATACCAAGAGTGCGTACTTCGGTCTATCAATGCATAAACATCGTTCACTCGTGTACAGACAAGAATTTTAGACCACTTCGGACCACCTTGTTCGGAAGCCGTTCCGAAATACCGTGTCCGTGAGCATTCTGTGCAGGTTACCGTCTGAACTCTAGATATTTAGTGCTTATGCGTTCCTATTGCAGGGACAGAGTGGCTGTTGCCAGATTGGGAGGATTCCCTGCAAATTCGGCTCTGGGGGAAAATCTCGGGAGGTAATATTCGTTGGGGGTACTTTTAGGGAAAAATGTGAAGGTATTTTAGTGCCATATTTTGTGGTTCCATTTGCGTCGTCCATTGATTGCACCAGACGCACGGGCGATGATCACACTTGGCTTTTCCTAATTGACTATTGGGAGGTATTTTTTTTTCAAGAAGGTAACTTTTGGAGGAATATTGAATAAAGGTGGCAAGAAATTCACATGGTCAACACGGGACAGTCTTCCACGCCGAAAAAGGATACGGACCAAAATCCACACGTGGTCGCTATGAATTAAAAGATGTCTTTAATTACATTTGCCGGTTTATTTACAACTTTTTTCCATCATCGATACCGGATGGTTGCCAGTATGGTGCTAGTCTTTCAATCAATGACCTATGTTGATAAGAAATAGGTACAGAGGCCCTCCGTGGTTGTGTTAATCCAGGATTGTCTATCTGTGTGCCAAATTTCACTCAAATAGAGAGAAATAGTTCAGCTGAGCCGATATGATTGATGAACAAATAATGCTTCCAATCTTGTGAATTAACATATAGGAAGGTAACCAGTAGCGAAGGGTCCTTAGAACACAATTACTTTCGGCTTCCCTTTGGATTGTAGTTACTTAGTATAATGGGTACAAAGAAGTCATGTCCAGAAAGATATATTTTAATATCGGGTTACCTCTGAAAATTTGTAACCCTTCGCCTCCGTAGGTAACTTTACAATCGAAAATTTTTTTATCAACTAAAAAAACAACAAAAAAAATAAAAGAAATATTAAAATCTTTTATTAAAAAAAAATATATATTTAAAAAAATATATATTATTTAGATAGATATAGAAGCTATGCAATAGCTTAATAATTTCAGGATGCAAAATACGAAACGTCATTAATTGTAAATCAATTTTAGTTGTAAAAGAAAATACGCTATCGATAAGGGGATTAACAACTAATTTCAATATAACTACATGCTTATTTGATTATGTTGTATCTGTATCTAAACAACGGGATTTAATTGAATTAATAATCACGCTACACGGATCTTATATAGATAAGGATGTTATTCACATTTCATGCAATGCGTCATAATTAGAAATAGTGCTAGCTAATGGCAGGTGGCAACTGTTCGTCAGGCAATCATTGAGATATGATGAAGTGATAAGCTGTTATGTAAGATTTGGACTGAAATAGATAGAGGGAGACACACACAATAGAGAGAGACAGAGAGAGAGTTTTTTTTAAATCTTTATTTATTAAGGAGCTTTTGACTACAGTTAAGCCATGCCAGCTCCATTAATTACACATTATTTCTTAGATTAACCACATCTACTATTTTAAAAACTATGAATGCCCCAACATCCATCATAGATATTTTAAAAGTACTAATCATGGTATATCTTTCTTTGTTCTGACACATTCCACCAATAGCTGGTGCACATCCTCTGGAGTGCCGCACTCTGTGCAGTTCGGGCTGTCACTCTTGCCCATGAGATGACGAAACATACCCAGTGGAGCGTTTCCAGAACGAAGTCTATTAGCTATTACTATATATTTCCTACTAAGCGTAGTATTGGCAAACCAGAGAGCGAGGTGAGTAAAGCCTTTTCCTTTTTTTCCTATTTTCATTAAAGACAACTCCAGCACTCCGCACAAATGTACAGGGCGTTTGTGGTAAGACCCGAAAGCGACTTAACAAACATAGAAAAGCGATCTTTGTGTCGCAAAAGCTCTGGCCCATGTAGGAATTGAACCCACGACCTCTTGCACAGCAATCGTACGCACTGTCACTGCTCCACGGAAGCAGACAATACGACTGCGTATGAAGCAAACCCTTACTGAAGAACTTTCTTTAATGTAAGTTTAACTACGTGCGAACTTCGTTTCACTAGACAAAGACAAGCTTAAAAGTAAAAAAATCCAAAAGGTAGCAAAAATATTTCAAAATGCCATTCCAAAAGTTTTCGAGCCGAAGAGTACTAACTTTATATAGGTACCTATCTAGATGAGTTAAGTTGACTGTGAAACTTTTACTTTAAAACTGAAAGTGAAAGATATTACCTTGTCTCATGTTATAATTGAGATTGTCTTAAAACATTATGGTGATATAATGATTGATCTGCAGTTCCAGCAGTCTTTGGATGCAAGCAGTGGCGTCTCGTCTACTTCAGACTTCTGAGATGTCTTTTAAATTGGCAATTTTTTTTTGTCTTAAGTGCCCGATTGAGTTTAAAAAAAAAAGTGAAACTAGTAAGTTCGGCAGAGGCTATTGATAGAGTTCATGTTATGTACACTACTGTAACTATTTACTATAAGGAGGTTGTGTACTGCCTTGTACATTTCTTTTGCAACCTAATTGGTAAAAAGAATATCAATTTATCATCTGGAGCGCGTACATTTTTTTTAAAACGCGGGACTATTTAGTGCTGACCTTTAAAATACATCTAAGGTTTATTTCTATTCATTTATTAACAAAAATATCATCGATATTCGCGATTCGATTTGCACGAAGTGACGTTCAAAAGTGAAACAAAAAAGAGCTCATTGTTATACTTTCAAAGTTAACGGTATTGCGGCTTTCGAGGTTTAAAAATATACCTAAATCTATACTAATATTATAAAGCTGAAGAGTTTGTTTGTTTGAACGCGGTAATCTCAGGAACTACCGGTCCGAATTGAAAAATTCTTTCACGGTTGGATAGCCCATTTATCGAGGAAGGCTATAGGCTATATAACATCACGCTACGACATAGCTAATAGGAGCGCAGCAGCAATGAGAAATGTTGCAAAAACGGGGAAAATTTACACAGACGAAGTTGCGCGGGACAGCTAGTAAATTATAAATGACTAGCCGCTCTCAATCATGGTACAGCAAAATTACAACTATAACTATAACGATAGCGGTAAGTCGTTTTAATAATTGTCTTAATCAAGCTTTTTTCCTTTCGCCTTGATGGTGACATAACCGATTTGTGTGACCAGACACCAGAAATCAAAGTACTGTCATATATATTTAAAAGTATGCCAACGCCATAGATTAGAGTTTGCGAATTAAGTGCACATCAAGACTTAAAAAAACTGGGCAAGAGCATGTCGGACCATGCTCAATGTAGGGTTCCGCAGCCTTGAATAATTGCATCAGCAAAAGCGTATGTTCAGGCACTTACGTCCTTTTGTTAAGAAACGCAATTTATCGGCTATAACTCAATGACAGTTGAGTAAAATGCCTGTGACATACGGACAGACAGGCGGACATGACGAAACTATTAGGGTTCCGCTTTTGCCATTTTTGCTACGGAACCCTAAAAACTAAATTTTGATATCAATGAAATCTCTAAGAATAAAGATCGTAGATAGACACTCAAAAATATTTTGACAACAGATTTACTCCGAGAATTTAGTTATGTCATACTTGGGAAAGAACAAATATTCTACCAAATATGATTACGCTAAAATCAGACCCTGTGTTAGAAGTAGGTAACCATAACTACTCGAGCACATTATGGACCCATTGGAGGAAATTGACCTCACATCAGCTGCTCATTAAACGGTCATTTCTCCCATTTCATAGAGATGGGAGAAATGACCGTAGTCCTTGCCCTTTATGTATACAGTCAAAACGTCGAGTTTCCTTAATAAAATCTGATGTATTCTTTCCAGAGAGTTCTTCTTAATGACTCGGATGCTTTTATCTTTAACAGCAAGCTCATTTGCGTACCGACTGAATCAACGCAATCAATCGAATCGAGGTTATATATACTTATTAAAAAAAACACTTCGTGCTTCCTCAAACCCAAAGTAATATGTGAATTTATTAAATATATGAGTCCATGTGAACGTCGGAATTAGGCCTATAAGGTCAATTTCAAAAATTAATTCTGAAATTGACCTTATGGGCCTAATTCAAAATCAAATTTTGGTGGTTAGAGGTCATGCAGACTCGATATTTGGTCTTACTATCAATAATAATGTAGTCCTAATTTATAACATTTCCGGATGCCTAAATTATAGCTAAATCCAAATTCGAGCTGGCATGGTGGCCATAAAAAAATCATAGTCTTTATATTAAGAGTTAGGATCACACATTTTAAAAACCGGAAAAAAAAACTTATTCAATAATGCAGTAACTCGAATTAGGTGTACGGAAGTACATTAATGAAATCAACAAATTTACATTAAAGCAACTTTAATCGATAATTTGAATTAAGTAATTATTCAATTTAGTTTAGGTTGACCTCTCACATACATTATCTTATTTATTTCCAAGTTCATTGGGCAAAACTATAAGCCGTCAATTACCCTTTTGTATAAATAACAAAAGGTCAGGTTAATAGATAACAATTCATTGTACTTGAACTTGTAACGGATAATTAAATAGAGCAATGGATCGGTCAATCACTTTTTAAGATAATCCATTATCCATACAAATATTATTAATGGCAGAGTAATAATGTTAATTTGTATTACAGGGGTTTAAACGGCTATTACACTACCCTGAATCAGGGCCCTAAATCGAGGTGGCCTTGAAAATTTGTTAGAGAATTAGGGCCCTAACTCTTACTACACCGCTTTTTTTAAGGATTTAGGGTCCCTGATTCAGTGTAGTGTAATATGCGCATTACCTCTGTAATACAAATTAACATCAACATTTTAATATATTTTTTTAATGGAATGGGTTGGACGTAGCTTGAAATCTGGGAAAGGATATAGCATACTTTGTGGAAACGGTGCAGGTTGCGTGATTAGTAAAATAAGATAATTAGAAATAAGGAAATTGTTAACTATTATTACGCAATTGTTTGTTACCCCGAATAAAATAAAATAAAAATACATTGCCACGAAATCAACATGAACGTAGTAGAGACTAGACGAAAAGCTACATATATTTGCACATAGGTATAGTAAAGATCTTTATGTTTCGCTTATTTTTATTTAGGTCATAATGTCACTGATATGAAGGGTTCTCCACTCGTTCTTCATGTTTCTAGGAAATAATGTTGTAAAGAAAGGGGTAGCAAGCAATCTTAAGCTTTTTGTATAGACTACAGCTTCCATTCTGAAACATCATTGTATTACTTACAAATACATTTTAGCCACAATCTGGAATTTCAAATGTAACCAATTTTAATAAGATTAGGGGGCTCAGTCTCTCAGTCACTAAGGAGTGGTTTTTGTACCGAAGGCTTATACTCAAAATCTACATGAACGAACAATTAATCAGTACATACGAGAAAGCTAGTCTTGACTGATGTTATTTCAACAAATCTCCTTATTTGGAGTCCACAGGTCATTCACATTAAACCAGTCTGCGGTTCCGACATAATCGACGACATTTTTTATTTTTTTTAAACAAGGCCATCCGGACAACACATCAGCTGTTGGCCGGTCTATTTCCTGGTATCCTTGCCACGATGTCTTTGTAGGCAAACTTAATATGGACTTATGAATTTTAATATAATTTAAGGAAACTAGTGATCATATTATTACGGATATTTTTTTCTGGGCGAACTGTTTACGGTAGTGTTAAATAACGGTTAACTAAAAATAGCCTAACTAAAAATAACCTCTAATTTATTCCTTTTGTCCGAATGTTGATGGAGTGCCCTCCTTATTGTGGCTTTCAAAAGTGTTTGACCAAATTGTCTAGCCGCTAGTGGGTTCTGTGACAAGGGACTCGGACATATTATTGACCGTCTTATATATATTAGATATATTTCGGGACTTAACCGCGTGAATTATATAAAGGTACCTTTTATTTACCCGACGGACGTTTCGATCGAATTGCACCGATCGTGGTCACGGGTCGATTAAGTCCCGAAATATATCTAATATGTATAAAAATCGCGAAAGTTTAAAAACGTCTTAGGTATATATATTTGCATAAGGGCCGAAAACGCGATGCATGTACATGTGGTCGTTTCAAGGTGTATAAAGATAACCATCTGTACTCTGAGTATTTTTTGTTTTCAGGGTTTTCTTAGGAAACAGTTTATAGTAGTATTTATAAGGGTAGGAAGTCAATGAACAGATTATTCAAAATATATGGCAGTTTACTCTGATATTTGCTTCATATTTCAATATTCTGGACAATTTATAAATATCTTTCATTACTTCAATCACATGAATTCCACCGACGACGCCGCTATCAAAAGCGATAAGCGTTATCAATTCAAGATGCGAAATGGTACGATATTGATAATGGTAATATGCTAGTTTTATTGCATAGTGCAATAAACATGACATTAATTTTACGATGTTATCGATTCTACAATTACTGTTGGCTATGTAATCGATTCTTTTAGTCTCGATAGTTAAGTCCCATGAATCATATATTGTGTCAAAAATAAATATGTATTACAGTTCTTGATAGATATGCATAATATTATATAATCGCCAAGTATATAATTTGTATAATTCACGGAATTAGAAGTGTAGTTGTCAAGTTCAAGTGAATATTTATAACGGGTTAATGAATGGAAAGTCTTAAGGTTATATAACCGGTATACGAAATAATACCCAGGTATTGCAAGAGATAGGTTACTTGTGAGGACAAAATTATACATAACAGAACCTGCATGCCTAGCTACATGCCAGTAAATCACAATCAGACACAGGCATGCCAGTTAGTAGGGCCTGCTTTAGCCACGCCGGCGCGGTCGCCCCGGGCAAGTCGGGAGAGGGGACGGACATTTGACTGGATTCAAAGTGTGGGTCGCTCGCAAGGGAATTAGGAGGTTCCTACATTATTGCATACCTAGAGACAGACTTTTTTGAGTATGGCCCTTGAAGGGGCGTCATCATCAAGTTTTTGATCCACCTCAAAATAATCGTAGATCAGACGTTGAATGATAATTGGCTAAAGACTAATAAGGCAGAAGCCAGGGTGCCCTTTTACCCTGGCTTTATTCTGCAAGGATAGAGAGGGCGCGACTGCTATGCCACTTAGGGCCACGGCGCCCGGGGCGACAGACTAGACGCGCGCCCCCCTAATGCCGGTACTGCCAGTTAGCGTATACACATGACAATAAGGCAACATGTGACAGGAACTTTGACGCAAGTGTGCCAGTTACAGACATCTGTATTCGCCCTAACAGCTAAAGATGGATTCAGGAAGACTGCCACTTAGGCTGACTTCCACCATGGTGGAGCATTGTACCTATTAGCCTTTTAGTCATTTTTTGAAGTTAAACTGAAGGTCAGAATATTTTTAATCGTTACAGGAAACCAGATTGTTTGCAAAATTGAGATATTATGCCCATTCTGTTGCTTATAGTAGGTACTTTTTTATTAAATCTGTGAATTGATTTCATTAAGTTTCAAAAGATAAGAATAATTATGTACCTAATATGCATTGTGTGAAAAATATTTTTGTAAGCTAATAAGATTTTTCTGTAGATAAAACACCCCTTCCTGTCGAAAAATAGATTAAATTCGATTATAGTCTTTGCGCTCCTTATAAGTATAACTAATCAAAAAACGGTTTACTATTTGGCTTACATAAAATTTTCTCTTATTTTAACATAGCATAATCTTACTTGTCATAATTTTAACATTACGCATAATATACATTATGCCTAATTTCTTAGGTATTGTTTGGTTATTTGTACTATTTGCATAATTATTGAACGCGTATTATTTTATAGTATAACTTCACACAGGCATAATATTATTTATTTATGCATAATATTCATCGGCATAACAACGACGCAACACGGATTATAAATGTAATTATTGTATTATTACTGTAATAACTGATAACCAGAACTATGACCTGGTATAAAAAAAAAACAAAAACAAAATCATAATAAAATTATATGAACCAGTTATACTTAGAGAAAAGGTAATTTTGGCTACTGTTGTGTGTAGAATGACAATGACACTGCATAAAATAAACAACTACGTCGCACTTAAACCTACTGGTAATCTTGGAACTAATATCTACTATTTTTTTCATATTTATACTCATTGTGATTTAAATTAGACATAATGACTTCTAAAACAGTATGCCATACAAAAATCTATACTAATACTATAAAGTTGAAGAGTTTGTTTGTTTGAACGCGGTAATCTCAGGAACTAGTGATCCGAATTGAAAAAATATTTACTGTTGGATAGCCCATTGATCAAGGAAGGCTATAGGCTATATAACATCACGCTACGAACACGCATAATAGAAGCGGAGCAGCAATGAGAAATGGGGTAAATTTACGCAGACGCGAAATTGCGCGGGACAGCTAGTACATATACATAGAAGTATCAATATGTCATACCTACTTGTTAAACAAAAGTATTTTAAGAGAACGAATTTATGCGAATTAATTGCACCCCCATACAATACAACCAATACATCAATGGCAAAAAGAAAATCCAAATCGATTCGGCAAATTTTGGCGCAATAAAAAGTTCAATACTAGTCGTATGAAATGAACATAAAACATACAGTATACATTAAAAACCCACCAAGACGCTATAAAAGTACCTATTATTGATTTTCAGAATGAAACTCTTTAAACGACTTGCTATTTTCAAATGCATTATAAGACTGAGAAAAGTAGGTCAATACATAATAAAAATTCTCGTTAAGCGCTGGTTCTATATTTATGTAACAATAGTGCCTATTTGTAATAGTATTTTTTTTAGCCAGCTGCGCCGGGCGGTTTCACCCGCATAAGTCTACATCCCGTGGGAATATCGGGTTAAAAGTAGGCTGTGTGTGTGTGTGTGTGTGTGTGTGTGTGTGTGTGTGTGAGTGTGTGTGTGTGTGTGTGTGTGTGTTAGGTTCATAGATTATATATGTGTAACTTTAACGATATTTGCGGCGCACGCCAAAACATGTCGCCGATTGTAGAATTTTTTCCTACTTACTTGACGCTTATCGTTATATTTTGGACAATTTACACAATATCTTTATAAGTTATAGCCTATGTGTTATTCTGATGTATAAGCTAAATTATTGTAAAGTTTCATTAAAATCCATTTAGTAGTTTTTGCGTGAAAGAGGAACAAACATCCACACATCTACACATCCACACTCACAAACATTCGACTTTATAATATTAGTAGGAAGTAGGATGAATTATGATAATGGCGTAATATTTTTTTTTAAGAAATGGAGTATGAATTGCGAAATATCATAGTCATAATTTACATAGCTCAGAGTTTTAACGTATGGATATAATTTAAAATTCGTGTTATGACGACATAATTGAATCTTTGTGATATTAAGTGCACAATTAACACAAGAGACTGTCAAAAGTTAGGTAGAAAATAGGCTGGATTATAATAATAATATCTTGGGACAACTCACACAACGCTATCTGATCCCAAACTAAGCAGAGCTTGTACTATGGAAACCAGACAACTGACAAACATACTTATATATTTCTAAATACATACATATTATAGATAAATAACACCCAGACACAGAATAAACCATCGTGCTCATCACACAAAGTTTTATCCTGGGTAGGGATTGAACCCACGACCTCTTGCGTAGCAGTCGGATACACTTCCACCGCGCCACAGAGGTAGTCAGATAGAGAGATAGATTGAAATATAGACATTATTTATTTTTATCCAGACTAGCAAATAACATTATGAAGTATATTTTTGCACAATTGATTTATTCTCTTTGTAAGCAATGACGCGAGGAAGTGAAAGGAATTAAACTGTGAAAGGAATAAAACTGGTCAATTGAGAATTTGTTACGTGTCATTTTGCCACAAAACTGTTATAATATTATTGATTATCTGCATAAAAATATTTTGTTACACAACACAATACTAATTTGTATTGCAATAGTAATAGCAATTTTAGCTTGATCTCTCAAAATTACATCTAATATATAAAATTCTCGTGTCACAGTTTTCATTGCCATACTCCTCCGAAACGGCTTGACCGATTTTGATGAAATTTTGTGTGCATATTGGGTAGGTCTGAGAATCGGACAACATCTATTTTTCATCCCCCTAAGAGTTTGTTTGTTTGTTTGAACGCGATAATCTCAGGAACTACTGGGCCGCATTGAAAAAAAATTTTATTGTTGGATAGCCCATTTATCGAGGAAGGCTATAGGTTATAACATCACGCTACGACCAATAGGAGCGGAGCAGCAATGAAAAATGTTGTAAAAAAAAAAGGGAAAATTTACGCAGACGAAGTTGCGCGGGTCAGCTAGTCTTTATATATACAAATCAATAAAATATAAGTGTCTTTTGTAATGTCAAAATAACAGTTTTTTACTAAATGCATATGAAAGTATATATATGATTTTTTTGTCTGTCCGTTCCAGCTAATCTCCGAAACCGCTGGACGGTTTTTGACGGGACTTCCACTTTGTCAGACAGCGGAGGATGTAAAGACTAATTTTGACGTTATAACCTCTTATTAATCAATGTCCGGATGCACGCACGAAAAAGTGTCACGTAGCAACGGTCACGTTATTGATTGGTTGCAAAGCAGTCACGTTATTGATTGGTTGCTAAGCAACTACGAATGGCGATTGCAACGACATGTCATGCTATACAATTGGAACTAACGAACGTTATTGATAGGTTGCTAAGCAACGCGAATGGCGATATCTTATCAATATTTTCTAATGACGTTATCACGTAAAATTATCGTCCGTGAACCGGCTTTACGGACAACCTTTTTTATCATCTAACTAACGTTTATAGGGAGAGAGCACCACTGCAACTTCACGCGAACGAAGTCGTGGGGACAGCTAGGTTTTTTTACAACTGAATGTAGAGATAAGCAGGATTCAACGAGCCTGATTTTAAGTGCCATGCCAGCCCGTAGGAACATCACCGCCACTTTAAATCTTATTTCCCAAGAATACGAGCCTTGATCTATACTAACATTATAAAGCTGAAGAGTTTGTTTGTTTGAACGCGGTAATCTCAGGACCAGTAGGTCCGAATTGAACATTTTTTTTTACTGTTGGATAGCCCATTTATCGAGGAAGGCTATAGGCTATATAACATCACGCTACGACCAATAGGAGCGGAGCAGCAATGAAAAATGTTGCAAAAGGAAGGTACGCATACGAAGTTGTGCGGGTCTGAGTGTATAAGTTACTATTTTTATAGTGTTTGACATTTAGCAGTGAATAAATTCACAATGATCATTTTAAGAAATTGGCATATCAAACAGACTTTTTAGTTGGTGTGAGGGGTGTGGGAATGGTTCATACACTTGGTTGCAAAAAATCCGTTTAGAAGTTTTAAATATAAATCTTTTTTTTCTCACCTGTCAGGGGTTTTTGTGGTTTTAAAACTATCGCTGCATGATAAAAGTAACGACGCATTTTTTTTTCTTAAATTGAAACAAACGTCAATTAACATCAATCATTTCCGACACTACATCATTAGGCTTTACGTAATGAGCTAAGTCCGAGAGATATATTATAAGAACAAAGTAGATAGTAGGTACTTATAGTTTATTTATTACTGTTTTTCTAGCTGTGGTTATTTATAATTTCCGCCATTTTATATTATGTATGTAAAAAACTAAACTAACGTTATATACACAACTAACATATATGCATGTAATTAATTATACAATTAAACTTAGACATATTATTCTGCTGCAGATAATAATATATTCTGTCTGTTCGTATGACATCTCTTATAATTGCGATTGCAGTTTTTAGATAGTGTATTTACTATTCGATGAATTCTATTATACAAAATACAAAAAAGGGCTCATACAAAAAAATAAAAACCTGTTGGTTAATATTGTACTTTTTATCTGTTCCAATAAATTAAGTAGGTATGTACTAAAATAATACAAAAAAAAACTCTATAAAACGTGCTAGTCAAAGTAGCATCCATACTTAATAATATAAATGCGAAAGTAACTCTGTCTGTCTGTTACGCTTTCACGCTCAAACAGCTTAGCCGATTTAGATGAAATTTGGTATGGAGATAGTTTGAGTCCCGGGGAAGGACATAGGATAGTTTTTATCGCGATAACCGACATCCAAGCGGGCGAAGCCGCGGGCGAAAGCTAGTATTAAATAAATTAATATACACAAGCTAGCAATTGAAATGGACGCCTCATAAACTATACCTACTAGAACGCATACAGTAATTTAGTAAAAAAACGTTTTAATTAAGTATTTCCTTTTAAGGTACGGAACTCTAAAAATGGTCTAAAAGCCATATTACATATATATTAACTTTCTTAAATTGCAGTGTCAAAGTAGTGACATAAGTGTACCGCCATTTTATACAAAATGGTACGCAAATTACGTTTCAACTCCACCGCGAACGTTCAACAACACTCAACTTTCAAGCCAACATGCGCGGAAGGCTGTAGCTTCTGAATCCTGACCCAGATTTTGAAGGATTTCTCCCAGATCTATATTAATACTAGCTGGCCCGCGCAACTTCGTATGCGTAATTTTTTCCCGTTTTTGCAACATTTTTGTCGCTTCTCCGCTCCTATTAGTCGTAGCGTAATGTTATATAGCCTATAGCCTTCCTCGATAAATGGGCTATCCAACAAAAAAAGATTTTTTCAAACCGGACCAGTAGTTCCTGAGATTAGCGCGTTTAAACAAACAAACTTCCGCTTTATAATATTAGTATAGATTATAAAGAGGAAGGATTTGATTGTTTGTTTGTATTGAATAGGCTAAAAAACGACTGGACGGATTTGAAAAATTCTTTCATCGTTGTGAAGCTACACTAACTCCGTGTGTTCCCACGGGAATGGGAACTACGCAGGTGAAACCGCGAGGCGTCCGCTAGTATCGAATAAAGCTCTTTACAGGGACGATTACTAGGTCCTATTTGCTAGGGATAATTTTTTAAAACTTGATTATAACTACTTTACGTATTATGGTTACTGCTTACGTGAGTTTCATGATGTAATAGTTGCAGCACCTTACTGGCATGACTGTGTATTACAAATATGTCTATTGTAATAATTGACATTTTAAAACAGTTCTTTTCTCATGGCTTTATTCTTTCGAACTTTGCTTTAAATGTAGAATCATTCTATTCCAAATTTTGTCTGATGTTCATAATCGTTGCGTTCTGTAACCTAAGTGAATAAAGTACTTTTGACTTTGACTTTACGGAGCTAGGCTCAATATTTGTCTCTCTCTGTGCCATCAAAACTCTTGAATCAGGTCCAACGGCACCTATTACAAATTTTAATTAATTAAGAAACGAAACTAAACGCCGGTTATATCGATGCAGGACATACCACACATTTTTAACTGGATCCTACTTCAGACGCGCTATCATCTTGTCTAGATGTACTATGCGTTTCAAATGAGAAGATAATCGCGACTGCGACAACTTCACTCTGTACTTGTCAAAATTGTACCGCTAGCAGCAAAAACTCCCAAGTCGGGTAAAATACGTATGTGTATGGTAATAGAACGGACGTATTACTTATTTGCATTGAATTATGTACCTAATATTTTTCTTTATAATAATATTAATAGTATTCTTTATTATTTAATAAACACCAAAACAAAAATAAGTAAATAGGCTAAATATAAGTCTTTCAGTCAGTCGTGATATATTTTTTAACTAAAATTAACTATATTAGTAAATAGTAAAATACAGTGCTTATATATATAGTTCATTAGATTAGGTAGGTACTTCTGTGTAATACTAAAGACACCTTTTTACGAATCATTTTATTGCTGACCTTACGTTGCAGTCGATATGCGAATCAAAATGTCATCATGACAGTTATCAACTCATTTGAAACGCATAGTAGTATCAAAACCATAGAGCAAAACGTAATAATCGAAATACCATACCTTATTACCGGTCCACACACAACCCAAGTAATTACATTTATCACACAATCTAATCATAGAGGTTTTGTTTATCTAAAAATCGATAAACCACTTTCTATTGATCACAGTTTCTAGTAAATAACTATAAGACACCATACCCTAACTATTTTCAAATAATTTCCCTCCAAACTAGTCTAAAAACAGGTCTGCAGTTTTGACCCTTGCCTTTGAGTTTATTTCAAATTCACTGCCTCTTTGTTAAGTTGGGACTGGAAAATTGCCTATAGATTGTCGTTATTATTACATTCCTCCTCTAGCTGTTTTCTGTTGATTTCTTAGGAATGGAATATTAAAAATCGTTCCTTAAAGGGTGCCTATCTATCTTCAGTAGATTAGCATTTAAGCTCTTCGATAATCCTGGATCAAAGAGCATACTCTAACCACGCCAGGACACATACTTTCATGTGTATAGATAATCTCATTCTTCTTAAATGTTACTTCTAGGTACTAGGTAAACAGATGTAAAGACTGTTTGGAAAATATTTGCCAATCTAAAGAGCTGATATAAATAATGTTGTCAACTTTGCTTATCTACCATTACCAGGTCATGAAAAAAAAATAAGAGACCATATTATTATCAGTATCAATTAAGACCAATCAAGTTTTAATCACATTTTGTGCCTACCGAGTTTGGATGATATAACCAGAATTAATATCAAGAAGAAGTCACGTTTGCAATAATTATGTCGACGTGTAGTCAACACGTGATATTTTCAATTTGAAGCAATTCAAAAACGTGATAAATGAAAACGTCAGCTTCAGACAACATCATAATACAACGTGAATTGAAATGTATCAAGCTAACATTATTACGTAACATACAAATTCTCAGCTTCAAACCTGCACAAAGCCAGCCAAATAAGATAAAAAAATAACGTTATCTCTGAAATATATTCTGTGATTCTGTTCATATTTTATTCAATTCTTAAGTAAATCTATCTAGCTATTTTTATTTGTGTATTATGTAAGAATAATAGGAAGTTTTTTTTATTTTACAATTAGGTTACTGCACCTACACATTCCATTTCTACATCACCCTAAGGTAGACTGGCAGAGAATGCTCTTAGCATTAAGTCCACCTTTGTACAACTTTGTGCATAAAGTTTTAAATAAATAAATAAAATAAATAAATCACATCAGTAATACGTGATATAAGAGGTTTTTGTTTGCAGTTGATTTGTTAGCATTATGAGTGACAAGGTTACAACGCTAGGCTAAGGGTCAGTCTTGATAAACATGTATAATAATCTGTGAGTCTTACGTATACGATCAACCAGGTGCTAAACTGTTTTTGTAGCCTACGGATGTAGAAACAGCATAAGTATTATTTGTGTTATAGATAACACTCTGGAATTAACATATAAATCAAAAGCTCTAGTGATCTGACTTGGAGAAAAACAGCATCACATTGTTTCACTGCAGTTTTTTGTAAGAACGGTGTAATTGCCCAGTCCGTCAGCTATATTTGAACGAAAAAACCCACTGTATTCTACCGCTTTTGGAAAATGTCAAAAATAATAGTAAACTTTTTACTGGGTCGCTCACAGTGGAAGTTTTCATTGTCAATATTATCGCGTCCATATATATTATATGTATGACGTAATGATTATACACGTTGATATGGAGATAGGTAGCTTAAATCCGAAGAACATGAGGGGAAAGTTAAATTTATATATTTGTATTTTTATTTCGACCATTTCAACTCGTTTTATAATGGATTTGCTACAAAAGCGGACTCATATTTCGGCTTACAGAGCGTAACAAGATTCAGCCAGGGCAGGTTTTTTTTTGCTTTAAATTTATGTTAAGGTCATCTATATTAATATTTTAAAGCTGAAGAGTTTGTTTGTTTGTTTGAACGCGGTAATCTCAGGAACTACTGATCCGAATTGAAAAATCTTTCACTATTGGATAGCCCATTTATCGAGGAAGGCTATATAATCACGCTAAGACCAATAGGAGCTGAGCAGCAATGAGAAATGTTGCAAAAACGGTGATAATTTACGCAGACGAAGTTGCGCGGGACAGCTAGTTACTTATATAGGTCTTAGGCACTGGCGGAACGATCATTGGTCGGAATTTTGAACAAATAGGATTTTTTTCCCAACAGAAAAGAGCGATAAATTTATTGATCTTCTGCTGAGATAAATGCTTTAATTGTCTAGAGACAAGATTTTACTGGATAGACCATCTCCTTAAACACCAGGCAGATCAGTCATTTTGACCATAACCTCAAAACGAACCCTCTAGAATCAGCCGTTTGATTCGAGACAGTTACACAACATTAACACCATCTTTAAGAGTCGACAACCGTCCCCTTGCTGGGCACAGGGTCTTTTTACAATTGTGGAAGGGTTACCATACCTAAACCATGCATGGCAAATTAATTGGTAATTTCATTGAGATTGCCTATTTGATAAACACAAGGCAAGCGGGGAAAACAACATGCAAAAGCAATTACTCTGCTTCAGAGCATGGTAATGAACATCTTGGACTATAGACTAGTAATTAATATTATTAAGCCTTCGTTCTTGAATGTCAATATCAGTGTAGCCACTGCCATTGGTGGCGAGGTCAGTGACCTTACTACCTCGGTTTATCCATGTACAAGGTTCTAAGTCGATTACTTGCATCATTTATGTACCTACCGCTACACCACTATAGGAAGGAAACTAATCACGCATGACGGGAACAGTAAGTTTTCAAATTACTGTTGAAAACTAAGTGCAACTCATGGCATCTTTATTCATAACTAGCTGACCCAACTTCGTCTGCGTAATTTTTTTCCGTTTCCGCAACTTTTTTAATTGCTGCTTCGCTCCTATTGATCGTAGCGTGATGTTATAATATCTTTTACTGTTGGATAGCCCTTTTATCGAGGAAGGCTATAGGCTATATTATAGCCTATAGCCTTCCTCGATAAAAGGGCTATCCAACAGTAAAAGATTTTTTCTATTCGGACCAGTAGATCCTGAGATTCTTGCGTTCAAACAAACAAACTCTTCAGCTTTATAATATTAGTATAGATAAAAATATGCTGAAAATTGCTGAATATAATATTGACTAGCAACTTGCAGTCACAATCTATACTAATATTATAAAGCGGAAGAGTTTGTTTGCTTGCTTTGTTTGTTTGTTTAAACGCGCTAATCTCAGGAACTACTGGCCCGATTTGAAAAATTATTTTTTTATTGGATAGCCCATTTATCGAGGAAGGCTATAGGCTATATAACATCGCGCTACGACTAATAAGAGCGGAGTAGCGACGTGAAATGTTGCAAAAACGGGGAAAATTTACGCATACGAAGTTGCGCGGGACAGCTAGTACCAATATAAATACTATAAATCGAAAATCCTAGTGTCCCAAAATCAGTATAGTCAGGTATACGTTTAAAGTGTGTATCCCCAAAAACAGATTTTAGAAATTCAACCCCTAAGAAAAGGGTGAAATGAAGGTTCCAAACTACAATCAAACTTATCGCTGGAGTAGCCACAGGGAAAAGCTAGTACGAAGTATTAAAAGTACGTATGCAAGTATGGATTTCGTACTGGATGACACAAAGATAGTGAATCATTTGTTTGGCCGAACTTTTCTTGTGTAAACAAGGCATAATCGTTTTCTCTTTGATTTTTACAGCTTTCATAAGTACAGTCTTCGTCAAAACAGTTCTGTTTTTGTCACGATGTATAAATTCTTTGTTCGGATATATATTATTTATAGATTCACGAATCATAGACACTTATTTAAATATCGTCTGTTACTATCCATGGCTCCCAGTCCCTTGCGGAATCCGAACTGGGAATTTGAGAGTTTACCCTGGCTTTCCAGAAACCACTCAAGCCGATTCTTGATTCTCCAGGATTTAAAACATAGTGCATGAAAGGGCTGCGAGATTAATATTATAAAGCTGAAGAGTTTGTTTGTTTGAACGCGATAATCTCTGGAACTACGGGTCCGAATTGAAAAATCTTTTAATGTTGGATAGTCAATTCACCGAGGAAGGCTATAGGCTATATAACATGACGCTACGACCATTAGGAGCGGAGCAGCAATGAAAAATGTTGCAAAAACGGGGAAAATGTACGCAAAGTTACGCGGATCCGCTCGTCTTTCTATAAACCTGTCTGCGGTCTGAGTAAAATAAAATTAAGTCTTAGTATATGTAAAACCATGAAAAAAAAACCTTTACTAATGCATTATTAAGTAAAGTAGTTCCTAAAACCAATAAAAACTTAATTTGTAATCCTAATTTTCTTATATCAGAGCTACCAAGCGTGAAACAAGTAGGTACAAACGTAATACATAGAGGTTGAAATTGAAAACATTGCAGCCAATACAGAATGTATATTTAATCCCTGTCCGACCCGTTAATGTGTTATTTGATATCATGTTCCCATACGATTTGTTTTTTTTTTTTTTAATTTAATTACGAAAAAAATAACACATTAACCGATTTTTTTTTTGATAGAAGTCATATGGGAAAACATGTGGAGGCGAAAAAGATTATTTTGATTGTAAAGAGGCCTAATACAAACAAAGTCGATCAAAAATCTAGAAAATGTACACATTTAAGACTAAATTCCTGGTTTTAAAATTCAATAAAAAAAATGGTTTTGGCGGATCGAATTTATTTTATATCAGCTGTCCCGCGCAACTTCGTATGCGTACCAATCAACCCAACAGTTTTTTTTTTTCAATTCGGACCAGTAGCTCCTGCCTTCAAACAAACAAACAAACAAACTCTTCAGCTGTATAATATTAGTATAGATTTTTTTGCCTTGTTAATAGCACACACCTTTCGGGTCGGACAGGGATTAATTTACATGTTTTATATTGAATTTAACGATACATACACTATTAAATGTTGTGACGAATTTATATCAAAAACATTATAACTTCTAGCATTAAACTTGTTTAAAAAAAAAATGTAGAAAAAGTTTTACAAGTACTATTATTAGTTTTTTGTCAATTAAATGTATATGAGAACACGCAAGCATATATAGTAAACAGTAATTTAATATAACTAGCAAAAAAGTATAAGTTCCATATATTCCGTACTCATTAAACCTATCTATTTATAGATTTCATTCATACAGTATTATGCAAAAAAAACTTTACTACCGCCAAACAGTAAACAAACTCCTCCGAAACGAAACTCAGACCTAAATAACAAAACATGCAAAGTTGAATGGGATTCCGTGCAACACTCTTGAATGCACACGAACAAGCTAGGTACTAAGAAATTACGTCACATTCAAACACGCGACAGAGTTTTGTCTATAATTTAGATAAAGAGACAAAAATCTGTAAACATAAAAAAACTAGTGACCCTGGCCTTGCTTCGCTGTGCCTTTTTTTGGCCAGAACCATTCGCTGGCTTCCCCAGAACACCCAGCCGCATAGGGCATACTAACAGACAGACAGACAGACAAACATTTATTTTTATATACTGTATGTAACAGAAAGGTATGGTCAAATTTCAGCAGCGGATAGGGTATGTTATCAGTATTGCATCTACAATGGTGCCATAGCTGGTTGCATTATTATTACATAGTTATAGCATATTCTTTTTGTCAAAATTCTGTAGTGAAAGGCATATGGCATGAGAATTATACCTCCCCTGGTACAAAATTCGATTGGATTATTATGGCATAAAACTTTTTAAGTCATACTTTTTTTAATTAATAACTTTTTCATTCATAAATAAACGAATGAAAGAATAATAAATATTTTTTAAGGGTGCACCGATTGTGGACGAAGGCGGTCCAAGAAATGGGGCAACTGAGGCTACCGCCGCTTCGAATATTGACCAATGGCATTTGGATATCATGTCAATTGAAGACCAATGCACGAATTCTATTTGTCAATTCCGTGATTGGAAAATAACATGTTGCATCGTCTATTAGCAATTTAAGTGATACTTTTTTGTCGTGTATTACGTAATCTGCGGCTTGCAACGCATGAGCAAGCCAGTCAAGTATGACTAATAGCCGGTATCTTCATTAGGCAAGTTGTTTATGTCATGTAGGTATATCATATCGGTAAGATAAAGAGTTTAGATAAGTTTACTTTACCCCTTGTTAAATATTTTTGGCAATATAACAAAGGTGAAACAATACCTGGTATATTTACAGTTCGGTTGCAGAAACTGGACATAATCGATGACTATTAAAATCTGTTTCATTAATTCTGCACATTAGGGAATGCACAAATTGAGAGACTTCTTGCAGACACAGGACACGTGGTTGCTGTGCTGGCGACAGCAACCAGTGTTACTAACACAGCAACTATTTTAAAACAATGTGTAAGAGAACTTGTTTATTATTGCTTTTTTTTGTTTCGAAAGAAACTTTTCAGTATTATGTTTTGTTGACGCCGAACATGTGTGTCAAGTTCACAATAAAAACAATGGCTGCGTCTAGATTAAAGAAACTTGATTTGATAGTATGTAATGGCGGTCACAGTGCAATGGTTTTTGGGGGGGATGAGGGGCTTGACCGCTAAGGGTAAGTTTTATCAAGGTAACACACATACACGAGAGAACTAAGATATTTTTGGTGGGAGCTCGATCTCTTTCGTGCTTTTTATCTGCATCTGTCACTGATACTTATTATACATATAAACCTTTCTCTTGAATCACTCTATCTATTACTGACATCTGCATTAAAATTCGTTGCGTAGTTCAAAGTTAAAAGATCTAAGCGCACAGACAGCGGTAGCGACTTTATTTTATAGTAGCTGACCCGCACTTCTAACTTCGTTTGTGTCAATTTTCTCCGTTTTTGCAACATTTTTATTGATGCTGCGCTCCTATTGGTCATAGCGTAATGTTAAATAGCCTATAGCCTTCCTCGATAAATGGGCTATCCAACACTAAAATATTTTTTCAATTCGAACTAGTACTTTCTGAGATTATCGCGTTCAAACAAACAAACTCTTCAGCTTTATAATATTAGTATATACTATGTAAAGATTAACATTTTCACTACTAGTTGCCGATTGTCGGCGTCAGATAAGAAACACTAAAGTGTCTACGTTTGCACAGAACCTTAAGCACTAACAACGCTTTCGACAAGCGAAACATTTTTCGCAGAGTTAGCACACAATTCTGCGAATCTTCAACGGAACACTTAGGTGAGAGAAACTTGAGCGCCTTTGTTATTTCTGAAGTCCGTTCCACAGAGTTTACACACTATGTTACATTTAAAAAATATTATACTTATGTTGCTTACAGGGATTTTTAAACTCGCGATTGAAGAGATACTTAGGTGCTGTATAAGAAAGTCACTAAAGGGTTAGGCGATGCGTCAGGCATCTCCCTCAGATAAGCAAAATGTTTTTTTTTTCTTTTTTTTTTTCAAATATAACTAGCAATGTGGGTTGTTGTTCCGCATTACTAGCAATCCTGTTAACCAGGGAGTGGGCTCACGTCGGTAGTATAATGAGTAGGATTCAAACCCGCGAACTCACGATTGCGAGACCGATGCCTTAGCCATTTTGTACTTTCCTATTTTTTTAGTATTTTTACTTATCTACTTTGTGTGCCAACATAAATGACTTGGTTAAATCTGATGTCTGTCTATCTGATGTGCCATTGTAATGAACTCAAAAATAACAAAAGCTGCTTTAAAGTCTGTGCAGCAATATTGAAGACAGTCAATTTTTGTCTCACGCGTTTTTGTAAATGACTTGGCTTGTATACAAACTTAATTCACACCGGCGACAAAGTAATAAAACATTGTTTACGCGATCCGTTTCGGTTGAACTAAATAGGTGGGCGGGTCAACTACTGATCCCGATCTCTTGTCAATGCCAGACATGTCGACTACCTAATTAAGAACTGTTTTGCTAACGTATTAACTGTTTGACAGTGAAACTCGGACAAGGAAAAGGTCATGGGGATGTACAATAGTTGCCATCTAATCTTAATCTCTCAATTTAAATCTTCATAGCATAGGTTAATAACTGGCACAATGATTCTTCAATTGCTTGTTAATTATACGATGCTAACATATAGTGTTCGTAAATTGGATAAATTATGTACTTAGTTTATACTAAGTACGTTGTCATGAAAAAAAAAAATCAATTCTGAGAAATTCCGTTGTGTGATTTAAACGCATTTTTGTTACATTTGTTTTTTTTTTCAGGCTACAATGTGCGTTCGTTATCATTGACGTATAAAATACGACAAATTAATTAGGATCAAATTTCCGGAACACACATTTAATCAACTGGTTATTCATGAAATTTCAACCGACAAAATTCCGGCAGGATTAGTGACAATTTAGAAGTTAGTATAATTGAATATTTTACAAGATACAGAACAATGTTTTATTGTGTTCGAGCTGGAGGCTGTTATGTCACATGGAAGCCTACGGATAACAATGAAAATAGACGACTTACACCTTGACCTACATGTAGCACAGTTGTTTTTATACGGTATTATGGATGAATCGACCCAACGTCATTGAATAAATTGCTGTTTATTCCACTAGACTTTCTAAAATATTGCCCTGTATGGAAATTGAGAAGATATTGCTTACGGCTTTGTTTGGCAGGAATATGTGTTTTTTTATACCAGGTACATATGTATTAAAGGATACGATGTAAACAGTTGTGATATTACATAGGTATGCTCAAACGGGATCGACATCAAAGGTATCTATACTAATATTATAAAGCGGAAGTTTGTTTGTTTGTTTGTTTAAACGCTCTAATCTCAGGAACTACTGGTCCGATTTAAAAAAAATCTTTTTTTGTTGGATAGCCCATTTATCGAGGAAGGCTATAGGCTATATAACATCACGCTACGACTAATATGAGCGGAGTAGCGACGAGAAATGTTGCTAGAACGGGGAAAATTTACGCATACGAAGTTGCGCGGGACAGCTAGTAATATATAAAGGTATAATATAAGGACTATAGTATAGTAATTCCCTGATGGGCAGTTCGACCTCCCGTGTTTAGAAAAGTAATAAAAAAAACCTTGTCTATGAACCATTCGGAAGGACCTATAATCTCTCTCAGATCGAAGAATGTACATAACACGTCTCAGAAAAACGTGCCAACGTACACTTACGGCGACTAGTGAATGTTATCTCACCATTTGTATTATTATAACTTAAAGGAAATAAAAATAGTAGGTACTTTACAATTTGTACTAACACAACAAAATATTTAAATATTCTCGCCATAAAGACAACCATAGTGGAACAAATATTTTATAATATTGAAACAGGCAGAATTAATTATCGTACGAACTTTCACTCAATTAAAGGCGAGGTGAAACGAAAGCGATTCTATATGACACCGCAAAACGAACCTGTCCGTTTTTTAAATTTTAAAATGTCGTGAATATTATAACACTGAATGGAAGTCAGATGCAATGTGCTGAGATGGCTATTCATGAAAGCGTGCCAAACAGTTACGTAACGCTGCAGATCAGATGCGGAGTTTCATTCATGAGTATCTCCCTGTCTTTCTCACACTCGAGGGAGGATGGGGTGCAGGGGTACACCCAGCATCAAACGAAAATCGTGCCAAGCTCCAGACACCCACGCTCTGAATATTTCGAAGTTTTGTAAACATATGGAATTAGATAATCGAATTTACTTATTACGAAATCGAGTTCTCGTTTTACGTAACAGTCTGTCCGTAGTTATTTGAATTAAGAAAGTTTATGCAACAAAGAGATTGCTTCAGTAATCTTTTTAGTAATTTTAGTATAAATCTTGTTGTTTTTAAACACAAAGATATCCGACATAGATTTGCGTCACAACATCACAAGTATTGACTAGTGAAAGTGCTTACGCGTACGTCAACCGATCAAACACACTGTACGAACGACACATTATGTATTATTTAATGACGACAGCGGTTCACCATAACATTTAAATTGTTGACAAAAAAATACTGACACGCTTATAATTGTAGTTAGTTCATTAGTTTTTTTTGCAGTGCCAGGTTCCCCGTAAACTAGAAGTGTGCATTATATATAATATTTGTCAAAAGACGTCCACTGCTGGACATATGCTTCTCCCAAATATATTTACCGCGACTGGTCCTGCGCCTCTCGTATCCACAGGACTTAAAATTTTGGGATTCAACATTGTGGATCCAGAAAATTCAACTTTTTCGAATTCAACATTTTGGGCACTCAACATTTTCCAAATTCAACATTATAGTCCAGAACGGAATAAGGAAATCAAAGGCTAATAAAACCGTCAATCAACCTGTCTCTATTGTCACGATCTTTATTAAAGTTACCCGATTACCACAACAACGGATGGGCCAAAGTTATCCTCTCTCCCGAGGGTTCGAGAGTAACTTTGTCCTGTTTCTGAAAGACTCAAGGTAAATGAATTATTAAACGAAGGTATAAAGGCTGAAATGCCGTCACCATTTACATTCGCAAATAATAAATTAGTCTTTCAATATTGAGTATTCGTTAATGTGGTTTCAAGTGCAGGATAAGAAATACAAAAAGCTTTTTTTCGTCTGTAAACGATTTATTTAACAGGTCTTGAAGACGAGGAGTGTGTTTGTGGAGAACATTGCGCAATAACAACTTCCGAAGTTACTTCATCTTTATTACTAGCCTTTCCCCGTGGGTCCGCCCGCGTTGATATCGGATATCGCGATAAAAACTATATATTTTCGCATTTATATGTTACAGCTCACACTTCCCCAAAGTCTGTTGGCAACAAAAGGATCTCCATACTACATAGTAACCTATTTTTTTAACAAATAACAAAATGGCACCTCACGCCAAATATGGTGTCAAAGGGATCTCCATAGTAACCTAGCTATTAAGCGGTAAATGTTGATAAACTTTCGCGATTTGTACACATTACTAAAATATATATATTACGGGTCTTAATCGCGTGAATAATTTAAGGTAAAATACCTTGTTTATTGCCCGACGTTTCGACCGTATTGCAACGGCCGTGGTCACGGGAAGACTAGTTGAGCTCAGCGTCGCCTCCGTGAAGCGCGGGTTTCGGAAACTACCCTCGCTTGATTTTTATCACTCACTATTACGGAACTGTCGGTACTTCGACACACAACACTATATATATATAGTGTTGTGTGTCGAAGTACCGACAGTTCCGTAATAGTGTTCGCGATTAAGATCCGCGATTAAGACCCGTAATATATATATTTTAGTAATATTAAGCGGTAGCCTAACGGCTAAGGCATCGGTCTCGCAATGGTGAGGTCGCGGGTTGGAATCCTACCCATTAAACTACCAACGTGAACCCACTCCTAACACAAGTCTTTGAGCTTAGTTGGTGGGGTTACCAAGATTGCTAGTGATATGGGACCCAATCCCACATTGCTATTTAACTTTTAAAAAAGAAAAAAAAAACCTACATTTTCTAACAAGTAACATAATGGCAGCGCACGTCAAATAATTACTTTTATAGACAAATTTTTGATACCTTGGGTTACATTATTGTAATTTTAGTAGGGTTCTCTAATTAAAAATAAAATACAGTCGGTTTAGTGGTTTAGACAAGCGTAACAAACAAACAAACTCATTTTTGCATTTATAATATTAGTTGGGACAAAACAAAGTAGCTTTTCGCTGTCTGTCATAGGGACAGACGCTTAACCAAAAACTACACCACGGATTATAATGAGGTTTTCACTTTATCACTATCTATTCTAATATTATAAAGCTGAAGAGTTTCTTTGTTTGTTTGAACACGGTAATCTCAGAAACTACTAGTCCGAATTGAAAAAATATTTTTCTGTTGGGTAGCCTATATACCACTAAGAAATTTTATGAATGATTAGCTCTCCCGCGCAACTTCGTCTGCGTAAATATTCCTCGTTTTTGCAAAATTTCTTATTGCTGCTCCGCTCCTATTGGTCGTAGCGTGATGTAATATCGGGGTCTTTCAGACTCTCTCACAGACGTACATCATACAAACTAACCCTGAAAAGATTACACACCTTTTTTCAATTCGTGTAAAAAGTAAATTGTTATTTAATGACTTCGCGAACGAGCATCACGCATGTATTCTTATATCTATACTTAATATTATAAAGCTGAAGAGTTTGATTGTTTAAACGCGGTATACTCAGAAACTACTGATACGAATTAAAAAAATCTTTTACTATTGGTTAGCCCATTTATCGAGGAAGGATATAGGCCATATTACATTACGCTACGACCAATAGGAGCGGAGCAGCAATAAGAAATGTTGCAAAAACGGGGAAAATTTACGCAGACGAATTTGCGCGGGACAGCTAGAAATAAATATATTCTTTCGAAGATATACTACCGACGCTGTTAAATACATTGTGGTCATACTTATTGATATGTACTTATTACTGTAATATGTAATACAACAAAATATGTGAGAATATTTTGACTTGTGACCTGCTACTTACTTTGTTGATGTATACATGTACAGATTACAGAATGTTATTGACATACATAAGAGATTCAACGTGATATAAACAACTAGCGGACGCCTCGCGGTTTCACTCGCGTAGTATCCGTTCTTGTGATATCATTTTTGACTTGATAACGTCTCGCGTCTATTAAAATGGATGACGGAGTGCACGCGCGAAAAGTCTCGCGTAGCAACGGTCATGTTATTGGTTGGTTGCTAAGCAGTCACGTTATTGACTGGTTGCTAAGCAACGCGACGGGCGATTTCGCCTGCTGATAGGCTGAAGTATTGTGGCCGTCCGGCGCATGCGCCCGGGTCCACTAAAGCCATTACAGGCACGGTTGTTTATTACAATGTCATCAATGTTTTCTTAAGACGTTATAACATAAAATTATCGCCGTAAACCGACTTAATAGACAACCATTTTTTTTTTTTCAAAAGATTTTACCAAAAACTTGACTTTACAGGACCGACACTATCTCTTTCTAATTCTAAAGTTCCAGTCTCAACTGGTTAAATTAGTTATCCCTAGTAGCGAAACTGACATTTGTGCTTTTTGATAACCTTTCGGGTTTTTATCTGCCGACGGCTCAAATGTGTAACCTATATATAATCTATATTGATTAATGGATTTGGCTAGTAGAGATAGAATTTAGTATGGAGCTTAAGTCAAAAGAAGCGGCCGTAGCCTAATGGCTAAGGCATAGGGCTCGCAATCGTGAGGTCGCGGGTTAGAATCCTACCCATTCTAGAAACTACCGAGGTGAACCCACACCTAACAAAAGACATTGAGCTTAGCTGGAGGGGTTAACAGGATTGCTAGTAATGTGGGACCAAATACCATGTAGCCAAATCGATCCATAGATAGGATATTAAATACCGCCGTAAGTCAGTGAGATAGGTCATTAGTGAGAGTGTGTTAGTTTACAAGGGCATTCCTGATGTTTCATTTTTTTAAAGAGTTAGGTCTGTAGGTCATTGTTTATTTTATTATCGTCATTATCTACTCTACAATTTCAATCATTAATTAATAAATCGGAAGTCAATCTTAATTATGTACTTATCGTTATAATTCATCAATAAATATCATCTTCATTAAATTGCGCGGGCGCATCCGCCATTCAAACTATCTAATATTAAATTTAAATTAATTCCTCAGTACAATAAGTAGTTTGTAAATTTAAAGTTTTGAATTAAATTATTCGTATAATTTACATAGGGTATTATTTAAATTTTACTATAAAATTACATTTTAATTTGTATTATAAATTACCTATAAATATACATTACATTACAATAATGTATCTGTTTGTTTACAATGTTTTAAGTTGACCTGTTGAACAAATTTTTTATTTTAAAAGGGATATTAATGTGGAGGAAGCCATTTTTATTTCTTTGCCTGGGTCAAGTATGATTTTATAGCCTTAAAGTTACATCAAAATTCATTCAGTAGTTTTAATGGGAAGGTGTAACAAACATCCCCAATAACATCCTATTCTATAATATTAAGTAGGATAAGATGAAATGGCCATGAATATTTGATATCGGAGATAACTAAATCAATTAAATAAAATATTAAATGATGTTATTTATCACATTATGTTAAATGTGAAAACATGTGCACGTTTTTTTAATAGTATTTTGAATTTGATATCAGGTTCATATTTGATAACAGGAAAACAACAGCTGATATAAAATATGGCGTGTTCTTGTATTGAATCATTATTTATAAAGCAGTTATTAATAGTCTTGTTGCATGGTTACAAATATAGCACAAGTTGGTCACAATATTCAAGCAATTATAGATTCTATAATTTACCAGGCAATTTTACTAATTTCTCTCTTCATTAGGACTTAAAGGAGTATTTAAACTCTTATAAGAACCTTTCTCAGACTTCAAGGAATATTTAATCTGTTAATTTTTTCGGACTCCAAGGAATATTTTGGTCCAGTCATTCTCAAGTTATGCACTTATCAATATTCGTGTTTCATTTTATAGATGTTAATATTAATTATAAGTGTGTTTCTGGTTTTAAATTTATTCACATAGTAGAACAGAGACCCTGTTTAAAGTGGTTTTTTTGTTTAGAGAATGATTATTTTTAGTCTATTATGAGAAAGTTTTCTAACAATTTATTTGTCCACAAAGCTTAAAACATTCATTAAAAAATTGTCTTTGCAAATCTAGCCTTTTTTAAATCCTGTTTACAAGGAGTAAATACTTAAATTAAATGTTAAAATTATTCTTAAAACTTCTTGCCTGACAAAATGGTGAATTTCATATAGATTTTATATAAATATCAGCTACATATTTAATATTTATTTGTTTAATTATGTAATTCATATGATAACGGAGTTTAAACATTTCAAACCTTACTATAATTATATTCATATGGGCTGCTTATATACCTTAATAGGTATAATGTTAAGATTATTAAAGATTTCAAGGCCTATTTGTATTTCCTTACAAATTAACTAGAAAAAAATATAATATTGAATGAATGAGCACATGGCATAATATGTATATTGATAAACATGTTCTTAAATTAAATATTAATTTCCTTAAATTATAAATATAATAGAAGAAATTGAAATAATTTGGTGTTTGTTAAAAGGTCTGAAAATGTTTAAGAATTGCATACAGTTTAGCAGTTGGATAAATGAAACTTTATATTTGATAAATGTATGTCTAACATTGCATAAAATTGGAAACTTGAAAGCTATAGAAAACATGTAGCAACATAATATTTAAATAGTAAATATCCTGAGTGATTCACTAATGCCAAAATAATACCAATTCCATTTGGAACTTGAAATTTGGGAAAGTAACTTCCATATGGGAGAATAACATAGTCACCCATTAAAGAAAATTCTAATAATTTTAAATTCTTTTAAAGTGAAAGCTATAGTTTAACTTCAAAAAATAAGTTTATTATTTTTTAGGTACCTACTATGAGATGAGCAGGTACTGTGTTAGAAATTATTAAAGAATTTGCATGACTTGTTTACACTTTCTCTGAATTTGGTGACACAGAATGAGCTATTTAAAAATAGCCGCTGATGCTGACTAATATTCTGATAAGAATTATACATTCTGAGAATATGTGTACCTGTTTATAGATATTTAATATTTTTTTAATACTAATGAAACTAAGTAAGTACCAGAAGTTTGTTTTGTGTGACAAATGGATTATGATAGTTGCTAAGTTACGACACTTAATTACTTTTACTGGGACAGTGGGACACTGAACTTGATAGATATAACAGTTACTTACCTTGGTCGGTTCTGCATGTAATATTGACCGCCGAAAATAAACGCCATATACACCCCAACGTAGTAAAATGCTACCGTCCAATTTTCTGTCATCCATTTTCGATAATTGGAATGAATAAATTCGCTCTCAAACTCGAAAATATACGAGTAATTAGGAGTAATGTCCAGATTGTATGCCATCACCGTAGACTCCATTTTTTAAAGTTCGGACACCGGTCACGTTCACCAACGACAAGCGCGCACAATTCTAATATTTTTGTAAATGTTGCACTGATAAATCACATGAGATATTTAACCTATAATTTAAAAACAGGATACCGCTGTATCGTTATATCACAGATGACTAAAATGTCAATATTTCAAATGGGCGGTGAGGCGTGTTGCCGATATGACACTAATATAAGTAATGGTCATAGATGTCCTCGGTATAACCATTTATTCGCAGTGACGAGGCGTCGGCTCGAGCCCGAACTTATTTCACTCGTCACAGCGGTAAGAGGAAAAGATGAATGAACTCGGCTCACACCACGCCGCGTATCGCCTTCATTTTCTATTTGACAGAAGAACCCGCCGCCCGCCGCGCCACACTCGATGTGTTTGTGTTGCCAGCTGTTATTCTAATTTGTACCAAATTAAGTGTTTTGGACTTTTCTGTATTCGCAATTTTTTTTTTCAATTAAATAAACAAAGTTAAAGTACCATTGATGTGCTTTGTGCTAGAAAATTTTGCATAATATTAGCATTTGACAGACAGCAGAATCTTATTGGACTACTATAATAAATTTTGAGAAATGTTTGACAGGGCCCAAATTAAGGAGGATGATGAACATCTCTGTGTATAAAAAACTGTGCATCAATATGCATTATAAGTAGTATAGCGCGAATAACTTCAAAACTATCAGTACAAACATTATTACACGAGATAGACAACGACAACATTTTGCTGGGGCAATGCAAACTACTTCGTTGTGCAACCCGTTTTTGAAGTATTATGCATAACTTACAGCTGGTTACTTATTCGATTTGTCTTGTCTCCATTTAGAGTATATAGGGCCAAGGGCATTACGTTTCGCGATAAAAACCCAGTTTATAATATGTGTGCCAAATTTCATCCAAAACCGTTAAGCCGTTTGTGCTTGGCAGCTAACCTAACATTATACAACATGATTCATCTCTACCAAATATTGGTAGGATTATTAATTTTAAAATTCAGATACTGGTAACATTATTTTATAGCTGCGTTCAAAGTTCAACTTTACACTGAACCCGAAACGTTCCCCTAATCAAATCTTGTTTGCATTTTTTTGGTTGCCCGGTGGCCCCTAGCATCTCATCATTTATCTACTACTAGTTTCTGTAATCTGCACATATCTATACTAAAATTATAAAGCTGAAGAGTTTGTTTGTTTGAACGAGATAATCTCAGGAACTACTAATAAAATATTTTACTGTTGGATAGTCCATTTGTCGAGGAAGGCTATATAACATCATGGTACGAACAATAGTGGAAAAAAATGGCGCAGGCGAAGTCCGCGCAACTTCGCCTGTGTCAGCTAGTTTGAAATAAAAGTCATCTTGTTAGGTACACATGGCTTTATTAGTCATAGAATACAAGACCTGGGTACATAGACACATTAATTATTTAAGTAGCGTATTTAATAACTACAAGTGAAACGGTATCACTTAAGTAAGTAACATGGCACTATAATGTAAGTAATAAATAGACACCCATGTACAATTCGCGCTACCTAAGTTTGCGTATGTGAAGTTGTCTTCGAATGTAGTTTGGCGCAGGGACGTCGTTCCCCGCCCGTCTCCGTCATCCCCTCCGATACCTAAATTCGAGTTGTGCGCAGTTTACGCGCCAACATCAGACATGCAAACTTAGCTGGCGACATGTGGATTATATTTTAAGAACTACGACTTTTATTCACAAAACACAATTACAACTTTTTTAAAGTAGGTATGTGGTACCTACACAGCACACACATAAACCTATCTTATTAAAGTAGAATCTAAGTATTAACAATTAACTGAATTTGAAAGTTAAACGCACTGAGTAAATACTTGAAATAAATTAGTAAAAAGAACATTTCCAAAGATCAACATGCCATAAAACCTTCTATACAGCTCTTTAACAATAGGCAATTTACTTTTAACTTCACGTACGTTTTCCACATTCGCTTCAGTTTCATTAAAAAATGTGTACATGTAAAACGCAGGTTTTTCTCCAATATTTAACACTTTGTGGAACGTTCCCGAGGACACATTGACCTTGTTATGACTGGTTAACTTGAAGGATCGCCCAATCTTATTCTTAGCTACCTGAGACTCATAGACGACAGTGCCCTCAAGAACGGTTAGCGTGACATTTTTAAATTCAACTGGGATGTATTTTTCTTGATCGTAGCCTGCAAAAATACAATATTGAATGAATACTTAAGTAAAAAGTATCTACTTATTTCATTTCAGAGGTAAATTGTGAAATCTCTGCCCACGGGCAGGTTTGCAGTGTTGGCCGCCCTAGGCGCAGGCAATGCCAGACGCCCCTTTCTGCGATACCATTTCACCCGATACCACCTAAGTACCTCGCACCAAAAGGGGGGGGGGGCGACTACAAATCAATTGACCCAATCGATACCGCCTAAGTACCTCGTGTGACAAGAGGGGTGGCTGCGTGGTCTCGCGCCTTTTTGCCAGTCTGGACATTTGCACCTAAAATCTAGCCGCTCTAGGCCCGGGCCTTAGGGCAAATCCGTCTCTGCGGGCATGGCATTCAATTGGGCCTTGTGCAGGAATTTATTCGGCATATTTTAATTTTCCAATTGACTATGAAATTACTGGGCAGAGTACATTACCCACCTTATTTACCCAAATTAAAAAAGTTAGTATTATCGCACCTTAGTGGCAGTAAAAAAAGTTGACCAACCTGGAAAATCAGCATAGAATACAACATCACTGTAATTACTCCACGAATGCACATCATTCCTGATATCATCCAAATCTTTCCTCCAATGTATAGCTTCATCCAACAAAGGCATGAGATATGAAACCTTGCTGAAAGGAGACCAGCTCGCCTTCAGCAGGTCTACTTTAGGATCAAACATCCGTTGCACGAATCTGCCATTCATCGAGCACCAAATATCGACATAAATCGATATGTTTTTGGATAAAGCAAGCGATGGATCGTCACAATCACAATTGCTTTCAGTAAATTCATATTCAAGGTTATCCTTCAAACATTGAGCGTATTGAATTAACATGTCTCCATGTCTCGACCATCTGTCATTTGGCGCGTAAAGTTCGGGTGTGAGGTACATTTCTGCCTGGTTATCATTGTCTACAACTTTGATGGCGACGGAGCTACTGTCCCAAGTGTGAACCATCATGTCCCATGAATAGCCGTAGAGGCCATCCGTCCAATTATTGTAACCCTAAAAAGAATGTTAACATATTAAAATTAAAATTACCTTAGTTCAATTAGGACTTATGTTAGTGGCACTGCAAAGTTGTGAATACTATGGAACAATAGATAATTAGTTTTAACGTTTCCACTGCTAGAAGAACTATTTACAAATTACACAGTTTACGACGCCCTTTATTACCTACTTACACTTACACAACACCTACAATAAAATATAATTAATATTAAAAACGTTTTGAGTTCCTACCAATCGTGTTATGTTAGAAAATTATGCGCCTGGTAACCCTAACTAATTACCTAAATAGCAAATAGGTGCCTACAGTAAATAGATACCTTTATTTAGAGGAATCTGGTAAATCCATTCTTAAAGGAAACGCTGCTCAATTTGTGGAAGATTTGTTATTGGCATTTATTAATGTATTTATTTTACAAAACTAGTTGTACAGACATCTTAGAATCTTATATTAGAAACAGAGCATTTAGAGTAAAACAAGATGCGTACTCAGAGTTTAAAATAATAAAAGCCGGGGTGCCACAAGGTAGTGTGTTGGGGCCGATTCGATCTGTTATAGACCTATGACATTCCCAAACTGAATAATAACACGATTGCAACCTTTCCATCGACACCGCTATTATGGTTACCGGGTCTAATTATAAGGAAGCAGTGGATAAACTTCAAATAGCTTTAAATCACTTTCATGACTGGGCCCAAACATGAAAGATAAAATGAAACGAGTCAAAATCCATACATATTGACTTCACTAACAAAAAGGGGGAATATCATCCAATATATGTAAATTGCCTACAAATTCCATACGCAAATACAGCGAAGTACCTAGGTATGACACTTGACGCTAACATATCAACCCATATGATGGCCCACTGCTGGGCACGGGTCTCCCCAGTAGAACCTACTAGTATGTAGATCCTGGGGGTAATTGCCATAATCGCCACGCTTGGCGAGCGGGTTGGCGATCGCAGTAAGGCTTTAAGTACGCAGAGGACGCTGCTGCCCGTCCTCCGGGGTGAAATCCCTTAGTCGCCTTGACGACACCCATGGGAAGAGATGGGGTGGTACTATTCTTAAGCCGGCACCACACGGCAACGCTAAGCTTCGACGGAAAGCTCACGTAAAAAGAAAAGACAAGAACTAGACATGCGTTATAAAACTATGTACTGGCTACTTGGAAGGAAGTCAAGTGTGTCTATACATAATAAAATTTTAATATATAAGCAGATTCTCATGTCAATATGGACCGAAACGAATCGTCGAAAACACAATGAATCCGTACGATTCTAACTCTGGGGCTGTACAAAACATTATTCAGCGGTTTCGGAATAAAGTGCTAAGGGACATTGTCAATGTCCCCTAGTATATCAAAAATGAAAATCTCCATCGTGATCTCAACATGGACAATAGTCCACCAAATTATCCATAAAAGTGCTGAAGCATATGAATATAGACTTAGTTCACCACGTGAATGTCGAGGCACTCCGGTTGACGTATCACACGGACTTAATGCGAAGACTAAAATTAATTAAACCGTTTGAGTTAGTGTAGTTACAGTGAACAAATTAAAGTGACAGTGCTTTAAAGTTACACAAAAACTAAGTGTTTTCATGTTATCAGACTCTAAGAAAGTGCAACAGACATTATTCTTAGTTATAAATTTTTGTAAACATCTAAAGTTAAGTTAGAGTAACATTGCTTATTAACCTTATAGACTACATCGTAATGAATGTAAAGAGCTCTGTTCTTTATACCCAAGAATAAAAAAAATACACCTGCTATTTAATCAAAAGAGATATTAGGTCAACGGAAATCAATTGGCGATTTATCAGGGTGGAGGTCATATACAGGGTGAATTCTAATGTACTAATAACCTCCCGCTCGTGGCCTCTTTACATTATACTTATTTGTTATATCAGTTTTTAAAATAACAGACATTTTAAACCTAAACCACACAACACCTACTTTTGTTACACAACCACCTATAACACATCTGTGAGACCCCGGAGTAAAATTAATGTTTTTGTCAGGTTTAGGGCCTAAACTTCACAATAAACAACGATTTTACTTCGTTAAAATAGTCTGTAGGTGGTTAAGTAATATTAGTTTAAATCTGTACTAATATTATAAAGCTGAAGAGTTTGTTTGTTTCTTTGAAGGCAGTAATCCCAGGAACTACTGGTCCGAATTGAAAAATTATTTCACTGTTGGATAGCCTATTTATCGAGGAAGGCTATATAACATCACGCTACGACGAATAGGAGCGGAGCAGCAATGAGAAATGTTGCAAATACGGGGAAAATGTATGCAGACGAAGTTGCACGGGACAGCTAGTATTAATTATTTCAAAGCTGATATTACAAAGTTACTTAGTGTAGATAATGTATAGAAGCCATGAGCGGGAGGTTAATAGTATATTACAAATCATCCTGTATATATCAATGTTTATACGCAGAAGTTGTAGTAGGTAGGTAATTATAACATAAAAAATAGTAGTGAAATATTCATAAATTAAAAGATGGACGTATAAGATATCTATACATTAATTATCCATATACCTACCTACCAGAAATGATTAAATCACGCTTGTATAAATTACCGCTTCACTTGATAAAACAAACCCATACTAGTTTTAGGGTTCCATAAACACTGAAGCTTTATACTTTTGTCACGTCGGTTCGTCTGTCTGTCTGTCCGTCCGTCCGTATGTCGGGCAATAAACGAGGTATTTTTATATATATTTTCATAATATTAAATAATTATGTGTATTTAATTATTAGGAATTTATGTAGATACTTAATACTATATAGTAACTCAAGGTCTTGCCTCTATATTCAAACCATGAACTCGAATTCAAACGATACTATATAAGAAACAATACCTGCTAACGTTCTATAGATTTTCCTTCGCTAAAAAAAGGAAAATTTAGCATTTTTCTTTTTTTTGATGACAGTGACAAGTAAAGTGTAAATTAATCTACGCTTGAGTTGACTCAACTCTTTGGATGGTGTTGCTACTAAAACATTTTGATAAGTTCTTACCTTGGTTATAAAATGGGAATACGGCAGAAAGGCTTGAATCAACACATAGCACGCTATCAGAAACATTGTTCTTCCCTTTTTAGGACTCTTCTCGATGTTTTCTTTAGTCTTAACCTCGTTCCCATCTTTACCGTCAGGATTTTTATTTTCTTTGACTTCCTCTATTTCTCTCAATTCATTTTTTTCACCAACGTTTAATACTTTAGGGGCGTTATCAATATTTTCCTGATTTACTCTTTGGTTATTTTCATTTGTTTGATTAGTGTTACCACTGTCTGTTTCAATGTTTTTGAATTGGCGATAAGCAGCCAGCTGTAATTTTCTGAATGTAGTTAGAATACAGCTCTTGGCTTTGTTGTAGTAAATTTTGGAATTAACTGTAACTTTTTTAGGCCAATCGAATGGGTAAAATAGAGGCATAGTGGCCAAACATACCCAGGGAAACATACCTGAAAAATAAAGACGTAGAGAATTAAAATAGGTATGTATGATAAAATTAAAACATTGGTTTGATTTTTCAAGTTTTGTTCTCTATCTAAGTTTGTTCATTAGATATAATGGCCATTACATTTTTTAACGTGATAACGTTTTATAAATCGATGACCGGCTGCACTCACGAAAAAGTGTGACGTCAACGCTCACGTCCGTTCCGCCTGCTGATGGCGCATGCGCTCGCTTGTGCGTGCATGCGCCAATGCCACTAAAGCTGTCACAGGCATGATAGCTAACACAATGTCATCAATGTTTTGGCGATTGCAGCGACGTGCGATACAATTGGAATTGGAAATGTTTTCTTATGACGTTATCATGTAAAATTGCTGTCCGTAAACCGACTTTACATACAACCATTTTTAGGTTCCGTAGCCAATATAACAAAACGGAACCCTTATAGTCCTTGCGTCCATCCGCATCTTAGCTCAGAGACTGTTAGTGCAAGGAGGCTGTAATTTTGCATGGGTAGGTACACATATTACTTACGCCGACAAAGTGAAAAAATAAAATCTAAAAAAAAATGTTTTAGGGTACCTCCCCTGTATGTAAAGTAAATTATTTTTATTCTCACCTACCCCATCGTGTAAGATCTCTTTAGATAGGTCTTTTAAACCGTGGATACGCCCATGCTTTATAATTATATAGTAATGAGGTACTCTAGAGGATGCCGTAAATTTCGTAATGAACAAAAAAATATTTTGTTTTTACATCCGGTCGGAGCAGGCACTTAAATGTATTTATTATATTAATTTATAACAGTGAGTATACCTACGGCGGCATAATAATAAATATTCTGCATATTATTTATAATTATTATAAACGTCACCGCTACTGTGGATGTTAAAGATCAAGGCTTATACGAGTCGACGAAGTTACACGAGGAAGATCTCATCAAAACATTACATTTAATATAAAAAATAAATAAATACTTAGAAAAACATTTTTAAAAACAACAGTTTATTTAAATGTTCTAAAGCAAGAATATAAGTTTTAAATTAGAACACCCATTTTCATGCTATGCTGCGCATTAGTGTGACTATTTGTATCCCTATGACTACTAGCTTAAAGTATTATATTATTATTATCTGTGCTACTAGACAGGTGACGATAGGTGCAAGTTGATTGAAATATCAGGTAAATAAAAAGTTCGTAGCTTTAATACGACACGAGATTGATACATCTTGAGAAGGCTTGATTAATCTATACATATAAAAGGAGAAGCTGACTGCACAGGGTTTCGTTTTTTATCGTAGGCGAGCACTAAGAAAGTATTTTTGAAAATTCACCCCCCAAGGGGTAAAACGGGGCTGCAAAGTTAGTATGAAACTTTGCCGTCAAAATATTTTGGTAACAATCTGGCATCCACGCGGGCGAAGCCGCGGGCATAAACTACTGTTCTACAAAAAAGTATAATGATAGTTTAGAAACAAATTCTACTACCGTCCCCTAAAATATATTGAACCGTCCCAAAGCTCATCATGATACGTACTCTAACAAAGAATGCCGTCGCCGAACCCCCTGACACTAAGCACCAGCAGTCAGGGCAAGAGAACGTTCTCTGTTCATCATCAGCCTGTATCGGTCCACTGCTGGACATAGAACTCCTAATTTACGCCACGACACCCGGTCCTCCATCCAGTTATAATGGTTAAAGAAACATACCAATCCTGAAGAGTCTGCTGTTCATAAGATGGAAGAGAGCACAGAAGACCATGGCGACATGCCTGGTGAACGCCCACATCATCCAGATCGCGACGGTCAGGTCAAACATGAACACAAACCAGTGCACCACCAGGAAGTCTGTCTGCCGGACCGTCATGAAGTATCTGGAAAACATTGAACAGGTTACAAAGGCGATATCTTCCTAAAGTAAAGTGATACAGAAATAATTCTTTGTATGTATTAAAATAATAAGAGTTCGAAGGGAAGCCGATACGAATTGTTCTATAGACCCAAGGGTGTAGTTTGCCTTAGATGGGCCCTGTATCAAAATATATTAACTGCCTCTGTGGCGCGGTGGGAGTGTGTCCGACAGCAACGCAAAAGGTCTTGGGTTCCACTTTGGGACACCTTTGTGTGATCCACTATTTGGTGTTCCGAGTCTGAGTGGTGTACTTTGTGACCGGTCCGAGGTCCTAAAGAGACGAGCGTATATTTAAACTGATGTAGCGGTACGACCCTGTATAGACCCTCTCTCATTAATAGGTTTAACTTAAAAATTTACAAGATACGCCACGCGGAAATTATAACTCTTCCTTACAGTCGGGTAAAAAGCTCTATGAATACGTTTACATACACACTCAAAGGATTATAATATTGTCTTCGAAAAATATACTCAAATGTGTTAAATGTTTTGTTTCGCCACATCTTAAACCTACGTACTTATATGTTAAAATACCTACTTGAACGGATCAAAGACCCAATGTTCGCTTAAGTTCTGCACGGAATAGCCAGTTAGCCACTCAGCGGTTCCCTTCTTCATGCCAGCCATAAAATACAGAATGAAGAACTGGTATTTTAGAACGAAGTAGTTCCAATATGGAACTGTCGTCTTTTTCTTCGAAGGGTCCAGGTATGCGTCTAAAGACCTGGAAAAACGTTATTCGTTGAAAGACACACCAATTTGTTCAGCGCGCTTAGTAAGCAGGTACTTAAGTACAGCCTGTGTTATATCCAGACTCTCCACGAGGCTACATAAGAGAACGTGAGTGCGAGAGTGAGGACGGTGCGTTCGTGTCCTCTCGTATTCCCTCGCCTCGCCTCGCTGTCACTCCGCTTTGTGTCGGTTTTCCGGGCACGAGTCAAAAGACGCGAGGAGCTGGGGCGAGAGAATTAACCACACTCTAGTGTGCAAGACATTATAATACTGGTAGGCAGGGTTTCTTCAATCACGTCCATCTTTTGGTAGACGTAGCGTTCAACAGAATAAATCGAGAGTGTGGATGGCTAACACTCCTGCAGCTTCCACTCGCCAAGATTCGAACCAAAAGCCTCTAGGAGGCGACTCGGGAGAGTCTGGAGACGGCATCAGAGAGAAGGTCTGGATCGTTGGGATCGAATCAGAGAAATGACAATGGAAACATTACAAGGCCGACTGCGTGTTGTGTAATTTTGGACTGCGATTCTTAAAAGAGAGAAAGACTTTTTTTAATTGTGGATGAGTCCGGTTTAAAAATGTTAGTTTAGTCTTAATACTAATAGTTAGAGACAGTTTTAAAACAGAGAGAGAGAGGAGATAGAAGTGTTTTTTTATGTTATAAGGTAAATTGAATCCGAGAAATCATCACTCTTTGATGAAATCGTTCGTCAGAATAGGAGTAATAGTTAGTATTCTTTGGTCTCGATGATGTGAGAAACTGCCAATACTGGCGTACTTGACACTAGTGTCAGTTTTGGTAGTTTCTCTGCAAAAACGAAATAAATTATATTATCAAAATTAATTTATGGAAGTTGATACATCCGTTAAGACGCAAATAAATAAACAATTCTATTAGCAACAACGTTGACGCACGTTGGCGACTGGCCGAAGTCCTCCTGTTTGCTATTCTATACATTATTTTTATTTTTCATTACTAAAGTTACATTGTTTATCTGTTTTTTTTTTATTTGTATTTATGAATCTAAGCTCTAATTTTTATAGTTCAGTAGCCAAAATCTGTCTATCTGACTAGGAGGTATAGAAGTTTTGGTTAATGCTTTGTTTTCTCGAATTGAAGGTGTATTTTTGATATAAAGTCCTTTCGTCGTGATTCTTCCCTCTTACGCCAGTCTTTAGGAAGGTACTTTTAAAAAAAAGTGCATTTTTAGAATGTCGTTTGGACCTCTTCGGCAGAGTACATTTTGCAAACAGAAAAAAAATCACTTCTAAAATTTGAAATTTATTTAAAAACTAGTTTTTGCCCGCGTGGATGTCGGTTATCGCGATAAAAACTATTCTATGTCCTTCCCCGGGACTCAAACTATCTCCATACCAAATTTCACCTAAATCGGTTTAGCTGTTTTAGCGTGAAATCGTAACAGACAGACAGATAGACAGAGTTACTTTCATATTTATAATAATAGTATGGATGGATAATCAATTCCCAAAACTTCAACATAGGTATTTAAAAAAAAAAAATTCAATGGTATCTATTAAAAACTATAAGCCTTGCAAAGCTGTGGGTAGACTGAAATTGTTTCAAATTCCTTATAGGTACTATAAAAACTCATAATTATGGAAATAAACTGCAAAAACTGAAAAATTACCGAAAAAACATAAAACCAGCTTTACATCACGTTTTGCGTTTTTTGGGCTTTTATTTTCGATTGATCACTAATCTAGCCAATCATACCTTTGAATTAAAAGGGAAATATTGTCTGTAAAGCGTGAAAGAGAGAAAAAACTCGTGCGGCCTTGGACCCATTTCGGAACCCTGACGAAAAAACTAATTATGCAGAACTTCCAATTTGTTTCAACTTACCAATAGCTATTAGCTTCTGTACAGCTGATGAGCAGCGCCACCAGCCCGAAGAGATAGCTGTGGTTGTTCCAGTAGCTCTTCTCGATGAGGAACAGGTACCAGTAACAGCCAGTGAACATTGGTGCTGCGAATGAGAACTTGTAGCCAAGCATCATGCCAAGGGCTCCTAAAATTCAAACAAATATTTTAAAAAATGGCAATTCCAAATGGGTTTGGCCTACAGAATTGGACACAAATAAATACGTTGATAAACTTTCGAGATTTGTACACATTATGAAAATATATGTAAGTATATTACGGGTCATATGAGTCCACCCGTGACCACGGCCGTTGCAATACGGTAGAAATGTCGGGCAATAAATTATGCACGCGATTAAGACCCGTAATATATATATTTGCATAACAAATATATACGTTTTATAAACAGTGTGTGTGGTTTAGGTCTAGGATTTAAAATATAGGCACGCTCTGAGGGTCTAGTTATAAACCTAAATATGTTAATGATTTGAAAAACCAATGTGCAAAGTACCATTCGATTTTATTTGAATTTAGTTTTGGTTTTTGATATTAGGGGACAATTTTTTTATTTATTTGTTTTCATATTATGGATTAATATTTATTTTTATATTATGGAATATTTAAAGTAATTTCAAATAATACCGGACAAGAGCATGTCGAACCATGCTCAGTGTAAGGTTAGCGTATGTTCATGGCACTTACATTCATTACATCATTGCGTCATATGCACATTACGTCATTTAGTAATTGCTGAAAAACAACAGAAGGGCTTCTGTTGTTTTTCAGCAATTACTAAATGACGGTATATCCGATCATGTCCAAATAATTTTAGATGTTTTGGTCACACGGTTCAAAAGTTAAGGGGGGGGGGGGGGGAACACAATTTATGCAACTTTCGGACCATTATTTCCAAAAATATTCACTCAATCTAAAAAGTGTATTTGAAATCTTAAAATGTTTTTGAAAAACCTGTCGAATAAGGTGCCACACGTTGAAGTTTGCTGAATAAAAAAAATCTGCTTCTGTTACATATATGGAGTACCCCCCCCCCCCCTAAAATAATTCTTTTTTATTTTTTAGCTATCAAACTAAGTAGCGGCTATTACAAGACACCTTTTCACCAAATTTCATCAATATTCATTGAGTTAAATGCCTGTGACACACAGACAGGCAGACCGACGGATATGACGAAACTATAAGGGTTCCGTTTTTACCATTTACGGCCAAGGCTACGGAACCCTAAAATATTGACATTGTACTAATGGTACGAAGATAATAAAATAATCTTACTGCATACATTAAAGAAGGTTTATATTTGCGTAGTGAAAATAATTGCATGTCTATTGTCTTCACATCAGGTTCAAAAGATCGGATTTTAAATTACGTACTTCCTCATGTTTCCGAATGAACAAAAATAACATTGATAAAAGTTCAGTTATCTATAGTAAACCCTTTATAGGTAGGTACTTCATGTTTTTCTTCGTGTTGTCTGTAAAGGTTCATTTCCGTGCATCGCGATCGGCCGCGATGCTCGGAAATGAACCTTAAGCGTCGACAGCGCGAAGCGACTGTTTTGCGTAGTTTAAAAGATCTAAGCGTACTTAGATCTCCAAAACTTATACCAAACTTACCGAGCCACATTGCAGCGTAAACGAGTGCCATGTCAGGCAAGAGCACCGCTTCTATAAAGGGCAGAAGAGGAAAGTGACACATTTTGGGGTCTCCCCATCGTTCCGCCATGTTTGCTCCGCCGCGTTCGTCCGGTATGTCGAATAACATCGCCAATCCTGAGTGCAATGCATTTTTTTTTTAATATTTTGGATCAACTCACACAACGCTATCTGATCCCAAACTAGGCAGAGCCTGTACTATGGTAACCAGAAAACTGATGAATATACTTATCTTTATATATATATTTCTTGTGTGCGTGTGTATGTCACTGAACTCCTCCTAGACGGCTGGACCGATTTTGATGAAATTTTTTGTGTGAGTTCAAGGGGATTCGAGGATGGTTTAGATTCACAATTGAACCCGATTTACAAAAAAAAAGAGTCGAGACGAAGTTCGCCAGGACAGCTAGTATATTTCTAAATACATAAGTATATAGATATTACACCCAGACAGAATAAACCATCGTGCTCTGCTCATCACACAAAGTTTTATCCTGGTTGGAGATCGAACCCACGACCTAACTAACCACTAGACCAACAGGCCAGTCAAATTGTTTTACACAGAAGTGTAATTGTTTCAGAAAGAAGTGTACCTAATTATTTTTATTTTACAAATAGATAACGGTGGCGGTATGAGTGTCTATCTACACTAATATTAAAAAGAGGAAAGATTTGTATTTTTGTATGTAACGAATAAACTCAAAAAGTACTGGACCGATTTTAATAATTCTTTTTTTGTTGGATAGCCCATTTATCGAGGAAGGCTATAGGCTATATAACATCGCGCTACGACTAATAGGAGCGGAGCAGCGATGAGAAATGTTGCAAAAACGGGGAAAATTTACGCATACGAAGTTGCGCGGAACAGCTAGCAATTTATATAGGGAAGGGAAAATGGACAAAGAAATTGAAACTTCGATTCAAGAAATTCGGTACACAAAGCACCCGTCTGGGGGGAGGGGGGGCTGTCTATGTTATATACTATACTCGCGACACGGGGCTTGTAAGAGAATTTCGACACTGTACCAGTGTGCACTCCACCTTTCCCCCTCGTCATGCGAGCGACTCACACTTGGCCGGTTGGATGACATGCCCCCCCCTCCCCCTAAACATAGTTCTGGATCCGTGCCTGTGCGAGAATTGTCTATTTTTCTATAAATTACCATGGCGTAGTGATCAAGGATCTACATATCTAAAGCGAAGTGTTGCGCAGTTTGTTTCATTTCCGCAAGTTAATAAGTGTGTGATCTACAACTTCCGAATAGGTAAACGAGAAGCTGTTTAATTCAATATTGGAATCATGGACGTCCATAATACTAAACTAAAACTTCCGGATTCCTAAATCCGGTGTGTGGGAGGTCTACGTTGTATTGATGATTATAATGGTGAATGAATAATAATAATAATATCTTGGGACAACTCACACAACGCTATCTGATCCCAAACTAAGCAGAGCTTGTACTATGGAAACCAGACAACTGATAAACTTACTTATATATTTCTAAATATAAATAACACCCAGACACAGAATAAACCATCGTGCTCATCACACAAAGTTTTATCCTGGGTGGGGATGGAACCCACGACCTCTTGCGTAGCAGTCGGATACACTCCCACCGCGCCACAGAGGCAGTCGGTGATGAAGAACTCCTTTTGATAAAACAAAGCGTTTTTCTTACACCTTGCCAAGCTAAAGCTACTCTGTGATGTACCTACCTACATATTTTTAAATTCCAAATCTCGTATCAATATTAGTTACTTACCTACCTAAGCCTAACAGAGAGAATTTTGTTTACGTTGCTAGGTCTAATTGTTAATCCAGAATATCTATACTAATATTATAAAGCTGAAGATTTCGTTTGTTTGAACGCGGTAATCTCAGGAACTACTGGTCCGAATTTAAAAAAAAATCTGTTGGGTAGCCCATTTATTGAGGAAGGCATAGGCTATATAACCTCACGCTACGACCAATAGGAGAGGAGTAGCAATGTAAAATGTTGTAAAAACTTGTAAAATGTTGTAAAAACGTGAAAAATGTTGTAAAAACGGGGAAAATTGACGCATACGAAGTTGCGCGGGCCAGCTAGTAAATTATATTCACCGTGTGCTATGGTTTTCACTATTTCTGTACAGACTCTCATTTGAATTGATGTTAGATATACCTAGTTGTATCGATACATTTTTTTTTTCTAGAAAATGGGTTTAGTGTCAGGCAAGATTCTCGGCGGACGGAGAGGATTTATCTAAGTATACTAATATTATAAAGCTGAAGAGTTTGTTTATTTCTACTACTACTAAGAACTACTAATCCAAATTGAAAAATTCTTTCACTGTTGGATAGCCCATTTATCGAGAAAGGCTATAGGCTATAACATATAACATCACGCTACGACCAATAGGAGCGTAGCAGTAATGAGAAATATTACAAAAACGGGGAAAATTTACGCAGACGAAGTTGCGCGGGACAGCTAGTAGGTACTAAATATAGGTAAGTACCTACCAAACAGAATCCTAGTAACAGCCAAGCTAGATGAATCCTTCGGCACGTACATGTAGTCCACTACCTTACTAATCGTCACATCTCTGGTATTGAAACCAAATTGTTCCGAACATTTTGTGTTTATTTTGTCATAGACAAGTTTCAGAAATTCCTTGATCTTCTGCATCCTGATCTGTAAAATAAACATACCTTTAAAGTTATTGAGAAGTGATTGTTGCTAGTTGGGACTAGATAGGTACCTAGTAAATGGGGGGCATACTGATACTTTCTCAATCTGGCGACTTACAATAAAATAATGATAAAACGCCATGCACAATGTAGGATACTAAATCCTCCCCCCCCCCCCCCAACCGAATAATGCAGCTTCAGAAGTGGCTTTTCTGCTGTTTTTGTTTCATACTTACAACGTTATCTTAATAATAATTTTCAATGGAATTTGTATTAAAATTTTGTTACTTCATCAGCTGTTACTTGTAAACTTGTAAAGCCTACTTAGCTGTGATAGTTTTCCTTTTATATTCACTATATAAACTACTACCGTGATTTTTTTCACATACCCAACATCAACCATTTAGCTGGCAGGGGTACACACTTGACTCTAACAAAAATTTGCACTTTAAAGCTTAATATTTCACAAACGGATCCCTGAATCTAAAAATGACCTTCACAACCCCTTCTCAAACGTTTTTAAAAGACCTATCTAATGATACCCTACACGAGGGTGTAGGTGAAAAAAAAATCACATCCCCACTTTACATATAGGGGAGGTATCCTCAAAAAAATGTTTTTCAAGATTTTATTCTTTCACGTTGTCGGCGTAAGTATTATGTGTATTCATGCAAAATTACAGTCTTCTAGCACTAACAGTCTCTAAGCTGCGGACGGACGGACATGGCGAAACTATAAGGGTTCCGTTTTGCAATTTTGGCTACGGAACCCTAAGAAAAAAATGGAACTCTTTGGGAACATGTTACTTTTTAATATTCGAGACTGTCATTGGTTTTTTCATTGTGGCGTCATTTCGAAATTAATTAAACTCGTAAATATTTTCATTTAATGATTCTTATGATTTTCGTTGTGGCTTAAGTCAACAAGAGAGTTTACCAGAGACTTCAATTGGCATTTGGTGATGAAGCACCATGTCGCAGCTCACAGAGCTGCGACATGGTATTTGTGATTTGGAGAATTTAGACGAGGGCGTGATCATGTCATATCATCACAGTTTACATGTGTGTCTAAAAGTTCGGAAGCTTTGCACTCGATGGATACCGTATGACTTAATGGAGGACCAGAAACGACTGCGTGTCCAGCGGTGTGGTAAAATGGTAAAAATATTTAACGAAGGACAGTTATTGGCTGTTTATAATATCGTTACAGGTGACGAAACCTGGGTGTACTGCTTTGAACTTGAAAGAAAAAACCAGTCGGCAGCAAGATTTGCCGACGAAAGTTAAGAAGAGTCGAAGCATTGGTGAACAATGGTTGCTTCTTTTTCGGCAAACCAGGACATTACGCTATAGTATCGCTTGAATATCAAAGGACAGTGACTGCAGATTGGTACGTCAAAACTTGCTAGCCCAGAGTCTAAGAAAAAGTTCGAGAAAAGCGTCCTCAAAGCAATGTCCTCCTTCACCTCGATATCGCATCCTCACATTCCGTTAAGGTAACAGAAGCCTATTTGAAGGCTTCAAATGTGAAACTGATGAAGCATCCGCCTTACAGCCCGCACCTCGCACCCTGTGACCCTGCGACTTTTTTTTGTTTTCAATAAAAGACAAACTTAGAGGCACACGTTTTCCGAGCCCTGAATCGGCGGTGACTGCGTTCTATGAAACCATTGAAGAGGTCTCTATGAAGACTGCCCCTAACTGCTTTGTAACTAAAATGGTTTCAGCAAATGCAAAAATGCTTTAATTGCGTGGAAATATGCTTTAAAAACCAATAAATGTAGTATATACCTAAAAGTCTTATACCTAGTCTTATTTATCAATTCAGAAACGTTCAGTATGCCCTAAGTATCTGTTTTGCAGGGAGGATGAGGCTTAGATGTAGAGGCGTAGCTAACTCTAAATCAGCCGTATCAATAACGCGGATCCCCCAAGCTAAAAAGCCCCCGAACGTGAGTTAGCAATTGCCCCCCACCCCTCACCCCTCCCCCGTGCCACTGAAGAGTCAGTTGCAACATTAGTCCTTTGGCCGTTTGCCCCAACAAATTTGAAACGGGGCCCGCCTAAGGCAAACTACTACTAATCTTAAAAAGAACTACCTGTCCCGCGCAACTTCGTCTGCGTACATTTTCCCCGTTTTTGCAACATTTCACATTGCTGCTCCGCTCCTTTTGGACGTAGCGTGATGTTATATAGCCTACAGCCTTCCTCGATAAATGGGCTATCCAACAAAAAAAGATTTTTTTAAATCGGACCAGTAGTTCCTGAGATTAACGCGTTTAAACAAACAAACAAACAAACAAACAAACTCTTCCGCTTTATAATATTAGTATAGATTAAGCACCTACGTGACCGGTGTTGAGTCAATGAGAGCTATCGCGTGTGAATTCGTCGTTAGAGGCGCTAGTGTAAATTAAAAAGAAATCTGAGTACGCTCATACAAAACATATTGGAATATTGAAGGGCGCCACGTGGAAGCGCCCAGTTATAAAGAAAACACCCAAGTGCGTGTTTCGGCCATGCGCAATATAGAGTTCCCAGTTGCCCATAGCTACGAAAAGGATTTCTGAAGTCATAATTAAATTTTACAGATATCCATTAATGAACGCAGAGTGCCGATGCGATCCGCGCGCTGCTCAATCCAATGCGTTGTTATGTTTTGTCATGTCCGTCCGTATCTCAAAGGGATTTAACTCAAAAACAACACATTGAATTATAATGGAACATAGGTGTCAAGTATAAGCCGCTACTTAGTTTAATCTATACTTATAATAAAAAGCTGAAGAGTTTGTTTGTTTGAACGCGATAATCTCAGGAACTACTGGCCTGAATTGAAAAAATATTTTACTGTTGGATAGCCCATTTATCGAGGAAGACTGTATAACATCGGGGTAGCTATGAAAAATGTTGCAAAAACGTGGGAAATTTATGCAGACGAAGTTGCGCGGGTCAGCTAGTATCGAATATACCACTAGGTGGACTGTTTGGGAGCAAAAAAGATCCAACCAACCGGAGCTAGAACAGTAAACCGGCAGGATTGCTCCTTTCCTTTGACCCCTGACTTCTACAAATAATCTAGCTCCTCAAACTCTTCTAAAATTTGATATTCATAAAAAAATAATCAATCCTAAAAAATTCAACATATTTGAAAAAAAAAAGTAGTGGCCAGTAGCAGCAATGCAAAATGTTGCAAAAACGGGGAAAATTTACGCAAACAAAAAATGTGTGGCACTCGGGCACTGCCGCGGTAAAGCTATAGCATAGCATTTTTTATCAACTAAGAAAACAATTTTTTTTTTTAATTGTTTTTTCCTTTTCATGACATTTCAGAATGCTCGGCCGAGCTACATGGTAGCCGGGTTGGAGGGTGTTAGGTTTTATTTTCATTAAGGAATTTCTTGATTCGGTCGCCGCGCTCAAAGCCCTCGATAAAAGCTATGCAATAGCTTAATAAATATTTTTGGGGCGGGCACTCCATACCAGGGATGTTGCCAATATTCGTATCCACATCCACAATTGTGGAGCTTCTGCATCGATCTAGACATCTGCATCCGCATTCGCAATAATCTGAATTTTCATGCGGATGCAGATTTTGAATGGTTCGTCGTTCCTTTCATTGATGAAAATCTAATTTTGCGTTGATATCCGTAGACAGAGACACATTAGAGAGCTGGAGTAAAATGTGACAATAATGGACATTCACGTCGGGAAGCTGCGGTATAGTTGTCCGCATCCGCAACATCCTTGCTCTATACATAACAGAAGCATTTTTTAAACAAACACCAACGTGTGGCCCATCATTCGATAGTTCTTTTGTTAAGATTTTACAGTTTCAATATTTCACATCGTATTTTTTCATATGGAGGTTAGTGCATATATTTGTTACTAGCTTTCGCCCGCGACTCCGCCCGCGTGTATGTCGGTTATGGCGATTAAAACGATCCTATGTCCTTCCTCGGGACTCAAACTATCTTCGTACAAAATTTAAATCGGTTTAGCTGTTTGAGAGTGAAAGCGTAACAGACAGGAGTTACTTTCACATTTATAATATTAGTATGGAAGTATGGATAACGGCTACGGAACCCTACACTGAGAATGGTCCGCCATGCTCTTGCCCGATTTTAAAGGAACCCTTATAATTTCGCCATGTCCGTCCGTCCGTCTGTCCCCAGGATAGCTCAGAAAACCTTAGTAATAGGAAGCTTTAATTTGGCGTGGATATAAATATTAGTTACGCCCAAAAAGTGGTAGATACAAGTAAAGTAAGGATTTGATTTTTGGGGGGGCTTGCAGGGTAGTTACACTACATTTTTATACATTATCGGCATAACTAATGTATGTAAGTATATTCATGCGAAATTACAGCTTTCTTTCTAGTACTAAGGGTATTAAGCTAACTGGAGGGCAGACGGACGGCCGGCAAAGCGATAACATATGTTCCTTTTTCACTACGGAGCCCTAAAAGTCCCGCAAAGCGCTTCATACTAAAAGGAGGTCTCGAGATGTTTAGCGGTTTATAAAATGCACATACACAAACAAGTTCGCAAAGCGACAGTTTTGTCCTACATTAAATAAAACAAATAGGGAACATATACATATACCTAAAGCGCCTACTGTTCAACTGCATCAGTCAAAGGTAGTACACATTAAGCTAAGTAGGTATGTATATAAAATAATGAACAGTAAATGATAGCAAGCCCATGAAATAATCTATAATTAATAAAAAAATAAATATAAGTCGCCATATTCATAATTATATTTAAGTATAACCAAATTGTTGCAACACTTTTTGTAAAAGTCGATAAACAGAACCTATTTCCTAATAGGTAATTTATAAACAGTTATTTATTAGAAAAGATAAATTCACAATGAAGATACTTACATTAAAACTAGATTACCCAACGAGCTAACTATGTAAAAACTAATTAAAATAAAACTAAAATTTATTAATTACTTAAACAACTTACCAGAAAAAAACTACAAACCGGGCAATTGCATGTCGGGCCACGCACAATGTTTTCGTACAAGGGTTTCGTAGTCCCCCCTGCCCCATCCGAATAATGTGGCTTAAAAAGTGGGTTTTCTGATGTTTTTGTTTCATACTTACAACGTTAGGTATAATAATTTAAAATGGATTTTTACGCAAATTTTGCCTACATAATAATAATTTTCAATGGAATTTGTACAAAAATTTTGTTACTTCTCATTTCATCAGCTGTTACTCGTAAAGCCTACTTAGCTGTGATAGTTTTCCTTTTAATTTCACTATATATATACTACTGCCGTGAATTTTTCCACATACCCAACATCAACCAGCTGGCAGGGGGGGGGGGCAACACGTGACTTTAACAAAAATTTGCAATTGAAAGCTTAATATCTTACAAACGGATCTCTAAATCTAAAAATGGTCTTCACAACCCCTAAACGTTTTTAAAAGACTTTAAAAGAACTATCTAATGATACCTCACACGATGGGGTAGGTGCGAAAAAACCTCACATACAAATTACATATAGGGGAGGTGCCCTAAAAAAATATGTTTTCAAGATTTTATTCTTTCACTTTGTCGGCGTAGGTAATATGTGTATCCATGCAAAATTACAGCCTCCTAGCACTAACAGTCTCTGAGCAAAGGTGCGGACGGACGGACATGGCGAAACTTTAAGGGTTCCGTTTTGCCATTTTGAACCCTAAAAAGGGGTTATATCTGGTTTCTAAACCGATACGGGCATGGGCGGAACATCACATCAGAGACTGGCCAACTAAGCAGGAGATTTTCTGCAGACAGACACTCTCAATTCCCTAATGCCTGCACTATATGTGTACTAAGAACCTATGGGACGGAAGTTCGACTGGAGATATATACGGCGCAGGACCGACGGCTTTAATGTGCACTCCGAGGCATGCAGGGATAATTTATCCAGAGCTTTTTGTTATTAAAATTGAAAACTAGCATGCTAAATCATAGTTCGATTCTCGACTGAATGGGTTAAAGACAAAGTTATAGAATAATTTCACTTACCTGTGCTGAAGATGCTTTGCGAGAAAGCTTTCACCACGAGCCCTGAATGTCGAATGAACAGATTAATAGATACACGTTAACTTAATGACTAAAATTTACATACATTATTATAAAATTATGATATATCCATACTTCTTGGGGCCGAATTATGTCAAATTAATTATTTAGTTATGTGTGCAAGTTTAGTGAAGTGTACTGGTGTGTCGCTTCAAGGGTTAACTGTTTCGTCAGATTATGATAATTACTTGTTCAGTGCGACGGTACTGTATGAAATTCGAAAACCTCTTATTATTTTACGAGTAGGCAAGCATATTACGTACGTAGGTAGCTAGGTACCTATTGTCCAAAGGCTCCCACACATTATTAGATCACCGGCAGTCTGTCGCCCTATCGGGCCGCCTGTACAGCGATTGAAAACTGGCTCTGAGTTCTGAGGCTACGCACTAGCAACCGATGTCCGGCAGTTTCAGACCGCACGACCACGCACCGCATCTTCATAGGTACTAGCTGAACGGTTGCCGACCGGTTAATTGCTAGTGTGTGTTCGATTGTCACGGACTGTCCGGCCGATATCTGAAGACGCAGATCGCACCGGCCGGCGGCGAGCGCACTCTATGGTTTGGTTTGGCCGTCAATCCAAAACCTTTAAAGAAAACTATTACCTAGTCTGTGGGTCTGTTGCGATTAACTGACAGACTGATATTCGCCGGCGGTGGCTTAGTAGGGTGGGACCTTAGGGTTTTATAGTTATTTTTAAAGCCAGCTCCCGTTTTATCCCAACATACCTACTGTGAAACTCATCCTGAGTTTCACAGTATGTAGGTAAATATGCTAGGATTGTAATTACAGCATTTTTAGGGTTTAAAGTTTAACGTTCTCTGAACGTCCATCTGTTCCCAGGTTAGCTGAGACTCTTAGCATTAGAAAGCTGTAATTTGGCATGGTACCGACCTATCCATGCCAAATTACAGTTTTCTAGTAGGTACTAGGTAGGTACCTATCTGGACGTTCAGACGGATATGGCGAAACTTACATATTAGTTACGCCGACAAAGTGGTAGAATAAAATCTTGCTTGAGTCCTACACGCTAATTGGGGGATGTGATTTTTTTTCTCACCTAACTTGGTGTGTCGCCTAACCACAACGCGTAGGGTGTCGTTGGATAGGTATTTTAGGGTTGTGAATATGACATTTCGATTTACTTTTTTCATTGAATTGTGTGGGGCATTTTTAGAAATATAAAAATCACGACGACAATATACACCAGACTTGAAACAACCATTGGGTCATACAAAGTCCTTGTGGGAATTGAGCCTTCTTGTACAGTTCTAAACAGCGCCGACCCGAGGCACAGTACAAAACATACTTACCCGATGCCAGATACATGTGAGTTGCACGTACAACGGGGAGGGGGATATGACGCCTAAGTATTTCCCGTAAGTGCCGTACCTAGGGCGGTGCCAGTCGTGCGGCGGCACCGCATACCCTGGAGGAGCACATAAATGACCATCAGGACCAATACCAATGGCGCAGTTATCTAAGCTCGCACCGAGCTCATAAAAGGCTACCTATGGCACTCCCGCGACGAGGGAATTGGTGCAAAGCAGTTCACCCCATACCGCCTGAGTAGCACACGTGATGGGGGAGGGGGCGAGAGACATACTTTATATTCTGTCAGGGTTTCGACTTCAGGTGGTATTTATATGTAAGTACACTTAATGCTAGCTAGCATACCAGCTAAGTTGTTTAGACAGCCAATTTACTGTCCCATTAATCTTAAGAAATTTAAGTAAACGAAAATTCATAAATTTAGTTTTAAAGAAAGATAGTAGGCCTACAGGTGAGAAAGGTATAAAAAATCGTAGTAACTTAGAGTTGTGTCTAAAGGTTAAAGGAAACCAAGTATGTATAATTTGCTGAAATATTTATTCATTCATTACAATAATATTCGATACAGATTCTTTTCCATTTCTAATACACAAAGGTATATTATTGTCAATCATAATTAATATATTATGTCATAATGTATCAACAAACAACTAACATCTATCAAGTACTAATATTTCGTTAACAGTTGTCTTCTAAATATAATTTTAATATTTGCTAATAAATGGCGTAAGAAGGAAGCGAGTTTTCTAGTTGTTTCCAACAAACTGGGGTAATTGACGCAGTACAAGCTTTAGTTAATGTATATTTTATTAAAAAAATAATGCCATATAATGTGATATGAATTGTGTTCAATCCCTACGCAGTTTTGTGCAATGAGGATATTATTATTCCATGAAGGTATCTAGTGATGTTCTGACAGTCCAACCTATGAGGCGCGCTAAAGATAAGCCCCTGTATAAATAAAGCAATACTTTTATAATTATCTAGATTTCGCCCGCGGTTTCTTTAAGAAAACAATATTTAAAGCGGGTTGGATATCGTGTCAAAATATGTGCCCAATCGGTGCAGGACTTTTTACTACAGAAGTTTTTGAAGCGTACACAAACCAACTTAACATTGTTATATGTAGGTACCTATACGAAATAACATCGTCGCGTCGCCGTAGTGAGAAAATCGGCATGCCATAGAATTAAAAATTCAATACTGAATTAAAAGGCCGAACCCTCACTTAGATGTAGCATGTGTTTTTGTAATGGGAATGTTTACTCATATTTTTTTTACATGGTTTAAAATAAGCAAAGCTGCTCTAAGCAAAGATAACTCGAATGTTTCTTAAATATTCAATCGATGATTTTCAACAGCTGATTTGCGAAAGCATTCTCTAAAAGTATTGAAACCATTCCTTTAGTCTGAGCGATATAAAGACAACGTCAAACGACAATAGGTTGTTTAATAACGAGGACACAAAATAAAAAGGTGTAAAATTAAAATAAAATGTTTATTCCAAATAAAATAAAATTAAAAAATGAAAGGAACATTAAATAATATATTTAAATAATTTTGTGAAACTTATACACAGATGACTTGATGAGATTTTTCGATAACTATAATAATATTAGATTGGTTAACGTAATTAAAATCATGACACATGACAAGCTTACTACTAATAACACGATCTTTACAAAGTTTATAATAATAATAATAAATATACATAAATAAGTCTCTTCGGTAAACTAAACTAAAAAGAACTGTCCATTTTCATTTACATTTCTTTGACATAGGCTGAAAATTTCTAGCAACTCAGAAAAATGAACTCTACGAACAATACAATAAAGTACAAAATCAGGCTTTCAGCCCATCCTGCATTGACGCGCAAACAATTTTGCACTCTACATACAGTACCTAAAGTCGACTTTTGAGAATTGTGTGCTAAACGTTAACGTATGGCGTATGTTGATGAACTAATAAATGATTTCATGATTATGTAATAAACTATTTCTTGTTACATTTAGTTAATCGAAGAGACAGTATTAACTTATAATATTACGTAGGAACTTCTTAACGTACATATTGACAATATCTCGTTTGTAATTTCGTTTTTAACTTAATCTCAATATTGGAAGTACATCCAGCTATATATTTTATTTGTAGGTAAGTATATAATGTAATACAATTTGAGAATAATTCCAGACTTTTGTATTTAAAATCGTTGTCACTACTAGTAAGACTTCAACTTGATATTTTTTTTGTAAACTCAACATTTGTATAATTTATAATAAATAGAGGTTACAGTTGTTTTCATAATACCTACATTAAATGCCTAGTATACATCTGGACGCATTTCCAAAAAAATCACAGATTACGAACAAATATTTCCATAATACATAAAAGTATATTACAATATATTTATCAATATAATTTACGTATACACAATAGCTTTGAATCGTGTGGATGTTTTCACTAAACGCAGTTTTTTCTGCAAATTAAGACATTTTTACACGATGAGTTTCTTGCATGTACAATGAAATTAAAGCAATAAATTACTTGCATGGTCTGAAACTCTGAAGAATACACACAATTATTGCATAAATGTGCAAGAAAATGTAATCATGTAAATGAGACAAAGTTTGACGCGAGTGATCTAATGATATTGTTCAACAACACATTGTAAAGATCTTTAACTTATTCTATAATCAAGATTCTACGTAAAATTAAATTACAAAAGTTGCTTTGGGTTTTCAAATCAAATAATGGTTTTATAAACTAACCCATCATATATATTTTATTTTTAAATGGTTTCATATTTTAGAATCTCACAGCTTTTTCGGATTTTTATTTCTCTATTACTCACATTATAAGCAAGTAATTCGCTAAGCATGAAACAAAAGTACACATTTATTTTAAAAATATAATATATATGCTAGAAAGAAACAAAGATACATGATTACAGTCGCAAAATACCGACACAAATTACTCTCTATACACAGTACTATCAGTATTTATAAAATAGTACTGTACCACCCATTAGCAATAGAAATCACATAGAATACTGACTACATATTATATTATCTAAAACAATAACATTAAAAACATATCAACCAACAAGTTTTGATTATCGTATGACGTATATCGTACGTCAGCAAACCATCCTTTATAAAATAAATTAACAAAATCGTTTCGATTACGTCAGAATATCGCGCTAACGTAAAAGGATAGCGGAGAACTTCAAATTAATCACTCATAATTATTAAGATCGCTAGATTAAATTGCAAATTGAGATTTTTTTGTGGCAACCCTAAAAGTTCATAGATGGCAACACTGTCTATAGACAAATATAAAATATGATATGAAATCAGATAATCCATGATATTGTTCGATTGACGTAATCGATCAATGATATTCACGTACCAAATCATAATCGATCTCAACGATCGGTCGATTCCAACCGTTAGAAAATACCATATCGATGCCGATGTGGTATTTTGACCGATCTATTAAATGATGACAATCGCAACCAAATATTTGGTATGAGATATGTATAGTTATTGAAAATAACTCTCTAAAACTCAATAACGACCAAAAAGTCTACAAAACGGAATGTGATTACACATAAAACGATTATATCAAACAGTATACGCATCCTAAAAATAAATTAAGATCTAAAATATAATTTTCTAGTCTTCCTGTGCTCAGTTTTATGAAAACATCACCAGATCCAAGAAGAAGAACGCCCCCTTCCCCCAAAAGGTATAGGTTTTTCTGATAAAACCTACCCATCCTTACTGAGCTCTTTAATCCCCACCGAAGGTATGGGTGGTTTTTAAAAAATACCTTACATAGTCAAGTAGAGGGGATCCCTCCAAACGAAATTTCGGGTTCTTTAACGTGGTTAGACCCTAAACTATCATTTTGAATATGCCACTGATAGTAACGATCAGAAAATAATAATAATAACAATAAGTCTACAAAATGTGCGCTTACTACTAGTAAACATTTTTATTATATCTCTGTTGTTGTAATATCATCCCTGCGTATGCGCAACCGCGAATATGAAATTTCGCCGGAAATTAAAATTATATTCTACGCATACGGACATAAAGTACAAATCAGATTATCGACAAATTTTCATTGATTTTTCGATTCAAAATTGATGGAGTACCTACTTCTAATATGAAATCTATCATTTTGGTGTCTAGCTGAATGAGAATGAGTAAACGCATTTCGATTTGTTCCGCGGTAAAACAAGTAGGTACATTTATTATCAACGCTAGTAAATTGAAGAGATAATTTACGTCATTTATTAAGTTATATTAATTATAATTTTTCATTTGTAGTCAATATACATGTGTATGACGTAAGTATTTTTTAAAATTTCATCATAGTTGATTTTTAATGTTTTTATATCACTCGTTTTGTTTATATTCGAATTGTTGATGTAGCCTTGATAGAATACGATCACAGCGGCCACAATCTTGAAAGCGACTAGTCAACTACATACGTAGAAAATAAGGTACATTGTTGATTTATTCAAAAATATACTTTATATTCCGATTATTTTGTTATTAACAGAGGTTCTACATTGAAGTAAATGTATTCACCGATGAGATTAATTATTATTCCTTATGAAATAATATTTTTCAATTTAAATTTTATGCAGTTATTAATAAGACCTATTTTTATTAAACGCTGGTCTATAGAAGCGTTTATACCATAGTGTCGATATATTTTGTTCAAATACTACGGAACGTGTTATTTTTTTTTTAAATGTCCACGACTGCGGGATCGAAGCCTATCTTAAGCTTACCTACATAGCAATAATCTTTTCATGATCAATACTTATTGTCCAATCCTGGCACAAAGATACGTCGAATTGAGATACAACCTATTGTTTCTGTTATTACTTATACATAAATAATAAATGGATTGAAATTAAGCCGGCAACTAACTTAAGTGTGTCGACGAACATTTTGAGCTTTTTCAAACCGTGATTTGGAAAAGCTAAATTCTGTCACTTACTTTTTTAATAAAAAAATTACCCGACTGCGCAAGAAGGAGGGTTATGTTTTTCGTGTTCGTATATTTCTTTGGCACGCTCTAGAACCTAAATGGCTTGATGAATTTTAGCTTGAGAGGTATCGTTAGATTCGTCTTAGTTGTGAGAGGGACACTGGGTACATCAAAATTAGTAATAAAATAATATCTTGGGATAACTCACACAACGCTATCTGATCCCAAACTAAGCAGAGCTTGTACTATGAAAACCAGACAACTGATACCCATACTTATATATTTCTAAATACATACATATTATAGATAAATAACATACAGAATGTATGTTATTTATCTATAATGTATGTAAATATTACAGTTATTAGTTTTAAAGTCGGGTTTTAGTTTTGTAATTGCTTGTTTGACGAAGTTTGTTAAGAATACATAAATCATTTAACACTATAGCTTGGCACTTCCATCTCAAAACAACACTTCAAGTCTAATGATCGAATACTCAACTCAATTTCAAGATATCGATAAATCTCCACTAATAATAATTAATAGTAGTTACATAACCAAACTGGTACGAGTCGTGAGCATTAATATTACTGTTGGCTTTTGAGTTGATGCGTTACGAGATTGATTGGTCAATTAATGCTTGTTGTTTATTAAAATCTACCGATCTAATGATGTTAAAGATAACTAGCAATGTTGGGTTATATGTCCCACATTACTAGCAATCCTGTTAACCTCCAGTTAAGCTTAATTGCTTGTGATAGGAGTGGATTCACGTTGGTAGTATAATGGGTAGGATTAGAACCTGCGACCTTAAGATTGCGAGTCCGATGCCTTATTCATTAGGCTAGAGCCGCTTCTTAAATATGATTTCGTTTGTTTAGTTTAGTCACCCCAGTTATGGCTTGGTTATTGAAATCTAACTATGATTGTCGAGTTTATCTTTATATCTAAGACAGCCATTACACGTTCAATCTAGATCGAGATCCCGTGATCGTGATCAGTGATAGATGTGGTTTTTTTGTTTAAAGATAATATTTTTATATTATTCAATGTATTGCGATTTGCGAACTTGATCAGATCACGATCTATATAGAGCGTGTAATGGCTACCTGCGATCGCGGACTCGTACCGCCGACTATATCGTTTAAGTAAGCAGCTGCGTCACTACAGAAGCCCGCAGTCGGTGTGACGTACTATTACGTCACTAATGACGTCATTATACCTAGTAGTACATATAGCGTGGCGGTTCAGTGGTCGTATATAACCCCGCCGATGCCCGGCAGGTGTGACGTGCCGGACAGTTGTATGTCGACTGCTCGCGCTGCCTGTCGCCCTTCTGATATCGCCCATACGACTAGGGATTGGCCTCGGCGGCAATCTGTAACAAATTATATTGATAAGTTTATTTTAACTACTGTTTAGAGGAACATGTATCGGTCCACTGCTGCACATAGGCCTCTCCAATTATGGTTTAGGTATAAAGGTGTAGATAGATTACTTATACAACATTCTATTATATATATATATATATATATATTTTCAATATATGTTCGTAAACTTTCGCTATTTGTACACATTATAAAATTTGATAAGTTACGGGTCTTAATCACGTAAATATTTAATTTTAAGGCTAAATACCTTTGTTTTATTGCCCGACGTTTCGACCGTATTGCAACGGCCGTGGTCACGGATAGTAATACCTTTGTTTTAATATCCGTGACCACGGCCGTTGCAATACAGCTTGATTTAATTATTGTGTTACAAAGCCAAAACTAAATTTATAATTAATATTACGTTTGCAGAGTTTATAAAACTCGTAATTTCAATTTCTTGTTTTCAGCAGCCGACTCGCCGAGTAGTCGGAAAATCTTAATTTCTAATAAGTCTTGTTTAAATTATTGTATGACAGTGCAGTTTTCTTACCTCCAGCAGCAAAAACATTGTTGACGGGAGTCTTGTAAATGTTGGACTTCTCTGTCTCGACGTTGCTACGAGCGTCAAGTGGAAGATCTAGTTACAAAAAAAAACAAAGGGTTAATAATATAGTTATTAAAATACTTTAAACAAACAAACCAAACTTCTAAATAATACAAACTTCCAAATTATAACATACTAGCTTATGACCGCGGCTTCGCCCACGTGGATGCCAGATTGTTACCAAAAATTTTAACGACAAGATTTCTTTTTTTTAAATTCACCCCCTAAGAGGGTGAACTTAAAAAAAATGCTTACTTAGTTGCTTTCTTTCTTTCTTTCTTAGTGCTACTCTGCGTTATAAAAGGAACCCCTGTGCAAAATTTCAAGTTTCTAACCCTTATAGTTTAGGCCCTGTGTTGATTCAGTCAGCTTCTCCTTTTATTTAAATAGATATTGAAGGGGTGAAATAGAATCACATTTTTATTTTATACTAATATTTGAATGCGATAATCTCAGGAACAGTAGAAGGTAAAAGTAGGATTAATTTAAGGTTTCATAACTTGTAGGTATATCATATAGTAGGGTATAGGGTAATATTCGAACACGCGACCTCACGATTGCGAGTCCGATTCCGATTCCTTAACCATTAGGCTCCCGCCGCATTTTGTTTTGATATGGATAAAAATAACTCACCTAATTGGTTAGCAACATATCTCTCCGGCCCCAGGAAGCCCATAGCGAGAAGTACGAGGTCCGCTTTGTACACCTTGTTAGTGCCGGGTACCTCCTTCATCTCCCACCGGCCGCCCGCGCCTCGGGTCCACTCTACCTCTACTGCTGATACACCGGTCACGTTGCCTTCACCTGTACGGGAATATGATTATAGTAGACATCATAAATAATATATAATAATATCTGAGGACAACTCACACAACGCTATCTGATCCCAAACTAAGCAGAGCTTGTACTATGGAAACCAGACAACTGTTATACATACTTATATATTTCTAAATACATACATATTATAGATAAATAACACCCAGACACAGAATAAACCATCGTGCTCATAACACAAAGTTTTGTTCTGGGTGGGGATCGAACCCACGACCTCTTATGTAGCAGTCGGATGCACTCCCACCGCGCCACAGAGGCAGTCATATAAATGGATATACATAACTTGTAACAAAATGGTGTGGCTCTAATCAAGGCTTGGTGCCAAAGTGTCCTGAGCATCATGTAGAGCCGAAAGACGTGTCGAAGTTTCACTTCTTGGATGAGGAATATTGCGAGTCAAACGCCTTGTCTTGGTGAGAGTACCTGTCACTAATTTTCTTGGCTGCAGGTCTCTTTTTTTGTGTTTGGTCTGTCAATATACATATTTAAATTTTCAACATTTTCGTATTATGGGTATTCCTTACTACTTGAATCGTGATATTTCACAAATATAAGGTGGGTAATGGGCCTTAATATTTTACCTAAAATGGATTTCCGGCATGTGACGACTGGTTCAATCAGTTACCTAAATTCAGGGGTCAAGTATACACAACACTATATATTTGTACTGAATTTTATCTACTTCTGAGTACCCGAAAATTACACGATACTGTAAGTAACTCGTTTATATCAAGAATGTAAATTAAAATTATTATTTGCAATAATAATACACTTTCTATGAATTCCTGTTTCAAATTTTTTGTAGTTTTTTTTTGCTCTGACGTCGTCGGGTAAATAAATAGTTTATTTCCGTGAATAAATCAAATAATAAAACGTATATTAGTTTACTTACCATCGTCCAAGAATTCTTTGGTAAGTGTGGAGAACTTTCTGGGGTCATTACCGAACTTTACTTTCACTTCATCGTGTCCGTAGTCCACCCTGTGAAACAATAAGAAGTATTTTATAAAAACTTGTACTCAAATTACTTAACATTCATACTTTTTTTTTTCTTTCATTGTATGACAAAACAGTGTCTCCTGGCACAGGCATACATTTGCTTTAAAAGAAGACGCCTGCATATAGTCATAAGCAATGACTTGATTATTTCAACAACAACATTCACAACGGCTAAACGTATTTACATTAATTATTTTAAACAAAGCTGATGTTATATTTTTGCTCTGTGTGAAGCTCAGTTTCCACCAAGATCGGAAAGGACCCATCAAAAACTCCTTTTAACTCCCAAGAGTAAACTGCACACTTTTTTTCCCACCAACAAATAGTCGAGCAAAAAGGATTCTGCAAGCAAAACTAGTAGAAATGAACCTTTTTTAACTAGCAATGTGGGATTGTGGTCCCACATTACTAGCAATGCTGTTAACCCCTCCAGCTAAGCTCTATGGCTTGTCTTAGGAGTGGGTTCACGCCAGGATTCGAACCTACGACCTCACGATTGCGAGACCGATGCCTTAGCCATTAGGCTACCGTCGCTTCTTTTTTTTTAGAAGATAACTAGCAATGTGGGATTGAGTCCCACATTACTAGCTATCCTGTTAACCACTCCAGCTAAGTTCTATGGCTTGTGTTAGGAGTGGGTTCACGTCGGTGGTATAATGGCCAGGATTCGAACCCTCACGATTGCGAGACCGATGCCTTAGCCATTAGGCTACCGCCGCGCGGCTTCTATCTCTATTCTTCTAGAGAGGGTCTACTTCTGAATTTGGAGGAAATGCAATGGAAAAGGAACAGAAAGAGTCTATTCGTTTTTCCCGCCTGCTCGCTTACAAAGTTAACAATGTATAGAATGTCTGCATGTAACTAACCTGAATACTCTGGGCCACTGCGGCCAGGGATTGTCCTGTCCCCTTGTCTTCTTCGGTTCAGGTAAGATCTCGAACGTTGTGATGGACTTAGCGCCCTGACGTAACGATGTTGCTATGCAGTCACATCTGATGGGACATTAATATTGTCATATAAAAATGAATTAAGAAGAAAACATCGAGTTGTGGACCTTGGAATAGAGTCTGATACGTAATAATGTTGTTAAACATTCAATTTGTTTTTATAAACTTTTTCATTTGTTTTTGTGTTTGCATCAATAGGGTAGATGACTGTCAAGTCAAATCAGTATATTTTTAAGAAAAGTCAAAAAGATGCGCCTCGTACTAACTTATATGAAATATAAAACAATGACGTCATTCTTTTGTATGGTCCAATCATGTAGTTTAAATGTTTGTTTTTATGTTTATAAATTCATGACAACGTAAAATTGTTGAGAAACATTGTTTTACAGAATATTTTTGAAAATGCAATTTCCTATATAGTGTAAAATAATTTGTTGTTATTGTAGTCATCTACCCAATTGAGGCACAGGCAATTTTTGAAGGTTTAAAGTCATCACTGACAATCAAGTAAGTGGCAAGAAATGTTTCTCTCTCTCTCTTTATCAAAAACCAGTTATTATTAAAATAACCTAGCTACGATAACGAAACAGTGATGTGAAAGGAGAATTTATTTTCAAATACCTAACATATTCTCATAAACGTTTGGACAAAATAACCATTTCCAACTATATATTTTTTTAAATCTACACTATAGTTTGTTTGTTTGAACGCGATCATCTCAGGAACTACAAGTTCGAAATGAAAAAATATTGTACTGTCAGATAGCCCATTCATCGAGGAAGGTTATAGGCTATATTACATCACGCTACAACCAATAGGAGCGGAGCAGCAATGAAAAATGTTGCAAAAACGGGGAAAATTTACGCAGACGAAGTTGCGCGGGTCAGCTAATGAGTTTATAAATGACTTACCCAGTATCACCACCTCCAATGACAAGCACATCTTTATCCTTAGCATTCAGCTCTGGGTTATCCTTAGTCTGGTGATGTCCAGTGGGGCCCATCTGCTTCTTCTGCCAGTTCTCCAGGAACTCCATAGCGAAGTGTATGCCGTTTAGTTGTCGGCCCTTCAGGGGCAAGTCGCGGGGCCAGGTCGCGCCCATGCAGAGGACTAGGGCGTTGTATCTGTAATGAAATTGGAGGTGTAATTGTAATGACAAGATTTTTTTTCAGATTTTTGTTATGGTGGCCTAATGGCTAAGGCACCGGTCTTACAATCGTGAGATCGCGGGTTCGAATCCTACCCATTATACTACCGACGTCAACCCACTCCTAACACAAGCCATTGAGCTTAGCCGGAGGGGATTGCTAGTAATGTGGGACCAAAATCCCACATTGCTAGTTAACTGTAAAAAAAAAAATTAACAGAAAAAATTGTTCCTAAGGGGGCTTTATGAGACGCTGAAGATAGATCTTCAACCGTCTGATAACCAGATGATACATATTTTTTGTTAAATATTATTGATAAGTGGGTGAAAGTCGATCTTCCACGTCTCCCCTACTATAAACATATATGAATAACCACAAAAAAAAGGTGTGGCACTGGGGGACTGCCGCGGTCAAGCTATTGCATATCACTTTTATGAACTTATGCAATTATAATTATTTATTTATTTTTATTTATGCAGTATTTTTTTTTTCATTAAATTTCGGAGCAGCTTGTCTCGATCCGTGCGAGCTTCGTACAGTCGTAACATATACATATACGTTAGCGAACGCTCAGCCGAGCTACATGGTAGGCGGAGTGGGGGGTGTTAGGTTTTATTTTCGTTACGGAATTTCTTGATTCGGTCGCGCGCTCAAAGCCCGCTATAAAAGCTATGCAATAAATAGCTTAACTGTATATTTTTTAGTAACTAAAATAAAAAAAGCATAGTCATACTTCGAAAAGTAAACCTACGGTCACAATGAATGCAAGTTCCGATGAAAATTCTCTGACGAATTCGTCCGAAGAAACAAATGCCTGTTTTTCGTATATGTTCTGATGTATTCATCACTACCACTGTAAACACTCAACATAAATCAAATATAGGTGTTCGTTTTTCGGACGAATTCGTCACAAAACATTTTCGTTATCATTCGCATAATCGTCAATATCCGTAATCGTCGTTAATACCCAGTAATCGTAGCCTATGTAACGGTTTGGTCCATGTGACGTTACAATAATGCTATGAGCGATGCATTGGACTACAACACGGATTTTGCGGTTTAATAACTTTATGCATTAACAGCACGAAAATTATGATATTATTACGTGGGTGCTCAAGAATTCGATTATAATTTTTTAATGTTAATGAATTTCCCAAAGCCATAGCGGCCGTCGCAAGACTAGTCGTTGTGGCGATCTTTGCGGGAGGCCTATGTCCGGCAGTGGACGTCTTTCGGCTGAAACGTCACGACGAAAGCCTTACACTACTTCAATATTAAAGTATTTATTATACCTCGCCGGTGTAACCTGGTCGAAACGTCAAGCAATTTTAAGGTAAACAATGCGCGTTAATTCCCGTATAATAAATAGTTATAATCATGCAACGCGAAAGTTTAAATGTTACTATTTTATTTTTATTGTTGGGGTTTACAGATTAAGAGTAAGTGGTGTTTTATCCAATATGGAATTTGCCGTGTGACATCAGTTTCATTCGATTACTTCCTAAACCTCTAGTTGTTAGTGAAAACTTGATAAACATATTAACTTACTCATTAGCAAGATCGGAGGCAGATATATCTCTTCCGACATCAATGTTGCACTTGAAGGAGATGCCCTCAGCGGTCATGAGCTTGATGCGTCTGGCCACCACCTCCTTGCTGAGCTTCATAGTGGGGATGCCGTACTGCAGCAGCCCGCCGGGACGGTCGTTGCGCTCGAATACTGTCACTGTGTAGCCCGCCTGGGAAAACAACGGTCTACATTAAAAATCGTGGAAAATTATACTACCAACAAGCTTAGTAAAAAAGAAACTTGCCCTGTAGAATATGTGGAAGATTCTACAGAGCAAGATAACATACAGACGCAACATAATCGTTAGTTCCCTTGTTCCGGAAAGTAGGAAATGTCCTGAGAGGGGGGGGGGGGGGGCAACAGGATGCATTTACACCCCTCAGACTTAACAGAATCGCCTTTTTTGGAGATTTTTGACAGACAAGTGACCCCCCACCCTTCGGCGGTGCTGCCTAGTGTACCCCCTCAGACAAACGTGTTACCGCGCCTGCCTGAGATGGTGAGAATATCCGTCTAATTTATTCTGTTACAGTTACTTGTGTTACTTTTTTCAACTTCACTTCTTGTATTGAGGGTATTCCCTGACTTCTTTAATTGTTGGAATTCAAAGATCGAGGATTAGAGGCCAGTTCCTTCTTTAATAATAAATACATTTAAGATAGATTTCTGTCATGTGATGTTTAAATTTTTATAAAATAAGTTTAATTGGGTAACGTCTTTGACCTATAGGCAAGACATATGAAAATGTAATCAGTTACCTTATTCAATTGGTGTGCGGCCGCTAAACCCGCAGGTCCTGAGCCAACAACAGCGACTGTCTTGCCATTTCTGACCGTGGGTATCTGTAAAATTAATTATTATTAATACAGTATTTATAGGATACTTTCTAGATATTAATGTGTATTAATGTATATTTAGGTTATCTAAATTATTACATATTGAAACTTAAAAGTCATAAAATAAATTAAGTGAGAAATAGGATATTTGACTGAAGTCATATCAGCCTCTTTTAAAGAAACGTCAAAAACTACTCGCTCCGTACAAATTTGTATGGAATGTTAGCATAAGACGTCATGTTTTCTATGGTCAAATAATTTACTTTTATGATTAAAAATTAATAAACACGTTATTAATAGATGAACATCAGAACACTTTATGACATAGTTTTACATGGTTATTATAAAATATTTTATTTTGATAGTAGTCAAATACCCAATTATATCGTCCATGTTGTTCTCACAATTGCATGACACTCACTTGATGCAATCGGTAAAGCCGTTTGGGTTGTAAAGCGTGCTAAAACATAAGCCTCTTTTGGCGTTATTCGTGTTTATATTACTAAATGTGGTGTAGGTAGGTATAAAAAAAATTACAGAAGTTTGTTATACTCGACAATAGGCACGCGGAGAGCATGTTACATCGTCGGTCCTGCGCCCAATCTCACTCCGGTCGTTCGGATTTCCGTGTTATTAGGCTACGAGAGAGTGAGGGAATAAAGAGTGCAGTTGTGTCCGCGCACAGAATGTGCAGTCGCAACCAACCTCGGGCTGTATCCAGCCGGCCTCGAAGGCGTGGTCGATGATGGCGCACTCGATGTTCTTGATGGTGACGGGCGGCTCCGAGATGCCCAGCACGCACGCGCCCTCGCACGGCGCCGGGCACACGCGCCCCGTGAACTCTGGGGACGTACGATACACACGGTTGTAGCGGCTTTGTAATCATGTTATATAAATCTTATTGTGACAATAACTAACACATTATTCTGTTTACTATAATACTTACGTTACAGAAGAGCATATAGTGATAAACACAGTCAAAGGCCTCTGAGACTATGACTGTGTTTATCACTATATGCACTTAAATTTACTTAGTGGTAATTTTTGTATAAAAAATAATACTACGAATACAGAGAAAACTTCAATTAAAATTGTATTAATATAAGAAGCATTGATTTTCCAAATCTATACTTATATTACAAAGCTGAAGAGTTTATTTATTTGTTTGAACGTGATAATCTCAGGCAAAAACGGGGAAAAGTGGCCCAAACAAATTGCGCGGGTGAGCTAGCAAATAAATAAAAACACCGACAACTAGGAAAGTTTCATATACTTTGACACAAACTAAATCTCAAAATATCTTTGAAATAAAGTGATCTAAGTTGGTCATAGACTCCGTATTCATAAACGATGTCTTTTTTTTTAAAAGATAACTAATAATGTGGGATTGTCGTCCCACATTACTAGCAATCCTGTTAACCCCTCCAGCTAAGCTCTATGGCTTGTGTTAGGAGTGGCCTCACGTCGGTAGTATAATGGCCAGGATTCGAACGGGACCTCACGATTTGAAGCTTTGTTTCTATACTCTTGGTGTTTTGTGGTAATACCATTGACGTAGAGACCAGGACTGCGCCATAACCTCACAAAATCGACCACTCTCTAGAAAGAGACAACGTTACTTTGTGAACAATACCTGTCAAAGAGGCAGAGCCGCACGAGTTTTTCTCTCTTTCACGCTTTGTAGCCAATATTTACTATAAAATTGAAAGAGATGGCGCGCTCCAGGTCTATTCATATCAATGAGTAAAACTTACTTAAACGTTGTTTTTTTTAATACCTGGGAAGTTATTAGTCTGCAAGAGCTGATCAAGCGCCTGCCTCCAGTCCCCGTTGAAAATGAGATCGTTCCACTTCGGTATGATGTTGCCCAGCGGACACCCGTGACCGCTTTGACAGAAGGGCACGCCGCACTCCATACAACGAGCCGCCTGTATACAAATACAAATAGATTAATATCTTGGGACAACACACACATGGCCATCTGATCTCAAACTAGGCAGAGATTGTAGTATGGCCTTCAGACAACTGATAAACATGCTAAATATATACATATTATAAAGGGGCGTCTAAACGAGCTATTTTTACGGCAATTTATGGCGGCACTATTGGCAACTAATTACTCGGTCCATAATGGCAATATGCCTGCAATTGTATGGAGCATGATTCAGTCTCCTATACGGGCTACACAACCCGGCAACAATGAAATTGAGAGCGCCTCAAACAACAACAAAATTGGCCGGGCAACATTACGGAAAATCGATCGCTCAGCGAACGTCCGGCAACTGAGAGCACAGCATTGCCATTACAAATTGCTGTAAAAAATGGGCCGTTTAAGTAAATCTTATTACACCCAGCAGAGGCGAATGTTCTTAAGGTAACCCGATATGAAAATGTATCTTGTTAGAGACGGTTTTTGTATGTACCATATTAACGTAATACAATTTAACGGGAAACCGAAAAGAATAGTATTCTAAGGACCCTCCGCCACTGACAACCAGGCACAATAAACAATCATATTATATTTGCCGAAGTAGTGATGGCCGATGGAGAAAATGAGTCCTAGAGTGTAGACCGCAACTTGTGGAGTGTAAGTAAAGACCGGTTATCGTAAGGATACCGGTCTGCACTCACTCACACTGCTCGAATGCCTTTACTTGAATCTTTGTTTCTATACTCTTGGTGTTTTGTGGTAAAACCATTGACGAAAGACTTAGACTGCACCACAACCTCAACCTAACCCTAAACGTAAGGTAGGATGACCCCTAGCCGACGACCTAAAAAAACAAGGTCGCTGGGATGAATTATTGAAAAAAATCGTGATTGCCTGCGTAGAAAGAACAAGACATCAGACACTTAACATCAGGTGGAATGGAGCAAATGCTAACTTATAAATAAATATATTTGGAGGGTGTTCCGTTACGTGTCGTACCTGTGTCCTCAGTCCTCGACGTACGTGTCCACTGTTGTAGATCTCGTCCCAGTCGCGCAGACGCTTCTCAGCGGGACGGTATAAGGACGTTTCGCGGGGGTACTTGATGAAGCCTCTGTGGAAGTGAAAACGGTTATCTTGTGTTACCGTTTTAAAATATAAAAGTTCAGAAGCTATAAAATGCTTCCACATTGTCTTACAATTTCACAATAATACTCAATATCTCTTTATAGAAAGAAGAAAAAAAATGTTGAAAAATTTATATTTTTTGACTACGACTAAAAATAAGTATACTCTGAAGTACATAGATCTATAAAAAATAATTACCACGTATGTAACGGAGAATCACTCATAAACAGTATGACAAATTTCCAACAAATTTGTATGAAAGAATAAAAGCTATAAATAAATAGTATGATAGCAAGAATAACAGTTTGTTAAGCCTGGACAGTTTATAAAATAAAAAAGAGTTAATGGGGCCTGTACTAACTATCCTCAAAACTTGCAACAAAAATTAGTTACGACACAAAAACCTCAATCAAATTTGCAATGAATCTATTATTTTTAAAATACCTACCCAATCAAGAGGCTAAATACATACTAATTGTACTTAAAAATCGATTAATTCCTTACCTAGTCTTATCAAGAATCTTCTCCAAATTCTTCTTATCCAACTCCACATCTCTTATAGTCTCTTCTATATCCAAGACTCCATTCTCATGCTTCCCGTTCTCAACTTTGGCAGGAGCGGGTTGTTTTAGAGCCATTTGTTTGAGCGCGCGTTGGTACTCATGAGGGAATACTTTGATGAACTTCTTAGCTGGCTCCGGCCAGGTTTTGAGCATTTCTTCAGCGATTAATGAGCTACAGGAAAGAAGACTTAGTATAAGTACGGTAAAAGAATGGCGCAGCGAGTGTGTCCGACTGCTACACAAGAGGTCGTGGGTTCGATTCCCACACGGAACACCACTTTGTGTGATCCACAAAGTGTTGTTCTGAGTCTGGGTGTTCTTTGTCTGTGACTTGCATGTTTGCAAAGTCTAAAAAGTAACATACTGCGGGAGTCGTCTTTAAAAAAAAAAGGGCTAATAATATATTAATAACCTCGCGCTCGTGGCTTCTTCACATTACAGTTAGAAAATATTTAATAATAATAATATCTTGGGACAACTTACACTACGTCATCTGATCCCAAACTAAGCAGAGCTTGTATTATGGAAACCAGACAACTGATAAGCATACTTATATAATCTTAAATACGTACATATTATAGATAAATTACACCCAGACACCGTGCTCATCAACCAAAGTTTTATCCTGGGTGGGGATCGAACCCACGACCTCCGGCTTATCGGTCAGGGTCACCACTAGACCAACAGGTTAGTCTAATTAATATTTTAAACTCAGTATATGTTGTTTGTTGTTATGCCAATCTGTAGTAAATAGTTGAACAAAAAAATTACAACAAAATTCGGTCGATGAAAATACCTAAAACGAATACAGAATTGTTGAATACAGGATGTGAATATTAACGCCAGTCCTAAGAGTTCACATAAAAAAATGGTTGAAGAAACAATCATGTGTTACTTACCCAGTATATTGAAGAAACTCCTCCAGTAATTGCTGTACATAATCGAGGTCGTCTTGCAGCTCCAAAGGTAACAGTTCCACCATCTCGTGATTACACTTGGCCGAGAATGAACCATCGATATCGTACACATAGGCGATACCACCTGAAAGATAAATGAAATTTAATTGTCATACTTATTTATCGCAGACCAATATTTATATTCTAAAAGCATTTGATTCAAAATCTTAGTCAATGCTGCCGTTACCCCTTTTACACATACGCTTAAGGAGGTTAATTATATACAAAATATGGATATTTTCAAGCATGCCACAGCTTGAGCCAGGCCACACCTGATAGAGAAAGAAAATATTTTTTTTTTGTACCACAATACAAAAAAGAAAACATTACAAATAAAAAGGTAGGTAGATTAGCGCGGAACTATAAGGACGTCCGTCCGGTATTGTTGTGGTCTGTGGACCACATTAGTTCATTACTAAGCTGGCTTTATCAGGTGTGGCTAGCCCATTGTCAGTTCATCATGCTTAATTTGTGAGCTGGTTAGTCATATACGAAACATGGATATTTTTAAGTGTGGCCAGCCCATTGTCAGTTCACCATGTTTTATTTGTGAACTATATATTACTGACTGGCTCTTTGGCGCGGTGGGAGTATATCCGACTGCTACGCAAGAGGTCGTGGGTTCGATAAAACTTTGTGTGATGAGCATAATGGTTTATTCTGTGTCTGGGTGTTATTCATCTATAATATGTGTGTATTTAGAAATATATGTATAAGTATGTTTATCAGTTATCTGGTTTCCATAGTACAAGCTCTGCTTAGTTTGTGATCAAATAGCGTTGTGTGAGTTGTCCCAAGATATAATTATTCCAGTACCACTCATGCCCGCCGCGAAGTTCCTGCCGGTGAGCCCCAGCACGAGCGCGGTGCCGGCCGTCATGTACTCGCAGCCGTGGTCGCCCACGCCCTCCACCACGGCCACGCAGCCGCTGTTGCGCACGCAGAAGCGCTCGGACGCTATGCCTCTGTTCGATAAACCACCAGTTATACGATATGTCGTCGGAGAGTTCCAGCTTCGTGCCCTCACAAACACACTCGTTCATCGATACCACAAAATACAGGTATAGCCATAAAGGTTGGCTGCCTTACAGGTCACTAATGAGCCCACTCATATATGCACTCGCACTGACTGCCTCGGTGGCGCGGTGGGAGTGTATCTGACTGCTATGCAAGAGGTCGTGGGTTCGATTCCCACACGGGAGTCGAGTCTGGGTGTAATTTGTGTCTGTGACTTGTATGTTTGTAAAGTCCCCCGCGACACAGGGCTTGTACCCTACTGCGGAAGTCGTTTAAAAAAAAAAAAAAAATATATATATATGTATAGACGTGCACGAATGTACATCGTATACGTACACAGTGTCCGTAGGCCGAGCTCAAACAGCTTTAACTTAGCACAAAGATATTTAACCAACAGTAATATGCTCAACATCTGGAGCAAATATTTTAACCAAACTACGAAGAAGATGGGGAAGACGTTATACTGAATGAAATTCTCCAAGATTATTTTGAAATAAAATTGGTTGCTCCCAAAGAGTTTATAGCACTATTAAAAAACTTGCTTAGAAAAATATTATTACTGGCGAAGCCTTACAAAAAAACATTATACCATTGTCTATATTAACATATGATTACCAATATTACAGAAAAAAACATTATTTGTTAGTATGAATGTCTATGAGTTTCTTTATTTCATCATAACTTTTACGCCTAGTTTAGACGAATCCGGTATTTTAAAATCGTTAAATAACTCCGTAACGGTACATAGGCTATGTGTATCTTTAACGGCCGGTCTCAATAACCTACCTATCGATGGATTTGGCTACTAGATGTAGAATTTTGACATATTTTGTATGGAGCTTATGTCAAATATATACCTCTAGTAGCTAAATCCATCGATAGTTAGATTATTGAGACCGGCCGTAATACGCTAAATAGGACTATCAAGTTGGCTGCTGGACATCGTAAATTGTAGGACCACAGATAGTCGTAAAACAAATTTTAGTTACTCTTAATTTCGTTTTGAATTATAAGACCCATGAATTTAGATTACTTAAAACACCTTGAAGTATACACAGGTCTAATTTAACATTTATACATTAAACTATAATTAGCTGACCCGTGCAACTTCGTCTGCGTAAATTTTCCCCGTTTTTGCAACATTTATCATTGCTGCTCCGCTTCTATAGGTCGTAGCGTTATATATAGCCTATATCCTTCATCGATAAATGGGCTATCTAACAAGTAAAAGATTTTTTCAAGTTAGTTCCTGAAATTATTATATTAGTATAGATATGTAAAACATACCTGAAATAAGCCCGTCCAGAAGTAGCTCCATAGAGGCACACATTGCCAACAATCACATTCAAATGAGATTCAAACGGCGATACTTTCGGTGGGTAGATGATTATCTTGCCACCTGATAAGCCCTTGCCTGAAACAAACCAATATGTGAATGTAAACATGGGCAGGTTCAGAATTTGATTCTGGGGAGGGGAGGGGGCGACTCTACTCTACTATTTCGTTTCACCCGACATCCGTCAAGTATAAATCTTATGCACAACGGGAGGGCCCCCAAAACCATTGTTTGGGTCAATTTGGTACACAAACTACCGCCTACCCCCTGCATCCGCCTGTGGATGTATAAAAAGCAGTAAGAAGTAGGAGGGGACATGTGTAAGTAGGTGTAGCTTTTTTAAAGCTTTTATTTCATTAACAATGATTCAGCTTAACCTAAAGTGTCTATAGCTGCCTTTAGGTTCATTTCCGTGCATCGCGGCCGTTCACGAGCCGCGCGCGTCTTACGATGAGCGGGTGATGCGACAATAGCCAGATTATCACAATGTATGGCGCTGTTTCCGAGGTCTGCGACAGACGCGCGCGGCCGACGACTGACGTAGGCTGCGCGCGCACTCTGGCTATTGTCGCATCGGCCGCGCGCGACAGCCGTTCGTCAAAAGCCGCGCGCGGCTAGCGATCGGCCGCGATGCACGGAAATGAACCTAGCTTAAGGGCCTGTGACAGCAAGCTCCGAAGATAGATTTAAGAATAAATAATAATGACAAGGTCAATATTTTTACCGCGCTCTTTATATGCAGGCCAAGATTCGTACAATCTTTTTTACGAAAAGTTATGAGGCTGCCACATTACTAGCAATCCTGTTAACCCCTTCAGATAAGCTATGTTTCTTGTGTTGGGAGTGGTTTCACGTCGGTAATATAATGGGCTTCGAACCCGCGACCTCTGGATTGCGAGTCCGAAGCCTTACTATTTATTTTACGAATGTTTGCACGCCTATGAGAGACGGTTACGTAAATCAAATAAAATGAAAGAAAGAGACAGTCAAACCATTTGCGAATTCTATGTTGACGGATTTGTGCTTTCTATGATGATCGATAAATTTGTAGTAGGTTAAGTGAACTTTGAGAACTTCGAGTTTTGCCCAATTTGTGTTTAAAATACTAACACTTCATGGAAAACCTGTGTCACAAATGTTGTAAATTAACTCGTGATTGTGAATAAAATTCTTACTTTCTCACATGTGTTTTTTCACGCATTGAGATACGTTAGTAGATATTATCTCGTGGCAATACTTGCAAAATCCGTAAGACCGATTCTCTGTGCAAATATAGTATAAAATAAATACTTGATACAGCCAGAAATTGGCTTGAATATTTTCTAAATTGCCATAAGCTCAAAAATAATAAGAAAGAATGAGTTCCTTACCAACATAATCATTAGCATCTCCCTCGAGCGTGACAGTGATGCCCTTAGACAGGAAGGCACAGAAGCTCTGTCCGGCCGAGCCCGTGAGCGAGATGTTCACTGTCGTGCCGTCTGGCAAACCTGAGTCACCATATTTCCTGGAAATAGTGATTCATATTTATTAAGATTAAATATCTTTAATAACTTAGAGTTTTTTTTAACTAACTCCTGTTATTGCTTAAGTACCGTAGGAATTATAAACTTATTTCTAAATAATTAATTACTTTTACTATATTTAAAATTAATTAATTATTTAGAATCATAGGCGAACATAGGTTTATTTTTTGAGAGGTCTTGATATAAAATAATAATAACACAGCCCAAATCAATTCGCGGTTGATATTTTGTATGAGTCAATGCTAAGCCGGAGGTCGTGGGTTCGATCCCCACCCAGGATAAAACTTTGTGTGATGAGCACGATGGTTTATTCTGTGTGTATGTCAGGGTGTAATATGCATAATATGTATGTATTTAGAAATATAAGTAATATAAGTACGTTTATCAGTAGTTTGGTTGCCATAGTACAAGCTCTGCTCAGTTTGGGACCAGATGGCGTTGTGTGAGATGTCCCAGGAATGTTTTATTATAACACGAGTTAGTCAACCTTGCACATTGTTGAGGACTTCGAGGGAGAGGGTTGACAAACCGAACGCACTTATGTTCACAATATTTTTATTACAGTTATTATTTGTATCTGTCTTCATAACCTCACATTAAAAAATCGTAACTTTTCACCACAACAGAATTGGCATTGCGATAGCATTGTATTCATCTGATATTTCTAAAAACGGCTATTTAAGGTTATATAATCTTCATAAAATATGTATATGGCACCGTAAAATTATAAGTACCTTTAAACTATAATCTATCTCGCGAGATTGTAAACTGTCGAAATATGAACAAATATTTTTCGGTAGTGATGATGTTTCTGGCACTCGGAGGACACTGCCACGGCACGCTCGCTTCACTCGCTCGGCTCGTGCGCACGGGTTACAGTTCTAACCCAACCGAATAGATTTAGTACGTTAAATTGTAAGCAGTGTGTTACAGTTTACAATCTTTCGACAGTTTACAATCTCGCGAGATAGATTAGTCTAACGGTATTTACAATTTTACGGTGATATATATTGTTAAAAATAATGTTTTCAAAAAACTTACATAGCAATATGATAGGACAGTGTAGATGTGAAGGCACGATCCTCGTTCGTAATCCTCATGGTAATGTCCACGTGCTCCTTAGTTCCGTCGAGGATGCCCGCGCATTGCTCGATCAGCTGGTTGTCTAAACGCTTCTCTAGTTGGAAGTCCTGAATCAAAGATTTATTACAATATTTAGTACGAGTGGCCTGTCATTTTGTTGTTTTGATTCTGAGTTGTAATACTTGTCCTACAATCGGTAAAATCTTGTGTAATTTTTGAATTACTACTTGCAAAAATTACACCCTTTTTTACGAAGGCTAATTTTTTTGAGCGTATACTTATTACCATTTACTAATATTATTAAGCTGAAGAGTTTATTTGTTTGAATGCGATTGTCGAGGAAGTCTATAGGCTATGTAACATCACGCTCTGACCAATAGGAGCAGAGCAGCAATTAAAAATGTTGCAAGAACGAGAAAAAAATACGCAGACGAAATTGCGCGCGTCAGATAGTAACTAATAACTATTAGAAATGAGCTTTATTTAGACTATCCTTTTATTTAATCCTTACTTTACCCTTTATAATATTAGTAAGATTGATTGATACTGATATGATTTCAAAGGTCACTTATTAACTATAAAATACTCCATAAAGTACATACCTGTGACTTAGAACCACCAATGATGTTAACTCCAGGCCTCATGTGCAGCGCGTTCTTGAGTATCAGACTGAGGTTGAGGAGCCTCGCCTTAGGGTTTTCATTGTTTTCGCGAACTTTGAGTAGATCGGTGCGACCGATTAAGTCTTGGAATTTACGGACTCCGACTTCTGCCATATGTTGACGGACCTGAAAAGTATTTTAGTTATTTATTAGGTTTTGCCGGTGGCTTTAGATATAGAAATGAAGGTTAATAGCCTTTACACTACTTCTGTGCAAAATTTCATGTAAATCGTTATAGGTTCAACCGTAACAGAACAACAGTATCACTATTAATATTAAGTATGGATTTCGTAAAATACAGTTTCGTAATAATAGCAAACCAATTACTTTAAAATGCTTTATGAAATACCTTACTTTAGGGGTTTTGCAAATACTACATTTTGATGTAATATATGAATAATATTGTACACTAGACTAAGTTCTTTGGCATTGTACTAAAGTATATCTCAATAAGTGTAATAATTGTAAGTAAACCAATAAATAAATAAAATAAAATATGTTGCAAATATCATAAAAAACAAAACAAAATAGTACACATGTCAAACTGGATATCATTTGAAAGTAGCATTTTTTAGATGAAGTAGATAAATATGTAGAATGTAATGTCATACCTCTTCGGCCAGCATAAAGAGATAGTTGATGACATGCTCGGGCTTGCCCGCGAACTTCTTGCGTAGTACGGGGTCTTGCGTCGCGATGCCCACGGGACATGTGTTCAGGTGACATTTACGCATCATGGTGCAACCTGCACAAAACAAATATAATTTCACGGTTGATTTAATCCCACATTACTAGTTGTTGTTATTTGTTGTTTTTTTCTAAAAAGCAAGAAAAATAGAATAGAACCCTTGGAGGGAAAGTATTCTTAAATTTTAGATCTCTTTTATTTGATTAACAAATTTTACTCAAAGGAGACATTCCTTTATTTTTAGAAATAAAAATAACTGCATTTAAACATTTTTATAATAATAATAATAATATAATATCTTGGGACAACTCACACAACGCTATCTGATCCCAAACTAAGCATAGCTTGTACTGTGGAAACCAGACAGCTGATAAACATACTTATATATTTCTAAATACATACATATTATAGATAAATAACACCCAGACACAGAATAAACCTTCATGCTCATCACACAAAAGTTTTATCCTGGGTGGGGATCGAACCCACGACCTCTTGCGTAGCAGTCGGATATACTCCCAACGCGCCACAGAGGCAGTCAATTTTCTATAAGGACTTGCAAGAGCCGGGAATCGAACCTGCTTTATGTTGAAAATGGTTGCCGCAAATGGTTCTGCTGTAGCAAACCGTCCCATTCGCGTACGATTGGTTTCATAAGAGACTATAGTACGCACGTTATCAACTGAGTCGTAGGGCCATAAATCATTTCTCTATATCTATCTCGCTTGCACTTATGGGTCTTATGGAGCCGTCTAGTGAAGGGCGTAACAATAAAGCACATACTATCGATAGGTAACGTTTATATAATATCACAAAATTTTAAAAGTCAACTATATTTGATATTAAACTATATTTAAATATTATATACGGTATTTTCATACACACACATTTTTAAGTGTAGTATATAATACCCGAAAGAAAGTTTATTAAAAGAAACAGAGTAGATCATATTGTGGCCCTTAAATGAGTCTTTAAACGAGTATTTAATTGCAGTAAACACAATTATAGCAAAAAAACATTTGAAACCCACCAATCAGAACCGTACAGGTTATTAGCAACTCATCTATAAACGGCTACCTGCGCACGTGGCGCAGGTAGCCGTTTATCGATTAACTAGAGTTCGGTTCGCCGCGCTGCACATTCCTATCTCTTTTGACTTTTATGACCCGACGACTCAGATGATAACGTGCGTACTATAGGTAACTGCGCAGGGTAAGATACTATACTTAATATTTTATCCTGTTCACAACAATATACACAGACAAAAATAACATATCAATTCTATCACTTTCATAGTCCCAAGATTATGGAGTGTTTAGTGCTAAGATTATGCAAATACAATGTAATACGTACCAAGAGCAATAAGAGGTGCGGTACTGAAACCAAACTCATCAGCACCGAGCAATGCGGCCACCATCACATCAAAACCTGTCCGGATTTGACCGTCAGCTTGTACTACGACTCTGGAATACAAGAAATACATTTCAGTAGGTAGGAAAGTGATAATTTCGTCTTACTATATTATATATATATATATATATATATATATATATATATATATATATTATAGGCAATTTGTTCCAATACCGGCAAGTGTGGGTCATTCGTTATCGTGGGAAGCGACGGGTCAATTGAAAGGCGAACACTAAAAAAAACTGACGATAGTTGAACGTGACAACGTCATAAGCAAATACTGATGGAATGGTTTCATTTTTCAAAAGAAAATTTTAATTTTATTTGTTCGATAGATATTTTGTATGGATATAGAGGAGGTAAATGGAAATCACAATTGAATTGATCAAGTTACATTTATTTGTACGCATAAATACAATTATGTCAATTTTTATTGATTTATTTTTACAATGGAACGCCTCAGAACGAGGTAACGCCTCATTTTTTTCGTGCGTTCAGCCGGCTCCATGGAATTCTAAGACGTTGTCACGTCAAAAATCATAAGTAGGGGGGGAGGGCAATCGCCCCTGTTTCCAGCCCCCCCTCCCCCCTTGGATCCGCACCTGATAGCACAACTTATACATGAATAAATAAGTTAAATAAGTTTGTGTGTTACTACTTTTTGTGTTCCGAAACCATTGATTAGATGGTAATGAAATTTCGGAAGGTGTTCTGGGCGTTCAGTTATTTATAAATAATCCTTTAGACACTTACATTTATATAAAGGTAGTTATTAGACAATGACAGTGTAACGTATCTCAAGAGTATCTGTATACGTACCTAGACCTGAGGTCGTTGAGCACGAGCACCTGGTGCGTCTCGGCGACGCCCAGCTCCCACGGCAGGCCGGCGCTCTTGATGCCGGTCCACGAGCTGGCGCCCGTGCCCCCGTCGTGCCCCGAGATCACTATGTGCTCGGCTTTACCCTACACAAATATTATACATATCTCAAACAGAAGACCTCCCACAGTAGGGTGCAAAATTAATCACTCTATAGAAAGAGACAATGCTACTTTGTGGACAAAACCTGTCAAAGAGACAGGGCCGCGCGAGTCTTTTCTCTCTGTCACGCTTTGAAGTCAATATTTACTATTTAAAGGGATAGCGCGGTCCAGGTCTATAGGTCAATGGGTATAAGCGCAGTGACGCTTTTTTTCTCATCTGCAATTAGTAGATAACTAATACGCAATAGACTAATAATAATAATCCAATGACCAAGCTGCAAAGCCCGCACGAGATTGACACTTGAGAAGTATTTGTACCTAGTTCCCCGCAGTTACTCCGCAGTAGTATAGTGTGGTAGTAGTAGCCTTATTCGGTGAAGGATTAGTTTTTCGGAGACTTGTCAAGTAGGGCAATGGCGGCCGATGGGTTGTAGGAGGCTATTTGATGAGGTGTTTTGCCCGACTCGTGCATCATAAGAATTTGTGATAACTATAACTTAACAAACCTACAATTCACGAATACGACTCGGAATAAAAAAACATTGTGGATGACATGTGGTGTCCCTAAAGGAATGGAACTCATAACCTCTTGCCTAGCACTTGTATGTACATAATCCCAATGCACTATCAAAGCAATTAAAATTTCTTCAGATTAACCATCATTATCAAGTCGACTCTAAATCTTATATTTTTTTCCTTTAAAATACGTAGAAAATATGCACAAAAATTAAAACTCTACTACGAAAACATTTCGTTTTAAAAAGAACGATATATTTTCTTTCATCTATGGAGATCAATCAGTCTAAATTTTTGACTCAAACGTAAAAGTTCAACAACAAATAGATTTGATTTGCGCGGCTAAACTTTGTGTACTTTGACGAATTTGAAAGATAGTTTATAGCTGGCGTACCATAGATAACATTCTAGATAGATAGCAAGATATAAGAGTTCCCCTGACCTTAGCGACCCCCGAGGCCACGACCCCGACGCCGACCTCGGACACGAGCTTGACGGAGATGCGCGCGCGCGGGTTGGCGCACTTCAGGTCGTAGATGAGCTCCGCCAGGTCCTCGATGGAGTAGATGTCGTGGTGCGGCGGCGGGGAGATCAGCCCCACGCCCGCCACCGAGCAGCGCGTGTGAGCTATGGCTTCTGTTACTTTGTAGCCTGGAGGGGGGGGGGGGGGTTAAACTTAAGTGAAATTTGAAAGAACAATAAAAGTTAAGGGAGAATCTTCTCTCCTTTTTTGAAAATAAGAAAAACTACTAATATTCTAAACTGGAGATGTAAGATTAGTTTCCACATTACTAATAATCTAGTTAACGCCTCCAACTAAACTCAAAGACTTGTGTTAAGAGTGGGTTCACGTCGTAGTATAATGGATAGGATTCGAACCCGCAACCTCATGATTGCGAGACGTGAGGCTACTGCCACTTCAAGATTTATGACTTTCATGGTATCACAACATAGTAGGCCCTGCAATTTTTTATGTAGTATGGAAAACAGTGTCACTAACTGTTAAAAAGTTTGTATTTGCATCTATTTTGCTAACCCTACTGATAAAAAATGTCAGCTAAAACATTTAAAATGTTTCCACCAAGACCACCAAATAGTTAGTAATTTTTGGAGGTAAATCATAGGTCATAGCAGTCATGACCGATGTCCAGCCTTCGTCTTATACCGAGTAGTCAAGTAGTTGAAGTCAATTCAGGTAAGTTTTAAAATTTCATTGAAATATATAGACTATCGGGACTTGTATACCTAAACCTAGATGCCACACAGAATGGAATCATTCATGTATAAGTATTAAACTAATCGGCTTATTTAAATACTACAGAAACAGATATATTACCAGGCAGCTCTCCTCCCTCGCCAGGCTTGGCTCCCTGCGCCATCTTGATCTGTAGATCGTCCGCATGCGCGAGGTATGAAGCTGTGACTCCGAATCGACCTGATGCTACTTGCTTGATAGCGGAACGCTTGTTGAATTCTGGGTCCTAAGACAATACATTTTATTATTGTGATGTTAAATAGCCTATAGCGTTTCTCGATAAATGGGCTATCCAACAGTAATTTTTTTTTTTTAATTCGGTCTATTAGTTCTTGAGATTATCGTGTTTAAACAAACAAATTCTTCAGCTTTATAATATTAGTACAGATGAGGATTGAAATTATTGCTGTCACCTTAATTAGTTTGATATATTATTCGAATGATAGTGTGGATAGTATATTTACCTGGTTTAGATATCTATCAGCATTTTCACCACCTTCACCAGTGTTGGATTTGCCGCCGATGCGATTCATGGCAATGGCTAATGTTGTGTGAGCTTCCAGAGATATAGAGCCGAAGGACATTGCACCTAAAATATGAATAATGGGATAATTTAGACCCTGATTTACTCTTTGATTGTTCTTATTTCTTCCGACGATATTTATATATTTTTTATTGTGATACAGTATGTTAGTGTTAAAATTGATAAAACAAATAATTATACACTACATAGAATTAATTAGTAAAAAGTTTTGTCTTCTTCTATTTTATTTGAAACTAAAAACATTTGACTATTAAAATACTGTTATGAACGCAATATAAATAAGCGGCACAGTATACAGGGTGCCGATTTAGTCAGTCGAATTCTATCTGGGGAGGGGGGGGGGATCAAACCATGATGCTGTACAGACATTTTTGAAAATTTCGGTTCAGTATCATGGTCACAAGACGATGGGATTACACCCTGATATGACGCAGATAGGATCAGAATGGGGTTATAAATTAGGAGGTCAACCACAAAAGACATGGACATTGGCACGGAAGAAAAGCAAGGAGTTTAAGCAAGTTTAAATAGCTTACCAGTAGCAAACCTCTTGACAATTTCAGCCGCGGATTCCACTTCGCTTAGTGGAATAGGCTCATCTAGCTTCACTAGTTCTAACTGACCGCGGAGTGTACATGCGCGGACTGACTCTAGTGAACTCTCTCTGTAACAACGTTAAACTCGGAATATAATTGTGTTTATAGGGCAATTGAGCTAGATATTCCAACAGGTTAGGTATTATTAGCTATTAAAGTACTTTTCTAACCCATACCAAAGGCAAAATCTACAAAGTACCGATACTTGACTCTTTTATGTAATATCCAAGTGCCTTTCGTCTTCAACGTCACAGGCTTATGTCTATGACATAGGCTAAGCCTGTGACATGGACCGATCAGATTTTGGAACTATTAATATCTATAATAATATATAATATCTTGGGACAACTCACACAACGCTATCTGATCCCAAACTAAGCAGAACTTGTACTATGGAGACCAGACAACTGATAAACATACTTATATATTTCTAATCATACATATTATAGATAAATAACACCCAAACACAGAATAAACCATTGTGCTGATCACACAAAGTTTTATCCTGGGTGGGGATCGAACCCACGACCTCTTGCGTAGCAGTCGGATACATTCCCACCGCGCCACAGAGGCAGTATTGGCCGCACGATAGTTTTTTTCTCTTTTGGCTATACAGCCAGTATTTACTTCATACCTGAAAGGGAAAGCGGGAGGCGCAGTAGTCTCTATGTCTATGGGTCAAACACAATTTGTCACATGTCAATTTTTCTTGCTTATTAATTTATGGTTCCTTCTTTAATTTCCATCAAGTGGGAACGATGCGAAAACATAATAGGGCATTTGACTGAAGTCAAATATGCCTCTTTTTAAGAAACGTCAAAAACGACCCGCTTCGTACAAATTTGTATGGAATGTTAGCATATGACGTCACGTTTTTTATGGTCATATCATTTACTTTTAGTGTTTTTCTTTATGATTATAAATTAATAAACACGTTAAATTAATAAATGAACACACTTTTTTAGAACACTTTATGACATATTTTTACATGGTTAATAAAACTTTATTTTGATTTATTATTTTATTTTGATAGTAGTCAAATACCCAATTATACAATGATGAATGATGAATTATAAAAATGTGTTACCTGTATTTATCATAAGCGGAAGCACTTTTGTTGAGCGCAGCTTCCTGCAAGTTAGCGATAGACATGGGGTCGTTGATGTGCTTCTCTCCGCCCGCGCGCCAGTGGTAGTTGCCGGGGTTCCTGCCAACAGCACGGTTGGGTAACTAACTGTAGTGGACTGGCTCCTTATTCACTATGGTTTTTTCGATTTCGCGTCAGGTCCGCGCGAATTAGCGCATGCGCGGTACGTTCAAAGATGTCCGTGCACATACACGATGCATTTCTTGACATAATGGTATATCCATTATGTCAAGATTTTGACAGTTAAAAGCGTGGGCTTGACGCGAAAACAAATTATAAGGGATAGTGAATAAGGACCCTGTATTATGTAAAGATTGACAATAGTTGATTAATTAATAACACAATTAAATTTAATGTTTAATGATAGGGTTCTTAAAATTTTAACATAATGGAACATCTTCCAAATATTTTTTGTTTAATGGGACCCTATGTCCATAACAGAGGGAAGGGTTTTAAGAAATGTCCAATTATGATAGCTCTTATTTCATACGGAACTCCTAAGTTCCACTGAACCCACTAGGGAAATCACAGGTTTAATGTACAAGGAATAAAATCTCTCGGACGGGATTCAAACCCGCGATCATTGAAAACAACAACAACAGAACTGCTAACTTTACCAATAAAATGATCCTTAGATATTTACCTCAAAACTAATGCATCCTTTACTTCGCCAAAAGTCAATGCATGTCTTTCAAATATTTCTTTTGACAATATCTCGAAGTTTACACCACCTGCAAATAAATAAACAATCAAATCTATCCAATTCACGTTTAGATGCTGACATTAATTGATGATCGCAGATGATTTTAGAGAGTTTATTATTATATGTTCGTAAACTTTCGCGATTTGTACACATTATAGAACTTTATAAGCGTGTCTTAGTCGTGTAAAAAAAGTATTTTAAGTCTAAATACCTTTGTTTTATTGCAAGACGTTTCGACCGTATTGTAACGGCCATCTACCAGTGACCACGGCCGGTGCAATAGGGTCGAAACGTCGGAAAACAAAACAAGGTATTTAGCCTTAAAATAAAATATTTACGAAATTAAGACCCGTATGTAACTTTAAAAAAAAAGGTTTTTATTGTCTCCTATACGATTTCTGTTTCATTTTAAGATGTTTCAATCTCATTAGAGTCTAGCTACTAGGTATTGCAGTGAAAAATAAGTGCATCATCTATCTTTCTTTCAATAATGTAATTATTGTATAAAGTAATTAGCAAGAAATCCCTATAAAATTACTTAAATATTCGGCCTGCGACATCATAATTTGTTAAAATGCTCTCTGTAACGAAGCAATAACAAAAGCCGTTATAGTTTTTAAACTAGCGGCTAGGTGGCGCTGCGAGGGCCCAACTCGCGTGCCGGCCCCAATTTGGCATAAAGTTGGATCAACGTAACTCGGCCGGATTGAAGTTGGCGACAAGTGGTTGCGCAGATGCTGTTTTTTGGAAGTATATGGTGACATAAGTACATAGTGGGGGGGGGGGGGGTTCAAACTTTATTTAGTATTTACTGTGACTGTTCTTAAACGTTTTCGTAAGTAATTTTATGGTCGCATCTAACTGCAATCCGGCCGAGTTATGTTGGTCCAACTGTAAATACAATTTATCAAACAGAATATAAGGAGAACTTATTACTCACCAATTCTAGACTGTGTTCCTCTAAAACATTTATCAATAACTTCCTCACTGAGACCCACAGCTTCAAATATCTGCGCACTTTTATAAGATTGTAGCGTACTAATGCCCATTTTGGCCATAACTTTGGCCAGGCCAGTCTCTATGGCACCCTGGTAGGCCTTGTAGACGTCCTCGTCGGTTAGATTGGGATCTAAGATGTTGTCGTTGCGGAGTGCGAATGATAGTTCGAAAGCTAGATATGGACAGATAGCGTCGGCGCCGTAACCTGGAAACATTTAAAAAAGTAAAACTATGTGGCTGATATTTATAACAAAACTAGCTTTGGCCCGCGGCTCCGCCCGCGTGGATGTCGGTTATCGCGATAAAAACTATCCTATGTCCTTCCCCGAGACTCAAACTATCTCCATACCAAATTTCATCTAAATCGGTTCAGCGGTTTAATCGTGAAAGCGTAACAGACAGACAGACAGACAGAGTTACTTTCACATTTATAATATTAGTATGGATATTGAATAGCGTGAGTGTGTCGTATTATGTAATGTAATGTTTTAATGTAATCTATGCTGTAAGATTTCTTAAGCTATTAAAAATGTTATAGTGTGAAGAAATCTTTGTCGTCGCTTCATAGAAAAAAAAAAGGTTTTATTGCCATCATCATTCACTCTCATCACAGTATTGTCACAATATGCGTATACCCAGGGAGGGTATTTGTCGGTTGATATCCCCCCCCCCCTCCGAAAATTGCAAAAAAGTAGGTACACGTCAAATATTTGGTCGGTATTTAGTCAATTGTACCACCTAAACCGCCCCCCCCCCCTCCCCAACCGAAAAATGATCCTGCGGTACGCCCAAGGTTGACAATACTTTCAAATTTTATGCAATCAACCAATGAAACCGTGAAATGATCATTTTATTTTATGATTTCTGAAATGGATGTTTATAGACTGGCATTAAACGAGCGCCATCGACTAGTACATCTTAAAAAAAAAAAGTGTATTACCTAGAAGCACACACATGTGGTGAACTTCCCTGGCTTCAGCTGTCTCCACGATGATGCCCACTTTCATGCGCTGACGGGTCTCGATCAAGTGGTGGTGGACAGCGCCTGAAAATTACATTTTTTTTTTATCAAAATTAGGTTTAGTTTAGCAACAGCGTGAGACGGGATGTTGGCTTTTAGATACAGGCTGTATAGCTATTAGGATACCTTTGCCGAATAAAAAAAAAAAAAAAAATTGAGCGCGAGATCGGCTGTTGTCTTCAAAGTACAGGCTGTATACTTACTTATTGGGATGCCTTTGACGAATTTAAAAAATAGAACTAGTATAGAGCCATTGACGTACAGATCAGGACTGCGCCATAACCTCACAATATTGACCACTCTCTAGAAAGAGACAACGCTACTTTGTGGACAATACCTGTCAAAGGCCGCTCGAGTTTTTTCTCTCTTTTCACGCTTTGCAGTCAATATTTACCTTTTTAATTGAAAGGGATGGCGCGGTCCAGTTCTATACGTCAATGTAGAGAGTTAACAGGCTACTACTACACATCTTCAAAAAGAAGGTTCTCAATTTCAAGAATGTTTTTTTTAATGTACATTTGGGTATAACTCCATCATCTATAGGCGTATTTTCAGAATTATTGATGATTTTCAGAATTATACTGATATTAAGTTCCGGAGACAGACAATGAAACTCCTTAACAAATGCCTGCAAATCAACTGTGATTGAAATCAATTAGATGTTTTTGTAAAAAAAGTTTTAATAAGCTATTGTATCTATGTGTGCATGTGTGCAAAATATAGTTACCCAGAGCTAGTAGAGAGCTAACAGGCACCCTGTCAGGTCCGGCCGCTCTGTCAGACAGTATGAGCAGCTGGTACCCGCTGGTGGCCGCGTGACACGCCTCAGTAGATATGTACGTGAGTGCGGGTTCTAGACCCTCGGCACCGTCCTTGTAGTCGAATGTGCAGTCTATTACTTTTGTCTGTGGAATTAAAAGTTCAAGGGAGAGTCAGCCAAAGAACATCTCTAGTGCAGAAGGTAAAGACCATAGAACGTGCGATCGAGCAATACAATGTTACGTAAGTGGTTCGAGATGAAATGTCTGTAAGACTGGAATAGCTTTTTAAAGAAAAAGTTAAGAATACAATAATTGCACTTTTGAAAGATAGAAAAATTTAAACATAGTCCCAATGGATGGTTCGATTCCCGCCCCGGTTTGGCATACGGGTTCGATTCCTGGATACTCCAAATTTTTCCTTGATTGAAAAGGCACTTAAAGTTTTTTTTTTTCTATTTATACGCATAGTTTTTATTGTTATTTATTTCTACTTTTTGACTTGTTTAATTTTAAGATATAACAGCCATAAGAGTAGTAATTAAGAATTGAATGTCAAACACAATTGAATTATTGTTATTGATAAATAAATAAAATAAGAAGCGACGGGTAGTGCGAGCAACGCACACGTAGGTGTGCACGTACATAACAATTAAAAAAAAAATGGTCCAAAAAAAAAAATTTAAACTACAAACAAAAATATAAGAGATAGATTGGCTGGGTACTAATGAGAAGAATGTACTGGCTTTTCTGAGCTTAACTTCTGATAACGGGGCTCGTGTTTGTATAGTCAGCGCTTACACAACTCGGTCACACTCGAACAGACTGGCGCGGATCCAAGGGGAGGGCAACAGAGTCAATGTGCCCCCCCCCCCCCAACCGACTCACACATTTTGTGCTTACGTGTGCGTACAATGTGCCCCCCCAGAACATGATTCTGAATCCGCGCCCAGACAAGCAATCTATGTGGATCGCTTCACGACGCAGTTTAGGAACCCCTGCACCATTATCCTGCTTGGATAGTGGTTGTAGAATGTTAAGTGCTAGACCAATATGTGTATACCTTCCAACCACGATGCGAGGTATGTTTGAGCGCGTGTAGATCGGGCAGGGATAGTATGGGCTGCGGCAGGAACAGTCGGTGAACGAACTCAGCGCTGGGTTGAAGGATGTTGGGCGCTGGGCCGATAGGACACAGTAGTGACATCACTATCTTCTCTCTGTAATAATAGAAAAGGTACGTTACAAGAGGGTATTCGTATCACAATTAAGTCAAATCCTCACAAAGATCGTATCTATCAAAATGGAAGCATTATGAATACCTATTCCAATTTAAGCTTTATTTAACGTCGCACGAGTAATGTTGCAGTAATATTATTTTAAAACGATTGCGGAAGTTGAGCGAACTACAGTTAGATCAACGTAACTCAGCCGGATTGAAGGTGGCGACAAATAGTTACGCAGATGCATTGCTTGGAAGTAAATGGTGACAGGTAGCGGGGGGCGGGAGCGGTAAATAAACCGAGAGAATTAGAGATGCGATTACGCATTACATTATCTTAATAAGTATTACTTACTCATGTTTTTTGTGATTATTTTCGTAAAGAAATGGTTTTTCAAACTTTCTTTTAGTATTTATTGTAACCGTTCTAAATGGAAAATTTTATGAACTCAATAGTATTACATAAATAGTATTTTTATATTGTTGAATAAAAATTTTGTTAGTATTTATAATCGATTAAAAATAATTATTCGTTTTAGTAATTTTAGAGTCGCATCTTTATGATATGCGCGAAAGTGTAATAACCTAACTTCAATTCGGCCGAGCTATGTTAATCCAACTGTAGTGGGCGGTACGACGTGCTCCGTACATGTAATACATATCTGTGATGTCATAATTTTGTTTGATCATATAACTCTTATGTTTAATTTTCAACTAAATGATGCAGAAACATTGTTTATCATCATTAATTTTTTTGTGATTGTGGTTCCGACATAACTAGCAATCCTGTTAACCCCTGCAGCTAAGCTTAAATTGCTTGTTAGGAGTGGGTTCACGTCGATACCTACTATCGATCGACATCACAATTTGTTCTTTTTGGTGTTATCTTATTTCTGCAGGTATTATGTAAATATTGGTAAATCTTTCAAAGAATACGCATCGTTATAATTTAAAACAAAAACATAAACAATCTCACTTTTAGTAACATACCTGAAGGGATCAATAGGTGGGTTGGTAACTTGAGCGAACAGCTGCTTGAAGTACTCGTAGGGCAGAGGTTGGAACTGCGACAGACAGGCCAGGGGAGCGTCGTTACCCATACTGCCAAGGGCTTCTTTCCTGTAACAGTCGAATATTTAGAGATGTTCTTTAAGTACATTATGTTCTCTTTTTCGCTTTTTTTTTGTTCTCCCTTTTTCTTACTTTTTTTTTCTATTTACAAATGGTAAATATATATTTTCCAACTGTTACGGTATCATTTGGATTAATACAATTGTTTAAATGAATTTGTGAGAGACTAACGGCCGGTATCAATGATCTATCGATGGATTTGTCTATTAAATATATATTTGAGATAACCTGCATACAAAATTTGTCAAAATTCTACCTCTAGTAGCCTAAAACAAATGGATATTGAGACCGACCGTTAATAATTATAAACTGTCTTTTTTTTTATAAAAAGGTAACTAGCTCCAGCTAAGCTGGCTGGCTTGTGTTAGGAGTGGATTCACGTCAGTAGTATAATGTGCAGGATTCGAACCCACGACCTCACGATTGCGAGACCGATGCCTTAGCCATTAGGCTACCGCCGCTTGATTCTCTGAAGGATTTTCTTTTCGTCCTTTTTAACGGGTTTTTTTTTGTTAGAATCAATCCTCTTTTCTCATTTACATCTGGACTAAAAAATGAAAAGCTATGCCTTAGCAAAACTTGGTTTGGTAGGTACTAGTGCGAAAATCTAATATTATGTAGTATAGTATAGTGTACCATGCAGGTTCTTCTGTAGAACCTGCATGGTCATGGTGCAGGTGTATACTATTAAAAGAGCCAGCACAACCTTCGATGCTTTGGAATGGAAACTATAAGACACTTGAATAGGGATGTTGACTGTCAAGTTAAATCAGTCTCTTTTAATGAAATATCAAAAGCTCTATAGAAATGTGTACAAAATAGCAACGTATGGCGTCATAAGTTCCTATCGTCAAATCATTACTTTTAGTATTCGTTTTTAAAATTCAAGAACATGTTAAATTGTAAAAGAACACTTAAATTCAGAGCATTTTAAGATCTACTATTACCTGATTAGTATAAGATAATTTACTTTTATTGTACAAATTTGATCATCAAATATTGACATTTTAAAGCTTAATTACTAAAAGAAGTTCTCATCATAGATCGCTTTATTCTTGTTGAGAGACTCGCCGATTGGTCTAGTAGTTAGTGATCCTGACTGGTGACTTTTGCTAAGCCAGAGGTTGTGGGTTCTATTTCCACACAGGACACCGCTTTGTGTGACCTATAAATTAATGTTCTAAGTCTGGATGTAATTTATATTTTTGTGTCCGTGATTTATATTTTTGTTAAGTCCCCCGCGCCACAAGGCTTGTACCTTGTGCGGGAGTTGTCTATTATTAAATAAATTTAAAAAAAAAGATAAGACAACAAAACCCTAATTCTTAATGTTTCCTAACAAAACCAGTAAAACATGAACCCTCAATCCATACTTACTTATTCTGTATCATAGGCAACAACAACATGTTGATAGATTCAATAGTGTATCCGAACAAGCCCAGCCGTTTGTCGACCAGGCCAGTGATGATAGATCCGTTGCCGATGGGCCCATTGGTCCCGTTAGACACTACGGCTGTCCCATTGGTTGATGCCACTGATTTGTGGATGTCTTCCATGGTGATCTACAATAAGAAAATTGTGTTGTTGGTTGATATGTATTGTGTACATGTTTTAAGTTAGCCGCGCGCAAAAAACGCAACAATAGATGAAGTAACTCTTTGTAAGCTTTTTATTGTAGTTTCTTCAAAATAAACTAATAGACGGATTTATTACAACTTAAAAAAATAAAACACTAAAAGTCAAAATAAGCGATATCAATTTTTGAAAATAAAAACACATGCACTACAGCCAAATCAATGCAAAACAGAACTGACTAGTTACGAACTAGGTCAACGTTTTGATGACCGCGTGTAAATCATCGTTATCTAAACGTAGAAAATCATTTTTAACAAGCTATTTTTAACAAGGCTTTCCATTTGAGGTTTAAACTATTACTGTTATCTTCTCTTCATATTGATTTAAATCTTAGCCAGGATAATGGCGAACCTGGCGGGTAGGCGTGGACAAAATACCCTGATAATAACAAAAATCGACAAATCAAACAATCGTGCCCCGAGGGTTCCGTACATGTGCAACTATACCTTTTGTAGTACCGCTCGAATTTTTTATTTTTGTTAATATCAGTGTTTTTTTAGGCTCGCCACTGTCCCAGGATGTAGTAGATCTACCATGTAACTCAGTAGATACATATAAAATGTACTTCGTACAGGAAACTGTTGTCATGAATTTACGATTAACAGGATCAAAATTTTATCGATCCATTCACGTCATCTACTAACTAAGAAGCTATCAAAAAATTTAATCAGATTTGTTTACAAACAACTATGTAACAGACCCAATTTGTTGACGAATTTGGAGACTATCACAGATTAACTTTCATGGTAAGCCTAGCTAAAAAAAACCGTCCGCAACTGTGAAATTACTCTCCTATACATGTGTTTAAGAGAGTAATTTCACCGTTGTGAACTGTTTTTTAGGCTCTCCTACGAATCTAACGTTCGTCGTCAAAAGGATTTATATACCTGTATTACTGGAATTCTAGAAAAAAATGTGTACAGGACCGATGATGAACCGTTTCAGATCTATCGGTCAGTACACAAGTTAGATTATTTTAAAGAAAAAGTTACTACCCGTGACTTTTGCCTACTCGAAGAATATCACAACACAAGCCTTCTTTAAAAGACTTGTTATACCAACATGCCTTAGCATTCGAATCTAATGCAGTGTTTTTCAACCTTTAGGTCGTATTTCCACGATACTGTAAAGCGCGATTTGAAAAAGTCTATTACAATACTGACTAAAACTGATAAAAAAAAATGGTCATCTGTTAAGTCGGTTTACGGACGATAATTTTATGTGATAACGTCATAAAAAAACATTGACGACATTGTAATAAACAACAATGCCTGTAAAAGCTTTAGTTTAATTTGTATCACATGTCGTTGCAATCGCCATTCGCTGATACTTTAGGTCTAATTGTATCGCATGTCGCTGGAATCGCCATTCGCTGACACTTCACTTTTCTGTGCATGCAGTCGGCGTTCATCGGTTTATAAGACGTTATCACGTCAAAAATTATTTGAAATAAACTTTTACACAGATGTCTTGTCTTAATAATGTCTTGGGACAACTCATACAACGCTATCTGATCCCAAACTAAGCAGAGCTTGTATTATGGAAACTAGACAACTGATAAACATACTTATATATTTATAAATACATACATATTATAGATAAATAACACCCAGACACAGAATAAACCATCGTGTTCATCACACAAAGTTTTATCCTGGGTGGGGATCGAACCCACGACCTCCTGCGAAGCAGTCGGATACACTCCCACCGCGCCACAGAGGCAGTCAAAGTCAAAGATGTTTCGATGCGTTACAATAATACACACATCAAAAGTGTCTAGGGATCAAGCATTTTTATGCGGATTTCTTGAGATTGAGATGTGGCTTTGTAATAAATTTATGATTTTATAAATTTATATGGATCCTTTTTGGTGCATTTCATAATTTGAATCAGGAACTGTGAATCAAATTCGAGTAAAAGATGAAAATCAGCTGTCAATATTTTCCCTATAAAAACATACAACGCATTGAAGACATTATTAGTGCTACTGTTTCCCTACTACTGATTAAAACCAACGTTATTATGGAGCGGCGACGTCATTTAAGCAGGGAAGAAATGCTCAGAGCCGTGGGAATGATAGAAGCTGGTTCCCGGCAACGTACTGTGGCTTTAGCTCTGAATACAAGTCAGAGTGTTATCAGTCGACTTTGGACATGTTACCGAAGCACTGGTACCGTGGCTGAGCGCCATGGAGGACGGTATCGCTGCACCACACGGAGACAAGACCGATACATTCAAATCTTAACTCGAAGAGGTCCAACAATAACCGCCATGATGTTAGCCGTGAGGCTTCATCACTCTTCAGGGAACTTAATTAGCGACCAAACAGTCAGAAACCGCTTGCATGAAGTGAACCTTCATTCCCGAAGACCGCTACGGGTACCACCTATAGCAATGCACAATCGTAGGATTCGATATCAATGGGCTCTTGAACACAGAAATTGGGCAGAAGAACAATGGCGTTTCGTGTGCTTTTCTGATGAGTCTCGTTTTGGTATGAGACCGGATACAAGACGTATACGACACTGGAGAACCCCTGGACGCCAACAGCGATTAAAATCCTGCCAGGAAGTCCATCCTTATAGTGGTGGAACCATCATGGTATGGGCGGGTATTTGGATCGGCGGAAGAACTGAGTTGATTTGGATCAGAGGCAACCTCAACGCTCAAATTTATGCTGAGACGATTGTATCAGACGTCATCGTTCCTCTACAAGTGCAAATCGGTCCCTTATTTCAGTTAATGCATGATAATGCACGACCGCACACCGCAAGAGTTGTAAGACAGACTCTCGCCGCAGCTAACATCAATGTCCTGCCCTGGCCTGCTCAGTCGCCAGACTTGAACCCGATTGAGCATGCATGGGATATGCTACAGAGAAGAGCTCTGCCGAATATGGAGGGTATCCAGTCGCAAGAAGACCTTTTTTTGTTGTTGCAACGAACATGGGCGGCCATTCCACAGCGTGATTTGGATGAACTCATTTTGAGTATGCCAAACCGATGTTCTTGTGTTGTTAGTGTTCGCGGTAGAAACACGGATTATTAATTGTTTAAGTTACCCAATAAAATTTAAAAGAAAACTGTTATTTCAGTCTTTTTTTCGAACTTTAATGTTAGTGGTTCAAATGTCAAAAATCCCTTTATTAGGAAAATGGCAAATTTCTTTATTAATGCAAAGGTGACTTGGTTTATCGTTACTGTGACAAACGAAAACACTTTATTTGATGAATCCTTAAAGAAATAAAAAAAAAAAAATCAATCAGGAGAAAAGTTATTGCAAAAATATATGTTGATCCCTAGACACTTTTGATGTGTGTATATAGAAAATTTAATACATCATTTCCGAAGTCATCTGTTGAGTTTTGCTTTACCCAGATGTTATGTAGAAGTATGTGTCAGGTCGACATAGAAAAGAAAAAAAATCTAATTTAAAATTCGAATTTGTATTTAGTACACAACCACAAGCGAAAACGTAAGCGAGATTAAAATAAATAGAGGCAATCTCCAGGGTCTATAATTCTATATCCACACACGAATCCAGTGTAGGATCTAGGGATAACAACTAATATTTTTTATAATCAATTGTATTTTATAATCGATTATATTTTATAATCGATTGTATTTATCTTAAATAACTAGCATAAACAACAATCTGCACCTATATAATTTTATGTTACATTAACCAAAAGTAGGCTAGTAGAGAATGCTTTTAGCATAAGTCCGCCTTTGTACAATATTTTTGTGCAAAAAGTCAATAAATAAATCAATATTTTTTTTAATAACTTGCTATCATTCTAAAGGCTCATTTCCGTGCATCGCGGCTAATCGCGCGATCGAATGCGAGCGGCTGATGCGACAATAGTTAGAGGAAGAAAATGTATAGTGCCGTTACCGAGATCTGCGACAGACGCGCGCGGCCGAAATGCACAGACATGAACCTTAAGGATATATGCGCTGCGTGAGACAAGTATCTAGTCTTTACGTCTTTAATTTTTTTTTTTTAATAAAAGATAACTAGCAATATGGGATTGAGTTCCACATTACTAGCAATCTTGTTAACCCCTCCAGCTAAGCTTAAAGGCTTGTGTTAGGAGTGGGTTCACGTCGGTAGTATGATGGGTAGGATTCGAACCCGCGACCTCACGATTGCGAGACCGATGCCTTAGCCATTAAGCTTAGCCTTTTGTTAGATGAGTGAGAGAACTCATTGTTAGATAGCCATGTCAACTTGCTGCTTGTTGGCTACAGGTATCAAAAAGATTGAAAAACACTGGTCTATGTTATAAGCAAAGATAGCTTTTAGTTTGCAAGCTATCTCAGTTTCAAAACCTATAGCAAAATATAAAATTATCACTTTCCATGCTAACGAACTCACCATCTGGGTACGATTAAAGTAACGGCCGAAGGTATGCATAAAATGAGAAAGAAATGTTTAAATGAATACTCTTATACTTAACAATTAATAAGTTACAAATTATATAACAATTTTATCTACAGGGTGCCGATTTATGGCCGGTTTCAATAATCTATCTATCGATGGATTTGGCTACTAGAGGTAGAATTTTGACATGTTTTGTATCGAGCTTATGTCAAATATAAAACTCCAGTAGGCAAATCCATCGATAGTTAGAGTATTGAGACCGCCCGTTAGTCAGTCGAATCCTTGCAGGGCGGTGATCAGGTCATTATACTACTACTAGTTTACGGACATAAGAAAACATTGATGACATTGTAATAAACAATTATGCCTGTGACACCTTTAGTTCCAATTGTATAGCATGCCACTGTAATCGCTATTCGCTGATAGCTGTAGTTCTAATTGTATCGCATATCGCTGCAATCGCCAGTCGCGTTGCTTAGCAACCAGTCAATAACGTGACACTTTTTTGTGCGTGCACCCGGTCATCGATTTATAACACGTTATCACGTCAAAGAAAGTATCTTATTTTTTCCATAAAAATGTGGACTGCCTCTGCGAGTGTGTAACACTCACCGCGCTACCGAGACAGTCGCTGTTTATTCGCTCCACAACAGATTACTTGTATTGATATGGGTTTAAAATAAATACCAATTAAATAATATGATACTTTTTTCACAAATTTCGGTTCAATATCATGGTCTGATCACCCCCCTGAAAGGATTCGACTGACTAAATCGGAGGCCTGTATAAATATCAATAGTGATAATTAAAAAAAAAACATTCACTCATTGGAGTGAATGGACGGAATTAAATAGATGGATATATGCATATTCACCAACTAAAAAGTAATATATGAATGACGTCAAATATAGAGTCTTTGTACATGTCTATGAATATAATTTTAACAATTCAATGAAAGGAACTGATTTATAACCAGAAACCCCACTGCAGCTTGATTATGGTTCTGTACACACAGTGAAACAGTATGCATATACAGAGTGAATATTTGTTGTGATACTTATCCTCCCGCTCGATGCTTCTTTACATTACACCAAATAATTTTGTAATATCAGTTTTGAAAAATATTTAATATACCCTTAACCATCTACCACCTGTAACTGAAGTTATTACCTTAACAATTTACAAACTATTTTACTGGAGTAAAATCGTTGTTTATTGTGAAGTTAACCTAAACCTGATTAGAAACAACGATTTTACTCTGGTTTTTCACAGACATGTGGTAGGTGTTTAAAGGGTTAAAATGTATGTTCTTTTTCAAAGCTTATATTACTATATTATTAAAGTTATTTGTTGTAATGTAAAGAAGCCACGAGCGGTTATGAGTACATATGTTACAAATCAACCTGTATAGAGGCCGTGTTTTTTTTTTAAACCAAGCGTTTAAAAAAATCCTTTATATACTCGTATTTTTTTTTAGTTCCATGTGATTGATATAATAACTGTATATTTTCAATAAAAGTGCAAATAATAATAACCTTGTCTTGCAGCCACTGCGAGTAAGGTCGGCGTTGAGCGATCTCCATCTTGAGCTCGACGTCCTGAATTATCTTCTTTTCTTCAGTGTCCACCAGCAACATGCGACCGGGTTTTAGACGACTCTGGGAATAGACACAATTACTTATTTTACTACAGTTCACTAATTCATTCAATATCACAACTCACACATCATCTGATTCCAAAATGCCTGTTCGCAAGCAATAGGTAAAGCTGAAAAAAAGAACAGGCAATAAAAACTCGCGGTCACTCTTTTCAAATTGCCAATGTTTACAATTTATTATTTATTTTTAAAAAAGACGACTTCTGCAGTAGGGTACAAGCCTTGTGTCGCGGGGGATTTTACGAACATATAAGTAACGGACACAAAGTACACCCAGACTTAGAAAAACAATTTATGGATCACACAAGGTGGTGTCGCATGTGGGAATCGAACCCACGACCTCTTGCGTAGCAGTCGGACACACTCCTACCGCGCCACAGAATTGTTTATTTTTATTATCTACTAGCTGACCCGCGCAACATCGTCTGCGTAAATTTTCCCCGTGTTTGCAACATTTCTTATTGCTGCTCCGCTCCTCATTTCTCCACTATTTAATGGATATTATTATACATATAAACCTTCCTCTTCAATCACTCTATCTATTAAAAAACCGCATCACAACCCGGTGCGTAGTTTCAAAGATTTAAGCATACATAGGGATATAGGGACAGAGAAAGCCACTTTGTTTTATACTATGTAGTGATACTAATACTAGCTGTCCCGCGTAACTTCGTCTGCGTAAATTTTCCCTGTTTTTGCAACATTTATTCATAATATTAGTATAGATTATAAAGCTGGAGTGTTTGTTTGAATTGGTCCAAATTGAAAAAATATTTTTCTGTTGGGTAGTCCATTTATCGAGGAAGGCTGTAAGCTATATAACATCAACATCTTTATTTCGTTGTCGTGACAAGTCCGTGCGAGCTGGCGCATGCGCGTTGATGCGTTTCTAAGCGCAGCTCTCTATTTACTATTACGACAAGATTTTGACAGTTAGCCCGGGCTTGCCGCGGACACGGAATAAAAGAACGTGAATAAGGACCCAGTACAATATATTGTTCGTATGCATCATTTGTGAATTATCAATAGTTTATTAATTTCACCAGTTCTAGATACATGTTTAATTATTGTTTAATATACTTCCGGAATGAATTAGAAGATCTCACCTTATGTATAACCTTGTCCGGATCAACGTCGTAGACGCCGACTTCTGACGCCATGACGAGAATGTTCTCATTAGTCACGTAGAAACGGGACGGTCGGAGACCGTTCCTGTCCAATATGGCACCTGGAAGCAAATACGTTAATTATTATTTATATTCAGCACCCTGCTTCGGCCTCTCAAACCACTTAAAGAAAACTCACCAATATACCGTCCATCAGTGAATGACACAAGGGCAGGTCCATCCCAAGGTTCCATGGCAGAAGAAGCCCATTGGTAATAGTCCCTCTTCTCCTTAGGCATGGTGACATCATTCTGCCAAGCTTCAGGCACCATGGTCATGACCGCCTCAGGTAGCGAGCGCTGTCCGCAGTGGAGAAGGAACTCTAGCACGCAGTCTGCTGAACCTGAGTCGGAGAGGTTCGGCTCTACCACTGGGTAGAGTTTCTTCAGGTCTGTGGAGAGAGAGTAGGTTTTAAAATAGTTTTTTTTGAGGAGGCAAAGGCTAGTGATAAAGTAGTAGTATCAAGTTCGCAAAGCATTAATGGCCGGTCTCAATAATCTAACTATCGATGGATTTGGCTACTAGAGGTATATATTTGACATAAGCTCCATACAAAATATGTCAAAATTCGACCTCTAGTAGCAAAATCCATCGATAGGTAGATTATTGAGACCGGCCGTTAGTAGTTCAATAAGAACAAGACTATCTTTTGTTTTCCATCAACTTGTTTTTTGTGTTTGTCGAAAATAAATTAATTTTTATTTTTTTATTTCTTACTATACTCAAACTTGAAAGGTACTTTGGTCAAATGTCTTATGTTTACAATGTTTATTTGTTTTATAAACTATATTCTGCAGGTAAGGTGCCGCTACTAATAGTATATTTTGGCACCTGGTAATGGTAAAAAATATAATGTGATTGTTGTTAACTTCCCAACAACAGGCGTGCAAATTCAAGTAAGTATAATGAGAAGTAAAATTAATATTTAAGGGGCAGTAACCTAATGGCTAAGGCATTAGACTCGCAATCGTGAGGTCACGAGTTCGAATCCTACCCATTATACTACCAACGTGAACCCACTCCAAACACAAGCCATTGAGCTTAGTTGGAGGGGTTAACAGGATTGCTAGTAATGTGGGACCCACCATCCCACATTGCTAGTAATCTTAAAAAAAAAGTTATGATGACTTTGGTTTCAACTAAGTTTTAAACCCACGACATGGGTGTAGTAATGTAGTAGTTCATAAGCAGCATGAAGGCATTTCAAGTAGTCTTAATTATTCTCCAAATCAGGCTGTTATCATAAGTATTTCAGTTTAATTGTATTCTTACCATCTCCAAAGAGTTCACTCTTCATGACACCCTCGCGAGCTTTCATCAGATTGACATTACCTCGCAACGTATTTATCTCGCCATTGTGCGCAAGAACTCTGGAAAAATACAATGTTATCGTAAGGTTAACTAATAAATTATACAATACATTTTGTTACGTAAATAATACTTGCGTCAATTTAGTACAACGACTTGGGACTTCCTAAATAGATCTGCGGGTCAATTCACGTATTTAAAGCAGTGCAGTTGCAGTTAAGTTTCGATTAAAACGACCATTTTCGTATTCTTGTAACTTTGGGATCGATCATAAAAACGTTTGCTATCGAGCATAAACCGTACTAGAATGTCGTTATTGCGCTCTCGAGACGCTTTGACGCAAGCGTATTTGAGATCGATCCCAAAGTTACAAGAATACAAAAATGGCCGTTTTAATCGAAACTTAACTGCAACTGCACTGCTTTAAATACGTGAATTGACCCGCTGATGAAGTATACTTCGGTGAAACTACTAACTGTATTGTAAAGTATAGTCAGTACATAAGTCGCTTACGATTTGAATGTATATAAAACAATTGAGCACAAATATCACCTAAGGACCGCATGGTCAAGAAAGTTCATATTAAAACACCACGCAAACCCACTGAAGGTCTGTGAATTTTTGTTGATGATGTTTCCCTTCACCTTTTTAGCAGGTTAGAAACATAAAATATGAGCTGCTTTTGTGGAATTTTAAAAATACACACCAGGTTACTTAAAAAAAAAAAAAGATTATGCTACCTACATGTAATGCATGGCATGGGTATGTAATACTGACCTCAAAGGATGCGCACGCTCCCAACTCGGGAAGGTGTTGGTCGAGAATCTGGTATGCACCAGCGCCAGGTACGTTGTGAACGCTGGGTTGCAGAGATCTCTGAAGTATTCCTGGAGGAAACGTAGGATAATATAATAAGGTAGTGGATAAAGAATACTAAGAAAATATTGAATATCATTTATCCCAGCATTAAATGGTCAGAAAGAAAAAAGAAATATGAATTTCAGGTGGCCCATTCGCCATAGTTCAAAGGAACCCAATCTACATGAGATTGATTTTTATGGTGTGGTGACTCCTAGACAAAAAAAAAGAAATCTTTTTCTAAATTGAATAATAAACGACTAACTACTAAACTCAAAGACGATATAATCCTATGACAAAAATATTTGCTTTGGTATTAATTACAATAAAATGTGTTTTACTAGAGCAACAGTCAAAAAGCCCCAAACGATTCTAGGTATTTTATTTAAAAACATATACACACAGTTTTATTTAAATACAAAGAATCAAAACAGAAATACGTAAGTATACTATAGAGTTATTATCTAAACTATCTTAATATGTATCTATTTAGAAGCATACATTTACATTTATCTTAAAGCATAGAATCAAGAACTCACCCATAGCTGATTAGAAGTCAACAATCCCTTGTAGACAACAGTTTTCAACGACAAACTGCAGATATAGAACCTGGCCCCAGGCACCACCAGTTCATGCGAAGCGCGCTTGCGCAGCACAAAGATCTGAAAGCATGTACACACACTCCAAATCCTGAAAACACTACACAATTGACAGGCATGCTTGTGGCAAGAAGAATATCTTTACTTACACCCTGATGTTTTAACTGCCTGGTTTAAATTAGGTGTGTTTTTTACACTACTATGCCAGATGAAAAGTAATGAAAGCGGCCGTAGCCTAATGGTTCAAATCCTACCCATTATACTACCGATATGAATCCACTTTTAACACAAATATCTGAGCTTAGTTGCAGGGGTTAACAAGATTGCTAGTAACGTGGGACCCCATAACACATTGCTTATCCAATTATCTGATGAGGCTGACATGCCATTGTGGATAAAAGCCTCGATAAAAAAAAAAGAATTTAAAAAAAAATCCAATTATCTTTAAAAAAAAAATTGTATGTCCATTTCTTGGGAACGGTCTACAGCCTAAATGGTATGACGATTTCATTATGTCAAGTGTCGTTAGATTCGTCTCAATAGGTCAAATAAAAAGATAGATTCACTTCCAAAGTAAATCAAGTTCTTTTTGACTTCAGGTTATCAGGTTCATGAAGTGTACTCCGTTTAGGCAGTTACTATCTTCATAAAACTGACTTCGAAAAAGTTCTACTCTCTTTGCAAATCACAAGACAATAAGGCTAGATATTTTCCAAATCAAACTCAATGAAAATCCAACTTTAGTTTCAATGGAAAGTAAAACACTTCCTAATAATATTACACACATTTAAATACACCAATAGATATTGCAAGATCCATAATCTGAATATCCATTGGGTAGGATCATAAACTTTTTGCCACAAACATACCATTAGGGAAAATATATTAGGGAGTGTAAAATTTACGTTCAACACGGAGAGGACTCTGCAACCGGGCTCAGGCGAAGATCTGAAAAAACACCTATAAGAGTTCCTTACATCTAAACCATCAACTAAAACTAAAGAGAATGAAATCACAATGTTTTATTGTGAGTTCATACTCGATATACCGTAGTGTAGCTCCCTCTTGGTCTCACCTGTCTCGATAGCTGTTCGTCGTCGGTATCGCCCGTAACAAACACTTGACGCATATATGGTTCCGAGTTACGAGCCACCTGACCTGAAAGCGAGCCAAAATAGCCCATTACTAACTTCACCAAGGGGAGTATGGATCAACTTTAGTCTAACTTATAAAACTATTGTTTAACCTTCGAAGACTCAAACGATACTTAATTTTAAGACGCTCTAAAAAGCAGTTTTAATCTTAAAGTAACAGTGACAGTACAAAATACAGAAAGCACAGAAGCTAAACTTCAAATAATGCTCATCACAAATTGTAACAACACGGCTCCAACACCGCACATAAATTACAATAAAATTAATATTACGAATATAAAGTCCGCATTAAAGTAAATTTTAAAATGAGAAGAAACAATTGTCGACGGCTCGCCGCAACCATATTTTTTAATTGTCATTTTAAAATATACTCTCTATATACCCACAATTTAAGGTCGCAGTCTATGCACAATGACCAATAGTCATCACATCACTAACGAACATGCTTTATCGGACTACTTTCTTTCAAACGTGTTCTGAGAGTCCGTGAGAGATGTTTATGTGTGGGTTGCTGGAGCGCGCATTGGGTATGGAGCTTTTCTTCTGAACTTTCAGCGTTTTGTGTTCACAGAATTAGATTTAATGACGTCTTAAAATTAAGTCGCATTTGAGTATTCAGCAATAAATATGACTATATTCTGCATCTGTTCGTCTATACACGACACCGTTCTGTATAGCTTATTATTCATTGTTTTGAAGTAAGTATTATAATAAAATTCTTAGAACACTTTAATGGTGCATCGAATGTGGTCTACAAATGTCATATAGGAACATAAAGTTTATATGCCATTACATGTAACTGAATTGATTTTATGGTGACATTTATGACCATTCGAATGAGCTGTGGTGAAAATAACCATTTAAGCGCTATTTCATGATTATGAATTCTTGCAGTCGGTATATATGATAGATTTAACTCAAGATTCAAGTGAAATACTGTTTTATTCAAGATTTAAGTTATATTGTTTATTTTGTGAATCTTGAGTTATTTTTTCTAATCATTTATGTAAAATAATAATAATAATGCAACTATTAATTTTCAGATACTGTTCAAGCATCAAAAATATAATCTTTTTGATGCTTGACATCACAAATTTTCAAAGGATATCTTTGCATTTGCATTCCACGGGACATCAAACCACAAGCTTTTAAAATAATCTGAATCTTAACTCCGGACTCAAAATTTACAATTTTCACGAAACGTCAGGATGGGTAAATAATGATATTTCTTAAGACCTTGTACAACCTTGTACATCTGTAACTATACATGAAAAATGCTAATGCAATGGATACCTTAAGACTAATATTAAAACCTACTACGCGCAATAGAATCACTCCAATCATCCAGTTATATAAGTAAAAGGCTGCAACACAAATAACTGTGCCCTTAAAAAAAAAAACTAAATACAATCTTCTAGAAGTGAACAGAAGACACTAGAAATTTCCAGTACAGGCTGATTGAATTGCGCGTAGCACCGCCAGATTTTATGTCAAATCGAACAAACCGTTTGGTCAAGCTTCGCATGACCGCGTCAGCCGCGTTTTTACGACCCGACTTACTACGTCTACGACCTGCAATGATAGTCGCAAACAAAAATCGCAACGCCGAAACTGATCTTATAACCAACGAGAAAAATATATTTGTTTTTATGAGTGAGAGGAATAGACGGAGTGATTGACAGGACAATATAAATGATAATGTCTGTCCTATTTTTGTGTTAACTGAGAGCCTTTTTATCGTTTTTATCATCTATACTAATATTATAAAGCGGAAGAGTTTGTTTGTTTGTTTGCTTTGCTTGTTTGTTTGTTTGTTTAAACGCGCTAATCTCAGGAACTACTGGTCCGATTTAAAAAAAATTTTTTTTTTTTTGGATAGGAATCCATTTATCGAGGAAGGCTATATAACATTGCGCTAAGACTAATAGGAGCAGAGCAGCAATGAGAAATGTTTCAAAAACGGGGAAAATTTACGCAGACGAAGTTGCGCGGGACAGCTAGTATAACATAAAATGGCTCTCAGTAGCAAAAGGCTTTTATAAACATGTATAGTGTATTACAAAATATATGTTTTCCATTATTAGTAATATTCTTTTAAACATAAGGTTTAATGAAAACAAAGAATTATGTCATGCATTGTATTCAAATCCTTTACACTACATATGATCAATAGATAGAAATTCTCTAGTTTATTATTTCTTAGGTTTGCCGGTGACTAGTTAGATCCGTGCAAATTTTGTGATCAAATTATTATCAAATAGGTAAAATATCACGGTAGTAGATATTGTCAAATTACAAGGAAAACTATCACAGCTAAGTAGGCTTTACAAGTTTACGAGTAACAGCTGATCAAATTATTATCAAATAGGTAAAATATCACGGTAGTAGATATTGTCAAATTACAAGGAAAACTATCACAGCTAAGTAGGCTTTATAAGTTTACGAGTAACAGCTGATCAAATTATTATCTAATAGGTAATAACGTTGTAAGTATGAAACAAAAACAACAGAAAACCAAAACTACGGAACCCTACATTGGCCTGTCATTCACTTGCTCGGTTTTTTTTACTACGACCGAAGGTGGCAAACAGGCATACGGCCTACCTGATGTTAAGCGGTTACCATAGCCTATAGACGACTGCAACATTAGGGGTGTCACAGGCGCGTTGCCGACCCTTTTAAAATCTATTTACTACCCTCTTTAAGAACCCTATACCGTAATCTTCAGAGAAAACCTCGGCATGGAGCTAATTTCACAATCGGAACTGTCTCTGAAACCGCACGGTGCGAGACCATTTAGGCTGCAAAATATGGGGATAAACTCCTTGTCGATGGCGAGCAATGCGATGGTAGGAGGAGGCTATAGGCATCATCGAATCGCACAATTCCTCGGAACACATCCCACTATACAAGCAGGTTATATTTTAATTGGTAATATGGGTACTTTACCTACATAAACTGTCCATTACAAGTTAAATAAAACCTTGCGACACCAATTACATTACGAAAACTGTCCATTAAATTGGTTACAGTGAATTGCTTGCCTTGCACTCTTAAAACCAGGTTATTTAAAAGTTAATTACTGCTTAAGAAAATAATGCGATACCTAGAATTACGAACATTGAGGGTGCTAAGAAACAGATGGCTGATGATTGCAATTTTTGTAGTTTGTATTGCATAATATAGTAAATCTAGTAATCTAATATTGTTGAACTGAATGTACCTACTAACTGTACGTTTGAATGCTCTACATTCAGAACCTACAAATTCCGATGAAACAGATAATCTATATTAATATTGTAAAGCTGAAGAGTTTTTTTGTTTGAACGCGATAATCTCAGAAACTACGGGCCCGAATTGAAAAATTCTTTACTACTTTCCTATTTACTGTTGGGTAGCCCATTAATCGAGGAAGGCTATATAACATCATGCTACCAATAGGAGCGGAGCAGCAATGAGAAATGTTGCAAGAAACGGGGAAATTTTACGCAGACGAAGTTGCGCGGGACAGCTAGTAATATTATAAAGCTGAAGAGTTCGTTTGTTTGAACGCGATAATCTCAGGAACTACTGATCAGAATTGAAAAATATTTTACTGTTGGATAGCCTATTTATCCAGGAAGGCTATAGGCTATATAACATCCAGATACGACCAAAAGGAGCAGAGCAGCAATGAGAAATGTTACAAAAACGGGAAGTTTTAACTATTATAATATCTATTCTTGAAATATTCCCTGTTTTGTTCGTCTTATTACTGAGATTGTAATGTATCTGGCTGGATAGAGGCCGGGACGTAGATGTCCAGAAGTCACTGTGACCTGAAAGATCTATTATGACGCCTCTACTACGAAGTACGGATCAGCTACAGCTAGTATTTTCGCCTAATGGCTAAGGCATCGGTCACGCAATCGTGAGGTCGCGTCGAATCCTACCCATTATACTACCGGCGTGAACCCACTCCTAACACAAGCCTTTAAGCTTAGCTGGAGGGGTAACAAGATTGCTAGTTATGTGGGACTCAATCCAACATTGCTAGTTATCTTTTTTTAAAAAAATGTGTAAATAAGGAATTATATTTAGGTTTTATTAATAGAAAATGAAATTCGATATTGATCAAATGTAGTTTCAGGATAACAAACTTTATTTATGTAATTGATGATCTGCATGCTTAAGAATTGTATTATAACTTGGAATATATGATTTAGATATAACATTATTGAGAAACCGATACATAAACCTTGTTAGTAACTAAGAGTAGTAGATACTAAAAGGCATTTCAAAAACTTTCGTAACTTTTTTTATAAAACTTCTAAGCATGCATGTCGTCAATAAAATATGTCCCTTAAGACCGACACACAAAGCATTGCATTGTCAAATTCTGCAATTACTGCCAAACGCAACGCACATAATTGCGTAAATTTATTACATAAATAAAAAGTTAGACCATTTCGAATATACTACTTAGTATTTAAATGAAGTTCAAACTATGAATATCCAATCGGATTATTTGGCATTATTGCCAATCTCTCTCAACGGGACGGATATCTATCGTAAAAATATCCATACTTCTTAGAAAGAGATAAATGGATCTGCAGACTAAATCTACGTTAAATATTTTGGTTTGAAGTAGGTATTCCATACTCTAAACACCATAGGGTCATTTCCATAGTGTGGATTCTAAATACCGGTCGGCCATTTCAAAATTTCAATTTGGACAGTACAGAGTCGCAAGGCGTTGGTGTGACGGTCTTTAATACCTTTTTTTTACCCCATTCATATTTCACATGCTTTAACTTCATAATGAAACATAATATAACAGATGACATGATCTACTATTGCGTTAAGTACATTATTGCTTTAAAAATATGAGAATTAAAACAAGATATAATAATTTTTTAAAGCTTTATATTAATTTCCTGTCATTGATTCCTCTCACAAATTCTATTGAAACTATTGTTTTGTATATGTTTCTTACCTATGGTAGAATTATTGGTGGGTACAGTACGCCAGCAGAGGACTTTCAGACCGAGACTCTCAGCCAGCTCCCCGAATTTCTTCTCAATGTCCTGATGATGAAGCTTGTCCAAGAAGAATATGCCAGTGGCATAGCGGCCGAAAGCTGGCAAGTCGATCTGGTGCGTGTCTCTGTGGAATAAAAGAGAAATATTTAAGTATTACAATAATAATATTATGCGATAACTCACATAATAGATATTTCTCTTTCCTATTTAACACACATATTATGATTATACCCAGACACAAGATTAAACCTTCGTGCTCATTGCATGGCAATCGAACCTACAACCTATGGCTTAGCAGTCAGGATCACTACCCACTAGACCAATGATCCAGTCTGTATGGCAGTTTAAATTTTTCATTATACTATAATAGACTAGATTTTTCCAGTGGCTCCGCCAGAGTGGTTTAGTCGCCAGCCGTTTAGTAGTTGGTTATTATCACGTTAAAACTTTTGAGCTACCTTTTTACTAAATTTCATAGAAATCATCCTAGTGATTTCGAATAAGAAACCAACAATCTTTTCAAGAGTCCTGACTCAGTCATCATCACCTAGCCCAAACCTAGAGAGCTGAAATTTTCAATCTATTTTTTTATTTGCGAAAATGGGTAAAGATTTTATTTTATTTAGGGAGCTTACAGCTATAGTACAAATACATAAAGTGTTACGTACAAAAGGTGTTACATACAAAACATACTATTGTTAAATAACGATGTCTTACAGGGCATAGTTCTTTAATTCTTCTAATTTTATCCTGATGTCGTCGGTCACACAGGTTATCAAACAATTTTCAAATATATTGCTACTTCTAATATGTATACCTATACTAGATAGTGTTAATAGATTTGCAGCTGTATGTTCTTTTAAGTCTACAGAGTGATCTAATATGTACATTGCTTTTGAGCTCTAAATGCAGTCTCTCAATCAGTAGTAGTAGTTTCCCCCAGAATAAAATGCCATAACGCAATGTTGATTCTACGTATGCATAGTATGCGGTTAGGATTGTGGAAGTATTTCATTGATAAACATGTATAAAGCATAAGCACTTTTATTTAATGTTGTGTATACAGACTCAACATGCAATTTACAATATAAATCACAGTCTATACTTAAACCTAAGATCCTAGTAAATTCAACTTCTCTTATCTTAATACCGGAGTATTCAATTTGTGGATTAGTAGGTGATTCAATTTGTAGATAAGGAATAAGAAAGGATTTCCGACAACTCTAGCTTTAAAGAGAGTGAACAAACTTACTTAATCCAGGGGCTATACGGCTAACTAAGTATATAATAGTTCAGTTAGTTTTTAAGACAAATCCTGCAGTAGGGTACAAGACCTGTATCGCGGGGGACTTAACAATCATTCAATTCACGGACACGCAGCACATCCAGACACAGTATAAATATGACTGTGATCCAGACTAGGAACATCTGTGTGATAATCGAACCGACGACTACACACTCCCATTTCGCCACCGTGGCACTCAAAGTTAAATAGTGAAGGATAGATAAACATATAGGAATTTATATGTACTTATTCTATTATTCATATCGGTGTTCTATGAATTCGATAGCAACGTTTGCCAACGGAAACGTTGACGTCAATATTATGCTACTATTTGATTAGTAAACAATATTTGTCTTAGAACAATATCAACAAATATGTATGGGAACGTCCGCGTCGTGCCCGTTATTGCCCTATTTTGATACAATCATTCAATTGGCGACTGTTATTTGCAGAACACGTCCTTATGCGAAGTTTATTTATATTGGGCCACAGTACGTTGGTATAGTGTTGTGTATATGTCGCAGCCATATCGTAAAACACGCTTTATTACAAGTGGGCGCGCCAGATTAAAAAACGTCGCCGTGATGAAATGCAACTATTTTATTTAGGCCGGATTTTAATTCGGCTGAAATAAATTACGGCGCATTGAATGAGCACTTCGCGTTGACCCCATATACAAACCGGCGCATTATCGATACACCGCTTTTAATGTTTTACTTCCATCTTCATTCACATCCCAACCCCATCCCCAACTATATAGATACATGATATGGCTGCAACATATATAACTAATAAATTCAGCTATATAGAAATAAGTTAGTGGAATAAAAACCATAATCTTTAAAATTACAGAAGAAGTTATTATGGAAAAAATAAAACAAGACACATAACTAAAGCGATCTACCAACAATCTGCTTCTTCTATGTCCCTCTCATTCTTCTGGATTCGTCGGTACCTCTTTCCTTGTTCAGTCTGTTTCCCTCTGGAATTCGCTGCCTTCCGAAATTAGACTGGCACCTAATCGTCTTAATTTTAAATGAAAAGTACTAACTCTGTTCCTGGATGAACTAGTACCTCTACATTTGTGACTTATATGTAATTTATGTAGGTATATATGTATTCATAGTAAGTAAGTATTTATGTAGGTATATATGTATTTATGTAGGTATATTGTGTATTTATGTAAGTATGTTTAATTGGGATTTGTTATACTATTCTTTTTTTTTAGTTTATTTGTTTGATTGTATGTAATATCAACAGATTTACTGCACCTACATACTTAATTTCTACATCGCCCTAAGGTAGACTGGCAGAGAATGCTTTAGCATTAAATCCGCCTCTGTACAATTCTGTGCATTAAGTATTAATAAATAAATAAAGCAGCATAAATAAAATAAATAAGTAAAATGAGAGCAAAACAGAAATTTAAATATTGTCGACACTTTAGAAGCTTCCGAACATCGTACAACTAATGACATGTGTTTGTATGTAGATACGCTTAGCTGTCACAGAGGCTTCTCCAAGGATCAATCTACCTGTGTACCAAAACTCCTTGGTTTCACTATTTAGACGTAAAATAGAAATAGATAAGCAAATTTATTAATATTAGTACGAAAATACGTAATACGATTGTAGTACTCGCGATTACAACTTGTAGCCAATGATGTATTAAGTAAAAAGGTGTAGATAGTTTACATAAACAACATTCGATCTTTAAAAACTAAGTCAATTGTATAGATTTTAAGGTGCCGGCTTAAGAATAGTACCACCCCATCTCTTCCCGTGGGTGTTGTCAAGGCGACTAAGGGATTTCACACCGGAGGACGGGCAGCAGCGTCCTCTGCGTACTTAAAGCCTTACTGCGATCACCAACTCGCTCGCCAAGCGTGGTGATTATGGCGATTACCCCCAGGATCTACATACTAGTAGGTTCTACTGGGGAGACCCGTGCCCAGCAGTGGGCCATCATATGGGTTGATATGCTTTATGAGAGCTTGTAACCTATCTACACCTTTTTACTTAAAACAATTTTGTTTATCACTTTAAGACAATTTGGACGAAGACATAACAAAATGTTAATTACTTTTAAAACTATACTGTGTTTTGTAAATATATTTTATCAGTTCAAGAACCTATAGTTTGTATTTGATAAGTTTATTTTTAGTTGATTTTGTTGATGTATTTTTATCTTATATTGTCAGATTTAAAGCTCCATGCTCACTAGTAAACCGTTATAAGATCGCGTCAGAAACTACTAACTGAGTTCGTACTTAGGTCATCAAACTACAAAACAAAGTTTGATTTAGGAGGAGTTCTGTATATTGCCTAATACTACTTATTACAATCTCAATACACTTTCGGAACAAAGAAGATCGAGTTTCCATGCGATATCTCTAGACTGGGGTTCCCAAACTTTTAACATAATGTAACACCCGCCAAACTCATGGGGGTTATTTACACCCCCCCTGGGTGTAAATAATCTGACTAAGATCTCATAGATTTACCAAACGTCCAGTCCAGTTATGGTAATTGGAATTATACATGTCCATGAGTTTCTTGGCAGCATCTTAACATGGATTAAAAAAAAAAAAGTGAAGATAGGCAGTTGCCAAGTGTGAAGAGTAAAGACACTTGGACCTGCCGTTTTTTCAAACATATCGTAATTTTATTATTAATAAGTATGTATTAATTTAACGTTTTCAAACAATCATTGATTTGGTTTCACAAAATAAAGAAATTTGAGTTCGAGTTTACAACGGGTTTTCTTTATGTCCTTATTCTTTCATGGCTGGAAATCGCGTTTTTTTTTTCGTGGTATTGGACTAAAATACATCGCAGCCATCTTTAAACGCAGCAGTAATTAACCATATCCATCAAAGAACTTCAGAAAGCTGAATGTACCAGTATCAGTTATCATTTGTAAAGGTCACACGGTCGGGTGCGCGCGCACGTGTGACGTCACACAAACCGCAATATTGACCAACATGCTGGCTCCTATCGATACTCTATATATCTATGGTATCGCTAAATTGCAACTACAACTGTTGATAAAATATTAGGAATTAACGGTCAAGTGTTACCACTTATGGAGTTGTAGTTAGGGGACTTTTACCTGTTCTCTGCCATAGGTAATAAAAGGTATACTTACTACAACAAGTAAAAATTTAAGGACACTACGATTCTGTTTTTTTTTTAAAAGCTAAATTGCTTGTGCAGAGGATGGGTTCATTAGAGGCAGGATTAGAACCCGAGACCTTTGATTGCGAACCCGATTAATCACCGCGACATCTTTGTTTTTTTTTTATTATTTTAAAGCACCATTAAAGGGAATCCTTGGCAACAAACAAAAGGAAGTAATACTAAAAAAAATTATAAAAATAGACTGAACTTTTTTTATAAGTAAGTACCTTCGCTAACTTAATATTTGAGTTTTCAAAACATTGTTGTTTATGGTACCTACTAGCGGCCCGTCCCGGCTTCGCACGGGTGAACATAGGGATCCCTATTTTTTTCTAGTAATAAATATGGCCTATCTTTACTAATATTATAAAGCTGAAGTCTCAGGAACTACTGATATTGAAAAAATATTTCACTGTTGGATAGCCAATTAATAGAGGAAGGCTATAGGCTATATAACATCACGCTACGACCAATACCAGCGGAGCAGCAAGGAGAAATGTTGCAAAAACGGGGAAAATTTGCGCAGACGAATCGAGACAGCTAGTAAATTTATACTCGGGGCAGAGATAATGTAGCATTCTAACGATAAAATATTTTTTGAAATCGGTCCAGTAGTGTTTTAATTAACGATTAATCGTTACAAACATACAAAAATACAACATTCTGCTTTATAATATTATTATTATTATTATTATATTATAGTGTAGGCGTGGATAAGCAATCTGCCCTGTGATACTATATTTTTTTAGAATTTTAATTCATTGATTGACAAATATCTTTTAATATCTTTGTTTTGACAAAGCATCTAGTTTCCTCGTTTTTAATTAGGGTTTAAAGAAAATCATCAGGGAAATAATTTCCTTCAAGTGAAGATTAAATTAAACGGTAAATTATTCCATTCAATTGAGATCATAATCGATTTATTTCAAAGCCATTGATCAAGATTGATTTTAATGGTTAACCTACAATAAATTGAAATTACGAGTTAATTGTCTATTGACGTTAATTGTCATTGAGATTATTCCATTTGCCGTTTTATGGTAAGAACATTAGTGTCAGGTATTCACCGTGTTTCGGTTAAAGGGCACAACAAGTGTAATTACTGGGAAAATTTGATTTACGAACTAATTTCTCAAATGAGGAGCGCGGTGCGGTGACATTCAGATCTTTGCCAAACAAGGATTTGGGTGGCACTGAAAATGAAACGAAAGACCAGCGGGTCAACTCACGTATTTAAAGCAGTGCAGTTGCTGCTTTAAATACGTGAATTGACCCGCTGCTCGTCTCTTCATTAAGCTGTACAAAAAACTGTGTAAATGCGAGTCGGACTCGCGCACAAAGGGTTCCGTACCATTGTCTATACAACATTATAATTATTATAATATCGAGCAAAAATCGGCTAAAATCACGTTTGTTGTTTGGGAGCCCCACACTTATTTTTTTTTTAATTCTGTTTTTAGGCAATACATCATCTGTGAAAATTTCAACTGTCTAGCTAACACGGTTCATGAGATACAGCCTGGTGACAAACAGATAGAGAGTGAAGTCTTAGTAATAGGGTCACGTGTTTACACTTTGGGTACGGAACCATAAGAAATGAGCGGAAGACTGTCGCTGGCAAAAAAACACAGTTTGTATGAACTACGAATATTTTATACTAGCTGTCCCGCGCAACTTCGTATGCGTAAATTTTCCCCGTTTTTGCAACATTTCTCGTCGCTGCTCCGCTCCTATTAATCGTAGCGCGATGTTATATAGCCTATAGCCTTCCTCGACAAATGGGCTATCCAACAAAAAAGAATTATTAAAATCGGTCCAGTACTTTTTTAGTTTATTCGTTACATACAAAAATACAAATCTTTCCTCTTTATAATATTAGTGTAGATGTAGATCACAAAAATATTAAGCTCTAACAGCAGGAATCTCGGAACATTCTCGGCACACTTGGCGAAGATTATTATTGATGGAAAAGTTTTTGAATAACAGCACGAACATTTAACGTCAAGATGGTGGAGATCAAAGACTCGATTCTATCCAATACCAGTATTTTTCCAGGCCAACTATTCCAAACACTTATCATGAAACCCGTCAACTGTCTATATGTCTAGCCAAGCATAATGGGGTAATGTGTTTTTGATAGAAAACCAACTACCTACATATAGCTCTGATAACGTTTTGTGAAACGGTTCATTAAAATTCTTTCTATTTGAGTAACTCTTTGTATGATAACGTGACGTGTTAAACGTAAACTAAATGTATTATTGTTTGTTTGATATTATTTCAATTAGCTAGGAAATTAATTTCAAAAATATAACGACATTAAAAGCGTTTGGCAGCAGAGATACGTGAGATGGGGCTTGTCGAAGCCTATTAGAACAAGTTCAGCTAAACCTTTCAATTGATTTCAGTATTCAGGTCTAACGTTATCATTAACGAGTGCTTTTCAAGCACATTCTGCGAGCATTCGACATTGACAAATAGTAAAACCGGATTTCAAATTAAATTTTCTGAGCAATATTTTAATTTACTGAAATTTCGTAATATTGTCCTAGTTTCGATGTTTTCGGGCGTAAATAATATAAGCTCCTTTTAGAAAAACTTAAGATTAATTTGCTTTTAAAGATTAATATAGCGTCCGTTGTGAGAAACCTTTGGCGTTGTTCAACGTGCCACCCTTGTTTTAGAGTTCAGAGTCCAAAAACTTTAAAATCGGAATAATGGCGTTTGTAATACATTTACACCCGACGAAGTTTGAATCCTTTTAAACGAAACTCACACTAACAAAAATATTTGTACGTATTACTAAGAGTTCCACAAAGTTCACGACTCAATTCAATGCACAGTTGGTATTTACGTCACGCTGGTAATGTGGAAACGATTGCTTTGACGGATTCCTACAGGCGTTGGTGGAAGATATAACTACGTTTATAGCAAGATTATGATTCGTTTATTGCGAGAGTATTTTTAGTGCAAATACTTAGATATATGACCCCTATTATTAACATGTTTATTTTAAGACTAACTGGCCCGCGCAACTTCGTATGCGTCAATTTTCCCCATTTTTGCCACATTTTTCATTGCTGCTCCGCTCCTATTGGTCGTAGCGTGATATTTTATAGCCTTCCTCGATAAATGGGCTACCCAACTAAAAATATTTTTTCACCAGTAGTTCCTGAGACTACCACGTTCAAACAAACAAACCAACTCTTCAGCTTTATAATATCGATACTAAAAAATATTTTTTCAATTCGGACCAGTAGTTCCTGAGACTACGGCGTTCAAACAAACAAACCAACTCTTCAGCTTTATAATATCGATTATATCGATTCAGCGGCGATCGAGCAGATCCAGATATCTGCGGGGGTCGGTTAAGCCGTCGGTTAATCTCTATACGGTCGTACAAGCGTGAGGAAATAGAGAGTGCACTTGTATCTGAGCATACACTTGCACTATAATATCTTCTATGTTATCGGTTAGTCTCTAATGGGATTGGCTGCCGTAACCGTCATCGGTTAGGATTGTATAGTTTGAAATACTATGTAAATACCTACAAGGTCAATAACTTTGAGACTACATTGTTTTCTTTTATTTATCTGGGTAAAGTATGAGCTATCACCGACGCAAATAAAAGAACTTTAGAACGTCTGGTTTTTTATAGATATTATTTTTATACTATCTGGCGAACTTCGTATCATCAGCGTTGCAGTTTTCGGACTGCAACCAATGATGTTTGAAGTAAAAAGGTGTAGATTTACAAGCGTTCGGAAAGCGGCACCTTAAACACGATAAAATTGACTTATTTTCAACCGACTTCAAACGACTGGACTGATTTGAAAAAATATTTTTGTGTTTGAAAGGATATACTTTCAGATTGGTCCCATTGTCATCATAGTTCGGATCTGATGATGAGATCTTGGAGAAATCGAGGGAACTCTTCAATTATTAAAGGCACACTTAAAGTAATTTGAGTACATTTTTTTTGGAATTCGTGTATTTATTCTTCAAAAACACCATTGAGTGAAATGGAACTGATGATGAAGACCACAGATATTGCAGGGTTGCGATCTAAGTACCGTGTTTGATACCTAATTCTTCGCCTCCGTCAAATCATGCAATGGAACTCAAACAAAGTAAAACAATAAAATTACTTATGTGTAAATGCATACTGTGACAAATAAAATTACTTGCTTTCTTTCTTTCTTACCACCTACCTACAATCGAGTTCATATAGCTGGGCAGCTATTAAATTATACTGAAAACATATCCAGTACGATTTTATAAAAAATATTTTATACCAACCTTGTCCTGACAATAACAAACACAAAAGATAAAGAATTACAGTCGCTCTGAAGTTAGGCACCTTTGAGAAACCAGGCATTGAAAAGGAAAATATTAAGTAAATAATTGCACTTACTTACATCGCTATTCTCTGTGCCTCAATAGTGCATTCATCATCTATTTATATGTTATGAATAGCCTTATTATATTTTCAAATGCAAACGATGTTGTTTATTGGTCTGTGTTGGAAGTCTGCCCGATAAATAGGTAGGCTGGTCGTTTTTGTCATTACATCTTTACCAATGATTACAGTGATTACAATATAAGTTATTGACTAGTTTCAGTATTCTGATAATGACGTTTTTCTATACAATGTCAATTAAGCAAGAGATATAGCAATGGAAGCGTAGTGGTTAGGTTAGTGGATTACGGCCCATTCCCACTCACCCTCTTAGTACACGTTAAAAAAGCTGAATTACATTCCCCATTTTGTCTAATATTTCTAGGCAGGAGTTTTTAGAAGTTGTCCCCTTTTAGGTGTTACCAATATCATCTCTAATTTTGCCTAAACTGTTAAAACTAAGGAAGAATATCTCGATTTCTCATCAACTATAGCGTATAAGTATCATGTGTTATGTCATTATTCATTAGGCTTATCCGCAACTGATAAATATAACGTTATGGAAAAGCCTAATGACTTAATGATTCTTTAGGGAAAAATCGGCATAGATTTGCTCCACGTTACATAGAAGTAATCATTTTACGAGTTGTTTTGATATTGTGTGATCTTTGAAAGTAATGTCAAGATTCCTAGTTATCTCAAATTGAAGCCGATCACCTGTTAAAACTTACCACAACTGGCGTAAATTTTTGCAGGTTCAATCTTTACGCGAATATCAAGTGTCAAACTATTCCCTGACAATGGCTTTTTTAAAAGGCTTACTGAGGGAACTCTCAATCTAGCTAGACAATATGTAATCAAAGACTGTATTGTTTATAAATTCCATACATCAAATAAATACTACAGACGGTCTTTAAAACAATGTTAATGCCACGACACAAATACTGAGTGCATAGATAACCAAGGTGAATGCGTTATCGTACAAACTTGTGTGCAGCTAGCATCCGTTGATAAGAGTACAATATGAATGAAAATAGATGGCACGCATTCTAAATGAGGAGTTTCTTAAGCAACCGCAGTTCTGTTAAGCCGCCTCAGTTCCGTTAAGCCGGCCGCAATTTCCTTAAGCCCTCGTCGAGTTCCGTTGAGTGAACTAAATTTGGTTAAATGAGTATAGAACATTTTGTAAAAAGGATTTTCATGTAGCACCTATTATTATCTGTGTTGTGGATAAAATTAAGTATGTGTGGGGCTTCAGTTTTTATGTTAAGGTATTTATTAAAATAAAATTATGCGCAGATGGTCGGTGTTTGTAGAAAAAACAATAGACAGCAAATTGGACAACATTGATTTATATAGTCAAATGCCAGTTTGCATTAATTGCAGCCCATATTATCAATAAATGTTCACGTAGTACAAAACCACTTTTATGGCAAGTGTTTTCCCATTATAAGTTAATGGCAATTTAGCCGATTTTTCAGCTAATTTCCTCCACTTTGAGAGTGTTAAAATAAAGTCATTTTGTGCGTTTAAATCTCAACGAGGAGCTATGAAAAAATGGTAATTCAGTCAGTTCGTAGCCATGTCTTTTTCGAAAGTATTCGTAGCAGGGAATGAGAACAATATTTACCAAGATGAGTGCTTCCGTGGTATCAGTAATGCCATGTGACAAACCACATGGCATGATCTAGCCATGAGACAGACTATGGAATGTATTGGCACTAGGCCAGAGTGCGGGCCAAAACGGGATATTTACAATTGTGCTTAGCGTCACGACGGACGCTGAACTTAGATTATTCTGATTAATCACCTAAAGTTGTGGGTTTGACAGTGTAGGTTACACATATTACTAAAATAAACTGATAGGTTACCTACTAACAGTTTAACTATTAGCTACCAGTCAAGAATATCGAGAGATGGTTATTAGAGCCCAGTGGTTCTGCAGTCTACATGACAAATACTCTCCCATAATTTGTCATGATATTTGCCTATAAGGTAGCTGCCGCTCAGTGCCGAAAAAATAGCGAATTTAAGTAATACTGTAATAGAATTTGCCTACAGTGATTATTAAGTTTAATTTTATAATCACTGTAGGCAGGTTCTACTTACAGGGTAATATTATACACCTACAAGTGATATTATTATATAAATTGCCGGAATTCTACACAATGACTTGTTCTTGTATACGATACCTTGGTAATGTAAATAATAAATAAAAAGATACATTGCGAAAATGACTCCGATATTAGTATACTTATAAAATAACTGGATTATACACATTGCCGCCGGCAATGACAATTTACTGGTATCATATTATTATGGGCACCTAATCTATGCTACCAAGAGTATTTTTTGGCAAGCCGTAAATAATTTCATAGTTTCATAAATCAGTTTAATGTTCATCAATAAAAATCATATCAGACGCTAATATGAAGAACTGAAGAATATACATGATTCTAAACATTTAGACTATGTTTTATTTGAACAGATGTGAGTGTTTGTATACTATATTGTGGAGTTGAGTCTTGACTACTTTGGAATTAACCACCTGCTACATACAACTACAGAAACAAGTAACAAAAATGTCTTAGAAAATTTAATGTTGACAATCATTATTTTATGATATTAAACAATAGTAAAAATAAAAGCACAAGTTCGTACTTGCCACCAATACAAATAATAATATCTCTAGTGAATTATCGCTAGGGAATACAGTTCCAAGATTCTTATTGTCAAGGTTTTGTTTCAAGTTTTTTTTACCAAGAAACTTATTACAACAACAATTTTACCTCATTGTGCAAAGACAATCAATAATACATCTAGAGACATAAATCCCAAGATGTTGATTAGACAGAATCTTAGGTAGTTAGTAAGCAGCATGAATACGTAAAAAAATAGCAAGGAAAAATACATAGACGGTTGACAAGCTTCGTAATTTAACATGAAACCAAAAAAGTCAGACGACAAAGTTTTTGCGAAAGGTCGTCTGAAACAAATTGCTATTTGTGGGATAATTTTCGTGTCTGATTATTTAACGGGTAATTTGATTCACATTAGGACATTACTTGCAGATTTCTGAAGAACTGCCATTTATATCATGATTCTTATTAAAACTAGCGGTTCTTTTTTAAAATGTATTGGACAAGAATGATTTTAAGTTGGAGATCAACGTCTACCGTCATAAACTACTCCCAGAACATCTACAACTGAGAAACTGTAGCAATATGATCTTATGGTAAAAGTTTTTTTTTATTATACTGTCCACAGGCACCACAAAATACACAAGATCTAAGCAACTGCGTTGTCTGTCCTCTTAGCATTGCATCAAAAACAAACTTCAAAACAGCTTTAGTACCTTCTACGAAGATAAGAAAAGTCACTACGTACGTAATTGAAGTTCATGAGAGTCAATGAAATCGATACAAGTCAGGTTATCGGCGGTGAACGTTTAATGACCGAGTATTGACCCAGATTGGACCGGCTCCATAATCAATATCAGAAACATTGTATAATACACTTAACTGTACTTGAAAGGAAAAGTAAACAGCATTGAAGAATGTTGGCAAAAACTGGACATGTCACAGAATGGCTAAAAAGAAAGAGCTGTTTCCAAAAACGATGCAATAAAGTAGGAATTTTCCTTGAAGAAATTATAAAGTAGGACTAGTTTGCCCGTCGGGTTCGCAAGTGTTAAGTTTGATTTGAATTGTAATCCCTTTAATTGATTGAATTTTCAAAAATCTGTTCTTAGCTAGTGCTTACTTTGTAATGACTCTGTATATCAACTGTTAACCCAATGCTTCTAGGAGTTTGAGCTATAATATATCATAGTTTCTTAAATAGTCAGCGAACCAGGAGGGTTAGACAAGGTACATTCGTTCCGTGGCGAATTCGATAACGCCGTACTAAGCTTACGCTATAAATTAAAATATGTCTATGGTCTCCACCGCAAACGTCAAATTCCATAGTAAAATTCTTTTCCATTATCGACATCGCTTTTCGAATGTGACTTTGTCTAGACCCCCCCGGATTCGATATATTCACTGTCGCCTTGACTTTAAAATATCTTTGAATACATTTCACGTGTTAGAAACTTCCGGCCTTATTAGCGTGGAACTTAATTTGGAAATTCGCCAAAAGTCAGACATTTGTTAAAAGTTGTCAAGTGTGAAATTAAAAGCCAAATCAGTCCACAACGGGCCCCATCCTGATTGTAAGGCAAAGGCATTTCATTAAATGTCAAGGGAGATAAAATTAGTGTTCATGTTCCAGAGATAAAGGTCAGGGTTCAAATGGAACGTGCCAAGTTTGGATGCGGAAAATGGCTGCGACGTAGTATTGATGTTGTTGTTGTACTATGTTGCCTAAAGTTTAAATATGGTTGCGTAAGTGTCAAGGGTTCTAGAAGCCATCAGAAATTATGTTAAGACTTAAGTGGATAAATCACAACCTAAAGGGCTGATGAGGAACAGGGCTGAAAAGCATACCTCTACCTAGGAACTATGTTCGTGAGAAGTCGCTTTATTTATATTCTTAGAATCTGATAATCCGTCAAAAAGATACAGATTAGATTATGAGTCTTAAGGAAACATTGGACAAGATGCTTTTCGAAAAAGCTGTCAGGTTTACCAATGCGTGCCAGGTAACACTGAGAATGCCCAGAATTAATCTTGATTTTTTGTAAAAAATAACTGGCTATGTGGAATTGTGGTCCCACATTACTAGCAATTCTGTTAACCTCGTGTAAGGTGTTCACGTCAAAGTGGGTTCACGTCGGTAGTATAATGGGTGGCATACGAAACCGCGACCTCAAGATTGCGAGTCCGATGCCTTAGCCATTAGGCTACCGCCGCTTCACTTAAAATTGGAACTGCTGTTCCGTGCGGTAAGGAATTCTGCTCAAATGGACAAGTCTTATAGTGTTACAAAAACAGGAGGCCAATTAACGTATTTATAGCAGTGCTGTTACAGTGCGGTTGCAGTTCAATTTACATTAAAACGGGCATTTTTGTATTTTTGTAACTTTGGGATCGGTCTCAAAAACACTTGCGCGACAGACGCACCGTAATAGAATGCCGCTATTGCGCTCCCGACGCATACTTGACGCAAGAGTATTTGAGATCGATCCCAAAGATACGAAAATGTCCTTTTTAATCGAAACTTAACTGTAACTGCACTACTTGAAATAAGTGAATTGGCCTCCTGCCTAGTGTCTTCTGACATCACCTCGTTAACAAAGACAACATTAAATAGAACATGGAAGTCTAGAAATAGATTATTGTGACGTTGCTGTGGTTGCATAAACTGTTTGTGTACTTCTTGACGATGGATACCCCCCCTCTAAATAGACAGTAAACACTAGTTTTTTTTAACAGAAATAAAAAAAAAAGTAAATATTTACAGCAAAATGTATTTTCGAATTTTGGCATTTGATAGTTGTTATTACAACAGTACTATTTTGAAGTTCTGTATTTACTTCAAATTCTTTCATAACAAAGTTATTAGAAATGACGCATTGCTTATTGATAAACATGATTGTTTTGTCTCCCTCGTACAGGTAATTAAAAAATCAAAAGAAGTAAACACGCTGTTATAATTTAAGAGACATGACGAATAAAAACAAGGAGTTATTCTATATTTTTCTCTGTTGTTCACTTGCAGATCAAAGTCCATACAATCCATTAGGAATCACAGCAGACGTCAGTTTACGCTGACGATGTTGTTCCAACTACGAGTACATACGAGTTGTCGCCTATATCGCACAGACAGCGGCAAATGTCCGCTGTAATCGATCCAATAACAACAATAACTTACGTAAATTTTAATGAATGACCTGATTATATGGTATTCACGGCGTATACTGAGAATTTCCGCAAAGGAAAATAAAATGTGGTACAATGGTCGTATTGAAATTCTAGAAGTTCTTAATCGATATTAATTGAATAGTAACGGCAACTAGCGATTGTATTTCATTAAAATATTTTAGGTTAATTTAGTTTCTACTAGCTGTCCCGCGCAACTTTGTCTGTGTAAATTTTCCCCGTTTTTGCAACATTTCTCATTGCTGCTCCGCCCCTATTAGTCGTAGCGTGATATTATATAGCCTATAGCCTTCCTCGATAAACGGGCTCTCCAAGAGTAAAATATTTTTTCAATTCGGATCAGTAGTTCCTGAGATTATCGCGTTCAAACAAACAAACTCTTCAGCTTTATAATAATAGTATAGATGAGTTGTAATGTCAGGGATCGTCATGCTCACTAAAATGCATTTCTTGGGGTGGCTGTTTGTGCCGGATCGTCTTCATTCCCTGTAATATGGCGAAGGGGATGATGGCTGACCCATGCGTCATACTCGTGAACGGGTGCTACTTGGGGTGACTAGTCGGCCTTGTCATTATCATCTTATAGGTTTATATTTAATTGATGGTTTATAAATATTTGTATATTAACTACTTAGTTGCTCTTATATTAATCGAATCGCGTGTTGCCTTTAACCTCTTATGCATTTTTTTAAGGTGACTCCCATCCACACCATAGGAGGCTAATTCATTTAAAACGTGATTATACCCACTTTAATTACTATGGTTACTGCTTAAGTGAATTTTATGGTGTAAGTTTGCAACATCCTACTGACATAACAGCGTATATACAATGTAATAGGTAATAGTAATAGGACATTAAAAAAGGGCTATGAGTTTTTATTGTCAAGTAATTTACTCACGGCTTTACATTAAATCCATATCCATACCAATATTATAAATGTGAAAGTAACTCTGTCTGTCTGTTACGCTTTCACGCTCAAACAGCTAAACCGATTAAGATGAAATTTGGTATGGAGATAGTTTGAGTCCCGGGGAAGGACATAGAGTAGTTTTATCGCGATAACCTACATCAACGCGGGCAGGGCCGCGGGCGAAAGCTAGTGTAGAATAATTCTATTCCAAATTTTGTCTGACGTTCACAAGCGTGTCAATCTGTAACCTGTGAAGAAAGTTCTTTGACTTTTGATACAAGAATAATACGCAATATCTACTATATTTTTAACAATAACATCATCGTATCTACCTACAAAACATATAATCGGGTTAATTATGTACGATAATAATAATAATATCTTGGGACAACTCACACAAAGCTATCTGATCTCAAACTAAGCAGAGCTTGTACTATGGAAACCAGACAACCGATAAACATACTTATATACTTCTAAATACATACATATTATAGATAAGGAGTGTTGCGAATTACTTGAAACGAAAAACTTATTTCAATATGGTAGTGTAGAATTCCAAGAGGTCTTACAATATTTGACTGCCTTTGTGGCGCGGTGGGAGTGTGTCCGACTGCTACGCAAGAGGTCGTGGGTTCGATTCCCACACGGGACACCACTTTGTGTGATCCACAAATTGTTGTTCCGGGTCTGGGTGTACTTTGTGTCCGTGACTTGTATGTTTGTAAAGTCTCCTAAAAAACGACGTTTCACTCCCACATAAAGTAGCGATAAATATTATATACCTACAGCTGCTTGAGTAAACAACAGTCTCATCTGCCAATTATATGAATTTACAAGTTCGCAGTACAAATGCCCGCGTAATGAATAATCACGGCGATTAAATACGAGACATGATTAAGATAATATCGATAGACAGGAATCAGATGATTAGGTACATTGATAAAGAAATAGGTAGTAAATGATAAAAATGATCATTTTTTTATCATCTTTATCGATAAATGGCATCCCATCTAAGTTTTATCAGTATGTTGATATGGACGGTCTGAAGTAAAAAATAATAGATATGATATACAATTTAGAAAGTCATAAGTTTAAATAGAAATAGTTCCGGACCATTCCATGGCAACTTTTAAAAATTCCTTGGCATTTTTGGAACGAAGTTACATATGGATGGGGCGTTGAGGAGGGGTACCCTAGCCGTCAAAAAACGTCCGTAACGTTAAATAAAAACGTAAGATTTTCGTGTTCCCCGAACGGATTTTAAATTGAGAACACAAATGTAGGATGATAAAATGGCGCCGATCTTTTGTATGAAGAAAAATGTTTTGTAAGTCTTTATAATGAGGAACTTCGTTCCTATCTGGTGTCCCGAGACACCACACGGTTTTTTTGTAAATTAAATGTACTACTTTTCGCATCATATTAGGTTTTTTCGAAAAGAATTCCGAGACATCTATAGCTCTATAATACACTAGGTGATTCGCGCAACTTCGTCAGCGTCAATTTCCCCGTTTTTGTAACATTTTTCATTGCTGCTGCGCTCCTATTGGTCATAGCGTGACCTTATATAGCCTTCCTCGATAAATGGGCCATCCAAAACAAAAATATTTTTTTAAATCGAACAAGTAGTTCCTAAGATTATCGCGTTCAAACAAAGCAATAAACAAACAACCTCTTCAGCTTTATAATATTAGTATAGATATCGATTAGGGTGTCTGTAACATAGCCAAATCAAAACTGGAGTTAAAAGATGACATTGATGGAGTTAGTTCAACAATGGTTAAAATAGATATGCTTAATAGATTTATCAGGTCATTGGTAGATAAAATCGTCCAAAATGTCTGTATTTTTATCTATATTAATGCAATTTCGGCGATCAATTCTAAAAGACGGCAGCCTTCCGTTCATAAATATAATTATTATATAATAAACAATAAGGAATTATGCTGATGACATATGTTTATTATCGATTGGACACATAATATTAATGTTATTTACAACATATTGTTATAAATCGCAATCAGTCGTAATACTTACGAATCGAGTGATCATGTTATATTGTTATCTTATCATGAGTGGTGTATAAACTTCCTACACGATGCTCTTATTGTAGTCATAACACGATCACTTTTCACTATTTATCCTCTCGATTGTAATCGTAATCAAATCGATATAACAGGAGATGGCGCCTGGATAAGCTCATTGAGCTAAACCAAGGTCAGCCGGGTAGAAAGCTCAACATGTTCAATATTCCGATTCTCGTAATCAAATTATCGTATCCAGAATTACTTTAGGTATGTTTTTTTACAAATAGCTTGCACATGTTTAATAACAACAAGATCACGAGCAATACAGGCATTGTTTTCGTTGTATGTTGACAAAAATAAATGTCATAACAATGACAAATATAAGTTCGGAAAAGAAAACGTGAGATATTCCATTTTGTATATATGTACATTAGAGTTTGTTTCTTAATTTGAACGCGATAAACTCAGAAAGTACTGGTTCGAATTGAAACAATATTTTAGTGTTGGATAGCCCTAGGCTATAAAACATCATGCTATGACCAATCAAATGAAGTCATCAATGAAAAATGTTGCAAAACGGGGAAAATTGACGCAGACGAAGTTGCGCAGGTCGGCTGGTATATGTATACAGCTAAAACCGGGCAAGTGCATGTCGGGCCACGCACGATGTAGGGTTCCGTCGTCACCCCCCCCCCCTCCATCCGAATAATGCGGCTTATGAAGTGGGCTTTCTGTTGTTTTTATTAACGTTATACCTACTTAATGATAATATTCAATGGAATTTGTACGAAATGTTGTTACTTCTCATTTAATCAGCTGTTACTCGTAAAATTGTAAAGCTTTCATAGCTGTGATAGTTTTCCTTTTAATTTTACTATTTATACTACTACTGTGATTTTTTTCATATACTCAACATCATCCATTTAGTATCCATGCAAAATTACAGCACTAAGCAAAACTGCGGACGGACGGACATGGCAAAACTATAAGGGTTCCGTTTGATATACCTTTTAAATATTTAATGAGTAAGATAAACATAGTAAATTGATAAAGATCAGAAAAATAAATCGCAAACATTACAAAGAAAATTCTTACTACTGCTTGATCGGATGTTTTGTAAAATTAAACGCATAGCTCGACTTTAGTATCTGACTGTACATGTAAATGAGTAAATATGCAGACAAATCATCAATACAAATAACTCTTGATAATGCACTTAATGTAGACAGTTACAAGATAAAGTAAATAATAGCTTATAGATAACAGCTTATAGGTACCACACGCGAGTGCCACGCGTTTGATGTGTGATTGTGTGTGAAAATTATCTACAGTGTGTAAAATAAATTTAATTCAGTAACTGATTGGAAATTCTTCAGTATTCACGTGCAAATCAGTCGATCACGGTACTGATAAATGAACAGCTTTTTATTTCGTGGTCTTTTTAGAGGTATACGTCAGATTATTTCGATTTTCTGTTCAATGCAAGCAGCGGTTTCACAATCTTTAGTGCTCGTCACACAATGTTGATGTTGTTTATAAAGGTTTTCATAATAACTAAGTCCCAGTATTAAGACATCATAGTGGCGTCCGCGAAAACCTAGCGCAATGCTACATACGATGTTGAAGTTCGTTCACATAGTTTAATCTGGACCATGCAAGAGAGTCCACAAAAACAGTTGTTGAGGAGAAGATTTCGGTATTTCCATCAAAATATTGTTTTGGTCAATAAAAATGTTTAAATAACATTATTTGCCCAGTGCGAATAATGTAATTTAAACAACTTGTTTTTGTTAAAATATGCTACAAAAAATCGGCAAATAATCCAGTGGCACGTTACTACAATTTTCCATTAATACTATAGCAACGTCTAATACAACTTAAAACCGTTGAGTGTGTACCGATTTGCGTTGCGGACAAATCGATCTAAAATTGTTCCAAATAAAAAAACATATACGATTTTGTAAAAATGTAAAGTTACTATGCAGGTATATAGCTAGCAGATTATCTCACTAACTGATTCATTATGATTTGTTTAGCTGTAAGTCTTCCGTGTTAATGAAAAAAAATAATTATTGACATGTACTTAGATAATTACAGTGCAGTTGCGCACTAATTGTCATATTATACAGTACTAGCTGACCCGCGCAACTTCGTATGCGTCAATTTTCCCCGTTTTTCCAACATTATTCATTGCTGCTCTGCTCGTATTGGTCGTAGCGTGGTGTTATATAGCCTATAAGCCTTCCTCGATAATGGGCCATCCAACACGAAAATATTTTTTTAATTCTAACGAAATGAGACTATCGCATTCAAACAAACAAACTCTTCAGCTTTATAATATTATTATATTATATACCTTCAGTATTAAAATAAAGGAAAATTAATTGAAAGATTAATAATTTATTTCTTATACCTATGATACGTGAGCTGTAGTTTTTGTTTATCTTCGTTGAAGTATTTTTTAAAGGCATTTCTTGCCAATTACTTTACAAATACAATATTTGCATTTTTGAAAGATAGAAAATCGGGTGAGTTTGGGCGAGGGCCCAAACTCGCGAGCATCAAGGGATAGAGAAATTTGAGGTCTAGTAACATAGTCCAGATAGGTGGTTCGCTTCTGGCCCCGGTTTGGCTACGGAAGTCTCGGGTTCGATTCCTGGGTCTGGACTTCAAATTTTTCTATCTTTCAAAAATGCAATTATTGAACTTTATCTCCCTTGTATAAATTTCCTAGAAAGTAATATTTTGAATCGCTTTTTACGAAAAAATCGATGCCGGTGATAGCATTCTAATGCACGTTCGTATGAGAATCTGTGTTAGAGAACGATGTCTATGTCTATGGTGAGTGTTGCTCGAGCGGGTTTATATTTGTATGAAGCTTACCTTAAAAGTACTCAAAGCTTGGCTCGAATAAAAAACCCTAAAATGCTTAGTAGGTATTAGAATTTGTGTAAGTACCCTTTTAGTACCTGTTTAGGGGGTATCGACACTCGATATCTAAATCACCTAATCTCTTTTACTAATATAATAGGCAAGCTGAACACGAGAGCGGTGCGTGCCGTGACATCGTGTCGCCGCGCTTTGTGGTAATCCTTATCAAGGTTACCTGTAATTTAATCTTTATACCTGCTACTAGGTAATAACATTGAATACAGAACTAAGGTCGATAAACTGTTTTTCTTTGAGTTAGGTAGAGGTGAATTGGGTATATCTAGGTATATTTTTCTTGTAATTTAACGGTTAATAATGTTGTAGATGAGACGGCCGGGTCCATGTTTAAGGCTATGACTTATTCATCTAAACTACAGGACCAGAGAAGACGGCATTTTATGGAACAAGTGCCATGAATGGTTCTCTATAACAAAACACACCATAAAATATACGTAGTCATGGTCTTAGAGCAAAACGATTGTGGGTAATACCTCAACATCCCGATGATATTTTGTACCAATCCCACCCCAATGATTCTCTGTGATAATCTATACTAATATTATAAAGTTGAAGAGTTTGTTTGTTTGAACGCGGTAATCTCAGGAACTACTGGTCCGAATTGAAAAAAAATATTCTGTTGGGTAGCCCATTTATCGAGGAAGGCTTTAGGCTATAAAACATCACGCTAAGACTAACAGGAGCGAAGCAGCAATTAAAAAATGTTGTAAAAAAGATAAAAATTCACGATACGAAATTGCGCGGGTCAGCTAGTGTCTTATAAATCGATGACTAAGTCTATGGTATAAAAAAAATCACGTAGCAACGTCCACGTTATTGATTGGTTGCTAAGCAGTCAAGTTATTGATCGGTTGCTAAACAACAGCGAATGGCGATTGCAGCGACTTGCAATAAAATTGGAGCTAACGCTACAGGCAACCATTTTATTTATTCGAAAAGAGACTAGTGTATATTAAAAAGATTCGCTATCTCTGTAGGATAATATATAGTGCATTCGGAAAATTAAAGACAAAGTACTTTAATCACTTAGTAGATTACAAAACGCTTTTATGTACTGTCCGACAGAATTATTTTTGAATGGTATGATATTCTAACGGTCTTTATAGCATCTAGACGTTATGACTTCTTGGACATTCTGACACTTGGTCCAACATACCCCGTAGGGGTTTTTTAATACCAAGGAAAGAAGGTGAAGCCAGTCAGCCATTGAAAAAGACTACGAGGAAAACTGCAGCGAACAGATTTTAAAGTGCATCTATCAGTATTTCCTACTAAAACTACCTATACGAGGAAAACCTTAACGTAGTACCTATTGTAAATGTAATGCAAATGTACCATAATCCGTATTTAAATAAACGCCTGTTAGACATAGATTAAGAATAAATAAACACTTACATACCAGCAGTTAATATATTACATGTTTAGAACGTGTAATAAAGATGTCCTTAGAATAAGTTTTATATTAATACTTATTTATATAATAGTAGAAATTGCGTTAATTTTTTAACCCCGACGTTAATAGTGTTTTTTATTTTCTTTATTTAATATATACATTAAAAGCTTTGATTTTGTAGACTATTCCATTCAGTTCTTCCATCAGAATATTTTGTTAGAATGCCATTATTTCAGAGTTAAAGCGCTACTTAGGGTCGTCTAGTATTTGTTCATGTTTATCAAACACTAGCTGTCCCGCGCAACTTCGTATGTGTCAATTTTCCCCGTTTTTCCAATATTTTTAACATTTTTCATTGCTGCTCCGCTCCTATTGGTCGTAGCGTGATGTTATATAGCCTATAGCTTTCCTCGATAAATGTGCTACCCAACAAAAAAAGTTAAAAGTTTTTTTTAATTCGGACCAGTAGTTGACGAGATTACATTCAAATAAACAAACTCTTGAGCTTTAAATATTAGTATAGTATAAAAAAATGCAATCCTTTAACCCTGGTTGAATTATGAAATGACTTAGGTGACACTAAAGGCTCTAAATACAGCTTAGAGGATGCCTAGATGTTGCCTATTAGGTTGCTGCCATGTTGTGACAAATGAGAGTTTATCAATGTCCTGTTGGGAATCTGTCCAGATACGTCGGAGCCAGGGTTAGTTCACATTACGTATAATGTACTGTGTAATATATCACAAATAGGTTCTACGTAATATTTTGTTTAGAGGCCGTTACGCTGTTTGACGCAAATGAAAAAAAAAAAGTCCAACCAATGACAACAATGAGGTCATAACATACTGAGATAAAAGCGTAATAAAAAAAGCAATATCTAATTATATTATGGCAACTAGAAGCAAAAAGACAAACAACATGCCTACTTAAAATTTTTACTTGCAAATTGATATTTTGTCATTTTTTTTTTTATTTCAATTTACTGTTGGTCTAGTGGTTAGAGACCTGGACTGCAAAGCCAGAGGTTGTGTGCGATTCCCACTCAATATGAACCCTTGTGTGATGAGCCCGATTGTTTAATCTGTGCCTGGGTGTAGGTAATTTGTTTAATAATTTAACTGTGTAGTTGCCATAGTACAGGCTCAACCTAGACGCGCACGATGGCACGTTGTCAAATGTTAATAACTAAATTGTAGGGATATTACGTCACTGAAATATTTGTAAATCTATACGAATATTATAAAGCTGAAGAGTTTGTTTGTTTGAGTGCGTTAATCTCAGGAGCTACTGGTTAGAATTGAAAAATGATTTTACTGTTGTATAGTCCATTTATCGAGGAAGGCTATAGGTTATATGACATGTTGCAAATGTTGATGAAATAGCGCAGGTCAGCTAGTTAAATATAAAAACTAATTTACGGTTGTATAGTCCATTTATCGAGGAAGGTTGCAAAAGTTAATGAAGTTGTGCGGGTCAGCTAGTTAAGTATAAAATAACAACGATATTTCGCTCTTATATGTTATGTTTTACATCATCAACTTTAACATTTAACGTTTATGTAGCACTATGTAACTACGGGACCTTTTAATAGGTTATGAATTTGCCCAAAATAGATTAGCAATTTTAAACTTTGATTAAACAAATGACAACTCCAACTTTAACACTTTTGACAGTTGTTGCTAAGCAACTTTGTTATTAAAGATTTCACATCCATTTCGACTTGAGTAAAGTTTGGGATCAGATGGCGGACTACTTGCGAGAATGCAAAGAATTAATGATGAATGCAGTATCTCATTTTATTGTTATTTCCTTAAAGTCATCAAACTATAACTCCTTGGTACATACGTATGTATTTAGAAATATATATACCTAAGTATGTTTATCAGTTGTCTGGTTGTCATAGTACAAGCTCTGCTTCGTTTGGGATCAGATAGCGTTGTATGAGTTGCCCCAAGATATTATTATTATACAACTGACATAAAACCCACGTAAAGATAATTACGATCTATTGTAAAATTAACACTATGTATTCGCGTGACTGGAATCTGGATTAATTTCACTGATAACAATATAATAATTGAGAGAAATTCAATATGTACTTATTTATAATTAAAATAGTTAGCTACATACACGAAAAATCGTATAACGAATTTATTACACTGCGGCCTGAAAGTTTAACCGGTATAATATATCGATATGATCGGATACTAATCGATATTCAAAAATAAATTACAACAGGGCACGGGTCTCCCCAGTAGAACCTTATTATTGTAGATCGTGAGGGTAATTGCCATAATCGCCACGCTTGTCGAGCGGGTTGGCAATCGCAGAAGTGGCGGCGGGTTCTTAGAACACCATTATTTTCGGCTTCCCTTTGAATTCAAGTTACTTAATATTATCCCCTCAAGAACCGTATCCTGCAAGATATTTTTTTGTATCGAGTTACCTCTGGAAAATGTTAACCCTTCGACACTGGATCGCAGTAAGGCCACAAAAGTACGCAGGAGACGCTGCTGGCCGTCCTCCGGTGTGACATCCCTTAGTCGCCTTGACGACACCCACAGGAGAGGGAAGAGGGTGGTATTTATTCTTAAGGGCGCTCTAGTCGATGATTCTACCACACAAACGGGTATAAGTCATTACTCCTCTGTATGAGGTCGTAAGTCAAAGCTTAAAATTAATTTTCTCCTGTAATACAGTGTGTACTAGCACAGGAGACAGGGTAATCATATATGTTTGTACTTGTCCTTTAAAAAAAAAACTAGTCGTTTTATCCATTTATGATAAAACGACTTGTTTTTTTTTAATGTAATACAGTGTATACCAGCACAGGAGACAGGGTAATCATATATGTTTGTACTTGTCCTTTAAAAAAAAAACTAGTCGTTTTATCCATTTATGATAAAACGACTTGTTTTTTTTAAATGTAATACAGTGTATACCAGCACAGGAGACAGGGTAATCATATATGTTTGTACTTGTCCTTTAAAAAAAAAACTAGTCGTTTTATCCATTTATGATAAAACGACTTGTTTTTTTTTAATGTAATACAGTGTATACCAGCACAGGAGACAGGGTAATCATATATTTTTGTACTTGTCCTTTAAAAAAAAAACTAGTCGTTTTATCATAAATAATTGAAAATTAATTTATATTTTGAAAGTTATAAGGCTTAAAACATCTAAGAATGTAAACAATTTTGGCGAAATTCCAATGTTTCAAGGCTTATAAGTTATAACTTTTAAAATATTAAATTATTTTTTTTATAGCTGCCTACAGGCCTAGCTCAAGATACAACGAATTAATATTAATTTTAAACTTTGAATTACGACCTTAATCAGCGACTAGACACCCTTAAGCCGGTACCACACGGTCAGCACTTTATTTGGTTAAATTAAATATTTTCTTTTTCATAGGGAATTAAGTAACATCATTAGTTTTATCAGAATTGGTTTGAGTTTTATACTTTGTAAAGACTCGGCTTCACACCCAAGGATGCAATGAGAATGTTGTTATTATCCATAACCCTTATCAATTGTTCCAATGACCCACAATGAGGAAAAATATAAATATTTTTATCATCGCAAGAATGACATGGGTGAACTACCGTGTGAATGAGCTTTAACAATGACATACTGGACTGGTCATTCTTAGAAGCAAAGAACGGTGTTTACATTGGTCTGATCGGTCACAATTTTAAAACAATAATAATAATATCTTGGGACAACTCACACAACGCTATCTGATCCCAAACTAAGCAGAGCTTGTACTAAGGAAACCAGACAACCGATAAACATACTTATATAATTCAACACAGAATAAACCATCGTGCTCATCACACAAAGTTTTATCCTGGATGGGGCCACGACCTTCAGTGTAGCAGTCGAATACACTCCTACCACGCCACAGAAGCAGAACATACTAGAGAAATATTGCCTGCAGAGGAATCTCAAGTTCTTTAGCCGCATTGCCAGAAAGAGAGGTGACAACCTAGAATAGCAGACGGGTAAGGCGAGGGGAAAGAGGCTGAGAGGCAGGATGCCAATGCGCTGGACATACCAGATTCGTTTTGCTTTAAACACCTCGGTTTGCGATGCGCGCTGTCGAGGAGAGATTGGACTGGAGAGAAATTGTCAAGAAGGTTGTTTGCAGAGGCCACGACCCTTAGCACCCGAGGAGAAGGGGAGAAGTATTATTCGTATTATGCGTGATGAACAGCTTTTTAAGATTTTTTACCGGTAATTTAATTACATTGTTAAGCCGGAAGGAAAGAAAGGAAGAGGACGTACTTTTTGGCAAGGTGGACCAGTGTGGGCAAATTTAATTGAGAAAGCCCAATTGCCTGACAACCCAGGACAGAATGTCTTGGCGCCGTAGGATAAAAAGCCCCAAACGCCCCCATCAAATGTGGAACAATATGAGGTCAAAGAAGAAGCTTAAGCCCTCGTGTATGATGGTTACCTATCTCGACAAAATGTCTATCATGTTTTCGAAGTTTCACGCAAGCTCCATATTATAAAATTCATACGAAGATTTCCAATAATAGTGGAATAAAGTGCTGGTTTATTATTGACTCGATCGATTTCATAAACGTCTACTCGTATACATTATTTGGGATTTTCGTCATGAAGTAACAAACAAATCTATGGGTTGTCTGGCTCTACCACTGCTTTCGAAGCCCTTGGTATATGGACTTAAGGGTAGATTACGCTATACAGAGTTCGGCTCTCTCAAAAATTTATATAGAAAACCTAAATATTAGGACATGTAAAAAATTGTGTCACTAGTCAAAGAGTTTTTCTAGTAGATAATATAAAGAATTATAAGGATATGTCTTAATATGATCCCGAAAATAAATCTTGAAGTTGCGGAAAAATGCAAAAACGAGCATTTTCGTATTGTCATAGTCAGTGCGTTCGTAATCTAACTAAATAAATCTAAATATTCTACTTTATTTTGACCTGCACTCCTGCGCACTGAGAAGTAAAGGTTGTGTGCGGAAGAGCGAGGCCGGGGATCGTGTCGCTGTGTAGGTAGCGCTAAATAAATAATTCTATCAGTGTAATGCCCCCTTAATGTCACACCATTCGAAATATACGATTTTACTATGAAATCGAAGAAAAATCCCTGCATAACCTGCTAGTCATAAATAATTAAAAGACTAGTGTAACATTATGTAAACATACACATCACATTGACGACCTTGCAGTACCTACTACGCAGCACGACGTGTTCGCTGCAATGGACCTGGAGTAGTACTAATGGGCACTAATTCTTTTAGTACATTGTGGCTATTGTAATATGTCACTCACGCGCACTTTCTGATGCAAATATATGACATCTAAGACTATTGCTTATCAATTTACTAAATACTACTGAAGCCTGCGTGTTTGTATTAGGGATGTTACGGAGGTGGTTTTATCGGAACCGAACTCGGAGTTTTTAAATTTGGTTTGTCGAAGTCGGAGGTGGTGGGCGAAGACAAATATGTTGAAATAAGTCTTAAGATATTATTATCTTAAGACTTTTTTTTACAGCCAGCTTGATCTCTTTTTTTATAGTTAACACTAGAGAGCTCAAGTAGATGACCATACAAACCAGGGATGTTACGGAGCTTCGACTCCGACTCCGAAAGATCGGAACTTCCGATTGATTTTACACTCCGACTCCAATTTCGGCTCCGATACTTATAAATCGGATATTGTAATAAATGGTACCTAAGTGTTGACGCCTACTACACCCATACATTGTGATCAAATATTGACTGTCGACTTAGTTGACCAACAATGCCAATCGTAGTTGACAGTAACATTGTAACAGCCTTCAAAAGCGATAATCCATAGGTAAGTATGTACCTAATGTACCAATATGGAAAACCAATTACTATTGTAAGAAAAGTAAATATGTATCATTAAAATACTAGCGACCCACCCCGGTTTCTCCTCTATCTATACCCAACAATAAAACATCCTGGAACGTAACCACAAATTAAAGTCAAAACCCTATCAAAACCCGTTGCGTTGTTTAGTACAAATTAGCAGAGAAACAGACGAAACGAGGACTTTGCTTTTATTTTTTTTTTCTTTTATAACTAGCACTGTGGGTATTGTGTCTCCCACTTTACTAGCACTTCAGCTAAGCTCAATGGATTGTGTTAGGAGTGGGTTCACGTCGATAGTGTAATGGGTAGGAATCAAATGCGAGACCTCACGATGCCTTAGCCATTAGGCACCTGTCCGACTAACAGCGAGAAAAAGCGTAGCGAATAGCAATTTTATCGCTCAAGACATGTACAGTACTCCCAAATTAATAATGCACATGCAGATCTTCGCTAATTGTCGTATTCCCGGAAACACTCGAATCATGGAATCGTAAGAGCCCTAAACAAGGCATTTGCATTTTGCACCTTGTTTAAAAGAGATAGGAGTCAATATCATGTGTGCACAATCGAAAACAAATCGGGCGTTCGGCAGCTGTCGCCGGTCAGCGAAATGTCTGTCAGTCGTCTTTATATATTGGTAGTGACTGCACGTGTTCTCTATTTGTGGAAATATATAGAGCTGCTATTACACACCCTTCTTGGTAAATATAATTTCAACATTAATTAGCTTATTCAGATTTAAATAGTATATTTTGAAAAAAGGAAAATAAATAACATATTTCACGTTTTTTTAATATTAAAAAAATAAAATACCTACATTAAATACATATTAAGTACTAGAAAAACATTTAAAAAATGAGATTTATTTAAATTAAATAAATAGATAAACATGCATAAAAAATATATACCTAACTCTGCCCATGCCATTTTCTTTCAGACGAATTCTTCCAAAATGGATAAATTTAAACGTGGAAAACCGCTTAATTCACAAGCACGGCAAATGGTATTTAATGTGTACCTTTATTTCTTAAATGAAGCCAATGTTTTCAACAGAGACCATGATGGTTATTTTAAAAAAATTCAAGACCGTGTTACAAAAGCTACAGGAATTTCGCGACGAACTTTGAGTAATATCTTAAACGAAAAAAAACATAATCAATCAAAGAAATTTTCTACACCGAAAAAAGGAAGACCTAAAAGTAGATTTCGGCTGGTACTTGATGATTTCGACTACTGTGTTATTCGTAATATGATATACAATTTTCAATTGACGCTGAAAGAACTCCCAACTGTAAATAATTTAAGAATAAAGTTGATCGAAGCTATTAATTTCAAAGGCTGTGCCGAGACTTTAAGGTTGATCTTGAAAGACATGGGGTTTAGGTTTCTGAAAACTGATAATAACAGACAATTACTTATGGAAAAACATGATATACGCCTAAAAAGGATCAAATATCTCAGAGAAATACAACAGCTGAGGAGTTCTGGTAGAAACATAGTATTTATGGACGAGTCGTATGTGCACACATCACATACTAAGGGTAAAACTTGGCAAGATAGCAACAAAAAAGGTATCAAACAACCCATTTCCAAAGGAGAGCGAATAATTATTGTACACGCAGGCAATGAAAAAGGCTTCGTCCCAGGGGCTCTAATGTTACATAAATGTGTCGACTCAGAAGGTGACTATCATAAAGAAATAAACGCGGAACGTTATCAAACTTGGCTACGCAATCAATTGATTCCCAACTTGCCTCCTAATAGTGTGTTGGTAATAGACAACGCCCCATATCATAATAAGCTGTCTGTGAAACCACCAAACTCAAACACATCTAAACCACAAATGACAGCTTGGTTACAACAACACAACATTCCGCATGACCCAAAGAAACTGAAACCCGATTTGTATAAAATTATACAAAGATACAAAGAAAATTACACAGAATTTGCCATTGACCGTATAATGGAGGAACATGGGCATAAAATTATACGATTGCCACCATATCATCCCGATTTTAACCCTATTGAAAATATTTGGTCCCAAATAAAGCAACACGTGGCCAAGAGAAATATTGCAATGACTGTGACGTCAGTTAAAGATGCTATATTAGAAAAAATCAATAAAATAGGACCAGAAGAATGGAAAAAAGTTTCTGATCATGCGGTTCAATGCGAAGATGAATATAGAAAATTTGAGCCAAGAATCGATAGTTATTCCGATAAACTGATTATTTACACAGGTGATAGCAGTGAGGAAAGTGTAAATGAACAAGAGCATAATGAAACTTCTGATGAATCTGCGATGTCGGGAATAGAGGTCTTCCTCGATTCTGATTAATTTTTTTATAATTGTATTATTTTTCTGGAATGATTAGTGCTGTAAACAAATTTGAACTGAGATTTTGATTATATTTTATGTAAACCTCTATTTGAAAACGTTTTTTTCTCCTTCTAATAAAACCTTATGTTATTTAAACCTTTTCCTCCATAATTACACCAACTTCGGTAAGACACTTGAAAACTAATCACTCCAACAATGATTGTAGCGTTTTCGCTATTTACTTACATGGAATTATCGAATCAAATTATTACTTTTGGAGTACTGTACAGTACTCCAAAAGTAATAATGCGCATAGAAATCTTCGGAAATCTTCGTCATTGTTCGGCAACGGTCGTATTACCCGAGCGTCGAAAGACGATATTTATATAGAGTGGTTAAGAGCAATTTCTCTATGCCTAATTTTATATATTATGTGTTTTGTGCTAAAACAGATTTGATTTACCTGTAACGAAATTTGATTCGATAATTCCATGTAAGTAAATAGCGAAAACGCTACAATCATTGTTGGAGTGATTAGTTTTCAAGTGTCTTACCGAAGTTGGTGTAATTATGGAGGAAAAGGTTTAAATAACATAAGGTTTTATTAGAAGGAGAAAAAAACGTTTTCAAATAGAGGTTTACATAAAATATAATCAAAATCTCAGTTCAAATTTGTTTACAGCACTAATCATTCCAGAAAAATAATACAATTATAAAAAAATTAATCAGAATCGAGGAAGACCTCTATTCCCGACATCGCAGATTCATCAGAAGTTTCATTATGCTCTTGTTCATTTACACTTTCCTCACTGCTATCACCTGTGTAAATAATCAGTTTATCGGAATAACTATCGATTCTTGGCTCAAATTTTCTATATTCATCTTCGCATTGAACCGCATGATCAGAAACTTTTTTCCATTCTTCTGGTCCTATTTTATTGATTTTTTCTAATATAGCATCTTTAACTGACGTCACAGTCATTGCAATATTTCTCTTGGCCACGTGTTGCTTTATTTGGGACCAAATATTTTCAATAGGGTTAAAATCGGGATGATATGGTGGCAATCGTATAATTTTATGCCCATGTTCCTCCATTATACGGTCAATGGCAAATTCTGTGTAATTTTCTTTGTATCTTTGTATAATTTTATACAAATCGGGTTTCAGTTTCTTTGGGTCATGCGGAATGTTGTGTTGTTGTAACCAAGCTGTCATTTGTGGTTTAGATGTGTTTGAGTTTGGTGGTTTCACAGACAGCTTATTATGATATGGGGCGTTGTCTATTACCAACACACTATTAGGAGGCAAGTTGGGAATCAATTGATTGCGTAGCCAAGTTTGATAACGTTCCGCGTTTATTTCTTTATGATAGTCACCTTCTGAGTCGACACATTTATGTAACATTAGAGCCCCTGGGACGAAGCCTTTTTCATTGCCTGCGTGTACAATAATTATTCGCTCTCCTTTGGAAATGGGTTGTTTGATACCTTTTTTGTTGCTATCTTGCCAAGTTTTACCCTTAGTATGTGATGTGTGCACATACGACTCGTCCATAAATACTATGTTTCTACCAGAACTCCTCAGCTGTTGTATTTCTCTGAGATATTTGATCCTTTTTAGGCGTATATCATGTTTTTCCATAAGTAATTGTCTGTTATTATCAGTTTTCAGAAACCTAAACCCCATGTCTTTCAAGATCAACCTTAAAGTCTCGGCACAGCCTTTGAAATTAATAGCTTCGATCAACTTTATTCTTAAATTATTTACAGTTGGGAGTTCTTTCAGCGTCAATTGAAAATTGTATATCATATTACGAATAACACAGTAGTCGAAATCATCAAGTACCAGCCGAAATCTACTTTTAGGTCTTCCTTTTTTCGGTGTAGAAAATTTCTTTGATTGATTATGTTTTTTTTCGTTTAAGATATTACTCAAAGTTCGTCGCGAAATTCCTGTAGCTTTTGTAACACGGTCTTGAATTTTTTTAAAATAACCATCATGGTCTCTGTTGAAAACATTGGCTTCATTTAAGAAATAAAGGTACACATTAAATACCATTTGCCGTGCTTGTGAATTAAGCGGTTTTCCACGTTTAAATTTATCCATTTTGGAAGAATTCGTCTGAAAGAAAATGGCATGGGCAGAGTTAGGTATATATTTTTTATGCATGTTTATCTATTTATTTAATTTAAATAAATCTCATTTTTTAAATGTTTTTCTAGTACTTAATATGTATTTAATGTAGGTATTTTATTTTTTTAATATTAAAAAAACGTGAAATATGTTATTTATTTTCCTTTTTTCAAAATATACTATTTAAATCTGAATAAGCTAATTAATGTTGAAATTATATTTACCAAGAAGGGTGTGTAATAGCAGCTCTATATATTTCCACAAATAGAGAACACGTGCAGTCACTACCAATATATAAAGACGACTGACAGACATTTCGCTGACCGGCGACAGCTGCCGAACGCCCGATTTGTTTTCGATTGTGCACACATGATATTGACTCCTATCTCTTTTAAACAAGGTGCAAAATGCAAATGCCTTGTTTAGGGCTCTTACGATTCCATGATTCGAGTGTTTCCGGGAATACGACAATTAGCGAAGATCTGCATGTGCATTATTAATTTGGGAGTACTGTACATACTTGTTTAGATCCCGTGTAAACAAAAGAGATACAGATATTTATAGTTGATTGCTGAGTGTTCACACTGCCGGCGAGTACTCGCTCTATACTGCATCTCTTTTGTTTACGCGAACGGGATCTACGAAATTCATCTGTTGTACGTTTCTTGAGCGATAAATCGCTACTCGCTTCTCGCTCATCGTCGTTGGTGGGACGGGTGCCATAAGCTACCGCCGCTATTTTAAAGAACATAGTTTATTTAACTATTTGCTATGACACTTCACATTCCAATAGGACATTTATATTATACCAATAACACCCACAATCTATTGTGTTCATTTTTTTTATATTGATGGTGGTTTTGACTACGTGGATTTCCGCGTGGATTCTCAGGGGCCTACCAAATACATCTGCAGAGAGAAAAAAATGACACCTGCCTTGAAGGAATCTAAGGGACCGTCTTCACGGGCGAGAGCCGCGTGTCCGTGATCGTCACTTTTTCAGCTGGACGCCTGCGTTTGACAGCGCACTCGCTGCGAGAGCGTCTCTATAATGACGTTTCTCTCGCACTCTGTTACGACGAGTGGCTAAGTAACACGGCGATGCTTTCATCGCAGTGTGGAGACACGTTCTAAGAGAGTAGGTATATAGAAATAGGTGGCACGACGATAATATTGCCACGAACCTTTTGCCCGTGGAGACGGTCTCTAACGATATTACACTCATTTAAATTGATTTAGACATATAGTAGTAGCGAAATGATATACTTAAGGACGGAGAAACAAGCACATAAACCTTCTTTTAGCCTTCGCACCAGTTAGATGAAAACAAGAACAATACTTCAATACTAATTTGAATTTATTAAAACTAAATAACCTCACAGTTTAGTCTGGACGTCATTAAATGACCTGACTACGTATCCAAAATATATTTACTAGCAAATAAACTAATGCACTGAGACTAATACAAACCTACTGAACTGCTTTGTTTTGCGAATCGTAAAATTATATGAGTCGTTATTCGTTGTAACTTGTCTCGTATAAATCCTGCAGTTAATGTTCTAAATCATTTTTTTGTAATTTCCATCACAAAAGATAAATTTAATAGAAAATTAGCAGAAGATACAGGGCATAAGTGTGCGTAACATACGACCGATGTATGGAGATAAAAATCGTCTCAGGCAGGACCTGAACCCGCGAACTTTAGTGTTTAAATTTAGCACAGAAATGCTTTAAAATTACAAAAGTAATAAGACTATTTCTTCACTCTCACGGAATTATGACAATCTAACGAGTTCAAAAGAGTTCATTTTATGAAAGTTTTAGGTTTGGTATTTTCCATCCGATGAAATCGGTATTCGCGTATTCCAAGACCTTTGTGTGTTTGAACTGGAATAGATTTCCGAGAAGTAAAAAGATTGAGACGCGTCTCGCAAAACCAGTTAATTTCTTAGAACGATCCTTTTGGAAATTAAACCAACTAAACACACGAACCTATCTACTAACCTATCTACACGAGATAGACAGTGAAGGTAAGATACATTTTCGGAACGCCTACAAACACTTATACAGCGTTTTCGTATCGCGTACCAAAAATAGCAAATTAATTTCATATATCACAATTGACTTACAGTCACCATATACTGAATTATGGAGATGTTCCAAGACCACATACATATAATTAATTATAATTACCCCCGACAAGAAGACATTACTTATAACAATTGTTACAAGTTTAACGCGTGTGTTTGCGACATCGTAGCCTCCCAAACAAACGGACGGAATTGGATGCGCATTTTTACCCGACTGCATAAGAAGAAGGTTCTCTAAGCTTATAGCAATTGTTTCAAGTTTGCCTGCGACTTCCTAGCCCCCAAACAAATGGACGGAATTGGATGCGCATTTTACCCGACTACGTAAGAAGAAGGGTTATATTTTCGAGTGTATGTAGGTATGTATTTAAATTTCTTTGGCACGTCCTAGAACCTAAACGACTTGATGGATTTTAGCTTGAGGGGTGTCATAAGATTCGTCTTAGCTATGAGAATGACATAGCATATGAAAATATTATTTTCTTTAAAAAAAGGAGGATTTTTGTAGACAAATTAATTTCAGTTAGATTTTTGTTTGGTAAATACTTTGTTTTATTTAAAACTAGTTTAATAAGGGTGCTTGTTAGTAATGTTTGTTCAAAAACCGTTCAGCCATTTATAAGATAATCAACTTTTTATCTCACTCGGAGATTTCTTAATGTTAGTACAATTATCTTGTTTTGTTCCGCTGTTCCAATGCAAAGATTTACTACATCTAGTTTAGGTATCTATCCATATTACGCACGTATGATAAGCACCATTGCTTATTTTTTTACGATCATGCATCGAATGAATGTTCGTCATTCATTTCGTGCATGATTGCAAAAATTTACAACCTATTCAATTTACTGCCTTCATTTATTAGTGGGATTTGGGACAAAACAACCTTTTGAAGGAGACTTGTTTGCTGATGCACGTTTTGGTTAATATAATAATAATACCTTGGGACAATTCACATAACGTCATTTGATCCCAAACTAACCGGAGCTTGTACTATGGCAACCAGACAACTGATAAACATACTTATATATTTCTAAATACATACTTATTATAGATAAATTACACCCAGACACAAATTAAACCATCGTGCTCATCACACAAAGTTTTATCCTGGGTGGGGATCGCACCCACGACCTGTTGCGTAGCAGTCAGATACACCCCCACCGCGCCACAGAGGCAGTCAAAATTAATTTTGTAAATATGCAATAAATAAATAAAAACTCCACATTACATTAGAACTCTCTGTATTGTATTTGTTGAAATAATTAAGTGGTTTATACAAACATTTACAAAAAACAACTGAACAAACGTCATAGCAATTTATTTACTTAATTATAGGATTGTTAGTATGTTTTATCCATGAACAAAAACATCAATACCAAGGGAACATTAGTACTGCTAGTAGTACTGCATAAAAGCTTATTATTTGGTCTTTACGGATTGATTTTGAAAAAGTATATTAAATGTATAATGTAAACAGATTCCAACTACTTTGACCTCTGGTGAGGTGGGTATCTCCAGTTCCCAGAAGACCAAAGAAAGAAGGTGTCCTTTCTGTTCACCAATCTATTGACAAACCACCAACAGGATTGTTTAACCGGAATATTTTCCTCATTGACATAGCTTGCGTAACAGGTATTGTTTAAGTTTCTTGTACAAAATCGTCTCCAATCGCAAGATAACAACAGTATAATGTCCCCTACGTCATATCGAAACTAATACTGGAATGTACGCGTCCTTGAATCAATTCTCATTCAAATAGGAGTGAATAGGCGATGCGTTGATTTATGCTTTTGATTGCGCAATCTTGTCTTTATGTCACTTATACTGTATTTTATATGGCATAATTTCTTTACAAGATTCAATGCAATAACGTATATTTACGTAGGTAACGATAGGGAAAAGAAATAGTGTGTGATTAGAATTCTGGAACCTGAAATGGGGCCCACAAATTTATTAAAATCTTTATAGACAGTTACACATCTCATAAATCTTATACCTAGACCAGCATTTGACATATACATACTTGAGCGGGCTTTATGAAGACTCAAATAATAATAATAAAAATGATTTATTAACTTAGGAAGCAAAATACTACACTTGTGAAAAGTCGATTCTACATTTACTTGTAACGCCTGTTCGCAAACAATAGGTAAAGCCCGAGAAAAGAACAGGCAATGAAAACTCGTGGCCACTCTTTTCAAATTGCCAATGTTTACAATGTTTCTCTGTTTATAAACTGTATATACAGGTAAGGTGCTGCCACCATTATATTAATAATATCTAATAATAATATCTTAATAATATATACCATATTAGAGGACTGATGCAAAAAAAGAGGTCAATCAAATAGGTCTTAGGTTTTCCTTATTCGCTCGATTACACGAACCTACAAGTACGGCATTAGCGAATAAATTTCCATTCTTGACACCTCGTTTTTTCCCAAGCAGTTTTTTGACATAGTATCTACATCAAAACGAGCGAACCTAGATTCTTCGCACAGTCTTCCACGTTTTCGTGAAATCGCAATTGGTTTTGCATGTGATATCTATGCGAATAACATAATATGCCTTTAAGTATTCGTACAGTATGTACGAATCTTTTTACACATTTCAGAGACCTCAGTTACTGCTGAAACAAAAGCTTGGTAACGCTGACAAAAAACGGTCAGTAGTTCGAAAAAATTGTTATAATAGAGACGATAGAAGAGGTGTAATATCTTTGAGTTTTTTTGGTGATTTATTGAAGGGTATCTCATACGACATCGAATATATAAGCTAAGAAAATCTGGTGTGAGCAAGTAGGTCTTTTTATAAAGCAGGCGATGTCGCGGTCGATACCTAGTTTCCATGTAAACATTGTTATCTAATACAAGTATGTAATTGAAGTAGGTATTATTTATTCAAGACTATGATAACTTGCATGTCAGTGCATAGAAGTTCAATGTCAAGATTGTCACTAGGTAGTTATTGCGTCTTATTGCAAATCGTAATATATGTTGATTTCCTGCTTGTTTATTGGTGTTGTTTTATAGTTATTTCCGTTCAGTCAAAGTAATTTTTGCACTCTGATTGAGTAGTTAGTCACGGACCCCTCAACCATAGTAATAACAACACAACTATTATAGGTAGTTTAATGCATCAATTACTATAAACAGCTATCGATACGCTAAGCTTCAATAACCCCAGATAAACAAAACTACTGCGTAGTAAGCTACCGTAACTACGTATTACAACAAAACAGAGAGTACAGAAGGTACTTTTGTACAACATGCTCTTAAGCAATGCTCACATGTCATAATAATGGTCCTCGCGACCGGACACGACGACCAATTTCATCGACTAACCAACTACGCTCCTGCGTAGTTGGTTAGTCGTAGTTGGCACTATAATATCTCCTCATATTATAGTGCACATAAATGTGCGCAGACAACACAATTACTATATTCTCTATATTCTCTCGCTCTCATAGTTCAATGGGACGGAAATCCGACACGACTCGAACGACCGGAGGAATTAGATGCAGGACCGACGGCATACACTGCTCTCCAAGACAGAGAATGTTCCGACACTTTTTTCCGATTTCTTAACCTCGCAGTCACCTCGATGTGCTGGGTCCTCACTGCGTTATAGTCCTCTCGATGCTCACACAGTATCTTTAAACATTTGGTACCGAATTTGTTACGTTAGTGTTTATATTTCGTATCCGTGAGTAATTTCTATGCGAGCGCTGCTGCCGATGGAATGTGTATACAGTTTTCTTTCTGTCCTCTTAATGTTTTGTTGTAGTACCGGCCATTATCTACTTGAAACAGCTATGTGACTGAGTCTGTTTCAATTGCTTGTTGATATTAATTGTAATATTGTGCTTGCGTGTATACTGCGTCTATGTTATGTCCCTACCTATAAACGTATTGACGAAACTGATGCATTTTTTTAAGCGATCATAGATCCAAGGACCTGCAAAAGTAATGTTTAACGTTTCTGATCTCGTGATCTACTCGTTAGCTACTGAGACTTCTTGTATGTTACTGTCTGTGGAGGGCAAGGTGTTAAGTCCCTCCAACACAAAGGGAGGATACTCCGACCAGGCGAGGTGATGGTGCCTGGCGGGCCGCAGCCCAACGATCAACGTTGGGAACGTGTATATATATAGCTAGCAGCTGTGAAAACATCTATTACGCGATTCAGGATTTGACGCGAGCTGTCAAGTGTTCATTTATTTTTGTTTATTATATGAGGGTACCGCTACATGTCTCTGTGCCAACATCCTGGATTCTCGAACCTTTTTGAGTTTTTTTTTACCTATTGATTGTCAATAGGGGTACAAATGGTATGGAATGTTCTAGAATCAAAAATCGAAGACATTGACATTCATCCACCCGTGGTGCACCCCGCCTGGGTGCACCGCGGATGGATGAAGGAACGGGCCGTGGTCTCCAGCACCTGTGTGCCCCAGGTGCTAGACCACGGCCCGTTCCTTCTTTCACGGAGGAGGCCCGTTCCAAATGTCCAGGTGCGCATAAAAATAACCGTATAAACGGTTAAACGACCCGACTGCTAAAAACCATTTAATTGAAAAATGATATAGCCTATGTCACTCACAAATCAAACAAATCCAGCAACTTCTACCATAAGCCGTTTGGGCCGTAGAGCGTGTCAAAGAAACGGACATAGACATTACATTGCTTCTGGAGCAGTCGGGTGAAAACGTCAAAAAGAGACATTTAATAACCCGTCCACACTTCTGATATCGCCAAAAATGTGTCTAAAAACTAAAATAAACATGTCTACGATTTCATAAACTGCAAAAAGCGTTCCAGTTTTTCACGGTCCATCGATTTTAACCATAACGGTTTGGCCCAAAGCCAAGTGTAAGGCTATAGATGCCATTGTTTCCTATTGGCAAGGAGCCAAATGTTACAGCAGCCGAATTAAATTTTGTAAGTATACACGTAATCTCGTGTTTCTATGATTAGCTCGCGTATTTCAAAGTTTTTTTTATAAGACTTCATTCATTAAATGAAGCACTGAAAAGGTTATTGCGGTTCATGGATCAACGGCCTTCATGCGAAAATGTGTAGAGAAATGTATAATCTATTTATTATTACATTTATTCTGTGCTAACACATTGATTACGATTATGTCTTCATCGGAAATAGTCATCTATATTTTATACTAATATTATAAAGCTAAAGAGATTGTTTATTTGTTTGTTTGAACGCGGTAATCTCAGAAACTACTGGTCCGAATTAAAAAAATATTTTACTGTTAGATAGTACCATACCATTTATCGAGGAAAGCTATAGGCTATATAACATCACGCTACGACCAGTAGGAGCGGGGCAGCAATGAAAAATGTTGCAAAAACGGGAAAAAAACGCAGACGAAGTTGCGCGGGTCAGCTAGTACAACAATAAGCTTTTATCCAGAACTTCCCCACCATAGTCACACGAGTATGAAGTCAGTGAGCAGCATAGGTTTTATTAGGGTCATCTCGAGAAAGAGGCATTTCGGCAAAAGGCACGTTCTTGGAAAAGGATATTCTCGGGAAGGGCCTATTTGAAACCTAAGGACCTTCAGATAAGGATCAAAAGACCCTGAACGTTTCTGTAACGTTTTTACTTTGGAGGGCACTTAATCAAACCAGATGACGTCAAGTCCTCCGCCAAGACATAGTCATCACTAAACCTTAGAGATATACTTTAAGGAAGAAAGAGTTATCACAATATACTTATAGGTTGCACGCAGCCAGTTCCGGGCATTACATCTCGGTCTCTATCCATCTATGTCTCTATCATCTGGGTCATCCAAGCCTTGCATCCCTTTCCACTTATACTTGGATAATAGTTTCATACTTATTTACTTTAGATTGAACATGACTTCATACACTATAATTTTCGAAATGGTTCAAATTTTGGTTAAATATTGTTTTCCTTCTATTTTCGGTCGGTCTCTATCCCGATACAATACAACGTAATCGCGTAAGACGGGTGTTTAATTTAGAATTTTCTCTTGATCGATTTGACCCCCCCCCCCCCCGAAAACTTAGTATTTGGCGTCTCTTTAACGTAGCCCGTGGTGAATGTCCCGGCCAATTGAACCGGCACTGAAGGTGAATCCCCCTTCTTCGTAAACATACGTCCGTCTCTTTAACGTAGCTCAGGGTGAATGCCCGGCCAATTGAACCGGCATTGAAGGTGAATTACAAAATGGGTCACAGTACCTGAGCTGAGCGCAGTAGAACTGATGAGGGATGGCGGTTAGCACTCCAGCGCCGTCGCCAGTGTCGTTGTCGCAGGCGCACGCGCCGCGGTGCTCCATACGTTTTGCGAGGACTTCAGCATCGCGGACAATCTGTTCACGAAAATAAATGACTTTCGTTAAATACCTTTGTGACTTTTTTTATTTTTTTTACTTATATTTAAAAGCGTAAACGTTTGCTTCAAAATATCAAGAGTGCTGAGGGAAATGCGCTCAAGCAATAAACAGTCATTGTTCACGGATACGGAATCTCAGACCACCTCGGACCGTTTTTAGTCGATGGTGTTGTTGTATGATGTATAGTGTGCGTTGCTTGTAAGTAGGTACTTATGAAGATTCCTTCTATAGGTACTCTTGGCGTTACTTACGTATGGGTACGATTTGTATATCATCAAAAAGCCAACAATGTTACAAATCAAACAAAGTTTGTAATTACAAGAAGAATACAATGTCACCTACTCACAAGTCTTATGTAAATTTTCTTCTTTTTTTTTAAAGACGACTTCCGCAGTAGGGTACACGCCCTGTGTCGCGGGGAACTTTACAAACATCCAAGTCACGGAAACAAAGTACACCCAGACAAGAAACAACAATTTGTGGATTCAAACCATACGACAAGACATACTGCCACCGCGCCACAAAGGCAGTCAAAATTGCTACATTTGTTTAAAATAATCAGATATAAACAAATATTTTACATGGTTGAGTGAGATCATTAACATAATAAAGTTTAATGACACTTATAAATAACCTACATTAACCTTTTAAAATCTTTTTTACTAAAAACAACATAATGCCTTTAATACAATATAAAAAAAACCATTGACGCAAGCAATTTTTGATTTCGGCAGAAGGGTTTTTTTTAATAAAAGACTACTCGCTGAGAGAAAAGGCAAAGTTGTGCCCTACTGCGGGAGTTGAAATTGCGAGGGACTTACATTCAATTGATGGACACAAAATACACCCAGACTCGGAACAACAATTTGTGGATCACAAAGTCATATCCCGTGTGGGAATCGAACCCACGACCTCTTGTCCCACCGCGCCAACAAGGCAGTCTAAGAAGTGTGCGAGAAACACATGACACTAGTAGAAATTAGCTGACAATTAGATTTGATGGCCTTTAATAAAAAAAAAACATTCACATCCCGAAAATTATGAATCAGTTCCACTTACTTTATGAGTACGTTTTCCGTCGATAGCAACTACAAAACCAACACCGCAGGCTTCGTGCTCGTTCTGAGGGTCGTACAAGCCTTGCTTGGGCGGCCCTTCCCACTCCATACCTGGACAACGAAGTTCCATAAATATTTATATGAACTCAAACGCCACTGGAATGTCACCAGTCTGGATCAGTCGCATCTTCGCAAGTTAAATGGACAGGGGGGTTAGACAAGGTACATTCGTTCTGTGTCGAATTCGATAACGCCGTACGAATCATTCGCAAAAAAATAAAAAATGACTATGGTCTCCACCGCAAACGTCAATTCTATACTATAATTATTTTCCATTAGCGACATCGCTTTTCGAATGTAACTTTGTCTAGACCCCGGGCATAATGTATTCCATAGCTAATAGTGCGTAGTTATAATTCCGAAACATGTATCTATTTATTTTTTCTTTTTTATATTATGGCATGGTAATAAGAACTACTACTAACTAGAAACTAACCGCTTATGGTGTAAATAAACGCTTAAAAACATTTTTTTGAATATATAATCTGTCGACAATTAAGATAGGGTCATCCAAGCCTTGCATCCCATTCCTCTTATACTTGGAAAATAGTTTCATACTTATTTATTTGAATGAACATGACTTCATCGCTACACTATCATTTTTGAAATGATTTAAATTTTAGTTAAAAATTGTTTTCCATCTATTTGAAAAAAGACAAAATACACAACAAATCAGAGTGCGCTTGCGGAAGTCGGAATTCCACTCGCCCTTTTATTTTAAACTTAAACATTATGTAACCGTGAAAATCTTTGTAAGTTCATGATCTGGTGAAGATACCGTGCCCGTATTAATGAAAGTTACCTCAAGACAGTAAAAGATAATATACCTACGTACCTATACCTACACAGACTGAACAAGGTAATATATCGACAATCATTTTACAACAGAAAAAACCTGTTAGAAAATAAAATCGCACTATTTGCAAAAGTAACGTAATCTAAGCTCAAATAAAAACCATTCGCCTTGTCCTAGAAATTCAGTTCAACGACATTAGTACTAAAAACAATATTGTTGGACTTTGCACGCAATCCGGTTTCGTTGACGAGTCACTCGATCGAAAATATTGCGGTAAATCTTATTATCTCGTTTCGAACTTGAGACATTTTTTTGAAGATATATATATCGGGTCTTAATCGCGTGAATAATTTAAGGTAAAATACCTTGTTTAGGTCCTCTCCACTGACCGTCACTATTACTCCAGGATGGCGAGGGAAGCGGTTGAAATCAAAAAACATGTCAATTTCAACCGAGAAGACGGATACCGTTTGTCAACATCGTGGAATCCCGTGATCGGCAAGTGTATACACCGCCGAATAAACATTACACGCCAGTGTGCAGATGTCCTTAGTGTTGTGTGTCGAAGTACCGACAGTTCCGTAATAGTAAGTGATAAAAATCAAGCGAGGGTAGTTTCCGAAACCCGCGCTTCACGGAGGCGACGCTGAGCTCAACTAGTCTTCCCGTGACCACGGCCGTTGCAATACGGTCGAAACGTCGGGCCATAAACAAGGTATTTTACCTTAAATTATTCACGCGATTAAGACCCGATATATATATTTTAATAATGTGTACAAGTCGCGAAAGTTTATCAACATTTATTTTTTTGAAGGTTCTAGCGAAATGTGGAGTTCTAGACACCTTACACAACAATAGACGATTTTCGTAAGAGGTTTCATTAGTACCATTTGAATGAAGATCATTGCTATTTTGCCAGAGAATGGGAGCATCCTGTAACTCAGAAACCAAAGAGAGCGGAGAGGAATCTGGCGGTAGGGGTCCGACTATTATGAGCAGGGCAAGGACCCATGTTCTAATTTCTGCTTTATGAGCAAAATAGTCACGATAAGCTGGGTTTGTTCTATATATACTTTTATCGGTTGACAATAACAGCTCGACAAAAAGAACCTGGCGAACTTATATCACTGTCTTTCAATAAATGAACATGTATGAAATTTGAATGAATTGCTTCGTAATTCAGTTCCTCATATGCGTGCAATGATTCGTATATTTGTACGAATCGGTCAGTGAATATCAAATAGTGATATTCGCATAGAGATCTGCGAACCCATTTGTGTTCGCCATTCGCCTCGTCACTAGACGAACATTCAACGAAAGAGTGCCGTCGCGAACACATTTCACACATCCGCGGGGTGAATTATTGTGACATTCGCACACGAACATGGAGAACGTGAACAGGTCATTAATGAATTGTTTTTTAATTTCAAGTTGGTAACTGGCAATCCCATACTAATTGATATACGGTTCTATGCATCGTTTATCTTTTGTATATTTTTATGATTGCGAGGTTTGGGGTTCCAAATGAGCATTCCTTTTTAAAAACGTTCTAGGAATTCTAAAATTCGCAGTTCACTTCACTGAATGCAGGCGAATGTGTAAACAGTAAGTTCGTGTTCGCCATTCGTGCTGAATAACCGCTCCCAATGCGATCGCGCGAATCGCAAGGCGAAGCACGAGGCGAATAGCGAGCACATTGTTTACATATGCGTGTTCGTTAATCGCCCCCATTCGCCTCGCGATTCGCACGAATGTGTAAATGCGGTATGATATGATCGACGAATGTGTGGGACTACGAGAGGTTTAAGGTACGCGGGTTTTGATGTTTTAAAAAACTTACATTACTCGAAAAATCTATCACTTGTTGATTTGCGTCCTATCCATAGAATATTGAGAACCGGCGTCAATTCAATTTAAGCAATTACTTATGTGAATGGGAAAGATTGGTAAGCTCACACAGACACTCAGGGAAATTGATCGCACTCAAATCATATCGGCTCGGCTAGAGACAGTGACTGTTTACGATCGGTCTCGCGTCTATTACATGAAGTAAAAATTTTACTTGCATTTGTTACATTTTCCTTGTACTAGAAGGTCACAGAGTCGCTTCTGTACTCATTGTAGTGTGTACCCAGACCAGCATTACTGGCGTGGTACTAGGCTTTCGTAGTCACGTTAGATTAGATTGGGATTGGAAGACAATACATTTATTACGGCGAAAAATTGACAATACATTTTTTTCCGTGTCCGCGGCAAGCCCGTGCGAACTGTCAAAATGTTGTAGTAATGGTAAATAGAGAGCTGCGCTTAGAAATGCATCAACGCGCATGCGTGGCGGACATCTTAGAGCGCATCGCGCATGCACCAGTTCGCACGGGCTTGTCATTGTCACGACAACGAAATAAAGATCGTGAATAAGGACCTAGGACCAGTCAAAATGTCAGACAGTAAGAATATATTGAGATAGAGATTTCATTTGAATACATATATGAGAGCAAAAGCGATCATGATAAATGTATTTTTATTATTTATTGTAAGTCTTATACCTACATGGCAATAAAGAAATTTTCTTCTTCTAACTAGGTACCTTCTGTAATGATAAGATTTGCCAAGGGTAGTACACAAGGGAGGTCATGACATGACCTCTGATCTCAGCCATGACTCTTCCCTGAATTGAGTGGAATTCCACCGAGGTTGCAATTTGGGGGGTTAAAATTTGTTTTTCCTGGACAAAACCCCAAACCCCTTGGTAGAAAAACAATCTACCTTGGCTAAATCTACCACTATAAATAATTCGCCTCATTATAACAAAAAGTACATTCTTATTTTATGGCTGTCTACCTAAAAAAAAAATACCTTGTAATGTACAAGGTATTTATCAGAGCAGTCAAGAGCATTAATAAAAATAATTGTACTGTCTTATTAAAATATAATTACTAAGTAAGTACAATTATTAAGCAAATAAATAATAATAAATTAAAAAATAGTATTTCAAGTAGGTATTTCTTGTTGACAATTAAACATGACACATCTACAAGCCTTATCTAAATTATGTGTATCATAGGATCATTATATACTTAAGAAGTGTGAAGGTTAAATGTACCTTGTTTTATAGGATTAAAAATATAATAAGTAAACAAAAATAAATGTTAATTAAGGTTATACTCAGGGATGTTATAAATATAAAATTTCGGATCTGGATGGGATATGGATTAAGAACAGTGGCAAAGAATAGTAATGGATTTCATGCCAGAGGATGGGCAGCAGCTTCATTCATCTTCTGTGGCGCGGTGGGAATGTATCCGACTGCTACGCAAGAGGTCGTGGGTTCGATCCCCACCCAGGATAAAACTTTGTGTGATGAGCTCGATGGTTTATTCTGTGTCTGGGTGTTATTTATCTATAATATGCATGTATGTAGAAATATATAAGTATGTTTATCAGTTGTCTGGTTTCCATAGTACGAGCTCTGCTTAGTTTGGGATCAGATAGCGTTGTGTGAGTTGTCCCAAGATATTATTATTATTATTATTATTATTAATGAAATAGGTTCTACTGGAGACACCCAAGACCAGCAGTGGGACATTATTTGGGTTGATATGTAGAAATGTGGTGATTTGAGAGTACATCGGTTGGCTGGAGTGACAGAAAGGATAAGTACAACACGCACAATGGCCCAATCAGGAGGCTAAGTGCAGTTTTCTTGTTTGCCCAGGTAAAAGTAACTAACTAATATAGGAATATATGTTCATAAACTTTCACGATTTGTACACATTAAAAAAAAATCTGGAAAAATATAACATTCTAAAAATTTTAATACCTTTCCTTAACTCACTCATAAATGGTGCACGTGACTACAGCCATTGCAATACGGTCGAAACGTCGGGAAATAAACAAAGGTATTTTAGCCTTAAAATAAAATATTTACGCGATTGAGACCCGTAGCTTATAAAATTCTATAATAATATAGGAATGTGTTGATGAAGATTATTTTTAGCTGTTTACAATATATGGCTACAATCTATAGATAGTAGCCATATATTGTAAACAGCTAAAAATATTTTTTTAATTTAATTTTAAGATTGCCAAAATTAAATCTAATCTGAATAAATCTGCTCAAACCCTGTAGGGCTGATGGCAGAGAGAAAAACAAATAAAAAATGGTGCTTTAAACAAAACAATTTGTTACAGAGAGTGCATCTCAATCACAAGCGAGAACATCTAACAGAAACCAAGTTCCTACCGGCCTAGTAAGATTGCATGAAAAGTTTGTAGGTATTAATAGATAATTTTCCTTTTGTAACAATTATTCTTATTCATTCACAAGGATAAAAACTAACCATTTATGAGTGAGTTAAGGAAAGGCATAAAAAATTTAAGTCAGTGGACATAGATATGACTCAATAAGTCTTACTTAATTTTGCGGCGGGCAGAGACGCTTGACAGAAAATAGTGTTACATTTTGACATAATTTATTTATGTGAAGCTTGAATAAGGAGGCGGTACTATGTATACTGTATATAGGTTGTTTGTATTTTTGTAAAAGGTTGTAATGTTTATTTTTCCTATGTCAAACGGGGTGTATGTAATATATGTGTAAAATCTTGATATGAAACAGGACAATTTTTAAAATGTTATGTTTTTCCAGTTTTTTTTTTTAATCAGATAATACAAACAAAATAGATATAGCAAAAGGAACTATGTTCTTACTAGGTGTCTTCTTCTTTTTATCTTTTTACATTTATTTAAATTAAAATAATTGTTATTCTGCTTCTACAATAACAATTAAAATAAATAAGCTTATTAATTCTCAGCTATCAAGCCATTCCCATATTTATTAAATAATCAAATATATTCTGTTTTGTATCAAAGTACTTAATGATTTTCTGTGCCAGGGTCATGTTGCCTTTAGAAGTTTTGGATAACTGATTGTGATCTCACCGGCCAGGTGCGGCATTAGATATCTGAAGTAAGTTTCTAGACATATGTATTAACATTATGGATCTCAACCTAACTGGAGTGGATGGGAATCCCAAAAGTATTGCAATACTTTTGACACATGGGAATCCAAGCAATGATGTAAATCCCAGATGAAGATTTGCAACACTTTTATATAAAAACAAATTAGAATCTAAAAGGAAGATTTCTAGCTATCAGATTTCTAATCAGTCCAACATCGATTTTCATTTGTCAACAGAATTATGTTACGCATGCAGGCTGTTTCGGAATTTATGAATTAAAATAAATGACAGCCTATTTATAGTAATTGATGGCGCCTCGGACAAGCCGGTTATCGATTAGAGAAAAATAACATCTGAGCAGATGGTTGATGCTGTGCGATCGTTGACCGTGAATATCAATTAGTTCTACGACGTAAATCATTTGTTTATCAGCAAAAGTAAAGTGTATTACTATAAAATGTGTGTTATAAACCAGGTAAGTGTGAAAAAAAATATTTTCAGTTCGAAATACAATGCATTGCTCCCGATTCCTGTTAGAATGATGCAACAGATACTGTAATAAGACAAGAAGTTAGCAAATTATTTTTCAGACACGTCTAAACTGCATGAATTGCGTGGATATATAAACTTTGTAGTCAATAGTAGCGATAAATATTTTATTTTCATTTACGGTATCTGCCGGTAACAGGAAATTAAAATTAAACGCACATTACTACCACGACGTTACTGTGAACTGTGATTTGATTATAATTCTACGTGCTACGACAGATTTTTAACCACGTATGCGTTACACGTGGAGTATAGATCTTGCGAAAGACGTGCCAGACATAGCCCGTATAAAATTTCCGAAGAACAAGAAAAAATACTTACCTCAAAGTACGTTCGGTAAATTAAATTAACCTTTCTCGCCTACACCACAACGTAAAGTTCTCACTTTAACACACGATTGTTATCAAATGACAACAGTTGTGCAGTTCTGAGAATTTTATGAATAACTGGAACACTGAAAAGTCACCGGCAGAACGTAGTGACCGCTCTACAGACGACTACGATAACCGGCAGTACACGAATAACTGAGCGAATGAGAAGAGAAATATTTCTCTTTTGCTCGGTCTCGCTCGCCATTCGATAAACAACGAATGGTGAATGAACTAAATCGTTATCGGAGTAATATGATTGGTTAACGTTCCGGACATTCCGGATTGGTTGCGTTCTTAATTCAGTGCTGCCAGAGTATTAAAATTTCTCAACAATAACTATAAATTGCCTGGAAGCTTTATACGAAGTAAAATGAACAAGACCAATAGACCTTGAGGAAATTGCTGTAGATAAGGAGGTAAACAGATTCTTTGTGATCAAACATTTAAAATCGGTTATTTAACTTATATGTTTGATCACAATAATTCTGAATCAATGTTTTAATGTTAGAGTTTTTCTGTAATGGTAACATTGATAAAATACTAATTCTAAAGTCTCGGCTACACTTGTGACAATTATATTTTATGTACTCTCTACTTTGATAGATTTATTTTGTATTAAATGAACTTGGAACCATCATAATCTTTACCATCATTTCATATTCCAACAGTATCAAATTATGAAACAGATGAATCTTTTTTATAATGACCATCCATCAGTATTCTTTTACGTGTGCTCCGTTCAATCAGTATTCCTAACTACCTACCCTTTATTTTTTCCTCAGACAGAGCCTTGTACAAATTTAATACTGACCATTATTCACCTGATTGGGATATGCCATGCCTTAGTCCACAACGACAGACATACTTAAATTAAAACCGAAACGGATGTGAAATGTTAAACATCGCAGTTTCCAAACCATTCCATTTTAATACTTTTGATAATGGTTGTAGGTGATATACAGGAAAAAACTTTATGTGATGAGCACAATGGTTTATTCTGTGTCTGGGTGTCATTTATCTATGATATGTTTGTATTTAAAAATATATAAGTATGTTTATCAGTTGTCTGGTTGCCATAGTACAAGCTCTGCTTAGTTTGGAATCAGATGGCATTGTGTGAGTGGTCAGAAGGTCAATGGTCAATAATATTTGTCATATTAAGTATTATTATTATAATAGGTGTATCAGAATCTCATGAAATGTTTTTTTTTAAACTTGTGATTTTTCTAAGTCAAAGTTTACTTACAGTGGGTGCTACTGCGATTATGACCTTTGATACTTTTAGTTGAAACGTGTATTCTTAAATTTACTTAAAAATGCGTCTATATGTTGAGTTTCTTACCGCCAAAAGTGCATAGGAACGGAAAGAAGAAGAAAGTTAGAAAGTTTGTCGTGTTTTAATTTTTATTAATCAATGCAAAAACTGACATTCACACGGCCGGAACTGCTGTACAAAATATTTATTTTGTTTGATTAGTAGTGAGTTGTGTGTGTGTTCTATTGAAGCAGAAATTATTATGTACCTAATATAAAATTAAACTTATTCAATGAAAATATACAACGATCAAGACTTGTTCCTCCTAATAGGTTTAGGACATACTTAACCTTGGTTTTACCATCTGTAAATTATAATTTCCTCATTTTACATCAGATTCTGGTACACCTATACCACAAAGGCGGCCTCTGTGGCGCGGTAGGAGTGTGCCCGACTGCTGGGTGTACTTTATGTCTGTGGATTGAATGTTTGCGACACAGGGCTTGTACCCTAATTCGGGAGTCGTCTTTTTATATATATATAAAACAAATAGAAAAGTAGTGATTGTAATAGCTTCAATATGAACAAGGCTTTATGTTTGACAGATATAAAGTCATTCAGATTTAGAAGGCATTTCGTAAATCTCATTCCCCATTCGGTCAGTTAATCATTTTCGCGCGAAAGTATTGGACGTTTGGAATTCTTCTAAAAAATATTTGCGAAATATAATTATTTTACGCTATATTGGCATAGAAATTGAGATTTTGTAAGCAAGTTTTAATTTTGGATGATTTAGTAATTTTATTTTGTTAGTATATACGCTGTTGATAGCGTTTTTGTGTAAAAATACAGTATTATTTGAATAGTCCAGTGTTTGTTAAACAAATAATTACTTTCGCGCTTTCGAAATTCGAATTGCGTACTTATTGGTACTCCTGTTTGATCATATTTAGTCAATAAAATGAGTTTAAGCCGTTTAGTCAGTGCTGTCAGGTGCGATTTGGTGAAAGTTCAGTCATCTAGTGCGTTAATTTCGAAACTTTGGGGACCTTGTACTGCGAGGGAAGTGTGCACAAGCAGCACTCAACAAGCGAGTATTGCACAACAAAACTCGAAGCCCGATTGGAATAGAGCTGTGAGTGAGGCGGAGAAGATCGTCGGATATCCAACCTCCTTCCTGAGTCTTCGTTGGGTGTTGAGCGATGAAATTGCGAATGTAGCGCTACACCTCCGCAAATTGGTCGGCAGCAACCATCCTTTGTTGAAGACAGCTAAGTACGTTATACGATAAAGAATTTATAAATTATAAAAACCCAGTTCTTGTTATTAAATTTTCTAGAACGAACACGGACTGACGCTGGTACCTATTAAAAGAAAAAAAATGTACACGCATATGTTGTGGTTTTTCCAGATCGTTGCATTCGTTTATAAAAGTATTAAATTAAATAAATCATTGTCAATCACCTGACAAATAAATATGCGGCTTGCGTGATAGTAATATTTACAGAAAGCTAGAAATACCAGTCAGGTAGACATAAACGTTTTTCTAATAAAAAGAATACTAGCTAGGTATGTGGGTTGTCGCACATTATTAGCAATCTTGTTAATCCGTCCAGCTAAGCTAAATAGCTTGGGTTTTTTAGTGGGTGCAAACCCCACACTACCTCCACCGTCTTCCCCGGACGGTGGGGGTGTTCGTCAGGAATTTTCCGCGCCTAACTAAAAAAAAAAATTAGTAGGTTCGCGGCGGTAGTATAATGGGTAGGTTAGCGCGACCTCACAATAGCGTTGATGCCTTATTCACAATTGACTTAACACTGGCCACCTTCTTGTAATTTCGGATGGAATTTCAACCCCCAAATTCCCCTGGGTACTGCCATGCATGAAAGATGTTTTGGGTCAAACAGTGACTCTCACTGCACCCCTTAGGCAATTTACCAGCGTATTGCCAACAGGGCCCTATCTAGGGAAGGGTAAACCGGGCACTTGCACAGAGCGGCAATATCCTCAATAATGCCGCTGCACCTGCACTGCGCTGTCCTTACGAGGTATCGGGTGAAATGATTTATTTGCACCCCCCTCCGGCAAAAATCGTTTTGCCCATAGCGGCTAAATGACTTGGTTTCAGAAAGAAGTTACTGTTTTTTTTTAAAGATAACTAGCAATGTGGGATTGAGTCCCACATTACTAGCAATCTTGTTAACCTCTCCAGTTATGCTCAAAGGCTTGTGTTAGGAGTGGGTTCACGTCGGTAGGATTCGAACCCGCGACCTCACGATTGCGAGACCGATGCCTTAGCCATTAAGCCGCTTTGTACTGTAGCTATACAGTTGGCAATATGCTGATATAAAATGTACAGTGCTCTAGCATCCGTTCGTCCGTCACTGCTTGCTCCTTCCTGAATCTATCCAGGGAGAGGAAGCAGTGACGGATCAAGGAGGAGCATTCCGGGACAAGACCCCGTGTGTCACATTCAAGGAGCGCCAAAGCACCCGGAATATTGCCCGTCGCACGAGCTTTTTCTACTTCGCCAGTAATACAATACTGAAGGGGGCGCCATCATTTTTGCCCAGCCTCTAAATAATCGTAGATGCTGGGAGGGAGGCACTGGGAGAAAGGTAATCCAATGGGAAAGTAGGAAGGTTCACTAGAGGCACAAAACCCTCCACTTCAGGTACCTACATGATTCCTTATGTGTGGTTCCTGTAGATACAGGGATCAAACCCCAAACAAAATAATTTAATGAAACCTCCATTTAGGTACAACTTAAAAAACTACTCTTCTTACTGTAGGTAATACCTATATAAAATAGTATCTAACTGCGATAAAATCTATATGGCCTCTATAGCAAATTTCGAAAATCCATGAGTAAGATCTCTATCCTCTGTATAATCTATACTAATATTATAAAGCGGAAGAGTTTCTTTGTTTATTTGTTTGTTTGTTTAAACGCGCTAATCTCAGGAACTACTGGTCTTTTTTTGTGGGATAGCCCATTTATCGAGGAAGGCTATAGGCTATATAACATCGCGCTACGACTAATAGGAGCGGAGCAGCGACGAGAAATGTTGCAAAAACGGTGATAATTTACGCATACGAAGTTGCGCGGGACAAATGAAAGTAGGTACTGACTCATCCATTCGCATCATCAACTCTTAAATCTCCAAATCCTTGTGCCTGGAACGCTGAAATTTTACTTAAAAAAGGTTTTCTTGAAACTCAAACTCAATTAGGGATGAAAAAAATTAACACAAGAGAAACCCAAGGCATGACTCATTTTTATCTCCTAACTAACAGATGCTAAGTACTTATTAAGATCGCTTACATTAACGCCAACTAAGAAATAGTTAAAAAGTGAAAACTATAGTGAAACTTGACATTATCTTCACCAATTATAGCCAATAACATTTGTAAGAATAACATTCTAACAACAATGTACCTACACACTACTTTTACTTAACTTTTACGACCAAACATTTGCATAGCAAAACTATAAAGATCAAACAAACTAGGATTTAGAAATCTTAAGAAACGAAAGCTCCGTTCTTTCTCCCGTTTAGGACGAGACGACCAAAGACTACGTCGTTTCGTGTCTAGGAGTTAACATATACCTAGGTATAGGTAGGTAGGTACTTACAATAGCTGTGCCACTTATTCGTCGCGTACTTTGCTTTAGAAAATCCTTCTGTAATTCTTTAAGTTTGAATGAGAATTTCTCCAACGGACCCGCTGATAGGATTTGTATGAAATTTGGAATATAGATTGCCAAAGTTTTCTGAAACTGTTCTTATCTTTTGTCTACATCTCAAAAAAAAAACAGCTCTTAGTTCTTCATGTTCTGACTGGGCGCTGATAAGCGAAGAAAGTTACACTGTCTAATTCGCGAGCCATAGAAAAACTTTGTGGTTTGTCCAATTCTTTGGTCTGAGCAAAGAATGTTAACTACTAGTGTAAATTTCCCCCGTTTTTGCAACATTTGTCATTGCTGCTCCGCTCCTGTTGGTCGTAGCGTGATGTTATATAGCCTATAAACTTCCTCGATAAATGGGCTATCCAACAGTGAAAGATTTTTTAAAATTCGGATTAGTAGTTCCTGAGATTTCCGCGTTCAAACAAACAAACTTCAGCTTTATAATATTAGTATAGATTAGGACGTAGTCTGGGGCTGTTAGAAGCTGAGTCTTGAGACATTCCTTTTAATACCGATACTGCGGACAAACGGACAATTTACCCAACTTCGTACCTACATACGACTAAGGAAGTATTTATCAAACTTTGTTTGTATGTAACGCCAGATTATTGTGGTAATTACCAGGATGATAATTAAGTAATTATCATTTTCATTAGGTTTTAAGAGAGGAAATCAATACATACGAACATTAGATATAATTTACGTATGTTTAGCGTAACATATCGCGTGTAGAATTTACTACTATGTTGCATATTTTCGATTATAACACTGCACATCATCGCTTTATTATTCGTGTTTAATAGGAGTAGGTACTACATACCTCATATGTAGTGCGTGTTATGCGTTTATCTAGCCATCTTTAATTTAAAACCTAAGTAGCCTTTCCTTTTGAGTTCACTGTAGTTGGGTAAAAATAAAGTCCTACTGTTAGCCTATGATGGTCACTGTTAGGTCGGCCATACGACCTTTGGCTTTGTCGCCTTTCGGGAACATATCAGACTGTACCAAATGTACCCTTACAAATTGCTAAATTTACAGAATTTCAAAGAAATTATGTATTTGCAATTCTTTCATATTTTTTGTCAATCTTCTTTTTAATGAACAAATTCGCTTCTGGCTGTCAGTCCCTAGTACGCTTAAAACTACACAACAGCTTTTGATGTGATTTTTACGATCATATAGATAATTTCTGCAGAATAGCATATATCTACATATAAATATATACATGCACGTTAGTTATTATTTACTAGCTGATCCGCGCAATATAGTCTTCTTTAATTTTGATATGATATTTGATGTTTATATAACATCACGCTACGACCAATAGGAGCGGAGCAGCGATGAAAAATGTTGTAAAAACGGGGAAAATTAAAGAAGACGATGTTGCGCGGATCAGCTAGTAAAGAATAACTAACGTGCATGCGAACATTCAAACCAGTAGTTCCTGAGATTATCGCGTTCAATCAAACAAACAAACAAACTCTTCAGCTTTATAATATTGGTATAGATATCGGTAAATGCCTAAGAAGCTCAAACTGGGCTTGGCGATGGTTACGGCATCACCACCTAAAACTTCATCCACCTCTATAGCCATTAATATCATTAGCATTATCACCATACCATATGAAAGAAATATATCTGTAAACATAATCTGTAACTCGAAACAGGTACCTAGTTATATATATTGTTCTCAATCTTGTTTTTCCAAGATTTTAAATAGTGGTAAAATCTTATAAGAACTCCTCAGTTTGAATTATGAGCTTCTAAAGACATCTGTTGGCATAACTATGAAAGAGTTCATTTATGTATATGGCTGAACACAATAATATCTGAAAGTTATTGTAATATTCGTACAATTTAGCAATAATAGACATAGAAGCAACAATCGTACTTTTTCTAGATTTCATGTATCACGAACTTGACGCGTCGCTGCGTTTATTACATCAAAACAATTGCATCCATTAAAGTAGAGTATTTCCAAAGGCAATTAGAATTTAGAATGTCTAGTACATACGAATCAAATTTCCATAATCTATAAGGAACTGAAAGTATGTTGAACTGTTTCTTATATTTACATAATGTGGTATGCCGAACTGTAATACCTGTTAATTTGTAACGGCATCAATGTTTACGTTTAAATTTATCAAATATTAGCTATCATATGCGATTTTTGGCGTGAAATTCGAAAATGTGCCATGGTTTTGGAAATCTGGTTATAAACAATTTTTTTATCTAACGACCCGGTACGATTTCACACAGGTTGTTTAAAACTTTCTATGTATTTGTATGTTATACATTTTTACAAAAATATTAAATTTTTAATATTAAGTTTTCGGGAGAAATTTTCTAAATATATCTAAAACAAATTTAACTGAGCGCTCAAACACATAGAGATGAGACCGATCCAGCCTCCATTATGATGGATCTCTTAACCAAGATCCAGCTAGTACAGACATTTAAATGGACCTAACCCTAAAGCCATATGTATTCACTAAGCAACAATGTTTCAAGTACGCGGTTTCTGACACATTTATAGAGTTTTACAGAAACAATGTTTCGGAAACGTCCCAAAATTGAAACAAGATAACTCTTAGTAGCTAAATCGTAGTAACATTAATCTCTTGTCCTGCAGAAATCTAATCTACAATGGGAAGAACAACATGCAGGCATGGGGCCTCATCGTCCTCCTGGTATCCAAAGCGGCAGGCCACAGCCCTGAGATACCGGATATGGAGCAGGACAAAGCTGCTGGGGTTTTACACAGGTAAGTCTCTGTTACTGCCTTTTCTACTTATTTTAGCATGAAATTGCTGTAATTTTATGCTACTAGTATGAGCAATAAAATCCAACTACATATGATTAAACGAGTATTTGGTTTAATCATATGTACTTGGATTTTATTGCTCATACTTTCTTTTCTTCTTTTATTACTTTTTGTTTTAGAACTTTTCATATAAACCACATTCCGGCTTAAAACGCATGAAATATAATACATTTTCCCTCTTAAAATATTCCCACTGTTAAGAGATAGTCTCCTCTCTGAGAGAGGCTACCGTCCGTAATCTCCCACGTAGGCCCACTGTGGATTGATGGATATGTCTTACATTTTTTGGTTCTTTGGTGGATCCTATATATAAAGAAACAATATAATTTCTTTATATTGTTTTCTTTCACCGATTTAGAGCAGTAGTGATGAAAATCTCACGGCTTTACTCTTGCGAACTAGGCATTAAATGTAGAATCATTCTATTCCAAATTTTGTCTTGCATTACATTACATTACAAAATTTGCGTTGCATTTGTAACCTAAATTAATAAAGTATTTTTGACTTTGACTTTGATAAGAAAGAGAGAGAGAATTTGCGTTTTCACTTAACAATAGTTACTAAGTACCTACTCAAAAAACTGCACAATCATTTGAAGTATAAAATCTATGATCTTTTGATACCAACCACTTGATGTCTAGAATAAATACATTTTCAAGGTTTATTGTTTGTTTGAAGACTTATTCAAAATTCTAATGCTAATGTATCAAGAAAATGCTCATTATGAATCGGTTTCCCAATCATTTACTGATGCAATCTCTGACCGCATCACATTATAAAAATGGCGTAATTTTTTAACAGTGCTCAACATTAATTTAAAGTATTTCAAGCTATAGTAGTGTAGTTTATGATACTATTATTTAGTTTGTGGTAGTGATTAAATAAGGCGTTGGTGGGAGATTGATTCAAATTCCACTTTTTACTTTTACATTTTTCTGAGTCGGAAAAAATGCCTGACCCACAATGCCTGATTCCTATAGACCGGGGAAAACAATGGGGTAGTGTAATAAAATCAATGTTGGTCCTCTATGCGGTGCGAAACCATTTATCATTTTCTGATGAAACTTTGGTCGAATGTTCTGGAAAGACCGCGCGGGTTCCTGGCCCAAAAAGCCACGGCGAATCATAGCTACCTAGTAAGAAATAAAATGTCCAAAGTTATTTCCCGAAAACTGCTTATCTCGCATCATTTAAGTGATATCTGAAACTTGTTCCTAGCAGTTAAGACCGGAGCCTGTCATTATTTAATGTTTTTAAATTATAATTAATTGTAATTTCCCATGTGACCTCTCCATTATTTTATAAGTTAACTTCACCATTTACAAATTGCGCCGGCATAAGTACTATCGAAAGGGCATCGGCCGGCCGAAGGCACTCAGGTACAACTTACCACTTCCTTATACATAGTTTTGCAACTATCCATGCAGGCCCTTTGACATATGTCCAGTATGACTGATGTATTCCGCTATTAATGACTTATGTTTTTAACGTTGTTTTATTAGCTTCACATGTAAAGGATTTTTCTTTCTATAATAATAATATAATAATATCTTGGGACAACTCACACAACGTCATCTGATTCCAAACTAAGGAGAGTTTGTTCTATGGTAACCAGACAACTGATAAATATACTTATATATTTCAAAATACATACGTATTATAGATAAATAACACCCAGACACAGAATAAACTATCGTGCTCATCACACAAAGTTTAATCCTGGGTGGGAATCGAACCTACGACCTCTTGTGTAGCAGTCGGACACACTCCCACCGCGCCACAGAGGCAGTCAAATAAGTAAGTATATCAAAACGTCCGGATCGGAACTTTGTACACTTATCAAGGACCGATGACAATATAAAAAAAAATACTATTATTTAATTACTTAGTTTTGTCTTCATTTAAAGCGTATTTTTAAGTTCTTTTACCTATTATTTTACATATGACGGATAAAAAATATCTACCATAGATGTTTGTTTGTTATTTAAATGTGCATGTCAAAAAAAGGGAGGGCATTTGGTATCCACTAACTGTAGATTTATTGAAAATTGAATGCTCTTAATAAAAAGCCGTAAATCAATAAGAGTTTGGATTGAAAATTGATGAGTCAATAGTAATTTTTTATCTTCATGCAGATAAAAAGGAAATCTGGTTGGAATATTACTGGAGGTGGGTACCTCCAATACCACGCCAGTCAGAGAAATCCCTGCCTTTAAATGCTATAGACAACAATGAAATACAACTCGAGTGAATCATACATGCAAGTGATTTTAGAGAAACATTAACTTTGGCTGCACCCAGAGGCTTCCTCCTGCCATTGTCGATGCTTTATGTCGCCATAAAAAACAAATTGCTATTAATTACCTTACGTAACTAAGTCTAGCAGTTTAAATAATCGCGAAAAATACATCATACATCACGAAAACTGTGTTTCTTATAATTATTCAAATTTAAATTCTTTATTGTACACATAAAAAAATACGAACAATAGTATATCAGTATATCACTTATAAACAATAATATGTACCTACAAAGGCGACCTTAACTCAAAATAGAGTTTTCTCTGAGCAAACCATTAAGTTGTAGAGGAGAATGTTATAATTATTATTGAATTTATTTTTAATCGTATGTTGTTTATGAAAAAAAAGAGACGGCTTTACCTAGCCAGTAACGGGAACTACAATAAAAAAACTGGTCAGTAGGCTGCCATTATACGAATCGAATGTTTTGGCATCCAAATATTCGATTCGTATAAATTATATAGCTGTTGATGATCACATGGACATAGAATCGGGACAAGAATGCCGTTACCTACTTTCTATAAACCTCACGTAGTAACATTTGACATTACGACGTCGACAATTAACTTTGGATGAAAGTGAGAATGTTGTGATGACCTCAGTTGCAATGCACATTCAATAGACATACGTTTTCTATGGAAAGGTACTTTGCAAATGATTCAAAATAGGCATCTGCTTCAATAGGTACTGTACTGTATTTCCAAATAATGCAATACTGTACGCTAAATGCTGTAATTTTTGGTTGGTATTTTCTTTAATATATAGATAATAGGTACTTTGCAAATGATTCAAATAGCCATCTGCTGTACTTTAAATAGGTACTGTACTGTATTTCCAAATAATGCAATACTGTACGCTAAATGCTGTAGTTTGTGGTTGGTATTTTCTCTAATATATAGATAATAGGTACTTTGCAAATGATTCAAAAAAGGGATCTGTTGTACTTTAAATGGGTACTGTACTGATTTCCAAAAAATGCAATACTGTACGCTAAATGCTGTAGTTTGTGGTTGGTATTTTCTCTAATATATAGATAAAAGGTACTTTGCAAATGATTCAAAATAGGCATCTGCTGTACTTTAACTTAAATAGGTACTGTACTGTATTTCCAAATGCAATACTGTACGCTAAATGCTGTAGTTTGTGGTTGGTATTTTCTCTAAGGGCCTGTGTCCTTGTCCACATCATGTATCCATAATCGGGTGCTCTAGTGGCAGAACATTCACTAGAACACTCGATTTTTAATGGGTGTGATGTTTAACTGACGTTTTGTTGTTGAACGATGTTTAAATTGTCGCGTGTCGGATACTACGCACAAGTGGGAACGGTCCCTAAGACACATTGTGTAGGCAGTAATCCTTGTTTTGTGGGGGACTTTAAACATAATAATAACACTATTCGATTGGTTAGCTTTCATACTTAGATATATTTATAAAGCAATGAAATTTAATAAAAAAACCTTTTTTACAAAATATATATTACCGACTTCAAAAATAAATACAAGGCAACTAAAAAGCAAAAAATATTATATACCTAGAATAACAAAAACAAATTAACATTTTGAAGTTGGTGCCATGAAATAGTTGTTTTTGTTGAATTCGGCACCAACTTCAAAATGTTAATTTGTTTTTGGGACCCTTTCAAACACAAAAATATTTATTCAAATCGGTACAGCCGTCTTTGCGTCATCGGTGTACAAACATACAAAAAAAATATGTACCACCATCTACAACCTACCCGTGTTTTTGCAAATATACAATTTCATTTCATTTCATTTATGTCACATCTGGTTATCAGATGGATGAAGGTCGATATTCAGCGTCTCTTAGGCAATAACGAACACCAAACACAGCTAAAGCTAAGCACCATCCTGATGAATAGTTCTCTTGTTCTCTTGAAAAAATGTATATTCGGTTAAAATATGGTTTCTAACGATCATATTTTTGACTAGGTATAATGGAAAAATCTAAAAATCAATTAGTATTTAGAAACTCGAAGAAAGTAGGTATTCAAAACATCTAAACAAGCATAAAGAATATTTCTCTAACAGCACTTAGTAAAACGTGTTTGGTTTCAGTCTAAAACGGTATTAAGTGTTTTTATTTATGTCCTGCACGACTTTGCGATTAATAGGTACTAAGAATAATCTGCATTAATATACAAAAAACAGGTACATGCTTACAAAAACAGAACAATATTATTGCATTAACAATGCAATAATTTTGTTGTTACTGGTTTGTTATGGTAGGTATATGAGTAGTTTTAATCATTTAGGTAATTTGAATCATTGTATACATATTAACCCATATGATGGCCCACTGCTGGGCACGGGTTTCCCCAGTAGAACCTACTGGTATGTAGATCCTGGGGGTAATTGCCATAATCGCCACGCTTGGCGAGCGGGTTGGCGATCGCAGTAAGGCTTTAGGTACGCAGAGGACGCTGCTGCCCGTCCTCCGGAGTGAAATCCCTTAGTCGCCTTGACGACACCCACGGGAAGAGATGGGGTGGTACTATTCTTATGCCGGCACCACACGGCTTGAATCATTGTATATTATTTTAAAAATTATAAATATTGACTGCCTCTGGGGCGCGGTGGGAGTGTATACGACTGCTACGCAAGAGGTCGTGGGTTCGATTCCTACCCAGGATAAAACTTTGTGTTTAACCAACATCAACAGATTAAGAGCTAGAGCTAGTATATTCAAACAGTTTGCATATAATATGCAAACTGTTTGAATAATTAAACTTTCGTAGCTATTTTTTCAACATACTTAGAGTAATTTTGTGATTTTTCCCCACCAGCCAACGCGCCCTCGCCGAAGTCACGGAAATGATCCGCACTTCTCACTTGGTCCACAAAGGTCTGGTGAACATGAACTCTCGACAACCAATTGCAGCTGAACCCGATGATATGATGTTTGGCAATAAGATTGCTTTGCTCAGCGGAGACTATCTCCTGGCTAATTCTTGTTCGGAGCTGGCGAATTTGAGGTAAGTGTGTTTTTAACAGGCTTCGGTAATGTTGGGCCAATGGTGGCCAATATACCGCAGATATGGGATTGATATTGGGCCAATGCATAACCAATGTTCAGATCAGCTGAGCTTCTAATAAAAACAGTTGTGTATATATATACTATATACATTTTTTTTTTTAAGATAACTAGCAATGAGGGATTGAGTCCCACATTACTAGCAATCTTGTTAACCCCTCCAGCTAAGCTTAAAGGCTTTTGTTTGGAGTGGGTTCACGTCGGTAGTATAATGGGTAGGATTTGAACCCGCGACCTCCCGATTGCGAGACCGATGCCTTAGCCATTAGGCTACCGCCGCTTAATGTATACTATACTTACATATGATGAAGAGTTAGTTTGTTTAAACAGGCTAATCTTTGAAGTTACTGGGTCGATTTAGATGAATATATGTCATGAAGGTAGCCTGAAGCTCGAGGAAGGTTATAAACTACTTTTAATCGCGATTCACACAGCAAAATTAAGAATAAAAACAAAATATTCTTTGGTTTATTTTAATTAGGTTAATTTAAGACAGACATCCGATGAAAATAGGGTCGATCCATAACTAATATTCAGGCATCTCACTGCGATTGCGCATTGCATTGCCAACTTTAGTTAAAACTAGCGGCACGCTCCGGTTTCACACGGAGTTTTCGCCACTATCTACACATATATTGACTGGCCTGTTGGTCTAGTGGTTAGTGAACCTGACTGCTAAGCCGGAGGTCGTGGGTTCGATCCCCACCCAGGATAAAACTTTGTGTGATGAATACGATGGTTTATTCTGTGTGTCTGGGTGTTATTTATCTATAGGTAATATGTATGTATTTAGAAATATATAAGTATGTTTATCAGTTGTCTGGTTTCCATAGTACAAGCTCTGCTTAGTTTGGGATCAGATAGCGTTGTGTGAGTTGTCACATGATATTATTATTATTATATAATATTCATATGATATACTACTATTATAAAGCTAAACGGTTTGTTTATTTGAACGCCGTAATATCATGAACTACTTGTCCGAATTGAAAAAATATTTTTCTGTTGGGTAGCCCATTTATCGACGAAGGCTATAGGCTATATAACATCACGCTACGACCAAGAGGAGCGGAGTAGCAATGAAAAATATTGCAAAAACGGGGAAAATTGACGCATACAAAGTTGTGTGGGTCAGCTAGTGTATTATTGGTACATATAAACCATCCGTTAGAAATTAGCTGAATGATAGTTAAAACCCCATCAAAATCCGTTGTGTAGTTTTGAAGATCTAAGCGGGAGACGACTTTGTTTTATATTATACTAGCGGACGCCTCCTGTTTTCACCCGCGTAGTTCCTGTTCCCGTGGGAATACAGGGATAATAAGTAGTAGCCTATGTCACCTATGGGGATAGTGTAGCTTCTCAAACGGTGAAATATTTTTTGAAATCGGTCCAGAAGTTTTTAAGTTCATTCGTTACATACATATCTAAATACGAATCTTTCCTCTTTATAATCCGCAAAAAAAAATAGTATAGACTAGTTGACCCGCGCAACTTCGTCTGCGTCTATTTGTCCCGTTTTTGCAACTTTTTTCATTGCTGCCTATAAGCCTTCTATATATGGATAAGTAATAAGAGACAAATGGGCTATCCAACAGCGAAAGAATTTTTCATTTCGGACCCGTAGTTCCTGAGATTATCGTGTTCAAACAAACAAACAAACAAACTCTTCAGCTTTATAATATTAGTATAGATTATTTCTACAAAGTATCTTCACACAGTTACAAATATCATATACCATTTCCTAAATAATATTTAATATTACAGACATATCATAATAAATTACAAAATAAAGATTACAATCTACTTACACTCATAAGTATTTGTATACAAAACATTACCGAAACTAATAGAATTTGAGCTGATATAATTTATGCATTATGTCGAAATTTGCATGTTAATGTATTTTGCACTGCAATTTGTCTATACTAGAATGACTATCGTCTATTTTATCAATGTATTCATACATTTTCATATAAAATTATGCGACACTGATGTAATTTTGAAGAAAATTGAATGAATCATTTCATAAACGACCAGTTTTGAGACATTGACATGTATACGAAGTGACGCACTTGATTTTCTAACACATTCGGATGAGAGGTCGCATAAATGCATATATTATAATCAAGAGAGGGGATAAAATGATTTTGACATACAAAACGTAGGTAGGGGGAATCGGGGCACGGATTTATTGATGTTGAAATGGTAAAGACGCGATGAATGAGTGAATAATATGATGGATATAAGATTTCTGAGTACGTACCTAAACGTAGTAACAAATTGAATTAGCGTAGCCGAAATTAATGTTTGGAGAAATAATGTTCTCTTTAGCTATCGATTTCTTTAGACATCTACGGTTTGGTTAACCATGACTCCACAAAATGGCAAGCGACAATGCGATAGACCTCGTCGCAGATGGCGAGATGAGTTAGACTCCTTCGAAAAAGATTGGCCTCATACAGCGACTGACAGAGAGAGATTAGGGACGTAGGGAGGCCGTTGCCCTGTAGTGGGACAATACAGGCAATTAATAATAATAATGTTGATGATATCTGGCAATGAAACAGCGACCTTTCGAGAGGGTCAGCACAATCTAGTTTCTGCTAGGTATGTCACGCTTATAAATATATAAAACCTAGTTCAGGGAGGGAGACCCTTGTTCTAGCTCCGCCCATATTAGTAAGTAGATAGGTATCTATAGAATCCTACAAAATTTGACCGAAATTCCAAGGTTACTTAGATCCAGATGGACATCGGCAGCTTATCCTGGTAAAATGTAGCTCCAGGACTGTCCGCGACCTCAAAGCTACTCTTTCCAACTTAACCGAAATACTTTCCGAAATATCTTCTCCGTACTTCAAAGCAAACAGGTGACTTTCTGGAAAGCTAGATCTGATTCATGAGATTGACCACAATCCTCTCAAATTCCTCCCTAAAATAGTTCTTCATCATAATTCATAACCTAACGCCACTTTGTGCGCACGCAAAAGAAACTGTGTAAACTGGGACATGATCTCATAAAATGGGTGTCACTTGGTCGCATAAACTTGACCATTAATGTATTGCAAGTTATGCGTTTGATGCACAAACCGGTACGAGGCCGTAATCGCGGTGCAACGTAATAATATTGAACGGTGTTATGCAAGACGGACGTCGGATTGCAGTGAAAGTTAAGAATTACTTGTACATCGCGGTTTTATAAGGCGTGTGCTAAATTACGTTAAATAGTGCAACTGTTGATTATGGATTGGTGGCTTACAGATCGAAATATCCAAGGGGTTAAGTAACTTTGGCGCTCCCCTTACACTCCCTGAAACGAATCATGAAACCGCGGTGTTGCCAGTTTTATATTTTTTTTAAATTACTATTTTTTATTTAATGTACAGCTGTAATTTGTTTGTTTCTGTTTCTTTTTTTTTTTCTTTTCTCTTTGTTTCTTTTTCTTTTTGTGTATTTTACTGTATGTATGTAGGGTATGGTTTTTTTTTCTTCTTCTGTAATGTGTATGTTTGTTATGATAATGAATTGAGTAAAAGTAACTTTGGCGCTCCCCTTACACTCCCTGAAACGAATCATGAAACCGCGGTGTTGCCAGTCTTTTATTTTTTATATATTTTTTTAAAATTATTATTTTTTATTTAATGTACAGCTGTAATTTTTATTTGTTTCTGTTTCTTTTTATTTTTTTATTCTTTTCTCTTTGTTTCTTTTTCTTTTTTTGTATTTTACTGTATGTATGTAGGGTATGGTTTTTTTTTCTTCTTCTGTAATGTGTATGTTTGTTATGATAATGAATTGAGTAAAATTTAGTATAAATTTATAATTGTATATGTATATAGTCGTAATTTAAATGGGTATAAATGATGTCAAACGTCAACATTAAGAATCTCACTGAAAACCAGCGCTGACTTCAGTAGCAATAGGTACTGGAGAGGCAGCACAATGCTGAGTGAGATCCAATTTTTTACACACACGTCAATTTTTTCTTTTTTTAAAGTATTGCTTATAAGATTTCCTTGTATTGTGTAAAAAATAAACGCTTTTTCTTTCTTTCTTTCTTCTTTCTAATCGGCAATTTGACCAAGAGTGACCTTTTCTTGAAAAGTGCTCTTTTAAAAAAGAGCATGTAGACTACGTGCCGACAGTCTTGCGCCTGACCTATCACCGGTTCAATCAGAAGTATGACCGTGAGGTAACACACCATTCACCTATCATAATATTGGTTAGCGTTAGTTAAAGTTTAGGTAATCAAGACACTATAAAATTATGTATACTACGGATCTTAATCGCGTGAAAAATTTAAGGTAAAATACCTTGTTCAGTCTACCCGTTGCAATACGGTCGAAACGTCAGGCAATAAACAAGGTATTTTACCCTAAATTATTCACGCGATTAAGACCCTTAGTGTTTATAATTTTATAATGTTTACAATTCGCGAAAGTTTGTCAACATTTATAATCAAGACACTTACAATTTTGTAATGAGTACAAAATTATATCACGCTATATTTTTACTTCCTTGCGATACTATTTCGAAAGACAGGTACGGTTCATAATTCATTAAATTTAATACTTAACTGTAGGTAATTTAGTTTTTTTATATATTACATAATTTTGTATATTTAATGTCACGTAAAATCATCAACGATGCCGTGTCTATATCTAATAGTAGATAGTAACACCCAACAGTCCCATTCAAATCTCGACAGTTTATAATATCGCGAGAAGGATTATAAACTAACTATATTCACAAGCATACGTTGGCATATACAACATTGCAAAAATGACTTTGCCCTAGCATACAAGCAAGAACTAAACAGTAAAACACTCGAACACGCTGGTTGCGTCTGACCCATTGACCCAAGTTTCGAAACTCCGTTAGTAATATCAAATCGTCTATTGTTAAGACGCGAGTTTCAACGATTCTCTAGCGAATTAACTAACATCATTTTAAGCGCGGCCCTGTGATTATACAGGGTGGATTTTAATATAAGTACTAAGAACTACCCGCTCTTGGCTTATTTACATTACACCAAATAACATTGTAATATAATAAAAATAAATTACAAGTTAACCCTTCACCACCTACCACCTATTTTTGTCACACAATTAATTACCACACTGAGAGTTTATGGATTAATAGGAGGGGAGTTTTCAATGAAAAACATTGCAAAAAAATTGACGTAGTCGAAGTTGCGTGGGTCAGCTAGAAGGTAAAGTATACAATTTGAACTATTTACCGCACTCGCGTGTATGTTGATGTTGCTATTACCAAAACTAGGACGGCTTTCAATTCAGTCGACAAACTTCAGGGGGTAAACCCACGTGTAGGCAATGTATATAAAAGAAAATTTAAAAAAAATTTTAGATAGGTATTTTATAGATCATTTTGACTTTTATATCGCATGCGCAACTGCTTTATTTTATAATTTGACTAGCTGTCCCGCGCAACTTCGTATGCGTAAATTTTCCCCGTTTTTGCAACATTTCTCGTCGCTACTCCGCTCCTATTAGTCGTAGCGTGATGTTATATAGCCTATAGCCTTCCTCGATAAATGGGCTATCCAACAAAAAAAGATTTTTTTAAATCGGACCAGTAGTTCCTGAGATTAACAAACAAACAAACTCTTCCGCTTTATATATTAGTATAGATTAGTAATTCATTTATAGGTATTGTACGCTTGACAAAAATAATAAAACGTTGATATTTTTAGATTATTTGATAATTTAACCTCCTAAATGGCTTTGTTCACATTATTATCGATGGACCAAAAAATCTGTTTATTTTTTTTTACAATTTCAATATAGAACGAATATACACTGGTACTGAATCTCCTCCATCTATTTTTCGACTGATTTCAAAGTTACCCTGTATACCTCAAACATATACAGAATCGGTCTAGAGCCCAGAGATTAGACATAGCAAACAAAGATTATTTGCTCTATAAAATATAGAGATCAGCTGATTGCCATCGCCTTCGTGTGCATTGTTTTCATCTTTTGTATTCATTTTTATTTTAAACTGATTATTATTTGTTTTCACTGTATACAATACACGAAACAATATATGTAATTAGCAACAATTTCCTATCATAAAATATCTTGGGACAGCTCACACAACACCATCTGATCCCAAACTAGGCAGAGCCTGTACTATGGCAACCAGACAACTTATAAACTCCTCTTGACTGCCTCTGTGGTGCGGTGGGAGTGTATCCGACTGCTACGCAAGGGTTCGATTCCCACACGGGACGCCACTTTGTGTGATCCACAAACTGTTGTTCCGAGTCTACCCAGACTCGGAACAACAGTTTGTACAAGTCACGGACTCAAAATACACCCGTATTTTGAGTCCGTGACTTGTATGTTTGTAAAGTCTGCACCCAACTGCGGGAAGTCGTCTTAAAAAAAAACATACATATTTATTTCTAAATGTAAAAATATTATAGATAAATTTCACCTCACACACACAGAATAAACCATCGCGGTAATCACAAAAAGTTTTATCCTGGGTGGGGATTGAACCCACGACCTCTGGCTTAGCAGTCAGGGTCACTAACCAAACCACTAGACTCGTGTAAAACATCTTGTCATTTTTTGTTTCTTTAGGAACCAAGAGCTAGTAGAACTAATGTCATCTGCCGTTCGAGATTTAGCCGAGGCGGAGTTCCTCGGTGAAAGGGACGAACAAAACAACCCGCTGCCCTCACGACCTCTGCCCGAGGAGGAAAGGCAGCCTGCTTCAGGTAATGTAAACCTATTACTGCTTACTCTTTGTTATTTTAGCGTTGGAGATTGAAGATATAGTTGCTTGATACAAACCTTACTCACGGCGAACGTGTGTCATACATGTAAACTCTAGTTATGTCAATTGATGTGGTTTTTAGACGCTTGACGCTCGTTTCAAATGTAAAGTGTCGTCGAAATATAATGCTGAAGATATAGGTTAAGTTCCTAAACCGCGCAGCTTAAATAGCCTTAGACATATAGCTACTTAAATAAAAATGACCACGTTGCACGGGCGATGCAACCTGGGGGCTTGTCTAACAAGGTAATACATTCGTTTCGTGATGAATTTGATAACGCCGTACTAATCGCTCGCAAAAAAATAAAAAAAAACACCGCAATCGTCAAATTCTATACTATAATTATTTTCCAATAACGAATGTAACTTTGTCTAGGCCGTCTGATCAAAACGTCAAGCTATTTAAACGTAAATAATTCGCGTTAATTTCTGAGTTTACCTAATATTCATGATGATTCTTAATATATAATAATCTCCTGCTTTTGGTTTCTTTACATTAGGTACCCAAGTAACTTGGTAATATAATTAAAAAAAAAAACATTACAAATTTACCCTTCCCCACCAACCACCCACTTCTGTCACACAACCATTTACCACACATCTGAGGGACTCACAATAAACAACGGTCTAGGTCGTTAAGGTCATATAACTCTAAAAACAAGTGGTAGGTGATTACGGGTTAATATAATAAATACCCGTATTTTCCAAAATTAATATTACAAAGTTATTTATTGTTAAGTAAAGAAGCCACGAGCGGTAGGTCATTACAAATCACCCTGTATTTACGATTCGGAAACTAGCTGTACCAATTATTTTTTTTTTAAGATTTATAGAGGTCCGAGAATCTATACTATAATATTATAAAGCTGAAGAGTTTGTTTGTTTAAACGCGGTAATCTCAGGAACTACTGGACCGAATTGAAACAATATTCATTCTGTTGTGTAGCCCATTGATCGAGGAAGGCTATAGACTATATAACATCACGCTACGACCAAAAGGAGCGGAGTAACAATGAAAAATGTTGCAAAAACGGGGAAAATTGAGGCAAACGAAGTTGCGCGGGTCAGCTAGTAGTTAATATGAAGAAAATAAACTTTTGTCGCCGGTATAAACGTAAAATGCCTAGCTTTCTATGCCCTACCAAACAGTTTCAGCTTGATCTCTGTTTTAGTAGCAGCGCCACAGATTAGAGAGGTCAAGTAAAACGGAATATTTAAGCAAAACAATTCATATATAGGTCGTCATCTTCATTACAAGTTAAACAGATTAAAGTACTTTCAGGTACTAAGTCCGGTCGGCCGTCTACGGATGTTTGAATTTACTAATGAACGAATAGTAAATATGTTTAAGCAAGAGCAAATTTAGGTGTAGTTATTTGTACAATACATTAGGGATGTTACGGAGGTGGTTTTATCGGAACCGAAGTCGGAGTCGGAGTTTTTAATTCGGTTTGTCGGAGTCAGAGTCGGAGGTGGTGGGCGAAGACAAATTTGTTAAGATAAGTCTTAAGATAATAGGATAAAAGAAGAAAAATTATCAATCAACCTGGATTATGCTGACCGCAGGTTCGACCTGCGATCATATAGAATCCGTGACAATTTTTTCTATATATTTTTATTAAAGATATAAAAATTAGCTTAAGTGTCGCTACATATCTGACGGAAAATGCGTCGAGCGTATCTGTTTAGTATGGTCGACGTACTACTACGGTTAAGTGTGAATGGTTAACGGCCGGACTCAATAATCTAACTATCGATGGATTTGGCTACTAGAGGTATATGTTTGACATAAGCTCCATACAAAATATGTCAAAATTCTACCTCTAGTAGCCAAATCCATCGATAGGTAAATTATTGAGACTGGTCGTAAATGTTTTATTGTATATTTGTCTGTTCTGGCGTTACGCGACCGGCGGCCGCACGTTAGGTACCTCCGATAGGGGATTAAAACATTCGATTTAAAAATATCGCAGCCGAAGTCGGAGTCGGAGATGTAAACTCAATCGGAAGTTCCGACCTTTCGGAATCGGAGTCGAAGCTTCGTAACATCCCTGCAATACATAGTAAACGATCACGTAGGTGTCACCATGGATATAGTTAGTTACATATAGTTGAATCGAATCGTAAGTTACATATGGCGAGTATATGTAACCTACGATTCAATTCAACTATATATAACTAACTAGGTATATGGCCTTCAAGGCTTGCCTAGACGAGAGACCTTTATTTAGAACATTTAAAAAGAAAAAAAATGGATTTACCAACAGTTAAATATGCAATAATTCTTTAACAATTGATACATTAATATTCATTAGATTTTATACTTAACTAATTGCATAATTTATAACAGGTGAATACAACACGCACTATAATATTAAGCCATATAAGGCAATATAAAAGTAAGACTATTATTACAAATTTAGATTAATTGAAATAACAATTTCGATTTTAAATTTACAATATTCATTTGATAATATGGATGGAAACTGCGTTCCAAAAATAATAATAATAATAATAACTTGGGACAACTCACACAACGTCATCTGATTCCAAACTAAGCAGAGCTTGTACTATGGTAACCAGACAACTGATAAATATACCAACATATATATTTCTAAATAACGCCCAGACACAGAATAAACCATCGTGCTCATCACACAAAGTTTTATCCTGGGTGGAAATCGAACCCACGACCTCTTGCGTAGCAGTCGGACATACTCCCACCGCGCCACAGAGGCAGTCCAAAAAAATATTTATTTTATTACATAAAAAAAATATAACAATGACCATAATTTATTTATTTTTTTGAACATTAAAATTATAATACATTAAATTGAATATGAGGTAACTTTACGAAAATCAGTAATAAATGAATTAGGTATTTTATCTATATCTATACATATAATAAAACTGTAAATTTCACGTGTCTGTACATGGCCGAAGTTAGTGAAAAAAATATTAGGAAATGTTCGAAAAGAGTATTCAAACACTTTGCTGCATTTTTAGAAATGTCTGTCTGTCTGTCTGTCTGTCTGTCTGTCTGTCTGTTTGTTTGAACACGCATCACGCAAAAACTACCGTACAGATTCGGTTGAAATTTTGCACGTGCAATCTAATACATGCAGATAAACATTTAGGCTATAAATTATCACGCTTTTTCCCATAGGAGCTAAGCAGTAAGGGATAATGTCTGTAGCTATTTTTCGTTATAAAACAGTAACTACTAGACGGATCTTTATGAAAATTTGCAGTTTTATAGTAAATACTATAGGACAGTGGTTCTCAAACTTTTTAAATGACGGAACCCTTTTGGGAAGCAAAATACTTGATGGAACCCTACAATAAAACAATTATTTTTATAAGTGTATTCTTTATTAATCAGCATAATAAAAGTACAATGTATCAGTTACTAATTATTATTTACTTCACCACTTGGTAAGGACAATAATAGAAAACATTAAAAAAGAAAAAATCTAACTAGTGGGAGGTATGAAACTGTTTTTTATTTTTCATCAATTGCTTGATATCAGGTTTGATGGAAGAAAGTTGGAGTCTCATATCAGCTTCGGCGTCCAGTCTATTGCGATATTTTGTTTTCGTGGCTGCGTAGGTAGAGAATCCTGTTTCGCACAAATATGTAGTTGGGAACGGGAGAAGAATATCCAGAGCCATTTGGCCAAGCATTGCATATTCATCTTGGATTCTGCACCAAAAAATCATTAAGAGGCGTCGTTTTGAACAATGACTCCATACTTGTGTCTGATGACATTTCTAAAAGAGATTCATATATCTCATTTGACATGTTTTCAGGCTTTTCCAAGTTGGGTAAAAAAGGATTATGAATCCAGGAGTTCACTTTAATTTTTGTATTGTGTTCTTCGGGAAAATACTTTTCAAAAGATGCGCGCATCGAACTGAGATATTGGACCAATTCTTCAAACACATTATCTTCAAACATTTCTGAGTCGTTTTCGCTAACAAACTCACTGAGTAACGTAAAACTTTCTATTTCTTTCTTACCAATGCAAATGATCCAAAAATCTAATTTTCTTTTAAAAGCAGTTATTTTATTATAGGCCTGAAACACTGTTGTCTGTTTACCTTGCAACGATAAATTTAATTCGTTAAGTTTTTGAAAGATATCCGCCATAAAAGACAATCGGAACAACCAAGTTTTATCATACAAACGGTCCTTCAAATTAAAAGAAGTATCTGCTGAAAGAAACATTTGTAACTCGGCTCTAAGTTCAAATAGCCTTGTTAAAGTTTTTCCCCGAGACAGCCATCGCACTTCTGTATGGAGCAGCAGTGTTTTATGTTTGCTGCCATAATCTTCACACAATAATGAGAACAATCGGGATTGTAGTGGTCGTGATTTGATAAAATTAATTATTTTTACCGCTTCATCCATAACTAATTTTAGATTAGACGGCATTTGCTTCATCGCAAGTGCTTGTCTATGCAGAATACAATGACTGGAACTACAATTAGGCGCTTTATTTTTCATTCGTGACACTGCTCCTGCTGTTTTACCTGTCATCGCCTTGGCCCCATCTGTACAAATGTCAATGCAATTGTTCCAACTGAGATTATGTTCTTCAAAAAATATATTTATTTTATTAAAAATTTCTTCCCCGGTAGTGTTTGTAAGCAGCGATGAACACATAAGCATGTCTTCTTCAAAAGAACTTTTATATGGATATCTCACAATAACCAGCAGGATAGCCAAACCAGCGACATCAGTCGACTCGTCCATTTGCAAAGCGAATCGTGTATTTTGTAGACGTGTAACTAGTTCTTGTTTGACGTAGCTTGCCAGATCATGGATTCGTCGTGAAACAGTATCGTTTGATAGCGGAACAGTAGAAAGATGCTTTGCAGATTTTTCATCAAGCATACATTTTCTTATGTCTAATACACATGGTTTTATTAATTTCTCAGCGATAGTGTGCGCTTCACCTGCTTGTGCAATGCGATAGCTAACTAAATATGATGCCTCCGTGGCCTTTTCGTTGGTAGTTTGTGTTACATGCATCATATTTTTTTGACTTTCTAATAACTGATCTTTTTTGCGAACAAAAAATTCTTTATTCTTGTCTTTAGTCTCGGGGTGTACGGTTTCTAAATGTCGACGCAATTTGGCAGGTGCCATGGAACTATTAGGAAGCAGTTTACTACAGAGCATGCAGAGAGGTGAGCCGTTGGAATCAACAAATCCGAAACTGATATAAGATTCATCATACTTCCTTTTTTTCGTCTTTGAAACCGTCGAGCTTGACGTCGTGGCACTCGTGGCATCATCTTCTGGATCGGTGATTGCTAAATTCTCCGCGCGCATTGCTTTTGAACATTCAGCGTCATTAGAAGATGTTGTTGGAACACGTTTAACACCTTTAAGCCAACGTTCCATTCTTCTTTATTTATAATGTTACAAGTCAGGATAGTGGGGTTTAAATAATGCACAATCGTTACTGCGTATAAGAGACTAAATTTAGAACCTACAGGGAAGAAATGTATAAAACTGAGACAACAGAATACAGCAGGCAGTAAAACAATGAACAATAGTTTCTCGCTAGCGAGCTTGTAAGTAGGTAGTAACTTATCGCTCCGAACGCTAATCATCAACTGACGACGCCAACGCGCGATCGCCGCTTTTATACTTAGTCCTAGACTCGATCTCAAATATTCTCGAAAATACTCGAGTCGGCACCTTTGATAAACAAAAAGCAAAAATAAAAACAGAAATTTAAAAATAGCGTTGTAAACAATATCGACTTTATCCTTTGAAGTTAGAGACGAAAGTCGCTTGTTGACAACTATAGCGTCTAATTCAGAGGCGGCTTTTATCAAAGAGACTGAGCGCTTACAAGTATACTACCCGCTCGTTTTAAGTTTGCCGCTGGCGATAGGTATGAGTGTATGACGTTCGAAATTTTTTATTTAATTGTAACAATAAAAATTGTGTACGGTAGATATTTGGGTAAAACTATGACACATTATAAGTTTTGTTGTCACGTGGGGGAGGGTACGCGCATTCCACAGACCGGCAAACTTAGAGCGAACGCGTTGTACAAGTATAAAATTGTTGAGACCAAACTTATAAGATATTGTACCAGCTAATGTAACACAAGCTTATACAAATACAAATAAATAAATAAATAACATTCATAGCGTTTTGTCTCCGCGCGGCCGCGGAGTCCGCACAGCCGCGGAGCGACCAGAGAGAGGTGTTTTGATTTTTTTATTTCTAAATTCTTGCGGAACCCCGACAGAGGTATCACGGAACCCTAGGGTTCCGCGGAACACACTTAGAGTATATCTGCTATAGGACATTATTTACACTAGGAATCATTACGCTAACGTCTATGGGGAATGAGTAGCAACGTATTTTTTGTCGCACCATAATGGTTTATCACAAAATTTTCCACAATTAGACATTATCTATAATTGTAACCCATGGAATACATAACTTCACGCTAAAACTAAAAGGAGCTAAACACAACATTGTTAAGTTTCATAAGAACAGTTATTTTGACGTGGCAAGTAGCGAACAGTATAGCCTCGACTTTGACGACGAAGTCCCGGGCTCGAATCCGATATCTGATTATGTTCTTTTTGTATTTTTTTAAATTGTCTTTATCCTTTTTTAATATTTTTCTCAATGTTTTAGTTATTTTTTCGACCGTAAGTAACTTATTTACTTTGGTTATTATTTTTTTATATTAAAAATCAAGTAAATTATGCACGTAGGTAAGTTAATTATAGGTATTGCATGCACTGCTGAGAGTAATTAATTAATCGTAGTAGAAATGAAAAACAATATTACATTATAATTAAAAAGTATTCGACATTTTCCAGAAATGAGGTGTTCGTCTAAAAAAAAGACATTACACACGTAAAAAAAAACATGTAGCGCCATCTATGAAATCAAATTGTTCACCGTGATCAAATAATTCCTTATTTGTGAAAATATTTATTAGGGTATAGGTGCTTGAGATGCTGAGTGGCAACATTCTTGAAAGTAGATGGCGTTGTATTCAATAACGTTCTGTACTTAGTAAAAGAAGTTTCAAAAGATTGCTATGATTTTTAGAAATGTTTGTCTGTCTGTCCGTTTGTTTGACCACGCATCACACAGGTGCATCGAGGATCATGTTTTGGGGTTATGGTTGGAGATTACGTGTTCATCAATTCAACGATAATGAATGGCTCAACATCGGTCAAGTGTGAGTAGTTCGGGTGACGGGAGGAGGGGGGTCGTTGTTTGTCAACCGTACCTTTAGGGATATCTGACATTTTCGCGGGCATGACACACATGACACGCTCTGTGTTTGCTTACTAAAGTGTTACAGCAGTTTTATTATTAGTATTGCGTTGTAACACTATATGAAATACACCCCATTTTTAGCCAAAATGGCAAAACAGAACCCTTATTGTTCCCTTATGTCCGTCCGTCCGCAGCTTAGCTCAGAGACTGTTAGTGCTAGAAGGTTGCAACTTTTGCATGAATAAATTACTAACGCCGATAAAGTGAAAGAACAAAATCTTGAAAATCATTATTTTTTTAAGGGTACCTCTCTTATACCTATGTAAAGTGGGGATGTGATTTTTTTCTCACCTACCTACCCCATCGTGTGTGGTATCATTAGATAGGTCTTTTAAACAGCGTTTAGGGTTTGTGAAGACTATTTTTAGATTTAAGGATTCCTTTGTGTTTAATATTAGGCTTTATAGTGAACATTTTTGTTAGAGTCAAGTGTCCCCCTGCCAGCTAAATGGTTGATGTTGGGTATGCGAAAAAATTCAGGGTAGTAGTATAAACACTAACATTATAAGGAAAACTATCACAGTTAAGTACTTAGGCTTTACAAGTTTACGATCACATGAGAAGTAACATTTTCGTACAAATTCTATTAAAAAATATTAGGTAATAAGTAGGTATAACGTTGAAAGAATGAAACAAAAACAACAGAAAACCCACTTCTTAAGCCGCACACCAAACTAACTATCTAAAAGAATAGAACAGATCGATTTTTATTTAGTAAGTATTTAGTCAACAGGACTGTTTCCAACATATTTACTCAGAAGTTATTTCGTTACCTAAACTACCTTAATTTAAACCTGACTTTCACGCGAACAAAGTCGCGGGCACAGCTATTATGAATATATATATATATTACGGGTCTTAATCGCGTGAATAATTTTAGGTTAAATACCTTGCTTACCTACGTTTAATATGCATGATAGTTTAAGTATAATTTAATTTAAAGGCATCAAGTATTAAAATAAACTTATCCAGTTTCGAAAATAAATGGCGTTTAAATACAAATGAAACAGAATCAGGTAAATTGATTTAAAAAATAAATCTGAAATTCTTACGTAGAGGGATATGAATTTATGATGATCTTAATTAACGACAGGTTCATCATCATCATCATCAGCCTATCGCAGTCCACTGCTGGACATAGGCCTCTCTAATTGCACGCCACTTTGTTCTATCCTCGGCTACGACAGGTTGACACACCTATTTTTTAATTCACCAATGTAGACATTATAAAGAAATAAGTTTAATATTTAAACTAAACGTTTCTAAAATATATACTAATTCAGTATATCTTTTAGAAACGTTTGAATGTTGTCTGTTTGTTTGAACACGCATCACAGTACCGCGGGAATGCAATGTTTTAAAAACAGGATATTTTTTTAAAAACTTATCTCACACTAGCCCTATTTCGCGCGAGTACTTGGGCGGTTTCGGGCTTCATTTAACCCGAAACCGATAATAGTAATATTTGATGTGATGCAAATCATTTTGGTAAAATACTATTATAATTTGTCTTCTAACCGTCTGGCGCCATAAACTTTGTCGCCCTTCATTTTGCTGCACTGGGCATTTGCTTGGCTTGCCTTGCCATAGGTCGGGCCCTGATTAGAGCTAGGCCCTAATATCCATAGATGCCACAGAGCATTGTGGAGCATGTTTCCAATATGTTTTACACAGAAGTTAAATTGTAACATAAACTACCTTAATATAAACCCAACTTCCACGCGAACGAAGTCGCGGGCACAGCTAGTCAAAAATAAATCTGCGAAATTCGTGCAATTTAGCAGTGAAATTGTCTATAGAATCTGTACCGTATTCTAACACAGTTCTTCGAAGTGGATGGACCATTAGTGCTATTGCTTTACGCGGCATTCGATTTTAGATTTCCTATAATCGCTGAACAATCGATTTGGTTGTGTAATAAATAGTTTGTACATAAAATGCAAGTCCAGAAGCGATCTTCTCTTTTCAAGCGAAGGCATTTTTAAAACGTTAGTCTCGCATCATCTATACTAATATTATAAAGCTGAAATTTGTTGTTTGTTTGTTTGAACGCGATTATCTCAGGAACTACTGGTCCGAATTGAAAAAAATATGGACAAAGGTTATAGGCTATATAACATCACGCTACGACCCATAGGAGCAGAGCTGTAATGAAAATATTGCAAAAACGGGGAAAATTTACGCAGACGAAGTTGCGCGGGTCAGCAAGTATGATAAAAATTTATTGGAGACGCCAGCACAATGCTTCAGGATTTGTTCCAGTCTCAACTTGACTATGGTACGCGTTTATGGGTCACCGGAACTTTACAAAACATACAAATCATGGACACAAAGTACACCCAGACCAGGAACAACTATTTGTGGATAAATTATCAGCACTTTGTTCTCAAAAACCAAGGGTAGGCATATATTAGGCATGAATTTGTATAGGTACATCTCAAATATCGCAAAATGCCGGTCAGATTGACCAAGCCTAAGACAGTAAACAAGTTTGAATTAACTACGGGATTTTTGACTTTGGTCCAATGAATGGGAGTGACTTTACGGTAGATATAATATTCTAAAGGGGCGTCTAAACGGGCCATTTTTTATGGCAATTCGTGGCGGCAATGCTGTGGCCGGCAACATGGCAGTACTCTCCAAAATTGATTGGATGGTTACCGGACGATCGATGAGCGATCGATTTTCCGTAATGTTGCTCGGCCAATTTTGTTGTTGTTTCATTCGCTGTCTATTTTATTGTTGCCGGGTTGTGTAGCTCGTTTATGAGACTGGATCATACGCCATACAATTGCAGATATGTTGCCATCATTGGCCGAGCAATTAGTGCCGCCGCAAATTGCCGTAAAAATGGCCCGTTTAGACGCCCCTTAATAATGACGCCGAGAGAAATAGTGGTCAGTTTCTTATTTAATTCGCTGAGTTTGTCATTGTTCGTAAGAAAGCATTTAAAGCCTTTCCTAAAACGGTTAAATTTATAGTCAGTAGATCTACAATTTAACCAACTTTATAACATGACCTCAGTATTAACACGAAAACAAAATAAGTGCCGGGATTAGGGTCAGTTATCTCACGAATTATTATACCATCTAGTATTGATTGCGGCACATCACCTTCGATATATTGTAAATTCGTTGATAGGAAAATGACCGTGACTTTATTTGCCTTGTTCTTGTCTTGTGGGCAACTCTATTGCATTGCCAATTTGCTACTACATGTAAAAATTTAGAAATGTAAACGGCCTTCATAGTAGATATGTAACGTAAGTTTGCTTTTGAATGAGTAAACATAGCGAATATTTATTCTGTGTTGTCTGATTCGCAAAATTAATATACATTTTAAATGTATGGAGAATATAGTCGTCTCCTAAGCCGTTACCAACTCCGGCACCGAGGCATGTCCACCAAAGGCAAACTTAGCTTCGACATGATACGATTTTATAATTAATATCGTATCATCGTATCACACAACGCTATCTGATCCCAAACTAAGCAGAGCTTGTATTATTGAAACCAGACAACTGATAAACATACTTAAATATTTCTAAATATGTACATATTTATAGATAAATACCTGACACCCAGACACAGAATAAACCATCGTGCTCGTTTTATGGCAATCGTAATGTCATCCACCGCGTTCCTAAGGAACTTGTACGTTTCTGTGAGTTTCGTTTGCATCGAAAATTAATGTTATCACCTACTTCGTTTAGTCTGTGAATCTTTGATGTCTACAGAGTTTATCAAAAGCTTGTGTCCTCATAAAGGATTTTGGAAATAGCGGTCAATATAGAAGCGGCGGTAGCCTAATGGCTAAGGCATCGGTCTCGCAATCGTGAGATCACGGGTTCAAATCCTACTCATTATACTACTGACGTGAACCCACTCCTAACACAAGCCATTGAGCTTAGCTGAAGGTGTTAAAGGATTGCTAGTAATGTTGGACCAAAATCCTAGATTTCTAGTTAAATCATTAAATAAAAGGTACATCGTAAGTATATAGTGGTTAACTGAGTGCGCAAACGCGGGTACACTTCCTATACTCTTATTGTCATAGCCCGAAATCCGAAATGACCAGAGATAGGACGAAAATTTTATGTGTAGAATCATTTCTATGACTTATTATCTAAAATCTATATAAAACTTAAAGCAATTAACATCTGTATCTACCTATATCGTTGTACTGCTACTACCAGGGATGTCTATAAGATTTCAGGAGAGTGAAAGTACATATTTTAGTGTGGCAATGAAGGAAAATGAATATTTCTCTTGCTTACTGGCCTTCTGAGAAAGTAACCTACTGGTTAAGTGAAAAGGTCATTATGCGCTTTTACTACAAAGTACCTACTATTGCTGCACAGCGCTACATAGTTTACACAACCATGGTTTCATTATATTAAGGGCAGTAGGTAGGAAATAGGTCAACTAGTGAAATTGAGTTCTACTTTTGACTTAACGGTTTATAAAATTCCGCGTGGAGTCTGTTCTTGACAAGAACCGTCTTCAAAGTGTGGCAAACCGTTTTGTCTAAGTGTAACAAACCAAGAAATTACAAATAATTACTTCTCTAAGTTATGGAAAGATCAATTCCATCACATTCATCATCACATTTGATTGCCTTTGTGGCGCGGTGGGAGTGTATCCGACTGCTACGCAAGAGGTCGTGGGTTCGATCCCCACCCAGGATAAAACTTTGTGTGATGAGCACGATGGCTTATTCTGTGTCTGGGTGTTATTTATCTATAATATGTATGTATTTAGAAATATATAAGTATGTTTATCGGTTGTCTGGTTGCCATAGTACAAGCTCTGCTAAGTTTGGGATCAGATAGCTTTGTGTGAGTTGTCCCAAGATATTATTATTACATTATTATGGTCACATTAAACCAAAAGTCTAAATTCTGAAGCATTTTCTGCTCACTTTAACATGAGAGAGTTTTGACATGATTGTTTTACAAAAACCAGAATCGTATTTGAAAACAATAGACTGACTACTATACACCGGGAGTTTCCAATTCAAATCAAAGACGACACAAAGTGATCCATCGCATTCCTACCAGCTCAGGACATTATAATTTCTCGATTAGTATTCACTATATGTCACAATACACACAAGGAACTGCGCGCGCCCTGAATGCGCCTCGCGATCAACACTGATAGGCTGAATGGGAACATTCAATCACAAAACACTGATAATTTAGAAGAAAAACTTCACACAAACGTGCACAGCTCCACTATTGGTTTAAAGGTGTTCCGAGATTTCGTGTCCGGGAAAAATGTGCGTTTTTCGAACCAATGCCCCTTGCGAACTTAACAAGCCCTAAATTATAAAAAGGATAAAGAATAAGATTCACACAAACGTGTTCGAGCAACGGACAGGAAATCTTGGACCAGCTCGACTGGCTCGACCAGTTTCGAAGGTTTACTAGTGGTCGTCTTGGTGGGTAATACAACAGTGTCTATTATTCTTCGGTGAAATAATAATGTTAACACATCACTGTGCTTTGGTTGAAGATCACTGTAGCAAGTGTAATTACTGATTATTAACTTTAACTTTATTATTAACTTTTATAAAATGGTTACTACACCGATAGCTAAACATCAAAAGACCTTTACTAATTATTCTGAAGCACTAAAAACACTAAATGAAAAAAATTTACACGAATTATTTCAATTACAGGACCCTAACATAATATGTAGTGAACTAATTCTACTAATCTCAAACTGTATTAAAGAACATACTTCTGTAAGAACAATCCCATGTAATAAAAGAATAATTAAGCCCTGGATCACCCCAGGAATCATTAAATGTATTAAAAATAGAAATAAATTACAAAAACGGTTGCGTGATGATCAAGCAAATGAAATACTCAAAATTACCTATAGAAGGTATCGCAATTACTGCAATAATCTAATTAAGAAGCTAAAAAAAGAATATGAAAGGAAATTATTAGACAATGCTAAAAGCTGTAATAAAACACTTTGGAACTGTATCAAAACATTAACATATACAAACAAGGAAAAGAACAAAAATAAGGAATTAATTACCCTTAAAAATAACCCTATTGACTCTGCGAACCACATTAATGACCACTTTAATAGAGTAGGTATTACTCTTGCTGAACAAATAACCGTAAACGATCCTGATACTACAAATACATATTTTGCGTCACTACCATCACTGTCCAACACTATAGGAATACTAGACCCTGACAACTCGGAAATTGAATCTATCATCAACAAGTTAAAAAATGAATCAGCTGCGGGATGGGACAATATTCCAACTAGCTTTATAAAACTAGCAAACGCCACTTTAACTCCTATTATAACATACCTCTGCACCTTATGCTTACATAAAGGAATCTTTCCCTCAGATCTGAAACGTTCAATAATACATCCCATACATAAGGGCGGGGACAGGGACGATATCAATAACTACAGGCCAATTTCAGTACTTACAGTCTTATCAAAAATAATGGAAAAAGTAATTAACAATCGACTAATAAAATTCTTTGAGAAATACGATATTCTATCCAATGCACAATATGGCTTTCGGGCGGGAAGAAGCACTGAAGATGCAGTTTTAGACCTAACGACTAACATAACTAAACATTTAGACGATAAAAATAAATGCCTTTGTATCTTCCTCGACCTGAAAAAAGCATTTGATACCGTCCATGTACCCAAACTTCTTCAAAAACTAGAAAGGATGGGCATTAGAGAAGGCTTTCACTCTATTCTTACTAACTACCTACACGATCGAACACAACGGGTTAAACTAGATAGTGTTACAATAAGTGCGGACGTGACAACATCTAATTATGGAGTGCCCCAAGGCAGTGTCTTGGGTCCAACACTTTTCTTAGCCTATATCAATGACTTAACTAATATGCGATTGAAGAATGGTGCTGTGTACTCATACGCCGATGACACTGCCCTACTCTTTCATGGAAAGACTTGGATAGAAGTATTCAACACGGCACAATCTGAGCTGCGAAAGGTCATAGAATGGCTAAATATAAATTTACTTTCCCTCAACATCTCAAAAACAAACTATATAACATTCTCACTTAGAAATACACACCAACCTGACTCCAGCTTAAAATTAATAGCCCATTTCTGCTGTACAAATTCAAATATCTGCAATTGCACTACCTTAAATAAAATAACTCACACCAAATATCTTGGAGTGGTGGTAGACCAAAATCTGTCATGGTACCCACAATTGGAACTTATCACTAATCGAGCACGTAAAATGGTTTGGATTTTTAAATACCTTAGAAATATTGCTGATAGACACCTACTAACTTATGTTTATATTACACTAGTCCAATCAATACTTCTCTACTGCATACCGGTTTGGGGAGGTACCTATAAAACTAAATTTGTTAGCATTGAGCGTACACAGAGATATATACTAAAAACAATGCTACACAAAAAAAGACGTTATAATACGCACAATCTATATCGCGAAGCAAATGTTCTAACTGTTAGACAAATATACATATTAAAATGTATTCTCAAGACACATAATAAGATCAACATCGACCCAAAATTACCTAAAAAACGAACACCACGATCAGTCATAACATACCCTGTTACTAGAACCGTATCTTCATCCAAACAATTTCACATAAACTCATTAAAAATGTACAACAGCATAAACAAAAAGCTCAATATCTGTAACACTACCAACACACAATGCAAAAGAAAAGTAACAGATTGGTTAAAATCACTTACGTATCAAGAAACGGAACAACTACTCATTTAAAGTCAACCACATCATAACACACACAAACACTCTCTCACACACACACACACACACACGCGCGCGCGCGCGCGCGCGCACACACACACACTCATACACACACACACACACACACACACACACACTCATACACACACACATACACACACACACACACACACACACACACACACACACGCACGCACGCACACACACACACGCACGCACGCACACACAATCATACACACACACACACACACACCCATACACACACACATACACCCACACTCATATACACACACACACACAAATGTACTTAATTACCTATAAGATAACTGTTAACTATTACTATGTCATAACATAAGCCACGGACAAAAGGGGACTCTTCTAACACAGGTTTTCTCAAACTTAACAGAAGAGCTCCCAAACCATATTTATAAAAAACATGTAATAGTTGAAAATAAAGATTTCTATTCTATTCTATTCTACTGGGCAAATGGAACTTATGAACTAATATCTCAATGGAGGATTTGCGGAACGGTGACATTCAGATCTTTGCCAAACAAGGATTTGGGTGGCACTGATAGTGTTATGGGCGACGCGTGACGCTTACCATCAGGCGCGCGATATGCTCGTCTCCTCATTTCGTAGTATATAAAAAAAGGCTTTTGGAGATTTCGTATCGTGTCGTGTGTTGTTCGAGAGACGTATAACACCAACTCCACACGTCGGCCCCATCGTCGGTCCCAACGCCACTAATCCAACGTCTGGATGTAGAATAACGCTAGTCCCAACGTTGGAACCAATGCTATTTTCTAGATCGACACGTTGGGCGAGTGACGTTGGGTCCGACGTTAGGGCCAACTTGTGGAGCTGGCGTGAAGTTATTCTTCTATACTCTCAGTGTTATATGATTCAATGTCCAAGTGGTCATTTTCCATTATCCTTTGTCGGTTTTGATGATGACGTCAGTTCCGTATGCGATGTCATTTTATTAAGTATGCGGTTATTTGATAAGGCATTGCCTAAGGCGATGCAATAAAAGAAAACTATAAAGGAAAAATATAATATTGTTGTAGGTATAATTTATGGTAACGTTTACCATAAATATCTACATAATTATTTATTTAAGCTTACAACTTGAGGCAAGACACTGAAATACTTAGTTATAAAAATACAAGGAAAACATAAAATTACACACAAAATCAATTTTTAAATAATACTGCGATCGCCAACCCGCTCGCCAAGCATAGTGATTATGGCAATCACCCCCGGGATTTATAATAAGTAGATTCTACTAGGGAGACCCGTGCCCAGCAGTGGGACATCATATGGGTTGAACTAGAGAAGTGTTGTGGTTTTTTAAAATTCGATTATCTATTAAAAATAATACTTATACAGGTAGGTTTTCGATTCGATAAATTTATTCGATAGCCGTGCGTAGCATGCTTATCAAAAACTTTGAATTTTCTACTTGTTTTTAAGACTTAACAAATATGATGATAATTGTAAAGTATATAAAAAGACAGCATTAGACCCGTTTTCCCTATCGTACCTAATAAACAAGGTAACAATGAAAGTTCACAATTCTACGATTCGCGGAAACTGAATCTCGCCTTGAACATCAACCGGACCCACTTGACATTTGAGACAGAGAAAACGACAGATGATTCCGGCTGACGGTGACGTTGTATTGTTGACATAAGAGTACCTACCTGTGTGGTGATGGTGAAACTTGTCACTATTTGTTCATAGTACCTACTTACTTTCGCGCTTGGTTCCGTTTAGCTTAAATTTTAGTTCGTGTAAAAGTAAAATGTTTATTCCATTTTAGGGTTCCGTAGCCAAAATGGCAAAATGGATCTCTTATAGTTTCGCCATATCCATCCGTTCGCAGCTTAGCTCAAAGACGGTGGGAGTGTGTCCGACTGCTACGCAAGAGGTCGTGGGTACGATTCCCACACGGGACACCATTTTGTGTGATCCACAAATTGTTGTCCCGAGTCTGGGTATACTTTGTGTCCGTTACTTGTATGTTTGTAAAGTACCCCGCTACACAGGGCTTGTAACCAAATGCATAGTCGTCTTTAAAAAAAAAAAAAACTATGCCGACAAAGTCAAAGAATAAAAGCTTGCAAAAAAAAAAATTTTTGAGGCATTAACATTGTGCGTGGCATTGATCGATCGATCGATCGATACGAAATATATAAAAATCTCTAATAGTCAAATCCAATAGATCCATAAATCCATAAATAGATTGAAAACGGCCATTAATCGTTCTCGTATCTAATCAAGCAGGTAATGGAAAGAAATAGGTAGCTATGCCAAATCAAAAGCAACTCGGACGCGCGTAGACGCGTATTATGCTATAGGTACCGTAGTACTATTACTTATTCTGTGCTATAGGTAAAGCTCGTTTACAATTTCATACTCCTAACGCGCGTTACCTTGTAAAACAATATGGGAGATTTTATAAAATGCACCTTAATAAAACGGCCGTCATCACGACGTAGGCTAGATATGTCAAACTTTTGCAATTTGCCTATGCTATAAAAATTATACAAAGCGCTTGGTCTACGACGGCTCTTAGTTCTTCATATCTATTCATATGATGTCTCACTGCTGGGCCTGGGTTTCCCCAGTAGAACCTACTTATTATACATCCTAGAGTAATCGCCATAATCGCCACGCTTGGCGAGCGGGCTGACGATCGCAGTAAGGCTATAAAGTACGCAGAGGTCGCTGCTGCCCGTCCTGCAGTGTGAAATCCGTTAGTCGCCTTGACGACACCCACGGGAAGAGATGGGGTGGTACTATTCTTAAGCCGGTACTACACGGCGTTAGTTAAACATTGTTATATATTTTTTAAGGACCTCCTACAATAATTTCATCAATTTGTTTTTCTTGTGTTGGTGTATATTTGAACAGTATAACCTACGTACTTATCATAAATCAGCAATTTATTTTCTATTTTAAACAGTTGGTGCCAATTTTTACTGTTTGTCTCCACGTTCAATTCCCCTTTAATATTTCCATTCTTCTAAGTCTTAAACTAGTGGACTTCGTACGCGGGAATCCTGTTGAATGTGAATGATGTATTATACATATAAACCTTCCTCTTCAATCACTCTATCTATTGTTGAAAACTGCATTAAAATTCGTTGCGTAGGTAGTTCAAAAAAACGAAGCGCATAGACAGCGGGTGCGACTTTATTCAATACTATGTAAAGATTCCAAATATTATAATTTATAGTGAACAAAATAAAAGTGACAGTGCTTTAAATTTACACAAGAACAAAGTGTTTTCATTTTATCAGACTCTCTAAAATTAAGTTACAGCAAAATTGCTTAATTAGCTAGCCTTAGAGGATAGATCGTAATTGATACTGATTTGACTTGACTATCAACTTGACAGTCATCATCCCCACTGGGAAAGATGACTTTCAAGTCAAATCAGTATCTTTTTATGAAATGTCAAAATGACACGCTCTATAGAAAATTGTATGGTATGCTAAAGCGTGACGTCACAACTCAGGATAGTCAAATCATTACTTTATGTACTTTTGCCTGATTACTGAAAATTAATTTATTTTCATTGTAGTCATCATCCCAATATATGTAGATATATGTATATATCCAAGAATAAAAAAATATATATTTAATTTCAGAGTGGGACTGCATTTTGGATCCATTACCAATGGTCGGTGTAATCGGCAGTGCTGGTCGCGAATGGGCAGCACGTCATGTGTTAGCTGCCGGAGCTTTGCTTGGCAAAAGCTGTTCTGCTGCCCTTAAATTAGCGGGACATAATCCTCAGTTGCAGACACAGGTAATGTAGTTTGTTTTTTGTGGTGATTGGATCACCACATCAAGAACACCATCATTGTTGGTGTGCATCACCACCCCAACAATGATGGTGTTCTTGATGATGATAATGATGACGAATATGTTGATGTTGATGATATTAATGACAATGATTACGATGTTGATGATGAAGATGACGATGCCGCCAATGATGATGACTACGGTGATGATGATGATGATAATAACGACGATAAAAGCCATGGTGACTTTGACGAAGATGAAAATGCTCGTTTTCTTCTGATTATGATCAGCCATAGTTTGCTTATACAATTCGTTTTCTATTGAATTATCATATTTTATTTTTTTAATAAAATATCAATTTATGTAATAAAAATCCCTTTATTTGTTTCTTCAGGGATACCTGTTCGGGTGCCACCTAGCCCTGGCATGGCAGGCGTTCCTGGACCTGGAAGCGTTCACGGGCCCCGAGCCGGCCAGCTTCTCGCTCGTGGGGGCCCCGCTCGCCTTCACGCTGGAAGCTCGGCCGGACCTCTACGAACACATCGAGGCGGGACGGAAGAGTGTGCAGGACGTCGACTATCACGCTGTAAGTAAACTTACAGAAATTATACAATTTTATAGTATTTTTATAGGCATTTCTTGTCAATTACTTTATTATACAATAATAAAATTTTTGAAAGATAGAAAAATTTTAAGTCAAGACCCGAAAATGAGACTATCTTTCAAAAATGCAATAAAAATTTCTATAATATTCGGCCAGCGACGTAATAATTTGTTAAAAATGCCGTAATAGTTCTCAAATTAAATGGCACGAGCGATGGCCTAAGCACAGGATAAAAGCATTTGAGGTTCTATAACATAGTCCCGGGTAGATGGTTCGATTCCGGCCCCGGTTTGGCATACGGAAATCTTGGGTTCGATTCCTGGGACTGGCCTTAAAACATTTCTATTTTTCAATTATGCAATTATTGTATTATACAACTTAGTCATTGTTTTTAATCAAAGTGCCGGGAGTGAAAGTTATCTAATTTTACTGTTGTTATTTTGACCTCGACTAATAAATTAGAGACGTTGTGTTTTTGTCGTTGTTTGTTAGTTAGATCGGTGGTCATTTGCCAAAAAAATTAGCTTTTATCTCTTTGATTACGGAGGAAACCATTGGCCGTTGTTACAAGTATAGATTTTCATTTCATGTTATGGAAGTCTTGATGTTGTCGACGACATAGACTATGACTAACGCCAGCTCCACACATTGGTCCCAACGTCGGTCCCAACGCCACTCGTCCCACGTATGAATTTAAAAAAATAATAATCAAAAAATACCTGCCTGCAAAAAGACGAAAACAAGATACGATTTTTAATATAATGCATCAATGAATCCTGTTGAACTTAAAAATTGTACCAGTTAATTAAATAAATTAATTAATTAATTTTACATCATCTAGCCGTTGCCGCATACTCTTGCCCGGTTTTTTTTAATTTCGTGCATTCAACATCCGTTTAGGATGTGTCATCCATCCAATCTTTCACATTTATAATATTAGCAGGCCTTAAAGTGCCCATTATTGAGTGGTTTACACATAAATAAAAAATTTATAAATACAGAATGGTGTAATGTAATGATAACCTCCCGCTCGCCACGAAGTTATTAGTATATTAAAAATCACCCTATAAAGCAGTAAATTTTGTGTAAGACCAACTTACATTTGAAATTTTTCAGATACAACTTTGTACTTCGGATATAATAATATCTTGGGACAAATTACACAACGCTATCTGATCCCAAACTAAGCAGAGCTTGTTTGGGATCGGATAGCGTTGCACATTTATATGTAATTTTATAGAAACTGTGTTGCTCCTAAATTTTTAAACAATTTGTATCTAAAATAGGTAGGAAACTGAATCTTACGACACAGGGAATCCTAGTGTGAGGTTCAGTGACATTGTTTTTTAGAACGTAAGTATTTCTTGGTAATCAATGATATGCAATGCAACCACTGTACTAATGTAGGTATATGTGATACAGAAATAAATAATTATTATTGTACTACGGAAACCAGACAACTGATAAACATACATATATATATTTCTAAATACATACATATTATAGATAACACCCAGACACAGAATAAACCATCGTGTTCATCACAAAAAGCTTTATCCTGGGTGGGGATCGAACCCACGACCTCTTGTTTAGCAGTCAACGAACCCCCCTCTTGCATAGCACTCGGATACACTCTCACCGCGCCACAGAGGCAGTCAAATTACTATTTTTTTTTATTTTTTTTTATTAGGAAATGTCCATTTACTGTCAACAAAAACATTAACGTTTCTTATCGATGATATATATTGTTCCAGCTATACAAAGCAGTGTTAGAAGGTGACGGCATCGAGCAGACCAAGCGACTGCAGCGCGAGCACATCGGACGCGCCGTACAAGTTCTAGACAACTTCCCCAACTGCGACGCGCGAACCGCACTCGCTAACATCATCGTCGCTATGCATCATGAACATCTATAAGTTATACAACTATGATTTTAATACTATTTTTTTTGGAACGAAGTTCCTTATTGCGCGTTGCGAAAGGGGCCTAGACAATTAAGACCAAAAGTTGTAACGACACTTTTTGGTGTGTCGTTACAACTTTTGGTCTTAATTTTATTAAATTCACTAATTAATCGAAAGGAATTTCGTTCCATCCGGGTGTCTCTTGACACCTCTCAAGTTTTGGAACGAAGTTCCTTATCGCGCGTTGCGAAAGAGGGCTAGACGGGAAAAATTATGACCAAAAGTTGTAACGACACTTTTTGCTGTGTCGTTACAACATTTGGTCTTAATTTTATTACAATTCCTTCACTAATTAATCGAAAGGAACTTCGTTCCATCCGGGTGTCTCTTGACACCTCTCAAGTTTTGGAACGGAGTTCTTTATCGCGCGTTGCGAATGGGGGCTACACGGAAAAAATTAAGACCAAAAGTTGTAACGACACTTTTTTATGTTATCTTTGGGACAGATTAGTAAAGCGAGACCTCTTGGTCCTTCTGGCTCCTTAGACCTCTGAAAAGTTACGATTTAGAACTTATGTTCAGGGGGGCAGGGGGAGTCTCCTTTAATTCAACACCGAAGCACCAGATTTTTGGTACAAATTGGCAAAACGAGCCCTATTGGCCCTTCTGGCTCCTTAGAGCTCTAAAAAAGCACATATAAACAGGCGCGGATCCAGGACTTTATTCAGGAGGGCTACATGTGACCCAACATATGACGGGGGGGAGAGGTTTCTTTAACTCAACACCGGAATACAGTCGAGGGCACTTGCCTGTCAAAACATAACACAGTGTTACAGTGGCATAATTTACCAAAAAACGGTATTTTAGTCGAGTTGGAGGGGGGGGATTGCCCTGTTGCCCCCGTATCCCCTTGAATATGCGCCTGCTTAATATGTTTTAGATTTTTTAAACAAAATCTCGTGTTTAGACACAAGAGCGGCGGTAGCCTAATGGCTAAGGTATCGGCCTCGCAATTACGAGGTCGTGAGTTCAAATCCTACCCATTATACTACCGACTTGAACCCACTCCTAACAAGCCATGCAGCTTAGTTCAGGAAGTTAACACGATTGCTAGTAATGTCACCCAAAAAACAGTAGTAAAATGTGGTTTTAAAATTATATATATTTTAATCTGTTTTCATTATAAAATCTAGTAGCACGGCCATAATGATCAAATTCGCTTGCTAAGATTGTATACAGATTTTTAGAACAAGATAGGTTTTAATTGTTTTATTTTATTAAAACAATATTTTAATCGTATCATATCAACCCATATGATGTCCCACTGATGACCGAAGGTCTCCCCAGTAGAACCTACTTATTATACATCCTGGAGGGAATTGCCATAATCGCCACGTTTGGCGATCGCAGTAAGGCTTTATAGTACTCCTCAGACGCTGCTGCCCCCCAGTGTGACATCCCTTAATCACTTCACGACACCCACGGGAAGAGATGGGATGGTGCTATTCTTAAGCCGGTACTACACGATTAAACAATATTTACGAACGATATTTACTGTGTCAAAAGCCAACCCAGTTAAAATCCACAAGAATTAAATGAATCATAGCTATACTTACTAAATTAAGTCCGTCCACTTTCCTTTCTAGTGAATAGTTTACACTGAATGAGTCACTATAACCTTTAGTTTTGTACCTTTTGTATGGTTTAAATTTAGTTTTGTTATTTTTTAAACTATTACAATTCTATATTAGATCTGTTTAAATACTCAAGCCTATAGAGAGTTGACTTCACATACCTACATACATTTTTAAGATACATACTACTTTAAATGAAGGCATCAAAAATCTTTCTCATAAACTAAACATTCCCTAAACTGTTTTATTATATTATATTGTACAGGGAGTCAAATAAGTTAACTAAGAATTGAAATAAAAAAAACAAAATATTGATTCAGAAAATATTCTTAAACTGATATTACAACGTTATTTAGTGTAATGTAAAGAAGGATGTGTAATGTAAAAGAGGTTATTAGTATATTACAAATCATCCTGTATAGTTAGGTTAATGAAAAATACAACTTCAACCTCAGTTTAAAAATAAGTACGTATTTTTGGAACTTAGACAAAGATGTTATTTTGGGAAACCGGACCTTTGTATAAAATAATCGATTTAACTAATCGATTTTTTAAAATAATCGATTTGACAAATGAAATCAAATTAAAATTACAAAGTAGAAAAAATGTAATGTAATTTTGATAATTTTTGTAATGTATTTTAAGTAAAAGTTATACGTTTGTATTTTGTATACTGAGTTACCATGTATGACGATTATAATTATACAAAGATATTAGAAAATAAGTATTTTATATAATTGTAAGATTGACAATGTAATGCTCAAGTTAACTTAGATAAGATTGTATTCTGTACCTTTAATGTATTTTAAGAGTATGAAATGTATTTTAAATACTCTAATGTATTTTATTATACAAGTTAATCATGATTACAAAATTTGTAAAGTGTCTTTATAAAAAAGTCACAAAGTGGTTTAATTTTAATTATTGTAAAATAACAAAAAAAAAATAACAAAAGTGTTAAATGAATCAGGGTAATTGTGAAATAAAAATGAATTTGTTATTTTATATTTGAAATATACATAATATTGAAATTATTCCTGACTTTTATTGACGTGATAACGTCTTATAAATTGATGACCGGCTGCACGCACGTAAAAGTGTCACGTGCCGCCTGCCAATAGGCTGATAGATGGAGCGAGTTCGTAAAGGTCACTTAGTCATTTTTGGGTTGTAATTAGTATTAAGGGTTTTGTAGTAATTGTAAGTTAACAACCATTGCATTAGCTATGTACCTACCTGTAAAGATGGCTGTATGTATTATATAAATAAACTAGCTGTCCCTCGCAACTTCGTCTGCGTAAATTTTCCCCGTTTTTGCAACATTTCTCATCGCTGCTCCGCTCCTATTAATAATAAGTTTGTTTATTGGTCGTAGCGTGATGTTATATAGCCTTCCTCGATAAATGAGCTATCTAACAGTGAAAGAATTTCAATTCGGACCAGTAGTTTCTGAGATTACCGCGTTCAAACAAACTCTTCAGCTTTATAATATTAGTATAGATAGTATCAGCGAATGGCGATTGCGGCGACATGCTATACAATTGTGACTAAAACTGTCATAGGCATGGTTGAAAGAAATGTCATGACCGAATGAATGAATCGTCCGTAAAAAGACTTAACAGACAACCATTTTTTTTATGGTTGCATTGTCAGTGTGTATTTTTTCTTTTATGAGATTTGTAGGTGTCCATCAGCTTATGATTCTCACAATTCATATCGATTTAAGAAATATGTTAGAATCTAAATTTTGATTTTTTATTTGTGTCAAGGCAAGTGCAAATGCTATTGGTAATAACAAACAAATTTACACAACACAGATGTAAATTAAATTTAATAAATATTTACAACAACGTTGTGTAAATGCTGAATTTCAGATTCAGATTCAGATCCCAATGTTAAAATTATTTTGACTAATTATAGTAAAAAAATAATAATAATTGGAGATTATTAGATATTGATAGTTTCGCCGATCCAGGACTAAGTTCCTCCTTAAACTTTTTAGTTTAATAACTAATAATGTTCATTAACTTCTGTACCTTGCATAAAACAGAAGGTAATGAAACGAAGGTGTTGAAGGGAATTGGGTTGTCTGGTTGTCTTTTATAAGTTGTAGTGCTGAGGGATTATAATTCCCAGAAAGCCCAATCCTGTGTGGGAATCGAACCCGCAATGTTTTCAGTTCTCTGCCTCCGAGGCGTTCATCTTCCATTTCCAAGTATTTACTGTACCTAAACTATTACTGCACAAAAACGTTATACTGATTTGAGTAATACCTGTAAAATTGGCGTTTTAAAAAAAGTGGCCATTAGTTTTTGTCAAGTTCTTTTCTCACGGCTTTACTCTTGCGAACTTGGCATTAAATGTAGAATCATTCTATTCCTAATTTTGTCTGACGCTCATAAGCATTTTGTAACCTAAGTATATTAATATATAAAGTACTTTGACTTTACAACCTAAATGTACCTTACAGGTATAACAATAATTAATATACCTGTAAGGTAAATCTGACATGGTTTTAAAAATTATAAATCTAATCTATACTAATATTATAAAGAGGAAAAAATTGTATTTTGTGTGTGTGTGTGTGTGTGTGTGTGTGTGTGTGTGTGTGTGCTTGTAATGAATAAACTCAAAAACAACTGGTCCGATTTTAAAAATTCTTTCATCGTTGGGAAACTACACTAACCCCGGGTGACATAGGCTATTTTAACATGAACTACGCGGGTGAAACCGCGAGACGTCCGCTAGTATAATAGGTATATTTTAAAAAAATATGAGCAACAGGAAAAGGTACAAAATAAAAGATACCAAAGTTTTTTTTAAATTAATTGTATTAATAAATAATGGTAGTTCTATTTACATGACACATTCGATTACTCTTTTGTTTTGGCAGAAGACAATAAAAATATTGTTACACAATAAGTTCGCCTAACTCAAACGTACCTAACATTCTTAAAACATTGGTAATGAACCCATTTTCACATTATCAGGTAAAAATAACAATAAAAAAAACACATTTTTGGTTACAATCTGACAATACTGGTCGTTTTTGGTTTATTTTTTGTTATACAACTGATGGATATAATATATATGAGTAAAACCACTTAGATTTGTAACTGCGAGAGAACGAGACAGAAAACCTAATAAGTGTTTTCCTCTCACTCTATCGTTACGCTTCTTTAAAAGATGTGTAATAAATTTTTATGAGCGTAACTACCATAGGTTACAATGAGAGCTCAAGTTATATGCCACGAGTTTAACGGTATATATAAATGATGACTCGTAACAAAGGCACGACTATCTGGATCGCAGTCAACACTAACCAACAGAGTCATGTTACTAAATTTCAAATGCCTCTCTCTTTTTCCACAAAAAAAATTTGTTTTCCATCTCTTTCTTTCGCAGACACAATAGTTGCGTTGATAACTATACTCATAATGTATACATTGCATGTTCACAAGGCCAACCACACTGGAACAGACATACAAACATACACTCGTGGGTTAATGTATATCACAGGTTTCTAGTGTGACCTAAATGATACAATAACATTACAAATTGCTTCCACTACGATTAAAATTTACAATTTGGTGTCAAAATTGCTTTTACAAATTAGTAATTACCCAACTGTTTCTGTAGCTATACGATTTATAAATATTGTGATTGCTTTTGATATGTCTTGTCACACAATGCATAGAGTTGAAATTTGATTGGCAATTAATGGCAAGAATATAGGGCATTTTACCAATGATACACAAATTATAATCCAAATACAATTTTAGGCAAATTTCGGTAAGTTACCAATGTCAAGCGCTAATATATAAGACCGTCGAAATCATCGCACCATTCGTTTTAATTTAATATTTTCACTCCTACGTTACAATGTACATAGACCCGATGTCTATTATTGCTTAGTTTTTATAAGTTTTGTTTTATTCAAAACTTTCACCTATAAATAATTTTCACGTTCGTCCCAATAAATTTACCATTCAATAAATACGTACACGTAAAAAATATAAACTATATCAATAGTTTAATCTTTAAAACAAACTTTTCCTTATATCTAATTATATATTAATAACTATTCCTCAGTATGTTTTCATTCATTTTCAATAATAAGCCTACTTTATAATCTTTCCAAGCGCCTGAAAATTGTTATTTTTTATTTCTCGCAACAATTCTATCCTATGCGTATTTATTTTTCATCTTTTTTTTATTGTAGTGTATCTAATTTATAAAAATTTATCGTCACTAAGTTATAAGAATGTTCGTATTTAATCGCAAATCTTAAATAATAAGGTCACCAATATTTAATTGAAAAATCAGATTCACCGTAATATCAATCAATAAATAAATATAGTTAATAGCCAAACACACAGGCACTCGACTCGAGAAATAAAGGAGGCGAGATTGAAACATGCATAAAACAACTGTAATAATTTAATGATCGAGTCGTAAAGCAAATATATTAAATATTAACGTCTACAGTAACACTAAAATTATTACAAAGAAAATGATACGATAATGGTTCACGTAATACAATATAAATAAGTTAAATATTCTAAAAAGTTAAAAATACACACATCTTAACCTAATTAAAAAGCACTCGTATCTTTGTGGTAGAGTACACGCAGCGAAACCGCCATGTTTCAATGATTTACGATTTAAATAATAAGCCAAAACAATTGTCCAGAATGACAGGAATGGTAATTAATATTACAAATTAAATAAAACAACTAATACACAGACAAAGGTACAAAATTATGAATAACACGACCGCCGATGTGACCGGCGCGGGCGCAGCCAACGACCGCCCGTCCTCAATGTAGTGTTTTGTACTTTTGTTCTGGATAAACGTTACATAATGTAGGGTTAGTAGTTTATGAGATCATCGTGTCGCACAAAACATTCGATTATGCGCTTAATTAGAAAGAAAACATCATCAAAATATGCAGAAAAAACTTCCATTTACCTCACTATTCTATACAGCAATAGTCTGTTTTAAATTATACTAACCGCTCAATGGTCGGATCGACGCTCGTCAACTAAAAATAAGACAAGAATATACAAAAAATTCTATAAGAATACGGTCACTCGGACAATACACAATCGATACTAACGTAACGTAAGACTAGCTGAAATGCGATAAACACTATTTAAAATTAAAACTTAAAGTTACATCTTTGATTAAAAACTCACTCGGTATACGTTTTAAAAAATACTTCAGTTAAAAACGGTACTCAATTCCAATTTTAAATGCATAAAAGGAATCGCTGGATTTTCAAAATCGCGAGCCAGTGTCGGGCCGCGCCTACTTAAAATAAGTCGAGGAACTACAAAATATATTGGAAAGCACATCGTCCTAATCGTAGATCTAAAAATGGAAAGGCAACACAGAGCTTACATAGCTAGTGGGGGATTGTCGCTCCGTCGCGTCGCGGCGGGCGCGGGCTTGCGTCAGGCGCTGGACTCCTGGTAGGGGCCCGTCACGGTGCACGGGTGCATGGGGAACAGCGTGGTCCACGACATCGTGGTGTGCGTGTCCGTGCGCAGCATCAGCTGGCCCGAGCGTCTCGCGGCCGCCGTCGCCTCTACAAGCGCAGCTAATGAACTAAAACCTCCCGGAATCGCGTCACTTCCACTACCCCCCTTCCACTTATCTGCTGCGCTGGGCGGTCGTTCAGGCCCCGGTGTTGTTGCAGGAGACGCTGAATTCGAGTTCGGTCCGGGAGTACCCGGTGTTGGAGGATTCAGTCCAAGTTTCTTCAACCTCATCTTTTCCTCCCATTCTTCTAGACCGTGTTTTGGCCTATTTAGATTGCGATGCTGATAGAATACGAGAGATATCCGAGTTGGGTTGACTCTGTTCGGACTTTTGACTGGCGTTGTGGAGTGCATCTCGTGCTTTGCGCATTCGAATAAAACGCTTCCATGGCCAAGCGCAATAGCGACGCCTCCCATTTGGCTGTCCTTGAAACATTCTAAATTGTCGGTGAAATCTGTCACTTCTCCAATAGGCTCAGCCTTGGGCGGTTCCGGTGGATAAGGAATGGAAAATGGTGGCGGATATATGCACCAATTCGGAGAAGATTGGCACCAATTTGGGCTGGGATTTTGGTAGAAATTTGGTGCAAAGTTTGGATTGTACTGATATCCGTAAGAGTTGTAACAGTGTGGATTCCTTAGAAGCTCTTCCCTTTTATACTTTTCAGCGTTGTAGTATGCTAAACTGTTGTAATCATTGTATGTACTCTCGTAAGGATTGAAATGGCCGTAAGGGTTCGGCTGGAATGAATAAGCATTCGCTACCTGCGGGTAGTTGCCGTAGCCTTGTACTGGAGTTTGATTACCGTAAGCATTTTGATTAACTGGATGAAAATTATTCCCGCCAAATTCTGGTACAGGTTTTGCTGTCGCCGCTGCCATGTTTTGTTCATCATGATTTATGGTAAAGTTATTTTGAGAGGTAGATGTCTGGGGTGTAGCATTATTCAACCGATTGTCGTATGGACTTCTATGTTCATAACCTTGGCTAAGGTGAGGTCTGTCTGAAGGAGGATATGGTTTTAAGAAGGTAGAATTCTCCAACCCTTCAGGTGGATTTGTGTGTTGAGACCTTGAAGGTGGTCTAGCTTTTGGAACTCTGAACAAGGCATTTTCATTTTCTGGTGTCGATTGTTCCTTAGGTTTTGGATCCCAATTCTTCGAATCAGGAGACTTCCACACACTTTTACGGGGATCTGAATTTAACATTTCGTTGTTTGGTGATTTTAGTTCCGGAATTTGGGGTGTGGCTGGAGATACTGGTGTGCTTTGTGAGTTTTGTGAGATCTCCGTTAGCCTTGGCGAGCTTGGCATATCAAACTCGGGGATTTTATTTGTTATATCAGCTATTAAATTCTGTTTCTCCTGCTCTGTGTTGTTTTTCGGTAGCATTTGATCAGAATTGGAATTAGTGTCACTTCTGCTTGAATCTGGACTGTAATTATTTGGAGGGACGTTTAAATGAGCCGTAGTCGAATCAGGATCCTCTTTAACGACGTTATTGAACATTTCTGTATTAGCGAAATCTGGCCATTGATTTTGTGGAGGCAATTGGTTTGAGAACTGTTGTTCTCTCTTCTGCAATCCAGCCGCGAAACTCGGCAGCTGATTTGGATTCGGATTAGGATTTGGATTCTGGCACGAATTTCCTTCTAAAATCGGAGATACATGATTTGGGTTGTACAGCGTATTTTGATGATGCAAATTATAGCTTTGGTCATATGGGTTATATGGCGAATCCAATACAGTACTGGATATTTGATTACTTTGTAATTGAGCATCTGTGAAGTTATCTATCATTGTCGCCATATCCAGCAAAGCTGGGTTGCCAAGATTTGGATTGATTAATCCAGGGTTTTGATGTTGCATGTTAGGATTGACAAACGCTGAGTTGTAGTGAGGATTATTACTGAAAGCCGAAGGGTTAGACTGGTTCAGCGCTGGAGTATGAGCTCTAGGCGACGCGCTACTTTGACTTCGTGGACTGGCATTGTTCCTTGCATCTGGCTGTGGGGTCCTGGGTGCTGGGGACTGCTGGGATTTCTTTTGGTTTGCTGGACTCTGTGAGGAGTTATTCGCTGATGTGTTGGAGTCTGAGTTCTCGGTGTCGTCTTTCCGCTTTTTACCGTGGCGACGACAGGGTTGAAGTGGCACAGAACGGACACGTACTTCCATTGGATATCTGGAAAGAAGGTAATATATGTTTCAGTTATGGTCACTTAAAAGAAATATTCGTTTCTTAGAAGGGAATTTTATAGTTTTTACTTTTTAAACAACCAAAGTGGCAAAGAATCATATGATTCACTGATTTTGTTGGTTGGACTAGTGCAAAGCCTTTGCACGCCATTATTACTAGATATGTAAGCTATGATTGTTTTTATTAATTATCTTATTTACTTATCAGGTTCACTACTAAACATAAACCTATTGTTAACAATAATACAAAACATGTACATCACCACTCACTTGTCCAGTATCTCAAGAGCTCCATTCTTTACTTTTTCTTCCTGTCCATCCTTAGAACCGAATTCATCTGTAGTATCCAGCACATACAACGGTAACACATGGAGTTGTTCATCTGGTGGTTTGTTCAAGGCGCGATGTTTTGCCAAAGTGACTACGGCTGTACAACCAGTGTTCATGTTGTGGAGGTCCCTGTGTGCATGAGCGCAGAAGTCTATACATGCTGTTACACCTGGAAGAAGAGGGATTTGAGGTTAGAAAACAATTGTTTAGTAATCTATATCTTATCTATTTGTATAATCTTTATCAATGACCTAAAAGGGTATGTTATAAGTTCCAATAGATAACGAATTTCAATGACTTTACACACACATCCTACAAATAATTCATGTCAAATCAGTGGTAACGGTTTTTAATTTACTCAGATGTAAGCTCAACACTCAGGCAGGCGAGCGCCCATTTTGTGCTGCACTGCTTAAAATCGGCAAAGGAAAACATTGTGAGAAACTGACATGCTCTAAAATCAAAATTTCGAAGACGTGTCACATTCAAAATACAGATCAGAGTAGAGGCTTGTGGCCCTGCAGAAAGAACGTAATAAGGTTGATTATGTTTACGTTATCTAATAACTTAACAGGCGAGCAACTTACCAGAAAAGGGCCTTCCTGGTTTAAACCCGAGCCTACAATCCGACGCTTCTTTCTCAAACTGGCACTGGTTCTCAAAAGCCTTCGGAGCCAAGTTCATGTACAATGGACTCAAAAGAGTCGCCAACACGTGGATGCGTTCTTCTATCTCGCTTTCCTCAGTCTTGACGGACAATCGGAACTTGCGAACGGTTTTTGAACGGGCGTATTTGCATCCGTTGTAGTACATGGACCAGGAACAACCGAAGCTGTAGGAAGCACCGCAGGTTTCGGGGTCTAACCCTGAAAATTGGAAAAAGAAGTTTGGTCAAAACCTGGTTGAAATATTAAAAAACTTTAGAGACACCAAATGTGAAATCAGCATGTTTCTAAGATATTGAATACGGATTTGTTGATTGAGTTTCAGGATAGACTATTGCTTGTTCTTATTATATGTACCTAATTATTATTTACCTATTTACAATATTATATAGAGGAAATTATTGTACATCTACTTACCTTGACAAGCACAAGTTCTGTTCTCATTTGTAGCACACCTTCTAGTTGTAGGAAGACCATATCTATTGAGCTTATGAGATAGCAGAGTGTAGTCCAGATCAGCTTCAGACTGCGGAATACCCTCCCAAGCGACTAAACACACCACGATCCAAGATGTCGCACACTTGTGTCCGTTACGGAATTTTACGATTACCAAGACCTTTTCTGTGTAATTGGCACGGCGAATTACCTAAAAAACAAAATTAACAGGATTAACTACAGACTTTAAAATAATAAAACTAAAAGGTATGATGAAAATGACATGATAATAATTTGAAATAGACTGATTACTGTTCAATGCACAACATTTGCTAATGAAATAATAATTGGTAATTAGTAAAAACTTGTAAATAATATAAAATGTTGGGATCCATACACTCACCCACTTAGCCATTGGACAACCCTGGGCTGACTTCCCTTCCTTTCCTGTGTAACAGATCTTTTCTATCCTCAGTTCTTTCCCGGAGAGTCCGGTCCGAGCCTCCAATTCCTTTCTCAATTCTGTCAAAGTTGATGCTGCACCTGTCGAAAGGAAATACCGACATTATCTTAAAGTTTATATTAAAATGCATTTAAAAGTAATTAAAGAGAAGAATAAATACTTACCTAAATGTGTGTAATAACTGCCCGGTTCTGGTGGATTCTTATCTGCGGGGAAACAGTTACAGTCAGGAACTTCAGTCCTCGAATTAGTTCGTAACCGTTCCAAGTTTTCTAGATATTCTTTGGAGTAGTTAAATTGATTCTCTTTAGGTTTAACTATTTCTGGCACCGGGGTGCTTGGCTTTGAAGGAGTCTTGGAGTCTTTCTCATTAGCGTCTGGATCATCTTCTAATATTTCGTCTTTGGTTTGCAGACCTGGACATGCGCCATCTCTTAAATGTTCAGGTGGAGGCTTTTTAGTTGAACCTTGGCGACAGCAAGCGTAACCTATTTCGTTCTTGATACCCGCTGGGCCACCGTCTCCAGAAAATAGATATGGTTCAATTCTCGGTATTGGATTATATGCCATGTTCTTGTATATTTTGTGCCCCGGTGGAGAATGTTCAGACTTTATTTGCTCTATGTAATAAGGAGGTTTTGGTTCAACCGGAGCAATTCTTTCAGGCGCTTTATCAGTTTCTTTGTTCAACTTTGGATCAAAAGTACGATTGTATTTCTGAAAACCCATGTTTTCCTGCATGCGAGGTATTTGTGCGTAGCTTTCAGCCGGCTCCTGTCTCCGCAGCGGCTCATAAGGGAAACCTTGGAAATGTTGATAACCCTGTGCCTTCTGACCAAAGTTCTCCTGTTTTATCGTTGAAATTGGAGGTAACACTGTGTTTACTGTGTGCTGTGGTCTTACCCCATTAGGATATTCTCTGTAGGCGTTAGAATGCATCTCATTTGGTTTAGGATACGCTGTTTGATTCATTAACCTCTGTGGTTCAGTTTTCAATATTCTATCGTCTTTCTGATATTGGTAAGTATCAGGTATCTCTAACTTAGGTATCAAAGGCGCCGATGGGTGCCTAAATTTTGCGTCATACGCTTCCCTATCATAAGCTCTTCTTTGTGCGTTAGTGTCCCTCGGTGGGTTACAATTTTGTTGGTTCATCTCCGACACTGGTCCGATGAGCATTTTTGATTGAAAATCCTTACTATCTTGCTGAGTATAACTTAAACTATCGCTACCATAAATTTCTGCATATTTTTGCGCTTCATAAGGAACGTTCGAGTATGTACCGTATTGTCCTCTTACATCCGCATACGACGGCAACTTTTGAGGAGCTTTTGAAACGTTTTTTAACGAAGCTTGTTTATCATAACTTCTCGGGACCTCTGTCCCCCCCTCCCATACGTGGTGGCCACCACCTCCGAACTCACCCGTGCCATAAGCTTGGGTGTTCTGTGAATAATTACCAGCGACAGGATATGCCTGGTCGCCTAAGCGGTAATTATCTCGGAGATGGTGGCTATACGATAAAAAATGACCGGTAGTGTTTCTATCATCATTGATGGAGACAGCTCCGGTTTTTCTGTCATCGATCACTCGAGGCGGCCCCTCTCCAGGATCTCCTTTGTCTGGCGGCGTATTGGTACCGTCCCGAGTGTGGTTCTGTTTATTTAATATCATCGTTTTCAGTCTCGAGTTCAAATTAACCCTGTCCGATTGCGAGAACATTTGCTGTTCCGATTCTTCTTGCCTCTGCATTTGCTGATTTTGCATCTGCTGATTTTGCAGCTGATTTTGTAATTGTTGTTGTTGATTTTGCAATTGCTGTTGTTGATTTTGCATTTGCTGATTCTGCATCTGTTGCTGTTGATTTTGCAATTGTTGTTGATTTTGCATCTGGTTTTGTAATCTTTGGTTGTGTTGCCATTGGTGTTGTTGCCAGTCGTTCTGGCTTTGCGTCTGAACTGTACCGTTCTCTCTGTACTGTCCGCCGTTATAGCCGCCCGAATACCCGCTACAATCTAGTGAAGCTCGCGGACCGTTGCTCCCCTGCAGGTATCCAGGCTCGGCGTTTCCCGAATGCTGTCCATTAGGTGTATTTTGTTCTTGTCTCTCGCCTTCATTGTTTGAGTCTCCTGTTCCATTTTCAGATGAATATCCTTCTTGATGGTCAGTAGAATACTCTGTGCGTTCGTAGTTAGCTTGGCTGACTGTGTAGACTGGCGCGACGGTTGTTGGTACCGAGGTCTGGTATGATGCGGCGGAAGCTGGTCGGGAATCACTGCCGGTTGTTACACCGGGAGTGGGTGCTTGTTGGGCATACTGCTGTTGGTATTCTGTGGCGTAATGAGGAGCTCTTGGTGAAGGGACAGGTGTGTAGGCGCCGCGGTTAGAAGGCGGTCGCTGCGCCGGCACAGACTGGACTCCTGCCTGATAGTACGTGTTGTTGGTGACGTCGAAGGTAGTGGCAACGTTCTGGACGGTGTACGTGGTGTTGGCTTGGTAGTGTGGTGATGTAGCATACGCTGTATGGTTACCCTGATAGTCTAACGTCGTTTGCCCTGTTTGCGTTGGAAGTTGTTGGATGAACTGGTTCTGCCAACCTGGAGAATTCAAATTTCCATTTTAGTTATATCCATTGAATCAATCAAAGCTACTTTTTTTTTTACATTCGTTTTTTTATTAGATTTCTTACCTTGTGACGGGTCAGTTTGCCAAGCTGTCGGAAACCTATTCGGGTCTCCTGCGTAGAACGGCATTGGGGCCTGTAACAATACATGAAACACCTTAATCACTTTTCTACGTCAGTCCTTTAAAACCAACGATTTCATTTTATGTTTTGTGACACTTATAAATAATTACATAAATAGTAGGTACCTTTCACATAATTTTACGTGAAACATACTAGAATATTACAAATGTTTGTGGACGACGCAGAATTAGGCGATGCGACAGCGCAACGCATTTGTTCATGTCGATTCTCAAAGCGTTTACTTTATAGTAGGTAGATCCAGTGGCGGACCCAAGGTAGTGTAAGGGTAGGACTAAGTCAAGCTAAGCTAATTCCCCCTTCCCAAATCAAGGTCCTACACTGCTCAGCGGGCTACCGCTCCTATTGAACCTAAATCTAGATCTGTAGATACGCCACTGGGCACATTGACCAAGCCAGTTTGAACTTGAGGCGGTTTTTTTTCTTTTCTCTCCTCATTACTAATCCATACCATGAAATCTATTCTCTAACGGATCTTAACTACCTACAGGCACATTTATAAACATTCGTCCTCGTCACATTTTTTACAATGGATGTACCATTTTATATAATTAACGCAACAAGTCATTTAATATTGTGTTATGTAGGTCGAGGCTGGACGTCCTCGGACAATGTTTACTACAATGTGTGCTACGTGTTAACAGTCCTAGCGACGAGTACCTAATCATACGTTGAGTGAGGCCGATGCTAGGAATATGTTTATACTATCGGTATCTGTATGTATATTAAACATACTATGTGTATTCTATGACGTCAGATTCAGGCTGGTTCGAACTTCTTCAATATAATATTCTTTTTATAATTATATAGTTCAAAAGGCAGTTACGTCTTTTTAATCCAGAACGACTGCCTATCTCAATGAGGATTACTACTATCCACTAGTACGTATGATCTATAATATCTCTTTCACTCGCTGTTCTCTCACTGTTGGATGGAAATTCGACACGATCGACAAGAAATAAGGGGTTCAGATTCAAAATCGATGGGGAAATGAGAAGCCCTCACAGCATCACTTCGTGGTTCATTAAATTGAAATTATTGGTATTGAGAATCAAACATCCAATTTATTGTTGTCAAAATTGTATTTAACAGATTTTTCTTGCCTTTTTTCGATGTTGTTTTTGCTTTATTGAAAAGTACAGAGAAAAGAGTGTTAAATTTATAAGTACAGAAGAAATAAGTAAGCCTTAATGGCAGAAATTACTGAAGGAACGTCCCAGTGGACATTCTGCTTTATAATAATGCCGAATATGTCTCATGCACGTATTTATAAGAACTAATAGTCTCATACACACATTATAAATGGTAATATTTGTAGGTACTCTTCTACAACATCTTTTGAAGGCTGCTTATTCTTTGTACTTGAAAACCTTCGCGTAATTAAAAAACAAACTAAAGTTTCCATCCCGTCAATGTACCTACGTAATATTAAATTATATACTGAAACATGGTAAGCGTCAAGAAATGAACAGGTTGTGAACAAATTACAACATAACGTTGTTGAAACTTTGTAAGATTTTAATTTGTACGAAGGGTGCCTTTTACTAAGTTAGATAATATTTTATTAATATGTCAGGGCTCGTACGTCGTTAGTAATTAAAAGTTTGTTATGTAGACGTAATGAGATTCTATAACGAGATTATTCTTGTTTATTACTTTCACGTACGACGAAGAGGCTTTTGTTGTACGGTTGGTACAAAAGTCATTGGAAATTTTACAAAAGATGTTTTGTATGGTAAGTAAAACAGCTTCTTTCTTTTCTCTTTTTATTTTTAAGTTGCTGGCGTTCTAGACAGATATTTCACCTAATTTCTACCAGTGTCTAGTATTTATTTTAGGTATTGTATAACAGATTGCACAAAGCAAAGCGTCGGTCTTATGGATTTACGTATAACAGCTTTCTGCCGTTTTCGTTTAACTAAACATCCTATTTGTAGCTGCGAACTGAATAAATATCTATAATAAATAGCTATAGAGACTTAATTAATTTTATAATTAGTTCTGTATATTAAATAACATACCTATCTACGGTAATGAGTGTGTAGTTGCAGATAGCACGTGTCCCTAGGTGTTTTGTGTTTTGAATTTGTTCAGTGAGTTCGACCACAGACTGCTGTACATTTCATTTACTTAGATACTGTTCATTTTTGTGATTATTACTTTTACTGCGGCATATCGGTAAGTTTTTAATAATAATATTGATTAAAGAATTCTACAAGCTACGGGTCTTAATCGCGGAAATATTTTATTTTAAGGTTAAATACCTTTATGTTATTGCCCGACGTTTCGACCGTATTGCAACAGCCGTGGTCACGGGTAGTACCTAGTAGACAGTCTATTCAAAGGTATTTAGCCTTAAAATAAAATATTTACGCGATTAAGACCCCTAGCTTATAAAATTCTATAATGTGTACAAATCGCGAAAGTTTACGAACATATAATAATGGGTATTAATGTATTCATTAATCTTAACTAACGATTTAACAGCAAAACTAAACCTTTATATAAATAGGTAGTAATAGCAGTAACAAACAAACAATCTATCGACTGTTATTAATAAATTATCGCAAAGCTTCGACAACTATTCCGATTATTTCAAATCTCTATTACGAAGCCATTCCAACACATTGTTCGGTGCCAATTGAATTTGGCTGAAATACGTAGGTACAAGCGGATTTTCAGGATTTCATTCATCGAAATATTGGGCACGTATACGTATTTGTTGATTGAAATTATTTGGCTTAACAGAACAGATTAAGACTAAATTGTTTCGATATTTTTATTTAATACTCTCGTTTTTGAGCGGACACTGGACATAGTTGATTTTTTTTTAAATTTGTTGCGAAAGTGCCCAAATAAATATTGAACTACTTACTTTTATAAGAATAATTTGGGTTATGTATCATTTGTTTTTGTCGTCTGTCTCTCTATTTGTCCTGTGAGTGATTAAGAATGGAAGAATCGATTTGTATTGCTGTTTTCAGATACGATATTTAATTTAGATAAAAAAGTCTTCATTCATGAAAAGGCCTCGATATGAGGTACTTATTCTAATGTAAACAAATGAATGACAAATTTAGGAGTAATGCCAACAAGTGAACTTACGATATATAACGTCAGTAACAACATTAAACCGTAATGCACAAGTTGGACATAAAATATAAAAGTACAAAAATAGTAAAACGAGCGATAAATTGGGTTCTGTCGGCGCTGCACCGAAATTGGCAAAGTTGGGCTCTGCGCAAATTAAAAATTTTCCACTTTGACATCTTGTTGTACACCACTAGTAGTTATTTGAACTAGACGCCGTGTTTTGAATATGTTTGAACTGTTAGCGTTTGTGAAAGGCTTGCGAGGACAAAGGTTTAGAATTTAACTATTGCAGTTGTGCAATTTGCCTATATTTTGATATAAAGAAATTATATTCCGACTAAACTAAGGCTTTTACAGATCAGATAGAGATATAGGTAAGTCGTTCACCTGCCTATTTCTTTTGTATTTCACCTCACCGCGTATACAAAGTACATATCTTGGGACAACTCACACAACGCTATCTGATCTCAAACTAAGCAGAGCTTGTACTATGGAAACCAGGCAACTGATAAACATACTTATATTTCTAAATACATACATATTATAGATAAATAACACCCAGACAAAGTAGGGAACGATAGTCCCATATATTGTCGGGTAAGGGTTAAGGGTTCAAACGTTAGATAATTTCATATTTTGACTGCCTCTGTGGCGCGGTGGGAGTGTATCCGACTGCTACGCAAGAGGTCGTGGGTTCGATCCCCACCCAGGATAAAACTTTGTGTGATGAGCACGATGGTTTATTCTGTGTCTGGGTGTTATTATTATTATTATATTATCTACTAGATAAGGATCTAAACCACAAACGATGTAAAACTAAGAAAAGTCTACTAAGCAGTCTATAAAAATGACCTAATTGTAAGCAGTCTTAAAATCTCAAATCTAAAAAAATAATTGTTGAAAACAAACTCAATTATAATTTTATCAAAACCGTCTCGGAGTTTTTATTCGTCAAATGCAAACGGGCCACGAAATAAAAAGGATAAACAAATTAAACAAGTTTGGAGTTGAGCGCACTCACCTACCAAATTTAAACAATTGAATTTACGTTCACTCAGTTATATTTCTCTTAGTTCTTTTAGTCTATATTTTGTCTTGTTTTAAGGAAAATTAGGTGTTGAACTTGTTTTTTATTTGTTTTATTTAATAGCAAGTAAACTACATTTGAAATTAATGAACCGGTAACATTTTGAACATTTTATAGGTATGTATGCCCGTTGCACGTTGAAGTGGTAATATCTGCCGAAGGAGCGATGGCTGCTGGAGCAAATGAGATCGCGACTTGATGAACGTAAGGTAGGACGACCCTCAGCCAGGTGGACCGATGACCTGAAGAAGGTCTCTGGGATGGACTGGATGGGGAAGGCAGAGGACCGAGTATGTGCAGTAGTAGTGGACCGATACGGGCTGATGATGATACATAACTGCGAGTTACCTATACGCTAAACTGTTTTATTAAAAAAAAACAAAAAGATAACTAGTAATGTGCTCCCACATTACTGTAAGAGTCCATTTAACCCTTCCAGCTAAGCTCAATAGCTTGTGTTGGGAGTGGGCTCACGTCGATAGTATAATGGGTAGGATTCGAACCCGCGACTTTACGATTGCGAGTCCGATGCCACAGCCATTAGTCATTAGGTTACCGCCGCTTTATTTGTTTTGTTTTTAAATGACGTCAAGTTAAATGCTCATAAATGAAATAAATGAATGGTTGAAGGTATTCACCAATTATATAAATTTCAACAACAATAAGCAGCCAACCTAAGAGTTTTAATTAAAAAGTTTAGTCAATACAAACGGAAACGAAGTTGTTGTTTTGTGTTTACATTTTTTATTACTTATTTGTTTATTAAAATAACAAAGAATTTAAATGCTCAAAACATAAATTGAGTAGAATTTTACCAGTTTGCTTCGAGTAAATTAGTTAGTTTTAACTTTTAAAATGACACCCGGTTTATAAATAATAGTATACAGACGAAAAACAAGCACTAATATTTAAAGTCGTAAACATAAATAAATAAAAATAATAGGGCATAATAAATAAAATATAACCCTTCCGTACCACTGGTTGGTACGGAAGGGTTATATTTTATTTATTCTTTTGATGAAATCATAATTATTATTGAGTAGGTACTGGGAAGAATGATAATTGCGAGCCAATTACAAAATGATTGTTGGTCTTCCGTATGTCTTAAATAAACATAAATAACCCATAACTATATAGTTACCTGCCTATAATTATGGCCACAATATAAAGTGATCATGTCGCCTTTTAAAAATGTACATTAAACCACATTACTTATGGTTTATAATGGTGCCGATACACTTAGTGGATTGCCATGTTAGTAGGTCTTATAATTGTATAAATATGTATAGATTTTACTTAGGTATAACTTTTCTCCTGAGATTTTCAATCGCATACCAGAATAGTATTAGATACTTGTTCAAAAATATATATGACGTTTATTAAAGTTATTTAACCAGCAAAGATTTGAGAAGATTTTAATAATCACGATATATGCTTAACAAAAATGACTCAAGTAGAGCTACAGGCATTTTTGTTAACCATATACCTATCGTGCAAGTCTCTATGGCCAGTGCATTGAGAGATTATACTTCGTGTGATCCATAAATGGTTGTTCCAAATTTGAATCAATTGTTTTCGTGAGTGTATGTTGTAAAGGTCCATGCGAGGGTTATCTTTAATATATTTTTTTCTTTTACGTTTTTTTTTAAATCTTCAATTTAAATAATATACTACAATAAAACATATCCACATTTAGAATATCGGTATTAGTATAGCCGAATGTGCTTTGGCCGAGTGTCGAACGTAGCCATTCGCTGTAATTTCACAGCGCCATTTATTCCCAAAATGTTAATTCGCTGGATAAAAGCGCGAACACGTTGTTTATTTTAACGTCGACAAGTCAACCGGCAGACAATAAACATTATAATAAACTTAATTACCTATACTAGAGGTTTATTGAGGTATTAATTTTAACTTTGGGACGAGTAACTCAATTACAAAGTATATTCGTTATAATTGGTGCTGTGTTTATTCTCTACCGTTGTAAATTTTCAAAGTAACTGTGGTGTAGATCTACACTTATTATAATAATATTGGGGCAACTCAGCCGTCAAAGTGTGAGTCGCGCGCATGCTGGGGAAGATGGGGCATTTGATTCAACATCGGTACACCTACTACCGCCACTGAGTGGTGGTGCAATTGCCCGTCAAAAGACGCCGATACAGTGTTAAAATTCCCCAAATAAAAGTTCTTTCGGTCGAGTCTTGGGGTAGGGGCAATAGCCCCTATTGCCCCACCCTTGGATCTGCGCCTGATGTAATATCTCCTACCTAGTTGGCTAGTCTTTGATGAGATTGGCCGCCGATACTGAAATCAGTTAGGTGACCATTATTATAAACAGAGATAATCTATACTAATATTATAAAGCTGAAGAGTTTGTTTGTTTGAACGCGGTAATCTCAGGAACTACAGGCCCGAATTAAAAAAATCTTTCACTGTTGGATAGCCCATTTATCTAGAAAGGCTATAAAACATCACGCTACGACCAACAGGAGCAGAGCAGAAAAGACAAATATTGCAAAAACGGGGAAAATTTACGCAGACGACGTTGCGCGGGACAGCAAATAAAGAATTAAGATATACTCTTCCAAAGAAGATTAACTATAAAGTACTTAATTATAGTATACGAAGTCCAAGTCCCAAATGCAGTTTATTCGATACAGCGATTGGCGAGTTGCACCGAAGTTGAGAGTTTCCAACTGCGCTAAGTTTTAACTATGGAGTCAAGTTTCTGTCCAAATGTTTGGATAAGGCTACATCTGATTCTGACGTCTTGATGCAGAAGTAATCGATGCAATCGTACCTTGCAATATTTTTTTACCCTGCAGTAATGTTACCTACGCCTTCGCTCATTGAATGTGACTCTATGTTAATTCTTAGTTTATACTAAATTTCACTAAAATATTCCAGTGGTTTTAAGTGAAAACCACACAGATACAGTGGCTCCTTACTGTATTTTTTGATGTGATAACGTCTTATAAATAAGTGTGACGGTCTGTCACGGTCCGTCACGTTCCGCCTGCTGATAGGCTGAAATATTGTGGACGTCGGGCGCATGCCGTATTGTTTATTATAATGTCATCAATGTTTTCTTATGACGTTATCACGTAAAATTATCTTCCGTAAACCGACTCTACAAACAACAATTATTTGAAAGCCTCATGTTGTGAACTACCACAATACAAAGCCTCAACTTTGTCAAGAATTTCTTAATAGATAAAGCTAGCATAATAATCAATTTTGTTTTCTACATTCATTAATTTACATCCATCCGTAGTAGATCAGAACAGATCTGTAATATTTACGTGAAGATGAAGCACATTAGAATGTTGGTTGGAGATGTTATTGTCTCTGTTGAGCAATCCAGGGTTTTGGATTGGGTCCACCCCGATGAGGGTATGTAGTTTTTATCAAGGTTAACACTAAACAACACACATACACGAGATAACTCAGAAACTTTTGTGGGAATTGAGCCTGATTGAACCCTTAGCCCCCTACAATTCTCCTGTACCATGAAATTCTAGGATTTTCTAAGCTTCTTAATTCTTCGATCGATCTGCTAATGAAAAACTATTCTTATTATTCCCATGTAGATACGAAACATTTCGAAAATAAGAAACCATTCCAACTCACTGACTCACCAACCAGCATGATACTACCAGTTCGCGACTCACCATTGGCTGACTAGGGTGTTCTTGCTTCATGGCCGGCGTGGTCGCCGGTGCCGGGCTGGGTGCCGCTGGTGCTTGGGGCGCCGGGCTTGGAGACGCGGCCTGCACGCCTGGGACGGCCACCGCACCTGCCACTCCCGCTGTACCACCTAGAGGCTTACGGCCGCGGTAGCTCTGGAAGAAACAAAGGTTTGGTTAAGATGGATAAAGTTGAAGGAAGAAGACGAAATAAGAAAGATTGGAATACAGTGCCACTAGATCTAAGTGAATCAACTCTTACTATATATTACTATTATGGGTTCCAGTTGAAAACCAGCGCCAGGCTCTTAAGTCTAGCTTAAGCTGAACTGGACACCCATTCCTTGCAACCACGAGGCACAACATTTTATGGAACTTAATGTTATGCAACGAATAAATGTATATTTTTTTTTATTTTTTTTTTAGTAGTCCTTATTTTAAAAAATACCCTCGAATACTCAAACATGGCCTTACTTATACAAAAAGTAATGAACTTTTGAGCACGTCGTAAATCACTTATACACCTATAAGCAATGAAAAACCTCATTGCCTTTATGTACTTATGTAGAAAAGCGGAGCATTTTAATAAATGAAGAAATGCAGTCAGCGAAAACTCTCAAAACATACTTCAATAGAGAATTCGGTTAAATATGTATTACCCATACTTTATTGACGTTTTTCTTTATATTTTTGGCTTGACACCTACTTGAAGAACTAGCATAGAACGAATTTAACTAAATGCCTTGTGGTTATCTCGAAATAAGTTGCCTGTTACAAATTCAACTAAAATTTGGAACATCGATTCTTTATGAGGACATAAGAACGTAAATTTATGAAGAAAGTCCTTACTATAACTGCATAAACAAAGAAACTAAATAATAAACAGTTATTATAATAGTGTTTACGCAAATTAACGCCATTACCTACATTATTGGTAATAAAGGTACCTTTAACAAACCCGTAACGGCTAGTAATAACCACTGTTCGAACAGAATTAACGGTAATGCGACCTATCTATCTCAATGGCGTCTTCCTTTTTCAAATGCAGCTCTACGATTGGTCGAGTACGACCGACGGCGAACAAAGTGTGCCCGATTGCTCGTTCGTAATTGCAAAATTGGAAATAGAAAATTTTAAATTACTGGTTTGAAGTAGTTATTACATTGTATAATGAGGTTTATTTACGATGATGGTGGTGTGTTTGTAATATAAATAGCGGTTTACTATAGTAATATTGTAAGTCCTACCTACCTACTGCTTGAGACGATTGCTCAATGGTCTTATCAATGTTTGTTTTTGGGATATATAAACAATAGATTACCTACATTCAGAAATACATATCTAAAGGAGATTTTTAGATTATTGTCAAATTAGCTCTCGCTTGGGGTTCTCCCCGCATTGATTACCGCGATAAAAATCCAGGGTCCTTATTCACATTCTTTTCTTTCGTTTCCCGTTCGCGGCAAGCCCGTGCGAACTGTCAAAATCTTGTCAAAATATAATAAAACGCGGCGGACATCTTTGAGCGCATCGCGCATGCGCCAGTTCGCACAGAAAAATGATAAATAAGGACCCAGGTTATAATTTGTTTGCAGCCTTAAATTTTATAAAATTCTTCTTTAATACCCGACTGTAATTAACTAAAGAAAGGCTATTCTTTCGATGATTTAATAAAACATTGTCAACCTGTATTTAAATGTGTATGTACCTGTTCATTCAGTAGACCATAAAGCAAAGTTCAGTAAATTTAAATGTAACGAAACGTGAAACAGTAAAATAGCATAGAATTATAAATAAGAGTATAATTGAAACGTTTTAGACATGTAGGTACAGTTCTGTTCATAGCAGCATGAGATCGTTCCTCTGTACGCTCCGATGCCTCCAATAATATAACCTACTTTTACTGTATAGGTACGAAATAATTGCAAAATCATATATTTTTTCTGTGTCAATAATTCCAAAATTGATTAGGACTCAAACTCTAAAACCAATGATGTGATAATAATTTGGATTACTGGACAAACTAGAAAAATAAAAATAGTAGCATAATCTTTACAAAGCAAATAAATGGCGACGTTAAAGCTCTACTACTATCTATTTAACGAATAATATGTAAATAATATTCGTTCTGCGACATTTTAGTTAAAATGCTCTATGTAATGAAGCGTTAACAAAAGCCGTGATAGTTCTTGAACTACCGGCTAGATGGCGCATGCGAGGGCCCAATTCGTGAGCATGAAAGGATAGAGAAATTTGAGGTCTATTACATAGTACATAGTCCAGGTAGGTGGATTGATTCCGGCCCCGGTTTGACTTACGGAAGTCTCGGGTTCGAGTCCTAGGTCTGGACTCCTCACTTAATCTTTCAAAAATGCAATTATTGTATTTAAGAAATATGTACTTAAGTACCTACAATAAATAGAAAAGTAAACATTTATTTTTATACAAGTACAGTCCGTCAAATCTAAGAAGTACCGTTTGACAGTTCTGACAATTGAATGATAGGGATGGGATGAAAAAATTGATTACTATAATATCCGAACTTTAAGAGATCGATTACTATAATATCCGAATTTTAAGAAATCAATTGTTTTAATTAAATAAAAGAAATGTTTAGGATATTTTTTTATTCACTACTAGTACTATAGGGTCTTTTAAATAGAGCGGGTCGATATTAATAATCTGTGGCGGCCATTTTGATTTGGCGGCATCTGTCAAATCTGTTTTTTCTTATTCAGTCACTGATGCCAAATCACCATGGCAAGTTACACGGTTGAGCAGCATGTGCAAATGATAAAACTTTATTATCAAAATGAGTGTTCGTTAGTGAAAACGTTGCGCGCATTGCGCCCATTTTACGGCAGACGCGGTGGCCCTTCAAAGTCTACTCTCCAACGATTGGTGACTAAATTCGAGACGACCGGTTCGGTAAACAACCAACCAACACCTTTACGTCAAAGGAACGCCAGATCGGCCGAGAACATCGCCGCTGTACGTGAGAGTGTTCAGGAGACTCCGAAGCAGTCGATTTCTCGCCGTGCACAAGAACTCGGCCTTTCGCAGACTTCAACTTGGAGAATTTTGCGTCGGGACTTGGGTCTGCATCCATACAAGATCCAACTGACCCAGGAGCTCAAAGTTAATGACCATAGACAACGCCGTGTGTTCGCTGAATGGGCGTCGGAACGCTTGGAAGAGGACCCCGATTTTGGCCAAAAAATAATCTTTAGCGACGAGGCACATTTTTGGATGAATGGTTTTGTTAATAAGCAAAATTGCCGTATATGGGATGACCACAACCCACATGAGGTTCACCAGATAGCAATGCATCCACAAAAAGTAACTGTTTGGTGCGGATTTTGGTCTGGCGGCGTCATTGGTCCGTACTTCTTCGAAAACGAAGTTGGCGAGGCCAGCACCGTCAACGGTGAGCGCTACAGATCAATGATAAACAATTTCTTTTGGCTTAAATTGAACAATACGGACGTGAATGACATGTGGTTCCAGCAAGATGGCGCTACTTGCCACACAGCGAACGACACAATCGACATTCTGCATGAACGGTTTGCGGGTAGGGTTATCTCTCGCAGAGGTGACGTGAATTGGCCACCAAGATCGTGTGATTTGACTCCGCTAGACTTTTTCTTGTGGGGTTTTCTGAAGTCGCAGGTCTATGCCAATAAACCACATTCGACCGTTGCCCTGAAAGCCAACATAACGCAGGCCATCGCTCAGATTCAGCCGGATCTATGCAGCAGAGTCATTAAAAATTGGACCTCTCGGATTTGTGCCACCATGCGAAGCCGCGGCGGACATTTGAACGATGTCATATTTCATGCATAATGGCATAAACGGGCCTTTCAAATAAAAAATAAATTTCGTTAATATCTCACACACATCTAGTTTTATTCAATTTTAACATCGACCCGTCTTTGTTGAAAGACCCTTTAGTATCGTCGTCTTCGTCATCATCGTCATTTAAATTAATGACCAGTTGATTGTCCATTACATTATCAAAGTGTACGTCTCTTTCGAAGTCGTCCATTATTATTTTCTTTGTTTTTTGTACTACTTTACTCCAATCTTCCTGTGTAACTTGGGCACATGCTTCCTTTAATAAACCTTCCATTTTCTTGACACTGAAGGGTGGTTTTGTGTTGTGTCTTGCTGCATAACCTGTAAAACAATAATGTAACTATTTGATAGCAGACGAAAACCATTGTTTAAATTATAAATGTTAGAAGTACTCGTGTTATTATTATAATATTATAAAATATTACCTTTAACTTGGGCCCAAATCAGTTCAATGGCATTACATTGGCAATGGTACGGAGGAAGTCGTATGACTTTGTGCCCGTGCTCTTCGGCCAATTGGTCAATTACATATGTCGGTTTTGGTGGTTTATGCAATTTCACTAACTGTAATAATTCAGCTTTTAATAGTGACATGTCGGCATCCACTCCTTTTCTTTGCAGCCATGCCACCAAATCTGCTTTCTTATTGGCTGACGTAGGTGCTTTATCAATTTGCACAGAGTGGTATGGGGCATTATCCATTATAATTGTGCTGTTAGGAGGGATATTCTGTAATAAATTTAAGAACCACTCTCGGAACCTTACTGCGTCCATTTCTTCATGATACTCTTTAGTGCTTTTGGATTGGAAAGCTAATAAAGAGTTTTCCACGAAGCCTGTAGACGCTGACCCAGCATGGCATATTATGAGGCGTCCACCTTTTCCTATCGGCACCTTCGAGCACGAAGCTTCAGAATCATCAGTCCATGTTTTCGGCACAGAATGGTTGGAATTTAGCCAGGTTTCGTCCAAAAATATTACATTATCCCAGTTTATAATTTGTTTAACTTCGCGCAGGAATGTTAGTCGCTGCATAATTATGTCATGTCGCTCCATAACAATTTTTCGTTTGTCAACTTTTTTGTATCTGAAGCCAATTCCTGTTATTACCGTTCTCAACGACTCTATGCATCCCTTATACAGCCCGGCATCTTTTAAAGTTGCACATAACTTTGCCAATGTTGGAAATTCGCCTCTTGTAAAATACCCGTATATATGGTTTCTAATAGCATGACTATCGAATTCATCGATGCCTGTGAAGTACGTTACTGTCACTCCCCGAAGGCCCATATTTTTCACTTAATATTTTGCCAACGGTGCGGCTACCAATACCGAGAGCTTCACCGACGCGATCCCGAACTTGTGTAACTGGCAGTAGAAGTCCACCATTTTGAGATTCACGCTCAAAATACTCGTGTAATTTCACCACCAATTCACGAGCCTGGCTGTTCAAAGTACGTCCTCTTTTCGACATTATTAATAAACACTTGCTTAGTTCGGAGTCCAGTATAAATATTGCCAAGGTAAACGGATAAAGAATGATCAGTCCAGAAAAGTAATAGCCAAGTCACAAATTGTAAAACACAAACGAGAAAGCAAGTACGCGCACAGTCAGCTTCCAAGATGGCGAGAGACTGCTGACGCCGAACCGACCGAGCGGACTGCGTGCGCTTGTAGTTGGCAGTGTTGCCAGAAAAAAAAATTGTAGAGACTTGGACACCTGCGATTTTGCCTATTGACCTAAAAATAATTAAATTAATTTATTTTAGGGTATCTGTGTATTCAGTGCATTATGCGGTCGCGCAGTAACGTCGTTAATTTATAACATCAGGCAACAACATTTTTGTGAATGGGTTCTACATACCTTATTTTTATTAGTTTTAGACGTAGAAATAAGACTTAGAAGAAAAAATTGTAATTGTAAAATCAATGGATGTGCTTGTTAAAAATTTGTTTATTTCTCTGTAATATGCAAACCCATACTATCATACACAAAAATAAATGTAACTGACTCCATTTACTATTTCGACAGCTTTAGCGCGAGAAACCCCGACTTATTTGGGCGCGAAAATCAAAAATCGACAAATCGCTTTCGACAACTTTTTAAAGAAGCAAATATATTTGATTTATAAATAGGTACGTATTTTTGGTGAATGGGTTTTATCTCATATTTTACGATTACATAACTATTTAGTTATGTAATCGTAATATGTGAGATAAATCCCATTCACATGAAAAAATATTTGTTTGGTTGTCAAGTGTAATTTGTAAATAATACATTCGATTTTTCGTATATGTAAACGATTTTTTTGCATACAAGTGTATCCGAAGAGTCGCAACACTACGTGCAGTGACCTAACTACGTAACTTTGTAATGAGGTCAAGAATATAACTATTAGAAATTATTTACTGTGTAAATATGTGTTATTTTGCTTTGTTTGAAAGTTTTCAATTACATTTAGATATTAAGAATTGTACATTTTTAGATACAATAATGAAATCTTTCTAAATTCATGGTTTTATGAAAAAGGTTATCGAAACTGAATAATGTACGTATGAACAAAGTTGTTTCGGTTTGAAAAATATGAAACGTCAAACGGTACCTCTTAGATTTGATGGACTGTAGGTACTTATTTCTTATTATTTTGTAGTTTGTTCTCCATAGCCGTAGACAAACATGGTTACATAATTTAAAACAATATAGAAAAATACCACTTATTATATTATTTATAATAAAACAAACAAAATGGCGCCACAATCAATCAAACCAAGATAAGTAGGTACATATAAGATAGCAATCATAATGGATCGGTTACTTGATGAATTTCCAACATTAATTACTCGGCACATTCGTTTGTCACTTGCAATGGTGAAAGTGCAGATATCTTCAAAATGATTGCATATAATTATGTACTCAAAAACTAACTCGCTTTCTAAAAATGACAACTATTAGATATTTATCTGTCTATTTTCTTATTAGCTATTCCCAGCGGCTGCGACCGCGTTATGTTTGAATTGAATTGTTTTCATGTATAAACTAAATGACTGTAAAGTTGCATCAAAATCTGCTCAGCAGTTTTTGCGTAGAAGAGCAACAAACCACCTATCCTCACAATTTTTCCGATTTATAATATTCTAGTAGTTAACCCGCACAATTTCGTCTGCGATTTTTTTTTCCGTTTTTGCAACATTTTTCATTACTGCTCCGCTCTTATTGGTCGTAGCGTGATGTTATAGAGCCTATAGCATTTCTCGATAAATGGACTATACAACAGTAAAATAATTTTTCAATTCGGACCAGTAGTTCCTGAGATTATCGCGTTCAAAAAAACTCTTCAGCTTTATAATATTAGTATAGATTAGGATTACACGCAGCTGATAGGTAGCCCTACACAATAACTTTTTATCAATAAGTTTTATGAAATGCAATCCGTTTCAAGTGTAATATTACGTAAGTACGCACAAATAAATATTTCTCACATCACTTAACAGAATGAATGCATATCATCTTTAGACATTTGGTTTGCAGCTGCGTATGAGAATGCACTTTATTTACGCCTGTATGAGTTTTATGGGTAATACAATATGTGCGGACAATTTAAAACCTTTTATTAAGTATTTTTACGCCATTACACTTATTTGGAAAGAAAATGAGCAATAGTTTATGTAATGGGATTATTTTTTTATTCTGTTTTTTGAAATCTCTGTTAGCTTTGTGTTCCTTAAGCAAGCAAAATAAATATTAATTTACAATGTGAAGATTATAATTTATTAGATATACTACTGTTAAGTTTGTAGTTACAGCGTAGAATTTGAAGAAATCTGTACTATTTTCTGTATTTATTTTTTAATTTATGGCAAGTATGTAATTTCCAAGTATTTTTTGGCTGCGTATATAAACCTATATATTTATTGTAAACTAACTACTCAAAACTGCACGATCACACCAATTTAACAGCTAGCATACAATATTTTTAATTGTCAAACGTAAAACATAGAGGCCGCGTAGGTGTGAAAATGACGACAACTCAATTTCCCGCTATTTTCACCACTCGTAACACCACTGTAATTAAAATTTAAAACATTGCACATTTAGAAGGCCATCATCAGACAGTGAACTCTGCAACACAGATCGTGTAATCGCTGTAAGGACATCGCCAATGTTACAAGTGCATTTTAAAAGACAGCGCGGTCGCTACCATCGCTATTTTGTTAGTAGTAACATTAAAGTGTCTGAACAAACACCTGGACTACGAGAGCCAATTTGTACTCCCTTCTATGGGCGATAACTTAGTGTTAAGGACTGTAAACATTTACAGGTTATGTGTTATTTCATAATAGAATATCAAAGGATAATGTTTCGTGTCAGTTTTATTTTCTTTTATATTTACGCGATTAAGACCCGTAGCCTGTAAACTATGGGTTTTAATCGCGTTTTAAGATTAAATACCTTAAAACTTTTGACGGCCTCTGTAGCGCGATGGAAGTGTGTCCGACTGCTACGCAAGAGGTCATGGGTTCGATTCCCACACGGGACACCACTTTGTGTGATCTACAAATTGTTGTTCTGAGTCTGGGTGTACTTTGTGTCCGTGACTTGTATGTTTGTAAAGTCCCCCACGACACAGGACTTGTGAGTGGAACGACTTTTATAAAAAAAAAGGATTTTTATTTTGTAAAACTATTTACCTTTATTATATTTATAAATTTTGAATCATTCATTAAAATGTACTCGTAAATAGTTTTTTGTTAGCGGCTTGTTTTCTGTCGACGGCTTTACATGCGTTACACTTTAAAAATGTGGACCACTTAAAGGCCCGTGCACACAGTCACGTAGGCCTTCGGACAATAACTCAAAATTTATCCGTGGTGGTACAAAGCGGGCCGTATATTAACTGTAAACAAAAGGAGCTTTGTCCCACAAGTTCCCCGGCCCGGGGACACTGCTTTTGTTCAACTTTGTGCACTGGTTTTAGGCTTAATTTAATTGTCTTTAGGATCTGGGATCGTAATCCTTTCTAAAGTCCTAATGTCAGCGGGCACTTAGGAGGTATTTATTCCTCGATTTATTGGCCTTCGTAAGGCCACAAGTAAAATTTGGAAATAATTTCAAAAGTCAAGCAACAATCACAGTTTTAAACTTCAAACAATAAGGTTGGATCTCTAACAGTTTAGAGTATTTCCAAACATTTTTTTTTAAAGATAACTAGCAATGTGGGATTAAGTCCCACATTACTAGCAATCTTGTTAACCCCTCCAGCTAAGCTCAAAGGCTTGTGTTAGGAGTGGGTTCATGTCGGTAGTATAATGGGTAGGATTCGAACGCGCTACCTCACGATTGCGAGACCGATGCCTTAGCCTTAGGCTACCGCCGCTTCAAAACTACTGATCTGATTTGGATAGGATTTTCGCTATTGCACTGCATATTTTTCTGTGCAAGTTTTAGTGTATAAAATATCGTCCACCAGAAGAGAAGACACCAGAGCTATAGACTAAAACATAGAAGTAAATAGTAAAATTTCCAAAAAAAATGTCGTTCATATTTGACTGTGCCGACTGCTATGAAAGAGGTTCGATTCTCACACGGGACACCACTTTGTGTGATCCACAAATTATTGTTCCGAGTGTGGGTGTACTTTGTGTCCGTGACTTGTATGTTTGTAAAGTCACCCGCGACACAGGGCTTGTAGGTACCCTACTAGTGGTCTTTATTAAAAAAAAGGATATCTTACTATTTTCTCTTCCCTTTATTCGTTTTTCAGGTGATTCAAGGCCAGTTTTGATTAACAGGTATCTACGGTAGTGTATAAAATTACGAGTTGTACTCGGGCTCGAAACGTTTAGTTGTATATCATAGCAAGCGTACCAAGGTTATAGCTTTGATCTTTTTGGAGAAATATCAAAACTCGTTAACATTTGTGACTAGCCATTAATATAGGTCGCTATTTACATTTGTACCACTCATTGTTTGTTTTCCTACCAATGATTTACGCAAGTTGTAATTCTTTACGATAGTATTTTACGTAAGTTTTATTTTAAAATAAATACGATGCGGTTGTAATGGCGTAATAAATTAAATTTACGAGACGCGAGTCGTGATGTTATAATGTCGGATAAATATTAGGATGTATAATATGAAATATGAACTAGATTTACACTCTATTTAGTTTAGTTGCACGTCTTCTTTATATAGTACTAGCGGACGTCTCGCGGTTTCACCCGCGTAGTTCCCGTTCCCGTTGAAATACAAGGATAAAAAATAGCCTATGTCACCCGGGGTTAGTGTAGCTTCACAACGATGAAAGATTTTTTTTAATCCGTCCAATAGTTTCGGAGCCTATTCAATACAAACAAACAATCAAATCTTTTCTCTTTACAATATTAGTATAGATAAAACAAAATCGTCTAGGTAGGTACTAGTCTTACGCTGTCTGTAGATACAATGATTAGATTTTCTAAAAAATGCGACAGATTTTTATCCGATTTTCAATTTTTCAGGGTCCTTGTGTCGGCCATGCGGAACTGTCAAACTCTTGTCATAATGGCAATGGAGAGGTGTGCTTAGAAATGCCCGGTCAAAAATGTCAGCCACGCATGCGCGGTGGGGCATTTCTAATCGCGGGCTTGCCGTGGATACGGCAGGTAATTTATTACATATAGTTTATAAGTATGAAATATGCATAATATCTATGTGTATAAATAGAGGAAAGAATCTGGATTTGACATTATTTTATGTAATGAGTAGGTACACTTCTCAAAATTTAACACCAAATTTGGAAGCAAATGGATTCAATCTAAGATGTCGGACAAAGAATCTAGATATTTATCGCCCGCGTGAATGTCGTTTATCGCGATTAAAACTATCCTATGTCCTTCCACGCGACTCAAACTATCTCCATACCAAATTTCACCTAAATCAGTTTAGCTGTTTGAGCGTGAAAGCGTAACAGACAGACAGAGTTACTTTCACGTTTATAATATTGGTATGGATTAGGTCTGGTTATTTTGTTTTTATTTCAGTTCAACTCATCAGTCACGTACGAAATTTACTTCATAAATTTCAAATAGTATTTCTGTATTATTGTTATGAAACTGAGCTAAAATACGCGCGTAAACTGAATATTGGCAGGTGTACGCCATTGTTTAATGTTTACGTCAAATTATGCAGCTGTTTGACAGAAAGCCTAAATTAGTTTTTAGACGTATGCCTCCGCAATAATAAATACTAAGTACAAACAATGAAAAGAAAAACTGTTTAGTTGATTTTAAGGCGAATGAATTTCAAAGGTAAAAAAATAGATACCTACGATCAAAATAAATACGCAACACGAATGTTTTTAGTTCTAATAATAATTAGGTACCTACATTGTTTGCGGTTTATAACTATTTATAACTAGCTGACTAACGCAATTTCGTTTGCGTCATTTTTCCCGTTTTTGCAACATTTTTCATTGATGTTCAGCTCCTATTGGTTGTAGCGTGACTTTATGTAGCCCATAGCCTTCCTCGATAAATGGGCTATCCAACACTAAAAGAATATTTTAATTCGAACCTGTAGTTCCTGAGATATCTTGTTCCAAACAAACAAATTCTTCAGCTTTATAATATTAGTATAGATTATTTATATTCTGCGTCAGATCATGTATAATAGAGACGAACTTTTTTCCTTGATGAAAATTTTCTCAACAGTTTTTTTTTATCAGTACGTATATATAAAGATTTCAAATATAACAAATTTCACCAACCGTTCGATACATCTTGGTATCCATTATTATCTTCTATGCTAATTTTATAAAGCTGAAGAGTTTGTTTGTTTGTTTGAACGCGGTAATCTCAGGAACTACTGATCCGAATTGAAAAATTCTTTCACTGTTAAATGACCCATTTATCGAGGAAGGCTATAGGCTATATAACATCACGCTACGACCAATAGGAGCGGAGCAGCAATGAGAAATGTTGCAAAAACGGGGCAAATTTACACAGACGAAGTTGTGCGGGACCGCTAGTACATTATAAAGCTAATATAGAATGCTCTCAATAACCGACAAACACGCAGAAGGAGCCATGGGCATCTGCTACTATGAAATAAATTGTAAAACACTTTTAGTTATCTTGCTTGCAAGGCTAATTAGGTTATAAACCAACTCGCAAAAACATCATAATCAATTAAAAATTTACGCGGACTTCCGCGAGGTCTATATTTAGTAACTAACCTAAACAGATTAGTGTTATCAACTCAGTATGTTTACCGAGACGATCGATGTTGGCAATTCGGGATGGTGAGGTAACCACGACCTCAATAGATAAGGTTATCTTGACAACAGCCAGGTAATTAATGCGTGCTAACTTAGCGAATATAGTTTAGTTTTAGAATTTGATTTGTGATTTTGTGGAAGAAGTTGTGAATATTAAAAAAGGTTTACATTTACATGTTATACAGCCGTGGGGTACCGGCTTGAGGATAGTACCACCCCATCTCTTCCCGTGAGTGTCGTAAAGGGATTGCACACCGGAGGTCAGGCTGCAGTGTCCTCTAGCCTTACTGCGATTACGATTATGGCAAACTAGCTGTCCCGCGCAACTTCGTATGCGTAAATTTTCCCCGTTTTTGCAACATTTCTCGTCGCGCTGCTCCGCTCCTATTAGTCGTAGCGGTCCTTTCAAATCGGACCAGTAGTTCCTGAGATTAGCGCGTTTAAACAAACAAACAAAGCAAACAAACAAACTCTTCCGCTTTATAATATTAGTATAGATTCAACGCAATAATCTTATCCTACCAATATAAAATATTTGGTTGCATGCGAACTGATCGGATTTTAATTAAATTTATGCGATCACGCCAATATTCCATACGGATAAGAAATACAGATACTTAGTTATAGTAGTTTATCGGGATATCTTATAAATTGGCCAATCCAGTGATGTATGAACCTACGCCATTGATACTTATACAAAATTTATTAAATTCGTTAACATTTTTTTTTAATTAAAAAAAAAGATATAACTAGCAATGTGGGATTGAGTCCCACATTACTAGCAATCTTGTTAACTCCTCCAGCTAAGCTCAAAGGCTTGTGTTAGGAGTGGGTTCACGTCGGTAGTATAATGGGTAGGATACGAAACCGCGAAACGATTGCGAGATCGATGCCTTAGCCATTACCTAAAAGACTTTGACTAAATCTAGCTACCAAAAACTATTTTTTTTAAGAACTCATAGCTAGCACACAACGTCTCTACCTAACCCAAAGGGAAATTAGCAATATGATATTACACTTACGAATGAGGTCTGAATTTCCACCAAGAAATCCCGCCACAGTACTATGATGGCGTGCGAACCGCCTCTATAAATCTATGGTTCATGTAAATGAATCACTGTACCTGACAGAATAGCGTTTAGATCTCTATCGTTTACAGAATATTTGTATTATTACAGTTTATAAATTATAATAGTTGCCGTAGTACGAATTTCTTGTACTTCCTTCATTCTAGATTATTAATTGTTTGTAAATGTTTGTTTACTATGTCTCTTTACAAAGTAAGTATCAAACAAAGCTAATCTAAACACACGTTATGTAACGCTAAACGACGGGCAAAAACAAGGTATTTTACCTTAAATTATTCACGCGATTAAGACCCGTAATAAATATATTGTCATAATAAAAAACAAAGACCTTAAAATATTTACGCGATTAAGACCCGTTTATAAAATTTTATAGTAGAATGTTGTCGATGTATGACGACAGTTAGACAGTCTAATATAATCGACAATAAATTTCCAGTAGAAACAAACGACGAATAAATCTTTCTCTGCATCAATGTTTACTTTACAATCTTAAAGAAGTTGTATCAATAAATAAAAACATGAACTCGCTCGCCAAAGGAAACAATACAACATACGAAATAAAGGAAATGATAAATTTGTGAGCTTATACCATTGCTTAAGCGCTTATCAGCAAGCTAACTCAACATAGGCTACATTGCTGGCTTGGTGTTACTTCCATCCAATACCCTTACTACAACCATCAATGTATATCTATTCACTGTCTTAATTTAGTGTAGTGTATAAGCGCTTAATATTATGAGTATATTTATACCTATTAGTTGCATGAATCATAATATTATCATATGATGACATGGGATGCTTGAAGGTATGATCGATATGTATCGAGTGATCGAACTCGAACTAACCATGTGGAAGGGCGGAATTGGGATGGGGGGGCGGCCTAATGTGCTTAAGCTTCTGAATGGTTCTGTGCCTTTACTTTGCCAAGCAACAAAGGAACAAAGGAAAAAAATAATCAAATCAATTGTGACTTTAATCACGCCTAATCGCAGCCATATTACTTTCTATAACGCCATATTAATTCTAATAATACCCCAATCATCGATATCCATCCAGACGTTTAGGAATTATGGCGGAATAAAGGAATATTTATGAACACTTAAATTAGGTACTAAGTACAGTACAAGGCGTGTGGTACCGGCTTAAGAATAGTACCATATCATCTCTTTCCGAGGGTCATCAAGGCGACTGAAGGATTTCAGACCGGAGGACGGGCAGCAGCGTGCTTCTGCTTACTTTAAAGCCTTACTGAGATCGCCAACTCACTCGCTAAGCGTGGCGATAATGGCAATTACCCTCAGAATTTAAAATGGACATTCTACTGGGAAGACCCATGTAGGGTTGCCAATCGTACTCTAAAATAGAGTGTTTATATTATGTAGGCGTACTCTATCATCTATAACAATAATAGAGTACGCTAAAATACTCTTTTTTACACAATGTTTATTATAAAATTAGATTTAGAAGGGTTGGATTAATTTAAAAATATTGAAACATTGTTATGTCCTGCAAAAAGTAGCAAAACATACTTTTTTTTAAATTTAAAATAAATGATACTCTTGTTTAAAAGTCCGTACTCTTTATTACTTGACTACTACTATTTCCTATGTATCTTCTATTAAAAGTTGGCAACACTAGACAGTGGTACTTCATAATGTACTACTATTTTTGGGCTAGTTATGTAAAAACATAATGGGATAGTAGGATTACTCACAAAACACATGTAGAACGAGATACAGTGGAGAATAACCACTAGTAGCCGTGTAGTCGGTGTAGTAACGTGTAGTAGTGTAGATATCGACTAGTACAAGAGTTCTACACGTGTAAGACCACGTTGGCCGCGGGCTATTCTTGAACCAACCGGGTGTTAGCGGGTTTGGTGCGGGATGTGAGAGGCTAGCGGTTTAGACGACAAATGTTTTCAAGATTTTTTAAAATAACAACTCTAGGTTTATTCTTCAAATTATAAATAGGCATTAAGTATGTTTCAATGTCAAAAAACGGGTTGCACTCCGGGAGTGCCGGCAGAAGTGAAAACTTGAACAATAACGTTGTGCATTTTTTAATATTTTGGAATGGTTATTTTTTTTTATCAGTATAAAAGTATTATAAATTATGTGGTTAAATACAATATTCATCTATTGCGCTATCGTACACAAACATGACAATTTAAAAAATGACAATGACAACGACATGACAATTAAATCAAAAATATGAAATATTTATTCACAAATTAAAAAACAAAAAAATAAAAAAACTTGTGACAAATGTTATGTAACTGAACTGAATAGATACACCGGTTTTTTTTTAAAGATTACTAGGAATGTGGGATTGGGTCCCAAGACCCACATTACTAGCAATACTGTTAATCCCTCCAGCTAAGCTCAATGGCTTGTGTTAGGAGTGGGTCCACGTGGGTAGTATAATAGGTATGATTCAAACCTCATGATTGCGAGTATGATGTCTTAGCCATTAAGCAGATAAAATAATATAATATATCATATATTTTATTATTTTCAGCATCAAACGGCAAAGGATCGTAATGGTTTTAAACAAAGAACATTGATAGAGGTTTTATACCATCGTCCTGTCTTTCTCCACTATTTTTGTCTGTCAGACATCATCTTTGAGCTCACATTGATAAATACGTCAGTTTTCAATCGGACAAACCGCTACGTCTGGCGTCTTGCACCAAAACTGACCTAACAAGCATATTTCAGTGCTTCGTGAATGGCATATGTTTTCTTAAACAACATATTGTATAATTTGTCTCGTCTCTTTTGTTTAGTTAAATAAGGACCTGACTTCAAAGTTGCTGTAGAACTTGAGCGTCTTAGGGATAATAAGTTATCAATATAAATAAATTAACTCCAGTATTGAGCGAATTCAAAAGAAGAAACAAGATTAGGAGATTTCATAGAACAGGGTCTATAGACCTAGACTATAGATATACCTTTAACTTTCTAATCTACACGTAATACCTACCTACGCATTAGCCAATCTATCTTACTCTTATTAACATTAAACCTTGAAAAAGATCAACATTAAGAACTGAAACTACAAAATCCAACAAAACATCTATCTACCTATAAGTATACAAGTAACTATATATTCACCAAACGAAACCAAATATCTAACAATGTTGCCCACCATAACGTGTATTCAAGGTTTCCAGTTTATTTGCCAGCTCGGTTTGAGGGCAACCCGCCTAAATACGCGGCTAGCCACTGACCAATACACACACACACACATTGATCAGACTTGACTGATATAACTCTAACTCAACACAGATCAGAATTTACTTCTCTTATTTTAACTCAAAATTTTGTAGATATTTACTTCGGGTATGCAACACTTTTGAAGTTATTGACTCTAAAGACATTTGTGTCAAGTTTATGATGCAATATATAGTCATTAATAGGTAGAGCCTGTGAGAAAGGAAAAGACAATAAGAAACACAGGCATACTTTTTTTTAAATTGCAATTTGTGCCGTGTTACATTTAAAGGTCAAGGCAATCAAAAGGCTAACCAAAATCAAAATGTATTACAAACACTTTATATTCGCTAAGAAGGATATAATATTAATTACAATAAGTCTAATATCATCTAGGCTTTATTAATTTATCTAGGAGCACGTGATACCAAAGCGGCTATTAATAAAATCTACATGAGGAAGGTAAAAAATACTCAAGGCGATCCACTTTTGGCAAAATTTTCGTTGAATCTGGCAGGTGAAGCGATGTTTTTTATTCATAAATGTTCTGCTAGGCTCATGTAATGTAGACATAGGTTTTATTAACATAAGATATAGAAGCTATATTTAAAAGTTTCAAGGTTTCGGAAGCAAATTATTGTAAATTAGATTAAGATTACTATTCTTATACTTTAAATGTTATCAAAACTTCTAAATGAGTTCATTAGGTCTAGACCTAACGAAATCTAAATCTTTAATGATCGCGAGAACCTAAACTATGGTAAAGTAAGGTCACAAAATGTGATAAGGCATCTCAGGAGATCCTAAAAAATCTTTCAATATTAAGGTACTCCTGCCAATCTTCACAAATGACTCGTCTCAACGCCAAACAGACAATTTCCTCTAAACCAACGTAGAAAGAGAATGATATGTTAACAAAACAACTTGATCTCCAGTAGGTACTTTATCAGCTAAATGGACTCGAAGGTTACAGCATTGTACTTCGATTGATCCTTCACCTTCCTACATTCGGTCTATTGTGCCCTGAATTGATTGTTTCCGGTCTGTCCGATGTCTTTTATTGTATGTAACTAAGTAATTTGTTTGCAGCGGGAATCTTGAGGTCGATATTTTATCCTCGACTCACTGGACGTGTTAACATCTTCAGTTTAATCTACTACGGCAAGAATATCAGTTACATTTTGAATATTTACATCAAGATCTTTATCCAGCAAAAGTTCTCCTCTAAAAACTTTGGGAATAAAACAAAATATTTGTTTTTGTGAAAGAAAGGAATTAAGTTTTTTGATTCGTTTCCTTTCGCAAAATATTCAGTCGTCAATCGCAAAAAACTGTTTTATTATTCAATCAAATGAAATCGAAACCAAAATAAAAAAGCGACTGATTTGTAAAAGAATAGAATATTTTAAAGTTAAAACAGGTTAACATGAAATGATGCAATTCAAACGATGTAACTGTAATGAGGAGTATCCAAGGTCATGCAGTGTACAACATTGATGTGACTAATTCAATTCTCCTTGAGGAGAGTTGACACCATCATATTAACTAGATTAAGGACCAATTTGTCTAACAGAATATATGAAATAATATCTCGTTTGTTATAACTAAAACCGAGATCTGTTACACATTGGCTTTAAGATACCATGTATGGGCGTTTTTGGAACGTTATGGGACCTACCAAAGTCTTGCTATATTATATCCCAAACGTCGTTAATACACCTGATATTTTTAACATCTATAAGCAACGGCTCTTGCTCACAAACAAGGAGGCTGTGTGTTTCTTTATCTCCAGTAGTTTAAAAACTTTGCATTGCTAGACACTGTCAATTTTGATGAGCCAAGCATCTCTTTTATCTTCAAATAGAACATAAGCTAAAAAAATGACAGCAGGCATCTCAGATATCTTCTCAGCTCTAAGCTCACTTTAAATTGCTAGTAACTTAAAAGATACAGAGAGATGATCCATATCAAGGCATATGATATCCCACTGCTGGGAACGGGTCTTCCCAGTAGAACCTACTAATTATAGATCCTGGGGATTAAGGGGTTGCCGATCGCAGTAAAGCTCCTCCAGTGTGAAATCCCTTAGGCGTAGGACGACACCAACGGGAAGAGATGGGTTGGCACTATTCTTAAGTCAGCACCCCACGGCAGAAATACCACAAAATTAAAAACTACAACTAAATTATTGTTAAGAAATGCTAAAATTTTGAAACTAGAAATTAGATAGCAGTGGCAAATATGAAGCTCGTGAGAAGTCTACAACACGAATTTGCAATTAAAATCAATCGAAAAGGTAATCAAACAATAAGCAATTTCCAGTAGATTAGAACAACAGCTAATTTTATAGTCTAATATTGTCTAAACCATGCTCAGATCCCAATATTATAACGGTAACAGTGTTTGGATATCACAAACGGATGTTATGGTAATATTGAAGCAAATTATTAGCAATTGTTGCCGTGATCATTTTGTTATTTAATAAACATCCAAGCTATTGTTCTAACCGAAAACATAACAATAGAATGTAGTAGAAAGTATTAAGTATAGTATATTTAGTATTATAAACGATTATACAATCGTTTTGTCTAGATTTATTAGTTACTAGCGAATGCCTCGTGGTTTCACCAGCGTAGTTCGCGTTCCTTTAGGAATACAGGGATAAAAAGCATATCTTATGTCACCCAGGGATAGTGTAGCTTCCCAACTGTAAAAGTCAAATCGGTCCAGTAGTTTTTAAGTTTATTCGTTACATTAAAAAATACAAATCTTTCCGTTTTAAAATATTAGAATAGATATAGATTAGCTTTCGCCCGTGGCTTCACCCTCGTGGATATCGGTTATCGTAATAAAACACTATCCTATAATCCTTTCCCGGGATTCAAACTATCTCTATACAAAATTACATTTAAATCGGTTCGGCAGTTTAAACGTGAAGACTTAACAGAAAGATATACCGATACCGACTTTCAAATTTATAATATTAGTTTAAATTACATCTACCTATTTTATTGGATTTGACATCTTCTTTCTGGCTATTAAACAGAAATTTTCGTCTTTGTAAGATTGGCTAAGCGCTTTGTCAACAGCTCTTCAAGCCTAAAATTTAAATTTAAACAGATGGTATTATTAATCTGTAAAGTTCTGGACGTGGATTCATTTAATTACTGATTAAAATGTCTCCCTTTATTACTCTATATCCCTTTGTCTCTCAATTAAAATGAATTATTTGTTAGCAATGTGTAGTTTCCATCCAATTTAGATTTAAGTACCTGTACCTATTTCAAATGTCATTAAATTTGATTTACAGGGGACAAATTTTGAATGGTTTAGGCGCAGAACGTCCCATTCCCAAACGGTCCTGCTGTAGCAAACAGTCCCATTTCCATCAGGTCTTCAGACTCAAGCTAATCATTAAAGATTCGTCTTACTTGAACATTATCTTTGCCAAAAATGGCAAAAATGGTACACCTTTCAACTGTACCTACCTAAATCAAGACAATTTTAAATTCATGGCACAATATAATGATCATTATTAAGTTATACTTATCCAATTAACTATTGTTTAATCACTCGTTCCTACAACTATATTTACATAGAACTTTGCGCAAGTTCTAACTGGAATACGGTCTGTTTAGAAAGAGAAACGAAGACAAGGACAGCGTTACTCCAGCTTGTGACGTCATCGGCGCAAACGCAGCGCGGGACGGCAACGTCGCGCCGAATGTTTTGTAAATAGAATATTGGATAGCGATTGTTGTGTGAGCGAGATAGTTTTACAAGTTAGAGTAAGATGGAAGATCTGTCAAAATATGTATGAAACAGGACTTTATGTGGTAGAATTATGGAATCTAAGATACGTATTATATACGGTTACAATTTTGTCCGATATTCTGTTGAGTTCAACACACATTTTCTATATGATTGTGTTAGTTAGTGTTGTACATTGGTTATCGTTGAGAGTAAAGCATTTTGTTGGTTTTGATACGGTTTATCAATGACCTGATTAATATATTTAATGGTTTTACAGCACCGTGAAATTATGGGAGTTGGTTATAACAGGATAAATTGATTTTCATATAAATTTTATTGGACTATTTGTATTGAGTTTGCTTTATTGCCACCTTGGTAGTGTAAAAAATACTGTGTATCTATGTCATGAAAATTCAAGCATACCGATGATATCTAACCTAAAAAAAAATTTTCTTGGTTTTTCAGGTCTCATACGGACAAGCTGACTCGTTTGCTGAAGTAGATTGCTACAAAATTACCATTATAATAATTGATACGTATTTTATTTATTACTAGCTTTCGCCCGCGGCTTCGCGTGGATGTGGGTTATCGCAATAAAAACCTAAGTATATCCTATGTCCCAGGACTCAAACTATCTCCATACCAAATTTCATCTAAACCGGTTCAGCTGTTTGAGCGTGAAAGCGTAACAGACAGAGTTACTTTCACATTTATAATATTAATCTGGATCCATTACTTATTAAAATGATAATTTAGGACCGCCTCGAAGTATTGATCAAATTGGATTATTTAATTACTTCATTGTAGGTATTACTTAGGCTTAGGTACCTATTGCAAAATCTATTCAGACATAAAAACTACAGTACATTTATAGACTAGTCGTAAAACTACCTAACTGGTCTGTTGGTCTAGTGGTTAGTGACCCTGACTGCTAAGTCGGATGTCGTGGGTTCGATCCCCACCCAGGATAAAACTTTGTGTTATGAGCACAATGATTTATTCTGTGTCTGGGTTTAATTTATCTATAATAATGTATGTGTTTAGAAATATAAAAGTATCTATACCAGTTGTCTGGTTGCCATAGTACAAGCTCTGCTCAGTTTGGGATGAAATGACGTTGTGTGGGTTGTCCCAAGATATTATTATTAAAAAAAAAAAAGGTTTTATTTTGAAATACTGCTAATATTTATCAATATTTCCAATTGTAAATAATGAAATATTTAAAAATACTTATCTACCTAAGGTTCTCAATTCACTTTTTTCTAATCATACAACTAATGTAATTGCTTGTACTTCTCTTGTATCTAGATACCTACCTAATACAAATCTGCTATAATCCATTTACTACTATATTACTAAGCAAAATTCATCTTCCAATTATCTATCTCATCCTAAGACGAAAATTATTAAATTAATCATACGCTCAGGAACAATGTAGATACCTAAGTAAATTTTAATAAATAAATAAGTGGGGGGTGGGAGGTGGTTCAAAATCCTCCCGAGGTCGTTGACCCATCGACCGTTCGTCCGTGCCTCCCTCCACGACGTATTGAACCCTTGCGGATGTCATGTGTCTTAGTACCTATGTATTTTAAAATCCTATTATTTACTTTCTTTCAGGAATTAAAGGAATTATAGAAAAAAGAATTGTATGAAACATCATTTTCAAACATTTACTGGATTGTATAGTAAATGTTTGAAACCTCTTTGTTAGTTTGAAATGATGTTTCATACAATTCTTTTTTCTATAATTCCTGTCGTTTGAATAATTTAAAAAGTTGCGAATTTAAAGTCGAAATGTTTAAAAATTGTTTCTTAATAAATTACGCAATAACGTTTTCTGTATCTAGCAGTCATTTATTTATTATTTTATTATATATATTTTTTCTAGTTTTTTTTACTACAAAAAATTGTTAGACGGGTAGTTAAGGACTCATCTAATTAAAAAATCTATATATATTTAGTTAATATTACAAATAAATACTACTGATATCGCAATTTACCGTATTCTGATTCTATCTACTACGCTTTACGTTAAAAATAAGTACCTAGCACATGAATATTAAAAACTACCAAATTGGCAAAAAAAAGTAAGTACAATCTACAAAATTAGTTATTAAATCAAGCATGATGATTTTGAAAAAATATTATTATGAAACGAAAATAGAAACGTGCAATACGAAAATGCAACTGAAATGGTGTGAGCAAGAAACAATGCGTAACACAAAGACAGATTATATATTTACCTTGATGTCTTGTAAGACCTGTAAACAATAAACACCATATTAGTGCTATTATTATTAAATTCTATTAACTTACATATAAAAATAAAAACTCATTCATCATCTCAAAACTCAAGTCAAACTAACTCTGTGGCGCAGTGGGAGTGTGTCCGACTGCTACGCAAGAAGTCGTGGGTTCGATTCCCACACGGGACACCACTTTGTGTGATCCACAAATTGTTGTTCCGAGTCTGGGTGTACTTTGTGTTCGTGATTTGTATGTTTGTAAAGTCCCCCGCGACACAGGGCTTGTACCCTAATGCGGGAGTCGTCATAAAAAAAAAACTCTGGGACGAGAAAGGTAACAATTTGCAAAAGATTATTTTTCTTTTCTGATTTAAAAAAGATATAAGTAAGAATTCCAAAACTGGAGCTCTAATAATATGTTATTAAATTATACGTATTTATTTATGACTATCAGTTTGTTCGAAATAAATTGTTACCCATTCTGATGTCCATTTTGTTACCAGCAAACAGCAATCGTTTTCCGTTTGAAACCTTGACTTAAATAATAAGATGCGTAGTTATATTAATATGATGTTATTTTCCTGTACGCACTATACCTATTTAAAGTTAAAACTACGCATCAAAAAAAATATCAACCGAATGGCTAAACTATGTAATAAGTCGATTGGTTGACTAATTGTCTAACTACGCTTTAGCCTGCAATGAGTGTTTAAACCATAGTTTTTTTTTACTCAATCCCACATTGCTACTCTTTTTTTTTTTTAGTCATTACACTAGTCATAGCCAAAAATATTAATAGTCTACTAATTTGCTAACACTATAATGGCCATCAAAATAATAATGTCGAATTAAAACTCAGTTTTAATATTGAGATCTGTGAATGATAGATCTTGGACTACATCGGCATTATAGGGTTAGCAAACCTAGAACTCAGTTTGAATGAACTAAAAAAGGTTTAAATAACACTCAAACCCTCATTAAAAATACAACACATTTAATTAAGAAATTTCGACCGTATTGCTTACAACGGCCGTGGTCACGGGTAGACCGAGTCTACCCGGCTTACGACGGCCGTCGCAATACGGTCGAAACGTCGGGCAATAAACAAGGTATTTATTTTACCCTAAATTATTTACGCGATTAAGACCCGTAATATATATATATTTTCATAATGTGTACAAATCGTGAACGTTTATCAACATTTAATTAACATTTTTTTAAATTTGTCAATATTGCAGTCACAATACTGCCCATCTTTTATTCAATCTGTATGCTATTAGAAATTCAAAATTCGTTGAAAACCAACATAAATAATTCAAAGTCAACCATATTGGAAAAAAGAACAACACAGTCCAGTTCATTAATAAGTTTAAATCAACAAAGTCCTGATTGATAAACTTTGACCGTGTATGCGGGTATTATCGACCGGACACGTCACTACCCGGGCAACTGATAAAACCGGTCACCGGATGAATATCCGGATAAACTACACATTGTTACCTTAGAAATGTCCATGTTAATAATGATTGTATGAATAAGTTACGTTGTGGACATTGCTTACAACCAGATCTCGAGATTATTACTTACCATGAGTTTTTTTTAATTACTATCATGTAGTTCGTACATTTGTTACTAGCAATTTTATTAACCAGCTAATTTAAATAGCTAGTTATGATTATGATTGGGTTCATATCTATATTAATATTATAAAGCTGAAGAGTTTGTTTGTTTAAACGCGGTAATCTCTGGAACTAATGGTCCCAATTAAAAAAATCTTTTTCTATTGGGTAGCCCATTTATCGAGGAAGGCTATAGGCTATATAAGATCACGCTACGACCAATAGGAGCGGAGCAGCAATGAAAAATGTTGCAAAAACGGGAAAAAATTACGCATACGAAGCTGCGCGGGTCAGAAAGTCTATACTAATATTATAAAGATAAGAGTTTGTTTGAACGCGGTAATCTCTGGAACTACTGGTCCGAATTAAAAAAATATTTTTCTATTGGGTACCCCATTTATGGAGGAAGGCTATAGGCTATATAACATCACGCTACGACCTATAGGAGCGGAGCAGCAATGAAAAATGTTGCAAAAATGGGGAAAAATTACGCATACGAAGCTGCGCGGGTCAGATCGTCAGGAATATAATGAAAGGATCCGAAACCCGTGGCTTCTATATAGAAAATCCCAATTTTGTGAATCCCGCTTTTAGATTACCGTCCGCTTTTTAAATCTTCTGTAATAGTAACTTTCAATCATTTATATGAAATTCTTAAGCTTGACTCTTAACTTGACCTATCGATTCCTTTTCATCTGTTTCTTATCGTATTTGCTTCTATAAAATTCTGAAAAATCTTGACTTTTAACCCTACCTTTAACCGGGTCTGCAAAAGCCCATAACTTTTTAATCAACCGTTTAATAATTCCGTCAGATCCCGAAGAACATTAACAAAGTTGAGCAAAATTCCATTTAATTATGAGGTCGATATCCGGACGGTCCGGGGTCATCGGCCGGGTGAAATGCCCCGTCTGAGACGAATCTAAACCGGGTATAGTCGTTTGTTACCTTGCCCTAGGTCCGGGACGTTATTCGCCTTCCTTCAATATGTATACTTATACTGTATTGTGTTTGAACTATTGTTGATGTGCACAGCCTTATTCCATACTAATATTATAAAGCTGAAGAGTTTGTTTAAACGCGGTGATCTCAGGAACTACTAATAAGATAGTTGCTGCTTTTATTGATTACTAGCTGACCCGCGCAACTTCGTCTGCGTCAATTTTCTCCGTTTTTGCAACATTTTTCTTTGTTGCTCCGTTCCTATTGGCTGTAGCGTGATGTTTTATAGCCTATAGCCTTCCTCGATAAATGGGCTATCCAACAGTAAAAGAAATTTTCAATTCGGACAAGTAGTTCCTGAGATTTTTGCGATCAAACAAACAAAAAAAACTTTTCTATTTCATAATATTAGTATAGATATAAAGTCTCTAAAGCTACTTAAAACTTAACTTACACAATCTTTCATTTTGTATTCCTGTAAGGAAATTCTTCCTCAGTCTAAACTACATATATTTTTCCAAATATATCGAACACAAACCCAAAGTAAAATGATAAGCGACGTTAAAGAATGTTCAATGGCACATTTGTGGCGGGACCCGAGACCCGATAAGCCGGTAAACGAGACCCGGGCAGGCCCGCAGACGGTTATCCGGGTCTCAACAGATAGAACATTTGTCATGATGTCGCGACACGATTGTTCAACGCTTTCATATCGGTTCGAATAGTTCATCGGCTCATTTTTAAAGGTGAGGGTTACAAGAAGTGTTACGGTTCTCTGTGGCGCGGTGGGAGTGTGTCCGACTGTACGCAAGAGGTCGTGAGTTCGATTCCCACATGGGACACCACTTTATGTGATCCACAAATTGTTGTTCCGAGTCTTGTATATCTGTAAAGTCCCCCGCGACACAGGCCTTGTATACTACTGCCTGAGTCGTCTTTAAAAAAAAATATATATATATATACAGTAATGTAGTCTATAACTATTTACTTTTGTAGAGTAGTTAAGAAGTAGGTATACCCAGATAGATATTGTCCGACCCACCAACAAGATTCGAAAACGCTCGGGATATTTGTAATTTCTTAACTATTCAACCTTGAAAGTATTTTGTAAAACAACGTAACTGATTTGGTATTTAAGACTTAAATCACTACAAGTTACGGCACAGAGGCCACAAAACTAATTATTCCAAAATCCCCTAATTCTTAAACAATTTACAAAACAAAGAAAAATATGCGTCCTCTAACAATGACATCGATTCACCATAATGATGACAGAACGACATTCAAAACTCCTTGAAATATACCAAAACTGAATACTAATATGTGACGAAGGTATAACATGTTGCTAAAGTTGTATGTAGGCGAGAATGAATTTGTGTGTGTGTGTGTGAGGTCTTTACGCATAGTTTCACGCACATTGAACCTCTGTTGAACAACCGTCCGGGTGGTCGGAGTACCCGGGTAAAGTTCAAGGGCCGTCTGCAGCCCGTCTACGCGTATTCCCCGGCGGCCGGATATATTTCACTCGGTCTTGGCATCCGGATTTACCATTTCTTTGCACTCACACCTCGCTGTTTACACTTTAAAGGAAAGTTCACACATTCGCGGTTTAACGATGTTTTTATTACCTTTACTGCCGACTATTCCTAGTTTAATTCTGTATTTTTACTTCGTAGAATTGGCCATTCAGACCTGGACGTGCAATTTTCTCTACGCTGTTATGGTTGCAGTTATTGTTAGTTATACAGGCTTGTAAATGTTTTGATAAGCTTATCTTTTCAAAGTTTGTTTGGCGTATCGTATTTGAGATTGGTTGAAAATGTTGTGTAATAAATTTATTTTCTATAAGGAGTGAGAAGGTATACGTCCTTATTGTTGGCGCGTGACGGCTCCAAGTTCAAGGACGGGCTCCGCTTTTCTGTGGATATCTTACGGCTGTCTGCGCGCAGATCCCGAGGGTTTCGCTTCGGAAATATGAGAAGGGAAACTCCGAGACCGTGAATGGAGTCATTTGCTTCTGTTTGTAAACAACATTCACGAATACACTTTGATTGTTTGAGTTGATAAAGTTTGGGTAACGCCTTAAGCGATTGTAAAATTGTTGAACAAAGTTTTTGGTAATTGTACAATTTATTGAGTAATGTTTAATTGGGTCGTTCCATCTTGTTACTGTTTATCGTGTATGTTCTTTGATTGAGATATGAGTTTCTTGGCAGCTTCTTCTCATGAGCTTTACACTTGGAACTGCCGCCTAACCTCATTTTGTTTTTTTTTCAAACAATCATAATTTTATAAATTTTTTAGTATGTATTAATTTGCCGTTTTCAAATAATCATTAACCTGATTTTACGAAATAAAGATAGTTTTTGAGTTTGAGTTTGATTTAATCAAGTGTGCCGTTTTCTGTTTTTATAAGTAATTTAACTAGACTTCTATATACACAGGGCCTCCGACTGCAAAGCTTGCTCAGAACAGAGGTTGTTTCATTAAAAGACTTACTGACAACTTCATCTGCGTAAATTTACCCCGTTTTTGCAACATTTTTCATTGCTGCTCCGCTCCTATTGGTCGTAGTGTGATGTTATATTGCCTATAGTCTTTCTCGATAAATGGACTATCCAACAGCAAAATAATTTTTCAATTCGGACCAGTAGTTCCTGAGATTATCGTGTTCAAACAAACAAACTCTTCATCTTTATAATATTAGTATAGACCAGTCACTAGATGCTCCAGATTTGTAGAATACAGATTCTACAGCTTAACGCGATAAACTATGAACTACTTAATCTACTACTATCCGTTGAACTATTTAGAAAAATAGTTAACCGGATAGTACCTAATCATATAAAGCTAGGAACTCTATATTCTACTAATTTATAAGGTTTTCCTGCGGTTTCACCCGCGCTATGTTTGGTTTTAAGTACAGCTTATATTCTATCTCTCAGTCCATATCAACCCATATGATGTCCCACTGCTAGGCACAAATTTCCCCGTAATTAAGTAGGTTCTACTACTCATTATGTTCTATGTTAAGTATAAAGCTAATATGTAAAGTTTCATCAAAATTCATTTAGAAGTTTCTGCGTAAAAGACCAAGAAACATCCTCACAAGGTTTTAGACTTATAATATTAGTTCGATTTTCATCAACTGGTTTACAAGCCGTAATCTACGCTCTATCAGCTAATCAAAATGTTTCAAGGCTCTCATCGCGTAGGTACTACATGGGCAACATAAAACCTGCATCAAATACTGATATGGAATCGTAGATATATTGTTTTATGTATGTTTGTAAATACATGAATGGAATTATATGAATTCGTTGTAGTTTAGTGTTGTCCGTATATAGACACGATAGGTTGTTAATAGTACCTATTATGGTTTTAAAATTAGTTGTAACACCGATAGAGTTAACGATACATTTTAAATTTTATCGATAGTATCGATTAAATGGGTACCGAAATTAGTACCTAATACTATTAATCGATATTTTTATAATATAATGTATTATGTAATGATTATGCGTGTTTTACTCGCAAACGGCCATAAGATTTCAAAGTAGCTACTATTGGAATTAGATAACTAATAAACGTACCTATATATTTGCATATAATGCATATATTATAGATAAATTACACCCAGACACAGAATAAACTACCGTGCTTATCAACAAAGTTTTATCCTAGGTAAGAATTGAACTCACGACCTCTGGCTTAGCAGTCAGGATCACTAACCACTAGAGCAACAAGCCAGTCAATATTTTCCTACTTAAATGCAGACATGTTATAGTAAGAATTAAAAATCGTGCTCACTAGGCGGACAGATAGGTAATTTAATTACCGAAAGTATGTTTTTTTTTAAAAAGAATACTCCGGCTGTGGCGAGCAAGCCCCGTGTCGTGAATAAAAACATGAAATTACTAGACGAAAAATATTATCGACTTAAACTATCGATAAATAAACTATCGACAGTTACACAGCACTAGTGTGAATGTGTCACGTAGCAGGCGTAGTGTGAGCTAGACGCCACGCGGTCTGCCCGATTCTGATTACATTGCATATAAAAACAACGTACATATATGTATTGATCTGTTTGTTTTTGTGTTTGCGATCAGCTGGTTTAAACTAGTATATTATAGACCTTGACACCTTTTAAAATATTCGTTCTATTTGTTATAAGCCCGTGTCTACATGGGTAGGATCTTTTTTAGGGTTCCGTAGCCAAAATGGCAAAACGAAACCCTTATAGTTTCGCTATGTCTGTCCGTCCGTCGCACGAAGCGTCCGCAGACGAAGTTGCGCGGGTCTGCTAGTTTAAGATAAAAAGAAAATGTAGGATTTTAATTATGGTAACATTATTGTCAAAAAAACGATTTTCTAAAAAGAGTTCTTATGTAACTAAGTTTCTTATTTAACTGTTATTCCACGAAACATTTTTCCAAATATTAAGTAGGACAGTGAGAGCCTATTTCGCAACAGTTTACAGAAATTAAAAACACATCACAGTGGTCGTCAACCGTTATGAGTGTAACCACAAAATAAAGAGAGTGCAGAAGGTAACCTGCATACAACTCGCGGACGCGCTCGCGCTGTTGAAGGAGGTCTGGCTGTCAAAGTTTAAATACGTATTTTTTATATTCCAATAAATGTTTTTATTGCTAAACTAGCTGTGCCCCATGGTGTTACCCGCGGCTTATGAGCCTATGTGTTAATCCGGGGTGTCAGCTAACTGCGTGCCAAATTTTATTAAAATCGCTCCAGCCGTTTAGACGTGAAAAGTAACAAACATACACACTCACATACTCACAAACTTTCACCGTTATAATATTAGTGTGATTATTATTGTTATTATATTTTAAATCATATATATTATTATCTTAAAACCGTGCTGTAAAATATAGAGGATGTCGCATTATTGCGCAGTCCCATTTTAGTCAAAAAGAAAGGTTGATTTAGGTTATTGACAGATAAAACAGATACAGTTTAGTAAATATGCACTGGTTGTACTTTTAATGCACTGACATTCATTGGCCCATAACTCATATTTGCCATAATTAATCTCAAGTATTGCAAAATATCCACAAACTATGAAATTTGATATTTCGGAGACCTGACTCTACTACTAGCGCCTCTAGCGGTGAATTCAGGCGCTATTATATAATGTGGCTCGATTGAGGTACGTATGAGTTTCATTCTGTACTCTTAGTATTTTGTGGTGTGACCTCTTCAAGAAAAATGCAAATATCGACTCATTTCTTCGAGAAAGTTCCCACTTCTGTTGTGAAAGTAGGTACATAGGAAGTATTTACCATTTTATCCCAAGTTATAGAGTTACTACTGTTTTATAGACTCTGAAATGACCGTAAATGTCTGTGGTACATGAAATATGACTTGATTTTATGATCGGAATATATCACTTTGAAATATGTGTATTTTGCCATATTAAATTCCATCTTAGACTCTATTTTCTTGTTGTTTTTATTTTGCGAGGTTAGTCATAATTTTTGCAAGATGGATATTTTCCGAAACGTGAAATAAAAAGTTACTTAACTTCAAAATTATGAATTTTCTTCAGGTTCTTCTTTCTTAAACCAGCTTTTTATCCGACTGCGTCAGAAAAAGGACTTTTAGACCACTTGTATGTATTTCATTTCAGTCATCATGTGAGGTCTCGTTGTAAATTCTCTCAATTAAAGGAGTGACGTAAGTAAAGATTAAAAAAAACAGTCAATAATTTTTCAAGCAGTCCGTTTTTTTGCATTCATAATTATTTCTTGCTATTAAAAAACTTATATAAATCCCTAAAATTCAAATCACACAATCCATATTAGTACACACTCACATATCTATAAAGTCTAAGATGACTCAGGGATTAATCCCTATTTTATACCATTTACATTTCTACCCCGCCATTTTACCCCACATGGAGCTAAACCGTAAAATAAATACCAAACTTGTAGAGCTTCGGTGAATATATTAAAAGCAGTATGAACACATAAAGGTGGCAGGACCACCAACACTAATTGCAGTTGATATGACTCGTAAAGTCAATTATGGCGCTCGTGAAAACGTCCTGAATTAAAATTTACGCCCTCTGTTAAAAGCTCTATGTAGGAATATTGTTATTTATATAATTTTATGGTCGCATTCAATATTCTGTGAGTATTGATGGTTAAATAAATATAAATTACAAAATGTGTTTTAGTGATGTAGGAATTTGTCTTTTCTAATTCGTGTTACAATGCTGCATCTGGAGTTTAAGTGTAAGAAATTATAAGTTCTCTAATAAATCTCCAATCCAAATTATAGAGAAATCGGACCAATGGTTTCTTCGTATGAAGTGAAAATAATTATAGATAAGAATAGTAAGTCTGTACAGGATATTTGTGTTAATCTTTTAAGCTGATTTCAATTGTGTTAACTTTATTGAAATCAAATTACTAGTTTCGATTATCTGTACAATTCACATAGACGCAAATTGGAATCGCAATATTCTACAGTTTTACACAATGCCAAATTGCCAAGAAATAAAACATTAAATTGTGTTTTTTAATAAAAAAACACCCAGTTTTATTCAGAAAACATGTGTTAAAGCCATCAGACAAACGATGTAATAACATAGTGGCCATTTAAAAATAATTTGCATCAAAAGGCCATTCGCTTGCATTTTGTTTTAATTTATCATCCTTAATGCAACACGGAAAAGGTTCTGCTTGGACAAAAGTGAAAATTTATAACTTTCAACGTATACAGAGAATTTTCCAATTATCCAGACTCCTACCGGCGGCAGCCGACACAATATTGATTTTTACTTTTTATGCGACCGCTTGTCCGCAGACAGCCTTTATGGTTGGTTTAAAAAACGCAACCTTATTAAAATAATGCCCCGTTCGTTAATATACCTGCGATCACTCATCCTGATACCTTTAATATATTCCTTACAAAGTATAAACATTTTTTTTCTCTCCACCTACAATTTATGACTTTAATTTTCATTTCTGATTGCTTTTACAGTTTTACCCCACGAATGCATGAATATTTATGCGTTTGCCCAAGAAATTCTGTTCGAAAATGTATTAACAAACATTTAAAATTGGAACAGTGTTTCAAAACGAAGCTGGCCGCGAATATCGCCGTCAATGAATGTTAATTGAGCGGTGTGAATGGGAAAACAAAATGCATGCGGTTTGTAGTGAAACATTTGTTTCCTAGAATCGCGTAGTTATCTGCACTCGGCCATATGTATTGATGCCACGTGTTTTTATTTACAACACTTTCAAACATCGACCTGACAACGCATGATCGGCCTGAGCTCAATGAATTGAGGCCAGTCAACGCGAGAGTGACCTAAATTTTTATTTACTACGCGTAATACAACAAATATGTCACTACAAACTACTGCGTGTGGTATCACTGGCCTGGCTATGAGACAAACGTTGCGATTTCAAGGAGGCCGTATACCCCACGGCGAGACTTTTTATTTTTAACCCTCGGCTCAAAATAGGGGTGTATAAAGATTGATAGTGTGTCTATGCCATCGATAGGCTCTATCGTACATAGCGTCTAAACGGTTCGACGGATTTGGATGCGGTTTGTTTTATTGGAGAGCTAAATTAATCAGGATGATTCTTATCTTTATTTGATAAAAATCCGTTAATCCGTTTTGAAAATATTCAGCATTATGTCTCACGTGTAATCATCTTGTACTTTTAAATTTTATTAGACAAATGATTTTATTTTTAAATTTGGAACGCAATCAGCGGCCATGTGCATGTCATTTATCTTGTATTTTTTTAAATTTGGATCGCTATTGGCCGCCATGTTTTAAAATGGCTACGTTTATGACGGTTCAGAGGTCACATCAAGAACATTGGAATGATGTTTTTATTAAAAAATCGAGCAAATCAGTAATGGGGACGGAAGATAAGAATTATCTATAGGTACACAATCTAAATTGAGTATACTGTGTAAACTTTACATTACGATACGGAGAGATAACTGAGAGGAATGAATCAGAAGAGGGATATGGGTGTTGCCAGCGTTCAGTGTGACCATTTAAATGGTCATTTTTTATCTTATCGCTTTAAAATTATTTAGATTACATTTAATGGAGTCCATTTTGTTTGTAAGCTGAGTCATCTTACCGTTTCTAGAGAAAAATAAACCAGCGTTGTTGGTTCTTATTTTAGAACGGACATGCCTTGAACTGTTCTTATTTGAACCATTTTCTAAAATGGCTGAGCTGTCGAACATGACGTACTTTAGAGAATATGTTGGAGGAAGTGCGTTACGATTTTTAGATAACTCTATGTTCATGACTCAGTCGAGTCTAGATCTAAAAGTTTAGAGAGGGCAGGCAACGTTACCAAGGTCAAATTGAAAGATGAGTGACCATTTCCCAAAAACGGTTACATCTCTCTCTGCTTTGGAGAGAATGAGAAGCCGTTGGTTCAAGACGAATGTCGGATATCCGTTCCATCAAATTATGAAAGTGGAGGAATAGATGTTTCTTTTGGGTTTTTTGGTACTTGCATGTGTGCGTTTTGTTTCACACAAAGTTTTATCCTGGGTGGGAATCGAACCCACGACCTCTGGCTTAACAGTCAGGGTCACTAACCAACCAACAAACCAGTTATTTTGGGGTTTAGTATAAAAATAAAATATTACCAGATAGTACTCGTTTTTAATATGAAAACGGAAGTCAACACTACTGATTGCCGGGTACATTAAAAATTACAAGGCCAAAACCAAGGTTTAATAAAATAATAACTTTAATTATAAAAATATTTGCCTAATCTTTATGACAATGAAAATTATATTATGTATACTACTGGCGACTTGCCGCGGCTTTGCACGGCTTATTTACATTTAATATACTTATTGTACGCAATGTCGTTTTACATATTATAGGTAAGTAACACATATATAAGGAACTCTATAGGTACTTATTGTCATTTCACTATAATATAAAGAATTTCTTGCGAAGGCTATACCGAACCGTATTGAAATATGCGGAAGGTTTAGACACGGAAACAAATTCTTCGTACTATGTGAAATAAATCAGGTTTATCTGTAAGTATGAATTTTGTTGTTCATATGTCAAAATAGCGCTCTATCCCTAATGTGTCGTGCTATGTTCGATTCCCGATAAATTCATTTTATAGATTTATTAATTTGAACCTGAGCTAAGTCCGCCATTTTTAGGGTTCCGTAGCCAAAATAGCAAAAACGGAACCCTTATAGTTTCGTCATGTCCGTCTGTCTGTCTGTCTATCCGTCCGTATATCACAGGCATTTTACTCAAAGACTACTCAATGAATATTGATGAAATTTGGTGAAAAGGTGTCTTGAAGTAGCCGCTACTTAGTTTGATAGCTAAATAATAAAAATAAATATTTTTGGGGGGCACTATATACATATAAGAGAAGCTAAAAAAATTAAATTTTAAGCAATCATCACCGTGTGGCGCGTCATTTGACAGGTCTTTAAAAAATATTTTAAGGTTTCTAATAAACTTTCTGCTGATGAAATTATTTAAGGTTGCGGAGCTCTTGCCCGGTTTTTCTGTAGTAATAGCTATTATCACATGAAGCAGTATATTCTAATACATTAAAAATATCTAGAAAACTTAATCGTAGTTTCATTTGCAGGTTTTTTAAATGACGCTACTTATTAATATACATATACCTATAAACTCGTTGAAATTCGGTAATTTTGTTTTTCAGTAATATCAAAGTCCGTCGATTTGACAAATCTTTTTGCGATATTTTTAAAATAAATTTCATCATAAAAGGTTTAGCCATGTTATAATGGCAACTTTTGGTCTGATACATTTGTCGGACAGTTTTACTAAATTAAAATTAACTAACTAGTTAAAATTAACAACTAGGTACTTGCTGAAACATTTTTTAAAGTTAATTAAAACAAGTATTCAAAATAATTACAGTGTTAATTAATAATTAAAAATACTATTTAAGTACCTAAAGTAACTTAATTTAGAAAAAATATTTCAGTTTCACCAAATTCAATGATTAGATAATATGACCAATGAAAATATAGACAATTAAACATAACGGGAACGTCAAACATTTTTGTAGTGGTAGAGTGGTATGTAGCGATTGTGCAGAGACGTCCGTCATAGTATGATCGACTGGAGGCAGTTCACCACTAGCATCGTTCCACATTCATCGCTGCGTCTTGCTCGCGTGCCACCCGGAGTATTGACCTCTTAACTAAAGCGATTTAGCGCAATCGAACCGGTTTCATTTTCCCATCATACATTTACCACAAATAAAATCTAGGTACAAAATTATACGACTTAAAACCTACCTCGAAACTCTTCCGACAAACTCAGGCTGAACAGAAAAATCCAAGGCCGCGGCACAAAATTAAAAAATAAATAAAAACAAAACACAACACACGCGACGCGTACGGAAAAATTCTAAAATCAAATTTGCGCGGGAAACCGACTTATAGTGATGTGCATCGGCCGATCGGCGATCGATAGCTGCAGCGGGAATCGATATGTTACAGTTACGTAAAGCGCGTTGTGAGCCGGCGTCGTCGCACGTGACTGCTGCCCGTGTGACGGTGCGAGCGCGGCAACCGCGGCACCCGCCCCGCGCGCTCCGCCCGCACCACCCGCGCGCTCCCATACACATCTTACTATAATAAGTATAGCAGACGTTTGATAAACAAATTACAAATTTTAGATATACGCCGAGATGAGCTTGAGCTTTAATAGGTTGTTTTACAAGTCTTTTGTAAAAAAGGCAGTATAGAGTAGCGCTTATGAAATTCTTTAACATCGTTATTAAAGTTATAATGAAGTTCTAAAAGAAGTGTAAAAGTTTGTTAATAGTATTTTATGAGTAAACATTAAGCTACTAAGTAGTCGAAATGAAGTGAATTAATTTGGATATTGGATGAAATACACGTAATATTATTTTGTATATGAATTATTTGATTCTTTTCCTCATTCTGCACTTTGCCTTTAGATAAGGCTGTCCTTGTCTATTACATTACTAACCCAAGTTGATAGTGGAATGATAAATAACATAACTGCGGTTATGTACCTACTGTCACAAAGTTTGAACGTAACTTTTAAGCTTGGAAATGAAGCCTCAGTGAATGCACAATTTTAGGAATGACAACGGTCGCATGTATTTTAAACCAAAATAACATTATGAATATAAGGACCGGTTACCTTTTGTTTTAATTTCCTTGTAACGCTTTATTTGGCAGTTAATTAAGCGTATTTTTGCTTGAATCGATATATATATATTCATTCTATTTTACTGCTGATATGACGATTTAGTATTAAAAACTACTTAGATAAAATATATTCTTATGAATAATTAAGAATCCTGTAATACTAAATTATTGACAGTACAAAAGTTAGGTTTTAGATTATAATGTTAGCTGCTAGACAGGAATAGTGTGCCTACCTAGGTGATTCTCAGTTTGCTGTCTGCAGTCTGGGTTGATTTTGTGTCTGCGCTTTTAATATTGTAATTTGATGAAAACTGTAATGCATTCATCGGTTATTTTTCCATTTGTTTACCAATGTGTAACAGACAGAACAGTGGTAGGTACTAAATGCAAGATATTTATCTTAAAATACTAACTTCCTTCCAACAATATCTTTAATAGTTATGTACCTACTTATTTATAGATAACCGAAATCGACGCAAAAGAATTTGTGTATCTATTTGTATATATGTATAGACTTTTAATATAAAGATAAAGTAATTATCCGTGATCACAGAGCCGTTATTGATGAAATTTGGTATAAAGATAACCTAGCTTAAAGCTAGAGAAAGGACATATGTTAGCGATGGGTTGATAAGAATAAAAACTTATCACGAAAACGCAAACTGGCGGAGTCAGGGAATAGTAAGTGTATTATACATTTAATTGATGGTATAATCTATACATTATTATATGTTAAATCGCTGTTCGATACGACCTCGAAGTTTTCATCGCCATTCGCCATACCCGAACGAATTGTTGGGTCAAGGAGAATCTTGTTTATTTTTACACCTCTTATAACAGGTAACTTTAAAGCGTAGGAGGTTTAAAAAGAGGTTCGTTTGTATTTTTTAATATTCATGGCACAAGTTGGTAAATAAGTTAATAATGGCCGCCTAATCTCATAAAAATCACAGACACAAGTCCGATATCCGTAGTCCGATAAGTCGGAAATCCGACACGATTGGAGAGAGATTAGGCGCAGGACCGATGGTTTAACGTGGTTTCCGAGACACGGGGGGGGGGGTGATATTTTTATAGGAACTGTCAGCTGGGCTGACAGTAACGTTGCCTAACCTCGCTGATCTCTCGAGTCACGGACCCCACAATAAGACGTGACACATGATCGTGATGTGGTCTATGATCACATGCAAGGCATCAAGATCATAGATACTGTACAAGTAAGCCAAACGGTTGTCTCCTACGAATTCGGTAAAATATTGCAGATGAAAACTTCTGTAGAGAATCGATATTTCCTTAAACGGGCGATACAACTAGCTATGGCTCTATTGTTTTAAAATAAAAACAAGAATAGGAGCTATAAAAGTTAAAATTTTAAGTTAGTTTAAAATTTAAACGAATAATCCAAATGTTCATCCAAAGGGCAGATAAATTGTCATTTTCATTATAACAACCACTAAATTGCCCGACCATTCGTTTGACAAACAATGGTTAAATCTCAGCGAATTTAACCATTAACTAAAATTGGACTCGAATTTATTGTGTCCCAAAAATTATATTTTACATTTATACGACAAATTTGTTTTCATTAGCGTCACAGTTAATGAGCAATTAGATGGCTACGAGTTCCGTTCGTAGCGGCGTAGCACATCGTAGAAGCGTTTCACTCGAGTTACGCGGCGGTGCTTATGCAAAAGAGGCCAATATTTCATCGCTCCTACGTCTATTGCAGCCAGCATTATCATAACAATCGGCCATACTACGTACTAGCTTTTCTTATAATAATAATTTCATAAGCATTAAATACACACAATATCTCGCCTTAATTTATTACTCTATTATCATTCCATTAAACAACATTGACTTTAATCGATAAAGCAAACTCAATTCTATATCGATTAAATGTCTCAGACAGACTAAGCGAGATGACGCGATACCATCACCAAGCTGACGTTGTTCGTTCGAAAATAAAATATATTTTTTTACGTCGTGGAACCGGCTGCGTTCGGTAACAAGTAACAACCATGGTTTACTTTCATTTCAAGGCCACAAAAGCGGTTTGCTGAAATCGAACCTCTATGGTTTTAATGTATTTATATAGACCGGTAAGTTTGGAGACTGGTATATCTATGTGGTCGGCGGCATTATTCAGCTGAATATGCAATTAAACGAGGGCAGTTTGTGCGCTGCAGTGGGTGCGAGTGAGACGGCGAGACCCGCCACTCGATATTATATTGAACAAGTTTATAACTACGTGTATTAGACGAACGAGTTCGTACAACGTTTTCTCATTTCCCGGGACGAAACTTTTCTAATATTATAGTTTCATTCATATTGTCGGTAGTTTCGCGTAGTTTTCTTTCGTGGAAAATGAAAGACTATTTCCATAACTATTATTTCGCTTTTATAGCTTTGTTAGTTTCTTTTGCTTCAAATAGATTTGTTAAAGTTTTCTACTTTATCGTTCGGAAATAATGTTTGTTCTTGGAAAGTGTTAAGCTACACTATTTCTTATAGGCAAAGGGATATTGATCGGATTTGATATAATACCTTTATTGTGAAAGATAATTTAATTTGCAAACTCGTTGCTTCTTATGTATAGATAGGTATACGTGTCCGTGTGCAGTCCTAAACTCACACACATAAACATTTGAAATTCGAACAGTAATACCCTATAGACGATTCGATTTGATCTGTTCCGATTAGTTCTGAATGTTTCTATCGAGCGACAACCGTTTACTCTTGATGAAATATACCATAATAAACTAAGTGAGTATAAAAATGAGTGAAAACCATTGACGTAGAGAACAGGACTGCGCCATAAACTCACAAAATTGACCACTCTCTAGAAAGAGACAACGCTACTTTGTGGACAACACCTGTCAAAGGCCGCACGAGTTTTTTTCTCTCTTTTACGTTTTGCAGTCAATATTTACTTTTTAATTGAAATAAGAAGTTGTTCATCTTAGGAAGAGTTTGTTTTATGTCAGGAACTACTGGTTCGAGTTGAAAAAATAATTTAATTTTTGGATAGCCCATTTATCAAGAAAGGCTTAGAGGCTACATAAAACATCACGCTACGACCAATTGGAGCAGCAATGACATTATCCAAAAACGATGAAAATTGACGCAGACGAAGTTGTGCGGGTCAGCTAGTCATAGATATAAAGACTGGACTAAGCAATAAAACCAGCCTTACAAAATTGACCACTCTCTAGAAAGAGACAACACGACTGTGTGCCAATACCTATCTCTTTTCTGTAGGTATAATAACAAAGTCAGTATTTTTATTCATTGTCTGTATTGACATGGACCATATTTCTGGAAAGAGATAACTATATTGGCCGCATGATAGTTGTCTCTGTCTGTATGTATTTACATCATACCTGTAAAGGAACACTCAGTCCAGTCTCTATGTCTATGGTTGCAACAAAGTTGCACAGAAATAAGGATGACGCATGCCCTTGAAGATATTTAATGAATTTCTATTTTTATTTTCATCTGACCTGCTTCTTTCTACGTCAAGATGAAATACATAATGCAGTACAATTTTCTATTCATCATAAATATGTATCAGTTAACGTATAACGGTGTAAGATGCAAGAAGACTGTTTCTTGGCCACATCAAGAGCAAAAGTTGCCATCATAAAATTTACTTTTAGTTTTGTGTTGGAGAGAAAACTAATTAATAATAATATCTTGGGACAACTCACACAACGCTATCTGATCCCAAACTAAGCGGAGCTTGTACTATAGAAATCAGACAACTGATAAACATACTTATATATTTCTAAATACATACATATTATAGATAAATAACACCCAGACACAGAATAAACCATCGTGGTCATCACACAAAGTTTTATCCTGGGTGGGGATCGAACCCACGACCTCTTGCGTAGCAGTCGGATACACTCCCACTGCGCCACAGAGGCAGTCTAATAATATAAATATAAATTACAACTATGGTGTTAACGGTTTAAGAGTAACGTTTAGAGAAAAATCAGATGGCTTAACCAGGATTTACTTGTGGTCTTACTAAAAAACCGGGCAAGAGCATTTCGGACCATGCTCAATGTAGGGTTCTGCAGCCTTGAATAATTGCATCAGCAGAAGAGCGTATGTTCATGGCACTTACGCCCTTTTGTTGAGAAACGTAGTTTTTCAGCAATAACTCAATGAAGGTACATCCGATCATATACGAAATTTTTAATACTTTAAAGTACTTATTAAGCGCTACCTTTGTGGTTTTTTTCATATTTTTTGGTCACACGGCTCAAAAGTTAAGGGGGGGGGGGGGGAAAGTATGCAACTTTCGAAGCGATTATTTGCAAAAATAATTTACTCAATTAAAAAAGTTTATTAGAAACCTTAAAATGTTTTTGAAAGAATGTATAGTGTTAGAGAATGTGTCTGTCGAATGAGGTGCCACCTCAGAACACACATATAGCTATTATCTTTGGGTGCCACGCGTTGATGTTTGCTGAAAGAGTAAAATGCCTATGACATACGGACATACATACAGACAGACAGACCGACGGACACGACGAAACCATAAGGGCTCGGTTTTTGCCATTTTGGCTTCGGAACCCTCAGAAGGGATTTTCAACCAATATATAAATGGGCTACCTAACAGAAAAATATTTTTACCCAGTAGTTCCTAAGATTATCGCGTTCAAACCAACAAACTCTTCAGCTTTATAATATTAGTGTAGATTTAGTTGATTTTTTACAAGATATACTTAGAGAACCGCTACCGCTAAAATGTAGAGCCGATTTTGCGGAAATTTTGTCAAAGGTTTAAAGAAGGAGGACGACATTGGCAATTTTTATCGCTTTATCTAAAGAAACACGCGCGCTAGTGGAATCTATATAATCTAGTTAGTATAATGTTCTTAACCCAAAAAAGAATTGATAAAAAACAAGATAATAAAATATATTTGTGAAAAACTAGTCAGTATTTTTATAAAATGACAAACATACGATCTGTGCGACACTTTGTAAACCGACTAACTCTATATACGGTACGTTGAGTACCATAAACAGAGATATCGTTATATCAAGTGTAATAATATTAGGTATAAGATAATTATAACGTTCCTCAATAATAATTTATGAAGAACAAACACGTTTCATGTAAGAAAATAACATGGAGGATGTTTCAGCCGTGACGTAGCGAGGCAACGAAGATAGAATCGAATGTAAATGTTGATTTTTAATTATGTGGAGCTCTGCAATTTATGCACGGCCGTGTCTCAGTTTTCTGTGTAAACATTACGAACAAGCTCAATTTGCGTTCGGAAATGTGCAGTAACGAACCTTATTGGAAGTTTAGATACTTCCATGTTCAGTTATATAATTGCACGTTCCTTGTTTGAATTTTCCACAATCAGCATAAGTAGTTTTATAAAGTTTTCGTGCAATTTTATTCGGTAAATAATGTGTTGAAGGATGAATAAAATGCTACCTTTGCTTATTAATATAAATAACATAAGACAGCTGGTTCTTTTTATTCAAAATCAAAAATCAAAATCAAAATCAAAATCAAAATCAAAATCTTTTTAAGTTGATGATAATCTAGTCGTTTTTTTGGCCAATTTCGTCAGAGTATTTAATTATTTTCACTCATTAAAGCGGAGCTGTGAAAATGATGACAGCTCAATTTCCGCCTATCCACAACTCATACATAGTTTTGTGAAGCTTTCGTGGATTTTCCATTCGAGTAGGTAAGTAGCGTGTAGAAGGATGACTGATATGTTACCTGTGCTTATTTAGAAAAAAAAACCTACGTATTCCTAGTGTGCTTAGTGCATTTGCATTTTAAATAGTTACTAATAACATGACATTTATGGGTCATTGCTGGCTGAAATGTCACCTTTGCATTGCATAGAAAAAAACCCACCTAGATTTCTATTAAAACAAAAACTAACTAGACCAACAAGTACTCTGTAATAACGACACAGGCGGCCAAAGTTTCATTAGAAAAAGTTCTTTTGTCGTCGACTTAAACTTACTTCACAATGGTCGTAATTAAAAGTTGGCGGCAATGCGCCGGTGACAGCGGCAATCCGCCATAATCCCGCCGCCAGAGGGCGCGCAAAAAGGGCGCCAAACTCCTACAGATAAACAACTTCCCGCCTTTTTGTGCATTCACTTTGATGTGGTCTAATGCAGCGGTTTGTTTTAATGGAGTTTTTGAACACTGATATGTTAGTTATTGTCTTTGGTATGCCATAAACTGCGGAGGTTTCAATATTTTTTGTTAGGTTTCAGTCGCATTACAAACAGATTTTTATTGTTCAAATTATTTTTTCCTGGCAACATAGAGGCTACGGGGCAATCTGTCAATTTCCTTTTTTTTTCATTTTCATTTCATTATCACTCGATAGATGGCATTAGTTATACTAAATTATAATACTGCAATATATTACATTAACTAACAGCCATTATAACTCATAATCGAAGCAACCTAAAGTCTAAAATAAACACATAAATAATACCAAAACACATATATACGAACCAAATATCACTTTACAAATTAATGACCATACGATACGGAAATTAAGCGCCGTAGTCGGGCAGAGTGGGGGGCTGTCTGCCCCCTTCCATTAGAAGGGAGGGGGTTATAGAGGGGTCAGAATAGCAATCTAGGGAGCTTGAATAGTCTGGACGGTTGAATGAAATATCTAGCGTTGCGGACTGGTCATCAAGCCTACGAAAATGCATTAGGCTGGTAGATGAGGTTTGGCTATGCGTAACTTAATATATAAACTTAGTATGCAGAATTGCAGACTATTGATCCGCGTGATATGGAAGTTATTTCGCCTATATTATTGTAACTTTGCCTATTGTGAGTTGGTAGATTCTCGACTATCATTTGTCATGTGATGAATAGATTTTAAAGACTGGTTCCGTGATTAATTGGTTTATGTTGAAACGTTTTTGTTTGTGATTAGGCAAAGTTTTGGAGTATATACATATATACAGCTTGATTTTTAAGCTAGTAGGTATGTAGACTGGTTTTAAAGTGCCGGAAATCAGGCGATGGAATTATTGATAATTATGCAGTTCATATTATAGATTACAACACTAATCCATATAATTATGACGCATAGACAAAGCTTATTCTTTAAATGTTACATAAAACATTGACTTCTATTTTCTACGAAATAGTGTCCATATTCGTGGAAAGTTTAAATTTTCTTGGAAAGTCCAAAAAGGCGAGTAACATTTAAAACATTATACGAATTTGAACACAACTGCTCAGAAAATAAAAGTCAATATCCTATGTACGAATAAAAAAATCACATCGACTCTGGGTCAATGTAAAATGAACCTTAAAGTTTACTAAGTATGGAAGCATTGTATAACAGTATTCTTACAAGTAAGTATCTTAGTACTTAACGTCTATTTTCATCCTTCCTTTGTCCTGCTTTAATTAGCACATCGAACCTAATAAGAATGCAAAATGGTTCTAGTGTTAACATTATTCCATTATTAGGAGACGGCCAACGTGATATATTATCAAGTTAAAATTAAATTAATATTATCCCTCCTCCTTTTGGATTGGGGCAGGGTTGCCAGATAACATGTTAGGAAGAAAATACATAGATACATTATTTTGTTATTACATGATCCACGAGAATTCATGTCAGTATTCTTAATTCATGTGGAATGCCAGGAAAAATATTAAGTACTAGCGTTCGCCCGCGGCTCCGCCCGCTTGGATGTCGGTTATCGCGATAAAAATATGCTATCCTATGTCCTTCCCCGGGACTCAAACTATCTCCATACCAAATTTCATCTAAATCGGATTAGCTGTTTGAGCGTAAAAGCGTAACAGACATACAGACAGAGTTACTTTCACATTTATAATATTAATATGTATAAATGCATCTCGCAGCACCTGCGGATTCGGAGCCCGTCCGAGCCATTTTTTTTTTAATAATATTTGCCTGTATTTTCCCACTGCAGGGCCAAGGCCTCCCTACTCTCTCTCCATCTCTCTCTGTCAGTCGCTATATGATGCCAATATTTTTCGCAGGAGTGTAAGTCATTTGGTCATCTGCGACGAAGTCTACCGCGTTTTCACTTGCCATTTTGTTATTATATAAATAGTGTATATTATTAAACACATAAAATAAAATATACGAAATCCGTAATTAGAATATTACCATTTCTAAAAGATACATTTAATCTTGACCCATATTTTACCTACTTTAAATGCGACTAAAATCTTAGTTCCACTGGAACAAACTTTACTAAATTGGCGCACATTCGTTTCAAGTGTCTGACACAAACGTGTGTAACTTTGCCTCGAATCCCGGGAAGTCGCAGCACTAGCAACCCTGCCCCGCTATCTCTCTGATATATAGAGGATGTTTAATTAAAATATCTTTAAGTGATTTACGACATTATCGATAATGGCGGGTTCAAGGCAAGATTTATCGCTGACAAGATTTATATATGTCTACAGATAGCTATTATGATTCATTTATTTGTTTATATTGACGATCATGTGTTGTAAATTTAACTTGTTGACTTTATTGCTTTGGTAAATGATTGCTGGTTGATAAAAGTTCTTGAACGTTGAAGTTTACTTGGGCTTGACCAGCTCTTAGAAGTTTGTGTTTAGTAGTACAGTGGTATCTTTTTCTTTAATATATTTGTGTAATAGGACTGTAAATTGTTACCATGTAGTCTTTTAGACTGAAAGAGAAGAGAAAAGAAAAGAACTATTATTAGACACTCCGTGTGTAAAGTTCCCCCGTTTTTGCAACATTTTTCATTGCTGCTCCGCTCCTATTAGTTGTAGCGTGATGTTATATAGCATATAACCTTCCTCGATAAATGGGCTATCCAATAGTAAAAGATTTTTTCAATTCGGTCCAGTAGTTCCTGAGATCATCGCGTTCAAACAAACAAACTTCAGCTTTATAATTAGTATAGATTGTATTTTTTTAGGGTTCTTTACCTCAAAAAGAAAAAACCCGTCTATCTGTCAAGACCCTATATCTCGGGAACGCGTAGAGCTATCGAGTTGAAATTAAAACCATATACTGAGGTATCTAGTCCCTTAAATCTGTGAAAGTTCTTTCTTCTAAGTTTAGGTAAAAAAAAGATAAGGCCGTTTATGCCGCAAGAAACGTGTATTTCGACATGCTAGGGAAAATTTATAGTGTACTTTCCGTTGGCCTAGAATTATGAAATTTGGCAAATAATACCGTCATAAACTACAATTATAGGAAAAAGACTGAAAACACAAAAAATATAGTCTTTGAAACCTGCGAGACTAGATTCCTGAACTATAGTTAGCAATAAAATGGACGATCCTATTATAACAAATCATTTAGACTTATCTGCAATGCACATTTGCCACTTAATCGTAAAAAAACCGATTTAACTTCCAAACAAAGAAATATTTGTTTTCCAAAAATGTAATAAAGATATTTTTAATACAAACATGGAAACCATCATTTTTATTAGCCGCCACGAACAACAACGGGTATTTATAAGAGTTTTATCGGGCAAATTCGATTCATTGCAGTACCGCCGTGCCCCGGGATACCAATTTCCAGAGAAAATTAAATTTTCCGTTCACCCGGAAAAAGTTAAGGCTCCGAACGGTGACTTGTACGTTTTTATGTTCCAAGTCCAACAGAGTAGGTATACTGTTTTTACAACTAGACATTTTATTAGATACGCTCTGTGGCGCGGTGGGAGTGTATCCGATTGCTACGCAAGAGGTCGTGGGTTCGATCCCCACCCAGGATAAAACTTTGTGTTATTAGTACGATGGTTTATTCTGTGTCTAGGGGGGGAGGGGTTATTTATCTATAATATGTTTGTATTTAGAAATATATAAGTATGTTAACAGTTGTCAGGTTTCTATAGTACAAGCTCTGCTTAGTTTGGGATTAGATAGCGTTATGTGAGTTGTCCCAAGATATTATTTAAAAAAATATATATATTTTGAATGTTAGAATTTGGAACCGTGTTGTTTAATTTAATGCTAAATTTTTGAGTTTGCAAAATAGCCTACAAAAGTTTTTTGATAAACTTTACAAGCAATTATGCCAACAACATTGTGGAAATAATGACAATCTGCACATTTAATGCATGAAAGTGTATAAAATATGCAAATTTCGTAAGACCTCGTCTTTGTGCAGTAAAGGCCGCGATGGACGGAAATGAACCTTTAAAGTGGCAATAAATACAGAAATGTAGGATTTGATTAAGTACCTAAGAACACATTAATAAAGAGCAAAGTAAAATACTTGAAACCATTTATGCAACCCCAATGATAATATTTATCTTTCAAAAGACCAATAAAGCATTGGTCGCACATTTATATTCAATTTACCCCACAGTACTCAGTTTAAAAATAATTTTACGAGTATCAACTCACACGTGGAAGTGTTATGTCAAAATTCCAAGGGATTACAAAAATCCCCGGCACAATTTGATAACATAAATATTGAAAACGGTAGTAAAACGCACGGCCGGCTTTTACGTTATACGGAAATATAATCCAGCAATAAAACAGATTTCTGAACGTACTCGCGTAATCCGCGATATATTAAAAGTCGACAGATAAGCCTCTTATGGCATATACACGTCCTGTGCCGAAGAAAAAAATAATATTTTTGAATTACTCTCTTCGAACTAAGCAACTCTGCTGTGTGAGTTCTTCTACCTTGCAAAATATGCTGTGCAGAAAACCTTGATCTTCTTTCTGTGAGTAAATAAGGTCACATATCAAGAGACCGTTTAGAAATTCGTGTTTTAGGCTTCACTGTATGTACAAAAAAACTTGCATGTCAAATCAGTATTCCAATTTCAAATGAGGCGCCAAAATTAAATAAAAAACCGGCCAAGTGCGAGTGGGACTCGAGCACTGAGGGTTCCTTACAAAATAGGTGTGTAAATAGTTCGTTCATCACGGGAATCTATGTAGACACACCACACTGTGTCAACCAAGTTGCAAAATGGTGACGCACCAGCTGTTGTTACGCAAAGCATTTCAGGACACGGTAATATAAGCAAGACTCATAATACTAGTAGCTAATATAAAAAGAAATAGTTTTTAAATTACTCTATTGAGTAAAAAAATGTTTAAAAATTATAACATTAAAAAAAAGTCATGTATGATATATATGCAATGTACGATTATAAGCACTTCGAAAAAACTTGATTTCCAGTTAAATCTAACTTTTGTTAGTAGTGCAACCTTTAAACCAACTTGATATATTATAATATTTTTGTTTTAATGGGATCTTCGTAACGAGACAAAATTGAACCTAATATCAGAAAACTCACACAAGACCATCTGATCCCAAACTGAAGATAACCTCTTCTGCAGTAAGCAGACAGCTAATGCTCGTAAACAAATTCTAAATATTAATAATATCTATTAATATAAAACAAAGTCTTGTTAGTTACATCATTTATAAATCAACAACAGGTAGTAGTTCGAAGAGAAGAGGACTTTTCATGGTTTTTCCTGAATAACATAATAACTTATTGACATAAAAATGAATAAAAAAAAATATTTGACACGCTCATAACAAGCCCTTTCATTTGATATGTTACACGATACAGTTTGCGAAACTCTTTTCTTTTAATTGTATAGTTTGCTCATTATTCTTTTATTTACGTTACATGTCCGTATTTTCGTTAAAGTGATACTTAGGTGGAGTGATGATTTACGCAAAACGGCTGGCAGGAGCTGGATGCGAGAAGCCGAAGATGTGCAAAGTGGCGTGCAATTGGAGAGGCCTATGTCCAGCAGTGGACTGCGATAGGCTGATGATGATGATAATACTTAGATGTACCAAATTTGAACCTAATCGGATATACAGAAACACGAGTGATCCTATAAGGGTTTCGTTTTTTCCTTTTGAGGTACAGAACCCTAAAAAAATTTAAATTACGAACTCTGTAAAAAAAGAACACCGCCATTTTGAAAACTTTCCCTTTCACCGTTTTTACATGAATTAAGCGTAGCAGATGCTATATAGCACGTTACAATATTATTCCCGTCTACAAACAAACTTTTTCTGTGTCGCGCGGTATATATTTAAATTAAACATAAGTTTTTTCATGTACTACATAGATAATATGTAAATGTGGTGGAACTTTCTGGATATCGACATGTGCATGAATTATTCAGGAACATACTAATACATTATGTATATTTTATTATGTAGAACAAAGGACTTTTTAAATATGTCATTATGGAGACTTTATAGTGACTGGTTTTTAGTTTACGTGATTAATTAAGAACAAGGCAAAGCAACTGAAATTTACAGTAGGATCAAAGTAACTTGACCGGATTGAAGTTGGCGAAAAGTGGTTGCGCAGATGCATTTTTTAGTAGTAAATGGTGACAGGAAGAGAGGAGAATGCGGGCGGGGGCGGTAACTAAGCCAAGAGAATTAGAGATTCGATTACGCATTACATTGTCATAATTAGTATTACTAACTCATGTTTTTTGTGATTTTTTTCGTTAAGAAATTGTTTTTCAAACTTTTGTTAGTATTTACGGTAACTGTTCTAAATTTAAACTTTTATGAACTAATCTTTAAAGTATTTTAATATTGTTGAAGTAAAATTTTGTTCATATTTTTAATCGATGAAACATAATTAATCGTTTTTGTAAGTAACTTTAGGGTCGCATCTCTATGATATGTGCGAAAGTGATAAGAACCTAACTTCAATTCGGTCAAGTTACGTTAATCCAACTGTAGGTTAAAGTAACCAAAAATAAAAGTGCAGGTATTTGTCAAACTTGCAAGCCTATAATTAGTATTTATACTATTAAAGTTACAACACTATAATCGGTTTATCTCACGTCCACTGAAGCAGAAACAATCCAAACTTATAAAATAGGCTTTTTGAAAAGTAATTTTCATATTTTTTTAAGCAAACCGAGAGATTGTCTTCAATAAAAAATCTCTCGGGTAAATATCGAGGAAAAAATGTCACGCTTGTAAAATTCGATTTTGCATTTTGTGGAACGAATTTTTATTCGCACTGGAAATGAAATATAAACAGACGTGCCTCTTATGCTTTTTCACTGCGAGTATCTGCTGCTAGATTTTATAAAAGAATATGCATATGCATAGTCTAACATAAAACTCTGTCAGCAAATATGAACTTTGATAACTACAGTTTTGTAAACTAAATTCTAAAAATAAAATGTAACGATTCGTTCACAAAAGGGAATCAAAAAACAACAAGAAAGCGTCAAATTCAAAAATAGAACAATAAATTCACTGTTCTAAGTATTTCAAATTCAAAATAGGAACATTATTCCACATTTCAAACATAGAACACGATTGATAGGGTGAAATCGATTTGCATTAGAATCGAGTTCCCGTGTACGTGACATTATAGTGCATCACTAGCGCCATATCATCGAATGTGTCGTCCAATTTACTGCGGGCACCACTTGTTGCTTACATTCTTTCACGACAAATCGCACCGTGTGGTTTTGAATGCCACACGTTCGCACGAATCATGTATGAAATGCTTTTGCAATTTAATTTTTCTCGGTTTAGTTCAAAGCTGAACATACAACTCTGAGGAATAGTAACAAATTGTACACATGAGTATTATTATGTAACCTGGCAGGTACAATTCTCAATTGTCATGTGTACATGCTAGTTGACATGCCTGTTGCACGCTGTTGTCTGTTTTACTACCGTGTGTATATTCGCCCTAATTTATCTATACCCGAATAAATTAGATTGAATTCAACCTTCAAAGAGATCTAATAGAAGTCATTACTCACGATAGGATAACAAACTTTAAACACTCAATTACTTACAAGAACACCTATAAATCAAGCCGCTAACATCACTTACATTCGCTTCATTTCTCAGCCTCAACGACGTCACCGCATCCCTAATCGGCGAGGGTTGTCACCCGTGTCTTATTAACGGGCTCAAAAGTCACATCGATTCACTTGTTGCTCACCTCTCGCAACGTTTCACGGTACCCGCGTCCCGGAACGTGACAACCCCCGGGATTCCCGGGATCTAAGCTAAGTGGTTGCGGGATCGTTCTGTGGCAAGCACTACTGCTTGTAGTTGCCGCGGACGCTGTTTTATTTCAAGTTAACATGAATATTTAGCTTGTTTACTGCTAAAGCTGAATGTCGTTATTTTTATTTTGAATTGTGTTCTTAAGTTCTTTTTTGTTACTTTCAAATAAATTTCCAGCTGGAATAGGTAAAATGACAGACCAGTACGTTGGCTGCTGGACAGGCTACAGCCGGCAACAACAACACTTCTCACTGATTTTGACATTTGGACACTCATTTGACAAAATCAATTGAAAGTTTTTTTTTTTCACTTCCCTCCAATATTATTCGGTAGAGATTATGGCTCGCACATTCTGTGCATACGCCGGTTTCAAGTATATTTTACACTGTTTTACACAATAAACGCGGAGCTGTAAAAATAGCCGACATGTAAGTTTGCCGCCATTTTTACAACTCCACATGAAAGTTTATGCTTGTTTAACAGCAACGGCCATTTTGTCATCACTCGATTCGGTATTTGAAATTGTTTGGTACGTGATAGCCAGTCTAGCGCACGTCAATGGGTAAAACATAGGTATATTTTTAAGCATTTCTTTGGGTGAGATTCTTGAAAACTTTATGTTGGCACCAAAGAAAGTGACTTAAAAATCACTAGGTGATGATCATCTTATTTTAATGAGACATCCTAGTATGATCATCAAACCCGCAACGAAACATAGTGATTATTATATTATTACTAGTCCCGGCGAATTTCATACCACCCCTTTTTTTTTACTGAAGAACCTTCTACGGAGTATTAGAAAAAAAAGAATAAATTAAATCGGTAAAGTAATTCTCTAGTTTGGGGGATCATTTTTCTATATGAAAATATACATTCAAGTTTTGAAAGTTATAGTGGAGAAAAGTCGTCTCTTGCGATTAGTAATTACACATTCTTACACCATCTTTGTATGTCAGTGGCGACTGAGCAGATCAATTAATCAGCATTATACTAAATAATAATAAATAAATAATGAATTAATTGCTTGAAGTTTTATTACATATTTCTTAAATAATAATAATTATACAATTAATATACTGGCAAAAGGTATGAACTCTGCATACTTTGGTAGTAAGCGGCAAGTCAACGCTGTTTTCCAGCCCTTTGATACACAGATTTCTAACATACCTAGGGGTTATATTTTATAGTTCTCGCATTTTTTAATACCAAAATTTACAAAAGGAGTTCTTGAGCATTCTAGATATTAAACATCCACACGACATGACTGCCCATAGATGGATGACCGAGTCTATGCTTCAGTGAACAAGAGTAGTTGGTTCTTCGCTTAATATTAATCAACGGAACACCACTTTATGTGATCCAGAAATTATTGTTCCGAGTTTGGGTACTTGTATGTTTGTAAGATCCCCGCGACACAGGGCAGGCTACATGCCTGCCCTGTGTCGCAGGAGCCCTGTGTAGCAGCTATTGCGGGATGTGACTTTAAAAAAAAAAATGTGTGGCACTCGTAGACTGTCGCGGTAAAGCTACTGCATAGCATTTTTTATTAACTAAAAAAACAAAAAAAAATGTATATACTTTTTTAAATAAAAAAAAATAAGTTAAAAAAAAAATGACCGATTTAATTGCTTCAGTTAAATAATATATGTTTATGTATTTTTTATTTCTTTTCATTACATTTCGGAGCAGCTCGTCTCGATCCGTGCGAGCTTCGTACAGTCGTACCATATAAATATACGTTAAGCGAACGCTCGGCCGAGCTACATGGTAGGCGGAGTGGGGGGTGTTAGGTTTTATTTTCGTTACGTTTATTTTCGTTACGGAATTTCTTGATTCGGTCGCCGCGCTCCAAGCTCGACTTTAAGAGCGTGGTGAAGTAGAGAGCCCAAGAGAGGCCATGTTTGTATAAGTATTTTACCACGGCTACTCTTTTCCAGGGATTGGCTGACGTCACCAAAATTCACTTAAGACGACTTTATTTATTCCAAGTACTTACTTACTCACTAAACAAACTGAGGTATGCATATTGACGTCCCAATTAACATATACCTAAGTCATTAGTCTAGACGTTCGCATAACATTATTCAAGCAAGACCATAATAATATAAGTATAATTTAATCAAAACGAATAGGTATACTATTCACATTAATATTCAAATTATTTTATGAATTTAGCTTAATTTATGCCTATGTGGGGAACGGGCCATTATTAAATTAAATTTAGAACGAGAAATTTCCATATTTCTCGAAGACTAAGCACGTCATATTCTGTTCCAAAGCAATTTGTTTGATTTTGTTTGCTTCGACTTACGCCTACGTATAAATGTGAGGAAATATGTTTAATTTTAGAATACAATTTAAAGTTTTATATTTAAATGAAGTTCGAAATTCGAATTAGATTTAAAAAAAAATGGAATGCTGCTGAGAGTTGTGCAAATGGCGGCAAATTGATCTGTCATCATTTTCACAACTCCGTGTTTAACAGTTTTTGTGACGTAAAATATAAAATAACTAAATACTGGAAACTGGAAGAAATTGACTGAAAAATCTGCTAACTTGCATCAACTCAAAAATCAGAATACAATACAAATTTTCCTTTTCCTTTGTGTTTTTTTCCATCAGTGCCTGATTAATCATATAGGCTAAAAAAACTGAATTACGTCGCCCGCGCTCTGAACTAACTGAAACGTTAAGAAAGTGAAAAAATACAAGATGACTGTTTATCTTGTATTTTTTCACTTTATCATTAGGTTTAAGAAATATTTGAGCAAGTCGTCAATCCATCTAGTTGGCCAGCGTTTCACGTTAAAACTTAATTAATTAAGCTCATCATTTCAATGGAGCAGACAGTAAATTAATTTAAAAAAGAAAAACAATTCCGTTCAGGAAAGGAAAGTATTAAAAATGGGCGCTACAGGGAAGAAGATTGCGGACCGAACGAAATACCTTTTCTCAAGAATGGCGCCATAAAAATGTAATAGCATGTTCTATCGGATTTTTCCAATTCAAAGGCACTTTACAAGATATCTGACGCTTTTGAGCACGACGTCTTTTACTAAGTTTGCAGTACTAACCCTTTTTCATAAATATTTAGGAACGCTATTTTAGATATTCTTTTATCTGTTTCCAATTTATAAAATGTGTTATAGAATAGAATGAGACAAAATACTTTATAGCTAAATGCTCTCAATGTGCTTATATTGCACTAGCTGACCCGCGCAACTTCGTCTGCGTAATTTTTCCCCGTTTTTGTAACATTTTTCATTGCTATTCAGCTCCTATTAGTTGTAGCGTGATGTTATATATTTTAGCCTATAGCCTTCCTCGATAAATGGGCTATCCAACAGTAAAGATTTTTTAAAATTCGGATAAGTAGTTCCTGAGATTACCGCGTTCAAACAAACAAACTCTTCAGCTTTATAATATTAGTAGGTATAGATGATCAAGTGAGCATTATATTCTCATAATTTTTATTAAGTAATTACCTGATTAGAAAAGGCTTTATCTCCTAAGTTAATCACACCTTTCATTAAATTTTCATCTTAAGCACACAAATTAAAATACGCTAGCAATCCTAAAGATTCGCATCTTACTGACAAAACTTTGAACGCCAGACGAAAGCATTCAGCATATTGGTTCGTTAGTAAGACAGAGGAGAATGCAAGCTCAACCTAGTACACACGAGATATAGCAAACCTTTTGTGATCATTTCGTGTGTGTATCCGAACGTGTGTGAGTGCAGACACAGGTCTACAATGCCCCATTGTTGCTGAGTTTTTTTTTTAGTTTAAAGTTGCCAGCGTTGAGTTAATTGACTGCGGAAAATTTGTACACTGCCTATCAAAGTCAGGTACCGTTTTAGGACTGAAATCGATCTATTCAATTAATAATGTCCGGTAATTCATTTTATGTTTGAATTTTATGTTTCTTTGTGGAGTCTCATCCTGAAGGTTTTTCTATTCTTATGCTCTAACTACTGCAATAGAAGCATTTGGATCTTAGTAGTCAAAGTTCGATAAATTATATTGTGTGCTGTTTTTTAAATTGAAGCCTATATCTTGTCTGGTATTTTAAAATTTAAATAAATCGTTATTTCTTTAGCCTAGAATGTACGTTACGACTAATTATATTAGCCGTAACATACTTCATTTCTTACTTAATTAACTTTACCGTTATTAACACTAATGCCCAATAATATCTTATGCAAAAACACCTAATCTCTATTTCTGAACATGTTTACTTAATAATTAGAACGTAGCCGGTAACTGCTGATATACTTAATATTGAGGAAATATGATTAATTCGTAGCATTTAATCTGAAGAAGAAGAAGAAGAAGAACAAAGCACAAGTTCTTATTTACGCAAATTATCACCTTGTTGTATCCGAACAAATTTTTGACGTTATAACGTCATCTAAATCGATGACCGGCATTCACGAAAAAGTGTTTAAAAAAATCACGTTAATGTTTGGTTGCTAAGCAACAGCGAATGGCGATTGCAGCGACATGACATGCGATACAATAGAAACTAACGTTATTGATTGGCTGCAAAGCAACGCGAATGACGTTATCACGTAAAATTATCGTCCGTAAACCGACTTTACAGACAATTTTTTTTTTTTCTTAAATCAGTAACGTAGACGTCACATACCAAGTTGACGTTACATATTTACAAAATCAATTGTAACTGTACAGCGCCGTGTCCCGAGGGTTGTAATCAAAAAGGAGCAATTTCGCACCAACTGCGGCCCGAATAAAATATTTAACGACTCTTTATAACATTGAAACAGTATGAAAAGTTATGAAATTTTCAAATATCTGCCGGAAATTACGAGACGCGTTCGTTAAATGTTACGTAAGTAACGTTAACATATTTCGCGTTACGATTTCAATTTAGAGAATTTATTTTGTAGGAATAATATCTATAATAATATCTAATAATAATATCTTGGGACAACTCACACAACGCCATCTGATCCCAAACTAAGCAGAGCTTGTACTATGGAAACCAGACAACTGATAAACATACTTACTATATATTTCTAAAGACATAGATATTATTTATAGATAAATAATAAATCATCCAAGCCACAGAATAAACCATCGTACACATCACACAAATTTTAACCCTGGGTGGGGATCGAAGCTACGACCTCTTGCGTAGCAGTCGGATACACTCTCACCGCGCCACAAAGGCTGGCAATTAAAAAGCTATCTCTATTTCTGTATCACTTGTAGAAAAAAATTGTTTATTTTGATTAAGTACCTATACGAGTCATCAAACTACCATGGGTCCCATGCAGCTAAAGGGCATGGCTTTAGTTTAAGTTGGACTATAAAAAGCACACTGTGAAGGAACACCATGTCGCTTCACAATGAGGATGTTCCTCGCGGAATAGATGGCTCCACTCATGGCCTCATTTTTTCATTAAAATAATAGTATTAACGGCTGGCAGGAGTTGGATGCGAGAAGCCGAAGATAGAACAAAGTGGTGTGCAATTGGAGAGGCCTATGTCCAGCAGTGGACTGCGATAGGCTGATGATATGATGAATAGTATTTCCATAAAAAATATATTTTCGAAATTAACTCATGTGTTTTAGAACTTGTCAAAAAAAGAAAATAAATATGAAAGAAAACTGTAGAAAAAGGTCCGGTTTTATACTTATTAACTTTTGAAGTAGGAGGAAAGAAAATCTAAAAATCCTCTTATACATCATTCTGTATATTAACAAAGTTTATAAAAACGTTTCTTTTTGCAGACACAAGTTTAACATAAAATTACGCATTCCGCAAAGCAATAGAATACCGAATATTGCATAAACGAGGTAATAGAATGCATTAATGAAAGTTTCAGGCAATAGTTTAGAGTAACTATCCAATAGGAGCGAGTCACCCCCACCTCTAGCACCTCCCCTCCTTGCCTACACAATATTATTAAAAAAAAAAAGAAACGATTTTTGAACGAAACTATATTTTTTCTTATGTTCTATTTTTAAAAGTAACCTTACTTTTGACGATTTGGCGCGCAAACTGTTATTGTATTAAGAAAAAACAATAATAAAGTCTTGGCGTATTGATCGTTGTGTGACGCATGCGCAGTGCAAGGAAATTTGCAATTACAAAGTGCTCTGTGCAAATTTCGCCCGAGTTTATAATTCGAAGGCGGACTCCAGCGTCGATATTCGCGTCGCGGAACCGCACTCGAAAAAGAAGGAGATAGTTCGAAATAAATTTAAGTTGGATATGGAATTTTTTGAATATTTCCCTGACGTGTTGCAAGAGTAGTTTGTATAGTTTACGAACTAAAGGGTTAAACGTCAAAATAAATGCTAAAGTTTTTACCTTTTTGCTCACAGCAAAGACCAAAGATAAGTTCAATGTACTTATTTTAAAAAAAGAACGCTTATTTTAATAGATAACATGATTTTACTTTTTAATTTTTCGTGTCATCATTTAAAAATGAAACTTGTCTATGATAAAGATCTCTTTACATTCCTGCAGTAGTTCAACATTTGAAATTATAACGGTTTATGTTGCCTATCTCTCAACTTTATCGTAACTTTTAATACAAAATCTGTTTAGGTACGTAAAATATTTTATGCTTTCCTTTTTCTAGTTTTTGCTCTATTTTCCATAAACGTTCGCCTCATAATTGAATTTTACGACTACCGCAAGAATATGCAGTTTGCTGTAAGTTTTTAGTTTAGAACAGAATTTAATCTTTGATATAGTTTTTAGAGAGATCACTAAATAGGTTTGTTGTTATTATAGTAAGGGGTGAAGGAAGCGGATATAGCCGAATGCAGTGATGCAGTTTTTAATCAAAAAGATGGATACCTACCTAGTAAAAAAAAATAAAAAGAATATAAGAAGGAAACTTGGTTTTGAAGACGGTAAAAACTTATTGTAAGACTGCCATATTGTAACATAATAACAGTCTAGGGTTATTTTGGAATCAAGTGTCAAGTAAATCTCGTTTGCTGAATATAAACGGTCTATACCAAACAACTTTGTCACTCCCATTCCATGGATAGGTATAATTTTACAAAAGTTCTTTAAGCTCTAGGTATATGTCAATTATAAAAATTAGCAACTAATTTTGTTTGGTTTAATTTTGGACCTTATGATGGGGAATTTGGAGGTTGAGGGGTTGGGGGGGGGGGTGTTATTTTGTTGTAACTTAAACTGCTACGGTAGGCTAGGTATTATTATTATCTAGTCTAAGACTAGATTGTAATCTCAATGAAAAACCTAAATAGGTATTACATTTAAAAAAAAAAAAAAAAAATTACACTACAGTACACATTAGGCAGGTGTTTAGACAATTGTACCACCTAAAACACAATGTTACCAACTCATGTTGTCATCGCGTAATTCCGCAACTTTTATAGTGGGTTTCAGCTGTAATGAACTTCTATGACAATTATCAAGAAGAGTAACTAATCTGCCATAATTATACTGCTTGCTATAATGAGGATTTTAGACCGTTGGTAAAATATATTTTTTGACTGAGACTATTCTTGAATTTGCCGTAGATTGGGTCGCAATCAAAAGCCAAACCTTCCTCAAGCTTTAAGCTACCTCCATAGCAAATTTCATCTATAACAGCCTTGTATCTTTGGAGATCAAAGCATTCAAACAAACTTTATAGGTACAAGTATAGATTTATAAAAGAGACTAGAAACTAACCTTAGAATACTAATATCATTTTTCAATCTCTACTCTGAGTATTAAATACAAAATACAGCCATTAAATCAAGCCCATCTCCAAAACATCAATATCTAAACCAAAATATTCAACTCCAATAGTGTACTACAATCTTCTACCTATACTCGGTCTAGCCTTTAGGAAGTGCAACGCAAGTGCAAACGGCGGGGTAAGGGGGGGTGAGGCGTGTGCGCGGGCGGCGGGGGAGGGGGCAGCAGTCTCGTTGCCATAGCAACGGCAAGATGGCGCCCGCGAAATTAGTCCGTCTGCAGCCTTTATGCGTCCCGTCTTCATTATGTCGAATTTCAATTTATTTCCGAATTGAACGTACGTATTAGGATTTGTATTAGTTTTGAGTCTGTTTAGCTGTATGTTTGTGTGTTTGTGGTTTGGTTTAATGGGAAACTGGATGCGTTTTGATTATAATGAACTTTGTAGTTCGTTGACGTTTGAAAATTATACGCGACGTAGGTATGTTTCTAACTGTCTGGTTTTGATTTTCTGTGCCTTGTAACTGTTCGAAAAATGTTGGTTGGTTATGTTTTTGATTTGTTAAATATTTTTTATATTATAGTTCGTTTTGGGTGGAACAGGGGGGGTGGAGGAGTCCCTTAGTACAACACGTATGCAGATGAATTAAAGTATGTATAGGTAGACCCTTTTTCCTATACTCTCAACGTTTGAAAAAATGGCTACCTAAGTGGAGAGTCGAAGAGTTAGTTATATTTAGCTCTCCAGAATTTATAGGAGTTTTGTTCTTGAGATGAAATTGTAGGAAAAACTCGTATTCATAGTTTCATCTAATTTGGTAAACTAAAACAATATTCAAATACTCGTAGTAGGTAGTTAGGTAGCTACTGTTTTTAGATAGTATGATTGTGATTCGGCAAAAAACAATTTCTACCCAAATAATTGCTCAGTTGGTGCGAGTAGAATCAACTTCGAAATAACTATAGTCAACAAGAATATACTCCTTTTCTGGGGTAATCGAGTAAAAAGATTCTAAATCACGATTTCCTCATGGACCTCTAAAATGATGAAAGTCGCAAATATAATGCCGTCATTACTGACGTCATCAATCATGGCTGTCGACGGTCGCCATCAATTTGACGACGACTATTAGGACGGTCAACGAAACAATGGTATTGAAAAACCATGGGTTATAAAGATGGACACCATGACAGAATGTAATGGTTGTAAAGGAAAGATTTTTCATACCATGAAAGTAAGAAACAAACCTAAGTTTATAGTAATTTTGAAAGGCATTTCTTGCCAATTTACAAATACAATAATTGCATTTTTGGAAGATAGAAAAATTTTAAGTAACAAAAGCCGTGATAGTGCTATAACTACCGGCTAGAAGGCGCAAGCGAGGACTCGTGAGCATGAAAGGATAGAGAAATTTGAGATCTAGTAACATAGTTCAGGTTCGATTCCGGCCCCGGTTTGGCAAACCAAGTTTGTCTGATTGTCAGATTAATTTCTCCAAATATTGGGATTTCAGTGCAAATAATGTTTTTAGTAATCTTTACCTTATAAAAACCTCCGACGCATGATTTTAAAAGTTGATTAGGTATCTTCAAAACGCTTTAAATTTATTTTCATCAAACAACCTAAGGCTTTAACTAAGTACCGTTCTAATTTTCGAAATACGCTTCAGGGAGCTTGTTTTATGGAATTTTTAACCGTCTTCAAAAAAGATGGTTCCTTGTTTGACCCGTATCCCGTATGCAATATGTATGTTCGCGAGTTTTCTAAGAAACTACTGATTTGATTTTGATGCGGTTTTTACTATTCGATTGCATATTTTTCTGGGTGTTATAGAACCTTTCTATAACACCCGAGATATAGACTAAAACATAGGAGTGAGTCAGCGAAATTTGCGGTGATGTGCTTGATATTTTTTTCTTTAAAGGCGGAAGAAAGCAACAACATGGGCTAGTAATAATAATATTAACTAGCAATGTGGGTTGTGTGTCCTACATTCCTAGTAATCTTGTTAACCCCCCAGCTATATGGTAGCCTGTATGGTTAAGCGAAATTGCTTAGCCATTAGGCTACCGCCGATTAAGACAGTCCCTGACTCAGTGCCCGTGGGGTGCTAAAATTTATTTAAGGACCTATATTTCTTACCAACTTTTCCCCGCGACTCCACCCGCTTGCATGTCAGTTATGGCGATAAAAACTATCCTGTGTCTTTATTGGGGACTCAAACTATTTCCATACAAAATTTTATGTAAATCGGTTGAGCAATTTAAGCGTGAAAAGGTTGCTTTCACATTTAAAATATTGGTATGGATTTTCGCTAGTGAAAATTTTACTACAATTTTCTGTTACTCGTTGCATTTATTTCCGTTCTTTTTTTATGTATTTCTGCACCGTTCTAAGTAAAACATTTTCGAATGGTGTCAAGTAATGGATTAGTAGTTCTTTCTTCTTTGTAGCGCGTTATTGGATACATTAACTAATCAAATGCATTGTCACTGAATGCAAGCTTAGAACTCGGTGATAGTAACATCACTCCATTACATGATGAAAATGTTTTATGTAACATGGAAAATTGTTCTCAAATGGGTAACAGAACATGTTTGGCATTAAATGTACCTATGTTTTCAAATAGGTATGTTCTCTTTGGCATTAAATGTACATACACGTAGAATTATGACTTACTATCACAAACCTCGCTTTTTTATTTATTAAAGTTGTTTTTTCTTGTAATTTGAGAATGTGTGTTGTGTTTTATCAAACTTTATAAGTAGAAGAGTGACATTCTCGTACTTACTCATAATTTCAAACGATACGTAGGTAAATTTGGGAATATACAAATATTGGTCGAAATCGAAATGACGTTTTAGAAAAAACAATGTCTACGAAAAGGGCGTTTAGCACATGTTTTTTGATTTTAAGAATAACAATTTTAACCAAAATGACGTTGTAGTTGTTTTTCTTTTTTACCATTAAGACAATTTATATATGTTAATTTATTTTTTACCGGCTGGGCGAAACGAGATGTACTCCCGATCCGGCGCTGCCATTTATCTGTCGTGAGGAGGTGCAAGTTCTCGGATACGGAGTCTCTGTAACATCCCTGGTGTTTGCACCAGGGATGTCAGGGATGTTACAGAGCCTGGCACACATTTAGATATAGACTAGACAGGCCTGTTGGTATAGTGGTGCTAAGCCTATTGCTGGATCCACAAATTATTATTTGGAGTCTTGGTGTACTTTGATCCGTGATTTATATGTTTGTATGTGGGGAACACACATTTTATTGATATTCTGATAGGGAAAGTGATATTATAAAAAAAGCATCCCCATCCATTTACCGTTTTGCATCATAAGGACCACATCCCAAAACGTCCTCTTTCCAAAACGTCCACTTCTCAAAACTTCTGGAACATAACCAAGTTAAACTTAGTGTGTGTAAACTTAGATATTAATTAAGTAGGCTGCAGTACAAAAGTAAGTTACATACCTAATACTTGAACTGACGATCTGCATTTCTTTTAAGGGTGCATAACACTGAGCGAATTATTAATTTAGCGCTACGCTCACAGCGACACGGCCGCCAGCCTCGCCCTTACGCACATAACCATTACTTTACAGTGCGCAGGAACGCAACTCAAAATAAAATCGAATATTTCTTCGGACATTATTAGACAATACGAAAATCCTCATTTTTGAATTTTTCCGCAACTTCAAGATTTATTTATGGGTTAATATGAAGACATATCCTTAAATTTCTTTTTATTATCTACTAGAAGAACTCTTTGGTTAGTCACACAATTTCGTGTCCTAATATTCAAGTATTCTACATAAATATTTGACAGAGCCGGACCTACCCTTAAGTTTAGTAATATGTTAGAAGCACTCATTTATTTAACTAATTTAATCACATTTATATAATTTGCATTTCTTTATCTTTTAATTAAAAGTAGATTTTTTGGGAATTGTTCTCTTGAGAAGTTGACTTTTGGGAATTATTTTTTTGAGAATAATACGTTTTGGGAAATGATCCTTGTGATGGGGAAAAGGGATGGAAGCCTACTTCTCACCAAATGTGCTTTTGGAAGGCTCAAGATATGTTTCAGCCCAATCTTCATAGCAAAACAATCTTCATATTATATAATTTCAACTGTGATCAAAGAATATAGAATTTAAACTCAGGAAATAGCAACAGCATCTGAGATCCAGATAAACTGACAATTTGAACTCACACTAAAAGGTCATTGAACCTAAAAGGCATTTTAGTAATCTTTCAATTAATTTACAAACAAACGCAAACAACTCGATTCATTGAATGAACAGGTGGACCCGCAGGCATGCGGAAAAATAACCTACAAATCCTCTCACTACACACAAGTGAACATTGAAAACGATACACATTACGCGCTACACACAATGAATTGTGTAAAACTACAGTACAAAAGTCGCAATGTATTCGAAATGTGCAATGTTGTCGCGACACTGAGCGTTAATCTCGGTGAATGTGGTTTGTTTACTCGAATGCTGAGTGGCCGTGAACCGACGAGGTTACACTTTATTCCTATATTCGGATATTTCAGTTTGAAAGCGAGAGTGGCCTGGTTTTTGTTCGTGTTTGATTTATAGCTGTTGGTGTTACGTAAAGGTGGCATATTCGCGCGGTCACGCTGACACAATGCGAGTCGACAGTTCGACACCAATAGCGATATCGATTCGGTTCAATTTGTGTTCCCGATTGGGTACGTTTCTTCAATGCTTTCGTAGCTTACGATATGCATCATTTTCAAACCCGAATATATCGATTTTCGAATCGATATTAAAGGCATCTTGCTTTAAAATTATCAACAGTTCGGAGACAGAAGTATTTTGCACGTTATGTTTTTTTGAAAAAGATGATAGGTTATATTGGTTAATGATGTTAATCATTAGTCACCACAAAGGTAGGGTACACATGACATGAAAGAAATGAAAAAACAAAACAAAAAAGGGAAAGATAAGAAAAGTAAAGGAGTTTTACTCACTGGCGTCGCTGCCGCGCGCCCCCTGCCGCGGCCTCGCCGCGACTCGCTCTTGACCGTCTGCAACGTCCCGTCCGGAGCCAAAATAAGCTATAACAACACAGACACACCACAGACTTAACATAAAGCAAAAATAAAGTAAGTAAAACAAAGGAAACGTTAACACAAAATAAGGGAAAAATGAATAGAAACAAACATGCAATGGAGTTAGGTTAGATGGCGACAGATTAGTATTTTAGTATAAAAATATTATTTTTAATACCTAAATCCCTAATAACAGACTAATATTTTTGTTTATTATTATTAAAACGTATTTTGGAATTTGTTTGACTGCAATGCAACGCTGTTAGAAGCTACGATATTTTCTTTTGACTATGATGGTGAGAGCGCCATCTATTGTTATACAAAGAAACAACCATGAGCGCTCGGCACATTGCGGTAGCAAACTACGAGTCACATTGTAGTTCTGCTATTTCTCGCTAGATGGCGCTTTTATCAAATTGAGTGATGAAGCGGTCTTAATATGAAGTTTTCAACTTTTGATGGCGTTTTGATATAGTAATATTATATTTTTTACATTTTAATACAAAATAATATTGCGAAAAAAATTATTTGTCGTAAATACATATCTCTTTTGAAATGGGTAATGTTGAATTGATTTGAGTATTGCTTAGATAATGGAAATCATTTTGTGCATATTATGTAACGTTAATGTTTTAATTCATATTTTTATATTTTAAATAAAATCTTTTATATCATCTTTTTTATTGCGCATTTTGAGTTGTGAGATAAGAATTCAGATACGTACTTACGAACATACTAATCTATGATTAAATAACAATATGACAATGATTAAATCAATACCTAACGATTTAGATTTCAAATTCGGAAATTCCTCGACAGAAAATTATTGATGACACACTCAAATGTCAAACACATGACAGCTGTCATTGCTCGAGTTCGAAAACCTAACGAGCTTTTTCGTTTTCTAGCTACACTAATTAAATAGGTTAACTTCAACTGAGGCCACAAGAATAAATAAATATACATTCTGTTACCGAGCACATGGCATCGCGTCACACCTGGCGTTTTAGTTCGTTACTCCTGTTTTTGTGTTAGAACGCGCACGACATTTGTTCTATCGCCGTCCCGCTCTTACCATCCTTCTCTTTCTACCTCTATCTATTCTTATTCAAATGGCGGGATTTGTAATTATCCTTGTGAACAGGTCCTGGCACTTTTTCATTGGCAAAGATTTTAATAAGATGAATAAACATTAGTAAGGGCTTTATGACAAACAGCTGCATTATTGCCTTCAAATATAAGAGTAACTAGAAGCGATGTGTTTTTATTACATACGAAAATTTTAACACGCATGATAGATGATAATACAATTATTATACTTCTTTGTATTCGTACTACACTACTATTAATACTGTGTGTTGCTGCGACCGTTAAAAACAGACAATGACTTTAGAAAATTTAATAGTTAATCATTTATTTACTATTTATTTAAACATGACAGAGGCAATATTAAAATGTTTTGTTAGAGTTTCTAAATAAATAGATACTCCTATTTTTTGCTGATTCCATCTAAATACTTTTTCGATAAGAATAAAAATTTTACATTATCAAATTAGTAAATAAAATGTTTGAACACAAAACCGTAATTTTGAACGTGTAAATGGCCATTTAAGATTCAAACTGAGCTATCTAACAATAAAATTGATAGAGCGACTAGTACACTCAACTGTGTCCTTCAAATAAATGAATGAAATATTTAAAAACATTCTTTCAAAAGGGAGGAAGTTATAAAAGTTACGCACGTTACACATCGTGACACACTTTTGAATACGGAAACAAAATATAAATAATATTACCGTTATTATATTATTATTATCAAGTACCTTCATCGCACGTCATACAACATATTATTAATTAACCAATTTTAAATTAGAATTAGCTACCACATTTCCGATGCGATCTGTCTGAACATCTGTCCCTACTTGTTAATTTTTACATCTAATTGATAAGTTTGGAACACGTTACACTTATTATAAATTCATATGATTGGTTTATATATTATGTAATTTGTTTATTAATTTATTATTTCGAACAAGTATGAGTAATAATTGTATCGATTTCTAAATGGGTATAATATTTCGATACCTATCGGTTATAATTTGTTAGTGCTGCTTTTTAAAGGATTGTTTCTATTCAGCTCTTATTATTTTGATTGTAATTGTACATCAAGTTAATATCATAATACTCATCCCTTTTCAATTTTATACTACGTTGCCTGTGAAAAGCAACTCTGAAACACGTATTGTGAAATATTCAAGCACGTATTACAAGTGTAAATTCCTGTTGAGCCCCGCTCCCTCACTAAGACGCATACGGGTACTTTCACACAGTAAATAAACAAATTACTTACTCTTGGAAGATCATACAGTAGTACGGGACTACGGGTAAATTTGTGGGTGGCGTCTCGGCCTCGTACTGAGGTTGAGGCAGGTCGTGTCCAACACGCAATGCCTGATTGCCCCATTGACGACTCACGTTTGAGAATTTCTGAACGAAAGGACTTAGTGTCACATGTGTGGGTTTTGGGTAATGTCTGTCTGTACGTGCGAATGAGACGTTGTGTCAATCAAGTCCGATGGTGCAGGTGCAACGAGCAGTTATTTTTTTACTGGTTTTAGTTTAAAAGATCATATGAAGAGAACCATATTTAAAATGCCATTGAAGAAAGACCGATAAAAACTTTCTTGAAGAGGTTCGTGATACGCTGTTAATCGTATTATTATATGCATAAATAAAAATCAAACAAATTAATTAGGTATAATAAACTAAAGTTTAAAAATTGCACACACTGCGCGCACATATGCTTTGAATTTGATGAAATTAGAGAATAAAACTTAGAGAGACAAAAAGTATACATTTTGGAATGGAACAGTTGCACGTAATTATATAATAATAACTGATATAAAAATGTTAAATAACATAATACATCAAAACAAGAGTCCATTGAAATTGTACCGACATGATGGATGGAAATGGCAGTTATTTAAAATCGGTTAAAAAGGCAGGTGCGTCGTATCGTCGAAGATAATAAAAGCAGAAGATAATCTCGAACGTTAATCTGTACAGTAAAATAACGAGGTTAATTGGAATATGTTTTGTTTCATTTGGTATGTTCGTTTTTTGCAGACCGTTAGTAAATTACAATGGGCCCGTGTTTAGTGCCGCTACTGCACGACAGATGGCATGCAAACTAATTTGCGGAACTACGCCTTCGTAAACGCTGTTTCGTTTTAAATGAAGACTTTATGAAAGTATTTAGTTGCATTTTTTCCATTGTCGTTCCATATAACAAAAAAGTTTTTAAATAACTCTACCGAAGTGATATAAAAATACTCGAGGGTACTTTGCAGCTTGAAAATTCAAGGTAAAGTAAAAAGTCGACAGAAAACGGGCCTAAGTGAATTTGAAATTGGCGATATTCACCTCAAAGTGGTGATTCGGCGTGTCTGTTGCGATTCAGCGGTTTTTATTTGAATCAGAATGCGATTTGACGCGACAATATCGGCTGTGTACAGTTGGCATTCTGTACCTCTTTACACGCAAATAGTTTTTGAATAAAGATTGCTTTTTAAGTTTCTATATTGGAATACAATTGTATTACTTTATTCAACCGTTCTAGGGTACTTTTACAATGTTAAAATGTATTTAAAGCTGCGAAGTTTGTAAAACCGTTCAATTTAGACCACTCTTTGAGAACCCTATCTTCTAATACTTGTAGAGCCACCATTTTATCTTAGATTTTATTTACCTAATTTAGAATAGAGTGTAGAAAATAAAAGAAGCTGCTAGCTCAAATTAACAAGTTTATTAATAATTCATTCTTAACTATTATGTTATCTCAGAACTTAACGGGCAAAGTTTTAGCTTTTCCTTTCACTGTATTCTTTCGAAAATCTTGTAAAGAACAATGGCGTCATCTAGTTTATCTACTATAACAATTATATTGTGTAGGAAAGTTCACCAATAAATTATATCGTGAAAGTCTCGACGTCTGCAAACTAATTTTACACCCCAGTACATTTAATCAACGAAAATGAAAACTAGAATCTGTCTCGTCCTATACTTGGATCTGCGAAAGTCTAAAATATGAACTATTACAAAGAGAATAGTATTCTTTTTCACTAACTTATACTAGAACAAAAAAAATAAAAAAAAATCTTTGCAATTTAAAGTTTTTCTGTAGTAGTTGGTTCAGCTACTTGTCATTTAGGCATATAATTATTTAAAAAATTCTGGAATACTCCAAGCAACAATTATGGTTACTGTAACATCAAAACCCTTCGCCGCTATTTACTAAAAGCATTAGGTTTTAGTTACGAACCTTAAGGTCAAAGAGGGGTTGTTAAATTGGTCAGGAAACACCCTCCTTAGCCTGTAGGTGTTCTAGATTGAAGTAATTAGGGGCTTATGCCTCCAATAGAAGGGGTGAAATAAACGAGATATTAGGATCACCGATTAGCGGTTCAAGTGCGTAGGATAAGCTGGTGATGGTTAATTAAGCTCAAAATGTTTATGCTGTAGTAGTGAATGCAGTGATTCGTATTAAATTTAATGAAATTAAAACTGCATCTACGTAAATAGGGATATGAAATGCTAAGTGATGAGTATGACTGATCAAGCCACAACCGAAGAAGCTTGACATTTTGCAGAAATCTTTCTGTACTTTAATATAAGTACTAGGACAGGTCGGAATTTTGTATTCTAACACGAGTAAAAAGCTTGTCTATCTTACAATTAATGGTATTGTCTGTGGCGCGGTGGGAGTCTGTCCGACTGCTACGCAAGAGGTGGGTTCGATTCCCACACGAGACACCACTTGGTGTGATCCACAAATTGTTATTTCGAGTCTGGGTGTACTTTGTGTCCGTAATTGTATGTTTGTAAAGTCTTCCGCGACACAGGGATTGTACCCTAATGCAGGAGTCGTCTTTTACATACAAAAAAAAGATTTCACGATTACTTTGTTAGTTATAACTTTATAGGCTAAGTGTTGAATATTTGCTACGTATTTAAAATTATGCGATGGAATTATGTATGACAATTGTCACAACTTAAACAAGTTGTTATGGAGTAAACGTGACATCGCGACCAAGTCGGTGTACACGGCTCGTCCGACAATTCAATCAGTCTCCAATCAAAATTGACTCGGTCGGCGCGACACCGGTTTAAGCAGCTTCACATACCGAAACTGGAGCGACAAGCGACACACTCACACTTTGGGAAAAAAATTGGTAATCTATATCAATATTACAAAGTTAAAGAATTATCGAATGATGTGATGGACAGATTTCCGCAACTACGATGTTGATTTTGATTAAGTTTGACTTGTGTATTCGAAATTTTATCAAAATCATCATCAGAGTTTGAAGTTTAGGAACAACATAGACAACATCATTGCGAACTAGTTATATATTTTTTTAAAGTTATTTTAAATAATAAAACTACACGAGTAGTAAAAAGATCAAAAATTCAATTTGTCTCACTTTTGTGAATAGATTTTTAAATTTCTTTATTTATGATTATTCTTTACGATCCCAATATCTTCAACATTTGTGATGATTGATGAGCTTTCTTTTCTCTTCATATAAATATGCGAAATGGATGTATAATCAATAAACGTATTCAGTGTTGAATTACCAAACAAAACCCATTATTCTTATAATCAGGTAAACCCTTGGAAAAATACAAAAAGGGGTCCATAATTTTGAATTGCTCCCAATAGCTCAAATGGATGAAACATTCACCTGCTCACAAAAGCTTTATAGACTCGTAGCTTTGAGTTTTTTGCCTTTTCTGTCATATTGAAAGTAAAGTAATACTTAAATTCTACGTTAAAGAATTTTGATGACTGGATATTTTTATGCAAATCGTGTTACTAGCAAAGGAAACTTAACCCAGAAAGGAATAGGATTAATCAACTTCGTACTTGGCAAGCTTAGAACTAAATGCATATTTTTAAGTACTTAATGTCCATAGTACCTATATTTGGAATAAGTTTGCGTTTTAGACACATTATATCAATTAACAAAACAAAATTCATGTCAATATTGTTATTGCTTAGCCATTTTGCTTTGGAAGCAAATGCGTTTTAATCATCTATTTTTTTTTTGTTTCGTCGCTTACTGCTTCGCACCCAGTGTGCACACCTCCTAAAGCTCGCAGAGACCGCGATTGGCTATTGTTTAATGCCGCCGAGGACGCGGCCGGGTTTTTTTATCCTGTCGACGACGGAAGCTCAATTCAGTGCAATCACAGCGTGGTGACGCGGTACGCATTATAGTTGCCGGTTCGCGTAGACAGTGGCGCTTTTGCGGCGAGTAGCGGAACTTGAATGATTATTTTAGCATCCATATTGATTTATTCAAATTTGGAACGGCTGTTATTATTGATTTAGTAAGTTTTAGTTTATGGTCATAAGGAGGCTGATTGGTTCGATTTTTAAATATTAAAAAAGGATTTGACAACAAATTAATCGTAGACAACAAAGTTGGTAATAAATGTTACATAATCCACTAAGATTATTGTTATGAATAACAGGCGAATGAATCTGTGCATAGCATGTGGTATAATTTAACAAATTGAACCGCCTTCCGCCAGGCAAGTGGCGGATATGTTCATGATGTCGCTCTCATGACGCACATCAACGTAAACCACTGCAATAGACAATGTGTCAAAAGAAAAAAATATACTTTTACCGAAATGATGCCATTCCTTTAAATTTGTCAATTTTAGTACCCGCATACTCATGTCAATCCAGAATATGGTTGGAATGCCTGTCTGCGAAATTCATTTAGTGATCCTGCGATATTTGAAGATGTGACGTGTTGATGCTTCTAAAAAACGCCTGCTAGCTGAACATTAGACATTCTTATAAAAAACTTTAAAACAAACTTCGTTTTTAATTAGGTTATTTTTTTTTAATTCACCAAAACGTTTCATCTCGAAACAAAGAACGCGAACATTCGAATGATTTAAATTTGGAATTGGTGTAAAGCTCACATTGATTGGCGGGTGAGTCAGATGATGCATTGTCCTATGGTTGACTCATGCGCGATTAAGGCTGGCAACACCGTCGCCGAACAATAAAATTATCGACATTATGTTAATTTGACAGCTAACCTCAAAATAAGGAAATTGAGGTGTGAACCGCCAGATTATGGGGTTGGTTGCCTTTACCTTGTTTTTATTATAAAAATGTAAGATTTTATTTTAAAATCCGAACGGTTATTGTGATTTCGCGCGCGTAGATTTTAATAAGGATACGGACCTAGGATACGGTGTGCTAAGTTTTCAAATTCATTCAATGTTTCTAAGTGTACAAGTTATCCAATCAATATCAAAACCGATAAATATGATCAAAAACTTATCGGCTTACGAAGCAACATCTGACTTAGGTTCAAATTTTTTTATCTCTACAGTTGGAGATGGCACAATTTACCATACAATAATACTTGAAGATAGCGGGTATCTTTAAGTATGGCTACTATTAAAAAAATCGAACAATGTAAAAAGAGTCAAGAGACTTATCCAATAGCGATGAATGAACAGCCGATAGAATCAACGCAATATTCACAATTCAAAGTTACCCTCAATACTCAAAATTTAGTCATAGAAAGGTCGTCGGGGTACGTTAAAACGTATGTTTGTAAACAAACCATATCCGAGGATATAAGTTCAAGGTCTTACTGACCTCGCCCGTACGGGTACTTTACCCTACCCGGGTACACGCAGTTTATACCCGGCTAAGGGTCCAACGGTTTTCCTTATACGACCTCTTCGTTTTATGATCACGGTTTAAAAATAGAACGTGCGAATTGTTGTGAATGAAGTTATTTAAAAAAGGTTCGATTGTTTTTTTTGTGTGGCAATACTTTTGTTTGAGTTTTTAATCGTGATTAATATTGATTAGGGAACACTCCTGACGCAGGCGTTAAACATATTTATCTAGTACTTGCCAGTAATCGGAATCCTTAAACTAAACTAAACACCATTAGGTCCTGTCAAGTCAATTCGTGCATCACAGACAGTCGCAGTACGATTAGGCTGACCAAATTTACTACCGAGGGTACCGACAAAATTTGTAGGTACATTAGAAATATTTCAAGAATCGAGTCTCGCAGTTTTTTTAAGGCTATATTTTTGTGATTTAATTTTAAAAATGTATAGTTTTCAGACTTCCCTATACTTGTAGTATTGGCGGTATTACATAACCAAACATACTCGTAACTTTAGGTCAGAAAAATAATAAATTTTTATTCTTTGACAGTGTCGAAATGTACGGTTTTTACAAACGGTTTGTACAAACGGTTGTATCTTATTTTTACGTTAACTGAAGTTTGACTCTTTCACAGCTTCAAGGGACTGGAGACCTGAGTATATTGTTTTAATTTCAACTGTTAGTTGAAATTAAAACAAGTAACGACCGTCACGCGTTCCCGAGATCAGGGTCTTTACAGATAGGTAGACGGGCGAACGAACAACAAACTGATCATAAAAGGGTTTCATATTTTACTTTTGAGGTACGGAACCTTAAAAAAACACTTTATTCAAATAACTAAGAAGTTAATCTTCACAATATCGTTTAGATCTTAAGTCACTTTTTATTATTTTAACGATTTTTTACAAAATGGCGACTCAGCATTCTATTGTCAGCGAGACAATGGATATACTTAAGATAAGTTCGGCATTATTTTAAAATTCGTCCACAGTCTTAATTAATTTAAAAAGATATGGTTAATGAATTTGTTTAGATGTTTTTTAGATATTTGTTTAATGACTATTTTGGGTTTTTTTGGACTTAATAATGAATATTAGCTTTTACATTTTTGATTCGGACATAAAATTTATGAGTTAATAAGTTTTCTTTTTTAAATTATTTATGTACTAATATTTAGTATTTTTTCCGCGTCAAAAATCCTTAAAAATAGAGTTGTAAAAGGGCAAATCTATGTACAAAAGATATTATTAAGCGGCTGAAAAACTATAAACTCCTATGACATTGTTAGATACACAGATTGAAGTTAAAATTTAATATTAAACTTTGTCAATAGATGCTGTAGTTATTATGTAACTAATAACAATGGTTGCTCGCAAATTTCGGAGTTAGCAACGTAAATTAACTGTTATAAGTTTACAACTATAGTTAATAACATTATTGCATAAGTTTAAGTTACTTTTATATTTAGTATTTTACCATTTCCGTTGGTATTTGTTTTGTTATTATTGGTTTTTGAAGACTGCCGCAGACAATGCAGTTGACGTGGCCACGTTCTGGACCCCTCATTATGAAGCGCAGTAGGGTACAAGCTCTGTGTCTGGGACTTTACAAACATACAAGTCAAAGTACAGCCAGACTCGGAACAACAATTTGTGGATCACACGAAGTGGTGTCCCGTGTGGGAATCGAACCTCTTGCGTAGCAGTCGGACACACTACCACCGCGACACAGTGGCAGTCATTGTTTAAAATGATTGCTTCTTTATATTGAAGAGAAGAAACTGACTCCAGTGATACAGTCATTTAACTAGCACAAGCATTCCAAGAGTTAGAGTCTTAAACATGATGTTCTCTCAATCCCCCCCCCCCCCAAGCTCGACTGAATCACCCTTTTTTTGGGGGAATTTGAAAATTTTGACACTGGATCGAAGTGTTCAGCAAATGGCCTGGTGTCACACTTAGCGGATTAAGTCAAATTTTGTCCCCCTCCCCTCCAGAATAAATTTCTGGATCCGCGCCTGTGTACTCTTGTATCCATTATAACTATTTGGTTTTAATTATTTCACTATCTACACTCAATGTTGTCATGTCATTAAATGTAATGTTCACCGAAGACAAGATTGAAACCACACTATAGGCATTTAGCGAACAGTCAATCACATAAATTGTTAATGCAATATTGGACTTTATTTTCACGTAGCATGTAGCTCAACATCCCTTGTGACATCATAACCTTGGGCGTGCCAGCCTGACTTGATTTAAAGCTTGATTTTTTGAGTTCAGTCGGAAATATAGACACTATTTTAAGAAACATATTCACAATGCAATTCACAAAATATGTTTTGAAACAGTCTAGACGAAAAAATAAATGTAGGGTAAAAGGACCAAAAACAGCCGTTGGAAATAACTGAACGTCAATTAATACATGTCACGGTGTTTGTGATCGATCTCCTCAGAAACGGCTTGACCGATTTTAATGTTTTTTTTTATATAATGTGTAAAAATGAGAATTACAAAGTATTTTTTAAATCGAGATTTTAGCATTTTTATTTGAAATAAAAAATACTTGCAAAAAGGGAAAAATTGACGCAGACGAAGTTGCGAGAGTCAGCTAATATCAATTATATATTATATACATAAATTAAACCTCATTTAATACGTAAAAAAAAATCAATAGCGAAATCTACATACCTACCTACTTAAAGAAATTGAATTGTTCCTACACCCCACCAACTAATATCGAATAACCGCTACCCATAATAAATTGTCAACAGAAGGGTAACTACATTAAAAACTCAATACATTTCACCATTCCAATGCACCGCAAGCGAGATAGCAATAAAGAATGAATGAATGAATGAACATAACACTAAACCTTTATGATATACAGTGTGATATCCCAAATGCACACCACAGCCCTTCCATGATTAAAAATGGCGACGACATTGAAAAACGCCGAATATTTACACAAGCTGTGATAAAACCGCTCGCTTTTCTCTATTAAAACGTGAAAAAGTGTGAATAGTTAAAAGCACTTCGTGGGAAATGAAAACTGGAGGGACTTTCGCTGTTAACGATATAGGATAGCTTCGTTTAATGTTCTGAACTAAAGTTTTGTTGTTCTGGGATATTGCTTGAGGCTCGCAAGAATTTCAGTGCTGCTAAATGTTTGTTTAGAAATTAGAAAATGCTGAAGATAGTTTATAGTAACTTAAATTATATATCTATTATTATTATTTTTCTATAGATTTATTTATTTTCAATGACTCCAATCAAATAGAAAACAATATTTAGGATAGTTGTTTAGGCTGGGCGTGGATGAATATTTTACTAAATTTGGTATTTTTATTTAGTTACGACGATAGTGTTTTTACTGTAGCAAAATATAATCCAACATTGATATATTGAGTTACCTTTAAAATAATGTGTTCCTGATGAGATTGATCCAGTAATAATATTTTAAAAACTATTTTAAATGGCTATGATGTGCCGTCAATGAATTATGTCTAGGACAGAGAGTGCATGTTAAATAGTCTCAAATTAACAAGAGCGATAATAAAACTAGCAAAAGAGTTTTTAAAGGTAAATTCTTTTATGTCACGCTTGCCTTTTAGATTCTCTATGGTATATAAACGTGTAAACGATCGAATAAGAATACCATACGTGAGCAAAAAATAAAATTATATGTAACTTTATTTATTTTATTCACATCTCATTTCCTTGTTTTCAACTACATGTTTTACATTAAACTGTATAAAATAACCAACACGCGCTCATATGAAATACATTAGACCAATATAACGTTTGAGAATTACATGTCACATATAAAATAGAACCGAAAATATGTGTTCAAATTTCTATTTTCTCGCCCGAATAAAATCCTAGCATCCAAGTGATTTCCTGCGTAGTAGATTGACATCGGGCGGGGTGACAACAATTTGTGCTTTCACCCTATCTATTACGCACTGTCTTCGATTAGGTTAAGAATTTTAAGAGTATTTTTTTTATTTCCTTGTTGATAGCTTTTTTTAGTAAAGAAAATGTTTAATAAAAAAATATCTAAATTCTGTCAGATGTTCCTAAGCGTTGCATTTCGTTACCTCAGTGAACAAAGCAAGTTCCATTTCAGTTTCACATTTTAGTTAAAACATGTTCTTTTAAACATTATTTAATACTATTAGTAAAACAGAGTTGTGAAAACACTATTAAATTATGATCGTTTAATACTGTGGGTCTTCGAGCCACTAAGCTAAATCAGAAAAAAAAACGTGTTTCTCATTGACATTGAAATGCAAAATAACCGTTCATAAACAATATCGTAAAATCTGTTGTCGAATGATTTGCATGCCCGGTTGTGCGTTGAACCTGACCTCGCTAGGATTATGTGTCCCGACGCGTCGAGTGTACTGTAATCCCTCTCAGATACTCCCGTGTGAAGTATGATGTGCGAAATATGTCGTTCCTGAACGGAAATTTTAATGTCAGAATCGTTTTAACGTTCACTGTTTTAAAAATAGAAATATTTAATCTTACAGTAAGACAAATTAACCAATACATTGATGATGTCATGATTTCTTACGGACATTAATATTCTATTTTTTTAACGTTTGTTGTTGACTATCTATATTGACGACTTTTTACTTTGTTCTCGGTATGCTGATGAGCAGGATTTCTTACAGACATTAACATTATTTTTTTTTAAACTCTTGTTTATTTTGTCTTCAGAAAAATCAAAGCTGTTTGCCAATCTCCAGCCGTAAAGTCTAGTTAGTCTGTCACCCATAATGGTGTCACGCAGAAAAGCCCATGACTACGTGAATGTAAGACGAATCACTAAACACATCACAATTAACATGATTAAATTGATTAATATGAATTTATTACTTTTCACACAAAGAAAACGCGGTATAAGCTTTTGAAGAGAAAAGACAAGCTTCTAAAAATATAAACAAACAATTTCATATGCATCAAGGCTGGATAATCTTGAACCTGACCTCCGGGAATTCGGCTCAGGGCGCACCCGAACCCTTAATCCCCGGTCCCAGACGATCGCACAGACGGACCCCATCTTATAAACATAATATACCTACGATGTTTATCGGAAATATTTTTAATATTAACATGAAGGAAAGATTTTAGAGACTGTGGAAGGCATTTAGGTTTGTTGATATTTTTGGACTTATCTATACTAATATTATAAAGCTGAAGAGTATGTTTGTTTGAACGCGGTAATCTCAAGAACTACTAAACCGAATTGATAAAATATTTTTCTGTTAAGTTGCCTATTTATCGAGGAAGGCTATAGGCTATATAATATCACGCTACGACCAATACGAGTGGAGCTGCAATAAAAAATGTTGCAAAAACGGGGAAAATTGACGAATACAAAGTTGCGCGGGTCAGCTACAGATTAGAAATATGTATCAATATTATGGCAGTAATTGAAAAAAATAAATGAACTAACTAGTACGTAAAATAAGAAAGTAAAATTTTCAGCTCTTGTTTATTCGATTCAATATTTTGTTTACCTTTACGGTCCTCTTTATCATCTCTATAGTTCATATCAAATATATAATTTTTTTATAATAATAACCCGCACTTTAGCAAAAAAAAACAAGGAACATCAAATAACCTTCTCATCATCTTCACTGTATCAACAAGGCAATACCCATTTGTACAAGATGTCATGGTCCATATATCTTGGGCTTCCCCAAGGGACAAGATTGGGGACGCTACAAGAGGTCCCGTCCTGTCACGCAATCTGTGCCATTGCGAGGATCGTGACAAGATTGTTTGTTTTATTACTTTTTAACCCCCAACGCATCAGTGTTATATGTTTGAAGCTGTCTATGGTACAGTAAGAAAGTAATTTAATCAAGTTGTAACTTTCTATGTAAGTAATATTTTTGTAATAGGGAAGTACAAAAGCAAAACTTGGCCTCTTTTTTATAATAAGAAAATTTGTTGATGCTTAATTATAGTTAAGTTTTATGCATAAACAATAGTTATTCATAGAATACGTTTTAGATAAAGTTTGAACAAGGTACAGAATATGTAATATTTTCCATCCAGCCTTGTTTTTTTTTGGACAAATGTTCATCACCAATACCAACATTTTTATAAACGATATTTGATACCTTTTAAATAAACAGCTCACTGACAAATCGATTCTCTCGACCATTTCCACTCGATACTCAACTTATTAAATCATATCGTCGTTTCCTTCATCGAGAGCTATCAATGATCGAGTTGGAAGTCAAGGCATCGTAAACCGAACCCTAAAAATAAATGGTCATTATTCTGCTACACTTGTTGCCTGTTGAATTGTGTCGTCAACATCCCAAAGCTAGGGTTGGCAGAGGTCTGGTGTAAGTGTGTGTGTCTTGAGGTCAGATCCCTAAAGGGGTAATGGTCGGGTACGGCCCGTGAATAAACTATGTTTGTTCATAGCGTAGGTTATATTGAATGGAGTGTAACTTGGTGTTTTGTTATAACAGTGTTAGTGATAGTTTAAATTGTGTTGTAACTAAGTGTTTTAGAGTGTATTTTGTGGTGTTTTTTTTTTAGAAATGATAACTAGCAATGTGGAATTGTGGTTCCACATTACTAGCAATCCTGTTAACCCCTTCAGCTAAGCTCAATGGCTTGTATTAGGGGAGGGTTCACGTCGGTGGTATAATAAGAAGGATTCGAACCCGCGACCTCACGATTGCGAGGCCGAAGCCATCACTTGTGTAACAATTTAAAGGCACTCCTTCTTTTATGCAAAAACGCCGATGTATCTTTTGCATAAAGATACTTCGTGGAATGAAAAATTTCCTTTCAAAATCTACTAGGATAACAGACTAAAAAACTGACATATAAACTTTTTGTTTAGTCCTAAACGTTCCAATGTTGTGGCAACCTTGACACTGCTATAAATCTCGACGGATCTCGAGGCTACTGCCAGCAGCCCTACGGGTATGAATATGGCGATATCAGTGGTCCGAGCTCCGGGGGCGGTCCGTCTGGCGGCCGTCTGCCCGACCGTACGGGTACGTAACGTATCGAGATTAATGCCTCCTGTGGTTACACCAAGGCCACGTTTACGTACGTTTGTTGTTGTCCTATCTACATTGACGACTTTTTACTCTATTCTCGGTATGTTGATGAGCAGGGTTAATTTTAGAGATCAAATAAAGGGTAAGCTGACCCCTTTTTGTTATATGGTCTAGGTTTATTTGAAGGTATGTTATTATGTTCGAAGGATTTTGGGTTTAGAGTCATGCACATTTAGTTTAGTAGTGGTTTTTTTGGTTTACCTACTGTAAAATAGGGAAATTAAATATATTGCTAACGAAAGCTAAGGAAAATTAATCCGAACGAAACAGAGTTATGAATATATGTCATAAAGAAGTATAAGTATTTAGTAAACAACTAAACTGTTTTTGATGTAGTTAATAGGATAAAGGCATTTGCACGTAATTCAAATTACCATAAATTCATAAGAATTTACCTTCACAATATTGGTCAAATAATATAATTTAAGGGGTTTTATAATTTGATAAAAATATATTTGAGGCTCACTCGGTCTAGAAAAATAATAATATTATCCAGTGGCTTATACAAATACTGTCTTGAAAAACAAAAAGACAAGTTTATGGTCGGAAGTATTTAATAGAGGCGAGGTTCGTAGCTAGCGGCTACGAAGCAGCTACGACGTTGTAGACGACTACTTGGTCTACGTTATGAACTAAGCTTTCTTAAGTTTTATTTTGATAGACGAGTTAATCGTTAAATCTTCTGTCTTTGTTTATTTAATTGGGAATAAAAGATATGGTAATTGTATCTCGTATTTATTCTTGAAATTCGTAGTCGGAATGGAATATTTTTAGAACTATTTTTCTAAGAAATAATCATAATAAAATATTTTAGAAAAAGGAATAAAATCCATTTAATTTAATTTTTAAACGTAAAGCTGGCGATTTCGGATGAGATACAAATTGTTTTTCATCTACGTACCTTAAATAACCTTGTTACTCCAGAATTTATAGGCAAGGTCATTCCATTTTTAAACCATTTATGTACCGACTTAGCTATAACATAAGCAGATTTTTCAAGTACCTACATAGATTGCAAAGACAGTATTTTATTTCCTCAAATATGTAACATACAGAGAGTTTATCTCTAAACAGTAAAACGGTAACATAATTTTATGTATACCAAATCGATTTTATTTTTTATGTCAATGGTTTTATAGTATGATGTATGCTTTCATAAAATTTATTACGATATAAACTTGTGGGGCCTGTAACAGTAAAAACGGATCATTAGATATTTTCCTATAACGGCATGAATTACAAGTCCTATTCATGTTATCACATACATATATTTTTTATTTCTGAACTTTTTTATTACAATGTTACTATCACAAAATAGGCCGAAAACAGTGTCATCAAGAGTAATGATTTTTAATAAATAAAAAAATAACAAATAAAAAGGCCAACACTGGTTGACACAAACGTCAAATAGAACACTACAGAGGAAAAAGAAAACGGTATCTGTCAATTCAAATTCCATAGACAATATCGGAAACAAATGGAGGTTATATTCGAATTTCGAATAGATCGCGGAAGGTAGGTGCGGGAAAGCGCGGGGAGCGGGGGACGGCACTTTCACCCTCGCGCCAAGGTCACACGGACACTGCAACGGGACACATACAAATGTGTGGGTGTATGTATTCATTTTCGGCTGTGTTTACGTACATGTGGTAATGAAAATTACATTGTTGGGTGCGTATGTGGGTGTGTGTCTTTATGGCGTCTGGCGTGTGGACTGATAGAATGTTTAGTATATAAATATTTAAGTTCTAACCAGATATACGTTTCTAATAGTAATGAAGTAGAGATACCTATGCTACTAATAAAAATAAATGTGACATTTAGGATGCTTAAATGTTTAAAACTACTCTGAAATGGATTGAATAAGCTGATTGGACTGATATTTTAGGAAGTTTGAGATTCTGAAATAGCTACACTCTCTGATAATAAAACTCGTACTGCTTTGAAAAAACGAAACGAAGTCATAATAAGTTTCACAAAGAGCTCTATAAGTTAAATCAAAACAAAACTAATTTATCCGGCCGTTATTGGATTACCGTCGTAAATTCAAACTTTTATGTAATCGGAGGTAAATCAGCTTTACAGGCATTTACGAGTACTTGAACCCACAGATAGTACTTTAGGTATTGTCGCAGAGGTCGTGAACAGTAGACCGAAAAACACTCGATTATAGACTAGACGCGCTCGCAATTTGTCGACTCTGCGTAATTTGGGCGGGAAATTGATTTTTTATGCCATTAAAGGCGGGAGAGGGGGTGAGGTTAGAGGCGGAGGCGGCTAGAGGGGGGGAACACGAAAGTTATCGGATTTTCGCGCCTCGAGCTGTGAGCCCCCGCACAAACGGTATGAACGGTTAACAGCTTTATTCAATGTTGCCAGTGTTATAAATACAATAACTACGTTGTAATGTTTTGAGTGTACTTGTCGAGTTTGAAGTTAAGTTGACATTGAGATTGGCGTAGCCATTGAGATTTTGTGTTTGTATATTTTTAATCTAGCAACATTTATTTTCGCAGATGACCGATGTTCGGATTAAGTTGTACATTTTCTCAAAATAATTCTGGCTAAGAAAGATATTATATTGCTCATAGAAATAAGCCATATTAACTATAATTTACAATTACTGTTTTCGTAATATACTTTTTAATTATTCTTCAATGATAACTACTACCTAACTACTTTAACTTAAATAGCCAGTGAGGGGAATAATGAGGAAACCACATGTTCCATAACCAAAAAATTTAAGACATGGAACAAGTACTCTTGTGGTCGATTACGATCTCTTTTCTAAGAAAGGGTACCTGTGCCTGTGTCCCAGTAAAAAAAAGTAAACTATAAGACTGATTATGCTGTGTAAAACGTAAGGGTATTATTTTGGCCTAGATTTTTTTAAAAACAAAGACAGTATTCTTTAAAATTAGCATAAAGATTGTCAGCTTATTCAGCGAGGCCAAGAATATAAAAAAAAACTATTTCTAAGAACAACTTGGGTATTACGAAGGAAAACTGTTTTACCCAAGTTAATTAAAAGGTTGAAACGTTATAAGAATATACTTTTGAGGCAGACTGATTTTAAGGTAGTTTTGGGGAAATGATATTGTCACAGATATTTCGAACGTTATTTTGCAATTGCACATAAATAATACTAGATTTTAATTTAAACAGTATCTAGTATTGTATATATAATTCATTTTATTGCTATTGAATAACTAACTGCTTCGTTGCTAGCAACCAAATGGCAACTCAAGTTTAACATTACTATTTTTTTTTCAAACTACTTTTTAATTTACAAAAATCATTTGGATAATCTATTTCCTGGTCTATTTATCGAATCAATTTGACTTGTAAATTTACTTCACTAATGGAGCGACTACGATTCCCCCTACTGCGTCTTAGTTTTAACTTTACGCAGTTAAATTTCGGAGTATACATCAGTACCGTTTAGTAATACATTGTGGTCGGCTGACGTCATCCCTTCGTCCCCTCGATTTTACGGTTTGACGAAATTTTGACCACTCGACTATACAGTTCGAATGTGCCGTATCGATTTTGTGTTTATCTTTAAAACTATCATTCACATCTCTATGCTGTATTTGATTATGTCGAACGTTCTTTTCTTATTTCAAATTCGAAATAAGAACGTTTGTTTTCAACAAAAGGAATTGCGATACTATTTTCAAAAATAAATCTACTCCGGTTTATTAAAAGAAAGGAAGCAAAGTACACAATAAATCCTAAAATAAATTTCTTAAAGCAATGTCCCTCAAGTTTCTTGAAAAGAATTTTCCTCTCTATTCGTTTTAATAACTTTAATTGTTCAGAATCACGACTCAAAGTCGGCGTCTACGAAAGTCGATCGAACACGGAAACGTCCGTAGCGTAGGTATATTGCAACGTTCATACAAATTCGTCTAACGCACACACTAACAACAACACCGTATAATATTCATCAAAACAAACGCACACAGAAGCGAAGCGTCTGCCGAATTAAACTCACACAGACATAAGTTACGAGGAGTGAACTATCCTATGAGTGTGTTGGTTGGTGTGTGTGAATGAGAGAGAGAGTGTGACGAAATTTCACTTTCCGTTTTGGCAACGTCGCGCGACTCGCCTCCCCGTTCGTCGACATTTGAACAGGGGTGGGTGCACGGTTAGTTCGTTCAGAAAGCCGACATTTTTATTTTAATATTGGCATCGCGGTTGTAATTGCGAACGTTATCGGTATTCGAAATTTAAAAGAACACTGATTTAAAGGGTTGATGAAAGTGTTCGTTTTATTATTTGTCTATGTCTACAGTAAAAAACCTTAATAGAATAATAACAATTCTATCTATTCAAAGCCCATCATGGTTGAATGGACAATCGAAAGTTTGTGCGGTAAATTCGCATAGACAATAAAAGGGAGGGACTATGACAAAAGATTGCGAGACGTAAAAAAAACTAAAAGTGAGTAGTAGTATCGTAACGGTACTGTGTGTGAGACATTTCAAATACTTCAAAAGCTCAGACGATTCTCGGAAGTGTCATCCTCTAATGTGTGAAGGAGACAGAAGTATATTGCCCCTCACTCTCACGACTATCGACTCGGAACAAGACGCGAGTAGAATATTTTTGGTGCATTTTATACTGTATTATAATTCAGTTAGCGTAATGTCAAAATTGAAATTGTAATATGCTATGATTAATGTTGAAGTTAATTTAATTATTTATTTGAGTAATGGTAACGAATAAAAACTTGATGCAATATAAACTCGTACTTTTATTGCGTTACGTACGTTGAATTTAGATTTTCAAAATAATTTGACGTTAATTTAAAATTAGCTTAGAATACTTTCTTTATTTAAATATTTTAAAGGCTATTTGTTTTTCTTTGCATAAAAACTTTTTAAGAAAACGTATTAATAGAATAAAGATTTGTTTATTCAGTTGTTTACTTAATTCAAATTTAGTACAACAAACTAAATTAAGTTCTAATAGTGTAAAATACTGCCAACATACTAATTTGAATGAGAAAAAAAATGTAAAAATAAATATTTAAAATATTGTTTCATTTGATTCCCAGATTGATTTGTATGTGTATATATTTTCTCGATGGAATAGTGAAATTCAAAACTCTTTGTTCTCGTGAATTCATTTTAATAATATCAAGGTCTCGGAACTCGTGTAGTTTGTGTTTGCTGTTTATTTAAAGAGTTATACGATGTCTTTTGTATACTTTTGTATAATAAAATAATTTGCACAATTGAACGATGTTTGGCATATAATTTATGTTAATACTATGACTTTATAGTATGGCCAGCCCAACATAGTAAATTACGTAGCAGTAGAATAAATTATCAAAGTGGTTAAGCAACGTTGCTTCGGCCTAGTTTTTGGGTGGGTTATGGTTTCAAAGATTTGAGTTGTACAGTAATGAAACATGGTAAAAATCATTCTCGTTACACTTTCAATAGTTTAAGGTGGTGGCTTAAGAAGTTGGAGTGTCATTTGATCGGGTAGTTCCAGGTCAAGTTTTGCTGAAGTACCACTTTATGAGTACAGATGGCGCCCAACTGGAACTTGTGAGAATTTTATAGTCCCTGTTTGGGCGCCAATAAGTAATAGTCAATTGAAATTCCATCATTCATGGTAAAACATAATTTTATGGACAAACGACCATTATGCCTTTGCGTGGTTTTTCCAGTTTCTATAATAATAGCCTGGGAGTGACAAAATGCCCTTCGAAATTTAATGTATAAAATATGTTTTCCTAGTGTTTGCAAGTTTCTAAAGTCAGTGGTTTCGGCTGTGTATAAAATCAGTCTATCTATTTTTGTACATTTACAGGTAAATATAATGGCAATGGCTTTTATTACAGCCGACAAATTGACTGTTTTTTATTACTGATTAAATAGAAAAACGTTCTTTGTGTAATTCCAATAGTTTTTTTATAGCAACAACAGGTTTCGTCCGGTTTTACAAAATAAATTGGTGCAACATCACGCTATTTAATTTTATTGAATTTCAACCTTTAAAAAAATGCTTTAACTTTTAGGTCGTAAACTATTTTAAGTTCATGGTCGTCTTGCAAATCGATTGGTTAAGGCTGCGCCGCAGGCTGCGCAGGAGTCGAGTTACGGCCGGATGCGGCCGCGGAAGTGGCATGGCCGGCGGACGCACGCCATCTTGCTTTTACTCTTTGCGCGCGCGTACACGGATGTCTTGTATTTTTTGTTTTTTTTTTTTCTGTACGTACACGAGCCTGTTTTTATCGATTTTTAATGTGTAATAGTGTTGTTCGTATTTTTTTATATTTTTATTGTTTTAACATACGATTGAATGGTGTGATAGGTGCGAGAAATATATTTAATTTTCTTTGTCAGGGATTTAATTCTTTTGGTGTTTGTCTAAAGATCATTCTTCCATACATAATACTATTCTATGTTCGTATTGAATAGTGTAACAAAATCTGTGGGACAATCTTTTACAAAAAACATAAAAGTGAGAAAATTTTATTTAGCGACAATAAATTCTCATCTGATCTGTTGTGTTTATTATTTTAATTCTACAATAGCTAATAAATAAAAATGAATTCTACTACTTTAAAAATAAAGTTGAAACTATCTATGATTCAGTTGACATTTGACAGTTTAGACGGCTGAATGTTTATTGTTGTAGGATCTTGAAAAAAAAAAGAATGACGCAGGTAAAAGATCTTTTGTTGCGCCGTGTATGCCTTTGCGCAATTCCCGTAACAAAAGCTTGCGATTTCGAAGCGCAGACGCACAATAGCTGATAAATTATTTGCTAATTTAGTGTGCGAAGATTGCACCTGGTGATAGCCTGTACGAAAATGTTTTATCTTTGAGTAAGTTTGGTTGCTGTTTAAATACAGGGTCATTTAGATCAAGGTGGTGAAGAATGAGTTCTTCTTTAATCTTAGTTTATTAGATCGGTATTATTTCTCTAATAGGACAGTACATTTTTCTAAATAAAAGTTGTAATAGAGTTACAGCTACCACTATACAGAGTGATTAGTAATATACCAATAGCTAGTGTCCCGCTGGTGGATTCTTAACATAACGCTAAATAACTTTGTAATATTAGTGTTGGAAAATATTTAGTGTATTAATCCTTAATCACCTACCATTAGTTTTTTTGTTTATTGTGATGTTTAGGCTCAAAGCCTGACAAAGAAACATCGATTTTACTCTGGGATCTCTCAGATATGTGGTAAATTATTGTTTGCAATTAAGTCCCGAAATATATCTAATAATGTGTGGTAAATGGTTGTGTGACAAAAGTAGGTGGTAAAGGGTTAAATTGTAATTAATTTTTCAAAAATTATATTACAATGTTATTTGATGTAATGTTAAGAAGCTATATTAAAAATCATCCTATATATAAGGGATATTTAAATGTAATGTATATATTTGTTATTATGGCTCATCCAGCACGGCTCATTTTACGCTTTTTATTCTGTGGTCTCAGCCTAATCAGCTCTAATATTTTTTGCAATTATTGTTAGGTTATTATACGATTGATTGTGGAGACCTACTGCTCAAAAATACACTGACGGACTCATAAACTGCATCAAAGTTCAGGTTTACTCTAAAAGGATTTTTTTATAATAAGTATGCAAACTTTTTAGATTAAATTATATAAATATGGAAAGACTGGCTCTTAATCTTAAAAAAAAATTAAATTTAAAAATAGAACTGCGGTAAAACAAATGAATATAGCCGGGAAAAGAAAATTTACTCGTAGTATCAGATTTGCGTGTTATTTATAGCAAAGTTTTAAATTAATTCTCATTGATTTTTTTTGTTTGGTCAATTGAATTATTGTTACCAGCATAATTGTTGGGTTAGTTTTTTAACACATCGAGAGTTTTTGAACCATAATATGGATACTTCGTCCGAACAAGCGGCACAAATTGTAGCATTGGTGCGGGAGGGCTTGGATCAACGAACGATTGGTAGAAATTTAAATTTAAACCAGTCTACGGTTTGTAGAATATACAGAAGGTTTGTAGAGACAGGTTCTTACAGGAGGAGACGTGGTACAGGCAGAACTCGAGCAACCACAGGTCGTGATGACCGATTTATTGTTACAACTTCCCTGCGAAATCGTTTCCTCACGTCAGTTAACATCAAAACCGAGCTTAATGAAGTGCGTGGAAAAAACGTGTGTGCACGAACAATAAGAAGAAGGTTAAAGGAAGCGGCTATCACCCCTTTTAGACCAGCAAATGGTCCAAAGTTGTCTGCAGCTCACAGACAAGCTCGCTTAAGATTTGCGCGTCATCACCTGAATTGGACAGAAGAGCAGTGGGCCTCTGTATTGTTCACGGACGAGTGTAGGACATGTTTATATGGTGCAGATGGTCGCAGAAGAGTCTATCGTCGACGTGGGGAGCGATATGCTCAAAGTTGCATTGAGGAGCGTGTTCCTTTTGGAGGCGGTTCATGTATGGTCTGGGGTGGCATATCGATGAACGGGCGAACAGAACTTGTGTTCATAGACATGGTCCGTCAAAACAGTAATAGAGGGGGTTTGACAGCACATCGCTACATAACAGAGATATTAGAAGATCACGTGGTGCCTTACATGGGATTCATAGGCGAAAATTTTACTTTAATGCAGGATAATGCCCGGCCGCATGCAGCTGCACAAGTTCAACATTATTGCGAAGAGGTTGGGATACGTACAATGAATTGGCCAGCACGCAGCCCGGATCTTAATCCCATCGAGCATGTTTGGGACAATTTAAAAAGAGCTGTATATGCGAGAAACCCTTCGCCTACGACAGTGGCAGCACTAAGAACAGCACTTTCAGAAGAATGGGACAATATTCCGCAAGATCTTTTAAAAACCCTTATAAAATCTATGCGGAACCGATTAGAATCCGTAATAAGGGCACGTGGGGGTAATACACCTTATTAAAACACAAATAAACCCTTGCATAAAGTTTGTGTCTATTGTTAAAACCAATTTTTTAATTAAACAATTTTTCCTTAAACTTCTGTTTTTTCTTCAAAAAAGGTCTTAAGGTCCTTTCCAGTACATAAACTTAAACTTAAAGATATGATCCTACGCTGTTTTAAAGTTCACGAACCAATCTAGAGGTTTCAATTTAAATCTGTATAGAAAGTTTGCATACTTAGTTAAAATATTTATTTCAAAGTCGTCTATTACTTTGATGCAGTTTATAAGTCCGTCAGTGTATGATGACCTATGAAGCCTAATGCTTTTGAACTTTTACACTGCAGAATTATAGGCACGCGAACCCAGTGCATAGTGGTGGATGTTATATATGATTTTTGTTGATCATGATTTTTTCACCGATAACTAACATAAAACAATGTTTAAGTAGTATGTTTTAATTTAATGTATGACAAGTGAAATTACCTCAACAATGTCACGAAGTATGGTTTAGCAAATCTAAAAATACCTCTCAAAAAATGATTGAAAATTATAAGATTTCTTTAAGAAAATATTCTACAGTAAATTTAGAACTTAATTAAAGAATAAGAAAGAAGCAAGAATTAGAGTTTTAGTATCTTTTTATTAAGTCTAATCAAAGTCGACTAGACTTTACCTTTGAGACGTGACTCGACTAAATATGACGTAAAGTTTTAATACAATTAGTGTCTACTTATTAAAGACAATATAATACTCAATTTTATCTAACGATATTTAATTTTTCATATTCCATTGCACTTTATGTTTTGCCTAATTTGCATTTCTAAAATACTGTTATGTATCGTATCTATTTTGCTATGTTTATTTTATTTCTTATAAAATCATCTAGTAAAAGAAATCGCATGATAAGAAATCTTCCTTAAGTTAAACAAGTTAAAAACAACCGAAAATCCATTCCAAAGATTGACATTCGAATTTCGACCAAAAAGAACTAATTATCTATAATAATAGCTTTGAAAAAAAAAAAGAAAATCGTTGGCCACGACGTAATTAAAGAAACGGCAACGTTCGTGTAGAAACGGTACCGAGAAAAATGCAACGTCGCATTTTCACCCTCGAACGTTTGCCCGCCCCGCGCCCCGCGGTGACTCATTCAACCTTTAGAGTTTCGGAACGTGTAGTGCCTAATGTTGCTGGACGTACATTTCCTATTGTGAAATCGTAAGCGTTTCTGATTTTATACTTTTAAAGCAAGAGTTTTTATTCGATTCGTAATTTGAAAAATTTGATTATTACGTTAGTTAAAGTTACACGAAAATAAAGTGATTGTTTTATGACTCCAAACTTATTATTCAATTTTTAAATTTGGAAGAGTTTAAAATACGAAAATTGGAAAACGATTGCTAAGTTCACGGTTTTTTACAACATGTGTTGAAAGTTTTACTGTTTTTAATACGTATCTATCATTTTACACTATAATTCTAAATACATCAACTATTCTACTCTACTTCTGTTCAAAGTTACCTCTGTGTTGGTCGCCATCCTGCATGTCTGTTGTTTCTGAAATAGACTGAGAAACACTTACCTGAAACAATAAAATAAAATAATTTAGTTTAAAGTTAGAAAAACCTTTTATTCCAAATTTAAAAATACAGTCTCTGTTTTATTTATTTCATAGAAAATTGTATCGAGTCTTATTCGCTTTTCAGTCAAATTGCAATTCGGTTTTAAGACTAATAATCTATACTAATATTATAAAGCTGAAGAGTTTCTTTGTTTGAACGCGGTAATCTCAGGAACTACTGATTTTAATTAAAAAAATCTTTCACTGTTGGATAGCTCATTTAACGAGGAAGACTATAGGCTATATAACATCACGCTACGACCAATAGGAGCGGAGCCGCAATGAAAAATGTTGCAAAAACGGGGAAAAATTACGCAGACGAAGTTGCGCGGGACAGCTAGTTTTAAATAAATAAGAAGTCTCTTGCCTACTTTAGTTACGTTAGCGGCGTAGGTATATGTACCTATAATAATAATTTCTAAGATGGCTATTGTAATGTTATCAAAAGAGAAGAATAACCACAAAAATCTGCAAAAAAATATCTAAGGCCACATCTCAGAGTAAGGTCAAAAAACGTCGCTTTTCGTACGTTATCATGATTAATCGCGTATAATGGAACAATACGATAAATCCGTCGACGGTATGTCGTGCAGCTGACGAGAACCGAACCAGCATATGGTACAGAATACATACATCTGTCAAAAAACTACACTCAACTATAACCTTTATGATTCAACATATAAAGGTGAAACTACCGTCAATGTTTCCAGGATCATGTCACTGCAGAATAAATACATCTGTCAAATATGTAAACTCTATTCTCGCTCTTAACATTCTAACAATAAGGTCGAAAATGTCATCTAAGTTGCACAGATCGCGTTGTGTCATGGAAGTGTTGTACTTCCTGATAGTTTTACCTGCGCGCGCAGCTGCGGAGTTAGATCGGCGCGTGCGCACCAAGTGATAAAAGGTTACGTTGAAAGACACGCGAATAGGTCAGTCCATAAAATGTGCTGTTAAATATCGGTCGATTTTAGAAAAAAACATTATTGATTTTTTAATGCAAAAAATATAAAACCTCTTTGGTAGTTATTACTATAAGTAGGTATTCATAAACAATTGAAAAAAACAGGAACAATATTAATTGTCTACTATTCTGCAATGGATTTGCGTGATGGGTTACGGACCAAAGATAGAGAAAAGACCTGGGGCTGTATCATGAAGTACTATAGCTAGTCAATTGTAGACTGCCCTGCAAATTTCGTACCATAATCTTGCCAAAAAGCAGTATGTTAACTTAATGAAGTTTTAATGATGACGTTACAAAACCTGAGAGCGACCTATTTGTTTATTTGTTAATTCTTTGCACTTGACAGCAGTTCAACGGCTGACATGCATCAGGTTCAAATAGGAAGTTGAACTACCCTGCACTTGGCAAATAATGTCCATGCTACGACCCTAGTATCCCTATATTGAGAACGTTTAGATATATAAATAAATATAGCTTTAAAAAAGCTAAAAAGACTGCCTCTGTGGCGCGGTGGGAGTGTGTCCTACTGCTACGCAAGAGGTCGTGGGTCTTTTGTCACTTTGTGTGATGAGCACGATGGTTTATTCTGTGTCTGGGTGTTATTTATCTATAACGTGTACGTATTTAGAAATATATAAGTATGTTTATCAGTTGTCTGGTTTCCATAGTACAAGCTCTGCTTAGTTTGGGATCAGATTGCGTTGTGTGAGTTGTCCCAAGATATTATTATTATAGCTACAGTCACTTAGGTTGAATTGATCGTCAAGACTTATACATCCTTGCGGGGTTGTACTCCATCATCAGATCAGCACCAAGTTACCAAATTATTGTGTTGTCATCCAAAATAGAGGTGTGGGCAACAGTTAGTAATGAATAAAACAGGTATTTTCTCTAGCTCTATTTAATGCAATTGTTTCTGTCTATAAAAAAACACATATGACTTAAAGGTTAGCGACACTAAAGACTCCTTTCAAAAAGCATAGACACATGCAACTCTATTAGTTGCATGTGTTGGATGCTTTTAATATCATAGACAAGTTTTAACTTCGTTTAACTTTTTATTGAGCGAAGTTGGAACTTTATCCCTTGATGAGTAAATATAGGCTTGGAATGTGTGCATATCTATTGATATAATGAAGTTTTAACGACTATTTGCTTGGTTCAATTACGCTGTTAAAATATTTCTATTTGGCAACAGGTAAAAAAAGAATGTCAAGTACATCATTTATTTCGGCATGCATGTCAAAAAATTTTAAACGAATGAACTCCATAAAACGATAATTTAAATAGAACATAATTTAAACTAATATTAAAAATGTGAAAGTAACTCTGTCTGTCTGTTACATTTTTACGCTTAAACTGCTGAACCGATTTAGATGAAATTTGGTATATATGATAGTTTTATCGTGATAAACGACTTCCACGCGGACGAAGTCGTGGTTTTCAAACTAGTATAGATTATAAATGTCGAAAGTTGGAGCTAGTTGAGTATATGCTAGGCAGATGCTTGATGCTGGCTTTCAACTAGACCCTTAGAACTACCAAGGCTGTAACTCCATTTCTGGAGTTGTGTAATGGCGGCAAACTTGGCTAACATTTTCAGCTACGATAGCGTGTAAAAATACAGTAAATTGGTACTTTTTCGTACCTCAAAAAGAAAAACGGAACCCTTATAGGATCACTTTGTTGTCCGTCTGTCTCTCAGTCAAGACGGTGTATCTCAGGAACGCGTGGAGGTATGGAATTGAAACTAAAGCTATATACTCAAGTCTACGGTCCCTTGAAGCTGTGAAAAAATCAAACTTCTAAGTTAATGTAAAAAAAGATACGGCCGTTTATTTTAAAATCTGCGAGACTCGATTTCTGAAATATTTATAATATGTACCTACAAATTTGTAAGGATCCCTCGAAGGGCGAGTTCGACGTCTTGTTCGTTTTTATATATATAATGCCTTAAGTTAAAATGTACAATAAATACATGACACTCGTAAAAAAATTACAAAACATCGTATAGGTTGCCAATAACCAAAAGAAAGAAACGAAAACTCCGTTATTCTGTGGAATCTTAGCTATGATCGAAGTTACACTAACTTACGTTATACATAATGATTTCAAAATTACATGATTCTAGATCAACGAGTATAACCAATAGGTTTTGATTCCGTCGCAAGTGTCAAAATATGCTGTACAAGCGACGCTATCTTTTGTTTGCGTTGACTTAGAATATCGATCATAATTTGCATTTAACCCGAGAAACATGGAGCGTGGAGGACGCTCCACGTTTCTGGGAAAAAAAAGTTGCATAGGACAAATTTTAATGCAAATTGACGTCCAGTCATCGTCGAGATTAGAGTGAATCATCATCAATAATTTTATTGGTCCACTGCTAGCCACAGACCTCTCCTAATATGCTTTCTTTAGTCCTTTCTACTTTCTTTAAGTTAGATGGAATAGAATGTCACGATTCATTTTTGTACATATAACAGTCTTTTAATATATTCAAATAATATTAAAAAAAAAATAGAGCTACCTACTAAGTTCATACAACAATAATAGGTACCTTAAAAAAGGTCAATGAAGCTCCAAATATCTAACAAAAGACGAATATAATAATAATATTAAAAAAAAACATGAGATCAACTAAGTTTATGGTACGGACCATAGAAATGTTCTACCTGGAATCGTAAAAAAAAGAGGTCAACGAACTCTCAAAGAACAGCTGCTCCAATTCAAAATGGCGGTCGTTTATGTCAAAAATTAATAAATGCAAGCCTGTTTTCGTATGATGGATTGCGTAGAACGATTTGTTTGGCCGTTTCGTTTTGTATGCACTTAGCATCAGCTCGTTAAATTGTGAAATTTATATATTTTTTAAGTTAATGGCTTTTTATACTAAGCACACCTACGGTTTTAATTACCTGTGTTCTTTTATGATTAGAGTTGAAATATTCTTGAGTAGTTTAGAAAATGATGTTGTCTAGTAAATGAAAGTCCTTCCTTTTTTGCTAATCAAATCCTAGCCCAAAACCATAGGCACTAGGAAGCGGAGATATTGCATAGAATTTTCTTTATGATATAGACAAGGATTCTAAGGTTCAAACTCGAATCAAATCAAATTAAGATTTAGGGGATTGCAGAGGTAGTCAAAATCATACTCTCTAGAAGCATTTTGTCTTCTTGAAATAATCAGTATGTAGGTAAAGTCTTATTTTACAATTTGCCTGTACTTTGTAATCCATGGTTGATATTGCCGAATCAAATTGTGTCCAACTGTCATTCAGCAGATTAGTCAGGTAAACTAGCCCATAGATAGACATTTTTAATATAAATATGAATAGTTGATTTTGATAAAACCGAAACTAATCAACAATGATCTATTACAATAAATAAACATCCACTTTTAATCCATTAGTTCTACCAATTTTAAACAAATATTTCTTTCACAAAACCTGCATAAATTAGATACGAGTATAAAAACTCTTTAAAAAAAAGCATAGACAATAGACGACAGATGCGTGTCAAATGTCTCTGGTGCGTCCGCTGTAATTACTCGTATTATTTCCGATGTGAAAATAGGCAGGTACAATGGACATACGCCATATGTTTTTTACGCTATTACAGGCCGGCAAAGGCATAAATAATAATCTAATTAAATTAAATTGCATTTCAAAAGTGTCAAATTTAGTGGGTACTTTAATTGTTTCTGTATTTCAAATTGAGATTCTAATAATTAATGTCAGGTTACATTGACGTATACAAGGTTAATAAATACTGTCATTCTTCTTCTTTCTTTTGGAGTTAATCAAATCTTGCCCATTTTCCAGCCAATTTCTGCTAGTGTCAATTTCTGTTGGTGTCAGATTGCCATCAATTTCAAAACTAGCTACATTCATAATTGAAAAATAAAGCATTCTGAAACTGACTAGGAATAATTTTGTCATCGGTGGTAACGTGTAACTTCGTCAGATTAGAAACACTAATGCCAAAGATTTTCGGAATAGTAAACATTAATTCCTTCTATTTCTTTTTCTTGTGCCATTTGACCAACTTTAGGGTCCACCATTTTGATACTTCATTTTCCCCTCTTGACTCGATCTTCAATGTCCTCTTGAGTCTGTCCATCGAATTGGAGACTTATTAAAAAGTTGTAAAAAAGGTAAGTACAGACCCTTTATTTTAATTTGGCTTTTCCTGCTAAGCGAACATTACCCAAAGAAAATGTAGAGTCATATCAATTTAATTGTACTTATATCTGTAATTTTATGTAATATCTAACTGACCCGTGCATTTTCCCCGTTTTTGGAACATATTTCGTTGCTGCTCTGCTCCTATTGGTCGTAGCGTGATGTTAGCCTATAGCCTTCCCCGATAAATGGGGTACCCAACAGAAAAAGATTTTTTCTCTACAATCTATATATACTTTAACTAGGCATCTTTAAAACCTCATTTTTATGTCATTATCGATATTTAATTTATTCATATCTTGTTTTTATTCATGTCCAGCACTTTTATATTACATCTCTTGCATTGTCAACGCCGTAATTTGTTTTTACAACGTGCCGCCATTATTACACAGTTGACTGATTAAAAAGATATTAATATGCAGTTGACAGTTTCAACGAACGATTATCTTACATTATAATAATGTCGAAATTATGACTGTATGGGTTAGGCTCTGGTCAATTGCTTGGAAAGAATACCCTGAAGCGTTGGCCTAATTTTTTAAAACCTTTGTAGAGCGGAAAGGTGTAAACATTCATCAAAGAGGTGAGTCATGTTTTTCCTAGTCTATGGGTGCTATAGCTTGACGAACAAATTAAAAAAAAATGAATGCTAGCAATGTGTTTTTTGATCTGAACACAATTTTAGATCTATGCTAATACCGCTAAGAATTCACATTCCTGCAAGTACAATTAAATGAACTTTTTTTTTCATTTCTATAACAAAAACACGTTTATTAAAAGGCAAAAGTCATAATGTTATACAATTATACACACTTACTAAGTGCATCCAAGTACTTACGTCGATATTATGAAATTGAGCAATTTAGATAATGAATTAAATAGATAAGAACATGACCACTTGTATGACATCGTATTAAAATATGACGCTTAATTACAAGGGCAGCTGTATGCAGAAAATACGCAAATGGGACATTTTTTTAATATATTATCGAGTAAAGAAGCGACGAGTACGTCAAATAAATCATTATTTCCGACATATTCAATGAAACGATAAGTAACTCATATTACCAACATGCTGTCGCCAAGTGTTTCCCAAGCCTTCCGATGAAAAAAAAATAAAAAGAAAAAAAATAAAAGCATAAATCAAATAAAGGTGCGTTCGTGTAGCGTTACAATGTTTGAGAACAGCGGAAGCGAACGCGACGTTCGAAAACCGGAGCTTAATCATAAATTACACTTTACAGTTCCCGCCGGGATCAAGTTACGAGTTGTCACGTAATTACGATTATAACTCGAGATGTGTCGATTTTAATCGATATTCCGTGGGAATTCGACCGAATCGATCGTTAACTATGTTCATTGTGAAGTTAGTTCGGTGAAAACAAGTTTCACGGCTGAATAAATTATGTAGGCTAGGGGTAAGTGGTGCGAGTAGGTAGACACCTCATTAGATGCGTTGTGAAAGAGATTATTTTTTAAAATAATTATGAAAGTGACTAAAAATTGTTATTTGTCTTTGAAGTTGTTTCTATTAGAAAGGTAGGATAAATAGAGCACATTAGGGTGTTATCAATGACAGCTGTTAGTAGTAGGTAGGTACTATAAATTACTCTCATTGACGTATAGAGCTGGACCATGCCATCTTTTCAATTATAAAGTAAATATTGACTGCAAAGCGTGAAAGAGAGAAAAAAATCGTGCCGCCTTTGATGGGTATTGTCCACAAAGTAGCTTGTCTGTTCCTAGAGAGTGGTAAATTTTTTGAGGTTATGGCGCAGTCCTGGTCAGTGATGACTCTACTATCAATAGACTAAGAGTTCATGTTTTTCATCGAATGATCTTTATTGCTTTTTTGTTTTTTTTTTTTGACGAATCCTGTCGTTAGTAAAAAAAAATATTTGCTTTTTACCGCATCCATTGATGCCTCTTTAATTTACAAACATCGTTTTTTATCAGGTACTTATTATTATATATATTTCTACATAGAAACCTACCCACTTGTGTTACCGCAATTCCGATAATTATCATCATTCATCATCACATATCTGAGCGCTATCTTCTATTTACGTCAATTACGCATACACCCTATCTCTTTACCCTACTGATGCATAAAAAACTGCAATTTGCCTATCAGTGCTTGGGTCATACAATAAACTTGCCTAAGACCCTCGCCAGTATACTTAGACCTCCCTCACGTCTCTCTAACTCAACTTACATGAAGAAAAAGGGGGTTAAGTGTGCGTACCGAGGGGTTTTGTGATAGTGGTCGGTCCTGAAAGGGTATGGAAGGCTTGAAGCTGGGAGGTCGTTAGCCTGGCGTTGATTGTTCGATGAGTGGTGCAATGACTCACTTGTGTATGTAAATAAACGGGAAAAATATGTAGGGAAGATGGGAGATCGTGATGGAGCTTATTAAATTGATATAGGCTGTACACGGAATTCCTTAAAAAACCTTAGAAAAAAATATATTCAAGTAAAAAAACCGTAAATGGAACATGGCACTTGGGCGGGAAATCTTTTTTTTATTTGTGGATGCAGGAAAAGAAATCCATGTCATAAAGCCATAAGGCCTAAGTTTTATTTAAAATAATGTAAAATATACTTAATTCAAAAATGGAACAGTAAAGTTTGAGAGAAAATGGCAATAGTAAAATCGCTACAGTCTGTAAATAAGTTACAGTGACTTCCTTTAAGAAAAATGTTTTCACTATTTCTCTTCCAAGGAAATATATATTACAGAATAGAGCTGAATTATTGTTTCACTAAATTAAGTTTCCTATTTAACGTTGAGGGAAACCGTTTCTTTTTGTTGGAAACTTAATCCCTTTTGTATTTAGATTTATAACGGTTGTTACGAAACTATTGCGTACAAAAGAACATCTGAAAAAAAAAAACGTTTGAACGGATTTTCATTAAAGATCGCTTTTTTTTTAGATTTACTAAACATTACCTCGATAAAAAGTTTTTGAAAACATTTTTACTCTTTCATGCAAAAAGTTCGGAACGGATTTTGACGAAGCCTTACAGTGATTTACTTATATGCTACTAGGTACTAGGTTTACATTAGAACGTGGAGACGTAAAAAAAAATCGAGTTAGCCATAAACGAAATCACAATACATCAATAAGAACTATTGAATTGGCTATCGAACAAAAACTTCTAAAAGGCCTACCTACACATCTATTTCATTGCAATTACCTGACAAATAGTTTTTTTTCCCCGATACCGTCTAACTAGGGAGTGCGTTCACTAGGTTACGCGTGCCCCTTCCTCCCCTAGGTGGGTTAACTCCCACATATGTGGTGCTATACCTAAACGCGTAGTTACGTAATACATAAGGATTTATGTAGGACGCGGTGGAGTCAAATGTTGTTTTTGTAATGTGTAAGTGGAAATGATGAGGTGTGTCGATTGGTGGAAGTATTTTGGATAGTTTCTTTACTATAAATTTGTCTACATTAATGTTAAAGCAATAAGAATATTTTTATATAGGCAAAAAGTTGACGTCAATGTTTGTTTATAGCAAATAAATTTGTTATTTCAAATTGGAATAAAAATATTATAAACTATTCAACTTATTTACTTTTTTTGGCAATGCAGAAAATAATTCTGCCAATTTTTACCATTAGCGTATTAGTTTTTTACATTTTGTGGCCATTGCGTAATAAATTAAAAAAAAAAAACTTATTCATTTTTAAATAAAATAAAACTGCGTTTTAATTTAAAAAGGTTGAACTTAGAAAAGCTCTAATTTAAAATAATTCGTAATCAAAAAGGTTTTAATATTTAATTAAAATGCCAGTAAAAACAGGTTATGTACGCATTCTATGCAGTAAGAGCACCCGGCCGTTAAGAGTGCAGATTTGTAGGTTACGCGTGCAGGTGGTTTGCCCCACAGAGGGCGGAACGCCACTTATCATATAAACCTATGTGCCTCATACACACGCAATGAAAATCTCGGCCTGCGTACCTTGGTGGAAATTATGCTGTGCTAAGGACGATGACTCACCTAGCTATGTTGTGATTTAGTTCTGTTTTATTACAAAAGCTTACGTAGCTATAATATGTAAATGTCCCTAAAACGTGTGCTAACTTATTCGACCAAGCATGTGACCTTCAAATCTTATTATATTCTATCTTATATGTCATTTAACATTTGTTACGTTTGAGAGAATTTTGACGTCTAAATTTTCTTGGCATATACGAAAATCGAATGTTTCTGAAATTCGATTAAGTTTGCTTTACATAAATATACTTAATCCAATTTTGAGAACGGCGATAATTTTAGTTTTAATGGCTTATTGGCTACATACATAGCGCACGTTGACTTTACTTTATATTTTACGTTAGCAGTTTAGTCAATTTTTGTAACGTTTTCTGAATTTAGTTTTTCTTTGTGTTTTGTTTACATATTGTAATTTTTTTACACGATTGGACACATAGCAAAATGACAGATCAGTTTGCCGCCGTTTTCATTTTTTTTCCTCTTCCCTTCGTTATTATTCGGTAGGGATGGCTCTCACACTCTGTGCATACGCCAGTTTCAAGTTTATCTTCTTTAAATCGCAAAGTCTCGTTCCTGTCCAGTTATCACGTATTTTAAGTATATTTTACAAGTTAAACGCAAAACTGTAAAAATAGTGACATGTCAATTTGCCGCCATTTTGACAACTAAGAAAGGCTCATCAAAAATATAGCGACAACTTTTTTTCTTTTTTAGGCAAAGGTAACAATAAAATCTGAATTTATTCCAAGTAAGAACTTACGTTGCGTATTTACTTATTCGAGCGCGTGCAGAATTAGATCTCTCTAGCGTTGGCGGTAGAAAGGGGTGGGTAGAGGGTGGTTTACGCTGCACGGCATCGACGCGTGTCAGTGGGGAAGTCTCTAATGAACTGTATGAACTAGTGTACCTAGATGATGCGTAGCTAAAACTATATAGGTTACACAAAGGTAGATAGGTATACTAACGAGGAAAATACGAAGAATAGTTTCAAGGTAGGTAGGTATTTTGCTAATGAAGTTAATGGTATCAATAAGGTTATATATTACTTATTCTTATGGTTTTATGAAATGGAAGTAATTAGAGTTGCCAATTTTGGATTAAGGTTAAAGTCTATTAAAAACTCCATTTGTGACGTCTGACATTTTATTAAAATATAAATAATTCAACGTTTAAATTGCCAATAAACACGTGAAAAATTACCACCAATTTTGTACATTATTATAAATTATCACCTCCAGCTCTACCACTGAAATTATCAATATAATTTTCATATTTTTGCCGACCTCATTATTTTATATATTTTTTAATGTGTTAAAAGCTCTTCAAGTTACCGCACGATGTGTTAAAGCAACGGGTTATGCGTGAGCACGCGCGCATTTACCGCCATACTGCTTCTGAACGCACCCCCAGCTTAGGTTGCCATACGTCATTATAGTTCCAAGTTTGAAATTTTAGTGCGAATGTTGTTTTTTTTTTAATGAGTGATAATCATTTATTATAATGAACGAAGCTTTTGCGTTCTAAATTTAAAATAAATGATTTATTTCCCAATCTACAATTCGATTTTAAGAACCAGGTTTTCTAGTTCTTAGACACATAAATTGCATTTTTTTTGTGTAAATGTATTGAGTTCTTCAATTTTAATTTCGACTTCTGAATAGTGCAAAGTAGCCGTGTTTACAATAAGAAAGTAGGGAGAATTAGATTAAATGTCAGATAGTTTAATGGGTGCTCTAAAATTATGATCTTCTTTATTCAATTGCAAATAAATAGCTAAAATAACCTTCATCGTCCCTGCAAAGTCAAAACTTATGTACTGTAGGTACTTTATTTCGCCACCGTTAATGGATAGGAAAAAATACATAAATATTAAGACAAACAAATTCTGAAAGCGAAAGGCAATAAAGGTCTACAACGGCAATAATTTTACTTTCATTCCCGAAAATACAATGCTGGAGTACCTACCTAAGCTCATGAAATAAAGAAATATCAATAAATAACTGGATCTTTCTGTCGGTCATAACTAGAAAAACCCGATTTAATAATAATAAAATGCATCGAGTTTTAGTTTCGTGTTTGATGCGTGGTAAGGGTGCATCGACGCACCCCTCACGCACACACACACAACAACACTTGTGATACGAAACTGGGCCGCGATTGGTCGGCTTTGTTGCGCATGTGTGCGTACCTGTTTGGTTATAGAAAAGAGGTCGTATGGATGTAGTTATTTATATCGTGTTCTAGGCAGTATGAATTAGTTGCGTGCATTGGGGTAGTCTTTGCTAGGAAAAAGTATTGATTTGTTGCACAGTAGCCCGCTTTAATGCGGACTTTTGCAAGTGGATGATGATTTTTGAAAATAGAATGCGTGGGTCTTTGAGTTAGTCATAGAGCAAGAAACATTTATTCTTATGTTATTGGTTTGTGTAGGTACGTCATTATTTAGAACAAGATATTGTTAGGAAAATAGATTTCAAGCGACATTTTTAGATAGAGATGCAACAAGTGGTTTTAGAATTAAGGCTCTGTTGCACCCACTAATGTGGAACAATCCTGAAATAAAGGTGCACTTGAATTGTCGACATTTATTACAATCTATATTTTTGACAGTTTGCAAACATCGAATCCACTAATATGATCATTTATTTTGTCCATGCCATGTTCTTTTTTTTTATTTATCCTTCTAAAATTTAATGTTCCAATTTTGAATTTTAAAAATGTCAATATGGCTGCCAATGTTCTTTTCTTCACAGTATGTTAATCTAATAGATTAAAATGCAGATGTGAAAACCAGTTTATGGGAAGCAACGGTCCTTTGTAAATACTTCAATGAACACAGCTTTAATATTTACAGTTTTATTATGAACCGACAATAAACGTTTTATTCTTGGTGCTATTGCAGCGGCCATGTTTGATACGGTTTAATTTATTTTTTGTTCCTTTGGTAAGTATTATTATTTTGGTATCGAACAGAATTCAGTTAGAGATTAGTATTTTATTATTAAATGCATCTTAGTTTTAAATATGGTAGATACCTATTATAAGTAGTAGGTAACCTGTTCTGAAATACTTTATTACAGGTTACCTACATAAGTAAAAAAAAAACCTAGTTATCAGTCTAGCAATATTTCATGATTATTTTTACTTAACTTTAAAAAGCAATGGTAGAAAAATTAATGGCTGGTTTAATAAGTACAAGAATTGAAAAGTGTCTTCTGTTTTCAAGTTTTGTCATTTTGCGTAATTCTTCGATTGACATCGCAGTTTTGAGTGACACTTAAACACGCGATTTCTAATGAAACGGTTTTCTGAAACGACGGTTTTCCGCAACCTAAATTTCAATACAGTTATTATTTATAAAGATAACTTTGACATAAACACGCGTCTGAGCCGCATCCTGTTTGTTTTTGTGTACCAAGTAATTCTACTGTTAACAGAATATCAAACAAATTCCGACAAACAATTTTCAACCTTACCACTTTGTAATAACATACAATAAATTCACTGCAGTTGAATGTTAAGATATGTTAAGTTACATAAATATATTTGCTGTTTTCATTACATTCAAATTTGTTGTTTTTGTTCGAAGTTTAAATATTTATTTGACCCAGAGACAGAGACAATATGATAAATTTGCGCAGATAAAAAATAAATTTAAAAATAGAATAACTACGTAACACCACTCCTGTTACACGTAATAGTTCGGAGCATGCAAGATGCATCATTAACAAGTCTTTCGTCCTGCCCGTTACATCAGCTGATAGCACAAAAAGCTCGACCTAACATCTGCCGGCCCAGAGGCCGTGAATCACCGGCCCTTGGCGCGTGCCGGCTCGAAAAAAAAGAAGAAAAAAAATCAAAAGTGTAAACTCCCGCCGACCGTTATAATCGCCTCGCCTCGCCTGTGGGTGGACGAACACGGTTCGGGGCCAAGTTTAAAAATCGATTTTTGTTCGATAAGCCTACTGTTAATCTCATTTGTATTTTTTATACTTTTACATGTAAGTACGCAAGCATGTGTCATGATTTAATTTGAAATTGGAATGTTTAAGAATACAGAATGTTGGCAACAATAAAATATATCCATTGTTTGTCAACCAATATTAGTTTTATTTCAAAGTAAATTACAATGGAATAAAGTTTTGTCGTAAATCCTAAGCTTAATAAACTCAAGTTTTTCGATATTCTTATGATAAAATAGAAATTGCTTTCAGAGCAATAAATTTTATTTAATTTCAAGATGGCGACGTATTCTCCCTCTATTAATCTGGGAGAAAAAAGGTAAAAGTAAACGTATGAATGAATTATCGAAAACAAAAAATGCCATTAAAATGTGCGATAAAATGCTTTTGATTTATGCCTAGTTTGTTGGTAATGTTTATTGCGCATTTGTTTGCTAAAATTCGAAGAAAACACTATTATTTAGTGAAACAATTTTGGTTTCTATTTTACCGTTGGCAACCCCCGATATTGCTATTGTGTTGTTACTCATAAAATTTTATAGCGTGCATAATTTGTAAGCTGAAATATTTTAATCTGTATAGAAGGGAGTTATTTGAGTGTACGTAGGTAGTTTGTTATTTGGCTACAGAACTAAGCATGGAAAATAATATTTAAACAGTGAAAATGGTGGCAAAATCGACGGTTGTAGAGCTCATGAGCTGGTGTGCTTTGCATTTAACATATGATAACTTTTTTAAGATATATTAACTGTCATCAAATTTGATAGAGCCCATCGGCAATTAATGAACAATTCCAAAGACTTATTCGTATGTTTTAGTATATAGCTCTGATATCTCTAGGACAACACGTTATACATTAAAACCTTCCCAGAAAAATATGGAATTGAATAGAGAAAATCTCATCCAAGTGGGATCAATAATTTTTGAGAGAATCACGGATATACGGGGTCACACAGTCACCTTTTTTGTTTCCAGTTAAAATGACAAAAATCCTTGACTCTGACTGATATTAACAGATTAAAAAAAAAAAAAAAAAAAACTAATGTGGGATTGTGGATCAAGCAATAATAGCAATCCTGTTAACCCCTCAAGCTAAGCTCTATGGCTTGTGTTAGGAGTGGGTTCACGCGCGTCGGCGGTGGGTAGGTTTAATACGATTGCGAGTCTGATGCCTTAGCCATTAGGCTACCTCCGCTTTAATATAATAATTAGCTAGATTACTATCACTATATTAAAGAAAAATAAATAACATTCTTTAGATATAAACTGTAAGTATGTGTTTCCTAAAGGTTTTATATATATTCCATATTAAATCAAACATACATAAATAAAGTAAAGAGAAGCCGACAAAACCTATTTATCCTTCCTAATTCATTTTGTCTAGAGATAGAATAAGTAAAAACAATAGCGTTTTTTTTTAATAAAGAGTGTGTCGTCAGCGAAAACAATGTGCTGGAATAGAGGGTTACTTTGTCCTAAGCGTAAAGAAATATTAAGTGTTTTATTTTATAAGTTATTGGCTTTGGTATCACAAATACGGGATGTTATTTATGGGTGGTGTTTTGACAGTTATTTTCTAAGCATTGCTATTTGAAAATAAAACTTAATTATGTATGAATGTATTTTGGTTTGAGCTGCTATAAAAAATGATTGTCTGTAAAGTCGGTTTACAGACGATAATTTTATGTGATAATGTCATATTAAAACATTGATGACATATCGTCATTCACGTTGCTTAGCAACTAATCAATAACGTTAGTTCCAATTGTATCGCATGTCATGTCGCTGCAATCACCATTTGCAGCAACTAATCAATTAGGTGACTTTTTTTTTGGACACTTTTTCGATCAAAAATTGAAACAGATTGGTGTGTTTTAAGTCAGTATTTTTTTCATTATATTTATAACTAGCTGTCCCGCACAACTTCGTCTGCGTAAATTTTCCCCGTTTTTGCAACATTTAACATTGCTGCTTCGCTCCTATCGGTCATAGCGTGATGTTATATAGCCTTCCTCGATATCTATCTATCCAACAGTAAAAATAAAAAGTAAATATTTTTTTAATTCGAACAGTAGGTCCTGAGATTACCGCGTTCAAACAAACAAATAAACTCTTCAGCTTTACAATATTAGTATAGATATAGAGCTCATAAACAAGTATTTTTGCACCAATCCCATTACTGGGATCTATGTAGGTACTTGCATTTAATAATAAGTAAGATTAAGTAGCTTCTTCTGTATTCTTAGTTTAATAGATCGATATTGTTTCTTTAATAGTACAGGACATTTTTCTTAATAAAAGTGGTAACAGAGTTACAGCTACCACTATACAGGGTGATTTGTAAAATATATAACTTTGTAATCACACTAATATTATAAAGGCGAAAGTTTGTGAGTATGTGAGTGTGTATGTTTGTTACTTCTTCACGTCTAAACGGTTGGAGTGATTTTAATAAAATTTGGCATGGAGTTAGATGACACCCTGGATTAACACACAGGCTAAACCGCGGGTAACACCGCGGGGCATAGCTAGTTATATATAAATGTGAATGTAAGTTTGTTTGTTACGCTTTCAGTTATGACCCTAACCACCTACAGACTATTTTACTGGAATAAAATCGTTGTTTATTGTGAGGTTTAGGCCCTAAACCTGACAAAGAAACATCCATTTTATTCTGAGGTCTCACAGATGTGTGAAGGGTTATATTGTATTTTTTTTTTAATTTATTCGAAATTATTTCGTGTAATTTAAAGAAGCAAGAGCGGGAGATTATTAGTATAATAAAAATCACCCTGTATGTAAAAAAAAAAAGTATTGTAAAAAAAATAAACAGTGTATCGAAAGGCCGATAACAAATCCGTCACACAGCACCTTTTACCTAACAATAGCTTCAATCAGATAAAAGGTAGAGGCGTTACTTGCGCAGGCGGCGCGCTACGATTGGAGCTTCCCGCGCATGCGCATAGCATCTGCCGCGCACGTTGCGCTCGTGCCGTTCACAGATAATATGGGCGACATATGAACCGTATATAAATAATACCTAAGTTTTTCACAAAAGTAAATCGAATTGTCCAAATAACAGCTGAATTCTTTTTTTGAAAGTTTGACATTTGTATCTGTCTGTCAGTTTAGTTGTCTGTGGCATTATGCAATTTTTTTATTTATAGTTGTTGATGGTTTTTAGCTATGTTATTTAATAAAAATCTGTTTAGTAGTTTTGAAGGTAATGGGATCTTATATTTTAGTATTATTTAAATGTAAATATGATAATAACAATATATCGAAAATTTAAAATAAGGCATAATGTAGGTTTTTTTTACAAATCATAGATTCATTATTATAAAAGTAAGTGTAGTTAACCATTTAAATTTAATTTAACATATCACTAATTCCCTTTATTTTAAATCGAGATCAGCTCGTAGCATTCTAAATTTAAATTTGTTGGTGCAAGTGGCTTAGAACGTTTAAGTAAGAATTTCAAAATAATTGGCAAACTATAGTTGGCCTTTCTCGTCTCATGCAAGGAATGAATGAGGCTAACTTTAGCCCAATAAAAAAAAAGAATTTAATGAAACTAGATGCATACATACAAAGTATTTCAATAAAAAACACACCAGGTGTTTTGTTTAACTTAGCAATTAAGTTACAGTAGCTTAATGGTGCTATTTACGTTGTAAGTATTAATTTCTCATTAAAACTGTTCAGAACTATCATTTTGTGTTATTAAAAATCGTAATCGACTACCGAGTTTACTACTGCAGTCATATTTTTGAACGAAAATGTACTTTTTTTAATGAAATAAGTAACTTTTTACTGCCTGATTGCTTTATACATATTACTATTTGTGTTTATGGTAGTTTTATAAACAAAATAAATAAAAACGGTTCCCTGCGATTAGCCTATATCTAAGAAGAAGCCTGTAACATTGATCATGCCATTAAAATCGGCCCAGTAGTTTCAGAGAATATTTATAAAAGATAAACAAATGTTTTCTCTTTTTCTAGACTAGCCTAGCTAGACTAATACCCATTGACGTATAGACATGGACTGCGCTGTAACCTCAAAAAATTGACCACTCTCAAGAAAGCTACTTTGTGTACAAACATGTCAAAGACTACTTTACTTTACTTTTTCATTAGAAAGTCTACTTAATTGTACCTCAGTGTCTCCAAAATTGAAATAATGTTAAGGTCGTATTTTATTAAAAGAGACTACACTTAGTTGGGGTTTATTTTGACAAATTGTGACCATTTTTAGTCGTCACTTATTCACAAAATTATATGGTACAGTTCTACTAACATTAAAGATGAAGTTTAGAGCATCTCTAGTACTTAAAAGTAGGCATTGAAGCTTTAAATAAACGTAACTCCTGGACTTCGAACAAAGGTGGAACCACCCATATCCCCCCCAAAAAGCTTTACGGTGCTTGTTTTAAAACTAATTTGCTAAAGTTACTTCGCAGTCGGTAACTTATAATCGTAAATTTACTCAAGTACGTTTCTCGCTTCGCGCTTTCTTTGAAAAAAACTTTATTTTTTCGGTTACGCAAAAAAAGACTGCGAGTAATTTTAGTGCCTACTTTTTTGGGCTTTTAATAAGGAGATAGGGCTGAGATTATGTAGTTCTTTATTTGCTTTGAAGTTAGGTTCAGTTAATTTATAGTTTCGTTAGCAATTTATGTCGGATTACGTAAAGATAGGAAAAGAAAGGGTTAAGTAGTAAATATTAGGAGTAAATGAACGAAAGAGTGTTAAAAGTAGGTAAAGTCTTTTAATGGTTTCTAAGCTTTTGCTTGCCAGCCGGCCTAACTATTTGAAAATTCAACCATTTTGTTAATAAGATAAATCTGTCTACGATAGTTTCACAATTCTGTTATTGCAAAATAAATATCATAACAATTATATAAACCACGAAAACGAATAGAAAATTATGAAGTGTAACAATAAAGTCGTAATGGATCATTAAGAATGAGAGAACAAAACCACACTTTCTCGATAATCACTTGCCGGTCTAAGAATTCAAATTTTATTTGGAATAATTTTATTCGCTACATAGCCGTTACGTGACGCCATTTTTTTTTAAATAAACTTTTTGTATTTGGAATTCTATATTTACTGACGTAATATTGAATGTTGTTATATTTAGTTAAATTCATAGTTATGAACGCTAGAACATTAGACATTGTTAAGTAGTGACAAACTGACATACTATCTACCTACTAGTTGCCTTTTTCAAGAGTTTATGAGAAAAACTTTTACACACAATAAAGCTCTTTCTATCTGAAATAAATCAACCCAATTAATATGAATTGAATGTAGGTAGGCACCTAAAAATATTCAATTCATTCATTCATCACAGTACATGTATTTATAACATGGTTATAAATAGGTTAACCATTATCATTTATTATATAGTTATACAGGGCTTTTAATCTCGGTTTCAGAGACCAAATTATATTTTTTGTGCCACTTTATTTGTGTCATTTAAACAAATGTTCGTCGTCGTGTGATCACCAAAAAGTCTGCAACTCAACAGTTTTGTCGATGACATCGACTGAAAACTGGGCTCATTCTTTATTTTAGCTTGATATAAATTATTGTCCATTAATTCACCACTTGCGCTTTACGCACATGTTTTAACATTCACAATTGCGTTCATAAATATTATATGCATTTTATGCACTTTAAAATATAATATTGTCTCATTATGAATAACATATAAAGATATAAATGTCAAATAAGTACGATCTATATAAGTCATTATTAAAAATTTCCTTATTCGTCGCACGAAAGAATGAATGAACGAAGGTGTTGTGAAAATGGCGGCAAACTGAGCTTTGCGTCTGCGTCATCTTGTTCACAGCTCTACATTTTATAACAACAACAATAACAACATTTCCATTTGATTTAGACGGTCATCTGACAAAGTCAAATGGAAATCTATAAACCGACTTGTATAACAAGGTTAACAACAACGGCCATTTGTGATAAATGTCAAAAAAAGTTTACAGGACGGTCATTCGATTCGACATTTAAAATTGCTGTCACTTTGTATGGGGTAGCCAGTCCTGCGTACTATAGACCAGATATACCATCAACTCGATAATGAACAAAGACAAGAAAGAAGAAACAACGAAGACAATTTGAACGAATGCTTTACGCACTTAAATATACAGTAAGTATAACGCGACCTAATTAAAACGACATGCTAAACAGACTGGGTATATATATAAGTAGAGTGCGAATGCTCTTTTCACGGGCTATTAATTTTGCTGTTATATTTTTATTGTTATTTTATGTTAATAAGCTTATCTTTGTGTTTTGTTTTGTAATAAACTCATTTCTCCTTCGCGTAGATGATAAATTTGTATTTGATGACAGTTTGGTCATGGAATATTTTTACATGAACCACTATAACATTTTCACTCTAAATTTTTATATCTTTTTATCTTTATAGGTAATAGAAGAATAATATCGTACTACTCTAAATAGTTTTGTAATAAGTCCTGTCTCAGTACCTAGATATATTTTAAATTCAGTTTCTTTTGTACTACCTATTCCCAATATTACTTACAACCTTCTCAAATGTTAGGGTTTTACTTAACTTTAAAATCATAGAATCACCCATAGGTACAATCCATTATGTAGGTATTGTAGTGAGATTGCAAAAAACATATAGAATTGAAAACAAAAAAACAATATCTAACCCCTTACACGTGTATTAGCTTATAACTCTAAATTAAAACAGAATTGAATTGTCCAAGTGACGTTCGTGCTACGTTAAGCCGCCATCTTGTGTAACGTCACCGCGTCACAAGATGTCGGCCACACACGCCACACAGAATAAATTAATGCAAATTATACAAACGACAGCGCGAGAACAAGTTATTTGCGTCATTCACAAATCGATTCGGCATTTTTTTTATGAAATATATCTGTATTCAATTGAATGTATAATATATTGAATTGAAATCGAAAAGCAACGTGTTGCTGTACGGATTTAGGTGGATTATATTATCTTAAATTTAAAAAGACCTCAGCTTTTATTATTGTTATTGCTAATAAAGTAATTGATAATAAAGACGTGAAATTTTAGTCAGCCATTAAATTTATTTGACATATTACCGAAACCAAAGAATACTATCAGTAACTATTACTACGTATTGAAATTACACTTATTAATTGTAAACTTCTCATGACTGGTGTCAGTCAATCAAGTCAGTTTACTTATGTGTTAGTTATTTCAAATAGGTTATTTTACTGGATTACATTTTTAACGTCAAATCGTACCTGGCACTATAATGTAAAATCTTCTGCTAAACTGGAGATTTTCGAAAATATTTACATGATCAACACTGAAGGGGTTAATAATTTGGATGATCATGTTCTAGGTAACTTGTTTTTAAGTACCTAACTAGGTACTTAGCAGAAAATTTTAATGAAATATACCTAATATAGAAATAGGCAATAATTTACTGCGAAAGTATCTAATATTGACTTAAGTAGAACTGCTGGATAGATATATAGTATTACCTATCTCTGAAAACAATAGGTAACTCAACCATTTTTTTAATGAAGGCCAGTATTCCACAAAAATAACTCTCAATTGAAATAATATTTGCATGAATTAACCCTTAATTAGCTGGCGCAAAAGGGTCAAAGTTTCCCTTCCGACAATAATATATAAAGCGGGCCATTCACTTACCTTCTTCTCTGTCAACTTCTCGCACCGTCGCTGCTTGCATATTTGATGTGATTTGTCGTTGCGGCACGGTGCACAGTCACCACAGTTGTCTTTGCGTTGGCAACCGATGCACTCGCCGCAACGTTTCCGTTTTTTCTTTGTCTGCGAATGGTAATACTGATTTATTATTAAAATAACCGTCTACAAGTAAATCTACGACTTCTATTAAGCTACTGCTACACCTGTGTTAACGTTAACGTTGATGTTAATGTCCAGGCACACATTAATTTAGGCATTTAAAAAAAAACTAAGAATTCCGAAAAAGTAAGACGTTAGAATGCCATATCTACGTAACGCCTTAAATAACGTGCAAATTTACGCATTGAGATGGAGATAGTGCAAATATACTGTGTCCATTGTTGTATTAGGTAACATTAAGAATTACTGCGAGCCACAATTAAATTTTGCACCGTTCAAGTAAGACAATTGTGACATTGCTGAACTAATGTCATAATTGAAAATAGATGAAATACCTAGTGCAAAATCCGTAACACCGAATCTGTGTGTAAAATTTATTGAAATATCGAATAGATTGCCATCAACTTGAAAATAAGAGAAAGAAGACATTTAAAAACGTTCGAAATTCAAAACGAGTTCATGTATTTTGATTTTAGAACGTTGTGACCTTTTTCTAATGCAGATTTATAATAAATTATTAAAGGTGAAATTAATTTTAACAGTGACAACCCTACACAAAATCTCTTAACCCCTCTCGTGACTCAAAACGTGTGTTATGTATATTAGCGGCTCGACAAAAATTCACTTCGAAAATATTCAGACTTCGCAAAATACTTAGGGCTTCATATTAATTAACTACTTTCCTAAAAGCTCAAAGCAATTTATCTCTCCTCGAATTGTGACATGTTATACATCAAAATTAAGTACAATCTTATATCATAAATTAAAGAAAATGAATGCATTTTTTTTGCAAAATTCTCAATTAAGTAATATTTTACTGTTACAAGTCTTATATCTGATTGCATTCCCGTTGGTTGCGTGCATCCATTCACGAACCCGTAACATAACATTGGGCCAACACCGGCCAACATTTGAACAACTGCCAATATTGTAAATCCTTTTCGTTTTCCACAGGTGTGAGAGAGATGAAAATATAGCAAATGTTTGGCAATACGTTGCCAATGTAAAGGGACGTTGCAATTACTGGCCAGACAACAATTTCGGAGTATTCCGCGCTCATTATAATGACTCGTCTCGCTTCTGCGCCGGGGCATTCAATCGAAGCGATCTCGTTTACTCTCATTACGTCTTTTGCGTTATAACCATATTTCATTAAATGTACGATGCAAACACTGCCTTAAAAACTACATACTTTAAATGCGCCACCAGATATAATTACTGTTATTGTCATGTCAGTGAATTTCTCTAGATTGCCATAAGTACTGACGTTTTGAAACAATTTCTAAGTGCAATGGCTCTAACTCTTAATAAACAAACATAATTTGAAGTGCGATCGGTACCGACAAACTGCTAAATATGTAAGTCACATTCAAATTCGTTCTAGAATAACCGTTTTTGTTGATGAAAGTGCTGTCAAATTAAGTGCCACAATATTGTTTTAAACTTAGAACATATTTGCACGAACGTACTTAACTATCGTAAAACACCCGTCATTTTTTAATAGGCATTTATTTTACCTTTATAACATGACCTCAATAAACTTAGATTGCTGTAGGTACTTATTCTTGCAACATTCTTTTCAATAAGTTCAGTAGAAAAGGCATTTTGATCTATTAGTAAGAACTTGAATGTCATGAACATCTATTTCTGGCTGTTACATGCTTAAGTGAACGTGCGCTACATATATCCACATTAAAAACAATCATTGTAATTAAGTGACTGAATGTTACATTGTTTTTTTTCAGATCTGATTATTATTATTTCTCACAGCTTTGTAAGATCTAAACTAAAACAAATATGATCGTTCAAAACTGAACTTATTTAATAACAAATAGGTAATTTGACAAACTAGTCATTTGAGGGTTAAGAAAATAGGGCTACCACGCTTAAAAATATATTTTATAAAATGTCTTTGTTTCATTTATAAATAATGCCCAATTACGCAAATTAATAAGGGCATTATCATTATCCGACGAAAAAATACTAAATATTACTATCTTCCGTATTTCCTAATGGTACGTCCGCGTTTCTAGGAAACTTCTGGATTTTCCCCATTTGACTCATTCGCATAATGAGTAATAGCCGACTATGACAAAGAGAAATGTATTCTAGCGTGACGTGATACAGTTTAGATTCAATTGCTTTGATATTTTGTAAAAATAATATTAAGATAGCGGACCAAAGAATATAACATTTGATTGACGTTCCTATAGGAATTACATATTAATAGTCATTCCACAATCACTTTTTAAGTAAGATAATAATCGGCAGCTGAAGGGAGGATAAATTAAGTTGTAATTATTTAGTCAAGTCATTGAATCGATTAAAATAAATTTACAATATCGATTATATTGTATAATAATAATACGTTAGTAACAAGTATTCATTACGAATCAAAACTAATTTATTACATTCAATAAAAAAAAAAAAATCTGTATTCACGGCATAAAAACTAGCGGCCACTCTTTTGTAATGTTTGTATGTCTAGAAATTGAATGTTTTTTTTTTTTAAAGGCTACAAATTCTTTTATGACTAATTATGTTTCATTAAAGCTTACATCTCGAGAATAAAATATTCGACTAAATGTACGAGAAACTATTATAATTATTTAAAACACATTGCAATTGCCGCTCAATCCAATTTTTTATGGGCTAAAATAAACTTAATTTAACTCTCGTTAAAATCAATAAAACTAAAATTGTGTCTACAATAAAGCACAAATTAACACATTATAGGCATATGTTTCGCAGTATTCAATTTTATATCCGATTATTGATTACGGCTCATAAAACGAATATAGTATAATCGACTAGGTGCATCTCTAATAGTAATTAGAGTCTATTGTAGAAGTGGCAGCTGCCAGCAAAGGTGTTCGTTATTAGACTAGGAAATGCTGACATTTATTGTATAAAGAATGTCGCCAGTCTCAACATGGAGCACTTAGATCACTTTTTATTAAAAAAAACTTAGTAGGTATACAGACTTCGTCTTCAATTACAACACATTATAGAAATTGGCTAGTTGGATTCAACACTAGATACGGTAGGTTTAATTAGTCGATACTTTTATTGATTAGACGATTTTATGCAGAAGTTAAATAATTGGTGACATTGAAATTACATCATCTTTAACTAACTTTTAACTTTTAGTCTTTAAAATATTTTCTTCGGATACAGAAATAACTTACTAAAACGTGGTAAATTGTACAAAAATTGTTGAAATTAACAGTGTGTCGGTTTATAGTGGTTTATTTTGGTTCGTTATTTTAGGTATTACTATTGAATATATTATTAACATTTCCAATCGATATATAATTCTAACCGTAAGTTTAGCATTAGTTTAATAAGTTAATCGATGCAGTAGACATGAATATTAATTAGATCTGATGGACTTATAATTTGCTCATCGACAACTCACATTAAAGGCTTAAAAATAAGCTACAATTATAACGTTTTAACTCCGTTAACATCGAAGGCTTTCAAAACTGCCGACTAATTGCATTCGCTGTTAAATTTCAAAGTCATAAAATTTTCTAAGCAGGACACGCGTAAATCGCCCGACTTTAATTTGTGTTTTAAACGAGAGAGGAAGTTAATTTATTGGCGGAGCAAGAGAATCGGCTAACTATTAAATTTATAGCCGCGAAGACAGAGAGTTCGGCCATTTCTAAACTCAAGAACGGGAATAAAAACTGCTCCCCGAATAATAAAAGGTGGAATTACGGGGAAAGTTTCTCTTTTTCGGGTTCTCTCGAATATCCACTTTCGGCGGGCGTGTAGCCGAATGAAAATTCTGAGAATTCTCATATCTTTCGTCGAATATACAGTCGGCTTTTCGCGATTCCCGCGCGGCTTGTTTACGCAATTCGCCAATTCGTGGGAAGGGAGATTAGTTGTCGTTCCCGATTTTATTGTGTTGCTTTTCAACTTGGCCACGTTATAAATTGATACATGTCACTTTGTTTACATCGTCTTGTTGAAGCTTTATGACTTACTAACAATTAAACCGAAATCTTTGGCGAAGTCAAAATTATCAATTTGTTATTTGATTCTGAGATTCCGCGAGTGTCTTCCTGTTTGAAACCGAAAATGACCCTAATGAGCGTTCGTCTGTTTGATCTATTCAAACTGTTCTTAGAATATAGTAAAATATTTACATGAACGATGCACGTAGGTACTTGTCTAAATACTAACTATGTTATTAGTAATTGTAGTAAATGCTCACCTGTTTCTCACTGGATATGTCGTCAAGTTCCATGGGCCCGGTCGCCATCGGCGGTGCTCCATGCATCGGCGACTTGAACCCAGCTGTCGACGACACAGCTGCGACCTGCCCACTGCTCTCAGACCCAACCTCCATATTAGAACAGTCTGATTCAGTACTATTGGCGCGCATTTTCCGTCTCTCCTTCTTTCTAAAGTCAGATCTCGTCGGCGACGAACCACTTCCAAACCCATTCGTCTTTTTCTCATAACCGTTATCAATCAACATCGGGTTCTGGAAACTCGCGTGATGCAGTCCGTTCGGAGTATATTTGTCTTGTAGCGCTTTGACATCAAAAGGCTCATTTTTCAACACGTGAACAACGGTCGGACTTTGTATATTCTGTATTAAGCTCCCGTTTTGATGTAACAGCGTGCCATTTTGATGTAGAATGCCATTTTGCGCCGGAAAAGCGTTAATTGTGGCAATGCTGGGTTGGTATAATTGTATGTGTCGGTCGTCGATGTATGTTTGCGGGGCTGGGGGTACTAGTTCTCTAGCCTGCAATGGAGCCGGCACTATCGGATAACTCCTTGCATTGACAGCTGTTAATGTATGGAATGTAGTTGCATTTACAGGTGATAGCGTCGTCAGAGTAGTCGATAATGGCGCAACTTGTGCTAACGTGGTGAGATGCGCCGGTGATGATGGTGTCGTGAGTTGCGTGAGTTGTGTTAAGTGACTAGGACTCGCGCTCGGCGTGGGACTCGCCGGGACTGGCACCGGGGTCACGCTTGGCAGACCCGTTTCTGGTATAACCGAAGTTTCTGGAAACGTTTGGAACTGGCTTTGGAAAGACGGCAGCTTGTTCGTTATAGGCTGCAGTGTGACGGGCTGGTACTCCATGGTTGAGAAGCCCGCCCGCAGGATGGCGTCCTTGGAGTTGACCGTGATAGGCATTGATTCCCAGGGTCGGTACTGTGCCTGGCTGGCGATAACTGAGACCGCGTCGCCCGTCCGCTCGTAGTACTCCCAGGCGGGGTCGAGCAGCCGGGTGTCGGCTGTGAGGATCCGGTGCTCGTTTTCGGCCATGTCACCGAAAGTGGAGAAGGGCGGTAGATGCGCGTTGTCTGCGCCCGCCTCGCTCCTGAGCGCTTCGCTCATGACGCTCTGCCGCGACGCTGCCTCATGGCGTCACGCGATTAAAACCCTTACAAAAATAAGCTCTAAGTCTATTGTTGTACTGAACACTCGGAACTGCACTGGAACTTGCGATTTGTACTCTATGACGTGGCTCCGTTACTTTATTAATGTCCGCGGTTATCTAATTAGCACTTAGTCGTTACGGTTATACGGCACACTGGTTTACACTAAAACTAATCACAATATCTTCGTTATCCAACTAAGGAATAAATATAAAAGTCCTTAATAAGAGGCAGTTTAACTTACACAAACTCTTAAAGTCTAAGGGTTTATAAAAATCTTTGGCTGACTTTTTTACAAAATGCTTGAGGATTCGGTTCGTATTATAATTTGTTAACGATCGATAAAATATTTTGTGCACTCGTTTAACGATTTCTATTATTTTGGAACGTTTAAATACTGGTCGTTGGTTGTTTTTTTCTTCTGTTCGTTCGAAGGCTTATTTATTGTAAATACCGATCACTTCAGACTTAAATTAATTTGTACTGTTTGGGAGTTAGCGTATACTATTTACGATTTAGATTATCGTTAAAAGGTTAAAAAATAGTGCTTATATTTAAATTTTCGAAACGAAAGATATGACTGGAGGCTTTGGTTTGAGGATTTAGTGGCTTTTGGTTGTTCGTGTTTCAGCTGCTACGGCGCACGAGGCGTCGTCGAGGCCGGCTATCCGTGCGGCCGGCACCAATCTGTCGAGGAAAATATCAACATTATAGCGGGAAAATTGAAAAAAGAAACTTGTGGCTCATTTTATAGGGGAACGATGTAAATTGTGAACAAGGAAGAATAAAGGGAGGTAAGAAAATTCGCAAGTTATGGGCCAGTCCGGACATGTTTACTGCGATGGCGGGCGGCGCATGCGCGCTATCGTGTTTTGAATAGAGCGCGAATCGATGCAATGGCGCGAATAACCTATGTTTGTGAACAATTTTCAAAGGTAATTCGTTACAATCAGCTGTTATAAATCATACTGTATATTGCGTCTACTGACGTTCTGATTTCGAAGTGGTGTGTAATTTTATTTTTGAAATTGGTTTTTGTGTTGATACTATAATTTATGATTGACACTACCTACTATTATATTAGAAATATGGTAATATGCCTAATATTAAATTAAAAAAATAAATGTACACACGAAACATTCAAATATTAAAAGTATTCATTTCTATTTTTGCCATCCCTATATTACTTAACCCTAAAATACCAACTGACCAAAATTGTTCACTTTGACTAAAGTTTAGTCACCAAAACCTCACGACACTTGGTACCATTTCCATAACCTACAAACTCCTAATATACGAAACCATCTCAACCTTATCCAAACTAACATTAGCAAATCGTTTGCAACGTTAATGTTCGTTGATAAAACTGACGGTGCGCGATAATCACGTTGTCATGTGCCGCTAACATTTCGCGGAGTGACGTCACACCCCCCACCCCAACACCCCTTTAACCTGACCCCGATAGTCGTGCGTGCAGGCTCGTGCAAGAAATTGAGCGAAGAAAAATAATAATAGAACATTTTCTCGTTTGTTTTGGTATAAGTGTAATATCGGTCAAACTATGAAGTTTGTACTACGTAGATATAATAGTGGCTAAGGATGTAAGCCAAAACAATACTGCACTCTATACTCTATCACTTGTATTGACCAATGGGACAGAATTCAAAATGATAGGTGACAGAGAATTTAGACGCAGAAAGGATTAAGATGAACAAGTCTCTGTGACTTGTTCATCTTAATCCTTTCTGCGTCTAAATTCTCTGTCACCTATCATTTTAGAATGAGATCTAAAGAAAAGTTAAGCTAGTAATAGTTAAGCTTTAGTAAAACTTGACTGTAATTTTTGTAAACATACATTTCTGCCTAACAACCAATTAAATTCTAGGATATGAAATAGTATGATTAAATAAAAATACGCTTACCAAACATAATCTCTAAATAAGTAAAGAATACAACAAAACTGCAAAAAAATATATCAAAATATAAAATTTAAATCAATTCGGATTTCAAATTTAGATTCTAGAACTGATTTAAATTTGAAAAAACTATCTAATTAAGATCTCGCGCAACGCATAGAATAAATAGAAGCTTTTGAAAAGAAAATGGAATACAAAACTGAATTGTTTACATTAATTTACTGATTTATGACACTGTTGACTCTTATTAAGTCACGAGCGAAAAATAAACAGTGCTAAAATAAATAGTTATTTGCATACTCTTACATAAAAGATTGTTTACCATCTTCTCTTTTGTATTTTTGACATGTGTAGTACCAAATGTCTATGGTACAACAATAAAATGCGTAGCTTTTATAGCCCGAACAGTTTCGGGAGACGTTTCACTGAACGTGTTCTTAAAATTTTGGGCACCATGTCATTTGGTAGCCTTATCATAGTGAAGTAAACAAACTCTATTATTAGAAGGGTGCGGACATAGTACCTAATGCCACGCTCTATTTCTGTTACACTATTTTAAGGGCGAACTATTTTGGATTAGTTTCAATTTAAAACCGTCTATTTTCACTGATCAAGATTCGATGCGACACAATTTTAGAACACTTATTTATAGTTTGTGCTATTTACAATTGCTTTTACAATAGTTGATATTTTGGGGTTAAATTTGATTGTTACAAAAAAAACAAAAAATCTTAAAATTTGTTCTAATTGTAATTTTTGTCCCATCATTTTAAACGAAGTAAATTATGTTAAAAAAATAAGCACTTTATTTTTATATCCAACCAGTGTCTTTGTATTTTTACATTATTAAGAGATAAAATAATAAAATAAATCACTCCCACATACACGCACACACACATGCACACACACACATGCACACACACATGCACACACACATGCACACACACATGCACTATTGTAGTTTATATTTTCCTCTCTGTTCTTAGCATCACAAGTTCTTCTATTCTTGTTTATATAATATTCAACTAGCTTGTACTTTTTACATCCGAGGTGTGAGCCTGGAGATCTGTCACACAGGTTTCGTACCTAGTACGGACTCCAGCTCTCGCTAAGGTACTTAAATCTTACGCTCCTTATCATAAGAATATATTAATATACTTACTAATACTGTACCTTTTTGAGAGGAATAAATATATTATTATTATTTTAAATAATTTTCCGATTTGGTTTATTCTGAGTCTTCGCTACCATCAATCATTCACAGTTCGCAAATTCATTCGTTATTTCATTGATTCATTTAAACACAACCTACGTATGTTATCTGAATGAGGATAAGGAAAATAGAACATATCTAATTTTATTCAGTTCACCACGTGCTATTCTAAATATAAAAATTCAAAACGAATGTTTCAATTGACATATGAATAGGGTTGGTCAGGTGTATTTTTATCCATAACAGAAGAATTTATATTCGATACACTGAAGAGCGAAGCTGAAATCGATTAAGCACTTCATTTGCAGAATTTTATGACGTCAAGCTTTTGTTAATATTAGAGATGTGATACTTTTATATTCTAATTTTATCAGTTTAGGTTTCGTTGTTAAAATTGATTCTGTTTTTTATTGATGTGAATGTACTGATTCAAGATGTAGAAACAGAGAATGGTATTGAAGCATGATTTGATTAATTCCTTATCGATCCAAATTCCCTTCTCATTATAAAACTTTCGCGGATCGAGCCTATAACTACGGCTTCCAAAGGATGCGCATCAAAAGAAACGTCTTTTGTTTCGTGTACAAAGAGGGAGTAAATTGCAACTCGCTTGTTTGGACTTTTTCGCTTCCCCTCCAGTACTTCGCTATATTTTCCTGAGAGGGACTTAGAAAAGATTCTTTCAACTTCATCTACAACAAATGATAGATATCCTTATTACTCTAAACTACCTATTCACTGTATTTTTAAAGTTGCTAGCGTAGTTCTCCTCTAATAAAATCATATAAATAACACAGCAGAAATAAGGATTGCGTCATGAAAATTAACTGTTCATAAATAAAATAAATTCGAACAATTCATTCTAAATTCAAACGATTAAACTCGCGTCAACGTTCAGAAATCATTCCGCATTACATCACCGTCACTACAAAACGTCCCGACTAGTAATCACAGGGCAAAACTCTTTGTAGATGCGCACAAAGAACGTTCCTCGAAAAAAAATTAAAAAGCTCACTTCAGAACGCAAAGCATTCATGTGTGTGCTGTAGGTATGTGTAGAATCGAGTATAGGTGTGTGTTCGAAGGATTCGTGGGTCACGTATGTGTAAGTGAATGAGAATGTGTGCGTGGAACGCGATAGTATCTGGGTCTCGGTTGTCAAGGGCAACCGTACAACCGCTGCAGCGAAAGCATTGCGCTTTCAGCTTTGAGCTGCAATTATACGGCTTATTTTTAGAGTCGGATGTTGTCGCTTTTTTGTGCGACGCGCGAAGCGGTGCAGCGAACGCTGCGTTTAGACGTTCGGAAATCATTGAATCTTGTTAGTTTGAAGAATGTGGGTAATATGTTCGCGGGAAAGAGGAATGTTTATCTCCCTTCAATTAAACACAACATCATAATCAGATCATGTCAGATGTTGCAAATTCCTTTCCTAGTACGTATGCAGCAATTGTAACACTTTTAAGTTACTATAATTTAGAATAACGTCATCCATATAAATAACAGATTGATTGAAGGTATGTTGGAGTATAATTATACTTTTGATATTAATAAGATCAACAACTGACGTCGTAAAAATTGTTTTCCTATATAGTTCAGAATGTTCAGATGTATGTTTCCTAAACAGGACGATACGTCATAGTGTATTTGATTAAAGAAATGGTGTAGGTCGATGAATATCATTTTTCTTTTTATAACTAGATTGCGCTATAGATATTATTGCTACAATTTGTAGACGAAGAAACATCAAAAACTTTATTTCAAGTGTACCATATAATCGAGTTTTTTCTCCAACAGCTGTGTACAAAGTAACATCCGGCGTTTGCGCATTATACCTGCACAGGAAACTGATATCTCAGCCGCGATGATCATTCGATAATAATCTGCTGATAACGATACCTACTGTTCGTAAGTAGTTCCAATATCATCGATTATAAACCTCATTTTATTTTGTATTGATATATCTTATTTGACACAACTTTTTAAAATCGAATATTTATAATCGAACAAATTTTTAAAATCGAATAAAGACATTCGATTTTTAAAAATACTTGCCATTCATAATTATAAAACAAACTATTTTTGTTCATCACAAAATTAATATTGATGTAACATTTCAGTTGCATTAGTCAAGATTTGAAAACATTATGTAACCAAGTGATGAATAATATAGATAACAACAAAAATAAATATAATTTCAGCTTGTTGCACAAATAAGACTAACGTTGCGTTCGACAAGGTTACATACAATACATATTAACAAAGTAATTGAAATGCTAAATAATTTAGAAGAAAATATAGAAACCAGTAAATGTCCTCTAATAAGAATGGAATTGGAATTATTAAAATTGCGGAGAACAGAGCTCAAGTTTGATTAAACATGTGACACTTGAGAAATAATTATCCGAAATTGAGTGGAAAATGGATAAGATTTCGAAAAAAAATTAAAGAAGAAGAGAAGAAATTTTCGGATTAGTTTAAATAAAGAAAAATATGCCAGTTTGCGAAAGATAATAAAGTTCGAAGTAATAAAATAGGTAGGTACATAAAAATAATGATAAACATTTTTGACTAGTAGTTTCTCACACTACAGCAACTATAAATCCGTAGTAATGACACAGCAGACAGGATACGTACATCAGTTTGATTGCCGGTACACGAATGCGGATTCAATTCTCGCTCTATTATTTTATACGACAAACCGACTGTTACAATTTTATTTACTTTTATAGGGTTATTTTTGTTATTTCCAATAAAAGGAAGTATAGAAATCTCACTTTTGGTTATGAAGGTGATTTACAGGATCATAGATAAAAGCTATTTGACTATAGGTTTGTGAATTGAAAATAATATAAAGAAAAACGTTTTTCTTTATATTATAAAGAAAAACGTCCCGCGTTACGTATACGCTTATTTTTCAGAAAACGGAAGAAATCTATGTCAGAATTGATCTCACAAATTTAAACTAAATTAAACTAGAGCTGAAAACAACAACGCAATAAATGAAATCCCAGCTAAAAGTACAAAATAAAAACTAGAATTGTATTTTTATAATAACAAGGAACAAATAACATTAAGGAATACATCAACATGATATCAAAACTCCATCAAAGTTAAAACACATTAGAATGATAAGGCCACGGTCTCATGTATAGAGTTACCGTCCCATCCCATTCAGCCACTCGAATCCAGTTCAATAGAGACGCAGATGTTGTATTTTTTACGACAATCTTTCCCACACTACAGCTTTTTCTGATGCCTTAATACCTTTACCATCTTATTGTTGCACTTTCTCAACATCAAACACATTCAAATTTAATCTCTAAGACAAGGGGATAAAGATTTTTGGATTTTTTCAAAATGTACCATTGTGTTGGTCGATACAGTTTTGTAAAGGTTTTTTGTAGGCACGTCTGCCCGTACTATCGGATGCGACATCGGAAATTGAGCATTTTTTTCTACTTGCACCTATGAAATGGAATTGTTTGAAGGAAGTCACATGTGTATGACGATGATTGTATGATTTAGTATTGTTTCCTTTACACATTGACATCGCGGGTACTTTAGAATATTTCTTACATTCGACTTTTTTAAGCATTTTGTGTTTTAAAATGATTATGATTACGCGTATCCGCTTATACTTTAAATTAAACTAGTGTCTTATCTATCCTTGACTCACTTACATTTTATGTTCATGTATTGTTGAATTAAAAGCAGTTTTCAATTCAATGTGCTTTTAAAATTCATTCTTCCTTAAACTTGGCTGAGGCTAACCTAAACAAACAATTTGATGAAGTCTCGAAGTCTTTCAATAAATAAGCGTACGACTAGCTGGAACTATAAAAATTTAATATCAACTTCCACGGTAAACGTTTTGCAGAAATTTAAAACTGAATTCTCATTGAATAGCGAGCGTTCACCGTCGCGACTCCCGCCCTTATCCAAATAAAATACCCACCACAATTACATTTTGGTGAAACTTTTCACTACATCGATGTTTAAACTTTTGCCTAGACGAGTGTCCGCATACAGTAGCAGCTATGTATACTAAGAAAAGCGTAAGCGTCGCGTTTGCTTGGGAGCAATAAGAAGAGGATTATCCCACAGTGAAAGTATGAATCAACTTATGATATTACTTGTGGCAATAATCGGGATATTTGAGATTGCAGACGGATGAAGAAAGCTTCTTTGGAATGATTTTAGATTTTACGATATTGGTATTTTTAAAACTTCAAAAGTTCTTAGTTCTAATCTAAAGGAAAAACAACACACTCTAAAAAATATTGTAAGATTCGGTGTAAATGTAGCTACTATGTCAATACTGTCAGTGCGAAAACAAATTTAAAAAATCAATTTGAAAGCTACTGAAATTGATGATTTGGCATCATTATAAGCAGAAATGGCGTAGTTAAAATGGAATACCTATATATTAAACGATTTAAAAACAGTTTACAGTCTGAAGATGAATTGAAAACAGATTAGACAAACCAAAAGACAGAACCAAGGAAATTGCTATGAACTTGAAACCAAAATTGCTTCAAATATGATTTTAGATGAAACCCAGAAGCGTTACCGAGAATCTCAACAATTTTTACGATCAATGAAGAAGACATTAGATCAATGTATGAACTAAATTATCAGAAACTAGAGTCAGAGGAAACATAACTCGCTTGTTCAACTAAAAAGGAAGCATGTGGCATTGCACAATCCGTTGCGTTGCTCTCCTCTCGTTATGTACGAACAGTTAGCTCCAGCGAAATTGGCCAATTTGTTTATTTGTTTTCATTGGCCTCTCTGAACTTGACTCCCTATTATCGCATTCACGGGAGGAAGGCGTATTATTTATTCGATTATTCCGTGGGACCGGGATTGTCTTCAAACTTCAGCGCTTAAAAGTATTAATCTTCGATATTACGATATCTGATCGAGAAGTTATCGAATGAGGATGGTTTAAAATATCTGAAACTTTTAAGTGACACTTTGCGTTTTTTCGACAAGAAATATCATTTTTAAGATAATCGAATAATCTTAAATAACAAACTTGTAATACATTATCAAATTCTCAAGTGGACATTGCTCAAAAGGGATGAGATTCCAATATCTGATTGAGAAGTTATCGAATTAGGATGGTTTAAAATATCTAGAACTTTTAAGTAACACTTTGCATTTTTTCGAGAAGAAATATAATTTTAAGATAATCGAATAATCTTAAATAACAAACTTGCAATACATTATCAAATTCTCAAGTGGACATTGCTTAAAAGGGATGCCATAACTAAACTAATCCAAACGCAAGATTTAGTGGAAACAATATTTCAATTAAAGATGATGATATTGCATCATGAAATATTTTCGACGATTGTAGCAATACTCACTCACACAAATAATGAACAAAAGACAAAGATTTTAAATAAAACAATAATCGTAAAAAGGGTAAACAACAAATCCTTTGAATTGAAAAATAATATTAATATAATCTTTCATAGAAAACCCTACAAAGTCCATTTACTCATACTTTATAATAAATTTAACATTAAGCAAGTTAAAATACATCAGATACCTAAGCATTAATTAATTTAAGTAAGTATTTATCAAAAGAATCAATGGGGTGAAATTATTAAACGATGTAGAACGCAATGACAAACTCTCAGTAAATGTAGGTACATATCTTTATATACATAATCGTGTTAAAGTACCTATCAAAGATGTAATGAGACTTATCAGTATCACAAATGCTTTATTTTAGTACTTCATATGCATGTTTATGAATCGCGACATCTTTCCCATTTTGCCATTTTAAGCAATTGAAAACGTCTAATTTGAAATATGCAAGTTTTAAGTTAAAGGTATGATTGACTTGACCTTAGCATGTTGGACAACAGCCAGTTCTTGATTAGCTTAGCAAAATACTGCTTTCGTGAAGAAAATATAATTCTTCCCAAGAGACATTCAATTTGACCCATAACTGAATGACTGAATGATAGAGATCTCTGCTCTGAACTCACGAACTGCACAAAAGTAGATTAAAGTTGTTCCCGCTTCAATTTCGCTGAGTACAATTAAGGGCTAAATTATGTGACATCATGCGCATCAGACAATGACAGTCGATGCGTCACCGGAACGTGCTTACGGATGCCATCCCCATTTCCCTGACGCGCAACTTTGCAACTCTCACACGCATCGTAAACAAGCGTGTCTGTTGATTACCACCAATAAGATTACATCCAATTGGGTTCAGATAAGCGTGAGACAACACAGAGGTCCATCTGTACCAACGGTTCTTAGAGAAGTAACTTTTAAATTGTCTGCTGCAACAATAAACGAGTAGCAGGAAAACAGCGATCGATTCGCAAAAGCACACAACGAAAGCTCTGGCGGAAGCACGCGAAGGCGCACCGGACCTCGCTTCACGCTCTGCTGCCATCGCTCTATACATATACCTCTAACTAAACAATTCACAAAAACCAAAAGCTTCTATTCCACTACTTGAGAACACTTGCACATTTTGCCACAAAACTTTTGTATACTGACGCGAACTCCGTACCTTCTCCGGTCGCTCGATCCATCCGCGCCTCCTTTTTTTCTTCGTCTCGCTGCCTCGGAAACAAAACGGTCCGAAGGACGCAAGCGAAAAATAAACAAAAAGGGAATCGGAGTTCGCGATCGCGTCAGTGGTGCGCGTGTCGCGTCGCTCTGCGGCGAGGTGCGTGCGTGTGTACGCGGCGGCGGGTAGCGGCGGACTGGCGCGCGCGGCGGGCACGCAGCTGCGGCGCGACCAATGGCGGCGCGGTCACGTGACGCGCCCCGCGCCCGCACACGCTTGTTTACAAATAATAATAATACGGCCGGTGGCGCCGCCTCTACACCGCGCGGCCGGCTACGCGCTACGAGCTACGCACAGCTGTCGTTGCATTTGGCGGGATTCGATTCGGAGCACATTCGCTTAAAGCTTCGATCTGTTTACTTGAAGCTTTCGCGTCGGCGTTCTATCGATCCGTACGCAACTTTGCAACCGCTTTCCGTATGCGTTACCTCCATTATTTACATTTGTAATTATTTTAAAATAATATTCTTATTTTTGTCTGTGAGTTGAGGAATTGAGGAAACGAGGAGCAGTAAATCATATTCGTATGACGAGTAAATTTTTTGAAAGGGTTAATAAAATTATTACGCAATTTTCACTTAGAGGGTGCGAGATTCGTCCCCATTTTGCGACAGGTTGATGTTTCCGATTGTTTTGCGTTCAGGATGTAAGGTGCAAAGAGGGATTGAACCCCAGTGCATGTTGTCGACTATATGTGTCGGTGCTACTCTCCCCTCTGTCTAAATCTGCGAGCTAAGGTGCCCCGTGGTCCCGTGCCAAGGGATAGGACACTTGACGAAGTCTTTTTCAATTGAACCCCTCAAATCTTACTGTCCATGATAGTTGGATCTTTTACGCAGACCCCATTCAGCACACAATCAGTTAGCTCTTACTGCAAATGGAATACATGACGGTAGAATGTGTTTATAAGTAGGATCAATCTATACTAATATTATAAAGCTGAAGAGTTTGTTTGTTTGTTTGAACACGATAATCTCAGGAACAACTAATACGAATTGAAAAATTCTTTCACTGTTGGATAGCCCATTTATCGAGGAAGGCTATAGGCTATAAAACATCACGCTACGACTAACAGGAGCGGAGCAGCAATGAGAAATGTTGCAAAAACGGGAAAAATTTACACAGACAAAGTTGCGCGGGACAGCTAGTTTATTATAATGCTACTGCCCTATGTAGAAGATGGACAAATTCCTTTAGGGATGGACGAAGCCTAAACCTTTCTTACTAATTAGGTACTTAGGTTTCTTATAAAAAATCCTTTTCGGCATAAAATTTACAAATAAAATAAATGCAGAAAGTGAAACTGTTTAATACGATTACTGATCTTTGTTCATTATACCTAACCATGTTGAACATAGATCAATAATCGTTTAAACAATCTCTTTTTGCATTTGTTTTATTTGTAAATTAAGCCTATCAAGAGCTCTCGAAAGAATTTCATACGCAAATAAAGAAAAAGCTTTGTAACATAAGGGGTATTAGGAATGTTAATCATACTCTTTTGTATATTACAAGTTGAGAAAGTACTACCAAATGTATTATACACTTCATTTATAGGTACACACATTATACACATCACTTGTAATTATACGTAATTAAAAATGTAGAACTTTACAACAGAAAATAATCCAGGCTCTTGACATTTGAACCAAAAACCATTTTTTTTTAAATAACATTTATTACTCTAACTGACCTGACCGGATTTCATTGAATCCGATCAGTACCTACCATATATCCTTTATTTTTTTTAAAGATAACTAGCAATGTGAGATTGATTCCCACATTACTAGCAATCTTGTTAACACCTTCAGCTAAGCTCAAAGACTTGTGTTAGGAGTGGGTTAACGTCGGTAGTATAATGGGTAGGATTCGAACCCGCGACCTCATGATTGCGAAACCGATGCCTTAGCTATTAGGTTACCGATCTTATCCATATAACGGTTATCGTCATTTTACTATCGTATAATGAACTCAAATAACATTCAGAGATGATACTTACCTATTTCGTATAATCAGAAAAAAAAAAAACATTTAACCTCTTGATTGTGCCATTGTGCTCTAGCCAACCCTGGTACTCCCATAACGCCAGCAGTCTGCCTAGGCTGCTAGCGTTGATGATGATGCTAGGAGCTGTTCCCGTTAGTATTTAAAAAAACAAGTTATGCCATATTTCGTACTGTTATATACTTCTATTCACATGAGTAGAAGCTGTCAAGAAACTCATCGGCTATGGCCGCAGCCCTCTGTCCTATGTCAGTGTTTAACCATTTCGTACGAAAGATATGGTTGAACAAGACAAAATTTGAACTTATTAGCTAGAGACTAAGACTAAATTAGCACTTTTTATGCTCTAAAAATACCGTTTATGATTATTTACTTCGAGGCTTTATAATAATTATATCTTTATTTGTATACAGTGTAGGTACATATAATGGTGTCGACATATTGTTAATCCCTATACAATCTACTATAATATAGGCATGCAAAACACAGAAGATTAATTTGAAAAAAAAGTACAAAAAAATAACTTTTTAAAATTTTAACCATCTCAGGTGGTAATTTTGGGCAATTTTATGTAAAGAAAAGTTTCGCAATTAAGTTATACTTTTGTTTATGCGAATTTAGTAATTAAAAGCCAATTTAACTCTTCGAAAAATGCATGCCACCATGAAAGTGAAACTGTTACTTATAACTCAATAATTGGTCTGTTATATAATGTTTTATTCTTTTACGATAGACGATAGGTGACTTTATATATAACAGAAGAAATTAAAACATTACTTTATTAAAATGCAAAACTATCAAAAAAGTGATGAAAACCGTCACAATATTTTTGATAGCTTTGCTGCCACATTTTAAACCAAAGTTGCATTTTATTAAAAGTTGCCAATCTAAATAAGTGACCAAATTCTGTTTAATTTCAATTCCTGTGGGACATTTTGATATCTATTAAAGAAAATGTTTCTTCTTGAAATATTCTGGTTTCCTTTAATATATTTCTACACTACATTAACGAAAAGACTAATTCTTACCTTTACATAAACTTAAAACTCAAAACGTTCGTAAAGATAACATAAAAAGGCCCAAAATTAGGCAAATGAATACTTTGTTTATTATTCAATTTGAGTTACACAATACACTTTGTTGATTTAGAAACTTGGAAAATATTCTTTCAAAATAATTTCACATAAGACTTTTATATATCTTTTCCTTTGATTATATAATGTCTAGATTCCTAATCCAGCATCTAAAATTGAAACAAAGAACTGTCAAAAAGTACGGTCAAATGGACGTACTTGTTGAGAGGTAAGAAGACTCCTATCAGATGTTCTAGCCATAGTTATTCTAGCGCGCCATTTTCAACGAGCGTCAAACGTCAAAAATAGTAGCTTAATTTTTTTATAGTCTTACTGAGGGAATGCTCCATCTAGACATTATATAATCAAAGATCTTTTCTTATTTTCCTAATCAAGTTAACATATAAGAAGTTAAATACACTATCAAATAAACAATAAATGAATTCCAGAAAATCGTTATCGAATGACGGTATATATGTTATTACTGTTATTAGGATTCGGAGAAGTGAAAACATTTTCCTTTCCAAGAAAAGAATGAATCGAGCATTGCGCCCCGTCTCGTACCTAAGTGACTCATCACATTTTCACCACCCACATTCCTGTTACTCAGTTTCTATGCAAACGTCATTATTTCATATAACACGCCTTATAATCGAAGCATCTGGCTAATGTAACCCTGAATAATTGGTTTTCCATCATAAATATGGCTTAGATGTTTTTTTAAATTAATACCAGCGGTTAATTTTTTAATGTAGGTTTACTGTTCTATTTTAAATTGTACTATAAGTTTGTTATTTTCAATGTAAATGTCAAAAAAACTTAAACAAACAGTCATAAGAAGTTTAAATGTAAACTACTTGGTAGATTAAAATTTTTGAAAGTGATTGCAATGCGTGCAGACGTAGTTCTTGCACTGTGGCGCGCCAATTCCATTGCTACAAAAGTGCGTAATATCGATTACCGGATCCCTTACCCCATCTTCCGTCTCGCTCTAACAACGCACACTCCACTTCCGAAGACAATAAAAGCTTAAATGCGAACGCAGTTAGTTCTATGAGACTTTGCGCGGGAAGCGGAGCCGCCATTTTGTTGATTTTGCGTTTGACATAAGACCTTTTTTCCCGCCGAGCGCAGCCCCCGTCACGGTTGTCATGACAACGGATCTGTCACACGCACAGAACATAAAACGCAGGCATTGATTTTTTCCCCGCTTCCTCTTTTACTTTTACGCGTGTTGAGCGACTTTTTGCTTGATTTTTTTTTCTAAAGAGACATCGCGTCAGTGTTAGCGCTTCTTAGCGCTTGCAGATTTATAGAGGCATCAATGTGGAATTGATAAAAATATTTTTGTGCTTGTTTTGTATTATGTGCAAAGTAACTTGATTAACTAATATTAAAATATGATGTTTTGCCTTTATTTTAACCTTACTTAGTTAAGTTACCTACTTAGATGCATTTTCTAAATTAGTAGGCCATTGCGCACGTTGCAATAAATTCGTTTGTATTTTAGGTATTTTTTAAATTGTTAAGTATTTTAATTATATTATTAAGTAAGACCCTAAATAATTTGTTTAATTGAAATAATAGAATACTCACATATCCTATGTTATTTTTTACATGTACAATTTATTTTTTTTTAATTAAAAAACGAATAATCTTAAAATTGTTCCTCATCAGTTATCATTTTACATAACAAAAAAAATAAACTAACCAGAAAACCTACAGTTAAAATTAAAAAAAGGTACATTACTGTTTCTTTTAAGTTTTTCAAAGTTTCCTTTAATCAAGTTAGAAATAAACACATCAAAGGACTTGGCCGTAGGCGTTTACCGTACAAGTGAACCTTAAGGGAAAATTTGTTAAGGTAGGCTCAGTAACCCCCGGGGGTGCGGGTCTACGGGTCCGCGGGTTGAATTTTCATCCCCTACAGATCGTGGCGATTTCATCCCTTGATGTCTCGTTAACTTAATAGAAGGAAAATATGTTAGGAGCCGCATGAATACCGGGAAATGTGTCTTAATAAGTACTGTTGATAGTTGCGTAGGTTTTTGTGTTTTTTTTTATGTAGTGTATCCGATGTATACTTGTAAGATTATCTCTAAATTGATGAGCGGCGGTAGCCTAATGGCCAAGGCATCGGTCTCGCAATCGTGAGGTCGCGGGTTCGAATCCTACCCATTATACTACCGACGTGAACCCACTCCTAACACAAGCCTTTGAGTTTAGCTGGAAGGGTTAACAAGATTGCTAGTAATATGGGACTCAATCTCACATTGCTAGTTATCTTTAAAAAAAAAAAAAAATCTCATTATAGACTACTCAACTACGCAGGAGGTATCATAGGGTACAAGTGAAAAGTACTCCTTATTTCCCTCAATCTTATAGTACGGTGGGGAGGAAATCTGACATGACTGTAGAGAGTTTAGGCACAAGACCTATGACATAATGCGGTCTCTGAGGCCGGAGTATAGGTACAAAGACTTCTGTAGTAACATAATAGAGATGATCAATTTGTTGATGAAATTTGTTATGGTGGTAGCTTGAAAGAGGAAGGTTTATTTCTTGTGATGACGTGATTCTGATCGCGAGGCGAAGCTGCAAAAGCTGTATTTTCTTTCTTTGTTGTTTTTATAATGTGTGGCTGCAATATAGTGGCCGGCACATTGCAAGCAATACTAACCAGAACAAGAAATAAAATAGAAATAATATCCCGGCCATATAGCTAAACTTGTTTGGTATTTCTACGTATAGCCGATGTTGTTTTGAAATGGGTGATCGCTATACGATCGATTTTACTGCAATATTGGCAGGACAATTTTATTGAAGTTTGCTGTGAGTGACGCCGTGATGTATTGCTGTATTCTATGCTTTGTACTATTGCAGACATATTGCAACACTTTGCCAAGCCATACATTACTCGGCCATCGTTTGCAATAAAATAATTTGGTAATGGCCGGATAATTAGTTGCCAATAGTGCAGCAAAACATGGCACGTTTAAAAGCCGCCTTATTAGTATAAGCAATATTTTGGTTATAAATAATACGGCTAATACAAACATCGCTTTATATCACAGTCATATTGTTTATAAAATCCATACTAATATTATAAATGTGAAAGTAACTTTGTCTGTCTGTATGTCTGTTACGCTTTCACGCTCAAACAGCTAAACCGATTTAGATGAAATTGGTATGGAGATAGTTCGAGTCCTGGGGAAGGACATAGGATAGTTTTTATCGCGATAACCGACATCCACGCGGGCGGAACAGCGGGCGAAAGCTAGTGTATGTATAATTTACTTACTTTATCTTTAGGCACTATCCTGTTGAAGTTCCCCTTTGCATCCTCTCTAAGTGAAGGTACGTGCCGTAAATACCTACTACCACAGTTTTAGGCCAATGTATGACCGAGTGGCTAATCTGGAATATTGTTTGGCTACCAAGATTCTAGCTTAGGTGGGCCTTGACTGACCCCGCACAAGGCACATTTTATCAGGATACACACTAACATAGAAAACCCTTTGGAGGGGGGAGGGAGGGGGGCTTGGGTTCCTTTGCATACCTTCCCTTGGATCCGCCCATGATGCGAGCTATCTCTCATCCATCCACTGCTGTACAAAAATTTGTTTAAATAAATAAATTACTACAATAAATTACACTACGAAGTATAAAATCCAGCTATCAAAGCCTTCTCGATCAGGGAGGAGGTCTAAATACACCAATGGGACATTTATTGGCTCATTGATGACTAGCTGACCCGCGCAACTTCGTCTGCGTTAATTTTCCCCGTTTTTTGGAACTTTTTTCATTGATGCTCCACTCCTATTAGTCATGGCGTGATGTTATATAGCCTATACTCTTTCTCGATAAATGGGCTATACAACACTAAAAGATTTTTTCAATTCGAACCAGTAGTCCCTGAGATAATCGCGTTCAAACAAACAAACTCTTCAGCTTTATAATATTACTAGCTGACCCGCGCAACTTCATCTGCGTCAATTTTTCCCGTTTTTGCAACATTTTTCATTGCTGCTCCACTCCTATTAGTCATAGCGTGATGTTATATGCCTATAGTCTTTCTCGATAAGTGGGCTATACAACACTAAAACATTTTTTCAATTCGAACCAGTAGTTCCTGAGATAATCACGTTCAAACAAACTCTTCAGCTTTATAATATTAGTATTGAAGAAGCAAACTATATAAGTTCGGAAGTAGAAAGTTGTCTATATAGAATGAAAAACATGTATTGCCACAAATATAGACACGGTTCAATTATAGGTACATGTACAATATTGGTTTTGTTTATATGCACGTCGTATCTGCGACAACGAGGCTTCAGCTCAGCATAAATCTATGTTGTGACATTTGTCACGGTACAGCGCGGTTTTTCAGTTAAAACAAGTGACGTTTTTTTTCGATTTCGATGTAATCGGGAAAAAAGTCATTGTCAAAATGACTTTTAGGCTATCATTTTTATTCTATTTTTTTTAGCTTTGTTAACTAAATACCTACTTATCCCTTTCGGGTCAACATAAACCTGTGGCAAATCCTTCGGGACGTCTTTTAAAAACATTTTAAGGTTTAAAACAAACTTTTTTGGTTAAGTCAATATTTTTGGAAATAATCGTTCCGAAAGTTGCATAAATTGTGTCCCCCCCCGTTTATTTTTCGAACCGTGTGACCACAAAATATGAAAACAATCAAAAAGGTGGCGCTTCAAATACTTTGACTGACTGTAAATTTTTATCAAAATCTAAGTAGGTACCTAAAAAACTTTTGATGTTTTAATCAAACTAGCTTTTACTAGGTTTTAGATATATTTCGGGACTTAATCGCGTGAATTATTTAAAGGATAAAATTATTATACGAACCTTTTATTTACCCGACGTTTCGATCGAATTGCACCGATCGCGGTCACGGGTCGACTGATCAGTCGACCCGTGACCATATCGAATATGTATAAAAATCGCGAAAGTTTAAAAACAATAATTCAATCGAAAAAAGTTTCTTTGAAAACCTTAAAATGTTTATAAAAGACCTGCCGAATGAAAATAAGTCTTTCTCATTTTCTTTATAGTACATTATTGTGATACAGTGAACAAATCAAGTGTGCTAATTTGCCATCTCTTTCCTCCCTCATACTTCCCCATTATTTTGTAGTGTGAGAAGGTCATAGAGACCACCCTTGACGAGTTAGGTTTCCAATTAATTTGATGTGACAATCATAGGGTGTAAAGGCTCTTTGTGATTGCATAAGCTGGGCATCGAACCTGTTGCGTTCTGTACAACAGGTTCATATAGGCATAATCGGTTAATTAGTAGATTTTCATTCGACCAATAATGAAGGTTGTCCATCTTTAAATTTCATAATAGTAACCTCTTATGTAGTGTAGCTAGGTATAATAATAACGTCTCGGGACAACTCACACGCTGTCATCTGATCTCAAACTAGACAGTGCCTATAGCAATGCCACCAGATAACTGATAAACTTACCTTTAAATGATGAAACGGATAGCTGTTTGCCTGGATACCGGATATTCAGCTAAGCTTTTAGCCGGATTGCCGGATATCCGGACAAACCAAAGATTGATTTTTATCTAAAGTTAGTGAGAATTGCTCGCGATTGTAAACCTTATATTTGGTGGGCAGCTAATGCTACGCAATATCCAAATTTATCAAAGTTGTGCAAAATCATTCAGCACTCAGCGTGTGTGCAGTGTGTACAGCGAAATGTTTTTTTTTTTTAATGTTGACCTTGTTTATGAAAATCGCCTGTTACCTGTATGTTTGTAAAGTCCCCCTTGACACAGGGCTTGTATCCTAGTGCGGGAAAATGCAGATAAAATAACCCTTAGTACAAGCACTGATTTTCTAAATTGTAAAATAAACATTTTGAGATTACTGATTCTATTTGTTATGTGCTATAAATTAAATACTAAACTAAATAATATATATATATATATTTTAAACTGGTATACGGCCGGATAGTCATTTGAGGCCGGATAGGCCGAATACCGGATAGTTACCGGATACCCGTTTCATCTCTATAAATTGAAGTAATTTTTATAGGCATTTCTTGCCAAAGACTTTACAAATACAATAATTGCATTTTTGAAAGATAGAAAAAAAAAAATTTCTATCTTTCAAAAATGCAATTATTGTATTTGTAAAATCTCTATAAATATCTAAATAAATATATATCTATCTAAGGGTTAGATAAGTACACTAATTTACCTATAATTTAACCATGGGTGGGCCGATTTTCTTGTCCTTTGATTTGATGGATTTTTCTCCATCTCGAATAACAGAATAATTACTAAAACATCGGAAAAATCCCTAAAAATAAATTATGTGGCTGTAGGCACGAAGCTTTATAATATTAATAATATATAATTATAATAACATCTTGGGACAACTCACACAACGCCATCTGATCCCAAACTAGCAGTGCCTGTACTATGGCCACCAGATACAAATATAATTTCTTAAATACATATATATTAAAGACTAGCTGACCCGCGCAACTTCGTATGCGTTAATTTTCCCCGTTTTTGCAACATTTTTCATTGCTGCTTCGCTCCTATTCGTCGTAGCGTGATGTTATAGCCTATAGCTTTCCTCGATAAATGAGCTATCCAACAGTAAAATAATTTTTCAATGCGGATCCGTAGTTCCTGAGATTATCGCGTTCAAACAAACAAACAACTCTTCAGCTTTATAATATTAGAATAGACTATAGATAAATTACACTTAGAAACAGAATTTATCCTGGTTTTTTGATCTCTTGGCAAAGTTTTATCCTGGGTGGGCATCGAACCCACGACCTTTGTCTCATTGTTAGGGTCACTAACCACTATACCAACAGGCTAGTCGAGTAGTTACACTCACATTGGCCAGTGTTATTGATATTAAGGAACGAGTTAATGAGTGAGGAGATTTAGGGGATTGAAGCACTGAAATTGCAAAAAGGTAGGTAGTACATATTTGGCCGATATTTAGACAATTGTACCATTTTGCCATAATATAATATTATGTTTCTCAATCGAAATAATCCCCATTAATAACCCTGTAGATTCTTATTCAAAAAATAATAACGATGACGAAGGAAATGAAGATGACAATAAATTGAAAAACATGGAATAATTTTTACTATTATTTATTTTATCTTGAAACTAAAAACGGAATGTACACAAGAGAGAAAATGCATAGAAGGATCGACCTAGGCTCGTATTAGCACCCCTTGACAATGCTTAAGGGCATTTTTTGGGCTTTCAAAGAATAATCTAGTAGTCTAACTCCTAAAGCTAGATGCTCTTTGACAGTGCAAAGACCACCTTAGAAGATATGGAACTCAAAGAATTAATGCAATTAACGGCAACTGATCCAAAACACTGTAACATAATTAGTCGGTTGGATTTTCGATTTTATTTCATACCGACCTACTTAGTAGTAGGAATAAACTATGATAATATAAGCACGTAAAATACACTGCATTTATTTCCACAAATACAAAAAAAAAACGTTTTCTCTAAATGCCTATTTTTAAGATACAGTGTTTTGTATTTTATACGAAATAGGAAATTTCATATTTATCTTTTATTGAATCTACTTTACAGGAGTAATAAAATTCCAATATGAATGTTGTTCATTGAAACACTAGCTTAAACCATAAGCTTCTTGCCTGCGTGGAATGCGTAATGTAAGACGATTTCAACAACCAAACAATCCCTCGATTCGAATCGAATTTGACATTGCCATCTATCGGCAATAAGTAGCAACTTTTTATTGCATCATAAAAATGTAATATTACATTAAAAAATGCAAGTTTTAAAGTAAGTTGGTATTGACAGAAGACAGAAAAAGTTCATATTTTATTATACTCAGATTAATTTCTGAGATCATGGAATCCTTAACTCTATTTTTTCTGAGTGCATTTAAGTTATGAAAAGTTAAATTAGAAGCTATGATAAAAAAGCTTTTTATAATATGTTTTTACAGTAGAAAGTAAAATTAAATATGATCATGTTATATAAAACAAATAATTAGCCTAACCATATCAAATAAAGAAAGCTCAATTTAATCAGGGCAAGTGATAAAAACGTAAATGCATTTAATTAAAAAAACCGTTTAAAAATAAAAAAAGGGAAAAGTCAGCATACAAAGCTCTGAAAGTAATAAAAATATCTTATTATATTTATTTTCATCTAATATTTACATATTGTCCATTTTAACTATATTAATACTTTGTTATTGTAAAATTGTAATGTTAAAATTACAATTCTTTAATACTCTGCCACAGGATAATTGTTATGTGATAAAAATACTCCATTTTATCAAATAGTACAATATCTATAATTAAATAAATGTCATGTTCACTTCTTGTAATTTTGTAAGGCATTGAATCAAAGATGCCCAAACTTACTATACAATAATGATAGTAGCGCCATCTCGTATCAAATAGCAAAACTTTCAACAAAGCAATAAGTTTTAATTTAAAAATACATCACATTGGGTGAATTTTAAGTAAATTCAATTATTGGTAGCTGTAATAGTACATTGGCAACAACTTGGTATCCAGAATACATCTGTGTAAAGGTTTTGTCCATTCGACTGTAATGCTACTAAGCGTTTCTGAATATATTTTTGTTCACAGCGTGAGGTGTATCCAGGAGGAATAGTACACAGTCCACTGCACTCTGTTGACCTGAAAAATAAAATTAAATCTTTATTAGTAAATGAATAATAAGTAAAATTCCACAGTAAAACATTTCATACCAAAAACTAATTTATTTTTATTTGTACCCTATTCAACAAGAGATGGCGTTAGTAGCTTATATTTCAAACAATACAAACTAGATGGCGCTGTTCACAAAGTGAATCTTCCAATTATTTAGAATGATTTTGTTTATTATTTTAACATAAAACGTACGTGCAGATTTCTGTTCGGACCAGCTGTGACATGGTGTCAGGCATGTTGACGACATATTTCCAGTTGCCTTTATTATTAAGTGCGGCTCGAGGATTGGTAAATTCCGTGCGAACAGAACAGAGCTCTTGTTTCTCTAATGCTTGTCGCCTTGGGCGTTCAGCTGAGATGTCTTCACTGTGGAGTAAAAGCACAAGATTTAGTAGGTATCTATAAAAAAACATCAAAATTGGTCAAGCGGTTTAGGAAGAGAAGAACTACGAATATTGCGGGTCATATACCAACTGGTTCTTCTTATATTACTGTATGGACATTCCTAGGGAGGGAGGATAATGGGGGTTGAACCCCCCCGAAATTGCAAAAATAGTAGATACATAGTACACATTTGGCCAGTGTTTAGCCAATACATTATCCACCAAGCGCATTATCTTTTTTAATTAGCAATGTGGTACTGTGGTTCCATATTACTAGCAACCCTGTTAACCCCTCCAGCTAAGCGCAATGGTTTGTGTTAGGAGTGGGTTCACGTCGGTAGTATAATGGGTTCGAACCTGCAACCTAACGATTGCGAGACCGATGACTTAAGGCCGTACCCTGACCTAATAACCTGAGCATTTGTTCCCTCTTCGCTGCACCGTAGTGAATGCGCTCAGTTTTTGGAATAAGGCCTTTATAAAATAAAATTTTAAGTGTTTTAAAAAAATGTTTGTAAGTAGCAAATAAAAAAAAATGGTACGAGGGGATGCATTTTATCAATAATTATATCTCATTTCTGTGGTTTCGTTGTGAGGAGACTAAATAAACATATACTCCTTTAACAAAAACAAAATCTAACATTTTGGCACACATCAAAATTATGTAGAAATTTAATGTATTTTAATTAGTTGGATATTTCTTTTTGGATAAAGAGCAGATAGCTCCACAAAAATGCACAAAAAACGTACGCCTTAACGTTTCATTTCACAAGATACAGAAGCCTTTCTTTTTAATAAAGGGGATCTCATCCAAAACCTCACTATTCCAATCTATAACTTTTTTATAAACTTACTTAGCAAGTCCTAATGCTATCCTCAGCGCCTCCGCTCCAGTTAGCGTCCTTTTCTTGCTTTCCTTGACCAGCTCGGCGTTCCTGCGACGTCGAGACGTTGTCGTTCTTGTGGGAAAGGTGACAGAGCGCTCGATCGTGACGTCAGAGCGAGATGGAGATACGTATCTGATGAGAGACATATATTTAAAAAAAAGTATGCGAATCATATGACATTAATAGCTCCACAAAATTGTATAAAATCTTAAGAAAATTCCTGTAGCTTTAACTTCCTTTTTGAATTTATAAGGTTTTGGGAATAAAATATGGATCTAAAATTTTACTGGCCATACAATGATGAAGTTCCCATCAAAGCATATAATTTATTATCTTGAGACAACTCATACAACGCCATCTGATCCCAAACTAAGCAGAGCTGGTACTATGGAAACCAGGCAACTGATAAACATACTCTATTATTTCAAAATATTTGTTTAAACATAAGTATTACAGATAAATAACACCCAGAGACAGAATAAACCATCGTGCTCATCACACAAAGTTTTATCCCGGGTAGTGATCGAGCTTGGCTTGTCAGGGTCACTAACCGCTAGACCAACAGGCCTGTCAATTCAACATTGGTTTAGCCTTAAACCTTTTAGGGCTACCGCCTCATATGCTCGGAAACCTAAATCTAAAAAAAATCAGGTAGCCCGAAGCCCCTGTACGAAACAACGCTGATTTCTAATTTTGCTAGTGTCCTCAGAATGGTCCTACTGATTATAAGGCGGATCATTGGTTACTATATTACAGACGATAATTTTACGTGATAATATCATAAGAAAACATTGATTACATTAAATTAACAACCATGCCTAACACTTTTTTTAAAAATTTCCAATTGTATCGCATGTCGCTGCAATCGCCAAAACATTGATGACATTGTAATAATCAACCATGTCTATGACAGCTGTACTGCACTCAGGGCATACGCCACAATACTTCAGCCTATCAGCAGGCGGAACGGACGTGGGCGGTGACGTCACACACAGTTTTCGTGAGTGCAGCCGGTCATCGATTTATAAGACATTATCACGTCAAAAGAAGTATACTGGAATAAATATGTTAGACTGTTTCAAGAGTAGAGTCAGCATACAAAACTACTTACTTCCACCACTCGCTAGGGTTGTAGGTAGAGACGCCAGCCGAGTTCTGACGAAACCATTCATTAGTATCATAATTTGGATAAAAATTGGATGTATCAAAGAAGTTCTGGTTGAAGCCAAGGGATCCCTGGCGTAGTTTCTTGTCGAACTCGCCAAAGTTTCTCGCTGGGTTCCAATACCCGTTGGGCGAGTAGCCGTGGAAGCCAAATTTGGAAAAATTTGAGGACTGGTAAGCGTTGATGTTGTAGGGCGCCGCATCGTTGGCTGTGGGGGGCTGCAGCGGAGTTTTTTGGGAAAATATATCTGGAAGATGAGATAAAATAGTTGGTGAATAGTTTATACATGTACATAGACGTAAGTAGTTTGTGAATATTATGAGGCTATTTTTGGCATCTTTTGCTTTCCTCTGTGCCAATTTTGAATTTAAACCTATATAAGTAAGATACAATAAGTTCTTTAGGATAAGTTCAGGTCAAGCATTGCAGTAAAATAAATTGATGCAGTATTTCTTAATTTGCCACAGCTCATTTGTAAGTAACGGAATTATATGTATGTATGTAATATGTGCGTATATTGTATGTATGTATGTATGTAATATTCTTTATTACCTCATATCTCACAATCCACTGAACGGATTTATACAATTAAGACGTCGTTAGATTTGTCTTTCAAAAAGGTATAAGATGATTAGGACTGTCATACTAAAAAAGTTATTTAGCAACCATTCTTTTTTCAATTTTCAATAAAACAACAGCTGTGATAAAAGTTAGTTGTTACATCGGTTACATCCTATAACTACTATAAAATATTAAATAAAAATTATAAAATTAATGAATGACTGTATGAACCTATATAATTATGTAGGGGATCTTGTTTCCATCTTTTTGTGCAGACGGGTTTTTAATTTTTATAATTTATTTTTTTATTTAAACATATTTTTAAACTAAGAAGATTATATTTTGTGTTATCAGGGTAGAGTTTGTACAGTCGTATACACCCTTCTTTATCATCCAAACTAATATTATAATTCTGTCTGTTTCTCTGTTACGTTTTTACGCTTAAACTGCTGAACCGAGTTGGATGAAATTTGGTATGCAGACAGTTTGAGTTATGAGAAAGGACATAGGATAGTTTTTATCGCGATAACAGACAATATCCAAATAAAGTAAACAAAGCACTTACCATGGTTATATCTTGTATGAAACTTGGTATTATAATTGTTCTTTGTGTACGGGTCGTTGACCAGTGAAATTTGGTCGACATGTGGTAGCGAGTTGGGACCGTAGAGGTACGGGTAGTCATTCTTCTTGTTCAGCGAGAAGTCTTCTCTGCTCTCATCTGACAGAAGAGTACTGATGTCGTACTGTCCTGCTTCTATTAGCTGGCGGATTATTTTTCTGGAAAACAATCGTTTTTTGGTGTAAGTATGTGCCTAATAATGATGATCATGATTGGCATTAGAAAAAAAATTCCAGCCACCTCATGATTTGACCTGCTACCAAGTTTTGCCCTCTACTTCCTAATATATCCTACAATCGTCTATTTTTCACGATGAGGTCACAATTTCCCTCACCGCGTCCCAATCTTCTTTACCAGCTTCCAGTTTTGACAACCACCCTCAATTTTCTACACCACTCGCCCAATATACTACAAATTCATTCACTATTCCCATCACCTGCTATTTTTTTCAGTATTTTCCGATTGGTATTCTCTAGGACACGTATCAATTTTCCCACCACATTCCAAGTTTCCCATTACCTCCCAATAATCCCCACCACCTACCGACATTCTGATTTTCACTACCATCTCCAAATTTTCCCGTTACCTTGTTTCCCTATTACTTCCCAATGATCTCCACCATTTACTGACATTCCTCATTACCTTCCAACTTTTCTCACCATCTCCTCACCACCTCAGTTTCGTTAACTTACTCAGGATAAGGGTCTGGGTGAACACAATAGGTGAGACCAGGACGGGCACAGCCAGGCGTCCTGCCTGGGGGCGCAGGTTCTAGCGCGCAGTTCTGACCGTACGGGCAGTTGTAGCCATCGCCAGGAGATAGTGTGAATAGGAGCTGAAACAATATATATAACATAAGCTTCATGTTCTTAGATCCAGATTGGAGACCGTGACCCAGTAAACATAAGGTAGGACGACACCGCCACACGAATTATGTGACTAGCCTAAGAGTTCTTCTAGAAGATGAAAGAAGGAAATGTTTTAATCAACCCGTAAAAACATCTTGCTAATACGTGTACGAACGATAATTCGACTTTATTTTGTTCTGCGCTCCGGCGCACTGCGAAGTAATGGTTGGGTGCAGGTGAGCGAGGATGTGCGTAGCGCTAATTGAATAATGCTCCCTTAAAGAAAGGTCTCTGGGATGGAGCTGGATGCGAAAAAAAGGACCGACTGCGACCCAAGAGGTCGTTGGTTCGATTCCCATACGGGACACCACTTTGTGTGATCCACAAATTGTTGTTCCGAGTCTGGGTGTACTTTGTGTCTGTGATTTGTATGTTAGTAAAATCCGCCGCGACACAGGGCTTGTGCCCTACTGCGAGAGCCGATAAAAAAAAATCTAACAATTCGGGGCAGGAGAGGAGTAATAGGTTTGAAGAAGAAGATTCAATGGAGTTTTTAAAACGCCTTTCAAATGCCGAGTCCATAACTAGATCCTAAAAAATTTAAAATAATGACGACTCAGCTTGCCACCATTTTCACAACTCATTCTTTACTACAAAAGCAACTCCAATTTATTACGATTACATCACAAATACTACAATCAATAAATGTTGAACTACGGGTAATACTAGTTATTTGGACTTGTGAAAGTTCTCTCATAATTGTATACGACCTTTTGCAGTTCTAAACGCAATAAACCGTATTGAATATAAAGACACATCACAGCCGCCGGTCCGGTGCATTTATCCGGCCGGTTATGCCCATGGACGGATCAGGATTTTATTCTGGGGGACAAGAAGCAAATGGCACCTTCACCTCGAATTGAAGATGCATGGGGCAACCCCCATGCATGCCCATTTCGATGCCCGATACCGCTAATACCTAATTTAATATTTGGCACTAGCAAATAAAAAAAAACGTTCTAATTCTTCAAATGGGCAAAGAAATTCAATGCAATACAAGAAATTCAGTATACAAGAATAGCGTCTGGAGCATAGTATTTTGGTGTGGTGTGTTGTGACGCGTCAGAAGCATTATCGGTTCCATACATTTAGTATGGTTAGAGACACATTACTACAGTGTGTTATGACGACACAACACGCTATAATAATGTGTTTCTAACCAAACAAAATGTATGGAATCGATAATGTTTCTGACGCGTCACGACACACCACACGGGTTTAGGTCACCAAACTTCTCGCGACCATTGTGCCGGAAATAAGTGTAAAGACAGACCGGCCCGACCCGGCTCGCCTTAGATGTGTAGAGGTCTTAAGACACTTCAATACGCTACGTTCAATTACGTCGCACAATGAAAATTATACCAACGCATTACTTACTAAATAGTAATGAAATGTATATTACATAATATAATTTGTTTGCAGTTATATGATTTATTAGCTGACAAGCGCAACTTCGTCAGGTCATAGCGTGATGTTATTAGCCTATAGCCTTCCTCGATAAATGGGGTACCCAACAGAAAAATATTTTTTCAATTCGTAAATCGTCGTCGATTAGCTAACAAGCGCAACTTCGTCCGCAAATTATCCCCGTTTTTGTAACATTTTTATTTAATGCTCCGGTCCTATTGATCGTAGCGTAATGTTATATAGCCTATAAGCCTTAATCGATAAATGTGCTACCCAATAGAAAAATATTTTTTCAATTCGAACCAGTAGTTCTTGAGATTATCGCGCGCAACCAAACAAACAAACTCTTTAGGTTCATAATACAGTATACTCGTAGAATATATATTATTTTACTGGATAGCCTAGCCGTTATATCTTTGATATCTTGTCGCTTTGATCAAAATTTGGTAAAAAGTAGGTATAAATAAGTACCATTACTAAACAATGTTTTCATTAATAGTGTCAGTCACGGCTAGTCTCATCATAGGCATCAGCCAATCTCAAAGTACGTAGGAGATAATACACATTATTACAAGTGTATATGCAGACACAAGTGCACTCTCTATTTCTCTCACTCTCATAAGTTAAAATGGTAATTATCAAGTTATAAATATGTGGGCCAAATTTAGATGATGGAGCTAATCTACAAAACTTCTAGCCCTACTTTGGTTGCAACCAGCAGCGTGAGGGGAAACAAAGGTGACTTCTCCTTTAAAAAGCGGCGGTGAGATCGTGAGTTCGAATCCTGGCCATTATACTGCCGACTTGAACCCACTCCTAACACAAGCCATAGAGCTTAACTGGAGGGGTTAACAGGATTGCTAGTAATGTGGAACCACAATCCCACATTGCTAGTTATCATAAAAAAAAAATGAAGCCTAGCCCGGTAACTACAGAACCAAGTTCATTACTTGTTTCATTACGTTTCAAATATCTTTGACAATAGTTTAATTATCAACATTGACATTTCTATTATCTGTGGGCGTTCATTGTTCTGTCTACAATTCTTAACATGTTAAACTGCGTTTAATCATTGACATAATTATTTAGAAGAATTGTTAGTCATTCTGAGAAAACATGGTGAGGAAAGCAACATGTCTTAAAACAAACTCGCATGGTGGTTACGACTCGATATACCTATTCTTTTAGAGAGGAGGCCTGTGTCACGGGCGTATCCAGGGGGTAGGGGGATTTGAGGGATGAAACACCCCCAAAGTTGCAAAAAAAGTAAATACTGTGGTAGGTGGGTCGGAGGTTCGATCATCTCGCATGTAACCTCAATGATAATTGTGAACTTATTTACTTTGACGTTCTAAAAAGACTAAGTTCGAATTTGAGAAAAGTGTGGAAGGAAAACAATTTTGGGGAGAGAACCGTCAAAGCCGATGGCCTGAAAAGTCGTATTGTTTAATAAATGAAATAAATTGATTCTATTAAGGACCTGACCAAATAATCTTGAGCATTCGTTCCCTGTTCGCCGCACCGCTAGCGAATGCGCTCAGGTTTAGAATAAGATCTTTATAAAATAAAATTTAGGTCGTTTGAAAAAAATGTTTCTAGCATAATGTTTTTTTAATAAATTGCCTATCCATTAGTCTAAGAAGCAAACCAAAGAAAATGATACTTTACGAGGAGATGCATTTTATCAATAATTATTTCTCATCTCAGTGGTTTCGTTGTGAGGAGATTAAATAAACATTATACTCCTTTAACAAAAACAAAATCAACCATGGAGTCAAAACTATGTAGCAATTAAATGAATTTTTATTAGTTAAAAATTGACGCATACGAAGTTGCAGGGGACAGCTAGTAAATTATAACTTGCTGTGCCTTTAAACGCTTGCATTTATTTATTCGCCTACAACGGTAAGTACCTACCAAACAACCACCATACGATAGAAATCAAATTTTTTTTTTTTTTTTTTAAAGACTACTCCCGCAGTAGGCTACAAGCCTTGTGTCGCGGGGGACTTTACAAACATACAAGTCACGGACACAAAGTACGCCTAGACACAGAACAACAATTTGTGGATCACACAAAGTGGTGTCCCGTGTGGGAATCGAACCCACGACCTCTTGCGTAGCAGTCGGACCTACTCCCACCGCGCCACAGAGGCAGTCAAATTATAACGAGAAATATGATCTCCTTGCTTAAAATCCGTCGTTGAACAGTCCTAATCTACCATTTTTGTATTCAACACACACAATCGAAAGTGTGCTTAATCTGACTCACTTCTTGAATAACACATAAACCCATCGAAAGTGAGGTCAAGACGCCTTTCCCGCCTGTCAAGTGAACACTAAATATAATCATCATGGGATTTTCCTAATGTTTACCTAATGCCTGATACATGTAAATGGATAGAACAGGTGTAACATGGTGCGCGTGATTTGAAACCTAAATTGAGGTATTGCATTAAGATCGGTGACTTCAAAGAACTATTACTAACTATACTCTTAGATATAAACGGAGTTGACTAGCTCAGAGATGCAGTGGCTATGTAAAATTGTTGTGCAAAAGCCTGAGGGTTCGATTCCCTCAGGAGAAAGAGCTTTGTTTTTCGAAAGTCCTTTTCTTCATCTATATGTTTCTGGGTGCACTCTCTTTTTCTTTTAGTGCCTCATGATTATTGGCAGTCAACTTATTAAATGTTTCTATGTCCAGCGCCAGTCTGAATATCTGTTGCATATTATTATTATTCTCTTTATTAAAATTAAATACATATAAATTACATTTTTAAATATAGCTAACTAAAATTAAATATATTTAAAAATATAAAAAAATAGTGCCCCACCGGCATCGGGTACAGGGACCAAGCTACCGGTGGTTACGGTTACAAAGAAAGTAACCTCCTTACTATGCGAGCCGTGTCCAGAAGTACTGCCTTCTGTATCAAGCGCTTGATCCAACCGTCTAACTCGAGCCTCTCAAGGTGTTGGTTGAGGCTCTTGGCAATCAAACCATTAACGGAGACGACTATCGGTACAATGATCGCCGAATTAACATCCCACATGTCGACTATCTCGTGCGCCAGATCCAGATATTTTATTTGTTTATCCATTTCGGCTTTCACGAGATTTTCGTCATGTGGAATGGTGATGTCGACGATCATTGCACGACGCTCTGATCGGTCTATCACAGTGGTTCTCAAACTTTTTAAATGACGGAACCCTTTTGGGAAGCAAAATACTTGATGGAACCCTACAATAAAACAATTATTTTTATAAGTGTATTCTTTATTAATCAGCATAATAAAAGTACAATGTATCAGTTACTAATTATTATTTACTTCACCACTTGGTAAGGACAATAATAGAAAACATTAAAAAAGAAAAAATCTAACTAGTGGGAGGTATGAAACTGTTTTTTATTTTTCATCAATTGCTTGATATCAGGTTTGATGGAAGAAAGTTGGAGTCTCATATCAGCTTCGGCGTCCAGTCTATTGCGATATTTTGTTTTCGTGGCTGCGTAGGTAGAGAATCCTGTTTCGCACAAATATGTAGTTGGGAACGGGAGAAGAATATCCAGAGCCATTTGGCCAAGCATTGCATATTCATCTTGGATTCTGCACCAAAAATCATTAAGAGGCGTCGTTTTGAACAATGACTCCATACTTGTGTCTGATGACATTTCTAAAAGAGATTCATATATCTCATTTGACATGTTTTCAGGCTTTTCCAAGTTGGGTAAAAAAGGATTATGAATCCAGGAGTTCACTTTAATTTTTGTATTGTGTTCTTCGGGAAAATACTTTTCAAAAGATGCGCGCATCGAACTGAGATATTGGACCAATTCTTCAAACACATTATCTTCAAACATTTCTGAGTCGTTTTCGCTAACAAACTCACTGAGTAACGTAAAACTTTCTATTTCTTTCTTACCAATGCAAATGATCCAAAAATCTAATTTTCTTTTAAAAGCAGTTATTTTATTATAGGCCTAAAATACTGTTGTCTGTTTACCTTGCAACGATAAATTTAATTCGTTAAGTTTTTGAAAGATATCCGCCATAAAAGACAATCGGAACAACCAAGTTTTATCATACAAACGGTCCTTCAAATTAAAAGAAGTATCTGCTGAAAGAAACATTTGTAACTCGGCTCTAAGTTCAAATAGCCTTGTTAAAGTTTTTCCCCGAGACAGCCATCGCACTTCTGTATGGAGCAGCAGTGTTTTATGTTTGCTGCCATAATCTTCACACAATAATGAGAACAATCGGGATTGTAGTGGTCGTGATTTGATAAAATTAATTATTTTTACCGCTTCATCCATAACTAATTTTAGATTAGACGGCATTTGCTTCATCGCAAGTGCTTGTCTATGCAGAATACAATGACTGGAACTACAATTAGGCGCTTTATTTTTCATTCGTGACACTGCTCCTGCTGTTTTACCTGTCATCGCCTTGGCCCCATCTGTACAAATGTCAATGCAATTGTTCCAACTGAGATTATGTTCTTCAAAAAATATATTTATTTTATTAAAAATTTCTTCCCCGGTAGTGTTTGTAAGCAGCGATGAACACATAAGCATGTCTTCTTCAAAAGAACTTTTATATGGATATCTCACAATAACCAGCAGGATAGCCAAACCAGCGACATCAGTCGACTCGTCCATTTGCAAAGCGAATCGTGTATTTTGTAGACGTGTAACTAGTTCTTGTTTGACGTAGCTTGCCAGATCATGGATTCGTCGTGAAACAGTATCGTTTGATAGCGGAACAGTAGAAAGATGCTTTGCAGATTTTTCATCAAGCATACATTTTGTTATGTCTAATACACATGGTTTTATTAATTTCTCAGCGATAGTGTGCGCTTCACCTGCTTGTGCAATGCGATAGCTAACTAAATATGATGCCTCCGTGGCCTTTTCGTTGGTAGTTTGTGTTACATGCATCATATTTTTTTGACTTTCTAATAACTGATCTTTTTTGCGAACAAAAAATTCTTTATTCTTGTCTTTAGTCTCGGGGTGTACGGTTTCTAAATGTCGACGCAATTTGGCAGGTGCCATGGAACTATTAGGAAGCAGTTTACTACAGAGCATGCAGAGAGGTGAGCCGTTGGAATCAACAAATCCGAAACTGATATAAGATTCATCATACTTCCTTTTTTTCGTCTTTGAAACCGTCGAGCTTGACGTCGTGGCACTCGTGGCATCATCTTCTGGATCGGTGATTGCTAAATTCTCCGCGCGCATTGCTTTTGAACATTCAGCGTCATTAGAAGATGTTGTTGGAACACGTTTAACACCTTTAAGCCAACGTTCCATTCTTCTTTATTTATAATGTTACAAGTCAGGATAGTGGGGTTTAAATAATGCACAATCGTTACTGCGTATAAGAGACTAAATTTAGAACCTACAGGGAAGAAATGTATAAAACTGAGACAACAGAATACAGCAGGCAGTAAAACAATGAACACTAGTTTCTCGCTAGCGAGCTTGTAAGTAGGTAGTAACTTATCGCTCCGAACGCTAATCATCAACTGACGACGCCAACGCGCGATCGCCGCTTTTATACTTAGTCCTAGACTCGATCTCAAATATTCTCGATAATACTCGAGTCGGCACCTTTGATAAACAAAAAGCAAAAATAAAAACAGAAATTTAAAAATAGCGTTGTAAACAATATCGACTTTATCCTTTGAAGTTAGAGACGAAAGTCGCGTGTTGACAACTATAGCGTCTAATTCAGAGGCGGCTTTTATCAAAGAGACTGAGCGCTTACAAGTATACTACCCGCTCGTTTTAAGTTTGCCGCTGGCGATAGGTATGAGTGTATGACGTTCGAAATTTTTTATTTAATTGTAACAATAAAAATTGTGTACGGTAGATATTTGGGTAAAACTATGACACATTATAAGTTTTGTTGTCACGTGGGGGAGGGTACGCGCATTCCACAGACCGGCAAACTTAGAGCGAACGCGTTGTACAAGTATAAAATTGTTGAGACCAAACTTATAAGATATTGTACCAGCTAATGTAACACAAGCTTATACAAATACAAATAAATAAATAAATAACATTCATAGCGTTTTGTCTCCGCGCGGCCGCGGAGTCCGCACAGCCGCGGAGCGACCAGAGAGAGGTGTTTTGATTTTTTTATTTCTAAATTCTTGCGGAACCCCGACAGAGGTATCACGGAACCCTAGGGTTCCGCGGAACACACTTAGTGTATAGCTGGTCTATCAGCACAATATCAGGTTTGTTAGCGACAACAGTCCTGTCTGTGATGATGGAGCGATCCCAGTACAACGTGATACGACTATTCTCGAGAACTGGCTCAGCAACGTACCTGTAGTATGGTACCTCAACGTCCACAAGGTGGTATTTCAGAGCAAGCTGCTGGTAGATTATCCTGGCTACTTGATTGTGTCTGTGCAAGTACTCGCCGTTAGCAAGACGTGAACAGCCGGAAACAATATGTCTGAGGGACTCACCGGGTCGGTGACAGGCACGACAGATGTCAACAGTGCCATCCCTCAGGATATATTTCCGGTAGCTATTCGTCATGATAACTTCATCAGCAATTGCACAGACAAAACCCTCGGTTTCACCGAAGAGGTCACCGAACCGTAGCCAGGCCGCGGACGCTAGTAGGTCCACATCGGGCCCATGAAGAGCCCGAAAGAACCTACCGTGAAGCTCCTTGCTCTGCCATACCTCCCTGCGCTCGCTGACACCAAGCACTACAGGCCTGCGCCAGTTCTCTTTAGCCAAGGAGAGCGGGGTTAGCCCGGTATCCACCGCGACGACATCCCGATGCACACCCGCGTCCACATGGAGAAAATATTCTCTTAGATTGTATACCTCGCGGTTATGAAGGGACTTAAGGTTTAGCAAACCCCGGCCCCCACACTTCCGCGGGATATACAATCTCATTACAGATGAACGCGGGTGATGCATTCGGTATGACGTCATCAGTGTACGGACTTTTCGATCAAAGGTGTCTAATTCAGTCTGAGTCTACTTGAGTATACCGAAGGAGTACATAAGAAGTGGCATAACCCAGCTGTGGCAGGCCCGGATCTTGTTGCCACCTGATAAAAGGCTATTAAGCACTTTTTTCAGGCGGCCCAGGAAACGGTACCGCAACAGCTGTTTCATGTCAACCTCATTTATGCACAGCGCCTGCGACATACGCAAGTACTTATAGGTCTCAGTTGCGAGTAGTGATCTTAAGTGAATGGAATCCGAGAGTTGAGTCCCTTCGGATTCCACTATCCGTCCTCGCTTTATATGAACGACTGCACATTTGTCCACACCAAACTCCATTCTAATAGAATTACTAAGGGTTTCAGTTACCTTCAGTAACGCTATTAGCTGTGAGCTGGTGGGAGCAAAGAGCTTCAAGTCATCCATATAAAGCAAATGAGATATAACCTGACCACCTCGTCGCAACCTGCAACCTAGCCCTGAACCCACTAGTAAGGTACTAAGTGGGTTCAGTGCTAGGCAGAACCAAAGGGGACTCAGAGTATCACCCTGGAATATACCCCGCTCAATCCATATAGGTAAGCCGCCACTTTCTTGGGTCCCTCGGCACCCTGGATAGGTAAGAAGCGTATTACATTGCCCCATACACGACTTCAAGAAGGTACGTAGAGTTGTATTAACTTTATACAACTCCAGCACCCTCACGGAACGGAGTCATACGCCTTCTTATAATCTATCCAACATGCCGATAGATCCTTTCGGTTGCGACGAACCTGCTGGCTAATAGTCGTATCAATGAGGAGGAGCTCCTTAGCACCCCGGGCCCCACTTCTACATCCATTCTGAGAGGTACACATGATGAAGTTTGTGTGTATATGTTTGTTTATTTTGGCTATCAGTATGGATGTAAGAAGTTTATAGATCGATGGTAAACAAGTTATCGGTCTATAATTACTAGGGTCCGAGGTACTACCGGTCTTATGGAGCAGGTAGTTCACTCCTTTAGTTAGTCATAAAGGCTGGGAGCGACGCAGATTCTAGGGCGGACTGGAATTATGATGCCAAACAAGCGTGCGAACTGCGTAGCCATTTTAGCCAAAAGTTGTGCAGTCCGCCTGGGCCTAGAGATTTCCAATTAGACAAAGGACGGACTGCACTGGCTACGTCTGCGCTATTAATGATGGTATCTACCATTTCTGGAATAAGTTCGCACGCTCTTTCAACGTCACGCATCCAGTCCCCCTCTGTGTGTATGACAGGCACCGACCAAATGTTGCGCCAAAACAAGCTTGTCGCTTCAGCATTCGGTAAATGCCCGTCACCCACACCTTAGTCCGTTCGCTGCAGTCCGTTATTATAATTATTATGTTTGTATATTTTTTTTAAATGTCGGCCTTTGCCGGTTTTTGTACGAGAAACACGGGCCGAAGCCAAGTGTTAACCTGTACAATCACAATTATTACTCTGAGGGGTTTGTTGTGTCAATGCAGTGGTTGCCTTGGTTGTCTGTCTGTAAAAACTTTCTAACTATTCTGAAAGTATTTATTTGATATAGCGGCCTGTTGGAGATTTTTATAAATGTAAGTAGGAAGATCTAATGTTTTTATGGACTGGTGAAGTTGTTTGGGGACAACGCCAGTAGTAGAAATTACTACCGGTACTATCGTGACGCTATTAAGACGCCACAGACACTGCTATTACATAGATCTACATATTTAGAAAGCTTTTCTGATATAGTATTTTGCAAATTATGTGTACGAGATAAGGTACAGCGATATCTATAAGTTGCGCATTTTTTTTTAATTTTGTCTAGTAGGGTAATATCTGGTCGGTTGAAGTGTGTAGTCTTGTCAGTCAATATAGCGCGGTCGAAGTAAAGTTTATGTGTAGAGTTTTCTAAAACGGTTTCTGGGCTATATTTGTAATAAGGTATTGGTTGTATGGAAATAAGATTGTATTTTATTGCAAGTTTTTGGTGAATTATGTTCGCTATATGATCGTGTCTGTATTTGTAGTCTGTCTGAACTATTGCTTTGCATGCACCTGTGATATGTTGTATAGTTTCCGAAGCACTATTACAACGTCTACATTATTATAATATTATTTATTAGTATATTAATTTCTCAGATACAATAATTGCATTTTTGAAAGATAGCAAAAATTTGAATCCAGACTCAGGAATCGAACCCGAGACTTCCGCAGCCAAACCGGGGCCAGAAGCGAACCACCTATCCGGACTATGTTACCAGATATCAAATTCTTCTATCTCTTAATGCTTACGGGTTAGGCCCCCGTAGCGACATCTAGTCGGTAGTTAAAGAACTATCACGGCTTTTGTTATTGCTTCGTTACAGAGAGCATTTTAACAAATTATGATGACGCAGGCCGAATATTGAAGTAATTTTTATAGGCATTTCTTGCCAAAGACTTTACAAATACAATAATTGCATTTTTCTCAGATGGTCCTGGCTGCGCAACATCGAAGAGTGGACCTTTTCGATGTTGCGCAGCCAGGACCATCTTACTTCTTACACCCTTGCGGTTCATTGGTAGAATGCCCTAGGCAATACCTTTTAGCGTCAAGTCGAGTTAAGCGACCTTTTGCTGTTCGATTAATCCGGGTAAGTTTAAAATTTTTCGGCTTTCTACGTAAGATTGGGTGGTTGCACTGACTTCCTTGTAACACCTCGGCCACTATCCAGATGCAATCTGTGTTTGTCTGTCGAAGGTGATTTATGCCGTAATGGATGGACGGATTCATTATCACGCCTAAGCGGATTTAACAAATTCTTACATCAATATAAAGTTTTATTATCAACGAGTAACATAGGCTGTATTGAAAAAAAATCTCAAATTTTTCATGGTATCAAAAATTTGCCTCAAAAATTGAATTGTAGGACGCGCGCTAATAACAAATACAATTGATCATAAAATAAATAAATAAATGAGTGAGTACTAGAGAGTTTTGATATTTCATCGCCTGGCAAGTTTGTGTTTAAATTCTACACTTGAAAATTTGGGTAAAATCGCATTTTTTTCAGGTTTATATCTATACTCTATACTAATATTATAAAGCTGAAGAGTTGGTTTGAACGCGGTAATTTCTGACACTACGGATTCGAATTGAAAAATTATTTCACTGTTGGATATCCCATTTAGCTAGGAAGGCCATATAAGGCTAGGCTATATAACATCACGCTACGACCAATAGGAGCTAAGCAGCCATGAGAAATGTTGCAAAAATGTGGAAAATTTACGCAGACGAAGTTGCGCGGGACAGCAAGTCATGTTATAATCATAGGACCGATTGTAAACTCTTTAATTTATTTTGTAGTTAAACTGTTTGTTTTTTTAAGATACATACATTTATTATGTTTAAACCAGCATAAAAAGCCTTAAGTTACAAAAAAGTAAGGTCTTCTAGTTAGCAATTTCATGATTCAACAAAAATAACAATAAACAATAATTACTTCAAACAATAAACTTATACCAATTACTTGGTCTACAATTTCATTGTACAACAGACCATATAATGTAACGAATACGTGTGATTTGAGTGAACGTATTGTGTGTGATGAAACTATGATTTAGTTGAATGATAGGTGGAACGATTTTACGTTGATGAATAGTAAATAGTCTTGTTATTATGGCAGAACTTATTTGTCATGACGGTCAATTTTAAAGGAGACTAGCCAATTGGATGAAAATATACTATTTTATCTATACTAATATTATAAAGCGGAAGAGTTTGTTTGTTTGTTTAAACGCGCTAATCTCAGGAACTACTGGTCTGATTTGAAAAATTCTTTTTTGTTGGATAGCCCATTTATCGAGGAAGGCTATAGGCTATATAACATCGCGCTACGACTAATAGGAGCAGAGCAGCGACGAGAAATGTTGCAAAAATGGGCAAATTTACGCATACGAAGTTGCGCGGGACAGCTAGTAATAATCTATACTATTATTATAAAGCTGAAGAGTTTGTTAGTTTGAACGCAAGAATCTCAGGATCTACTGATTCGAATTGAAAATTTATTTTACTGTTGGATAGTCAATTTATCGAGGAAGGCTATAGGCTATACAACATCGTGTTACGATCAATAGGAGCGGAGCAGCAATGAAAGTTGAAAAGTTGCAAAAACGGGTAAAATTTGCTCCTGTATTTATAAAAAAAATCTGAAGAAATATTCGATAGCAATAAATTCTAACGTATTCACGAACTTATAATCTTTAAATCAATCATCACTGAAAGAGACAAATAAATTCGTATTTTAGGGTCTGGCTACACGCAACGTCTTGCATGCGCAAACAGTTTGTGCTGAAATTGGTGCAAAAACTGCAAGGTGTCTACACGCAACAACTTGCATGGGCAAACAGTTTTGCAAAAATTGGTTCAAAAACTGCAAGGTGTCTACTACACACATCAACTTGAATGCGATAACAGTTTTTGCAAAAATTGGTTCAAAAACTGCAAGGTGTCTACTACACACAACAACTTGAATGCGATAACAGTTTGTGCAAAAATTGGTGCAAAAACTGCAAGGTGTCTACACGATAGTGACTTGCATGAGCAAACAGTTTGTGCATAAATTGACGCAAAACTGTAAGATGTCTACACGATAGCGACATGCATGCGCCAACAGTTGTGCAAAAATTGGCGTAAAACTTTATGGGATTCACACGACAGTGCTTTGTTTGCGCTACACGCTACACGTGCAATCTTATTTGTACAAACAACATTTGCGCATTTATATTGTACAGTCTTCACATACATTCTTATTTGTGCAAATCAATTTTGTACAAACTGGCGTTTTGTGCAAGACATTTGTCCGTTTATCCGTCTTAACGCACATGCTTGCTTGTACAAACAAGATTTTGTGCAAATGAGATTAAGCATGTAACCGGGCCCTTACACAAACTTTTACGGTGCGTATCGTTTTAATATTTCATGAAAAGATACTGATTTGCCTTGACAATTATGATATTTTAATATGTTGTACCAATGACGTACCAAACCCATAAGGGTTTGGTACCTCTGGTAACAGTTGGTAGCTATATCAGTATTTTTGACGTGATAACGTGTTATAAATCGATGAGCAAATGGCGATTGCAGCGACAAGACATGCGATACAATTGGAACTAACGTTATTGATTGGTTGCTAATGGCTATATGTCATCAATGTTTTCTTATAACGTTATCACGTAAAATTATCGTCCGATAAACGACTTTGCAGACAATCATTTTACTTAGAACATTTTTATTAGTCTTATTTTGGTTGAAATCATAGAAATTATATCAAAAAAGTCTTCTTTAAGTTGTGCCAGTCACTAGTGACTTAGCAGTTACCATCACTATTAGCCGTGTGCGGCAGCTCTTATAGTGGGTTTTACAATCTCAACGTCTTAATCTAGTTTATCTTATTATTTGATTAATTTCCCGAAGGTCTATCTCATCAAAGTTTCGCAACGCCGTGTCAATGGGACGTCATTGTGACAATCGTCAGTATGACACTAGATTGTAACAATTATCATTGTGAGCTTTCATTGTGTGTTCTGACCTCGTAAAGGAGACAAATGAGGTGTCACTTGTTGCCTCATTAGTCATCAAGTGTGGGAGAATTTAACGGGGTGAGGGATCCTATGTGTTGAAAACTATTTCATCCATAGATAGTATGTAAGGATCGAATCACATTGATATTGTGATCAGCGATTTTTTTTTAAAGATAACTAGCTATATGGGAATTTTGATCCCACATTACTAGCAATCTTGTTTACCCCCCCCCCCCCCCCCAGCTAAGCTAAAATGCTTGTGGGATCACGTCGGTTAATATAAATGGGTAAGATTCGACCCGAGACCTTACAATTGCGAATCCGATACCCACACACAAACCAAGCACATAAAACACACTCACCTAGGCACACACACACACATATATAGACACACGGGCTTACTAAGCATCCGAAACGTGGCTAAGGGCCCAGCAGAATATCAGTGTCAGACCTTTTTCGATGTCTGAAGGAAGCTGAGTTGGGTCCTATTTGGTATACTTTGTTGACACATTGTACGCGGCTAATGTTAAACTGATATGTTTAACTGTATATGGTTTCTGTTTGTTTATTTCTTCTATTCGCTGTTACTGATTTGTGTTATTTGTTACTGTTTTTTTTGTTTTGTTTATCTTTCGCACTAGTTTCCTTGTTACATATGTAAGTAAAACAGTTAAGGCATCGAATAGAATAGAATAGAAAGATTTTTATTCAGTACACAGAAGACATAGACATTATTATAATTTAATGTATAAACGAAATGCAGTCAATAGCAGTAATAAACGAAATAGCAATATTTGCGACTGCATTTCGTTTATACTTATAAATTTATCGCATTTTCAATTCATTTCAATGACTATGACTATGACTATTTCATTGTCACTCACTTTTTTATTTTACACTGAAATTAAATACAGCTTTGTGGGTAGCTTGTGATTTGCTTAAGATATATTTGGAGCTTTCACCCCTTAGGAGGCCAAGAAGGGGGCCAAAGTTCATACCGTAAACACAGCTATTTCTTAGGAAAATAGGAATCCTTACAGGTTCACAGTGTATATGATACACAAACAGGCGAAGCCGTTAAATACATTTTTTATTTATTTATACTACTCCCGCAGTAGGGGACAAGCCCCGTTGTGACGCGGGGGACTTTATAAACATACAAGTCACGGACACAAAGTACACCCAGACTTGGAACAACAATTTGTGAATCACACAAGCACCGAAGCAGTCATACATGAACATACCCTGATAATAAGATCGATCGATTAAGTGATTTCAACCTGAAAAAAAAAACTTATCACTCAATCAACCACGGAAATAATTTAAAATCGATTTACATTACATTTCCGATTTCCTTTCTTTCATTGAAGGTGTTCAACACGTTTTTCTCAAGACATCAGACGTAGGTACGTATTCTGCAATTAATTATTACCTACATGTAGCTGCTGTAATAGTAACGTAACATAGTGATCTCATATCTTCCGTTTTTTTACACACAATATTATCTTCGCAATCGTAATTGTCTATGCGTAACTTCCTATAAACCGACATAATTTAAAAGTACATAAATCTCATTTTGTGTAAAAAAGCCCTGCAAAAACATTTGATAGTAAGTTGATTGACCCGTTTTGAGAAGAATAGAGCGATAACCGGATTTCATTAAATTTAAAAACATTAACCCTTCCTTCGTTGCAGTCGGTTTAAAATCATTCTGATTAAACTCACTAAAGCAGCGAACGATGTCAAATTGTTAAGGATCAATAAGTATTTAATCACGTCGTTGCAATTTTCGTTTTTTAAATAGGTTAGTATACAATTACAATGGTATAGAGCTTTTTCACATTTTGATTTTACATACAAGCTATTTATGTAGCGCAAAGTAACTAACACACCTATAATTTTACCCAGAAATCTACAAATAATATTTTTGACTATGTTTGTTACTCAGAATAGTTCTAATAAAATAAAACAAACACAGACATTCAAACATGAAATTAATAACACTCCTTTAACTTAAAAACCCAATCTATTAAGTAATACCTACCTAATTTGGACCCATTATCACCATTCGTAGCTACGTATTTGCTTGTAAGCCGACGAAATTCAAAAGTATTTTTTGGCAATAAAGTTTGATGAATCATGATTCCATTTTTTATGGTACAGTTTTATGGATTTTGTTGTATATAATGTAATGCACCGTTGAACAACAATTAAAGAAAACACGTGTAACTTGAACTGAAGATGAGGTATATTTTGAAAAATACTACTTTAGATATCTTCGCCGTAACCAAAGTCGCCTCTTAAACGATTTCAGTTGCTGTGTCCGATCTTTAACTGCTTGCGTTGACTGCCTCTGTGGCGCGGTGGGAGTGTGTTCGACTGAGACGCAAGAGGTCGTGGGTTCGATTACCACAAGGGACACCACTTTGTGTGATCCACAAATTGTTGTTCCGTGTCTGTGTGAACTTTGTGTCTATGACTTGTATGTTTGTACAGTCTCTCGCGATACAGGGCTTAATGCCAACTGCGGGAGTCGTCTTAAAAAAAATACTCAGCAGACTCTCGCCAACTACGTAGGAGCTTTTATAGAGCACAAGTGTATGCGCAGACACAAGTGCATTCTGTGTACTCTCACTCTCATAATACGATGGGACGGAAATCCGACACAACCGGGAAAGATTAGGTTCAGGATTCAGGAGCGATGGCTTAACGTGCTATCCGAAGTTGGGTTGGACGTTTTTCGAAAACGGCCACATCTATGGACCTATAGTGGTAACACGTTTAATTCGGACTTTTTCGGTCGCCTCTAAGTCACGAACCTTTTTAGAACATTAACATTTTAAAATATAATCATTACCGACTGTTTAGCTAACGTTATAGAAAGTAATTATTGACTTATAGTTTTCATATTCGTCTGTTTTTATGTAACTTCGGTGTGGTACTAGCAACCTTTTTAACACGCCTTTTTACCATAAAATGTTTTTTTTTCTTAATCACTATTTTTTTTTAAATTATAGATAGTTAATTGTTTTCTTATTTTTAGTTAAGTTAATTACAAAAGCGTGTTTTTTAGTTTTAACTGACTTCAAAAAGGATGAGGGTCAATATTAAGGTCATTTTGTAAAGATTCGAGTCTCCTAAACGGCTACACAACCCAGCAACACTATAAAGAGAGCGACTAAAACAACAACAAAATTTGCCGGGCAACATTGCGGAAAATCGATCGCTCAGCGAACGTCCGGCAACCATCATATTAATATTGGACAGTACTGCCATGTTGCCGGCCACAGCGTTGCCGTCACAAAAATGGCCCGTTTAGACGCCCTATAAGAGGAACGTGTGCCATTGGTTCGCCTTCACTGTGATATACCATAAATAAATTTCAATATTTATGTTAAAATGTATTACTAAAATGCCTGTTAATAAAATAAAGTACTCATAAAATAATTAGGAAACTGAGCAACGGAACATCAATATTTATTGATTACTAGCTTTCACCCGCGGCTCCGCCCGCGTGGATGTCGGTTATAGCCATAAAAACTATTATATGTCCTTCCCCGGGACTCAAACTATCTCCATACCAAATTCATCTAAATCGGTTTAGCTGTTTGAGCGTGAAAGCATAACAGACAGACATGGAAGGTTGATATAAACTTGTTTTTCGTAAAACAAGACAAAATACCGTTTAAACTAATCACACAAGGTATTCGAACAGGAAAAGAAAGATAAATATCATAAACCAAACACAAACAAACCAAAAAGACTATTATAAAGCCATTATTTAAAAAGGGAAATAAAGAGGAAATAAACAACTACAGACCGATAGCACTTATTCCCATATTTGCAAAAATATTTGAGAAAATATTATTTAATAACATTTACAAATTTTTAGAAAAAGAATGTCTGTTAGCACAACAACAATATGGATTTAGACAAAAGAAAAATATAAACATGGCCATTTTTAACTTCCTTAAATCAGTAATGACCAATATGGATAAGGCTCATCCAACTATAGGAATGTTTATGGATATGTCGAAGGCGTTTGACCGAGTCAAACATGACATCCTATTAAATAAGTTATATCGCTATGGTATAAGAGGCAACATTTATAATCTCATGAAATCCTATTTATCTGATAGACAGCAAGTCACAGAAATGGCTAGTATTTGCATTAAATCATTTTCTGAACGTGTATACCAGTCAGACTCAAGAACAGTGAAATTCGGAGTTCCGCAAGGTAGTGTTCTTGGCCCACTATTATTTATAGTTTATATAAATGATCTTCCATCAACTACATTGTATAATATGACGTTATTTGCTGACGACAGCACTATCTTATACTCTAATAAAAATATAGCCAATCTAGAAACTGACATAAATTATTCTTTATCATCAATTGTACAATGGCTAGAAGGACATAATTTACAAATAAATTTTAATAAAACAAATATAATCAATTTTAAACAAAGAAAAATAAATACTACAACAATAAATATTAATCATGAAGGCCTTAATATTAAAGAAACTGAAAGTACTAAATTTCTGGGCCTAAGAATTGACAGTAAAATGGATTGGAAGGTCCATATAGAATATGTTTGCAGCAAACTATCTCAACATGCCTATGGATTATATAAACTGAGAAATATAACAAGTGTGGCATCATTACTTATGGCATATCACGGGGTTGTTGCTTCTATATTACGATATGGAATTATATTTTGGGGCAACTCGACCAATTGGTCCTTACCATTTATAGCACAAAAACGATGTATTAGAGCTATATTTAATGTTAAAATGGTTGATAGCTGTAAGCCATATTTTAAATCATACAAATTACTTACCTTGCCGTGTATTTATATTCAGGAATGTGCAATTTTTGTTAAATTAAATGAAGAGCTCTTTAATAAACGGACGCGTGCACGTCATGTTGATAAGTTATGTGCTGTGCCGAGTAAAACGACACTTATGAATAAAAGCTTTTTTTGCATGGCACCTCGCATTTACAATAAGTTACCCTTGGAACTTAGAAATATTAGAAATTTAAGACTGTTTAAAAAGAATCTCAAAGAAATTTTAATAGATAAATGTTATTATTCAGTACGCGAATTCATGGAGGATTAGTTTAGGTACCTAGTTGATAAATTATGCTGTCTTGAAATAATTATTAATTTAATAGTTGTATTTATTATAGTAATTTGACATTCCAATAATTATTGCTCTAATGGCATAATAATAATTAATAATTGACTTATGATTTTAATTGTTACTGACATTTACATTTAATTTTTATTGAACATTTATTTTTCCTCCTATATTATAACCTCATATATTATAAGTTTATATTTGCATGCCGATATTGGTCATAATATAGTAGTACATATACAAAATTGTAACATCCCTTGCACCTATATTATGCAAATGAATAAATGAATCTGAATGAATCTGAAAAAAAAAAAAAAAAAAAACAATAAATAATGTTTGTTATGGAATGACATTAGGCGGTTTTTAGTTATTTAAGGTTTAACAAGCATGTTCTTGTAAAAAAAACATTGTAAATGAATGGAAACATTAGATTACTCAAATTCAAAGATCTACTGTTTTATGTTATAAAAATTATGGGCCCGTTTAGCAACAGACAGGAATACATGGAAAGCTTTAGAGGAGGCCTTTGTCAACAGATAAGCAGTTACAGACAAACCTCCAGTTGCCGATAATTTAAATATTTGATATTGTTTAGAATTATAATTATTTTAATTTAGTTATTAAGTAGGCATCTATACACTGTAAAAAAAAGAGCTAACAGCAATAAAGGTTATTTTATTTTTTTATTTTATTATTATAAAAATTATATTGATTGCTCTTTGCATGCTCTAGAGCAAAATATGGTGAAACTATTTTTAAAATATACAAAAGATTCCATGTGCTATACCCATATTTACGCAAATAAATGAATTATTATTATTATTATTATTATTATTATTATTATTATTATTATTATTATTATTATTATTACCATTGTACACCAAACCTAAGTAAGACAATTGCAAAACGCGACTAATTGTTGAACTCAGAGCGTTGTTCGGCATTGTGTACGGACCTTAACCGTATGTGGTCCAAGGGCGAGGAGCGTTGTGCATCCGTCATTACATAATCATTAAACATAAAGAGTACAGAAGGTAACGTTCATACAAACTTGCTCGAGCAACGGACATAGATATCGCTATTGGACACAGAATCTCGGGAGTATTTACCTACTTAGAAAGAAAACAAAAGAAAAAATAGTTGTCTGTAAAGTCGGTTTACGGACGATAAGAAAACTTGAATGGCAATGTGATAATGCCTGTGGCAGCTTTAGCGGACCTCAGCGCATGCGCCCGACGGTCATAATACTTCAGCCTATCAGCAGGCGGAACGTGACGGACCATGACCGTGACATTTTTTCGTTCGTAACCCCAGTCAGACAGTTACTTTCGCATCTATAATATTAGTATGGATTGTAATTAAGTTTTGTTTTTGTGAAAGTGGGAGAGTAGGTACGCGTTTGTAAGTAAGAAAATTTATCTAATAATTTGTCGTTGGTTTGCTCGAGCAAAGTACGCTTAAAGCTTACCTTCTGTACGCTTGGTATTTTGTGACATTACTAAGGCTCGCCGGCCTAAGTGCTCCAATTTCGTTAGGCAGAAGAGGGTTAACGCGTTGTGAATGAACTCTAAACAATGCCGCCGATTGTTTTAACCTGTAACTGTTTACTGTGTCATGCGTCTGAAAATGTTTTAAGGCAATTTAAAAATGGAATGTGTTCAAAATAGGAACGCATTTTAAATTTATTGGAGAATGCATTCGTAGAATGCTCATGTCATTCAAACTTTTTTTAGAGTTTCATACCTCAGAGGGTAATAAAGGATCACTTCGTCCGTCTCACATTTACTGGGTATGTGAATGTTTTGAGGTGATTTAAAAATGGAATGTGTTCAAAATAGGAATAAATTTAAAATTTATTGGAATCCATTTGTAGAATTCGTGATTTAAAAATCTAAGATGTTCGAATTTTTTACGTTATTTCTTTTGATGTTTTTTTTTAAATATAATGGACCTATGTAAAACTTTTAGGTACTAAAGTTGGACACTTCATAGACGTGAGTAATTTGAATTTTGTTAATCACTAAGTTGGTATACTAAACTATTTGATGAATTGCTTAGTGTAAACGTAACTTAAATCTTATTAAAACTTGTACCAAATAAAACAGGAACTATTAGAAAGTGGATAAAACACTTAAAAACTCGCAACAAAGTGAGATGTGAGTGAAATCCTCGAGATAAGATCTTGGAGCTAGTTTGAATACCAAGTACGAAGTCCTTGCTACACAATCATTGGTAAATATACGAGTGTATATTCTGGGCGCGTACGCAACTTTTGTGTCTAACACTGGTTCATTCGGTAAAATTTATTTTTGGAAAGAAAATCTTGATGATTTTAAAAGAGTGGCACATGAGTTTCTTGGCAGCTTCTTCTCATGAGCTTTACACTTGGAACTGCCGCCTAACCTCATTTTGTTTTTTTTTCAAACAATTTTATAATTTTTTTAGTATGTTCATTAAATTAAATTAATTATTTAATTAAATTTAAAAATCATAAAATTATGATTGTTTGAAAAAAAAAAAAGAGGTTAGGTGGCAGTTCCAAGTGCTCATGAGAAGAAGATGCTAAGAAACACATGGACCACTCTTTTAAAATCATCAAGTTTATAAAATTATAAATTATAAAACGTGAAATTAATATTCGCCGTGTGATACCGGCTTAAGAATAGTAACACCCCATCACTTCCCGTGGGTGTCGTCAAGGCGACTAAGGGATTTACCACCGGAGGGCGGGAATTACCTCCAGGGTATTGGGGAGACCCGTGCCCAGCAGTGGGACATCATATGGGTTGATATGATATGATATGTTTTTAAATAATCATTAACCTGATTTTACGAAAAAAAGATATTTGAGTTTGAGTTTGAGTTTACAAGTTGCAATAATTAAGTCCTACATTTCCGATATCCGTATTTGTTTCTAGCCGTGGGACCTCATAGTGGTCTCGTAATTGTTTTTCGGTCATGGCGCGGCGGTCCATCATATTTGTGACTATCCAAGCACGCTTGGGATAATTAGGTAAAATGCTCATCGAATTACTGTCAGAATTCGTTCTTAGTCAGGACTGCTAAAGTAATCAATAAGCTGGTTGACTTCCGTGAATTCGATCTGTGTAACTGGAGTCCACATGCTTTGAACAGCGTGCGCGGATCCAGAACTTTGTTGTGGGGGGCAATCTGACTCAACTGGCGAAGTGTGTGTCGCTTGTATGATCGGCGGGGGGCATATTTGATTCAACATCGGTACACCAGCCATCGGTCTATTGTCAAATTTGTCAAATTCCCCCCAAAAAGTAATTTTAGTCAAGTCGGGGGGGGGGGGGAGGTGATCTAGTGGGGGGCAACAGTCACAATTGCCCCCCCCCCCAGACTTGACTAAAATACCTTTTTTTTTGGGAATATTTAACACTGTTCAGGTGTGTTTTGACAGGCGGGAGGCGGTACCAGTTTTGAATCAATGCCCCCGTCATGCGAGCAACTTACACTTGGCTGGTTAGGTCACACGTTGCCCCCCCCCCCCCTCAGAACAAAGTTCCTTATCCGCGCCAGTTTAAAGTGCAATAGCATCCCGTATGTTTCCAAGCTTTCTATCCAACCGTCACTTTTCCGGAAATATTATGCACTTGTCACATTTCATCCATATCCATACTAATATTATAAATGTGAAAGTAACTCTGTCTGTCTGTCTGTCTGTTACGCTTTCACGATCAAACTACTAAACCGATTTAGATGAAATTTGGTATGGAGATAGTTTGAGTCCCGGGGAAGGACATAGGATAGTTTTTATCGCGATAACCGACATCCACGCGGGCAGAGCCGCGGGCGAAAGCTAGTTGTAGATATGTGTCAACAGGTGTTACGGCTTATGTCTACCTCTGCTTATGTATGTGGTCTCACCTCACTGTGGTAACGCTATAAAGCGTAATATATAAGAGTGAGTGCGGTTACCACAAATAATTTGAATGAAATTGAGAGTTATACCTAAGTAAAGTTGAAGTTTCTGTTTCTCACGGGGAAAAAAAAGTCATTGGTTCTTTATCCGATGACTTAATTGTGAATTATACCTGTCCTTATAAAACTAAAAGCATAGCGCATTATTTACGTAGTATTTATGTCAAAAAAAGCTGTATCTGCGGGGTGTCCTACTGTAGGCCTCAGTGCCGGTATCCCCGCTGGAAACCAACCAATTTTAGATATATCTCAAGGTAAATACTCCACAGAAATAGATAACTTAAGACTAGCGCACATTAGCGGACAGAGGAGAGGTGATTTTTTTTAATTTACCAACGTACATTCAAATTTGATTGAGTGGTTAGATCAGCAGGAGTGCTTAAGACGGCTGCGCAAGAGGTGCTTTTCCGATATGGTTTAGTTCCGGCCCCGGTTTGGCATGCGGAAGTCTCGGGTTCGATTCCTGGATCTTGTGAAAATGTAATAAAATGCAATTATTATATTTTGCAATTAAATACGACTACCGCAGTAGGATACAAGCCCTGTGTCGCGGGGGACTTTACAAACATACAAGTTACGGTTACATTGCATTACACCCAGACTCGGAACAACCATTTGTGGATCACACAAAGTGGTGTCCCGTGTGAGAATCGAACCCACGACCTCTTGCGTAGTCGGATACACTCCCACCGCGCCACAGAGGTATAATATGGTTTAGTAATTTGATGCCGTGTGACGGGTGCCTAGTTCGCTATATCGGCGTAGGTACTAAGACGCCATATTTGAACAGCACAAAGCTCTAGATCAGTGATGGCGAACCTTTTTTGGTATACGTGTCAATTTTTTAAATAATTAGCACAAGACGCGCCCGACATGGCGTCAAAAAAACTGACGGTGGCACATTTCTCGCGGTAATTCGGACTAACTGTTGGTATCCTCTCCTATCTTTTGGTGCACATGGACACAGCGTGCCCGAATTATGTTAACGAGTGCCATCCGTGGCACGCGTGCCATTAGTTCGCCACCACTACTCTAGATCTGACGAAAGTTTAGCATATTCTTAGACGGTTGACTCAAAAAAATGGTTGTCTGTAATGTCCGTTTACGGACGATTATTTTACGTAATAACGTCATAAGAAAACATTAATGACATTGTAATAAACAACCGTGTTTGTGACAGCTTTTGCACCCGGGCGCATGCCCCGACGGCTACAATACCTTTGCCTATCAGCAGGTGAATTTGCGATTCGCTTTATTTAGCAAATAGTCAATAACGTGTCTGCTTAAAAACCTATTCATAACATGACTTTTGCTACGTGACACTTTTTCGTGCGTGCATCAAGTAATTAATTTATTAAATTGAAAAAAGTAATTAAAGGCAATAAATAAAAAAAAACTCGTTATCACGTCAAAAATTCAACTGTTATAGAATTTTATAAGCTACGGGTCTTAATCGCGTAAATATATTATAATTTTGCACCGTTGCAATGTGGTCGAAACATCGGGCAATAAAACAAAGGTATTTAACCTAAAAATAAAATATTTACGCGATTAAGACCCGTAGCTTATAAAATTCTATAATGTGTACAAATCGCAAAAGTTTACAAACATGTTTTTTTTTAAGCCAACTCCTGCAGTAGGGTACAAGCCTTATGTCGCGGGGATTTTACAGACATACAAGTCACGGACACAAAGTACACCCAGCCTAGGAACAACAATTTGTGGATCACACAAAGTGATGTCCTGTGTGAGACCGACGAACCCACGCAGTATTACATAAGTCAATAGTTATCATATTTGATGCTTTGTGAAGTTTTTTGTAAAACTTTACTTAAGCATAGCTTGAGAAAAGCCTAGGCACGAATCCTCCTCGTTGTCCTCTCCCTCGCCGTTGTGCGCTAACCTTAAGCCATTTGTTGTACCTAGCACATTTTCAAGATCGTGACTAACAATTACAAGTAGTAATACGCGTGCAGTTCAATACGAAAGTGTCGCCCCAAGGATAATCACGATAGTGTACACTTCCGACATGTTTGTACTTGTCATGTTTCGGTATTGGAAGTACAGTCGGTGACAATCGTTTTTATAATTCCAAGATAACTTCACCCCTTAAAACTTATTAAGAAAAATACTACTTGATGCGAAATTTTTTCATATTAAATAAATTAAATAATAATAATAAATTGTTTATTTTCTAAAAGCCTTAGGAAACTAAATATACAGGTTTTTGAGATCCTCCTAGTAAGCTTTATAAAAGCCTGTAGCAGAAGGTCCCGCTCTTCAAATAAATTTGTTACTTAGGCCTAGTAATACATAGTGTATTTAAAGATGTTTTTAATATTATACAGGGTGATTTGTAATAAACTAATAACCTCCCACTCGTGGCTTCTTTACATAACACTAAATAAATTTGTAATGTCAGTTTTGGAAAATATTTAATATATTAACCCTAAAATACCACTTGTTTTTGGAATTATGGCCTAAACCACTTACAGACTATTTTACTTATAAAATCATTGTTTATCGTAAGGTTTAGGCCCTAAATCTGACAAAGAAACATGCTTTACTTAATAGGTCAATTAGACGGGAATTAACGCGCATTGTTTACCTTAAAATTGCTTGACGTTTCGACCAGGTTGCACCGGCCGTGGTCACAAGCGGACTGACCACGGTCCGCCGGAATAAATAGTTATAATCATGCAACACGAAAGTTAAAATGTTAGTGTTAGTCAATCTATACTAATATTATAAAGCGGAAGAGTTTGTTTGTTTGATTGTTTGTTTGTTTGTTTGTTTAAACGCGCTAATCTCAGGATCTACTGGTCCGATTTGAAGAATTCTTTTTTTGTTGGATAGCCCATTTATCGAGGAAGGCTTTAAGCTATATAACATTGCGCTACGACTAATAGGAGCAGAGAAGCGACGAGAAATGTTGCAAAAACGGGGAAAAATTACGCATACGAAGTTGCGCAGGACAGCTAGTTAGATATAAAACTTAAGATTTTTTTTATAACGACGAATTTCTCAGTAGGACACAAGCTCTACGTCGCGGGGGACTTTACAAACATACAAGTCACGTACACAAAGTACATCCAGACTCGAAACAACAATTTGTAGATTACACAAAGTTGTGTCCCGTGTAGGAATCGGATCCACGACCTCTTGCGTAGCAGTCGGACACATTTCTATCGCGCCACAGAGGCAGATATACAAAAGTTTTTTTTTTTTAAAGATAACTAGCAATGTGGGATTGTCATCCCACATAATCCTGTTAACCCCTCCAGCTAAGCTCTATGGCTTGTATCAGGAGTGGGCTCACGTCAGTAGTGTAATGGCCAGGATTCAAACCCACGACCTCACGATTGCGATACCGATGCCTTAGCCATTAGGCTCCTACCCATTATACTACTGACGTGAACCCACTCCTAACACAAGCCTTTGAGCTTAGCTGTCGCATCGGCCGCGCGCGACAAACGCTTGTCGTAAGCCGCTCGCGGCTCGCGATCGGCCGCGATGCTCGGAAAAGAACCTTTAACAAGATTGCTAGTAATGTGATACCAAACCCACATTGCTAGTTATCTTTAAAAAAAAAAAACCCTCAAATTTTGACCATACCTACCATAGGATCTTTTTACGACCTAAGCACTAAAATATATCTTTAATATTCAAAATTTATAATTAAATAATCTTCTGTTGTACGAAATAAAATACTATTCAACAAGAACTAAGATCTATACTAATATTATAAAGCTGAAGAATTTGTTTGTTTGTTTGTTTGAACGCGATAATCTCAGGAACAACTGGTCCGAATTTAAAAAATATTTTACAGTTGGATATCCCATTTATCGAGGAAAGCTATAGGCTATATAACATCACACTACAACCAATAAGAGCGGAGCAGCAATGAAAAATGTTGCAAAAACAGGCAAAAATTTACGCAGACGAAGTTGCGCGGGTCAGCTAGTCGTTAATTTAATTGCCTAATTATTACTCACAGTGCGAAAATATTGAGATCATACCTCAGATTCTAAGAAATATATTTCGCCTTCACGACATCAATACTTAAACAATGAATCAGACTTATTTTAGAACTCAAATCATTGTTTTAGAACTTTATGTAATAGATTATTACGAACTTATTGTACAATCGTGAAGTAATTGCTTTATCTCGGCGGCGCAGTTGGTGCGTGCGACTGATTTGCACGAGTTTGTGGATTCGATTCTCGGGCAGGACAGAACTTTGTGAGACCTATAAATGTTGGTTGTACTTTGTGTCCGTTGTTAGTATGTTTATAAAGTCTCTAGTTCTTGTATCTACTATAATGATCAGTAGTCGTATGACACGGAAGAGTTTGTTCGTTTGTTTAAACGCGATAATCTCAGAAACCACTGGTCCGAATTGAATAAATCTTTTACTGTTGGATAGCCATTTTATCGAGGAAGGCTATAACTATATAACATCACGTTACGACCAATAGGAGCGGAGCAGCAATTAAAAATGTTGCGAAAACGGGGAAAATTTACGCAGACGTAGTTGCGCGGATCAGCTAGTAAATTATAAACCTAAAGAGTTTGTTTGTTTGAAAGCGATAATCTCTGAAACCACTGGTCCGAATTGCGCCCTTTTATCGAGGAAAGCTTTAAGCTATTTAACATTACGTTACGTCTAATAGGAGCGGAGCAGCAATGAAAAATGTTGCGAATTTACGCAGACGTATTTGCGCGAGTCAGCTTATGTATAATATACCTACATACACGCGAACCTGCGGTAAACAAATTGTAAATTTTAAATACACAGTCGTATGTCTATTTAAATAAGACCACACATATTAGTTATATTTCGGGACTTAATCGCGTGAATTATTTAAAGGTACGAACCTTTTATTTACCGATCGAATTGCACCGATCGTGGTCACGGGTCGACTCTGTCGACTCAGTCGACCCGTGACCACGATCGGTGCAATTCGATCGAAACGTCGGGTAAATAAAAGGTTCGTACCTTTAAATAATTCACGCGATTAAGTCCCGAAATATAACTAATATGTATAAAAATCGCGAAAGTTTAAAAACAATAAGACCACACATAAATACCACAAGAAAACAATAAATAAAACTAATCAAATTCAAAATTCACATGATATATATTATGGAAATGTTGAACAAAACAAAAATTTTGTAACACAAAAATGCGATAGAAAGAAACATTGACTAACACTTTTGTGCATGAATGCCTAGCCTCGCTCCAGTTGCATATATTAGGTGACAATAGAGCCTCCGTATAATTGTTTATACAACGAACGGACGGACAGACAGACTTGCTTACACTAGTGTATTTAACCGATTTCATAAAAGTGAAATTCTGTGACGAGTGTTGCAAAAGTAGTATTTGAGACTACAATTGTTCTAGTAAATTTATTTGTATTGTATTTTTGTTTATGTAATACGAAATTATATCGGTGTTCATTTATATGTTCTAATCATTGAGATAATATGTATTAACGTACCATTAATACCTCAATGGTTTTAATAGATTTTTTTTTATGTTTGTAAACTTTCGCGATTTATACACATTATAAGCTACGGGTCTTAATCGCGTAAATATTTTATTTTAAGGCTAAATACCTTTGTTTATTGCCCGACGTTTCGACCGTATTGCAACGGTCGTGGTCACGGGTAGATTGAGTCTGAGACTATTGTTTATAAACTTTCGCGATTTTTAAACATATTAGATATATTTCGGGACTTAATCGCGTGAATTATTTAAAGGTACGAGTCTTTTATTTACCCGACGTTTCGATCGAATTGCACCGATCGTGGTCACGGGTCGACTGGTAACGTCGAGTAAATAAAAGGTTCGTACCTTTAAATAATTCACGCGATTAAGTCCCGAAATATATCTAATATGTAACTGAGACTAGACTGAGAGTCTACTCGTGACCACGGCCGTTGCAATACGGTCGAAACGTCGGGCAATAAACAAAGGTATTAAGCCTTAAAATAAAATATTTACGCGATTAAGTCCCGTAGCTTATAAAATTCTATAAGGATATTTTTTGTTATGGATTACTTACCTCAAGACTATCGAACCGATCTTAATAAAATTTGGTATAAAGACAGCTTTAAGCTTGAGGAATGACAGTTAACTTTGAAGAAGGATTTACAACCCACGATATAAGTCCTATCGGATAAGCAAACAAGCCAAATCTATACTAATATTATAAAGCTGAAGAGTTTGTTTGTTTAAACGCGATAACCTCAGCAACTACTGATCCGAATTGAAAAATTGTTTTACTGCTGGATAGCCCATTTATCGAGGAAGGCTATAGGCTATATAACATCACATTATGACCACTAAGAGCGGAGCAGCAATGAAAAATGTTGTAACGGGGAAAATTAAGGCAAACGAAGTTGCGTGGGTTAGCTAGTCATACGAGTAAATACAAATGTTTCAGCAACCAGGATAATATTTGAAAACTAAATTTTATTTATAAATTTTGGTTCATACCAATTCCGGCCCTATACTCGGGTTTAGAGGAGCCGTTGTTCTAGGCGCCTGATGACAAGGGAAGTCGAAAGACCAAAATGTGATTAACACAATTCTTGGTCATACGATATCGTCGACCGGAAATACCATAAAAGTAAGTTAATCACCTCGAAAATAGTATCTTTATCCTCCCGAATTTTGGATAAAATCTCCTATGTTCCTAGCCTAAGTAACATGGGTCCTTAATCACAATCTTTATTTCGTGTCCGTGACAAGCCCGTGCAAACTGGCGCACGCGCGGTGCGCTGCAAAAAACACGTTGATGTCTTTCTAAGCGCAGCTGTCCATTTACCATTATGACAAGGTTTTGACATATGGCACGGGCTTGTCATTGACGTATAGATCAGGACCGTGCCATCTCTTTTAATAAAAAAAAAATTACTGCAAAGCGTGAAAGATAGAAAAAAACTCGGCCTTTAACAGGTAAAGTGGAAAATGAAAAATGAAAATGGTCTTTATTTCGGCAATTCAATACAGAAAAGATAAAAAAAAAAAATATGTGGCACTCGGGGACTGCCGCGGTAAAGCTATTGCATAGCAGTTTTTATCAACTTATGCAATTTTTTTTTTTTATTTTTCTTCAAATCTTTCTGACTCTGATAATATGCCCTTTGCATTCACAATTTATTTTTGTTTTTAACTCTTTAAGTTTTTCTTCTCTATAAAACGAAAATAGCTAGGTATTAATAAATATGTATAAATAGTGTAAAATTACACCAAAAAAATATTCATTCAATTACGTATTCGTACGATTTCGGAGCAGCTCGTCTCCATCCGTGCTAGCTTTGTACAGTACTCCAAAAGTAATAATGCGCATAGAAATCTTCGGAAATCTTCGTCATTGTTCGGCAACGGTCGTATTACCCGAGCGTCGAAAGACGATATTTATATAGAGTGGTTAAGAGCAATTTCTCTATGCCTAATTTTATATATTATGTGTTTTGTGCTAAAACAGATTTGATTTACCTGTAACGAAATTTGATTCGATAATTCCATGTAAGTAAATAGCGAAAACGCTACAATCATTGTTGGAGTGATTAGTTTTCAAGTGTCTTACCGAAGTTGGTGTAATTATGGAGGAAAAGGTTTAAATAACATAAGGTTTTATTAGAAGGAGAAAAAAACGTTTTCAAATAGAGGTTTACATAAAATATAATCAAAATCTCAGTTCAAATTTGTTTACAGCACTAATCATTCCAGAAAAATAATACAATTATAAAAAAATTAATCAGAATCGAGGAAGACCTCTATTCCCGACATCGCAGATTCATCAGAAGTTTCATTATGCTCTTGTTCATTTACACTTTCCTCACTGCTATCACCTGTGTAAATAATCAGTTTATCGGAATAACTATCGATTCTTGGCTCAAATTTTCTATATTCATCTTCGCATTGAACCGCATGATCAGAAACTTTTTTCCATTCTTCTGGTCCTATTTTATTGATTTTTTCTAATATAGCATCTTTAACTGACGTCACAGTCATTGCAATATTTCTCTTGGCCACGTGTTGCTTTATTTGGGACCAAATATTTTCAATAGGGTTAAAATCGGGATGATATGGTGGCAATCGTATAATTTTATGCCCATGTTCCTCCATTATACGGTCAATGGCAAATTCTGTGTAATTTTCTTTGTATCTTTGTATAATTTTATACAAATCGGGTTTCAGTTTCTTTGGGTCATGCGGAATGTTGTGTTGTTGTAACCAAGCTGTCATTTGTGGTTTAGATGTGTTTGAGTTTGGTGGTTTCACAGACAGCTTATTATGATATGGGGCGTTGTCTATTACCAACACACTATTAGGAGGCAAGTTGGGAATCAATTGATTGCGTAGCCAAGTTTGATAACGTTCCGCGTTTATTTCTTTATGATAGTCACCTTCTGAGTCGACACATTTATGTAACATTAGAGCCCCTGGGACGAAGCCTTTTTCATTGCCTGCGTGTACAATAATTATTCGCTCTCCTTTGGAAATGGGTTGTTTGATACCTTTTTTGTTGCTATCTTGCCAAGTTTTACCCTTAGTATGTGATGTGTGCACATACGACTCGTCCATAAATACTATGTTTCTACCAGAACTCCTCAGCTGTTGTATTTCTCTGAGATATTTGATCCTTTTTAGGCGTATATCATGTTTTTCCATAAGTAATTGTCTGTTATTATCAGTTTTCAGAAACCTAAACCCCATGTCTTTCAAGATCAACCTTAAAGTCTCGGCACAGCCTTTGAAATTAATAGCTTCGATCAACTTTATTCTTAAATTATTTACAGTTGGGAGTTCTTTCAGCGTCAATTGAAAATTGTATATCATATTACGAATAACACAGTAGTCGAAATCATCAAGTACCAGCCGAAATCTACTTTTAGGTCTTCCTTTTTTCGGTGTAGAAAATTTCTTTGATTGATTATGTTTTTTTTCGTTTAAGATATTACTCAAAGTTCGTCGCGAAATTCCTGTAGCTTTTGTAACACGGTCTTGAATTTTTTTAAAATAACCATCATGGTCTCTGTTGAAAACATTGGCTTCATTTAAGAAATAAAGGTACACATTAAATACCATTTGCCGTGCTTGTGAATTAAGCGGTTTTCCACGTTTAAATTTATCCATTTTGGAAGAATTCGTCTGAAAGAAAATGGCATGGGCAGAGTTAGGTATATATTTTTTATGCATGTTTATCTATTTATTTAATTTAAATAAATCTCATTTTTTAAATGTTTTTCTAGTACTTAATATGTATTTAATGTAGGTATTTTATTTTTTTAATATTAAAAAAACGTGAAATATGTTATTTATTTTCCTTTTTTCAAAATATACTATTTAAATCTGAATAAGCTAATTAATGTTGAAATTATATTTACCAAGAAGGGTGTGTAATAGCAGCTCTATATATTTCCACAAATAGAGAACACGTGCAGTCACTACCAATATATAAAGACGACTGACAGACATTTCGCTGACCGGCGACAGCTGCCGAACGCCCGATTTGTTTTCGATTGTGCACACATGATATTGACTCCTATCTCTTTTAAACAAGGTGCAAAATGCAAATGCCTTGTTTAGGGCTCTTACGATTCCATGATTCGAGTGTTTCCGGGAATACGACAATTAGCGAAGATCTGCATGTGCATTATTAATTTGGGAGTACTGTACAATCGTACCATAACGCTCGGCTGAGCTACATGGTAGGCGGAGTGAGGTATGTTAGGTTTTATTTTCGTTACGGAATTTCTTGATTCGGTCGCCGCGCTCAAAGCCCGCGATAAAAGCTATGCAATAGCTTAAAAACACATACACACATTAAAACTATTTTAGGCAGTTGAATGCCGAAAATAGGACAGTTCAGCATATATGCCAGACAAATGGCTGACGCGCGGTTATGGCGCAGTCCCGGTCTTTACGTCAATGGGGCTTGCCACAGACACGGAAAAAATTTCGTGAATAAGGACCCAGGTATCTACCTATTTCAAACTACGGTGAAATATTACACCGACAGGTGCGATTACTCCTATTTCAAAATGTCTTGTTAGCAAGCCCTGGGCAATTGACCTATAGCCTCTATGATCCATAGGAGTACGAAAACCTGTGATGAAAACCTTTGTTTTGATGTCAGCGTTTATAGGTTTAATATATTTTAGGTATCCTCTATATTGGTTTTTGTGATCTATACTTATATTATAAAGCTGAAAAAATTGTTTGAACGCGATGATCTCAGGAACTACTTAAATTATCATTAGAATTAAAAAATATTTTCGTGTTGGATAGCCCATTTATCGAGGAAGGTTATAGGCTATAAAACAACACGCTACAACCAATAGTAGCGGAGCAGCATTGAAAAATGTTGCACAAACGGGTCAGTTTGTCAAGACAGTCTTATACACATTGCGGGGAGAGAATTTTTAAATTGTATGTACCTAACCCTTATTTATTCATTTGGACCAAGAAACTAAAATTTTGCAGGATGGATGGTTTTTTTCTTTTGTGTCATAGACAAGAGATAAGAAAGGATTTTTTGTAAATTCCGCGTCGAGAAGCAAAATTGGGCCTTCAATAAATTTTGATAAACTTTCTTAATTTATATAATAGAACTAGCTGTCTCGCGCATCTTCGTCTGCGTAAATTTTCCCGTTTTAGCAACATTTCTCATTGTTGCTCCGCGCCTATTGGTCGTAGCGTGATGTTATATAGCCTATAGCCTTCCTCGATAAATGGGCTATCCAACAGTAAAATAATTTTTCAATTCGTATCAGTAGTTGTCGAGATTACCGCGTTCAAACAAACAAACAAACAAACAAACTTTCAAGCTTTATAATATTAGTATAGATTTAAAACCCATGGGAATTAAATTGTATTATCGCATGAACTTCTTTCTTTTCCAATGTTTAGACTGTGTTGCATACTTATATATTTATATGCATAATACATACATATTATAGACTAGCGGACGCCTCGTGGTTTCACCTGCGTAGTTCCCGTTCCCTTGGGAATACAGGGATAAAAAATACCCTACGTCACCCGGGGTTAGTGTAGCTTCACAACGATGAAAGAATTTTTCAAATCCGTCAAGTAGTTTCGGAACCTATTCAATACAAACAAACAATCAAATCTTCCCTCTTTATGATATTAGTATAGAAGTATAGATATAGATAAAAACATCCAGACACAGAATAAACCATCGTGCTCATCACACAAAGTTTTATCCTGGGTGGGGATCGAACCCACAACCTCCGGCTTAAGAGTCAAGGTCACTAGATCAACAGGCCAGACATACAGTACAGACATATTAGTTTAAGATCTATCTCGAAACTCGAACTACAATTTACTTTGAACATTGGCTTTTGTTGAGTCATATGCATGATTAAGAGTTCGTTACATATACCATGTATGTTTATAAAAAATCATTTTTTATTGCTACATAAGAATGTAAACAAAAAACTAGTTTATTTTTTGTCTAGTGAGTTCCGGCCAGTCAATAGTACCTATTACAATTAGTATAATAATAGAACTATGTTTGTTGATTGAAAGATCGATTACGTTGACATAATTAACTGTCATTATAGGCTGAATACGAATATAGTTCCTTGTTGTAATTAAGATATTAGCTTTTGCCTTCGGCTTCGTCCGCGTAAAAGTCGATTATAGCGATTAAAGCTCCCATGTCTTTTCCCGGGACTCAAACTATCTCCATACCAAATTTCATCTTAATCGGTTCAGCAGTTTAAGCGTGAAAATGTAACAGACAGACAGACAGAATTACTTTTACATTTATAATATGTATAAGTTTTTGGATGCTTTAGTAACAGCATTTAAATAGCAATAGTAGGTCCTAAGCCAACATTTCCCAAAATGGATGTGGAACCCAGTAGTTTTGTAGAAAAGTAATCAGGGTTGTGCGAAAACTTTTTCAGATTTTTCTTTTAAGAACAAGATAACATTTTGGATAATTATTGTTTTTAAACCTTCGCGATTTTTTTACAAATTATCTAACATTGGATAATTCCAATGTGTCCAATTATCTACAATTCTTTAAAAAAAAATATCTTAATTCATTTCGTAGAACTTGCCACATTTTCTAGGGCAAAGAAAACAGCCAGCGGATTAAATGAAAACTGGGATAGAATTAAAAAAGGAAATGAAGAACAAATTATTAAAAAAAAAAACCAATTGTGATAGTGATAGACCATCGTGTTTATCACTCAAAATTGTATCCTGGGATCGAACCTACGACTTCGGGCTTAGCAGTTAGGGTCCACTAGGCCAACCAGCTACCTATGTCAGGTTGATCTAGTGGACCCTAACTTCGTATGCCGAAAAAACGTATGGTTCCTCCTAAAACGTATGGTACTATACGTTTTTTGCACGTACGAAGAAGTATCTAAAAAAAGTCACGTTATTGATTGGTTACTAAGCAACAGCGAATGGCGATTACAGCGACATGACATGCGATATAATTGGAACTAACTATCCAATTATATAATTGAATATTACGTAAAATATTCGTCCGTAAACCGACTTCCCAGATAACTATTTTTTTTCAAGTGACTCAGAAATATCTGAATCTGTAATAGCACATATGCTATATGATGACATTTGGCATAAATATAGATTATAGTCTTTAATACCGACTATCCCTACTAATCACTCTAATATTATAAAGGCGAAAGTTTGTGAGTATGTGAGTGTGTATGTTTGTTACTTCTTCACGTCTAAATGGCTGGAGCGATTTTGATGAAATTTGGTAAGGAGTTAGCTGACACCCTGGATTAACACATAGGCTAATAAACCGCGGGTAACACCGCGGGGCACAGCTAGTAATACATAAATGTGAATGTAAGTTTGTTTGTAACGCTTTCACGCGAAAACTACTCAACCGATCATCATGAAACTTTGAACACATACTCTTGGAGGTATTAGAAGTAACACAGGATACTTTTTATTAAAAAAAAATAATACGAAATCCACGCAGGCGGAGCCACGGGCGAAAGCTAGTAATCTATAACTGTGCAATTTTTTTTTATATAAAGATAACTAGCAATGTGGGATTTTGATCCCACATTACTAGCAATTCTGTTAACCCCTCCAGCTTATCTCAATGGCTTGTGTTAGGAATCGGTTCACGTTGATAGTGTAATGGGTAGGATTCGAACCCGTGACCTCACGATTGCAAGACCGAAGCCTTAGCCATTAGGCCAAATGTCATCCAGATACGTTTAACTCTTCTGCCTGAGTAACAAACATTCATCCCAAATCTATTCAAACTTTCACATTCATAATTTAGGCTTTGTTCCGTTAGTATAGTAATTACTAAATAGATAGTTAGAATTAGGCAATTAATTTGTAGACATTTATTTTTATAGCTGCCGGAATATATTTGTACCGGTTGTGAACTGTCAAGTATATCCTTGATTATAAGGAAATGCATGCATTTGTAATGAGCTTGTCAATGATAACAATTAATGTATTATTGTTTTGAACTTTCGTCAGTTGTAATAATATAATTATTTTGAATAACCCATTATAGTACTAAGCAAACCTTGTCCTTAATTTTTTTTTTATTTTTATATCTTGGGACAACTCACACAATGTTATCTGATCCCAAACTAAGCAGAGCTTGTACTATGGAAACCAGACAACTGACAAACATACTTATATATTTTTAAATACATACATATTATAAATAACTAACACCCAGACACAGAATAAACCATCGTGCTCATCACACAAAGTTTTATCCTGGGTGGGGATCGAACCCTCTTGCGTAGTAGTCGGATACACTCCCACCGCGCCACAGAGGCAGTCGAAATTTACTTTTTGTTTCGTTTTTTCGACAAGCCAGTGCTAAACGGCGGGCGCATGCGCGGTGCACTCAAAGATATCATTTCTAAGCACAGCTCTCTATTTACCATTAAGGCAAAGTTTTTTATAGTTTGTTAACAGGGCTTGCAAAAAAAACTTAAATAGGGACCCAGTTCTGATAGTAACCAGTCATTGTAGTTGTGATAAACTCTACAAGATTACAAGTAATATACTTGGACATTTCGCAAAATATTAGAGAGATGCATGACCCCAGAGATGATCGAGCAAATAATGGGGGTTAAAATGTAGAAGGGTTAGGTACGCTCTAGAGTCTAACGGCCGGTCTCAATAATCTACCTATCGATGGATTTGGCTACTAGAGGTAGAATTTAGAGTAATTAGTAGAAGTATACTTATTACTTGTAATCTTATAGAGTTAATACCTTATGAGTTTCGTGATGGAAGGGGGGGGGGGGGGGGTGAGTTCAACACCCAAATGATAAATACTATAAAATCTCCTGCATAGTTAGCTCAATGCGCGTACCTAATGTAAATTGTGAATTAACTAAATAGCTATTAATTGATTTTTTCTATTTTCCCATTACTTTAGTAATATAATACATAAATTATATTTTAGCTAAAATTATATTTTCAATAGTAATGTTTAAGCTGTTAATTAATTGGGTTACACGTACCGTTTTGCTTTATTTAAACACATTTTACCCGACTGAGCTGGAAGAAAGGTCATTTTTACAAGCGTATATGTAGCATAGTCATTTCTTTGACACACTCTACACCTCAAATGGCTTTACAAGTTTAATCATGTGAGGTATCGTTAGATAGGTCTCACTCAACTGTGAGAGTGACATAAGGTATATAATTTTTCAGATTCGTTGTTTGAAATTAGGTGACCTCTTCCATCTTTATGATTATGAGAGTTTCATAACATTGACCACCTCTGTGGCGCGGTGGGAGTGTTTCCGACTGCTACGCAAGTGGTCGTGGGTTCGATCCCCAGGATGAAACTTTGTGTGATGAGCACGATGGTTTATTCTGTGTCTGGGTGTTATTTATCTATAATATGTATGTATTTAGAAATATATAAGTATGTTTATCGGTTGTCTGGTGTCCATAGTACAAGCTCTGCTTAGTTTGGGATCAGATAGTTTTGTGTGAGTTGTCCCAAGATATTATTATTATTATTATTGAAAACATAGTTCTAAGTTTTACAATAAGCACTCAAGTAACGTGAGAAAGGTCTCGTTGACACAACCGTAGAGGTCATTCACCCCGACCTTTAGATTTGTCTCAAATTAATTGTGAAGGGCTTATCCAACTAAGTTCTCAGGCTTCTGTGCACACTTATTCATAGTTTAAATTGGTTTTGTATATTAATATACACTACATTTCGAATATACAGCAATATACACTTAAAATGCTCTCTGTAACGAAGCAATCACAGAAGCGTGATAGTACTTTAACTACCGACTAGATGGCGCTGCGAGGGCCTAACTCGCGAGCATTAAGGGATAGAAAAAATTGAGATCTAGTAACATAGTCCATATAGGAGGTTCGCTTCTGGCCCCGGTTTGGCTACGGAAGTCTCGGGTTCGATTCCTGAGTCAGGATTTCAAATTTTTCTATCTTTCAAAAATGCAATTATTGTATTTGTAAAATATACACATATTCAGTAATAACCAGGATTACGCCTACGATCTCCATAAAAAAAATGTGTGGCACTCGGGGGCTGCCGCGGTAAAGCTATTGTATAGCATTTTTTATCAACTTATGCAATAAAAAAAAAAAAAAAATTTCATTTTCTTTTCATTACATTTCGGAGCAGCTCGTCTCGATCCGTGCGAGCTTCGTACAGTCGTACTAAGCGCGTTAAGCGAACACTCGGCCGAGCTACATGGTAGGCGGAGTGGGGTGAGTTAGGTTTTATTTTCGTTACGGAATTTCTTGATTCGGTCGCCGCGCGACCATGCGCGGAATTGTAGTTACATAATATTTTAAGTACAAAGAATCGTGTCCACCAAGATGGATAGGTATATGATTTTTCCTATTCCCTCCAATATTAATCAGTAGAGTTTATGGCTCGCACATTAAGTGCATACGCCAGTTTCAAGTATAATTTCTTTCTAGTTTTCTTCTTTCAATCACAAAGTCTCGTTCTTGTCCAGTTATCACGTATTTCAAGTATATTTTACACTGTTTTACACTTTAAACGCGGAGCTGTAAAAATAGCGACATGTCAGTTTGCCGCCATTTTTACTTTAGATTTTTTTTTAACCCTTCGCTAGAAGAGAATAAGAAGTGGGTTTTTTGTTGTTTTTGATTCATATTACTTACAACGTTAGGTAAATTTTCAATTGAATTTGTACGAAAATTTTATTACTTGTCACTTAGTCGGCTGTTACTCGTAAACGTGTATTACTTAGCTGTAATAGTTTTCCTTTTAATTTCATCATTCTTACCCTCATCTGAGAAGATCTGAAAAAAATCAGGGTAGTAGTATATATATAATTCGGACTAAAATTAAACGTCCGGAGGTGCCTACCACTTGAAATGGTGAGAGTACCTGTTTTTAGGGTTCCGTACTTCAAAAGGAAAAAACGGAACCCTTATAGGATCACTTTGTTGTCCGTCTGTCTGTCAAAACCCTTTTCCCGAGAACGCGTTGAAATCGAGTTGAAATTAAAACCTTATAATTATCGTCTTCTGCGATCGCCAACCCGCTCGCCAAACGTGGCGATTATGGCAATTACACCCAGAATCTAATAAGTAGGTTCTACTGGGGAGACCCGTGCCCAGCTTGTACTATGGAAATCAGACAACTGATAAACATACTTAAATATTTCTAAATACATTCATATCTTTAATAATACTATAAAGCTGAAAAGTTTGTTTGAACGCGGAAATACTGGTCCAAATTGAAAGAAGTTTATTGTTGCTTGTTTGTTGGGTAGCCCTTTTGTCGAGGAAGGTTTTAGGCTATATAACATCACGCTACAACCAATAGGATCGGAGCAGCAATGAAAAATGTTGCAAAAACGGGGCAAATTGACGCATACGAAGTTGCGCGGGTCAGCTAGTTATAGATAAATAACACCCAGACAGAATAAACCATCGTGATCATTACACAAAGTTTTATCCTGGGTGGGGATCGAACCCACGACTTTCGGCAGTCAGGGTCACCAACCACAAGACCAACAGGCCATATTTCTTTTGTTTGTTTGTTTGAACGCTAATCTCAGGAAGTACTGGTCCGAATTGAAAAACTATTTTTCTGTTGGGTAGCCCATTTATCGAGTAAGGCTATAGGCTATATAATACCGCGCTACGACTAATAGGAGCGGAGCAGCAATGAAAAATGTTGCAAAAACGGGGGAAATTTACGTTGACGAAGTTGCACGTGTCAAATAGTCCTTAATATAAAGTACTAGCGAACGCCCCGCGGTTTCACCCGCGTAGTTTGCCGTGGGAATACAGGGATAAAAAATAGCCTATGTCACCCGGGGTTAGTGTAGCTTCACAACGATGAAATAATTTTTCAAATCCGTCCAGTAGTTTCGGAGCCTATTCAATACAAACAAACAATCAAATCTTTCCTCTTTGTAATATTAGTATAGATACTAGTATAGTATTATATTATCTGTGGTATAGACAAGCGGACGCCTCGCGGTTTCACCCGCGTAGTTCCCGTGCCCGTGGGAATACAGGGATAAAAAACGGTGAAAGAATTTTTGAAATCGGTTCAGTAGTTTTTGAGTTTATTCATTACAAACATACACACACAAAAATACAAATCTTTCCTCTTTATAATATTAGTATAGAAAAAGATTCATCGAATTATAATTGAGTTGTAAATCATTAATTGGAGAGTTTTGTATATAAATACCTTTGCTTAATAATTCAAAACAGCATCGTGTCAATTAGTGTAACTATTAATCATTTAGTGAAAGTTATATAAGATTGGCTCGAATGGTAGATATTTGGACAATAAACGAAAGTACGGTACTGGTGAAGATTGTACCTACATATTAAAAGTATGAAGAAAAAATAGGCTTGGTAGGGATTCGAACCTGTGTTCTTAAGGGATTCGTACCTACGCCATTAATCACTCCGACACCGCGACTACGCCCGAAAGCTTCCAATACAAAATCGAGAAAGAGCATATCGGACCATGCTCATTGCTCAGTGTAGTGTTCCGCAGCTGTTACTTAAAAAAATGCACCATATATTAAAAAATACGATCTGACAAAGTGCACCAGCAAAATAGCATATTTTCATAGCACTTACACCATCTTGTAGAGAAGCGCAGTTTTCGGTAACAACTCAAAAACGATATAATCCGATCATGTCGAATATAATTTTAGTTGAAAGTAATTTATTAAAAACCTTTGTGGTTTTTCCATTTTTTTAACCATACGGTTTAAAAGATAAAGGGGGGAACACAATTTTTGCAACTTTCGGAGCGATAATTTCTGTAAACATTCACTTAATCAAAAAAGTTTCTTAGTGACCTTATTTTTTTTTGGAAGACCTGTCAAATAATGTGTCACACGTTGATGTTTGCTGAAATAAATATTTTTAAGCTTCTGTTACATGTAACATGTACGGAGCCCCCCCTAGAAATAAATATATTTATTATTTTTATTATTATATTTCATTATTTATATTTTATGTACTAGGTATATTTAAATATAATCTTGCTTATATAAACTTTGTATATTTTTTAAACTTTATTATTTCTTGTTGACGGTTAATGTTCGTGTCGTCACCTTGGTCTAAGCAAAATAACAATGCAGCTCCTCATTAAGCGGAGTTGCAATCTAGCTGAGCTAGGACCATTTTTGTCTCTCAATAATAAGCTAACTACTAATATATATTCAAATATTAGTAGTTAGCTTATTATTGTTACCTTATGCGACAAAATAAATTGATTTCTTCTTTTTCTTCTATTTAACTTTTATTTAGTAGCGGCTTATACAAGTCACTTATACTTCAAATTTCAACCATATACATTGTGTAGTTTTTGTGTAAAATGCCTGTGATATACAGACGGACAGACAGACAGACGGACGGACGGACATGACGAATCTACAAGGGTTCCGTTTTTGCAACGGAACCATAAATATGCTTAAAAAAAATAAAAAAGTTGTGCCTATCGTCTTTAATTTCTTTATGCATAACGTATTGTTCATCTAAACTGCTTGAGGAATTTTGATAATTTTTTCCCTATCATTAAGAAATTTTCTTCTTGTTAATTTGGCCAATATTTAAGCACATATAGTTTTTACATTGTAAGTGGATGCTCCTACAATGTTCTGCCCGAGGTTGATATATCCAATGTAGTGTAGGTACTCTTCTTTTAATATTTTTGACCTCTTTTTTTTACATCAGTCCTCTAATATGGTGTATAATATGATGGTGGCAGCACCTTACCTGCATATACAGTTTATAAACAAAGCAACATTGTAAACAGTGGCAATTTGAAAAGAGTGCCCGCGTGTTTTTATTGCCTGTTCTTTTCTCCGCCTTTACTTATTGTTTGCGAACATGCATTACATGTAAATGTAGAATCGACTTTTCACAAGTGTAGTATTTTGCATCCTAAGTGAATGAAGATTTTTTATTATTATTATTATGTTAGCTGTTTGCCTATACAGAAAGTCTGTAACTTTATAAATAAAAAAACTTTAATTATCCGCTATTTTACCCCCAGGGGTTTAATTAATTTGTCTAACACTTTAATCGAAGAGATTGGTTCCAATATAATTTTATTAAAATAATAATAATATCTTGGGACAACTCACACAACGCTATCTGATCCCAAACTAAGCAGAGTACTATGAAAACCAGACAACTGATTAACATACTTATATATTTCTAAATACATACATAAATAATAGATAAAAAACACCACTCAGAATAAACCTTCGTGCTCATCACACAAAGTTTTATCCTGGGTGGGGATCGAACCCATCTATTGCGTAGCAGTCGGATACATCCCACCGCGCCACAGAGGCAGTCTAAACCACATTGCTAGTTATATTTTTGTTTAAAAAAAGTGTTATTTTAGTAATACCAGTTAATATTTTACTGTCAGGATATTAATTAAAGCTGTTGAGTAGCCTTAGGCATAAAACCGATCAAATACCAACCTCAAAAACGCGACGACGAATAAATGAACCATATTCAAAATAGATCTTATCAAAATCAGATAATTTAAAACTAAACAACTTTTGCGTATCACTGTATTGTATTATTTAATTTGAAATTGTCATAAACGGATTTCCTAGTGGTCAATATAAGTCGTTACGCACAGACAATCTGATAAATAAATCATATATAATGATTACGTGGTCATGTCAATCCAGATCAAACCGTTCATTTCAATTAAGAAATTGAATTAATTAACTTCATAAGTTCTATAAGACAGCTTGACAGAATCCGTTACGAGTATGTCCGAGGTTCCTTTAAAATATCCAGTAACTGATAACATCATCGAAAATCACCTCAAGTTGGACGGACATGTCATAAGGCGTAATGAGGATCATGTAGTACAGATTGCGCTAAATCTATCGAAACAGAAGAGAGGTAGAGGCCGCCTGCCATTGACTTGGTGTTCAGTTATATAAAGAGACCTCAAGGAGGCGTAAATGGGAAGGACGTAACTCGGTAACGCGGTTGGAGTGCATCTGACCGCTACGCGAGATGTCGTGGTTTTGATTCCCTAACGGGAACTCACTTTGCTTGATCCTCAAATTGTTATTCCAAGTCTGGGTGTAATTTTTGTCCGTGACTTAGAAGTCATGTTTGTGAAGCAAAACAAACATATTTGTGAAGTCCCCAGACGCAGGGCTTGTACCCTACTGCGGGAGTCATTTATTTCAGCTTGGCCCAGAATTGTTTGGCCTGATCCCAAGTGAAGGGAACAGACATGAAAAAGAAACAAAAGTTCTATGATTTAAATCGTTTTTTAATACGCAATTTTTATCTTAAGTTTTACGGAATTATAAGTTAGCTACATTGTTTTTCAAATCAAGGAAACGGTCTGGAAACAAAACATGCAGTTGTCTTAGAAAAGGATTTTGCATAGGAACATTACGAGAAAGGCATATTTTAGGGATATTTCCTATAGCGTCCCATTGGTAAATAGTACCTTACATTTTAAAAATGAAACTTTGGGGGAAAGAGACAATATAGAAATTGAATATAGAAGGGGCATTTCGAGGAAGGAACTTTTTGAATTTTAGAAAGGCAATCATTTGATAAAGGAAGTATAGGCCGCTAATTTCCTTCACAGGTTTCTCTATTTCGACAAAGGGTGATCGGAACAGATCGAGCTATCTGCGAGGTTAAGCAACGTAACTGACGGTCCATACATGGGTGATCGTTTCCGATAAGTTTCATACCACTTCGTGCCACTGAGAGCACGTTAAGCTGTCAGCCCAGCGCCCAATCTCTCCGGTCTTGTTCCATTTCGGGCTATGAGAGTGAGAGAACAGAGAATGCCTTGTATCTGCACATACGCTTGTGCGCTATAATATAGCCTGCGTAGTTAGCTAGTCTCTGCCGATATCGGTTAGGAGACCATTATTAATTCCATCTTGCCTTCTATACTGCCTCTGTGGCGCGGTGGGAGCGTGTCCGACTGCTACGCAAGAGGTCGTGGGTTCGATACCCACCCAGGATAAAACTTTGTATGATGAGCACGATGGTTTATTATGTGTCTGGGTGTTATTTATCTATAATATGTATGTATTATCTATGATATATATGAGTATATATTATGTATGATCACAACGGAGGACGAGTAGCAGCGTCCTCTGCTTACTTAAAGCCTTACTGCGATCGCCAACCCGCTCGCCAAGCGTGGCGATTATGGCAATTACCCCCAGGATCTACATAGCAGCAAGTTCTACTGGGGAGACCCGTGCCCAGCAGTGGGACATCATATGGGTTGACATGTATGTAAACATACTTATTATACGTATGTATGTATTTAGAAATATATAAGTATGTTAATCAGTTGCTAACGCTATCTGATCCTAAATTAAGCATAGCTTGTACTATGGAAACCAGACCATAGTACAAGCTATGCTTAATTTGGGATCAGATAGCGTTGTGTGAGTTGTCCCATGATGTTATTATTATTATTATCTTAAGAATTAATAGATCGAAGGTGAACAGTGGAGAATTTGTCATTCAATTAGTTATTTAGCCCGGAAATTATATATCAGTGTGACTGCGCCTTAAAACAATAGGCTTTGTTTATGTAGGCAAATCAAAACCGTGATTGTCTGATTGTGTCAGTTAATGAGTAATTATAATTTATTAAGCTCGAATTAAAAATAAAAATCGTGACTAAAGCAAAAAATGTGCGTGTCACTACAGAAACAAATAGGTTAAAGCCTTTTGTTTTAATTTCTACCCACTCATTCAATATTCTAATTAGGGTTCCATGTTTCATTGGAAAAGCGAAACCCCTATGAAATCACACGTCGTTTTCCATTTATCTATATCTAGCTGTCCCGTGCAACGTCGTCTGCGTAAATTTTCCCCGTTTTTGCAACATTCCTCATTGGTGCTCCGGTTCTATTAGTCGTAGCGTGATGTTATATAGCCTATAGCCTTTCTCAATAAATGGGCTTTTCAAAAGTGAAAGATTTTTTCAATTCGGATAAGTAGTTCTTGAGATAACCGCGTTCAAACAAATAAACAAACTCTTCAGCTATATGATATTAGTATAGATGCGCTTATCACACTATACTAAATCAGGGACCCTAAACCCTTATAAAAAGAGGTGTAATAAGAGTTAGAGCCTTAATTCTCTAACAAATTTTCAAGGCCACTTCGATTTAGGACCCTGATTCAAGGTAGCGTAATAGCCATTTTAGTCTCTTTTTCCATCAAAACCAAGATGAACCATTTCTTATAGTTAATTTGTGTTTAATATTTAAAACAATACGGGTAAGAAGTAAAAATCGGACATATAACTTAGGTTACTTGGGCTTGGATTCTCTACTGTTCATAAGATCGCTATAGAAATTAAGAAACGTAACTCTAAAATACACAAAGTTACAGCTATTTTGCAAAAATAACGTTACTGAACCCGCAATACGTAAGCTCAGCTCGTTCTTGAATAGTTCGTTCTATTTTTTAATAGTCATGGCATTTGGTGACCAAGTAACTAAATAACAAACAGGTAGTTTGTTGCCTACCACAACTTTTTTATTAGTGGCAAGTTCAAGGCGAATTAGTTTACGATTATGATTTGTCATTTCCGTGGTTGAATTTGGAAATGAGACCACGTAGGTTATATTATGCTGCACTTTCCTATAGTTAATTAAGCAGAGATTTATAGTCTGCCTGCAAATCTTTCCATTGGCTGTGGAGGTAGATTTTATGATTATATACTTTACTAGCTGACCCGCGCAACTTCGGCTGCGTAATTTTTTCCCGTTTTTGCAACATTTTTTGTTGCTGCTCCGCTCCTATTAGACGTAGCGTGATGTTATATAACCTATAACCTTCCTCGATAAATGGGCTATCTAACAGTAGAAGATCTTTTCAATTTGGACCCGCAGTTCCTGAGATTATTGCGTTCAAACAAACAAACAAACTCTTCAGCTTTATAATATTTTAGTATAGGTATAAAAGTTAGGGGTGGATCATCCTTAAAATTTAGGGTCATGAAAATGAAATGATGATTAGCAGACCTACCCGACATGCACACAAAATTTCATGAGAATCGGTCGAACCATTTCGGAGGAGTTTAATTACAAACACCGTGACGCGAGAATTGAGTAGTTGACTACAATAAAAGTAAATTATATTATACTAATCAGGTAACAGTAGATTTTAAAATGGTCTGAAAATAACTGTTCTTTTACATTTTAACATGTTTTTAATTGAAAAGTATGAAAACGAATATTAAAAGTAATGATTTAACGATAGGAACTTATGACGTCATATGTTCCTATAAGCTCTATAGAAATGTGTATGGAACACATTTCTATAGAGCTTGTCGTTTTGACATTTCATAAAAGGAGACTGATCTGACTTAACAGTCAACATCCTTATTTTATATAATAGAAGATGTCACGATGACGCAGTCGCAAAATGACAGATGGCATATGGACCTATACACAAAATATGACATAGCAACATAATAGCCCGATATATCAAACAAAATATGGTTTTATAGAAACTGCTTCTTTGCTTTACGCAAAAGAAAGATTGAATTGACGTGAATATGGCTCTACATATTTAATAATGAAAATAAATTATTAGGCTAAACCAATTAGATAATCATTTCGTAAGTGTAACAATAATAGGAAGTCTTAATTTTTAATACAACCACACCTTGTCATGACTGTACCGATCGTGATTGAACAACGGGGACAATATGCAAATATGCAGTGTTATTAATATTTAATTTATATATATACTAGTGTTTGCACTCAGTTATCCTTTATTTTGTCTAGTATGTTTTTTTTTTAAAGATAATTAGCAATGTGGGATTGAGTCCCACATTACTAGCAATCTTGTTAACCTCTCCAGCTAAGCTCAAAGGCTTGTGTTAGGAATGGGTTCACGTCGGTAGTATAATGGGTAGGATTCGAACCTGCGACCTCACGATTGCGAGACCGATGCCTTAGCCATTAAGCTACCGCCGCGAATATGTATTCTTGACTAACCCACTACCAAGAGTGAAGGAAGACTTGTCAAAATATTTGGATTTCTCCTCATAATGTTATGATATATATTTTTTAAGTGAAAACTTCATTAGCAGCGTTGTGCACTTTTTTGGTATGGGTAAAAAATGTTAAACTCGCGTCAGGATAACGTGATCCTGATCAAAAATTCGTAAGACGGAGGGAGAGCAATCAAAAACTGCTACAATTATCATTAGAATATGAATGTAAATTTCGTCACCATCTACAATGTTATTAAAGCTCAGGTGGGAAATCGGGCGGTCCAGAAACCAGAAGATCACAGTTCGAGTCTGAGTAATGATTATTTTTTTCCCTCAGTAAGATCGAAAAATTCAAATTTCATCAGTAGGTATGTAATTTTTTCAGAGCTTGTACTATGGAAACCAGACAACTGATAAATATACTTATATACTTCTAAATACATACATATTATAGATAAATTACACCCAGACACAGAATAATGCTTATCACACAAAGTTTTATCCTGGGTGGGGATCGAACCCACTACCTCCGGCTTAGCAGTCAGGGTTCAACAGGCAAGTCTATATTGAAACGAAAAGTTCATAAATTAAGTTATTCATTAATTTCATTTAGGATATTAATACAATACGCAATTATTGTATTGTATATTTTAAAGAAAAAATTGAAGTAGACCCAATAAATCGAACCCGAGACTTCCGATCGCTATACCGAAACGCGAAAGCCGAATCATCTAACCTGATGTCACTAAACTTGATTTTTTTCTTCCCTTGTTGCACACGAGTTGGGCCCTCACAAGCGCCATCTAGCCATGTTTTTAAGAACTATTATGGTTTTTGTTATATCGTCCATTTACGATAATTGTCAACGGAAATGAAAATTTCATCTCGGGGAAAAAGAATTAACCTACAGGGTTCAAATTTCTTTTAGGGTATAGTGGAATTAGGTTCGGCATGACTGGATTTTTTTTTATGGCCTTAAAAAGTGCCTAATGCTCCAGCACCCGGGGCAGACGCTGGAGGTAGTGTGACGACCTGCCCCCATTACAAAATCGGCTGTGTACCTACTCGCCGCCTTCACGGATAGACTGCCGGAACTTTTTATATCTTCGGCGACCCGGCATGACTGGACTAGACCAACCCAATAAACAACGAAACGAACAAACAAACCAACAATTTCCTTATTAATAATACTTTATTATTAAACTAGCTGTCCCGCGCAACTTCGTATGCGTAAATTTTCCCTGTTTTTGCAACATTTCTCGTCGCTACTCCGCTCCTATAAGTCGTAGCGTGATGTTATATAGCCAATAACCTTCCTCGATCAATGGGCTATCCAACAAAAAAATATTTTTTTTAAATCGGACTAGTAGTTCCTGAGATTAGCGCGTTTAACAAACAAACCAACAAACAAACAAACAAACAAACAAACAAATAAACAAAGAAACAAACTCTTCCGCTTTATAATATTAGTAAGTATAGATTGTAACAATAAACGCACCCACTCGCGCTAAGCTGCGACAATATTTAATTGACAATAAATTAAAATATTTATAAGTGTTATAAATGACAAATGATATTATGTTTTTGCAAGGCAAATCATAACGACATCTATATAGCCTTCACTAAACAATTAAATATATACAGGGTGATTTTTAATGTACTAAAAGGCATAATCTACTATTTCTATAGTAGATTATGCCTTTTAGTACATTAAAAATCACCCTGTATATATTTAACGGTAGGTCATTTTTTTTTTTTTCGGCAGTGATGATCGGCAAGTTTGTGCGTTCTCCAGAGACGACTCACTTTATACACTGATTAAGGCAATTTTTAATAATACTATGTAGTTAGTTAGTTTTACCTGGGCGAACAGGAAAACCGCACTTAGCCTCACAATTGGGCCATTGTACGTGTTCTACTTATCCTTTCTGTCACTCCAGCCAACCGATGCACTCCCAAAACGCCAGCAGCTTGCCCAAGTTGCTGCAGGCTTCCTGAAGGGATGTTGGTGATGCTAGGAGTCGTGCCTAACGGTAGGTCATAATCTACTAAAACGTTCTTGGCTTCTGTACATTGCAACAAATAACTTCGTAATATATTTTTTGAAAAAAAAAAACAAAAAAAATCTTCGTCATTCATACAACCATTTACCACACATCAAGAGACGACAGAGCCAAATCGATGTTTCTTTGTCAGGTTTAGGGCCTAAAACTCACAATAAACAACGATTTTACTCCAGTAAAATAGTCTGTAGGTGGTTAAGGTCATAACTGCAGAAACAAGTGGTAGGTAATTAAGGGTTAATATCTACACTAATAATATAAAGAGAAATTTAATTGTTTGTTTGTATTGAATAGGCTCCGAAACTACTGGACGGATTTGAATTCTTTCATCGTTGTGAAGCTACACTAACCCCGGTTGACATAAGCTATTTTTTATCCCTGTATTCCCACGGGAACGGGAACTACGCGGGTGAAACCGCGAGGCGTCCGCTAGTATTCAATATTTTTCAAAACTCATATGGCAAAGGTATTATGTGTTATGTAAAGAAGCAACGAGTGGGAGGTTATTAGTATACTAGCTGACCCGCGCAACTTCGTATGCGTTAATTTTCCCCGTTTTTGCAACATTTTTCATTGCTGCTCCGCTCCTATTGGCCGTAGCGTGATATTATATAGCCTGTAGCCTTCCTCAATAAATGGGCTATCCAACAGTATAAGAATTTTTCAACTCGAATTCGTAGTTCCTGAGATTATCGCGTTCAAACAAACAAACTCTTCAGCTTTCAAATCACCGTATGGAACTAGCGATCCACCCCGAATTCGCATGGACTTTTCTAGAAAAGAATTTATACGAATGAGTGAAATAAAGTACTTTAGTTACTTAGGTTAGAGAATGCTAGTTTAGAAGGTCTAAGCGTATATACTAGGGACTAGAGACTTTGTTTTGTACTATGTAGTAGCCAGTGGCGGAGGGTCTTTAGAATACCATTCTTTTCGGTTTCCCTTTAAATTGTATTAATTAATATTGTATGTAAAAACCGTCTCTACCAAGATACATTTTCGTATCGGGTTACTTCAGGAAAATTTTAACCCTTCGCCACTGTTTAGTAGCCAATGATGCAGGAGAAATGTAGTGGGTACAAGTGTATGCGCAGACACAAATACACTCTCTCCTTGCTTCACTAGTCTGTTGGGACGGAAATTCGACCCGACCGGAGAGAGATTAGGCGCAGGACCGCATAACGTGCTTTCTCTTGGTTTACAAACAAAATCAAATTAGGTTTGCCCTTAGTAGCAAAACATCTCTTCCACTTACTCCCAGTCGAAACATTTTTTTTATTTTAGGTGAGGAAATAATTTGTCAAACTCAAGGTATGTTGAGACTAGGGATGTGTTGATGATGTTTTATCGGAACCGAAGTCGAAGTCGGAATTTTAAATTTGGTTTGTCGGAGTCAGAATCGAAGTCGGATGTGATGGGCGAAGACAAATTTGTTGAGATAAGTCTTAAGATAATAAAATAAAAAAAATAAACATTATTTAGTTAAACATGTTAAATGTAGTAAATTAGCTCTGACGGGACTCGAACCCGCGATCTTAGAGAATCTGTGACAATTTTTCCTTAACACTTTTATTATAGGTAGGTATATAATTAGCATAAAGGAGCGGCGGCCGCACGTTAGGTACCTCCGAGATTTAAAAGTAACGGAGCCGTAGTCGGAGTCGGTGTGTAAAACCAACCGGAGTTGAAATCGAAGCTCCGTAACATCCCTGGTTGAGACCTACATATCTTAAACCTAAGGGAGTTGTAAAAATGGCGGCAAACTAACATGTCGCTATTTTTACAGCTCCGCGTTTATCGTGTAAAATTACCGAAGAAATATATTCTACGAGTGCAAATGCAATGTTTTGTAAAATAAAATAAGACGTGACTCAATTGGTGGTCTTCAATTTTTTTCTATCTTTCAAAAATGCAATTTTTGTATTATTAGAGAAGATGATATAATACCTTATTATTAAATGCTAAAGACCCTCCCTCACTGCGAGCCTCCCTCATCCTGTATTGTAACATTTATGATTCGATTTTGCGAAGCGATCGTTTAATGTTACAAGTTGTATCAAAATATTACAGATTGAATCATTACACCTGTATTTGGGCGCATTGTATGTAAAGCTCGGTTGTCCTCCCTCACCGATGTTATTCTCGGATCTGTAACGTTACATTAGAGGAAAATGCTCGTAGAGATGGACCACTTAGAGAAAGGTTAAATGGTTTAATGTATACTGAATGGCATTTATTCTTAAAAACAGAAAAGTGGGAATAAAATTTGGCCAAATATATATTTTTTTGGAAAAACAAAAAAAGAATCAAGTTTCTTGTTGTGACCTAATTTAGGTTATTTATTTATTTAACGTTAATCAATTAAACGACGACGACGAGATTATCCTGCATTTACCCAATATTCAATAAAATATCGTTTACGGTGGGTATACGGGATAAATGATACCGTGTGAACGTGTCCTTAGTTTTCATGACGCTGATTTAAAAAAAAAACTGTAATTTACTACCCAATAATAAAATCTTTTCACACTCAATTGATACTTACTACCACATTTAAAATTTTGAAAGAAAAGTTCAAATCACAGCGGGAGACTTCAATATAAAAAATATTGACAAGTGTTAATATAATTGATGTGAGTATTTACTGCATTGTGGAATGTCGTCGAGAATTCGTTGGGTAAAAACTAGCATTTGCCTGTGGCATTGGTGTTGGATCGGTACAAATGTATTTTTGCCCGCAGCGGGCGTCGTCTGCGTGGTTATCACAAGAGACCGGTACAGTTGTATTTTGTCCGCGGCGGGCGCAGTCCGCGTGGTGATTGCAAGAGATCGGAACAGATGTTGTTTTGCCCGCGGTAGGCACCGACCGCGTGGTTATCGCAAGAGATCAGTACAGATGTATTTTGCCAGCGGCGGGCGTCTGTATTTTTACATTACTGGCGTTTCCTAGTGACTTTGCCCACGATATGTTTTATTTTTATAGTACCTACACTAGTTATACATATACACTAGTAGATACATTTGTTTCATTAAAATCCGCTCAGTATTTTTTGAGTGAAAGACAAAAAACTTTTATTGATCCTCACGAACTTTCGGATTTACTATACTTGTGGGATTCATAACATCCGTCATATGTGTTTGTCTGTGGTCACAATCATAAATGGAGTTTAGTTCAAAAATTACGTTATGGCAAGCAAGTCTTTAAAAGTCTGTTTGTTCCGGCTAATCTTAGCAGTACACAGAATATTGTAAATTCTAATGCCAGCTATTTTTTTATTTTCCATCCAATTCAAATTCATATTGAAAATTCTTAGGTAGGTTACTACTCCATTAGTTTCGCTATCAGAGTTTAGCTATTTTGGTTAGCTTGGAAAGTAAAATCGATAAGTAAATTACTTACATAATTCTAAATTTCGCAAAGCTTTAATGTATTACCTATTGCTTTAAGAACAAGGCACCAACATAATATATTAACAACTTCTGCTAAATACCATGTAGAATAAATCATTATAAATGATCAAAACATCTTAAATACTACATGCGATGTCTACCTATTAATAATATACAAGCATAACTATAAGAATTTCCATCGGTCGGCCATGACCTTGGACGCCATGACACTTTCTTTAAACATATTTTGACACATACTTACTTGTATGTTTTACGTAATACAAAGATCTTGGAACACTCAAATTGATACTTGATTTTATTTGCACTTAGTTAGTAAGCAGACTGTTGAAAATTGATGTTTTGTATGTAACTCGATGTTGCTAAATTTGTCATTATTGCTGTACTAACAGCGAGACTTGCGTTGCATTACAAATGCAAGGAGTTTTTGGGGATTATCGTAATTGTGTATTATTTACTTTTAGAATGCTTTAGGTCACATGCATGGAAGGGAGGGTAGACTTCATCAGCCCTTGTGTTTTTTATTTTTCGCCATAAAAGTGCCCCTTTACTCTGACATAATAGCGATTGTACATGTTCCTTCTGCTTCACTGATAACGAACTAAAACGAGCTCGTATTTTTCTTAACCCAACCCGTCGAGAATCTATACTTATATTATAAGCTGAAGAGTTTGTTTGTTTGTTTGTTTAAACGCGGTAATCTTAGGAACTACTAATCCAAATTGAAAAATTCTTTCACTGTTATATAGCCTATTTATCGAGGAAGGCTATAGGCTATATAACATCACGCTATGACCAATATTAGCGGAGTAGCAATGAGAAATGTTACAAAAACGGGGAAAATTTACGCAGACGAAGTTGCGCGGGACAGCTAGTAATTTATAACCCTTTTCCCGATTTAGGTTTTTGTGTTTCTGAAGAGCCATTTACATCGTGTAAATAGCTCTTTATAAATGCAAGTTTCTTACATCTTGCATACGATTAAATGGAAGCCATTAAAACTGGCATAAACGAAATCATAGTGTGTAGATGCCTTCAATGTTCAAGAACATTGATAAACAATAATTGAATAAAAATGGTATTTAATTTTGTCCGATTTTAGCTACTAGTTTAGAATGTGCCACTTATTTTGAAATAGTGTTACTTTATTTATTAAAAACTTGCTGACTGCAACTTCGTCTGCGTAAATTTTCCCCGTTTTTGCGATGTTTTTCATTGCGGCTCCGCTCCTATAGGTTGTAGCGTGATGTTGTATAGCCTATAGCCTACATTTGACGAAAAAAGGCCATTATTTTCTTTCTTTGGATTTCAGAAATAATATTTTACATTTAATCATTCGTTTCAAGTACTTTGGCCAATTTTTAAGCACATATTGTTCTGATCTTTGTTGTAAGTAGATGCTCCCATGTTTCCTACTATGTTGTACCCACTAAGACTGATTTTAGTTTATCATATGTTCCAAATTTTAAAAATATAATCTGCATCAGTCCTTTAACATGGTGTATAGTATATTAGTGGCAGCGCCTCACCCCATATCAAGTTTATAAACATTCAAACGTTGTAAAATTGGCAATTTGATAAGAGTGGCCGCGAGTTTTTATTGCCAGGTTCTTTTCTCCGGTTCATTAGATACAGCCTGGTGACAGGTGGACAGACGGACACCGAAGTCTTAGTGATAGGGTAGTAGGATCCCGTTTTACCCTTGTGGTACGGAACAGCAGCAAATCGCAAGACGCAGTTTAAATCAGTTTGACCATAAAGGGGCGTCTAAACGGGCTATTTTTTACGGCAATTTATGGCGGCAATGCTGTGGCCAGCAACATGGCAGTACTCTCCAATATTCATTTGATGGTTGCGATCTATTTTCCGCAATGTTGCCCGGCCAATTTTGTTGTTGTTTCAGTCGCCCTGTATTTTATTGTTGCCGGGTTGTGTAGCCCGTTTAGGAGACTGGATCATGCGCCATACAATTGTAGACGTATTGCCATTATTGGCCGAGCAATTATTTGCCAATAGTGCCGCCACCAATTGCCGTAAAAAGGGCACGTTTAGACGCCTCTTTATAACTACAAATCCTACTTTCTAATTCCACTGTCTTAGCTTCCTTATTTGTACAGCTATTATTACCAATAGAGTTTACGTATGTAAATATAAACTAAACACTAGTTTAAGAGCTTCGTAGTGTTTAAAATACTCATAACTCTCTATTTTATGTCATATATTACAACACATAATAATACGGTGACAAAATCATTTGAGGATCCATTTCATTGTAAATTTGGATGAAGGAGGTGCCTTCCTAGCAATTTGGGATTGAGTCCCACATTACTAGCAATCTTGTGAACCCCTCCAGCTAAGCTCAAAGGCTTGTGTTAGGAGTAGGTTTACGTCAGTAGTACTTATAATTGGTAGGATTCGAACCCGCGACCTCACGATTGCGTGATTTACTTACTGAGATGATTTTGATGAAATTTGGTTTGGAGATAACTTTAAGTTAGTGTAAGTATATATGCGGCATTATCACGGCAAAAAGTTACTAAAATTACTTTGACTGTTTCGGTGGCGCGGTGGGAGTGTGTCCGACTGCTACGCAACAGGTCGTGGGTTCGATTCCCACACGGGACACTACTTTGTGTGATCCACAAATTGTTGTTCCGAGTCTCGGTGTACTTTGTGTCCGTGACTTATATGTTTGTAAAGTCCCCTGCGACACAGGGCTTGAAGCCTACTGAGGGAGCCGTCTTTAAAAAAAAAATGTGTCCATTATACGAGTATGCATGTTATTTTTTGCACATGTATACACCTGCTTAAACTTTCTTTGACTATGAAAATACTCTTTTCTTCGTACTTACATTTCCAACTACTAACCAAATAATTTTAAGTTTCTAAAGACAGCTTTTGATAGTCTATGGATCAGTATCATAATTGCTTAAGATCTCTATATACCTAGTAGGATTGTAATTTTATTAAAAAAAACATTCATGGTATTAAACTCCTGTCAATTATAATTGAGAATTAAATCATTACAATAATATATACTCTTACAATTTCATCAAAAAACGATTTTGCAATGTGACAAATCACTTCGCACAAATGCATCTGTCATTAGCCACTGTCGCCAAAATACGAGGTTATGCAAGCTAGTCTTTACATACGGATTATGTCTAAATTATTGACTATTATATATTACAGTTTTGTTTGCGAGTTTCGTGTTTATAAGTTGAATCTGTAGAATGTATCAGGGTCCATATTCACTATGTTTTTTTTCGTTTTTGTGCCAAGCCTGCGCGCACCGGCGCATGCGCGGTGCGTTCAAAGATGTCCACGCGCTTGCGCGATGCATTTCTAAGCGCAGCTCTCTATAAAACGTTATGACAAGATTTTGATAGTTAATAGCGCAGGCTAGACGCGAAAAAGATAGTGAATAAGGACCCAGGATGTGCTTAAGGGCGTGCTGATGATATGCGAAACAGGGTTCGGCTCTCTCAAAAATTTATATAGAAAACCTAAATATTAGGACACGAAAAAAATTGCGTCACTAGTCAAAGAATTTTACTAGTAGATGATATAAATAAATTTAAGGATACTTATGTCTTAATATCAATCTTGAAGTTGGGAAAAACGCAAAAACGAGCATTCGTATTGTCATAGTCATGGCGTTCGTAATCTAACATATGTACGAACGAATATTCTACTTTATTTTGACCTGCGCTCCTGCGCACTGTGAAGTAACGGTTGTGTGCGGAAGAGTGAGGCCGGCAATCGTGTCGCTGTATACGAAGCGCTAAATAAATAATTCTCTCAGTGTAATGCCCCCTTAAGGCAATAGAATCGCAATCGAAAGATGGCCTTTTTAAATCCTACCCACTCCTAAAATAAAGTTCGCAGGTTATATTTTACAGTGAAACTTGAACGCTGCGTGTCTCATATTTGAATCCGCAACAATTTTGTTCACAGTTATTATTTTGACCACAGCAGAATCCTTTCAAGAAATGGCAAAAGAAACAAGGTAGACAACGAGGAGGTTATCTTTTCTTAAAAAAAAAAAAGTGAACATAAAGACACATAGGGCTGCTCCAGCAGGCTCCAACAAGAGTATTTTATATTTTTGTTACAGGCTAATAAATAAAAACTTATTTCCATATTCCTTCTACGAAAACGTAATGTAATAAACTAACAAACAAATTCACTTCTTATACAACTTCTTGTAAGCAAAGATGTGCGTTATTTGCAAACACTTGGCGCCAGTTCACATTATACATTTAGAATTTAATCAATCAGTCTGGCCACATAATGTATGCGTGAAAAGATGATTCTTTGACTAATTTATTACCGAACATATTTCGTTGTAATTGTTATGCAATTTTATGGCTACAAAGTGGCCTAGTTCGGACAGGATTTAAGTTTTCATAGCACGCATAGCAAAATAAGCCCAAATACATATGCCTATAGCTAGCATACTTGCATAACAGCTCCTTGCACATGCTACCTAATTATTATGTTAATACAGCATGCTTGAATTTTGTTTTTTTTTTCTCACCACAATATAGGAAAACATTACATTACATTTTATACATATAAATATTATTCTAACATATTGTGAGAGACTGGTGCCTAAGCTAGGCTCGGGGCCTGTGTTTCAGGACACCAGGTCTGCACCCTTTATTCTTACATTGTCTTGTCTAATATGACTGGCATGCAACTATCATGTAGGCTGCTGTTTTGTTTACTGGCAAGTGTATCTTTGCCTTTACACAATGCCATGTTTTTCTACATTTAATAAAATTAAGTCATCTATTGCTTTAATTGTATTGCAAGCAACATGCAAGAAACTTGCATCGTGTAAATGACTCTTTATAGTCAGAGAGGTGAGCGATAAAAAATTACAAGCATTTTCTATGCTTCTTCTGGCTTATCACATTGATGGAGTAAATCGTTTGTCAGCTGGTTTCCTCAGCAAAGAACGTATGAAGTATTATGGCGGATAGATATCCCCTAATACATTTCTGCTCCGGTCTATATATATATAATAATAATAATCATCATCATTAAAAAATATATATATATACATAATATTGCCGATGGTATACATGCGCGTACGCAACATATATGTACAGCGGCGACGCAGTCTATCGACGTATATGCCCGCCGCTGTTACTACGCATCTACATTATACAAACAAACACACAAAACATTTACCTTCCTTTTGGGAAGTCACCTTATAAACTATAATACCTTTCATTAATTTCAAGGCTTTCCCAAAGGCCTAAACCTTTGAATAACCATATAAAAAGAATAATTTATTAATTGTGCAACAAAGTAAATGTTCAATTTCATGCAAGTTGTTTATATAAGAGTAATTCGATTAGATTACGAGGTGTAAATGTGTCGAAAGGTACACAAATTGACATTAGATGAAGGTTTTAGTAAGTACTCGTATGAAATTTCGATTATAAGCATGTATAGGCTCCCTAATGAATTATCCGTTGATGTTTCCGATTAGAATTGCTATTTGTAATCGGGTAAGTTGATTTTAGTTATTGTTTAAAATATTTCTATCTACTACACACCACTACTACACCTAACTGCAACAAACACAATCCAGGGAACTTCTTCAAAATTCCTCGACGAAGCCTCGACTCGACGAAGCAAATTCCTCGACTAGGGGCGAATATATGTTTTTTTTTGTTTTAATAAGATAACTAGCAATGTGCGATTGAGTTCCTGCTATCTTGTTACCGCCTCCAGGTAAGCTCAAAGGCTTGTGTTAGGAGTGGGTTCACGTCGGTAGTATAATAGGTAGGATTCGAACCCGCGACCTCACGATTGTGAGGCCGATGCCTTAGCCATTAAGTACCTGGCGTCACTACATACACATTGCTCTAGCATAGTGGGTATTTCACTGTACACATCTGAAAGGAGAGGAGATTATACTTACATCTTCGATTCAGTACCCAAAGGGCTTTTAGAATTAACCAGACCATCTCAAGAGAAGAGAGAGTGTGTGTTTATGTAGCGGGAACCTTATACTCACACTCAACAAACATATTGGTTCGTTCAGTAAAAAATATTTTTGTAAACAAAAACTTGATGATTTTAAAAAAGTGGCCCATAAGTTTCTTGGCAGGTTCTTCTCATGAGCTTTACACCTAACCTAACCTCATTTTGTTTTTTTTTTATACAATCATAATTTTATATTTTTTTTAGTAGGTACTATACGATACTAAGTATGACGAAAAAATGCACCAGTCGATCGATTGAGTAAATTATTTTGAATACTAGGTATATAAACGAAACCATAGTAAAACCTAGATTTCATTATTGACAGTCGGATGTTTTTATAATATGTAACTTGATACCAATCTCTTAAAGTCACGATTCGTAACATCTGTGTTTAAAATATGCTAATTTTGATAATCAAGTCAATATTTTTTACCTATTACCTATTTTAAAATTCTATATTCTTAACCTCAAAGATTATATTTAATAAATGCATATTGCAGGCCTCCAACACCTACCTACTTGTCTAATGTGAGCCCCCTTTTTTTAAACCCGTAAAAAATGCCTAACGCACACCTCCAGCACCCGGGGCAGACGCTGGAGGTAGTGTGGGAGCTGCCTCCACTAAAAAATCGGCCGTGTACTGGCGTGCCACCTACGCAATCGCCGCCGGAATCTGTTATACCATTGGCGGCTAATTCAGCGGTAGTGCACGGCGCGGCGAGATGCCGGGCTCTCCTACTCCTGCGGCGTCCTGGGGTACACAACAAGACGTCGCCATCGCGGAAGGCTACGAGTGGGAGGAAAGTGCCCCACCAACCCCCACCCGCGACCCCACCATTAGGGCGGCATCAGGCGCAGATTACGAAAACGCCACCTGGTTCGCCGGCGACGAAGCGGATCAGCATGGGTGTGCTCCTTCCAGAGCCTGATTACGTCCTCGCAAAAAGATGCGACTCCGTTTCAAGACGTCTCGCTGCAGACCATAGATGACACTACGGTCGGCAGCGAGAGGTCACGCCCCACCACTGCGATGAGGACTTGACGCTGCTGCTCCCAGGCAGGACAGTGCTCGAGAGTGTGCTGCGCGGAGTCTTCACCACAATCACAGTGATGACAGTCGGGATGCAATTCCCTCCTCGCAACCGAATGCAGGTACTTTCCAAAGCACCCATGCACGGAAAGAACCTGCACCAACCGATAGGAAAGGGTCCTGCTCACCACCCACTCATCGAGGACCGGCTGGAGCGCCTCCACGGTTCGGAAACAGGCACGTGGAGTCTCCAGCCGGGACCACCAGTCGGCCATGATGTCCCGGTAGGCCTGACTGCGCCAGGCGCGCAGTTGTTTGGGCATGGGACAAGAGCCCCCAGCCCGGACCTCCGCCGTCCGCCATTATATTTGTTACCCTTTCACGCAAAAAATACTGAAAGAATTTTGATAAAACTTTACAGTAATGGTTTATACATTAGAATAGCACATAGGCTATAAAAGTCAAACATAATTCGAGCGAAGTGGCGGGTAAAAGGTAGTCTAGAATTATTAGACGATACTTGATACATTCGTTCACAGGTGTTTTATCATTAATGTTCGTTTATTAACTAAGATAAGGTTACAAATAACTATTCTATGACTATTAAACATTTAAATTAAATACTTCTCAAATGGAATGGTATCTATTGTAGAACTGGTTTAGTAAGGCCTGAGTTACACGGACAAGCTTAAGCGGTCTCCCGACCGCTTTAAATTATTATCAAAACAACTTATATGCTCAAATGTTACATTTTAAGTACCGAGCATCATTAACCGTTTTTAATTTTATACTTAATAACAGACAACATTTCTGACAAATGTTGAAATATTACAAGTTAAATACAAGTTTTTTTTTAATTATATGGTAGGTACAATATGAAATCAGTGCAACAATTTTGGCATTATACTAAAAATATAGCACTAGAAGCTATATATTAGACACTTTAATGAAAACGAAAATAATAAGTTAGTGAAACACACGCGTAGTAGTATTAATTTAAAAAAATCTTTTGCAACTTGCTATGAACTTTACAATTACAACTATAAATACAAACAGTTATGCAAGTCTACTGTTTAAGCAAAGAAATAGGTTCTAAAGACAAAGAGTCCTTAAGCGGTCCGTGTGTTTAGCTTAACGGTTAGCCGCTCGAGTTCTCCGTGTACGCTAGGTCTAACAGAATGAAATATTAATCTCTATTAGGTAATGGCACATTGCTCGCATAGCTACATCATTTTAGCAAGGATTGATTTGATACCTGTAGTGCTTTCTTGATTTCTCGAGTATATCACAAGTAGATGTTGATAAACTTAAAAACTAAAGTTTTCCACTAACGCAAGCTTAAAAGAAGAAGACTAAGTTCTTATCAAAATACTCGGGTAGGTACCTAAGTATTCATTTTTGTCGAAATTTGTATTTTAGTAAAATTAATCAAAGTGTAGCTACGTTTATAATTGGGTAAGTTTTCTTTTCATTTGTAATGGCAACCTTAGAGTAAGTTCTTGTCAAACTGCCTAATTGTTGTTGCCAGCGACAACATTCCGAAGTTTTATTTCCGTATTATATATGTCGAAGCGCCAGGGTGGCTGTATGGGCTATTAGCAGCTCAATATTCGAATTCATAAAGGTAATCGATTATATGAACACGGATAACTTGAGCATGGTAAAGTCCGTAAACAGTTCTAATCCTTTCGATTACACAAATGCCACTGCATCACTGATACTATAACCACACTAACATTTTGCACACACGATTATAAGAAAAGCCATAACTGCGAGAAATCTATGGAAGACGTATCGTCGCTATGACCGCTCGATTAAGACTGACCGAATGATAAGACCAACTGCCCCACTACCGGCACTTCAAATTTAAACGTCGAGCTATAGTTACGCCATCTTGCGGCAGCAACTTTGAAATGAGTCAATATACTTGCTATTTAATCAAAACAGATGTTAAGTCAACGGAAATCAATTAGCAATTAAATAATTCTCCGACATTTTTACATCCGTTCAGCCATTCTGGCATGACTGAGTAACAGACATCATTCATCAAAACTTTTTCTAATTTAATGCCCCTTTACTTTCATGCCGTGCTAATAAATAATTCTCGGTATAATGCAAATCTGAAAATACTTTGCTCAGAATCTGTAACACAATCCAATGGGGTAGTTTTTGGAAATCCTGTTTACAATGTGATGTGAAATGTGATCATAACTTACTCGTATTTTTCAATAATAACCATGTATTGCGTACTACGAGACTCAATGAGCACGATAGCGTCAAGAACTATGCAGATTTTCAATATTTCCTGAAGTAAAACTGTTGTTGGGGTGTCTAACCTTTGCACTATACCGAAAATAACCTTGTATAAATATGTATATATATTTTTTTTATCTACGTAGACATTACTTATTTTAATTATTTTGCTGACATTTATATTGAATTAATTGAAGTGGCATTGTATAATATCATTAAAAAAGTCACTGAAATAATTAATTACTATGTAAGTACTTTTATTTAACTTTAACATTTATTAATGTCACTAATTAGATTGATAAAGGAATAATAACCTATGTTTACAAATAAACGATTCTGATTTCATATTCTAACGGCCCCACCATAGGGCTACAGGCCTATTTCCTGGGGGTCCACTGCAGTTGGTTGTTGCTTCTAGGGACATAATAACCAAAGTACAGCAAATAGTTCGCTTGAGTCACTCTATCCAGGCCACTTTTCAATAAGGATTAGTGGTTCCTGAGATTACGGCGTTCAAACAAACAAACTCTTCAGCTTTATAATATTAGTATAGATGGTGTTCGGGATCTCGATTAAATTCTGCAACAATATTCTCGGACCACAAATAAAACTACTTGGCGACCAATGGTCTAGGCCTTAACTTTATCTACGAGCTCAAGAATCTCTCTAACGATAGATACTTGACACTTATCTAACTTCCTACACGACTGATTCACACGCGTGTTGACGCACATTATTATTCCAAACAACATCCATTAGGTCCTTTCTCATTCGGTTCTAAATCGGTCTTACGTGCAGCGCTTGCGCAACTACAGCCTACACGAATATGTCCTATACACTGGATGATACCCCGGAAATGTTTATTAAATAGACATAAAGAAAAACAGATACATGTAGCACAAATTGAAAAAAAAAGAAATTGTTTTTCGAAAAACTTTTTATATTTTAATTTGTTATCTGACCGGGGTTTATAAAAATAATATTGTTACACACAATGATATTTTAAGTAATAAAAAAAATGATTGTCTGTTAAGTCCACTTTGATAACGTCATAAGAAAATATTGATGTCATTGTAATAAACAATTCGCTGTTGCTTAGCAACCATGCCTGTGACAGCTTTAGCGGACCCGGACGCATGCGCCCGACGGCCACAATAATTCAGCCTATCAGCAGGCGGAACGTGACTGTGACACTTTTTTTTTGTGCGTGCCAGTATAAGAATTTTTCAATTCGGACTAGTAGTTCCTGATATTATCGCGTTCAAACAAACTCTTTAACTTTATAGTATTAGTATAGATTAGGTTTGGAACTGCAATTAAATCAGTAAACTAAGTTTTACGTCAACCTCAGTAAAACAGACATGAAATAATTTACAATTTGACACGGGAATAAACGCGTTTAATCTAGGTAAAGTTATTTACCTTATGCTTGACGTTTCGATCGGGTTACACCGACCGTGGTCACAAGCTGACTGACTGACGACTAGTCAGCTTGTGACCACGGTCGGTGTAACCCGATCGAAACGTCAAGCATAAGGTAAATAACTTTACCTAGATTAAACGCGTTTATTCCCGTGTCAAATTGTATTTATAATGCAACGCGTAAGTTTAAAAGTTATAATGAAATAATTTGTAATAATTCTAGATTCAGAAGCCCGTAATTAATTGATGTAGGTTAGTTTTTTAATATCTTTAATGTACCTACAGACAGAGCTATTTTACAATTTTATATGTAAGATACGAAATAATCAGTGACGATAACTTGCAAAGATTTATCGAAAATAACAGACACCCACGAAGAGGAAGCCGTGGGCACAAGCTAGTGCAAAATAAATCATACTAATTGATGAATATCCTTTTTGGTATTGTGTTTTGTAGAAGACGAGGTCGTTGACCTTTATTAGCATCCAGACGATAGGTCAACGAGATTACCATTTGACTGTCTGATCAGTTTTTTAAAGCCACAGAATACCGAGAGTACAGTAGACAACCTACATACATAACCTATTTAAGAAATATAAACCAATTTCGAATTAAATTTAAGGGGAAAAAATGAAACACATATCACCGAATGCAAATTAAAATTTTGCTGGCTTCCTCCTATGTCAATGATTTTAAATGCTATGTTAGCATGGACTTACCCCGGGATTTTCATATTATTTAATTGTTAACAATAAATGGTATAACAAATGTAAAAAACACAAATAATTTAAAAATAACGTTTATGTAAGAGTATTTACTATTGAATAGCAATTTGAAAGATATTTATGTAACAATTATTTTTTCTTTTATACGAATAGCTCTAAATCTCTCTGCCTCTGTGGCGCGGTGGAAGTTTATCCGACTGCTACGCCAGAGGTCGTGGGTTCGATTCCCAGACGGGACACCACTTTGTGTGTCCACAAATTGTTGGTCCGAGTCTGGTTAACGCACTCACACTCAGACAACGCACTTTATTTTGACACTTGGACGGTCCTTTGACAAAATCAAATGGAACTCTACACTTGCGTAACAAGCATAGACGTATAGACCTGTGGGTCAATTCACGTATTTAAAGCAGTGCAGTTGCAGTTCAGTTGCAGTTAAGTTTCGATTAAAACGGCCATTTTCGTATTCTTGTAACTTTTGGATCGATCTTAAAAAATGGCCGTTTTAATCGAAACTTAACTGCAACTGAACTGCAACTGCACTGCTTTAAATACGTGAATTGATCCGCTGGACTGAGCCATCCCTTTTAATTAAAAAGTAAAAATTGACTGCAAATCGTGAAAGAGAGAAAAATCTCGAGCGGCCTTTGACAGGTAGGTATTGTCCACAAAGTAGCTTTGTCTATTTCTAGAGAGTGGTAAATTTTGTTAGGTTAAGGCGCAGTCCTGTTCTCTACGTCAAAGGTAACTAGGATAATAACAACGGCCATTTGTTTTATGTGTCAAAAAAGTTCATAAGATGGTCATTCCATTCGGCATTTGAAATTGCTGTCACTTCAAATGTGCAGAGTAGCCATTGCAGAGTACTATTTCTATATAGGTCAGTGACGTATATGGACGAAGACATGCCTTCCGAACAAAGTGTAGCGATGTGTGTGAAGTACGAATGGAGGTTACCTTCTGTACTCGTAATTTTGTTGTTTTACAAAGTCTTATCAGTTAGTTTTATCTCGAAATCGCTGCGTGGGGTCAAATGCTTTGACAAATAAAATTTACATGTTTATTTTTACAAGCCTTGTTAGAACTGTTGGACAATGTTTACGGATAAATATTGTTCAACAGATTTGTAGTTAAATAAGGCTTTATATCTCGCCGTGTGGTACCGGCTTAAGAATAGTGCCACCCCATCTCTGTGAGTGTCGTCAAGGCGACTAAGGGATGTCACACCGGAGGACTGGCAGCAGCGTCCTCTGCGTACTTTAAAGCCTTACTGCGATCGCTAACCCGCTCAACAAGCGTAGCGATTATGGCAATTATCCCCTGGATCTATAATAAGTAGGTTCTACTGGGGAGACCCGTGCCCAGCAGTGGGACTGGGACATCATATGGGTTGATAAGAAAATCTGTGTTCTTTGTAGAAAACATTGTAATACCTCATACACTTAACTGGACACGTTGCGCTTATCAAGTTTCGACATGACAGTGAAGAATACGATATATGGAATATGTCAAAATTAGGGCTGCACGGCAGAGTTTATATGAACTTACCTATAAGTGAAGTTCGATCCTGATTATATGAAGTACTTAGTCCGAGATAGAGATGTTAAAAAGCAGGAAAATACGAAACTATTTAGTTAATATATCTATATTGGACTAAGTACGAATACAATTATATATTTTTTCAAACTATACGAGACAGTATAGTTTGAAAAAATATAAAATTATATTCGTTGCTTAAAGAAAAGTAGAAAGAGTATATTAGATTACAATGGGATTGACATGGTTACCCATAACACACAAAATCACCTAGTTTTATAACAGCTGTCAAGTCAAAATTCAAATTCAAAATTCTTTATTCATTTAGGATGCAAAACAACACTTGTGGTACGTACGTATGTAATGCCAAGTTCGCAAACAATAGGTAAAGCCGGAGAAAAGAACATGGCAATAAAAACTCGCGGCCACACTTTCATATTACAATTTTACAATGTTTGAATGTTTATAAACTTGTTATGGGGGTAAGGTGCTGCGACTAATATACTATACACCATGTTAAAGGACTGACACAAATTATATTATTAAAATGTTAAAAACGAGATAAAATAAACAACAGATTAGGAGCATCTACTTACAACAAGGGTAAAAACTATAATGTGCTTATATATTGGTCACTACAAATGATTAAATATAAAATATTATTTCTATCAAAAGAAAGAAAAGAATAACCTTAAGTCACTTGTACTATATAGTGTATTAGCTGTCCCGCGCAACTTCGTCTGCATAAATTTTCCACCTTTTTGCAACATTTCTCAATCCCGCTTCGCTCTTATTGGTCGTAGCGTGATGTTATATAGCCTATAGCCTTCCTCAATAAACGGGCTATCCAACAGTAAAGGAATTTTCTAATTTGGATCAGTAGTTCCTGAGATTACCGCGTTTAAACAAACTCGTCAGCTTTATAATATTAGTATAGCTTGGAACAACTATCATCAGTGCAGTCAGTTCAGTTTCAATGTTTTGTGCCTATTCGCTCCACAATAAAATTAAGTCCACACGGAACCTGTTCGCGTTCTTAACGGAACATTTAAAAGCCTACTAAACACTTTTATATCTAACCCTGCGACCGCGGCACAGTCACAATTTGTGTCAACAGACGACGGAGCGTGTCAAGTGCGCGCGCGCAGTGACGCAACACGTCGCGTGCTCACAGAACACATGTTTCGAAGTATTTGACTTGTACCTAAGTCTGTGATTTTTGAAGTGAAAAGTTCTTTAGCAGCGTTGTGCACTTCTTGGGATGGGTAAAAAATTTTAAACTCGCGTCAGGACACGTGACCTGATCGAAAATTCGTAAGACGGTGGGAGAACAATGTAAAACTGCTATAATATCATTAGAACACGAAGGTAAATCGCCACCATCGACAATGTTATTAAAGCTCACGTGGAAAATCGGGCGGTCCCGAAACTAAAAGAGTTCGTCGGAGTCGGAGTAACGATTATTTTCTCCCTTTTTTATTTTTATATTTGGTTTTGGTTTTTGATTTGTGATTATTTCATATGCGTTGTTTTTGATTATTTTATATTTTTTTTATTATTATGACAGTAAGATCGAAAAATATTATTCATATTTCATCCGTATGTTAATGTTAATGTAATGTTCAAGTTTTCACTTCTGCCGGCACTCCCGGAGTGCAACCCGTTGTTTTTGACTGAGGCTTAAGTAATGTAGGAAGTCTTTTCTCATAAATTTGATGACATTTTAACTATCTCTACATAGTGATAGTTATCACGATATTCTAACTATCACAACGTAACTATCACGGTATTCTATTCTCTGTATTATATAATTATTTTATATAGAAATGTTACCCTCGTTCTGACGCACTCTAGCAAGAGCAAAAACCTGACTGTTTAATATTAACTAGCTAAAAATTAAATAGTCTATGTCACTCTCACAATTGAGACGAATTCACATGATGAAATCAGTCGAGTCATTTAGACTGAAGAGTGAGCCAAATAAATAGACATACGAGCACGAAGACTACGCTCAAGAATAAAATGAACAAGTTAAATGATTACAAAACAAAAAAACCCCGACTGCTTAAAATTAATATCTGAAATATTTTGGCGCCTCATATCCGCTCTTTTTAGGGTTCCGTAGCCAAAGGCAAAATGGAAAAAATGGAACCCTTATAGTTTCATTCTGTCCGTCCGTCTGTCTGTCTGTCTGTCCGTATGTTACAGGCACTTTACTCAAAAAGTACACATTGTATATAGATGAAATTTAGAGTATATGTGTCTTGTATAAACCACTACTTAGTTCGATAGTTATAAAAATAATCATTTTTAGGGGACTCCATACATGTAACAGAAGCTGATAAACAAACATCTACATGTAGCACATCATTCGACAGGTCTTATAAAAACATTTTAAGGTTTCTAAGAAACTTTTTGATTATGTGAATGTTTTTTTAAAATAATCCCCTCGTAAGTTACGAAAATAAACCGTTTGACCAAAAAATATGAAAGAAATTACATAGGTACGCGTAAGTGCCATGAACATACGCGCTTTTGGCGGTGCACTTTTTCAGATCGTATTTTTGCATGCAGGTTGTTTTTTTAATTTTGATGTATTGAGTGTCGCTTTTACAACAGAGACGAATCTAATACCTCTCAAGCTAAAATCCATCAAGCCATTTAGGTTCTAGACTCTAGAGCGTGCCAAAGAAACATACATACAAAAATACATACATACACTCGAAAAACATAACCCTACTTCTTGCACAGTCGGGTAAATACCGAAAATTGACCTTATTCTGAAATAAGTGAAAAACTATTTTTTATTTATTTAATAAAAAATAGTATGTAAGATATTGCTTAAAAAAAAGTATTATCAAAAGCTAATTTATTATATAAAATATGATAAATGAAGTGTAGTGAACTTAATTAATCCTTTTTTTTCTAAATAGCTTTATGACAGGCATTGTCTGTAATGTTATGTTGGTATACCTACTTACATAGAGATACAAATAATTATGTTTATTGTATTAGTAAGAAATAATTACATAGTTCCTATTAATTTATCCAATTATTTTAAATTGACATGTAATTAGTGTTATTGCAAACAACGTAATTGTTTACTATGAATTTAACTAGTAAAGAATTTATACATTTATTTATACATAACAACACATAAGAGGCTCAATATTATTCGAAGAGGTGAGTTGAATTTGTGCTTGAGTTCCGTACTAATTATCAGTAAGTACTTTATACAGCTGATAAAAAATATATTTTTTATAGTCTACGACACCTGTCCCACCTTATAGACATGGACCGCGCCAACCCTTTCAATTAAAAATTAAATATTGACTGTAAAGCGTGAAAGAGAAAAAAGTCTTGCGACCCTGTCTCTTCGACAGGTATTGACCACAAAGTAGCGTTGTCTCTTTCTAGAGAGTGGTAAATTTTGTGACGTTATGGCGCAGTCCAGGTCTATACGTCTATGGTCCCACCAACGGCGAGAAAGAGAGTGGCGATTTTATCGCACACGGGATCTACATACGTATGTACGTTTCTTACGCACGTATGTAGATCTGGTGTAAACAAAAGAGATACAGATATTAACAGTTGATCGCTAACCGCTCACACTGGCGGCGAGTACTCACTCTATACCGTACCTCTTTTGTTTACAGGGACGGGATACTCATTAGAGTATCCCGTCAAGAAATGTACAATTAATATACATTCATTGTACATATGATAAAATCGCTACTCGATACCCGCCGTTGGTGGGACAGGTGCCTAAAGATGCTGATGATTACTGCTGCTGCGCTATTAGCAAAATGTACTAAATTGATATGTGAAAAGTTTATTACCAGCGTAAATTAAAGGATGCAACAACCCAAGTTTCAGGATTCCCTAACAGGTTACACGATATGTGTCTTTTAAAAAAATATATATTTTTCATTTGACGATTCTAATACGGAATGCTAAATTGCGACTTCTAATCACATATTTAAAAAACCTTGATACGACTAGAAGAGTTCGCAAAAACAAAGTTCCTAGATAAATGTCGTTTAATCTGCGTACTTAGTCTTTCAAAACTCGAAAACGGCTGATTCGATTTCAAAATACATTTTTTGTTTCATTCACCTCAACACCGGAACGGTGTAGAAAAGAGATAATTGGAAACAATCTAAGAAACAACCGAAAAATCGTAAAAATGAGTAATTTTGTCTAAGGTTTGCCAATTTTAGGTTGTACCTACGAAGATCACCGAGTTGTTATTAAATTACAAACACAACTACGAACATCTTTAGTTATATTACCTACATGATTTGCCTCCGAATGAAATCGGCTAGATTTTTTTGGTCTTTTTTTAAAGATAACTAGCAATGTGGGATTGTCAGTCCGACATTACTAGCGATCCGGTTAGCCCCTCCAGCTAAGCTCAATGGATAGGAGCTTGTGTTAGAAGGTGGCGAGCGATACACGGCGGGTTTTTTAGTGGGTGCAAACCCCACATTACCTCCACCGTCTTCCCCGGACGGTGGGGGTGTTCGTCAGGAATTTTTCCCGCCAAAAGAAAAAAAAAAGGAGTGGATTCACAAAGGTAGTATAATGGGTAGGATTCGAACCAGCGACCTCACGATTGCGAGTTCGATGCCTTGACCATTAGCCTACCGCGTCGCTTAATCATCTTCATCATTTAAATACTTAACGCAATCAGATAGTATGCTAAAAGTATTTCGAGTATTTACTATTTACTAACTAACTTAAGCTGCTCAAGTAGTTACAAACAGATCTTTATCATAATACTGTCGTAATAAGGAGGCTACAAGACTCACCAGAACAATAGTCCTCGCGTGTGAACTGAGTCGCCGCATTTTTGTGGTCATGACTCTTGGATATTACCTGAAAAAATTGCAATATTATATTACTTTAAACCAGTTTAGATATAGGTATGTTCATTAGGTTTTATGTACCAAGCCTTAGCTGCTGAGACCTTATTCACATGTGTATGGAGAGAGATTGCCGTATGGTACCGGCTTAAGAAAAGTGCCACCTCTTCCCGTGGGTGACGACAAAGCGACTAAGGGATTTTACATCAGAGGGCGGGCAGTAGCGTCCCTTGCGTATTTTAAAGCCTTACTGCGATCGCCAAGCGTGGCGATTCCAGAATCTCTAATAAATAGGTTTTAGTGGGGAGATCCGTGCTAAGCAATGGGACATCGTATGAGTTGCTCTGAAATATTTGAGTGTACCAGCCGCACAGAGGCATTTCTATTCGAATAATATACATTTTAAACTTTAAGGACAAAGTGTGTATGACGCCTCAACCATTAGGCTATCGCTTAGAAATTCGCGAAAAATGTAAAAATAGAGATCATCACAGCATCTACTCAACCGTCACCGATTTATGTATACCTAGACTGTCCTGTTGGTCTAGTTGTTAGTAGCCCTGACAGCTAAGCTAGAGGTCGTGGGTTTGATCCCTACCCAGGATAAAATTTTGTTTAATGAGGACCATTGTTTATTCTGTGTCTGGGTGTAATTCATCTATAATATGTATAAAGATATGTTTATCAGTTCTCTGGTTGTTATAGTACAAGCTCTGATAACGTTGTGCTAGTTGTCATGAATGCTAGTATATGTTTTGTTCAAGGGCTATGTGATAAAGTTAAAGTCATGGTTGTTATAGAAGCCATGGTCAACAGTCATGTTTCAACATGGTAATATCCTTGTTGGGGTTTGGTTTTGCAATGGTGGTCACGTCTCGCTGCGTAATACGAGCGAGCGAAGACCTCGAGGGTTTAGGAATCATTGTTTAATTACAGTGGTCGAATTGATTAAAAGATTTCAAAGTCAAAGTCAAAGTACTTTATTCATTTAGGTTACAAATGCAACGCTTATGAACGTCAGACAAAATTTGGAATAGAATGATTCTACATTTAAAGCCAAGTTTGCAAGAGTAAAGCCGTGAGAAAAGAACTTGGCAATAAAAACTCATGGCCACTTTTTTTAAATGCCATTTTTACAATAAATTTATATATATACAGTTATGTCAGTATGTTGCAACAATTACACCATGTAACTCACGCAAGCAATAACCATAGTACGTAAAGTAGGTATGATTTAGTTTTAAATTAATTTGTTCCTACGGTGTGGATCAGCTTACAAAAATACAGAAGAACGGGTAAAGGGTTAAGGCAACATGCGATTCGATTATTATAAAAAAAACTATTTATTGTACAAATATTTATGAACCACTACTTAAAAAATAATAAACCTGTAAAATGATAATAACAAGGCAGTTCACGAGTTTGACGCATGGGTCAGCCATCATCCCCTTCGTCATATTGGAGGGAAGGAAGACGACCCGACCCACACCGCCACCACTAGCAATGACATTTTAGTGAGCATTACGATCCTTAACATTACATCTCATAGAAACGAAAATCACCTTAAATAACCTAATGAAGTACAATAGCTAGTTACCGTTACTAACAATTTGAACTATCTAGGTCTTTTGTCACCCAGACATAGTTAGTATTATGGAGTTTATATCATAGATATCAAATAATATATTTCACTATTTTTGCATTAAATTTTCGAGTTTGTATTCCTTGTAAGAAAGATCATATTTGTTGTTATTATGCAAGACAATTTTTTTGGAGGACAAGGTCGCCCTCAGGCCAGGTGGAGTGATGATCTACGCAAAACGGCTGGCAGGAGCTGAATGCGAGAAGCCGAGGATAGAACAAAGTGGCGTGCAATTGGAGAGGCCTATGTCCAGCAGTGGACTGCGATAGGCTGATGATGATGTTGACAATTTTTTTTAATGTTCGTTAACATCACGTGAATAGTAACGACAGAAATGTGTCTCGATTCAAAGTATCGTTTGAGTTTTCAAGGGTTACCTACCTACATAATGAATCGAGCTGATTTATAGACTACTTTTTAAGGTATTAATACTATAGGTATTTTTTTAAAGGTAGAAAATTTTTAAGTCTAGACCCAGGAATCGAACCCGAGGCTTCCGTATGCCAAACCGGGGCCGAAATCAAACCACCTATTTGGATTTCAAACCACCCTTAATAGACCTCATTTTTTTCTTTCTTTTCCTGTACGCGAGTTGGGTCCTACCGCTAGTTAAAGAACTAACTTAAGTTTCCTGTTCATACAGTGTTTAATAATAAATATTTGCAAATAACTAAAAGAGTAATGAAAATATTACTAAATTTCAGGATTGCCTCAATAGTCTATCTTTCTCGGATATGTATGAAACTGATGAACCTAACAAAGCATGTAATATTTTTCTCGAAACTTTTCTCGGCCTCTAAAATTGCACGCCACTTTGTTCTATCTTCGGCTTCTCGCATCCAGCTCCTGCCAGCCGTTTTGCGTAAATCATCACTCCACCTGGCCTGAGGGCGTCCTACACTACGTTTGCTGTGCCGTGGTCTCCACTCAAGAACTCGTTTACCCCAACGGTTGTCCTTTCTTCGGCAAATATGGCCAGCCCACTGCCACTTCAGCTTGCTAATCCGATGGGCTATGTCGATCAGTTTGGTTCTATGCCGGATCACCTCATTTCTGATTTTGTCCCTAAGAGAAACTCCGAGCATAGCCCTTTCCATAGCCCGCTTAGCGACTTTGAACTTGTGGACTAGCCGTACCGTCAGTGTCCACGTTTCGGCTCTGTATGTCATGACGGGTAGGACGCACTGATTAAAGACTTTAGTCTTTAGACATTGTGGGATCGACGATGAGAAGACTTGACGTAGCTTACCAAACGCTGCCCAACCCAACCGAATTCTCCTGTTCACCTCGTCCTCGAAGTTGTTTCTACCTAACTGCAATGACTGCCCGAGGTACACATATTTTTGAACAACTTCGAGAACGGGGCCGTGCACCGCTATCGGTTCCGGTAGTACATGTTCATTGAACATGACCTTGGTTTTATCCAAGTTCATCCGTAGGCCGATGCGTACAGAGGAGTCAGCCAGGTCATTCAGCATCAGTTGCAGGTTCTGCAGCGTTTCCGCCATAATGACAATGTCATCAGCAAATCGCAAGTGAGAGATGTATTCACCATTGATGTTGATGCCCCGCCCTTTCCAGTGCAGCGTCTTGAACATATCCTCCATTGCATTTGTGAACAGTTTCGGGGAGATAACGTCCCCTTGCCTCACTCCTCGATGCAATGGTATAGGTTTTGTTTCCTGATTCTGTACTTGGACGGACATTGTTGCGGCTTCGTAGAGACATCTCATCACTTGGATATATCGCCAATCTACTTAGGATCGCTGCAGAGACTCCAGAACGGACCAGATTTCAATCGAGTCAAAGGTCTTCTCATAGTCCACGAATGCTAGACACAGGGGCTGATTATACTCTTGGGTCTTTTGTATAATCTGCCGCACTGTGTGGATGTGGTCTATGGTGCCATATCCGCTCCGAAATCCAGCCTGTTCCCGTGGTTGGAATTCGTCACATACCAAAACATATTATTACAAAAATTAAAATAAATAATAATACTGTGACTAATCCCAGATTAATAGCCAATGCATTTAATTCATATTGAATGCTGGTGTAAAAGTTACCTCTACTATTACAAACAGATTGAACTCTTTCTTTTTGGCCCAATGTCTTCCAATAGAAGTGTTCCAAATAATAAAGTCCCTCAAAAACACAAATAGTTTCGGTTATGATGGCATAGCAACCAAAGTTATCAAATCGGTTTCTGCTGAAATCTCTACACATATAAGCCAAGTTATCAACCTGAGTATTGACACAGGCATTTTTCCGGAAGCATTAAAAACATCAATAGTAAAACCATTATTAAAAAAAGAGAATAAAGAACAAATGCAATACTATCGACCAATCTCACTGATAAGTATAATATCTAAAATATTTGGAAAACACGTATATAAATAACTATCCGCTAATTTTGAAAAAAACAATATACTAGTTAACGAACAGAAAGGATTCCGCAACAACAAAACCATAAATATGGCCCTGTACGATTTTCTACATAGAGTGTATATAAATGTAGATAAAAACACACCTGTCAGTACAATACTCTGCGACATGACGCAAGCTTTTGACTGTGTCCGACATGATATTTTGATTAAGAAATTGGAAGCATACGGTGTACGCGGTAATGTCCTCAATTTGATAAATTCTTATATTAGTGGGAGAAGACAGTACACTGAAATAACAACAATAAACTCACGCACAACGCATGAAGAGACACTTCTTTCTTCACTACGTGTTGTCAAATACGGTGTGCCTCAGGGTAGTGTTTTAGGACCCTTGCTATTCATTATATATTAACGACCTCCCTAAAAGTATTAATAACCAATACACTAGGCTCTTTGCTGATGACAATACTATCACAATACCTTGCAAAAATAAAGAAATTTACAATTTAGACATTAATAATTACCTCAAATCTATGATCCATTGGCTAGAAAACCACAATTTAAAAAACAATTTAGAAAAAACTAATATAATGCACTTCGCACAAAGAGGTTCGACTATATCTAATTTAAATACACACCATGACAATACACAAATTAGTGAAATTGATAATACGAAATTCCTTGATGTATCAATAGACAAAAAACTTGATTGGAAAGCACATACAGTAGACTTAATAAAAAAAAATTAGTAGTTCTTCTTATGCAATATACAAATTAGTCCCAATTCTTAACATTGATAGTCTTCTTACAGCATACCACGGTTTAATTTCCTCAAAATTAAGGTACGGGGTTATCTTTTGGGGTAACACAACAAATAAACAATTACTATTCAAAGCTCAAAAACGCTGCTTAAGGATCATCTTTCAGTTAAAAGTTACTGATAGTTGTAAACCATTCTTTAAAAGTTTTAAAATCTTAACACTACCTTCTCTATACATTTTAGAAACTGCAGTTTTTGTAAAAACCAATACTAATTTGTTCCCTTTAAAGTCTGATGTAGTTATTCGCAATTGACGAGATAACAGTAAACTCTGTCTTCATTCATCGAAAACAATGCTAATGAATAAAAGTATATTTTGTATGGCACCAAAAATTTATAATAAAATTCCAAAACTGTGGAAAGAGCAAAGTATTGGAAAATTTAAACAAATCCTATGTAAATATTTAACTGATGAATATTATTATGATGACGTTTTGCGTGATAAAATTGACATTATTTAATCCATTGTTATTTCTATTTATATTTCCGTTATTATTATTAATTACTAATTGAACTGTCAATTGAAATAAAATACAATGTATGTCCTTACCTATATTAGTAAAAATAAGTAATTGATGAATGTAATAATAATGTAATGTAAATTATTAAATTAATTATTAAAATTATTTATTGTCATGTAATTTTAGTGTACCTAACTGTAACGTCTGATTTAATTGAATTGAATATTATTTATTATTGAATATTTGTACGCCGCAATGGCTAAACATGATTTGGTCATAAAACAATTGTCCATCTTGCATGCTTTTTGCCGTGTATACTCATGTTTTAACAAATAAAAATATCTTATCTTATCTTAACTATCACGGCTTTTGTTATTGCTTCGTACCAGAGAGCATTTCTAAGGTTTTAGTGATGATGTGTGTATGTAATATATTGTGATATTGTGTCTAGGTGGAATTTCCATGAATATATTGTATGATATATTATGTTTGAAATTGTTTATTATTGAGATCGGCGTTCGAGAGCCGTGACGACCGTGTTTTGGCAAAATTTTACACTTGTTAGACACGGTCTTGTTAAATAAGTAGGTATATTCCTACATAAAGATATTTTACACTCATAAAACATATGTATCGTCAAACAAATATCTTGCATGATGTTAAAATACTGTTTCTTCGTCTAAATCTGATAAGCGGGCCGGCACTGGTGACACGGGGTTGAAGCAGCCTTCTTCACGTAAATAACTTGCATCGCCTTTATTGTGCGTGATATTTTGTGTCGTGTAAAGTTTTGTTTTGTTGTTGCTCAGTGACGTAAGTTATCTAGTTTGTCCTTTAATTTAATTAATTTCGATACCCACTGTTTTATTTCTCAGGAATTAACTTTTAATATTATTTGATTGACAGCTTCAATTTGACATGACACAACAACATTTGGTTGTCAGCTGATGTCAGTCCAATTGTCCAATTTGTTGCGGTTAGAAATGCCTTGTTCATTTAGTTTGTTGCGTTTAGTTTATTGATTGTTTAAAATGTATTGTATTTTTTTATTGTTATAGTTATTTCTAAATATTAATATTTTGTGAGTGTCGGCTGGCGGGTGGTGCAGAAAAGTATTAAGAGTAGAGTTTAGTAGTAGTAGTAAATTCATATATTTACATAACTAATATTTATTTAGAGAAATATTAATTATTAGTACTAATGTCTGATAATGATTCATTTTATTCAGCAAACGAATCTGTTGATTCATCGAATAATGATAGCTTCAGCTCGGTTTCAGATTCACTTGGTGATTTTTTGCGAAAAACATTTAATGAGCAACACAAATGTTTATTTAATGTCTGTCACATCAACGCTCAAAGTATTCCTAGTCACTACAGCGACTTGGTTGATGCTTTCGCTAATTCCAACGTACATGCCATCTTAGTTTCGGAGACTTGGCTCAAGCCTCACCTTCTTTCTACTTCATACGCTCTCCCTGGCTTCGTTCTCATTAGGAACGATCGAGTCGATAGGAGAGGAGGTGGAGTCGCTATTTATCTGCGTAGTAACTTTTCTTACAAAATATTAACATTTCCTACTTCCAGTAACGGTACTACTGCGGAATTTATTTTCCTAGAGGTGTGTTTCAAGGGGGCTAGGGCCATTCTAGGTGTTGTTTATTCTCCTCCAGCAGCGGATTATTTCTCCAGTTTCGAAATGATTCTGGAATCTATAGGGTCAGAGTATACTCACCATATCATCATGGGCGATTTTAATACCGATCTCCTCTCGAGTAACTCCCTCCGTTCCCGTAAGTTACTCCAGATCGTTGAGTCTACTAGCTTTCATGTCTTACCACTGCAAGCTACTCATCACAACTTGGATGGAATGGATACTTGGTTAGACATCATTCTTACCTCGGCTCCTTCTCTAGTCCGTCATCATGGGCAATCTTTAGCTTCGGGGTTTTCTCATCATGATTTAATTTTTCTCTCCTACAAGCTAAAACCACCAAAACCTTGTCCTAAAGTTACGTATGTGCGTTGCTTTGGTCGGATGAATGAAGATAAACTCCGTGAGGATGCGTCGGGATTGGATTGGGAACCGGTATTTGAGGCCCCTACGGTAAATGATAAAATTGACGTTTTCAATGATTTGGTCGTGGGGTTGTATGACATTCATGCACCTGTTAAAAAAGTTAAAATTAAGCGGCCTCCAGCTCCCTGGATGACGAATGGAATCAGGATGGCTATGCGGCGCAGAGACCGAGCTTTTCGCAAATTTAAGAAAGACCGGGATGATGATAGCTGGGCCCTTTATAAAACTGCAAGGAATCGGTGTAATCAGATGATTCGCAACGCTAAACGCCGCCATATTCTTTTTCATATTAATTCATCTTCTCCCAAGGGTATTTGGCAGTTCTTGGGGACTCTAGGAATTGGCAAACATGGAAGTGTTGATCCTCCGTTGGCGGTTGGTATAGATGAAATCAATACTCATTTCACCTCCTTCGTACCTATTGATCATCTAACCAAGCGTCGTACCTGTGAGTACTTAGCTAACCTTCCTCGCCCCAACGTAGACTTCTTTCACTTTTCTTCAGTTGAACCTGGCGAGATCAATAAGATAATTATTTCTATCAAATCGAATGCTGTTGGTAATGATGGTATTAGCCGTCGCATGATTATACCCATTCTTGATCATCTTCTTCCTGCTTTATCACACATCATCAATTTTTCTTTAGATTCAGGGACTTACCCGTCTTCGTGGCGATATGCTTTTGTTATTCCTCTGCCTAAAATTACAAATCCCACTCTTCCTAATCATTTTCGACCTATCTCTATTCTTCCGTTTTTATCTAAAGTGCTGGAGGCTTGCGTGCATAAACAAATGACACATTTTGTGCATCGAAATAATTTGTTGAACCAGTTTCAATCAGGCTTCAGGCCAGGACATAGCACCACCACTGCTCTTCTCAAAGTAACTGGCGACATTAGAACTGGCATGGATGATACCAAAGTTACGGTTTTAGTTTTGGTTGATTTTTCTAATGCTTTCAATTCTGTTAGCCCTGATATCTTACTCTCTATCCTATCTCATCTGATGTTCTCGGCAGGTTCTTTAAACTGGTTCTCATCTTATCTTCGGGGACGCCAGCAGTCCGTGCGCGTGGGTGATACTTTATCGAGTTGGCGCGATCTTGACGCTGGTGTTCCTCAAGGCGGTATTCTTTCTCCTCTATTATTTTCTATTTTTATCGATCTCATTACTAATGTCCTTCAGTGTGCGTTCCATCTTTACGCAGATGACTTGCAGTTATATGCCCAGGCCAATGTGAATAACATATCCGAGGCCATCACTAAGCTTAATGGGGAACTTAACGCTGTCAAGACCTGGTCAGACAAGTTTGGTTTCACTATAAATCCGTCTAAGTGTCAGGCCATTGTGATAGGGAGTCAACGCCTTTTAACTCGATTGAACACCGACACATTACCACCTGTCATATTTAACGGCTCCATTATCGCGTTACATTCTTCGGTTAAGAATCTCGGGATTTTCCTTGATACCACCCTCAACTGGCATACTCAAATAACAAATGTAAGTCAAAAGGTTACGGGTACTTTGCGGGCGTTATATCGTCTCAAGAACTTTCTTCCTTATAAAACTAAAGTAATGCTCGTCCAAACGCTAATATTCCCCCTGATTGATTATGGTGATGTATGCTATCTTGACCTGAATGCAGAGCTCCTTAATAAACTTGACCGACTTCTAAATAACTGCATTCGATTCATTTTCAATCTTCGTAAGTTTGACCATGTTTCTTCCTACCGTTCCGAACTTAAATGGCTCCCTATTCGCCAGCGACATAGTTTACGCGCTCTCACTACACTCTATTCTATTCTTAATTCTCCTACTGCCCCTTCTTACTTGACTTCCTACTTTCAGTACCTGCACTCAAATCACAGTAGAGATCTTCGATCTTCCGACAATCTACTTCTTTTATGCCCTGCTCATTCTTCTGGATTCGTCGGATGCTCTTTTATAGTTCAATCTGTTTCTCTCTGGAATGCCCTGCCCCCCGAAATTAGGATGGCACCCAATCGCCTTAATTTTAAATGGAAGGTACGCACTTTATTCCTTGATGGATCAGCTGAATCATCACAACATTAGTAACATAAATATTAGTCTGTATGTATGTATTTATTTATGTATGTATGTATTGCTGTAAGTATGTATACTATTGTATAGTTATGTATGTAGGTATATATGTATATATGTATTTTTGTAAGTATGTATAGTATTGTATAGTTATATTGTTTTATTTGTGTATTATGTAAGAATAATAAGGAAGTTCTTACAATTAGGTTACTGCACCTTTCACACATTCCATTTCTACACCACCCTAAGGTAGACTGGCAGAGAATGCTTTTAGCATTAAGTCCACCTTTGTACAACTTTGTGCATAAAGTTTTAAATAAATAAATAAAATAAATAAAATATTGACTGCGTCTATGGCGCGGTGGTAGTGTGTTCAACTGCTACTCAAGAGGTCGTGCCTTCGATTCCCATAAGGACACCACTTTGTCCACAAATAGTTGTTCCGAGTCTGGGTGTAGTTTGTGTCCGTGGCATGTATGTTTGTAAAGTCCTCCGCGACATAGGGCTTGTGCCGTACTGCGGAAGTCGTCTATTTAAAAAAAATAAGCTTAAAAAAATATAGGCACCTATGTATATAAGATTAATTTTTTTCGGTTTTATAAGCCTACACACATAAGTTGCCCCGGCTTCGCACGGAGATTTTCTCATAATATCTAAACACATAATATTCATGTATGCACATAATTTTATCAGATACCTATTCACTAGTCAGCTTATAACTACTGCCGGTGAACCCAAACAATATAATATTTGCATACTATATTGGGAAGGTGTTAATTAAAAAACTTTTTTACAAAAAAATATTACCGACTTCAAAAATAAATACAAGGCAACTAAAAAGCAAAAAATAATGTACCTAGAATAACAAAAACAAATTAAAGATTTGAAGTTGGTGCCATGAAATAATAGTCTTTATGTTTTATTCGGCACCAACTTCAAAAGTCGGTAATATTTTTTTGTAAAAAAGTTTTTTATTTCTATATACAATACTACAATAGGTTTATGTCAACTGCTCAAATCCTTTTACAAAATATTGCTTACCCCAATGCAGGGCCGTCAATTCTTGAGAAGTTCACTATCAGCTCTATTACATTGTGTAACAGTAGTATAACGAAAATAAAATGCTACTCATATTAAAGTAACTGAATCGCAAACTGTGAAATATTGAATAGGTCTGCTCGTCACTTCCAACCTTCTTTGCGTAATCAGTGAACAAACATACAAAAAAAAATACAAACAAATTGTGAACCTCCTCCTTTTTAAAGTCGGTTGAAAAATATACCTAATGCAAAGCGAACATTCAAAAGTCATAATACTAATATTTTACATCGGGGTGTACAAAATAAATAGGAAAAAATACTTACAAACTACAGCTAGTACCTACTTTCAGAATGGATTTTTATTACAAGCACCAGACGTTATGTACCACACGACAATCAACAACCAACTGCATTTAAAAAGATGATAATAATAAAAATGACACGATAAGGTTAAGGTAACGGTAATGATTACATCGATCGGTAATGACATTGATGACAATAATGATATTTGTATGCCAATTACGAACATAAAAGGCGACAATTACGTTGAGTATAGTACCCGTCGGTACAGTAAAGTGCATTTCCGAAATCCTGTTGAAGACAATGACGGAGGAAATTATATTAAGTTTGAAGGTTTGTTTAAGAGTGTGGTTCCTTTGATGGTTACTGAATGGCTTTGTGCCTGTCTCAGTAGAGTAGAAAGTCCTTTTAATGAAATCCCCCCCCCCCAATGTATGTACCTCTTGTACACAAGTTAAGCCAATGGCACCACGTTAATGCACACGTCATAAAATCAGTGACCGCTTAATAATCGGAAATCATTAAAAAAAAATGATACGATAAAAAATAAACAAATTAAACAAAGATCGAATATGGAACCCTCCGATATCGGTCCTGTAATAAGTCGGTATGTGTGTAGGGTGTACAGTAATTATATGCAATAAAAAACAATAAAGATGGCCACCAGGATGTCTTCCCAGATTTGTGATTAATTTTCCAATTCGACTTATTATTTTTATTCGACCTAATTACATTATATTCATTTGACTATAGTTTTTAACTGAAATTAGTGACCAAAAGATTAAAGAAACAATAAGAACTCAGGATGTTAATGACGGTACGCGTTACCTATAATTACCTACACCTACCACATAACATTGAGAGTACAGAAGGTATACTACATACTAACCTGCTATAAGCCGTCTTGGTTGATACCACTATAGTGTCAGTTATTCTTCCGTTAAATAGTAATGTTAACACATAATAATAATAATAATAACACGGCTTCACACACACTTCTGGACACGGCTCGCATTGTGAGGAGGTTCCTTTCTCTGGGGCCGTAACCACCGGTAGCTTGGTCCCTGTACCCGATGCCGGTGGGACACTATTTTTTATATTTTTAAATGTATTTTTTATATATATATTTAAAAATTTAATTTATAAGAACAAAACGAAATAAAGAGAATAATAATAATATCTTGGGACTAAGCAGAGCTTGTACTACGGCAACCAGACAACTGATAAACATACTTATATATTTTTAAATACATACATATCATAGATACATAACACCCAGACACAGAATAAACCATTGTGCTCATCATACAAAGTTTTATCCTGGGTGGGATCGAACCCACGACCTCTTGCGTAGCAGTCGAATACACTCCCACCGCGCCACAGAGGCAATAATGTAATGTTATTTTTCAGTTGAAGTCCACCTAGCAAGTGAAATTACTGGACAAATAACACTTCTTAACTAATCTATACTTAAATTATAAAGCTGTAGAGTTTGTTTGTTTTGTTTGTCCGAATTGTAAAATTATTTCACTGTTGGATAGCCAATTTATCGAGGAAGGTTAAAGGCTATATAACATCACGCTACGACCAATAGAAGCGGAGCAGCAATGAGAAATGTTGCAAAAACGGGGAAAATGTACGCAGACGAAGTTGCACGGGACAGCTAGTTCTTAAATAAGGACAGTGCGGTGACATTCAGAACTTCGACACATATTTCATCCTCAGGACAGTATAGAGGCATGGAAGCTGCATATAGTCAAGGGTCCGGAGATGCCTTCTACTCGACTTGGTGAGAGTACCAGTCACTAATTTCTTTGTTACAACTCTCTTATTGAGTGCGGTCTGTCAATCTATTTATTTTTTGAATTAAGGACATTTCCTTACCACTTCAATCGTGGTGATTCACAGATCGTGAATGAGTGGTGGGATTCCTCCCTTATAATCTACTCTACTTAAGATGGATTTCCGCTATGTGAGGCCTGATTCAATCAGTTACTATACATTTCTGTTACACGTTCTCTGTGTTCGTTGCTCTAACGGGTACAGCGAAGCTTAACTTCTGTAGTACCTCTGTTTTGTGTCCCAACCTTATGATATACAGTACAATGGGGCATTTCTCACACCTATCCAGTAACAGGCCACACATTGTTCTTGCTTCATACGCTTATGTAGGTATGCAAATGTTGAATATATTTTATACGAAGAACGGTTGGACTGTGGTTAATTTCTTAATCATTTCTTGTAACTTTATCTACACTTGGTGTAGTAGCAAGTTATGGGTGATCTTAACATTGTATAAAACAAAGTCGTTTTTCGCTGTCTGTATGTTTAGATCCAATAAAAATGACAATATATATATATATATATATCGGTTATCGGGTATCGCTAGTCGCCTTCGGCGACTAGCCTCGGCCGCTGCGGCGAACATAAGTGCTAGCGCTTTGTTACACAAGAGCGAAGAGGCTGCCCTACCAGCAGCGCCGGAGAAGATGCGATTATTACAGCGGCCAGCGCTTTATTACAGTGGGAGGAAGCTGCACTCTCTCCACGCTTCTGGTTCTAAATATCTCCCTCGAGGTGTCACAAACAAGTACCATGTGAAGTCGGGCTGGGCTAGTCTGGTTTTGTCATTGTTTCTGCACACCTACTACTCGTTTCGAATTAAGTATACCCAGTTCATTACTTTGCCTAAGATTTACTAGATATTATACATAAACACTAGGCAAAACGAATAATCCAGACCTCATAATTACAATTCCTAAAATGCGATTTTAGGAATTGTTAGCTATTGACTCTACATGGTGATTTTTAATATACCTACTAATAACCTCTCGCTCTAGGCTTCTTTACATTATACCAAATAACTTCGCATTTAATCAAAATCTACTGTAACACCAACCAACCAAATTAAATATTTTTCAAGTATCGATAAAATCCGTTCAGCCGTTTCAAAAGTACCTAATCAAAATTTTGTCACACATGTCAAGAAAATATATATAACACCTTTAAATATATATTATACCAAGCCTCTAAGAACTTTGTAATATAAAATAAGGATAGTTTCATTTCGAGGAAATAGTTGGAACTGATGTACTCTTTCAAAACTGTTTCGAGAGAGTACATCCATTAAAGCATAATATCAAGAGTGTTACTTCCCAATTAAATATTCACCACATTCAGAATAATTATTTAATCGATTCGCACTCTCACTGATTCTCACCAGATATTGCTCTAAATACAGTTTCAGTCCAGTTTTCGTAAACTTTCTGTTACCTTTCACTGGAGTTATCAAGTCGCCTCGCCTCGTCCACGGCCATATTAGGCAGGTTGGCTTTTAAAACATATTTATGTATTCATTGGTCTAGAAATCTTATAGTTGTGATTTATCGATCTGAGAGGATTGATAATAGGAATGCGATTTTGCAAAATAACGTAACTGTCGTGGAATATAGATGATATCACGCAACTATATTCTTTAATGCTTCAAATAATTAGGTCGAGAACTTGGAATCCCGCCAAAGACGAATTTTTGTTCATTTAGGGTTAAGGAGTGTTAGGTGATTAAGGCTTCATTTATTACATATATTCCAAAACTGATATTACAAAGTTATTTAGTGTTATGTAAAGAAGTCACGAGTGTAAGGTTATTAGTATATTATAAATCACACTATAGTTAAAACTAATAAAATCTTATTAAAAAGTATTAAAAATGAACCAATGTTGATAGTTAAAATGTATCTTCTCTGTCGATTCGCTCTTGGCAGAGCGGTCGTGGTCACGTAGAGACGTCCGCAACGAGATTTTGGTTTTGTTTTTAATTTTTAATTTGTGTCAAAGGTTGGACAAAAGGCTAACTTAACCTGTCCGTGTGACCCCCTAAGGTTCACACTGAAAATCAGCGCTGTGATGTGGTTCGCCGCAACACAGCAATACGGTGAGTGTGGACCTATCTGTCGCAGTTTCCTAAGATAAGCTAGTTTTAGTTTAGATTAAGGTTTAATTGTAAATGATAATGGGTCTGCGAGAAATAAATGTATTTTTGTTTATATAAGTTAGTATAAAAATAGTTAAAAACCGTACAAGTGCGAGTTGGACTCATCTACCGAGGGTTCCGTACAAGTTTGTAGGTAGGTATATATTGTAAATAGTTCAGGAATCAAGTTTCGCATTTATTATACGGGAATTAACGCGCATTGTTTACCTTAAATTGCTTGACGTTTCGACCAGGTTGCACCGGCCGTGGTCACAAGCGGAGTCCGCTTATGACCACGGCCGGTGCAACCTGGTCGAAACGTCAAGCAATTTAAGGTAAACAATGCGCGTTAATTCCCGTATAATAAATAGTTATAATCATGCAACGCGAAAGTTTAAATGTTAGATCAAGTTTCGCAGTTTTTTAAAGACTATATTTTTTATCATTTAATTACAAATGTATAGTTTCACATTTTTTCCTATACTTGTAGTATTAAACGGTATTACTTGCCAAATTTCATAGTTCCGTTTACCTAGACAACGCACAGCGAGTGTTAAAATGTGCGTTTTTTGTGGCATAAATGGCCGTATCTTCTTTTTATGTAAACTTAGAACTTTATATTTTTCATTGCCTCAAGGGACTGTAGACCTGAGGTATATATATATGGTTTTAATTTCAACTCGATACCTCCACTCGCTCCCGAGATAAAGGGTCTTGACAGACATCCAGACAGACGGACAACAATAACCTATAAGGGTTTTGTTTTGTTCCTTTTGAGGTACGGAAGTAGCAAGGCCCAAGGCCATCAAAAATCTGTGTTCAAATGGTTTCTGCAACGAACTTCATAGAGCCGTACAAGGCTCCAGAGGAACATGCGATAGATTTTTTTTTTTTAAAGATAACTAGTAATATGGGATTGTGGTCCCACATTACTTGTAATCCTGTTAACCCCTCCAGCTGAGCTCTATGGCTTGTGTTAGGAGTGGGTTCGCGTCGGTAGTATAATATGCAGTATTCGAACCCACGACCTCACAAATGCGAGACCGGTGTCTTAGCCATTAGGCTACCGCCACTTCATGACGGCAGATGACGCAACGATTGCCATTAAATCGTAACGTATGGGGGATAAATTGGACGTTCTCAGGTGTGCTCTCGGTGCCGGAGCGGTTAACGGGACGGGGTTCGAATCTCGTCTGAGACGATTTTTTGTTTATACATTTATTAAGTACCGCATCGAAACCATTATATTAACAGACTAAAAAAGTACGTTATGTATTCGATACGTGAATATGTAATATTATTGGTTTTATGTGATTTTCACATATGATGATCGATTACGGCTTCCAAATATATTTATGAAATAAAAAAAATGGTTGTATATTTATCCAATCATTTCTCCGAAACTAGAAATGGCATTGTGACCGTTCTTTTTTAGATAATTCATATTTATTTCAACAGTCCAACTTAGGGACAAGTGCAAATTGTATTAAAATCGGTTCAGAACTATGTAAGATTTAAACGAAATCATGTAAATTTGACGGTCTGGCCTTCCCCATTTTTACTGGTCGTTTTTTTCTGGTCGTCAAACATCTCAAAACCTTGGTCAAATAGTACCTACATTGGTATGGGAAATATTATTTAAGTGTAACCTAAAATTATAAAATAAAAACCAATTTAAAAAAATAAACAGACATCAAAAGTAAACTAAAAATAATGCTTTATTTATACACGAATAACCTACATTTTTTTTATGTCGGTGCCAGCATTTGTAAGATTTTTAATAAAACTGAAAAGTCTGCCCGACCGACTGTCAAATTTTGAAGTTAGATTATTGTTTTAAATTACTTTTTATGTGTACTCGTAGGTCTACAACCTACGAGTACACATAAAAAGTAACAGACAAGATGACGATAAAGTCGATGGAAAAAGGTAGTCGTACTAATATTATAAATCAAATCATCAAATCGAAATTAATGATGTGTAAGATAATGTTTGTATGGTTAGAATGATGTTTGTTGCTCTGTCACGCAAAATTACTAAACAAATTTTGAAAAAAAGTGTACACGTGTAATAGTAGAAAACACATTCACGCGTAGTGTTGCAGATCACGCGCCCTCGCACGTTAGTTCGAAGAAATCCCAACGACGGTGCAGATCTGAAGTCTCACAACGCGCGCGGGTTTCCGTCGCCACGTTAATTCAATTTGCAAGCCACGGGGAAATGTTAGGCCGAATACTGGGCGCAGTTCCTGCCGTCCTGATCATCCCTCCCGGAGGCGTGCAGCGGTCTGAGTGGATTGCTGAGCTTCTGGGAGTGCCTTGGGTGGCTGGAGTGACGGAACTGGCAGGCAAGTATCACAGTGGCCCAATCAAGAGGCAAAGTACGGTTTTTAGTAGCCCCGTAAAAAGAAATAAACATACAAACAATAGTTATCTCCTGACGAAGGGAAATACGGGTTCTTTTATTTTTTTAATAAGTGACTCCCGGAGTAGGGTACAAGCCCTGTGTCGCGGGGACTTTACTAACATACAAGTCACGGACCCAAAGTACACCCAGACTCTGAACAACAATTTGTGGATCACACAAAGTGGTGACCGCGCCACCGAGGCAGTCAATTTTATATGTATGTAGGTTTATCAGTTGTTTGGTTATCAAAGTACAGGCTCTGCCTAGTTTATGATCAGATGGCGTTGTGTGTGATACGGCCGAAAGCTAAAAATATATAATAATAATATCTTGGGACAACTCCCAAGATATTATTGTTATATATTTTCAGCTTTCGGCCGTATTGCCATTGTTTATTGTTATACAAAATGGTACGTGTCGCTTCATATTAAAACTAAATATAAATCACAAATATTATTCGTAGAAATAAAAGGGTACATTTTGCATTAATAATACTCGTATCAATTGCATTTTACGAGAATATTTTCAAATACAATGACATAAAATTAACGAGCCACGATCGTCACCTTTCAATGTTTGATCGAGTACAAATATCGAGTCGACCCGAGCGAACCCGTGGCATTTCCTTATAGTTTGAACACTCTATTGTTACTGTGTACGATTTCTTAACATTTTCAAGGATATTTATCTATATGAGAAAGAAACAGAAAGACGAAGAGAAATTCTACTAAGACTGCCTCTGTGGCGCGGTGGGAGTTTGTCCGACTGCTACGCAAGAGGTTGTGGGTTCGATTCCCACACGGTCCCGTGTGGCTCCCCTGACCGTTTTGTGTGATCCACAAATTGTTGTTCCGAGTCTGGGTGTACTTTCTGTCCGTGACTTGAATGAAGTCCCCCGCGACACGGAGCTTAGGTAACCTAATGCGGGACGACGTCTTTAAAAAAAAAAAATGGTGAAGAAAAATTATAATTAAAATAATGTTTATAGATATCTCTTGCCAATTACTTAACTAATACAATAATTGCATAATTGAAAGATAATAAAATTTCAAGTCCTGATCCAGGAATCGAACCCGAGACTTCCATATGCCCGCGTCTATGTTATTAAAGCTCACATTCATCTATCGTTTTTGCACGCGAGTTTTTGCGCGGGCTCTCGCTTATCCTCCTCGCCATCTAGCCGATAGTTTTAAAACTATTACGATTTTTGTTATTTTCAAAAATGCAATTATTGAGAAATTATGGTATATTTCATAAACAGATCTACAAGGAATATTCTAAAGTAATTTTTATAGGCATATCTTGCCAATTATTTTACAAATACTATAATTGCATTTTTGAAAGATAGAAGTTTGGCTACGGAAGTCTCGGGTTCGATTCCTGGGTCTGGACTTCAAATTTTTCTATCTTTCAAAAATGAAATTATTGTATTTGTAAAGGAATATTCTTTTGATATTTCATAAAAGAAACGGATTAGAACATTTTCAAACTTTAAAATCAACAGCAGCGCGTTGAAGTCTTTTATATGAACTAGTAAAATATTTTTGAAGTTAATACTTCTTTAACGGCGTTGTGCATTTTAGGGATGGGTAACAAATGTTAAACTCGCGTTAGGATCACGTGACCCTGATCGAATACGTAAGACGGAGGGAGAGCAATAAAAAACTGCTACAATATCATTAGAATACGAAGGTGAATTTCGCCACCATCTACAATGTTTTTAAAGCTCAGGTTGGATAATGGGCGGTCCAGAAACCAGAAGACCCCAGTTTGAGTCAGAGTAATGATTATTTTTTCCCTTTTTTTAATTTAATTTTGGTTTTTTGATTTGAGATTTATTATTTTTTTTTTTTATTATGTCAGTAAGATCGAAAAATATTATTCAAATTTTATCAGTATGTAATATACTCGTAATGTTTAAGTTTTCACTTCTGCCGGCACTCTCGGAGTGAAACCCTTTTTTTATTCACTATTTGTAATAATGGAACTGTATGTATTTCAAGCGGGCACATACGAGTAAGCTGTCAAACATTACTACTAAACGATTATCTAGAATTATCATTACAATGAATTTTATTTATTTTCCCTGAATAATTGAACCTATACCTTTGCAAGTCGAAGCCGTTACCACTGTGCCATTAGTGCTCAACCACAAGTATATATTTTTTTTATAAAAAGATAACTAGCAATGTGGGATTGTGGTCCCACATTACTAGCAATCCTGTCAACCCCTCCAGCTAAGCTCTATGGCTTGTGTTAGGAGTGAGTTCACGTCGGTAGTATAATGAGCAGGATTCGAACCCACAACCTCACGATTGCGAGACAGATGCCTTATCCATTAGGCTACCGCCGTTTCTTCATAATTAAATACCTATAACATTTACATAAACCTCAAAATAATGTATAGGAGATTAAAATGTAGTTAATCTATCAATTTGAATGTATAATTACATATAAGTATGAAACCTGACTACGGGTAATTACCGTGGGAATTATTTTCATATGAAAAATAGCTCGTTATTTGATATTATTTGTGTTTGTATGTCTTTATCTCGCTTTTGGGAATTGTAGATCAGTGTAGACACAATAAAGATTAGTAATAAGCCCTTCCTCTTCATTGCTTCTGCCTTTAATAATATCTAATAATAATAATAATTCCTTGGTACAACTCACACAACGCTATGTGATTCCAAACTAAGCAGAGCTTGTACTATTGAACCATGGTAACAGACAACCGTTAAACATACTTATATATTTCTAAATACATACATATTATAGATAAATAACACCCAGACACAGAATAAACCATCGTGCTCATCACACAAAGTTTATCCTGGGTGGGGATCGAACCCACGACCTCTTGCGTAGTTATTTATTCTATTGTATACCTTTATTACATTACTAGCTGTCGCGCGCAACTTCGTATGCGTAATTTCTCCCCGTTTTTGCAACATTTCTCGTCGCTTCTCCGCTCCTATTAGTCGTAGCGCAATGTTATATAGCCTATAGCCTTCCTCGATAAATGAGCTATCCAACAAAAAAAGAATTTTTCAAATCGGACCAGTAGATCCTGAGATTAGCGCGTTTAAACAAACAAACAAACAATCAAACAAACAAACTCTTCCGCTTTATAATATTAGTATAGATATAGATTTTCATGGGTCAGGGCAGTCTGTCCTGGTTTGTCTGTGTTGTTAGTTGGACTTTCCCTAAGTCCTTATATACCGTAGACCACCAAGTAGCTGGAGACTCTAATTAATCTTTGGTATCGGCTAGGGAAAAGGACTATAACTTTTTGTCTATTAAATTGTTACTAGCAGCAACAAAAACAAAAATAGGGCCTATAAGAATATCAGCAATGCAGTTTTACTGCCAACAATAGCTGACATAGATCCTATTTGTCCGGCGCTAAATCACATCTACACGTTTAGTTTTTTCTATCTTTCACGCTTTTCATATTTACCTACTTTTTAATTGAATACGTCAGACGACAGAGGTGTGGCAAATAAAAAATATTTTCTTTCTTCTTATCTGCGTGTTACTGTGTGTCTGTGTATACGTGTTTCGTCAAAATCTCTTCCCGTGGGTGTCGTCAAGGCGACTAAGGGATGTCACACTGGAGGACGGGCAGCAGCGTCCTCGGAGTACATTATAGCCTTACTGCGATCGCCAACCCCCTCGCCAAGCGGCGATTTTGGCAATTACCAGGATTTATAATAAGTAGGTTCATCATATGCGTTGATATGAAAAAAATATGAATATATATAACCAAGTATCAGAAGCCGAAGATAGAACAAAGTGGCGTGCAATTGGAGCTGCCTATGTCCAGCAGTGGACTGCGATAGGCTGATGAAGTATCGGGGAAGCTGCCTAGACTAGACACCTTCACTGACACTTGGTTAGAAAGATAATGCGAGCAGTCGTCTATTACAAGCAATATTATAGTATACTAGCGGACGCCTCGCGGTTTCACCCGCGTAGTTCCCGTTCCCGTAGGAATACAGGGATAAAAAGCCTATGTCACCCGGGGTTAGTGTAGCTTCACAACGATGAATTTTTCAAATTCGTCTAGTTTCGGAGCCTATTCAATACAAACAAACAATCAAATCTTTCCTCTTTATAATATTAGTATAGACAAACAAGTATAGTATATTCTCTATCTCTTTTTAATCTGTCCCTTTTTATCACAGACAAGATGAGATCAGACAGCACGGAACATATTCTGAAAGGCTTTTTTAATAATGCCGTTACCCATCTTTAGACTTGATGGCTTCAGTAGTGCTTTACTTCACTACACTATGTTAAACTATTGCAGATGTGGTAATTTCTTTGAAAACATTACCTTAAAACGTAATGGTTTACCATCAAGTCAATCATTACATGTATTACACATGAAAATAAATCCAAGAATAAAAATATATTCAAAAAGAAATCAGCACTTACATCAAAAACAGTCCCAGACAGACAGACATTAGGCCAATGTGTCAAGGTTTGTTTTGATCAATTTACAAACGGACAAACATAAAACAAGATCACACTATACATACCAGTAATTCCTTAAAACAATTTTAAAAACAAAACAAAACAAATTATAATAAGAACACAAAGTCACTGTCACTATTTGGCAATTGCACGGGTAATGAAATTGTTTTAGTACGCACATCACGGCATGACAATCGCGTGCGGTTTAAACGCGTGCGGTGTAAACGCATGCGGTCTGAACGCGTGCGATGCGTGCTGTGTCGCTTCGCTTACTGATGTTAGATGGCCGGCCGGCAGTGTGCTAATCGCAGACACATCGCATAATCAAGTGAGAGGAAGTTTATAGAGGTGATAGTAAGCATATAATAGTCAACCTATCAACATTTAATTTTAGAACTTTTGATGACGGGTGTGTGTGCCGCTACTTCGTTTGCGTAGAAATTTTGAAAAACAAATCTAAGCCACGGGAATCGTACATTTTCAGGGGTAAAAAAAACCCTATGAACTATTCTAGACTATAATATTTCTCTATGCCAAATTTAATCCAGCTAAAAAATGGTAACAAACATCCATTCATTCAAGCTTTCGCATTTATATTAGTGGTAAAAAAAAGAACCATTTTAAAAATATTAACTTATATAATTATTATGGATATGTTGGTTAGGCACTAGGATAACCTATAAGTACATAAGAACACCATCGCGTTATTATTTTTTGTAATTTACCTACCTATTTATTTTTACAGTTTTTACTTTCCATTTACTTACCATAAAAATTCTTGTGAGATTTAGTTCCTACTAAATAAATTGTTGTCTGTAAAGTTGGTTTACGGACGATAATTTTACGTGATAACGGCATAAGAAAACTTTGATGACATTGTAATAAATAACTATGCCTGTGACATTTTTTTTCCAATTGTATCGCATGTCGCTGCAAACGCCAATACAATGATGACTTTGTAATAAACAACCATACGTGTGAAGGCTTTAGTGGACCCGGACGCATGCGCGGGCATGCAATCGGTCAATAGCGTGGCTACTTAGCAACCAATCACTTGGCGTGGCTACTTAGAAACGTGACCGTTGCTACTTGACTGCTTAGCAACCAATCAATATCGTGACTGTTGCTTAGCAACCAATCAATAACATGACCGTTGCTATGTGACACTTTTTCGTGCGTGCACCCCGTCACTGATTTATAAGAAGTTATCACGCCAAAAACACTTAAAATATCACACTAAAATAATACACGTCACACTTCATCAACAGCACTTTATTTAATTTCACAACTGACATAACCGAAGCAACCTACTTACAAGGCAAAGAAAGCAATACTTCGCTGACATTATTGTTGTCCTCCACATAGTTTATCCTCCTCCCTCACACATATGAGTCACATGGGAGAGCGAGAAAGATGTACCGTTAGGAGAAAAGTGGACAGGTTTCGATAATAGCCCAATAAATCGCGCAGTGATCGAATTTTGTTTGATCACGATTCTTCATTATTTTAACGAAAATTGAACCTTAAGTACAAGGAAAAAAGTTTAAAATAAAACTGGATGACATTGGAAGAAGTTATGAACATTATGTTTCGTAATTTGATGTAAGGAATTTATACGAATAATAATGATTGCTATCTTTAAAGATGAAATTATGAAATATTTATGGAACTAATGGCGACGAAATGTTGACTATAAATTACTATTTCTAGATTTTATCCATCACTTTGATTGCTTAGCATTAGGTATATACCTAATGAATAACCAGAGCCCCTAGACAAATGGCATTCTATTCGATTAGAGTATACGCCAATCGAATAGAATGACTTCCTTCCCTGACGTCCTTCCTCCTAGCGCGGACTCAGCACAGAGGATATTCTCAGACCTACGCATAACCCAAAATTATATGGACCATTTCAGGTTATCTAATAAAATCTAAGTATAACGCTTGGAAAGAGTATTATATCCAAATTAGGTTAACTGTTAACAAACAAAACCATAAAATGGAACGTAACTGTTTCATTCAAAAATGAAATTAAATACTTAAAGTATAAAAAGAAGTCATGTATGAATTGGAACGCAATACATATCAACCCATATGATGTCCCACTGCTGGGCACGGGTCTCCCCAGTAGAACTTACTAGTATGTAGATCCTGGGGGTAATTGCCATAATCGCTACGCTTGGCGAGCGGGTTGGCGATCGCAGTAAGGTTTTAAGTACGCAGAGGACGCTGCTGCCCGTCCTCCAGTGTGACATCCCTTAGTCGCCTTGACGACACCCACGGGAAGAGATGGGGTGGTACTATTCTTAAGCCGGTACAAACATGGAACGCAATACGTACAAAGTTTTCAAACTGTATCAAATTTTCAGGTTAACGTTCCCATATCCTTATTTTGGTTTGTTCCACGCCTGAGTACTTCTTAATCTATAAGGTACTGAATCCGAAGAAGGCCCAGGTTATATAGGCCACTTTAAAAATAAATAACTTGCGGCGGTAAAAAAAAATGTTGTAGGAATCTTTTAAAAGTGTATTTAAAACAAAGACAAACTTCATCAAACCAATTGCACGAGGGGGCGTAGAAATGTATTTTAAAATTACTATGTTATGAAACATGTTTGTCAGCCTTGATATGACATAAGTATTTATTCATTCATTATGGGCTTTCTTAGGCTACTGGGTTCCTAAGGTAGACCATGGAAAAGATTTCAAAATAATGTTTTTACTCTCAAAACTCTTTTGCAAGCGGCGGTAGCCTAATGGCTAAGGCATCGGTCTCACAATCGTGAGGTCGCGGGTTCGAATCCTACCCATTATACTACCGATGTGAACCCACTCCGAACACAAGCCATTAAGCTTAGCTGGAGAGGTTAACAGGATTGCTAGTAATGTGGGAGGACAATCCCACATTGCTAGTTATCTTTTTCTAATAATAATAAAAAAAATAAAAAAATGAAACTAATGCGATCATACGAAAAAAAATGATTCTCTAATAAATACATCATGTATTTAAGACAGTTGGTCACTTTATTTTTTGTTCTATTTCTTTAATTTATGATGGTTTGAAATTAAGCTGGCCTTATTGGGTGCCAGTACCTTGTACTAGTTTAGTAGAACGACTCATCTCTTCCACGTCAAGTAAGGCGACAATACAACTTCAAACATCACAAAATATTTTGATTTTGCCTAACTTACTACAACTTTAATACTATAGTGAAAGTATCGCATTTATCACAGGATTTAACCAATTTATCACAATCAGTATGCAAGCATTCACATCGCCATTTTTTTCTACTCGTATTTACGTCAGATGTAACTGGTGATTTCTTCTTTTAACAAAAGTTTACTGTAAATGGCATAAGTAGGTACTTTCCCTTTTTATTCAGTTCGGCGATGTTTCGATGCGTTTAGAATTATAAATATCATCTTTGTAATACTCTTGTTTTTGTGCGTTTTCATTGTTAAATTACGTACGATAAAATCACATTGAGAGCTATTATCTATAAAAAAATCTTGTGGGTTAAAATGAAAATTTTGAAGATAAATTAGGGCATTAGATATGAGAGCTTAAAAGTGCATGGATAACATTTTGATCAAGGTGTAAATAATTTCATTTTTATTGGTGTAGGTCGTGGGTTTGATTCCTACCCAGAATTATGTAATCTTTGTATAACGACCTCCATTGCTTATTCTGTGTCAGGGTGTAACTAATGTAATCTACACTTCTATACTTATATTATAAAGCTGAAGAGTTTGTTTGTTTGAACGCGATAATCTCAAGAACTGCTGGTCCGAATTGAAAAATAATTTGCTGTTTAATAGCCCATTTATCGAGGAATGCTATAGGCTATATACGTCACGCTACGACCAATAGGAGCACCAATGAAAAATGTTGCAAAAACGGGATAAATTTACACAGACAAAGTTGCGCGGGTCAGCTGGTGTATTAATAAAAAAAATACAATAATATAATTAAGAATGATGATCAGTTGTCTGGTTGCCTTATTAGGAACAGACACAGCCTAATTTGGGATACTTAAAAAAAAAAAAAAAAAAAAAAAAAAATCTTTATTTTCAACTACACACATCAAAAGTGTCTAGGGATCAAGCATTTTTATGCGGATTTCTTGAGATTGAGATGTGGCTTTGTAATAAATTTATGATTTTATAAATTTATATGGATCCTTTTTGGTGCATTTCATAATTTGAATCAGGAACTGTGAATCAAATTCGAGTAAAAGATGAAAATCAGCTGTCAATATTTTCCCTATAAAAACATACAACGCATTGAAGACATTATTAGTGCTACTGTTTCCCTACTACTGATTAAAACCAACGTTATTATGGAGCGGCGACGTCATTTAAGCAGGGAAGAAATGCTCAGAGCCGTGGGAATGATAGAAGCTGGTTCCCGGCAACGTACTGTGGCTTTAGCTCTGAATACAAGTCAGAGTGTTATCAGTCGACTTTGGACACGTTACCGAAGCACTGGTACCGTGGCTGAGCGCCATGGAGGACGGTATCGCTGCACCACACGGAGACAAGACCGATACATTCAAATCTTAACTCGAAGAGGTCCAACAATAACCGCCATGATGTTAGCCGTGAGGCTTCATCACTCTTCAGGGAACTTAATTAGCGACCAAACAGTCAGAAACCGCTTGCATGAAGTGAACCTTCATTCCCGAAGACCGCTACGGGTACCACCTATAGCAATGCACAATCGTAGGATTCGATATCAATGGGCTCTTGAACACAGAAATTGGGCAGAAGAACAATGGCGTTTCGTGTGCTTTTCTGATGAGTCTCGTTTTGGTATGAGACCGGATACAAGACGTATACGACACTGGAGAACCCCTGGACGCCAACAGCGATTAAAATCCTGCCAGGAAGTCCATCCTTATAGTGGTGGAACCATCATGGTATGGGCGGGTATTTGGATCGGCGGAAGAACTGAGTTGATTTGGATCAGAGGCAACCTCAACGCTCAAATTTATGCTGAGACGATTGTATCAGACGTCATCGTTCCTCTACAAGTGCAAATCGGTCCCTTATTTCAGTTAATGCATGATAATGCACGACCGCACACCGCAAGAGTTGTAAGACAGACTCTCGCCGCAGCTAACATCAATGTCCTGCCCTGGCCTGCTCAGTCGCCAGACTTGAACCCGATTGAGCATGCATGGGATATGCTACAGAGAAGAGCTCTGCCGAATATGGAGGGTATCCAGTCGCAAGAAGACCTTTTTTTGTTGTTGCAACGAACATGGGCGGCCATTCCACAGCGTGATTTGGATGAACTCATTTTGAGTATGCCAAACCGATGTTCTTGTGTTGTTAGTGTTCGCGGTAGAAACACGGATTATTAATTGTTTAAGTTACCCAATAAAATTTTAAAGAAAACTGTTATTTCAGTCTTTTTTTCGAACTTTAATGTTAGTGGTTCAAATGTCAAAAATCCCTTTATTAGGAAAATGGCAAATTTCTTTATTAATGCAAAGGTGACTTGGTTCATCGTTACTGTGACAAACGAAAACACTTTATTTGATGAATCCTTAAAGAAATAAAAAAAAAAAAATCAATCAGGAGAAAAGTTATTGCAAAAATATATGTTGATCCCTAGACACTTTTGATGTGTGTATTACATGTTTTTTATAAATATGGTTTGGGAGCTCTTCTGTTAAGTTTGAGAAAACCTGTGTTAGAAGAGTCCCCTTTTGTCCGTGGCTTATGTTATGACATAGTAATAGTTAACAGTTATCTTATAGGTAATTAAGTACATTTGTGTGTGTGTGTGTGTATATGAGTGTGGGTGTATGTGTGTGTGTATGGGTGTGTGTGTGTGTGTGTGTATGATTGTGTGTGCGTGCGTGCGTGTGTGTGTGTGTGTATGAATGTGTGTGTGTGTGTGTGTGTGTGTGTGTGTGTGTGTGTGTGTGCGCGCGCGCGTGTGTGTGTGTATTTATGTGTGTGTGTGTGTGTGAGAGAGTGTTTGTGTGTGTTATGATGTGGTTGACTTTAAATGAGTAGTTGTTCCGTTTCTTGATACGTAAGTGATTTTAACCAATCTGTTACTTTTCTTTTGCATTGTGTGTTGGTAGTGTTACAGATATTGAGCTTTTTGTTTATGCTGTTGTACATTTTTAATGAGTTTATGTGAAATTGTTTGGATGAAGATACGGTTCTAGTAACAGGGTATGTTATGACTGATCGTGGTGTTCGTTTTTTAGGTAATTTTGGGTCGATGTTGATCTTATTATGTGTCCTGAGAATACATTTTAATATGTATATTTGTCTAACAGTTAGAACATTTGCTTCGCGATATAGATTGTGCGTATTATAACGTCTTTTTTTGTGTAGCATTGTTTTTAGTATATATCTCTGTGTACGCTCAATGCTAACAAATTTGGTTTTATAGGTACCTCCCCAAACCGGTATGCAGTAGAGAAGTATTGATTGGACTAGTGTAATATAAACATAAGTTAGTAGGTGTCTATCAGCAATATTTCTAAGGTATTTAAAAATCCAAACCATTTTACGTGCTCGATTAGAGATAAGTTCCAATTGTGGGTACCATGACAGATTTTGGTCTACCACCACTCCAAGATATTTGGTGTGAGTTATTTTATTTAAGGTAGTGCAATTGCAGATATTTGAATTTGTACAGCAGAAATGGGCTATTAATTTTAAGCTGGAGTCAGGTTGGTGTGTATTTCTAAGTGAGAATGTTATATAGTTTGTTTTTGAGATGTTGAGGGAAAGTAAATTTAGATGGCAGAGTGTAGACAACATGATACCTAATATTGTCCACAGTGACATGATAAATGGACGTACTCAGAGGATTCTGAGGTTCATCCCTCCCCCTTCCCCCTTGAAATCCCAATAGTTAATACACAGTATATTTAGTCAGTGTTGAGTCCGTCGTGTGACCGATTGACCCTTGTCCTGGGCGATGACGTCACACACATCGGCTACAGCGCGACTCATTTTTAGCCGATGTTAATTATCCTAGACTGTGCACCACTGAAAAATAATCCAGCGTACGCCCATAGTATGAAAATAAAAAAAACATATGGATATAATCACCAGATTACCGTACCGTATATAACAACGTAAACACACAACTCACACACAATATGAAACGAGATCCGATTGCGCAAGCGACGCGTGGGAACTGCGCGCGCACGTTCCTAGTCTTCTATATGCAAAAACTGGGCACGGAACATGCTTCCGTATTGTCTTTAGCTACAATAACTATATTACTGTGGATGTGGTGTAATAGTTTGCGGAATTACTTATGGCTCAAGAATAGTGCCACCCCATCGCATGGCTGTCGTCAAGACGACTAAGGGATTGGGCGGCAGCGTCCTCTGCGTATTTAAATCCTTACTGCGATCGCGAACCCACTCGTAAAGCGTGGCAATTATCACAATTACCCCCAGGATCTATAGGTATAAGCAGAGGTTCTACAGGGGAGACCCGTGCTCAGTAGTGGGACACCATTTAGGTTCATATAAAATATTAAACCGGACAAGTTCATGTCGGGCCACGCACAATGTAAAGTTCCGTAGTCCGAGAGTTCCCCCCATCCGAATAATTTAGCTTAAGCAGTGGGTTTTCTGTTGTTTTTGTTTCATATTTACAACGTTATACTTATCTACATAATTATATTTTTCAAAGGAATTTGTACGAAAATTTTGATACTTCTCATTTGATCAGCACTCGTAAACTTGTAAAGCCTACTTAGCTGTGACAGTTTACTTTTAATTTCACTATATACTAGCTACTACCCTGATTTTTTTCACATACCCAACATCAACCATTTAGCTGGCAGGGGGGGAGGGGGGTGAACTTGACTCAAAAATTGGCACTTTATAGCTTCTAGTCTTCCCAACACAGTTTATAGTATAATGTTTTCAAAATTTTATTATTTCACTTTGTCGGCGTAAGTATTATGTGTACCCATGCAAAATTACAGCCTCATAACACTAGCAGTCACTGAGCAAAGGTGCGGACGGACATGGCGAAACTCTACTAAATACTAAAAAAGTAATTAAGCTCAACCAGTTTCAAGTATTTACTGTACAATTATATCCGTCAAAGCGTTGGCCAGGGCTGTAAAGCAAACCCATAAAATGGTCATGGAAGTGGGGTAAAAAAGTTATTGATTTAGTGCATACTAACTGATGTGTGGAAATTTTGAATAACAAATTATCCTACGGGAACCAAGAACATTTTTACGAGATAAAAGCCAACAACCGTTGGAGGCTACACACACACGCTGGTGGGCACAATCGGTGCGGCAGTACCTATTTGGCTAACCGAACAAAGCCGACCCGAAACAACTACATGTTCAGCGTCATTAACAAGCGCCAATCGGACGCCCAATCAGGAGGCTATTGCGGTTTTTTGTTCGCCCAGGTAAAACTAACTAACTGCCGATCAGGGGGGTTAGACAAGATACATTCGTTTCGAATTCGAAAATGCCGTACTAATCGTTTGCAAAAAAATAAAAAAAATGTCTATGGTCTCGCAAACGTCAAATTCTATACTATAATTATTTTCCATTATCGACATCGCTTTTCGAATGTGACTTTGTCTAGACCCCCAGGCCAGATAGTTCAAAAAACGCGTTCGGCAACGCCCGAACGTTCATCCACATATACCGCCCGGCCGTTGTGGAAAGACGTCGGACCGAACAGCAACAGTAACAAACATTCATCAAACTTTCGCATTAGTGGATTTATGGATTATACCGACTCACAGGTATCATCAGGTTAACGATTACGTGTAATCACGATGTCATTGTATCAATACGTTATGTTATTGTCCATTGTAACACGCAGGATGTGGTCAGGACACAATAGTTAGACCTTCAGAGCCAGACGGGATGTGGGTGATGGCAAATAAACGTAGGAAATTACCTTTTATTTTCAATTTTCTTCGGTCTTGGTTATTTTAGCTTGATGTCCTCTGTTAGGTTTTGTCTACACGTGAATTAAGGATAGCTATGAGTAGTATACAAATATCTAAGTAGGTACAATGATGAAAAACTAAATATTATTGAGAAAATTATTTCTATAGTTTTCTCACTCATATTAAATGTACGTGAAACATTCAGAACGTTTTGAAAAACTAAAAAACAAACTTCTATAAATAAAATATTTTAATTAAATCTTTTCAAAGAACTCTCCACCAGCCTCTATACAAAGTTTCATGCGTCTGAACCAATTTACAAAACATTTTTTCTAGACCGCCATAGGTATAGACACCTCTTCCACGGGCTTCTCTAACGCTGATAGCGCTATGAAAACTGTATCATTAGCAGATTTGTTTATTTTAGGGAATAAAAATAAGTCTCACGGGGCCAGATCAGGAGGCCAATTCACGTATTTAAAGCAGTGCAGGTGCAGTTCAGTCGCAGTTAAGTTTCGATTAAAGCGGCCATTTTTGTATTCTTGTAACTTTGGGATCGATCTTAAAAACGCTTGCTTGTACTAGAATTGCGTTCTTGAGACGCATACTTGACGCAAGCGTATGTGAGATTATTGTTTTTAAACTTTCGCGACTTTTATAACGTATTAGATATGTTTCGGGACTTAATCGCGTTAATTATTTAAAGGTACGAACCTTTTATTTACCCGACGTTTCTTGAGTTTCGTTCGTTTCGACATTTCCGTATTGAGATTGACCCCAAAGTTACAAGAATACAAAAATGGCCGTTTGAATCGAAACTTAACTGCAACTGAACTGCAACTGCACTGCTTTAAATACGTGAATTAACCCCCTGGACGGGTTAACAAGATCACATACCTAGTTCTTTCTTTTTTTTGCTTGGAAAAATATTTTAAATTTAAAAAAATATTAATAATATCATATCATAATAATATCATGGGACAACTCACACAGCGCTGTCTGATCCCAAACTAAGCAGAGCTTGTACTATAGAAACCAGACAACTGATAAACATACTTATATATTTCTAAATACATACATATTATAGATAAATAACACCCAAAAATAGAATAAACCATCGTGTTCATCACACAAAGTTTTATCCTGGGTGGGGATCGAACCCACGACCTCCGGCTTAGCAGTCAGGGTCACTAACCATTATACCAACAGACAACACTAACATATATTTAAAAATATGCATGTTCAGTATACATACAGTACGATCAACGTAACTTGACCGGATTGAAGTTAGGTTTTTATCACTTTCGCGCATGTCATAGAGCTGCGACCCTAAAATTACTAACGAAAACGATTCATTATGTTTAATCGATAAAAAATACTAACAACATTTTAATTCAAAAATATAAAAACACTATTTAAATGAGTTCATAAAAGTTTAAATTTAGAACAGTTACAGTAAATACTAAAGAAACTTTGAAAAACAATTTCTTTACGAAAATAATCACAAAAAACATGAGTTAGTAATGCTAATTATGACAATGTGATGCGTAATCGCATCTCTAATTCTCTTGGTTTAGTTACCGTCCCCGCCCCCCGCTTCCTGTCACCATTTACTTCCAAAAAATTCATCTGCGCAACCACTTGTCGCCTACTTCAGTCCGGCCTAGTTACGTTGATCGTACTGTAGTGTGGTCTAAGCATATTTTTTAATCTACGTCAATCATTTAAAATCAAATGGAAATCATTTTATTCCATAATTTAATCTATTTTATGACTATTCCGGTCATAAATACTGTTACATAAAAACTTTTTTTTTTTACTTTGAATTTGGAACGCGTTTATTATTTTTAAAAGTTCTTTCGATTTCGCGCCATTTTACATATTTTTTCGTGTCCATTATCAAATTACAATTTGGATTGGGGTGTTAAAGAAAATAGGAGTGCGGTGATCGCCTTGCACAAAGTGGGTATGGAGTCGTTGGTCATATTCCAGACACTTTTCAAAAGCTTGGTATCAGCCGTATGTTTGTAAATCGTACTATCAACAGATACAACAACACTTCCTCTGTCGAAGACCATAAAAGATCGGGGCGGCCGCGTGCTGTTAAAACTACAAAGGCTGTTAATGCTGTTAAAGTCAGAATTCGTCGAAATCCCATTAGGAAGCAAACAATCTTATCGCGAGAAATGAAGATTCCCGCTAGAACACTGTCGCGTATTATAAAACAAGACCTGAAGCTCGGTGCTTATCGTCGATATACAGGAAATGCCCTTAATCAATCTTTACAATTAAAAAGAGTGGATCGATCAAAACGCCTTCTGTCGCGATACGCAGATGAAGGGCACAGAAATATCAACTTTACCGATGAAAAAAAAATCACGATTGAAGAGCACTACAATAAGCAAAATGATAAACTTTACGCTCACAGTTCTAAAGAAGCTGCTCAAGTGGTCGGAAAGGTACAGCGTGCTCATCATCCTGCGTCAGTGATGGTTTGGTGGGCGTGTCTTATCAAGGCGTCACAAAGCTACATTTTTGTGAAAAAGGAGTGAAAACTTCAGCCAAAGTGTATCAAGAGACAGTCTTGAATCGTGTTGTGTAACCTCTCAGGAATACACTTTTTAAAAATGTACCGTGGACTTTCCAGCAGGACTCTGCACCTGGTCACAAGGCACGAACTACCCCCTGGCTTAAAACCAACGTTTCGGACTTTGTAACAGCTAAAGGCTGGCCCTCATCTAGCCCAAACCACAACCAGACTACAAATTACGGTCAGTTTTAGAGGACATGGCTTGCTGTAAACGACACGGCGACATTGTGTCTCTTAAAAAATCTCTGGAGCAAGCAGTGGCGAAATTTTCCATGAAACAGTGCGCAAATCCATAGATTTGTGGCCAGACAGAATAAAGGCCTGTTTAAAAGCCAAAGGTTGCCATTTTTAACAGAATATTGTTTTTATTTTTTTGCTGAGTGTTTAATAAATATGTACAAAGTTTTAGTAATATTATATTACTTCATTAAAAAAATGCATTTTCATTTGTAACAGAACTTATGGCCGGACTACGTACATTATGTAGCTATTACTAGTAGACATATAGTTTGTACGTTACAAATTTTATTGAGAATATTAGGCGATAGTTATAAAACTATTTCATTGAGATCAGAGATCCACACATAAAAACTCTAAGCGGTGGTAGCCTAATGGCTAAGGCATCAGACTCACAATCGTGAAGTCGCGGATTCGAATCATATCCATTATACTAACGACGTGAACCCATTCTTAACACAAGCCATATTGAGCTTAGCTGGAGGGGTTAACAGGATTGCTAGTAATGTGGGACCATGGATTCATTTTATTAAAATCCATGCAGGTTTTGGTGCGCGGTGGGAGTGTGTCCGACTGGTACGCAAGAAGTCGTGGGCTCGATTCCCACACGGGACACCACTTTGTGTGATCCACAAATTGTTGTTCCGGGTCTGGGTGTACTTTGTGTCCGTGACTGTGTGTTTGTAAAGTCCCCCGTGACACAGGGCTCCCTACTACGGGAGTTGTCTGTTTAAAAAAAAGAAAAAAAAGAGTTAAGGGTTTTTACCAAGTAAATAGTATGAAATCAAACACAACGATACCTTTTGTATTCCATTTATTTTACCTTCACATATCCAATAAATAATTTATATCATAAAACACACTAGGTCTACAATACAGACACTAAATTAGTCGTTAGGTACATATTATTGCATATTATAAACACCTCTTAACTTGAATTTATCGCATACTTTCATTCACTTGCAATATTGCAAATAAAATTCACTGGCTGGATCTATGTGGTCATTATTTTAGCACTTTCTAAGGATTACTTTGTTGAATTTTAATGAAAGAGTATTTTTTTCTTGTTCTTAATTATCGCTAAAATATGGAGGTTGACAATTCGCAATCTTACGACTTATTCCTCAATGCAAGCGTGGCATTGCCCCAAACCAATTTGGTTTTAATAGCATGTTCTTTCATATACAATAAAGTCGATTATTACGTGAAGTAAAAAAGTGTTTATAACACGTTAAAAAATAATTTACAATTGAATCAAGATCTTTATTTTTGTGACGAATTTACAGTTCTAATGGAGCAGTGCTGGTAATCATTTGGTAGGTATGAAAACTAACGATATAACTAATATACATTAACCATATTTTTTAAGACTGGCATTACTGAAGGTTACATATTATTTAAATATGGCAATCTACTCTCACAATCGCGTTTTTGATAGTTATAGTTATTAATTTTGTAAGCTAGCAATACTAAATCAATCATATTTAAAATACAATAGAATGTAACAAAAAAAAATGAGCAGAAGACTTTTAGAATGGTATCTGAATAAATGTAACCAATTCATTGATTATGATAATTGATAATAGTTATATCATTAGCTCATTATATATTTAATTTATCATTATCACATACGCTAAACATTTAACACGACGCATTATACACAGCTATCTTAACTATAACATCAATACTTTTAATACTATTACAATATAGCAACGTAATTAGCTGCGGTGGGTAAAATGTACAGTAATATAGAATTAAATATTATAATGAGTATTTAAAGAGGTAAGATTATAACATTATATTAATCCATAACAAATAAAAAAAAAATAATACCCAAATCTGCAAAGTCATTATTGGTTTAATTGGAATGCAGAGATGAATTCTACAACTCTGCATTTTCAATTAATCCAGTTAATTGGAGGGTTAAGTTGACAATAAAAATATATATTATTTCAAACGATTATTTTACCCACACGCATACAACATAATATATTAAAATACTCCGGAAAATTTTAACGGTAAATAAATTACATACTAAATATATAAACTATCATAAAACGAACATTGTAGTTTGTCCTATGGCAAATAAATCAAACCGCAATCGTTAACAATATCGATCGATTGGTCCTTTCAACATACGCAAGTATTTTGGTATATATATTTATGTCTTTACGATTTATAACACAGGCCAGGAGATTGTGTGTTTATTACCTTTATAGTCCTATCTATTAAATTTGGGGCGGTGTGTCGTATTTAACTTATTTTATGTTAATATATCAAGAGCATTGAAATGAAGAAACACACAGATCGACAAAAATTAAACAAGAGATTTTGTCGAAACGAAATAATATTTATTATAATTTGGTGGTCATAAAATAGTCATTGAATACATAAATATATAATCACTATTAAAAAAAAGAACATTCTTTCACATGATAAGAGAATGTATATAAAAACTAAATAAAATTAACTATCAGTAGCAAAATAAAAGTAACTTTATACGTTCTCAAAAGAAACTGTAAGTGACGGTGCAGAGTTGTCTAGAGAGACCACTCTTTTCACCTAAAGTCATAGAGAATAAAGAATCATAAACTAGCCTAACAAATGCTACAAACAACACTAAAAGCTAGCGAACGAGCTTCGAGTTAAAATAAAACGATAAATCAATGCGAGAATACCAACGTAACATAGAATCACAATAAAAAAACATCATCAAACTTAACGAGTTCCACAATTTGTAACGCTGATATTTTAATTATATTGAAATTAGATCATAGTCATAACTGGTACTATAAAATAAAATGTATTATCTAATTATTTGCTAAAGATACTCCATTTTTTTTAAAAGCATCTGTAGTTTGTGGAGTATAATTAATTTGCAGAGTGCAAATAGGTTTGCAGAGTGCAAATAGGTTTGCAGAGTGCAAATGGGTTTGCAGAGTTTACGTTTTCTTTGCACTACCTTCGCTAATCATCCCTAGTGTAAGAATCTACCACGTTAACAACTACGAATTGAAATCGAAAAACTTACAAAGGCCTGAAACGTCAACAGTTAATAAAATTTGACATAGACCAAATAAAATGTAGATGATGATCTGTAAAGGGCCCAAAATTTGTCACAATTAGTTTTTCATACCAAAAAGTAAACTCTCAAAAAGTCTTTAGCACATGGAACAGTCGTTCGTTTATCAGTCTGAAGCATAAATACAAATGCAATATTCCCTGTCTAATCCAAAACGGAAAATAATAAAACAGTATAAACCGCTAAACTGAGGAAAAACAGACAAATCGCAGAAACTTGACACGCCGCCTGTTTGCGAGTTGTGACCGCAATTTCTAGTGTGACATTTATCAAATATCATTTAGTGTGATATTGCACACCGCAGATACAAAGAGGCTCACATATGATATTAACTAGAAGTGTTTAGTTGTAGCCTATTTTATTCCCGTTTAATGTGGAAAGGGCATAACTCTTTTGTAATCCAAACTCATTATTTTTTTAACGCCCTTATTGATGTTAAATTGAATTGAATTAGTAACAGCGTTTTAACCCGCTAATGTAGTCTTTGTTATTAATACTATTTTTAAAATAGTTTAGAAGAAAACAGACCGATTTGTTTCCAAAGTTTAGCGGTATATACTATAATTTCTATAACAATGAATTTGTCATCTAAGCGCCATAGACCAGAGGGTCTTTTGGGCAAATTATAATTGTATAATACAAAAAAAATAAGAAAGCTTTGCAATTTTAACTAAAATATAAATAGGTACACAGGTTCCATACAAAATGTATGAGGCATTCACTACACGATAAAATTCGAGGAAGAATTTATAATTATAAATACTTAAATACATATAGTAAACCGTTACCGAAATAATTTGGAGTGGATACTTTAGGATCAATATTTTATGAGCATTTTTTGCCAAATAATTTATTTAAACAATAGTTGCATTAGAAACAAAAAAAATAAGTTGTGACCCTAGAATCAAACTTGAGACTTCTGCCGGGCCATGAAAGTTTTACCAACTCTTCTAAACTATGTCAGTAAACTTCTTATTTTTTCTAATGGAATTATTGCATAAATATATTTTAGTTTTGTTTTTTTTTGTCCTTAATATATCCACTTTTTTTTAAGTTATTAACTAAAACGCTCTCAACCCACTACTTTGTTAGAATTTTTGAAGTTAGCAGGCAATCAAAATAGGTAATCATTTTAAATATAATTTTATCTACATAATTGTAGATTTGTTATAAAAAAAATTACAGAATACCTCCGAGAATGTTTTTTTTATTTATGTTAATATGTGTGTGTTATGGGTTAGGCAACGTTTTTTTGTTTTTTTTATAAATTGCCATTCATTTTATAAAGTATGCAAAAATGTGTATGAATGTCGGTGGAATTCGATCGAATTGTGATAAAAGATTTTTATTAATAAATATTTCAGACGTCTATTTTCCGATATTTATTTTAAATAGGAGGCTGAATTTTTGGTATTAAGTGGGTTGATAGCTATGGACTAAGCGACGTTACCAAAATATGCAAAAGTCATTTAGCATTTTTAACACAAAATCACAACACAAAATCGCGTTTTTTTTGTAGGAAACATTTTTATATATATTTACTATTTTTATTTTAAGACTATATTTTAAATTCAATATTATTTTTACCTCCAATGAGTAGGTATAATGTTTGCAAGAGATAAACAAATTACAACTACATTATAATTACATATGGTTGGCGTTTATCGCTTACTTTGATTATCTTTGGTAGTATAATATTTATATTCAAAGCAAAATTAAATATATCACATTTTATAAGGTACTTGTTTAATTTGCTCTAAATCTGATATAACTATTTAGAACTAATGTAATTTGACTGACAGTCAGCGTCCGCGATTGACATGTTAACGTCCGAATTTGACAATTAGCGTCGAAATCTGACAATTAACGTCTGAGTTTGACAATTAGCGATCGTTGCTGATATATACCGTCTGCGATTAACAACGCTATGGTGTCCACGTTTGATAGTTAGCACAAAGCAACGACAGTACAGAGGCAAGCTTTTTTTTCTCTCGACACCGCTAGAAATATGTATTATACACCACCCACGGAAACGAAATCTCGGAACATCTTCAGAACATAGTAGTTCGAGATTCTATGTCCGTGAGCGATGCTCGAGCGCGTTGTGTACAGCTCAACTTCTAAACTCTCAGTGTCTTGTATAGTTAGTGACCGCATTTGACAATTAGCGTCTGAATTTGACAATTACCGTCAGTATATTGACAAATGAAAGATACACATATTGCCGAGATGTTAACTACAATATAATTAATACACTTCAAAGTAAACGACAAACACATAATTAGACTAGAACAAAATGTATTCCATTCAAGGTACCCGGGATATGTTCCATCTAGGAGAGCTTTCACACTTATCTGATAAACGCTGCGTTTTAGCATTTTACTATTTTAAAGTAAGAACGTTTTACACTGGAAAATGTTCCAAGTATGTATTAAATATTTTTCATTTATTTAAAAAAATAATATCCGTTTATAGATTATGACTTCACTTATTTAAAGTGCGTGTTTTTGTTTCCATCCACCATATTTCGTTCTAAAAATTTAAAGAACTGAACGTTACATACAGACAGCGAAATGTGTGTGTGTGTGTGTGTGTGTGTGTTTGTGTGTGTATTTAGCAGGACTTTAATCGTGCTCTCTTGAGTTACGGGAGGATGCGACATTATTTAGAAACGCCCCATCGACAGTGCCAAGATTTCTTAATCTCGATCAATCTGCTCAGTTTTCATTCATGTGATTTAAAACTACAGCCATTTTAACAAAGTATCTCTAGTTTATTAGTCATTTAATATATACCACTTTAATATCATATGATAGGACACAAAACGCAGCGTTTTTCAGTGCAATGTGAAGGCTCTCTATATCACAATCGACCGTCTACCTACTCACCTGTATTGAACTAGTAGATTTAAGGTACCAAGTTTAGTATATTCCTGAGTTCTAGGGATTCTTTCAGAGCGTAGAATAGTTGCAGTTGTTGTTCCGGTTTTAGGTTGTATACCTGTGAATGATAAAAAATAAATAAAATATGTTGTTACATGTTGACTGCCTCTGTGGCACGGTGGGAGTGTATCCGACTGCTACGCAAGAGGTTCGATCCCCACCCAGGATAAAACTTTGCGTGATGAGCACGATGGTTTATTCTGTGTCTGGGTATTATTTATCTATAATATGTATGTATTTAGAAATATATAAGTATGTTTATCGGTTGTCTGGTTTCCATAGTACAAGCTCTGCTTAGTTTGGGATCAGATAGCTTTGTGTGAGTTGTCCCAAGATATTATTATTTATTATTATTAATTAGATATTACATTAGTATCAAAATTATTAAAATTTGAGACCGATGAAAATGATTCAAAGACCAAGAAGATTAATAGTTCTCGCTAATATTACTAACAGAGTAATAAGATGTAAGATCGATTGTTTAACGTGATCTCGTTAATAGTAGAGGAGTAGCGATGTTGCTTTACCCAACAACCTTGAAAACCACGTGCAGACTAAGCCCGGTAGCTTAATGGCTAAGGCATCAGACTCACAATCATGAGGTCGCGGGTTCGAATCCCACCAATTATACTACCGATGTGAACCCACTCCTAATACAAGCCATTGAGCTTAGCTGGAGGGGTTAACAGGATTGCTAGTAATATGGGATCAACAATCCCACATTGCTAGTTCTCTTATTTAACAGAAACACTATGATTTTTAATACATACGATCGCTAATAATTGCCGCGATTAAATTGTGCAAGACGTTATACAGGCTGGCCCAAAACTATGCCACACGGAGGGAAAATACCTTAAATATTGTAGATAGAACATTTTAAGACAGAAAACTCCATTTAAAAAAATAATGATGTCAGTTCTTTTGTTCGTGAAATATTCATCACTTACGCCAGGTAGACTAAACACGTTATACAGGGTGTCTCACCACAATGCCACACGGAAGGAAAGCGCCTTGAATGTTGTAGATAGAAAATTTGACTAAGACTTATTTTTTATTTTAAAAATAATTCTAACTGCATTCAAAGATTTTTAAATAACTGCCTGTCTCAGCAGGAAATCGAACCCGCCTAATGTGAAAAAGCACCGTTCTGTATTTTTATGACACTAATCCAAAGGGTCAGTAATGGGTTTTTTTTTTTTTTCTAAATAGCATAGTATCTATACAGGTTATTTCTTTTTTTAAATTTTGCGGGTTCGATTCCTGGTTCAGTCATGTGGTTATTTAAAAATCTTTGAATGCAGTTGGAATTATTTTTAAAATTAAAAATAAGTCTTTTAGTTAAATTTTCTATCTACAACATTTAAGGCGCTTTCCTTCCGAGTGGCATTGTCGTGGGACACCCTGTATAACGTGTTTAGTCTACCTGGCGTAAGTGATGAGTATTTCACGAACAAAAAAACTGACACTGTGGTGGTAACCACTAAGATGACTTAAAGCTTACGGCCGTTTACAATAATCTATCTTTTGATGGATTTGGCTACTACAAACAGGATTTTGACATATTTTGTATGGAGCATGGTAAAACGATATTTGATTTATACATGATTTTTAATATACTAATAACCTCCCGATCTTGGCTTCTTTATATTACATCAAATAACTTCGTAATATAATAAATTATTGAAAAAAAAATGTGTGGCACTCGGGGACTGCTGCGGTAAAGCTATTGCATAGCATTTTTTATCAACTTATGCAATATTTTTTTTTACCATTACATTTCGAAACAGCTCGTCTCCGCTCCGTGCGAGCTTCGTAAAGTCGTACCATATACATATACTTTAAGCGAACGCTCGGCCGAGCTACATGGTAGGCGGAGTGGGGGTGTTAGGTTTTATTTTCGTTACGGAATTTCTTTATTCAGTCGCCGCGCTCAAAGCCCGAGCCCGCGAAAAAAGCTATGCAATAGCTTAAAAATTAAAAAACCTTCATTACCTACTTTTCTCACACAACCATTTATCACACATCTGAGAGACCCTTTAGTAAAATATGTTTCTTTGTCAGGTTTAGGACCTAAACCTCACAATAAACAACGTCTGTAGGTTGTTAAAGGTCAATACTTAAAAAAAATCCTAAACCGATTAAAAACAAACTACAAATTTATTTAGAGTTAAGTAAAGAAGCTACGAGCGATACGAGGATATTAGTTTATTACAAATCACTCTGTATATCTCTAGTAATACAATTTGGTTAATCGTATACCCGTAAAAGTAACCACCAGTTAAGAATACAATACTTGCCTGCTGCAATAGTTTCTGTGGAGTAGCGGTGCGGATGAAGCTTGTGATGTACACGTTGACGAAGGTGGCCATCAGGAACTGGCAGTCGAAGCGGTCCATGATGCCGCCGTGACCGGGGATCACGTCGCCGAAGTCCTGGGGACACGGGATTTGGGAATGAGTTGTGATTAACTGATAATCTATACTAATATTATAAAGCTGAGGAGTTTGTTTGTTTGTTTGAACGCGGTATCTCGCGGATCGATATATCTCAGGAACTACTGATCGGAATTGAAAAAATATTTTACTGTTGGATAGCCCATTTATCGAGGAAGGCTATAGGCTATATAACATCACGTTACGACCAATAGGAGAGTAACAGCAATGAAAAAAATTACGAAAACGGGGAAAATGGACGCAGACAAAGTTGCGCGGGTCAGCTATAAAATTTTATATCGGTGAACTTCACGGAGGTGACATTGAGCTGAATAAGTCCACTCGTGACCACGACTATTCTAATACGGTCGAAATCACAGGGAATAAAATAAAGGTACCAAATACCTTAAAATATTTACGTGATTAAGACCCGTAGCCATTAAAAATTATATATTGTGTACAAATCGCAAAATTTTAACGTAAACATCGATACAGACGTTAACAACAATATAGTATTTACCTTAATTTTGAATGCGCGTTTGAATCCAGAAGCGAAGAATCCTCCGAATGGTCCGATGACTGAGCTGAAGGTACTGAGGCACAGCGAGTGGATCATATACGGGTACATGCTGAACTTCTCCATGCCGATCTGGAAGTATACCATGTATTTATTTACTTGCCTTGTTTTCGTTCCGTAGGAGATGAGTACAAAGACTGTAGTCATGTATTTATATATTCTAATGTAATATCATTTTATGTTCTGTGCCTTTATATGTTTATCATCTATTTACAATAATAACAAAAAATGTTTATTAAAATTTACTAACATATTTATTGCTATGTATTATACCTACATATTATTTATTTAATTATAGTATAGGATCCCGATATACAACGACCTTCACCGAGATGTTTATTTCTTGAAACGTATTTTATATTTAATTTAATATGTTAATAAATATATTGCATATGGGTTGCCTAACAAATTTTAGTCCAGAGTATTTTTAAATAATAATTTAAAAAAAAATTTTTTTGAAACATTCCACCGGTGTGATTATTAGATAAACTCTATACCAATCGAAAGTATGAAGCCCATAGAATATGCAAACGTTAGGTTGCCTATTTTTTTCCGGTTACAACTATCGGGTAGCCAGGTATAAACAGGTAAATCTATACTAGCATTTTGCAACGGTATGCTTATTGAATTGAACTTAAATAAAATTAAAGATTATTTAATTATGAACACGGTGGTATAGGGTTGCCTGCGAAAAATCAGTCCCTAATTCCGGTTGTCGAATTTTAAAAAGTAAAATATCGCTACGAGTGAATGTGTGCGACTGAGAGGTCCCAACCAACCATCCCATGCGAAGAAATTCTTCGTTATATTTTTGAAGGTCGTTGTATATCGGGATCTTAGACTATTAAGGATATACCTTAATGGTTTCGGACGTCACTTGGGGTTCACACTGAAAACCAGCGCTGTGTTGTGGCTCATGCCACAACATGGCATTTAAGCTGAGTGGAAACCTCGTTTGACGCAGATACGACGTGCAAGTACCTACTCAGTTGTAATTTTATTTGTTTTTAAGAAGCTAATTGTATCTGTGGCAAATAAACGATTTTTCTTTCTTCTTTTATTTTTATTTTATTTCTTTATGGATTCACCAACAGTTATATACAATAATTCTTTAACAATTGATACATTTTTAGATTTTATAACTATTTGTGGTTTCATCTAGTTACTTTTTTTGACTAATAAGGAAAATGCATATGCATGTTTTTTTTAATATATATATATATATATATATATATATATATATATATATTTTTATAATTGTGTCAACATCAATACATTTTAATAAAATGCATCTAAAATTATGAAAATAGTGAATAAAAAGGCCAAAACGGGCGGGAAATTCAAGGTAGTTGAAACAAATACTATTCAAATCAAATTATGACGTAACAGTTCATATTATTAAAACATGCTGTGCCCTCATTGGCTCTCACGATTGCCACGACGTCACAGTCCATGACTTTTTACGACAAGATGGCGTGCTTTTGAAAATGCTTTTATCAGTTTGTAATTTTAAATGTTTTGTTTTTAATAGGAAAAGTTTTTGGTGCTGCATATTTTTTCAATGATATGTCGATGTAAGCCTAGTATATCACTAAAAAAAAGTACATTCATAATCCCTATTAAGTCGATAGATGGAAAGATTATACCAACCTCATAGGTTGGAAAACCACGCTATAGAAAGAAGGGACCGTGACTCAGAAGCGACAGAACAGATCGAAGAATTCACAAAATTAAATCTCCCCTAAAAATGTCCATAACAGTCCCCTTAGCCACGGAGAACAGCTGTTGGTCCTGCGCCAAATCTTGGGTCTCTGATTGTCGCCTATCAGAATAGCCTCGTAGAACATGTTAAGATGTTGATTCTGCGCCTAATCTCCGTTCGTGATCATTTCTGTCCTATTAAGCTATAAGAGTAAGAGAATAGAGTGCGCTTGGGTCTGCACTTGTGCACTTATTGGCTGCGTAGTTGGTTAGAATGATTTTCAACGCAGTTGGATAGCTCTCAGATCGATATTCTTGTTTTATTTTTCGATTTATTCATGTATGATGAAGACAGTCAGTTGTCATAATAAAATCGCCGTCAAAGAAAAAATATATCAAGCACATCACCAAATGCAAATTTCGCTGACTCAATCCTATGTATTAGTCTATATCTCTGGTGTTTTATAAGCTAGAACACATCGTTTTATACACTAAAACCTTGCAAAAAAAATATAGAGTCGAATAGCGTCCTTCGAGAATATCGCTATCATACACGATACGGGTCAAACGGAGAACCGTTTTTGACTACGGTTAAAAATACCATTAAACTACAAGTACACACACAGTGCCGTAATAGTTCCTTAGAACGCCTGTAGAAGGCGCAGGTGGATTCTGCTCCTAACCCGCAAAGCAAAAATCCATGGCATTGATTTCAATTTTCTCATGGATGCTCCAGTACTATATGTGCACTTTCACGCCTAAGTATGGTTATTGGAAGTCTCAGGTTCTATACCTCGGTCTAAAATTCTGTTTCAATCACAATTATACATAATTGAACTATTCAACTACTTACAACTTTCATGACGGGCTGCACAAACTGCGGGGGAGTGTACTCGTGTAGACGGAACAGAGTAGAAGGCTCGCAGTCCATTGTCATACGGCCCAGAGATTCCGAGTACTCGATGGGACATACCAAGTAAGGGTACTGGGACATCCAGTACGAGAGCTGAAACATAAATAACAAACATTTAACAAGCTAAATTAAACAAAAACAAAAAAGCCAACTGCTTCAAATTAATAACCAAAATCAATTAATCATGCATCATTTTTTTTCTAATTTTGATTTATCCAGTCTCACTATCACAACTGAGACGAATATTTTTTTGTTTTAAAAAAGACGACGCCCCCAGTAGCACACAAGCCCTGTATCGCGGGGGACTTTACAAACATACAAGACCCGGACACAAGGTACACCTAGACTCGGAACTACAATTTGTGGATCACACAAAGTGGTGTCCCGTGTGGGAATCGCACCCACGACCTCTTGCGTAGCAGTCGGACACACTCTCACCGTGCCACATAGGCAGTCGAATATAACGATACCCATCAAGCCATGCAGGCTTTAGAGCATGCCAAAGAAATATATGTCGGAAAATTATTAAAACGTTAATTGATTTCCGTTGACCTAGTATCTGTTATAATTAAAAAGCAAGTTTATGACTGCCTCTGTGGCGCGGTGGGACTGTATCCGACTGCTACGCAAGAGGTCGTGGGTTCGATCCCCACCCAGGATAAAACTTTGTGTGATGAGCACGATGGTTTATTCTGTGTCTGGGTGTAGTTTAACTATAATATGTATGTATTTAGAAATATATAAGTATGTTTATCAGTTGTCTGGTTGCCATAGTACAAGCTCTGCTTAGTTTGGAATCAGATGACGTTGTGTGAGTTGTCCCAGGATATTATTATTATTATTATTGACTCATTAAACATAGCCGCCGCAAGATGGCGTGACTTTAGTTTGACGTTTACATTGTAAGTGCTGTTAGTGGGGCAATGAATCTAATTCGGCAGTCTGAATCGAGCGGTTGAAGTGACAACACGTCTACCGATAGACTTGTCAATATTTTATAGTCGTGAGTGCAAAGTGTTAGTGTGGTTATAGGGTCAGTGATGCAGTGGCATTTGTGTAATCGACATGATTAAACCAGTTGGCGGACTTTACCTTGCTCGAGGTATCCGCGTTTATATGATCGATTACCATTTACCATTCAAATATTGAGCCGCTAATAGCTCACACCTGACGCTTCGACATGTTTCAAATGTGTAAACTTTTTTGACATGACAAATGGCCATTTTTGCTATTCTTGTTATACAAGTATAGACTTCCATTTCTTCATTTTGTCGAATTACCGTCCAAATGTCAAATTTATATGGAAGACTTGTTGCTGTTGGAGCTATATTGTCCAGCGTACCTACTAGAACCAGTAGCGAACCTGGCGGGTAAACCCAGACAAAAACTGAACAGATAATAACAAAAATCGGTCAAGTCCGAGTGGTACTCGCGCACTGAGGGTTCCGTACGTTAGTACACAATTTATGCAACTTTCAGATCGAATATTTCCAAAAATAGATTGTAGGGTTTTTTGCCCTTTTTGGCTACGGAACCCTGAAAAATCAGCCTTTATATAAGGTACTTGCATTTTTTGGCGCTACCCCCTGGGACTATAACTACGGTGGCAAGCAATTGATAGTGAAGAAGTGAGTATGTTAAATTCACTTAAACTATAGGTACCTACTACATAGTTTTCAACAGCCACCTGTCTGTTGACTCACTGAGGAATCTCGTGATTACAAATCTGACAAAAAAAAATCAAACGATCTCTTTGTGTTTTCTTGTTTTATATACTACTACTACGTTTTTTAATTGTCTACATCAATATATTTTAATAAAATGCATCTAAAATTATGAAAATAATGATTACAAAGGCCAAAACGGGCGGGAAATTCAAGGTAGTTGAGACAAATGCTATTGGTCAAATCAAATTATGACGTAACAGCTCTTTGGCTCTCACAATTGCCGTGACGTCACAGTCCATGACTTTTTACGACAAGATGGCGTGCTTTTGAAAATGCTTTTATCAGTTTGTAATTTTAGTAGTAGTAGGGGACTCAATTTATGCAACTTTCAGAGCGAATATTTCCAAAAATAGATTGTAGGGTTTTTTGCCCTTTTTGGCTACGGAACCCTAAAAAATCAGCCTTTATAAGGTACTTGCATTTTTCGGCGCTCCCCTCTTGGACTATAACTACGGTGGCAAGCAATTGATAGTGAAGAAGTAAGTATGTTAAATTCACTTAAACTATAGGTACCTACTAGTTTTCAACAGCCACCTGTCTGTTGACTCACTGAGGAATCTCGTGATTACAAATGTGACAAAAAAAAATCAAAAGATCGCTTTGTGTTTTCTTGTTTTATATAAAGATCAAAAGAACTGTTTTTGTTTTCAATACTACGAGGGTGGATCGAAATATTCGCGGCCTACCACATAAATACTTGACTTATTTTAATGTAACTGACCTCATTCGATTTGTTTACTCTCTGGTTGTCACATTGTAAAATTCTGTCACAATAGCATTATCTGTTTTTAAATTAGACTGAATTTTGTGAGCCTAAGTGCAGCGTTTTTAAAGAATGGAGAAAATTGAGCAACGTGCGGTCATCAAATACCTGTTTAAAAAAAAACTGACTCCAAAAGAGATTCACGAAGATATGTCAACAACATTGGGGGAATCTGCTCCATCGTATACGACTGTGAAAAAGTGGGTTGCAGAATTTTATAACCTTTTTAATGACGGTATTGCTTTAGAAACAGATGGCAGTATTAAAATAGTACATCTTAAGTAAATTTACTATGAAGAAGACTAGGTCATATAAAATCTCCACTTACCACAAGTCCAAACAAAACAGTTGAGAATCCTCCTCCAATGAACCCTTCCCAGGTCTTCTTAGGACTCAGCTTGATAAGAGGTGTCTTGCCGAAGAAGAAACCGAATACGTATGCCATCACATCGTTGCAGATTATCATGGAGACTGGCACTATGAACCATATGAGACCTGGAACAAGATAAAGGCTTATAGAAACTGGTAACTGATACATAAAAAAGCAAACGGGGTTTCGTCCCCAAACACAGTTTAGATATGTCCGAAAAGAGTAATAGCGATTAATTGTCAATCGAAGAGTTTTTTGCACTTGTTCTATTTATATCCTAGTTTCCAAGGTAAACAATCCAAAAGACTAATCTATACTAATATTATAAAGCGGAAGAGTTTGTTTGTTTGTTTGTTTGTTTAAACGCGCTAATCTCAGGATCTACTGGTCCGATTTGAAAAAATCTTTTTTTGTTGGATAGCCCATTCATCGAGGAAGGCTATAGGCTATAACATCGCGCTACGACTAATAGGAGCGGAGAAGCGACGAGAAATGTTTAAAAAACGGGGAGAAATGACGCATACGAAGTTGCGCCGGACAGCTAGTAAGTAAATATAACTAATTAATTTGAACTGCCAACGATTAAGTCCGGATTAAATTTTGTGCTACATAGTATTTTGTTATACACATATAGATCATAACTTAAAAAACCGGGCAAGTGCATGTCGGGCCACGCACAATGTAGGGTTACGTAGTCCCCCCCCCCCCCTCATCCGAACAATGCGGCTTAAGAAGTGGGTTTTCTGTTTTTGTTTTAAACTTACAACGTAAATTTTCAATGGAATTTGTACGAAAATTTTACTTCTCATTTGATCAGCTGTTACTAGTAAACTTGTAAAGCCTACTTAGCTGTGATAGTTTTCCTTTTAATTTGACTATATCTATATACTACTACCGTCTTAATAAGGCTTTAGGTAAATTGGTTCTTTTTAGAAGCGGCGGTAGCCTAATGGCTAAGGCATCGATCTCGCAATCGTGAGGTCGCGGTTTCGAATCCTACCCATTATACTACCGAAGTGAACTCACTCCTAACACAAGCCTTTGAGCTTAGCTGTAGAGGTTAACAAGATTGCTAGCGATGTGGGACTCAATCCCACATTGCTAGGTTATCTTTAAAAAAAAGTTACCTATGACAATTTTATATTCCAGTTTATTACATAAAACCTACCATTCTGAACCTACACAGACAAATGATAAGCTGACAGACATTATTAGCCGGCTTATCATTAAACCGTCAACTCCCAAACTGCCACTCAACAACCTGCAATAACGCATATAACACGAAGTTATCTATTACCGTGCAGATATCAACGTATCCTGTATTTATGTGGGTTCACACTGCCGTTCACATACCGCGATAAATCATCGTGACCGCGGTTTATACTATAGAACGTAATAGTTGATAGAAAGGACGCGCTTCTTTGTATTACATTGTTTCGTATATATCTTTATTTTTACCCGACTGTAAGGAAGGGTTATGTTTTTTAAGTTTATCTGTTTATCTTTTAAACCATATGGCCAAAGAATATGAAGAGAATTACTAAAGTTTACTAACTTAATTTATCTATATTATGTATGTATTTAGAAATATCCATACTAATATTATAAATGTGAAAGTATCTCTGTCGGTCTGTCTATTATGCTTTCACGTTCAAACAGCTAAACCGATTTGGATTAAATTTGGTATGGAGATTGATTGAGTCCCGGGGAAGGACATAGGATAGTTTTTATCGCGATAATCGACATCCACACGGGCGGAGCCAAAAAAGGACTTAGGCAGCCTATCTAGAACAGTTCCGTACCTTCTAAATGTACCTAGTATTATAATTATAATTTTGTAATTGTGTACTATGTAATGGAAATAAAAATTATTATCTTATACCTTTAAACGAACAATTCTTGTATATACCTATATATATAAACTGAATCTCGGCAACGGCTCCAGCGATTTTAATGAAACTTAGTACGCAGGGGGTTTTGGGGGCGATAAATCGGTTAGCTACGTTTCATTTAAAAAAAAAACGTCGTATAAATAAAAAACCGAGCTAGGCTCGGTCATCCAGGTACTTATTATAATATCGGGTTTTTTTTTATGATACGTAACGTTATTTACTCTGTTGGCACGTAACATCTTATTTCGACATTTACTTGGTCTGTGGAGTCTGTAGTTTAAGATGATTTTGGGTCTGAGGCAGCATCAATTGAAGTTACTACCCGACAACAATAAATATAGATACTTACACGACCTATTTGTGAATGAGTACAATGCACTTTCATATTAATGTGACTTCATTTTTACATTGTGGTCACAGATATTACAAAAACAATTTCTAAAGTGGCTTTTGAATAAGTCTTGTATATAAGTTACCACAACTCTACTATTATAACACACACATCGGGCGGTCCCGAAACCAGAAGACCCCGGGTTGAGTCCAGATGATTATTTTTTTCCCTTTTAGGGTTCCGTAGCCAAAATGGCAAAAACGGAATCCTTATAGTTTCGTCATGTCCGTCTGTCTGTCTCTCTGTGAAGGTGTCTCGTAGTAGCCGCTAATATTAATGTTTATTATTTAGCTATCAAACTAATTTGATAGCTAAATAATAAACATTAATATTTATATGGGTTGCATTCCATACATGGCAGGCCAGGTGGAGTGATGATATACGCAAAACGGCTGGCAGGAGCTGGATGCGAGAAGCCGAAGATAGAACAAAGTGGCGTGCAATTGGAGAGGCCTATGTCCAGCAGTGGACTGCGATAGGCTGATGATGATGATTCCATACATGTAACAGAAGCTGAAAAATTTTTTTTCAGCGTGTGGCACATCATTCGACAAGTCATTTAAAAACATGGGTTTCTAATAAACTTTTATACACATTGAAAGACAATTGCAAAAATTGTGTCCTCCCCCAGCCCCTTATCGATTGAACCGTGTTAAAAAATACGAAAAAAAACAAAAAGGTAGCGCTTAACAAATACTTTAAACAAAAAATATTTCCGATTTACCGTCATTGAGTTATTACCGAAAAACTGCGTTTCTCAACAAAAGGGTGTAAATGCCATGAACATACACTCTTTAGCTGGCATACGGCTCCGAAACTCTACACTGAGCATGGTCCGACATGCTTTCGCCCGTTTTTTTAGGGTTCCGAAGCCAAAATGGCAAAACGGAACCCTTATAGTTTCGACATGTCCGTCAGTCCGTCCGTCCACACCTTTGTTCAGAGACTGTTAGTGCTAGGAGACTGTAATTTTGCATGGATACACATATTACTAACGCCGACAAAGTGAAAGAATAAAATCTTGAAAAACCTTTTTTTTAGGGTACCTCCCATATAAGTAAAGTGAGGGTGTGATTTTTTTTCTCATCTACCTCATCGTGTGGGGTATCATTAGACAGGATTTAGGGATTCGTTTGTAAATATTAAGCTTTAAAGTGCAAATTTTTGTTAGAGGCAAGTGTCCACCTCTACCAGCCCCTCTACCAGATAAATAGTTGATGTAAGGTATGTGACAAAATTCACGGTAGAAGTATATATAGTGAAATTAAAAGGAAAACTATCACAGCCAAGTAGGCTTTACAAGTTTACGAGTAACAGCTGATCAAATGAGAAGTAACAAAATTTTCGTACAAATTCCATTGAAAAATATTATTAAGTAGATATTGAAACCAAAAACAACAGAAAACCCACTTCTTAAGCCACATTATCCAGGCGCATTGTGCATGGCCCGACATGCACTTGCCTGGTTTTTTTATTTAATTTTTTGCGTTTTGATTTGTGATTTATTACGGTTTATTTTTTTATTAATATGTCGAAAAATATTATTCATATCTCTTAAGTATGTAATTCGTGTCTAAATATAATTTCCAAAATACACGATTTAAAAAGGGACTAGAGCATGTTCAACCATGCTCAGTGTAGTGTTCCGCAGCCGTTGACGTAAAAAATCCGATTTGAATATTTGCACCAGCAGAAGAGCGTTATTATAACTTTTAAACTTACGCGTTGCAATTTAAATACAATTTGACACGAGAATAAACGCGTTTAATCTAGGTAAAGTATTTACCTTATGCTTGACGTTTCGACCGGGTTACACCGACCGTGTAACCCGGTGTCGGTGTCAAATTGTATTTAGAAGAGCGTTATGTTCATGGCACTTATGCGCTTATTACACTACCCTGAATCAGGGCCCTAAATCGAGGTGGCCTTGAAAAATTGTTAGAGAATTAGGGCCCTAACTCTTATTACACCGCTCTTTTTAAGGATTAAGGGTCCCTGATTCAGTGTAGTGTAATAAGCGCATTACGCCCTTTTCTTGTATGTCCGATAATGTCAAAAATAATTATTTAAGTTTAAAGTATTTATTAAGCGCTACCTTTATGGTTTTTAATACAATTATTGCAGTTTTTAATAAAGTGATTGTCAAAAAATGCCTATAACATTTCTATTATTTTTTGGTTACACAGTTCAAAATACAGGGTGGGCCAGAATAAAGTTCACTTTTGCTTGTCAAATAGATTGTTACTCGTGGCAGGAAGCGGGGTGCGCGGGGTGTGAGCGGGTCACGCGTCGCTTGCATTTTTAGTCGCCATGAGTCCGTTCACGGGAGAGCACCGCGCGTTCGCTGTTCAAGCATTTTACGAAAATGGTCGTTCCTACATTGTTGCGCGACGTATGTTTAGGGTTAAATTTCCGTCCGTTATCCGTCAGTGTCCTAGTACACAATTACTTAAACAATGGCTGAAGAGGTTCCAAGAAACTGGTTCGACGCTTCCAATGAGACGTCAAGGTCGTGCCCGCACTATACGCACAGAGCAAACGATTCAGGAAGTTAATCAATCTGTTGAACAAAATGCGGAACTCTCTACGCGGCGACGTTCGGCTAGTGTTGCCCAAATGCAAGAACAAGACGAGACTTAGCCAGTCTTGGTCTTGGTCTTGCGCCAATACACCTGGTCTTGGTCTTGGTCTTGGTCTTGCGCTCCCAGTCTTGGTCTTGGTCTTGGTCTTGCAGCAAGAGTCTTGCAAGTCTTGCAATTACCTATTAGTCTATTACTATTTATTAAAGTTTACTTTAAATCTTAGAAAAACGTATTAGAATTGGAACATTGTGAGCTTGAATTAACATAGCCATAGTAAAGATCAAGCAGATTAATAAGTAACTGAAGATTTGATAAGAAATTCGAAAAATCAACTGACCTATATGTCGTTTTCCATGGAAGTAACTGTTTCTTAATAAACATTTATGATTTATAAGCTTACATTTGCTAAAACATGTAAAAAAACAAATTAATTACAATAACTTGACTGTATTTTAAAGAACAATACTTATCTGTCTAGAAAGAGATTGAACCCTCAACTTATAAGAAATTTAATAAAAGAGTTTACGATTTATCATTTATTTGAATAAAAAATAAAATACAACACAAATCAACAGCTTTATCATTAGGTTATGATACTTTATATAATTTTTTTTGACCAAGAATTAATACAAAGTAACCATCTGGCTGACTCATCACTTAACCTATTTCTATGTTTTCTAATTACTAATGATGCTTTAGAAAATAACCTCTCAGCAGGTACTGAAGTTGCAGGTATTGAGAGAAAATCACGGGCCATTTTCGATAAAATCGGATACTCTGTCTCATGCGTCCTCCACCAATCTAAAATGTCTTCCGAGCTGGCAGTTCTTGGTTTTCTCAGGTACTCCTCCAACTCGTCTATCACTAAGCCTTGAAGACAAGATCCAGATGACGTCGAGGGACATTCATAGAGTTTATCAAAGTCTATTACGTCTTCATCTTCATCACATACTTTATTTTCTTTTTCTGGTAATTCCAGAGATTTGTTCAGTGAGTGTAGACTTTTATATTCTTCATAAAGTTCATTGAACTTGCGCAGACTTTCTGTTTTAAGTTGCTTCCCCCACATTGTCAGGTCAAAAGTCTGAGCCTTATGCCTTGGGTCTAAAATTAAAGAAGTACAATAAATCCAGTTGCTCTTCTTGTAATGTTTAAGCATTTTGTCTCGAGCTGCTTGGAAAGCTAGAATGAGCCTTTCATCCACTTCAGATCGATTAGGTTTCTCATCTAACTGTTTTACCATGGATTCAATTTTATCTAGCAAGAGATTGAATGATACAATGACTAGCGGTAATGTAACATATTTGTCTCCACCAAGTTTTGTACTTAAAAGTTTAAAGTTTATTAGAAATTTATGTAATTTTTCGAGTACCTGCCATTCATTAGCTGTGATTTGAAAATCATTTAATTCGGTGACAGAACTGCACAATATGTCAATGCCCGCTCTCACTTTTAAACCAAATCCAATCATATCATGTGTGGAATTCCATCTCGTTGGACAGTCAAGAATGGCATTTAGATTTGATGGCACGCCAGCTGCTTCACAAGCAGACTGAAACTTCTTCTTCACTATCTCACTTCTTTTTATTTTACTGGAAATACTGCGTAACTTTGTTACAGATGTACGCGAGTCAGCAATATTTGGTGCAGATTCTTCATCTTCCTCATCCTCAGTTTCGTCTGCATAGTCTTCGTACTGCTGATCTTGCGCGTTAGTGTCAGACTCACAGTGTAATGCTAAGGTCTTTAATAAATCTTGTACACCAAGGTTTAAAATGTGAGCAAAGCACCGGAAATGTTGATTGTCTGAATCAAAGTGTGGCGGCAGCTGTTTGCCCAGTTCATACATGAATTTGGTATTTGCAGTTGCGTTGTCGACCGTGATACCTTGTATTTTATCAATTATGCCATATTCCAATAAACATTCATGGAAAATCGTTGCAATATCTTCCCCAGTATGTCGACCGCGTGATGGTATAAAATCAAGAACTACAGATTGATACTTCCATGCGTTGTCTATATAATGAATAGTAACCCCGTAGTAACTCCTACCAGCAATTGACGTCCACCCATCAATGGTAAAAGACATTTTAGATGATAATTGTTGAAGTCGTTCCTTGAGATTCAATTGGAGCTCTTCAAATCGCTCTTTGACTTTCCTTCTAAGTGTAGACCTTTTAGGAAACACCATATTAGGGCAAATACGTCGAAAATATACTTGTGTAGCTTCGTCATCGAAAAATGAGAAGGGAAGATATTTTTTCACCACCCAATCAACTGTAGCTGTCGTGATGTTGTCACTGCTGTTTTCCGACTGAAACAAAACAATAAATCTTGTGTTATTAGGTTTGAGCGTATAAGAGGAGGAGGTTTGTTGTTGTTAAATCGAGAAAATCGTTAAATTGATATTTGTTATATTAAGGTTGCACTGTACTGTAATTTACCAAAATAAAGTACTTAGTTGTTACTGGCCGATTAACTGAAAATATGGGTGTTTATAAAAAATATTTAAGACGATAATTACATACTTAATATGTCGCACCCCTAGATGAAAACTGTGAAAACACCACTAACTCAAAAATACTTACGTAAGTTAATGGCGTTTTTGAAAGTATCGCATGAATAGCTACGCGGAGTTAAAATTCTTTTAACTGTTAAAAAAATATTCTTACCTGTCCACTTCCAGCGGTTACTAAAAAGCTTGTGATATCTCCACTTAATTTTGGTTTAACAGGAAGAAATATTTCTGATTCCTTTTTGTGGAAAGATATTAGATGTTTCCTTAAGCCTGAAGTGTTTCTGTTTTTCATTTTTATTTCAATCTTTTTATGTTGGCACAATTTACAGAAGGCAGTTTGGGATGCATGAATTATTTCGAAAAACTCCTCAAATTTGCTTTTGGGTCTTTTAGATCTGTGACTCAAACTCTCGTTACTCGGACTAGAATAATTTGAATCTTCGTCACTCATATTAAATTGTACACGTGATACGTTTTTAGAAAACAACGAGAATTAGTAAAAACAATTATCAAGTTAGACTCGAAGCACAGCTCAATTGGAAATGACTGGAATTAAAATAATTCCTTTATTTATAGTACGTTTCCTTGCTTTACCGCGCCGCCTCGCCACGTGCCGGCTCTATGAAAAGGATGCCGCCGCAAATCAAACAATGCCGCGTGCGGCGTACAAACACACACTAAATATTACCTACTTGTACAGACGCGACGCGTGAATAAAATAGAATTAGTGCCAATCACTATTCTTAACATATAAGTGAATGTTTTGGCGTACATCTATACTAATATTATAAAGCTGAAGAGTTCGTTTGTATGTTTGATGACAGAAGTTTTAAAATAAATAAATAAGTCCTGAACGTCACTATACCTCCAAAGTTACTATTCCTCGTGGACGAAGTCGCGGGCACAGCTAGTAAATACTTACTCTCATCATCTCTCTCAGAGATATTCGGGCTGGTAAGTAATACAAAACTCTTATCGCAGGCTTTTTATTTTATTAGTAGGTAAGTACCTACGCTTTTTATATTATTTTATTAGTTTTGTAGAATTTTTTTACACGTTTCAAGTATATTTAAAAGTGGCTACAATATTTATTAAACGGGTGATATTTGAACACTTTTTTGCTATTTTTTCTTGTAAAAACTTAAGAAATATAATGACTAAATGTACAATAATAGTACCTAAGTAATTAGTTTAAAACCATATAAGTAATCAATATTATAATATATACTTACTAGAATGAATTAATATGACATCTACTACCTATCCTTACCATTTTATCCTAATCATAATACTACTTGCGTGATCAGTATAATGTATTCATTTTCATTCTAAGCACTCTGAAACTTATTTATTCTTTGGAACACCTGTAGGTACTCTACTAGGAAATTATTTTGCATGAGTATACCTTCGCCCTATGGCGGCAATCAAATAGTGTCAAATGTTATGATTTCGGCGTGGCGGCAACGATTGTTTTAGATTTCAAAAGAAGCCGCCGGCGCGTGTATCATAACCATGTACTTCCGAAAAGCGGCAAATTTCTTTGAGAAGTAAGTACAAAACCTTTGATGCCGCATTATCAAAGTGCCGATGGTTAAAACATAACTATGCATGCACTCAGTTTGATTTTAATAGATATTTTTTTATTCGCTATGTTTATGGTATTAGTCGTAATGCGCATAGGTCCAGTTTTTCATATTCTTTGATACAGTTTTTTGCGTCTCATAGAATTCCTAAGCGTACCTACCTATACACCGAACTGTTACACCTAACTACTCAGTGAAATAGCGCTAAGTCCTAGCTGCAAGACGCAAGAGTCTTGCAGGCTATGTCTTGTTCTTGCTCAAGTCTTGCACGGTCAGTCTTGGTCTTGGTCTTGCTAAAAATACGCGGTCTTGTTCTTGGTCTTGGTCTTGCAAAAACGCAAGAACAAGACCAAGACTGCAAGACCAAGACTGAATTTGGGCAACACTACGTTCGGCAGCTTTGGGGATTTCGAGAAGCAGTTTAAGGCGTATTTTACGTGATTTAAAGCTTCATCCATACAAAATCCAGCTGGTGCAGACTCTTTCACACGATGACTATATAAAAAGAGCGTCATTTTCCTCCACGATGTTAGAGCGATTTTCTAACTTCGGGAACATCCTTTTCTCGGACGAAGCCCATTTTCATTTAAGTGGATTCGTCAACAAACAAAATTTTCGATATTGGAGCGCTAAACAGCCTTCGCTCAAGCATCAAAAGCCTCTTCACTGCCAGAAAGTGACAGTTTGGGCAGCCATTTCAGCCAAAGGGCTCATTGGGCCTTATTTCTTTGAAAGTTCTAGAGGCCAAGCGTTAACTGTAAATACGGAGAGATATGTGAAAATGCTTGAAGAGTTTTTAAGACCAACTCTTGCTGGGCTGCAAGAGTATAACTCTCTGACTTGGTTTCAGCAGGATGGTGCCACTTGCCACACGTCTAATGCCAGCATGGGGGTCATAAAGGAGATGTTCCCCGGTAAAGTCATCTCTAAGAGAGGTGACATTGAGTGGCCACCACGAAGCCCAGATTTGTCTCCACCGGATTTCTTTTTGTGGGGATACCTCAAAAATAAGGTTTATTCAAATAAACCGCAAACAATTACTGCCTTAAAAGAAAATATTCAATCAGAAATGGCGGCTATTTCGACAGCGACGTGCCGGCGCGTTTTCGAAAATTTTAAACATCGCTTAGAAGAATGCTTGCGGCGAGAAGGAGAACATCTCGATGATGTCATTTTCAAAAAATAAATTATAATAGTTTTTCTTTATGTTAAGGAGCGTCTAAACGGGCCACTTTTTACGGCAATTTGTGGTGGCAATGCTGTGGCCGGCAACATGGTAGCACTCTCCAATATTGATATGATGGTTGCCAGACGAACACTGAGCGATCCATTTTCCGCAATGTTGCCCGGACAATGTTGTTGTTGTTTCAGTCGCTCTCTATTTTATTGTTGCCGGGTTGTGTAGCCTGTTTAGAAGACTGAATCATGCGCTTTACAATTGCAGACGTATCGCCATTATTGGCCGAGCAATTAGTCGCCAATAGTGCCGCAACAAATTGCCGTAAAAAATGGCCCGTTTAGACGCCCCTTTACATTTGAAATAAAATCTTTAAGTACTATCGGTCTATTTTTATTAAGGTTTCAAAAGTGAATTTTACTCTGGCCCACCCTGTATAAGGGGAGGGGACACAATTTATGTAACTTTCGGGGCAATTATTTCCAATAATATTCACTCAATGAAAAAAAAATATTTGAAACCTCACATGTTTTTTAAAGGCCTGTCGAATGATGCCACACGGTGATTCTTGCTGATTTTTTTTTAAATGTATGGAATGCCTAAAAATATTTATTTTTATTATTTAGCTATCAAACTAAGTATCACCAAATTTCATCAATATATTAATTGTGTCTTTAAGTAAAATGCCAGTGACATACGGACGGACAAACAGACTATTTTACTATAAGCGTTCCGTTTTTGCCATTTAGGGTACGGAACCCTGAAAATAGCTCGGTCATCCAGGTACTTTTCATAATGTGTACAAATCGCGAAAGCTTATCAACATTTATTATATAGGTTTTAATTTCATTATACACACTTCAATTTCATTTATATACTAACTAACCAACGCAACTTCGTTTGCGTGAAATTTTCTCGTTTTTGCAACATTTTTCATTACTACTCCGCTCCTATTGGTCGTAGCGTAATGTTAAATATGCCATAGCCTCCCTCGATAAATGGGCTATCCAACAGTAAAAAAAAAACAATTCGAATCAGTAGTTCCTGAGGTTATGGCGGTCAACATGGCGGAAACAAACTCTTCAGCTTTTCAATATTAGTAACTGACCCTCGCAATTTCGTCAACGTCAATTTTCCTCGTTTTATACCACAATTTTTTTATTGACCCTTCCTTGATAAATGAACTATCCACCACTAATATTTTTTTTCAATTCGAACCAGTAGTTCCTAAGTTAAGCGCGTTCAACCAATCAAACAAACTTTAATCGATTTACCACAGGTAAATTTCATTCCTAGCCTTGCTACATCATGTCATTATATCACATCAAATAATACAATCAGACGTATGTTAAGTATACATAGGTACTTATATCAAACTCTATAATATTAACTGGTACCTACCTTATGGTAGGTAATACACGCAAGTCCTAAAGATACACTAACTAAATGGATTAACCAAAGAGCCATTTCGCTATGATTGCACGCAAGTCCCTTGAGGTGGGCGAAAAACTCATTACTTTACTGCCTCATAATATGTACAAACAAGTTAACGATGACTAGTTTTATTACTATTTTCAGACCTAATTCTGTGAATATAGTCAGAGTCTATGTGGCTTAAGAATACTACTATCCCATCTCATTCCGTGGGTGACGTTAAGGCGACTAAGGGATTTCACACCGGAGGACGGGCAGCAGCGTCCTCTGCGTACTTTATAGCCTTACTGCGATCGCCAACCCGCTCGCCAAGCGTAGCGATTATGGGAAATACCCCCAGGATCTATAATTAGTAGTTTCTACTTGGGAGATCCGTGCCCAGCAGTGGGACATCATATGGGTTGATATGAAGGTTCGATTGTAATGTGGCTTATAAAAGTGAAGACAGCTACTTAATTATACTTTAAACATATTATCAAGTTTCGACATAATCTCTAATATATTCACGTGTATACATTGTTTCCCGGCATCGGAAACAATGTCGAGGTCGAAGATCAAACATCTAATAATAAAATGCAGTGTTTACTCGTTTCGCTCACTCACTACTGTCTGTGTAAACTTTTCGTAGTCTCTGCAGTTTTATGAGAAGTTTGTGTAATCATTTTTTGCACGATTGCTCGAAAAATGGTGTGTATTGTTTATTGGGTTGCACCCGCGTGACCGCTTCGAGCTAGAACACCAATAACTTTTTCTTATCCCTTCAATAAAAATCTAGTCCAGCGCTTTCTTGATCCAAGACTTTGGAAATAAATGAAAAAGCTTCTTTTACAACGTAATAATTTAGAAAAACACCAAAATTCATATTTACTCATTTCGTTTGCTTTAAAGAAATATACAGGCTGTTTTGTAATATACTAATAACCTCCCGCTCGTTCGTAATAAATTATTTGAAAAAAATTACAAAGTAACCATTCACTACCTACTGCCTACTTTTGTCACATAACCATCTACCGCACATCTGTGAGAGCCCGGAGTAAAATCCATGTTTTTTTTTGTCAGGTTTAGGGCCTAAACCTCATAATAAACAACGATTTTACTCCAGTAAAATAATCTGTATATGTTTTGTAATTATGTTTTGAACAATTTTACTGATTTTCAGCTTGTTGGGACTTTATGCACCTTCACTCTCTTTTTTTGGTCTAAATTGACCGGACTATAAGGTCATAACTCCAAAAATAAGTGGTAGGTGATTAAGAGTTAACATATTAAATATTTTCCAAAACTGATATTACAAAGTTATCTAGTGTTATGTAAAGAAGCCACGAGCTATTAGGATTTTACAAATCATCTTGTATATTTCTTCAAAGCAAACTAAATGAGTAAATATCAATTTTGGTGCTTTTCTAAATTTACACAAATACTCACTCTATATATTTCTAATATACCTAATACAATATTTATTGCTTGAGTTGTAATAATTACAGAAATAAAAATCCCACAATATACCTAAAACTGATGTTTTCTAAAAAGAATCTGTGATTACCTATTATTGTGTAGTCACAATACCTAATAGGTAATCAGAAATTATTTTAACTTCAGCAAAACAATAACACTTTTAACAAAATAACATCATGTTATCTAAATTCTACCGAGTTATATCGATTCGCTGACTCACGCAATACCAATAAGCAAATCGATAAACCCAAACAGCTTAATTCTGTGCGAAATATATCGATCACCTGTGGGAATGACGTGCAAAAATATTCGAATAGAAAACATTAACGAGAATACGTAAAGGAAATTGCACCTAATGATTGAGCCGTTAAAACTCAATATAGACGTTTGTGTTGTAAGTTTGTGCTGATACAAACCAACGTATAATCTATTTTAGCGACGGCTTCGCAACGTAACGAGTCTTGTAAGAGGTGTAAGGCTGTGGTTATGTGGCATAAGCGTAAGCGGATTAATGGCAGGCTAGTACCTAAATGGTACTATTATTTTTTGTAGCACTGATGATGGACGTGCGACTTGGCGGCAAAATTTTGCCGTATTATGGCTAGTAATACAAATAAAAACTATTTCTTACAATACTTGACGCGATATGCCGCAATATATATTTGCTGGGGAGCCAATAACTCGTAGTGCACGCCTGGTATGTATTTATTTACATTACTAAAATGGTTTACAAAAATGCATATGCTTTAAATAGTAGTTAACCTATACATATAAAAATCAATTTCTGTTTGTGTGTGCTCTATGCATTCTGAAACTGTTGATAAGATTGTGACGAACTTTGTAGTGTTCGGGGGACGGCCGCGAGAGTGGTTTTGTGAGTTTTGTGGGTCAAAAAGCCCCAGCGAAGAGTGACCGGGTTCTGCTTGTTTTAAGTATAAATAAATATATGGAACTATTACGTACCCATTCATTACACACATGATTTGAAACGACACGTGCTCATTTTGTAATAACTCACGCGTAGCAATTTGTTTTGATTTACCAGAGTTATTTCGCTGGTATTAGCCAAAATTGGATAACGTTTGATTCCATGCGAATTAAGGGCGGTACGCCACCATCAAAAATAATACGATACGAATATATATAAAAATCGGGATTTCGACCGGGTAACCCTTTATTTTGATCTTTAACGAGAGGCCAATATGATTATACTCACTGATCAAAATCCTAAAGAAATCCGATTAATCGGAAGACTAATCGGCATTTTGAAGCCAGTTAAAGTCGATCTAATTTCAGTTCTAAGTCGAGATTAAATACACTATAATACGTATTTTGCGACATTTTTACAATGTATCAAGAAGATTGAGACAAATATTCATGTCACATAGGATGAATACAGAGCAAAAGCACATAAAAATGGCCCAAATTGCCATTGTTGTAGAGGAAACCTTTTGTGTGTTGGTATTTTTTATGTTACAAGTATATCACATCCCGTCCCTTCACAAAAATAAAACGCCTGATTCTTTACCGTCTATAATACTTTTATCTATTTAGCCAAGAGTTGCGAGCCTTAATACTCGCTCTCTTCTATGAACAACAATTTTCACTTACCACATCGTTATATCTTAGTCCTCTAGTTGCAAGTCACATTGTCATTCCACAAAAATCACTTTTTTTCAAACATGAAAACAAAAGGCGCAAATTTGTAAGTATGTGAGTGTGTATGTTTGTTACTTCTTCTCGTATAAACGGCTGGAGCGATTTCAATAAAATTTGGTATGGAGTTAGCTGACACCCTGGATTAACACATAGGCTAATAAACCGCGGGTAACACCGCGGGGAACAGCTAATTAACACTATTTACTACTTTTTGTGATTTTCAAGCATTTATATTCAAACTGACATTCAATAACGGGCTGTTTTATCCAGTGTTTACAAGTCACATTATTAATTCCTGAATAATAATAATGACCTGTATTCCCCGCTCCCTCCTATCTACAAAACCACATCCCTATGAGTTAGCCATAGCGTAGTAACGAGTCAGGTTGAGGCAGAGGAATAACCTCTACGAAAACACTTTATTTCCCGCTTAATTCCATAAATGAAACCACATTCTTTCTTGCTTGTTACAAGTCACATTGTCCGTCCAATATAATAAAGCGCTTTATTCCCAGCTCTCTGCCATCCATAAGACTTCATTCTTATTTCTATTTAGCTTAGTTGAACAAACTGTGGAGAGAACAAAAACCTTTACAACCCCGCTAGAGCAACGCAGACATCACTCACGGAATTCTTCCGAACAAAGTGGTCTATAATGCCGTGTTCATGAACAATGTCAATGTTTCGGTCAATTACCCTACGGTTGAAGTTCATTTTTCACGTCGTAAAACTATAAAGTTGATTTTACTTTGCAATAATATTATGACAGTTAGGTACTAATCTCAACTTTAGTGACATAGGTAGTTTCACAAAACAAAAACGCCTCTCTTCCCCGCTCTCTGCCATCCATAACACCACATCTTTATGTCTATCTCTATGTGGCCTAGTAACAACTGGCGTTTGAAAGACTTCCCTGTCCATGTCAATGTTAATGACATCGAAGTTAACACAATGTTGTCGTCAGTATTGTGCTACGATTTGTATGCTATGTCATTATCATTTTAAGTTAGGAATGTATATTATATCTGTTCCCGCGCAACTTCTGCGTAAATTTTCCCCGTTTTTGCAACATTTCTCATTGCTGCTCCGCTCCTTTTGGTTGTAGCGTGATGTTATATAGCCTATAGCCTTCCTCGATAAATGGGCTATCCAATAGTGAAAGAACTTTTCAATTCGGAGTAGTTCCTGAGATTACTGCCTTCAAACAAACAAACTCTTCAACTTCATAATATTAGTAGGTATAGATAAAACGTTTTTTCTCGCTTTCTGTCATCCATATGAGCGCATCCTTAAATCTATAGCCTTGTTAGAAGTCCCACTACTCGTCCATTATATTAAAACGCTTTATTCCTCGCTCTCTGTCATCCATAAGACTACATCTTTACATCTATCTATGTGGCCTAGATACAAGTACCGTTTGAAAGGCTTCCCTGTCCCTGACAATGTTGACTTGACACCGATGTTACAACAATGTTGTCGTCAGTATTGTCCTACGTATTGTATGCTATGTTATTATCTAAGTTATGTTCGTATGTAATAATGTTGGTAGACTAAATGTCGGCCGTTGATAGTTGTAGGGTAGCAACAATTTTGATTGTTTCGTGTTATATCGTGGCAAGTTCTGTACCTACGAAAAATTTACTTATTTTCCTTCTATTAAATCTGAATCAAGGAATTGTTAATAACAAGACCGGTTTTAATATAAAACTAAAACTGAATCATAGAATTTAAAAAATCATTACATTTAAAGCTACAAAAAATTTGTAGAACAAAAACGATTTTTTATAATTGGGAAAAAACCCATATGATGTCCCAGTGCTGGGCACGGGTCTCCCCAGTAGAACCTACTTATTATAGGTCCTGGAGGCCATAATCGTCAGGCTTGGCGAGTGCAGTAAGGTTTTAAAGTACTCAGAGGACGCTGCTGGCCGTCCTTCGGTGGAAACCCCTTAGGCGCCTTGACGACACCCACAATTTATAATTAATAACTGACCCTTGACGTGTGCTCAATTTTCCCCGTTTTTGCTACATTTTCACTGCTGCTCGACTCCTATTGGTCGTAGCGTGATGTTATATAGCCTTCCTACCAGTAGTTCCTGGGATTACTGCGCTCAAATAAACAAACTCTTCATCTTTATAATATTAGTAAAGACAATTATATTACATGGTAGAAACATCCAATTTTTAAAAAATGGGAATACTACTAAACACCATTAACCTACAAATAATCTAGAAAGCTGAAATTTGAAGTTTTCAGACATTTTAGGTAAAAGACCGAAAAGAACCGAAACAAAAGTAATATTTTTGAAAAATTATTTATTACACACATTGTATACCTATTGCATTCTTGACATTTGGTGCATGAGTACAGTCAAATGCAACATAAGTAAATTAAGTAATCCAGACAAGTTAATGAATATTAAGTAGCGACAGGTTGATAAATTGACCCTTTAATGTTGATAACCGCCGTACATTATCTATACTAATATCATAAAGCTGAAGAGTTTGTTTGTTTGAACGCGATAATCTCAGGAACTACTGGTCCGAATTGAAAAAATATTTAACTGTTCGATAGCCCATTTATCGAGGAAGGCTATAGGTTATATAACATCACGCCACGACCAATAGGAGCGGAGCAGCAATGAAAAATGTTGCAAAAACGGGGCAAATTTACGCAGACCGAGTCTTGCTTTATAAGTCAATACTTTAATCTATATTTGAGTCATAACTCCAATTAAAACATTATTAATATAATCATTATTATAGTAATTACACTCTCGATTGTTTATTTATTACTCGTCTTAAGAGGTTAATTACCACCGAGTAATATGTTTATTATATCTATAACAAGAATGTTATTAGAAAATTATCGTCTTGTTGTGCCCTTTATTTTGATACCTACCTGGTCAGAAGAAAAGAAAATCAAGTGAAACTTTAGCCACGCCTGACGGCAGCCATATTGCTTTTACATCGGTAACCCAGCCTATGTTAGGGCTCGTTCCCATTATACGACTTATTAGAGACGACAGTCGGCCAACGATAAAATAATTGACAGACAAACAGTAAATATAATAATAATTATTATTTATCATAATAAACATTATAGTACAATTTATTTTATTTTTAATCATTCGTTACAAGTACTTTGGCCAATACTTAAGCACAATAGTTTTTACCTTTATTGTAAGTAGATGCTCGTACTATATTGTACCCACTAAGGCTGATTTTAGTTTATCTCATGTTTCAAGTTTTTGATAATACATTAGTCGCAGCACCTTACCCCTGTATCAAGTTTATAAACATTCAAACATTGTAAAATTGGCAATTTGAAAAGAGTGGCCGCGAATTTTATTGCCAGGTTCTTTTCTCGGACTTTACCTATTGTTTGCGAACTTGGCATTACATGTACCTACATGTAGAATCCCGACGTATCACAAAAGTTGTTTTGCATCGTAAGTGAATAAATAATTCGCAGCGCCCGACTGTAAACTATATAGAGCTATTCCCATTATTTCGATTGTTTATCGTCAGTCTTTGAAATATTTTATTGTTGAACGGCTGTCGTGTCTAGCTCGGCGGGTCGCTAGCTAGTCGGTTGACTGGCCTGTTGGTCTAGTGGTTAGTGACCCTGACTGCTAAGCCAGAGGTCGTTCGATCCCCACCCAGGATAAAACTTTGTGTGATAAACACGATGGTTTATTCTGTGTCTGGGTGTAACTTATCTATAATATGTATATATTTAGAAATATTTATTTAAGTGTGTTTATCAGTTGTCTGGTTTCCATAGTACAAGTTCTGCTTAGTTTGGGTTCAGATGGCGTTGTGTGAGTTGTCCCAAGATATTATTATTATTATTTTGTCGTTGTAAACGACCATGATAATTCTAACGTGGCTACGATAGATAGTCGCAACAACGACACACGATTTGTCGTAACTATAGCTTGAGGCGTTTTTAGGATTCCGCACCTCAAAAGAAAACAACGGAAACCTTATAGCATCACTTTGTTGTCGGTCCGTCTGTCTTTTAAGACCCTTAATCTTGGGATCCCATGGAGGTATCGAGTTGAAATTGAACCTTAAACTTAAGTCTACAGCCCCTTGAAGCTGTGAAAAAATCAAACTTCTAAATTATAAAAACAAGACACGAGCGTTTATTTTAAAAACTGCGACACTCGAATCCTGAACTACTTATAATATGTAACTAAAAATGTTTACGGAACTCTCAGTGGACGAGTCCGAGTCGCACTTGTCCGGTTTCTTATTGTTTAACGACTGTCGTGCTAGCCGTTCCAATTGACTTGACAATCTGTCGTTCTATATACCAACACCTACGACGCTTTAAACGACACGATATTTTGTTGTTACGACACCGTGGAAACGCGCCCATAGGGCGTTTTCCCACGAGGTTTGACACGGTTTACGAAACGTACGACACACCTGTCCTCTGGACGTTTTCCCATCGAGCGACGATTTCAGCAGTGACGCAGCAGTCGTGTTAATTTTTTTTAATCAACACAAACAGACTGAACTGTGTACCACAGCATGCAGCATAGCCACTATCCAGAACCTGTATAAACATACAGGTTCTGGATAGTGGCTATATCGTCAAAAAAACGTAACAAACATAGCAGCATCTAACGACATAGCGAATTGTAGTTTGAAAAACGTGTGTCGTGCTGTCCTGTGTCGTTGCGTGATTAACCGGTTAATGTATGACGCCCGGAGCAGAGGCGAAAGGTTAAAAATTTACGAAGGTAACCCGATACAAAAGAATGTCTAGCTGGACACGGTTCTTTGTACCTTTAAGATTATGTAACTAGGATTCATAGGGAAACTGAAAGTAATGGCGCTCTAAAGACCCTCAGCCACTGGCCCGGAGTCTTCAAAGCGTTTTGTCGTGTCGTGTCGTGCCTCGTGGGAAAACGCCCTTATTTGGACTCATATAGCAATTCTAAAAATAAGTACCACAATCATCTAAATCGCTTTCGGATATCGCTGTCCAGCCAAAGACACTTGAGTGTTCTGGATAGGAATGTGAAAATTGACATTACACCAAATTTTCACCCGACACATGATTCAAGGAGAATCTAAACACAATGATCACATACTAGCTTCTCGCTGATATATAAACTACATTAGTGTGAAGTTTCATCAAAATCCGTTCAGTAGTTTTGCGTGAAAGAGCAACAAAAATGTACCCTCACAAACTTTCGGGTTTAATAATAATTAGTAGAATTGTCTTTAAAGCTTTTACTCTATACTCTCAAATTAGCAGACGTTTTAAGAACATTTTAATTAGCGAATGCTTTATATACACCCTGTATAGGACACCACTCTTTAAAGGCACTTTAGGGCAAACTGGGAAACATCTAAGATACTAGACACGCTTTATATCAAAGTCTAGAGATATGGTTTTTCTTTTCTATATTTCCTGGGTCCATCACCAATTAGTTCAAAAATGTTGTCTGCCAAATTAAGGGTTAGCCCGCTTGGCTCTGGCTTGGCAATAAAGCCTTGGGCCCAACAAGGCCTCTTGCTGTGTTTGTTACTTTAAGGTGAATAGTTAAGTATCGTTTAAGTATTCGGAGGCAAAAAGTCGACCACCTTATTCATAATAAATTTGTTGTCCGACTGTTTTGTGTTTGTTTGATTCCATTTTCAAAATTGAATAGAATTTGATTTATAATCATATGAAAGAGAACTTATTATTCCGGGTTAGAGTCTACATCGCGTATTGTGATATAGACTCTAACCCGGAATAAGCAGTAAAATATGTATAATATAATAAAAATAAATAATTATAAGATTATAAGAATAACAGTCACCAAAGGACAAATAAAAAAACACATATTTGCGTTTATGTTATTGAAAGACTTAATAACCAATCCACAAATACGCCTGAAACGTCGGTAAATAAATTAAAAGTTAATTAAACTTAAATATATCTACGAGATTAGAATAGAACCCATAACCTATAACGGCTGGTTTAATATTCTATCTATAGGTCAATTATGCAACTATTTTACAAAAAGCTCCATATAAAATACGTCAAAATTCTATCTCTAGTAGCTAAAACCAGCCGGAAATTGTACAAAGATTTTTTTAAAGACTTTTTTTTCGACTCCCGCAGTATGGAACAAGCCCTGTGTCTTGGGGACTTTACTCACATACAAGTCACGGACACAAATTACACCCAGACTCAGAACAACAATTTGTGGATCACACAAAGCGGTGTCCTGTGTGGGAATCGAACCCACGACCACTTGCGTAGAAGACGGATACACTTCCACTATATATGTATACTATTCAATTTTGAAAATGGAATCAAACAAACACAAAACAGTCGGACAACAAATTTATTATGAATAAGGTGGTCGACTTTTTGCCTCCGAATACTTAAACGATACTTAACTATTCACCTTAAAGTAACAAACACAGCAAGAGGCCTTGTTGGGCCCAAGGCTTTATTGCCAAGCCAGAGCCAAGCGGGCTAACCCTTAATTTGGCAGACAACATTTTTGAACTAATTGGTGATGGACCCAGGAAATATAGAAAAGAAAAACCATATCTCTAGACTTTGATATAAAGCGTGTCTAGTATCTTAGATGTTTCCCAGTTTGCCCTAAAGTGCCTATAAAGAGTGGTGTCCTATACAGGGTGTAACAGAAAGGTGTGGTCAAATTACAGCAGCATAGTGTATGTTGTCAGTATTGCACCTACAATGGTGCCATAGCTGGTTGCATTATTATTACATAGTTATAGCATATTCTTTTTGTTAAAATTCAGTAGTGAAAGGCGTATGGCATAAGAATTATACGTTGTCAAAAATGCTAGTCAATGGACAAATTGTCACATTCGTGTTCAACCTAACCTACCTACCAGAGGCGAAGGGTTAAAAACATTCTGAGGTAAACCGATACAAAAATATACTAAGTAACTATACACCAAAGGGAAACCGAAAGTAATGGTGTTCTAAGAGCCCTCCGCCACTGCTACCTACAACCTATTACTAATTAAAGATCACTTACGATGTTATTTATGACGTTATTAAGCGTTATCAGTCAATGAACTTCAACTCCGATAATGCAGTAGTTTTAAATCATGCGATACTTTCATTCTTAAACTACTGCCGTTAATACACCTGTAACCTTCAATAAGGGACTTTTTTATAATACAAAATATTTTGTACTAAGACTGAAGAAGATGAATATTAAGACATTTTCTGCTACTAACAATAGCAATAGTAAGTATACTTAAGAAATAATACATCATTCTCAGACCAGTGCATTCGCAGTAAATACGCCGTGACAGACACACATACAGACAGAAACACGAAAGATCCTATAAGGGTTCCCTTTTTCATTCGGAGGTATTGAACCCTGAAAACCTTTTTTAACAACAGACAGCACATGCGGCCATCTGATTCCAAACTAGGCTGAGCATGTACTATGGAAACCGGACAACTGATAAACATAATTACATATTTCTGAATAACTTAATAAAATTACACTCAAATAATCAATCTCATCATACAAAAAAATATCCTGAATAGAAATCGAACCACTGGCTAAGCAGTGAGGGTCACTAACCTCTAAACCAGCAGGTCAGTCAATCTAGTTTTTTTTTTCTTTTTTAAAGACGACTCCCGCAGTAGTTTACAAGCCCTGTGTCGCGGGGGACTTTACAAACATACAAGTCACGGACACAAAGTACACCCAGACTCGTAACAACAATTTGTGGATCACATCACACAAAGCGGCGTCCCGTGTGGAAATCGTACCCACGACCTTTTGCGTAGCAATCGAACACACTCCCACCGCGCCACAGAGGCAGTCAATGAATATAGGTAGCCTCAACGTAGAAAAGACGTCATACGACACATAATATGCCTTCATATCGCCCATTGTCTTCAGTCACACAGAGCTCAGTCACCCATTGTTTTGCCGTAAGCGTAATGCATAGGTATTATTAATTAATTAAACAATGTAAGTATAAGGTCCAACAGACGAAATTTCCACTGAAAGGAGCAGACAACGAATAGAAAATGGTTTTGAAGTAATATACTGGCTGTCGATTTAGTCAGTCGAATCCCCCGAGATCGGTAAAGTAGGTATCCTAATATGATCACCCGATCATACTATGATACCTACTTTCCCGAAATCAAAAAAATATGTTTCGAATCCGAGTCAATGCCCTTGTTTTTTTTTCTTGCAATGTGTGATGGAGTTCCACATTACTAGCAATCTCGTTCACCCCTCCAACTAAGTTCAATGGATAGGTTTCGAACCCGCGACCTCACGATTGCGAGACCGATGCCTTAGCCATTAGGCTACCGCCGCTTAACTAAAGCTAACTAGTATTTTTTTATTGATTTCGAATTGATCGAAACGTCAAGCAATTTTAAGGTAAAAAATTCGCATTAATTCCCGTATAATGAATGGTTTTTTATAGTATAGCCCTAAAATGCCCAATGAAAACAAACACTAAAAATAAATTATTTAACGACCGAAACATATGATAAATATCATAAATATTATAAAGCGGAAGAGTTTGTTTGTTTAAACGCGCTAATCTTAGGTCCGATTTGAAAAAATCTTTTTTTGTTGGATAGCCCATTTATCGAGGCTATATAACATCACGCTACGACCAATACGAGCGGAGCAGCGACGAGAAATGTTGCAAAAAACGGGAAAAATTTACGCATACGAAGTTGCGCGGGACAGCTAGTATATCATAAAAATCTATAGAGTGTACCGACTAAAAGTTGACTGATTTGAAATGACATACAGTAAAAAAAACTCAATTGTCAGGACATAGTGTACGTATTAGTAAAGTTTTTAAAAAATCGGCCAAAAGAGTCGGAAATTTGGTTGCAATTTTGTATGAAGAAATATCACGCTTATATTATAAAGGCGAAAGTTTGTGAGTATGCGAGTGTGTGTTTGTTACTTCTTCATGCCTAACAGGTGAAGCGATTTTAATAAAATTAGGTATGGAGTTAGCTGACACCCTGGATTAACACATAGGCTAATAAACCGCGGATAACACCGCGGGGCGCAGCTAGTAAAACATAACGCCAAATTTCATAGTTTAGTATTATAATAAACGTGTGTGCACACACGTAGCACGCAGGCGGTTTGCTATTTACAAATGATAAAATAGGGCACCTAGGTAGTCGATAATGAACGAAGTAATTAAGGTTGTTACTACAACAAACTAATTTAAAAGTAAAAGTTGGACAGGCTAATTTCCAGAGCCATTAACTAATGTTGTTTTAGAAGCGGTCCATTTTTAGGTGTAACCTAAATACGGAATACGGGCCCCTGTCGGCGGGCGTGGAAGGGTTGAGAAATAGGGTTGTAGCTTACCTCTTTATGTTCAGAGCGAGGGGCCTATGACACACAGGTGAGCAGATAAATGGATCAGTGAGATAAAGGAACATTGTTTGTATATTACCTACAATTACTGTATTTAATATGCGTTAGTCAGGAACTAACTAAAGATTGAAACTGAGAATAATTAACGCGACCCGGTGCGTTCAAATTTGATTTATAATCATATAAAAGTGAGTCAATATCGCGTATTGTGATATAGACTTTAACCCGGAATAAGCAGTAAAATAAAAGAATAACGTAGTCACCAAAGGACAAATAAAATACACATAATTACGTTTGTGTTATTGAAAGACTAAATAACCAATCCACCAATACGCCCATAACGTCGGTGAATATAACCCGTAACCTATAACGGCAGTTTCAATATTCTATCTATAGATCGATTCAGCAACTATTTGACTAAAGCTCCATACAAAATACGTCCAAATTCTATCTCTAGTAGTCAAAACCGGCCGGAAATCGTATAAAGAATTTTATTAATGAGTTCAATTATTGTGAGAATGACAACTACGAGAATACCAGCGTAGCAATTTTCGGACTGCAACAATACTTAAAGCAGGTCCTATGTCCGGCACAAAATTACTTTAATATGTACTTTGTTTAATTTTTGTTCTGTATATTGTGACAAAATTATTTTATTCTTTCTTTATACTCTGAACCAGTGATCTTTGAGCATACTTAGGCTTAACTTAAATAAAATTTCCCAACAAAAAAGTCATAGCGCGCAAGCCTAGCATAATTTTAAGACGATTTCTATAAAATCTTTGTCAACTTTTACCTAAGCTTAGTTTGAGATAAGTCTAAGTACGTTCTATAGATCTCAACTTGAGTTTCATAAGACCCTTGCCTTAGTCAAATAGGACGTAACAAATACCTACATTAACATTACGATTGCCAACCCTATTGACAAGGACATTTGAGGACACTTGAGTAACCCTTTTTTACCGCGTCCTGCTAAACTTTTCTATCGATCTATTCTATATTTTTAGTTCGCAAAGTGCCTGTAACAAAGAGACTTTTGAAGTGGGTCTTCGGTGAAGGGTGTCTGGACATGTGTGTTAAAGGTCGAGACAGAAAATATTAACTTGGAAAAAATATATTGATAAAAAATACCTATTTTAACGAATAGGATATAAACTTTCGCGATTTTTATACATATTAGATATATTTCGGGACTTAAACGCATGAATTATTTAAAGGTACTACTAAGCCTTTTTTTTGACCGTTAATAAAACGTTAGTATCTTTAAATAATTCATGCGATTAAGTCCCCAAATATATTTAATAAGGATATAGTATGTTTTACGATATGTTTATTAAGGATGGACGCGCACTGTGGATTTGATCGCAGACCTAATTATTTGTCATAGTTTATTTTATAGTTTTAAAGTCTTGACAAACACCGGAAACCGTACAATGGAGTGATATAATTAAACTGCCTCTGTGGCGCGGTGGGAGTGTGTCCGACTGCTACCCAAGAGGTCGTGTGTTCGATTCCCACACGGGACACCACTTTGTGTGATCCACAAATTGTTGTTACGAGTCTGGAGCTCCTTATTTTGGATGCGCGTGAATGAGAGACGAGCCGGTCGAGAGCCTGATGGTAGCTCTCACGTTTCCCCATAACAGTATCAGTGCCACCCATATTCGTTTTTGGGTAAGATCTGAGTATCACCATGCCGCAGCGATCCTATTCTAAGGCATTCATTTGTAAGCTTTGACGTACAGAACACTAAAAATCAGCATAACTTTTACTAAGAATACTTTTTCCCTGAAATCAATTCACTCACCTTCAAATATATTCTGAATGATGAGGTAGCTCTGGGTAACGACGATGAGCAGAGCGACGTGAGTCCACGCGAAGAGACTGAACTGCCTCATGTAGTACTTCTTGACGAGAGACAGTACGAACCAGACGAAACCCACGCAGTACAGGCTGAAGGATATGAAGCGGTGGTACGTCACCAGGAATTTGAGATAGTCCTGTTGACAGAATGAAGTGTTTAGTTAAAGAATAATATTATTATAATGTTTTAGACTATAGGTCTTAATTGAGTGATGATTTTATTTTTCGTTAAAATATTGAAAAATGATGATCTATAAAATTGTATTGTGTACAAATCGCGAAAGTTTAGGAACATATTGTTAAAGAATGTTGAAAGGAACGTCTTCGTAACAGCGTTTCTCAGCATACATATTAGTATTCTATGTCAATGGGGTTTATTTTCATAATAAATTTTTTTTTTCTTTGTTAATAATAATAATCTTTATTTCCTCACCACAACAACTACATTTCATATCATTTTAACAATGTTATTCTTATTGTTTTGTACATTTTAGTAATTTATTGTGGGAGACTGGTGCCTAAGCTAAGCTCGAGGCTTGTGTTTCAGGACACCAGGCCCCCCCTTATTTATACATGTATGGCTTTCAAATCGTTACAACGATGTACATAAAAGTTACCGCACTTTTATGTACATTGTTGCAACGATTACGGTACTCTCTGTTTGCCTATGTTAATAAAAAAATAACAGTTATTTAGATAAAAATGATTTATTCACTTCGGAAGCAAAATACTAGACTTGTGAAAAGTCGATTCTACATTTACTTGTAATGCCTGTTCGCAAACAATAGGTAAAACCCGAGAAAAGAACAGGCAATAAAAACTCGTGGCCACTCTTTTCAAATTGCCAATGTTTACAATGTTTCTCTGTTTATAAACTGTATATGCAGGTAAGGTGCTGCCACCATTATATTATACACCATATTAGAGGACTGATGCAAAAAAAAGAGGTCAATAATATTAGAAGAGTACATTTGGATTGGATATATCAGCCTCAATGGGCATAACATAGTAGGAGCATTCACTTACGATGTAAAAACTTTATGTGCTTAAATATTGGCCAATTTACTGCTACTTTTCAAGAGTATATCTATCTTCTTGGGGAACAAGGAAGGATCCAGATATAACCTTAGGAGAGGAGATACAAAAATAGATCAAAAATAAGTACATGGACATAGATCCAGCCCAGTCGGAGAGTTACAACATCCAATACATCATCTTATCAACAAAAAAATACCGCCCCGATATTCAGCTATTCGTTAAAATGTTAATTAAACTATGTCAAGTAACTCTACCTTGACGTGATTCTACCTGTGCATTTACTATTTGTTGTTAGGAAAACACAAATACTCTATTATTATTTCAATGTAAACATTCATGAATGTAAAACCGAAAGTACAATTGTTTATACATGCACATACATAATTCATAATGCTCTCTTACAATTTATCATGAGCCGGTAAATGATAACTCTAGCATTTGTTCCAAAGAGGCACATTATGTTGCGATAATAATAAATATTATATGAGCAACTAGGTACAGTTTATGATTATGACCTAGGCTACGCCCTCATGAATACCAGTTATTGCAACTGCAACTGTCATAAAGATCCCACCAGGCAATTTACTTGGCCTACACACATGTAATAATTAACCTAAAAAGATCTCCTTGATTTACTAAGAACCATACTTAATTAAAACACATGTAACTAAAAAATTGGATTGAAGTAATTTTTTATAGGCATTTCTTGCCAAAGACTTTACAAATACAATAATTGCATTTTTGAAAGATAGAAAAATTTGAAATCCAGACTCAGGAATCGAACCCGAGACTTCCGTAGCCAAACCGGGGCCAGAAGCGAACCACCTATCTGGACTATGTTACTAGATATCAAATCTTTCCATCTCTTAATGCTTGCGGGTGAGGCCCCCGCAGCGCCATCTAGTTGGTAGTTTAAGAACTATCACGGCTTTTGTTATTGCTTCGTTGCAGAGAGCATTTTAACAAATTATGATGACGCAGGCCGAATATTGAAGTAATTTTTTATAGGCATTTCTTGCCAAAGACTTTACAAATGGGGGCCTAACCCGCAAGCATTAAGAGATGGAAAGAATTGATATCTAGTAACATAGTCCAGATAGGTGGTTCGCTTCTGGCCCCGGTTTGGCTACGGAAGTCTCGGGTTCGATTCCTGAGTCTGGATTTCAAATTTTTCTATCTTTCAAAAATGCAATTATTGTATTTGTAAAAAATTGGATGCTCGAAAATTGGCATGAGCACATCCCTAGCATTCGGTTCTTGCATTACGCGTTTGCGTATCATTATTTGACGTCTCTTTCGCACAAGATCAACTCAAACGATACACATTAATATGCCACTAGCCTATGCCCGCGGCTTCGCCCGCGTTGATGCCAGATAGCTACCAAAATATTTTAACGGCAAAGTTTCATTCTAACTTTGCAGCCACGTTTTACCCCTTTAGGGGGTGAATTTTCAAAAATCCTTTCTTAGTCCTATGTTATGAAAGGAACCCCTGTGCGAAATTTCAAGTTTCTAACCCTTATACTTTAGGCCCTGCGTTGATACGTCAGTCAGTCCGTCAGCTTCTCCTTTTATATATTTAAATTATATTTTATATTCAGAAGCAATAATTAAACGCAATCAATAAAAGACTAGTTTACAAGATGCCAGCGTGTAGGAAAGAGACGTCAAATAATGATACGCAAACGCGTAATGCAAGAACCGAATGCTAGGGATGTACTCATGCCAATTTTTTAGTTACATGTGTTTTAATTAAGTATGATTCTTACTTTAGACTTTTAGACCATGTAAGGTTTATTGCTTTAATTTAATTGCATGTTAAGGCATGAAACTTGAATCGTGTAAATCAACTGACAGTGATTATCGGCATATCAAAATTGAGCGACGTCTAAGTATTCAGTCGTAAACAATAACAATATATAATAAAAAATCGGATAAGCGCGAGACGGACTCGTCTACCTAGGGTTCCGTACCAATTTGTAGGTACATATTATAAACATGGGATAGGACCCAAAAATTTTCAACTTTTTTTATTTTTTGCAATTTTTCCTTTATTTGAGCTGTAAAAAAAAAAAAAAATAAGGTAAATTTTTGTACCTACTTACAAGTTTTTGCCAAAGTCTAAATTTGCCCATACTTTGATTTTTATACACCTAATAGGGACTATAATTTTAACTTGCTAGGTCCACTCATTCCTGATAAAATTAGTGGTGGTAGACGGACAGACGGACAAGAGAGTGATCTTATAAGGGTTCCTTTTTTACCTTTTGAGGTATGGAACCCTAAAAAGTTTCAATATACATTACAATATACATCATATTTCCTCAGTTACACAAGAAATTTTACGATCGACAATGCAGAACCGAATAGACGTAAAGAGGTCGACCAATTAGTTGATTGGTTGCTTAATCCGATAGCGCAATTAGGTTAATATATGCTAGCACAGTACCTATGTATATACTATGAGTAGATTTTACTAGTATACCTTACTATGAAAAGGCCACCCTAGTCGATGATTCTACCATACAAACGCGTATAAGTGATTACTCCTCTGTATAAGGTCGTAAGTCAAAGCTTTTAATTAATATCAATTAGTTTTATCATAAACTAAGCTTGTAGAAAGCTATAATTAAAAATAAATTAGTTATCGCCAAAATTGTTGTTAAAATTGTGAAAATTCTTGTACGTTGTAAGGCTTATAAATTTCCAAATATTTATTTATTTTCAATTATCGTTGGCTACAAGCCTAGTTTATGATAAAACGAATTGATATTAATTTTAGGCTTGGATTTACAGAGGCTTTGATTTTCACTTAGGTATGTACGTTTGTATGGTACAATCGGCGACTAGGACGCCGCAAGGCAGTACCTAAATCGTCTCCACTCTGAGAGACGATATAGGCCTACGTAGGCCCAATGCGAATAGGGTAAATGACTGTCAAGTCAAATCAATATCTTTTTAAGAAACGTCAAAACGATGCTCCTCGAACTAATTTATATGAAAATACAAAACAATGACGTCATTCTTTTGTATGGTCAAATCATGTAGTTTAAATGTTTGTTTTGATGTTTATAAATTTATGACAACGTAAAATTGTAGAGAAACATTGTTTTTCAGAATATTTTAGCAAATGCTATTTCCTGTATAGTGTAAAAAAATTGTTATTGTAGTCATCTACCCAATTAAAGTTGGAATTACTATATATAATTAGTATACGCCATAAAAATGCATTTTGCTCAATCTATACTGTTATTAAGAGGAAAGAATTGTTTGTCATGGATAGGTAGGTAATCTCGGAAAACACTAAACCTATTTCGATGATATTCGATTAAAGATTCATAGCGCAGGCAGAGAACAGCTAGTCATTAATTTTCATGTCTGCCTTTGTGGCGCAGTGGGAGTGTATCCGACTGCTACCCAAGAGGTCGTGGGTTCGATCCCCACCCAGGATAAAACTTTGTGTGATGAGCTCGATGGTTTATTCTGTATCTGGGTGTTATTTATCTATAATATGTATGTATTTAGAAATATATAAGTATGTTTATCAGTTGTCTGGTTTCCATAGTACAAGCTCTGTTTAGTTTGGGATCAGATAGCGTTGTGTAAGTTGTCCCAAGATATTATATTATTATGTATTAATTACACGAACCTTATAACCCGATAAATGTATAACCAGACAAACCTAGTACAAACCTGATAAGACAGTCGGACATCCGAAACACTTCAACAACATGTAAGTAAAAAAAAATACCCGTTTTACAAAACCGGTGTCCCACATGTGTAACTCCTTATCAAATCACTGCCTACGCAAACAGTAGGCAGAGTCGACGACGACGTCAGAATAACGTGTCCAATACAATGTAAGTAGTTCCATTCAACAGTGAGTCGTGATCATGATTTCATTCATTGATAAAACGTACGTAGAGTTCTGTGTATCTTTATTCTTGTCAATTATGTATATAATATGTATATATAATAATATTTGGGTTAATAATTATGACGTAGTGGTCAGATCGATAAATTAGCGAGATATGTAAACTATGATGCATCGCAGACAAGTATAGTTGCGTTTCTTAAGTAATAAGGCGTGATTGTTTGCTACCGTACTGAAAGAGAAAGAAATTCTTCCTGCCAGAAAGTTCCTAAAAAAACAGGCCCATAAAGTGCAACCTAAGACATCAATTGAGGATATTTTTTGGGGAATCTCGAGTTTATATCAGAAAAAACTTCCAAAATCAATTGTCATAATGCTACTTAATGTCTTGGGTACCTAACTAACCTAACTCTTCTCATTGTATATTATGTACTAGCACTCGCACAACTTCGTATGCGTGAGTTTTCCCGTTTTTGCAACATTTTTCATTGCTGCTCCGCTTCCATTAGTCATAGCGTGATGTTATGTAGCCTATAACTTTCCTTGATAAATGGGCTATTCAATAGTAAAATATTTTTTCAATTCGGACCGTAGCTCCTGAGATCCTATAACTTTCTTTGATAAATGGGCTATTCAATAGTAAAATATTTTTTCAATTCGGACCCATAGTTGAGATTATCGCATTCAAACGAACAAACTCTTCAGCTTTATAACATTAGTATAGATTCAAAGTATTTCTATTTGAGCGGCTCTACGGGAAGGTAGTTCCAGTCAGATAATATTAGAACACATAGTCGGCAATTTTGAATAATTGAAGTGGCCGCCTTTAGCAGTAAATAGACACACTTATGTGACCCATATTCGGACATAATGGGCATATCACTATGTGATATTATATATTATAGTTTGGCACCACCCTATTCAAAGTGTCTACATCTACGCGCAAGACTGGAAACTAACGATTTGTCAACAACCACTTCAAGAAAAAAATATTTGAAGAAGCGTTTTTAGGGTTCCGTAGCCAAAATGGCAAAACGGAACCCTTATAGTTTCGCCATTTCCTTCCGTTCGACTGTCCGCACTGCTCAGATACTGTTAGTGCTGAGCAAAAGTGCGGCTGCCTCTGTGGCGCGGTGGGAGTGTTTCCGACTGCTACGCAAGAGGTCGTGGGTTTGATTCCGATACGGGACACCACTTTGTGTGATCCACAAATTGGTGTTCCGGGTCTGGGTGTACTTTGTGTTCGTGAATTGGTCCCTCGCGACATAGAGCTTGTACCATACAACGGGAGTCGTCTTTTAAAAAAAAGACTGTTAGGGCTAGGAGGCTGTAATTTTGCATGGATACACATATTAGTAATTTTTTTTGTTGTGATTTTTTTTCTCACCTTTCCCATTGTGTGGGATATTATGTCTTTTAAAAACGTTTAGGGGTTCGGAAGACGATTTTTAGATTTAGCGATCCGTTTGTAAAATATTAAGCTGCTATATATTAAGCTTTTTAGTTTGTTAGAGTCAAGTGTGCCCCCTCTCCCATGCCAGCTAAATGGTTGATGTTGGGTATGTTAAAAAAAATCTCGGTAGTAGAATATATAGGTAGTGAAATTTTGTCACAGCTAAGTAGGCTTTACAAGTTTACGAGGAACAGCTGAGCCAAAGAGAAGTAAAAAAAAAATCGTACGAATTCCATTGAAAAATATTATTAAGTAGTTATAACGTTGTAAGTATGAAACAAAAACAACAGAAAACCCACTTCTTAAGCCACATTATTCGGATGGGGGGGAGACTACGGAACCCTACATTCTGCGTGGCCCGACATGCACTTGACCGGTTTTTCGTTTACGAAATGGTTTAATCAGACGTCCCATTACCTAAGCGTCGGATTACGCGCCTTTAAAATACACCGCAAATTCGCTTATTCTAAAGAAGGGTAAATACTAATTTGAGATAATAAATCTAAGAATGTAATTTCAGTGTCACTATCAGAAAATCGTCTTGCCAATGATAAGCAGGTGAATGAACTTTTTAACCGTAACTGCGATAATGGTAGGTAGTTTGTGGTTTTTCATAACTTTGTAGAAGGTGAAATCTCTACTATTATAATACGGTCGTGACTGCCAAGTCAAATCAGTCTCTTTTTATGAAATGTCAAAACGATATGCTCTATAGAAATGTGTATGGAATAGCAACCCATGACGTCTTAAGTTCCTATCGTCAAATCATTACTTTTAGTATTCGTTTTCATGCTTTCAAATTAAAAAACATGATAAATTGTAAAAGAACAATTATTTTCAGAGCATTTTATGATCTACTATTACCTGATTGATTAGTATAAAAAAATTTACATTTATTGTAGTCATAGTCAACTACCCAATTGTAAAGTACTAGAAAAAAAAAATATTCTAAGAAGCTCTTTTAAGCCCATCTTTTGACATTTAGAAAAGCCTTTCTTTGGAAACATATTTTTTTTTTTTCTCCGTCTTTTTAGTCCGGCAGTAAGAGAAAAACAAAATCTATACTTATATTATAAAGCTGAGTTAGTTTGTTTGTTTGAACGCGGTAATCTCAGGAACTACTGATTCAAATTGAAAAATTATTTTATTGTTGGACAGCCCATTTATCGAGGAAGGCTATATAACATCATGGTACGATCAATAGGAGCGGAACAGCAATGAGAAATGTTGCAAAAACGGGGAAAAATTACGCAGACGAAGTTGCCCGGGACAGCTAGACATAAATACAAAAACTCGCCACAAAAAACATAGGTACATGCGTGCAGGCAAGCTACATATCAAATTGTTTAGTTTACTAGTTTTATTGTGTTTTTCGGATGAAGGTGTATATATAGGTAGGTAGGTACCTACTTCAAAATAGGTCGGCGATAAAAAAGTGGCTAGCGTCGAAGTTAAACTGATAAAGTTTGGTACAAATAAGTATACCAGATATCAAACGATAAATACCACAACAAAGTTCGATTTTATATATATTATTGATAATAATATAAAAATGTTGTCTTTGCCGTCCAAACGCTAAGAATTTTAAGAAGAATATTTTCCTATTGTTCTGTTTAACTAAAATATTAAAAGTAAGTCAGCAGTTCAATAGGGTACGGGAAAAATTGTCATATAGGCTTCGGACACAAATAAAACCCGTAGTCTAATTTTTTTAAGACCTTAGTACAAGTAGGATGCGACACAGATCGCATGCCAAGCATAACAAATCACCAACCCAATTAAACACACTGTCAAATGTCCCAAAGGCGACAGATCGCAGTGAAAATAGAGATAAAAAAAAACAGGGCAAGAGCATATCGGAACACACTTAGTGTAGGGTTCCGCAGCCTCAAACAATTGCATCAGTAGAAGAGTATGTTCATGGCACCTACGCTTTACGCTATTTGTTGAGAAACGCAGTTATTACCTTAAAAATACCTATTACAAAAATCTATTGTATAACGAACGGCAGGATTGCTTAGGTCGAAAGACACACGTTAGAAATTACATAAGCTATTTTATTTTTGATTATAATTTTAAAACAACGCCCTAAATCAAGAAATTCTCGCTATTTGTCTCTGTTGCGCGGTGGGAGTGTATCCGACTGCTACGCAGGTCGAGTAAGAGGTCGTCGGTTCGATCCCCACCCATGATAAAACTTTGTGTGATGAGCACGATGGTTTATTCTGTGTCTGGGTGTAATTTATCTATAATATGTATGTATTTAGAAATATATAAGTATTTTTATCAGTTGTCGGGTTTCCATAGTACAAGCTCTGCTTAGTTTGGAATCAGATTACGTTGTGTGAGTTGTCCCAAGATATTATTATTATTATTATTAAAACTTATCAAACATACACGTATGAATCAATAAATGTAAGTACACATAAGATACACATACGTTAATAATATAAAAGCGTTTAGATCTAAGACCTAGGCGAAGCCATAAAAAGAACAAAGGTTAATTCAGTTCTAGACTAAGGTTTCACGTGACAATTGAAACCTTAAATAAATAAACATAGTCGGCTCCCCATGTCTACGAAGCTATAGTAACTATATAGATATCCACAAAGACATGTTTTATATGTAGATACTAGCTGTCCCGCACTTCGTCTGCGTAAATTGTTCCCGTTTTTGTAACTTATCTCATTGTTGCTCCGTTCCTATTGGTCGTAGCGTGATGTTATATAGCCTATAGGCTGCCTCGATAAATGGGCTATTCAACAGTGAAAGAATTTTTCAAATCGGATCAGAAGTTCCTGAGATTACCGCGTTCAAACAAACAAACTCTTCAGCTTTATAATATTAGTATAGATATACCTACAGGTGTGGTAGAAACAAGCCTTGACAAAACAAAGCAATGTACGTATCGATTGCATTCCGTTACAAATTACAAGTTAAATGGTTTCTACACCTTTTTGCAATATTGAATAATTTCTCCCCGTTTTTGAAACATTTCTCGTCGCTTCTCCGCTCCTATTAGTCGTAGCGCGATGTTATATAGCCTATAGCCTTCCTCGATAAATGGGCTATCCAACAAAAAAATAATTTTTCAAATCGGACCAGTAGATCCTGAGATTAGCGCGTTTAAACAAACAAACAAACAAACAATCAAACAAACAAACTCAACCGCTTTATAATATTAGTACTTATAGATAACTACGTAGTAATTATTAGACAGTATTGACTAATAAATTAGTTAAGAAATCGATAGTGCGTTAAACACAAATCACTCGCTATGACTACACTTTGATCGCGCATTCGTCCGCGTGTATATCGAATATCGCGATAAAAAGCAAACTATGTCTTCCGGGCCCTCACACTATTTCTTTATCAAAGGACCAGCCAATTTGCCGTATGAAAACGTAAAAACAAAGTTGTGTTTATAATAAAAATATAAAAAAAAGCCTTTAGCCCTCGTCTCCTTGAATCTGCTACTGTATTAAATAACATATACAAGCTATTACTGGCTCAGCTTCGTGTTAAAATATCCTATAATTGCCTAGACTCCAAGGGTAGATTACGCGAAACAGGGCCCGGCTCGAATTTTATATAGAAAACTTAAATATCAGTACACAAAAAAAATTGAGTGACTAGCCAAAGAGTTCTTCTAGTAGATGATAAAAAGAAATTTAAGGATGTCTTAACATTAACCGGAAAAAATATCTTTATTCTATTTTCATAGTTATGGCGTTCGTAATGTAACATGTACACACGAATATTTGACTTTATCGATGAATCAGTCATGAAAAACCCAACAGAAAGGTATACAAACAAAACTGCAATAACAAACAAAAATACATACTTGCATTAAAACTTGTTTATATATTATTTAACTTTGTTGTGTACTGACATAATAAAACATAATAATATGACTACATAATACAAAAAATCATCTGAATAGGTATCACAGCATCCATGCGCACTATGGTAGGTAGACCTTGTCATGCTACCTACAGCTATAAGGAAAATAGATAGTGTTCCGCATATATTAACTAATATTACTAAGACCATGACGTATATAATATCTAATTTATTGCTTTGGCATAATCGCATATGTTTATACTTATACATATAGTTTTATTCGATAAATTGGTAAACATTTGCCGTAAATATTGCCGTGCGAACACAACTATCCTCTGAATAATACATCTATGTGTTTCAGATGATTAGCGGGATTATATATGACTAGCTGTCACGCGCAACTTCGTATGCGTAAATTTTCCTCGTTTTTGCAACATTTCACGTCGCTACTCCGCTCCTATTAGTCGTAGCGCGATGTTATATAGCCTATAGCCTTCCTCGATAAATGGGCTATCCAACAAAAAAATATTGTTTCAAATCGGACCAGTAGTTCCTGAGATTAGCGCGTTTAAACAAACAAACAAACAAAGCAAACAAACAAACTCTTCCGCTTTATAATATTAGTATAGATTTGTTCTCCGATTGCCACAGTACCTAATGACTAATACAGTCCCAAAACTGTATTAGTCATAAGGTAAGGTCGACTTTACGGACAACCGATTTTTATTAATAATGATTGCTGTCAAACAGCTAAGAAGAAGATACTGAAATATTATCTAAAACTAGTTTTAAAACCCCTCCGCTACCATGGCCCCTTATAGTTAGTCTTTCCTGAAATATTTTCTTATCCCTTGTATATGTTGATGTAAAGCTCAAACTACGGTAAATATTAAGATTTGCCAGTAAAACTTAAGACATACCAACTTTTAATGGTAAATGACCAACAGTTTTGTGTTCATTGTTCATTTTGAACTTTAATCACCATGGACTTGGTAAATCTTAAGATTTATATACCTATAGATTTATATACCCTCATCTGTTATTTGATTCTAACAAAGATAGAAGAAAGATATTGTCTAGATTGATATATCGCAAAAGGATTGCCTAGCTAGGATCAAATAACAGATGAGTTATTGAAATGTGTTACTGATTCTGTGCGAACCATTGACGTATAGACCTGGACCGCGCCATACCTTTCAATTAAAAACTAAGTAACCGGCGGTAGCCTAATGGCTAAGGCATCGGTCTCGCAATCGTGAGGTCGTAGGTTCGAATCCTGCCCATTATACTACTGACGTGAATCCACTCCTAACACAAGCCATAGAGCTTAGCTGGAGGGGTAAGCAGGATTGCTAGTAATGTGGAACCACAACATTGCTAGTTATCTTTGTTATAAAAAAAAAATTGACTGCAACGCGTGAAAGAGAGAAAAAACTCATGCGGCCTTTGACAGTTATTGTCCACAAAGTAGCGTTCTCTTTCTAGAGAGTGGTCAATTTTGTAAGGTTATGGCGAAGTCCTGTTCTATACGTCAACAGTGCGAACTACTTTCAGGTTTGCACTATACGATGAATAACGTTGTTTATTAAGTATTTTATGAATCACATATCTACACCAGCCGTCTACGTATCAATGAAAATTGAAAATACACTAGTCATTAATTATCTTATCAATAAACATCGTATGATTGATGACGAGTTTTGTTTGGAATTCGAGCGTGATTACTTGTTTACTTATAATTATCTAATACGTGCACAATCTCACCGGCTTTCTTTTATGATTAATTTGGATCATAAAAGCTTTAGTGTTGTGTATATTTATTAATTTTTAACTTCTTCTTCTTAACAAACGTTATAAATAAAAAAACAAATAAAATCTATACTAATCTCAGGAACTACTGGTCCGAATTGAAAAAAATCTTTTTCTGTTGGGTAGCCCATTTATCGAGGAAGGCTATAGGCGGATAAAATCACGCTACGACCAATAGGTGCTGAGCAGCAATGAATAATGTTGCAAAAACGGGGAATAATTACGCATACGAAGTTGCGCGGGACAGCTAGTAATAATAAAGCTGAAGAGTTTGTTTGTTTGAACACGGTAATCTCAGGAACTACTCGTCCGAATTGAAAAAATATTTTTCTGTTGGGTAGACCATTTATCGAGGAAGGCTATAGGCATATAACATCACGCTACGATCAATAGGAGCGGAGCAGCAATGAAACATGTTGCAGAAACGGGGAAAATTTACGCATACGAAGTTGCGTGGGTCAGCTAGTATTTTATAGTATGGAGGCCCAGAACGTGGTCACGTCAACTGCATTGTCTGCGGCAGTCATCAAGTCCTCCTGTGTACAGGTGGTCGGGCCATTGTCTGTATTGCACCGCATAAACAGCTCAGATTGCTTATGAAAATATATATAGTACGGGTCTTAATCGCGTGAATAATTTAAGGCAAAATACCTTGTATATTGCCCGACGTTTCGACCGTATTGCAACGGCCGTGGTCACAGGTAGACTCCGATTGGCACCTACTGTGAATCCATCTCAGCATGTTTTGGTCCGGCCGACCTCAGTCCGAAGTCTATTTAGGACTTACAAATCGGCCACGATAATTCATGTCGGAGGTGGACCCTCAGCAGGTCGCACAAAAGAGTTTGGTATGTACTCAATCTCGCCACAAATTGTATTTCACCGTTGATAGCTTTACTGTCAGAGGGCCAACACAACTGGCGAAGCTCTTACGGCTCTTTAGTCTTTGTTGTATTGATGAGTGACCATGCATGGGGTGCTGCGGGTCTTTTTCCATCTTTGCTCTCTCCGCAGTACTTGCCACGGCTCTGCGGACAACTGGAGGCGCTATGCCAGCCAGTGGGTACCGCAGCCCTACCGGAGTCAGCTTGAACGCAACCCGTGATAATTCGGCAGGTGTAATATTTATGGATAATGTTTATTTATTTATTTATTTATTTATTTAAGGATTTCCAACAAAAGAATACACAGTGTCTTACATTACATGTTGCACTAAGTTACAATCCAGTATTCATTCGTAAATATTATGTTTAGAGTCACATGGTAATTCATAACAGGATTAAAAATTCCCATTAATTTAGTGGACAACATGCAGTGGAAATGTTCTTTCTCAACGATTTGATCCACTTCAAAAATAAAGCCTTTAGCTGTGTATTATTTTTAATTTTGCGATTTGTACACGTACATAATAATTCAGACAATACACCCGTGATCATGACGCCCATGTTTTATACTATAGGTACTAGCTGACCCGCGCAACTTCGTCTGCGTAAATTTTCCTCGTTTTTGCAACATTTCTTATTGCTGCTCCGCTCCTTATTTCTCCACTATTTCATGGATATTATTATACATATAAACCTTCCTCTTCAATCACTCTATCTATTAAAAAAAACCGCATCAAAATCCGTTGCGTAGTTTTAAAGATTTAAGCATACTTAGAGATATAGGGACAGAGAAAGCGACTTTATTTTATACTATGTAGTGATAACATCAATTAATTCTAGATACTTGTTTTACCACTGGTTTTAACCCGAAAAGCGTAGTTTGTATTGCATATAAGAAACTCAACAGACATTTTGATATGAAATGGCATACAGGCAAACATCATTTGCATGGAACTGGTTGATATATTAAAAAAAACAACTTACCGTCCTATTAATGACGACACCAAAGTAATCAATCAGGTTCTCCCCATAGAAGAAGTAGTTGGAAGTCAGCAAGAAGTACCAGGAGAGTGAGCGGAACCACGGCAGGCCGTGGACCCGGTATACAGCGTACCCAATGTTGATGATCTCTTCGAAGCATTTCACTTGAACGCAGAGAACCTGTACAGAACAATAACAATTCAGTCTACAATTGACTGCCTCTGTGGCGCGGTGGGTTCGATCCCCACCTAGGATAAAACTTTGTGTGATGAGCACGATGGTTTATTCTATATCTGGGTGTTATTTATCTATAATAAATAAATTAATAATGTAATTTATCTGTACTTATTGATTTAAAAATATATAAGTATGTTTACCAGTTTATCAGTATAATATATAGAAGGGATAGAAAAATTTGAGGTCTAGTAACATAGTCCAGATAGGTGGTTCGCTTCTGGCCCCGGTTTGGCTACGGAAGTCTCGGGTACGATTCCTGGGTCTGGACTTCAAATTTTTTTATCTTTCAAAAATGCAATTATTGTATTTGTAAAGTAATTGGCAAGAAATGCCAAACTTTGTTTATTCTGTATCTGGGTGTTATTTATCTATAATATGTACTTATTGATTTAAAAATATATAAGTATGTTTATCAGTTGTCTGGTTTCCATAGTACAAGCTCTGCTTAGTTTGGGATCAGATAGTGTTGTGTGAGTTGTGCCAAGATATTAAGATATTATTATTATTAATTAAAGTGGGGATAGGCTAAGCCACCTAATTCTAAAGAACGCGGATTCGAATCCTACGCATTATACTATAGACGTGAATCCACCCCTAACAAACAAATTTAGCTTATCTGGAGGGGTTAACAAAATTGCTTAGTAGGTAATATGTGTGACCCTACAAATAACCGGACCTGAACAAGAATACAAAAATGGCCGTTTTAATCGAAACCCAACTGCAACTGAACTGCACTGTTTTAAATACGTGAATTGACCCCCTGATGACATAATTAGCTTATTTTATAATTAAAAATCAATTTGGTTGCAATCAGGCGTGATTCAAGTAACAATCGATATATTTTTTCTTCTGATCGAGACAATATAGGTTCAAAATAAAGGCCACATTAAAACGTTTCCAAATATACATAACACTTAGTAGTTTTGCATTAGTTACAAATTCACAAGGGCAGTCGTGTTTTTACCTGACTGCACAAGAAGGAAGGTCATGTTTTTTGAGTGTATGTACTTGTGTATGGCTTGATGGATTATAGCATGAGAAGTATCGCTAATTCCGTCTCAGTTGTGAGAGTGTCACTAGGTAGGTACAACAAAATTGGCGCCAAAATATTTCGCTTATGAGTTATTAATTTTAAGCCGTCGGGATTTTGTTTTGTAATAATTTAGCTTGTTTAATTTTCTAATTAAGAATAAGAATATTCTGTTTGCGAGAAACATAGTTATTTGTATTACAGATGTTACGTTAATTACTGTAGCAAGTTTAACAGGAACATAACTAATTTAATTAACTTCGTGTTAAACAGACAGAATAATGTAGTACCAATTTAAGTAATAACTAATTACGATAAATTTTGATAAACTTTCGCGATTTGTAAACATTATGAAAATATATATGTATATTAGATACGGGTCTTAATCGCGTGAAAAATTTAAGGTAAAATACCTTGTTTATTGTCAGATGTTTCGACCGTATTGCAACTGGTCGAAACCTCGGGCATACTATATTCGCCTACCTATATGGGGGTTCTCTGTATTATGTACTAGCTGCCTGCCCCGGCGCCGCACGAGTGTAATATAAGTATATCGTAGTTTTTTATACCTCGAGTAAAAAAAAATAGAGATCCCTACGAAAATTACAATAATGTATTATTGTAATTTTCGTAGGGATCTCTATTTTTTTTGACTCGAGGTATTTATAGCCTATGTTACTCCCCTTTATTGATTGAATGTATAGCCTATGTTACTCCCCTTTATTGTAGCTTTCTAATGGCGAAAAAAATTATGAAATCGGTCCAGTAGTTTAGAAAAGTCCTATCTTATAAACAATGATCGTCATAATATGTAGTACCTATTTAGCGGAATTCGTCAACCGTGGCATAACGTGGATATACCACCTCATCTCAAAAATCCCGGGATTTTGAGATTCAATCATGTAATGTCATAATTACATTTTGCCCCGTTTTTGCAACATTTTTCATTGGTGCACCGCGCCTATTGGTCGTAGCGTGGTGTTACATATCCCATGACACTCACAAATAATTTGTGGCTTTTTATTGGTAAAAGAATTTTCAAAATCGGTTCCGTTGATCCAGATATTACCCCTACAACGTCACAAAACTAACTTGACTTATAATATTAGTATAGAACGACTAGTATAGACAAACTTGTACCAGATTTTTTTTATACTTTAGCTAGAGATTTAGAGCTATTCGTATAAAAGAAAGAATAACTGTTACATAAAAGTCGTCCATCTTGCTATAGCGTTACTATTCAATAGTAAATACTCTTACACAACATTCTTTTGATTCATTTTAAACATTCATTCATGCGCGGGCATGCGCCCGACAGCCACAATACTTCAGCTTATCAGCAGGCGGAACGTGACGGACCGTGACATTTAGCCTATCAGCAGGCGGAACTTGACGGACCGTGACACTTTTTCGTGCGTGCACCCGGTCGTTGATATAAGCAAGCGCAAATACATAGAAGTGACTGATATTTCTAGATCGATTTTCTTTACTTTTCTTAACACTGTTCATTTTATTTAGAAAGTTATATAGTAGTTGTCATGAACCATAGTTTACAGAATAAAAACTAGCAATCCAGTGTCAATGTCAAGTATAAACGAGTTAGGTAATCTATTTGTTCTGTATCTATTATCTATACTAATATTATAAAGCTGAAGAGTTTGTTTGTTTGTACACGTTAATCTCAGAAACTACTGATCCGAATTGAAAAATTATTTCACTGTCTTATCTTTATTTTATATTCAGCTTAGATTAAGTACTTGTCAAAGCAATGTGATCCAAGTTTATGTCCAGGAGGTGGGAGCCTGGTGATCTGTAACACAGGATTCTTTTCCTACCACAGACACCAGTATCTCACAAAGGAATTTTGTCTGATCAATATCTTTTATTTCCTAAACTGTGTACCTTTGTGATGAGAGAAAATTTTATTTTATTTATTTATTTATTTTTATTTACTGTTGGATAGCCCATTTATCGAGGAAGGCTATAGGCTATATAACATCACGCTAAAACCAATAGGAACGGAGCAGCAATGAGAAATGTTGCAAAAACGGGAAAAACTTACGCAGACGAAGTTGCGCGGGACAGCTAGATTTTTGATAAAAATAATTAGGTATAAAGCAATCAAAACAAGAGGTAATTCCATTCTAGTTGTTTTGAAACTTCCGCCTAGATCAAGGTTAAATACCCGAACTAGCTGTCCGAAATATTGTCAAATATGTATATAACGAATAAGTACGTAGCTATTAAAATATTCGTTGTTTTTGTTATTGTTGGTTTGAAACCTTATGACTAGAAATGTTTATTTCAAATTAAAAAAATAAATCTATACTAATATTATAAAGCTGAACAGTTTGTTTGTTTGAATGCGGTAATCTCAGGAACTTCTGGTACGAATTGAATAAATCCTTTACTCTAACTAAAAATCTTATCCGATCAATAGGAGCGGAGCAGTAATGAAAAATGTTGCAAAAACGGGGAAAATTTACGTGTGTTCTAGTGTTTTTATATAAATCGTACTAAAAACATAAATGCAAAAGTTTTCATCAATAACGGCAAAACTGAATGAAAGAAATTGGACATAGAGATAAGACTACAGTCTAGAAAATCACATCTATAGGCTACTTTTAATCCCGCAAAAATACGCCAAGACAGGTCCACTCTATTCCCTCAGCCATAGCCTTAAGGATCCGAAATCTGAGAGATCTAGAAGCAGAACCAACAGCTTATCATGCACTCTGAAGGACGGAGGACTAAAAGAGTATTACAAAACGGTCACCTATCTATTTATCAGTTTACGAACATATATTTATCAGTGGTGTAATGTAGCTCAGCCAACTGAGTCAAATTTTAAGTAATACCTTCATAAATTACCAACATTACATACAATTTTTAAGCCTATTGGCAAACTGATACAACGGAGGCCGCACTCATTACCAGACATACATTATTGCGGTATTCTGTGGTTACAGTTGACTGATCATAATTTGTTCTGACCAACCTTGTTGCTTTGGCTTGTTTAGGTAAACAGTTTCTATAGTCTATCACCAATAATAATACCTACACCCTTCAAGATCGGGCGATCAAAACGATAGGCCAGTAATATCATTTCAGTTGACATTTGACAACCGTTTTAACACGTCGCGGTGACTTTAGAAGAAAATCGGCGACCCAATTCCCCCATGTAAATAAAAAAAAAAAAAAAAGAAAATATTGAATGTCTACAATACTTTTTACCCGCGACAGCTACTGAGATGGCTACCCGTCACGGCCACGGAGACGGTTACCAACGACAGCCACGGAGACGGCTACCCGTGACGGCTACGGAGACGGCTACCCATGAGAGCCACGGAGACGGTTACCAACGACAGCCACGGAGACGGCTACCCGTGACGGCTACGGAGACGGCTACCCATGAGAGCTACGGAGACGGCTACCCGTGACGGCTACGGAGACGGTTACCCATGAGAGCCACGGAGACGGCTACCCGTGACGGCCACGGAGACGGTTGCCCGCGACTGCCACGTTAGGCCAATAATATCATTTTATTTGACATTTGACAACCCACTATCTAAAACGTCGCGGTGACTTTAGAGGAAAATCGGCGATGAGTGATCCCCTGGCAGCTCGCTCCGTCTTTCTGCATCCGCCACAGTCACAGTAGCAACGTAACCTTACGAGTAAAGTGTCACTTATCTTTACAACATCTATACAAAGACAGTTATGACATTAGCCCAGCCCCGTATGTACCACAAAAAATCCGGTTTCACCGCCGTCACCTATGTGCTAACCAACTCCGTCTAGCCCTGCGAGTGGGGGATACATCAACTTATGCAGACTGCTGCACCAGAAGAAGTAGAAGAAGAAGAAGAAAAGTATCTTTATAGCCATGTAAATAACGTACAAAAAAATTAACAACCTTAAATTATACATTTAACCATAATTTACAATGAATTCGAGTTTTGCGACAAACTTGCAACGCTTGCGCGCGGCCGGGCAACATTGCGGAAAATCGATCGCTCAGCGAACGTCCGGCAACCATCAAATCAATATTGGAGAGTACTGCCATGTTGCCGGCCACAGCATTGCCGCCACAAATTGCCGTAAAAAATGACCCGTTTAACTTTAAGGGGCGTCCCCTTAAAGTTCATAACATCATATTTTATATTTCATTTTGTTATACTTTTAACATTTTCAATCATCAGCTGATTTTTAATGAGACCTACACTACAAATACCTTAATAGCTTTCGACCAGAGCTTATTGGACCACCGAGGTTGTAGGTTTAGTACAGCCCTACTCCCTATACCAGTTTCACTCTGTAGAAGCGGACTAAACGTCGGATCTGGAGTTAGGGGTCATTTGTACAGACATGTAATTTGGATAAACGTTATTTACTCCACCTACACTGATATTAACCGGTCTAAAGTACACAAGTCTTAATATAAATTGACAATTACTAATCTAAAGGTGATTCTTATATGACATTTGACCGAAGACATATATTGAATATTCGTAATTTGATAAAATATCGAATGATCCGTAAATTAAGAAAGAAGAGGGAGTAACCTAGTGGTAATGGCATCGGATTCGGAATCGCAAGGTAACGGGATCGAATCGGAGTTCAGACCTAATACTCTATTGGACATAAGCAATATAGCTTAACTGGTGGTGTTAACAATATCGCTAATGTGGTGGAAACAATTTTCAAAATGCTTATGAGCTCCCTTACGGTAGCTTTCACGTGTTCCGGCGTCTGTCCGGTCCGGTCGCCATACATTCGCCGCCGGGTACCCTGCGCCGGATTGAAACCGGAACGTATGAAAAGGGCCTTAATCTAACTCCCTCACTCCCTGAATTCGCCACTCATGTTAGACTAGGGCCCCACATATTCACCAATAGCTGACCAGCGCAACTTCATCTGCGTAATATTTCCCCGTTTTTGCAACATTTTTCTTTGCTGCTCCGCTCCTATTGATCGTAGCGTGATGTTATATAGCCTATAGCCTTCCTCGCTAATTGGGCTATCCAACCGTGAAAGATATTTTCAATTCGGACCAGTAGTTTCTGAGATTACCGCATTCAAACAAACAAACTCTTCATCTTTATAATATTAGTATAGATAGCAGTTTAATAAAAATACTTTGAACGACGCGATAAGAGTTGTTTAAACAGAGTTATTTAAAAAATGTCTAAGTGTAAACTTTCGTCCGATTATATCGCCACGGCAATCGGAATTTACTACCTACACAATTATTAATTATGTAATTATACTGTTGGTATTTATATTATTATGATAAGCAGGTAATAAATACATAATTATACTTCAGATTTATTTATCTTTAATATTTTATCAGTGTTTTATCTGTCTAATGATTAGTCTATGCGATACTAAAAGATATGGCGCGTCTTTTGCGATGATATCTTAAAGTATTTACGATATACATCATCAGCCTATCGCAGTCCACTGCTGGACATAGGCCTCTCCAATTGCACGCCACTTTGTTCTATCCTCGGCTCCTCGCATCCGGCTCCTGCCAGTCGTTTTGCGTAGATCATCACTCCACCTGGCCTGAGGGCGTCCTACACTACATATGCCGAAACGCGGTCGATATACGAAAGAAGAAAAATTCAGAAACCAAAAATGTGCACACAGTAGATCCACAAACAGTCAGTTCCATTGTAATCATTTGGGCACATCTGGGTGCCTTTAGGAGGCACTTTGGAATTCTTTGGTTTTGATCAACCATGAGTGTAAACACCTAGGTGTCTATAGGTCATTCCAAACCCTTTCAGTATCGTGCATTCGACGATTTTTTATTTTTTATTAAAGATAACTAGCAATGTGGGATTGTGGGATTGTGGTCCCACATTACTAGCAATCCTGTTAAGTCCTCCAGCTAAGCTCTATGGCTTGTATAAGGAGTGGGTTCACGTCGGTATTATAATGGCCAGGATTCGAACCCATGACCTCACGATTGCGAGTTCGATGCCTTAGCTCGCTTCGCTTTGAAATTAATTTTCATATCATTTTGAGGTATGGCATTCGATAAGTATTATATTACACTTCCCGCGATAGCTGATTGCGTTTCATTGATAATTGAACTAGTATTTAAAAGTATCACGCCTTTGAGTGATAACTGAAATCGGAGGTTTCCACAAAAACGCTTCTAATTGGTCATCAGTGGCGAAGGGTCATCCATTCTTGTTGCATCCAAAGATATAAAATCAATTAAGTATCAACCAAAAACTTGTGGAAGTCAATAGGTAACCTACATGTACTAATATAAAACAGATAAATTCTAGCAGTATTAACAACACACATACCGTGATCATAAGAGCCAGCGGACCACCATAGATGAGAAGGCAGAATGCTGCAATCATCAGCCACGTGAAAATCCCACGAATCACCCAATTCCTCCATCTAAATAAAAAAAAACATAAATAAATATTGCATGTCTATAATACTTTTTACCCGCGATAGCCACGGAGACGGCTACCCGTCACGGCCACGGAGACGGTTACCCGCGACAGCCACGAAGGCGGTATGCGTTTGGGGTAACAGGTGTTTGGGTGTGTCTGTTACCATTGTTCTTGGAAACAGCTGGGCTGATTTCAAAACGTTTTTTTGTGTTGTATTAGTCTTATTCCCGGGCATGTTCTTAACTAAGTTTTAATCAGAACGGAGATGCGATTGTTAAGTGCATCAATTCAAGTAAAAACCATTAAATGCTTAAGATTTGGTGTATAACTTTATCTACACGATAATTAATTTATTGAACAATACAATAATTAAAATAAAATATAGATTTTATTTTCGTGATGTTATGCTACCTTCCTCGATCAATGGGCTATCCAACAGTAAAATCATTTTTCAATTCGGATCAGTACTTCCTGAGATTATCGCGTCCAAACAAACAAACTTTCCAGCTTTATAATATTAGTATAGATATGTTTGGGGCGGTTCCCTAACACCATCGATAGATAAATTTATTGAAACCGGCCGTTAGTCTTCAAGCAAAGTAATAAACTGTACGCATTACAATAAAGGGGCGTCTAAACGGGCCATTTTTCACGGCAATTTGTGGCGGCACTATTGGCAATTGCTCGGCCAATAATGGCAATTTGTCTGCAATTGTATGGCGCATGATAGTCTCCTAAACGGGCTACACAACCCGGCAACAATAAAATAGACAGCTACTAAAACAACAACAAAATTGGCCGGGCAACATTGCGGAAAATCGATCGCTCAGCGAACATCCGGCAACCATCAAATCAATATTGGAGAGTACTGCCATGTTGCCGGCCACAGCATTGCCGTAATTTCGGCCCGTTTAACTTTAAGGGGCGTCCCCTTAAAATTCATAACATCATATTTTATATTACATTTTCTTATACTTTAAACATTTACAACCAAAAACATTGTGAAACAGATACTTAATAACCTTAACCAGTTACTACAAATAGCCCTGAAATTATTTAAATCGACCTAATACATATATTAGTCGTGTTAAGTAATAACTTTAACTGGTTTTTACCAGTCTCTTATTTTTATACTCTATATCAACACTCTGTATAATCTATACTAATATTATAAAGCTAAAGAGTTTTTGAACGTGATAATCTCAGAAACTACTGGTCCGAATTGATAAATTCTTTGACTGTTGGATAGCCCATTTATCGAGGAAGGCTATAGGAATAGGAGCGGAGCAGCAATGAAAAATGTTGCAAAAACGGGAAAAAAGGAACGCAGACGAAGTTGCGCAGGTCAGCTAGTAAATATAAAGATAATATCTTCGGACCATTTACATACGCTCATCTGATGCCAATAAAGCTGAAGAGTTTGTTTGTTCGGATCTCAGGAACTACTGGTTCGATTTGAAAAAATATAATATTGGACAGCCCATTTATCGATGAAGGCTAAAGGCTATTTAACATCACACTATGGCTAATAGGAGCGGAACAGCAATAAAAATTGTTGCAAAAACGGGGAAAATTGACGCTGACGAAGTTGCGCGGGTCAGGTAGTTTTTCATATACCGACATTGGACTGTTTAGTATACTGTATGTGTACAGTACTAAAATATTGTAATTTTTGCAAAATTTTTGAGAGTCGTTTTCTCCTTGTATAATACTTATTTTTTTATATCTGTGGGACCAAAACATTGGGCCAAATTTGCCGCTCCCTAAAAGCTGCCGCCCTAGGCTTCAGCATACTTAGCCTGCTTGTAAATCCACCACAGTGTGGCATACCTATTGTTTTATAAGACTTAATGAAGAAACGAGCAGGGCTTGCATGAGTATATAGCAGTTGGACACACTCCCACTGCACCACAGAAGCAGTTGCAATTGACTGATATTCTACTACTGCAATCACTGTTTCTTTAAGATAAATAGTATCAACAGAAAGGTTTTCAAGAATGTATTTATACATTGTTTGAAAATTTCACACATAACAAATTAAAATAAATGTGTTACTACCATGGGAACACAATACAATTTTATATTCAAGGCTGATTCAAAAATTAAAAAAATAAATATTACATATTATGTTTTGTCTTGTCATCTATCATTACTAATGGCATTAACATAGTTCCTATAAATAACTATATATATGTAAATTCATATTCATATTCATTTATTTGTAAAAAATTTAGTAAGTATGTATTTAAATTTTTTTGTATGAAATTGTAAAACTATATACCTATTTTTTTTTATTCTTAGGTATAGAGAATGGAGTTCTTTCATCATTCATTCTATCCTATCTAGCCTATAAGGATTAGCCTTATAGGCTAGATAGCAATTTAACTGTAACTTAAACATACCTAAATATTTGAAATTTCAGGGGGCTTTCAAGACTCAAATCATCCCCTGAGTATGAGCACTGTGCTGCTGGGGACTTAACAAACATATAAGTAGGGGACACAATATGACTCCAAACATGAATTTATGGGTCTCATAGTGGTGTCCTGTATAAAGTTGGAATCAGACCCACTACCTCTTGCATAGCAGTCATACACAACCCCATTGTAAGCAGTCATTTTACTGTATCTATTACTGAATTTTTGTTAAGCATACATTAAAGAATGAGTAGAATTTGTCATATTAATTGCAATTACTAGGTAAGAACCTAGTAATTGACTTGTAGTAAAAAAGTATTTGACTGCCTCTGTGGCACGGTGGTAGTGTATCCGACTGCTACGCAAGAGGTTGTGGGTTCGATCCCCACCCAGGATAAAACATTGTGTGATGAGCATGATGGTTTATTCTGTGTCTGGGTGTTATTTATCTGTAATATGTATGTATTTAGAAAAACATAAGTATGTTTATCAGTTGTCTGGTTTCCATAGTACAAGCTCTGCTTAGTTTGGGATCAGATAGCATTGTGTGAGTTGTCCCAAGATATTATGATTATTATTTGTAGTTATGATAGAGCTTAAATAATTAAACTATTATACTATATATTTGTTGTATGAATAATAATAACTATATTACCTTGTAGATAGACCCGAAAGCGCGGAGTCAAGGATTTCCGGCGTCTTGTCCGTGCCTTGGGGCAGAGACTTAGCCATTTCATCCACATACTTCTCTTCTAAACCCTTTTCTTCTTCAGAATCAACCTAAACAAACAACAAACAATATCAAAAATACCTACACAACAATTAAAAAACTAGTTTTATGTGACAAATAACAATAAAATAACTACGTACATGATCGGATTCCCCTGCGTTTTCCGTTTTGTCATTACCGTCGCCTTCACCACGTCGATGTCTCAATTCACTCATACTTTAGTAAATTATTTAATAAATTTTCACTGATAACTGTAAATTCTGCACGAAAACACTTCACTAACGCGTTTATTTTATATTTTAATCCATTTGGAGGAGACTATTCAAGACTAATTTCCGAATGTTTTCCAGCGAGTTGTCAAACGAAAAATCAATAATGTGTTTTTTTTATTGAGTGTTGCCAGCTGGATAATTAGTTGCAATGGTAGATTTTTAAAAATGTTTTCAATATTCGGAGACCGATTTTTCATTACAAAGTTGGACATATTTCAGTTGGATATAATTTGCAAAACGAAAAATCACGAGAACCCAATATTTTCTTAAACAATGCAGAATAAGTTGTGTACAACGCTTGTCGAAAAGAGGACTCGGACCTCTAGGACAGTATCAGACGTGTGAATTTACCTACTTCAGCAAAATGTTGTTCCTATCAGAGTATCATTATACTTACAATTTTTCAAAACCATACATATAAGTATTAAATTTGTCAATGGCTTAAAAAATGACTCGAGGGATCCGTTTTTGAGTTTTTCAATAAAACCGGTGCTAGAACTGTTATTGCTGGTATAGGTGTACCAGAACCTCTTGAAACTAAATTTAAAAAAACCGGGTGATTTATGCAATGTTAACTAACAGTAGCTCTTACTACGAATATTACCTTTGATACTTTGTCATTCGAACACGGATTCATATATTTCCTTATTAAAATGCGGCAGTATGTCGAGCTGATTTCTAACCGCCAAAAATATAAAGGAACGGAAAGAAGAAAAAAGTTTGAAAGTTTGTTGTATTTTAATTTTAATTATTCATTACGAAAACTGACATACGCGGCCACACCAGTGATGATACCGATAGATAAAATTAAACTAATTCAAAGAAAAAGTACAACTATCTATTTAAATAAAGGTTTTAGTATAAGCCTTTCATTAAATCCTATAATTTTACAAAATTTCTGCAGTTAAAACGAATATTCTGTCACAATATTTTTTGTTTGAAACATAGTTCCTAATCGCACGTTTTTGTTTGCGGGCCAAGAGGCTAGACGGAAAAAACTGTTACATTTTGACATCGATCAAAAAAGCGTAACATTTTGATATCGATCAAAAAAGTGTAACATTATAATATCAATCAAAAATCTATTATTTATGAATATGTGAAACTAGATTAAGGAGGTTGTGTTAAAGTAAACAGGTTGTTAGCATTTTTGTAAAAGGTTGAAAAAGTCATGCAAAATTTTGTTAAAAAAGCTTTTCTATTACATAATATCACTAAAAACCAACGACAGCTACTTTACAGAGATAAACCGTCTAAGTAATAAATAACAAATCGATAGGTTTTGTGATTTAACAATATCAATATCATTAATTACAACAAAGATAAGACGAACAAGCTGTCTTACATGTTGGGTAAAAGTAGTTTTGAAAAATTACATTTCGGCAACTTTCTAAAAGAAACGTCAAACTTTCTATACGTAAACATGGCGAGCGAATCAGATGAATTTGATAAAAACATTGAAAATGTAATTATTAAAAAATAGAAATACTATTATAGGTATCTCTTAATTGCCAGTCATTCTAAAGTGAACTCTTTTGTTTTCAGCTGAAATGTAACGTAAAACAGTCATTCGCGCGAATTTACGCAGGTTTAAAAGCGAGGGAATTAAAAACTTTGCGTCAACTCGATGCTTTACGTAAACAATGCCAAGACGACAAAGACTTGAAGAGGAATTGTGTTCAAAATATTCGAATATGTTTTGATAACGAGTCCACATTATTAGATAACGTAAGTAACTACGGAGTTATTGATTTTGAGAAGCTTAATTTTGATAGCAACTCTTTTACATTGGAAGATTACGTGAGCCCGGAAGAAGACCATATGTACTGTTATAAAACTATAGAGGAACTTACGAAAGAGGTAGGAAATGAGGATTTAGAGGCTATAGAAGAGGCCGCTTTAAAACAAATAACGGCTACTGATAATTGCGTGTGTGAAGTAAATATAAAATCGGAAGAAGTATCGAAGCAATTTAGAGAAATTAGTACGAATATTTCGCCTGTGAAGGTATGTGAAAATTGTCCGAGTAGTTTAGATAACGATGTGGCTGAGTGCTTAGACAGTAGATACAGTACTGAGGATGAAAAAAGTGACAGTTCTGATTCAGATGTGAAGAAAATCGATCCAACAGATGATTGGCTGAATTCGATAAAAAATCAGACTGAAACGGAGCCCTCACAAGTTACCGATGTTATGGAACATAGTACTATAGCTTGTATATAGCAAATTTGTAGTTGTAGTGTTGATATGAATTTACATTTTACCAATTAGGAATTATAAATTTTATATTTTGGATAATTGTTTGTTTTTATTAATAGTTTTTGAATCCAAACCACTTACTGCTTATTCTTAAAATGTTTAGCAGTGTTTTAACTATCAAAATTCTATTTTTAAAATGAAATAAAAAACAAAAACATTAGTTAGTTAAAATACAGTTATCAATGTATTATGATTAAGGGGAAACATATATATATAACTCCTATTTAGATAAAATGCAATCCTTTGAATTTCCCCCTCTGGGGTATGTTGGGCCAAGTGTCAGAATGTCCAGTGTTCCAATGGGTAAAGTGCTCAGTCCTTTGGGGCTCTACCATAAGAGTTGCACTAAATAAGATGTTGTTATAACCAAAACAGCATCTTAGCCAACTGTAAGCCAATGCTTATCTATGTTGCAAATGGCACATGTCTTATTGCAGATTTATGAATTTTTTTAACTCTTGTAACATCTCTACCTACAAATTTCTTGATTTAGGGTTCAGACCATACTCATTGGTTACAACCAGATTTGCGATTTTGAGCATTATATGCTTAGTACCTGGAAGACCAAGTATCGCTTGGTTTTTTTTAAACTGCATTTTCTAAAAAATAAACCTAGCTAGATTGATGTATCACCCGCGAAACCCCCTGCCTATCTACTAACTTTCCTGAAAATCGCTGGAGCCATTGCTGAGATTCACATTATATTATATAGGTACAAGAATTGCTTGTATAAAGGTAAAAAATTTATACATGTAAATATAGGAAGGAAAATTTTTTTCAGGGTCTCAAATGCGTGAAAATAGGTGTTCCAACGGTGTTAACTGCTCTACCACTGAACCATAGTTGTCGAATTTGTTATGATTGAAGGTTATTGTAACACTTAATGCCCCCTAGTATGGTTAAAGAATGTTTAATTTGATTTCACCTATGTAGGTCGAATTTTACTTTAAATATTTTAAGATATGTATTAAACAGGTTTACTTTCTAGACAGTTTTGAGGCTAATGTCTAGTTCATTTTCCAAGTTACACATATAGATGTGTTTATTGTTCAATTCAGCAATTTCAAAATGTTTAAATGTCTGCTGTCTTAAAATTTGGGGTATGAAATAAAACGAAATTATTTAAAGCATCATCTTATATTGTTAATATTTTTACAAATGGCGTTATTACTGATTTAAACTAATTGCGATATGACTTCTGATAAAGTTCCCTAATGAATAAATACCCATTGCTTTCATACACAAATTCAGCAAATACTTATACATGAAATGATTTCAAATACCGCTTTCCCATTCCATATTTCGCCCACATTATGTAATACTATGGTTTTATGGCACTTAATACATGACATACATTTAACAAATCATTCCTTTAAATTCCCATTGTTGGATGGAATCTGTTTGGATTAGGTATTCTAGTTTGTACTCAACTTTTTCACTGGAAATCTTGCGATGGCACGAACAGAAATGATGTGAAGAGGATCAATTTAAGTGGCTACATAGCATGACAGCTGTATACTAAAGGATAGTGAGAAACTACATTATGACTACAATTGAATTACAATTCTATTACAATCAATTTAGGCACTAATTTTCCATGTAACAAGGTTTTTAGGCCACCTTTTGTTCTCACAGATGTTCATTTATTGTCTTAATACATTTAAAGTGAGCTACAAACTGAATTCCGATTAAATTTAAACGATTACATTTATGAATATTGTGTTAAATAATTTCTACATTGATACTTTCCATGATAATAAGTTAGTAAAGACAAACAAAATTTTAATAATAGGGGATATAATTCGTTTAAGAGATAAATTTCGTAAGTAGGGAATACAAAATTCTTAAACGAGTAAAAGTTTCGAACTAATATGTAGGTATTGCATATCTAAAGCGTGTTATAAAGTAGTTACGAATAAGTCATACAACTACTTACATCATACTGTGTTATGTCTACTATTGTACATTTTACAACAAAAAATATCATACGTTAATTGCTATACAAGGCCAAAGTCGGTGCACACTGCAGCGACATCGCGGTTGTTCTGTTTCTCCGTATTGTTAGCTGCCATATTCAGCTCAACCAGAGTGTCCACGCTATTTATACTGACGCCTTTCAATATCTTCTGCGCAGCTAAACTCGTAAAATTAAAGCTCAAATCGCTTAAGCTCGGAAAATTATAGAAATCTTGGTTCTCCTTCTTGCTTTCTTGACTAAGGCTGTACCTTTTCTGTTTGTTTTCCAAGCAGTTTATCTTCTCCGCTGACGTATTAATGTCCTTTATGGGCTCTTGGTTCTTCAACGCTAAGTTTGGCTCGGAGCCTAGAACCGTCGGTTTCTGGTCGATAGCTTTCGTTAACAGATTTGCTATGGAGTCCGAACTAACCCTGTTATTTACATTCGGTAGTCCGTTCAGCATTTGGAGCGCTGCTGCCTTCTTCAAGAGATCTACGCTTTTCAGCTCACTGTTCGAATTTATATTCGTTTGTATTCCGCTGTTGGCCGATGATAAAGAATTCTTCTGGTACCTCAGACTTCCCAACGATCCTATAATGTTATCGTAACTTTTAGTCGGTGTCGATGGATTACTATTTGCAGTAGTTTCCAAATTATTTATATTATTATGTATGGCCGGAGAGGCGGGATTCGATGCAACTTCGTTCGTATTGTTCAATTGATTTTTATACACAAAACTGTTGTTATTAGTTGCACCACCTATTTGTAAAGAAAGCTTACGATTATTGTTCATACCCGTGTCATTAATAGAATTTTTATTAAATTTATTCTCTTGTACTTTGATCGGTTCTGACTCTTGATACATTTGTTTATTCTTTTCGACACAAACGTCGAATGATGTTTCAGTGGGATTTTTTGCTGTTTTGTTTGGCACCCCATTTTGAGACACGGATACGACTTGTCGATCGTCGTTGATGATATAAATATTGCTTCCGTTGCTAGTCTCGGTGACTTTACCATTCTCAAAAGTTATAACAGACCTTACTGGCGAATTTTGTACATATACTTTGGTGTTAGTACCACCACCGTTCTGAGATATAGTATTCGTGGTAACTTTTAGTGTGATTGAGTTGTTAGAATTGGAGCTGGCCAACATCGTCGTTGAGGGGTTTTCTACCTTCGACCCTAAGGTTTTATGCAGTGGGGTTGCGGTTTTTTTGGGTGTGTTTGGACAGTTTTTTGGCGAGCTTTTGGGTGACGTGTTACCGTTTTTTACCGTTTCGCCACCGACAATAGGTGGTTTCGTTCTGTACTTGTGAAGGCTTTTTGGTGAGCTTTGTAGGCTTTGTACTTTGACGAGTGATTGTGCTCTGCTAAGGCCGGGCGCTCCGTGCGAGTTGCTATGACTAGGCGAAGGCTTTAATGTGCGGTCTGATATGTGGGACTCTAGACTCGAGTGGCCGCTACTCCCGCTAGTGTGGTAGCTCCTTTTCATTGGTGAGTCTAACTGACCGTTTTTGGCATCCTTACGGGGTGTTCGAAGTGGGGTCGTACTTTCTAGACTGGAAGGGCCACTAGTGGACATTATGTGGTCTGAATTCGAGTAGTCTACCCTTCTTAGACTGCCGCTTGGGCTGTCTCTTAGTTTAGGGTCGCTGTTTCTTTGTGGTGATCCGAAATGGTCCAGGATGGTTTTGTTAGTAGAACTCCTGCTCAGTGTAGATCTTGGTAGGCTGCCGGAGCTGGGGCTGGAGTGTCTGACAGGTGAGTGATCGTAGTTGCCGGTGACAGAGCCTGCCAGCCCTGACTCGGTGGAAAGGTGTCGCTTGTGTCTTCGTGGCAGCGTCGACGACCGATTACTGATCTCCGAACCGTCGTAGTAGGATGAGACGAAAGATGTTTGACTCTGCAGTGACTCCTGAAACGTAGAAAATTAGAACTATTAGAATTTGACTTCGATTCCTTGGGAAACGTCTTGAAATTATTTAACGATAGGTGGTTTAGCTATGTATAGATGGTGTAGCTTAAGTTTCAAGATTTTACCTTCGAGTTAGTCTGCGTAGCGACGCAGTGTAGGTGCACCGCCTTGGAATTGAACCACTCGGTGGGCGGGAACTGCGCAGAGAATGTGCTCATCGCGCGCGTCTGCTTGCTGCGGCCGCTTCGTCTGAATAAGCGGGACAGCAGGGACACTTTTTCTGAAAGACGAATTAGGAATTTCCATTAAATACTAGACGATCAAAAACAACTAGGTATACCAGTCTGTCCATAATTCTTTACGACTTTCGAGGAGATTAAAGCAAAGGTAAAGAGTTTTAACATTAAGATTAGAAATGAAGTAGCCAAGAAATCTTGGTAGGTACCACCAGTGCTAATTCATTCTTTGAAAACACGTGAAGGAAGATGAGTTCTATCCAACACGTATGACATTCCGGTCGTCAGCGACTTCGTAGATGGAATTTTAAGCCAAGCTTAACCTGTAAGGTATTATAGATATAATTAAAACACATTAAGTTTCAAACAGACAAAACCACATGAAACCTCTTGTATTTTATGCCACTGATTGCGTCTAAGCTGTCTAATATATCTGAGCAGTATTCAATGTTTATCTATAAGGAGAAAACGACTAAAAAAAAAGTAAAATATATCTCTTCTTTATAATTTTATAGACTTCTATCTATATCAGATTCAAAAGTAGACAGGCTAAAATAAAATTCAAAGATGAGCTCACTTGGCGACGCAGATTCGACGCTTGGCGGGTAATCGGTGGATGACGAACTATCGGTGGTATTAGCATTCTTGTGGTGCAAGCTCCTTGTCGAGGCACATCGTTGGAGGTACTTGCTGGAAGAGCCAAAGATCCTCAGAGAGTTGCGTCGGTCTAAAGACCGCGGGGCGGGGAAGGACGCACTCCGACGTTTGTTTGGACGGCCGTACAGGATCTTGTCGTTGGGGTTACCTGGAAAAAGTTAAAGAAACGATTAAGTATGAGAAACTTAATAATTGAAAGCTGTTCTTACTAGGGTAAATATTTCCAAATTTCCTGAATAATTTATCTAAAATGCAGTCCTGTTTATCCACAAAAATATCTACCACATTGAGACTATCATCCTATTTACCTACTTATGTTTGTGGTCTACTAATTTTCAACGGGATGCCTATTTGTCTCGAGCTTTCCTTACATACCGAAGTAGATAATTACATTGTAGATTAGAAAGTGAAACCAAAATATCCATATTCTATGTCGTTTGCTGATCATTTGCATAAATTGGAACCTAAGAATTTGTTCTACTCTTGTTTCTAGCTAATCTAACCCATAAAATGACCAAACCAACCGATTTATCCACAGACTTCATTAAGTCTTATAAAATATGCCAGATAAAATGGCTGTGTACATTTTAATCGCTACCATTTGCTATTTTGTTTAGTATTGTCAGTTGCTAAGAATGTGCCTTTCTGTTCATTTTGTATGGAAATAAATTCTGAGGCATTTATTGGCTTCAGGTCGAGCATAAACATTAATGCTGGCATAGATTGATTTGTGGACTTTATAAATTCTTGCTTAGTGTTGTTAAGTTGGCGAATACAGTTGATACACAAATTAAATTCACTTTGTTGAAAGAACAATGGATTTACATCTGAAGTGTAGACGTTCAGAAAATGAAAGAGAGAGCTGACCAATTTGATTCATCACTTTAAAAAATAATATGGTTAGCTTAAAAGGCATTGTTGTGTAAAATAACCTAAGAACAACCTTACTGAAGCACATATTAACTTTGCTTTGTTACTAAAAGTAGAACGTCAAAATTCGCGCCAAAATCACCGAAAACAATTTCCATTGTCCTTCTACGTTTGTTTGTAAAATGTCAAACATTTGGACAAGACACGACACAGAAATCTCGTTTAAAAACTCAAAAACGTTATAAGTACTTGAAACACATGCGTTTGCGCACGTGACGCACAAAGACCGCACAACACTTGCGTGCATAAATCATGTATGAACTTGACAGGCGCGAGCGCAATATACGTGTGTGTTGATCATAATGTAAACATTGAGTATTTGTAGTAGTGGATACGCTTTTACCGCGGATTTGGAATGTAGGACTGTATGTACGGATGTTCATACAATAACAAACAATTTTGAGAACCCGTAAATGATGCCGTGAAGTAGCATCTCTATATTCTTTTTATGTCTTTTGTTGGAAAACTATGTAGCTAAGTATTTCTAGTTCGTTTGTTTTACCAGTAACGTTTTGGCTTTGGTTTGTGGCTGTCTGCTAAGCTAGAGTTCGTAGGTTCGATTAAAATCTGGGATAAATCTTTGTGTAATCAGCACAACTTGTTTTCCAGTACCTATGAGAAGTAGGTATAATAATTAGTTTTCTATATGGGCCTACCTACATACAAGGGGCTGAGCAGTGGTTAATTGCCACAACAATACCGTGAGAACTTCTATAATCTATAATAATATTATAATCCTGAAGAGTTTGTTTAACCGCGATAAAAATACTGTTAGATAGCCCATTTATCAAGGAAGGTTCTAGGCTATATAACATCACGCTACGACCAATAGGAGCGCAGCAACAATTAAAATTTTGCAAGAACGGGGTAAATTTTCGCCGACGAAGTTGCGCGGGTCAGCTAGTGTATAATCAAATAACTATGTTATCCTTGTCCTGGTGTTATTCAGCATTCGGATCTGTTGCTAATCTCCGATATCATTTTACAGTTACATATTATTTATATTAGATATAAAGGTATCCTGCTTTTGTAAAAACAGAGAAATAGCATACCAATACCAACTTACAAAATCCTACGTCCTCTCACTATAAGGCACGATATATCATGACGCAATCTTATAATAAACGAGAAAATGCATTTGTGTTAATTAATAATGACATTTGGTAGACTTTATGGTTATTAAAACTTACTACCTACTAGCCCGTAATTTCATGGCTTTAGTACCTATTTACTATTTACTGACTTGTTGACTTTCTATCCTATTATTCTATTTTATCTGTCTGTTAGTAGGTATCCGTAAACATGAATTGTGAGCATGAATTAAAGTAAAATCAAGTTTTAGACTGGACGTTATTATCTTCTTCATGCTTAGGTACTACAAGTAGATAATTGACTTGGTGTATTGCTACATAGATGTCAATGGATTTATTTTATGTCTGTGTTAAAATATGATTGCATATTTAACCGCCAGAATGTCCGAAAACTTTTGGGCAGCTATTGATGTTACGATGCTGTTATATTTTCTGTGCTAGAAATGCCAAGGTATTTAAGCAAGGAAGCTTTGGCAGGTCTCTTACAGAAAATAGAATAGGTCTCTGTAGGTTACAATAACATACATAAATTTCGTCTTTTTTCCGCTGTCAGTATTCCTGTAAGAAGCGAGCCGTTTTAAAAGATTGACCCGTCAAGTTTGACGAGGAAAAAAAAACATTGCTCAATCCATCGCTTCATCTTTACAACAAGCATCTGCGAAACAAGTCATCCCATCGTAACATAATCTAAGATCGGCACGCGGACCCATTAAGATGCCTCGTCCAGAACTACATAACACAAATAAACTGGTATGTCGGCGCTTAATTTTAGTGCACCTTCATGACTGGTTTCCAGAATATGTTTGAAGTGATGATATTTAGTTATATCTAGATTTCTGGAATCAGGAATTTGTCTTACAAAGTTGACCTTTGAAAAGTTCTGAATTTGGAATTGAGCTATGGAAACGAATCGATAGAAAATAGAAACTTGACTGGCTCGGTGGCGTAGTGGAACTGGGTACGACTGGTGCTGAAGTGGTTGTGGTGTACAAAATGTTTTTCCGAGTCTGAAAGTAAACAGGGCTTGTACACTAGGGCGGGAATTATCTTTTAAATAACAAATAAAAGATATTACTAAAGTAGGTAGCTAAAGTAGTACAGCGGTAGTAGGTAGCTGTTCCCCTTAGCTTGCTGTTTACAAAATTTCACTGAAATCGACTCGGCAGTTTCATAGATTATGACTGCCTCTGTGGCGCGGTGGGAGTGTGTCCGACTGCTACGCAAGAGGTCGTGGGTTCGATTCCTACACGGGACACCACTTTGTGTGATCCACAAATTGTTGTTCCGAGTCTGGGTGTACTTTGTATTTTGTGTCCGTGACTTGTGTATTTGTAAAGTCCCCTGCGACACAGGGCTTGTACAATTATACGGGAGTCGTCTTTAAAAAAAAATAGATTAGGCCTACCTATCAATCAAGTCTTTTCTCTCCATAATATTAGTATAGATGAGTAAATGTTCAAGAAACCTACAGGTACTTAGGTACTTTAAAAAATAGCAATAGCAGTTAATTATGCAGCTACAAATTACAAAACGATGGAATGTGCTACTGCTTCAAAACACGAATCACAGAATTCAAAACACCTTGTTTCGTAGAATTAGGCAAAAGCCATTCGTCTCAGGCAGCTAGAGTATGAAAATCTGATTCAAGATAGGCACGTTTACATCACGAAAATCATTTAGATCAAGCCTTAGATAAGTATCTACTTCCTATATATTTTAAGCGTGTTTAAATTTTAACTGTTTTGCCTGCCAGGTATCAACAGCTTTTACTGGTCTACAAGATACGACCGAATCTAAATCCAGATTAATAGAGGAACTACTTAGGAAGGCACCACTACGGCTACGAACAGAAGTGGTCTTGCTAAGTGTTGATTGTATCTGCAATCTCCGACACTATACACTTAGTCAGGTATGAAATGGACACACTAATGTCTCCATTATCAAGACTATTTGCGTCTCTTACAAAGAAATAGTGATTACTTCTTTAAGATTAACGTAAATTGTTGTGGAAACCGCGCTGTTTACGCCTTGAGGCAGCCCGGTTTCATTAGTTATCATTATTGCGTGCAAAAATATGTGTTGTACTTGTAAACACTTTGACATTAATTACTATTAGCACAGAGGTACCTTTGGAATTAGGTAAGTATGTTAGCTAACATTTGTTTCATATAAGTAATAATAACTTGGGTTCAAATTATGTTGGTGTAACTTCTAGTGGCACATCCAGGAGTTTGACTTCGGTAATGATTATTATTATCAAGTTAAGTAAGTACCAAATAGCACACACACGTGAATATCAGATACTTTTGAAAAAACTTAAGCCCTTCGAGATACAGAAACTTATTTACCCAAGTAAAGAAAAAGGGAATATAAAGTCCACATTAATCTATGTCCAACAATTCATCTTTTATAATGACAACTGACACTATAATCTCACACACAATATTCGCAAGCATATAACATAGTCATAACTTCTTAAGACATGATAATTCATGAACACATTTCATTACAGTCCAGAAATACGTGTCTGACAAAGTTGCCTGCATGAATGCAATTAACTATTATGATGTATCCGAACGTCCTGCAATCTTCATCTGCCATCCAATAATAACTCGGGACGTACCGACGTATCTTCCTAAGTGCATTCTTATCTACAACTGAAATACACATCCTGCCAAAGAAAGGCATTCAAAAGCCGACGCATGTTAAGAGGAATTTAGCTAGGCACATTTGCATGCCACCAAGTATACCTACTCAACGTACTAGATGTAGGTCCTTTGCAATATTATTGATGCAGTTATTCCTGTCAACTTTGAATCTTATTGCGCTGTGTTAAGAGTTGTTTTGACAGCAAAATTGTTTGTCTAGATTTAATTTAAAGAGCTATATGTGAGTGAATTCCTTCACTTGGTTAGGAACACGTTTTGTTATTATTTAACCCTAGATTCAGATTGGGATAAAGTTTTCACTTATGACTTAACTGAGTTTGTGCCTATTTTTAGTGTTACAATCTTGTTCGTGTCTAAGCAACGTAATTGCTTTCTGCTTTCATTTTTGCCGACAGGCTAATTGCTTTTACTGCTTACTACCAACTCAGAGTCTACTTATTACAGAAAATTTCCTTCAGTTGATGTTATTTCATCTGCTCCATTTTTTCGATGTTAACGTCTGTGTCTGTCTCTATGTCTGTCTGCGGCGTTGTAGCGTCAAACGAATGGACGAAATTGGGTACGGTTTTTTTATTACTAATCTTGTTTAATTGGGATAGTTTTTAGGTTTATTTGGTGAAAATGCGTTTAGTAGTTCCGAAAATAACTAACTTTTTGTCTCGTGTGTAGGGTTTTTACAAAACAAACAAACTTCTATCTGAATTGGTCTTAATATTATGAACTTCCCTCGTTTATAGAAGGAATTCCCCGCACAAAGTCATCCTCATACCTCGAATACTGACTAACAATTTCACTATTCCTATTGAAACTCATACAAATTACCTTTAATTATTTGAAGATATTCTAAGCCCGCAATCGTCAGATACTACCATATTTCACTTGGTAATTCCGTAAGCATGCTTCCTATTACATTCCTTCCAATTAGATATACCTACCTAAGTATTATGGGCTTTTCTACCAAAGACATATTTTTAGAACATTACATTTTCACTTTGGTCATATTATTCGCTGCGTAAAACCCATTTTTTTACCCGACTGTAAGGAAGGATTATATTTTTTGCGCGTATCTTGTATGTATGTATGTATGTATGTATGTAATATTCTTTATTACCTGATATCTTACAATCCACTGAACGGATTTATACAATTAAGACGTCGTTAGATTTGTCTTTATAGCCCAAGTGTTCTTAGGTATGTGACGTTTGGAAAAAAACAAACATGGCGACTGTGAGATGTCAAAATAAAGAGGTCTGAAAAAAAGCTGTTTTGAATACTGCAATATGGGTATGAAATTAAATGGCACATCTTAAGCATTTTAAAAAGGTATAACATGATTATGACTGTAATACTAAAAAAGTTAGTAAGCAACCATTTTTTTTTCAATTTTCAATACTCGACAATAACTGTGATAAAAGTTAGTTGTTACATCCTACAACCACTAACTATAAAGTATTAAATATTTATATTTAATTTTTGTTAATTATAAATAGCCTGTCAGCATGTACTTAGTCATTTTAAAAGCGATCTGAAGGCACAGAAGGTAAGAAAAATGCGAATACCTAGAAACTAAGTCAGAAGTATGAGATATTATTGTATTTCTAAGTAAAATGCAGGAAAATAGGCATATTGTTGCAGTAGTAGAAGTTGACAATTATTCAAAAATAGGTACCCCAAACTGGACGGAATAAATACCTAGCTATAAAATAGTTTATTTCCATCTAGATGATAATAAACTGTTTTTTACCCAAACCTCTTTAAGCCAGGTGGCTTAAAGAGGTTTGGGTAAAAAATAGTGTCCCACCAACAACGGCGAGAAAGCGATTAGCGATTTCATCGCTCAAGAAACGTACATACCTACTTATATAGATCCCGTGTAAATAAAAGAAATACAGATAATATTGATCGCTGACCGTTCACACTGCCGGTGAGTATTCGCTCTATACTGCATCTCTTTTGTTTACAAAATACATCTGTTGCACGTTTCTTGAGCGATAAATCGCTACTCGCTTCTCGCTCATCGTTGTTGGTGGGACAGGTGGGGAAAAATTAATCTGTCACAGTGTTACAGGCCAGGATACAACGACCATATTATGGTCGTTGCCAGGATAGGAATTATTTTGCTAAGATCTTTCTAACCAAAATCAGAATTTGTAACAATAAAAAAAATATCCTACACTGTGGAATGATAGCCATATTCAGTTAGCCATTGTAAAACCTACCCAAAATAAATAGGAAGGAAATAAGGGCTGCGTATAACACGATTGAACTAAAGTGTACTTCCATTCCTATTTTGGTAGCGTTTCATAGCTGTGTTTTATTGCTCCCAGCTTGATCTCTATAACACGTGCGACTTGTTAACGGCGACGATAATGCGATAGGTATGCGCGTGCGCACATGATTTAGATTCAGGGGATTGATCCCGCGGGACTTTGTGTTGATGTTATGTAAAACTGTTTGTAGAGTCGTTGTTGTTTTATAGGGCGATTGAGAGATTTATTGTTATGGAACCGTGTATCTAGAAGGAAGGTTTAAACCTAACTTAGTAAAATATATATTTTACTAGCTGTCCCAGCAAACTTCGTACCGCCTCTTTTTTGTGAATCGGATTCCATTATGAATCTAAACCATTCTCGAATCCACTAGAACACATACAAGACCACAGCGCGGCTCGTCTTACAGATGATTTAGGCACTGGTTGGTTGTAGTAAAAACTAAAATAAAACTATATATTTATAAACAAATGGTAAAGTGAGATAATTATCGTTAGTTGGTAGATTAGTATCGAAGCAGATTATACTTACCTACTATTAATTTGTCGTATTTAGATCTATTTTAATGATTCTTATATTGACTTCGTGTTAGGTAGATAGCTATATAAAGTCAAAATAAGTATCAAAATGTATAAACTTTTACCTAATTAAGGCCGTCATATTAAGACCATAAATATGTTTTCCCTGAAACCACTTGAGCAACCAAAACAAACTTCAAGAGGACATAAACTTGCAATTAAATTTCTGAACGAAAAGAGCAATGTCAATAAATCATGCGGTTGCAGCGCTGCACTCATCTGCATGCCAACGTGTGACCTATATTCGGCCTAGTCACATCCGTAGCATTAAAAATAAATCGTTCATTAAAATATTCATTAATTATGAATGGATCGGCGCTCGTGCCGTCTTCACATCGACTTCGACTGTCTGCTTTTATTAGCTACATAATTTAATTATTGGGGCAATGTAATTTATTTATAGATCTGTATTGATTTCCTTAAACAGTACCCGAACAAATTATTTTATTGGCAACACATCATTGAAATGGGAGTCTTTATCTTCGAAATTCGAAATCCCAAGATTATTTTTAAAATAAAGCGTACGGTAGTTTATTTTGTGATGGTGCCTATCAATGAAACATTTGATAAAAAATCTCTGCGTTGCTCCATTAGAAAATATATTAACGATTTATTTGTTGAGTTTTGATGACGGCGAATTGCTTCCATTGTTTGCCGTTGATTGCCGGCTGAAATAGTTTAGCAACTGATGAAATAAATTTGCATGATAAGTTTGTTTTTGTAGTAAGAAAAAAACCTGTTAGGAAAACGTCCAAACTAATGAACTGGATGATCATAAATTCTTGATTTTCAACGGTTAATAAAGATGCAATGCAGAATGCTTAGCTTTAATAATAATTATAAGAAAATGAGTGTCACATCTCGACTCCTGCAAGTGTTGTTTACGTCCAAAAGCTGAATATATAAACATTAATAAACTGTGTCCTGGTAATATCATAGGCTTAACGGTTTCTGCAATAGGTAATGAAACGGTTTCTACAATAAAAAGCAATATAAAAAAATGCAGGTAGGTGTAAGATTCAAATATAATATCAGTGTGGTATGCAGCTTAATTTTAATTAATCTCAGGTGAGAACGTTCATATCTCGGTGTTGCTTGTAGCATCCTATACATTGATTTAAATAGGTGAAACCTGGGTTTAGTTATTCCTAGCCTACCCTCTTGAAACCTATTTCAACTACTTAAAACATTTTTATGTGGCAACACTGGTGCACTTTTTTTTTCGTTTTCCTTCGTGTCAAGCGGGAACAAGCTTCAGTAGAACCTCTTTATTTTTAATGAGTTATTTTAATGAGGGGATTAAGTTAAATAAACCTACCTACTTTTTTCAGTTGTATACTTATTTCTATTTCAATATTTGCTTAGGTCAGTATTTTTAGAAGGTAGGTTACCTGGCTTTGTTTGTTAAGTTTGTAACGAAAAGTTGAATGAACTGCTAAATATTCCACATAAACGTTTCAAGACGAAATGCATACGATCCTAATCCAGAATACGTCATGCACCAAGAATGCAAAGTTCAATGTCCCAATTTAGTCAATAAATAAGCTTATTTTAAAGACAGTGAATTAATGATAGATAGTTATTACATTTAACACGCTCAAATAGCCAATATACTTAATCTAGATCCGTAATATTTTAGTAAAATGTTGCCCACACCTTTGTAACGGCCTTTTCAAATGACGAACGTTGGTAGAAAACAGTATTTCTTCCAAGATGTCAGAAATGGAATAATGGATAACGTATTTCGCCTACGATAATGTGTAACTTTTTCTTCTGATTTACAACCATGTGGGTTGATTAAGCACAGAGAAATAGGTATTATAATTTATTTTTACTCTCGGATCACTGAGATTTCGAATATCAGAAAAACAGAGGTATAAATTTGAATGCAGGATGTGAGATCGCGACGAAACACATTAGGAGAGGGTAGATTTATTGAAGAGCGCATTTTTTTCGCCGCCATATTTCTTTCACAGGAACGGTAATTAGTACAGTTCTAATTTTGAATGTTGAAATATTTTTTATCGGTTCCGTGTCATTTGCTTGGTGTTTTTTTTTGGAGTCGTTTTGAATTGACAGATTGGTGTTATGTTATATGCAAATTCTGAACGTTATAAAACTTGATTTAAGATTATATTTTAGCATATTATTTATTGTACAACAAATTAGTTCTTTGAACTTGAACGTTTTTTCATTTCCGTGGCAAAAATATTTTTGTCATAACATCGAAATTCCGCTTCTAATTGGCTGAAATAATATGAAAAATATTGCGTATGGATGTTGAAACGCGCGTTATAATTAAATAAATAATCATAAAAACGGAAATTTCTAAGTTATTATAAGACCAACGCATTTAGTTTCCTGATTTACGAAACTATTTTATAACAAATGTCGGTATCAATTAGTGTCAACAAACAGACATTATTTGCAACCAGTTTAAAGAAAAATCAACCATTATACAAGGCAATAGAAGCTATATTCGATTCGTGTTATGACTATGCTTACTGTTTAAGTATAATAATGGGATGTGAACATTATGAGTTCGGGAAATCGGATTAAAACCTTCCTGGGCTTTGATCTCGATATATTGTTTCTATTTCTAACGAACAATAGTTAGCTGCTGTTAGCTTTTATATTTATGAGAAATGATCTTAAAAATATATGTTGTAGATTAGACTCTGCCCATGATGGCCAGAAATAACTGATTTCAAACAGCGTTTTAATTCCCTTAGGGATGAAACGACTAAAAAACCTTCTATATTGGGTGCCTACATCATAAATGAAAAAAAAAAACATATTTTTAGCATGATGAATTAGTCAGAGATTTAGTCAGTAAAGATATGTCTTTTTATTTGTGTTAATAAAAAAAATTTCTCAATCCAAAGACTTCAGAGCCCTCAAACCGAAAATACAACATCAACTTGATGGCAACTTGAGTACGAATGCCTTAAAAACAATTTAGAAATGTTACTTGTCGAAATGACAAGTGACAAATTACTAAATTGTTAATTAATTATTTTAAAATTTGTTAATTTAATTTAAATTGATGATTAATTTGTAAGTACCTGCCTATAACTTTTCCAAATTTAACTCTGTAGAACATTTTTTCAAATTTAATTTAAGCTATACATCGTTATTATTTGTTACTACATATTTATAATTTATAGTTTATAATAATTAATCAAAACCTATTGATACGAGCGCTAATCCCGCCGATAAACTGTTTTGCAGTTTGGTCTGATTTGTATGTTTTTGAAAAAATAATACAACGACATAGCCAAGGTCCACTATTGGTCATAGACCTGTGACATTCACTTGTACAACTAGCGGAGATAAAAAGACATGGATGACATGAACACTCAAACAGAAATTTCTCTCAAAAACTCGCCACTACACGCATTTATGCTAATCCACCACAAAGAACATAATGATTCGTTAAATATAGACGAAAATCTTTAAGTAGGCATTCATCGATGTGTAAAATCTTAAGACCTCTTAAATGGAAAAAATATTCGCTGACGCACGGTTAAATAATAATTGTCAGAGTGTGACGAAATACTTCATTAGTTAATTAGTTGTTTATGACATAAAACTCCGTGACAAACTGACGACTGAGAGTATAACCAAAACTCGCGAAGATATCTTAAATTTTGGCAGCCATGTTTATAGTTAACAGCCTTTCAATGATCACGGATTGCGTTGATAGGTTAGTTTGGGCAATGTATTATGACAAACGTACCTTTGGAGTGTTTAATTAGTATTTGGTTTAATTATTTATTTTTAATTTCACAGGTTTGGTATGTAGGTTCTTGTTTCTTCATTTGTTTTGAGAAATGCAGGATTAAATAATATTACTGTTTTTAAGTGGGAATTGGTGTTGAGGGATCTCCGAAGCTACTAGGCTGATGTTGGTATAATTTAGGCAGATGATAAGACAACAATTTGGATGAAGGAAGCATGAAACTTAGTGAAAGACAGGCGACTTTTTATCGTAGCACCCGGAAGTAGGTACTAAATAGGAAATTTAAAATATTAGGTTTACTCTCCGTACAAATATTAAATTTGAACAGATTGTAAACTATTTTCAATTAAGATCTAGAAGTTTCGTAGGTAATAAAATGCAAAACATGACATTTTAAGTTTATAGCACGAATTCACGACTCAAGATTAAAATCTAAGAAAATTGTCTTTTTTCTGCATTTGGCCTCCAACACTTCCTTAATTTGATGATTACTTGTGGTTTTCAAAAATATCTCTGTTTTACAGCCTTGGTAATGTAGGTAGTTTGATCATTTTTTTTTAGATAAATGATTAAGTAATAAGTAGGTTGAAATTTGATGTCATCCAAACAACTTTTAAATAGCCCTACACGACAACTAATAAAGATTAAATCAGCTCGAAGCAAATTAAAGTAAGCGAAGAGCATGTAGGCTAATCAATTGATTTTCATACAACGAAATTGGTAAATATTGTCTTAAATTAAGTATAATAAGATCAAAGCATAGCTGATCTATATAAAAGACTGAAATGTAAAGTGACAAAGTAAGAATCAAAAAGTAAACAAATAACTGCAATAGAAGAAAATTAAATGAAAATCGATCTCTTTTATTCAGAAGATTTAATGTCATCAGACCATAAACAGCTACTGAAAATTAAACTCAATTATGAAGACATGATTACAATTGTGTATAAGGAAATACATTAAACCACATGCTTATTTAATCCCAAACCATCAATTTCCGCTTCCTCCCACGCCCTATCAGTTCAAGAGCATATTGCACACAAAAAAGTCTTGCATCATTAGAACAAGGAACTAAAATTACACAAGTATTGTCGCAAATACTTTGTGATTCTCAAATAAGTATCGTCACAGTGATTCATCAAAATAAATGATAGTTTTAGTACAAAAACATTGTCAATCAACACCGTAACTGGACAATTTGACTTGCCAGAAGACAGAGCGTTGATGTGTGAAATTGAAAGACGTCCTTGAATGGGATTATTACGGAATTTTGAGTAGTAGTTGAAATATTCGATAATCTAATGAGAGTTGAAGATACTTGACATAAGTAGGCAGTACAAAAAATGTGTTCATGTAGGTATTTAATTTTGTCTTGTAATGGTTTAGCGGTTTTTGTACTTACGTGATAATCATTGGGTCTTTTAATGTTTGTCTTTTTAGTGAATTCACCTATACCTTCTAATGATTTTAAAAATATGTTATAATTTTTATCAATGTTTTCAAAATTATCTATGGTTCAATCTGGATCAGGTATGCCGTTTCGCTTTAATTAAATTATTAAACTGTCAATTTGTTGAATAACTTCATCCATATTCTTACGCTAGATTAACTACTCATACCAAAGAGGCACACTCCAGTAAATTGAGACATACCAATTTAAATTCCTTACATAAATTTACACCCTAATTCATTATAACACGATTCAATTTAGGTTGGCAATTACCATCTAAAATTGGTAGCGCACATTCGAAAAGTAACAAATCATCGTTACAAATTATAAAATGATAAGTTGTTTTCGATTTCTATTTGCTATTTTATTTTGGATCAAATTTGTGCGTTTGCTCATATGCTGAAAGTTTATTGTGCATTTTTGTAGAGAAATCTTCGTAGAACAAATTTGTTAGATTTAAGATAATTATGACTAGGTGGCGCAAATATTAGTCACAGATTTCTGCACGAATTTACATTTAAATGGACGGGTTTGACTAAAAAAGGTATTCTTTTTATATAAGACGATTTTTGGTGTAATCAAATTTTTATTTGGAACTATGTTCTGTATAAAATCTTTACAAAAATGGAATGATAATAAATCTATTGTATAACGTTTTTGGCATCTCTTAATGTGCGTGTTAAATGTCATCACTTGAAATAGAAACAAATTTAGCAATAGAGACTTACGCGTTTTTGACCATTATTCGATTAGTAAAAAAAATTATCATAAAACGTAATACCTCGTTAACAGTATTTTACATAGCGAATGTTTTGTCTTCTGCTAACCTATTCTGAAAATAGAAAGAAAAACAAAGACAAAATGATCACTAATTAAAATGCCGTTTTTAACGTATTATACAGGCTGAAGTCCAAAGTCAAAAACCTCTTGAACAACAATAATAATAATATAAGTCTTTATTCAGACATTTACAAGTAGTAAATCTTAATCTAGTTTTGCGACTCTTGTGAGTCTTCGTCACTGACAAAGTAGTCTGTTTGCCCAACTTTAGCAAAGGCCTCCTCCAATTTTTTCCATTCCATTCTGTTTGTCGCTATCCTATTCCAAGTTTTTCCTGCCATGGCCTTTATTTCATCATCCCATCTTCGGAACTGTTTGCCCCGCTTCCTTTTATCACTTCTTGGATACCAGAACACTACCTTTTTGTTCCATTCATCAACAATAAGTAGTTTGCAAATATATGTATCAACAAAGAGTTAAACACATAAAATTAAATGTAAAGTACATAATAGATTCACGTAAAGCTTCCGATGCGGTCGTTCGTCTCGTGGATACAAAAAGTAGGCTTGTCTACAAAGTAGGTCGAGTAAATGTCAACGTTCAGTGAGTGGCAGTATTCAGTGCTGTTTAGGTTTTATCGGAAGTACTAACTACATGACTAGCTTTATCTCACGATCACAAAGAATTAATTGCTTTTTCTCATGTAAATGTACTTCGGTAGTGTTAAAAAATTTGACTGAGTTGCTGTGGATGCATAGTTTTTTTTAGTGGTTCGATGTCGTTTCGGGAACCACGTGCTTACGTATTAGTCTCTGACTATAGTCTATCTTTGAGCAAGGGCTGAAGTAAAGAAACAAACATATCAACTGTCAAATTTATTAATATTATCAGAATTATTTATGCCTACCCTAAAATTCTATCACCCAATATCTTTATTCTATGACTGGCCGGTTTGTCTAGGATTCGATCCTCACTCAGGATAAAACTTTGTGTGATGAGCACGATGGTTTATTCTGTGTCTGGGTGATATTTATCTATAATATGTATGTATTTAGAAATATATAAGTATGTTTATCAGTTGTTTGGTTTTCATAGTGCAAGCTCTGCTTAGTTTGGATCAGATAGCGTTGTGTGTTCATTATACTTATTGTAATAAAAAAAAATACTTATCTAGTTATAGTAATAAAAAAGGATTTAGATGCAATTTTATCTAGCCTACAAGTAAAATTGCCTATACATTTCTGTTCCACTTTGTAAATGTGTGCATTAAGAATTGTGATTGACACGGATTCAAAGCAAACGGCTGCCAGCGAATGGACAAAAATTTTAAACAAAACAATTTTATAACATTATCAAGAAACCAATTTTCGTAGTATACATAGTTTTTGTAAGTGGGCTACTAGTATTCATGCGGAATGGAGGCGATCACGCGACGACAACGTGACGTAATCTATGCGCTAAAACCTGAATATGATTAGCCTAGATTATGCCGACACTTTATACGAGAATTGTGTTCTGATGGAAATAATTTCTTAGGGCGTATCGAAGTGCTGATTATAGAGGAATAAATCTAGGAAAATACTAAAGCTGCTAATATGGATAGGTAGGAAGTACTTTCACTGAGTGCCAAAGTAAAGGTATAAGCAGGTAGATATAATTCTTATAAAATTATAAAAAATATATTATATTTAAGTGACAGAGAGTAAGGTAAAGAGCGGAATATATAGAATAATGTAGAATATAAAAATCTCACATTTTTATATTTTAGACAAATTCGAACTAGTTGTATTCTTCAAACATAGATATTATGAATTAACAATTACAGACAAGAAATTATAAACAAATCAAAAACTTGTTTTGTAACCCACCTATAACTATTTAGCTCAATATAGATGCATCACAGATAAAACCATTCGTTTCCATTACGAGAAAGATCGATGTCCCGATGTTCGTTGAAGCCCCATTTGCGCTCCGCAGGGAAACGCATTGAATGGTAAAAAGTAGGTTGTCCCAGAACGAAGAAAAAAATACGATGAATTGATTGATGAGACAAGTTTTTTTACTTCTGTTATCAAACCTGCAAGATAGAAATTAATAGAAAGGCTAGGGAGAGTTGGTGAAACTTTGGAATTTAGTAAAGTAGGTAGGTGTCCTGGAAAACTCTGAACCAAAAAATTGAATAAACAGGAATACCTACCTAATATCATGACGGTATATAATTTGAAAATTGGGATATTCGTTATTAGGTGACGACTAAACCACTAAACGAATTTAGACGAAATTTTGTTAAAGGTTAAGTTAATACAGGTTTAGAATAGGACTAGAGTGAAACAAAACGTAATCACGGAATAATACGGACTCTAAAACTCAATACACTCAGGATTGGATAAATAGCTGTGCATCTTTTACTGCATATTGAAGTAGGCACTTAAACTAGATAAAATCTAAGCACACCAATCACTTAACTGTACCTACGGAAACAAAGGCTTATGACGCAGCGCGGTTCACCACATCCAATAAAGAAGCTCGCTATTTGTAGCTGTAATAATGCAAAATCGATTCAGCAACCGCAAATCGATGTAATTTTATCGATTAATCGTCTGGAATAAACTTCCTATAGGAAACTATATTAATTTAATAATGTGAGTGAGATGAATATTCCTCCTAACGGAGATCATATCAGGAACGGGGACCTATTTCCATAGAAACTGGGTGTTATTTACGATAAGACCAATGCCAAATTGGTCGCGAGTATGGCAATGCCAAGTCTTTCCCCTATGACTATATAAATTAACTATATTTATTTCTATTGTTAAGTTAAACAATGCATTTTTTTAATAGACATTTTATCCTATAATACAAATTTCCTATTATTTTTCTAGTACCAACGCTTATGAATGCAATATTCATTTAGTTGCTCAGCTTCTTTTGGTTTGACCAGAAGAATAGGTTCATCACCAACATACAGTTTATCAAGTTCTACCTTTCATCATGTAAATATATTTCCACTTGCAGTGTCAAACCAATTTCCATTTACTTCAACACTTTCAAACGTTCGCTACAAATTCTCTATTAATTTTCCGGTACTGTCTGACAAGCAGATTGATAAGCGTAATTAAGATACAAATCATTGACGTCTATCTAGGCAGGATCTGTAGCATAGACTTATGAATAGCATTTGCCGTAGGTAATAGATACGTTATCAACAATGTTGCGGTTTGGCACCACATTATTCATCATTTCATAATTTTTTGAGAGATCAGTGACTCTGCGGCGCTCAAATAATATGACTGTTGTCAGGTCTATAGATGGATGATCGTCAAAATATATCCATTCTTACTTCTTGCTCTGGTCGCACTACTTTCCTCGGACTATAAGAGTGAGCGAATATAGAGTGTAACCGTGTTTGCGTAAGTATATACGTTTGTGTACTGAAAATTGTGTGCTTGTAACGTTGCTTAACCATATCTAACCGTTTTTTTAAAATGACACTCCTGCTGAGTACGTTAAACCGTCGATTTTGCGCCTAGTCTCTCTCCGGTCGTGTCGGATTTCTGTCCCTTCTGACTATGAGAGAAGAAAAAGAGAGTGTTTCTGATTCAGGTGTGGATCCAGAACTCTGTTCAGAAGGGGGCAATATTTTACCTAACTGGCCAAGTCGTAATTCAACACCGGTACACCAGGAACCACCGCCGATTGGCAATTGCCTGTCGAAATATTGATAATGTCAAAACTTCCCGAAAAAAAATGTTTTTTTTTCGAGTCTGGAGAGGGGGGGGGTGCAATTGCCCCCGTTGCTCCCACCTTGGATCCGAGCCTATTCTGATGGCCGCTAGGATATAGAAGAGCCAATAACTGCCTTTAATTACACCAAAATTAACCCCATTTAAGACACTATCATAGATGAGACTAGTTAGGTAACAATAGAAAGAGGTAATGGTTACTGTTTATAAAGAGGAAAGTAAGTAAACATTTATTAGACAAACAGGAACGTTTATTTAAAGTAGTACAAGCACTAATAGGTTGCTACTTAAACACACCACAACCGGTTGTCATTAGGCCAGAAGATAGTAATATTAATGATACATCAGTATTTATAGACATATACATAATTAAGTACCTACTTATTATATTCTGTAACATTCAATTTTTATTTATTTTTAAAAATAAGTCCTGCAATGGGTATCCTTGTGTTGCAGAAACTTTATAAATATGCACTATAACGGACTTGTACACCCAGATACAAAACAACAATATGTGGATCACACAATGTAGTGTCCCGTGTGGGAATTGCCCTACACCCTTACACAGAAGCTATACGCATTTTCACTCCGCCGTCGCCGCTGAGGCAATCAGTCAAAAGTCAAACATAATAGTCAAACATACCCAGTGTCACTCTCACAACTAAGGCGAATCTAACGATACCTTTTAGGTTAAAATCCATCAAGCCATTTAGGCTCTAGAGCTTCCCAAAGAAATTATAGGTATACCTACATATAAACACTCGACAAACTTAACCCTCCTACTTGCACAATCGGCTAAAAAAACTTTCTTTTCCGACAAATCTGACTGGAAGTCAGGATCTGAATCGTGATTCACAGTCTGAGGCAAGTACCAAGTTGAGCTATTTGCCTTTTTAATGGAACACTCAAATATATTTGTATCAAGCGGCAATTCAGTCCGCAGTATGTAATCGCTGAAGGCTTTTTGATAAGCGTTACGTACGCCTTTTGGATTCAATGATACATATAAACTTGTTACTGCAATCCAGCTTCTAATTTGACATCCGTTATCACTCAATATTATTGGTTACGGATGTTATTTTTGTATGTGGTGTATAAAGAAACAACGATCTGCCCTTGGTATTTACAGAAATCAAATTATTTTACTTCATATAAATTTTAACTGTTTCTTACGAGGATGATTGTGCAAAGACGTATGTAGTTATGGTCATAGAAGTTTCCTGTAATTGAGATACAATTCGGATGCATTATAAGACGTATTCAGTCATTGGCGCCGGCAGCATGGTGCAAGGGGTGTACTTGCACCCCCTTGTCGGAGTAATAAGCCTGTTAGGCACCAGCGAACCAGTTCAGTTCGCTTGTGACCACGGCCGGTGCAACCTGGTCGAAACGTCAAGCAATTTTAAGGTAAATAATGCGCGTTAATTCCCGTACAATATCTAGTTACAATCATGCAACGCGAAAGTTTAAATGTTAGGCATTTATTTCATTTTATTACTAAAAAAATAATTTAAAATCACAATGTGCCACAATGACAGTGGTTTTAGCGGTAATTCTTAAAGAGATTTTTTTTCCATGTAGTATAGTGTAGATGCTGTTGCGCCCTCCGGCGTCTATGTTCAATCATACGATGGTAGATCTGGAGCAAATATGTATCATAAAAGCAAAAACTTTAAGATAGGGTCATATTTTGATTTTAACGTAGAAATGTTATTTGATGTACTTTAATAGTACTTACTCAATAATAGTACTTAAAAAGGAATACATTGCCTGACTGACCCGTGATCAAATAATAACAAAGGCAAAATTGCCGGTGTTAAAAATTTGAAGTTTCCTAGACGTTCTTCACTTTTTTTTTTTAAAGATAACTAGCAATGTGTAATTTTGGTCCCACATTACTAGCAATCTTGTTAGCCCCTCCCGCTAAGCTCAATGGCTTGTGTTAGGAGTGGGTTCACGTCGGTATAACGGGTAGGTAGGATTCGAACCCGCGACCTCACGATTGCGAGGCAGATGCCTTAGCCATTAGTCTACCGCCGCTTTACGTCACGAAGGTCAGCTTAGGGGGTTTGTCACAACGAAGTGTTAGTAATAGAGATTATTAATAGATTTGTACTGGATTTGTTTTGACACAAACGAATTTTATTTCCGAATGAAATGTTTTCAGGCTGCACTTATTATAGTTGTAACGCAACGATCTGTCACTTTCTCGGGTTACGATCTCCTGACCTAGATTTATCTAAAGATTTTCCTGTCATCGCATGGAAAGTATTAATTTTAAGAGAAAAACATTTCATGTCGGATGACACTTTCCATTCTGTCACATTTAATTTGACAGTAATGACCAATCATTACTGAGAGTGGACGCGATATCTCTTTCCTTTAGAACTAGAATGATTGATACAATCTTTTCTAATGGTTTGTTTGCTTTAAAATCGGTGGGAATGGGGAAATACTCTATAAATATATTTAGAGCTGGTAAAATCTAAATCTTGATAAAGTGTGGAATAAATAACATGTATAAGACAGGAAATAAATAAGAAGAAAAAAAAGTCACTTGTTTCGGTCTAAATGAGAATCTTTATAATTTTACAAATAAATGTTTCCCACATTTCATTACATCTCGAAATAACAATGTGTCCCATCCAATGCAGAGCTCAAATTTAGAACCAGTGTTTTTATGTACCTAATAATCTAATCCAAAAACAACTGACAGCAGATACTCTCCTCAACTCAATCCAATCTAGCAAAAAAATAACGACGGCAACACGTAAAGTGTCAGTCAAAGAAAAAGCCTAAGTAAGCATCCTGAAAGACGAATCCGCCTTCCTTATAAAGTTGCATCTCAAATCAGCTATTTATCACTATCGGTTCCAACGACTTTCATACGAAAAACTAGACGTCTTCATTCCACTTCTTCTTTAACTTCCTGAACGCCATGATATAGGTAGATACTAGATTAATACTAATGAATAGTCTAAAAAAACACTTGGACAGCGATGAACCGGACTGTAGTTGACTTGAATTATATCTTGACGAGTTTTTATTTGCCTCACCTTATGTGACTTGGTGTGAACCTTAGTTTTATGACATAAGATTTTAAGTCTTCATTCTATAGTTCTAAGGTCGAATGTTGTTTAAAAGATATAAGGCTAGATGACCTAAGTCTAGCTAAAATCGATCGACTGTTCTATTGAACAATTTAAAACAATAATAAAAGGTGTCCATATATATTTGTTTATAGTCTTTATTGTTGCCAAATACAGGTTTAGGGGTGTAGTAGGTGTCTACAGCGTGTATTTACACTACGTGTTTCTACTTCTTGGTTTTAGAATTATACGTTGGTGTATTATGTTTCCAACGTACCTACTTAGAATATTTATTTAAAAACATCTGTCGCATCGCATAAACGAAGTGGCTTTAGCAGCCTACAGTCTGTAGTTATCTTTACGATGCGGTATAAGATTCAAGCAGCTTCCCGTTCACGTCGATTTACTTTCCATCGTTCCGAATAGTTACATCTCACTTGTCAAGAACATTAACCGACATTGACATAGTCCTGACAGTGGTGACACACACGATTTGTTTGTTTAATTCTACCCATTGTCTATCGCTCGTCTACATGACTATTTGGTTGGGACGAAATCCAGAAACAGCTTGATGATGCAAATAATCAAACCAGTTTAATTTGGCGATGTCCAAGACACATTGACATTCATGATTGGTTGTGTTCCCTTGCCCTCCAAAGAGTAGCTTTTTAAAACGGTATAATTCGCACCATTTACACTAAACGATTACTATAAAAATGCAACTAGGTACTTAAAAATATGTCGTGAGCGCAATTTTCGTCGAAATTACATCTTGCAATTCAGTCCAAATTTTTTGCGTTCAAATAACGTGTGGATACCAAAAATGGCCTTTAATATCACTGATTCGATTTATAATCCAGTAAAATCGTAATCGATTGCGTTCAATCGATCATGACCAATCGGTCAGAATCTCCGAGAACGGTAGACCAAACAATAGTTACTGTACAGTAATAAAATTTGGACCGAGACTGACTGTCGGACGTGTTCATATTTTACTGTTAGTATTTCCTAAAACAAATTGATGAAGTCACGAACTATCGTGTGACCGGGCTGACCTAAGAAAACTCATTGCATATAAAAGTAGTTTATTGTAGGTATTCTACTAAAAGATGTTTGAAAATCTATGACAATTCTTTAAAAAATACGATTTTGAAATTGTTGTTCCAATTCCGTTTCATACGATAAGGTTTTAGGAAGAGTTCAATAAAATGGTTCATGAAATCTCAGAAGTACCTAATGAGGAAAGAAGAAGAAGAAAGAAGAAAGAAAGAAAGATGTTCGAAAATCTATGACAATTCTTTAAAAAATACGAAACGTTTTTATAAAATGGTTCATAAAAACTGAATCTTATGGACAGAAGTACCTAATGATAAATTTGCACAGATACCATTCATAGACTACACATTCTCTAGCTAGTTCCCCTCCAAGAAAATTCGGATCAGTACTCTACTATATTTTGTTTACCTACTGAAATCACACAATATGACACAGATTGCAACTACCAAAACTTGTTACATGAAGACTCACAACAATAAAGCAAAGCGCCAAATTATGGAACACTTTTATTTGTAAATAATATCAAAATAAGTGAACTGTCTGTTTTTGAGAGTAAATCTTTATGTAACTCGTAATAGGAAGGAAGGAAGGAATCTCATTTTATTAATATGTCGCAAAGAAACTACCTATTCAAAGCTAAGGCATAAAAATATGTTGCGATAATTCAAAAAAAAAAAAAAAAAAAAAAAAAAAAAAAAATTGCCGTGTGGTGCCGGCTTAAGAATAGTACCACCCCGTCTCTTCCCGTGGGTGTCGTCAAGGCGACTAAGGGATTTCACTCCGGAGGACGGGCAGCAGCGTCCTCTGCGTACTTAAAGTCTTACTGCGATCGCCAACCCGCTCGCCAAGCGTGGCGATTATGGCAATTACCCCCAGGATCTACATACTAGTAGGTTCTACTGGGGAGACCCGTGCCCAGCAGTGGGCCATCTTATGGGTTGATATGTATGATATGTAATTCAAAAAATGTATTTCACTTTTTGATGTATTTATTTTAATTTCAGAATGATAATGTTCACTCCACTGAAATGGATTTAAATTTAATTATAATACAACCACGTTAATGAATTGAAGTTAAGACAATACCATGATATAGTTTAATCTCTAAATAGCGAAACCTCTTTTGAAATAGAAACCTTTAATACAAATATTTCCATAATTGTAGATCGTAGATTTTCAACTGCAGTGAGCAGTACAAAGATACCCTAATTTCTCTATTCAATCCATTTAAAGCTACGCTTTGTGACTGAGGCTTTCTGCTATAATAAACCTCTTTTGACGGACTAAAGCTGAAGCATTTCTACATAGATTATGGAATAACTATGAGTTTTCGCATGACACAGTCGTCAAATTTAAGTTTAAACGTCAACGACTTTGATCTCTCTCTCTGTCCTTTAATAAACGTATAAATAATAACCTGTGAAGAAAAATATAATTTGGTATTTCTTTTCTAAACTGATAATAGTTAGGTACCAGGATTAATGACTTCTTTAACACTCAACTGAATAATAATTAATATAACGGCAATTTAATTGAGGCTTTCCAATTGTATAGCCGTTACATTAATTAAACGGTAATAAAGAAATCAAGTCATTGTTTCAAATAAGAACACTATAAGATTGTAATCGGCAGTTTAACAGAACACTTAAAGTAAAATATTCTGCGCAAATTTCCATGAACATATTCCTGCATAAATGATTCCATCAAATAGAATTTTGAATGAAAATAAGTAAATTTGCATCGGTAGTAGTTGGTGCTAGTTCCGGATACTCGACGAATCGAAGGGAATGTAAAATCAACACGAAATTTCATAGTACCAGGGCGAGCAATGCAGTGTGGAATCAGGGCACTGCAGGCCTGGCCCACATTCCATTCTACTTTGTTTTTCAGCATTCATTACGCGAATTTAGTCTTTAAGCCCACATAAGCTTGAGGGTTTAATAAAAATATTCTGTAACTTAGTCGTTTGTAGACTTGCCAAGGCTTTGACTCTTTGGAAACTTATTCGTTTGACCTTACTAACCTATATGAGTTTGTTGAACTACTCGTGTAAAATATTTCATGGAAATAATATTATATGTGTTGTAGATTTTCTGGGAACGAGGCGATTATTTATTTCGTGGATGATGAATAAAGAGGTAGTTTGGTATCAATTTGCGCAGTTTTGAAATAAAGCTAGCTAAATAGCCGTGGAGAACGAATGTTCCCAATTGGAAATGGCTCGCGTCGAATGTGCATCGTGTGGTGATTAAAGGAATGGTATTAAATTCAGAGTTAGTTACAATTTTCAGCTTATATTTTGTAGAATACATTTTGAAGTTACCATGGTGATCAGCATGATTCGATCATACATTACATAGTATGAATGCCTTCAACATTCAAATAGCGTCATATTATATTGTCCCTACAAGACGAAGAGGAATAAATCTGATAAATGGATTGAAAAAATGTACTGTATCTACTCTATATCATAGATATTTTCTATTTGCGCTTTAACACGTATGTTATCATCATTTAGTAAACAGTCAATCAGTTAAGTATCAGGCTTTTTTGTAAGCTAAGGCTAACAAGATGTATCTACACCATGTACATTCTTACAAAATTTGCTCCTTATCATCTACGTTTATTTTAAGAAATGACTCCAACAATATGAAATAATCTCTATGTCCTGGGAGACTTTAACACTGAATTCATGTATAGAAACTACAGCAAAACTTGGCCACCAAACCACCTCAAACCACCTAAATTGTGAAGTATACGATGTGTAACCTAGTCGTTGCGGTAACCTGTGCACCAACTTACAGTCCTTGCAGTCAACTTAAAGCTACAACACTCACCACCACAAATAACATCAGCCAGGTTCGTCTGGACGCACTGGTGCGTTACAGCTCCGTCTCTCAAGGTGGTGATCTCTCCGTAAAGCTGGTGCAACGCCTCCTGATCCGACATGAGAATCGTTCGAGGAGACGGGCATTCGTCCTCGACGCTGTTGGAGTGGTGGCGGGACGATGAGCGGGATCTTGATCGCCGACGTCTGTAATGTTCATTAAAATAAGATTTGTGTACTAAACCAACACTGGCATTATGCAAACATAGAATATATCCTAATATTTTAAGAGGAAAGATTTGTTTCTCTGTTTAAGAAGCAATCTTTGAAACGAATACTTAGGACGATTTGGTATAGAAGTAAAACTTAGGAACGACAGAGATTTAATGACAAATTTCCGATTACTGTTATAGAAATATGACAAAGCATACAAACTAACTATATATAAAGCGGCGGTAGCCTAATGGCTAAGGCATCGGTCTCGCAATCGTGAGGTCGCGGGTTCAGATCCTACCCATTACACTTCCGACGTGAACACAAGCCATTGTGTTTAGCTGGAGGGGTTAACAGGATTGCTAGTAATAACTCTTGACTAAGTTTATTTTAGTATTTCTTTCTTAGGAACAGGATGTTACAAAGAATTCAACTACAGCTTCACGAGAGTGTAAACCTGATATGAAGGACTGGATCTAAGCCAGGATCTGGTTTCACTCAAGATAATATACAAGTTTGACCTCATTTTGATAACAAGAACTAGTTAACGTCAATTGCAATTGCTTTTAGAACATACTTTGGTTGTTTGGCATGCGAAAACTTAAGAACCCACACACGTTGACGCACTAGGTGTACATCTATACTAATATTATAAAGCTAAAGAGTTTGTTTGTTAGTTTGAACGCAGTAATCTCAGGAACTACAGATCCGTATTGAAAATTCTTTTACTGTTGGATAATCCATTTATCGAAGAAGGCTACAGGCTATATAACATCATGCTACGGCCAATAGGAGCGCGGCAGCGATGAAAAATGTTGCAAAAACGGGAAAAATTGGCGCATATGAAGTTGCGTGGGTAAGCTAGTGATGTTATAAAATCTTACCTACATTGCAAAATGTTATAATAACAATGTGTTACATTATCAACACCTAATAAGTGTTACACTAGTTATGCTGTGTTACAAGTTAGCAATTTTGTTATTTCTTCAAATTAACTCTAACTTATTTAGACATTTTTATATAATTTGACATGATTTAAAACCACTAATAAGACATGCGATGGATCGTAATAATAGTTAGGTGTAATTTATATTACTCAACTGTTTTTACAATATTTCAAACAACTTCAGGATTGATAGGTTAAAGTAGAGCACATAGTCTTATGTACCTTAGTCACAAGAAAATAAAGTTGATTTTAGGTTGGTCATTATTGTGTCCTGAATTTATCGTAAAACATTTCAACATTTAGTTTTTTATCATCATTAATAGATACCTAATTATGTTTTTATCAATTTGTCAGCTTACTTAAATAGTTCGCAGACTTGTAGTTGTTATTACTTACTTTAAAACTAAATTACAGTGGTATTCAAAATATTTCAAAGCTGTAGGCGTTATTAAAACCAATTTTGCAATTTCGAGCATAATTTATGAATTGATAGTTATAAATTTACTCAACGATAGATAACAAAGACTAGTTTCAAGTACTATTGAAATAAAAGCTTCGGAATAAGATCTTTTGTTAAATATTATAGATAAGCAAAAACAATTTTATCAACAGAGACATTAATCATAACATTTATGAAATACCTACAGACTATTTGATTACTTTGGTGAATAAAGCAATGATTTATGATCAATAAATAACACATAATTCAATAATGTTATTATCTGCTGTTATTAAAGGCAAAGGTGAAGATTTTATACGTATTCAGCCAAAAAGTGACCTAATTTCAAATCTTCTCAGCCTTGTTTTCATTGCGAATTCACATAGTATCGTTGATGATGAATCAGAATGATAATTAGCAATCACCTTCATGAAATAATAAGATATCGACCTCACACGTTATGACATGACACCTACGTTCCACATCATAACATTTACATTATAGCAAACAGAAGAATTATTGGTCTTACAATAACTCAAGGACAAAGTAAAATAATTAATGTCAGGTCAAGACTATAACATGCAGAATACGCCTACGATATAAACATACAATACGTTAATAACCCTATATTGTATAATGTTACTCACCTCTTGAAAAATAATACGATCGAAATAAATACCTACCTCCCACGTTTTTACAAATTAAGGACAACGCTTTCAACCAAGTTAAGATTTTATGGTAGACTATTGAGAATTTGTTACACGGCCAATGTACAATGTGGAAACATTTTATGGACATCATAAACACAAGAAGCAAGTCGAATACCGAATAGATTGTTTTAATGGCAAGCAGAGAACAATAACGTCAAAATCCGATCAATTGCAGCAAATCATTTAGGATCTATGCCTATCAGATTAGTCACAGGTACTGGACTCCTAAATTGATCTGACTTTACATTAATTCAAATGCATGTGATGTCAAGTTTGCGTCCAAAATTGGCATTGTAAACGCAGATCGCGTTCAATTTTGTACGACATGGACGCTTTAGGTCGGCTACAACGTACTAAAATGGTGATCTGAGTCACATTGTTTGAGATTGAATAAATATTGAGCATTCAGTCTGCTCTCTTTAGCTTTAGGTTTACGACTTGTTGAATTGGTACCTACGCCTGTATTTTGACGTCAAGTATTTGCATTAATTGTGGCTTATCCGTCTGCAATGTACAAATAAATGTAATTATTATTTGTTACTTTGAATTGATTTTGATTATTTGAAACATCAAGTATAGATTTACCATTTGCCGTTTTACAAATACAGTTCTGCATAGGTACTAAAATCAATTATGCCTAAAGTTTTTGTTGTCGATATTATTTCTGGAATTAATATACTTTTTGTAACATTGTGTTTTCCGTATTCTATTATATGTTGAGAAATTGTATTATACGTCGATTAATTCAATTATTGTCCTCAGTTTTTTAGAATTTTACTTAGTCTGGAAATATTGGTTTAAAAAGTATAAAAACGTAAATAGCTAAAATGCTACAGTAGCGGTGTTGTTGGTTCACTGTCACACAATAAATCAAATTTTATAAACGTCAATTCTATTTTTATGCTTGCTTGTTTACACATTTCTCATTCCTGTTTTTCATTCATGTATACTTAAACTTGAAAAGAGCCAACTGAAATGTCGTTTGCGTTATTTATACAACAAAACTTACATTGAGAGAACTTTTAGAACGACAATAGCTATTAAGTTGAAACTTTCGCAGTAAATTTTACATTAGACAGGCTTGGTTTCATTGAAACTGGATTAAAATTCTAATAACTTACTCAGGCGTGACAATAAAGAAGCCCCTTGACGTTTGGTATATTTTTCTTTCTTGCATTAGTTGGGCAAGCGTGTCGTATACGACCTCTTGCGATGGAGTCTGCATCGATGGGAACTTCGCTGATAGAGACGTCCTTATACTTTCCAATGTTGCGGATTGCCCCTGTGGAATAATTGTTAAAGTTAGAAATGCATTTTTATTATTCATTGATGCTCTGCAGACGATTGCTATCTGCGCTTGAGAGTTTTAATACGAAAGTTATGTTTACAAATACATAGATTTTTATTAGTTTCTTCAAGATTTGAAATGTAATTCAAATCTTGAACTTAATTTAGCGGTTTGACACACTTGATGGTTCCTCTGATGACACATTTGATTGTTTTTTTTCCTCACGATTGCTTTTAGTATTTCTTTTTGTTTTAAGATACCGTACAAAATCACGGTAAAACAACATAATTGCAAGGGACTAATCAAACACCAATGTGATTGATTAATCAATACTCATCGCCGTATTAACTCAAGCGTGTTCATCGGCCATCAATCAATTACAATCTAGATGTGCTTGAATAAACAAAATGTCTTCATCTAATCTAACCTTCAGCATATTTGGACATTTGACATTGAATCTCATATTTGGTCAAGATAAGACTAGTTACACAATAGGACTTAATACGTGCATGCTGTTTGATGTCATTGCTCTTGGGAGATATACTTTCGATGATGGACTTGACCTGGTTTGTACGAAAGGATTCTTTTGTTGTGTTGCATCTAACGAATGTATTACATCCTTTACTTGTTCAATGTGATTGGCTTGTGTGTATACCTATTGATAGGCATAAGCTGTTTTATCAATTCATGCTGTTGTTTTAATAAACCTTTTAACTCCAACAGTGGTTGTGATAGGAAACTTCTCGATTCTCTTATTAATTATATTATGTTTCATATTTCTCTCAACACACATAACAAGTAGGTAATTAATATATAGATACATTTATACATATACATTACATCTCACTATAAAATAATGTCGTCTGCAGTGACTGGCTTATGTTTTTTAACTTCCAATGAATCACGAATAGAACAAAACTAAGAAACAGAAATTCTAGTAACAATAAATTTATCGCGATTTTTTAAGCAATCTCTAAAGGTACCGACTGCACGCAAGCGATAAGCTAGTTGTCACTGCTACTGCAGTATAGCGGTCTTTGAACTCAATAATTTATTACTTTGTACCTGTCTTGGAGTAATGTATATTTGTGGCAAACGTGTACATTTGTTGTCGTGTCTTCGTTGCTAAGCCTAATTATATCTTAATTAGATCTTACATCTTCATTTGCGTTGTCACTATTAATTTACCTGTATAATAGTTGTTTTATAACTGTTATGGTAGGCGCCGTCGTATTTTTATTTTATTTAACACTAGCTCTTGCCCGCAGCTCATTCGCGTCGAAATAATGAAAAACAAACTATCCCACGGAAACCGTATCTTTGGCCGGTATAAGGTAGTTTATGTGCTATTCCAGATTATAATCTATCTCTTTGTCAAATTTCATCTAGTTCCGTTCAGCCGTTTTGACGTGATTAAATAACAAACGCCATATAGCCAAACAAACTTTCCAATTTATAATATTAGTTTATTATTCTTGTCGGTAGAATCTTCCTGTGATTTAAATCTTTGTTTACTGCTATTCGACGCCATATTTGTGAGAGTGACACAGCCTACATTTTACTTCAAAAATCTACAATTTCTATAACCAAAACAAGCAGGCAGAACCGCGGATTAAATCTAGTAAACAATAAATCAAACTCAATCAAGGCAAATTTGATCTCGTTCAATTATCAATGGCCAATCTAAACATAGTTGGGTAAGCCAGCCTTCGAGACGAGGAATGTGGCAGATATTAATGCGTATCTATTGTGAAATGTGGACAAATTTATGCATAAAATATTGTACTAAGTTCAGCCTGGTTTGATTGTGTGTATGCTGATTTAAACAATCGTCTATTTGGAGCAGTGATTGAGATTAACGATGTTGTAAAGGCGCAAGGTGTAATTGATATTGAGGTTAATTTAGGAGACCGTAAACATTATTGCAATAGTGCAGATCGTTGTGATAATTGAAAAGGGTTTTGTGATTTTGTTACGCACTTTATGATAGTTGCAGTGTTGGTAAACAATAAGACAAATTAAGCTTAACTAAACATTAAATTTGGGTGATGAGGCACATATCGGGCTATGCACAATGTAGGGTTCCGTAGTCCCCCATCCGCCTGATACTTGCCGCTAACAAAAGTTTGCGCTTTAAAGCTTAATATTTCACAAACGGATCCCTTAACCTAAAAATAGTCTTTACAAACCCTAAACGCTTTTTTAAAGACCTATCTAATGATACCCCCCACACTATGGGGTACGTGAGAAAAAATCACAATAATTTAAAAAAAAAAAATCTTGAAAAATTTTTTTTCAAGATTTTATTTTTTCACTTTAACGGCGTAAGTAATAAATGTATTCATGCAAAATTGCAGCATTCTAGCACTAATAGTCCGTCCATCCGCATGGCGAAACTATAAGGGTTCCGTTTTGCCATTTTACACACAAACATATAGAATGAATGGAAATAATCAGTGACTACTGGGAAATATTACCTCGAATTGACAATAAAGTAAAACGCAGAAAAAAACAAAATTCATAGCTATTATAAATTGCAGGACAGTAAGTAACAGTATAAAGAATAATTGAACTTTTCGAGATAGTTTTTGCCTGCCCAACAATTATTTCAACCAGTGCAGTAATTAGTAAAATCCTGACATTTCAGGGACGAGGACCGTTGCTTTTAATGAAGTCATTCCAATTTCTGAATCACACCATACATTTACAGTTATTCCAGCTTTAATTATAATTGTAGCAATTGGCACATAGCTGTTTAATAAGTCTGATAGTTTCAGTAATGGGGCCATAGGACCAGTTGTGATATATAAGAACTTGTTTCATATAAGACCTTTGTGTTATACGATTTGGCACAGGCGTGGTTAGAATGCTTTGAATGAACATTGCGATGTCGTCTAACGTGTTGCAATCATTCATATAAATTGGATTACTATGCAGTTATTGTTTGATCTCTTATACATTAGCATCGACACTTTTCTGTTTGTGAATAGATTGTTTTGTAATAAGTGTTGTAATGATATCTTTAGTAATGAGCGTATTTGGATGATTTATATGGATGTCGTCTGAAATTAGATTGATGAGCTGTCTGGTAATGTAGATCAATGATTTGTGGCAGCGACATGATCACTCAAATGTTACGGCACTGTTTTATTGCCAATCACTGTGTTAATGGCGAATTCTTCAATTGTAATAGGTAGCAATTCTAGATTTTCTGGGAGGTCTTTAAAATACATAGGTACTTTTTTAAAGACAGTGCTCCGACTAGGGTACAAACAGTGTATGGCTAAACCCTATGGTTTAGCCATACACACCCAAGTCCCCCACTGTGTCCAGGGCTTGTAAGCTACTGTGGGATTCGTCTTTAAAAAAAAACATTATTTTGATTAAATGTAAACTTGACCTTAATCTATAATCAAGATTAGTCAGTTACGTTAGTTAGTTATGAAGAGATATGTTCTTCGCATGTGATGTTACAAAACATACCATTTAAGAACAGAATACACCTAAAGTCGTGATGATAAGAGTTTAAGACAGTATCCTATAACGGACCTAAGTTGTGTCATAGTTCGTATCTGTTTAAGCACGACAACTGTAAGTTTAACCTAAGCCTGTTCTTATTTATATATATTATACGCTTTAGTTAGTAAATAGCTTTTTTTTAACCCTTAGGTGCTCAGAACTGCAAAAGTCTACTTTTGTCTTGCAGTTCTACAAAAAAGAAGAAGCGGCGCCATGTTTTCAAATTTGCCTGTCAGGTAACTTCTGAAATCATTCAGATTGTCACGCCAGTATTTCCTTAGCTTAAGGGCGCCCTAGTCGATGATTACATCTTTGTATAAGGTCGTAATTTTAGCGAAAATCTAATATTTTAAGACTTATAACTTTCAAAATATTAAATTATTTTCAATTATAAAGGCCTAGCTTATGATAAAACAAATTGATATCAATTTAAAGCTTTGACTTACGACCTTATACAGTGATGTAATCACTTATGCGCGTTAGTATGATAGAATCATCGATTAGGACGCCCTTAATTCAATGGCAACGTTTGTTGATAATTGCAACATGTTTTAAATAACGTTACAGAAATTGTTGCCTACACACAAGTCGCGAGCTGTTTTTTATATTAATTCTGTCACATCTAGCATGCTATGCTATGTCAATTCTGTTAACATCTTAACCAATATCAGCCCTAGTTAGTGCCTATTGGATTACAGCAATGTTAATGTATTTATGATCAAAATTCCGAGTGCTATTGTCAGAGCAAGTCTGGTGCGACATTCCTTGTCAAATTACTTACGGAATTAGGGCATTCGTTGCGTAACGTGACAAATTAATTGAGCTTTGCTTATCTGTACCTTGTTTTATGAGCCAAAGTCAATAAGTCAGCTTTCGATATTACAGGATTTTGTTGTAGGGAACGGATTTATAGTGTTAAACTGTTTCTCGTGAATGTTTATCGCAATTAAAAGTCTATAGCTTATAGTTTCTTCCTTACGGTTTAAGATCCATAGTTTCTTTAAAATTGGTTGTATCCCTTTGGAGATTGGCGCGTTCAAACAAACAAAGTGTTCATTTTTTAATATTAGTACATATTCAAGTTTTGTCTTGTATTCTTTAATATTTGTAAGTTTAAAACAATTAAGAGCTTACTCCTGTTAATAAACTACAGTTAATAAACTTGACATAATTCTACTCAAAAGATTTTTACGATGAAGTTTATGGAAGCTTTTTTTAAATTATAAATATATACTTTAAATAAATAACAGACAATTGTTTGGGCAGCAGTAAGAAAGAAAATAAAGAATCTTTATGCTAAAAGTAATGCTATCCTAAGAAATTTAAATTATGAGTCTTTTTATGGGATTTTTCCCATTATTTTAAATGGTAATCCATCCACTATTCACTTCAGCGATATGAGTCTACAATCCATTAAAAAAATCTCATTACTTCACCACTTAATTTAATTAATCGATAAATTGTGTAATTACATCGAGAAATTCGAATTGTCGGCGATTCAATATGGCGATTACGGCGCAATGAGCTCATGGTGTCGCTATTTTTAGGTGTGGATGTACAAAAAGATCATGATTGTAAAATTCCTGAACCTCAGATGACCGGACTGGTTTCGGCTCAAGTTTGAAGTGCAAGCGAGTTTTATTTGTTGATTCGATCGATTTAAGCTTTTGCTGGTGCCGACAATTTAAATTTAATCTTGTTTTTTCACAACATTGATTTTAGCTTGTTGTGGCAGTTTTCAGTGTGAATATAAGGTTGGAAATATTCTAAAAGATAAAGTCTTCTTTTTAACCGACTTCAAAAAGGAGGAGGTTCCCAATTAGGCTGTATTTTTTTTCTTTTAATGTTATCCCAGTACTCGCAGACGGCTGGACCGATTTGATGATTTTTTTTATGTGTTTGACTCATCTCATGCTATCAGTGTTTCAGTAGCCAATAAAAATAGGGTGTGCACATAGTAATTAAAATCTTAATTTTGAGTGTCAGACAACTGAGAAACATACTTAGGTAAGTATTTCTAAATACATGGGTACATATTACAAAAAAAATATACCCAGACACAGAATGAACCATCGTGCTCATCGGGTGGGGATCGAACCCACGACCTCTAGTATAAGTCAGGGTCACAAACCACTAGACCAACAGGCCAGTCGTCCACACTAAAATCCAGTTTGAATCTACCTCAAACTATTTCTAAAAAATTAGAAATTTATTCTATCATTATAAAAAACTTGAACCACACAATAAAAACAAACACACAAGAACAGGTTTTATTTCTAAACCAGTTTGTTAATATTATTTTAATATGTTGCAGTTTTCACGGCCATTTGTCATCAAACGCTTCGACAGATATAAAGCCATTTTGCAAGTTCTGATTAATATTTATTATCAGTGTCGTAACTATGAATAACTGCGCCCTTGGTATTGAACCTGATGGCCGTTCGTGCGGCTCTCCAGGGTCTGCACCCTGTGCCTGTGCACCTTTGGCACTGCCCTATTCACGGCACTGTTTATTACTAGCTTTTTAGCTAGTTATCTGTTATAGTATACTAGCTGTTCCGCGCAACTTCGTCTGCGTAAATTTTCCCCGTTTTTGCAACATTTCTCATTACTGCTCTGCTCCTATTGGTCGTAGCGCAATGTTATATAGCCTATAGCCTTCCTCAATAAATGCATGGTGCTCATGCTAGCATGCATCATCTGGATGCTAGCATGATTACGACGGGATAGGGTGGGAGGTGCATTTCGTTTGGCACGACCAGCTAATGTGAGTTCACGCCGGACGCAGGACGGAGTGGGGCACCAACAGGCATTTTTTTTTAAAGATAACTAAGCAATGTGGGATTAAGTCCCACATTACTAGCAATCTTGTTAACCCCTCTCGCAAAGCTCAAAGGCTTGTGTTAGGAGTTAGTTTACGTCGGCGGAGCGCGTCTGGGAAGAGAGCTCCCTGGCGGATCCGCTCCGTCGCCGGCGAACCAGGCGGCGTCTGCGCCTGATGCCGCCTTAGGTGGGGCTGCGAGCCGGCGTACGGGGTAATCTGCCCCGCCCGCGGCCTTCCGTGGAGGCGCGGCGCCCTGTGTGTATCCAGGGGCCGCGTGGGTGTGAAATGCCCGGAACGCAACAACATCGCGTCCGGGCATTGCCACTGGGTGGGCCACCGACGGTATAACACATTCTGGCGGCCCGTTCGCGAAGGTGGCGAGCGATACACGGCGGGTTTTTTAGTGGGTGCAAACCCCACACTTCCTCCACCGTCTTCCCCGGACGGTGAGGGTGTTCGTCAGGAATTTTTCCCGCCAAAAGAAAAAAAAAAGGAGTTAGTTTACGTCGGCAGTATAATGGGTAGAATTCGAATCCACGACCTCACGATTGCCGACCGATGCCTTAGGGCTACCGCCCTTAAATTGGTAAATAAATTTAACAAAATGCTAGAAATTCGGTACAGTAAACAACTCTCTACGTCTACAATTCATCACGTGACTGGATCCGCCTATGATATACTAGCTCTTCCTACTTCGTCTGCATAAATTTTCCCTGGATTTGCAACATTTCTCATTGCTGCTCCGCTCCTTTTGATCGTAGCGTGATGTTAATAGTCTATAGCCGTTCTCAATACACGGGCTATCCAACAGTGAAATAATTTTTCAATTCGGATTAGTACTTTCTGAGATTACCGCGTTTAAACAAACAAACTCTTCAGCTTTATAATATTAGTACTTATAGATTTGCAGGAAATGATTTTAATAGTATAATTAACAAATATACCTATTGCAAATTTATAGCTTCTACAAAAATAAATCAATGAATGAGGTCTTACAGCAGACAGTATTGTTAAAAAATCTATTTCAGGATCCACCATAGAAGGAACAATCGTATTTCTTTCACAAAACATGACTAGGAACACATAATATTCATTAAAACCCTTTTACCTCTTATATAAGTTTGACAAACTCACAGTAACTATCACCAAAATAATGTTTACTATCATTATCATTATATTAGTGTATAATATAACAACGCGCATCTAGTCCAATCGTGACTAGTGAGTTAAGTAAAGTATCATCTTACTTAACTAAGTGATTTCTTGCTGTTATACCACAAAACACTGAAAGATCAGAATGCAAGCTCGGATAAACATCACTCATAGACGATGAGAGAGTACTACATACATAAGGTATTCCTCATTCGGATCGAAGTCTCGGACCAGTAGCGTGAGTATTAACCTAACTATACTTTCGACTGGTGGTACGTTAATGCAAAATGACATAGAAACTTACCTTCAGGGTGCATATTTTGATTTCAAATACGAATGGTAAATGTATTTTTTGACGTGGCAACGTCTTAAATATGATGTAAATAAATAAACATTAAGAAAATCGATGACCGGCTGCACGCACGAAAAAGTGTCACGTTACTGCCTGACAGGCTGAAGCCTATCAGCTAATGGCGATTGCAGCGACATGCGATACAATTGGAACTAAAGCAGTGACAGCTTTAGTTCCAATTGTATCGCATGTTAGGCATGGTTGCTTATTACAAAGTCATCAATTTTTTTTATGACGTTATCACATAAAATGAACGACCGTAAACCGACTTTACATACAACCATCTTTTGACATACCTAAGTAGATACTACCTACTAGGGACTTGATATAATTCTCACCTTAAACATGACAGTAACAACGTAAATGTCTTTATTTATAGCCAACTATTGTAAGCTTGCCATAGCTTATGTCAAATCACTTTAGCTCTTATATTTTAGTTCTAAATACGCACACCGAGCGCTAGTTTCTATGTCATTTTATGTTAAATATTTGATTATACAGTATAGTTAGGTTTGTACGCGAGTTACAGCTCGGAGTACGTAAAATCTCTGTACAGACGCGCTCAAGCGTTGCAAATATAGACATCGCTTATGAAAACGGTATCTAGGACTAGGTACTCTGTTCTGAAGGTGTCCCGTATTTCCATGTCCCTCTATGATGTTTATGTGCAGGCGCGGATCCAATTACACCCCAGACTGGACTAAAATACTTTTTTTGAGGGAATTTGAGAAATTTGACACATCATCGGCGTTTTGACCGGCTACTGCCCCCCCGGTGACTAATGCACCGATGTTGAATAAAATAAAATATACCCCCCGTCAGGCGAGCGACTCACACTTCGCCAGCTGAGTCAAATTGCCCCCCCCCCCCAAAACAAAATGCCTTGCTCAAGCGAAGTACATAATGAAACTAAAATTCTGCACTCTCAATACTTTGTGGTTATACCGTCATTATCGACGATGAATAGCTCTCATAGGTCACCTTTTACTTATCTTGGTGAAATTATGTTGTGAACTGCAAGACTAATGACTGAATAGCCAACTGTATTATTAGATGTTGTTGAGTATTGTGCTGTCACTGTCATTTTAAGGTTAATTGATGCGACAGAAATCTTTATGAAAATGTTTTTAAATATCACTAGATTTTATCGTTTAACTATTGTCAGTATAGTGACATACCTACTGACAATAGTTAAACGTTCATAATCTATGAACCCAAAAGTGGTTTAAACTTTGAATCTACAACTTCTGCTTTTGTGCAAGTACATAATTGTAGATAATAAATGAGTGGACCGGTCAGCAAAACAAACAATGTTTTTCAAGATTTTATTCTTTCACTTTGTCGGCGTAAGTAATCCATGTAAAATTACAGCATTCTAGCACTAACAGTCCAGAGACTGTTAGTGCTAGAATGCTGTAATTTTAAACGGGAACCCTTATAAACCCTACGGGAACCCTTATGTGTGTCCGTCCGCAGCTCAGAAGCTGCGGACGGACACACATAGCGAAACTATAAGGGTTCCCGTTTTGCCATTTTGGCTACGGAACCCTAAAAATGGTCGTCATTCCGTAAACTTGACAACATACTCTAAGTATGGATTCGCCTGAAGTATCAATGACCAAACTCCAATAAAACGAAGAATAGGTATCAATTTACAGTAACTTTAGTCTAAAGACGATTACAATGAAAGTAGTATGAGAATTTGGAGCATAATCAAATGAGACGATATCAATTGTGATCTCGCCCCGATTCACATGCAGCTTTGTTTCAAACGAAATGAAATGAAACAAATGTTTAAGTACCATGTCGAGATCTTCCTAACTGGTTATTATAACAGTTTCTTTCCAGATCTTTAAGCAGACCATAAAAAGGAAGTACTCGAATTGAATCTGCTACTAAAATAGTAAGGTTGACTGCTATGGTGGGAATGCGCAAGAGGTTGTCCCCACGCGTGGCGCCACTTTGTTTGATCCATTAATGTTGTCCCGAGTCTGTATGTACTGTGTCCGTTATTTGTATGTTTGTTAAGGCCTCCGTGACACTTAGCCCACTGAGAAATTTGTCTTTTCTAATAAAGAAGGTAAGTGCCTAAGTACTTAGGTAAGTATTAAGGGTAGGATTTGGTCTTGCATCACCGGCAGTCAAGCTTCAGATTAGGTATATATGTGAAATGTGGATGTAGAGTATGTCAAAAAAACTGTCATACATACATACGACATCAGCTCAAAAATCATAAACTTCCTTTCTTTTGGCGCAATTTGATTAAAATGCAGCGAAAATTTAAGATGCTTAGATTTTGATAACATTTTGTAGATACAGTCCACTACATAAGTCTCTTAGTATTTTCAAATATTTACACTGGCTTGGTACAATTTTTTTAACCAAAAAATGGAAATTTTAGAATAAAAAAGTCACTATAAAATTATAAAAAAAACTTAAACATCATGATTTGTATAATACATTTAAAACTCACACGAACACACTCCCACCGCGCCACAGACTGCGTCTGTGGCGCAGTGTGTCCGACTGCTACGCAAGAGGTCCTCTTGCGTTTCCCACACGGGACACCACTTTGTGTGATCCACAAATTGTTGTTCCGGGTCGGGTGTACATTGTGTGCTTAACTTGTATGTTTGGTACAAGCCCTGTGGCCCGGGGGACCCGTGCCACAGGGCTTATACCATAATGCGGAAGACGTCTTCAAAAAAAAAGGAAAAGAAGAAGCTTCGATTTGAAATATTTATTTTGTTATGCGACTTATATAGCTGACGGTTTTTGAATATGACCACACCTTTCTGTTACACGTAGTACAAGAAAATTAAAGTTTCTTTAAATTCTTTGACCACAATTTCTCGTCAATTACAACATTACAGTAAATTACCAAAGGAGGATTTAACACAACTCAATGTATGCTACTTGCGTACCATGGAGGTTGATAATGTCGTTAAAAAAATAAAACTAAAGACACGTAATATATGGCAGAATATTAAATGTACTGTAAATAATTTATGTGCAGTTCACTCAGATGATAAAATTATGATGTCAGAGAGGTGTGGTATACGTTGAAATTGTTTTATGTGAGGTAATAATTACATTGGGTTGGGATTTTGTCATATAATAATACTCGCTGTCCTGGCGAACTTCGTACCGCCCCTATGTATGTTTTTATCGTTATATATTTTTTTTTTACGTAAGAAGTACGTTCTACTGAGTATTAGAAAACTAAAAAAAACCGGGCAAGAGAATGTCTTGCCACGCACAATGAAGGGTTTTATAGTCCCCCCCCCCCCTCCCCACATCCAAATAATGACGTGGGATTTCTGTGTAATAATAAATTTGAATGTAATTTGTACGAAAAGAAAATTTTGTTACTTGGGATTTGATCAGCTGTTACCCGTAAACTTGTAAAGCCTACTTAGCTGTATTAGTTTTCCTTCTAATTTTACTATATATACTACTACCGTGATTTTTTTCACATACCCAACATCATCCAATTAGCTAGCAGGGGAGGGGGGGGGGGGGGGCACTTGACACAACAATTTGACAAACAACTTGAACAAAAATTTGAACTTTGTAGCTTAATATTTCACAAACGGATCCTGAAATCTAAAAATGGTCTTCACAACCCCGCAACGTTTTTAAAAGACCTATCTAATGATATCCCATACGATGGGGTAGGTGCGAAAAAAATAATCGCATCCACACTTTACGTAAGGAAAGTACCCTAAATGTTTTTCAAGTAACTAAAAAAGCAAAATTACAGCCTTCTAGCACTAACAGTCTCTGAGCCATTTAAAAAATGACATTAGTGAAGTCGTTCTCTAGTTAAAGTTAGATGTAAGAAATATTGTATATGGCTTTTTGGTTAATGAAATACAAAAATGGATAATCAACCCCTAAGCGGGTAAAGTAGGGGTTGCAACTTTCTTTCTCCGCTAGTTTTAAAGTTAGATTAGTGAAATTTCATATTTGGCTTTGTCGTTTATTAATAAAGAAACATGCACGTATGCGTTTTGGTCGAAAGTGAAAACCAACCCTTAAGGGGGTAAAATCTACGCGGGCGAAGCCGAGGGCACCAGCTAGTACCTGTATTATATTAGTTATTGTACCTGTGACGTTAAATCCATGATGCAGTCACACAACGCTTCCGGCAGAGGAGTGAACTGCCCTTGGTATGCCGGCGTCACTATGCAGTCTTCAATGTCACCTGAAACAAAATACAACAGTATTTATTTGCGGCCTGATTTATTATCTATACCTAACATAAAAAAGAAGGGCATTATAAATGTTGATAAACAAACAATAAAATTAACACAATTATAAAATTATATATACTACGGGTCTTAATCGCGTGAATAATTTAAGGTAAAATACATTTTTTATTGCCCGACGTTTCGACCGTATTGCAATGGCCGTGGTCAGGCGTAGACTGTAGAGAGGTTTTATGTTAATAAAACACAATGTATGAAACAAAATCAAAGTAAGTAGTCCTAATAAACTATTACGAATAAAAGACTAGTACCTGGATAACCGAGCTTTGCTCGGTTTTTTTTTTAAACGACGTTTTCTAAAAATGAAACCTAGTTAAATCTATTTATCGCCCCCGAAACCCCCTGCATACTAAATTTCATAAAAATCGCTGGAGCCGTTGTCGAGATTCAGATTATATATACAGGGTGTAACAGAAAGGTGTGGTCATATTCTAGGGTTGGTATGTGCCCATGATACTGAGTGCACATACCTAATTTCATCAAAATCGGAGTACCCTAAAAAAATATTTATTATTTTTTTATTCGTTTATTTATAAATGAAAAAGTTATTGATTAAGAAAAGTATGACTTAAAAAGTTCTATGCCATAATAATCCAATCGAATTTTGTACCAGAGGAGGTATAATTTTTATTCCATACGCCTTTCACTACTGAATTTAGACAAAATGAATATGCTATAACTATGTAATAATAATGCAACCAGCTATGGCATCATGGTAGGTGCAATACTGACAACATACACTATCCGCTGCTGTAATTTGACCACAACTTTCTGTTACACCCTGTATAGGTATATACAAGAATTGCTCGTTTAAAGATATAAGATGTCATAAGTACATGGAATGTGTAAAATGCAATGGTCTCTTAACCGATTCACGGAGGCTAATCTCATCAGGAACTAGTCAATAGCCAAACTTCACTACGCAAAGGGTACGCCCACACACCAGTGCATTCTCTATTCCACCACTCCCCTATGAGATGTGGAAGAGAGAATCTCTTCTCTATCTCCGAGGGGATGAAAATCCGACACGATCGGAGGAGAAGCTGGATCGCTCACCTACGTGCTTTATAGGTATATGCCAAGGTTGCCATATTTATCCTTAATCTGTGCTTTTGAGAGCACATAAGGCGGCAATAAGTCAAACCTTGCCAGACAGTTTTCAACTTAGTGGGGATGAAATCACTTTTAGCGGGAAGGAGTAATCCTATTGTAATAATAATATTTTGGGACAACTCACAAAAACCATCTGATCCCAAACTAGGCATAGACTTTACAATGATAATTGATAAACATACTTTATTATATTTCTTAATACAAACATAATTACTTAGATAAATTACAACCAGACATAACATAAACTATCAAGACTTTTTATAGTTTGTTTAAGTTCGGTGGGGATCGAATTCACGACCTAGCTACTAGATTTTGACCGGTCTACTACATCTAGTGACTAGACCAACAGGCCAATCAAAATACCTATACATGAATACTCATTATTATACTGTGTTAAAACGTTACGAACAGCCTCACTGTCTAGCCTCTCCACCCAATTACCCTTTAACGAACCATAACAATTAGAAACGCCTCAAATTCCTTTTAATTCTAAAGTCCTAAATAGCTAGAACACTAAATACAACTCCAGGCGTCGTCCGCTCAATTAAAGCTATAGTAGCAAGTGTACCCAGTGGTGTCTGTGTCATAAATCGCGTTCACACAATACTGGCTGGCCCTAGGGATGGTTTGTTGGAGCCACGCCAAATGTGAGGGAATGAGGCATGAGGGAAAAGCGGAGAAAAGTCTTTAGGAAAATAGTTTAGCTGCTGCTGTGACACTTGACGTCGATGTCAGATAAGCCTATAAAAGTAACGTTCTTTCTTAGAATTCAAGCTTCCGTCATACCAAGTATCGTCTAAATCAGCCTAGTGGTAGATCCATACATATCTAAATGTATTTATACTCTCTGCTGGGAGATCCATCCCATAGTTTAAGGAGTGAAGGAATGTTATGTATTCTTCACAGGTTTTTGTAATTGTGACATTAGAAGGATGGTATATAACTATCCATGTGGTGACGGAGTAAGATTACAAAGTGTCACCACCCCATCTCATCCTAAGGGTGTCGTAAAAGACGACTAAGGGAAACTGGTCAGGAATATTGTAACACAGAGTCTTCTAATCAGAATGCACCTCAAACGTTAGCCGACTAGCTTCGTTTTCAAAGCTATAATGATATACTTACATACTAAAATAATCTACGGTCACACCACTTACCCCAGCCCGTCGACGGCTTCTATGACACCGGGACTATAGCAATTATTCTACCTAACCCTAGAGACCTCTGGTTAGAAGACTCTGCTTTACAATATACCTGACCAGTGTGAACCTTGTAGCTGACACACTGCAAACATAAACAGTGCGAAGAGAGGGAAACTCGTAACAAAACCAGGTATGGTACCTCCCGTAAGATACGGGTATTGACTAGTCATTCCTGTGGGTTCTGTCAGTTAGGTCGAGAAGGTGATGCAAGTTCTGGGCATGCTTGCACCACCAAAATGACGTTCCAGGCGATACAGCGTCCGTGGATAGGGTAAATACCATCGAAAATGCTGAGGCTCTTGTGACACTGTTTTAATCATCTGATCAAGATGGTATATTCCAATGATGATGATGACTACACGGAGTCGTTGAGTGGCTTTTGTGACACGATTTTGATGCTATTGATTTGAAAAATGTAGCAAGTTTTTCTTGTCTTTGTCTCACAGGCTCTACAAGCTGTGCAAGATGGCATAAATGTCAAATGAGTCATGTTAATTTTATCAAGTCTTTGATCTTAGCTGGATTGGTTTACAAGATTGCTAGTAATATGGGCCCAAACCCCTATTGCTAGTTATCTTTAAAAAATGAGTATACCATTATCCTCATCAATATGTTTGTTTGATATCTTTGTTGTATGAATAAAATGGGATTAAAAAAAATAAACTAAGATTTTATTTAGCCGCCAAAATAGCCTGCCTTGCGCCCTCCGAATGCGGATAAACGTGAATGCTGACTTTAAAAACATCCGCAGTACGTAACTACATATATACGTTGACATTTTATACGTTAAATTTACTAAAGCATCCTGTATATTTATACGTCACGTGTTTTAGAGCACGCTGTATATAACGTCAAGTTATTGCGACAAATGCCTGCGTTGTAAACGAATTAAACAAACTAGGGATGGCAAAGACGACGCTGATTTAAAAAAGAACGGTCTTACGATAACACAATGACATTTCGACTGTTAAAAATTTTTTTTGGATGTTCGGGTAGGTACTTCTCATGCATGCTTGTAGCATATGCACCTCCCCCCCAAATTGGGTAGTTAACTACAATAAAACAATAATAATGAGATTATAGTATATCTTAAAATTGCTTTCAAAAATAAGGGTTATTTTACATTTTAACATGCTCTTGAATTTAAAAGCATGAAAACGAATACTATAAGTAATAATTTGACGATAGGAACTTATGACGTCATAGGTTGTTATTCCATACAGATTTCTATAGAGCTTGTTGTTTTGACATATCATAAAAAGAGACAGATTTGACTTGACAGTCAACATCCTTATTCAATTCAATCTTTATTGCAATAAACGGGGTACATATTAATGTTATATAATACAATTAATGATAATTCGATCTAGCCCATAGCCCATTTAGCCATCACAGATAGCATGCATTTATTTAAGTAATAATATGAAGAATTAATTTAAATGTTGATAAACTTTCGCGATTTGTACACATTATGAAAATATGTATAGGTATTACGGGGTTTAACCGTGACCACGGCCGTTGCAATACGGTCGAAACGTCGTCGGGCAATAAACAAGGTATTTTACCTTGAATTATTCACGCGATTAAGACCCGTAATACCTATATAAATATTCATAACAATTAATTTATCATAACATTATTTTATCTTAAATTTATCACAACATTAAATTATCATGACACATAATTTGGAGTAACTCACATTGGAGGGGTGGGGTGGGGGGTTATTCCCTATTATTTTCTTTAGGTCCCTGTTTAAGCTCGTTTTTATAAAAAGTCAAGTTTACAGAGGTGATAAATCGACATCGGAATCGAGAAGCTAAAAAATTATTCGAAGAATCGATTTTGCGCGTGCCTTTTCCGTCCCTAATGTAAACTATGTTGTTAATTGTCTAAGCCTGAAGTATCTCAGTTGGCTTTATAGTTCTGCATAGTTTAATTTAGATTCCGGATTCCTTAACTAATGTACTTAAATCGTAATTCATGTTTATGTACGCAAATTTAGCCGTAAACGGGTTATTGAGTTATTTTACGGTTGGTATTATATGTCATTTTCGGTTGTGTTGAAGTAGGAGCAAGTTATGCGTGCGCATTAAAAAAATACGCGTGAACAAAGCCCATTAAACAAACTTTATCATTACAAAATTGTATCAAAATGTCATAGACTTAATCGTTACCACCTCTGGTTCTCGGAGGTTAAAAATATGACATTAATAGACAATTGGGTAGATGGCTACAATAACAATAAATATTTTACACTATACAGGAAATAGCATTTGCAAAAATATTCTAAAATCAATGTTTCAATACAATTTTACGTTGTCATGAATTTTTAAACATCAAAACAAACATTAAAACTACATGATTTGACCATACAAAAGAATGACGTCATTGTTTTGTATTTACGAGGCGCATCGTTTTGACGTTTCTTAAACATACACATCGACAGTCATCTACCCTATTGCTGAGATATAAATTAACCTAAAAAATTATAATAAAAAAGCGGCGGTAGCCTAATGGCTTACGGTCTCGCAATCGTGAGGTCGTGGGTTCGAATCCTGGCCATTATACTACCGACGTGATCCCACTCCTAACACAAGCCATAGAGCTTAGCTGGAGGGGTTAACAGGATTGCTAGTAATGTGGAACCACAATCCCACATTGCTTGTTATCTTTTTCAAAAAAAAAAAATAATAATAAGACACTATCTTTACTCAGGGCTGTGAAACTGCATTAAAACATGTTTTGCAATAAAAACACTTATAACACAAATATTATAGGTCCAATTTCAATAACATGTTGTTTTAAGTATAAATAAAACATCACATTACTCGTAAATCTACTAAAAGTCTCAGTTCCACTGAAACATCGCAATCATGACTATTGTTTCAAACCACGCGCCGAGGAGCCTGCAAATACAGATAAGCTTTACAATTTCACTGAATTCACGTTCGTTTTGTAAATAAATAGATTTAGAGTATTAATTCGTTGTTTTAAATAGTATTATATTACGAAATTCAAAGGATTATTATATCGCGACCCTTTAATAAATGTATGCATTATAAATATAGGTCATGTTTCCTATATGCTTAAAGCATAACAATTAAGTATAAAATTCGGTTACAGTTGAAGCACTTTTCGACATCCATATTTTTGATTACCTCAACCTGGCGGTAGGGGGGGGGGGGGGGAACCAACACTCTTGACTCTAACAAAAATTAACACTTTAAAGCTTAACATACCATAAACGGTCTCTAAATCGAAAAATCGTAGTATTCGCAACACCTAAATATTTTCAAAAGACCTATTCAATAATTACCACACATTGGGGAAGGTAGAGGAGGTACCCTATAAAAGTATTAATAAAACTTTTATTTTACTACTTTGTCGGCGAAACTAATATGTATATCCACGCGAAATTACAGCTTTCTAGTGCTAATTGTCTCTGAGCTAACCTGGGGACAGACGGACGGACAGACAGCGAAACTACAAGGATACGGTAGGTACAGAACCCTAAAAAACGTCGATTAACGCCTACAGCACGCTGCATTTTTAGTTTGTAATACGCTCAAAGCTGTCTTGAAAAAAATAATCAACCATTGAGCGCAACCTAGTTAAATCTTTTTTTATTACTCCTCATCACGTCCACATAACGTCCACTATTAGCTATGGCCACCCACTTGACATATTTCCGGACGCTTCTGTCCCTTAAAGAGCTGAATTTAGGTTACCTTAGTGCTCTAGACGTCTTTGTTTTGTCGTGTTATATGCAAACTGACTGCAAGAACGTAACTGCCCCTCACGCGTGGGGAACTGGGGATTATGAGACAAAAGCTGAGGGAAAGATGGAAATAGCTTTTTATAGTTGTGCGTTGTCATTCGAGGGTTGACTGTAAGTTTTCAGATTAAGATTTCAATTTTCTAGCGAATGAATACTGAAATGAAACTTAATGATAAGAGATTGTTAAGTCTCTTGCTGAGGCAGTATTTTTTTTGGATTGGAGAGACTTGATTTGAGAATCCAGGATTTTTATTTTAATTTTATCCTTTGGGAGAGCTTGTACACATTAATTGGAAGACTGAGACACTTGAAAGGAAGTCTCTCTCTCGTTAAATATCGTTTGAGGATTCTGGGGAAGGAGAAAAGTTCCATAGTGCAATAGGAATGCAAGACTTTTATTATTACTTCTACAGTTGCTGGTGACCTCAGAGTTTCAGTATCCTAGGCGGCTCTTTTGTTTAATCTCATATAAGTAATAATGGATCCTCCAAAACTCAATGGTTTAAGTTCTCCCTAAACATGTCACATTTACGCTGACTTCCTTTATAAGTCCGACATTGTTTTTACATCTACCACGTAAGTAAACAAGTGTAATAACTTTGTTAAGTGTCAAACGACGCGTAGCTAAGATTACATAACCACTATGTTATTGAGAAGCGACGCAACATTAGCTACAAGAGGGAAACGCACCAGCTTCCTGGAAGCTATACCAACTAGGAAAGTTTACAAACAATCCATTAAAATTTCTAAGTGATTTTATTCTAACCGAGTGGCTCAGGGCGGGCTATACCTGGCGAAGGACTGATGGCCGCTGGAGCAAAGGATTCCTAGGGGGGGAAATTGTGACTCAGTCCCAGCCAGATGGATAGATGACTTAAAAAAGACTGGATGCGGAAAAACGCGCAAAAAATATATATTATACGTGCTGTGATTGAATATTTTACATCCATTTTCAATGTTTTTTTACACACTGGTGTAGTAATTACGATTTATGACACTACCATATTTTCAGCTTGCGATAAATTACTATTTATCTTACTTTTAACAATAGCACACTAGATGGCATTAAATACTTTTTCTGCATGTGTTCTTTTTTTACTTATTTAGCGTATGTTGTAACAAACAGTGTTTCTGTAGTTTCTTTTAATAATTATAAAATACATATTACATTTTTTAAGTTAAGAAATTTTCGATTTGTTATGTCAGGAACGCACAATATAACAGAATGCAATAGTTCTAAAGACAGGCCACCATAAAATTGCAATGGCGGCCGCAGAAAGAGGTACAAGAACGTTTTTATTTATTTTTTTCGCAACGAGGCCGGTGATAAAGTATGGTATTTACGAGTCTGTGCGACTACCCACGTGGACAGAAACTGGTTAAGTGCAAATCGAAGTACGAATTCCGTACATTTCTTGCAAATGTTATGAAGGTAATTTGCACTTGCATTTTAAGTTATAAAAGAAAAAAAATGTGTTTGAAAATGTAACATTCGTGTTTGGATAATCTAAGTGTTTCAATATCAGTTTAAATTACCTAATGAAAATAATAGGATAAGTAGAAATAAGAATTTTGCAAAAAAATAAGAATAAACTCGACACACTTACGTAAAAATCAAAGCAAGATTATAAAAAAAAATGTGTGGCACTCGGGGACTGCCGCGGTAAAGCTATTGCATAGCATTTTTTTTTTCTTTAATTTTTTTTTTTTAAAAAAGCATAATAAATTTTTTTAAATTTAAAAAATGTTTTAATTTTTTTTTTTAAAAAAGCATAAAGAAAAAATTTGAAAGTTTTTTTTTTATTATAAATTATTTTTATTTTTTTTTTCTTTTTAAATTTAAAAAAAAAGTAATTAAAAGTTCTGCTATTCATCGATAGATGTCAAAAGTAAAAAGTGTCACCGCTGTGCCCGTCGGAGTGGGGAGCGTGAGGTTTTTTCGTTACGGAATTTCTGGATTCGGTCCCCGCGCTCAAGCGCGGGGACCGCGATAGAAGCTATGCAATAGCTTAAAAATACCGACACTTTGATCTTGTAAAAAGGTCCCACAAATAACTTGCTTAGTAAGTTCTTAAAGAACTGAAACCGAGTTCAAAGGAATTACAAAACCAGAAAAATAATACTCGATCAGTTAAGCAACAAAAACCAATAACAGGTACTTACTGTCTTCTTAAATCTTTCGTTTTATACTTGCTTTTTAATACGAGTTTTAACGTCTTGTTTGAAGCAGGGTTGCAGTGTGCAACATTCATTTAACTACAAAAACGGTAAATATTGAGATGAGTCAACCATCATAATTATACCGTTAAAATTACCATTATGCATGTGACTGCAAAAATGGATGTTATTGTGTTAAGTTTCTTGAATACTAATGATTTCAATATATGTATTATTTGCAGATAAATGTTATTTTCTAGCTTTTTATCTACAGAATTGAGTGGGAGTGGGTCCGACTGCTACAAGAGGTGCTGCAAGAGGTCGTTCGATTCAAGGGACACCACTTTGTATGATCCACAAATTGTTGTTTCGAGTCTGGGTGTACTTTGTAGCCGTTAATTGATTGTTTGTAAAGTCCCCGCAACCCAGGGTTTGTACCCTAATTGTGGGAGTCGTCGTTTTAAAGAAAAAAAAAAACAAAAGAATTTAGCTGACTTCCCAATATAATGACATAAGGAAAAATGCTTAAGTTAAAAAATCTAAGTATTTAGACATTATTCTAAAAACTGTAAGACATTTTGTCGTTTGGCTCATTTTGTCTTTTGGCTTCAGCAACACCTCTATTATGTCTCTTTTTAGGGTTCTGTAGTAAACAAAGAATCCATTTAAGTTTCGCTATGTCCGTCCGTCCGTATGTCTGTCCCCAGGTTAGCTCAGAAACATATAACTAGAACCAAAGAAGAACGCTGTAATTTGGCATGGACATACTCGTGCATAGTTACGCCGACAAACTGGTAGAATAAAATCTCGTAAAACAAATTATGATACCTCCTCCACACGTAATGTGGGGGATGTTATTTTTTTCTCACCTACCCCCGTGTTGGGCATCGTTAGATAGGTCTTTTAAAAATATTTAGGGGTACTACAAAACCATTTTTTTATTAGTCTCCCCACCTACGGAATCCTACATTGTGCGTGGCCTGAAATATACTTGTACGGTTTTTTACTTTTAAAACATCTAGCAATCTCCTTTTTACGTACACCATTAATTTGAGGTCATTATATTACCGCTACAACCTCGAATTCCTAAAAACTAATCTCGCAAATCTAAACATCATTTACATTTTCCTCTTCCCTAACCCAAAATTCACAAACGACACTTAACGAAATCATTTTTATTACTCAAAAGTAATCCTCAAAAGTATTTCTATCTCTCTTATTAACCTTAAAGTGACAGTGACAGCAGCTATACACATTGTCTTATTTAAGTTGCGTTTAACGTATTGGACTGTACGCTTCTAATCTTTTGCCATTAATCTGATGTCTTTTAAACCTTGAATCTTAACAGACAAATTCCACAATGAGGCAAGCTTTTGGTACTTTGTACCTTGGCCTCATCCTACGTAGGTACCTCTGCATACACTAACAAATACAGAATCTGTGGCATTCGACATCACACACCTACTTAACCATTTTATCGATGCATTTGTAAATAGCTAACTGTTCATTTAATTTGGTCGGCAGTGTAAAGTGCACATTTTAGGAATAATTTTTAATTAGGTTGATAGCTAAATAATAATAATAAATATTTATAGGCGGGGCACTCTATACATGTAACAGAAGCAGTTTTTTTTATTTCAGCAAACATCAATGTGTGGCACATTATTCGACAGGTCTTTTAAAAACATTTTGAGGTTTCTAAGATTTTTTTTTTATGGAGTGAATATTTTTGGAAATAATCGCTCCAAAAGTTGCACAATTGTGTGTCCCTCTTGACTTTTGAACCTTGTGACCAAAAATATAAAAAAAATCTTTCAAAGTAAAATTATTTTGGACATGATCGGATATACTGTCTTTGAGTTATCGCTGAAAAACTGCGTTTCTCAACAAAAAAGGGCGCAAGTGCCATGAACATACGCTCTTCTGCTGATGCAATTATTCAAAGCTGCGGAACCTTACACTGAGCATGGTCCGACATGCTCTTGACCGGTTTTTCCCTTTTTCACTGCTTTCAAAAATCAAACTTTTAGAACGTCAAGACAAATATTTCACAATAATGAGGTTTCATTTATGAGGTGGATCGAATCCTTGACCCACTACCTCTCTTCCTTTGCCATAGTAGCCACAGAGATGCGGAAACCTCAAAACCGATACAAACGCACTCGAACAGCACACTCGCTCATGGACTTGAATGACTTTCTTCCGAAGTTGTTCCGAGAATCCGTGTGCGTTCGTCGAGCAAAGTAATATATGATGGCAAACTCAACAAAAAATACTCTTGACGAACGTCTCTGGTTTGACGTGTTCCGTGATTCGGTGTCCGTGAGCTATGTCTATGTGGGAGTGCGTCAAGAGCAATTTCTTTAAAGATTGCATTCTGTACTATCCGGCATTAAGCTCGGCGATTCATAAAGGATGTAACAATACCTATCTACAATGACTGCTAAGCATCTGTAAGTTCAATTTAATACCCAAATGTAATAAAACGTGATCCACAAATTCTCCTTCGAAGTCTGGTTGCACTGTGCAACTGTATTATAAATATAATCGTGACAGTTCAAGTATTGCAGGCAATCGACCCTAACGAACCCATCCGATAGTGATCGATTAAAAGTATCGATGTATCGATCGTTTTAACCGATACTTCGCAATCGTTCCAAATACGAACATATTCACGTCAAAGGCACAAACGATAATTACTCAACGGCCTATATTTTAAAGGCGGTGACAGACCTTAACATTTCAACGTACGAATAACATGTTACAAAGTGAACTTTCATATAATTAGTAAGTACAGTGAACTGGATCGTGAACCTCTACGATTTAAAATACATAATATATTAAGCAATTCATTTCAAGATAATCCACATTATATCAATCTGAATTCCTTGCTGTGGCCAATTTCTTCAGTTTCCCTCAATGTTATGGAAGAAAAGAAGAAGAAGAAGTTCTCGAATTTCCACAAAATTCTTTTAATTTAATTTCGACAATTTACTTGTTAATCGGTGTATTCACCTATACGGATAGAATAATTTTGTCATCTAATACCTACTTACAATATAATTTTACTCGAAAGCGAATAAAAATCAACGCGTGAACCGCAAAGTGCACATCTCGTAGGAGCATTGCAATCGTCATCACCTTGATTTTTACTCGCATTCGAATAAAACTGTGAGTGGAGTTTCGGCGTACTATTTTTTAAAATGTTTGTGGTTACGTCTGTTGCAGGCTTTATAAACCATCAACCCATCTTCATTAAATACATGTAACGATTGACGAGGTCACAATTTTCCAGTCATTAATAATTAATTTTGAATTCCATTCACATATGTATGTTATTATACGAAATAAAGAAATGCACCAGCTGGGCCAAGGCGAGCTTTGTATGAAATTAATGACACAATGAATCATAACTTTCGTTAAAGAAATTGTTGTAAATGTTTTGATGGAAGTATCAAGGGTGTTGTTTGAATACATGGTATTTATAGTATGTGTCGAGTTAAGAGAAATGTAGACAAAGAGCTTATTGATATAGTGATTTAATTTTTAGTTTTCAGTTATGCCAGTTTATTGGTGAAGTTGTGCTGAATCTTGGCTACTTTGAAGCGCAGTTTTTGACTCAACTCCCTTTTTAAGCAATTATGCATTAGACTGCCTCGATAGTACAGTAAAAGAGGACTACTTACTATACAAGACCTTGTGGGTTCTATTCCTTTCCTTTTGGTTTTCCTTTGGGTTCTAGGTTCTTGTTATCCCTGATGGTGATATTACTGGTCGAATTGTGTTGAGAATTTTCATGACTTATACCGTTAGAATGACTTAATAAGCAAGAATTTTAAAGATATTATAATAATAAACATTTATTTGCGTAAAGCATGGTATAAAAAGGTGTTACAAAATTGTAATAGTACATATATACGTCGGGCAATAAACAAGGATATTTTACCTTAAATTGTTCACGCGATTAAGATCCGTAATATTTATAGTAAATATTTTCATAATGTGTACAAATCGCGAAAGTTTATCAACATTTATAATAATGTATGTTTTTGCTGAAACAATGCACATAAAATTACAATGTATTTGAAAATTTTTATCTTAAACAATCTAACGTCTAAATCTTTTATGTTGCTAGGTATATTTTTAAAGACATGTATACACATTGCAGCATTTATTATATTTAGTTAGTCTCGGAATAACTATGAGTACTTAGAGGCTTTACTTCGTCTGCTGTTTTAAATATTTTTTTGTTTTTTTTTTATATAAAGGTTTCTACTAAAAGAACATCCATTAAAAAACAAAGGCAAAAGTTCAATAGAAATAATGACTTTCTTGAAAGTACAAATTGCAATAACAGAAAACATTCAATACAAAATTACACAATTTCATTCAACATTTGCATGCTGTCTTCAAACTTATAACTTCGCTAACAAAAGTTTAGTCGTTGGCAGAATGCAGTTGCAAATTAATAAGTTTTATAATAGGTTGCATGTCGGGAGTTAGTGCTGCCGCACTCCCGGCCACTTGCAGCCGCCACTATTATGCGGCCGCAAGTGGTTAGATCAAACCATTAGACGTAGCCACTAGCTATGATGGCTGGACGCGGTTCCCAGACGGAGCCACTAGTGCCTTGGCGTATTTATATTTTCGTTCATTACCTCTCCTCAGAATCGCTACGTTCCATACCCTCCCCATACGCTTCTAAATTGCTTCATACACTCCCCATCTAGAGCTACCACTAGACGAAGATTTGGAAGCATATAGTGAAGACCTTTTCTCAACAGTTGAACAGAAAAGGTTAAAGAAAAAATCTTCAGACGCGGCCACATAACGAGCACGGGCCAAGACCGCAGTTTGTGGCTCGGAAGTGGTCACTCAAACGCGCAGCGTGCGTCGATGCCACACAAATTGTGGCGGCCACCAGTATTTTAATTGTGGCTGCCACTGGTGGCCAGATGTGCGGCAGTACTTAGAACTTGAGCTTAGTACCATAAAACACAAGTTACCGTCACTGTTAATAATGTCTTAATGAACTATGGCTTCATTATAAATACCGCTGTTAAATACGGTTAATACTGGTAAGTTGTGTTGATTTATGCATGTTATGCTTGCAATGCTTTGTTCCTATTAATTTTATGGATTCTAGTGTCAGGAAACAAGTATTTCAGTTCAGTATTTCATTTTTATCTCTTATGCATTCCAAGCTTCTTTTTGTCCAACATTTAGAAGTCATGTTATGTTTTTTAATATCTACTATACTTTTGGTCTTTAATGTAAGTTCTTTATAACATTTGTATTTCTTAGGCCTATTTCTTCTTACGGATAATCTTTTCTTTACATTTGTAAAATTTATAACACTTAGCATAGTATGTTATCTTTGTTTCTTTTCTTTTCACTACTGTATAAACTATCTGTGGAACTTGTTCTTGTATCACTTTATTTGGTAATTTGTTTTATTTATTTTATCCGTTTGTTTCCTTAATATATAAACGAATAAGCAAAAATCTTGCTTTGGAAATTTAGATGATTAGGTTTACGAGTGCTTGGATGAGCCAAGATACTTCGAGTTAAGTCAAATTAAAGCTTGAAATACTATTTTTTCTAAAAGTTGTAATTTCGGGGCTGCTACTAATAAAAAAATTAATGTAGATTCCCCAGGGCACCTTCGTATCTAACAACAAATAAATTCGAAAAGCCTTGCACAAAACTACTGTTTTCTTTGTATGCTAATTCAAGGTCATGTCGTCTTCACTTAGTACAGTACATGATTATTACAATACACCTGTAAACGAGCACAGATTTATTCCAAGTACACTTTGGTCCCACACCCACATGGGGCTCGCCATAATTTCATGATAATTGCATCCTTGCATGTCACACTTTACAGGCACTTAACGTAAATTTATATGTTAGCACTTTGTAAATTAATTGCAGTTTTGCCTCGGCGTGTTTTATGTAATGTGCATCTTAATTATTTAAGTCTGAGGATGAGCCTTCAATCTTGTGAAATTCTATTTTTAACAGCTGGTTACAATTATGTCCCAGACATACTTCTATAAGTCATTGCAAAAATATATACCAAAAATTGTTAGAACGACTACTCAAATTAGGATAAATTAACCTGTTAACCTTGTATTTTGGCTCAAACTTATTAAAGCTATTTATTATATTTATTGTGATAAATAACAGAAATATAGTCAATAGAATCCTGAATAGACGGATATTGGCTAATAATTTGGCAATAATCAAATACATAAATTAATCTCTAACATCCAAATAATTAGTACATCATATTACGAAATTGTATGATCGAATCTATTATTCAACATAACGATTCTTGGCACCAATAATCATTAATATTATAAATGCTAGAGTGATATTATATGCTATACTAGCTGACCCACGCAACTTCGTATGCGTAAATTTTCCCCGTTTTTGCAACATTTTTCATTGCTACTTCGCTCCTATTGGTCGTAGCGTGATGTTATATAGCCTATAGCCTCCCTCGATAAATGGGCTACTCAACAAAAAAAGTTTTTTTTTTTTATTTGGACTAGTAGTTCTTGACATTTCCGAGTTCAAACAAACAAACTCTGCAGCTTTATAATATTAGTATAGATTCAGCTTTATTAAATTTCTTGCCAGGGTTGTTCCAATCAGGATACAGCTTTAGGTATAATCAGGGCGTTAATTTATGATGTAGTAAAGACACAATTAATAGTACTAATTCAAAACACTATATATGTATTTTTTTAAAGTGAATAAAGAAGGAAACGCATCACCAACTAGACTCTACAAAATGGCAAGTGGAATTGCGACAGACCTCGTTGTATATGACAAGACGAGTTAGATTCCTTTCTTCCAGGTGTTATACTATCGTTATTCAAAGAAATGGGTAAGTACACCATAGTCAAAATAAATATAATTAATTTAGACTTTTGACCACATTTCTAAGATTGAATTGACACACGAGGGAAGTCGTTAGTAACAAGTTCAATATAATATATTTTAATAACTTTAATTTTGTTATTAATGATCATTGGAGCGTTTCTACATTCATAGTAATATATCTAATGTAAGATTATTTATAAATTACATTTGGACTGTAAGATATCATTACTAACATCAATGATTTGTAAATTTTGAAATTGCGGAAGCTTTTTTTTAAAACAGCTTGTAGTAACATAACCTCGTGTTATTTCATTGCGGTGTTTTGTAATGTCTTGGTTAAAGTAAGTAGTTTCCAGAGACACTTATTTAAGCAAATAAACTTCTATGCCTCTACTGATAGTTCTATTTTAAGCACGTTCATTGTTGCCAAAGTCTTCAGGTACAAACACCAAAATTGAAACCCACAAAATTCTATTGTTACGAGTAATATCACATCAACCTGTATTAAAATTGTGCAGTCTATGATAATGAATTGAATAGATACTCTCCATCCAAATGCAAACTGAAATGGAACGTTAATATTTTCAAAAAGTATGAGATTTTTGAAGTTAAAACTTCTTTAGCGGTAATGTGCACTTTTATGGTATGGGTATTAAATGTTAAACTCGCGTCAGGATCACGTGGGAAATCGGGGGGTCTAGAAACCAGAACACCCCGGTTCGAGTCCAAATGATTATTTCTTCCTTTTTTATTTTTGTTTTTTAATTAGTGATTTATTATTTCATATTTTTTATATAATTGTCATAACGTTGTCATTGTCATTTTTTTAATTGTCATGTTTGTGCACGAAAGCGCACGCAAGCGAAATAAATAAATATTGTATTTAACCACCATTTAGGTGGTTAAATACAATATTTATTTATTGGGCTATAGTACTTTTATACTGACAAATATATATATATTTTCAGTCCGTTTTTTTGCTTCAGCCAGTTGTCAGGTTTGAACTAAAAAAAACCCTCTCCTCTGAGCAACGCAGAGTAAGTGTATATAAGCTAAAAAAGTATATTTAGTTTTAAATATAAGTAATAATAAAATAAATGTAGAAGAGAGTAGAACGGACCTGCAAAAACCGACAAAATAAGATAAAGATAACTTCACAAAACATTCTAGATGAAACTAAAACTTGTAGACACTCCACCATCTTCCTACAAGTAGAAAGCAAACCAAATCGTCGTCAGCAAACAGTAGTCAAGCTCGAGGGAACTCTTGAGGAGCTAGTTTTCCGTTACAAATGGAATTTCTCTTGAGAATTCACATAAATAAGTGCTGAGTTTCTGCCTGCTTTTAAACTTTGTTTTATCGATGTTTGATTCTTTAAGTGATGTGTTACCATGTCGTTGGATGTTTTATAAGAACGTCTTAGTCAAAATCATGTTTGAACTTATTTGTAGTATTTCGTTTTACCTCAATTGGAGAGGCCTATGTCCAGCAGTGGACTGCGATAGGCTGATGATGTGATGTGATGTGATGTTTTACCTCATTGAATTTGGTGTTCTGTAGACTTGATTCTAATTTTAAATTGAGTAGAAGATCTATAGGTACTTTAGGAATTTCTGGTCTGTTAATTTTAGTTTTAATTAATGTCAAATTAATAGTTTTTTACTAATTGCATATTAAAAGGATATAGGTATGGTACTGATAACAGAAACACAGTTTATCATTTTTTGTCTAACTGTTGGTCCGCCTGTCTGCCCGTCTATCTGTGTGTCTGTTTTATCCGGCTAATCTCTGAAACGACTGGACGGATTTTGACGGGACTTTCACTGTCAGACAGCTGATGATGTAAGGAGTAACTTATACTTATCTTTTACTTATCATTCCCCTAACATGTATAGGGAGTGAGCAGACGAAGTTGCGGGCACAGGTAGTGTATGTTTGCCATCTATTTATGATGATGATGTTTATAAATAAAAGTTTGGTAAGCTTGAAGCATCGGATTAGCAAGCTGAAGTGGCAGTGGGCTGGCCAAATTAGCCGAAGGACCGACAACCGTTGGGGTAAATGAGTTCTTGAGTGGAGACCGTGACTCGGCAAACGTAGTGTAGGACGCCCTCAGGCAGGTGGAGTGATGATTTACGCAAAACGGCTGGCAGGAGCTGGATGCGAGAAGCCGAAGATAGAACAAAGTGGCGTGCAATTGGAGATGAAGCTTGAAGCGTAGGCAAGGCAATTTTGTTCAATTTTAATATCGAGTTCAGACAAATACATCGAAATATCGGTCAAAACTCGATCATGGAGAACTGTGACAAGGTATAAGGTTTTTAATTTTGCTATGAATAAATAGTCACCGATAAATATAAGTGGGTCATCATAATAAGCATCATGGTGTCCAATAAAATGATTGTAAGTTTGTATGGTCACGTATTCGCCATAATCTTTCCCAGAGAGTTTTCACCCCGCAGTGCCGTAGATAATTCTATTCAATGAGATTTTTAAATTTCCATTAAGGTGTACCCATATTATAGTACGCATCGGTTACAGTTGAATTGATTCTCTTAACCGAATTGTGACCGACTATGACTATGACAAATAACTATGATTTAACCTAAATTCGGACTGTTGCGGTAGCAAAGCGACACAAATGTATTGTAAAAGTTATATTATTTTATCCATGCGACGCCATCAAACAACAACCATACTCACATTAGTTTTAGTTTTTACCTACAGTTCGACGTATTTATTTTAGTTGAAGTTGAATATGCAAAGCTAAATAATATATTATTTGCAAAGAGTACCTTGACTATTTGTAGCCTTAATGTTTTGAAAGCCCTCTTGAAAGTTTGATTAAGTAAGCTGTCAATCTCAATAAAATGATTTTATATTAAATAAATCATCCCATCACCACTAATGTGGTTTCTTGACATATATTATAAATTGCTTATTTCATTTTTTGTCAATATTTTTTTTTTATACCAATAAATTTGCAGCCTTGGACGGTAGTGACCTGATCAGTTGTGTCCAATTATAGTGAAAAATGAAAGGTATAAAATGAGTAATGTGATAATAGATGTTAAACTCTGAAATGGTTCAAAACAGCCTCGAACAGTAGGAATACCATACGTATGTTTCGATATATGGAATTTAAAGTTTTGAAAACTTAAAACTTGCAATAACTAGGTTTCTTGAAGAATATATTTACCGTTACAATTATACCACTGTAGTGTAGCTCCACATTAAAATGTTCAATGGCGAACTGTTAAGGGACATAACGGCTATCGATTGATATTTCATTGTCAAGTTTTTATGCAAAAAAATGTATTTACGCGATGGTATGCGCAGTTATTAAGTAGGTTATAATCTATATTCAAGTTTTGATATTGATCTAGTTTCGATTACTGTAATTTATTGGGTTGTGTGTTAAATAATATATTATGGAAACGGTATTGTTAGGTTACTGGTAGTATTTATGATTTAGAATGCCTTATTAGGTAGCGAGTAGATCAGATACGCGATGGAGGTTAGGTTCTACGGTATATTATATTAAACGGTTATTTGGGACCCTTCTAGGAATTGCAAAAAGTAGATAATTGTTTTTAAATCGCGATTTTTATACATATTAGATATATTTAGGGACTTAATCGCGTGAATTATTTAAAGGTACGAACCTTTTATTTACCCGACGTTTTGATCGAATTGCAACGATCGTGGTCACGGGTCGACGACCACGATCAGGTGCAATTTGATCGAAACGTCGTTCTACATAAATAAACGTACTTATTTTTAATTTTAATCACTATATACCTATCTCATTACAAATGAACTCTTACCCTCCTGATATTCAGAGAGGTAAGTGGCTGGATGGCTGTTGTTCGCCAGAAAGTCTGAACGGACCTGGGTGGAATTTGGCGCAGAGATAGATTTTAGTTTGGAATTTTAAGCAGGTACGGTTTTCGTGGATTCAAAATTTATATGTGAACGAAGTCGCTATCAACGGCTATCGAGAAACAAAACTCCTAAAACCCAAGAATGCACGATCTACTAAAAGCATTATAAACACCAAGTTGACCCGCGCAATTTCGTTTGCGTCATTTTCCCTCGTTTTTGCAATATTTTTGATGCTCCGCTCCTATTGGTCGTAGCGTGATGTTATATAGCCCATGGCACTCACAAATAACGTGGCTTTCTTTTGGTAGAAAAATTTTCGATTACCCCCTGTAACCGCACAAACGCACAACTTTACAATATTAGTACAGTAAACAAATTTTAAAAACAATCAAACGCAGACAACCTAAGTATAAAATTAAATAAAACCACCATTCAAAATACATGAGCCTTATTTCCTTTACTAACTAAGAAGAATAAGAGAATTATAAAACAAGCAACAATCATAGCTATTAAAGACGTAATCATTGAGAATTGCCTTCATCCTGAATCTGAAGCCTTGTTAACAATACCCATAGAACGATGGTACTTACTCACAATGGGTTTCATTCTATTGTTTATATAACGTAATAACAGGGCCAAAGGTGACAATATTGCATAACATGACGAAGATGAGATCAGTTTTGAAGAAGGAGTACAATTTGTCAAAAGAATGTTATTAATAAAAGCTTCTAATTTCCTTAATCAAAATATGTTGATGATGATAACACATTTTAACTAATGGAAACCAAAGACAAGACATTCTACAGTTCAATTACTATAGTTTTTATCTGGTGACAAATATTGAGACTCAAAAAAGACAAGCCAATAAATTGACAAACTAAAAAATTATAAATATATCTCTAACATCAATCATTGTCATCTAGAAATTTAAGATAATAAGGATGACACTACACGTAATTAGAACACCAATTGGACAAAAGGAATCGAAGTGCCCAACTTAATTTTTGGCAGTTCTAAAGAAAATACTGTATATGCCTATATTTCAGACAACATTTACTGTAACGCCAAGTATCTACCAGCTAGCATTATCAACAACTTCCGTGATTTCTCGCAAGTCAGCAAAGAAATAAGGAATCGAGTTGCTGCGAGTGCTTACATAGTACAAGTGACTTGTTAGTGCTGCTGACTCTCCGTTCAAATAAATAATACTAATGTGAGTAAGCTCTTACATGTTAGGAACAGTTAAGTAAAGCTAAGGTTGACCATAAATAGAAATAACCACAGAGTGTAAGGCGACACCTACTTCATAGATATTCGAGATAAAAATCAAGGAAGCTCAGTAATTGACACCCAGATCTTTGAAAGTTACATTACATCATTTTAAAATGACTTAAAAGGGAAAGGTAAGTTTAACACAAAGTTCACAAATAACGGTGTGAGCATCTCGCCTCCAGCAATTGATATTTAGAAGCAAGTGTTAGAAAGTGTCGATAACGATTAAACAATGATGGCGACGCGACACACGCCTTAGGATAGAAATTGTTTCATATTACTCTCGTTAGATACGCGTTTAACCTACTAAAGTAACATTCTGACCTTTGATGCACTTAATTATTAAGGTGCCGACGTATCTGAAAGTGAAATTCATATTATGTAAGCTTATGCTTCCGTGATCGCACATCCTATAGGTCCTTGAATCTTGATAACCTTTGCATTGTTCACTGTAATAGCACCAAGCATTTAATTCAAACGGATTTGAATGTGACTCCTAGCGACAATATCTATAGCGAATATCGCGACGTGACGTTAACATCGTGAAATTGTATCGTGATGTTATATCGTGACGAGCCTTCTCTGATTTGGGGAAGTTGGAATATGGATGGAGATATGACAATAGCTTTACTTTCATCAACAAGGTCAGCCGGACCGTTGTGTTCAGAACAAAAGAGAACGCCGAAATTAGAATCAGTCGCGTATAAAATGAGATTCAAGAGTGTAATAGGAAATGTTACTTTTTCCGTTGACTGAATATGATACGTGTGAATATGGCTCGCTCATTATGGTTTAGGATTAGAAACTGTTGCAGTCACTGGGAACTGGAGCAAGATGCTCTCTGCTATTGTTTGTGTGATGTACAGTATTTAAGCGCAAAGAATATGCTTAGCCAAGTTTTCCTTATTGGTCCTTGAATAAATCATTACAATTTTTAAAATTGTCTTCAATTTCTTTGAATTTTAGAAGATGTCTTGCTAATAAACAGTCATTTATAGGGTTCCGTTGTCAAAATAGCAAAAACGGAACTCTTATTGTCTCTTTCTTTCTTTTATTCAAAAAGTACACAATAAACTTAAATGAAATTTGGAGCAGAGTTGTCCACTTAGTATGATAGTCTAATATTTGAAATAAATATTTTAGGGGGAGCACTCCATACATGCAACAGAACCTGAAAAAAAATGTTTTTCAGCAAACAAAAAAAGACAGGTCTTTTAAAAACATTATAAGGTTCCTAAAAAACTTTTTTGATTAAGTCAATATTTTTGGAAATATTCGCTCCGAAAGTTGAATAAATTATGTATAAAGTTTATATTTTAAACAGTGTGACCAAAAAATATGAAAAAAATAATAACAAAGGTAACGCTTACAAAATACTTTTAACTAAAATTATTTTCGACATGATCGGATATACCGTCTTTAATTTATTTCCAAAAAAACTGCGCTTCTCAACAAAAGCGCGTAAGTGCCATGTTTCATGCGGAATTTTACACTGAGCATGGTCCAACATGCTCTTGCCTGGTTTTTCTTTGTGTTACACTATGTTTAATAAAATCTTCAAAGTAGAGTTTTTGTATTAAAGTCGTAATAAAATATTAATAAGATTTTGCAGGTGACAACGCTAGTCATTATTTTCTATCCAAAGTTTTTGTTGTCTGCCTTAGAGAACATTAAAAAGTTTTGAAAGTGATCCATACTTAAGCACGTCGTTAATAGTATAGGTACGTATACTAGCTAGTCAGTAAATTTGCAGTGCATAATGAGAAGTTGTCAGATTTTTTACATTAGTCTTTTTGATGGGAACATTTCTTTCAGATTAATAGAAACTTCCTATTTTTTCCTCATTCCTTTTACTTTCTATACTGAGCAATATCATTCTATTAAAACAAATTCAATATACTAGTTCAGGTCAAATTTGATAAATAAAAATAAAGTAGGTATTCGTCTATTGAAGATATAATTTACTTTATTTGAATTCTTCATTCAATCAATTGTTGTAAACCACAAGCCTATTCTTTTGTGGGGCAGAACTTTTTATTATTCGCAATTTCATTTTTGACATAGTTTTGCGAGATTGATATTTTATTTTTAGCCTGTTAGAGTGTTAAAGTATTCAAGACATGATCTCGTTACAACAAAGATAATAGAAGTGTTATGACAAGTGGCCAAGTTTTAATACCTTTAATTATGTAGTCCCTAAAGTCACTGATTTAAAAAGTCTTAGTCAGTTTAATAATTGCATTTTTTAACGATAGAAAAATGTGAAGTCCAGATCCCGGAAACGAACCCGAGACTTCCGTAAGCCAAACGGGGCCGGAATCGAACCACCTATCTGGTCTGGACTATTGGCAAGAAATGCCTATAAAAATTACTAAAATCTTATTCAGTTCATTCAGAAAAGTTTTATTTCAATGACTTTTGTGGATGGACTGAAAATATTGACTCTCTGGAATCAATACGATTAATATCTTAATAACAACGTTTTAAACAATCAACCTACTTATAGTGTATTCATTGACAGCGTCATTAATTAATTTATGTTCGGAATAGCAAATGACGAATATATGATAAAACAACTCGTATTCTTAATTTTTAAAACGCTCTTAGATTTATCTACGATATATTGGACACCTTATCTTTAATTTTAAAACCAGTAACAATTAAAATTAAGTACATAAAACCAAACAGTCTAACCAGATCCCAAAATCAATTTAATATGTACTAAAAACAAATTTTGATAGACTAATTTGATAACATTCTGATTTTGCTTCCATCTAGACCACCAGTCTTTATAATTGAGTAGTTTGCAACTAACATTAAGTCTGATGAGGTTAGTGAAGCTTACTTACATCCGAAAGCACTTATTAGAGGTAGACAGACTAAGAAAGGAAATTACAACGGTTTTGCTCAATTAAACGTACCTACAGACAAAATTACTTGAGAACTAGGTATGTGTGGCAAACGTATTCATTGCCAAGGTTTTGATATCACAATACGTCCAGTAGTTACTCGATATAAGCTAGAAAACAATTGTAAAGTGTAACAAAAGAATGATGGGCTGGTTTATAGCCAAGTATTGTGAAGAAGTGGAAACGATTGCGTGTGATAATACAGGTAGTTTTGAAACATATTCTCAAGGTATAGCAAGATGTTACACATTGTGGTTACTTTCTTTAGCTTCACAATATCTTACAAGCTGAGCGAGGTATTTTAAAATTAAATTTGAATTATTATTAACAATATTTATTATCACTACTTATTGACAGTTAGAGATCAGAGAGACAAAACCTATTAGTTACGAAACACGTCAGACTAATTCCTATCTAGTAACTGCTATCTTGTTAGATAAACCGCCACCGCTTTGTCGACGTAACCTACAATAACTGTTAATCCATCAACATCATCTAATAACGAGACCAGTAATTTCATTTTACGTTCAATAAAATGCTATTTAATTACTACACAAAATAAAAAGAGACAGAGTTTAATTGATGTACAAGGAAATGAAAGAAAACATGAGACAGACAATTTGATACGAAATGTCATAACTGATTGAACCCCACGTATGTAACACAAAGAAAGGCACGGGTCAACGATTCAGCTAGCTAACGGTGAACGGATGTCAACTGCGGTAAACCCGTTCGAGCCTTGGAAACCGTTGCGACAAGCATAAAATATACTCCGATGACATACCCGGATAATAAGATACTTTAAAATGCTTAAAAGTGTTCCTACAACGACTAGCTACTGACATCTTGACACTGGTGACAATACAAATTGTTTAGATAATGTCAAACGTCAGTTTGCCGTAACTGAGAGACTGACACTTATTATTGACGACCGGACATAATGTACCAGATAGAGGAAACAAATTGCCATTGTCAAAACTCTCGACTAATATCAGATGTGCATGTTAATCACCTTGATTGTTCACTTTTGCTTTCTTTTAGACTGCTTTGAAAATTTCACATTCACTTTCGTCAAAATCGATCACAGCTTTACTATACGGCTTGATAACTATCAAGATCATTTAAACGATCATCATGAGGTTGTACTACATGATGTATTTGCAGTTAGAATCGAAAGTGTACATGCATAATGTTTTGTATTCCATTGTAATAAGGTTCCTTAATGATATAAGTGTCGTATGTAGCAGCATAATAAGATTGTTGCGTATGACACACGTGTCTACTTATGTCCATTCTATCACAACATTGTCTGGTTGTCGTGACAATCGTTGACTGGTGAAAATCTATGAGAACATGTTTTCTTGATTTGCATCCACAACATTTAAATAACCACAAGTTGTAAGACAGGAAAAGCTTATACGATCAAGGGAAAGCGTTCAATAACGATACCTACATTTAATTCAAGAGACCGGTGCACTTGTTCGGTAGCTTTTGATAAGAACCAGTCGAAAATTAAAATCTCCGGTTTGCCGTACATAAAAGTAATTATAAACTCTCAATTTCTAAAACAAAAGAGTCTACTTAATGTTATTACCGTTGACATTTTCACACAATTATCAGATTCTTCACATCTTAATATAGGTGCAAGTGAATTCCATACAATTACTGTAACTTTCTAGTGTACAGGGATCGCTTTCAATGGAGCTCGGGTAAAAGCCAGGGTCATATGTGATCATGTCGTGACGGTTTTACATTTATGACTCTAAGAGTGGGTTATTGTTTACTGCTGTAGCTGGAATCCAGGCTAAATGCATATACAATGCTTTAACGGATTATCAAGACGCAAATACAAGTTTAAATTGTAAAGTGGGCCGCGAATCTTATTGTTATAGTGATATTCACAGACCGTATGTGTTGTAAAAGCTCTAATTGATTTAATGGTTACTGTAATTAAAGTAACAGGATGTCTAAAAATAATGAACAGCATATTAGAAAGAAAACGATACAAAAATGATTACTTGTAAACTTTCTATAACATATTACAGATCATAAACGATTCCACCATGTTATCATTTGCGAAAGTCTAGATCACAAGCAGAGGAAATGATTTAATTATAGCTGATAATAATTAGTTCTGTGACCTTTATTTGTTTTGTACCAGGTGATGTGAAAGTAACAGTAAACTAAAGCTTTTTGTAGGTATAACAATGTACGCTTGGTTAAAGAAAGTTTCTCTAGTTAACTCATATTGGGTAACAGTCTAGTCATATCGACTATGTAATTCCATTCATACAATATCAAATGAACTGTTTAATTGAACACCACGTCAGGTCTCCTTATCTGGACTCTTCAATCACCTATCACAGCTAATACGTCTCAACGAGACAAAGGCATCAGCTAATTTGTTTGTCAGTACAAAATAATCAACATTGATCTAGCGTTCGGCCGCACGTACAACGAGATTCTTCTACAACAAGGGAAATAGAACCTTCTGTTATCCTATTACGATGTAATTTCGTTAAAGTTTAAATGGCAGTGTCTTCTTCACAAAAAGCGGTGAATAGATCAGTAGCAATCAAATATGTACCGTGATTGGATACTTGTAAGTTTTCTTTTTCTTTGTCGTTAACATTGAGCTTCTTTAAGACGGAAGAGTGTGTCAAATGAGAACCAATTTGACGATAGAGGCTGTATGCCGCAGTTAGCCTGAGGTGCAACTCATTAAGTATACTTTCGCTGTTCTCGTGACGTGATATACTTGTTCTTTTATCATTATCGCCACCTATCTCAGATCAATCTTTGATTGGGAAACGAATTCACACGAACTGAATTCAATCAATCGTGATTTCCTGTCCGCGAACTTTCCTTATTTCTATATTTCGAAATAACAAATATCGATTTTATTGAATCAAGATCAATTATTCTTTTTGAAATCAAATATGCATAGAAAACAACAACTTCAATATACTTTTAAGAAACGCTTATTAAAGTGGTGTCCGTTATTTCGATTAAGTACACTAATAAAATGGAACCAAGAATAATCAATTCACGATTCGAAGGCGTAATGTATATTTAGTACTAATAAAGTAATATTATAATGTACCGCCAAACTATGAAGCGCTGAATATCAAAACAAAGATATAAAACCTATAAAACTTCCATCATTTTAAGTTCAATAAACTTATGCGCTCCGCGAAGATCTAAATTACTATTTTTTGTTAATAACTTCATCATGGCAATACAAAACGGGCGATCGGCTTCAGATCAAAGCTGATCGCACAGAAGTCACGACAAGATGCTATCTTCTAAGTAAGATTTGACGTCCGATCATCTACTGCATTGAATATCTCACCAGATTTATCATTTGGCCCGTCAAACAAGTAATCAACTTTATCTCTTTCGTGTTAGAGATCAATTTTAACTTTCATATCTGCAGATGTAATTTTGCATGATTGTATGTAAGTGTCGATGTTGATAGATGAGTTTGCAATACAAATGACGACAACTGACGTATAGATGAGACGTGCTTTCTGTTATAAATTTGCCAGAGGAGTTTGAACCTTAAGTGTACGTGAGTAGTATGCAATCTTTTTCAGTTTCAGGTCTTCCCGGATGCTGCTAATGCAATTAAGTCTTATAGTAATATGGTTATTTGTATTGATTATATTATTAAGATGTAAGTAATTTACATGTTAACAGCTCCCATTGAAATCGTTACATGTAAAATCTTTGCAAATTATATGCATGTAACAAATTACAAAATGTTTTGAACCAATTATTCTTGATTGAGGTTAACTTAGTCATTATGAATGCATCATTAGTTAGTCAGAAATATATTACAAGACTAAATTGCAGTTATGAACTATTGGATATCAAAGAGACTACCATCACTACGGAACAAATTAAAAGATTTGTAGGTGTTTAAATTACATCATCTAAATCTAATCAAAATGATTAATCATGATATTTATTTGCTACAACTGCAACGACCCTCCTAAATTGATCATTTTGTGTTACTGTCATACACAAATCATAATCAAACGCCATAATTACTTCAATTATTTGACTGGTCAAATAAAACGTCTGAATTTCATACAAAACATCGAATCATGTCTATAAATTTCATCACAGCTTTTCAAATAGTTATTTTATTCGCTAATGTTTCAATGGTTTGAAGTTTTCTGTTATATGAAGATGTACGCTCGAATCGTGTACCATTATGTGGATTTAAATTTTATGAAGACGTTTCTTGACTATTTGATGACGTGTCTGCAGTAATGTTTCAAATTATTTTCTGTAGTTTGATGTTTTTGATTTATAGGTATGAGAAGGGAAATTGTATAAATTATTAGATTTCACTTCTCGATTTATTACAAGAACAGGCTGGAGCCTCTTCTTAAGATAATGTTCTTAAACTATCAAATATTAAATGTTTACTTACCTACCTTTTAGTTTTATATGTTTATATCAATTTCTTTTATAGTCTACGTTTTAACTTTTGAATCCTGACTAGACTGATGTGATGACCTATGCATCGGAATCTATCAATACAGCATTTAAAATAGGAATGCTTTCACTTTATCATTTCCTCATGTTTGTTCACGCTCAGATCCGGCCCTTTTATGGATAACAGTGAAAGGAGTAGGTATATTGTTTTACTCTCCTTTTACGAACAACCAATTTGTCACAACGTTGAGCTGTCAAGTTTGAATTTTTCTACGGCACTAATCATGTAAGCATATCGTCGTGCATTGTCGTGATGTGGTTGTAGAAAGGGTTAAAGTTTAGTCTCATTGTTAGATACGGTTAGGAACGGAAAAGGAAAGTGTAAGACATACCTATATCATGATGTTTAAAATTAAAATAACAGAAGATTTTGATATGCCTAAGTAAGAATGAAAATCTGTTTATTTGTTGTTAATTTCCGAAGCAAAAAAAGTGATGATTTAAGTTTAAAATTTGTCTTACTGTGGCATCGTAATGCCCAATCGAGAAAGCCTATTAAATCGAACTGTCTCCGGTTTTGCTCAATGAAATAGATTTTTTGCAAGAGCCATCACGATTTAATGAGCTCATTTTCAGCCGTTTTGACGATATTCAACTTCTTGTCAAACGTGTCGGGGATTCTTTAATGTCCATGTGCAAAGGTAACCTCAGTGAAAATCACTCAGAAAAGTTTCAAACCTGAATACTAAAATTACATAGTTGAAAGCAACTGCAATGGAAATACCTGTTGCAAAAATGCGTACAATGCATAATGATCGTACTACAACCGTAGGAATAAGAAAGTAGCAGAAATGGGACCGGTTCCATTGTACCGGACAGATCGCAAGGCCGTTGGTGCATGCCTTTTCACAGAACACCAAAACTTCTCACAAGGATCGTGACTAGAAAGGCATGGTCTTTTTAAGCAGTCAGCAAGAATGTAAATGACTAACTGTCGCCCGTGGCTTCGCTCGCGTGAATGATTTTACCCCTAGTATGTTTTCCAAAAACGTTGAAACACGTGTTTTTATAATTTAATTTCACAAATCTAACTTTACAACTGACGGAGATCAGGCCCACCGCTCGTGGTCATGGATCGTCTGGTGGGTTACAAGCGGCTTTTACGAAACTTCTCCATCTCTTTCTGTTGGTGACGTTTCGCAAACATTTACTAACGGAACACTTGGTGGACGATTTATCGAGGTCGGTCCGTCTCTTCTAATTTCCAAAAATCCTTTCTAAGTGGATGCCTATATATAAGGTGTAAACTGCTAATGGGATGTATCCCATTGGCAGTTGATGCCTTTAGGTTGTATGTAACCCCAGCGGTCTAGGCTCTGCTTTGATGGATCAGTCAGTCAATCAGGACAAGCAATTATATGTAGGTATGAATAGACAAATGCTACGAGTAGGGAAATTTAGTTCAAGTCGAGAGAAAGATAGATGAAAAAATTATACCTATGCTGTGAAATAGCAATCATTTAAAGATAAATTAATAAGACTTTTTTCAAGAAAATCGTACCTGACTTTTAATAACACTAACGGGAGTTAAGGCAATTATTCTATTAGAGAGTGGTATAGTGATTGATGTTAAATATATATTCATGGTGGCCATAGTGAAATATAATTAATAATATAACTTAGAGAAATGGAACACATTCAGAGGTTCTGATTTATTTCTTCTTCACAGAGGTTCTTATTTTTCTTTCCTTTTACTTTTTTTGTAGAATCAACTTACCTATATGATGTCCCACTGCTGGGCACGCATCCACCTAGTAGAACCTACCTATATTTGCCTCATCTCTACCTATGATCGGGCCATATAATCGCTACGCTTGGCGAGCCGGTTGGCGATCGCAGTTAGGCTTTAAAGTAAGCAGACGACGCTGCTGCCCAACCACCGGAGTGATATCTCTTAGTCGCCTTGACGACACCCATAGGAAGAGATGGGGTGCCAGCTTAAGTACTATTCTTAAGCCAGCACTTGAGGAAATTGGAATATGTGAAGTTAAATAGGTAACGCTTAATGTAACTGTCATGGCAACATTAGTTCATATACCTGGTGTGCGATCACGAACATATAACAATGGTTTATGGGGCTTTGTAAGCTCCTTTAGTATAGTAGTGCAATCAGAGGAAATATCTAATTTACCTTTACGGGAAGCTGGACCTTACTAGAATTTGCATTCCTTTCATACGAAAGCTATAGCCAAGCCCGCAAAGCGATATAAATGATACATAATTCTCAGCTGTCTGTAACGCCATCGCGTCAAGTCAAAGCTATCGCCATAAGATGAAACCCATCAGTTATTATGAATGAAAGTTCAGCTAATATAAATTACAATCTGCATCTGCAGCCCGTGTGAACAATATCATTTTGACATAACGATATGCAAATAAAAACGGTAATGGAGACGCATTAGGTTGAACTTTCTAGCTATTAACGACGTCTTGGGCTGATGTGTCTTCATTTGTTAGTTCTTAGAACTGTAGGCTTGATTTCTAAACAACAATACGAAACTATACACGGTGTGGAACTTCAAGTGCGAAAAGTTTATACTGTTTAGCAAGAAAATGTTTGTTTACATTAGAAGTATTTGCTTCGTCTTTAGACTGTTTCTTTGGTTTAGGTATAGTACGAGTAGGGTTAGCTGTAACATATAGTACGAGCTGTTTGAGTTAATTTTAGTGATGTCGTTAAAATGCATTTCATTTCATTTAGCCATATATTAGTGCAGTATTTTTGTTGCATCTATAAAAATCTGTTCTTATTTTTAATCTCCAATGTAATAATATCATAAGTATTATGGATACCGCGTATAAAACAATGACTACCTAATAAAATTATTTAACAGTAGTTTTAACTGTCAAATATTTCGGGAATATTAAATTGATATACGAATTTAGTCAATGGACAAAAACTAAAACGATAATTTTAGTTAGTATCTAACTAATATTTTAGTTAGTATCTGATTATGACATAAGCGGGGTTCAGGAGCACGTAATATAAATAGCTAATAGCCTATTGCAGACATGCTAGAATTAGGAGATACAACAACAACATCTAGGTAACTTCCAATTCTAGCATCATGCAATTTCCTAGTAGCTTTATACCTTAGAGATCTCGTACAGGAATGTAAAATCTCTTGCAAAATACAAAACGTATTATTGCCATCAATTGGTATTACCATAGCTACGAGTACCTTTGTGAAATATATCGCATTCGACTTGTAATCTAATCATGTAACTTTAACGTAATCCGGATCAGTTTCGTTTGACATTTCCTCGATCTTGTAACTGTCAGTGTTATTGCGTTCGTAAAGTATATATCCAGGGCCAACTGTATATGGATCTCCTATTAAACGAATTCTTTTCCCATTCCGTGAAGTAATATTTGAAAAGTTACTAGACATTTGCAGATTTGCAGTCGAAGAGTTGGAAGTTTTTATATCATTGTGTATTTGATTGTCTGGTTTTGGTTGCTCTGACTAACAAGGAAATTTGATTTTTATTTTTTCTTATTTATAGCTTTCTAGATTTAGAATCGTAACTGAGTGGTAAAGTTTGAATTCTTTCTTAAATTTGCTTGAAGTCCATCCTTTATACTAGTGACTCTTTTCTACCTTAAAGAATATAGCTCAGCTAGAAGGTTAACAAGATTATCAGTACCTCACTTAATACGTGACTTTATTTATTATTATTATATATATATATATTTATTATTAACTATTATTATTTTTGTTTTTGTTTTATTTTTTGTTTCTGTTTATCTTCTGCATGACTTTTCCTGTTAAATTATAATAATGTATATGTGTCTTCTGTGTACTAAATAAATCTTTCTTTCTATTCTATTCTATTCTTATCAATTTTTTGGGTACCTATTAAAAATACCTTAGAAAATACACAGAAAAGAATATTTTTATTGACATGGGTTTTTATTAAGTAATATACCTACGAGTAATATATTAAAAACCTTGTGCCAAGTCAGAATGACTTAAGAATATTTTTTTAAATACTATTATACTACGATACTATATTAAGTGAATAAAATTAGCTCATATGACTCATACATGTTTTCATTAAAAACAGAACGTTAAGTTTACAACCTCTAGATAATTTCATGGTGGACCGTACCTTCAGCCTTGACGTATTCACACGCACGCCACAATGAGTTGACATCTCAACGAGTACTCGTAATTTTATGTAATTGTCGGTTTGTTGCGTAAATTGATGTTTACTTGTAGTTTTACTTAACGTATTCTGAATACATGTTCTTAGAACAAATCGTATGTTTATTATATCTCGTTTCTTCTTATTGACTACAATATTTTGAAACTAATGTAGACTGTCCGCTTGACGCTTGGAAAGCGGGTAAAAGCTAGTTTACATTAGTACGGTCGTCCGATTAAAATATTTTTTTTTGTAAATTGCAAAAAGCTGCATTTTACCAGTAGTAACTGAAGAGTTTGTTTGTTTGAACTCGGTAATCTCAGAAACTACTAATCCGAATTGAAAGTTTCTTTCACTGTTGGATAGCCCTCTTATTGAGGAAGGCTATAGACTATATAACATCACGCTACGACCAATAGGAGTGGAGCAGCAATAAGAAATGTTGCAAAAACGGGTCAAATTTACGCAGACGGCGCGGGACAGCTAGTCAAAAATAAACTGTTTATTGACAACGATTGACAGAATGGTGTCAGTTTTATTATCAATATCTGAGAAATGGCCGTCGAATGAAACCACCAGATGTGACAGAGTGCTTTGAAGTGCAGTGGAACTGAATTCAGCACAAAAGGTGTCACATTGACTGTATTTTATAAGGTAACTTATTGCACAAAAGAATATGATATTTTATGTTTTGGATAGAATTAGCAATAGTCGACAATGAGGGCACTCCATAGGTGTCTTAGAAAGTACTCAAGAAAGTCGTCAGATTTCTAAGATGCTCATCTGAGCAGCAGTTTCAATAGAAATATTATCAGCACAGTATAGAATTTTGTTTTGGGGCCTCTTTTTTTAATTTATTTAATGGTAAGTATAATAAAATTACTACTTATTTAATTTTTTCTCGTTTCCTCTCCCTCCAAACGTAATCCTGCGCTACTAGCTTTAGAAACTTGTTGGGGGGGGATTGACACCGCTGAGGCATTTTTTTAAAACATGGGAAGAGTTAATATGGTTTTAGAGGCGGGGCTATTTGCTCAGAATATCATAAGATGAATTGTTGCATTCACCTACCCTATTTACAAATGTTTTTATCTGCTCATTCGATAGTAGGATTAGTAAGTAATAAAAAAATCGAAATCTCTGCTAAACAACAAATCGATTTAAAGATTTCAAAGTCTAGTTACTGTTTGAAAGAAGAACAAGTCAATAAACACAGTTTTACAATTACGACATTAACAAATAAGGAAGACTTGTATTTACGTCTTGTATTCCGTCAAAACATAATATTTCAAGTTACGGTTTTCAATCACCATTCGAATCTATGTTTATAAAGTAGAAAACAATAAAGTACAATCATTTACGAATGTATTGCACAATTTAAATATTTTAACAATTTACACCGACGCAACTCATTTCGCTGTTCTCTCTAACTAGTGCCACAAGACACCGAGAGTACAGAACGTAACCTCAATACATACTTCTCTTGAACAACGCACACATAGACAAGTTCACGGATACGGAACCTCGGAACACCTACAGAACAAAGTAAGTAAGCGGGCGGCGGTAGCATAATGGCTACGGCATTGGACTCGCAATCGTAAGGTCGCGGGTTCAAATCCTATCCATCATACTACCGCGGTGAACCCACTCTTAACACAAGCCATTGAGCATAGCTGGAACGTTTCAACAGACGTAATCCAGGCTACAACTTTTTTTTTAAATGACGACTCCCGCATTATGGTACAGTGGATTACAGTCGCGGGGATTTAACAAACATACAAGTCACGGACATAAAGTACATCCAGACTCGTTACAACAATTTGTGGATCACACTAAGTGGTGTTCCGTGTGAGAATCGAACCCACGACCTCTTGCGTAGCAGTCGGACACACTCCCACCGCTTTATTGGACCCATTGGTCGTTTTGTTGTACAAGGGAATATTGAGAGTACACAGAAGGACGCCCATGCGATAGACGTATATCGCCATCAAACGTTAAGTTTGGCGAGTTTACTATGTGTTAATTATTGTAACTTTGTTTAATAAATGAATTAAAAAAAAAAGTGCATGAGCATCGTAGCCGACAGGGAAGGATGGCGTCGCATCGTGAAGCGGATTACAGTTGCCCGAAATCTGACTGCTACATGATGACTACGACCGCTCCGCCAAGAGTGAATCGAAAAAGGAGGCGTTAACTTTGCTAGTATGTTTTAATTTTGACTTCTCTGTGGCGCGGTGGGAGTGTGTCCGACTGCTACGCAAGAGGTAGTGGGTTCGATTCCCACACGGGACACCACTTTGTGTGATCCACAAATTGTTGTCTCGAGTCTGGGTGTACTTTGTGTCCGTGACTTGTATGTTTGTAATGTCCCCCGCGACACAGGGCTTGTACCCTAGTGCGCGAGTCGTCTTTTAAAAAAAAAAAAAAAAAAATTGCTAGTAATGTGGAACCCAAAATTCCACATTGCTAGTATCTTAAAAAAATGTGGTTCGAGAATAGAATAGAATAGAATAGAATCTTTATTTGTCATAAAGTGTGGTAACATGCAAGATAATTTTAATGAATTTCCAGAACCTTGACACTTTATCATAATTTGACGAAACAAAAGTTAACTAGAAAGTGAATATTTATTTTTACTGATATCATATAATATTAATCAATTTACAATACAATTATATCATATTAGATTCCCTATTTAAACGATGTGTATGTGTACGTTGCCCGAGCGTTTGTATAAAGCTTATATTCTGTGTTCTTGGTGTTTTATGCGAGTATATAACAGCATAACGAGTGAAAATCTATTTGTCAGACATTATTAGTTCGTTATTACAATAGTAATAAATTTATTTAGAAACTAGCTGCAGCCAGTAATATTGTTTATGGGAAATTCAGTGAAAAATATTTATTTTTGTATGGAATTTGAAATAGCCTCGGCATCGTAGCGTACGACTGCTCTGCAAGAGATACTTAGTGAGTTTATTGAATATCTATACTAATTTTATGAAGCTAAAGAGTTTGTTTGTTTGTTTGAACGCGGTAATCTCAGAAACTACTGATCCTATTGCAAAATTCTTTGCGAGCACGCGTTTCATATAATAACTAGCTGTCCCGCGCAACTTCATCTGCGTAAATTTTCCCCGTTTATGCAACATTTCTCATTGCTGCTCCGTTCCTATTGGTCGTAGCGTGATGTTATATAGCCTTCCTCGATAATTCATTTTTAATTCAGCTCAGTAGTTCCTGAGATGACCGCGTTCAAACAAACAAACTCTTCAGTTTTATTATAGACTAGTAAATTTCCTCGTTTTTGCAACATTTCTCATTACTGCTCCGCTCCTATGGATCGTAGCGTGATATTATATAGCATATAGTATTCCTCGATAAATGGTAAACTTTTTTACTGCGGGGTAGCCGCAGTAAAAAAGTTTTTCAATTCAGATTAGTGGTACCGGCTTAAGAATAGTACCACCCCATCACTTCCCATGGGTGTCGTCAAGGCGACTAAGGGATTTACCACCGGAGGGCGGGCAGCAGCGTCCTCTGTGTATTTTAAAGCCTTACTGCGATCGCCAACCCGCTCGCCAAGCGTGGCGATTATGGCAATTACCCCCAGGGTATTGGGGAGACTCGTGCCCAGCAGTGGGACATCATATGGGTTGATATGTATGTATGTATGTATGAGATTACCGCATTCAAACGAAACTCTTCAGTTTTATAATATTAGTATAGATTAAAGATTTTAGCATATAAAAATGGACTATGGCATCTGGCTACAGTATGTATGTATACCCAGTAGGCCAAAAAAGGGACTGTCGGGCTTAGCACTAATGGTTTTGGAAATACTGTTGTTAATGTCGCTACTGATATTTTAAACAAGTCAGTATTGATTGCCGTATAATTTTGTTCAATAAAACTTAATAGATGGTTCCCGTAAATGACAACCAGCAAATAGTGTGTCAATGACAGCTTATAAATCTCTCTGTAGGTACAATTAGGAAGTCGAACGAAGTGGATTGAAACTCAATTATTTATGCTGCTCATTATGATAACTATACTCTAAGATAGGCTTCCTACCGATATAATAAATACTAAAATTATAAACAATATAAAATGCCTGTATAGCCTTATACCTTAAGATTGTTATAGTCGTTTCAGCCAGCTGCACCGGCCGTGGTCAAAAGCGAACTCAAAAACAGCATTCACGATAGTTTGTCACCGAGATTATAACATAAGTAGGACTTTTTTTAGGTGAATACTTCTTTAGCGGCGTTGTGAACTTTTTAGATGGGTAAAAAATGTTAAACTCGCGTCAGGACACGTGACCTGATCGAAAATTCGTAAGACGAAGTTAGAGCAATGAAAAAGTTCTACAATATCATTAGAATATGAAGGTAAATTTCACTGCCATCTATAATTTTATTATAGCTCAGGTGGGAAATCTGGCGGTCCAGAAGCCAGAAGACTCCAGTTCGAGTCCGAGTAAAGATAATGTTTTTCACTTTTTATTTAATATTCTTTTATTATTATGTCAGTAAGATCCAAAAATATTATTCAAATTTCATCCGTATGTATTAATATAATGTTCAAGTTATTAGCCTACTGCTAATAAATAAATAAACTAGTGCTACTAAGCCAATAACTTAAGCCCATGCGTACATGAACATGTCAAAGCGGACACAGTATACTTCCCTGCTGACCGTTTTCCTAACATTACGTGAATACGGTCTAAGCTACAATCCTTATGTAAAACCTTCGAGATAGCGGAATTTATTTGTTACATATTGACAAGTAAAATAATACCTGTGTAATTCTGTTTTCTGTCTCAATTCGCTTTTGTAGTTTACTTTTCCTCGCTGCTTCGCCTGTGTTATGTTTGATTCTTTAGTATATATTATAATCTGATGTATAAACTACATTACTGTGAAGTTTCATCAAATTCAATGCAGTAGGTTTTGCGTAAACGAGTAGTGGATGTCACATCGACAAAATTAGATATTCATCGATCAAAATAGTTAGGTATTAATCTATCAACCTGTAGCTGAGGCTGAGGTATTATGGACACCAGATCACCACCTTTTTAATCTAATTTCCTCTTCTAAAGAATATGAGATTTTTTGTCGTGGTGTGGCTCTGTGGCGCAGTGGGTGTGTATCCGACTGCTACGCAAGAGGTCGTGGGTTCGATTCCCACACGGGACACCACTTTCTGTGATTCACAAATTGTTGTTCCTAGTCTGGGTGTACTTTGTGTCCGTGACTTGTATGTTTGTAAAGTCCCCCGCGACACAGGGCTTGTACCCTAGTGCGGGAGCCGTCAATTAAAAATAAACAAAGTTTATTAAAATTATCTCTAAAAATATACCTTGCCATAGATACACAAAAAACAACCTCGATGTCGAATGTCCACAGAGACTTATGGGAGTTAGGTCTGAATTGACGATACCTACCAGTGAATTGTAGACAACAGGATTAGGCAAAGAAGAAGGTAGATTAATCTATCTTTGCAGCTGAAATTGTACTACTAATACTATTCATAGTCCACATAACAAACTATGTAATTGCAATAAGAAGTTCATCTCATTAGCGATGTACTTAATGAAGCTGAAAGGAAGCTTTGTGCGTATAACTGTAACAACTATATTATAGTAATTATACTATGTTTAGTAGGTCGTTACAAATCTCGATGCGTAACACTCTTCAAATTGATATTTTTTATACCTCTACGCGCAATTATGTATTGATTGAATCGTGCGAGAGTCTGAATTGTGAAATTTAGAAGATAAAGCTTGTAGGTTAAGGGATCCATTAGTGAATCGAATTGATGATAATCTGATCAGGTTGCTTTTACTTACCATAAAGTAGAATTTGAGGCTTTTCAAGAATAGGAACTATAGAGAAATGTGCAAAATCTAAATGCGAAAGTTTGTCCGCTTGTTTAATTTCACGGTCAAACCTTTTAGTCGATTTTTATGAAATTTGATGTACCTATAGGTAACTTGAAGCATAAGGAATGACAGAGGTTACTTTATATTAAGATGACTGACATATAAAGTAGACAGAGCTACGGGCAACAACATAGCATTAAGTGGATGTAAAAAACCTTCATTCATTTTTTTTATACCTGATTTTTTCTGACTCGACCAACAAGGTTTTTAGAAGCCATAGGTACCTCCGTACCTATGGCTTCTAAAAACCTTGTTGGTACCTATGGTACTTGTATACGCTCTACTTGATTAAAAAATCAAGTAGAGCGTAGTAGACCTGTGAGTCCCTGTGACCCCGTATACTTGTACTGGGTGGCGCAAAAGTAAAGACCCTATTTGGTTCAGCTATAACATTTTTTCTAAATTAGAAAACTAGATTTAGATTTTTTTAAATGTATATTTGTGCCATTAAATTTCGTACCATTAGGATTTAAAGATGATGTCTTTTAAATGGTGACCTCCAGAGTTGATACACATTTGAGCCCTATTTATGACATTTTGCATAACTTGCCGTAACACTTCCTGCGATATGTTCGTTATTTCTTGACGAATGTTTTCTTTTAGAGCTGCGAGAGTCTGTGGCTTGTTCACATACACCCGAGATTTCAAAAAACCCCAAAGAAGAAGTCTGGACTGGTCAGATCGGGTGATCTTGCAGGCCAAGACAAATCGCCAAAACGAGAGATAACTCGGCCTTGAAAAGCGTCCCTCACTAAGTCCATAGTGTCGCGCGCTGTGTGTGCCGTAGCGCCGTCTTGTTGAAACCAGATGTGCTCCAGCCCCAATTCGTCCAAACTGGGTATCAAAAACTCACGTAACATGGTTCTGTAGCGTTCTCCAGTGACAGTTATCGCATTGCCTCCAGCGTCTTCGAAAAAATAGGGTCCGATCACTCTGTCAACACAGATGCCACACCATACAGTAACTTTTAGTGGGTGTAGAGGTGTTTCTTGAATAATGCGCGGATTATCAGTGCCCCAGAACCGAGTATTCTGCTTATTGACATGCCCTGAGAGATGGAAATGCGCTTCGTCACTCATAACCAATTTTGAAGGAAAATCATCCTCTTCAAGGTTGAGGTTTATGACGCGCTGGCAGTAATCTAGACGAGCTCGGTGGTCAGCAGGCAGCAGCTGATGAGTCATTTGAGTTTTATACGGGAACATCTTTAAGTCTTTCACCAAAATACGCTGCAGGGTCCGTCTGGAAATGCCCAATTGCGTGGCACGTCGCCTCGTTGAGGTTTCTGGACACTCTTCCACATCTTCGCGCACAGCATCGATTTTTTCAGCTGAACGGCCTGTTCTTGGTCTCCCAGACTTAGGTCTATCCAATGTTGAGCCAGTTGCTTCAAGGCGTGTGGCAAAGCGTCGAATTGTGCGACCAATCGGTGCCGGACGGTGGGGAAATCGTCGACGAAATTCACGTTGTGTTCTTATCACTGATGAATTATTCCGTAAGAACATTGACACAATTATTCCACGTTCTTGGGGAGTAAAACGGTCCATGTTTATTTTCAGTGTATTTTACATTTGTTCACTACACAATTTTCAACAACAGAATGACAGAAAATGTCGTATAAAAAAAAAAAAAGTATTTTCTTTAGTGCCAGTACTTTTGCGCCACCCAGTAGTTAGCCGATAAGAAGAAGAAATCTAAATATGAATACCTACTTTCATGGGTTTTTCCTTGAAAACAAATTGTATTCTTTACTCTTTTTAATGTTTTGTAGGCAATAGTAAATCCAATGAAGTGGCAGTGGGCTGGCCATATTAGCCGAAGAACCGACAACCGTTTACTCGTTTACCTCAGTAAACGAGTTCTTGAGTGGAGACCGCGTCTCGGCAAACGTAGTGTAGGACGCCCTCAGGCCAGGTGGAGTGATGATCTACGCAAAACGGCTGGCAGGAGCTGGTTGCGAGAAGCCGAGGATAGAACAAAGTGGCGTACAATTGGAAAGGCCTATGTCCAGCAGTGGACTACAATAGGCTGATGATGAGGCATTAGTTTCTAATCGTTATTAATAAAAATAAAGCTCGTCAATTAACAAAAAGTAAAGAAAATCTATTTACTAACAGGATAAGAATGCGCTTGCTTAAATCACTTTGGTATTACATTTCTCCAATAAGCCACTTGCTATTGTCGCTGTATCTTCATCGACTATTAACAATAAGCAAACATCAATTACCAAATATGATCTATACTAAACGTTACGAAATCATATTGATTAAAAACACTATTGCTATCATATCGTAGGTAATCATTAGTTAGTTGTCATTACTATAAAAACTAGAAAGTATTATTGTAGTATACATTTATCTTACTGCCTTGTTATATAAGTTAGGTCACAAAATACTAAGGGTACAGAAGGTAAGTTCATATGTATTTTGCTCGAGCAATGGACATCGTTCACAGACACTGAATGTCAGAATACGATTGTTACTTCTTTTTTTATTGATAGTAAGCGTCACGTAACCCCTTAACAGTATGAATACCACCCAAATCTTAGTTTACCAAAGATCTGAATGTCACCACTCTGCGCTCCCCATTTCAGACATTTTTTTTTAAGATAACTAGCAAGTGTTTCTTCTCTCAAGGGGATTGTGGTCCCACATTACTAGCAATCCTGTTAATTCCTCCAGCTAAGCTCAATGGCTTGTGTTAGAAGTGGGTTCACGTCGTAGTGTAATGAGAGTAGAATTCGAACGCGTGACCTCGCGATTGCAAAACCGATGCTTTAGCCATTAAGCTACCTCCGCGGAAATCTCATTTATCCAGTAATTTCACTTGCTAACAGTGTACTACAACCAATAGTGTTAACATCGGTATTTCACGGATGATTAACTGATAATAGCGGAAAAAGGACTCGAGATTCCCTGTCTGTGAACGTTGTCTATGTGCGCGTTGCTCGATTGCGTTTATAATATATATCGCGCGTATAAAGTTTACTTTCTGTACTCCCATTGTTTTGTAGTTAGGTTTCATGTACGTTTGTATGGGAGTGTTAATTGTTATTTAATTGATGTAATCTGTGATGATAGGTGTTTTTGTGGGTTAAAGTTATCAAGGTTTTGAATTTTACACCTCTCGTGGTAAAATGTGAGTACTTTTGCATGCGTTAATTTTATTTTACCTTGTGTGAATGATGTGTGCAATATGTCTGTTTATTTGTTCTATGTTCGTCCAAACCTTAATAACTTCTGACTATTCTTCTCTGTCACTTTATTAATTACTAGCTGACCTATTAGCAACTTCGTCTGCGTAAATTTTCCCCGTTTTTGCAACATCTTTCATTGCTGCTTCACCTCTATTATTCTTAGTGTGATGTTAAATAGCCTATTGCCTTCTTCAATAAATGGGCTATCCAATAGTAAAAGATTTTTCAATTCGGACCAGTAGGTTCTGAGATAATCGCGATCAAACAAAACAAAGAAACAAACTCTTCAGCTTTATAATATTAGTACAGATTTGAATTTTGTTTTTCCACATCAATTACTATTCTTCTACTTAAGTACTTGTTGTCTTTTGTTAATAGAGCTTTTTTTGTTATAGGTTTGTTAGAACGCTTCGTATAGTTTTTACACCATCACATACCCAGACGTCTGTCTGTTTTTCTAAAATGCAAGTCAAATGCGCCGATTTTTGACAGAACTTTTTATCACCGCGTTGAGGATTTCGAAGACGATTTATCTTCAGCCTGTATCGGTCCATTGTTAGACAAAGGCCTCTCCTAACTTACGCTCAATTCAGCGACCTTTTTCATGTCATCGGTCTATTGTCATCCATCCCACCTTACATTTAATGAGTCGCGGTCTCGTAGGACTCGTTTATTCCAACAACCATCGGTCTTTCGGCAGATTTTAAAACTAATGGCCACTTTCAACCGGCTTAACATGCGAGCTATGTCGATAGCTCCACTATTTTTTCGTAGGCGATTAATAAGATAATAGAAATAAGAAATTGAAGACCAATTTGCATTCGATATTCGCGTAACTACATCTGTCGTAGACGACTTTTTGTACATTTTCAATTACAGTCTAAGCTTCGCGCTACTTTTTAGTTTCCATTATAATCTGAGATGAGATGTGTTTTATTACTACCTATTAGACAAATGTGAAATTGAAAAAGGGATAAGGGGGCGTCCATTAATTACGTGAGGTGTTCAGGTGGTAGGGGGGGTTGGTCGAGCTGAATCTCACCAAATCTCACATTATTTTTTGTTTGCAAGAAACCATCTAACTCACCCTTAACTAGTGTCGGGTAAAATGTGTAATCTACGTGCGATTTCCCTAATCTGACCAGTGGGGGGAGGGGGTCCAAAATCGTCCAAAATCACCTCACGTCGTTTATAGACTTGAATTTAAGTATGGTCAAATATGTTAGTAACATTGAATATCTTATATATATAAATCTCCTGTCACGATGTTTGTCTGCGATGGACTCCTAAACCGCTTAACAGATTTCGTTCAAATTTGCACGCAATATGCAGTTTGGTCCAACTTGAGAGATAGGATAGCTTAGATCTTTTATTATAGTCGCAATTTTATTTTATTGCAAATTGCAAAAATTGAGGGATCCCATGTCCACCCGTGCGAATCCGGGACGGGCCGCTAGTGTTCTATAAATATCTATGGGAAGATCTGAGCTAGTATGTTCAATTATTGCTTTCGATTATGTTTTGTTTGTGATGAATCGAATACCTTCTTATTCTGCCGACTACCTCTGTGGCGCGGTGGGAGTGTATCCGACTGCTACGCAAGAGGTCGTGGGTTCGATCCACACCCAGGATAAAAACTTTGTGTGATGAGCACGATGGTTTATTCTGTGTCGGGGTGTAATTTATCTATAAAATGTATGTATTTAGAAATATATAAGTATGTTTATCAGTTGTCTGGTTCCATAGTACAAGCTCTGCTTAGTTTGGGATCAGATAGCGTTGTGTGAGTGGTCCCAAGATATTATTATTGTTATTATTGAGTTGGTTAAAGTACATTTGTGGAATACAGTAAGGTAAGGCTAAACTATCACTCTTTTATTTCAAGTCTTCCATAAAAGGATTAAGACAATTTAAACAAATGACATTTAAAACAACCCCACAAACACTGATAAAGTTTATTTAATCGATTTATGTTACAGATAACGTATAATTATGCTGTAATTACAACAATTATAACGCGATAAATAAGTATATCTTTTAAATCGATTCAAAGTTTCTCGATATCAATTTCATTCGATTCAAGTCTGAAATATTTTTACGTAAGTCGATTTAACCTTTTGGTTAATATCCGAGAATTTAAGAGTACTTGTTACATTTAGTTTAATTATAATAATATCGGTTACATTATGAGTAGGTATTAAGTAGGTATTTCGACACTTTTAGGCATGAATGAAAGTAAAAGTGGAATTAATTGGTCTTATTATTTAAGCTTCAGTTGTATTTTATGTCCGGTTAAAAGCGATTCGGTTGTGGCAGTTGATGACAATCTATGTAGATATTTCAGGTGGTTTCTACTAGTGTTAAATATTTATTGGAACATATTCCTTATCGAACGTTTTTGTTTGCGGACTGAGAGGTAAGACGGAAAAATGTGTTATATTCTGACACCGTATAAATTTAAATATATGGAGGAAAAATACATGTCAGCCAACGTCGTATCATGTGGAGGCTAAATTCGACTTTAAATTTATTTGTATAAAGTTATCATTTTATCAAATACTTACTAGCTGTTCCGCGCAACTTCGTATGCTTCAATTTCCCCCGTTTTTGCAACATTTCTCATTGCTGTTCCGCTCCTATTGGTCGTAGCGTGATGTTATATAACCTATAGCCTTTCTCGATAACAGTGAAAGATTTTTCCTTTCAGATCAGTAGTTCCTCAGATTACCGCGTTCAAACGTACGTACGTAGTATAGATTGTGACATCAATTTGTGTACCTAATAATTTATATTTAAAATAAACGTAGACGTTGCCTTCAAAAACACATAAATCTATTGCCTACTATATACCTACAACTTCAATATTCAAGGGACGATTTTCTAAAGAAACTAATAATCCCTAATATCCTACCTAATTATTCTCCATAACCTTCATTCAGAAGCCAATGAGGAATAATTAGGCACGATATTGGAAGAATATCAGCTTCTACACCACAGAGTCAATGTCAAATCAAATGAACACAATATGTTAGTCACGTAGTTCTAATAATTCATTCCATCGAAGCCTATTAACATACACATTATTTAGGACTTACGAACATGATATGAATAATATATTATAACTAGCTCTCCGCGCAACTTCGTCTGTATAAATTTTCCCCGTTTTTGCAACATTTCTCAATGCTGCTCCGCTCCTATTGGTCGTAGCGTGATGTTATATAGTCTATAACCTTCCTCGATAAATGGGCTATCCAACAGTGAAAGAATTTTCAATTCAAAACCAGCAGTTCCTGAGATTACCGCGTTCAAACAAACAAGCTTTATAATATTAGTATAGACTAGCTGTCCCGCGCAACTTCGTATGCGGATTTTTTTTTCCCGTTTTGCAACATTTCTCATTGTTGCTCCGCTCCCATTGGTCGCAGCGTAATGTTATATAGCCTATAGCCTTCCTAGATAAATGCGCTATCTAACAATGAAAGAATTTTTCAATTCGGATCAGTAGTGCCTGAGATTACCGTATTTAAACAAACAAACTCTTCAACTTTATAATATTAGTATAGATTAACCTTCGTAGTAACATCTTAAGTACCGCAAAAAACCTATGAGAATGTTTTCCTAACCAATTTCGGCATGTCATGGTAATGGCGGCACATCTCATTAGGAATCTAACCAAAAAACTACGCAACAAATATTTAGAGCACAAACACAGGCACAACTTACTAAGTATTCCCTTTTATTATTTCCATGAGACGAAAATTCGACACGATCGGAGAGAGATTAGGCGCAGGACTAGGCTTAACGACGTAACAACGTGCTTGCAAAGGCACGGAGTGTTACTTTGTCAGAAAACCCATTTATGGAACACGCCCATTAGGTGTCACGCAAAATTAAGAGGAATTTATTTGATTTCACGGGTTAGATAATATCGAGTTGTATCGTCTCTTCCCACTTAGATATAAAAAATAGCGTAGAATGCTTGAAATATAAAAAAAAATGTGTGGCACTCGGGGACTGCTGCGGTAAAGCTATTGCATAGCACTTTTTATCAACTCATGCAATTAAAAAAAAAAATGTTTTTTAATTTTTTTCATTATTTTTCTATTACATTTCGGATCAGCTCGTCTCAATTCGTACAGTCGTACCATATACATATACTTTAAGCGAATGCTCGGCCGAGCTACATGGTAGGCGGAGTGGGGGTTGTTAGGTTTTATTTTCGTTACGGAATTTCTTGATTCGGTCGCCGCGCTCAAAGCCCGAGCCCGCGATAAAAGCTATGCAATAGCTTAACATAACCTTCAGAACATTTTTCTACTTCCAAACAATATGGCGGTACAAATCTTTGAAAGATACTGTTTGATGAGTTACCGCTACCACCACATTCCAGTTACGAAAATGGTTGAAAAAAACATAAAAGGAACCATAAAGGAACTGTTTCGTGAATGGTAATGACATCATTTCCATCCCTCTAAAGATAGGATAACATGGTAGGAAATTTAAAAAAGGAATTGATTCATTCATAGGTGTTGTATATTAATTTCATTGTGGTCGCTTCTAATTATAATTTAAATGAATATGAGTTAGAATTAATTTGTATTACAATCAGATCGAGATAGACTGAAAAGGTGTCATTCATTAATTACAGTCTGTATTGTTTATGTTCCTAGTTTCATTCAAAGTATTGTTTTTGTAGGTAAGTGAATTCAACACGGAAGGCATCTCTTTATTTGGCTGTTCATTGTTTTTAGGCGATATGTAGGTGCCATATACATGACTTACTTAAAGTAAACATAAAACGCTTGATGTCGGTAGGTATATTTCGATTCGAATTTTTAAATGGAAAATGTTGCTTGGTCTCATCCTTAGTTCCAATAATACTTGCCATTACAGTTTTGAAGTAGATTTTAATATATTGATAACAATTGCTACCCATATTGGATACCTTTTGTTAAAAAACATATTTTTTTGGCAATAAATAAATGACGGTATATCCGATCATGTTCAAAATAATTTTAGTTTGAAGTATTTATTAAGCGCTACCTCTGTATTTTGTCCTATTTTTTGGTCACACAGTTGAAAAGATAAGGGGGGGGGCGGCACAATTTATGCAATTATATATTAAAAGATCTATCAAACTAAGTAGCGGCTACTACAAGACATTTTTTCATCAATATTCATTGAGTAGTCTTTGAGTAAAATGCCTGTGACATACGGACGGACACACAGGCAGACGGATATGATGAAACTAATATACTAATATAAGGGTTACGTTTGTGCCATTTTGGCTACGGAACCCTAAAAAGTGAAGTGTTTCTTTTTCTACTTCATTCATATTTGAATGTCTCCGCTAGGTAGCTGTTAGAAGGGTTAATAACGCATAATTCCTGAAGTTAATTACCAAGATCATTACCGTTGCCCTCGTGATTGTAATGACTCAGTGTACTTAAATGATGACTCGTTGTTATTTGCATGCTAAGGTCAGGTGCAGATCCAAAACTTTGTTTTGGGGGGGGGGTCGAAGTGTGAGTCGCTCGCATGAGGGGGTTGGGGGGAGGGCATTTGATTCAACACCGTGGGGGGGACAATTGTCTGCCTAAACACTAGATCTAAAATTCCTGCTACCCCCTTGTATCTGCGCCTGCTGGCTAAGGTTAGATCATCATATCAACCTATACGATGTCCCACAACTGGGCACGAGTCTCCTCTGTAGAATTTACTTATTAAAGATCCTGGGGGAATTGCCATACCCGAAGCGCTTGGCGATCGCAGTAAGGCTGAGTACGCGGAGGACGCTGCTGCTCGTACTCCGGTGGGAATGAAAACGGGAAGAGATGGGCTGGTTAAACATATTAGCATCGGTCATCAACGGATTTTGTTTTTTTCGACATTGTTATAAATTCTAAAATCTTTACCTACATCTTGTTTGTATATGACATTCAAAAGTATGGTTCGACCGATTAGTCTGATTTTAATTGGTTGTGTTCTTAATTAACAGAACAAATTTTGTTTCAAAAATGTTTCGGAAATTTAGATGGCATATTTTAATGAAAATGACATTTTTTTTAAAAAAGACGACTCTCTTAGTAGGTTACAAGCCCTGTGTCGCGCGGGGGACTTACAAACATACAAGTCACGGACACAAAGGACACCCAGACTCGGAACAACAATTTGTGGATCACTCAAAGTGGTGTCCCGTATGGGAATCGAACCCACGACCTCTTGCGCAGCAGTCGTTTACACTCCCACCGCGCCGCAGAGGCATTTCAGTATTAAAAGCAACATCAGCGTAACGTGGCCTGCTTGTCGGTTCACAAGAACTCCATGCACTAATACCGCGGTCTCCTTTCCATCATTGGACATCTAGGCGCAATGCAGACTACCTTCCACAAGTTGAGGCTATACCCAACTGTCGCACAAAACGTCACGCTTCTACATTTGTTATACGAACAGCTAAAGTGTCAGTGTTTCCAATTAATTATAACCTGGACACTTTTAAGATTAGAGTGCATAGGCATCTTCTGGATGCGCTTGTTCCATTGTAGGTCTCATCAGGCATGATCAGAGCCAAGAGTAAGCCATAGATTATTAAAAACAATGTGCCTATCGGTCAGCCATTATTGTAATGCACACGTGTAATGCTGTCGGGGCAGAGCGCTAACTATGAAAGCAGGTAAGTATTACAAAGTTCTATACATATTTATTTTAAAATTATGATTAAGTAAACACATTCAAATTAATTGCTGACCTAGATTTAATAAGCGGTCTCAGTTACTGCCTCTGATAAGTTATGAAATTTATTCTCAGCTTACAATTTACGGTACATATTAAATCTGCATAATCTAACTAGGCACTTGTAAACGATATCTTGTCTAGAGATGTTGAAAAAAAAGAAATAAGGCTAAGCGCGAGCCGTATTGAGGGTTCAGCACCATAGAGTTTCTGAAAGTGAAATCTTTTTTGTAAGTTGAAAAAAGTTTTCAATTTTTTTTACTGTTAGAATGATAAATAAATTTAAATGTATTAAATTCACTAACATTATTGAAAAAAGCGAGTTATATATACAGGATGTAACAGAAAGATGTGGTCAAATTTCAGCAGCGGATAGGGTATTTTATCAGTATTGCACCTACATGCCAACAATAGCTGGTTGCATTATTATTATATAGTTATAGCATATTCTTTTTGTCAAAATTCAGCAGTGAAAGGCTTAAGAATTATACCTCCCCTGGTACAAAATTCCATTGTATTATTATGTCATAGAACTCTTTTGAATTGGGTCTTTATCGCGTGAATAATTTAAGGTAAAATACCTTAAGACTCGTAATACATATATATATATTTTCATAATGTATACAAATCGCGAAATTTTATCAACATTTATACTTTTTTAACGAATAATATGTTATAATAAATATGTTTTAAGGGTACTCTGATTTTGATAAAATTAGGTATAGGCACTCACATATACCAACCCTTGAATATGAGACTACACACTACGACACACCTTTCTGTTACACCTTGTATATAAAACTCTTTTGTCTACTCGTTTCGTTTTACGATTAATATATCTACCATGCATGATATAGCCTGGACTACGTGACTCTTAGAATGATGATGATACAGCCTTTGTCATAGGGGAGGGATCCCCTATGACAAAGGCTGTATCATCATCATCAGCCTGAAGACTTCCATAACGACCGATTTTGATTGGTCTACAAAAGCTGAACACCCATCATTATTAGCCAGTATTGGTCTTTAACACAGCCCAAAGCACACGGAACCACAAACTATTAACATGACATAACGAAATCGTTTGACATTTAGCCGCCAACAGCGCTAATGGTTACGTAAAGCGGCGTCCTTGCAAGGCCGTGGGCTGCGCGGGCGCATGCGCCGACGCGTAATTATACCGCCTTTGTTGTGCTGTCGTGGGAAAAGGATTGTATTAATAGATGTGTTTATCCTTTACATATCCTTAATTATTGATGTGATTTTGAATTGTAAAATTATTTTGAATTGTTACACAAAATTGGAAAGTGAAATTATGAGCATTTTTTTTTCAGTTTATCCTACTAATTCTACTATTCTATTCCTACTAATACTATAAAGCTGAAAAGTTTGTTTGTTTGTTTGAACGCGATAATCTTAGAATCCTAGCCTTCCTTCATAAATGGGCTATCCAACAATATAAGATTTTTCAAATTCGAACCATGGTTCTATAGGCTATTTAACATCACGCTACGATCAACGTGAGCAGTGAATGATGTTGAAAAGACGGGAAAAAAATACGCGGACGAAGTCGCGCGGGTCAGCTAGTCTAGCTATACTCCTATACTTACCTATATTATAAAGAGGAAAAGTTTGTGAGTTTGTGAGGTTGTGGGGGGTAATCTCTGGATGTACTGAACCGATTTTGAAAATTCTTTTACCAATACAAAGCCACGTTATTTGTGGTTAAGCTATATAACATCACGCTACGACCAATCAAAGCGGAGCATCAATGAAAAATGTTGCAAAAACAGGGCAAATGACGCAACCGAAGTTGCGCGGGTAGTTAGTAGGTATTTAAAAGCAGAAAGTTAGCCAGATTTTTGTTAAAACTGTATAATACTTATTGCGGTTTATATATCTACATTAATAGCAAATACAGCGGCGTAGCTGCCACAATTTCAGCCGTATTATTTATATGGGGCCCCAGACTTCAGGGGCCCTGAACGTGGGTTAGCAATTGCATACTATCTAAAAATATATATAAAAAATATCTATACCTACTAATATTATAAAGCTGAAGAGTTGGTTTGTTTGAACGCGGTAATCTCAGAAACTACTGATCCGAATTGAAAAATTATTTCATTGTTGGATAGCCCATTTATCGAGGAAGGCTATAGGCTATATAGCATCACGCTACGACCAATAGGAGCGGATCAGCTATGAGAAATGTTGCAAAAACGGGGAAAATTTACGCAGACGAAGTTGCGCGGGTCTGCTAGTACCTAAATAAAATATTTTAAATACTACATAATTATGTTATAGCGTAGACGCACGCTACATAATATGTTATATGGTGAGATAAAGATATTATCTTCGTGGGTTTTAGTAAGTTTTCATCTTAGAATCATAGTTGCAAGGTTATTGTTATGAGTGTATTGATTTATTGTTTTGACATAGTTCTATCCTCTTTTATATATGTACGCTCACGTACAACCTTTGTGCTGAAATTGCTATCTTCGTAGATAATAGTAATTAAGTTTTATTGTTATTTTATTACGTTATTTCTATGTACTCTCGTGGCTCGTGGGAAAAGGGCGAGGATGACTTTTATTATTTAATATAGATAATTAAATATTGTTATAGTGTAGTAATTACCTAAGTGTAATTTCCCCGTAATAGTAAAAAAAATTATTTGCCTACGGTTGAGGAGTCCGGGTTACTTAAAAAACTTCGATTCTTCCTTAAGTGTGCAAAGTATAGATTTGAAATAAAAAGTATTTCGTTAGGATATTTATCATAAACGACGTTTTCTAAAAATGAAACCTATGTAGAACCCGAAACTCCCTGCATTTTTTAATATATACTGCTACTTAGCAATCTGTTTGTTTTAAACAATAATCTAATATGGTGTCAGATTTTCATCGGTAAATGTGTCCTCAGCAGAGATATGCACCCAGTGGTACAATCCTCATCTTTTGTCTACGAATCTCGTCGCTCGCAATTCTTGTATATGTATATAATATATACAAGAATTGCTCCTATAAAGGTATAAATTAGATAGAATTTATGTAAGTAATATAAAATACAATTATATATTTAAAAAAAAATCAAATAAATATCAATTCTCAACAAAGTAATATAAAATAGGCCTGGTAATCATTTTAATAATACATTGTACTTTTTTTGGACTGATCTCTGAGTTCACTGGTTTTTTTAGGAATATCTAGTAAAAAAAGTGAAAATTAATTTAATAAGAGTTCAGTCTTATAAATTCTTTTTCTTTCTTTTTGTAAGTAACCCAGAACTTTTGCTTGCCAGTTTAATTCAGGATCAACAGCAAAAAAAATTAGAAAGCTGTTAACAGCTTAATCAAACGTTCAGCCTTAGGACTTATATCTGCTATAATATGAAATTAAATTCTCCCATAAATAAATTAAAATTAGTGAAAGTATTTGGGAACAAAGCCATCGTTTCATTTATAAATGACTATCATATTCTCAACCTACTTTTTATTATATACATAATTGACATATTGTAAGACAGTTAACGCCTATAGGCAAGTCATATACCTACAACAATTCATTGTGCCTAGTATATAGGCGTTTAGTTTCTAGGCTTATGTAACTTGCGGACATCAGCACAAAATACCGAGTCAGGGGCCAAGTAGCATGCCATACCAGTATCAAAATTTGTTTGGGGCCAATTGTGAGGGCTAATGTTAGTCGCGGCTAGCGTGTGCCGCGTAGCGGGGTGCAATTGCTAACTCACGGTTAGGGGCCCTTGTAGTCTGGGGCCCCGCATAATTGATATGGCTGAAGCTACGCTTTATGACTGGCGAGAGTACTGAAGAATTGAAATAAAAACTATGTCATTAGGATTATTATCACGCATAAAATATAAGTAACTGAATGAAAACAGAATATTATTCATACAACGCGTTTTCGGACCAAGCACGTATAAACACGGAATTCCAGAATGCTTTCCGAGAATGTGGTCGAAGTGGTCTGTAATTTCATGTAAACGTACTCATGTGCGTTCTAAAGACTTCTAATAATAGAAGTCACTGATTAGCCGCCGAAAAGTGGGATGATTGCTATAATGGAACTAAATTAATGCTGATTGATTAATTCAAAAAATGTATACATTCGTCACAACATTGCTCAAGAAATATTCACGCTATTTACATCGTTCACACAAGATTTTTTTGAAATTATATAGTTCACGCATATTCTTATTTTTCATCTAAATTCGTTTAATAGCATGGCGAACATTCAAATAACTAAATTATTACAAAACTATAAACCTGACTGCTTCAAAATAATAACTTTATTTTGGCGCCAAAAATCCGCTATTTTATTAATTTACAATTTTAATATACCCAGTCTTAGAACTGAGACCAATCTAACTATACCTAAAAAACTAAAATCCATAAAGCCTTAGGCTCTAGAGTGTGCCAACGAAATATACACACATACACTCGCAAAACATAACCTTCCTTCTTGAGCAGTCGGGTAAAAAAAGATAAATTATAGAAATAAAAAAACCCGCCTGCACAAAAAAGATGGAAACAAGATCAGTCAGATCATGCAGTCGGAGGTATTAATGAATATCGATGAAATTAGTAAAGTGCCTCCGACTGCTTGATCTGACTGATCTTGTTTCCATCTTTTTGTGCAGGCGGTTTTTTTATTTTTATAAAATCACTTTTTATTTAATAGAAGAGGTAGGATGTAACCAATGTAACAACTTACTATTATCGCAGATATTGTCAAGTATTGAAAATTTAAAAGAAGAATGGTTGTTAACTAACTTTTTTAGTATTGTAGTCACTATGTTATAACTTTTTAAAATGCTTAGGATGAGCTCTTTAATTTGATACCCATATTGCAGTATTCAAAGCAACTTTTTTTTCACACCTCTTTATTTTGACATATCACCGCCGCCATGTTTGTTTATTTCAAATGTCACATATCTAAAAACACTTAGGCGATCAAGACGAATCTAACGACGTCAGAATTGTATAAATCCGTTCAGTGGATTGTGAGTTATCAGGTAATAAAGAATATTACATACATACACACATACAAACATACATACATCCAAGATACGCGCGAAAAACATAACCCTTCTTTACAGTCACCCGACTGTAAAGAAGGGAAGAATAAAAAGAGCCAAACTTGCGTAATATAACGATTACTTTATATGATTCCTTATAAATAACTACTTACTTTCCTATGTTTCAAGTATTGAAGAGAATGTCAGAACGTCAAAAGCCATTACATAGCATTGTTAGTTCATTTCAATGGTGCACCTTGCTCAAAGCCATTTGCAAGTGGCTATTCAACTTCATTTTTATCTTAATTAGTTCGCAAGTAAGCTAATTAATCTTGAAAGCGAAATCGAACTAATGGAAGCTATTTGAGTTGAAGTGTGTTTTACTGTTTGTTCTTTTACTTCTTGTTTTTGAGTTTCAGTGCCGGTTTTAGAGAGGACTTATGTTGTATATACTTGACAGTATGCACTTACGTATTGACTTAATGTCAAAATAAAATACAAAATAAGATTAGATCTTCTATGTAACCAAACTAAAATTACTGATGTTACATATTGTAATAATAAATCAAGACTTTTAAATTGTCTTTGGCACCAGCCAAAGACAATTTAAAAGAAAGAAGAACGACAACGCCGTAGATGGGAGAACGAGGTTAGAAAAATAACAGGCACCAATTGGAAAAGATTGGCACGAAAGCGCATACTGTGGCAAACTCTAGAGGAGGCCTTTGCTAAAAAGCAAGATAATCTTCACGTACCGGCATGTGTGGAAGTATCTATCTGTCACTGTCACTTTAGGGATAATGAAAGAGTTAGAAATAATCCTAAAAGAACGTAAAGTTACATATTTTTTTTAATAGATTTTTTTTTCGTGAATAATATGAAGGGACATTTAATTGATGTGCGTACCTTTTACCTTTTTATATCTCCATTCTTACATAACTGCCAATTTTTAAGGAAGTTTTAAACGGTTAGTTACCAGTCTATGTGTTTATTAAAAATACTTATTACCTTTATTATAAATACCCTTATTTTTACTTAAAAAATATTCGTCTTCGCAAAAAAGAAATGTACTCACCAAGACCACAAATAAGGTAGGTCGGAGGCGGTTTCAGAACGGACCGGGCGTAGGCCCCCCTCACCGTCTCGAGGGCCCTAGGGGCCCCAGCCACTAGGAGGACCCCGGGGGAAACGTAGCCGGCGTATCGCAACTCTGCTGTCGCAGCTGCCAGGGCCCCAGCCCACCAACATTTTGCGTTCGCGGATAGAAAGCTCTGGAAAAAAAGAAAAATAGGTTACTGGAGTAAATTGATAAACCTTTAGGCTTTAGATACTTACACAAATATATTTTTTTAAGAAATTGATGGTGTAGGCCGATATGCCTACCTAAGTTATTGATTTTCTTGCCACGCTTTCCACTAAATAATTATGACATAAAAATGAAACAGTTAATTATTATAAACAAAGGGACTGTCTCGGTTGTTCGATAGGAGTGTATCCGACTGCTACACACACTACTTTGTGTGATCCATTAATTGTTCCGAGTCTGGATGTAATTTTTGTCCGTGACTTGTATGTTTGTAAAGTCCCCCGCGACACAGAGCTTGTACCTTACTGCTGGGATCATCTTTAAAAAAAAATGGGAAACCGAATTTTGTTTTAGGGAATCGTGCTCTTTAACGATTCGTTCTTGCCACATTATACGCAACGTATGGTTTGGTTCTCTGAAGAAACTAGTTAACTGCACCTTTATAAATTACCTACAAGTATCTAGATTACTATAATTATCTTTCTAAATCGGATATTATCCTATAGTAAACGTTCCATAAACCTTAATTATATAGTTTTAAGACCACGGTCATGCATTAATTTTAATTGCGTTGTACGATATCGCACTTAAACTTAATCTACGAAATATTAATAAATAATCGAATGAACTTGTTGCCGAAATTCGAAAGTAAAACAACCATACCAACCATAATATTCGTGAAACATAGATCCTTAGGAAACAACCTGTGCAATACAAACTATCAACTTTTTGTCGGGCGACTTAAGTTGCTAACTTTGCTGCAGAAGCCTTGTTCTGGTTCATGGCTACTATAATTTAAAGTAAGTACATCTACAGATCTACTATAAGGTACGACGGGGACTGACATAAACTTCGCGTTTTAGAAGTGCCTAAATTAAATAGAATAAAAAAAAACTACACGTTTAATTGAATAGCGTAGGATCATCAAAATTGGTTTTAAGAAATAACATTTCATTTGCTGACAGGACTATCGATCTTACTCGAAAGTCAAAAGAAATACCTAAATATGTGATTTTTTTTTTAAAGACGACTCTCGCATTCTGATACAAGCCCTGTATCGCGGGGGACTTTAGAAACATGCAAGTCACGGACACCAACTACATCCAGACTAGAAATAACAATTTGTGGATCACAAAAAGTGGTGTCCCGTGTTGGAATCGAACCCCTTGCGTAGCAGTCGGATACCGCGCCACAGAGGCAGTCTGATTTAATTTACCACTACATATAGAATTCAAACAGGTGGGGTGTTTGTATGAAAAATTGTCGTCCCTAGTAACATATTTAAATTGATGACACTAGTGACTTCAATATGTAGATTTTTTTTAAAGAGATAGCTTGCTATGGGATCGGGTCCCACATTACTAACAATCTTGTTGACCACAATGGCTTGTGATAGGAGTGGGATTAGGTCAGCAGTATAATGGGTAGTGTTCGAACCCGTGACCTCACGATTGCGAGTTTGATGCCTTAGCTTATAGGGTACCCTACGTTGCTTTTGTACTGGACATATTTTTTTATTAACGTATGAACATGCATATGTTCTCATGGAGTTTCCCCGACTATCTATATATTATCTATACAACAGTGAGCACTGCATCAAAATTCGTTGCGTAATTTAGATGATTTATACGTACAGACAACGTGATGCGACTTTGTTTTGTACTATTTAAAGATAATCGCTTAGCAACAAAATGTGGCCCGTTTACTGCGTACTCGATACAAAATACTCGACATCCGTTAGTCCTTGACCAACACTGCCTTCTGGCATTTCAGTGTTTCACAACGATGCTCTTTGGGTCCTGCACTACATAGTCTTGTGCAAGGAGGCTGTCTGACAAGGCCCAAGATTAATTTACTTTTAATATGTCAGTAAATGATACATGAACAGCGATTGGTAATGAAAGAGACCGTTGATTTCAATTGAAATGTAAGTCGTGATGTCAGATTGTAATTTTATATGGAGTTTCGTTGTTTCGAGTATATGTTTTGAGTTGGTGGAAGGGAATTCAATTAAATTGAAGATACCAATACGTTTATGATTGTAGGTAGTCCTATGCAAGTTTTATACTAGTAGTACGAAAGTTACTTTAAAAAAATGTTTTAAAATGTGTCCGTCTGTTCTCTATGCCTCTCTGTTCATTACAGCCAATCGCAGTAATGCAAATGGCTGTATCTATGTATTTCAATTCTCAGTAGTTGGTAGCTGACTCTCCAGGGTGTAGAGTTTAGTGTCCAAGGTTAGTAAAGGGTGTAAAACTGCGAAGAACTAATAGTATTATCTGAAATCGGTCAACTTTGTACCATTAAAATTGAATGTTATCAGACGAAGAGATGTTATCAGACAAGTACATTGCAAAAGGCGGACTTAATGCCATAGACATTCTCTACCAGTCAACCTAAAGGTGGCAGGTGCTTATTATTTTGATACAATTACCTACATACTTTAATTACAAAATAGAAAATAAAAACAAATACCTACAAACATACATAATTTTTTTTTTCTATTTTCAGGCGCTCCTTTAAGTGTATTCTAATTTTCTTATTTCCTAAGTCATTCCAGTTCCAGAAAATAATAAAAATAAACGAATACTGTTATTGATAATGCAGAGCAATCAATTATTAATACATAATGTAAAATACGTGGATTAAACCTAGCTTTAAATACATAAATTAATGCATAATTTATCCACCAATTAATTTTACAATGACTCGTCCAGATTAAAAACCACTAACATTTTCTTTCAAGTTTCTATGAACCATATAAACATAGACATTAAAATTGCAGTAGCGTTTATATTTACAGCTGAAAACATATAATTAAGCCACCAATTACATTGTATTAAATAGGGCTATTACAGAAAACTAATTTCAACTATATTGCCTATGAAATAGAAATGATAATAGCTTATACATTTTCACGAGTAGTGTTTAACCGCCCTATAGATTGTGTGAAAAGAGAAAACTTGTCTAAAGTTATGAAGAGTAAATTGCCCCTTTTAATAATTTTATATTACACCCTGTAGTCACTGATCGTATCGTCGTTGCTGCCTTTGCTAAAAACTAACTGACAGCAAAAAAAGTAACTGACAGCAGATGTCAACTGTTAAAATTTTAAACGTAGAATAGCATTCAGCGTCCTACTGCTGGCAACCATAACGTATTAATTATCTTTTATTTGAAATACCCATTGACGTATAGACCTAGACTGCGCCATAACCTCACAAAATTGACCGCCTCTAGAAAGAGACAACGCTACTTTGTGGACAATACCTGTCAAAGGCTGCACGAGTTTTTTCTCTGTTTCACGCTTTGCAGTCAATTTTTATTTTTAAATTGAAAGGGATGGCACAGTCCTGATCTATACGTCAATGGTCCTACTGCTGGCAACCATAGGTATTAATAACTTTTATATGCAATTGACGCAAAGATCGGGACTGTTCCGAAATCTCACAAAATTGACCACTCTCTAAAAACAGATAACGCTACTTTGTGGACAATACTTGTCAAAGAGACAGCACGAGTTTTTTCTCTCTCTCACGCTTTGCAGTCAATATTTACTTTTTAAATAAAAGGGATGGCACGGTTCAGGTCTATACGTCAATGGCAATACCTAAGTCAGTAAATTTTTTTTATATGTGTCTCATATAACGTATATAAACATGTTGATAAAAAGCGGCGGTAGCTTAATAGATAAGTCATCGGATTCGCGATAAAAAGGTTGCGGATTTGAATCCATAACTACTACTGCGACGTGAACCCATTTATATCACAAATAATTTAGCTGCAGACTTACACTAAAATCTTTCCAGGAAAATAAGTAGTCGAACAGCGAAAACCCCACCTAAATCAGATCGCGAATATACATACATACATACGGGACAAACGGAGAACCACCTTTTTAAGGGGTATTAAAAACTAAGACGCTTTTTCTGTCTGTACGCTTATATCTTCAAAACTACGCAACAGGTTTTGATGCAGTTTTCACTATCATTTATATAATTTCTTACGGATGATTTTTATGTAAGTATAATAATATGTTAGGACAACTCACACAACGCTATTTGATCCCAAACTAAGCAGAGCTTGTACTATGGAAACCAGACAACTGATAAACATACTTACATATTTCTAAATACATACATATTATAGATATATAGCACCCAGACACAGAATAAACCATCGTGCTCATCACACAAAGTTTTATCCTGGGTGGGGATCGAACCCACGACCTCTTGCGTAGCAGTCGGATACACTCCCACCGCGCCACAGAGGCAGTCGAATAGATGCTTAATATGTGTATAGATGGTGGAAATAAAGTCCTTACGAAGCTGGAGCCGGTCATTAGCTGTATAAAGAAATTTTCATGCCATATTTGCTAAACAATATTGGCAGAAATTAGTAAAAATCCGATAATATTCCCAAAACAAAAAATATTAAAGCAAAAATATGGCTTAATTTAATCCAAAATTTAACTTACAATGTAGACCTAGCCCAGTAAATAACAACTTGCGTGAGTGGGAGTGAGGTAGATATATACATACTGTGAAAGTGGATGGACCAGGGTGTCTGTCGGACTACTAGACCGTAAGACATTATTACTACACAGTAGGCAACCTATGATTACTTATTATATTGTCCCATAAAATTTTATCGATCGCAAATGAGAATTTAAAGTTGAAGTTACTTATGTTCTTGAAATTGCTTGGAGTTACATTGTTTCGTGTTTAAATCTTGTTTTTGAATTCCTAATACCTATATACGACATTATAATGATGAATTCGATTTTCTATTTGTTTCATTTTACGACTAAACCCCTCAGCCAATTTTGATAAAATTTGGTATAATAATAATAATATCATGGGACAACTCACACAACGCTATCTGATCCCAAACTAAGCAGAGCTTGTATTATGAAAACCAAACAACTGATAAACATATTTAGGAACTACGATTACGAATTGAAATATATTTTACTGTTAAATAGCCCATTTACTGAGGAAGGTTATAGGCTATATAATATCACGCTTAGACCAATAGGAGCAGAGCAGCAATGAAAAATGTTGCAAAAACGGGGAAAGTTGACGCATACGAAGTTGCGCGGGTCATCTAGTCTATACATATACCTATAATCACTTGTCCTGACTGACTGTCTGACTGAGTGACTGATTCGTTAACACAGAGCCTAAGCCGCTAGGGTTATAAACGTGAAATTTTGGCAGTAGATGCTTTTTATGTTGTAGGCATCCACTAAGAAAGGGTTTTTAAAAATCGTCCCTAAGGGGGTAAACTAGGTGTTGCAAGTTTGTATGAAACTCCGTCAGTTTTGAAGTTGGGTCTGTGAAATGTTGCCTTTTCATTTAAAATAAAGAAACACGTGTTTTAGCGTTTTTTGGGGTACAATCTCTAAAAGGGTAACATTGAAATTGAAAGTTTTGTAAAACTCCTTCCCAAGATTGTGTATAACCCCGTCAGTTTAGAAGTTAGATCTTATATAACGGTTTTAAATTGGAGAAACACGCTTATCAGTATTTTTGGGTATTCAACCTTTAAAATAGAGATTGAGAGTTGGGATGAAACTCCTACAGTTTGAAGTAATATCTATGAAAATCGCAGTTTAACTTTGTTGAAACTATGTTTTTGGTTGTAATTAAAGAAACACGTATTTGAGCGTTTTGATAGAAATCGAAAATCAACCCTTAACGGGGTGAAGCCGCGGGCGACAGCTAGCCCTTTATAAAAATAGTAGGTACCTTATATACGTCTGTCAGACATCGTTACGCACTTCAAGTATACAAAACCTTCTAGACAGATGCCTCCAACATTCAAGATATTTTCAGGTAACTCGCGAGAAATGCAGCCATTACTCACTGTCACATTAATGTCCCCCTGTTGTGAGCTAAAAATAACAACACTGTTTTCCCACCTTTCTTTTAAAACATTGTAAGAAACAGGAAATAGTGACTGTTTGCCGATGTCTACATGAATATGTATTATTAGTTATCACAATAAAGGAGGTTTCGTTCTTTCCACAAGTTTCAAGCCATCTCAAAGTCTAATTATGAGATTAATAACGTACAAACTTATCTATAACCTTTACCTTTTTAAATAATATTAGTCCATAACCTACGTGTACCTAGATAGCATTTTTTGTACGCACCTACGTCATGTAGATTACTTTATAAAATTATATATACTACGGGTCTTAATCGCATGAATAATTTAAGGTAAAATAGACGTTTTGACCGTATTGCAACGGCAGTGCGGTCGACACGTCGGGCAATAAAAGGTATTATACCTTAAATTATACACGCGATTAAGACTCGTAGTATTTATAATTTCATAATGTGTACAAATCGCGAAAGTTTATCAATATTTATGTAAATTATTTTTTAAATTTAGGTATGAAAGAGAAAATGCATTGGTTTCGGGTTACCTAGCCCTGAACCAATACATTTTCGGATTAAATGTGTAGGTACTTTATACTGTTTGCTATATTCTATCATCAAAAGTATGTTCAGTAAAGTATCAAATCATATTTTATTTTATTTTATTTATTTATTTAACTTCTTGTACACAACATTTGTACAAAGCGGACTTAATTCCTTAGGCATTATCTACCAGTCAACCTTAGGGTGATGCAGAGAACTGTTTAAGGTGGGTGCTTAATCGACTTATACTTCTAATGCTAAATAGCAAGAAAGTTAAAATAATAATACATACATACATATCAACCCATATGATGGCCCACTGCTGGGCACGGGTCTCCCCAGTAGAACCTACTGGTATGTAGATCCTGGGGGTAATTGCCATAATCGCCACGCTTGGCGAGCGGGTTGGCGATCGCAGTAAGGCTTTAAGTACGCAGAGGGCGCTGCTGCCCGTCCTCCGGAGTGAAATCCCTTAGTCGCCTTGACGACACCCACGGGAAGAGATGGGGTGGTACTATTCTTAAGCCGGCACCACACGGCTTCAAAATAATAATAATAATAAATAAATAATTATAAAAACAATACCAATATGTGTATGCCTTTAGCCGTTCCTTTTATTATTGCTTTCAAACTTTTTCGATTTTTGTACATGTCATTATTAATAAATTTTTGTACATGTCATTATGAATACATTTTTGTACATGTTATTATGAATAAATTTTTGTACATGTCATTATGAATAGATTTTTGTACATGTCTTTTTACGGTAATATACCTACATCAGGACTTATCTAGGTAGATAATAGTTTGAAATATGTATTTAAAGGTGTCCATGGCTGGTACAATTCATTCAAAACATCGCTCATGTTATCTACCTTTTTCTATCTGGAATAATCCCTATCTCGAGTGAATTTATAAACATTAAAAAAAAACTGACAAAAAGCATGCATATTCGCATAACCTAATGGTAATGCTACATCTATCCGCGTGCAATAAACATTCACAATCAACTTGCTATCCAGTTCCCAGCTTTCATTGAGCCATAAATATCAATAAAAACATGTCGCAAAAAGTTTCCATACTTATCTAATAACAATGCAATCAGTTTAATTAAGCGTGCAGACTCGGAAGTTACGATTGGAATGTTGGAACCAAGCTTGGGCCAACGTTTGATTGCTAGGTTTCAGTGAAAGCAATATGCCACTGTCAATTCCTCTTGTTTTTGAGTGAATTTAGCAGGTTTTTTAATGGAATATATGGTTATTAAATGCATGTAAAGATTGCAAGATCAAATTAAATGTTATTTGCATAGTTGATCATCATCATTTGTTACATCAAATGAAATATTATTCACATAGTTCGGAAAACTCATTAGCGGATTTCTTTGAGATAAATGACAAATGTGTGAAAAACCGCGAAAGTAGGTGTAAAATCTTTGCAAAATTCTCGAATTAATGGACATCCTTTTTAAACTGTAGGTATTTCTAGGTATGTACTTATTACTAATTAAAAACAATTTGGAATAAAAAAAAAATCATATCTATTTATTACCTATATTTATATGAAATAATAAATTACATACAGTCGATCATTGAATAATTATCAGGTATGGCAAATAGACTATTCAGGGTGTCCCAAAACTGTGCCAAAAAAGTAACTTAAAAAGATTTTTAATTATGTTAAATTTTATGGTTTTCCTTTCATTCAAAATATTATTATTTAGAAAAAAAAAATCCTAATGATTGATCCCTTCGATTTATATCATAAAAATACACAAAGTTCATCAGTTTCAGTCTTTTTCATATTTTACGGGTTTGATTCCTGGTCTAGACAGGCGATTATTTAAAAATCTTTGAATGCAGTTCAAATTATTTTTAGAATCAAAATTAAGTGTTCTTTAAGTAAAATGGACATTCTATCTAAAAATCTAAAATATTTACGTACGGTACTTTCCCTCTGTGTGGCATCCGTTTTGGGACATCCTGTTTAAGAAAGCAGACAGTAACCCCATGTAAAAACTACTGATCGGCGTAGGTAGTGCCATTCAGTGCGATTCGTTAACCGTGGCTTGATCAATTAATAAATATTCTGGTGTCTTCTCATTTTAAATATTTAGTTATAATAAATGTTCCAATTTTCAAATTGAATACCTACCCATAAGTATCAACCGATACATTATAAAAAAAAAAAAAAACTGAGATCGATTCTTTTCGTTCGACGTTTTATTAGTAAATAAATGTAGTAAGAAGTTATTAAATATCAATGTAGTTCTTTTCTTTGTAACATTTTTTATCAAATTAAATGGCGACCAGCTTTTTAACTGAGAAGCAATATTGATTTCTAGTAGTTTTATCTAAATTTAGAATGCTCAAAGAATATTCATAAACAAGTATAAGTAAGTAAAATTAGTTTCTTATCTACTTAAATTCACTTTCTTCCCATTTTCCTTGTTGCATTACAAAAACTTCACCAACATTGGCCATTGGCCGTCTGTGTGAGAAACTAGAGATTGCAAACACTATCGCCATCTTGGATCGTCAGATAATATACATTGTGTTACGGTCTGCCGACTATTCCCGTGTGAGGACAAGCTAGACTCCATCACGTTTATATGCAATTTCTAAAAATACTCGACTACGTTATGAGAATACGGAAAAAGTTACTCCGATTTAAAATGGAATACATATTGTTTTTTTTTTAATTCATTAGGTATGCGGCCACGGATGGCTCATTGTTTTTTTTTTAATTTATTCTACGGTTGCTTTAATAATTCAGCCTGAGTTAATTAGGTATCTACTTATTTAAAAGTTAAGTATTGTTATTAAATTTTTCTCATAAGTAGGCAAGTAATAAATATGAAAATTGTATTGTGCATTATATATTGAAACACATTAAATATAATGTTGTTGAGTGGAATTGCAATAAAAAATCTACTGTGCTTATGTTTTGCTCTGTTTTATATTGCAATGGGTACATACATGCGTAAAAACAGTCCAGTTCACGCTAATATTTAAACTTAAGAACGTTGACTATTGTTTTGTAGTTTTAATAATGCGACTAAAAGTTTCCACGCAATAGAATGCAATAATGTCGCAAATAAACAATAGAATATAAAAAATCGTCAAGAAACAAAAGTGGCATTCCCTTTCAAATTAATTAAAACATATTCATTGGCAAAGGAACCCGCCCTAACAGCCGCTTAAAAAAAAAACTTGCAGCACGCGCCGCCAAAGAGCAATCTCTTGTAGCTATCCGAACTATTTTTAGTTTTTTTTTTAATCGCTACTTGCGGCTGTGAAGTTTAATAGCACTCGTATTTGGCTTTACGATGCGTTTCCTTAGCGCCTTGGCGTAATAGAGGAATGTCAAAAACAGGAAACCCGCGAAAGGATCGAAGAATTTTAGTTTTTATTCTATTTGTCTAGTTTTCCGCGTTGTTAATCTAATATTATAGTCACGCATTTCTTGAGATATTTCCTGTACCTATTTGAAAGATAAGTTTATTGATATTATGTATTACAAACAGACTGGAGGATTTACGAGTACGTAAGTGTTTAGATTTTTCTTTTCTTCACGACAACGTTGTTACAACGTTAGGTAGACCGTACCTATAATTATAATGTCTAGAATCCTTTCGGTCCGGGTTCTTCATAAACGTATGTTTATGTACTCAAAAATTCAATTCAAAGTTCTTTATTCACTTAGGATGCAAAACAACTCTTGTGATACGTCGGGATTCTTCATGTACATGTAATGCCAAGTTCGCAAACAATAGGTAAAACAGGAGAAAAGAACCTGGCCATAAAAACTCGTGGCCACTATTTTCAAATTGCCAGTTTTACAATGTTTGAATGTTTATAAACTTGATATGGGGGAAAGTTGCTGCGACTAATATACTATAGGTACCTACACCATGTTAAAGGACTGATGCAAAATGTATTATCAAAAAGTTGAAACATGAAATAAACCAAAATCAGTCATAATGGGTACAAAACTTAATATCGTACATACTTAGTATTCAAATATATAATAAATAGATAAAGTGATACCAACTGCATGAAAGGGTAGGTAGGTACTTAGATTTCTTAAACCTTTAATAAGTTTGCATTTCGCGGTGTATTTATTGCTTTTGTTTACGCGCCTTAGCAAAAGTCCGCGATAATCGAAATTCAAAATATTCATCGCGTGCAAAAGTTACAAAATACATAACTAAGAATACTAACATTATTGTGCAAACTGATGTTGGTAAGTATTTATATAACTAATACTATAAAACCTTACTAAAATGGTCAACGAAATGATGTTATTCAAATATTAAATGTTTCATAAATTTGTTCACAAAACGTATCGAATGTTTATGTCAATAATACCAGATTTATTATCTTGTCGCGATTTGTGGAGGAAGCTGTAAATGTCTTTATAAATCTTATTTGTGATTGTGAGGGCGAATGACATACCTACACCTGGTTCCAAATATTTGGTAGGTAAATACTTGGAATTTAAACTGTGTTTATTGGTGACGCAATAGTGTCTAATGAACCTATTTGATGTTCCACTGTTGGGCACGGGTCTCCCCAGTAGAACCTGGGGATAATTGCCATAATCAGCACGCTTAGCGAGCGGGTTGGCTTTAAAGTACGCAGAGGACGCTGCTCCGGTGAGAAATCCCTTAGTCGCCTTTAAGACGGGAAGAAATGGGCTGTTACTATTCTTAAACCTTGTACTACACGGCTATAGTTTGGTCGACAAAAAAACAAAACAATCACAATCTTTAACTTTAAGACACTCTTAAAAATATTTCTGTTGCAACTAAGTATTAATTTTAAAGTGAGACAGTATGCAAATTAACGACGTCGTGTAAGTTAGGTAGCTACTAGAGTTGTAAACGATTGAGTTATACATACTTCCAATTAAAAATTCAAAGCTCTTCGTAACGTGTCAAAATTAGGGTACAGCCTATCTACTTCGACGCTTTTAAGTTGATGACATTGGTAGAATAATGGAGGGGGGGGGGGTATATCAGGGGTGGGAATTAACCCCCAAATCCCCCCCTAGGAAGGCCCTTAGTAAATAATTCAGCCACACGCAGTCATTCGAAATTAAAGTCGGTATGCCACCAAAAAGTGTAGTTGCTACACTTTTTGCGCGGTAATTTCTGAAAATGTTAATGTTACTTAAAATTTACTATTATAAAGGGTCTTTCAAATAGAGCGGGTCGATATTAATAATCTGTGGCGGCCATTTTGATTTGGCGGCATCTGTCAAATCTGTTTTTTCTTATTCAGTCACTGATGCCAAATCACCATGGCAAGTTACACGGTTGAGCAGCATGTGCAAATGATAAAACTTTATTATCAAAATGAGTGTTCGTTAGTGAAAACGTTGCGCGCATTGCGCCCATTTTACGGCAGACGCGGTGGCCCTTCAAAGTCTACTCTCCAACGATTGGTGACTAAATTCGAGACGACCGGTTCGGTAAACAACCAACCAACACCTTTACGTCAAAGGAACGCCAGATCGGCCGAGAACATCGCCGCTGTACGTGAGAGTGTTCAGGAGACTCCGAAGCAGTCGATTTCTCGCCGTGCACAAGAACTCGGCCTTTCGCAGACTTCAACTTGGAGAATTTTGCGTCGGGACTTGGGTCTGCATCCATACAAGATCCAACTGACCCAGGAGCTCAAAGTTAATGACCATAGACAACGCCGTGTGTTCGCTGAATGGGCGTCGGAACGCTTGGAAGAGGACCCCGATTTTGGCCAAAAAATAATCTTTAGCGACGAGGCACATTTTTGGATGAATGGTTTTGTTAATAAGCAAAATTGCCGTATATGGGATGACCACAACCCACATGAGGTTCACCAGATAGCAATGCATCCACAAAAAGTAACTGTTTGGTGCGGATTTTGGTCTGGCGGCGTCATTGGTCCGTACTTCTTCGAAAACGAAGTTGGCGAGGCCAGCACCGTCAAGGGTGAGCGCTACAGATCAATGATAAACAATTTCTTTTGGATTAAATTGAACAATATGGACGTGAATGACATGTGGTTCCAGCAAGATGGCGCTACTTGCCACACAGCGAACGACACAATCGACATTCTGCATGAACGGTTTGCGGGTAGGGTTATCTCTCGCAGAGGTGACGTGAATTGGCCACCAAGATCGTGTGATTTGACTCCGCTAGACTTTTTCTTGTGGGGTTTTCTGAAGTCGCAGGTCTATGCCAATAAACCACATTCGACCGTTGCCCTGAAAGCCAACATAACACAGGCCATCGCTCAGATTCAGCCGGATCTATGCAGCAGAGTCATTAAAAATTGGACCTCTCGGATTTGTGCCACCATGCGAAGCCGCGGCGGACATTTGAACGATGTCATATTTCATGCATAATGGCATAAACGGGCCTTTCAAATAAAAAATAAATTTCGTTAATATCTCACACACATCTAGTTTTATTCAATTTTAACATCGACCCGTCTTTGTTGAAAGACCCTTTATTAACGAGATAATTATGGCAATGCAACATTTCACTACATCTATTCTTCAACCGTAAGTACTTGTAAGTATGAGAAAAAGAGTTCAGCTATTTAACAATTGAACCAGAGTTCAAATAAGCGCTACTTACATCATGTACTCGTTAAATCTACAATAAAGTGCAGCGAACCAACTCACAATACTTCTGATTGAGATTTACGAGCATTGCGTATCATATTACGACACTGTCCACTATTAAATTTGCTTCTAAATCAGCTTTAGGATAAGTTTGTATCAGGCAAAGAGTTTGTGTTTGTTGAACGCAATTTATAAGCTTTTGAAATATAACGAGTTATGGAAATGTAAGTTACTCATGAGTTGCGTCTTTTTTGCTGATGCCATAAATATTATTACTTTATACTCTCTTTACTTTATAAACCTTATAAAGAATGATCGTTACAAATAAATAGGTAGGCACGAGTATCTAATAAATAACAATGTGCAATTATGCAACACCTAAAAAAGTTGATATAAATCTTCTACTTACTAATATAAAAGATCAAAAAGTATACACGTAGTTGCAAATAAATCATTTGAATTTAAATTTTAGAATAATTGCATTAGCAGCGTTATGGTAGGTAAAGGCAACGGATTAGCAATCAAAGTTCTTGGGTGCGAATCCTATACAAGCAACAAAAAGAATTTAGCTTAGCAAGACAACATTTTTTTTAAGACATCTAGCAATGTGGGATATCATTTAGCAATTAGGCTACCGCCGCTTATAAATACCAATATTAAAAAATATATATTACTTAGGTACTTCACTAATAGTAATAAAAATTCTTTATTCACTTAGGAAGCAAAATACTACACTTGTGAAAAGTCAATTCTACATTTACTTGTAATGCCTGTTCACAAACAATAGGTAAAGCCCGAGAAAATAACAAGCAATAAAAACTCGCGGACAGAGTGTCCGCGAGTTTTTATTGCTTGTTATTTTTCAAATTGCCAATGTTTACAATATTTCTTTGTTTATAAACTGTATATGCAGCTAAGGTGCAATACCGATTAGTACCAACAAATGCTTAACCGCAAACTATTTGCCTAACGCGACTACATCCTAAGTGGCTCTAAACTTCACTGTTATGTCAAACATGACCCTTGATTGTATGATTTATTGTTTTATTATTAGATTTAGTTATGCAACCTGATAATTTGGTATATTGTCGAGTTTGACTACTGTGAAACAACGGTTTAGCAGGTCAGCAGATGAGTATTGTTATAATGCAATTGTGGGTAGATTACTTAAAGTGTAATTGTAACGAAATAATGATAGAAGTCAGAGTAATGAGTTGTAGTTAGAAGGTAATAAGCGTCTAGGAATAGGATTTCGATGCAGATCAAAAACAATAATGTTGATCAGACGGATGTATTTGTACCTACCTATTATTATTATTATTATGTATGTCGTTTCCATATCACGGGACTATGGAGTCCCGGTCACTTGGGAGGCGTGCGTGGAGCCGAAGCCAAGACGTAAAGGCCCGTAAGACACTTTAATCTAAAGGCTATGTGACACAAACCGGCGATTGTCGCTGTATACAAATGTACCCAACGACTATCCCCGGTGAGTATAAAAACTATTGTCAAGAAGTGGCAACCAATAAACTGGGTTATGGGGGTGATGTGTTATTGGAATGGTTAGCTAGTACCATTGAAGGACTATGGCGCCTGCCCCGTAACACACGGTAAAAACACACGGACAAATGGGCAGGCGGTGACTCGCCACTCACTAGATGAGGCCCCTTCTGGCCACCACAGGCATACGAGCCAAGCAGGTGACAGGAAACAAAGAACACTGTACGAGAAATATTGAATACTGTCGTAGCTTCAAAAGAACCGGAGTCAAGAGCTCCGCGGAGCTGTTTCAGCTCGACAGGGAGAAAGGTTGTCTGATGTCCAACCATCAGTAGTTGGAGAGAAACAAGAAGAAGAAGAAATACTTACAGGGTAGGCTACGACGGTAAGGAACAAAAGGCACGATGTTATGAAAGAGCACTACTTTTATGCAAGGGTTTTTGGTAGTTTCAAAGAAATACATACCAAAAGTTTTATAAATTATATAAGAGATTAAAATCAGCCTCACGGTTGAGGAAAAACCCTGAAAAGATGGAGGCATTTTTGGGTTTGGTTAAAATTAGTTTTTATCATATCATTTATTTATATATACATGGCAGAAGCTGCATGCGAGAAGCCGAAGATAGAACAAAGTGGCGTGCAATTGGAGAAGCCTATCCAGCAGTGTACTGCGATAGGCTGATGATGATGATATTGGAACAAAGTTCCTGATCGCGCGTTGTGAAAGGGGGCTAAAAGGAAAAAAATCTCACGAAAAGTTGTAACGACACTTTTTGACACACACAAGCCGTGCGGCGTGTGCGTAAGATATGAACATCTAATTTGACGAAGAAGTCACCTGTCGATTTGGCCTAGAGGCATAAATTCGGTACACAGTAGTGGAACAGATAATACGAGTATAATACTATAGTATTGGTGACAATTGTGTAGTTGTGGGTTCGAGCCTTCGGTATAGAATCATCTAAACGAAAAGCAAACACTAAAAAAGATTAAGAATTTAGAGACTTATCTAAGGCATTTAAGGTCCATAAACACTTAACAACATCATTAAACTTTATCAATGAAGTGAAAGTAGATAAATCAATGGAACTATCAACTAAGATATGAATGGAATCAGAAACTGGACAAACAGTCGCCATAATATGTATTTCAAGGGCTACATTCCTATCCAACGCTAGGTTTAGTTCAAAGGAAATATTGTTTTCGCCACTTATATGGGCAGGTCAAGTGGTCTACTTGAAAAGTAACTGGACTGCCTGCCTATCTGTTCGTCGGGTTCCGGGTTTGTGTACTTTCGCTACGGTAACTAATAGTACGTTTGTTGAATGTCTTTGCTCAGTTTGTTATTTAACTAACAATTATTCTTATAGTTATTTGTAAAAGTAAAAACGTCAACAGGAAAAACAGAGGGGTGTATAAGGAAAGGTTTTTCGGTTGTTTTATTCATCATTATTCCTTGCTTTTAAACGATATTTGAGATTATCTATACTAATATTATAAAGCGGAAGAGTTTGTTTGTTTGTTTAAACAAGCTAATCTCAGGAACTACTGTTCCGATTTGAAAAATTCTTTTTTGTTGGATAACCCATTTATCGAGGAACGCTATAGGCTATATACCATCCATACGACTAATAGGAGCAGAGTAGCGCCGAGAAATGTTGCAAAAACGGGGAAAATTTACGCATACAAAGTTGCGCGGGACAGCTAGTTTTTGATAATTAGATATATTTCGGGACTTAATCGCGGGAATTATTTAAAGGTACAAACCTTTTATTTACCCGACGTTTCGATCGAATTGCACCGACCGTGGTCACGGGTCGGTTAAGTCCCGAAATATATCTAACTAGCTGTCCCGCGCAACTTCGTTTGCGTAAATTTTCCCCGTTTTTGAAACATTTCTCATTGCTGCTCCTCTCCTACTAGTCGTAGCGCGATGTTATATAACCGATAGCCTTCCTCGATAAATGGGCTATCCAACAAAAAAAGAATTTTCCAAATCGGAAAAGTAGTTCCTGAGATTAGCGCGTTTAAACAAACAAACAAACAAACAAACTCTTTCGCTTTATAATATTACTAGCTGTCCCGCGCAACTTCGTATGCGTAATTTCTCCCCGTTTTTGAAACATTTCTCGTCGCTTCTCCGTTCCTATTAGTCGTAGCGCGATGTTATATAGCCTATAGCCTTCCTCGATAAATGGGCTATCCAACAAAAAAATAATTTTTCAAATCGGACCAGTAGATCCTGAGATTAGCGCGTTTAAACAAACAAACAAACAAACTCTTCCGCTTTATAATATTAGTATAGATTAGTATAGATATGTATAAAAATCGCGCAAGTTTAAAAACAATAATCTTAATCATTATTTCGCGATTTGTACACATTATGAAAATATATATACTACGGGTCTTAATCGCGTGAGTAATTTAAGGTAAAATACCTTGTTTATTAACACGGCCGTTGCAATACGGTCGTAACGTCGGGAAATAAACAAGTTATTTTACCTTAAATTATTCACGCGATTAACATCCGTAATATATATTTTTCATGATATTTGAGATATTTGATAGAAGTTATATCTATTTTTTTACTCGTAGTGATCATACTTGATGAATGATCATTATGCGTAAACAAATAGGAATCGAGTCTCAGTTTTTAAAATAAACGGTCGTATTTTTATGTTAACTTAGAAGTTTGAATTTTTCACAGCTTCAAGTTAATGTAGACCTCAGTATATGGTTTTAATTTGAACTCAATCTTCACACGTTCCCAAAATATAGGTTCTTGACAGACAGATGGACAGACGGATGGACGGACAACAAAGTGATCCTTTATGGGTTCCGTTTTTTCCTTTTGAACCCTAAAAACTAATTAGAAATAAAATCAACAGCTTTAATAATATTAATACCATCCTGTTCAAAAAATAATTGCAGTTAGTCGTCAGATGATCATTATTTTACCCTAAGTTATATCCGGATGAAACATAATTATATCGTACTGATCAATAACTCTACATAACGTGTCAAATTTCACAATGATAATACTTCTTAGTGTTTTTTTGTCTTAGCAAATGTACAAAAATATTATAAAGCTGAAGAGTTTGTTTTAACGCGATAATCTCTGAAACTACTAGCCCGAATTGAAAAAATATTTACTGTTGGATAGGTCATATATCGAGGAAGGCTATAGGCTAAATAACATCATACTACGACCAATAGAAGCAGAGCAGCAATGAAAAATGTTGCCAAAACGGCTAAAATTTACGCAAAAGAAGTTGCGCGGGACAGCTAGTATCTCAATTAAGCTCTAGTTGGAATTTTACGCATTACGCCCAATCGATCACTATTCTCTTTACTTGTAAAGATTATATCAGCAGTAGATAGCGATCCTATTTTGAACTACATTGAAACTAGTTCATTTCCTAATGAACTTTGAATGCCATTGTTTTGATTTGTAACGTTATCATTTGCATTATATTTGTTACTAGAAATGTTTTTGATTGTATCATTTTTAGGGTTTCGTACCAAAGGGTACAAGGGACCCTATTACTAAGACTCCGCTGTCCGTCCCTCTGTCTGTCTGTCCGTCTGTCACCACACACTATAGTTAGACAGTAGATTTTTTTACAGATGATGTAGGTATTTCTGTTATCGCTTTAACAACTCAACAAATAAATGTGGTTCAACAAATAAATGTTTCTTTTCTTTTATTTTCTTAGTAAAAAAATAGAATAAAATAAATAATTAAGGCTCCCATACAACAACGAGTGTGAATACTTCAAGAGTAGACGCTTGAAATATTCAGTTTAATATTCACTTTAAAAAAAAAAAAATATGGGCGGCTCCCATACAACAGATTTTTTTTTTTTTGATGTTTTGATAGATAATGGTACGGAACCCTTCGTGCATGAGTCCGAGTCGCACTTGGCCGGTCTTTTATTTTAACTGTTCTTCGTTCGGGGTCTTACTGAAATAATAAGCGCCATTGTATAATTATTAGATGTTGTAGTTCTTGGAATAAGGTCATTAGAATATTGGGTCGGTATTGGATTGATAGCAGGGGGTCGGCGAATGCTTGTTACACATTGGTTCTGACAGACAACGTTGATTTTATTCTGCGTACGATATACTTAATATAATAATCCAAGACATTTGTCAGAAAAAAAACTATTGTAATTAAAAAAAATAGGAATTTAAAAGAAAAAGGGATAGAGAAATTTGAGGTCTAGTAACATAGTCCAGATAGGTGGTTCGCTTCTGGCCCCGGTTAGGTTACGGAAGTCTCGGGTTCGATTCCTGGGTCTGGACTTCAAATTTTTCTATCTTTCAAATATGCAATTATTGTATTTGTAAAAAAAATGTTGAAAAAATTAACAAATGTATTACTTATTACTCTTCCCTCCGATATTATTCGATAGGGATTTTGGCTTGCACATTCTATGCATACGCCAGTTTCAAGTTTATTTCTAGTTTTTTTCTAAATCAAAAAGTCTCGTTCTTGTTCAGTTATCACGTAATTCAAGTGTATTTTACACTGTTTTACACGTTAAACGCGGAGCTGTAAAAATAGCGACATGTCAGTTTGCCACCAGTTTTACAACTCTTTTACACTTTCATAATTATTTCACTGGTAATCATTTTAAGAAATCTGAATATTAATAAAAATAGCTCAAATGTTTTACATATTTAGGTCTGGCTAACACTGTACATAAATATATTTACTTTACCACAAATAAGGTCATCGCAAAAAAAAAAAAACATGAGTTCTAAGTTTTATAAAAACAACAAAAATAATTGATGAATACCATGACATAAAAAGTCCAAATGATATTAGAATTCATGACAAATTATAGACTATGGAACAGCACATCCATGTTCTAAACAAGCCTAAATAACAATAAATAATATTACTCATTTTTATGACATAACAATGTCAAAGGCCGCCAATAAGAATGGGGACACATCAAATGCCGACCGCAAATCGATCAAAACTTGACGTTTTGAGAGTACAACAAAACTGGCTAAGGTATCACATAATTGATGCCACCCTGGGGTCTAATCTAACTGGGGTCAAAAGCCACCTTATGTAACAGCTTCGATGTAATGTAGAAGTCTATTATTCTGATACACATGGCTCGTTAAAACAACGAGTGTACTTACTTAGTTACTTTCATTTTACATTGACGATGTTCTAGTTGGCTCTGATTTCAGTTTAAGTATTGAAAGTTGTACCTAATATTTGATTGAGTAATATGAATCAGTTTTAAATTATGTTTAATGTACGACAAACAGTTTGTTAGCTCTCTAAATGTATTGCCAGTGAGAATAAATGATGAGCCTATTTTCTAGTGTCTTAATTTTGATTATCCAACTCGGAATTTCCAGGTACAGAATAGTCTTATCTTATATAACTTGATTACCTGTTGAAATGCTGATAATCAATCAGTAGATGATTGAGACAACAATAATGACTAAATACATTTCTAAATTTCAACACATACGATTTATCGACATACTCATCGACTAACATGTTCGACAACTTGTTGGCGGGGCGTGATTCACATAATTTTAAAAGCATTAAAATTGTGTAAAATTTGATCAAGTGTGATTTTAATAACTCAATTTTAACTGAAATATCGATCAGTTTATTTGATATCGTATTGCAATACACACTTTATTTATTTGTTCTTACTCAACTTTATTAACGATTATTTGATAGGTACGTTGTTTATAGCTGCATAAAAGGTTATTGCGTTCTCTTATTACAGTGATAACTTGATAATATTGTGTACAGACGCGGTGTATTTAATTTTAAATTTTATTGTCGTATTGGCTAACGTTTTTACAATGCAACCGTGTAACTCGACATTGCAGCTTTTGAAATCTTTATGATTTGTGTTCATATTAAGAAAAATAAAGGCATTTTCGAAATAATCGCAATCTTTATAAAATCGATTCCACAAAATTTCGCGGTAAAATTAGGCATTCGAATTCTTATTTCAAACATTAAAAAAATCAAATATGTAGAAACTTTTTTCTTTTGTTTAGAAACTTGCTGTCCCGCGCAACTTCGTCAGCGTAGATTTTCCCCGTTTTTGCAACGTTTTTCATTGCTGCTCCGCTCCTGTTAGTCGTAGCGTAATGTTATATAGCCTACAGCCTTCCTCGATAAATGGACTATCCAACAGTGAAATTTAGTTTAGATTTTTTCAATTAGGATCAGTAATTCCTGAGATTACCGCGTTCAAACAAAAAACATCCTCTTCAGCTTTATAATATTAGTAAAGATTATTAAGACCAGTGTTACTAGTATTTTGTTCTAAATTAGTTAACAATGGGAACAGTAAACACTTAGGTGTTCAATAGGACTTAATTCCGCGAAGTAGGACATCGGATGCAATAAGTGGTTATACCAGAGTAGGTACTATCTATTGTATCATCTATGATGGAGATTTAAATGGACAGGGCTGCCAGACCGTGTATCCGGATGATGATCATCTTAGATTTGACTTGAGCAGAATTCAGGTCATTGTTGCCTACAGTAATTAACTTTTAGTAGTTGTCACCAACTACTGGTATCAAAAATATATAAAAAAAACTTTCTGATAGATAAGAATATGTTTTTTTAATCAAAATAATATGAAATGAACAAGAATTCAATTTATTTATCCCTTCGTACTACCATGCCATAGATATATATACATGCGTCAGGGATTTTAAAAAATATGAACAAATTGATAGAAATTTAGACTACATTTCAAAACACACTAAAAATTGTCATTTATCTATCTTGTTATAAAAAAGAAAATAAATAAATATTGAAATATCAACCTGCAATCAGGGCGAAAATTTTAGTGAAAATCAAAATAAGTTACAAAGAGACACAAGCTTTTATATAAATAAAGAGTCTACGTTACAAGACTTGCTTGTGTCGGAAAACCTCGAGTGTCGATATAGGAATAAAAAAAGTTAAACGAGCAATACTAGCAACCACAAGTCAATCTTTATCAGTTCAATACGACCAAATTGATACGTCACAACATAGAAACTATCTAGTTCTGCCAATAAATTCGCCAATTGCATCGCAGTATTGGGTGAAAAAGCCAATCGGCTCGTCTATGGCCGATAAATTACTACAGTAAATCGACAGAGCCGACTTCGGCAATTGGAGTAAGGCGTAATGTTCGTGAAAATACGTTACTTTATGGTCAATTCTTGTCTAGAGATGGTAAACAAGATGGCGAATGGAGGTAAGAAGTGATGAAGTTTTGGGATGTTTGTCCATGAGATGGGTATTTTGGTTAAGTATCAAGTTTGTGTCTGGTACTAGTATTTGCTTGTTTGTTCCGTCTACAATATGTTTGAAAGCTTTATTTGGAGTCAGTCAATGGCAAAAGTTGTTGAAGATTTTCAAATATTTCACTCCAGCAGATTTCTTATGAATGAGAGACTCCAGATTTTGCCAATAAATCTCATCAATAAATTGAAATATCAAATATTGTTCCATTAAATCTCGAACTTTTGAGCTTTGAGAAGTATGATTCACCAAAACTCGCAATATCTACCATCTATTTTACTTATTATTTGTTTTTTAATCATTTTTAAACTTACAGCTCGGAATATCATCACAGCTCAGTTCGCTGCTTGATTTCAGCCTTATATTATGTTACTAAAATGATTGTCTATCATATCCTTATCAAAAATAAGAGTATTTCTTTTTCTGCTTATTATCCTGGAAGGTGATTTAAAGTTTCCCTATACGTCTACATTCCCGTTTTATCGGTCGCGAGTAACAATGGTAGGGCCTATCCAATCAGCTGGAACTAGAGCTGATTGCTTCGATAACGTGTTATTGGCTCTCAAGTGCGCTCAATATAACCTGGTTATTGGACATGTTTGGTGTTATAAAATCTACTGTTTGTGCCTTAAAAAAAACTGTATATTAAAAAACCCCAGAACGTAAAACAAACCGTTGGTTAATTATTAGATCTTGTATGTACCTTTTGCATAATTATTTTTACAAAGGTAATTGAGAAGCTGAGAAAATTACATGTAAGTTTGCCGCCATTTTAATGACTCCATACAATGATGACTTATGTAAAAAGGTGTAGATAGGTTACAAGCGCTCAGAAAGTGGCAGATTTCTTTTTATATGTCAGTGTCGCATCGCCGGCGTCAAAAAGATGAAAGCAGCGGATTTCCTATTTATATATATATTTTTTTTATAATAGTGTGACATTGCAATATAAAGGTTATCTAAGTGTGCGTTAGTGTTCCGTATTTAAAGATCGAATGTTGTATAATAAATGTGCCGGTTATCCCAGTTTGGTATTAGTGACATATTTTATTTAAACTCAGTTGGATGTATTGTGGCGGAGTTTGTTGAAGAGGATTGATTTTGTGTTGCTCAAGTAACGTTACTTAAAACATCATTGACTCCACGTCATTAATTATTTAAAGATATTTCACTAAAATATCCTTGCGTTATTGTAGGTACACAGCAAATTCTTTGTAAACGGAATGAAGGAAGTTAAACCTATTTAGATTAGCACGAAGTCTGAAAGTCGGGAAATTCCCGTGGCATGAATGGTAAAATCCGCAGACACCATAGGGTGTACCCAACGTTTCTACAGGTATAACTTTGTACAGACGGCGACAGAAGTCTAATAACGTTTTCAAATTTCGAAATCATTTTTTTTAAAACGTGAAAATCTTCTGTAGATGCTACACTTGCGAGATTAGTTTTTAACAATACTCTATTCAAAGAATCAGTCATCTCATGTGCTTAGGTACACGACAACAGAACACCAAGAGTACACAAAGATGCTTTATACATTCGCACTCGAGCAACGCCCACATACGTGTAGACATTGTTCACAGATATAGAATCTTGGAACACATTCGGAACAAAGTGGTCTAAGTTTCCATGTTCATGATGATGAAGATGTCTATGTTGCTCGAGGAATGCATTAATATCTGCTGTACTATCGATGTTTTCTGCATAATTCTCGAACAACTACATGCGCTTTCTTATTGAAAACACTGGGTCATCTATCTATACTAATATTATATTATACTAGCTGTCCCGCGCAACTTCGTATGCGTAAATTTTCCCCGTTTTTGCAACATTTCACGTCGCTACTCCGCTCCTATTAGTGGTAGCGCGATGTTATATAGCCTATAGCCTTCCTCGATAAATTGGCTATCCAACAAAAAAAGATTTTTTCAAATCGGACCAGCAGTTCCTGAGATTAGCGCGTTTAAACAAACAAACAAACAAACTCTTCCGCTTTATAATATTAGTATAGATATTATAAAGCTGAAAAGTTTGTTTGAACGCGGTAATCTCAGGAACTACTGATCCGAATTGAAAAATTCTTTCATAGTTAGATAGCCCATTTATTGAGGAAGGCTATAGATTATATAACATCACGCTACGACCAATAGGAGCGGAGCAGCAATGAAAAATATTGCAAAAACGGGGAAAATTTACGCATACGAAGTTGCGCGGGACAGCTAGTTTCATATAATCTGCAATAAAACATTTAATAATAATAATAATAATGTGTCACATAGCCTTTAGATTAAAGTGTCTAACGGGCCTCTACGTGTTGGCTTCGGCCCCACGCACGCCTCCCAAATGACCGGGACTCCATAGTCCCGTGATATGGAAACGACATACATAATAATAATAATAATAATAATATATTGGGACAACTCACACAACGCTATTTGATCCCAAACTAAGCAGAGCTTGTACTATGGAAACCAGACAACTGATAAACATACTTAAATATTTCTAAATACATACATATTATAGATAAATAACACCCAGACACAGAATAAACCATCGTGCTCATCACACATAGTTTTATCCTGGGTGGGGATCGAACCCACGACCTCTTGCGTAGCTGTCGGATACACTCCCACCGCGCCACAGAGGCAGTCAATTTAAAGAGAGTAGTTTCGTGAGAGTAGTAACTACAAAGAGAGCTTCACATCTTGGAACTGCAAACTTGCTTCCTGGATCAACATTTTTACGGTTTATATTTCTATTTTGAAGTTGACTTTGTATCTATCCAGCCACTTATGTCGTTGATGGTACCAGTAGACTGGCATCGATTTGAATGCACCACCGCGTACCGACTACGTCTGGAGTACAGGTGTGCCTACCCTTAAACCTATAAAAGTTAACGATGTCTGGATTGGTAGCGAAGGTAACATAAAAACACCACGATTTTACATATCCCACATTTAGATCTAATTTCAAAAATGTCCTTTTTATCAAAATGTAATTTCCTTGAGTTTTTTACAAATTAACTAACTTTTGCCATTTTTTTTTCAATAGCACGGGGTTTTAATTTTCTTATTTTTATAATTTCAGATGTATAATTAAAACAGTTATTATATAAACCGTTGTTACAAGCTAAGTCTACGTGCTAAGTTTGGGAAGTAATTTTGTTCTAGCTTTAGTTTGTGGCGTCGATCGTGATACTACAAATATATTTCTATGTTCATCACGGTTACTTAAGAAATTGTTATGGAAAATCAGTCTTTAAAATCTAGCGGTTTTGGCTGTCAAATTAGTTTATCTTTTTATAGAGATAGATTTCGATAACGAACATTTTAATAAATCTTTCTACGACGTTACGTCCTGCGTTTGGATTTTTGTTTCCTGCAATTTCTACGTTATCGCATCAACTATAGTCACAAATCAATTCTCTATCATATCTTATATATCAAATTCTCGTGTCACAATGTTCGTTCCCATACTCCTCCGAAACGGCTTGACCGATTTTTATGACATTTTATATTCATATTCATTAGCTCTGGGAATCGGTTACTGGCTATATAACATAACGCTACCAACAATAGGAGCGGAGCAGTAATAAAAATGTTGCAAAAACGGGGAAAATGTACGCATACGAAATTGCGCGAGACAGCTAGTTTATACTCGAAAATTACTGCAGTTTCGGATTCTTTTTCATCATTACTCACGGAGATTTCAGTAGGTGGTTAAGAGATTGATTATATGAAGAGGACAGATACTTCCATTCATCTTTGTACTGCTAACACCTCTGTGCCATTCCCCTGTCAGAGGGGAGCCTTGGATGAGGGTTAAGTACCATGACGGGTATCGAACGGATCTGATAATAAATTTGAATCGTGTACTTATTGTATTTGTACCTATATGAGATGGATAATTAGTAAATTCGTATTGATTCAAGGGTGTGTCACCCAATATTGCCAGAACTGATTGATAGCGATGTTATCCAACATTACCTTCCAAAATATTAGGAGCATGGAAGCATTTTATTTACCGTGCCTAATTGCATTCCACCATATTTTTTTGTGTTTTCGGGCTTTAATGAAGCAAGAAATTTAATTACCCATAAAATATTTGGTTAATGTTTCTTAAGAAAACTGCAACAATTTATTATCCTAAATATCAACTCTCTTAAGTATAACATGCAGAATATTTACGCTGTTTATTTTTAAATTGCAATTATTAAATCTAGTAGCAATGCAATGAAAACAAATGCATCTGTTCCGAGCTCTTACGTTAAAATTCGTCTTCGTCTCCCCACCGATCAATACGAATCTCTCACCAATATTAGAGACAAAAACCGGACAAAATTCAAGGGCTTAGTATATTAGCCACATAAAGCTTCTGTGTTTGACAGATAGGGTGCAACCCTGCAACCGACCAGCTTTATAATACCCCTAGTTTTATGAACAAAATCTTCTCATGTAGAGTGTTTTGTTCTACGTTTGCGGACGTCGGAAGATCTTTTTATATTGGTTGTGGATGTGTGTGCTCCATTTAAGAGGTTGACGTTAGAAATATTTGATGAGGCGTTTATTTTAAATTCGTTCGATAACTGTTCTGAATTTGTAATTGATTTGGGTGTTCTTTGAGCGCGTAGGTATTAATTTAAATTGACGTTCATGGAGGGTTGCTTTGTCTATGCATACACCTACATTTACATATCAACCCATATGATGGCCCACTGCTGGGCACGGGTCTCCCCAGTAGATCCTGGGGGTAATTACCATAATCGCCACGCTTGGCGAGCGGGTTGGCGATCGCAGTAAGGCTTTAAGTACGCAGAGGACGCTGCTGCCCGTCCTCCGGTGTGAAATCCCTTAGTCGCCTTGACGACACCCACGGGAAGAGATGGGGTGGTACTATTCTTAAGCCGGCACCACACGGCACCACCTACATTTACTTTTTTTTAAATTTTGATTAAGGGTTTTTCAAGAAAACCAATTCCGTCAAGGGTAGTTCACTAAATTGAAAAAATTGGTGACCTGTATTTAAAAAAAAATAACGCCATGACAGAAAACTTGGTCAAGTCAGAGTCGAACGAGTCTATTTATGGTGAATTTGAAGTGTTTTTTTTTTTCAGAACTGCCTGCGTAACAACAAATCACACTTGACAATTTTTTTTTTATTATTATTAATCTCACTTCGAAGTGTTCATTAAAGTCTAAAAATATATCGGAATCATTGATATATTTTTGTCTTTATTTTCTAAAATATTTCTTTATAATATTATTAATTATAATTTGTGGATATAACACCCATTTACTAATTTATGGTCCACAACAGTTAGAACCTATCCAGAACTTTCACGGTTTCACAAAGGCTTATCCACACTATTCCTGACTACAGCATCCCAGCAGGGTAGTAACATTAAGCGCTCCAGACAACACTGACTTATGTTATCAACTACCCACATACATTCGATAACCCTATAAACAACGATAGTGCATCACTATCCCCAACTAACAAGGTTATAGCCCGCCTGACATGCAGTTACTTACCTACAGCAATCTATGGACACTATTTACCAAGGGAGTCACGAATATAAAATGTATGTGAATTACATGTAATATCTTTACCTACTTTGATTATAATTTATCATAACATCTTGGGACAACTCACACAATACCATCTGATACCGAGCTAGGCAGAGCCCACTATGAAAACCAGATAACTGATAAACATACTTTTATTCATATTCATATTTCTTTATTTTTACATGTCAAAAAATAGTTTAAAAATAATTACAATACAATTAATGTCTATAACAATTTCAAAATCAATTATCAAAGGATATAACAATAAAAAAAAAACAATACAAGAAATATCAAAAAAAAATATAGTAGATTAATGATTTACATAGATTAGGTATTATACTCATTATTAATAATATTAAATAAAAATCATAAGTAGGTAATATAATTCTAAATATATATATCATAGATAAATGACACCCACGCACAATAAACCATCGTGCTCATAAAATATTATCCTGGATTAAATCCACGACCTCCGGCTTAGCAGTCAGGGTCACTAACCACGAGAGCAACAGGCCAACCGTGAAAGTGGTGATTATGAGATGGTTATTAGTTATAATCTAAAATTTCGGGTAGGTCATGAGAAATAGTTTTATTTAGGCGATTTTAATTTTATGTAGACTTTAATTTCTGCCTGTAGATAGGTATATAATATAGACAATACTCTCTGGCATAAACATAATTTCTAATAACAGTTATGTTTATAAACCAAGGTTATGAATTCTTATGTCAAACAATCTGTTCCACTCTCTCCAATTTTATTGAATTCTAAATTATAATTTAATTAAATTCCAATTCCTAAATAAAGTAGCTTGCGTAAGCCTAGTTATAACAAAAATAAATTATTATTTCTTTGTAAGTAGGTATGTAGGTATTATGTGACGTACCCTTATAATTATAACGTTAACTAATATACGAATAATAATACTTAGGAATACAATAGACTACATGACTGTCAAATCAAATCAGTGTCTCTTTAAGATACGCCATAACAATACGTCTTACCAATTTGTATGGAAAATACGCAGTTATGACGTCACATCTGCGGGTCTTCAAATCACTATTGCTAGATTTTATATATTTCAATGACTACAACTGTTTAAACACTTTAAATTTCGGACGCACTTCTAATAAGAGCTTTAGGGGCGTACTACTTACCTACTTAGTGATTTTTACACTGTAAAATAATTTATATTTATTGTGGGTAGCAGTGGCGAAGGGTCTTTAAAACCCTATTACATTCAGCTTCCCTTTTGCATGTTAACCTTAAAATTACTTGACGTTGAATCCAGTGATTCGTAAAACACAACCTCGTATTAGTTCGCCTAAAGTCTAATATTTCGAGAAACAAAAAAGTGAGGGTAGATGAAGGTTCATCAGCCTTACGGAGTCATAACATCACTGCGACAGTCCGCTTGTGACCACCTGGTCGAAACGTCAAGCAATTTTAAGGTAAACTACGCGCGTTAATTCCCGTATAATAAATAGTTATAATCATGCAACGCGAAAATTTAAATGTTGGTCCAACAACATATATTTTCATATTGGGTAATGTCAGGAAAATGTTAACCCTCGGTCATGTCATCTTCCCAGTGGACTTTATTGGCATGTCTCTTACTTACACAATGAAGGAGTAACACCTGACTTAATAATGTAAGTCAGTACTTTTGACTGTTTTAATTTGGTCGTGGTGGTCAATTTTAATTAAAACTAGCTAATTAACCCAGAATCATATTCTGGGGGTGGGGGGGCACTTTAAACCATCACCGGCCCAGTGTAAGTGGTTTGTTTGTTGTAACGCGGACTAAATGTATGGCGAACACTTAAAGTTCATGAGTCTGGGGTTGGCCGGTTGCCTAATGGCAAATTGCAAAAAAATTAAGGCATTAGACTCGCAATCGTTAGGTCTCGGGTTCGAAATACCCATTATACTTACTACCGACGTGAACCCATTCCTAACTCCTAACACTCTGGAAACAAATTATTCTTAACGAAAAGAAAAAATCACGCCATTATTTTTGTAGTATACCTATATTCTGTGCCATGACTTTAACACCAAACTACCTAACCGATATAGTCACAAAAATCGTTCGGAATGGTTTAAGTAACTCCTGGAATGAAATCGAAAATTAAATTAAATTTTGTGCGAAATGTTCATATAGGTACTTAAGTTCAGCAAAACCCGTCGACGTCTATCGTTTACCGATGTCAGGGCGTGTCACAACAAGTCTAAACATGTCAAGAAGCAATGGGGAATGAACTTGAGGAGCAAATTATTAGGCTGACAGACAAGTTGAAACATGTCAAAATGCTAACAAGCCTTTTTAAGGCTATGTTGTGTGTATGAATATTGCATGGGAATGAAACCCTCGCGAATTTATGGAAATTTGATAAACAAATATATTTTTTACTACTTTGTTACTGTTTTATATGTCGGTATCTACCGATTATCTTTATCTTGGGGCAAAACGAGATTGTTTTGCCCCAAGATAGAGTTAATAGAGCAATAAGATAAGGGATCAAAACATGCAATAAACTAGTTTATAAAAAATATTTATTTTTACTTGACTGCGAAGGGGGATTAGTTAAGTGTTTGAAGCGTATGTATGTTTGTACGTATCGTTTTAATGTTCCTATGTCCACTCATAATTCCTCAAGGGCTCAGCCGATCTCAATGTAAGGTACGTAATGACGTATCTAATGAGATTAATTTTGTTGATGCAAGTGTCACTGGGTACATAAAATTCTTTTAAAAAATCCATTTGACGAAAATATATATAAACTAAATTTAAAAAAATAAAAGTTGTAGTTGCAAATCATAGAAAAAACAACCTTCATAATAAAACAAATAGTTCTTAATAATTTACCTTGTAAATATCTTTCAACAACTAAATAGTACTAAATCTATACTTCTTTATTAATATTATAAATGCGAAAGTTTGGATGTATGGGTGTGTGGATGTTTGTTATTCAATCGCACCACAACGGGTAAACCGATGTGGACGAAATTTGGTACATAGATAGATTATAGTCTGGAATAGCACATAGGCTAGTTCATGATAGCTTTTTATCCCAGAAAAAAATTACCGTGGGTTATCCCACGGTAATTTGCTTTTCAACGTTTTCACTAAAACTAAAAATAACCCGCTTGCAAAAAGACAGAAACAAGATACCTTTCATATGTGTATGAAGGTATAATATCATGCAGTCGAAGGCACGATATTAAGTTCAACAGAATTAATTAATGACAAAAATCAGAGTACTCTACGTACTCACTATACTTCGTGTTCACACGTCAATAATATACTCCATAAACAACAACAATTACGAACTAATGGTACTACAAAATCAGGTATTCATGTAAATAAATCAATTAGCAACAGCAACTAACAATTACTGGTTCAGTAGCAGTCATATAAAGATAAAACAAGAACACATAATGTAATTAGGAAGTGGAATATATTGACAAGAACGGATATCATTCTTATCATAAACATTTATATATAAATCGAGGCCAAAATGAATATTCAAACACCAAAAACAGGTAATAAATAATGTGACCTTTAGTGTACACTTTTACTGACAAGACAAGAAGTGTACAAGATTAAGATAGTAACGACCGAATAGTCAAACGCAATTCAATTATAAAACATAGTTTATCACAAGATACAGAGAGTCAAGAAAGTAGGTAAGCTATCTATATATAAAAGCGCTCTCATGGACACGTAATCTCGGAACTCCTACAAAACAAAGTGGTCCGAAGTTCCATGTCCGTGAAAGATGTTTATCTGTGTGATGCTTAAGTGAAGTACGTATAAAATAACCTTCCGTGCTCTCGGCAATCACTATCACTTTAAGATGAGTAAGAAATGGCAACAGTAAAATTTTCGAGAAGTCAAATTGGGAGGATAGAGACGAAGGACATTCAAAGAAATTCTTGAAGTTGAATAGCTCGACTGGGGAAACGATGTTGTGTTTCCGAGATGCACTCTCTAGATAAAGCGCAGAACCGATAGCTGTACGTCCTCTGCAAAGCAGGGTGGGTGTGACATTTAAAGGAGACGGTCCACACCAATGAATCGATAGTGAAAACATTGTTTAACCTGGTTGAATTAAAAAAAAGCGACAAAGTAAGCTAAGCAAAGCTTTTTTGAGTTACCGAACATAATTATCTTCATCACGGAACTTTTTACGACATGATTAGAAAGTTGCCAGCTTCTGTAGCGTACGGTAGACAATTCCTTATCATTAGACCTATACAGACATACCTTATGCTTGTGTTCCAGATCTGGACTGTGCCCTTTCAATTAAAAAGTAAATATTGACTGCAAAGCGTGAAAGAAAGAAAAAGCTCGTGCGGCCTTTGACAGGTATTGTCCACAAAGTAGTTTTGTCTCTTTCTAAAGAGTGGTCAATTTTGTGAGGTTATGGCGCAGTCTTGGTCTCTACGTCAATGCCCCAGATTAATCATGTATAAAATATCACGTTGTACACTTTTATTGACAGTAAGTGTTGGAGATTTAAATGTAATGTCAGTCAGAAGTGGATGTTTATGCAAATATGACTAGTTTTGCTTTCTTTGTAAACGTTAATTCCGCCCGTTGGGCGTTTTCACACCCTAGTAGTTAAATGATCTAGTTTGTCGGTATGTTAATGAGTGAGACTTGATTCATATTTTTCTTTGACAGGCCATGGAATGTTATTCGTATTTTTCAATGTTGCATGAGATAGGAGTATTGTTCGTATGAATATTTTTTATATAGGTATATTTGCGGCAAAGTCATTAATGTTCCCAAACTCAATTTCATATTTGCTACCAGTTGACACCTGACAATATAATTTAATTTATTCGCAATTAAAAGTATGACAACATTTCAATTATACTTTTTATTGTGTTATAAAAAAACAAGGCCACGCACATAAATGTCAACGGCAAAACATTTATTAGCTCTGATCAGAAAATTGATATTACAATGCTAAAATGTAACTGCGTTAGTAAACAAACTACTATAAACTTTATCACTTCACAACAAGAAGACATGAAATAAAAAAGCAATAACACTTTAAAAGTTCAAGCAAACAAACTGTAAAATCCTAAGTTAAGGGAGTGTTTGAAAGGAAGCGACAGCGGGCTTTGGATTTTGCTAAGGCTTTTGACTCAATAGCACACCAACATTATTTTGTTTCCTAAATGTTGTAAAGATATTTTATTGGTACCTATTGGATAGTTATTCAATCATTTAACATCATCACATTAAATAGATTTTTTATACTTAAGAAAATAAAATATAAAGTACTAGTTGTCCCTGTAGTTTTGTAAATCGGATTTAATTGTGAATCTAAACCTTTTTGGAATCCTTTGAAACACACAAAAAAAAAACACCAAAGATCAGATCATTGTGTGTGATTAATTACAGGGTTGCATCGAATAAAACGATTGAAATCTTTGACAATTCAATAATATTAGCTATAAAGATTTGTGAAAATAATAATAACTTTTAAGATGGGTCCAGTTCAATAGGGTAAGGTATAGAAATGTGCAACAAACAAAACACAATGATATAAATTCTGCTAACATTACTCTTATTTTTGCTCGTAATATTAAATGTAATGTGTGACTATTAATTCGCAAAACAAAGTCAAATTGCGGTTTTTATTAGACACCATACATCATTTTTAAATATCGTTAAAATAGCAGTTCCCATAGAGCCAAAGCTTTAATGTCAACATTTTTCTTTCCAAGGCGGTTGTGCCGGTAGTTGGCAAGAGTTCAAACGCATTTTCGTGAACATAAGAGAAATGGCAATGTTTACAGCCAATGACAATAGGCGAGAAAAATAAGCGCTTCTTTTTCAAATGAAAAATTGTACCGTTAAGAATGTTAAGATTTAAATTGTTAGTTTTTTAAATTTCGTCGTAAGTTTGGATAATGGGAGATACGTGTTGGTGGTTTATGGTTTTGGTCATAGAGTTTAATTGCTATCTAGTGTACTTCCAGTTAAATTTATATGACTTTTAGTAATTCTGCGTTTGTTAGACTAATATTACATATATGGTACATTATGTAAGTACATAATTTTCATCAATAACCTTTTTTTGCTACACGTTGTATAATGTCTTTCACCTGCCATCAGTTGAATTGAAATAAGCAGGTGAGCTTTGTACAATATCTTGTTTGTGTTTATCATATTAATTTATAGATGGAATGAATACCTTAATAGGACTTGTATGCATCTGGACTTAATGTAACATTAAATTGTCGCTATTTCTAAGTTGAACCAAATATGATCAATTTTAATTTATTTGAATATTATTATTAATTATTAAATAAAGTATTATTTTATAGACAAACAGAAACAAATTAAGGACCCTGTGGACTTAAAATATTACTTGTAGGTACTTAAAAAGTAGTTTACTAGAAAAACCTATAAAAATACAACCTCCTATTAAAAATGAAACGAATAAGTAAGTCAGAGACAGTTCATAATATCGATCGTACATTTTATAATTATAAATAGTTTATAATATTTAAATATCGCGATAAGATTATATCTATAATTATGACTTTAATGTACCTCATGTTGAAACAGCGAAACATATTTTGTAACATCTAAATTACATTTCATCCAATCCCTCAGATTAATTCAACCCGAACCGTTAAATGTAATATGTGACTTTTTTCTCCCCAAAATGGCAATAAATAGGCCTATTTAAGGGCTATTTTGTCGCGTTTTCCAATAGAGTGGTCTTCAATAAATCTGTCTTTACCAGCCTAGGGAGTTGGAAGTAGGACGCATCCCAGCGTGCACGGTAATGACATAGGGCATTACCCTTACAAGAGCGATTATTATAAAATTTGACAAGTCAGCCAGGCATTATGCAGTTTGGGGAAAGGGTCCGCTGGTTTTGGACAAAGTTAAAAGCTTTAATTACTACGAAAATTCTCTTTTTGTAGACAGCAAAGAATTATGTGAAATTAAAAATAAGAAACTCAGTACGGGCAACGAAACCGTAGCATTTCATTTTTTTTTTTTTCTGTATTTAAGGTGCTTTGTCACAAATATGGCTTATGTCGCTTCGTCATAGCCACCTTTTGCATTACGTGCTATTACAATGATTTGTGCTTATTGTATAACCGGCCAGTTACTAGCCAAAACTTGCTAGTCTAGTTATGCAGCTGTTTCAAATTTTCCATCCTATATTGGTGATCAAAAAACCCGTTCTGTGGTTTTTTGACCACTGTTTATCTTGTACAAGCCTCGACTTACTTTAGTAATGGTAACTGAACCTGGACTTAATGGTTATACAGGTGCAGCATCACCTACATACAATTAAATTTACGAAGGAGAGTTACCTACTAGAGCTGGTTAAGTAATTTATTTATTTTATATTTAAAAAAAACAATATACCCACCTGCACAAAAAAGATGGAAACAAGATCTCCTACATAATCCAAACTAATATTGAACGCGGTAATCTCAGTCTCTTTTTCTATAGTATTTGAAACAACTTTTTTTTCACACCTCTATAGTTAGTGTAGTGACCTCACAGCCACCAAGTTTGTTTTTTTTTAAACGTCACATAACTAAAAACACTGCGGCAATCAAGATGAATCTAACGACGTATTAATTATTGTATAAATCCGTCTTTCGTGGTTTTGAAAGATATGAGGTAGGTAATAAAGAATACTACATACCCCGTCCTTACCGTTGGGTAAAAAGGACTGTCCGTTGATTTTGATTTACCTGAAACAAAGAAAGAAAATATTAATTAGCTTCGAAATACAGTCATTGACATTTTAAAAATAAGAAGAGGAGGAATCAGAAAGATTATATTTTCATCTATATTAATATTATAAAGCTGAAGAGTTTCTTTGAACTCGATATACTCAGGAAATACTACTGGTCCGAATTGAAAAAATATTTTACTGTTGGGTAGCACATTTATTGAGAAAGGCTATATAACATCACGCTGCGACTATTAGTATTAGGAGCAGAGCAGCAATGAATAGTGTTGCAAAAACTGAAAAAAATTACGCAGACGAAATTGCGCGGATCAACCAATCAAATGTAAAGTGCAGTGGCGAAGGGTTAAAATAATTCTAAGGTAACTCGATAATAGCTGGACACGGTCAACACTCAACACGGTTCTTCGTAAGTATATTAAGTAGGTATCTAGAATTCAAAGGGAAGCCGAAAAGAATGGTGTTCCAAGGACTCCCTGCCACTGGTAAAGTGTAGAAGGTTGTAAAGACCGTCTTTCATCATTGACTCAGAATTTGTCAGCACAACAGTAGCAGTTAAACATATCTATTGTGACTATTTATTATACGGGAATTAACGCGCATTGTTTACCTTAAAATTGCTTGACGTTTCGACCAGGTTGCACCGGTCGTGGTCTGTCCGCTTGTGACCACGGCCGGTGCAACCTGGTCGAAACGTCAAGCAATTTTAAGGTAAACAATGCGCGTTAATTTCCGTATAATAAATAGTTAAAATCATGCAACGCGAAAGTTTAAAGGTTAGTAAATCTATTGTGTATATATATGCATGCTAACGTTAATTCTTTCACGTTGCATGCATATCTTCAGATTGTTGACATTTATGATCAGGTTGCGCCACTTCCTGCGTAGGAGTCAGATCGCATTGTTAGTTAGAGCTGAATACAGCCACTCTTTTGTGTTTATGGTCAGACTGAATAAATTAAAGACCTAACTAGAACTACCAATCAAAACCGAAATTAAACACGGAGACGTGAGAGCCCGTTATCAAAGCTATCTACCTAATAGTGTAATCCAATTAAGGATTTCGACGCGGTCGTGGTCACAAGCGAACTGTTGGAGCGACGTCAACCTCTAAATAAAATAATCCATGACCGCATTAACCTTCATGCAGTTCTTGTGATGACACCATAAAATATAACCCTTTCAGTGTATCCCTTGCACCACACAACAAAAGGGCGTTAATTTGACAGACAGCTGAAAGACGTCGTTAATTACTTATCGCTCGGCGAACGTCGCGCCTAGTCACGACCGATCCACTTCGCTTAGATGGAGGACGATTCATTTTGTTTCTTCTTTCATTTATCAAGAAATCTGTCGTCTAGAACTAGCACTGAGATAGCTGTCTACAATAAATTATAAACATGAATGAATCAAAGAACAAAATAAATAAATGTAACGTTTCTAAAGGAATATATTTCAAGTGATGTTTTACAATTTTACTAAGTGTGTATAGATCGAGTGTCTTTCCATAGTATATGTACTACCTAGGCGGTAGTATCTACTATATATTTGATATTGGGCATGACAAACAACTGACGTGGGTTCTCTTCTAATTGAATTTCTCTAACATATGAACGCCTCTAACATCTTTGTACATCGACTTCATTTACAAAGTCTCCCCTAGACAGTGACGGTTTCGAAATTTTGGATAAGGAAGATGGGAACTGTACTTGACCCGTCTGAGGGTAGATTTTATCCAAGTTAAGCACACAAAAACGAAAGGGCTCAATGATTTGAAGAGGGAAGAAGGGGATTGAACCACAGAATACCGTACAGAACGGAAGCTTAATACGAAACGCTCTTGATGCACGCACACATAGATATCGTCACAGACGCGGAGAATCGGAACAAGATGGACCAGAGACAGAGCGAGTTGGCACTCGCTCTGTCTCTGGTTCGTCTTGTTCCGATTCTCCGCGTCTGTGAAGATATCTATGAGTGTTGTGCGCGTTTGAGTGTAGGTATAAAAGTCGCGGTACATCATGATCATAAGCGTTCATTCTGTACTTTCTTTATTTTGTGATTGAACCCTTTAGCAACCCACACGGATCTTGAACTCCGACGGATCCACAGCAACCTCATATAGTAATAATACCTCAATGGTCTCTTTACCTAAACATTTTTTATTAATTTGCCGTAATCTAAGAACACAAGAGCAACAGGAAGTCATCTGCTTGACTTCCTTCTTACATAAGTCATATCTCGGCACTTTACCTTTACTTTTTAGTTAAAGTAACGTCTAATTTCTTTGGATTGCGTGAGGCACATTACTGTGGCCTGGGGGCAGGCAAAAAGGTTAATGATGAAAGTGGCTCCAATGTCTCAGTATGTAATAATAGTGGAATTTTCATGATAAATCGCACTGAATATGATTTAACGCTTTGTTTTCTAATGAAGGTTATTAGTGAGTGTTATGTCGCAAATTTTGGTAAGTAAAAATAGGTGACTAAGTTCTGTATATTTTCGTAAACTTTCGCGATTTGTACACATTATAGAATTTTATAAGCTACGGGTCTTAATCGCGTAAATATTTTATAGATATTAGAGTCTACCCGTGACCACGGCCGTTGCAATACGGTCGAAACGTCGGGCAATATGCGAAGGTATTTAGCCTTAAAATAAAATATTTACGCGATTAAGACCCGTAGCTTATAAAATTCTATGACTAAGTTCTGGTTACGGCGAACTATTACCTACTGAGATAGGATAAATAACATATCAAAACTTTCTTGTATTTCCTTACGGCAATTTGTTAATTGTCGTCCACATGCCGTGTAGTGCCGGCTTAAGAATAGTACCACCCCATCTCTTCCCGTGGGTGTCGTCAAGGCGACTAAGGGATTTCACACCGGAGGATAGGCAGCAGCGTCCTCTGCGTACTTATAGCCGTACTGCGATCACCAACCCGCTCGCCAAGCGTGGTGATTATGGCAATTACCCCCAGGATCTACATACTAGTAGGTTCTACTGGGGAGACCCGTGCGCCATCATATGGGTTGATATGTATGTATGTATGTAATTTGTTAATTTACAATTGAGACTAGGGAAGAATATTTGAGCACATCTTAAGAAGTACCTTCCTATGTTAATGTTCTGTACTGCAGAAGATTGCTGCAGACTGATCACCTAAAGCTGTAGGCAATAATTAATTCTTCTCATGAGTGCTACACTTGGAATTGCCGCTTAATCTAATTTTGTGTTATTTTTTAAAATTGCTTTTATTTGGTTTTACGAAATAAAGATATTTGAAGTTTAGAGACAGATCACTTAAAGCTATAATCATTATAGGCAATATGTATTTATGTAAACCAAGAGTTTTTAAATTCCCCTAAAAAGTAAGGTTTTTGAAATCTCCAAAAAAGCAAAGGTTTTAAATCCCCAAAAAACGAAAACGAGCACACATTAACGACTGCACTACAATGGCAAAATCCCCAAATGATCGTTTCCCGCCCCCTGTTTAAGCTCTAAGTAGGCTTAATATGGTACTTAAGTAGTATTCTATTTTTTGGCAAAGACGTGCTAAGTTCACTTGTTTGGAAACTTTTGGAAAAAATCTGAGGGCCTTTATTACTGTGTGACACCTGACAAAAACATTTAACTACTCTCGTTATCTTTTAATGCCCAAATATTGAAGTAGCCTTCCGTCATGCGATTGTACTTCACATTTATATTCACGAAAACGAGGAAACTATTGTATAAGCAGCACTCATTTAAACCTCGCATGTCCTTAAGGTTGGTACTGACCAACTTACATACATTATATACATTAAGTAGGTAATATATTACAAAGCAATCATTCACATAGTCAGTATGTGCAAATGAACACGAACACGTGAAAAACGAGTGAAAAGGTGTCTTTGGATCGGTCATTTAATTATACATTTGACTGTAATAAAGTTAAAAATTAAAGGTGCAATAAAATAATTACCTAAATAAATTTAGTAGGAACGGTGAAACAGGATACTTATTCGTTCTTATTATATGCCAAAATGTTTTGTCTAATTGATGGATAATAAAACAGACTGAGCTTCTGACATATAAAGCCTACCTATGTAAATTAACCGCTGCATCATTAAACACACTATATAGGTATCTCAGATTATAGAATTTTATAAGCTACGGGTCTTAATCGCGTACATATTCTACTTTAAGGCTTAAAAATACCTTTGTTTATTGCCCGACGTTAAAGTAGAATATTTACGCGATTAAGACCCGTAGCTTATAAAATTCTATAATGTGTACCAATAGCTAAAGTTTACGAACATATATTAGGTATCTCAGTACAAAAAATTGCTTATTTTCATGCACACACACAGGCATGGCATTTCATGCGCATTACATGACAACAACCCTGTTGCAAAATATCGCGACTACTGATATAAAACAGAATTAAGCCATCAGACTGTTTATTAATACTGGCTATAAATTGTCGAGACACACCCACTGCGATCGAATCTGCAAACATTTGTTATACAAAATATGATAGGATTTTTGATAAAGAAAATTTCTATCACAGAATCCAACTTGATACCGTCCAACCTGATGGTTAATAGACAAATGGTAAATAATCTAATAGGAGATTACCTACTGAGGCAAGCCATCTACGCAGGACCCCCCCCCTCACAAGGGACCAGCCAACTATGCAAGTATAGTAGGTATATAAAATATAGTAAAAATAGTATATTATAGTAGGTACTCACTCTCTATTCCATCGTTCTTTGGAATTCATATCGGACAGAAATCTGACACGACCGAAGAGAGTTTAGGCGCAGGACCGATGGCTTAACGTGTTCTTCGATACTCGGATGTGCTATGTGACATTTTGAAAAACGGTCACAAACGGTTGCTTTTTATGGACCGACAGTGGTAATGTGATCACGGCCGTTGCAATACGATCGAAATTTCGAGCAATAAAACAAAGGATTAAGACCCGTAGCTTTCATTAGGTACTATAACATATAGTAATTACTTACAAACTTTATAATAACAATCAATAGGCAAATCACTCACAGTCGTTCATTAAAACTAAACTCCTTCATTTGCTTTACTAAGTACAACATACTCGTACTTAAAAGTGTTTTAAAACCATGTAATTTTCACGGCATGCCAGCTTAGGCCGAGGTATCGCGTGCAAGGCCTTATTCACTCATAGAGTTGATTTATAAACGAGTGTACAATTAGATTGAACTGAACATTTCGTGCGAAAGTAGCTAAAATAATTTTAAAGGGAAATGAGGAAAGTTATAGTGAAGAAAATATAGATTTATTGCGATTTGGGTTTTAACGAATCAGGTTTTTTTTTATACCCAAGTACTACGAAATGAAGAGACGAGTCGATTGTGGACCTAATGTTAGGTAAGCGTCACACTAGGTGACGCTAACACCCTTATACTTAGTATCAGTGCCAACGAAATCCTTGTTGTGGTGTCACTGCACCGCGCTCACCATTTGCTATAGTGCCCTTCAACCGAAACTTAGTGATGTTTTAACATCACTATTTCTTATCTGACACTGTTGTAGTACCAATGATCTATGATTTAGACCTAACCACCAGTGCCGAATTCAAGATTTTATTTTGGGGGTGTTAGACCCAGACGTTGAACTCATGATTTCTGTTTGGATCGAACCCGCTGATGGTAGGTTTACTTTTTACATAAGGGAAGACTTAGATACTGGAGGAGAGAAGGTTAGATGGAGATAAACACAAAACTCGAGAACGCCTAGATCAATTCTCCATTTTTTTTCCAAAAATTTGTTAAAGCTCGAGGAAGTTCGTATGAAGACAAAAATTGAGAAAAGTTCTCTCAGTCTATATCAAACTGTTCCTACTTGATCCGCAGTAGCCGCGCCAGTGTCATACAACCCAATATACCAACATGGTTTCTGTAATTGACATACTCACATCACTCGCTCCATAATTTGTGTCGTGTATAATTTTATAATTAATGATGAATTAGTTTATTAAGTTTTTATATAATTGTAATTTAATTTATATATTAGTTTTTGAAGTTTTTATATAGGCCTTAGTAGCCTAAAATAAATAGTTATTATTATTATACTAACCTACATATTGACACATAATATAAAAGTTATGCAATAACTAGATACACTTTACTCGTACTTAATAGACTTTTATTCACCAAACGTATTTATTACAATAGCACGCTATAAATCATTGAAGATGTGTTCTTATTTGTATTAATTTAATTTATACACGCACTATTACGGTAAATGACAGTTAAAACAAAATGGCTGACATTACAAGATGTCGTTTCTAATTAATATGAAAGCTTTGTTAGTTTTCTGCAATGGGTTACATGTTTTGTCCTCGTTTTCAGAGACATACGTGGTTATTTTACTTATTCTCGTATTGTATAAGAAAATTATGTCAGTTAAGCAGCTTTGAATTTTAATTAGATAAATTAAATGTGGTTTACTTCTGTGACTTGAATTGTGCAAGACAACTTAAATGGCTTATAACTATGCAAGCTTCCAATATTTTCATTACTTATCTTTTTTTGAAGTAAAAATCTTGTTAGGGTAGGTATCTGAGCTCTGCAGTTTTGTACTATACCTAAAATAACCTTGTATATATCCACTTAACCACCTAGGTTCAGCAGGTAGCGTTCAGCAAGCAGCAGCTCACTGCTAAACTGTCAATCTCAATTTGGGAATCTCTACGTTTCAGAACAGTAACTAGGCGGCAACGAGCGAAGCGTCGAGTAATAAATTGCAAATTGATTGATGACATGCACTTTTGTATCATTACCTGTTCGATATTTAAAAGTATTCAGGCACAGGACGCAAATTGATATTACCATCAAGGTGCATCAACAACGATATTTTTTTTTAACTTTTTGCATCGATGCAACTTTCTATAAGTTTCGCGATGGAGTTGTCAAAATGGTGGAAAATCATAGTCATATAATATACAGCTCTGCACGTTACGAACGAAAATGTATAGATAACATAATTTTGTAAATTTAAAGTGTGGGTACAATGATAATAATAATATATTATAATACCATCTTTGGACAACTCATATAACGCTATCTAATCCCAAACTAAGCAGAGCTTGTACTATGGAAACCAGACAACTGACAAATATTTCTAAATATAAACATATTTTAGATAAATAACACCCAGACACAGAATAAGCTATCGTTCTCATCACACAAAGTTTTATCCTGGGTTTCTCTTTTATCGTATTTTTTTTTAAAGATGACTCCCGCAATAGGTTGCAAAGCCCTGTGTCTGGGGACTTTACAAACATACAAGTCACGGACACAAAGTACACCCAGACTAGGAGCAACAATTTGTGGATCACACATAGTGGTGTCCCGTGTGGGAATCGAACACACAACCTCTTGCGTAGCAGTCGGATACACTCTCACCGCGCCACAGAGGCAGTCAAAATGATTAATTTAGGTTGGGTTTGAATCGAACCCACGACCTCCGGATTAGCATGAACTTCTCGTGGTCAATTATTGCTATTCGTTGATGTTCTTCATTCTTTATACCGCTAATGACACATTTAACCGCAAATATGATAATCAAAAACAAATTGATTTTAAAAGTTGTACAACGGTAGAAACAGTTCGACTGCCTCTGTGGCGCGGTGGGAGTGTATCCGACTGCTACGCAACAGGTCGTGGGTTCGATCCCCACCCAGGATAAAACTTTGTGTGATGAGCACGATGGTTTATTCTGTATCTGCGTGCTATTTATCTATATTAAGTATGTATTTAGAAATATATAAGTATATTTATCGGTTGCCTGGTTTCCATAGTACAAGCTCTGCTTAGTTTGGGATCAGATAGCTTTGTGTGAGTTGTCCCAAGATTTATTTATTATTTATTTAAACACTTTTTAAAAACGTTGATCCTTAAAAAGCAACGTTTGTGTTTCAAGTTTATATTTTCATGTCCGTCCGTCCACCTGTCAGCAGCTTATTAAAATAGCTTTAAGTCAAGAGAGAAGTCGAGTTAACGGGAATGACATCGCGTGCTAATAATATCTAGGCATAACATATAGGTCACACCCAACAGCCTACAATTTCTATTTATATCCTTCATACATCATATACATCACACATATCAACCCATAAGATGGCCCACTGCTGGGCACGGGTCTCCCCAGTAGAACCTACTAGTATGTAGATCCTGGGGGTAATTGCCATAATCGCCACGCTTGGCGAGCGGGTTGGCGATCGCAGTAGGGCTTTAAGTACGCAGAGGACGCTGCTGCCCGTCCTCCGGGGTGAAATCCCTCAGTCGCCTTGACGACACCCACGGGTAGAGATGGGGTGGTACTATTCTTAAGCCGGCACCACACGGCATTCTTCATACAAATGACGTCAAACTTTAATAGGTCATTACGATCCCCCAGTGGCCTCGTTACCTAGAACTGGACGAGGCTTTTGTATGCTTTTAGGGTCAGCTTTATATACCTAATGTTACGAGCTAGAAAATTGGGCGTGTTAACTAACCAAATTAGGGTTAATGAAAGCATTAAATTGATGTACAATACATGTTATTAAAAACTTTTGGAAAAATATTTTTTAGGCAGACATGATATGACAGTACATAGGTACCTACACTTAACCCATTTCGGTCAAGGCCAATCTCATCACAAACTAGCCATTAACGCAGCAGATGTCGTCCTTTAAAAAACAAAAAAAATTATAGTACTTTTTATAGGCATTTCTTGCCAATTAATTTATAAATACAATAATTGCATTTAAAAGAAAAAATTGAAGTTCAGACTCAGGAATCAAACCCGAGACTTCCGATCGCTTTATTAGCGCGACAGCCGAACCATCTAACCTGAACTATGTCACTAAACTTGAAATTTCTCTTCCCTTGTTGCTTACGAGTTGGGCCCTCGCAAGCGCCATCTAGCCATGTCCTTAAGAACTATTATAGCTTTTGTTATTGCTTCGTGACAGAGAGCATTTTTAACAAATAATGATGTCGCTGGCCGAATATTATAGTAATTTTTATAGGCACACAACACTAAAGTTTCCAGCGCGTAATTCTAAATCGCGTGAATTAAATTATTCACGCGATTAAGACCCATAGGATATTTAATTTAATGTGTACAAATCGCGAACGTTTATCAACGTTATTATATTCGTCTGTTCTATCGCCACAGAGTCATGAACGTCGCATTTTTAATAATACTGCTAGGGCAATGATTACTTGCTCATTAAGTTACAACTATTACATATAATTAACATGCCTAGGTACATTGATAAACCTTTTATGGATTATAAACCTACTATTTTCCGGTCATTTACTCGACTTCCTTACTACTTACTAAAATAATTATTTTCCTCTATAAAGGCCGACGCAAATGAGTTCTTCCTATATTTACAATGACAACGCCATTAATACGCATGCCAATAAAAAAGTTTCTTTCGTTGCGTGCACGCAGCCATTGATAAAGATCGAATTCGAATTTTAAACCGCAACGATTCTTCATTGAAGTTTAAAATTTATAGCAGTTTAAAAATAAGCTTCGTTAATTCAGAATTCCAAATAAAATAAGAACTTTTTGATGAATTATTGTACTTTCTGTAGAGTTTAAACGAATACACAGGCGGTTTCTTTAATGCCAGTTATTTTGGTTTAAAAAATTTATGTTAGTTGTGATTATTTTTGTCTGAAGGAAGACATCTACTATTGCGCACTACACGATTCCCAATATTATTATTGTCAAAAATTTCACGCCTCATTTTTTTTATGTTGTAGCAAAATATCAAATTTTTCAATTATTCAGGTAAAAGTTGATACCTACAACAAACTTAGACTTTAGACTTTAACTTACTACAACTTAGATAATTCTTTGACCACTTCTTAACAAAATTCATAAGAATTTCCAAATATTTTTTTATGAAACCTAAAATCATTGAAATGAAAACTAGGTTTAGTTGGTCAGAAAGTCGTGATCGAAGTAAAACGGAGTCTCCTTTGTGCCAGACGTATTGTCCTTTACGACCATTTCACTTTTGATACAGTTAGTTTTGCAGTACTGATACTGCAAAACTAACTGTATCAAAAGTGAAATGATCGATACCTTTTGTTCATCTTTTCCTGCACTTTTCGGAAGCTATCTATCTCTCTGAAACTCTATTTATCTCTCTAAAGCCACTTGACCTCCACTTCGATTCACTTGCTAAACTTAAATCAAGAATTTTGAATTGTTTGCTAGAGATATGTTAGTCTTGCAGTATTTTTCTTTGTTGTTTTATGTTCTACTATGTATTTTTTTTTTCTCTTTAATTTAAAAAAATATAGTTTTTACAATGTTGGTATGTGTGTATGGTAGGGTTAGTCTATAATTGTTTCTCCTTTATTTAGTGCATGTGGTGTTTACCTATAAGTGATTGTTACACTCTTTGTCGTATTTCACCTTTGTTTTTAATGTATTGTTAGTGTAAATAATTGTTGGTGAACCTAATAAATAAAATAAATCAAAATAAAAAGCCCAAACAACTCGGTTATAAGGAGTCGCGTTACCTAATTGACCGCTATAGTCCTACTTACGTCTGGTCTCAATTATCTAACTTTCGATGGATTTGGCTAGTAGATGTATGTATTTGGCATAAGCTCCATATAAAATATGTCAAAATTCTACCTCTAGTAGCCAAATCTATCGATAGGTAGATTATTGCCGCGTCTCGCAAACGTAGTGTAGGACCCCCTTAGGCCAGGTGGAGTGATGATTTACGCAAAACGGCTGGCAGGAGCTGGATGCGAGAAGCCGAGGATAGAACAAAGTGGCGTGCGATTGGATAGGCCTATGTCTAGCAGTGGACTGCGATAGGCTGATGATGATGAGACCAGCTGTTAGTAGGTACTCTGGTCTGGCTATAACGTGAGTGACATCTATTTCAAATGCCGAATCGAGATACCATCATGGGAACTTTTTTGACATTTAAAACAAATGGCCGTTGTTGTTACCTTTACAAGTATTATCTTCTATTAGATTTTGTCAACTGAGCGACAAACTGCCAAAATCAAATATTTGTGTTCGTGACTTGTTTGTTTGTAAAGTCCCCCGCGACACAGGGCTTGTACCCTAATGCGGGAGTCGTAGCCCTAAAAAAAAAAAAAAAATGTTGTTGTCAGCGGGCGGTAGCCTTTCCAGTATACTATACCTAGTAGTCAGTGCGTTAACTGATAGTGTCCCTGTCACTCAAAGGTGCAGAATAGGGACAGAAATATTTTATTATTTATCGTTTGAGTATTTAGGTGTAAAAGAAGAAACGTGACTATGTGGTCCACAGACTATGTGTGGTAACAATAGCTGACGTAGGTCCTTAATTGTTCCGCGCCAAGCTCACTCTTACATATTTGTAATGTTTTCTTTTTTTTTGTATCGTGGTATAAATAAAACTATTTTATTTCTTTCTATAATCTTAAGAACTTGAAAACACAGTTGGCAGTTCTTTGCTTCAATTTTAGATGCCGGATTAGGAATCTAGACATTATATAATTAAAGGATGTGACCTAATTTACATCCAATTTTGACTTACGTAAATAATTTACAAAAATTGCAAAAATCGTCCAGTAAAAAATAAAAATGTCGTTACGTCCTACGGCAGCCATATTTGATTCATGTGCACGTAATAATGTACACCTATGATCCATAATACTCCTTCCATTAGTGATGTCACAGTCTACCCGATTGTGCACAATTATGCACAATGTGCAATTTATTTTGTGCGATTTTCTTCGCGTCGTGACTTGCTCGCAACTTTCTATCATAGAGATGATTAAAGCTCTAACTTCAGTACGTATTGTGGAAGCCATTTTCTTCACAATTGTGTTACGTCAAAAATTGTGTCAGTACTGCACTAAATATGGTTTTAAATTACGTTTAATTTACTTAATTAATTCTGTGAATCTTCCCAGGGAAATGTGGGAAGATATTTAAGCGTCTTATGTCATTTTCAGTGGTATTTAAACCAGTTTATTTAGTCACGAAAGGACAGTGATCTTTTCAACACTGGTTTAGAATGGTATATACGATATGATACACGCGTAAATATTGACGAGTATTCACAGTTTGCGTAGCCATGGTACCTAGTAGGGATGTTACCGAGGTGGTTTTATCGGAACCGAAGTCGGAGTCGGAGTTTTTAAATTTGGTATTTCGAAGTCGGAATCGGAGCCGGAAGTGGTGGGAGAAGTGATAAGGCTAATTTCCTAAGGATAGGCTTATTTTCTTTAAAAAATAAGATAAGAATAGAAACATTACCCAATCATATTAAATGTGTGAAGGAAATATTGGCTTAGGCGAAACTCGAACCCGCTTTCATAGGGTATCCGTGAGAATTTTACCTTTATACATTTATTATGTATAAATTAGCTTAAAAGAGCGTCCGCCGCACACTAGATACCTCCGATTTAAAAGTATCGGATCCAAAGTCGGAGTCGGAGGTGTTTCGACTTTTCGGAATCGGAGTCAAAGCTCGGTACCTAACCCCGGCAATATTTTATAGGTGCAATAAATTTTTTTAGTGGACAAACTAGTTTTAAATATTACATAATAATAAAGACCTTAATTGGTAAACCACTGAAGTAATCATTCCAATAGTACCTATTATCCGTATAAACCTACGTTTATGTTTTGCTTCTAATGTGATCGATCAACGTCAGGTTAGATCCGGGCCGAGATAGGTGACGTAACTAGTTCAGAACCCATTGAGTACCTACACACAACATAGAATTGATCGGTATTGGTTTGCGGTTACGAGTCAAATACCTACGTTATTTTATTAGGGTTCCGTAGCCAAAATGGCAAAAACGGAACCCTTATAGTTTCGTCATGTTCGTCTGTCCGTCCGTATGTCACAGGCATTTTACTCAATGAATCTTGATGAAATTAGGTGAAAAGGCGTCTTGTAGTAGCCGCTACTCTTCGTCGTCTCTTTTTAGGAGGGGCACTCCAATGTGTCCGACTGCTACGCAAGAGGTCGTGGGTTCGATTCCCACACGGGACACCAATTTGTGTGATCCACAAATTTATGTTCCGAGTCTGGGTATACTTTATGTCCGTCACTTGTATGTTTGTAAAGTCCCCTGCTACACAGGGCTTTAAATTGTACCCACCCTAACTGCGGGAGTCGTCTATTTTTTCTATAAAAAAAACTACATGCCTACATACACTCGGAAAACCTAACTTTCCTTTTGTCGCAGTTAAGTAAAATACACCAAGAATATCTGGCTCCTAAAAATCCGTTACATTTCAAAGAAACATACAAAAAAGCAGCAAAATTTCTACCATACATAAAAGCTTTCTTTTAATTCACTCACATCTCTCCCGTTCATTTAACGCGATACCGCGAATTAATCGAGAATACCGCAATGTTTTAAGGTGGTCGTGCACTTTACCGTAACAATATGTAGAAAGGATTGAGGCACAAAGCACAGAAAGTACAGACGGCAACAGGCCTCAAATCATTGGGAATAGTCTCGGTATTTTGTGTTCATATAAACGTGTTCGAGAAACGCACTAAAATATTTGAAATAAATTCTGTTTCTGTGAGAGTCTGAAGCCTATGATAGGTAAAGGTGTACCTAAACAGGGGTGTATTCTGCTGTTTCAAAATTTGTTAAGGGGCCTGATGTCCAATGTCAAAAAAGGAGCGATGTATGCTACATAAATTTGCAATTGACTCTTCAGTGAGTGTCACTGGGATGGGGGGGGGGGGGTGAAATTGGTATAGCCCCTATAGCCTGGGAGGCCTGTTTAATTGATACGGCTGATATGGCGGCATAATTATAAGTCACCAGGACCACTCCGCTTTCTAGCAATTTTACATTTCTTGGTGGGTACAGCACAATTAAAAAAAGTATCTAACTAGGGATGTTTATATCTGTGCGTTTCTTGAGTAATAATAAAATAAATATAATAATAAAAGTTCTTTTTTTGCATGAACATAGTTAAATAGATGGTAATTACATAATTGTCTTACAGCGAGGACAGTATGTTCTTTTTAAACAGCTGATTAAAATACTAGTTGCTGAAAATAGTTAATAATAGTTCTCAGTAATAGTTCTCAGTAATGGTCAGCCAGACCATATTAGCTAAAGGTCCGAATAGCCGTTGAAGCAACAAGTCCTAGAGAGGCGACCGCGTCTCAAGACGACCACCTAAAAAGGGAGGAACCAACGGATGTTGTGGCGTAAATTAGGAGGGGCCTATGTCCAGCAGTGGACCGATATAGGCTGATTGATTGATTAAGGGAAAGTTTTAAACGTAAGCTTTCCTTCTGTTCTTTCAGTATAATGTGATCGCGGGTCGTCCTTGAGTGAGCCGCCGAGTGAGGTGATTGACCGTGTGTGCGGCACTAAAACGGCGAATATTTAACACTAACTGTTGCCGGCGGCTTTACAATCGTGAAAGTACCTCTTTGGTCTTCAGTTTGATGTCGGCAATATTGTCAAAGTTCTTTGAGTTTGTATTAATTCTTGAACAAATGTTCATCCCTCTTCGGTGGTAGTGACAATGAGCAATGACTGCCTCTGTGGCGCGGTGGGAGTGTTTCTGACTGCTACACAAGAGGTCGTGGGTTCGATCCCCACCTAGGATAAAACTTTGTGTGATGAGCACGATGGTTTATTCTGTGTCTGTGCTATTTATCTATAATATGTATGTATTTAGAAATATATAAGTATATTTATCAGTTGTCTGGTTTCTATAGTACAAGCTCTGCTTAGTTTGGGGTCAGATAGCGTTGTGTGGTTTGTCCCAAGATATTATTATTATTATTCAGTCGAGTCTGGGGAGGCTATTACCCCTGTTGCCTGTTGCCCCCCCCCCCCCCATTTGTACCATTACTTATTGATACAGTTTCATCACTTTACATAATGTCTATCAAACAAACTAAACACAGTTTACATAACTTTTAACTTCTTCTTCCTTTTTGTTCATTTGTCAAACTATTACTAAACTTACAAGCTCTTCAAATAAGTGCAATAAACTATCTCTACTTATGTTACGTAACAAATAAATATATATAACAATGATTGTTTAGCAATAACACAATAACAGACACTTATTGTATGTTATTAACTATCTATTATAAAACAGACGTAATAAATAATGACTAAATTAGTAATAAAATAAATAATTGACATCGTGTAATGATTGTTCTTGTTATGATTATCGAGTACTAGCGGACGCCTCGCGGTTTCACCCGCGTAGTTCTCGTTCCCGTGGGAATACAGGAATCAAAAAGCCTATGCCACCCGGGGTTAGTGTAGCTTCACAACGATGAAAGAATTTTTCAAATCCGTCCAGTAGTTTCGGAGCCTATTCAATACAAATAAACAATCAAATCTTTCCTCTTTATAATATTACTAGCTGTCCCGCGCAACTTCGTCTGCGTATATTTTCACCCTTTTTTTATAATCCTATGTTACTTCTAATACCTCCAAGAATATGTGTACAAAGTTTCATGATGATCGGTTGAGAAGTTTTCGCGTGAAAGCGTAACAAACAAACTTACATTCACATTTATTTATTAGAGGGATAGGGATATAGTATATAGTATAGAATAGATAATCGGTTTCCGGAAATAAACTATCGGTTATTGAAACGTTTTTGTTTTAAACATTCTTCTATTCGGACCATTCATAGGGAATTCCAAAATCCCGTTGTGTTCTAATTCTATCCATAGTACCTACTGCCGATGTGAAGTCACTAACCTAAAATAAGCCATTGAGCTTAGCTGGAGGGGTTGATAAGACTGCTTAGTACTCTTACTAGCAATAAGGGATTGTGGATTCTATATTTCTATGTACCTACAATCCCACATTGCTAGTTATCTTTAAAAATATCATCATAGGAAATCCCGTTGTCCATATATTTCACAAGCTGTTCCTCTTGTCTTCGCCCACTTGTTTGTTGGTCATAGCGATAAAACGTTTGCCTATGTTTTTTCTTTAACTTTGACCCATCTCTATGTCAAATTTCATTAAAATCGGCGAAGTTGTTTCAGACAATGATCTTTAACTAGTATTCGTATGCGGAAATTTTCCCCGTTTTTGCAACATTTTTCGTTGCTGCTCTTTATGACTAATTATGACTTAAATTAAGACTTAAAATTATTAATTTTCACAAAAACACAAATACAAGTCGCAGTCAGGATTGGTACACAGGATATGTTGTTGATATATAGCCTTCCTCGATAAATGGGCTATCCAACAGTAAAATAATTTTTCAATTCGGACCCGTAGTTCCTGAGATTATTGCGTTCAAACAAACAAACTCTTCAGCTTTATAATATTAGTATAGACAAGCAAACAAAAAAGTTATTTTAACATTATTTTCTAATTTTAGTTAAGACAATAGTGTTTCCAAGTATCAATTCGATATATTTCTCGACGATTTAATATACAAATATATTTATTGTTCTATTACCATATTGATTGACAGATGAAAAGTAATTATAATTAAACATTTTGTACGGTGCCGCCGACTCATTACGACAAATGATTCAATAAAAGGTTGATTGTTTGATTAAGGGCTTAACATTATTATATTTTTGTAATTGTAACTGTCATATTTGGTATTAGTTAAATTGATATGCATGAAACATATTTTTAATAACTGTTATTCTATCTTTGGTATTTGTAGACATATAATTGGGTATTTGACTACTATCAAAATAAAATATTTTGTATTATATGCAATAATCTATACCAATATTATAAAGCTGATTAGTTTGTTTGTTTGAACGCGATAATCTCAGGAACTACTAATGTAATATAACCCCCGTAGTTAGTTCGTCTACCTATCGTTCTTTCACCGTTCTTAAAAGGCGAATCACAATAAAATCTAATATATAAAATTCTCGTGTCACAGTTTTCGTTGCCATACTCCTCCGAAACGGCTTGACCGATTTTGATGAAATTTTTTGTGCTTATCCGGTATCTATGAGAATCGGCTAACATCTATTTTTCATACCCCTAAGAGTTTGTTTGTTTGTTTGAATGCGATAAGCTCAGGAACTACTGGGCTGCACTGAAAAATTTATTTTGTTGTTGGATAGCCCATTTATCAAGGAAGGCTATAGGTTATAACATCACGCTACGACCAATAGGAGCGGAGCAGCAATGAAAAATGTTATAAAAAAAAGGAAGAAAAAAGGGAAAATTACAATCTATTATTCATGCCCCTAAGTGATAGGGTTATCCACCCCTAACATTTATAACTATACTATAATATTAGAAGAGAGAGAAGAGTTTGTTTGTTTGTTTGAACGCGATAATCTCAGAAACTACGGGTCCAAATTGAAAAAAAATATTTTACTTTTAGATAGCCCATTTATTGATGAATGCTATAGGCTATAAAACATCGCGCTACAACTAATGGGAGCGGAGCAGCAAGTAAAAATGTTTGCAAATAGGGAAAATTTACGCAGACGAAGTTGCGCGGGTCAGCTAGTAACATATAACAACGGAAACGTCACGTATAAATCATAGGGCTGTCAGAGGCTGAAGTATTCGTATTGAATAATTTTGCAAAACCAATAGACTACTTGTCTGTTTTTGATTTAGTGTCGTTCCTTGAATGTCCTGTGCAGACAAAGATGAATTATTTATTTAATAGATAACGAGATTTGACAGAATATTTTGTTTAAGAAAATATTTCCATCAAACACGCAACAACAAAATATTAAATGAACCATAAACAAAAGAAAACATTAACTGGCTGATTTAAAAAGCACATCTCAAACCACTAGACGGATTGAGTTTTTTTTTAAAGACGACTCCCTCAGTAGGGTACAAGCCCTGTGTCGCGGGGGACTTTACAAACATACAAGTCTCGACACAGAGTACACCCAGACTCGGAACAACAATTTGTGGATCACACGAAGTGTTGTGATATGTTAATTATTGTATGTATTAACCCTATTTAAAGCAAATAAAAATATTTGTATTGTACTAAGGATGTTTATGTATTTTTGACAACAAAATCACAGTTTTCAATTTTTTTGTCTGTCTATGTGTTTGTTCCGGCTAATCTCTGAAACGGTAGGACAGATTTTGATGGGACTTTCACTGTCAGACAGCTGATGATGTAAGAAGTAGCTCAAGCTTTTATGATCACGCTAACGTATATAGGGAGTGAGCAGCACTGCAACTTCACGCGGACGAAGTCGCGGGCACAGCTAGTACAAACATGGTTGTAGTATAGTATCTATAGTATCAATATACAAGTAAATAAACGTTATATCTATACTAATATTATAAAGCTGAAGAGTTTGTTTATTTGAACGCGGTAATCTCAGGAACTACTGATCCGAATTGAAAAATTATTTCACTGTTGGATAGCCCATTTATTGAGGAAGGCTATAGGCTATATATCATCGCGCTACGACCAATAGGAGCGGCGCAGCGTTGAGAAATATTGCAAAAACGGGGAAAATTTACGCAGACGAAGTTGCGCTGGACAGCTAATAAATGATAAATGGCATCTCGTGGTGCGAATCCTGTTTAATTAATATATCTAGAAACATGATATCAATTGGTTCCACAGGATGTAGAAAGTTCATTTATTTAATGACTACCTACAGTATCTAATGATAGTTTCTTAAGTTTTATGTTTCAATTAGCATGTGGATAGCACTGAGGAAGGTTAATAATATGTTTATTTGGTAGATTACAATGGAAATAAAATTTATCTACACCAGTTAAACAATACGATGTCTTAAAATTTATATGATTATGTTTAATCAAAAAAGGCTCAAAGCTTTTCTTTTGGAGAAGTGTTAATATTCAATAGATGAATTTGGTTGTGTTAATGATAATATATAAACTTGACATAAATAATATATAAAATTGTGAAAATTGATTGTATTTTTTTTTTGTAAACATTAATATGTGCAACTATTTATCTTACTTCTATAATTATTATTACTTTTTTAATTTGACATACCTACTCAGAATTTTAATTTTTAATCATCGAAAACTAATTATATTATGTTTGACTTTTTTGTGTTTTTTTTTTACTATGATTAGTTTGTTATTATTATTTTTACATTCAGACACAATTGTATAATCGTTTATTGAATAAATGAATTGAATCCTAATTTCCCTGAACTCAGTGGCGGCGCATAGACCCGGACAAAGAAAACGCTGATAAACAAAGTTGGCTAAGTACGAGTGGTACTCGCGCACCGAGGGTTTCGTACATATGCAGCTATCCCTGTTGCACATATACGGAACCCTCGATGCCTGAGTACCTACCACTTGCATTTTAAATTTTTGTCATCATGAGTTTTTAGGCCGGGTCTATCCGCCAGGTCGTCACTGCCTGGCTGTTGGTCTAGTAGTTAGTGACAATGAATGCTAAGCTAGAGGTCGAACGTCGTCAATAACTAGATACCACTCATAAATTCGAAAGCTAGTGAGTTTGGATGAAGGGATGGTTGGTGTTATCTCACACAAAAACTACTAAACTGATTTAGACGGAACTTTACAAATAACTTTTCAAAACAGTTATTTCCTTTTCTGTTTAAACTTCAGAATAGCACATAGACCACAAAATCCAACATAACACAAGCAAAGCCGAAGAGAATAGCTAGCAAGTTAAAACTTTGAAGAGAATACCAAAGAAAACCTAAAACTTCGTGATAGAGAATTCTAGCAGATTGCCTTGACAAACTGATACCTATTTATTTAACGTCAACAACTTAATTGCAAACCAGCAATTAAAAGATAAATTAACAAGAATACGGAAACCACACCGATAAGGATCGCCGCAGACTTGCAAAAAACAATTTCATTGTTCGTTGCGAACTTGCGATGGGAATATTGTCTCATTATTTGTATGCAGTCGTCCTAACCTCGTGGGAACTATTGTGTGAGTAACAGGACTTTGGTTGCAGTTCCTATTGCGTCATAAATGGTAGCCTTTGTAATCTAATGTGGTTAACGGTTAGTTGTTTTCTGGCCTGAGAATTTGGCGCCTAAGGTGTTTGGTGAACATGTATTGTCCATAACTGCTGAGGTGAAATATAGGTTTGGATGGAACACAGTTAGTTGAGCTATATCAACTCTACTAACTGGCGGAACTTCGTCTGCGTAAATTTTCCCAGTTTTTGCAACATTTCTCATTGCTGCTCTGCTCCTATTGATCGTAGCGTGGTGTTATAAAGCCTATAACATTCCTCGATAAATGGGCTATCCAATAGTAAAAGAATTTTTCAATTCGGACCAGTAGTTCCTGAGACGGTAATCTCAGGAACTAGGTAAAATAATTCTCATAATTTGTTTACAATATTTAAAAAGAATTCTCCTAATTTATTTAAGATACTATTAAACTTTCACACATAACAAAAACAAAATCATTAAATTCAATCAAAGCTTCCTTCCGATATCAAACTGAGACCATCTATTAAAGTTTTTACTTCAAAGTAAAAGCTTAACCGTTGTTTTAAAAAACTTCCCGCCCACATGACTATTTACTTCACGTAATATTGTAATCTGCCACCGACTTGTGGCATCATCAATCAGACTTTCTGAATTTGCGTGCAAACTATATTTATAAAAAACATCATATATTGCTAAAGGTTTGCAAACGATTTTAAGTACAACAGCAAAGGGGTTATGGTTTATTTTTAATTGGTGTTAGTGTGTGACATTGGACTTTGGAAATATTGTAATTTCAGTTATGAGGGTTTTCTTTAACTTTAGTTACAAGTTATAACTTACTGTAGTTTAAAAAAACGATACCAATTTTTTGGAAGATTATATTTTTACTAGCTGTCCCGCGCTACTTCGTCTTCGTAAATTTTCCCCGATTTTGCAATATTTCTCATTGCTGCTCCGCTCCTAATGGTCGTAGCGTGATGTTATATAGCCTTTCTCGATAAATGGGCTATCCAAAAATGAAAGAATTTTTCAATTCGAATCAGTAGTTCCTGAGATTATCGCGTTTAAACAAACTCTTCCGCTTTATAATATTAGTATAGATTTAAAGCAAAAACATCAAATGTTGCTAATGGTTTGCAAACGATTTTGAGTATAACAGCAAAGAGTTTATGGTTTATTTTTAATTGGTGGTACTGTGTGATGTTGACGTTAATTTCAGTTAAGAGGGTTTTCTTTAATTCTAGTTTTAAGTTAAAACTTAGTGTAGTTTAAAAAAACGCCACCAAGTTTTTGGGAAGATTATTCTTTATTGTATCTAAAGAGCTTTTAATTTATGAGTACTTACAAATTAATCACAATTCTTGAAGTCTGTTGTTTAGTAAAATAATTACCTGAAACAAAATAAGAAAACATTAACATTTAAAAAAAACACGAGGTGACGACTCATTGCGATTATTGCGAATTTACTAAACACGGCTCGCAAACTGTTTACGATATCAAATGTAATGAAATTACACTTCGATTAATAGTCGATTATATAAATATTCACACACTTTAAAAGAAATAAAATGTTCGTAACTGTACATTCTTCCAATTTCTCATGAACTTATGTCATTTTATTCGCCAAATCATCGAGTAACCCACTTCTCACAGTAATCGAGTGTACGATAATCGATACTCCAAATTACGCAACGTCCTACATTATATTACGAATATTATTAATAAAATAACTTCAGATTGTAATTATTTTAGTAAAAGCATACTTGCAGGTGCAAATGATCCGTAAAGTATTCATTTATTAAAGTGTAATCTTTAAAAAATACATTTAAAACGATCTTTAAATCTTTTCCCATGGATGCTGTTGTGAGAAAAACACAAAAACATAAAATATGTTGCCAAATAAATAATATCTCATATCCAATGTACTTTATACAAAAGAGACTGCCCATTTTATTTTCTACTATTTATTTCAACTTTGAGACAAAGATTTTTTTCTTTTGGAAAACTGAGTTTTTGTGAAAAACATATTTTTCCCTAATCACTTTGGCTAAACCTAACCGTTTAACCATCTAGGTATATAAACTTAGAATAACTGAATGTAGAAGGTATTAACGTTCTGTGTATACAAATAAACAAAAAAATAAAATTGAAGTGTCTGTTTATAATGTCAAAATAACAGTTTAATGCATATGAAGAAAGTATATATTTTTACATATATAATGTTTTTTAGAAAGACGACTCCCGCAGAACAAACATACAAGTCACGAACGCAAAGGAAAAACAATTTGAGGATCATGCAAAGTGGTGTTTCGTGTGGGAATCGAACCCACGACTTCTTGCGTAGCAGTCGGACACACTCCCACCGTGCCACAGAGACTTATAATAAAAACATTGTTTTATTTTTTTTTGTCTGCGTGTCTGTGTGTTTGTTCCAGCTAATCTCCGGCTGGACGGATTTTGACGGGATTTTCATGTCAGACTGAACTAAGACTACTTTTGTCACCAAGCTGACGTCTGTAGGGAGAGAACAGCACTGCGACTTCACGCGAATGATGTCCACAGACCTAGTAGGTAGTGAAAAAGGGACTAATAAGTAAGATGATGTATCTTACTTTAAGAGGGTGATAAGTAAGGCATGACAAAATCATAGAGTATAAATAGGTCCATTTATTAAGCGGCTTGCGCCAGCGCAAGCCTGAGGTGCGGGAAGCACGTTTTCAATTAGTTTTTTATAACTTTCACTGCATTTGCACTATTTCTCTTCAAAATAAATTTTCATAACTGTTACTATTTCTATATTATTATTAAATTACACTTAGGTAGTTACCTACTTATAGCTACAATAAATTATATTATATTAACTATCTGGGTGATTTTCGTACCGCCCTGTTATTTTTTTTATTTTTTATGTAAGAACCTTTTACAGAGTAATAAGCAGAAGCATCCATTAGAAAACCGAAAAAAAAATAATGAAGGAAATCGGTAAAGTCGTTCTATAGTTATCTCGTGACCAAGGGAAATAGGAATTCATATTATATATATTTCGGGACTTAATCGCGTGAATTATTTAATGGTACGAACCTTTTATCTACCCGACGTTTCGATCGAATTGCTATAAGTATGTAACTCAGACTAAAAGGTTTAAAAGTTATTTTTTTAAGAATACAGTCGTGGCAAATATCTCTAAAAAATAATGTTGTTTAATACATTCTACGTAGATATCACAATTCACATGCTTAGTAAAAAAACATTTTGTTGAAGAAACAACATTTAGATAGGAACAATTAAATTTTAATTGGACTTGACTCTGCGCTAATAATAGACGACAAATGAAAAAAGTTTATTTTTATAAATGTTGATAAACTTTCGCGATTTGTACACATTAATAAAACATATAAATTACGGGTCTTAATCGCGTCAATAATTTAAGTTAAAATACCTTGTTTATTGCCCGACGTTTCGACCGTATTGCAACGGCCGTTATATTTGAAAACGATACAATTGAAAATACAATACAATATCAAGAATGAAGGCTCTCAACATCACGTTAATAACAGATAAATGATAATAAACTGTACGATATTGCATTAAGTAGCACAACAGCCATTATCTAAGGACTTAGACCATAATATTATAAAGTAAATGTAAAAACAGATGGCATAATATAATTAGGTGTCATTAAAATATCATGGTAACATTGTCACAAATAAAAAATTATGTTTGTGATGAAATTGTACTACTTATATTAAATTGTATGATAAGAGAAAATAGGTACCTACTTACTTAATATTCAGTATCTCATATAAGAAAAAAGTTTAAGTCTATGGCGGTACCCACATAAGTAATACCTAGTCCTTATTCACGCTCTTTCATTCCGTTTTTGCGACAAGCCCATGCGGACTGTCAAAATCTTGTCAGAATGGGTAAATAGAGAGTTGCGCTTAGAAATGCATGCGCAGCAGACATATTTAATAAGAACCCAGGATCTAATCCTGCATCGCAAAAGTGATGTTGTCACAGCAAGGACTGCGGTCAGCCAGGCACCATCTCAGCGCCTGGTCGGACGACCCTCTCTTTGTGTTGAAGCTACGGTTATACCATAAATTGTCTTCTACTTACGAGTTTTTTAGCTATTCTTTGGAATGTGGGGTCACGCATTTCTAGCAGTCGTTTTAAACTGTCCAACTCAATTCTAGTAATTCAGTATTTTTTTAAGTTATCTAGCAAGATGGGATTCGGTTTTAGGATTAGAAGCTATCCTGTTAACGTCTCCTACTAAGCTCGGTTCGAATCCTACCCATTATACTACCGACGTGAACCCACTCTTAACACAAGCCTTTGAGCTTTGCTGGAGGGGTTAACAAGATTGGGCAGAACCGTTTAGGCGTCAAAGAATTCCTCCCCATCGACAACAGGTAACGTTCCCAGAAGGCTGGCAGCATTGCCACGTTGGATGGCAATGCTAATTCTTTGTGCAAAGAAAAGGCCAGCCTTCTGGTCACGGGAGGCACTGATAAGACGTCGGGAAATTTATATATAATAGGCGCGCACTTGGGCCCCACGGCCCTAGAGTCTCAACCCCAAACGGCTCAAATACATAATCCCCAACCAGATTACTGTATTTACGCTGTTTGAGGTTCTCAGCGGATGCAGCAGCAGCGCAGGCGTAATTCGCCGTGCTTGCGAGATGGGTAGGCGCCAAGGTATCGACGCAAGTTGCATCCCATACCAAGGGCCGACCCATCCTCCAAAGCAACAAAGACATACCGTCCGGCCTCTTACCATCACTGCGCGTCAAACCATTTGGTTCGATCACAGCTGGCACGCCAGCGGTCACCAGAGCCCGTCGGATTATGTCATTGATGCTTGCGTGGCGGGATATACGACCTGCGCTCCTGCTGCACGACAGGCCATGGTATCCGAGGCGAGGATATATATATATATATGTATATATATATATATATCTACGTCTCAAATGAGGAGCACGGTAAGGTGATTTTCAGATCTTGGGTATGCAAACAATATTTTGGGTGGCATTGATACTGTTATGGGCTAGCGTGACGCTTACCATCAGGCACTCGACCTGCTCGTCTCCTCATTTCGTAGTATAAAAAAAATGGATTTTATATTAATCTGTTCAGACGATGTTATATAAATTTACTTTTAAATAATATTCATTTACATAATTAGGTATTTAATAAAGCCAGTAATTATACAGAGTGTGCGTATTAAGTCGAGTCTAAATATTATACATTAAGTTAAAACTCATTATAATAAAAATAAATTGTTTCTGTTGACCCCACGTTCTAGTTTCACGAAGTTGGTTCCTTTCCTACGTATTTATATCTAATATATAAAATTCTCGTGTCACAGTTTTCGTTGCCATACTCCTCCGAAACGGCTTGACCGATTTTGATGAAATTTTGTGTGCATATTGGGTAGGTCTGAGAATCGGACAACATCTATTTTTCATATCCCTAAGAGTTTGTTTGTTTGTTTGAACGCGATAATCTCAGGAACTACTGGGCTGCACTGAAAAAATATTTTACTGTTGGATAGAGCCGATTTATTGAGAAAGGCTATAGGCTATATAACATCACGCTACGACATATAGGAACTGAGCAGCAATGATAAATGTTGCAAAAACGGGTAAAATTTACGCAGACGAAGTTGCGCGGGTCAGCTAGTATATTCTAGATTTTTCTATTATGAGACCTTACAATGACATTACTGCATCTACAGCGCAGTAATTATACGTACGACTGTCGTGGGTTTTTTTTTTAAATCGACTCCTGCGTTAATGTACAAACCCTGTGTCGCGGGGGACTTTACAAACATACAAGTCACGGACACAAAGTACACCCAGACTCGGAACAACTATTTGTGGATCAATAAAGTGGTGTCCCGTGTGGGAATTAACCACAGATTATCCCCTAAGGGGGTAATCTGTGGAATTAACCCACGACCTATTGCGTAGCAGTCGGACACTCTCCCACCGCGCCACAGAGGCAGTCATTTTTTTTTCTATAGAAGACAAAACTTTGTGTGATCGACTCAATCTTCTTAAGTCGTGTCACGGTGTTTGTGATCGAACTCCTCCGAAACGCTTGGCCGATTTTAATGTTTTTTTTTGTATATTAGGTAAGTAAGAGAATAGGTCGTAAGGTTTTATTTTAATTACGCATACGAAGGTGCGTGGGTCAGCTAGTTGTTTATAAATACATTCCAAACCTATTTTGATATAATTGAAATAGTAGACAAAGCCTTTGAGAGCTATTCATAAGTTTAAGCAACATTATTCTTGTTTTTATTTTTACAAAAGTAAAAACGAAAACAAATAATTACTTACTATTAATAAAATTCACCAGAAATAATACTAGGTATGTCACATAAGTATCAGGTAACCTTTCTCCAACTGACTAACAGTCTTGAAATATTAAAAAACACAGTTTACATAAATATAAACGTTACTTTCTGTGTAACAGAAAAACTACTTACAAGTACCGTAATTTGAAGTTGTAATAAAAAACAGCTTTTACTGAAAACCCGGTTCGTATATAAAGTTACGAGAACGATAGTTGTTTTAGTAAAAATATTAATTACTAGCTGACCCGCGGAACTTCGTCTGCGTTATTTTCCCCCGTTTTTGCAACATTTTCCATTGAAGCACCGCTCCTATTGGTAATGGCGTGACGTTATATATAGTCTATAAGCCTTCCTAGATAAATGGGCTATCCAACACTAAAATCATTTTTCAATTCGAACCTGTAGTTCCTGAGATTATCGCGTTCAAACAAACAAACATATAAACAAACAAACTCTTCAGCTTTATAATATTAGTTTACAATAAAGTGAGTTATTAAGTGCATAAAGCGTCTTCTAGACGGTTGGAAACAAGGCTTCCCGAAAAGGTGACCTTGCTGGTTTGCAACATTCGTCTACACTGTTGGAAACCAGCAAGGTCACCTTGGCGGGAAGCCGTGTTTCCAACCGTCTGGAACATGCTTAAAATAGAGCACCATTGTGTTTTGCATTTATAATATTTCCCATAAACCATATTAAATAACAGACGGTAACCGTTAGCAATGTTAGGCCAAAACTGAAATGACATTCATTTCAGTTGACATTTTACAAGCCATAAATGCCTTTAATATTAACTTGTTTACAAATGACCACAAAGTTAACACTTTTTGCTACGGATTTAAAATATACTATTTCAAAACTAAGTTATAAAACGTAACAATTCCACATGACTTTTAAGTGAAAATTTTCAAACAATGATATTTCGAAACAACATAACCTCAATTTAAGTCGTTCCGTAGTTTAGCGCCAAAATAAACGTCATCACTTATCGATATTATTACTGTCTATTACCAATGAAAAGTAACACAATAATTCACGTAACTACCAAATGAAGTCAATAAGCCCCCAAAATACGTCTAAATGAAGTCATTATCCCCCCAGGCATAATTAAATTATGACCTTTAGAAGTAGGTATTACCACAGAATACCTAGAGTGCAGAAGGTCAAGTGCCAGTTTTTTTTTGGTTGTTTACGAACACATATCGAAAGATGAACTGTTGTATAGATACATGAGGCGTCGGGGAATTGTGACCAGCCCCCCCAAATACTGGCCTACTGTGTACAAGATGACCACCAAGTGGTCGAACATTCTACATCAGTTGTACTGAGAACTTCTCTAAACGTGACCGTTTAGAGAAGTTCTCAATACAACTTTTTTTTTTGTGCCAGATTTTTTTTTTAATGTAACCACCACATGTACTTCATTCGAGCGACGCACATATCTATGGTCATTGTAGCCATAATCTTGGTGGATACCTACTGCAACAAAGTCAGTTATTCTTACGTGAAATAGTGATGTTAACACATCACTGTGATTCGGTTGAAGGGCACTGTAGGGGTGCAAATTACGGGGCAAATTAAATCTAAAAAATACGGAGCAAATAAGACTTACGAACATATGTCAACTATAATATCACCTGCGTAGTTGGCTAGTTTCAGATTAGATTGGCTGCTGTAACCGTCAGTTAGTTAGGAGACCACTAAAGTTACACCCAGGGTGTAGCGGCGGTAGCCTAATGAATAAGGCATCGGTCTCGAAATCGTGAGGTCGCGGGTTCGAATCCTACCCATTATACTACCGACATGAACCCACTCCTAATACAAGCCTTTGGGCTTAACAAGATTGCTAGTAATGTGGGACCCAATCCCACATGTTAGTTATCACTAAAAAAAAACTTTAATGGTCTCCTAACCAATGTCGGTAACAGTGACCTTAACTATTGTGCTTAGCATGTATAGCTTAGCAGTCAGAGTCACTAACAGCTAGTTTAAGCTTTGTAAAGTTTTTTAAAGTTTATCTAAGCTAAGCTTGAGTTAAAACTAAGCACGGTCTATAGATTCCAACCGTACACCTGTATTTATAAACGAGTCATTATTTATTGCTTAGCAATTACTTCTTTGAGACGTAGCTAGTTCTTAAACTAATTAGATAGAAAAACCTATTTTATAGACAAGTAACGTTCGTTACTTCCTTATATTACCAACCGGTGAGCCGCCAAAAATGGTCCTTTACTTATAGAATTTTATTGAAAGGGTTACTCCCTTTATTTTGCAAATTTATTAAATTCTAATAAATTTGCAAAATAGAGTGAGTAACCCTTTGAATAAAATTCTTAATTATAACTATTACTTTGGCTGACCGATGGGACTCTCCGCTGCTCAAGCGATGGGTGCAACTACAATCATGCTCTCAAATAAACTTTGAAGTTGCTTAGCGCATCATTGGACAGCATATTGTATAATTAATATTAAGTTTTATAATACTAACACTAGTTTTTAAGTTTCATCTTGTTACTAACAAAATATGGATATGCACTGGTCCGAAATAAAAAGTTATTATTATTAGATATTATTACTCAAGTAGCGATATCGGTGAGTAATGCTTGGCTAAGTATTCTAACGTTTGACATTTCTTAATTCTCTCATTATAATAACTGTAAAATAGAATATATTACTTTTACTTCAGTAACTGCTATTACTTGTTTATAAACAGGTGTTAGTGTGCGTACGCCAAGAGCTTTTTCTATGTAGGTTTCGTAGGTTGTCTTCTGTACTCTTTCTATTCTGTGGTACCACCTAACAATGGTTGTATGGATTGTATGGAAAGGTACAATTATGCCGTAATGTACACGTAACGTTGGTAACACACGAATTATCGTAATTATCTCAAAGTCAAGATATTAAGGTGTTTATAGACTGATTGAGACGCGGCGGCACGCGTGGCCTAGTAATACGTGAAAGGTTAGTTTTTTATTATGATTAGGTTTAAGTGCTTCTTTCTATTGTATTTCCTATGTGTAGGCAAGTGGAGAACTTGTATAAATCCTGTTATAAAATAATACATTTTTATGTTAATTTGTTTTAATTTTTTTTTCTTTTTAATTTTGTTGTTACTGTTTTTCATCCGATTTTGGGCATCGTGTGAGGAACGGAGGCAAATTATTAGTCTAGACACTGCTTTTTTCATGGTGGGTTACACAAAATAATAATATATTATATACTGGCTAGGACAGCCTCGTAAACCGCCCCGTAATATTTTTTTTTCGTTATTATTTGCTGATATTTTAAGTTATTCTGCTATTTATTAAACGGGAATTAACGCGCATTTTAAAATTGCTTGACGTTTCGACTAGGTTGCACCGGTCGAAACGTCAAGCAATTGTAAACAAATAATATAAATAATACATACGTATTAGGTAAGTAAAAAATAATTAGGTACGCGGAAATTAGTACCTACGTATTAAGTAAGTATTTATATTACCTAGTATAAATACCTATTACCTAATACTAATTTCAGAGTTATCCAAAATGAATACTATATATAATGTCACTTTGTAAACAGTTATTTGTAAAATAAGATACAACGTTAACCAAACAAATTGCTAATTTTAATACAAAATGCATTAAATAGTTGCAACGCACCCACTGGCTATCTTATTTGTATGCACAATGTAACTGTGATAAAGGAGCAAACGTTTTACCAACTAACTGTATACGACTTATTGGCAATACATTATGTAAAATAGAATGTATTTACAAGAAAATACAGGTATCCCGATATCTATACTAACATTATAAAGCTAAAGTTTGTTTGTTTATTTGTTTGAACGCGATAATCTCAGGAACTCCTGGTTCTAATTGAAAAATTCTTTTAATTTTAGATAGCTCATTTATTGAGGAACGGTATAGGCTATAAAACATCACGCTATAACCAAAAGGAGCGGAACATCAATGCAAAATGTTGCAAAAACATGGAAAATTAACGCAGACGAAGTTGCGCGGGTCAGCTAGTTATCTATAATTACATTCTTGTGCCCTTCGCTCTCGTCAAGTTGGTCCACCCCCTAAAGCTGGAGTTTTCTGAAATCCCTTTGTTTAGCACACAAGAAACCTCTCTGCAGAATTTTAGCTTTCTAGGTCTTGGGGTTTGGGCTGAGTGTTGATGAATAAAATATGTCGCATTGTAGCTTTTAGCGTTCCGACAAGGTTTTAATGCAGATTATTTATTCGGAAGCTGGCTCTTAGGGTTCGAATAAAATCCTCAAACAAAACAATCTTCAAGCAGGTGAGATTTTAACTCACTTCCTGTCGTCATTCTGGTAGGTGTCGAAATAAATATCGATATATCTACTCGTTTTGATATACTAGTTAATATCGATATTTATGTCGACTATCATTTCCAATCCTCACATTTTTTTCATTTCAAATAGGATTTTAAATACGTCAACGCACAACAAATCTGAGACACCTTTAAACAAACAGTTGACTAAGTTAACGGTGTCTGCACATCGGAGCCGGTTCTTGCAATTTTTTCTGCTAACCAAATTATGTACGGACCGTTATTTTTACTTTTGAATATAAACATGTACCTACAATTATTACAATAATTGTAAAAACAATTTTAGCTAAATAACTTTGTGATAGCACTGTTATGTAATAATTGAATTAAATTTAACAAAAACCGAGTCTAAAAAAACGTTGCCTGCCTCGCAGTGACACTGTCATCGTACTGCAGTGCAAGATGTTCTGGGGTTCGATTCCCATACGGGCCAAAATTTTGCGTGACCTTTTGTGTGAAAGCTTTTGTCCGGGTCTGGGTGTTATTTTTTTAAACGAACATGTGGACCACTTGATGGTTAGTAATTAACACTGTTCATGGATGGAGATCCTTCGCAGATGCCCACGGATGGACCTCTACCAGGGGCATAGCAGATTGTTGCTAGCTTTTTTGAAGCTTCTTAAGTCATGTGGATAAAGTTAACGTCTCTTTTATCAAAACTATGATATAGAAATCTTAATAACAATCTTTAAGGATTTTCATCATCATAAATTATGGAGTGTTAGTTTTGGAAAACGGTAACCCATCTAAGTTGGTAGTGGCAACATTGCTTGACCTCTGTCATATTTATTTAACCTTAATGTATATACTCTAATTATGTATTAAAGATTTTACGTCATCATTTCGCACGGTTATAGTAACACTAATTGTGTGAAGGCAACAACCTAGAAAAGTGATGTTTTTCGTGTGTTCCTACTCAGTGCGATTTTAGATTACCGTTGCCAGCTGGAACCGCGCCTGTTTGTTGCCACAGAAATTTTCGGTCTATTGCTATCTTATATTAATTCAGTAATCAACAAAATGCAAAAAAGGCTCTGCTAAAAATAAACCTACTTAACAAAATTACGAAAACAATTCCAAATATTCACTCGTCAGTTAACGGAACATAATAAAAAAGAGAATAAGAATATAAAAACATTACGTCATGTATTACAGTTTGGTTTTCACACGATTTCATACTTTTATGAATATTTTATTTTACTAGATTCGCCGCTCCGCCTGCGCGTAATCCCGTTTTACTTGACCTCTCTAATGTATGGCGTTGATAATAAAACAGAGATCATACTTAAACAGATTGAATGGGGCAATCGACAAATATTTATGGTAAAAGACCTAGGGGTCAATTCACGTATTTAAAGCAGCGCAGTTGCAGTTCACTTGCAGTTATTTTTCGATTAAAACGGCCATTTTTGTATTCTTGTAGCTTTGGGATCTCAAATACGCTTGCGTCAAGTATGCGTATCGAGAGCGCATTAACGACATTCTAGTACGCAAGCGTTTTTGAGATCGATCCCAAAGATACAAGAATACGTAAATGGCCGTTTTAATCGAAACTTAACTGCAACTGTATTGCTTTAAATACGTGAATTGGCCTCCTGAACGTCACCGTATCCCACTCACTGACACATTGGTTTGTTAAGCCGTGTACGCACGAACAAACAAAAACATATTAAACAGGTTGTTCTGTACGGACGGTGATCGAAGAAATTTGATGCGATATTGTTTTTTTGACGTGATAATGTGTTGTAAATCGATGATCGGGTGCACGCAAGAAAAAGTGTCACAGTCACGTTCCACCTGCTGATAGGCTGAAGTATTGTGGCTGTCGGGCGCCATGCGCTTGGGTTACAGACATGGCTGTTTATTACAATGTCATCAAAGTTTTAGCAGTGACATGCGATACAATTAAAAAAAAGGAAAAATATATTATAAAAAAGTTGTCACAGCCATGGTTTTTTTTTTATTTTAATCTTGTATTTAATTGGGGTTTTTATTCTTAAGAATACGTCAACCCCATCGTATCATATACATGTACAGTAAACATAATCTAAATACATAAAATTAAAATTCTTAATAAATAATATTTTCGGGGAATCGAGTTCCTATTGACTATAGGTCACCAAAAGACATAGCTTCTTCGCAACCTCTGATTTTGGATAAGCTAAGATGGATTAAACTATTATATAATTAGCCATGGTTGTTAATTACAATGTCACCAATGTTTTCTTATGACGTTTTCACGTAAAAGTATCGTCCGTAAACCGATTTTACAGACAACCATTTTTTTATTGTCTAACTGTCGATCACTTCCAGCGGTGAATCCATGGTTACTAAGGGATTGAGCGCGAACATAAGTAGAACTGTGTTCGCAAGGTATTTGTGTTCGCTTTGCTCATTTATGTCCACACGTGTGTTCACTATGTTTTGTTCGTTTGTGAGTGCATGGCTTAAGTTTAATTTGCCGAGTAATTACACTTAGGTACTACAGTGCCCTTCAACCGAAACATAGTGATGCGTTAGCATTATTATTTCACGGAAGTGTAACTGACACACTATGGTGATAACCCACCCAAGACGGCCTATGTCTTAGGTCTACAACTAGAAGTACTTTAAATAGACCAAACTTTTGGAAATTCAGCAACATAATGTAAATTTTACTCAAATAACATCCACACAAGACAAAAATTTTAAGAGGTTCGCCGAAACCGGTATCAGAATTGATTCGCGTGAGAGTAAAATAAAAGAAATGATTATATTTATTGTAATCATTATTGTTACTGTTACACAACCAATTATCATATTAATTTACAATCCAAAGATACCGTTATTAAATTCAATATCGAACATAACCATACACATTCACTCACATACACCCTCATGCGCGCAGACACACACACACAAACGCAGGAACACACGGACAGGGCACACACACGCAAACTGCATAACACTACCAGTCTCTCTCTCTTTTTCTCTCTCTAGATAGAGAGAGAGAAAGAGAGAAAGAAAGAGAGAAAGAAAGAGAGAGAGAGAGAGAGAGCTCTCTCTTTCTCTCTCTCTCTCTCGTACACTCGTATTTATAGACTATCCTAACTTACCTTTCACGATTGTAAAGACGGAGCCTGGAGACCTGACATACAGGTTTCGAACCTGCTACAGACTCCAGCCCTCTATTCCACATTCGAATGTGATTCTGTCTAGGCACCCAGGGGGTTACATATCAATTAATACCACACAAGCCCGCCATGAAAACAAATAATCTGTTTTTGCTTTTAATTATCTTATAATCTTATACTTGGAACTGATGCTGTCACTTCTAATAACACCTATCGATATTCGTGCAATATCATAAGCTGATAAAATGCACGCATTAATTCCTAATTCCTTTAACTATATAAGCGAAGTCACGTTTCGTTTGAATTACAGTATCGGTAAACGATTTAAGGTATTAAACACGTTTACTTCTAAATACTTAAGTGTGTACTTAATTTTGAGACGTGCTGAAAAGTTATTCTGTCGCTACTATTCATTTTAAAGTGAGGGTGATAGCATGAGAGTGGCGGCTGAATACTCAAGCATCACACTGTTTTGACTGGAGACGCAGTAACTGACATGAGTCTCATGTATCGTTGTGACTTAAGGGCTGAGTATCGTTTAAGTATTTGGGAGTTTAGCGTGTGCTACTGGCTTAAGAATAGTACTACTCCATATCTTCCCGGGTGTTGTCAAGAGACAATTCTAAAGACAATTCCCACCGCAGCACGGAAAACAGCGTCCTCTGCGTACTTCAAAGCCTTACCGCCTTATATAGATGTAATACTGTCCATTCTTTCATTTAAATGGACAATTTTCGGAAAATATTTACCATTTTCGACCAACCGCGAATTGAACCAACCTCCAATTGGACCAACCGCGAATTGGACAAACCGCGTATTGGACCAACCGCGAATTGTACAAACCGCGAATTGGAGTAACCGCGAATAGGACCAAACGCGAATAGGACATTTTTTAAATATTGGACCAATCGCGAATTGGACCAACCGGTAACCGTTCGCCAAAGAAGAGTGTGAAGCCCAGTAGTGGGACATCATCATGTTCGGTAGTAAACCACTCCTATAATCGACTTGCGTTTGGTACACATCATAGTAAACTGCTGTTAATATTGTAAAATATCTAGAAGGAAAAGTACTAGAATAAAAACGTTTTACAAAAAAATTAAACCGACTTCAAAATGCACAATCGAAAAAGCCCGTAGTCGCCATTTGGTCTGAGTAATTACATAAAAAAAAAATTCCCTTCCTTTGATGCCTCCGAGGCGCGGTAGCAGTGAGTCCGACTGCTACGAAAGAGGTCGTGGGTTCGATTCCCACACGGAACACCACTTTGTGTGATCCACAAATTGTTGTTCCGAGTCTGGGTATAATTTGTATCCGTGACTTGTATGTTTGTAAAGTCCCCCGCGACACAGAGCTGGGTACAAGCTCTGTGTCGCGGGGGACTTTACTGTGGGAGTCATTTTCTAAAAAAAAAGGTTAGTTCAGTATTTTTGTTTAAGATATTAAAAAGTTGTACAAATTTAACAATTCGTAATTTTTGTATATGCCAGTCTTAAATCTATGTGTGCGTTTATAATTCGCAGTCTATGACTCAGCAATACTTTGACCTCAAGTAGCAGACTGAGATAAATAAGTATTTTAATGCGTCTATTCTTCAACGGCCTTCTCTCTGCGCCCGCGCAACTCGACGAAGGCGAGCGGAAGGAAACGGCAGCGATTGTAAGTATATCGATCTCACTCTTATGTCATAATTGCGTGTAGTGTAACTTATTATGTAGATGATGACTTTATTCTAGACTGATGTGTATAATAATAATGATAGGTAGATATATAGATTTATTACAATTGACATTAAAACGAATTATGCAGTGTCAACCACAGAACTTCTTTCATATGATAGTAATTTTTATAGGTATTTCTTGCCAATTACTTCATTACCAAGCGAGGGCCTGATTCGCGCGCTGGAAGGATAGAAGAATTTGAGGTTTAGTAACATAGTCCTGGTTAGATGGTTCGATTCTGGCCCCGGTTTGGCATACGGAAATCTCGGGTTAGGTCCGGATTTCAAATTTTTCTGTCTTTTAAAAATGCAATTACTGCCATATGTTTTGAGGTGTTGACGGAACCGAAGAAACGAGACGGACGAATTCGCCTTTGTACTTGCAAAGGCGAATTCGTCCGTCTGTTGGTGAGGAACGGATAGATTAGGCTGTAATCTTTGATCCGTGACAGTCCCTGAAAGTTTCAAGTGACCTCTTTAGGCAATAGGCACTTGAAATTTCCACAAGTCTAAAAAAGTGCTATGACTACTCTAAGGCAGTTAAAATTAGATTAAAAATGGTGGTCTCTAGAGTTGAGCGATAACGTCATTAGAAAACATTGATGACATTGAATAAACAACAATGCCTATGACACCTTTTTTTAATTTCCCATTGTACCGCATGTCGCTGCAATCGTCAAAACATTGACGACGGACGTTGTAATAAACAACCATGCCTGTGACAGCTTTAGTAGACTGGGCGCGGCTACAATACTTCAGCCTATCGGCAGGCGGAACGTGAGCGGTGACGTCACAGTTTTTGACGTCACCAGAACGTGAGCGGTGACGACACACTTTTTCATGAGTGCCGCCGGTCATCGACTTATAAGACATTATCACGTCAAAAATGCAAAGCAGTTTCCCTACAAAACAAGTGATATTCTCTTTCTCACTCTTTCTATCTTATTAGTAACAGTAAGTAGATGTAAAAAGCAATTCTTGAATTCTCTTATATTTACTTATACACAATGTAGTTAACTGTAAGGGGCGTCTAAACAGGCCATTTTTATACGGCAATTTGTGGCGGCACTATTGGCAACTAATTGCTCGGCCAATAATGGCAATATGTCTGCAATTGTATGGCACATGATCCAGTCTCCTAAACGGGCTACACAACCCGGCAACAATAAAATAGAGAGCGTCTGAAACAATAACAAAATTGGCAGGGCAATATCGCGAAAAATCGATTGCTCAGCGTCCAGCCATCATCAAATCAATATTGAAGATTATAGAATTTTATAAGCTACAGGTCTTAATCGCGTAAATATTTTATGGCCGTGGTCACGGGTAGACTGTGAAGTCTACCCGTGACCACGGCCGTTGCAATACGGTCGAAACGTCGAAAAATAAAAAACAAAATATTTACGCGATTAAGACCCGTAGCTTATAAAATTCTAGAAAGTGTACAAATCGCGAAAGTTTACGAAAATATAATATTGGAGATTACTGCCATGTTGCCGGCCACAGTATTGCCGACACAAATTGATTTAAAAAATGGCCCGTTTAGACGCCCCTGTATAATTTATTACGTAGATATTACCTACTGAGTTTTATAGTACATTTTTATCGTTAATTAAGTTATGTACGTTAACCGCTGTATGTACTCATAGGTAGGTATAGTACCTAATTGGGTCACCTGGTGCCACAGTCAAGAGGTTTTGTTGCGATATTAATCTTTATTAACGTGCATATTTACTTTGTAAAGCTATTTAATTATACAAACATTTAAACTTTCGCGTTGCGTGATACTGATTATACATAACTATTTATTACTAGCTGACCCGGCGAACTTCGTACCGTACTTTATTTTGTATAGCTGACATTCGTAACGCGCTTTTTTTTAAATATGCAAAATTAAATGTATATTTTTCAATCTTTCTGAGAGATTTTCTTAATATTTTTTTCCGTAAGAACATTGTACAGAGTGTTCCGTAGCCAAACCGGGGCCAGAAGCGAACCACCTATCTGGACTATGTTACTAGATATCAAATTCTTCTATCTCTTCCTGAGTCTGGATTCAAATTTTTCTATCATTCAAAAATGCAATTATTGTATTTGTAAAGTCTTTGGCAAGAAATGCCTATAAAAATTACTTCAATTGTACAGAGTATTAGAAAACTACAAAAAAAAAATCAGCCAAATCGCTATGTCGTGACAACGGAAAACGGGTTTCATTTTTATATATTTATATATATAGATACGGGAATTAACGCGCATCGTTTGACCACGACCGGTGCAACCTGGTCGAAACGTCAAGCAATTTTAAGGTAAACGATGCCTCTGTGGCGCGGTGGGAGTGTATCCGACTGCTACGCAAGAAGTTGTGGGTTCGATTCCTACACGGGACACCACTTTGTGTGATCTACAAATTGTTGTTCCGAGTCTGAGTGTACTTTGTATCCGTGACTTGTATGTTTGTAAAGTCCCCCGCGACACAGGGCTTGTACTCTACTGCGAGAGACGTCTTTAAAAAAAAGGTATTTAATTATGACGTGTGGCGATTTGGAAGTTGTAGATAAATCGGAATAATGATAATTACAAGAGAATAAACAATATTTAACAGTATATGTTCGTAAACTTTCGCGATTTGTACACATTATAGAATTTTATAAGCTACGGGTCTTAATCGCGTAAATATTTTATTTTAAGGCTAAATATATTTACTTGTTTATTTATTTCCCTCTGTTTATTTCCAGCGTTCTAGAAAGTTTAGAGTCTACCCGTGACCACGGCCGTTGCAATACGGTCGAAACGCCGGGAAATAAACAAAGGTATTTAGCCTTAAAATAAAATATTTACGCGATTAAGACCCGTAGCTTATAAAATTCTATAATATTTAACAGGTACACTAACTGGTTCTCACTAACTCGGCCCGCATGAACATCTGTTATATTTGGTAGTGAAAAGTAACTCACGTCACATTTCAGGCTTTTAGTTACTTCCACGTGTAATTTCAAATCAGGTCAATGAGTTAGAAACATGCAAACAACATACTAATACTTATTATAAATGCGAAAGTTTGGATGGATTGATGTTTGTCACATAATCATACCAGAATGGCTGAACGATTCTAGATGAAATTCGACACAAGATAGACTCATAGTCTGCAAGAACACATAAGCCACTTCCATCTTAGAAAAATGTACGGTTAGTGTGATAGATTTGTTTTATCAGAATTTGCAAGCGAACGAATTCGCGGATAACAGCTAATTTACTAATAAAAACTGTATTATGATTGAATAAAAAAATGTTTTTCGTCTTAGCCCTTACATATTACAATTCAGAGGACATTTGTGTTACGACCTACTTAATGTGCACGAATGTTCTTTTTTTACAAAAGAAATAACCAGCGATGTGGGATTGTGGTCCCACATTGTTTTTTTTTAAGACGATTCCCGCATTAAAGTACAAGCCCTGTGTCGCGGGGGACTTTACAAGTCACGGACACAAAGTACCCCCAGACTACGGACGGAACAACAACTTGTGGTGTCTCGTGTGGAAATCGAACCCACGACCTCTTGCGTAGCAGTCGGATACACTCCCACCGCGCCACAGAGCCAGTATATGTAGAAACAGTTATTTAGAAGGTAAGTTTCAGTTTTTAATTTCACCGACGAACTAACATTTCCGCGTAGGTGCGCCCGATGCTATACATTTCCTCTTGAAACAATATCAGGAGTGCAAATCGGGCAACAACAAGATAAATTAGTTCAGATCCGCTTTCAAGACGAAGTTTTATTACTAGTAACAAGCCGAAACTAACCTCTCTCCACTAAAGTGAACTTCAGATGCAATGTCTAGCAATAAAGTTGCAGAAACTTCGTCGGGTGAACTACCGAAGGAGTAAACTAGTAAGTTCATTAATTTTAGATTGTTTGGCACTAAATAATGTTACAAGTTATATCAAAGAAAAATTACAATTGTTTCAAAATATAGCCTAATGGCTAAGGCATCGGTTTCGGAATCGTAAGGTCGCGGGTCGGAATCCTACCCATTATACTACCGACGTGAACCCACTCCTAACACAAGCCATTGAGCTTAGCTGGAGGGGTAACAGGATTGTTAGTAATGTGGGACCACAATTCCACATACGGATGTAAACAGTGGGTTGTTTTAGTTTTATATTCTATGCTAATATTATAAAGCTGAAGAGTTTGTTTGTTTGTTTGTTTGAAAGCGATAATCTCAGGAACTACGGGTCCGAATTGAAAAATTGTTACTAATTCTTACTGTTGGATAGCTTATTTATCGAGGAAGACTAAAGGCTATTTATCATCACGCTACGAGTATTGGGAGCGTAGCAGCAATGAGAAATGTTACAAAAACAGGGAAAATGTATGCAGACGAAGTTGCGCGGGTCAGCTAGTATATCATAATTTAGCGCTGAACAATAAACAAGTTTATACGTATTATGTCCACAGACGAATCCAGATACGTAGATGCGTGCAACTCACAGTTGGACGGTGTCAGGCAAATTGCCCCTAGTGCCCCCTCCAGAAAGAAATCCTAGATCTGGCCTTGCTACATCACAAAAGTAATCAAAATCTACAAAAAAACAGCTTTACATGTCCAATGGTTTGCGCCGCACAAGACATAGACAACTAAAGAATGAATTAGTACTGTATTTTCTACATTAAATAAAAGCTTTGCCTAATGAATTTTAAAATTTTCTTTATTTGTTTTATAGGCTATCAAAATTTTCAAATATATATTTTAAACAAGATATTTACAAAAAGAAAATAAAAAGGGAGGATACAAAACCGTTCAGACGTCAAAGAATTCCTTCCCATCGATGTCAACTGGTAACGTTCCCAGAAGGCTAGCAGCATTGCCACGTTGGATGGCAATGCTAATTCTTTGTGCAAAGAAGAGGCCAGCCAATTTTCAAAAGATTGGAAACTAAGCAATCACAAATGCGTACAAATTTCACAATCAATACTTTCTAATACATAATCATTACTGGAAGAATGATAAAGACATCATCAGCAATTGCTACCTCTTGATCATAGTTGATCGTCCTACACAGATACTTGTTAAAAATCACTCACATCAATTAAAGCCAATCGCAAGTACTTTTATATCCTTACAATTGAAGATGCGAGTTGCCCCAAGGCAAGGATGTAGATACGTATTGTATATAATAGAAAAATTTGACTTTCCCTTTCACATAAGATGGCAGTTATCATTGGAACGTCATTCAACTTAACGTGAGAAAAAAAATTGAGAGTCAACAGTTCCGTTCGGTAATTGAAATTATTTTTTAATTAGCGATGAAAAGTTGTCTTGTGTCACATTATTCGAATGGTTTTCGTATTAACAAATATGTGTGTATGTAACTCGGTAACAGAGATCGTTTTAGAACGTTTTCAAATCTGTTTACAACTTCGAATTACAAGGTCTCTTTTATGAATACCAAATAAAAAAATAAAAATTATCTATTTTTTAATTGTAATCCCGGGTAAAGCAATGATCTATGCATTACTTTACCGGGGATTTCAATTAAAAATAAATAATTTAAACATTTTAAGATTCGATTGTTGTCAGAATGATCACTTGGATAACAGGGTTGATTGCGTTTATGTATTTTTTTTTAAATACACCTTGTTATACATGGTTGTTTATATATTACAATTTAAAGGGAAATGGAAGTAATAATGATCTAAGACCCTCCGCCCCTGTTATTTTGCATTGATTGTGATATCATCTAAGGCATTGGGTTCGAATCCTACTCGTTGTACTACCGACGTGAACCCACTCCTAACACAAGCCATTAAGCTTAGCTGGAGGGATTACCAGGATTGCTAGTTATGTGGGGCCCACATAATGTTACAAAAACCAATTAAACATTTTTTTTAAATTTTATAGTCCAAGATGGGAGCGCCAAAAAATGCAAGTACTTTATAAAATCAGATTTTTTGATATTACGTCACATTAATGGAGTAGGTAGAGAAATATCCTCCTGTCAGTCAGCTGGATTCTTTAGCGTCTGGCGCCGAGGCATGTTTTTTTTTAAATGAACTAAATATATTACGAAACTCCTTTTTAAAACTCGAAAATTAATTTTCTAGCAGTATGTTAATTTAAAAAAAGGTTTACGTTCGTCAGTCATGCAAAATCTTTTAGCCAGGCGCGTTAGTCACTCGTTAAAGTTGTATTTTTTAAACATGCTCGACCTGAGCGTGCTATCGAATGCGTGTTTTAAAATTTAGTATAACTGGTGAAGAATATTATCAAAATCACGTACCATCAGTCAGTCAGCATAACTCTGTAACAGATGCCGTCAGTAGCCGATAAAAGTCCTGCACGCCAAACGCTAAGGAATCCAGCTGACTGACTGAAGGGTATTTCTTTACCCCACTAAAGTGACGTAATATAAAAAATAGCCTTTATAAAATGCTTGCATTTCTAAGCGCTCTCCTCCCGGTCTATTAGTGAACCGTACAGAATTACAATCTTAGTAATCTTAAAAAAACTTCGTCATTTAAATTTATATATAAGTAGGTGTAAAAAAATGAATCCCTATTTCCCTTGGTCCGACTTTACAGTTTATTCATTCTTTTTTTTAGGAAACATTCATTATGAAAAAAAATCATAGTTAAGACAAGACAACGTTTATCGGGTCAGCCAACCACTTGACCGTCGCATCAGTGGCTAGTACATCACCCAAACAGAAAGTAACTTCGTACGCCTGCGGCAGATTTGGCGATTAGCAATAGGCGGGAAAAAGCTTTTTCACTAAATTTCATGTAGGTTCTCAAAATTATAATATTCTTCAAACGGATCTCCCGTCCTCTTTATCCCCAGCTATCCTAATGTACCGCATATTACCATTGCTAATAAAACCGTTTTGCAATCATCAATCCTAATGTCAAGAAATACAATGGCATTGTAGTCATGTTAGAACTCTCTCTCTGGAAGCATTTCTCGAACTTAGATGATGGTAATTTAACTATGATGAATGTTCACAACATATCACTGTGTTTGTGAAGATATTTCACCTATATAAGGGATAGCTCATAGTGCTGATAGATGTTTCAACTTGGTATAGTGCCACAAATGAAATCGACTAATGGTTTTCTGATATTATTAATCTCTAGGCACATCTAAGTACCTATATCAAATAGCCAGGTCTGTATTTAAAAAGGTAACTTAAATTAATTTATTGATTGCTTATAATAATAATAAAGATTTGACTGCCTCTGTGGCGCGGTGGGAGTGTATCCGACTGCTACTGCAAGAGGTCGTGGGTTCGATTCCCACACGGGACACCACTTTGTGTGATCCACAAATTGTAGTTCCGGGTCTGGGTGTACTTTGTGCCCGTGACTTGTATGTTTGTAAAGTCCCCCCATGACACAGGGCTTGTACCCTACTGCGGGAGTTTTCTTTTAAATACATATATATTATATATATTCAGAATGTCTTCCATTATGTGTACTAACACATAATGGAAGGCATTCTGAACCTGACTATGCTCTGCTTTGCTTTTTCATTTATAATTGTTTCAAACTTCAATATATATTATATATTAAAATCACATTAATGATTATTTGAAAACGTCAAATGAATACATAACAAAATAATAATAAAATTATAATTATAACTTTTAAACTTCGCGTTGCATTAATAGGAATAAACGCGTTTAACCACGGGATTATAAGGTAAAGTATTTACCCTATGCTTGACGTTTCGACCGGGTTACACCGACCGTGGTCACAAAATAAACACGTTTAAACTAGGTAAATACTTTACCTAGGTTAAACGCGTTTATTCCCGTGTCAAATTGTATTTAAAATTATGATTAGTTTGAAAAAAAAAACAAAATTAAGTTAGGTGGCAGTTCCAAGTGTAAAGCTCATGAGAAGAAGCTGCCAAGAAACTCATGGGTCACCCACTCTGTTAAAACCATCAATTTGTATTACAAAAATGATTTTATTGAACAGACCATTGTGTTTGGTAAATTTGAATGTTAATGATACTAGTATAATTTTTTTTTGTTCTAGATTTACGCAACACTCCGTGAATTGTAAATTTATTTAATTACTTTATTGTAATTTTAAGGATAATATTCTGACTTAAATGTTGCCATACCACGGCAGGCCACGACAACAAATATTAACTGTAACTTTGATTATATAATGTCTAGATGGAGCATTCCCTTAGTAAGACTATAAAAAAAATTAAGCTACTATTTTTGACGTTTGACACTCGTTGAAAATGGCGCGCTAGAATAACTATGGCTAGAACGTCTGATAGGAATCTCCTTACCTCTCAAAAAGTACGTCCATTTGACCGTACTATTTGACAGTTCTTTGCTTCAATTTTAGATGCCGGATTAGGAATCTAGACATTATATAATCAAAGATGTAGAAGTAAAGGAAATCTCGGCCACTACATGACCTAAAATGCTATCATAGGTTCCTACCTATCGAAACGTCACCTAAAAACGGAAACTGAAATTCCAGCCTAAGGGGTTGCACAAAGGGAGTTATTTCACAATAACAAAAACGAGAAGTCTATAAATAATTATTATGTTAATTAATTAGATAGGCATAATGATATGCAATTTTACTCGGTACGGTAACATTACATAGGTAGTTATTATGTCATATTTACGGCATACCAACGCGGCCGCACTGACCTAGGTTCTGAATAATAAGCAAATACGCATTGGCGACAACCGCATCAACTGAATACATGTTTAATATTGTACTGCTGATGTTATGTACTAGTTCCTTATCCCAACAAGCAAAATAAAGCTCTCAAAACAGATGAAAGACTACACCTTAAAGCAACTTCAAATATCCTATAAGATTATAAGTCGGTCTTGTAGCAAACTATAAGACTGAGGTAACAAAAACGAATGCTCTTGAGTTGTCAAATGCTACATAATATAAGTAAAAGAGTCTGCTATAATTCAATTATAAGAATGTTATTAGGACAAATATGCTTATAATTTTTGCTTATAGGACTACTTTGCTTGTTGGAATGGATGTCTTTGTGTCGCCGCTTCTTGCCCTTTAAAGTTAAAATGTAGGTATCTTCTTTGATTTGTATAATATGTACCAAGCGTAGCCTTCTGAATCGCAGAAAATATCATTTGTATCTTACTAAAATAAAGATGAATGAAAGTTCGAGTTTTAGGATAACGTGGAGCTCTAGCGTGAGAAAATCTAATTAAAAAACTATAGATATGACCAACGCCATATAAAAAAAAAAACTTGAGAGGTTGACTGGTGAGACTTTCGATTAATTAGTGAAGGAATTGTAATAAAATTATATTTTTTAATGTACAAAAAACCTGTATACACTCAACAAAAATAATTGTCGGGACACCACACTGTTCAATGCGAAATAGAAAGACGAAAAGAAATAACTGGCTTGCTTTCTATGAGAGGGAGAGAGAGAGAGAGAGAGAGGGGGAGAAAGAGAGTGAAACACGCGCACGCCGCTAGGCTTACAACTATAGCAAAAAGTGTCGTTACAACTTTTGGTCTTAATTTTTTCCGTCTAGCCCCCTTTCGCAACGCGCGATAAGGAACCTCGTTCCAAAAAATGCAAACAATCTTCCTCGTAGACCCAGCCGAAGTACTTGCCTACCAACGTATTTATTTTTATTTCTGATCCCCTAGATACAACCCATATGATGTTTCACTGCTGGGCACGGGTCTGCCCAGTAGAATCTACTTATTATAGATCCTGAGGGTGATTGCCTCAATCGCCACGCTTGGCGAGCGGGTTGGCGATCGCAGTAAGGCTTTAAGTAGATACGCACAAGACACTGCGACTGTGACGACACCTATGGGAAGAGATGGGGTGGCACTATTCCTAAGATGGTATCACACGCCTTTACTTTTTAAAAAGGTTTACTATAACTACTATTAAGTTGACTATTTAAAAAGAAATTCCATTGCAAAAGAACCTTGTTTATCAATCGCTAACTACACTTCTCAAAACAATATAAAAGATCTTAACCTTTTGTCTAACCGATATCTCTTAAATCAATCTTAAAAATAACCAAGAATTTAAACAGGTGACCTATGACCGCATAATAATTGAAATACTCAAAATAATTACGAACAAACACTATGATTGCATAATACCTTTCTCTAGGCAAGTGATGGTGGCTGAATGATGGTGATTAATCGCCTTTGAGCTTTTATTATAGAAGCGCGTGTCAATGGGTCGAAAAGGGTGATGAATGGGTGAGACAGAAGATAATTGATGGTTTTTTGGAGATGTAGACACTATTTGTGGGAGTGAGAAGGGGTGTGTCGGCGAATGTTAAAATCGATTGTTGTCCGAGAAATGCAGTTGTTTAACGATCCTTTTTCTGAAAACTGGGTTAGCTAAGAAAAGTCATCGATTGTTTAGTTGCAAAGTGAAAGAGCCTGTTATGTTATGTCTTATCAGAAAAACGTTGCAAGCCTGAAACGTTAAATATCAGTTCCCACATAGCTTGCTTCAAAATTGACAGATTTTTAGACAACATTTTAACCAATAATAATAATAATATCTTGGGACAACTCACACAACGCTATCTGATCCCAAACTAAGCAGAGCTTGTACTATGGAAACCAGACAACTGATAAACATACTTAAATATTTCTAAATACAAACATATTATAGATAAATAAGACACAGAATAAACCATCATACTCATCACACAAAGTTTTATCCTGAGTGGGGATCGAACCCTCGACCTCTCGCGTAGCAGTCGGATACACTCCCACCGCGCCACGGAGGCAGTCTAATAGGTACCTATAATAGAAATTTTAATTAACCCTCTGTATATCAAGTATCAAAATCCATCCTTAGTGTATGACTGTGTAATAAAGGCAACACATAGTGTTTTTTTTTGTTATTCAACTGACTTCAAAAAGGAGGTGGTTCACAATTCGACAGTATTTTTTTAAAATGTTTGTTACCCGATTACTAGAAGACGGCTGGACCGCGAGCCACGGACGATACCTGATATTTCGCTTCCATCACATCATGTAATGGAGCTAATAGTCAAGTATTAGGTGAACTCCTCAAAAATTAACGGCGCTGAATCGGAAAAACCAATATTTTTTAAAAGAAAATTAGCAGTTTAGATTAGGTTATTGTAACTTAGATAAGTTACAAAAAAATTGATGGATATACATTTTGAAGTTGGTGCAAGGAAATGTAGTTTTTATGTTTTAGGCACCAACACACTAAAAAGTGAAAAATAAAAACTAAAAAATAGTTGAAGTTGGTGCCTAAAACATAAAAACTACATTTCCTTGCACTAACTTCAAAATGTATATCCATCTATTTTTTGTTGTTGTTGGTACCTATATTATTTTAAGCTTTTTAGTTACTTACCTTGTATTTATTTTTGAAGTATAAGGTATAACATGTTATTGTAAAATAGTTTTATCTTTAATAGTTTAGGCTCTACAATGATGAATCATACAGAGAAGACGTCCTGAGAGTTTTTAATAGTACAGAATAGATAGACAATTTCAACTATAGGTATGTGCTGTACAGAAAAGAGTTAAACATCGCCTTGACATAGAAAGAACACCACGTCTCTTGGCCGGAAGCTTTCATCTTGAACTCACGTACAGCTACGCAAGCCCACAATTTGACTCAAAAGAAAACACCAGTATACTTGCTCCATACGTTAGCCGTCGTAATTGGGAAGTTGACGTTTTCAAGCGATTCAAATGTCAGATGTAGCCGATTCCAATTACCTTCTATGGGTTACATAAGTTTTTGATTACAAACATTACTACTATGATATTATACGCTATTTGGTTAGAGTATTGTGTGAAACGGATTAGCCGTTTAGGTGTCAAATTAAGCAAATATATTTATAATTGGATGATGGATTGCTGTTGTATTTCTAAGCTTAGAAGAACTCAATTGGTGTTATGTAAAACTTAAGTAGATTCTATTCAATTGTAATCGTATGTAAACAATATTTTCTTTGAATTGATAAATTAAATGAAGTGGAATATATACCTACTTGATAAGTAGTTGAGAAGTTTTGTTTGTTAAATACATGGTAGATATAACAGATTGGCTTCGTTTTTAGGTTTCCGTAGCCAAAATGGCAAAAACGGATCCTTTATAGTTTCGTAATGTCCGTCTATCTATGTATCTGTCTGCCCGTATGTTCCAGGCACTTTTACTCAAAGACTACTCAATGAATATTGATGAAATTTAGTGAAAAGGTGTCTTGTAATAGTCGCTACTTAGTTTGATAGCTAATTAATAAAAATAATCACAAAGATTGTATAAACATTTGAGAAAAAAAAATTAAAAACAAACTCTTGATATTTAATATAATAATAATATATTTATTCCTGTAAAGTAAAGGTACAGTATTTAGAGTAAATTAAAATATTCATATTTACCAGTGTAAGACATATATGCACATATACTTAACTAGTATAGATAGAGAGAATAGATAAGCCTAAAACCAGATAACCACAATTCACGCAGGTAAAGCCACAGGCAAAGTACCTATAGTACAAGATAAAATCAAATAATCGTTAATACTGTGTATAATCAGCAAATCAGTTAATACAACCAAATCGTGACCATCGCGGCTTTCTATCCTATCTTGGTATAATTGGTCGACCGTACCAACTGCTTTATGATATACATAGCAGGTAAGTAGATACTAGTTATGCTATAGATCAGATGAGATTTCAGTTACGGCGGCTAATCTTAACATAGATTAGGCGCACACTGGAGATATAAAAGTGCCCGAAAGTGTAATAATAATTATAACCAACCATCATCACCAATCATAATCCGTCATCATCAATTCGTGATCGATACTATTCCTAAGATAAACTATTATGAATAATAGCTAGTTAAAATGATTAATTTGTCATATTTACTATGCGACGTTGTCATTATTCATAATGACTAGCGATTATACATAATCACGAATTAATCATATTTACTGTGACATATACACAAGTGCACTCTCTATTATCTCATTCTCATACGCAAATCCGACACGACTCGATAGAGATTAGGCGCAAGACCTACCACGGCTAAACACATGACCAAAAATAACACATATCTCTAGATTAAATATTATCTTTAAAAAAATATTACTGCAGGGTTGCTACGAGCTACATAATAGTAGTAGTGTTTTATTTTTACTTGATTCGATTGCTTAGGGTCCGTCTCTACGGGTGAGTGAATCGCGACGATATTATAGTCATGCCACCAGCGATACTATTATTATCGGTGTGTTGCGAGGAGTGGCTCAGTGCGAGAGAAACGTCATCGTATCGCCGCGCGCTCTCTGCGGAACATGAGAGTGCGGCGGGTGTGCTGTCAAATGCAGGCGTTCCGCCTCGAAAATGTGACGATTCCGTCGCGGACACGCGGCGATTCTGTTATACACGATACGCTGGCGTATTACTATTTTTTTCAAATGAATAAACCATTTCAATTAGTACAATACCATTAAAATACAATGCAAATTTCTGACAACCCTAAAAACATAATTAAACTAACGACTAGGCTTCCGGTTGTCGGCGCCCATTTAAATTTAACAGCATAAACCATAGATAATATCTGTTCATTTTTAATATCATAATCGCTCATTAGTCTGTTTACCAATTGTTTTTGTAATGACTCTATAATTTGTAGTTTGGTATTATAAATTATGATTTCCTGACTCACTTTTACCTTTAACTTAGGAATGGACGACTCCTCCTTCTCGTTAAAAATAGGATGTAAGTTATGTCTTCTTCTTTTATTTTTTAAGATATTAGTTACACTAAAAATCTGTAATGAGTTGAACGTTAGGTGAAATGCACTTTCAAGTTATTTAAAATTTTTTGGTGTGTCTTGTCTTGGGTGGTCGAGTATCGAGTTAATTTTACACTGGATGAGAATTGCAACTTTGTTTGCGTCATTCCTCCCCCCCCCCCTGTTTTTTTAATCAAGCGAGGGTAGTTTCCGAAACCGGCGCTTCTCGGAGGCGACGCTGAGCTGAATCAGTCTACCCGTGACCACGGCCGTTGCAATACGGTCGAAACGTCGGGCAATAAACAAAGGTATTTAACCTTAAAATAAAATATTTACGCGATTTAGACCCGTAGCTTATAAAATTCTATAATGTGTACAAATCGCGAAAGTTTACGAACATATATTTTGCACAGCACCGCTGCGCCACCAAGTCATTAGTGTTGAAGAAATGGCATGATGACTACAATGATAATGATTTTTTTTTAATAATCAGACAATTGTAGGTCATCAAAAGCTCTGAAGAAATAGGTTATTTCACAATTTAACGTGTTTAAAAATGTATAGTCATCAAACATACAAAACATTTATAGTCAACAGTTCTACAAGCTTCAAGTCTTTACAGACGCTTGGATGATTTACACGCTTGCGAGTAGACGCGGACGTTGTATCGGCTATTGCGTTTGGCTAGACATATTTTTATAGGCCATAGTTACGTCGTTTGACTTACTAACCATTATCGATACGCGGTTATACACAGCGCAGCACATCCGTTCGGCGCGAAGACGTGAACAACCCCTAAACACTCGCCAAGGTGTAAATACGTCGACAGCGTATACCCCGGGCCTCCTTTGATCGGTGTTCAAAAACCGGCTCTGACTCGGATCGGCGACAAGCTCACGCTTGCCAAGCTAAACACCCCGTTTACACGCTTGTGTATGTAAACACCTGTCAAGACTTGCCAAGCATGTAAACGTGCACAATTGTCATAAAATCGTATCATATGCAGGCCAAATTCGACTTTAACGGCCACATGTTTAGAGTTGATAACGGCTTAGGACCAAGTCCCACCTGAGACGATTTTTTCCTCCATACATTTAATATCAAAAACGTAGTCTTTAAAAAAATATCAAAAAATTAACGCATTTCAATTTCACGTATAATAAATAATATCTTGGGACAACTCACACAACGCCATCTGATCCCAAACTAAGCAGAGCTTGTACTATGGAAACCAGACAACTGATAAACATACTTATATATTTCTAAATACATACATATTATAGATAAATAACACCCAGACACAGAATAAACCATCGTGTTCATCACACAAAGTTTTATCCTGGGTAGTGGGTGGGGATCGAACCCACTGCCTCTTGCGTAGCAGTCGGACACACTCCCACCTTGCCACAGAGGCATTCGTAAGAAGAATAATAAATAGACTAGGTAGTATGATCGTAAGATAGATGTTATTCATAGAACTAATTTCTGTATGTGTGTGTATTAAACTGTAATAAATTTCTCCAAAAATGCAGTGTTCATTACATTGCCTTTAACATCTTAATTACTTTCTAAGCAATAATAAAAACAAGTATTTACCTATTAACTACAAAACTGTGAGAAAAGAGGCTATTTTCTTTTAAATTACTCAATAAGGAAGGAAAGAAAGTGACCAGTAGCTTCACAACTTGCATACGAGTTTATTGATACGAATCAATAAACTGTTATGGTGCGTTTAGACCAAGGCCGCTCCACTTTTCAACATTTGGACCAAACGTACGTTCTGGGCATGGTTGGCGGGCCACTAACAGCATGGAATAATTTTTCGGAGAACGAGAGGATTTTATTTCGGGGGTGTACGGGCCAAATGTGTGCTTTGTACCTTTTTGTAATTTTAAAGAGGGTTCCAATCCCCTAAATCCTTCCCTGGGAAGAAGCCTGGACAATTCCTATTTTAGTTAATGATTTGTGCATTAGAAAACGTAATTATTCTTTATTATAATTTTGATGCATGGCACGCCGCGCCGCCGCGCTGCCCGGCAAGCAGCGACACGGGCCGGCGCAGCGGCGGTACAAAAATACTATTCACAAACAGCCGAGCAGCACATTCAAGCCTATTCACAAGTGTCTGTCGTGTCGTTGAACGCGAGCGTGTAAACTCACCGTTAGGTTCCTCTAATGGTGGGTTTAAAAGCTCGCGTTCACGGAAACGGACGTGACATTTTGGGTACACGGTTAGACACCCATAATGTCACCAATCTATGGACCGACAGTGGTACCGTTGCTTAACTTCGGTCGCTTCCTATAAAGGGATCCTTATAATTACTTGTTAGTAATATACACTGACGGACTCATAAACTGCATCAAAGTTCAGGTTTACTCTAAAAGGATTTTTTTATAATAAGTATGCAAACTTTTTAGATTAAATTATATAAATATGGAAAGACTGGCTCTTAATCTTAAAAAAAAAAAAAATTTAAAAATAGAACTGCGGTAAAACAAATGAATATAGCCGGGAAAAGAAAATTTACTCGTAGTATCAGATTTGCGTGTTATTTATAGCAAAGTTTTAAATTAATTCTCATTGATTTTTTTTGTTTGGTCAATTGAATTATTGTTACCAGCATAATTGTTGGGTTAGTTTTTTAACACATCGAGAGTTTTTGAACCATAATATGGATACTTCGTCCGAACAAGCGGCACAAATTGTAGCATTGGTGCGGGAGGGCTTGGATCAACGAACGATTGGTAGAAATTTAAATTTAAACCAGTCTACGGTTTGTAGAATATACAGAAGGTTTGTAGAGACAGGTTCTTACAGGAGGAGACGTGGTACAGGCAGAACTCGAGCAACCACAGGTCGTGATGACCGATTTATTGTTACAACTTCCCTGCGAAATCGTTTCCTCACGTCAGTTAACATCAAAACCGAGCTTAATGAAGTGCGTGGAAAAAACGTGTGTGCACGAACAATAAGAAGAAGGTTAAAGGAAGCGGCTATCACCCCTTTTAGACCAGCAAATGGTCCAAAGTTGTCTGCAGCTCACAGACAAGCTCGCTTAAGATTTGCGCGTCATCACCTGAATTGGACAGAAGAGCAGTGGGCCTCTGTATTGTTCACGGACGAGTGTAGGACATGTTTATATGGTGCAGATGGTCGCAGAAGAGTCTATCGTCGACGTGGGGAGCGATATGCTCAAAGTTGCATTGAGGAGCGTGTTCCTTTTGGAGGCGGTTCATGTATGGTCTGGGGTGGCATATCGATGAACGGGCGAACAGAACTTGTGTTCATAGACATGGTCCGTCAAAACGGTAATAGAGGGGGTTTGACAGCACATCGCTACATAACAGAGATATTAGAAGATCACGTGGTGCCTTACATGGGATTCATAGGCGAAAATTTTACTTTAATGCAGGATAATGCCCGGCCGCATGCAGCTGCACAAGTTCAACATTATTGCGAAGAGGTTGGGATACGTACAATGAATTGGCCAGCACGCAGCCCGGATCTTAATCCCATCGAGCATGTTTGGGACAATTTAAAAAGAGCTGTATATGCGAGAAACCCTTCGCCTACGACAGTGGCAGCACTAAGAACAGCACTTTCAGAAGAATGGGACAATATTCCGCAAGATCTTTTAAAAACCCTTATAAAATCTATGCGGAACCGATTAGAATCCGTAATAAGGGCACGTGGGGGTAATACACCTTATTAAAACACAAATAAACCCTTGCATAAAGTTTGTGTCTATTGTTAAAACCAATTTTTTAATTAAACAATTTTTCCTTAAACTTCTGTTTTTTCTTCAAAAAAGGTCTTAAGGTCCTTTCCAGTACATAAACTTAAACTTAAAGATATGATCCTACGCTGTTTTAAAGTTCACGAACCAATCTAGAGGTTTCAATTTAAATCTGTATAGAAAGTTTGCATACTTGGTTAAAATATTTATTTCAAAGTCGTCTATTACTTTGATGCAGTTTATAAGTCCGTCAGTATATATAAGGCTGTCTTATAGAAACATTATACATTATACCCTATGATTTATATTTCTTCTGCGCTATGATACTCTAACAATTAGACCATTCGATATTTTTATGAATCTCTCATAGCTGACCTAGTCACAGGCACGGGCGTCATTGAATTATTGCTGAAAAACACGCGCACGGGTTTTTCGGCAATAACTCAATGACGGTATATACGATCATGTCTAAACTAATGTTTAGAAGTTTAAAGAATTTGTTAAGCGCCACCTTTTCGATTCTTTCATATTTTTAGGTCACACGGTTGAACAATAAAAGAAGAGAGGTAACAATTTATGCAACTTTCGGAGCGATTTTTCCAAAAATATTCACTTAATCAAAAAAGTTTATTAGAAACAATTAAAGAATTTATTTTTATTATTTAGCTATCAAACTAAGTAGCGGTTACTATAAGACACCTCTTTACCAAATTTTATCAATATTCATTGTGTAATCTTTGAGTAAAATGCCTGTGACATACGGAAGGACAGAGAGACGGACATGACGAAACTATATGAGTTCTGTTTTTGCCATTTTGGCTACGGAAGCCCTGCACCCTGTAAGTTAGTAACCGACTATACCACTGAATCACTAAACACATTTTTTTCTAAGCCACAAGAGTCGAAAGTCAATATAATCTGTGTAATATTAATTTCCAACCACTGTACTAAAAAATCAAGTTTGTTTTCTATAGAAAGGGTCGTTATATAAGCTATTACCCTATTGTACAACACACGAATTTACTTACGCGTAATTGAGAACAAATTGATTGCGATGAGTTTTCGACGGTTTCTTGTAAGCATTTAACCACATAATACCGATAGTACAGAAGGCCTTCATACGTACTTCATTTAAGCGATATACACTGCCTCTGTGGCGCGGTGGGAGTGTATCCGACTGCTACGCAAGAGGTCGTGGGTTCGATCCCCACCCAGGATAAAACTTTGTGTGATGAGCACGATGGTTTATTCTGTGTCTGGGTGTAATTTATCTATAATATGTAAGTATTTAGAAATATATAAGTATGTTTATCAGTTGTCTGGTTGCCATAGTACAAGCTCTGCTTAGTTTGGGATCAGATGAAGTTGTGTGAGTTGTCCCAAGATATTATTAAGATATTATTATTATGTAAGTGACTACAACACTTGTACGCTGGACTTAGTGGAGGATCTGGTGGGTAGGCTCGGACAAAAAACTGGTGATAACAAAAATGAACCGTCACAACAGAGGGTTCCATTCATGTGCAACAGGGATAGTTGCACATGTACGGAACCCTCGGGGCGCAAGTCCCACTCGCTATTGGATTGTATCATCAGTGTTTTATTTTTTGTCCGGGCGTACCAGCCAAATATGCTATCCTGTATAAAGTGACAGCAATTTCAAATGCCGAATCGAATGACCGTCCTGTGAACTTTTTTGACACTTATGACAAATGGCCGTTGTTGTTATGCGTGTCAGGCCAGGTGGAGTGATGATTTACGCAAAACGGCTGGCAGGAGCTGGACGCGAGAAGCCGAGGATAGAACAAACTGGCGTGCGATTGAAGAGGCCTCTGCCAGCAGCCGACTGCGATAGGCTGACGATGTTATCCGTGTTTGTCTTTTGTACTTTCGGTATTCTGTGATGTAAGTTATTGTAATCATTGTCATTTATTACAAGGCGTTAGAGTTCAATTTTGAATGTTTTATTAATTATTATAGATATTGTCAAAGAAAGTTTTAGAGTCGGCTAAAATTGATGTAGGTAATAAAATAATCGATAAGTTTTACAACTAGTAATCAAATATCTTAAGGAACCCCGTTTTAAGGGCTTGAGGCGAATGATACAAGTATTATTCTCGTTTCTAATCGTTATGATTATTCTCGATATTGTCCGTAACAAAGTGAAATTTTATTTAATATGTATTGTTATTTTAATGTTATTGTAACTTAATGTCATGGTTTCACTCTCAATGATTGAAAAAAACAGTTTATTAATTACTAGCTGAGTCGCGTAACTTCGTTTGCGTAAATTTTCTCCGTTTATGCAACATTGCTGCTCCGCTCCTATTGGCCTTAGCGTAATTTGACATAGCTTATAGCCTTCCTCGTTATATGGGCTATCCAACAATAAAATATTTTTTCATTTCGACCCAGTAGTTCCTGAGATTATCGCGTTCAAATAAACTCTTCAGCTTTATGATATTAGTACCTATAGATAAATTATAAACAAGTTTTTGGGGGGTCCGTGATAAAGTGGCAAATGGCGACCGAGCAGATTGCGAGATCTGGGAGCATTAACATGGTTGTCATCTTCGTCAATAGACAGAAAGAAAAAGAATATAAAAAAAATATTTCGGAACAAAATTCGGTCTATACGTCAAGGTCTCATACAAATGCCGAACAATGACATCATACAAATGTCATTATTTTTTCGAGTCACATCACACAATAAAAAAACCTATTTAGCACAAAACTTCTACTTAGCAATCTGTGAATCTTTTTATACTCAACAACAGCTCCTAAGAAATGTCAAAACGAAGATTTTACTTATAATAGGTTACTTTCCTAGGTCAACAAAATAAAACAAAAGAATATTTAGTAATCTAAACTACCAAACATTTAATTTTTGCGCCAAATAGGTTTTTTTTTTGTGTGATTTGACTCGAAAAATAATGACATTTGTATGATGTCATTGTTCGGCATTTGTATGAGACATTGACGTATAGACCTGGACAGTGCCATCCCGTTTAATTAAAAAGTAAATATTGACTGCAAAGCGTGAAAGAGAGAAAGACTGGTCAATTTTGTGAGGTTATGGCGCAGTCTTGTTCTCCACGTCAATGGTACATATAAATCTCTTACCCAGCCTCACTACCAGCAGAGAGATAAAAAGGCAGTCACACGCTTTGACAGTACCTACCTATAATGACTGACACCTACAGTGACTGCCTCTGTGGCGCGGTGGGAGTGTGTCCGACTGCTACGCAAGAGGTCGTGGGTTCGATTCCCACACGGGACACCACTTTGTGTGATCCACAAATTGTTGTCTCGAGTCTGGGTGTACTTTGTGTTCGTGACTTGTATGTTTTAAAGTCCCCCGCGACACAGGGCTGGCACCCCAGTGCGGGAGTCGTCTTTTTTAAATGAAAAATGAATAATAGATCTATAAAAAATGCATCTGATATCCAAAATTAAATTACCAGAACTTTTACATAACTTTTACAATCCTCAATAGAAAATAAGTCACAAAAATTATATTTAAAACGACATGAACTCAACGGTTTTGTTAAGAAATACATTTTGTTTCTCATGCATTTAACTATTGGAAAGTGTTCGCTACTATTAACCAACGCTCTATCGTACATATTCACAATACGACATTATCTACGGTTAATTTAACTGAAACTATGACAAATCGTGGTGCTTATTAACAATCGCAATCAAACTTTAACCTTTAGTTAAGATTATTATCGAATTTATTAGCAAAACTCTTTAGAAAGAGTCATTATGCATTATAATGGTTAAATGTAAGTTATGTAAAGAATTCTATAAGATTGGGATCGTTTGAAATTCTGAGGAAGTGAAATTTTATTTAGTTGTTCTTCTAAATACTTTGTTTTGATAATTAAAATGTTAAAAACTGTCTCTGGTGAAACACACGGCTTATTGAAATCAGGCCATCTGTTTAGGAGCCTCAAACAAATATATTCTTCGTTTTCATCATCAGGTTTTTACGCAGCATTGCCACATTTTCTTCACAAAAACTAGCCGATTTAATTTCAACAATTTGTGAAAAATTACGTGACAAAAATGGCCAAAATCTAATTGAAACTATTCGCCTTCATAGTCTTGTTATTAATCGATTATCTTACAATTAAATTATAAGTATCCACAATAATTTTCTCTGTTTCACCAATGTCAATGTCAGATTTATAAATATTTCGCCATTTTTTTCGTCATAATTATGATTTTGAAGCGTAAACATTGTTCCCATTAACGTAAAATTATTTAATTGTTAATAAAAAATACGTAAATGTTGTCTAAGTAACGTCCTTGTGAAAAGCGATAGTAATTTGTCGCCGGAAAATTTGGCAGAATGGACGGCTACTTATACATTTGACCTTGGATGAATGACGTTTCTTTTTTTTTTAATATTACATTCCTTTTCTCAAATTTATAACAAATTATTTCTGCCAGTGTCAAAGTGCTAGTTGATGTTATTAAATTAAGTTGTTTTGGACAGATACCGTATTGCATTTTCGCTTCTTAATTTAATGGTAGGTATTTTTAAATTTTAAACATGGAAATACAACAACAATCTGTCGCCATAATGGCGACGAGATTTTCACAATGATTGTGAAAATGACACGTAAAACTCTTTGATGGTCCTTCACAAGTTCCCTTGTTTTTTTAACCACAACCTGATTATCAGATATATGCGAAATTTTTCAGCGTAAGAAGGCATTTTTTGAAAAACTGCTTCTTCTTCTTTGAGTTTATGGCAATCTAGCCGTTTTAACGGCTAATTACTGCCAGTGTCAAGTATTTATGCGCTTATTACATGCACAAAGTCTCGTTCATATTCAAATATCACGTATTAAAATCATTTTTCACAAGTTAAACTCGGAGCTGTAAAAATAATGGCCGGTTACTTTGCCGCCATTTTTACAACTCTGAAAAACTGCTATCCATCAAAGACACTTGTAGCAATCCTAAGTACGTACAAAAAACCCTAATTAAAATCACACCACAAATGCATAGAGTATGAGAACCTAATAATGTCGTCGAACCTAGTAGCGTCTATTTGATTCTCAATTTTGTATGATCAGGCATAAGGACTGCTATGTAAAACTACGATCACATTTTATTTGCAAAGTCTGGGAGCCTGCGACGGAAATTACCAGCCGCCGGCAGCACTCACAAACAACAAGCCATAGACAAAGGATTTACTGTCAGATTCATTTCTATTGTTGAGGATGTACAAAGATTGATATCTGTGGTCAAAGTTTGTATGGTGTGGACTGAAATTAAAAAAAATACAGACACCTTTATGTTGTAACAAGTGTGACGCTTTAATTCGAATTCCCTACGAAATTGAAGTATCTATACTAATGTTATAAAGCTGAAGAGTTTGTTTGTTTGTTTGAACGCCGTAATCTCAGGAACTACTGACCCGAATTCAAAAAATATGTTACTGTTGGATAGCCCATTTATCGAGGAAGGCTATAGGCTATTTAATATCATGCTACAACCAATAGGAGTGGAGCAGCAATGAGATTGTTGCAAAAACGGGAAAATTTCTGCAGACGCAGTTGCGCGGGACAGCTAGTATTATCGTTCAGTACGTTAACGAAGTAGTCATACTTAAAGGACAGACCAAATTGATTTAAAACAAAATAAACTAAAGTCGCGGTAGCCTAGTGGTATTTAGGAGGTGAACGTCGAGCGAATTAAATTAGTAAATTTTTTTTTTTTTCAAAATTTTAAATGATTTTTACATAATGTGAAATTTACGTGATGTTAGGGTCAAGCCAAATCTCATCTCTTTGGGGGGTCAAAACCTCACGTAATTTATGGACGCTCCCTTAAGGTTAAGGCATCGGGCTCGCAATCGTGAGGTCGCGGCTTCGAATTCTACCCATTATACTACTCACGTGAACCTACTCCTAACACAAGCCATTGAGCGTAGCTGGAGGGGAACCAAAGTTATTACATAATAAGTATTCCATTTAAAATCAGTGAAAAATATCTTATCTTTGCCTTAACACGATTAGTAACTGTCACTTATATTTATTTAATTTGGCAACACTTACGTTTTTTTGCAATCATATTTTATGTGAAGATTCATCTTGGACACAAAAATATCTCTGCAATAAATCATGATAAACATCTTTATAAAATTAATTTCATTGCCACGAAGCGTCTTGTTTATGTCATATCGCAAATATTTTTGCAATACATTGCTTATTTGTAATACACATTACTCAGTTTATTATAATTTATTCTTGGAGTTGTAAAAATGGCGGCAGGCTAACCTGTCACTAACCTAACAATACTTGAAATACCCGCAGATAGGGTATTGTAACAATAAATACTTGACCCTGGCAGAAATTAGCCTTTAAATAGGCTAAATTGCTATAAATTAAACTAAAAAAAAATGTTATTCCTGGTATAGTGAAAAACTGAAATACAAATTCTTTGCCCAGAATCAGTAACACACCATTTCATAATTATTCAAGAGAAGCAAAACAACAACGGCCATTTGTCGTACCTAAGTGTGAAAAAGCCTCCGAGCACTAACAGTCTCTGAGCAAAGCTACGGACGGACGGACATAGCGAAAAGGGTTCCGTTTTGCCATTTTGGCTACGGAACATTAAAAAAGTTCACAGGACGGTATTTCTATTCGGAATTTGAAATTGTTGACACTCAAATAGAGGTCAGTGTCTATTCCCCATGAAAGTAACCCAACTTTGCTATTTACTACAAAGCAAGTAGCATTTAATTGAATAATATGACAACAAAACTGACGTATCAGCGTACGTAATCTCGAAACAAAGCTCTCTTCACCTCTAACGTACATTGTGTTCAAAGGGACCGCACGACGCATGCGCACCGTGACCCCTCACCAGGGTTGCCACATGTTATTATTTAAAAAAATATATTGTAGGTACAATTAGATAAAAATCACATATTGCAAGAGAAAAAAAGAAGATTTTAAGACAATAAACTATAGAGATAAGTCACAAGTCGACAAATTTCATACGATCATTTTGCTTGAGGCCACTAATGTATGACGTAGCTACTAAAATGGAGATCATGCTGTTTCTACGTAGTACTTATAAAATTGCAATAAATTAATCAAAATTTCCTTTTGAGCAGTTTTGCGTTTACCCCGAACAACCATTAACAATAAACATAATGTAGGCATGAAAAAACGAAGAATAACTTGGACTCAGAAACCCGTAATAAGCCGATCTAGGTTAGCTTTTTTTAAATATGTAAACACACATCTACTTTACAATTTTATAACAGTAGAGAAGTCGGAATTATTGGCAACCCTGCCCCTCACACAACTTTCTATGAAGCCGAGTAGCATAGACGTGAGGTCACTTGTATTTGCCATAATTTATAGACCAAATTAAAACTATGAACTACCGCGTAAAATTCTCTATGATTCATATCGGTTTATTTATGTTTTTATGTGGGTGCCTAAAGGAAATGTTTTGATGTTGCCGACCTACGCAAGAAATTTTCTATAACTAAACACTGCTTTCTAAATTTTTGCTTTCTGAAATTTAATAATTAAATTGAAAACAAACAAACAGGCAGAATCTATGATGCCAATGCGTCAATTTCAATACAAAAACTATATGTTCGAATTTTAAAATTTTCGTGATCATAGTCTACGATTGACGTCATAATAAAAATAAAAAAGCTAATCTATGTGAACTTTAACCTCAATACTGTGGGTGACAACAGAAAAAAAAACAAAATGAATAAAATAATCCTATTCAGTTTAAAGTGCTTTAAATGAAAAAATACAATTTCTTACACCACAATAATATAATTATAAATACCTCTTAGGAATACAATATCAAATGTAGTGAAATGTCACAATAATAATATCGCATTGTTATTTAAATTACAAAAAAGTTTTCAAAGAATTAAAGAAATAAGTTCTCAAGGAATAAAAACTAAGACCGGGTCAGTAAACTATCACATAATGTAGGCTAGTAATCCTACCGCTTGATATCACAGCATTAAAACTTATAAACAATGGAAAATATAATCAAAACATTAGACTATAAAGTGTAAATTTGTCTGAATACGCTATAATAACTGTGAGTGTGTGAACTTTGTCTCGGCTGACCGGCCAGTATCACGTTACGCGGATTTGCATTACATGCTAATATGTAAGACATAAGCTTTAGCGGTAGCGAAGAGTGAAGAACATTCCTAACTTAAATAAATTAATCAAATTTCATTACATAATCAATGCATTTCTAATAATAGATAGTGGAGTAGGTAAATTACATTACAATTACACCAACTATACTCTTACACAAGCACATCATCAAAACAAAGATATACATATTTGAAAAAAAAAACAATAAACAGAAACATTCTATGTTTAAATTAAAATATTTAAATCTATCAGTTCTGATAAAAAAAAAAAAAACCAAAGACTGTCTCAGGGTCGACGTCATTCTAAATTTAAAATCTTTGTCTTTATGATTTTAAAAACAGACAAACATTATGCATCGGACGCAAACTTCTATTAACATAACCAACAAGATCAAAGTAGAGTAGCAACAGAATTAGTTATTTAGTCCACTCGAACTGAATGAATGTCTGCAAGCCCAGTCTTGCCTTATACGGCATCAATATTTTAGTTAGTCCTTTGATCCACACAAGGAAGTGACCGCAGGCAATTAATGGATGTTTATTGGTCCTTAAACCTGCCTTCTGGGAGTTTATGCCATAAAAGACTTTATTCGCTTTTTAATATGTTTATGGCTGTATATTTTGTGGTATTTTTGTATAAAGATGTAATGTTTTATGAGAATATTTGTGGTGTTTGATGTTTAACGGTAGCGGACGTAAATGAGCTTTATGAAACATATGGCTTTGAATGTTGAATGACTCGTTTTTTTATTTGAGATTATGCATGTTTTGTGTGTTGTTATTTCCAAGGATAGCGTTATTATGGAGGACCAAAAATTTGACTAAAGGACCATATTTAGAATGGGCATTTGTCAACTCTAGCCCAGCTTTGTCTAACGTCAATTCTCCGTAAAACATAGAGCTGAGTAAAAAAAAATATGCAATTGTTAACATTACGATAGTACTTATTAAAAAAAACTAAATTATTTCACCTTAATTTATTATTAAAACATCCAAGCCGCATTCACATAATAAAACACATTCACATATACAGCTACCGAACGTCAACTGAATACACACAAACTAATCAATTACAGTATCGATACCAGTTGCAAGCCATTCACGAGAATAATGGCTGTCTCGTCGCATCAGATGTGCAACGTAAACATTCACTGTGTGCACAAATTTTATAGGTAGGTACATGGCCGACTCCCTATAATGAGCGAAAACAGGCCACATATAGACGTGAGTGATCTAGGTCGAACTCGGTCGAATTTTCAACCGAAACAGCGCACGTTTTGAGATCACCGTAAGTAATCGTCAATGTGTGCGTGGATTTATTGTTGAGCTCTGAGCCGGATTTTCCGTGATTTGGAAGCACAGAGAGTGAAACAACAATGTCGTGTAACTAAGCCGTGTTGGCTAATCACAGGGACACTACGACCATAATTACGGCTATTGGCATTGATTCGTACCTATTCTTTAGTGAAGATGCGACCGTTTCATATCAGCTCGAATTTGTAAAAAGCCGCGCATACAAAACATCCAATATGAGATTCGCGGTTTAGCGCGCACAATGATGTCGTTCCGACGTCATTTTATTTGATTGTACTATTCGATTAGCGTTTATGCCACTTGACTAGGGGGGCAGATCAGGCTAACATCTTATACCGTAGTGCTTTGTAAGTACTAAAACTGAGTGGGAGTCGTGCTCTAATAAATTGAGTGTAAAGACGTTGTATGGTACAGATCAAAGGCAATAAAATAAGTAAACTAATTTAAGAGACACGAAACTCACTTCAATGTTGTCTTTAACAATAAATGGGGGATAAATATTAGACCAATAATTTCAATTCAGTTTACATTTGACTATCGATCATTCTATTCAAAACTCTGAGATGCTTTTGGCAGGAAAACAGTAATGGGGAAAAGCTACACATGATTAGTTTATTTGATACACGTTTATCCTTATCCCTCAAAAATTCTACCTACTTCTCTTTTCTGTCGTTTCGGGTATTGGCCTCGAACGTATGTAGCAATTGACTCCCCACTCCCACCCTTCGCTCCAACCACCGTGCCAGCGCCACACACTGACACAGAAGAATCAATTGCAAATACAATTTGCAATAGACTCTTCCGTGTTAGTGTAAGTGAGAAGTCACATAATATGTCCTTTCGCTGCTTGGGCCTATGAACACCAGCCCCACGCAACAAATTTTGATACAGGGCCCGCTTAAGTCAAGCTATGCCCTGGTCCGTATCTAAAACTAGACGTACCTGAAACAGCAGATATCCAGACTCGTACATCCAGAAGTCATCAGGCGCGTTGCCGGGCTTGGTGAGTTGTATCGCGAGGCAACGCTGCAGGATGAGCTGGCAGCGCTGCCCCCCCGCTCCGCGGCCGCTCATGCCTTACGCGGGCGGCGGCATGCTCTGCAAATCATAGAGAAACATGTTATGTGACTGACATGATGGTGTGTATATTTTGTGTGAATGGAGAGAGAGGAGAGGGAGAAAGACAACGTACCATTCGATACCAACCCTAACTTAGAGAAGAGGATGGTCCCCCATACGGTTCACAAAATTTTTGATCCCGTTTCCTTTTTTAAGTACTTAAAACTTCCAGAACTTAACTTTAACTAGCTAACTGTGACGCTAACCGAAGGGGGGGGGGGGGGGTGCAATACCACCTTAATTAGGAAATTAGGATTTAGGATTAAAAGGATTGTTGACAAATTAGGGAACCCAGGCGGTAGCTTTTTAGCTATCCGGTACTCCTAATAGAAACATTATATCACTGATAATAGTCGATTACATTTTAAAATTCTCATGAATAGATATAATATTTACAAACATTTTAGATGTAATATAATATTTATAGATTGTGTAATTCTTACATCGGTAAGTAACAATCATCAGTCATTAATTTTGTTCTGATTGAAGAATCAACTCGGACTTCAATAAAAATGCGTAGGATTACAAAGTAATAAACGGATTTATTTGAACTATTACAAACGTCCGCACTGTTCAACACACGAATACAATCTGTCTGCCATCTTTCTATTCCCTCTCCATGTCGGAGTGACACCCGCATGACAGATGTCAACGTCATGTGATGTCACTACCGACATTTACATTTTAAATGTCAATCATCTAAATAAAATCTCAACAAATTATGATCGAGTTAAATTCTGATAAAAATAGAGTGAATTATATTAAATAACGGATTAGAATAATATTGAGTCTAACATGATTTGAACAGCAGATGAACAATCATGAATTAATTGTATCAACAAAACTCTAATAGTGCATTAAGGAAACGACTCATACCTATTTAATCACAGCATCATAATGAGATACAAAACGTAAACAACTCGAACTTTGCATAGTAGCTCGAAATCACGCAATTTTCCGCTTAATTATATATATTTACAGCAACCAATAACTTAATTTACTTAACTGCCGAACGGCCATAAAAGAGAAATTAATACTTTATTGTGTACTATTAATCAGTTAATCACAAATAGCGTAAACCCGCTTACATATTTCCGCTACGAGTATGACCGCGGGTTTGTGTTCTAATTTGTACTTTTTGTAAAATTCAACGACCTATTTTAGTAATATTAATTATAATTACTTTTTATGACACGTATTCCAGAATCTTTAACATTTACTCTGTCATGTGCAGTGGCGGATTTGTTTGAGGGAGGGGGGGGGGGGGGGTTAAATCAGTTTAGCACCAATCACACAAATGGAATGGGTGAATGGTGAATGCTATTGGGGAGAGTTTGAGCGCCCTAGCCCCCCTGGATCCGCTACTGTTCATGTTAGATCATCGAATCTTTACATCGTTTAACAGTTCACAGAGTCACTTCGCGCTCTCTATTTCTATGTACACTTAGACCTACTAAACTATACTACTTTGATGCAGTGTAGATTTGATGATGTATAGGTATATACGCATCGCTAATACTGAATAATAAGAAGCATGTTAGTCGGTAATTTTTTGTCCTATTTATTAACGAAGCAAAGTTTTAATGTCTTTAATATCAACTCAATCTCAGGGACTTAATCTTTTTATACGTATACCTATTATATAGAGAGTAACTTGGGACAATACTTTTTTAAAACTAAAAACATATTTTTTTAACGAACAATTAAAGTCGTTTTCAATACTTCAATACATCATAGTTGCAACTAAAGAATAGACAAACAACAACAGTCTTAAACATAATAAGTCGTTAAAGATAAAGTAGAATAGTCCTTCAAAACAGATTCAAGAATCAACCGTGCAGCCGTAACTAAACGCGACAACAGAAGAATATGAGCATTAACAGAACGAACCCTTGACATGACAGTTTGAGAACAAGGTGACATTAGATATTGCTTACAGTGTCCTTTGAATAGCGTTTGCGGTTGTCATTATACCGGATACGTAATAGGGTAAGTATTAATGCTTCATGGATAGAATTTTAAAATTAGAATTGTTAGCAAAATGGTGATGGAGTTGGGAAAATGAGGGGTTAACAGGATTGCTAGTAATGTGGGACCATAATCCCACATTGCTCGTTATCTTTAAAAAAAAAACAAGGTAACCTTTTGAGAATAAATGCTCGAGTTGCTAAATTATAATAGGTGTGCCTTTAGTTTTAGAAGAGTTCCCTCGATTTTTCCAAAATCGTATCATTAGATCCTAACTTTGTTGACAATGGGATTAATCTGGACGTATTTCAAACATATAAATATTTTTTTTAAATCGGTCTAGCCATCTGCGAGTAATCGGGAAACAAACACTAAAAAAAAATACCGTAAGAATTGAGAACTTCCTCCTTTTATGAAGACGGTTAAAAATAAAATTAGTTGAAGAGTACAAAATAAAAGAAAATTCGCCGAAATAAATAAATAGCCTCTATTTAGGAACCCGTTACAGGGTTCAAAATACGTCAAATCATATCATCTTACTTGGTAAATGAAAACTAGCATACACAAGAACACAAGCAATACTCAGCTTACAATTTTAGAAATACCTAACTTGAAGAAGATACCTACAGAAATAATAAACAACCTGCAGCAGCATCCGTAAACAATAATCTACAATCTCAATCGAATTACCTAACAAAAGCATTAAGATCAAAAGCTAACATCAGTTCCTATTAACTCCTGAACCACTACTACTTGCTCGTTAGTTCAGTTCATAGTTCAACCAAGAATACATACAAACAGAAGGACGGCTCACAGCTCAACAAAAATACACGCAAACATAGACAGCCACGTACGAACGATCTCAATGTGCGCAGTTTCGGTTGTCATTAGACCGAGATCTGTGTACTTCCGTGACTATGCGTGTGTGAGTCTGTTTTTGCTCGTTTTAGTGAGCTGGCCATCTGTATCTATCCAATTTGTGGTTCAACGATATACCTCGATGACCTTTTACCTTTCTGACCGTGTGCTAATGTGGCTATTGTTAGCAAAAACTGCTTCAGACTACAGACTTTCACTTCTTTTGTGGTTTATAGGCGTAATAGCGTAAATCTCTCATGATATCATCTTGAGACTGAAATATAACCGTTGAATTTCGACTTAGATTTGCTTTGATGACTTATTCTTTTATAACTTCATGTTTATTTTCTCCTTACTTCTATACTTAAACCTTTTTTGAGGTTAGAACATTTCCTAACGCCACTCCCGTGTGGGGTTGGTACCAAATTCAATAATGAAACCAAATCTTGTATTGTATTTATTTGAAAAAAAATGGACGTTAATTTTCTAACTTTGAAGTGTCCACTGCACAGGTTGAGGTCAAACAAATCAATTCAATAATACAGCTAGCTGTACGTACAAAATGTTCAGTGTGAGAAACAGAGTGGTGTCTATCTAAGACTGAGCCCCTTTCTAGAATTACAAAATTAATAACTTTAACTTGATTAAAATTTTTGCTACAAGTACCATAGATCACGAGTCGTTTGTAGGCAGACTCAATATTGATTCACTTTTAGTTCGTAGCGGATTTCCGCCAAAGACAACACCTGTGCTTCGACTTCCCACAAAAAGTATATTAAGCCTGTTCATTGTGTTCACTTGTGGCAGTTGTGGCTCAGTTGCTTTTTATATTAGGGACTAAAACCTATAGAGAAGACTACTTATACTCATTAAAACCTTAATTATTATCGAAGACTAAAAAAACCTGACTGCAAATAATTTACACCATTTTGCCAAATTATTTGCTTTCAGCAAATAATTTGGCTAAAATAAGAACATAGAAGGAAGCAATACATTCCAACCTTTATCTAATGATTGGAGTCGTAATGTAGGTAAAACAAAAGGTCTGACTGACAGAAGTGATCTTATACTAGTAGTAAACACGCGATGGGTTGACAAACTTATGAAGCAACCTCGCCTATATAAATCTTTATTACGTTAGATGAAGCACACGTAGTTAAAGAAATTAGAAACAACTGATGTTAGGAAACCTCATTTACAGGAAAGCTTCAATGGCGGAAATATTAACATATTCCCTAATGTTACTTTCGCTAGTGCAAGTAATTCATCTTCCTCGATTATCAAGTGTTTAGTTTCAATTACATCGCTAAGTAAAAGGCGTGCTGTTTCACCATCATTATCATTATCGTCATCATCATCATTACCATTAATAATATACTATGGAGTCTGTGATTCAGTGGCGACGAGTAGATCGAGGGATCAATGAGGTTAAGCAATGTACCATTGTCAGTCCATAAACGGGTAACCGTTTTCGAAAAACGTCGATAAGTACACCGTCGGTCCTGTGCTAAAACTAAATTTATTTATCCGGTCGTGTCAGTTTAGGCTCCATCGGAGAATGAGATTAAGGGAATGGAGATTACATTTGTGTCTTTGTATACACCTGTACATTGTGACTTAAAATAGTATTATCTCTTACGTTATTGGCTAGTCAAACATTAATAAGATACCATCCACCATCATCACGTACAACTACTACATTAATTTCTACCATGGAAATTGTTGGTTCTAGCTTTGTGCCTAACAGAGCCACACCACAAAGCAGTATTGTATTTAAATTAATTTAGTATATTTACGTAATTCTATGGACGAGGTTGCCTTCAGAGCTTACATTGTCTGCTCTGTAATAGTCTGTTTATACTACAAATTCAATGTTGTCAGTATTGAGGTTTATTGTTGCACTTTCAAGTGTCATTTAACAGCCTCGAGTAATTACATAAGGTGACATAACACTAACTTCTAAACTAAGAGCTTTTAGCTAAACCATTTCCATAATCGTAGTTAGAGCAGCTGGTGCAACTTCATCTGCAGCTGTTCTAACCTCTATTACAATAGCTTTAAGGCTCACAATAATATGTTTGAAATTCTTATATTCTGGTACAGTGTTAAGTGTATGATAAATAAAATCTAGTACAATAAGGTTTACATCATCTGGCTTATGCAAATGATTTAGCTCCTTGAGATATTAAAAGTGTTTCACTGTGATTTGTTGGGAAAATGTTCACTGTTAAATATGAAAATGGGACCGGCCTACTGAGGTAATCTTAGACTTGTTTAAGGTAAAGATATTACAAAAGACTTGATTAATTTCCTATCACAGACTTGTGACAGTTACTGGTTTGTGTATTACTCAATTAAGAAGTGATTGAAAATCAAGTAAGAATACATTAAAATTACAATTTATCACCTAAGAACTGCAATTGAGTAAGCATCGTGGTGTTTTATACACCAGCTATAAACAGTTAAATCTAGAATTATCTTTTGTCCCAATGTTTCATAAAAGCGTCTAATATTTTTAGATGCCATAGATATAATGTAACCATACTACAAGATAAATATAAATAATTGCACATAAAACAGTATAAAAATAATAATGTTTAATGAAATTTGACCCTGGTCAATAATTTGACATTAGATCATAAGACTTAAGGTTTAAAATAGTAGTTCAAATTTTTTTGAGACAATTCATACACGTCATTTGGTCCTAAAATAGGCAGGCCTAATAAAACTTTTAAACACACTTATTATATATAGGTATTGTGATGATGCGAGCAAGACTACATAATATAAGGCCCCCGACTTAACATTCATAAAGCATATCACTATCACTACTACATATAGATATAATGGAAACCAATAACACCAAATTCCGAGCAATACTACATAACACAAATAAATAGTCACTTCCTCTACATCGCGTGTGCCGCACCATTTTCAGTATTAAGGCCGCGGCACACTGGCTATTATAACGGCATCAACGCCAAATTTACTATTGTGTAACACACTTGTGTTGCGGACTTTGCAATGTAACTTTTACGTCATAGGACCTTCTTCGATTTGATTTGTAGTTTTGAAGATAATGGCTTTATTGTCGCTTAAGGTAGGAATGTCTATTGGTTGACTGCTTCCGTGCTAATACTATGAATGCGAAAGTAGATTGACTTTCGTAAACTGAGTAAATTGACTGCCGCGGTGGCGTATATGAATGATATATATAGATAATGATAATACCAGAAGGTGTGGATTCCAACACCTTCTGGTCCTCCTGGTCACCATGATGAGGGGAAAATTTGAAGACCTAGGGCCGTACCATAAACTTCTACATTATTTGCCAAGTGCAGGGCAGTTAAACTACATGTTTGAGCCTGACCCATTTCAGTCGCTGAACTACTCTCAAGTGCAAAGAATTGACAAAACGACAGTTAGTCACTCGCCGGTTTGGTGACGTCATCGGTATTTATGGTACGAAATTATCAGGACAGTTTATTTTTTGTCGATTTTATGTTTCAGTTATAAGAGTTCATGGTACGGCCCCAGGAATAGAACCTGAGACATCTATGTCTGACAATCCACTTCATAGTTTGGCCATTGGGGAGGTCACAAAACCTAATTAGTAGATATGAAGTCATACAAGGCAAAATAAATAAATACAACTCACACAACGCCATCTGATCCCAAACTAAGCAGAGCTTGTACTATAGCAACCAGACAACTGATAAACATACTTGTATATTTCTAAATACTTACATATTATAGATAAATAACACCCAGACACAGAATAAACCATCGTGCTCATCACACAAAGTTTTATCCTGGGTGGGGATCGAACCCACGACCTCTTGCGTAGCAGTCGGATACACTCCCACAGCTCCACAGAGGCAGTCAAAGATTTACATGTTAATTAGTTCAAAGTTCAAACATGTTTGTTCAAAAGAAAGGAGAACAAAAATATAGAGATAACTCAAAGTAAAACCAAATATTGAATAATTAAAAAATCCTTAATCAACTTACGTTTATTGAAGTAGGTAGACAAGTTTCTGATATGTTAGTCACAGTTATTTTATCTGTGAATCGGACCGTAGAAATTGATAGATAATATCCCTTGCTTTAACTTTGTGCCAAAATGCAAAATACCTACTATTTACCATGCCTAATTTGGCACCAAAGCATACGTTTCCAATTGTGTTAAAATCGTGTCAGAATATACTTAAACTGGCGATGTAGTTTACAGTTACACGGCGAAAGCTGTCAGTTAGACAGCAAAATTTGACTCAATGCTACAACTGTTTAAGTAATTGATTTATTGATCGAGTCAAAATGGTTTTACTGATACTATAGATTTATTGCGAAAATACAAAGTTATTTACTTTATATAAGCGGCGGTAGCCTAATGGCTAAGGCATCAGTCTCGCAATCATAAGGTAAGCGGTCGCGGGTTCGAATCTTACCCATTAAACTACCGAATGTGGATTGCTAGTTATCTTAAAAAAAAACTAGAAAGTCAATTTAGAGGAATTTTATTTTCCAATTTTTTTGTAAGGCATAAGAAAATTACTAAATACTTGACCACAGTAAATGACTAACATCATTGTACAGAGCGTATCATTTTAAGGTTACATAAAAATATATTGATTTGACTTGACATCCAAACACCCTATTGCCGTCATCATCAGTGGTATCTCACAGGTGAACCATATGCTTGATTACCACCTTTGCATCCAAAAAAATCTATTATCTAATCTTCAACTCCCAAAAAAATACGAAGTTACATCATACCTACCACAGACTTTACAAACAAAAGTCAAAATATGGGTACAACTGCAAAACATGGAGCATCAGTCCTTCGAAGCGATGACAGAGCAGGCAAATATAGACATACAGTAATAAATCTTCGAGCTTTCGTTAAGATTACTTTCACCATCAGTGTTATTACACTTACGGCATAAAACATCGTATTCTGTCTACTTTCATCTCCATATATGTATAGAATAAACGAATACCTATGTTTTGTAGAGAAGACAAAAAGTATCTAGGAATGGTTAAACTCTTTTCTTGTCATTTTGGCAATTTGAATGATTTTTATTTTCAGCCATTTGTGTCAGTCTCAAGTTCATTAAGATTAATCAAGAAGTTTTTGTACTCTTTAGCTGTATTATAATTATTTTTTGACGTGATAAAGTTTTTTAAATTGATGACCGGGGTGCACGTACGAAAAAGTGTCTAAAAAAAGACATGTTATTGATTGCTTAGCGAATAGCGACTCCAGTGACATGATATGCGATACAATTGGAACTGACGTTATTAATTGGTTACTAAGCGACGCGAATGGCGATATGTCATCAATGTTTTCTTTTGACGTTATCACGTAAAATTATCATCCGTAAACCGACAACGTCTTAAAAATCGATGACTGGGTGCACGCACGAAAAAGTGTCACGGTCTGTTACGTTCCGCCTACTATTAAGCTGAAGTATTGTGGACATCGGGCGCATGGACGTGCATGCTCATCCCGGGTTTACTAAAGCTATCACATTCATGGTTGTTTATTATATTCTCGTTTAGAAACGTGTTTATTGACCTAGGTTTATTTTTAATCTACCCTATACATAGGTATATACATATATATTTTATAGTTTAATAATATGTTAATATATGCTTAACATAACAAAAACTGGAAATTAGCTCGATCGAATCATATTCGATCGAGCTAATTTCCAGTTTTTGTTATGTTATGCAAATTAAACAAAAGTTCTTTATTATCAATTTATATCCTACTAGCTTTCGCCCGCGGCTCCGCCCGCGTGGATGTCGGTTATCGCGATAAAAACTATCCTATGTCCTTCCCCGGGACTCAAACTATCTCTATACCAAATTTCATCTAAATCGGTTCAGTAGTTTGAGCGTGAAAGCGTAACAGACAGACAGACAGACAGAGTTACTTTCACATTTATAATATTAGTATGGATATATAGTATATTAGTATCCAATAATATAAACGTGAAAGTTTGTATGGTAAGAAAGCTAGATAGAAATATTTTGGTAATTATCTATGTCGGAGGCGAAAATGATCACAACTCATTTTCACAACTTCAAAATGTTTATTCATAGTGTAGTACTATTGATATATAGACCTAGACTGCGCCATAACCTCACAAAATTGACCACTCTCTAGAAAGAGACAACGCTACTTTGTGGACAATACCTGTCCACAAAGTAGCCAGGTATTGTCCACCTTGTGGACAATACCTGGCTTGTCCACAAAGTGGTCAATCCAATTTCTCTCTTCCACGTGTTTTTTCTCTCTTTCACGCTTTGTAGTCAATATTTACTTTTTAATTGAAAGTGATGGCGCAGTCCAGATCTACAGATACATCATCAGGGAGCGTACGCAAAATCATTTTTCAGGGAGATTTTCGTAATAAGATTGTTTCTAACTAGTGAAAACAACAACTCTTTAAGTCAAACCTCAGATTTTATATGAGAATCTCATACAAATGTGACGTCACTATTTTTTCTAGCCACATCACTTCTTTTTATCATATTATTAATGATAAAAAATCCTGTTTAACACAAAATTTAATAAGGAATGAATCGTTGGTCTTATTTACCTTGAAAACAAGCCTAGGGTGTAGTTAGGTGGTACATTCAAATCCCTCCCCCCCCCCCTTTCCGGGTACACCCATGATATACCGTTTTGATTAAGGTCTGAAGATTACCAACTAAACAAAAATCTTAGTCGATTGCTAACTCTTTTTAAAATGTTATTTTTAAACCAAAATTACCGGAATCGTTTAAAAGATAAAGAGATCAAGCTCGCCGGTGCATTTATGCTCTGAAGATTTATAACCGTGAATATAAAGACAGCGTCATTTTTAGAGTTCCGTAACGCAAGAGCCAATGGAACCCTGTTACTAAAGCAATTGTCACTAGACTCACGAGTTTAGTAAATACCTACTATTTTTAACCATATTTCACTTGATATTTTAGTAAAATTATTATTGTGGCCCAATATGTAAACAACATAAAAACTAATCTATACTAATATTATGAAGCAGGAGAGTTAGTTCGTTTGGTTGAACGCGATAATCTCAGGAACTACTGGTTCGAATTGCAAAATTCTTTTACTGTTGGATAGCCCATTTATCGAGGGAGACTATGGACTATATAACATTGCTACGATAAAGATTATAAAGCTGAAGAGTTTGTTTGTTTGTTTATTTTAATTAACAAACAAACTTTTCAGCTTTATAATCTTCATTTATTTAAATAATTCTTCTGTACGTGTGTATGTCACTGAACTCCTCTGATTTTTTTTTGTGTTCCAGAGGTTTTGAGAATGGTTTAGATTCACATTTGAACCCGATTCACAAAAAAAAAGAGGTGGTACGAAGTTCGCCGGGATAGCTATTATTGTTATTAGTATAGATTAAATTCAACGCGGGTGAAACCACGGGGCACTGCTAGTAAGTAATAAAAAAAAAAATAAGGAAAATTAACGTCAGATACAGTACGATGGTCCAGATTACAGAACCCTTCGCGCACCAATTCAACTCGCACTTGCCCAATTTTTTATGATGTGTTTGCAAGATGGGTCCGCGTTACGCTCATTAAGAATTGCACAATATCATTCATAATAATTATAATTATGAATTGCATAATTACAAGTGTCTGTGACTCTAAGGTGACCGCACTTACTGACCGGTTTGAGATATTAGCGTGGAAAAAAGTCCTGCAGGAGTGCCACAGTAAAGGTATTGCATAGCATTTTTTATCAACCAAAAATAACACATTTTTTTTTTAATTTGTTTTTTTTCCACGTCACCATTTTTTTCTCGTAAAATCACTTCTTTTTATGATTTTGCAAATGATAAAAAATCAATTTTAACACAAAATTTAATCAGGACTTAGCTGTTGGCAGTTTGAATGTCAGGTTTATTTATTAATTAGTGATTTGTTTGCATTGTTTGCATATTATAGAGTACAAGTAATCATATTTAATTAACAGATGTTTCATATATCTTTCTTAAATTGGATTCAGTTTTGCAGACCATAATAAAAAAAAAAAGATTTTTTTTGTTTACGACAATATGAAGAATGTCGCCTAACACCTTCAAGACAAGTCCAACAAAAACTGACCCCTATCAATCTAAAACTAGTATCTTATCTCAAAATGCAGTTCCCACAATAAAACAAAGCGCAGATCTAGTACAGCATCCAATTTCTTCTTTTCTAACATGTAAATGATACAGGGATTCCGCGAAGAGATATCATATCTCTATATAGAGATTGTAGAGTCGCGACTGGTTGGAGTTTTTACATACACCACTGAAGGTACAGAAGGCAAGCTTTATACAATACATACATATAGACATCGCTTACGGACATGGAATCTCGAATCACTTTGTTCCGAAACGAACGAACGAAAAAACGAAAGTGTTCGTTTTCGAACACTTAGCTAACACGACAGTGTTTCGTTTCGGCGATGGATCCATCCGCTATCATTGAGGCTGTCAATCCTAAAGTACATTATATGTTTTCTTCGTGCGTTGTTGTTATGTAGTTTTTCAAAATAACTTCAATTTTCCAACGACAACCATTTAGATTTACCTACAGCGATAGATTTTTTTAAAATTTATGAACGAATTTCATAGTAGCTCCCTATGCTTCGGTAAACGATGTCTACGTGTGCACGTTGCCCATATGTGTGTTGTATGAAGCTTTACTTCTGTGCTCTTGCTGTCTTGTGGTTATTATGTAGAGCAAGTCAGCGGTAAATCAGAGTGGGCGACAAATATCGCTCTATTTGCAACATTGTGAACGTGTCCATTGATCCACTAATTACGAAAAACACTGCTAATCTTAAGGTATTACAAATTGGTTCCGTCAATCATGCATGTATCTATGAATTTGGGTGACATCAATGCATTTCAATTTTAAAAATACATGGTGAATTAAGAAATTTCTTTTATTTGTTTTTTTCGTCGTTTAGTAAATTGAAACTTCTATAACTATAATAACCAGTTTTTTTACACGTATTTCATTCATGTATTTCACCTGTGTGAAAATGATGACATCTCAGTTTACTCGCATCTTCACAAAACGGCTAGCTGACGAAACTTCGAAACTAAATATAGCTACTGTAAAGTCTAAACGAAGTATTTTTTTAGTAGTAGGGATTATGGCTCGCACATTTCATTTTCAAATTTATTTTCTTTCTCGTTTTCCTTTTTGTATTACAAAGTTTCGTTCTTGTCCAATTATTGTAGGTAAGTTTATATAACACATTAAACGCAAATTTGCCACCATTTTCACAACTCACCAAATTATTAAATCGGTTTTAAATCTCATACGTCTAAACCACGTGAATGAACTGCGTAGGTGTTCATTCACTCGTACAATCATTCATAAACAATACCGAGCATTCATCGCCACATTTCTTTTAAAAGTCAATGACAAGCTCTAGTTTAAGTAAAAAACCATTGATTGATGTTTGTCGTGTTTTTGCGATGACACTGTAATTATATCTATTGTGTTACACCGACTCCATACGCTGGCCCCAACGTTGGTCCCAACGTTCGTCACAACGCCACTCAACGTCTCCTACGTGTGGATTTAGAATAATACTCGTCCCAACGTTTGTGCCAATGCTATTTTCTAGACCCTCACGTTGGGTGAGTGCCGGAGAAGCCGGCATTATGTGTTACAAAGAATGGACGGGTTTGACTTGTTCAAGCAAGTTTTTGTGCGAATGTAAACAATCGAGTTACATGCGCGTATACGACCGATTTTTTGTAGAAACGAATGTCGAATGCCGTGTGGTGCCGGCTTAAGAATAGTACCACCCCATCTCTTCCCGTGGGTGTCGTCAAGGCGACTAAGGGATTTCACTCCAGAGGACGGGCAGCAGCGTCCTCTGCGTACTTAAAGCCTTACTGCGATCGCCAACCCGCTCGCCAAGCGTGGCGATTATGGCAATTACCCCCAGGATCTACTGGGGAGACCCGTGCCCAGCAGTGGGCCATCATATGGGTTGATATGATGATATGATGACTGTCGAAAAGATTTAAGACATTTAAGACGTTTTAAGGTGGTGCTCTATTTGACCTTTATATATGTATCGTTATCGTCATTGTCGTTTTATTTTCAAAAAAATATTCAAGAAAAAGCCCGGGAAAGCGCATGTCGGTCCACTCACAATGTAGGGTTCCGTAGTCCCCCATCCGAATAACACGGCTTGAGAAGTGGGTTTTCTGTTGTTTTTGTTTCATACTTACAACATTATACCTATATAGGTATAATAATAATAATTTTAACGATATTTTTTTGAATTTTTAGAATTTGTACGAAAATTTTGTTACTTCTCATTTGATCAGCTGTTACTCGTAAACTTATTAAGCGTACTTTGCCGTGATAGTCTTTTTTTTCAATTTTTTTATTGTGTGTAGCAAAAAATTTGCACTTTTTATTTGTCTAAACAAAGATTTACGAAGAATGTGGGATTGGGTCCCACATTACTAGCAATCTTGTTAACCCCTCCAGTAAAGCTCAAAGGCTTGTTTTAGGAGTGGGTTCACGTCGGTAGTAAAATGGGTAGGATTCGAACCCGCGACTTGCGATGCCTTAGCCATTAGACTACCACCGCTTTAAAGCTTAATATTTCACAAACGAATCCCTGAGCAGTTTGAGAGCAGTCTTACAGGAAGGTTTTTGATGTAAGAAAGGAGCTACGGGCTATAACTATTGTGCCTACTCCTCCTAAAAGGCTCGACCGATTTTGATCTAATTTTAGGAGAAGTACTTATTAATCAATTCTGACCGGCAATGCTGTGACTGTGATCGTAATTTGCATTCAGGTTCATATTTTAAACGGGGTCTATGGCAGGATGTCTGTTAGGTCTTATAGTCTATACCTATAAAAATAAGCACCGCCTTCTCACTTCCGTCGTCAATAAATATTTAAGTACTATTTAATAACATTATGTCCTTAACAAGCAAGCTACGCGTACTGAGAATAATAAAGAACCACGTTCAATCAATAAGCTCTACTCTACCTAGTTGTTAGCATACAAAGCCCTGCTTAAATCACCGTTATTCATTCACTATGATACCTTAATAAATTAATTCGTACTGTTAGAATGTTTTTTTATATACCCACACAATATCCAATTCCAAGCTAATGCGCTTATTACACTACACTAAATAAGGCACCCTAAATCCTTATAAAGAGAGGTGTAATAAGAGTTAGGGCCCTAATTCTCTAACAAATTTTCAAGGCCACCTCTATTTAGGGCCCTGTTTCAGGGTAGTGTCCGATGACCGATCTTTAGTCGGTTTTTTTAACGACGTTTTCTAAAAAAGAGGCTTCATTTATTGATAAATTCATCTAGCTAGGCTTAGCTAAATGAATTTATCGCTCCCGAAACTATCTGCATACGAAATTTAATGAAAACCGCTGAAGCCATAGCCGAGATTCAGATTATATATAAATACTAGCTGTCCCGCGCAACTTCGTATGCGTAATTTCTCCCCGTTTTTAAAACATTTCTCGTCGCTTCTCCGCTCCTATTAGTCGTAGCGCGATGTTATATAGCCTATAGCCTTCCTCGATAAATGGGCTATCCAACAAAAAATTTAGAATTTTTCAAATCGGACCAGTAGATCCTGAGATTAGCGCGTTTAAACAAACAAACAAACAATCAAACAAACAAACTCTTCCGCTTTATAATATTAGTATAGATATATAGGTACAAGAATTGCTCGATTATAAATGAAAACCGGGCAAGTGTATGTCTGGCCACGCACAATGTAGAAGAAGCTTAAGATGTGGGTTTCTGTTGTTTTTGTTTCATACTTACAACCGGATACAAGCGGATCCCTAAATCTAAATATAGTCTACACAAACCCTAAACGTTTTTAAAAGACCTATCTAATGACACCCCACAAGATGGGGTAGGTGACACATTCCTACTTTACATAGAGGGGAGTACCCTAAAAAAAATGACATTTACTTTGTCGGCGTAAATAATATGTGTATCCATGCAATATTACAGCCTTCTAGCACTAACGGATGGACATGGCGAAACTATAAGGGTTCCCTATTGCCATTTTGGCTACAGAACCCGTAAAAACTAGCATTTGTTCTGCTAGCATCATTATATTTATAAACAATCTGCTGCCTCTGTGGCGCGGTGGGAGTGTATCCGACTGCTACGCAAGAGGTCGTGGGTTCGATCCCCACCCAGGATAAAACTTTGTGTGATGAGCACGATGGTTTATTCTGTGTCTGGGTGTTATTTATCTTTAATATGTATGTATTTAGAAATATATAAGTATGTTTATCAGTTGTCTGGTTTCCATAGTACAAGCTTTGCTTAGTTTGGGATCAGATAGCGTTGTGTGAGTTGTCCCAAGATATTATTATTAAAAAAAAAAAAAAACACGAAAATTTCTGTAATCTGTGAATAGAAAATATTTACTGTTGTAAAGAGCAACTATTTAACGGATTTTCATGAAACTTTGTAATAATATACACACATACATCAAAATATTCATAGGCTACATTTTATCACAATATCGAACATTCACACAAGCGAGAAAAAAAGGAATTCACTTAAATCGCACGTGATAATAGCTTTTAGCAGTTAACCATACTAAAATGACGTAACCACCATAGCAATCAAATTGTTATTTATACCATAACAATTAAAAAAAACTGGTTTGAATAAATTGTAAGGTTATTAGTCAATTTTGCATTTTGAGCGTTTACCATGCTATGATTTCATACCAAGTAAAGATATCATTTTTAATGCAATTGAAATAGCATTATAAGGTTCATGGTTTTTTTTTCAACGATAACTAGCAATGTGCACATTACTAGCAATCTTGTTAACCCCCCATCTAAGCACAAATTCTTGTGTTAGGAGTGGGTTCATGTCAGTAGTATAATGGGTAGGGTACGAACCAGCGCCCTCACTATTGCAAATCCGATGCCTTAGCTATTAAGAATACTCAATACAAAATCAAAACAATAAAATTATAATTCTGTAATATAACTGTTTTGATGGCTTAAAAAAATCTACGAACCAAGGATTAGCTACAAAAACTTGTTAATCTATTTTTTTTTTCTTGAATTTACAATTTTTTAACGAAACTTGCTTACATGTAGGTACATTATAATTGGGTCACTAGCATCGATTATTTTGAACGTGGGCTTGCTTGTCTCTAAACCTCTCCTCAACGGCTGAACCATTTTTTTTAAATATAGCTAGCAATGAGGGATTGAGTCCCAAATTACTAGCAATCTTGTTAACCTCTCCAGCTATGCTCAAAGACTTGTGTTAGGAGTGGGTTCACGTCGGTAGTATAATGGGTAGGATTCGAACCCGCGACCTCAGGATTGCGAGACCGATGCCTTAGCCATTAAGCTACCGCCGCTTTGTTTTACTTGGTCACGATATAACTAGGAGAACGACTTTACGGATTTCATTCATTAGTTTTTTTTGTTTTCTAATACTCGGTAGAAGGTATTTTGTAAAAAAAAGAAAATAACGAAAAAAGGGCAGTACCTACGTATTTCGCTGGGACAGCTAGTTAACAATAAATCCCGTTAGTCACTTTATGCTAATAAATAAATATTTGAATGTGTGTGTCAATAAGTTTGTACCTATGTGTACAACCGGACATAACACCGCTACATCCGACCGGCCATTTTGAATGTCAATGTCGAGACAAGGACTTGATTTACTACTGACACTGAGACCAATCATAGATACAGAGGTCGGCTTCCTACAACGAGCGAAAATAATCCCACGCACTTATAGATATACACGTATACACAAATCTCGATCAAACCCGGTTGAATCTCAGTGCAAGTTGAGATCGTCTATACATGCGTCTCTGTGTATGTGGATTTGTTGTTGAGCTGTGAGCCGGCTGTATCATATTTTGCCGCGAAAAGATCGCGTGAATTCGATAATTATAAAGATACCTATTTATTAGAAAAAGTGTGAACTAGTTATATGACCAAGTTGTGCATGCAAGCTTGATTTAAATTAAAGATAAATATTCAATTTGCTGTTCAAATTACTACTAACCAACTGTCATTGAGGGTCCCTGAGTCAATGGCGGCCGAGTGAGATATCTGCGTGGTTAAGAACGTCACCACTGTTGGTCTATAGATAGGAGACCGTTTTCGAACATTCTAACCCTTCCGTGCCTCGTAGAGCTAGTTAAGCCATCGGTCCTGCGCCTAATCTCTTTCCGGTCATGTAGGATTTCCGTCCCATTAGACTATGATAGTGAGGGAATAGAGTGTGCACTTGTATCTCCGCATACACTGGTATACTATAATATCTCCTAATTGATCCAGATTGACCGTCGTAAGCTACATCGATTAGGAGACCATTAAGCGTCTTCTAGACGGTTGGAAACGAGGATTCCCGCTAAGGTGACCTTGCTGGTTTCCAACAGTGTAGACGGCTGTTGCAAACCTGTTAACCTGTTGTACCTAGTTTGGTTTCCAACAGCCGTCTACACTGTTGAAAACCAGCAAGGTCACCGGTAAGCCTTGTTTCCAACCGTCTAGAAGACGTTTTAGCTATAATCGATTAGGGGGCGTCCATAAATTACGTGAGTTTTTTTTTTTTTTTTTTTTAATTTTCTGTCCCTCCCTCCCCCCATGGTGAGATTTTGTGAGATTTTATTCAACCCCCTCCCCCATCCCCCATCTCACGTGAGATTTTTCAAAATGTAGGATTCTTACGTAAACGCGTTGGATTGTTATTGTAAAAAGAAAAAAAAAATGCTTCGTGTTTTATTTACATATTGCTGATGATTTCAATATTGCTGAGAGTTTAATTATAAGTGTAATGAAAATTTAACAATAGAATACTGAAATCGGATTAAATGGACAAAATTAGTATTTTTTTTTTTGTTTAAATTAGAAAAAAAATTGCGTTACATTTGCCGAGACCCCCCCCCCTCTCTCCAACGTAAGATTAGATGAGATTTGACTCGACCCCCTCCCCTCTTAAACATCTCACATATTTTATAAACCCCCCCTTTTAATATTTTCTGATTCGGTTCCAGGTAAACCTGTTCTCTGTTGGAAACAGTGATTCGAACACTGGGCCTCACGATTGCGAGTCCGATGTCTATAAGGATACCGCCGCCTGAAGAGAGATGATCGACTCTTGAATGTACCTAAGTACCTAACTCGCTAAAATTACAATCTGCTCTGTCGCCATTTTTATCTGACTTCCTATCCTACTAATAATAAAAACCCGAAAGTTTGTAAGGGTAGATGGATGTATGGATGTTTGTTGTTTTTCACACAAAACAACTAAACTGATTCTAATTAAACTTTACAGTAATCTCAGCTCAATTATTACGTCTTGACTCAGTATTAAAATCTGTTAGGATAACATACGAATAAGATAACTGTGAAATGTGGGATAATGAGTCACACATTTTTTTTAAATGACATTTTCCGCAGTTGGGTACGAGCCCTGTATCGCGAGGGACTTTACATACATACAAGTCACGCACACAAAGTACACCCAGACTCGAAACAACAATTTGTGGATCACACAAAGGGGTGTAACGTGTGGGGTAATCGAACCCACGACCCTTGCGTAGCAGTCGGACATACTCCCACCGCGCCACAGAAACTAGCAATCCTGTTAACCCCTCCAGCTAAGCTCAAAAGCTTGTGCTGGAGTGGGTTCACATTGATAGTATAAGATGGCATTCGAATCAGCGACTTCACGATTGCAAGTCCGATGCCTCATATAAAGACACTGATTTGACTTGAAAGTCAAAAAAGCATATTAAATATCTGCATAGCAACAATGTTATGCAAAGTATATACAACACGCATTCACGTCACTAGATGGTCACATACATACATGTACATATACATCGCAGGCATATTACATGCAATCGTCACCAATTATAATTATTATATAAAATGTTAAGAGAATACGCATACGCAACGCTAATAAATGATTGTTTATCAACAAACGTACCTAATGGTTTTAGCACAAAATGACTGGCCTGTTGGTCTAGTGGTTAGTGACCCTGACTGCTAACCCAGAGGTCGTAGGTTTCCACTCAGAATAAACTAAACTATAAGTCTTTTATATTATAAAGGGACGTCTTAACGGTCCATTTGTGACGGCAATGCTGTGGCTGCCAACACGGCAGTAATCTCCAATATTGATTTGATAGTTGCCGGACGATTGCTGAGCGATCTATTTTCCGCAATGTTGTTTTTGTTTCAGTCGCCCTCTATTTTATTGTTGCTGGGTTGTGTAGCCCGTTTAGGAGACTGGATCATGCGCTATATAATTGTAGACATATTGCCATTATTGGCCAGGCAAATACACTGACGGACTCATAAACTGCATCAAAGTTCAGGTTTACTCTAAAAGGATTTTTTTATAATAAGTATGCAAACTTTTTAGATTAAATTATATAAATATGGAAAGACTGGCTCTTAATCTTAAAAAAAAATTAAATTTAAAAATAGAACTGCGGTAAAACAAATGAATATAGCCGGGAAAAGAAAATTTACTCGTAGTATCAGATTTGCGTGTTATTTATAGCAAAGTTTTAAATTAATTCTCATTGATTTTTTTTGTTTGGTCAATTGAATTATTGTTACCAGCATAATTGTTGGGTTAGTTTTTTAACACATCGAGAGTTTTTGAACCATAATATGGATACTTCGTCCGAACAAGCGGCACAAATTGTAGCATTGGTGCGGGAGGGCTTGGATCAACGAACGATTGGTAGAAATTTAAATTTAAACCAGTCTACGGTTTGTAGAATATACAGAAGGTTTGTAGAGACAGGTTCTTACAGGAGGAGACGTGGTACAGGCAGAACTCGAGCAACCACAGGTCGTGATGACCGATTTATTGTTACAACTTCCCTGCGAAATCGTTTCCTCACGTCAGTTAACATCAAAACCGAGCTTAATGAAGTGCGTGGAAAAAACGTGTGTGCACGAACAATAAGAAGAAGGTTAAAGGAAGCGGCTATCACCCCTTTTAGACCAGCAAATGGTCCAAAGTTGTCTGCAGCTCACAGACAAGCTCGCTTAAGATTTGCGCGTCATCACCTGAATTGGACAGAAGAGCAGTGGGCCTCTGTATTGTTCACGGACGAGTGTAGGACATGTTTATATGGTGCAGATGGTCGCAGAAGAGTCTATCGTCGACGTGGGGAGCGATATGCTCAAAGTTGCATTGAGGAGCGTGTTCCTTTTGGAGGCGGTTCATGTATGGTCTGGGGTGGCATATCGATGAACGGGCGAACAGAACTTGTGTTCATAGACATGGTCCGTCAAAACGGTAATAGAGGGGGTTTGACAGCACATCGCTACATAACAGAGATATTAGAAGATCACGTGGTGCCTTACATGGGATTCATAGGCGAAAATTTTACTTTAATGCAGGATAATGCCCGGCCGCATGCAGCTGCACAAGTTCAACATTATTGCGAAGAGGTTGGGATACGTACAATGAATTGGCCAGCACGCAGCCCGGATCTTAATCCCATCGAGCATGTTTGGGACAATTTAAAAAGAGCTGTATATGCGAGAAACCCTTCGCCTACGACAGTGGCAGCACTAAGAACAGCACTTTCAGAAGAATGGGACAATATTCCGCAAGATCTTTTAAAAACCCTTATAAAATCTATGCAGAACCGATTAGAATCCGTAATAAGGGCACGTGGGGGTAATACACCTTATTAAAACACAAATAAACCCTTGCATAAAGTTTGTGTCTATTGTTAAAACCAATTTTTTAATTAAACAATTTTTCCTTAAACTTCTGTTTTTTCTTCAAAAAAGGTCTTAAGGTCCTTTCCAGTACATAAACTTAAACTTAAAGATATGATCCTACGCTGTTTTAAAGTTCACGAACCAATCTAGAGGTTTCAATTTAAATCTGTATAGAAAGTTTGCATACTTGGTTAAAATATTTATTTCAAAGTCGTCTATTACTTTGATGCAGTTTATAAGTCCGGTTGCCAATAGTGCCGCCACCAATTACCGTAAAAAATGGCCCGTTTAGACGCCCCTTAAGGTTGACGAAACCTTGTTTGATAATATTTCCGACTAGGTAGCGGCTAATAAGGTCATTATTTTCATAATTTGTACGTTAAAATTTCCATTTTTTTTTTTACTTTTTTTTTCTTTTTAAAGATAACTAGCAATGTGGGATTGAGTCCCACATTACTAGCAATCTGGTTAACCCCTCCAGCTAAGCTCAGAGGCTTGTGTTAGGAGTGGGTTCAAGTCGGTAGTATAATGGGTAGGATTCGAACCCGCGACCTCACGATTGCGAGACCGATGCCTTAGCCATTAAGCTGTGGTAAAGCAATGTCTTAGTCGATTTATATATTCAGTTATCGATTGTAAATCGTTATAATTACAGTGAAAGTTAAATTATTGCAAAAATAGCAAGAATATTAAAAATATATCCAGATTAAAATATTTAAATAATCAGTTTTGTATTTTCAATAGTGTTTAAATTATTTGAGCGTAATTTTTAAACAAACTTAATTAAAAGTTCGTTTTTGAACTACTTTTATAAAAAGTTGTTTAATCTCTAAAGATTATCAAAGTAGATATGCAAATCAAATATGTTTTAATAAAAATACTTTTAAAACGCAACTTTCTCAATGACATGTGAAATTAAGAGGCATTTCGCATTTACATGTCAGTAATCTGCATTTTCAAGCGCTTAATTTACCCTGCTATGAAATACTTTTACACTATCGAATACATGTTAAAAATAGACCAATATTTTTTAATATTGACATTTAATGTACCACATTTACAAAATCTGTTTTGTTTCTTTTGTAGTGATCAATTTCCCACATCCCGTTTTAAGGAAAGTACGGGTATAGCTTTTTTCAAATAGCTAATTCTTTCATTGAGCCTCTTTAAATATACGGTAAAAATTACCAAAACAACAGATACATAAATTTGTTGACACAACATATTGTACCACATTATTTAAAATTCATTACATTAAATTGTAAAAAAATAGATTTTTTTGCGAAAAGTGTTGCTATTTTACAATATTTTTTGTATAAAATAAAACTTATTTACAAACAAAATACGCTTTGATTATCGATTAATGAAGTTATGTTATTTTTTTTATTGTTTTTTTATTTATTTAGATCTATATTTTAAAGATAATAAATGATTATCAATATATTACGATGCACAAACATCATTCCTTTTATTCATGTGAAATTTGCGTAATGGCTGTTGCAACTTAATATTTTAAAATAGGATATGTAGATGTACTACAATGACAGCTGTCACAATTAAACAACAAAAAAAAAATATCAAAATGAACTAAAACGCAGTATGAAGCGGCGCACAGCGGTAGTGGTTATGGTAGGTAACCTATCAAATAAGCAGTCGAGAGTCGCGGGTTCAAATCTCATCAATTGTACTATAGACGTGAGCCCATTACTCTAGCTTAGCTGGAGGAGATAACAGGATTGCTAAAAAATAGTACCTACTATTGCATTTTCAATTTATGTCTGTAAACAAGAAAATATATAACACTAGCTGTCCCGCGCAACTTCGTATGCATAAATATTCCCCGTTTTTGCAACATTTCTCATCCCTGCTCCGCTCCTATAAGTCGCAGCGTATAAATAGCCTATAGCCTTCCTCGATAAATGGGCTATCCAACAAAAAAGATTTTTTCAAATCGGACCAGTAGTTCCTGAGCTTAGCGCGTTTAAACAAACAAACAAACAAACTCTTCCGCTTTATAATATTAGTATAGATTAGGGATCAATGAATTAAAAAATTATAAATTTATAAATTAAAAATTTACAATCTATGAATTAAACATTTTAAATAGAGTGGTTCACCTTGGTCATATCCGAAACTATGCCTATAAATACTAAAATGAATATGCCCAATATCGATTAATCTAGTTTGTGTATCAGTTTTATGTTAAAATTTGATTGAAATTTTAACATAGGTATCAAAGTAAATCAATAAAATATTGTTTACTAGCTGTGTCCCGCGGTGTTACCCGCGGTTTATTATGTGTTAATCCAGGGTGTCAGCTAACTCCATACCAAATTTTATTAAAATCGCTCCAGCCGTTTAGACGTGAAGAAGTAACAAACATACACACTCACATACTCACAAACTTTCGCCTTTATAATATTAGTGTGATTATTAATATTGAAATAACTCAAAAAACTATTGCGTTATGAATGTGAACTATTCAAAGGCACTACAACAGACAGCTTCTTATACAAATTCAAGGAATTTAATAAAACTAATACAACCGCCCGCAAAAGTTTTAACATCGCGAATATTAGAATGTTCTCAGTTTATGAGTAAATTTACGAGCTCATGCACATTTTGAGGGATAGACTGTACCCTCAACTGTCATGAATATTCTGGCTAAGGCTGTCTCCCCTACTTCGTGAATATGATGGGGGAAACTTGGTTTTATCTGATTTGATTTGCCGTACAATTTATGGTAAAGGAAAACCAAGGAAAAATTACAAAATGTAGTCTTTAATTTTTCTTCTTTTACATGTCATTGTATGATTGTGAACATCATGTGTATATTATAAACTAACGAAATATAAAACACAACCAAATTTTAAAAGTAAACAATTAGTACAATAAATCTTTAATATTGATGTACTTTCGCGATTTGTACACATTATAAAATTATATGTACTACGGGTCTTAATCGCGTGAATAATTTAAGGTAAAAATACATTGTTTATTGCCCGACGTTTCGACCGTATTGCAACGGCCGTGGTCACGGGTAGACTGTCTACCCGTGACCACTTCAATACGCGCGATTAAAACCCGTAGTACCTATATATAATTTTATAAATCTTTAATGTTTATTTCAAATCCATTCCTCTACTTTATAAATAAAAAGAAACGAACAAGTTTGCTGTTTGTCGACTTGTCGTTTATTCACGCACAAAAACCTATTAAACTTTTTAAAGAAGTATAAATTTGAGACGCCATTATTTACTCTGTGACGCCAATCTAAGATGAAGTCTCATTCAGACAACACTGTCGTCTACGGAAATAAAAAGAAATATAATAAACTTTGCAACTAACATGGCTGCAATTCAACTTGGCAGCAGCCGACATTGCATTGCATTGTAACTTAATAAAGGACTAAGTTATGTCCTGTTATAAAACTTGGCTTGGCGGGAACTTGACTGGTTGGCAAGTAACTTGATTGATGATATTTATGTCCATTAAGCTTGGATGAGACTAGGTTTTCCATTTCTTTAATTTATGATAGTTTAAAAACATACGTTTTTACCGCATTAAAAAAAGTTCTTTAATCTGTTTTTCATCCGATTTTGGTGGGATTTTCGACTGCATATTTTTCTGGGAAGGTAGTGTATAAAACGGTAACTTATCTCATAAAACACCAGAGATATAGTCTAAAACATTGGAGTAAGTTAGCGAAATTTGCATTCGTTGATCAGTTCTTTGGGTTATTTTATTGGTACTAATATGAAGAATTTCGAGTTTGAATGGGGCAATATACAATGTTTGAAAAAATACTTGTATGATCCTGCTGAGGCATGCAGCAGAGGCGAAGGGTTAACCTTTTTCAGACGTAACCCGATATAATAGTATATCTTGCTGGACATGGTTCTTTGTACCCATAATACTAAGTAACTACAATCCAAAGGGAAACCGAAAGTAATGGTGTTCTAAGGACCCTCCGCCACTGGCGTGCAGGTACTAGGTAATCTATTAACAATACTTGACTGCCTCTGTGGCGCGGTGGGAGTGTGTCCGACTGCTACGCAAGAGGTCGTGGGTTCGATTCCCACACGGAACAACACTTTGTGTGATCCACAAATTGTTGTTCCGGGTCTGGGTGTCATTTGTGTCCGTGACTTGTATGTTTGTAAAGTCCCCTGTGACACAGGGCTTGTACCCTACTGCGGGAGTTGCCTTTAAAAAAAAAAAAAACTAAAAGAAAAAATATTAACCATGAAGACACAATGTTCTGGTATAGTAGCATTCACGATTTCAACCCTGAATTTCGCTAAAATAATACAATTTTTTAAAGTTTGTTATCAGTTTATCACCATTGTTTTCTTGTTACCACGGCTGGAGCAGCCTGGTTGAAACGTTAATCAATTCAAAGTTAAATATTACACGTTAATCTTCGTGTTTCATATATTTATTTTACGGCAGTTTTGTACTTAACTATATAAATGCATTTTAATAACATTTAACAACTTCCTCAGGAAATGACATCAACATTTTGTTGCTGTAATTTGCATGAAAAATAGATTTAATTGATTACATGCATTTGATTATAATTTGAACGCCATCATGCATTATTGTGTCAGCTTGTTACCACGGCCCAAACGCCTATTGCCATATTATACTGACACTAATTAATATAGAATCGATTACGCGTTGCATCGTAAATTAAGAGTTTAGTGGTATTATTCTGGCAATCTATGTGAATACTGTAACAAATCATTGAATTCCAAATGGCAGATGAAATATCTAATTTGACATAGTATTTCATACGTCTCTAAATGCCTATAATAATTTGTAAATGTTTAACTTATTTTTTACAATAAAATAAATGGCGGCAAACTCACGCCGATGAATCTCGTAAAAAATTGTAATAATAATAATAATAATCTTGGGACAACTCACACAACGCTATCTGATCCCAAACTAAGCAGAGCTTGTATTATGGAAACCAGACAACTGATAAACATACTTATATATTTCTAAATACATACATATTATAGATAAATGACACCCAGACACAGAATAAACCATCGTGCTCATCACACAAAGTTTTATCCTGGGTGGGGATCGAACCCACGACCTCTTGCGTAGCAGTCGGATACACTCCCACCGCACCACAGAGGCAGTCAGTAATGCTCCGCGTTTATCGACGACATAAAATTGAGTGACATTTGACTGTGACACGAAGACTCTAATGTGTATTAGTTACCTACTTTGATTAAAATATAAATCGGGCAAAAAGTTTTACACTGTAGAGACGCGAATAACAATGACGAAAGTTTTTTTTTTTCTGTGAGTTGATAAATGTAAGCCGTTAGGCTATGTACACCCTTGCGCGGTAGTGCGGCGAGCGTGTGCTCCTGGAACCACGTCAGTACATATATATGTACAAATAATACAGCAATCTATAAATCTAGATATTAAACTCTATCTAATCAATAGTTCAGCTTTAAAACATTGACTAACATCAAGTTATGTTTATTTTTACACTTATTTGCACAATGGTACGCACGTTTCGTGAAATTCTTGCGAAAGTTAAACGGTTTCAAATTTGCGTGCGAATAATAGATTTTATAGGCTTAGAGAGAGCAAGCTGTAGCCTTTGTGATATGAATAATGTTCTCCGAAACGATTTCGGTTACGGTGACAATCTTATCAGAAACTAGTCAATTATGCAGAAGATATTACAGTGTTCTTTTCCCTCACACTTATAGTTACATGTGAGATAAGTTAGACGCAGGAGGATGAAGTATAGTTCTAAAACTTTTATCAGACAGTCAAAATCGGTGTCCAACTATCAACACCTCCTTTGAGTAACTTATAAAAATAGCATCAGGAAGAAAAACTTTAATTCCGAGATACGATCGACACTCTATCTAGACCGCGGCTGACCATCAAAATACCTGATGCCTCGGGCTCGATTCCTGGATCTAAATTTAATTATTCTTTGTAGTGCTATTATTTAACAAGCTTTTATTTATCTTGCAATGTTTGTGTGTTCGGCGCGAATCTTGGAACCTAAATAAGCCACTTCCGGATGATCGGTTGGACTTAAATTTGATGTACATATGTATCTTTGGTGACAAAGAATAACATAGTACCGTGGAACTTTTCTGATGATGGAACCGGAAGACGGCCACAAGAACTTCTTAATTAAATAAGATAACCCATCGAGTTTGGGCTCATTTGTTTTATCTTAATGAGTACTTTAGTGCTGCATGATATCTAGGGTCTGATGATGGAGTCGGAAGGTGGCCACAAGAACTTTTGAATTAAACAAGATAAACCCATCTAGTATGGGCTCGATTGATTAATCTCGAGGAGTACTTTTTAACACCAAATCTATCATAAAAGCTTGTTTTAAAAATATAATTTTTACAATTATCTTATTGTAATTCACGACCATGATCGTGAATTGTGGAAAAGCCTGGGGGAGGCCTATGCTGAAAAGCAAAACAAACCTACAGATGTCTGGAATTGAAACATTTTATTTATTGTATAATTTATAATGTAAGTTTGTTAATAAAGGCTAAATAAATAAATAAATAAAATATTGTAATACATAAAACACCTCTTTATGAAAAATGAAACCAGTGTACCTATATTAATGAACTTTTTCTTTACAAACGTGATTGTTTTACACTGAATGTGTATTCAATGCTAAAAACTAGACACTTGTACGTCTGCTCGTACGTTCTATAATTAGAATAGGATTAATCAACTGTCGTATTAGAAAAGTGGTCACAAAAGCTATAATTAGTTTGTATTGGAAAATGGCCATCTTCATTAATTTTATCTATTAAATACTTATTAGAAAAGCAAGATTCTATTGTTTATTAATTAAGTAGTTATGATTTTTATGTTCGATGAGATGAGTTGTCACTCAGCTTTAGTGGTGAGAGAGAAGAGTGAGATTCATGTATCCAAGTCTGGGTGTATTTTGTATTACATAGTTAATTGTTTGTTTAAAAAGATTCCTATAACACCAGGGGCAAACAAAAATATTGAAGATTGAACTGATTTTGTATGTGGGTCTGTTTTGGTTTATCAAATATTGTTTTATGACGTGATAACGTCTTATAAATCGATGACCGGGTGCACGCACGAAATAGTGTCACGTTATTAATTGATAAGCAGTCCCGCACGTTATTGACTAGTTGCTAAAAAATGCGAATGGCAATTGCAATGACATGACATGGGATACAATTGAAACTAATGTCATTGATTGGTTGCCTAGCAACTCGAATGTCATCAATGTTTTCTATTATCACATAAAATTATCGTCCGTAAACTGACTTTACAAACAATCTTTTTTTTTTAATAATTCTAGCTATTAAGGCCTGAATTAGGATCAATCTTGCCAATATTCAACAAGTGAAATGTGTTAAACAGATTGATTGAATAACAATGCTATTCTTCTAAAACGCAACAACTGCCAACAAACGGTATACAAACGACATTGCGACAAAAAAATCGCTAGAAATGACTCACGTGACGGAAACCTCGATTGCCAAGGTCGTATAATCGCAGCCGTGGTCGACAGTGCGTGACCAACCATTGTTTTAACAGGACAATCAGGTCTTATACTCCATTTTTCTATTCACCGACCCTATTACTTTAACTTGTTTATAATTCTCGATGGAAATAAAGAAGTGGTGCTTTTGTTTTTTTGTCATTGCAGGGTTTCGCGCGGGATATGTCAGGCATTGCTGTAAATCACGCGGGATCTGAACTGTTATTGGTGTTAAGGTACCAAACTAATCGAAATCAACAATTTGACACGGGAATAAACGGATTATAATCTAGGTAAAGTATGTGGTCACAAGCCGACCACGGTCTAGTCAGCTGGTGACCACGGTCGAAACGTCAAGCATAAGGTAAATACTTTACCTAGATTAAACGCGTTTATTAACGTGTCAAATTGTATTTATAATGCAACGCGTAAGTTTAAAAGTTATAATCGAAATAAGTATTATTTCGTTTTAGTTTCAAGTGTATATTTAAAAGAAAACAGATTGAAATTTTACTATTTGATGAATCCTCCAAAGCTACAGGGTATTTTTTTTTAAATTTTGATATGAAATGGTAAAGCATTATCATCAACATCATCAGCCTGTATCGGAATTAATGTTACAATCACAACATCCAGTCCTCCGCCTTCCGCATCTGTCTATCCCAGCAACCTTCTTTAGCATAATTTCTTTAGAAGTCTTTTTATAACTAGTGGGGTCATCTCTTCCTACTATACATTAACCAAGTCGCGATCTCCTCTTGGACTCGTTTGCTCCATAGGCCATATACCTATTGACAGATATAACCAGTCCATTGTCCCTTCACCGTGACAAACCTGCTGCCTATATCGGTAACTTCTGTTCTTTATCGGATATTTATGAGGAACAGTAGCGGCCCTAGAACGCTCCCTTGTGGCACTCCGAACGTATTTACTCTAAAGGGTGAACAACTTTTTGTTAGAGTTAAATATTTCTACACTTTGTAGCTGGTTTGATGGGACCTTTCTTATTTAGTTGGCTAGTAGTAGTCATTACTTCAAACTTTCATCACGACACGCGACACGTTTGCTATTCGATCTCTGTGCCATCGCGGACATTACGCGGCGAATCTCACTAATTACCTACATATAACTGTGTCAATACGACGTTCAATTTATAGCTTTTTGATGGTGTCGCAAAGTATAATGGACCGTTTAGAATAATTGGCCTCAATGTTGGCGCGAAAATACGTTGGATGTGCAGCGTTGGGTTCAATATTGAGGCCAATGTGTGAAACAGGTAGCAGTCGTAAAGATGAGCTCTATAAAGCGTGCTCAGGCTTAACTCAAGCTTGGTGTAACATAACCTTAAATGTAGATTTTTTTTTTCATAAAATAGTCACCCATCTAAGGACTGATTTAGCCAGCAGCGGTGACTTAACTTCTTCAACAGGGCCCCATACCGTTTCTTAAAAAAAAACAGCCTTATTTTTAAAATCTGGAACCCGCCTAACACTAACGACAAGCATCGCACCCCACACAATATTTATAAAGCTATTATGTTTTAAGTAAACCAGTGTTTTACAAACAAGTCTTTGAAGTTAGGAGTTCAAACGCAAGCGTATTTAAAGCAAATTATTTTAAGGAAGTAAAAAGAACCTCTTTAAAATAATTTGCAATTACGCTGGCATTTCAACTCCTAACTTAAAAAAGAACTTGCAAATCAAAGAAATGTTTATCGAAACCCGTGTAGTTACGTTACAGCACTATGGCGAAATTGACTATCCACGCAAACTATCGAATCTGTACACGCGTACTTAATTATAGCATTTTATAAGTTGTATTGTAAAATTATCGAAACTACATAATTTGTGATGAACATTTAAATGAAAAATATCATAAAAAAAATTTCAATAGTGGCACACTCAAACTAAAGCACTGAATTTTAATGTAGGCGACTAGTTTACTTATGTAGATAGTTTTAGTCTACAATTAGAACGAATAGTGAAATTCGTAGTAATTACAATATAATTAGTACTAATATCTACCTACACAGTTTAGGCGGGATGTACTTAGCAATATAACTCAATCAAACCTTTTAAAAACTTTGTTACACATCACTTAGTAAAAAAGACCCATTAGCACTTACGATACTTTACGTCGGAACAGCTTTCAAAGTTGAAAAACTCGATGTTTTACAAACAGCCTCTTTGAAGTTGTAAGTGCAGTAACGTATAATCGTGAGTGCAAGGTCAGACCGCAGTGCGGGGCTGCAGACGAGGATATCGATCGGATGTCGGCTCCACCCGCTCGTCTGAACGCACACTACCCTGTGATAACTGTGCTCCATCCGTAGTAAGTGGACTTACTACTACCGATCTGCGATATCAGCTGTTTGTAATAGAATTTTTAGAGCGTATAGTATAAACTTTATACATAATGGTGTTTGTATAAAATTAATTTTAAAATAATGAAGTTTCAGATGTAAACGGACGTAACTGTGGCTATGAAATTCAAATTATTTTTTACCTTACTGAACCACAAGAGTACTCTATTTATCAGTCGCTGATATTATATACGAGTACCTACTTCATACAACTTTTAAAGTAAACGAGTACAAACATCAATATTTTTTTGAAATTTTCAAAATTAATATGCTGATCCCTCAACATCAACTCGGATCTATTATACTATTGAATCATAGTACCTAGTACCACGTCGTTAAGGCTACTAAGAGTTTATTCCCGTCCAGTCACACCTAGATATGTAACAGTGTGGCTCATTTGGAATTAAATTCCTGTTGAGTAATACTGCGACATAATGCAACTTTTTTTCTTGTTCAGTCACACTGTTACACATTGGTGTGACTTATTGGGGAAAAAAAGTCGCATTATGTCACTCAGGGGGAATTAAATCCCTAATGAGTCACACTGTTACATATCGGGGTGTGACTGAATGGGAACAAACTCAACTAAGAGATTTCACACCGGAGGACGGGCAGCAGCGTCCTCTGCGTACTTTAAACCATACTGCGATCGCCAACCCGCTCACCGACGTGGCGATTATGGCAATTACCACCAAGTTCCATAATAAGTAGGTTATATTGTCGAGACCCGTGCCCAGCAGTGGGACATCATATGGGTCGACATGATTATATGATATATCTAAAAATAATAATCTAACTGCTTGTATATCTTATTAAGTATTACTCACAGCACCAAAATAGATATCGTGAATGATTTCATTGTGACAAAAATATTGATAAGTACCGTATTTTGAATTATCTCGAGTATTTGTGAAAGTATCTACCGGTATGTCCTTATTGTATCAATCATAGCAGCTTAAAGTGCCACTTGATTTGATAAATACATAGATTATATTTGTTTTAGAAATACGCATTATATACGATATCAAATGACCTCTATGTATATCATTTCGGGTCTTTGTCTCACGGATATCGTTTTGATAGACAAAAAACCAAATGATTTGTCTCTACATAGACAAGTTTAACTTGAGATTGAAATTTTATGGATCAAATTCTTACAAAATTAGGTTATAGGTGAGATAACATTGACGTATAGACCTGGACCTTGCCCGTACAATTAAAAAGTAAATATTAACTGCAAAGCGTGAAAGAGAGAAAAATCACAGATATTGTCATTTTTGGTTGTTGTTGTATTTGACAGGTATTGTCCACAAAGTAGCGTTGTCTATTTCTAGACAGTGGTCAATTTTGTGAGGTTATGGCGCAGTCCTGGTCTTTACGTCAATGTAAGATTATTACCTAATCTAAATTTTAGGCCACACGTACCTACTTAAAGTTAAATATTTAACGTTCTTTTCCACACTTGAGCGGATGTACAAACGTCTTAGAAAAGGATAGCAAAACCTCTATTAGTCTGCTACTGTCAAGGCCGTACTGTCAACAATTTAGCTACCAGAAGACACCTATTGTTCTTTTCTGACACTAATGTATTGTAAATTAAACAAACATTTATTACGGGCACAGCAGATAAACTCGAGTCAACGAGTATTTTTCCAACTACAACTTGCAGTCCTTGGCCTAACAGTTATGTCATTTAAGCAGTCAACTACTGACTTACAAATAGTAAAGTAACTTCAATGGCAAAGGCGTTGATACAAAATGTTGAAGGCATTACACCAATGTTATGGCACACTTAAAATGTTATGGTTTTATTAAACGCAAAAACTATTTAAGCACAACCTAATTTCTTTAAAAAGTCGACGTTCTAATAAAAAAATCTATTAATACGAAACTGATTGACAGCCGCTTCGCAACTAGATTAAAAAGTTAAACGGCTGACAAGACTGGTTAGTGAAGAGATTGTAATACTAATGTGTCCATTTTTTGTCAGACATTTTAATTTTAACCACTTGTTTAATTTGAAATTTGTGGAGCATACACTCGTTTAAAAATACCTACTGACTGGTCTTTTAATACAAAGCTGTAATCACTGAATAGCTTCGGTTAATATTTGGTACAAACTACTAGTAACTTCTAAGAATGGATTTTTGAAAATTTATTACTTGATGTAAAACAGGGGTTCCGAATTTCAAGCAAAAAATATATATTATATATTACTCGACCGAAAAACGTAACGCTGAGCTAGTTATTTATTTTTCTTTTTTTAATCAGCTATTTTTTTTTTTTTTTAATCTTTATTTAAGGACTTTTGTCACAAATATGACATTGTTGCTCCGTCATAGCCACCTTTTGCATTACGTGCTATTACAATGATTTGTGCTTATTGTATAATTTATAAAAATAAATCGCTAAGTCCGACAAAGGGCTTGCCAGTACACTGTTACAAATACCAATATAGTATTGTTTACTATTAAATTAATGTGCCTATGTACTATTAAATAAATATTAAGTAAATTGCTCGCTTCGGACACATTCCATCAGAACATGTTGAGTGTATTCCACTACCCCATATACCTCGCAGTTAGGTGCTGGATGGGATGTGTCCGGGACGTAGTCTCATAGCCGTTACAGAGTTTTGTCTACTTATTTGGCTATAGGGTAGATGTAGATGACTGTCAAGTCAAATCAGTATCTTTTTAAGAAACGTCAAAACGATGCTTCCCGTACTACCTAATATAAATGCACTACAAAACAATGACGTCATTATTTTGTATGGTCAAATCATGTAGTTTCAATGTTTGTTTTGATGTTTATAAATTCATGACAACGTAAAGTTGCAGAGAAACATTGTTTTTCAAAATATTTTTGTAAATGCTATTTCCTTTAGAGTGTAAAATAATTTATTGTCATTATAGCCATCTACCCAATTATTGATCCAAGGCACTATTAACGGTATTTGCATGTTAAACGATGAGATATGGTAAAGAAATATTGTATTGTGTATAATCACTATTGGGAAACGAGAAGTATCAGAAGTATACCTATACGAGAAGGCCACAGTACATTATCAAGAGAAGAGGCCTTCTCATAATTTGATGACTTCTTAAAAGGAAAGAAACGTTCTTAGCTCGACTTCTTACTGTTTGAGTTGGGATTTAGGTGGGATAGTAACAAGTTGATTGGCATTTCGATATTTATGGTCATCAGTCATTTTTTTTTTAATAATAATAATCTTTATTTCCATTTCATTGTACACAATTACAGAATTATAATACTAGGTACATTTAGAAGGGTACGGAACTGTCCTCCTAGATAGGCTGCCTAAGGTAGCCTGTAATAAGGAGTTAAGAAAATTGTTCCACAATACAAACAAAAATAATTTCACTACATAAGTAAGACTGCTTTGTTTTTTTTTTCTTACGATGTTTTTCTCGGAACATACTTTTTAAAATCGATTGTTGTAGTACAATGTCGTATCGTCACAAAGTCGTGTAGTCTAAACAATATTTATGGTGGAGTAACACCAGGGCGTACCTATTATGGGGCTGCCAACACCTACAGGGAGTCTCGTTTCAAGGTCGATACCGAGAATACTATCGTAGTAAAATGACTTTTACGGTGTAATATTACAGATGTGGTAATAAGACGTTTTGCTTGTTTTTTTATTGCGTATTACTGTTTTCAGTTTTAGTGCGTTTCAATCTCGGATTACACGCAAATATTGGAACGGTATTGTAAAGTTAATGAACGAAACGGATGATATTAAATCCTAGTCATAAAATATTGTGTTGTAACACAAACTTACAACAATATTCGTAGGTATGTTTTATACTTATATTATACCTTGAGGGATTTTGGATGGATTTTAATACGATGTCAATTTAACAGGAAGATGCCACAATGAAATTAAGTAAGATTGCATTGTTAGAAAAATAACTACACTTTTGCTTAGGAGAACACGTTTCGGTCACATGTTAGAAGCATTTATGATAATTATGAGGAGATAAGTAGGTACACATAGATATTCGCAATTTTCTAATCTAGGACTTTTCGAAATACGCCCTTGACTATATAAATAAGGCCACAGTCTAATTTAAAAGTTAAACATCTTTAAATGACCTCAAACAAGAACTCATAACACATATTTAAGTTCTTAAACAATCAATTTACCGACTAAATGACAGAAAACCATCAATAAATAATTAAAATTGAAGGCTAAAGTAACCCGTCGAACCATAGACAATGTGTGAAGTGTCATATTGATCTGACATTACGTCAGTGACACGTGACAATGACACGACCTTGTCAATCGTTTCCCGGTAACACGTATCCATTAAGAACAGGTATAATTACATAATATGTGTTTTAAGTATTTTTCTTGACTTATTTTTATATAAAGATATGTTTTTACATTGCGAATGTTTTTGTCTTCTAAAAGACAATCTGTTCACTTATAGTTTGTTCGGAATAGTCAGTTAATCAGGCATCAACGCCCAAACTCTCAGGTTGCCCTTTAGCTGAAATTTTGGTGTAAGTCACCTCTTTTTAACCGGTACCTCTTTTTTTTTTAAAGATTGGAGGTGATCGGGCCATCTTTACTTTAGGCCTAGATGAAAAAGTCAGTGTCTTAACCTGCCGAATACCTTAATGATAGCCTTAAGGTATCCGGCAGACAGGCTAAGACAATGTATTGTCACAGGAGCAATGTAGATATTGTACTCCTAAAAATACACTTAGGTACAATGAGGTATTAATGCTTAGGTATGTACAACTTCATTTATTTAGTAAAAAAACCATTAAGTAGGTTCTACGTAAAATTAAACGAAATATTAAAGAAAATTGAGGACTGAAAGAAAATTGCCGAGAGTTTTTTTTTAAAGACAGTTATCAATGTGGGTTTGATTCCCACATTACTAGCAATCTTGTTAACCCCTCCAGCTAAGCTCAAAGGCTTGTGTTAGAAGTGGGTTTACGTCGGTAATAGGTAGGATTCGAGCCCGCAACCTCACGATTGTGAGACCGATACCTTAGCCATTAGGTTGCCGCCGATTCTTTTGACAAGAATAAGAAAGGATTTCAGGAAACTCCACCTTTAATGGTGTGAAATTGGTAAAAAAACTTAAGACGGGAAATCCGCGAGCATACCATATCATACGAGCATACATATATCATATACTATATAGTACGCAAACAATATGAGTATTAAGTAAGTCATTTCAATAGTCACAGAAAAAGTCACGGATATAATCAATTAGGTACCTATCTAATTTAATCTTAATGACTTAAACAGCGGTTAAATAAAGCGTTTAAAAATAAACAACAGGTTATTATTAACAGATTAATCTGTTAACTATTGACAGATAAAGTAGGTTTTGAAAATGTCAAGTTTGTTTATTTAAAACAGCCTTCAATATATGCTTGAGATATTTTTTACCAACTGTTAATTGCTTGTTAAATTTACCAAACAAATAGTAAATGATAATTCTGATTGATTGTGATTTTATGAGATTTGTTTGAAGGTTAGTTTATCTATAAGTAGGTACTTATATAAAAACATACATGTCCTGGCTAATTGATTGACTAACGGATTTGTTGTAGCGGAGTCTAAACCACTAAGTGAAGGTTTCGCATTAAGGATTTTTTTTGGATATTCTAACTCGACGGGGTTAAATAGGGTTTAAATTTTCAACGTATTTATCTATAGTCCCTGACGGTGACAGCAAGGGTCTATTGTATTGTCAAATTAATCAAATAGGTAATTAATTCTGCCTCCTTCATTGTATAAAAACAAACATCAAATTTTATATAGGTTCTTTTACAAAATAACATAAAATAAGTAAGAACTCATTTAAAATGTTTTTCTATCTAAAGAAAGACACCTACATACATATGCATGCATCTCTTTAAGAGCTATATGATTACTGATGTATTTTAGAACCCCAAAAAAAATACCATGATAATTCAGTTCAGATTTCGTTCACTATAGCGTGTTGTCATTAAAGACGACGACTCCCGCAGTAAGGTACAAGCCCTCTGTCGCGAGGGACTTTACAAACATACAAGTCACGGACACAAAGTACACCCAGACTCGGAACAACAATTTGTGAATCACACAAAGTGGAGTCCCGTGTGGGAATTGAACCCACAACCTCTTGCGTAGCAGTCGGACACACTCCCACCGCGCCACAGAGGTAGTCACTATTTCGCATATTCGTATTTTCTATACGAAATAATGGCAATACATTATGTGTAGGAAGAAATAGCAAAAATCAGGTACCTATACCTACGAGTATAGGTACTAGCTGTTATCTGAGCCTTCACTCATCTTGATAAATCACGATAAAAATACGCATTGCCAATTACCTACTCTACCGAAAAACTGTTTCAGTTAAAGGGCACTATAGCATGTGTATTTACTTACACCAACTAAATAACATCTCAGAGTGAGGAACGTCGTACAATGACGCTAGAATACTGCTGACTATTACCACTCTCATCATTCAGTTGTTTATACAGCGTGTAACAGAAATGTGTGGTCAAATTTCAGCAGCGGATAGGGTATGTTATCAGTATTGCACCTACCATGGTGGCATAACTGGTTGCATTATTATTACATAGTTATAGCATAATTCTTTTTGTCAAAATTCAGTAGTGAAAGGCATATGGCATGAGAATTATACCACCCCTGGTACAAAATTCGATTGGATTATTATGGCATAGAACTTTTTAAGTCATACTTTTCTTAATTAATAACTTTTTCATTCATAAATAAACGAATGAAAAAATAATAAATATTTTTTAGGGTATTATGATTTTGATAAAATTAGGTATGTGCACTCAGTATCATGGGCACATACCAACCCTTGAATATGACCACACCTTTCTGTTACACTCTGTATAAAGACCAAATTTCAATGGGTCCTATATCTTCGGAGATTCAAATAAATTCTTATCGTATCGTAAGAAAACGTCTCTTTGGTTTCAAATCTAGCCCGTCATGGCGTTTTACGTCACCACATCAAACGAAGGCTTTCAAGATACACTGTTTGCAAAGAGGCCCTTGTTTTAACGCAATAAGTATGACATCTTTTTGCGGCCCCATTCAGCCTCATAGTTACTTACGTTACAACACAAGTACCTACTCATAGCTGTAATTGTTTCGGCCAACTCTCTTGCGACTTGCAAAGGAAGGAGGTTGCTATTGTTTTTTTATTTTTGTCAAGGTTTTGTCGGATAGATTTGTGACTTAGGTACCTACCTATTCATTTTTGTTTATTTGGGGGCGTAACTGGGATACGGTGCACTAGAAATTGTTTAAGTACAAGTTCTGAAATCGTATGAGGTATTCAAATTTATCATAAACTTACTCAACTTACTCACTGTACCTCATGAGCGTACCCAGGATTATTTTTACAGGGAGGAGGGTGGGGGGGGGGTAGATGTAACAATAGCTCTAAAAAGATCTATATGGAGTTGTGAAAATGGCAGCAAATTGACATGTCGCTATTTTTACAGCAAATTTATAATAAAGGCATTTAACTAAAGACCAGCTGGCCCGCGCAACTTCATTCGTATTTTTGTAACATTTTTCATTGATGCTCCGCTTCTATTGGCCGTAGCGTGATGTTATATAGCCTACAGTCTTCCTCGATAAATGGGCTATCCAACACTAAAATATTTTTTCAATTCGAATTAATCATTCCTAAGAATATCACATTCAACCAAACAAACAAACTCTTCACCTTTAATATTAGCATAGATACCTACATTTGAACAACAACAAAATACCCAAATATATTCTATTTAGGAACTATATTGGCAACTTACATCCCCACCGAAATATTTATCGCCATTTCGTATCTTCAACGTGAATTTGTGACCGTTTCGTGGCTCAGCATAACGGTTTAATACGCCACGAAATAAAATAACAAATCCACTCTCTTTTCAAAGTTTATTTAACCTAGATGACATTAAATATACAAAACATTCCTAGACAAACAAATCACTTGAACACGATATCGCGTGACCTGATGATGTAACTAGTCAAGAGAAACGGTCTAAAAGTGCACAAGTTCAAATGGTAATGCACATAAAGGACGACACGATTTTGATGCAATTCGTCTGATTTTATTAACTTCCGACGCAAAAAGGGAGTTGTATACTTGTGGCGACTTAGTTAAGCGACATTACCACTGTCGGTTTATACATGGGTGACCGTTATCGAATATTGTCACAGTTCCAGAGAACATCGTCCCTCCGTACCTTAAAGAACACTGGAGTACTGTAAGATGTGACGACAAGACAATTTCGTATACTGCGAAGCCTTTCCTTTATAGTTAGCTATACTGGTTACTGTATAAAACGGAACGCAGTCCAGTATACTGTCATCCACGCGACGATTTATGACGTCTCATATTTCCTTAGGATACTGCGGCAGTATACAAGTCAAAAAATGTAAGTCATAATGGAACGAATTTCTCCCCAGTAAAAGCACTGAATAGTTTTCGCAGATCGGAAATTAATTATTGAATTACATACTAGGTATCTACACATCAGTAGAAAATCATATCGGTTCAACAGTCACACAATTGTATCGACTTTAAACGTGTCGTGTCCAAACACGAACTTCCGCTGTACTAATGAAAACTTTCGTTTGTAATTATTTGCTAAAGCCTAGTTTGACGGACAGGTCACAGCGAACTTTTTTCTGTCCGCGAAAATAGAACACAAAATATCTCACGTTCAAATTATTTGACATGAAAGAACATTTTAATGAACGAAGTTTATATTTTTAAAATACTGACCTATTCTCTCGTGAATTTCTAATTAGTATTGTGGAAATATTTTGTTTAAATTTTTCAATTCTAAAATCAATAGCCTGCTATTTAAATAACAAAATATCACAGAAAACTTTAAAATAGTTTCTGCAGATAGTAAGATACATTATATTAAAAATCATTTTAAGATTTCCAAGCACGTTTTGCATTTATCTACATAAAAATCTTATGTGAAATGCTGGTGTAAAATGTTTTATTAGCAACTTGGTTCGACAATATGCGATGTTTTCTCCAGTTTCTGTACCTACAATACAACTTAATAATATCTGCTAGAAAAACAAGAATAAATTATAACTATTTATTATACGGGAATTAACGTGCATTCTTTACCTTAAAATTGCTTGACGTTTCGACCAGGTTAGTTATAATCATGCAACGCGAAAGTTTAAATGTTAGTATAAGAATAAATTATAGAAAAACTGTATTAAAACTTACCCGTAATTTACACACCCGCTACAAACAAAACTGTTTCGTCTACATCAGCTCTATTCGTTCAAAGTTTCCTATTATCGTTAACTGAGTGAGAAAGCAAGTAGCCGTAATATTGGTTTTACCATTTAGAGCAAATATTTGCGGAATAAACCATTGAGTAGTACTATCTGAGCAGATTAAAACATTACGTTGCCGTCCCTAGGAGGGTTATTCTAATGAGATATCAGATTTGAGTGATACCGAGCAATGCTGAGGAGAAAGTAATAGGAAGGCACATCAACTTAGCCTGGAGCTGAGAACGTGGTCCAAGTACCTCGATTAAAAAATAATTTTACCAAATCAAAATGCCTTTATCCTTTACTAGGTGTCCCGCGCAACTTCGTTTGCGTAAATTTTCCTCGTTTTTGCAACATTTCTCATTGCTGCTCCGCTCCTATTGGTCGTAGCATGATATTAAATAGCCTATAGCCTTCCTCGATAAATGGGCTATCAAACAGTAAAATATTTTTTCAATTTGGATCAGTAGTTCCTGAGATTACCGCGTTCAAACAAACAAACTCTTCAGCTTTATAATATTAGTATAGGTTTATCGAAATTTCTGGGGTTGTTGTAGTCAGTCAGGCTTTGCCTAGTTTGGAATTCGATGGCCATGTATGAACTGTCTCAAGATACTATATTAGATATCATCAAGCTGAAGAAAGCACTAAATTAAGTTCAATGGAATCCATGAATAAATAGTTTAGCTACGACCAAGTTTACTGCACTTTCTTCTATTTTATATCTATACTAGCTGTCCCGCGCAACTTCGTATGCGTAATTTTTCCCCGTTTTTGAAACATTTCTCGTCGCTTCTCCGCTCCTATTAGTCGTAGCGCGATGTTATATAGCCTATAGCCTTCCTCGATAAATGGGCTATCCAATAAAAAAAGATTTTTTCAAATCGGACCCGTAGTTTCTGAGATTAGCGCGTTTAAACAAACAAACAAACTCTTCCGCTTTATAATATTAGTATAGATTACCCTAAGGTTGCCTGGTAAAGAATGCTTTTAGCATTAAATCCGCCTTTTTACAATAACTGTGCATAAAGTTTTAAAATAAATTAAGTAATGCGGGGGTACTTTGAACCAACACCGCAAACCGGCCAAGTGTGAGTAGTTTTGCCCGTCAACGCGAACCAAATGTATTTCGAACACTTAAAATATTAAGAGTCTGGGGGCGCTAATTGCCTCTGGTGCCCCCCCTCCCGGCCCACCAGCCTAAGCTAATACCTACTTAACCTAATATTTTTATCCTAATAATTTTAATATTTTTACCAAATAAGTGATAGATAGGATTCAATCTATACAAATGCAAGCATTTGCATTACATGCAATAAAACGTTTAAGAAATTCCTTTCAAATGCCAAAGTTTAATTCCCTTATACTCCAATGATTCTCAACCTTAAGAAGCACTCAAAAGTATATTATCTGTCACTATTATTCACATTAAAGTGACAGAGACAGCATGAGACTAAACAACTAATTAAAACCGCGTTGCGTTTAAATATTCGGTCAGTACCCACAGAAAGAGTAGTTGGTAAAGAATGACTAAAATTTGGAATTAATTACAGAGTATTGTATTACCTCATATAATATTATATTCATATGCATAATATTTCATAAAACAAGATAACTCATTCATATGACGCATACATTACGTATCAACAAAGATTATTATCATTATACAGTGAAATGCATGATGCTAATTGCTGCTAACTGTAGAGAATTTAGTCTTTCTCTGTCTATGAAAGATGTTGTAGCAAGAGGACCATGCACGGCCGAATATAACAACTCTGTAGGTTTGCACTGACTTCTTCTTAAATTATATATTAAAATCTATGAAAATAACGGTAAAAAAATTAAAAATACTTCTGTAAAAAGACGGAAACAAGATACCCTTCACATTTAATATCATGCAGTCGGAGACATTAATGAATCATAATGGATTTAAAAATTGTGCCACCGACTGCATGATATTATATGTGGAGGATATTTTTTTTATTTTTAAATTTATTTGTTTATTGATGTTGTTTTAAAGCATAATTTATTCCAAATCACATTTAAATATATAAGTTATATATTTGTTCCTTAAATCCTTAATTTTGATTTTGAAAATATATTTTTTTTTAAACATAAATATTTAAGTACCTAATGTCACTCTCACAACTAAGACGAATCTAATGACATCTCTCAAGCTAAAATCCATCCGGCCGTTTAGGCTCTAGTCACTCAGTAAAACATAACACTACTACTTACGCAATCGGGTAAGAACCCTTTCATTCGGGAACAAAAATGTTTCTTTGTTTTCCAAAAAAAAGTAAGTAGATAAATATAAGTTAATATTTGTTGTTCGGCGCCAATGGAAAAACTGGGAAATCACTGGTTCATATTAATAAAATCATTGATACATGAGTTTCTACGTCAGCCTAGCTCTCGTGAAAAGAAGAATTACGATTGCATTACAAATCGACTTTTTAAATAAATTAATCATTGATTAAGTAGGTACGAACCAAAATATTGGGGTTTGAACACTGTCAAGTTTTTTCTTACATGGTGTTGTTATTATTTCCATTTAGGCCACTAATTCTCTCATCACTTTTACCTTAGACCAATATATTTAAGCTTCAACCTAGAAATACTGCGAACTGAAGGAAAGTCATTCTCGTTCTGTGTACGTGAGCGATATTGCACTATCATTTTATCATTTTTCTTGACATATTTGACATTATGTTTTACCAGTTTATGATTGCTTACGCTTCAACATATCTGATGACAAGGAATTAGACCGGTTCCCTGTCAGTACTGGCCCACGTAGTAGCTACGGACTAATAAAATCGTTTTTCACAACTGATCTTCAGACGTTCCTAATGATATTTTTATGGGAAATAGCAAAAACTTAATTTACTTGATAACTAAAGACTGCATGACATTAGAGCACTGAGCTTATATCCTTTATTTGTCCTATCTAGTACAAAAAAATATACCAACAGTTTTATCATCGTAGTCGTACCACAAATGACATAAGTCGATTAATAACTCCAACTTTTTTTTCATTAGACACGGTTTAAAAAGCATGTCTAATGAAAAGGCAAACATTCCCAAAACTGACGATAAGAGTAATCTCGTGAAAAAGTCAGAAATGATATAAAAAAATAGCGACTACCGCTACATACTCTTACTATAAGACGAGCCCAATCGTTGGCATCGTTTAAAAAAATGTTGAAGGACCACTATCTCTTTGAGTAAACTTTATATTTTTATTAATTAGGTACCTATCTTTTCTTGTCGTTGTAGTTATTGATAACTATATATTAATATCACGCTGTACACTACCCCTACCTAATTCGTGTATTTTTATGTCTCTGCCCATCCAAAGGTTAAAGGATAAGGCCGCCCATTATACATTTTTATTATACAATGTATACTTTGTTTTTTATATTGGTGTAGAATAAAGAATCTATTATTATTATTTCTCTGTACCTACAATAGGTATAAATACCCGATGGTATACATTGTTTGTTTACTAATGTTAAGGCTGCTGCAACCGGAGATAATCCTATTGACGTACACCACAATAAGTAAGGTGGCGAGACGATTAGATTGCCTCTAAGATGGAGTAGAACTCGATTATATGCGCAACATGAGTCGATTATAGACCTACCTGAAGAGCATTTATTGAATATAGCTGCATACATGCATAATGATAATGGCCTTCGACTGTCAAAGGTTGAAGAAGATGACATAATTATGTGACTTATGACGTCATAGTCAACATTAGCATCTTAAATCTAACCTAGGTGTAACTAGATAGAGTTACAACATCAAAATCGAATCGAACAAATTTAGAAGGTGTAATCGTTAAGTGTGTAATGGCGGTTATTCCGTAGATTAATATCCATTTTTTTTTTACTGTGACTTAAGTGAGGATGTTTTAGTTAAAGTATCTACCTAAAGTCATAATTTTAGATATTTGTCGTATTCATTTCAAAAAGTTATTAATATCGTTTTCTTAATAGGTAACGTACTTTAAATATCGATTTAAAGTTTTATGATATCTCTTATATTTACGGAATTATCGCCTGTACACACTTATCGATAACACCATGTTTAGGTATCGAATAAACGCTGTTCTATCGATAATATTAGCGGGAACAGTATCTAATAAAAGTTCATAATTATATTTGATTGAATGTTTCAAAGCAAATAAGACATTATTTTCCTTTAGCTAATGATTTACGCTATTAAGAGTTATTGCTTTAGCTGTTACGTATACACGCTTAATACTCATAATAACTATATTTACATGTAGGAAGATAAAATATGAATAAGTACTCTATCTAATACTTTTACATTTGCATTATTACTGGATGCTTTTTAGGGTTCCGTAGCTAAAATGGCAAAAATGGAACTCTTATAGTTTCCTCATGTCCGTCTGTCTGTCTGTCTGTCCGTATGTCACAGGCATTTTACTCAAAGACTATTGATGATTATTATTATTGATATATTGAATATTGATGAAATTTAGTGAAAAGATGTCTTGTAGTTGCCGCTACTTAGTTTGATAGGTAAATAATAAAAATAAATATTTTAGGGGGGGCACTCCATACATGTAGCAGCAGATTTTTTTTAAGCAAACGTTAGCGTTTGGTACATCATTCGACAGGTATTTTAAAAATATTTTATTTGGAAATAATCGCTCCGTAAGTTGCATAAATTATGTGACCCGACCATGGGACCAAAAAATATGAAAAAACTCACAAAGGTAGCCCTTAATAAGCACTTTAAACTAAAATTATTTGGTAATGATCGGATATACCTATATTGAGTTATTGCTGAAAAACTGCGTTTCTCAACAAAAGGGCGTAAGTGCCATGAACATACGCTCTTCTGCTGATGCAATTAATCAAGGCTGCGGAACCCTACACTGAGCATGGTCTGACATGCTCTTGCACGGTGTTTTCTTCTTATGTATTTGAAGTCAATCTAGCCGATTTTCTAACCAATCGCGGGCAGTGTCATGTTATTGTGTTATCTAAAATGTAGGATGGGTCCACAGATTACTAGCAATCTTGTTAACCCCTACAGCTAAGCTCAAAGGTGTTAGGAGTGAGTTCACGTCGGCCGTTTAATGGGTTCTAACCGACGACTTCACGATTGCGAGCTACTGATCCGAATTGAAAAATTGTTTTATTGATGGATAGCCCATTTATCGAGGAAGGCTATAGGCTATATAACATCACGCTACGACCAATAGGAGCGGAGCAGCAATGAAAAATGTTACAAAAACAAAAAAACGTGTTACAAAAACGGGGAAAAATTACGTTCGAATCCTGGCCATTATACTACCGCCGTGAACCCACTCCTAACACAAGCCATAGAGCTTAGCTGGAGGGGTTAACAGGATTGCTAGTAATGTGGGACCACAATCCCACATTGCTAGTTATCTTTTCCTAAATAAAAAAAAAATATATGTATGTATTTAGAAACTGTCTAGTTGCCAATAACAGCTTGTCATAGTACAAGCTCTGCTTAGATATTAATATTATTTACATACATATAACAAATCTTGTACACAATAACTATGTGTTATTTACAAAGAGGCTTAATGTGAAGTGTTTGCACAGCAGCTATGTACAAACTTACTCTTAACATAGAACAATGTTCGCAATATGTGATTTAGTATCGTTAGCCAATGTTTGTCGGGACAGTGGTCAAGTACCTAAGTGGGTTGCTCAATAATTGACACAACAGTGATATCTCTTAGAACGATAGACATGAATTGAAAAATATTTATCTACTGACTTTTGTTCGCATTTTTCTCTAATTTATACTTTTTACCCGACTGCGGGGGCAATTTTTATATAGGTATTGCCAGGGGTTTAGGATATATAGAGTTTGACGCGTATGTTCCTTTGTGGCACTATATAGACCAAACGCGTGGACCGATTTTGATGATTCATACGTCAATTGATTTGTATTCATCTTGCAATCGTCACTAACGACATGATAGCAATCGAAATTCGAAATGGCGACAGCCAGACGCCATATTGTGGTAGAGAAAAAAAAAAGTCAACAAACTATGTCATCATGTAGGTATTTTAAAAATTCATGATGAGGTTTCTTAAATCATTTTTTACATAAAATTATCGTTTAGGATATAAAGCGATTTAAAGTTTGTTATCAACTATTTTCACTTAAATTTTCGGTAGTTACAGTTAAACGTAATAACTGTAACTACCGAAAATTTACCGTTACGTCTTTCAACTAAGCACTAAAAAGTATTAAATAAAAAAAAAAAATTTAAAAATCAAAAAACCCGTCTGCTTAAAAAAGATTCAAACAAGATATACTTAAATCATGCAGTCGGAGGCATTCATGAATCCTAGTGAACTTACTAAAATGCCACCGACTGCATGATTTAAGTTTATCTTGCTTCAATCTTTTTTAGCAGGTGGGTTTTTTAATTTTTTTTTTTAATTTATTTCTGCACACTCACTAAGTAGATAAACCACATATCAGGATAACAATAAGTCAAATTTTTAATTAGATCTACCTACAGCAATAATTCTGTGAAAACAGCATCCAATACGATGCAGTATTTTTTGCGTGATACGCGTACAATCATTTTGACGGATACACACACAAAAGTTATAAAAATAATTATTGTTTTTAAATTTTTGCAATTTTTATACATATTAGATATATTTCGGGACTTAATCGCGTTCGTACCTTTAAATAATTCACGCGATTAAGTCCCGAAATATATCTAATATATAAAAATAATTGTTTTGTCTTATAATACCGCTAAAAAGCCCCTTGTAATACATTTTATTGAATATCTTCTATATACAGACATTGGCTAGTTTCAATTTTATTTATAGATTAGGGTATTGTTTACTAGTCACGTCTGATTCAGACAATGTTACCTATAGGTAGGTATTTAATTGAAATATTTCGACACAATGATTGTGTATACATACTACAACTAGCACGTGGCTCCACTCAATTGGATATTGGTTAACGCAATACAAAGTAGTCGATGTCATATCACGCTACCTTTACACCGAATTTCATCAAAATAGGTACACCAGTTTAAGCGTCAAAACGTTTCTTACAAGTACACTCAAACTATACACATTATTTACGAGATACACCACATTTTAATAAACTGGAGATGTTATTAAAATGTGGTGTATCACTTAAAATATGTAGGAAACTTTTATCAAATATTCACGGTTTACACAAACACTTAGGACAATCTTAATATTAATGAAAAACACAAAGTTCATTTTCTTGTGGAAATCAGGCGCTAAGGGATAAAAGGTGTTAGAATTTTTAGGAAGTAGTACATTTAGTTGCAATAATTGATTTGATTTGAATCTAACCCACAATCCCTGACAAGGCAGTATTACACACGCAATGTACTTTAAACACTTTAAAACAACACTCAACCACATAATACAAATAATTTATCAATCTCCAAGTGGTATTTGTACCATAAATGAGTAATAAATAAGTCAATTAAATATAATCGCATCTACGATCAAGAAACAAATCGCTTGGCTTAAGCGGATAACCGCTTACAAGGAGCGAAAGCGAACTACCATCTAACTATTTAATGAATACTGTGAACACTGGATATCAACTATAATATTCTTATATAACTGTAGGCAAGTTTTATATTAACTGATTTACTTCCTTATAGTAACATCTTTTCTAAATCTTAACAAATATTTATAATAAGAACAATTCTTTAATCATTTCGTAGCCTAATGTCTAAGGCATCGTTCCGCAATCGTGAGGTCGTGAGTTCGAATCCTGACCATTGTACTACCGACGTGAACCCGCTCCTAACACTAGCCATAGAGCTTAACTGAAAGGGTTAACAGAATTGCTCGTAATGTGGGACCACAATCCCACACTACTAGTTATCTTTTTAGAAAAAAAAAATACTACTCAGGTGAAAAGTCGATTCTAAATGTAGGTACATGTAATGCCTGTTCGCAAATAATATTTAAGTAAAGCCGTTGAAAAGAACGAGGCAATAAAAACTTGCAGCCACTCTTTTCAAATTTTTGTTTTCAAATTGGTAATTTGTATTCAAATTACCAATGTTTTCATTTTTTTAAAGACCACTTCCGCATTAGGTTACAGGCCTTGTGTCGCGGGGCACTTTACAAACATACAAGGTCACGAACACAAAGTACACCTAGACTCGGAACAACAATTTGTGGATCACACAAAGTGGTGTCCCGTGTGGTAATCGAACCCAGGACGTCTTGCGTAGCAGTCGGACACACTGCCACCGCGCCACAGTGTTTCTATGTTTATAAACTATATATGCAGGTAATGTGCTGCCACCATTATATTATACATCTTATTATAGGACTGATGCAAAAACAAGAGATAGAAAATATTAAGAGAAGGGTGCATTAACAAAGAAGGGTAGATTGGATATATAAATCTCAATGGGTACAACATAGTAGGAGCATCCACTTATAATGTAAAAACTATATGTGCTTATACGAGTATATATTGGCCAAATTACTCTTAATTAATTATTAAGTACTAGCTGTCCCGCGCAACTTCGTATGCGTAAATTTTCCCCGTTTTTGCAACATTTCTCGTCGCTACTCCGCTCCTATTAGTCGTAGCGTGATGTTATATAGCCTATAGCCTGCCTCAATAAATGGGCTATCCAACAAAAAAAGAATTTTTCAAATCGGACCAGTAGTTCCTGAGATTAGCGCGTTTAAACAAACAAACAAACTCTTCCGCTTTATATTAATGTATAGATAAATGTTTTGCAAACAAATAAAAATAATAGCCTTATTTTACAAATTTATTATAGCGCGAGAGATTATGGCCATAAAAATCTATACTAATAATAAAAGCTGAAGAGTTTGTTTGTTTGTTTGAACGCGGTAATCTCAGGAACTCCCGATCCGAATTGAAAATTTTTTTCACTGTTGTATAGCCCACTTATCGAGGAAAGCTATAGGCTATATAACATCACGCTAAGACCTATAGGAGCGGAGCAGCAATAAGAGATGTTGAAAAAACGGGGAAAATTTACGCAGACGAAGTTGCGCGGGACAGCTAGTATATAATAAATTCCATCACTCCATGATACAATGGATTTCACTATGAAGACAGTCATAAAAGAGCTAACAAGCTTATATTTTTATATCCCTAATTGTTGATGGAAGCGGTCGCAAGCATTACAAAAAAACAGACAATTTATGTACAAAACAGTTATTCAGTAATAAATAACTGTATATGTCTGAATCATATTATCTTTGGCATAAACATAGACAATGTTTATGCCAAAGATGATAAAAGAAACGCGTAATCCGCAATATCTTGTTGACCACACACACAAATAGAATGCATAATCAGCATTGTTATACTCGTAACACGATATGATATGAAGGTAGGCTATTTAGTAAAGGTGGACCTACATTAATAGGTAGAAGCCTTTTTTAATATCTTACTTTTATTTTGGGGTTTTGTCCTATTAAGACATGTCAACCCCATCATAATTTATTACAAGGTAAGTTCTCATACATGGTTAATGAATAAACTTACATTTAGTTTATGAAACGAGCACTGCTGTACTAGCGTCACTAAAAAAGGCTTTTTAAAAAGAGCATACTTGCCGCCGAAAATGAGTCACTCAATTTTGAGATGAAATTGTCACTGTCATTTTAACGTGAAAACTTCTGAGCGCAAATCAAAGTTACATATTGTATTTGAATGTAAATCTATTTACTATCGGGTACCTAGATTTTTTTTTTGGGGATGCCTGTGTGGAAAACTTTTTTTTTTCTTTAAAAAAAAACGATTCCCGCAATAGGGTACAAGCCATGTGGTACGGGGGACTTTACAAACATACAAGTCACGGACACAAAGTACACCCTCACTCGGAGCAACAATTTGTTGATCACATAAAGTGCTGTCCCGTGTAGGAATCGAACCCACGAACTCTTGCGTAGTATTCAAACTTATGGACAACTGCGCAAATGTTGGTGCAATAAATAACATGTTGCTTTACGACAATTAACTCAAAATATTTAAGACACCTTTATATCCAATAGGTACTTGTGGGTAATAGTATGAGAATTAAGTATTTCTTATAAGAATTATTATTATAATACATTTACATGTTTAATAATAATAAACTTATATTTGTGCTAAGTTCATGAAACAATAGACAGATAGACAGAGTCAAAGATTTTAAAAAGGCAGCAATAAACATATTAAACATTCGCGGACATACTTTTTAAATTATCAAAATTAACATTTTTTCAATTTACGATTTATTTTTTAATTTCTTACAAGTAAGTACAGATTAATCTAAGTGCATTTGTCCATCCTAGCCTTTCAACGGGACGTCATGACGTCGCTGAAGTTGCGATACATAGAATTACTATAGCCGTTTGTCCATCCCACATCTGTCATCGTCCTATAAAATAATCTCATTCATAATGATTTCCCGTTGACGGGCTGCGGTGGACAAACAGCCTAACGATCCATTAGTGACAAAATAATATCAAACAAAATTCTATCACCTACCCTTATTCGCCTCAACTAAATGACCTAATGTAGTTGCAGCTTTACCTATTATCACAACAATAACTAAAGGTAATGTGATATTATTGCAACCTACTAAGTATTTAGGTCTTACACTGACTTCTAGATAAACCTTAACTACAGTATTTCTAGGTATTGATATAGTAGATATTAATATTATTGTTATGGTGGTCTTGACCTTATTATTATATTTTTAATATCTTTATAAATAACTAGCTGTGCCCCGCGGTGTCACCCGCGGTTTCTTAGCCTTTGTGTTAATACAGGGTGTCAGCTAGAGTTAGCTTATTACAAATTTTTATTAAAATCGCTCAAGCCGTTTAGACGTGAAGAAGTAACAAACATACACACTCACAAACTTTCGCTTTTATAATTAAAAATTGTGTTGCAGGAGATAGTTTCCTCCCCTTATAAAAGGAAATCATACAGTTTATGTCTAAGTAGGCACTTACAAAATAATAATTTAAAAAAAAGTTATTTATTTAAAAGCATTATGTCTTATGTCTGGTTTCAATAATCTAACTATCGATGGATTTGGCTAGTAGAGGATATATATTTGACATAAACTCCATACAAAGTATGTCAAAATTCTACCTCTAGTAGACAAATCTATCGATAGGTAGATTATTGAAACCGGCCGTTAGACGTAGAGACCAGAAACGCTACTTTGTGGACAATACCTGTTTAAAGGCCGCACGTGATTTTTCTTTCTTTCACGGTTTGCAGTCAATATTTAGTTCTTAATTGCGTCAATTTATTATGTTGTAAATACAAACATTGTTGTAACGATGACTCTAAGCTTGCAATTAAAAAAAAAAATAAAAAAAAAACATGTTATGTGTTCTTATTTTTAAGCCGATGTAAAATCTAGTTCATAGGCGATTTTTCAGCCTATTTCTGGCAAAGACTAGTATTTATTGGACAAATAAACTACTCAAAGATTTGGTCTTATGCATTTTGTAAGTTAAACGAAAATTATCAGTTGCCGCCATTTTCCCAACCCAAGCACCCAATTTGAATTCCATGCTATAAAAGTTTTCTTTTTGGCCTAAGCTATGCATTAGCAAGGCAAGGGTCGCTCCATACACGGCCAAACTTCTATCACTGATGCCCGCATATTTCCAAAACGCAACTCGACCTTCATGTGTTTATAAAATGTTATTTATATTCTAAATACAAATAAAAAATAATCCAACTATTTTAACTCCAAACCAATACGTTAAATGTAACTTATTTTGAACAACTTCTCATTGAAATAAATGAAAGTGTTCCGTCTACGGAGGCGATCATTCGTCTTGGTGTGTCAGAAATTAAACTATTGACGGACAGTTCTCGGCTCGCAACTCTAATTGGCTATAACTGAGTTTTTCTTCACTTTTATTTATCTTGAAGAAAGTCTAACTGAATACCGATTTCGTTTACATTAACAAACGCATTTGGATGCACAATATAAAGTTATTTGAGAAACTTCCGGTGCCTACAAAACAAAGCTGTTTGTCTGTTCCTACCTACTTACTCCCAACCTACACAGACATTTCTCTAGATGTAAGATTGGCATTGTGTATAATGCAACAACACCTGTCGCCACTTTCTTCTCGATATGCGAGTTTTTAATCGATAAATCACAATTTAAATCGATAACATGCGTTCGATAACACACTAAATATAATTATCAACAGACTTGGTAAACAAGCGCTTGACAGACTAGATTGATTTATGGCAATATTATTTATCCTGAGATGTAAGCAAAGACTACAATTTTCTACGCATGAAATCATTTTTTTTTTTTTTAAATGAAACTATAAATCGTGGTGATCAATAACATATTTATTATGCAGACAGGCACGCAGAATAATGGTTTATTATAGTATGGTGAGATTTGGGCTTGTCATACGTGTGACCACGCTCGCTTTCATCAATAAAATAATAAATAGGGTCAAAATACATAATATACATACACAAACAAATCTAGTGAGCTGTCAGTTTTACCATCGCTTAAGGTAAATAAACAAGACTGCGACATAAAGCTACGTGGGAAACTCACAACACTAGTTGCAAGAACAAGTCGAGTCTAGCAAAATGCAATTCAATATGCCTTAAAAATTCAGTTTTAGTACTTCTGGCCAAACGAGACGGTAAAGAAGTCTCTGGGGTATATTTTGGTCTATCTGAAGTCGTAATTTTACAAGTTTATTTTAAGTCTGTTCTTCGTTTTGTTTTCTTGAAACTATGAAGAAAAATTTTAGCATGCTAGAAATTAGGCAAAAATATTATAGAAGAATGCCATAATTCTGAGAGTAAAATTTTAAGAAATGAAAACTATATTTAATTAAAAATATAATATACTTATAATATAATATAATAATAATAATAATAATATCTTGGGACAACTAACAGAACGCTATCTGATCCCAAACTAAGCACAGCTCGTACTATGGAAACCAGACAACTGATAAACATACTTATATATTTCTAAATACATACATGTTATAGATAAATAGCACCCAGACACAGAATAAACCATCGTGCTCAACACACAAAGTTTTATTCTGAGTGGGGATCGAACCCACGACCTCTTGCGTAGCAGTCGGATACACTCCCACCGCGCCGCAGAGGCTCTCTCAACTTGTTACAATTCTCATATAAACGTAATATGAGAATTGTCATTTAAAGTACTTACATAACTAACAGTTACAGATATACTTCTAACGGCCGGTTTCAATAATTTACCTTTCGATGGATTTGACTACTAGAGGTAGAATATTGACATATTTTGTATGGAGCTTATGTCAAATATATAACTCCAGTAGGCAAGTCCATCGATAGTTATAGTATTGAGACCGGCCGTAAAAGCGTCTTAAAGTTAAGTAATAATTGAGGACTCAGAGATGATTTTATTGAACTAAAAGTATCAAATTATTTTTTACGGCTAGCAACTTAATTTTTTATCGAATTAAAAAGGGACAAATCTATACTTTGAGAAAGAGAAAGATTACTATACAAACAAAAGAGTAAATGAAAAGAAAGATGATCGTGCTACTTAAGGAACAATTTGCCTACTTTTATAAAATCCAGGAAGATTTCATTGCACCTGTTGAGTAACAGATAATGTATTCTTAACTAAATATTAGGATCGTGAGTCAATAGCATCGAGTTAATCGAGAGATTACCGAAGTTAAGCAATGCTACTACAGTCCGGCTTATAGATGGATAACCATTTTCTGAAAACTCATGTTCGTTATTCGAAGAATGTCCTGCACCTAATGTCTTTGCAGTCATATCTTATTTTCGTCCCATAGGCGTATGAGAGTGAAATAACAGAGAGTGGAATTGTCGGTTTACAAGGACACTGTCGTGTTCTATATTATCTCTGCTTACCTCATTGATCGAATCTTCGTTGAGGCAACCCGCTGTAATTAAAGTATAATTTGAAACGCATGATCCCAAAGTGTCAGTTACATTTACATTTTTAATATCAATGATAATATTATAAAGCTGAAGAGTTTGTTTGTTTGTTTGATTGCTATAATCTCAGGAACTACTGGTCTGGTCAGCCTTTTGCTTGAAACAAAAGTACTATCAATGGTACAAAACGAGAGGGCATGGGAATAATTGGATACCTTCTGTCATGATGTTATGAGTGCCAAAGAGGCGGCAAAGAGAGAACGGGAGAGGTACAGCTCACTTCCGTCTCGTAATAGACGAACGGGGCGCCGAAGTGCTTTAAACGACTTTTGGCCTGAGGGCGACAGTGACCGTGTGATTTTTAGTCGGTTCAACTCCGACATACCATCTCCTGCGTGCCCTCGTAGGAGTGGGATCCGTGGGGATTATTGGTTCGAATTGTCATATTTTTATTGATTTATTGTTTGATAAAGAAAATATGTTTCAAAAAGGGGAAAAACATTACGAAGACGAAGTTGCGCGGGTCAGCCAGTTTTCATATAATTGATACTCTCCAAATCTGTACCAAAACCACCAACTTTAATAACAATACAGTGGATATATACTCAGTAGATGTCACATACAATATGACTGCTAAAATTACGACCGACATCCCACGCAATATGTATGGTACTACAACTAGCCTTATTAGGCAAACGGGTACCGTTATGAACTTGCGGACACGCATGACAAATAAATTGGGAGATGCTTAGCCGCCAAATCTAGTATTACATCTTTTCTGAGTTGACCTAGATACTGTTGTTATTTTTTATATGAAGGGCATCAGAGATCAGCAACATCATCTATACTGATATTATAATGCTGACTAGTTTGTTTGTTTTTTGAAAAAATCTTACTGTTGGATATTCCATTTATCCAGGAAGGCTGTAGGCTATATAACGTCACGCTATCATCAATAGGAGCGGAGCAGCAATTAAAAATGTTGCCAAAACGGGAAAAAATTACGCAGACGAAGTTGCGCGGGTCAGCTTTTCACAGAAACTGGCAATTTCAGTGTTATCAACTACTTATTTCATCTTATCGTTTCAACCCAATTGGAGTGAAAAGTATACCAAAAATCGTAATTATACTCACAGAATAATACGAGTACATCAATAACATTTCATAGCTCGAAAGCCTTGAACGGCACTTATTATAAGCAAGCTAAAAGTAGTAAAATACAACAATACTTATTATGCTGCACAAAGCAAACGCTAGAAAGCAGTGAAAACATAGAATAAACTTTAATTATACTGAAAACTTAATAAAACTAATCCCGAACTCATAAACAAGACATAACTTCTCATACAAAATGCAGCGACTTAATATTTTCACCCTCCGTATGCAAATTATAAGTTTCAACCCCACAATGTAAATTAAAAAAGTAAAAACAATGAAATGGAAAAAAAATAATCAGGCGAACTTTTACATATTTTGGAGCTCGTTAAATACTATTTGACGTTCCAGCGGCTTTGCTCTATACTAATTCTAGCTCTTTTTTAGACATGTAATTTCCAAAAGCCTGTTCTTAACTGACATCCATTACTTTTAAATCACCTATTTGCATAATTTCACCTTCTTTAGTCCAGTAGTTTTCGAGAAATGTTTCGCTTTTATAAAGGTAGATTTGTACTCTTTTCATATTTTGTAACCATAGAGTTCTTGCACTTAATAAGAGATTACATTATAGTATTTATTGATGTCGCAAATATGCAAATCATAATCACTAGTGTAACACCTTAACCACTTAATTTGAATTTGGTAAGTCGATTTGTCAACGTGCACCTACTCTTGATTGCTGATATACTATCAGGTAAAGTGGTTTGACGAGAAACATGGAACTAAAACACATACTTCTTACGTGAAAGGGAATTTGATATACAATTAGATAATAAGCAACATTAATAAGATCAATATCGTAGAGAATAAATATATTTGAGACAGTTGAATTATCCAGACCAGATTTCCGCTTATACGGTACATGAGTAGCCGATATCAAGCTTCAATCAACATTTCTCTAAGATACGAAATCACAACCTTCACATAAATATCATGATGTAACAATAGATAGAAACAACAAATGCTCGAGTGGTTCACAGATGCAAAAACAGTAACACTTGACAATCGAAAGCGCATGCTTTTCCATTGCCGATCCGCAACAATCAATTACTAATACACACAACTCTGCCCTCTAATAACAGGTCATATGACGATTGCAGGTCTACGAAGATCAAACAGTATTTAAGAAATAGACGAAACCATCGATATATTTGATTTACATTACGTGCTCAGCACAGATGCAAATCATGATGAAGCTGTACAAGAAGCAACGGACGAAATATAGGTGCAAAGTAACAGAGAAAGGGAAAGGGCATTGGTAGTGTCGCCGGCAGCAAATCCGAGCGGAACTAATACTGATATTTCTATACAATGCGTCGTTATTGCTCTTAGAGATTTAATCAGAACATAACTTATTGAGGCAGCTATATGTTTTTGATTCTGGTTAAGATACTATTTTAGGACAACAGGAACAAAACTTTATGTTCCCACTTAGAAAATTTGCAAATCGATTCTACTAACTATTGTGCAAATTTAATTCGCAATAAATAATTATAATATAATCCGTGATGATGGCAATTGTCAGTAGGTACATAACAGCAGTAACAACTTACATGACAACTCAGCATAGAAAGACAATGAACAATTATGGGCAGGAGATGCTGCAATTAACCAGCAGAAGTTTTTGTTTAAATGTCAGCAAACGAGGCTATGCACGCAGACTATATATCCCACTTAATAGCTTCCTTGACAATAAAAAACCAGAAAACGTACCTATTTGTTCATATGTAAATTTGAAACGAATAGTATTGAAAACAAATAAACACAAGTTTCGAAAGCACGACATGCAAATTCACATGCACATGTCAACGAATAAGCAAATATTATACTAAACAATGCAAACGCAACAACTGCAACAGACACAAGCCTCAATATTACCACTGACGACCTTGATATTGAAACGACAAGCCAAAAATGAAAGTGAAACAGATTTGTTTTCTCTTTTAACGGTTACGTATCTGATGACTTAACTAATACCATCTAATTCTAACTTCAGCATTTTACTCTAAAGTAATCGAGTTTAGTCTAAAATAAAACTATTTTCTACTTTATAGATTTTTATATTAGTCTCGTCATCTTGTGTTACGAAAGCTTCTATAGTTCCTAACAATGATATTAATGGAATTTTGTAATCTGAACAAAGGTGTTGATTCAATTGTATATCGTTATCGTTTGTATTATTTGTATTATTATCGGTCTGAGTAATCAAATCGTCCAATTTAAACAGACCTGGTTCGTTCAAATCTTAAGTGGAAGTTGTAAACAGCTTCGTTTGAAACTAAGTGTGTTTGGGTAACCTAAAAATATCAAGTGCAGCTACCGAATACGAACGTCGAGCATTGAAAAAACTTCCTCTAAGAGGCGTGATATAAATAGTTAACTGGTCTCACAATACATCAACATAGCCAAACATCAAGACATCCAGCAAGACGTTGAACTTATTATAGATGTAACGTGTTTATACATGTAAATACTAAGGGATAATTTATCAATAATTATTAGAAAATTGCATTTCATAAATCTTAATATCAATGTCTATTACTTTATTTGCTTTAAATTTCTTCACTAAGAATGATAGATTACAATCTTTCTCACAAAAAGGTTTGAATAAAAACTATCATAAAATACTTTCGAAGTACAACGTTGGTCACAGTTACAAGTCACGATACCAGTATTAAGATTAGCGATACTGTCAAGTTATGAATCAAAATCATATTAATTCAATGATAGGCTATCTGCTACAAGATTGCTATTGTTTGGAGTACCTGCAAACTGGGTGAAAACAATAACTATTGTAACAAGCTGGCTTTCGTGTGACCTTGTTAGCTCATCTACTTAGGAACTGCCATATTATTAGGTCACTAGAAGTAAATATGTTCCTGGTTTGATAATAATACACAAACTGCTTGGTTGTTAAGTAACCGCTTATAAATAAGAAAAAAAATCGAAAATAAATAAGTTCAATATTTAAAAATAATAACAATCTTCTTCTTACAGTTGGATCAACGTAACTCGGCCGGATTGAAGATGACGATGCACGAAAGTGATATGAACATTCATATCACTTTCGTGCATATCATAGAGATGCAATCCTAAAACTACGTACGAAAACGATTAATTATGTTTAATCGATTACAAATACTAACAAAATTTTAATTCAACAATATAAAAATACTATTTACACGAGTTCATAAAAGTTTAAATTTAGAACAGTTACAGTAAATACTAAAGGAATTTTCAAAAATAGTTTCTTTAGGAAAATAATCACAAAAAACATGAGTTAGTAATTATGACAATGTAATGCGTAATCGCATCTCTAATTCTCTTGGTTTAGTTACCGCCCCCGACCCGCTTCCTGTCACCATTTAGTTCCAAAAAATACATCTACACAACCACTTGTCACCAACTTCAGTCCGGCCGAGTTTCGACTCAAAGTTGATAAAGAAAGAAAAATATATTATGTCACACACGAAGTACGTCGTAAGTGCTATAAGCTTTTGTTGGTGACATTTGCAAGAAAGTGGCACAGTACGGTTTATTAGTTCATTGTTTACGCTCTATCAGACGCATCAGTACTTCCGTCTCCAACATTTTTTGTATCACGTTGTTGCAATGCATCGTTTAGAAGCATACAAGTTTATTGATTAACATCTTTGAATTTGGCTTTTTATTCGTCTAGAATTAAATTTATCGCTAAATAAATTTTAAATATATTTGAACATACGTCCATAATAACACAATTTTTGCAACAAATGTGTCTAATTCTAAGAATTGTCCTTTTTTATAAAGAATTAGATGGTCATAAAAACTGCCATTTTTAGCATCACAAAGAACTTCTTTCGCTCCACTTACCTAGATATTACAAATTTGGTAACTTGCCATCGTCGTAATTACAGTTGTCCAAATATATTTCCTCTGAGGCTATCATTAGTGATCGTTTTTAAACTAAACTTTTTAGATTTTACTAGGACCTCGGACTTGACAAACTCCGAAAAATATTGTTGAAATAAATAGCTCTACATACAATACTAATAATATGTTTGATGGAATAAATTATGCATAAATTAGTGGTAAGTATAATAATAAATAGTCGCCCACGAAATTTATTCAAAAGTGAACTTGCTAGTTTCTTTTAGAATTAGTTGCTTCATAAACACTTTCACAAGTTTTGCAGAGATCAAGGGATTATTGATATCAAGCTTTCATGACATTTGCACTGTGAGATATGTATCTGAACTTCATCTCAATAATATTCTTGTGGTATGATCCTTATCTGACTCTTGGCTGCAAGATTATTTTTCCCTCAGAAAGTGTTATATCTGTTTGCATCTAGATTGAACCTCTACTCAATACTAACAACATAAATTCACACACCACTTATAACCTTACCTTACCCACCTTTAAGGCAAATGAGACGTAAATGTTTCTTCTGACCTAACACTTCTGTATTGAATTCCTTATAAGAATAAAAAATTACCAAATGTGTGCGTTTTGAATTAAGACGGCCCTTAAGCGACCTTCTTCTCGTATCTCGGTCAGGGAGGTGCTAAACGAGTTACGAACGGAAAGCTGAATAATTGTACCGCCACACACAATTGGAACAATGGCACAGAAGTGCATTCACAATTAGCAACTGCAGCCTTTAATTAAGGCCTGTAAATCATTATCATTACCATGATCTTAATTGAATGAACAGGTGTGAGATTCCATCGATTAAGTGGTGGGTCAACAGGCGATTGTTTGATACCATTGACATAAATGCAAAGCTTAATTCCAAATAGAAACTAATTGACCCTGCATGAAAATAAAATATTAGGCAATTGTTGCAATTACAATTACAAGTGTAAAGTTGGAACTAAACATGTAAATTATATAGTAATTATAGATTTTTTGTCCATCGTTTAGTTATATCATATAATTTTATTGTTATATCACAATATTAAAGATGAAGAATGAGAGGTTTATAAATCACCTGAGAAAATCAATCATAAACAATTAATAAATTCTTTCAAATTACAAGCAATTACATAAAAACAAATAAATGATGATCTTGAAACACTTTCTATTAAAATAAGTACATGTATTTCATATAAGTAATATTAACGGCAAATAAATCAATCTAACACTTTCACCGATTAGATAGAAAATAACATAAACGCACAATCTTGCTACCGACGCTGACGGGACCATCGATCATATTGCACAATACAGACCTCGACATAATTCTTCAAAATTGTAATAATACTCAATCCTCTTCAATGGTCTGCAAGCAGATGTTTGCGGGTCAATATTTACTAGCTATTCAAACAGGGGCCACATAAGCATTAGACGGACGCAACGAAGGTCACACATGCCCAATACAATCTTAATATCAAACTTTCTGCACGCTTATTATAAACCGAACATTAATCCACGACATTGAAAAGAGGAAATTAGATTTTAATAATTTGATTTATAACTCGCAATAAATTTTGTTGTATCTAACATTCATATGTTTGAAGATGAAGATTTTAATTCAATTGAAGCGCAATTATTTAATTACATTCGTGAATCAGCATCAACAAGATTGGCAGATATTATTAATGATTATGGACATAAGTAACAAACTCGAGCTACGAAGGTCGATAAAACTATGTGTCAAGGTGTCTTAGACAATTTGACGACACATGTTCTCAACGACGAAGTAATAAGCTGTAATAAAGTTGACAACATTTCACAAGATAGACAGGTACAAGTACACACAAGGCCGTATATTTGATCCCGTCTTAATAATCGTTTATTAGACAAACGATTTTAGTTGCAACATGAGTTTTGCAATGTTTAAAAATTCTTGTTTTGCCGAAAGTGGTTTCATCTGTAACAGTAATGTCAGAAGCATTGTTTGCTGTTCCCATGTCCGTGACCCGTGCTACCTGAGTGTAATCGAAGTATACGTAACAATAAGTCAAACATAAGAAATATGCATTCGTGTGTAATACTATAAGTGAAGGATTAATATCGGCTGTAGCTCGGTGAGAGGTGTTTGCTTGCCACAGGTCAAGTTGTAGACTAAGTTATAATAATATCGTTGAATAGATTGGTAAAACATGAACTACTGCTCCTTGAAGTCGATTGCAGACCAATAACTAAGCTGAGTTCTGCTCAGCTCACATAGCTGAGATCATTCTTCAAAATACTAGTATTAAGAGAACCAAATAGAATGTAGTAATAACTAAAGCATGATTATTTCGTTTTATCCTAAACACAAAAGTGGTTTGCTCCTTTTAAATTTACTTTACTGATAAAAAAGTAAGTTTGAATAATTTCATACTAGGTAGTTGATTGAAACTGGTTTAGATGATTTTTGTTACGAGGTTTAAACTCTAAAGTATCACATTAAATTAATGAAATCTTACTCCAATTGCTAGAGGTAGAAAAAATAAAAGATTAACTGCGAAATTTCACATTCATCGTTTATCAAAAGATCTCGACACCTGTTCAGATATCATTACATCAGGAGATAAATCTGTCAAAGTGACATACAAGACGATACTTATCATGGCAAATCTGAATTCTTCAGATTCAAAAAAGAACAAAATGACGACTGAAATTTGATACATGATAGAACAGTATGAAAGTTGGTAAAGTCAAATTAATATCGCGTTTAGCGTCGCGTAATGCCGGGTCCAGACCTGTGGAAAGTGTAATGTAACGCCAGGCCAGAAAAATCAAAATCTTGCCATGTTGTAGTAAATCTGAGGAACTAATTTCTTCAAGTTATTTAAATAAAAAATCTACTTTTTTTAATTTTTCTAGTCAGGCTTTAGACGAGAGGCAATCTCAATGTCAAACAAATGCGTCAATGTGTTACATTCGTGCTTAAAACCAATAGCTGATTGGTTGGTGGAATACGCATAGGTACCCGCAACTTCAAATGTCACGAATGTTTGTTCTGTCAACCACATGCAGAATTCTTAAAGTAATCCTCATAAATTGCACAAGTCTAACTCAAATCAAATTCTAATTGGTTTCTACATATGCGTGTATGTGTATGTAAGTATACTTCATCATGTTCAAGTGTACATGTTGCTTTATCTCGAGTACCCGGTGTAATTTAATTAGAAGTGTTAGCAAGTATAGATTACATTACTTTCAATCGTATGTGTATTCAAAGTGACAATAAATAATCGAATTTTTCACTGTGATAAGTTTATGATTGATTTGCGGTTAATATTACTTTTAGTTGAATGAATAATTTTATTTTTTATAAACATACACACATTCTTAAAACGTGACATCATAGATCATCGTAATGTCTAATGTACATTATTATTATTAAAAAAATACAAACTATGCATTGACGTATAGACCTGGACCGTGCCATCCCTCTCAATTAAAAAGTTAATATTGACTGCAAAGCGTAAAAGAGTATTGTCAACAAAGTAGCGTTGTCTCTTTCTAGACAGTGGTCAATTTTGTAAGGTTATGGCGCAGCCCTGGTCTCTACGTCAATGAAACTGCAATACCATAAACATTAGCGCCAGAAAACTACTTCGTAGCAGACTCTCTACGTTATCTATTCAGAATGTCAATACTTATAAATTCGGCACGATTTACCGTTGTCTAAAGCATAACGTTCGACTTTAATGTCATTACAAATGACGTGACCATATTACCACCATGAGCTTCATAAACACCGGTTCCATTAGTAATTACTGAGTACTATCCCGCATTTTTTGTATCATTACATACATTATCGAAGATTGTATTAAGGCCAATGACCTTAGCAATAGTTCTATTAATTTTAGTTAAACAAAAAATATGAACATCAAACATTCGCATTTGCAAATGTATTTAAATTGTTTAAGTATATTTTTAATAAATGATAAGAAGTTTATGAAAAAAGTTGTTGATCGTACATTTTATTAGGATTCGCATTATCAATAGCAACAGTAAAAATACCGTTACATAATTGTGTTTGGACTATGTATGAGAGACAAGATTATAAAAAATATACGCCATCCTTCTATAGTGATAATTTAAATATATAAGTTACAACAATCTATTTCTTTTTCTCTTTGTCTATTTATGGGAATGTGTGTCTCTTTCTGCCGAAATATTTTCTTTCAAGCGGTCTATCTGTTTTCCATTTGATCATCTACTTATTCTTTACTCAAATTTTCCATTAGTTTACATTTATGGTAAGTTTATTCAAAGCTAACTATATTTCTATATCTGCTGTTTTGTCAAAAACATTTTTATTTTTTTAAACACAGCACCTGCACGTGTTCTGAACAAAATTTAATTTTAAACCATAACAGAAATTAGTCATACTATATTTATGAATATTTTTTATTATCAGCGTGAATAATGATGTCAAGAGCGCACAAATGGATTTGTACTTCAATGTCCATACTGCGGTTATTAGGTAATTACAATCAATTAATGCATTTGAAAGAAACACAATTTCAAGAACTAGCTCTTCTAATTTTTAGGGTTCCATACCCAACGGGTAAAACGGGACCCTATTACTAAGACTCCGCTGTCTGTCAGATAGTCTGTATCACCAGGCTGTATCTCATGAACGATTGAAAATGATTATGTATTATCGGCACCAAAATTCATAATCTGTGAAAATTGTAATTAACTGTCTGTGAAAATGTAAGTAAATACATCATCAGAATTACAAATACTAAAAACAGAATAAAATAAATATTTAAGTGGGGCTCCCATTCAACAAACGTGATTTATTTTGCCGTTTTTTTGCTCGATAATATAATATAGTATCTAATATCGTATAGATAATGGTACAGAACCCTTTATGCGCGAGTCCAACTCGCACTTAGCCGTTTTTTTAATATAGAGCAACAATCCTAAACAACAAATTGAAGGCAGATGATGATGACGTTCAGATGAACTAAAGATTCAAGAGACGTCAGGATAAAAGATGAAACTTTTCCTTCTTCCAAATATATTCTAATTAAAATAAGTTTTGTTTAACTCTTTATTCTCTAATACCCTGACATCTGTAAAGTCTATTCTTGAACACATGCCTCCAAATTATGTTTCAATATTTCTATTGCTACTTTCTTGTTTAAATTGACAGTGACAGCATGAACTATAAATTACTAATCACTAATAGTGTGGAATTAAAAAATGGGTGTACTAGTAGAGTACTGGTGATCATGACAAAATTTCTCATAACGTTAAAGAAATGCGTCTCTTACCGCGAGAGGCTTTTGGACTAGTAGAACCGAACAATTTATTATTTCTCACCATGTCAATAACAACTAACTTTTTGCGTCATTCTAAAAAATATAACTACGAGTATCTTATTACCTACATAGTCGAATCACGTTTTGTAAAACAGACCGAGAATACTCGTGCGATGGTAACGGCCTTCAATTGGACTTACTAATGAATGTAAATATTAATGTAAACACATTATTTACATGACCATACGATACACAAGGAAGCGTTACATTATTTGGTATCGATGACACAATGACAAGTGGATGAGATAAGATGACATAAATGTATGCTAAAAATGATAGACGTTATTTCAGCTGTATTAACTATGGAAGTATCATATATAGTCAAGGTCTCTGGATTACAAGAGTTAATTAAATAAAAGTTCAGAAATAAAAACTAGGAAGACAACGAGGACATGCAGATTTAGGTTATTTAGTGTTTATATGTTGGTCGTTTTTAAAAAAAATATACATTGAAATAAGTAGTTGTAACATAAAAAGAATGAACACTTTTAAATTCCTGGAGATGAAAACAAGAGAAAGATGTTAAAAATAAAAGCGATGAAATATCTAAAGGAGATAATGCTAGTACGGTTTTGCAAGTCACATTAAAACTAAAGAACGATTTCCATACAAAGACTACAGAAACATTAAATAACGGACCCAAAGTAGATATACGAGTATATTTATCATAACAACCGGCAGCTGCGGTAGCTATATATAATTTTTCTGTTCTTAATCTCCAAAAATAATCTGTCACTAAGTCTAAGAACGATGAATGAATCTAAGCTACAGTAAAAAATCCTAGGTCAGATTTAAACATTTTGTAACTATTATAGCGGTCGGCGATTCAAGCTTTTTGTAATCTACGTTTAAAATAAAAGTGTTATGAACAAATCGATTCGTAGTTGTCCACTAACACTGAAACCTATTCTATCACTTTTTTTTCTTAGCATAACGGATATCTTTTCGTTGAAACATTTCATTCAAATCATCTTTGTTAGAAAGTATGAAGCTTGCTTGACTTGGTACTAAAGCATGAAATGATAAGTAACAACACGCTTTTTAAAACTTGAAACTTATTCCATTCTGAAATCGGCTTACAAACCACAAATTCCTTCAATTTCTAATGATCATGATACCAACAAAAATATGGCAACTAGATAGACATGTGAAAGTATATCTAAAAGGTAAAACATTTGAGGTCAATATACAATCAATACATCACGAAAAAAGGTTTGATTGCTTATTCTTTCGTTTTACGCCCAATGTTGGTTCAAACAAAAGTCAATATTTGCGATGCAATATGTGAAGCCAAAGTTTTGGACCCAACATGTTATGTCCCACGTGTTAACACACCCAGTAACACGGCATAGGATTTTTATGAAAGAGATATATTTACTAAAGATATAACGACTACTCATAATCATATTGTTCCAAGGCAAACAAGAAATGAAATAATAATGTTTAACCAGTTTTTAGATTATTACTGTGAGCAAAAAGCTAATAACAAATTTAAAGAAACTGCGTGATGAATGTTTTAATGACAGTCTGAATACAAATATAATTTAACATTAAGCAAGTAATCGAATATTCTAAAAAGTATTATTTCATCAACGTCAATATATTATCAAGCAGAAAAGTAATAGAATTTATATTAAATTATTTCATCGTGTTCAAACATTCTCAAGTGTAAATAAGCTTTTTTTTCTGTAATTCAATCACCTAGGCAAGGGAAACGCACGACTGATTCGGCCTGTTATATTTTTTTATAGCATTCACGTAATACTTCATAAGGATTGTTAAGTTAACAGAACAAAGTTAAACCACTCTAAAAAGTGTGTTTGCTAAAAATATTAGCATAATTTATGAATTGGCAAACATTTATCAAACAGGACTTGTTAATTATGCAATAAACATTAAAACCGACAAAGTTGCAGAAATTTATAAAAAATCGTTTTGTAATTTTATTAGATCATAGTAATAGTTAGTGCTATCAAAGGCAAATGAAAATATTGATTTTATTCTAAATGTAGAACATTAAGAACCTAATTAAAATTTTAGATTGAAACCAGTAATTTAAAAACCAGTGCCTAAAATACTGAAATTTCTTAATCATTAAACCCTAACTGCAATTGGTTACAGTTTCAAAACTCTAATTAAAAACTAACTGGGCTGATCGTAACAATGGGACGGAATTTCTTAAGTCCACTGTAATGTACGGCCTTGGCATTATGACCTGTGACAATACGCCTGGTGAAACTAAATGTATTAATATCTATTAAGAAATCGCTTAACCCTAAATTGTACTCTAAAACATTTACAGAAACCTAAGTGCCCAAAGCTTATTCCAAGACTTCAGTACTAAGCCGAGATATCAAAAATAATTTCTCTGCAATGAAAAACAAAATAAGAGCACATTACTATAGCTGTATCGAGAGCGAATTTGGCACCGAAGAAAAAATAATAAAGTTAACGCTGCAATGTTTTTTTACTTGTACAAAGCGCTCAATTGTCGTTTTTTGGTTTAGTTTTTGCACATCTGTTCGGTTGGAAATAGACTGACAGACACATGGCACTTTCGATTGATGCAAAACATTGGTGAGGTCGAACCAACCGTCTGTATGCAAACATTTTAACAAAAAAACTTCCACGAGATCCGGGCAAGGTGCACTGACACGAAACCGATAAACATACGAATGGTCTTTTTAAAATTCATGCATTCCTGACCGCTGCATTTGAAATGACAGAGTCCAATTCTGCAAATATAATTTAGTCTAAAAATATTTTACGCGCTGTCAAACCAATATTATTGTATTGATGTTCAATGATTTCGTTGATTAAGTACTCCTAATAAATAATATACTCATTGACCGACTTATTTTTTGCTATTATGCACCGATTTAAGTCGTTGTTCGAAAATATTAGTTCATTTTTTGTTTTGACAAGGGCAAGGACTGTTACAATTTATTCTGCGCACTTGTGAGACAGTAATGTTGTTTAATGTAGAGATCTTTGACTATAGTAAACGATACTTACTGAAATGTTTAACAGCACTTTTACTTGGAAGCCGACCTTAAAACTGTGGGACACTGCCCGGCCTTCCGTCGAGCGAAGAATCCAGTCACTCACACTGAACACAGCACTATGAAAATCAAGTTAGCACTTCACGAAAGTCCTGGCACGGCGGAGTCCGAGACTAAACCCGTTCCGGAGGATACCGAATTCCGGTTCCAGAAGGTCACTTTCCGCGTTCGCCGGGACAAAACAGACTGTTCCAGTTCAACAATGTACGGGTTGAAAGGAAAGTCCAAGGAAAGTTTCGTATATCGGACGAAAACTTTTTTCGCGATGTCGGAGGATCGGCGTCGCGGCGCCCGACGACACAAGCGTCGTGAACAGCAGCACGGGGCAGACTGGCGAGCGATGTGAAAATACAGCTGTGTGCAATCGAAGCCTCCGCGTCGCGACGTCTCTGCGTTTGTGTGAGGCAGACTTGCAGATTCCTCTACCATCGTATCGTCGCAATGCGTGGATTGAAAGCGTCGAATTTTCATTGCGCGTTTACTTGTTGTTTAACATTTGGAGATATTTATAATTGTGCAATGTATGTCGAATTTTAGACGTAGGTTGACAGAGGACATGTGAAAAGTATATCCGGGCGAGGTATCAGGTTCTGGAGGTTTGCTCATTTATTGTTATGGGCCGCAGTCGGGTGCATAGTTTTATGAAATTGGCTTTTTGTTCGTATCGTCTGGCCGTGGGTCCCGAGGGAACATAAAGACGCATTAGGCACGCAGGACGCTGAACTCTGGTTGTAATTTCATTAGCAAGATTTAATTTCAATGTGTTTCGACACATACTCGTATTAAAGTGTCATAAAACGTGTGAATGTGATATTTTTAGAGCTTTTTTGTGCTGATACTAAAGTCCGTTTGCTAAGACTTTTGCGTAGTTATAAAAGTATTAAGTAGATGTTTAAGCAACGTTTAAATATTGCTTAAATGCGATATAACTTCAAACCTATAGCATGGCTTACGTAGAACAAACGAATTGCTTTTGGAATTGATTATTTTTTCTTTTATTTATCAATTTATTTATCAATTATTAATCAAAATATGTACAGCATTTTTAATTGAATTGAATAAGACGAGTTAGGTTAGGTTAGTTAAACCTCAATATGTATAAATAGGAAACATTAACTTTTTTTTTAAATTTGAATTCTTTAAATCGAATCATATAAAATTATGTTATGAAACGTCAAATCGATTTCATATTTGGATCGTGAAATCTTAATTTACTTTTTATTTACTTTGATGACTATAAATTCCTAAACACGTTAAAGTGGACGAAGACAAATATTTGTTTTGAGCATTTTTAAACGTAGATAGAGATACCATTCCCTGCCCTAATAGATTGACAATCGAATAGAATGACGTCGGAACGACGCAGACGCGCGCGCAAAACCGCGAATCTCTTATTTAAAAAAATCATAATTCGCGGTTTTACACGCACAACGATGTCATTCTATTTGAACGCCATTTTATTCGATTAGCATTCTATTCGACTAGAGTATATGCCACTTGTCGTGGGGCTCTGTTTAGAGTAAAACATTTTAAGATTAATTTCGCATTTACATGTCAGTAATCTGCATTAATAATAATAATAATATATATTTATTTAAGGTCCCAATTACATAGCAAGTCATACCTATGATAACCTCACTAGGCGGAGCCTGTGTCGAGGCAATCATGTTTACAATTGGCCAAGCTTAGGACTATTTTTCTTTAACATTAAATTATTTGTTATATAAAAGAAGAACAATATTAGATATTAAATAAATCAAAGGATAATGTTAAATTAAAATTTAAAACAATAACACCAAAGTCTATATAATCGAAATCAATAAAGTATATAATGTATAATAGAAACATTAAAAGTAATAAAAACAAAATTAATTAAATACGTTCATAATAATTAAATTAAAATTAATGGCCTTAAAACTAATAAAACAGAAGAAGAACAAAAAAAAAACCTTATTTGTTATTAGTATTTCATAACAGGGTACATTAATGTACCCTGTTATGAAATACTTTTAGACTATCAAACACGAGTTAAAAATAGATCAATATTTAATAGCGACATTTAATGTACAACATTTACAAATTATGTTTTATTTCTTTTGTAGTGATCTATTTACCATATACCGATTAAGGAAAGTGTATAGCTATTTTCAAATGGCTATTTTTTTCATGAATTTTAATAATATCAACTGTAAAAATTACCTAAACATCAGATATATAAATTTATTGACACATTTTATTTTATTACTCAAGAAAACTTACAGCTATAATATATACCTATAGTGCTTAAAATAGATAAATAAGGCCGATTAAAAGTTTTCACAAATACATACTTATAACAACAGCAAGATAGAACGGACAGTAGACAGAGATGGACAAATTAAAGTTGCTAAACACTTAGAACCAATACCGGGTTTATTTAATTATATTATTAACACACATCAATCATTCATCATCATTCATAATTAAATTGTAAAAAAATATTTCACAATGATTTATGCATTACTTAATCTATACTTATAATAAATCTGTAGAGAGGTCAATTCTGTACATGAAATATATTTCCAAAATAACTATCAGGGGGTGATTAGGGATCGATACTGATGCCAAAAATGCAATCAGTAAAATTTTTGTCTGTGTGTCTGTCTGTCTGTATAACCGTTATAGAAACAAAAACTACTAGACGGATTTTAACGAAACTTGGTAAAATTATTTTTCATACTCCTGAGGTGGTTATAGTATACTTTTCATCACGCTACAATCAATAGGAGCAGAGCAGTGAAGGGAAAACGGGAGAAGTTACTCCATTTTTTAAGTTTCCGTCGCGTGTGCAACCTTAATGGTTAAAGCTACACAGAAATCATGTATGACGGAAATGTTCTCCTTAAAATTATATAAAAAATATCCCACGACAGCATATGTCTATCTTTTATGGTTGACTCACAATATCGCGTGTAACTCCCGATAGCTTAGCAGTTCGAAGCTTTCTAATTATATTTGTCTACTCTTACGTTTATAACACTCTCAGTCATCCCTAATTCAAAAAGTTAACATAATTAACTATTCCATAAAAAAGAATCATAGAAATCGGTATATAAACACCAAAGTTATACATGAAATACGCTAATAATAAGCCATCGCGCTTGAATACTGAATCATGCTATCTATCTATATCTATACATATAATAAAATTGTAAATTCCACATGTCTGTACTTGGCCGAACTTAGTAAAAAAAATATTAGGAAATGTTCGAAAAGAGTATTTAAACACTTTGCTGTATTTTTAGAAATGTCTATCTGTCTGTTTGTTTGAACACGAATCACGCAAAAACTACCAGACAGATTCGGTTGAAATTTTGCAGGTGCAATCTAATAGATGCGGATTAACATTTAGGCTATAAATTATCACGCTTTTTCCCATAGGAGCTAAGCAGTGAGGGATAATGTCTGTAGCTATTTTTCGTTATAAAACAGTAACTACTTGACGGATCTTTATGAAAATTTACAGTTTTATAGTAAATACTATACTTAGGACATAATTTACACTATGAATCATTACGCTAACGTCTATGGGGAACGAGTAGCAACGTATTTTTTGTCGCACCATAATGGTTTATCACAATTTTTTCCACAATTAGACATTATCTTTAATTGTAACCCATGGAATACATAACTTCATGCTAAAACTATACACAACATTTTTAAGTTTCATAAGAACAGTTATTTTGACGTGGTATGTAGCGAACAGTATAGCCTCGAAGCTATGCTAGCGGTCTTTGACGACGACCAAGTCTCAGGCTCAAATCTGATATCTGATTATGTTCTTTTTGTATTTTTTAAAAATTGTCTTTGTCCTTTTTTAATATTTTTCTCAATGCTATAGTTATTTTTTCGGCCATAGGTAACTTATTTGCTTTGGTTAATATTTTTTTATATTAAAAATCAAGTGAAATATGCACTTATGTAAGATATCTATAGGTATTGCATGCACTGCAGAGAGTAATGAATTAATCGTAGTAGAAATGAAAAATAATATTACATTCCAATTTAACAAGTATTCGATATTTTCCAGAATTGATGTGTTCGTGCTCAAAAAAAAGACATTACACACGTAAAAAAAACGTGTAGCGCCATCTATGAAATCAAATTGGTCACCGTGATCAAACAATTCCTTATTTGTGAAAACATTTATTAGGGTATAGGTGCTTACGATGACGGATTTATTTAATTAAATTGCTTAAATTAATAAAAAAACATCAAGTATTAGAAGAAACTTCACTGGTTTTGAAAGTAGATGGCGTTGTATTCAATAATGTTCTATACTTAGTAAAAGAAGTTTTAAAATAGTATTAAAACAAAACTTATTGCTATCATTTTTAGAAATGTTTGTCTGTCTGTCCGTTTGTTTGACCACGCATCACACAGGTGCATCGAGGATCATGTTTTGGGGTTATGGTTGGATATCAAGTGTTCATCAATTCAACGATAATGAATGACTCATCGGCCAAGTGTGAGTAGTTCGGGTGACGAGTGGAGGGAGGTGGGGGGTCATTGTCTGTCAACGCGGAATCTGGGGGAGGGGGAGTCCATGTCTTTTTTTCTTACTTGCATCATTGTAACATATAAGAGAGGCACTCTCTTATATGTAAAGTGGGGATGTGATTTTTTTCTCACCTACCCCATCGTGTGGGGTATCATTAGATAGGTCTTTTAAAAAGCGTTTAGGGTTTGAGAAGACTATTTTTAGATTTAAGGATTCCTTTGTGTAATATTAGGATTTATAGTGAACATTTTTGTTAGAGTCAAGTGTTCCCCTGCCAACTAAATGGTTGATGTTGGGTATGTGAAAAAATTCACGGTAGTAGTATAAATACTAAAATTATAAAGAAAACTATCACAGTTAAGTACTTAGGCTTTACAAGTTTACGATAAACATCTGATCAAATGGGAAGTACCAAAATGTTAGTACAAATTCTATTTAAAATGATTAGGTATTAAGTAGGTATAACGTTGAATGAATGAAACAAAAACAACAGAAAACCCACTTCTTAAGCCGCACACCAAATTAACTATATAAAATAATAGAATAGAACGATTTTTATTTAGTACACAGAAGACACATGTATAGACATTATTATAATTTAACAGGAAAAGTCAAGCAGAAGATAAAAAAAGCAATAAATAAAACAGTAAAATAATAAAAATAACAATAGACAAAAAGAAAAGAGACACAAATAACACATATTAATGACAGAAAAACACAGTAAACGAATACCTAAAGAGTCTGTGTTTGGTACTTATTCATTTTCACAAAGCTTTTGGATGTTGAAGCTATCAATAGATGACTATATGATGATTCTCCGCTGCTGAATCATATCGCGGCTCACCCGACAGGACTGTTTCCAACATATTTACACAGAAGTTATTTCGTAACATAAACTACCTTAATTTAAACCCGACTTTCACGCGAACGAAGTCGCGGGCACAGCTAGTTACAAATAAAATTAGATGACAAAATATGCTTTAATCTTAAATTAATGAAATTATGCTATTTATTTATTATTATTTTATTTATTCAGACCTAAAAACATCATTATTATGAATTCGAATTTCAATAAATCACGATGCGCACATGTCATTCTATACAATTATGTCAAATTTCCGAAACGGCTCATAAGTGTTTTTATTCTACCTAATTCTCGAAAGTGTAAAATAAGTTACGACAGTTATGTTATGTCTGTGTGATAATGTGTAAACTCGTGTTGTTCCGTAACTTGGCAGAGGGGCTTCCACGTTTTTCCGGTTTTGGGCGTAATCTGGAACAGTTTTGTGAAAAAACAGTTTACGCAATCAGGAAGCTGATTGGCTAATTTTAAGTTCAACAAACTTTGTCACATTTTGATGTAAGTATTTTATACATTTGTTTCGGTTTCGTATTTTCAGTTTCATAGTATCCTTGTTATTCATAATACTTTATTGAATATAATGAGTGTTATAGCTAGTGAATGTGTTCTCTTCTTTTATCCTATTATGGAAATTGAATGAAAAATGAGGACACAACAAGAATTATACAATTATAATAATAACAAATGGTATTTTTAAATGTATTTATTTTTTATATCTATATTTAAAAATGTAAATGTTATGCTATTAAGTTTAAATAATCTAAATATAATAATAATCCGGGGACAACTCACACAACGCTATCTGATCCCAAATTAAGCATAGCTTGTACTACGGAAACAAGACAACTGATAAATAAACTTATTTTTTTCTAAATACATACATATAGAGAAATAACACCCAGACACAGAATAAAACACCGTGCTCCTCACACAAAGTTTTATCTTTGATGGGTATTGTACCCACGACCTTCGGCTTAGCAGTCAGGGTCACTAACCACTAGACCAACATGCCACATTATAACTAATATTAAAAAACATCCTCCTATCTATGAAAAGCTATAGCCCCATATTGTTATGAGCTATGAAAAAATAGTTGTTGTAGTTAAGCTATTGCATAGCCTTTATCGCGGGCCTTGAGCGCGGGGACCGAATCCAGAAATTCCGTAACGAAAAAACCTCACGCTCCCCACTCCGACGGGCACAGCGGTGATATTTTTTAGTTTTGCCATCTATCGATGAATAGCAGAACTTTTAATGACTTTTTTTTAAATTAAAAAAAAAAAAATTAAAGAATAAAAAAATTAAAAACATTGTTTTGTTATAATTTAAAAAAAAATTTTTTTTTTAAATTATTTTTTTTGTCATTTAAAAATAAAATTAAAGAAAAAAAAATTAAAAAAATTGTTTTTTATAATGACAATTTATTTTTTTTAATTTGATAAAAATGCTATGCAATAGCTTTACCGCGGCAGTCCCCGAGTGCCACACATTTTTTTTTTTTTCAAAAGATAAACCATTAGACACTTTTTCATATGTAACAATAACTATTGAGTAAGAACCTAATAAAAACTTATCGTTTTAAAACTAGTTTCTTGGTTTCTTCTCATGTAGGTAGTTGGTACCTACTATGCCCTTAGATAGAGGCTTAGAACTAGAGGCCTATTTCTTTTTTTTCAATACGAATATTAAAAATGATCTAATGTTTTCAAAAAATATTGATTTGGTTTTACGAAATACTTTTTTTACATTTGTCACATTTGAGTTTATATTTCTAAATCTATATTAATATTATAAAGTTGAAGAGTTTGTTTGTTTGAACTCGGTAATCTCAGGAACTACTGCTCCGAATTGAAAAGTTATTTTTCTGTTGGGTCGAGAAAGGGTATAGGCTATATAACATCACGCTACGATTAATAGGAGCGGAGCAGCAATGAAAAATATTGCAAAAATGGAAAGAATGGAGGCATACGAGGACAGCTAGTACTTTGACAAGGCGAATGATAGCTCTGGGATCGCTGCATTGCATTGTTGAGTAACCTTACCATCAGTTCCGCTTAAAACGGTTAAAAAAATGTGAAAATACTTGCGCAACGTGTAACGACCAAAGTTGAAACGACTAGAGTGCATAGGCATCTTCTGGTTCGCTCGTTCCATCGTAGGCCTCATCAATCCATTCCATCAGGCATGATCGAAGCCAAGAGCAAGCCCATATATTATAAAAAAAAAAACAACAAAAAAATAAACAAATTCTGGGAGTGCCAACATTAAATTACATTATTAAAATAAATATATATACCATGGCCGTTGCAATACGGTCGAAACGTCGGGCAACAAACAAGGTAATTTGCCTTATATTAATCACGCGATTAAAATCCGTAATATATATATTTTCATAATGTGTACAAATCGCGAAAGTTTATCAACATTTATTATATTACATACTGATGAAATTTGAATAATATTTTTCCATCTTACTGACTTATTAATAAATAAATATGAAATAATAAATCACAAAAATTTTAAAAAAAAGGTTTAAAAATCAATCGTTACTCGGACTCGAACTGGGATCTTCTGGTTTCTGGACCGCCCAATTTTTCACCTGAGCTATATTAGCATTAAAGATGGTGGCGAAATTTACCTTTGTATTCTAATGATACTGTAGTAGATTTTCATTGCTCTCCTTCCGTCTTACGAATTTTCGATCAGGTCACGTGTCCTGACGCGAGTTTAACATTTTTTACCCATCCCACAAAGTGCACAAAGCCGCTAAAGAAATTTCTACTTCAAAAAATCCTTGAGTAGTTAAAGTGTAAATCAAATGGAATGTCAAAAAACGGTTAAAAAGTGACTAAGTAGTTTGTCAGGGAGAAGAAAAAAAGATGCAGATTCCATACGACCATATTATCGTTACACTTTCACTACGAAATATAAAGCTTAAAGCCACAAACTCTAAATAAAAACGTCGCAAATATGTAACTAAACATGTACACACCTAAATTCTTAAAGTGACTTTCCTAGTTAATTTGCGCAACAACAAAATTCGCGAAAGGAAAACATTAAGCTCCCTTAAGTGGCGACAGAGGGCGTAACTATATGCAAAACATCGGTTCAATTTACAAAATGTTCTGGCTATCCCACGCTCCGTATTACCACAAAATACAAAGAATACAGTAGGCCCACTCTCTTTTTTGCCCGACTGTGCAAGAAGGAGCGTTATGTTTTTTGAGTGTAATATGTTGGTAGGTGTGTATATTTCTTTAGCACACCCTGGAGCCTAAACGGCTAGATGGATTTTAGCTTGAGAGGTGTTGTTAGAATCGTCTTAGTTGTGAGAGTAAAATCAAAATTATAAAAATAAAATGGAGGATTTTTGGCGCTGAAATATTTCAGTTATAAACTTATAATTGATAACTGCATAAAGCAATTAATTAACTATCGTAGGCTAAAATTTCTTAAATTTACTAACAAATATTTTATATTCGGATAAACACAAGGAGTCTGAACCTGTAGACGATTTTCGTAAACAAGAGGGTTGAATTTTGATGTCGCTGACACTTTAAGTGACCTCATTTTTGATCGAAATAACATTTTCATTGAGAGTCCTAAAGCTAAACTTTATACACACTTCCTCACAAACACAACAAACACATAGTATAATTTAATTTTAAATAATTTCGGACTACTTTATTTGGAAGACGATCCAACATTCCGTGTTTGCGCTGCTCATAGCCACACAATAAAGAGAGTAGGTACCTACAGAAGAAATGCTCGTTTGAGAGAGACTAATTTGGGATCAGATGACGTTGTGTGAGTTGTCCCAAGAAATTACAAATTGCAAGGGTAAAGTTACTATCTGTACTTTCAGTATTATGTGGTATTCCATTGAACTATGTATAATAAAGTAATAGGAATTTGATATTATTGTGGGCCGGTCAGGTCGGGCTGATTTATTTTAGCATTTGCCGTGTTCTGATCGTGGACAATACCTTCAAGCGTTAAGCTAAGTGTTATAGTTACGGTAATAGTTTATGTTGCCATCGAAATAGGTTTTATGTTGCGTGTTTCGAAGGCTTTACTTAAGACAAAACTAGTTTGTAAAGAGTGTGTTTGTGTGGTCTAACTAAGTTTTACAAATTAGATTTTCTAAAAATGCAGGTTCCCTAATCTGTTAATGCAAGGTTGCGAAAATTACAGCGTATAACGAGCAATTGCATTATGTAATTCTCTCTCACGGGCCATCTTTTACGGCAATTTGCGGCACTATTGGCAAACTAATTGCTTGGCCAATAATGGCAATATGTCTGCAATTGTATGACGCATGATTCAGTCTGTTAAATGGGCTACACAACCCGGCAACATTAAAATAGAGAGCGACTGAATCAACAACAATATCGTCCGGGCAACATAGCGGAAAATCGCTCAGCGATCGTCTGGCAACCATCATATCAATATTGGAGAGTACTGCCATGTTGCCGGGCACAGTATTGCCGCCACAAATTGCCGTAAATATTTACCTGTTTAGATAAAAACAAACTAAAGCTTAGACTATCGAAGTAGAGGACGAGACAACGCCAGATTGTCTTTTGTCTATTAAACTCTGGGTTTGATTTAGATGTGAGTTCAAACACATGTAATAGTAAACGCAATACAAAATAAAGTCAATTAAAGTCAATTTAAACTACAGTTTCAAGTTTCTGGGCTTCTGGTTTTTTTTTTGTACTAAAATCTATAGTCTATACAAATAGGAGAATTAAGTGTCTATTTGTAATGTAAAATAACAACTAAATATTATTTAGTTCTTATTTTACATTACAAATAGTCACGTACACATTAGTAAATGACAACTACATATGAAAATGAACGTATATATATTCATTAGGAAACTTAAGGAATGGCTAATAATGAAATAATTCTATTCAATAAATGATTTTCTTAATTATATGAAATGCAACAAAATTAAACTTATTCTAAGTTTTTTATTATTATTATTTTTAATTTTTAGGATTATTATAAATTTTTATTTCTAAATGTGATAAATGGGCCTATCAATTTGTAATTTTGTTACCTATATTATATTATTTAATTCTGTAGTCTAGAATTATTTTGTTATTTAATATTTAATGCTGTAGTCTAGAACAATTATTCATATTGTGTAATTAATTTTAAGATATGTTTTTTTTCGTGTTATTTGTAGGGTGTTATGAAACAAAATTCAGCAGGTATCATAAATTAAACGAAATTAAAACTTGCATGTCATTAATGACTGAAATTGTGAGAACTAAATAGTTTTTAAGACCACAGATGTACCAACTTTTATACAAATGAAGAATTTATGATCTATCTATACTAATATCATAAAGCTGAAGAGTTTGTTTGTTTGTTTGAACGCGGTAATCTCAGGAACGAATTGAAAAAATATTTTTGCGCTGGGTAGGCCATTTATCGAGGAAGGCTATAGGCTACATAACATCACGTTACGACCAATAGGAGCGGAGCAGTAATGAAAAATGTTGCGGGGAATGTTACGGGGAAAATGTACGCGTGCGAAGTTGCGCGGGACAGCTAGTGAAAGTATTTATGGTAGGTATTCGTACTTATAACGAAAACACGGTTTGAAACATTTTTGTATGTCTGTTTGTGCGCTCCGGGTAATCTCAAAAACGGCTGGATGAATTTTGACAGGACTTTCAATGTCAGACAGGTGATGACAGAAGCAGTAACTTAAGCTACTTTAACGTCTATAGGAAGTAAGCAACTACAGCAACTTCACGCTAGTAGGTAATAATACCATTTGTCCTTTTTAGTAGGTACATTTTTCTATGTCAGTGTCATCTGGCATAGCATAATCCATTGGTAGGCGTAGGAACATGGCGGTATATAAGTAGCTGGTCCCACAATAACCTTGTTGCGGTCGCGGCCCCCTTATTTAAGTAGTAACTGCTGCTTTCTCATCACAAAGTAAATTAGCATTGTTCACGTTCAAACATTTTTGGTTCTAATGTTACCCACTAGAACGTACAAAGTGTTTAAACACAAGACTCTGTAAATGAGACGTGGTTTATGTTTCTACTCTCACTGACACTGGCTGAATTTTAACGTTTTTGATGTTCGTTTTTTAAATTAGAAAAAAAAAACGGGCTAGAGCATGTCGAACTATGCTCAGTGTAGGGTTTCACAGCCTTAAATAATTGCATCAGCAGAAGAGCGTAAGTTCATGGCACTAACACCCTTTGTGTTCTGTACTAGGTATATGACTGGATATACCGTCATTGGGTTATTGCCGAAAATCTGCGTTTCTCAACAAAAGGGTGTTAGTGCCATGAACATACGCTCTACAAGACACCTTTTCACCAAATTTCATCAATATTCATTGAGTAAATTGCCTGTGACTTACGGACGGACAGACAGACAGGTAAACAGACAGATAGACAGACAGACACGACGAAACATAGGTATATAAAATTGTATTGTAGAGATGGACATATTGTCCATCTCTACAATACAATTTTATATACCTATATAAAGGTGCATCGTCACTGCCGTATTCCTTGCCTTCAATTGATTGCGGATACTTTTTTCTTGATACTTTTTTACAATACTCTTAACTTCTTTTTAACCGTCGACTGGTCACTTGACTCAACTTGAATTCTTGACTAATTATCTTCAGACTTCGGTCTAGGCGACCAAATTCATCAGAGACTACCGCACTACACAGGATATATTAAAGCGCACAAATGCATGCGCAGACACAAGTACCTACACTCTACATTCCTTCACTCTCATAGTCCGATGGGACGGAATTTTGACACGAACGTATAGGGTAATAGTTCGAGAAATGGACATGGAGATTTTTTTTTAAATCCTACTATAGACCGACAGTAGACAAAAGGGACTTCGTGTTCAGTAACAATTTTTCTTAAACTCTGCCTAACGTACTCACTGTTTGAACGCTCTTAGTCAAATACTAATAACACACCAGTAGGCCTTTCCACGAGTAGTCTTTCTTTAAAACCAAATTTCTTAAGTTTACGGGGACTATTCTAATAAATTTTTGGATAAGCACAAAAAGTTAGAACCCATAGACGATTTTCTGAAATTAGTAGATTAAATAGATGTTCCTGGCTCTGTATTTTACCACCTCGTTTTTGATCGAAACTTCGTTTTCATTGAATTAAAGAAGGCCTCCAGGGAGTATAGAGAGAGAGTAGGGCATTAGAGAGGCTGCAGTTCAGTTGCAGTTAATTTCGATTCAGACTTTCGATTTTTGTATTCTTGTAACTTTGGGATCGATCTCAAATACGCTTGCGTCAAGTATGCGTCTCGAGAGTGCAATAACGACATTCTAGTACGGTGCGCAAGCGTTTTTAAGATCGATCCCAAAGTTACAAGAATTCGAAAATGGCCGTTTTAATCAAAACTTAACTGCAACTGCACTGCTTTACATACGTGAATTGACCCGCAGTTCTCACTGTGAAGATACACCTTTACTTGAAGTTATCGTTACGCGAATGGGTTGCGAAATTTACCTGCGTAGTGCGTGAAGCGTTGCAACATATACGGACAATAAAAACCTCGCATCCGTAGAGTTGACTAGCAATTGTTTACTTGCTCCCAGGCAATTTGTAGACGTATTAACGTTATTGTTAAACAAGTTGCATACTACTCACTGTTCTGTAGTTTATCTGGCGAGATTAGAAAAGTGCTCTTATCAACGTGAGATTTTTGTAATGCGACAAAATTCGCTTAGCCACTATTTAATTAGTTTAAAGCCATATTTAATACTATTTGTCACGCGCAACTTCGTATGCGTCAATTTTCCCCGTTTTTGCAACATTTCTCATTGCTGCTCCGCTCCTATTAGTTCTAGCGTTATGTTATATAGCCTATCCTCGATAAATGGGCTACCCGACAGATTTTTTTTTTCGACAGAATTTTGCAATTCCTGAGATTACAGCGTTCAAACAAACAAACAAACTCTTCAGCCTTATAATATTAGTATAGATAGTATAGATTTAAAAATAATGCAAACGTATAATTTTGACATACTCGTTTCTAGTTTATAATGTCTCTGGTTGACAGCAACCAGAGACATCATAAACTAGAAACGAGATATGAGCTACAATATTGACAGACAGCTGTCAATATTGTAGCTCATATCTTTTAAATTCCGCAACGGATTTTGGTGTAAGTAGTTTGCACTTAAATGTAAAAAAAATCTTTCATATGGTTTATATGCTTAATATATTACATGTATATTATGTATACCTATAATAAATAATAGTTTAAAGAACTAAAAAAACACGCTTTTGTAAGTAGCTGTACTAAAAAGTAATAAATAAAAAAACAGTTTATCGTAAAAAAACCGTGGAGTCCTTGTGATTATATTGATTTATAATCACTTTAACAACTTTATAAAGAAATAACGAAGTTTTATAAAAACTTGCAACCCCTAAGGAAGTAAAATCAACCCCAAGGGGGTAACCCTTGGTGTTGATTTTTCAAAAAAGGCGAAACATATTTTCTTTATTTTTAATACAAAATTCCACACATCTAACTTCAAACCTAGCGGAATTACCTACATATAAACCTACAACCACTATTTTACCCCCTTAAGGTTCTTTTCTGTGCTTCGCGGCCGATCGCGAGCCGCGCGCGGCTTACGACAAGCGGCTGACGCGCGCTACCGATGCGACAATATTCACAGTGCGCGCGCAGCCTACGACAGTCGTCGGCCGCGCGCGTCTGAAGCTTACCTCGGAAACGGCACCATACATTCTCATACTCTGACTATTGTCGCATCGGCCGCGCGCGTCTGTCGCAGACCTCGGAAACGGCGCCATACATTCTCATACTCGGCCGCGATGTACGGAAATGAACCTTTAGGGGATGAATTTTTTAAATTTTCTTTTATTGTATTCTATTGTCATCGGTCCTTGATAAATATGCGAAGTTTCAATTAAATCCAACGTCAGAACGTCTTTAGAAAGTGAGTGAACAACAAGTTCGAAGATTCCATTACATACTAACATACGTATGAAGTTAATAAAAGCATATTAAAAATGAAAGTCCTGACTCGTTCAGTCACTTACCAAAGACCAACCCAAACCCCTGGACGTAAGCTGAACTATTGTATAAGTAAATTACATATATTTTCTTTTACGATGTGGACAAAGGATAAGAAACTACTTCATGAAACTTGAGCTCTAAGAGGTCACGCAGGTGGAGCCGAGGGCTAAAGCTAGTTATACATAACGTAAAAGGCAGTCGGTAATCACTTGCTCCAAGTCGTGTGATATTGAAGTCTGATTATAACATAATTTTAAGTGGCTCTACGCTTTTGCCCGGCAATTGGTAGGAACCTAAACTAGCAATACATACTATGCGTTTCAAATGAGAAGATAATCGCGATCGCGTCAACTTCACTCTGTACTTGTCAAAATTGTACCGCTAGCAACAAAAACTCCCAAATCGGGTAAAGTAAGTATGTGTATGGTAATGGAATGGACGTAATATTTATTTTCTTTGAACTATGTACCTTACATTTTTCTTTAATATAATATTATTAGTATTCTTTAATATTTAATATATACCAAAGAGAAATAAGTAAATAGGTAAATTATAATAATATTCTACACTTTTGTGGTCTTTCAGTCAGACGTGACAATTTTTTTTAACTAAAACATATCTTTAATATAAATAGTAATAAGTAAAATACAGTGCTTATGTATAGTTAATTAGAGTTTGTAGGTATTTCTGTGTAATACTAATGGCACCTTTTTAGGAATCATTTTATTGCTGACCTTATGTCATACAATGAAGTTGCAGTCGTAATGCGAATCAAAATGTCATCATGACAGTTATCAACTCATTTGAAACGCATAGTACATAATGATCTCCTAAGAGATTACCCAACTACGCAGGAGATATAAAAGAGCACGAGCACATAAGTGGACTCTCTGTTCCTTTACTTTCATAGTCCGATGGGATGGAAGTCTGACACGCAGGACCGAACGGCTTAACATGCTCTCCGAGGTACGGAGGGGTGTGACAATGTTTGAAAATGGTCGCCTGTGGAGGGCAAGGTGTTAAGTCCCTCCAACACAAAGGGAGGATCCTCCGACCAAGCGAGGTGATCATGCCTGGCGGGCCGCGGCCCAACGATTAACGTTGGGAACTTGTATTTATAGTTAGCAGCAGTGAAAACTTCTATATGGCGATTCAGGATTTGACGCGAGCTGTCAAGTGTCAATTTATTTTAAATTATTATATGTGGGTACCGCCACATGCCCATATCAACCGACAATGGTGACGTTGCTTAACCTCGCAGATATCTTAATCTGTTCGGTCACTACTATATATAATAATAATATCTTGGGACAACTCACACAGCGCTATCTGATCCCAAACTAAGCAGAGCTTGTACTATGGAAACCAGACAACTGATAAACATACTTAAATATTTCTAAATACATACATATTATAGTTAAATAACACCCAGACACAGAAAAAACCATCGTGCTCATCACACAAAGTTTTATCCTGGGTGGGGATAGAACTCACGACCTCTTGCGTAGCAGTCGGATACACTACCACCGCGCCACAAAGTCAATGACACATAATGTGTAGTTAGAGGTCCTTATCTTCTGTGACTCCTAGATGGGGCAGAGGGCGTCCACAGTGCGCCACCATTCCGTTCGGTCTTTCCAATGCTCTTCGTCTTTGCAATGATCGTCCGCTGCCAGGTCTGCTTATGGCGGCCACGTTTACACTTTTCTTGGGGATTCAAGTCTATGGCGTGCCTGGGTATGTGTTCAGGGTCTCTCAAATCCACTTGCGACGTTTGATCTGTTGATCGATCAGATTCTCACCGCAGCGTTCCCACAGATCAAGGTTGGAGATTTTCTCGTTCCAGCAAACACCGAGGATACGACGAAATCAGCAGTTGATAACGACCTGGAGTTGACGCAAGATGTCCTTAGTGACCTTCCACGTTTCACACCGGTACAGCAACACGGTTTTTAAATTGGATCGAAATATTTTAAGCTTGACTCTTCTGGTCAGTGTCCATGATTGCCATGCCACGTTGTTAGAGGTTGGGCGACAGTAATGTGAACTTGCTTACGACGAGAGCAGGGAGGAGGTGCCATTCATTTAACTGTATACTGGTCAAGTTGTGAGACATTCGCACAATTTTTATTTAGATATGGCACAAGTAATTTATGGTATGGCACATTGTATGGGAACACTAACTTAAACTAGAACATTACCCCACAAAGCCCCTTAGCTGCGACTCTGAAGGTAAGGCATTACTCATTTAAGGTTCGCAATTTCCCCTCAATTACTATTTCCCCACAGTTATTCCTCCCCACCTTCACCTAACTACGGCCATGTTCATAATCCATCAAGAATGGAGTTCTTGATTGTTGATTTGAAACCAGCTTGAGACATCCGCGAAGATAGGATCAACCTTGTTTTAATAGTAGGCCCATTTATAAAAGCTACAACAAAGATAGTCACTATTCTGTCTCTAGCCTCTTTAATAAAAAATATACAACTACAAGTAGATCTGATAATGGTGATCGCGCAAGGGACCCTCTCAACATTACTGTAGGCTTTTGTCACGGTACACTGTGATTTTTAGTCGGTGCGGTTCTGACATCCCCTGTTCTGTGTGTCCTCTTAAGCCTATAAAGGTTAAAAAAAAAAAAAATATTACGCGCGTTAAAAATAATCCTATGTGATTGTTTGCTCTATTACCAACACCCAGCGTTGAAAATACAACACTTCAAAAACGTCGCATTGTGACCGTGTAAACGTGTACTTGGAAATACATTTGTTCTATGTGAGCTTTTTTTTAACGCGCGTTAAAATATCGCTTGTGCGAATGAGGGCAAAGAGTGGACTCCGTGGGGATTTTTTGAACACGACAAAATAGGTCCATTTAGATACGAGTGAGATCATTTTCCAAATAAATACTACGAATAGAGACTATTTGCGTTGTAGTTTTTTAAATAAATAAACATACCCTAGCTTGCGATTGTTTATTCTATAACCCTTATTCAAACGAAGTACCACATGTGGCGCCATCTGTATCTCAGTCAGTTGAACTGATTGAGAGGTCGATCGCAAGGTAATTGCCCTCTTCTCCTTTTAGTTGATGAACCGTTATTTCATCTGAACGAAAGATCACAATTTATTGTTACTAAAAATAGCAATAATATACATGATTTATCAGAAGCGGAGGGTTATTTTTTTTCTGAAGTAACTCGATACAATAATATATCTTGCTGGACATGTTTCTTTGTCTACTAAGTAACTACTATCCAAAGGGAAACCGAAAGTAATGGTGTTTTAAGGACCCTCCGCCACTGTGATTTATCCATTCACTAATTAACTAACCACTAATCGTTTAAATAAAAAAAATACATTTAAAAACTAAAAACACTAGTCTGCAAAAAAACAGAAAACTAGATAGGTACCCTAACCCTTTAAATTTAAAAACGTATAGTCGGAGGCACGATATTAAGTTTAGTTCAACAAAATTCATTAATGCCTCCGACTGCATGGCATTAAATTTAAAGGGGTATCTTGTTTTCTGTCTTTTTGCAGACGGTTTTTTTTTTAATTTAATTTTTTATTTAGTACTTTTAGTTCTTGTAAAATAATTACAACGCGATTTAATAAGAACGAGCTGTTTCATTATTAACATGTCACATCAAACTTTTTTAAACATAAAGATTGTATATATTTTTTAACTCGCCTTTTTATGACCTTTAATTTGATACCCTACTCGAGAACTTTTTTAACAATTGTATATACCTACCCAGTGACGCTTGCGACGTCGAGATAAATCTAATGATGTATCATTTATTATAATCGGTTGAGTCGTTGAGGAGACATACAAACGTTATACATAAAAACACGACAACCACATAACCCTCTTCTGCAGTCAGTCAGACAAAGCACTCGTGGCTCAATCAATAGGATATATGAAATGGCGGCAAACTGAGCTGTAATTATTTTCAGAACTAACAACCTAGTTTTTTTTTTATACTACGAAATTAGAAGACGAGCTCGTCGTGCGCCTGACGGCAAGCGCCAATTTGGCCCATAACACTATCAGTGCCCACTCAAGTAATTTTTGACATCAGTTTATAAGTCTCATTTACCCAAAAAAAAAAAAAAAAACATATTTATTGACTTACACATTTTAACAAACAGAGAATACGTTGGAGTCTTCTTTTAAGCAAGGAATTGCTTGTGATAGGAGACTCCGCTCTTATATAACAAAAGGTACTAAGTATGGTGTCACATATTTAGGTTAACTAAAGAAGGATAACTCGAGGCGTGTCAATGTTAATGAGTGGTATGTGTGTGTGTATCTGTGTGTGTGTGTGTGTGTGTGCGTGTGTGTGTGTGTGTGTGTGTGTGTGTGTGTGTGTGTGTGTGTGTGTGTGTGTGCGTGTGTATGTTTTGAGGATTATTTCTCCATAGACATACATATTAGCCCTACGACTAAGTCTTGGGGTCGGTACCTATAAGTTAAATTTAGCTTTTAAAACCCAGTATATTATAAAGCCCTTCAACTGAAACACAGTGACGTGTTAACATCACTATTTCACGAAAGAAGAACTTAAGGCCTACTCACTTTCTTTAGAACGAAGTTCATGAATTTTCGTTTACTTAAATTTCTTAGGTTTACGGGGACTATTATAATCAATTTTCGAGTAAGCACAAGAAGTTCGAACCCATGGAAGATTTTCTGGAACGAGTGGATTAAATAGATGTTCCTGGCTCTGGATACTACTACTAAACTCGATCGAAAGAGGCCGATTGCAGCGCTCACGCACAAAACTATTTGGAACAAAATCATTTACAAATTGAACGTAATGTCTTCTTGTCTATAAATAGCATTTTGTTTTTACTTCCGATAAATAGATGTTTCTGGCTCTATATACGCCTTATTATTGATCGAAACTTCGTTTTCGTTTTTTGAATTAGAGTAGGCCTCCTGACACTCTTGTGGTAGGTACCTACTCATTACACTACTCAGACACGGGGGTGGTGCGGTCAATGGCTCTCTACGGCGCACCCGTGTGGGCGGCGTCCCTGACCGCCCAGAATAGGGTCCGCTTAGGGAGACCCCAGCGGATCATGGCGGTCAGGGCCATACGCGGATACCGCACGGTGTCTGCAGAGGCGGCCGGCGTGCGCATTGGCCGGCACACCCCCGTGGGATTTGGAGGCGGAAGTGCTCGCCGAAGTGTATCGGCGGGCGGTGGCTGTTCGGGCAGGGGGTTCGGTGCCCCTGCCTGAGGAGCTTCGCGCTTGGCGCGGTGAGGCCCACCGGGCAATCATGGCCCGGTGGCAGGACCGACTGGAGACTCCACGGGCAGGTGTCCGAACCGTGGAGGCGCTCCAGCCGGTCCTGGAGGAGTGGGCGGGGCGGCAGCATGGGACCCTTTCCTTCCGGCTGTTGCAGGTCCTTTCCGGGCACGGGTGCTTCGGGAAGTACCTGCACACGGTCGCTAGGAGGGAACCGAGTCCGGGCTGCCACCACTGCGACTGCGGTGAGGACTCGGCGCAACACACCCTCCAGCATTGTCCAGCTTGGGAGGGGCAGCGTCGAGTTCTCACCGCAGTGGTCGGAAGTGACCTCTCGTTGCCGGCCGTGGTTCTGTCCATGGTCCGGGGCGAGGGGTCGTGGAATGCGGTCGCATCCTTCTGCGAGGACGTCATCTCGCAGAAGGAGGCGGCGGAGCGCGTCAGGGAAGAGAGCTCCCTGGCGGATCCGCTCCGTCGCCGGCGAACCGGGCGGCGTCGGCGCGCATATTCTGCGCCTGATGCCGCCTTAGGTGGGGGTGTGGGCGGGCGTACGGGGTAATGTGCCCCGCCCGCGGCCTTCCGTGGAGGCGCGGCACCCTGTGTGTATCCAGGTGCCGCGTAGGTGTGAAATGCCCGGAATGCAATAACATCGCTTCCGGGCATTGCCACTGGGCGGGCCGCCGACGATATAACAAATTCCGGCGGCCCGTTCGCGAAGGTGGCGGGCGATACACGGCGGGTTTTTTAGTGGGTGCAAACCCCACACTACCTCCACCGTCTTCCCCGGACGGTGGGGGTGTTCGTAAGGAATTTTTCCCGCCAGATCAAAAAAAAAAAAAAAAAAAAAGGTACCTACTCATTAAGATGGTCTATGACTTAGACTACCACTTCACTGTACAATAAATACTTGACACTAGCAGAAATTGGTTGGAAAATTGAATAGATTTCAGTTAACCAAAAAGTAATAAGAAGACTTATATAACAATGTATAGCTAAATCTAAAACCACTGAACGAATTGGATTGATTGCATTTCACACACAGATAGTCAGAAGAAGAAAAAATCTAACACCCTAGTACTCTAAGGTTTAATCAAAATCAAAATTAAAGCATTTTTTTAAAAAAGATAACTAGCAATGTGGGATTGAGCTGGAGGGGTTAACAGAATTGCTAGTAATTTGGGAACATTACTAGCAATCCTGTTAACCCCTCCAGCTAAGCTCAAAGTTGTGAGGTTTAGGAGTGGGTTCACGTCGGTAGTGTAATGGGTAGGATTCGAAACCGCGACCTCACGATTGCGAGACCAATTAGCCATTAGGCTACCGCCGCTTTTAACAAAGCCATATGCGAATGCCAGTTAATAAACATTGGCAATGTGAAAAGAGTATCCATGAGTTTTATTGCCTCTTTCTTTTCTCCTACTTTACATATTGTTTGTGAAGGCATAACATGTAGAATCGACGTTTCACAAGTGTAGTATTTTGCTTCATAAGTGAATAAAGAATTTTTATTATTTATTATTAGTAAAATGTTGACTTAAACAACCCGCGCTTTTAAGCAACTGAGGAACGGAACACTTAGCGCCATCTGTATTTCACTTTGTTAAACTTTGTTTAGTTTAACCGTTACATGCAAAAGCCTGAAGGCATTATCTCATAAATTTTATATCACTAGTCAACGATCTAATCACAGATTATCTGTCAAAAACAACACCTTTAAAACCAATAAATATGTACTATAATAAAATGATAAAGTAGCTTTATTTGTACACTAGCTTACCCGCGCAACTTTGTTAGCGTCAAAATTTCCCGTTTTTGAAACATTTTTTAGTGCTGCTCTGCTCCTATTGGTCGTGGCGTGATGTTATATAGCATATAGCCTTCCTCAATAAATGGGCTATCCAACACAAAAATATTTTTTCAATTCGAACCAGTAGTTACTGAGATCATCGCGTTCAAACAAACAAACTCTTCAGCTTTATAATATAAGTATAGATTGAATACTTGATGCAATTAAAATAATTAATCTAGATCAACTAAATCTAAAGGGTTTCTGAATCCATAACTGTACTTCATTTTCTACCTAATCAAATATTTTAACTTAAATACTGCCACAAACAAAATCTAAATCGGTTAGGAATCTATTTTGATAAATACAGATCTCGTTTTGATCGAGAGAATGATCGCAGTAACCGGCATCAACAAGGGTGCAGCAGCAGGCATGAACTAGTTAACTCATAAATTATATCTCAAACGATCTAACCACAGGTTATCTGTCAAAAACGACACCTTAAAAACTAATAAATAAACTTATATTAACACACTTGTCCCTACGTAATAGGTTAGATATGATTTGATGCACGACTATTTCACCGACTGTCACGATTCGCCTTTGGCTTCATTCTCTCTACATTTTTAACATTTTATGTTCTAATCGTTTTATCAGAATAAAACAATATTTATTAAATATATTTCGGGGCTTAATCGCGTGAATTATTTAAAGGAACGAACCCTTAAAAGTCGACCCGTGTCAATCAGTCAATTTAATCGAAACATCGGTTAAATAAAAGGTTCGTACCTTTAAATAATTCACGCGATTAAGGCCCGAAATATATCTAATATGTATAAAATCGCGAAAGTTTAAAAACAATAAAAACTATATTTTTTACTAAAAGCGTTTGTAATATTTGTATAAAATACTATAGATCAGGTGCATGTTGAATCAGGTAAAATGTAACCCACATCATAGGACAAAAAACCAATGATTACATTACATGGGTAGAGGATGTGAGCTTAACTTACTCTTGCTGACAAGAGAGGGGTTGAAAATGACTAAAATTCTGCTCAAAAATAGTACCACCCCATCTCTTCCCGTGGGTGTCGTCAAGGCGACTAAGGGATTACACCCCGGAGGACGGGCAGCAGCGTCCACTGCGTACTTAAAGCCTTACTGCGATCGCCAACCCGCTCGCCAAGCGTGGCGATTATGGCAATTACCCCGAGGATCTTACAATTAGTAGATTCTACTGGAGAGACCTGTGCCCAGCTGTAGGGCATCATATGGGGACACTTATCTTATAACCAAAACCATCCTTAAGCTGCACTTTACAGCTGTACACACACAACTTGAGGAAGGTTACTAACTACGTTTTATTGCAATCCAATCCACGGGAATGATGCCTTTAGCAAAAGCAAATAAGCCGTATATCTAGAAGTAAAAGTTATCACACACACTGAACAGTGTGTCTCGCACTGCAAAAACAAACTAATTGCTAGATGTCCCGCAGAGCAATTACACGTAGCACTTATAGTTCCTTATTGTGTAAACGAAAGTAATAGGAAAATACAGATCACTGCATGTGATCATCACGATGTTGATATTTTATCGCACGATTACATAGCTCTAAATATTCTGTTATCCATTGAATTATTACTGCCTCGTTAGTTTGATAGTCGCTTACTTGAACGGTTATCGTGACAGCTGATCATGTACTAAATATTATTACTTGAGTACCTGACCTACACGTAATAGCGAAACACGTTTTTTAATGTTTTCAACTGACTTCAAAAAGGAGTCGATAATCAATTTAAACGGTTTTTTTTATTTTGGTTACCCGATTACTCGAAGACGTTGATAAACTTTCGGGATTTGTACACTTATGTAAATATATATATTACGGGTCTTAATCGCGTGAATATATCACTACATAGTATAAAACAAAGTCGCTTTCTCTGTCCCTATATCCCTATGTATGCTTAAATCTTTAAAACTACGCAACGGATTTTGATGCGGTTTTTTTAATAGATAGAGTGATTAAAGAGGAAGGTTTATATGTATAATAACATCCATTAAATAGTGGATAAATAAGAAGCGGAGCAGCAATAAGAAATATTGCAAAAACGGGGGAAATTTACGCAGACAGTCAGCTAGTTAATATATAATATTGCAACGGCCGTGGTCACGGGTAGACCTAGAGTCTACCTGTGATCACGGCCGTTGCAATACGGTCGTAACGTCGAAGACAAGAAAGACGGCTGAATCGATTTAAAAAGATTATTAACTCATAGAATAAATCACGTGGAATCGTCAAAAGATTAACCAATATTCGAGCAAATGGTTATCATTATACTACCGACGTGAACCCACTCCTAAAACAAGCAATTTAGCTTAATTGGAAGGGTTAACAAGGTTGCTAGTTATGTGGGACTCAGAATCCTACATTACTAGTTAACTAAAAAAATATATTTTTACGGCTTCTCCATATTTTATGATGGCATTTACACCGAAATGTGTAAGACATGATATTCACATACGAATGTATTTTACATAATTACCTAGGATAAATGAGAAACGGGCAGGTTATGGGCCACGCTAGCCCATAACAGTGACTGTTTTACCCCATGATGTTTTTAGTAAAAAGGTGTTGATAGGTTACAAGGCACAGCAAGCGGCACCTTTAAATCTAGACAGTTAACCAAATTTTTATATGTCAGTGTCGCGTTACTGCCGGCGTCAACAGATGAAAGCAGCGGTTTATGTTTTTCTCTTTTTCACTCGTGATAATTAAATCATGCTTTCCTACTTTTACGACTTTTTATTATAGTTATCTTTTCATTGTAATATATAGGATATGTAATAATAATAATAATATTTTGGGACACCTCACACAACGCTATCTGATCCCAAACTAAGCAGAGCTTGTACTATAGAAACCAGACAACTGATAAACATACTTATATATGTATTTCTAAATACATATTATTATAAATAAATAACACCCAGACACAGAATAAACCATCGTACTCATAACACAAAGTTTTATCCTGGGTGGGGGTCGAACCCACGACCTCTTGCGTAGCAGTCGAATACACTCCCACCGCGCCACAGAGGCAGTCGTGTGGAGAGAGTCAATGTGTGTATTAGTTTGCCGTTTTTAAATATAAAATAATGTTTATGTAACCTATCTATACATTTTCACATTAAAAAAATCCATTAGTTTTACCAGTACAAATTAACATTGTCGACATAGTGTCAGTTTTTACCATATTTGCATTCACACTAATATTATAAAGGCGAAAGTTTGTGAGTATTCGACTGCCTCTGTGGCGCGGTGGGAGTGTATCCGACTGCTACGCAAGAGGTCGTGGGCTCGATCCCCACCCAGGATAAAACTTTGCGAGATTAGTACAATGGTTTATTATGTGTCTGGGTGTTATTTATCTATTTATCTATATAGGTACATATAATAAAACTGTAAATTTCACGTGTCTGTACATGGCCGAACTTAGTGAAAAAAAATATTAGGAAATGTTCGAAAAGAGTATTCAAACACTTTGCTGCATTTTTAGAAATGTCTGTCTGTCTGTCTGTTTGTTTGAACACGCATCACGCAAAAACTACCGTACAGATTCGGTTGAAATTTTGCACGTGCAATCTAATAGATGCAGATTAACATTTAGGCTATAAATTATCACGCTTTTTCCCATAGGAGCTAAGCAGTAAGGGATAATGTCTGTAGCAATTTTTCGTTATAAAACAGTAACTACTAGACGGATCTTTATGAAAATTTGCAGTTTTATAGTAAATACTATAGGACATTATTTACACTATGAATCATTACGCTAACGTCTATGGGGAACGAGTAGCAACGTATTTTTTGTCGCACCATAATGGTTTACCACAAAATTTTCCAGAATTAGACATTATCTATAATTGTAACCCATGGAATACACAACTTCACGCTAAAACTATAAGGAGCTAAACACAACATTTTTAAGTTTTATAAGAACAGTTATTTTAACATGATACGTAGCGACCAGTAAAGCCTCGAAGCTATGCTAGCGGACTTAGACGACGAAGTCCCGGGCTCGAATCCGATGTCTGATTATGTTCTTTTTGTATTTTTTTAAATTGTCTTTATCCTTTTTTAATATTTTTCTCAATGTTTTAGTTATTTTTTCGACCGTAAGTAACTTATTTACTTTGGTTATTATTTTTTTTATATTAAAAATCAAGTAAATTATGCACCTAGGTAAGTTAATTAAAGGTATTGCATGCACTGCTGAGAGTAATGAATTGATCGTAGTAGAAATGAAAAACAGTATTACATTATAATTAAAAAGTATTCGACATTTTCCAGAAATGATGTGTACGTCTAAAAAAAAGACATTACACACGTAAAAAAAAAACATGTAGCGCCATCTATGAAATCAAATTGTTCACCGTGATCACAGATAATATAATACTATACTGGGTGATCAAATAATTCCTGTGGTGCTCGATATGAAGGATTTGTTTCTTGCTGAGTGGCAACATTCTTGAAAGTAGATGGCGATGTATTCAATAACGTTCTATACTTAGTAAAAGAAGTTTTAAAAAGAAACACATTGCTATGATTTTTAAAAATGTTTGTCTGTCTGTCCGTTTGTTTGACCACGCATCACACAGGTGCATCGAGGATCATGTTTTGGGGTTATGGTTGGAGATCACGTGTTCATCAATTCAACGATAATGAATGGCTCAACATCGGTCAAGTGTGAGTAGTTCGGGTGACGGGAGGAGGGGGGTCGTTGTCTGTCAACCGTACCTTTAGGGATGGCACACATGACACGCTCTGTGTTTGCTTACTAAAGTGTTACAGCAGTTTTATTATTAGTATTGCGTTGTACCACTATATGAAATACACCCCATTTTAGCCAAAATGGCATAACAGAACCCTTATGTCCCTTATGTCCGTCCGTCCGCAGCTTAGCTCAAAGACTGTTAGTGCTAGGAGGTTGCAACTTTTGCATGAATAAATTACTAACGCCGATAAAGTGAAAGAACAAAATCTTGAAAATCATTATTTTTTTAAGGGTAGGTACCTCTCTTATATGTAAAGTGGGGATGTCATTTCTTTCTCACCTACCTACCCCATCGTGTGTGGTATCATTAGATAGGTCTTTTAAAAAGCATTTAGGGTTTGTGAAGACTATTTTTAGATTTAAGGATTCCTTTGTGTATAATATTAGGCTTTATAGTGAACATTTTTGTTAGTCAAGTGTCCCCCTGCCAAATGGTTGATGTTGGGTATGTGAAAAAATTCAGGGTAGTAGTATAAATACTAAAATTATAAGGAAAACTATCACAGTTAAGTACTTAGGCTTTACAAGTTTACGATCACATGAGAAGTAACAACATTTTTGTACAAATTCTATTAAAAATTATTAGGTATTATGTAGGTATAACGTTGAAAGAATGAAACAAAAACAACAGAAAACCCACTTTTTAAGCCGCACACCAAACTAACTACCTATCTAAAAGAATAGAACAGATCGATTTTTATTTAGTAAGTATTTAGTCAACAGGACTGTTTCCAACATATACCTACACAGAAGTTATTTCGTTACCTAAACTACCTTAATTTAAACCCGACTTTCACGCGAACGAAGTCGCGGGCACAGCTAGTCTATAATATGTATGTATTTAAAAATATTTAAGTATGTTTATCGGTTGTCTGGTTTCCATAGTACAAGCTCTGCTTAGTTTGGGATCAGATAGCTTTGTGTGAGTTGTCCCAAGATATTATTATATTATAGTATGTGAGTGTGTATGTTTGTTACTTCTTCACGTCTAAACGGCTGGAGCGATTTTAATAAAATTTGGTATGGAGTTAGCGGACACCCTGGATTAACACATAGGCTAATAAATCGCGGGTAACACCGCGGGGCACAGCTAGTTTTTAAATAATTGTCAGTTTTTGTCAACAGTGGACATATAGTATTAAGCTATTGCATAGCTTTTATCGCGGGCTCGGGCTTTGAGCGCGCCGACCGAATCAAGAAATTCCGTAACGAAAATAAAACCTAACGCCCCCACTCCGCCTACCATGTAGCTCGGCCGAGCGTTCGCTTAACGTATATGTATATGTTGCGACTGTACGAAGCTCGCACACATCGAGTCGAGCTGCTCCGAAATGTAATGGAAAAAAAAAAAAAAATTCATAAGTTGATAAAAATGCTATGTAATAATAGCTTTACCACGGCAGTCCCCGAGTGCCATAGATTTTTTTCATATATTTCATGTAAGTATAAACTTAGATAAACCTCTCAGAAGAGATGTTCCCAATGATAGTGAAAACCATATCAGAAGCCGTTGCGTAGATAAATAACCAAAAGTATAAAAACATATTTTATATCATGTATCAGTGAAGTGTTGTATCAATTTTATATGTTTCCAATAAACTGACAAGTTGGAAAACCAATCGTAACATATGAATCATACCTCATGAATATATTCAGCACACGATCGAACCAGATCTTTTGTGACTTCGATACTCTTCCAACACGTACGATCAAAGGAACTGCGTTTTACCTACATCCAGCTATTCTATATTTTTTAAAATCGTGGGAATTGTAAAGAAGTTTAATAAAAAAAAAAAGTAGAATCGGATATCAATACAGCCAATACAACACCCGATTAAGGGTTGTCGAATCACCACGAGCGAGTGATGAGAAATAAGCACAGAAATTATGTCTGATAGGAAAGTATGGAAAGATAAAAAAAAAATAATAATAATATCTTGGGACAACTCACACAACGCTATCTGATCCCAAACAAAGCAGAGCTTGTACTATGGAAACCAGACAACTGATAAACATACTTATATATTTCTAAATACATACATATTATAGATAAATAACACCCAGACACAGAATAAATCATCGTGTTCATCACACAAAGTTTTATCCTGGGTGGGGATCGAACCCACGACCTCTTGCGTATATATCGTGCTGACCAATGACGTTTTCAAAACCTACTGACTGTACTGACGACTAACGTTAGGATAAAGACAGGAGGATAAAGATGATGGTTATCTAGTTAAATAAGTAAACAGAACCATTGTAAACATTGGCAATTAAAAGTGTATTCATAAATGTTGTTGTTAGATCAAAATCAATTGTTATAATTCTTTGATCCATTATACAATGGACTGTTCAAAACTTACGAAAAGTTAGCAGCCACTGAAGAGTTTCTTTGCTCAAATAAAATTAGTTTGATATTGATTTTTGCTAACTGGAATTGAAGAATTCCACAGCAGCGGGGATTTGGCAAACAGAGAAATTCAAAATTTTGATTTGACAACGCTGGGAGTAAGTTTTATCAAGGAATAAAAACAAACTACCTGCCAATGAGGACTCAGATACTTTAAGGGAGCCTTCAAGTTTGATATTCAATATATTTTCATAATCAGTACCTAATACTGAATCTTAACTTTTCACTGCCTTTGTGGCGCGGTGGGAGTGTGTCCGACTGCTACGCTAGAGGTCGTGGGTTCAATTCCCACACGGGACACCACTGTCACTGTGATCCACGAATTGTTGTTCCGAGTCTGGGTGTACTTTGTGTTCATGACTTGTATGTTTGTAAAGTCCCCCGCGACACAGGGCTTGTACCTACTCTACTGCAGGAGTCGTCTATTTTCTAAAAAAAAAAAACTGTACTGACTCATTTACAAAACAGAAATACAAGCTCAGTCGGAAATAAAGCACCATTCTTGATAGCTTTAAATCGATAATACCAAACTCGACCGAATCGAAAGAGGCCGATTGCAGCGCTCACGCACAAAACTATTTGGAACAAAATCATTCACACATTGAACGTAATGTCTTCTTGTCTATAAATAGCATTTTGTTTTTACTTCCGATAACTTGAGATCTTGTTTATATCATAGTTTATCTGCGTGCGTGTTAATGGATCGCACGTACCTACAAACACATATACATTGGCGGATTGCTTTTAAGGTAAATCCATCGCTGACGAAAACGTTAATAGATGCATGACAATTTGCTATGCTAAGCAAGTTATCTTGGCTTTGCTATGCAAACTTATTAAGGGTAGATTACGTGAAACAGGGTTCGGCTCTCTCAAAAATGTATATGGAAAACCTAAATATTAGGACACGAAAAAAATTGTGTTACTAGTCAAAGAGTTTTTCTAGTAGATTATAAAAAGAAATTTAAGAATATGTCTTAATATGATCCCGTAAATAAATCTTGAAGTTGCGGAAAAATGCAAAAATTAGCATTTTCGTATTGTCTTAGTCATGGCGTTCGTAATCTAACATATTTACGAATGAATATTCTACTTTATTTTGATCTGCGCTCGTGCGCACTGTGAAGTAATGGTTGTGTGCGGAAGAGCGAGGCCGGCGATCGTGTTGCTGTGTACGTAGCGCAAAATAAATAATTCTCTCAGTGTAATGCCCCTTAAGCATAGAAATATGAATAAATTTAGGTATAGGCCGATCAGTCGGTGATTTTTATCGGCTAATCGTTGGCGAGTTGACCACTATAAATATGAACAGTTAGTCGGCCTTCCTGAGTAATCGTTACATCTCTAGTTATCATTTATTTTTTATGTTACTGGCAGTGCCGGATTGAAGAAGCGCGGGGCCCGTCGCAAATTCCATCATCATCTATGGGTATCATTGCTTAAAAACTTTTGCGTGGGGCCCTACTCCTGCTATAAGGTTCATCTGGCATTGTACGCTGTTAATTATAAATTGCCCTAAGCCTGGACAACAAGAGCATAAAAAATAAACTGTTTTGTCCAATTCGCAGAATGTCCAGTTCACAGAATTGGTAGCAGAATGTCCAATAATCACCACAAAAATAAAATGCCAAAAATTAGGCAATTAAAAAAAAAACATTACTACGCCTTTTTAAATTAATTTTTAACGTTAACGTGATGAGATGACGAATATTGGACATCATTGCAATTGCAATTCCAATTCGCTGCACTGGACTTCTTGCGAATTGGATATCTGCGAACTGGACATGCTGCGAATTGGGTATTTTGCGAACGCTAGACATTTTGCGAATCGAAAATTCTGCATCTAAACAAAGTAAACTAGAATACATTTTTTTTAAACGCCCATTTGAATTTCTAATAAGCCTTGTATAACAGGTTTTTACAGAATGTTTCTAAGCATATTCTCAGAAGGCTGTGTTCATCGTTAAATCTATCATTTTCCTTGACTTTATACCCGTAGTCACATAAAATGACATCATGTTGCATACCTACAAAATCATGCATTGGTACGTAACATTTGGCAATGTCTTTTAAGTAGTTTATTAATCTGTTCTTCGAGTTTTTTTAAGCTTTCCCGCTAGAATGTTCCATACACTTTATGTCGAGAGGAACTTTACGCGACGAAGTACTAAAACATACTCTGTATCGTACAGGAATCGAACCCACAGCCTCTTGCACAACACAAACTTATCCACTACGGTTGGGCCATCGAGCAGTCAAACTCTTTATATCTTTACTAGCTGTCCCGCGCAACTTCGTATGCGTAAATTTTCCCCGTTTTTGCAACATTTCACGTCGCTACTCCGCTCCTATTAGTCGTAGCGCGATGTTATATAGCCTATAGCCTTCCTCGATAAATGGGCTATCCAACAAAAAAGAATTTTTCAAATCGGACCAGTAGTTCCTGAGATTAGCGCGTTTAAACAAACAAACAAACAAACAAAGCAAACAAACAAACTCTTCCGCTTTATAATATTAGTATAGATTATAGGTATACCTATTAGCTCCGCCCCGTGGATGAAATCGTGATGAAAAGCTTTACATTCCAAACTTTGCCTCTTTATAATAATAATATTAAATAGATATAATATACATTATAGATAAATAAAACTAGGTTTCTATGTATAAGAATATATTCCATTGATCGTGGTCAAGCGCCAACAGACTAGCAACCACGATCAGTCCAGTGAACACGATCGGTGCAATTCGAATAAAAAGTCGGCTAAATAGAGGGTTCACTTATAAATATTAATTCCCGATAAATCTGTACTAATTAAGCGAAAAATCTGAAAAGTTTGATTGTTTCTTTGAACGCGGTAATCTCAGGAACTAGTGATCCGAAATGAAAAATTATTTCACTGTTGGATAGCCCATTTATCAACACGCTACGACCAATAGGAGCGGAGCAGCAATGTGAAATGTTGCAAAAACGGAAAAAATATACGCAGACGAAGTTGCGCGGGACAGCTAGTATTATACAAACTTGAGAGGTGTCAAGGGACACCCGGATGGAACGAAGTTCTTATCTTATTAATATTATTTTACAAGAAGAATCAAATAGTTTAATGAAAAAGAGAAAAAATAATCATCTGGACTGGAACGGGGTGGTAGATGGTAGCGAAATTTACCTTTGTATTATAATGATATTGTAGCAGTTTTTTATTGCCTGAAAACACGGATAAAACGACATTTTCTAAAAATGAAACCTAGACCGTTTTATCGCTCCCGAAACCCCCTGCATAATCAATTGCATAAACATCGTTGGATTCAGATATATATATGTATATATATATAAATATATATATATATATACTAGCTTACCCGCGCAACTTCGTCTGCGTAAATTTTCCCTTTTTTCTTTTTTCTTCCTTTTTTTACAACATTTTTCATTGCTGCTCCGCTCCTATTGGTCGTAGCGTGATGTTATAACCTATAGCCTTCCTCGATAAATGGGCTATCTAACAATAAACTATTTTTTCAATGCAGCCCAGTAGTTCCTGAGATTATCGGGTTCAAACAAACAAACACACAAACAAACTCTTAGAGGTATAAAAAATAGATAGTAGCCAATTCTCAGGCTTACTGAATATGCATAAAAAATTTCATGAGAATCGGTCAAGCCGTTTCGGAGGAGTATGGGAATGAACATATTGTGACACGAGAATTTTATACATTAGACTAGCTGACCCGATCAACTTCGTCTGCGTAAATTTTCCCTTTTTTCTTTTTCTTTCTTTTTTTTTACAACATTTTTCATTGCTGCTCCGCTCCTATTGGTCGTAGCGTGATATTATAACCTATAGCCTTCCTCGATAAATGGGCTATCCAACAATAAAATATTTTTTCAGTACAGCCCAGTAGTTCCTGAGATTATCGCATTCAAACAAACAAACTCTTAGGGGTATGAAAAATAGATGTTGGCCGATTCTCATAGATACCGGATAAGCACAAAAAATTTCATCAAAATCGGTCAAGTCGTTTCGGAGGAGTATGGCAACGAAAACTGTGACACGAGAATTTTATATATTAGATTTTATAATCGTCGCGACACCACACTGCACTGTTTAATGCGAAACAGAAAGACGAAGCGAAAATAACTGGCTTGCTTTCTATGAGAGAGAGAGAGAGAGAGAGAGAGAGAGAGAGAGAGAGAGAGACAGACAGACAGAGAAATACGCGCACGCCGCACGGCTTACAACTAAGTAGGTATAGCAAAAAATGTCGTTACAACTTTTGGACTTAATTTTTTCCGTCTAACGCGCAATAAGGAACTTCGTTCCAATAAATAAGAAAATACTAAGAAAATGTATGTTTAAAAATAATGAGAGCCTAAACTTTAGACTTTAAAGACAATTACTTGATCCATACCTCTTCACTTCGTAAGGTAAGTAGGTAGTGTACTAATATCTAGTGGTAGCCCTTCTTTTGACTAGAAATAAACACATCAAAATGGCAAACTTTCGCTTAAATATCAAAGAACAATATAGCGGGTGGACGTCATAATTCAATGTTACAATCTGGGTGCATTAGTAAGCAAGGGACTTGAGTGGCGGGCGCCGCGCCTTCTGTGCCCTACCATCGGTTCTCTACACTCATTTCACTTGAAACTAGGGGACAAAGGCAATGTGTACAAATTAAAGACCACGACTCAGGCATAAAAGCTGAGGTTCTTTAAACTGTTAAACCGATTTTAAAAAGTAATATGATTATTTCAGCTGAGAAATTAGTAAACGACAATACAGTGTGATTTTTTAAAGATAACGAGCAATGTGGGGTTGTGGTCCCACATTACTAGCAATCCTGTTAACCCCTCCAGCTAAGCTCAATAGCTTGTGTTAGTAGTGTGTTCACGTCGGTAGTATAATGGGTAGGATTCGAACCCATAAACTCACGATGACGAAACCGAAGCCTTAGCCATTGAGCTACCGCCGCTTCAAGTCTTCTATTATTCTTCAGCTCTCGACATTCTTCTTCTCTTTACATTACAGTAAATAACTTCGTAATAAATATTTTTTTAAATATAAAATACAATTTATCTACTTTTGTCACACAACCATTTATCACATATCTGAGCGACCCCGGAGTAAAATTGATGTTTCTTTGTCAGGTTTAGGGCCTAAACCTGACAATAAACAGTGATTATACTCCAATAAAATTGTCTGTAGGTGGTTAACGTCATTACTCCAAAAACAAATGGTTAAGGGTTAAGGTATAAATATTTTCCAAAACTTATATAACAAAGTTAAGTAAAGTTAGTGTTAAGTAAAGAAGCCTAAGCGGGAGGTTATAGTATATTAAAAATCAGCCAGTATATGTATTATGAATATGAAAGCCTTGGTCAATGTAGATATTTTACTTACTAATTAAACAAGATTTAACATGATATATATATTACCGATTTAATCGCTCAAGAAACGTACATATCTACTTATGTAGATCCCGTGTAAACGAAAGAGATACAGATATTAATAGTTGATCGCTCACCTGTCCCACTGCAGGCGAGTACTCGCTCTATACTGCATCTCTTTTGTTTACACAGACGGAATCTACAAAATACATCTGTTCCGCATTTCTTGAGCGATAAATCGCTACTCACTTCTCGCTCATCGTCGTTGGTGGGACAGGTGCCTTATACAGGTTGCATTTTGATAACAGACTAAGCATCGACTTTACTTAAGGTCTAAATAGGCCATAAGTTAAGCCGTAGTGGTTTACATTAAGTCTGATGTTATAGATCCCTCTGGTCTATAGAGGGATCTATAACATCAGACTTAATGTAGACGAAGCCGCGGGCATAAAATCAGTGTTGGTATTAGGTTTATTTGAAAATCATACTACGATATGACACCCGTGCGAGCCGGGGTATACAGCTAGTATTATATATTACACACAATTAATATTTCATAGAAATTCATAAGTTATAGTCATTAAAATATCAATTAAATTTAAATGAGAATGACCGTGCGTACTTACAATGTATTAATTAATATTTATTGCAATGTTTTATTACTCAATATCAATAAGTACATATTTAATGGTCTATTGTATATTAAAGACAGGCAGGGTAGGTACTGAATTTCTTCGTTGAAATCGAACTGCTCAAGTGGAAGTAGTCGGTACTATAAACACATGAGGATTCCTATACTGTGGGAGGGGGGGGGGGAGCTGGCAGATGGAAAGCTTCTTACAAAACGCTCTTGACACACGCACACATAAATATCGTTTATCCATCTTATTCACCTGGGTGACATCACCTGGGTAAACAAAGGAGACATGACTAGTGTTTTTGACTGCCTCGGTGGCGCGGTGGGAATGTGTTCGACTGCTACGCAAGAGGTCGTGTGTTCGATTCCCACACAGGACACCACTTTGTGTGATTTACAAATTGGTGTTCCGAATGTAGGTGTACTTAGTACCCCGCGTTACAGGGCTTGTACCCTACTGCGGGAGTCGTCTTTTGAAGAAAGAAAGAAAAAAAAAAAGTGTCCTCATATCACCTTGGAATCATTGCAGGTAATATCACCTAGGTGAATTGAATGGACATAAGTGGTGTACTTTGTTCACCTGTGTACCTACTATGATCACACGGGTAAACAAACGCGACTTTTTAAAATATTTTGGTGGACTTTATTCACCCACATTCTTGGTATTTCACCTGGGTGCAATAATTTCAAGGTGATATGAGGACACTAGTTATGTTCACTTTGTTAACCCAGGTGAACAAAGTGTTTATTATAAACTTGGGCTGTAAGTAGCCATAATTGTAAATAAATAAATATTTTGAAAGTAAGTTAATTTAAAAATATTAACAATTTGAACAACAATTTTCGAAATTCCAATGTTCTAAGACTTATATCTTTGAAAACGCTAATATATTTTCAATTATGGCTGCCTACAGGCCTAGCTTATGATAAAACGAATTGATATTAATTTTAAGCTTTGACTTAAACAGAGCGGCTTATGCGCGTTTTTATGGTAGAATAATCGACTAGGGGGTCAATTCACGTATTTAAAGCAGTGCAGTTGCAGTTCAGTTGCAGTTAAGTTTCGATTAAAACGGCCATTTTTGTATTCTTGTAACTTTGGGATCGATCCTAAATACGCTTGCGTGAAGTATGCGTCTCGAGAGCGTAATAACGACATTCTAGTACGGTGCGCAAGCGTTTTTAAGAACGATCCCAAAATTACAAGAATAAGAAAATGGCCGTTTTAATCGAAACTTACTGCAACTGAACGGAAACTGCACTGCTTTAAATACGTGAATTGACCCGCTGGTCGGCCTTAAGTCCGCTACATTGCAACTACGCCAGCTGCACCATTTTCCCTGTGAAATGCATTTCAACTAATCATCATTATCCCTTTTTAGATTATCGAAAGATGTTAACATTAATTTAATCGCCATAAATCTTTTAGCTTGTAAGTAAACTTGTATCATCATTAACTCTGGATATCTCCCAAGCAACGCCTTTCTGATGTCCTGAGATTGCTGTCTGTTCTAAATTTAGTACAACTAGTCACTGGGAAATTCTGATAATTTGAGTCATCTTGCTTAGTCGGATATTATTCGATATAAATGTTGATAGTGACTGGCATGTTGGTCTAGTGGTTAGTGACACTGACTGCTAAGCCGATGGCCGTGGGTTCGATTCACACCCAGGATAAAACTTTGTGTGATAAGCGTGATTATTTATTCTGTGTCTGGGTGTTATTTATCTATTCTCACACAAAATCTCGTTCTTGTCCAGTTATCACATATTTGAAGTATATTTTACACTGTTTTACACGTTAAGCGCGGAGCTGTAAAAATAGCAACATGTCAGTTTGTCGCCATTTTTACAATCCATTTCTAAATTTAAAAACAAAAACTTCAAGTATTCTTTCAATCGGCCACAAAGAACACAAGTGAGTATCATTCAACCGAAATTCTAAATTTGAAAATCTTTAACCATTCATTCATTCGTATTACATTGTTTATTTCGTATTTTGTATATGACCGTTATGACATAGTCCTCCTGAGTTGACATATTCAAATAATAAAATATTATGAGGTCAGGATGAAAAAAGGGACATGTACCAATGGTATGGTACCTAAGGTCCTGTTCCCATGGAGCTGTCGGCCGCGGGTTCAAGTCGTGACCGTGCTGTGCCGACCTTTGTCAACCGAACATAGAACAACTACCAGAGAGGATTAGTAGTTCAGCCGGACTTATTATGATCAAAAGGTTGAAGGTTGGCTTAAAGAGCAGTTATGATCGCAATGGAATCTACGAAAATTGACTTTATTAATTACTAACTTTTCCCAGCTGCTTTGCCCGTTGCGCTATTCTGATGTATACTATTAACCATGGGCGTACCCAGTGGGACATGGGGTTGAACCCCCCCCCCCCCTCTCCTCCGAAATTACGAAAAGGCAGGTAAACAGTGTATATTTTTTAAATAAGTACATTACCATCTATCCTCTCCCTTCGAAAAATGATCCTGGGTACACCCATTGCTGTAAAAACTACACCATACAAATACTACATAGCTGACCCGCGCAACTTCGTCTGCGTCAATTTTCCCCGTTTTTGCAACATTTTTCATTGATGCTCCGTTCCTATTGGTCATAGCGTGATGTTATATAGCCTATAGCCTTCCTTGATAAATGGGCTATCCAACGCTAAAAGATTTTTTCAATTCCAACCAGTGTTTACTGAGTCGCGTTCAAACAAATAAACAAACACGGACAAGTTACTGTCAAGTTTCAATAAAATCTGTTCTGTAGTTATTGCGTGAAAGAGAAACAAACATCCTGCCGTCCAAACTTTCGGATTCATAAAATCAGGATAGGATACAGAGTAGCTGTTAGGTCCGTGCCCGAGTGGTAAGAAACAAAAACAAAAAAAAACCGGGCAAATGCATGTTAACCGCCTTCAAAAAAGGTGGTTATCTGTTTGACCTTGATTTTCTCGAAAATTAGTAATCCGATTTAGATGGGATTTTCCCTATTTGACTGCATATTTTTCTGGGAGGGTTTTAGTGTGTAAAACGTTTTATCTATACTAATATTATAAACTCTTCAAGTTTGTTTGTTTGTTTGAACGCGGTAATCTCAGGAACTACTGGTCCGAATTGAAAAATCTTTTTTCGTTGGGTAGCCCATTTATCGAGGAAGGCTAAAGGCTATATAACATCACGCTACGACCAATAGGAGGAAAGCAGCAATGAAAAATGTTGCAAAAACGGGGAAAATTAAGTTGCGCGGGTCAGCTAGTAGCTTATAAAACATCGACTACAATAAAGGAGTGAGTCAGCTAAATTTGCATTTGGTGATGTGCTTGATATTTTTGTTCCATGAAGGCGGTTCATATTCATGCTAAATTACAGCTCTCTAGTACCTACCAAGGGCCTCTGAGGTAATCTGGGGAAAGACAGACGGACGGACAGAGCGAAACTGTAAGGTTCCGTTATACCATTTTGGATACGGAACCCTAAAAAGAACAGCTTTGTCTCTATCAGGTTTATACATGGATGACTTCGTTTTTTTTTACGAGAGGTACTGAGTTAAATCTGTCCAACCCTAATTCTCAGGTAAGCTCGCCAGTTTTACTTATGCTGGCCAGTTTTTGTACCTCTACACAAAATGAAGGGTGTAATGAGTTTAACGAGTAGGTTTGTTTGAGGCATTGAAGTGACCAAATAGATAGACGGACTTTGGTGCGGTTTTTGCTCATCCAGTGACTAGCTGAACCGCCAAACTTCGCAAATTCAATTTGCCCTGTTTTCGCAACATTTTTCATTGATTGTCCGTGTCTGATCATCTTAGCGCAATGTTTTATAGCCTTTAGCCTTCCTCGATAAATTAACTATCCAACACATAGATTATCGCGTTCAACCAAACAAATAAACAAACTCCTCAGCTTTATAATATTAATACCTATAGGTACATTTAGTTTTAAAACCCGTTCATTCATTTTGCAGTTTTTACCCGACTGTAAAGAAGGGTTATGTTTTTCGCGCGTATCTTATATGTATGTATGTATGTAATATTCTTTATTACCTGATATCTCACAATCCACTGAACGGATTTATACAATTCACACGTCGTTAGATTCGGCTTAATTGCCCAAGTGTTCTTAGATAGGTGACGTTTTTAAAAAACAAACATGGCGGCTATGAGATGTCAAAATAAAGAGGTGTGAAAAAACACCTCTGTATATAAGATGAAAACAAGATCCCCTACATAATTATACAATTTCATGCAGTCGGAGGCATTAATGAATCTCGATAAACTTATTAAAGTGCCTCCGACTGCATGAAATTATATAATTATGTAGGGGATCTTGTTTCCATCTTTTTTGTGCAGGTGGGTTTTTTAATTTTATAATTTATTTTTTTATTATCCAGTTTAATTCAGTTAGCACGTCTCAGACAGACGTACCCACACGATGGATGTAATCTGACAAGGCTGAAGAACAGGGGGAGACTGGTTTTGGTTTTTTCATCACATCAAAAACTCATGGCATACATGTCTACTACAACAACGCCATTGATTTACTTCAGAAACCAAGGTAGACAGACTCGTCTCAACCTGGCATTGAACACTAATAATTGCGCTTTCTGGCAATTAGTCTTGATTACATCTACATAACCGCATCGTGACAATCGCTATAAGTGTATAAGCAATATGCATAATCTCACTGGCGCCGCAAAGTTAAAATTACTTACTGGCAATTTAAAAAGAGAACGCAAATGATTAATACCGTTTTCGCAAATACCAACGATTTCTCGCAACCAAAAAGCATTTCAAGAAAATATGGAACACTTTTAATTCCAAAATTAAATTTGAAAAGAACGAGTATGTCACGCATTCCGGTAGGCCAGTTCGTTCGTTCGACATTCAAAATATATTTTAGTATTCTGGGAGTACCTACGATATGAGTCAGATCTTGGGTGATTGAGTGAAGTTTTGTGATTCATTCTTGAATGTGACTAGTGAGTCAAGGCCCAAGTTTACGCCATTTAAGGCGGCCGTCTCGAATGACGCGAGCTCCGTAATGTCCACATTTTATTTAAGAACGATACTTTTTTATGTTCCTATTAGTAGGTACCTACTACGTTTATAGAATACTAGCTGTCCCGCGCAACTTCGTTTGCGGAAATTTTCCCCGTTTTTGCAACATTTCTCATTGCTGCTCCGCTGTTATTGGCCTTCTTCGAATAATGGGCTATCTAACAGTGAAAGAATTGTTTAATTCGGGTCAGTAGTTCCTGAGATTACCGCGTTCAAACAAACAAACTCTTCAGCTTTATAACATTAGTATTGATAAATAAAATATGCTATCTTAGGTCATTTTAGAAATAATGTAAGAATCTGATAGTTTAAACTCTGAACAGAATTTGGAATAACTCTACATTTAATGTTTTTTCTCCCTTTTAACATTTAAGGCTAATGAGAAAATAATTCGGCAATAAATTGCCATTTTTTACGATGCATTGAGGCAATTAAGGAAGGACTCAGAAATGAAAATGTGTGGTCAGTCTCTGACTCAGTATATTTCGTACTGTCTAAGGCACCTGTCCCACCAACAACGATGAGCGAGAAGCGAGTAGCGATTTATTGCTTAAGAAACGTGCAATAGATGTATTTTGAAGATCCCATCCATAGATTATATACATAGATCCCGTCCGTGTAAACAAAAGAGATGCAGTATAGAGCGAGTACTCGCCAGCAGAATGAACGGTCTATTAATATCTGTATCTATTTTGTTTACACTGTTTTACGTTTCTTGAGCGATAAAATCGCTACTCGCTACTCGCTTTCTCGCCATTGGTGGGACAGGTACCTGAAACTGCCAACACTCATACATTTTTTTAAGGACTGTCCTATTTCGATCTTTGTTTATAAACAAAGAATGAAATGTATAAGTGAATAATGTATACATTATTCCAATAAAAAACGCAGTTATACGCAAAAATAAAAAACGCAGTTTTAAACAAAGGCTATTTTTTAAAGTTCGATTTGTGTACATAAGGTTTATTATTATTTCAATCCTAAAAAACACTAGGCGATGTTTTCTCAACCCAGCTAATGTTGAAAACACCACAACATAGTAAGAACAATAAGTAATAAGTTTCATAAATATTCATAATCTTTGTTTAAAATAATAAAGTGAACAACATAGCGTTAGTTTACATTTCGCATTCAAGTTACAAGACGTCTTTTAGCGCGCCCTATTGCGCAATGTTTGTACACTGTAATCTGGGCTCGCAGTCTATGGTCTATGGTCGGCTGTCCATTGGCGCGAAACTTATTGTCATTGCCTTGGTTATTTTATACTATAGGTAGTATAGCAGTCCTGGTCTATACGTCAATGGCAACAAATAATATTATGGAGTTGTAAAAATGGCGGCAAACTAACCGGCCATTATTTTTACAGCTCCGAGTTTATCTTGTAAAAAATGATTTGAATACGTGATAATTGAATAAGAACGAGACTGTGCTTTTAATAAGCGCATAAATACTTGACACTGGCAGAAATAAGCCGTTAAAACGGCTAGATTGCCAAAAACTGAAAGAAGAAGAAGTAATAATATATAGGTATATTATTACTTGTAGCCATTGACGAATAGACCAGGACTGCACCATCCCTTTTAATTAAATAGTAAAAATTGAAAGAAAGAGGGAAGAATTCGTTTGAGAGAAAAACTCGTGCGGCCTTTGACAGGTATTGTCCACCATTGACGTATAGACTGCGCCACCCCTTTCAATTAAAAAGTAAAATTTTATTGCAAAACGTGAAAGAGAGAAAAAACTCGTGCGGCCTTTGACAGGTATTGTCCATAAAGTAGCGTTGTCTCTTTCTAGAGGTGGTCAATTTTGTGAGGTTATGGCGCAGTCCAGAGGGTCTAGACAAAGTCACATTTGAAAAGCGATGCCATCAGAATTATAGTATAGAATTTGACGTTTGCGATGGAGACCATAGACATTTTTTTATTTTTTTGCGAACGATTAGTACGGCGTTATCAAATTCGACACGGAACGAATGTACCTTGTCTAACCCCCTGTTCTCTACGTCAATGCTTGTTGCAAATATGTTGTACCTCTTTGAATGAGACGGAGGAGTAAGAAATTTGGCACAGTTAAAGTTTATATGAAGTAGTAGTACAAAAATCTAATATTTTAAATAATATGCATTTGAAACACATTAAATAGATTAAAATAAATATTACACACACTACCACGTGTATAATACACTCTACCAATGTCGAACAGACAGATTATGTTTCATTTTAAAACAGAAATAAAAAATATATTGCTTACTTGACATATATTCCTGTGACCCCTAGATGGGGCAGAGGGGGTCACAGTGCACCTCCATCTAGTTCGGTCTTGAGCTTCGCACTTCATTTCGCTCCAAGTCTCTCCAATGTTCTTCGTTTCTGCGATGATCGTCTGCCGCCAGGTCTGCTTAGGGCGGCCTTCTCCTGGTCTTCAGAGTCCCTTCGGAGCCTGTGACCGATCCAGTTCCACTTGCGACGTTTGATCTGCTGGTGTAGTCTCACTGCAGCGTTCCCACAGATCTAGGTTGGAGATTTTCTCGGGCCAGTAAATACCGAGCATACGACGAAGACGGGGGGGTTGGGGTTGATCTGCTGAGCTAAGTATGCAGGGTGACAGGCAACCTCCTGGGCCTCAAAACAGAACTTACTCACTAGCGAGGAAACTTGAAACAAAACCAAGCGTGTTCACTAGCTTTGAGGTGGCAGCCCCGCCAGCGGGCTAGTAACATAGTATCATAAATAGCTAAAGTTAAACCCTTTTACTTTAGCATTTATTAGTAATTTTTAAGGAATTAATTGCTGGCAACATTGATTGCAGTGAAACTGCCGTTCAGGGGGTCACGTATTTAAAGCAGCGCAGTTGCAGTGCAGTTGCAGTTAAGTTTCGATTAAAACGGCCATTTTTGTTTTCTTGTAACTTAGGGATCGATCTCAAATACGCTTGCGTCAAGTATGCGTGTCGAGAGCGCAATAACGACATTCTAGTACGGTGCGCAAGCGTTTTTAAGATCGATCCCAAAGTAGTAATACGAAAAGGCCGTTATAACCGAAACATAACTGCAACTGAACAGCAACTGCACTGCTTTAAATACGGGAATAGACCCGCTGATTTTATCATCACACTGTCAGCTCAGTGACTAAATTGCTTTTACAAAATTACAATTACAAGAATCAAATGTCTTCACCGACAAATAGTAATAAACAAATCATCATAATATAAAAGTCGTGGAGAAATCTCAACATATCACTATGTATACGATCAGTACATAGTTTTAATTATTAAAATAAAAACAGTAGTAGGTAATAATTATTGCGAGTATTAATTAAAAGTTACATGAACCAATAGTAATATAAGTTTTCTATTTTATAGCTAACTATCTACACTTACAATTTTATTGCAACGTTCGTTAATATTTATCTACTAAGTGATTATTTGAGATCGACTTATAATTACGTCTAAATACTTTTAATAAATCAATTAATTCCGGAACCCTTATAGTTTCGCCATGTCCGTCCGTCCGTCCGTCCGCAGCTTTGCTCAGAGACTGTTAGTGCTAGATGGCTGTAATTTTGCACGAATACATACTTACGCCGATAAAGTGAAAGAATATAATCTTGAAAAACATTTTTTTTAGGGTACCTCCCCTATGCAAAGTGGGGATGTGATTCTTTTCCTAAATCTAAAAATGATATTTTAATACCATTTTTAGATTTAGGAATTCGTTTGTGAAATATTAAGATTTAAAGTGCACATTTTGGTTAGAGTCAAGTGTCCCCCTCCCCCCTGCCAGCTAAATGTTAAGTATGTGAAAACAATTCAAGGTCTACATAGTGAAATTAAAAGGAAAACTATCACAGCTAAGAAGGCTTTACAAGTTTACGAGTAATCGCTGATCAAATGAGAAGTAAAAAAATGGGACAAATTCCATTGAAAATTATTATTAAGTAGGTATAACGTTGTAAAGTATTAAACAAAAACAACAGAAAACCCACTTCATAAGTCACATTATTCGAATGAAGGGGGGAGGGGGTGACTACGGAACCCTACATTGGACCGTATTGCAACGGCCGTGGTCACGGGTAGACTGTCTACCGTCTACCCTATAAAATTTATTGTATTATATATTACATAAAGAATTAATTTGGAGTAGAATTAGTTCGTCTCAGTACCTGGGTGGCATTGTTACGAAAATATTAAAAACACTAGCTGTCCCGCGCAACTTCGTATGCGTAAATTTTCCCCGTTTTTGCAACATTTCTCGTCGCTACTCCGCTCCTATTAGTCGTAGCGCGATGTTATATAGCCTATAGCCTTCCTCGATAAATGGGCTATCCAACAAAAACAGAATTATTTAAATCGGACCAGTAGTTCCTGAGATTAGCGCGTTTAAACAAACAAACAAACAAACTCTTCCGCTTTATAATATTAGTATAGATAAAGAATTAATTTGGTGTAGAATTAGTTCGTCTCAGTACCTGGGTGGCATTGTTACGAAAGTATTAAAAACATTATAAAATAAATACATTTCCTTAGGTTTAAAAAAAACAATCTTTATTAGTAGCGTTCCTTCCTAAAAATCTTCATTAGTATCTGACACTACGGTGATACAGCACAAATGCTGTTTCTGAAGTGGCTTTGAATAGACGTACTCAAAGACTTTTTGGTCTAATGTATTATTCGAAGTTAATAATATCTTGAGACAACTCACACAACGCTATCTGATCCCAAACTAAGCATAGCTTGTACTATGGAAACCAGACAACTGATAAACATACTTATATATTTCTAAATACATGCATATTATAGATAAATAACACCCAGACACAGAATTAACCATCGTGTTCATCACACAATTTTTATCCTGGGTGAGGATCGAACCCACGACCTCTTGCGTAGCAGTCGGATACACTCCCACCGCGCCATAGAGGCAGTCAAAAGTTAATAGTTATATGTAATATTTTTACCTGAAGTCATATTTTATTTCATGATAATATCTTCAATTATAGTACCTACAGTCACTATGCATCTTGAAAATAAGAAACAAACAGTAAGTCAACCGACCAAATATCGCGAAAATTGGTAAGTGAATAGATAATAATTACGATCATTAAAATCAGTCCGATTACTTCATAAAATCGCGATAACATGGAAAGAACAGTTTTAAAAGTACCTATGTAATTTAAAATGCATATTACCTACAGATAGAGTGTATTTAATACCTACCTAAATACTTTAAATAATGTCAGTGACATTAGTTTATAATTAAGAGAATATCCAATATTTCTATATTAATATGGAGAGAAATCAATATCAATCGGATATAAATTGCAAATGTAGGCAGAACACGTGTTTACGTGACAACGCGTATGTGTGTGTGAGTTTGTGAATGTGTGCGGTAAGCGTACGCGCAGTGAAACGTCCGGGCAAGGCGAACCGCCTGCACTTGTTTCATAGTAGGGTGAATATAATTTATAAAGTCTTCAGGGTAAAAATATTAGCTTTGTTGCCTTGAGAAGTTACATCGCAGAAATTCTTCGTCTGACATCCAAAGAATTACAAAATCGTTATCTCTGGATAATGTTTAGAAACGTATAAGTATGTCTATCTATAATACTCTATCCGATACTACAACGAAACAAGCTTACATAGAGAAATTAAATAATACGGTGTACGCTTTTTGAAATTGGCAGATGCACGAATGGACAATGGAGGACAGAAGAAAAAAAAAGTATGTTTATCAATTGTCTGATTGCCATTCTCTGCCTAGTTTGAGATCAGATGGCCACACAGTCATCTTAGTTAGTTAGTTTTACCTGGGCGAACAAGAAAACTGCACTTTGCCTCCTGATTGGGCCTTTGTGCTTGTTGTACTTATCCTTTCTGTCACTTCAGCCAACCGATGCACGTTGCTGCAGGCTTCCTGAAGGGATGTTGGTGATGCTAGGAGTCATGCCCGTTGTTCTGTTACACTGCCACTCTCCGTGAGCACGTGTATTGGTGTTTCTTCTGCCTCCATAGGGGGCTATCGTATACACAGCCATTTTATTCACACACATAGAGATGTCCCAAGATATTTTTTTTATCAGATCGATCGGAAGAAAATACTCCGCTTTGTGTGCATTATCCGTGTAGCCAATATCATCATTGATTGGCTTTGCATGTTTTTATAAGTGAGCAAAATCACTAGAGCATCGAAAAATTATAGATACTTAGTGACTTCCCCAATTCTCATTCGCCATTATAAAGCTATCGCCGAAAAAGTCTTCATATCATCATATCATTAGGGTCCTATAGTCAATTACCTATTTGAAAAGTCACGCGTCTGTTTCTAACGTTACATTATCTGTTTCTACTTCTTGGAAACCAATCATTTTTAAAACCGTCAGGTAAGCGTTCACATTATCCCATCCATTAACACACGCGTGTCCAAATCGGTTTCAAACTCATACCAATCTGTCAAGGTCACGACAGATTGCCCTAAGATTATAGCATCCGGTATTCAAATAACGAAACATCAAATATTTAAACAAAAAACTAAATTGATAACCATCGATTTATTTTTTGCGCTGGATCTAAATTTAAGAAAATGTTATAAAGATGGGTCCGAGTTCTTGACAGTGAGATTTCTCTTCAAGAAAAAACGTTCTTAGGAGTTTGATTATCGTAAGACAAGGTCATCTTCTTATCCATTATATTATGTAAGTCGGAACTGTATATAGGTACATGGTTCAAAGGTTGGGAGATAGTGTGATTATCGCGTCAGGCAAATTTGCATGTGGAGTGTTGCAGGTTGCATGTCCAAATCTTGCATTGGATCGTAATGATTAATTATCTACAGGGTCCATAAATTCATTATCTTGTTCTTCATTTTCGCGGCAAGTATGCGCTTCTGTCAAAATCTTGTCATTATAGTAAATGCATCGCACATGCGCGCGGACATCTTTGAACGCACCGCGCACGCGCCAAATCGCGAGGGCTTACCGCGAAAACGAAAAAAAACAGCGAATAAGGACCCTGATTATAAAAATACCCGGATCGGACATTATTTTTAATAATTATTAAGTAAATTAAGTACGATAAATAAATGTAGTAGCAGAACAATAAGTAAATAATATGACTATGACTGCATCTGTGGCGCGGCGGGAGTGTGTCCGACTGCTACGCAAGAGGTCGTGGGTTTGATTCCCACACGTAACACCACTTTATGGGTGTACTTTGTTTCCGTGACCTGTATGTTTGTAATGTCCCCCGCGACACAGAACTGCGGGAGTCATCTTTAAAAAATATATATACACCTATACTTTGGTTCACACTTTATTAGCATTCTTTTAACTTCTCTTCTCCTATTGGTCTAGTAGTTATTGACTTGAAATGCTAAGCCGGTGAATTCGATTTCCACCATAAGTCTTCGTATGATGAACATGATAGTTTCTTTTGTTATTTTGTTTCGGGATGTAATCCATACTAATAGTTATTATATAATATAAATGCAAAAGTAACTCTCTCAGTTACCTTTTCACGCTTGAACCGCTAAACCGATGTAGATGAAATTTTATATGGAGATACTTTGAGTCCCAAGGAAGGACTCACTTTTTAACGGGACAACCGACATCCACGCGAGCGCAGTCACGCGCGATAGCTCGTTTATCTATAATATAGAATTATTGATACTATTGATGAATTACTAATTGCCATAATTTTTATCAGATGGCTGGGTGAGAATTATCTCAAGATGTGATTATTTATGAATTAAACTAATTATAACTAGACGTTAAATGAGTAATTTTTTTGCCATTTTTAAAGCATTTTTTGCTAATTTTACACGTGTTTATATGCGTAAGTAGGTATGACACAAATACGTAGTTATTTATAAAAAGTGAACAAAACAACATGGTGCCCCTACACCTCATATGCAGTATGACAGGTTTAGTAGGTCGAGCCGTGCTTGCAAACATACTGCCCTTATGTGTCTTGTCAGCCGCTTAATAACACACCCGATACTTTCGATGACTCTTAGAAAAGCAACTAAAAATAAACCTTCATAAATGGTAACTATGATAAGTAACAAGTTCTCTTTTAATTGGGTTTATTTGTAACTTGCTTTTGACAGCAGCTTTACCCACGTGTATGTTGTGTGTTTGTCGGCTTTAGGGATAATAGGTGTATATTGTTACTTCAAGTTTAAGACTATTTCTACAGGACTTAATTTTTTTTTTTTTAAATATCTAGCTATGTGGGATTTTTGGTCCCACATTACTAGTAATCCTGTTAACCCCTCCAGCTAAGCTCAATGGCTTGTGTTAGGAGTGGGTTCACGTCGGTAGTTTAATGGGTAGAGTTCGAACCCGCGACCTCACGATTGCGAGACCGATGCCTTAGCATTAGGCTACCACCGCTTCCACATTCCAAACCCTTAAAATAAATGAACCGACTTTACAGACAACCATTTTTTTTGTCTGTCAGACTACTTGAAATTTCCTAAACATTGTTTTATTATACACGAATGAAATCGCAGGTCACAGTTAACAAATAAAATCAGTCTTTCTTAATTGTCAAAAGAAAGTGAGATAGATGCTTCACAGTTCATTTTCAAACACAAAGTTTAGAGGTCACTGTAATCAGCATTGTTCGCATTTCTTTCTTTTGTACGCATAATAAGTAATTTAGCTCCGTACGAACCACTCCACATACATATTTCATTACCCTTTCTCTTTAAAAAATAAGCGTTCACACGACTAAAAGTCACAACGACTGAGGATTCACATTCACTCATCAACGAAGAGAAGCAATGGTATTTGTCTGAATATGTAACTTTTATACATAAGAAAAATATACATAACATAGGTAGGTACTGTGAACAGAGGGGAAACAAGGTACATTCGCTCCGTGGCGATCACATTTCCAAATTCGTCAACGCCTACAAGATATGGACAATAAGTTGGAAGACAAAGTAACACTCGCTAAGCGATTGTTCATTCCAAAAAATCGTTCGCAAAAAAACAAAAAAAAATGTCTATGGTCTCCACCGCTAACGAAAATTTTTTGCAGTCAAATTCAAATTATTTATTTCTATTATTTATCATAAAAAAAAAAGTTAACTAGTAATGAGGGATTTTAGTCCCACATTACTAGCAATCCTGTTAACCCCTCCAGCTAAGCTCAATGGTTTGTGTTAGGAGTGAGTTCACGTCAGTAGTATAATGGGTAGGATTCAAACCCACGACCTCACGGTTGCGAGACCGATGACTTGCCCTATGAACCTAGCTTTATTGAACGAAAAGCGGCTAAAACTTTGCATAAAATTCAGATAAAAAATTCTCTGATGGCCATTTGCGAGCTAATGTTTGACAGATATTTCTTTTATTAGATATATTTCGGGACTTAATCGCGGTCACGGGTCGGCTGAAGAGTCGACCCGTGACCACGATCGGTGTAATTCTATCGAAACGTCGGGTAAATAAAAGGTTCGTACCTTTAAATAATTCACGGGATTAAGTCCCGATCTAATATGTATAAAAATCGCGAAAGTTTAAAAACAAAGATATTTCTTTCTTCTTCATTTGGCCTTTTATCAACCGACGTTCCTAATTCGACTGTATCTTTTTTTATTGTATTACTGTTCACCGATTACGCAAAGACGGCTGGACTGATTCGAAAAATTATTTCGCAGTTCTGGTCTCTACGTCAATGGTAGGAAACGAAATAAAATGACAGTTTTTTTTTTAAGAATTTGACGTTTGCGTTGGTGACCATAGACATTTTTTAAATTTTATGCGAACGGTCATTTGGAATCGTTAACGAATTCGCCACGGAGCGAATGTATGTAGCTTGTCTAAGCCCCCAAAGATAACTATAAGATACCCTGCATAGTTGGTTTTTTGTACTGACATTGACTGCCCATGCTGTAACTTAAATCTTAATGTTTTTATAATAATATCTTAATATAATATCTTGAGACAACTCACACAAAGCTATCTGATCCCAAACTAAGCAGAGCTTGTACTATGGAAACCAGACCACCGATAAACATACTTATATATTTCTAAATACATACATATTATAGATAAATAACACCCAGACAGAGAATAAACCATCGTGCTCATCACACAAAGTTTTATCCTGGGTGGGAATCGAACCCACGACCTCTTGCGTAGCAGTCGGATACACTCCAACCGCGCCACAGAGGCAGTCAATGTTGTTTGTATGTACCTGTGCACCAGTGTGGAGTCAGTGGAACCATAGACTATCATTCAACCAGATAATCGTCCACGTAAGCGCCATTATCGTAACGAACGATTTGTCTTGTACAACAAAATATTTGCCAAAATCCCCACCAATGACATAACGCCAAATGACCGCCATTAAAATGATAAATGACACTGAACTGTGCGCACGCGCTAAGGTAATATGTTTTATTCTAACTGACAAAGTTAATTTTGCGGTTGAGAAAAAAGGTTTTTATACTTAGCGCCTATACATTTTTTTAACCCCTGACAAATTCTAGGGGTGTTTGTTTGTGCCATCGCAGCGCCCAAACGGATGGACTGATTTCGATAGTAGTATTTTTATTAGAAAGCAAATTTTATTGGAATGCTTCTTAGCTTTGTTTGACAAAAATCGGTTTAGCCATTTTTAAGATAATTCATTTTTTGTCTCACACGTCGGGTTTGTTTGTATTGGGTTTCAAAATTTAAAATGTTTGAAATGGCTGATACACTTTCGTTTAGGGATCACAAACAAGAGAGAACAGTTTTTATTCCATCGTCGATCTTTCGACCCAATTAAATCGCTATTATTAGAAATTGCGTGCAATTGATTGCAAAGAATACAAGGACACTACAATTATAATGTCCTTAACCTACTTCAGGACAGCAAATAATGTTAGAAAAATAAAATCTAATTGACAACGTGTAGTATTTTATGTAGGTACTTTGATTTTTAGTGTACCAACATCTTGGATCACAGTATTTGTTTTGAATCAAATGAGTCTTTCACTTATTTTTTCACCTTTATAGCCTAACTAGCGGTGTTACCTGCGGTGTTACCTGCGGTAGCCTTTGTGTTAATCCAGGGTGTCAGCTAACTCCATACCAAATTTTATTTAAATCGCTCCAGCCGTTTAAACGTGAAGAAGTAACAAACATACACACTCACATACTCACAAACTTTCACCTTTATAATATTAGTGTGATAGATACAAACATTTATTTTTCGCTTCGTCCCAGTCAGATAAAAAGTAAAGTCCAAGTCAGTCAAAATACTGTATTCACTTAGGTTACATGCAACTCTTATGAATGTCTGAAAAAAAATTTAATTGTTTCTATTAAATAATATTAAAGTAGCTTCATTTCTTACTGGCTTTAATTTTTCAAACTTGGCATAAGTTTGAAAAATTGTTGAAATTATGATTATGTACAAACTCTCTTAATACTCCAATTGTGTAATGGGCAAGGTTACTTAGTAACCTATAAGTATAACAGGGTCCTTATTCACTATCTTTATTTCGTTGTCGTGATAAGCTCGTGCGAACTGGCGCATGCGCGGTGTGCTCAAATATGTCCACCGAGCATGATGCGCGTTGATGGATTTCTAAGTGCAGCTCTCTACCGCGTTCGCACGGGCTTGTCACGACAACGAAATAAAGATAGTAAATAAGGACCCTGCTATGGTAATATGTACTCAAATTCCCTTAAACTTACTACTTTAGCCAAACTTTACAATTAGAAAATAGCTGGATATAGTCTACGGGGATCATTACATTTCTTTCTGCATTGTTAACTGCAAACATAATTTTGTATTAAATGTTAGAGTTGCATAACAAAGCCGCAGGGATGTGACGTGAACCTTTAATCAAATAGTTATAACTAGAGATGAGTGTATGTCCGGAGTCCGGATACTATCCGGATATATTTATCGTGCCATATACTTTTAAACTTTATTTAGAACATGACTTTGCATGACACAATAGACTTGTTTTCTAGGTAAACAAAAAATCAATAAGACTAATTAGTAAATAAACCTGATATTTGAACTGCCAACAATTAAGTCCCGATTAAATTTTGTGTTAAGTTGGTTTTTTATCACTGATCATATCATAAAAAGAAGTGATTTGTCGAGGAAAAAGTGTCGTCATAGACCATTGAGGTATTAATTAGTACATTAATACCTCAATGTCATATACCGCTATTTGTATGAGTTTCCCATTTAAAATCTCCGTTTTGATATTTCTTAAAGGGCTGTGGTTTTGACTAGTTGGAAACTAGCCCATTGATAATAACAATGTTCTTCTGACTGACATCAGTCCTACTGTGGCCAATATCAACGAACCTAATGAATGTAACCAATTTCGGAAAGATGAATACATTTTGCAGTCTCTATTACCTTACTTTCATACCTATTATAAGAATAGTATGCTATTCTTAGAAGCATGGAAACGTGTTGTTTTTTTAATTGTCATGGACCTAGTAGTGATGTCATTGATTAGTCGCCACAATGCACCGCAGGTCATCTGAGTAAGACCCTTGCTCAACAAGGTACAAAACAGCAAATACTTACAACAAGTAGAAGCTTTTTATTTTTATAAAAGACGACTCCCGCAGTACCACGAGATGATACGACGACCGGACGTTAAACTATCGTTCGATTACTTGGTACGGGGACGTTAAGCTACAAGCCCTCTATCGCGGGGACTTAACAAACATACAAGTCACAGACACAAAGTACACCCAGACACGTAGCAACAATTAACCCACAACCTCTCGCGTAGCAGTCGGACATACTCCCACCGCGCCACAGAGGCAGAAGTATCCGGTTATCCGGTTATTCGAGTAACTATAGCCATCTCTATGTGACCTCAAGTATGTAAGTGAAACGTATGTAAAAAATGGTGCGATGTTAAGTGGTCACTATTAATTTATTTTATTGACTAGACAGATGTAAGGAGTATCATTAGTAACCATTAAGTTATAGGAGACGTTAATACTGTGACTGTACTTATTTGTAATAACACAATTGATTTATTTTAAGAACATTATACGTTTGATAAAACTACTAATAGTGGGAGTATTTCTGGGAAATCTCAAATGTATAAAGCCGGTTTTAAAAATACATATACAAGTTGAATGAATAAAGCACATTTGGTAAATCCAAAGTATGAGACAAAATGACTGTAAAGTCCCCCGCGATACAGGGAACAGTGCGGGAGATGTCTGTAAAAAAAAACAGAAACTTTCTCATCAAACGCTCTTGCAAATAACACTAATACACAGTGTTATTAATATTTGAAATGGCCTCAATGAAATCTTTATTTTAATACACATTTCGACCCTATCGGAAGAAAAAACTTTTTTAACAAAAGAATATGACCGACTTCAAAAATAAATACAAGGCAACTAAAAAGCAAAAAATAATATCTACCTAGAATAACAAAAACAAATTAACATTTTGAAGTTGGTGCCGAATTAAACAAAAACAACTATTTCATGGCACCATATTAATATAGTAATATTTTTTTGTAAAAAAGTTTTTTTATTTCTCACTTTTTAGTGGATTGGTTACAATAGGCTTATGTAAACTGCTCAAATCCCTTTACAAAATATTGCTTGCCCCGATGCAGGGCAGTTAATTGTTGAGGAGTTCACATGATAGTTCACTATCAGCTCTATTACATTTGTAGTGATAATTCTTACCTCGTATATATATATATATATGTCCTTGTAGGGTTATTTCGTAGCATTTCCGTATATATTCCATTATATTTCGCCATTTTTAACATAATAAATAACTTATTATAAACATTATTTTTCATAAATCAAATCTGTCATGTCGACAAATATTTTTTATGGTTGCTATGACAACAAGATAAGCATAGAGTTCTTTGTAAAGTATGGACTACATTGTGAAACTGGCTGTGCGTAAATTCTAAATTAAAAATAAGTTAAGCTTTAAAATTTTAAATTGCTTCTAGAGAGTTTTCTTTATGAATACAAAACCGAAGAAGAGCCAGTGAAGAACCAGCTCTCTAAAAGAGAAGGAGTGAAGAACCAGCTCTCTAAAAGAGAAGGAGTGAAGAACCAGCTCTCTAAAAGAGAAGGAGTGAAGAAACAGCTCTCTAAAAGAGAAGGCAAATTCTCCAAAGGGAAATTAAGAGAAAGAGACCATTCCTACCGGCGCCGCCTTTCTACCTACCGGCGTCGCCTCTCTAATATACCGGGCCGCACCTCTACGACGCGTCACGCCTCTACCTGCCGACGTCGCGCCACTACTACCTACCGGCGCCGTGCCTCTGCCTACCGGCGCCGTGCCTCTGCCTACCGGCGCCGTGCCTCTGCCTACCGGCGCCGTGCCTCTACCTACCGGCGCCGCGCCTCTACCTACCGGCGGCGCGCCCCTACATACCGGCGCCGCGCCTCTACCTATCGGTGCCGCGCCTCTACCTACGAGTGCCGCATCTTGACCTACCAGCGCCGCATCTCCGCCTGGATGCCGTTCCTCTACCTACCAGCACTGCATCTCCGCCAGCATCGGTTCTAAATTTATCTTTAATTTTAAGTAGTTCTTAAGTTCTTTTTGTAAATATAGTCATAACCTAAACCTACACTTTCATTTCACTACACATTGTGTAATAGTAGTATGACGAGAATAAAAGGCTATTCAATATCATATTAAAGTAATTGAATCGCAAACCGTGAAATATTGAATAGGTCCACTCGTCATTTGTGGTCTTCATCATCAGTTCTACTTCACCAATAGGTGCTTTTTGAGAGTAAATCCACGAATCACTATGAAATGTTAATGTACCTAAATCACTGTAGGTGTGCCATTAATATTTTTAAGAGTTCCCTCGATTTCTCCAGGCTCCCATAATCAGATCGTGATCTGATGAAAATGGTACCAACTTGGAAGTATACCTTTTCAAACACAAAAAGATTTTTTCAAATTGGTCCATCCGTCTTTGCGAAGAAGAAAAAAACATAGTCGAATTGAGAACCTCCTCCTTTTTGAAGTTGGGTGAAAAATATCGATTAAATAGACGCCAATCGTAGATACCTTTTGCTTTCATCATAAATTTAAAAGGTATTTAATGCTCTTATAGGTAACACTGATGCAGGTGCTTCCATTTATCTCCCATAGGAGCGATCTCCTTCACTTCCCTTTTAGACATGACAGCTACTTTTTTCTATATTTGGTTTGTGTATCTGATTATGATCCTCCTCTTGCTCTCTGCCTTCAATAATGTTCCTTATGAAGCTGTAATCTATACTATTATTGTAGAGCTGAATAGTTTGTTGGTTTGTTTGTTTGAACGCGGTAATCTCAGGGACTACTGATCCGAATTGAAAAATTATATCACTGTTGTATAGCCCATTTATCTAGGAAGGCTATAGGCTATATAACATCATGCTACGACTAATAGGAGCGGAGCAGCAATGAGAAATGTTGCAAAAACGGGTAAAAATTACGCATACGAAGTTGCGCGGGACAGCTAGTATTATATAGCTGAAGAATTTGTTTGTTTGTTTAAACGCGGTAATCTCAGGAACTACTGATCCGAATTGAAAAATTATGTCACTGTTGGATAGCCCATTTATCGAGGAAAGCTATAGGCTATATAACATCACGCTTCGACCAATAGGAGCGGAGCAGCAATGAGAAATGTTGCAAAAACGGGGAAAATTTACGCAAACGAAGTTAGGTAGTGTTGTATATGATGCCCTATCATCTTCCCTCTTTTTTTTCCACAATTAGAACACTTTATCTTGGAATAATTTAATGATTCTTACACCTTTCTCTACCTATCTTAATTCGTTCAGGCGTTTATGAAGGCGTGTATAAGTTATGGTAGCATGAAGTAACTCAGAAATGACGGGACAGGCAGGTAGGCCGCCCGCAGCTGCCGCCCGCGGCTCCGCGCCCCGATCTCGCTTGTGTCTGTATGTGTAACTTTTTTTGTTTTGTTACCTATCTACCTGCCTATTGTTATAAACTATACTGTACCATAATTAATAAGTAGTGTGCGTTATCTCAACGAATAAATAAGTTTTTTTTTAGAAATGTAAATCTACGAAGTTTGTGCAGTGAAAGTGTAAATACCTACACTAAATACTTGTCATTTTAAGAAATTGGCTCAAAATCGGCATAATTCCACCTCAAAAATATTTTGAAGCGGCAGTAGCCTAATGGCTAAGGCATCGGTCTCGGTCGCGGGTTCGAATCCTACCCATTATACTACCGACGTGAACCTATTCCTAACACAAACCTTTGAGCTTAGCTGAAGGGGTTAACAAGATTGCTAGTAATGTGAGACTCAATTGCACATTGCTAGTTATATTTTCAAAGGAAAAAAAATATATTTATGCTTTACGATCAGACTAAAGAACTCCGATCGTATACTACAAAAATTAAGTCATGATTATTCCATTCTCTATGTTGTCGACAAGAAAATTAATCCAATAAATTTAATCAAAATTACATGCAATTATCCGAAAGTAAAATTGCCGCACTAAAACGCCTTAAGCGTAAAAATTAAGAGTTATAATCGCGGGACATTTTTCACCAGATGGATCGACAAGCATGCCGGCATGTCATTATAGCACATAACAGGGAGAGTAAATTAACGGGTGGACATGCCTTATCATGTTCATAACGTAGTACCAAGTGTTTAAAAGGAGTGGTAATTGCAATCGGTGTTTGAAAGTTACGGGCAGAGCCATCTATTGAGGAGTGGCGGAACTAAATTGTAATCATTTGTTATTTGACGGTTTCTTGTTCATTTTACTTTGTAGAACGCTTATTATGGCTGCGTACAAGCGTTATCTCATTCCTGAATATTCCTCTGATACTACCCTCTTGCTTGAGTTTAGAATTTTCCAATGTATTTTGTAAAGTTTCATTTTGAGGCACGAATCAACACAAATTGATCTAAAAAAATGAAGCCACTATTTTACGGTTCCGTAGTCAAAATAGCAAAACGGAACCCTTATAGCTTCGTCATGTCCGTCCGTCCGCAGCTTAGCTCAGAGACTGTCAGTGCTAGAAGGCTGTATATATGCATGGATACACATATTACTTACGCCGACAAAATAAAGGAATAAAATCTTGAAAAACATGTTTTTGAAAGTACCACCCCAAAATGCAAAGTGGGGATTTATTTTTTTTCTCATCTACCCCATCATGTGGGGTATCATTAGATAGGCATTAAAAAAACGTTTAGGGGTTGTTAAACCTATTTTGAGACATAGGGATTCGTTTGTGAAATATTAAGCTTTAAAGTGCAAATTTTTGTTAGAGTCAAGTGTCCCCCCCCCCCTGCCAGTTAAATAAAAGATATCAAATGAAAAGTAACAAAATGTTTGTACCAATTCCATTAAAAAATATGATTAAATAGATATAATGTTGTAAGTATGAAACAAAAACAACAGAAGACCCACTTCTTAAGCCACATTATTCAGATGGGGCCGACATGCTATTGCCCAGATTTTTAAGATCAATATCGTTGCCTCGTAGGTACCTACCTATCTCAATATAAAACTTTGGATCACTTTGGAGATACACTCTAACAATTCTAAAACCTTTAGTGCTGAAGTGCTTTAAAAAAAGAATACCTACTTACCCAATAGTAGGTATTCTTTAAAACTTTCATAACAATAAATCTTGAAACGACGATCCCACCTAAGGATGCAATGCCATTTGACCTCTTTGAACACACATAAATTGATATTAACGTTAAGTAATGTTATTATAAGTCTGTTCTTCCAATAAAATGGCCTCTTACTTACGCAAATCAATAAATAATGTCATATTTTGCGCCATATTTTAACGTGTTTATGCAAGTTCTGATAATAAAATTATTGAACAAGCACAAACAATGAGAGTAAAGAAGGAAAGACTAAAACGCAGCTTATGGTTAAGGCACCGAATTCACAACCGCGAGATAGCGGTTTCGAATCCCACCCATTATACTACACAAGCCATTGAGTTTAGCTGGAGGGGTTAATAGGATTGCTAGAAATGTAAAACCCACATTCGAATCTGGCTAAAATTTGGGTGGCCTGTTGGTCTAGTGGTTAATGACCCTGACTGCTAAGCCGGAGGACGTAGGTTCAATCCCCACCCAGGATAAAACTTTGTGTGATGAGCACGATGGTTTATTCTGTGTCTGGTTGTTTTTGGTCCATAATATGTATGTATTTAGAAATATATAAGTATGTTTATCAGTTGTCTGGTTTCCATAGTAGCGGATTACTTTGTTTCGAAGATGTTCCAAGATTCTGTATCCGTGAACGATGTTTATGAGCATGGGCGTTCTCAGGATGAAAATCCGGTGGGGGTTTTCGTAAGTAGGGGGGGGGGGCGTAAGGTGGTACAGTTTACTAAACACCAGCCAAATGTGTGGCTGCCGGTAGGTATTTCAACCATTGACATCGAGACTGAACTAAGTTTATTTAATTTTTTTATTATTATAATTAGTTAATCTTGTCTCCACAAATTACAAAGTTCTCAAAAGATACACAGTGGACATAATGGACATACATAAATTTGTGGGATAGATTCAAAAAATTTACCACTCTGTAGAAAGAGACAACGCGACTGTGCGGCTAAGTCCTGTCTCTTTTATGTACGACTTGACCAATCAGATTTTTTAAAAGCGACTACTACTTTGCAGCCCGTTTTTATTTTATACATGAAAGGGAACAATTCTTGTCTATGGTTTTAATCCCCCCCCCCCTTCCTACTGGGTACGTTTATAGTATGGACCTCAACTTCTGAAGTCACTTTCGGTGTAGTGTAATACAATACAAGTGATTATAAGCACTTCAGAAGCGACGTATGTTTATTTTTATACCCTCTTAAGGAATTCGAAGACAGATTTATTGTATGTCTCAATAAATATTTAAATAAACAACTTATGCCCTTGCAGGTGAGTTACAAGATGTGACCAAATGATAAATTAACACTTTTTTTGTATGCAAATAACAATAAAGTCACTGAACATGCTATTTACTTTTATTTTATTTATGGCAATATAGCCTACTAGCTTTCGCCCGCGGCTCCGCGGATCCTCCTAGGATGTCGGTTATCGCGATAAAAACTACCCTATGTCCTTCCCCGGGACTCAAACTATCTCCATACCAAATTTCAACCTAATCGGTTAAGTTTTTTGAGCGTGAAAGCGTAACAGACAGACAGAGATACTTTCACATTTATAATATTATAGTATAGATTTAAGGGCTAATTTCTGCCAGGGTCAAGGATTTAATATAACAACACCTTAACTCTTTTTGTTAGATATTGCAAGCGGAGCTGTAAAAATTATGACAGGCACATAGATAGGAACTTGTAGGCACCTTTCATCGCATAGTCACAAAATTTCAGATAATTAGGTGTATTTAGGCATCATTTTTTTTAAATAGGTATATGTTGTGGGAAAACATTAAAAAATAGCGACTTGAACAGAACTAATTAAAAAAAAAACTTTGCTCAGACGTAGGCTTTAGTCAAGGCGTAGGCCTTTATGCCATTAATTTTAAGGCATGTTTTGATTTTTTAAAGGCACTCCCAGAGCTCCAAGCTCTATGGGGGAATTTACAAATGTTTAGTTCACGGACACAAAGACTCGGAATAACAATTTGTAGATCACACAAAGTGATGTCCCGTGTGGAAATCGAACGCGACGACCTCTTGCGCAGTAGTCGTACCTACACACTCCGACCGCGCCACCGATTAATTAACGATTCGCCTTATTTTGCTGATTATACATTTGCCAAAATTGAATTATTATTCATTATTTACGTTACGTACCAATTTTAAATTTACCTTTACGTATCTAAGTCATAAGTACCTATAATCTGCTAATGCAGAATTATTCAATTTAATTTTTTTCATCTTTCTTCATAAACAATTACGTGAATTCTTAACTCATAAATCCCACATTACATTTAAACATACAGACGAATGATTAATTTAATTAAAGTTACACCTAGTCGTGAACATAGCCTCGTACGTCGCGTCGCAGGTACGTACTCATCAATCAATAGACCAGTCTTACACCGCGCATTACCGTAATAGATACTTAACCTCATAAGTTACTAGATAGGGTTGGCAAAACGTACCTTTACATTTTTTTACAAGAAATGAAAATAATAAGATCAGAAAAGAAAAACATAATCTGTTATTATTGTTTTTAAACTTTCGCGATTTTTATACATATTAGATATATTTCGTGACTTATACGCGAGAATTATTTAAAGGTACGAACCTTTTATTTACCCGACGTTTCGATCGAATTGCACCGATCGTGATCACGGGTCGACTCTATCAGTCGACCCGTAAATAATTCACGCGATTAAGTCCCGAAATATATCTAATAATCTGTTTTCTTTAGTAAGTAATTAATTCAAATGTAGACATTATTTGTTAAAACAAATAAAATGAACCGGCGCGGTAGGGCTAGAAAGAATTGGCAAGACGAAATAGATGTACATTCCAATGACTGGCTTCAGAGTTCCCAAGAACCAACACAGTGGAAGTAGTTAGATTAAAATAAATAACTAAAATAGCAACAAGATGGTCTGTCCTGACCTCTAGTGAAAAAATGTGATGAATGCAAGAAAGATACAGTATGAAGCATTGACGTTCAAGAAGCATGAAAGCGAGAACTAGTATGAATGAATATAAAATCAAAAATTGTGAACATAGGCTCCAATCACGTTAGAAGTAGACAGAAAAAAAAACATATTGGAAGAAAGAACAGGAGGTGGCTAGGCCCTCGACCAGCAGTGGGAAAACATAGACTTGTAGATAATTATATATTTGACGGAGTAAGAATACAAAGTGTCATCACCTCATCTCATCCTAAGGGTGTCGTGAGGGGCCACTAAGGGAATACACCGTAAACATAAACAGTGCAAAGAGAGGGAAACTCGAAACAAAACCCGGTATGGTACCTCCCATAAGACACGGGTCAGGTCCTGCAACCGATCTGGCGCTGCCCGTATTGACTAGTCATTCCTGTGGGCTCGGTCAGTTAGGTCGAGAGGGTTACGCGAGTTCTGGACATGCTTGCGCCATCTACACCGCTTTCCTGGCGACACAGCGTCAGTGAAGGGGGTAAATGTTAAGCCTCTTGTGACGCTGTTTTAATCATCTTATCAAGATGGTATAGGCCAATGATGATAATGATTAAAAAAAATGAATCACATAATTTTTATTATTTGTGGGAATCAAACATACCTAATCTACAACCTTTTAAACAGTCGTGTTTATACACTCTACGATTTTTAGGATTCCGTAACCAAAATGACATAACGAAACCCTTATAGTGTTTTATTTATTTTTCCACCTGAATGATGATAGATGTGAAGACAATATATTGTCTATAGCAGTATGGTTGACAACCCTTACAATAAGCATTATATAATAAAGCATAGTTCAAATACTTTAAAAGTTGAAATAGAAAGATGTTTATTAGGTAACAAGATTTGGAGCCTGAAGATCAAAAGCATGAAGATTGATTAGCCCAGGTTAAACAGTTCATGTTATATTTACTGATGAACGTTAACCTCTTGCAATTTGTTTTACTTTTAAGTGCCTGCGACTGTCTTATTGATATTAATCTTTGTAGAAAAAATATGCGAGGTTTTTAAATATTGGGATCGGTTACATATTCCGACGTAGGTATTTGAATTTCGCTTTGAAATTCGAGTAGAAGACTAGATTATATCCATGTAGTATGAAGGTAAAAGTTAGCTTCTATAACAAAATAAAAAACCGGTCAAGTGCGAGTCGGACTCGCGAACGAAGGGTTCCGTACCATTATCTATAAAACCCCAAAAAAATCATGTCTGTTGAATGGGAGTTCCACTAAAAAACTCTGTGAATATTTCAAACGAAAAAAAAAACTGTTGCCATTTAATTATTTATTTTTAAAGTGAATATGTATTCTGTGAATATTGCAAGCGTCTAACTGTTGCCGTTATCAATATCGAGCAAAAACGAGCAAAAACAATCAAATAACGGGCACTAAGGACACCCAGACTCGAAACAACGATTTGTGGATCAAACAAAGTGGTGCCCCGTGTGGGAATCGAACCCACAACGTCCTGCGTAGCAGTCGGACACGCACCCACCGCGCCACAGGGGCAGTCATGGACCGAGGACATAAAGAAGGTCGCTGAGATGGACTGAATCTGGAAGATGGAGGACCGGATGTTGTGGCGTAAGTTGTTAGAAGCCTATGTCCAACAGTGGACCGATAAGTTTGAATGATGATGTGATACGGCACAAAATTCGGAAATAACTATTCCTGAATTTTATTTTTTCCCAAAACTCCAATATTGCAATGAATACCTAAAAATAACGACCTAATCCTACGTTCATAAAATGTTATTTCCTAAATCAATGACCTGATAAAACAAGTCAACTAAATAATCGATTTGGTAGAACGCCAACAAGCACTTTTCGTGTTATATAAAACAATCAAATATAACCAATTGATAATTATAATCGTTTGATGGCCTGAATGCCCTTTTTATGCCTTCACTGTTACACTTAAGGCAACTGTTAAGGTACCAAATAATACTTTTGACCTGCAATTGAATTAAAATGCAATTACTTCGTTAGTCAAATTAGAATACGGATGTTGACTATCAATACCGTCGTAGTACTATTACTTATACTGTGCTATCAAGTCAAATCAGTCTCTTTTTATGAAATGTCAAAACGACAATCTCCATACAAATGTGTATGGAATAATAACTTATAACGTCATAAGGTCCTATCGTCAAATCGTTACTTTTAGTCTTCGTTTTCCTATTTTTTAATTCAAAAACATGTTAAACGGTGGAAAATACTTATTTTCAAAGCATTTTAAGATCTACTATTGTCTAATTTGTATTTTTTTTTCTTGTAGTCAACTAATCAATTGTAAGAAAACTAGCGCAAGCGAGTTTTCTAGGTCAAATTCAGTCTTTTCAACTTGCGGTTCTTTAAGACTAGCGTCTAGCCCGTGCGTCTGCCCATCGTCGACACTTCAATTCTTACCTTTCATCCCTATAAAAATTGACGTACTACGGCAGAGTTTTTAGTTCTTTATAAAACGACTCCCGCAGTAGGGTAGAAGCCCTGTGTCGCGGGGGACTTTACAAACATACAAGTCGCGGACACAAATTACACCCAGACTCGGAACCACAACTTGTGGATCACAAAAAGTGGTTTCCTGTGTGGGAATCGAACCCAAGACCTCTTGCGTAGCAGTCGGATACACTCTCACCGCGCCACCGAAGTCATTATAAGGCTCTTCAGAGAACAGCACCCTTGAAGGAAGACATTTTTTATACTAGTAGGTACAATGCAAAAGACATACAGACTGGAAATAATATTACCAGCCTTCGCAATGCTAGGGACCAATGGGAGCGAGAAGTCTTACGGCTCCACCGAATTCCCTCAGTTAAAAAACAGAACTCTGTTCAAAGAAAATTATGTTAAATTACTCTCACCAACTCGAGTGACAGGCATCCAACATTCGTACAATAAACCTACACAACTTTATAGAGAACTAGATGTCCCGCGCAAGATTTTTACACTGCTCCTTTCCTATTGGTCGTAGCGTAATGATATATAGCCTTCCTCGATAAATGGGCTATCCAACAATTAAAGAATTATTCAATTCGGACCAGTAGTTCCTGAGATTATTGCGTTCAACATCGTGTAGTAGCCATTCAAATTGCTATTACTACTCGTAGTTTTCCATTTTCCACTTCACCATAAACCTTTAAAACTTGTTAGAAATGTAACATTCGATTGCTTCAATTACTCTCTCACATCCATTCACAGAAATGCCGCAATAAAACATTTAAAAACTCATATAATAAACTCATAAAAGTACATTCACTTTCATCTTGCTATAATTACCAATACATGTAATGAATGCTGATCAAATCGATTGATGATGTGAATATAATGTAACAGTCATTGATTTATATCGGCCCTTAGTTCACTCAACACGATTAATGATATAGTAGCCGTATTAGATAATGTCATTTTCGATTAATTAAGTCATGTTTGTATAATTTAATTATAAAATGGTAGAGTAAAAGTCAACATCAAGGGATATTTAAGAATAAATATTTAAAGTAGTTAATAAAAAAAATATTTCGATAATCGTTTGATAGGTAAATAGATAGAAGGACGAAAATATAACACTGTTTTGAAAGATCGAAACTAGTTGTTCACATTAGTAGTCACAATGGTTTGTCAAATTCTTCTGAACCATAGTCCCTAACGATCATTTTCATCACACAAAGATTTATTCTGGGAGGGAATCGAACCCAACCTCCCGTTTAGCAGTCAGGGTTCATTCCCACATGTCGTGTGTCAGACCCGACACGCGACAATTTAAACATCGTTCAACAAAACAACATCGTTCAATTCCTGGGTCTGGACTTCATTTTTATATCTTTCAAAAAGGCAATTATTGTACTCGTATTATTAAAGTAATTGGCATTAAATGCCTATAAAAATTACTTTAATATTCGGCCTGATATGATGGCACAAGCGAGGGCCTTACAAGAAGGATAGAAGAATTTGAGGTTTAGTCACAGAGTCCCGGTTAGATGGTTCGATTCCGGCGCCGGTTTGGCATACGGAAGTCTCGGGTTCGATCCTGATTTTTCAAAAATACAATTATTGTATTAATACAACATCAGTTAAATATTAAAAATCGAGTGTTCTAGTGAATATTCTGCCACCAGAGCATCATTTTTTTAATGGGTGTGATGTGTAACTGATATTGTTTTGTTGAACGATGTTTAAATTGTCGGGTGTCAGATCTGACACATGACAAGTAGGAACGGGTCCTCAGGGTCACACTAGATCAACAAAACAGCCAACAATAAAAGGCCGCAAATAGTAAATGTCTGTGCCATGAATTCTCAGACCAATACCTACTGACATAACTCTCGCCAAAATACTGAGCACTGCAATTTTGAAGTCTTAACCCACATTGCCTAATCTGGCTACACGATTAATCCACTCAATAACAGGTCCACTTTTAAACGCATTTCCTGTCTTAGACATAAAGTTTTAGGTATTAAGTACAAGCTTTCGCCCACGGCTCCGTCCGTGTAGGTGTTAGTTATCGCGATGAAAACTATCCTATGTCCTTTGCCGGGAATCAAACTATCTTCATTATTAAAATATATATATTACGGGTCTTAATCGCGTGAATAATTTAAGGTAAAATACCTTGTTTATTGCCCGACGTTTCGACCGTATTGCAACGGCCGTGGTCACGGGAAGACTAGTTGAGCTCAGCGTCGCCTCCGTGAAGCGCGGGTTTCGGAAACTACCCTCGCTTGATTTTTATCACTCACTATTACGGAACCGTCAGTACTTCGACACACAACACTAAGGACATCTGCACACTGGCGTGTAATGTTTGTTCGGCGGTGTATACACTTGCCGATTACGGGATTCCACGATGTTGACAAACGGTATCCGTCTTCTCGGTTGAAATTGACATGTTTTTTGATTTCAACCGCTTCCCTCGCCATCCTGGAGTAATAGTGACGGTCGGTGGAGAGGACCTGTGGTTTGTGTAGTTCAATCCAGTGATTGGTTCCCGCATCCAGCAAGTGTTCCGCTATTGCTGACTTGTTTGTCTGTCGGTTTTTCACAGCCGCGATATGTTCCTTAACCCTTTCCGCTATGGTTCGATCGGTTTGTCCGATGTAGGAACTGCCACAGCTGCAATCCACTTTGTAGACGCCAGGTGTCTGTAGAGGAATTACATCCTTAGGAGTACGTAGGTGCTTAGCTACCTTGGAGTGCGGACTATATACAGTCTTAATGGAGTATTTCTGCAGTACTGTTCCAACTTTGTCCGTCACTCCTTTCACATACGGTAGAAAAGCTGGAGCCCTGTCAACCCCCGGTCGGGAGTCTCTCCTCTTCGTACGTCGTTTGCTTCCTCTGTATCCGTTTCGCTTTAGTACCTCCTGAACATGAATTTGAAAATTTAGAAAGTGAGCTCACATTTAGATGTGAGCTCACTTTCTAAATGTTCAGGGTCACAAATGTCATATGCTCTATTTGTCAGCGATGATACCACGGATTGCAGATGTCTTGGATGGTGATGCGAGTCAGCATGTAAGTATCTGTCTGTGTGGGTCGGTTTTCTGTACACAGTGTGTGCTAGGGTACCATTGTCTCTAACCATTATTTTAACATCGAGAAAAGCTAGCGATCTGTTTATCTCCATTTCAAAAGTGAACCTGATCTTAGGGTGTATGGAGTTCAAGTCTTTAGCAAATTGCAATTTTACCTTAAATTATTAAGATAAGATAAGATAAGATAAGATATTTTATTTCGCAAATATGGGTACAGTACATGATGTTAAAAAAAAAAAAAAAATATAGGTACAAGTTCAGCCACATTTTACCATTAGGCATGCGAAAGGTACAAGACCAGCAACAAACAATATTATTAATACACAAAATACAACGTGACTTCACGCCTTTACAAAATAGGTACAATTATACATTATTAATAATAGGCTCACATTCCAAAATAATCAGACAAATGCATTTTCTTTTTCTGCAAAGAACTCGGAAATATTATAGTAGGCTTTACTCACTAAAAAGAAACTTAGCTTTTTTTTAAACAGCGGTACACTTAATGCCTTCCAAGTTTTAGGCAGCTTATTATAAATGAAAGGAGCCATGCAGAAAATACTCTTTCGCATGAGTGCTGTGTTTGCGGTTTGCAGACATAATTTGCTATCATCGCGCCTATTTCGAGGAACTGCATCTGCGAGACGTGTAAATCGATTTGGGTTAGTTTTTACAAATACAGCCACTTCAAGAATATAAAGACAAGGTAATGTTAATATTTTAAATTGTTTGAAATATGGTACACAGCTATCGATAGACTTTAATTTAAACATTGACCGTATACATCTTTTTTGAGACTTAAAAACTGTTTCTTTCTCAGTTGAATTGCCCCAAAATATTAACCCATATCGTAAATGGGATTCTACTATACCATAATATGCAGTGAGGAGTGCGTCTGTAGATATTATGGGTGATAGGGACCTTAAAGCATGAGCTGATTTATATATTTTCTTATTTAAAATATCTAGATACGGTTTCCAGTTTAACTTTTTGTCTATTTGAAGCCCTAAGAATTTAGTGCTTTCAACTTCTTGTATAATATTGTTATTATGGTGTATATTAAATTGACTTCTCAAAGGGTTTCGTTGATTAAAATAGATTAGTTTAGTTTTATTCAAGTTAATATTTAAATTGTTATCATCTAACCATTTGACGATTGAAGCTAAAGTTTTATTGATATCATTTTCAAATGTCTCTAAGTTTTTACAGGGTATAGTCACGGTGCTATCATCAGCAAATAGGGTTAGTGGATGTTGTATGCATGTAGGTAAATCGTTTATATACAAAATAAACAAAAGAGGGCCCAATACGCTGCCTTGCGGCACACCAAATGTGACTTCACGTTCTGATGATCTAAAAATTTCTTCTCGTTTATTTGTCAAATTAATTTTCCTAATTTCTGTAATCTGTTTCCTTTTAGTTAAATAAGATTGAATTAGTTTTAATATATTGCCTCTAATTCCGTAAGCTTCGAGTTTGTTTAAAAGAGTAGGAAAATGTACACAATCGAAAGCCTGCGTCATATCGCAAAAAATGCCACACACAGGCGTCCGTGTATCCACGTTTCTTGCGATATTGTATAGAAAATCGTATATAGCCATATTGATCGTCTTGTGTTGTCTAAAACCCTTCTGTTCCTCACTTAATATGTGATTTTTTTCAACATAAGTATATATTTCCTGATATACATGTTTTTCAAATATTTTTGAAATTATTGGAATTAATGCGATGGGACGATATGATTGCATCAGATCTCTATCATCTTTCTTAAATAGTGGCTTTATAATTGATGTTTTTAGAGCATCTGGATAGATACCCGTACTGATACTGAGATTAATTATGTAACTAAGGTGTCCGCAGATCTGTAGTGATACGTGTTTTAATATTTTTGTATTAATACCGTCGTTGCCCACGCTATTAGTGTTTTTTAAAGATAGTATATACTTATGAATATCCTGTGGGAGACAGGGATTCATAAATAATGAGTTACTAACATTGTTAGTCACATAAGATTTAGGTTTGCTATTGGCAAAAAGTTTGACCTCAATTTTATCAATGAAGTAATTGTTAAATGCTTCAGCAATTTTCAGAGGATTTGTTTCAATTTTATTTTCTATTTGAATTATATTAATATTACATTTAGGTACGTTGTACTTTGTACGATTTATGATCTGCCACGTGATTTTGGACTTATTTTTTGAGGCTTTAATATTAAAATTATTTTGTGCTCTTTGTGTCAAGTGAATAATTTTTTTATATAACTTAGAATAATTTTTGAATGTTGTTTTATTCGATTCGTTAGGATTTAATCTATGCTGCCACAGTAGTTTTCGTTTCTTTCGGTTACATAATTTGAGACCTTTGGATAGCCACTTTACTGTTTTAGTCGTATTTATTTTAATTAATTTAGTAGGAAAACATAAATCGTATATCAGTTTAAAATTTACAAGGAACTCATTGTATGCTAAATTCGGGTCATTTGTGTTATATATTTCTGAGAAAGAAAGTTCGTTCAAATACTTCTTAAATTTTAGAATATTTTCCATATTGTAATCTCTTGTAGCTGTATACCAGTAACCAATACTACATATTTTCTTGACCGGAAGACGAATTAATTGCGCCGTGTGGTCAGACAATGCAAGCTCTAGCACATCAGTCTTACAAGTTTTATTGAAATTATGCGCAAAATTATCTATACATGTTTGGCTGGCCGTGCGAGTGGGTTGTTTTAAAGCTAGTTTCAGATTAAAGCTCATTAGAAGATATTCAAATGCATTTGTATGGCCATTCCGCCTAAGCATGTCTATATTAAAATCTCCAGCAATTACAATTTTCTTCCTGGTATGTATTAACCCTTGCATGAGAGATTCGAGTTTGTCCAGGCAGTCATTGAAATTATTTACATTTGGTACCCTATAGACACATACGATAATTAACTCACAATGAAGCAACTCTATCGCGCAGCATTCAAAGACTCCTAGTGTTGATAATTTCGCAATTCTGGGCAATTCTTTCCATTGTAACTCCTTATGTACGAGTATACAGGCGCCTCCCCTTTTTTTATCTTTTCGGCAATAATAAGCAGCCAAACAGTAATTTGGTATGTACAATTGACTTTGATATCCCTCCATAATGAAATGCTCTGTTATACACAAAATGTCCACATTTATTAGTTTTTCCTTTAAATCATCTAAACTAATAGTGAGGTCATTAGATTTATTTATTAAGCCTGCGATATTTTGATGTAGTACATTAATATACTTATTTGAGAAAAAACTGCCCATTTGTGTTGGTTTTTGTGCATTCTGAAAAGTCAGACGAATTAAATTCCACGTCAGGGGAGTCGTACAGAAATTCATTGATCATTAATTTAAGGTTAACAAATATACTCGCAATACCGCTATTATTAACAGTGCCACTTTTGTGCCGAAACATTTTGAAATCATACGACAAATAGTAGTTAGAGTCAAACAATGCGTACGTGTAGTTATGAGCACATGCATCCGAATATAATAAGCTATTAAATGTTTCTATTCTTCTGTTGAAAACCATAGAATAATCGTCCATTCTAAATGTGGGGGCGCATATAATAACATTAGTATGTTGTATTTTTAACAAAGCTTCACGTATATTTACAATCAGGTCGACGTAGTTATTTGTTCGTTTAAAATCCTCCTCGCCTACGAAAATTAGGCAGTAATCATCCTTTGTGTAATGTTTCAATTTTGCTTCTATGTTGTTAATAAGAATTGATAAACCGCAATCAGGTGTTAAATAATGGCATATTTGATAATCAGCAAAAGTATTTTTTGCTATAGTTAAAATTTTGTTCTTCTTATTGCTGCTGATTATGCAAATTTTATGTTCTTTTTTAAATTGAACATTTTTCCTAAATTTTTTATCATCCATATGTTCCTGAATTTCTATTATATTACCCGGTGAACATTCAGTTACATTGCTCCTCGATGTCGCATTCGGCTTCTGAACAATATCCGTACTAGTATCTTTTTTAAACGTACCAATGATCTGATCATATTCGTTTATTTTATTTTTTAAAGAACAGTTTTCTTTATTCAGATTAGCTATTTCAGCGTGAGCTATCTCAAGCTGGCTTTTTAACAGTTCGATTTGCTGTTGTAAATCTACGACTATATATTTATCACATGAATCAGTATTCGGCAAGCTGGATCCAGAGAGATCGTTGCTACTAGTAGAATTAAATAAATTTTCTTCTGTTGTAAGCTGGTCACATAAATTTTCGTCTTCTTCGCTTTTCAAATCATTTCTTGGCTTTCTTTGTGTAACATTACCAAATATAGAAAGCATCGTTGTGAATTGTTTATAGGTGACGTAAGCTAATGATGTCGAGTCCCGTGACCTAAGCTCAATATGTTATAAGACAGAGCGATAAGCGTGTGTACGCGTTGCGTTTGTGTGCGTAGAAGCGAGAGCGCTGCGGGTTGCCCTAGGTCAGGGAATATATTCGTTGCAATTAATTTTGAAAATGTTTTTGATTATTACTCACAGTGTAGCAAGAGTCCAGTTGAGATATATATATCACTAGTTAGGTACTTTCAATAGCTTCACCATGACATATAACACTAATTATATTAATAACTTTTAACTACTATTTTTGCAATTTTAAACGGAGTAAAAACAAAACAATATTCACGCGATTAAGATCCGTAATATATATATTTTAATAATGTGTACAAATCGCGAAAATTTATCAACATTTATAAACTATCTTCATACCAAATTTTATCTAAATCTCTTCAGTGGTTATTAGATATATTTCAGGACTTAATCGCGTGAATTATTTAAAGGCACGAACCTTTTATTTACCCGACGTTTCGATCGAATTGCACCGATCGTGGTCACGGGTCGACTTCTTCAGTGGTTTATGGTTTAAAAACGTAACGGACAAACTTAGGTACTGTGGCAGGTGCGTCGGAAACTTGACCGGCCACCCGCATAAAGCCTCATTAATTGTGAACTGTTTGTCTTGACGTTCCAAAACTTTGAAATAATGACGAAGAAGAAAACGAAAAAAACAATTGGGAGAATTGGACCAAGCGTCAAGACGAATGGTCTAGGAAAAGAATTAATATGTAAAGAAATCATATAACAAGTTATTGAATATATAATATCGTTCTGGGCTTAAGAAGTTGTTTGATTCCTCATCCTCGAGAGCAATAATCCCGGCTGCGCACCCCAAAGCCAGCAAGAGGTTCACGTCACATGGTGGAGGCGCCGAACTCTTCAGAGGAAGTCATTTAAAGAGCTAAGTCGTATTTCTATGTAAAGTTAATTAAAAATGAGTGCATTCACGGGATTGTATGAGTCCGTAGATGATTTTGTCAACCAATTCCAGATCATCTGTGTGATTAATAAAATCACTTCGGATGAAGAAAAAAAATTATTTGTGGCGGCGTATCTGGCTGGACCAGCGCTACACCTATACAAAGCAATCATAGAAGATTGTGATAGCTTCGAGAGCTTCATCACTGCATTAAAAGCAGAATTCCCAAACCGTACTAATTATACGGAAAAATTCTATGAAAGGATACAGGCGCCAGAGGAGAATATTGTTTCATTTTACTACGAGCTTTCAAATATAGCCAAAAAGGGAAAAATTGACGACAATACGTTCGTAAGGAGCTTTCCAAAGAAATGTAATAGTTTCTACAAATCAAAGCTCGCTGCAGTTGTATGTGCTGATAAAAATATTTTAAAGGCCACAGTTTTACAATTACATTCAGTATATGATAAAGAGGCTGAAAGGGAAATCAATCTTAAGGTTAAGGTTGAGAATGCGGTAGCAGTGAGGTCTGGGCAGCAAGGAGACTCCAACAGACCGACCAATAGTCCATTTCGGAGCAATCAATCGACTCCGTATAGTAAATACCGGTCCCCGTTGTCTCGGGTTCCGCCCAATGATTCACCAAGCGGTTCGTTAACACCAAGGCGGGAGTCAAATCCCCGCCAGTACTTTTTAAGGAGCAGAGAACCTCTGCCGATGCCGGTTCAATCAGCTGGTGATGCAGCGTCGTCGACAACGAGAGTAGGCGAGCATCACGTCGCAGCAATGAGTACGCAGCGGCGCTCAAACATAGAAGACGTCAAGAAGAATAATTATGGTCAGTCCGAACCAGTCATTTTAGTAGAATTAAGTTCAGGTGCTATTCCTGCTTTATTAGATAGTGGGGCTTCAGTGTCCTTGCTATCGAAGAAAGTAGCATTAATGAACAAAGTAACCTTAGATATATGTGATAATATTAATTTAAAAATGGCCGATGGTAAGATTATACCAGTCGCAGGCAAAACATATATCAACGTTATAATTAATAATGTGGTGTATAACACACTTTTTTATGTGGTAATAGATGTCAGTTGGCCAATGATTTTGGGTCAAGATTTCTTAATCAAAAATGGGGCATCCCTAGATTTTGTGAATAATAAAATAACATTGAGAAACTACAATGAAATATGTTTTGTTGCTAGACCAGGCAAAGTTTCTGTTATCGATACACAGGAAATAATGTCTGTGAATATTTTTAAACATAATCATTTATTTGTTAGTAATATTTGTGAGTCAAATAAGAATGACACTTGTATTCTTCCTGATTTAAATGTATCAAAAGATAAAATGAATATTAATAAAAATCTGAGTACAGGTGATAATAATAAATTACATGACTTAGTGGAAGAATACAAGCCACAATTCTCATTTGGTAAGGTTAGGCCAGGTGGGTGCCGAAATAACCCAATTAAAATAAAAACTTCGAACGAGGTTCCTGTGAAAAAACCTTCATATCGGGTCTCACTTAAACAGAGTGAGATCAGTCGTCAACAAGTGAGTGAGTTAGTGAATGTTGGTAGCATTCGTCCTTCCTGTAATGATAGTTCCTCTTCAGTAGTTGTAGAACAGGATTCGGATTCGGATGCGGAGTTCGTGAGTCGAAATCCGTTAATAAGTCAAGATGATCACGTAGTCACTGACGACGGGTTACAAATATTTAGGATGAGATGTACAGAGAATAATGAGCAAATCTGCAAATTAGAAATAGACCCGGTAATAAGGGCTCAAATGAACGATAATTTTTGTTCATCTTTAAGAAATAAAATCATAGATGAAAACTTACAAAGATATAAAGGATTCTTTATACACAACGGCATGTTATATAAATTAAATACAAAAAATAATGTTATGAAAAGATTGCTGGTAGTTCCGGATGAACTGTTTCCAGTAATTATGCGTGAGATTCATGATGATCCATTATATGGAGGTCATTTAGGTTTGATGAAGACAGTAGAAAAATTTAATTCAAGATTCTGCTGTCCAAAGTCATATAAGAAAATAGAGAATTATATCAAAGCATGTAAAGTATGTCAAGAAGTGCGCACGTCAAATAGGGTGGCGCCGTTGCAACCGATTGTTACAAACAGGTTATTTGAAAAGGTAGAAGTGGATACGGGAATTAATTTAAATATTAAAGTGAATGAGAATACTGCGAGTAGAATAGAGAATAGAGAAAACATTTTTACAAGGGTTAGAGTAAATTTGGACAAGTCGCGAGCGAAACAAAAACTATTATTTGACAAAAAAGCAACTGAAGTATCGTATGACATAGGTCAGAAAGTTTTACTTTTTAATCCAAAGAGAAGGTCGGGGATATCGAAGAAGTTATGTAGAAAGTTTTTAGGGCCATTTCGAATTGAAAATAGGTTGAATAACAATAACTTCATTATAAAGAAAGTGGGTTCAAGACAGAGGCAGATTGTTCATGCGAATAGATTGAAACCGTTTATTATGAGGATGGACGAATAGATATCGATATCTTAGTATTTAATTTTATGTAGTTGAGAATTTTTATTATATGAACATATGTTATAATTAAGTCATGATAAACATGAGTAGTTGATGAGAATTATTTTTTTAGGAGTAGGTGATGCCAGAAAAGAAGTGGCGACGTTGTTAATAGTCTGACGTGTAAACAGTTGTATATTTAGGGATGGTTAATGGTTTTAGATCTGATTCTAAAATGTTGTTTGTCTTTGCATGTACAACCACACGGCGAAGAAATGTCCTACAATGTTGATGCCATAGAGCACTAGGCAAACAAAAACGGGTGTATTATTGTTTTGAATTATAAATATAACTCTGTGATTAAGCAGACAGTTTTGCATTTGGTTCAATCGAACTTGGGAAGTTCGTTTGTGATTATTTTATCTAAATAATCAATAGATGTGATCAGATGGTCACCGATAGCTTGATTGACCAATTATTTAACTGATATAAGATTAATACTTAAAGATGAATTTTCTTCCAGTTACAACAAAGCAGGACTTTCACCCAATTTGTTGCCTGGGGTCAATTGGTGTTTAATGATTGATTTAATTTAGTGATACATAAGTTTAGCTAGGTAACGAATCTGATACTGGTGCTTATTTTAATGGCGTTTTTTGCCCAGCATCATCGTATAACTGTTATGTAAAGTGTTTGTTGACATAAATTTTGTTGGATTAGGTATAACAGTTACACGTTGTCTTTTGCATAGAGACAGATCAAGGGGGGTATTAAAAAAAAAAAAAAAAAATCTATATCGCCATGATAGGTAAATGCACAGCTAGGTTTATATTTGTTGTTTTATATTATATAAAAAAAAAAAAAAAAAAAAAATTGACTTAGTACTCAAATGTAAAAAATTTTTTTTTTTTTCATAAGGCGGCGGCGTGTGGCAGGTGCGTCGGAAACTTGACCGGCCACCCGCATAAAGCCTCATTAATTGTGAACTGTTTGTCTTGACGTTCCAAAACTTTGAAATAATGACGAAGAAGAAAACGAAAAAAACAATTGGGAGAATTGGACCAAGCGTCAAGACGAATGGTCTAGGAAAAGAATTAATATGTAAAGAAATCATATAACAAGTTATTGAATATATAATATCGTTCTGGGCTTAAGAAGTTGTTTGATTCCTCATCCTCGAGAGCAATAATCCCGGCTGCGCACCCCAAAGCCAGCAAGAGGTTCACGTCACAGTACACACCGAGTTACTTCCACATATAAAATACCTATTAATTTAAATTCCCAATACCTTAGATGTCTTTACAATGTATGAACCCATATTGAAAACTGATCTTGTTATACAAGCTCTCTGTACGCTCATACAGATCAAAAACTAACTAGCCGCCAGTCGTCGGCCAATTTCTACCAATTACTTGACCAATAACGAATTATGTTATCCTATGTACTTAATGGCGGTCAGAAAAAGTTGTAATCAAAGACTATGAAATGAAAACAGAAAGTCTTATAGGCAGCATAGATATCTAGCAATGTGGGTTTGAGTCCCACATTACTAGCAATCTTGTTAAACCCTCCAGCTAAGCTCAAAGACTTGTGTTAGGAGTGGGTTCACGTCGGTAATATAATGGGTAGGATTCGAAGCGGCCTCAAGATTGCGAGACCGATGCCTTAGCCGTTAGGCTACCGCCGCTATTTTGGCTAGAAGGTATTGAGTTTTCCTTTAAGCCTCTAAACTTAAGAGAAATAAATACCTGAAAATATAGCCGTATTTTTATCGCTAAAAGAACAGGCGCGGATCTTTGTTTTACATTTGATTCAACCGGTCTCGGACAAGAATATAAATAGTTAATGTAACCAATTGATGGGTTTGTTTTTAAAATATATTTTATTCCTCTTTTTAGAGTATTTAAATAACAGATTGTTTTTAAAAATATTTTTTTAACTATTTACTTTTCATCTATACTAGTAGATTAATAAAGCTGAAGAGTCTGTTTGTTTGGTTGAACGCGATAATCTCAGGAACTACTGGTTCGAATTAAAGAATACGTGTACTGTTTGATAGCCCCTTTACAGTGAAAGGCTAAAGGCTTTAAATAACATCACGCTACGATCAATAGGAGTTGAGTAACCGTGCTAAAATAATGTAAAATATCACTAACGTAGAACACATATTTTTACTAGAATCTCCGCAATGCGGACTTTGTTGTTTTAGTTGAGGCCGCAGTTGTATGTATAACGTTGAATGTCTTGAATACAACTTATAAACATATTTTAAGTCAAGTCAAACTTAGGCTAAAATGTTTAGGCTTTTAGCTACGCGAAAATTATTTGCGGTATGTTAATTTCTGTGTCAAACGGTTTTACATACCTTCTACATATTTTTAAAAATATTTTGGGGGAGTTATCTGTACTAATATTGTAAAGCTAAAGAGTTTGTTTGTTTGTTTGAACGCGATAATCTCAGGAACTATGTTTGGTAGCCCATTTATCGTGGAAGACTATGGGCTTAATAACATCACGTTACGATCAATAGCAGGGGAGCAGCAATGAAAAATGTTGCTGCAAAAACGGGGAAAATTTACGCAGACGAAGTGGCGTAACGCGGGTCAGCTAGGTCCTTATTTATTTTCTTATTTCGTTGTCGTGACAAGTCCGTGCGAACTGACGCATGCGCGGTGCGCTCAAATATGTCCACCGGGCATGCGCGGTATAGAGCTGCGCTTAGAAATGCATCAACGCGCTTACACGGTGGACATCTTTGCCAGTTCGCAAGGGATTGTCACGACAACGAAATACATATCAACCCATATGATGGCCCACTGCTGGGCACGGGTCTCCCCAGTAGAACCTACTAGTATGTAGATCCTGGGGGTAATTGCCATAATCGCCACGCTTGGCGAGCGGGTTGGCGATCGCAGTAAGGCTTTAAGTACGCAGAGGACGCTGCTGCCCGTCCTCTGGGGTGAAATCCCTTAGTCGCCTTGACGACACCCACGGGTAGAGATGGGGTGGTACTATTCTTAAGCCGGCACCACACGGCAACGAAATAAAGATAGTGAATAAGGACCCTAGTCTAAAATATACAAGTCACGTACACAAAAAAACGCACACACAAACAAAACAGTGCTAATAGACGTAGGGTAAGTAGCTATCGTAGATATACTTAATATAAATGTGTATAATATTTTTATCATGTAGGTAACTGACTGAGGAATATAACACAAAAATATAGGTCCTCTACAAATCACGAACATAAAGTAGATTGTGTTTAATTTAGTTAAGTATCTGAATAATACTTCATATCTGAATAATATTTGGTATAGGTATAAACTAAATTATAAAAACTAATTAAAACTATATTTAACCTAAAAACGAATACTAAATAAAACTAAAACAAAAACTAAAATTTAACTAAAAAATTGGGACCCCTGGGCATGAATCCACAGATGCTGGCAGAATTTCCTCCCTGTATAGCACTGCTGATGCGCTGTGCGAGGAAGCTGCCAACTCAGCTGTCATGCAAGTAGATTCAGAAAATTATAATACCGAGTCCGTTTTTTAATCTATGAACCAAGGTTGTTGGCGAGACACGAATTGATTTCATGTAACGAAGACGAATGACGATTGTTCATCGAATTTATTGCATCGAAAGTACTCGCTGACCACATGTAGAGAGAAACAAACAAATTCAATAATATTTTATCGTTTGAAGTTTTACTTGAACATTTATAGATATTGAAAAGTACAAAAACTAGGTCTTATGAATTTTACACGTATTCCATTGTTGTTTTTGTTTGCATTTTCATTTTAAAAGTGTTAGGTACATCTAACTACTATGCGTTTCAAATGAGAAGATAATCGCGATCGCGTCAACTTCACTCTGTACTTGTCAAAATTGTACCGCTAGCAACAAAAACTCCCAAGTCGGGTATGGAACGGACGTAATATTTATTTTCTTTGAACTATGTAGGTACCTACCTAACATTTTTCTTTATTATTATATTATTAGTATTCTTTATTAATCAATAAACACGAAACAAAAATAAGTAAATAGGCTAAATATAAGAATATTCTACTCTTTAGTGGCCTTTCAGTCAGACGTAATATTTTTTTACCTAAAACATAAATAGTTCATTAGAGTAGGTAGGTACTTCTGTGTAATACTAATGACACCCTTTTACGAATCATTTTATTGCTGACCTTACGTTACACAATGAAGTTGCAGTCGTATTGCGAAACAAAATATCATCATGACAGTTATCAACTCATTTGAAACACATAGTAGTATATACACGTTTACGTTACTAATCAATTCTGTGCCTGCTAGATACCCTTGTACTCCTATTACTCCCATTCATCCTCTGCTTCGTAGAACAGTACTCAAATAAAAAAAAATGTGTGGCACTCGGGGACTGCCGCGGTAAAGCTATTGCATAGCATTTTTATCAATTTAAGCAATTAAAAAAAAATATAATAGAAACAACAAGAAAGGGGAAGACTAAAATGACAATAGGTAACATAATGTCAATAGATGGCGCTGTATTTAATTTTGTTACTATTCCATACAAAATGTACTACGGTCTGAATCGCGCTATTATGATTTTTGCAGCCAGAATCATAAGTACAAAATGAAACGACATTAGATGATGCACGACCTTCAAGCCACACCTCCGTGCCCGTCGGAGTGGGGAGCGTGAGGTTTTTTCGTTACGGAATTTCTGGATTCGGTCCCCGCGCTCAAGGCCCGCGATAGAAGCTATGCAATAGCTTAATTATTTGTTGCAGTGATTTGTTCAGTTGACATATTTTCCGATTCACTTGGCAAATTCCGCAAAATAATTTGTGACCACATATTACTTGTCATTTACGCTGTTACTTTTTTTCATACTTGGGTATTCATGATCTTTATTTCGTTGTTGTGACAAGCCGTTGATGCATTTCTAAGCGCAGCTCTCTATTTACCATTAAGACAAGATTTTGACAGTTCGCATGGGCTTGCCGCGGACACGGAAAAAAAGAACGTGAATAAGGACCTGTATTTTGGTTTTTGTTGTTTGAGCTATATTTATTTTTTTAAGTAATTTTTAAGGTGTTGTATTTTTGTTTTTGTTGTTTGAGTTATAATTTTTTTTTATCAATTTAGTGTAATGTATAAATGTCATATATCTATCCTAATATTATAAAGCGAAAGAGTTTGTTTGTTTGTTTGTTTAAACGCGCTAATCTCAAATCTACTGGTCCGATTTGAAAAACTATTTTTTTGTTGGATAGCCCATTTATCGAGGAAGGTTATAGGCTATATAACATCGCGCTACGACTAATAGGAGCGGAGAAGCGACGAGAAATGTTTAAAAAACGGGGAAAAATTACGCATTCGAAGTTGCGCGCGACAGCTAGTTAAATATATATTAAATCAGTTATATTTTTGTTAAAATGTACCTACACTTAAAAAGTGCTGTTGTAAACATAGTAAGTATACAAGGTTTAACAGAAAGGTGTGGTCATATTCAAGGGTTGGTATGTGCCCATGATACAGAGTGTACATGACTAATTTTATCAAAATCGAAGTGCCATTTTTTCAAACGTTTTTTTACGAGAATAAAGTTATTAATTAAAAAGTTCTATGCCATAATAATCCAATCGAATTTTGTATTTTGTGTTTAATTGTCTGTTTGTCTCTCTACTACGAACTACTACTAACTGCACCGATATAGCCCAAAATATTTGTCAGACTCAATAGGCAGTGGGCGGTCTATGTTCAGCAGTGTACGTATTTTGGTTAAAATGACAAGGAATTTCTCTAACTGAATACATGAATAAATTCAGAACGAAAGTATCAATACACTAGATATATTAAATACCAAACATAACTTTTATGCAACGCTTAAAGAAGAAAAAGTCTATGATGCAACAAAACCAAGTCAAGACAATTAACGCCAGGAAACGCTTCAATCCATCGAACCAATATTAGATTACTTTGATAAACTAATTTGTTTTCAATAAAAACACAGAACTTCCTTCCTATATTCATAAATCATTGCAACTAGATTGATTGGAAACTCACTAAGATTTTGAATGCGAAAGCATTTGATGTACTCGAATGTAGTTTGACTGCCTCTGTGGCGCAGTGGGAGTGTGTCCGACTGCTACGCAAGAGGTCGTGGGTTCGATTCCCACACGAGACACCACTTTGTGTGATCCACAAATTGTTGTTCCGAGTCTGGGTGTACTTTGTGTCCGTGATTTGTATGTTTGTAAAGTCCCCCGCGACACAGGGCTTGTACCCTAATGCGGGAGTTGTCTTTAAAAAAAAAAAAAAAAAAAAAAAAACAAAAAAAAAAAGTTATCTATACTAATATTATAAAGCTGAAGAGTTTGTTTGTTTGTTTGAACGCAGTAATCTCAGAAACTACTGATCCGAATTAAAAAAATATTTCACTGTTGGATAGCCCATTTATTGAAGAAGGCTATATGCTATATAAAATCACGCTACGACTAATAGGAGCGGAGCAGCGATGAGAAATGTTGCAAAAACGGGGAAAATTTACTCAGACGAAGTTGCGCGGGACAGCTAGTTACAAATAATCACAGTGTTTTAACTTTTCTGTAGTCAGTGGAAGGTGAAAGGTCATCAAGTTTTTGCTCTGCTGTTAAGCCAGAAAGGTTGTGGGTTCGATTCCCGCCCTGAATAAATCTTAATGTGATGAGCACAAAGGTATATTTTTGTCTGGATGTAATTAATTCATTAAAAGTATAACATAAGCGCATCAGAGATACGAAGGGCGGTAGGCGTACTTAAGTTATTCGCATCGTCATCCGCGAACCCATTAATGATCGTCAAATGTATTAGAGACATCGCGAAATTTTAAGGTTCGGGTGATGTGAAGGCATTTTGAAGTTGGTGCCATGAAATAGTTGCTTTTGTTTAATTCGGCACCAACTTCAAAATGTTAATTTGTTTTCGTTATTCTAGGTAGATATTATTTTTTGCTTTTAAGTTGCCTTTTATTTATTTTTGAAGTCAAAGTTTTTCATTTCTCACTTTTTAGTGGGTTGGTTTGTTATTCACATAGGTTACAATAGGCTTATGTCAACTGCTCAAATCCCTTTACAAAATATTGGTTGCCCCGATGTAGTGCCGTTAATTGTTGAGGAGTTCACAGTTGTAATAGTAGTATGGCGAGAATAAAATGCTACTCAATATCATATTAAAGTAATTGAATCGCAAACCGTGAAATATTGAATAGGTCTGCTCGTCATTTGTGGTCTTCATCATTAGTTCTACTTCACCAATAGGTGCTTTTTGAGAGTAAATGCACGAATCACTATGAAATATACCTAAATCACTGTCGGTGTGCATTTAATATTTGAAGAGTTCCCTCAATTTCTCCAGGATCCCATCATCAGATCGTAATCTGATGACAATGAGACCAACTTAGAAGTATCCCCTTTCAATCACAAAAATATTTTTTCAAATCAGTCCAGCCGTCTTTGCGTAATCGGTGAACAAATATACAAAAAAAAGAACCTCCTCTGTTTTGAAGTCGGTTGAAAAACTGGTACTGCTTTGTAAACCACTTTGTAAAACACAACTCATTTTCATTTGCAAATGCAGTCCCACACTAGCGGTCGGCCTTACAAACATTCATGTCATACAACTTTCGCGATTATAATATTAGTAAGATACTCTTCATTTACCAATTAAGGAAATCCGCACACTATCATTACGATGACGGCTTAATACATTATTATCTATATTAACTGCAGAAACCATTTCTACAGCCCAAAGGCAAACTATGCAACTTGATAAAACACTTTCAGTTTTAAGTACTACCTGTTTGTGTAGTACATTTTGTGTGAGGAATTTAAATGATTACTTGGCATGAAGATGGTATATGTGGGATGTGGGTGAATGTCTGGTTTGATACTGTTTGACGCTGTTTGGTTTTGATTTCTATTAAAACTCGATATACTCATAGACTTAAGTTTACAATGAAAAACTAAATAATTCTCTACCTAAGTAATTGGCATATTGATTTATCGAATTCAAACAAACAAACTCTTTATAATATTTGTATAGATTACTTTCGTTTTAAATAGTCGTAATCGAATCTTTAAACCATCCCTTGGTCCCATCGTTAAGCTCACAAATTAATACTATTTTAAGTATAGGTACAATAATAACTTCAGACCCAAGAATGGAACCCGAGATTTTCGATCGAAAATCTAGATAGGTATGCCGGGAAACTACACCAGGGGCAGCCGCAGACAAAGTCGAAATAACGAAATAAAATAGCACATTTTATTTATTAAGAATTTTGACGATTGCAGTGGAGACCATCGACATTGTTTTTTTGCGAACGATCATTTAGAATCGATAACTTGTAGGCGTTAGCGAATTCGCTACGGAACGGTTGTTCTTTGTCTAAGCCCCCAGTTATCAGTGTCGCTAAACTTCATATTCGTCTTTCCTTTGCAGCTGGTTTAAACGACATCAACAGCCATTTTTATGAACTTTTGCATTTTTATGATTTTTTTATGAAGTCAGGGTCCTTATTCACTATCTTTTTTTTTGTTTTCCACCCTTATGTCCACCGTGCATGCGTGTTAATGCATTTCTAAGCGCAACTCTCTACCGCGAATGTGTGGTGGATATATTTGACCGCAGCGCGTATGCGTCAGTTCGCACGGGCTTGTCAGGACAACGAAATAAAGATAGTGAATAAGGACCCAGGCCATTCATACTAATTGGAATAACCAGCAGAAACCAGACCACAACATACCAAAAATACCTTTGGAAACAATAACCTTGAGTTTAACAAATAGTCCATGGCGGTTCACGCTATGACGAATTTACTTACTATTAGATTCGGTTTCACCTACCATGACGATTTGGCACAACTGTTAACTGAAGAAATATTCATATAGATAAAGAAAGGGTTTTTACAAACCGTCCTATGTGATGGACAAGCATCAATTGTGGCGATTCGTTGTGGATTATTTACACATATATTTGACTGCCATTTTCTATTTGTGTAAGCTTTTTGTACCAATATGGTGACCAATGGGGTCTTATGGCAAGCGTAAGTAGATTTTAAGTTAACGAGGCTTTGTACTCCAAGGGCATTATAGTTTAGTTATTTGGTACTTTTCCCTGTAAAGTTTTCCAGGAGAGTTTGAAAATTGGCCATTTAAGGGATAGATTTTGAGCGGCGCGTAAGGCATAGATACGAAGTGGCAAAGTAGGAATTTGGAAAGAGTACTTCAATATCTATATACTTATGCACAAATGTTCAAAATTTGATTTTTAGGGTGCCGTAGCCAAAATGAACGGCCGTCTGTCCGCTCGCAGTTGAGCTCAGAGACTGTTAGTGCTAGAAGGCTGTAATTTTGCATACACATATTATCGGCGTTAGGCCGACAAAGTGAATCAATAAAATCTTGCAAAACATTTTTTTTTTCACCTACCCCATCGTGTGGAATATTATTAGATAGGTCTCTTAAAAAAGGTTAGGGGTTTGAAAACCATTTTTAGATTAGCGGATCCATTTGTGAAATATTAAGCTTACAAGTGCAAATTTTTGTTAGAGTGAAGTGTGCCCCATGCCAGCTATTGGTTGATGTTTGGTATGTGAAAAAACTGACGATAGTATACATATAGTGAAATTAAAAGGAAAACTACCACAGCTAAGTAGGCTTTGCAAGTTTACGAGTAACAACTGATCAAATGAGAAGTAACAAAATTTGTCGTGCAAATTCAATTGCAATTATTATTAAGTAGGTATAACGTTGTTAGTATGAAACAATAAAAACTTGTTTACAAAAACTACAAAAATTTACTTACTTGTGGGGGGGGGCGACTACGGAACCCTACATTATGCGTGACATGACATGCACTTGCCAGGTTTTGAGCATCATATGACTGGAAAAAATTATATTAAAGTGGGGCTCCATTAGAAAAATAATCGTGGCCAGATATGATTATAATAGTCTCCTAGTCCTAACCAATGTCGGTTACGGCGGCTAATCTCCTCAGAGACTAGCCGCCGTAACCGACACTCTATTCCCTCACTTTTATTTTATAACCCGACGGGACGGAAATCTGACACGACCGGAGAGAGATTGGGCGCAGGACCAACGGCTTAACGAGCTCTCCAAAGCACGGAGGGGTGTGACATATTTCGAAAACGGTCACCCATCTATGAACGGACAATGGTGACGTTGCCTAATCTTACCGATATCGATTGCCGGTTGTCACTGAGTCAGGGACCCCTCCTTAATGGAAGCTATATTGCCTATATAAACCGGTGTTCAACCGTTTCAGCGGAGGTTAGCACTCGCCTGAAACGGTTAAACCCTAAATAAACTAAGTAATAATATCTTGAGACAACTCACACAACGCTATCTGATCCTAAACTAAGCAGAGCTTGTACTATGGAAACCAGGCAACTGATAAATAGACTTATATACTTATTTATATATACAAACATATTATAGACTAGCTGTCCCGCGCTGCTGTCTACGTAAATTTTCCCCATTTGTGCAACTATTGGTCGTAGCCGTAGCGTGATATTATATAGCCTATAGCCTTCCTTGATAAATGGGCTATCCAGCTTTATAATATTAGTATATATAAATAACACCTAGACACAGAATAAACCATCGTGCTCATCACACAAAGTTTTATCCTGGCTGGGGATCGAACCCACGACCTCCGGCTTAGCAGTCAGACACACTAACCACTAGACCAACAGGCCAGTCAAATATGATTTAAAGTAGGGATGTTACGGAGGTGGTTTTATCGGAACCGAAGTCGGAGTCGGAGTTTTTAAATTTGGTTGGTTGGAGTCGGAGGTGGTGGGCGACGACAAATATGTTGAAATAAGTCTTAAGATAATAAGATAAAAAAAAATAACATTATTCAGTTATCCATATTGAATGTGTGAAGCAAAATTCTCTCGGGTGGGACTCGGACCCGCGATCATAGAGAATCCGTGACAATTTTTCCTTCATACTATTATTATTATATTATACTACTATATTAAAGTTTGTGAGTGTGTATGTTTGTTAATTCTTCACGTCTAAACGGCTGGAGCGATTTGAATAAAATTTAGTATGGAGTTAGCTGACACCCTGGATTAACACATAGGCTAATAATTTATATACCTACTAGCTGTACCACGCGGGTAACACCGCGTGGTACAGCTAGTAGGTATATAAATTAGCTTAAAGGAGCGGCCGCCGCACGCTAGGTATTCGATTAAAACGGTCGGAGTCGAAGCTCCGTGACATCCCTGATTTAAAGTATTGATGCAATGCAAAATGCGCTCATTACTAAGACAGATAATTGAAGCGGACCAAACTCACAAAGTCTTATTTATAACCCAAAATTCGATCATTAATGTAGTCCACCATTCTGTGCTATATTACCTATAAGCATGACTACACAAACAAACAGCACAAACAAACAATTGTTCACTAAAGTAATCATTGCGCACGAAGCTTTCAGATGAGAGAGTGCCTGTATGCGCGTAACGCCGCGGGGCAAAGCTAGCTCACGTTTTAATCTAGCGTTTACAAGCGATTGCACATATCCAATCATCTGGAATATTGTACAACAGGACATAAATTGTAATTAATTTTGACATACGTAGAGTAACAAATAAGTTCCGCGATGCGGAACAAAGTAGGGCAGGTTGATTAAATGGCATAGTTTCTGCATCGCTGTTTTGAAGATTTGATTAAGTCATTAAAATAGATCTATAAAAGTTTGATCTTATAAAATTGCGGCAAACTGAGCCGTCTTTAAATTCAAATGTATACATAGCGTGTGAAATCGATAAGACCAAATTTAGTTATAACGACGGCCACCACTTTAAAAAGGAGATGACCTTATAAATAGTTCCAGCTTATAAAATTGCGAAGATGTCATAATGACTCTGATCCCAAACTAAACAGAGCGTGTACTATGGAAATCAGACAACTGATAAACATAATTGAATATGTCTAAATACATACATATTATAGATAAATAACACCCAGACACAGAATAAACCACATTGCTCATCACACAGTTTTATCCTGTGTGAGGATCGAACCCACGTCCTCCGGCTTAGCAATCAGAGACACTAACCACTAGATCAACAAGACAGTTAACGAACAACGCAGGAACTGATTAAGGATTACTGTTTCTCAATATTTAACTACAACCAGCTACCTATTACGCGACTTCAAACTGCACTGCTAAGGCCCATTCCTGAAATATCCTCTAACTCGGTAAACTGACTCATGGCAGGCATGTCACTTACGGCCAGTCTCACTAATCTACCTATCGATGGGTTTGGCTACTAGAGGTGGAATTTTGACATATTTTGTTTGATTTTATGTCAAATATATACCTCTAGTAGCCAAATCCATCGATAGTTAGATTATTGAGACCAGACGTTAGTGTGTGACATTTCACAGATTCTTTAAACTTAGTACTTACTTATTGGTAGAAACACCCCATTGATGGGTGAGATATCTGTGGGTGAGATGAACGTATTGCCCCAGTATTGTCGGGTACTTTGGCTAATATTTATTTATCCTCGTCTGTTGCTTTCCGCGATGATTTTATCCATCTTATGTGCCCGGGAATTGTCGTTAGGTGAGTCGCCATCGAAATGGCAAGTTGCAGCGAACTGCTCACGATGGATTTTTTGGGAGTACAGAATCCTAATTCACGTTATTTTTTCAATTTTCACGGCAAGCCCGTGCGGACTGGCGCTTGCGCGGTGCGCTCAAAGATGTCCGCCGCGCATGCGCGTTGATGCATTTCTAAGCGCAGCTCTCGATTTTCCATTATGACAAAATTTTGACAATTTGTACGGGCTTGCCGCGAAAACGAAAAAAAAAAAAATCAAGGCCCCACACTACCTAAGTACTTCCACCGTTTTCCCTAGGTGATGGAGGCGTTGCTCGAGCGTGTAGACGTCGTCACTCACGGACATAGATATCTGATCTACATCTTGAATCAGTTTGTTCCGAAGTTGCTTCGAGAATCCGTGCGATGTGTGCCTTGCTTGATCGTTCTTTCTGTACTCTCGATTCTTTGTGATAACGGTATCGCTCAAGTATTTGCAATAATTTATATACACCTACTTAATCTGTCAACTCTATATTACAAATCTTTCATTACAAATCCAAACGTAACATAATACGTAACAATTAATACAATTGTATATTTACATAATGTCAACTTATTCCCGGCTAATTAAATACGGCATTGTGTTTTTATTATCTTGCACCGATTGCGATTTGCGATAACCTTTGTTATGTAATATGAACTGATTTGGATAGTTGAACAAATATACTATTGTAAGGCTAAGTACCCATGTGAGAGTTGTAACTATTTCATATTTAGTTACGAGGTTATTTAGGACTACGGTAATCAACCTTATGATTGTCGTTGAAATCCTGGGCATCATCATGGGTTTTAGCAGTCCTAGACTTAGGCGTGTGACTAACTTTTAAGAAACTTTTAAGAAACAATATATTATAGTAGGAGGCAAATTGATTGATGCATATAGTTACTTCAGGCCGTGTCGAAAACCCTTCAGTTTATAATAATAATAATAAACCCAGTCGTTGTCTCCCTATATGAGATTAACGCAACACTCTGAGGGCATAGTAGCAGCTCTTGAAATCCTTATGACACCAATAAAAAATGTCTCATGAGGGTGAAATAAGAGTACACAAACCGCAGGGCAGCTTTGTGGCGAGCTGAATGTGCGTGGCGACACTGCGGTCCCGATGCCTCAGAGAGTCGGTCAGGGCCTCGTCTCCCGCTTGGCTTCACTGGCCGGCGGGAGTGGAACACCAAGAGCGCCCGCAGGATTCTCAACTCTGTCTTGTCTTAACCGACCGGCCAGAGGGAGGTCGCCAGAGCTTGTACGCTCGGGGGTGGAAGTGTCATTTTCAAGGGCATAACTACGGGGAAACCCGCTCACGGGCCTTCTTCGTGATGGTGAAACCGGCGCCGCACCGCTCGACACCCCAAGCTGCTCACACCCATGTTGCTCCCTGTCGCCTGTTTGGCTGTATGCCTGTGGCGGCCAGAAGGGGGCCCATCTAGTGAGTGGCGAGTCACCGCCTGCCCATTTGTCCGTGTGTTTTTACCATGTGTTTGCAGGGCAGGCGCCATAGTCCTTCAATAGTACCAGTTAACCATTCCACTAACATATCACCTCCATAACCCAGTTTCTTAGCTACCACTTTTTGACAATAGTTTTTACACTAACCGGGGAATGTCGTTGGGTACATTTATATAGTGTATACAACGATATTCGCCGGTTTGTGTCACATAGCCTTTAGATTAAAGTGTCTAACGGGCCTCTACGTGTTGGCTTCGGCCCCACGCACGCCTCCCAAATGACCGGGACTCCATAGTCCCGTGATATGGAAACGACATACATAATAATAATAATAATATTCATTTAATTCAGACGAATCCATATTATGTTAGTAACAATTTACTTACGAACTAATGTTAGTATAATAATATAGGTAATCTAGGTATTTCATGGCACAGCATGTAGCCGCACCCAACGGCGCATCATCGGGGTCTCCCACCGATCTGTAAACACCCTTGTAAACTTGCCCACATGTTTATCATAACTACGGCCACTGTTACATTATCGTACAAGGAGTTTCGAATATGTAGAGATGGTGGAACTAACGATATTTTTTTTCAAAACTTGTAACTATCAGTTCGTGGCAAGAATAATCATCGTGGTTTAGTGGCTTGGCTTGCAAACGATGAATAACCGTATATATTTCGATTTGTTTTTACTTATGAGATAGTTTTTTTTTTTTTAAAGACAACTCCCGCATTAGGGTACAAGCCCTGTGTCGCGGGGGACTATACAAACATACAAATCACGGACACAAAGTACACCCAGACTCGGAACAACAATTTGTGGATCACACAAAGTGGTGTCTCGTGTGGGAATCGAACCCACGACCTCTTGCGTAGCAGTCGGACACACTCCCATTGCGCCACAGTAGCAGTCAGCTAATATGTAAAGCCTACTTAGCTATGAGTAACATACAAGTATGGTCACACATGACTAACAATCTTCCTTTCTCAGTGGCGCGGTGGAAGTGTGTACGACTGCTGCGCAAGTCCTGCGGTCGACTGCTTGAATCCCTTGGCTTGGCTTAAGCAATGGGTTTTCTGTGGTTTTCGTTACATACTTACAACGTTATACCTGACTGACCTGTTGGTTTAGTGGTTAATGACCCTGATTGCTAAGCAGGAGGTCGTGAGTTCGGTCCCCACCCAAAAATTAAAAAAAATCTGTGTCTTAGTGCTATTTATCTATAAGATGTATGTATTTAGATATATATAACTATGTTTATTAGTTATCTGGTTTCCATAGTACAAGCTCTGCTTAGTTTGGGATCAGATAGCATTGTGTGAGTTGTCCCAAGATATTATTATTAATAATTACTTATTAATAATTTTCGATGGAATTTGTACGAAAATGTTGTTACTTTTCATTTGATCAGCTGTTCGTCGTAAACTTGCAAAGCCTACTTAGCTGTGACAGTGTTCCTTTAAATTTCACTATAATACCACTGCAGTATTTTTTTTTACATACCCAACATCAACCACTTAGCTGGCAAGGGGGGGACACACATGACTTAAACAAAAATTTACATTTTAGCTTAATATTTCACAAATTTATCTCTAAATCTAAAAATAGGTTTCGCAACCCCTAAACGTTTTTAAAAGACCTATCTAATGATACCTCACACGATGGAGAGAAAAAAAATCTCATCCCCACTTTTCATAAAAAAATGTTTTTCAAGATATAATGTTTTGACTTTTTAGGTTTAAGTAATATGTGTATCAAAATTTAAAAAAAAAAACAAAATTCTTGATTCACTTACGATGCAAAACAACTCTTGTGATACGTCGGGATGCTACATGTACATGTAATGCCAAGTTCGCCAACAATAGGTAAAGCCGGAGAAAAGAACCTGGCAATAAAAAAAATTTCCTCCAAAAATTCCCTCTTAAATTTCTCATTCATGTTAAATTACATCCTTATAGCATTAACAGTCTCTGAGCTAAGCTGCGGACGGACGGACATGGCGAAACTATAAGAGTTCAGTTTTGCCATTTTGGCTACGGAACTCTAAAAATCTTGTTAACCACTTCTACTAAGCTAAATATTCGAGCTAGGATTGTTTAATTCCGTAGTCTAACATAACAGTAACGTACAATGGTTAACTAAGCTAATACTACTGACAGTGAATACTCGGCTTAACTAAGTGTTAAACTACGATGGTAAATTTAATCATGTTTTATCACGGACTTCCGGACTGAAATAGTATTAAAAAGAGGTGTTGTATCGTTCCAGATTGATGTAATTATATTGTATTGGCAGGATATTGTGACCTTTGCCTTTCTTTGAGTTAAATCTAAGTTATTACACTTATTACTTATGAAAGAGAATGCGGATATGATACACAGACATAGAGCTGCCTGTCCATTGTAGTGGAGCGAGTGTGTGGAGCGGAGAAACGGAGAAATATTAACCATTAGGATCGTCCACCGTTTTTATTTTATTTATTTATTTATGTTAGGAAAACCAACAGCACTTGGCAATTATATTTGAAGAGTAAGACACATGCAACAGTTAGCCAATAAAATTAAAAAGTGTGCAGACTGCATGTACATGTAATGCCAAGTTCACAAACAATAGGTAAAGCCGGAGAAAAGAACCTGGCAATAAAAACTCGCGGCCACTCTTTTCAAATTGCCAATTTTACAATGTTTGAATGTTTATAAACTTGATATGGGGGTAAGGTGCTGCGACTAATATACTATCCACCATGTTAAAGGACTGATGCAAATTGTATTATCAAAAAGTAAAAACATGAGATAAAGCTAAATCAGCCTTAGTGGGTACATTATAGAAGGAGCATCTACTTACAACAAAGGTAAAAACTATATGTGCTTAAATATTGGCCAAAATACTTGTAACGAATGATTAAATATAAAATATTAATTCTGATATCAAAAGGAAGAAAAGAATGGCCTTTATTGAGCGTTATTAGTATTCGGTGTATACTATAATTGTGTGTAGAAGTTAAATGAATTCAACTGACGACAAATTATAAACTAACTTAAAAATAAAAATCATTATATAAAACATGTGAATGTCGAGGCTATCTAGCTCCTCGACACCACGGACATAGTGCGAAGACTCAAAAGGACGAAACCCTAGAGTTAGTTTAGTGAGTGAGTGTTACTTAGTGCAATAAGTGCTACCCATTAGAACACAAGAACAAAGTGATCCCCTTTCATAAAGACAATAAGAAAAAGTGCCAATGGACACATTCTTAAGTTTTAGTATACAATACAGCAGATTAAGTTAAAATCAAATTATTTATTAGTCTTTAAGACTAGATTGTATTGGAATGACAATTCCAATCAGGGTTCCACATTTATAGCTGACCCTCGCAACTTCGTCTGCGTTAAATTAACCTGTTTTTGCAAAATAGGGGTAAATAAAAAAATAGGGGTTGATCGTAGAAGGGTGAAAATTCAGGGTTGTATGTATTTTTGCATCCGGTATCATAAAAAAATAAAAATTACCTAAAAAAATTAGGTGTGGACTACCCTTAACATTTAGGGGGATGAAAAATAGATGTTGTCCGATTCTCAGACCAACCCAATATGCACACAAAATTTCATGAGAATCGGTCGAGCCGTTTCGGAGGAGTTAAATTACAAACACCGTGACACGAGAATTTTATATATTAAATATATATTTATACATAAAACTACAAAAGAAGTCCCGACTCAGCACTCGCCTCACCGTTTCCAGATTAATGTGAGTAATGTTTCCAGGAACAAAAAATATCAAAATTGAACTCCTTACTTTTATTGTTTATATATCTTATATATTGTTGTTTATATATCTTGTATATTGTTTATATATCTTATATCTTGCTCGCTCTCCACATCAACGTATTTTGCCGATAATTACAGGGAACCACTAGTATCAAATGAATATTTTTTTTAGCAACCCTATTGGTTGATATTTCTCCGCTACTTCGCTCCTCGGCCTCGCTCAACTTCACTGGATAGGCAGCCTAACACCTACCTATACTCAGTAGCGGATCCAAGGGAGGGCTAGGGGGTTCAAGACCCCCCCCCCCCCCAAATCTTTTACCATTCAACATTCGATTCGTGTAAGTGGTGCAGTCTAAAAAATGCAGAAACCGGGAAAATTGCCGAAAACGAAGTTGCGCCGGTCAGCTAGCAGAGGACAAAACAGTGATCAAAGACTATTATATAACACACAAAACAGGCAGATACGCGAAGCACCTCGTTACAAATACACAGAAGAGGCGTGCTCTCTAATTTGAAAACTTAATGCTTTAAAGCTTGTGTCTTATTGCTAGCGAAGCGCCGCAATTAGCTTCCAGAGTCCGTTTAACTCGTAACGTTTCTCGTAAGATTTCTTTGTGAAGCTTCCACCAAGTTTGGAAATAAATGACACCAATATCGTTCCTACAGGTCAGAAAAAAGCTTAAAAACTATATATTTCTTAGTAAAGGTACATATCATAGTTTATATACATATATGAATATTATTACTAACCAGTTTTGACACTGTACGGTCTGAGACAGCCAGGCGAAGCTGTTTCTTACCCATTAGGAGACCTTTCGTATCTACAGATGGATTTGTCTCTAGACTTTACATATTAACGAAATATTCAGGAATCATTATCATTGCAGCATTGCATGTATCTTCTAACAATTATAATGGCTATCCATTTTCATCATCCAAGAAAGAAATGCAGCTCATCTATGTCCCGCTCATTACTCTTTCACAGTGGGACCTAAGCCTAACAGTCTAACATAATGAAGTAAGAAGTGCACGTAATAGTAGTTTGTATGGGGCGTGTCTTACTTAATGGTAGTCAAACAATTTTATTAAATTCAATTAGGTTAATAGTTTAATTATAGACTAATCGATAATTGTCAAACAAGGTACGCTACTATAATGGCTAAGTGGCGCAGTGGGAGTGTGTACTGCTGTGCAAGCGGTCGTGGGTTCGATTTCCGCACAGGATACCTCCGTGTGGTCTACAATTTTTTGTTCCGAGTTGGAAGTAAATTGCGTCTGTTAGGTGTATATTTGTAAGACATAATGCTTATACCCTTCTGGTAAAGCGTAATACCGTTTGTCCACCGCAGCCCGTCAACGGGAAACCACCGTGAACGAGATTATTTTACTTCAGCGACCGGGACGGTGAACAAACGGCTATAGTAATTCTGTGTATCGCTACTTCGGTAACGTCATGACGTCCCATTGACGAGCTGCAGTGGACAGACGCCCTAAGTTGTTTTGAAAAAAAAAGAAATAAAAATAAGTTGCTGATGGGGCTGCCGCGGCACTGTAGTGCATCTAGCATGTTTGCCAAAGCACGCATAGATGGTTTTCACGCCATAATGCGCAAACGGAGCGCATCCATCATGCGCAGGGTGCGCGACAGCCCCAACAGCATACTGCTCACAGTAGCAGACCGGTGGAATAGCCCGATGTTGCAACATTGGATACGCCTACATGCGAATGTCGCGCGGTGGTTGTAACATAGATATAAGTAATAACATTAGTTTTTTTTAAATCAGGTATACTAACAAAATGAATTGTGTCTGAAATTAAAAAAGTTATTAATTATTATTATTATTTAAAATTTACTCGGACCACACTTCGAACATGACTCTCGAATGGCTCGATGTTTTGTCACAACCTGATTTGCACTTATCTGTTGCATATATCTCCAACACGTTGCGGAGCTGTTAAAATTATGGCAGCTCAGATTGTCGCCATTTTCAAAGCCGTCAGATTGATATAATTGTCCATATTCGTTCGTTGTTGTTGAGCGTTTGATCTCATTGATCAAAAATGATTGATGATTGAAATGTTAGATGACTTAGGTAGACATCCTTGACATATAGGTAAATAACAGAAATTTATGTAAGTAATTGGATTTATACTATTTGACATTTTATGTAAAACTAGCTGACCCGCGCAACTTCGTCTGCGTAAATTTTCCCCGTTTTTGCAAAATTTTTTATTGCTGCTCCGCTCCTATTGATTGCAGCGTGAAGTTATATAAGCCCATAACCTTCTTTAATAAATGGGCTATTCAACATTAATAATAATTTTTCAATTCGGACTAGGTGTTTCTGAGATTATTGCGTTCAAACCAAGAAACAAACAAACTTTACTTACTTACTTTCAGCTTTATAATATTAATATAGATTATGCTAAATCGAATCGGATAAACTTTGAAAAGGTTATGCGCTTCACATAACACTAAACGAACCGATTTCTGCGTGGTTTTGTTGGAATGTCATTTCAGATGTCTTGATATGAATTTCCACTGTATAATGCTGATGTAGAAACATTAAAATCTCCTAGTTACTTTATGTAACTTAATGTACCATAAGTCCTTTAATTTTTGCAATTATTTAGACTTATTCAGCACAGATATTTCTTACTGCATATCACCAAAAAAAATAGACTTTTTTCATTGATTTTGTAGTCATAATGATTGAAAAAGCAAAATTTGCGCTACATTGCAGCCAGCAGTGTGAACCTTTTCAGATCTAATTACGACCAGTGAGTGTCCCGTTTGGGAATATATATATATTTTTTAAATATTATGATTGAATAGGCACACTAAGTAGTGGCACTGGTTAAAAGATGGCGCTGATTAAACGAAATCAGATACGCTTTATTTGTAAAAACAGGTAGTATACAAAGACCTTAAATATTGACAGTTTGTAAAGTTTAATAAACCGGCGGTAGCCCAATGGCTAAGGCATCGGTCTCGCAATCGTGAGGTCGTGGGTTCGAATCCTACCGACGTGAACCTACTCCTAACACAAGCCTTTGAGCTTAGCTGAAGGGGTTAACAAGATTGTTAGTAATGTGAGACTAAATCCCACATAGCTAGTTATCTTATTTAAAAAAAAATGTTTTACTAGATCTAGCCATAAACCTACAACTCCCTAACATTTATTGTTGTACTCTTTTTCTAAGTCTTTCTAATGACGATGACCTCATACAAATGTCTGTAAATACGCTGCTAACACCCACAGAGAAATTGTTCTACCGTAAAGCGGTCACACAATTCGTGAGAAGATATGTCGAAAACAAACAAAAAGTGAAAGTTTTTGCACAACACCCTGCTAACTATTGACATAACACCCACGAACTGATTAGATTACACTAACTATCTTATCTATTATGTCATAAATGTTAGATTCTGTTATATTAAGGTTACATGCATAAAAAATAAAGAGAGTACAGAATGTACGGAAGGGTTGTGTTTTTCGCGCGTATCTTGTATGTATGTAATATTCTTTATTACCTGATATCTCACTAATTTCATGCAGTCGGAGGCACTTCACTAAGTTCATCGAGATTCATTAATGCCTCCGACTGCATGAAATTATAGAATTATGTGGATCCCCCACATCTAATATATATAAATCTCCAGTCACGATGTTTGTCCGCGATGGACTCTGAAACCGCTTAACAGATTTCGTTCAAATTTGCACGCAATATGCAGTTTAGTCCAACTTGAGAGATAGGATAGCTTAGATCTTTAATTATAGTCGCTATTACTAAAAAAATTAGGGATCCCATGTCCACCCGTGCGAAGCCGGGACGGGCCGCTAGTAATTCTATAATTTCATGCAGTCGGAGGCAGTTAGTCCTAGTTTCCATCTTTTTTGTGCAGGCGGATTTTTTATTTTTATAATTTATTTTTTTATTTACCCGACTGCTTGAGGCGTATGTATATTTTCTACTGATGTTCCTATGTCCACTGATAACTCCACAAGGGCTCAACCGATAGTGATAAACGATACGTCATTAGATCCATCTGGATGACGCGAGTGTCACTGGGTACACACAATTCTTAAATAAACAAATGGCGGATTTAAAGCGCATAAATGTTCGGGCTGGGATTTTTTTTTTCTAAGATCCTTGAGTGGGGTATTGAATCGAAAAGCTTTAGAAGGCGAGTACGAAATATATGTACTTAACCTATATGTGTAAAAAAGGTTAGAAGTAGCAAATCAAAAATCAATTAAGTTCAAAACGTTCATAGTAAAATAAAATGTAAATATCATACAACGACTAAAAAGTACTAAACTAAAAATAATTAAATAAAAAAAAATCCCCCGTGCAAAAAGACAGAAACAAGATACCCTTCATATTTGATTTAATGCACTCTATTAAACTTAATATCGTGCATAATATTAAGTATCTTGTTTCTGTCTTTTTGCAGGTGGGTCTTTTTTTAATATATGTTCGTAAACTTTCGCGATTTGTACACATCATACAATTTTTGAAGCACCGGGTCTTAATCGCGTAAATATTTTATTGTGATCTTTGTTTTATTGCCCGACGTTTCGATGTTAATGTTATCCTTGTTACACAAAAGTAGACTTCCAATGAGGGTGTTCACGAAAATTTACGCCACTAGTTGGCGCCACTTTGACAAGAGGCCTTTTTTTGTGCACAGTTCCACTAAACATTTTTCAGTGTTTAATTTAAAAACCTTGCTAATAAAAAATACACTGTGATACACAATTGGGGATTTGACTACTATCAAAATAAAATATTTTTTAATAACCATGTAAAAATATGTCATAAAGTATTCTGAAAAAATATATTCATCTATTAATTTAACGTGTTTATTAATTTTTAATCATAAAGAAAAACACTAAAAGAAAATAATTTGACTATAGAAAACATGACGTCATATGCTAGCATTCCATACAGATTTGTACGGAGCGGGTCGTTTTTGACGTTTCTTAAAAAGAGGTTGATTTGACTTCAGTCAAATACCCTATTTCGTTTGTCAAATTACCGTCTCCAAATGTTAAAATAAAATGGAATCGTTGTTGTCGGCGGTAACCTGTCATATATGTACCTACTATGGAGATCCGTGCTACATTCTACAAAATTGTAAAATAAACCTACTTTGTTGCAGCCTTCGACTTAAACAGCACCAATATCAATCACCTATGTATCCAATACACAGATAAATCGTAATAGCAATTTATCGGGCACCATTCATTTAATAGAAAATGCTTTCAATATGTATTCCAAGCGATTACGTTAACGTATTTGTCATAGCTGGGATAAGATAATAAATTTGATGGATTATTCTATGTTTGCATAAGAACTATGGGCGTTATGTAAAATTTGTAGACGCAAATCATTTGATTGATCTACATATTATATAGATTTTTATGAGCAAAGTTTGACCTACTACAGTTGGATCAACGTAACTCGGCCGGATTGAAGTTAGGTTCATATCACTTTCGCGCATGTTATAGAGACTCTGAAATTACTTACGAAAACGATTAATTATGTTTAATCGATTAAAAAAACTAACAAAATTTTAATTCAACAATATTAAAATACGATTTAAACGAATTCATAAAAGTTTAAATTTAGAACAGTTACAGTAAATACTAAAGAAAGTTTGAAAGACAATTTCTTTACGAAAATAATCACAAAAAACATGAGTTAGTAATATTAATTGGGTAGATGACTACAGTAAAAGTAATTATTTTATACTAATTAGGTAATAGTAGATCTTAAAATGCTATGTAAATAACTGTTCTTTTACATTTTAACATGTTTTTGAATTTAAAAGCATGAAAACGAATACTAAAAATAATGATTTGACAATAGGAACTTATGACGTCACAGGTTCCTATTCCATACACGTTTCTATAGAGCTTGTCGTTTTGACATTTCATAAAAAGAGACTGATTCGACTTGACAGTCAACATCCCTATTATGACAATGTAATTCTCTTGGTTTAGTTACCACCCCCGCCCCCCGCTTCCTGTCACCATTTACTTCCAAAAAATGCATCTCCCCAATCACTTTCGCCAACTTCAATCCGGTCAAGTTACGTTGATCCTACTGTAAGTAATAAGTATGTTAAATAACTAAATCTATAGGCTTTTCAAATGAGTTGATAACTGTCATGATGACATTTTGTTTTTGATTGAAATCAGTATCATTTCAAGAAAAGTCGACCTTTTCTTTTTGTATCCGTTGCTTGAAAACATGAAAACACGTGAGCTATCACTTAATCATAATCACACTAATATTATAAAGGCGAAAGTTTGTGAGTGTGTGAGTGTGTATGTTTGTTACTTCTTCACGTATAAACGGCTGAAGCGATTTTAATAAAATTTGGTATGGAGTTAGCTGACACCCTGGATTAACACATAGGCTAATAAACCGCGGGTAACACCGCGGGGCGCAGCTAGTAAATAATAAAAATATTTTTTTACTTAGGAAGCAAAATACTATATTTGTTAAAATCGATTTTACATGTACATGTAATGCCTGTTCGCAAACAATAGTTAAAGCGGGCGAAAAGAACGAGTCAATAAAAACTCGCGGCCAGTCTTTTCAAATTGCCAATGTTTACATGCTTCTTTGTTTATAAACTTTAAATGTAGGTAAGGTGCTGCCACCATTATATTATACACTATTAGTATATATTTATATTATACATTATTATAAATAAAAATATTATAAACTAGCTGGGTGTCATATCGTAGTTTTTTATACCTTGAGTTACATTATTGTAATTTTCGTTGGGATCTCTGATTTTTGAAAATCGATATAGCCTATAGCCTTCCTCGATAAATGGGCTATCCAACAAAAAAATATTTTAAAAATCGGTTCAGTAGTTTCGGAGCCAATGAAAACAAACAATCAAATGTTTCCTCTTTTTATTATTAGTATAGAAGAAGACATGACATTAAATATATCAACCTCAATGGGTACAACATAGTAGGAGCATCCACTTACAATTTGAAAACTATATGTGCTTAAATGCTTACAAACTATTCAAAATAAATTATTATCTGAATGATAGTGAAAACTTTTTTTTTATTTTAAAGATATCTAGCAATGTTGGATTGAGTCCCACATTACTAGCAATCTTGTTAACCCCTCCAGCTAAGCTCAAAGGCTTGTGTTAGAAGTGGGTTCACGTCGGTAGTATAATGGGTAGGATTCGGACCCGCGACCTCACGATTGCGAGACCGATGCCTTAGCCATTAGGCTCCCGCCGCTTCAAAATCCGTTGCGTACTAAAAGTACATAATAATAGATAGCGGAAAGCGATTTTGTTATAAACTATCTAAAGATTAAGATAACCAATGCTTATTACTTAAGAAATCTATCTTATTTATGTTCATATATATTCGATTAACTCTTTGAAACCCGGTCAGAACACAATGGCGTAGCGAAAGGAAACTGTGCAACAATTTGTCAAATGTCATATCGCTTTCAAACCACCAGTTACATCTGACCCTTCAATCTATAACCAAATGCCTATCAATATTCGTTTGAAGGCACAGTGCGGGGGACGGAGAATGTCTATTTAATCTGGTTAAGGGATTACAAGGTATTACAGGGTGTCAATAGGTGTCGCACATCGTATTAAGCTTCATAGAAATATGAATGGTAATAGTGAATTGATGGCATATTAGATAAGGCGCTTTCATATTAAGTTTGGTTTGTGAAGATGCAATGTTGCCATGGTTTAAGATGAGGTATGTAACAAGAATAAAAACTTCAACTAAAATAGTGACCTGGGTCCTTATTCACCATCTTTTTTTTCGTTTTCGCGTCAAGCCCGCGCTTTTAACTGTCAAAATCTTGACTTAATGGTTTATAGAAAGCTGCGCTTACATCATTCAGCGCCATCTTTGAGCGCCCCGCGCATGCGCCAATGCGCGCGGGCATGCCGCAAATTCGAAAAAAAGAATACCCTGATCAAGTAAAAATTCTGTTTCTATTACATATTCTGTGCTCCTACTAACTTATTTGTTATTAGGAGGCTTAGAATAGGAACATTAACATAGAAATAAGTAATATTGTTACTAACACATTGAGTCATGTTACTTGTAAATAAAAATTATTATATTATATATATCTATACTAATATTATAAAGCGGAAGAGTTTGTTTGTTTGTTTAAACGCGCTAATCTCAGGAACTACTGGTCCGATTTGAAAAAATCTTTTTTTATTGGATAGCCCATTTATCGAGGAAGGCATGGCGGAGGCAGCTATATAACATCGCGCTACGACTAATAGGAGCGGAGCAGCAATGAGAAATGTTTCAAAAACTGGGAAAATTTACGCAGACGAAGTTGCGCAAGACAGCTAGTATATAAAAATAAGGAGCATTGACTCTGAGTGCGCTAGATCAATTATCTTTGGCGCAATACATAAGTCACAAACACCTCGACTCTCTACGTTTTTTTTTTACATGACTGCAACTGCAAGAAAGGGTTATCTCCATAGAATCTGAGGCTTAGATCCATTCATCGTGTTTAGGCTAACTTAGATCAATCATAGCATAGCTTGACAAAACCTGTGTCTGTGACAGTTCAAATTACTCATTCAGCAAGAAATTCTCTTACATACATACAATTACGTGTAAAAACAAGTAGCTACTAAATTAAATACAATTTGACAACATTATGTAAAGTTTAAGCCGAAAAATAGGAGCTAGCTCAGCATTTGACTGCCTCTGTGGCGCGGTGGGAGTGTATCCGACTGCTACGCAAGAGGTCGTGGGTTCGATCCCCACCCAGGATAAAACTTTGTGTGATGAGCATGATGATTTATTCTGTGTCTGGGTGTTATTTATCTTTAATATGTATGTATTTAGAAATATATAAGTATGTTTATCAGTTGTCTGGTTTCCATAGTACAAGCTCTGCTTAGTTTGGGATCAGATGGCGTTGTGTGAGTTGTCCCAAGATATTATTATTATTATATGCCAGGCAAGATGCCTGACGCTGGTTTTCAACTAGCCCCTTTTTATAAATATACTAATAGTATAAATAGATAAATAATATAATAAATTACAGAAAAGTTATATAAAATAATAATTTATAGTAAGAATAAATACCATATTGATAATAATACCTTTTAAACTACTACTTTAACAGATGGTTACTCCCGATGTTATTATTATGTATACTAAGTAATATTATAAAGCTAAAGAGTTTGTTTGTTTAAACGCGGTAATCTCAGGAACTACTAATCCGAATTGAATTTTTTTTTACTATTGGATAGCTCATTTATCGAGGAAGGCTATAGGCTTTATAATATCACGCTACGACCAGTAGGAGCGAAGCAAAATGTTGCAAAAACGGGGAAAATTAAGGCAGACGAAGTTGCGCGGGACAGCTAGTTATATATATATATATATATATCGTCGGTCAAATCACGAAAGGGCGTATCCAACAAAATTTTGGATTTTGAGATATTAGCACCATCGAAATCTATATGTCAAGTTTTAGTATGTCACGAAAAGACGTATCCAAAACTCCAGTGGAAGCGGACTTATAGACCGTTGCGAAGAGCCCTATCTACTACTCCTTATAATTAAAAAAATCACGAAGAGCCATAGCGGTAGTTACGCCTTATCATGGGTTTTATTTTTTCTTCACGAAGAGGCGTATGCAATTTGATGCAAGTAAAAAAAAGACAAATCGAAACTTGTTTTTGTCATTCATCACTGTGTAAATACTAAACTGCAAAGTTTATTTACGAGAGTTAAAAATAACTAATTTCTTTTGTTAAATGTGAATAAATACCCGATTAAAGTGATAATTACGTGCGTGCTTTATATAAGTTACAAGGTAAATTAAAGTTTTATTTTTATTTTATTAGAATTTTTTCAAAACTTAACTTTTTTATTATTAGATTATTTTATTGACTAGACTGAATAAAAACGATGGTTCTAGTGATAGTATAACTACTTAGAGGTTGTGTTTAATCAGTCTGTATGAATAAATAGGATATTTTTGTAATAATTATTGTTATCTTTAGATACTGCGATCCTGCTGCTACTGCGTTATTTATTGGAGGGCCAATTTCGTAAATAATGGATGTGTTGGTGCTATGGAAAGACAGAACTCAAAATGTTGTCAATACACGAGAATTATTGCCCGTTCGAAAAGTTCAGAAGATTACGGTTGGTACTGGTGGTATGGTACATTAAGTGTTATAGGAGAATTAGAATCCTCTTCGTCTGAAGATGAACCACCACTTTCGTTTCATGCCTCTAAAAAACGTATGAAGAATGCAAAAAATTGCTGCGAGTACGGTAATTGTCATTGTCCTATTTTGACCACTTGTATCAAATGTGCTTGTTTCTTGTGCACTGAACATTGTGAAGATGAAGCTCCCTGTTCTAATCATTTCGGTATTAAAACTATTTAGGTACCTACTAGAAAATGAGCACTACCGCTATAAAACAATTTTGAATGGCATGGAATATAATATTTTTGACACACACTCTACGAAGATATTTTTATTTGTACGGACGAGGTGTTTAGTGCTTGTCAGCGTTATTCGTGTCTTCTTTGCTATGACCATTTTGACAACGATTGCTCTACCTGTAAAAAACATGAAACCTATGAAGCTACCCTAATAAACCCTGCTTTACTTGAAAATAACCATAATAATATAGTCAAGACTTTTGAATTTGCCGACTGCACTAATCCTATTTAGACTACCTGCTTTGAATGTGCCTGTTTATTGTGCGATGCTCATTTTGAGTCGCTGCTTGATGTGCCATTATGTGCTGATCATGCTATAAGATATACAGTCTGTTGAATCATTCGTTATATGCTTTTGATATCCATAATGCATGGAATATTGATGCACGCGCAAAAGCAATTGGAGGGTAATTTAGCCCCTGAAAACTTTGTAGTAGATGACACCCCTAGAAAAGGAGAAAAATCAGTAAAAGTAAAAAAGGAACACAGTGGTGACCCATTTAAGTGGACAGTCGTTATGGAATTCAGAGTATTGCGAAGCAACCCAACTGTATTGTTTTTTTTTAAATTGAGCCACTTGGAAACGCAATGCAGATCCATATCACTTATGCGAGCAAATACGCAATGGCTGAGGACAAACGTCGAAAAATTAAACCAATATTTTAATAAAATATCCAATGAGAAATATGAAGACCTAATGAAAATGTGTAGCGGAGATACACCGATAATAAGGAATCGAAAACATGTTTCTTACTACCAAAACCTTCCCCATGACTAAATAGGTAAAAAACAATATAACTGGTGAATATTGTAAAAAATCTTTGTTTGATTTCTGTATTAATATTAGTTACTAGTTCTTCTTTGTTATTTTTAGGTTTAAGTATCTTTAAATAAAGCCTAATCTTTATAAATACTGATTTTGATTTCATTTAAAGCAATAATACTCGGGCGTATATGAAATTACTAATATTGGTGGTCCATCGCGAAGGGGCGTAAATGAAACTTTTTTCAAAAAAATGATTATATCTCTATAATGAACTATAGTACACAAAAACTATAATTAAATATATAAACAGTGTTAGGTACTTCTTTAAATAAGTATCGTACCAAACACATAAACGTATTAGACATAAAGTTATGACAATACATAAGGGTACAATTTCATAAAAATGGCTCTACTGTAAAATTTTGCAAAACACAGATACGCCTTTTCGTGTTTCGACCGACGATATATATATATATATATATATATATAATGCCGTGTGGTGCCGGCTTAAGAATAGTACCACCCCATCTCTTCCCGTGGGTGTCGTCAAGGCGACTAAGGGATTTCACACCGGAGGACGGGCAGCAGCGTCCTCTGCGTACTTAAAGCCGTACTGCGATCACCAACCCGCTCGCCAAGCGTGGTGATTATGGCAATTACCCCCAGGATCTACATACTAGTAGGTTCTACTGGGGAGACCCGTGCCCAGCAGTGGGCCATCATATGGGTTGATATGTATATATATATAAGGGCAAAAGTATTCACACTTGGCCAGTTATCCGCGCCTGAGCGAAAGCGACCTTTTTATAATTTGTACAAACAAAGGTGATTCACGTATTTAAAGCAGTGCAGTTGCAGTTCAATTGCAGTTAAGTTTCGATTAAAACAGCCATATTCGTATTCTTGGAACTTTGGGATCGATCTCAAATACGCTTGCGTCAAGTATGCGTCTCGAGAGCGCAATAACGACATTCTAGTACGGTGCGCAAGTGTTTTTATGATCGATCACAAAGTTACAAGAATAAAGAGGCAAACTGACGGTGCAACTGACACACCGTACCAGAATGCCGCATACCTGACGCAAGCGTATTTGAGATCGATCTCAAATTTTACAAGAATACGAAAATGACAGTTTTAATCGAAACTTTACTGCAACTGCACTGGTTTAAACACGCGAATTGGCCCGCTGTTAAACTACTTGTAGGTAGTACTACTGACTTGGACCCAAACTTGAACTTAGCCTAAATGATTAACAAGAGATGACAGCAATAAAAGCAAGCAAGACCATCGTGAGATTAAACAATCTATCATTATGCAAATAAAACAATTACGTCTTCTACATTTCATCAGCCAAACGCGCCGTAGGGAGCGCCGACTACATTTCACTTTTGACTTTAAAAGTATCGCAATTACTATTATCTACATACTGTAGATAGGTATGGCCGATCAATCATTAATCATAATTCATAATCGTAATCATAATGAACGTGGTGCGTACAGGAGTTTGTTTTTGATTATTTAATAGTTACTTGTTTTGGTGCTTATAATAACACGGTTTAAAAAATATGCTATTATGCTAGTAACAAAATAATGTAGTATTAATATCTTATTTTTATTAACCATCGGCGCAAAAAGAGGGGTGTTATAGGTTTATCACGTGTGTCTGTCTGTCTTTGGTATGGTAGGGCCCACACAGATATATTTTTGGATGCAGTTTTTAGGGTTCCGTAGTCAAAATGGCAAAATTGGAACCTTTGTAGTTTCGTCATGTCCGTCTGTATGTCACAAACATTTTACTCAAAAACTACACAATTTATATGGATGAGGTTTGGAGTATAGGTGTCTTGTATGAGCTGCTATTTAGTTCGATTGTTAATTAACAAAAATAAATATTTCTAGGGAGGGCAGTCCAGAAGCTGGCCCTACACTGAGCATGGTTAACATTCTCTTGCCTGGTTTTTAGGGTTCCGTAGCCAAAATGGCAAGTGCAATTTTTTGTTAGAGACAATTGTCCCCCCCCCCCTGCCAATTAAATGGTTAACTGGTATGTGAAAAAATTCACGGTAGTAGTATATATAGTGAAATTAAAAGGAAAACTGTCACAGCTAAGTAGGCTTTACAAGTTTACGAGTAACAGCTGATCAAATGAAAAGTCACAAAATTTTCCTACAAATTCCATTAAAAATTAATATTAAGTAGATATAACTTTGTAAGTATGAAACAAAAACAACAGATAACCCACTTTTTAAGCCGCTTTATTAGGATGGGGGGGGGGGGTGACTACGGAACCCTACATTGTGCGTGGCCCGACATGCACTTGGCCGGTTTTTTTTTATTAGAAAGCTAATAGACTATCTAATCGGAATATTTCTTAGATTTTTTTATGGAAATCCAGGAGTTGTAAAGATAGTCAAATCTTTATGTCACATTTTTTAGCTTGCCTTAGAAGGGCCCTATATCAATATTTTTAGGGGGCCCGATGCCTGAATTGTGAGTCACTCGTACAAATTTGTAATGTGTGTGGGGGGGGGGGTGCTGATGCACGTTCGGGGCCCTTGTAGCCAGTATCAACCCGGCTGATATAGCGGTAGCTACACCCCTGTGTCACATGATTGTGGACAACTACCTGTTTGTGACTATTGGACTTAATCGCTTGAAAATTATGAAAAACATGTGTATGTGCTGTTTCAGATTATAGTCTATCTCTATGCTAAATTTATTGCTGCTGCATGATTAAATAACAAACATCCATCCATACATCCAAACTTTCGCATTTATCATTTGCAGAAAAACCAGCCAGTTAAATTTTAAACAAACTCCCAATGTACGCGAGCCGTAGTCGATGTTGAAGAGTGGTATAACATTTTATATGCCTCGGGATTTTAGTCCTCCGTGGACTAAAGTCTGCGGTTTGTGCAGCTTCTATATGATTTATTTACAAAATCCTCATTTAATGTTATATTATATTATATGTATTACGCTTACTCTTCCACTTACTTGTCATGTAACTTTAATTACTTGTGCTCCAACCATGGCAGATATCTTCGTTCTTCCAACAATCTGTTTGTCCTATGTCTTACTCATTCTTCTGGATTCGTCGGATCCTCTTTCCTTTCTTCAATCTGTCTTACTCTGGAATGCACTGCCTCCCGAAATTAGGATTGCACCTAACTGCTTCAGCTTTAAGACAGGTTTGTATGTTATTCTTCAAAGAATCAGTTGAGTTATCATGTCAATAGAATAACATTTTGAATATTTGTATATTATGTGTGGTTGTATGTATTTATGTAGGTATGTATATTTATTTGTATGTATGTTTGTAGGTAGGTACTTATATTCTTATTTCATTTTAAAATATTTTATATTGACTGCCTCTGTGGCGTGGTGGGAGTGTATCCGACTGCTACGCAAAAGGTCGTGGGTTCGATTCCCACACGGGACACCACTTCGTGTGATCCACAATTTGTTGTTCCGAGTCTGGGTGTGTCCGTGACTTGTATGTTTGTAAAGTACCCCGCGACACAAGTTTTGTAATCTACCGCGGGAGTCGTGTAAAAAAAAAACAATTTATTATCGTTTCCTCATAAATAGTTTATGGTTACTGAGGAGTTAAAGATAATCTTTATCTAAAGCTTTACTCTTGCGTGGTCTAGCGAGACAGATGATATAGTAGGTATTGTCACAGAAAGGTGCATGCTTTTTCAAGTGGATTCGAGAGGAATAAAAGCGTCAAACTGAAAATCCAATTTCATAAAACCAAGTCAATGATGTCGCAGTTTCAAGCATTATGCTTAAGAGAAAAAGGTGCCATGACACTCATGGGCCACACTTTCAAAAACATCGCAATAATTTTATGGGTCTAATAAATGAACTAAGAAAAAGCGGTAGGTACTTTAAGATGGCTCGCGAAGTTTTCTACCAAGTAATAATTTTAAAGACAGTTGTTAAAGAGAATTAGCTTTTACCCCATTTTTTTTAATGTATATAAAATAATAATTCTTTAATAGATAACACATCTAGATAGCCGATCACACGTTTGAAAAAAACAAACATAGCGGCTGTGAGATGTCAAAATAAAGAGGTGTGAAAAAAAAAAGTTGTTTTTGGATATTGCAATATGGGTATCAAATTAAAGGGCTCATCTAAAGCATTTCAAAAAGATAATTATGACTGTAATACTAAAAAAGTTAGTTAGCAACCATTCTTTTTTCAATTTTCAATACTTGACAATAGCTGTGACAAAAGTTAGTTGTTACATTGGTTGCATCCTATATCCACTAAAAAGTAGTAAATAAAAAATAAATCTAAAAAATAAAAACCGCCTGCACAAAAAAGATGGACACAAAATCCCCTACATAATTATATAATTTCATGCAGTCGGAGGCACTTTACTAAGTTAATCGAGATTCATTCATGCCTCCGACTGCATGAAATTATATAATTATGTAGGGGATCTTGTTTTCATTTATTTTTGTGCAGGCGGTTTTCTTATTTTTATTTCTCTCTTTCACGCTTTGCAGTCAATATTTACTTTTTCAATGTGTTAACAGAACACCTTCACACCCGCCCTTTTCGGGTCAGACAGAGGCTAAATTTACACGTTGTATAGGTATAATAAGCTTGCAAAGTTTTTAACAAAATTCTGATTACTTGACACAAGCTTATACAAAAAAAAAACACCGTAATGTCAATTTTCAAATGCTGGACTAGAAACGCTGATAAACCATAGACAAAAACTGGTAGAGATTAATTTATACATTCAATGATAGTTCAATTTACTGTGTCCAATCTGTGTGCGTACTTGATTGACTCACTTTTACTTTTTTATTAATTCTTACAATTACTTGCAGCAGTTAACTGTGTTGCCTAGTGTGGCTATCAAGTGAAAATTCATTCAATTTTAATTGAATCCAGTGTTTTATGGGTTAAGAGATGATCTTAAGTTGATTATGAAATATTTTGATGAATTCGTATATGCAATCGGAAGTCTGCATTCCTTGTTAATTGTTTCGAATTTTAGACTGCGTAACATGTTGTTTTTGTAAGGTTAGATAAGGCTTGCTTTTATATTTTTCGAATTCCTTATGTAGGAAGTGAAGTGAACTGAACAACTTCCCAGTTGATTATGGCCGAATAGTGAATCGTCACTTAGTTTTGTTAGCGTCAACATTTTTCGGTTTCTGTTGTTTTTACTTAATAAAACCCGTAAAGAAAAAGAGGAAAATATATATCTACCCAAATATACCTATTGATTTATAGGTACTGAACAAATCCAAAGTGTCAACACTTTACGAGGATAATATTCAACCGACTTCAAAAAGGAGGTTCTCAATTCGACTGTATGTTTTTTTTTGTATGTTTGTTCACCGATTACGCAAAGATGGCTGGACCGATTTAAAAAAATATTTTTGTGTCTTCCAAGTCGGTATCATTGTCATTAGATCACGATCTGATGATGGGATCCTGGAGAAATCGAGGGAACTCTTAAAATATTAAAGGGAAACCTACAGTGATTTAGGTATATTTCATAGTGATTCGAGCATTTACTCTTAAAAAGCACCAATTGATGAAGTGGAACTGATGATGAAGACCACAAATTACGAGCGGACCTGTTCAATATTTCAAAGTTTGTGATTTAGTTACTTTAATGTGGTATTGAGTAGCACTTTATTCTCGTCATACTACTATTACACAATGTGATAGAGCTGATAGTGAACTCCTTAACAATTAACGGCTCTGCATCGAGGCAAGCAATATTTTGTAAAAGGATTTGAGCAGTTGACAAAAGCCTATTGTAACCTAAGTAAATTACAAACCAACCCACAAAATATACCTAGATTCTAGGTATATTGAGTTAAGTGTTTAATTTGTTAAATTGTTGTGTAAAATGTTTAATTTGTTTTTGTTATTCTAGGTCCTAGAATAACAAAAACAAATTAAACATTTTGAAGCTGGTGCCGAATAAAACATAAAGATTACTATTTCATAGCACAACATTTTCTTATTTCGTTTTCACATATTTTATATTACCGGCTCTGTGGCGCGGTGAGAGTGTGTCCGACTGCTACACAAGAGGTCGTGGGTTCGATTTTCATACGGGACACCACTTTATGTGATCCACAAATAGTTGTTCCGGGTCTGGGTGTAATTTGTTTCCGTGACTCTTGTATGTTTGTAAAGTCCCTCGCGACACAGGCCTTGTACCCTACTGCGGGAGTCGTCGATTTAAAAAAAAATCAAAAAACAAATACTGTTCACAATATAAAATCTATAGTTTAGCTGCCAACAAGTTTACTCCACCTACTTCCATTTTTATTATTTCTACATCACCCTAAGGTTGACTTTTAGCATTAAGTCAGCCTTTGTACTAAAACTGTGCATAAAGAAAAAATATATATTTAAATTCAGACTAAAAAAAATGTGAGAGCTTCTTATTAGCAACATGTTTATCAAGTAACTATATAAATACTAAAATTAAATCTGAAATAATGAAATAAATATGAATAAAAAAAAATCCCAAGATGCAAGATACATATTAGGTAGTGGGGTACTTTCATTAAGTACAAACAATATGTCCAAAGATAAATGTAGTACTTATGGACTGTGAACTTTCATTTGGGACCACTTAACACTAGATAATGTGTGAAAGTGATCTTCAGATGAGATCAGCACGCCCAATATTAGTTCTGCGCCTACGCATGTGTGTATAAAACACAAATCAATCATATTATAATCATCACAGTTCGCAACCGAATATACAGGGTGATTTGTAATATAATAATAACCTCCTGATCGTGGCTTCTTTACATAACACTAAATAACTTTGTAATATAAGTTTTGGAAAATGTTTAATATATTAACCCATAATCACCTACCACTTGTTTTTGAAGTTATGACCTTAACCACTTACAGACTATTTTATTGGAGTAAAATCGCTGTTTATTGTAAGGTTTAGGTCCTAACCCTTAACACCAAGAAACAAGACAAAGAAACATCGATTTTACTCCCTGGTCTCTTTGATATGTGGTAAATGATTGTGTTACAAGTAGGTTGTAAAGGTTCAATTTGCATTTATTTTTTTCAAAAATTATATTACAAAGTTATTTGGTGTAATGTATTTTGTTTTTTAAGATAACTAGCTAATGTGGTATTGTGTAACCAGAGGCTTAGGCCCTAAACCTGACAAAGAAACATCGTTTTTTCTCGAGTGCCTCTCAGATGTGTGCTAAATGGTTGTGTGACAAAAGTAGGTGGTAGGTGGTGAAGGGTTAATTTGTAATCTTTTTTTTTCACAAATTATACAAAGCTAGAAGCCAAAAGGTTACTAGTATATTAAAAATCACCCTGTATAATAGCAATTATATGTACGTCGCTGTAATTGATGTGTATTGTGACTTATTGATTGGGGATTTCATCATTTTGATAGCTAAACTAAGCAGAGCTTGTACTATGGAAACCAGACAACTGATAAACATACTTTTAAATGTTTAAATACATATATATTATAGATAAATAACACCCAGACACAGAATAAACCAGCGTGCTCATGACACAAAGTTTTATCCTGGGTGGGGATCGAACCCACGACCTCCTACGTAGCAGTCGGATACACTCCCACCGCACCACAGAGGCAGTCTAAAGACAGGAATCGAACCATCTATCGGAACTATGTTACTAAACTTCAAATTTTTCTACTCTTCCTCTGCACCCGAGTCAGGCGCTTGCGTCATCTAGCCGATAGTATGACAATGAGAGGTCTGACAAATTTCGAAAACGGTTATTAATTGACGGACCGGCAGTGAAAACGTTGTTTACCCTCTGAAATGATTTAATCTGCTTCCATGTCACCACTGAGCCACATTCTCCCGGACAGGATCCAGTACTAAAGGAACCCTATTAATAAAACTTCGATGTCCGTCCATCTGTCACAGGGCTCTATCTATTGAACCGTAAGACTTGCTAATAGAAACATTGTAACTAATATATATTTAAATAAAATATGTTATTACTCTGTAGTAGCGTTCACTATTTACCTACGTAGGTATATAGTAAAGTTAAAAGGAAAACTATCACAGCTAAATATGCTTCACAAGTTTACGAGTAGGTAATAGCCGACCAAGTGAAAAGTAACAGTAATTTTAGTACAATTTCCATTAAAAAATATTTATAACTATAAAGTTGTTAGTAGGTTGAAACAAAATAATAGAAAACCTACTTCTTAGTCCGTATTTTTGGTATGGGCAACTACGGAACCCTACATTATGCGTGGCCCGACATGCACTTGCCAGGTTTTTAAATTTATTTACTCGTTGAATGTAGAGTAGGGATGTTACGGAGGTAGTTTTATCGGAACTGAAGTCGGAGTTTATAAATTTGGTTTGTCGGAGTCGGAATCGGAAACAAGTATGTTAAGAATCTAAGACAAAATTAACAAAAATAATCACTCAATTCTTTGTACACAAAAATTCCGAGCGATTTTTTCCCTAAATATCTACAATAACTACGAATTAGCATGATTTTATATCGTCAGCTTAGGTAGGACCCATGTTTCGACTTCCACTCGATTTAAAGTGTCGGAGCCGAAGTCGGAGTCGGAGGTGTAAAATCCGTCGGAATTTCCGACCTTTCGAAGTCGGAGTCCGTAACACCACTGATTTAGAGCGTTAAATACCCATACCTACCTAGTACGGTGAGAAGGGGACCTTCGTTTGCGAATCCTACTTGCATTTAGCCATTTAATCATTAGCTATCATATAACGAGATACAAATTAACTAATAAACTTTTAAATTATGTTTTGATACCTACTTATAACACCGCACCGTGACCATTTTCATCTCATGAAATGTCAAACAATTAAACAGATAAACTAAACAAATTATCACACCCATAATTCATTTGTTTTATAAAAGTGAAACGCCGAACATGTAACGTTTTTTTGAGACAATCAAGTTATGGGAACACCAATTGCATCATTTGTGAGGAAGTGTGAATGAAACTTAATATGAATTGGACAGAGATATGATCTACACATGAGTTTGTAACGAGTTATGTCATTATATTCGGCAGTCGGCACGGTTCACAGGTATAATACGATTACTTTGGGAGTTTGGGACCACGTAATTGTATCAATATGCATTCCTTGAACTATTGTAGGTGTGAAATTATTTTTATTTTTTTCTCAGCGCCTCTATTCTTGTCAATAGAGTGCCTACAATGACAGATTCTAAATCTCTTTACTCTTTTTTCTGTTCTGAGGGTGTAAACGATTATGGTCTTACATATATTTCGGGACTTACGGCCGGTCTCAATAATCTACCTATCGATGGATTTGGCTACTAGAGGTAGAATTTTGACATATTATGTATGGAGCATATGCCAAATATATACCTCTAGTAGTTAAATCCGCCGATAGTTAGATTATTGAAACCGGCCGTTAATAGCTCGAATTATTTAATAATAATAATAATATAATAATAATAATATCTTGGGACAACTCACACAACGTCATCTGATTCCAAACTAAGCAGAGCTTGTACTATGGTAACCAGACAACTGATAAATATACTTATATATTTCTAAATACATACATATTATACCTATTGATAAATTACACCCAGACACAGAATAAACCATCGTGCTCATCACACAAAGTTTTATCCTGGGTGGGGATCGAACCCACGACCTCATGCGTAGCAGTCGGACACACTCCCACCGCGCCACAGAGGCAGTCAGTTATTTAAAGGTACGTTTCGTCGACCCGTGACTACGATCGTTGCAATTCGATCGAAATGTCAGGTAAACAAAAGGTTCGTACCTTTAAATAATTCACGCGATTAAGTCCCGATATATATCTAATATGTACAGAAATCGCAAAAATTTAAAAAAACAATAATTGCATATCAAGGTCCATGATATTATTCAAAAAATTCAAGCAGGTTTATCTCGGCGCGTTTACGACATTGTGATAGGTAATGAATCCTGGACTTATAAATGTGATTCAGAAACAAAACATCAGTCGACAGCTTGTGCTATTTCAAAACGAATCATTTTTTTTGTTGGCGGGAAAAGTTCCTGACGAACATCCCCACCGTCCGGGGAAGACGATGGAGGCAGTGTGGGGTTTGCACCCACTAAAAAACCCGCCGTGTATCGCTCGCCACCTTCGCGAACGGGCCGCCGGAATGTGCTATACCGTCGGCGGCCCCCCTAGTGACAATGCCCGGATGCGATGTTGTTGCGTTCCGGGCATTTCACATCTACGCGGCCCCTGGATACACACAGGGCGCCGCGTCTCCACGGAAGGCCGCGGGCGGTGCAGATTACCCCGTACGCCCGCCCGCAGCCCCACCTAAGGCGGCATCAGGCGCAGTTTCAAAACGAACTAACACCAACCAAAGTGAAGCGATCAAGAAGCGCAGGGAAAATTTTGATCGCTAGTTTCTTCACTTGAACGGGGTATCGGGTTTCAATTCCATTACAAGACCAAAGCAGCATCAACGCCGAATAGTATAATACAAAATGCCTGCCAGAAGTTTTGTTTGCAATGAGCAAAAAGCGACAGAACACTGGGCTCCGTGGGTACTGCTTTACCATGATAAAACGCCCGCGCACTCAGAGCTCAAAACGAGGGGCTCCCTGGACACCACACCAGTCAGAGTCTTAGGTCACCCTCCTTACAGTCGTGATCTGGCACCCGGTGACTTCTTTATATTTCCTAAAATAAAACATCAGCTGAAAGGGATACAGTTTTCATCGCCGGAAGATACACTAGCAGCGTTCGAGAAGGCCGTGTAGAGGCGTCTGCGGCGGACTGGAAAAAATGTTTCGAAAAATTGGTTCAGACGAATGAAACTTCGTAGAGAGGCTGGTGGAGAGCTCATTGATAAGACAAGATTTAATTTAAAAAAATATATCAATAGAAGTTAGTTTTTTAGTTTCTCAAAACTTTCTGTCTTAGTACATAATAGGAGCATCCACTTTCAATAAAAAAACGATATGTGCTTAAAATATTGCAAATTAATGAATAAGTATAAATGTATTGCAAAAGAAAGAAAAAGGTCTTAATTTTTCACGCAGTATAATTACTTACAAAAATGAATCTTAACAAAAATTATCTACTTTGTTTGTTCAAATTATTACAGATAAGTGTCTTCCTTTAGTTTAAGAATCTCGTTAGTTTAAAACTCTTTTCGTGTTCTTTTTAAGAATTAAATTCATTCTCTGTCTCATCACTATATTTGTCAACTCCTACTCAGCTATCCGTCACAAATTACAAGCTTGAAACGATAATGAATTGATGATCGATGCCCTGTTCACCTCTCTGTTACGTATACATGTAACACACGGTCCGGTATGTGCTCGGTTTACTATATGCTACAGATTAATTACTAGATAACTCCACGTACAATGTATTATGTAATCAAACGACATTATCGTTGGGCAGGGTATACACTCGGAGTAAATAGTGCTTTAGTCCACAGTAGGTCCGTAGGTACTTACTAATTTGATCTCCTCGAAATAATTTAAAAAATAACGTACTAAAACCCAGTCCGAAAAATTATTCTGTGTACGCTCATCTATACTAATATTCCAAAGCTGAAGAGTTTGTTTGTTTGCTAGTTTTTTGAACGCGGTACCTAATCTCAGGAAGTACTGATCCGAATTGAAAAATTATTTCACTGTTGTATAGCCCATTTATCGAGGAAGGCTATAGGCTATATAACATCACGCTTCGGCCAATAGGAGCGGAACAGCAATGAGAAATGTTGCAAAAACGGGGAAAAATTACGCAGACGAAGTTGAGCGGGTCGTCTAGTGCTTATATATTAGCCCAAATGAAAACAAAAGGCTATGATTTGACTTTTTTTTTTTAAACCCATCGATATCGGGTAATAAAATAATAATTGTTATTACCCGATATTGGTTTTATGTGTTTAGTAACTTTGTTTTATCCATCTCTGTCTTCTGTCCGATATATCTTGCTGTTGTTAAATGTATTTGTAAAAATTGTTATGATTGACCTTATTTATCTATTTTAAGCACTATCTGTATTATAGCTGTAAGTTTCCATAAGTAATAAAATAAAATAAAATTATATTTATAAGTTATCTTTTCTTTAAGAACTCCTAATTACTTACTAAAAAATGTACACTGTTTTGCAGCAAAAATAACGAACGCAGAGCAAGTAGCAAGCAAAACATAGAGTAAATTTTTTAGTAAGTAATTAACCTTTGAATTACATATTCTGTTTGTCATTGCCCACTTCAGTATGAAAGCTAAATTTAAAATTCTGGACTTAATTTGACCACGTTGACCTACTCGTATAATACGCTGACTTTATACTTACTCTTGTTACGACATCTTTTTTATTTGCGTGTATTACTCCCAATAGACGCTGCTTTGTTGAGCACAGAGGACTGGACGGCGCCATTTAATTTACAATTTAGTGTTAGACAGAGAGCGGTGCAATGTACAAGTAACAAAACATTTTATTGAAATTTTCATACAAAATCGTATCCACCATCCATTATGTAATTTACACGTTTCTTTTTCTAATATTTTCTTTTATGGAAACCATGTCCTGATGATTACAAATGCCAAATTCGTCTAGTCGTTCTTGACTGACGATTTCTTAAACATGGAGCGGTTGATGTCTATATAAGTAATAGTTTCGTTGCTACCCTGACATACAAAAACTATATTGGGTAGGTTCTGTAAAGTTTCATGAAAATCCATTCAATCATTTTGCGTGAAAGAGCAACAAATATCCATCTAACTGTCCTATATCTTTTAATATCAGATTAAGAGATATAGGACAGTTGGATAAATTATAGGATTTATAATATTAGTAGAATAAAAGAAAGGGACAAGAGAATGGGACATAGTCCATCTGCTTTTTACCCGACTGCGGAGGAGGGTTATGCGTTTGACGCATATGTTTGTATCTATGTATCCATTGACAAATCATTGAAAAAACAACGTTAACAATGAAACAAATCGCTCTTATTATATCGCGTTGTACAAGAAGTAAAAAGTGCTAAATAAAAATAATAATGAATTCTGTTGAACTTAATATCGTATCTACTGCACTGATGACTGCATGATATTAAATTTAAAGAATATGAATATGTTTTCTGTCTTTTTGCAGGCGGTTTTTTTTTTTTTTTATTGTAAACATGTCCTAATAAAATCAATAGCTTATTAACCTTTACGTCATTTAAATTCACAACAACACTTATTATTTCGCTATAAATTAATAAAACAACACTTGGCATAAACAACGAAATCGATTTTAAATAGACGATAATAAAATCGCCAACCACAGTAACGGGATCAGTACGAGTAGAAATAATATTGGAAGCAATTGAACATACTGGATACTTTCATTGTTATTTATAGCTTACGGTCAAGTTGTTCAACTTATCTGTGAAATAGAGTGTGGGAGAGGAAACATCGGGAAGAAATGAAATATACCTAGAGGGCGTTCAAGTAAAACGTAATTCAATTTTTCAAAATTTATGACCCCCCCCCCCTCTCCCACGTAACGTTACGTGACCCCAGGTGGCCTTCGTGACCGGGAAGGGGGTGCAAATCATTTCACCCAATACCGCCTAAGTACCTGACCTCACACGACGGGGAGTAGGTGCAAATCATTTCACAAAAAAAAACAATGTTACGTAACTCATAGGTCGAACCTCGCTCCCCCCCCCCCCCATTAAATCTTGTTTATCTTCAAAACGGTAGAACCTATTTTCGCAAACAATGTAAAGAATCCCGATTAAACTAACTTTCTAATAAATAAAAGAACCATTAGCATAAGCGCTATGAATGATACCACAAATAGACAAACAGAAACACCTAGGCCTGGTTCTGTATATTACCACCTCATTTTTGATCGAAACTTCGTTTTCAATTAATTAGAGTCCTGTTTTTTATTCATCGAGACTTAAAAAATTATTTACTGTCGTTTTTAATAATCTATCTATCGAATTATTTGGTTACTAGAGATAGAATTTTGAAATATGTTGTATTGCGTTTATGTTTAATATCTATAATATGTATGTATTTTGAAATATATACGTACTTATGTTTATCGGTTGTCTGGTTTCCTTAGTACAAGCTCTGCTTAGTTTGGGATCAGATAGAGTTGCGTGAATTGTCCCAAGATATTCTTATTATTAAATATATATATATATATATATCTCTCTCTAGCAGCCAAATCGATCGATAGATAGAGTATTGAAAATGGCCGTATGAGAATTCTACAAACAAGAATCGATTGTACTGGAACATTTGTACCCAGTGTGTCCCCATCCGTCCATCTATTGTAAAAATTACCTCACGATCTTTGACATATTCTCACTTAACAGTCATCAATACCCTTCAAAATGTATTTGCTATGCTAAAAGTACATTTTAATAAACATATCGTTAAATGGACATGTGCTTTAGACGTGGGAACGATTCTTGACAACACCGCGACCACGACGCGACTGATGAGAAAATGTGTAATGAGAAAACGACTAATGATTACTTTAGACCTTTGCAAGATGAACAACGCACGGGTACTTTAAAAGAAATGCTGCACAGCAAGTGGTCTCCACTGAAATCAAACTAATGATAGAGTCACATTAATTACCTACTTGGGCAGGGAAAACCTCGTATCTAAAGTTTCTATCGAATGAAACTCGAGACTAACAACATGTTTTGCATTTTGAAGATACATTTTATTAAGGTCTAAGAATTCGAAAGCTCGCGTTCCTGACTTAAAAAGGGTCTTGGCAGATAGGTGGACATGAGATCCTACAGCAGAAGATCACTTTTATGAAACCAATAGCAAAAAAATAAACCATAATAAATGCACCAATGGCCTAAAGTAAGTCATTCGTTAGGATGGACTAAATGCATGTCTGGATGGTTAGGTGTATTGGGAGAGGTCTAGCAGCAGTGGATCTATACTGGCTCACTGATTGAGGATGAAATGAGTTTTACCATAGTTGGTAGATAGTTGTTGATTGTAGGACACAGTCCTAAAAATATTAAAATTTGTACAGGTAGGCATTTTACTTTTTGTAATTTAAAAAGCATTTTATGCTAATTTTATACATATAAATTTAAATGAATAGAGGAAAAATTTATCACAGGCAGGACTTTATCCCGCGGTCCTAAGCCGTTACCAACTCTGGCACCGAGACATGTCCGCCAAAGTCGAATTTAACCTTCACATGATACGATTTTATGGCAATTGTGACGTCATTCACCGCGTTCCTGAGGAACTTGTACTTTGGCTCGACGCAAGTTTAAAATGCGACGGGAATCTCATTCACATTTCTATTAATTTCCCTCCGTTCAGGTGTGAAAAAGACAAAAGAAACATGACGGTGTGTTACTTTCGCGTTCACAATATTAGTAAGAATTATGTATTCTGGTTATTCACCCCCTAACCAGTTTCAATGTAGGCATATACATGACGGCATTATGCCAACGCGAGAGAAAGCTAATTGCAAATAAAAAATAATCACATCCACTTTACAAGTAGTGTAGTTCCGGTGCCTTACAATAAATGTTTTAAATATAGTTTTAAAACAACATTACCTACTTAAGGAATCTATTATATTTAAACAAGCTAATCTTGTGTGTATTTTCTTCAAAACTTTATCAGTTTTTAGCAAATCTATACAAATATTATAAAGTTAAAGATATTGTTTGTTTGTATGTTTGTTTCAACGGGGTAATCTCAGAAGCTACTGGTCTGAATTGAAATATTCATTTACTGTTGGATAGCCCATTTATAGAGGAGGGCTATAGGCTATATAACATCATGCTACAACCAATAGGAGCGGCAACGGGGAAAATTTACGGAAAAAATAGTTTTCAACAAACAATTTTGAAGTTGCGCGGGACAGCTTGTTTTGTATAAAATAGAGATTTTCCGCCTAAATTTTTGTCAAAGTTTGTTTTTTATTACCACGCTACCCGAATTGCATTTGTTATTCTTCAATTCTAAAAACATCGAGCAAAGCTCGATCAATCCATCTATTCCTTCATTAGCTGACCCGCACAACTTCGTTTGCGTCAATTTCGTTTGTCCCATTGCTGCAACATTTTTCAATGATGCCCCGCTCCGTTTGGTCGTAGCGTGATGTTATATAGCTATAGCCTACCTCGATAAATCGGCTATCCAAGATATTTTTTCAATTCGAACCAATAGTTCTTGAGATTATCCCGTCTAATCAAACAAACTAACAAACAAACTCTTCAATTTTTAATATGCGTTCAGTTCGTAATATAAAAGACTTGGTCGAGCAATGTTCATGAACATCAAATTCAAAATGTTTTGAAGGTTACGAGAGGTTAATTAACAGTTCAATTACCGCACGGAAAAGCATTTTCTGTGATCCACTAATTACAATAGGGTAGATGACTGTCAAGTCAGATCAGTATCTTTTTAAGAAACGTCAAAACGATGCGCCTAGTACTAATTTATATGAAATGCAAAACAATGACGTCATTATTTTGTATGGTCAAATCAAGTAGTTTCAATGTTTGTTTTGATGTTTATAAATTCATGACAACGTAAAATGGTAGAAAAACATTGTTTTCGAGAATATTTTTGCAAATGTTATTTCCTGTATACTATAAAATAATTTATTGTTATTGTAGTCATCTACCCAATTGCTAAGTCTGTCTTGTTGTCTACGCTTTGTGTCTATGGACGGTATGTTTTTAAAGTCCTCCGCTAAACAGAGAGTATTCCCTAGTGCCAGAATTGACTTTTTAAAAAGTTAATGCAATAAGAAACGCATGTTTAACCTTTGTTAAAGAGCAAGTGAAGTAAAAGCGCTTCAAATACCTTATCTAAGTTGACAATGGTTACTTTCATACATTCATACCCACAGGCGAAACCAAGAAACTTTCTGAGAAAATCTCTTAGCCGAACCGAATGCTTTATCATTTGTAATAGGTACACTTTTTTTTCTTTTTAAAAGGCAGGCATAGGCATACAGCAGCCCTTCTGAGGCCTCAAAAATTGTGACTTAAATCTTAATCTACTGAATGCGTAATCAGAGGACTGGATTAAAAAAAAAACCGTGAATGACAGGTAGGTATAGATATCACCGGATAGTTCAAACCACTGAAAAGATTTGAAATTTAGAACACAAACAATTATTATGACCTTGGCATCCGCTAAGAAGGGATTTTTGTAAATTTAACCCATAAAGGCCGTTTTTTTCACCGAGCTTGCATTATTTTTTGGCTTACAATAAGTGTGTCTACACGCTCCTGTTTTAAAGTCATCCGTTTTCCGGTGAAAAAAAACGGACGTATAAAACGGCTAAAAGGGTGAAATGGTTCCAAAGCGGGTTCACCTATTCTACCTATAGATACCAAAACAACAGTTAAATTTCAATAAAATTGACACAAACATTCAAGCAAGAACTAAGATAAAATCTATTAAGTAAAACGCGTGAAACATCTGATTGTAACAGTAATTGTCAATGGGCCGTGACTATCGGTAGGTGGTCGATAATGTGGGACCCTCAACTTGACCTTAAGGCAACGCTGTCGAACGTAAATGCATGTCAGTTGGGTAGCGGCACATGGCAGAAGCGAGGGAGGTTTCATTTTATATAACTGCTGACAAATACAAGAGTTTCACTATCAAAAGCGTATCACTCTCTTTCTCTTTTCACCGGTTGTTGAAGGCAAATAGTGTTTTGTACTGAAATACGTTGTTGTTTGAGGATAATAAATGTGACTGTGCCATACCGCTGGATCGTGGTATGGTTTCGTTACAAGCGGCAACATACGTAGTATAAGCTAACCGAATGTTGTACATTTAATAACGTATATATTACATAGTACTGTATAAAGGTTCCCTATACAGTACTATATTAGGGAATAAATTCAATAGTCTGAAAAGTGGAGTATTCCATTCACGGGTCATTGTAGTTTATTCATGGTCCTTCGAGCCAGATCTGAATCAGCGATCTATGGCAGGTCTTGGTGGGTACCACAACAATGTCAAGTTATTCTTCCGTGAAACAGTGACAACACATCACTTTGTTTCGGTTGAAGGGTACCTGCTGTAGCAAAGGTAATTACTGGGCAAATGAGACTAATGAACTAATGCCTAAGAAGCGCGGTACGGTGACATTCAGATCTTTGCCAAACAAGGATTTTTGTGGCACTGATACTGTTATGGGCTAGTAAGTATGGGCTAGTAACGCTAACCATCAGGCTCACGACCTTATCGTCTCTTCATTACACAGTACAATAAAAAGTTACTGATTAAAAATACAGCGCTTAAACCCGAATAATCAACCGACACCTAATTCGATTTCGGGATTCAGACCGTTCTCCCCTGACTGTTATCGAGTCACAGACCCGTAATTATAGGCAAGCAACTTATTATTACCTCCTGAGTCCTGACCTTATACTAACTTATTTGGATTAGATACAATATGTCATAGCCTTCCATATTTTCTGTCACACGTCATCTCAGTGGTGGTGCTCACACCGTTTCAGCAAGCTATCTGTATTTTCTTAGGTCTTCCTCTATTCCTTCCAGATTTACGCTTTGCACCTTTCTTATCTATACTAATATTATATTTATTATTATTATATTAGAGTTTGTTGGTTTGAACGCGGTAATCTCAGGAACTATTAGTCCGAATTGAAAAAAATCTTGAAGAAGGCTATATAGTATCACGCTACGACTAATAGGAGCGGAGAAGCAATGAGAAATGTTGCAAAAACAGGGAAAATTTACGCATACGAAGTTGCGCGGGACAGCTAGTAATTTATATATCAATATTGTTTAAAGTATATAAAATCCTATAATATCATATTCCGTTCCTATCTAAGCAATCGTATTAAAGAGGAAATTAGTAATCTATTTGATATTTCACAAACGCTACCAACTTTTCACTTAGGCCATGTCAAAAGCTTGCACCGATGAAAACCATAAGATATCCCATAACCAAACCAAAGTAACTCTTAATTATAACTTCTCAAAGTCTAAAATCAATTGATCATCAAAATAGCAAATAATATGATAACAAAGAGGCTTTTGAGGAGTTACAACAGTTCTTTTATCTTTCACAATGTTGTGATACGCAAATAAATGTATTGAACTATTGGCCTTTGGCGGCCATGTCTTTGTATTGTATATTTAGATAGAGGTTCCTAATACATTTTGTTCATGAGAATCTATGATATTACTGCACTAGTTGTTCTCCGTGGCTTTTCTCATAGACGTAAAAGCTTACGAACGTCAGACAAAATTTGGAATAGAATAATTTAATTAAACAGATACCGATGTCGATTGCTCACAACTATCTGTCGGGTCTTGGAGCAATTCGGACGTAGAGGAAAAGGCATTTTGAGAAGTATGTGGTGTTCTTTATGTGGCCGTTCATTTAATGCCAAGTTCGCAATAGTAAAGCCGTGAGAAAAGAACTTGGCAATAAAAACTTATGGCCACTTTTTTTATATGCCATTTTTTTCAATATAATCGTATTTATACAGTAAGGTGCTGCAACCATTACTTTTTGTTTACTTATTCTAAATGTTTTGGAAATTGAATACAGCCAACGGCCTAACCTCTGATTAAATTATAGAAAAGTCAAATCGTCTTTAAGAAACATCAAATAATCATGAACTCTTATCCTACGCGTCGTCACATTATAAATATATAGTATAGTATAGTCTAATTGCGTAGAACTTTTGTTGATTAAAAATTAATTAAATACATTAAATTTTACTGTGGACAAAATTTTATGGCTTAGTTTAAGCATGCAAATTATTGAGTGTGAATACACCCATTTTGTGCTATTGTTCAATGTACTAACGGATACATCAATGTTATTGCTATATTGATAGTATTGATTCTTTCGATATGTACGTTTTGTTCAAGAGGATCAATGCTGAACTTGTGAACTTCATTGTAACGGTTTCTGTCATTGATTTTACAAGTTCTTATTTAAGTTCACAATAGATTCATTTATGGTATGAATCGTGCATGTCCATTTTTTATTGTTGACATATTTTTTGTATCATAATACCTACCTATCTTAGTTTGTTAGGTTTTCACGCTTAATACGTATATACTCCACCTATACTCTCAGTTTCATGCCCCAGTCGACAAAGTTACAAGTGTTTACTTATTCTCAAGCCTCCCCGTCCTCCTGAACCAGGGCCGGATCTAGGTTGGGGAGAGGCCTGCACCAAACACTAACAAGGGGGTGCCCAATCAGGTTAAATGATTTGCACCCCCATGCCCCCGGTCCGGGAGATACTCACAATGACAGTATTTGGTGAAACGAAATGCACTTCCTCTCATCGTAAGCATTTTAATCTCAACTTCAAAATAATCCTAAAACAGCTATTACACTACCCTGAATTACGAAACGAAATACGTCACGCGTTGCCCATAACAGTATCAGTGCCACAAAAATCCTTGTTTGGCAAAGATCTGAATGTCACCGTACGGCCCTTCTCAGGCATTAGTTCATAAGTCTCATTTGCCCAGTAATTACATTTGCTACAGCAGGTACCCTTTAACCGAAACAAAGTTATGTGTTAACATCACTATTTCACGAAAGAATAACTTGACATTGTTGTGGTACCCACCAAGACCTGCCATAGGTCGCTGATTCAGATCTGGCTCGAAGGACCATGAATAAACTACAATGACCCGTGAATGGAATACTCCACTTTTTAGACTATTTAATTTATTCCCTAATATAGTACTGTATAAAGGTTCCTAAATTGATACATAGATTTTTAAATAATTTTGATTTAGCCTTGACATTTAAATAATTTGATATTGTATACCTATTTTCTTTTCTTTTCATAATTTGTTGTGTTTGTTATTGATATATATATATATATATTTTTTTTTTATTTACCTATATTTAATTTTAATGTCCTATTTATAATTTTATTCTTAAAGATTTTCTGACTGCCTCTGTGGCGCAGTGGGGGTGTATCCAACTGCTACGCAAGAGGTCGTGGGTTCGATCCCCACCCAGGTTAAAACTTTGTGTGATGAGCACGATGGTTTATTCTGTGTCTGGGTGTTATTTATCTATAATATGTATGCATTTAGAAATATATAAGTATGTTTATCAGTTGTCTGGTTTCCATAATACATGCTCTGCTTAGTTTGGGATCAGATAGCGTTGTGTGAATGGTCCCAAGGTATTATATTATATTTAGGGTCCTTGATTTAGTGTAGCGATAAGCGCATAAATACGGCACTGGCCTGAACAAAGTTCTGGATCCGTATGTATGTGTGTGCGTAGACTTGTAGTTGACCTGTGAGCTGGTTATACCTATATATCTTGTGGTATAGTCTGGCACACGAGTCGAGCCGCCATTCACCATGTAATGACTTACAAGCGACAAAGCATTAAGGCACGCACGAACTGTTTTTATACTGAATGCCACTATTCCGAGATGTGAAATTGACAAGGAAATATTTTTTGACGACGCAAAAAGATTTTCGAAAAGAATTTTATTTAAGGTTATAAATTTAAATTGTTTATTTTTCTGAGCCATAGTAGCCCCCAAAAGGACAGAAGAAAGGACAAAAAAGGTTTTTCTATTCATCTGCAATATTTCATGTATTCTACGCGTTAAATGTAGAGCGGATTTATAACTAGCTGTCCCGACGAACATGATAGCGCCCCGTTTTTTTTTTATTTGAATCAAAACCATTCTTGAATCCTAATTCCGAAACTGGAACACACACAAAAAAATCATTCAAATCGCTCCAACCGTTTAGGAGGAGTTCAGTAACATACACACGTACAGTAGAATTATATAAATAAGGTTATCCTAAAAATTAAAAACAAAATGCGAAAGTTAAAGTATCTACACAAAGACTCGGATTTGATTTGAAACGGTATTATATCTACAAGTAGGATATTAGAAACCAATAAACTGCTAGTTTTAAATTATAGAAGAACTTATGGTCTAAATGATCGCCAAATTTAATACAAATCCGTTTAGTGATAGCAAACGTAAAAGACAAACAGACATCTGAACCTATCCACCTTAATCTTGATAATGTTTAAAATACCTACTACAGTTTTCTTACGTAGGTACTAGCTGTTATAAATTTCATTCCCAAAGACCACCTGGAAATACGATCATACGTCAAAGTTTCGCCGTATAACTCAAATTATTATTTGGCCTCATCATTCAAACTAATAGGGGAAGCCAATTCAATATTGCAGAGGTCAACTCGTGCCGTCTTTTGAACGCTTCCGACATTTCTGGCAACTTATACATCTTTACTATACTACTATGTCAAGAAAGTATCGGTAGACGATCCATAATACACAAAATGTTAGATAATCATACAAATTTATTTTATCATCTTCAAAATACTCCTTTAGAAATGATACACTTACGGCAACGAATAATACAATCATCAAAACATTATAAGGCCTTGTACGAAGGCACATTATTGTGGTGAAATATCCAAGAATTATCTTTCCACAAATCTGGTCATTTAAGCGCCGCATAATACCATTTCGTCAAGAATTCCGAGTGCACAACACCGCTATAGTCAAAGAAAACAGTCAACATGACTTTGACTTTTGATCGACTTTGGCGTGATTTTTTCTGTTTCGGTTTAGTTAGAAGGCGCCGCTCCGAGCTTGTTAACTAGGTTGCAAGTCAAACTCGTAAACCCATGTTTCGTCACCAGTAACAATACTTCCTATGAATTTTGGGTCGGAATCGACTCGTTCTAGCATGTCCTCCTATGTGCTTAATTTGATGAATGGATCACACAAGCGTCCCTTATGGAAATCGAACGCACGACTTCTGGGTTAGCACTCAAGGCATTTACTACTAGAACAACAGGCCAGTTAGGCTAATGTCTTTAAAATAATTATACATTTCAGCTTTAGCGCGCGTCTTTATTCTCCTTCCGGTTGGTAAACCCTCCTAAGAGTTGGAAAGACTTAGAGTAAAAATCACAGGACAGATTTGGGAGAACAACCCCCCCCCCCCCCGACTTATCGCTGGTTTGATTGTTATGGTCAAGCGTCCCTCTCCTCTTTTACCTAGATAGAATGCCGCTCTGTGTGTCCCTGGTAAAATAAACTGGCGTGACTCAAATTGGTCCTTAGGCGGTTTGGGCTTTTGGACACCTGGGCCCAAAACATTTTTTACTGACTTTAGTTTGTAAAATCCAAAGTGATTCGTGGTCTTTTTACTTTTGGATATTTTAATTTTATATTAGATATATTTCGGGACTTAATCGTGTGAATTATTTAAAAGTACGAACCTTTAAGCCCCAATTAATCGAACCGATTAAGTCCCAAAATATATCTAATATGTATAAAAATCGCGAAAGAAACAATAATTTTAATTTTGCTCTCTGTATTTTATGCTGTTGAGCTGTCAACGTTTCATGTAGATTAAGGTGTATTATAATCGTGGCAGACATAATAAACGGTAACAGAATAGGTCTGTAGGGTCAACAGCAGGCCCTTTCACCCAGCACTACACCTGCTCGATCCTCACGAACAAATTCATACCGCTTCCTTACCGTTCTACAAATTACGTAGACACTATTAATTGTTGACCTCGTGTTATCGTTTGGAAAATGATATTGTTGACTGTCAAGTCAAATCAGTATCTTTTTATGAAATGTCAAAGCGACAAGTTCTATAGAAATATGTATGGAATAACAACATGTGACGTCATTAGTTCCTATCGTCAAATCATTACTTTTAGTATTCGTTTTCATGCTTTTAAATTCAAAAACATGTAATTTAACATGTTTTGTAAAAGAACACTTATTTTCAGAGCATTTTAAGATCTACTATTACCTGATTAGTATAAAATAATTTACTTTTATTGTAGTCAACTACCCAATTAAAATGGTGCATTGTATACGATGTTAAATTTATAAATTACTAGCTTCTGCTCGCGGCTCTGCCCGCGTCAAAAAGACACGTTATTGATTAGGTCCTAACTAAATAGCATGATGATATATAGCGTATAACTTATACTATACGGGATTATGCTCACAAATTTTGAATAGAATCTGTATAGAAGTTTTTGCGCCGACCCCGAACAAACAAACAATGAAAAAACTAAGCATGGTTTTGGATTCAGAGACACTTAGCTAATTAGTCATTCTAGGTTAGTTTTTTTTTTAATATTTTAATGTACAGACACAGCTAATTTACAATTTTATAATCTATACCAATATTATAAAGCTGATGTTTGTTTGAACGCGGCAATCTCAGGAACCACGGGTCCGAACTGAAAAAAATATTTTTCTGTTGGTTAGCCTATTTATCGAGGAAGGCTATAGTCTATATAACATCACGCTATGATCAATAGGAGCGGAGCATCAATTAAAATGTTGCAAAACGGGAAAAATTTACGCATACGAAGTTGCGCGAGTCAAAGGCAGGGTATATAGATAGAAGAAAACAATACTTTAATGAAGACTATTTACCATTAACACCATTGTAACCTTATTTATAGAACCATAAAGTTTCACAGTGACATTCACGGGCCGTTAAAGGCCCATTGATAGTCCAACAAAACTTACAAGGAACTTTCTTCTCGTATGTAATCATAAAATGTTCGAGTAAATGCTATAACTAAATACATGCACTTTCTTTGTCTATTCAATGTAAGATTTACGTGTGTCGTTTTAAACCACGCCTTAAGAAACGCCCCTGCAAGTACGTGAGGTAAAGATTGCTCAAGAGAAATTAGTTATTGGCTATGATAGTATTTAAAGGCGGTAAAATCGAAGGAATGACTGCTAATTTAGAAGGAGTCTGTATTGTGTACTCAAGTACAGTATTTAAACCAAAAAAACATAAACATTATATAAAATACTAGCTGTCCCGCGCAACTTCGTATGCGTAAGTTTTCCCCGTTTTTGCAACATTTCTCGTCGCTGCTCCGCTCCTATTAGTCGTAGCGCGATGTTATATAGGCTATAGCCTTCCTCGATAAATGGGCTATCCAACAAAAAAAGAATTTTTCAAATCGGACCAGTAGTTCCTAAGATTAGCGCGTTTAAACAAACAAACAAACAATCAAACAAACAAACAAACTCTTCCGCTTTATAATATTAGTATAGATTTAACCCCCGACGAAAACAGAAGAGTGTTATGTACTATATTTTTCTCTTTATGACTGCCTGGCGTCCAGCAGCTGGATGGATTTTTGATGCACCTTTATAGTTGGAAAGCCCAAATTTAAATCAAAACTTGGGAGTTCCTTTTGTATGTAATAACTAAGTAAAATTTATTACATAATATAATCTGAATTTCTAAATTACTTCGACGTAAATAGAATTTCTTAACAAAAAACTAAACTTTGAATAACGCGTTTACGTAATTTTAACAATATGTTTACACCAAAACAATGCAAATCCTTTCAATTGTACGAAACATAATTATAAACTACTTCATAGTAATTTTAACTTACCTATTAGCCTTACAAATGCTTATTAAAATATTAGGCGATAGAATTACGCAAAAAAAGTGGTAAATTTAACAAAATATCGGGCAAATATTGCATGGGAGTTTCTAACGATTGCTAAGTTTTAATTGCACGGTGTACCTTTATGTGTAACAACGTTACAACGATGGTAATATCTCACTATCGCTGTGAGGTAATGGGGGCGTGATGGCTTATGATAAATCGAGTTTGTCATCAAAATGTAACAATAGTCACGTACCCCATTTGAAGTAGAGTCTGCAAAGTTATTTGACATTGCGGATTGCAATTAAAAAAAAACCTTTTTTCAATCTGTACGTACCTATTAAAAATACATTGATACTTTTTACAGGTTATTTTCGGGCAGATATGTTCGGGCGCAATATGATCGCTGGATGATGAATGGCCACTTTTACAAAGTTGGAATAAGAACTTCCTACTTTAAAATTTATTTTTGCCAATTTATTTACAGCTATCATTTACGGTTTTATATTCGCAAAATATAATTAATAAAGAATTAGTTTAACTTGTAAATGTACGCCGATATGGCCATTGATGACCAAAACAGGCAAGCTTAGTAGGTAATGCTTGTCGCCAGTGAACGAATGAGTTTAATGCAAATTTATTACACCATATGTTATTTTTAATAGTGTGTAACGTTAGTGGCAATCAACATTTATTCAATTCGAATACGAGAATTAATGTAACACCAATTTTACAGATAGGTGTACAAATTAGCACCGAATGAGAAGTGAGAATTTGTTATTTTTACTTTCAACCAGGCCACAATGACATAGTCAACTTTTATTAAAAAAATAAAAATTCTTCAATGACAACAAGTCAACAAAACAAATAAGCATTTAAAAAATAAATACTTATAAGTTCAGTAACCTACTCTCAAAGTTCATTACCACAATAGAAAAAACAATCACGCATAACTAGTTTGAAATCAGAACGATAAAAACTTACCACCTTGACAAACATTAGAACCGCATTTCTCATAATACTTACTGTGAAAAAAAAAAAGAAAAAGCTTTCGTATGTCGAACATTTCTGCTGGCTGTATGGAGTGTCTTCCGGTGCGTTGCACAACGAACCACAGACGATATGTTTTCACTAGAAAGCTGCATCCAATATGTGTAACACTAGAGGGAGATTGAATTATCAGTATCCCTGGATACTAATGTAACTTCTAATGAAAGTTAGAATTATTGACTTGGAACGTAGGAAAGTGCTCGTTTAATTTTATTGGAGTTAACATAACAAGGCTGTTTGAATTGTGATCTGTGCCACGACCTGCGACTGGCTAATGGCCAATAAAATTATACCTAAGAGTTGTAAAAATGGTGGCAAACTGAGCTGTCATTATTTTCACAGCTCCAAATATGTACAATAAAAAAGTCAATAAGTCCTTCGTATCTACATTACTCCTGTTGTAATGCCGCCGAAGCATTTTGCTGTGGTTTTATGCAAGACAAAGGATACCTAACAACTTCATCACAAAATAACTATTTTCAAGGATCAATATTTATTAAAAAAACATTTTACTTATTTTCTCTTACATATTTATATATATATAATTGCAGTGAGCACCTATATATAATTGCAGTAATTATATTTAACACTTTCATTTCATTATAAATTTCTTTCGTCTTACACAATGCTGCCTAGTTAGGCTATTCAATTTGCTCGATATGTCTATATGGGCAATAATGCGAGTGGGACGTTAATAACGACAAATGAAAGTATCTATTCAAATTAATTCATACTACCATAACCATATTAATCAGTATTTATTAATTAATTATATGCGAAAGTAACTCTATCTGTCTGTGTTCAATTCGAAGCTAAACAAATAAACGAATTACACCGGCTCCACACATTAGCCCCAACGTTGTCGGTCTCAACGCTACTCTCGAACGTGTGGATCTATAATAACGCTCGTCCTCGCTTACCCGACTGTAAAGAAGGGTTATGTTTTTCGCGCGTATCTTGTATGTATGTTATATTCTTTATTACCTGATATCTCACAATCCACCGAACGAATTTGTACAATTAAGACGTCGTTAGATTGTTCTTAGATATGTTACATTTGAAAAAAACAATTATGGCGGCTGTGAGTTGTCAAAATAAAGAGGTGTGAAAAAAAAAAGTTGTTTTGTATACTGCAAACTGCAATTAAAGGGCTCATCTTAAGCATTTCAAAAAGGTCTTCACTAAGTTCATCGAAATTCATTAATGCCTCCGACTGCATGAAATTATAAAATTATGTAGAGGATCTTGTTTCCATCTTTTTTGTGCAGAAGGGTTTTTTTTTTTTATAATTTATTTTTTTATTTAGATTCACGTCACTTCATGATCATGCGTTGGACGAATGGCATTGGAACCGCCGTTGGGGCCAATGAAGCTGGCGTTAGCGCATTCGCCATCAGGATAATAACTTATGTCCTTTCCGAGAATACCATATATCTCCTTGCCAAATTTATTCAAAATCAGTTTAGTTCTAAAGGTTTTACAAATCAAAATAGCTTAAAGACAATTCGCTTTTACTTAGCTTAGCCCGCGTGCGTGGTTAATAGCGTCATAATTTAGAATCTAAGTTTTAATCTGGACCTGTGAGATTGCGCGTGCGAAAGAATCTGTCCAGTAGCTTTTGGACTACGTGATACGCGTACAAATATACGGACTGATAAACAAAAAATCGAAAAATATTTGCAGGTATTAGCTACTGCTGCAACTACAAAGACCCCCCCCCCCCCCCAATATTATCAAGTTTCCCTAAATATCAAATGCCATAGCGGCTCTACATTAGACCCGCGAATATGAGCGAACAGTAGGCCTACTCTCTTTCTTTATAACGAAATTCATGAATTTTCGTTCGTTTAAATTTCTTAAGTTTACGGGGACTATTCTTATTAAATTTTGGACAAGCACAACAAATGGATGGATGGATGGAAAACGAGTGGATGAAATTGATGTTGCTCGCTCTGTATATCATCACCTCATTTTTGATCGAAACTTCGTTTTCATTAAAATAGGCCTCCAGGCCTGAATGTGAATGTAGTTAGATTTCGCGTATTTTATCCCCCGACAAAGGGTTCGCGTCTCGTTTCGCTCTCATACTTCAGTTTACCCCTGACTACAGATTTGTAAGGTAGTTTTTTCCAGCAGCATCCACATTCATTTCGCGGCAGGGTTAATTCACGAATGTGAGACCCGTGAATCTAGAGGGCACGATACCTGTCGTGAAATCACGGCGCGAATCCACGGCATATTTTCATGACACAGTTACAACTTTATTGTATCTATACCAGTGGCGAAGGGTCCTTAGAATACTATTCTTTTCGTTTTCCCTTTAAATTGTATTTAGTTAATATTGTACATACAAAAACCTTCTCTAACAAGATATATTTTCGTGTCGGGTTAGCTTAGGAAAATTTTAACCCTTCGTCTCTGATGTATACTCATAGATAATACAAATGAGTAAGTATAATACAGGGTCCTTATTCACTATGTATTTTTTCGTTTTCGCAGCAAGCCCGCGCAATTTGGCGCATGCGCCGTGCGCTCAAAGATGTCCGCGCGCATGCGCTCTGCATTTCTAAGCGCAGCTCTCTCTAAGCCATTATGTGAATATTTTGACAGTTAAAAGCGCGGGTTTAACGCGAAAACGAAAAACAGATAGTGAATAAGACCCCAGTAGGTACTTATTACTTCCAGTGTTTGAAACGTAATGGAGGATATTTAAACACTTATATATTTAAAAAAAACGATAAAAGGAGATTCATAGGCAAGAGCTATTTAAAAGATCCTTTTAAGTTTGCTTAAATGATCATGTAATAATTATGTTAAATAGTGACAGATCCAGGAACCCCAGGATCATTTTTCAGGGGGGGATTTCAACTTTTCGTGGGTGTTCTTAAAGAGTTGTTGTTTTGACAATTATGATCTTAGAAACATCGACGACGTTTATTATTCTGCACATTTTAATGTATAAATGAATCTCCACTCTTAGTTATATCTAGAGATTTACCTCATTTTTGGTTTTTAGATTTTATTTTATTTCTCAATTATTCCGCCGTATTGGGATAAGTTATTTATACTAAAATAATTGTCTTCATTTCCCCTACACACCACATAAATTAAATATCCCAATTACATGGAATCTAGAAGTTATTCTAAAATAACTATTTTTGTTAGGGTTGCCACTTCCTTGTCCGGATATGATTGACCTATTTTTTAATCAATATAGATTATTATAAAATAGAAATAGACTAGGTAGATATTTGGGTCGTTGATTTTTTCCTACTTCCCATTAGTGTTTTGTTATTTTTATAATTATTAACACACTAATTATCCTAACAATATTATAAATGTGTTTGGATGTTTGATATTCACGTATGAATATATCTCTGAAATTACTCATATAATTGGTATATAGGTAGTACATGTTCAGGAATAATACCTGAGTAGGGTTCTACGTTCTATTCAATTGAAATTCGGTACAAATATACTTTAAGACAAATAATTAAACACGTATTTTCTTTTTAAATTAACCCCAAACGGGGGTTTTAAATGGATTTGAAGTTTGTTTGCATACACCAGTTATCACACGGGCGAAGCCGCGGGCGCAGCTAGTTTTATTATAAATTCGAAAGTTTCTGAGTGTGTATGTTTGTTACTTCTTCACTCAAAATCTACTGAACCGATTGCTATGAAACTGACTTAGGTTAAGACATACAGCTTTTATCCGGACATTCTCACGGGATCGGGACTTACGCGGCGGAAACCGCGGGGCTCTGCTAGTCTAATATAAAACTGTAAATCATGTGATTTTCTTTATCATAGCTTTACGCAGTGACCAGTGAATATATTTTAGTTACATTGTCACAATTTTGACGATAGCTGTCTAAATTATCCATTGCAGGAATCATCGAAATTGGTTCAGTGGTACTTAAGGAGCAATGTGAACCCTGTTATACATTAGCCTCCATTCGTTAGAGAGTTCACGTGAAAGTGGTTCTCCATCCACTAGAACCCGCACACACTGCAGTGCGTGTATATCTAGTTATATTTTTTAAAACACTTCTTCATTAGAAAGTACTACGCATTCTTCGTGATCATAGCATTCCTCTTCATTACTGCTGGTAAGCTCTTCGATTGAGTCCGGAGCAGGTGACGGTTTCAACAAATTGATTGCAGCTGTAGGCAATGGAATTTTACATAGCTTTTTCTGTCGTTGAAGTAGGTGTGCATTAGAAATCACAGGATCTGATGATTCTAAGGCTCTGTGGAATAAGTCAGTCATAGTTGTCACCCGATTCATTTTACGACAGTGATGCTCACGATCGCTTCTCCAAAATTTGTTCCTTGACTCTGATGCTTGCTCGGAGAGCATGCCTATAGGAAGGGTTGTTGATTTTATTATTGCGGACCCATGCACTAACATTTTATGTACAGTTACTGTCATGGGATACCAGGCGTAATTTTCTACATATTTGGATGCGGTTTGTTTACAAAAATCACCAAATTTCTCACCATCGATAGGCAGACCACTCGACATAACAGTCAAAAGCACATGTAAATCGTCCAGTAACCACTGCTCAAGATCAAGGATTTCTGCAAATGTTTGGCGATTTTTGTTGGACAACGCGATTCGCGCAGTGTTACCATCATTAGTGGTACCGGAATTAGGCCGAACAACGTCTACTAATAAACCTAGTTTCTCCCTCACTAGTTTCTGAATATATTTTTTTCTAGCATCTACTAGCCTCTTTTCTTCTGATTGTTGTGTTACTCTCCACTTTTTAACAACTTTTTTATATGCCAAGTGCAAGAGAAACTCTAGCACACGAATCCACGCATGAAGTGGACTCACACCATGCTTAAATGCTGCAACATTTATAGGTTGCTTTAAAGCTAGCTCAATATTATTAAATTGTGTCGCAGTTAAATGACAGTAAGGTCAGCGCATTTACGAAGGTGTATTTAAAATAGTATTTAATACTTTGCTATCAATGGCAGCTAAATGTAATTGACATGTGGCTTTCAATTTGTGTCTCTCAGAGGTTTCACCTAATAAACAGGAAAGATTTTTTACCTGGTCTTCCCTCTTTGCTTTTTCAGCCAATATCAATTCGGACGTTTCTTTCCTGTATTGCACGCAAATCGGTCTACAGTATCTATAGGATTGTGGGGATGGATTCTTCCAGTGTACTACATTATTTATTGTTTTTAGTACTAACGGGATTTACGTTGTGGCTATGAGGCTGTTCTCGTCACCACCTTCAGCATCAGAAAAAGCTTGCTTATATAATGATTGTCCAGTACTCCCGTCGAAACCCCAGCATCCTTCCAGAAAACATTCCAACTGCATTAAAGATCCTTGCTCGCAGTATTGTGTTATAACTTCATCACTGACTACCAATATTCTATTAAAACTGTGTTGTAATAGGTCTTGAAAAGGAACTGAGGCTTCTCTTTCTGTTACAGTAATATTAGCTGGATAACAGTCCTTTTTAGCTGCTAATACTTTGTAATAGGGAGGGAATGCAGAGAACCCGCGATCTTGAAGATCCATGTGTAGAAAATTATAGGATCGACGCGATCTTAACTGCTGCCGTGCACTCAAATTCATGAATGCACTAGTCTTTGGAGAAAATGTTAAATCTTTAGCTACTTTAAGCTGTCCTCTAATCATAATTTCGCTTAACCAGTCTTTATGTTTATTTTCAAAATAATTAATTGTATAATTACATTTTTTGTACATATTGTTGCTTTTGCATATAAATGTTGATAAAATAGGTATAAATTCATCCTTAGATATAGAAATGATGTAGTTATTTCCAAAATATTCATAGATTTTATTGGCAATTTCGGATGTTGACGTACTCTTCAATTTATTTGTAAATGACTTGAATATGTCAAATCTTGTCAATGTTTTTATTATAGGCTCATTTTCAACATCTTGATCTGTGGTTACTTCCGGCAAATAAGACTCATGGACCTTCGGCGCAATCCATAGCTCCGCTTATGAGACTCGCCCTGTTCTGATGACCATGCGAGTCAACATTCATGTTCTCGCCTAATGATGAAGAGTCTTCTGTTCGGGGCTCAGTAACACTTGCCCCAACACTGCATCTCTGTTGCTGACACTCGTCCAGCTCCATGGTCGCAAAGAATTTTCGTTAAAAGTAGGTATATTGTTAGATGGCGGCTGCTCCCCTGCGTTAGCGGGTAGGCTACCGTGCCGCCAAACAGATTTACGTAACGATCAACTGAAACAACATAAGCCCGAAGGCATCTTAACATACATAACTATGCTATATATACTATTAATAGGAGTTTTAGCCAGTAAAAACTGTTACCGCCTTCACCACGTGGAGGTACTCCCAGCTTATGTTGTTATTATTATTCAGTACTCGTAAAATGTCAAATTTTGTTTTTAAATGTCCTGGCCATGAACAAGGTCTAAATTTTCGAAAATGTAACATGACATAATTTGGAAAAAAATATGTTAAATTAGTCTGCTAGACAGTTGGAATGTCATAGTTGAAACGTCTTTTAACACGTCCATTTTCATTGAGTTGTAGCAACACAACTGTTAACATAGTTCTAAGAACTAAGTCTTTATGCAAAGGTAAATATTAGATAAGAAATAATTTTAAACAAAAAAAACCGACTTCAAGCAGTAAACCCTCATCAGATCCTAGTTTTCTTATCAGGGGACCACCCCCGGCATAACCTCTTTCCAACAAAAAAAAGAATCATCAAAATCGGTTCATAAACGACGAAGTTATCCGCGAACATAAAAAAAATAAAAAACATATACGGACGAATTGAGAAACCTCCTCCTTTTTCGAAGTCGGTTAAAAATGAATCCAATTTTATTAGCATTATAATTTTGTAAACATCATGACCAAGTAGAAATATTTTTTAGATAAAGTTACGTTATATCCGGATATAAATTATCATACTGATCATGTGTCAGCCCTAACGACGAAAAACACGGGAGAAAATTCAAAATATTCTTATTCATAGATTCCACGCAATTGGGATGTGTAATTTATAGGGTGTATAGAGGAAAAGTCGACAATCATTGTAGATTAAATAAATTATCCCAATTCCATGGAATTATTGAGAAAAAAAATAAATTCAAAAAACTAAAAATGTCGTAGGTATATATTCGTAAATAAGAACGTGTTGAGGTTCATTTATACACCAAAATATGCAGAATAATAGACGCCGTCGATGTTTCCTAGACCACAATTGTGTATAGTTGTTGGTTGAAGAGAAATTTCTTTTTTTCTGAATGCTCATTCGAAAAATAGACGATTTTCAAAATTTTTTTTCTCAAAAACTAAACATGATAGGTAAGTAGCGATAAAACAAATGTGCTTTTAAATTATCTAAACTATCAGTTTCTGATATAAAAAGGGGATGTCCGAAAAATGGGGTTCTTAAGCGGTCACGTTACACCGGTCAAATGTATCAGGTTTACCTACCCTTCTGTTAGGGGGGACTTTAAACCCCCCCCCAAATTCTCTCCTGGGTACGCCCATGGTCCAAATCTTGAATTCCTTAGGGAAGGAAACTCCTTTTCAAAACAATAAACTCCTTCTAAAAACAAACACTCTGGACCCGCCACAGATGTTACATAATTTAATGAAACTATATATAGATGAAACTTCCTCTTTACCATTAGGAATTCGTTTAGAAATGATAACCTGTATTAATTCATCAATGTTCTTCGATCTGTCAATATCTAAAGCTAAAACAATTGTTGAACGGATGTTGGATAATTGCCCCGCTAATTGGAATTCTGGCAGTTGTACGGACAGACAAGAGTGTCTATATTTAGGTATATTGTGATGTAATTGTACATGGAAAGCTAAATTTGAAGCCGACATGGGAATAATCTTATCACAATAGATGTTTAAATGTCAAACGTTTGTAGAATTCGTTAATTTATTATTATTTAGTCGCTGATTTAAAATGAGGAATCTTGTTTATCGCTCTCTTAAGTATCATAATTTAGAGTCTAAGTTTTTATCTGGACCTGTGATATTGCTCGTGCTAAAGAATCTGTCCAGTAGCTTCTGGACTACAGTAAGCTTCTGGAATATATCGACTGACAAACAAAAATCCCCCTATTATCAAGTTTTCCTAAATATTTCATATGTCATAGCGGCTCTACATTATTTCCGCGAAGATGAGCGAACAGGCGTGAATGTAAATATAGGCAATTTTCGCGGCGTTCACAGGCGTTTACACCTGTACCCTGATCGGAGTCAGCATTTTGTCTCGCGACAAAGGGTTCGCGTCTCGTTTCTCTCTCACACATATACCTTCACGGCCAGTTTACCCCTGACTACACAGGTGTATGGTAGTATTTCAGCACTGATTTAAAATGAGGAATTTCATTTATCGCTCTCTTATGTGGACTCATTTTCATTGATTTCTCCCCGGGAACCGTTTTCAGTGGTCACATAGTGATTGCGGGAAATTGTCAACCAATGAATGTCGAGTAAGTCTATCGAAATATCGATGACTCCTGTCACTAGTTGGGGTAACTACTGAGTAACGACCAGTAAAACCAGGCTCAGCAGCACCCAAATACGAGTAAGGTTATGCGCATGGTAGAGGTTGCGGGGACGGTTTCCGAAAGCCGAAAGTTCTGATTTTTATTAAACTTTTACAGCTTGAATACATATTTTACCTATGTAGTGCGTTCCAAGTCACAAATCCTTTTTGGTGATTTAATTTTGGATTTTAATATTACCTTCGATAAAAGCATTTTTGAAAGATTAACGAAAATTTGAACTTCAGACCCAGGAATGGAACCCCAGACTTCCGTAGCCAAACCGGGACCAGAAGCGAACCACCTATCTGGACTATGTTACTGACCTCAAATTTTTCTATCCCTTGATGCTCGCGAGTTGGGCCCTCGCATGCGCCATCTAGTCGGTAGTTAAAGAACTACGACACGGCTTTTGTTATTGCTTGGTTACGAAGAGCATTTTAACAAATTATGATGTTTGTAAAGTAATTGGCAAGAAATGCCTGTAAAAATTACTTCAATTACCTTAGATATTTGGATATAACTCTCCAAACATTAGCCAACCGACCAATTAGGTACAAGGACCACTACGGTGGATCCGCGCCTGAGTGAAACAGTGCCTTGTGATAGCAAACGACTCTAGTACGACCCATAGACTTATGAAAAGGTAGGTAAGTTTATGGTACGACCGTTTAAATCGGTCAATGTCATTTCTCTATCTGTCATTTGATTTTGTTTTTTTTTTCACAATATTGACCACTCCCTAGAGTAAAACAACCCTACTTTGTGGACTAAAGACCTGTCAAAGGCCGCACAAGATTTTCCTTTCTTTCACGCTTTGCAGTCAATATTTACTATTTAATTCAAAGGGATGCCTGAATTACGTATTTTAGTAGGAGTTAACAGGATTGCTAGTAATGTGGAACCCAAAATACCACAACGCTAGTTATCTTTTAAAGAAAAGCAGTTAAACATATTTAGTCTAAAATATTTTTTAAGAGGGTTATTGAGCTTTTTAACTCAAGCTCCTCTGGATCCGCCACTGTAATTTGATGTTCATCATTATCAGCCTATCGCAGTCCACTGCTGGACATAAGCCTCTCCAATTGCACGCCCCTTTGTTCTATCTTCGGCTTCTGCCCTGCTCCTGCCAGCCGTTTTGCGTAAATCATCACTCCACCTGGCCTAAGGGCGTCCTACACTACGTTTACGGAGACACGGTCTCCACTAATTTGAGGACCTAGGCACAAATGCTTATAGGTAGATTACATCAATAACATGTTTGGTCGTCTTTAAACAGGAATCTACTTGGATAACAATCAATCAATCTGTATCGGTCCACTGCTGGACATAGACCTGTCCTAACTTACGCTACAACATCCAGTCCTGCGCCTTTCGCATCCAATTCATTCCAGCGACTTTCTTTAAGTCGTCAGTCCATCTGGCTGGGCGTCGTCCTACTTTACGTTTATCGAGTCGCCCGCCGTCTCCACTCTAGGACTCGTTTGCTCCATCGGCCATCGGTCCTTCGGCATATGTGGCCAGCCCATTGCCACTTCAGCGTGCTTAACCTCCGTGCTATGTCGGTAACTTTGGTTCTTTGTCGGATGATCTCGTAGCGAATTTTATCCTTCAAAAAAACTCCAAGTATAGCTCGCTTCATAGACGTTGCGCGACCTTGAATTTATGGACTAGCCCAACCGTAAGTGTCCACGTCTTGGCACCGTAGGTCATAACAGGTAGAACGCACTGGTTCTATACCTTGGTCTTCAGGCATTGTGGTAGAGGCGAAAAGAAATCTTGGATAACAAATCTACACAAAATCTAAATAACAATATTTAGGACTCCGAAACGCTTCAACAACTATTGCAATCATTTTCAATGTACGGACACACCCTTGTTACAGTTTTTTAATAGTATAGATTATTTTTTGAATGCTAATAATTGGATCGATCAATCGATAATGTTAATTACAGCTTTCGCAAATAGAAAATATAATTGTATTGGTGATATAATCCCGATCTCGCATAATACATCCATAAGAGATAAATACCAAATAAATCATTAATAACAGTATTTAGCGATCATAAATCTATATCTTAATCTAATTACCTATATTATTGTAATTACATACGTAATAAAATCGATGTTAAATGGTACAAGACAATGAATTTGAGATCTATTTATTGATAATACAAAACTGTCTGACTCTAAACTACTTCCTAGCTTCATTACCAAGTTAGTTTAGCGGGTGGTGAAATATTTGAACTACGCCACCTGCCGTGCAACATCGAAAAAAAATAAAGTTTAAGCTTTAAGAAACGTCTTTTGAGAGTTATTCAGATTTTAATGACCTAGTAGCGTTCACCTAATTTTCATCTTATATACTTAATGTATTTTTTTAATTCATATAGAAGTCGCACATAAACAAATCATAGTAGATCGGTTAGTGATATAATCTGCCAGCCAATTACTAGTCTTCACGTATAGAAACCATATTAATAAGTCTATAATTCATCCAATAAATAGAATAGATTAGGTGGCAGTGTTCTGTCCTCATTATAAGCGTTTCTTACAATTCCCTACTTATTATTATAATTATATTACAGGACTTAGATTATTATTTGAATTCTAAAACCTTTTAATTGTTATCCAGGCAAGGCGGAAAAAATTACGATTGCGTACCAAACACTCTTTCTTTTTAGATAGAGTTAAGCACACAAAACACAATGCATTAAGATGCATTCAATTCATCAAAATTGCCAAAAAGAGCCAGAGTTAGTAAGCTAACTCTGGCTCTTTTTGGCAATTTGCATTGGAACATAGACTTTCCAATAAAGATAAAAACAAACCTCTTTTTGGAGTGCAATAGTAGGTTTATTTTCTTAAATCATTTGTTTTTAATTTGGAAGTAAATCAACTACAATGTAAAATAATGTTATTACAATTTGTAAAGAGAATGTGTACTGACTAGTCGCGAGTAATGCTAACTTTTAAGTGCAAATGTAACTTTGTACGACCCGTATGTGTATTTGTTTTAAATAGTTTTCGTACGGTGATTGCAGATCGATTAAACGGTTCATTTGTGTAACTAAACACGTATTATATAATATTAAGACAATTGTATAACTCCTAGTATTAGTAAGTGTCTAAGTATTTTTGAGAATGTTTCTTTTATTTATTTATTTGATAAAATAAACAATTGTACAATACATTTTACCTCTTACTAACTAAAGACATAGGTTATTGCACAATCCACAACGTTTCTACAGTTTACTATAGAGATAAAGTGAAAATTATGTTACACTAGCTGTCCCGCGCAACTTCGAATGCGTAAATTTCCCCGTTTTTGTAACATTTCTCAATGCTGCTCCGCTCCTATAGGTCGTAGCTTGATGTTATATAGCCTATACCCTTTCTCGATAAACGGGCTATCCAACAGTGAAAGAATCGTCAAATCGGATCAGTAGTTCCTGAGATTACCGCCTTCAAACAAACAAACAAACTCTTCAGCCTTATAATATTAGTATAGATTAAGGTCTTAGGTACTAAGTACTACTTATATTAAGTTTAATACTCAGTAAGATTTTAGACAGTCGATTATCGCTCTTTTAAATCTATTTTTTGTTACCATAAAAATATCAACATTAAGGAAATGTTCATTATCTCACCCGCATTTGTGCGACATTTTGTTGAGACAAAGAGCAGGTAAGCACGTGACTTTCGCTGCAATATCGAACGATATTGCAGATTTGTACAATGTAAAATATATTATGTACTTGTTGACCTGCGCAACTTCGTTGTCCCGTTTTTCAACATTTCTCATTGCTGCTCCGCTCCTATTGGTCGTAGCGTAATGTTATATAGCCTATAGCCTTCCTCGATAAATGGACTATCCAACAGTGAAAGAATTTTTCAATTCGGACCAGTATTTCCTGTGATTATTGCGTTCAAACAAACAAACAAACTCTTCAGCTTTATAATATTAGTATAGATCAGTTCTGGACAGTCGAACTTGTTAGGTACTAGTCCATGAAGCATCGTTGGAGGCAGACCGCTCAATATCGGTCGTTGTAGACGTCCTTGGGAGAAGCCTATGTTCCAGTGGCGAAGAGACCTCAGAACACCATACTTTTCGGTTTCCCTTTCAAAGCAAGATATATTTTTGTGTCGAGTTACATTTAGAAAATGTTAACCCTTCGCCTCTGCTATGTTCAGCAGTGGACGTTTTAAGACTAACGATGATGATAATAACTCTTCTCAAAAAAATACTGACTCAAACAATAGATTATGTCAGTATCTAATTACGGAGGCATATTAATCAATCCTACTGCTACTATTACGAACGGATATGAACGTCGAAGCCGACTGAATAATATTATTTACTAGCTGTCCCGCGCAACTTCGTATACGTAAATTTGCAACATTTCTCGTCGCTACTCCGCTCCTATTAGTCGTAGCGTGATGTTATATAGTCTATAGCCTTCCTCGATAAATGGGCTATCTAACAAAAAAAGATTTGTTTAAATCGGACTAGTAGTTCCTGAGATTAGCGCGTTTAAACAAACAAACTCTTCCGCTTTATAATATTAGTATAGATTTGCATACAAGTATGTACAGATTACATCAAAACTACATTGAGCACACTACCGGTCAATTAAAGCAAGTCACTATGAAATCAATTACTTGTGTCATAATGGATTGATAACATTGGATAATCACCTTGTCTTATTATAATGAATGGGTTACTTTTTAACATTTTCTTATTAGTTCATCGTGTATGTGTAACTATGAATCTACTTAGTAGAATCTTTCAAATCAATTTAAATCCACTCCCTGTCTTCCAATTAGTATGTATAAAAAATGCACGTGAAATATGACAATGTACTTAGTGCTTAAATATATGTTTAATGATGTTAACAGCGTGAAGGCTACTGGTAAAGGCTTACCGGTTCTGTTAGGTTAGGTTAGGCCCATTTTTATATTTTTATGTAAATATTTAACAGCTTATTGCAACGGCCGTGGTCACCCATGTCCACGGCCGTTGCAATACGGTCCAATCGTCGGGTCATAAAACAAAGGTATTTTAGCCTTAAAATAAAATATTTACGCGGTTAAGACCCGTAGCTTATAAAATTCTATAATGTGTACAAATGGCGAAAGTTTACGAACATGTAGGCCCATTTTTGTTTTTTATTTATAATAATGATTTACCATCCTATTTAGAAAATGTTTGTAATGTTGTACTGTTCGCCGATGATACATCTCTTATTTTCACAGTAGATAGAAACGGAGAACATTTTGACGAAGTGAACTGTGCTCTCTCTCTCAGGTAACGGAATGGTATATGCTAAATAACTTAGTTTTAAATACGAAGAAGACTAAATGCATAAAAACACACTGTATACATTCGTCTGCGTAAATTTCTCCCGTTTTTGCAACATTTATCATTGCTGCTCCGCTCCTATTGGTCGTAACGTAATGTTCCTTCCTCAATAAATGGGCTATCTAACAGTGACAGAATTTTTCAATTTGGATCAGTAGTTCCTGAGATTACCGCGTTTAAACAAACAAACAAACTCTTCAGCTTTATAATAATAATACTAGCTAGACATACACACTTGTGATGGCGTTAAATACATTATTTTAAAGGATCTACTCAAACAATTGAAAGTTGCCCCCTATAATATAGACTCAATCGCCTGAACAGATACATTTAAAAGTTTATTATTTTCTACAACTAAATAGGTGTGTGAAACATTAGGTAGGTACTTACCAAATACATAATTTCTAAAATGGTAGCGATACATTACCAGCACGTCACATGTTATTTGTTCCACTTCGCTGCACATAGCGCCTTGTAATCGCGGTTTAGCTATTTGTTCATTCGTGTGCACTTCCTCGTATAAATTCATTGCTATTCATGTCTAAACTAAATTTTGCACGCGAATTCGTTTGCATGGAATTATGACGAGATTATCTATAATGTTTTTTTTAAGTCGATTTTCTTCGTTCGTTGTGTGACTGCGGACTGCGTCTATCTGTTTCTCTCTCTCTTGGTGAATTGCCTTTTGTTCATGAAAGTAGGTGAATAAAGTTAGTACTTTCATACTTCATTTTAGGGGAGGTGGGGGTTGACTCTAACTATATAATAGACAAATGCAATGCCTCGACGAATATCATCCCGGTAGGTACTATATAATAACAAATCCTAATGAATTGTGAACTCGACGAGCAAATTGACGTAGGTCGTACCATGTCTCTATGCGTTTCGAGGAGAGGAGGATTTGTATCCCCAATTTCCCCCAACTTATGCATTATGATATCCTCCTTTGTAATCAGACGCGGATACTAGGTGGGGCAACATGGAAACCGGCAATTGCCCCCGCCCCACAATGGCTGGTGTACCGAGTAGAATCAAATGCCCCCTCCAGAACAAAGTCCTAGATCCGTGCCTGTTCGTAATTGCCTAATAAAACATTGAATACTTGAAGGAAAACATTGAAACCCTGCATAATGGCACCATAGCACCAAAAATTTGTAAAATTTTGTGATATCTACTATACGAATTCAGAGAGTGGGTAGGTACCTATGCCTATGTCAGTGCACAGGATAGACTATGTATATTATGTGCAGAGGTCGGCTGTGTTTCTGCATTGCGCAGCTCTATGTATATCTGCAGTGCCTAGTATAAAAGCTGAATAAGTATAATGAAGAAATTTGTAATGAATAAAGGATAGAATTTGAACTGCCTCGGTGGCACAATAGGAGTGTACGAGTGAACAATATCTTCGCAAGATCTAGTGGTATTTTTTTAAGTACTCCTCTAGTAGAGTAAGTAAACCCTATGTAATGGCAGACTTTACATACAGACCTATCACTGACACAAAGTGCACCCAGACTCAGAACAACAAAAACAATATCAATTTGGAAAAGATTAGAAATTAAACAAAATTCAAGAGACAAGAGACCGCGCAAACGCTGGGAGGATGATATCAAACAAGTCGCAGGGTCAGAATAAACCCGCATAGCTAGAGATCGAGCGTCATGGAAATCTTTGGAGGAGGCCTATGTCGTTGGACAAGCTGTAGCAGTAAACGATCCGATCGCCGATATTTAAATTAAGTAGTATTAGTATAAGTGCAATAGTTTAATAGATTAATGAAACATAATGTATAGAAAAAACTAACAGCAATAAAGGCTTATTAATTTTTTTACAAGTGGTTTCACGTGTGGGAAACGAACCCGCGACTTCCAAGTTTAGCAGTCAGAGCCATTAACCATTGAAGATACACATACGGGACACTACTGCTTGATCCACAAATTATTGCACCGACAGTGTACTTAAATCATTATAATCATATTATTTGTAAAATACCCAGCGATACAGAGCTTGCACCATACTTCGCTAGTTGTTTTTAAAAAACAGAAGAAAAGTTTAATAAAAACAGCAATTGGTATAGTTCAGTAAATAACACGAACGAATTTCCTTCCCACAGGCAGGTAAATACCTCCCCAGGTCAAACCACAAACTAACAGGCACGAGTTGTAACTTTAATAGTCAGCGTAGAGCCGTAGGATGCCTGGAATTGTGGCGTACGTTTATTTACTAAACTACTGATTACTGGGTCCTTATTCACTATCTTTTTTTTAGTTTTCGCGTCAAGCCCGCGCTTTTAACTGTCAAAATGTTGTCTTATTGGTATATAGAGAGCTGCCTTAGAAATGCATTGCACATACGCGAGTTCGCGCGGGCTTGCAGCGAAAAGGAAAAAAAACAGTGAATTAGGACCCTGTTTAGGTTCATTTAAATGAAAAATTATATACACTCAGGTTTTTTCATACGAAAATAATAACACACTTAAAGAATAAAATACAATTTTAGTAATTTTTAGTGCCTGCTTTAGGTAATGTTAATGCTGTTTGTTAGTATTAGTATGAGTAGAACCTAGCTGGCGCGGATCCAAGGGGCCATTCCACCCCCCCACCCCCCCCCCCAAACTCGAAAACAAGACTTTTTCGACAATGTAACGGTGTGTTTTGACAGGTGTGTTTTGCTCTCCTCTACCCCTCGGTGATGGTCTGGTGACCTACTTGGTGCGCCTGGAAACTAGTGTTGTTGTGGAAATACCTATAACTTGTGTCTCTATAATATCTTCTGCTGCCTAGTTTAATTCTGATGTGATTGGCCTTCGTATAACCGAAATCAGTTAGGAGAGTATTTTTATTAAGTACTCATTACCCGTTTTAGAGACCACTGGGAATGTCTTGGGGTAAATCTTCAGGAACCGCTGCCACTACGCGATTGGTTTAAACGCGTCGTAATAACCTATGCCAACTATCCTTATACTTATAAGTTAGTACTTAGATGAACCTATATTCATTAGGTACACAATTATTAAACAAACATACATATAAAAACGACATTAATTGCATTACTTAACTAATTAATCTTATGCCTACAAAACCATTGAGCAAGCAATAACCGTGATGTAATATAAAAGACATGAACATGTACCGCTTCAACACACCGTGTATCCTTTAATCGTATATTCGTTAATCGTTCTCACGATACTAATATTTAAGTGAAATCACAGAAAAAAATAGGGTACTTACAGTGAAACCCATATTTGAAAACGGCAGCTATTTAACGACTTATTATTTTTAAAATCCTTCAAATTAAATCTTAAAAAAACAAAATTCGACGGGTGGATATTTTAACCTCCCCCCCTCCCCTCCGACTTACAGGAGGTAAGTAACCTAAAAAATTCTGTCAGGGTCTGCCATTTACTGCCCAGAATTGAAGTCAAATATTTTTATTTGTGCGTAGTGCGCTCAAAGATTGATGAGGCGGTAGCCTAATGGCTAACGCAATCGTGAAGTCGCGGGTTCGAATCCTACCTATTACACTACCGACGTGAACCCACTCCTAGCACAAGTCTTTGAGCTTAGTTGGAGGGGTTAACAAGATTGCTAGTGATGTGGGACCCAATCCCACATTGCTAGTTATCTTTTTTCTTCTTTTTTTAAATCATTGCTAGTTATCTTTTTTTTTTTAAATCAAAGATGTCCGCCGAGTATGCGCGTTGATGCATTTCTAAGCGCAGCTCTCTATTTACCATTAGGACAACGTTTTGAAGACGTTCGCACGGGCTTGCCACGAAAACGGAAAAAACGAAACAAACCTTGGTAGGAAACAAAATAGGGTCCTTATTATATTTTTGTTAAATTCAGCACATTACCTATCTTACCTACTTTGTTAAAGATACATAAAAATACCTAGATAGGTACGTGAACGCCGCACCGTCAATTTGTTTGTACAAAATATTATATCTATATCATTTGTTTGTAGTTTTCTAATACTCGGTACAAGGTTCTTACGGAAAAAAATATTAAGAAAATCTCTCAGAAAGATTGAAAAATATACATTTAATTTTGCATATTTTAAAAAAAGCGCGTTACGAATGTCAACGTCATTCAATTTAAATATATATAAAAATGAAACCGTAGTGCATCAAATTTATGCTAAGGCGGTACGAAGTTCGCTGGGTCAGCTAGTTTGAAATATAAATACTATGAACATCATAATCCTTTAAAAGACATTAGCTGAAAATCTGGCTAAATTGTCATTTATGAAACGGAGAAGTAAAAGGAATGAAACAAAACCACTTTATTATCGTATCAATTAAACTTGTCAGTGAAGTATTTTTTATTATGTTAAAATCGTGTCACCATAGTAATGTACCTAATTCATGTTTTGATAAAGCTAGAACTATGAATATACCTATCTACTATTAGGTACATGTACCGTGTACATTAAATTTGCATCACAAATTCTTCAAATAAATGGTTGCACTATAGCTAAATCAATTACGTCATTAAGGTGAACTCGGGTATGATGATACACAAGACAGTTTTGAGTCAATCGTCGGTATTCTTTGAAGTCCAACAATTTCCAGACTGGTCTAAACACCGTGAGAACAGGCTAGTAAAAGCCAATTAAAAAGTCCGTCAGTACTGAACTGTGACGATGTGCAGTCGTGAAAGTCGGTATCAAATGTTGTACTATCAAGTATCACGAGCCGGTCTGATTGACACAGAATAGGCAATAGGCCTCTGCCTGTATATGCCACAAACAGAAAATACTTGGAGAACAATATCTAAATAAGTTTTATACGAACGGGTTGATCAACGCACACATACATCTGTCACCCGTAAGGAATCTCGAAACATCCTCCGAACAAACAGGGTTTTCTTTTTTTTTTTTTCAAAGACGACTCCCGCACTAGGGTACAAGCCCTGTGTCGCGGGGAACTTTACAAACATACAAGTCACGGACACAAAGTACACTCAGACTCGGGACAACAATTTGTGGATCACACAAAATGGTGTCCCGTGTGGGAATCGAACCCACGACCTCTTGCGTAGCAGTCGGACACACTCCCACAGCGCCACAGAGGTTCAAAGTGTCTTTGTATGAAGCTTGCCTTCTATACTCTCGGTGTATTCTTCTACAATGCAGTATACAGTAGACCTATATACAGGGTGTAACAGAAAGGTGTGGTCAAATTTCAGCAGCGGATAGGGTATGTTATCAGTATTGCACCTACCGTGGTGCCGTAGCTAGTTGCATTATTATTACATAGATAAAGCATATTCTATGAAAGGCGTATGGCATAAGAATTATACCTCCCCTGGTACAAATTCGATTGGATTATTATGGCATACAACTTTTTAAGTCATATTTTTTTGAATTAATTACTTTTTCACTCATAAAACGAATAAATATTTTTTTAGGATACTCCGATTTTGATAAAATTAGGTATGTGCCCTCAGTATCATGGGCACATACTTGGCACATACCAACCCTTGAATATGACCACACCCTTCTGTGACACCCTGTATACAGTATAAATAGGTAGTTACATTTAGGATATGTACCTATACTAGGTATTGCTTCAAGTTGGTTGTATTAAGGGAAACTGATAACAAACTATCCAAGAATCAGTCAATGACGGTGACGACTTTGTTTTTCTTTTTATTTTACAATATTGGAAAAACACATATTTTACACATATATAAATATAATACTTAAAAACAACAAATAACATAAAGAAGCCAAGGTAAAAGTTTTCGCCATTTTATTATAATTCATATTTTAGGTAGGTACTTATATTGCATGGAACATTCGTCCTTATCGGCTAATTTACCACCGAATGATTCTAAACTTAGAGTCTTAGGTACCTACTCCATTTTATTCACGTCGTGACAGTGACAATACGAATAACTGATAACAGCATACGACTTAAAACTGAATGGCGTTTAAATATTCTTCTAGAGTTCGTTTTTATATTTTCATATCAAGCTTGAATAGTTCATTTGCTGCTTATAGAAATACCTAACGCTAGTGAGGTTTGTCCAGCCAACGCAGCGTCGGCATTCCACATTCCAGCTTCAAGCGTCAGGTCACCATAGCTTACTAAAACATAACAAACCTTTCCCACGCCATAACTCAAAGGGTACTTTACACCATACTCAAGTTACTTCGAAACAACTAAATGGCCACAGCGCAAAAACAACCGAGCAAATTCTTACTAGAATATCCCAAGTCCAATTTATTTTGCAACCAATTTATTTAATCTATGACGCATTTAAAATGCCTAACACTCAGGTTCTTTAAAGCCGAAGTCGTTTCGTTGCACGCGTCAAAACATGTCCAACTTACAATAAGCAATTCGAGCGAGTACAATTGTTTGAAATTTCTTGGAGCAAATTGGTTTTACAAACCCGCCTGTTTTAAGTTATTGCCTACTTTTTGTTTTAGTGTGATTTGTTGTTTGAAATCTATAAAGGCTTTGTTATAAGCCTTTTGCGTCGGTTCCGCCTCTGAAAAAAATATTTATGCCTGTGTGTCTATTAACTGAGTAAGTTTTATTTAGCCTCAGAATTGGACCAATGTTCTGTTCATACTCATCTGCTTGATTGGCTTGGTATTGAGAATAACTAAAACAACTTTAAATACCTTCACGAATCACCAACTTACAAATTTTATTAATAGCATTAGTATTTTACATTTTCCTCCCAAAATAGAAATTATTTACAAGTTCATAGTGCTGTTCCTCTGCAAACCTTCGAAGATTCGCGCACTTAATTCTTTGTGTACTAATGCAAATGCTTTGACAGCCCGTTCTTGTAATGTTTTTGTTACTGAGCGCAGACTATCGACAATATTATTAACCAGTCTTGTTTTTTCTCCTGTAGACATTTCCCTGACATATACCTCCCTCGCTTGGTCGAAATTATTCGGTGGATCTTGATAAATCTCTATAATTTCCACTCCATTTTTCTCTATATAAGGCACCGGTCCATTGAATGTATTCGGATAATAATTAGGTATGTCTCTCATATTGTCATTAACCGGTGGTGCACCATCACGATTGTACGTGTAAGCTTTTTTTTGTAGTGGACAGTTTACAGGGATTTTGAGAAAATTAGATCCTAGCCGATGATATTGCGTATCACGGTAAGATAATTGACGTGCTTCAAATAATTTATCTGGTGCTCCTAAAATACCTCGTACAAGATTACTAGGACAGAAAGCTATCTGTTCCATTTCAGCAAAATTATTCACAGGATTCTTGTTCAACACCAATTTACCAAATGGCTTTAATGGGTATTTATCAAGCGGCAGTGTTTTGGTTACATCGAAAACATCAAATCCAGCATTTTTTACATCATTCAAGCTTAGTATTTGAACAGCTGCGGTCCAAGTAGGAAATTTACCGTCCGCAATAGCGTTATACAAATCTCTGTTATTATAATCTGGATCATCAGCTGCTGTTTTCTTTGCTTCCTCTGAAGTAAAAGTTTTGATACCTTGGTCTGGAGTAAAGTGGAATCGAACAAAGAAACTTTCGCCATTCTCATTTACCACCTGATAAGTATGAATTGAGAACCCAGGCATGTGACGGTAACCATTGGGGATGCCACGATCACCAAACACAAGTAAGAACATGTGCAAAGCTTCTGGGTGTAGCGTCAAGAAGTCCCATAACATATCATTATCAAGAAAGCTAGTTGTTGGATTTCTTTTCTGTACTCTTATAAATGTAGTAAAGAGAATAGGATCTTTTATGGCAAACCTGGGTGCGTTTAAACCAACGATATCAAAATTTCCTTCTTCTGTGTAAAATTTGATAGCAAATCCTCTAGTTTCTCTGGATGTGTCATATCCACCTTTCTCCATAGCTACTGGTGAGAACCTCATGGCTATTGGTGTTTTTTTTCCCACTCTATTAAAGAGTTTGGCCTTACATATATCTGTTAAATCATGAGTTACTTCAAAGTAACCAAATGCACCACCGCCTTTAGCGTGAACCACTCTTTCGGGTATTCTTTCACGATCAAAATGCGTTATGGAATCCATGAAATACTCATTGAAAATAAGCCTTTTATTTAAAGTAGCTGTCGCTTCAACATAGTCTATGGGTTTTCCTGAAGCTGTTGTCATTATACAGATTGGGCACTGAAAATAAGAGGAGTGTACAATAAAGTGATATCTGACTTACTAATAAAGAAACAATAGAGATGGTCCTAAAATATTTTATTAATTAAAGTGATTGATTACATAATTAATACATCAAAGATTACTTATCTAATTTATAATAAGCATAATATTATATATTTTGAACATCAAAGTTTAAATTCCTAATTTTTATAACACCAGTCTATTATCAAATTCTTCTACTTCCAACAATTCAATTCCAATAAAGGCTAATAAAAATTTCAACAAAATAATACATACATTTTTAGAATAATGTTATGAAAAGATATTGTCAAACAAGTAAAGGTGGTCCATTTTTCATATTGAATATTTGAAAAATGGACTCTTCATTTACCAATTTTTCTCTCTATAAATCAATAATTAATATTACTTAAACAATTTCCCCTCACTCACCTTAGTTTTTGCCTTGAACATAGGTAGTTGATTACCTGCAGTGTCATTTTGAAACTTTGCCGTGACTATTGCAATGATCAACAAAATTAAATATACTCGTAATTTGAAGAACATTTTAAGTTAACTTTAATTTCCAAATTCAAGATAAAATGCCTGTTTCACTGTTGTATAAACACCTTGTTTACAGGCTGTCTAAATGAAGAACAGGTAGGTACGAGTATGACTGATATCTGAAAAAGATAACTGTTTTCAATACAAATGTATTATTTTCCTAACACGTACTTATATTTATACTATATACGCAATATATTATATACGCAAAACACGTTATATTTATCTATAGGTTTGTTTATTTGGCCTAATGTATAACTTCTTTAACTCGTAGGTAAGGATTACTAACAGGGCAAGTTAAATAAAAGCTTGTAAAAACCGGCCGAGAGCAAGTGGGACTCGCACACTGAGGGTTCCGTACAAACTTATAATAATAATAATAATAATAATAACCATTTATTTCAGGCTACTAAGGCCCATATTATACAAATACATAAATAGAAAACTTATTAGACTAATACATATTTAATAAAAAACTAAACACAAAGTTGAGCACGAGACAGCGGCGACGGCGTCGTGTTTCGCTGCGAGGTGTCGCGTAACCTGCCACGAAATCGTCGGTGTGCGACACCTTTCGGCCAAAGGTCTTCCTTCATGAAGGTGGACAGATGTTCCGCGGGCACTCGCACCATAAACGACTTAAAATCAACGTTATGGCGCGACTCCAATTTCTCCACCCTCAAGGTCCACTTGGTCTTTTTTCTGAGGTACTCCACAAGTTCCTCAGTCTTTGTAGTGTGATGCAGACGAGACACATATAGCTGCGTCGTAGGTGTTGCCGGACGCAGCAACATATTGGGTCCCGTCACGCCGGTACCACGCTGGTTGCAGCTGGAGGGCTTCCTCTGCTTCTTTTCGACTTTTATGAAGCCCTCAGCGTCTATTTGCCCTTTTTTAGGGAATATAGGTGTGTAAATAGTTCGGGAGTCAATAGAAACACACCGCACTGTGTCAACCAGGTTGCAAAGTGGTGACTCACAAGCCGTAATTACCCAAAGCATTTAAGGAATACGTCATGTATGATAGGAGCTATGTACGATTTTTAGAACTTAAAAAATATATATTTCCAGGTAAATCTAATTTTTGTTATTAGCGCCTAACGTTTAACCGACTTGGCATATTTTCACATTTTTATTTTTAACGGGGTCTCTGTAACGAAGACCCCAATACAACCAGACAAACAACACAACATACATATATAATTCTAAATAAATACTTTAATATCTTTAAATATAAAACAAAGTCGCGATAGTTACAACATTTATAAAACAACAACGGGTTGGCCGATTTTCAAGATCTTTGAGTACCCAGACACAGAATAAACAACCGTTATCATCACACATATTTATGCTTGATGAGAATCGAACCCACGACTACTAGCTTAGCAGCCAGGCTCGTATTTATAATAGTAAATAAATTAGCAGACGTTTTAAGAGCATTTTAACTAGCGAATGTTTTCTTTTTCTAATCTGTTTTGAAAGTGGAATGAAAAACAAGGACAAACCATTCATTGGTTAAAATGCTCTTAATACATCTGCTTTTTTAACTTTATTTTAAGGGGATCGATATTCATGTACTTTTTTAAATAACTTGAAGACTATATTTGAGACCTTGCACCAAATCTTCTCATACCATTTTCAAAGGTTTGTTCACTTTCTTCATTTGCCCCATATATGACCCCCATTTTTAAAATTCAGCCTTCTTATTATTTTTCCAGCAATTTATTGGTTAGAAACTATCTTTTGTATTTTATTAAAATATTAAGCACAATAGCTTCGGTGGGATGGGTGGGGGGAAATGGTCTATTTTCATGGTTATTCCACTATATAACTTAAAAAAAATATTAAAATGAATAAAAAAATATATAATTTTCATGCTCACAACAAGCCTATTCATTTGACATGTTATACGATACAGTTATTAGGGATGTTTACTGTCATGTAAGGCAAGTCTCTCTTTATGAAATGTCAAAAAGACAAGCGCTATAGAAATGTGTATGGAATAGCAACCTATGACGTCATAGCTTCCTATCGTCAAATCATTACATTTAGGATTCATTTTCATACTTTTAAAGTTAAAAACATGTTAAAATGTAAAAGAATAGTTATTTTTAGAGCATTTTAAGATCTACTATTACCTGATTAGTATAAAATAATTTACTTTTATTGTAGTCAACTATCCAATTTATTAAATTACGGTTAGTAAAAAAAACTAGTGTGCCCCCCAAAAATGGCTTTCAAATTCAAAAATATTTTATATTTTAAATATGTGTTCATATTTGGGTCACAAAAATATATAAGTGTACTAAAATTGAACTTAATCGGTCCTGTGAATTCGGACCAAATTGGCTGTGAAAGAAGGACAGACAGAAACCAGAGTCATCCTATAAGGATTCCGTTTTTCCTTTTGAGGTACGGAACTCTAAAAAGACCTATTTTTGTAAAGGCTACAACTAATAACGTTGTCGGCTTACCAAATGAATCCTTGAAATCGTACATGAAAATGATCACTGAAAATAATTCATTTAAAAATTTTAACACAACACAGCAATCGACTAAACGAACAACTAAACGCAATTAACTGCTATAAAAACCGGTTGCCACGAGATAAGTAGTTTTTCGAAATTACGTTGTAAGTTACACAATGTACGTCCATAATAAAAACATAAAAAGAAAGTATGTCTGTTTATTTATTCTTTTAAAACTGCAACGTTATATTTTGCAAAGACAGTTTTAAGATGAGAAAAACGAAGAAATGATATTTTTCAGACCTGATAAAAAACTATACATGATGACTTTTAATTCAGTCGACAAACTTCAAGGGGTGAACCCGCGTAATATAGCAAGGCTAGGCAATTCAAGCAACGATCCAAGCCGAAACGACAACCCTGGATCCGCCACATCCCTTATCAATTTGTCGACTGATATCAAAGTCACCATATATATCTGTATGTGCTATCGTAGGACCTAAATAGATACAATTAAAGCTAGGTTAATCGTTGATAAACTTTCACGATTTGTACACATTATGAAAATATATGTATTACGGGTCTTAATCGCGTGAGTCACAGATTACCCTGCGTGAGTCTACCTGTGACCACGGCCGTTGCAATACGGTCGAAACGTCGAGAAATAAACAAGGTATTTTACCTTAATTTATTCACGTGATTGAGACCCGTAATATATATATTTTCATAATAGTTATGGTTTGTTTGATGTAAATCCGTTTAGCTGTTTTGCAGATAATACAGTTTATATGACATGAGTCGAATTATTTTCAATTTATATGCATTTAACTTGTTATCTGAAAAAAAAACACTGTTCCTGGATTAGTTGACTGCAACGAAACCTCGATGTAAGTAGGTAATTGCATCAAAATGAGCAATAAAATGGTAGTTTTACTTGTAACTGGATCATTAAAGTCTAACAAAATCACGTATGCACTTATCCGTCACGTGTTTGAGGTGGTTTTGGCCTACAAGTACATAATTATAACATAACTAGCTGACCCGCCCAACTTCGTCTGCGTAAAATATATAGCCTCCTCGAATAATGGGCTATCCAATACTATAAAAAAAAAAAATGTGTGGCACTCGGAGACTGCCGCGGTTAAGCTATTGCATAGCATTTTTATCAACTTAAGCAATTAAAAAAAAAAATGTTTTAATTTTAAAAAAGTTTTTTTTTTAATTATAAAAAAACAATGTTTTAAATTTTTATTTTTCTTATTTTTTTTTTTTTTATTTAAAAAAAAAGTCTTTAAAAGTTCTGCTATTTATCGATAGATGGCAAAACTAAAAAGTATTACCGCTGTGCCGGTCGGAGTGGGGGGTGTTAGGTTATTTTCGTTATGGAATTTCTGGATTCGGTCTCCACGCTCAAGGCCCGCGATAGAAGCTATGCCATAGCTTAAAATTCAATTAGGACCAGTAGTTCCTGAGGTTTGTACAAACAAACACTTCATCTTTATAATATTAGTATAGATTAATAACTTTTTTCAAATAACAACGACTGAAAAATCAATAATACACCTACTAATTTAGACCTATTAATGCCTTTTAGTCCCTGAGAAAACCAGTCCACGGGAAAACTATAAACCCATTTATGTTTAGGTGATACGAAGTTTGTCAGGTCAGCTAGTGTTATTATAATAACAAAAAACAAAGTTACTTATATTTATATAGTACACGGCGTCAGTAGCCAATAAAAGGTTGTCGCTGCCACGTATCTATACTTATACTAATACTGGCCTGACAAATCTTGTCAACCAATATTTAAAAAGCTTGGTTTACTACCGTTACCGTCTCATTACATCTACGAAATATGTATGTTTGTGTATAAACATTATGAACTATTTAAGACAGCAGATAACGTGCAGTCGGAACAGACGTGATCCTTTCAAATTGGTACTTAGTGATATACCGAGACACTGGTAAAGTATTATATTATCTGTGCCGAGACTAACCAAATATAACAAAAATTGCCTAGCAATGTGTGTATCTACAATAAACTGCCAAACCATTTAAAATGCCTGAATATTAGATTATTTAGAAATAAGCTGTACGCATGGCTAAATGAAGCCAATTTTTATAGTTTAAAAGAGTTTCTAAAAAAAAAAGTTGACGACTTTGTTTATTTTAAAGATTTTTTGCATGCTTTACTGTAGCAAAACATGTTTGTACCTATTTTATTTGTAACACCACCATATATCATGTTTTATGCAAATAAAAATGTACTATTATTATTATTAGATAAAAGTGTAGTCTCCCAAGCTGCCTACAATATTATTTAGATAAAAAAAAATCCGGACGCCAATACCTATCTATTAAATTAATAGACACCATACCAATTTCATCACATAGCAACTTTTGTATTTTTCGCGGTTAGGTAATATTGGCACAATTTATTTATTTTCATACCAACTTAATTTGATCCCCCTTTTTAATATGTATACTACACTACGTTTAACATAAATATGTGAAACATGTACCTAGTATTAAAATGGACGACAAAACATTATAAAATATAAAATGAATAAAAAAAGCACCTAATTCAAATCAGTTGCTTTTCTCATTCGTTTTATATTTTTTATGTGCTGTTGTAAATAACAGCAAAACAAAATTCTTACTTGCTAGATCCCTAATAACCAATAACCATAATTATTGTGCAAGATTATGCATGCATAGTATGTGGGTACTTTTGTAGTACATATATATTATTTACAGCAAAAATATTCTGTGGCAAGCATCAATATTATTAGTCGCACTATGTTGTTGAGTGCGTATGGCTGTGTGGCCCTATCACTGTCTCCTTCTTACCCCTCAGCTCAGCTCATCTCAGCTAATTTACCTAAAGTTGCAATGAGTTATTCTGCAAAATGGCTCTCATACGTAGATTCATTCGTCACGTAAATGTTAGTGAAACAACAAATAGTGATATTATAAGTGTGCTAGTACAGAAAAGGACACGCCTAGAGCATTTGTCAAGTTAAAGGACATTGGGCAGTTTACTATGGAAAAAATCCCCACAGCGGACAATAATTAAACTTACCCCATTTTAAACTGACTTACAATTAGACTAGAACTCGACCTCTAGCTTTGTTCACCTAAAGCGCATTGTTGCGGCCTATGTGAGTATTAACTAAGTTTTTGTATAAAATGTTTATTTTACTTGTGTTTTTGCATAATAATAAAATTCTTCATCTGATATTTTATTTATACTTTGTTATAATATTTATTAATTATCATCTTTAATACAGTTTTATTTATTTAAATAAATAAACATTGAACAACAAGGACTAGCTGTTCTCAAGAGTCATCACGAACCGCCTTGCGCGAAGACTTGACGAATTCCAACCACCGGAACAGGCTGGATTTCGGAGCGTATATGGCACCATAGACCACATCCACACAGTGCGGCAGATTATACAAAAGACCCAAGAGTATAATCAGCCCCTGTGTCTAGCATTCGTGGACTATGAGAAGGCCTTTGACTCGATTGAAATCTGGTCCGTTCTGGAGTCTCTGCAGCGATGCCAAGTAGATTGGCGATATATCCAAGTGATGAGATGTCTCTACGAAGCCGCAACAATGTCCGTCCAAGTACAGAATCAGGAAACAAAACCTATACCATTGCATCGAGGAGTGAGGCCAGGGGACGTTATCTCCCCGAAACTGTTCACAAATGCAATGGAGGATATGTTCAAGACGCTGCACTGGAAAGGGCGGGGCATCAACATCAATGGTGCATACATCTCTTACTTGCGATTTGCAGATGACATTGTCATTATGGCGGAAACGCTGCAGGACCTGCAACTGATGCTGAATGACCTGGCTGACTCCTCTGTACGCATCGGCCTACGGATGAACTTGGATAAAACCAAGGTCATGTACTACCGGAACCGATAGCGGTGCACGGCGCCGTTCTCGAAGTTGTTCAAAAATATGTGTACCTCGGGCAGTCATTGCAGTTAGATAGAAACAACTTCGAGGACGAGGCGAACAGGAGAATTCGGTTGGGTTGGGCAGCGTTTGGTAAGCTACGTCAAGTCTTCTCATCGTCGATCCCACAATGTCTAAAGACTAAAGTCTTTAATCAGTGCGTCCTACCCGTCATGACATACGGAGCCGAAACGTGGACACTGACGGTACGGCTAGTCCACAAGTTCAAAGTCGCTCAGCGGGCTATGGAAAGGGCTATGCTCGGAGTTTCTCTTAGGGACAAAATCAGAAATAAGGTGATCCGGCAGAGAACCAAAGTTATTGACATAGCCCACCGGATTAGCAAGCTGAAGTGGCAGTGGGCTGGCCATATTTGCCGAAGAACCGACAACCGTTGGGGTAAACGAGTTCTTGAGTGGAGACCGCGGCTTGGCAAACGTAGTGTAGGACGCCCTCAGGCCTGGTGGAGTGATGATTTACGCAAAACGGCTGGCAGGAGCTGGATGCGAGAAGCCGAAGATAGAACAAAGTGGCGTGCAATTGGAGAGGCCTATGTCCAGCAGTGGACTGCGATAGGCTGATGATGATGATGAACAAGGACTAAATGAAAAGAAGGCATGTAATAATAATAATAATAGATTTTTATTAATCATCATGGTGGGTTCACACATAAACCGATGTTTAACGGGCACGAACACAAGTGCGAGTGTGTGAATGTGCTTGCTCGGCGGTTTGTGAACGGCTTGTTTGGACCACGGCCGCGCCGTGCCGTGCTGGTGCCAGGTTGGATCGGGCATCATAATCTATGAGAATAATACATGAATCTAAGTATCTTCCAAAAAAGGCAGAAGGGGTAAGGTTGACATTTTCGTGTCCTCATCATCGTACCTGATCAGATCAATTCCACTTCAACAGCAGTGTCATGCCGTTACCAGCACGCCCATCATACGGGGTAGTGGTGGGGGGATATAGGGTATGGCCTTTGTTTAATCAATTGTACCACCTAAAACCCCCTCGAAATAATTAAAAGTCGAATCTCCCCCTCCCCCGAAATTATCTTGGGACGTCATTATGATGATATTTTGTAAAGTGTAACAATAACGCAAAAAAACCCTATTTTTACAGCTTTCCCGTATGTTACAAAACAAAAAATTGTATGTACAGCAATAAAGTAGGCAGTGTCAACTCTGTCATATTTCGTAAGTGTCCGCAATTTTCTTTTAAGCGGGGCATAAAGTTTCCAATGTCATCTACATATATATAAAAATGAATGTTTGTCTGTCTATCTGTATGGCCTCTATGCGTTTCGAAACCATTGATCATTTTGTGATGAAACTTTGGCAGGGTATTATGGGTACGCCCGCGAATCTTTCTGGCCAAAAAAAAAGCCACAGAAGCGTGACCAGGGTCACTAGTCTGTTATAAGTTGCATGTCGGTATTATTATTTAAACTGAAATGTAAAATTTTATGGTATTTAGAAAAAAATATTGTAATGGTTGACCCTTTCGCTTAGTATCGTAAAAATATAGGATGTTTTTTTTTTCATATTTTGCGAGTTCGATTCCCGGTCCAAACAGGTGATTATTTAAAAACCTTTGAATGCAGTTTGAATTATTTTTAAATTCAAAATGAAGTCTTCTTTCAGTAAAATAATCTATCTACAATATTTGAGATACTTTTCCTCCGTATGACATAGTTTTGGAACAGCCTGTATACTGGTTCAAAGTGTTGACCTCGATCCGGTTATAAGATTGTCAACTTTTGTACAAACACACATAAGTAAGTAGTTTATTTTTGTAGGTTGTTCATATGATTAGTCGAAGACAGAACTTACAAGACTATTTACATTATCATTTGGGCCAAGTTCACATTACAATACTTTAACTCCTTTAGCCAAGGAGGATTCAGCCTTCCTGTTAAGGGGGCATTACACTGAGAGAATTATTTATTTAGCGCTACGTACACAGCGATACGATCGCCAGCCTCGCTCTTCCGCACACAACCATTACTTCACAGTGCGCACGAGCGCAGGTCAAAATAAAATAGAATTTTCGTTCGTACATATGTTAGATTACATACGCCATGACTATGACAATACGAAAATGCTCGTATTTGCATTTTTCCGCAACTTCAAGATTTATTTGCGGGATCATATTAAGACATATCCTTAAGTTTCTTTATATAATCTACTAGAAAAACTCTATGACTAGTGACACATTTTTTTTGTGTCCTAGTATTTAGGTTTTCTATATAAATTTTTGAGAGAGGCGACCTCTGTTTCGCGTAATCTACCCTTAAATATTTTAGTACTAAAGAAAGTCTTTAAAAGGAACTAAAAGAAGATCGCATGTCGTAGCGCAAATAAAAATGGATTGCGAGGTTTAATGTTTATAATTATCAAGCCACATCGCGTACGTTGGCTACGTAGTCTCTATCGATATACTTTTCTTTACAACTTAAGCGCTGGTAGGTGAAGTAGGTTGATAAAGATTAATGGTTATTAAAGCCGATGGTGGGTTATGAACTTGGTCTCTTCCCAGATCAGGTGCACATGCTGATCAGCTTAGAGGGAAAAAAGAAAAGAGAGAAGAACAATGGAGAGTCAATAAAATGTATTTCTTTAGAACACAGCTAATTTAGAACACCTCCTTAGACCGCCTGAAATTTATTTTTAAATTTTCAAAAACTATTTCGGGCTTCAGAGTTTGCGTGAAACTACGTCAGTATTGTAGTATAGGTAGGTATATTATATTAAATATTATTTACTTTTTTTTTAAGACGTCTCTCGCAGTAGGGTACCAGGCCACGGAAGTAGTAAGTCACGGACACAAAGTACACCCAGACTCAGAACAACAATTTGTGGATCACACAAAGGGGTGTCCCGTATGGGAATCGAACCCACGACCTTTTGTGTAGCAGTCGGACACACTCCAACCGCGCCACAGAGGCAGTCTAAATTTAGTAAAATAATCTATACTAATATTATAAAGCTGAAGAGTTTGTTTGTTTGAACGCGGTAATCTCAGGAACAGCTGATACGAATTGAAAAAATATTTCACTGTTGGATAACCCATTTATCGATGAAGGCTAAAGGCTATATAACATCACGCTACGACCAATAGGAGCGGCAGCAATGAGAAATGTAACAAAAACGGGGAAAATTTACGCAGACGAGGTTGCGCGGGACAGTATATTATTATTATGAGTACATAATATTCAGAAAAAACATAACCTTTCTTCTTACAGTCGGATACAAAGTTATATTGTTAGGTGATTTCATTTTTGAAAACAGTATTATATCAGCGTTTTAAAATTTATGAAAAGTATTAGACAGAGTTACTTTCGCATTTATAATACAATTATTTTGGATTACAATGATTGACAAACGTCAAAATAATATCTTATCATATCTAATCCGACTTAAGTTAATTCCTAAATACGAGTAATTCAGGCACAACTTGATATCATGTGAAAAAAAAAATCAATCAAAATCAAACAAATTTTTATTGTTTTACTGGGAAAAAGTTATCTTTAATTCGAAATTTTAATCAACCATATAATTTATTGCTCTGTAGGTACTGGATAAAAGCTATTCTTAAATCGAAAATTGAAACAAATATAAATCAAACATATTTTTTATTGCTCTGTAGGCACTGTGCTAAACAAATATAAATCTAACATATTTTTATTGCTCTGTAGGTACAGTGCTAAAGGTATCTTTAATTCGAAAATTGAAACAAATATAAATCTAACATATTTTTTATTGCTCTGTAGGCACTGTGCTAAACAAATATAAATCTAACATATTTTTATTGCTCTGTAGGTACAGTGCTAAAGGTATCTTTAATTCGAAAATTGAAACAAATATAAATCAAACATATTTTTATTGCTCTGTAGGTACAGTGCTAAAGGTATCTTTAATTCGAAAATTGAAACAAATATAAATCTAACATATTTTTATTGCTCTGTAGGTACTGTGCTAAAGGTATCTTTAATTCGAAAATTGAAACAAATATAAATCTAACATATTTTTATTGCTCTGTAGGTACTGTGCTAAAGGTATCTTTAATTCGAAAATTGAAGCAAACATATTTTTTATTGATCTGTGTAAAAGTACTTTAATTAGAAATTTGAATCAAAGATACTTTTAACCCTCTGTATGAAAAATAAATAGAACAATGTTTTTGTACTGTATTGTTATTGAATAATTTTGTACTTACTTAAGCCTTTTTAAAGATTCATCAACTGGAAAAAAACAATTTATGTTTTTTTTTATGAATATATATACCCCCATCCACTGTTTCGTACACTACTAGATACATAGTATAAACCCTTAAAACTATATCTGAAACATCGAATAGTCGTTTATGAAGAACTTAACAGAAAAATTAACAGACAGCCATAAATCTTAAACTAAAATATTTACAGAATAATATAACTTTATATCACTAACATTACATACTTAGTTACAAGTCAACCACAGAACATTGATACCTACTGGAGTAGGATTGGCAGATAAGCTGTTTTATTTGCTACATAACCTCAATATTCATAAGGATAACTTGTTCTGTTAGCCTGCAAACCTTGCAATATTCTTTCACTAAGATCTGGATGTATCAACGCAAACATTTTGACAGCCCGGTCTTGTATAAACTTTGTTACAGGACCCAAACTGTACAGGATATTTTCTATTGCCCGTTTTCTTTCTTCAGCTGACATTTCATTGACATACAACTCCCGAGCTTGTTCAAAGTTATCCGCTTCATCCTGATAAATCTCTATCAGTTCTACTCTATTCTCGTCTTTATAAGGTACCGGTCCATTAAATGAATTTGGATAATAGTTAGGTATATCTCTCATATTGTCTTTGACAGGTGGATTACCATCGCGATTGTAGGGAAAAGCCTTGTTCTGAAGCGGACAGTTAACAGGTATGTTGAAAAAGTTTGCGCCTAAACGATGGTATTGTGCATCTCTGTAGGCCAGTCGACGAGCTTCGAAAACTTTATCCGGTGCTCCAAGTATACCCGGCACAAGATTCGCCGGGCTAAAAGCTAAATGTTCGATATCAGCAAAGTAATTCACAGGATTCTTATTTAAAACAAACCGGCCTAGTGGTCTTAGCGGATATTTATCCAATGGTAGTACTTTAGTAACGTCAAAAACATCAAACCCTGCGTTTTTTACTTCATTTAATGTAAGTACCTGAATGCTTGCAGTCCAACTAGGAAAGTCACCGTTACCAATAGCCCTATATAAATCTCTAGTATTATAATCTGGATCTACTCCTGCAATTTTCCTGGCTTGTTCAGAACGCAAGCTTTTTATCCCCTGGTCAGGTCTAAAGTGGAACCGGATGAAATACTTGTCCCCGTGTTCATTTACTACTTGGTAAGTGTGAATGCCGAAACCAGGCATATGACGGTAACCATCAGGAATGCCACGATCACCAAAAACAAGTAAGAACATATGCAAACTTTCTGGTCGAAGGGTCAAGAAATCCCATAACATGTTTGGATCGATCAAGTTTGTAGCTGGATTTCTTTTCTGAGCTCTCACGAAAGTGGGGAAGAGAATTGGGTCTTTGTACACATACATAGGTGTGTTGAAGCCTACTATGTCAAAGTTTCCATCTTCAGTATAAAACTTAATGGCAAATCCTCTGGCGTCTCTAGAAGTATCTCTTCCACCTCTTTCGATAACTACCGGTGAGAATCTCACTGCAATTGGAGTTCTTTTCCCAACCTTACTAAACAAATTAGCCTTGCATAGGTCTGTAACATCATGAGTAACTTCAAAGTATCCGAAAGCTCCTCCAGCATTGGCATGCACCAGTCTTTCTGGGATCCTTTCACGAACTAAATGGGTCATGGAATCCATAAAGAATTCATTAAACATAAGCCTTTCGTTCAGAGTGTTCGTATCTTTTAGTTCAATTGGCGCACCTGCAGCTGTTGTCATTATAGCAACTGGACCCTGGAATACAGTAAGATACAATTTATTAATATACAAAGAGACGTGAAAGGACCTGTGATTAACGTACAAAGTGCGACAGAAGTCGCTGAATATTCGCCATATACCACTGATTGTTATACTACTAATTTATGGTAAGGTATAAATAAAATCGATTTTAATAAAAATATATTTTTAAATGATAGGAATGAAAATCTAATCTATATGAAAACTTTAACGAAATTTGCAGACTGTATTTATCAAATATTATAATTAAGATGATTATAACTACATAGTATAAAACAAAGTCGCTTTCTCTGTCCCTATATCCCTATGTATGCTTAAATCTTTAAAACTACGCAACGGATTTTGATCCGGTTTTTTTTAATAGATAGAGTGATTAAAGAGGAAGGTTTATATGTATAATAACATCTATTAAATAGTGGAGAAATAAGGAGCGGAGAAGCAATAAGAAATGTTGCAAAACGGGGAAAATTTACGCAGACGAGTTGCGCGGGTCAGCTAGTAATATTATAAATTTACTCACCGTAGTCTTTTGTTTAAACAAAACGATTTGGTTCCCTGCTGCATCATCTTGTACTTTCGCTGTTACTATTGCCATCATCTCTAGAAGTAAAACTCGCAGCAATATTATGTCCATTGTTGAAACAGATTTTCTTCAGTAAGTATTGTTCAATTTTGATTATGAAACGAGAACCATTTCAGTAAAATGCGCTTTTGTTTGCTCCGGTTACCTGAATAAGTCTGAAATGCAAATAGTAGTGTAATTTTAAAAAGGTTGTAAGATATTCAATTATTAGGTAATTTGGTAACTATAGGCACATGACGCTATTGTGTTTTTATATGACTACCTCAAACAAAAGAGTGTACCTATTTTTTTAGGGTTCATATGTGTATGTTTGCCTGTGAGTGTCTTTATTCCACCACTAGCTGCCTGAACCGGCTTCGAACGGGTGTCATATCGTAGTTTTTTATATCGTTACATTATTGCAATTTTCGTAGGGATCTCAAATTTGTTCACAATAAAATATAGCCTATGTTAATAGTTAAAGAATTTCAGTAGTTTTTAAATTTATTCGCTACACACAAAAATATAAAACTATCCTTTTTATAGTATTAGTATAGAAGTATAGATAACGTTTAAACGACTGCAAGGATTAAAATGATTAGGGTATTGTTAAAATCGTTAAATGAGTCCGGCTAACTTTGACTAGTTTATTTTTGAAAAAGCAATATAGTTTTAATCATGTCTCAAGGCAGCATCAGACATTAATAAAATTATAGGTACCTACTAACTCGATATGTATTTTTTTCTGATTTTGATAAAATTAATCTATACTAATATAATAAAGCGGAAGAGTTTATTTGTTTGTTTGTTTAAACGCGCTAATCTCAGGAACTACTGGTCCGATTTGAAAAATTCTTTTTTTGTTCGATAGTTCATTTATAGAGGAAGGCTTTAGGCTATAAAACATCACGCTGCGACCAATAGGAGCGGAGCAACAATGAAAAATGTTGCAAAAACGGGGAAAATTTTGAAAATTGCGCGGGACAGCTAGTACAAAGATAAAGGGCTCATTAAGACGACTTCTAAAGCTAACTATTTCCAATCCAATCCTGTGCGCCAATCTTAACTGTGAATTGTTTACGGATTGATGATCAGTTAAATTGTCAAAGTGTTTGTGTTTCTCTGACGATTAATTTGAAATCTTGTCTTAGGTAATCAAAATTAACTTGTCATTATTAATGTGTCATTAATCATATATTATCACTAGCTGTCCCGCGCAACTTCGTCTGCGTAAATTTTCCCCGTTTTGCAACATTTTTCATTGCTGCTCCGCTCCTATTCGTCGTAGCATGATTTTATATAGCCTATAGCGTTCCTCGATAAATGGGCTATCCTACTGTGAAAGAATTTTTCAATTCGGAGCAGTAGTTCCTGAGATTACCGCTTCAAACAAACAAACAAACTCTTCAGCTTTATAATATTAGTATAGATTAATCTTACGTTTTCTTTCTTTTGTAATTTAGTGCCTTTAATTATTTATTGTAATTGGTGTAATACCGTTGGTATTAAATAAAACACTACACGTAGGTACTAAATAACTAAACAGTTAAGTATTCAGCGTTAGATACATAATTCAATCAAATCCAACTCTGCCACCAAACCCTCAGTTCTTTCATGCGGACGCTACGAGCGCTCCCACATTGGACTTTACAGTCACTCCTATTTAAGATGCCAGGCATCAATCAAATAGATGATTTAATCAGCATCCGTACCTATGGCAGACTTTAGAATGACTGTATAGTCCAATGTGGGAGAGACAGTAGCGGCCGCATGAAAAAACTAAGGGTTTGATGGCGAAGTAGAAAAATAATTAAACTGTAAAATAATTATGTGTAACATTATTTGATTGTTTATTTGTAATGAGGCTATATCAACACGCACGTTTGGTTTACGTTTATTTTAATTTTCTAATTAAATATATGCTGGTTAGCAGTCTACAATAATAATTCATTTAATTGCTAGAATGCTGGTGCATATATAGTTTGTATTAAAGTAGGTACGCTTTTGTTATGTTAATTATTCTCAAAAAAAAATGCTGGTTTCTCAAAAATACTAGCCCAAATGAAAGTACTGAAAGAGTTATCATATGTTACAGACTAGATTTTGGAAATTTTACATTGTTCTTTCTTCTCTTTAATGTTGGAATACTTAGGCCCTAAACATTATACCCCAATAGAGTGGATGCCGAACCTGGTGGTTAGACAAGGTACATTCGTTCCGTGGCGAATTCGATAACGCCGTACTAATCGTTCGCAAAAAAATAAAAAAATGTATTTGGTCTCCACCGCAAACGTCAAAATCTATACTATAATTATTGTCCATTACTTATAGACTTCGCTTTTCGAATATGACTTTGTCTAGACCCCCCGGATCTGTGACTTTAAATCTTTTCCATCGCGCATTCGAGCCTGACCACAGAATAAGTAATAGTAGCCTGACATCAAAGCAATCGATCTGACTAATTGAAAATCTGCAGGGATACTGTCTTTTTAACCGCCTCCAAAAAAGTTGGTTCTCTGTTTGACCCGAATGTATGCATTATGTATGTTCGCAATTTACTTAAAAGCTAGTGATCCGATTTAGATGAAGTTTTCACTATTAGACTGCTTATTTTTCTGGGAAGGCTTTAGTGTATAAAACGTTGTCCTAACTTGTATAACATTTTGACTGCCTCTGTGGCGCGGTGGGAGTGTATCCGACTGCTACGCAAGAGGTCGTGGGTTCGATCCCCACCCAGGATAAAACTTTGTGTGATGAGCACGATGGTTTATTCTGTGTCTGGGTGTTATTTATCTATAATATGTATGTATTTAGAAATATATAAGTATGTTTATCAGTTGTCTGGTTTCCATAGTACAAGCTCTGCTTAGTTTGGGATCAGATGGCGTTGTGTGAGTTGTCCCAAGATATTATTATTATTATTATAACAACTGAGATGTAGACTAAAACAAAGGAGTGAGTCAGCGAAATTTAGATTCGGTGATAATGCTTGATGATTCCTTAAAGGGGGTTCTCTTTTGTTAAAAACCGGGCATGTGCATGTCGGACCACGCACAATGTAGGGTTCTATAGTCCCCCCCTCCATCCGAATGTGGCTTAAGTAGTAGGTTTTCTGTTGTTTTTGTTTCATACTTACAACGTTATATCTACATTTTGTTACTTCTCATTTGATCAGCTGTTACTCGTAAACTTGTAAAGCCTACTTAGCTGTGATAGTTTTTCTTTTAATTGTACTATATATACTACTACCGTGATTTTTTTCACATTCCCAACATCAACCATTTAGCTGGCAGGGGGTGGGGATACTTGACTCAAACAAAATTTTACACTTTGAAGCTTAATATTTTAGAAACGGATCCCTAAATCTAAAAATCAAATTCCCAACTCCTAAACGTTTTTAAAATACCTATCTAATGATACCCCACACTATGGGGTAGGTAAGAAAAAAAAAATATACTCCCACTTTACATAAAGTAAAGTGGGAGTATATTTTTTTTTCGTCGTTCGTGACCTAAAAAAATTTTTTTTCAAGTTCATTTTGGCTACGGAACCCTAAAAAAGATTATTTTAAAACGAAACTTATAAACTTTCGCTGTCTTCAATTTCTTTCTTTTACGGGGACTATTGTTATAAATTTTTGGATAACCACAACACATCTGAACCCATAGGCGATGCTCGGGAACGGGTGGATTGAATTGATGTTGTTGACTCTGTAGGATTAGTAATTACCTAATAAGGTACATGACCTACAAAGTCAGCAACATCAATTGCTGCCTTATGGCAGGTACCATACCATCTCGTTTTTGATTGAGTAGGTTCTGAGTATTTGAGTAGGTTCTGATTTGTTTTGGACTTTTTCAAAAATTTTAATTAGGTAATAATAATAATAAAAAAAAATAATAATAAAATTTATTAATAAAGTATAGGTACAATAGCATAACTTAGGTACACTTATAAATAATAAACGGCACAGTTGGATATTTGCCTGAACTAGGTTGAAACCTGTGTTTCAGGCGAGAAAGTAAAAAAGTATTTAAAACAAATACTTTCTGAAACTAAAACTAATCTTAACTAAAAATAAGAACTGTTAACTAAATATAAAACAAAGATAAATAAATTAACTTATTTTATGCTAATTACATAATTAGTGAGAAATTTGAGCCTTTTTTTTTATTTTATTACTACCAGTAAATCCTCCGTCTCTTCGTATGACATAGCTTGTAATTGCGAACTTATAGCTATTTTACAATTAAAATAATTAAGATGGTATATATTTATTATTCGGTTTAATCTGTTATACAAAAAAGGGCCTATAAAATTAAAAAATCTGTTTGTAAATGTATATCTTGAGGTAGAATTAGATGTGCAGACTATATCTTTTCGTCTCTTGTTAGTAATGTCAGCATTGAAGGTGAGCAGCTTATGTTGTTTTAAAATGACATTTAGTAGGAATAGCTGGCGAACAGTCAGTACCTTACAGCATTTATAGAGAAGGAAAGTGGGAAATAGGAAAGGACGAAAGGTAGCTACTTTTAAAACTGCTCTCTGAGCTCTTTCAAGAGGTAGTATAATGGTTTTTAGTGCTCCACCCCATGAAGTGATGCAATATTGAATGACGGACTGACACAGAGTTTGATATATTTGTAAGATCAGTTTTGAGTCTACGGTGGTACGAAGTTTTTTAAAAACAAACATTAGTTTTCTGACTCTAGTCACTAAATTTTCAATGTGATACTTAAATGAAAGTGTGTCATCGATAATAATACCGAGATATTTTATGTTACTAGTGTTGTGAATAATAGGACAGTTACATGTGTTCTCTGCAGGATTGTTGCAATAGTGTGCAAATAAATCTGTGTCAGCGCCGTTGTGGTATGAGTGGCGCATAGAAAAATGGATATATTTTGTCTTATCAGCGTTTAATGTTAGTAAATTATGACAAAGCCAATTATTTATAATATTAAAACCTTGCTGTGCATTTTTAAACAAATCTGTCTTGGTTTTAGCTGTAAATATAATAGCTGTGTCGTCAGCATATGCTATTATCTTGCCATGGCCGATATTTAGGTTGCAAAGGTCATTTATGTAAATTAAAAATAACGTAGGGCCCAAAATACTACCCTGAGGTATACCAAAACCGGAACATTTTTGATCTTCACTCATAATGTCGTCTATTTTGATACACTGGTATCTTTCATCTAAATAGTCTGCCAAGAGTTTTAGCTGTGTCCCTCTTATGCCCAGAGACTCTAACTTGGTTAGGAGAATGGGAATTGAAATAGTATCAAAAGCTTTGGCAAGGTCAAGGAATATGCCCAGGGCCTGATTCCCTTTGCCAAGCTCCTGAGAAACATAATCTGTCAAGCTATGAGTCGCGTCGGCTGTGGACAGTTTAGCTCTAAAACCATATTGTGAAGGGGATAGGAACTGGTTGTTTTCTAAGTAATTAACTAACCTAATATTTATAATTTTTTCCAATATTTTTGATATTGAGGGAAGTAGGGATATCGGACGGTAATTGGTAACAAGATCTTTGTTGCCGGATTTAAAGATTGGAATAACTACAGCCTTCTTTAGACATCGAGGAAAAATCCCTTCAGATAGACAAAGTCGAAAAATATATGTTAAAGGAGGTGCAAAAATATGTTTAAAATATTTAATGATTTTATTGCTAATATTGTCCGAGCCAGTGGCACAGTTATCCTTCAGGCTAGTTATAATTCGAGCTACTTCATTTTCATCAGTGTCAAACATAACGAGCGACTTTAAGCTAACGTTGCAGATAGGTTGGGGGGGATGATTATATCCTAGGCTATAATTTTGGTTTTGAATACGTTCAGCAAGGTTTTTGCCCACATTAATAAAATAGTTATTTACATGGTTAGCAGAATTAACTTTGCAAAAAAGGAAAATGAGGTCGGCTGATATATCTACGTAATATTTTGTACCGATATTAATTTAAAAAAAAAACTAAGTTAATTAAAATATAATGTCCTTATTTCAATAATTTAATGCATCTACCTACCTTATTTTTTTTTATACCTACTTATTATTGTATATAGTAACGTAGACCTTACTTACAAAATACACCAAAGTCATTAGAAAAATCTACCTAAATACCTACCTACAATTTAAAAAAGACAATTCAATTAAATTGAAAAAACAAAAGGCGAAAAAACCTGATAGGTACCTACAGAAAGAAAAACAAAAGTCGAAAATACAGAAAGAAACATTTATCTTTTTTTTCCAATCTTTATTTAAAGAAACTTCGTCAACATTGACGATGTCGTCCTATAGTAATTTAACAAAAATTATACTAATCTACTTACAAATTTCATACTGATTGTCTATTTCTACCCTGGTTTCTTGCGAGATATAGCGCACACAGATTCTTGGCTTCCTCAGAAAATAGGAGAGACAAGAAACTGTTGCACATCCCGATTTCTAGTCCTAGCTTAATTGACTGTTGGCGCTGAGACACGTTCAGGGCACACTCCCACAGCAAATGTTGTATATCTATATATCTATACTAATATATAAAGCGGAAGAGTTTGTTTGTTTGCTTTGTTTGTTTGTTTGTTTAAACGCACTAATCTCAGGAACTACTGGTCTGATTAAAAAAAATCCTTTTTTTGTTGGATTGCCCATTTATCAAGGAAGGCTATAGGCTATATAACATCACGCTACGACTAATAGGAGCGGAGTAGCGACGAGAAATGTTGCAAAAACAGGGAAAATTTACGCATACGAAGTTGCGCGGGACAGCTAGTCTTCAATAACATTGCAGTGTGAACAATTAGGTGTATCGGATTTGCCCATTAAATGTGTGAACTTATTACACGAGATGTGACCCGAACGTAGTCTCAGCCTAACAATTGTTTTTCTCGGTGCACTTATCTCTTGGTACCACGAGTAACGAACGGTTAAAAAAACACTTAGGTAATTGATTACTTTTAAAAACGCCTGATAAAGTGTATTACTTACAATAAATTTAAAAATAAATACCTAGTAGACAAGTAACAATTTGCGTTAAAATGATAAATTAACACAGAAATGTTGCACTCACCTTTGTTGTTCTTGAAATTGAATTCGTTACGCCAATCAATATTTATTCAATGCAGCACTTGTTAAATAATAAATAATTAGAATTAAATAATATAATTTAAAAAACTAAATATGAATCTGTAAGACGACTTAAATCTGTTGAAGTTATCACTAGTAGTGTCACTATTACCGTTAGTGAAAAAGTTAATTTCAAACGACCTCCGTCACAGTCTAATACCTATGCAATAAATAGTTTAGCAATAACCTATTTTTCTTATAAAATTCTTTAGCGGCTAGCCCATTCATGTAATAGGTGCAGTATACTGTATTGTGGTAGTAAAAGGTCTTTAACCGCTGCATAAATTGCATTTTGATATTGCGAAATGCATCCTTGTGGCTAAAATTAGTAGATCGTAAGTGTTATTTCTGTATTTTTGTTGTTAACCTTTCGTTGTTAACTGGAACTGAATGATAACAAATGACAAAAACATATTGTATTTCAAATAAAAACAGGTTTAGTTTGCAATTAATTTCTAGGTTTTCTAAAAATACCGCTGTTAAAAAAATGGTTTATTTACTTTAACTTACATGCTAAATTACAAATAATAATTAGAGCACTTGTGTTAGAAGGCTCATCTCTTCTCTTTTTTTTTTATTTAGGTTCGCTAAACTAGTCACCACACTTTGAAATAAACAATATAACTTATAAATAGATGACTTGCAAGTGCATGACCTACTAGAAGCAAACACTGCATATTATATAAAATATGCTTGAGGTGAGATACATTAGAGTTCAAAAAAGCATACATCGTAAAAGGTAAAATACTTATCTAAAAAACTGGTTTAGTTTGTTAATTTCTACGTTTTTAAAAAAATATCACTTTGTTTATCTAAATACTAATGTGTGCCTTGTAAAAACATAAAAAGAAGGCGAAATAGAGTCATTTTTATTTCTTAAATACCTACCTATAAACACTATTTAAGCTAGAAGTGAGAAATAACTTATTAGTAAAAAACGGCCAAGTGAACGTCGAACCACGCACATTGTAGGGTGCCGTAGTTAGCCATCACAATAATCATCCAGAATTAACACATGTCCTTACTACATGGCAGTAAAAAAAATCAATAAACTACCCATAGAAATACAAAAGAAAACTATATTTGTACAATAACACTAATATTATAAAGGCGAAAGTTTGTGAGTATGTGAGTGTGTATGTTTGTTACTTCTTCACGTTTAAACGGGTGAAGAGATTTTAATAAAATTTGATATGGAGTTAGCTGACACCCTGGATTAACACATAAGCTAATAAACTGCAGGTAACACCGCGGGGCACAGCTAGTTTAATAAAAAAATAAAAACACATACAGAAATGTTTTTATTCATCAGAAGAATATTTTGAAAATGCAAAAGAAAATAACCAGGCAAATGCATATCGGGCCACGCACAATGTAGGGTTCCTTATCCAATGTAGGGTCACATTATTCGGATGGGAGGGGGGGGGCATCCGAATAATGTTTTTCTGTTGTTTTTGTTGATACTTACACATACTCATAAACACATACGTACCATACTCCGTATACTTATACTACTTACGTTACATATACTCTTATATTATAGTTACTTAATAATATTTTTAAATGGAATATGTACGAATATTTTGTTAGCTGTTACTCATAAACTTGTAAAGCCTACTTAGCTGTGATAGTTTTCCTTTTAATTTCACTAGGTATATATACTACTACCGTGATTTTTTTCCAAACATCAACTAGCAGCCTCTGTGGCGCGGTGGGAGTATGTCCGACTGCTACGCAAGAGGTCGTGAATTCGATTCTCACACGGGACACAACTTTGTGTGATCCACAAATTATTGTTCCGAGTGAGTGTACTTTGTGTCCGTGACTTGTATGTTTGTAAAGTCCCTCGTGACACAGGGCTTGTACTTGTACCCTACTGCGGGACCGTCTTTTAAAAAAACAAACAAAACAAAACCATTTAGCTGGCAGGAGGGGGGACACTTGATTCTAACAAAAAATTTGCACTTTAAACTAGTACAATAGTTAGTCTTAGTTACAAATAAACAATTTGAATTGATGAAGAGACTTTTGTTGTGTTTTTTTATACAAATTGTGAAGCGTATTACGCGCGTGCTAGACCTCTTCCAGCCTCTGACACTATTTGGCACATCTAACGGCCAGTCTTAATAATCTAACTATCGATGGATTTGGCTACAAGAGGTAGAATTTTGTCATATTTTGTATGGAGCTTATGTCAAATATATACCTCTAGTAGCCAAACCATCGATAGTTAGATTATTGAGACCGGACGTAAGTTGTAATATTTTTTATTGACTGGCCTGTCAGTCTAATGCTTGGTTTAGTTATTACCCTGACTGCTAAGCCACTTTGTGCCCATGATTTGTATGTATGTAAAGTTCCCCGCGACACAAGGTTTGTTCCGGAATTTCTTTTTTAATTGTATAAATGAGCTATACCTACAGCTATCCATCATCTCAAATCACACATTGATCTAATACATTTTGTTCACAGTCTAATTACTGCTTCCTTTTTAGTAGTCGTCCCTACAAAATAATCCATGACATGCACTTATGATCCCCGATTTACTTTTGACGTGATAACGTCTTATAAATCGATGACCGGCAGCACTCACGAAAAAATGTGACGTCACCGCTCACGTTATGTACTCGTTGATAAGCAACGCGAACGGCGATTCCGCCTGCTGATACGCTGAAGTATTTTGGCCGTATAGCTTTAGTGGACCCGGGCGCATGAGCGCGCTCGCGCATGCGTGCCCGGGTCCACTAAAGCTGTCACAAGCATGGTTGTTTATAACAATATCATCAATGTTTTGGCGATTGCATCGACATAAGATACAATTGGAAAAAAAAAAAAGAAGGTTGTCACAGGCAATGTTGTTTATTCAATGTCATCAATGTTTTCATAAGACGTTATCACGTAAAATTATCGTCCGTAAAAAAGACTTTACAGACAACCATATTTTTTGGGGTTTCATAAACGTAAGACGGTTCTTACGTTTCTACCTAATTTTTTTATTATACCTAATATAGGTTCCTATTCTTTTTGATCTCCTTGGGTACCCTTTACAGGTGGACCGACACGCGACGACCTAAAGAAGGTGCTGGGATGGACAGGACGCGGAAGGCAGAGCACCGGATGTTGTGGTGAAAATTAAGAAAGGCCTATGTCTAGCAGTGGACCGATTGCGGCTGATGATGAGGTACCCTTTTTCGAAGCTACGGTGACTACAAAGTTGCTTTCAGTCCTTCGAAAACCTCATCAAAATTGTGCATCTTTGCAATTCGGCGGTAAATGGCAATTTTAATATTTACTAGCACAACCTCGTCTGCGTAAATTTTCCCCGTTTCAGAATCATTTTTCATTGCTGCTCCGCTCCTATTAGTCGTAGCGTGATGTTATATAGCCTATTGCTTTTCTCAATAAATGGGCTATCCAACAGTAAAATATTTTTTTCAATTCGGACCTGTAGTTCCTGAGATTATCGCGTTCAAGCAAACAAACTCTTCAGCTTTATAATATTAGTATAGACCACTTACGAACAACGGCTATTAGGTAGTTTAAATAAATAACAAAACAACAGGTTTGCTATTCAAATAACCTACACCCTACATTTAAACTATTGTTACTTTTATCACAGATTCATTTTTGTTTTATTTCGAAGTACATTAGAAAAGTTCTATTGCTTTTGCTGTTAAACAATATCTTACAAATGGTAGATAGGTAGCTATTTATTTTCTTTCACTTTGCCTCAAACTGTTTAGTTAAGTTGTGTATAGAACTATAATTTATTTTACAACAGAGATTAGATTTAATAATTCTGGAGTTGATATTTTCTTATACGGGAATAGAGATCCTGTATAAGAAAATATCAACTATGGTCGAAGATAACAGATGCTTTGAAAAGATGTTTTTTATGACAAAAGTACCTGCAATGTATTGTAAAACATTTACAAGTTGTATTGTTTTCAGTCCAGGACCTCAAACTCAATAATTATAAAGATAACTTGTTCTATTGGCCTGCAAACCTTTCCATATTCTTTCACCAAGATCAGGATGAATCAATGTAAAAATTTTGACAGCACGGTCTTGTATGAACTTTGTTACAGGACCCAAGCTGTACAGGATATTCTCTATTGCCCTATTTCTTTCTTCAGCTGACATTTCACTGACGTATAACTCGCGAATTTGTGCGAAATTATCCGCTTCATCCTGATAGATCTCTATCAGTTCCACTCTATTCTTGTCTAAATAAGGTACTGGGCCATTAAATGAATTTGGATAATAATTAGGTATGTCTCCCATATTGTCATTGACCGGTGGATTACCATCGCGATTGTAAGGAAAGGCCTTGTTCTGAAGCGGACAGTTCACTGGTATTTTTAAAAAGTTTGCTCCTAAACGATGGTACTGCGCATCTCTGTAGGCCAGTCGACGGGCTTCGAAGAGTTTATCCGGTGCCCCAAGTATACCTGGCACGAGATTTGCAGGACTAAAAGCCAACTGCTCAATATCAGCAAAGTAATTTACAGGATTCTTATTTAAGACAAAACGACCTAACGGTCTTAGCGGATATTTATCCAAAGGTAGCACTTTAGTAGCGTCAAAAACATCAAATCCTGCGTTTTTTACTTCATTCAATGTTAATACCTGAATGCTTGCAGTCCAACTTGGAAAGTCACCGTTACCAATAGCCCTATACAAATCTCTAGTATTATAATCAGGATCTACGGACGCAATTTTCCTTGCTTGTTCAGAACGCAAGCTTTTTATCCCCTGATCAGGTCTAAAGTGGAACCGAATGAAGTGCTTGTCTCCGTGTTCATTTACTACTTGGTAAGTATGAATGCCGAATCCAGGCATATGGCGGTAACCATTAGGAATGCCACGATCACCGAAGACATATAAGAATGTATGCAAGCTTTCTGGTCGAAGAGTCAAAAAATCCCATAACATGTTTGGATCGTACAAATTTGTCGCTGGATTTCTCTTCTGAGCTCTCGCGAAAGTGATGAAAAAAAGTGGGTCTTTCAGTGGAAATACTGGTGTGCTTAAGCCTACTAAGTCGAAGTTTCCATCTTCAGTATAAAACTTAATGGCGAATCCTCTGACGTCTCTCGAAGTATCTATTCCACCTCTTTCAGTAACTACCAATGAGAATCTTACTGCAATTTGAGTTCTTTTCCCAATCTTACTGAATAGCTTAGCCTTGCAAATGTCTGTAATATTATGAGTAACTTCAAAGTATCCGAAAGCTCCTCCAGCCTTGGCATGAACTACTCTTTCTGGAATCCTTTCATGATTTAAATGGGTATTGGAATCCATAAAAAAATCATTAAATATGAGTCTTTTGTTCAGAGTGTTCGTATCATGTAGTTCAATTGGTATACCTGCACCTGTTGTCATTATAGCAATTGGACCCTGGAAAATACAGTCAAATGTTATACCTTTTATTAAACAAGAAGAAGCGCATAAGATTTCCTAGAGAGGAATGAGTCACCTCAGTCCCGATGTCGAGACTATACCAAGTAGAAAAAGACGTAGGGAGACAGTAGGTAATAGCCTTCCCTAGCTTTAACAACAGACTCCAATATCCAAAGATTCTTCTTTTTCCACGCATGGAATGTAGGTACAACTAACATTCGTAATTGACTACTTATTGGTCTTTGATGAGATTACCACAGTTCGATTAATATTAATAATATTATTATTAGGTACACTCACCTTTGTCTCTTGTTTAAATAAAACGATTTGGTTCCCAGCTGGGTCATTTTGTAATTCTGCTATTACAATTGCCATAATCACTAGAAGCAAAACTTGTAGCAATTTTGAGACCATTATGGGCAAACTATTCGTCAGTAGATATTGAATTCAATTGTAATTATAAAACGATAACTATTTTAGTCAAAATGCGTTTTTGTGTGCCCCGGTTAACTGGATAGCTCTGAAATATAAAATGAAAGGCTTAATTTAAAAACGTTGTAAGATATTCAATGAGTGATTTTAACTACAGGCACATGGCGCTAGATATTATGTTTTTAATCGAGTACGGCAAAGCTGAAAAGGGAGTGTTATGTTTTTTATGTTCAAAAAGGAGTACCTAACCTATATTGTTTTTAGGTTTCATGTGCACCTATATCTAAAAGTTTATTTGTCTCATCATAACGTTTAAAAACCTGAAAATTACCTAGATGATTGGGTGTAAATAGTAAAAATAAATCAGTCCGGGTATGTAACATAGGTTGGGTTATATAATATAAAATCAACATGGCTGCCGTCGGATGTGATTAAAGTCACACTTAATTTATTTTTTTGGTTATAATAAAATAAAAACTACATTTAACCGAATTTAATGTAGGTTTACTAATAAAATTTAGCGCATTTATTTTATACCTATTAGTTACAAGGGCAGGCGTGTTTTATTATTTTCCTAATTAGGTACTTTATTGTTAGCAGTCTTTGTACTTACAAATGTTTGTAGGTATAATAACAACAAAATAGGTTAGGTAATGTAATCTACGTAATCCTACGGACCCGTTCCTACTTATCGTGTGTCGGATCCGACACGCGACAATTTAAACATCGTTATGGAGCCCTAAGAATATTCACTAGAGCACCCTCAACAATACAACATAACATCGCACTCATTAAAATCGGGTGCTCTAGTGAACGTTCTGGCTCCGCAACGATGTTTAAATTGTCAGGTGTCGGACCCGACACAGGACAAGTGGGAACGGCCCCTAATTGTGTATCTATTACATTATATGAATAAAAGAAGGTCAACAAATCTGAGTCAAACCTAAACTAATAGATACATAATGTATTATTTATCTACTTGTTTATATACGCCTAACAATAAATGACTGACAATAAACAAAAGAAAAGTTTATTTGTGAAGAATTTTAAATTACTTGAGACAGAAGTGTCGCACTTACCTTTTTAGTTGTTCTTATAATTTAATTCGTTACGTTACATTTATTCAATGTATTAAGTAAGTACACTTAAATAATAAAAAAATATTAGTGAATCTATTAATGTAGTTAAAAAATAAAGCAGAATCTGTAAGACGACTTAGATCTAATGAAGTTCTCGCTAGTATTAAACGCGTTTAGTAATTATGTTAATATACCACTATTTGGAGTAATATTTCAAACCTTCGTCATAGCCGAATAACTATGAAATAAATAACTTTACAATAAATTTATATGCTACTGTAAAAGTCTGAACTAAGCCAAATCTAAAGATTTTCCAGTAATACCTAAGATTTACTAATCCTTAAACGTATTTACGGGGTGTTGAGATGTAAATTAGGAGAGGCCTACATATGTCCAGCAGTGAACCGATACACTTACAGGCTGATGAACGTCACGGTGCACCAGATACTTTGCCATCAGCTCCATTGTAGGTACATGTAAACCTTAGAGGTAAGGCGTACGAAAGGGGCAGACGTCTGCAATGGAGAAACAATATTGTGGATGAGCAGTTGACAAGGTAAAAATAAAAGTGTCCCACTACAAATTGAGAAATAAAACACACAAATGGTGTATAAAAAAACACTTTGAAGTTGGTAAAAAACTATTTTTCTAAGTGTTAATAATTTTTTTGTTATTGTACATTTTTTTTTCTATTAAAGCAGGGGCTCCCAAACTTTTAACAAAATGGAACACCCAACGAATATTACTTTTTAATTTATGGAACCCCAAGTTCATGTAGGTAATAATGGAATATCCAATATATTCTCGCTTTGCCCTTGTTGTTTTTTCTACAGGTGTGAACTTGTTTTTCTACGCAGGTAGAAAAAGAAGTTCACTTCAATTATGACTTTTTTTTTTTATTTCTAAAAAATTTTTTTTGTGTAACTGTTCTACGGAACAACAAGGTTCCGTGGAACCCAGTACCTTGAATTCATTTTTTTTTTAAAGTTTACTCCCGCAGTAACGTACAAGCCCTGTATCGCGGGGGACTTTAGAACACAACACAAGAATTTGTGGATCACACAAAGTGGTGTCCCGTGTGGGAATCGAACCCACGACCTCGTGCGTAGCAGTCGGCAACACTCCCACCGCGCCACAGAGGCAGTCTGTAATATTTTTGTATTTTTTTTTAAATAACAAACGCTATTGCACCAAAGCCGCAACACACTCAGATGACCTTCTAAATCGTTATCTTGCCTCTTCACGTAATTACTTATAACTCCTCTAAGTTATTAATTAAGTTTAGCATATAATAAAAGGTATTTAACCGCTGCATTGGATTTGATTGATAGGTACTACGGTATTACGAAATACATCCTTTTAGCCTTAATCAGTAGATCGTTTATACGATTTATGTATTTTGTTAATTATCTGGATTACTAAATCGAACCAGAATGATAAAAATATAAACCACATTGTATACCAAATAATAACAGGTCTATACCTAGCACGGTGATTGATAAAATATGTACCTAGTTAGCTAAAAATCAAAATTCAAACCGCCTTTTCCTAATCATTTTGCAATAGGTATTGGTGTCTGCTGCGGTGTACATTTCTGTAGGCGTTAGGTCAAGGCGTCAAGAATCACTCGGACCCCACGCATTTTGACGCCAAAATGGCTCAAAAACTTAATCTTCGACAAGAATATTATGATGTATATTGTATTGTATTTGCACCGTATGCAGGCGTGGATCCAGGGTAATGCATGGATCATGTTTTTCACTCAACACCGCCCAAGTGTGAAAAGTTAACCTGTTGTCCCCTGTCCCTGGCATGGGCGTATATCCACGGTCGGATGAAGTTTTTTTTTTATAAACTTTTTAACAAGCTTTTATCAAACGAGCCCTGTTAGTTAGTATGTTAGTACGTGTGTGTCAATTATGTTAGCATGTTTGATTGGACTCCAATTTTGTACACTTGCGTATTGTCGGTAACAATGCAATATTATGGTACCACAGACATGATCTGATGATGTACCCGGAAGGTGGCCATAGGAACTAAAGTAAAAAAAGTAACCTATCAGGTTTGGGAATGTCTTGACAAGTACTTCCATCCTATATGATTTCCAGGATCTGATGATGGAGCCGAAACCGGAACGGTGGTACTCAGCAGTCATATAATGTAGCTAAAAGGAAGAAAATAAAATTTAAATTAAAACAACCCATCAATGTGTTACATTAGGACCCTTTAATTAAATCATAATCATAACTCTAGGTAACCGACGCAACTTCGTCTGCGTCATTTTCCCCGTTTTTGCAACATTTTTATGATGCTCAGCTCCTATTGGTCGTAGCGTGATGTAATGTTACTATATCTTACTCGAAAAATGGGCTATCCAACAGTACAATTTTTTTTTTAATTTGGTCCAGTAGGTCATGAGATTATCGCGTTGAAACAATTAAACTAACAAACTCTTCAGCTTAATAATAATTCATTGAAGCTTGTCGCGAGCAGTGTTACTAACATAAAAAATGTGATGTCCCTACACTAGACACAATATCAAAAGTTGCTAGAAAGTCGTTTTATTTAATTCTAAATTCTAACTAATTGGCGCAGAGGGGGACGATGGGGGAGAATTGGAATGTTGAAGAAAATTAATAGAACTTTAGTTACTTCATAATTAAAATACAATTAATTAACGCTTAGTGAGCAACATTAAGATCAATTACATTTTTCAAATTGACAAAAAATGTGTCCATCTGTTATCTAAAACTGTTTTGATTTGTACTTCGAAGGTCATTAGATAATTTCATAAAGATTTTCTGCCGCTAAGACAAGCAAAAGTCGCTAAATTGGCAACACTGGTTGCGAGGTTTTCCATTTTTTTTTTGCTGCACACCTGCACACTAGCTGCACAAAATTGTGTAGTACTGTACTGGTACTGTCGATCATTGGCCTATAATACAAATAGTATGGGAATGATAAAATTTAAAGTTGATTTTTTTTCTTTTAGAGTATATACATGGAAATTTGTTTTTAAAAATGTTTTTAACTTTTTGTAATATTTATTTAGAATTTATTGTATTTTTTTAATTTATTTTAAATAATAGTGCTCTATTATAGTAATTTAAAAGAATAATAAATTGAAAATTCAATCAACCAAGTGACGAGAATGTCTGCGAAACGCAAATGTCAAAATAATAGAAAACTGTATTTGTATAGTCTGTATTTCAAAATGCGAAAAGCGTCAAATCGTCAATAAAATTATAATCCACGTTTTATCAAGTTATTCTTAAATTTTATCAATAAAATATGAAAATGTTAAATCCTTGAGTTAATTACCACAGTTTTGAGTGTACTCAAACAGTGTTATTTTTTATTGTGTTCACTGAAAAGTAACCCAAAATGGCAAGGTCGCCTAAGGATGATCCAATATACAATGATATGAAGCACAATACATGGAACTACCATGCGGAAACCGCTGAGAACTGTTCACCTGGCGCTATAAATGAGAGGAACCAACCGCAGATCTCATCAAATCCAAGTGTCATGAACGATAATAGCATTTACGTCAATCCGAATTTCGCTAACGATGTTTATTTGAACAAACATACTTATAACGTGCAGTCAGGCGATGCCGCTGGGAACAAGGACGAGAAGATACCTTTTAACAGCATGCCGAACGTTCCTCGTGCTAACCAGAACTACGGTAACGCTATGCTCAAGCTAAGTAATGGCCAACTAGTGCGAGTGTTCTATGATGATAATAATCAACAACTTATCTTGCCAATGTCAGCTCAGTACGAACTGTTTAACCATAACCAGGGCTTGAGAGATATTCCCCTGCAAATGCCTCAGCCATCTCACATGTTCACCATGAACCAAGACTTCTCAATGAACAATAACAATGTCCATATACCACCAACTAATATAAATCAAGTCCCTTATCAGGATAGTATGAACACCCAATTACCAACATCAAACTTCTTGAAGGATCTATTGGGCAATTTGGAACCCAATTCCACGGGTACATATTCACCGTTTGGACAAAACTATCCTCTAAACCATCCAGATGCATCAAATATGAACATCAATTCAAACAATCCTGTTATGGATCCTCTAAAGAATCAGTCTATCAAGACTGACTCTCCGAAGAGAAATGATAATAGTCCATTAGGCGACACTAGTACAAAGAAACGAATAGTTGCTGAAGTAAAGCCGATGCGTCCAACTTACTCAGATGTGCTAGCTAAAAACACAAAGAATACTCCCCATAATGAGGCTACTCGTAAAATAAAACCACAGAACATAGAGACAAAACCAATGAATAACAAATCAAATACAAAACCAGAGAAGCCCACAAACATTAAACAAGATGACAGTAAACACAAAAGTGAAAAGAAACATCACACTAATACTATCTCATCTGGTAGCGAGTCAGGTGACATCAACACGGATGACAACGAAAAGCGTTCTAAACCAAGCAAAAAGACAAAGAACAAACGCAGCAACATCTCCCGTAAATGGTCATCTCTGGACGATATCACAAATGAAGAAGATGCTAGTTACACTCATGATAATGAAAGTCAGTTTGTTTTTATTGAAAATCAAGAGAAGCCCTTGAAAAAGGACAAGAAACATGACAATAAAGCAAAAACTTCAGACAAGAGTGGTGCAACTGAGGATGAGTTTAAGCTTGATGAGGAAGATGACCAATCACAATTTATTATACAAGAAGGGCAGAGTGAGGGAGCAAAGGCTAAAAAGAAAAAGGATGGACGTAATCAAAAAGTAGTAAAACCCGTGCAGGATAAAAAGAAAAGTCAGTGTAAACAGAGACGAAATAAGCCTGGTTATTTGGGTGTGGCTCAGAATTATTTAGAACACTGGGGTGGAGCTACGTGGAAAGCTTTCGTTTGGTTCATCTTTTTGCTATCCGATATATGTCGGATGAGTTTTCATCTATCATTTGACTTGTGAGTACCTAACAAATTACTGTTTTAACTGTTTTATGGCCTAAATTAAGTCAAAAATGGGAAAATTGACACAGACAGAGTGCGGGTCAGCTTCAATGATTACATATTGAAGTGCGGTAACAATTGTTACTGGTTGAAGTGTGGATCTTTGGTTTCAAGTTTTGATATGTCAATCAAAACTTGAAACCAAAGATCCACACTTTTTGAAATTAATTAATAAAATTAAGGTCCTTTTTTAAAAAAAAAGTTGGTACAGTGTTGTGATATGATCCCTGCAAGGTTTTGACTGACTAAATTGGCACCCTGGTTGTGCACCCCATTTTTATTATTTACTGGCTGACCAGCTCAACATTGTCTGTGTAAATTTTCCCCATTTTTGCAACATTTTTCATTGATGTTGTACTCCTATTGGTCATAGTGTGATGTTATACAGCCTATAGCCTGCCTCGTTAAATGGGCTATACAACAGTAATAGAATTTTTCAATTTGGACCAGTAGTTCCTGAGATTATAGCATTCACTCTTCAGCTTTTTAATATTAGTATAAATTTAATATTATATTCCTTGTTTGACTTAGGAGTAACTGCATGTTGATATTACAATTTGTGGGATTTGAACCCAAACCTCTCAACTGTAAGTCACTAGGCTGTCGTCAATACCAATATTTAGAATGTCAATGCCTTCCAAATCATGTTTGCAGTTTAAGATATTAATTTGCATGTTTTAGTGTAAATTGACCTTCATAGTATTTCCTACACATCAATTATGTACATTCCAACTATGATACTGCCAATATGGTATCTTATTTATATTTGCCTATTAAGATGTAAAAAGAACTTAGACATGCAATATATTTTTACCCAACTGTAAGGAAGGGTTATGTTTTTTTTCTCCTTATGTTGTAATTTCGTAGTAAAAATATGTATTACTAAACTATTTTGGAACTAGACCAATTTTGATAAACTTCGATAGGAAAGATGCTTTCGCTTTTTTTATCTAGTGTATCTCTCTCTTATAACTGAAATTACTGTCAAATATTAAAATATCTTAGGCCAACTCACACAATGCCATCTGATCTCAAAATATGCCAACTTATTAGCATACTTTTATATTTCTAAATACATACTATTGTAGATAAATTACACCCAGACAGAATAAACCATCATTCTCATCACAGAAAGTGTTATCCTGGGTGGGGATCAAATCCACAACCTCCAGCTTAACAGCAGTCAGGGTCCCAAACCACTATAGGCCAGTCATTGATTGTATAAATGAGGGAAAAAAAGAAAACAGCAGTGATGACATACCCATTATTGTATTAATATTTCCTCAACATTTGTTTTACTAATCCTATCCTTATAATGTGGCATTCAGTGTATCATGTCACAGTATTACCCATTATGAATCATATCATACTAGCGGACAGTCGCGACTGCGCGCGTATGCGTGAATCCCGATCCCGCGGGAAGATGTATTATACATATAAACCTTCCTCTAGAATCACTCTATCTATTGCTGAAAACTGCATTAAAATCCACTGCGTAGTTTAAAAGATCTAAGCGCATAGACAGCGGGAGCGACTTTATACTAGCTGACCCGCTCAACTTAGTACGCGTTAATTTTACCCGTTTTTGCAACATTTTTCATTGCTGCTCCGCTCCTATTGGTCGTAGCGTGATGTTATATAGCATATAGCCTTCCTCGATAAATGGGGTATCCAACAGTAAAATATATTTTCAATATGGACCCGTAGTTCCTGAGACCGTCGCTTCAATCAAACAAACTCTTCAGCTTTAATATACACACATCAAAAGTGTCTAGGGATCAACATATATTTTTGCAATAACTTTTCTCCTGATTGATTTTTTTTTTTTTATTTCTTTAAGGATTCATCAAATAAAGTGTTTTCGTTTGTCACAGTAACGATAAACCAAGTCACCTTTGCATTAATAAAGAAATTTGCCATTTTCCTAATAAAGGGATTTTTGACATTTGAACCACTAACATTAAAGTTCGAAAAAAAGACTGAAATAACAGTTTTCTTTAAAATTTTATTGGGTAACTTAAACAATTAATAATCCGTGTTTCTACCGCGAACACTAACAACACAAGAACATCGGTTTGGCATACTCAAAATGAGTTCATCCAAATCACGCTGTGGAATGGCCGCCCATGTTCGTTGCAACAACAAAAAAAGGTCTTCTTGCGACTGGATACCCTCCATATTCGGCAGAGCTCTTCTCTGTAGCATATCCCATGCATGCTCAATCGGGTTCAAGTCTGGCGACTGAGCAGGCCAGGGCTGTTAGCTGCGGCGAGAGTCTGTCTTACAACTCTTGCGGTGTGCGGTCTTGCATTATCATGCATTAACTGAAATAAGGGACCGATTTGCACTTGTAGAGGAACGATGACGTCTGATACAATCGTCTCAGCATAAATTTGAGCGTTGAGGTTGCCTCTGATCCAAATCAACTCAGTTCTTCCGCCGATCCAAATACCCGCCCATACCATGATGGTTCCACCACTATAAGGATGGACTTCCTGGCAGGATTTTAATCGCTGTTGGCGTCCAGGGGTTCTCCAGTCGTATACGTCTTGTATCCGGTCTCATACCAAAACGAGACTCATCAGAAAAGCACACGAAACGCCATTGTTCTTCTGCCCAATTTCTGTGTTCAAGAGCCCATTGATATCGAATCCTACGATTGTGCATTGCTATAGGTGGTACCCGTAGCGGTCTTCGGGAATGAAGGTTCACTTCATGCAAGCGGTTTCTGACTGTTTGGTCGCTAATTAAGTTCCCTGAAGAGTGATGAAGCCTCACGGCTAACATCATGGCGGTTATTGTTGGACCTCTTCGAGTTAAGATTTGAATGTATCGGTCTTGTCTCCGTGTGGTGCAGCGATACCGTCCTCCATGGCGCTCAGCCACAGTACCAGTGCTTCGGTAACGTGTCCAAAGTCGACTGATAACACTCTGACTTGTATTCAGAGCTAAAGCCACAGTACGTTGCCGGGAACCAGCTTCTATCATTCCCACGGCTCTGAGCATTTCTTCCCTGCTTAAATGACGTCGCCGCTCCATAATAACGTTGGTTTTAATCAGTAGTAGGGAAACAGTAGCACTAATAATGTCTACAATGCGTTGTATGTTTTTATAGGGAAAATATTGACAGCTGATTTTCATCTTTTACTCGAATTTGATTCACAGTTCCTGATTCAAATTATGAAATGCACCAAAAAGGATCCATATAAATTTATAAAATCATAAATTTATTACAAAGCCACATCTCAATCTCAAGAAATCCGCATAAAAATGCTTGATCCCTAGACACTTTTGATGTGTGTATTAGTATAGATTATGTACAGATTTAGTTGATAGAGCTCAAACAATGCACTAAGTCTATACTAATACTATAAAGAAGTAAATTCTTTTACCAATAGAAAGCCACGTTATTTCTGAGTCTCATAGGCCCAACAAAGTGGGTGTGGGTCGGCTAGTGTTGTATAAACTTGTTAACTAAATAGCATGGTTCCAAGTGATAATATCAATAGCCAGGTCCAAACCATTCGCACTAGGCAAATTCAGTTTGGTAAAAATTTGCGGTCCTTATATGCATTCCAAGCAAAGGTGATTCAGCAGTAAGCAGAGTTAGACTGAAGAGCCTAAAACTGTGCTTACCGCCGGATCGAGCGATCCACACACAGCCGCCCATACCGCGCGCACCAGGCGTCTGCCGCGCCTTTGAGGCAAACCAAAAAACCGACAACGAACGGATCACGCGCGGCACGTCCACACTAAGCGCGCCATTAGAGCGCGCTCCTGCTGTGCACAGATCGGAACGCGCTGGAGCGTCCGGTGTGGACCCTGTGTGGCTATTCATAATTATCATGATGATCGTGACTGGGTAAAGGGTATTTGTGTGATCATTTCATCAGCAACATCCTGGTTATTGTCATTCCTGGAAATAGTTAGTATTACGTTATGATAAACTGCCACCATCTGCCACTTTTACCACCACCACACACATTAGCGTCCTTACTACTGTCCTAATTTCGGGATTTTAGTTTAAGCTCTAGGCCGTGCAAAATGTGGCTAAAGTTTTAGCTAAGGAAAAGCTGAACTTTATTTAAGACCTATCGTTAATTGGTGATGTTAACACGTGTGTTTCGGTTGAAGACACTAGCAAGTGTAATTACTGGGCAAATGAAACTTATGAACTAATGTCTCAAATGTGGAGTGTGGTGCGGTGACAATCAGATCTTTGCCAAACAAGGAATTGGGTGTCACTATTACTCAGGCGCACGATATACTCGTATTCTAGTTTCGTAGTATAAAAAAAAATAGGATTTTGGGCATGCCCACAATAGTGGATCCGAGCTTGATCACTAATTTGTTAATTCTTCATCACCAGATGCACATCAGTGTTCACGCAGACCTACGTCAGTTCACAAGCAGTGTGGCGCAGCAGCAAGGATTATTTAAGCAAAATTGGTGACAACAAATACTTGCTGTACATTGACAGAAAGTTTGGGCACACAAAGCTTGGATTCTGGAGAAAATTAAAATGGTTTAAAAAAGGTTAGTACTTTTTTTTTTTTTTTTTTTGTATTCTAGCAGTGAGTGTGTGACAGTGGTGACAAAACAGATTGAGAGATCCGCGAGGTTAAGTAACGATATCGCTGTTCAAAAATGGGTGACCGTTTTTAGGCTCAGAGACTGTTAGTGCTAGTAGGCTGTAATTTTGCATGGATACACAAACACATATTACTTACGCCAACAAAATGAAAGAATAAAATCTTGAAAATGTATTTTTAGGGTACCTATATGTAAAGTGGGGATGTGATGGTCTTTTAAAAACGTTTAGTGGTTGCAAAGTCTATTTTTAGATTTAGGGATCCGTTTGTGAAATATAAAATTTAAAGTGAACATTTTTCTTAGAGTCAAGTGCTGCCAGCTCAATTGTATATGAAAAAACTCACGATAGTAGTATGTAGTGACATTAAAAGGAAAACTATCATAGCTAAGTAGGTTTTACAAGTTTACGAATAACTGCTGATCAAATGAAAAGTAACAAAATTTTCGTACACATTCCATTAAAAATTATTATTAAGTAGGTATAACGTTGTTAGTAAACAAAAACAAAAGAAAACCCACTTCTTAAGCTCGCGGCGGACTACGGAACCCTACATTGTGCGTGGCCCGACATGCACGTGATAAATATTATCTTCAGTAGGGTCCAGCTCTCCTCAATCCAAAATACTGAAATTCTGAGGTCAAGCGACTCCTCTTCCCCCCTCCCGTCTCTAAACAAAAATCTGGTTCCACCACTGCATGCTGTCATATGTGCTCATGACTTGCCATTACCTATAGCTATACCAACAGCAGGGTCCACAGTTCCTCACCATACACACTTTTTAAAGCGGCGGCAGCCTATAATAATGGTTAAGGCATCGGGCTCGCAATCGTGAATCGTGGGTTCGAATCCTTCCCAATAAACTACCGACGTGAACCCACTCCTAACACAAGCCATTGAGCTTAGCTTGAGGGATTGCTAGTAATGTGGGACCCACAATTGGACATTGACAGTTATCTTTTAAAAAATGCGTAATGCGTAGTTTATGTAGACTTGCCGTGCGCGCTCCAAGCGCACGTATTAGTTAAATAGGTAACCCACGCTCCACGATCCTGAATCGCGGCTTTGGGACCATTTCATACAATATTTAATTCAACTTATTATAAATTAACAAAAGGGACAAATTTACTTAATAATTTTTGGAAAAATGTATCCATAGATTTTTGATTAAATATTAATATTAACTCGATTGATTCGATGATTGATTAAATATTAATATTAACTCGAGTTTCAGATAGACCGCAATTCAAATGTTAAAAAACTAGACACAAGTTAACCTTGAAAGTATAACAATAAGTAATTATTATGAACAAAAGTCACGCACTAGATATAATCCTTTTACTTATTCGTATAAAATTACAATACACAAATATTTTATATTTAATTATTTACTTTCTACAAGGCTCATAGAAAGTTGTTTGCACTTTAAAAACGTCCAAAGAGTATGAGAGATACTGAGTGATTATTCGCTCTAATTGCTGCTTTAAGACTCGCGTCAAATGAACCATTTTAAATGGAATACATACCGCCTTATTACAAAGAAAAGACCAAATCAAAGTTTAAACCAAGACTTTCAAGTCCAGGATATAGTACAGTGCTATTGGTCTTATTACAAAACTTAGATAATCCGTGGACCAGCTGATACCAAAGGATCTAGCAATCAGCCACAGATTATAATCAATTTAGTTCATTCATTGTTCTTATCATTCAAATATAACGTTCCGTTTTATACCAATATAATTTGAAAGTAAAGTTTTCATTGAGAATAAAATATTTAGACGTTCTATGTAGCTAAATTATTCGCCAGCACTACGTAATTTTCAAAATATTAACCTGACATAAAAGCCCTCGGCCTGCAATTTACGAAAAATCAAATAAATTCTGTCAGGATCGGAACGTTACACAAGTAGTTGTCATTAGTACTAAAAATGTAAACAAATGATGATAACCTAAATTTAACTAACTCAGACATTATTAGGGATGTTAGAAGTTTAATCTGAGTAACTATAGCGCCCAAACACTTAGAGGAACTTGGATGCGAGTTTTTATTACAAAGCTAGTTTCATTGGAACAGGTCTTAGCATGGAAGGATACTTACTCAATAAGATAATCCATTTTTGATATACTTACTGTTTTCTTTGTTGCACTCGTTGTTCTGAATGTATTGGGAGAAAGTATGCCTAGATTCAACATAGGTACTGAAGCTTCGGCTGAAGCACAACAAACAATTGAAACAAATTTTATGAATATATTTATTATTTAATATCAGTGAGCTTGCTATGAAATGAAAATCTCAATTATCTACATAGAATCATTATTTATTAGATACCATTTATTCTCCCTAAGAACAGAGTTCATTTTCATGAGAATCATAAATATAATTATCTAAACTGTTAGGTAGCACTTAATAGTTATTCCATTTGACAACAAAATGGATGTTTACAATTTCAATAACCTGTAACCATTCTGTATTCCCTGTTCAAACTATGTTTGAAAAGGAATATTGAGTTGATATCCCTTAATTCTATTTAGATAGACTAGCTTTCCCGCACAACTTAGTCTGCATAAATCTTCCCTGTTTTTGCAACATTTCTCAATGCTGCTCCATTCCTATTGGTTGCAGTGTGATATTATATAGCCTATAGCCTTCCTCGACAAATGGGCTATCCAACAGTAAAAAGTTCAAAAGAATTACCCCGTTCAAACAAACTTTTCAGCTTTATAATATTAGTATTTTACAATAAATTTTAAATTGTATGCATTTTTTGTATAATATATAAACAGTGATCAATAATATATTTATATAATAAAATTGATAATTCTATATTTAGATCCACCTTATAGTTCACTAGTAAGTTTTAGGTACATTATACATAGAATCATTATTTATTAGATACCATTTATTCTCCCTAAGAACATAGTTCATCTATCAGAGAATCTTAAATATAATTATCTAAACTGTTAAGTAGTGCATAATAGTTATTACATCACAATTTCAATAAACTGTAACTAATCTGTACTCTCTGTTTAGTGTTTAAACTATGTTTAAAGGAACATTGTAGCAATGTATTAACTAGCTGAGCTCTTATAAACATAATATTCAGTTCTTGGTACCTACCAATAACCTAAGTTTACATCTGTTCCTAGTGATAGGTATACCCATGGTTACACTTTACCAACTAAATTTTAAATTGATCAATGTTTATTTAGTTCCACTATAATATGTATAGTTCAGTAGTAAGTTTTAGGTAAGAAATTTTGTCATAATGATGTTTCTATTACTTTGTTTTGTGCATTTTGAGTAAATTCAACATTGGTTTTTGCCGCACTACTCCAGACCACCTATCAGACATTCCAAATGTGATTTTCCAACTTCAATATAAATAATGTGACATATTATAAGTGGAATGCATCAGATTGTTTTACATAGAGCACTAGTTAATGATACTATTGTCGAACAAAATTAATCTGTGTTGATCTTCAACTTTCCACACTGCATAGGTACACTTCACGTCGAGTCTGGTTGACCCAAACATTGCACAGACCACTTTAATTTTAGGACATCTCTGAGTTCTGTATATTAAATCTTCTCTCTCAATTCCAAGCTGTGATAAATGTTTTGAAAAACAATATTATTAAATCTTTGGTCACACATCGCATTTCACTCGATTTTTGCGTTTATTTTGTTGCCACACCATATTTAGTTAGTTAATAATTTAAAGTCACTAAACACGCATTATTCGTCATTAATAATTGAAACTAAAATACGCAAAATTGTAAATAAAATAACCTTAAAATGTCAAAATTTTTGACATTTTAAGGTTATTACCATAGTTAAACTAGGGTGATCGAAAGACTAATCTATAGACCCAAGAAGATCATCGATTAAGCGATGAACCTCGTTTTGTAATAAGGATTTTCGGTTTAAACTAGGATTTTCGTCAAACCAGGTTTAGTCCAGCTTTTGGAATAAGGCGGATAGAGTTTCTCATTTTCGGAGCGTAGACGGCGACAGTAGACACTCAGGCGAGTCGTCTTCGTCGTCGTCCCCCGAGATGTATGGACGACCTAAAGAAGGTCGCTGCGCTGGTATGAAGTGGGTGTTGTGGCGTAAATTAGGAGAGGCCTGACCCAGGCGCGGATCCGGGGGGGGGTCCCTCCCCAAACTCGAATGCAAGACCTTTTTTTGGAGAATTTTGACACTACCGGTGTGTTTTGACATGCAATTGCTTCCCCCCCCCCCCCTATCCCCTCAGCAAAATAATAAAAAAATAATTTAAAAAAAAAAAGCGAATTACATATGAAGAGATTCAGCATACACTGCAGATTGGTTCGGCAAGCGTTCATAATATTCTACACGAGCGCTTTCGCGTGGGAAAGATAGTTTTGCGGTGGATGCCGCACAACCCCATCGAAAAGGCCGTGGAAGAGGTGTCTGCGGCGGACTAAAAAAAAAGTGTCGAAAATTGGTTCAGACGCATTAAACTTTATATAGAGGCTGATGGAAAGTTCTTTGAAAAGATTTAATTTAAATATTTTATTCATAAAAGTTAGTTTTTTAGTTTCTCAAAACTTTCCGAGTGTCCCACGTAGGTGCGTTTGCAAACCGGTAACCTACTTAGCGCTTGCACGTAGTTAATTCGCATTTCAATGAAGAACCTCGTCAACTCCAAGAAGCTATTACATTTTAAAAGCTAGATTGCTGTCATCTGTTATTAAAAGTCAGCATATAGAGCATACAAATAAACAGACTAAATTATGTTACATTTATTTCATCGTCATTTTAAGGCGAATAACACGCTTCTAAAATTACTATCATCATTATTAACATTTAGTACTAAGTTTAATCGCCCTGGTTAGTACTTCCTATGCCACGGTCGGATAAAGACGACCACTTCGTACGTCTGAATTCTAAATTCTGCGGGTGCTGAATCCTGGAATTTTCCATCAGTGCTGTGTTTATGGGTGCAGTTTTACGTTCGTGTATTGATAAATATCATGTATTGTATAGAAATTTATCATGACAACTACTGAAGAATTAGTACGAATTCTAAAATATTACAAATTCGAATATATATCAGACCAAGATATATTTTTGTTTTTATGTGTGTTGCAAGTATACTATATAGATGAATACAAATAAAATACACTCTTATTACCTATAAATGTTGATAAACTTTAGCGATTTGTACACATTATTAAAATATATATATTACGGGTATTAATCGCGTGAATAATTTAAGGTAAAATACCTTGTTTATTGCCCGACGTTTCGACCGTATTGCAACGGCCGTGGTCACGGGAAGGTATTTTACCTTAAATTATTCACGCGATTAAGACCCATAATATATATATTTTAATAACTTATTACCTGTTTAGGTATTATTTAGAAATAAAAATGCGAGGTTTCGCTCTGGGCTGATTTTATTGTATGTAGGTAAATACTAATTAATAAATCGTTAAAATCTTTAAAGACTTTATTTTATTTGCTTACCAATAATGCCTGATAATTTCGTAGGGTAGTAGTATTTAGGTAGTTGTGTGTTAACCACGTCCGTAAATGCAAATATCATTAAACGAAATATCGACTTCGATAAAGTTAAGTACACATCCCTTCTCGTTGTAGGTATTTATTTTGATACTGATATTAAGTCGGGTGGTTAAAAAAAAATGCCTTGTTTTGAAGTTCAGGGCAATCTAGCCGATTTTTCAGGGAATTTCTGCCTGTGGCAAGTGTTTATTATACACTTTTGCTACACAAAGACGCAGTCTTACAAATTTTGCACGCATTACTTACATGTATTTTCGCACCTTAAATGCGGAGCTATGAAAATGGCTCAAAAATGACGGCCATTTTTACAAAAAACATGTTTTCTTTTTTAACAGAAGTTGAAACGGACAATGGTAATGATTCGACAAAGCTGAACGCGAACATACCTTTGCCTGCTACCGGTGAAGAAGCGATGAAAAGGTTATTAGCGTGCAAAGGAAAAGATCCATACAGGTATGAAGATTTTATAAGAAAACTACAGTTATCTCATTGTAAGTTGGCCGGATTGAAGTTGGCGACAAGTGGTTATGCAGATGCATTTTTTGGAAGTAAATGGTGACAGGAAGCGGGGGGCGGGGGCGGTAACTAATCCAAGAGAATTAACGATGTGATTACGCATTACATTGTCATAATTAGTATTACCAACTCATATTTTTTTGTGATTATTTTCTTCAAGAAATTGTTTTTCAAACTTTCTTTAGTGTTTAATGTAACTGTTCTAAATTTAAACTTTATGAACTCGTATAAGTAGTATTTTTTATATTGTTGAATTAATATTTTGTTAGTATTTTTAATCGATTAAACATAATTAATCGTTTTCGTTAGTAATTTTAGTGTCGCATCTCTATGACACGCGCGAAAGTGTTATGAACCTAACTTCAATCCGGCCAACTTACATTGAGTCAACTGTAGCTAGTATCATTTTACATACACCTTAGTAACAATATGTTTGTAAATGAGAATTGGGTATTTGACTACTATCAAAATAAAATGTTTTAAAATAACCAGGTAAAAATATGTCATGAAGTGTTTTAAAAAATATGTTCATTTATTTAATTTAATGTGTTACTTATTTTATAATCATAAAGAGAAACACTGAAAGTAAATAATTTGACCATAGAAAACGTGACGTCATGCTAGCATTCCATACAAATTTATACAGAGCGGCTCGTTTTTGACGTTTCTTAAAAAGAGGCTGATTTGACTTTAGTCAAATGCCCTATTCCTTATCTTAGGGTTTCCCTAGAAACCTACCCTTTCCCAAGGGATCCGCAGACAAATTTAAACACTATTAAATCAATGTAAAGAGTTATCAGAATTGACCTAGAAGCAGAAGAATTTAATTGACTAAACTAACACATAATATTAACACATACGGGAGCCAGCTAGCTTTTAAAACAAAGCCACGAACAAGGGTCACTTAGTAAATAAAGTGGACATTTAATTTTTCTTTTTTTTTTTCAGTATATTAGGTGTGAGTGTGACTTGTACAGACGAAGAAATAAAGCGGTATTACAGACGACAGGCCTTCTTAGTACATCCAGACAAGAATCAACAGCCTGGTGCGGAGGAAGCCTTCAAAATACTGCAACACGCTTTTGACCTTATTGGGGAGCCGGTAAGTTCATATTTATCTATAGCTATTCGAATTCATATCAACCCATATGACGTCCCACTGCTGGGCACGTAGAACTTACTTATTAGATCCTGGAGGTAATTGCCATAATCGCTACGCTTGGCGAGCGGATTGGCGATTGAAATACGCAGAGGATGCTGTTGCTTGTCCTACCGTGTGACATCCCTTAGTCGCCTTAACGACACCCACGGGAAGAGATGGGGTGGTTACTATTCCTAAAGCCCACACAGAGCCAATTCATCCACCTAGTATCGGCGCGGGATTCAGGATTTTCTTAAACTGTTTAACTTCGACCAAGTTTGACTCACACATATATATATATATATATATATATATATATATATATATATATATATATATATATATATATATACATTTATATATATATATATAAATACAGTAATACCCCGCTTTACGCGACCCCGTTATGCGCGGTTTCACTATAACGCGAATTTTTAACATATTGTATCTAAATAAGTTTTTTACATATTGCAGAGTATAGACAATAATGATGACCGTGTGTCAAACAATTAAAAACAGTGTTAGAGTGTTATGAACGTATTTTACAAGAACGTATTTGTTGGTACTAAATTTTGACTATGTTTAATCATAAACCTCGATATACGCGAATTTCAGTTAACGCGATTTTTTCCGGAACGTATCTCTCGTGTAAAGCGGGGTATTACTGTATATATATATATATATATCTTGGGACAACTCACACAACGCTATCTGATCCCAAACTAAGCAGGGCTTGTACTATGGAAACCAGACAACTGATTAACATACTTATATATTTCTCAATACATACATATTATAGATAAATATCACCCAGACACAGAATAAACCATCGTGCTGATCACACAAAGTTTTACCCTGGGTGGGGATCGAACCCTCTTGCGCAGCAGTCGGATACACTCCCACCGCGCCACAGAGGCAGTCGATCTATGTATATAAAGACTTATACATTTTTAAAATTGGGCAAAATAAAGGTTATAAACGGCTATTACACCACCCTGAATTAAGGCCCTAAATCGAGGTGGCCTCGAAAATTTGTTACAGAATTAGGGCCCTAACTCTTTTTACACCTCTCTTTTTAAGGGTTTAGATGATTAGTGTAGTGTAATAAGCGCACAACACTTACAAAGTCACGGTAGCCCGAATTTTAATTGACGAAACTTATACAAAGTAAAATCTTACTCCCATTATGTCTTAGTTATAAAAAAATGTATATAAAATAGTGCAGAAGGAGACAAAACATTCGCTAGTTAAAATGCTGTTGTTAAAGTATTAAGCGGCTGCTTTCTATAACATATATTCTTCATAATTTCCGAGCAGTGGCGATAATTTGATTAAACAAAGTGCTCCAGTTTTCAAACTGAACTAAAACATACAACATTATTTCAAGAGAATATCTTTATTCGTTCATGTTATTAAGATAAGGAATTTCTAGAGTAAAATTTAATCACATTACAATCTAATAAAATCTAATTTCCACGTCGCCGTTGCAATGGTCATCTAAATGAAATGCGTATAAACTTTTACTGCCTATATTAAATTTTAACATAGGTAATAACATTTACCTCAATATGGTACAGTAAATTGATACGTGTATATATTTATTTGTGATAAATAAGATGTATCCTTGTATTATGTACTAGCTGACCCGCGCAACTTCGTATGCGTCCACGTTTTTGCAACATTTCTCATTGTTACTCCGCTCCTATTGGTCGTAGCGTGATGTTATAGTTATAGCTATAACAGTCGATAAACAGGCTATTCAACAATGAAATAATTTTTCAATTCGGACCAGTAGTTCTTGAGATTACCGCGTTCAAATAAACAAACTCTTCAGCTTTATATTAGTATACATTGTATTCTTTTTATATTAGTATACATAAATAAGCTGTATCCTTATTTTATGTATGGTGGTCAGAGGCACAAAGTAACACTTTTGTAAGGTAACTCAATACAAAATATATCTTATTGGTTACGATTATATTATGTACCTATTTTATTCTTTACTGGCTGACTCGCGCAACATCGTCTGCGTAAATTTTCCCCGTTTCTACAACATTTCTCATTGCTGCCCCGCTCCTATTGGCCGTAGCATGATGTTATATCCTATAGCCTTCCTCGATAAATGGGCTATCTATCAGTAAAATATTTTTTCAATTCGGACCAGTATTTCCTGAGATCATCGCGTTCAAACAAACAAAGTAACTCTTCAGCTTTATAATATTAGTATAGATGCACAAAGTAACACTTTTCTAAGGTAACTCAATACAAAATATATCTTGTTGGCGACGGTTCTATGTACCTATTATATTGAATAACTACATTTCAAAGGAAAGCCGAAAATAATCGTATTTCTAAGGGCTCTCCGCCATTGATAGTGGTATACTGAATGACTTTTAATTCAGTCGACTTTAAGAGGTTAATCGACGTGTAGCCAAAATTATTATATTATACTAGCTGTCCCGTGCAACTTCGAATGCGTAATTTTTTTCTGTTTTTGCAACATTTCTCGTCGCTGCTCCGCTCCTATTAGTCATAGCGCGATGTTATATAGCCTATAGCCTTCCTCGATAAATGGGCTATCCAACAAAACAATTTTTGAAGATTTTTTCAAATCGGACCAGTAGTTCCTGAGATTAGCGCGTTTAAACAAACAAACAAACTCTTCCGCTTTATATTATTAGTATAGATTTGATATTATATTATTATAATAAAAATATATGTCGAAGCGTCAGCTACTGCGTTGATTATAATAATATCTTGGGACAACTCACACAACGTCGTCTGATCCCAAAGTAAGACCACGTCACGTAAGTTGCAACCAGACAACTGATAAACATACTTAAATATTTCTAAATACATATACATTATAGATAAATAACACCAGAATATAATAACCTACATTCACGCTTGTTGTAATGTTTGTTTTTTTAAATTTAATTTGATTTGTTAAATTCCTTTTATTGAAATTCAAACGGAGTAGTAGAGATCGCTAATTGATTCCTGTAACCTAGCATCTGTTTTAAATGGTGGGTGTATTGACTCATGTGCTCTGAATGTGGCGAAAGCGCAAACGTTCAAGCAGTCATTTTATAAAATAAATAAGATTCAGATTTTGAAATGATCTCAAACTACAGATTATTTAAAATTAGGTTCAAAGCACATGTCCTTAATAAATGTTATTTTAGCGTTAATGAACATCTTAAGGACAAAATATGAAATATGAATGGCTTATGCATATATGGTACAACAAATATCATAGATTTCCTTTTTTTTTTGGGCCCAAGCTCGTAAACGTACGTGTCTTTAAGGTACCAGAGCTATTATGGAGTACAAATACTGATATTTTATTTTAGGAGCGTCGCGAGGCGTACGAGCGGCGCGCATTAGAGTCCCGCCACGTGGAAGCTGCGTGGAGCGAGCTGAGCCAGCTGCTCGCTCAGCTGCACGACAAGATGGAGTTCGCTGCCAATACTATCAGGTATACTAACTATAAGATACAGCTATAGTTATAGTATGTTGTTATAGTAGTGTTTACCACGAGTTGATTGAACCAGGAACCAATAGGTGTCGGAAATTTTGGGGAAGGACTTGAATCTGACGAAACCGGATACAAATAACGACAATGGTAATTTGTCAAGGGTTTTTCTCTTCGAATTTATATCTAGTAGAAACGTACTAAAATGATAATACCGTTTTTAGGGTTCAGTACCTCAAAAGGTAAAAAAAGGAAGTCCTGTAAGATTACTCTCTTGTCCATCTGTTTTTTCGTGTGTCACCACCGATTTTCTCAGGAACGGGTGAACCTAGAAAATTTAAAAATATACCAAATACTGAGGTATTCAGTCCATATTAGGTGTCAAGGTCTCGAGTTAACACGATAAAAAAGATCAGCTTATAGCAAATTTAGATTTTCGCGATAACTTGTAAGTACATTAATTTACAACTTTTTTACTTGTTTTGTAAGACCTTGGTTTTAACCTAAATTGACAATTCTGGGTCAACCGGAAGTACTGTAGCCATCAGGCCAGCTCTTGAACAGGTACCGGGGGTGTTCCTCAGAACTTTTATCGGGCTTTTCAACTTCTGGATTTCCCCAAAGCTAATACACTGTTTATTACTTAAATCCTACCAAATACATAATTATCGACATCAATTCACATATTCTATAAAACACATTTCTTAACCACTTAGTATTACTATTTTATATAAATCTAATTACATTTAAACGACCCGAATCGGTCGGCCATGAAACTCGCAATTCTAGAATGACATCTTTCTTTTTATTCTGTTAATGAGTTTCATCTACTACAATGAGGTCTAACGTGAGAGAGGTGGATTATCTTCGACCCACCTGTCACTGTACCCTATAGGTTTTATATCCTTACGTGTTTTTTTTTTTTTTTATCTTGGTACAACTCACACAACGCCATCTGATCCCAAACTAAGCAGGACTTGTACTATGGAAACCAGACAACTGATAGACATACTTATATACTTCTAAATACATACATATTATAGATAAATAACACCCAGACACAGGATAAACCATCGAGCTCATCACACAAAGTTTTATCCTGGGTGGGGATCGAACCCACGACCTCTTGCGTAGCAGTCGGTAACATTCCCACCGCGCCACAGAGGCAGTCGTGAATGAATAGCCCCTTAGGTAGTTACATATAGTGCCGTCCCCCCCCCCAGATGCACGAACTGCGGGCGGCGCCACAAGCGCGTGCTGACGGAGCGGCCGTGCTACGCCGCGCGCTACTGCGCACAGTGCAAGATCCGGCACTCCGCCAAAGAGGTGCGTACTGCCTGCCTTCTGGCTACGACGCACAGACGTAGAGACCTGGACTGCGCCATCCCATTCAATATTGACTGCAAAGCGTGAAAGAGAGAAAACACAGGTGTTGTCTATTAAGTATTGTTGTCTCTTTCTAGAGAGTGGTCAATTTTGTGAGGTTGTGGCGCAGTCCTGGTCTCTACGTCAATGGTATATCGTTGGATATGAGTAAAGAAACTTTATTGTATTTTTACCTGACTGCGTAAAAAGAAGGGTTATGTTTTTCGAGTATGTGTATGTATGTATATTTCTTTGGCATGCTTTACAGCCTAAATAGCTGGATGGATTTTAACTTGAGAAGTATAATTAGTTTTGTCTTAAAGGCTACGCGAACCCACTCCTAACACAAGCCATTGAGCTTAGCTGGAGGGGTTAACAGGATTACTAGTAATGTGGGACCCACATTGCTAGTTATTTTAAACTACTTAGTTTATCGAACTCGCAATCGTGAGGACGCGGTTTCGAAACCTACCAATGATACTACCGACGTGAACCCACTTCTAACACAAGCCATTGAGCTTAACTGGAGGGGTTAACAGGATTGCTAGTAATGTGTGACCACAATTCCACATTGCAAGTTATCTTAAAAAAAAACCCCGAACTAAACCTAATCTGTGTATATTCCAGGGCGATATATGGGCTGAGTCGAGTATGATGGGATTGCTCGTGATGTACTACGCATGTATGGACGGAGCGGTGTACCAGATCACGCAGTGGGCCAGTTGTCAGGTACATCTCACACATTACATTTCTAGAAATAAATAGGCTCACTTTCCGTGCTTTTCCTTGAAATATGAAATTTTAATCTTATCTTATTATACCTTTAAATGAGCAATTGTTGTATACATATATATAATCTGAATCTCGGCAACGGCTCCAGCGATTTTCATGCAATTTAGTATGGGGTTTTGGGGGCGATAAATCGATCTAACTAGGTTTCATTTTTAGAAAACGTCTTTTAAAAAAATCGATTAAAGCTCGGTCGTCTATGTACTAAGTATTTATATCTCAAACCGCCAGGGTTGCCATATGAGCTATTAGCGGCTAAGTATTCAAATTAACCAATGTTAATTCAAATTCAGATATCATAAATGATAATCGATCATATGAACGCCGATACCTCAAGCAAAGTAAAGTCCGTCAACTGTTCTAACCATTTCGATTACACAAATGCCACTGCATCACTGACACTATTACCAGACTATCACTTTGCACACACAACTATAAAAATAGCGACAAGTCTATCGGAAGACGTGATGTCGCTTCGACAGCTCGATTAAGACTGCTTGACCTACTCTCGGCACTTCAAAACATAAACATCAAACGAATGTCACGCCATCATTTTTAAATGAGTTTGACATTGTGAGAGAAAATAAAATAAATTATTATTATTATTAATGAGTCAATACACTCACTGTTTAATCATCATCTTTAAACAGCTGTACGTCAACGGAAATCAATTCAAAGTTTAATAATTCTCTGACATATACTGTTTGTAAAAACCTACTTTTAATCAACATTTATATGTTGATTTTCAACATATTAAATTAATGAAGGCAAATTCACTAGGGCGGGATTCAAACCCGCTATCAGTACATGACGCTACGATTGCTTTATAATCGTAAGATACGATATAAATTCAAGTTCTAAGGAGTCCTCGTAGTGCTGAAATTAGATAACGACGTAAGGACGGTTCCCCTATGATCGCAGGTTTGAATCCTGCCCAAATGATTTTTTTTTAATTAATATAGTATGTATATGTTATTTTTAATTAATATTATTTATCATTATTTCTACAATCCACACCTACATATTCGTTTTTTTACATCACCCAAATGTAGTCTGGCAGAGAATGCTTTTAGCATTAATTCCGCCTTTGTACAATATTTGTACATTAAGTGAATGTGTACAATAAATAAATAAATAAAAACTGTTACAGAAAAAGAATCTAAAGCAACTGAGGCCCGACTGCCACGTGGTGCAGTACCGCATCGTGCTCGGGAACAAGGCGGCCGCGGCCGCAGACATCAACCAGCGACCTTCCACTGGGTACCATCACTATTATATTACTATGCTAACTTTCGCCGCCGGCTTCTCCCGCGTGTATCTCGGTTATCGCGATAAAAAATATCCTATATCCTTCCCCGTGACTCAAACTATCTCTATACCAAATTTCATCTAAATCGATTCAGTGGATTGGCGTGAAAACGCAAAAGTCAGAGTTCAAGTTTTATTTGAAAGAATATATATAAATATATATTTGATCTATACCTTAATGTATAGTAATGATATAATACCACAGTCCATCTGTGTGTATATATTTATGGAGAGACTGCTGGATCGATTTTGATTAGCTTGACCATTGTGACATCTATGCTTTTACCACGAGCTACAAACAATTTTAAATTTCAATTTCAGGTGATGTTTTTTTAATTTTTCAAGTTTAGTTAATAATTGTATAACTATGAAATGTATCATTGAGTACCCGTATTTGGCCACCAAGTCTAATAAACTGTCAAAATATTGATAATATTTTGACAGTTTATTAGATGACTTTCATTTTTTTTATTTCATTGCATTCAATTTTTTGCATTCAACAAATAAAACAATGGCATTTTTCTATTACAGCCACGATCCCAACCTCGAAGAGTTCCTCAATAACCTGTACAGCAAGTCCGGGGTATCAACGAGTGCAACTGGCACCAAACAGTCTCCTACCGAGCCATCTGACGCAAAGAAACGACGCAATAAAAAACCTAAAGCATAAACCTCCTTGCATAAACTACCTTGTAAAAAAAAATAAACAAAAAACCCAATCTGTCAAAATAGAGGACGTGAATTCGCGCGCAATTTAAAAATGGAACTTCGAATTTGACGCAGTTCTGCCGTACCGTACTGTGAAACACTTGCCTTTAAGAAAAAAAAAATAAAGAAAATATAAAATAACCAGACAAATACTGTTCTATAGATAATTTCTAAATAAAAAAAAAATGTGTGGCTATGATGTCGCTTGATGGATAGATCGTGTAAGCTATTAACTATGTGTATTGAGAGACGTTGTACCTATTTAGGTTAGATACTTTAACAATTTTGAGAAAAAATTCAAGTTTTGCTAGTTAACATTACAATTAGTTTTGGTCGTTATTAATTTTGCTTTATTTTGTGATACATCAGAGATTTTGAATTTAAGATTGTATCTATTTTTTAGTTTTAGTGGAAGTCGGCAGAATGAAGAAGGAATTTTGCAGAAAAAGTAGAACTTTGAACGTGTGATTTTTTCAGAGTTGATTTTGGTCTCGGCAGGTAATGAAAAGTCTAGTCATGTATATTCTGTACTACCTATATAGTACTACAGTTGTCTCAACGTAACTCGGCCGGATTGAAGTTGGCGACAAGTGGTTGCGCAGATGCATTTTTTGGAAGAAATGGTGACAGGAAGCGGGGGTCGGGGGTGGTAACTAAACCAAGAGAATTAGAGATGTGATTACGCATTACATTGTCATAATTATTATTACTAATTATGACAATGTTTCAAATTTTCTTTAGTATTTACTGTAACTGTTCTTAATTTAAACTTTTATGAACTCGCATAAATAGTATTTATATTGTTGAATTAAAATGTTGTTAGTATTTTTAATCGATTAAACATAGTTAATCGTTTTCGCAAGTAATGTTAGGGTCGCATCTCTATGACATGCGCAAAAGTGATATCAACCTAACTTCAATCCGGCCGAGATACGTTGATCCAACTGGTAGTACGCTAAACAGACTATCGCCGATAACAGCAACGGCTATATGTCTTAAATGTCAAAAATAATCGCGGAACGATGATTCAATTCAGCATTTGAAATTACCACTTTGTACGGGATAGCCAGTCCAACGTACTACGTACTAATAGTACTCAATGATAGCCAGTCCAACGTACTACGTACTAATAGTACGTAGTACGTTGGACTGGCTATCCCGTACAAAGTGGTAATTTAGATAACACTCGCAAAACTAGCGTTGCATAAATGGCTAGTCTATTATGGAGATTGCCGCCATGACGAAATTATTATTCTTGAATAACTGTAAATTTGATTTCAAAAAATCTTCATCTGCCGATTTTCATTAAAACTACGTCACACATAAGAAACTCGAGTCATTAGAAGTAAATCTCATGTCTTCAATAGATTCTGTTTCATTGACATTTTACATTTGACTGTTTATACAGGATGATACTGTTTATACTATATTTCAATAGTAATAAAATCCCGCTTGTGGCTTCTTTACGTAAGACTAAATAAATTTGTAATATCAGTTTTGGAAAATATTTAATATATTAACCCTTAATCACTTACTACTTGTTTTTGACCTTAACCACCTACAGACTATTTTATTGTAGTAAAATCAGTGTTTTTTTGTGAGGTTTAGACCCTTAACCTGACAAAGAAACATCGATTTTTCTCCGGGGTCTCTCAGATGTGTGGTAAATGGTTGTGTGGTTGTGTGACAATAGTAGGTGATAAGTGATGAGTTTATTGTAATTTTTTTTCAAAAATTATATTGCGAAGTTATTTGGTCTAATGTAAAGAAACCAAGAGCGGGAGGTTATTAGTATATTAAAAATCATTCTGTATATTATGATGACGCATTCAGATATTATTGCCAAAAGTAATGCCACAAAATACCGAGAGTAGAGAAAGAAAACTATATAACGCACGCTAGAGCACAGCACACATCGGCAACGTTCATGTATATTCAATCTTGAAACTATCTTGGGACAATTCACACCACGTCATCTGATCCCAAACAAAATTCAATACAATACAAGAAATTCAGTACACAAAACAACAGACTGGGGGCGCCGCCTATGCTCACAGGTTTGAATACCATCATACTACCAACGTGAACCCACTCCTTTTTTTTTTTTTTTTTTTTTTTTTTTTTTTTTTTTTTTTTTTTTTTTTTTTTGGCGGGAAAAATTCCTTTCGAACACCTCCACCATCCGGGGAAGACGGTGGAGGTAGTGTGGGGTTTGCACCCACTAAAAAACCCGCCGTGTATCTCCCGCCACCTTCGCGAACGGGCCGCCGGAATTTGTTATGCCGTCGGCGGCCCACCCAGTGGCAATGCCCGGACGCGATGTTGTTGCGTTCCGGGCATTTCACACCTACGCGGCCCCTGGATACACACAGGGTGCCGCGCCTCCACGGAAGGCCGCGGGCGAGGCAGATTACCCCGTACGCCCGCCCGCAGCCCCACCTAAGGCGGCATCAGGCGCAGATATGCGCGCCGACGCCGCCGCCCGGTTCGCCGGCGACGGAGTGGATCCGCCAGGGAGCTCTCTTCCCTGACGCGCTCCGCCGCCTCCTTCTGCGAGATGACGTCCTCGCAGAAGGATGCGACCGCATTCCACGACCCCTCGCTTCGGACCATGGACAGAACCACGGCCGGCAGCGAGAGGTCACTTCCGACCACTGCGGTGAGAACTCGACGTTGCCCCTCCCAAGCTGGACAATGCTGGAGGGTGTGCTGCGCCGAGTCCTCACCGCAGTCGCAGTGGTGGCAGGCGGGACTCGGTTCCCTCCTAGCAACCGTGTGCAGGTACTTCCCGAAGCAGCCGTGCCCGGAGAGGACCTGCACTAGCCGGAAGGAAAGGGTCCCGTGCTGCCGCCCTGCCCACTCCTCCAGGACCGGCTGGAGCGCCTCCACGGTTCGAACACCTGCCCGTGGAGCCTCCAGCCGGCCCTGCCACCGGGCCATGATTGCCCGGTGTGCCTCACCGCGCCAAGCGCGTAGCTCTTCGGGCAGAGGCACCGAACCCCCTGCCCGAACAGCCACCGCCCGCCGATACACTTCGGCGAGCACTTCCGCCTCTAAATCCCACGGGGGTGTGCCGGCCAATGCGCACGCCGCCTCTGCAGACACCGTGCGGTATCCGCGTATGGCCCTGACCGCCATGGTCCGCTGGGGTCTCCCTAAGCGGACCCTATTCTGGGCGGTCAGGGACGCCGCCCACACGGGTGCGCCGTACAGAGCCATTGACCGCACCACCCCCGTGTACAACCGTCTACTCGAGGCACTAGGCCCGCCCAGGTTCGGCAACAGCCTCCCCAGTGCGGTCGCCGTAGCCTCGAGCTTGGGCGCCAAAATGCGGAAGTGCTCGTCGAAGAGCCACCGCCCGTCTACCACTAGGCCCAGATACTTCATCTGGGCCCGGACCTTTACGAGGACCGAGCCGACGGCAATCGAGGCGCCAGCAGGTGGACCGCGACGGGGCCCATGGAATAATAGGGCCTCCGTCTTGGAAAGGGCCACCCTAAGCCCCAGCGCCTCGATGCGCCCGACCATTCGGGAAATCCCTAGGTTGGCCAGGCGCGCCGCCTCCTCAAAATTCCCACCCCGGGCCGTGATGAGGGTGTCATCCGCATAGCAGATGACCCCTATCCCAGGGGGGAAACCACACCGCAGGGCCCAGTCGTAGCCAATGTTCCACAAGAGGGAACGTGAACCCACTCCTAACACAAGCCAATGAGCTTAGCTGAAGGGGTTAACAGGATTGCTTTGCTAGTAATGTACACCCACAAATACAATAATTGCATTTTTGAAAGATAGAAAAATTTGAATCCAGACTCAGGAATCGAACCCGAGACTTTCGCTTCTGGCCCCGGTTTGGCTACGGAAGTCTCGGGTTCGATTCCTGAGTCTGGATTCAAATTTTTCTATCTTTCAAAAATGCAATTATTGTATTTGTAAAGTCTTTGGCAAGAAATGCCTATAAAAATTACTTCAGTACACCCACAATTCCACATTTACACCAGTTATCTTTAAAAAATGTGTTCTGAGATCACGTCTGGGTACGATGTCTATCTATGAGTGCAGTGCTACAGCGAAGTACATATAGAGCTTACGTTTTTTCCTCTCGGTGTTTTATGCTAGAACGATTACAAATTGGGCGTATTAGACACGCGTTTACAGATTGATGCGGATGACAAGCTTAGAGGCATTAACATTTAAACTTTCGCGTTGCATGAGTATAACTATTTGTTATACGGAATTAACGCGCATTGTTTACCTTAAAATTGCTTGACGTTTAGGTTGCAACAGTCCGCTACGATAGTCCGCTTGTGGCCACGGCTGGTGCAACCTGGTCGAAACGTCAATTTTAAGGTAAACAACCTTATCGTGTCAGCAAAAGTAAGAAAAGCTCTCCACCCCTCTCCCCTTCCAATTTAACGTTAACATCAACCCCCTTATTCATAACTAGATGACCCTCGCAACTTTGTCTTCGGTTCGGATAATGTTTTGTCTTCTTCTATTCTATTTTGAAAATGAAAGACACAAAAAAAAAAACATTCGCTAGTTAAAATGCTGTTGAAACGTGTGCTAATTTTATTATGAATAATGGGGTTATTTTGTACAAATATTGCTGACTTAATCACCATGTTAACCTTTCCCCGTCCCATATGTCATTAAAAATAAGCACCACCCTTTGGAGCTGTAACGTAATAATTAAGTGGCCCTTTATTATAGCGTCTACGTTCATACGAAACGCGCGTACCAATAAAGATGCACACACAATCGTCAGCAGAGGCGCCTGTAAAACTCGCTTCAAAATACGCCATATTTGTAACCGCTCTATTGCTTAAAAACTGTTTTTGGGTATTTCAGAGAACCAACTTTACTTAAAATGATAAAGTTACCCTCATATTGAATACCTTAGCACGCAGTTTTATTTAGCTGTAGCGATTATCGATGTGATAAATTTAAAAAAAAAAACAACAATCATTGTTTTTAGTTATTTTTAAGATTCAATAACTGAACACAAGACTTATTTCCGTTTAAAAATCTTCCTACATTACATTATACGTTTTAGATGTATGTTAATAAGATTCTATTTGACAAAGCAGCGGGAACTGCGTGAAAATACTCTTAAATAAAATAATGTACTTTATTTAAGTCATAATTTCCACTTACCACACCGAACAGTACAATTTGGTTGCTTTCATTAATAGTTATTATTAATAATACATTATTATAATAATATTATGTTCGTGTGAACACGACCGCAGAGGATGCAATAAAATGATGTTTTTTTTCATAATGTTAACATTTTTTTTTACTATTAAATTAATATATTTGACGTTCTCTGCAATTTTTGTTTTAAGTTTGTGAGGTATTATAAGTCGGCTAAAATTTGAAATTTTATGAATATTATAACTGTGGTCTTAGCAGTAATTTGAATGGTTTTATTAGTTAAAAACTTGATTATAATGTTGTCTAGATGGAACGCATCCGCAGTAAGTCTATCAAAAAAAATAAAGCCACTGTTATACTGCATGGACTTTTGACGTTGTTTTAAGTTTTGACAGGTACTTTGTACTGTGGCTTCAATATGAGATGCTAGAAATCTCGACACTTTATAATCAAAGGTTAAACAAACAACAATCATTTTTTAAGTTGTTATATCGTTTGGTCAAAATTCGACCGACTTTTATTTATGTGTCTATCTAATGGCACCTTTGGAATTATATAAGTTTAATTTCTTTGCCTGCTTGCTAGCTGTTGCTTGTGGTGACCAACTCGAGCCTTTATAAGACAGCTGTGAATTAAGGCTCAATTCACCTTGCCACGGAATCGATTTCGATCTTTTTTTTACTACATTGTGCTCAAATTTGTAGCAACGATTAAAAATTCGGTAGAATTCTCCCTTCTCTACAAATTTGAGCACTATGTCGTAGAAAATAAAGATCGAAATCATACGCAATGTAAATTGATCCTTAATCATAATTAAACACATGTTTTAGCCGACTTATATTATGTTACAAAACAATTTATTTCACAATCGTTTCACTGCCCTATGAGATTACCGAGTAATGTTAGGTTAGTGACGCAATGATGCTACCCTGATGTTCACTGTGCGTAGGCCTCGCGCTTCATGTGTCAATAAAGATGTGGAAACGTATTTTACCTTTTATTTTGAATCCCCGATACAAAAAGGACCGGAGGATGTTTGTACCCTGAACCCAAGGATTATTTTTCTTTTTCGTGGTGGTAATTATTTCATTAGTGGGTTAAGAGACAATTCATCCGTAATGCGCTTATTATACAACACTGAATCAGGGACCCTAAACCCTTAAAAACAGAGGTGTAATAAGATTTAGGGCCCTAATTTTCAACAAATTTTCAAGGCCATCTCGATTTAGGGCCCTGATTCAGGGTAGTGTTATAGCCGTTTAAGTCTTAAGCCAGCCACACTCGTGCAAGTTTACTTACGCAAGTTATGACTTGCACAAACACCTGTTATTCCCAAATGACTACAGACTGCTCAAGTATGCTTGTGCATGCGTCAGTGTGATATTTTGTGCGATGGGTGACTCATTGGGATTAGTTGGCTTTGTTTATGCGACAAATAAATTTAAAAAATAAAAAAACAGCCTGCACAAAAATGGAAACAAGATCCCCTACAGAATTATATAATTTCATGCAGTCGGAGGCATTAATGGATCTCGATAAACGTAGTAAAGTGCCTCATTTTTTTATTTATTACTTTTGAGGTTGTAGGATGTAACTAACTTTTATCACAGCTTTGGTCAAGTATTGAAAATTAAGAAAAGAATGGTTGCTAACTAACATTTTTAGTATCTCAGTCATAATCATGCAATACCATTTTTGAAATGTTTAAGACGAGCCCTTTAATTTGATACCCATATTGCAGTATTCGAAACAACTTTTTTTCCACAACTCTTTATTTTGACATAAAAGCCGCCATGTTTGTTTTTTTAAACGTCACCTATCTAAGGACACTTGGGCGGTCAAGACAAATCTAACGACGATATGCTCCAAAATATATATATATATATACGCTATAAGATACGCGCCAAAAACATAACCCCGTCCGTACAGTCGGGTAAAAAGCAACTGGACCTTAAGGAGTAAAGACTGGTTTAGACGTTCGGACTTAGTGTTGTATGGCTTACAATGAGTATACACACGCACCATACACTGAGCTAGCGAGCGAGAAATGTTCGAAGGCGTCCGGTGACAAAACCGGATGTCTGAATGCAGCTTCATTGTAATCCATGACCCTGGCTGCTTGTATTGTTAAAACGCCCTTACTATTTGCGATTTTGTCGTCATGGAAATAATAGGTATTTAGGGAAAAATGGATGTCCCACTATTTTCATTTTGTATTTCCATGGAAATAGGACACCCCGCGGGAGAGCAAGCGCGGATACAAGGGGGTGCAACAGGGGCAATTAAGACTTAATTGAATGACCTTTTTTGAGTCGGGAGTCGGTGATACCAAGCAAAACGGTACTAATTGCTAAAAAATATTTTACGAAGTAACACAGAGAAGAAAAAGTCATTCATTTTCTAATTATTTATTAATATTTTACATATCTATTCCATCATATCAGTATCCTTAGTACTTTTGTCGGTGACGATGCAGTTCTCGTAGGTCCACTTGGGGAACATTCGTTTATATAAGTTCAGGAGTACTGTGTCCTGAGATCGAAGCTGACCGTCGAACACACACTTCATATGTCCGTGAGTACCTGTAGGAAAAAAAATAAAACTTTGAAGAGCTGAAAAACTTTTAAAATCTAGTATGAGACTAGGATGAAGATTATAAATGTCAAAGTAACTTTGTCTGTCTGTCTGCTACGTTTTCACGATTAAACCGCTGTACCGATTTGGATAAAATTTGGTATGGGTATAGTTTGAGTCCCGGAAAAGACACGCGGGCAATAGCTGGTTTACCAATATTTTTTGTAAGTGTAAACTTACCTAAAGGTTCTTTTATATGTCCAATGCATCCATATTTAGTTCTAAGCTTGCAAGGTTTAAAATAGACCACATCGTCTCTGTTGAAGAACATAAACCTTATAACAGCCGACCTTTTGTTCACCTGTAAATGAAATCACATGTAAACGGCCGGTCTCAATAATCTAACTATCGATGGATTTGGCTACTAGAGCTATATATTTGACATAAGCTCCATACAAAATATGTCAAAATTCTACCTCTAGTAGCCAAATCCATCGATAGATAGATTATTGAGACTGGCCGTAAATCGTACACTATGAAAATAACCCTTTTTTATAAAGATTATACTAGGAAATATATAAAACTACCTTATATGGATGACCAGAGAGTACAATTCTCTTTATAATCAATCTGTCTGGATTACACGACAAGAGCACACCTGTTGCTATCAACTGCAGTTTTGTATTTTTCTTTTCCTGAAAAAAAAAACTATTATTTTAGTACTGTAATAATACCTATGTTATAAAAAACAATAGATGCCACAACACTACATTATTTAACCCATGAAATTAGCCTATGGCGTTTGCGTAGCGTTCATGTTATAGTTTAATTTTAATAAACAATATTCACGATATATCTGTTAGAAAGATATAGGAATCCTTGATATGTTACCTTAAAACAGAGTACCGACGAAGGACTAAACTGTATTGGCGCATAGAAGGACGCGACACACGTCGAGCCTGGCTGGAAGAATCTCTCATACTGGAATTAAAAACATTATATTAGAAAGACTACTTTCTTACAGCTTTAGGTAAATATAGGAACAAATCGCCTTCTGCATTTAAATGAAATTGTAAGATTTATTTAGACCTTCATTGTTTATGATGTGGCGGAGGGTCCTTAAAACACCATTCTTTTCGGCTTCCCTTTAAATTGTAGTTACTATATATTTTAGGTACAAAGAACCGTGTCCCCCAAGATAGATATATGGTGTCGGGTTACTTTAGGATTTTTTTAACCCTTCGCTACTGACATGGTGATGTTTCAGACACCCCGAAACTTCATGTATTTTTAGTACAAAAATCTTTTATTTAGGTTATTCTACCATGTTTGGGTCACAGAAATTCATAAGTATGCTAAATGTGAACTTAATCGGTCCAGTGGATTTGCAGCAAATTGGCTGTGACAGAAAGACAGACAATAACACGAGTGATCCTTTAAGGGTTCCGTTTTTTCCTTTTGAGGTACGGAACCCTAAAAATATCCTAACTTAACAATTTTCACGCGGGTGTAATTGTCTCGGAACGACGGGGGGTGTAATTGGTCCAAACCTGGTCAAGTGTGAGTCGCTAGCAAATGGGGGGGAATTGATTCAACGACGGTGAAGTCGAAAAATACACGTAAAAATCACTACAGCCTTCTTCCCTGGTGATATTTGATGATTTCTTTCGAACCCGTTCCCCCCACCCCTTCAAGCTTCACATGATTAATGAACGACCCCTAAAGGCACAAAATCTCATACATATTAGTAAGATATGCAATACAAACCTTATGTTTCGCGCCATTAGTATGCTGACTAAATATAGGATTAACAATGAACCTCCTATACCCAACTTGGAAGATCAACCTTTCCTTGCTTTTAATAGGCTCGTCACTAGCCCCAGTACGCTTGAGGGCTACGTTCATGACGGACATCTTCTGTTCGTGAGGTAGAAGGCCGAAGACTGAGAGGGGGGCATCGGCATTAGCTTCGTGGAAGGCCTTCCATAGGTCCTGACGTACGTCTTTCACATGAATTGTAATGTATATTCCGTACTGCAAATTGAATAATAGATTAAAATTTACCTATACTAATATTATAAAGAGGTAAAGTTTGTGAGTTTATAGGGGGTAATCTCTGGATCTACAGAACAGATTTTGAAAATTCTTTTACCAATAGTAAGCCACGTTATTTGTGTCATATGCCCAACGAAGTGGGCACGGGTCAATAAGTAATTAATAAAATTGGGCACATCTCCTGTTCTCTAAATTTATTTTCAAATTGGCTAAAATAGAAACGAAAACGTGATAGTTCCCGATGAAATGCCAAAGACCAAAATTGTTCAAAAAAGGATCCTCCTAGACTATACGTACTTCTGATCTACGTATAGCTTTTTTCTCCCTTTCAATTCGAGAAGAAATGATTTTTAAAAAATGCAATATATTTTATTTCGGGGTAAATAATAATGTTTAATGGCACAATAGCAGTTGTGTGCCAATGGTGTTGAAAAAGATGTACCTCACAGTCTATAATACTTTGAAATCTCTCACCATATTAACCAAACTATCTTCCAATTCCTTGAACACCCTCCTCCTAGTTCTATCATAATTCTCAAACTGGAATATCCTCGCGAAATCCTCAGGCAGATTTTCTTTGACATCCCAAGGCGAAGTTCTAAAAGATTCCAGGCCCCTGTACCTCATAAACCGTTCCTTAGCCGGTACATCCTGAGGAGTATCAACCTCATCAGGAAACTGTCGGTCTTCTTTAGCGGCTGCTAGCTTTTGAAGCATTTCGTGTTCTTCATGAGCGTCAATAGTAGCATCATACTTCTCATCAGTAGGACCCATTTCTGACTCTGTGACGGATTCAAAGTCATTGTCTTCGTCTTTAGCTTCCTGGTCTGAGTTGTCCTCTTCGCAGGACATGAAAGCTTCGTCTTCCTCATCGTCACTTTCGCTTGCGTCGTCGTCTGAGCCACTTTCAGCGTCGGATTCAACGATCCAAGCAGCTTGGTAGTCTGACCAACCTTTTGGCACTTTCTTCACCTTTTTCTTTTTAGTCTACAAAACAAAATTTTAATGATTTGCAAGTTTAATGTCTTTAAGTGCAGCAAGATCATCTACAAAACCTATTGCAAATCTCACAAGTTTATATGTATGTAGACTTTAATAGTTATCAAAAAATTTACCCAAATATTTCTTAAAATATTTTTTACTTATGTGATATTACATTCATGTACCGTAAGGCAAGAAAATGTTACTAACTACAATAATACACACAATATATAAAAAAAACAATACCTCTAAATTAGCTTGTTCAATTTCTTCCTCAGTTGGCCATGTCTGCTCAGCATCCATTGGATCTGGAACATTCTCTGACACAAGACTCTCCTGCTTGGAAGGGTCCGCAACTTGCAACACTGACTTCTTCGTAACCTCCTCCATATTTGCATCGCCGGACTTCGTATTTTCTTTGCCTGAGCCTAACAGATGTGGATCATCTACCCATCCATCAATCTTCGACATTTGGAAGTCACCAAGACCAGTAATATGTACCAAACCATTCACATTTAACGGCATACCGCGTAAATACCCACTGATTTTAAGCGTACCACTTTCGCCTTCAGTATCTGGGACATATTCAACCTCTTCAGCAAGCATATACGGTCTCTTTTCTCTATGATGCAAGACATTACGTTTCTGATTGCCAATTCTACGTAACAGGTTCAGACCATCAGAGCTCTTGTCTAGTTGCATTATCTTTTCTTCTGGAAGCCATTTTGATATTAGCTTTTGTACGTTCTGTTTTTCAGTTGTACGTTTCTTTGGGTGGACCCCTTCAATGTCCATTGCGGCAACAATTGGGGTCGGCATACCCTGGGCCATTGCTAAAGCAAGAACTCTCTCTCCCCATTCATCAACTGGTTCATCAAGAGCGGAACTTATAAAGAGGGCAGTGTCTGCAATTTTAAGTGTATCTAACAAGGCAAAGTCATTGTGTATTTCTGGGCAAATGAATGAGAATCGCTGCTTGAAGTTTGGTAATCTGAAATAAGTATTAATTATTCATAACATTTTGGTGAAATATAAGATTTTAAATGGAATAATAAAAATTATAAATGGCTATCATAATAGGGCATCCTTTAAGAAACTATCTATATAATATTAAAATCTCTTGACTAACACTCCAGCTAAACCTTTAATTCAAATAATCTAAGGAAAATGTAGATAGTATATTTAAAAGATTTAAAAAGCCAAAATGAAAGAGAATAGAATAGAATGCATTTATGTTTAATAACAAAGTTGCTTAGCAATATTATAAACTAGCTGTCCTGCATAACTCTGTCTGCGTAAATTTCCCCGTTTTTACAACATTTCTCATTGCTGCCCCGCTCTCATTGGTCGTAGCGTGATGTTATATAGGCTATAGCCTTCCTCGAAAAATGTGAAAGAATTTGGAGCAGTAGTTTCTAAGATTTCCGCATTCAAACAAACAAACTCTTCAGCTTTATAATATTAGTATAGATTTAAATGCATGGCGGAAAATTTCGTCTCAGGTGGTTCAAGTCCCGCAACCTTAGGATTACCGGCCCTAAGCCATTATTAACTCCGACACCAAGACATGTCCGCTAAAGTTAAATCTAGCCTCCACATGATAGGATTTTATGGCAATTGTTCATTGCAAAAAACATTTCATTTTGATGATGCTGTGCCTGAACTTTACTTTTTTGTAATTTTGAAAACATTTTTAATGCTAATTTTATACATATAAATTTAAATGTATGGAGGAAAAAGAAAGGTGAAGGAAGGTAGGTGAAGATTTTTTAACCACAGCCCATGCAACCTGGTTGAAATGTCACAATTTTAAGGTAATAATTAATTCCCATTTGTAATAAATAGATACAGAAGCAGTAGTATTTTGAAGAATTTGTATGCCATACATCATTAATACTTTTGTCAATGGTTACTAAGCAACTTTGTTATTTAAGATTTCACATCCATTTCAGCTTTAGTATAGATGCTGGTTTTTAGAATGTACTGGGTTCGATCCCCATCCTAGATAAAACTTTGTGAGATGAACACAATGATTTATTCTGGGTCTGGGTGTAGTTTTTCTATAATATGCATGTATTTAGAAATATATAACTATGTTTATCAGTTGTTTGGTTGCCATAGTACAAGCTCTGCTTAGTTTGGGATCAGATGACATTGTGTAAGTTGTCTCAAGATATTATATTATTATTATACTAAGTAGCATAACTTAAAATCAAGCTGAGATAATATATTACAGTTGTCTCAATGTAATTCAGCCAGATTGAAGTTAGGTTCATAACATTTTAGCACATGTCATAGAGATGTGACCCTAATATTACTTACAAATAAACAGAGCAATTTTATTTTCAAAATTATTATTATAATCACAGAGACTTTTTTCTAATGGCCTTTATAGAAACCCACACTAATTTGTTATCGCTAACAAATTAAGAGTTATATAAGTTTGTCTAACCGGAGATATCCTAGACATTTTGATTAAGTCTCGATAATCAAAACTTACAAAAACAATTAATTTTGTTTAATCAATTCCAAATACTAACAAAATGTTTTATTTAACAATATAAAAAATACTACTTATACAAGTCTATAAAAGTTTAAATTTAGAACAGTTACTGTCCGTAAAAGTTTAAATTTAGAACAGTACATACTAAAAAAAATTCAAAAACAATTTCTTTATGAAAATAATCTCAAAAATGAGTTAGTAATTCTAATTATAATAATGTAATGCATAATCGCATCTCTAATTCTCTTGGTTTAGTTACCAAAAAATACTATCATAAAATGCATCTGCGCAACCATTTATCACCGAGTTCAATCCCGCCAACTTACGTTGAGACAACTGTATTTATGTATGAGAAATGGACAAAGATCCTCAACAACTATTTAAAATACCAACTTACCCAAGATGCAGAATGCCGTTGGGAGCATGAGTAATGGTTGCTCCTTCAGAACAAGTCTTCAATATGGCAATTGCAGATTGAACATCTAATTGAGCATTCAATGGCACCACACAAACTAAGAAAGGAGGATTGCGATTTCCCCCTAACGCACGTTTCTTTGACAGAACCTCTTCACGTTTGTTTTTGCGAATCTGCAGCGCTTGGTGACGCCGTTCATCTTTTTTCAGCACATGACGGTTGCGGCGGACAAACTCTTTAATATTTACCTTTCCTGCAATTAAATATAGTGAGAATTCTGACAAAAATTTGAGCTAAATTAACGTTAGATTATTTTGAGGACTAACCTTTTACAGCAGCTGAAATACCGCGTTTAGAGCGATGGCGAGACTTATGAGCCTTATTGCTCTGCTTTAGATTACCAGCACGATGTGCTTGCTGCATTATTAATATTAAAAAACACTAGAAATGGAAATTATTTACTAATACACGCACATGGTACGGCATGAAGAAAGTTGTCAAATTTGACATTGACATTGACGTTGAAATTTAATTTTTGGCATTTCCTCTGTCGTTCATAAATCTATTGCATTTATTTTCGATAGCGTTGACGAGAAGTTATATGTTTTTTTAATGCTGCATACACACCAGGCCCACGAAAATAATCTACGTTGGCTCCGAACGATTGCTTACGTCCAAATACATGTTGGAGGACTGTCAGCTGGTCGGAGTGACCAGTCGAGTTGTATGCTGACTTATTAAAAATATTTAATGTATAAAATAAAACAATCTTAATCTTATTTTAATTTAATTCGATACATCCCATTTTTAAATTTTGTAAATTCATGTAAAGTAATATAAAAATTACAAATATTGTATCTAAAGTCAAGAGTGGAGAGCAAACCTTTAGAGCGATCGAGGCGCCATCTGATTTGGCCCTATTAAATAAATGTTCGTGTTCTGGTTCTTTTTTATTTGAGTTAGATTCGCTCACATTTACTCAATATTACGCCCACTAAGCCACTGATGATAAGAATGATTCTTCGACATACATTAGTGTTCGAGCAAACGATCGTTGGCACCTGATTCCGGCTTGTATTCGGAATTTGATCACCGATATTTTATAAAATTACTAGCTTTAGCTTTAAGTGGATGTCGATTATCGCGATAAAAACTATTATAAAAACTTCTCCGGGACTCAAACTATCTCTATACCAAATTTTATCAGTAGTAGTCGGTTCAGTGGTTTAAGCATGCAAAAGTGGGTGTAATGCAATACGTGACGTGACGCGTTAGTCCTTTCATTTCGTGATAATTACGTAATTATAAATGCATAATGACCTACCGCTATTCTACAAAGAAAATACAAAAATGGTGCGGATGCTCACGAGTTGTAACGTTAATGTACCGGAAACTTTTTTTTTAATACGACTCCCCCATTCGGGTACAAGCCCTGTGTCGCGGGGGACTTATAACTAATAATAATGAAAATAATAATGATATGACGTGATTTGCGTATCAAAAAAATTGAAATTAACAAAAATTCGTCACGTGTATTGTGTATTAAATTTAATAAAATTCTTTTCTTTTTATAATTTTTTAATAGTTACACAGTTACAGTTGGTACATTCATTACTATCCCCGCAACAATGGTCAAGTGTGACTCACTCGCAATACCGGCGAAAGGGTGAGGCCCATCCCAAATTTCTTGAAAATCTCAGACAATTAAATAATCAGTATTACTTAATATGAGTTGAGGCCAATATAGTGATCATATTATTACAAATTACGGTGATTTTTTTAAATTAGAATTTTTTTATTCAACTATTTCTGTACAAAATATATCCCCAAAATCTACAATAAATCATCCTAAAAATCCTAATCTAACTTTTAATAGTTAATCGCTTTTTCAATACTCTTTCGCCTTTCACAAAGCTATGAAACTGGCAAAGCATGTATTAGCGTCGTGTGGCGTGTTGTATATGTGCACGATTCGCATCAATTTCCACCTTTATAAGAATTTTTACTGAAAACTAAAAAATTGGGGTAATGTAGTGATAATTCTTACCTCGTATATCTATATATGTCCTTGTAGTGTTATTTCGTTCGCATTTCTGTATATATTAGTTATATATTTCGCCATTTTTAACATAATAAATATCTCTGTGAGACTTATTGTAAACATTATTTTTCATAAATCAAATGTCATGTCGACAAATATTTTCTATGGTTGCTATGACAACAAGATAAGCATAGAGTTATTCGTAAAGTATGGTCTACATTGTGAAACTGGCTGTGCGTAAATTCTAAATTAAAAATAAGTTAAGCTTTAAAATTTTAAATTGCTTCTAGAGAGTTTTCTTTATGAATACAAAACCGAAGAAGAGTCAGTGAATAACCAGCTCTCTAAAAGAGAAGCAGATAAGAACCAGCTCTCTAAATTAGAAGGAGTGAAGAACCAGCTCTCTAAAAGAGAAGGAGTGAAGAACGAGCTCTCTAAAAGAGAAGGAGTGGGAAATTAAGAGAAAGAGACCATTCCTACCGGCGCCGCCTTTCTACCTACCGGCGTCGCCTCTCTACCTACCGGCGTCGCCTCTCTACTTACCGGCGTCGCCTCTCTTATATACCGGGCCGCACCTCTACGACGCGTCGCACCTCTACCTGCCGACGTCGCGCCACTACTACCTACCAGCGCCGTGCCTCTGCCTACCGGCGCCGTGCCTCTACCTACCAGCGCCGCGCCTCTACCTATCGGTGCCGCGCCTCTACCTACGAGTGCCGCATCTCCGCCTGGACGCCGTACCTCTACCTACCAGCACTGCATTTCCGCCAGCTTCGGTTCTAAATTATCTTTAATTTTAAGTAGTCTTTAAGTTCTTGTAAATATATGTAGTCCTATCTTAAACCTACCCTTTCATTACACTACAAAGTATCTACTGTTATTATAACTATTCCAAGCTGGCTGTGTGTAATAATAATAAGAATAAGCAACACTCTGAGGGCATAGTAGCAGCTCTTGAAATCGGCCGGCCAGAGGGAGGTCGCCAGAGCTTGTATGCTCGGGGGTGGAAGTGTCATTTTCAAGGGCATAACTACGGGGAAACCCGCTCACGGGCCTTCTTCGTGATGGTGAAACCGGCGCCGCACCGCTCGACACCCCAAGCTGCTCACACCCATGTTGCTCCCTGTCGCCTGTTTGGCTCGTATGCCTGTGACGGCCAGAAGGGGGCCCATCTAGTGAGTGGCGAGTCACCGTCTGCCCATTTGTCCGTGTGTTTTTACCATGTGTTTGCAGGGCAGGCGCCATAGTCCTTCAATAGTACCAGCTAACCATTCCACTAATACATCACCTCCATAACCTAGTTCTTTAGCTACCACTTTTTGACAATAGTTTTTACACTAACCGGGGAATGTCGTTACACAACGATATTCGCCGGTTTGTGTCACATAGCCTTTAGATTAAAGTGTCTAACGGGCCTCTACGTGTTGGCTTCGGCTCCATGCACGCCTCCCAAATGACCGGGACTCCATAGTCCCGTGATATGGAAACGACATACATAATAATAATAAAATTTTATTTGTGAAACATGAGTATACATAAATTTTAGATTTGAATTAGGATACGCTTTAAAATTTTGAACGCTTCTAGAGAGATTTCTTTAAGAGCAAAAATGAGAAGAAAAGGCGGTGAAGCGACAGTTCTCCGAGATAAACATTATGAAGTTAATTCCTGCAACTCGGCACCGTAGCCTGAAGTGCACTCCTTCATCTCGGCCCTGCACTCTGAAGGGCGTTCCTGTGCAACTTGGCACTACACTTTGAAGAGCATTTCTGTGCAACTCGGCACAGCATTTTGAAGGGCATTCCTGCAACTCGGCCCTGAGGGGCATTCCTGCGACTCGACGCCGCACTCTGAAGAGCATTCCTGCAACTCGGCACTGAGGGGCATTCCTGCGACTCGGCGCCGCACTCCAAACTGCATCCTCACTTAATAACTTTTCAAACTCTGCCCTTTTCTAATAGCTAATGTAAATTCTCAGGTCTATTGTACTTATTTTTAATTAGGCTTAAGCTCGTACACCTTCTCCTTACTATTTGTAATGTAAACTAGTTTCCTTTTTATTCTTTCTATTCTAGCTCTCTCTATCAAACATTTTGTCACAACACATTGTAATTTTGTACTTTATTATTTCCAATATTATAATATAAATTAACACAATAATGCATCTTAATATGTATACAGCTAAATCGATTGATTTAGAATATATTATTAAAAAAATGACTTCTATAACTGAAAAATTGTAAATAGAAAGTAAATATTGACTGCAAAGCGTGAATGAGAGAAAAGAATTAGTGCGACCGTGTCTCTTTGACAGGTAATGTCCACAAAAAAGCATTGTCTCTTTCTAGAGAGTGGTCAATTTTAGGAGGTTCCGTGTGCCGGCGAACTGAAGCGTGGCGGCAATATCAAAGGAATCGAACCAACGAACGTACTAGTTTATGTATTTAATTCATGGTGTGGACGGTCGCTGAAGGCCAACGAACGAACGCGACGGTCAGTCAGTGCTGCCATATTTAGAGATTTCTCCATAAGTATTTAATAGTATTTCTCTTTTTTTGCCTCTAGCAGGTGTGTTATCAGTGTGCCACAAAAGTTCAAAACTCAAACTTCTGTGTATACATACAACGTATTGCAGTTTCGTTTATTATATATATTATATTGTCAAATTACAGTGTACCCTGACCACGGATAATTCGTTGTGGCATAAAAAAGTAGCAAGTATAATAATTATTTCGTCGTCTTCCATGATCAAATTGGGAATTTTCCGTAGTATTCGTTTACTCTTTGTTGGGAATGCAAGCTGCAATCAGAATCAGGTGCCCGCCAAAGAACTTGTAAAATTGTGTCAATGCCAATGATCGTTAGCTTGAAGCTAATGTTAGACGCACGCTCCACTCCATAAATAAAAATGTACTCTGTGGACGTACGTACGATACGTCCAACCAACATTGTGTTCATGATTTCATGGTTCGAGCCAAACGATCGTGTTGCCAGATGACCATGTCAATATTCCCCCACCTTTTTTCAAAATCCCCCCCGATATTAACACCCCGGGGTGTTATTAATGGATTGTAAGTGAAAATATGGTACTAAAACACCTATAAAATGTCCCCCCCAAATTTCCCCCAGAGCTAAAAAAAGATTGCAGAGAGAAATTTGCAGAGAATCCGCCTAATCTGGTAACAGTTAACGTACCTTCCAAGGTCAACGGGCGTGAGGAGCCAACGCTGAATATCCTTCGTTGGCGTTCGTTGGCGTGGTGTAAACGCGACAAACGAAGGCCAATGAGCGTGCGGCAGCCAATGCAGACTAACCTTCGTTGGCGCGGTGTGTACGCAGCAAAATTCTATATAAAGTTGCCATTATATTTGTACAGATTTATGTTTGTAAATAGTGCATTATTACTTTCTTGTCTTTTACGTTCGTAAAATTATGTTTTTGTTCCGTATTTTTGTTTTAAATTTTAGATAAATTATCGGTACATTTGTGGATCAGTTATTGTAAAATGTGAGAATTTATAGAATTAATCTGTGTGTACTTTGAATGGCAACATTATGCACGCCAACATCACAGGTCACGTGACGTGACGTTGTGGACGTGTCATTCGCGGACGGCTCGTTGGCGGCGTTGCGCAGGCTCTTTCACGCAAAAAGTCCTATTGGAGTGTTACTAATGAACAAAAGTTGAATGGTTTTAGCCGAATTGTTCTGTTAATATTTTAGTTAGGATAGTTAATTCTCAATAAATCAAAATGGGAAGTGAGTATAGTTTATATTATTTATTATAAATAGTGTTAAATCAGCGGACACGTATTTGCACATTTTCTTAAAATTTTATACAAAATTGTGTGTTGTGTGATAAAGGTGTAATTTATTAATGTAATTGTTCTACTTGCAGTCAAATTCCTCGAAGTTATAAAGCCGTTTTGCAGTATATTGCCCGAAATAGCGAAACCAGAAAGAAAGGTAAGTCAACACCGTATTTTCCTTGAATAAGATGCTATTTCTAGATATTTGTATTAGAAAAGCATTCCAATTGTTAATATGTACAAATTGTGATACAATAAATCCTTGATACGTGTTAAAATGTAAGTGAAAGTGCACACCTAACCCTAATGTTCAATGTATTTAGGATAGCTAACTGTACATTCTGTAGTACAATTTTGGCTTGTATATTTGTCTCGATTATAACTGAATGTGTTGTATTTCAGATCCAATTCCGTGAGAAAGTATTATGGACTGCAATAACTTTATTTATTTTCTTAGTATGCTGTCAGGTAAGCATAAAATAAAGTATATTTTTTTAGTGATGTGGCCATATGTTTAACATGAAAAAGTAACTTAACAGCTTAAATTTGAATGAAATTGTTAACTCATACATCTAATTAGACTAAATGAAACCTTAATAGACTTTTTTAATTTGATTTAGTTATCAAAAACTTATGTTCCTACCCTCACACGGTGTTATTGCATAAACAATGGAACCAGCAGCAAATATAAAATTTCTTTTGCTTTATAAAACACTTGTTAATAAAAAAAATATGTTACAAACACAATATAGACCATATCAACATAATACATATGGCAGTTTAATAATTTAACGAATTTTAGAAAATTTTATATTAAGTTTAATATGAATGCTTGTATTTCAGATTCCCTTATTTGGTATAATGTCATCAGACAGCGCAGATCCATTCTATTGGATTCGTGTAATTCTTGCATCAAATAGAGGAACACTTATGGAACTCGGCATATCTCCTATCGTAACATCAGGTCTTATCATGCAACTGTTAGCTGGAGCCAAAATCATCGAAGTTGGTGATACTCCTAAAGACAGAGCATTGTTCAACGGTGCACAGAAATGTAAGTATATAATCCTTTTTATAGTAACCATTTTTTATAGTAGTTGACCTTGACCTTTTAAAAAAGAATAATTTTTAAGTTTTTTATGGAATCTTTAATAATTTTCTTAATATATTACTTTTTTATACCATTGTTGAAAAGTTTTTAGGTTTTTTGTAGCAGTCTAGAAATTGTTCAAGTTGCAATTAATAATGATTGATTGTAATTAAATCTCAATGAAACATTGTTATCAATTGAATTATTTGAAATGCTATTTTTGATTGAGTTAAATGACAAAGCAAATAAAAAAATACTTATGTTAAAATTAACTCAAAAGTTATAGATAACAAGCAAGTCAACTTTGTCAGTTTTTAGGTGTGCTCCCATGAGAAGAATTCCCATTCACTCATCTATACTAAAATAAAGGAATATTTGTTTGTTATGGATCATCTCTGAAACTATAGTTTATTTGAATTTTGTTTATTGGTTTAGAGATATGTTTAAGGGTTGGGAAAGATCATAAGGCAGTTTTAATCGTGATAACCAACATACACATAGACATGACCATGGGCAACAACTGCATAACAATATTAAATATATTATTTATGTTTATATTTACTAAAGTCCTAAACCTTGTATATGAAGGCAAATTGCCAATTCCTTCCTGTCCTATAGAGTAGGCACACTGCCAAACTATTTATAACAATAGGAAATAACTTTCTAATGTGAAGTGTTTGGTATTAATAATCCATACTTTCATATTAACATTATAAATATGAAAGTAACACTGTCCGTCTGTCTGTCTGTTACGCTTTCATGCTTAAACAGCTAAATTTTTCGCGATAACCAACAAACACGCGGGCGAAAGCTAGTATACTATATACCAAGATATATTTCCCAGACACAAGCCACAAACAGTTGTTTGTGGCAATTGTTTTATTTGTGTATTATGTAAGAATAATTAGGAAGTTCTTATTTTACAATTAGGTTACTACCTACACATTCCATTTCTACATCACCCTAAGGTAGACTGGCAGAGAATGCTTTTAGCATTAAGTCCACCTTTGTACAACTTTGTGCATAAAGTTTTTAATAAATAAATAAATAAAATAGTCACATATTATATTATCCTGATTTTGTAAGTTCAATAATTTTCTTAAATATTATTTATGCATATTTAAGTTAATTGCCTACTTGGTATTGTATATTTAAAGTAATAATTATTATTCATAAAACCAGTTATCAAAATACTTTGATAATAATGAATGTTATCTCAAAAATAAGTATGTGTTATATCATTTTATATAATGGTGATATATTTTGAAATTATCTGTGTATATGACAGAAAACCATTATTGGTGTATAAATGCACAACTCAAACTACTGAATGGAAATGTGTAATTATCCACTGATATAGGGAACTGATAAGAACATTTTTTTTTCAAATTCAATCCCTAAAGAGGTAAAACGGAGATTCCAAACCTTAATGAAAATGAAACTTAGGTGAAGCCGCAAGGAAAATATTTTTTATACGACTAGGGTGTCATAAAATCATAGGCCAGAATAGGTCAAGGGTCATATAGTCATATAGTCTTACTAGCTGACCTGCGTAATTTTTTCCCGCTTTGCAACATTTTTCATTGCGCTACACTCCTATTCGTCTTAGCGTGATGTTATATAGCCTATAGCCTTCCTCGATAAACGGGCTATCCAACAGTAAAAGAATTTTTCAATTCGGACTAGAAGTTCCTGAGATTATCGCGTTCAAACAAACAAACAGTCGAGCTTTATAATATTAGTTGAGTTTTCCATACCCCACGTGTTCGACACATACTCTTCAAAGAGCCTCCATCCATAAGTTTCATCTTATTTTTATACCAAGCATCAAAATTGGCCCTGTACTTTCGGATATTAGAGTCATAAACAAACAAATTTATAATTTTACTAGTTTTTGCCGGCGGTCATGTCCGCATAGATGTATTTAACGCAATAAAAACAATACTATGTTCTTTCCCGGGACTCAAACTATCTATACCATATTCATCTAAATTGATTCAGCGTTTTAAGTGTGATAACATTATGTAACAGATAGTTATTTTCAGACTAGCTGGTCCGCGCAACTTCGTCTGCGTAAATTTTCCCCGTTTTTGCAACATTTCTCATTACTGCTCCTATTGGTCGTAGTGTGATATTATACAGCCTTCCTCGATAAATGGGCTATCCAACAGTAAAAGAATTATTCAAATCGGACTAGTTATTCCTGAGTTTACCACATTCAAACAAACTCTTCAGCTTTATAATATAATTATAGATTTATATTATTAGTTTGAATTACTGAACTAATAATGTTCTTATATTGTCCAGTATTCGGCATGGTGATCACAGTAGGTCAAGCTATTGTGTACGTAATGACCGGCATGTACGGCGAGCCCAGTGAGATCGGCGCCGGAGTATGTCTGCTCATCATCATCCAGCTGTTCGTGGCTGGTCTCATCGTGTTGCTGCTTGATGAGCTGCTTCAGAAAGGTCAGTATAACAATGTGATGTTCTAACACAGTATGGCCACTCTGTGGTCCCACATCCCTTCTTGTTTAGTTTAAACCTATTACAATTATATAGATATACTAGCTGTCCCGGCGAACTTTGTACAGCCTCTTTTTTGGAAACCAAACCCAATCTGGAACACCCAAAAAGAAAATTACCATCGGTCCAGCCGTTTAGGAGTTTAGTGAGTTCAGTGACACGCACTGAAGAAGAAATTTCTATCTAAAGTTGTGCAGTTTGAAGTTGTAAAATTTTGGTATATCTTTATTTATATATTTATCTAAGAGATTAGTACTAGCATAGTCTATTAGCTAATACAGTGGTTCGACAAAGCCGTCAAGATAGGGTAATAGTGCGGGGATTGCAGGACGGGACGCAGCGGGTGGACGGACCAGACTCAGTGACTGGTCCGGCCACCCACTGCGTCCCGCCCCGCAACCCCCGCACTATTACCCGATGACTGTACTACGATGAACAATTTTGATATTTGGATGGTCATTTGACAAAATCGAATAGAAGTTCTGAATCCTCGTCTTCGTGAAGATACCTTCTGTTGTTTGAATATCGCGAAAATACTTACTGTTTGTTTTAGTGGATTTTGATTTTAAGTAACATTACTGAAGAAAAAGAAAAGTATTTTTTGGATATAAAAGGAACTATAAAATGATATATTTTAGTGTTTTTTTTTTTAATGTAATTAATCGTTTGTTGACAGGATATGGTCTCGGTTCCGGTATCTCTCTCTTCATTGCGACGAACATTTGCGAAACTATCGTCTGGAAGGCATTCTCACCTGCTACCGTCAACACTGGTAAGTGCATCTGAAAAAAAAAAAGAAATAGGAGAAATATGTTCTGTATTGAGTTTTTATGGAGATGAGTTCTCTTTGGTAATTCTGCCATTGCTGAATCTATAAATTGTTTCAATTTGAAGTTAGGATTGCGTTGTTTAAATTTTGAATAAACTAATCAGCTGTAAAATCTATTAATAAGTGTCAATCTTAATTAATATAACAAACGCAAAAGTAAATTTGTGTTTGTTACAAAACGTCTTAATCGCTTGGTATTTTGGGAAAGTACTTATGATACTTTTTATCATGATAACATCAAGCCATAGCCTAAAATATAAATTTGACAGCTGATTCGTTTGTTTTTTAATTTAAAAATTAGGCTGTCATGTAAATGGATACCTGTATCATGTGTTTGTATTACGTAGGTCGCGGCACAGAGTTCGAAGGCGCCGTGATAGCCCTGTTCCACTTGCTCGCCACCCGCCCGGACAAGGTTCGAGCCCTGCGCGAGGCATTCTACCGCCAGAATCTGCCCAACTTGATGAACTTGCTTGCCACTGTTCTCGTCTTTGCGATAGTTATATACTTCCAGGTACGTGCATATATTTTTTGGTACATAATATAATAAACTATGTGTTTTGGTATCTACTCTTAAATTCTACTTGTAATTATTTATCTTAGTTTAAGAATTCGATCTTGACGATTTTTTTACAGAATTTTGAGAAAAATAAGAAACATATTTTCAAATAAATAATTATGTTTCTAAAGTGTTACAAGGAAACTAGTGCATTTTTGTTCAAATTAACTCAAAAAAAAAAAAATGTGTTATGTGATACACTCTCATAAGAATGACTTCGGGGTTATTCCATAATCATTATTATCCCCATACTATTGTGTTATTTGTTAAATAAAACTTATTGGAATAATCACCAAGATAAATAAATATATCAATTATATGTGTTCCACAGGGCTTCCGCGTGGACCTCCCCATCAAGTCAGCTCGCTACCGCGGCCAGTACTCGTCGTACCCCATCAAGCTGTTCTACACCTCCAACATACCTATCATTCTACAATCTGCCCTCGTTTCCAATCTCTACGTTATATCTCAGGTTTGTATACTTACATAACTATAGAAGTTGCGAAAATATTTGCAAATTTTTCATATTTTCACAGCTCTGTGTTTAATGTGTGAATTTAGGTACTTTTTATGTGTAATATGGGTGTCAAATCGATAAGATTGAAGATTTTTGCAGTTAAAATATTTATTAAAATCTACTGATATGATACTGGCCCTAAAAATAGTAGAATCATCATCAACTAAAAAGAAACATTAAGAATAACGTAATAATAATTACCATATATATTTTTAAGTCAATAAAATTTTACATAGCCCTTGTAATAACTACTGATTTTTTTCACAACAGACAAACTATTTTTGTAAAACTTTAAAAAGATTTTTCTTCATATTTTTTTTGAAAAACTTCATCAAATAAATATACAAGGTTATTTTTAGTATAGTGCAAAGCTCAGACACCCCAATAAGTTTTTTCTTCGAGAATTCATACATAAAAAAAGAAAATGAAAATATTGAAAACTTGCAGACTTATATGCCATTACAGTTGTCGTGTGTTCTTCGCGATATCGTGCTCATTGCGTCTCGTAGTACGTAATCCATGGTTATTATTGAAAAATAAGTGATGATTACATTTCACATCATATTGTGAACAGGATTTGGACTATTACAATGATTAATTAATTCATTAATGATTGATAACAATCCACACTGCTAGTTACACAATCCCACATAGCTAGTTATCTTTTTTCTAATAAAATAACAAAATTATTCGAAAAATATAACATGGTCTAAAAACTACCTCATTACGATTATGTTCAAACTACTTTCAGGTTTGCACTATACCAAGAATAACATTGTATAATACATTGTAAATTTTTTCTTCATCTATAAAAATTATTTAAAATACTAATACCAAAACCTTTTGCAGATGTTGGCGGTCAAATTCAGTGGTAACTTCCTAGTAAACCTACTAGGAGTGTGGGCTGACGTAGGAGGGGGCGGTCCCGCCCGCGCGTACCCAGTGGGGGGACTGTGCTACTACTTCAGTCCCCCGGAGTCGCTCGCTCACATCGCTCACGATCCACTTCATGCTGTACTGTATATCATCTTCATGTTGGGATCTTGCGCTTTCTTCTCTAAGACCTGGATTGATGTGTCTGGATCTTCCGCTAAGGATGTAAGTGTTATTCAAAATTATTTATTCACTTAGGATGCAAAACAATACTTGTGATATGTCGGGATTCTACATGTACATGTAATGCCAAGTTCGCAAACAATAGGTAAAGCCGGAGAAAAGAACCTGGCAATAAAAACCCGCGGCTACTCTTTTCAAATTGCCAATTTTACAATGTTTGGATGTTTACAATAATAAAAATAATAATTATATCTAGGGACAACTCACACAACGCTATCAGATCCCAAACTAAGCAGAGCTTGTACTATGGAAACCAGACAACTGATAAACATACTTATATATTTCTAAATACATACATATTATAGATAAGTAACACCCAGACACAGAATAAACCATCGTGCTCATCACACAAAGTTTTATCCTGGGTGGGGATCGAACCCACGACCTCTTGCGTAGCAGTCGGATACACTCCCACCGCGCCACAGAGGCTGTCAAAGTCAGTCAGACAGAGCAAGTCAGGTTTATAAACTTGATATGGGGGTACTGTTCGCGCCAGCTAAGTTTTCGTGCCTGATATTGGCGCGTAAGCTGCGCACAACTCAAATTTAGGTATCGGAGGGGATGAAGGTGATGCGCGGGGAACGACGAACTGCCACTAGTATACTATACACCATGCTAAAGGACTGATGCAAATTATATTATTAAAAAGTTATAACATGAAATAAACTAAAATCAGTCTACTAAGACTGATTTTAGTTTATTTCTAAGATGCTCCTACTATGTCGTACACACTAGTGTACAACATAGTAGGAGCATCTACTTACAACAAGGGTAAAAACTATATGTGCTTAAATATTGGCCAAAGTACTGGTAACGAATTATTAATATACTAGCTGTCCCAACTTCGTCTGCGTAAATTTTCCCCGTTTTTGCAACATTATTCATTGCTGCTCCAATCATATTGGTCGTAGCGTGATGTTATATAGCTTCCTTGATAAATGGGCTATCCAACAGTAAAATAATTTTTCAATTCGGGTCAGTAGTTCTGGGATTACCGCGTTAAACCTAACAAACAAACTCTTCAGCTTTATAATATTAGTATAGATAATATATTAATTCTGATAACAAAAGAAAGAAAAGAATGACCTTTATTCATCACGTAGAATCTTGACTTACAAAAATCAATCGTGCTCTTAATTAACTTTACACTTAATTGACAGTTTTTGTGTAGTTAATTATCACTGTTACCTATATTTTGTGATGTTATTAGCATGTTCATAAATATCTCACTAGCTGGCCCGCGCATTCTTCTGTTAGTGCAACATTTTTCTTTGTTGCTCCACTCCTATTGGTCGTAGCGTGATGGTATATAGCCTATGACACTCACAAATAACGTGGCTACCTATTGGTAAAAGAATTTTTAAAATCGGTTAAGTAGATCCAGAGATTACCCCCTACAACGTCACAAACTTTTACCTCTTTATAATAATAGTATCTTAAATAGATATGATAAAATTCAGAGCTAGCAACATTACTCTCTCCAAGAGCTATGTCTATCTCTATGATTAAACGAGTCACAGACAACTAATAGATAGTTCACCAAAGTGTCCCACATAAAATGATCTCCTTACCTCTTCCCTCCATAATAGTAGGGAAGACATGGAACATCGACCTTCTGTCGAGGTTCATCGATCTGATAACCAAACGAGACATTTTTTTATCAAATTTCATTGATTTATAAACACGATTATGATAGCTTTGCCAATTGAAAACTGTTCATGGCTATTTATCTACATATACTAATATTATAAAAGCGAAAGTTTGTGAGTGTGTATGTTCGTTACTTCTTCACGTCTAAACGGCTGGAGCGATTTTAATAAAATTTGGTATGGAGTTAGCTGTCACCCTGGATTAATATGCTAATAACCCGCGGGTAACACCACGGGGCACAGCTAGTTGGCCATAAGTACCATGTTTAGTTTTGTTGCAATATCAATTTGTTTACAACAAAACTTATAATAATAATAATAATATCTTGGGACAACTCACACAACGCTATCTGATCCCAAACTAAGCAGAGCTTGTACTATGGAAACCAGACAACTGATAAACATACTTATATATTTCTAAATACATACATATTATAGATAAATAACACCCAGACACAGAATAAACCATCGTGTTCATCACACAAAGTTTTATCCTGGGTGGGGATCGAACCCACGACCTCTTGCGTAGCAGTCGGATACACTCCCACCGCGCCACAGAGGCAGTCAAGTCAACTTATCCAACAATGTAACCATGAAAACGTAAAAAAAGAGTTACTTTCGCATCTATAACAGTATCGATTTGTTGCAAATCTAGTTTTCAGTAATCGACTTGACCTAAAATCTATTATAATCGCACGAATACAAAAAGTTTACGAGTTGTCACTTCGTAAAACCGGTACAAGTGAATGTAGACGATTTTCGATTGAACACAACTGTAGTCCCCACCCAAATACTTTCCAATTAGTGAAAGTATCACAGAAATGGTGTCGAGGAAATGTTCTCGTTAATTTAGGCACATTTTGTTATCATAAATTATTAATTTATTATGATTAGGAGCAAGTTTTTTATTTGTTGCCAGGCGAACCCCAATTTCATGACGGGGGATGGGTATTAACTAAATGTCCAGTTATGACGATTTTTTTACAAAATTTCTGAAAAAAATATCGCGGATCTTTTCTATGGAACCCATTTTGGGAAACATTACCCTAAACTATATGTTAAAATAAAATGAGTATACTATTATTTAATACATAATATGTTCTACTGGAAAATGGCATTGTGTAAATAAGTTTTATCGAATAGTATTTATTTATGTTAAACATTAGATAGATATTTGAATAAATTAGTAAAAGAAATAAAAAAATGAGGGCATAGCGAATATGTTCGCTTTTGTTAGTCTACATTTAGTATTAGCTTTTGCATGCATGGCATGCAAAAGCTAATACGAAAACGTTAGGCGTTACAACATTGGCATGTTAAGTTGCCTTTTAAAGTGTTCCTTTTTAACAGGAATGTTTACTGTCAAGTCAAATCAGTCTCTTTTTAAGAAATGTTAAAACGTCAAGCTCTATAGAAATGTGTATGGAATAACAACCTATGACGTTCCTATCGTCAAATCATTACTTTTAGTATCCGTTTTAATGCTTTTAAATTTAAAAACATGTTAAATTGTAAAAGAACATTTATTTTCAGAGCATTTTAAGATCTACTATTACCTGATTAGTATAAAATAATTAACTTTTATTGTAGTCAACTACCCAATTATCGGTTTCAACACCAATTTATTTTTGTTTCTTTTGTTGAACTGAAATAGAAAATTCGTTACGTTTCATTCATTCGGACAAAATAACAGTAACCATTTTTTTGATTTCACAATCACCTTTAAAAAAGTGAAATTATTTGTTTGTTTTCTCAACCTCATTTTGATTATTGACATTCATATTGAACCACAAAGTTTATTTAACCTCATTGTTTTGTCTCCAGGTTGCCAAGCAACTGAAAGAACAACAGATGGTGATGCGAGGTCACCGCGACAACTCAATGATCCACGAGTTGAACAGATACATCCCGACGGCCGCCGCATTCGGAGGTCTCTGTATCGGCGCTTTATCAGTCCTCGCAGATTTCCTCGGCGCCATCGGCTCAGGAACTGGTATCCTACTAGCCGTAACCATCATCTACCAATACTTCGAAATATTCGTCAAAGAACAAGCCGAAATGGGTGGAATGAGTACACTTTTGTTCTAAAATCATAACAGTTACGTCGTAGGCAACGCTACGATTGTTTCACTGTCGTAGCGGTGTCTACGACGTATTTTGTAGTGTGCGCAACGCGTGTGTGGGTTATGTGCTTATTTATATAAATGAACTTTATAATAAAATAATTTACAAGTACATACTTTGTTTTTGTAGACCCTAAGGACATGTTTCTTGATTTTTTTTTACTCATAAGTGGAGATTAAAGCCAACTTGCACCATATAAGTTGTGTTTTAAGCATAATTATATGCTAAAAACATGCGGGTTTAATAGGGTATTTGACTGAAGTTAAATCAGTCTTTTTTTAAGAAATGTTAAAACGACCCGCTCCGTACAAATTTGTATGGCATGCTAGCATATGACGTCACGTTTTCTTTGGTCAAATGATTTGAATGATTTACTTTTATTGTTTCTCTTTATGATTAAAAATTAATAAATGAATAGAATACTTTATGATATATTTTTACATGGTTATTATTAAATATTTTAATAGTAGTCAAATACCCAATTACCGAGTGAGTCGTGAGCATTTTAGGTTAACTCCCATCTTGATGCGTTACGTGAATGGTTCGTCAGTCAATGCTTGTCATCTGTATAATAATCGACTACTAGTAGTAGTCAGTGTAATATAAGTCTGGTACTAAACAGTGTGTGACTAGGGAGCTCATTCTCCTACTATCACGTAACCCCACGACTCATACCGGTAACGCTCCCGTGTCTATTGGAACATAGTTTGTGAATACGCACGCGACTGCAAAAATGTACCGCTCCGTTTATCCTATTTTATGCCCATATCGGTTTTCAATTTTAACATAATAAATGAAAGATACGTGAGCGTACACCGCTATATAGATACACCCTAAAAATTGCTTTGATACGGTGCAAGTCGGTCGAAGATATATATATAATATTGTATTAATTCACTCTTAAGTTGTTACTGGCACAAAAAAGGCGTGTATTTTTGAAAGAGTAGCTCACTTTAATAGTGCATTTAAAGACTGAATAATGGTGTGTTGCATTATCGTCACTAACTCAGCAATTGATGTTCAATTAGTCTAACGTATACATATAAATAAAAATGACAGTAATTTGTATTATTTTAAAATTTAAGCACTTTATGACAATGACTGGCTGTCTAGAGCCAATAGATGTCAATAAATGGGTCAAAAGTGACGAAGTGATCATAAACCTAAAGTGATTGCAATTGTAATTACTTATCTGACTTAAATTTTTCATCTCTGTTTAAAATATTTGTGTATATTTTGTTGTAATGTTACCCGAAAAGACACATAATGTTGTAGACAAATAATATAAGTTAATTCGTATCATAGCAGGTTCCTATTCAATACAGATTATAAAAGAATCAGTTATCGAATAAATTCATTTGTATTATTTTGGATCACATTATTTTTATTTTGTAGTTTAGATTTAACCTTTTTATTTATTTATGTTATTTGCAAAAAGATCAAAGTTCAAAACGAAAGTGGATGACAAAAAAGGTACCATTTTCACAACTCCGCATTCAACCTGTGAAAATACATGAAAGACTTGATGAAAAATCTAGATCAGGGATTCCCAAATTTCAACGAAACACCCACCGAATATCAACCTTTTGTTTTACCCAAGTTTATGACGGGGAGGTGGCGGTCCAATTAATCTGAGAAATAACCAAATTTAAAGTTAGCCAAATGAAATAGAACTATCAACGAAGTTCAACATTTTTAAAAATATATTTAATCCGCGGAACCCTGGTAAATTTTCCACGGAACCCACTTGGGAAAAGCTGGTCTAGCTAGACTGCCATCAATTCAAAGACTCAGGTGTTTTTGAAAGACATCGCTGCAGATAAGTACTAAATACATTTTAGCTTTTCTTTTGATTCAATATTTTAAGAAATCTAACATGAGTAAGAACCATTTGTAACCACCACCAAAAGTAGCTGTCACCATGTCTGTCGTAAAGGAAACGGTCTTATCTGCGATAAATAATAGCACCTACATCAATGTTATCGACAAGAGCATGCCTCTTTTAATATATAATGATAGAATTCTATGACGAAAGTATGTATGCCCGCCCCGCCCGCTATGCTCTCCCCAGATTCGACTGAATGACTTTATTTGGGAATTTGAAAATTTTGACACTAGATCGGAATGGACAATTGCCCCCCCATGGTGTACCGGTGTTGAATCTAAAGCCCCTGTCATGTGAGCGACTCACACTTGACCGGTTGAGTCAAATGTTACCCCTCCCAGAACAGTTTTATATCCGCGCTTGGACGAAAGGGTTTTATAAAACTACAAAATACTTGTTATGTAACTTTATTCTCCTCACTAGACATGCAAATACAAGGACAAAAAAACAATTTACGATTTTCCCTCAAAACCTTATAACAAAAACTCATCACGACTAAATTATACGGTAACAAATGTATTTACAAAAACAAAGACCGAATACATTTACCGCCAAAATTTTTAAAGTTGTCGAAATAAAATTGAGATCTTAGGAACATGATTGGTAAGAGATCGAACAGAACATTCGAACATGGAATAGTGCCATTTTAATATGGAACTTATAGTATACACATATGGCACAACACTAAATACAATTTGTGTACCCTAACATTTATGGGCACTTCGTAAAAGGAATAGAGTAATCACGACTGAAGAGTTAAGCTTCCTTACATTTTATATTGTATTGTTTCATACTAATAAATACATAATCATCATACTTCTCTTCGAAAACTAATACTACGAGACTATGACGTCAAACAATTTCCTTATAGTTATAAAACAAAAATAAATAACACGTATACTTTTATTTGAATCTGCAGCAAATAGTTAACTTCTCAGTCGTGAGTAACCACGGCCTAGGCAGTACTACGGTATATAAGGTAATTCATTTATTGCTTCGTTAAAAGACATTCAGATAATGGCCTGACATCTTGGTCCCTTACCATCATGTGATTGAGGAAAACGTTCCATTCTAGACTTCTTGCGGAAGACTGGTTCTATTAAAACTACTGATGCGCCAGATTCAGTTACCACACACAAATGATCCAATCATCATAAGCCCGCTCACTCCTATATATTGCAATATTCGTGGCAAAGTACTGGTTTCCACTACATAAGACTAAAAAGAAATATGGAGGCACCACAGAGTACAACTAGATAAATAGATTTGCCATTAAGAAAGTCGAACATAGCCGTAGAATCATTCCCACCAGCTTCATTCCCTTCTCTCTGCTGTTTCCCCAGAGGTTCAGAGGACGCGCCCACACCCACCCACTCGCTCCTATTTCTGAAGTCGTCTTTTACCTTCCCCCATCCCTGTAAAATAACTCTAGCTACGCCTATAACTACATTTACTATATACAGGGACTGCAAAGACCACCTGAACAAACTCGTCTTTAAACTCCTAGGTGAAAGTGTATTTGATATATTTGAAATAAAATGTTATGAGTTAAACAGAGTCACTTCTGCTCATAGTAGAAACTCGGCTAAAGGGCGACATCTCTTAACACTTATCAAAAAGGACTTAATAATTTACTAGCGTTATATCACAATACGGGCATCGTTTAAATATCGATTGATATAAGTGAAAGCGGCGGACTTGAGTAACTGAATCTCGCGGTTATTGATTATATTACCCAAATCATACCCTTTATTTCATGGTGTCTTATTCGTGAGACTAGCGAAGCCTAGTTGATATCCCGGTACCCTTTTAGCTTGTTATATGGTCTCACATACATATAAAGGTACCTTGGAAGTCGGCAACTTAATGCTACCTCAAATAAAGCGCATGTTGATCATTTGTTTATAAACTAATAATTTCCATATCTGCTATTTTAGTGGGTCGCTAGTTATAACCTACTAATTAGTATTCACAGAGATATTCCATAATAAACTCCCTAAATTATTTCTAGGCAATTCAACGATAAAACTTTTTTAATAAAACCAATGAAGTATATTCATAAAAGCACTTTACCGCTACGAAAACTCTGGCATAATATGTATGTACAAAGCTAGTTCTAGTGTTTCTATGTTCATTATATTCGTGTGATAAATTCACAACAATATTGCATTTTACATGGATCGGTATTTTCACATATATTAAAAATTGTGTAAACCTCAAATGCTATCTAAAAATATAACAAACTAAACGAAACATCGGTAATGCACGAAACATTTTATTATCTTTAACAACTTATCCGTGGATGGAGAAAGTAAAACAAAAAATATAACTATTAGGATAACAGTGCCAAATAATAACTAAAAAGTGGGATAAATATCACTTGTCCTATTTATCAAACAAATTTCTCCACAAAGTATGTATTAAAGAAATGAGTTAGTTAAAATGTACGTAGATTTATCAATCAAGTGATTTTATAAAATTATACTAGGTACACGAGTGTCTAAAACTTCGAGCTGATAAAATATAATCTAAAATATAACAACTGTTTGTGAAGCCGCGCCAGTCAACGTGAGCGCCTTAAGTGGTTATTTTAGCTACAAACTAATGATGATGCTAATCAATCTTTATAATTTGTACATGCCTATAATAACACTTACAAGTTATTAGGTGTATTATCAAAACTTAGTTAAAATGGTAATTTAGAATATAATTCGCTCTCGCCATATTCTTCAGTCCTCGCAGATACCTAAAGCTTTTACTCATTTGTGAACTCTCGAAAAAGAACCACTAGTTTTCTCTAAAATACTACTGTAGTTTAACGGAAAGCGTTTCGCAAAATAGTCGAGAGTCTATAACAATAACTATTTGCATATGTTCACGTTAAGTACATTTTGAAAACAAGCGTTTAAAATGCACGCGCGTAACACACTTTACAATTCACACACAATGAGGAAGCTTTAGGTATATACCTACGCTCGTATACAGCTAGACACAGGAGCCACTACACTGTTAGGTATGGCGTCCATGTTCGCAGTCGGAATGAGTCCTGTGCATATATTAAATTACACGACCTATAACGAGACGACTGAAATAACTAGTAATTTCCATACAAAAAGCGAAACAAGATGGCGGTGTACCGTTACAAATCTATAAGCGCGAGTTAATACATAACGCGTTCGTTAACTGTTAAGCTACCGTCTCTATCTCTTCCTGTATGACGGGCGGCTGCTCGGGCGAGGATATCTTCGAGGGCGAGCTGGTGTACGGCAAAGTCTTTAGTTTGCGAGCCTCGCGGCGTTGTTTCTTCTGTTGCATCACAAGCCGGAGCTGTTCGAGTTTACCCTTCGTTTTTGAGTTCTCCATGGCTACAGCCTTGGCGGTATCACATTTCTTGCAGACCTCACCAGGGGCTTTGCCAATGCAGAACATGCAGAGCTTCGGTTCGAGTGGGATGCACTGACAGTCTGTGGTCTCACACGTGCATTGTTTGGCGGACTGCGTTGATGGCTTGGGCGTGTGAGCAGGGCCCTTGCATACCTTGCAACGCGACCTAGACTCTTCCAGGCTCGCGCTGCTTTGACTCGATTCCTTCTGAAATTATAAACAAATAATCAGATGACAAAGTTCACACAAACATTTACACAAACGTTAATACTATGTAAAGTATTATATTTAAATATCAGTGAAATTTACCTGTGCGAGGGCAATAGGCGGCGCGGCACACAACAAGTCATTCAGTATATGAATGATTGTTGAAATGTCCCTCTTTGGTCGGCCGTGTCTGTAATGTAGTAAAAATAAAGTCTAAATAACGGAATACAAGATAATGTGAATAGCAAACAATTTCCCATTAATACACATTACTCAATAGCAAATTTTATCATCGAGTTTATTTGTAATCTCCATGTAGAGAAAATATTAGTTTACTTAACCAAATGTGAAATACGCGTCAAAGTACTTATTACGCTTTGTTTCTATTAACAGTTTCAATTTTACACATAATACTGCCATCTTTGAATAAAAATTGTGTCAGCACATGTGCTAATATTGACTGATGATTACATATATCTAACCTACATCAATTTGTGTTCATACAATTCTTTGTTTGGAATATAATGGAGTTTGTGTTTAATGGATTCAAGTTCTCACCTGTCTTGGAGAGCTGGATTCAGAGTGCCCGAAAATGTCCCAGAATAAATTCCTTTGCCATGATGCTTCATGGACTCTATCACAGCTCCAGGACCATACTTCGCGCGCATCGAATCTTCGGCTGCCCTCAAGTCAATTTTATTTGTCAGAACTTCTTTGGACAGCTTTTTCAATTTTTGTGTTAAATTTTTTGATGCTTCTATGAGAGCTTTGGTGTCAACAGGGGGTGTAGGCGATACTCTTTGTGGCTTCTTAGGAGCATCAGGCGCTTTGAATGTCACCTGTTTTGACGTCGACGGCGTCGCATTATCAACAGCCTGCCCGGTGCTTGGCTGAAGAATTAATTTCCTAGAATTTGTTATATAAGGCTCAGTTCTGGATGTAGACGGTTGAGATAAATCTGTATCTTGTAGACTCTGCATCCTCTTTTTATGTTTATTTACAACAGACTGCATGAAAGCCTTCTGTTTATTTTGTCCTATAGGGTGCTTGAATTTAGAAGTCTTATGAAGTAGATATTGGAAGCGCTTATTCTTCAAAGGTTCATTTATGCTTTGGAAAGAAGGCAATGTCCCTGAATTAGCTTCTTGAGTGCCGTGACTAGTGGTAGCCAAATTTGATATTTCCCTATCCATCATTGACTCATCCTGGTCCTCAAACAGTCCTTTATCCACTGCACTGTTAAATAGATTTTCCATAGGATACTCATCTATAGTACTTTCGGCAAGGAATGAACTTTGGTCAGTAAAATTATCACTGTCATCTGAACTATCTGGAGTGTGAGATGTAGTTGGGCACTGCTTGTCACACATGGCACTTGACGAAGCGATGACATCATTTAGTTTATTCTGAGATAGGAAATCTATCAAGTTGTTTTTAACAGTGTTTACAAGAGCTGCTTGCTCTGCTCTGCTGTCTGTAGTAGAAGTATCTATTGGATTAGATACCAAATTGGACAAGGACTTTATAGGTGACTGTTCATTTTCTAATGATGTGTCTGACAGATCTGAAATTGTACAGTTGGTAGTGTCTATTGTCTCATCTTTTTCATCACAATTATCTGTTTTCTCACTATATTTTTCTTCAGCCATGGAACGGTATAAGTCAAAACAGTTTTGGAGCATCTCAAAGTCTTGTTTTTGGAGACCGTGTGGTAGGCTGGGGGATGGATCGTCTGGCTTTACACTGTCACTACTTATGTAAGAATGGTCCGTAGGCACTGGTGTACAGGTAGGCAGGGTGGTCTGAGGGCTGGGTGATTCCCCGGTGTCACATTTACTCACAGTACTTAACGAGGATGATGAATTTGTTTTTGTAGGTGTGGAAGTCTTCAAAGACCTGGAGCTACTGGAAGAACTAGAGTTCAGTGTGGACAACTGTAGCTGTATCAACATCATATGATCACCTAACCTCATAGTCAAATTCAGTGGAGATTTACCACTCAAAAAGTCATTAACCTGAGTGTCATTTAAGGATTCTAGTGCTTGCATCACAGAATTTTCGGGCCTGTGGCTCTGTAAGGAACAAAGTGATAATGTTAATGAAGTAATTAATTAGTCAATAGACCTAAATGGTATAATAGATAAATGTTGTATTGATTAGTTTGTCATTGTTGTGAAACACGTGATTATGGTGAAGTACTTGGGGGGTTTCGACACAGCGTGACGCACTCACCAGAAGGCCCGTCTCGACGCTCGGCAGGAGTATCACCCGCGCACCGTCCAGCAGACCATTCTCTTCTAACGTGCCGTCCCTCAGTTGTCTGCGAACACAAAACTCACGCTCAATAAAAGCGAGTCAAATAACACTGATGCGTCACCTATCGACATATTTCCGTGATATGTTTGACAATAGAAGCTTGGCGTCTCGACTCAAATCGCTCACCTTTCGCGATGCAGCAAGCATATTCTATCTTTAGACACCTTCAGTTTCTTCGAAACTAACTTCTTGAGGTGCTCCACTGTATTTTTACCGTTCACACTGACGGAGAAATTACCACCCGTAGTAGTTTGTATATTCAGCGTAATGTCCGTGGTTTGGGGCGAGCCACACCCGTAAACCTCTGTTCCTGTTGCTCGTTCCATGATTTCTTCATAAATTACACTAAAATTTACAATATAACACTGTTCGAAGCACACATGAGCTATCTTTAATTACACAGCTATTTTATTGCAGGATAGAAATAACAGGGTCACGCCAGACCCCCAGTTTTTTGATGTGGCCGTCGGTGTGACCAGTTTTCATTTACGATATCCCGTTAATTTTTTTTTACAACAGCTGATGCGAAGCGCTGGCTACTTGCGTTTCGTTCAACGTCCCAGTTAACACTTAAAAGTTTATTATTTAATGTATTATATAATGTATTATTAATATGTACGTGTAACTATAAAATAAACAAATTATGAGAAACTGAGAATATATGATTAATTTACTTGGTATTATTAGGCGTATTTTCCGTAACACAATGAGTTGTTATCAACAGGAGGTAAACTAGCAACGCAATAGGCCTGTCGCTGTCGTCAAAATGCGAACGTCAAAAAAAGTAAACGTCATATGACGTCATACGACGCTTGCTGATTAAAATGAGCGACGAGCGGTAAACTTAAAATGGACTTTGAATCCAGAACTAAGACTTTATTATGTAGAATAGGTAGTAAATTATTATGCTTACAATAACATAGTTGTGAATCATTTTCACATAATATGCTTAGCAATAGCGCGGAAATGGGATTTTATAAGAAAATAAATTGTGTGGTACCTGAATAGTACCAACCCATATCTTCCCGTAGGTGTCGTCAAGGCGACTTAGGGATGTCACACCGGAAGACGAGCAGCAGAGTCCTTTGCGTACTTAAAAATCTTACTGCGATCGCCAACCCGCTAGCCGAGTGTGGCGTTTTTGGCAAAAACCCCCAGGATCCTATTTATGTAGTTTTTACTGGGGAGACTCGTGCCCAACAGTGGGACATCAGGAAACCAAGGTTGACATTAGGAAAATAAATAAAATAGACAGTTTCCTCAACCTTCTTTATTGACCCAGCACCACCAACACTATAAGAACAACAAAACTTAACATCTATCACAGCGAATGTCACATCTAATTGTTTTCACAGAAAAGTAAATAAATAGACAGGCCATGATCTCAGAAATTTTAGACAGTGTGGCGTTGGTTCACAAGATGACCTCGTTAATTTTACGCAATATTTATTTGATAGAAAATGTTCAATAACGAGGCCGATTCATTGTCGGCTCTGTACAAACGCTTTTAACCCTGAGAGCATGGACTGACGTTCATTTATACGCTCGAGTAAATTATATCTGTGAGTTTAGTAGAACATAGTATAATATCTACCTAGGTAGGTAGATATATATATATATGACCTACCAAGCTTCCTTAAAGTTTGTACAACTCACAGATATAATTTGGGACTTGATTCAAATATCTCGTATGTGAGCTACAAAATTGGACAAGACAAAATAATATTTTTCATAATATAACAGGAATTATAACATTTATCATTAATTAATTAGTTACATTTAAATTAAATTACATTACAATGTTATATAATAACATAAGATAACATTTATACTAAAAAGATGTTGGTAATTTTTTTATATCTATATTCTACTGAAGGTTAATCGTAGTCGGAAAGTAAGATACCAAAGAGGTAATTGCTAATTAAAAATATATACTTAGGTACCCTTGTCAATTATCATTGTAACCTATTGTACATTAATTTAATTGTCTGACATTGAATGGTAATGGTAACTTACACTGATATTGTACCGCATGCATAAAGACAAAGACTCATTCAAAGAAGGTTAGTTCCTGTTGCACTTTTTGTTTACATAACATACATACATCTTTCGACGTAAATAGGAAAGAAAAAAATCTATGGGACGTGTTTAGGTTCAGTAAGTTATAAAGGTCTTTGCGCAAACTTAGCTTAATATTAGACGATGATGTCCAATGATGTTTTAAGTAAAAAGGTGTAGATAGATTACAAGCGCCAGCCAGCGATCTCTTAAAATCTAATTGACCGAGTTTTTATGTCAGTATCGTATCGTCGATAAAAACATTTTATGGTTTCTAATAAACTGTTTTGATTGAGTGAATATTTTTGGAAATATTCGCTCCGAAAGTTGCATAAATTGTGTCCTTAACTTTTGATATGAAAAAATCACAAAGCGCTTCTTAATTATTTCGAACATGATTTAACTAAAATTATTTCGAACATACTGTCATTGAGTAATTGCCGAAAAACTCCGTTTCTCAACTAAAGGGCGTAAGTGCTATGAACATACGCTCTTCTGCTGATGCAATATTCAAGGCTGCGGAAGTGTAGGATACGCTTGCCCGGTTTTTCTCTTTTTCGCTCGTGATAATTAAATCATGCTTTCCAACTTTTACGACTTTTTATAATAGTGTGACATTAAAATATACAGGGTGTCCCAAAATGATGAATGATCCTTTCGATTGGTATCATAAAAACACATCGGTCTTTTTTTTATGTATATTTTGCGGTTTCGATTCCCGGTCCAGTCAGGCGATCATTTAAAAATGCAGATCGAATTATTTTTAAAATCTAAATGTCTTCTTTCAGTCAGATGTTCTATCTACAATATTTAAGGTACTTTCCCTCCGTACGGCATAGTTTTGGGACACGCTGTATAGGTTTTGTGTGCATTAGTTTGTCGTTTTTAAAGATGGAATGTCGTTTTTGTAACCTATCTACACCTTTTTACTTAAAACATCATTGTTGATGTCTATAAAGTTAGCAGTTAAGCATGCTTTGTTCAAGTTATATATAAGCTAAGTCTAAGCACAGTTTACAGATCTCAGAGGTTACACATTCGGCGAGTTTGGCTAGTGTTAAAGAACGCGTTAAGTTACGTTATATAACTAAGGGCGTATACTATAAACCCCCCCTCCCACTTCATACATAGTAGACAAGCAGATCCGCGCAACTTCGTATGCGTTAATGCAACATTTTTTATTGCTGCTCCGCTCCTTTTGGTCGTAACGTGATGTTATATAGCTTATAGCCTTCCTTGATAAATGGGCTATTCAACCGTAAAAGAATTTTTCAATTCGGACCAGTAGTTCCTGAGATTATCGCGTTCAAATTAACAAACAAACTCTTCAGCTTTATAATATTAGTATAGATACCTACACTGCAAAATACATTGTAAGAATATCTAAGCTATTTTATTGTAAGACTTTTAATTAAAAAAGTAATTATACTGGCAGAAACAGATAGGTACTGTCTGATCTTTAAAATGTTTTATTGGCTGCATGATGTGCATGTCATAAACTAAATGTCTTAAACTAAGCCGTATCATTTATACCTCATGCGTAGAAGACAGATAACATGAAACCTATAAAATAAGTAAAAAAAAAAAACTATAAAAGTTATTGACACATCAATAACTTTTATATAAATAGCTACAGATAAGATTTATCTCATTTCCGTAAAGGCAATTGATCTGAAGATGTAAATAAATATAGCTACCGGCTGCTTACAGATATATGTATCTAGTATAGTTATTTTTTAATAAAAGTGTGTCCTTTTGAATAGGTGTATATATCATATTTTCAGGAGCTTTATCACTATTTAACACGCATTGCAACTTGTCAACTAGTCCATAACTGGGATTATATTACGGGTACGCCTCTATGCCTTTGTTCTTTTGAAAGTACAGTCAGTTACATAAGTCGCTTAACATTTGAAATTTTTAAAGCATCTTAGCACAGTTATGTCATACCGCATATTCACGAAAATTTAGATAAGAACCAAATAGCAATCCTAAAATCATGTTAAAGTTAATTCATCATGGACTGTACTAAATTAAAAGAAACTTGACATCTATAATGAGTAACATAAAGTATCCTGAACCCGTTTGCTATGTGACACTGTAGTTCAAAAAGTAATAACTATTCAGAGTGACGTATGCTCAAACCGGGCATTTAACGCGCGACTTAATAACATACTTTGAATGCACCTTAAGTCTACGATACAATAAATAACAATGTATATAGTTAAATTGGAACCCCCATAATGATAATCTTTGATTATATATTGTCTAGCTAGATAGAGCCTTCCCCAAGTAAGCCTATAAAAAAATGAAACTATGGTTATACAAAAAACCATTGACTTATAAACCTGGATCGTCCCATCCCTTTCAATTAAAAAATAAATATTGACTGCAAAGTGTGAAATAGAGAAAAAACTCGTGCGGCCTTTGACAGGTATTGTCCACAAAGTAGCGTTGTCTTAAAGAGTGGTCAATTTTGTGAGGTTATAGCGCAGTATTGGTTTCTACGTCAAAGCAAAAACTTTAAAGTTTAACATTCGTGTAAATGAGTGAACCTGGATAAAAATAAACACCTAATTTGGTGCAGGTTTTGATATATGAATGGCTTCCTCAAGATGCTGCTATAGGAATAATATAGACACACAGACAGTATTTTTCATAGCTAATGTTTTGTCTTGTATATTGAAAAAAGAAAATCTAAAAATTTCGCATTTTAAAATGTTACTAAAGTAACGTATCCATACTATAGGCCGACCGCTTAACTCGTATATCGCCTGCGCGGTGAGAAGGGAGCGCGGGGTGATGTTAACGGGTGGGTGAGCGGGGTGCGCGGGACAGAGAACTTCCCGCGCACCCCGCTCACCCACCCGTTAACATCACCCCGCGCTCCCTTCTCACCGCAGGCGATATACGAGTTAAGCGGTCGGCCTATAATATTACAAATGTGAAAGTAATTTTATCTGTTACCCTTTCACGCTTAAACCGCTGAACCGATTTAGGTGAGATTTGGTATAATGATAGTTTGAGCCCCGGGGAAGGACATAGGATAGTTTTTATCGCGATAACCGACATCCACGCGGGCGGAGCCGCGGACAAAAGCTATTTATGAATAAGGTGGTAAAACGAATAGTTGGTATTAAAAGTTACTTGTGCCTAATACATTTCTTATCACAAACGCTAAATAATGGATCATTAAAAAATTAAATAGATAAGGTTCATTATCGAACGAGGGAAAATATTTTTGAGTAAATTATGAGTCAGTCACCACATTTTGTAAGAATTATTATCTGAACTCGGCCACGCTTCGCTCTGGCTTTTAAAGCCAGGAACACTCGCCGTCCTTCCCAGAACATTCTGCTAAAGTTTCATCACAATCTGATTAATGGTTTCGGAACGCATAGAGGACATACAGACAAACATTGATTTTTATATAAATAGATTACAACTTTTGTTCGGTGACGTGGTGTCGGTAAAATGTCGCAATTATTACGTGGTTCAAAGATGCACTGCATTCGTTTAATTCTAACAGATGAAGGAAACATAAAAAGGACCCGATAGACAGTATTTGTCTCTTTTTCTCTGCGTATAATTTAATTAGACAGTAAAAGACAAAGAACTATAAAATAATGTAATCACAAACAATCAAACATAAACTTATGGTACCGATTTCGATTTTAGTATATTCTTATTTATATTTTTTGTAGCCTTTAGCCTCGTTTGCGTAAGGCTGGAATTATAGTTCATTGGTATAAAAATATTATCTTAAGATTTCATGTTGGTTATTTAGAATACTGTCCATTTTAAGAGTATTTAGGTAAAATTATGTACCCTGATTTTGTATCATTAAGATATCACAAACGTCTGACTGTACAGTCTATATAAGTATACTTTATTTACCATTTGAAGCGGCGGTAGCCTAATGGCTAAGGCATCGGTCTCGCAATCGCGAGGTCGCGGTTTCGAATCCTACCCATTATACTACCGACGTGAACCCACTCCCAACACAAGCCTTTGAGCTTAGCTTAACAATATTGCTAGTAATGTGGGACTCAAACCCACATTACTAGTTATCTTTAAAAAAAAAATGGGTTTTGTATACTACAGTTATGAGCAATGAAAGCTTCAAAATAATTATTTTTAATCCAAATTGTAACCTGCTATAGCAAATAGTTTCAAAGTCAGTTTGTATATTTGAAATATTAGACACATCTCTAACTCTTGTAGAATAATCTAATGATTTTTTAATGTAACAAAACGGGTGTATCACATAACAGACATTAGATACAGAATAATCTAACTTAATATGGTTAACTTATTATCACTTTACTGCAAAATTTGATATAATAGTGGCGTACTAAATAAAAAACGAGTGATTTTGAAAGGACGCCGAGTTAGAAATTACTTACTTTTGATTATATATTTGTATAAAAAGCTTAAAATTTAATATTACTTTCGTTTAATAATAATAATGTTTTAATACATCATTTTATAGAGCAAAATAAATATATTTTAAAATTCAATTGTTAATAATTGAAAGAATAATAATAATATCTTGGGACAACTCACAAAATGCTATCTGATCCCAAACTAAGCAGAGCTTGCATTATGGAAACCAGACAACTGATAAACATAGTTATATATTTCTAAATACATACATATTATAGATAAATAACACCCAGACACAGAATAAACGATCGTGCTCATCACACAAAGTTTTATATTGGGTGGGGATCGAACCCCACCGCGCCACAGAGGCAGTCAAAATGAAAAATAGTTGATTTTGATTCGGCACACAGTTTTAATATGTATTGCACACAAAATTTAAAATATAATATATAAGTATACAAGTTGTTTAGGAACTTCTGTTTTTATCGTGAGTTTTGTTGCAAAATCTTAATATTGAAGTAGGATGACAAAATCTGTCTCAAATTGTGAACCTAGCCCCTATAACTACTTTTGTCTATTATATATTACCGCTCAAAGCGCTATTAAATACGAGTAATATTTTGAAAGAATCTTACATTGTGATTAATTATGATTTTAGGACATACCTATATATATCTTAATAAAATGATTAAAATAATTAGTTATAATTGTTCTATCTATAAAGGGCGGCCAACGCCATTTATAGATAGCTACAAAACTAATCGATTTTAACTATTTAATAGACAGTTTACATCGATTAAACTTGTGCGTCATAATCGATAAGAATTAAAATGTCATTACCATTCCTTCTAAATCGATGCGTGTTAGAAATCAAAATGATTTGTTGGCACCTTTTATCACTTTAGTGATACGCGGTGATGTTTCAAAGTACCGCTCCCCCCCCCCACGTCCCATACCAAACATCACGTGTATTTTTTTTGTACAATAAAAAAATCCTTAACATTTTGACACGTGTGAGACTCGGACGACGACGGCAGGGTGCAATTGGTCCAACACTGGTCATTACAAAAGGTGATTCGCCCCTTTTCCGAACCCCCTACTTTCTACTAATAACTGTGTTAATAGGGTATTTGACTGAAGTCAAATCAGCCTATTTCTAATAAACGTCAAAACGACCCGTTTTTTTAGTTTGTCACGTTTTTTATGGCCAAATAATTTACTTTTCAATATATATTTTCATGCTTAAACATTAATAAAGACGTTAAATTATAGATAAACATATTTTTTCAGAACACTTTATGACATATTACTGCATAGTTAATAAAATATTTTATTTTGATGGTAGATATATACCCAATTCTGTTTTCGTAGTTGGTTATTCAACGATTATAAAATATTCAAATAAAAATATCTTGAGACAACTCACACAACGCTATCTGATCCCAAACTAAACGTAGCTTTTACTATGGCAACCAGACAACTGATAAACATATTTATATATTTCTAAATAACACCAATACACATAATAAACCATCGTGCTCATCACACAAAGTTTTATCCTGGGTGGGGATCGAACCCACGACCTCTTGCGTAGCAGTCGGATACACTCCCACAGAACTTATTACAAAAAGTTGCGAATGTAGACGTATGTGATATGCGGGGAATCTTAAAATGCTGTTATTTAACGTAATATGTGTACAATGTAGACTATAAAGTATCCTGGAAAGTATTATGAAACAATCCATAGGTATAATAACGCCCTTATTTATAAATGAAAATGTTTTGTCCTCTTCTGTTCTACTATGCAAAACAAAGACAAAACATGAAATATCTTTCATAGTATAAACTTTATACTATGAAAGATATTTCATGTTTTGTCTTTGTTTATGTATAAAAATCGCGAAAGTTTAAAAACAATACTTTGCTTTATACTATAAAGCAAAGTATTGTTTTTAAACTTTCGCGATTTTTATACATATTAGATATATTTCGGGACTTAATTGCGTGAATTATTTAAAGGTACGAACCTTTTATTTACCCGACATTTCGATCGAATTGCATCCATCGTGGTCACGATCGGTGAAATTCTAATAATATATAATCTAATATAAAACAACGTTTCAGCTCTCTGTACGCTTAGATCTTCTAAACGGCGCAACCGATTTTGATGCGGCTTTCTCTAACATTTAGTAAATTTCTTACGGATGGTTTTATGTATAATACATGTACATTATGTGTAAATAGGGTGATTTATAATATACTAATAACCACCAGCTCTTGGCTTCTTTACATTACACCAAATAACTTCGTGATATAATTTTTGAAAAAAAAAAAAAAAAAAAAAATAGTCTGTACCTAAAGTCGGTTTACGGACGATAATTTTACGTAATAACGTCATAAAAAAAACATTGACGACATTGAATAAACAACCATGCTTGTGACAGCTTTAGATCCAATTGTATCGCATGTCGCTGCAATCGCCATTCGCTGAGAAAACGTAACGTGACACTTTTTCGTGTGTGCATCCGTCATCGATTTATAAGACGTTATCACGTCACAAAAATTACAAATTAACCCTTCACCATCTACCCCGTACTTTTGTTACACAACCATTTACCACAACATCTGAGAGACCACAGATTAAAATCGATATTTCTTTGTCAGGTTTAGGGGCTAAACCTCACAATAAACAACGATTTTACTCCAGTAAAATAGTCTGTAGGTGGTTAAGGTCTTACCAAAAACAAGTGGTTAATATATTAAATATTTTCCAAAACTGTTATTACAAAGTTATTTAGTGTTATGCAAAGAAGCCACGGGCGGGGGGTTATTAGTATATAACAAATGACTCTATAGATGGTAAAAAAAGGCCCTGCGAAGCCAAAGGAGGCCGCTAGTTACGGATAAGAAGAGTAATTTCTGTTGTGGTATGTTACAATCACGATCCGAATTCTTCAGTTTCGTTGTCGATCTCTTCGAAGACGTAACCACCCCTGCCGTCCATTTGTAGGTAGTGGTCGTGATGTTTCCATAGTGATTTGCGGTGAGACACCGTGAATAGAGATATACCGACCTGTAACAATGTCATATTGAAATTTTAATTCCAGTACATGTCGATTTCCTCAAGGTGTTTGTTAATATTGTTAATACAAAAGCGGTGGTAACCTAATGGTTAAGGCATCGGTCTCGCAATCGTGAGGTTGCGGGTTCGAATTCTACCCATTACACTACCGACGTGAACCCACTCAGAACACAAGTCTAGCTTAGCTGGAGGGGTTAATAAGATTGCTAGTGACGTGGGACCCAATCCTACATTGCTAGTTATCTTTTAAAAAACAAAAAATAAATGTGGCACTCGGGGACTGCCGCGGTAAAGCTATTGCATAGCATTTTTTATCAACTTATGCAATTATAATTATTTATTTATTTTTTATTTATGCAATATATGTATATATATCGACGTTCCGACCGTATTGCAACGGCCGTCGGGCAATAAGCAAAGGTATTTAGCCTTAAAATAAAATATTTACGCGATTAAGACCCGTAGCTCATAAAATTCTATAACGAACTAATGTTTCAAATGAGGAGTGCAGAGCGGTGACATTCAGATGTTTGCCAAACAAAGATTTGTGTGGGGGTTAGTGTCACATGCACCTAACTAGCCAACGACCAGAAAGATAATTCACGTATTTAAGCCAGTGCAGTTAAGTTTCGATTAAAGCGGCCATTTTTGTAGAATAAAAACGTGAAATGGACTGTTGCTCGTCGCTTAATTTAGTGATTTTGCATCTCACAAAACGCTATTTATTGCAGGAATCGAATCCTCTTTCTCTTGCAAAGCAGTCATGCCGCCATTTAATTCCACCACCGAGGCAGTCAATTAACCTTTAATAAGTAAATACTTAATAGGTCAATTGACTGCCTCGGTAGAGAAATGACTACCTGAATTGAGATAATAGCGGCACTATGATCAGTCTTTATTTTGAAAATAAAATGATGATGAAAATACATTAAATACGTAGTTTCCTTAAAAACTCATTCTTTGTGATGTTAAAGGGTAGAATAAATACTTAATTATGGTAGAATTTGGTAGAAAAATAGACTAGATTGACATCAAGTTAAAAATATGAGGAAGAAGTACTAACCTCTCGACAGTACTGGTACATCTGTCCTTCAACATCTACAGAGACAGCGCTGGTACACTCGTCCAATATCGCGAACTGAGGCTCGTGGTAGAACAGACGAGCCATCTGAAACAAACGTTCATTTGAAATAAATATATGATAAATATATACCTTAGCCTTTAACCCTTAATACAAGTTGTCTTGCCAACTTAGCAAGGGGTATTATATTATCTGTGGCAAGGGTGTTGGTATGACCATAATTCTAGGGAATAAACAAGAAATACAAAATATTATGCAAACTAATAAGAAATGTATGATCTAATTATTATGCCAATAAAATTATTATTATTACCTTACAGGCTGACATATACATATAATATTAAGATAAAGTGTAAGTAAATACAACTTAAAACTATATTGAAATTTCAAGATTTTTTGTCAAATTGCATAAAGCATATTTACAATCAAAACAATCTATTACGCCTCCGCATGGTTACCCATATGACTTCGGTCAAGAAAAAAAAAAGTTAATTTCTCGTCAATAAATTTTTAAAAAAAACCTAAACCGAATGGGAAAGTGATACCTAACAACTCATTAACGGGATCACCGTTAATGTGTTGTTAGGTATCATGTTCACTTTCTTTTGTGTGTATACGCCCTGTATACTTCATTTGCACTAACCTCTTTATTTATAATCGGGAGTTGTAAAAATGGCGGCAAACTAACATGTCGCTATTTTTACACCTTTGCATTTAACGTGAAAAATTACCGAAGAAATATACTCTACGAGTGCCAATGTTAGCCAAACAATAAGACAAGACGTGACTTAAAGGTCCAAGCGACTAGGTCATTAAAATCCAACAAATCTATACTAATATTATAAAGCTGAGTTTGTTTGAACGCGGTAATCTCAAGAACTACTGGTCCGAATTGAAAAATCTTTTCTGTTGGGTAGGCCATTTATCAAGGAAGGCTATAGGCTTTATAGCATCACGCTACGACCAATAGGATTTTTTAAACTAGGATTAAATAAGGAAGGGTTTGATGCGGTTTTCTCTATCGTTCAGATAATTTATTCCAGATGATTTATATGACTTACTAGCTGTCCTGCGCATCTTCGTCAGCGTAAATTTTCCCAGTTTTTGCAACATTCCTCATTGCTGCTCCGCTCCTATTAGTCGTAGCGTGATGTTATATAGCCTTCCTTGATTAATGGGCTATCCAACAGTAAAATATTTTTTCAATTCGGACCAGTAGTTCCTGAGATTACTGCGTTTAAACAAAGAAACAAACTCTTCAGCTTTATCTAATATATACAATCCTCGTGTCACAATGTTCGTTCCCATACTCCTCCGAAACGGCTTGACCGATTCTCATGAATTTTTTTATGCATATTCAGTAGGCCTGAGAATCGGCTACTATCTATTTTTCATACCCCTAAGAGTTTGTTTGTTTGAACGCGATAACCTCAGGAACTACTGGGCCGCATTGAAAAAATATTTTATTGTTGGATAGTCCATTTATCGTGGAAGGCTATAGGTTTTTGGGGCCAGGGATGTCGTCGAAGCGCCCTGTGGTCCCAATCGTTCGCTTCTTGAAGTGAGGTAGTGAGGATCAGAGTGAAACGCAGTCCGACGTTTGAACGGGTTATAATCTTGTTAAACACCTTGACGGAATGACATTACAGAGTGGAGTTTTTAGATTATCTCCTACGATTAATTGTGAATCTTATGCAAGAAACGATGCACTAACTCGTTGTTATAACGCTTCTCTCCTTTGTGTGGTTAGCTACCAGTGATGGGGTTGCGCGCGCTCGTTTGATTCCCAAACTTCACTCCGAGATGCGCGTCGACCACAGACAATAAATGCAATAAGAACGTATGAATTAATTTAGGGCCACAGATTAGGTGAGTGTGAGTTAATAGAACACCACACCACCCCCCTACGGAGAAAAAAGCTCCATACAAAATAGCATATTATGGACGTTTAGAGATCTAAGATGTTCCTGGCTTTTACGTTCCTGCCAGTTCTGGTTACGGTGGTTGCTGGTGCAGGAGTAGGAGTAGATGCAAGAGGGTCTGGTACAACGGGGGTCGAAGGTGCTTGGGATGGGATGGGCAGGGCGGGTTTAATGGAGGTCTCTGTAGGAATAGCCTCGCTGACAGAAGTGTTGTCTATGAATGCAGGCTTGACGCGGTCGATGCTGATTACGACGCTTTTACCTTTAACATCTACGGTCATTGTCTTACCGTCGTTGGCACGATCCTTTACTCTGTAAGGACCCATGTAGGGTGGTTGCAAGGGACGTCTGACGGCATCGTCCCGGAGGAAAACGTGCGTTGCCGACGAAAGTTCTTTGAAAATAAAAGAAGAGGGTTGACAATGCCGAGACGCGGGAACGGGTCGTAAGTTCGACATTTTACGCCGGAGCTGTACAACAAAATCAGCGGCATCATCGACGCCTGTTATATTGGAGGTTGAGTTAAGAAATTCCCCAGGCAGTCTGAGAGGTTCTCCATAAACTAGTTCTGCGGCCGTGGCTTTCAGGTCTTCCTTGAATGCGGAACGCATGCCGAGGAGAACGATCGGAAGCGATCGAACCCAGGTGTCCTCGTGGCACATGAGGGCAGCCTTAAGTTGCCGATGTACGCGCTCAATAATGCCATTTGCACTAGGGTGATACGGGGTTGTCCTGACTCGTTTTGTGGCGCAAACGTTCATCAGACGCTGAAATAACGCGGATTCAAATTGCCGGCCTTGATCAGTAGTTAGGATGTGTGGCACCCCAAAACGCGATATCCAGCCAGCTACGAATGTGTCTGCTACCTCTTCTGCAGTTATAGATGTCATGGGCCATACCTCGGGCCAACGTGTGTATCTGTCAATCGCAGTTAGGCAGTAGGAAAATCCGTTGGAAGGTGGCAGTGGGCCTATAATATCGATATGAACGTGGCTGAATCTGTTAGAAGGTACGTCAAAGTTACCGAGGGGAGACGCGACATGCCGAGTTACTTTATTGCGCTGGCAGTGCAGACAAGCGCGTGCCCATTGTCGACAGTTGGCGTTTACTTTGGGCCAGATATAGCGCTCGGACACTAGACGAACAGTTGCCCGCATACCGGGGTGACTCAGATTGTGACATTGATCAAACGCTATCCGACGGAATGGTGGTGTTAAATAAGGTCGAGGCTTGCCAGTGGAAATATCGCAGATGACAGAGATGGTGGTACCAGGCATGACAACATCAGTCAATTTTAGGCTGCAGCCTTGTTGCCGTAATTCGGATAGTTCCTGGTCTATCTGTTGCGATTTTGCAAGCGCCTCGTAGTCCTGTTCAAGGATGATGGCTTCAACACGCGACATAGTGTCAGCTACGACGTTATCCTCCCCCTTTATATATTTTATATCAGTAGTGAACTGACTAATAAATGAAAGTTGGTTCAGTTGAGCAGGTGGAAGCTTCTCCCGGCGCTGTGTGAAAGCGTACAGCAGCGGCTTATGATCCGTAAAGATGGTAACATGTTGGACCTCGAGTATATGACGGAAATGCTGCACGCTTTCGTAAACCGCCAGTAATTCGCGGTAATAAGCTGGCCACTGAGTTTGTTGTGTGGTTAATTTCTTGCTGAAAAAGGCAAGAGGAAACCAGTCACCATCAATCTGTTGTTGCAGACAAGACCCTATGTGAACGCTTGAGGCGTCCGTGTAAAGTCCAAGGGAAGCATCGCCGATCGGGTGTTGCAACAAGGTAGCGTTAGATAGGCTCTTTTTGCAGGCCTCAAACTGCTCCAGAAGCTCGGGTGACCATAAGAATGGTTTTGCACCTTTGCTGTTAGTGGCCACTAATGCGTTTATAATTGGGGCCTGGAATTTTGCAGCGTGAGGTATAAACCGCCGGTTATAATTTAGCATCCCAAGGAAACGGCGCACACCTTGTACAGTTTTCGGGGGGGGGGGAAATCCAGGATGGCCTGTATCCGGTCTGATGGAGGTTGGGTGCCTTCTGGGCTGATGTGGTAACCCAGAAACGTTGTCTCACGAACCCCAAGATGGCACTTGGAAGGGTTCACTATTACACCATAGTCCCGTAGCCTGCTGAAGAGAATCCGCAGGTGTTCCCTATGGAGGGCCTCGCCGGACGAAAAGACGAGAATATCATCCACGTAGGGAAAACAAAAATCGAGACCCCGTGTGACCTCGTCGATGAACCGCTGAAAGGTTTGCCCTGCATTGCGGAGACCGAAAGTCATAAAAGGGAACTCGAAAAGGCCAAACGGGGTAACGATGGCTGTCTTCGGAACGTCTTCTTCAGCAACTGGGATCTGGTGGTAGGCCTTCACAAGGTCAATTGTGCTAAAAATTTTAGCACCGGTTAGATTGTGAGTGACGTCATGGATGTGCCGTACAGGATATCTGTCCGGTACGGTCTTGGCGTTTAATGCCCGGTAATCACCGCATGGACGCGACGTGTCATTCTTTTTCAAAGCCATATGCAAGGGGGATGACCAGGCACTCTTAGAAGGCCGTGCGGTACCAGATTTTACCATGTCTTCAAATTCCTTTTTGGCAGATACCAATTTTTGAGGAGCGAGACGGCGAGGGCGGCACGAGACGGAAGGTCCATCTGTTGTTTTTATAAAGTGCACGGTGTTGTGCTTTATGACCCTAGGTAGGCCAGGTGGACGTGTAATCTCCGGGAATTCCGCTAGCACTTGTGCAAAACTAGAGTTCATCGGGGCTACTGCTTTGACGCTTGGTTGATTCGAAGTTATACAGGAGGCGGACGCGGACAAATTAGTTAAACCATCGACTAGCTTTTTGATTCGGCAATCTGGCAAAAGATGGTAGTGGGACAGAAAATCTGAACCAATGATTGCGGTAGTGACATCGGCCACTACGAAAGACCACGCGAATTGTCGCCGGAGGCCTAAGTCTAAAGTCAAATTTATATTTCCGTAGGTCTTGATGCTGCTACCGTTGGCTGCGCTCAGCTCATAATCGGAGATCTTTCTCTGGTCTGAGAGCCAGCGGCGGGGGTAACAGCATAGGTCGGAGCCAGTGTCAACTAAAAATTGACGTTTCATGACTCGGTCCGTTACGAAAAGACGACGGCTAGATAGTTGATTATAATCGCAATCAGCTGCCGCCGCTACTGACTGCGCACTGGGTTTTCCGCCTTCCAGTTGCAAGGTGGTACGCATTTAACGGCTTTTGCACCATACGCTCTGTGGTACCAGCAACGCTTATCGGATCGTCCAGGGCTGGTGCTACGCTGAGGCTTGCTCGTAGAAGGGTTCCCAGACCGGTAGGATGAGGATGATAACGCCGCAATTTGCTTGCTGAGATCCTCAATTCGCTCCATCATCAAGGCAACTGGAGACGCAGAGGCAGAATAGACGTTTGAGGGTCCCGGTTGAGCCTCTATAATTTTATCAGCTAAATCGGCAATCTTTTCTAGTGGGAGTTCAGCTTGGGCTGCCAGGATGCCTTGCACATGCTGGGGCAGGCGGCGAAGCCATAACTGGCGAAGGATATTGTCATCAGAAAGAGAGGTTCCAGCAAGTGACCGAAGATGACGGAGGAACTGTGAAGGTTTTTTGTCCCCAAGTTCATTTTCTCCTAGAAGCAGTCTCACTCGATGCTCTTCTGATGGAGAAAAACGCTTGATCAGGGCAGCCTTCAGTTTTTGATATTTCTCCTCGGCTGGAGGGTTAGTAATTATATCTTCTATTTCACCAGCAACTTTGTGATCAATTTGGCCAAGGACATAGCTATATTTGGTTTCATCAGTGTTAATACCGGCGAGGTGAAATTGAGCTTCAGCCTGGGCAAACCACACTGTGACCCTATCAGGCCACAAAGGTGGTAGTTTAACAGCATCTCGGCAAATGGCGGGTAAATCTGGTTGGGGCTGTGAAGCATTTTTTTTCTGCAAATCTTTTATGGCAACATTCTCAGCTTCAAGCACAGCTAAGCGTTCTTCTAATTGTTTATCCATGATAACAGAGTGTCACAAGTTAAAATGATGGGAGAAAAGCAACTGAGGACAACTATGTCCAACCCCAGTACCACCTAACCATAACCAGAATTTCAATATAAAAAATATACCTAGGTGTGCAGGCAAGCGATCACTCAAAGATAAGTTAACACCGTGACAAAATTGTTGAAATCCAACCAGTTAGTGCATGCACGTGCAAAAGTTCAGTTTCATTCCACAATAAAGAGGTTTTATTATAACAACACTAGTAATATGGTGTATAAGAGTTAAAAAATGAGTAACAGGTGCCTTAAGATAATTGGTCTAAAATATAGTACATATCCTAACCTTACTTGGTAACATGAATCATACACCAAACCAATACATAAATTGTAAATAACATGCACATATGGTTTATGTTCCTTATCTTCAATTAAATACAAAAAAAAGAAACCGAACACTGCTAGCAAAAAACATATGACAATTAATTTATGAAAGTGTGTTAAGAAAGTCCACAATAAGGTTATAGGGGTGTACTTGCGTAATCCGGAACGTTGAGTCGCCTGGATGTCACTTGATATTTCGATGTCAAAATAATGTCAGTGTCGATGACAGTCTGACGTTTGATAGATGGCACTGACGTTGACAGATGTGGCAGTGGTGGCGGGATGCGTTACTGATGTATGAATTGGTTGCCACGCCCCGTTCAACGATGGACAAGTTCAAACTTGCGCACAAAATCACAACATTGCAAGTTGGCACGGAACCTCTACATATATGAGGATGACACTGTATGAATGCCTACTGTTGCACTTGGGAAGGTTATTTCGGACGCGGTCACTTAATTCCACAAAACACCGACACTGTCACGATTTTTGCACTTTTTTAACGCTGTGGAACACGGCATGATGCTACGAAAGCAGATGATTTTTTTTTTTTTTTTTTCTGTAGTTGCGTGTAATTTTGCTAGTCAGTCAGGAAAACGCTGTTGCAGTGCCCGACAGCAGGAGGTTTGTGGATCTTCGCATCGTCTACGGTGAAATGGCGAAACTTGTTGCTCGTTGCCGGCTGGCGTTGGCTCGTTGATCACCTCAATTTGATAGGCGCGATCTATTTTTCGCGTCGTAGGTCACCAATTTGGGGCCAGGGATGTCGTCGAAGCGCCCTGTGGTCCCAATCGTTCGCTTCTTGAAGTGAGGTAGTGAGGATCAGAGTGAAACGCAGTCCGACGTTTGAACGGGTTATAATCTTGTTAAACACCTTGACGGAATGACATTACAGAGTGGAGTTTTTAGATTATCTCCTACGATTAATTGTGAATCTTATGCAAGAAACGATGCACTAACTCGTTGTTATAACGCTTCTCTCCTTTGTGTGGTTAGCTACCAGTGATGGGGTTGCGCGCGCTCGTTTGATTCCCAAACTTCACTCCGAGATGCGCGTCGACCACAGACAATAAATGCAATAAGAACGTATGAATTAATTTAGGGCCACAGATTAGGTGAGTGTGAGTTACTAGAACACCACAGGTTAAAACATCACGCTACGACCAATAGGAGCGGAGCAGCAATGAAAAATGTTGTAAAAAAGAAAAAAGGGAAAATTTACGCAGACGAAGTTGCGCGGGTCAGCTAGTAATATGTATTATATACACGCATTTTATATTTATAGAACGTGGAGAAAACTTGCTATGAAGTTAGGGGCGGTCTCTAATATATCATACACCGTTAAAGAGGTTTAATAATAAGTTACTGTTTAATACAAAAATCAAACTTACAGCTATCCTCTGCTTCTCCCCCCCAGAGAGTACGTCCATCCAATCTTCAACCGCGTCAAGGCCCCCTTCCCTCTGCGTCAAGTACTCTAACTGCACGATTTCTAAGAACCGATGTAGCTGCTCGTCTGTGCGACGACGACGGGACATCTCCTCACGAGTTTGTGGGTAGATTATCTGGGGAAGATAGGTACCTAAGTATTGATACAACATTATATTTTACTCGACTACGGCGTAGCCAATATATATATATATATATATATATATATATATATATATATATATATAATTCACCTGTACGTGTGTATGTCACTGAACTCCTAAACGGCTGGACCGATTTTAATTAAAAAAAATATGTGGCACTCGGGGACTGCCGCGGTAAAGCTATTGCATAGCATTTTTTATCAACTTACGCAATTATAATTATTTATTTATTTTTGCAGGATTTTTTTTTTCTTTTTTTTTCTTTTCATTACATTTTTTCTTTTCATTACTTTTTCATTTGAAACGCATAGTAGGTAGACACTATACACAATTAGTACTAAATGATGCAAAATTTTGATGGCTCCGCAATCCTAACATTTAGATTGAGGTGCCTCCTTTATGTGCATATAACTTTTTAAGTATTATACTACAAATCGTGGGCTCGCGGCTTCGAATCCTACCCATTATACCACCGACGTGAACCCACTCCTAACACAAACCAATGAAACCATTTAGCATAATGTGGGACTCAAAATCCCACATTGCTACTAGTAGTTATCTTTTTAACTAAATAATAAAAATGTGTGGCACTCGGGTACTGCCGCGGTAAAGCTATTGCATAGCATTTTTTATCAACCTATACAATTTTATTATAATATTTTTTTATTTATGCAGTATTTTTTTTCTTTTCATTACATTTCGGAGCAGCTCGTCTCGATCCGTGCGAGCTTCGTACAATCGTACCATATATATATAAGCAAACGCTCGGCCGAGCTACATGGTAGGCGGAGTGGGTTTTATTTTCGTTACGCAATTTTTTGATTCGGTCGCCGCGCTCAAAGCCCGCGATAAAGGCTATGCAATAGCTTAAAAATTGTGTGTTCCAGTGGATTCGAGGATGGCTTAGTTAGATTCATTTTTTGTAACCATGTGACCCTGACTGCTAAGCCAGAGGTCGTGGGTTCAATATCCATCCAGGATAAAAAATTGTGTGATTAGCACCATGGTTAATTCTGTGTCTGGGTGTAATTTATCTATAATATGGATGTATTTAGAAATATATAAGTATGTTTATCAGTCGTCTGGTTTCCATAGCAAGCTCTGCTTAGTTTGGGATCATATGACGTTGTGTTGTCCCAAGATATTATTATTATAATTTGGAAGTAACTTTGTCTGTTACGTTTCCACGCTAAAACCGCTAAACCGATTTAGATGAAATTTTAGAGATACTTTGAATTTTGGGAAAGGATATAGGATTTTTCTATCGCGATAACCGATATACACACGGGTAAAACCGCGGGCGAAAGCTAAAAGCCTTGAAAATCAAACAAAACGCGGTCGAAACCGGAAAAAAGCTAATGTATACCAATTACCTGATCTCTCAAAGTGCCGAGCGTCATATAAGGTCGTTGTGGCACGTAGAACAGCTTGCCTTTAGGCGGCTTAGTGAGGGTTCCACCGAAGATGGGCCAGAGCTCGCCGAGCTGACGGAACATGGACGACTTGCCGCAACCGTTGGGACCACATACTAACACGTTTATACCCGACCTGAGGAAAAAAAGTTAATTGTAATAGTGTCTCCTATATAACGTGTAAGGTACTCTTCACTCGTTACGGTTTTAATCAGGTCCGGCGCCGGGTGGTCCACTCCAATGTATGGCGACCGGAACATGTGGAAGCTACTGTACATCGCCATACACTTCGCGGCCGGTAGCCGGTGTGAAAATCTTTACGCGGATAACTTGCAGTTATATGGTAAAGCGTTATCGCATCTCTGAATCTCTTGGTTTAGTTACCGCCCCCGCCCCCCGCTTCCCGTCACCATTTACTTCCAAAAAATGCATGTGCGTAATCACTTTCACCTACTTCAATCCGGCCAACTTACATTGAGACAACGTACCCCTAAGATCTATAATAAGAAGGTCACCCCAGTAGAACCAAAATTAAAAAAAAAGAGAATTTTGAATTTTGGTTCTACTGGGGAGACACGTGTCCAGCAGTGGGACATCATATGGGTATTGGGTTTCATGAGGTTTTGGGTTCGATTCTCACACGGGACATCACTTTGTGTGATCCACAAGTTGTTGTTCCAAGTCTGGGTGTACCTTGTGTCCGTGACTTGTATGTTTGTAAAGTCCCCCGCGATACAATGCTTGTAACCGACTGCGGGAGTCGTCTTTAAAAAAATAAAATAATAAAAAATCACATTTTAAAGCCAATAAATATACTAACCGAACTTCAAAGCTAAGTTCCTTGATGAGTACATCTCCATTCGGTGTGACTAACGGCACTCGATCGAAGCGGATCAGTTTGTCTTGGTAGATGATACGACCGGCTCCTGGTGCTAGGAGTAATGGCATTTCAGCTGAAACAACGAGTACCTAATGAGTTTTTATTGGCAAGTTTAACACGACAGAAAAATATTCATCATCAGCCTATCGCAGTCCACAGCTGGACATAGGCCTCTCCAATTGCACGCCACTTTGTTCTATCTTCGGCTTCTCGCATCCAGCTCCTGCCAGCCGTTTTGCGTAAATCATCACTCCACCTGGCCTGAGGGCGTCCTACACTACGTTTGCCGAGACGCGGTCTCCATACAAGAACTCGTTTACCCCAACGGTTGTCGGTTCTTCGGCTAATATTAATTAAATGGTATGTGGAGGGCAAGGTGTTAAGTCCCTCCAACACAAAGGGAGGATCCTCCGACCAGGCGAGGCGATCGTGCCTGGCGGGCCGCGGCCCAACGGTTAACGTTGAGAACTTGTATATATAGTTAGCAGCTGTGAAAACTTCTATATCGCGATTCAGGATTTTGACGCGCGCTGTCAAGTGTCAGTTCATTAATATTATTATATGTGGGTACCGCCACAAGTAAGTAATTTAGCATAGCATTTGATAGTGGACACTCCGATATATTGTAGAAATAATTTGAATAAATACTTTAACTGCAAATATTAGACGAAATACTTCATTAACTTACGTTTACTAAACGTAACTTATGTCTGACAGATTATATATAATGCAAAGTTTGCAAAAAATCCTTATCTAAGTCCAGCCATCTTGCTCGTTCATGACGACCTATACTTTCCGCCATTTTGTAATTTTAGTCTTGTTCAATTGTTATCTCACCTGTGCCATAGTTGTTATTAATAATCCTAGTGTAATAATACGCTTGATTGATATCATCTTTACTAAAGCCAAATGGATGTGAAATGTTTAATTTAAAAAGTTGTTTAGCAACCAATGACTTAAGAATTGAATGGTTGCTAAGCAACTATATTATTAAACATTTTGCATCCTTTGGCTTTAGTACAGTACAGTCCGTAGTAGTAGAAATAAGTCCCGCCAGCGTACTCAGTTCCATCTTGTAACTTTAGTCTCATCTAGTCGTATAGTAACCTCACCTGTGCAATTCTGTTCGTTCTTCTCAACCATGGTTCTAGTAAAATTTCCTTTAGTTGATATCATCTAATACAGTCCGTAACTGCGTCACTCTTGACGTAAGTCCCGTCAGCTTGCTTACTACCGCCATCTTGTAATGATAGTGTGACCTAGTCCAATAGTAACCTCACCTGTGCAATTCTGTTCGTTCTTCTCAACCATGGCCCTAGTGAAATTTCCTTGGTTGATATCAGATAATACAGTCCGTAACTGCGTCACTCTTGACATAAGTCCCGTCAGCTTGCTTACTACCGCTATCTTGTAATGATAGTGTGACCTAGTCCAATAGTAACCTCACCTGTGCCATTCTGTTCGTTTTCTCAACCATGGTCCTAGTGAAATTTCCTTTGTTGATATCATTAAAGTCCGTAGCTGCGTCACTCTTGTACAAAGTCCCGCCTTGCTCAGTACCAGCCAACCTATACCTACCGCCATTTTGTAATGTTAGTCTCATCTAAAGTCTCATAGTACTAACCTGTGCCATTTTGTTCATTCTTTTCAACCATAGTTCTAGTGTAGTTTCCTTTATTGATATCATCTAGTACAGTCCGTAACTGCGTCACTCTAGAAGTAAGTCCCGCCAGCTTGCTCAGTTCCCGCCCTGATAGTACCAAACGACCAATACCTTCCGCCATTTTGACTAACATACGACCGTATGTGTAGTAGTGCTGGAAAAATAAAAAAAAAAACTCAATATAATAATATACATAGTATCCTACGACTATGCCACACCTTAAATATTATAGATAGAATATTTTAGATATAATTCAGGACTTAATCGAGTGAATTATTTACAGGTACGGTCAAAGGTCGACTAGAGTCATGGTTCGTACCTTCAAATAATTCACGCGATTAAGTCCCGAATTATAGCTAATATGTATAAAATCATTTCATTCATTTTGATTTTAACAATAATTGGTACTCTAAAAAAAACAAAGTTCTAATTATTGTTAAAATCAAAATGAATGAGATTACTAGCAATGTGGGATTTTGGTCCTACATTACTAGCAATCCTGTTAACCCCTCCAGCTAAGCCCAATGGCTTGTGTTAGGAGTGGGTTCACGTCGGTAGTATAATGGGTAGGATTCAAACCCGCGCCCTCACGATTGCAAGATCGATGCCTTAGCCATTAGGCTACCGCCGCTTCTTCAAAGAATTGAAGTAATCGCTTGTCCGAACTGAAAAAGCATCACCAGCCTGTATTTTTACAACACCAATCCAAGGGTCAGGCGCGGATCCAGGATCATGATCTGGGGGGGCACTTTGACCCAACACCGGGCAAGTGTTAGTAATTTTGCCCGTCAACGAGGACCAAATGCGAGCACTTGCCCCTGTTGCCACTCCCTTGGATCCGCGCCAGGGTCAGTTATTAATTTATTATATACTACCTTAAATCTATCGTTTTCAGTTCCAGTAGTGAGTAAATTGTGATGTGTAGCATAGAACGGCCTCGATACTGCATAGAAGCCGACTGTAATCGCGATATCTGTCAAATAACACAATTTAAATATTTTTTAAATCACCAAAAACCAATAAAATAGTATTATGATTGGGTATTTAACCAAACAACAAAAAAAATTATACACTAATATGATAATATGTCTTCAAAATGATCTTAAAAAAAATGTCCACTAAATAATATGTTTTAGTATTTATAATTATCAAAATAGATACTAAAGGTTTGACACCTAAGCATAATTACGTCATAATGTTAAATTGCATACAAATCTTTACTTAAAGAATAATTTTGACGTTTCATAAAAATTATACTGATTCGATTCTTATTTACACTTTTATACACAATACTTCAGTAACAGCATACAAATACAAAATTCTTTATTATACACAAAAAATATACAAACAATAATACAAAATACATAATCATTATGTATAAAGGGGAGCTTAACTCAATATTGACTTTTCTAACAGCAAACCTTTGAATTCCAGAGTAGGATGTTGGTGTAGAGTAAACGAAAGTGTTACTATAAAAAAAAGAAACTAACATAATAAATATATAATACACATTTAAATGTAGACTTATATTATTTATATATTTAAATTAGGTGTATTTTTAAAATAATATAATTTATATTAATTTAATTATACACCTAATTTAAATTTATAAATTTAATAATATTATAATAAACACCTAATTATATAGTTACATGAACATTTTCATTACATGATCATTTTCATTACCTTTTTCATCACCCTTTCGAAATAAAATAGAGAGAAAACATTCACTAATTAAAATGCTGTTACTGACGTATTATGCTACTTTTAGGTTTTACTGGGGACACAAAAAAATGTTTTAGATTCAGAATTAAGACTTACATTTAGCAATAATGTTGTCAATGAATCCCATTCCCACTCTGAAGTTGAGGAAATTTCTCAAATGTCTGGTCAGTTTGTAGAAGCTGGCTAACAGAGTCAACTGCTCGCGATGGTTACCCTGCAAATTACATAGAAAATAGCTATACCACTATGAATGTGCCCAGATTTTTTTAGCCCATATATTCGAAAAAAAAAAGAACTTTGACATACATCGATTTGTACAAATAACAAGCCAAATTATTACAAAACAAAAAACCCGACTGCTTAAAATTAATAAAGGAAATATGTTGGCGCCAAAAATCAGTCATTTTTTTTCTTTCACTCTCACAACTGAGATGAATCTAACGAGCTAAAATCCTACATTTTCTTAAACACGGTTCCCGCAGTAGGTACAAGCCCTGTGTCGCGGGGTACTTTACAGACATACAAGTCACGAAAACAAAGTACACCCAGACTAGGAACAACAATTTGTAGTTTACCCAAAATGATGTCCCGTGTAGGAATCGAACCCACGACCTCTAAGACGACTCCCACAGTAGGGTTCAAGCCCTGTGTCGCGGGGTACTTTACAAACATACAAGTCACGGACACAAAGTACACCCAGACTCGGAACAACAATTCTTAGTTCACACAAAGTGGTGTCCCGTGTGGGACTCGAACCCTCCTCTTGCGTAGCAGTCGAACGCACTCTCACCGCGCCACAGAGGCAGTCAATCCCGATTACGTTCGCATAGAAAAGTCGAAATATTCTTATCGTATGATGCTTAATAAACAATGAAGCGTTAGTCCTATTAATTAACAGCTGTGGTACGTGCGTGTTGTAAGAATGACTAATATTTTAATAGGACGTATCATTGTTGTACTTTAAATAAAAACTCAACAATTCGATTTTTTTTTTTTTAAAAGGACAACTCCCGCAGTAGGGTGCAAGCCCTATGACGCGGGGGACTTTACAAACATACAAGTCACGGACACAAAGTACACCCAGACTCGGAACAACAATTTGTGGATCACACGTGGTGTCCCGTGAGGGAATCTAACCCACGACCTCTTGCGTAGCAGTCGGACACACTCCCACCGCGCCACAGAGGCAGTTCGTACAAGATGAAATACTCGGCAAGTCAAAGAACGTGCACAAGTCCATACAAGATTATGTGGTCTTTAAGGCAAATATGTCTATTTATTTTGTTAAATTCAATTCATAATTCACAACATTTCACACTACAAGTTAAATAAAAATATAAAAAAAATTGTTATATTAATCTAAGCACCACTTCCAGCTTGTACTATTTTTATCTACAAATAACATAACCGTTGTAAACGGTGTGGATGTCACAATCATTAATTTTGTATAACATCATACTATTTTAACCATTTGTTATTGTGATATTGTTTTTTTAACCAATAAAAACAAAAAAAAAATCTTGATGAGAAACTAACGCCAAGTTTACTTACTAAACCAACCGCAGTTTTTAAATTATTATTATTTTGAGTCAGTTCATTTCCGAAAATGGGTCTCTCGTTCAAAATACTTCATTATGGAACATACATATATATACAATCGAAAACCATAACCCCTATTTCTTGCGCAGTCGGGTAAAAATGAATTAGTTTGCAGCACACACGTGAGTTGAATGCACAATTAGTTGTAACTTGAGTTCTTGAATCAAGTTTTAGGTTTGGCAGCGGGTCAAGCCCCATCAAACCAATATCTTGAGTTAAGTTATGCTCTCTTCTACTTCTCTTTCTAACTAAAACCTGGAGTTATTCAGCGGATCAAGCCCCAAACCCAATTATGGACCGGCCACTTCTTGTAGGGAACTATTCTAATATAAGTATAATAAGTAAATACCTGATAGAAAGCAATTTCTTCAGAATATGTAATAAGTCTTGAGTTCACGTATCTGAATTCTCCTTCTAGTTTCTGTTCGTGAACCGTCATCCTCGCTAAAAATAGAATATGATGCCATTGTTATTGTTCATTAGAATACATTAATTAGCAATTTAGAATAACAACTACAGAAAAATAAAATAATTGTCTAGACAAATAAATCTGAAAAGAATGAAATACCACGTGTGAAGACGTGGTCAAATTTAAGGGTAGTTAGATTTTTATCATCTTATCGGCTTTTCCCGTGGGTGTCGTCAAGGCGTCTAACGGCCGTCGTCTCAATAATCTAACTATCGATGGATTTGGCTACTAGAGGTAATAATTTGACATAAGCTCCATACAAAATATGTCTCTAGTATCCATTTGGATACTAGATTCCATCGATAGTTAGATTATTGAGACCGGTCGTAAGGGATCACACACCGGAGGACAGGCAGCAGCGTACTCTATGTACTTTAAAGCCTTACTGCAATCGCTAACCCGCTCGCCAAGGGTGGCGATTATGGCAATTACCCCCAGGATCTATAATAAGTAGGCTCTACTGGAAAGACTCGTGCCCAGCAGTGAAACATCATAGGAGTTGATATGACAAGTAGTTGTTTAAATATCAATTTAGTAAAAGTAAACAATTGAAACATCACAGGTAGAAAACTTATTATATACACTACACTAAATCAGGGACCCTAAATCCTTAAAAAGAGCGGTGTAATAAGAGTTAGGGCCTCTAATTCTTTAACAAATTTTCAAGGCCACCTCGATTTAGGGTCCTGATTTAGTGTAGTGTAATAGCCGTTTAATACTTGTTCTATAGATCTCTTCTTGTGATATATACAGGTTGGACAAATCAATGCCCCTTGGAGGGAAAGTATCCTAAATATTTAAGTGTAATAATAATTAATTTATACCTGTTGGTCTTCTGAGATAAGTCAAAAATACGCCAGATAAGAGTAAATACGCCATCATAATTCCAGGTGTCTGAAATTGAAAAAGAAACCCATATGTGTTTTAATATTTTAAAATAGGAGCACAAAGAGTACCTTCGAAGTTTTTAAAAGTGATAGGTGCTACTCACATAATCGGGTATCAATCGGCACAGGCCGGGCGGTAAAATCGGATATATTTATATGAATGTTTTGGAAAAAACGCCGATGTACACAAAGGCTGGGCGACAGCGGACGGCATAAATCGGCACAGACGGGCGGTGACAAATACTGTCGAATCGAGTGATGTGCCGACCCGCTTATGTATGTAACATCCCTTAGATTTGAAGAGTTCAAGCTGCAAAAGGTCCTGTTTTCTCTAATTTTTTTGAGGAAGTGATATTTAATTCCATCTACAGTTTCTTTAATACGTATGATCTGTTTTGCAAAGTACAAGAAGGATTTTGCAAGAATAGGACAATAAATATGACTATATTCGACTTGTTATCTAACATTATGTCGTGTGTAGATAAAAAGGCACAGGCCATATATACCGATATGACGAAAGCTTTCGACTACGTAAATCACAAAACCTTGCTTAGTAAATGATATATCAGAATGAGGTATCAGAGGAAACGCATATAAACTTATTGAATTTGATTTAAGCAATCGATTGCAATGTACTGTCATTTCCAGAATATGTTCAAAAAGTACGTTGGAAGTAAAACACATGTCAGAGCCCCGTTAAGTACGATACGGTGTACATCAAGGTAGCGTGCAAGGGCCGCTACTATTCCTCTAATACATAAATGATCTTCCAATTTCAATAAATCATAAACCGGTGCTCTTTGCTGATGATAGCACATGTGTAATAAAATGTACTAATTTGGACAGCTATGAAGACCGATAGAAGTGACATAAACAATTCCCTCATTGCCATCATAAATTGGCTTAATAATAATAATCTTAAATTAATTTAAATATAACAAAGATCATGAACTTTCACCAACGATGTGAAGTACCGAATATTAATATAACGTATAAAGACTACAAAATAGAAACAGTATCTAAGGCTACATTTTTAGGAGTAACCATCAATGAAAAGCTGAATTAGAAACCAGATGTAGAGGAATTGTGTAAAGGTCTAATAAATCGGCATGTGCACTTTTTAACTATCAAAATGCGTTAACCGTGAAGCTTTAATAACAGCCTATCATGGTCTAGTAGCGTCAGCGTTAAGATTTGGGATTATCTTTTGGGGCCACTCGGCGGACCGTGAGTTAATTTTCAGAATGCAGACCTAACTTATTCACTAAGGTATCTGATGGACGACAGGGTTCAGTAAGAGCTCAAAGCATTGGCAAGTTATGTAGGTAATATTAATTGTTAAACTGCACTGGTGCAAAAAAGTTTCTTTGGCATAGCATCGTAAATTTTCAATAAGTACCTGATGCAATAAAACACTTGCATTTGATAAAATTAAAAAAAAAATATATAAACTATATATAAATCTTTTCGGCTTTCTCATGTTTTCCCATATGATTTTATCAGGAAAAAAAAGTCGGACGGAAAGTCGGAAATATATATGATGTATACTATTGACGATTCTATAATTAAAAAATCCCGGAATTCCGGGGAAGTCCATGTTAACATAGCATTTGAGATTATTGATCCTAAAAATACCTACGCCGATCACTAGTTATGAGTATTCGGTGGTTTAGCCCTATTCAGATTACGAGCGTTTATCGCGCGTTTTGCTAATGCGCATTTGTAATTTCATATATCTAACGCGAGTTACCAAACATGCATGACTTGAATAATAATGGTCTTTACGCGGTTGACATTGCAGTATCGCGACTGATCTCGTCAGATTCTAGCCAATTACGCAGGAGATATGAGTGCGCAGGTGTATGCGCAGGCCCAAGTCCACTCTCATAGCTCGATGGGACAGAAATCTGACACGACCGGAGAGGAGGAGGTAGAGGAGGGGTATGATATTTTCCGAAAACAGTTACCCATCTATAGTCCGACAGTGGTAGCATTGCTTAACCTCGCGGATATCTCGACCTGCTTGGTCGCCACTGAGTCAGTCTTAAATAATATGAAAGTTGTAAAGGGGTCGTCCATTAATCACCAGATGTTGTAAGCCACTTTTTCCGCCTTTCGAACCCAATTTGATTAATGGACGCTCCAAACGCATGATACTAAAACCTTCGTCAAGCGTCATATCTTCTGTTTTTTTTAGGAGATAATGTGCAATACTTACGGAAGGTCCTAAATTAACAGTGAGCCTATACAAATATATGCTTATATCTAGTATTGGCTTTGTGATATTGCCGTAGAGATCCACTATGGTATCACAGAACCTCTCGATGTCTGTGGTCAACAGCTGGTCTGCGTTCGATATCCGATTGTCCAAGTTAGATACTTGGTAGTATGTGAAACCCCTGAAACAAAATAATACTATGTTCAAAATGCATGGTTATAGCCAGGGCCTACCTACCACTGTCAGACCCTGGTTTTGGGTTCAGTCGGTCATCATAATGCGTGGGAGCTACAAGTTGTTATGGTTCGTACAATATCATACTGAAACATAGTGATGGTAACGTATCACTATGTTTCAGTTGAAGGGCGCTGTAGCAAGTGTAATTAATGGCTAAAAGAGACTTATGAACTAATCTATACTAATAATTAAAAGCTGAAGGGTTTGTTTGTTTGAACGCGGTAATCTCAGGAACTACTGGTTCGAATTGAAAAAATCTTTTGCTGTTGAATAGCCCATTTATCGAGGAAGGCTATAGGCTAAATAACATCACGCAACGCCAATAGGAGCGGAGCAGCAATGAAAAATGTTGCTGAAACGGGGAAAATTGAAGCATACGAAGTTGCCTGGGTCAGCTATATCTCATACTAGCTGTCCCGCGCAACTTCGTATGCGTACATTTTCATTGATGCGTACATGTAGCGTGATGTTACATAGCCTATAGCCTTCCTCGATAAATGGGCTATCCAACATAAAAATATTGTTTCAATTCGGACCATACCAGTAGTTCTTGAGATTACCACAAACAAACAAACTCTTCCGCTTTATAATATTAGTATAGATGACGAGCGCGGTACGGTGACATTCAGTACTTTGCCAAACAAGGATTTGGGTGTCACTGATACTGTAAGAAGCCGAAGCGTGACGCTTACCACCAGGCGCACCAGCTGCTCGTCTGAGCAGGTCTCAGCATTTTTATAAACTTAAGCAATTAAAAAAATAAAATAAAAAAATATTAAAAATGTTTTTCTTTATTTTGCATTATAAAAAAAAAACAATGTTTTTTGTTTTTAAAGTTTTTTTTTTTATTATAAAATATTTTTCTTTTTTTTCTTTTTAATTTAAAAAAATGTTTTTAATTTTTGTTTTCTTTAATTTTTTTTAAAAAAAAAAGCATAAAAAAAAATTTTAAAGTTTTTTTTTACTATAAATTTTTTTTTTTTTCTTTTTAAATTTAAAAAAAAAGTAATTAAAAGTTCTGCTATTCATCGATAGATGGCAAAACTAAAAAGTGTCACCGCTGTGCCCGTCGGAGTGGGGAGCGTGAGGTTTTTTCGTTACGGAATTTCAGGATTCGGTCCCCGCGCTCAAGGCCCGCGATAGAAGCTATGCAATAGCTTAAAAAAAGAACTTGGAGTTGAGTTAGGGGCGTAGCTTGCTTTAGAGGGGCCCTGTATCAAAATTTGTTTTAGGCTTCGTGTCCGCCCCTGGGTAAAGACATTCCAAATTCTGTCAGAGGTTAAGAGTTGCTTTTTGGAATGTTAGTGAATAAAGTAATTTGACTATATGTTGCCTAATCTCCTAAACCACCTACCATGTCACTACTGTATAACTGTGACAGGCTATAATTATCCTAACAAATAATGACAGTAGGTATCTACAGAAGATAAATATGACTGTGAAATACCTGTTGTGTACATTCATATGTTAATTGCAAAGCAAATATAATGAAGGACTAGACATTAGTTTTTATCTAGTATCGATTTGTAGATAGTTAGTGACTACGATGTTATATTTTTATAACATATCTCTATTACTCTCGACAATACAATTTTAACTGCCTTGGAAAAGTTTTTAAGTGTGTGTGTGTGTGTGTGTGTGTGTGTGTGTGTGTGTGTGTGTGTGTGTGTGTGTGTGTGTGTGTGTGGGATTGTCTGTGACATCGTAGGGCACAGACGGCTGGACGGATATAGATGGTGTTATTTTACTAAAAGCTAGTTTGTTCGGTGGTAAGCTTAGATTGATGAAAATCCATCACTTACCTCTACAGGTTGATTTGTAACATACTAATAACCTCGCATACCTGGCATCGGCCATTATAATCTATACTAATATTATAAAGCTGAAGAGTTTGTTTATTTGAACGCGATGATCTCAGGAACTACTGGTCCGAATTGAAAAATTCTATTACTGTTGGATAGCCTATTTATCGAGGAAGGTTATAGGCTATGTAACATCACGCTACGGCCAATAGGAGCGGAGCAGCAATGAGAAATGTTGCTAAAGCGGGGAAAATTTACGCAGACGAAGTTGCGCGGGTCAGCTAGTATTAGTATACATACTCGTATACTTGTAAAGCCTACTTAGCTGTGATAGTTTTCCTTTAAATTTCATTATATATGTATATCCTTGAACTATCTACAACCCTGATTTTTTCACATCTCTAATAACGACCATTTAGCTAGCAGGAGGGGGGCACTTCCCTCTAACAAAAAAATGCACTTTAAGGCTTAACGCTTCACAAAATAATCCAAAAAGTGATTTTCACAACCTCAAAATACTTTTTAAAAGAACCTATATAATTATATCCCACGAGGTGGGATAAGTGAGAAGAAATCTTATCCCCAGTTTACATGTGTAGGGGAGGTTCCCTAAAAAATATACTTTTTTAAGATTTATTTTACCACTTTGTCGGCGTAAGTAATTTCATTCAATATCAACTTTCTAATACTAACAGCCTCTAACTAAGCTGCGGACGGACGTGGCGAAACTATAAGGGTTTCGTTTTGCCATTTTGACTGCGGAACCTTAAAAACTATAATTGAAGGGTTGTAATTCTAATGGGTCTAAGTGCCAAAAAACAAAAATCGATATTATTACAAAAATATGATCGATGTGCCAAGCCTAATAATATCCAAATGGATCCAAGTGCCTGTGTCTTTGAATTTTTCACTCACACACGGACGAAGTTGTGGCGCGGTCTAAGTGCCAACGCACTTTCGCTCGAAAGGGACTGTGATTTTGTGCGTGCGGGGTAGGTTGCAGAATGTTATTGTTTTGTGTTGTTAGTTGACCAAATTACGTGACACAAAATGGACGCTACGTCATCGAGTAATCAACAAGTTCAAAAACAAGGTGCATACATGTGTCTCTGGAACGAGTCGTATGCAGGCAGAGGTGGTAATGAAGTAGGCTCTTGCATTTTCAAAGTACTGAACATGATGTCAACTAAAACTGTAAAAAAGAATGCAGTTATTTGGAGTGATAACTGTATTGGACAGAACAAAAACCGAATGGTTCTGTTTGCCTTAATCTGTTTGGTAGCTAATGGTATTTATGATACTATTGATCATAAATACTTGGTCAGTGGTCATTCTTTTATGTCCTGCGATCGAGATTTCGCTCAAATTGAAAAAAGAAAGAAAGTCGTTAAATGTTTTGAACCAAAGGATGTCGCAAAAATGATTCGAGAGTCGTGTCACAAAAATCCATTCACCGTAGTTAATTTAGACCAAATGGATTTTAAAGACTTCAATCAGGCATCGGCCACCTTTTTAAATACTGCTAAGTTAAAAATCTCAACCATTTCTTGGATCCGCATCGATAAAGAAAAGTTACCTTATGTTGATTTAATGGAATCACACAGTGATGCAATACCGTGGGACAGTATAAACATTTTTAAAAAAGGCAAGTCACCACGTCAACTGGAAAACTACGTTTTGCCAGTGCTAGAAGCTCGAAATAATATTTCAAAAGAAAAATTAAAGGATTTAAAGGAAATGCTACCATACATACCCCCCGAAAATAAACCTTTTTACGAACATTTGATTAATCAAACCGAAGCCTAAGAACTTTTTTAATATCTTTTATTAAGGCACTTAGCCCATTTTCAATATTATTTCCTGAGGCACTTAAAACATTTTAAATTACTAAATGTTTATGTTGTATTACTTTCTTTATTGTCTATTTTTTTTTAATATTTTTCACATTGTATAACTAAAAGATATGTGTTAAATTGATTTAAGTAAAAATAAATAATTATTTCATTAATTTGTCTATTTCACAACCTTTTTTTGTTATATCTCTAAAACATAAAATTGGTACTTAGACCCTTTAGAATTACAACCCTTCAATTGTTTAGTTAAAGTATTTAAATTTGGATGTTCGTGTAATTATCTTGTTTTACAAATCTAGATTAATATAATTATACGTATGATACATAGATTACATAGCGTAGGTGTATTTGTTGTACTAACTGATGCCTAACTGTCATGTAGCAGAGTTTCTAATGTTTTAGGTCAATATTTATTTCAATGTACCTTAGGATTTATACTATGTATTAGAACTACTGTTATAGAATTTTATAAGCTACGGGTCTTCATCGCATTAATATTTTATTTTAAGGCTAAATTACCTTAGTTTATTGCCCGAAGCGAGGGTAGTTTCAGAAACCCGCGCTTCTCGGAGGCGACGCTGAGCTGAACCAGTCTACCCGTGACCACGGCCGTTGCAATACGGTCGAAACATCGGGCAATAAACAAAGGTAATTAGCTTTAAACTAAAAAAAATACGCGATTAAGACCCGTAGCTTATAAAATTCTATAATGTGTACGAATCGCGAAAGTTTACGAACAATAAGAACTACTGTGTTTGCTGAATATGTTTATATTTACTTGTTTTAGAGTTACCTTTTAGTATTATTATTTAGTTATCCTTGATTTATAAACGTTTTCATCCACCAAATACACTGGTTTGTTCAATAAAATTATTGCTGTAATGAAAAACTTGATTTAAAAGAGGTTATGACTTTCTTGAGCAGCTTCTTCTCATGAGCTTTACACTTTGAACTGCCGCCTAACTACATTTTCTTTTTTTTTCTTTTATTATGTATGCATTAATTTGACGTTTTCAAACAATCATTAATATTGTTTTACGAAATAAAGATATTTGCGTTTGAATGACTCATTTTGAGTACAGTCGATGTGTGATTATGATTACAAAATAAATACATATCTTCTATCTTGATATCTTGGGACAAAATGGAATAAAGAGCCAACAACACATTTGGAGGTATTCGCACAATATAGTGAATCTGTAGTATTTATCTTACCTACTATGAAACTTAGTAGGTATTTACAAAAATGCAAATGACATTAGCACCTCTATCAATCAATATACGAGTATACTTACTTAAGTAGGTATGGGTAACTTTGTCAGCTAATAGTTACTTTAGATCATACAAATTCACGACAAGCGACAACATTTTAACCATACAAACACAAATTTACATAAATTGAACGAAAAGGTACGCGTATAGTTTAGTTTAGTAGAAAATACAAAATAGTTATCCATATTCAAACACAGACATTTGATAATGATTTTATAGGGTCAGGATTTGAGTAGCAACAAGGTTACCATGATTAAATATACAATTTAACATATTACAATAAACATATTACTTTCAAAAAATAAAGTCCTCAAAAATCTTTTTTCGCAGGCACTTACAATTCTGGCCAGCGAGCTAGCTAACCTTGGGGTTTATTTAAAGGATAAAATTCGCAACAAGTTCTCTGACAAGGAACCAAAGTTACAACGCACGCTGAAGTGGCAATGTGCTGGCCATATCTTCTGAAAGTCTGATGGACGTTGTAGCAAACAAGTGAAAGACTGGAGACCGTGATTCGGTAATTACATTTACCGAATCGGTAGGACGACACCCAGCCAGATGAACCGACGACCTAAAGAAAGCCGTTGGGATCGAGCTCGATCGATCGGATGTCGTAGAAGCCTATGGTATATGAAGCTGATGATGATAATATAACGACTACACCAATGACCATTGTTTTAACTCGTCCGTACCAAAATGTTAAACTAATTTTTGTATGATTTTTTTTATGATAGACGCGATCATGGTTTGTAATTTGTGATTTTCGATCTTTGATCACATAGCATGTTTATATAAATTGTTTAGTTAGATAATATACGTTGGCAAGTGCGTTGTGGTAGGTATGTTGTATACAGACAGTAACGCAATGTTTAATACTTCGGTAAACATTAACAGGTACCCCAATCTTTTTCGCCTTCTAATGTTTTCCCATAATATGACTACTATAAAAAAAAAAGTTTTTTTTTAAATTATATTTAAAAAAAAATACCTAAATCGAATTGGAACATGATACCTAACAGCACATTGGCGGATCAGCCAGGGATTAAATATACATATTAAAAAAAGAGAATGTATATAAATATAAATATTTCAATGTCTATAAACGTCTATACTAATATAATGAAGCTAAAAACTTTGTTTGAATGTTATAATCTGCGAAGATATCAGTTTGATTTAGATAATATTTGGTATGGAGATAGCTTCAAGCTTTAGGATCGCATGTTTTTATAGCGATATTCGATCCTAGAGGCTAAGCCGCAGTCAACCGCAGCATATAATTCTTCGTAATTTTTTTCCGCATAATCATAAATAACCATTATAATTTATACTTTTATGGTAATTTCACGTGACCGATCACCGACGTAACCAATTGGAAAGTGCATTGACCCAAACACAATTTTAAAGTCTATTAAGTCCAAAGTACTATTGAATACTATAGACTTGACGAATGATGTGGGAATCAATAATAATAAAAACATGGTATCCCTTCTAAAATGTATTTACTTAAGACATGGATTACAAATCTGTACAACAAGATTATTTAGGTCAGACGCAGATCCAGGATCACGTTTTGGGGGAGAGGGGGGGGATTTGACTCAACACCGGCTAAGTGTGAGTCGTTCGCGCGACGAAGGGGAGGGGGTGCATTTGATCGCCGCCGAAACGGCAAGTGTTGTAAGTTCGCGCGATATCCTATCAATGCGAAACAAAATAATGTAGGTATGGCGAAGACTTGAATTCACGAGTCTGCAGGGAGGGGGCAATTACACTGTGCCCCCCCATGGATCTGCACCTGATTTAAGTAAAACTATCTTCAAAACGGGTGATTAGATTTTCATCACACAAATCTAGGAACCATTATGATTTCTTTCAGATGAGTAGTTTAGAGGCTATGGTGAAACACACGTTAAAACAAATTGCTAAAAACAGAATCCTTTCTTTTGTTTTTGCCGTATCGAGTAAAAATAAACCTTTGGAATGAGGCTAGATGGCGCTTGCGAGGGCCCAACTCGTGTGCAACAAGGGAAGTAAATTTCAAGTTTAGTGGCATAGTTCAGGTTAGATGGTTCGGCTTTCTGGCTCTGGTTAAGCGATCGGAAGTCCTAACTTCAATTTTTTCTTTCAAATTCAATTATTGTATAAACTTTTAGAAGTTGACTTAAGAGAAGTCGGAGTAGAAATAGTATGCGACATTGGGTGGGCGGAGCCGGTGCAGCGGTGCAAGAAAATGAGTCTCTTTAGAAAATACGAGTAAATATTATTAATATTTTCTACTTACTTTAAGTACTGTTGATACAGGTGCATCGTCAAGTTAGTCCTTAGTCTTAGTTTTAGTTCTCCTATACTCCACTTCAACATATTGTTTACTAACGATATCTGAAAATAAAAATATGTGTTTATGTTTTGATTTTCAATTTATGCTATTGGAATAAGACAAGAGTTATCATATACCGCTTTTCTAAACAATTAAGTTAGTATCATAAAGGTGAGACAAATATTATAAAAATTAAATAATACAGTGTCAAGGCAGATCAGTCACTTTTGTCAAATGTTAAAACGATATATTGCTAGGAGCTGGTGTGCATTTCTGGGTAGATATATAAAGAAAGCTAAAAACTTGTTAAATACTTCTATAATAAACAAACACAACCGCAGACCTGGCTGGGGAATTTCAAATCGACATATCCTAAACCCAAAAGACGAAGACATTACGATCCGTACCCTCTCTCAGAGAGGAGGCCTTTCCTGTAGGTTACAAAGCTGATTAGATGCGTTTCTACTGACACGAAGCGGAGTGGAGAAGAGCGAACCGTGAATCGACGTATCATAGTGCTCGAAATATCCTCGGTACAGTTTCGAGCAGTGTGATTGCTTCACGGACCGCATAATCTGCCGCCTGTCAAAGCAATTAGGTTCGTTTCCGTGCATCGCGGCCGATCGCGATCGTATTACGACGTGCGACTGATGCGACAATTGTTATAGAACTCATAGTGCGCGCACAGCTTACGTCAGTCGTAGGCCATGCACGTCTGTCCCAGACCTCAGAAACGGCGCCATACATTCTCATACTCTGACTTTTGTCCCATCGGCCGTGCGCGTCAGCCGCATGTCGTAAGCCGCGCGCGACCACGATCGTCCGCGATGCACGGAAACGAACCTTTAGGTTGCGTTGACGCGAAGCTAGGGGATCCGTGAATTAAGCAATCACGGTGCTCGAAATCGTACCGAGGATATTCCGAGCACTGTGATTGGTCAATTCACGGTTCGCTATCGCACTGCGACTATTGTCGCATAGGCCGCACGCGTCAGCCGCACGTCGTCAGCCGCGCGGCGCGGCGCCGCGATCGGCTGCGATGCACAGAAATGAACCTTTAATATGGTTTTATGTTACAAAAATAAATCTGTTGACTAAATTTACTTCCCAGTGAATGTATTTTGTAATTTATTGTAATCTTGTTTATCTTGAACAGTGCCCTGTTACATGGCAAGAACAAGTGAGAGGTGAACTTTTTATGCGTAATCATTTGTAAATTTTGAAGGTCGGACTTTATCTGACTTAACGTAAAAAACGGAATCTCACAAACGTAAAATACCAATGTTGTAACAAAGCCACCATACGACGCTGTTCTTCAGTGAGAACCCCAAGTAACGTCCGGCATTGTTAAGATACGTATGAAGTAAATAAATAAACGGAAAATTTATGTAATACTTACTTACTATAATAAAAACCAGATAAATAAATAAATAAATGATAATATGTATAGGTTACTAGGCAGTGCGGTGCATTCCACAAGGTACAATCTTAACCCACATCAGAAGATTTGCAAAAAAATATCGAAGCAGTCGACATTAACCCCATCTCATGCTGTAAGTATCGTCAAGGCGACTAAGGGATTTCACACCGGAGGACGGGCAGCAGCGTCCTCCGCGTACTTAAAGCCTTATTGCGATCGCCAAGCGTAGCGATTATGGCAATTACACTGGGTTCTATTGGGGAGACCAGTGCCCAGCAGTGGGATATTATATGGGTGGATATTTATGTATAGTCGACATTTCATGACATTTGACTGCCTCTGTGGCGCGGTGGGAATGTATCCGACTGCTACACAAGAGGTCGTGGGTTCGATCCCCACCCAGGATAAAACTTTGTGTGATGAGCACGATGGTTTATTCTGTGTCTGGGTGTTATTTATCTATAATATGTATGTATTTAGAAATATATAAGTATGTTTATCAGTTGTCTGGTTTCCATAGTACAAGCCCTGCTAAGTTTGGGATCAGATAGCGTTGTGTGAGTAGTCCCAAGATATTATTATTATTATTTCCTCTGTTTAAATCGGATCGCTGCATTTAATCATGATGAGTTGCGTCAATTACCAGACTGAGGTCGTCCTTGCTCTGTGTAATTGTGAACTTTGCTATCTAAGAATGAAATAAACAGTTGCACTGAATATTGTATTTTTTCATCTGTAGGTATTAACATTTTAAATCTATACTAATATTATAAAGCTGAAGACTTTGTTTGTTTCTTCGTTTGAACGCGGTAATCTCGGGAACTACTGATCCGAATTGAAAAATTGTTTCACTGTTGAATAGCCCATTTACCGAGGGAGGCTATAGGCTATATAACATCACTCTACGACCAATAGGAGCGGAGCAGCAATGAGAAATGTTGCAAAATCGGGGAAAAATTACGAAGACGAAATTGCGCGGGACAGCTGGTTTATGATAATGTACTTGCTTACTGAATGAAATTAGAGTCCGGATCATCAGTCTGGTGTATGTTACCACAAACGTGGAAGCTTCAGTACATACCTAGTAGTCTTTTGTACCCTCCGAGTTTTGTTAATGTAACTTTGTGAATAAAGTATTTAGAAGTTTTGGCATTAAAATATTTTTATTTTTAAAAAGACAACTCCCGCATTAGGGTGCAAGCCCTGTGTCGCGAGTAGAGGATTCGATCCCGGTCGATTTTTCTAGTCCCGGGATTCGGGATTATCAACATTTAATACCGGGATCCCGGGATAGTCCCGGGGTTGTATTGGTAATAGAAATTGGTAGCAAAAAGATAGTAAAACATATCAAAATCAACCTTTTATTTTAAATCTTTACTTAAATCTTTAAAAACAAAACAAAATTATAATTTCTTCTAATAAAATTAACAAACTAGGCCCTTATAAAATAGTTTAATGAAATAATTGCATAGTTTGTTTATTTTATAATAAACTTAAAAAAGACAACTTCAAAAAACAACGCATCCAACGTCTCATCCGAAAGCATACTTCTTAATTTGTTGCACAAATATGAAGCAGCGGTAAACGCGCGTTCAGGCTCGATGGAAGTTGGAGGAATCATCAATAATTTTTTATAAGCCTTCTCCAAATTATAACCTCGTGTGGAATTTCACAATATAAACATTCACTGTTTTTCAACTATATTTACTCATGCACATTAATGCATTGTTGTTTTTTTTAATAAATTAATTGTTTATCACCAATTAATAATATAAGTATCAATACTTACACGATCTGAAGCGTAATTTTTACACTATTTTACATACATAGGTACTTAATCTGACACCGGTCGATAGTAGAAACAAACGCAATCAGCTGTGTAAACAAGTTTCACGCACATTTTTATTGACTTATATAAAAAATATATAAGTCCCGAAAATCCCGGGATTCATTGAATTGAATCCCGAAAATTTCGGGACTAAAATATGATCGGGATCCCGGAATCCCTGTCTTCGGGATCCCGGGATCGAATCCTCTAGTCGCGAGGGACTTTACAAACATACAAATCACGGACACAAAGTACACCCAGACTCGGAACAACAATTTATGGATTACACAAAGTGGTGTCTCGTGTGGAAATCGAACCCACAACTCTTGCGTAGCAATCGGACACACTCCCACTGCGCCACAGAGGCAGTCAATACAATATTACATGTGTAAGAAATGAAGGAGATATATAAACTCGATTTTTTTGCATGCCTGTCAAACAGATTGAAACCCTTATGAAACTTGATTGTATACTCACAATAGGCATAGATATGAAGAGCTGCGTTAATAACCGTTTGAATTCCGTGTTGTTCATTGTGATAATAGACCTATAACAAAAAATAACAGATTTATTTATGATCAGACAGGAATGTATGGAGACATATAAAACAATAGCGGCCTGCCTCGTCTCTTCGCACGGACATTTCTCAACCATCTACACACATAATATGCATTTTACTTATAAAGTAAATGACAACTCACACAACGCTCTCTGATCCCAAACTAAGCAGAGCTTGTACTATGGAAACCAGACAACTGATAAACATATTTATATATTTCTAAATACATACATATTTTAGATAAATAACAACCAGACAAAGAATAAACCATCGTGCTCATCACACAAAGTTTTATCCTGGGTGGGGATCGAACCCACGACCTCTTGCGTAGCAGTCGGATACAATGCCACCGCGCCACAGAGGCAGTCATATAAACCAATACGGAACCCTAAAAATGATAGTAAAAACTGCAACGAAATCGGTTACTTTTAAGCGTACAAACAGCACGAAGCGACTTTGTTTTATACTTTGTATAGAAGTTAATAAAAAAGTCGGCGTGCACTTTTTGAAACTCTCCTACTTTTTGTACTATCTAAAGTTCTAAACTCAGACTATAGTCTGAGTAGTTATGTAAAGATATTGCGCAGGAGGATGATGATTTTATAAAAATATTTATATAATGCATTCTGTAGAATCTATACTAATATTATAAAGCTGAAGAGTTCGTTTGTTTGAACGCGGTAATCTCAGGAACTACTGGTCCGAATTGAAAAATTATTTCACTGTTGGATAGCCTATGTATCGAGGAAGGCTATAGGCTATATAATATCACGCTACGACCAATAGTAGCGGAGCAGCAATGAAAAATGTTGCTTTGTTGTTTTATGAAACTCCCCGACTTTTTATATCTAAAGTCGACATTAATCTGAGTAGATAGGTAACGAAGATATTGCGTAGGAGGATGATGATTTAAAAAAAACTTTATAAAATGCATTCTGTAGAATCTGTTATAAAATTAAATACGAGAGATCGTCTTAAACGCACACATACGCAGATATAACTACCTGCTACATAATTACATTAGAAAGTAAAAGCACGGCTGGTTTACCGAGAACGTCGGTCGACAGTTACGAATGGAGTTTTGGCTTATTGTTATAAAGAAAATCAAAGTTTTAACAATGGCTTTAGGCATATACATTGACGGATCAAGGGGGTTAGCCCCTGACAGACTCCAGTTTGTTAATTAATACTACGAAATGAAGAGACGAGCAGGTCGTGGCTTGATGGTAAGCGTAACGCTAGCCCAAAAATGGATCAGTGCAACCAAAATGTATAAGATTCCGGCGGCCTATCTGTGAATACGGCGAGTAGGTACACTGGGGGCAGGTCCCGCACTACCTCCAGCGTCTACCCCGGGTGCTTGAAGCTCTATTGAAAGATAAAAGGTATTGAAGAGGGAATCCAATCGAAAGAATGGGAGTAACGTAATGGCTAAGGCATCGGTCTCGCAATCGTGAGGTCGCGGGTTCGAATCCTACCCATTATACTACCGACGTGAACCCACTCCTAACACAAGCCTTTGAGCTTAGCTGGAGGGGTTAACAAGATCGCTAGTAATGTGGTACTCAATCCCACATTGCTAGTTATTTAAAAAAAAAAAAAATGCCAACGATCTGAATATCACCGCACTGCGCTCCACATTTAAGAGATTTAATAATAATAATATCTTGGGACAATTCGCACAACGCTATCTGATCCCTCTTGTACTATATTATATATGTATTTAGAAATATATAAGTATACTAGCTGTCCCGCGCAACTTCGTATGCGTAAATTTTCCCCGTTTTTGCAACATTTCTCGTCGCTGCTCCGCTCCTATTAGTCGTAGCGCGATGTTATATAGCCTATAGCCTTTCTCGATAAATGGGCTATCTAACAATTTTTTTTAAATCGGACCAGTAGTTCCTGAGATTAGCGCGTTTAAACAAACAAACAAACAAACTCTTCCGCTTTATAATATTATATAAGTATATTTATCAGTTGTCTGGTTACCATAGTACAAGCTCTGCTTAGTTTGGAATCAGATGACGTTGTGTGAGTTGTCCCAAGATATTATTATTAGATATTATTATAATTACTCATTAGTCTCTATAAAGTAGATTGTAGTGACAATTGTGAACTTTATAGTGCAAAATATTAAAAAATAAAACCAGGCAAGTGGAAGTCAGACCACGCACAATGTAGGGTTCCGTAGCCCCCATCCGATAAATGTGGCTTAAGTAGTGGGTTTCCTGTTACTTTTATTTCATACTTACTACGTTATATCTACTTAATAATGTTTTTCAATGGAATTGTACGAAAATTTTGTTACTTCTCATTTGATCAGCTGTTACTCGTAAACTTGTGAAGCCTACTTAGCTGTGATAGTTTCCCCTTTTTTTATTTCACTATATACTACTTACCTTGAATTTTTTCACATACCCTACATCAACCATTTATCTGGCGGGGGGGCGGGGGGTAATTGACTCTAACAAAAATTTGCACTTTAAAGCCTAATATTTTACGAACGGATCCCAAATCTAAAACCAACCCCTAAACGTTTTTAAAAGACCTATCTAATGATACCACACACGATGGTGTTGGTGACAAAAAAAAAAATACTCCTCCACTTTACATATAAGGGAGGTACCCCAAATATATATTTTTTTCATGATTTTATTCACTTTGTCGGCATAAGTAATATGTGTGTCCATGCAAAATTACAGCCTCCTAGCACTAACAGTTTCTGAGTAAAGGTGCGGACGGACGGACATGGTGAAACTATAAAGGTTTCGTTTTGCCATTTTGGCTACGGAACCCTAAAAGTGTGAATTTTAAACTACAAACATCCCAATATTAGAATGACTGATTTTAGTGACGTATTTGTGAAATGCAAGTCATAATAACGTCGCAATCAGCAGTCCATGACTGGCAAATAAAGTTACTAATAATAAGTTAGGTTTCTTCTTCAACCAAAACGTTTCAATATTTTTTTTACTTAAAAAGAAAACAATTAGGACTGTACACGTCATCTTCTTTTCGGTCTCTTTCCATTTATTTGTGAGATTATTTGAGATTGTTATAAAAGGATCTATCAGTTTTGTTCCTACTTTATGGAAATGGTATAAATAAAGAATTACCAATCACCTAATTAGTTTATTATTATTATTCAAGAGTTTTTACTAGGTAAGATAATCTTTCAAGATCAAATGAGGCGAGTGTTATCCACTGCCTGTGGTTGCAGAAGTTGCTTAACATTTACGTTCATTCACACCGACTCAGCACAAAATATCTCCTTCCGCATCACATAACTCCGATAATCGGATTTAGGACACGATAATCCAGTGATTATCGTGTCCTAAATCCGATATTCGTAGTTATGTGAATATATAAAAAATATGAAATTCTACAGTTAGAATTTCATATTTTTTACCCCTAGCCGCGATGCATTTTATGGTTTACTGCCATTAAACGGTGCTCTTATGAACTATGACCATATCAGAATATTATTTCCATTTCTTGAGTGTTCCTGATGCCACTGTCGTTACAGAGTATCAGCTAAGGATTTCAAAGTGGAAACGGGAACTCAAAGAAAATATTGATAACAAAATTTTCTAAGTGTGTGGTGTCTACAATCTCTACCCAAATATAAAGACTGCTGAAAATTCTGGCAACTCTTCCTATAAGCGGTGCGACATCAGAGAGATTATTTTCTACGCTAAGGCATGTAAAAACTTGGCCAAGATCAAACATGTTAGAAGAGAGGGGCTGACAGGTTTACGAGTAGCTCTTCTAAATATTCGTCCAGAGATAGGCCCAGACGTCTCAATTATTATCAACCGATTGGCTAATAAAAATAGAAAACTTCCATTTGTTGTATAATGTTTGCAATAAAATTGTGTACTGTGCAAGCAATAAAGTCTAATTTGCTCGACTTATTGTGTTAATATTAGTGACACCCTCCAAAATTTCCAGCTGCGTCCGCGCCTGTGACTGACTGACTGATTCATCAACGGGTTACAATCTAAAAAAATTGGCAGTTTATGCTTTTTATGTTGTAGGTATTACCACTAAGAAAGGTTTTTGAAATTTATCCCCTAAGGGGGTAAAATGGGGTAAAATAGGGGGTAAAATGGGGTAGATAGGTGAAATTTCGAGCTTGGATTTTTGGTTTGAAATAAAGAAACTCGTGTTTCAGTGTTTTGATCGAAAGTGACAATCAACCCTTAAGGGGGTAAAACCACCTACGCGGGCGAAGCCGCAGGCCACAGCTAGTATGATTATGATTGTATATTTCGAAATGTTGACGGCTATTTTTCTAAGTTTAATATCCATTAAAAGATATCGTAAATGGTAAGATTGGCTTTACTTAATCACGAACCTACGTAACATCTTTACAAGTGTTCTAACCAGTTTCCAAAGTAAATGCGTTTCACTATTTTCCTTTCAAATCGTTGCTCTCCTCGTATTTTTAACATCGTCTTACTTTAATACGTTTTAATATTGATATTGCAACAACATACTTTGTATGAAACCTGTTTTAAACAAACGGCTGCGAGTTTGCGAGTTCAATTGTCTAATTAAAATCCGGTTATGATATAAATAAAATACAGATGTGTTCTACTGACGATGACGTCGGCTTATCATACGATGTCTGTGATTAAAGTTTAAAGTTCTGAACTGTAGATCAAAGTATGCGAATGAAGAATCGATGTATACATCACTTTCAATTTCATCGATATTCTAGTTTTTGTCGCCAATATAATAATGCCTTGGAATACGGCGGTTATTGGTAACGGAGACCAAATAAAATCACAAGAAATAGATATAGCCAAACTACATAAAACACATGTGCATTCCAATCTAAAATCCTCCCCCCTTTACATCCTAGTTCCTTAGTCTGGTGAACGAGTCCGGGGTGGAAAAGTAAACCACGAAACTGAAACACGACCGAAGCCACAACGTGCTCTCCTAGACAGTAAAGAATTACATTTTTGGAATACGATCATCTATGGAGTTGCTGATAATAATGTTGCATTACCGCACTCAACTTTCGATATGCTAGTAAGAGGACTTAGCAGAGCTTTATCTAGGGTTCCAGTTGGACTAGGCGCGGCGCCCTGTGTGTATCCAGGGGCAGCGTAGGTGTGAAATGCCCGGAACGCAACAACATCGCGTCCGGGCATTGCCACTGGGCGGGCCGCCGACGGTATAACGAATTCCGGCGACCCGTTCGCAAAGGTGGCGAGCGATACACGGTGGGTTTAAGCCGAGGGTTGGGACCACTACGCGTAGAGTCACGATTGACCGTTCTCAGCAATCTCAGCTTGTGTATCTTAGGCTTCGCTAAATTAGTCTATGGTATATAGACTATAGTATTATAGACAAACACACTTAGAACACCAAACACTAAGACAACATACTTCTCAAAGGAGAGATAATAGAAGCTATAATCGGTAATGGGTCAGTGGGTTGGGGTCCGTGACATTACTAAAAAACAATGCATTATCTTATCATACTTAGATTATACACAGCTGTGTACTATCTAGGTAATTTTATGCTACGTGCGCTGCTAGGTTTTATCAATTACCTAATTATATGAAAATAGCCTTTTTATCGATACTTAATAGTACGTCATCAGATATAACTATAAACCCAAAATATATCGCAGTAATTTTGATATAATACTTACCTGGACTTTTAATCAATATAAGAAATCAATTTCCGAGTGTTGAAAACTATAGTCCAGATAGGTGGTTCGCTTCTGGCCCGGTTTGGCTACGGAAGTCTCGGGTTCAATTCCTGGGTCTGGACTTCAAATTTTTCTATCTTTCAAAAATGCAATTATTGTATTTGTTGAAAACTAGGTCTTAAAAGATTTATTGACAAACTGGCTTATAAATTAAAATAAAAAGAAAACATCATTTCGATGTTTTCTCCAAATGTGAAGAACTAAAACACTTCCTTAATCATAATACGTTAATAACAGTATTTTAACTACAAAATAGAATAGAAGACTAAACATTCGCATAATAATTCTGCTTTTCAAAAACAGCATTTTTGTGGTGTAGTTTATATGTTAGACCTAAGAGCCATACGGCCAATACTGGACAATTGCGCTATAAACATTTTGTAACACTGTGAGTCCATGGGTTTACACAATAAACGTGACCATTAGAAAAGGGGAATTTGAACAGTTCCAAAAGCCACCGAACGATCTTTCATTCACTGATGACACATGACACATGAAATTTATTTGGCAAGCTGGTAGGTAGTTTATAGGTAGAAAACTCTGGCTAAGAATGCATTTTTGGAAATTGTATCCCTACAAAAGGGTCAAAATTTGTATGGTCATACGCGGGGGACACCACAGACATAGTGCAAAGGCTTAGGAGGACTAAACCTTTTGAATTAACTTAGTGAAGTTCTTTGTACCTTTTGAATTAACGTAATGAATTAACTTTGAGAACACAAAAACAAAGTGTCTGACCTTTACTAGAGACAATAAGAAAGGTGACTATGGACACACTCTTAATATTATAAAATATTCCCCCTAGCAGTTTAAGTTTCAACAAAATTACTTATTAGTCTAAGACTAGATTGTAATCTGAATGAAAAACCTAAATAGGGTCTATCATTAAAATAAAAAAAAATACGCGGGTGAAATCGCGGCAAACGGTTTTAAACGCGATTTGTGAACCTTTCAAAAAAAAACTACGTGGCGGATTTTGATGAAACTTTGCAATGTTGTAGCTTATACATCAGATTTGTAAATAAATCAAAATGAAAGCGCACGCCATTATGCTCTTCTTCTCATGTGAGTCATGTGGTTTAAATAAGATAGTAGACATTCGCTCATTAATTTTAAATATTACCGTATGTAACACAATCACATTTTGACTTAAGTGTTTTAATTCAAACTAAAACATGATGACAACGCGTAATGTCAAGTTTTACATACAATACAGATAAATAAATATTCTATGCATTATACCTAACGCATTGTTCATTTTTAGACATTGTAGTAACTGTAACTAAGCGAAACATACAGCAAGTTGGTCTATAGGTTTTGAGATAACTTCTTTCTTAGTAATAAATGCAGGTTTTACTAATTCTGTTTGTGTTATTAAGATTGTTGTTAACCCCTGAGCCGTGGAATAAGTAAAACATCTTATAAGTTTGCCTTATGCATGGGCCCCACTGACGATCCATCCATCAATCCAAATGGCGTAGACGTTTGTCAAAAACGTAATCCATTTGAATGGATGTCATTCGGTTTTGGAATTCCAAACTGACGTTCACCCAGTCCAAATGGACGAATATCACGCCACGCCATTTGGAAGGCATCTGTATTGCCAGTGAGTGGGTAAATAAGGAAGCTTATATTAATTGTCTATGGTTTATCCTTTTGTCTTACTTACGGCCGGTCTCATTATTAGATCTATCGATGGATTTGGCTACTAGAGGTATATATTTGACATAAGCTCCATACAAAATATGTCAAAATTCTACCTTTTGTGGCCAAATCTATCGATAGATAGATTATTCAGACCGGCCGTTAGAACCTTCTCTTCATAAGCATAGGCTTATGGAGAGAAGCTAGGTCTCTATAAATGATGATAAACTTTCGCGATTTGTACACATTATGAAAATATATATATATATTACGGGTCGTAATCGCGTGAATAATTTAAGGTAAAATACATTACCTACTACTTGACCGTATTGCAACAGCCGTGGTCACGGGTAGACTCAGTCTACCCGTGACCACGGCCGTTGTAATACGGTCGAAACGTCGGGCAATAAACAAGGTATTTTACCTTAAATTATTCACGCGATTAAGACCCGTAATATTTATATTTTAACGGCCGGTCTGAATAATCTATGGTATGGACTATGGTAACCGTGGTGTGTCAAACCATGGTTACCATAGTCACAAAAGATAAAGACGGTCTCGCAAAATGACAAATTTGTTCTCTTTACTTCTTTTGAAACAAATTTATAGTGTTGACAGCAGACTTTAGTCTATTAACCGTACATTAACATGGAAGATTAATAATTTTGCGTACATCCATTCGGAAGGCTTCCAAATGAACTTATCGTCAGTGGCCACCTTTAGTTCATTCCATTTCCTACAAAGTTGTATAATTGGTTAAAACTATGTAACAGAAAATATATTCTTAAAGTCACACTGTATCTTTTAATAGTACATTCCATCCACAATTAAAATTCTGTGACCTCCTTGATCTTAACAATCTAAGTAGCAACATGTTAATTGAAAAATGTACATATAATATACAATCCTCTATTAATAATGCAGGAATTTGTGAAGATGGATGCATTGATGTTCCGTATTCATTCACATAAAACTACTAATCGATTTTGTTAAAATTCTACAGTAATATAGAATATATTATCAGAATATCAAATGGCATTGCAAATGGCGGTTATATACTAACATATAGATAAAACAATAGGTAAAGTACACTTCAGTAAATTCCTAACACTATACTAACTACGGTAGACATGCCTTTATGCCATAGATATGATTATGATAAAACAGAAAGAGATAACAAATATTACGTCTAATAATAGCTAAGAGCGGTTTCAGACAAGCGTTTTAGACGCGCGTTTAAGCTCGTTTTTGGAAGCGCATGCAGGCGCGTGTAGGCGCGCCTTTTGCCACACGCGCAACTATACTCTCAAATCTATACTAATATTATAAAGCTGAAGAGTTCGTTTGTTTGTTTGAACGCAGTAATCTCAGGAACTACTGATCTGAATTGCTGTATAACATCACGCTACGACCAATAGGAGCGGAGCAGCAATGAGAAATGTTGCAAAAACGGGGAAAATTTACGCAGACGAAGTTGCGCGGGACGGCTAGTACTATATATGCTCGTATAAAAGGGCTAAAATACATTTTGAAGTAATTTTTGAATCGTTTCTTTCTCGTTATCGTTACTTCGCAGTTCTTGGTAAAGTGTATTAAACTGACAGACTGTTTCTTTTTTTTTTTAAGTCGACGGCAATGAAGTAACGTAAATGGCAATGTTTCTTCGTCACGATCCATGTTGATCCTAACTCAACACTACTGGTTCGAGCGAACACGCCCAAATATACCCATGTAAGCAAGTTCAGCTTTTTTAAGCGCGAAAAGTAGCGCTCGTGTAAGCGTGTAATCCAAAACCACCGTACACGCGCAGGAAAAACGCTAGTCTGAAACCGCCCTAAATACTGTTGAATAATTAATTTATCTGACCAATAATAAACTGGTACCTATGTTGACCTTGAATTAGTTTAGGTGTCAATTTGAGCATTTGTCTGATGATAAATAAATATCACCCTTTTTATTAATTCTAAATAATATTAATGAGGATACATTGCAATCCAGTGACAAGCAATAGATAGGCTTAACAATATCAATATTTCAAAGTTTTAAGAAGCAGTGGTAGCCTAATGGCTAAGGCATCAGACTCGCAATCATGAGGTAGTGGGTTTGAATTCTACCCATTATACAACCAATGTGAACCCACTCCTAACACACGCAATTAAGCTTAGCTGGAGGGGTTAACAAGATTGTGATATGGAACTCACAATCCCACATAGCTAGAAAAGTTCAAAATTCTTTGATGATTTGAAATATTGTTTTTTTTATTTGACAAATCATATTGTTTAAACTTTATTTTTAACTAACTGACTCAGCTCTATAGCCTTGCTTGATAAATGGGCTATCCAACAGTAAAATAATTTTTCAATTTGGACCCATAGTTTCTGAGATTATTGCGTTCAAACAAACAAACTCTTCACCTTTATAATATTAGTATAGATGTACAATAAAAGTCCTGTTCTGTTCTATAGTGTACTTTCATGACTGTGATTGTGCTAAATTCATTGAAAAACTGACAAAGGCTAAGTGACTTGCATAGACTGTAAATGCCATAATATTTTCATTTATGTAATAAAAAAAAATGAGACAATCCTCCTCAATTGTATTTTTAACATTCTATTTATTACTATTGTAATATTTCCCATCAGCCATTTTTAGCCAAGAATCTTAGTTCTAGATATATAATTATGCTTCATTTTTCTTTCATAACAGTTTAGTTTAGTTTTATTATTTTCACATATTAACAAACCTCCATGCTTAATTCTTGAGCCTTCAAGTTTAAGCTAAGCTAAAGTTTGTAATATGCAAATAGTTTGAAATCACAAATGAAAACTCCTTGTAATACTCACCCTTCAATTAATGTGGTATGCTGAATAAGCCATAAGTCGCACATAGACCTTGATATCAAAGATACAGCTATGAGTGCCATAAATCCACTTTCTTTGCTCCATACAGATGGCATCATAATCTTCCATACTGCTTTCAATTCCGCTATAAACTTTGCATCAACCTGGGCCCTTGGTCCTTTTTTATTTTTATCTTTTATCATATATTGGATCTGTTCTTCCGGTGACAAACGGCCTGGTTTTGCATTTTTCTGTTTGCTGAAAAATATTAATAATATTTATCAAGTTTATTGTCAATGTCATTGTGATAAAATTAATTTATTGTGTTTAATTATGTAACAAAACTTACAACACATGTAATTATTCATTGAGAACATGATAAGGAATGATTCAAAGTCTAAATGATAATTTTTTTTTCTGAATGTACCTTTTATTTTCATATAAGAATGAAACGAATAATTAAATGAAATAGATATATTACTAATAGACTTGTTGTGAGATTGTTATTAAAGTAGATATTTTATTATTTGCAGAACATCCAATTGTAATGTTTTATAGCACTTTTTAATCAAGGTTATCTACTGTAAACAAAACCATGAACTCCTAACTCTGTATGACTATTATAATATTTACCTTGACTTTATATAATTTTTTATAACCCATGCGCTGAGAGCAGCAGAGGCTGCTAGCGCGATTTTCACATCAGTCCGAGAAGTTATTTTACTAAAATTCGGCGCCATTTCGATTTACTTTAAACTGATGTATTTAGCAGCATTGAGTTTAATTAACACACACGTATCAGCACCACGGGCACTAAACACTCACTTCATCACGAATAAAAAAATAATACAATCTAATTTTATGGAAAATCGTACGATTCGATCGGACGTCACACTCCCACACTCATTCATCAGTTAGTGTTGTCCATTCTACATTCTCATGGTAATGTCAATGTCAGTTCAACATCGACTAATTGAAGAATCTATTTTCGTTTAATAAAAAATCATTGTTGTAATAAAAATCAATAAAAAAAATATTTTATTTTACAATATTTGTAAGCCAATAGTTAAAGCAAAAATGTTTTCTTCTAGGTTACGTTTTATTCTCTAACGATCTAAGCTATCGATGTTTACGACAAATGAAACTTAATAAAATATCGACATTATTATAACTCTATGATCGACATCAAAGAAAATGTCTTTGACGTAATGAACATATCGATGTTGCTATTAACATCTTATTAGAACGAAGTACCTAATCAATTCTTTTGGGTCATTCATTTATCGTACCTACTTGGCTCATAAATTATAAACGAATACAGCGTTGAAGCGGACAATTATGAAACTACTCTAAGCAGCTAAACAATATCATGTTATTGTTTAGCTGCTTGGCAATAGATGGCATTAACATCGGTAAAATTACATACAATGGCAGGTCTTTGTCCGCCTTATTCCAGAAGCTGGACTAAACCTGGTTTGACGAAAATCCTAGTTTAAACCATGGATCTACGAAAATCTTTATTACAAAACGAGGTTCATCGCTTAATCGATGATCATTGTTACAGTACAATATCTTTGTGCTGTATCTACAATCTACATCACAATCTTATGTTCCTTATCGCACGTTCAGTATCTATTAAATGTTTCTACTATCTGTTATCAACACGAAGTCGTTAGTATATAAGATGCACCTTTGGATAATTATAACCAGACTATACTACATCTTTTGTCTCATTTATACCTAATCATATACTGCCAAGAAGTTTGGCAAATTGGTGACCCCGACGAACGAATACGCAGCAAGAAACATGGCACAATCACCGTGCAAGGCGAACATAAATCAGCAAGGAACACTTGAAGTAGCTGCTGGCACCTCGGTTTTATCCCGCATTCCGGAATTTTGGAAAGACCAACCAAGATTATGGTTCACGCAACTAGAAGCCATATTAGCACCACAGAAGCAAGGAGACGAATACAAATACTGTACAGTAATAGCAAAGTTATCCAAGGAAGAAATACTACAAGTTAGTGACCTAATCACTTCACCACCGACTATAGATAAATACAAAAACATCAAGGAACGTTTAATTGATTGTTACGAAGAAACAGAACAGCGACAGTTTCAAAAATTAATATCAGAGACAGAACTCGGTGATCAAAAACCTTCGCAGTTATTACGTCAAATGCGAGTCCTCGGGAGAGGAAAAATCAGTGACGAAACAATTAAACTACTATGGTTCAGGCTTTTACCAACATCAGTTACTACGGTTCTAGCAGTTACGGAAGACATGGAAATTGACAAACTGAGCCAAATTGCAGACAAAATAATAATGAATTCAAAAGTAACCGAAATATCAGCTGTTAGCAACGACACTTCAAACGACAACAATACAGCATGCATTTTAGCCCAGCTAGCAAAATTACAGATAGATATTGACGCAATTCAGCAAGGTCAATATGGCTATCGACCCAACACGCACAATCATTTCAAGAAACGTCAACAATTCCCGATTATGAGGTCGAGAACAAACTATAGAGGAGCAAATCGATTTTGTTACTACCACGAAAGATTCGGAAAATATGCAAAGAACTGCATTAAACCATGCGGTTGGAAACCAATGACTTACGTACGGAACCAGGGAAACGAATAAGAGCACAGACAACGGCGAAACTCTGTGCAATCCACCCATCCAATCGCCTCACCATTACCGACCGAAAAAGTGGTATGAAGTTTTTGATTGACACGGGCGCAAATATTTCAGTCATTAGCAAGCAACAGAGACATTCAATTTTACAAAATGAACAATACACACTATACGCTGCAAATGGGACTAAAATTAGGACTTACGGCGAGAAGACGCTTACCTTGAATTTAGGACTACAACGATGTTATAAATGGAATTTTGTAATCGCCGATGTTACACAACCAATAATTGGAGCAGATTTTCTAGAGCACTATAAACTATTAGTCGACATAGCAGGTCGCAAACTTATCGACAAAGTTACAGAGCTGACAACGCATGTAACTTCGGAAAAAGCGACACAACAAACAATTCGTACTATCGCAGTGGGAACGAATCCACGTATTACGCAACTTTTAAACAAATACGAAGACATCACGAAAGGGTCCTCTCTCCGCAATGCGCCCAAACATAAGATTGAACATCACATTATCACTACAGGACCACCCGTCGCAGCTCGGGCAAGACCATTACCTCCAGAAAAATACGACATAGCCAAAAAGGAATTTCAAAATATGATAGAACTCGGAATTTGCCGACCGTCAGATAGCCCATGGGCAAGCCCATTACATATGGTAAAAAAGAAAAATGGCGAATGGAGACCGTGCGGAGACTATCGAATGCTCAATAGCACGACAGTACCGGACAAATACCCACTACCAAGATTAACTGACTTTACATACATATTAGAAAATAAGAAGATACTAAGCAAGATAGATATACGTAAAGCATACCATTGTATTCCTGTTAAAGATATAGAAAAAACAGCCATCATCACACCTTTTGGACTTTTTGAGTACTTAAGAATGCCTTTCGGATTACGCAATGCGGCACAAACATTTCAACGATTCATGGATTCCTTATTTAGAGATTTAAACTTCGTATTTATATTTGTAGACGACTGTCTCATCGCATCGGACAACGAAGATTTGCATTATCAGCATTTAGAAACGGTTTTCAAACGTTTACACGAGAATGGAATAACCATTAATCTCGAAAAATGCGAATTTCTCAGAAGGGAAATAGATTTCTTAGGTTATCATATAACGAGCCAAGGAATACACCCTACCGAAGAAAATTACAAAGCACTCATGGAATTTCCCAAACCGAAAACAATTCAAGAATTAAGAAGATTTCTGGGCATGGTCAATTTCTACAGAAGTAATATTCCACGTGCAGCGGAAAATCAAAGAATTTTAAACGAATATCTACATGGTTCAAAAAAGAACGATAATTCACCTGTTCCTTGGACAACGGAAGCAGACAAAGCTTACGAAAAATGCAAGGAAAGCATGAAAAACGCAGTGTTAACAGCGCATCCTTCCCGCAACGCATCACTAGCGCTCATGACCGACCTACTTGCGATGGTGGAGTTTTACAACAAAAATCCGGACGCAATTGGGAACCATTAGGATTTTTCTCACAAAAATTGAGCGAAACTCAACAAAAATATTCTACGTTTGACAGAGAGCTGTTAGGAATATACATGGCCGTCAAACATTTTCACAGATTAATCGAGGGAAGAGAATTTACAATATTTACGGATCACCGACCTTTGACATACGCATTCTCCCAAAAACCATCATCAAACGATACACCGCGACGGGTCCGGCAGTTAGATTTCATTTCACAATACAGTACCAACATTCAACACATAAGCGGACGTGACAATATTACCGCCGATGCCTTATCTCGAATAGAGGAAATATACGTGCCATCACCTATTGATTACGCTGAATTGGAAAAATGTCAATTAACAGATAATGAACTAAGTAAATTACATGACAATAAAAGATTAAAATTCAAAAACATTACGCTTCCGGGTTCCACAATAAACATCACCTGCGACACGTCTACTGGAAAAAGCCGCCCCTACTTACCAAAGCATTTTCGCAAACAAATTTTCGATACCATTCATGGTATGAGCCATCCAGGAAAAAGAACTACGAGAAAAATGATAACCCAAAGGTATTTATGGCCGTATATGAACAAAGATATCAATAATTGGTGTAGATCATGTATAGCCTGCCAAAAATCAAAAATACAACGACATACGATATCACCTCCTGGTACATTTATGACAGCGCAACGTTTTGAAATCGTTGCGCACAAACACATGTGAGCAGGTTGCGAGATCCTTGTAGACGAAAGTGTTCATCGTTGATGCTCGAGCTCTCGGAGAAGGTGTTAGTGACGTCATCGTTTCGGTCAGCTGACGGACGAAATCCGCGTCTTCAATGTTCGACGTTGTAGGTACGAAGAAATCAGACGGAATGCGAAGAGTCGAGCCGTATGTCATTAATGCCGGGCTGACAGATGAGTCGTCACGTAGTGCATTTCTAAGCCCTAGTAGTACCGTAGGAAGTTCGTTGACCCACCTCCCGTCGTTCGTTCTCGCCATCAGTGCCGCTTTGAGGGAACGATGCCATCGCTCGATTTGTCCGTTCGCTTGGGGATGAAAAGCCGTAGTCCGTATTCGAGTTACGCCGAGTTTCTTCATGAGTGAGGTAAACAGTGACGACTCGAATTGTCTCCCTTGGTCCGTAGTAATCTGCAGAGGACAGCCGAATCGTGCTATCCACCCGTCGTACACAGCCTTCGCGACGGTCTCAGCTGTGACGTCACGTGTGGGAATTGCTTCAGGCCATTTGGTACAGCGATCTATCATCGTCACGAGGTATCTATAATCTTCCGATGGAGGTAAGGGCCCGACTATATCGACGTGCACATGTTCGAAACGCGACGACCGTTGAAACTCGCCGAGTGGACTCACGACGTGTCGTTGAACTTTAGCGCGTTGACAGCTGATACATGATTTCGCCCAAGTACCTACGTCCTTGTTGATCGACGGCCAGAAGAACTTTGTAGTCATAATTCTTCGCGATAGTCGTACTCCCGGGTGACTAAGTTCGTGCTGCGCTTTGAAAGCTGGGACGCGATACGGCGGTGGTAGGTATGGACGAGCGTTCGCTGTTGATGTTTCGCACCATATCGGTCGTTGAACTCCCGGTAGGTTGACGCGCGTAAACTTGAGATTCGGATTTTTCATAGATTCGCGTAGTTCGGAGTCCTCTTGTACCTCCGCGAGTCTATTATAGTCGACGGTTGCGTTGAGTACTTCGACTTCAGCGATACGTGACAACGCGTCAGCTGCTTCGTTCTTATCACCGTGAATGTACTTGATGTTAGTGCAAAATTGACTGATGAAGTGTAGTTGTCGCTCTCGTCTTGGTGTGTCGCTGCTACTCGGCGTTCTTGTTAGCGCGTACGTCAGTGGCTTGTGGTCGGTACATATTGTGAGGTCATTGCCCTCTACGAGTCGGCGTAAGCTCTTAACAGCTGTATACATTGCTAATAATTCGCGATCGTATACACTGTACTTACGTTGCGTCTCGCTCATCGTTTTGGAGTAGAAAGCGAGTGGTTTCCACGTATTGTCGATCTTCTGTTGTAGAACGGCACCAATACTGCTGTCAGATGCGTCGGTGAGAAGACATAGTGGAGCGTTAGGTATGGGATGCGATAAGACGGTGGCCTCGAGTATGCTTTGTCGGCATTGCTCAAAGGCTTGTTCGGCTTCGGGTGTCCATAATATTGGTGATTTATCGTTTTTCTTACTATTGTGTAGGTATTTGTTTAACAGATGTTGATGTTCGGCTTGGTGGGGTAGGCAGCTACGGTAGAAGTTTATCATACCTAGGAATCTTCTTAATTCTTGAACTGTGCTTGGTTTTGGAAACTTGAGTATGGCTTGTATGCGATCTTCAGTGGGTTTGATACCGGCCGATGAAACTTCGTAGCCGAGGAATTGTATCTTGTCCTTGCCGAACTCACACTTGTCGACGTTAAGTGAGACACCGTAGTTGTTCAGTCGTTCGAGTACCTGATGTAAGTGACGCTCGTGTTCCTCTTCTGTTTTCGAGTGGACCAACACGTCGTCGACGAAACAGAATACATTGTCGTCGAGTCCTCGCAGTACTTCATGCATAAAACGTTGAAATGTCTGACCTGAGTTACGAAGACCGAATGTCATGCAGTTAAACTGAAAGAGGCCAAATGGGGTTATTATGGCCGTCTTCGCAGCATCTTCATTCTCCATTGGTATCCAAAAGTACGCCATTTTTAAATCGATTTTTGAAAATATTTTCTTTCCGTGCAGTTGGTACGTGAAATCTTGAATTCGCGGAATGGGGTACCGATCGGGGGTTGTCACGGCGTTGAGACGGCGATAGTCGCCGCATACGCGAAGTGAACCGTCCTTCTTCTTAACGACGTGTAGTGGACTAGCCCATGGACTATTCGACGGCTTGCAGATACCCATCTCCATCATCTTCTCGAACTCTAACTTCGCTGCTTTGTACTTATCTGGTGGCAGGGGGCGTGGCCTCGAGTAGATCGGTTGTCCTGTTGTCTCGATGCGATGTGTTACTTCGTGTTTCGTCGGTACTTTGAGTGACATGGATCGCAGAACGTCTGGGTATTGTTTCAGCAGGTCGTGATAGGCGTGGTTGCGGTTGATGACGTAAACGGCTTCGGTACTTTGCACTGTGATGGTGTTTACACTGAGGTCGGTGATGCGGTCGATGAGTTTGCGGTGATGTAAATCGACTAGCAATTCGTGCCTCGCTAGAAAATCTGCGCCTAGAATTGATGTTTTCACCTCAGCGACCGTGAACGTCCACTTGTAGGCTCTACGTAAACCCAGGTTGAGCTCGAGTGTACGTTCTCCGTAGGTACGTATCTCCGTTCCGTTTGCGGCGAACAATCTGTAGGTATTTTCTGTCGGCTTCGTGGGTTTCTTATTTCTAGCGGCTAACACAGATATGTCGGCTCCGGTATCGACGAGAAACTTCTCTCTGCTGTTAACATCGACGACACATAGGCGGTAACTTGGTTTGTTAACATCGACGCCCGCCAACGTGGATGAACGTTCTAGTTTTCCGACTTCTGCTTCTGTTTAGCACACGGCGGTTCACATTTTCGGGCTTCGTCACCAAATTGAAAATGATAATAACATACCCAATCTGGATCTCCGGGCTTACGGTTCGTGTAGGCACGTACTCGCGAGTTCGACCGCGATCGATTTTGGCGGTAACGGGAATGATGCGTCGAATTTTGTTGTCTCGTGCGAAGTTCGGCGATTTCTAGCGATAATTTCTCGATCTGTTTAGATAGTAGGTCAAACTGCAGGTTTTCGTTTGGTACGTGTTTTCTTTCGAGCGTATGCGCGGAGTTTAACGATGTTGATGGCGACGGACACGTGGGACGCACGGCGACCGCGGCAACCGTCGCAGGTTCGAAGTGTTCCACCATTTTGTCAGCCATCGCAGCTAGGCCTTCGAGCGACGATTCGGTGTTCACGGCGAGCACGGCGCGCACTTGCGTAGGTAATTGATTGAGCCACATTACCTTTAACGCCTCTTGGGTCAGCAATTTCCCGCCTAAATCAGTCATCTTGCGCAGTAACTGGCTAGGCTTCATGTCGCCGAGTTCTAAGCCGCTGAGCAGCTTCTGCAACTGGCGATGGTCGGACTCTTGAAACGTGGAAATCAGCCTATTTTTCAGTGTAGCGTATTTGTTGCTCGCGGGCGGGCTCAGCACGATGTCGGCGATCTGCTCCAGGTCGTTGCAGCCGAGCAACGGGACGACGAGATTGAACTTCTGATCTTCTCCAATTCTGCTAGCCGCAACGGCGGCTTCAAACTGCGCGAACCATAGGCGTGGGTTTTGGCGCCAAAATGGCGGCAGACGCGCAGGCAGCGAGATTGTGGCGACGTCACACGTAACGGTCGTTACCTGTTCTTTCACGTCTTCTACTTCTTGTGGGCTGGTTTCCTCTGTAGACATCTTGGAGTTGCTCCTTGATCACGTCGGGGTCACCAATTTACTGATAGGGTGTTCAGTCTTGAGGTTGCAAAATAAAACTCACGTGTGATGTATAAGTAAAAGGTGAAAGAGGTATATTAAATAAAAGTGGCACGTTATATTTACAAAATAAGGTTCGCAAGTTGTATTGCATGTAGCAAGTCAGTGCATCGCGACCGACCAATCACGACGACTGCGGTGCATTCTCGGCGCCATATATAAACGTGTGGCACAGCGCGCGGCTTAGTGCATAAATAGTTATTGCGTTGGGATGTCGTCTTTTTCAGCACGCGCGCTACGGTGTCGGCGTCGCGATGTCGGGCGCTATCGGCGGCTTGGCATGTAGGACGCCACAACATATTGACATCGTCGGACCACTTCCGATTTCACAAGGGAAGAGATATTTAATCACAATCATAGATCATTGTACGTCATGGCCCGAAATATTTCCGGTAGAAGATATAACTGCAGAAACAGTAGCCAAGACACTTTTCGAAGGATGGATTACTCGTTTTGGATGTCCATTGCGCATTACTACGTATCAAGGCCGACAGTTTGAATCAAGAATATTTGAGTCACTCTCACAATTTTTGGGAATACATAAAATTAGGACAACACCTTATCATCCACAATCCAATGGAATGATAGAGAGATTTCATAGAACTTTAAAGGCGGCGTTAATGACAAGAGAATCCAACGAAAATTGGTTAAAAGAAATTCCAACAGTTTTACTCGGGTTGCGGAGTAGCTTGCGAGAAGACACAGGTTATAGTTCAGCAGAGATGACATATGGAACGCCAATACGACTCCCTGGAGGATTTTTTGAGTCATCAGCAGCACAGTTATCAACGTACGAAGAGTTTGTAAAACAAATTCAAAAGGACATCACACAAATGACATCAATTCCGAAAAGAAAAAAACACAATCAAGCTATATTTGTGCATCCCGAACTCAAAGAATGCTCACACGTATTTGTTCGGTGTGATAGAATTAAGAAAGCCCTGACACCGCCGTATGAAGGACCCTACCCAGTAATTAGTAAAACAGATAAAACATTTTGCATTAGAATTAGGGATAAAGAGACAGTGATATCAATTGATAGATTGAAACCAGCTTTCATGATCAATGACGAATCAAACTACGTGCCAGATTCAAAGGATTGCGACAGGCATTCACACACGTACACTACACGATCGGGACGTAAAGAAAAGCCAGTAGTACGTCTATAAAAAATCGCTGATATAAGCAAGCTATTCGTATATATATTAACATAGATCTTAACATATACCATTAATTCACAACTATTCGTAACAACAAGACATCTAAAATGGGAAATCAAAGTTCTAAGGACCAGATAACATACAATACGGACAATTGCCTCAATCAAAACGAAGCGGACCAACTCCGTAACCTGATCCAGGAGGACTTACGGTGGACAAGAAATGTTGCAATGGGACAGATTATTTTAACAATCGGCGTGATCCTAATTTACGGCATAATGAAAACACTGGACAGAAGAATGAAGAGTTTAACGGAAAAAAAAAACACTCGTGCAACAGCTAAGTCAAAATTACAGACGTCAGCAAATCACACCACAACTGTTGTGGTGTGATTTGCTGACGTCTGTAATTTGCCGTGCTTGCGATATTGGCAGTAAGTGACTGTAGTCATATATTGAGAAAATGGCGCGCAAACTTTTTGTTAGTATTTTACTTTGTCTGCTTTTTGCCATTGAGTTTTTCAAAATATGATAATTGGAATATGTGACTTAAGAGATGTTCTGTAAATGTAGTTTAACGGTTAGCTTCTTGTTAAATTGGATAAATTATAAATGGCATAAGACCGTTTATACTAAGTACGAGTTGACTGCCATAAGACATTGTTTACATAAAATAACTGGAGTAAGTACGTAGTTACTGTTCTTATGGTAAGCGACTAGTACAATAGGGTACTTAGAGCTCTTTAAAAAAAACAAGTAAATGTATCAAAAACATGTTTTCTTCATTCATTTATTAATAAAAACACTTACATTAATGTTTTAAAACTATATTATTTTAAGTATCACAAAGAATTTGGACCATAATTATTTCTATTTAAACAAAAATAAACATTCTTATTACTTTCTATTTAAACAAAAATAAACATTCTTATTACTTACATATATTTTAATTATTAATATAGAGATAAATCGACACTTCAATAACTATTTATTGAAGTGATATAACAAGCTTTTGAAGATTGAGATCAGTTGAATAAAAATATCTTTATTAGTTAAAGAAATTAAAAAAAAACATACTTATTAATCATGAAACATAATCAACACTGAAATAAAAGTTTTTAAACTATCTCTAATAAAGCTAACATTGTATATTGAGATCAATTTAACAAAAAATAGCTACTACTTAGTTAAATGTATAACTATGTGTTGCTTGCAGCTTAATCAGAATCATTATTAGCATCTGAAACAGGTAAGCTTAGCCAAAACTCTTTTCTATTATCTGGCATAAGGTTCAAAAGGTTCTTTAGTATGCTGTTCTTAATTGATTCCGGTATACCCCTGGGGGATGATTTTTGAACAAATTGAGGAAATTTTCTTGCTTTCATATATTTTATTTGAAGAAAGTCTAAGATTTGTTCATTTTTGTCACTGTGATTATTTTTATACTTGAGGGTGAATTCTCCCCTTTTCGCTATTATAACCATAATATCTTTGAGGTATATTCTTGGTTCAGTTTTGCGCACTTTGTGTTGTGAAGACAGATCACTATAATTATAAAAATCGGCTACTTCCATTACTTTTACAACATTTTTTGTAGAATTCGCTTGCCGCACAGCATCAACAAAGTCAATAAAGTCGTAGACTTTATTTTTTCTCTGTAAAGCCTGTTCTACCTGGTGGTGGAAGTTGTCGGCAGACATGTAAGTATGGCCGGGCTCAAAATATTTAAGGGTAATTGTTTTCGCATTTATATGGGTGCTGTTAATAATATACACCAAGAAACTCAAAACTGCCCAGTTTTTGTTCTGGGAAGAACAATTGTCCATCCACAAGACTATATGTTCAGCATCCCGCTTAGTCCACAAAAATGCATTTAACGTAGAGATGATATCTTCTTGTCTTCGCCCAGACACAGCTTCATGCCAAACTGCTGCGAAGGGCACATTTTTTGTGTCTTTTTTTGCTGATCCTAGTGGCACATAACTTTCATTGTAGGCAATTATACGTGTACAAAATATTGCGCGTTTAAATTGGTCCATCCGAGGTAACATGACGACTTTTTGTAAATCCATTGAGTAATAAATGGCATGTGGTTCATTTGCAGATTTTTTGATATCCTCTTTATATGATTTGCGCGATTCCACATATCTAAATTTATGCAACTTAAAATTCATGCAGAACTCACAATCTTCACTTTGCGATTCATGTTTCTTATCATGGTGCAAGATATATTCAGCACATATTTCGCATTCTTCATTTCCTAAATGTGCAAAGGAAATATGCATTTCATCACGAACAATTTTTCTATACACCTCAAAAGAAACTATTTGATCTGGATATTTTTCAGAAAATTGATTATGCATTAATGTAATTGTTATATCGCTTGGCAAGTACAATCTGTGCGGGGCATGCTCACGTCTATAATGCGAACTTACAGGTCCAAATGAGTTAATATGAGTTTTTATTACGTCTCTGTCAAAATTGCTTTTTCGTTTGTAATGTCCCCTCTGACTGTGTTGTTCATCTATAGGTCTTTTTAATGCTAACAGAACTCTTTTATCATTTTTATGATTATACCCTAATGTTGTTAAAAAGAAGACTTTACACACCTCAATTTTATTTTGACCCATATAAAAGTAATAAGTATAAGTTACGTTTCGTTTTGGTGTTTCTCTGTTTGTATTTCTTCTGCATGCAACTTGTTTTATATCAACTAAAGTTTTTATAAAACTACCTTTTAACTGCCAGCTTAAGGAAGCATACTCACGATTAATTTCTCTCTTGCGTTCATCACATATGTTTTTAGTACACTTTTTCTTACATGTTTCTGTACATGGGTCTTTTAAAGTTAGTTTCTCTATTTCTAATTTAGTCTTTTTCTCTCTCCTTTCCGCTAATGGTTCCTCAAATTTTCTTCTCTTCCTTGGGTTTCCCTTTTTTGTTAGTCCTTTATCTTCCTGTTCTTCTTGTATCATATTTATATCTTTGGTGTCTTTTTCTTTTCTTTGTACTGAAGTCGATGCATGATTTTTGCAGTCTAAATAAGTGTCATTGGCTATAAAATGTGAATAACAAAGTAAAGATAAGCACTTTCCGCAGGTACTAAATATTTCTTCGTTACAGTCAACATACTCACATTGTTTGTTAACTGGTGTCGTTGCCTGTTGTTCCTTTGACGTAGAATTGTGTGGGCCATCTTGAAAGCAATGTTCTTCGTCTGAATTAATAGGTATATTTATTATGTTAAAATTATTTTCTTTATCTCGATTTTCGTTCGATAAAATAACTATATCACAGGTGTCTTTATCAGTGGAATATGGATAATGGTTCTCACACTTTGGAAATTGATCTTCAAAATGGAGTAAACACAAAAGACAAAAACATTTTTCACACGTGCTGAACGGTTCTAAATTACAATTTTCAAATTCACAATGTTGGAAAGATTTCTTTGGTAGTAGCTTGATATTATTAGCAATAGTTAAAGTTTCATCAGCTGATAGCGTGCAACTGTTTATATCTCCTTCTGGTATATAATCTTTATCCTTACTATCATCAGATTGTGCATATGGATCTTCTTGATTGTCTATAAAAGTATCATCAGGCATTATAGATAATGGCAATTCTTCATTACAATATAAAATATCTGCTTCACAAGGATTGTTATAGTCATCCGCTGTACTATCAAATCCCACGTTTATAAGTTGGCGTCCTAATGGTTTTCGATTTCGCATTTGGGCAAACTTAAGCATAGGGTCGTAGTTTGGTTTAGTAGGCATTTCTTTGAACCAGGTTTCTATGTTTTGAAAATTGTACATATGCGAAAATTTATAATTGGTGGAATATTCATTGCGGTAATCAAAAATTTCTTTATGATCATTGAAATCATACCAGCGGGAAAATATTGTTTCGATGTCTGTAACTGTATGTTGTTTTTTTGTTTGTTTTCCCTTTTTAATTATTAAATCTTTCCTGGAGACCATAATCTGGAATAAATAAAAATAAACATTACACAATCGTTCTCCCAATTACAATAAATACACGCGAAAAAAAAAAAAGAATCTTTTCTCCCAATTACAACAAATACACGCACAAAAAATACGAATCCGTTCTCCCAATTACAACAAATACACGCGAAAAAAAAACGAATCCGTTCTCCCAATTTCAACAAATACACGCAGAAAAAAATAAATCGAAAATACTTACGTAAATAATTGGTGGCGCGGTGCAAGCGCGCGCGCACAACCTCTTGCTAAACGGGAGCTGGCCGCACTAATCGATCAACATACACCCAGCTCCTTTCCGCGAGCTCCCCGCCCCGACCCTCCCTGGAGCAGGATACTCGTGCCTCATAATAACTCACTACTTCACAAGTCACTTATTTATTTATTTAAAAAGCAGGGATACCTACAAGTTTCGATATGATAATTTTCAAATGAAATACTTGAAATAATAAGTTAATGTATATTTTATTTACTTATTTTATCCATATTACGTGTACTGTGTACTCCTGTTATTTGAAGTATTGTATGTACTAAAAGGAATAGTTTTGCTTAAAATATCTGGAGTAAATGCACTTACTGTTGATATAATATGTAATTAATTTACTGAAAACAAAAAGCATTGCTTATTGTACCTGGAGTAAGTAGACATACTGCTGTTATTGTAAGTAATTACCATAATAAAAACAGCTAGTTTCGTTTATTATATCTGGAGTAACTAGACTTACTGCTATTATGGCAAATAATTAGTATTTTTAAATATTAACATTTGCTTACTATAATCACAGTGTGTATAGTTACTGCGGTAATAATAAGCAATATTATAACGCGAATGTACGCACTACACCTAAAAGCCAACAGTAAGTATATTTACTTCTATTTTCATAAGTGAGCCTTCTAACTATGTAGATGATACTGCTGTTATCGTTATTGAATTTATAAGTTACCGCCTAATTATAACATAGGTGTCCGATTATTTATATAGAATGCATTACGCTGATTCTGAATCTGCACTTAACTCAATATACTAAAAAAACATACTTACTGCCATTATCGCAAGCACGGCAGTATCAAATTCCACCGCGTACAATAGCATTATTATTTATATACATCAGCAAATAACTAGTAAGGTCTAGGTCAAATTTATATTGTAAACACTATTACCATAAATTTTTTTTAAAGGGGGGTGTACTGTTACAGTACAATATCTTTGTGCTGTATCTACAATCTACATCACAATCTTATGTTCCTTATCGCACGTTCAGTATCTATTAAATGTTTCTACTATCTGTTATCAACACGAAGTCGTTAGTATATAAGATGCACCTTTGGATAATTATAACCAGACTATACTACATCTTTTGTCTCATTTATACCTAATCATATACTGCCAAGAAGTTTGGCAAAATCATCTTTGGTCCATAGCTTAGTCTTTCAATCACCCTAGTTTAACTATGGTAATAACCTTAAAATGTCAAAAACTTAACAATTTGAAAGTTAGACCATTTACAATTTTGCGTATTTTAGTTTCAAATATTAATGACGAATAATGCGTGTTTAGTGACTTTAAATTATTAACTAACTAAATATGGTGTGGCAACAAAATAAACGCAAAAATCGAGTGAAATGCAATGTGTGACAAAAGATTTAATAATACATGCATAATATTGTTTTTCAAAACATTTATCACAGCTTGGAATTGAGAGAGAAGATTTAAAATACAGAACTCAGAGATGTCCTAAAATTAAAGTGGTCTGTGCAATGTTTGGGTCAACCAGACTCGGCGTGAAGTGTACCTACGCAGTGTGGAAAGTTGAAGGTCCACACAGATTATTTTTGTTCGACAATAGTATCATTAACTGGTGCTCTATGTAAAACTAACTGATGCATTCCACTTATATGTCACATTATTAGATTGAAGTTGGAAAATCACATTTGGAATGTCTGATAGGTGGTCTGGAGTAGTGCGGCAAAAACCAATGTTGAATATACTCAAAATGCACAAAACAAAGTAATAGAAACATCATCTTACCCAAAACTTACTAGTGAACTATATAGTGGAACTAAATAAACATTGATCAATTTAAAATTTAGTTGGTAAAGTGTAACCATGGGTATACCTGTCACTAGAAACAGATGTAAACTTAGGTTATAAGTAGGTACCAAGAACTGAATATTAAGTTTATAGGAGCTCAGCTAGTTAATACTTTGCTACAATGTTCCTTTAAACATAGACAGAGAGTACAGATTGGTTACAGGTTATTGAAATTGTGATGTAATAACTATTATGCACTACTTAACAGTTTAGATAATTATATTTAAGATTCTCATGAAAATGAACTAACCCTGTTTATATAATAATCAAAAAATGCATACAATTTAAAATTTATTGTAAAATAAATAACTATACTAATATTATAAAGCTGAAGAGTTTGTTTGAACGCGGTAATCTCATGAACGACTAATTCTTTTGAACTTTTTACTGTTGGATAGCCCATTTGTCGAGGAAGTCTATATAATATCACTCTACAACCAATAGTAACGAAGCAGCAATGAGAAATGTTGCAAAAACAGGGAAAATTTATGCAGACTAAGATGTGCGGGAAAGCTAGTTATGTATAAAGAAATAGGGATATCAACTCAATATTCCTTTTCAAACAGTTTGAACAGAGAGTACAGATTGGTTACAGATTATTGAAATTGTTAACATCCATTTTGTTGTCAAATGGAATAACTAATAAGTGCTACCTAACAGTTTAGATAATAATATTTATGATTCTCATGAAAATGTACTCTGTTCTTAGGAAGAATAAATGGTATCTAATAAATAATGATTCTATGTAGTTATTTGAGAATTTCATTTCATAGCAAGCTCACTGATATTAAATAATAAATATATTCATAAAATTTGTTTCAATTGTTTGTTGTGCTTCAGCCGAAGCTTCAGTACCTATGTTGAATCTAGGCATACTTTCCCCCAATACATTCAGAACAACGAGTGCAACAAAGAAAACAGTAAGTATATTAAAAATGCATTATTTTATTGAGTAAGTATCCTTAAACTATTGAACGAATTTTCATCCAACCATGCTAAGAACTGTTCCAATGAAACTAGCTTTGTAATAAAAACTCGCATCCAAGTTCCTCTAAGTGTTTGGGCGCTATAATTACTCAGATTAAACTTATAACATCCATAATAATGTCGTGAGTTAATTACATTTAGGTTATCGTCATTTGTTTACATTTTTAGTACTACTGACAGCTATATATGTAACGTTCCGATCCTGACAGAATCTATTTTATTATTCGTAAATTGCAGGCCGAGGACTTTTATGTCAGGTTTATATTTTGAAAATTACGTAGTCCTGGCGAATAATTTAGCTAATAGAACGTCTAAATATTTTTTTCTTAATGAAAACTATACTTTCAAATTATATTGGCTTAAAACGGAACGTTATTTTTGAATAATAAGAAAAATGAATGAACTAAATTGATTATAATCTGTGGCTGATTGCAAGATCCTTTGGTATCAGCTGGTCCACGGATTATCTAAGCTTTGTAATAAGACCAATAGTACAGTACTAAATCCTGGACTTGAAAGTCTTGGCCTAAACCTTGATTTAGTCTTCTCTTTGTAATAAGGCGGTGTAAGTTTGTATTCTGTTCCTAGTTTTGGTTGGTTAATTTAACTGACCTCTATACTAATGTATAGAGCAGATCAGTGGTTGGTATTGGTATCAATATATACTACCTGCTCTTTACTTCTAGCCTCAACTATATTGTAGGTAGGTTAGGTACACTGCACTGGTGTATAGAGAACTCAATAATGTTATTAAGTAATATAATACCTAAGTAAGTACTTATTAGAAGTACTTAGGTAGTGTGTGTAACGGTAACAATCGTCTGTATACGTCTAGAAACGCCTTCATTATATCAACTAGCTAATGTGTAGTGTGCATTGGCACCACAGAACGTTTATACCTAGGTACTTACTAGAGATTGGCACACAAAAAAGTTAAATTTTCAAAATGGCTGCAGTTGTAGGTCACTGACCACTATGCGTACTTGTAATATAGAGTTTAGTTTTGTAAGACGCATATTCGTCAAACAAAGATAAAAACCATGTAATGAAACTACTACTTAGCTTTCTAATAAAAAGCGGAATTAAGAGTTTTCATATATATATACCTACAAACATAGTACACAGCTAGCAATCTGATTTTTTAATGGTGAAAGCTGTGATACAATAGGACTATAACAAAACCATAACTACTCTATAGATAGACTATGTATGAAATTTTTGGGTTTAAACAAATATAACAACAAAAGAATAATAAACTTAATATTTTATTTAATAGTGTAGCTATGATTATCACGTTGGATTTTTTTTATTACAATAAATTAACTTAAGCTAATTAATATTTACACTATCAGTTCAGTTTAAGGACTAGAGATCATTATAAGTAAGTTTAATCAACTTCTTCAACCGTAGGTCCAGTGTGGCCCTGGTACTGCTGCTGTTGTTGTCGGCAGTTCTGCGCCTGCGGTCCTTGTGCGCCGGCGCCGTGCATCTTGCTCATGAGTGGCGAGCAGGCGCGCTGTAACTCACTAAGCCGATGCGAGAGTTCGTCTTTCTCAGCGAGAGTGTTGTTGTCGAGCCATCGCAACGCCTCTTCGCACTCTCGTCTTGCTGTCGCCTTGTCGTCCTCACTCAGCTTATCTCCAGCGTCATCAACTGCTTGCTTCACACTGAAGATGTAGGCTTCAAATTGGTTACGAGCCGCAACTCTTTCCCGTTGCTTTTCATCTTCCTCCTTATACCGCTCTGCTTCCGTCAGCATCCTTTCAATCTCCGCTTGCGACAACCGTCCTTTATCATTCTTGATTACAATGTTCTTGGTGATTCCAGTACTATTCTCCTTAGCGGATACGTTGAGGATGCCGTTGGCGTCTAGATCAAAGGTGACGTCAATCTTCGGAACACCGCGAGGCGCCGGTGGTATGCCAGTCAAGTCAAAACGGCCCAGCAGGTTGTTGTCCTTAGTCATGGCTCGTTCACCCTCGTACACCTGCACTGTGACGGCTGGCTGGTTGTCAGAGTACGTGGTGAAGGTCTGTGTCTGCTTGCATGGGATCTTAGCGTTGCGTTCGACGATCTTTGTCATAACACCACCTGCAGTCTCGATGCCGAGCGACAAAGGAGCAACGTCCACTAACAATACGTCTTGTATCTTGGAATGCTGCTCTCCACTCAGGATGGCTGCTTGCACCGCGGCTCCGTATGCGACTGCCTCGTCAGGGTTGATAGAGAGGTTCAGCTTCTTGCCACAGAAGAAGTTCTGCAGCATACTCTGAATCTTCGGGATGCGAGTAGAACCTCCAACGAGCACTACATCATGGATTGCGCTTTTGTCCAGCTTGGCATCATTAAGCGCTTTCTCAACGGGCTCCAAGGTACCACGGAACAGGTCTGCGTTAAGTTCTTCAAAGCGTGCACGTGATACTCGCGTGTAGAAGTCTAGGCCCTCATACAGTGCATCAATCTCAATGGTTGCCTCTGTACTTGAGGATAGTGTACGTTTAGCGCGTTCGGCGGCTGTGCGTAGTCTACGAAGAGCGCGTGAGTTGTTCTTGATATCTTTACGATATTTGCGCTTAAACTCCTCGGCGAGATGGTTCACCAGTCGGTTATCGAAGTCCTCACCACCCAGGTGCGTGTCACCAGCAGTAGCCCTAACTTCGAAGAGCGATCCTTCATCAATAGTCAGGATGGAAACATCGAAGGTACCGCCACCAAGATCGAAGATTAGCACGTTGCGTTCGCCTTTTAGATTCTTGTCGAGGCCGTAAGCGAGTGCAGCAGCTGTTGGTTCATTGATAATGCGAAGCACGTTCAGGCCGGCGATGGCACCCGCGTCCTTAGTGGCCTGCCGCTGTGAGTCGTTGAAGTACGCTGGTACTGTAACGACTGCGTCGCGTACTGGAGTGCCTAGAAATGCTTCGGCGACCTCCTTCATCTTTGTCAGCACCATGCTGCTGATTTCTTCGGGTGCGAACTTCTTAGTCTCTCCTTTGAACTCCACATGTATTTTTAGCTTGCCACCTTCAGAGACCACTTTGAAAGGCCAGTGCTGCATATCCTGCTGAATTTTAGGGTCGTCATATTTCCGGCCGATGAGTCGCTTGGCGTCGAAAACTGTGTTGTTGGGGTTGAGTGCCACTTGGTTCTTTGCAGCATCGCCGATCAGCCTTTCTGTATCCGTGAAAGCGACGTAAGATGGTGTTGTCCTGTTGCCCTGGTCGTTTGCGATGATCTCCACGTTGCCGTGCTGCCATACTCCGACACAGGAGTAGGTTGTTCCCAAATCAATTCCGATAGCTGGCATTTTTCTGTTTTATACTTGTGATTTCTCTTCCAATAAAATATTCCACAATAATTTGCTTGAAACTTCTTAAAAAGCTTGCTCGGTGTTTCACCGGTTAACTTTGTCTTTCCTCTTGTTTGTGTTTTCAAATACTGAATGAGTTGGCGCGCTCTACGGCTCTTTATATACCCCACCAATAGCGTTGTAGAATGCTCTCGAAGCTTCGTGAACCGCCAATCAGAATTGTTCGAGGGTCGACCTTTCTAGAAATTTTATTTTACATAGCCAATCAGAATTCTCGACAGAGATAGAACATGACGTTGGAAAGAGTGGGCGTAACGACAGTGATACCAGAATAAGATTTTTTCCCTTTCTTTGGGTGAGTAATCCATAATTGGGGAATTTATTGAAAATGTTTGACTGTTTTGAAAATCAACTTTGCTGCATGCTTGCGTATACACGGTGTGTAATTATTGCTTCCTAAATGTTTTAAAAGATATTAAGAACATGAGTAGATATTGGTTACTTCTTGATATTTTGTTTGATAAAAGTTGTGAATTTACTCAATAAGTAAATAATTATGATGTGTCGTGGTTTAACATTCATGAATTACTTTAAGACTTTTATATTGTTTTCATTTAAATATATTTATGGAATAATGGGTAGACTTAACCGATTACATTCTATAGAATAGAAGATGAATATAATCATAATTACTGTCACTTTTTAATAACAATACGTTACAAAGTTATATTTCACATTATAGAAATTAAAAGACATTCCATTTTGCATTAGGTATAATTGGTTAAAAAATAAAATTTGTTAAACCTTAAGATGGATTAGAAAAGATTTTATTATAAGAATTTATGTTTTAAATTTTGTTAGCATTTTTGTACAAGTCTATACGCACCTACTAAATTGTATAGTGTACATAGTCTGTAGCAACTCTAGGTTTTTAAAGCTACTATTAGCCATCTGTCGGTTAAGTTGTTATTATTTTTTTTTGACGAAGTCACCGGCAACTCCTAGTACTTATGGGGAATTAGATAACAACACTGGTATCACCAAAGCTTTATTGATTCGAGAATATTCTAGTAAGGGAGCCCAGTAAGAGATTTTTTCATGTACTCGAGCACGGCATATTTATATAATGCATAATTACTGGTACCCTGTTGAGTACCTCCACCAAATACCTATTAGTTCTCTCAATTAACTAAATCGGCATCCATCACTAGATACTGATTTTGTTATTTTTTTGTAAACCTATTGCTACCAAGTACATTGACTCCACGCGTTGTCTTCGGATTCGAAACATAATTTAATCAATTTTATGAAAAAGGTAAAAAAATAATTATTGATTCCGGTAGAGTATCGTGGTGAGATCCCCATCCCCTTCCCGTGGATATTCAGCATCTAAATCGGCATCCAGTATAAAGAGCTAATATTTGGTGGAGGTGATACGAGTCTAGGACAGCTGTTCCAAATATTTAATAAAAATATTTATCATTTAAAAATAAAAGAAAATTTATAACAGACCGTTTAGCTTGATACCCTTGTCGTATCCTGACGATTACTTAGAGGGATTTTCATAATCTTTTTTTTCACTTTGCAACTGGACGTTTCAATCTTTATGGTAAATTACTTACCCAACATAAATGCGTCAGTTCCCACATAAAATAATATATTTTCATGACCTGACGATTTGAATTAGAAAGATCTTCAAGACTAGCCTTTACCCTATTGATCGAATTACGTCGAATCAAATCACAAAGAATCGAGATAAAAGTAGGTATTTAAGCTTCCGCAAAGTTCAAGCTATGTTTATACCAAATTTCATTTAAGCGACCCAGTGTCTTTGAACATTACCAGTTTATATTATAACAGTTGCTAGTACTTGCGGCATGTCTGAATCGTTAGTCTTTTAATAGGATCTTCTTTTAGGTTCATAATTTAACATCCCCTCTGAATATCTTCCACGCTAGAATTTTATTTACCAATTTTCTATTTTTATATGCGGCAAAACATGCAAACCGGCTGATAAATAATATCTTCGGTTTATAAAAGGAACTATAAATATCTGACGCGCGTTTAAAAAAAAAATGGAGGCCTGTGTAGAGAAAACAGGTAACCTCTACCGTTAAAAGAATATAGTTACCTAATATTTCTTTATTTATTTATTAAGAAAACCAACAGCGATACAGTTTGTTTAATATATTGTTGATTTAAATAAATAGCATGGCCAATAACAGGTTTCCCTCAATAACTTAATTTCTTTTTCTTGATTCAGCTTACGAACTTAAATAACTTAGAATTCATTATAAATACACTTTTAGACATAAACACTTTAGTAAGAAACATATAGATAATCACTAAACACTAGGTATGTACTAATATGAAAAGTTAAGATATCTAATCTACTATCCAATTTTCAAAATCCAATAGGTCCCACAACGCTCGAGTAAATCCAAATTTAGCGTCATGGGCGCCCAAACTATAAGGTAGAAGGCAATGGAATATTCCATTGCCTTCTCAAAATTTAGTTATCTACCTTCTTCGATGTCTGATCGATTGTTTTGTTAGAGAAGCTGACGAAATTTTGATAAAAAAGGTGTTTTGTAACAAAAATGCACTTTAAGCACTAAAAAGTAAAATAAAGTGAATCTAATAAAATAAATCTATACTAATATTATAAAGCGGAAGAGTTTATTTGTTTGTTTGTTTGTTTAAACGCGCTAATCTCAGGAACTACTGGTCCGATTGGAAAAAATCTTTTTTTGTTGGATAGCCCATTTATCGAGGAAGGCTATAGGCTATATAACATCACGCTGCGACTTATAGGAGCAGCTATGAGAAATGTTGCAAAAACGGGGTAAATATACGCATACGAAGTTGCGTGGGAATAAAATCTATACTAATATTATGAAGCAGAAGAGTTTGTTTGTTTGAACGCGATAATCTCAGGAACTACTGGTCCGAATTGAAAATATATTTTACTGTTGGATAGACCATTTATCGAGGAGGGCTATATGCTATATAACATTACGCTACGATCAAAATTTCAGCTTTGTAGCCCCAGCGAATTTCTAAATTCACAAAGAAAGGTTTTTTTTTGGTTTTTTTTTTTAAATTCGTCCCATAAGCGCGTAAAATGGAGTTGCAACTTTGTATGAGACTTCGTTATACTTATTAGCTAGATTAAAAAGCCGAATAAGAAATTCACAAGTTTCGTATTCGGCTTTTTAATTTAAAATAAAGAGCAATGTGCAGCGTGTTTCAAAATAGGATGCAAGTTTTGTGAAAAAACTGCATCAATTTTGAAGTAAGATATGTGAAATTTCAAGTTTTTAGCGTTTATAGAAAATTAACCCTGAAAAAGGTAAAAATAGCGGTTGCATCGGTGAGGTTCGTCAGTTTTAAAGTAAAATCTGTGTTTCATATTTTTGACTTTTTGTTTAAAATAAAGAAACATTTAAATTTTGATTTAGATTTTGAATTTGGAGATTGCTAACAATGAGAACCATAATAATAAAATATATTGGTACCTACGTACCTACATTTGCTTGTTTTCTTTCTTTCATCTGCGTACTCCTTTATCAAAAACAACATACATTGTCTTTACAAGCGAACTTAATACAACAACATACAGCATGTTGTGAGATTGCGTAAACGACATGTATAATTATGCAATATCAGCAATCGTGGTTTATTTGCTAGAATTTTTGAAGAGTTCTGTTAGTTTGTCTCCGAAACCCATTATCAAATCTTTACGAAATTTAAACGGGACCATTTCCGAATAAACTTCTTTTGACCAAAAAAAATCCCTCGAACGATAAATAACGGAGTTATGCCCGAACATACCTACATAAAAAAATATAGTATAATAATGAATTTACCGTAACCGACAATTACCAATCCGCATTCACTGATACAAAAAGAGAAAGTTAAGTAATATTTTGTAAATATCTTCAACTCCTTTCATGTGTCGAGCGCCGATTAGCGCTTTAAGTAGAGATGTCGAACCATATTATGGTTCGTGGACAGATGCGGCGAATCGACCGCCCGTGTTTTGTTTTTTATCGATTTACTCGTATTTTAATTGTAATTGATGTTTATTTGTTATTTCTAACTTATTTTTAATTAAATAAAGGTTATTATATTTTTTTTTTAAATTTCTGTTGTAATAAATTTCAGTCAAGACATGAGTTTAAAAAAAAAGGTACAAGGAGTGTACTTTTAATTTCTGCATATTATATATATTAATATTTGCACCTTGTGTTTTATTTTATTTACTTATTAATATATAAAGAATAAAATACAGTCTGGTAATGATATTATTTGTGTGTAGAGTATTTTGGGTGTTTATTATTTTTACTATAAATTATTATTTCATTTATTATTTCTATAATTTATAATATTATTTTAATTTTATTACTATTAGTATATTTATAAAAAGGCGCTCGTTGAAAACCAGCGTCAGGCTTCTCCGCTGGCATATGCTGAACTAGCTCCTATTTTTCGGCTTATCTTTACATATTGTTGTCAAATAGTTTTTACACGACTGTTAGAAAGGGTTATGTTTTTCACACGTATGTATGAATGTAATATTCTTTATTACCTGATATCTCACAATACACTGAAAGGATTTATACAATTAAGACGTCGTTAGATTCGTCTTGATCGTCCAAGTGTTCTTAGTTAAGTGACGTTTGAAAAAAACAAACATGGCGGCTGTCAGATGTCAAAATAATTCAATACTTTGTTTTCTCATGTCCGTGTACTCATTTTTTTCCTGTTTTGTCGAAAATATATTTTTTCTATCTTATCTTTCTTTCTAGAAAGTGTCCATATGTAATAGTTAGTTCAAAAACATTCAAAGTGTAGTTATGAAAATACAGTTGTAGACAGATTGGTGTGTGCCGATTGAAGACTTTTTTAACGCTCCCACCCTTACACGAGTGTTAAAGCTTAGTCGTCCCAGAGTTGAGCTGAGTTCTTGTCATACCGACGTCATTAATAGATCAGCTAGATGGTATAATAATATTCCATTGTCCTTTAGACTTACATAGCCGGCCGACTGTTTTAAAATCCTTATTATAAAGTATTTTGCACATATCTGGATGGTGATATTATCGCTAAAAAATAATACGGTCGCCATCGCTGGTCGACTTCGTTTTTAGGGTTCCGTAGCCAAAATGGCAAAACAGAACCCTTGTAGTTTTGCCATGCCCGTCCGTTCGACCACACCTTTGCTTAGAGACTAGTTAGTGCTAGGAGGCCGTAATTTTGCATGGATACACATATTACTTACGCCGACAAAGTGAAAGAATCAAAGCTTTTTTTCTCACCTACCCCATCGTGTGGGGTATCATTAGATAGGTCTTTTAAAATCGTTTAGGGGTTGGGAAGACAATTTTTAGGCTTAGAGATCCGTTTGTAAAATATTAAGCTTTTTATGCTTTAAAATGCAAATTTTTGATAGAGTCAAGTGCCCCCCCCCTGCCAGCTAAATGGTTGAAGTTGGGTATGTGAAAAAAATCACAGCAGTAGTATATATAGTGAAATTAAAAGGAGAACTATCACAGCTAAGTGGGCTTTACAAGTTTACAAGTAACAACTGATGAAATGAGAAGTAACAAAACTTTCGTAGAAACGTATTGTTAAGATTCTAATTTTAATAATATTTCTATAACGTTGTAGGTATGACACTTCATAAGCCGTATTATTCAGATGGAGGGGGGGGGGGATAACTACGGAACATTGTGCGTGCACTTGCCCGATTTTAGTAGTATTTTGTAGTGTTATTATAATAGTATAATAATAATAATAATAAAATCCCTCGGGGCTAGTCGTTGTCTCCCTATATGAGATTCACGCAACACTCTGAGGGCATAGTAGCAGCTCTTGAAATCCTTATGACACCAATAAAAAATGTCTCATAAGGGTGAAATAAGAGTACACAAACCGCAGGGCAGCTTTGTGGCGAGCTGAATGTGCGTGGCGACACTGCGGTCCCGATCCCTCAGAGAGTCGGTCAGGGCCTCGTCTCCCGCTTGCCTTCACTGGCCGGCGGGAGTGGAACACCAAGAGCGCCCGCAGGACTCTCAACTCTGTCTTGCCTTAATCGGCCGGCCAGAGGGAGGTCGCCAGAGCTTGTACGCTCGGGGGTGGAAGTGTCATTTTCAAGGGCATAACTACGGGGAAACCCGCTCACGGGCCTTCTTCGTGATGGTGAAACCGGCGCCGCACCGCTCGACACCCCAAGCTGCTCACACCCATGTTGCCCCCTGTCGCCTGTTTGGCTGTATGCCTGTGGCGGCCAGAAGGGGGCCCATCTAGTGAGTGGCGAGTCACCGCCTGCCCATTTGTCCGTGTGTTTTTACCATATGTTGCAGGGCAGGCGCCATAGTTCTTCAATAGTACCAGCTAACCATTCCACTAACACATCACCTCCATAACCCAGTTTTTTAGCTACCACTTTTTGGCAATAGTTTTTACACTAACCGGGGAATGTCGTTGGGTACATTTATATAGTGTATACAACGATATTCGCCGGTTTGTGTCACATAGCCTTTAGATTAAAGTGTCTAACGGGCCTCTACGTGTTGGCTTCGGCCCCACGCACGCCTCCCAAATGACCGGGACTCCATAGTCCCGTGATATGGAAACGACATACATAATAATAATAATAATAATATCGTGGGACAACTCACACAACGTTATCTGATCCCAAACTAAGCAGAGCTTGTACTATGGCAACCAGACAACTGATAAACATACTTATATATTTCTTAATACATACATATTATAGATAAATAACACCCAGACACAGAATAAACCATCGTGCTCATCACACAAAGTTTTATCCTGGGTGGGGATCGAACCCTGGTGGGAGTGTATCCGACTGCTACGCAAGAGGTCGTCCTCTTGCGTAGCAGTCGGATACACTCCCACCGCGCCACAAAGGCAGTCAAAATATCAAAATATCTACTACTTATAATCTTTACTTTTAGCCTAACCTTTATTTAAATTTAGCTGAAAACTATTAAGTTTTGTGGTTCTGTGTTCAACGTTAAACTAAACAGTAATTAAACTCCGATAAAACAGTAACTAAACTCTACATTAGTTGTCATTCAGTCATATTGGTACTGCACTGATTGCATTTTACAAATGGGTTAACTAATAAATTCTTGTTTGGGTCATCACCTAATTTGAAAAATAAAAGATTGCATTAAACTTAACATTAATTTATTTGTTTTGTACATTATCATCACGTTGGATTTATTTACCTATTACAATAAATTAACTTAAAGCTACATATTATTTACACTATTTACAGTTTATTTACAATTCAGTTAAATTACTAGAGATAGGTATAATGGCGTTTAATCAACTTCCTCAACCGTAGGTCCGGTGTGGCCCTGGTACTGCTGCTGTTGTTGTCGGCAGTTCTGCGCCTGCGGTCCTTGTGCGCCGGCGCCGTGCATCTTGCTCATGAGTGGCGAGCAGGCGCGCTGTAACTCACTAAGCCGATGCGAGAGTTCGTCTTTCTCAGCGAGAGTGTTGTTGTCGAGCCATCGCAACGCCTCTTCGCACTCACGTCTTGCTGTCGCCTTGTCTTCCTCACTCAGCTTATCTCCAGCGTCATCAACTGCTTGCTTTACACTGAAGATGTAGGCTTCAAATTGGTTACGAGCCGCAACTCTTTCCCGTTGCTTTTCATCTTCCTCCTTATACCGCTCTGCTTCCGCCAGCATCCTCTCAATCTCCGCTTGCGACAACCGTCCTTTATCATTCTTGATTACAATGTTCTTGGTGATTCCAGTACTATTCTCCTTAGCGGATACGTTGAGGATGCCGTTGGCGTCCAGATCAAAGGTGACGTCAATCTTCGGAACACCGCGAGGCGCCGGTGGTATACCAGTCAAGTCAAAACGGCCCAGCAGGTTGTTGTCCTTAGTCATGGCTCGTTCACCCTCGTACACCTGCACTGTGACGGCTGGCTGGTTGTCAGAGTACGTGGTGAAGGTCTGTGTCTGCTTGCATGGGATCTTAGCGTTGCGTTCGACGATCTTTGTCATGACACCACCAGCGGTCTCGATGCCGAGCGACAATGGTGCAACGTCCACTAGCAATACGTCTTGTATTTTGGAATGCTGCTCTCCACTCAGTATCGCTGCTTGCACCGCTGCTCCGTATGCGACTGCCTCATCCGGGTTGATAGAGAGGTTCAGCTTCTTGCCACAGAAGAAGTTCTGCAGCATACTCTGAATCTTCGGGATGCGAGTAGAACCTCCAACGAGCACTACATCATGGATTGCGCTTTTGTCCAGCTTGGCATCATTAAGCGCTTTCTCAACGGGCTCCAAGGTACCACGGAACAGGTCTGCGTTAAGTTCTTCAAAGCGTGCGCGTGATACTCGCGTGTAGAAGTCTAGGCCCTCATACAGCGCATCAATCTCAATGGTTGCCTCTGTACTTGAGGATAGTGTACGTTTTGCGCGTTCGGCGGCTGTGCGTAGTCTACGAAGAGCGCGTGAGTTGTTCTTGATATCTTTACGATATTTGCGCTTAAACTCCTCGGCGAGATGGTTCACCAGTCGGTTATCGAAGTCCTCACCACCCAGGTGCGTGTCACCAGCAGTAGCCCTTACTTCGAAGAGCGATCCTTCATCAATAGTCAGGATGGAAACATCGAAGGTACCGCCACCAAGATCGAAGATTAGCACGTTGCGTTCGCCTTTTAGATTCTTGTCGAGGCCGTAAGCGAGTGCAGCAGCTGTTGGTTCATTGATAATGCGAAGCACGTTCAGGCCGGCGATGGCACCCGCGTCCTTAGTGGCCTGGCGCTGAGAGTCGTTAAAGTACGCTGGCACTGTAACGACTGCGTCGCGAACTGGAGTGCCTAGATATGCTTCGGCAACCTCCTTCATCTTTGTCAGCACCATGCTGCTGATTTCTTCGGGTGCGAACTTCTTAGTCTCTCCTTTGAATTCCACATGTATCTTTGGCTTGCCACCTTCAGAGACCACTTTGAAAGGCCAGTGCTGCATATCCTGCTGAATTTTAGGGTCATCATATTTCCGGCCGATGAGTCGCTTGGCGTCGAATACTGTGTTGTTGGGGTTAAGTGCCACTTGGTTCTTCGCAGCATCACCTATCAGCCTTTCTGTATCCGTGAAAGCGACGTAAGATGGTGTTGTCCTGTTGCCCTGGTCGTTTGCGATGATCTCCACATTGCCGTGCTGCCATACTCCGACACAGGAGTAGGTTGTTCCCAAATCAATTCCGATAGCTGGCATTTTTCTGTTTTATACTTGTGATTTCTCTTCCAATAAAATATTCCACAATAATTTGCTTGAAACTTCTTAAAAAGCTTGCTCGGTGTTTCACCGGGTAACTTCGTCTTTCCTCTTGTTTGTGTTTTCAAATACTGAATGAGTTGGCGCGCTCTACAGCTCTTTATATACCCCACCAATAGCGTTGTAGAATGCTCTCGAAGCTTCGTGAACCGCCAATCAGAATTGTTCGAGGATCGATCTTTCTAGAAATTTTATTTTAAATAGCCAATCAGAATTCTCGACAGAGATAGAACCTGACGATGGAAAGAGTGGGCGTAATGACAGTGATACCAGAATACGATTTTTCCCTTCTTTTGAGCAATCTAATTCATAATTGGGGAATTATTTAAAATATTTTCACTGTTATAAATAATAACTTGGCTATAAATATATGTGAACATCATGCTTGTCTATACAGGTTGTGTAATAATTGCAATTTATAGCTTTCAAAGGTAATTTAGGTACTATTTAAGTACCTAAATGTTTGGAATTTGACTTTTTCGTATTCTCTCGTTTTTTTTTTAAATCAGTGTTATAACATGTATTTTTGAGATTCCGTTAGCCTTTGGTTCTTACCTACATTCATACTACATTATGCTATGAACTTCAGAGTATTAGGATTTTTATGAAATCTTATAGGTTGAAAATATAGCTTATTCATAGTTTTAACTATGATGTTAAAGGGCTCTACGCCTCTACATCATGATATGCCTGTTATTTGTTCATGTTTTTTTAAATTACTTCTTTCTTGCTCTACCTGATCAGGTTTATACCTATCAGCAAAGTCAGCATCACATGCTAGAGCCACAAAAACTTTTTAAAGCTGTGGAAGAGCTATGAATGGAATGTGTGGTACCTAATTATTGTTTATCTTTGAAAAATGTCTTTTAGAGACTTTATACGTGATAGATCCTTAAAATAAATAATTGTGTAAGTATTTGTGATGATGGTGCCAATAACTTCATTGGTCATCATCATCACAAGAGATAGACACAAAATGTATGTGAATTAATATAATATAAGATATTATAAAAAAAAAATATTATTATAAAAAAAAAAATATCTTGGGACAACTCACACAACGCTATCTGATCCCAAACTAAGCAGAGCTTGTACTATGGAAACTAGACAACTGATAGACATACTTATATATTTCTAAATACATACATGTTATAGATAAATACCACTCAGACACAGAATAAACCATCGTGCTCATCACACAAAGTTTTATCCTGGGTAGGAATCGAACCCACGATCTCTTGCGTAGCAGCCGGATACACTCCCACCGCGCCACAGAGGCAGTCAATCAAAAAATTGCATAGAACATAAGGGGAAGTAAGATATTAATGCTGGCATCACCAGACCTTTATTGATTCTAGAACATTCTAAAGCTATATTGCCTTCTCATAAAATTAGCTATCTACCTCCTTCACGCATTGCGGCTACGTGATCGATTATTCTAGAACATTTGTCCCCCTTGTATTTCTGTCTCTTTTCATAACGTTGCGCTATCTCTTTTTATGCGGCAAAGAACATTCTAGAACGGTAGCTCTACCAAATTGAATACGCTGTATGTCTGCGTGTTATTGAAAGTTGAAAAGTAACATTTACAATTTTGTCGCATTGTGTACAGTGGGATGAGGGGACTGCGTATGGCGCAATGGCTATATAAACTAAAACGCGGGGGGTTTTCGCGAGATACCTTTTCGAAGTCTAGTGGTGAGGTCGGTTACACCATGTACTTTAGAATATTGTGTAGTACTGGTAGGACCAGACAGGCCCTTACAATGTAGGCTTACCGGCTAAGAAAATAGTTTTAAAATGTATATTACAGTACGAAGTATTACCTAAAGAGGTGGCAAGTCCCGTTAGCTCATAAGATGGCGGAGTCTTCGCCCGGTTGACGAGTACTGCGTAGATCCTCTATATTTTGAGTTTATAAGCAGGGGAAGACGGTTTTTAAGGATAAAATGTGAGGTAAGGTTCTCTTTTGTTCTTTTATTAAAAAAAAAAAATCTTTTATGCTAGAGTTACTTTTATTTGATTGCATCACAAGTTGCCATGATGTGGTTGTGTGTCTTATTTTTATTCATATTTTACGTCTAAGTATCATCAAAATCGTCCTCAATATAGATTTAAGGTGTAAAGTATAGTATTAAGAAGTGTTTTTTGAACTAATTTGTGTTTTACATTGCGTATTTTTCGCGAAGGATTAAAAATCCCTAGGAAAATTTTGCCGACATGTCAGTTTTACAAAATGGCGTCGGATTTGACCTTCAAGCCTGTTTTTGTTGTGAAAGATATCGATTTACCTATCATACAACAGCTGTTTAGATTGATATAATTGTTTACTTGAAAATATAGATAGATACATAGGTATTACGGTTTTTTTTAACATTATTTTATCCATCGGAAATTACGTCGTTATCTGTCCTTGCTTCTTATTGCTGTATTTGTTTAGGAATTTTGAAACGAAGCCTTTGTTGCGTTAATTAGGTATAAAAACAGGCTTTACGTACCTGGGTAATTTAAATTTTAAGTGCGTAGTTGACTTGGTAATTTATATTTCGAGTGCGTAGTAGGTAGGTATTTACATATAACGTGAAGAATTTTTTAAGGTTTTTTAGAAGGTAGGGTAGGCTTTTTGAGGGTTATTACATCTCTGATCTATTTCTAACTGCGTAGTTAAGAAGATACAGTAGATATAGGTATAGATACCTAGGTACCTAAGTAGGTATCACCTTATTGCTAAACCGTTGACGACTGTAAATAGTCAAATTAAATCTGTAAGTAATAATTTTACGTTTATTAGGAAACATTATCATAATGATATTGCTTTTTTTTACGTAGGAGTTAAGTGGTTACGTCACCGTAGTTTTCCATCCTGTGTTGCTAGGCAAGTGATAAAATTAGGCTGCCTAACGTAGGTAGGTAGGTAGGAGGTAGGTGCGCAACTGCGCAGTTAAGTTTGATCGATAGGTACGAAAGATATTTTTAGTTCTTATATTTATTTGAACTCATTCTGATATTTTTTAATTTATTTATGTTGTTAAATTTATTTGATTGTATAGGTACATTTTGCATTCTACCGAAATGCCTAATTTAAAGGCTTACATTAATTCTCAACACATTCGCAAGAATTTGTTAATATTCTTAAACTATACGTACTTTTTTAAAAAAATCATTTCATTGTTTAAGTTTCGGACTACCAGAATGCCTAAAATAAAAGCTAACTTTAATTCGTTTATTATGATTACTTTTCGGACTCTACCAGAATGCCTTAATAAAAGGCTAACATTGATTTGTCACAATGACAACTAAGCGAATAATAAGTAATATTATAGGTACTGGAAAAACAACTTATTGTTATTAAAATTTAACTCTACCAAAATGCATAATTTAAAAGCTAACATTAATTCGTCACAATGACAAATAAGCAAGTTTTTATTAATTTATTAATATTCTTTGTTATAAATTTTTATTATTACGTGCATAAATAGGTGATATTATTTTATTTGTGTTTCTTTATTTGTTAAGTAAATTTTAAAGAGGAATTATGTCAACGTATTCAGGAATTTTCCATCCTCGCCAATTTAACTTAACCTAATCAGGTTAAGTTTTATTTCTGCTTAAACAGCCGACGGTATCATATTGATGTTTAATTTATTTTAAGTAGGTAGGTACGAAGTAGGAGTTTTCCATAATGACTAAATAGATTGGTACGAGATAAATTACGGTTACCTAAAATTAAATTGGTATCTATAGGCTTAAAAGATCTTTAAACTTATTATTAGGTATAAGTCTTTTTCGTGTTTTTACTATTAAAAATAAAGACCGAAACAGCTAAGTAAGTATCTTAGTCTGAACGTTTGGTTATTTTTAAGGTTTCGAAAATTTTATTTGATAATGTCTTATAAGAGTTAGTCGGTGAACTTTTGAAAAAAGGAAGAATAGGAAAGAAAGAATTTTTTGAAATATTTATTACATATGTATGATAATGATAAATTACGATAAAAATATTTGAAACGTCTGAAAATATTGAAGTCATTAAAATTATAAACAAAATAACCCTGAAAAGTTGCCTTAAGATAAAAATACGTATATATTTATATTATATTTATATTTGATAATACTACTATTAATATGAATTATTCCTTTACCCTATTGTTTAAAAAAAGCCGTTTTATAGTTAACTATTTTAAGTACTTGTTAGGATTGCTATAAAAAATATTAATTTCATAATTATAATTAACAATTTACGCTTGTTGATCCACTACTAAAATATATATGTATTTATTATTAGGTATTGTTTTCCTTATCGCATTTCAGTTAACCATTTTATAATCAATGTATGTAAGTAGGTAATTTGACCTAATATACATATTATTGAATAAATATTCCTTCAGATAAAATTAAAATATACTTTACATATTTTTACATAATTAAACGTGATATGGTTATTTATATAATATTTTATGATGTCCCCGACATTTATACAATTTGAATTGAGACGGTCACTTAACTACGTTTTGCATTTATGCGCATATTTTTTTTATCAAATTCTTTATTACTTATCTATATGGAAATACAAAATAAGATCACAGGAATACCTACTAGCAAATATAGAAAAGTAACAAAATATTATAAGATTATCTTTGCAAAAACTGCATCTTTTGAGATACTTGTTGATAAAAATGAGAACGTGTAAATTAAAGTATTGCTGTGGTTTTTAATTATATTTATATTTACAAATACATACAATTGTTAATAATAACTGAAATAATACTACAATTATTATTATTAATTACTACATGTTTTATCTGTTTTTTGGTAACTACGCAACATACGCCTATATATGCATTAACCATTGCAAAATCGAATGCTATTTATAACTAAAATTAACAATTCAATGTGTCGTTTTGTTTCTATTTTTTCAATACCGATTAATTTATGAAGCCTTTAATTGTGATTAAAACAAAAATATTGAAAATAATAATAATAATAAAATATCGTCCAATTAGTTATTTATTGATTTATTAGTATTGGTTGGTTATTTATTGGTCGTAGGTGTAGCAATATCAATATTTGTATTAGGCTGTCAGAAATTACAATTTCATGACTTAACGGATCGTAATATTTTATTATTATTTTTCAAATATCAACAGAAGTATTTTTCAGCAATTTTATATAAAGCTACTTTGTCAAAAACTCGTTAGTTTAAATTATAACAAATTTCGTGTTGTTTGGTTAGGTTTTTCAATAGTTTTGTGAGCGTGCATTGTTTTACTCAAGAAATAAGTAATATAGTATAATTGTACCTACTTTTAGTTTAGTTTCAAGTGAAGTTTTAATGTGTTGTGGAATCTTTTATAATGAAGTTATGTGCAGTGCCTTTTGAGATGTTCGTATTTCTATGAAGTGTCTTGTTTTAATGTTTAAAACCCATGTGCCAATATCTGTTCAATTGTTTTAAAGCAGTGAACGCATTATATACATTTTTATTTGCGTCCACTGTTCTTTAGTTTTTTTTCGTTTTGTGCCGTGCATGTGGGTAATGTGCAGTGATTTTATCTTTTTTGTCTTTGTATTTACAAAACAAAGTTATTTTCCACAATACGCTTGTTTTGTTTTATGATAAAGTGACATTTATAGCTCTCAGCACTATCTGCTTGAGCTAATCACCTATCGAATATATTGATACTGTGTTAATAATTTGAATTTTGCTGCACACAATAATATTTTTATGCAAAATTTGCAATTAAGCAAGCTTGTTTAGTGTAGAATGTGTGGAATAACATATTTTATGTAACAAAAAATAGGATACGGACAAAAATCTTTCATTATATAATATATGTATATCATAGTCGTGTTAGCACTGATTTGAAATGGCATTTTAACACTCATATCAAATGAAATAATTGATTTAGGCTGCATTTTCACAAGCTAGTCAACCCCTGTTCTTTTTACATATAAAAATATTAAAGTTTAAGTGAGAGGTCCTTTACAGATTCGCAGATTTATGATTCATTACTTTATTGTGTGTTTGATTGTAGGTAAACAAAATATGCTTTTAAAATGTTTTACAGTGGAGTTACAAGTGTTGTGCAATCGTTCGTAATTGAGTTTTGTGTTGTGTCATAAGGAAAACAGTTGTGCTATAGTGTCTGCTTTAACGTTTAAAGCCCATGTATCATATAAATTTTGTTATTTACAAGTAATGGACGCATAATAAAAGTCTGATTTGCGTCCATTATTTATTCTTGAATTTTTAGTTTTTTTTTTGTGTCGTGAATCGTGCATGTAAGTGATGTGCAGTGATATTTTGCATTGTATTTTGAAAACAAATTTGTTTTCAGTAAACGTTTGATTTGTTTTACAAAAATAATGCTCTTTTAGTATTTGCATGGGCTAATCACTTTAGGTCTATTGTTATTTATTAACAATCAATAGTGGTAATTAAATAGGTAATTACGTTTTAGTCGTTTGAATTTTTATCCGGCGTTATAATACCCTGCTTATCTAGCAAGTAAATGTAAATAAGAATTAAAAGATCATATTAATAAGAATCAGCGTTAAATATACTTACAAGGTTTTCAACCATTAAAAGTTGTCCTAAGATGTGGAAAAAACTCAGATATTTCGTTAGTAAGCTTGGAAATAATATTGTTAAAATATACGGAGTCTTTTCAGTAGAAGACAATTTTAAGAAGTTTAGAATGTAAGGTTACGTACGATTTAATATTATTTAATGATGTTTATTAAATAAATCGCGACCATCTTCTTGATGCATATACTTACAATTATTTAAAACAAAAATATTTATTAAATTACGGGTCTTATTCACGTGAATTATTTAAGGTAAAATACCTTTTTTATTGCCCAACGTTTCGACCGTATTGCAACGGATAGACTATTTGTCTATGTTTTTGTAAATATTTGTAAAAACTGAAAGTAAATAAAAACTTATTTGGATTCTACGAGTTACTACTAACCAATGTCTAAGTGATTTATAAAATTAATTACTATGAATTATAAGACAATCTTTTGCCTATAGATAAAAAGCGAGAAAGAAAGAAAAAATATTAATTTATTCTCCTCTCTATAAATAAAAAACGGCACGTAATCAAATAGTCGTAACATATTAGTGAGATTCAAAGTGGTCTGTTATGTTGCAACTCCGCATAATAAGGTGAATGGTAAGGTTATTTAGTACGTTATTTTAATGACTTATTTTAATTGACTAAACTGTTTGTTCTCCATCACAGAAATGTTAAATTTCAAGATGATTCAAGATTATGTATTATTTGATGGTTTTTACCAACCATTTTAACCATTTTAATAAATTTTCTGCTTTACTTTAAACCCGTAAGTCCCTATAATTGTTTCATTGTTTTCAAATCGCGAACAATAGCATCGTCATATTATTTGCACCCACTGTTTTCTTGTTTGTATTATTTGAATTGTTTTATTGCGCATTATGCATGTGGGTCATGTGCAATTAATAGTGATGTATTAACTCTTAAAAAACTAGGTTATTTTTAGCAAAGCTTGTTTAGATTGGGATCGTGTTCAAAGCTCTTAGCACAGTTTGCACGAGTTAATCGCCTATAAGATTCACTTATGAATAATTTATTATTATGTATTTATTATTAACTAGCTTCAGTTAGATGTCCAACGTCTTGCAAGTTAAAGCTACTGTGATTAATGTGTTGAATAGCTTAACGTTTCTAACCAATTGTAGAATGAAAATGGCATATTTTTAAAGAAAATGTTGGATGAAATATAGTTACTGCTACGGAAAAACTATTAACAAAGTTTAGTAACAATTATGTTTCTAACAATTGTTTATACTTTCCTAACAGGAATTGTTAACAAATAAGATTTGTAAATCTTTTATCGAACCAGAAATAAATGGAAGAAATGTAACATCATGAAAAGTACCAATAAATATCTGCCGGCTTGTAGCCAAATATGTATGTTCAAGTTAAAGATGTATAACTTTGAATTTTTCGAATGCGTTTACCTATATACTTAAAAAGTATGTTAGCGAAAAAGATATTAAATGAAATGAAAAATAACTGGATGAACAAAAGGTTCTCGCAAATTTTATAGAAAATGTAAATACTGATAATATTATTGAAAAAATACAATCTTGATGTAGCTTCGTATAAGAGCTATCACTATATTATATTAATCCATTATAAGCATATAAATGATTGAAGTGATGATTGAGCAAGACATAAAGAAAGAAAAATTAACAGAAACAAGACTAAGAACATATTATAAATAATTGTTTTTACAGGAATAATAAGAAATATTAGGTCCCTATGCCTATTACACTTCATAAAAATTGCCCATATTTAACATTTATATTGATAATAGGGAACTTATTATCATAAACGAGGGCTTACCACACACTTGAAAAAATATTTACATATTTTGAAAAAATATTTACATACTTAAAGAAAGAAACTGAAAGAGTAGAAAGAAAGAGTTTTAAATCAAATAAAAAACATATACACATTGACATCGGAAATTTTATAAAGTACTAGTCTTCTTAGCGACATCTAATAAGAAAAACTGAATACCAAAATCTTTATAAAGGTATTTTAGTTATCATATATCAAATGGATTTCAATGAAGCTCAGATCGAAATATCAGACATCTATTAGCTATTTTGATTTATAAAGTCCCCTATGTATTAATTATCCAAATAAGGTAGCTCGTGAAGGCAATAATAATTAAATTGTAATTTCTATTATTATAGAAATTATGACTACCTAGATGTGTACAAAAGATGACACCAATTAATTAACTGTTATTGTCAAGAAAATGAATACTACATAGATTTCTATACCACTTTTGAAAATATTAAGTAGGTATAGCAATTTACAATTCTTATGAAAAGAAATATCACGCTTGAAGATAAAGACTGTTTGAAATTATTGTTCTCGAGACAATGAAAGTGCTTATTGCAAATGAATACTACAATTCAAACCATTGTTAAAGACGCTCTTTCTTTGAAAACAATTTGGTTTAAGACTTTGATTAATGCTAATGTTATCCATTATTTATACTAGTAGTGTCTATTCTTATTCACTTCTAAGAATATTAGTTACATGGGACTTAGAACCCTAAGTAAATAACTAAAATATCTAGAACAGAGACTACATAAATGAAGATTTTATGCAAATAGATCGCTTGGCTTAAATGCCATAAGCAAAAGAACACTATTCACATTTAGAATACAATAGAATAGAATATTTGGCTCAAATGCCACAAGCAAAAGAACACTATTCACAAATTATATTCAGAATATATTACAGAATATACATTTAAAAAATAAAGAGCCAAAATTAATAGTAATGAGAATAACAGCGATTTCAAAGTAAAGAGATCGCTTGCATCACAAATATACGAATGCTAAATTTATCTACCATTTCAAAATGCTTTGTAAGATTAACATTTGTTGAGAGGCAGATCTTATTATTCGGATCATTTTACAACACAACATGAAGTTTAAAACATTACACTCGTATTTTGGGGCAGTCGTGTAAAAATTGTTTATTTTTCCGAGATTATAACGAATATTATTAATACTAAGCTTGGATTTATGAAATTTGCGGAATTTATAAAAATATAGAGAATATAGAACACGTGTTTTTTAAATTGGATTTTTGGAAACAGAAAAATACATCGTAGGCGAGGCAAAGTCGTGAGAGCTAGAAATGTTTTTTTATTTTATTTAATGCTGGCAATAAAGTTAAGCATTATAATTATGGATTTACAAAACGGAAAACATGGAAGAATCATTAATCACAAAATATAATTGATTACACAGTTTCACAGAATAAATAGGAATGAAGAATAGATTCGATAAAAATGATTTTATATACCTATATGAAATGTTTGTAGTTTAAAAAGAAAGAATAGTAAGAAAATATAAAAAATAATAATAAAAGAATAAAAAGAGAAACAAAGATATTTGATAATGAAAAGCAAGAAAATATGTATTTAAAAGATGGAGAATATACGACATTATTTTGAGAAGCACGAATGAAATGTTCAACAGAAACTATTTTATAAGAAAATTGATAATATTTGCAACATATATAAAAAAAATATATTGTTGAATATACTTACATATTTCAGAAAAGTATTTATACAGTTGTTTTTAAATCTACGTCAGAAGCTCACAAATTGACGGCGACACAGGTGTTTTTAATTAATCGAACAATAAACTTTGTGATCTTTACTTTGTATACATTTCTTTATCATTAAATACGTAATACGTAAGGTGTATTATCAAATAAATAAATACATAAAATCTACGTGAAACTTATTATGATTTATATTTACTACGAAGAAGCATTATTCGACAATTATTTTACGGTTCAAAAATTTACAGAATTTTACAATTGATGGGAATTTTATTTAAGTAAAAAATAAGAACGGAATACATTTAACACAATATAGGTAGTTGTTAAGTACGTAAGTAGGTAGGCAGGTATCTTGTACGATTAAAATAAAACAAAATGTTGTGTTATTGCAAAATATTGTGAAATATAAACCGAGTTTGTGGAAGTTAATTACGAAACAGCTACGTCATAGTTAAATAATGACGTCATTCCTCATATGTCATAATAAATTGGAATATTGGGCAATCTTTAATACGAATAATTTTAGTAATATACCTACAAAATGTGTATAAATATAATTATAAAAATCTGGTATACCTTATAATGTTATTTTATAGGAAAAAATACATACCCGAAGTGAATAATTATTATTTAATATATCTACAAAATAATATATCTTCGAATCAATTTGTAATAATTAAATTTTATTTTTTTACGTTTTGTATATTTTTAAGGTTATTATAAACTTTAGACACGAAGTGCTAATAAGACGATTTACAAATAATATTAAACATATTATGCGTTATTTAGTATATAATATTTTTATCGGCAATACTAGCATTAAGAAGCAAGGTTCAACCAAATAAGTACTAAATTACTAGATTAACAAATATTTTTAAGGCTTGAGAAAAAAGGTTTTAATTTGATAATGTTAAGATATTTTACTAATTAAGAGGGAAAACTAAGAAAACGATCTGTAAATATTACAGTACAGGTAAAACCTTGAAAGGTTGTGAAATTAAAACTAAGGTTGTAAAATATTGCGCAAGTGAGTCGATTAATCATTTTTCTAAATTGGGTATCGTTACGTCATCAATGAAAAATGACGCCATTATTTGTAATAAGATGAAATATTTATTTTTAAACGTGACAAAGAATTAAAATAAGGAAGTTATTATATAGTCGTTTTTATTGGTATAGTACATCCAAAATATAGTATATAGTGGAAGAAAGAAACGATTATCCAAATTGGTTTGAGTATCTAAGTAGGTAGGTAATGGAAACAAATATGTAATAAATAATTTGCGGTGGCAGAAAAATAAATATTTCAGAAATATATTTGGAAAGTCACTAAGATAGTTACAAGTATACATTATATTATTTATGGTAAAAATATTTTTGGAGGCAAAAGTTTGACTTTTAAACATTTAATATAAGTGATAGCAACAATAGAGATAAAATAATAATCGTAGGTAATGAATAAAGTTTAATTTAAACTGAAAGATCCAAAATTTGAACCATGAACAATGAAACTTAGACGAAAACTAATAAAAATTAAATGAGATTTATGGAATAACATGTAAGAACTAATAGAAAACAATGTTTTTATTCAGATTGAAAGTGAAGTAATATTTAGATATAGGCTGAGAGTGATAATGAAAAACTTATAGAATAATAAGATTAAACATAGAAACTTGAACGGACTGGTAACAATAAGGTTAAACGTAATTGCAAATATTACATTCCAATGGGTAGGTAAAAGTAAGATAGATAATCTGATATTAGGATTGTGTTTAGAATATGTGGATATAATAACATAGGTAAATTACATCGTTGATAAAGATATAAATAAAACTCAAAAGTACATAAGTAATAAAACACTGAAAGAGTATTTAAACTCGGCGGCAAACAGGACAAGGTTATAAAAGTTACGGTGAGTGCCGGATTACTAGACTAAATTTAAATCAAAAGCAAAATTATTTTTTCTTTAAAGGAGATATTAAGTAATGGTGAATATATGAAAGGCAATATTTATCAAATAGTGTTCATAATAATATACAAATAATAAGTACTAGCTATATGAAAGGAAATATTATTTGAAGAAGGAAAGAGGGAGAAGAAGAAAATATATTTGCTCTACATTGAACGAAAATAATAAATTGAAAATACTGAGTCGCTACATATCTGATACGTCGACAGTATTGCTTGATAGATAAAGCTATTTAAAGCAGCGTTGAATTTGTGGTAGATGACTGTGTAGGTACATATTTATTTTACATTTATGGTTTTTGACAATTTATTAGGATCGCAATATTGCTTGATTATTATTAAAAAAATAGAGGGGTGTATAGTGTTTGTGTTATTAGGGATGTAATGTTGCTTGGTTTACAACAAGATACCTAGTTCGAGAAGCGTTTAGATAAGGACAAAGTTTTTGATTTATTAGGATTGTAATATTGCTTGATTATCATTAAAAAAATAGAGGAGTGTTTAGTGTTTGTTTCATTAGGGATGTAATGTTGCTTGGTTTACAACAAGATGCCTAGTTAGGGAAGCGTTAAGCTAGGGGCAAAGTAGACGTCTTTGACGATTTAATAGGATCGTAATATTACTTGATTATTATTAAAGAATAGAGGAGTGTTTAGTGTTTGTTTTATTAGGGAAGTAATGTTGCTTGGTTTACAAGATATCTAGTCAGAGAAGCGTTAAGATAAGGGCAAAGTAGGCTTGACAGATAATGATTTGTATTTATTTGTGAATAAAAAGTTGAAACATAGATTTTTAAGAATATATATTTTAGGGATTTGCGCGGCAAAGAGATAGGAGCGCCAAAATACGTGTAGTCTCTGTAGTACAAGTATTTAAGTGTTTAAAAACAATTTGTTTGAAAATTAATACTGTTTAATTGGCAAACATAATTAAAGATATCAAAATACTTATAGTCTCGGGCAGTTGAAGATGTGTATTTATTTAATAAATAATATACAAGGAAAGAAGAAGAAAAAATATTTGCTCTACATTGAACGAAAATAATAAATACCGTGTTGGACATAATTTAATAGGAAGTCTTAAAAATACAATGATGGGAATACAGAAATACTTATACGGTAGTTTATATATTATAGGAATGGATATATGATATCAATACTTAGGTATATACAAAATGATACTTAGACGTGTAAAGTATGAATAAAAATAATAGTGTGGTGGTAATTAGGTACGGAAATAATTAGGACAGAGTTAATCAAATAGTAACATAGTCTTTAGAATTTACGTCGGTAATATTTAGTATATTTTTACTTAGTAGAAAGCGTCGAAGCGTCAGCGATTAGAACTCACTTAGTGAGAGGTAGATTATTTTATTATATAAGACATTTACATACATTCTGTGCGATATTAAAAGCATTTTATACTTTACTTAAGAAATAGGTGACTATGAGATTTCTAGAATTTTAGATTATACCAATATGTGCCTTATGTGTTAAGTTGATATAAATAAGCAAATTGTGCCAAGGTAAAAATTAAAATGATATTGAAAATCGTTTAATAGACAAAGCCAGATAGAGTAGCAACTATATAGTTTTAGATAGTGTTGGTAGGAAGAATTAAGACTTTACTGTCTCTAATGAAGTGAACAAATTTATATTTGAAGAAAATTTCAATATACGTAGGTCTGGAAGTAAATCTAAAGAGCATAGTTTATATAAACGTAAGCTTAGGTGCGGCAACAATAGTTAGGATTATAGACTTGTAATAAACACCGTAACGCAGGTAGAAGTCGTAGTTTTATGAAGAATAGCAGTAGTTAAACAAATGGGTATTTCCATAACTATAGTCCATAACTATTGAAGAAATCGGTAAAGAGTTATTAACGTTACGGCATTATTTGACAGGAAAGAAAAGAAACATTAAAATGTTTGGTAGTTATGAATTATGATCAGATGATAATGAAATTATTTCAGCAAAGTTTAAATAATTAAATGTTTCTAAAACGGTCAGGTAATAGCGCCAAACGCTTAACTTGGCAGATAATGATGTTGTTATTAAGCTAATGAGTTTTCGAGAAGGAAGTGCTTGATAGATAAATATACTGTGTCAAAATAAACGTTATTTTATATGGTACATTATTATGTGTAGATGATGATGCAAAAGGCTCTTTACAGATCGTTGGTTTATTCGATATTTACTGCTTGATAGATGAAGTTAAACGAGAGGAATATCTTAATAGGCGTATTATTGGTAGATGATGATAAGTATTTATTTAGCAATTCAATCAGGATGGCGTAAAACTGCTTGATAGACAAAGATTGTTTTCAATTATTGAGAGATACTCAGGGCAGAGACAAAATATTTTTACTTTTATTAAACGATGATGTGTAGGAGTCAATTTACCGAACGAATAAATCTTCAAGGAACGACGACTTAATAGTGATGAAGACATATATAGTGGGAGTGTGAAAATCTATTTTTTATAGATGGCGTTATATATTAATAAGCAAATAGTTATAGACCAGATGAGCGTCAAAATGATCGCTAGACTAAGAACGTCAAAAGGCGAAAGGTTGTGTTGGTAGATAAGATGATGAACAAGAAAAAAGCTTTTTACTGTACATCGATTCCGAATCGGAGAAGTATGGAATAGGTGAATTCTTGGCAGTAGCAGATAAGTTAAGGTGGCATTGTGGTGATGATGATTGGGCAAACTCTTTAAGAAACGACAATTTAATATGGAATAGGTGAATTCTTGGCAGTAGCAGATAAGTTAAGGTGGCATTGTGGTGATGATGATTGGGCAAACTCTTTAAGAAACGACAATTTAATATGGAATAGGTGAATTCTTGGCAGTAGCAGATAAGTTAAGGTGGCATTGTGGTGATGATGATTGGGCAAACTCTTTAAGAAACGACAATTTAATATGGAATAGGTGAATTCTTGGCAGTAGCAGATAAGTTAAGGTGGCATTGTGGTGATGATGATTGGGCAAACTCTTTAAGAAACGACAATTTATTATGGCAGGCAGTATTAGAGTTAAAGATAGTCGAAGGAGCGTCAAATTAGGTGTAGTCTTGGCAGATTATACTGCGCATTTATTTAGTAAATGAGACGATGATAACTAACGATTTATTAGGAACGTAATGTTGCTTGATAGTTATAGAAAAGGAGAGTCTAGAGTGACGGATGTAATATTGATCGATATAGGAAGATGTACAGACAAGTGTCAAAATAGGCGTAGCCTTGGTAGATCTTTACGGATAATCTAGTAGTAACGACCTAGGTAGTATTGCTTGGTGAACAAACAACACAGTCAGATGTGCCTTAAAATTAGATATAAGACATGTGTGTATATTTAGCAAAAAATATTTAAAGTAAAAAAAGGAGTGACAAAACTTGAATAGTCTCAGCAGATGATGATTTGAGTATTATTTAGCTATAATAACAAGTATTTAAGAAAAATCGGTGTTAGGATGAGACAACTTAGATGAGCGTTATGATGATGAATTCAGTCGCGATGGTGTAATATTGCTTGATAGACAAAGATTGTTAAATTAGCGTTAAAATAGGTAGATGTTTTCTTGACAAATGATAAAGACAATTTATTCAGAGATAGTCAGAGCAGAGTACAAAATAGGTAACTTTTTATTATCCGATGATATGTAAAAAATCTTTAAGGACTGACAACCTAATAGTGATGGAGACATAAATAGTGAGAGAAGTGTGAAAATCTATTTTCTACAGATGATTTTAGATAAAATATTGTTATTAGCAAATTGTCAAAATGATCGCTAGACAAGGAACGTCAAAGGATAAAAAGGTACCATAGTCTTCGCCGTATTGTTGATAAAGATAGTCGTGCGTGAAATTAGGTGTAGTCTTGGCATAGTATTATACGGCGCATTTATTCAGTAAATCAGATGATGATGACGAATGATTTACAGAACGTATATTTTTATGGAATGGAATTTTGTTTGCTAGTTGTGTTTAAATATTAGTTAGAATTTGTTTAATATTAGGAGGAGATGTTACATAATCTTAATATTAAAAGAGTAACTATTAAATAGGCGTCTTGGCAGATGATGATGATGATGATGATGATGGTGATTAGATAAATATTTACATATATAGCGAAAAATTCAATTTAAGGATAACGTTTTTTTTAAAGATAATAAATACTGTTTGATAGCCAAAGATAGTTAAGCCATTTAAAATACTGAGTTAGGGTACGGTACAGATCTGATACGTCTACAGTATTGCAGATAAAGCTATTTAAAGCAGCGTTGAATTTGTGGTAGATGACTGTGTAGGTACATATTTATTTTAATTTTAAGGTTGTTGACGATTTATTAGGATCGTAATATTGCTTGATTATTATTAAAAAAAAAAGAGGAGTGTTTAGTGTTTGTTTTATTAGGGATGTAATGTTGCTTGGTGTACAACAAGATACCTAGTCAGAGAAGCGTTAAGATAAGGGCAAAGTATTTGATTTATTAGGATTGTGATATTGCTTGATTATTATTAAAAAAAAGAGGAGTGTTTAGTGTTTGTTTTATTAGGGATGTAATGTTGCTTGGTTTACAACAAGGTACCTAGTCAGAGAAGCGTTAAGATAAGGGCAAAGTCCTAATTAACCGCCAAAGACGTTTTAGACGGTTTATTAGGATCGTAATATTGCTTGATTATTATTAAAAAAATAAAGGAGTGTTTAGTGTTTGTTTTATTGCTAACTACGAATAACGATTTAGATAATAGGGGTTTAATATTTCTTTAATCAAAACAGTGTCGAGATGTCTAGCTAGTGACCGAAATCGGCAGGTGATGTTGTATTGAGCCAGTTAAGAAACGACGACTTTTGATATTCGATTGGATTCGGTTTTCGTTAGTATTTGGGAACAACGATTAAGATAAAACGGTCAGGCAATAGCGCCAAACGCTAAACTTGGCAGATGATGATGTGGTTATTAAGCTAATTAGATAAGATAATTTTCTAGACATGTAATATTGATTGTTAAATAACGATAAATCAGGGAAGTATGGAATAGGTGAATTCTTGGCAGATAATAATGGAGTATCGACTAGAAACAGATAAGTTAAGGTGCCATGGTGGTGATGTTGATTGAGCAAACTCTCTAAGAAACTACAAGTTAATATGGCAGGCAGTATTGTTGATAAAGATAGTTAAAGATAGTCGGAGAAGCGTGAAATTAGGTGTAGTCTTGGTCTAGTATTATACGGCGCATTTATTCAGTAAATCAGATGATAATGACTAACGATTTACAGAACGTATATTTTTATGGAATGTAATTTTGTTCGATAGTTGTGTTTAAATATTAGTTAGAATTTGTTTAATATTAGGAGGAGGTGTTACGTAATCTTAATATTAAAAGAGTAACTATTAAATAGGCGTCTTGGCAGATGATGATGATGATGATGATGGTGATTAGATAAATATTTACAGCGAAAAAATCAATTTAAGGATAACGTTTTTTTTAAAGATAATAAATACTGTTTGATAGCCAAAGATAGTTAAGCCATTTAAAATACTGAGTTAGGGTACGGTACAGATCTGATACGTCTACAGTATTGCAGATAAAGCTATTTAAAGCAGCGTTAAATTTGCGGTAGATAACTGTGTAGGTACATATTTATTTTAATTTTAAGGTTGTTGACGATTTATTAGGATCGTAATATTGCTTGATTATTATTAAAAAAAAAAGAGGAGTGTTTAGTGTTTGTTTTATTAGGGATGTAATGTTGCTTGGTTTACAACAAGATACCTAGTCAGAGAAGCGTTAAGATAAGGGCAAAGTCCTAATAAACCGCCAAAGACGTTTTTGACGGTTTATTAGGATCGTAATATTGCTTGATTATTATTAAAAAAATAAAGGAGTGTTTAGTGTTTGTTTTATTACTAACTACGAATATCGATTTAGATAATAGGGGTTTAATATTTCTTTAATCAAAACAGTGTCGAGATGTCTAGCTAGTGACCGAAATCGGCAGGTGATGTTGTATTGAGCCAGTTAAGAAACGACGACTTTTGATATTCGATTGGATTCGGTTTTCGTTAGTATTTGGGAACAACGATTAAGATAAAACGGTCAGGCAATAGCGCCAAACGCTAAACTTGGCAGATGATGATGTGGTTATTAAGCTAATTAGATAAGATAATTTTCTAGACATGTAATATTGATTGATAAATAACGATAAATCAGGGAAGTATGGAATAGGTGAATTCTTGGCAGATAATAATGGAGTATCGACTAGAAACAGATAAGTTAAGGTGCCATGGTGGTGATGTTGATTGAGCAAACTCTCTAAGAAACTACAAGTTAATATGGCAGGCAGTATTGTTAATAAAGATAGTTAAAGATAGTCGGAGAAGCGTCAAATTAAGTGTAGTCTTGGCATAGTATTATACGGCGCATTTATTAAGTAAATCAGAGGATGATGACTAACGATTTATTACGAACGTAATGTGTAATGTAGAAGAGTTAAAGGAGCGTCAAAATAAGTTCAGGTCTGGATCCTTAATTTCCTAATATACGCCCATAAGAATGATGATTATACATTTAACAGTAAACTTTTAAAATGCGGCAACATTTATAGATTAGTGTTTTTTTAACAATAACGTTGCAGAAGTGCTGTAATAGAAAGATATACACACGACTGTCAAAGTAGGCGTAGTCTTGATAGATGGCGGATTTTCGAGATATATATCTTTACGTTACGTTTGGTAGTAAAATTTAGTAGTCCAAGGAGTTTCAAAACGTATAGTCTCGGCAGATGATGACAATAATAACAAGTCTTTATGAAAATGTGGTGTTAATGTAGAGAGAAGAATTGTAGTCAGAGTAGCGCCAAAATAGGTTTAGTCTTATTAAACGGTGATGAATATCTATTGCGGGAACGTAACGGTGGTGATTTAGGATATTACTAGATTCAAAGATAGTTAGAGACGTATAGTTGAAGTAGCGAAACTCTTTATAGATTTTATGTATCTGTTTTGCAAATGAATATTGAAGAAGAGTCAAACTTGTTATAGATTTATGATTAGGAGTATAATGTTTTAATAAAGGATGTAATACTGCACAATTAAACGGCAAAGATATTTAAAGAAATGCTAAACGACAATATATTAATTTAGTTGTTAAGTTTTTGAGGAATAAAGATTTATTATTAACGTAATATTGATTAATATTCACAGGAGTGTAAAATACGTTTAGTCTTGTTAGAATCTATTTCTATAGCAAATATATTTTTAAGGAATTATGATTCTTAGGTAATATGCATCTATTTCGCAAATGAATATGGTCAAATGGGTATGACGATAAAAGGGAATTAATGATAATAAAGATTTATTAAGGTGTCTCGATAGACATAAATATCAGAGAAGTGTCAAAATAGACATAGATTTGGCAAATTTTACGGGACTTCGATTTATATGGAGTGTAATTTTGTTCGATAGTTGTGTATAAATATTAAATAGAATTTGTTTCATATTAGGAGGAGGAGATGTTACATATTCTTAATATTAAAAGAGTAACTATTAAATAGGCGTCTTGGCAGATGATGATGATGATGATGGTGATTAGATAAATATTTACATATATAGCGAAAAATTCAATTTAAGGATAACGTTTTTTTTAAAGAATAAATACTGTTTGATAGCCAAAGATAGTTAAGCCATTTAAAATACTGAGTTAGGGTAGGGGTACAGATCTGATACGTCTACAGTATTGCAGATAAAGCTATTTAAAGCAGCGTTAAATTTGCGGTAGATAACTGTGTAGGTACATATTTATTTTAATTTTAAGGTTGTTGACGATTTATTAGGATCGTAATATTGCTTGATTATTATTAAAAAAAAAGAGGAGTGTTTAGTGTTTGTTTTATTAGGGATGTAATGTTGCTTGGTTTACAACGAGATACCTAGTAGGAGAAGCGTTAAGATAAGGACAAAGTTTTTGATTTATTAGGATTGTGATATTGCTTGATTATTATTAAAAAAAAAAAGGAGTGTTTAGTGTTTGTTTTATTAGGGACTAACTGTCCCGCGCAACTTCGTATGCGTAATTTTTCCCCGTTTTTGAAACATTTCTCGTCGCTTCTCAGCTTCTATTAGTCGTAGCGCGATGTTATATAGCCTATAGCCTTCCTCGATAAATGGGCTATCCAACAAAAAAAGAATTTTTCAAATCGGACCAGTAGATCCTGAGATTAGCGCGTTTAAACAAACAAACAAACAATCAAACAAACAAACTCTTCCGCTTTATAATATTAGTATAGATGTAATGATACTTGGTTTACAACAAGATAACTAGTTAGAGAAGCGTTAAGATAAGGACAAAGTTTTTGATTTATTAGGATTGTAATATTGCTTAATTACTATTAAAAAAAAAGGAGTGTTTAGTGTTTGTTTTATTAGGGATGTAATGTTGCTTGGTTTACAACAAGATACCTAGTCAGGGAAGCGTTAAGATAAGGACACAGTTTTTGATTTATTAGGATTGTAATATTGCTTGATTATTATTAAAAAAATAGAGGAGTGTTTAGTGTTTGTGTTATTAGGGATATAATGTTGTTTGGTTTACAACAAGATACCTAGTTCGAGAAGCGTTAAGATAAGGACAAAGTTTTTGATTTATTAGGATTGTAATATTGCTTGATTATTATTAAAAAAAAAGAGGAGTGTTTAGTGTTTGTTTTATTAGGGATGTAATGTTGCTTGGTTTACAACGAGATACCTAGTAGGAGAAGCGTTAAGATAAGGACAAAGTTTTTGATTTATTAGGATTGTGATATTGCTTGATTATTATTAAAAAAAAAAAGGAGTGTTTAGTGTTTGTTTTATTAGGGACTAACTGTCCCGCGCAACTTCGTATGCGTAATTTTTCCCCGTTTTTGAAACATTTCTCGTCGCTTCTCAGCTTCTATTAGTCGTAGCGCGATGTTATATAGCCTATAGCCTTCCTCGATAAATGGGCTATCCAACAAAAAAAGAATTTTTCAAATCGGACCAGTAGATCCTGAGATTAGCGCGTTTAAACAAACAAACAAACAATCAAACAAACAAACTCTTCCGCTTTATAATATTAGTATAGATGTAATGATACTTGGTTTACAACAAGATAACTAGTTAGAGAAGCGTTAAGATAAGGACAAAGTTTTTGATTTATTAGGATTGTAATATTGCTTAATTACTATTAAAAAAAAAGGAGTGTTTAGTGTTTGTTTTATTAGGGATGTAATGTTGCTTGGTTTACAACAAGATACCTAGTCAGGGAAGCGTTAAGATAAGGACACAGTTTTTGATTTATTAGGATTGTAATATTGCTTGATTATTATTAAAAAAATAGAGGAGTGTTTAGTGTTTGTGTTATTAGGGATATAATGTTGTTTGGTTTACAACAAGATACCTAGTTCGAGAAGCGTTAAGATAAGGACAAAGTTTTTGATTTATTAGGATTGTAATATTGCTTGATTATTATTAAAAAAATAGAGGAGTGTTTAGTGTTTGTTTTATTAGGGATGTAATGTTGCTTGGTTTACAACAAGATACCTGAAAAGCGTTAAGATTAAGGACAAACTAGACGATTTTGAGGATTTATTAGGATCCTAATATTCCTTCATTATTATTAAAAAAATAGAGGAGTGTTTAGTGTGTTATTAGGGATGTAATGTTGTTTGGTTAACAACAAGATACCTAGTTCGAGAAGCGTTAAGATAAGGACAAAGTTTTTAATTTATTAGGATTATAATATTGCTTGATTATTATTAAAAAATAGAGGAGTGTTTAGTGTTTGTGTTATTAGGGATATAATGTTGTTTGGTTTAAAACAAGATACCTAGTTCGAGAAGCGTTTAGATAAGGACAAAGTTTTTGATTTATTAGGATCGTAATATTGCTTGATTATTATTTAAAAAAAGAGGAGTGTTTAGTGTTTGTGTTATTAGGGATATAATGTTGTTTGGTTTACAACAAGATACCTAGTTCGAGAAGCGTTTAGATAAGGACAAAGTTTTTGATTTATTAGGATCGTAATATTGCTGGATTATTATTTAAAAAAAGAGGAGTGTTTAGTGTTTGTTTTATTAGGGATGTAATGATGCTTGGTTTACAACAAGATACCTGGAAAGCGTTAAGATTAAGGACAAACTAGACGATTTTGAGGATTTATTAGGATCCTAATATTGCTTAATTATTATTAAAAAAAATAGAGGAGTGTTTAGTGTTTGTGTTATTAGGGATGTAATGTTGTTTGGTTTACAACAAGATACCTAGTTCGAGAAGCGTTAAGATAAGGACAAAGTTTTTAATTTATTAGGATTATAATATTGCTTGATTATTATTAAAAAAAAGAGGAGTGTTTAGTGTTTGTGTTATTAGGGATATAATGTTGTTTGGTTTACAACAAGATACCTAGTTCGAGAAGCGTTAAGATAAGGACAAAGTTTTTGATTTATTAGGATCGTAATATTGCTTGATTATTATTAAAAAAAAAAGGAGTGTTTAGTGTTTGTTTTATTAGGGATGTAATGTTGCTTGGTTTACAACAAGATACCTAGTTAGAGAAGCGTTAAGATAAGGACAAAGTTTTTGATTTATTAGGATTGTAATATTGCTTGATTATTATTAAAAAAAAGAGGAGTGTTTAGTGTTTGTTTTATTAGGGATGTAATGTTGCTTGGTGTACAACAAGATACCTAGTCAGAGAAGTGTTAGATAAGGGCAAAGTAGACTTGACAGATATTTATGTGTATTTATTTGTGAATAAAAAGTTGAAGTATAGATTTTTAGTAATATATATTTTAGGGATTTGCGCGACAAAGAGATAGGAGCGCCAAAATACGTGTAGTCTCTGTAGTACAAGTACTTAAGTGTTTGAAAACGATTTGTTGGAAAATTAATATTGTTTGATTGGCAAACATAATCAAAGATATCAAAATACTTATAGTCTCGGGCAGTTGAAGATGTGTATTTATTTAATAAATAATAAACAAAGTTAGTTATAGATAGATAGTATACGTAGACACGGTAGGTGATGACAGTTTTTCGTAAGTGTTTGGGAATAACGATTTAGATATTAGGAATTTAATATTTCTTTAATCAAAGGAGTGTCGAGATGTCTAGCTAGTGACCGAAATCGGCAGGTGATGTTGTATTGAGCCAGTTAAGAAACGATGATTTTTTCGAATAATATAAATCTTTATAGTCAAAGATAGCCAAAAGGGCGTCAGAATACGTTTAGTGTCGGCAAATGATGATGTGTAATTAGTTACTAGTGTTTGAGGAGTAACGATTAATTAGGGGTTGAATATTATTTGATAGGAGTTGTGATAGTCCTTGGTAGCGCAATGTGCTTAATAAATATAGACAATTAACATGCGTGTCTATGGTGTATTCTCCGTGGAGAAAGACTCTTTCAAGATATTTCACATGTCATTGCGTGTCTTGGAGTAACTATAATTTGTTATTGCTCTTATATTGCTTAACGGACAAAGATGGTCAGACGAGCGTTGATGATGATGATGCTGATGATGGGTTGTTAGGTATTTAATATGTTTTTAAAAAACTGCGAATAGAATATTATATTGACGGTCCAAAATAGTCAAGCCAGCGTTGATGATGATAGGGATGATGATGACAACGAATTTATTAGGTATTTAAAATGTCTTTAAGAAACTGCGGTTTGTTATTGTTCTGATATAGCTTTACGGTCAAAAAATAGTCAGACTAGGTTGATATGATGATGATGATAATAATGAGTTATTAAGTATATAGTATGTTTTAAGAAACTGCGATTAGTTATTGTTTTGATATTATATTGACGGTCAAAGATAGTGAAACAAGACCTTACAAGGCCGTCAATAGAAACAGAGTTTCGAAACTGGTTTCGATTGAAATTTTCAACATGCGTGTTTATGGTGTATTCTCCGTGGAGGAAGACTCTTTTAAGATATTTCACATGTCATTGCGTGTCTTGGAGTAACTATAATTTGTTATTGCTCTTATATTGCTTAACGGTCAAAGATAGTCAGACGAGCGTTGATGATGATGATGCTGATGATGGGTTGTTAGGTATTTAATATGTTTTTAAAAAACTGCGAATAGAATATTATATTGACGGTCCAAAATAGTCAAACCAGCGTAGGTGATGATAGGGATGATGATGACAACGAATTTATTAGGTATTTAAAATGTCTTTAAGGAACTGCGATTTGTTATTGTTCTGATATAGTTTTACGGTCAAAAAATAGTCAGACGAGCGTTGATTTGATGATGATGATGATAATGAGTTATTAAGTGTATAATATGTTTTAAGAAACTGCGATTATTTATTGTTTTGATATTATATTGACGGTCAAAGATAGTGAAACAAGGCCTTACAAGGCCGTCAATAGAAACACAGTTTCGAAACTGGTTTCGATTGAAATTCTTAACATGCGTGTCTATGGTGTATTCTCCGTGGAGGAAGACTCTTTTAAGATATTTCACATGTCATTGCGTGTCTTGGAGTAACTATAATTTGTTATTGCTCTTATATTGCTTAACGGTCAAAGATAGTCAGACGAGCGTTGATGATGATGATGCTGATGATGGGTTGTTAGGTATTTAATATGATTTTAAAAAACTGCGAATAGAATATTATATTGACGGTCCAAAATAGTCAAACCAGCGTAGGTGATGATAGGGATGATGATGACAACGAATTTATTAGGTATTTAAAATGTATTTAAGGAACTGCGGTTTGTTATTGTTCTGATATAGCTTTACGGTCAAAAAATAGTCAGACGAGCGTTGATTTGATGATGATGATGATGATAATGATAATGAGTTATTAAGTATATAATATGTTTTAAGAAACTGCGATTATTTATTGTTTTGATATTATATTGACGGTCAAAGATAGTGAAACAAAGCCTTACAAGGCCGTCAATAGAAACACAGTTTCGAAACTGGTTTCGATTGAAATTCTTAACATGCGTGTCTTTGGTGTATTCTCCGTAGAGGAAAACTCTTTCAAGATATTTCACATGTCATTGCGTGTCTTGGAGTAACTATAATTTGTTATTGCTCTTATATTGCTTAACGGTCAAAGATAGTCAGACGAGCGTTGATGATGAAGATGATGATGATGGGTTGTTAGGTATTTAATATGATTTTAAAAAACTGCGAATAGAATATTATATTGACGGTCCAAAATAGTCAAACCAGCGTAGGTGATGATAGGGATGATGATGACAACGAATTTATTAGGTATTTAAAATGTCTTTAAGGAACTGCGGTTTGTTATTGTTCTGATATAGCTTTACGGTCAAAAAATAGTCAGACGAGCGTTGATTTGATGATGATGATGATAATGAGTTATTAAGTGTATAATATGTTTTAAGAAACTGCGATTATTTATTGTTTTGATATTATATTGACGGTCAAAGATAGTGAAACAAGGCCTTACAAGGCCGTCAATAGAAACACAGTTTCGAAACTGGTTTCGATTGCAATTCTTAACATGCGTGTCTATGGTGTATTCTCCGTGGAGGAAGACTCTTTCAAGATATTTCACATGTCATTGCGTGTCTTGGAGTAACTATAATTTGTTATTGCTCTTATATTGCTTAACGGTCAAAGATAGTCAGACGAGCGTTGATGATGAAGATGATGATGATGGGTTATTAGGTATTTAATATGATTTTAAAAAACTGCGATTAGTTATTGTTTTAATATTATATTGACGGTCAAAAATAGTCAAACCAGCGTTGATGATGATAGGGACGATGATGACAACGAATTTATTAGGTATTTAAAGTGTCTTTAAGGAACTGCGGTTTGTTATTGTTCTGATATAGCTTTACGTTCAAAAAATAGTCAGACGAGCGTTAATTTGATGATGATGATAATGAGTTATTATGTATATAATATGTTTTAAGAAACTGCGATTATTTATTGTTTTGATATTATATTGACGGTCAAAGATAGTGAAACAAGGCTTTACAAGGCCGTCAATAGAAACACAGTTTCGAAACTGGTTTCGATTGATATTCTTAACATGCGTGTCTATGGTGTATTCTCCGTGGAGGAAGACTCTTTTAAGATATTTCACATGTCATTGCGTGTCTTGGAGTAACTATAATTTGTTATTGCTCTTATATTGCTTAACGGTCAAAGATAGTCAGACGAGCGTTGATGATGATGATGCTGATGATGGGTTGTTAGGTATTTAATATGTTTTTTAAAAACTGCGAATAGAATATTATTGACGATCAAAAATAGTCAAACCAGCGTAGGTGATGATAGGGATGATGATGACAACGAATTTATTAGGTATTTAAAATGTCTTTAAGGAACTGCGGTTTGTTATTGTTCTGATATAGCTTTACGGTCAAAAAATAGTCAGACGAGCGTTGATTTGATGATGATGATGATAATGATAATGAGTTATTAAGTATATAATATGTTTTAAGAAACTGCGATTATTTATTGTTTTGATATTATATTGACGGTCAACGATAGTGAAACAAAGCCTTACAAGGCCGTCAATAGAAACACAGTTTCGAAACTGGTTTCCATTGAAATTCTTAACATGCGTGTCTATGGTGTATTCTCCGTGGAGGAAGACTCTTTTAAGATATTTCACATGTCATTGCGTGTCTTGGAGTAACTATAATTTGTTATTGCTCTTATATTGCTTAACGGTCAAAGATAGTCAGACGAGCGTTGATGATGAAGATGATGATGATGATGATGGGTTATTTGGTATTTAATATGATTTTAAAAAACTGCGATTAGTTATTGTTCTAATATTATATTGACGGTCAAAAATAGTCAAGCCAGCGTTGATGATGATAGGGATGATGATGACAACGAATTTATTAGGTATTTAAAATGTCTTTAAGAAACTGCGGTTTGTTATTGTTCTGATATAGCTTTACGGTCAAAAAATAGTCAGACTAGGTTGATATGATGATGATGATAATAATGAGTTATTAAGTATATAATATGTTTTAAGAAACTGCGATTAGTTATTGTTTTGATATTATATTGACGGTCAAAGATAGTGAAACAAGACCTTACAAGGCCGTCAATAGAAACAGAGTTTCGAAACTGGTTTCGATTGAAATTTTCAACATGCGTGTTTATGGTGTATTCTCCGTGGAGGAAGACTCTTTTAAGATATTTCACATGTCATTGCGTGTCTTGGAGTAACTATAATTTGTTATTGCTCTTATATTGCTTGACGGTCAAAGATAGTCAGACGAGCGTTGATGATGATGATGACAACGAATTTATTAGGTATTTAAAATGTTTTTAAGGAACTACGATTTGATATTTTTTTATTTAGCTTAACAGTCAAAGATAGTCAGACAAGCGTGATAATGATAATGATGATGATAATGCATTTATTAGGGATTTAACATTTTTTCAAGAAATTGTGGTTTGTTATTATTCTAATATAGCTTTACGATCAAAGATAGTCAGACGAGCGTTGATTTGATGCTGATGATAATGAATTATTATGTATATAATTTGTTTTTAAGAAACTGCGATTTGCTATTTTTTTATTTAGGTTAACGGTCAAAGATAGTAGGACTAGCGTTGATAATGGTAATAATGATGATGATAACGAATTTTTTAGGGATTAAATATGTGTTCAAGGAAATACAGTTTGTTATTGTTCTGATATAGCTTTACGGTCAAAAGTAGTCAGACGAGCGTTGGTTTGATGATGATCATAATAAGTTATTGTTCTGATATTATATCGACGGTCAAAGATAGTCAAACCCACGTTTGACAATCTTGATGATTATAATGATGATGATGAAAACGAGTTTTAATATTGATTAAGATCTAAGGAACGTTGAAGTGGAACGAATTCTGTTTAGTATATAAGTTTTTGAAAAACGATGTGTTACGTATATTACTTAGTAGAAAATTATGCGAAAACGAGGTTCAAAATAGGTTTAGTTTTAGTAGAAAGCCTAAAAATAAATAAGTAAGTAGCGGCAGCAGAATAAATGAAACAAAGGATGTTAGGTAGGGTCTTTTTCATACACATTAATAGGTACTTAGTATTAACGGTGAGGTTAAACATATAGACAAACTTTAACTTAGAGAAATTGTTACAGAATGATTCAATACTAGACGTAGATATGACACCACTAGACGTAGAACTAGTTTTAGAAAAATATCACATAAAAATAGGCATTTTAAAAACTTATACCCGTAGATTAATATACAGCCAACCACATCATGATGCAACCAATATAAATATTCTATACGAACTATAGAGGCATAATTTAACATTTGGGACTAAATCACGCTAACGAAAGAATAATTAAGATAAATGATGGCAGCGCTTATTAGTTCTAGGGCAAAAAAAACTATACTTATTACATTTATGTAGGTACTTATATGGGAATTAAAATGAGCAAAACATATCGTTAATGGAAATTTAATAGTAAGTAATTGTAAAAATAAGAAATAGGAATTACTTATGGATGGAAATGGAGGAAAAATAAGAATTAGGTAGGGTTAATAACTAATAACATACACAAGAAACGAAACATTTATAATATTTATTTACCATTTATAGAAAAAAGAAATGGGTTAAGAGAGAGTCACATTACAAATTAGGCATTTATTAATCAAGGTTGATGTAAGTAAATTGTATTAAAATAACAATGTGAGGGAAAGTTTCAATTAGTAACAAACATTGAAGGAAAAGGTAAAAAATGGTGTAATCACATAGCTATAAATATAGACACATAAGATGCTAAAGATGATAAGATAACAAAATAAAAATAAATAATAAAGGTACATCAATTATGAAAACAAAAATTTAAGTATATTGTTATGTCGATCAAAAAGGCGATGATTACGAAATCAAATACAAAAGAATTTAAAACTGATCACATCTTATTTTATGAAGAAAACAGCAACAAATATCTATTGGCCATGTATTGGATATATAGAAAATACTTCGTTATTGATATTAAATAATAGAACTATGAATAAGATTAATTATACCTACTTATATGATAAGTACCACCGATTGAATCTGAATTACAACTGAAAATGAATATTAGAGAAACCAAATAATAAATTATACAACATCCGAAGTCTAGATTGAGAACAAAGCTGTAAATGTTGTAGCTAATAATATAATTAACGGAAATACTTATAAATGTACGAATATGCTAGTTATAAGGTATAGTTTAATCTGCAACGCACTTATTAAAGAGATAATATAGAAACATAAGTATAATATATACATGTAATATATCGAAACCAAACCAAAAAGGTACTATAGAAATTAAGGTGAATACAAAAAGAAAATTCGAAGACAAATTCTTAAATTTAGCAGTAATAGTAAAGGTACTATAGGCAGGACTGTATGACGCAAGGGCTGTTAGTTTCATGCTTGTAGGCCAGGTATAGACATTTACAACAACACATGCCAAGACTAGAAACCAAACGCACACATGCTATTTCCTGCATTTAAGGCACAATCCTATTCATTGTTTTAACAGCAAATACCATTAACACAATGCTGAGGTGGAAAAGTGATTTTAGCTTGCCCGATTTCTTTTTTACGCAACAAATCCAATGAGCATGAAATTTTTCATTAAATTGTTAGTTTTTATTACTTGAATGGAAAGTTTTATCTGTGCTTCTGATTGTCCAAATGTAGCATGATCGTGATAGATAATACTATTGCGCACTGGGTTTTCAGTTAATACAAAGTTTAACGTGGATTTGGTTTCTTTTATTCGTAGTTCAAGCGTGGCGTGATTGAAGTTTAAATCTTCCTTTTGCTTCATGGGGTCAATGTAAAACTGTACATATTCCTCTAAAACGTACCTTTGCTTTTCTGACTAATTCACATGTTAACCCAATTACTCGATGTTCTTATATTGTACATTTTATTTACGGGATATTTATGCTTATTTTGACGCAAATTAAAACGAATATCTATTTATATTTATTATACACGATACACGTCCTATCGTATTAGTATTAGCGGGAACGGTTTAGACGAATTTCTTTATTTACTGCTCAATTATGTAAACTTGATTATACTTTATGTAATATGTTTTGTTTTTTTAATATAATTTCAGGAGCTAAATCTAACTTGTACACGTATTTATTGTTACCGCTTTTCCTGCAGACCCCGCGTAAGGTTCCGTCGTAAAACAACATGGCCGCCTGTCCCATCGACAAAACTATAGACAAATAGTTTCACCAAATAATCGGGTCGTTTCGTGGATGCCGCAGGAGAGACCCTAAATATACACCAGTATTAGTAACACCTCCGTAACTTACAGAAAATTAATTAGAATTCAAGGTATTAATACAGATTATAATTTATCTTCATTTTTTAATTAAGGAATTCACTAACTTCATTGGGCACTTTTCAAGTCCCCATATTTTCGCCATTTGGTGCCCAATTCTGCTAAACTTTTACGATAACGAAAGCATTTTAAGGATTATTTAGATGAACATTAAAATCTGGGTCAACGATAAAATCCATAGATTAGAATGTAGAGAGGATACACGACTGATTACGTTTCGGCGTAAAATTATTAGCAGAATTAAGGATATAACCATTTTAAATGATGCAGTTAAAACAACACAAATAGTTTATTTTTGAATTAGCACTCATTTTTATGAAACACAGCATGTTTGATATTTTAATATTTCGCATAGACAATGGCCCAAATCGCATCAATCTTTTAGCATTGACTGACCCGTAGGGGACAGCCACTTGTCTAGCGAAGATGCTTACTTATAGTCGTAATTTTACTAACTCACCTAGCGTTGAAGTGATTTTAGATCTATGTATTTCTTTGATTTATCTACACGCAGGAACGCGTTCCTAGATTTAACTGTTGCAAACTTATTTAATTTTTCAGATCTTTTATTATTATGTTGGCGACGTCAGGCAGGCTTTTAATCAGCGGAACTTAGGCAGCGATTAGTTACAAAAGTCTATGAACCAAACTCAGGAGCAGTTTCAGACGTATTAAGTTTATCTTTATAGGTATAACTTTATATATTTATTAGCTTGTATATATTTGTAACACAAGATTTTTTTAAATAATTCTGTATTGCGAAAAATCAAATACATTCATTTATTGTTTTAATTCGTATGCGTAAAGAATGACATTATAATTATTTGTTACGTAAGTGAGGGGTCAGATTATATGATTAATGACGGTATTTTAATTTATTTTAATTATTAAAATGATACGGTTACAGAAAAATAGAGTTGAAACAGAGTTCCATGAAATGTATGATGTAGTACATCTTATAACTTAGGTATTAAAGGAGCGAATCAAACCGGGCGATGACTTAGTAATTTTATTATTAGGATACATTATATTTATCACATTCAGTGTTTGACATTTTACAATAAACTATAAAGAATCGGACAAAGTATAGTAATTTAGATATAAATACATATATAATAAATGTACCTATTGCAATATAGGAATGGTAAAATTAAGGTATCTCAGTAATATGTTAGTTTTAAGTGTTAGGAAAGTAAATTATAAGCTTGTATTATTTGTTGGCTCTCAGTGCTCTAAGTAGGAAGGTAGCCCCTGAGTTTTTTGAGAGTTTAACAGGCCGTAGATTCAGGACGCTCTTATTTTAGACTCCTTAATACGAATCTGGAAGAAGCCTAATTTGTTGGCAGGCTTAGGTTAATACTCATAAATTATCAGGCGTGGCTTATTAGTTTAAACTAGGTATAGGTGAAATGATAATGTTATAGGATTGTAATTAAAGCATAGAAGTAACTTTTCAGTAATCGTAAGTGATGGCTGCTATGAAAATAATGTTAATTTGCAAATGTAAGGCTATAAGTAATTTTAAATTGCTGTGTAGTTAATATTTTAGATTTAGTAAAGTCATTCGCTTCGGACCTTATGCCCTTAATTGCTAATTGCTACGGAATATAAATCGAAAGGAACTCGGTACTCTAATTTAAAACCTTTTTCAAAATCATTAATTTGTAACACTTTTGGATAAAATCTGAATATTTTTGTATCTACATTTAATTTTACTTTCTATAAATCGTGTAATTATACCTGTCCCCAAACAAATTTTGATAAAACATGTTGATATGAAAATTTTTACTACTTTAAAAACAAGCAAAAGCTGTAAGTCGTTGAGATAATTAATAAATCTTTAGTTAATGAAATTATAGATTTTGTTTGAATTACTAATTTTTAATTGACTGATATCCTCGACATCTTAACATCCTATTTTCATAAACAAGCCCTTGACTAAACTGCCAACGGTTAGTTTCATTGTTTTGACTAGATAATTATGAACATTACTAAAACACCCGAGATTTGAAACATTTAATGGTACTATTACAAAAATTACATAATTCAATTGACTTTCATAATTAACCAAGTAATTGCTTAGACAATTTGACTTATGTAGATGAGGCTTTTTAGACTTCTAATGACCTTTATAGTCTTAGACGATATTCTTTTAATAGTTATAGACCCATTTGAATGGAAAGGCAATTATCGAAAATTGAAATTTTGAATACAGACTGAGAAATTTACTCGTGGTGATTCGGAATATTTTTAACCAAAATCTGCAGGAAAAGGAAAATATATTGTAGGATTGTGATCAAATCTAGGTACAGCTTAGTTTGTTTTAGACATGATATCTAAGTGACAATGTAGGATAGAAATTAAATGGGATATTACGACAGTAGCAGGATTATGATAACCTTTTGCCTTTCCCATATCTTTGAAATTCCTTCCATACTTATCATTGTTTATTTCTAATATTTTGTTTCTGTATTAAATGCATTCACATTTAGACTTACTGACATGACATAGGTTATAGATGACTGTCCTCTTCTATATTAAGTATGTAATATATATTATTTGTATATTGAATTTACTTTTTATTATTAGTTTGTCCTTTGTCCTACAACAGTTATTTTCGTTTTATTGTTGTGATTCTTTATTTTTTTATTTTTTTATTTATGTATTATTTTATGAATGAATGCATTTTGAATAAAGGTCCAATGTTAGGTCCCTGACGCAGGACTTTGTCATTACAGTGTTGGGGGTGTACGGGAGGTTATTTTTTTTTATAGAAGGTGAGGTTCAAGCCTTCAGCATAGGTATTATCTGCTGAGTTTCTTGCCTGTTCTTCTCAGTCGATAGTAGGTTGTGAACAGGCGGTAAACTCTGTAAATCAATTTATATAACTTCTTTCAAAAAGTATAATTATTTTATGTAATAAAACAAATGTAAATAATAATAAAATGTTATATTTTTGTTGATGCTGATAAGATCTTTTGAATATTGTTGTTTTTTCATTGTTATCAAAAATAATGTGATATTTTAGATTTTTGTTAATTGTAAATTAAGGCATGTAAAATCGAAAAGTTGAAGATAATATGAAAATTAAACTGAAGATATTGTTTTTGAAAAAAATATATTTATAATGAACGTAGATTGCAATTAATTACTGTTTATTACATTATTAGCATCAAGATTACCTAAACTTAAATCATGACGTCAAATATCAACAACCAATAAATAAATTTTAAATAAATAAATGCTTTTTGAACCATATCTGTTGTTTTATTCCTTACTTCTAGTGTCTGCCAAACTGAGGTATTGGTGGTGGTATCTGTCCTAGGCACCTTTGTCCTATGTTTACGATCTACCTTAGGATCTATCTTACGCGCCTTTTCAATAGCTATCTTTACTACCCGAGTACTCTGAATTCCACAATACCATCAATAAATACTACCTCAGATTGGGAGATGCTTTCTTTGCCCTTTGTATCTTTAAGAGAAAACATTACATGTCTTACTAAAGTGACATAAGAGCATAATGATCCGTCATAAAATTAGCAGTCACTGTATCATTGGGACACAATATTAGTTATTACTTGTACCATAATATCCAGAGCGAGGGAAACCGCTTAGAAAAATTCTTTTTCGAATCGGTTTCCCTGGATGTGCCTGTGGAGAATTTACTATAAATGGTTCCAAACACCGCCTTACCCGGCTGAGTCTGAAGATGCCACCAGGCCTGGTCAACCAGAGGAACCCCGAAAGCTGGATAGCCGCCTTTGCACTAGTAATCGACTCTTACTTTAAAATATGGGCATACTCGTATAGTACCACTCCTCACATTCTTACCTGTAAACCTGGTTGGATCTACAAAGACACTGCAACACAGGACACTAAGAAAAAAAATAGCGTAGGTAAGTATCTAAGATATAAGTAAGTATCATGGATAAATCTGAAGAATAGGGATAAAATGTGTGGGCTTTTTATACATCATCCATCAACAACAGAAAAAAGGGCATTTCCCTGAGCTTATTCAATGCTTCTAACAAACGGACGTCACATATTTTGAGTAATAGATCTAAGATGTTATGAAGTACCTAAATAAATGAATACCGTTTATAGAACTACAACTACATAGGTACGAATCGTTTTATAAACCTTGGCATACATTAGTGTTCATCAATCGTTTGAAATACCTAGGCACTGAATTCAACAAATAACGAAAGATTGACTTGTTTTGTGGTCGTAATCACCGAACAAATAATGAATCTCGGTATTCGACAGAATATTATGGTTCTTGCTACAGATAGTAAAAGGTCTATATAAATTTCTATGAATACATAGGTAAGTACCTAGGTACTTAGTGTAAGGTGACAAAAGGAGATAGAGTAGAGAGCAAGAACTGAAAAGTACAAATGCTGCGAACACTGCTATAGGCTTCTGAATCCTCATACCGCTTTATCATCACAACGTAAGTAGGTACTGTAGCCATCAGGCCAGCTCTTGAGCAGGTACCGGGGGTGTTCTTCAGAACTTTTATCGGGCTTTTAAATTAAACTTCTTGGATTTCCCCAAAGCTAATACAATTTATTAATTAAATCATCATTTATGACAATATCAACATCAATTCACATATTCTATAAAACACATTTCTCAACCATTTGATATTACTATTCTATATAATTCTAATCACATTTTAAACGACCCGAATCGGTCGGCCATGAAACTCGCTAATTGTCTATTGACATCTTTCTTTTTATTCTGTTAATGAGTTTCATCTACTACAATGAGGTCTAACGTGAGAAGGTAGATTATCTTCGACCCACCTGTCACAGCACCTACCTACTCTAGTGATGTCATGTCTAGAAACCGGGAGGTGCTAATTTCAAGGCAGATAATGATGGGACAAAGGCTTTTGTAGCAACTAATAGTGGTCATGTGGGCAATGCCTAAAAAGAACAATCAGGTTCAGGTTAAAATCAGAATCTAGATCTATATTTCCCTAAGGCTTTGTGAATAGGTACAGACTAAAGACGTGTAAATGTCGAAAGTTAGTAACAAAGGTAACTAAAGTCGCCATTCATAAAATAGTACTAAGGTACGGGACTTTATGGCAGATAGAAAAGCCTGGAAACTGATTGTTCATGGTATCTAGTGCTGAGTGCTATCAAAAGTTCTAGAAACGCTATGTTACGGCCTCCAAACCAAGTAATTAGTGCAAAGATAGTGTGACTAGTAATTATAAACCGTAGGTAACAGTAGTTTATCTTTTGTCAACGATACCGTAAAGCTAAACTATACGATCTGTCTTCATTCATCGACTGCCTCTGTGGCGCGGTGGGAGTGTATCCGACTGCTACTCAAGAGGTCGTGGGTTCGATCCCCACCCAAGATAAAACTTTGTGTGATGAGCATGATGGTTTATTCTGTGTCTGGGTGTTATTTATCTATAATAGAAATATATAAATATGTTTATCAGTTGTCTGGTTTCCATAGTACAAGCTCTGCTTAGTTTGGGATCAGATTGCGTGATGTGAGTTGTCCCAAGATATTATTAAATAATTTTATTATTATATACTATACAATAAAAGTCACATGAATATCAAAAATTACATGTTGCTTGTTTTTCTTTTTACGATCCTGTGTTCTACTCAAAGGTGGCGCCTTTTTACCTTACCTTTAACCCAGTTTAATTCACTTTGTTCTGACTTTTTATGGTACCAATCCTATACTGCCATCTATTAGATTTTGCCGGTATCGTTTCAAATGTTGACCATGTTACAAAACGAATGCAACATAAATTCATGATCTATGCAATAGATGGCGCTGTCATAAGTTTGGTAATATAGTGACTTGCTGTGTTATTTCATCATACTAATTTTAAAAACCGAAAATTTGTAAGGGTGAATGAATTATAAGTTATCTTTAACGCAAAAAATTCTGATGAGGTTTTGATGAAAATTTAGTATAATGTACTTTGTACGACAAAATAGTACATAGGGCTTTAAAAAGTAGAGTCTACACTAATTCCTATTTGAACTCATGCCTTGATTCTCTTTGGAAGTCCATCTATCTCTTACTACGAGGTCTGAACATCAGTTCAGACGGGAAAGATATACATATCAACCCATATGATATCCCACTGCTGGACACGGGTCTCCCCAGTAGAACCTACTTATTATGGGTCTTGGGGGTAATTGCCATAATCGCTACGCTTGACGAGCGGGTTGGCGATCGCAGTAAAGCTTTAAAATACGCACAGGATTCCGACAGGAGGACGCAACGGATTTTGATGCGGTTTATTTTTATAGATAGAGTGATTGAAGAGGAAGGTTATCTTGTCGGATATTTACCATCTCTAGTCATAACTACATTTATAGGTTTATATGTATAATAACATCCATATATTTTATACCCGTGCGAAGCCGGGGCGGGCCGCTAGTTCATAATAAATTAGAAGAGGTTTAAAACACAAACTAAGTAATTTTGAATTCGTTTTTCAATCCATTTTCAGTAAATGTTTTTGAAACCTACTCTAACAGGTTAAGAGATGACGCTAAACACCTTCACCCATTAGATAACCAGGTGACACAAATTTTGCATCAAAATATTGACATATTTTTTCTCTCAAAAAGGTACAATTTGTTCATTAAAATGTTACCATATATTTTTTGTTAAGAAGACAACTCACGCAGTAGGCAAATGCCCTGTATCGTGGGGGACTTTCCAAACAAACAAGTCACGAACACAAAGTACACCCAGACTCGGAACAACAATTTGTGAATCACACAAAGTGGTGTCCCAAGTGGGAATCGAACCCACGACCTCTCGCAAATATATAACTACACCGATCTGATAACCAATACAAAATATCGAAAGAAAGATAATTTAATTACGAATATAATCGTATAGGCTTACAAAAATCCGTTCATGGAGTATTATTTCAATGCTTTGAAGTTTTAAAATCGAAAAAAAAAACAGCTGTGAACACTTTCGATTGACAAGTTATCATAGTCCTGTTTATAAATAAATAAAATTTCAAAAAAATAAAATCTCATCTGATTATTAGATGGGTAAAAGTCGATGTTCCACGTTTCCCCTACCATGATTTATTAAGAATAAGGGGGTTAGAGTCATGAGGTTTCAAAAGTAAAAAACACACGAATAAATGTGTAAAATTATTTATGTTGCATTATAATAATTAAAAATTGTCACAACAAGGAATTGCCACGAGCCTAACTTACACAATTGCCACTTACGAAATACTTAATCTAAGTACACTTATATTAACTTAGTCAACTTAACGTTACATCACAAGTAGAACGAGATATTTTTATATATAAGTAACAATAGCCGAGGATATCTGTAACACATTGCTTCGTTCCCATCAAAACTTAAGAATAACGGGGGCATAATATCACTAGCGGCCTTTAAAATAAATTTGATAGTTGAAACAATCCAAAAACAGTTTTCAGTTGAACTCATAAAGGAATTTCAATTTTAAACCTTGATTCTGCTGACAATGATTTGCAACTAAAATTTGACAATGGCAAAGTTTCCGTGAATGAAATTAAATAGAAAATTATTGATTGGAAAATTGAATCCATATGTTTAAAATCAAACTTTCCCAATCACTATTTAAATTTTATCAAAAATTTACATCTTTTCTCAAATTCCTTGCAGCAATAAATCAATCTGGCCAAATTCAATATTTATGATAAGTAAGTTTGCAAAAAATCTAATGTAGAGTAAGGAAAATGATAAGTAGACGATGTTTTAACACCGGTTGAACAGATTTTCATCTATGACTAAAGACCGTATCAACTAAGTAGTTAATACACTTTCTAATAATAAAGAGAGAAAATATGGATTGATTTTAATGGTGTTACCACAAAACACCAAGAGTACAGAAGGTACGCTCGAACTTCTTCCAAATAGTTATCGCTCATGAACACGGTATCTCGCCTTTTAATAAACTGGGGTCGTACCATAAACTCCGGAATAGCCGGTGAATTGTAGACAAAAATAAACTGTCCTGCTAATTTCGTGCCATAATCCTGCCAAAAAGCAGGCGGGTCATGACGTCACCAAACTGGCGAGTGACGTATTGTCTATTTGTCAATTATTTACACTTGACAGCACTTCAGCGACTGACATGCGTCAGGATCAATTATGAAGTCGAACTGCCCTGCACTTGGCAAATAATTTACATGTTCTTGGTACGGTCCCTGGTCTAAATTGGTCTGTAATTCTGTGTTCGTGAACGTGGCTGGAGTGAGGTACGTTTGAAGGTTTCTTTCTGTATTTTGTGGTGTAACCAACTGGGAATAACCTCAAACAGGTTCATATTTTGTCATCAATACTGTTTTTTATGTTTTGTTTAGCTTGCTGCTTCGCTTAAAATTTTAAATTCAATTGATTTTCTATCTGTATTTATTCAAAATTTGAGAGAATAAGCAGTGTTCTTTTGCAATAAAACTTTGCAGAAGTCAGTCCTGGAAAGTCCGTTGCAAACCAATAAGAAACGAGAAATATACTTGCGTTTAACATCATATTAAACGCAAGTATATTTCTCGTTTCCTATTGGTTAAGGTTGACTGGCTTCTGCAATAAAGTGCAGCAATTACTTGCTAGTGGGTTTTCCACTGTACACTTAGAGACAAAGGTACTAGTATTATCAGGTTTTAGATAAAAGGATTCAAAACGTGGATAACTATTGGATAAAATATGCATCTACAAAATGCTACAGACAGTGTGCCATGCTCAAACAAATAGAATAAAATTGTAAATAACCTGTTCATAAATTTTTATATGATAATTGATGACTAAAAACATCAAATTACTCTAAAGAGTAATTTAACATCCTAGTACATTGTGCTTCAATATTGGCACAGTTGCTTGAATAATAAATATTCTGAAAAAAATAATGAAAAGATTATTTATATTCCATTTGTTTGGATACCTAGTTTATGATAGTTTCTGGAAGCAAATATTATGCCCATATCTACGAATATCTCTCTTGCCTTGACGAGAAAAACAGAGATAAAATTAGACTTGCTTTAAGGAACTGTCCTTATTACATTTCGTGAGTGATTAGCTATACTGTACTGATTGTATTAGTCGTAGTAGATTGTAATTGAACCATTTTTAGGGTTTTAACATTTGAGTTTGATGCGGCACAAGATTTGATAGGCACGAAGCAATGTGCGATCCGAGCTCGGCTTAAAACTCGAATCTATCTTTTATTTTTATTCTTCATAGTAAGACGTCGCCAGAAGCTCGTCTTTTCAGCGGGAGGCTGTTCCTCCCTCGCCTCTTCTCCTCTCGTCTCTCCACGCAACATATCCAAGAACGTAGGATCATTCTTACGAACATTCTTCTCAATTTTAACAGCTTCCGCGCTCAATTCCGCCTTCAGTTTCTCAGGGCTCGTATTCTCGACCTTAAACTCGTTAGGATCTTCAACGAACGCCTGCTGAAGGTCCCTCATAATCTTTTTCCTTATTGTCTTTTTCATACTGAGGTGTCTTTCGAGTGTTTTGACGTCACCATTGCCGTAAGACCGATAGTCGTCTTTTTTCTTTTTGGTTTTTTTGTTTTTGTCATCGTTGTCGTCAAATGTTTTAGCGTCGTATTGCTGGTTGAGACCGAAGATGTCCCTCAAATGGGGAATGGCTCGTTCCGACGCCATTTTGAAGTTGGCGTTGCGACGCCCGAAGTGAGATCACAGACACCTCATGGTGAAATCTGGAAAGAAGAAAACGGGAGAGTTATTATACTTGAAAGGCAAAATTTTAGGTTATGTACACTGGAATTATTTTACTATTAGCACGAATACTGGTAGCCTAATGGCTAAGGCATCGGACTCGTCATCGTGAGCTCGCGGTTTCGAATCCTACTCATTATACTATCGACGTGAACCCACTCCTTACACAGGCCATCGAGCTTAGCTGGAGGGGTTAACAGGATTGCTAGTAATGTAGGACCCACACATTGCTAGTTATCTTAAAAATAAGGTATATCTCAACTATAGCCTAATTATTACATATGTATAGGTATTAGGTTTTCCTTCCGACTATCAGTCTTACAGAAACTCTACATTCAATATCATGAGATCTTATAAGAAGTGTGACAGTGCTGAACGATTAGACAATAGAGTTTATCGTCCACGTTTTTGTATCTCACGTAGTTAGTTGATTTCTAAACGTACAACAGTAACTAGCACATCACGTAGACACTAAAACGTTTCTGATGTGGTCTCGTGTTTTATTTTCCTTAAGAACCAAAGGTTTGTTTACCAATCTTTTTCCTTCTGCCAGCTCCATTTCAATTCCGGCATGGTAATGATATCATTTAGGGGAAGAACGATTATCTACATAAAACTTTATTTTATTTGGGCATAACGTTCCTTTCAACAATTTCAAAATTAAACCACAAAAGAGGCCACTTATATCTTTTATGCATCCTCTGGGGTTCATAGTAATGATATCTAATAATAATATCTTGGGTCAAATCACACAAAGCTATCTGATCCCAAACTAAGCAGAGCTTGTACTATGGAAACCAGACAACCGATAAACATACTTATATAAGTCTAAATACATACATATTATGAATAAATAACATCCAGAAACAGAATAAACTATCGTGCTTATCACACAAAGTTTTATCCTGGGTGGAGATCGAACCTAGGACCTCTTGTGTAGCAGTTGGATACACTCCCACCGCGTCACCGAGGCAGTCAGAGACAAACTCCATCTCTGAGTATCCTCGCGAACGGAGCCTCTAACATAATGACCCACAACACATTAAGTACAGTACAGCTAGGTAGGATATGCTGACATCTAAGCGAGGGGAGACATACAATCTATTTAAAAGGTACAGTCATATATTTATTAGTCATAAACGGAAATAAAGTGACGCAGCTAGGTACTACTCACACAGTCTTAGTTTATAATCTTTTATACCACAACTTTGTACAGTACAGATATAATGGCAGCGATTAAGAACAGAATCTTCGTAGCGTAACCGATGCACTTGCAGCCTAACCACAAAACAACGAGAGTACAAAAAGTAACCTTCGTACAAATGCGCTTGAGCATCATACTACATGTGTATGTGATGTCTATAAACTGCTAATGGACATGGAACCTCTGATCACTTTGTTCCGAAAGTTTCCTAAGATTTTATGAGATTGATTAAACGATGTCTATCAATTGAGCATGCTTAGGCTTAGTGGCTTAGCTCTAACGTAGATTAAGTAAAACTTTACAAAAAACTTGTTAAAGCTGACCGTTGAAATTATGGATCTTAGCGTGAAGTTTTTTGTTTAAAGTCAATGGTCAACATATGATTTTTCAAGTTTCTTGTAAAGTTTTACCTGTGGGCTAAGACAAGGTACATTCGCTTCTTGGCGATCTCACTAACGCTTACAAAATATCGATTTCAAACGATAGTTCGCAAAAAAATAAAAAAATGTCTATGGTGCAAACGTCAAATTCTTAAAAATTATATGTGCCATTTTATGTCGTTTTCTACGTGGTGTCATCGTTCGCTAGATTAGTGATCAATCAAATAAAAAAAAAAGGCGCAGATACTGTCAATAGTGCTTATCTACGCATTGACTTAAATTGACCACGTGACATATTTCAATTCCATACATTTTGTACCTACTTTTCCATTAAAGACATCGCTATTCGAATGAGATTTTGTCTTGTAGCTTAGCTTGAATAAGCCTAAGTAAAGTAGTCACGCTTTCAAGATCTCAGTCTATAAGTACACTGCCGAGCCTTGTCTTCTGTACTCTCAACGTTTAGTGGCCTAGGTAACTACTTCGGCCCCTCTTACTCACGCTACGGACTCGCGACTTCGCGAGCTAAAAAGTTTAATTAGTGCTGCAACGCTTTTATAAAACGTTGATTATAAAACTGAGGCAAAAAATATTTCCGTAAGCTTGAGGAAAGAGGTTTTATTAAGTTTGTGCGTTGTTTAAACTCATTTTAGATCTTTCTTTTTACACCAGCTCATCACGTTGGTTCCAATGTTGGTCCCAACGCAGCTCGTCCAACGTGTGGATCAAGAAAATAGCATTGGCACCAAGATTGGGACGAGCGTTATTCTAGATCCACATGCTGGACAAGGTTAGGGCCAACGTGTGGAGCCTGGTGACTTTTTACACTTTTTTGACACTTAAGAGTTTGAAAAATAGCCGTTGTTGATAAACTTGTTACATAAGTATAGATTTACATTTCATTTTGTTATATGACCGTCCAAATGTCAAAGTCAATGGCGTACTACTTTTATGGTGGGTAGGTACTCGTATGTACCTATTCCATATTTTCGTACACGTCAACACAGAGCTATAAAAATGAAAACAGCTCAGTATGCCGCCATTTTCATAATTTATTTTGGTTACAAGAAGTTTTCATTATTTATGTTGAAGATATAGTTTAGTAATAGATGATTCGATGATATCAACTTCGTCACACGAATTGGAGGTTTTTTTAATGCTATCATAATAAGGAAACTTAAATTTCGATGATCATGAACTAATTTAGCGATTAACATAATCAACATGAATATGCGTTAAATTCAAGATCAATAATTGTAAACTAACCTAATCTACATTGATGACGTAACAATCATAAACAAAAGAATTGAATTGACGTCCTTACTCTATTCTCAAAACAATTGCTAATATTCAAACGAAGTAGATCGTTAGTAAGATCATTAACGGCGCGGAAGCGGTCTACGTACGTTAGAGACTAGGGTTGCAATACACTTAAGCAGGTCAACATTATCGGTTCGCCAGCATGGGTGTACCTACTCAGGATTATTTTTCAGCTGGTTTTCAAAGTTGAGGGAGGGGTACAATTAACTTTTTTTGAAATTTTGGGGTGGGTTCAACCCTCAAATCACCCCCTGGGTAAGTACACCTGTAACTGTAAACAAGGTATTTTACCTTAAATTATTCACGCGATTAAGACCCGTAATATATATATTTTAATAATGTGTACAAATCGCGAAAGTTTATCAACATTTAAGTACACCTGTGTTCGGCAGTATTTGTTAAACAACAAACCTGTACCCGAAGCTGTAACTACACATGTTTGGCAATCGGCATCATTTAACTAGTGCCGATCGGGTTTATTCGGGTCCGGCGGTTTTGATACGACATTATTTCTTGAACGACAAAGCCGATCCGAGACAATTTTGAATTTATCTTTTTAAACTTTATGCATCTGACTCGCAAACGTGAGGTCGCGGTTTCGATTCCTAACCATTATACTACAGGCGTGAACCCATTCCTAATAGTTGCTGGAAGGGTTAACAGGATTGCTAGTAATGTTGGACCAACAATCCTACATTAGAAAAAAAGGCTTTCAGAGGCGGACTTAATGCTATAGGCATTTTCTGCCAGTCTACCTGAGGGTGATCCGGAATATTTACTGCTGTTGCCTAGACTAGTATATTGCACGGCGAAGCAGGCTTTTTTCCCGAACATTGATCTACATTCTAACCTGGAGTTATTTACCCCCGCAGTGGTCATACAGCTATTAGATGGGGTATTGAAAATGGTATTAACCCTCCCCGCCGTGCGAGCGACTGACACTTAGACGATTTTAGGGGGTTAAAATGGGTTTTAAAGTAGTCAAAAAGGTTAAAAACCATTGATCCTCAGCTACACATAGACCTAGAGATAAATTCACACACACAAGCAAGGATGTCGGTTATTGCGATAAAAACTATCCTATGTCCTTCCCCGGGACTCAAACTATCTCCATATTAAATTTCATCTAAATCGGTTTAGCTGTTTGAGCGTGAAAGCTTAACAGAGAGAGTTACTTTCACATTTATAATATTAGTATAGATTATACCGCCTGGGTGGCTCGTGCTGATTAATACCGGCCCGTTTATGTGTAGCAACCCTTAGTAACTACTTCAGCAGCTTATGGAAGTATGTAGCGTATAGCATCCGCAAAATGCATTGTTAGAATATGGTGTAGTGCGCTTGACTGCCTCACTCTGGCTTCGCCATTCACCGCCCACTGTAGGGTTGGCTAAAGATGTTAGGCACCTATTTTTCTTTTACAAAGATGCTAGTAGAAAGATCTAATACAAACATCTTTATTGAGTGTTAAACTTGTCCGTGATACCATGTATCTGCTTAACCTTTTTGCAATTTGAATGTTGGTGTAGAAACCACCTAGCCTAGTACGTACAGGCCATAATACACTTATGCCATCAACTTGTCCATGTGCAATATTTTTAACTAAGAGTTTTCCGAGCCTATGTTCTGCTTGATAGATTTAATACTGTGAGGTGTGTCAATAAATGGACATAGTTACATGAAATATTTCCATTTTTGGGCAGTATTTTTTCATGTTTTCTGCCTGAGTCTGTGAAAATGACGTTAAGTTATGAGCTTTGATTATAAAATGTCTAGATTCCTAATCCGGTATCTAAAATTGAAGCAAAGAACTGTCAAAAAGTACGGTCAAATGGACGTACTTTTTGAGAGGTAAAAAGCCACCATCCGATGTTTTAGCCATAGTTGTTCTCATCAACGAGTGCCAAACGTCTCTCCTCTTCCCTCCAATATTAATCGGTAGAAATTATGGCTCGCACATTATGTGCATACGCCAGTTTCAAGTTTAATTTCTTTCTAGTTTTCTTCTTTCAATCACAAAGTCTCGTTCTTGTCCAGTTAACTCGTATTTCAAGTAAAATTTACACTGTTTTACACTTTAAACGCGGAGCTGTAAAAATAGCGACATATCAGTTTGCCGCCATTATTACAATTCGAGGGCATGCTTCATTTTTTTTATAAGCTTATTGAGAGAATGCTCCATCTAGACATTATAATTCAAAGATTATGACAATTTTTTTTTATTTTTTTTTACCGTACTGTATCCAACTCGCATTTGACAATCTATACATAATTGAAGAGTTTTTTAGTTTGTTTAAACGCGGTAATCTCAGGAACTACTGACCAATAGGAGCTTAGGAGCAATGAAAGATGTTGCAAAAACGGGGAAAATGTACGCAGACGAAGTTGCGCGGGGGGCTGCTAATAACGAAATAAAGTAGATTGGTTTGGCATTAAGAAAAATATAACAAAATAAACCAATCTAACAATCTTATAAAAACACTTCGCTTACTGTTTACTAGATTAATTTGCGATGGAAAGTTGAAGACAAGCGGCCGGCGCACGGCGTCAAGCTTTTTATAGACTCAAAAAATGTAATCATGTCAGTTACAAATTTAAAACATTATATAATTACGTCAACATTTACAAAAAGCTTTAAAAACGTGACTAAACACTTCACTGTCCAGTTTGCCAGAAAAAGAACCACTCTATCTTAATCGCCAATTTTTGTTAATCGCTTGTTTTATTTCTTCCGTTTTCAAAGAAACATGCTTTTACTGTTACGCATTATTAACAAGTAGGTAGTACAAATTATTCATTTCTTTTCAAATAAATAAGACCAATATTTAATGTTATTCAACAAAATATTGAAGAGTACGGATCGTTTTTCAATGCCATGTGTTAATGACGCGCGCTACTTTGCTAAATCTATTGTAATTTCTTTGTTTTTAATAACAAAACTATGTATTAAGCAGTACCGTTGAAATTCAAAATAAGGTTGACACAGAAAACAGTTTATTCACAAATGAGGTCGAAACTGAAAGATGAGTAGTTTCACATCTGTAATTATCTATGCTAATTGTTATAAACATTGACGTAGAGACTAGGGGGGTTAGACAAGGTACATTCGTTCCGTGTTGAATTCGATAACGCCGTACTAATCGTTCGCAAAAAAATAAAAAAATGTCTATGGTCTCCACCGCAAACGTCAAATTCTTTATTATAATTCTTTCGAATTTCTTTTCGAATGTGACCTTGTCTAGACCCACAGGATTGCGCCATAACTTAAAAAATTGACCACTCTCTAGAAAGGGACTAGGTACGCTACTTTGTGGACAATACCTGTCAAAAGTCGTACGAGTATTACACTCTTTCACTCTTTGCAGTCTTTAATTAAATGGGATGACAGGTTCATACCTCAACGGTAATAAAGTTATAAGCCTAAACCATTGAACAGTGGTTTAGCTGCGATCACGTATTTCACAGCTAAACCACACTTTTTTTAGCACAAGTGGCTAAGAAACCGGTTTATTTTTTTGACTTTTTATAATTTCAATTTATTGATTTAAAAACCGGGCAATAGCATGTCGATTCATGCTTTGTGTAAGGTTCCGGAGCAGTTGCTGTAGGAAAAAAACCGATATGAATAATTGCACCAGCAGAAGAGCGTATGTTCATGGCACTTACGCCTTTTTGTTGAGAAACGCAGTTTTTCGGCAATAACTCAATGGCGGTATATCTGATAATGTCCGAAATAATTTTAGTTTAAAGTACCTATTTGCTAAGCGCTACCTATATATTTCATATTTTTTTGGCCACACGGTTCAAAAGATAAGGGGGGTACACAATTTATGCAACTTTCGGAGCGATTATTTCCAAAAATATTTACTTAATCAAAAAAGTTTAATATAAAACTAAAATGTTTTTAAAAGACCTTCTGTTACATGTATGAAGTAAAAAATATTTCAATCAATCAATCATTCGGGTTCCGTTTTTGCTATTTTGGCCACGGAACCCTAAAAATAAGTCGGCGACGAGTAGGTTTTGTTTATCCCCATTGATAACTGTCTATGATAAAAAGTCAGGGACGTTTATTATCACTTAAAATAGGACTTAGTCGCCAACACTATAAAAAAAATAGCAGAAGCTCATGAACACCGACTTCATCACCATGTGAATATTGAGGCTATCCAGCTCCTCGATAACACGGACATAGTGAAAAGACTGAAAAGGACCAAACCTTTTGAGTTAGTTTAGTGACCATAATATAGTGTAACAGTGCAGTGCAGTGTAATTAAAGACCACAAGAACAAAGTGTCTTCATTTTAATAGAAACAATAAGAATAGTGTTAAGGACATAAACTTAAAATAATATTTTTAGTAGTTTACGTCAAACTCAAATTACTTATTAGTCTCTGTATACTAGATTGTAATCACAATGGCCAACAACACAGTTCATCATTCCAAAAATAAAGTATAAAAAATAAAAGTCACGTACAAAACCAGTAAAAAGTAAAAAAATGGCGGCAAACTATCATATCGCTATTTTTACAGCTCCGCGTTTAACGTGTAAAATAACCGAAGAAACATACTCTACGAGTGCAAAGTATACTTGAAATATGTGATAACTGGATAAGAATGAGAATTTGTGATTCAAAGAAGAAAACATGAAAGAATTTATACTTGAAACTGAAAGAAAATTTGAAACTGGCGAATGCACAGAATGTGCGAGGCGTAATCCCTACCGAGTAATATCGGCGGGAAGTGAAAAAAAAAACCAGTAAACGGTATAAAATATCAACCCATTTAAACGTTGAGAAGGTTTTCTCCATAGGCCTTAACCGCAACAAGTTGAATTTATGTTTCGGAGTCTTATTTCTTCTAGGTTGGCTAAAATCCCTAGGGAAATTAGGGATATCTATAAGGTTCTAGACCTAAGTTTATTTGGTTACGAAGATCCCAAGGGGCCATAAATAACTATTAGGAGACGTAGATCGACATTTTCTGAGGAAATTGAATATAAGTATATTGTAGGTATCTAATCGAAAACTTAGTAATTAAACGTTCAGGGACTTAGGTAAGTATGGAAAAAAAACAACGGGTTGTACTCCGGGAGTGCCGGCAGAAGTGAAAACTTGAACACTATATTACATACTGATGAAATTTGAATAATATATTTCGATCTTACTGACATAATAATAAAAAATATGAAATAATAAATCACAAATCAAAAAATCTAATTTAAAATAAAAAAAGGGAAAATAATAATCGTTCATCATTTACTCATTCAACAATCATCATTACTCGGGCTCGAACTGGGGTCTTCTGGTTTTTGGACCGGCCGATTTCCCACCTGAGGAATATTATCATTGTAGATGATGGCGAAATTTACCTTGGTATTCTAGTGATTTTGTAGCAGTTTTTCATTGCTCTCCCTCTCGTCTTACGAATTTTTAATCAGGTCACGTGTCCTGACGCGAGTTAATCCCAAAAAGTGCACAACGCTGCTAAAGAAGTTTTTACTCTTAAATGATTATCTGAAAAGTCGGTTTACGGACGATAATTTATTGTGATAACGTCTTATGAAAACATTGATGACATTGTAATAAACAATTCGTTGTTAGCAATCAATCAATAACGTGCCACTTTTTCGTGAGTGCACATCGATTTATAAAACGTTATCACGTCACACGTCAAAAAAAAAAACTAAGAAATCTGACATCTTAATTCTACATGCAATTAACTGTTTGAAAAAATAACATGAGGCCAAACGAGCTCTACTCTACCCCTTCTGGATCCATCATCAAATCACCAAGTTGATATCAATTTTATTATCATAACGACTTACTAAATTTAAATTCAAATGTGGGGCAAAATTCATGTGATCCATTTAACTTAGAGTACCTATGGGTATACTTTGCGTTGGATGTATAATACATAATGTCTGTAAAGTCCTGCAGAACAACGGGTTTTTAGTTGTACCCTAGTGCGGACACAACAGTGAACAGTGCATTTAAAAGTATAATAGAAACTCTTTGGCAGCCTTAATGCCAAACAATGCAACACTTATTTCGTACATTTTAGAGAATACAACTCCGACAACTAATTGAATAACACTTTCGTTACTTTCCATACTAATTGTGCCAATTTACTGAAATACTAACTATTACTTAAAACCATTGACGTAGAGACCAGACCAGGACTGCGCCTTAACCTCACAAAATTGACCACTCTCTAGAAAGAAACAACGCTACTTTGTGGACAATACCTGTAAGGCCGCACTTTTTTTGTTCTCCCTTTAACGCTCTGCAGTCAATATTTACTTTTTAATTGAAAGGGATGGCGCAGTCCTGGTCTATACGTCAATACTTAAAACCTCATTACTATAACCCAGTACTCTTTAGTCTTTGGTTTAACATTAGGTTATTATCCCAAATGTTTGAACCTAGATGTGAGGATGAGCTACTGTAAACGGAAATCTCTGGTTATCTTCACTGGCATTTCATTCACAAATGTTTACCTACCAATTTGTAAACGGATTGATTTTACACAGTTTATGTAGATACGAACTCCTGAGACCGGATTACCGGTAGCAAATCAAATCAAGACTTTGTACATATATAATCCTAAGTAGGTATCTATATGTGAATTGAAACTAAGATAATTGTTTGTGTTTCATGTTTAAATCTCGGTTTCCATGTGGTTATGAATTTATCCAAGACCTGTGTTCTATGTACGAAACTTTGATAGAAATTTATACACAGAACGTAGGTGTTATGAACGTGGAAACCAAAGATAATAGATCTAGCGTGGAAACCGTGAATTATTGCAGGAAAATCAAGCAAATAAATCTAAAAGGTACCAATTAAGTAACTTTAAAATCCATGAAGTCATCTTGAATCATCATTAAAAAAAATATCTAGATAGGTAGGTGCTATATCGTAATCAAGATACATGACTCAGAAATGTTTGTCCCAGAAAAGTACCTACTTTATACTGGTAATCTTTCAAGACCATTAGCAGTCTACCACTCTCTTAGACGTGATAGAAGATGGAATGGTAAACAAGCATGCAATCTACCTGATGTGGTTCTTTTTCAGGTTTCTATCAAAACCAAAACGAATTGTCTTCTTTGGATAAATGCATAAATAATATTTGGAATGAAATCGGCTTATAATTTGACGGGTTTCTACTGTTTCTTCTAGTTAAAAAAACATTAGGAAAAAGTCTGTATTGGGACGACTTAAAATAAATAGGTAGGTTTTTCGATTTGACAACTTTCTTGTTGCAATGAATTAAAAAACAAAGTGAGCAAGTCTCTATGGTAGTACTCTATAATCTGTGACGAAGCTACAAAACTTTTTTTAAAAAGCATTATATTGTTTCTTTAATTTTATGGCACATAAATAATGGTTTTGTGTCAAACTAGCTAAGTGCAGCCTGTGTAAGCCACCCCAGCAATAAATCGTTAGTTCGTCAATACATCTCGCAAACGACAGTCGGCAGTCGTAACAGCTGACATTAACATTGGATGGGGTCAGTGCACTTTACCTAACTCTAGGCACACATGATCGTAGCCGCCATCTTGTGTGTGTGACGTCATCGACACCGGTTACAATATTTTGAGTTGAGATTTTCTGTTTATACATTTAACGAGTATTGTTATTTAAATTTCGAAACAGATTGTGTGAGTTGTTGGGTAGAGCTTTGTTGTTTCTCATGTTTCTATTCTGTTTTTAAATATTTTGGGTTTTACTTACAAATCTACTCTGAATTTAACTTAACCTTAAACTTTACTAAAAACATAAAAGCGACTCTTTGTTCAGTTAAAGCACATGATTAGAAAAACTGACGGGTTAAAGTGTGCAATAAATTTAACTTCGAAATTGGCTGAAAAATCATCCAGATTTTTATCAAATTTAAAAAAAGACGTTCGTAAAAAATCCCGTTCTAAATTAAAATATAATGTTACTTTACATTTTTCTACGGAAGAACCACATCAGACCCCAGGGCAAACAATATTTTAGGATTTGAATGACCAGTTATCAAGATAATTGAGGTCATTGACTTGCCGTGACTATGACAAGAGTTCATGACTACCGGATTGACTTTTTGAACACCCATCTTCGTCTTTACCTTAAATTTAGAGTTGCTTAACCTCACTGATCGATCGGTTTACGAGCTTTTGTATACTACAGTGGTATTATAACATGCAGTATTATATCCAACCCTCTTACATTTTACCCGCGAGATTCACCATTATGCAAATTCTGTTTGAAAGCGGGAAATCCGTACCGGAAAAATAATATGCATTTGAAAATGGAACGTTTTCATATTTTTATCGTACAACGACCGTATTTGCAGAAGTGATTTCAAATATGGAAAAGCTTGGATATTAAAAAGTTATCTCTACGTTCTGTTAGCATAGCGTTCAGGTTGTTTTCTTTTCATAATATTTATTTTGAATCATAGGTTATTGTGTTATTTTCATGTTCGTTTTTTAATTTCGAATGCTGTAAATTTATTCATTTTATGTTGAGAACTTGGGAAACAAACAGCTTATGTAGGTACATAAATGTTTTCCGTTAGACAAAATTACATTGTTTATGACATAAGCCCTAATACTACAGCCAGCTTCTAATAAAATCCACACAATTAATAGAATTTTCACCCTTCTTTAAACGGAGATTAATAAAAAATAATAATAACAATTAATAAACATTACAATTTCACAGAAAACTTACTCCATTAAACATTATAATATACACTTTCGCTTTTCTCTTGTACCACACGCCATTAGTAAAAACACACACATATACATACACTCAACACACTAACTTACACAAACACTCAACAAAGACAACTCTTTACTCTCTCAAATTAAATGAAGGCACATAATAATATTATTTGTTTTGTAGTTTATACTTGTATTTTTATTGTTAACTACCCTCCTATTATTTTTTCTCACATGTAAAATTAATTACGTGGTTTATTTTTGTAATGCTTTTGTTATTCCGTGGGGTGAGGACCTGGTGATCTGTAATACAGGCATTTGTCTTTGCCTAACTCAGACACCAGCTCCTCACATAATAGCCTAAGTTTAAAATTGTACTATTTTACATAACCTGTGTTTTGTTACTTGTGGTCTGTTTTTGTGAGGAGGAAATAAATAAATATTATTATTATTATTAAACACTACATCAAACTTAAACGGCTACATCAAACCGGAAAGAAGATATTTAATATGCGGAGCTAGTCGCTACAGAACTAAGCAGCGTCTGTTAAGTTGTCGACCTATTCGCGGACGATAATCGCTCGTTAATCGCCACTTACTATGCTCAACGATTTACAACCTCCGCGTCGAGTAAACATCGCAAATCGCTGACACGATTGTTACGCCATGTTATGTAGCCCATAGACTATAGACAACTGGGCCACAGATTGTTTATCCGGCCATCAGGGACCGCGTTCGAAATTGGAACGTTTTTTTTTTTAAATGTTGCTTTTGTTTGCATTCAACCTATTTTATTGGTTTTTAATTGGAATTTGGCGTCGATTCATTTCATTTGAATGGGTATCGTTTTTTTTTGGGAATCAAAATTTTTATTATTATTTTGTTTGTTTAGTCTTTACGTCATCATTGAAAATTAAATTATGAAGGAAGGAAATTTCAATTAAGTTTAAGGTGTCATCGCTCTCCGAAATAAATTGCTTTCGAAAAGCGAATAAAACATTTTGGCGTTTGTCAAAAATAAGCTGAGCAAAGTAAACGTGATATTGTGATTGTTTTTTTTTATATTATTTAACCATAGGTTTGTAACTGCCTGAGAAAAAGAGAAGAATTAGTTTGGATTAGGAGTTGCAGGCATATAGGCTGTACCGGATCGAACATGCTTACGACAAGTTGGTGGAGAGAGGGGGTACATTTCGTTTCACCTACCCGAAATCGATCAAGTGTGAGTTATAGGCAAAATGGAGGGCTGAGAGCCCTAAAAAAATCCTTCAGGGAAGGGGGGCAAATGGGCAAAGGAATTCAATACAATACAAGAAATTCGGTACAACAGTATGGGGGGGGGGGAGGGGCACGTACCCCCATATCCTTGGTTCCGCCTATGGGTGTAGGTACTTAAACATATAACGTATATTTGATTATATAATGTCTAGATTCCTTATCCCGCATCTAAAATTGAAGCAAAGAACTGTCAAAAAGTATGGTCAAGTGGACGTACTTTTTGACAGGTAAAAAGCCGCCATCCGATGTTTTAGCCATAGTTGTTCTCATCAACGAGTGTCAAACGTCAAAGAGGGAATGCTTCATTTTTTTTTATAGGCTTATTGAGAGAATGCTCTATCTAGACATTATATAATCAAACGTATAGGTATAGTTGTTTCGGGGATGATTCCGTTATCTATCATGTAAGACTGACGTAAACTAAAAAGATTATCAACGCGGTATATGCCTTCGGTTGCAATAATAGTATGTTGGCATGGCACCGTAACTTATATGCAATTTGATCCAAAATAGGTACAACTTACAAGCACTTCTGTAGCAATACGCATTGAGAACCAGTTTAAAATTGCTATTAACCTGAATTTTAGGGAAAATGGCATTCCACCTGCCTATTATTACGGCATAATGTATGCGGGCTATGGCAGTTCTAGTTTCGATTGTTTTATTTTGAGTTAAAGTTATAATGATGTGCCGTTTATTCTAGGTTTGTTATATTTTTTAATACATAATAATGTTATTGGCTGACCTTCGCAATTTCGTCTGCGTCAATTTTCCCTGTTTCTGCAATTCATACAAAATTACAAAAAATCGGAATTTAAAAAAAACTACCTATTTTTATACAGGTAGGTATTAGAATATAACATTAAACATTCCCAATAGGTGAGATAAAAAGTTGGTTTTCTTCAAGACAAAGCTAAAAATCGTCCCGACATAACTATGTTTTAATAAAAAAATAAACATCTAATCGGTCCGATGCATGTCGATATGAATCGGACCGATTAGATGTTTTTTTTTTTGCATGTGACAGATAGATAAACAGACTCATTGATAAACAAAACATTTTATATGTAACAGTCTTATACCACAAAATAAAGAGAGTGTCGGGTATCGGTGTTGAATTAAATGCACCCCTGTCATGCGAGCGACTCACGTTTGACCGATTGGGTCATATGTTGCCCCCCCTGACTATTTAAGGCTACTTTGGCATAAGGCCACTAGTTTTCCCTAGCAGTAGGTAGGTATATTATACTGTCGATCTTTAAAACTCAAATTCGCAACTTCGGTTTTACTAAAGAGTTAAAAATAATGTCGTTGCAATTGCACAAACTACTTTCACGGCCTTGTGGGTTTTTCACGTTTTATTATTTACATATTATTTGTATTTATACAACTGTAGCTATTGTTATAACAGCCTGCTGTCTCAGACGAATTTGTGTGTTAAACAATGTTTCATTTTAATATACCTACCTACTTACGAATAAAAAAAAACCCGGTGTTATGTATTTGAGTTGGCAAGAAGTAAACCCTACGAAATGGAAAAAAATCCTTAATTTTTATTTACAATATAGTTATAATAATAATAAACAATAAGCGGCTCTGAAGGTACTCATTAAATTATACTTATGTTCCTGCTTCCTACTTCCTACAGAATGCGCGCAGAAGTCTAGCTTAAAACTTGATTCCGATTTAGATTCTCAGGAAGAGTCTCATTTGTTTTCTGTTACCTACATATTGGATCTTTATAGAGGCCCACCAGTAGGGAAATTGAACGCTGGGATCGTTCGCAAGTTCTCAGATTCTCCTTTCAGACTCTCCTTTCCTCTCCTCTTATATTAAAGTCAAAATGGATGTGAAATTTAACAATTGACAAAAGGTTTTAAAGATTGAATGGTTGCTAAACAACTTTGTTATTAAACTCATATCCATTTCGGCTATAGTATAGAGAGTTCTGTGACAATCTATCTTCAACCACACAATACCGGGAGTACAAAAGCTAACCGTCGTAGAGTACTCGCTCGATGCACGAAGACCTAGTCATCGCTCGCAGATATAGAACTTCGGAATACCTTTCGAACAAAATGGTACGAAGTAGTCTGAGATTTAATACAATAAGACATGTAATACATCTTTTAAAGATAGAAAAATTTGAAGTCCAGACCCAGAAATTGAACCTGAGACTAGCGTATGCCAAATCGGGGCCGGAATCGAACAATCTACCGGGACTATGTCACTAGACCTCAGTTTTTTCTATCCTTTCCTGCACGGCATGAATGAATGAATTGTCTGAAATTGTCTAAGATTTCCGCCAATTTAAGTTAATATTATAAAGCCGAAGAGTTTGTTTGTTTGTTTCAACGCGGTAATCTCACGAACTACTGATCCCAATTGAAAAAATATTGATTCACATTAGATTTTACATTCACTGTTAGAAAGCCCATTTATCGAGGAAGGCTATAGGCTATATAACATCACGCTATGACCAATAGGAGCGGAGCAGAGAAATGTTGCAAAAACAGGGAAAATTTACGCAGACGAAGTTGCGCGGGACAGCTACTGATGTATATGCGTACATTGCTTGAGCGAAATACGCAAGAAGATTATCTTCTGTAGGTACTTTTTCTTGGTGTTTTTCTCAGTTCCGTATCATACGCTTACAAAGTTGCCACTTTTGCCAGTAACGAAGTACTCTCTCACGCAGTACTCAAAGTAAAAACTTGTGAAACTGATAACATTATAAAGAGTTTGTATGTCGTGATGTCCAGTAGTTATTTATCTTGTTTAATTAATGAACGTGCCGGCCGATGGCGGCCGCGTCGCGCCCTAATTGTCACACGCGAGCTGGTACCATGATTTTAAACTTTTGTGGATTTTACCGAAATTAAAAAGTGGCCGCGAGTTTTTACTGCTTTGTTATTTTCTTCTGTATTACCTATTGCTTTCGAAAAGGCAACTAATGTACGTAGAATTATGACTTTTTTGTAGTATTTTGCTTCCTAAGTGAATATTTTTTTCATTATCAATTAGTTTACTGCAGCGTCACGTTCTATTTCTACATCACCCAAAGGTAGACTGGCAGAGAATGCTTTTAGCATTAAGTCAGCCTCTGTACAACTTTGTGCATAAAGTTTTAAAAGAGAATTTGAAAAGTACTTAAACTCTTACTTATTCTCTTCATATCAACCCATATGATGGCCCACTGCTGGGTACGGGTCTCCCTAGTAGAACCTACTAGTATGTAGATCCTGGGGGTAATTGCCATAATCGCCATGCTTGGCGAGCGGGTTGGCGATCGCAGTAAGGCTACCCGTCCTCCTACTATTAAGTAGAGGACGCTGCTGCCCGTCCTCCGGTGTGAAATCCCTTAGTCGCCTTAGTGGCGGTAGGCGTAGAAATATAATATGTGATAAAAAGCCTCTTGTAAGTGTGAGTGTTATTTGCAGAACCTAAATCTACACTTCTACACTTATATTATAATATAGAGGAAAGATTTGTATTTTGTATGTTTGTAACAATTAAACTAAAACACTACTTGACCAATTTCAAAAAATCTTTCACTATTAGTATGCTACATTATCCCTGAGTAACATAGGCTATATAATTCCGCCCATGCGAAGCCGGGATGGGCCACTAGTTCATAAATTTAATTTTAGACATTTTCATTATGTTTTGAAAGTTTTGGAAAATCTGAAATTGGGAGTCACCCTACACAATGACGTCAGATACCGCGTGCAGGATGTTGCGTGTACGCATCCAAATCTCATTTATTTTCCCTTTTTGTGCTAGGTAGTAAGTATTTATGTAGGTACTTCATCATCATCATCGACCCTTCGTTCGTCAGCGGGATTACTGTCATTAAAATAATAAGTAATTTTGATTCTTGTTATTTTCGAAAACAGTACCTTTTTTTTTGACATTCTATCTGCCTACCTTTTTTAAATGCGCATCAAGTATTTTTACATAATTTATATACATATATTTAAAGTACCTACTTATGCAAGTTTATACGAATTATGAATGTACTAAATGTCGGAATATTTCTATTTAATTTTGCAGACAATGTTGAGAATGTCACATAAATTGATGACATTGCAATAATTTTATATCTGTGACCTAATGACCAATTTTGACGTTTCTTTTTTTTAAATAAAATATACAACGTTCGCACTGGATACCCAATGCCTAATACCTACCTTTAATAGGGTATTTGACCATATTTGAACAGTCAAATCAGTGTCTTTTTAAGAAACGTCAAAAACTATACGCTCCGCACAAGTTTGTATGAAATACTAGCGTATGACGTCATATTTTTATTGATCAAATCATTTAGTTTTGTTTTGATGAATAAAAAATAATAAGCAAGCTAAATTATTAACGAACATATTTATTTAGAATACTTTATAAATAAATTATTTATAAATTATTAACGAACATATTTATTCAGAATACTTTATAAATAAATTATTTATAAATTATTAACGAACATATTTTTTCGGAATACTTTATGAGATACTATTAGAAATTGAACTCACGATCTATTGAAAATTCCCACAAAAGTCGGGTGTCCTAGCAATGCGCTGTCGAATCAGTTTATTTCACGATTGTCGAATAATCAAAATCATCTCACGTAGTTAATAAACGCCACCTAATAAAAACATTAGTTCCAACAAAGAATAAAACAATTCTTTGTTTACGTATACACTAAAGGTAATTATATTTTTATGCATATTAAGACACGGAAACAATATTTCAAGCTTAAGTAAGTTTTTTACAATTATTTTTATGTAGGTAATTTATTCTCGGGTCTGAATTCCAATAAAAACTTATTTTTCCTATCTGTATACATTTAGGTCTTTATCATTAGCACTCAAATGTACGTAATTTACATACAATAAGGTAATTACTCGTCACAATACTTGTTGTATTGTCAATAGAATATATACAGCACCCACGGAGATTACATATACGCTGTCAAAATTAGAATATCAGTTTTAGATACGATTGAAAACAGTTATGGAGTTGTAAAAATGGCGGCAAACTAACCGGCCATTATTTTTACAGCTCCGAGTTTAACTTGTAAAAAATGAATTGAATACGTGATAATTGATTTGAGAAAGAGACTATGTGCATGAAATAAGTGCATAAATACTTGACACTGGCAGAAATTAGCCGTTAAAACGGCTAGATTGCCATAAACTCAAAGAAGAATAAGAAGGAAACAGTTATACAATAATTGCATTTTTGAAAGATAGAAAAATTTGAATCCAGACTCAGGAATCGAACCCGAGACTTCCGTAGCCAAACCGGGGCCAGAAGCGAACCACCTATCTGGACTATGTTACTAGATATCAAATTCTTCTATCTCTTAATGCTTACGGGTTAGGCCCCCGTAGCGACATCTAGTCGGTAGTTAAAGAACTATCACGGCTTTTGTTATTGCTTCGTTACAGAGAGCATTTTAACAAATTATGATGACGCAGGCCGAATATTAAAGTAATTTTTATAGGCATTTCTTGCCAAAGACTTTACAAATACAATAATTGCATTTTTGAAAGATAGAAAAATTTGAATCCAGACTCAGGAATCGAACGTCGAAGTCTCGGGTTCGATTCCTGAGTCTGGATTCAAATTTTTTTATCTTTCAAAAATGCAATTATTGTATTTGTAAAGTCTTTGGCAAGAAATGCCTATAAAAAATACTTCGAAAACAGTTATGTCATTAAATCGTGTGATTCCATTGACGTAGAGTTCTATCTTTAAAACGAAATTCATGAATTTTCGTTTACTTTAATTTCTTAACTTTAAGTATAGAAGTTCAAACCCGTGGACGATTTTTTAGAACGTGTGGATTAAATAGATGTTACTGGCTCTGTATCTCCACGTCATGTTTGATCGAAAATTTGTTTTCTTTGAATTAGACTAGGTCTCCAGATAGGTATGTCATTAAATTGAGTGATTCGATGTTTGAATGGCAAAATTGGCAACTGTCACTGTCAACTGTCAAATCACATTAGTATATTTTTGTAAATTGTTCAAACCATACGCTTCGTAGTGTTTTGTAAGAAACATAAAATGTTGTTTGGGTGTTGTAAGAAATGCAAATGGAGATTTTTTAACCTGTTTTAAACAATTATTTATTAAAAATTATAAATATATAAAATTTTAAACTGTCTCTTTGGTGCGATGGGAGTGTTTCCTACTGCTACGCAAGAGGTCGTGGGTTCGATTCCCACACGAGACACCACTTTGTGTGATCCACAAATTGTTGTTCCGAGTCTAGGTGTACTTTGTGTCCGTGACTTGTATATTTGTAAAGTCCCCCGTAACACAGGGCTTGCAGCCTACTGCGGGAGTCGTCTTCATTTAAAAAAAAAAATACGGAGGTAATTGGCGGTGACTATCACAGACGAAACTCAAATAATTGTGAAACTTCATAAAATTTTCGAAATTCCCGCTTTGAAAAGGTCGAGCTATTACTCCACTTAAATAGTGCTAAAAATCGTCCTCTTTAGTCATGAAAATCAAACAGTAGTTTAAATATCTCCCGCCATAATAACATTATCTCGTATTAGCTCTGGACGGCGTTTTATTTATGCAAGTAACAAATTCCATTTAGACTGAGAGCTAAGTCTAGATCTGACGCGAGATAGGCATCTGGTAGCATGCACTTGTACGAACCATCCCGGGCCATTGTACTTATTCCTATTTTAGATAGAAGCTGAACTTAATCTGCGCTAGTGAGTTTCTATAATGGGAACGAATATGGTGGAATATATGCAGTTGTTATGGCATTCAAATATGTAGGTATTATTTGAGTTTACTTGTGTTGGCTTATTCCGTAATGAATAAAAAAATAGAATAAAAACTTTTTTATAAAAAAATTAAACCGAAAATAACAGACTTCACAAAAATATTGGTACAACAACAAAAGTACATAAATCTTTTAAGTTGGTGCCTAAAACATAAAAACTACATTTCTTGGCACCAACTTCAAAATGTTTATCTATTTTTGTTGCTGTACCTACATATATTATTTTATGCTTTTTAGTTACCAGATAGACCCAATATTTTTGAAGTCGGTTTAATATTTTTAGTTCTCACTTGGCTTGGATTGTAATTTATCTAAGTTTTTATAGCATAAAGTCAACTGATCATTTACTTTTATAAATTATTGCCTTCGCCAATGCAAATAGATTACATATGAAACTTTACTATCAGCTCTTTTATGTGGTGTAATAGTAGTATGACGAGCACAAAATGCCACGCAATACCATATTAAAGTAATCGAATTGCAAACCGTGAAATATTAAATAGTTCCGCTGGTCACAGACCTAGGTCCGGTATGTCTTCATCATCCCTTCCATTTCACCAATTGGTGCTTTTTGACAGTAGATACACAAAACCACAATGAAATATAGAGTTTCCTCGATTTCTCAAGGATCCCATCATCAGATCCTGATCTGATGATAATAGGACCAACTTGGCAGTATATCTTTACAAACACATCTTTTCAAATCGGTTCAGCCGTCTCCGCGTAATAAGGAGACTTATTTACATAAAAAACATACATATAGAGATGAACATACAATCTCCTCCTTTTTAAGTAGGTTAAAACACATTATTTTGATACCTTTATGGCGTTGATTTAACTACATTGACAATAACTATTGTGATAATTGACTGACCTGTTGGTTTAGTGGTAAGTGAATTGATACTTTTAGTTTTGCAACATTTTTAATTGCTGCTCCGCTCCTATTGATCGTAGCGTGATGTTATATAGCCTATAGCTTTCCTCGATAAATGGGCTATCCAACAGTAAAATAATTATTATATTCGGACCAGTAGTTCCTGAGATGGTTGCGTTCAAACAAACAAACTTCATCATCCCTCTCTGCAGCTTTATAATAGTAGTATAGACTATAGATACCTACTTACGTGTTTATATATATTAAATAACTTTATAATGACTACCACGAATTCCATAATAGTACAGTAAAGAACCTTGAAATTGTAATTTAATTAATGGTAACGAATTAACGACGCCTAGTGTTTAAACCTAATCTAACCATGCAAATTCGCGTTTTAGTCATTTAATTACCAAAGCATTGATAATGAAATAGGTTCACCATTAATGAGGAAAGCGTCGGTCGTAATTTTTTTGTAGACCAATGTTTTGAAATGTGCAAAGATTTATGAAGATCTAGGGCACACAACAGGATGTCTACAAATCTAGGGTTGCCATACATATTATAGAATTTTATAAGCTACGGGTCTTAATCGCGTAAATATTTCATTTTAAGGCCTTACCAACCTTTGTTTTATTGCCCGACGTTGCAGAACAACAGACATAGGTATTAAGCCTTAAAATAAAATATTTACGCGATTAAGACCCGTAGTTTATAAAATTCTATATTATAATGTGTACAAATCGCGAAAATTTACGAACATATATGGCATATGTATTATACAGTATAAATAACTCGACTCAAATCCTAAAAGTCTTTGTATTTGTGAGTCCCTAGACTCCGTAGTCTCTGAGTCCGAGCTCAGAAGGGTTAGACGAGGTACATTCGTTCCGTGGCGAATTCAATAACGCCGTACTAACCGTACGCAAAAAAAAAATGTCTATGGTCTCCACCGCAAACGTCAAATTCTATACTATTATTATTTTCCATGTGAAAAAGAAGCTGTCACGCAATACGACCTGCGCGTCCGCCGCCCGCCACTCATTTCGCAGTGCACTTTAACGTCATCCTGGATCCGTTGTACGTGCGCAATCGTTTTTCGACTGTGACTTTGTCTAGACCCCCAGAGTGGTCTTTAAAGTAACTTCGTATTTTTAAACTATGTAGGTAGGTACTTTATGAACTGTATTTGCTGTGTTTTCATTTTTTTATTAATTTCTTGTATAGTTACCAGAAACTATTTACTATTTACTAACACTCGATCATTCAATAAAATCATGACAGCTTGATGACTATAAAGACCTGTGTGTTGGCGGCTACTTCTCGTGAAGTTTTTTTTTACATTGCATAAGTACCTTTTCATACGATCAATGATTTGTGTTAGAATAAAAAAAAAAATCGTAATGATTTTTAGATTTATGTGATAAGCACGATGGTTTATTCTGTGTCTGGGTGTTATTTGTCAATATTATCTAAGTATGTATTTTTAAATATTTAAGTATTTATTTATCAGTTGTCTGATTTTTATAGTACAAACTCTGCTTAGTTTGGGATAAAATAGCGTTGTGTGAGTTTTACCAAGATATTATTTTTATTATTATAAAAATCTGTTTAGCCATTTTGGATATAAACAACTTTTTTGTCTTACATTTCGCGGGTTTTTTAATATGTACCTACATATTATCTTGTACCTAATACTTTAAATAGTACTTCCACATTACGTTCGAATACTTATAAATGCATTATGATATTTTTAGACCGTATGAGACAACCCTAGCGTTACTAATTGTTTGTTATCGTCATATTGTGTAACAAAATGTTTTGAAACTAGGACTGTTTTGCTGTGCAATGCTGACAGTTGGCTGACTTGGCGTTATTGTAGGCGCTTGCAAATTGATGGCGTGATAGTAACTAATAGTCATCATTATATTGTTAATGGTAGAAAATAAATAAAAGACCAACTTATACCTACTAATAAATATTATAAATGCAAATGTTTGGATGGCTGTTTGTTATTTATTCACGCCAAAACGGCTAAACGGAGAGAGAGATAGATTTTATAGTCTGCAATAGTATAAGCTACTTTTTATCCTGGTAAATTTTGCGATTTCCGGGGGATAGATTTGCATTTCAAATTTTCCAAAACTAGTTTTTCTTCGGAAATTAAGATCCATTCAGAAATTTAGTCCTGATATAGATAACAAGCAAACTCATTTCGCATTTAAACCATTAGTGTGGATAAATTGACTGCCTCTGTGGAGCGGTGGGAGTGTATCCGACTGCTACGCAAGAGGTGGGGATCGAACCCACGGGTTCGATCCCCACCCAGGATAAAACTTTGTGTTATGAGCACGATGGTTTATTCTGTGTCTGGGTGTTATTTATCTATAATATGTATGTATTTAGAAATATATAAGTATGTTTATCGGTAGTCTGGTTTCCAGAGTACAAGCTCTGCTTAGTTTGGGACCAGATAGCTTTGTGTGAGTTGTCCCATGATATTATTATTATTAAATGCAGAGACATTGCAAGTTACTGGCAATACCAATCAGCCATTTCACAAAAAGATAAAATCAAAGAAAACAAAACAAAGGGAATTTTCATTGAGTTCAAATTAAAGAGGTTAACTTTTCCCGCCTTGACACAGAAACAGTAATAAAACCTAAACATTACCGCTATCATTGACACTGGCAACACTGACAATTAAAACTGCTGTTAATTTCGATAACAGATCTCTTTTCGTATTCATTATACTTTGTGTGGCAACACTGCAAGGTTATGGCGATCTTTGGTGTAGGTACTAATTATTTACTTCGGTTTAGAAACATAACCAGCTGGTACCTACCTACTGAAAAAATCTTCATATAAAAGTGCTTCAGTAACTCACACAAAGACATCGATGCTTTGATACTAAATCTTAGACTCGGACCACTTTCTTCTTCTTCTTTAGAGTATGATGTTTGCTACATTGGTGGAATTTCATGCAAATTCGGTATTTTTTTTTCGGCTCTGGGGTTAATTCAGGGGGCTATATATTATTGGCTTACTTATATTATATTAGGGTGACATCTTTTCAATTTCAATTTCAATTTCAATTTGTTTATTAGCAGATAACAGAGATCCATGTTGTTAGTAAAATGCTTATAACTAATGTTAATAAATAATTCAAATAATGTTAGTAATAAGCGACGTTATAAAAGAAGAGTCGATACTCTCCGCTATAGTTTGTAGAATGCTGTTGTCACTGACCCGCGTTCTGTGCACTAATGAGGCAATTTTCTTGCGAATGACAGCATGGAAACCGTCAGTTTGGTACTGCGTAAACATTTCAGAAGCACTACAAAAACGGGGTAGTCCCAACAGCATTTTAAATATATTATTATATTGAATGCGCAGCACATCTAATGATCTTTTAGTAACCATATTTTCGCTTAAAATCCATTAATTGGGATAATGACTGCAATGAAAATAAATTCATTTCAGTAATCAGGCAATGTACGTCGTAACGAGCTCTGAATAAATGTGTTATACCTAGTCGGGTCGTAAGTTCTGTCACATCCATATTTTTTTTATCTTCGAATACTGGCCACATATGCTTCGACTAATTTTAAAAATAGAACATTCGCCCTTTTCAAATATAAAGAAAGTAATCATTTTTATTCATTTTCAAATATGGAGTGGTCGCAAAAGGAAGATAGAGTCGCGGTTATCGCGTTGCACCGCTGTGGTTACACGCCAACAGAGATTTTCAACATTCTGAAAAATTTGAAAATAACACTACGGTTTGTTTATCGCACTATCAAACGGTACACTGAAGATTCAAGCTTCGAAGATCGTAAGAGGAGCGGCCGACCTCGCACAGTTAGGACACCAGCGGTCATCAAAGCCGTGAAGGCGCGAATTCAACGAAATCCCGTCCGGAAGCAAAAAATCTTAGCTCTTCAGATGGGCCTAAGCAGAACCACGATTAAAAGAGTGTTAAATGAAGACCTAGGACTACGAGCTTATCGTAAAAAGACCGGACATTTTTTGAATGAGCGTTTGAAAAAAATTAGGCTGGAAAGATCCCGAGCTTTGTTAAGGCGGTACGCGGGAAAAAAATACCGCGAAATTTTGTTTTCCGACGAAAAAATTTTTAACATCGAGGAAAGCTACAACAAACAAAATGACAAAGTGTATGCCCATAGCAGTGAAGAAGCAAGCGCGCGTATTCCAAGGGTGCAGCGTGGGCATTATCCTTCGTCAATCATGGTTTGGCTTGGAGTCTCATATTCAGGATTAACTGAGGTGTTTTTTTGTGAAAAAGGTGTAAAAACCAGTGCCGTTGTATACCAAAATACCGTCCTAACGAACATAGTGGAACCTCTTTCCCAAACAATGTTCGAAAACAGACACTGGATATTCCAGCAGGATTCTGCGCCAGCTCATAGGGCACGAAGCACGCAAGACTGGCTGACCGCCCGAGGAATTAACTTCATTGGTCATGAAGACTGGCCCTCTTCTAGTCCAGATCTAAACCCACTGGACTACAAGATATGGCAACATTTGGAGGAGATTGTCTGTGCTAAACCTCATCAGAATTTGGAGTCTCTCCGAGCATCTCTGGTTAAAGCAGCGGCAGAAATAGACATGAATGTGGTGCGTGCTGCGATCGACGACTGGCCGCGTCGATTACGGGCATGTATTCAAAATGGGGGAGGGCATTTTGAATAATGTAAATAAATTTGGATTGTGCATTTAATTACCTTTCATTTCATATATAATTTTTAAACAATTATAAAAAACTGTATCATTAATCACATTAAAAGTTTTTGACAGAACTTACGACCCGACTAGGTATATACCACTATTTTCAGTCTGTAAGAATTTTAATCATCAAACATGATGATCATGAGATGTGACGTCACTTATTGTTTTAAACTTTCGCGATTTTTATACATATTAGATATATGTATATTGGGACTCAATCGCGTGAATTATTTAAAGGTTTATTTACCCGACGTTTCGATCGAATTGCACCGATCGTGGTCACCCGTGGTCGACCCGTGACCACAATCGGTGCATTTGGATCTAATGGTGCAATAATTCACGCGATTAAGTCTCGAAATATATTTAAATTGTGACGTCACGCCTCACGCCTCAGTATACAATTTTCTAAAGCGCGTGTCGTTTTGACATTCCATAAAAAGATACTGATTTGACATAACAGACATCATCTCCATTGCACCCTTCCGTGTCAGTGAACTATGTCTATCTACCTTTGCGTTGCTCGATCACGTTTGTATGCAGCTATCCTTCTGTATTCTTACTGTTTTGTGGTGTTTTCAAATCACAGGATGCATTGTTTTTTAGGGCGCAGTGCGAACGCCAAGAATGATTAAAATTTAATGTGTTTTAAAGAGGGAAGTTTATATTTATGCGATTAATTATAAACGAGTAAACATTAGATTTTAATTGGTTTATTCGCGCATATTTTGATTGTTTTCACAGCTTCGGTAGTTAAATACCGTGATTATGCTATTGAAGTACGAGTAACGGTTGGTCTAAATAACTTATGTACAGTCAGGCGCGAATCCAGAACTTTGTTCAGGGGGGCAAAATTTGATCAACCGGCCAAGTGTGAGTCAGTATCACAACACGGGTACACTAGGCACCACGGCCGAAGCGGGGGGGGGGGGGGGGGGGGCAATTGCCTGGCAAAACACACCAGTCCAGTGTCAAATTCTAAAAGCCCCCAAAAAAAGTATTTCATTCGAGTCTTGGTGGGGCAACATGGGCAATTGCCCCTGTAACATAGGCGTAACTTTTGTACAGGCACGGATTTAGAAATTTGTTCAAGGGGGTAATATTTAATCAACTGGCCAAGTGTGAGTCACTATCATGACGGTGGCTGAGTTGCATATGATTCAACACTGGTACACTAGGCACAACCGCCGAAAGGGGGGGGGGGGCAATTGCCTGTCAAAACAACCAGTTCAGTGTCAAAATTCTCAAAGTTCCCAAGTTTTTTATTCTAGTATGGGAGGGGGGGGGGGGTCTTCGATCCGCGCCTGTGTACAGTTAACTGTATGTTAAAATAGACTGATAGGTAATTCTAGTAGCGAAACAGACATTTCTTCCGTTCGATTAGATAACCTTTCGGGTTTTGGTTTTCTATCCTATGAAAAGCGTAAAAAAAGTTTCGTTACGGCAGTTAAGTTGTCGAGACCGAGTGTAAACATATAACTGTACTTAAGTTGTTGAGACCGAGTGTAAACATATTAAATCTAAAGCCTGTTACTTCTCATAAAGTCAGGTACTAGTAGCGAAACTCTCTTCAAAAATGATCCGGATAAAAATATTAAAAAATGTTTTTTTGATTAACACCTTGCATTAATAACCTTCATTTGGGAAATAGTTGTAATTTTGACGTATTCTATATGTTGTTAAAATTATTTAAAATCATGGTAAAACTAGGCTTATTGAGATATACGAGTAAATAAAAGTACCGACCTATACCTGCTTATAAGCGCTAAGCGGCACTGTTATTTAGATAAAAAAAACGGTTAGTTACATTTTGAGTTTCCCATACTGCCAATGACAAGGGTCAAATATCAAAAGCTTGTTAACCATTAATTATACACGATTGAACTAATAAATTAGATAAGTTTTGTTTGAGAGGCTGTATATGACAGGGGTTTTATTAATCCCTTCATACTAGAACTATTATCGTTATCAATGGCGGGTCTAGTAGGGGGAGGCGGGAGAGCTGATGGGCTGAACTCCTCCCCTCCCCAAAAGCTGGAGAGCCTGTTCTCTGACAACCAGGCGACTGGAAAACGTATTTACTTATATATTTTGTGTCCGTGACTTGTATGTTTGTAAAGTCCCCCGCGACACAGGGCTTGTAACCCTACTACCGGAGTCGTCTTTAAAAAAAAAAACATGAAACAGCCGTAAAACATTGGACCTTTAAATACATACCTACATATTAAACATAATTTACAGCCAGAAACAGAATAAACAACCATGTTCATAACATTTGTTCTGGTTGAGAATGAAACCCACGAGGTCTGCCTTAGCAGCCTGGGTGGCAGGCCTTAGACCCAGGCAGCTAAGCCAGACCTAGTGGGTCAGCCACCAGTGGGTTAGCCAGACCACTACTCCAATAGGTCAGGCCCCAGTGTGCGTGCTTTTCCTTGGTAAAAGCTACCCCCAGCAGGTTAACCCTTATACAAAATCTTAGGTCCATTGGCGATATTAACCCTCAATAACGATACACAAGAATACGATAAAGCGATATTCTAGTTCTACAAAATCTGGCATATCTACACAATTGTAACACGGCTTAGAACCATTTCAAAACGGTTGCTTTGTATTAAACTCCATCTGTTTTAAACATTACTGAACTGGACTATATCTATTACGCCCACACAAGCAATTAATTCTAACCAAATATACGTTAATGGTTCTTAGAACTTTGACAACAGCAAACAGCGAAGGTCTTTCTGACATAACAGACGCCATTTTGAGAAATGAGTAACTTACTTGACAGTTCTTTGAGTGAGTTAAGCAAATGGCAGCAATTCGAACTGTCATTTTTAAGTGCTAAAATGGTTGAAATCATTGTGTTTTTTATATACATTATAAATCATTACAATAAATGTCTTACGAATATGAAGATAGAGAAAACCGCAGTACCCTATCTATCTCTATCTCAACTTGACGTATGGGCAATAGGGCGATAGGTAAGCCTTTGATTAAATATATCTAGATTCCTAATCCGACATCTAGAATTGCAGCAAAGAACTGTCAAAAGTCAAAAAGTACGGTCGAATGGACGTACTTTTTGAGAGGTAAGAAGACTCATAAATAACAGATGTTCTAGCGATAGATCTATCGCGCCATTTCCAACGATCGTGGTCACGGGTCGACTGGTGCAATTCGATCGAAACGTCGGGTAAATAAAAGGTTCGTACCTTTAAATAATTCACGCGATTAAGTCCCGAAATATATTTAATCTGTTATTTTCTGCACTGATTGCGCACGCGTAAGTTAAAAGAGACGGGTCCAGCAGCTTTTTTCTTAGGTAATGTTTAAAACACCGAGACTATGTGCATTTAAAATTTACAATAAATACTTGACACTATTTAGTAAAAATTAGCCGATGAACCGTAAGCCGGGCAGCAAGATTGCCATAAATTAAAAAAATAAGAAGAATTAGGCAAAACAGACGCCCCATTTGGAAAAATGAGTAACTCAGTTGACAGTTCTTTCAGGAACGAACTTTGATTTTAAACATAATGAATCATTGTTGGAAAGTTTAGTAGAAAGCTTTTAAAAGTTTCAGGATAATTTTGAATGTTAAAACATTATCCTTCAGATAATGTTTTGATGTTTTGGCGTGTTTGTGCACACTGCTTTAAGTGCAAAACTTTTTGTTTGTCAAATACATAAACAATTAAATTATGACAGGAAACCTCTATTTAAAATAACTTAAACCATTTACCTACCTCTGAATGATTAAAAAATAAAGAAAGGCAGTATTTCTTTTTAAAACCAGCAAAGCAATTCGTCATTTTCCTAGAGCTTTAAAAATGTATGCCGCTCACTCTTTTTTCAGCTTTTTAATACGCTGAGTATGTTTTCTGATATAAAATGTGGACAAACCGACGACGACTATAGAGTCAGCCACAAAATATCGAGAGATCAGAAGTTAAGCTTCATATATACACGCTCGAGCAACACACACGTAGACATAGCAAGAAATCTTTACTAATTGTTTTTAAACTGTCACGATTTTTACACATATTAGAATACTAGCTGTCCCGTGCAACTTTGTCTGCGTTAATTTTCTCCGTTTTGGCAACATTTTTCATTATTATTTCGCTCCTATTGATTGTAGCATGATATTATATAACGTATAGCCTTCCTCGATAATTGGGCTATCCAGCAGTAAAATATTTTTTCAATTCGACCCAATAGTTCCAGGGTGTGTTTCAGGGTTTCAAACTATCTATGAGATATTAAACTCAGCAGCATCTTATATAAATTGGGCAGCCAGACATGGATAGCATAGAAGTGCAGTAAAACGATTTTTAGAGTTCGCCATCAGAAAGTTACTGTACATACATGCAACGCGCACTTGTTTCCGTACTGTGTCAAGTTTTTGGCTACATTATACTACCTTGAAAGAATACTATAGGTACCTGTATCTGGACGGCCGATGCAGGCTCGGATCCAAGTGGAGGGGAACGGGGGCAATTGCCATCCCCCCCCCCCCCAGATTGGAAAGAATGTGAAAGGAAAGACCTTTTTTGGGGACTTTTTTTATATAAAAGACGACTCCCGCAGTAGGGTACAAGCCCTGTATCGCGGGGGACTTTACAAACATACAAGTCACGGACACAAAGGACACCCAGACTCGGAGCAACAATTTGTGGATCACACAAAATGGTGTCCTATGTGGGAATCGAACCCACGACCTCTAAGAGCGTAGCAGTCGGACACACTCCCACCGCGCCACAGAGGCAATTTAACACTGTATCAGCGTGTTTTGACAAGCAATTTCCGCCCCGTCGGTGACGGTGGTTGGTGTACCGGTGTTGAATCAAATGCAGCCCTTTCTCCGTCATGCTAGCGTCTCAAGTTTGACCGATTGAGTCACACGTCCACCCCCCCCCCCCCCCCTGAACTAAGTTCAGGATCCGCGCCTGGACCGATGCGATGGTGATGAAATGGTGTGTCAAATGTGAACTGCACCATATATGTTGGTAGTAACAGAACGGTAATGGACGCGGTTCTAATATGGACGGAGATCATTAGTAGTATAAGAAAGCCCTTGTCACTGACTACAAGGCGTAGTTTTACCTGGCCCCCTTAGCCTCCTGATTGGCTCATTGTGCGCACTACGATTTTTGATTGGGCTAATTGTGACTACAACACGTAATCGCGACTTCTCATAGCCTTTATGTCAGTCGTGGATTCGATCCTCAACTAGAATTAATCTTTGTGCGACGAGCACGGTTTTTTTTTTAAAGACAACTCCCGCAATTGTGTACAAGCCATGTGTCGCGGGGGACTTTACAAACATACACGTCACGGATACAACACCAAACTCGGAACAACAATTTGTGGATCACACAAAGTGGTTTCCCGTGTGGGAATCGAACTCACGACCTTTTTCGTAGCAGTCGGACACACTCCAGTGTCAGTCAGTGTTTATTCTGTGTCTGGGTGAAACTAAGTTTCACCTTTTAAAATATGTATGCCTATCAGTTGTCTGGTTGCGATAATACAGGCTGTCTAGTTTGGAATAAGAAAGCCCTACGCGAGTTACTCTAAGATATATTCTGTAGTAACCCTACAATGGCGCAGAAGGCCACAGCCTCACAAACTATCTCTGGTTGACAGAAACCATTGTGATCATGATCACACGTCGCGCCTTGAGTTGCGCAACCATTCAATGAGCTTAGTTAAGTAACTCGTTATTATCCAACTCGGGTCGAGCCGTGGGAACCGTCACAGAGAACTTCGGTTACAATTGACATTCTGTACTATTTGGGTACAGTTTTGTTAGTAAACTTGAAGATGTTCTCACAGTTTTTTGGTGGTTGGTGCAATGGGTTTAAAGGGTATTTATAGGGTTGGTACAGAGGTAGCCTAAAGGTACCTTATTGGTATCAATATATGAAGCTTTGAGATCCTAGACAGGCAAGTGAGCATTGACATTTGTATTACAAAATACAAATATTTAAAAACGTGTTTTAGAATAGGGAATATGCATGTATTTTTTTAGTTCCTTCACATCGACATGTCATTGAAAATTTTGCATTGCAGCGCCAAAAAATTACTCTTATTATGAGAACAAAACATTTAAAATTATGAACTGATAAAAGCATTTTCAATTTGGCGCTTGTAAAAAGTCATGGATTGTGACGTCACGGTAATCGTGGCAGTCAATGAGGTCATAGCATGTCTTAACTTAGTATGAACTGTTACGTCATAATTTTATCTGACCAATAGCATTCGTTTCAAGCAATGAATTTCCTGCCCGAGTCCTGCACATTGTATTAATATTAAAAAAATATATTGAAGTTGACACAGTTCTAAAGGGTATAAAAAAAATCCATACAAATTTATGTCACATGCATATTCCCTATTCTTACGATTACTCAATAATTAAAATATTTTCTGAATTGTCATGGCTCTACATTTACCTACATTAATTTCGCGTAGTATATTTCAATATTCCCATCCAAAGAGAAAAGAGCTTGGTAGTTGCCACTAACAAATAATAACGTACAAATTTTTAACAGTAATTAGCAAAGTTTTGATTCATCCAACATGTGTTAGTCTGTAGTATATCGAAATCCGGTCAGTATTTAACGATTTCAAACGATTCACAAGCCTTTATATTAGCCAAAAACTTGAGAGGTGTCAAGGGACACCCGGATGGAACGAAGTTCTTATCTTATTTTTTTTTTATAATCTTCGCAACACCACACTGTTCAATGCGAAATAGAAAAACGAAACGAAAATAACTTACAAAAAGACGATTGTATACCGAAGGCTTGACCCACAACTACACAATTGTCACCGATACTGTGTACCGAATTTATGCCTCTAGACCAAATCGACAGGTGACTTCTTCGTCAAATTAGATGTTCATATCTTACGCGCACGCCGCACGGCTTGTGTGGGTCAAAAAGTGTCGTTACAACTTTTCGTGATATTTTTTCCGTCTAGGCCCCTTTCACAACGCGCGATAAGGAACTTCGTTCCAACAACAATCAACGCAACGTTTACTTAGCACCTAATCAATATAGTTTCGATTATTCCAGGTTCTATCCAGGTATCGATATAATTAATCGAGTGGCATATCTAAACATTGAACCTGTCACAGCCAGCGAAGCATAATAATTGCGTAATTACCAGCATTGATTGATTGACCAAACACGGTTAATTATAGTCTAAATTAGACTTGTTGTAAGATTAGATACTGCCTTTGATCAATGGTGTACAAATGTCTTGTGGTCAAGGTATACATAATATGTACAAATTATGGTAAACCTATGAATTAATAATATACCTAATGTATAATGTACCTAGGTATTACCTCAAAACAAACCAACTGCAAACTAAAAGACATTGAAGAGTTACACTTTTCATCGTCTGACTATAGGCCGGTCTCAATAATCTACCTATCGATGGATTTGGCTACTAGAGGTAGAATTTTGACATATTTTACATGGAGCTCAGGTCAAATATATACGAGTACCTCTAGTAGCCAAATCCATCGATAGTTAGATTATTGAGACCAAACGGAATCATTCATCAGATCAGTAAATTGTTTCTAAGAAATAAATAACATAAAATTTATCTATAACAGATATAACCAACTTTAAAACAAATTAGATTTAGTGTTGTCATTCGAATTTGCCAAAGTTCGTAAACATGTAGCGATTTTCTGCACGCTGCAGAAATACAATTCTGAATTTTTTAATATTTTTAAATGTTTCAGATTTGGCTACAGAGATATTAATTTGAAATAAGCTCCATACGAAATATGTCAAAACTCTATCTCTAGTAGCCAACTCCATCGATAGATACATTGAAAACGTACGTAAGAGTGTTCTATAAACATATCTAAGCAGGATTGAGAATCTCAAACGGCGCAAATATAGTAATCTGGTCGGAGGTTATATATTTGAGCCGTTTGGGGTTGAGACAGACACAAAGAATTAGCATTGCCATCCAACGTAGCAATGCAGCAAGTCTTCTGGGAACGTTACAAGTTGAAATCGATGGAATGGAATTCTTTGACGCCTAAACTTTTATTTTCTTTTTGTATTATATTGTATTTATTCTAGATGTCATTTAGAGTAGTTTTTAAATATCTTGTAGGTATATATTGTATTAATTACCAAAATAAAAAGTAAGCAGGATTTTGAACTATGTTAAAATCTACGTTCAGTATTTTTTTAAGTGCGGAAAACTCAAAAGTTTTTTAAAACAATTTTCATCCAGCTATTTTCATTGCTTAAAACTAAACGTAAGTATTGAAGTAATTTTTATAGGCATTTCTTTGCCAAAGACTTTACAAATACAATAATTGCATTTTTGAAAGATAGAAAAATTTGAAGCCAGACTCAGGAATCGAACCCGAGACTTCCGTAGCCAAACCGGGGCCAGAAGCGAACCACCTATCTGGACTATGTTACTAGATATCAAATTCTTCTATCTCTTAATGCTTACGGGTTAGGCCCCCGTAGCGACATCTAGTCGGTAGTTAAAGAACTATCACTGCTTTTGTTATTGCTTCGTTACAGAGAGCATTTTAACAAATTATGATGACGCAGGCCGAATATTGAAGTAATTTTTATAGGCATTTCTTTGCCAAAGACTTTACAAATACAATAATTGCATTTTTGAAAGATAGAAAAATTTGAAGCCAGACTCAGGAATCGAACCCGAGACTTCCGTAGCCAAACCGGGGCCAGAAGCGAACCACCTATCTGGACTATGTTACTAGATATCAAATTCTTCTATCTCTTAATGCTTACGGGTTAGGCCCCCGTAGCGACATCTAGTCGGTAGTTAAAGAACTATCACTGCTTTTGTTATTGCTTCGTTACAGAGAGCATTTTAACAAATTATGATGACGCAGGCCGAATATTGAAGTAATTTTTATAGGCATTTCTTTGCCAAAGACTTTACAAATACAATAATTGCATTTTTGAAAGATAGAAAAATTTGAAGCCAGACTCAGGAATCGAACCCGAGACTTCCGTAGCCAAACCGGGGCCAGAAGCGAACCACCTATCTGGACTATATTACTAGATATCAAATTCTTCTATCTCTTAATGCTTACGGGTTAGGCCCCCGTAGCGACATCTAGTCGGTAGTTAAAGAACTATCACTGCTTTTGTTGTACCCCTTTTTTTAATCTTTCTCTACCAATTTTACTTCCAGAGTATCCACTTAAAGTACCAATACCAGCACTAGATGATACACAACACTTCACTTTTCTAATAAATTCAGGTTTGATTGCCCGCTTTTCAATTTAACCATGCATGCGTTCTATCTATGTATATACTTATATTGCTTTCTGCATGATTACACAACCGTGATTCCATAGTAATTATACATTCATAGACACGATCTATGGTATCTTTCACACGTCTATTTAAAGACGCATATAGACTATAAACTAAGTTAAGTTAGTTTATTAAATACCTAAGTATTCTTAGTTATGTGACGTTTGAAAAAAACAAACATGGCGGCTGTGAGATGTCAAAAAAAAGAGGTGTGAAAAAAAAGTTGTTTTGAATACTGCAATATGGGTATTAAATTAAAGGGCTCATCTTAAGCATTTCAAAAAGGTATAACATGGCTATGACTGTAGTAATACTAAAAAAGTTAGTTAGCAACTATTCTTATTTCAATTTTCAATACTTGACAATAGATGTGATATAAGTTAGTTGTTACATCGGTTACATACTACAACTACTAAAAAAGTATAAAATAAAAAAAAATAATTATAAAAATAAAAAAAAACCCGCCTGCACAAAAAAGATGGAAACAAGATCCCCTACATAATTATATAATTTCATGCAGTCGGAGGCACTTCACTAAGTTCATCGAGATTCAATAATGCCTCCGACTGCTTTTTTATTTTTATAATTTATTTTTTTATTACATTTTTGTAATATCAGTGAACAGTGACTTTAACGGCAATCTCATTAGATACTAGTTAACTACGCAGAAGGTATTACAGTGCACACTTATGTGCGCAAACATAGGTAGTGCACTATTTCTTTACTCTGATACTCTGATGGCACGAAAAGAGAATCATTCGAACATTCGATAGAAAGACTAGGCTTCTCCGAGGCACGAAGAAGCGTGACATTTCTCGAATACGGTCGTCCATCTACAGAGCGACTATCATAACATAGTTTAACCTCTCGATAATCGATATATCGATCTCCACTGAGTCACGGCGCCGATTATCGATGTTTATGCTTGTGTTAATATGGTTTTGCTAATCTATAACTGATATACTTAGTAGCAGCCTTTGAATATGTGTTCATTACAATAACACCGAGAGTACAGAATGTTTGAAAAAACGCACTTGAGTAATGCTCATATAGACATAGTTTAATCATAGAATACATAATGCCCCACTGCTGGGCACGGGTCTCCCCAGTAGAACCTACTTATTAGATCCTGGGGGTAATTGCCATAATCGCCACGCTTGGCAAGAGGGTTGGCGATCGCAGTAAGGCTTTAAAGTATGCAGAGGACGCTGCTGCCTCCTCCGGTGTGAAATCCATTCGTCCAGTCGCTTTGACGACACCCTCAGGCAGAGATGGGGTGACACTATTTTTAAGCCGCTCATAGACACGAAATAATGGAACACCTTCAGAACAAGGTGGTCTAAGATTCCATGTTTATAAACATTGTTTGCTTTGTGTGTCATTCGATTGCGTTTGAAGGTTACCTTTTAACTCTCGGTACCTATTTTATGACAAGGTGAGGTTAAGCAACTTTACCACTGCCGGTCCATAGATGGGTGACCGTTTTCGAATATTGTCACACCCCTCCGTGCATCGAGAGCAGGTTAAGCCGTCGGTCCTGCGCCTAATCTCTCTTTGGTCGTGTCGGATTTCCGTCCCATTGGACTATGAGAGTGAGGGAATAGAGTGCACTTGTGTCTGCGCATACACTTGTACACTATAATATCTCCTACGTAGTTACCTAGTCTCTGATGAGATTGCCGCCGTAACCGATATTGGTTAGGAGACTATTCATTGTTATTACAACAAAGTGGTCCGAAGTGGTCCGAGATTCCGTATGCGTAAACGTCGTCTGTGTGTGTGTCGCTCGAGAAAACTACGTATGAAGGTTGTCTTCAGTACTCTTGGTATTTTGTGGTTCAATTCTAAAAGATTGATGATTTTGTAATAAACGAATGCCAAATTAAAGGCTTTTTGTATGATTTTGAAGCAATTAGAGTTGTTTATTTTGTCTAAGTATATGTGTTTGAATTAGTACCTTCTTTGTGAATGGCCGTGGTATTTGATTAATGGGCATTATGGTTAAGTTTTAAGGTTTAAGGTCATGTTTGAGGTTACATCTAAAGAGAATTTACTCGCAGAACATTGAGTATTTACACTGTATTGTCATAAAGATTTATAACTGAAGTAGCTGACCCGCTTCGTCTGCGTAAATTTTCCCCGTTTTTGCAACATTTTTCATTGCTGCTTCACTCCTATTAGTCGTAGCGTAATGTTATAAAGACTATAGTAAATAAGATAAGGGAGGGGATGGGATAATTCTTCAATTCGTACCAGTAGTTCCAGATATTATCGCATTTAAACAAACAAACTCTTCAGCTTTATAATATTAGTATAGATGTGCTTCTCTCTTGCACCTTAGAATTAATGCTAAAATATATGCATATAATTTTAAAGTACTGTTTCTACAATATGTTTAACCAGTTAAACCATAAATAACGTCAGCCCTTTGGAATTGTAGATGTCAGGTAGTAGCCATCTCGAAAAATTGATATTTATTAACTTCGGGTTTCGAGTCTTACCTGTAACAAAAAAACACAAAATATAAGCGGTTTTAAAAAAATATCGGTAGGTTATTCAATTAATTACATTGTCATTCAGTTTATTTTATATCATTAATCGCAGAATTATCAAAATTATACATATTTATATATCAAATTTAATTTCTTTGGCCGTCTAGATGGAACATTACCTATCATATTGGAACATTACCTAGTTTACCCACATTGACGTAGAGAACAGGACTGCGCCATAACCTCACAAAATTGACCGCCTCCAGAAAAGACAATGCTACTTTGTGGGCAATACCTGTCAAAGGCCGCACGAGTTTTTCCTCTTTCACGATTTGCAGTCAATTTTTACTTTTTAATTGAAATGGATGGCACAGTCCAGGTCTATATGTCAATGGCTACCTATTAGTAGATGAGTTTTGACAGATGAGGCTTCAATTTGACGTGCATATATAAATAGTCAAACCTATTTTATAGAAAATAATATCTACTTAACTATGTAGGTTTACAAAGTATGCGATATGGATTGTATTATGGTACGTAAGTACGATCAATAGATAGTAATTACTGCATCGCGAACATTCTCTACTATTACTTCATCAACATTGTAATTGACGATCAACTGTTAGTACCTATAGTTGATTCATAGTTGTCTATGTGTTGCAATGTTGATGCATATCTCGTATCTCTAACTGTTATAGGTAGCGCTATATGTCTTCGAGTTCGGCCTTTTGAGGGTTAATCGAAGACTATTCGATAAAATTCTGAATAATTAATATTTTATAAATTCAAAACACAGTTGCATAAAATTGTACACAAATAATATTAATTTACAATCCTAAAATAAGGTTTACTCTAAAGACTTTTGAAAGGATAAAAACATTGTTTTTCAATATTCCATATTATATGAATTGAAAAAAAAAATGGTTGTCTGTAAAGTCGGCTTACGAACGATAATTTTAGGTGATAACGCCATAAGAAAACATCGATGCATTATTAACATTCGCGTTGCTAAGCAACCAATCAATAACGTGACTTTTTTTGCTGCTCCGCTCCTATTGGTTGTAGCGTGATGTTATATAGCTTATAGCCTTCCTCGATAAATGGGCTACCCGACAAAAAATATTAACTACTGATCTGAATTTAAAAATATTTTTTCAATTCAGATCAGTAGTTCAAACAAACTCTTCAGTAATATTAGTATAGATAACTAACTTTAAAGTTACAGAGTTTACAGAGCGCAGACATTCCGCACTTTAAAACGACTTAACGAAAATGTTCTGAACAAAATAAACTGATTTATTAATTCACAATTAACCTAAAACAACAGATTGGGTGAACAACCCCAAAAGTTATTATTTAAGGGTTAAAAGGATTGAGGTTATTTTAATAATAAATGCGGCATCACCAAATTGGGTGTGGAGGGAAGTTCCATATACCTACATATAATGTTTTTTCACAAAATACCAAGAGCGCAAGATAACTAGCAATGTGGGGTTTGAGTCCCACATTAGCAATCTTGTTGAAAAAGGCTTATGTTAGTAGTGGGTTCACGTCGGTAGAATAATGGGTAGGATTCGAATCCGCGACCTCACGGTGCCTTAGCCATTAGGCTACCGCCGCTTCTAACCCAACCTAACCTTTATACGCACTTTACTGGAGCACATGGGTGTACCCCAGGGATCCAGGGGATTGGGAGTTGAAACCTCCCAATCTAATTTGACGGCCTCTGTGGCGCGGTGGGGCTGCGTCCGACTGCTACGCAAGAGGTCGTGGGTAAGTAAGTAAAAAAGGTAGGTACATTTAGCTGGTGTTTAGCAAATTGTACCATCTAACTCCTCCCGTGTCGAAATTAGGAAACCCCTCCCCCTCCCGACGTCGTTTACGGACAAGAATCTCAGAACACTTCGGATCATATTGTTCGGAAGGCGTCCGTGAAGCGATGTGTGCGTGTGTTAAAAGGTTACTTTCTCTTGTTCTGTATTCTTGGTTGTCCTAGAAACTTAGCAGTCGTCGAACCTATTTTGATAACTACTTTAATATTGTTACTAAAAACTTAAGCCATTTTAAATGTCACCATCTAAATACAAAACTGATACAAAGTTTACTGAACTAAATAGGAGGCATTAACTTACCTAAAATAATAAAAGAAATCTTTCAATTAAAATGTCAGAAAAACATTTATTAAGTCCAAAGATAATTACATAATCCACATTTAAATTCCAATACAAATAAGAAACAATATGGCGCTGTGAAAATGGCGGCAAATTGACGTATCATTATTTTTACAACTCCGCGTATGTGTAAAATATAGGTACTTGTGGCAGAATAAGCCAACACATAGGCTATATTACCATATAAAGAAGAATAGGTACTTGAAATTCGTGGTAACTGTTTATGAACGAGACTTTGTAATTCAAAAAAAGAAAATTAGAAAGAAGATAGGCTTGAAACTGGAGGATGCACAGAATGTGCGAGCTATAATCCTCTCGAATAAATGAACGGCGGAAAGAAAAAAAAAAGAAACAATATGTAACATTTGTGATAAATTGTTGACAGAGTTGACATAATTTACGTTAATTTAATTTAGCGTTAATTTAATAGCATAAGACAATAATAAATTTATTTTTTCATCTGTTGACGCCGCGCCACTGACATATAAAAACATGGTTATTGTCTAGATATTAAGGGAGCGCTTGATGGGCGCTGATAACCTATCTACACCGTTTTATTTAAAACATCATTGCCTAAACCTGGCAAAAAATAATGATTTTACTCCAGGGTCTCCCACCGGTAGGTGGATGTCACAAAAGTAAGAAGTAGGTGGTTTTGAGTTCATTATGTATTTTTTTTTCAAAACTAATGTCACAAAGTTATTTGGTGTAATGTAAAGAAGCCACGGGTAGATATTAGTAGATATATCCACCCGTGGCTTCTTCGTATTACAAATCGCCGTAATTATTATCGAGATTCAGTGATAAATTATAAATATATAGTTCGAAAATTTTTTTGCTTTTTTGTTGTTACTGTTTATCAAAATGACTCAAATACTAATTACCATCGGTTTCAGTGAATGCGTGCATGTTATTTTTTATCGCCTTGAAGTAATATCAAAGAACAAAGGCATTAATCCGCAGAGTGGAAATTACATCGTCGTGTTTGATGTAGGGAACAACTGAGAACTCTTTGTTTAAATCGTGCGTTTTTATAAAGTTAAAACATTAAGTTGAGGAAGAAATCAGTAAACGCATTAGTCATGGTTATAACTATATCACGGTATAGATCATTGACGTAGGCCAGGACTGTGCCATAACCACACAAAATTTTTGACTGCCTCTGTGCCGCGGTGGGAGTGTGTCCGACTGCTACGCAAAAGGTCGTGGATTCGATTCCCATACGGGACACCACTTTGTGTGATACACAAATTGTTGTTCCGAGTCTGGGTGTACATTGTGTCCGTGACTTGTATGTTTGTAAAGTCCCCCGTGACTTAAGGCTTGTACACAACTGCGGAAGTCGTCTTAAAAAAAAAGACCACTCTCTAGAAATAGACAACGCTACTTTGTGAACAATACAGTGTCAAAGGCCGCACGAGTTTTATCTCTCTTTCAAGCTTTGCAGTCAATCTTTACTTTTTAATTGAAAGAGATGACACGGTCCAGGTCTTTACGTCAATGGTATAGGTAGATTAACTTGTTCACAGAACAGAGATAAGTGAGAGCATGTTTTTCGTGTTTTTCTCAAAACAGCAAAACTGAGGAATTAAGAAGGTATCGTTTTCTTTTCTAAAACGGACATTAAGTCTGTAAGTATACCATCACTAGCTTTCGCCCGCGGCTCCGCCCGCGTGGATGTCGGTTATCGCGATAAAAACTATCCTATGTCCTTCTCCGGGACTCAAGCTATCTCCATACCAAATTTCATCTAAATCGGTATAGCTGTTTGAGCGTGAAAACGTAACAGACAGACAAAGTTACATTCACATTTATAATATTAGTATGAATTATGGTAGGTGTAAAGACAAAATAACCTATACTAACAGATAAATATAAAATAATTTTGTAAAAAAAACGTAGAAACAAGTTGGTTTACACAAAAAAAAAAACTATAAAAACCTGCTGTTTTCAATTCCACATATATTACATTTTAATCGTACCTACTTATTCATTACCTACCAATTGATTAAATATTGATATTCCAAAAATAAATTAGACATTATAAATCACTTCATATTTCTGTTGTATCATTCGATTAAGTTCTTAAGCATAGGTAGGGTAGGTGTAATTCTGGCTATAATAACACTAATAATACGAAAATAGCAGATGATTTTGTTATTAGAACTTAATTGCAAAAATACAGCATTAATTCGTGTTTCACTGCACCTGAAAGCAATTAAAAATATTTGATTTAAAAAATTGACTCGTTATCTATTGGTTGGTAGTTAAAGCTACCAATTATTATAAGTATTTAACTCCTAAATAATAGACTTTAATTATAGACAATTTCTAGATTTTTAGGCAGACATCTCAAGTTAAAGCTTAAAAACACCAAATGTCAAATATATATTGAGAAATAGGAATAAGGGGTCCTTATTCCTATTTCACAATATATTTCTTAACTATACGTCAAAATGTACACCTTGTTCATGTTCTTTTCGTTTTCGCGGCAAGCCCGTGCGAACTGTCAAAATCTTGTCATAATGGTAAATAGAGAGCTGCGCTTAGAAATGCATTAACGGGCATGCGCGGCGGACATCTTTGAGCGCACCGCGCTTGCGCAAGTTCACATGGAGAAAAAGGACATGAACAAGGACCAAGGTGTAAATTTTGACATATACTTAGGATATATCCGAAGTATATGTCCACTCCATCTAGTTAGACATTATCACACTAATATTATAAAGGCGAAAGTTTGTGAGTATGTGAGTGTGTATGTTTGTTACTTCTTCACGTCTAAACGGCTGGAGCGATTTTAATAAAATTTGGTATGGAGTTAGCTGACACCCTGGATTAACACATAGGCTAATAAACCGCGGGTAACACCGCGGGGCACAGCTAGTATTACATAAATAATAGCTAGCTAGTTCACAATACTTAAAGACGATATTTTTCGCTTGCGTGTGCACTTCGATTTTACAATGTTTTATTTTCGAAAATCATCATAATTACACCCACTGGCTGTACAGTAGCCAGTGATTTGTAAACGTCTTATTCACACGCAAAAACATAACCTCAAATTGCATCCCTACGGCATTCTGTAAACTAGCCAGGCTTATTTTAAATCTTCTGAAATACTGGACTGATTACACCATTCGAACTAAATGTAAATCGGTTTAGATATGTAATTGGCCAGCGTTAAATTCACACAGATACTTAAATAAGCCTCTGTGTAGATTTGACAGTTTGGCTGGCCTATAAACTGCCCTACCCAAAAGATTGTAGATAGGTATCATGTAGGTATAGTGTAAAGATTGCAAATACAATCTATGGATAAGTTATGGGATATTTACGCGTCGAACGGATCTTAATTTCAATCCTAAGTAGAAGGCTATATTTGGATTAGAATAGATTTAGAATTAGATCTTAATGAATTTTTGACATCACCCTAATTTACAAAGTAAGTATTTTACGCCATTTAAGAGAGTTTTTCGAACGATACCCCATACGAGATGTGCCTACACCGAATATGTAACCGTTTTCAGATACCTACAGTACTACATAAGTAATTCTACACAAATGATTAATTAAAACATAATCAATATTTAAAAAGAAGCTTATATTTTGTATTGGCACGATTCTAACAGTCATTTTTACATAATAAACTTATGTTGACGTCCGATGACATTTGTCTTGTCATCGCGACCTTTCACTTCCTGAAAAGCTTGACGAACGAATCGAATCAATCAGTGACAGTCATTGAGATAGAGTGAAAATGGAGGCCACATGCTGGCCGAATAATAAAAATGTAATATATATTATAATATTAATTTAGGACCTTGAAAATACAGTTGTCATCTCCATCTCTTTTTAAATAGGGGTTCTCTTTCTTAAATAGGGTGGCCATGTTTTTTGTACTTCTGGACAATAATTTAAAAAAAATGCTAAATATCGAGATACTTACTAATATTGAATTTATCTATTTATTTAAATATCTACTGAACTGTATACATTTAAAATATATTTAAAAAGTATATATCTTTAAAAAGTCTATATATCTAAAACTCTATATATTTAAAAAGTACGGAAATCGAGTTTCGATAAATTACAGTTCAGTAGGTATTAAAACGTATTTTTTTTTAATGTTTGATTTTATTTTCTTTTGGTTAGAAAAGATAAAGCTGCTTAAGAATCATTACAGTTATATACCCATTTTTTTTTTTTTTTCAATATTTAAACACAAACATAGTTCACTGTACATTCCGCAGAAAATATGGTTACCCTTATAGCAAGAATTAAAGAAAACATGATATTAAATTGAATAGCAATAAATAATAATACACAATTTAGTTTTGTTACGGTCATTAGCGTCGTTTCAAAGTTAAAGTCGTCGTTATACCCATATTAATACATAAAATGGTTCAAATTTGTGCACTCCATAGATAATTTATCTCTATGGTGACAGTCAACTTACATCTGTGGCTCTATTAAACTCTTCTATATTTATTAATACAATAAATTGTATTTAAAAATTTGAAGTTCAGACCCAGGAATCGAACCCGAGACTTCCGATCGCTTTCCCGGAGCGCAAAAGCCGAACCATCTAACCTGAGCTATGTTACTAAACTTGAATATATTTCTTCCCTTGTTACACACGAGTTGGGTCCTCGCAAACAAATTATGATGTCGCTGGCCGAATATTATAATTCCATCTTTAAATAAGACTTTTTTCCCGAAGATTTGGTTATTTTTTAAACGGTTTTTTTTTATAAGTAGGTATCTTAGATGTTACTTACGTATGTACCTACCTAGCGCTCTAATAGATGCAACGAACGCCCTAACGGAACAATACCCCACGGCGCTTCTAAATCAACGAAAACACTCCTTTTGTCGTATAAAAACTGTATTCACTTTCATAGAATGCGCGCTATCGCTCTTGGATGCGAAATATCGGAACTCCTTTCCAACAAAGTAGTCTAAGATTCTCGTCGGTGAACGTTGTATAAGGGCCTGTTCCTACTTGTTGTGCGTCGGATCCGACACGCGACAATTTAGACATTGTTCAATAACACAACGTCAGTTAAACATCACACCCATAGAAATCGGGTTCTCTAAATCTCTACTGGCAGAAGCAGCAGAGAAAGAAACTGATGTAGTGATTTCGATGTTTAAATTGTCGGGTGTCGGATCCGACACACAACGTCACGTTAACTTAAAAAAAAAACGTTTGCTTGTTTATAATTATATCCAGACAGTCATTTGATCTTGACATAAACAAAAATTACGTTCACCCCACGTACCTATATTGTTCTTGAATTAAAAGCTTCATATTTCATGCTCATTAAACCACAAAGGTGTAACAATAGATCGAATCACGATTTTAAATCAAGTTGCACAACGCTTTCTATCTTACGAACAAAAGACTTGTAGGCGATACGCAGCCTATCTACAAAGACCTAGAAAAAGCATTTAAATACTATTTAGATCTGACTGGATAACTATCGTCTATTGAAGTAGAAAAAAGGTTTAATCTTAACAGTGAAAGTGAGTAGCCGAGAAATTTTCACCCGCCATTATTATAGAGTATAGATTATAGAGTTTTAGGCTTGACGTACACAGAAGCTTAAAAGGTCGAGAGTTGCGAAAATGGCGGCAAACTGTCTTGTCATTATTTTCGTAGCTCCGCGTTTAACGTGTTAAATCACAGAACAAAATAATATACTCTTCCGGTGCAAAATATACTTGAAATACGTGATAATTGGATAAAAACGAGACTGTGTGATTCAACGAAGAAAACTTGAAAGAAAATAAGCTTGAAACCGCAACGAGACTTTGTGATTCAAAGAAGAAAATTTAAAAAGAAAATAAAGAAACTGGCGGCTTCACAGAATGTGCCAGTCATAACCTTCCCGTATAAATGAACGGAGAAAAGAGGGAAGATGTGAAAAGGCATGCGCATTTCATGGTGTTTTTCACACGTTAAATACGAAAACAGTATTAACAATTAGTTAAAATTGTAAATTAAATACTTGACCCTAACAGAAATTGCTTTTAATGCGCTTATTACACTACACTAAATCAGGAACCCTAAATCCTTAAAACGAAAATTGTACGATGAGTTGGGGCCTTAATTCTCTAAAAAAATGTCAAGGACACCTTGATTTAAGGCCCTAATTTAGGGTAGTGTAGGTAATAGCCGTTTAACTCAAAAATTAGCAGAAGAGTTTGTAAAAATTGAGCTGTCACAGCGACACATTTAAAATGTGAAAATACATGAAAAACGTACAAAATATGTAAGACCGAGTCTTTTGGCAGTTACAATTTACAATAAATACTTGTCATTGGTGGAGAATTGGCCGAAATTCGAAGACATTTTTACAATACTTCATACATTTCATACATCATTTATATACGAGTATTTATTCCCAGAATTTTAGGCAAAAAGTAAACAAAAGGCAAACCATGGCATTGTTATTAATTATTTATCAATCTATTCTCTGTGTAATTCTATCTTTATGGTCTGCGCAATAGTTTTTTTTACAATAATAATCAGTTTGCGAGCAACTCTCTTTCTAACAGCTGTCACTTACCGACGAAGAACGAATTATCGTGACTGCGTGAGATTATATCTGAACGAACCGTTTTTATTTGACATTGGATAATAAAAGGCTTTTCTGTTAATTAATAAGAAGATTAAATCATGAGAATAAAGAAAATGAATACTATGGTTTTGTGCCCATTGTTGAATATAAACGTAATAAGAGTTTCAATAACTAAATTAGAAATGCATTAAATTATAAATTGATGCGAGAATCCATTGTTTTCTAAATTATTGAAACAAGGGTGACCCATAAATTTAGTAGGTACACCTATTTACTTAGATATTATTCTATGTCGACCTCAATGACAAAGATGACATGTAGCTATTATTATGCTAACAGAATTCAATAATCGAGTTTTGTGGTTTTATATTTTTGATTTATAACTCACTAGCTTTCGCCCGCGGCTCCGCACGCGTGGATGTCGGTTATTGCGATAAAAACTATCCTATGTCCTTCCCCGGGACTCAAACTATCTCCATACCAAATTTCATTTAAAAAATCAGTTTAGCTGTTTGAGCGTGAAAGCGTAACAGACAGACAGACAGACAGACAGACAGAGTTACTTTCACATTTATAATATTAGTATGGACTAGACTTTGTGCACAAAATTTGTATCGAGTTGTGAAAATGGCGGGAAACTGAACTGTCATAATTTTGACAGGTCTGCATTAAACGTGTGAAAAGGTGTGAAAATACATTAAATACGTACAAAATCCGTGAGACCTAGTCTTTGAGCAATTAAAGTGTACAATAAATACTTTACAGTGTCAGAAATTAGTTGAAAAATCGGCTAGATTGCCATCAGCTTAGAAACAAGAAGAAGTTTTGCATCATTCTAACCTAGAATTTCAATCCGAAACTAAAATAAGCAACCAACTACGTTCATAACATGAGCAGTTCGTTACGCCACTACAAACTAAAAAGTCACCATCTTTGATTTCCAAACAAGCTGTTACAGTAAAGCCTTTTAATTCAATTTTCTATAGACTCACGACTCACAACTGTTATAACTTGACCTCTATTCTCGAATTTATAGCCTTTATCCCATCAAAATAAGGTTTAAAGTTGCATGGCAATACGTTACGCAATTAGTATACAGTTTTGGGATTACATTATGTTTTCTTGTTCACTGCAAATGTATAGACGCTCTGACTCAAATATGAATGCATATGATTCAAAGACTTACGTTTTGACAAGGTTACGTCTTGACGGGGTTTGGGGAAACACAATCTGCTGTTGTGTGAAGTACTTATAAAAGATATTTTAAAGGAAAAAATAAGAATACCTGCTACTAAGCAAACAAACGAAAAAGACTAAAGATTTTATCGTTATTGAAAAAGTTTATGGATTTATGTTTTTTTTTACTGCTTTTGGTATCAGTCAGCATCAATCAATCTGTATCGGTCCACTGTTGGACATAGCCTCTACTACTTTACGACACAACTCCCGGTCTTTCTCCTTCCACATCCAATTTATCCCAGTGAACTTCTTTAGGGTTTTCTTTTTGGTGTGCTTAATGATTTTTCTACCAACAAAGTATAGTCTGTGGCTCGTCTCGTTGGGGTCATAGACTTATAGACCAAGACTCCATCCCTTTCAATTAAAAAGTAAATATTGACTGCAAAGCGTGAAAGAAAGAAAAACCTCGTGCGGCCTTTGACAGGTATTGTACACAAAGTAGCGTTGTTTTTTTTATAGAGAGTGGTCAATTTTGTGAGGTTATGGCACAGTCCTGGTCTCTACGTCAAAGGTTGGGGTTTAGCATTGACATAGAGAACAGGATTGGGTCATAACCTCACAAAATTGACCACTGTCAAAAAAGAGACAACGCTACTTTGTGGACAATACCTGTCATAGGCCGCACGAGTTTTTTCTCTCTTTCACGCTTTGCAGTCTTAATTTAAAGGGATGGAAGGATGGCGCAGTCCTACGGTATAGGTCGTTGACGTAGCGGGATAAGATAAGAAGTGTAGATATGTAAAAACTTGGTTGCGGGTTCATTTCCCCTACACGAGAGATCCATAAATGTTGGTTTGTTTTCTGAATGTACCTGTTTTGCAGTAGGTATTTTGTGTCCGTTAATTGTATATAAGTTTAGAAACCAAGAGCGGACATTGTCTTTTTAAATAAAAACAGGTCCAAGAGAATTTCGTCTGTCTAATTACATTTTTATTGGAAAATAACTTGATATTGTGTTTCAACAATTGAAGAAGGACAATAGACAATATGATTCATAGAAGGAAAAAATGGCTTCGATTTATTTTAACTAAACAACAAAAAACATCCAAAAGATTTTAAACTTTTTACCTCAATACTTTGCCTTGATTAGTCAAGGTAATATTGACCTTTCCTGATTTTGGCGCCAATGTTTTTTGAAGCCTAAAGTTGAGTATACACTTGAGTATTTACTACTAACAGAACGTCGAGCGACTCTCTTGTTAAATTTACTCGAACCACACTTTCAATATGACGTTCGATACTTTGTTACAACCTGATTTTAAAAACCAACGACGCGTTTTGGTGTGACGTTTTATCGATCAAAGACAGAAAAAAAGTTACAGGTAAATGTTCACTCTCTTTACAGCATTTACATGTAAAAACGTCAAACACAGCGCGAGAATTTGCAAATACGTTAAATTACATGAAACACTTAATGAAACTGAGCATTTACCCGTATTGTACCATTCGTAAGAATTTTACATTACATTGTAATGCTCTAGCAAATGCTCAAGTGGATACTCACCCTTAGAATAACGTAACTATGTTCGCAATGTAATGTATTTATATTACATCCTCCAATTATTATGTTAACTTATTTATATTTAATTAGGTGAGCCTCTACTTTATTCAATGCCTTTATATTATTTATACGGTTTGTTTAACTGTAGTATTTTCTTTATCGCAAAAGTGGGTGACACACCAACTCAAATGATTGTGTGACAGACATAAGTACGTAGCGACGACCCGAAATAATTGGGAAAAATTATTCAATCATTACAATAAAGTACCTGGATGACCGAGCTTAGCTCGGTATTTTTTTAAACGACATTTTTTAAACCACATCTGATTTGCGTAGCACTTTATATCCGTAAATCGAAAAAAAAATCACATCCCCACTTTACGTGTAGGTCCCTACCTTTAAAAAACACTTTTTGTTTTACCTCTACCTTGCTACCTCCTCTGGAGGTAGAGGTAAAATAAAGAGTGTTTTTTAAGTTTTATTTCACCACTTTGAATGCCAAATTACAGCTTCCTAGTACCTACTTAGGGTCTCTTAGCTAACCTAGGAACAGACAGACGGACGAAACTTTAAGGGTTCTTTGTTTACTACGGAACCCTAAAAGAATTAGTTAATCAATTCCATTTGGAAAAAATCTAATTAAGTACATATTTTAATATTAGACGCAATAATCTCAGCTCGTTTATTATTTCTATGAAAGAAAGAAGACACCCACATTCCAATTGCGACTTGGGAAATATCGTGTGAAAGTGTCAAAACTAAATAAACGAAGGGAGTCGGGCGACATGTCCATAGACAGTTTGATATTAATATTGTATTTATATCTTGACACATGGAATTGGTCATGGTAGCAATGTTGTCAGCCTATGCTTAGGTATCACGCTTATATTATAAAGGCGAAAGCTTGTGAGTATGCGAGTGTGTATGTTTGTTACTTCTTCACGTCTAAGGCAGAAGCGATTTTAATAAAATTTGGTATGGAATTAGCTGACACCCTGGATTGACACATAGCCTAATAAACCGCGGGTAACACCGCGGGGCACAGCTAGTAATATATAACTGCGAATATGAGTTTTGAAAATGGCGGCAAACTGCCCTGTCACCATTTTCACATCACCGAATTTAACGTGTGAAAATATCTAAAGTACCTATGTATGTACATTCAAAATCTTCTTCTTCTTTGAATGTATCTAGGTATGGCAATCGAGCCGTTTCATCGGCTAACTTCTGCCAGTGTCAAGTATTTACTGTACTCTTTATCTGAACAAAGTCTCGTTCTTAACTAGTTATCACGTATTATTTTTTATTTTTTTTAAGTTTATTTCGGTGCTGTGAAAATAATGATGTGTCGGTTTGCTGCCATTTTGACAACTCCTAAGACTGAGTCTTTGTGCAGTTAAATTGTACAGCCTAAATACTTGACACTAATAGAAAATAACCTGAATATCGGGTAGCCGTTGCCATCAACTCAAAAACAAGAAGAAAAAAGTATATTTCATATCTGTTTTCTAAAGTAGGCACTTACCTAGTTAACAGAATAGGTATAAGTTTTTCATCACAATTGTTTCACACTAAAAAGATAATATTTTAAAACGCCGGGTTTTTTCTTTTTATCTACAAAAATCACGAATGTATACCTATTATTACCTACTAATTTTGATGAATATTGTTACACCATTACAAAAAAATATTGTCGGTTTATTTAGAAAGCTTATTCAATATAGTCTATGGTCTAACGTTGTTTTAAAACCACAACATAAGAAAGCGAAAGCACTATTTATTGCCTTCAAGTGAACTTTTAGTAGCAATCTGTTCTACTTAATCTAAGTATAAAACTATAGGCTACAATAACAAGAAGGAAGGATATATCATGTTAACAAGTTATCTATTAGCCTCAAGCTGTTCGCTACAGTATGTATTTTCACACGTCAAATGCGGAGCTGTGAATGTGAAAATGACACAGTATGCCGCTATTTTCACTACTTGGTAATAATATTATTAGCGCATTTCTTTAACCGAGTAAGTCCTGATTCTGAGACTGGACCTACTGAGAATAACGCTTGAATACTCAAACGCCACTCAGTTTTTTTAGTCCCCGTTAACTCCAATGCTGTCACTTTCATGGCGCGTAAAGGCGACAGAAATAATTTTGAGGACGACTCAAAGTTATATAGTACTTTTGAGTATTCGAGAATCAAAGTTACAGCGTTGCTTGGTACTGTTAATACCAAATAGTACAAAACAACGTTTGCGGCTATTTACACTGCATTTTTAACTGTTTTTATTATTATTCCTATTACTTATATAATTAGATGGCTGTGCGAGACATTAACCTTCATGCAATGATTTCTTCTTCTTCTTCTTTAAGTTTATGGCAATCTAGCCGTTTTTACGGCTAATTTCTGCCAGTGTCAAGTATTTATGCGCTTATTACATGCACAAAGTCTCGTTCTTAGTCAATTATCACGTATTCAAATCATTTTTTACAAGTTAAACTCGGAGCTGTAAAAATAATGGCCGGTTAGTTTGCCGCCATTTTTACAACTCATGCAATGATTTGTCATAAGTTTATTTTTGATGCCATAAACAAACACTTCGTTCGATAATTGAAAAGGAATGTTTAAATCAATAAATCGATGCATAATGGCGGCGTAGCTAATTTTAATTTGATGTTTACCTCATGCTTCTAAATGCAATGAGATGTATGATTTAATCATACGTATTAATTACCTAGCTGTTTTTATTTATTATTAGCTTTTACGTAACTTGCCCTGTGTGTATGTTTGTTTGTGTGTGACAAACTTTGGAAGCAAAATTTGTTCCACTTCCCCACGTTCGATTGGGCTCAAATTTGGCACATGTGGGTAGGTATCATGTTGATGACAATGCAATTTTATGGTAGACCTAACCTGATCTCATGATGAGGTCGAAAGGTGGCCATAATAAATCCTAAATTAAAAAAACAAAAACCTAGCAAGTTTAGGCTTATATGATTCGTCTTGACAATTACTCCGATCCTAGAAGATTTCCGGGGTCTGATGATATACCCGGGTGAAACAGTCGTACTACAACAGTCATGTAATGTACCTGCCAAGCCCCTCCCCTCCCCCCAATGTAATCTTCTTAGATTCGTCTTGACAAGTGCTTTTACACTTTTACAGTGTTCAGGGTCTGATGATGGAGCCGGAAGGTAGTCATTGGTACTCAGCAGTCATTTTCGCACATTACCTATACAAAATTCAGTGGAAGGTCTGTTTGCCGCCATTTTTACAACTCATTTTCAACTTTCATGTTAAAAGCGAACGTTAAAATAATGTCAATTCTGCTTGCCGCCATTTTCACAACTCCGCAGCTCCTATTTAAATTTCAAAAGAGCATTTAATATTTTTTTTTTATTTGAAAGAACATTCAAAGAGTTTATTACCTAAGTGCCTAAAAAGGTTGGTCAACATTTTGCTTCAGTTTGTGCTGACCTTGTGTGTATTACCGTGGGATTACTACTACGGAACAACCTTCTAACTACTAATAGGACCATCATTTACCAGATGACACTTCAAACATGATTGTTATAGGTCATCCATTGATTGTATCTAATTATTAGATAGGTATTATTATAATCATGAATACCTCTGATTACTTTTATGCGACCTTAAAACCCTGCTTGCAATTTTATATTATTTGGGTAAGTATGTAAATATAGTATTGTTCGTTTTTAGTAACAACTAAGTACATAAGTAGGTACCCTTTAACTTCCGTATCAAACCAACATTTTGGTGCAAATTGTGGTCTGAGCTTTCTATTATCTACGCTGGTAGCCTTAAGTACTACAGCGTAGAGATATAGAATACTTTAGACGTTTATATTGTACTAGCTGTCCCGCGCAACTTCGTATTCGTAAATTATCCCCGTTTTTGCAACATTTCTTGTTACTGCTCCGCACCTATTGGTCGTAGCGTAATGTTATATAGCCTATAGCCTTCCTCGGTTAATGGGCTATCCAACCGTCAAAGATTTTTTTAATTCGGATCAGTAGTTCCTGAGATTACCGCGTTCAAACAAACAAACAAACTCTTCAGCTTTATAATATTAGTATAGATAGTATAGATCTAGGGACTACAAAAAACAACAGTAAGCGTAGGGTAAGCAAATATATTAGATATTTGCCATAAGATACATAAATTCTGTACGCTATAATTAGGTATACTTAGAGTTAATGGAGTTTTGTGCATCAGGTACCTATGGTAGAGTCTAGGATATTAGCTAAGGCTTAGTACAGCTCTTCATTTTCCATATCTAATTTTTACAGATCTCCATTTTAAAACAGCTAAAAAATAGAAATTGCTGCGGCTGTCTATAAATTGCTTGCAAGGCGTAGTGCGATATTTTGGGCAAATCGCTCGGAGGCCTGAAACTGGTGACAGAAAAAATTTAAGCAAAAGACCGAGAGGCCGAAGACTAAAGCGTTGTCGGACCTGTTCTGCGAAAAACTAAAAATTCGTTTTAGCGCCTCAGCTATATCAAGCGAAGGAACGTAGTCGATGGAGACAACTAGTCGACAAAGTCGGAAGAAGTCACCATACTTAGCAATGAGTGAACGACTTGGAAGAGATTGCAGCTTATCTTAATTTTTTTTAAAACATTGCTTGGAAATTGTGGCCTATGTATTTTTTTTTCTCTTCCCGCCGATATTACTCGGTAGTTATTATGGCTCTCACGTACTGTGTATTCGCCAGTTTCCAGTTTATTTTCTTTCAGTTTCAATTTTATAATCTTTCAAGTTTTCTTCTTTGAATCACAAAGTCTCGTTGCCGGTTTCAAGTCTTTTTTTTCAAGCTTTCTTCTTTGAACCACAAAGTCTTGTTCTTATCCAGTTATTACTTAATTCAAGCACATGTTGCACTCATAGAGTATATTTTTTCTGTGATTTTACACGTTAAACGCGGAGTTGTAAAACTAGGTACACGTTTACCGCCATTTTAACAACTCACATAAGTATTTAAGACTAACTGTATTATATCATGGGCATTACTTGTAGTACCTAGAAAGAGTAAGTTTTATGTTTTAGGTACTACGGAAACGACGTGGTTAAAAGTAAAAAATGTAAATCATTTGGACCAGATTCGTATTTTTCACGTTTAAAGTAAACAAACACCACTACTTGTAGTACGGTAATGACATGCAGAAATTAAGAGATAATCTATTCGTATAAATAGACCGTTCCTAATGTTGTGTGGCCAGCTCTATCGGATCATGACCTTACACCAACCGGTTAGAGCAATGGCTCTCAACGATTAATATTAATGGCGTTTTGGATAACGCGAATCTTTGTGTTGAACGCAAACGATTTATTTTACATTAAGTATTCAAATTACCGTGTAGGTGGACGTGAAATTGTATGGAACACTAAGATTTAAAAATATGTAAGATGATCGAGGATGACCGTGACGATTTGTCTGAGACCATATTTTTTTTTACACAAAATTGACCACTCCCTAGAAGAAGACAACGCTACTTTGTGGACAATACCTGTCAAAGAGACAAGGCTGCACGAGTGTTTCTCTCTTCCACGCTTTGCAGTCAATTTTTACTTTTTAATTGAAAGGGATGGCACAGTCCAGGTCTATACGTTCTAGTATATCCTATTTTTTTTATAAGTCTAATACATGAACGGTGTCTGTCTCCAAATTCAAATTACGGAGAGCGCTTTTATTTTTCTTTAACGTAATCCAATATTATTAGTCATTATGAAAAAAAATGTTTTTATTTTATAATTTGTCTGGTTGGTGATAAAAGGATAAAAGGATTATGTATTAAAACAATAATCAAATTTTTGAAGGATAGAAAAATTTGCTTGTTTAAAAAAGCCATGATAATTCTTAACTAGCGGCTAGATGTCGCAAGCAAGGGCCCAACTCGCGTGCTGGAGGAGATATAAAATTTTTAGGTATAGTAACATAGTCCAGATAGATTCGATTCCGGCCCCGGTTTGGCATACGGAAGTCTCGGGTTCGATTCCTGGGTCTGGACTTCATTTTTTCTATCCTTCAAAAATGCAATTATTTTATTAATAAAGTAATTGACAAGAAATGTCTATAAAAATTACTATATGAATTATGTAGTTCCAAAATGACAATATTGAACAAGATGAATTTATTCGACATGTTGTAAAGTCACGACTCGCAAGTCGCTAACTAAACTGAAATATTACAGAAAATGTCTAATACTCTTATTCCCCATTTGACGCTCTCTCTCGTTGTCGTAGTCATTTCACAAATCATCAAAAATTTACGCTTTAGAACTCTGAAATTAAAATAACAAGAATCCTCGCGGAAATGCAAATAAACCATAAACATTTTATAGAGACATTTTGATAGACAATCGCAATTAAAAATTACGATCGTACATAACTTGCTTGTTTGTACCAGAAATAATCAAATTTAAATTATGAATCCATAAAAAAGATCCGTTCAGATCCGGTACTGTGTAAGTGTACTTACATATTTGTTGCACAATAAAAAAGAAATAACAACTCAATTAAAACATCTTACGATGCGATTTCGCAAGTTTTTAATGGCATCTATAAAATCATTGCCTGATTTAAAAATATTAAGTGTTTCTGTCATGTCTTGCCAAAAATAATAAATAAATATTTTATTTCAAATTTAACTTTATCGGGGGGGGGGGCGTCTATAAATTACATGAGGTGATTTTGGAGCCCCTCCCTTTTTTGGGAGAAATCGTGAGATTTGGCTTGACCCCTTCCCCCTAATCTCATGTAGATTTCACATTTGACTCAAAACTGGTCAAGTGTAAGTCGTAACGATGAATGTCAAAATCGCTCAAAATTCATGAAAAAATTAATGGTTTCTCGATGAAAAAAATATGTGAGAGTTGGTAAGAGTCGGCTCGACCTCTAATTTAACGCCGCGCCGCCTTGCTTGCTTACTGCCATTTTATATTTGCATTTACAAAAAATACATGAAATACCTCAAAAATCTAGTCTTTGTACAGTTAAAATGTACCTACAAATATATTTCTTCTTCTATCTAATAGGTATATAAAAATCTCGTGTCACGGTGTTTGTGGTCGAATTCCTCCGAAACGGCTCGACCGTATAATGATTTTTTTTTGTATATCGTAGTATTTCGTTGTAGGTCGTAAAGTTTTTTTTTGTATTTGTATTGGAAGGAAATTGACGCAGACGAAGTTGCGAGGGTCGGCTAGTCCTACAATAAAAACTTGGCACTGGAAAAAATATCGAGAAAATCGGCTAGATTTCTATCAACACAAAAATAAAGACAAAAATAATATAAGTAGGTACAATCTACAAAAATTTAAAAATTATTAAAATTTTATTAATTACGCAAAAATTATAGCGTATTAAATATGAAATGATCTGGTTTACATAAAAATTACGACTTCGGAACACTTCCTTTCTTCCTGGTCCATTAAGACAATTAATCGTTATTTATGTACGATTCGATAACATGAGTAATCGAATTCATTCTGTTACATAATACGCCTCTAGAATCGAATTAATGATTTACGGCCGGTCTCAATAATCTAACAATCGATGGATTTGGCTACTAGAGGTAGAATTTTGACATATTTTGTATGGAGCTTATGTCAAATATATAGCTCTAGTAGCCAAATCCGTCGATAGTTAGATTATTGAGACCGGCCGTTACGAGTCAAAGACTACCAGTCCGTATCTCATCGGCTTTACCTATTCGAACTTGGTTAATTATACTAAAGTTGAAGGTATTTTCTCCTTCTTCTTTGAATTTATCTTTGACTGCCGACAAACCGCTATACAGTTTGGCAGGTATACAAAAATGTTAAATGTATCTGTTCCAAATAAATGATTTATTTATTATTATTATTATGTATGTCGTTTCCATATCACGGGACTATGGATACCCGATCATTTGGGAGGCGTGCGTGGGGCGAAGCCAACACGTAGAGGCCCGAAGCCAACCGGCGAATATCGTTGTATACACTATATAAATGTACCCAACGACATTCCCCGGTTAGTGTAAAAACTATTGTCAAAAAGTGGTAGCTAAGAAACTGGGTTATGGAGGTGATGTGTTAGTGGAATGGTTAACTGGTACTATTGAAGGACTATGGCGCCTGCCCTGCAAACACATGGTAAAAACACACGGACAAATGGGCAGGCGGTGACTCGCCACTCACTCATTATTATTATTATTAAGTCGTGAGAAGTCTGTTTTTTATATTTAAATTTTGCTGCATAATTGTAGTTACCTATAACTAGTATGTAACTGTTGTTAAAAATAATCACTAATGATCTCTGATAAACTTATAAAAAAAAAATAACTTAGGTATAAAAATCAATACCAAAACTAGTTTTATTGTAATATGCTATAAGGATTTCTATTGATTATAGATATTATTTAATGAGGCTCTCAATCAGATCGCAGACTGATTTATTATGTTTAAAACATACATGTACCTAATTATAATCTTATGGATATATAAACTAGATTTTATTCTGGCCATTTTCGTTTTGTAACAAGTCTTTCATGGGCGCCGCCATGATTTTTTTAGAGGTACAACACTTTTACGGTGTAAGATCTTCAGTGGCAACACATTTTTGATGAAACTTTTCTTTAAAAATATAATTACTGTTATAGCTACCGTAATAGTGGGACATTGAGTTATTTTTTATTATTTTTTTTAAAAACATTATTTCACGAATAAACCAAAATAAATAGCAACGACAGGGGCTGCAAGGGCATCCCCTTGCACCCTGCTGCCGGTGCCCATAAAGTCTATTAGTTGTGTTTATATAGGTATCTGCTATGTAGATTAAATAACTTATTACGATTCATCCTAAACTAACTTGTATAATCATGCAACGAGAAAATAATAAAGTTATGTAAAATATATTACATGCATGAGAATATCCTCATAGTATTTTTGTATAATTTATGTAAGTATCTGTCTACATAAAATTTAAAAATATATCTCTGTACTTTAACGAGCAATAAAATAAAGTTATGAAACCATTATTTAAAACTCTCATTATGGTGACGATTAAATTGTACCGCAACCATATGCGCTCCACAGTTTAAAAAGTTAAATGTTCTATATTGTCTTTGCCCCATATTCTAAAAATAAAATTACTGGCCACTCGGTCAAGTGCGGTGAGATGAGTGAAATGTTCACTCATGGACAGGGGGGCAAAGGCATTCACCTTGCAGCCAATAACTGAAGGTTAGACAATTTAGGTTCAGACCACAGACAATACAATAAACGTGATATAGGCTGTGTAAGTGTATGCTTTGTTCATTAAACTGGTAGGTACTAATTTTAAGAAGGATTTGGCCTCCCCTTGAAAAAATAAACGTTAAACTTTGAGATAATAACATTGAATAAGATGGCTGCTTAATTCGGTGTTTGGGAATAAAACAAGATCAAAACTGATAAGAGTTCGATTTGATTAAAATCGTTTTTGACGTGATAACGATGTACGTGGTAACGAATATAAATCGATGACCGGCTGCATTCACGAAAAATTGACACTTTCCGCTCACGTTCCGCCTGTTGACTGTTTGGTAAGCTACGCGAATCACATTATTGACTGGTTGCTAAGGAACGCGAATAGAGATATGTCATTACGTTATTGACTAGTTGCTAAGCAACGCGAATGGCGATATATCATCAAGGTTTTCTTATGGCATTATCACGTAAAATTATCATCCGTAAACCAACTTCACAGACAACCATTTTTTTATTTTTTTCTGCATGATAAATTCGGAGGTAGGAATGTAAGTATACGCATGAAGCGTATACCTACATACCTACCAGCATTTATAATTTTAAGTATTGATATGTAACATCCTCGTAGATTACCTATACCTACCTAAGCTATGATAACGATAAAATCCACTAGTAAATAATGATCAATCAAATAATTATCGAATTAGATACCTAGTTTTATTTTTAAATCATCTGTAATATATACGGACTTGCCACGGACCTACCTATCTTGTTTAGGAACATGTCCCACCAACAGCAAGTAGCGAGTAGCGATTTTATTGCTCATAAAACGTACAATAGATTTAATGTAGAACCCATCTGTATAAACAAAAGAGATGCAGTATAGAGCGAGTACTCGCCGGCAGTGTGAACGGTCTAAGATCAACTATGTATATTATTATATCTTATTTGTTTACCGGATCTACTTACCAATGTCACGTACGTTTCTTGAGCGATAAAATCGTTACTCGCTTTCTCGCCGTTGGTGGGACAAGTACCTTAGGTGGTGGTAGGTACGATTAACTGCTTATGGCAGAAAATAAAAGTAAATTTAATTAACACAAATGAGCGCGTGTTGATAATCATAATAAATAAATGTCATTTTTCAAATTAATTCTCGCATCTCATGTTACCTGGTACTGTACCTATAAATTTGTATGTCGTTCGATGTTCAACATTATTAAAATATTAAAAGTTATCGGAACTTCGTGACAACATTTTTATATTAAACTTTTGAATGGTCATGGTAGTTAAAAATGAACAGTTAGGTCATTTTTTAAACTAGCTATTAGCTGTACCCCTGTGTGAGTTGTAGTACTGCTGACTCTGACTTCGACGTTAGCGTAATTATAAAAGTAGTCTAAGATACTCCCTTACATCATCAGCTCTCTGACAGTGAAAGTTCCGTTAAAATCCGTCCAGCCGTTTCGGAACTAACAGACAGACCAAAAAAAACTGTGCTTTTTGTTATAAGTACCATATATCTATACTAATATTATAAAGCGGAAGAGTTTGTTTGTTTGTTTAAACGCGCTAATCTCAGGAACTACTGGTCCGATTTGAAAAAATATTTTTCTGTTGGATAGCCCATTTATCGAGGAAGGCTATATAACATCGCGCTACGACTAATAGGAGCGGAGCAGCAATGAGAAATGTTTCAAAAACGGGGAAAATTTACGCAGACGAAGTTGCGCGGGACAGCTAGTGCTTTCATATGCATTTAGTGAAAAACTGATATAACGACATTACACACAGACACTTCAATATTTTTTTTTTGTACTTATACTTATAAGATGCACGAACTGTGCAGATACCATTTTCTAAAATGTACATGATATCAATTCGAAAAGTATTTTAATCTCATAAACGGATGAATTGAACGAGGATGCCAGACTCGTCTAATAAATCAAATGTTATCTAATCAAAATAATTCATGAGATCGCCATATATTTATACCAGCTAATACGTAACTACATAGCAAACACAAATCAAATTCACAACTTGAGCATTTTAATGGAAGTCCCTGATAGAGTCTATGGTGAGTTGTGAAAATGGCGGCAAATTGAGCTGTCTCCATTTTTACAGTAGGTAGGACAGTAAACGCGTAAGACCGAAACTTCGTTCAGTTAAAGCGTACAATAATGACGAGGGAAATAAAATAATAGGTTGTCATGATTCAAAATAATACAAAATACATAATATATACAAAACATATATTTTTTGTATTTTTTTTTTAAATATAGATTAAAATATAAAAATAGCGGCAAAATTGAGCTGTCATATTTTTCACAGCTCCGCGTATACAAAAAAAAATGAAAAAAGCACGAGGAAAATCGACCAAGTTTTATCAGTTAAGTGCCCGTGCCCCGGCTTCCCATAGCCTATAACTTTATTAGGCTGATAAATCTGATGTGCCACGGCTATGCTAAGTTAATTTACGGCCAGTGTAAACAACTTATCTACCGTTAACTGTCTGTTAAAATGGCTAACTCTAGTAGAGAAAGTGACATTTTAATCAACCGTCGACAGGTAGAAAATCTTTTGTTAAACAGACAGTTTATGGTTAAAGATTTAAGTACCTTATAGTCAGACCTTTCTCTCTGATCTTGAAATAATATCTAAAGGTATTGATGACTACTATATACACAAACGCGCAAAAATATTACCAGATTTTACTGTAATAATAATTGATTGAACATCTTCGATACAAAAAAATAAAAATAAATCGATACAGCAACAGATGTAAAAGGATTCATAACGATTTTAGTCGATTTTACATCGACAGCTGCACAGGACTGGTTTGTGAGAAAGGCGCCTATGACGCGACGTCTGACATAATCTGGCCTTCGACCGTTTGCGAGCTCTATAGGGCTGTCACGCACTATCTTTTGGACTGGCCTGTTGGTCTAATGGCAAGTGACCCTGACTTCTAAACCAGAGCTTTCCTAACCAGGATAAATCTATGTGTGGTAAGCACGAGTGTTTATCTGTCTCTGGTATATAATTTAAAAAAATATTGGTATTTTAATCAGTTGCCTAATTTGGGATCATATGGTCGCTTGTGAGTTGTCCCAAGACTTCAAGTGCACGAAAGAAATAAGTTTTGTTTGTTCGGTTTCTATCTTAGAACTACATTTACTTTGGAGGTATTATTTATTTTTACGACGTCGTATGTCTCCACTCACCAGACGAGAGAGACAGATACGAGTAGAACCAGAGATAGACATTGAAAGTATTCATAGTCTCCTTTGAGATATAATAAGTATATCTTCATGCATACAATCATCGGACTTCAAGTAAACCCAGACTCGGGATTTTACGATGCCGCATAAGAAAATATAAATTTAAAAACTCCTACACAAAAAAGATTTTATTATTTTGAAGTACGTAGCTCTTAACGACTCGTGCGTGTATGAAAAGTAAAGTTATTTTTTATTTCAAGGACCCATATTTTTTTATTGACAGCCCTACATCTCAAGCTAAACTTGGAACCACACATTTATCCTTTACTAGAAGGTCTAACAAATAGACTTTAAGTAGTTGATGTCATAAAACATGAAATATTGTAACGGTCGCTCGAATCGACCAAAAACGGTTGGACGTTCATTATTACATCAATTTATTACATTTCGTGATGACTTTTTGAATCTTTTGCGTAACTTTTAAAGCATTTTGTTATAATTTATATCAAACTTAAAAATTGTTTTTTATAGAAAAATACGGAACTTACATAGGCTTTAAATACATATACATACACGTTCATACATATCGTATCTATTTATCTCCTGCATGTCGTATCCATTGACGTTTAGACCAGGACCGCACCATTCCTTTCAATTAAAAAGTATATACCTATTGACTGCAAAGCGTGAAAGCGAGAAAAAACTCGCGTGGCCTTTGACAGGTATTGTGCACAAAGTAGCGTTGTCTCTTTCTATAGAGTGGTCAATTTTGTGAGGTTATGGCGCAGTCCTGTTCTATAGGTCTATGGTCGTAACTAACTTACTGTCAAATGTGTCAAACTGCGAATCGAATGCTTTCAAAATTGAAGAAGACTTCAAAAGCTCATTATTTTTATTATTTCAAGTTCAGTACCCCTTACCTGTTATATAAGTTATGTATAGCGTTCATCAGTCCGCAATTTACAAGATTTATCTCGGAACTGGTATCGCTAACTAGTTTGCACGGTGTGCCAGTAACCCGATACCAGTTCTGCACCGCGTAGAGGGTTTCTTGTTGAACTGATAGAATCCTACTATCCTACTAACATATATTAGTAGGATTGTTTTTGTATAAGTATTAATTAGGTTACTATTAATGTATAAAATCCCAAATTAACCCCAAATACTTATACGACTCTTAAGTTTGAGTCGTGCTTAAAAGTATTTTTGCCGCTACTGTTCATTTTAAAATTACAGTAATAACATAACAGCGTCTTGAAACTGTACTTGCTGTATAAATAATTTAAAAAAAAAGAAAAAAAAACATTTTGAGCTTGAACTGGGCTTAAACTGGACATTATGGCACGAATCCCAAACAATATAAAAACTGCTCCGAACCACTCACCATTTTTGGTTATAAGCATACTGGCAACGCATTTTGATTTAATTTAAGATAGCTTTATTTCCAAAAACCCACGCAAAGTCCCAGTTAAAAGCTTGTTAATAAATAAAATAAATATAGACAATGTCATCTAAAGCTACGGAGTTACAATACGTAATTAATCATTATTAAGTACGACAATGCGCGCGCATATCAAATCTTTGTCTATGGTCATGCGACGCCATTAATAAAGCCCGCCATTTATGTAGGTGTCTATTAAAATAACATTACTTCAATAAATCCTGTAATAATTTATGGTGTAAATAACGTACCTAACTGTTTACTATTAGATGTGGGAATTATTCAATTTGGATTTTTTCCATAGATCGTGCTCAAGTTCTGCTTAAAACTCTTCTTCTTCTTACTATTAGTATGACGGACATCTGAGAGATTCAGCAATTTTCTGCCATTTACAACACTTTAGCCGCACAAAGAATCGCTAAATGCGATAATTCACTTAATATACCTATCCGGAACTTTGAAAATGATGACAGCTCACTTTACAACCATTTTCAAAACTCTCCCATGAAAACTCATCATCACAATTGAATAAAAGTTATTTTTTTTATCATAACTTTGTTAAATTGGACCCTGTTACGCGTAAAAGATCCAACTGATTGTTTGCAGTTTTTAAACTTATGAAGGGATGATGCTAGACTATGTATAGAATAATAGTATATATACTGGGTGTAACAGAAAGGTGTGGAAATTTCAGCAGCGGATAGGATATGCTTTGATTATATATTGTCTAGATGGAGCATTCCCTGAATTAGAGATTTGATAAAAAAAACTTACTTTGCAAATAAGAATTTATAGTCCAAGAGAGAGTAGACACGCGGGTTACAAGGTTAGGTTAAATTAAAAACCATTTGTCTCATGCATTTATGATCTCTGACGATATGAAAAATGCCTTTTGCTAAGCGATTTAAATAACTGACTTAACTAATAGCTCTACTTATGTTGCATTGTAATTATGTTGGAAGTTTAAAGATTCGTTTTCGATATTTGAACACAGTGAATTCAAACTATCTGTAAAATAATTACACATAGACAATTGCAATCATAAACAGCTGAGATCATCGTTTTAAATAAGTTAGAAGCGTGATGACAATGACCTTCCGTTGAAACAGATAATAAATAATCTTGGTTTAAATGTTAGTAGAATCGGTTCATTACTTTTCGAGCTACAATGCTACAGGTTTTAATATTACCTGTAGGTAAACAGGTGGTATAAAATAGGCTGTAATTATGAATATCATAGACTGACCTCATATTTTATTAATTTATCTATGACATTGAAGATGAATTAAAGATAGTAAAAAAAGCAACTGATTGGGTCAATTAGACTGTGCCGCGTGGAAATCCATTGGAGAGGCAAATTTTGAGACTAGCGTTTTTTTCGCGCGTAAACAATGTTACTTACGGCTGGTCTCAATAATCTATCTATCGATGGATTTGGCTACTAGAGGTAGATTTTGGAAAAACCTTGTATGGAGCTTATGCCAAATACATACCTCTAGTAGCAAAATCCATCGATAGATAGATTATGAGACCGGCCGTTAAAGGTGAATACATACATGGTTGTCTTAACTTAACCTTATGAAAGCTGGAGTTTAGAGACGAGTGGTAAGTTGACAGATCTCCAGGAACAGAAATATTTTTGAGCACGACTCAAAGTTAAGTATTGGGGTAGTATTTGGGAGTTACTGACCTATCAAGTCACAGAATATCCCACACCTAACTCGACATCTAAGTGAATTATAGACAGTCTGCCAACAGGGACAGATAGTGGAAGACCGAGCGGGAAGCTGTGTCCGCTTCTACCATCGTTGCGGACGTCTTTACGCGACCACGACCGCTCTGCTAAGACCGAAACGACAGAGAAGAAGAAGAAGTATTAACCATTTATGAAAGTACCTACCTAGAGGCTTTACGAAAATCACATTATCACTCCCAATAGCAATGAAGTGGATTGTTATGCTATATCGTAGATCATAAACCCACTCCATTGCTGTACTTAGCAGTGATAATTTGATTTTCTTTATAGGCCACTAAAATACTCTTAATACTAAGATAAAGACCCTACCTATCTTATTATGTTATTAACAAAACGGCATTGCTTTCACAAACTAATATAAATTGCAAGGTACTCCTCTAAAAGGTCATTATTTGTCTATTACACCTTTTAAATTGTTCGTGGTTCAAATCTGCCGAGCGTGTTCCGTTATCACGACTTGTTGGCCAGTTTCCGCTGTTTATCATCGATTTTTAACTTTTATAATTTGTAATAAGAACATACTTTTAAGTATAGACAAGGAGTTGAGAAAATAGCGGCAAATACTTGACACTGGCAGATAGGCTAGTTTGCTATCAAATTAATATCAAGCACATCAAGACATCACCGAGTCTTTATCTCTGGTGTTTTATAAGCAAATACACTCAAACCTTCGCATAAAAATATGCAGTTAAATAGCCAAAACCCAATAAAAACGGATTACTAGCTTTTAAGAAAATCAGGAACATATAGAGTCCCAAGGTGTCGGGCTGAACCTAAAAATTTCAGCAAAGGTTGTGGCTCAAGCTATTCGACAAATGAAAAGAGGAAAGTCTCCTGGCCATGATGGTCTTAGTGTTGAGCATCTGCAACATGCTGGACCACACATTGCACGAGTGCTAGCTATGTTTTATTCGTTATGCATTAGTCACTCTTACTTGCCGGAACAGTTAATGAAAACTATTGTGGTCCCTATAGTTAAAAATAAAACTGGAAACATCTCCGACAAGAATAATTATAGGCCGATATCTTTAGCGACTATTATGGCTAAAGTACTTGACAGTGTGTTGGATGCGCAATTGGCTAAATCTATAGTTCTGCATGACAATCAATTTGGTTTCAGACCACAGCTGTCGACGGAAAGTGCCATATTGTGCATGAAGCATACTGTCGGGTACTATACCCATAGAGGCACACCTGTGTATGCCTGTTTCCTCGATTTAAGCAAAGCTTTTGACTTGGTCTGCTATGATATTTTGTGGAGAAAGTTACAAGAAGCAGGGCTACCGACTGAACTTGTAAATATATTAAAGTACTGGTATAGCAACCAAAGTAATAGTGTACGTTGGGCGGGCACTCTCTCAGATCCATATAAATTGGAATGTGGAGTAAGACAGGGTGGCTTGAGTTCTCCCCGTCTTTTTAATTTGTATATAAATGCCCTAATTGAGGAGCTCAGCGGCCAGCATGTAGGTTGTCGCATAGATGATGTTGGTGTAAATAATCTTAGCTATGCAGATGACATGGTCTTGCTGAGCGCCTCGGTTTGTGGCATTAGGAAACTGTTACAAATTTGTGAAACTTATGCAGATAGTCATGGCTTAATCTATAATGTAAACAAAAGCGTGTATGTTGTCTTTGGGGCTGGTACTAGGTGTCCCTCTAGCGTGCCCCCTATTAAGCTAAAGGGAGATGATTTGGCTAGGGTACATCAGTGCAGATATCTGGGTCATCTAATTACTGAGGACCTTAAAGACGACATGGACATTGAACGTGAACGTAGGGCACTGTCAGTGAGAGCAAACATGATTGCTCGCAAGTTTGGCCGTTGTACCAATGAGGTTAAAATCACACTCTTCAGAGCCTTCTGTACATCTTTTTACACGTGCAGCTTGTGGGCAGTCTATACTCAAAAAGCGTACAGTGCCCTGCGGGTACAATACAATAATGCGCTTAGAACGATGTTGCGGCTGCCCCGCCACTGTAGTGCATCACGTATGTTTGCGGAGGCGCGCATCGATTGCTTCTATGCTACTCTGCGCAAGCGGTGCGCGTCAATGCTAAGCAGAGTACGGGCTAGTCGCAACAGCGTGTTAAGCATGATAGCCAGTAGACTTGACTGTCTGTACATGAATCGATGTATTAGTGCTCACATGAGTATAGATACCTCGATTCATGGTTCAGGCAGGGGGCGAGTACATTTAGATTAAGATTGTATTACTAACACTAGTTATAAGTTATTATATGTATTACTAACAAATTGGATCCTAGATATCTGAATAAATGAATTATTATTATATATATAGAACCACATTTTTTGAAGGCATTTAAAATCTATACTAATATTATAAAGCTGAAGAGTTCGTTTGTTTTTTTGTTAGTTTGGTTGTTTGTTTATTTCTTTGTTTAAACGCGGTAATCTCAGGAACTACTGATCCGAATTGAACAATTCGGATCAGTAGTTCCTGAAAGCCCATTTATCGAGGTAGGCTATATAACATCACGCTACGACCAATGGGAGCGGAGCAGCAATGAGAAATGTTGCAAGAACGGGGAAAATTTACGCAGACGAAGTTTCGCGGTACAGCTAGTTAATGAATAAGTAAAGACAGAAAGCTTTGACAATGGTGGCAAAATCTACATGTAGGTTCTTGCATCGCAAACACGCACACAGCCAGGCACTGCATGTTTTGAAATAATAATACTTATTAATAAAATTAATTAACTATTACATGCTGATTTAAGAAGTTATAGCTACTGGTTGTAAACTAATGATGTAATAAAACAGATCATACGGCAAAGGAAATTCTAATGTCAGATCTATTTGACTGCCTCTGTGGCGCAGTGGGAATGTATCCGACTGCTACGCAAGAGGTCGTGGGTTCGATCCCCACCCAGGATAAAACTTTGTGTGATGAGCACGACGGTTTATTCTGTGTCTGGGTGTTATTTATCTATAATATGTATGTATTTAGAAATATATAAGTATGTTTATCAGTTGTCTGGTTTCCATAGTACAAGCTCTGCTTAGTTTGGGATCAGATGGCGTTGTGTGAGTTGTCCTAAGATATTATTATATTTATGTTATCTAGGCATATCAAATGTTACGAGTACGTACGTACGTTTTTTATACTTAGAGCAATAAATATTGTTGTATTATGTAGGTAAGTATAACTATATTTTCAATCGACTTCAAAAAGGAGGAGGTTCTCAATTCGAATGTATGTTTTTTTTTTGTATGTTTGTTCACCGATTACGCAAAGACGGTTGGACCGATTTGAAAAAATATGTTTTGAAAGGGTATACTTCCAAGTTGGTCCCATTGTCATCAGATCACGATCTGATGATAGGATCCTGAATAAATCGAGGGACCTCTTAAAATATTAAAGGCAAACCTACAATGATTTAGGTAAATTTCAGAGTGATTCGTGAATTTACTCTTAAAAAGACCACACATGACGAGCGATACACAAAATCGATAAGATCGATTCTACGTGTCATTAAGTTTACAATAAATTCTTACGAAAATCGTCCATATTGCCGTCAATTCAAAAACAAGAAGAAGTTTGCATACAGCGTGAGAACTATTTAGCTTACCATGGTTCATAAACAAAACGGTAACTAAGCTACAATTTATTATTCTTAATTCAAACCAAACCGTTAACCGTCATTCTCGTTACATAACATAAGCATAAAGACTTACATTACGAAGGCAATCGTCATGAATAAGTATTTATTAAGTAATTATGCTGTTCATAAGAAACATAAATTAAACTGTAATTACAACCTTAGTTTGAATGAACTGATTTCAATCAAGGCATATGTAGAACAAGCTATTATAGTGAAAAGGTTTCTGTTTTTCTTAAGATTATGAAAATGGTGGCAACATTTTTAAGCTATTGCATAGCTTCTATCGCGGGCCTTGAGCGCGGGGACCGAATCCAGAAATTCCGTAACGAAAAAACCTCACGCTCCCCACTCCGACGGGCACAGCGGTGATACTTTTTACTTTTGCTATCTATTTATCAATGAATAGCAGAACTTTTAATGATTTTTTTTTTTAATTAAAAAAAAAACTGTTTTAAAAACTAAAAAAAAAAAAATTTTTTAATTGCTTTTTTAAATTTAAAAAAACAATTTATTTAAAAAAAAAAAAATCAAATATTGTTTTTTTTATAATTAAAAAAAAACACTTAAAAATATATATATATTTTTTTAATTGCTTAAGTTGATAAAAATACTATGCAATAGCTTTACCGCGGCAGTCCCCGAGTGCCACACATTTTTTATTTATGTGTGAAAATACCAAAGAGAATATAAAACTGCGTAATAGAAAATACAGCATTTAAAGGTACTTGTAAAATTGATAAGAATTTATCCACGTCCAATTAAAAGAAGTAATTACTTATGCGTGAATAAGTTAAAATTCGTCGTATTTTCCGTTTTTTATTGAGTTTCGCAGCCATGAATTGTTTTTTTTTTTAAAGATGCAAAGCAATGGGGGATTGTGGTCCTTTGATTACGTTCGCATAGATAGTCGAACTAATCCTATCGTATGGTGATTAATAATAAACATTACCAGCACACCTATTAACCCCTCCAGATAAGCTCAATGGCTTGTGTTAGGAGTGGGTTCACGTCTGTAGTATAATGGGCAGGATTCGAACCCACGACCTCACGATTGCGAGACCGATGCCTTAGCCATTAGGCTACCGCCACATTTGTGAGGGCTTTAAAACGATCAACAAGTCTGTGTGTAACTTATGTATTTTTTACATCTCTTTAGTTAAAGAAATAGTAGTACAAGTAACTAATACAAACAGAAACAAGCTAAAAAATAGTCAAGAATAAAAAAATCCTGTAACATGAAATTGCGTACTCAAGAGACGTGTATCTACGATGTCAATAAATGCATAAAAAATGAAGTCCCAGGAACCGAACCTAGAATCGAACCTTAGACATCCAAACCTATATCTAAATTTTGTTTTTTCAATTCAAGTGAAACGTCCATAGTTATCTAATATATAAAATTCTCGTGTCTCCGAAACGGCTTGACCGATTCTCATGAAAATTTGTGTGCATATCGATTAGGTCTGAAAATCGGACAAAATCTATTTCTCATCCCCCTAAATGTTAAGGGTAAATAATCCATAATTTTTTTTTAATTTTTTATTTAAATTTTTATTTTTTTATGATACAGCATCAACCCTTTTTATTTGTTAATTATAAACTTTAATTTGCTAAAACAGGCAAATTTGACGCAGACGAATTTGCGAAGGTCAGCTAGTATTCCCGTAAAAGTCAAAAAAGACATCGTAATTGAAATAGAGTAAATGTTTAACAAAGTCTCAACCATGACAGAGATTCATTATAGGCATTATTTCAGGCGTGGCCATTTTGTCAACGCGATAAATTGAGGAAACATTCTATCACACACATCGTTCTGATCCCACCCAATTTGTACGGCACTGCGGTAAATAGTTTCACGCAAGACCGATGGACTTCTAACTTATCTAACATACCCTGTACACAGAGGTATAACGCAGTAAATGTATATCTACATTGTTATGTAGTCCTGGTACTCCTGAGTCCTGGCAGGTACGTCTTTTATTATTTCATACACCTCAGAAGATATAAAAATTACTGAATGTTTCTTATTCCTTTATTATTATGTACTCCTGGTATATCTTTAGTTGTTTTATATCACTTAACAGTTAAGTATGTACTTTATACGTATATCAAACTCATATTATATTACATAGGTACTAGCTGCCTGCCTCGGCTCTGCACGGGTGTCTATCGTAGTTTTTTATACCTTGAATTACATTATTGTAATTTTTAAACGGATCTCAATTTATTTTAACAATAAATATATATATGATAAATATGCCTATGTTACTCCCCGATAATGTAGCTTTCTAATGGTGAAAGAATTTTTCAAATCGGTCCAGTAGTTTCGGAGCCTATTCAATGCAAACAAACAATCAAATATTTCCTCTTTATAACATTAGTATAGATATATTACGAGTAGTAATTTCAACCTATTATTTAACTGTGATGATATAATAGACCTAACTTAGGGTATGTTCCGATACCAAGCACTGAGCACTGTTAGGTGTGACGTCAATTAAGTATACTGGAAAGCCGTTCCTTTATAGATAGCTATACTTGTTACTGTGTAAAATGGAACGCAGTCCAGTACACATCCACGCATTTAAATGTTATATGTACAATGTATATGATCAACAAGAAAAAAAATTGGAATGTAGTTATATTTAAAAATGTTATATCCAAGGTAATTATTAATTGAATTAATTGCATAATGTCTGAATCAATGTTATTAATTTAATTTCTGATCGCGATCAAAGTACTGAGAGCACCTTACCTCGAGAACACCAGTGGTCACAGTACAAAAATGGCGACGATTTATGACGTCACATATTCCACAAGGATACCGCGGCAGTAGGTATACTGTCAGTCATAAACTCATAACGGAACGAATTTCTCCCCAGTAAAAGCACTGAACTTACCCTTAAATAACTTCAATCGTTTCGTGCAATTCTAGTGTAAGTAATATTATTTCACAAATGTCAGCAAAAAGTAAAAATATGCTTAAACATATCTTACAATGTTATACAGTCCTGAAGCTTAGACAAGGTACATTCGTTCTGTGGCGAATTCGATAGCGCCGTACTAATCGTTCGCAAAAAAAATAAAAAAATAATTTTTTAAAAAGTATTTTTTTTTAATTATAAAAAAACAATGTTTTTAATTTCTTTTTTCTATAAATTTTTATTTTTTTATTTTTTTGGAATTTATAAAAAAGTCATTAAAGTTCTACTATTCATCGATAGATGGCAAAACTGAAATGTATCACCGCTGTGCCGGTCGGAGTGGGGGGTGTTAGGTTATTTTCGTTACGGAATTTCTGGATTCGGTCTCCACGCTCAAGGCCCGCGATAGAAACTATGCAATAGCTTAAAATGTCTATGGTTTCCACCGCAAACGTCAAATTCTATACTATAAATTCTTTTCCATTAACGACATCGCTATTCGAATGTGAATTTGTCTAGATCCCCTGGTACCCTGGTAATTAAAAGTAGAAGCAGCTCATGGGCGCCGCTAGAATTTCTTTTAGGGGGGTGTAACACTATTTCGGTGTAAGATTTTTAGAGGGGTGCAAGACTTTTCGGTGTAGTATAATGTACATCCTATACTACACCGAAAAAAATATAAAAAAATATAGTTAAAACTACCGCACCGTAAACCTTACAGGTTAATTTTTCCGACGGGGACTCCTGATGGCGCCTATGAAGGAACTACACTATGAGTAAATAATACCAATGACATTTACTCACCTATTAGGAAGAAGATAATGCACCACACACGATTCTCAGTTTTTACTCAACACCAGGACCTGTAACAAAGAACAACATATTCATTAACAAAACCTTTTTATTTAAATAAAAAAAGATAACGAGTAATGGGTCCCCACACTACTAGTCTGCCACAAGACTAGCAATCTCGTTGACCACTCCAGTTAAGCTAAACTGTTTACATTAAAGTCAATTTCAAAAGTACTTTATTCACTTAGGTTACAGAATGACTGCCTCTGTGGCGCGGTGGGAGTGTAACCGACTGCTACGCAAGAGGTCGTGGGTTCGATCCCCACCCAGGATAAAACTTTGTGTGATGAGCTCGATGGTTTATTCTGTGTCTGGGTGTTATTTATCTATAATATGTATGTATTTAGGAATATATAAGTATGAGTTGTCTGGTTTCCATAGTACAAGCTCTGCTTAGTTTGGGATCAGATAGCGTTGTGTGAGTTGTCCTAAGATATTATATTTCATTATATTATTATTATAATATACACACACCACAGATACAGACAGATATTACATTATATTATTATTATAATGCAACGCTTATGAACGTCAGACAAAGTTAGGAGTTGAATGTGGGATAGATTCTACATTTAATGCCAAGTTCGCAAGAGTAAAGCCTTGAGAAAAGAACTTGGCAATAAAAACTCAAGGCCACTTATTAAAATGCCAATTATTACAATATATTTACACAGTAATGCCAGTAAAGTGCTGCAACCATTACACCATGTAACTCACTTATGCAGTAAATAATATCTAAGTGAAGTGTGTATAATCGAGCTTCATTAGAAACTATTAATAATGTAAAGCCCCCGTACTAAAATAAAATCGTGTTGAAACAAATATGTCAGTAAGAGCACCACCTAAAAAAACAGATAAACAAACGGACACCGTGGTTCCCAAGATTAGAGTGGTGACTACACCAACTTGATGAAGTAGATCAACCGTTCTCAAAGTTTTTCGGTAATCTGTTTTAGCATTTTGGCTAGTACTTTTATCTACAGAGAGGAGTCAGCTTCAGAAAAACAGATTGAAATTCGCTAAGTATAGAAGCGAAGTCACGAGTTATAGGTACATATAATACGAGTAATATACAGATAGATTTTTTATAAAGGTAGTAATACCCTCCTGCTCGTAGCTTCATTACATTACACCTAACAACTTTGTAATATCAGTTTTGAAATAAAAAACATTTAAACCCTTAAGGACCTATCACCTACTTTTGTCATGCAACCACCAACAACCACATCTGTGAGACCCTGGAGTTTTTTGTCAGGTTCAGGTCTTAAACTTCACATTAGACAACGATTTTACTCCGGTTAAGGTCATACCTTCAAAAACAGGTGGTAGGTAGTTAAGATTTAAAAAAAAAAAAAAATGTTTCAAAACTGATATAACAAAGTTATTTAGTGTAATGTAAAGAAGCCACAAGCGGGAGGTTATTAGTATATTAAAAATCATTCTGTATAACCTAGAACATAAATATTGAAAATGAAATTGAAAAATGAAAAATCTTTTATTGCAGCGTTTAACAAAGGTTTAACAAATAACATAATTTAAATAAAAAGTATATATTTAAATAATATCTGCCAAGCGCTGGAAGATTTAACTAAGTAGGTGCTTAATTCTGTGGTCTTCATACTAGGCAAGCCTGTATCGTGAAGACCTAACTTTACTTTAAAACTTTATGTGATTCAGTCTTCATAACTTTCATTCCTAAGTTACTTATGTAACCATAATGTGTAATCATATTAGTTGTCATAACATGCTCTACATTTCTACATTGCACATTCCTAGAAGACATAGATAATAAACTATTATGCTTTAAGTACGTACTTATAATTTTATTATAACATTTATTAGTAGGAATAGTAGATATTGCAGTCAGGAATGTAAGTAGAAACTATACTTTTCTACTATAATCTATATTAAAACACTAGCTGTCCCGCGCAATTTCGTATGCGTAAATTTTCCCCGTATTTGCAACATTTTTCTTCGCTGCACCGCTCCTATTGGCCGCAGCGTGATGTTATATATATATATAAATATATTATATATGTTTATGCTATAGCCTTCCTCGATAAATGGGCTATCTAAAATTGTATTTTTTTTCAATTCGGATCAGTAGTTACTGAGATTAGCGCGTTTAAACAAACAAACAAACTCTTTCGCTTCATAATATTAGTATAGATAATCTAAATCAATACATAATAATAAATATATAATACTTAAAGAGGTAAGATTTGTGAGTTCGTGATGTTGTGAGTTTGTGACGTTGTTAGGGGGTAATCTGGATTTACTGAACCGATTTTGAAAATTCTTTTACCAATAGGTAGCCAAGTTATTTGTGAGTGTCATAGCTATATAACATAACGCTACGACCTATAGGAGAGGAGCATTCATGAAAAATGTTGCAAAAACGGGAAAATTACGCAAATGAAGTTGCACGGGTCCGTTAGTGTATTTTATACAGTTAAAAAGATTGGATGTATGGATGGATGTTCGATATACAATCACGCCCTATCAGGTAAACGGATCTAGACAAAATTTGGAACAGAGATAGATATAGTCTGGAATAGACTTAGACTATTTTTTATCCCAGAAAAATGTTCCCGTAAGATAGATTTGTTTTTCAAAACAAATTTAGACATAATAGCTAGTAGGCATCATAAATGCAAAAATTTGGATGAATAGATGGATGTATGGATGGATGTTTGGTATTCAATCACACCAGAAGGGCTGGTCGGATCTGGATGAAATTTTACATAGAGATTATAGTCTGTAATAACACAAATGCTACTTTTATTTCGGTAAAATGCACGGTTGATATTATATTTTTTCAAAATTTCCACCCGAACGCAGTCCCGGGCAACAGTTAGCAGATAATGCCACAGTGGTTTTGCCTAACGATGTAGCAGTTGAAGAAACAACTGTGGACTAAAGCGTTACGAGTGCAATTCCAGACACTACTTTTTGATTGTAAGATGTAAATTTTCTCCAGTGAAATTGTTACAGTTATGCCTGAAGTATCCTTGGATGAAAGTACCTAATCAACACTTTTTAAAGTTTTTAATACATTTTTTTTTTTATAAAAGATATCTACCAATGTGGGATTGAGTCCCACATTACTAGCAATCTTGTTGACCCCTCCAGCTAAGCTCAAAGGCTTGTGTTAGGAGTGGGTTCACGTCGGTAGTATAATGGGTAAGATTCGAACCCGCGATCTCACGATTGCCAGTCAGATGCCTTAGCCATTAGGCTACCGCCGCTTATAATTAGATTAGATTACATAAGGTTTGAATGTTCTATTACAACTATAATGTCTATAGTTACTTAACTATACTATAGAAGTAGTTTGTTGTTCAGTAATCAGTAAATTTAATAGACCCCATGCTAACAAGGTCTCTAGCCAAACCTAGTATTTAAAATTCAGCCATTTTCTTAACTGTCATCCTCACGCGTATGTAACAGAGACAAGTACAAAGTCATTGACGTTAGAGAAATGGTCTCACCTGTTCGCCATTTTTCTCACATTATTATGCAAGTCATGTACAAAGAAAGTAAAAAGCTATTATTTCCTTGTGATGTATTAATCTCTCTCAAACATTTCTCAAATAAGAAACAATTATGAATACATTCTGTCATTTCCCACGAGTTATGTAAGAGAGCTGGTGAAATAAATTGTGACGGAGGCTGTATGTATAAACTGCACTGTCACAATTTGACAAAAAGTAAAAAAAAAGTTAAAACTTTTTATTTTCTAATATTTTAGACGGGTTGTGAAAATTTCTGGAGCTTCTGAAGGAGCTGTCCCTATTTTAACAAATTCCCATTTAGAAAAAATCGGCTAGATTACAGTGTAATTCAAAAAGAACATGAACAATTTAACAGGAAAATAACCGCAAAATGAAGTTGTTCGTTGTGTTTACTGATATAAAAGCGGCGGTAGTGTAATGGTTATGGCATCGGACTCACAATCGCGAGGTCACGGGTTTGAATCCTACTCAAAATACTACCGATAAACCCACTCCTAACACAAGCCATTGAGCTTAACTGGAGGGGTTAACAGGATTGCTAGTAATGTGGGACATTTTGTCCACATTGCTAGTAATGTGGGACATTTTGTCCGCATTGCTAGTGATGTGGGACATTTTGCCCACATTGCTAGTAATATGGGACATTTTGTCCACATTGCTAGTCATCGTTTTTTTTACAAAACGTCTATAGTACCAGTACCCTGGACTATCTACCCTGTACAAAGTGACAGCATTTTCAAATGCCGAATAGAAGGCTTTACAGGACGGTATTTTGATAGTATTTTGTGACATATGAGTTATGACAAGTGGCCGTTGTTATTATCACGCCGGCTCCAGATGTGGTCCCAACGCCACTCTTCCAACGTGCTAAAAATCTAGACAACGCTCGTCCCAACGTTGGCGCTAATGCTATTTCCTAGATCCGCACGTTTAAGCCATTTTATTTTTGACTGCCTCTGTGGCGTGGTGGGAGTGTGTCCGAATGCTACGCAAAAGAAGAGCACGATGGTTTATTCTGCGTCTGGGTGTTATATATCTATAATATGTATGTATTTAGAAATATACTAGCTTTCGCCCGCGGCTCCGCCCGCGTGGATGTCGGTTATCGCGATAAAAACTATCCTATGTCCTTCCCCGGGACTCACCACTATCTCCATACCAAATTTCATCTAAATCGGTTTAGCTGTTTGAGCGTGAAAGCGTAACAGACAGACAGACAGACAGACAGAGTTACTTTCACGTTTATAATATTAGTATGGAAGTATGGATAAGTAAGTTTATCAGTTGTCTGGTTTCCATAGTACAAGCTATGCTTCGTTTGGGATCAGATAGCGTTGTGTGAGTTATCCCAAGATATTATTATTATTATTATTATTTTGACAACATTTTGTGCATAATGTCAAAATCTATTGGAAGTATTTTATTTTCGGCGAAAGCCTGTCCAGCGTTTCTACAAGTAGTATAAAGGTCAGTGGTAGTGTTTGTTGACCATTATTTTGTAAGAAACCAGTATTTTCTTACCAATAAGTATTACTCTAATCAGCCATCAAAACTGCATTTAAAGAATCTAGAATAAATCATGCATAAATTAAATACCCGTATCTTACAACAGCTGCAAACCTCAGACTAATTAATTGGTTACGGCAATGTTTCGGCTGCATTTCTGTTTTGAGATTGTTCTCCAGCGGTCAAGGTTTTGGACCAGGGCGGTTACTCCCAAAAGTTGATCGGGAACGTGTCGGTCGAAACGAACGCTCGCCGAACACGGAACCCAATAGCTACCACCAAAGTTGTTCGATGATGATGGACGGATTACGTTAGTGGTCGATCCATAGCCAAACGGTCGGATCTAGAGTAATAGTGTCGCGCAATGGATTACTACCATTGAAAAACCGATAACCAACAGAAAAATCAAAATTATGCTGGTAATCTTACGAGAAAAACTTTATAAGTTTAAGGGTAAGCTTTTCTGCTGTAAATATACCTTTATGTATATATAAACAAAATGATTAGGACCAAAAAAATATTTTTATTTAGTGTCAAGGATCTTAAAAGGCTTTGATCCATATTACTTTCATATTTATGACATGAGTGAGTATGATGTTTGACAAATTTGACAAGTTGATTGAGTTCGGCGGCGGTTTTTTTACTTTTATTGATAAAAATATTTATTGCGGTAAAAGGAACAAATAGTATAATATCTTACAATTACTAATCAGAAAATATATCACCAATAAAGTTTCGTGTATTAGGTATGCACTCGAGCAGCAATTTAATAAAAAAATAACTGGAAAATCAAGTACGTTTCTGCAAAATGTAAGTAAAACAAATCATTGTTGTTTACAACCTTGATATTTCTTTTAGAGTCGAAATAATCATTATGATCTACTTATATTATTTTTATTGAATGTTACAGATGGATCTTTCAGTTTTATCTATACGAATTGAGGCATTATTAAAGTTCATGGCCAGCGACGAACGAGCCTAATTAAGAGTGTGGAGGAACGGGCATATTCCAAAAAAACACCTTAAAAGCCTTGGATGTGATGATAAAACAGTGCAGCAGTAGAACACGGTAACCATTTCTTGAAAGAATATTTTAACTTTTACGAAATCATGGGTCCTATGTACAAAGGCTCTTAATGCCTTATAACTGGTTAATGCTTACTCATTCCATTTAAAAGTTTGTCATATAAAATCTATACCAAAAAACGATTTTAAGTAATAAATGACTCTGAGTGTGGCAATAAGGGATTTTTACCACAGATATTTAGCCTGTTTACCTGCATCGCTGCAGCATTTGTAGAATTATAAAGTTCAAGCTGCAATAGATCTCCTATATATATAAATTCTAAAAAATCTGGTCTATTTTGTTGGATAGGTATAGTAACTATAATATGTATAAATTTCCTTCGAAATGATCATTAAAATCTTAACTTATTTTCTCTGTAACTTCACAGACTCGAGCAGCCAACATGGTGAAGGCAACGACTGGTGGTTCAGCCAGACCTATCTAATCACATCCTTTGCTTGGAAAATGAAAAAGGAAATGTTGTTATGGTCATCCATGACCTATAAATTTCTATGAAATTTATATTTCTATAATTTGCAATAAACAAATATTGAACTTATTTGGTGTTGTTTTATTTCTGTTAAGCCATTGTTGTAAGTTTGTAACAGATTCAGCCATGTGGCTATTTAGCCATGATATTAAACTACTATATTAATGACTGGCCTGTTGATGTGTGACCCTGACTGCTGTCATGGGTTCGATCCCTACCCAGGATTAAAGTCTGTGAGATGAGCACAATGGTTAAATCTGTGTATGGGACTATGGGCGTAATTTATCTATAATATATATGTATTTACACATTTCCAAAGTATGTCAAGTGTTTCTTAGTTTGGGATGTGTGAGTTGTTCTAAGATGTTGTTATTTTGTGCAAGAAACTCGAACCTACACTTCTTTCTTTAAAAAATAATATGTAATAGGGCATTGAACCCACAACAAAGATATGTTAGTTATAGCAATATAGGTAAGTAGTTATAAGAGTGTGCCTTGCACAATATATTCAATCTCATGTATTCTTCTTTTATTATTGTTTATTCCTGTTATTACATCAGTCCTCTAATATTGTGTGGCAGCACCTTACCTGCATATACAGTTTATAAACAAAGAAACATTGTAAACATTGGCAATTTGAAAAGAGTGGCCGCAATATTTTATTGCCTCGTTCTTTTCCTCAGTTTTACCTATTGTTTGCGAGGAGGCATTACATATACATGTAGAAACGACTTTTCACAAGTGTAGTATTTTACTTCCTAAGTGATTTAAGAATTTGTATTATTTATTATTATAATATTATGCATACATACTTGCTTCGAATATACCTAAATAAGTTGTCACAGGAGTAACTGCACATAAAAAGGCAGCTGCAGATTAGTGATGCAGGTACAGCTTTAAATTAGTTTGTTAAGGAATTAGCTGTATGGTTTTAAATACCTACTTAATTAATATTCACAATTTGTCATTACTCCTATTGATCTATGTTATGCCACAAATGGCCACAATATTTGTTTAAACGAAGAAATGTGATAAGTTATTCGTACAACTCCTCAAGTAGACTTTACACTGAATTTGTATCTTAAAACAAGCTCTTCCAAGCGACGGAAGGTTTTTATCAAGGGCCTTTATATCCTATACTCTCTGTACTTCTTAGCTTTTTGGCTTCCCGCAGTCGTTTCCTCATTCACAATTTCGGCGAGCAATAGAAATTTTGTCATTTCTTAAATAATTTAGGAATCCGAATGGTCTAACGAAAGGTGCAAGGCTGTCGTTAAAATTGATGTTTTAATTCGATGTACTACCTGTCAAACGATGACGTCGAAACCGTCAAATGTACTTTGGGAGTAGCTAAACCGACGGCCACAATGTCAAATCTCCGTCGACGGACCGAACGTCGAAACGTAAGCCTTTGGTGGTAGCTAAGAATATGATCCGTCTACGGCCGACAACACGAAAGGTTTTGGTGGTAGGCTCCCTGATCACCAAATAAGTATATCTCTATGAAGAATATGAAACCAACAATTAGGAATAAAGTAAGGTTTGATAACTCGGACACATTCATAATGAGGATCATTGTTAATGAAAAATCTAATTAATACCTTTTTTATTTAAATGTTTATCAAGGAACAAGGAAAAAAAATCAAACACATCACCGAATGCTAATTTCGCTGACTTCTATGTTTTAGTCTATATATCTGGTGTTTTATAAGCTAGGACATCGTTTTATACACTAAAACCTTGCTAGAAAACCCTATCTAAATCGGATCATACAATCAGCGATTAACATACATACATACATACATACGCATAAACAGAGAACCACCTTTTTGAAGGCAGTTTAAAAATATCATGTCTTTCATAGAAAACCATTCTGTTAAGATTTAAAGGTCTTCATAAAACCCCTCTTACACCTACCATCACCAAGTAAGAGAAGTAGAAATTATGGGCGTTTTATAAATGTCCGGTAGCCATTATTGTTCTCTGTAGAGTCCAAAACGAAACTGAAATATGTAAAATATGCTGTTATAACTTTTAATATATTTAGCAAATTTTACCCCTTTATGTAGGTTTAGTCAGTAAGACTATTTAGTCTTAGTTTAGAGAGAGTTGTACTGTAAGAGTTGTACTGAATATTTAGTAATATTCAGTACAACTCTTCCAAATAGCTTGCTGTCTCATCGGTCTTGATATTACTTTATAAAACAAATGTGGCAAGAATAATTACCTCGCAATACACGCCACAGCCTAGATGTAAGAATTACTAAGTAGAATATCGTAATAAATTGTTATCTATGCCGCAACTTTATCTGTATTTGTGCAATCACTTTTTATTTATACACAAATATAGTAGCAGAATCAGAGGACAAGAGATCTGTTTAAATTTTAAACGTAATTTCTCAACCGGAGCGGTGAAAGGCGATCCAAGGCCGAGCCACACAATAGATTGAATTATAGCCGATACAAATAAGTACATAGAATACAGACAGGCACACCGGAAAGAGCCTCCATTCATATAAAGCGAGTCTTTGTTCTCAACTCTTCGAATAGAAATGGACGACAATCTAGATTTAGCCCGTTTATTGGATAAAATCGAATTAGAATGGAACATTTTGTTAGGGAATCTGAAAATAAATTACAGTTTTTCGAACAGTATTTCATTATGTATCAATAATGTATTTGAAACTTTTATAGATTGTAATCACGACAATATAATGACAAGAATCTTTGAAAGGAGCTAGTTAGATTCTTATGAGTTCAGATTATCGTAAATGACACTTTTAAAACTACTTACCTTAAATAACTTCAGAACTAAACGCTAACATTTGATAAGGACAGATGGTATCTTGCAGAAGGACATGAGATAACTTTTAGAAAGTTAGCAACAGTAGATAACGACGTATTTAAAACAGAACCTATTCCGTTTAAAAGTACAGGATTAAATAAATCTTAGGCTTTGGTTTCAGCAGTAGATACAGGAAAATTTATGAGATTCTACCACAAGGGTAGCGAATGTACATACAACAAATATCAAGTTTCTGAAGAAGACTTCACCGCTCGGAAAGCCGTTACGAAACAATTGTTTGTTTGCTTCTAAAACGTGACTTTTGGCCAAATACTCTAAGGCATTATTAGACGTTGTTAAGTCTCATGCTGCCTCTTTCTCTTTAAGGTGAATTATAGAGACAAAAATATTTTTAAAGGTAAACGTTTATTACAAATTCTAAGGTTAGTTGGATCTTCTGTTGTCACGAGCATTTACTGTATTTAATGTGACTGCCGTTCACATGTACTTTACTTCAACAAGAAACAAAATTTAAAAATAAAATATGACACAAACTATCCAAATGACTATGCACTTAATTCAGACTGAATAACAAACAGTTTCAAGGCTATTCTCAAACACTTATTAAATCTACAACCTACACACTGAAGCCATATTTTAAGTCACGTTTATGTTAAAATTTCTTCGAAATCGAATCTTTGTTCATCGCTTTAACTAATGCGTGTTCATCCGTATTAATCGATTGTGAAAGTGTGTCTGTCTGTCTGTATATCTGTTTGTTCCCTTGTCATAACTAAATGGAAGACTAGAATTTAATGAAATTTGGCAAGGAGATAAATTATCCCGAATCCACGGGTCTAAAGCCGTGGGCAAAAGTACCAAATAAATAAATCCCCCTCAAAATCGCTTGCCATTACCATACCATAAAACACATTGTTTTTAATAAGTAACAGAAACGTAAAGTAATATTCCGCAATATTGCATCTTAGTCGAGGCCATACTGCGGTTGCTTGCTTTATAAGTGCTAACAGGAGATCCAACTTAAAATTGTCTAGTAATCTTGATACTCGTGTCACTTATTGTATTTTTCCACATAGATTTTTGTGTTTCTACGTATTTTCCGCTGCACTTTTTGTACTTGTACATTTAACTGTCTATAGATATTTTGAAATAAAAAGAACAATAATTTACAAAACGAAATAAATAATATAAGTACCTAATTATCTTCTGAAATTGTGAAATGTTGCAATAACCGAAAACCGAATAAACTATAGGTAGATAATAAGAAGATAGGTAGAAAAGATATAGCAGGCAGTTGTCCAGTTTAACTACAGTACATTAAACAGATTACGTTGAAAATAAATACATAAATCATTACGTAAAGAAACTTACAATATCCGTTAAAGCATTTTACAACAAACTACTCGGTACTTTTGAACCTTCATACTTCAACGCCAAGCCCAAGTTAAGTCAAGTTTACTGCTTTCATCCCAAAACTGTGTTTGTAATTATATCATTAAACTTTAGTCTCCACAGTTGGTTGCCCGTTTGAACTGGTTGCCGTATTTAAAGTTCAGTTTAATTTGGTTATAGATACACTGACGGACTCATAAACTGCATCAAAGTTCAGGTTTACTCTAAAAGGATTTTTTTATAATAAGTATGCAAACTTTTTAGATTAAATTATATAAATATGGAAAGACTGGCTCTTAATCTTAAAAAAAAATTAAATTTAAAAATAGAACTGCGGTAAAACAAATGAATATAGCCGGGAAAAGAAAATTTACTCGTAGTATCAGATTTGTGTGTTATTTATAGCAAAGTTTTAAATTAATTCTCATTGATTTTTTTTGTTTGGTCAATTGAATTATTGTTACCAGCATAATTGTTGGGTTAGTTTTTTAACACATCGAGAGTTTTTGAACCATAATATGGATACTTCGTCCGAACAAGCGGCACAAATTGTAGCATTGGTGCGGGAGGGCTTGGATCAACGAACGATTGGTAGAAATTTAAATTTAAACCAGTCTACGGTTTGTAGAATATACAGAAGGTTTGTAGAGACAGGTTCTTACAGGAGGAGACGTGGTACAGGCAGAACTCGAGCAACCACAGGTCGTGATGACCGATTTATTGTTACAACTTCCCTGCGAAATCGTTTCCTCACGTCAGTTAACATCAAAACCGAGCTTAATGAAGTGCGTGGAAAAAACGTGTGTGCACGAACAATAAGAAGAAGGTTAAAGGAAGCGGCTATCACCCCTTTTAGACCAGCAAATGGTCCAAAGTTGTCTGCAGCTCACAGACAAGCTCGCTTAAGATTTGCGCGTCATCACCTGAATTGGACAGAAGAGCAGTGGGCCTCTGTATTGTTCACGGACGAGTGTAGGACATGTTTATATGGTGCAGATGGTCGCAGAAGAGTCTATCGTCGACGTGGGGAGCGATATGCTCGAAGTTGCATTGAGGAGCGTGTTCCTTTTGGAGGCGGTTCATGTATGGTCTGGGGTGGCATATCGATGAACGGGCGAACAGAACTTGTGTTCATAGACATGGTCCGTCAAAACGGTAATAGAGGGGGTTTGACAGCACATCGCTACATAACAGAGATATTAGAAGATCACGTGGTGCCTTACATGGGATTCATAGGCGAAAATTTTACTTTAATGCAGGATAATGCCCGGCCGCATGCAGCTGCACAAGTTCAACATTATTGCGAAGAGGTTGGGATACGTACAATGAATTGGCCAGCACGCAGCCCGGATCTTAATCCCATCGAGCATGTTTGGGACAATTTAAAAAGAGCTGTATATGCGAGAAACCCTTCGCCTACGACAGTGGCAGCACTAAGAACAGCACTTTCAGAAGAATGGGACAATATTCCGCAAGATCTTTTAAAAACCCTTATAAAATCTATGCGGAACCGATTAGAATCCGTAATAAGGGCACGTGGGGGTAATACACCTTATTAAAACACAAATAAACCCTTGCATAAAGTTTGTGTCTATTGTTAAAACCAATTTTTTAATTAAACAATTTTTCCTTAAACTTCTGTTTTTTCTTCAAAAAAGGTCTTAAGGTCCTTTCCAGTACATAAACTTAAACTTAAAGATATGATCCTACGCTGTTTTAAAGTTCACGAACCAATCTAGAGGTTTCAATTTAAATCTGTATAGAAAGTTTGCATACTTGGTTAAAATATTTATTTCAAAGTCGTCTATTACTTTGATGCAGTTTATAAGTCCGTCAGTGTATATTCTGCCTGTTGGTAGCATTGTTTTGAGAAAAGCAAATAAAGCAAAGGTATTTGGAGTCTTGCTCCAACTGTAAATGTACGACATGACTGAAGAGAGAATAGCCGCAAAGCAGACTGTTTAACATATTTACCGTGACAAGTACAGGTATAAAAGTAAAGACGACGTAAAAAGGTAAGAGACATATTATATGCCTGTGCCTGTGCTGCAATCTAGGCAGTTGGAATGGATTGGCTGTAGTAATAGAATAACTAACAAGTAAGTCTACCAACAATGGCCCAATCAAGAACCAGTTATTACTCTGTAAAATGAATTAACTTAAAACTAACTTGCTTATGCCTTAGGGTAAAAAAATAGTAGACTTATGTCATTATATTCAACACAAGCGAGTGTCGAATTTGTCCCAAATCACAATGAGTTTTGTAAAATCATTAATTTTAATCGAATGTCACCGCGTATTGTGATACGGTAATGTGGGTGATCGTTATTCGATTCGTAATCAACAATTTGAGGGGGCAACTGGTGATTAATTTAATGTAGATAGTCCATGGCACAAAACGACTGTCAAAGTAAAAATATCAGCCTGTGCTGTAGATATATTGTCTGATTTGTTGTTATTTTTTACTTAATCGCATTGTAGCAGATATTTAATATCATGTTAAAATTTTACCTGTGTCATCGTTTTTTTACGAAGTAAGTATTTAATGTATCAGGTTGTCGTTGTTTCCACTTTTTTGTCTTTTTCCCCTTCGTGTTGGGGTAAAAAATCACTAAGTATTTCATGTATAGGATTGCCAATACTTTTAGTATTGTTATCACTTTCCCCTTCTTTTCGCAATATCCAATCTTTATTCTAACAACCGTGTGGTGCCGGCTTAAGAATAGTACCACCCCATCTCTTCCCATGGGTGTCGTCAAGGCGACTAAGGGATTTCACCCCGGAGGACGGGCAGCAGCGTCCTCTGCGTACTTAAAGCCTTACTGCGATCGCCAACCCGCTCGCCAAGCGTGGCGATTATGGCAATTACCCCCAGGATCTACATACTAGTAGGTTCTACTGGGGAGACCCGTGCCCAGCAGTGGGCCATCATATGGGTTGATATGTATTCTAACAACTGACCACATTACAACGCTTGCAAAAATATCCAGTATTTCTTGGTTTCTATGCACTTAACTGCAATCATGCCGCTCTCATCTGAAGCGGCAATTTGTCGCGTGAAATGAATTAACTGCATTTTTCTTAACAGTTTCATGCTCTGATAGGAAGCGTGACCTTTTTGTCTATAATCTAGCCAGAGCGGTGAGCAACCTTTGATTCGAGGTCAGGTCTACAGTCATCTAGCACATTATAATTACGTAAATTCCTATTTCTATTTTCACGGTGAAAGTTTAGAGCTATTAAAGATTCATTGTTGTCTTCAATGGGTGCTTTGAACCTCTGTCCGACAACAAATTCGATAGGTACTATGTAGCTTACTTGTTGTTGGACAACGAATTGTATACTAAATTTAATACTTAGGTTTTTTTTTTAAATGGCAAACAATTTTAAAGTTAATGAACCTATAAATGTGGAATAGGACAGCAATCAAGGTTTGTGACTTTCGGAAAATCGTTAACCTTCTAGGGTTAGACAAAGACATTCATGAAGTCGAATTATTTGGGATTTCATTTCTTTCTTTCTACGTCTTAGATAAGGTAGATAGATAGGTAGGTATTAATGTTAAATATTTTTATTTCAAATAAGGTAATCATAAACTGGACTCCATTAATAAGTATAATAACTTCATAGTGGCAGGGATGTTAACTGTCAAGTCAAGTCAGTCTCTTTTTATGAAATGTCAAAACGACCAGCTCTAGAGAAATGTGTATGGAATAGCAATATATGAGTCGTCATAAGTCCCTATCGTCAAATTATTACTTTTAGTATTTGTTTTTATGCTTTAAAATACAAAAACATGTTATATTGTAAAAGAACACTTATTTTCAGAGCATTATAAGATCTACTATTACCTGATTAGTATAAAATAATTTACTTTTATTGTAGTCAACTACCCAATTTATGACATTTGAGAACAACTTCAACGATGAGTCTGTCATAATTGCCAAAAAAAATATGACGCCCATTTGACAGCTTGTCATTAAGTAACTCCACTAGAGTTTAGCCAGGCGTGGCACCATTAATAATTTAATTATTGAGATAATAATTGGCAGGACCCAATAGCTTATGGCTGCTACATCAGCCAGGCGACATTAATTATAATGAGTGTATTGACAAGGGGTTTAATTGTTTATTTAGATATGTCCATTACGATTGGACCTTGCGGTCATGAGGGAGCCCCTCTGTCACCTACGTGCCGTATCGTGACAGCTCGGATTAAACCCCTTTGATTTATGTCCGTATGAGCCATCGAGGTATAAGCTCACAATTAGAGATGTCCCTTTTCATCCGATTTGTTTTTAAATATATAGTGTAAAAAATTTAAACCTTGTGCATGTATTAGACATGATTTAGACTTTTCACTATTTGGAATTGCAAGATTTTTTCCGATAGAACATAACAGTTTGATTTATATCTGCACTGAATGGTAAAGTAGCTATAAAACAACACAAAGGCCATGAATTTATTGTAATAACCGACATTCACATAAATCGAGCCCTAGGTAAAAGCTAGTAAGATACAAAAATAGATAGGTATCTATGCAAAATTAAACTTAAAAGATAATAAAATAAGTCATCTCGTGATGCAAAGCGACATAAACATACGACCTTTAGCCACGATCCACCAATTTGTTCAAATTCGTGGTTAACTTTTATGGCGCTCCCAGGCAATACATTAGGATCAATTATATTGAGCAATACAGACAATATATTTTTTTAGACAATCGTTCTGCGTTCGTGAAATATTATTGTTATTGCAAAAATGATCGTGCTCGTTTTATAGTCAATTTCAGGTCCATCAACAAAGACAAGAGCATAACACAGAATTGAAAATGTAATAGGCATTTAACAGAAATATTATTAGCTACATTGTAGAAGAAATGTTTCTAATGTTTAGTCTTAGTCTTAAAATGTAATAATGTAAGTCACTTTCAACTTATAAATCTATACTAATATTATTAAGCTGAAGAGTTTGTTTGTTCGTTTGAACGCGGTAATCTCTGGAACTACTGGTCCGAATTGATAAAATCACTGTTGGATAGCCCATTTAACGAAGAAGGCTATAGGCTATATAACATCTCGCTACGACCAATAGGAGCAGAACAGCAATGAGAAATATTGCAAAAACGGGGAAAATTAACGCAGACGAAGTTGCGCGGGACGGCTAATGTATAGATAAAACTAAACTTACAAAACTTCCTACCCGTAAAAATCAAGCCAATTAAAATGGTCTCAATAATATCAATCATCTTTGAGAGCCACGATATTGACAAACCTCTATTGTTGATCTGGACAATTAAATTATCTTTGAACGACCCAGAGCCTTTCATCTTTTAATTCTAATAATTCTAAATTATACCGTCTACCAAGTTATTTGTTCTGACGTATATAATATAAGGCAACAATGAAGATATTCTATTTCAATTATTTTAACCAACCTGAATATCAATGGTAAATTGAAATATACAGAAACACTCAAAGGTGGAACAAAACAGATATGAATTTCATTGGAAATCTAATATTGTTATGAATGAATTGAATGTCGATCATAATCACGATCGTAATGATTCAATTGCATTGAAACATCGTGGTTAAGGTTAAGCAATGAAATTATGAACCCGGAAGGTTTATTAAAAATAATTAATTTCATTACTTAATTATAAATAATCATCATAATAAAATTATTTACGTCACGACGTCAGTTTTCTTTGAAGGTTTCATTGGCATATGTTTGCCCAACCACTACACGTATAATTAAAATCGTATTGTATCTTGAAACGCTCGAAACATGATTCTCTCACATACATTAAAGATACCAAAGAATATATTATAACATACTAGCTGTACCCCGCGGTCTTACCCGCGTTTTATTAGCCTATGTGTTAATCCAGGGTGTCAGCAAACTCTATACCAAATTTTATTAAAATCGCTCCAGCCGTTTAGACGTGAAGAAGTAACAAACATACACACTCACATACTCACAAACTTTCGCCTTTATAATATTAGTGTGATTGTTTTGTTAAGTTGTACACTAAAACAATAATTGGCCCAAGAATCGCATTTAACGAAATCTTCCCACGACTTTTAAAATTTCAAACTCAAGGATAACCACTTTCTGCATCGTTTGATTCACCAGTGAGAGCATTTACACTCCCTGACTTTTAAAGATTGTCGTGAGCCCGTATTATTTGTCTAAAACCCAGTAATTTTATCTAATAGTTAGAATTACGTGAACTCGAACTCCTACCTAAGCCCTTACCATCCGTCACGATTTAAAATAAAACATTCAAAGTTAAGCTCGTGACCACGATGCCCTACTTTTTCCGTTGCTCTAACTTAATTCTCTTGACACAATAAACCTTTTTCACCCTTATTACAACCTTTTTAAAGTCTACTTTCGTAATACAGCATTAGAAAACAGAAATTTTGTCTACAACCATTTGTTTTACAATGGGGTACTCCAGGGTACTATACTAGATCCACAAGTTAAAGTGTTTGTCAATAGCAATTGTAAGTTTGTGAGTAACTGCCCGAGGTTGTTTGCACCTGATCCCGACTTAATGTGGCTTACATAAGTAATTGAAGTTATTTCCTGTACTTTAACAGGTTCTGAACTTTAGAAAGTGAAGAAGAAAGACGATATATAATTGGCTTGTATTTATATTCTGATTAGTTCTATTCCATGAACCTTGCGTGTTAATGTTTTTTTAAAGGAGCCTTGAATTAACAAAGGTAGCGCTTAATAAATACTTTTTATTAAAATTTATTTTGGACAGGATTGCCGAAAATCTGTGTTTTTTAACAAAAGGGCCCTGACATTCGCTCTTCTGCTGATGTATTTATTCAAGGCTACGGAACCCTACACTGAGTATGGTCCGACATGCTCTTGCCCGGCTTTTTTTTGTAAGTACTATTAACTGAATCAATGGCGTGTGACAGTTAAACATGAAGATTTGTCATTGAGTGTTTTCTGTGTACTAGAATAAAATCTAACCTTTAGGTTACTAAATAAGTTTTTAAATAGAAAATATGATATATCTTCGATTTTTCAACTTCTATCAAGAAAGTACTTGCGTAACGTGTATGTCCAGAAACATTAAGTTACTAGGAGCAATCATTTTATGACAAACAAATCCGAATAAAAACTCTAGAATATTTTTTATCTAAAAGAAAAGCTCGAGAGAAACTGTCTCATATTTTACCTGGAAAGACTCGGACATATTAGATATATCTAGAAGTGAGTAAAATTTATATCCCCATTTGGAACATGGCTCACGTACCTACAGCCGTACATATCAATTTATGTATCATAAACATTTGCGCCATAAAAGACCGTAAAAGTATTAAACATAAAGATGAAATTTTATTGACAATATTTGTACAAAAATAGGCTAATGCATCGTAAAAATATATGGAATGACGAACGGTTGCTATCACAGCGATTGGAGAGTATAATGACAATGATTGCAACAAAGACATTATAATTTTGCGAACTCTAGATGAATGCAATTTTCTACTGTATCTGTTGCTGCTTAAGGATGAAAGTCCCAGGAATTAAGTAACAAATAAGAACGTACAGAATGGAGTTTCTAAACTGAAATGTCTTGAATAACGTGCTCCAACGAAGTGTGACTATTTCGCAAACAGTTTGTTAATATTATCAAGTAGGTACTTGCTTGACCTTATTTTAGTTTATACAAATGTGTAAAAGTGAATATTCATGTCGCCTTGCTACACACCTGTTTATATTTCGCTGGGGAGGCAAAAGAAAAGTTTATCATTTGAATCGTTACCGGAGCAAATTGAGGAAAACTCGTTACGGTCTACATTGTTGCAGATATAAGTGGGCAATGTGTCTGTACTGCCGCACTTTTATTGGTATCAGGAGAACAGTCTTTTATTATTGGACCTTATGATTGGATTGTCAAAAGACATACAAAATGTCTTCAGAATTTACCAACAAAGAAAAAGCCGATGAGAAAATCAAGGAACTGATCTCATGAACAATCTTCTTAAATATCCATGATGATGAGTTTGCTTCCAACTATGCTATTTTAAAACGAGTTCGTTTTAGCAGTTCCTTTAAGTATAATATCAAAGTCCTACTTAAAAGTCAGTCCCTTTTAAGTTCAGTTTCCCGTCGTACTTTATCATTACTTATTAAAGAAGCAATGAAAATGAATCAAAATAAAATCTGTATTATAAATCAGTCCACTAAAAGCAAAGTCGACGGCAATATTACGTCGGTACTTAAATATTAAAATGATAATTTATGATACTATTGAAGTTAATATTAATCAAATAGCCACATTTAAAGATTATCAAATTAAATTATGTAAGTAGATCGGAAAGATCGAATCCCTTTAATAATTCATGAGGGGAACCTAAAATTTTATTTGATAACGAATGAAATCGTAGGCTCAACAATTTTTATTCATTTGCTTTATAGTGGGGAATAAAATGAAAGTGAATAATTTCGTTTGCATTCACGAATTCCTATGAAGTGAGAGCTCATACAGTTTTATCTAAAGTGTTATTACTATGTAGGTACGTATCTACTCACAGAGATACCCAAGATTATTGTATCAGAAAAGTATTGGCAGCTATTAAAAAATAGGAAATTTTGGAAACACGGAATTTCTTTATTCATGTGATGAACAAACTATTGCTGATGTAGGAGATAGCTTCGTATTTACCTCAAAGATTAACCAATCTTGTAACAGTAGTACAACTAGGCAATGGACAAAGCAAAAATGTAATTATTGCTGTTAAAACCAACATAACTAATACCTCAAAAAAAAAAAATATCTGTGAAGCCCTGAAGATGTACTACTAACAACATTCTACTCAGACCAAGCTTCAAAAGAATGAATTCAAAGCCACATAGAATTACCAAAAATTTACTCTTTTGTAATGTAATCATTGTTAGAAACAACAATGAATAATGTTTAAAAAGCTAATCATATAAATGCAGGGATGAATAAACACCACGGCTACAATAGGGAATACAATACTAAGCCAACGAATAGCACTTATCAAGTTAATTTGGATATGATATTGTTAGAATAGGGGTCTTGGCATATTCCTACTTTTAATGTCATTTATCATCAATTTAGCTACACAATAATACAACACAATGACTGTGTAACAATAAATCCTAACATTGTCTTTTGTGAATAAAAACGTCAATAACTTTTTGGCAGATTATTCTTATTTAGGTTCTAAAACAATGTAGATGTCTTCAAACAACTAAGAGTAGATTTGACTGAAGCTATGAAAATAGGGGCAAAATGAGCTGTCATTCTTTTCACAGTCCACATATCAAATACGTGCAAAATCCGTACATAGGTGATCATTATTACTTAACAATAGCAGAAATAGGCTGTAACATCGGCCAGATTACTAGTTCAAAAAAAAAAAATAAGAAGGTGAAGAAAGACTTGAACCTATTTGCATCAAGCGATGCTGCAATCGAAACCAGGTGACGTTAAAACATGCGATAGCCTTGATGTACTGGAAAAAGCACTAATAAGGAATGCTAATTATTACAGTGTTCGATGTTAAAATCCTAAGCGTTTATGATCTCATAGATACGTCATTAGCGGCGTCCATCTTGGTTCCAGAGATAAGTCTATTGAATAGAGCGTATAGCCAATTTCTAATGAACTTTGTTTCGACACGATTCTATCAAGGAAAACCGGTCAAGTTGGTAATTTCAATGGCCTTTCAGAGTGCACTTCTCGGTTAAATTAGCAAGAATTAAAAAAAATATGTCTACGTTTTACAAGCGTTTTCCTTTGCTAATGTTAATACGGAGCTGTCAAACTGATGAGAGCTAAGTTTGCCGCCATTTTCACAACCAATCTAGGTAGTCTATGGGCTTTATTTTATTAATCTTATGAATAGGATTTACTGTGTAAGTACCTAAGCAGCTCTATTATGGTAACGGTAAGCTTCATCAGATTCTTCAGTTATATACTAGGTATATTTTTCTATAATGCACGATGTAAGAGTACCATAGTGTCAATACTTAAACAGTCCATCTTAGTAGTAATAGAACATTGCCTCTCATGGCACAGTCAACCTCAGAGCATTGACACCATCATGTAATAGCCTGAAGCCTCTACAACATTGTAAAGAGGGTCTTAGAGCCTAGTAACTAAACAACTCCCACGATTCTTACCTCTTTCAAACACATACAATTCGGTAATGTTTGAAACGATAATGTCCATAACATGGTCATAACTTTATGTTGCCACCAAACATGTATGTATCTTAATTTATTTTCCGCCACGAGGTTTGGTTCTCATATTCTTGTAGCACTAAAGACGACAACCTTGCAGGTTCTATTGTTTAAGTAACCGGTTCTGACGTGTCGCGAACTCGTGTATTATGTATGTCTACAAATATTATTATTTTGATAAAACAACCTCCTTGGTAAGATAGTAGGTACAGTTGCTTTAATAAGATTACTGAAGCCTGCAAATCGCCGAATATTTAAAAAAAAAATAGTATGATTTAAAAAAGGAACTCACTCTTTTTTAAATGTACCTATCTGAAATGGCCGATAGAGCCATGGAGTCTTAGAGTGGAGACCGCGACTCGGAAAACGTAAGGCAGGAAGACCCCCAGCCAGATGGACTGACGGACTTAAAGAAAGTCGCTGGAATGAATTGGATGCGGAAGGCGGAAGATCAAATGCTGTGGCGTAAGTTAGGAGAGGCCTATGTCCTGCAGTGGACCGATACATGCGGATTGATTGATGATAAACAATATTATTAAAACTGTTAAAACGGAGTCTTTTAAGTTTATGACTATAAGACAAAAAAGTGTGGTTTCAAGCGGACCATTTTAATATTAGAGGTTGTGGTTTATGATGTAATTTAAACAAAAACCTTAATAGGTACCTATTTTTGTTAGGTACTTACGTACAAATACAAAGCGGATTCGATAAACCAATACCAGTTATTGGATAACCATTACCGTGACGTACGTAACGTTTAACCTATTTTTTATTTATCTTATTTTCATTCTCAATAATCAAGATGTGCTGAGGTGAATGCTGTGGTGGCTGCAGCTGCCCTTGCACTCGTGTTGTACCAAGATTTTCTAATAGATTGTTGATGTTTTTTTTTTTAAGATAACTAGCAATGTGTGATTGGGTCCCACATTAGCAATCTTGTTAACCCCTCCAGCTAAGCTCAATGGCTTCTTCAATGAAGTCTTGTCTAATCTTACGTAAATTTTATTCGCAAGAAACCATTTAAAACTTAGTAGAATTAAATTTAGTAATTTTTATTTTTCTAATTTCCTTGAGCGACACATATTTGACCAATGTGGAATCTACATGATGAGAGGGAGGGGGAGGGGTTCAAACCAAATCTCCCGATGTCTCACCAGAGGGAGGGATCGGGTCCAAAATCACATCGCGTAATTTATGGACGCCCATTAGCGTAAAAATCTAACCGATTTTCCAGTCAATTTCTACTATATATACAAATACTCGGCCTTACGGATTTTTCACGTAGGTATTTCATGTATTTTCACACTTTAATGCGGAGCTTTGAAAATTATGACAGCTCAATTTGCCGCCATTTTTAACAACAATAACTCACAATTTCATATCTATTGTATATGAAGAAGCAAAACCTATTTTATTACAGTGTCATTGAGATTGAGAAAGGCATAATTTATTTACACAGCTGAGTTTTTGACGTAGCTACTACTAGAAACCTAAATAGTTATTAAGGAGGTGAAAAAACAACTAACATAACTGCGGAAAAACCAAGTTACAAACAAAAGTGATTAGAAAACAAAACGAGAACTTCATCGTAGTTGTAATTCGATTCCTTCACGGCAAGCGCGAGTTACAGAAATCAGAGTAGATGCGTATCGTGTTGCATACCCATCGTTTTATTACAAGATATTTTGCTTTCATTGCTTTTTAATTTCCTGTTATCCCTTTCGTTTTCATAATGAATAAAAGAGGTAGCATGAAAATATTTGCCTACTTTTACTTTACTCTATGAAATAAGAAACTTATCCATTGTATTCTATAGCCTTGTAAAATTTCTTCAATGATTATAATAACTCAATTAGATATTCGTGTATTTTTAATTATCTATACTAATATTATAAAGAGGAAAGATTTGATTGTTTGTTTTGAATAGGCTTCGAAACTACTGGACGGATTTGACGAAAAATTCTTTCATCGTTGTGAAGCTACACTAACTCCGGGTGACATAGGCTATTTTTATCCCTGTATTAAACCACGGAAACGGGAACTACGCGGGTGAAACCGCGAGGCGTGCTAGTTCCTAATAAAGGCAGGTTTTTTTTTGCTAACGATTTTGTGTTTGATCTTGATGTATTTTTACTTTCATTATAACATTTTAATAACTAACTATTTATACAATAATTGCAATTTTGAAAGATATAAAAATTTGAAGTCCAGACCCAGGAATAATAATAAGAAAAAATAATAATATCTTGGGACAACTCGCACAGCGTCATCTGATCCCAAACTAAACAGAGCTTGTACTATGGAAACCAGACAACTGATGAACATACTTTTATATTTCTAAATACATACATATTATAGATAAATAACACCCAGGCACAGAATAAACCATCATGCTCATCATACAAAGTTTTATCCTGGGTTGGGATCGAACCGACGACCGGCTTAGCAGTCAGGGTCACTAACCACTAGAACAACAGGCCAGTCAAAATCGGAATCGAACCCGAGACTTCCGTATGCCAAACCGGAGCCGCATAATTTTTCAATTCGGTTTAGTAATTCCTGAGATCTTCGCTTTATAAACATTTGTAATGTATAATTGAAGTATAAGTAGATTGTATTCTGTTCATCTGTGGAAGCTTGTTATTGGCATTTAGTAATGTGTTTTATGAAACTATTTGTACTATAGCTGTAAGCTCCCCAAATAAAATAAAATAAAATAAAATAATATTAGGTGTACCTATAATTCTTATGAGAATAAAGATTTGTGAAACCGATTCCAAATATTTACTGTAATTTGAATTTCATTCAAAAGGAATTTTGCTGCTGGCGACAATGAAGAAAATAACTTATTAACAACAGTTAAAATATTAGTCTAGCTAGTCTAACATAAATATAGACAAAACAGTGTCCCGCTCTCTATAGATTTTTCATCTTTGTTATCTGTCGTTGAATGATGTCTAGCCATTTTGTCTCCCCCTACCGTTAGCCCACTTAGTCACGGCACAGTGGTCATCAAAATTGTATAGCCGCGGGCGAGGACTGCCCAAAATGTCAATTTGCAAACTAGATACAATTTGTGGGAGCCAAATGAACTGGAAATGTCTTTTTTGGTAGACGAGCAACAAGACAAGACACTTATTTGAAATTGGAATGTTTTGTAATTGTAGTCTATGGCTTGTTATTTTTGTTATTGCACGTTTTTGTTTGTGAGCTGCGAGGCTAGATGGAAAAAAGTGTTACATTTGGTCATCGATCAAAAATCTATTATTTATGATTATGTGATGCTAGATTTTTTTGTAAAAGGTTCTAATGTTTATTTTACCTATGTTAAACTGGCTATGTGTAATTTAAGTGTGACAAATGTTAATATGAAGTAGGATTTTATTTTTAAGTTTTGTTCCTTTAGATTTTTTTTAAATTTTTGATCATACAATCAAAAAAAAAGTAAAGTAAAAGGACCAAAGGCTACAACCGGGTCCATAAGAGTCCGGTTCTTTTTGAAGTGATAATGTCTTATTAATCGATGACCGGCTACATTCACAAAAAAGTTTCTAAAAAAAGTCCTGTTAGTGTTTGGTTGCTAAGTAACGCGAATTACTATATGTCAAGAATGTTTTCTTGTGACTTTATCACGTGAAATGATCCTCCGTAAACCAACTTTTCCTACCTATTTTCTGATGTTTCTTTGAATTGCTAACTTCTAATCTAAATCTAAACTAAACTCGAAGTAATTTTTATAGGCATTTCTTGCCAATTACTTTACAAATACAATAATTGCATTTTTGAAAGATAGACAAATTTGATATCCATACTCAGGAATCGAACCCGAGACTTCCGTAGCCAAACCGGGGCCAGAAGCGAACCACCTATCTGGACTATGTTACTAGATATCAAATTTTTCCATCTCTTAATGCTTGCGGGTTAGGCCCCCGCAGCGCCATCTAGTCGCCATCTAGTCGGTAGTTAAAGAACTATCGATTCCTGAGTCTGGATATCAAATTTTTCTATCTTTCAAAAATGCAATTATTGTATTTCTAAACTAAACTAATCTTATAATATGGCATAAGTGATTTACGTTACATTTTGAGTAATAATCTTAAAGTAGATATACATAAATGCCCGTGATAGGCAATAGTGGAAGTTATTGGAGGAGTCCTATGCCAACAGGCACACCGAAATCAGAGACATTTTGTAGTTTTTGATCACCACATTATTATTGTAACTAGGTATCTAATCTCGAAATAAAGGGCTTTATTATAATTATTATAAAGTCATAAATAGTCATGATTACTTCGCTGAAAACATAGTATCTATGTGATAAAAACGTATCATAATTATCTTTATAACTTTACACGCCTGTAATGAGCAAACTCCGCGGGAAAATATCTAACTGTAATTAGTTTTGTTTTACATTACCTAATGGTGATCACAATACATATTTCTGTTTTAATCACTGATTGTTCATAAGATTATTTAATTAAAATTGTTCAGTACGAAGCTCATTCCACAGACTATAATTCTATGTTGATAAATTTTAGCGGACTGTCGGTAATCATATGAGAAATGGGTCAAACTTGGGGTCAAATGTAAACAGTGGGGTGGGTTTCCGTGACCAATACGCCATGACAGTCCCCACAGTGCATTAAAAATAATTATGTTTAATCTATGGTCAGCAAAAAATAGGCGGGAGTTTTATTTGGTTATGGGTTGATGGATGTTCAGATAAGATAATTGAAATATTATTCCTTAATTAAATTAAATTCCATAAATTATGCGCAATAAAAGAAGTTTTTTTACTATAGGTCACCCAGTGGCACATTTACATAAATTTAAAAACATTATGAATACGGTACGGATGACAACTTTAGCTACTATTTTGTGGTAATAGTGTTGTTACCACAAAAAATACATTAATGTTTATTAGTAAATTAAGTGTAACAATCGATACGTAATGCTGGTGGTGGCGTTAAATCGAGAATCGATTAATCGCTTCACGAACCGTACGGTATTAGACTTCATTTTTTTTTATTTACATTCGTAAAATACCGTAACAACGATTCATTTCAAGTAAATGCGAGAATTGAGATTGTATAATCCATATGTAGTAAAAGTCTTGTATGTTCTCAGGATTGGATCCTGATTCACTGCAACCAGCTGACTCATTCGTTTCTCCACTATACGTATGCATTTATAGTATCTTTAAGCGATGAGTCACCATCGGCCGAGCGTTTCTGTTCTGGCCACGTTTTCGTCCTGCCCTTGTGTTGGAAACAATGTAAAATGGACGCAAACCAGCGCGTTAGTCGTTGTTGACTCGTGACTTGTAGACCGGTTTGGTCTGAGATACAAGTTTGCCGTATAAATATCAATAACAAGTTGAGAGCGCTAATGTTTCGCGTTTTGTGCAACATTGTCCCCTTATAGCCTCTGGTATACTTTTGTAAGTGGATTCAGCAATTCAATTTTATATTAAATGTCTTTAATGCCAGTCGTAGGTGGCACTTTCTAGAAAAAATTGCCACAAAATATAAATAAATTAAGCTTTCTGCCAGCTCAATGAAAATAACAGTTTGTTGTACTTGCCACATGTTAAAAAAACATTTTTACTGACGTGTTGACCTGTCGCGAATTATAAATAGATTCTACCAACTTGAAAATAAAAGTTTCAAAAAATCTATTTTTGTATTAATTCGTTTTTGTTTGTCTTTAACATAAGTTTTGTTGTAGGTATTGCACCTCCTCGATAAACAATATTTGAATTAAACGGACAAAAAACTTGTTTTAATGCTATTCAATGTTTTGAATAGCCTAAACAAACAAACACGTTTTTGTGTAGGCGAGTATAACAAAGACGAAATGATTGTTTATTCCCTCATTTTGCAGTCATCTTTTTTTCTACCATAGATTATTTAAGATTATTTTTTTATTTGTAATTTTTTTAACGCTCCGTTTATCTGTGATTTGAGTAGATAGATAATATTAATGAGACAGCTATGTATTCTAGTATTTGGTGATAATGCAGGAAAATATAGCTCAAATGTGATAATTTTTCATAGATTTGCGTTTAGGGATTGGTTATCTCCGTGACATCTTACAAGTTATTTGTGTTTCTTCAAACATAAAACAAATCTAAATTGGTCCTGTAGTACCTAAGTAGGTGAGAAAAAAAAAGTGTATTGTCGACTTATGCCTTACTACCACTGGTTAAAGTCAACTCCTCGATGAGCTCTGGCAACCATATTGACTTTGTGACATAAATATAAAATGTAAAAAAAAGAAGTCGTAAATACATATTATGTTACTTCCGCAATTAGTAAAATTTGAGCAAAGAAAAAAGCATTTATACTTGACATTACCTATATGAAAAAAACAATGAAAATAAACATAATATAAAGCATTCTTTTGCACAGATACAAGTTCGCAGGAAAGTGCAATGCGTGGGTGACTAGCGGCTGGTTGCGTAGGCGCTAAAGTTCACAAGTTCTAGACTATAGACTTCGCTATCTATGGTAATAAACTAGTTTATTGTTAAACTAGCTTTTGTTTGCTGGCTTATTCACGTGAATCTCAATTACCTAGCGTGATAAAATGTTTCCTATGTGGCATCAAAATAAATGCCAATGTTACCCTGTCTGTAACGTTTAAAAAAAAATGCGTTCATTATTTTATGGTGAAGGGTAATTAAGTGATACATTTTGTATTAGCGATCCCGGCTGTGTAAGTTTTCCTCCATTTTGTACATAATATGATCATAATTATCACTCTTTATCAGCCCACTATTGCACATAGACCTCTCAATAGTAGTACCTACGCTACGGCACGTGGTCTACCATTCCACATGCAGTCCATCTTAAAGACCTCCTTAGGTCATTGGTCCACCAAATTGGATCATCTGTTTATTTACCAGCGTTTATATGGCAGATATATAATAAAAAATAATGGTATCCTAATACGTCCGACCATTTTGATTTTAAAACTCATATGGTACCCGGATCCGTCAATACATTTTGTTACCCAAACTTGTCTTCAAAACCCAAATCCCTAAATAAATACAGACACAAAACTGTCTCGAAATCAACAAAAGACATCATATCATTCACGAATCATAGAGTTTAAAAAAAACATTATATGAAACACAATAACGAATCAGAGAGGACTGCTCTATCCATTTGTACAATTAAACTGGTCAGGTGGTATATCGCTTTGAAACATCTTACAAGTTATTTGTGTTATGCAGACGGCATATTATTAGTAAGCTACCCCTACCATTTCTTAGAGTAAAAACTCTACCTTTGTTCTTTCTAACCTGCCAAGCTCTCTACACAGCAAATTTTGATCAACCAAGAGCATTTATGTGCACATGAAAATCCCCCAGCACCAAGATAAAAAGTTGATTTTCTTTTGACTGAACGAATTTTCAATACACTTAGATATCGACTGAACAGTGCAACTCCAAATCTTTGCGTGGGTGTCGTCAAGAGCGACTAAGGAATTTCACACCGTAGGACAAGCAGCAGCGTTCTCTGCGTACTTTAAAGCCAAGCCAGTAAAGATACTGTGATCGTCACCCCGCTCGCCAAGCGTGGCGATAATGACAATTCCCCCAGGATCTATTAAAAGTAGGTTCTACTAGGGAGACCCGTGCCCAAGAGTGGGACATCATATAGGTTGATATGATAGGTAGAAACCCGATCCCAAAAAAAATCCTATCCAATGTAACGCTTCGCCACAAACAAAGACAAATTAATATCGACTTCGCTAAAAGCATAATGAGATTTAAATTATAATAGAATCGGCTAAAGTACATGGTATTCCGTCACGCCAATATTTCGTGGTTAAACTGCTAACTCATTTATTATTACCAGCTCAATAAGATTTTATGTGAAACATTGTACCAGCTAGCAATTATACATAACTTAGCTAACAACTTATTACTTCCTACAAACAGATCATCACTAAATAATAAAACCTTTCTACTAAAGTTAGTCTTCCTCAATTATGGGCATATAGTTCTAAAAATACATAGAACGCATGTTCCAGATTTGAAACGCCAATTACTATATCGTAACATATTACATAATGTTCATCATTCTTTGTTACGAGATATTGCAGTAAGTATGACACGATTTTTACTGCTTTTGGTAAATAAATAGGTTCGGTCCGACATTACGGAGTAACCTTCCATAAAGAAAAGCAATTTATGGTTTAAGTACACGTCAAAAGTTCCAAAGTCTATGGTAAAAGCTTTCCGTAATATGTTCGAACTTTGCCGCTCTTTTCTTGAGTTATTTCAATCCAGATTAAGGGTTAAAACTCATAAAAAATTGCAGAGCTATTTAGCAATAAAGGCGTTTCACAAGTTATTTTATAAGCTGTATATAAGGTTGTCGGAGAAGCGGTTTTGTTTAGTAAGTAAAAAGAAATGGTTGATTAGGTTTCAGGTCATCATTTTAAAGTATATCATCGTAAAAAGTAGTACCTATATCTGGTAAATTACAGTGAAAAGCGGCCATTTTATGCCTGGGGTTGGTTGACTTATTCCCGAGGGAAAGTTGACTAATATAATAATGTAAGCTATAAGTTGAGTACTTGCAATATTCATTTTCTTTATTGTAACCCATCTATTTTTGATTTCTTTATATTATTAATAATAATATCTTGGGACAACTCACACTACGCTATCTGATCCCAAACGAAGCAGAGCTTGTACTATGGAAACCAGACAACTGATGAACATACTTATATATTTCTAAATATATACATATTATAGATAAATAACACCCAGACACAGAATAAATCGTCGTGCTCATCACACAAAGTTTTATCCTGGGTGGGGATCGAACCCACCGCGCCACAGAGGCGTCTATATTGTGTTTTGACAATAAAAGCGTTAAATCTTTAATTTTTTTAGTTAACTGTCTTAACCAACATGTATTTTTGTAAAATATATTTAGAATAAAATTTGTCAACTAACCTCAAAACATTTTGGTCTTCCCACCCCTTATCGATGCATGCCTTGATGCCATGCATGATAAGTTTTGGTAAGGGGCTTCTAAACGAGCAATGTTCTTACAGTTGCAAACAACTATGCAAGCAATACTAGTCAGACTAAGCAACATGGCGGTAATGTCCCGGCCATATCCCTAAACACGTTTGGTATTTCTACGTATGGCCGATATTGTTTTGAAAGGTTCCCGGACGATCGCTAAACGATCGATTTTATTGTATAATACTTTATTGAAGTTTGCTGTGAGTGACGACGTGCTTTATTGCTGTATTATGTGCTTTGCACTAATGCAGACATAATTATATTGCTCTGTCATCAGTTGCCATAAATTATTTTTGTGATGTATAGTTACAGTACACATATATACATACAGTAAAACATGGCCCGTATAGAAGCCCCTTTGGTAAGTTAGTTTATCAGGATGGTTTTTCTTAGTTTTGATAAAAATCCGATCAGTCGTATATCATTCGTATTGGAGACTTTAAATTGTCTAACAACAAACTATACGCTGTTTTAATAAGTTTTATGCGCACTTTACAAGAATAGAAACAAATGATTTGCATATCTATATGAGCGTATGGCGAGGTTATGAAGAGGTGCTTGAAGGTGCATCATTACCACAAAACCTATAGTACCTACAGAAGGTTAACTACATACAACATTATATCGAGCAATGCACACATAAACATTAATTCTGAAATCTCGGAACACTTTGTTCCGAAGGTGGTCAGTCTTAAACATAAATCCTATAGTTTCGAATAGTTAAAAAATGGCACAGAATGTAGCGCACCGTGTGCGGATTTTTTTAGAGGCATCTCACTCAGAATAGTATAGTTCTGTGTCACGGGGGACTTTACAAACATACAATTTACGGATACAAAGTACTCCCAGATTCGGAACAACAATTTTTAGTTGACAGAAAGAAGTGTTCTAGTACACAGCAGTCGTGCACACTCCCAGCTTGCCTCCGAGGCAGAAATTTTGAGTTATAATAGAAGAGTTAATGTCTTTATTTGACATCAGCTGAGCCTGTGACTGCGCCCGCGTGAGGGTGCAGTGCTGCTCACTCCCTACAGACGTTAGCGTAGAGACGTACAGTGAAAGTCCTGTCATAAGCCGTTCAGCCGTTACGGAGATTAGCCGGAACAAACAGACAGCCAAAAAAAATTTAATTAGTATTTTTTTTGTACCTAAGTACCTTAGATACTTTCATATGCAATAAGTAAAAAAAGATTATTTTGACATTACAAACAGAGTCTTCAATTTTATTTATTTAGAATATAGATAAGGTTTTATCCGTTTACTAAGTATAGTTGGCTATTGCAGAAAACGTTTACATTGTTATTACACTATTTATGAAGGGAATGATAAATCCCTTTCGTATTTTAGTTCCAAAAAATACACACATATTACGGAACATTAATTTATATCATTATATCAACCCATATGATGTCCCACTGCTGGGCACGGGTCTTCTCAGTAGAACCTACTTATTATTCGCCACGCTTGGCGAGCAGGTTGCCGATCAGTAAGGTTTAAAGTACTCCGAGGACGCCGCTGCCCGTCCTCCGGTGTGACATCCCTTAGTCGCCTTGACGACACTCACGCCAAGAGAGGGGGTGATACTATTCTTAAGCCGGTACCACACGCATAATTTATATGACATTTTTCTTTAGTTATTCGGTTACTATTCAAATGTACGGTTGAATTCGTGCCCGCGCTTCCTAATTGTTTCGAGTTTCGTGTCCATGAGTGATGTATATGAGTGCGTTGCTCGAGCAAGTCACGGTACGTATAACGCTTGACTTCTGTACTCCAAGTGTTTTGTGACATAACTTCGTGTTCAGTATTAAAATATTCTTGTATTCATTCCGGGAAGTGACTTCATATCTACAAGTACCGTTTTATAAGTTTATAGCTCGGCTTTTCCTTTGATTGTACCTATACTTTACTATTTGTAGTTTTGTACCTACATGTAATTTTTATAGCAATAGGTACTAGCTCTTGCCGTAAAAAGTAACGTCGTTATCGCGATAAAAAATATCCTATGTTTCAAATTTTGATTGGAAATGATCAAAATGACAAAGGATATGTTCCATTATGCACTGGAGCACTGTAAAGTATGACGTTAATTTAGTAAACTACGAAGTCGTTTCTTTATAGTTAGCTATACTGGTTACTGTATAAAACGGAACGCTTTATACAGTAACCAGTATATCCGTCATCAACTACAAAAAATGTCTGAATCTTAAATTTGGAAGTAAATGGTGACAGGAAGCGGGGGGCGGGGGCGGGAACTAAACCAAGAGAATTAGAGATGCGATTACGCATTACATTGTCATAATTAGTATTACTAACTCATGTTTTTTTGTGATTATTTTCGTAAATAAATTGTTTTTCAAAGTTACTTCAGTATTTACTGTAACTGTTCTAAATATAAACTTTTATGAACTCATTTAATTAGTGTTTTTATATTGTTGAATTAAAATGTTGTTAGTATTTTTTATCGATTAAACATAATTAATCGTTTTCGTTAGTAATTTTAGGGTCGCATTTCTATGACATGCGCGAAAGTGATAAAAACCTAACTTCAATCCGGTCAAGTTACGTTGATCGTACTGTACCTATGGTACTTCACAACTCATCAACGTTCTTTTTTTAAATCTTTTTTTCAGTTGAACAATACTTATAAGACTTTAATCAAGATACAGAAACCATAAACAATAAAACTTTTCCGTTAGGGAGTGACAACACTGGCTACCATTGTCTGCGTCTACTCCCCTCCCCTAGACAGTCTGACAGCTTCTGATGTCCCTCCTTCGTTTCCTACATAATTTATGCCTTGTTTTATACAAGGCTTGCCTTTGTTTTCAGCTAGGTTAGATATTCTGTGAGCATTTACCCCTTTTGTTCAAACAAATGTTTTTGAAGTAACATAGCTCTGATCTAGTGGGGACCCATGTCACGGACTGTCAAATTATATATTCACTGCAATTGCCGATAGACTGAACCCTCGTATTGCTAACATCCATGAGCAATGGTTATTGTTTACCATCATGCGGGACATTTGTTTATTTGTACCTTCATAGGTATTTATCCATATAAATTCTTTAAAAAATGGTTGTCTGTAAATTCGGTTTACGGACGATAATTTTACGTGATAACGTCATATGAAAACATTGATGACATTGTAATAAACAACCATGCTTGTGACACCTTTTTTGCATGTCGCTGCAATCGCCAAAACATTGATTACATTGTAATATACAGCCATGCCTGTGACAGCTTTAGTGGGCCCGGGCGCATGTGCGCGCATGCGACGACCATAATACTTCGCTGCTCATAGCAGGCGAAACGTGACGGACCGGGACACTTTTTCGTGCGTGCACCCGGTTGACGTTAAATAGATTTATTTATATGGACTGCCTCTGTGGCGCGGTGGGAGTGTATCCGACTGCTACGCAAGAGGTCGTGGGTTCGATCCCCACCCAGGATAAAACTTTGTGTGATGAGCACGATGGTTTATTCTGTGTCTGGGTGTTATTTATCTAAAATATGTATGTATTTAGAAATATATAAGTATGTTTATCAGTTGTCTGGTTTTCCATAGTACAAGCTCTGCTTAGTTTGGGATCAGATAGCGTTGTGTGAGTTGTCCCTGGATATTATATTATTATTATAAATATTTTCAATGTGAAAGTAACTCAGGTCTGTGTTACGCTTTCACGCTCAAACAGCTTAACCGATTTAGATGAAATTGGAATGAAAATGGTATGGAGATAGTTTGGGTCCCGGGGAAGGACATAGGATAGTTTTTATCGCGGGCGAAGCCGCGGGCGAAAGCTAGTTTTATTTATAAAAACTTAAACGTTGGGTTAAATATGCTTATTGTAGCAATTTTAATAAGAATTGAATTAATATAAATTGAATTGTGAATAATTTAAGGTAAAATACCTTGTTTATTTCCCGACGTTTCGGCAGTATTGCAACGGCCGTGGTCACGGGTAGACTATATATATTTTCATAATGTGTACAAATCGCGAAAGTTTATCAACATTTATTACTAATGAAGTCTTGGGCTGAACCATGAAATAACAGAAGGAGATTGCGCTCAATAGAGGTTATTTATAATGTCATATTTATTGCAAAAAACTCTCTACTTGTAGGCTTTAATACTGTGTGGGCGGATACCGTTTTGAACGGGGCACGGAAGTGACATATTCGTGTCAAAGATCGCAGTAGTGTTTACCAAGGTGTGTGCATTAAAAACACTCCCGCGCAAAAACGAGCATAAAAATGGTGGAATTATGAGACCCGTTATATAAATATAATTTAATGCAGTTGCAGGCAATTTATTGATTAGAACGGGATGCATTTAATGCCTCCGACCACATTAGGTTATAAAAAGAGAGCTTTTTGATCTTTTAAATACATTTTGGGAATTTTAACATACTTACCAATGAACCAGAAATAGTATAAAACAAAGTCGCTTGACGCTGTCTATACGCTTATATCTTGTAAAATACTCAACGGATTTTGATACGGTTTTAACTATCCTTTAGATAATTTCTTACGGATAGTATATATGTAGGTATAATACATGTATATTATGTGTATAGATCGTGAAGAAAAGTCCGAAAAGCCAAAGTGGGCTGCTAGTTGGGTATAATAATTTATTCGCCAGAAATAACCTTTTTGTGTTGTGAAAATGGCGCCAAACTGTAGGCCTACACTCTTTCAAATGAAATTCATAATCTTTCGTATTCTTAAATTTGTTAAGTTTACGCGGACTATTCTAATTATTTTTTGTATATGCTTATGAAGTTCGAACCCATAAAGAGTTTTCGAGCACGAGTGGATTGAATTAATGTTTTTAACTCTGAATATCATCATTCTTTACCTCAATTTTTATCGAAACTTCGTTTTCTTTGAATTAAAGTAGGCCTCCTGAACTGTCATCGTTTTTACAGCTCTGATGTGAAATGTGATCATCATAACCATGACTTACGTACTACAGAACACAACGAGGATAATAGTGCGAAGAACAAAAGACAACTTGAATGGCTTATAACTCTGCAAGTTTCCAATATTTTCATTTTCTTTTTTGGATGTGATTTCTTGAAGTATAAATCTTGTTGGGATGTCTGAGCTTTGCACTATACCAAAAATAACCTTGTATATATAAAAAACATTAAAATCTTTCAAACCGTTACGGAGGAGTTCGACCACAAACACCGTGACACGAGATTTTATATTAGACTGACCCGCGCAACTTCATTTGCGTCATTTTCCCCCGTTTTTGTTACATTTTTTATTGATGCTTCGCTCCTAGTAGTCGTAGCGTGATGTTATATAGCCTATGACACTAACAAATAATGTGTCTTTCTATTGGTAAACGAATGTTTAAAATCTGTTCAATAAATCCAGAGATTACTCCCTACAAACCCACAAACTTTATAATATTTGTATAAAATGCTAGCGACTATACATGTAGCGGGTATAAGTTTTAAAAACTTATCTATTAAATATTAATTGCATCAATTGAACAACAAAAAATAGTGGATAAAAACTTGTAAGTAAGAAACAGCTCGTCATATTAACAAATCGTAAATACATTGGAGATGAAATGACTAAGTAGTAGGTATACGATCATAAGATAAAGTTAAAGACGAAATATAAAGCCTGTTATTTAGCATGCTTTTTTTAATAGCAGTTTTAATTGTTATATAGCATGTTTATGCAGTTGTTATATAGCATGTTTATTCTAATTGGTGTCAATGAGCAATTTATTTTGACCAACTTCAATGATTAGCTGAACTAAATCAAAGATTAAACCTGATTATACCAAAAAATATATCCAAGTTTTTAAATATACTAATAACCTCTCGCTCTTGGCTTCTTTACACTATACCAAATAACTTCGTAATATAATTTTTGAGAAAAAAAAATACAAATTAACCCTTCACCACCTACCACCTACTTTTGTCACATAACCATTTACCACACATCTGACAGATCCTGGAGTAAAATCGATGTTTTTTGACAGGTTGAGCGCCTAAACCTCACAATAAAAAAATATTTTACTCCTGTAAAATAGTCTGTAGGTGGTGAAGGTCGTAATAAACTCATAACCCCAAAAACAAGTGGTAGATGATTAAGGGTTAATTTATTAAATATTTTCCATTATAAAATTACTAGCTGTCCCGCGCAAATTTTCCCCCTTTTTTTTTATAATCCTATGTTACTTCTAATACCTCCAAGAATATGTGTACAAAGTGTCATGATGATCAGTTGAGTAGTTTTCGCGTGAAAGCGTAACAAACAAACTTACATTCACATTTATATATTAGTAGGGATATATACTACGGGTCAATAATTTAAGGTAAAATACCTCTCTAACCGTGACCACGGCCGTTGCAATACGGTCGAAACGTCGGGCAATAAACAAGGAATTTTACATTAAATTATTCACACGATTAAGACCCGTAGTATATGTAATTTTATAATGTGTACAAATCGCGAAAGTTTATCAACAATTTTTTTCCAAAACTGATATTACAAAGTTATTTAGTGATATCTAAAGAAGCCACAAACGGGATGTTATTAGTAAATTACAAATCACTTTGTATAATCTACACAAGCACAATTTATACATCTCATCTTATGAGTTAAAATAGCTGTATTGTCGTATTTCGTGCCAGGCAAGTACCCGGCGTTCCTTAGTTTTCCGTCTGTTTTGTATGCTGTATTCGTCTCGCGATTAGCATTGAGTAGTGTCGTTCGGTCTGTGTCAACGAACTAATTGGCAAACAAAAGATGCCATGTAATGACTGGCAAGACGAATGCATTTCTTTTTAATGGAGTTAGCTATCTGGGTTTTTAAAACATTATCAACAATTTTTACTCAATCAAAAAAGTTTATTAGAAACCTTAAAATGTTTTTAAAAGACCTGTCGATTGATGAGCCACACGTTGATGTTAGCCGAAAAAAAAACAAGCTTCTGTTACATGGAGTGCCCCCAGTAAAAATATTTAATTTTATTATTTAGCTATCAAACTAAGTAGCGGCCACTATAAGACACCTTTTCACCAAATTTCATCTATATTAAATTAGGACTGACATACAGACGGACATGACGAAACTGTCAGGGTTCCGTTTTATGCCATTTTGGCTACGGAACCCTAAAAAGTACTAAAGAGGACACAAATGCTTTTGTGGGAAAAGAATGGAGCCTTAAAGACCAAACAATAGTGAAATATATCTCACTTTAGAAATGTAGATACTTACATATAGATTTATTTCGTTATTTATTTCGGAATTTGTAGATAAGATAAGAATAAGACGAGATAAGTATTTACTTAAATGTATGGAAAGGAAATGATAACTCTCTAAAGAATTTAGTTTGTTATCGGATGGACTGATAATCTAAAGAATGCAGTCATAAAATATTATTGTATCGAAATCTTGACATACTGACAGATTTTACCTAAACCCATGAAAGTATTGAAAGCAAAATTACTGCGTCATATTATATAAATTTGTAAGATCATATTAGACATATTTCGGGACTTAATCGCGTGAATTAATTAAAGGTACAAACCTTTTATTTACCCGACGTTTCAATCGAATTGCACCGATCGTGGTCACGGGTCGACTAATGAAAAAACAATAATTGTAAGATTATATCTATTTTTTTTAAAGGTAGCTAGCAATGTGGGTCCCAAATTACTAGCAATCCTGTTAACTCCTCCAGCTAAGCTCAGTGGCTTGTGTTAGGATTGGGTTCACGAGTTCGAACCCGCTACCTCACGATTTCGAGACCGATGTCTTAGCCATTAGCAACACACATATATCAGTGTATCACAAACTTTCGTATTATCTATACTAATATTATAAAGCGGAAGAGTTTGTTTGTTTGTTTGCTTTGTTTGTTTGTTTGTTTGTTTAAACGCTCTAATCTCAGGAACTACTGGTCCGATTTGAAAAATTCTTTTTTTGTTGGATTGCCCATTTATCGAGGAAGGCTATAGGCTATATAACATCGCGCTACGACTAATAGGAGCGGAGAAGCGACGAGAAATGTTTCAAAAACGGGGAGAAATTACGCATACGAAGTTGCGCGGGACAGCTAGTCTATACTAATATTATAAAGCGGAAGAGTTTGTTTGTTTGTTTGTTTGTTTAAACGCTATAATCTCAGGAACTACTGGTCCGATTTGAAAAATTCTTTTTTTGTTGGATTGCCCATTTATCGAGGAAGGCTATAGGCTATATAACGTCGCGCTACGACTGATAGGAGCGGAGTAGCGACGAGAAATGTTGCAAAAACGGGGAAAATTTACGCATACGAAGTTGCGCGGGACAGCTAGTAATTAATAATAGGAACGGAAGTTTGTGATACACTGATGGATGTTTGTTATTTTTTCACGCAAAAAAATCTATTGTTGAAACTTTCAACTACTTAATGTTGATTAAATATGAAAAAACCTATACCTAAGTAATCCCTAACTTTTGGAATCCAGAGCTTCTACCACCAAATCTAGACCTTAAAAATAAAGGACCAACATTTCTACCACAGTATAGACAAAGTAGTTTAAGAACTTTATTTTCTCTTAAAAATTAACATTAATTCACTTACTGAGAAACAATATTCAATAAATTAGCTTAGGAGAGTGTACATTAACATAATTAATGAATACTAATTTAAAAGTAAACAACACAAAAGTTAATGTGACAGTAATTAACTAAATGCCGCAAAGTGGGTATAATGCAAATAATAATATAACGAACTTTATCAACAGTACACAGATGTTGTAACTAACTACACCGCAACTAGATGAGGCACACACGGCTACGCACTGCTTAAAACTCATAAGATGTAACATAATTAAAGTTTTTTTTTTTTGTTATTTGCAAAGTATTTTTTTAACTGGCTTATACACAGAATGTGCGAGACAAAATCCCTACCGAATAATATCGGAGAGAAGAGAAAAAAAAAGTATATATTTACTGTGTCTCTACTATTTCTTCCAATCAGATTGTAGGTAGCTAGGCGTAGGAACACATTTTGTTATATATATGTTCGTAAACTTTCGCTATTTATACACATTATAGAATTTTATATGCTACGGGTCTTAATCACGCAAATATTTTATTTTAAGGCATAATACCTTTGTTTATTGCCCGACATTTCGACCGTATTGCAACGGCCGTGCTTGTTTATTGCCCGACATTTCGACCGTATTGCAACGGCCGTGCAATTGCCTTATAATGAAATATTTACGCGATTAAAACCCGTAGCGTATAAAATTCTATAACACATTTTGTTGTTCGGGATGTCAGATTTTTTTCACATCCTACCATTGCATCCAACCACTATTAGGTTTTTTTTTTCTTAATACCGTACTAAAACCTATTACAGCAATGACAAAGCTTAATATAACATCAAGGATGAATTTACACAATTAAAACAAAAAAAAAATGGTTCCTGGTTTTTTTTATAAATGTATATGAGATTATCACATCAGCGGTAGGTAGGTGCCGATTACAATTACAGCCAAAAAAGCGTTAAATTAATTCACAATTACAAAATGAAAGAAAAACGCGAATTCATTATAACGAAACATACAACATTTTAATTAAGAATACTTGATTGCGACTATTTACTGCACTTAAATGTTACAAAATACCAGGCCGGTAGGTACTCTAATTGAACGAAATTCAAAAGAAAAATCATAAATTATATTAGGGAATTGTAAAAATGGCGGCAAACTGACATGTCGCTATTTTTACAGCTCCGCGTTTAAAGTGTAAAACAGTGTAAAATATACTTGAAATATGTGATAACTGGATAAGAACGAGACTACCGATTAATATTGGAGGGAAGAGGGAAAAAAAATATATATTAGTTGTGATGGTACGAGTATATTCCGAGCTAGCAACATTAGTTCAATCCATTCGTTCACGATAATTTTCAATAGAAACGAACTTCTTGTTCATAACTGCAGGCCTACTCTGTTTCTTTAAAACGAAATTCACTCCTAACATTAGCCTTTGAGCTTAGCTGGAGAGGCTAACAAGATTCCTAGTAATGCGGGGCCCAAACCCACAATGCTAGTTAACTTAAAAAAAAAACATGTTTCACATTTTCGTTTCCTTAAATTTCTTAAATTTACATGGACTATTCTAAAAATTTTTTGCACATGTACAAGAAGTACGAATATATAGACGATTTTCTGAAACAAGTGGATTAAATAGATGTTCCTGGTTCGGTATATCCGCCTCATATTTGAACGAAACTTCGTTTTCATTGAATTAGATTATGCCTCCTGCACATTAACTGCTTAAATCATTAGATATAGTATCCGTAAACATAGGATAATAAAACTTCGAAAGTTAAAGTTTTGTTTCAAAGATAGTAGACCTCAACATTCTATAACTACGTGTCTAATTAAATTTTAAATACTATAAGTGACGTCATGTAGTTAGATAGTTTTCAAAAACACTATTTACATATTTAATATGTAAATTTTCCCCGTTTTTAGAACATTTCTCATTGCTGCTCCACTCCTATTAGTCGTAGCGTGATGTTATATAGCTTATAGCCTTCCTCGATAAATGGCCTATCCAACAGTGAAAGAATTTTTCAATTCGGATCACTAGTTCCTGAGATTACCGCGTTCAAACACACAAACAAACTCTTCAGCTTTATAATATTAGTAGGTATGGATATTAGAAACACAAAATAATGATGTAGGTGTAAATAATAATACTCGATGACCGGAGGATCTTCGTAACACCTGTAACCGAATCTAAAGTGGGAAATCCCAAATCAAAATCATCATCATCATCATCAGCCTATCGCAGTCCACTGCTGGACATAGGCCTCTCCAATTGCACGCCACTTTGTTCTATCTTCGGCTGATCAAAATAAAAGTGGCTATTTCAGCTTTCAGCTGGGCTTTACCTAATTTTCTTTTTCCTAAACCACTCCGCTGTTGAAGCAAACGAAATAAAAAAGTCTAGTTTTTCCAAGACCAACGCACGTCAATTAATTATTATTTCAATAGATTTTATAAAATGTTATAACTAAAGTCTGCTATTTCACACGTATTTGTAACAGTATTTTCTACATCCCGCTTTCAACGTCCAAAAAAGCAACTAAACAGCTGATTTGAAAAACAAAAATAGCTATTACAAAAACTGCTTTAAATATCCACTTTTTTTTAAAAAAACTACAGTGTTAATTTAGAAATCCTGTATAGTAAAATAATGTATTAAATATTAATAATATTGTAGATAGAACGTAACAATATTCAGTTCACCCTGTTTCATTCACCTTTCCAATAGCATAGACAAACCTTCAAAGCTTAAAGCTTTCACTTATCCAACAAAAGTAATCTCCAACGATACTCACATAAATAAAAATCCAAAGTTCTTTTAGAAAATCGTTAAACACAGCACGGTTTTTTCTAAATTAAAAGAAATTCAACTGCTTTTTTCGACACTCCGTTGCGACGCGAGAGGCGTGCACTCCGTACGAGTAATGAGAGAGGACTGAGGGACGCCCTCTCTGTGAGGGAAGCGGGGCTGAGCGCCTCCGTACTCCGGTCGGTCCTCTTGCTATACTTACTTAGTTTCGGAATACATTGCGGCTTAAAAACTACATTGCTTTTGCTTCCTATACGTATTTCGGTAAGGCAAATAGAATATCAGTGTTAGAAAGTCGTTATTCAAAATTAAAGTTAACTGTTCTAACTTTAAATTAATCATCGGAAAACAGACAACACTGCTTATAACCTAACTACTGTTAAACAAATAGCGTCATTTTCACCAGCCATATCGTCATCATGTCACTTCTTATTTCGACTACGGCGACTGCTTATTATAAAGCTGAAGACTTTGTTTGTTTGAACGCGATAATCTCAGGAACTACGGGTCCGAATTGAAAAATTATTTCACTATTGGATAGTCCATTTATCGAGGAAGGCTATAGGCTATATAACATCACGCTACGACCAATAGGAGCGAAGCAGCAATGAAAAGTGTTACGGCATACAAAGTTGCGCGGGTCAGCTAGTCAAATATACACAGCCAGCAATGTTCATCAGTTTATTGAAAACCTTCGCGTCTGCTGATGATATTTCAGTAACGGTGAGGCTGCATAGTAAGGTCGGCGACTTGTATTTCGATGGCTGGATTCGGTCGAGTTCCGCGACGCTGCATTTAGGTGATTGCAGCAGCCATTCTACCACAAAACACCGAGAGTACAGAAGATAACCTGATACATACCTCGCTCGATCAACACACTCATGGATTTCGTTACGTAGGAATTATCGTTACTTACACAGACTTACGGATCTCTTTGTTCAAAAGGCATGGCTGAGATCGTCGAGTTTTTCTGTCCAAGAGCAATGTCTTCCTGTGTTTGTTCGAGCGCGCGCTTATTTAAAGACTAGCTGACCCGCGCAACTTCGTCTGCGTAAATTTTCCCCGTTTTTGCAACATTTTTCATTGCTGCTCCGCTCCTATTAGTCGCAGCGTGATGTTATATAGCCTATACCCTTCCTCCATAAATGGGCTATCCAACACTAAAATAACTTTTCAATTCGAACCATAGGTTCCTGAGATTATCGCGTTCAAACAAACAAACTCTTCAGCTTTATAATATTAGTAAAGATTAGCTTCTGTAATCTCGCTGTTTTGTGATTCTACTCTGCAAGCTTTGATATATCTTAGCCTACTGGATTTCTTATGGAACTGGAAATGCGGATGGAAAATGAAGATACTCAGCGGTGGCGGTGATGCATTAGGTAGCACCAGCTTTACCTCGCGACTTCGACCGCATTATGTTTGATTTTGTATCTATGTGCTATTATGATGTGTAATATACTACACTAGCTGACCCGAGCAACTTTGTCTGCGTTAATTTTGCCCGTTTTTGCAACATTTTTCATTGCTGCTCCGCTCCTATTGGTCGTAGCGTGATGTTATATAGCTTATAGCCTTCCTCGATAAATGGGCTATCCAACAGAGAAAGATTTTTTCAATTCGGATTAGTACTTCCTTAGATTATCGCGTTCAAACAAACAAACTCTTTAGCTTTATAATATTAGTAAAGACTAGCTGTTCCACGCAACTTCTTCTGCGTAAATTTTCCCCGTTTTTGCAACATTTCTCGTCGCTGCTCCGCTCCTATTAGTTGTAGCGCGATGTTATATAGCCTATAGCCTTCCTCGATAAATGGGCTATCCAACAAAAAAAGAATTATTAAAATCGGTCCAGTACTTTTTGAGTTTATTCGTTACATACAAAAATACAAATCTTTCCTCTTTATAATATTATTGTAGATGTATGTAGATTATTAAATGTATAGATTACTGTAAAGTTGCTTCGATATCCATGTAGAAAGATGAAGATTTACATTAGGGGATCAAACTTAAAGTCAAAATACTTTATTCATTTAGGTTACAAATGCAACGCTTATGAACGTCAGACAAAATTTGGAATAGAATTATTCTACATTTAATGCCAAGTTCGCAAGAGTAAAGCCGTGAGAAAAGATCTTGGCAATAAAAACTCATGGCCACTTTTTTAAATGCCATTTTTTTACTATATTTTGTTTATAAAGGTACAGTAAAGCCAGTAAGGTGCTGCAACCATTACACCATGAAACTTACGCAAGCAATAACCATAGTACGCGGCTTAAAAGATTGGGCGGTTAATAAGATTGCTAGTATTTAATCTTTAATCAGTCGTCTTCTAAATTATCATAACGGTTAACAAGGTTGCTAGCATGCGTCATGATTTGCTAGTATCTAACCTTTAATCAGTTGTCTTCTAAATTCTCATAACGGTTAACAAGGTTGCTAGTTTCCGTCATAATTTGCTATTATCTAATCTTTAATCAGTCGGCTTCTAATTTCTCATAACGGTTAACAAGATTGCTAGTATGCGTCATGATTTGCTAGTATCTAATCTTTAACTAGTCGTATTCTAAACTAGCTGACCCGAGCAATTTCGTTTGCGTCATTTTTTCCGGTTTTTGCAACATTTTTCATTGATACTCCGCTCCTATTGATCATAGCGTGATGTTATATAGCCTATAGGCTTCCTCGATAAATGGGTTATCCAACCCTAAAAGATTTTTTTAATTCGAACCAGTAGTTCCTGAGATTATCGCGTTCAAACAAACAAACATACAAACTATAGATATACAGATTAGATTCAACACCGGTACATCAACCATCACCGCCGAGGGGAGGACGGGGGAGGAATATACCTGTCAAAACACATGAGTCCAGTTCTGCTGGGAGGCGAGTCAAGGGACCATAAGTCTTTACGGAGCGATGTGCGAGGTGGGCGGTTATGTGGGCACCGTACCAAGCCCGGCCGGTAGCTCTGCGAGGCAAGCCGCGCGGCATGCTCCCTACGGAACGGTTGTATTGTTCAGCAAACTGTTTTTTTAATGTTGCTATAAATAAGTTTTTTTTAATTTAATTAAAAAATATAAGTAGGTATATATGTATTAATATGTTACTTTAACATATAAAGTACCAAGTCCGGCCGGTAGCTCTGCGAGGCAAGCCGCGCGGCATGCTCCCTACGGAACGGTTGTGTTGTTCAGCAAACTGTTTTTTAATGTTGCTATAAATAAGTTTTTTTTTAATTTAATTAAGAAATATAGGTATATATGTATTAATATGTTACTTTAACATATAAAGTACCAAGCCCGGCCGGTCGCTCTGCGAGGCAAGCCGCGCGGCATGCTCCCTACGGAACGGTTGTATTGTTCAGCAAACTGTTTTTTAATGTTGCTATAAATAAGTTTTTTTTTAATTTAATTAAGAAATATAGGTATATATGTATTAATATGTTACTTTAACATATAAAGTACCAAGTCCGGCCGGTAGCTCTGCGAGGCAAGCCGCGCGGCATGCTCCCTACGGAACGGTTGTATTGTTCAGCAAACTGTTTTTTAATGTTGCTATAAATAAGTTTTTTTTAATTTAATTAAAAAATATAGGTATATATGTATTAATATATTACTTTAACTTATAAAGTACCAAGCCCGGCCGGTCGCTCTGCGAGGCAAGCCGCGCGGCATGCTCCCTACGGAACGGTTGTATTGTTCAGCAAACTGTTTTTTAATGTTGCTATAAATAAGTTTTTTTTTAATTTAATTAAGAAATATAGGTATATACCTATGTATTAATATATTACTTTAACTTATAAAGTACCAAGCCCGGCCGGTCGCTCTGCGAGGCAAGCCGCGCGGCATGCTCCCTACGGAACGGTTGTATTGTTCAGCAAACTGTTTTTTAATGTTGCTATAAATAAGTTTTTTTTTAATTTAATTAAGAAATATAGGTATATACCTATGTATTAATATATTACTTTAACTTATAAAGTACCAAGCCCGGCCGGTCGCTCTGCGAGGCAAGCCGCGCGGCATGCTCCCTACGGAACGGTTGTATTGTTCAGCAAACTGTTTTTTAATGTTGCTATAAATAAGTTTTTTTTTAATTTAATTAAGAAATATAGGTATATACCTATGTATTAATATATTACTTTAACTTATAAAGTACCAAGCCCGGCCGGTCGCTCTGCGAGGCAAGCCGCGCGGCATGCTCCCTACGGAACGGTTGTATTGTTCAGCAAACTGTTTTTTAATGTTGCTATAAATAAGTTTTTTTTTAATTTAATTAAGAAATATAGGTATATACCTATGTATTAATATATTACTTTAACTTATAAAGTACCAAGCCCGGCCGGTCGCTCTGCGAGGCAAGCCGCGCGGCATGCTCCCTACGGAACGGTTGTATTGTTCAGCAAACTGTTTTTTAATGTTGCTATAAATAAGTTTTTTTTTAATTTAATTAAGAAATATAGGTATATACCTATGTATTAATATATTACTTTAACTTATAAAGTACCAAGCCCGGCCGGTCGCTCTGCGAGGCAAGCCGCGCGGCATGCTCCCTACGGAACGGTTGTATTGTTCAGCAAACTGTTTTTTAATGTTGCTATAAATAAGTTTTTTTTAATTTAATTAAAAAATATAGGTATATATGTATTAATATGTTACTTTAACATATAAAGTACCAAGTCCGGCCGGTAGCTCTGCGAGGCAAGCCGCGCGGCATGCTCCTTACGGAACGGTTGTGTTGTTTAGCAAACTGTTTTTTAATGTTGCTATAAATAAGTTTTTTTTTTAATTTAATTAAGAAATATAGGTATATATGTATTAATATGTTACTTTAAAATATAAAGTACGCTACACAAATACCTACTTATATAATATCACTAGCTGACTCGCGCAACTACGTCTCCGTAATTTTTCCCCGTTTTTGGAAGATTTTTTATTGCTGCTCCGCTCTTATTAGTCCTAGCGTAATATTATACAGCCTATAGCCTTCCTCGATAAATGGGCTATCACAGTAAAATATTTTTGTAAATTCGGACCCGTAGTTCCTGAGATTACCGAGTTCAAACAAACAAACTCTTCAGCTTTATAATAATAGTATAGATTTTAGACCTATATTTTCTTTTAAAAGGCGACAGTATCGAATCATAGCCAGCATTCCACTATTATACATGTTTCACTCTTACTGATCATAGCGTGGTGTACCCTAAAATAGCCTATGTTATACTTTTAACGTTAATAATTAAAAAAAATCCCATAACATACAATGTTTCACCTGGTAAGAAACTGGTGAATTAGCATTGTAAGTAGGTACCACAAATCTTTAGAGGTGTGAAATGGTAATAAACTTAACGCGGGCGAAGCGACAAAAAAATAAATGTTTTATTTTTATCATTCAATTTAAAAAATGGCATAAATCGAATGTGAACATGATACCTAACAAAGTAACAACACATCGGGTCAGACAGAGATTAAATATACATATTGTATTTACTACTACCCTCACACCTCCAAAAACAACCATTCAGCTGGCTTTACACTTAAACCTAACAAAATTTCTTGAGCAGCTTCTTCTCATGAGCTTTACACTTGGAACTGCCGCTTAACTAAATTTTTTTCAACAATTATAACTTTATATATATTTTATGTAGATGTGTATTAATTTGACGTTTTCGAATAATCATTAACCTGGTTTCACGAAATAAAGATATTTGAGTTTTAGTTTATACCTACCTACTCCTAACCTTAAGTCGATGTAGTAAGAACATATAATATTGAACTTAAAGTAACACCAAACAATGAGCATCTTTTACTATCACTATTGAAACACACAATGTACACACAGGTACCACGTAATTATTATTTCACAACATGAAATCATCTTGATTCTATTGATAAATAGGTACGGCTACTTAATTATCAATAGAGTAAAGATGTTTTTTTAGAAGCGGTGAAACTATGTATACTCATATAGAATTTTATAAGCTGTTACTAGTTGACGCGCAGCTTCGTCTGCGTAAATTTTCCCCGTTTTTACAACATTTTTCAATTCTGCTCCGCCCCTATTAGTCATAGCGTGATGTTTTATAGCCTATAGCCTTCCTCGATAAATAGGCTATCTAACAGTGAAAGAATTTTTAAATTCGAATTTGTAGTTCCTGAGATTACCGCGTTCAAACAAACAAACTCTTCAGCTTTATAATATTAGTATAGATTGCAATGGCCGTAGAGACCACGGCCGTTGTGAAATACGGTCGAAACGTCGGGCAATAAAACAAAGGTATTTAGCCTTAAAATAAAATATTTACGCGATTAAGACCCGTAGCTTATAAAATTCTGTAAGGTGTACCAATTGCGAAAGTTTACGATCATATATGTATACTCTACCGACAATATAACACCTACATTAGCTGATGACCAAAACAAATAGGAAAAGTCTCTGGCTAAAGGATGCAAACACCCCTGATAAGTACTGGTTCCGGACTTTAGTCGACAAACGGTAAAAGAGACACAATAGTCCTTCACCAACTCCACCATCAAACCCTCAGTTTAGGTGCCTTTCATGCGGACGTTACTATTTATTTATTTAAAACTTTAGGCACAAAGTTGTACAGAGGTGGACTTAATGCTAAAAGCATTCTCTGCCAGTCTACCTTAGGGTGATGTAGAAATGGAATGTGTGAAAGGTGCAGTACTATCGCTCCCGCATTGGATTTGACAGTCACTCCGTTATCAATAATCTATCTTTCAATGGATTTCGCAACTAAAGATCAGGTGCGGATCCAACGGATGAGGGCAATAGCGGCAATTCCCCCCCTCCCCCTGACTCATGAACTTTCAATACAATTTGCCATACAATTGGTCCGCATTGACAGGCAATTATCCCCTCCTAGAGTCCTCTTGCATGACGACAAATGTTCCACTCTTGCCATCTCGGCGTCGACCACATGCACCCCCTGTAATGTAGGTACTCTATTGTATCTAGATAGAGGCCGGGATATGAAGCCCGGAAGTCGCTGTGACCTAAAAGATCTATTGTGACGCCTCTTTATTCCTTAAAGGATATCTCCAAGGCTGTCAGGCTGGAAGTCGACTATGTATCTTGGTGGAGTGGCCTTAACGTCGTCAGGTGTGATTAAGTGCCCTCCAAGGTGGCGGCTTCTGTAATTGCCTCGCAGCCACAGAGGATGTGTATAGGTGTTTCCTCATCCTTTTGGCAGAACCTGCAAACTTTAGTATCGATAAGACGCATCTTGTGCATGTGTTTGTTTAGGATGCAGTGCTCAGTAAGGGTTCTGGTAAGAATTCTGATCTGATTCTTACTCATAGAAAGCGCCTCTTTAGTGAACCTTGCGTTGAAGCCCCCTAAGAGCGCTTTGGAGTCCTCTTGATCTGGTGACTTTGACCAGAGCTTTAAACATTAAGTGAATTCCTGCAACTCGGCACTACACCCTGAAGTAAATTCTTACAACTCTGCCCCGCACTCTGAAGGACATTACGCCTGCAACTCAGCACTACACGCTCAAGTGTATTCCTATGCAACTCTGCCCTGCACACTGAAGGGCATTCCTGCAACTCGGCACTGCACTCTGAAGTGCATGCCTGCGACTCTGCGCCGCACCCGAAGTGCATTCCTGCGACTCTGCGCCGCACTCCAAAGTGCATTCCTGGATCCTCATACAATAACTTTTTAAACTGTATATTAACTTGTGTAAATTATCAGGTCCTGATCTTATTTTTTAATTAGGCTTAAGTTTTTACCCCTGTGTACCTCTTCTATTTCTACTGTAAACTAGTTTTATCTATCTTAGCCCGATGTCATCAAGATTGGATAGAAAGTTATAATGAAAAATCTTTGACAAAAGGTTTGGTACAAAATAATACACTGATTTTGTATTATTTTGTGCCAAATACCGTTTCTCAAAGATTCCTCCACGTATTCCATGGCTTGTTGATCATGTGTATACACGTAGTATGTTAGTTACAGCTTTTAAGCTTCGTTCCGGACACATGCCACTGAGAAAATTTGCACACTTAATGAGGAAAGTAGATACTCCTCTTTGTGAGAGTTGCAATAATAAATAAGATGTGCAACATGTCTTAGTGGAATGTGTGAGGAATGAACCTGCAAGAAACAGATTAATTAGTTTACTTAAGATAAACACTCTAGATTTGGGAATATTTTTGTTGATCCTAGCCAAGCCTGTCAGATGAACCTCAGTTTATATATGAGTTAGTTTTAGACAGATATAATTTTACATGCATTGTATTATACACCAAGGTTAGGTTACTATGGAACCGACGTAAATTGTATTTAAAGGTTCCTAAAAATATAGAGAAAAAAAATCTATCTTAGCCTTTAGTTTCTTTCATTATAGCTCTAACTCTATATAATCTTACATTACATTACAGTACAATACAATCACTCGAGTGTAAAATATAATAAATTCCTTAAACCCTTATTGTTTCGCTATGTCTGTCCGTCCGTCTGCAGCTTAGCAGAAAACTGCAATTTTGCATGGATACACATATTACTATCGCCAACAAAGAGAAAGGATAAAACCTTGAAAATCATTTTTCTTGAGGGTATCTGGCATATATGTAAAGTGATTTCTTGTGATTATTTTTTCCACCTACCAAATCGTGTGGGGTATCATTAGATAGGTATTTTGTTTGGGGCTTGTGAAGATTATTTTTTGATTGGATCAATTTATGAAATATTAAGTTTTAAAGTACAAATTTTTGTAAGAGTCAAGTGTCGTCCCCCCCCCCCCTTTGCTGCTAAATGGATGATGTTGTGAAAAAATCACGGCATTTAAAGAAATTAAAAGGAAAACTACCACAGCTAAGTAGGCTTCAAGTACAAGTTTACGAGTAACAGCTAATCAAATTATTTATAAAAAAAAAAAATTAACGCCGGTCACGGTTCAAGTGTCACGAGCCAATTTATGGTTTAAAAATCCCGCGTTCCAGACAAAATGCACCTGGGCCTCTAGACAAATGGCATTCTATTTTACGCGATTAGAGTTTACGCTAATCCAATAGAATGACGTCGTTGCGCGCCCACAACTGCTATAAAAAAAAAAAAAAAAAAGACCTCTTCCCTCCAATATTAATCGGTACAGACTATGGCTCGCACATTATGTGCATACGCCAGTTTCAAGTATAATTACTTTCTAATTTTCTTCTTTCAATCACAAAGTCTCGTTCTTGTCCAGTTATCACGTATTTAAAGTATATTTTACACTGTTTTACACTTTAAACGCGGAGCTGTAAAAATAGCGACATGTCAGTTTGCCGCCATTTTTACAACTCAAAAAAAAAAAATATAATCTCATATTAACAATTTTCGTATTTAGAGTGTTGCACGCGCTACGACGTCACTCTATTCCATTAACGTAATAGTACGGGTTCCCTAGAACAAAATTTTAAAATGATACATATCAAGCTGGAATTGACATGGTAGCTTCGTTTCGTCGAGACTCCCAACTATATGTATACGACAACTTTATATAGTGGTACGTTAGTGAAAAAAACAGGTGTTAAATATTACAAACTTAACTTTGCTGTTGGAAAACTATTGTCCCCATACATCAATATAGGCCGCGATTAATTTTTCTTTTAAATTCCAGCTTGATATGTATCATTTTAAAATTTGTTCTAGGGAACCCGTACTATAAACTCGAATCGTACAAAATGCCAATTGTCACTATGCCGCCTCCCTTGTGATGATATTTCGTGATAAGTATTTTTTGACAAAATATTTACAATTGATGATATCATACAACTGATAGGATGGCTAGACTTGTTATTGTTAAATAGAAGCCTTTAACGGGTAATAGTAGTGATATTGCCCTTGCAGTTCTTGCACGTCATTACTATTTTGCTTCTTATTTTTGAGTTATTTTAATTGTGAAAATAACCGTGCGTATAATAACGTAAGTACGTAATGAGATACGATTACGATATTGAAATTTACGAGCAAATGTGTTATAAATTCAATTTACTTTATCCTTTATCGGATAGAAACGGCTTTTCCACTCAGATATCGAAGATCCAAAATACTCTTTACGAGATGGGAGTATAAAAAAGATTTTTTACAACTCCGCATCTATATGCGGAGTTGTAAAAAATCTTTTTTATACTCCTTGTGTGAAAAAAAATAGTTTCAAAGTGTACAATAACTACTTGACACTGGCAGAAATTACCCAAAACCCAACTAGATTGTCATAAACTTAAAAACATTACTTTTAAAATACAGGTTTACTAAATTTAGAGCTGCCAAAGAGAGCATAGGACGCAAAAACATCACGTGTATGTAAACTGGCTTTACCATAACATCAAACATCAATATAACACCACAAGATAACAAAAGTACAGAAAGTAAACGCCGAACAAAGAGCGTTTGAGCCACGCACGCATAGACAGCAATCGTGGACAGGGAATCTCGAGTCACCTTCCGAAGAAAGTCACCAGAAAGCAGTCTATTGTATCAGGGGCCCCCAGGGCTACATGAGCCCCGTCTTACCTCCCCCCCCCCTCCCGTGCCAGCGACACACAATGGTTATGATGATAAGTATGTGTGACGCCTCTAACAAATTTTGAGACGTATCTGTAACTCTGTGTCCGTGAACGAGTGTGTAATGAGTATGTATTAATGCGTGACTTGAGGTACAGTCGGCCAAAAATGTGGTCTTTTTTATTTCCCTAACCTAAAACAAAAAGGTTGTTTTTCCCCTTCAATAATATGCTAACAGTTACTTACATATCTCAAACTTATCGCTATTTTGGTAAAAGGCGCTAGGTAGCAATGGGCCCCAAAAACTCAAATTCGAAAAACAATTTTTAGCAAAAAATCCGTCTCAAAAATCACGTTAATTGTATATCAGCTATTATAATTTTCTGATGTGTGCAAATGTCCACAAAAAAGCGCTGATAGACAAAGTTACTCTAGTTCGGGGCTAAACCAGTGCTGCTTGTAGTCCAAACTCTTGAGTGATTGTACGTATGATGATTACCTTCTGTTAGTCTAGGTATTTTGTGGCAACACAATAATATCGAAGTCACCACTGTTTTGCATAAAACGAATATATCTTTGACCTTGGACGCTTGCCTTATCCAACGCGAGACAAATGCTTTCGCCACGCGACGCGGGCGCAGTCGTCGACTCACTTATTTGGCACTTGAAGAAACAAATGAATAACGCTGTTGCCCTCTCAATATCGTTCAAAATTTAAAACAATTCTTCTTGAAAACATTCAAGAAAATCAAAATTTGGTAGTTGACTACAATAAAAATAAATTATTTTATACTAATCAGGTAATAGTGGATCTTAAACTGCTCTGAAAATAAGTGTTCTTTTATAATTTAACATGTTTTTAATACTAAAAGTAGTGATTTTACGACGTCATAGGTTATTACACCATACACACTTCCTACAGAGCTTGTCGTTTTAACATTTCATAAAAAGAGACTGATTTGACTTGACAGTCAACATCCCTATTCTTTAAACACTTAGGAAATAAAAGCAACGCTTTTGATACGTTACGAACTTAAGATTCTATGTATAACAAAAGAACAAGGCAACAAAAACTCCCACTCAACTTCCTAGTAGTTCCGTGGAAGAAGTTCCGTATCGGAACAAGTGGGATTTTTGGAACAATCATTGATTAAATATTAATATTTTGTAATTCCGTTGTAGATTTCTTTCTCCTTTCTACTTATTAATGTAGATCTTTTCCATTTTAGTAATAAGACAAAAATTTACGTACTTGTGCGTTATTGTAATGTTAATAAATATTTTCAAATTATCAATTTTTACATATTAGCCGAAGAACCGACAACCGTTGGGGTAAACGAGTTCTTGAGTGGAGACCGCGGCTCGGCAAACGTAGTGTAGGACGCCCTCAGGCCAGGTGGAGTGATGATTTACGCAAAACGGCTGGCAGGAGCTGGATGCGAGAAGCCGAAGATAGAACAAAGTGGCGTGCAATTGGAGAGGCCTATGTCCAGCAGTGGACTGCGATAGGCTGATGATAACAATTTTTACAATGTTTGTAGGTAGTTTAGGAACATATCATAAATTCAATGTGAAGGTAAAGTGCTGCCAGTAATATATTACACCATGGTAGATTAGTGATGCAAATATATTAGGTACCTGTTTATTAAAAGATCGATCTCATGATACAATAAATCAATAATGAGCCTCAATGGATACAACGTAGTAATACAACAAAAATAAAAACTATAATCATATCATCATTTATTTGTATAAAATAAGGGTGTAATGAGGTCTTATATACATATGCATCGTCCATTATCCTTATAACTCCTAAGCAGGTGTACAAATTGTTATAAAGTTGAAGAAAAAAAAAAAAAATGTCAACATAATAAAATCAATGAAATCTAAAATCTATAATAATACTAGTAATCACATAACATTTGATGTCCCATTAATAAATAACATTATTAATTTAAATAAAATTACCATTCATAAAAATTTTTTTGTAACAATATTGCTCTTAATTTTCTTTTAAATATTGGCAATGGTTGACTCCATAAGCAAACTTTATTAAATATTTTGATGCACATGTAAAGACAATTTTTCAGAATTATTGTAGTTCTGGGAGCCCTTTCCAAAACTAGCCTTTCTCCATGCCTTGTGTTTCTAGGATATAATTCTTTCGCTGTTTTAAAAAGATTGAAATGAGCTTGAAAATTGGCCAAAGTTAGTTCTGTTATCGAATAAACAAATATAAATGTTAGTCCATTTATTGTGATGAGTTTAGGGAAATTTTTAATTCGCAACACTGGATTCAATGTAGTAATTTTTTTTTAATTTTTTTTGAGCGATTTTGACATTTGTTGCTATCGCCGTCATGCGGGCGACTCACACTTGTCCGGTGTTTGTAAGTGTTTTGTCCTTTCTATTACAATCAAAACACTATACAGTAGACGGTTGACGTTCCTTGATATTGTTGGATACAGGGTCTATAATCACATTTTTTTTTTATTTTCGCGCCAATCCCGTGCGAACTGTCAAAATCTTGTCATAATGGTAAATAGATAGCTGCACTTAGAAATGCATCAACGCGCATGCGCGGCGGACATCTTTAAGCGCGCCGCGGATGCGCCAGTTCGCGTTTCATTTTGGCCATGTGTAAGTTACACATACGATTAGGGTGGGGGCAATAAAATCCTTCTGGGGGCTCTAAGTGGGGGACACAAGAGGCAAATGGGCAAAGAAATTCAATCTAATATATAAAATTCTCGTGTCACAGTTTTCGTTGCCATACTCCTCCGAAACGGCTTGACCGATTTTGATGAAATTTTGTGTGCATATTGGGTAGGTCTGAGAATCGGACAACATCTATTTTTCATTCCCCTAAGAGTTTGTTTGTTTGTTTGAACGCGATAATCTCAGGAACTACTGGGCCGCATTGAAAAAATATTTTATTGTTGGATAGCCCATTTATCGAGGAAGGCTATAGGTTATAACATCACGCTACGACCAATAGGAGCGGAGCAGCAATGAAAAATGTTGTAAAAAAAAAAAGGGAAAATTTACGCAGACGAAGTTGCGCGGGTCAGCTAGTACTATATAAAATAGAAATTCGGTACACAAGACAATCGTCTGGGGGGTTGCACATGCTCCCGAGCCGCCCCTGGATCCGCCTATGCATATAGACACTAGGTTTTTCTGTATGTATGTATCATAGTAGCACAGTTCTACGAATCTCCTAATTATTTGTATGACTCAATGTCAGCGGCGATGAATACTTATTCTGTTACTAAATTGAATTATTCGATGTTTTCCTCATCTTTTGTGCCTTAGATACAACTGATACAGCTATACTTGAGTCAGCTTCCGCTTTATAGATCCCTAAGATCAATTAACGAAATATAAATAGTCAACGGAGCCAAATCGCTTATACGTAGTTGTACCTATTCAAAAACAAGTTGATAAAACACTCATCGAAAAGATGAATAATATCGAAATTCAGATTCTTGCCCTTGGCACTTGGCATAGGCGGATCAAGGAGAAGCATGGTGTCACGTGCCCCCCTCATCCCAGGCGGTTGTCCCAGAACGATTTATTTGGGACAACCCATTCGCCCCTGGCCCTTGGTAAAACCGACCCGACCCTTAGGAAAATAGGTGAAATTTGCTTAGCTCGCTTTTTTTAAACACTCTATCATCATTAATACAATTTGAAAAGATTAAAAACAATTATTAATTTTAAATTGTTTTTTTATATAAACAATGTTCATACTTTATGAAAGACTGACCCGAAGTCTACCCGTGACCACGGCCGTTGCAATACGATCAAAACGTCTGGGCAATAAACAGGGTATTTTACCTTAAATTATTCACGCGATTAAGAGCCGTAGTATATATAATTACATAATGTAAGTAGTGCTACTACTAAGTTCCTACTTGACTTCTTACAGCCTAATTCCTGTAAACAATCATCAACTCGTTTTTGCCAAGGGTTAAACATGATCGGAAGTTAGAAATCGTGAGATGAACATGAACTAAGACTACATCTGAACGCATAGGACATAACTACTCATCTACGATTAACTAATTATTAAATAAAATAAATTGGTACTTAGTGATAAACCAAGACTAACCAAATATATATAACAAAAACTGCCTACAGTACGATCAACGTAACTTGACCGGATTGAAGTTAGGTTTTTATCACTTTCGCGCATGTCATAGATATGCGACCCTAAAATTACTAACGAAAACGATTAATTATGTTTAATCGATTAAAAATACTAACAAAATTTTAATTCAACAATATAAAAACACTATTTAGGTAAGTTCATAAAAGTTTTAATTTAGAACAGTTACAATAAATACTAAAAAAACTTTGAAAACAATTTCTTTACGAAAATAATCACAAAAAAACATGATATGACAATGTAATGCGTAATCGCATCTCTAATTCTCTTGGTTTAGTTACCGCCCCCGCCCCCCGCTTCCTGTCACCATTTACTTCCGAAAATGCATCTGCGCAACCGCTTGTCGCCTACTTTAGTCCGGCATAGTTACGTATAGTGCTGCAGAATATTCCGACCACTGTACGCCGTTATTCAAAGAACTGAAAATACTCCCACTTCCATGCTTGTACATTTTTGAACTCTGTTTATTTGTGAAGAAATATCCTAAACTGTTTCCATTGAATGAACAGGTCTCTGCAAGACTGGCTAAAAATAATATTGGGAAACTGCGTATTCCATTTCAACGGCTCCAATTATGTGATAGAAACGTTAATTTTATGGCAGTAAAAGTTTATAATAAGTTACCAAATACAATTAGAATATTACCTTTGAATAAATTTAGAAATGTGATGTTTTCTTGGCTTCTGGATAAATGTTTTTATTCAGTGAATGAATTTCTAAATTGTACATTTTGACATTATAATAATATTGGGTATTACTTATTTTGACCATAATCATCATAATTTCAAGTAGTAACTGAATATTGACATTATACCTGAATACCTACATTATTTCTAATTATATCATTTGACATTAACACTTATTTTTAAATTATATATCTTGACATTGTAACTAATTGATAATTGTACATTTTGACATTATAATAATATTGGGTATTACTTATTAGACCGTAATCATCTTAATTTCAATTGGTAACTAGTGTTGCCCAAATGCAAGAACAAGACGAGACTTAGCCAGTCTTGGTCTTGGTCTTGCGCCAATACACCTGGTCTTGGTCTTGGTCTTGGTCTTGCGCTCCCAGTCTTGGTCTTGGTCTTGGTCTTGCAGCAAGAGTCTTGCAAGTCTTGCAATTACCTATTAGTCTATTACTATTTATTAAAGTTTACTTTAAATCTTAGAAAAACGTATTAGAATTGGAACATTGTGAGCTTGAATTAACATAGCCATAGTAAAGATCAAGCAGATTAATAAGTAACTGAAGATTTGATAAGAAATTCGAAAAATCAACTGACCTATATGTCGTTTTCCATGGAAGTAACTGTTTCTTAATAAACATTTATGATTTATAAGCTTACATTTGCTAAAACATGTAAAAAAACAAATTAATTACAATAACTTGACTGTATTTTAAAGAACAATACTTATCTGTCTAGAAAGAGATTGAACCCTCAACTTATAAGAAATTTAATAAAAGAGTTTACGATTTATCATTTATTTGAATAAAAAATAAAATACAACACAAATCAACAGCTTTATCATTAGGTTATGATACTTTATATAATTTTTTTTGACCAAGAATTAATACAAAGTAACCATCTGGCTGACTCATCACTTAACCTATTTCTATGTTTTCTAATTACTAATGATGCTTTAGAAAATAACCTCTCAGCAGGTACTGAAGTTGCAGGTATTGAGAGAAAATCACGGGCCATTTTCGATAAAATCGGATACTCTGTCTCATGCGTCCTCCACCAATCTAAAATGTCTTCCGAGCTGGCAGTTCTTGGTTTTCTCAGGTACTCCTCCAACTCGTCTATCACTAATCCTTGAAGACAAGATCCAGATGACGTCGAGGGACATTCATAGAGTTTATCAAAGTCTATTACGTCTTCATCTTCATCACATACTTTATTTTCTTTTTCTGGTAATTCCAGAGATTTGTTCAGTGAGTGTAGACTTTTATATTCTTCATAAAGTTCATTGAACTTGCGCAGACTTTCTGTTTTAAGTTGCTTCCCCCACATTGTCAGGTCAAAAGTCTGAGCCTTATGCCTTGGGTCTAAAATTAAAGAAGTACAATAAATCCAGTTGCTCTTCTTGTAATGTTTAAGCATTTTGTCTCGAGCTGCTTGGAAAGCTAGAATGAGCCTTTCATCCACTTCAGATCGATTAGGTTTCTCATCTAACTGTTTTACCATGGATTCAATTTTATCTAGCAAGAGATTGAATGATACAATGACTAGCGGTAATGTAACATATTTGTCTCCACCAAGTTTTGTACTTAAAAGTTTAAAGTTTATTAGAAATTTATGTAATTTTTCGAGTACCTGCCATTCATTAGCTGTGATTTGAAAATCATTTAATTCGGTGACAGAACTGCACAATATGTCAATGCCCGCTCTCACTTTTAAACCAAATCCAATCATATCATGTGTGGAATTCCATCTCGTTGGACAGTCAAGAATGGCATTTAGATTTGATGGCACGCCAGCTGCTTCACAAGCAGACTGAAACTTCTTCTTCACTATCTCACTTCTTTTTATTTTACTGGAAATACTGCGTAACTTTGTTACAGATGTACGCGAGTCAGCAATATTTGGTGCAGATTCTTCATCTTCCTCATCCTCAGTTTCGTCTGCATAGTCTTCGTACTGCTGATCTTGCGCGTTAGTGTCAGACTCACAGTGTAATGCTAAGGTCTTTAATAAATCTTGTACACCAAGGTTTAAAATGTGAGCAAAGCACCGGAAATGTTGATTGTCTGAATCAAAGTGTGGCGGCAGCTGTTTGCCCAGTTCATACATGAATTTGGTATTTGCAGTTGCGTTGTCGACCGTGATACCTTGTATTTTATCAATTATGCCATATTCCAATAAACATTCATGGAAAATCGTTGCAATATCTTCCCCAGTATGTCGACCGCGTGATGGTATAAAATCAAGAACTACAGATTGATACTTCCATGCGTTGTCTATATAATGAATAGTAACCCCGTAGTAACTCCTACCAGCAATTGACGTCCACCCATCAATGGTAAAAGACATTTTAGATGATAATTGTTGAAGTCGTTCCTTGAGATTCAATTGGAGCTCTTCAAATCGCTCTTTGACTTTCCTTCTAAGTGTAGACCTTTTAGGAAACACCATATTAGGGCAAATACGTCGAAAATATACTTGTGTAGCTTCGTCATCGAAAAATGAGAAGGGAAGATATTTTTTCACCACCCAATCAACTGTAGCTGTCGTGATGTTGTCACTGCTGTTTTCCGACTGAAACAAAACAATAAATCTTGTGTTATTAGGTTTGAGCGTATAAGAGGAGGAGGTTTGTTGTTGTTAAATCGAGAAAATCGTTAAATTGATATTTGTTATATTAAGGTTGCACTGTACTGTAATTTACCAAAATAAAGTACTTAGTTGTTACTGGCCGATTAACTGAAAATATGGGTGTTTATAAAAAATATTTAAGACGATAATTACATACTTAATATGTCGCACCCCTAGATGAAAACTGTGAAAACACCACTAACTCAAAAATACTTACGTAAGTTAATGGCGTTTTTGAAAGTATCGCATGAATAGCTACGCGGAGTTAAAATTCTTTTAACTGTTAAAAAAATATTCTTACCTGTCCACTTCCAGCGGTTACTAAAAAGCTTGTGATATCTCCACTTAATTTTGGTTTAACAGGAAGAAATATTTCTGATTCCTTTTTGTGGAAAGATATTAGATGTTTCCTTAAGCCTGAAGTGTTTCTGTTTTTCATTTTTATTTCAATCTTTTTATGTTGGCACAATTTACAGAAGGCAGTTTGGGATGCATGAATTATTTCGAAAAACTCCTCAAATTTGCTTTTGGGTCTTTTAGATCTGTGACTCAAACTCTCGTTACTCGGACTAGAATAATTTGAATCTTCGTCACTCATATTAAATTGTACACGTGATACGTTTTTAGAAAACAACGAGAATTAGTAAAAACAATTATCAAGTTAGACTCGAAGCACAGCTCAATTGGAAATGACTGGAATTAAAATAATTCCTTTATTTATAGTACGTTTCCTTGCTTTACCGCGCCGCCTCGCCACGTGCCGGCTCTATGAAAAGGATGCCGCCGCAAATCAAACAATGCCGCGTGCGGCGTACAAACACACACTAAATATTACCTACTTGTACAGACGCGACGCGTGAATAAAATAGAATTAGTGCCAATCACTATTCTTTACATATAAGTGAATGTTTTGGCGTACATCTATACTAATATTATAAAGCTGAAGAGTTCGTTTGTATGTTTGATGACAGAAGTTTTAAAATAAATAAATAAGTCCTGAACGTCACTATACCTCCAAAGTTACTATTCCTCGTGGACGAAGTCGCGGGCACAGCTAGTAAATACTTACTCTCATCATCTCTCTCAGAGATATTCGGGCTGGTAAGTAATACAAAACTCTTATCGCAGGCTTTTTATTTTATTAGTAGGTAAGTACCTACGCTTTTTATATTATTTTATTAGTTTTGTAGAATTTTTTTACACGTTTCAAGTATATTTAAAAGTGGCTACAATATTTATTAAACGGGTGATATTTGAACACTTTTTTGCTATTTTTTCTTGTAAAAACTTAAGAAATATAATGACTAAATGTACAATAATAGTACCTAAGTAATTAGTTTAAAACCATATAAGTAATCAATATTATAATATATACTTACTAGAATGAATTAATATGACATCTACTACCTATCCTTACCATTTTATCCTAATCATAATACTACTTGCGTGATCAGTATAATGTATTCATTTTCATTCTAAGCACTCTGAAACTTATTTATTCTTTGGAACACCTGTAGGTACTCTACTAGGAAATTATTTTGCATGAGTATACCTTCGCCCTATGGCGGCAATCAAATAGTGTCAAATGTTATGATTTCGGCGTGGCGGCAACGATTGTTTTAGATTTCAAAAGAAGCCGCCGGCGCGTGTATCATAACCATGTACTTCCGAAAAGCGGCAAATTTCTTTGAGAAGTAAGTACAAAACCTTTGATGCCGCATTATCAAAGTGCCGATGGTTAAAACATAACTATGCATGCACTCAGTTTGATTTTAATAGATATTTTTTTATTCGCTATGTTTATGGTATTAGTCGTAATGCGCATAGGTCCAGTTTTTCATATTCTTTGATACAGTTTTTTGCGTCTCATAGAATTCCTAAGCGTACCTACCTATACACCGAACTGTTACACCTAACTACTCAGTGAAATAGCGCTAAGTCCTAGCTGCAAGACGCAAGAGTCTTGCAGGCTATGTCTTGTTCTTGCTCAAGTCTTGCACGGTCAGTCTTGGTCTTGGTCTTGCTAAAAATACGCGGTCTTGTTCTTGGTCTTGGTCTTGCAAAAACGCAAGAACAAGACCAAGACTGCAAGACCAAGACTGAATTTGGGCAACACTATTGGTAACTGAATATTGACATTATATCTGAATAACTACATTATTTCTAATTATATTATTTGACATTAACACTTATTATTAAATTATATATCTTGACATTGTAACTAATTGATAAATAATTTGCATCATTAAATATTTCCTTAAAATTTATGAAATGTAAGTTGTGCATGCGTACTTAATCAAATATTTCTGCACCAAAATCTGGTAGTATATGTGAACCAATTTACAATGTATGACCTCAATGTACCATATACTGAGAAATAAATATATTATTATTCTCTTTATTTCTTTTTTTTCTTATAAATTACATTTTTAAATATATATATAAATAATACATTTAAAAATATAAAAAATAGTGTCCCACCGGCATCGGGTACAGGGGCCAAGCTACCGGTGGTTACGGCCCCAGAGAAAGGAACCTCCTCACAATGCGAGCCGTGTCCAGAAGTACTGCCTTCTGCATCAAGCGCTTGATCCAACCGTCTAACGCGAGCCTCTCAAGGTGTTGGTCGAGGCTCTTGGCAATCAAACCATTAACGGAGACGACTATCGGTACAATGATTGCCGAATCAACATCCCACATGTCGACAATCTCGTGCGCCAGATCCAGATATTTTATTTGTTTATCCTTTTCGGCTTTCACGAGATTTTCGTCATGGGGGATGGTGATGTCGACAATCATTGCACGGCGCTCAGATCGGTCTATCAGCACAATATCAGGCTTGTTAGCGACAACAGTCCTGTCTGTGATGATAGAGCGATCCCAGTACAACGTGATACGACTATTCTCAAGAACTGGCTCAGCAACGTACCTGTAGTACGGGACTTCAACGTCCACAAGGTGGTATTTCAGAGCAAGTTGCTGGTGGATTATCCTGGCTACTTGATTGTGTCTGTGCAAGTACTCGCCGTTAGCAAGACGTGAACAGCCGGAAACGATATGTCTGAGGGACTCACCAGGTCGGTGACATGCACGACAGATGTCAACAGTGCCATCCCTCAGTATATATTTCCGGTAGTTATTCGTCATGATAACTTCGTCAGCAATTGCACAGACAAAACCCTCTGTTTCCCCGAAGAGGTCACCGAACCGTAGCCAGGCCACAGATGCTAGTAGGTCCACATCGGGCCCATGAAGAGCCCGAAAGAACCTACCGTGAAGCTCCTTGCTCTGCCATACCTCCCTGCGTTCGTTGACTCCAAGTACTACAGGCCTGCGCCAGTTCTCTTTAGCCAAGGAGAGCGGGGTAAGCCCGGTGTCCACCGCGACAACATCCCGATGCACACCCACGTCCATATGGAGAAAATATTCTCTGAGATTGTATATCTCGCGGTTATGAAGGGACTTGAGGTTCAACAAACCCCGGCCCCCACACTTCCGCGGGATATACAATCTCATCACAGATGAACGCGGGTGATGCATTCGGTATGACGTCATGAGTGTACGGACTTTTCGATCCAGGGTGTCTAATTCTGTCTGAGTCCACTTGAGTATACCGAAGGAGTACATTAGAAGTGGCATGACCCAACTGTTGCAAGCCCGGATCTTATTGCCACCTGACAAAAGGCTATTAAGCACTTTTTTCAGGCGACCGAAGAAACGTTCTTGCAACTGCTGTTTCATGTCAACCTCATTAATGCACAATGCCTGCGATATACCCAAATACTTATAGGTCTCGGTTGCGAGAAGTGATCTTAAGTGAATGGAATCCGAGAGTTGAGTCCCTTCGGATTCCACTACCCGCCCTCGCTTTATATGAACGACTGCACATTTGTCAACACCAAACTCCATTCTAATAGAATTACTAAAGGTTTCAGTTACCTTCAGTAACGCTATTAGTTGTGAGCTGGTGGGAGCAAAGAGCTTCAAGTCATCCATATAAAGCAAGTGAGATATAACCTGACCACCACGTCGCAACCTGCAACCTAGCCCTGAACCCTCTAGTAAGGTACTAAGTGGGTTCAGTGCTAGGCAGAACCAAAGGGGACTCAGAGTGTCACCTTGGAATATACCCCGCTCAATCCTTATAGGTACGCCGCCACTTTCTTGGATCCCTCGGCACCCTGGATAGGTAAGAACCGTATTCCATTGTCCCATACACGACTTCAAGAAGGTGCATAAAGTTGTATTAACTTTATACAACTTCAGCACCCTCAGAAGCCATGTATGTGGCACGGAGTCATACGCCTTCTTATAATCTATCCAACATGCCGATAGATCCTTTCGGTTGCGGCGAACCTGCTGGCTAATAGTCATATCAATGAGGAGAAGCTCTTTAGTACCCCGGGCCCCACTTCTACATCCATTCTGAGAGGTACACATGATGGAGTTTGTGTGTATATGTTTATTTATTTTAGCTCTCAGAATGGATGTAAGAAGTTTATAGATCGATGGTAAACAAGTTATCGGTCTATAATTTCTAGGGTCTGAGGTACTACCGGTCTTATAGAGCAGGTGGGTCACTCCTTTAGTCATAAAGGCTGGCAGGGACGCAGATTCTAGGGCGGATTGGAATTGCGATGCCAAACAAGCGTGCGAACTGCGTAGCCATTTCAGCCAAAAGTTGTGCAGTCCGTCTGGGCCTGGAGATTTCCAATTAGAAAAAGGACGGACTGCACTGGCTACGTCTGTGCTGTTAATGTTAATATCTTCCATTTCCGGAATAAGTTCGCACGCTCGTTCAACGTCACGCATCCATTCCCCCTCTGTGTGGGTGACAGGCACCGACCAAATGTTACGCCAAAACGAGCTTGTCGCTTCAGCATTTGGTAGATGCCCGCCATCCACACCTTGATCCGTTCGCTGCCAGTCTCTATACACCCACCTTTGGTCCCTTTGGAACATGCAGTTCACGTTATACCTGTCCACGCGTTTTTTGTACCTGCGTATTCGGTTTGCCCATGCATAGATTTTTTGCTTCAGGAAGTCGATGCGCTCTGTGACACGCGACATATAATCCTGAGGTCTGATGTCAGTCCCCAAGAATGCCCGTTTCACAAAGCGCATCACTCTCGGGCGAGTGTTCCCGGTCCTGAAGCAGGACAACTTGCCGATGAGTACCCTTGCCCCGGCAATACGGCGCTCAATCCTGCATTGCCACGCGGGTACGGCGCACCTTGGTCGTATAGTAGGGGTTTCTGCTAAAAGCTTAACACCTCCTATACGACATGCCGCAACAGCTGCACAATACAGGATTGAGTGGGTATCGCCGAGGTCTTCGCTATTGTCTAGGTAAGTAGGCAATAACGAATCAAGAGCACACACCAGCGAAATGTTCCGTCTATGCATAGGTAACCGAGGCAGGCGTGGCCTAATATTGTGGGGCGTGGACCGATATTCGCGAAGCGCAAATTCCAAAGCGGCCTTAATCTCCTCATTGCACTGAGTACTTACCACAATAGCCGCGGTATCCGGCCCCGTAGCTTCACAGTCAACTACATTTGTAGGAACCTGTACCGGGGCAGGGATCTCGCGGCTAGTCTGGGCGTACTCCGAGCGTAGTCTCTCAAGTGCGGCCTCATCTAGCAGATGACAGCGCTGAATGGCCCGCACTTGGTCCGACAATCGTTGTGCCGAAACGTTGACAGTCGGCTCAAGCACCTGAAACAGAGGCAGCATCCGTTCACGGTACACAGTAAGGTTAGTTCCCCCCTCTGTAGCCGCAAAATATGCCCGCATGACGTTCTCGTTCATCAACGTCGTCCATCGCATGCGGCGCACATCACCACCGACAGCGGGGGCCCTGTTTGAGGCCGGTGGGCCTCGGGGTCCTAAGCTGGTCGGCGGCCGGCCTCTCCCTCGCCGACGTACAGGTGGTGGCGACGTTGGCGGAGAGAAATACTCGTCACTCGACGAGCTCGACGCCTCAGCAACGGCTGGTGTTGAACCCTGTGGTTGCGAGGCGGAGCGGAGAGACGAGTCCGGGGTTGGAGGGTGTGCTGTTCTGTCTCTGGCTCTGCTTCTAGTTATCATGTGGCTGTAGTTAAATCATTTTTTCCTTGTTATTATTAATTTTCATTTTGACATGTAACGTCATAGTGTAAATTTCTTGGCTATTGTCCGGTTTTGCGAATTTATGGGAGTTATAATAATTTAGAAGTACCTATTTATGCTGGAGTATATTTGATTAAAGTACCTATTAAAAGAACATTTGCGAAATATTATAATATAAAATAAAATATTTGGTGAAAATTTTACGACACACGTCAACCGTCATTCAGTGTTGCCAGTTATTATATTATTATTATTATTATTATTATTATTATTATTACGTTTAACCAACTGTAGCAATGTGTGTCAGTATCAACAATAAACTGCCAAACCATCTAAAAAGCCTGAATATTCGATTATTTAGAAAAAAGCTGGCTAAATGAAGCCAATTTTTATAGTTTAAAAGAGTGTCTGAACAAAAAAAGTTGACGACTTTGTATATTTTTAAAGATTTTTTTGCATGCAAATATATTTTGTACCTATTTTATTTGTAACACCACCAAAAACCATGTTTTATGCAAATAAAAATGTATTATTGAAACGAAGTTCCTTATCGCGCGTTGTGAAAGGGAGAAAAAAGAAGGAAAAAAATCTCACGAAAAGTTGTAACGACACTTTTTGACACACACAAGCCGGCGTGCGTGTAAGATATGAACATCTAATTTGACGAAGAAGTCACCTGTCGATTTGGTCTAGAGGCATAAATTCGGTACACGGTATTGGTGACAATTGTGCAGTTGTGGGTTCGAGCCTTCGGTATACAATCGTCTTTTTGTAAGTTATTTTCGTTTCGTCTTTCTATTTCGCATTGAACAGTGTGGTGTTGCTAAGATTATAAAAAAAAAAAATAAGATAAGAACTTCGTTCCATCTGGGTGTCCTTTAACACCTCTCAAGTTTTTTTATTATTATTTATTATTATTATTAACTACTTGGCCCAATAGCCTGATCGTAAGATTCACTTCCTGCGTTAACGATACACAGACGCCCCAACTGGTCTTCTTCACGACCATCTCATATCATTCATGTTATTATAGTTTGATGAACAATACACGAACCCTATTGGCAGAATTCATCACTTGAGCTAAACCATATCGGATCGTCTGTTAGGGGTTTTATGAGTATTTTATGAGTCCCCTGCTCGGAAATCTCTCGGGGAGCGTTAATGGTGTCCGCTCCCTAATCGAGTTAGCATCGATTCATTCGGTGTCCCTCTCCTGGCATAAAAATGTCATATTGCTCGATTGTACCACGAGCGAACTACTGTAGTAAGTAATTTACTACAGTAGTTCGCTCGTGGTACAATCGAGCAATATGACATTTTTATACCTGCTCTAGTTGCAAGATATTAGTATTACTAAGAATAGAGTTCCCAATTTAGTCGTTCTATGTGAAATACTTTTAAAAATATTAACATTTAGTGCCAAAGTAAAGTTTTGACTGCCTCTGTGGCGCGGTGGGAGTGTGTCCGACTGCTACGCATGAGGTCGTGGGTTCGATCCCCACCCAGGATAAAACTTTGTGTGATGAGCACGATAGTTTATTCTGTGTCTGGGTGTAATTTATCTATAATATGTATGTATTTAGCAATATATAAGTATATTTATCAGTTGTCTGGTTACCATAGTACAAGCTCTGCTTAGTTTGGAATCAGATGACATTGTGTGAGTTGTCTCAAGATATTATTATTATGAACCAATTGCCACGAAAAAGATTCTGTGATTTGCGGGACTGGCTGATAGAGGAAAGTTTTTATTCCATTACATATTTTTTGAAGAAAAGCTCTTGTCGTTTTTGCAATTAAGGTAATATCTTGTAAATTTATTTACTTAGAGTCATAAATTTTCGTATAAATTTAAATGATTTATGTATTTATACATGTGCATGTCTGTACAATAGGTGAAATATGTCGATCTATTTATACATTAAAACAACTATTTATGTTTCAAGCAAATAAGTATAAAAAAGAAGTTAGTTAACCAAGGCTAGTAGCCAGTTACTTTGTGATTATTAATATAATAATATCGTGGGACAACTCACACAACGTTATCTGATCCCAAACTAAGCAGAGCTTGTACTATGGCAACCAGACAACTGGTTAACATACTTATATATTTCTAAATACATACATATTATAGATAAATAACACCCAGACACAGAATAAGCCATCGTGCTCATCATAACAAAATATATTAAAAGAACATTTAGTTGGCTCTACCTTATTATTATTATTAACCTTGGGTATGTAAAACCACAATTAGTCCGGAATCACTGCCGTCACCTATGTGCCAACCAACTCCGTCTAACCCTATCGAGTACTATCGTCTTGCGAATTAGATGTTATAAACGGAGAGCCATTTCAAAGTTTCTGTGGTATTTTTCTATAATGCTTTAATTTTAAGACCCGTAGTAACGCGGCAGCAGGGCTTCAACGGACTATTATTTACGAGATCGGTGCTAAAACTGTCGTTTTACCTTGCTCGGTAAATTCTTGTTAACTGGGTAATGTAAGGCACACCTGGGATTTTTAAATAAACTGGCTCTTTATTTCCTTTCTATAGGTAGGTACCTAAGTATATAAATAAGTTTAGGAAGCCTTAGGTACTATCGATAACTCAAATTATAATTATTTTTAAATCGTAACGAGAGAATTTCACCTGATAGTGTGAAAGAAATTGAAAAATTATAAACAATGTTTGCCCGGAACTATTATCAAAAAATATTTTTAATGTCCCTATTAAGGCAGTAGGTACGGCATTACACAGCCATTTATTTGTATATATCTATACTAATATTATAAAGCGGAAGAGTTTGTTTGTTTGTTTGTTTGTTTAAACGCGCTAATCTCAGGATCTACTGGTCCGATTTGAAAAAATCTTTTTTTGTTGGATAGCCCATTTATCGAGGAAGGCTATAGGCTATATAACATCGCGCTACGACTAAAAGGAGCGGAGTAGCGACGAGAAATGTTTCAAAAACGGGGAAAAATTACGCATACGAAGTTGCGCGGGACAGCTAGTCTCTCATATATCTATAAACTAACTATAAGTTAGCTTGTGACTTCTTTGATTTGTATGTATTGTATGAACTATGATGTGTATCTATCATATTAGTAAGTGTCATTTATTTATCCCTACTAATATATAAATGTGAATGTAAGTTTGTTTGTTACGCTTTCACGCGAAAACTACTCAACCGATCGTCATACAACTTTGTGCACATATTCTTGAAGGTACTTATTAGAAGTAACATCAATATATACTTACTAATATAAAAAAGTGAATGTAAGTTTGTTTGTTACGCTTTCACGCGAAAACTACTCAACCGATCGTCATACAACTTTGTGCACATATTCTTGGAGGTATTAAAAGTAACATAGGATTATAAAAAAAAGGGGGAAATTTACGCAGACGAAGTTGCGTGGGACAGCTAGTATTATATACATATATATATCTACTTGTTGCTTACCTAAATGTATCAATAATGGGTTTGTAGCTGTTGATCTTCCAGAAATAAATACATTTTTATGTTCCCTACTTACCCTACAAGAAGGAAAGAAGGGCACATTTTAAAAGTTTCAATTACAAAAGGCTCAGTTACAGACTAAAGAAAAGAGCTGTCCCCTTACTTCTTGGGTTTGAACATTCATGCCGGCTCCACACGTTGGCTCTAACGTCAGTCCCAACACCACTCGTCCAACGTGAGGATCTAGAATAACGCAAAATATCTAGATTTTCAAATATAATAAAAATGTTGTCAGGACCAAGTTGAATCATCCAAAACATTCACGTAACATATATAAGTATCAGTGCAGAAAGGCTGTGACCACCTGGCTAAAGACCCTCAACTATGAAGACATAGAAAACAGCCACTCTCCACCGATACTCTTCATTATATACGAATGTATATCCTCTGTGGCGCCAGACTGCTGCGCAAGAGGTCGTGGGTTCGATTCCCACACTGGACACCACTTTGTGTGATCCACAAATTGTTGTTCCGAGTCTGGGTGTACTTTGTGCCCGTGACTTGTTGTTTGTAAAATCCTCCGCGACACAGGGCTTGTACCCTACTGCGGGAGTCGTCTTTTAAAAAAAAAAAAAACTATAATCCAAAGTTCGGAGAGGCTGGTAATCTGTAATACAGGTCTCCTAGTACAGATACCAGTCTCTCACATAGTATAAATTAGCTCTATTATTTAAATGAATGAAACTGTTATTTATCTATACTAATATTATAAAGCGGAAGAGTTTGTTGGTTTGTTTGTTTGTTTAAACGTGCTAATCTCAGGAACTACTGGTCCGATTTAAAAAAATCTTTTTTTGTTGGATAGCCCATTTATCGAGGAAGGCTATAGGCTATATAACATCGCGCTACGACTAATAGAAGCGGAGCAGCAATGAGAAATGTTGCAAAAACGGGGAAAATTTACGCAGACGAAGTTGCGCGGGACAGCTAGTGGATAAATATAAGTTAAACATATTAAATATAGGTTTAATACAAAGTGTCCTGGCAGACCCTGGGTCAGATCAAGCTCAAATGCTTTGTAGTTTAGTAACAAGAGAAGTATCAATACATATAAGTCAATTTAATAGATTAGGGTATGATGGAACTGGAACTGGCCGATGGAAATCTTTTTTTTTTGCAAGTTTTTACCCTTTGGGGTCAAAAGTAAATACTTCCCTAAAAAAAAAAAAAACGATTCCTGAGTCTGGACTTCAAATTTTTCTATCTTTCAAAAATGCAATTATTGTAAAAAAAAATTCAGTGCTTTATTTTTAGGGTTCCGTGGCCAAAATGGCAAATGGAACCCTTATTAATGCCATGTCCGTCTGTCCGTAAATCCGTCCGTAAGTCCGTCCGTCCGTCCGCAGCTTAGCTCAGAGACTGTAAGTGCTAGAAGGCTGTAATTTTGCATGGATACTTATGTATTCGATTGCCTCTGTGGCGCAGTGGGAGTGTATCCGACTGCTACGCAAGAGGTCGTGGGTTCGATCCCCACCCAGGATAAAACTTTGTGTGATGAGCACGATGGTTTATTCTGTGTCTGGGTGTTATTTATCTATAATATGTATGTATTTAGAAATATATATAAGTATGTTTATCAGTTGTTTGGTTTCCATAGTACAAGCTCTGCTTAGTTTGGGATCAGATAGCATTGTGTCCATTGTCCCAAGATATTATTATTATAACTTACGCCGACAAAGTGAAAGAATAAAATCTCAAATAATTTTTTTTTGAGGGTTGGAATTGTAAATTTTTGTTAGAGTCGAGTGTGATGTGATGTTAGTTATGTGAAAAAAAAAGGTAATAGTATTTATAGTGAAATTTAAAACTACGGAAAACTATATATGTATATCACAGCTAAGTAGGCTTAATAACATAACGAGTAACAGCAGACCAAGTGAGAAGTAACATAATTTTCATACAGATTACATTGAAAAATACTAACGTTTGTTTGTAGTATGTATTCGGATGGGGACTACGGAACCCTACATTGTGCGTGGCTCGACACCCAATTTTTTATTTTTCTAAATTTCAATCTTTCACTTTGTCGGCATAAGTAATATGTAAAACTACAGCCAACTATAGCACTAACAGTATCTGAGCTAAGTTGCGGACAGACGGACGGACGGACACGGCGAAACTATAAGGGTTCCGTTTTGCCATCTTGGCTACGGAACCCTAAAATGCGAAAAAAAACAGTTTGGAAAAAACATCACGTGTGTCAACGCCTTTCTCTTGAGGGGCCCCAGGGCAACAGCCCTACCTGCCCTCCCCTAAATCCGGCCCTGGTTGTGTGAATATAATTTACAATAAAATTGATGATGATACTGACAAAGAATGTTTGGTAAACCCCACTCAGTGACGGATTTACCAGCAGGTTAAGTAGCCTGAAGCTTAGGGCGGCAGATTTTAGGGGGCGGCAAATTTGGGCCAATTTTTTGTCTTAAAAAATACATTTATACATGTCGAATAAAACAAGTCTCAACAAACATTAATATATTTTAGTAGGTACTCACACATTGTACTGAATGCTCTAACGTCTGTTGATGATTTATATTATTTTCTTTTCAATAGAGCAAACATAGAGCACTTTAAGATTGACTCTGACTACAATTAGGTCTGGTATGAAAAAAGTGTGTGTAATTAAGGAATACCTCGTCAATAGACAGTGGCGTAGCTACCGAATGGCAGGATGGTGCAGTGCGTTAGGCTTGGGGTTAGCAAATATCGAAGTAATCACGCGAAAGTTACTTTAACGTTTAAAACATATATGTATAATATAATAGTGACTCCATAACCGTGTAACCTCCCGAAGGAAAGACCTGGAATTTCTATTCAAAGGTATTAATTTAACAACAGTTGCTGAAACCTTTTAACTTCTAGGTTTAAGACGGTTTGCCGTCTGTAAGCTCAAGAGACCTTGAAGACCAGGGTCAAAAGTGCAGTGGCTTTTTGGTTACATGTCTTTCGGGCCACTGAGCTTAAGAGACCTAGAATTCCAGGCCACCAATAGATTTGTTATGACATGTCATTAACTATGGTAGCTCTAGCTCAATGTGAAAAACGGATAGTATTTCACGTTGAGCTACGGCTATGATTTGAACAACCTAATATTAATGATATTTTAAACAGAAAATTAAATATAAAAAGTGTTTGATAAAAATAAAAATTTACCACAATTTTTTTTATTTTTTTTATTTTAATGTTTGTCTATTTCAATCATAATTTTGCAAAAACTAAAGATAGTTAACATACATATTATTAGCTACTATAATATATGTTCTGTTTTTTTTTTATTTATATATATATATATATATATATATATATATATATATATATATATATTGTAAATTATAAATACTTCTATATAAGACTATTATTATGCACTTCTGCCCCCTCTGGTTTTACCTAGTACAGGCTTCCATGTATTTAAGCAGTATTCTTGTTTATTTTAGAATTAATTTTATAATCTTGTACTTATTATATACAGGGTTTAACAGAAAGGTGGGGTCAAATTTCAGCAGCGGATAGGGTATGTTATCACTATTGCATCTATCATGGTGCCATAGCTGGTTGCATTATTATTACATAGTTATTATGCATGTCAAAATTCAGTAGTGAAAGGCGTATGGCATAAGAATTAAACCTTCCCTGGTACAAAATTCGATTGGATTATGATGGCATAGAACTTTTTAAGTCATACTTTTTAAATTAATAATTTTTTCACTCATAAATAAACGAATGAAAAAATAATAAATATTTTTTAGTGTACTCCGATTTTGATGAAATTAGGTATGTGCTACCTAATTTCTTTCTACTATAATAATCTATTATGCCCGAACTTACATAAACAAAAAATATAAACATCCGAAATGAGAACCTCTTCCTTTTTTGAAGTCGGTTAAAAATGACATGAATTTTGTATATAATTTATTTATACACATTTTACCACTGTGACTGCCAGCTCTAGGTAACAGATGTCAACCACAAAAGCTCTAGGTCACAACAAAACGAAATGCAATTGGTTCAGGCCTCAAACTGCCCTCAACCCCTCCTACTCCAGTTGAGCCCAATTCCTCTCAGCACAAAAACACGTTCGGAACTTTACTGACCAGTGGCAGCGTTCTACTCTTGGAGTCCTACTCCGATCAGCGAGTTTAAGGAAGCGAAAGACAATGCTCAGATTGACTCTACAATGGAATGACTACAAAAATGAATATGACAATACTATAAGGGGTCCTCTTTTTGCTATTTTGGCTATAAAACTCTAAAAGTCATCAAAAGATGTGACTATTTTTAATGTTTTGTTGTCACCAAGGAATCCTTGTAGTTTCCCAAACGTATATCTATCTGTTTGTACTATGCTGATTATGCACAAACTGGCTGAATTAACTTTTATCAACCTAGCTAAAGACTATAACTGTCTAAGTTAGTAGTAGTTAGTTATTAGTATCCGAGTGACCGCTGATATACAGCATAACAAGCAGCCTTGAAACTTGCTTTTTGCAAAGCATGAAATAATTTTCGTGCTTAGCAAAAAGCTTCAAAAAATCTATGTGACCGTGATCTTGAAAAGTGCACGGTACGAAAACATCAGAGCATGAATCCGTCATTTTATACATTTTACAAAAAAAAAAAAGAAGAGCTCGATGGGAAACGGGACGAGCTTTATTATTAGCTATATATTACGTCGGGGAAACGCTGACTTGCAGTGAATGTGGAACCAAGTTTACTGCAAAAAGTGGATATATCAGTCACTTCAAAGCACACCGACGAAGCTTGTAGTAATCAATAATATAATCAGTTCCAACTGTTCCAAGTCGCCTTGGCCGAATACGGTCTTGATATTATTTATTATGGTATCGTATTGCAGAAATCAGTAGGGGCGGCAAAATTTGAATATCCTACTAGCGGCAAATGTGTAATTGCGTTACTGGCTACACTTGTTATTGTTAAATAGAACCCAGTATATAAAGGATTCTATTCAACAATAACAGGTATATCATCAGCTATCTTGTAATAGTAGTGTTGCTCTTGTACGTTACAAGATTATTTTAAATTCTTTTAGTGCTGAAAATAGCGGTAAGTAATCTGATTTGATCTAAATACTCCCATTAGTTCTAATAATTTACAACACGTTATATCGTAGGACTAGTGAGAAAAAAAATCTTACTATTTCTATCGTGGAACTATGTAGTGGAACAAGCGGGAATGAGTGGATTTAATTAATATTACTGGCTCTTTAAATCACCATCTCATTTTTATAGAGATTTCATTTTTATTGAGGTAGATTAGGGCTCCTGGTACATAGTACAGGTACACTACATATGTAGGTTACCTTCTGTTAGTCTAGGTATTTTGTGGCAACACAGTAATATCAATGTCACCGCTGCACTATGGTCTGATTTTTAAGTTTTTGGGATATAATGCTCTGGTATTTTATTAGATTATTTTCCATTTTATCGTTTTTAAATTCTTTTGTGGTGAAAAAAGTGGTAAGTAATCTGATTTGATCTAAATACTGAAAAAAATCTTACTAGTTCTATCGTGGAACTATGTAGTGGAACAAGTGGGAACAAAGGATTTTTAAAATTCCGCATTAACGTGTGAAAAAACACCGGGCAAGGGCATATGACTGGCCTGTTAGTCTAATGGTTAGTCACCCTGACTGCTAAGCTGGAGGTCGTGGGTTCGATCCCCATCCAGGATAAGACTTTGTGTGATGAGCACGATGGCTTATTATGTGTCTGGGTGTAATGTATCTATAATATGTATGTATTTAGAAATATATAGGTAAGTATGTATCAGTTGTCTGGTTGCCATAGTACAAGCTCTGCTTAGTTTGGGATCAGATGACGTTGTGTGAATTGTCCCAAGATATTATTATAATTATTATGTCGGATCCTGCTCAGTGTAGGGTTCCGGAGCCGTTGCCGTATAGAAAACTCCGATTTGAATCATTGCACCAGTAGAAGACCGTACGTTCATGGCACTTATGCCCTTTTGTTCAGAAACGCAGTTTTTCGGCAATAATTCAATGTCGGTAAATCCGATATTGTACAAATTAATTTTAGTTTAAAGTATTTGCTAAGCGCTACCTTTTTCATTTTCTTTATATTTTCTGGCCACACGGTTCAAAAGATATAATCGCTCCGAAAGTTGCATAAATTGTAATTTATGCAACTTTCGGAGCGATCGGAAGGAAGCCAAAAAGATTCAATTAATCAAAAAAGTTTATAAGAAACCTTAAAATGTTTTTAAAAGACCTTTCGAATGATGTGCCAGACTATAATGTTCGCTCAAAAAAAATGTTTTTAACTTTGTTAAAAACAAAATTAGCTTATCTAATTTTTGAGCTTAGCTTATCTAATTTTTGAGCTGCCGAAGAGAGCATAGGGTGCAAAAACATCAAGTGTATGTAACATATCAACCCATATGATGGCCCACTGCTGAGCACGGGTCTCCCCAGTTGAACCTACTAGTATGTAGATCCTGGGGGTAATTGCCATAATCACCACGCTTGGCGAGCGGGTTGGTGATCGCAGTAAGGCTTTAAGTACGCAGAGGACGCTGCTGCCCGTCCTCCGGTGTGAGTGTATGTAAACTGTCCTTGAAAGGCAGAACCCATTGAAGATTTTCGGGAATGAGTGGATTTAATCACATCACCATCTCATTTTTTATCGAGATTTCATTTTCATTGAGTTACATAGTACATATGTAGATTACCTTCTGTTATGAGTCTATCAGGGATTAAGTTCAAAAATGTAGTCAAAAATTATCTTATACGTAGAGGTTATTATAGGTACAGTGGATGAATATTTAAATGATAAAGAAAAATGGATCTAGTTGCTTGCTCCTTGTTACTTTAATATGCTTGGGTGAATTTTTTTGTCACTTTGTTTTAATTGTCACATTGATAAAGAGCATGATTTGACTTTTGTAAGTAAAGATTCTGCGTGACGAATAAAGGCCATTCTTTTCTTCCTTTTTATATCAGAATTAATATTTTATATTTAATCATTCGTTACAAGTATTTTGGCCAATATTTAAGCACATATAGTTTTATTAGCACTTTATTATAAGTAGATGCTCCTACTATAATGTACCCCCTAAGGCTGATTTTGTTTTATCTCATGTTTCAATTTTTTGATAATTAAATTTGCATCAGTCCTTTAACATGGTGTATAGTATATTAGTCGCAGCACCTTACCCCCATATCAAGTTTATAATCTTTCAAACATTGTAAAATTGGCAATTTGAAAAGAGTGGCCGCGAGTTTCTGTTGCCAGGTTCTTTTCTCCGGTTTTACCTATTGTTTGCGAACTTGGCATTACATGTACATGTAGAATCCCGACGTATCACACACAACACAAGAGTTGTTTTGCATCCTAAGTGAATAAATAATTTTGAATTTTGTTAGTCTAGGTATTTTGTGGTAAAGTCACTGCTGCACTATGTTCTGATTTTGAAGTTTTTGGGACTTAAGGCTGAAATTGATATTTTCTCCCATTTAATACAAACATTTTATTTCAAAGGCACATTTGGATTAATTCATTACTTTAGAAGTTGTAGCACTTTGTAGTTTCTTAAAAATCTGTCAAATGTTTTTAAATTGGGTTGTATCGTATGAGTGTTACCTTAGATTAAGGCTAATTATAAGTTAATAAGTTTATAAAGCAAATCCACACCCTTCCCGTCACTCATTCAGTCATTTATACTAAGATTATAAAGCGGAAGAGTTTGTTTGTTTGTTTAAACGCGCTAATCTCAGGAACTACTGGTCCGATTTGAAAAATTCTTCTTCTTTTTTTGTTGGATAGCCCATTTATTGAGGAAGGATATAGGCTATATAACATTGCGCTACGACTAATAGGAGCGGAGCAGCAATGAGAAATGTTTCAAAAACGAGGAAAATTTACGCAGACGAAGTTGCGCGGGATAGCTAGTACAAAATAAAGCTTAAGTAGATAACACAATATACGGTTTTATAGAAGAGTTAATAGAGAAATTTATATGTTCGAGAGCGATTATAATTTAGTAGTTTTTTTACGTCATCTTCTTCTCTTCTGGTCTTCAAAGAAACATCTACTAATATTATAAAGAGATAAAGTGTATGAGTTTTTGAGGTTGCAGGGGGTAATCTCTGGATCAATTGAACCGATTTTGAAAATTATTTTACCGATAGAAGGCCACGTTATTTGTGAGTGACATAGGCTATAACATATAACATCACGCTACGACCAATAGGAGCGGAGGGCAGCAATGAAAAATATTGCAAAAATGGGGAAAAATTTGCGCAAACAAAGTTGCGCGGGTCAGCTAGTGGTTGGTTACTAAAAACTATAAGAGATATTATTATTACAGTGGCAGGCCTATTGTCACAACCAAATTTTGGTCATAAAACATAATAGCAGCAAAACTGTTAGACAATTTGCATGTAATTGTATGTATGATCCCGAGTTTCAGTAATAAAACTTCTGTGTAAATTTATGACAAAAACTTGTTGACAATGGGACCACATGTTTAGGGTCATATAACACGTATAGGTACTCAAATAAATAATAACTCATAGAAAATATAATTTTCAAGATTTTTTATCTACAACCAATCACTGCGAACCTAGGTTGAAAAGGGATTCATTATCAACTAAATTACAACTATTCTCAGTTGTGATTACATTTTGTAATGACAAAATCTAGATTATCTAAGAATTTCATTGATGATAATATTAAAAAAAATAATCAGTTCTGTGCGACATTTTATTCTAAACTTAATAAGAGGTAGTAAGTTGCTCATTGTAGAAAAAATGAGTTCAGAAGGAAATATTGTGAATGGTTGGATACAGAAATACACTGGCCGGAATTCCCTGCCAGTATTGAAAGGAACGACTTTAAGTCCAAGTTCAAGAAAGCCTTTTTGTTAATTAGGACCTAAGCAAAAAAGAGCAGAACTAAGAATATTGGGTCCACTATGACTTATGATGAGATATCATCAACTGCTACTTACTTAAGAATCTAGATTATATTGAAATAATTAAGCAATGTGTAACTAAAAAATGCAATATAAAAGCATCGTTCACTGCAAATGAGACTTTGAGTTTATTTTTGACGCTGTATTTGTCTAAATGGCAGTACAAAACCATAAGAAAACGGCTTGAAGAATAGGATATACCTATATCATATTTTACAGTCCTTAAAACAAAGCAGACATATGATGCATTATCTCAACCTCTAGTGTGGTGTGGATTAGAGAGGAATGTCTATTATATTGTGTACTAGTTAAACTGTATACAAATGTTAAAACGCTGAAGAGATTTCATTGATTGAACGCGTGTATATCCTAATCTGGTCCGATTTTGATGAAATTCGGCACAAACGTAGCTTTAAGTTTTAGTAAAAATATTTGGTACCATTTATTGCAATAGCCAACATTCACGAAATGCTTTTGAATTGCTGCGAAAAACCGCAAATGTATCTGTAAAAACCCCGTAAAAATTTCGAAAAGTTGAAATTACTCAAAACCCGAAAAGAACCGAAGTTGCAAACCTAATATATTTTATAGTCTAGAAACTTTCCTTTACAATTATATAAGTGTTATCCCGGCTTCGTGTGGCATGTGAGAGTTATAAACAGATTTATGTTTTACTCCATACAAAAAAATCTTCAAAGTGGCATAAGCATAACTCTTTAATGTTTGTTTTAGTTAGCTAAATCGAAATCGTTAAAGTATCAACAAAAGGTACTTCAATTTTAAATGTCCCTAAGGCTTCTAATGCTCGATTTCAAACCAACGTGCGCTGTTTTGCATAAAACGAATATATTTTTGACCTTGAATGCTTGCCTTATCTAACGCGAAACAAATGCTTTCGCTACGCGGCGCGAGTGCAGTCTACAACTCACTTATTTGACATTTGAAGAACCAAATGAATAACGCTCTGTTGCCCTCTTAATATCGTTTATAACTTTATTAAGAATAAGAATAGAACCGCCTTCATTTGTATATCAAGGAAAAAAAAATATCAAGTACATCACCGAATGCAGATTTCCCTGACTCACTCCTATGTCTTAGTCTATATCTGTGGTGTTTTATAAGCTAGGAGAACGTTTTATACACTAAAACCTTCCCAGATAAATTTGAAGTGAAATAGCGAAAACCCCATCTAAAACGGATCACCAACTTTCTAGAAAATCGCGAACATACATACGGGTCAAACAGTGAACCACTTTTTCGGCAAAAAAAAAACAACTAAAAACTTTTCCACTTTAGAATGCAATCGCAATCACAAAAACAATCTTTACTCACTTTAGGATGCAAAACAACATGTCATGTTATGCTAAGTTTGGAAATAATAGGTAAAGCCGGAGAAAACAACAAAGCAATAAAAAGTCACGGCCACTTTTTTCAAATCGCCGAGTTTTACAATGTGTATGTTTACAAACTTGATGTGCGGGTAATTTAATACACCATATTAGATTACTGATGCAATTTATTTACACTAGCGGACGCCTCGCGGTGTCACCCGCGTAATTCCTGTTCCCGTGGGAATTCAGGGATACAAAATAGCCTATGTCACCCGGGGTTAGTGTAGCTTCACAACTATGAAAGAATTTTTCAAATCCGTCCTGTAGTTTCGGAGCCTATTCAATACAAACAAACAATCAAATCTTTCCTCTTTATAATATTAGTATAGATATGTAAAATAAATTAATTTAATAATAAAAATTAGAACATGAGATAAAACATAACCAGCTTCAGTAGGTACAACATGGTAGGAGCATCTCTACTTACAACAAAGGTAAAAAAACCGGGCAAGTGCATGTTGGACCACTGAGCTAAGCTGCGGACGGACGAACGGACATGGCGAAACCATAAGGGTTCCGTTTTGCCATTTTGGCTACGGAACCCTAAAAACTATAGGTATGTGTTTGAATATTGGCCAAAGTACTGATATCGGATAAAAGTCGTTTATAATAACAAACAAACGGATGAATAAATATAAATGTTAATTCTTTTATCTAATATCGATGCATGTCAAGTACCTAGGTATGTATGATAATATCTTAGATTATAAGTATAATGGCTAGATGGAGCATTATCTAAATAAGCCTATAAAAAAAATTAAGCATTCCCTCTTTGACGTTTGGCACTCGTTGATGAGAACAACTATGGCTAAAACATCGGATGGCGGCTTTATACCTGTCAAAAAGTACGTCCATTTGACCGTACTTTTTGACAATTCTTTGCTTCAATTTTAGATACCAGATTAGGAATCTAGACATTATATGTATAATCAAACGATCAACCTGTTTTCTATTAGGTGTAATCAAAACACTATAGGATAAAAAACAAATTATATACGACTTCAAAAATAAATACAGGGCAACTAAAAATCAAAAAATAATATAGAATAACAAAACATTAAACAGTTTGAAGTAGATGCCATGAAATAGTAGTTTTTTATGTTTTGTTCGGCACCAATTTCAATATGTTTAATTTTTTTTGTTATTCCCTTTTTAGGTGCCTTATATTTATTTTTGAAGTCGGTAATATTTTTTCGTTATTTTTTTTTATTATTTCTCACTTTTTAGTGGGTTGGTTTGTAATTCAAATAAGTTACAAAATCCATACGTCAATTGCTCAAATCCTTTTGCAAAATATTGCTTTTCCCGATGCAGGGCCGTTAATTGTTTAGGAGTTCATATGATAGTTCATCATCAGCTATGACATTGTGTAATAGTAGTATGACGAGAATAAAGTGCTACTTAATACCATTTTAAAGTAATTGAATCGGAAACCGTGAAATATTTAATAATTCCGCTCGTCATTTGTGGTCTTCATCAGTTCCACTTCACCCATTGGTGCTTTTTGAGCGTAAATGCACGAATCACTATGAAATATACCTAAATCACTATAGATGTGTCTCTTATATTTGAAGAGTTCCTTTGATTTCTCCGGAATCCCATCATCAGGTCCTGATCTGATGACAAAGGGACCAACTTGGAAGTATAACCCTTAAAACACAAAAAGATTTTTTCCAATCGGTCCAGCCGTCTTCGCGTAATCGGTGAACAAACATACAAAAAAATTGAGAACCTCCACCTTTTTTGAAGTCGGTTGAAAAGCGACCGTCGTCTTTCGATGATACTGTTGGATACAGATAGCAGCTGATCACAGAATTTCAAGTCCTACAGCACAAATTAGTTATTAGTTATAAATAAAGTAACCTATAGACACTATATAGTAATTACAAATAAAGCAACCTATAGACATTATATAATAATTACAAATAAAGTAACCAAAAGACAATAGATAAAAATGACAAATAAAGTAACCTATAGACACTACATAGTAATTACAAATAAAGTAGATATTCATCGCCGTTAACACTGAGTTTGTTATTAAAATGAATTACTTGAATGTAATTTCCTCATCTTTTGTGCCTTAGATACAGCTGTTGTTGTTGAAACAACTTCTGCTTGTAGATCTCTATCAAAATAGCAAATTAACGTAATATGAATAGAATAGGTACTCGTAAAATAGCAAAGTCTATAGCTGTATCGCAATATACCTAGTTTCATTATTTGTGGTTACATAAGTATTCAACCACAAGTTGTTAAAAGTTTTTTTTCAAATAGATGACCAATGTATTTAAAACCCAGGTTCTCCCCGTTGGTAAAACCCTCTTCGGAAAATAGGTGACATATAAGGGTTTAACATGATTGGAGGTTACAAATCGTAAGTCGTACATCAACTAAGACTAACCCTAAACGCACAGGACATAATCCTAAATCCATAATCACATTAAAATTACTTTTCTACTACGACTAAGTACTTGACCTGCTTGAAGGATTTTCACTTCTTGCGTAAACGCTACGCTGACGATAACTTGGTATTCTTTACTACCATCGCGTATCATTACATTTTGATGAGCTTAACTATATCGTATCGTCTATCGGTTTTATATGAGTATTACGATTCCCTTGCTTGGAAATATCTCGGGGGGCGTTAATGGTGTCCGCTCCCTAATCGATTTAGCATCGATTTATTCGGTGTCCCTCTGAGCTAACTAATATAGTAAATTTTAAATTATCTTACGAGTATTTACTATACCTATGTACCTACTTCAGTTGCAACCCCCGGTCAAGTTAAGAAATGTTTTTTTTATAGAACTCATTAGTCATTAGATAGGTACTTTTGATTCCGAAACTATTTTATTAAACTAATTTTATTTAGCAATATTCCAAGTAATACGAATGCATTACAGGTACTAAATCTCACCTCTCAATTTGTCGACTGAATTCAAAGTCACCCTGTACACAGGGCATTATAAAAAGATATTTTCATAAATTTACGTGTAAATCGTGGAAGTAATATAATGGAGATGTTGACTGTCAAGTCAAATCAGTATCTTTTTATAAAATATCAAACTAAACGCTCTTTAGAAAATTGTATGAAATACTGAGGCGTGAAGTCACAACTAGTGATCATCAAATAATTACTCTTAGTATTTGTTTTGATGGTTATAAATTCTTTCACATGTTATTTATTTGTTATTTACATAGTAGTCATCACACTGACCTCTATACTTCTAGTAAGTAATCTAGAGGTCAATGAGTCATCACCCCAATTCTTTTGTTTTAGCCTGTCCGCTGCTGTAAACTGCTTGTTTGTGAAAGAATCAACCATGCGTACTTTTACATTTTCCTTGTTCGTTGTGGCGATTTTGGTAAGATTTGTATTTTAATTCAATGACTGTGAAATTTTAAAATTAAAGAGAACATATTATGCAAGAGCTTTTGGTTTCGATTCACCACTTTGTGACTTGTGTGTTTGTAAAAAGTACCTGACTACACAGGACTTGTATCCTAGAGTCGTCTTTAAAAAATATGGAATATATAAAGTTACAGGTTCACAAAATTTAAAGGTTTTTTGGAATGTTGTTCATAATTTATTTACGACAGACAATTAATTTTATAAACGTGAAAGTAGCTCTGTCTGTTTGTTATGCTTTCACACTTAAACCGTTGACAGATTTAGATGAAATTTAGTATGGAGATAGGTGGAGTCCCGGGGAACGACATTGGATAGTTTTATCGCGACAACCGACAACGACGCTGGCGCAGCCGCAACCTAGTAGATAATAAATATAGGAAGTGTAGGTTCGATTCCTGTACGAGAATATCAGATGTCATACGTCTTCGTAATTTTGGTTATGCTGCTCAGGATGTTTCTTTTCACATAATTTGACAATAATGATATGTCAAAACTAGTTACCTACTTACTAATTAATATCTTAATTTTCAGATTTCGACTTTGGGACCTGAGTATGAAGGTGAGCAAGTTCTTACTGAAACCCTACTAATATTATAAATGCAAAGTTTTTCTAATCACGCCAGACTGGCTGAACAGATCTGGATGAAATTTGAAAGAGAGAATATAGTCTGTAAATTATTCTAGACTATATTCTCAGTATCAAATTTCAAAAAAGTAGCTCATGTTAATACATAGACTACTTTTTATCCCGAGATAAAAAAAACGGTCCCCGTGAGATCTGGGCGCCGGCAGCAGGATGCAAGGTACTTGCACCCCTCTGTCGAAATAATAACTGCCTGTTAGGCCACTATATCGTATTTTTAGGGAAAAATCATTAAGAAATAAAAGAATATTGTAACACATTTGCGAGGAAATAAATAAAACTTGGATTTTCTTAAACGAATAACAATACAGAGAAAATAACAAGCGCGAGGAATAATATTTACTTGTTTACAAAATTAGCGATGCGCGCGCATCAGAAGCGCTTCTTTTTTTTAAGGCAAAGGCACAAAAACAGCCAGTTTTACTAATAAAGTAAATTAATATTTTTGTGTTTTGTTACAGATAAGGTTGTAATTTATGGTCAAAATTAATTAAATTAAAGAATTAAATGTTTATCTATTATATTTTATTTGCCAAAGTTAAATTTATTCATAAAAAGTTGACCACTTTTCTGACATAAAAACTCTTTGCTAAGATTTTAAAAAGTACTGTTCGTTTTAGACGGAGTATTTTGATAAACCGTGCGTTTTACATTACAATAACGCACTAGTACGTAATGAGATACATTACGATATTTAAATTGGTAAAATAAGAGGCCCTTTACGAGCAAATGTGTTATAAAAGACTATTACAATATCCCTCGATTACAGTAGCTATAACGGTAATCTTTAAAAAGATATTCATTCCGTCGAGTATCATAGTGTGCAGCAGTGGCGAAGGGTCCTTAGTACACAATTACTTTCGGTTTCCTTTTGGATTGTAGTTACTTAGTATTATTGGTACAAAGAACCATGTCCAGCAAAATATATTTTTGTATAGCATTACCTCTGAAAAACTTTAACCCTTAGCCTCTGGTGCGCAGACCATCTGTAAGAAATATTATTGCCCTGAAACCGGTTGCATCACCCTAAGGCGCGGATACAAGAGCCTGGAGGGGTGGGGGGGGGCAATTGCCTTGTTCTTGTTGTTGTTGTCTGATAAAAAGTAGTATAATACAACAATGAAGCGGCGGTAGCCTAATGGCTAAAGTATCGGTCTCGCAATCGTGAGGTCGCGGGTTCGAATCCTACCCATTATACTACCGACGTGAACCCACTCCTAACACAAGCCTTTGAGCTTAGCTGGAGGGGTTAACAAGATTGCCAGTAATGTGGGAATCAATCCCACATTGCTAGTTAAATTAAAAAAAAAAAAAAAAAAAAAAATATATCTATTAGGTAGCAGTGACGGAGGGTCCTTAAAATATATTTTTTTTTGGTTTCAATATTGTACGTACAAAAATCGTCTCTAACAAGATACATTTTCGTATCGGGTTACCTCAGGAAAATTTTAACCCTTCGGCTCTGGTAGTTAGGTCCTATCTAACGGCTTTATCACAATTTTTGTAACTGTCAGGAAACGCTGGGTCACAGACAGTGTGTAAATATGATGCGACAGTTACGTTAGTTTTTAAGGGTGCCAAAATGGGTATAACAACCCTTATAGTTGCGTTATGTCCATCTGGCTGTCCGTTACTAAAAGACTACACAATGAATTTTGATGAAATTTGGTGAAAAGGTGTCTTGTAGTAGCCGCTACGCAGTTTGATAGCTAAATAATAAAAATAAATATTTTACGAAAGTTCCATAAATAGTGTCTCCTTCCCTTTGGAACCGTATGTGACCAAAAATAAGAAAAAAATCACAAAGGTAGAGCTTAATAACTTTAAACTAAAAGTATTTTGACACGATCGGATAAACCGCCATTGAGTTATTGCCGAAAAACTGCGTTTCTCAACAAAAGGGCGTAAGTGCCATGAAAGCTCTTCTGTGCAATTATTCTGTGGCGTCCTACATGCCAAGCCGCCGATAGCGCCCGACATCGCGACGCCGACACCGTAGCGCGCGTGCTGAAAAAGACGACATCCCAACGCAATAACTATTTATGCACTAAGCCGCGCGCTGTGCCACACGTTTATATATGGCGCCGAGAATGCACCGCAGTCGTCGTGATTGGTCGGTCGCGATGCACTGACTTGCTACATGCAATACAACTTGCGAACCTTATTTTGTAAATATAACGTGCCACTTTTATTTAATATACCTCTTTCACCTTTTACTTATACATCACACGTGAGTTTTATTTTGCAACCTCAAGACTGAACACCCTATCAGTAAATTGGTGACCCCGACGTGATCAAGGAGCAACTCCAAGATGTCTACAGAGGAAACCAGCCCACAAGAAGTAGAAGACGTGAAAGAACAGGTAACGACCGTTACGTGTGACGTCGCCACAATCTCGCTGCCTGCGCGTCTGCCGCCATTTTGGCGCCAAAACCCACGCCTATGGTTCGCGCAGTTTGAAGCCGCCGTTGCGGCTAGCAGAATTGGAGAAGATCAGAAGTTCAATCTCGTCGTCCCGTTGCTCGGCTGCAACGACCTGGAGCAGATCGCCGACATCGTGCTGAGCCCGCCCGCGAGCAACAAATACGCTACACTGAAAAATAGGCTGATTTCCACGTTTCAAGAGTCCGACCATCGCCAGTTGCAGAAGCTGCTCAGCGGCTTAGAACTCGGCGACATGAAGCCTAGCCAGTTACTGCGCAAGATGACTGATTTAGGCGGGAAATTGCTGACCCAAGAGGCGTTAAAGGTAATGTGGCTCAATCAATTACCTACGCAAGTGCGCGCCGTGCTCGCCGTGAACACCGAATCGTCGCTCGAAGGCCTAGCTGCGATGGCTGACAAAATGGTGGAACACTTCGAACCTGCGACGGTTGCCGCGGTCGCCGTGCGTCCCACGTGTCCGTCGCCATCAACATCGTTAAACTCCGCGCATACGCTCGAAAGAAAACACGTACCAAACGAAAACCTGCAGTTTGACCTACTATCTAAACAGATCGAGAAATTATCGCTAGAAATCGCCGAACTTCGCACGAGACAACAAAATTCGACGCATCATTCCCGTTACCGCCAAAATCGATCGCGGTCGAACTCGCGAGTACGTGCCTACACGAACCGTAAGCCCGGAGATCCAGATTGGGTATGTTATTATCATTTTCAATTTGGTGACGAAGCCCGAAAATGTGAACCGCCGTGTGCTAAACAGAAGCAGAAGTCGGAAAACTAGAACGTTCATCCACGTTGGCGGGCGTCGATGTTAACAAACCAAGTTACCGCCTATGTGTCGTCGATGTTAACAGCAGAGAGAAGTTTCTCGTCGATACCGGAGCCGACATATCTGTGTTAGCCGCTAGAAATAAGAAACCCACGAAGCCGACAGAAAATACCTACAGATTGTTCGCCGCAAACGGAACGGAGATACGTACCTACGGAGAGCGTACACTCGAGCTCAACCTGGGTTTACGTAGAGCCTACAAGTGGACGTTCACGGTCGCTGAGGTGAAAACATCAATTCTAGGCGCAGATTTTCTAGCGAGGCACGAATTGCTAGTCGATTTACATCACCGCAAACTCATCGACCGCATCACCGACCTCAGTGTAAACACCATCACAGTGCAAAGTACCGAAGCCGTTTACGTCATCAACCGCAACCACGCCTATCACGACCTGCTGAAACAATACCCAGACGTTCTGCGACCCATGTCACTCAAAGTACCGACGAAACACGAAGTAACACATCGCATCGAGACAACAGGACAACCGATCTACTCGAGGCCACGCCCCCTGCCACCAGATAAGTACAAAGCAGCGAAGTTAGAGTTCGAGAAGATGATGGAGATGGGTATCTGCAAGCCGTCGAATAGTCCATGGGCTAGTCCACTACACGTCGTTAAGAAGAAGGACGGTTCACTTCGCGTATGCGGCGACTATCGCCGTCTCAACGCCGTGACAACCCCCGATCGGTACCCCATTCCGCGAATTCAAGATTTCACGTACCAACTGCACGGAAAGAAAATATTTTCAAAAATCGATTTAAAAATGGCGTACTTTTGGATACCAATGGAGAAAGAAGATGCTGCGAAGACGGCCATAATAACCCCATTTGGCCTCTTTCAGTTTAACTGCATGACATTCGGTCTGCGTAACTCAGGTCAGACATTTCAACGTTTTATGCATGAAGTACTGCGAGGACTCGACGACAATGTATTCTGTTTCGTCGACGACGTGTTGGTCCACTCGAAAACAGAAGAGGAACACGAGCGTCACTTACATCAGGTACTCGAACGACTGAACAACTACGGTGTCTCACTTAACGTCGACAAGTGTGAGTTCGGCAAGGACAAGATACAATTCCTCGGCTACGAAGTTTCATCGGCCGGTATCAAACCCACTGAAGATCGCATACAAGCCATACTCAAGTTTCCAAAACCAAGCACAGTTCAAGAATTAAGAAGATTCCTAGGTATGATAAACTTCTACCGTAGCTGCCTACCCCACCAAGCCGAACATCAACATCTGTTAAACAAATACCTACACAATAGTAAGAAAAACGATAAATCACCAATATTATGGACACCCGAAGCCGAACAAGCCTTTGAGCAATGCCGACAAAGCATACTCGAGGCCACCGTCTTATCGCATCCCATACCTAACGCTCCACTATGTCTTCTCACCGACGCATCTGACAGCAGTATTGGTGCCGTTCTACAACAGAAGATCGACAATACGTGGAAACCACTCGCTTTCTACTCCAAAACGATGAGCGAGACGCAACGTAAGTACAGTGTATACGATCGCGAATTATTAGCAATGTATACAGCTGTTAAGAGCTTACGCCGACTCGTAGAGGGCAATGACCTCACAATATGTACCGACCACAAGCCACTGACGTACGCGCTAACAAGAACGCCGAGTAGCAGCGACACACCAAGACGAGAGCGACAACTACACTTCATCAGTCAATTTTGCACTAACATCAAGTACATTCACGGTGATAAGAACGAAGCAGCTGACGCGTTGTCACGTATCGCTGAAGTCGAAGTACTCAACGCAACCGTCGACTATAATAGACTCGCGGAGGTACAAGAGGACTCCGAACTACGCGAATCTATGAAAAATCCGAATCTCAAGTTTACGCGCGTCAACCTACCGGGAGTTCAACGACCGATATGGTGCGAAACATCAACAGCGAACGCTCGTCCATACCTACCACCGCCGTATCGCGTCCCAGCTTTCAAAGCGCAGCACGAACTTAGTCACCCGGGAGTACGACTATCGCGAAGAATTATGACTACAAAGTTCTTCTGGCCGTCGATCAACAAGGACGTAGGTACTTGGGCGAAATCATGTATCAGCTGTCAACGCGCTAAAGTTCAACGACACGTCGTGAGTCCACTCGGCGAGTTTCAACGGTCGTCGCGTTTCGAACATGTGCACGTCGATATAGTCGGGCCCTTACCTCCATCGGAAGATTATAGATACCTCGTGACGATGATAGATCGCTGTACCAAATGGCCTGAAGCAATTCCCACACGTGACGTCACAGCTGAGACCGTCGCGAAGGCTGTGTACGACGGGTGGATAGCACGATTCGGCTGTCCTCTGCAGATTACTACGGACCAAGGGAGACAATTCGAGTCGTCACTGTTTACCTCACTCATGAAGAAACTCGGCGTAACTCGAATACGGACTACGGCTTTTCATCCCCAAGCGAACGGACAAATCGAGCGATGGCATCGTTCCCTCAAAGCGGCACTGATGGCGAGAACGAACGACGGGAGGTGGGTCAACGAACTTCCTACGGTACTACTAGGGCTTAGAAATGCACTACGTGACGACTCATCTGTCAGCCCGGCATTAATGACATACGGCTCGACTCTTCGCATTCCGTCTGATTTCTTCGTACCTACAACGTCGAACATTGAAGACGCGGATTTCGTCCGTCAGCTGACCGAAACGATGACGTCACTAACACCTTCTCCGAGAGCTCGAGCATCAACGATGAACACCTTCGTCTACAAGGATCTCGCAACCTGCTCACATGTGTTTGTGCGCAACGATACCGTACGCAAACCTCTCACACCTCCATATGATGGCCCGTACGAAGTTTTACAGCGCAGCCCAGACGGGAAACACTTTACACTGCGGTTACCGCTTCGCACCGCTGTTATTTCTGTCGACAGATTAAAGCCGGCCTATATCTGCAACACAGCACCGAGCGGCGCAGCGCTACCGATCCACGCACCGAGCGACACAGCTTCACCCACTAGATCATCGAGCACAGCATCATGCGGCGCAGTGCCACGGATCCACGCATCGAGCGACACTGCATCTTCGATCATGACCCCTAGCGACAACGCAACGTCATCGTCTTCACCGAGCAGCGCCTACGTCACAAGATCCGGCCGCACGGTGAAACACAACGTACGCTTCGCTTGAGGGGGAGTGATGTGGCGTCCTACATGCCAAGCCGCCGATAGCGCCCGACATCGCGACGCCGACACCGTAGCGCGCGTGCTGAAAAAGACGACATCCCAACGCAATAACTATTTATGCACTAAGCCGCGCGCTGTGCCACACGTTTATATATGGCGCCGAGAATGCACCGCAGTCGTCGTGATTGGTCGGTCGCGATGCACTGACTTGCTACATGCAATACAACTTGCGAACCTTATTTTGTAAATATAACGTGCCACTTTTATTTAATATACCTCTTTCACCTTTTACTTATACATCACACGTGAGTTTTATTTTGCAACCTCAAGACTGAACACCCTATCAGTAAAATTCAAATCGGATTTTTCGTATGTAGTGCATTTATTTGTAACAAACTGCGGAACCCTACACTGAGCATAGTCCGACATGCTCTTGCCCGGTTTTTCTAAATTTAATTTGATTTAAATATTTTGTTTTTAGGTAGGTAGACTAGGTACCTAAGTACGAAACTTGTTACTACGAAATCATTTAGAGGTAAAACAAAAACTTATTTAATAGTCTATTTTAAATACATATTAATAAAGATACCTAAGTACTTAAATTAAAGCAATATTTCTTATCGTTTTCAAAATTCAAAAGTAAAAACCGGGCAAGTGCATGTCGGGCTAAAGCCCGACATGCACTGTAAACACAATGTAGGGTTCCGTAGCTGCCCAACTCCCATCAAATGCGAAATAAGAAGTGGAACTTTGTACGAAAATTTTCTTACTTCTCACTTGGTCAGCTGTTACTCGTAAACTTGTAAAGTCTACTTAGCTATGATAGTTTCCCTTTTAATTTCATTTTATATACTACTAACCTGAATGTTTTTACATCTCCAAAAGCAACCATTTAGCTGGCAGGAGGCGGCACAAGACTCTAACAAAAAAAAACACTTTAAGGCTTCATATTTCACAGATGGATCCCTAAATCGAAAAATCATATTTACAACCCCTAATATTTTTAAAAGATCTATCTAATGATACCCCACATGATTGGGTAGGTAAGTTACATGTAGAGGAGGCACCCAAAATATTTTTTTTCGAAGTTTTTATTCTACTACTTATCAGCGTAAGTAATATGCAAAATCACAACTTTCTAGCACTAACAGTCTCTGAGCTAATCTGCGGACGGACGTGGCGAAAATATAAAGGTTCTGTTTGGCCATTTTGGCTACGGAACCCTAAAAAGTACATACATATCTTAAGTTCTATTTTTTAATGCGTACTAATATTTTTATAAATCCTTTTTTATTTGTTCTAAATTCTTAACCCAAACAAACAAAACACTGAACCGATACCAAAGAATACTAACTATTATTACTACCGATATTAAGAAAAGTTTCTTAACCGGTTCGTAGCTAAAATTAACCCATCTTCCGTATCTTATGCACGTCTTGTATATTTGCAGTGTCAGCGGCACCGTACCCTACTCCGGCTACCCCGGCAACCCCGGCTACCCCGGCAACTGCGGCTACCCCGGCAACTGCGGCTACCCCAGCTACTGCGGCTACCCCGGCTGGATAAGATAGCGACCAGATATTAAAAAGTGAAACAGTCCTTATTTAGCCTGTTTCCATCGTAAAATTTTCTTAAAATTGTGCTGTTTAGATTTATGTCTATTGTAAATTATATGAATAGATTTGCATATCCTCTATGTTTTCGAAAATTTATTATTTTTAAATAAATGATATTATGACCAACTAAGAACGCCTTGTTGCGATTTCGGAACATTTTTTATTTTAATAATATTTATTTCGTATCACGAGACCGACACTTAAGTACACATGCACCGAATATAACTAGAAAGCGAGTAACGATTTTATCGCTCATGAAACGTACATACTTATGTAGATCCCGTGTAAACAAAAGAGATACCGATATTAGGAGTTGATCGCTGAGTGTTCACACTGCCGGCGAGTACTCGCTCTATACTGCATCTCTTTTGTTTACACGGACGGGATCTACAAAATACATCTGTTGTACGTTTCTTGAGCGATAAATCGCTACTCGCTTCCCGCTCAGCTCGGGACAGGTACCTAACGGTGAGATAATGTAGTACACGCTGTTCAACTCTCCTTTATTTAGAGATAATTGGGGTTCCATAGATATTTCGCTAGTACTGGCTTGTAGATTATAGAGAAGCCCTTTGCAGGTGAGCAAGGTAAGGACAGTCAGTGCTGCAAAGAGTGCTGTACTGTCTGGCCTTGCGTTTGGACTCTATTTCCACTTAACATCAGGTGGAATGGAGTCATTTGCTTAAAAAGAGACCTACGGAATTACGTGTCAATGTTTTTTCTTCCAGCTTATAGTTAGCTTCGTTTTTGTATGGTAAGTTCATGATTTTCAGAACTTGTCCTTTTGCACGGTCATCTCGATTTGTCTGAGTAAATTTTGGACTTTTTATGGTAAAATTTTTGGGTATCGTTATCAGAAAACTGCCTTGTATTGTATTGTAATAATAAATAATTGTGTCTTAAATGCTGGTATGGCTGATCCTCGTGGCTACAGTTTTAAGCTCACTACATAGTGACGGTCATCGAATGTCTGGTTATCAGCTGATAGATGCAATCATCCTGGCTATTATAATGGAGATTGATTTTGTCCTCACAGAGGTAATATGGGCCGGACTTCGGGCATTCAGCCTTTATGTACTCATACATAAAATCTTTGTCCTGAATTGCTAGGTATGGATGTTAGGGAATGAGGCTTTCACCATCTTTATTAGGAACTGCAGACAACTTATAAAGATTATAGCTAACTGGTCTAAAAAAATAATCGCGAGCTTTAAAACTATTACTAGATTGTTACCGTTATAATAATAACCTAATTTTATTATATCAAAATAATCTCTAAAACTAACGCTAAGTATTTAATCTCTGCCATAGAGATCTTTAAATTGTATATCATACTAGCTGTGCCTCGCGGTGTTACTCGCGGTTTATGCCTAGCCTATGTGTTAATCCAGGGTGTCAGCTAACTCCATACCAAATTTTATTAAAATCGCTCCAGCCGTTTGGACGTGATTCTTCACGTCGTACAAATATACACACTCACATACTCACAAACTTTTGCCTTTATAATATTAGTGTGATAGTGGAACATATCTAAGCTAAACATAAAAAAGTGTACGCTTTTGGCGCGCTCTAACCTAAGCATTTCGTCAGATAGGATCTTTAAATGATCTGCAAGCATAATTATGAATTGTGCCAGATTAACGTATCTTTCAAAATCACTCTTTTGTTTTTGGGTCTTTAGCCATAATTTAATTCATAGTTTGCTCAATTTTCTCCTGGTTCTTAGTATTTTACTAAAAAATTCAAAATTTTGAGACATCCAACATTTATATTTAAACTGATGTGGTTATTAAGTTGTGTGACAATATTATTATTTTCTTTGAAGAATTTATTAACCTTATCGTAACGAATATCATCTGTAGAATCTAAATTACCGGAAACGCTTTTTAAGATAGGACCTAATTCATCTATTAAACCTCTTCTAGTGCAATTAGATTTAAATAGTTGTAGTTGCTTAGATAGTTTTCCAATTTTACTACGCAAAAACTCAATATGCGGCTGGTAAAAGGAAAGAATTTTATTGTGGAATTGAGGCGAAATTCCAGTTGATTGTTTCTTAACCAAATTCACATTTCAGAATGTGTTCTCAATTAATAGGTTTTACAAAATTATAGTAGTGTGAAATAATTTCGGTTTGCCCTAGGTTGAAAGGCAAAATACCTGGCCCAATTAATTCATTATCTTGCGATGCCACAAGGCTCAAGATTAGCAGGACAAGGCTGTAACAAGTGAGCGCAATTAGGGACTCTCTTCAATCGAGACTTAGCAACGGGCCCACGTTTCTTTTTGGTATGGCTATATCGTGCGTAAACCTAGGGTCTAATTGTCTGCAAGCTACTGGGTTTCGTACAAATACTTGCTGATCTGGTGAGTTATTTATTGTTATTATATTCTCAGTAATGTGTATTCTATCTTGAAGAGTGTCTCTGGTCCGCTATCTGTCACAACGATCTTAGGTAGATCATGATGGGTACTGAAAATCAGAAGGAATGGCACAAATGGCAGTTGAGTCTCTTAGATGATAAGCTTAAGCATATTTCAAAAAGCATCAATGATTGTTTGACTTACAGTCTCAAATTCTACAACACATTAAGTTGACAGATTCTAGTTTTTATAAACCTTCTCAGATCGACATAGTAATTGGAGCTGATACTTTTTGGGACGTTTTACGTAGTCAACAAATTTCTCTTGGTAGTAGTAACCTAAAGTTACGCAATTTTATTTTTTGTTGGATAATAGCTGGTTTTCTTAACGCAATGGATGTACAACATTTACAGTGGAATACTACATTAATTACAAGCGTTGATAATTGTGGTCAGGAGGCTCGTGTTGATAATTTACTAACCAAAGTCAGGGAGATTGAAGAATCTAGGCCTATCCTGAGTAAAAGGGATAAAGCTTCTAAAAAAAACGTTATGCAAAAACTGTTCGTTTAAATAACAGCAAATTCATGGTTAATTTGCTAAATTGAAAGCCAAATAAACTAGGTCTACCTAGTTTATTTGGAGTTATAATATAATTAAATTATTGCTTTATAGGATCTATCCTATAAACCAATAATTTAATTATAGTTAATTTATAGTGTCGATTCAGAAAAAAAACTATACTGGAACATAGTACATATGTCTGAGTCTCCCTCTAGTAAACCATTAATTTCATCAATCTTAAATTCAGCGAATTTTAAAAGAAGTAAAAATAAGTCATTCAAAATAATTATTTCAAAACACTTAAACATCCACAAGATAAGTATAAATATATAGGTATTGTACAAGATAGTGAAGCTTCAAGTGCATTTGGCTTAGGAGAGCATAACTCTTATCTTGCATCCGCCACTAACGTATTTAACCCGATTTGTCATTTATACAGATACCAAAAAATAAGGAGAGTACAGAAATCAGACTCATAACCCACTATTTATATACCTACACTCGGAGGCCGCGCTAGGGCTGTCCACTCTGGCCTACTTACACAAAAAGTTGCAGAATATAAAATTTTCGTGGCGTTGGCATCTGTAGGTTTTTTTGTGACGTTGGATATCATCAACACCACCACCACCACCTTCACCACCACCATCATCACCATCACCACCACCATCATCACCATCACCTCTACCATTACCATCACCACCACCACCATCATCATCACCTTCACCACTACCATTACCATCACCACCACCACCACCATCATCACCATCACCACTACCATTATCATCACCACCACCATCATCACCATCACCACTACCATTACCATCACCACCACCACCACCATCACCACCACCACCACCATCATCACCATCACCACTACCATTATCATCACCATCACCACCACCATCACTACCACCATCACCCCCACCATCACCCCCACCATCACCCCCACAATCACCATTATCACAACCACCACCGAGTTCAAATGTAAAGTACTAGGTACCTACAATCTACATACTTTCGTTTTTAACAACTTTTTATACTTAGAAGCAAGAATCTACTTACTTACCTTTGAGTTTTTGGGCAATCTAAAAATGACAAATCACAGTTTAAAGTTGATTTTAAACACTCACTTACGTAGGGTGGCATCGCTCTGTTTCTGGTACCTTGGTCGAGCTCGGAACAAACAACGTTCTAGACTCCGCGCTGTGGTCCGCGTCTGTGACTTTAGATATCTATGTGTGAGTGCGTCAAGAGAGTTTTGTATGAAGCTTTACATCTGTACGCTAAGTAATCTGTGTAGATTCCATCGGCGCTTACTTTACTTCTCCTTATCAGGTTACTCTATTACTACGCATAGCAAATCTTTTATCTTGCGATAATTCCTGCATGCAGCGGACTATCTGACTGGCTTTAGGGGCCGTCCATTATTCACGTGATGTTTTTAGCCACTTTTTACCCCCCCCCCCCACCCTATCCCTACGCAACATCGCGAGTATTATTTTTTTTGTAGCAAAAATTTCACAACAATTTTCACACAAATCTATGTCTCGAATGTCGAAAAATATACATCCTATCCCACGAAAAATACACGTGATATCCCACGAAAAATATACGTGATATCCAACTATACCCCCCCTTCCCTCAAAATTTTCCCAAACCCCTCCCCCCTATCAAGCCTCACGTGATTAATAGAAACAGTGGCGGTGCTAGGCGTCGGCGACGTCGGCGACCGCTGACGGCCTCGCGCTTCTAGGTGCATCGGCACAAACATTTTGACGTTACAAAAAAAAACTCATATTAAGTCTTATTTAAAAAAGGGCGTTCAACATTGTGTCCCTTTTATTAATGTTGGCGGTTAGATAAATAAAAAATGTATACCAGCTTCAGACTTTATGCCAATATTACAGGGAAATTACATTATTCATTCTACGAGTATTATCGTAATAATGAAACATTATATTTAACGTTATAAAATCCTATAAAGACATGTAAAGGCCCCTGCGACACAGGGTTTGTAACCTTTTTTTTTCTTAAAAAAAAAGAATAAAGAAAAAATGAAAAAAAAGATCATGTCTGCTATCGTAATTTTTTATTTATTCATTTTATTTATTAAGAAAACCAACAGCGTTACAAAATATGTACAAAAGTATAAAGTAAAACATTGTAGTTAGGCCAATTATAGGTTTCCCTTAAATTACAATTATTGTGTAGGTAGTACGAACGAAATAGCAAACATCTTACATCACTTTAACATTCTGTAAAAATAAAGTTATTATAATTGTAAAAACAGAAAGAGAGAAAATAATGGAACTACATAATGAACATAATGGAAATACATAATGAAAAAAAAAGAAGAGATGAGGTGATGAGTAGATTTATTTTTTAACATTCCTAATATTTGTGACAATTAGTGTCTTGAATGAGGATTTAGAAAAGCTAAATAGATCTATAACTATTTATTATACGGGAATTAACGCGCATTGTTTACCTTAAAATTGCTTGACGTTTCGACCAGGTTGCACCGGCCGTGGTCACAAGCGGACTGTCCCAGCGATGTTAAGACTCCGTCAGGCCGATGAATCTTCATCCACCCTCACTTTTTTACTTCTCGAAAAGTTAGGGTCACTGCACACTACACTGATTTTGTCCATGTTAACCGACTGCGAAACAATACGAGGTTGTGTTTTACGAATCACTGGATTCCACGTCACGGATAGTTTGAAGCCCTCTTCCCGATTGAAAGTTTTATGTTTTTTAATTTTAATCGCTTCACGCACAATTCGTGAATAAAAATGGCGATCTGTGGAGAGGGTTTGTGGACGATGAAACTCAATCCAGTGATTGGTGTTCGAATGCAGTATGTGTTCTGCAATTGCCGATTTGTTCACTTGCCGGTTTTCCACTGCTGCGATGTGTTCTTTTAGCCTTTCCTCTATAGTTCGCTTTGTTTGGCCAATGTACGAACTACCGCAGCTGCAATCAATTTTGTAGACACCTGGCGTCTGCAGAGGTATAATATTCTTCGGAGTGCCCACCAAGTTGCCCACTTTAGCCACCGTTGTGTAGATCGTACGGATCGAGTACTTTTTCATAATTGATCCGATTTTGTCTGTCACTCCTCTGACGTAGGGCAAATAAGCAGGTTGTCTGTTCACCTCCGGAGGTTTGTCACGTTTTGGGATATGCTTCATTCTTCGGTACACCTGATATCCGTTTTTCTTGAGTACCTCCTGAACATAGACTAGCTCTTGCTCCACATGATCAGGGTCACAGAGGTCAAATGCTCTGTTTTTCAATGACGTCATCACGGATTGTAGGTGACGAGGATGGTGATGTGACGTAGCATGCAGGTATCTGTCAGTGTGTGTGGGCTTTCGGTATACACAGTGTGATAGCGATCCATCAGCTCGCGCTGTTATCTTGATATCCAGGAATGACAACGATCTATCCGTCTCCATTTCGCATGTAAATTTCATCTTCGGATGAATGGAGTTAAGGTGCCCCATATACTGATCCACATCATGTTGGCTTCCTCTGACGACAGCAAACACGTCATCTACATACCTCTTCCATAGTTTGATGATTGGTGGACCCAGAGTTAGTGCCTTCTCTTCAAAATGCTCCATCCAGAGATTAGCTAGTGCCGGGGCTATTGGGCTCCCCATTGCGACACCATCTATCTGGAGGTAATATTGACCATGAAAGAGGAAGTAGTTTCCTTCCAAACAGTGATTCAGCAGATCAATATAATTGAACGGTAGCTCGTTGTCACTCAGTCTATCTCTCACCACATCCAGACATTCCTTAATCGGAACGTTGGTGAACAATGACTCAACGTCAAAACTCACCATTATGTCTCCCGGTTCCAATTTGAGATTCTCTATAATCTGGACGAAGTGGCGCGAATCTTTCACGAAAGACGTTGTTCTTCCCACGAGTGGCTGTAATACAGACGCAACGTGTTTTGCCAAGTCGTAAGTGGGACAGGCAATTTGACTTACGATGGGTCGCACTGGCACGTTGGGTTTGTGTATCTTAGGTAGCCCATATAGTTTTGGTGGTTGATGTGGTTTCGGTTTGTACAACCTCTCATACTCATCTTCCGTGAAAAGGTCTCGGTGTTTCTGGATCAGAGCTCGAGTTTTACGTGTTACTCTGGCTGTTGGGTTATATGATACCGGCTTATACACCTTGTTATCACATAACAAATCCCGTATTTTTTGTTCATAATCAGTAGTATTCATCACTACAGTGGCGTTTCCCTTATCGGCCTTAAGCACCAAAATATCCTTATTTTCCCCAATTTCTTTTAGTGCTTGACGCTCTTCTGTAGTAATGTTACTATACGGAGGTTTGGACTTTCGCAATATGACCGCAACGTCCTGTCTCAGGGTGTCGCATCATGCAACGCGAAAGTTTAAATGTTAGTAAATAGATCTACTTGACTAAATGATGTTTGTATGTTCGAGCAATCCTTGTTAATACGCAATTTTTGGCAGAGTTGGTAAAATGGCGTGGGACATGTAACATAGGGGTATGACGAGTGCGTCTTATGGGGGTATTAAATATTACTTGTGCAAGCAATTCAGAACAATAGACACATGTCTATCATTTTACGTCTCTCTTCAAGCAATAGCAGGTTGTAGCTTTGGCAGCTGTCTTTATACGACATTGGAGGCTTACGCAAGCGATAATTTAAATGATTTACGAATTTCTTTTTTATACGTTCCAGTTGATTTATGTTTAAAAGATAGTGAGGAGACCATATTGGGCATGCGTATTCTAGAATGCTTCGCACATATGAGCAGTATACCACCCTCAGACCCTCGACATTATTAAATACCTTACACGATCTTATGACAAACCCTAAGTTCTTTAATGCCTTCGTCTTTATAGAGTCTATATGTTCTGAGAATGATAACTTGTGGTCGAATATGACTCCTAAGTCTCTGACAATTTTGCTTCTGTCTATAATTGTACTATCAAAGTTATAGGGGTATAGGATCGGCTGTTTTTTACGGGTACAACTTATACACTGGCATTTTTTTACGTTAACAGTGATTTTATTTACCATGTAGTAAGTATGGAGCAGGTCTAAATCTGATTGAAGGGCACAGCAATCTTCATGACACTTGATTTTATAATATATTTTTTGTCATCGGCGTACATTAAATATTTAGCGTGTTTGAAGACGCTAGTGATGTCGAATAGGTAAGCGTTATAAAAAAAGTGGCCCTAAATGGGAACCTTGAGGCACACCACTTGAGATTTCAATAAAACTCGAGCGATATCCTCCTATCACCACAGCCTGTGACCTTTTAATCAAATATGACTGAACCCATCTCAACAAATCTCCCCGTATTCCCAACTGGTATAATTTATTAAGCAGGATAACGTGACCCACACGGTCAAATGCTTTTGCAAAGTCCGTGTAGATCACATCGACCTGCCCACCACCATCTGTGTTCTTAAGTAAATAACTAGAGTAATAGTAATTAATAGTTAGTTGAGAGCATGTTGGACTGCGCTCAGTTTAGGGTTCCATAGCCGTTACTACAGATACCTGTCGAATGATGTACCATGTGATTTAGGAGATGGATTGATGTAGGAGAAAAAAAACAGCTTCTGGTCTGTGTATGGAATATTTTTACATTAATTATTTATTATTTATTGTGTCCTCGACACCCCCCCCTCTTTCACTCAAAGGCCGCTACTGACAAAGTTGATGTCTCCGACGCTTACATTTTCCCTAGGGCCGCCACTGAATGGAAAAACCCCATATTTGCGTGAATGTTTACAATTGATATGAGATCATCAAAACCACTGATAGGATGGCTAGACTTGTTATTGTTAAATAGAAGCCTTTGGTTATAGTTGTGATTGCTCTTGCACGTCAAAGGATTTTAACTTATTTTTATTTTCGAGTTCTTTTAGTGGTGAAAATAGCGGTAAGTAAATTGATTTGATCTAAATACTCCCATTAGTTCTACTAATTTGCAATACGTTATATCTTAGGACTAGTGAGAAAAAAAACCACTAGTTCTTTATATAATAGAAATAGTAGGAACAAAGGATTTTTACAACACCAAATTTAACGTGTAAAAAAAAAAAGTGTGGCACTCGGGGTCTGCCGCGGTAAAGCTATTGTACCTATAGCATTTTTTATCATAAATTAAAAAAAAAATGTAAAATATTTATTTTTTGAATTGCTTAAGTTAAATATAGTTAAGAAATTATTTCTTTTTTTTTTTTTAATTTTAACCCCCTTGACCCCGTTCTACCGCGGTAAAGCATAGCATTTTTTTAACAACAATTTAAAAAAATATAGTTTTTAGAAATAAAAAAATAAACATTTTTAATTGCATAAGTTAAATTTGTGTCTAGGTGTAATTTATCAATTTGTATTTAGGAATATACAACATTATTCTTGGTATAGTGCAAACCTGAAAATAGTTTGCTCAGAATCAGTAACGCAATCCATAGGGGTAATTTTTGAGCTATGTCATATTTTTCAATTAATTAATTAATCAATCACTAATTAAGTCATTAATCGTTCTAACAGTCCAAATCCTGTTCACAATGTGATGTGAAATGTGATCATCACTTATTTTTCAATAATAACCATAGATACGTACTACGGGACGCAATGAGCACGAAAGCGCGAAGAACACAAAACAACTTAAATGACTTATAACGTTTTTTTTTTAAATGTAATTTCTTGAAGTAAAAATCTTGTTAGAGTGTTTGAGCTTTGCACTATACAAATAATAACCTTGTTTATGTATGTTTATTAGTTGTCCCGTCGCTATAGTACAGGCTCTGCCTATTTTGATTTGGATCAGATGGCGTTGTGTGAGTTATCCCAAGATATTATTATTATACTTGACTCTGGCAAAAATTACCCAAAAACTCAACTAGATTGCCATTAACTGAGAAATATAAATTAATTAAAAAAAACGGGTTTGCTAATTTTAGAGCTGCCAGAGAGCATAGGATGCGAAAATATCACGTGTATGTAAACTGATCTTAACCATAACATCAAACATCAATGTGACACCACAAAATAACAAAAGTACAGAAGGTTAACTTGCGTTTGAGCCACGCACGCATAGAGATTGCTCATGGACACGGAATCTCAAGAAGCCTTCCGACAAAAGTGGTCTGACTGTATTCAGTAATTTCGTATCCGTTAACGATGTCCATGTTTTTAAGCTATTGCATAGTTTTTATGGCGGGCTTTGAGCGCGGCGACCGAATCATGAAATTCCGTAACGATACCCCACTCCGCCTACCATGTAGCTCGGCCGAGCGTTCGCTTAACGTATATGTATATGGTACACAGTACGAAGCTCGCACGGATCGAGACGAACTGCTCCGAAATGTAATAAAAAGTTTTTTTTTTTTTTTTTTTTCTTTTGTGCTATGCAATAGCTTTACCGCGGCAGTCCCCGAGTGCCACACTTTTTTTTTTGTTAACTAGCAATGTGGGTCCAGCGAAGCAAAATTGCGTGTGTTAGGAGTTTGTTCACGCCATCATTATTATAATGGGAAAGTAACCTCTCGATTGTGAGTCCGATACCTTAAACATTAGGCTACAGCGGCTTATGTTTGCGTGGCTCCATCGTGGTACAGTCGGCCAAAATAATATTTGTAGTCTGTCTAATAAAACAACGAGATGGATTTTCCCTTACAGTAATATTCTGACAGTTACCAATCTTAATTTTGTTGCTGTTTTGGTAACACATGAAACGTAATTTTCAACCGACTTCAAAAAGGAGGAGGTTCTCAATTCGTCTGTATGTTTTTTTTTCTTTTTTTTTTTTTGTATGTTTGTTCACCGATTACGCAAAGACGGCAAGACCGATTTGAAAAATTGTTTTTGTGTTTGAAAGGGTATACTTCCAAGTTGGTCCCATTGCCATCAGATCACGATCTGATGATGGGATCCTGGAGAAATCGAGGGAACTCTTAAAATATTAAAAGCACACCTACAGTGATTTAGGTATATTTCATAGTGATTCGTGCATTTACTCACTTTAATCTCGATATACTACTATTATACAATGTAATAAAGCTGATAGTGAACTCCTCAACAATTAACGGCCCTGCATCGGGGCAAGCAATATTTCGTAAAAGGATTTGAGCAGATGACATAAGCCTATTGTAACTTAAGTGAATTATAAACCAACCCACTAAAAAGTGAGAAATAAAAACTTTTTAACAAAAAATATTACCGACTTCAAAAATAAATACAAGGCAACTAAAAAGCAAAAAATAATATACCTAGAATAACAAAAACAAATTAAACATTTTGAAGTTGGTGCCGAATAAAACATAAAGACTACTATTTCATGGCACCAACTTCAAAATGTTTAATTTGTTTTTGTTATTCTAGGTATATTATTTTTTGCTTTTTAGTTGCCTTGTATTTATTTTTGAAGTCGGTAATATTTTTTGTTAAAAAGTTTTTTTATAAATTACGTTTAAGACTTTCATAGTCTCAAAGATTACGGGGACTGTTTTAACAATTTTTCGGATATGCACAGGAAGTCTGAAATCATTTACGATTATTGAGAACGAGTTAAATGAATTAATGTCAGTGGCTCTTTATATTACCAATCTCATTTTTTTATCGAAACTTCGTTTTCATTGAATTAGAGTAGGCATCCACTTTCTTGGCCGATTGTAGGTTACCTTCTGTTAGTCTAGATATTTTGTGACAACCCAATAATATATATAATAATATATAATAATAATATAATAATAATTTATTCATGAAAGTAAAGGTACAATAAACTTATATAAAGGTATAATAACAAATAGCACAGTTAAGTATTTGCCTGAACTAGGTTGAAACCTGTGTTTCAGGCTAGAAAGTAAAAAGTATTTTAATAAATACTTTCCGAAACTAAAACTATACTTAATAACTAAAAACAAGAACTGTTAAACTAGAAAACATAGACTAATAAATTAACATTTACAAAAAATAGGTAATTATAAGAGATGTTACAACAATTGGTCTTATTTATTTTAGTAAAAGTAATAAGTCCTCCGTCTGTTCGTATGACATATCTTGTAATTGGGAACTTACAGCTATTTTACAATTAAAATAATTTAGGTGGTATATATTAACAATTCGATTTAATCTATTATACAAAAAAGGGCCTATGAAATTAAAAAATCGGTTTGAGAACATATATCTTGAGGTGGAATCAGATGTGCAGACTATATCTTTTCGTCTCTTATTAGTTAAGCCAGTATTAAAAGTAAGTAGCTCGTGTTGTTTTAAAATTATATTTACTATAAAAAGCTGACGGACAGTCAATACCTCACAGCATTTATACAGGAGGAAGGTGGGAAAAAGGAAATGTCGAAAAGTAGCTACTTTTAGAACGGCTCTCTGTGCTCTTTCAAGTGGCAACATAACAGTTTTTAGTGCTCCTCCCCATGAAGTGATGCAATACTGAATGATGGACTGACACAGGGCCTTATATACTTGTATAATTAATTTCGAATCGGCAATAGAACGCAGTTTTTTAAAGACATATATTAGTTTTCGCACTCTAGTCACTAAAATTTCTATGTGTTTCTTGAATGACAGTGTGTTGTCTATATTAATGCCGAGATATTTTATGTTGCTAGTGCTATGTATAATAGGACAGTTACACGTATTTTCTAATGTGTTATTACAATAGTGTGCAATTAAATGTGGGTCATCGTCGCTGTGGTATGACTGTCGCATAGAAAAGCGGATATATCAAAGTCAACGCTATTTTGCATAAAACTAATATATCTTTACCTGCCTCTGTGGCGCGGTGGGAGTGTATCTGACTGCTACGCAAGAGGTCGTGGGTTCGATCCCCACCCAGGATAAAACTGTGTGATGAGCACGATTGTTTATTCTGTCTCTGGGTGTTAATTATCTATAATATTTATGTATTTAGAAATATATAAGTATATTTGTCGGTTGTCTGGTTTCCATAGTACAAGGTCTGCTTAGTTTGGGATCAGATGACGTTGTGTGAGTTGTCCCAAGATATTATTATTATTATTATCTTTGATCTTATCCAAAGCGAGACAAATGCTTTCGCCTGACGACGCGGGCGCAGTCGTCGACTCACTTAAATTGGCATTTGAAGAAACAAATGAGAAACGCTCTGTAAGCTCTTGTTGCCCTCTCAATATCGTTCAAAAATTAAAACAATTCTTCTCGTCATAATTAATAAAAAAAACTTGATTCACTTTTGGATGGAAAACAACACTTGTCGTCATGAGATTCCACATGTAGGCATACCTACATGTGTAATATAAACATTAAAAAAAACAACGGGTTGCACTCGGGGAGTGCCGGCAAAAGTTAAAACTTGAACATTTTATTACGTACTGATGAAATTTGAATAATATTTTTCGAGCTTACTGACATAATAATTAAAAAATATGAAATAATAAATCACAAATCAAAAAACCAAAATCCCAAATTAAAATAAAAAGGGAAAAAGATAATCGTTACTCGGACTCGTACTGTTCTTCTAGTCGGTTTCGTACATTTTGAAGTTGGTGCCTAAAACATAAAACTACCTTTCCTGGCACCAACTTCAAAATGTTTCATTATTTTTTGTTGTTGTACCTATACTTACTTTTTACTTTTTAGTTACCTTATTTTGGAAAGTGGTTTTTATTTGTTTGTTAAAAAGTTTTTTTATTGTAATCACCATCCCAATTCTTTTGTTTTAGTCCGCTGTCTACTGCTGTAAACTGCTTGTTCGCGAAGGAATCAACCATGCCTACTTTTACGTTTTCCTCATTCATTGTGGCGATTTTGGTAAGATTTATCATTTATAATTCAATGTTTGTGAATTTTAAAAATTAAAGAGAACACATTACGCAAGTTTTTGGTTTCGATTCACAAAACACCATTTAGCGTGTTCCACAGGTTGATTTTCAGAGTCTGGGTGTAATTTTTGTCCGGGATTTGTGTGTTTGTAAAGTACCTCGCCACACATGACTTTTATCCTAGAGTTGTTTTTAAAAAAATATAGGTATAAAAGTTACAGATTTTTCCACATTTTCAAGGTTTTTTTAGAATGTTATTCATAATTTATTTACGACAAACAACTAATTTTATATATACTATATAATAGATAATTGACTACTAAAAAACTAGTAAATTATATAAGACCAGTGTAGGTTCGATTCCTGTACGAGAATGTCTGATGTCACACGTCTTAGTAATTTTGTTCATGCTCTTCACGATTTTTCCTTTTACATAGTTAATTTTATAACAATGTTATGTCAAAACTAGTTACTTACTAATTATTATCTTATTTTTTAGGTTTCGACTTTGGGACCTGAGAATGAAGGTAAGCAAGTCTTTTTAATATTATAAATGACTAGCGGACGCCTCGCGGTTTCACCAGCGTAGTTCCCGTTTCCGTGGGAATACAGGGATAAAAAGTAGCCTATGTCACCCGGGGTTAGTGTAGCTTTACAACGATGAAAGAATTTTTCAAATCCGTCTAGTAGTTTCGGAGCCTATTCAATACAAACAAACAATCAAATATTTCCTCTTTATAATATTAGTACAGATATAGAAGTATAGATAAATAAAATACAACGTGACGTAAACGTTTTATCACGTCATCGTCTGCATACGTTTTGTCACTAATAGTTGCACTAATTTTTAAAATGGTAATAAAGTACAATTTTATAAATTTTGTAAGTCTATGTGACAGTAAGGTTTATAGTATTCGATACGTTGTGACACCCTTTCGGCATTTTAGGAAGGGTACATTGAAACAAATTTTCGACTTTAAGAGTTTAAGTTTTTTTTTTTTTTTTCATTTTGTAATATTCTCAATAAATTCTGATTCTAATTGTAAAATTTTAAAAATGCCATGTAATTTTAGTGCTGATTTGAATTTGAATTTTGTTTTTTGATTCCAATTTACATTCTGATTTGAATTTGGATTTCAATCTTGATTTTAATTTTGATTTGATTTTTTTTTGTTTGTTAAATTTGATTTTTATTCTGATTTTAATTTTTATCTCAATTTTAATTTCGAATTGATTTTATTTTGATTCTAATTTTATTCTATATGTTATTTCTAGATTTTGATTTTAATCCTATTTTTAGATTTATTCATACTTTATAAATAAAAACTTTTTAACAAAAAATATTACCGACTTCAAAAATAAATACAAGGCAACTAAAAAGCAAAAAATAATATACCTAGAATAACAAAAACAAATTAAACATTTTGAAGTTGGTGCCACGAAATAGTAGTCTTTATGTTTTATTCGGCACCAACTTCAAAATGTTTAATTTGTTTTTGTTATTCTAGGTATATTATTTTTTGCTTTTTAGTTGCCTTGTATTTATTTTTGAAGTCGGTAATATTTTTTGTTAAAAAGTTTTTATTTATAAAGTATGAATAAATCTAAAAATAGGATTAAAATCAAAATTTAAAATCAATGGGACCAACTTGGAATTGAGAACCTCCTCCTTTTTGAAGTCGGTTGACAACAGTCTCAATATTGTTAATATAAAGGGAAGGAGCGAGACAGCCTGCTTATAGCTACTTACTAGGGAAGTCTCATTTATATCAAAATGTGTGTAACTGTTTTGATACTAATAAATAATTTCCATTTAAAAAAAATCATAGTTCACCGTTCTGCCGAAAATAATATTCTGTTTTTGAACGTGATTGTACGTTATGCCGTATCAAAATCTCAAATAATGATGTAAAATCACGTTCTGTCCACGAAAGTGTTAATTACGCCAGAACGGATCTGGACAAAATTTGACACAGAAATTATAGCCTTCAACAGGGTTGTTGCGAATATCAGCATCAACATCCGCGAATTATCAGCATTGTATTTAATATCAACATCCGCAACAATCGATGCTGATTTTAATGCTGACATTTAATTCGTAACATGTTAGTTGAAGGCGGGACCTAGCGCAAGTCGCATGAAGTTTTAACCATTAATAGACAGTTAATAAATACACAAAAATTCTGTAATTTATTCTCTCATTCGGTTGTCAACATAAATTGGTAGCACCCTAGTGAATTCTTGTGTGCCAGGCGTACAACACATAAATTCCGGCCCCCCTTTGGCTACGAAAGTCTCGGGTTCGATTCCTTGGTCTGGACTTCAAAGTTTTCTATCTTTCAAAAATGCAATTATTGTATTTGTAATTATTATTTATGCTTTTTAGTTTCCATATGGTTTTTTAGGATATGGTTTATTTTTATACAAAAAATCTACGATCCAGACAAGTCGACCACAGACTCGTAGCCAAATTCGGGAACGTCACGCACACAAACAAGTTGTTTACATTTTGCGGTGCGTAGGCACGCGCGTCTCACGCAAACATACATAGTTGTTTTTGTTTAATGATGTACTCGCGCGTGATCTACGAGCTGCTCGAACATTCGAGCTCGTTTGTTCGTAACATTATTTTATAATCCTATTTTATTTGCTCTAAATTCTTAGCCGAAAGAAACAGAACGCTGAACGAAACAAGTTGAAAAGTTTCTTAATCGGTTCGTAGCTAAAGTTAATCCATATTCCGTATCTTATGCATGTCTTGTGTATTTGCAGTGTTAGCGTCACCATACCCATATTTTTTGGCTACCGCGGCCACCCCGGCAACTCCAGCTACTCCGGCTACCGCGGCTACCGCGGCTACCGCGGCTACCGCGGCTACCGCGGCTACCGCGGCTACGGCGGCTACCGCGGCTACCCCGGCAACTCCGGCTACCCCGGCTACGCCGGCAACTCCGGCTACCCCGGCAACTCCGGCTACAGCAGCTACCCCGGCTACCCCGGCCGGATAAGATAGCGACCAGTTATTAAAAAGTGAAACAGTCCTTATTTAGCCTGTTCTTATCGTAAAATTTGCATAAAATTGTGTTGTTTAGATTTATGTATTGTGACTTAAATGAATAATTTTGCAAATCAGTTATGTTTTCAATAATCTGTTATTTTTAAATAAAAGAGATTATGACCAACTACGCCTTGTTGCTATTTCGGAATACCACCCCCAAATTAATGCTAGTAACTTTTTATTTCATTGGTTAAAGAAAATATTAGAAAAGGGGGGTAAAAATTTAAAACTAAAAATTTCCCTATGCTTCATGCTTTAAAGGGCAGGGTACGGCAGGTCAGGGGTAATTCTCTTTAAGGTCCAGGGCTTGATCTAGCCGTTTAGCCGCTCCGGGCTAGCAAATAATTTTAACCGATACCGCCTAAGTTTTTCAAACAAATCTATGTCTCGAACGTCGAAAAAAATACATTCCGCTTTCAAGGAAAAATACACGTGATATCCAACTACACCCCCCCCCCCCTCCCCCCTCCCTCATAATTTTCCCAATCCCCTCCATCAAGCCTCACGTGATTAATGGAAACCGTGGCGGTGCTAGGCGTCGGAGAAGTCGGCGACCGCTGACGGCCTCGCGCCTCTAGGTGCATCCGCACAAAAATTTTGACGTTACAAAAAAAAATTACATTGTTCATTCTACGAGTATTATCGAAATAATGATACATTATATTTAACGTTATAAAATCCTATAAAGACAAGTAAAGGCCCCCGCGACACAGGGCTTGTAACCTTTTTTTTTTTCTTAAGAAAAAATGAAAAAAAAGATCATGTCTGCTATCGTAATATTAATTAATAGTTAGTTGAGAGCATGTTGGACTGTGCTCAGTTTAGGGTTCCATAGCCGTTACTACAGATACCTATCGAATGATGTACCATGTGATTTAGGAGATGGATTGATGTAGGAGAAAAAAAACAGCTTCTGGTCTGTGTATGGAATATTTTTTTATTATTTATTGTGTCCTCGGCAACCCCCCCCCCCCCTTCCTCTCAAAGGCCGCTACTGACAAAGTTGATGTCTCCGACGCTTACATTTTGCCTAGCGCCGCCACTGAATGGAAAAACCCCTTAGTTTCGTGAATGTTTACAACTGATATGAGCTCATCAAAACCACTGATAGGATGGCTAGACTTGTTATTGTAAAATAGAAGCCTTTGGTTATAGTTGTGATTGCTCTTGCACGTCAAAGGATTTTAACTTATTTTTATTTTCGAGTTCTTTTAGTGGTGAAAATAGCGGTAAGTAAACTGATTTGATCTAAATACTCCCATTAGTTCTACTAATTTACAACACCTTGTATCCTAGGACTAGTGAGAAAAAAAATCCACTAGTTCTTTATGTAGTAGAAATAGTAGAGCAAAGGATTTTTACAACTCCAAATTTAACGTGTAAAAAAAAATGTGTGGCACTCGGGTCTTCCGCGGTAAAGCTATTGCATATCATTTACCAACAATTAAAAAAAAATACATTATATTGAAAATATAAATAAATTTGTGTCTATGTGTAATTTATTAATATGTATTTAGGAATATACATCGTTATTCTTGGTATAGTGCAAACCTGAAAATAGTTTGGTCAGAATCAGTAACGCAATCTATTGGGGTAGTTTTTGGACTATGTCATATTTTTCAATTAATTAATTAATCAATCATTAATTTAGTCATTAAACGTTCTAACAGTCCAAATCCTGTTCACAATGTGATGTGAAATGTGATCATCACTTATTTTTCAATAATAACCATGGATTACGTACTACGGGACGCAATGAGCACAAAAGCGCGAAGAACACTAAACAACTTGAATGGCTTATAACGTTTTCAATATTTTTATTTTCTTTTTTTATATGTGATTTCTTGAAGTAATAATCTTACATCACCTTACATGCCTGATGCCACTAATATAATACCTACCCCATGTTCGATACTGATGCACATAGGCGGATCCAACAATCAACCGTCCCGGGTGTGAGAATTATCGTGTGGCACAGGACAAATATTTTTGGGTCCCCCCCCCCCCCCGCCACCCGTCGTGCGTGCAACTCACACTTGGCCAGTGTTTTAAGTTTTGTTACTTTTGCGGACTGTGCCTATAATGTGAAATCACATCAAAGTTATAGCTATTTTGCTCGGATTACAGGGTGGATTTACTAAATACTCTGGTTTTCTTTGTATGGGAGACAGCAGAGCTACAGAAAAGCACTATACTACAAAATAATGCCCAGAAAGGTCAGAGTTTGTTTGCGGAAAATCAAATGTGAAACATATACTGCCTCTGTAGCGCGGTGGGAGTGTATCCGACTGCTACGCAAGAGATCGTGGGTTCGATCCTCACCCAGGATAAAACTTTGTGTGATGATCACAATGGTTTATTCTGTGTCTGTGTGTTATTTATCTATAATATGTATGTATTTAGAAATATATAAGTATGTTTATCAAGCTCTGCTTAGTTTGGGATCAGATAGCGTTGTGTGATTTGTCCCAAGGTATTATTAATATTATTACACTATTGATAGATCCTAAAAATGTCACCACTCCACATAAAACTTGGTTTTATGAAAATTTTGACAATGTTATGAATAAAGAGGAGAGACTTTTTATCGATCGATCAAATCTCAATCGATTTAAATCAAATTTGGTATACAAGTTTGAGTCCCGGAGAAGGACATACGATAGCTTTTGTCGTGATAACCGACAGAACGCGGGCGGAACCGCGGGCAAAAGCTAGTTTTTTTGTAATATGATAAAAATTTTAGTTGAAAATCAACTAGACATTGAGCTTTTAACTAATTAAATTATTAACGATACAATAAAGTTACAAGTTACGATACATAATTAAATATAAACATTAAAAAAAATAAACGGGTTGCACTCTGGGAGTGCCGGCAGAAGTGAAAACTTGAACATTTTATTACATACTGATGAAATTTGAATAATATTTTACGAGCTTACTGACATAATAATTACAAAATATGAAATAATAAATCACAAATCAAAAAACCAGAATCAAAAATTAAAATAAAAAAGGGAAAAAAATAATCGTTACTCGGACTCGTACTGTTCTTCTGGTCTGGTTCGTACATTTTGAAGTTGGTGCCTAAAACATAAAACTACCTTTCCTGGCACCAACTTCAAAATGTTTCATTATTTTTTATTGTTGTACCTATATTATTTTTTACTTTTTAGTTACCTAATATTTATTTTGGAAAGCAGTTTTTATTTTTTGTTATTTTTTTTTTATTGTAGTCATCATCCCATTCTTTTGTTTTAGTCTGTCCGCTGTCTACTGCTGTAAACTGCTTGTTCGCGAAGGAATCAACCATGCGTACTTTTACGTTCTCCTTGTTCATTGTGGCGATTTTGGTAAGACTTATCATTTTTAATTCAATGATTGTAGTTTTTAAAAATTAAAGAGAAACACATTGCGCAAGATTTTGGTTTCGATTTACAAAACACCACTTAGCGTGTTCCACAGGTTGATTTTCAGAGTCTGGGTGTAATTTTTGTCCGGGATTTGTGTGTTTGTAAAGTACCTCGCCACACAGGACTTGAATCCTAGAGTTGTTTTTAAAAAAAGATAGGTTACAGATTTTTCCACATTTTCAAGGTTTTTTTAGAATGTTATTCATAATTTATTTACGACAAACAACTAATTTTATAAATGTAAGAGTAACTCTGTCGGTCTGTTATGCTTTCACACTTTTGATTTTGATGAAATTTGGTATGGATATAGTTGAAGTTCCGGGGCCTTCCCCGGAACGTCAATGGATGTCGGTTTTCTCGATAATACTATCCAATGTCTTTACATTGATAATTGACTACTAAAAAACTAGTAAATAATATAAGACAAGTGTAGGTTCGATTCCTGTACGAGAATGTCTGATGTCACACGTCTTTGTAATTTTGTTCATGCTCTTCACGATGTTTCCTTTTACATAGTTAATTTTATAACAATGTTTTGTCAAAACTAGTTACTTACTAATTATTATCTTATTTTTTAGGTTTCGACTTTGGGGCCTAAGAATGAAGGTAAGCAAGTCTTTTTAATATTATAAATTACTAGCGGACGCCTCGCGGTTTCACCCGCGTAGTTCCCGTTCCCGTGGGAATACAGGGACAAAAAGTAGCCCATGTCACCTGGGGCTAGTGTAGCTTCACAACGATGATAGAATTTTTCAAATCCGTCCAGTAGTTTAGGAGCCTATTCAATACAAACAAACAAACAAATATTTCCTCTTTATAATATTAGCACAGATATAGAAGTATAGATAAATAAAATACAACGTGACGTAAACGTTTTATCACGTCATCGTCTGCATACGTTTTGTCACTAATAGTTGAACTAATTTTTAAAATGGTAATAAAGTACAATTTTATAAATTTTGTAAGTCTACGTGACAATAAGGTTTATAGTATTCGATACGTAGTGACACAAGGTACATTATAACGAATTTTATTTTTTTCATTTTGTGCTATTCTCAATAAATTCTGATTCTAATTGTAAAATTTTAAAAATGCCATGTAATTTTAGTGCTGATTTGAATTTTAATTTTGTTTTTTGATCTTCATTTACATTCTGATTTGAATTTGGATTTCAATCTTGATTTTAATTTTATTATAATTTTGATTGTATTTTGTTTGTTAAAGGGGTATGCCCACCAGCAGTATCGCTAGTATTTACGTTGTGCCACAAGTTGATGAAATGTATAATTCTTGTTTCTAATTATAACGTTATTATATAATGATATGGAGTCTCACATTTGCCGGAATATTGAGATGCAATTATTAGTCTTTCAGTTCATTTATTTCCTTTTTTTCCGATGAAGTTATTTTTAACGGTGGTAACACTATTACAAAAATAAAATCGTAATATCGATTAGGGTTATTATTGATTTTTATTAAATAATTAATATAAATACTCTATTCATTGTTGCACCGTTTGAATGTAAAGAACGATAATATTTATACACTATACTTTTTAATAAGCATATTCTTTGATACCTTTAGATTAGGACCCGGCTCGATTAAAAATAGGAACATAGTAATGAATTTTAATAATAAAATCGATTTGTATAGGATATGACAAAAGTTATGGCAACACTGAAATGTAATGTCATGTCACTTGTTTATCTGTGCATAAAGATTGTTGGCGCCGTTCCATTATGAAAACAGTTTAAAGTATTAATAACAAATAGCTTTTGTTATTTCTCGTGTTGTGTATGATATTGTGGTTACATTACTTGACTTTGAGATAGAGACTCCATATAGTATCCATAGTAACAATCAGAAATATTTTGTGAGACAGAGACTCGTACCAATATTGTGACAATTGTGAAGTGTTTGTGAGATAGAGATTCGGATTATATATCACTGCAAAGCCGAATTCATAGCCATAAACTAGTGTTACACATAATGTGTAATACATAATTAATACGCAATATCATAGTTATGCCCTATTTTCAAAAAAAAAATGTATATAAATATTTCGATTTTCGAAGTTCATCCACCCATATCAATTAAACCCGGCAAATTAGGTAAATCATTGTTGGTTTTTCTGAAAGTATATATTAATGTCTACATAAATCAGTAGTTTTCATCTTGGCACAACAAAATTTGTAGCGATACTAAATTCCATAGTCACTTGAACAATCGCCTTTGATTTTTATTCTGATTTTAATTTTTATCCCAATTTTAATTTTGAATTTAATTTTATATTGTATTTTAAATTGATTTTATTTTGATTCTAATTTTATTTTATATGTTATTTCTTAATTTTGATTGTAATTCTATTTTTAGATTTATTCATACTTTATAAACAATAGTCTCAATATTGTTAATATAAAGGGAAGGAGCGAGACAGCCCCAACACAAGTATTTATAATTACTTACTGGGGATGTCTCATTTATATCAAAATGTGTGTAACTGTTTTGAGACAAATTATGTGAACTGTTTTGTTCTGCCGAAAATAATATTCTGTTTTCGAATGTGATTGTACGTTCTGCCGTATCAAAATCTCAAATAATGACGCAAAATCACGTTCTGTCCACGAAAGTGTTAATTCCGCCAGAACGGCTGAACGGATCTGGACAAAATTTGACACAGAAATTATAGCCTTCAACAGGATGTTGCGAATATCATCATCAACATCCGAGAATTATCAGCATTGTTTTTAATATCAGAATCGATGCTGATTTTAATGCTGACATTTAATTCGTAACATAGTTGAAGGCGGGACCTAGCGCAAGTCAATAGACAGTTATTAAATACAAAAAAATCTGTAATTTATTCCCTCATTCGGTTGTCAACATAAATAGGTAGCTAATCCGAAAACCATATTCAAATTCCTAATGTCTTTAAAAGTACGAGAGAAGACGACGATAATGCCGCACAGTGTTTCTACGAATAACTCAAAGACCATTCGTTTTTCTAATAAACAAAACTATTTTCCAAAAAAATATTTCCGACTTCAAAAATTTTTTACTTTTATTTGGCATTTCTTTTTTTTTTGTTTCATCGGAAATTATTATTTATGCCCAACTCGAGAGCATCAAGGGATAGACAAATTTGAGGTCTAGTAACATAGTCGAGATAGGTGGTTCGATTCCGGCCCCGCTTTGGCTACGGAAGTCTCGAGTTCGATTCCTGGGTCTGGACTTCAAATTTTTCTATCTTTCAAAAATGCAATTTATTATTGTATTTGTAATTATTATTTATGCTTTTCATTTTCGATATTGTTTTTTTAGGATATGGTTTATTTTTATACAAAAACTCCACGATCCAGAAAAGTTGACCACAGACTCGTCGCCAAATTCGGGAACGCCTTGCACACAAACAAGTTGTTTACATTTTGCGGTGCGTAGGCACGCGCGTCTCATGCAAACATACGAGTACATAGTTGTTTTTGTTTAATGATGTACTCGCGCGTATTCTACGAGATTCTCGAACATTCGAGCTCGTTCATTCGTAACATTATTTTAAAATCCTATTTTATTTGCTCTAAATTCTTAGCCGAAAGAAACAGAACGCTGAACGAAACAAGTTGAAAAGTTTCTTAATCGGTTTATAGCTAAAGGTAATCCATTTTCCGTATCTTATGCATGTCTTATGTATTCGCAGTGTTAGCGTCACCATACCCATATTTTTTGGCTACCGCGGCCACCCCAGCAACTCCAGCTACTCCGGCTACCCCAGCTACCCCGGCAACTCCGGCTACCCCGGCAACTCCGGCTACCCCAGCTACTCCGGCTACCCCAGCAACTCCGGCTACCCCGGCTGGATAAGATAGCGACCAGACATTAAAAAGTGAAGCAGTCCTTATTTAGCCTGTTCATATCATAGTGTGTCCATAAAATTATGTTGTTTAGATTTATGTATTGTAACTTAAATGAATAATTTTTAAATAAAAGAGATTATGACCAACTACGCCTTGTTGCTATTTCGGAATACCACCCCCAAATTAATGCCAGTTACTTTTTATTTCATTGGTTAAAGAAAATATTAAATATTATAGTAAAGGTTGGTTGAAACTAGAAACTAAAAATTTCACTATGCTGCATGTTTTAAAGGGCAGGGTAAGGCAGGTCAGGGGTTATTCTCTTCAAGGTCCAGGGCTTGATCTAGCCGTTTAGCCGCTCCGGGCAAGCAAATAATTTCAACTGATACCGCCTAAGGAACTCGCGCGACGGGGTGCAGTTTTCTCTTCAAGAGAGAGTTAGGCCGCCTGGCGCCCTCAATTTGGCCCGCCTTCTTTATTTCAGATCTAGACATTTCCCCGGTTTGCCATTTTTACGTACAAAAACTAAAAATGTAGCGCAGATGTGCACATTTAGGCTTAAAAAAATTCTTGTTTGCGTGTTCCTAAAATTGTAGGTACAGATCAAAAAAATTAGACAGATTGGCCATTTTTTCTGGTTCCGTATATGTATATAACCCAATATTAAAAAAAATATAAAAATAAATAATAAAAATAAAATAAATAATATAGCTAAATAATAAAAATAAATATTTTTAGGGGGGGGGGCAAAAATTTAAATTCACATTATTCGACAGGTCCTTTAAAAACATTTTCATTTTCAAGGTTTCTGATTTTTTTTTATTAAGTATATATTTTAGGATAATCGCTCCGAAAGTTGCATAAATTGTGTCCAAAAATGGTTTCTTGTGACCAAAAATATGAAAAAAAAACACAAAAACAATTTAAATTAAAATTATTTCAAAAATGATTGGATATACCGTCATTGAGTTATTTCCGAAAAACTGCGTTTCTCAACAAAAGGGCGTAAGTGCCATATACATACGCTCTTTTGCTTATGAGCATGGTCCGACATGCTCTTGCCCGATTTTTTTTTATTGTTATAACGGCAGCGTAGGAACACAGCAGCAGGGTTTCAACTTACTATTAATTTACGAGATTTTTGCTAGAACTGTCGTTTCACTTTGTTGGGTAAATTATTGCTATCTGGGTAAAGTAACGTACGCCTGGGATTTTTAAATATGCCAAAGGTTCTTTATTTCCTGTCCTAAGGTATGTACGGTTAGGAAGACTTGGTATTATCGATAACTACAATTATTTTTATTTTTGAATCTTCACAAAGTAGCAGTTACAGCATAAAGAAAGAAAGATAATACAGGACATAGAACATGAAATAACAGTAAGTAACGTAAGTATCGCAATATACAGGATGACTTTTAATTCAGTCGGCAAACTTCAAGCAATAAACCAGCCTAATAAACAAATTAAAAATATTTTTATCGCCAGGTATACCTACATAATTTTAACATTTAATGCACATCAGTTTAAATGGATAATAATAATAATATTATTTTGGGACAACTCACACAACGCTATCTGATCCCAAACTAAGCAGAGCTTGTACTATGGAAACCAGACAACTGATAAACATACTTATATATTTCTAAATACATACATATTATGGATAAATAACACCCAGACACAGAATAAACCATCGTGCTCATCACACAAAGTTTTATCCTGGGTGGGGATCGAACCCACGACCTCTTGCGTAGCAGTCGGATACACATCCTACCGCGCCACAGAGGTAGTTTAAATGGATAATTTGATTACTAATTGATTTGTTTAGGTATTATACGCATTACAAAAATAATAAAACGTTGATAGTTGTATCGTATCGTATGTCTGTATGTTATAGTTTTATGTCTGTATGTATTGAAATTAAGTATATGTTAATTAAGTATATTTTATTATTTATAATCGATTGTATTTATCTTAAATAACTAGCATTGGCTGCCAACAATCTGCACCTATATAATTTTATGTCACATCACCCAAAGGTTGGCTGGTAGAGAATGCTTTTAGCATTAAGTCCACCTTTGTAGGTACATAATTTTTGTGCATAAAGTCAATAAATAAATATGTTCAGTTTACTTATTTAATTTAAGCTCCTCAATGTTTACACTTTTATAGATATACCACGAAATCTCTGTAATGTTAGGTCAACGGAAATCTATTAGTGATATAATAATTCTCCGACATATACCTACATAATTTCATACAGCCATAATTTAATACAGCATAGTTTTATTTGTACTAATAGGTTTTATGCATAAAATTATATCGTATAAACCCTTACGCATAATTGTGTTACTTATAATTACTATTGACATAACGATTGAAAACATAATATTTTATAGCCTAATGCTACACACACATATCGTTATTTGTGCATAATGCTACACGGCATAACATCAATGCGATATGGATTATAAATGTAATTTTCGATTATTACCGAACTAACTTATAGCCAAAACAGTGAATTGGTGTTAAAACGAATACGGCATAGTTAAGTATTAGTTTTGATTAGTGTAGAAAATAAATACGTTAGTGGCTTAGGGGTGGCCCAGGGGCCACCCCCGCCGCTCCTTAACCTACTGTCACAGTTTAGAAGAAAATATTTAATAGGTCCATCCTTTTTAGGGTTCCGTAGCCAAAATGACAGAAACGGAACCCGTCTGTCTGTGTGTCCGTATGTCACAGGCATTTTATTCACAAACTATATTGATGTTATTAGCAGTACATGTGTCTTGTAAAATCCAGTTAGTTTTGGAGTTCAATAACAACAATAAATATTTCTAGAGAAGCAATTCGCACATACCTATAACATAAGTTTTGGCTATAAGTTATTTTCACACATTGGTGTTGCACACCAAAAGTTATTAATTAAAAAAGTATGACTTAAAAAGTTCTGTATCGAATTTTGTACCAGGGGAGGTACGCCTTTTACTACTGAATTTTAACAAAAAGATTATGCTATATCTATGTAATATTAATGCAACCAGCTATGGAACCATTGTAGGTGCAATACTAACAACATACACTATCCGCTGCTGAAATTTGACCACACCTTTCTGGTACATCCTGTATATAATATGTATTATATTATAATATGATATTTGTTCCTTAGTATGTAGTATAGGTTTTATGTTTACTGAGTTTCTCTTTTGTTTTAATGTAATAATATAAATAATATGCACCTGCCACCCCCTTCTCGCCACCACCAAAAGGTTGTCTGGTAGAGAATGCCTATGGCATTAAGTCCGCCCTTTTGCAATGTATTTGGGAAGTTTAATAAATAAAAACAGGTCCCCAGTTCAGAATTGGGTTTAAGTAAATTCAGAATGAGAGTTATTTAAGAGTGTAATAATAATAATATCTTGGGACAACTCACACAACGCTATCTGATCCCAAACTAAGCAGGGCTTGTACTATGGCAACCAGACAACTGATAAACATACTTATGTATTTCTAAATACATACATATTATAGATAAATAACACCCAGACACAGAATAAACCATCGTGCTCATCAGTCATCACACAAAGTTTTATCCTGGGTGGGGATCGAACCCACAACCTCTTGCGTAGCAGTCGGATACATTCCCACCGCGCCACAGAGGCAGTCAAGTGTCTTACATCTGAGTAGCGTTTGATGATTTAAATTTAACTGTCCGTAATGTAAAAAGGAAATAACCAATCAGCAATTGCGAAAAACATAAGTGAATAATCCCATCTGTATTTGATCTTCCAACCAATTTATCTTTATGTTATCTAAAAGCAAATATTCGTCACACTACCATTTATTTCACCCACGTCTTTAACCATAGACAAGAGACGGTCATGTCACTCGACGCCGGATATCCACGAAGCAAGGCAAATGTTGACACTTCGCGTTATCACCCCGACTCGAAGAAAAACAACACAAATTTACTATCAAAACAATTCATTTAGAACCTTATTGCTCACAAAATAACTTCTAAGTATATCTTTAAGGGTAGCATTTTACATTTTGGGTGGTTAACATAAGGGTGTTTATGAAAACAAAGCTGTGTAAGGGCGGCTCGTGTATAACGGAGCTTAAAATAAACTCGCGGCTAACAAAAATATTGTTTCTTGATAAAAGTTAAATCGTAAGGTTTACAACCCTACTTTGTATGTTGGAAGCGTCAACAGGGACATTTACAGAATGAAACATAGATATAAATACCATTGTTTGTATATCAATGTACTAGCAGACCCGCGCAAATATGTCTTCGTAAATTTTCTCCTATTTTTGCAACATTTTTCAGTGCTGCTACGCTCCTATTAGTCGTAGCGTGATGTTATATAGCTTATAGCCTTCCTCGATAAATGGGCTATCCAACAGTAAAAGAACTTTTCAATTCGGATTAGTAGTTCCTAAGATTATCGCGTTCAAACAAACGAACAAATTCTTCAGCTCTATAATAATAGTATAGACAAAAGAAGGTATACAATAGATCCAATAGAATTTATCTATTGTGAAATTAGTTCGGCAATCAGCCACGTCCTTTAAGATCTTTGACGGTCTATTGTCAAAGTAGATTCTAAGTTTACTGACACTGGCTAGTATCATAATATCGGGTGTCTTGAGACGCAGACGTACCGAAACAGATTAGATTTTAACAGCAGTATTCTTTTCAGCGTTTGACTTAATATGCGCTCGCTATTTGCAATGTAAGACAAATTATTTGTTTTTATTACAATGGCTTCAATTTTCTATACATGCTTGCACATAATAAGTCTTAGCCAAGCCACAGATAATATAATACTATACTAGTAGCCAAGCTAAGGCTGTATCTTCATGTTTTTGTTTTTGACTTTTTTTTTTCCTCTTCCCTATTCCAATATTTATCGGTAATCGGTAGAGATTATAGCTCGCACATTATGTGCATACGCCAGTTTCAAGTATAATTTCTTTCTAGTTTTCTTCTTTCAATCACAAGTATTCAAGTATATTTTACACTGTTTTACACTTTAAACGCGGAGCTGTAAAAATAGCGACATGTCAGTTTGCCGCCATTTTTACAACTCCTGTTTTTGACTTAATGGAAATTGACAGGCGAATTTCCCCTCTCACCAAGGCGGTGGTGGCTGGTGTACCAGTGTTAAATACTCCCCTACACTGCCATGCAAGCAACTCACACTTGTTACCCAGCCCCCCCCCAGAACCAAATTCTGGATCCGCGCCTGTTTTCAGCTAATTTGTGTGTACCGTTGTACCTATCTACGCTTTAACTGCACAAGATTCGGTCTTACGGATTTTGTACTTCATGTCAGCACTTGTGTCTGCACTAGATATGTACAAGTGCTGTCTTTATTCTCTTACTCTCATAGTACGATGGGACGGAAATCTGACACGACTGGAGAGAGATTAGGCGCAGGACCGAAGGCTTAACGTGCTGTTCGGTGTGACAATGTTCAAAAACAGTTAGGAACCCCTCACATCAAGTATTAAAATGTGGAGCTGTGAAAATCACGACGGGTCAGTTTAACGACATTTTTATAACTACTTTCTTATTATATTGCCTATCTGTCTATCAGTGTTCACAACTTCATAAGGCTGTCAATTTTCTTCTTATCGTATCTTGTAGGTACCCACCTACTTGAACTGCGATAAATTTTCTTCCCATCAACTTTGTATCTACCTATTACAAGTAAAAATATATTAAATACGGTTTACGTATTTACATTACTTATTACCTAGCTGTGTCAATTTTGACAGCACAGTATGCCGCCATTTTCACATCATAATACCGTTTTTTTTTTAAATCTATTAGCGCCTTTCGCACGCGTAGCACCAAGGCGACAAGGCGATAGAGCCGCTCAAAAATATATCCAATATAAACTATTTACCTGTACCCTATTTAAATAAATAAATATAAGGGCATTATAAACAGATCTTTTCATGAATTTTCATGTACCTACATCACGGAAGTAATTTAATTCTTTTGTTTTATATTATTATTTGCGGAATAATAATTGTAGTACGACAAAGCGATGACGATATACCCAATATGATGATATTATTTGGCATTCTCGAGACACAGTTTGTGTTAACAGGCGTGTAATGGACCGTATCTGTGGCGTTGTTTCACAGCCATATAAGCTTAAGTACCATGAGGACTCCGCTGCTGTAGTTTACTTGTTCACGAAGGAGACAACCATGCGGACTATTACGTATTCTTTGTTCGTTGTTGCGATTTTGGTGAGACTTATCATTTTAAATTCAATTAATGTAATTTTTAAAAAATAAATTAATGTCTATGGTGCTGTTGGAAGTGCATTAGGTTACTTTGCAAGAGGTTTTGAGTTCGATTCACATACGTACCCCTTGGTGTGATCTAGAAATTGGTTTTCAGAGTCTGGGTGTAATTTGTGTCTGTAATTTGAATGTTTATAAAGTATCCCGTGACACAGAAATTTGAAATACTATCGACAAAATAACAAAATTTAAATGCCATTTTCTAACAGAAAAATTTGGATTCATATCTTTTTTGTTTATTAGCATCAATCACTGAACTAATTTTAATGCATGATCGTCTAGTGATTGATTGACAAGTGGGCGTGCATACAACTGTTCCAAGGGGTTGTAGGTTCGATTCCTGCACGTGGATGTCACACGTCTTAGTACATATTTTTGTCCATGCTGGTTTCCTGTTGTATCTATGTCAAAACAAAACCAGGTACTAATTCATGTCTACATTTTTAGGTTTCGGCTTTTGGACCTGAAAATGAAGGTAAGCAAGTTCTTTTATTACTGAAATCCTACTAACATGGGTGTACCCAGGTATTTTTTCAAAATTGAATAAACACCGGCCAAATGAGCACTATGTACCTACTTTTGCGATTTTGGGGGGCAGGGTGTCCCTCAAATGCCTCTAGGTAAGGCCAATGCCTAAAATTTTATAATGACGGCGCGGTGGGACTGTGTCCGACTGCTACGCAAGAGGTAGTTGTTTGATCCACAAATGGTTGTTCCGAGTCTGGGTGTACTTTGTGCCAGTGACTTGTATGTTTGTATAGTCCACCGCGACACAGGGCTTGTGGGGCTGTGTAATGCGGGAGCCGTCTTTAAAAAAAAAAAAGTTTATATGTATAAAATTAAATGTTTGTGACTAGGTAAATGACGCCAAAACAGCTGAATATTTAAAGATAAAATTTGACACAGATAATTTAATCTGAAATAAGACATGGCTTACTTTTATCCCGAAAAAGTACGATCCCGTGGGATAGATCTGTTATTCAAAATTTCCACGCGAATAATAATAAAAATAATAATAATTCATTTATTTGCCAGAATGCAGGTGTACATTTGTAAGATCTTACATATAAATTGGCCCATTTACATTCTGCCACTACGAGGCGTGCAAATATTATTTTAGTTTTACATTTTCTTGTAATCTTTATATATTACCTTAATTTTGGTTAACATTTAATTAATTAACTGATGTCAAAATTTAAAAAGTTTGTTATGCCATGGAATTAATAATATAAATAAATCTCGGGAAAATAGCTCTTATCCACGGCTTTTGCACAAAACTCTAAGAGAAGGTTCAGAAGGTAAGACCTCTTAGACGGCCGAAGGGCTTTCTTCTGTCCAGAAGTAAGTCAAAATACGTACTTAGTACAATTTGCGCCACGTAAGTTTGCGTTTGTGAAACTGTATTCGAATGTAGTTCCGCGGAGGAACGTCGTTCCCCACCCGTCTCCCTATCGGAGAGGATAACCATCCGAAACTGATGTCTCAATGTAACTCGGCCGGATTGAAGTTAGGTTCAAAACACTTTCGCGCATGTCATAGAGATGTGACCCCAAAATTACTAACGAAAACGATTAATTATGTTTAATCGATTAAAAATATTAAACAAGTTCATAAAAGTTCAAATTTAGAACAGCTACAGTAAATACTAAAGAAAGTTTGAAAAACAATTTCCTTACGAAAATAATCACAAAAAAAAAAATAGTACCTATCTCATCTCTAATTCTTTCGGTTACTTGGTCACCATTTACTTCCAAAAAATGCATCTGCGCAACGCAACCACTTGTCGCCAAGTTCAATCCGCCCAACTGACTTTGAGACAACTAAACCTACATTTTAGTTGTGCGCAGGCGCAGCTTACGCGCCAACAGCACGCGCTTAGCTGGCGACATGTGTACGTACAGTACGATCAACGTAACTTGACCGGATTGAAGTTAGGATTTTATCACTTTAGCGCATGTCATAGAGGTGCGACCCTAAAATTACTAACGAAAACGATTAACTATGTTTAATTGATTAAAAATACTAACAACAATTTAATTCAATAATGTAAAAACACTATTTAAATGAGTTCATTAAAGTTTAAATTTAGAACAGTTACAGTAAATACTAAAGAAACTTTGAAAAACAATTTCGAAAATAATCACAAAAAAACATGAGTTAGTAATAGTAATTATGACAATGTAATGCGTAATCGCATCTCTAATTCTCTTGGTTTAGTTACCGCCCCCGCCCCCCGCTTCCTGTCACCATTTACTTCCAAAAAATGCATCTGCGCAACCACTTGTCGCCTTTTTCAGTCCGGCCTAGTTACGTTGATCCAACTATATGCTGACTTACTTGTTGGCTCGAGCAACGCCTGAGAGACACCGTTCTCATAATCTAGTGGACCGGGATTCAGTCTCCGTGAACGATTTCAATATGTGCCTTGCTTGTGAGCGTTTGCATGAAGCATTATTCATCTCTCTATTTTGCAGGGGGGAGGGAGACCCAGAGTCTAAGTCCTCCCGTGTACATATGCTTATCAGGGTTCCGTAAGCCAAAATGGCAAAACGGAACCATCATAGTTTCGCCATGTCCGTCCGTCTGTTCGTCTTTTGTCCCCAGGTTAGGCCTTTAGTACTAGAAAGCTGTAATTTGGCATGGATGTACATGACATAGGGTAATTCCGGGGGAGATGGCCGGACGGGATAGATGGGGATAGATAACTGTCAGAGATGGCATTATTTTTAACTCAGTTCGCTTCATCTATGGTTCAGCTACAAGTATGTACAAAATACTCTCATAAGATCAGGGGTTGACATTAAAAAAAAACCATAGGTATTTTGTATTTTTATCGTCAAATGGTTTTTCACGTTTTCCGTACACTAATGCCAAATAATGCAATAAAAATAGATACAGTCTTTTTAAAATGGAGGAGGAGGAGAAATGGCCTTAAAATTTAAGGTGTAACTCAATTAACACAAATTAACTTAACAAAAATCAAAATCTAAAATCAAGACTAAACAATTTTTGGGGGTAGTGCAATAATTAAGAAAACCACTATTTTGAGTGTCACTGTTTAATTTTATTCTAATTATTTTTTCTTGACGATTTTCGGGAACGAGTGGAGTTAATGGAAGTTGCTGGTTATTATATTACCATCATTTTTTAATAAAAAAAATCGTATTCATTGTATTTTCTAATACGTTTTATAAGATAATTATTATCTTTATCATAAAACTTTCTGGTAGAAAATAGATAGATTCAAATTCAATTTTTTTACAAAATAAAAATAAATACAAACAAACAATAAGTAGGTACAAAAAAAAAGTAAAAAAAAGTAATAATGCACAAAGGTTTCTATTTTTCTTTTTTTCCTTTTATTGTTACACTTCCGACTACTTTTATATATCTTTCTACTCTAGAGCTCAAAGGTTTGCTGGTAGAAAACTCAATTCTGAGTTAAGCTCGCCTTTGTACATAATTACTTTTATTTTGTACTTATTGATTGTATATTTTTTCTATGTGTACATTAAAGAATTTGAAAAGAGTTTGAAGGTGATAAGCTTACCTTTGTGCTTTATTACTTTTTTTTGTTTTCTACCAGCAAACCTTTGAGCTCTAGATTAAAATATTTGAAAGTAATCGGAAGTGTAACAATAAAAGAAAAAAAAATAGTATGATAGTAAAGTATGTATAGATGATATGGGTGATGATATCGGTTAATGTCTGGGTTACGCTGGGTCACAGAATCATAGATAGTATTTAAATACGATGCGACAGTTTAATTCAATTTGATTGATTGATACTTAAAAATAGTATTACGATAAGACAGATAAATATATTTCTACGAAATCATTTAGTACATACACCCAATTGTTTGTTTCGGCTGACAGGATTACCTGTCAGTCGAAACGAACAATTGGGTGTGAGTGTGTTTATGTAAGTTTTTGTATTAACAAAAACTTATATAAACGTCAGTGTCAGTGATTGTAATTACCTATTAGATATTTATTAGAGATACTTAATTAGGTACCTATTCATCAATATTTTTATCAAAATTAGAATACCTTAAGTAATATTTTTTTATGATAATAATCATATTATTTTGAAATTCTTATTTATTTGTTCTAAATTCTTAGCCTGAACAAACAGAACACTGAACCAATACTAAAAGTTTTTTAACCGGTTCCTAGCTAAAGTTACCCCATATCCCGTATCTTATGTATGTCTTGTATATTTGCAGTGTCAGCGTCACCGCATCCGTGTTTTATCAAAGATCTATTAACATTGCTGCCTACCCTGCCAACTCCGGCTACACAGGCTACCCCGGCAACCCCAGCTACACCTACCGCGCCCCCACCTAAAGCCTTCAAATTCTTTCCATTATTAGGGTTCTAAGATTGAGATTATTACAAAGTGAAACATCAGAGTTTGAAAGAGTTTTTTGAGATCATTATTTAGGTCATTCCCATCGTTGAATTTCCATAAGTTTGGCTGTTTAGATTTATCTGTATTGTAAATTATATGAATAATTTTGCATATCAACTATGGTTTCGATTAATTGTTATATTTGAATAAATGAGATTACGACCAATTACGTCTTGTTGCTATTTCGAAATACCTAATCCCAGATTAATGCAAATATTTTTTAATTATTTTATTGGTTCAAGATAAGAAAATTATAGACGGGTTGGTTACAAAAATACCTTTTTAAATTAGGCATACAATAATTTTAACTTTACCTGGGTTAGAGACCGATTCTAGAACATTTTTTTAAAGATAACTAGCAATGTGGGATTGAGTCCCACATTACTAGCAATCTTGTTAACCCTTTCAGTTAAGCTCAAAGGCTTGTGTTAGAAGTGGGTTCACGTCGGTAGTATACAGGGTAGGATTCGAACCCGCGACCTTACGATTGCGAGACCGATGCCTTAGCCATTACGCTACCGCCGCTTCTAAAATAATAAATTTTCTGATGTTTCTTTGAATTGCTAACTATCTGGTGCAAACCCCACACTACCTCCACCGTCTTCCCCGGATGGTGGAGGTGTTCGTCAGGAATTTTTCCCGCCAAAACAAAAAAAAAAAAAAAGGGAGTTGGTTCGCGTTAATACTGCCCTAATAATATGTTAAAAAATGAAGTTAAATGTGGTGAATATCATTTGGTATGCTTCTATTCCATAATAGCTGCATTAGGTAAATATCCAAAACAAAACTCTGCCATTCTGTACAAAACGTATTTTTGATAGCTTGCATAAGATTAGGTATACGATAATATAGCTTCAATTTATTAAAGGTTCTACTTCTTATTACGTCACAAACATACAGTTATCAGTGTTTCAAATTCTTAGTCAAAACAAACTGATACTTATCGAAATAGTTAAAACGGTAGCTTAGGTTACCCCACTTATGCAAATCTTCTATATTTGCAGTGTCAGCGTCACCGCACCCGTGTTTTTTCAAAGATCTGTTCACGTTCCCGCCTATCCCGGCAACGCATACTGCTCCCACTACGGCCACAGAAGCGACCACAGCTAAAAATACCATTGAAAAGTTCCACGATTATAAACTGCAGAAGCTAAATGAAATAGAGAAAGGTGAGTACCTAAAAATTTTAAACAGAGAGAGATAGTTCTAAAGATTCGAAAATATTTTTGCGTAAATAGATAGGACCTGATAATAAGAAATAATGTACTTAGATATATTTTAAATCAATCAGTAGCTGACACAACATTTTAGAACGATAGAATCGAACTTTAATGGACTTCTAAACGAGCAATATTTTTCTGTAATATGTTGCTGCATTACAGTGGCCGGTAACATTGCAAGCAATACTAGCCAGACTTAGCAACATAGCTTAAGTATTGCAGAAATATTGCAAAACACTTAAATATAATTTATGATGGCCGGACAATTAGTTGCCAAATAAATTGCAGTAAAACATAGCCCGTTTAGAAGCCCCTATACAAAGCAAACTTTATTACTTGCCTTTATAACTTTTTCAATGAGTATCTTTATAGCCTAGTGGCGCCATCCAAAGATGAAATAATAGTTATTTAGAGTCCGGTACTAAAATACACAACTGTGTTCACAGATTTAAATTTACTGAAGTTTCTCTTCTTCAAGTAGTCCGATGCGATGACAATTTGCCATGACGGTCTAACGTAAGCATTAAAAAACATATTATTGCTTTTTGAGCTTGATAAAAGTACCACTCTATCAAAATAATTATTCACAGGCTTTTGTATTTTTTTTTATCTTATCTAAGAACTAGCAATGCGGTGTTAGGCTCCACATTACTAGCAATCTTGTAAACCCCTCCAGATAAGCTCAAAGGTTTGTTAGGAGTGGGTTCACGTTGGTAGTAAAATTCACCTTTTTTTAAGCTGCACATTAACAATTACACACTTCATAGATTTTTAAAAAATCCTAAACTCGTCTACACAAATTTAGACCAGTAAATACCGACCTATGTATCTACATACTTACCTATTTTTTACGTTGAATTTTCCAAGAATGTAAATAAATAACTTTATTTAAAAAACTAAATGATATTCTGCAACGTAGCTATTGAAATATTAAATTAAATATTAAATAGCAAACATTAAATTTATTTTATATTTTTAATACATATATTATTTTATATAATGATAATTTTATTTTACTTATTTTCAGCTGTCGGCCGAATGTGTAAGTTGTTATTTATATTTGTCATTAGCGCCATCTGGTTTACTCATTGGTAACTAAACATCATTCCACTATTTTTTACAATATATAACAAGTTTCATTAGTCAAAAGTTCAAATGACACCTGCTTAATAAAAAGATTCAACATGAAATCTGTTAAAAAAAGGCGCTAAATGGGTAGCTTTTTATCTTCCTTGGATCTTAATAAGCCTTCCAACGCCATCTAGTTTATAAATTGTAAACCAAATGATAATACCCTTATCAATTCAAAATACATACATATTGCATGCTTTTTTAATACATTTTGCGTTTACAGTTTTATGGGGAGATCCAAAATTGCAAGTTGAAAGTATTCTTGCCAAGGTAGAGATGAAGCCGCCTGCTGCGACTGCCAAAACAAAAACAGGAAGACCAAAACCCCGTACACGTAAACCTCATCCAATTCAACAAATGGTCACTAATTATATGAAGTTCATGTCTTTTATATTTTCTTTGTGAAAAATCGTGGTTAGGTGATAAATAGAGTTACATTTTTGTACGATGTTCAAACTAAAATGTTTATCAATTCAATAGCCTCTTCGCGAGCAGCCTTGCGAGGACTTCAAAATTAATTTCGTAGAAAAGTCTACAGGTGCTTCCACACAGCAGTTAAATAACGTTACTCTACAACACAACACGATAACATTTTATAACAATGTATAACATTTTGCTACATGTTAATTATGTTATAAACGCTCCCGCACTGATTCAACTCGTCGCATAACATTCTGTAACCATCAGTTTGGGTCTGCCTTTAGAGGAAGCTGACAAAAGTTATAATTTATTGTATTTTGTTATTAGTTGTATAACATTTTGTTACATGAAGTCGCTTAACATACATATACATATCAACCCATATGATGGCCCACTGCTGGGCACGGGTCTCCCCAGTAGAACCTACTAGTATGTAGATCCTGGGGGTAATTGCCATAATCACCACGCTTGGCGAGCGGGTTGGTGATCGCAGTAAGGCTTTAAGTACGCAGAGGACGCTGCTGCCCGTCCTCCGGTGTGAAATCCCTTAGTCGCCTTGACGACACCCACGGGAAGAGATGGGGTGGTACTATTCTTAAGCCGGCACCACACGGCAACATTACTAATAATTTATAACTTCTGTTAAAATGTATTAAAAAAAGTTTGACACAAATGTTATGTAACATTCCCTAAGGTTATATAACTGCTGTGTGGGAGCACCTTTATGTAATTTTTTTCAATAGATTTTTGTCGACATTGTTGGCTCTCTACTGCAGAGCTGCCTCAGCAGTGTGTGGCTACACAAATGCTTATTGACAACTAAAATATCAGATTAAAATCAATATGAATTCGTTATTGTCCTTTGTACATTTTTATTAAATACATTTTTAAGTAAATTTGTGTTAAAGTTGTACCTATCGTTCCAAGCAAACTCCCAGCTTATCTCAGCGAACTAAGTACGGCTCATATAGTTGAAGAATGCATTTGTTATTATTACTTTTGCTGACTGTACTTTACAAACGTTAGTAGTTAGGATTAGGACTGACGACTGTTTGCGCAGCAGGAATATGACAAAACACAATTAATTACTGACGAATATTTACTAAAATATTCGTACGCGGCAGGTAGACAAAAGTGTTCGCGCGCGGCAGTCGTTCAGCAAGCCGCGCGCGATTGCCGCTCAATGTTTGGACACACCTGGCTATTCCCAGTAGTACTACCATGTAGTCCTACCAGTAGTACTACTGGGAATATTTATCCCATTAGACTTACCGATAGTAAGACTTGCCTATTATATTCTTTTCCCAATAGTCCTACTGTTATAAAATATAGACCTAGTAGTGTCATAGATAAATCAATTTAAAAAAAAAAAAAACAATTTTAGCAGAACTAGTAGGTATCACCTATTCACCTACGTATCTTTTCCAGAAAATGACCAATAGTTATTGATAATAACAACCGCTTGATACTATTTGTGGAAAAACTAACTTTATAGCCATCATCATAGCATCTTCATAGTCCGTTTTAAATTGCGTAGGGTTCCATTGCGGTATTTGACTTTTTATTAATTGCAATAATGTAACGTATGTTTGTGTAGTCTTGTCTGGGAGAAAGGAATAGATAACTGGTATTATATTAGTAGTTTCTTGAGAGCTACCTAGATCACAGTGTATACTATACAGCTGAAGAAAGGGTACTGGGCAAGCTCCAAATGTGCCATCACCGAAAAAGTCATTACTTTCTGTCATTATTGTTCTAGCGTCACTGGAAGCAAACACCAAAATTCGTGCACCATCATCTCGATAGTAGTCAGCTAAGATAAAAGAATCAAATTTAGATGGTATCTTAATGTCTGAAAAGCTTTTGTAGTACAGCTTTTCAACTTCTAGGGTTTTATTGCGATGCCGGTATAAAGTTGACTTCATAGCCGAAAATTTGGGCAACTTGTTAATAAGGTCAATACCTGTATTTTCTAATGAAGCCACTGTTTTCTTATAGACACTGGGCACTGATATAGTGTCTGATTCACTGACTCTTTTTTTACACTCGTGTATCTTCAGATCTATTTCATTTTTCCCATGATCTGGAGCGCAAGTAATTAAATGTGGTTTTGACTTTATTACGTTATTATGATTAATAGTTACCGATCCAATACATTTACTCTTACGGTACAGAGCACATCGCCAAATTATTCCTCCGTCACTATAAGTTATTAATTTGTAATACTGGTAACCATTCAGAAGTAGTATTTCACCTCTTCGTCTTTTTATTATATTTGTAATATCACACATATTTATGTTAATAATTTTTAATCGTGACTTTATATTATAATGCAATATTTTACTCTTTGATACAATTTCAAACTATGTAATGAGCTGTCAATCACGCTAATGTTTTATCTTAGGTCATAGATTCAAGTTCAATAAGAAGGTTAGTCTAGTTTAATATTAGGTCTACAGTTCGGTAAGTCTAATGGGATGAATATTCCCAGTAGTACTACTGCATTTTTAAAGTAAGTCTAATGGGATGAATAGTCCCAGTAGCACTACTGCGTTTTTAAAATAAGACCAATGGGATGAATATTCCCAGTAGTACTACTGGTAGGACTACATGGTAGTACTACTGGGAATAGCCGACCTGTTCGACCAACGGCGAGAAAGCGAGTGGCGATTTTATCAAGAAACGTGCATACTTATGTAGATCCCGTTTAAACAAAAGAGATACAGATATTAATAGTTGATCGTTGAGTGTGCCCAGGGCGGCGAGATCTCGCTCTCTCACAGTGATGACAGCTAATAAAGATAGATCGTTTAGCAACACTGGATCAGCGACACGGTCAGAATACTCGCCGAGAGAATAGATAGGTCTTTGACATAATAATAATATCTTGGGACAACTCACACAACGCTATCTGATCCCAAACAAAGCAGAGCTTGTACTATGGAAACCAGACAACTGATAAACATACTTAAATATTTTTAAATACATACATATTACAGATAAATAACACCCAGACACAGAATAAACCATCGTGCTCATCACACAAAGTTTTATCCTGGGTGGGGATCGAACCCACGACCTCTTGCGTAGCAGTCGGATACACTCCCACCGCGCCACAGAGGCAGACATGTTTTAAGATAGCGAAACGAATTGTTTACTAAAGTTGTGCGCAGACCTACTGTGGTTGTGTTGTGTATACATGGTGGATCTGTGCCGTTCAATGTTTTGGTCCTGTTATCATCAAGGTTTGATATGGAGTTGTAAAAATGGCGGCAAACTGACATATCGCTACAGCTACGCTTTACAGCTCCGCGTTTAAGGTGTAAAACAGTGTAAAATATACTTGAAATACGTGATAACTGGACAAGAACGAGACTTTGTGATTGAAAGAAGAAAACTAGAAAGAAATTATACTTGAAACTGGCGTATGCACATAATGTGCGAGCCATAATCTCTACCAATTAATATTGGAGGGAAGAGGAAAAAAAAAAAGTTTTTTTTTTTTTTTTTTTTTTCTTTAAAGTCTTTGGCAAGAAATGCCTATAAAAATTACTTCAAAAAAAAGTTTGTTTCCGAAGACATTTTTTTTTCGTACGTTTTGGAACGTTCATCCAAGCCAAATGCTTGGTCGGTGTGTACTTGGCTCGGGCTGCCTCGGGCGCACGTTGCCTCGGCTATGCGATGCGAAACTGAAGGCTGCCTCGCGAGGCCATGCTCGGGAGCCTGTACGCCTGGACCCAGCTAATGGGACGTTTTGCGCATTTACCCTCGAATCGTCACTACAATCAGCTATAACCTGGAAGGTCACTAGGTATTGTGCCATCTCTTTCAAGGTGTATTTGTTTGTAAGCCTGATTGACCTCTGGCTCAGCAATATGGATGAACTACCAAGGCCAGTATGGATGAACCTATGAATTGATTCAATCTATCGATTATATTATATTAACTCAATGATGCGGCGGTAGCCTAATGGCTAAGGAACGGTCTCGCAATCGTAAGGTCACGGGTTCGAATCCTACCCAATATACTACAGACGTGAACCAACTCCTAACACAAGCCATTAATGTGGGACCATCAATTTCACATTTCTAATATATATATTTTTTTAATTAATGACCAAATAAATTGATTGGCTGATATGATGTTTACTAAGTTTCGCACGCAACACAAATCCTAAAACCTAATAGAAAATAAAACAAAAAAATAATTTCATATATTAATTTTAATCAGACTCGTTTCACAACTAATTGAGAAACTTTCACTCACAGATTTATTTTACAACAATAGTCAAATTCTTACAAAAAATTTAGGCTACAACAACTAGTATTGTACAATAAATCTCAGCAACCGACGACACACAGTGCCGTTTCAACATTAATACATTAAAACTGAGCGTGATATCTTTATACAAAAAAAAAAAATGTTGGGACAAAATAAATATGACAACGGACCCAACTTTGGAATATTTCGAGTCACACGTTTGAAACTATAAAAAAAATGGTGTTAATTAAATATTACAACTTGTAATTATAAATATAGATAAGAGACTGGAACATAACACTATAGCACACTATAAACTTAATCTTCTCCTAGGTTTTTGGAACAACATATGCGCAATCACAGCCCGCGCATTCACACAAGCATGTACCCAACGATACTTATTGTCTTTAACACACAGACACACTTTACAGCTCATCATGGTCCTCCTGTAAACAAAGAAAAATAACATTAACGGGTGCCAACATTTTAATAAAGGAAATGTACGTAGGATATTATTTTACTTTATATTTAGAGAACAAAGACATTCATTATGCCAAGGATTTCTGAAGCAAACATGTTCGTAAAATTATTTTTTATTAGTTTTAAGAGCCTGAAGCCATTAAGGTATATCTACGGAACTGTATGCATTTTCGTGTAAGTATTTACATTTAATTTTTACACAGATAATTTGAAATATTAGCAATGTTTATATTATTTTTTTGGCAGGAACACCAAAAAAATAATATAAACATTGCTAATATTTCAAATTATCTTTATTTCGTAAACCGAATTAATGATCGTTTGAAAACGTCAAAATAATACATACTAAAAGAATAATAAAATAATGATTTCTTTAAAAAAAAAACGAAGTTCCACATGTTCATAGTTATTATTATGTTTTATAGTTCCAAGTGTCAATAGACTCACAATGACAAACTGACTTGTTGTTTTTTGTTCTTGTTGCTCTTTCATGCCAAAATTACTGAACTGATTTTGATGAAACTTTACAGTAATGAATATGTTTAAATCTTTAAAACTACGCAACGGATTTTGATGGGGTTTTTTTTAATAGATAGAATAATTGAAGAGGAAAGTTTATATGTATAATAACATCCATTAAATAGTGGAGAAATAAGGAGCGGAGTAGCAATAATAAATGTTGCAAAAACGGGGAAAATTTACGCAGACGCGGGTCAGCTAGTAGGCTATAAAAATCAAACAGAATGCAGTCACAGCTACAAAAAAAATTGGTAAATGTAAGAAAAAATAACTTACCACAGGCGTGGCTTCAGCGGCTTCCTCATCGAGATCTTCATCATCCTCCTCATCATCAGGCTTATCTGCACTCTCGCCCTGCCTCTCAATCTCATCCTGTTCACTCTTCATTTTCTTTTCGCCTTCTAACCTCTTCTTGATGTCCTCACCGCGTTGTTTCGCCTCCTCGACATCATTACCGAAGAAGAAGTTATCGAAGATGGTACCAGACTTGACTTGCCATAAGTCCAAACCGACTGCGCAGAGTTCATCACGTTTGTATATGTTGGCGTCTGAGGTGTATTCTGGGTTATCAATCTCTGGATGCACCCATGGTCCCTTGTAAGCTGGGTTATCGATCTGGAAGTGGACAATTTTAGATTATTTTTATTACACCAAAAAAGGTTGTTAATTCATGTTGGGAAGCGGCGGTAGCTTAATGGCTAAGGCATCGGTCTCGCAATCGTGAGGTCGCGGGTTCGAATCCTACCCATTATACTACCGACGTGAACCCACTCATAACACAAGCCTTTGAGCTTAGCTGGAAGGGTTAACAAGATTGCTAGTAATGTGGGACTCAATCCCACATTGCTAGTTATCATTTAAAAAAAATAAAAAAAATGTTATAAAGATCACATTTTAAGTGTGATTTAGCTAGCTGAATGTAGCCGTATTGAAAAATTTTATATGTTTATGGACTGTATGATCATTTATAGATGGACATTTATGTACTTTATCAATAATATAAATTTATGTGGTTTTCAAATATGTAGTTTATTAACATCTGACTGCCTCTGTGACGCGGTGGGAGTGTATCCGACTGCTAAGCAAGAGGTTGTGGGGTCGATCCCCACCCAGGATAAAACTTTGTGTGATGAGCAAGATAGTTTATTCCGTGTCTGGGTGTTATTTATCTATAATATGTATGTATTTAGAAATATATAAGTATGTTTATCAGTTATCTGGTTGCCATAGTACAAGCTCTGCTTAGTTTGGGATCAGATGACGTTGTGCGAGTTGTCCCAAGATATTATTATTATTATCCAAGAGAGATCTTTTTTTAAAAAACAAATTGTTGCAAGAAAATAATAATTTGAATGCAATTACCACATTAAAAAATGTTATATCCAGTCGTATTCTAAAAGCTAAATTTTAAAAACCAGTATAGCTAATAGGTTCCATAAATCAGAGCGATAGGTTCAATGAACTATCGCTGGTTAGCAATAGCAGCGCAGGCGACAGTCAATGAAACGTCTAATTTGTACATAACGGTACTAGGAGACGAGGGTCATTATACGTAATACAAGTTATGCAAACATTTGCGGATATGTCGCTTAGGGCCCGTTCCCACTTGTCAAAAAGTAAAAAAAAAAAAAACTTTATTAATTTAGGTTACAAATGCAACGCTTATGAACGTCAGAAAAAAAATTGGAAAAGAATGATTCTACATTTAATGCAAAGTTCGCAAGAGTAAAGCCTTGAGAAAAGAACTTGGCAATAAAAACTCATGACCACTTTTTTTAAAATGCCAGTTTTTACAATATATTTGTATATATACAGTAAAGCCAGTAAGGTGCTGCAACCATTACACCATTAAAACATGCAAGCAATAACCGTAGTACGTAAACTGGTATAATCAAGTTTTAAATGAATTAGCCTCCTACGGTGTGGATATCGTGTGACGAATTCCCCACAACCCAACATCAGAATGTTCTGGCAATAGAGCACCCTATTTAAGGGGTATTTAACTGATGTTATGTTGTTGAACTTAATTGTCGCGTGTCGGATCTGACACACGTCCAAAAAATGTGGTCTATCACATCTTGAAGCAACAAGGCTGATTTTATTGGGAATAATATTCTGACACTAAACATTGTTCAATCTAATACCTATTTTAGTTACACTAGAACTTTTTTGTCAAAAAAGTATTTTATTATAAAAGACTTGAGTCACGTCATAATGAGTCAGTCTCTCCTTTGTGTATTTAATCAGATTTGGACACGGGGAAATTACGCATAGATATTGCGATAAAGAATCTTATGTAGTTCGAGTTACGGTTATAATTGATTAAAAACGTTTACATGATCAGAATATGATGTTACTACAGCGAATGTGTACGAAATTATTCTTCTGAAAACCTAATTTTGTAAACTTTATAATTTGTATTTACGTTTCTAAACTTACACCAAATGTAAAGATAATCAAGATTAATTTAAAATTAACTCGTAGTTATGTACTTTTTTTCTTTGGATTAGCTATGAGAGGTAGAATTTCGACTTGTGTATGGATTTTATCTCAAGCTCTAGTAGCCAAATTCATTGATAGATAGATTATTGAGACCGGCCATAAAAAGACAATACACAAATTTACTTTATACTAAGACAACAATTAAAATAAAATTATAAACACGTCTAAATACCTAATTAATGGCTAAGGCATCGTACTCGCAATCGTGTGGTCGCTGATTCGAATCCTACCCACTATACTACCGACGTGAACCCACTCCTAATACAAGCCATTGAGCTTAGCTGGAGGGGTTAACAGGATTGCTAGTAATGTTTGCTAGTTATCTTTAAAAAAAAACCCTAGAATGAGACAAAAAAGTTTCAATTTCAAATTACCTGCTTAGGAGCCCAAGCACCCTTGTAGTCGGGGTTATCAATCATGGGAGGTTCCCATTCGCCGTCCATTTCATCGTCCCAATCCTCGGGCTTGGCGGCATCAGGGTCGGGAATGTGCTCGGGTTTGTCCCAGTCTTCGGGTTTGGTGTCATCTGGGTCGGGAATGGTGGCCCTCTCGTCCCAATCTTCGGGTTTCTTTGCTTCGGGGTCCTAGACAACAAATGGTTATTGTTTCTAAAAAGGTTTTTATAGTTATTGTTTCTAAAAAGGTTTTTATAATGTAGCCGGTGTTTCTACAAAGTCCAATAAACTATTATTTCAATTTCAAACCACCTTTGACCTACTTTTGCTATCATACTAGGAAAATTTGTGATAGAAAAGTTTTAACATTTTTCTACATCTTACAATAGACTTGTGATAGAATCGCCTTAACATCACTGGCCTAAATATGGATGTTGACTAGTTAAGTAAAATCAGTTTCTTTTTATGAAATGTCAAAACGACAAGCTTTAAAGAAATGTATTTAAGGAATAACAACCTGTGACGTCATAAGTTCCTATCGTCAAAAGATTACGTTTAGTGGCTCTGTCGCAAAATGACCACTTCTCAAAATGACTACAGGTAGCAAAATGTCCCTTTCTCAGTATGTCCCTTTCGCAAAATGTCCCTTTCGCGAAATGTCCCTTTCTCAGAATGTCCCTTTCGCAAAATGTCCCCTTCCTCAAACATGCATTAAATTACATTCATCATTAAATAACTGGTCAAGAGCCAGTGTACAACACAGAGGGGTACTGTATTAATGATCAGTCATTAAAATATGGGTAGGTAGGTGCATGCAGATAAACTAAAATAAAAATAATAGAAATCGAATTATGTCAGATTTACTGTCAATCAAAAGATTATAATAACACAAATAAACAATCAACTTATTAAACTTAACTCAAAATATGTGTCCGATTGTTTATTGTATTATTTGTGTAAATTGATCTTTTGACATCTGGCAAATTTTGATTTCTATTAATTTTATTTTAGTTACGATTATCATCAAAATAAATAGGTATTACCTACACATATTTTGAGTTAAGTTTAATAAGTTGATTGTTTATTTGTGTTATTATAATCTTTTGATTGACAGTAAATCTGACATAATTCGATTTCTATTATTTATATTTTAGTTTATCTGCATGCACCTACCTACCCATATTTTAATGACTGATCATTAATACAGTACCCCTCTGTGTTGTACACTGGCTCTTGACCAGTTATTTAATGATGAATGTAATTTAATGCATGTTTGAGGAAGGGGACATTTTGCGAAAGGGACATTCTGAGAAAGGGACATTTCGCGAAAGGGACATTTTGCGAAAGGGACATACTGAGAAAGGGACATTTTGCTACCTGTAGTCATTTTGAGAAGTGGTCATTTTGCGACAGAGCCCGTTTAGTATTCGTTTTCGTGCTTTTAAATAAAAAAACTTTTGAAATTGTAAAAGAACACTTATTTTCATAGCATTTTAAGTTATGTATCTTAGTTATGTATCCAATTTTTGGTTATGTAGGTTTGTACTAATCAGGTAATATTAGATTTACCTGATTAGTATAAACCTACATAACCAAAAATTGGATTATGCAGCCAACCAAACGTTTGAAGGTAATGAAAGTCTAACGTCTATAATCTATGGTCTATATATATTAAAAACTACATACCTTGATCTTCTTAGGAGGCAGGAAGTCCCAATCAGCCTCAAGTTCACCAGACTCCACCTTCTCATTGTCGATGAGGACCTCATAGGTGTTGTCAGGCTTAACAATCAGCGTATACAAATGGGTGTAAACATCATCCTTGCAACGGATGTCCTTCTTGATCAGATGGTTCTTGCCCTTGTAGCTGAAGATCACATGCACCTAGGAAGAAGAAATTGATTGATTAGTTGTGTGATTTGTCGACGAAAGATATCATTAACATTATTAACATTATGTTAGGTTTGAACTGTTCGTATTTATCAAATAATGGGTACATAGTCATCGGTTCTATATGTTTAAATTAGAGATAATCTAATGAAAATTTTCGAGGTATGTAAAAATACCTTTTTTACCAGATGTGTTGGTAATATTTCAAATTCGTGTCGACACCAGTGCGGGTAGGATTTTTTTAGGGTTTATATTTAATTCCTGTCAGATCCGTTAATATATTGTTAGGTATAATTGTTCCCATTCGATTAATGTCTTCTTTTTTTTTAATTCAATGACAAAAAAATTGATATTTTTTTTTCTTGACGGCTTTCTTATGGGAAAACATGCGGAGGCGGAAAAGATGGTTTTGTAAAGAGGCCTTCATTTAGACGAATTTGGATACTAATCAAAACAATCAAAAAATCATTTTGACGGATATAATTTTTTATATTTTTTTTTAAATTGTTAACAGAATACCTCCACGTCCCTTTTGGTACAGGCAGGGATTTAATTTACACGTTATTTATTTCGTCTTAGATCCTTCACACACTAACAAACTCTCAGAAAACAAAACTTCAAACTTGTCAGCGAAGCATAGAACGAAGTATGTTGGGAAGGAAGAAAATAGATAAAATCTACCATAACATCATTAGGAAAGCTACAAAGACAAGATGTTGTGATAAAATTAAGGACACTAAGATGGAGATGGTCTGCCCCTGTAGCTAGAAGACAAGAAAAGTGGACCAAATTAGTAACAGTGTGGTACCCCAGAGAGGGAAAGAGAAAGAAAGGAGAACCTTACAGAAGATGGGAAGATGACCTGGTTAATACAGTGGGGAAAACCTGGATTGGCACGAAAGAGATAAGAGTGGAGTGTTGGGGGAGGCCTTAGCCAAAGGGCACACAGAATAATAATATGATAAAATATACTGAAAAATTTAATTCTGAAAAAATAAAGGTCCTTCACAGCTGACAATATATAATTGGTTACAGTATATACTTTTATCAAGGAAATGCACACCTAAGGTCGATGTATATGTATAGCAAACTGATCAATTTTGAGGGATCCCCTCGCCGTCAACTGTTCGTCAGCTTGTCTAGAAGCGAGGCGATTACATTACGAATCCGATTAGAGTGCATTGCAGTTGGGAGTTATAGAGGATTAGAGAATACTGGAGTTATTTACAGAGAATACTGATACTAGTTGATACGGTGCCGATCACGGGGTACCTGTACGAGGACGGTACTTGTGTTACACCTGCGCATCGCCTTTGATATAGCCTGCACCAATTCCCGTCAGATGCATTTATTGAATTTAGGTCACATTTATGCCTTTGTATAGGTACTATACATAAATTGAACAAATGCCATATCGACCTGTCGCGCTCATAAAACCATGGACGGACCATGAATATATTGTTTTCTTCAAAATGTTGTATTTTAATCTAAGTTACAGAGATATACTGTGCGAAAGAGAGAGAATAAGCCAATGGAATCTTGTATCTAGTACTTTAAATATTTTAGTTAGCAAGTTCTACTCAAAAGGAAACATGTCTATATTTAAAAGAAACACACAACAGGATTTTATAAAAGACACTTGCCTGAGCATGGAATCGACCCTGCAAATTGTAGAAAATAAACCTGTTTTTATGATACTGAACTAAAGGGTCAATCATAAGTAACAAAACTCTTTAATAAACATTGCATTTTTTTTTAAATAAGGAACTAGTCAAATTAAAAAAAAAACATGTAGCAGTATAATGTTGTAAGGTAGGTAAGGTGAAGGTTTAGGTTTTTAAAGTGATTTAAAAAGTTGTTCAAAATCTGAACTGTTTGCCGCAATAGGTACAAAGATTAATTCTTTTCATGAAACTGCTAGCCGCTTTTGCCCACGTGGATAAAAACCTGTCCTTCTCTGGGACTTCAACTATCTACATACCAAATTTCATCTAATATGGTTCAGCGGCTTTAAAAGTGAAAAGGTAATAAAGAGAGAGACAGAGTTACTTTCACATTTAATTAAAATATTAGTTTGTTTATGTGTTATTTGGTGATGATATTGTGATGAATGTGTTAAAAAGATAAAAGAATCCCCAAGAAACTGCTGTATTTATTTAACAAACATTGTTAATTGAATATCATAGTAATTGTAAATTCTCATAATGAAATTACAACCTTTCTAAAATCTTATCTAAGTCATCTTGCTGCACAAGACTATTGCAGCCGTGCAAACTTTCGTTTATTGTATGTAGTGGGATGTATGTCAACGGTGAGGTCGTTATACTATGTTACGTTGACTTTTGAATACATTTGTTGTACCTACATGTTATTAGCAGCTATTAGAACATAGATACAAAATATATTAAGTACATACTTAATTTAAAGAGGTAAAGTTTGTGAGATTGTCAGTTTGTGTTTGTGAAGTTGTATCTCTGGATCTACTAAGCCGATTTTGAAAAATTCTTTTACCAACAGAAAGCTACTTTATTTGTGAGTGTCATAGACTATATAACATCACGCTACGACTAATAGGTGCGGAGCATCAATGCCAAATGATGCAAAAACGGGAAAAAATAACGCAAACGAAGTTGAGTCAGCTAGTATATAATAATTAGCTTATGTCGGCGGCTCCGCCCGCGTGTATATGAGTTATCGTGATAAAAACTATCCTATGTCCTTCCCCGGGACTCAAACTATCTTCATAATAAATTTCATCTAAATCGATTTCGCGGTTAAGTGTGAAAACGTAACAGACAAACGTTACTATAATTTAAAAAAACATATTAGTAATTACCAGGAAAAAAACGATATGAGCACTGAAAGAAAGTCTCATAGAACATGGGCAACTACGCACACATAGACCTTAGTCATAGCTCACTGAGTCGTCATCATTGGCCTATACCATCTTGGTCAGATGAAAAAGAGAGAATTAAAACCGGGTAAAAAAAGACTCAGCATTTTCGCTGGTGACTTTAAAGACCAATTCGGGAACCGCAGCAGCGACCACTGCGATGGCGAGTAAAGTTTGAAGGGAGTGTTGTAATGTTAGCTTGTGTCTGCGTTATTTTGAGCCAGCACCTCCAACCAAGCCTTATCATGGGACCATTGCGGTCTTTTGCGAGGATTTCCCAGTGGGAAAAGTTAACGTCAAACGAGATCATGTCACTCTTTATGCTGGCCTTAAATCTGATCTTTGGTCGGCCTTCAAGTCGCTTAGCATTGGCTACTTCCTTACAAACGAGAAGGCTCCATACGACACGAATGGCCTAGCTTGCGCAACCGATTCTAACTCAACAGAGCTCTAACGCAAGGCAACTTCGTAAGTTCAAGCACTCTCGTTTGTCACTTTGTATTTCCAGTAGATAACCAGAATGCTTCGGAGATATCGCATGTGGAAGGAGGTTCAGTCGTTTCTCTTGCCTGGCATACGAAGTCCAGGTCTCAGCTCCTTACAAGAGAACACTCAAGACTGACGTGGAATTATAGAACACTTTCGGAAGAATGTGTCTGGTTGATTACTATAGGAGCGTTGCTCAAGAGCGCTTTGCGTTCTGGGCATCAACCCAGGCTACAAACAAATTTCAATAGTCACTTCATAAACAATGAACGAATGAATATTTAACATATTTCCACACCAAATCATTGCTCACATTAGATAATAGAAACGATTAGTAGTTGTTAACTAATTGTTTAAAACGGACAATAAGAACTTTGTGAAATCGAACGATTGGAAATGCGTTTGAGGCAACATCCTACAGATTCGATTTTTAATGCTTTACTGTATTCGTTTGTATCGATGTTTTAAATATGTTAACGTGATTAGTGAGGGTTAAAGTTTAAACCAAATCGATATTTAACAGAGGCCTTTTAACCTTCGAGTCAATGTCGTATACGATTTTTTTAATGGAACGACTTTTGAACGAGATTTTTTTTTTTAATCCAGGAAGCTAGTCTTCTATACTGATGGATCTCGATTTACGGATTCGATAAAAAAACGAATTAACCACATATATTTTGTGTTTCGTAAGTCCCATTAACTAATATTTAATGGGACTGTATAAATTCGTTAAACAGATCATTCAAAATACAGAAATATGGCCTTGTCATTAAATAAGTATTAATTAACGGTATTTGTTCAACCGTGTCTGTTCTAGTAATTAGGTAGTAAATCGGTATTACCTAATTACTTTACCAATAAATATTACAGATTCATATATAGTTAATTATTTATAAAATTACATCGTTCACGAACACGAAACCTCAGACCAGCTTACAGCAATTTGTTTCGAAGGTATTTTGTGTTTCTGCGCCTCTGAATGATGTCTATGAATGCGTTGCTAAAGCAAAGTTGTCAAATACATATGTCGCTTATCAGAAACAATATTTCAAAACTCCAACATTTTTTTTTTGTGATTATCTTGTTGAAATCTTTTTCTATGCAGTGAAAGGTATTTGTGCTGAGTAGGTGTGAATATTGTAAATGTCAAGCGACTTATGTAGCTGACTGTAACTACATGGTAACTACCTACGTATGATGAAGCTTTCTTTGTGTACTCTTCGTGATTCGTGTCGATGGTCTATTCAAGAACATGAAGTAATGCAACAAGCATTATATTTAGAGGGCAGTCATATTAGAATAATGTCGTGCTTAGTACCACGCATTTGTACCATCAATCACCGAATAAAGTATTTTATCAGTTCAATTCAAAAAATTTGAAGTTAAGACCCAGGAATCAAACCCGAGACTTCCGATCGCTTTACCGGAGCGCGAAAGCCGAACCATCTAACCTCAACTATGTCACTAAATTTGAAATTTCTCTTCCGTTGTTGCATACGAATTGGGCCCTCATCAGTTTTTTTTTTAAATATACATAGGAGTCTTAAAAAGTTTCGTGTTATTTAGTCTTACCTTTTCGTTATTCAGTGCCTTAGTTTTATTTTTAATATGCAGTTGATTTTTTCTAAAGTTAAACAGAAAATCGAATGTAACGATAGCAAAGTAATAAATTGTATGAGTTTTAGTTGATTGGTAGATAGCGGCTTGTTATCACATTGCCTCGTAAGCTATGGCTGTTAAAAACTAGTTTTTATGTGGTTGCACGATAACCACGCTACCTAAACGTACTTTTCGAATACTGACGACCTGGTTTGGATTTTTGAATACTGATGATGATGATGGCTGGAGCTGGATGCGAGAAGCCGAAGATAGAACAAAGTGGCGTGCAATTGGAGAGGCCTATGTCCAGCAGTGGACTGCTATAGGCTGATGATGATGATGATGATGATGATGATGATGATAATGACTTGGTATTACAATATTTAAAAAGCTTTGCCCTAGTGGATCAGATCTGAAGAGTTTGTTTGTTTGAACGCGGTAATCTCAGGAACTACTGATCCGAATTGAAAAATTCTTTCACTGTTGGATAGCCCATTTACCGAGGAATGTTATAGGCTATATAACATCACGCTACGACCAATAGGAGCGGAGCAATGAATGTTGCAAAAACGGGGGAAATTTACGCTGACGAAGTTGCGCGGGTCAGCTAGTTTCATATAAATCGGCCCAGTATTTTTGGAGTCTAGTGTGTTCAAACAAGCTTCAGCTTTATTTTATGATAATAAAAGTATATAAGCGAATTTAACATCTACCTAGTAGTAACTCGCGAAATATAAAACGTTAGGAACCTATGTAGGTAGGTATTGCAAATAACTGAATGCAATTATGAAGCAATAGACAATGCAACTGAACAGCATTTTTTTACTATTTGCATAAACAAAAGTGGGTCTATCTTATCACTTTTTTTTATCATGAAGGTCTCTGTGAGTTAATTATTCATTTATGTTTATTGCTCGCGTTTCTATCATTTAGACAACGATCTAATAATGTCACGGCATTTATCTACAATTTATAAAAAGTATACAAATATGTAGGTTCATTTTTAGTACATATTACTGTTGGTAACACAATATATTTTTTATGTCAATATTTTATGTGTGAACTGGATTTTTAGTACCTGTTGTAATGAAAAGTGTTGAAGTGATTTATTTCAGTTTAAGTTTTGGGTTCAGCGCCTGCATGTTTGTGTTTTTGATAAACTGCTGTTTCGATTTTGATATGATTCGCCGCAATACATAATGTGTGATTGTATAGTAAGGTTTTAAAATGTTTACATAATATATTGCTTGTTTAATTAAAGGCATAATCATTACAAGTTAAAATCCAATTGTTGAAGACAAACAAAACAATTACCAGTGTTATGACATGTATATTCTGTAAGGAAGCAATAAATCCTTACCTTCTTGGTACCAGGGCCGCAGATGTCAGGTCCGAACATAATTTCGTAGGGGCTCTCGCCATGCATATCCTTCTGCTCCAGCTTGCAGTCGAAGACCTTGATGTATCCACCACCGCAGTCGATATCCTGTTCATGTTTCACGGAGAATTGGATCACCAAGGGTGTGCCTTCGTTGCTGAAGGGCTCAAACTTGCGCGACAAAGCGTAGAACCTCGCGTCTTCAGACGTTTTCAAACCTGAGAAGTACCAGGATAACATAGGTCATTAGGAAGTAAATAGTTACTACGTGGTACATTACGCCGGCTTAGCTTGTGATTCGAACGTAATGGCAAGGTTGAGTGAACTTTGCATATTAACGTAACGTAGGTAGTATTATGGCAATAACTAACTTTTGTATTAATGTAATAATGTAAAAGGCGTTAGAAGAAGCCGCCTACACCTACCTTGATCCTCTTTCGGATTGTCGTAGAACTTTCCAGCAGTCAGTACAAATTTGCCGAATTCCTTCCCGGGATGTTCACTGTAAACCCATTCTTTTTCCCACGAGTCTGAAACGAAAGATACACTATTTTAATACCGACACATTAGTACTTAAAATAACCGGGTCCTGAAAAGAATCGATAGCACACGCGGCAAGCCGGCTCGCTTCGAAATTTAAGTTTCTAAATAATATACTTTTACACTTACCGTCGAGGAATTTCTCCTCAAAGAACACTTCACAATTTATTGATGAAATTGCCAGTAAACTGACAACAGCTAACACAAGGGACTTCATATTTTTTGATTCACAAAACCACCTCCGTGCGCAAAGGACTGGCCACGAATAACTTCAAAATTTGGCGAATTCTCTATTATTACTTCGACCGGTTTGTAAGCTTTACTAGTTTGCTATCCCTCTCTTATCAAAGACATGTCCTATAGTGTGAAAGAGGTAGTCGATACACGTAATGCTATTGGGAAATGTGGAAGTGAGAAAGACGCATTTAGGCGACCTGTAATTGTAATGGGTGCGATAAGGAGAGCAATATAAAGCTTTGACGTTTTGCGTAAAATTACGCAGACAGATGGAAAGCTACCATTGGAGAACGAATAGCGAATGGAAAACGAACACACTGCATGATATTAATGAGTCAATCGGCGGGAAAATACGAATACTGACTGTTTATAATATCGCATTTTCCTTCAATAACATTGCGGTAACTGTAAATCGTTGAATTCTTTATGATATCTAGTAATTACAATTGATCAAATAAAGTATGTTACTTCATACAATACTGTAATATTAATAGAAGTATATTCTAATGCAGTTTTAAGCTTAGATGTATTTGGTGTTTGCGAAAGTTCATTCATATTATTGAAAATAATAATGATAACGAACACCACCAATCACTATTGCACATGGCATAAGAGAGAGAGCGAAATAGCGGTTCTTATTTATCAGAAAGGGATAAAAAATGCCGTCGTACGTGGATTAACAATGTCGTGGACTTTTTACATTAGTTGTTTTTATTGTATAATAAGTTACATTTTATGGAATGTACTACTCAGTACATTTACATTATAATAAATTGTTTGTATGGCCTTGAGCATTTACGGAATATTTAGATTATCTACCTAGGTTTATTTGCCTTAAACCTTCATACTTAGGCTCCTTTATGTAAGGTCACCTGAGGGAAATGCGTCAATGGGGTAATTGCAGCCTTTTGAAATTTCTCACATAATAACCGAAATGCAACAACTTTAGCCATCTAGTAGTAACACTATGAACTAAATTCATAACTTAAAATAGGAACAGAGGGCGTAGGACATCGGAAATTTGACATATCATCCATATTGAAAATCACGTGTTGGTGCGCAAAAGGAGCAACGAGAGGTGAGTGCTTACAATCCACGAAAATCGATGGTTTTTTATTGATTTTTAATAAGATTTTATATTTCACATACGCAATACATGATTACTCGTCTATACACATAGTTATTTTGATTGTGAACATTCTAATTGTTGAGATATGAAGATCTGCAAATTTGAGGTTATGATTGAAATCTTGAGATAAATGCGTCTGTAATTATGAGGTAAATGCGTCAGTGTGATGCATTTACCCCGATGCCAGGGGAGCTCAACCCTTTTGTTCTGTTAGTAACAGACGGTGCAGTGCAGATGCTGCCATTTCTTTCATTTGTACTTTGATTTCATTTCTTTCGTCTTATGTTTCAAATACTTTAGGATATTTGTATTTTGATTTCAGATGCACAATATTAAAATTAACGATTGCAATGGTGATACTAACCTACAAGGATATAGACAAATTTTTAACGAAAACTGATTTTCAAAATTACATTAATCAGAAGCTTACGTGGCCATGGCATATAACCCACTTTGTTCGATCCAATATTTGTTTTGGATGTGGTGAAACCCAAAATGTGGAAACTGGAAACAGTCCTCGTCATTTCATTTTAACTATGAATGTACCAGTTGTGAAGTTTCTATTAAAGAGCTTGCCTTTTTGGTGTCAATATTGTGACACTTACTCTATTTATGACCATTATCCGAGCGATGAATGCTTATTTTGTCACGAAAATTAATAAGTAAGCTTACTTTTATTTTTAATACGTTAGTAGCAACATGATATTATTAATAGCAATATTATATCCACAACATGTGAGTTTGTGGTAAAAAAGAAGTTTTTAATAAGTTTATATATCATGTCTCGATTCATTTATTTATTTTTACAAAAAAAAAAATATGATGCTTTATTATCTGTTTCAATCGTGTAATCAGTGGCACAGTTTCTTGGCCATCCAGTTCAATATTTAAACTAATGGGTAAAGCTACATATTCTATAAGTATAATTAATTGTATAACATTCTAGTGTTTAAATGTTAAATAAGTACTGACTCATACTTTTTTTTCAGTTATCTATGCCTTTGTCAACATGCCGCGCAAATACATAAAAAAAAAGAATTCCACGTACACTTTGGATACTTTAAAAAAGGCAGACAATGATGTTAAAAATGGGATACTTAACGCATACCAAGCTTCGAAACAGTATGAAATACCAAGAATGACCATAGTAGACCGCGTTAAACTTCGAAGAGGCGTTATTAAAGATACGAAAGGTAGACCGACAAGGATTGATTTCATAAACGAAAAAAGACTGGCTGATGGTCTTCGAACTATGGAAAAGTATGGTTTCGGACTGTCTTCAAAAGAAATGACTGCAGTAGTAACAAAATTTATCAAACATAATAAAATAAAAACGGACTTTAAGAACGATACCCCCGGTTATGATTGGTTTGCTGGTTTCCTTAAAAGACACAACTTATCTTTAAAAAAACCTCAAGCGGTTGAGTTATCACGAAAAGCAGCTTGTGATCCGTTCATAATTAAAGATTACTTCGATACTCTCGAAAACTGCATCAACGATCTGGGCCTTAATTACAGCCCGGAAAAAATCTGGAATCTGGATGAATCTAGCTTTAGCAAGGATCCAGAAAAAACAAAAGTAGTAGGTGCACGAGGATTTGCTAGCACTAGAACAATAGCTTCTGGTGGTAAAGATAATGTCACAGTTTTGTTTGCTGCAAATGCACTTGGTGAAAAATTGGCGCCGTTAATTATATTTCGCGGGAAAAACGTCTGGGATCAGTGGATGTCCGACAAAGCTTTTGAAGGTACATCATATGCCGCAACCAAAAATGGGTGGATCGAGTCCAAAGTGTTCGAAAACTATATGTTGCGAACAGTATTACCCCACTTAAGTAAAGGATCTCCAAGTTTGTTGATATACGATGGACACTCTACTCATATTCAGTTAAACATTTTAGAAAATGCAGCAAAAATGGGTGTGACAATCATAAAGCTTCCATCCCACGCTAGCCACCTGTTGCAGCCTTTGGACTTGGCTGTTTTTAAGTCCATGAAAGACAGATGGGATGCAAAAATTTTATGGTGGCAGCGTCAAAACGTAGGAGTAAAACTTCAAAAGAATCATTTCAGCGAAATCTTGGGAGAAGTCTGGCAAGAACTGGACCCAAAAATTATTAAAAACGGTTTTAAGAAGGGGGGTACATACCCTTTAAACAAAAATGCAATTCCTGATGAGAAGTTCGACGCAGATTCGCTTCAAAGGTTTCTTACAGCCACAAATCAAGCCACAGCCAAAAGTGAAGTCACAGCCAAAATTCAAGAAGCACAAAAAAAAGTAGCGACTTTATCAAATTTATGCTTAAAAATGTTAAATAATATAGATACAAAGTCACCTACGCAGATAAAAAGAAAAGATCAGACACAGAAGATTAAAGCACTACTTTTCAAACCGTCAGAAATCATTATACAAGGTACAGGGGCAGGGCCTTCAGGTCTCCAAGTGATCGAAAATAAAAAAATTGAATACAAAGACAGTTTTGAAAGTTTGTTGCTTGAAACTATAAAAAAGTCGGAAAATGTAATAAAAGTAAAGAAACGAAAAGCAGCAAAAGGGTGCGATGTCATTACACACGAAAACTTCTTAGAAAAATTGCGAACTGAAGAAAAAGAAAAGAGAAAAAAAGAAGAAGAAAAGGAAAAGAAAAACTCAGAGAAAAAAAACAAAAAATCTACCAAGAAAGATATCAAGTTGTCTTCTAAAGCAAAAAAAAATACTAAAGCAAAGAAACGTAATAAAGCAAAGAAAATAGAGGATTCGTCCGAAGAAAGCAGTAATGATGATGATCTAATACTCAGCGACGATTCAAATTTAGATTGGAATACATATCGTGAATATTTAAATGAGGATGAGCAAGAATATCCAGATGAACCAATGGATGACCAAGAGATAGGTGCTTTTGAAGAATATATGCCAATTCAAAGTAACGACACACCTGATAAGATAAAATATAATATTTTGGATGACGAATACGAAGGCAATGTGAATCGCCGATATCCAAAAGTTGACGATTGGTTATTGGTCAAATTTGCAACAAAAAGAAATGTAAAGCACTTCCTGGGGAACGTAATCTCCATGATAGGTGAAAACCCTAATGTCAAGTTTATGCGAATGATTAAAAATAGTAAAATACAATCTTTTCATTATCCAAATGTAGAAGATATTTCAGAAGTTAAGCATGATTCCGACATTGTAATGTTTTTAGAAAAACCCTTAATAACACGAAGAGGACATGTTATTTTCAAGGAAAACTTTAAATCGTATAATATTCAATAACGTAAAAATACCACGCTTTATTATTATAGAATTTGATCTCTTTTTTTGTCGCCTTAGTATTAATAATTGACCTTTCATTTCTAAAAGGACTTGGTCTTTTAAAAGTGCCTAACTAACTGTGATTTTTTCAATAAGTAAGAATTGTTGTATTTGTGTACACAAGAGATCTCCTTAGTCTTTTAAGAAATAAATACGTTTTATAGTGCCTACCTAATTGTACTGTGATTTTTTATTAAGTAAGAATTGTTGTATTTGTGTAGGTACACAAGAGATCTCCTTAATATATATTTTTTTTAAACAAGTTGATATTTTTAAATCATGTTAAATAATATCTCATTTTCTTTTTATTAGTTTGATTACGCTGAATAAGCAATTTTTAGTTTTAAATAAATGTGCCATAAATAATGTGCCATTAGAAGTTTAATAATTGTTATTTTATTTTATTATTTTTGTCTTACTCAATTTTGATACTTTTTGATTTTGATCTCATGCACAATTTAAGTCTATTTGTTTTATTTTATTTAGATAGTAAGAATAATTGAATTGTTAAAAGACTGTTAAAAAATTGATCACATTTCATGTGTTCATTTACTTACATAATATGTAAAACTACTTTTTAATGTAAGCAATTTAAATGATTGTTTAATTTTAACGTTAAAATTAGACCGCACAAAATATGCCTTTTTGTAGTACCTACATATTTTTGATAAATATACTTGTTCATTTATATATTGCTTGTTTTCGTTCAATTTGAATATATGTATTTATATTTACTGCCCTTCTTAAGAAAATGTTTAGAACATCTGGATTAGTCGTTGGGTAAATGCGTCCTTGAGAAATGTAACGCATTTTCCCCATGTGAATTGAAATGCCTCCGAGAACCTCATATTGTGCTTGATTTTAATATAAAAGTATGTGTAAATACAGAATTTAAAAAAAGAGCTACTAATGATGGTTTCAACCTCAAAAACTATGTGGTTTTGAGATTAATTCATTGTAGACGCATTTTCCCAAAATGGGTAAATGCGTCCAAAAAACTTCATTTAAAAAAAACATTTTATAACTTTTTTATGCGTTACTCCTGAAGGAAGCTACTTAATAAATCTTTAACACAAGTAACCTAATAAATTACATGTTTGATGAGATTTTAAAAAATGTCTAAAATTATTTTTTTATGAGCCATCAAAATGGACGAAAGAAAAATGTGACGCATTTCCCTCAGGTGACCTTAAATAAAAATATTGCGATTTTTGTAAGTTTCATGTCCTTTTTTAATATTTATATAATAATTAAACAAGTAAGTATTAAACAAGTAGTTGTTGTGTTTAATCAATTACTGCTACTAACATTAAATTGTCATGCTTAAATCAAATTGATAAGATTATATAGGTAATTAAAAATAGGTAAAGGTTGATATTTGATATGAGTTTTATTAAAAGACTGTCTACCTATTAGGTCAACCTACTTATTGTACTAGTCATCATGTGAGACTATGTACTATGTGCAATGCACCTAAGTGCAAATAGCAAGGTATCGATTCTATTTTGAAATCATATACTTACCTATGATGTAAATACTTACATTATTTAAGTATATGACTTCAAGAAGGATTAGTAGGTATAGGCACAGATAATATAATACTATTCTAGCGGTAGGTATAGGTAAAATTTTTGAAACACAAATACCCTAAGTATGAAATTACCTACTTCCATACCTATAGGGTATTTTAAAACGTTAGAGATTTTCGGTTGTACCTACAACACGAAAATCTCTAAACTTTAGTCTGTCTAAATCCGTCATAGGTAGGTAGGTCCTAATCCCCGCCCCGTCGCGCGAGAGATGCCTGCCCCCCCCCCCCCCATGCGAGCGACTCACACTTGACCAATGATACTAAAATGTGCAATGTCACGTCTTACGATATCTCACTTAGAAGTAGGGAGGGGGGGGGGTAAATAATTCACCAAAATCATCTCACGTAATTTATGGACGCCCCCTAATAATGATAGTACGAGTACAGAGAGCCCTCGGTATCTACGGCGAAATGCGAGTTGACATTTGTAGTAAAAAAAACAGCCGTCGACAGAGCTTAAGCATAGGTGTACCCAGAATCATTTTACGAGAGGGGGGGGGGGATCATAATTTTGAGCTTGGGCTAGGTGGTACAATTGGCTAAGCATCGGGCAAATAAATACTGTATTAGTACAGTTGGATCAACGTAACTAGGCCGGACTGAAGTAGGCGACAAGTGGTTGCGCAGATGCATTTTTGAGAAGTAAATGGTGACAGGAAGCGGGGGGTGGGCGCGGTAACTAAACCAAGAGGATTAGAGATGCGATTACGCATTACATTGTCATAATTTAGTATTACTAATTCATGTTTTTTTGTGATTATTTTGGTAAAGAAATTGTTTTTCAAAGTTTCTTTATTATTTACTGTAACTGTTCTAAATTTAAACTTTTATGAACTCATTTAAATAGTGTTTTTATATTGTTGAATTAGAATGTTGTTACTATTTTTAATAGATTAATCGTTTTCGTAAGTAATTTTAGGGTCGCATCTCTATGACATGCGTGAAAGTGATAAAAACCTAACTTCAATCCGGTCAAGATACGTTGATCGTACTGTAGTACTATTTTCAATTTCGTGGTGTCAACCCCTAGTCCCCTTCGTACCTCGGAGCTGTACTACCTACCTACTACTTTTAAAACAGTTAAATAAAACACTAGCTGTCCCGCGCAACTTCGTATGCGTAAATTTTCCCCGTTATTGCAACATTTCTCGTCGCTACTCTGCTCCTATGAGTCGTAGCGCGATGTTATATAGCCTATAGCCTTCGTCGATAAATGGGCTATCCAACAAAAAAAGAATTATTAAAATCGGTCCAGTACTTTTGAGTTTATTCGTTACATACAAAAATACAAATCTTTCCTCTTTATAATATTAGTGTAGATACGATAAGCTAATAATATTGTTATAAAGCGATAAATGGAATTATAGCCACTTAAGTTTTCACTTTTTGGTCATCACAGCAGTCACTCCTATCTTTTATCAATATTATTTATAGAAGCATTTGTATCAAACAATCAATAACTGGGACAAAATGATAATATTGATAACACAAATGTTAACTTGAGATAAATGGTTTGTGGCCCTGCACTGACTGCTACGCCAGAGGTTCGATCCCCACCCAGGATAAAACTTTGTATGATTTGGACCATAGTTTATTCTGTGTTTGTGTGTAATTTATCCACGTTTCTGTTCCGTGAATTTATCTATAACTAGCTGCCCCGCGCAACTTCGTCTGCGTAAATTTTCCCCGTTTTTGCAACATTTCTCATTGCTGCTCCGCTCCTATTGATCGTAGCGTGATGGTATATAGTCTATAGCAGTCGTCGATAAATGGGCTACCCAACAGACTAGTATAGTATTATATTATCTGTGCCAACAGTAAAAGTTTTTTTTAAATTCGGACTAGTAGTTCTTTAGATTATCGCGTTCAAACAAACTCTTCAGCTTTATAATATTAGTAACTAGCTGTCCCACGCAACTTCGTCTGCGTAAATTTTCCCCGTTTTTGAAATATTTCTCATTGCTGCTCCGCTCCTATTAGTCGTAGCGCAATGTTATATAGCCTATAGCCTTTCTCGATAAATGGACTATCTCTCTATAAAAAATATTTTTTCAGTTCGGATCAGTAGTTCCTGAGATTGTCGCGTTCAAACAACAAACTCTTCAGCTTTATAATAATAGTATATATTTAGGTAAATCAAAATTATACATTTTAAAAAAACATGACCCTCCTTCTGGCACAATCGTGTAAAAAAGAAGACCGACAGTAAGGCAAAAGCACTACTTCTAGAAGATTCACTTTATGAAAAGTTTTAAGTACCTACCGAGATTTTTAAACATAAGTAGGTACCTAAAATGATGAAAAATTTAAATCAAACTATCATTTTTGACAACATCAGCTATACTAATATTATAAAGCGGAAGAGTTTGTTTGTTTGTTTGTTTGTTTAAACGCACTAATCTCAGGAACTACTGGTCCGATTTGAAAAATTATTTTTCTGTTGGATAGCCCATTTATTGAGGAAGGCTATAGGCTATATAACATCGCGCCACGACTAATAGGAGCAGCGACGAGAAATGTTGCAAAAACGGGGAAAATTTACGCAGACGAAGTTGCGCGGGTCAGCTAGTATATAATTATATCTTACAACGTTATCTGATCGTTGTGAGATATTTATTATACGTTTAGCCAAACCCATATTGTGATATTCATGCTATCATTTTTGACAACATCTTTCATAAATAGGTACGAGTATATTTCTTCACAAACTACCTACCTATTAAATAAATCGTACCTAACGCTTCGTAATAACACTATGCTATGAGTCACCATGCTTGACATCATTACCTTAAATTTTCCAGGAATATAAGCACAAAGAAATGCGAAGTACCTATCTAAACTATATATAATAGGTATAGTAAACTCAAGGACCTAGCTTGCCTTAAAGGGATCCTGCATCAAAATTTATTAGGGGCCTGAAGTCCCGCACAAATTCGAAATTAGCTTAGGGGGGGGGTTATTCATTTGGAATTGAATAATATCGATTGTTTAAATATTGTCATAAAATAAATTTACGATAATTGCATTTGAAAGAAAAATTTGAAGTTTAGATCCAGAAATCGAATTCGAAAATTTCACTTTACTGGAGCACGAGTATGAGTGAGGGAAAAGAGTTTGAGTTTATTTTTCTTATTGATTATTTTAGGCGCTTTACTGGTTTTATTGTTTGTTTCTGGATTCCATTTCGTTAAAATGGAGAAACAAAATAGTTAGTACAAGTGTGTGTGTTAAATTCAATATGAAAAATATATATTTTTCGACTAGTCAGACAGTACCCACAATAACGCGATCCATTGATCATAAACTACAGACATTTATCTATCTATCTCACCCTCTCTTATTTTATTTTTTTTCTTTAAAAAGACGACTCCCGCAGTAGGGTACAAGCCCTGTGTCACGAGGGACTTTACAAACATACAAGTCACGGACACAAAGTACACCCAGACCCGGAACAACAACCTCTTGTGTAGCAGTCGGACACACTCCCACCGCGCCACAGAAGCAGTCAATTTCTGTACTTCGTGGGTATAAATTTCATACTATGGTTACTAGTATAGTATTATATTATCTGTGCTATGGTCTATGATGCTCAGTGACCTTTGATTTCTTATTGATAAGCAGGGTCTGACGATAATAGTGCATCGTAATTAGGAAATCGCAGTTTGTGTGCTGTCTAGAGCTATCACGTGTATGAGATTTCATCACATTTCTAATACCTTTATGCCTATTTTCCAATGCGCAGTTAGAAAGTGACCAATGGCAAAGAATAGGTATAGTACCTATTCTTTGCCATACTACGTAAAGAAGCGACACTCATCCCCCCGACAATTTAATGTAACGAAGCGGCGGTAGCCTAATGGCTAAGGCATCGGTCTCGCAATCGTGAGGTCACGGGTTCGAATCCTACCCATTATACTACCGACGTGAACCCACTCCTAACACAAGCCATTGAGCTTAGCTGGAGGGGAACAAGATTGCTAGTAATGTGGGACTCAATCCCACATTGCTAGTTATCATTAAAAAAAAAAAAAAAAAAAAAGGGCAACTGTGACGTGACAGTAGTAGTCTAGAGAAAGTTACGTCCAGGCGCGGATCCAAGGGTTCCCCCCGGTAGTTCCTCCCTCCTCAAGACTAATGACTTTTCTAGTGTTCGCCATACATTCGATCCGTCGCACGACGACGAATGACCCACACTTGGAAGGGATTGGGTCAAATTGTCCCCCCCCCCCCCCAGAACATGATCCTGGATATGCGCCTAATTACGTCCACGTCGTAGGATTGTCAGTGCTCGTTGCGTGCGCTTGGTATCTAATTATATCTATTTATTTTATTGTGAATTTTTTTAAGTAAAATTATCTTTACATATCTAATTCTTCTGTATGTGTCTTTGTCACATAACTGCTTAACGGCTAGACTGATTTGGATACAATTTTGTATGTACCTAGCAATTCTATTCATGAAAAAATAATACGAGGCGGTATGAAGTTCACCTTAAGCTAGTTAGTAATAAGATTTTTCAAGGCTACCGGCATAATAAATCTTATTGGTACTTATAGGTGTATACTGTATGGTACTGTAAGGTCGCGGGCTCGAACCCTACCCATTATACAACCGACGTGACCCCACTCCTAACACAAGCAATTTAGCTTATAAATACAATAATTGGGTATTTGACTACTATTAAAATAAAATATTTTAAAATAACCAGGTAAAAATATGTCATGAAGTGTTCTAAAAAATATGTTCATTAATTAATTTAATGTGTTACTTAATTTATCATAAAGAGAAACACTGAAAGTAAATAATTTGATCATAGAAAACGTGACGTCATATGCTAGCATTCCATACAAATTTGTTCAGAGCGGCTCGTTTTTGACGTTTCTTAAAAAGAGGCTGATTTGACTTTAGTCAAATACCCTATTGCATTTTTGAAAGAGAAAAAATTTAAGTCCAGACCCAGGAATTGAACCCGAGACTTCCGTATGCCAAACCGGGGCCGGGATCGAACCACCTATGTGGACTATGTTATCTGACTTCAAATTATATCCTTTCATGCTCGCGAGTTGGGCCCTTGCTTTAATTTAGCAATTTAGCTTATGGAAGTTGGAAAAAAAACCTGATTTTTGGCGATAGATTACACTATTTCAGTTAGGTATTACTTCTAAGCATAAGCAGCAGTAATATTTTAGCTTGTTCACTGCCTCTTCAGGTTTATTTCCGTGCATCGCGGCCGATCACCGCCGCGTGTGGCTGACACAGACCTTGGAGACCTTGGAAACGGCGCCATACATTCTCATACTGTGAATTGAACCTTTAGAAGCGGCGGTAGCCTAATGGCTAAGGCATCGGTCTCGCAATCGTGAGGTCGCAGGTTCGAATCCTAGCCATTATACTGCCGACGTGTACCCACTCCTAACATAAATCATTGAGCTTAGCTGAAAGGGTTAACAGGATTAATATTAATGTGGGACCCATAACCTCACATTGCAAGTTATCTTTAAAAAAAAATGTGTATATATATTTTTTTTTTTATGTTTAACGTAGCATAAGTTATTATATTTATTAACTATATCTAATCTCTCAGCTATCTACCAGCCAGCAATTTCGGAATCTACCGAAACTAACAAATAGACAAGAATTTAAATCTATCGTCTATACTACCGATGTGAACCCACTCCTAACACAAGCCTTCGAGCTTAGCTGAAGGGGTTAACAAGATTGCTAGTAATGTGGGACTCAATCCCACATTGCTAGTTATCTTAAAAAAAAACCTTTAACAATTCTGTACCACGAGTTTAAGCGAGGGTATACTTATAAGTATACCTTCGCGTTGACTCGTGTCACAAAATTCTTATACTTTTACCCAACCATCTAATGAGGATAAGCTTGAAATTCACTTTGTATTTTTAAACAGTAAAATATTTTACTAACAGTAAAGATAACGTTTTATCAAATTGGTTTTTGTGAAGGTCAATATCCGATTCCCAGTTAGTAATTTAGATTTATTTTAACTAACATTGTTACAAATGTTAAAACTTCATTAGTCCACGTCAGTTAAATAATGTTATACCTACCATTTAACTTGCGTTTATATTGATAAAATAAGTAGCAATTAATTAATTAATTAATTACCGAACTAAAATTTACTTACACAATAATTACATTTTTGAAAGATAGAAAAAATTGAAATCCAGACTCAGGAATCGAACCCGAGACTTCCGTAGCCAAACCGGGGCCAGAAGCTAAAATTTACTTAGTTATATAAATAATTTTCTAAATATAACGATAATGACGTATTTAGCTTTCATTGTGATTTGACAGTAAAAATAAATTCAATATCAGTAATCACTCAATAAATAGTACATCATTACGAGTTAAGAATAAATGTGTTATAAATACCAAAAGTAATGATTTGACGATCCTTCAAATTTCTAAAGAGAACTTTCTTTTCGTTTTGACATTTCATAAAAATATACTGATACTAACGGCCGGTCTCAATAATCTATCTAACGATGGATTTGGCTACTATAGCTATTTATTTGACGTAGGCTCAATACAAAATATGTCTAAATTCTACCTCTAGTAGCCAAATCGATATAGATCGATAGTTAGATTATTGAGACCGACCGTAAGAGACTGAGCCGTTAGTTAAAGAACTATCTCGGCTTTTGTTATTGCTCCGTTACAGAGAGCATTTTAACAAATTATGATGTCGCAGGCCGAATATTGAAGTAATTTTTATAGGCATTTCTTGCCAATTACTTTACAAATGACTGCCTCGGTGGCGCGGTGGGAGTGTATCTGACTGCTACGCAAGAGGTCATGGGTTCGATTCCCGCACGGGACATCACTTTGTGTTATCCACAAATTGTTGTTCCGAGTCTGGGTGTAATTTGTGTCTGTGACTTGTATGTTTGTAAAGTCCCCCGCGACACAGGGCTTGTACCCTACTGCGAGTCGTTTAAAAAAAAAATATATATATATATACAATAATTGAACAATTTACATGGACATCTGATCCCAAACTGAGCAGAGCCTATAATAATAGCAACCAGACAATGAGACAACCTATAAACATACCTCCATATTTCTGAATAAATACATATTATAGACAAATATAAACATAAGATAGGAACTATCGTCAGTTACCGTAGCCAATTCGCTGTCATGCCTCACAGCTTTATCATCAGGACATTTAAACAACTGCTAAGAACATTTACATAGATAATACATATATATAATAATGTTCTTGAATTAAAACCACAATATTCAAGTATTTCATTTATTATTCGACAAGCGAAGTCAGATAACATTAGCATAAAGTATAAACAAATATAACCTTTATTGCTTCAGAAATTGGTTTCAAAATTCTTAAAATACAAACTTATTTGAATACTTGATAGACAAGACAGTACGATGTATTTGTACTTAAAATAATGAAAAAATAAGATTATATATTGAATAACCTTGAGCGTTTACAAATGAAAATATAAGGCGACTGTCTAGTCATAGTCTTCTACTTCAATTACATCAAAATAGTATGAGAAAGGAAATACAATGATTATACCACTAGCCTGTTTTGTACAACTGCATGGCAAAGGCCTCACTACTCTTTCTCCACTTTTCTCTGTCAGTTGTAGTATGATTCGTTACTCTTTTAATAGGCTTGTTTCCCCTAGAAAACAAGCCTATTAAAAGAGTATAATAATAAGGAATTAATCGTTGGTAGTTAAAATGCTAGTTTTATTTACTAATTAGACTCTAAGGTGAAAGTGAGTTTGATTAACAATTGCATTCGCAACATATCACCAATTGGACTCATCGCCGATGGCGAGACGAGTTAGATTCTTTTTGAAAAAGATTGGCTTAGTTACTCTTTTAAAAATTGCCTAGTTTCCAACTAGTCAACACAACAACTCTTTACGAAATGTCAAAACGCAGATTTAATATGGAGATCTCATACAAATACCGGACTATGACGTCACTATTTTTTTCGATTCAAATCAGTTCTTTTTATGATATGATTAAAAATCCTATTTAAAACAAAAAATAATAAGGAATTAATCGTTGATGGTTAAAATGAGTAACTAAGCTAATCTTTTTCAAAAATAATCTAACTCGTCTCGTCATCGGCGACGAGTCACCAATTGATACCTTGCGAATGCGATTGTTAATCAAACTCACTTTCACCTTTAAAAAATATATTGTAATTTTAATACGATTTTGATCTAATTGAAACAGTAGATTAGGACTGCCGTACATTTGAACATAACGTAACATGTTATAGTTCACGATAGCTAAATTTACAGTAGGATCAACATAACTAGGCCGGACTGGAGTAGGACAAGTGGTTGCGCAGATGCATTTTTGGAAGTAAATGGTGACAGGAAGCGGGGGGCGGGGGCGGGAACTAAACTAAGAGAATTAGAGATGCGATTGGCATTACATTGTAATAATTAGTATTACTAACTCATGTTTTTTGTGATTATTTTCGTAAAGAAATTGTTTTTCAAAGTTTCTTCAGTATTTACTGTAACTGTTCTAAATTTAAACTTTTATGAACTCTAAATGAGTTCATAAAAGTTTTTAACAGTATTTTTATATTGTTAAATAAAAAATTTGTTAGTATTTTTAATCGATTAAACATAATCGTTTTCATATGTAATTTTAGGGTCGCATCTCTATGACATGCGCGAAAGTGATAAGAACCTAACTTCAATCCGGTCAAATTACGTTGATCCTACTGTATATGACGCTATATTATTTTAAAGCCCAAAATCTGATTTAAAGTCATAATCATCTTTTTTCTTATATGTACTAATAGTAACGTTTTCTAATACATCAGCTAAATTCACTGCTTGTTTTGTAGTTCTTGCTTTATTCTTTTTATCCTTTTTAAATTGCATTTTCTTTAATTTATTCTGCTGAGTGTTGCCTTCGAGTTGCATTTCTGGGTCCGATTTAGTTTTTTCTTTAGATTTGTTTCCTTTGTCCAATTTTGATCGGATATTGACGGATTTTGGTAGGAGACTAGAATCTTCTTCGTCAATTTGCATGTCACTTTCTAGAGCTGCTTTTACTGGGCCAGTACTTGATATCTAGAAATAGAAAAAAGGTTTAATGTAGTATAAAACGACCGACTTCAATCACCTTTTTGAGGTGTTTTGTTGTCTGTCGGCGAAACTCATCATCAGATCTTTACTAAATTTATATAGGACCTCTTTCTAACAAAAAAAAGTGTTTTGAAAATCCGTCTATATATGACGGGTATTCAAAATCCGTCATAAAAATAACATCCAAATTGAGAACCTCCTCCTTTTAGAACTTGGTTATAAATTTAACTTCTGATTTCAGAACGACTGCACCAAATTGGAAAATTCTCTTTGTTGTGTCCGCTACTATCAGGACAAGGTTTGTATAATCTAATATATAAAATTCTCGTGTCACAGTTTTCGTTGCCATACTCCTCCGAAACGGCTCGACCGATTTTGATGAAATTTTGTGTGCATATTGGGTAGGTCTGAGAATCGGACAACAACTATTTTTCATTCCCCTAAGAGTTTGTTTGTTTGTTTGAACGCGATAATCTCAGGAACTACTGGGCCGCATTGAAAAAATATTTTATTGTTGGATAGTCCATTTATCGAGGAAGGCTATAGGTTATAACATCACGCTACGACCAATAGGAGCGGAGCAGCAAAAGAAAAAAGGGACAATTTACGCAGACGAAGTTCCTCGGGTCAGCTAGTATATATATATATATTTTTTTTTTTGATTGTACGGGAAAATAGCACCCATGCGAAGCCGGAGTGGTGATAACGTTTCTCTACAACAAAGTTTGAGGTATAACCACAAAAGACAAATATCACAATTAATTATGTATACAATTAATGACATTAGAAAGATATATTTGAAGGTCAGCCTCAGGAATTGAACCCAAAACTTCCGATCGTGAGCCGCGAAGGTCTCTTATTAAGCTAGGCCATTTAGCGCCAGACTGCTACGCAAGAGGTCGTGGGTCCAATCCACGACATCCAGGATAAAACTTTGTGTGATAAGCACAATGGTTTATTCTGTTTCTGGGTGTTATTTATATAAGTATGTTTATCAGTTGTCTGGTTGCCATAGTACAAGCTCTGCTTAGTTGGGGATCTGATAGCGTTGTGTGAGTTGTCTCAAGATACTATAAGATATTATTATTTTTTTAAACTTTTACGACACTGTTATTGGTTTAAATACAGATCCCATACTGCTCCTATTGATATGGTTATGCATTATGCCTTCCTCAAAAAAGGCAAGATAGTTTTCCTTTTAATAACTTTTTTAAGAAAATTAATCTCTTCAAGGAAAAAAATATCAAGCGATATTTGAATTCGGTGATCCGAATGCAAATTTCGCTGACTCATTCCTATGTTTTAGTCTAAATATCTGGTATTTTATAAGCTAGAACAACGTTGTAACATACATTCAGTCGACTAACGACCAGAGTAACGACTTAGAGACAGTACTCCTAACGTCACGGATTCGAGTCTCTTATGAGATGAATTATTCTTTCATATATGGATAATTAATCAAGACCAAGAAGATCTTACATATGGGAAAAGTTGAAAAAAGTATCCAACTGTAAAGTTGGATACTTTTTTCAACTTTTCCCTTACGCTGCAAATTATTGCTTAGCTACAGGAACATTTTTAACAATTATGATGTCGTCAGGCCAAATATTTTAGTATATTTTAGTCAACCCAGTCAAATAAGTACCCAATTTAGATTTTAAGATAAATCTTAATCTATACTTAATATTATAAAGCTGAAGAGTTGTTTTGGAACTACTGGCTCGAATTAAAAAAACCTTTTATTGTTGGATAGCCCTTTTATCGAGAAAGGCTATAGGTTATATAACATCACGCTACGACCTAGGAGCGGAGCAGCAATGAAAAATGTTGTAAAAACGGGGAAAAATTACGCAGACGAAGTTCCGCGGGTCTGCTACTAATAAATAAAATGTAAAACCTGGAACTTCAGTCTCCATGGGCTCAAGAGTTAATGTCGAACTCTTGAGTGACTGAACTTCGTTATCAATAGGTTATAAATAACATCACGCTACAACTAATAGGAGCGGAGCAGCAACGAAAAATATTGCAAAAACAGGGAAAATTGACGCATACGAAGTTGCGCGGGTCTGTTAGTCTAATATTAATCTTTTAAAGTCGTATTTAAGTTCAAAACAGTTCCTGAAATGTTTTTTTTTGTATATTTAGTAGGTAAGAGAATAGGTCATAAAGTTTTTTTTAAATAGCGATTTTAATATTTTTTTATTTTGTATAAATCGTAAAAAACGAGGGGAAATTGACGCAGACGAAGTTGCGAGGGTCAGCTAGTATCTCAATAAAAACCTTAAAGTTTTTCATTAGTAAATTGCGCCTGTGTAGCCGGCGAGGATTACTAGTACCTACAATATAATATCTAGAAGGCCATGTGACATAAAATTGAGGAAATGAATTATTACATCATATACAGCTGTTACAATACAATACACGATAAAACACTTGGTACTTTTATAACATTTCCTTATATTACGGCACTGTTATTGCTTAGTTACAGAGAGCCCCCCCCCCCCTATCCCTCCTCCGACTCATGATTTTTAAAATTTTTAAGGCGGGGTAGCCTAATGGCGAAGGCATCGGACTCGCAATCGTAAAGTGGCGTGTTCGAATCCTATCCATTATACTGCCGACGTGAACCCACTCCTAACACAAACCATTGAGCTTAGCTGGAGGGGTAACAGGATTTCTAGTAATGTGGGACCCATAACCTCAAATTGCTAGTTATCTTAAAAAAAAATTGTATATATATATATATTTTTTTATATATATATATATATATATATATATATTTATATATATATATATATATATATTTTATATATATATTTAATTTTATTAACTATATCTAATCTCTTAGCTATCTACCAGCCAGCAATTTCGGAAATTAACCGAAACAAACAAATATACAAGAATTTAAAAATTGGTTATTTGGTACAAGTAGCATATAAATATTCATACATGTAAATGTAGAATCGACTTTTCACAAGTGTAGTATTTTGCTTCCTAAGTGAATAATATTTTTTTATTATTATTTTTATTATCATATATTTCTAGTTAAAAGAAGTTATTTTAATATTATAAAGATACATTTCAATTTTATTTATTTAACTTATTTTGGCCATAGCGGTCAATTCCAGCGAAGAGTAGCCATTTAGAAGATAGGAATATAATGTTATAGGTAAACATGTATGTAGGTAAATGTTATAACATAGCATATCAACCCATATGATGTCCCACTGCTGGGCACGGGTCTCCCCCGTAGAACCTACTTATTATAAATCCCGTGGGTATTTCCCATAATCGCCACGCTGGGCGCGCAGGTTTTTTTTTTTTATATAGTCTACAAAACTGAATACAATTGTAAGAAAGATACTTGTAACATGTGTTAATTAAATATGATTAATTGTACTCTATAATATGCAAACACAGCATGCATTTTGAACAAGGTGTCAAATAACTTTTATAATTTAAAATGTGTCAAATGCTACTACTGTTTAAGAGGAACATTTTGATACAGTTTTAACCTTTTTGTAACGGAGGCAATAGAACCATTGCAGCAGTGTTACAAGAACTCATAAAAAAAAGAAGATGTGATAGACAGGGCAATGTTGCCCGATGTTAGTTCTGCAGGTGAGAAGTTCAAATGTTTTCCTATTAGCCAGACGGCTGCCAACGCGAGGAACACTGAAGGATATATTTGCAAGGATATAGCCAGATTCTACATATCCGTGCAGAATCTTTTAGGGTTGGCGATCACAGTAAGACTTTAAAGTACTCCTCGGACGCTGCTGCCTCCTCCGTTGTGACATCCCTTAATCGCCTTGACGACACCCACGGGAAGAGATGGGGTGATACGATTCTAAACTGGTACCACAAGGCGTGTAAATGTATGTGAGGATGTATATTGTATCAGTAAATGTACTGGCACACAACAATGACCCCCACGTTTAATGTAGCGCCTTTGGAATCTGTACACAGTGATATACACTGAAACAGCTAGTATTGACGCTAATCTAACACTAATATTATAAAGCTGATAAATTTGTATGTTTGTTTGAACGCAATATTCTCAGGAACTACTGGTCCGAATTGAAAAATTATTTTACTGTCGGATAGCCCACTTATAGAGGACGGCAATAGGCTATATAAAATCACTTTACGACCTAGGAGCGGAGCAGCAATGAAAAATGTTGCAAAAACGGGGGAAAAATTACGCAGACGAAGATGCGCGGGTCTGCTAGTAATAAATAAAATGTAAAACTTGGAACTTCAGTCTCCATGGCCTCAAGAGTTAATGTCGAACTCTTAAACGATTGCACTTCGTTATCAAAACAAAATAAACTCTACAACAAGGAGTTAGAATCCAAATTACCTTAATTCCTTCGATTCCAGTGTCATGACTTGCTAGTTCATTGATGGCTTCAGTCTCCATGGCTTCGAAGGAGTTGATGTCGAACTCTTGAGCTATGGCTGACACAATTTTAGCATCTACGTGCACTTCCGAGTCTGGTGTTTCAGGAGGTAGCGTGAAGTATCTCACCTATGAAAATAAAAAAGGTTTCATTTAGAAAACCTAGAGGTAAGGATCTAGAACAGTTTTAAACTAGAACGAAATTGATTGAAAAAAAATATTTATTTATTTATTGACTTAATGCACAAAAATAATGTACAAACGCTGGTTTAATGCTAAAAGCATTCTCTACCAGCCAACCTTTGGGTTATGTAACATAAAATTATATTACAAATACAATAATTGCATTTTTTAAAGAACCCGACACTTCCGTAGCCAAACCGGGGCCAGAAGCGAACCACCTATCTGGACTATGTTACTAGACCTCAAATTTCTCTATCCCTTGATGCTCGCGAGTTTGGGCCCTCGCGAGCATCAAGGGATAAAATTTTATAAAATTATATACCTGTTGACAGCCAATGCTGGTTATATATAAATACAATCGATTATAAAAACTAATATATACACACATACGTAACGGAATTAAATACATAACATACATATAAATAAACGTATACCTAAATTCATAATACACAGACATACATTATAGTCATTTATGTGGCTATCGTTGAGATTCAGCTAATTCATCGAGTAATAGTGTTACTTTCAACTGGAAATTGACAAGGCAAAGGTGATCAATAGATGATCCCTTTACGTATTTGAAAACTGAACTCCGGCAAACCGACGATTATTTTATCGTTGGCGACTGTCGTCTCTAGCTGTTCCTATTATAAAAGACTGTTTGTCGTCTCTGTGTCGTTGAAATGTTTTATATCGTTGGACGACTGTCGTCTCTAGCTGTTTCCATTATAAAGACTGTTTGTCGTCACTGTGTCGTTGAAATGTTTTATATCGTTGGACGACTGTCGTATCTAGCAGTTCCCATTAAAACGACTGTTTATCGTCACTGTGTCATCGAAATATTTTATATCGTTGGACGACTGTCGTCTCTAGCTGTTCCCATTATAAAGACTGTTTATCGTCACTGTGTCGTTGAAATATTTTATATCGTTGGACGATTATCGTCTCTAGCTGTTCCCTTTATAAAGACTGTTTATCGTCACTGTGTCGTTGAAATATTTTATATCGTTGGACGATTATCGTCTCTAGCTGTTCCCATTATAAAGACTGTTTATCGTCACTGTGTCGTCGAAATATTTTATATCGTTGGACGATTATCGTCTCTAGCTGTTCCCATTATAAAGACTGTTTGTCGTCACTGTGTCGTTGAAATATTTTATATCGTTGGACGATTGTCGTCTCTAGCGGTTCCCTTTATATCGACTGTTTATCGTCACTGACACGATTAATTGTCGAGTAGTCCTATAAGTGAACGCTTCCATTATAAATTACAATTTTAAGACACGATAATCTGTCGTCACGATATAGCGGGAACGCGCCCTTATGTGAAAAGATCTAGCTTCGACAATACGGAACAGAATTGTTTAACATGTCTTCATTTCGACAATGAACACACTTTCGATACACAATATATTATGAAATATGATAAAAAATAAAATACCTAATGTAGAAATAAAAATAGACATTCTGATTTTAAGTCATAAATGAACATGGTTGTTTCTTTAAATTAAAAGTTGCACGTTACGTGAAACGCGAGCCGTCATCATGTGACGTAATATAGGCAAAATAAATTCGTTGTCGTCTGTCGAAAGTAGCGCCACCTAGTGCTCACGAAATTTATATAATGGTTACGTTGCTTTGTGGCCAGCATAGATGGTATTGCCGACACTGTATTTGACGCTAACTAAGACCAATCCGATTGGTTTGTGCCGATATGACGTCATGATTATGGCAGACAGCGTCATTATTTTGCCGAAATATTTGTTTTCATTTTTCTCTAGAATATTATAAATGTACGTGAGGGTGTAAAATGTATCAGTAAATGTACTGGCACACAACAATGACTCCCACGTTTAATGTAGCGCCTTTGGAATCTGTACACCGTGATATACACTGTAACAGCTAGTATTGACGCTTTAAGACCTATGCTAACACCTATGAGACCAGGTTAACATTTGTATTGTAAGTTAAGATTAAGAGAGAACCTACTAGACTGATTTTTATGATTATAACATATACTACGGGTCTTAATCGTGTATAAATAAAATATTTTATTCCCTAACATTTTATTGCAACGTGGTCCCGTGGTCTTGGGTAGACTGTATAATTTTATTAATGCCTAGTGGCACTGACTGTTAAGGCATAGGTCATGGGTTCGATCCCCACCCAGGCTAAAACTGTGTGATCAGCATGATGGTTTATTCTGTGTCTGGGTGTAATATCTATAATATGTATGTATTTAGAATCATGATAAATATGTTTATCAGTTGTCTAGTTGCCATAGTACAAGCTCTGCTTAGTTTGGGATCAAATGGCGTTGTGTGAGTTGTCCCAAAATATTATTATTAAAAAAATTAGGTAACCAAATATTCACGCCATTAAGACCCATAGTATATATAATTTTATATTGCGTACAAATCGCAAAGTTTATTATCATTAACTTTGATGATTTTAACCCCCAACTAAGACTTACTTTGCCAGTATTCCAGTCGTTAAGCAATATCCTGGCAGCCGCTTCTTGGTCCGGCACTCCTCCTTTTTTGAACCTGCCCATGCGTGATGCCAATTGTGCATAGAATTCCTAAAAAAAAAAAAATATATACATAAGGCATAGGTGTAAAAAAGAAAAATAACTGATGAAACTTTCATTTTTTCATAATTCAATGGAAGCAGTTGGAGAAGGCCTAAGTCAAAAGGCACGTCAAATCACCTCGGACCCTCACCGGGATATACTGACAGATCACCCAACTCAACTCAATTCCGAAATAAAAGGCTATATTAGTTTCATAATGTTTTACTTGTGTTAAAAAACAAATATGAATTTAATAGCTCAGTTTGTGGCTATAGCAGATTGCAGCACTGCTTGTCAGCTGAAACTTTAACTATGCTAGAGTCAAAGTGCACTTAAGCCTAAGTACACTTCATAAATTTCAGCCTCAGTGCACACTGATACTCCCTTGTATTGAAGACTGGCGCACAATGCTGCCAGAATATATTTTGTGTTCGTATTTCCATGTTTATAAAAACTCCCTAATATACCCTAGTGGGAAAGTTGATTCTTTTTAAAAATAAATCTATACTAATATTATAAAGCTGAAGAGTTTGTTTGTTTGTTTGAACGCGGTAATCTCAGGAACTACTGAACCGAATTGAAAAATTCTTTCATTGTTAGATAGCCTATTTATCGAGGAAGGCTATAAGCTATATAACATCACCTTGCGACCAATAGGAGCGGAGCAGCAATGAGAAATGTTGCAAAAACGGGGAAAATTTACGCATACGAAGTTGCGCGGGACAGCTAGTACTATATATTACTGACCTGTGGTGTATTGAAGTCTGGTACACAATATAACTCAACAAGCGTCTGTTTGTTGGCACGTTGCAGTATAGCAGAAGCTGGTGTTATTGGGTCTTTAAGTGCACCCACTCTTACAGCGTTCTTTAGTGCCACTGAGGAATCGGTTTCTGGGCCCGAGTGGAATACAATACCGGGACTGTCTAGGATCTTGATTTTGGAGTCTAGTTGTACGGTTTGCATTTGTCTGTAATGTAAATAAATCTGTTTTGAATAGGGTTATTGAAGAAAACTGTTAGTTTGGATAGGTTGTAAAATATATTGAATGAACTGCTGTTTTTATGGTTCCATAACCAAAGAGTAAAAGGGGATCCTATTACATAATAGTTAAGACAGTTGAAATTTTCACAGAGGATGTATTTTTGTTGCCGCTACAACAACTACTAAAAACAGAATAAAATAAATATTTGAAGGGGCTCCCATACAGGAAACGTTTTTTATTGCTCGTTTCTGCTCGATATTGATAACGGCAACAGGATATTCACTTATATTATTAACTTTAAAAATAAATAACTAAATAAAAATAAAATTAATATTTTAATTATTATTTTTTTCCCATTGAACAGACATGATTTTTTTGCTGTTTTTATAGATAACAATATACGGAACCCATCAAGCGCGAGTCTGAATTAGAGATAGTGCAATAAAAACGGTCGCTCCAGATGTCAGGTAGCAATGGATGATAAAAAGCCAAATGCGAAAAATAATTTAAAAATACAATTTTAATAGCGCTTTGGAAGTGCGATAAATGCGACTCAACCAGAGAGAGATTAGGCACAAGACTGACAGCTAACATGCTCTCCGAGGTACGGAAGGGATTTATATTTTTTAGAAAATGATCATGGAAACGAAAAAAAAGAAATAAAATTATAAACAGACGCTGGTAACATTGCTTAACCTCGCTGATTGATCTGCTTGCTTGTCATGGACCCATCATATATTTATACTATAGTCTTAATAATAATAAAAGTTTTATTTCTCTTCATAATAGTTTGCTTAACAATTTCGGTATTAGTAAAAATAATGCCAGTTCTAGAGCTAACTTTGTGAGAGACTGGTGCCTGAACTAGGTTTGTGCAAATACACAACCTGTATTTCAAGTCCCGCAGTTAAATTAACAAAATTGGGTCTTATTAATATATAAATTAAGAAACAAAAACATATAGAAACAAAAACAATGATATATTTTAAGGGATTACCCGAAATTAATAAAAAAATAAAAAATAAAATAAAAATGTTTTATTCAATAACGTAAAGTATACATTTTTTGTATTAGGACAGAGGTATCCTTTTAAGTATAGATATACCTGTGCTAGGATACCCCCCTCTTTCATAACAAGGTTACATTAAATTATGTTTCCGTGGTAGTAAACATTTTATACTTATTAAAGACAATAAGACAAGAAAAAAAGAAAAAGAAAAAGAAAAATCATTATCAGCTAAAATATGTACGAAGATGGTGTGTTTATTTGTGTGTGTGTGTATGTGTGTGTGTGTGTGTGTGTGTGTGTGTCTGTGTGTGTGTGTTTGTGTGTGCATGTGTTTGTTTGTTTGTGTATGTGCATTCATTTATGGAATGCGGTTATGTAAAGACGTTCACTAGAGCCTCAATATCGTCGTAATTTTTAGTTTTTAACCATGATTGCAGTGCCTTTCTACAGTCGCGGAGGTTCATTCGATAAATTTGAGTATGTTTATTAATAATGTTGTATAAATGTGTTGATTGTCTATCTAATTGTCTTTTGGCAAAAGTACTTTTTACTGAGGGAACTGGGGCGACAGAATATGTTCGTCTTCTATTAAGTATATTAGGGTTATAAATTAGTGACTTGTGTAACTTTAACACAGTCTTTAGAATATATAATTTTCTAACAGAAAGCAGTTCACTAATGGAATACAATTCAGTGGTGGGAAATTTATAAGGTTTAGAGTACATGACCTTAATTAGGGATCTTTGCGCTCGTTCCAGTTCTAGCGATTTCATTTTAGTTGCTCCACCCCATATAGGGATGCAGTAGGCTAGGACTGACTGTGCTAATGAAATATAAACTCTGTTTAACAGGCTTGTCGAGGCAACATTCCTAAGAGCTTTAAAGGTCCATATTAATTTTCGGGTTCTTGAAACCATCATTTCAAGGTGACTGTGCCAAGACAACCGTTGATCCAACATAACTCCCAGGTACTTGGTGTTAGTAACTTTCGTTATAGTGTTACAGGTACAATTGCTTTGGCTATTGGTGTTGCATGTGTGTATTTTTATCTGGAAATCAGATGGCGGTTGAGTCGTGTTATATTTAGTGAATGTAATGTAATTTGTCTTAGTGATATTTAATGTAAGCAAATTAGCATTAAGCCAGCTAGCTATCTTGGAGAGACCCTGCTCAGCAGTTTCCTTTACAGCAGCCCAGGTTGCACCAATGAAAACCACTGCTGTATCATCCGCATAGGAGAATACCTGCCCCTCAATGTCTTTCATGTCACAGAGACTGTTTATGTACACTAGGAACAATGTAGGGCCAAGAACGCTACCTTGTGGCACGCCGTAGGTAATAGTTACCTCATCACTAAGGTAGTTTCCGATTTTTGTCCGTTGTTTACGATCTTTTAGGTAGTCAGATAGTAATGCCAGCGGTACGCCTCTTATTCCAGCGTTTTCTAGCCTGTTTACAAGGATATTGGTAGAGATGGTATCAAAAGCCTTTTTTATATCTAGGAACACTGTTAAACACTTCTTATTTGAATCGACTTGCTTGACAATGAGGGATGTGAGTGCTGTTACAGCATCTTCAGTCGACCTTTTGCGTCTAAATCCGTATTGTGAATCAGAGAGTATGTTAAATTTATCAAGATAATTTAGTAAGCGATTATTAATAAGTTTTTCGAGGATTTTAGAGATTGCTGGTAGTACGGAGATAGGCCTATAGTTAGAGGGTACATCTTTACCGCCTCCCTTGTACACAGGCGTGACAATAGCTTGTTTAAGTGAAGGCGGGACTTTGCCCTGGTTAAAGCAAAGGTTTGCTAAATGAGCAACCACAGGAGCAACAAATTCCGCAGCAAGTTTCAGGAATTTGGTGGGGATGTTATCGCAGCCTGGGGCACTGTCTGTCTTTAGCTGATTTAGCAAGGAGTAAACTTCTCGACAATCAGTGTCCATAAGCACAAAAGACGACAATTGCAAGTTTTGGTGGGTAGTATAAGTATGTAGTGGCGAGCTATTTAAAACTATTTCTTCAGCCAAAGATTTTCCAATACTGGAGAAGTAGTTGTTAACAAAATTCAGTGACTTTTCAGGAGAATTTTCCACATCCAATAGTTCTATACAATGACTTTTATTTGTTTTTCTATGGGTCAAATTATTTATCGTGGTCCATAATTTTTTAGGATTTTTACAAGTATTATTTAATTGTTCTCTATCATATTTCCGTTTAAGTTTCTTTATAAGGTTGTTACAATGATTTCGGTACCTTCTATATGTGATTTTTAATATTTGATTATCAGGTTCAGTTCTTAATTTCTTTTGCATGTCATTTCTATTCTTAATACATCGTAGAATGCCTAATGTTATCCAGGGCTTAATTATACGCTGGCTCCTTGGAACAAGTGATACAATAGTATTTTGCAGTAAGCAGTCGCTCAGATGTTTCTGTAGTTGCTCCGACAAAGATTGCGGATTATTAAATGATAAAAGTTCTGTTAGTTTATGTATATTAATGCTATTTAAGGCTTTGTCGAAGTCAATTTTAGTTCTAGTTTTTGCTACAGTATTCCTGTTCTTCACTCTAGACAATTTCAAGAAAATCATGAAATGATCCGTTATCGTGGTATGAATAACTGTTATTTGTGCGTTTGTATTGTTTTGTTTTAATTTCAGCATAAAATGGTCCAAACAGTTTTGATCGCGGGTTGGTAATGTGTGACCGGGTAGTAACCCATGTAATGCTAGCATATTCAGATAACTGTGTCTATTTATACGTTCGCTACTATTTTCGTTTATTTTTGGTATAATATTTATATTTATGTCGCCAGTTATTATAATATTTGAACATGATTTAATTGATTCCAAGTGAGAATTTAGGGAATTTATGAAGTTAGCGGCAATGCTGTTTGATGGGGAGCGGTATATACCTAGAATAATTAAGTTGTATATAGATACTTGTAGACATGATGCATGACTTAGTTTTATTTCTTGAACATTTACTTTGTGAGATTCTTTTATATAGAAGACGACTCCATCACAGTGATTAATATGACTTGTTGTATAGTATGACATATAATTTGGAATTTGGGGGATAGGCTTGTTTGGGTGTAATCTACATTCGGTTAGGATCATTACATCAACTTCCGAGTGAAAGTTTGTCAGCGTGATTTGTAAGTCGGAAATGTTACTATATATACTTCTGATGTTTTGCGAAATGAAAGTTAAATCTGTAGTGTTTATACGATTTTTTTTCGCGAAGTTTTCAATTGTAGATTCCTGAGATTTTGCTATTTTTATACTGTCTATTTCTTGCATAGTTAAGAGAGTATTATCCATTTGGCGCATATAAGTTGTCAGTAGTCGATATTATGCAATCTTGATATATGTGATAATTATATAACCAACGCGTTATCATAACATAATTGTTGATAATGTTTTTAATAAGTCTCAAGATTAAGTATGGTTTAGTCATTTCTCGTTCGCAGCAAAACAGGTGTGTGTAAAGTAGTTTGAGGTTTTCTATATTTAAAGCATAAATGTGTGTGAATTTTCGAGAGCGGTGTGAGAGGTAAATGCACGGTTCATAATTCTTAATAGGTGGTTCGTCGATAATATTGATTTTAGTGTAGAGGTTATATGTTATGTTATGTAAAGAAATATTTGCGTAGAGAAGAGTGTTTTGTGTGATGTTATGGTGCGAATGTTGTTGAGTAATTATGAGGAGTAAGTGAAAATAGTGATTGATTTTGTGTGTATTTATAAGTGTAATTATATAATATATTATATATTGTAAGTATACAGGACGTGGCAGAGGAAAAGTTGTTAACAGTAGGATAGTGATTGTTACATGGTCGATTGAGGTGTGTATGTGGAGCATGTTATATACAGTGGTGTTAGAGGTGTAAAAAATGTTTTGTTTAGATTTAAGGGTGTGTAGTGGGTTAGTTGATTGATATTGTAAGGTGGTATTTGCGAGGTGTTTAAGTGAGTATACATTTGCGATTATAGTTACACTATAGAGTAATAGCATTTGTACGTATTTATAGCAAAGTAAGATAAAAATAATTATATGCAGTAAGAAAAACACCAAATCATTGATAACTACTTCTAAACCTAGTCTAGTCGCTAGTCAAACACCTTGCAACAAAGACTGCACTTGTGCTTCACTTTTAATTGTAATTATGGGTGTATCATCTGCCTTCCTCACGTATACCTTCCCATATGCAGTCCAACAGTATTTGTAAGATTTGCTTTTTGCCAGGTCTCGCGCAACGAAATATAATCGGGCACCCTTCGCAGTAAGTTGTTCCGAGACATAAATCGGTGTATCTTCGTTTTTGGTAAAGCCGAGATGCTTAGCACATAATTTCTCCTTGTGCTTGATGTTAAAATTCTTACACATCTTGAGGATGTTAGTTTTGAGAATGGTGGATGAAGTTTCGACTACTATCGGTGTATTAGTATATTTAGTCTCTTTTCTACCTTGTATTCTGTATATGTCCCTGATGTCAGACTCAAGTATCTTACAGTCTATGGTGTTTGATAACTTCATCACCATGTTAATTAAGTCTTCTTTGGTCTCTTTATTCAGTTTGGGCACATTTTTAATTTCGAGATTAGTCTTGCGGGTTATACGTTGCATGTCCTCCATTTTATCTTCAAGGAATGTGATGTATTCTTTATCTTTTTTATTTTGAACCTCCAGTCGTTCCAGTCTATTTTTAAGCTCATCATTTTGAGCGGTCAAGAAGGCTATGGAGTTTTCAATGTTGTAATTAGTTTGTTTAATCTCCATTAAGGTTGGTGATAGTTTTTTGAGTTCATTTTCTTGTACTGTCATCATTGATTGTATCATAACCTTCATTTCCTCCTTGAAGCTATCCAAAGTTGATTCCAGGTCATCATTCCTTCTTCTTTTCATACGTTGAGAGATATAATTTGGTGGTGTGATATCAGTCTCCTTGCACGCCATATTAATTTGCGAGTCCGAGAATGATAAATTCAAAGTGCTTTCCATATTTGTTTACTTATGATGCGCTTGAGTAGTGGTAATATACAATAGGTAACAATTATCTGATAAGATCCTAGCGGGAGGGTGGGCGGAGTCTAGATGTCCAATAACGCTGCAGTGGGCGTCAGTGGGGTGGTTCCTTAGTGCTTTGTCTCCGCCTGCGCGTGCGCCGGATTCGTGTATGTAGAACAAAAGGAATTCACAGTACCTCTCTATTTATATAGAAATTATTTTTAAACTTTCGCGATGTTTACACATATTAGAATATTATCGGGACTTAATCGCTTAAAAATATTTAAATATTTTAAAGATTTATTTACCCGAAGTTTCGATCGAATTGCACAGATTGTGGTCACCGGTCGACTGATGGCAGCTTAGCGATATCTATTAATTTTGATCAAATTACTATTATAATTTTGATCAAAATTATCAAGACCAGGCGAGGGTACTTGAAAAACCCCGCGCCTCACGGAGACATCGTTAAGCTGCCATCAGTCGACCCGTGATCACGATCGGTGCAATTCGATCAAAACGTCGCGACGTTTCGAATAATATTATATAATAATAATAATATTGTATAATGTATAATAATAATATCACGGGTCGGTTAAATACAAGGTTCGTACCTTTAAATATTTCACGCGATTAAGTCCCGATAATATTCTAATATGGATTATCAGAAGCTTTGAGTATGTGATTGTGTGCGTGTGTGTAGTGTGCTTGTTATTATTGATGCTGCGTATTGTATTTGATGTGACGTATGAGATTGAATATGCAATATTCTATGCATATTATTATAATACCCTCAAACTTACTTAGTGACACCAGGCGTGCTGCCAACATTACAAGCCTTGGATCTATTTAAGCTATTGATGATAGAACTCTTGCCAACGTTAGGTAGACCGACCACACCAACCGTGATGGTTGTCTTGATACCCTTGTTGCGACAGTAGTTGCCTAGCAAACCCATCAGTAACTCAGCGCCCACGCTAGCAGAACCTGGAATATATCCGTTAATTTTACATTGCCAGCTGATGTTAAACTTAAAATTGTAATTTATAATTTTTATATGATTGAAATAAATAAGAGTAAGTAAACCAAGCAGAGCATGAAATAAGGGAACCAGACAACTGATAAACATTTATACTAATATTATAAAGCTGAATAGTTTGTTTGTTTGAAGGCGGTAATTTCAGGAACTACTGATCCGAATTGAAAAATTCTTACACTGTTGGATAGCCCATTTATCGAGGAAGGCTATATAACATCACGCTACGACCAATAGGAGCGGAGCAGCAATGAGAAATGTTGCAAAAACGGGGAAAATTTACGCAGACGAAGTTACGCGGGACAGCTAATACTTATATATTTCTAAATACATACATATACACTAGAGTAGAGCAACAGGCCCCTCTGACCAATTTGTACAGGCCGTGTGATACCAGCTTAAGAACAGTGCCACCCCATCTCTTCCCGTGGGTGTCGTCAAGGCGACCAAGGGATGTCACAATGGAGGAGGCAGCAGTGTCCTCTGCGTACTTTAAAACCTTACTGCGATCGAAACCCGCGCGCCAAGCGTGGCGATTATGGACTCGTGCCCAGCAGTGGGATATCATATGGCTTGATATATAAGTAGTTTATACATCAGAATAGCACATTCAAACTAATATTATAAATGTGAAAGTAATTCTGCCTATCGTTTGTTTTCAAAGTTAAACCACTGAACCGATTTAGATGAAATTTGGTACGGAGATAGTTTCAATTCAGGGAAAGGACATATAAAGGATAGCTTTCTTTGCCATAACCAACATCTACACTGGCAGAGCCACGGGCCAAGGCTAATTCCCTACTAATATATAAATGTGAATGTAAGTTTGTTTGTTACGCTTTCACGCGAAAACTGCTCTACCGATCACCATAAAACTTTGTACACATATTCTTGGAGGTATTAGAAGTAACATAGGATTATAAAAAAAGGGGGATAATTTACGCAGACGAAGTTGCGCGGACAGCTAGTAGTTTATAAATATTATAAATACTGCAAGTGATGCCTCGGGGAAAAGCTGGTTGTGTATAAATGACTCACCTTTCATCTGCTTCTCTTTAACAACATGCTTCATTTTCCTAGTACCAAGGTTATGTTGCTGGTCTTGCGTAGAAGCTTTGAAGGGTACTGCCGGTGCTGTCCTACGTAAGTACTTGAGCCAAGCCTCTAAGTTCGAGCGAGGTACCAGGTCTGCTTTGTTGAGGACGAGAACTAGACGCTTGCCTGCCTCACGCACTGCTTCTTCTACTTGAGAACATCTTGTACCTGCGGATGTAGTGTTAAGTTATCAAAAATAACGCTATTACATACTTTTTTAGTTGTATTGTAAGTTTTTGATTACTTAGTTACTAGCTACAGCACGCCTGACTTCACATAGAGACAATAAGATAAGTGTTAATGGACACATTCTTAGATTTAAGTCTTTATAGCAATTTCTTTTTTATTATTTTGACATTACAAACAGACAATTTGTTTTAAGACAGTTTCTTGAAAGAATATGCCAATGTGTATGTTAGTTTCAAAACAAATCGAATAATATTATTGCTTTAAAAAAGGAGTGAAAACTTCAGCCAAAGTGTATCAAGAGACAGTCTTGGATTGTGTAGTAAAACCTCTCAGCAATACACTTTTTAAAAATGTACTGTGGACTTTCCAGCAGGACCCTGTACCTGGTCACAAGGCACAAACTACACAAGGCCGGGCTTGAAACCAATGTTCCAGACTTTATAAGAGCTGAAGACTGGCCCTCATCTAGCCCAGACCTCAACCTTTTAGGCAACAAATTATGGTCAGTTTTAGAGGCCTCTTAAAAAATGTCTGGTGGCGAAATTTCCCAGTTCCCATTCGTGGCCAGACAGATTAAAGGCCTGTATAAAAGTCAAAGGCCATTTTGAATAGAATATTGTTTATTTTTTGCTGAGACTTTAATAAATATATACATATAAGTTTTAGTAATATTACATTACTTCATTAAAAAAAAATGCATTTTCATTTGTAACATAACTTATGGCCAGACTAGGTATATATATATAAGAATTGCTTGTTTTAAGGCGTTAGATAGATATGTACTACTCACCTAAAGGATCTCTGGCATCGACCACCTCTAATATAACTTCAGCCTCCGAGATGACCTTCTTAAACTCTCTGTAGTAAGTCTTGAGTGAATTCTCCTTCCTCCTATCCTTGCCAAATTCAACATCATCTGATTGCTCTTCACCTTTGAACGCATCATGAACTTTGCCTCTAGCTGTTGCATTTGCAACCTATAAAACAGACACATTATTTAAAGAAAGCATACAAACAATTATGATTTGTGACAGTTTATCAGAAAGGTCACCTCATAATATGTTGACTGTTTTAGCTGACATGAAGACATGATAGAATAGGATATGGAGTGAGTGTAATCTTTTAATTTTTTAGAAAAGCCATATTGGGAACAATATTCCGTGTCATGGTCCGATTTACAAACATTAAAAGCATAGACACAAAGGATTGTATTTACAACACTAAGAGTTCCAATATTCATTTCAAGAATAGCAATATTCATGATACATGTAGTCAGCTGAAAATGGATAGTCTACAAGATAAAAAAGACATAGCAGAAAATGTTGATTATTTTGAAAATTGAGGAATAGATTATCATTAAACACAGATCTAAGCATATATTTAAGCATGTACCCCTCTCCTTTCGCTTTGGGGGATAAAAGACTTATTCCAAAATGATGTCCACTGAGAGAAAACAGGAAGAGAAATAACCATCATAGCGAATAGAGAGTCCCAAAATGTTTGTCAGATTGCCATGGGCCCACTGTATATGTATACACAATACGGAAGAAATCTAAAATGATAATAAAAACTACTTCTGAAGCTATGGCACACCATAACTATTTGTGATACTTTGCAGTGATCCGGGAAGTAACTCTATTGAACAGAAGGAATATTAAGGCATTTGATCGCATCTGGCACAAAGGACTTCTCTACAAGCATCTTCCAGGCCCTTTCTACCCTATTCATAAATCTTATTTGGAAGGTAGGATATTTCAAGTCAAAGAAGATGATGACCAATCAGGTTTCTATGAGATAAGCACAGGGGTCCTCCAAGTATGCATCCTGGACATATACCTTTACTCTCTATACACTACAGATCTACCTACCTCAGACGAAGTCACTACAGCCACATATGCAGATGACATCGCCATCCTAGCAAGCAACTCAAATCCTGATATTGCCTCAGCTAACTTACAAACACAACTGGATAGAGATAGAGATATTGCAATGGCGGTGGTCACTGGTAGACTAAGATATTTACATGACTAAGACCAGCTTATAAAATTGTATACTACAGTACAATCAACGTAAATTGACCGGATTGAAGTTAGGTTTTTATCACTTTCGCGCATGTCATAGAGATGCGACCCTAAAATTACTTACGAAAATATGACTAAATTGTTTAATTTTTTTATGATTATTTTCTTTACGAAAATAATGACAAAAAAACATGAGTTAGTAATACTAATTATGCCAATGTAATGTGTAATGGCATCTCTAATTCTCTTGGTGTAGTTACCACCCCCGCCCCCCGCTTCCTGTCACCGTTTACTTCCCAGGGTGTCCACTGCAAATGTTCAAAAATATTCCCTGACTTTTCCCTGACTTTCCCTGACCATTTTTTCAAATTTCCCTGACCAAGTATACTTCTTAGAAAAATTAAGAGGAAAAATTTTCAACATTTTTGAGTGCAGGCTTCTTAAATGGTTGTTCAGCCAATTAAAAAAAAAAATCAAATATTATTATTATTTATATCTTTTTGGAACTGAACTTTGACTTTTTTTACAAGTAATTGTAAGATAACCAACAAAAACAAAACGTTTTTGTGTTTTTTTTAGGTCTACGGACTTGGACTTTTTTTTAGTTATGACGCCATTCATTTATTACGGAAGATGATTTTGGGCAGTTTTTGAACCCTTCCCCCTACGTTAGAAAAACAAGAATAGGCTGACCCTTTTCCCCTGTTTAATATCGGTTGTTACACGGTTGTTTGTTTGAATTCTTATTTTGCAAATAAACAATTTTTTGGAACATTTGTTTGGTAGGTACTAGATAAATTTTTATTTTTTTATCCCCGACGCAAAACGGGTGAACCGATTTTTTTTATGCGTTTTTTTTCATTTGAAAGCAGGTTTTCTAGCGACGGTTTTTAGACATGTCTTATCAAAATTGGTTCAGCCATTTAAAGGTCATCAGCTCTTTTGTTGGCTGCGGTAGGGATCTTAGACGCAAAATGGGTATTTACTTTCAAACATATGTGTGACCTAAAATTTGAAACACCCATGTTTGCTAAATAACTATGCAAGAGAGCACTTTTGAAAAAAATAATGACAGATGGTTGGATTGGTTTTTAACCCCCGACGTAGAATTCTATCAGAAATTACAAAGGAATATCCATTCCTGGAAGCCGCAACAGATAGAATCCCCCAAAAACATAACTTTGACCAACGATACAAAATCAGACTTACACCCGAATCAAAAGACAGCTCCGGACCATCTAAAGTTAGAATATACACAGATGGATCCAAAACCGCGATAGGCACGGGAGCAGGAGTCTATTCAGATGACCTCAATATTAAGATATCTACTCTTTTGGACAGAAGAAACACGATTTTCCAAGCAGAATGCATTGGCATAACCAAAGCGGCTGAAGCAGTCGCAGCCAGAAATGCAAAAGATCTAAAAATAAAATTTTTAACCGACAGCGCTTCAGTGCTACAAGCGCTGTCAAACACCAGCATAAACTCGACCTTTATTCAAGAATGCCATGAATCACTTAAGGCCATTACCCAAGATAATGAAGTGACGCTGCAATGGATAAAGGGACACAGCAACTCAATTGGAAATGTCGCGGCGGACAAGCTAGCGAGACGGGGATCTAAAATGAACATCTACGGCCCCGAACCGATAATGCCCTTACCCCAAGCCCAGGTACGAATCTGGCTGCGTGAGAAAACAGAGGAAAACCGCCAACTGGAATGGAGCAAAAATACCGGTTGCAGACAAACGAAAGAGGCGATTCCAACAGCGCCCAGAAAGTACGCTCGGAATCTAATCAGACTAAACAGGGACAAACTGCGAAATGCAATAGGCATCCTGACAGGCCATTGTCCCCTCAACAAGCACCTGCACACCATCGGGATCACAGATAGCCCACTGTGCAGAGGGTGCATGGAACATGAGGAAACGCCCAAGCATGTAATCGTGGAATGTACCAGTGCACCGGGCACAGTTCCTAAAAACACCGTCATCCCTCCCTGAAGCCTGCAGCAACCTGCGTGGAATGGAACATGAGGAAACGCCCAAGCATGTAATCGTGGAATTTACCAGTGCACCGGGCACAGTTCCTAAAAACACCGTCATCCCTCCCTGAAACCTGCAGCAACCTGCGGGGAATGCTGGGCTTCTGGGAGTGTTTGGGCTGGCTGGAGTGAAAAGAACTGACACATAACAACGTACGCACAATGGCCCAATAAAGAGGCTAAGTGCAACATTGCGGCCCCGTTATAACAAACAAACAACCTCCGAAGCAAAAGGAGGGGTGTTATAAGTTTAACGTGTGCCTGTCTGGGCAACTGTAACTCTTAAACCAATGGACCGATTAAACACGGTTTTTTTTGTTTGAAAGCGGATTTGGCGAGAAGGTACTTAGCCATAATTTACGAATATCTGTCGAGGCGTTTAAAGATCATCAGTTCATATCTTGCTTTACAAGGAGGCCTGGTCAACTTTTACAGGTCCGATTGAATTAACAAATACTTTAAACAATTATTTCAGACATGATTAGTTATAGCCAAAAAACTGCTTTTCTCAACAAAAGGGCGTAAGTGCCATGAACATACGCTCTTCTGCTGACAGAAGAGCGTATGTTGCATCTGTGCAATTATTTAAGGCTGCGGACCTCTACACTGAGCATGGTCCGACATGCTCTTGTCCGATTTTTATTAACGAATCACGAAAAAAAATACTGAGGGGATTTCCTTAAAAAAAACAGCTTCTGTTACACGTATGAGGATGATTATAAAAATAATAATTATTATTATTAAGCTATCAAACTAATTGGCGGCAACTACAAGACACCTTTTCACCAAATTTCACCATTTTAAGATTCATCGAGTAGTCTGAGTAAAATGGCTGTCCGGACGGTCAGACACGACAGGTGGACATGACAAAACTATAAGGGTACCGTTTTTGCCATTGCTACCCTAAAAGTTTTTTGTCGAAAATAAAACAATTCAATCAACAAATCCGATTGTATGTATTTTTAAAAAAAAGTGTTTTTTTACGATATTTGCGAAATGTAAAAAAGTTAAGTTGGTGGGTTTCTTATGTCCTAAAAAAATCGTAAATAAAATTAAGTTCAGACACAAAAACTGCAGCTATTAGGTATTGGTTTTTATTTTGAAATTTGCTGTACAACCATTTTTTTTACAGCCTGTTGAAAATCACCCAAGAGGATAGAAACATTTCAATTCATTTAAAAATAAAAAACATATTATAGAAAACCTATTAAAACAGAGTTAATGTCATTCTGGGGCATGAATAAATAACATTTCTCATTTTACAATCACTAGAAAATGTTGGGATAGTGTAATTTCTTTATTTTTCCCTGACTTTCAAGGTGGCTCCTCGATTTCACTGACTTTCCCTGACTACCTTGAGCTTCCCTGACTTTTCCCTGACTGTCCCTGACTTTCCAGAATGTGGACACCCTGCTTCCAAAAAATTCATCTGCGCAACGACTTGTCACCTACTTCAGTCCGGCCTAGTTACATTGATCCAACTGTATGTTACAGCATACAGCTAAGCATATACTAAGAAGTACAGTATACAGCTTATAAAATTCTATACTATCTATGTAAAGAAGAAAACAGGAACCAATTACAATACTAACCAAAGTGTCCATACTTGCGTTAGTATTTTTCTTTTCTTCCCTTTTCTTTAGTTTCTCAAGCTTTGCTAGCTCTTTTCTTTTTTGTCTCTCTTCCTCTTTGTGTTTCTTGACTGCTTCAACTTCTTTAAGGATGTCATCTTTGAACGGACATTCATTTGGAATTAGTATTGGTTTTGCTTTCTTAGATTTAGGATTCTTTTTTGCTACCTTCTTTTGTTTTCTGTTGTGATCTTTTACTTTCTTCTCTATTTTGTAGCGGAGGCGTGCTGGCTGCCTTTTTGATGGTTTCTCTGAAATATTATTATATCAAGAGTGACATATAAATTTATAAGACAATTCATTATCATTATCCGTCTCTATTAGTACAATGTTAGACATAGGTCTCTCCTAATATTCGCCACTATCAACGATTGATCCAGTATATGCCAGCAACCTTCTTAAGATCATCAGCCTATCTTGTGGGATGTTAAAACAATTTGATACTAAGAATATAAGCAATACAGGATTTATTAGTAAGTATAGGTCATTCGTTTTAACAGTAAGATCGATCACAAGACAATGCAAGACCTATTTTCAAAATTTAGATTTAGACACTAACCTACAAAATAAAATTGTATATAATTGCAACAACGTGTCTATGACGAAAACAATTTATAAAACAGCTCAGAAAAAAATTATACACTTATGAAATGATACTGAAGTAGATATTTTATTTAGTAACACGTAAATAATATTTAAATGTCTCAATAACACTTTATTACACGAAATGCACCTTATGTAAATATGGTAGCTATACTTACTCAATTTAAACTTAGCCATTGTGCAATAGAAAATTCACTTTAATAAAACGATTTATATCAGGTAAACACAAGTTAAAAGCTAATAATAAATAAGAGGTTTATGTAGTTTAACTTTTCTAAACATAACCTAAAAACATTGTGTTCAAGTGTTCAATCTTGAAGCTTGACTTGACAGTTGTTAGAATAAATAAAAATTAGCCGCGCATTCGCTTTGCTATTTCTGTTTTCTTCTCTTTCCCACTACCTATTGTTGTATGTCGTATCTCTTTTGACTTTGTTTAAATATGTTTATAATGTATACAATGTTTTCTACTGGAACGATATTTCGGCAAAGCATGGTGTTTCGTGACATCAGTCAAAAACAGTGTTACCAACTCCTAAAAACAAATTGCCCTAAGATCAAGATGAAATACCCCTAAATAACCCTAAATCAATATTCAAAAGCCCCAAAAAAAACCCTATATTGTATACCTATACAAGGGTATTGCTTATGTTCCCCTTCTATTAAGGCAAATAAAATATAACTTACTTTCACCTTTTTATTAATTAAATATCTACAATGTCAATAATCGTTAATAAGTCGTTTGTTTATAAGAGTGTATTGTTTTTGGAAATAAAAAATTTATTATTATTATTATTATTATTATTTAGTTTAAGTCTCGACTTGGCGTTTCAATTGAACAATTTGAAGTTGTTGCCGAATAAAACACAAAGACTACTATTTCATGGCACCAACTTCAAAATGTTTAATTTGTTTTTGTTATTCTAGGTATATTATTTATTGCTTTTTAGTTGCCTTGTATTTATTTTAGAAGTCGGTGATATTTTTTTTTTTAAAGTTTTTTATTTCTCACTTTTCAGTGGGTTTGTTTGTAATTCACATAAGTTACAATAGGCCAGGCTTCCCAAAATAGGGCTTTGTTAACATGTATGACTTCCGGAATTCCGGAAGTCATACATGTTATAATAACATTATTTATCTGTAACTGATATAATGTTTTCTGCCTAAAATATTTTAATTTACCGGCAATGATGGTGTACAGTACTCCCAAATTAATAATGCACATGCAGATCTTCGCTAATTGTCGTATTCCCGGAAACACTCGAATCATGGAATCGTAAGAGCCCTAAACAAGGCATTTGCATTTTGCACCTTGTTTAAAAGAGATAGGAGTCAATATCATGTGTGCACAATCGAAAACAAATCGGGCGTTCGGCAGCTGTCGCCGGTCAGCGAAATGTCTGTCAGTCGTCTTTATATATTGGTAGTGACTGCACGTGTTCTCTATTTGTGGAAATATATAGAGCTGCTATTACACACCCTTCTTGGTAAATATAATTTCAACATTAATTAGCTTATTCAGATTTAAATAGTATATTTTGAAAAAAGGAAAATAAATAACATATTTCACGTTTTTTTAATATTAAAAAAATAAAATACCTACATTAAATACATATTAAGTACTAGAAAAACATTTAAAAAATGAGATTTATTTAAATTAAATAAATAGATAAACATGCATAAAAAATATATACCTAACTCTGCCCATGCCATTTTCTTTCAGACGAATTCTTCCAAAATGGATAAATTTAAACGTGGAAAACCGCTTAATTCACAAGCACGGCAAATGGTATTTAATGTGTACCTTTATTTCTTAAATGAAGCCAATGTTTTCAACAGAGACCATGATGGTTATTTTAAAAAAATTCAAGACCGTGTTACAAAAGCTACAGGAATTTCGCGACGAACTTTGAGTAATATCTTAAACGAAAAAAAACATAATCAATCAAAGAAATTTTCTACACCGAAAAAAGGAAGACCTAAAAGTAGATTTCGGCTGGTACTTGATGATTTCGACTACTGTGTTATTCGTAATATGATATACAATTTTCAATTGACGCTGAAAGAACTCCCAACTGTAAATAATTTAAGAATAAAGTTGATCGAAGCTATTAATTTCAAAGGCTGTGCCGAGACTTTAAGGTTGATCTTGAAAGACATGGGGTTTAGGTTTCTGAAAACTGATAATAACAGACAATTACTTATGGAAAAACATGATATACGCCTAAAAAGGATCAAATATCTCAGAGAAATACAACAGCTGAGGAGTTCTGGTAGAAACATAGTATTTATGGACGAGTCGTATGTGCACACATCACATACTAAGGGTAAAACTTGGCAAGATAGCAACAAAAAAGGTATCAAACAACCCATTTCCAAAGGAGAGCGAATAATTATTGTACACGCAGGCAATGAAAAAGGCTTCGTCCCAGGGGCTCTAATGTTACATAAATGTGTCGACTCAGAAGGTGACTATCATAAAGAAATAAACGCGGAACGTTATCAAACTTGGCTACGCAATCAATTGATTCCCAACTTGCCTCCTAATAGTGTGTTGGTAATAGACAACGCCCCATATCATAATAAGCTGTCTGTGAAACCACCAAACTCAAACACATCTAAACCACAAATGACAGCTTGGTTACAACAACACAACATTCCGCATGACCCAAAGAAACTGAAACCCGATTTGTATAAAATTATACAAAGATACAAAGAAAATTACACAGAATTTGCCATTGACCGTATAATGGAGGAACATGGGCATAAAATTATACGATTGCCACCATATCATCCCGATTTTAACCCTATTGAAAATATTTGGTCCCAAATAAAGCAACACGTGGCCAAGAGAAATATTGCAATGACTGTGACGTCAGTTAAAGATGCTATATTAGAAAAAATCAATAAAATAGGACCAGAAGAATGGAAAAAAGTTTCTGATCATGCGGTTCAATGCGAAGATGAATATAGAAAATTTGAGCCAAGAATCGATAGTTATTCCGATAAACTGATTATTTACACAGGTGATAGCAGTGAGGAAAGTGTAAATGAACAAGAGCATAATGAAACTTCTGATGAATCTGCGATGTCGGGAATAGAGGTCTTCCTCGATTCTGATTAATTTTTTTATAATTGTATTATTTTTCTGGAATGATTAGTGCTGTAAACAAATTTGAACTGAGATTTTGATTATATTTTATGTAAACCTCTATTTGAAAACGTTTTTTTCTCCTTCTAATAAAACCTTATGTTATTTAAACCTTTTCCTCCATAATTACACCAACTTCGGTAAGACACTTGAAAACTAATCACTCCAACAATGATTGTAGCGTTTTCGCTATTTACTTACATGGAATTATCGAATCAAATTTCGTTACAGGTAAATCAAATCTGTTTTAGCACAAAACACATAATATATAAAATTAGGCATAGAGAAATTGCTCTTAACCACTCTATATAAATATCGTCTTTCGACGCTCGGGTAATACGACCGTTGCCGAACAATGACGAAGATTTCCGAAGATTTCTATGCGCATTATTACTTTTGGAGTACTGTACGTCAAAGAGATTTTTTATCTTGTGTACCACAGAGTAAGTAATCACTTCGTTTTATTGCGTACATATTGTGTACTAAAACTTGAGCCATTACACTCGTAGTCGTTCGAACCTTCTCCCTCATACCTTCTATACAGTTCCATTAGGTTTTTATGTGCGAGCGAGAGTTCCGATAAAAATGTTAGCACGTTTTTTATTGGCAATGTCTGTGGCTTGAGCTATAGCACAGACATTTAGCTCTTTTACTCATTTTGGTCAGTCAAATTTGCGATGCATGGATTATTATTACAAAAAATTTAGGGCTATTCTTAGAGGCATAGATGCCTCTAAAAATAGCCCTAAATTTTTTTGAACCCTAAAAACAGCCCTATTAGCATTTTTCCGCCCTAAATTTAGGGCTAAAAGCCCTAAGTTGGGAAGCCTGGTCAAAAATGACAAAATAACAACACGTGCTTGTAGGTTACGCAGATGCAACTAAACGCAATTAAAAAAATGAAACAAATTAAATTATATTTTATTTAAAATGAACGGTATAATATTATTCATAAAAACTTTATTATCTGTGGAAATTGTTTTTTATTTTAAATAATACTAGCCATCTTTAGTCTAGTGAGTTGTGGCCTCGATCGCTACTAAACCAGTGATCGTGGGTTCGATTCCAATCATAGAGATTCCAATCTATAAGTGACGATGAGTACGAATTTTATTGTAAGTTACGTTGTATGTATTAATGCTTATGTGTTCTGTTTAGAAATACTTATTTAGGTATTAGTTGGTAAAGGTATCTTAAACAGTCAGGTGGTAACAGTTTAACAGTGGTAAGTATTTACTGTGAGTAATGATCAAACTTAAGACTATGGTATGGACTGCCTAGACTTGAATAAAAGGGATCAACGTCTACGTGTGAGTTGTCACATGAGAAGCATAATTACTACGATATGGATGTGCCATTTAATAATCAACCTTCATCTATCCTTAAACAATGATTAATGGTATATCTGTAGCTAATAATAATAATATCTTGGGACAATCACACTCTATGTATATTAGCAGATACAGAGCTACAGCTTTAGTATTAAGTACCCAGGTAAGTACCTACCTAAACAATCTTAAAACGATGTCGTTAACTTAAAGCTAAATACATTATGGAGAGACGAGGTCGGTACACCTAATATGTAAACATAAAACATTTAGTAAACAAAACACGTAGTCATTCATTCATCTTTGGATTTCGTGAATGAATTTCCTTGCGTGGTTATCGAGGCGGTTGGCATAGCCATATGACGGGCTTTGTTAGCGGGCAGCAGCTGCGCTTTGCTCGCAAAACGGTCGCTGGTACCTGAACAGGTAACAGAAGCAACAGGTCATTTCTCCGGGCGAGGGGCGCGCGGCTACCATCGCCGACCGCGACAGTCGCGTTTTATATCCCGAGTTGAGCGCACGTCGCTGTTCGAGCCCGCGCGCTCCACAAACCGCGATCTAATTCGTTTACATCGCGCGAGTAATGTGCGCGAACGCATTCAGTGTTTATATAATTGTACGCAGCCACTCGTGACAGTGCAAATGTCTCCCAGTTTAGAAGGGATCATGTTTAACAGAAACGCAAATCTTTCGGCGCGCCGGCCGTTGTTGGCGGAACCGCAAAAGCCTCTAATGGTCCCACCACGCGCGCCTCCCCGCGACACTGGCCCGCACAGGCCCTTGCCCACACCGAGGAACCTGCCCACAGATTATCCTTACGAATACCGACCAGATTATTGGAAACCGTCGAACGTCGAACTCGAAAGGCGACTTCAGGAGGCGAGAGCTCGTGAGAAAGTCGGATACTTTCAAGACAAAGTTACTCCTGATTTAAGTTTAGACCGCAGGGAAGCGGAACTAGTGTTTAGATTCGAACCGCAAGCGTCAGACGATTACCTTTCGAATCAGTACCGTGCCCCGGTAGTGCATTACGCGAAGCCTGCGACTCCGGCCAACGGGTTCGCTGCCCGTGTGCCCGAGAGAGACGGGCCCTTCGTGTTCGGAGTGCACAGTCCGAGCCAGTTCCCGCTATCGCGACGGGACGACGACGACTACGATTACTCGGAAGTGACGGAAGAGAACGGTCGCACTGTGATACGAGACGATGTGTCTGAAGACTTAAATTGCTGTGATAAAGTGAACGAGTGGGCGGTGAGGGATAAGAAGAGCAGACGGACTTTGAATCGGATGTTTCAGATAAAGGATAGGAGAAAGGTGAAAGGTGGGAAGAAAGAGAAGATTAAGTGTGTGTTGGTTGGTGACGGAGCTGTTGGGAAGAGTTCGTTGATAGCTGCTTACGCGCAGAACACATTTCGGGAGGAATATGAACCTACAGCATACGACACATTTAACGGTAAGAGTTTTATTATGTTATGAACAAAGGAACAGAGAACAAGAACTCTTTTTTAGACTTTTATTTCAATATTTTTGTTTGAGATAACAACATAGACAAAGACGGATCTCATATCGCTAGCCACTTGCGTGACTTATCGCTAACGACCCTGATTTGCTTGAGATAATTAATGATTATCACTTCAGTTATCATTTTTGAAGAACAGTCGCATGATCGTATCTTTAGTTGCATATCGTGGCTTTAATGTGTTTTGTTATTGCTGGCGCCACAAACAATTTGTTTAAGATAAAGACTTGCTTACCTACTTAATGTATTATTGACCAACTGTTACAATACCTTAAAACAAATGACTCGATGACTCAATAATGAATAATACACTCACATCATAGAATAAAATTAATGATGCTCTTCATTAATGTGTACGAATACCAATACATAATCGAGTCTGAAGCATTTACCTCCATGCTCTGTTTAATTCATCTGGAATTTTATCTACGGCCGTTGTTGTTTCCCATAATTGGTACGTGACCGTATTGCTCATAAGTGGAAATGTATTTTATAACGGAAAATACCGAAGATCTAGTCATGTACTACCTACTTCGGTTCTAAAAATACTATGCACATAATTAAAAATATAACATAGGTAACTAATCTAGTAATCACGAGCGATGATAAGGCACTGACTAAACGCTCGCATTTAAAGAGTACCTAGGCCTCATAACTATTATATTTAGCATTTTGAATAAAGAACGTATCACTAGAATATTATCTGAAAGAAAAAGTAGGTATCTAATCTATGCTATCCTAATTACGCAGCACAGATTAGGTACAGAGGAACTTCATCCCACGCACGTACAATCAAAGCTGTGCTTAGCTACCTGCCGAAGTTTGCCCAAAAGACTACATGGGGTTCTTCAAAAAAGGAGTTAAAGATTTTTACAGGGTCGGCAACGCGCGAGTGACTCCTATGATGTTGCAAACGTTTATAAGAGCTACTTACTGTAACTACTTACCATCAGGCGGGTTGTAAGCTTGTTTGCCACCTAAGTTGTATAAAAAAATCGAACCTACCTAATAACTATAAGTAAAAATAAAATTTCAACACATTCCATAAAAATGCAGGATTACATGAACAATGTATTATTTTAAAAGGTAGGTCATACAGTCAAATGATTTAGTCATACGAATAAAATAATAAATAAATTTGTCATTTTTACGCAATTTATTTCCGTAAAAATATGAAGAAGATCGTGCAAGAAGCATTGCGTGTCAATAATATATTAATTATCGGATGTTAAAAGATATAATATGCCTCTCAATGTTCATGCATAAATGTATGAAATAAAAATACACAGCAGGAGTCAACGACACCTCCTGATATTCTCTGTTGGTTTATCAACAAAAGAAACTTGTTTTAACTTGGCATACGCAGCAATAACATAGTGGTTGATTTCTTATTTAAAATTCCTGTTACGCTTTCTCATTTCAATTTATAACTGGCATTCAGAAACGTTTATTTTTTGATATTACATAATTTAAATAGTCTCATTGTGTCACTTTTTTATGACGCTTGGATAAGTCTATTATGTGTTGGTTTTGTACGTTAGGTAAATACATATATTTAAAGATGGGTTATGATTTATTGCAAACACTGAACTGTCCGTGTGGTCCCAGTTGGTAAGAAAGGATGAATACAAAGAGTATAACGCCGTCTGGAATCGGGGCATAACGAATTTCGTCGCTCAAATTAGAACAACCCTTTTTGAGATTTGTCCGCTGGGGTTGACCAATCGAGGGAGATACGTGACTTTCTTTACCCTTCTAAAAGCATAACCCACTTTAAATTGAACATTTAAATTTTTAACCATAATGAAGTGTAGCTACTGTGATTTTCGTTTTTTTTTTCTTTTCTCTCTTGCCAAAGCAATTTAGAGGCGTACCTACGTATCTATGATGTGTCCTAAAGCCAATCATCTGTTCAAAATCGGAGATTCAATTTTACTCTAAAATCAATCTCTATTATTTCACAGAAATTATATTCAAACACTGATTGAACACAGAAATTGTGTTCTCTGTAAAAAAGAATAGAAAAATCAGTACCGAGAAATGCATAGCGTTTATAAATAAGACTCCAGTCTTACTTTACGATGGTGTTCTAAGAAATATAACACTACTAACCTACAAGTGCATCTGTAACACTTTCCAGACGCAAAACAGCGACAGCTTTCAACATAATCCAAAAATCATGACACAAATATTAGAATTTACTCAGAATTCGCACACATAAATCCAGATCTGTTTGGTATTTGTTGTGTAAATATCTGTTGTTGAGCAACCTGTCCGTCAACTGGTATACGATCTGACATAAACTGCATAACATACTCGTAAGACGGGAATAATTTGTAAACACATTAGATCGTTTACTAAAACAACCTTGTCTGTGATTGTTTAGAATTTATATCTAAATTCTATATTTTGGCTGCAACCTCTAAGAAAGTGGACTGTTCCTACCTTCCTTAAACCATTCTTCTATAGCTGGCGAGTAATGTAGTTAATTTGTTTTTTGACGTAATAACGTCTTATAAATTGATAAATGGGTGCACGTATGAAAAAATGTGACGTCACTGCTCACGTTCCGTTGATTGATTGCTAAGCAACGCAAATGGCGATATGTCATCACGTTATTGACTGCGCCCGGGTCCAATAAAACTGTCAAAAAGCTGTGGTTGTTTACAAGTGTATTACAATGTCATCAATGTTTTCTTAGGGCGTTATCTGTCACGTAAAATTATCGTCCGTAAACCGACTTGACAGACAACAATTATTTTTAATTTTTTTTGTTTATAAGTAGGTACCTGCAAGGAGTATGTATATTAAAATAAACCTGTGTAAGACTTAATATATTCCATTTATTCCTCCTTGCTTAGGAAGGAATTTACAGTCCGTCAAATCTAAGAAGTACCGTTTGACAGTTCTGACAATTGAATGATAGGGATGGGATGAAAAAATCGATTACTATAATATCCGAACTTTAAGAGATCGATTACTATAATATCCGAATTTTAAGAAATCAATTGTTATAATTAAATAAAAGAAATGTTTAGGATATTTTTTTATTCACTACTAGTACTAGTATCGTCGTCTTCGTCATCATCGTCATTTAAATTAATGACCAGTTGATTGTCCATTACATTATCAAAGTGTACGTCTCTTTCGAAGTCGTCCATTATTATTTTCTTTGTTTTTTGTACTACTTTACTCCAATCTTCCTGTGTAACTTGGGCACATGCTTCCTTTAATAAACCTTCCATTTTCTTGACACTGAAGGGTGGTTTTGTGTTGTGTCTTGCTGCATAACCTGTAAAACAATAATGTAACTATTTGATAGCAGACGAAAACCATTGTTTAAATTATAAATGTTAGAAGTACTCGTGTTATTATTATAATATTATAAAATATTACCTTTAACTTGGGCCCAAATCAGTTCAATGGCATTATATTGGCAATGGTACGGAGGAAGTCGTATGACTTTGTGCCCGTGCTCTTCGGCCAATTGGTCAATTACATATGTCGGTTTTGGTGGTTTATGCAATTTCACTAACTGTAATAATTCAGCTTTTAATAGTGACATGTCGGCATCCACTCCTTTTCTTTGCAGCCATGCCACCAAATCTGCTTTCTTATTGGCTGACGTAGGTGCTTTATCAATTTGCACAGAGTGGTATGGGGCATTATCCATTATAATTGTGCTGTTAGGAGGGATATTCTGTAATAAATTTAAGAACCACTCTCGGAACCTTACTGCGTCCATTTCTTCATGATACTCTTTAGTGCTTTTGGATTGGAAAGCTAATAAAGAGTTTTCCACGAAGCCTGTAGACGCTGACCCAGCATGGCATATTATGAGGCGTCCACCTTTTCCTATCGGCACCTTCGAGCACGAAGCTTCAGAATCATCAGTCCATGTTTTCGGCACAGAATGGTTGGAATTTAGCCAGGTTTCGTCCAAAAATATTACATTATCCCAGTTTATAATTTGTTTAACTTCGCGCAGGAATGTTAGTCGCTGCATAATTATGTCATGTCGCTCCATAACAATTTTTCGTTTGTCAACTTTTTTGTATCTGAAGCCAATTCCTGTTATTACCGTTCTCAACGACTCTATGCTTCCCTTATACAGCCCGGCATCTTTTAAAGTTGCACATAACTTTGCCAATGTTGGAAATTCGCCTCTTGTAAAATACCCGTATATACGGTTTCTAATAGCATGACTATCGAATTCATCGATGCCTGTCACAGGTTTATTTCTTTTTCGTTTTTTCGGTGTGTGAAGTACGTTACTGTCACTCCCCGAAGGCCCATATTTTTCACTTAATATTTTGCCAACGGTGCGGCTACCAATACCGAGAGCTTCACCGACGCGATCCCGAACTTGTGTAACTGGCAGTAGAAGTCCACCATTTTGAGATTCACGCTCAAAATACTCGTGTAATTTCACCACCAATTCACGAGCCTGGCTGTTCAAAGTACGTCCTCTTTTCGACATTATTAATAAACACTTGCTTAGTTCGGAGTCCAGTATAAATATTGCCAAGGTAAACGGATAAAGAATGATCAGTCCAGAAAAGTAATAGCCAAGTCACAAATTGTAAAACACAAACGAGAAAGCAAGTACGCGCACAGTCAGCTTCCAAGATGGCGAGAGACTGCTGACGCCGAACCGACCGAGCGGACCGCGTGCGCTTGTAGTTGGCAGTGTTGCCAGAAAAAAAAAAATTGTAGAGACTTGGACACCTGCGATTTTGCCTATTGACCTAAAAATAATTAAATTAATTTATTTTAGGGTATCTGTGTATTCAGTGCATTATGCGGTCGCGCAGTAACGTCGTTAATTTATAACATCAGGCAACAACATTTTTGTGAATGGGTTCTACATACCTTATTTTTATTAGTTTTAGACGTAGAAATAAGACTTAGAAGAAAAAATTGTAATTGTAAAATCAATGGATGTGCTTGTTAAAAATTTGTTTATTTCTCTGTAATATGCAAACCCATACTATCATACACAAAAATAAATGTAAAAAACACTATCCCTGACTCCATTTACTATTTCGACAGCGTTAGCGCGAGAAACCCCGACTTATTAGGGCGCGAAAATCAAAAATCGACAAATCGCTTTCGACAACTTTTTAAAGAAGCAAATATATTTGATTTATAAATACGTATTTTTGGTGAATGGGTTTTATCTCATATTTTACGATTACATAACTATTTAGTTATGTAATCGTAATATGTGAGATAAATCCCATTCACATGAAAAAATATTTGTTTGGTTGTCAAGTGTAATTTGTAAATAATACATTCGATTTTTCGTATATGTAAACGATTTTTTTGCATACAAGTGTATCCGAAGAGTCGCAACACTACGTGCAGTGACCTAACTACGTAACTTTGTAATGAGGTCAAGAATATAACTATTAGAAATTATTTACTGTGTAAATATGTGTTATTTTGCTTTGTTTGAAAGTTTTCAATTACATTTAGATATTAAGAATTGTACATTTTTAGATACAATAATGAAATCTTTCTAAATTCATGGTTTTATGAAAAAGGTTATCGAAACTGAATAATGTACGTATGAACAAAGTTGTTTCGGTTTGAAAAATATGAAACGTCAAACGGTACCTCTTAGATTTGATGGACTGTAGTGACACATTTTCTTTTTCTAATAAAGTGAATCAACAAAACTGAATTTATTTTCAAGAAAATGTATTTTCCACTACTTACCTTGGTTATCAACATTATTATTTACATTTATTATATCTCCAAGTTCGCTATCAGTTCAATGTTACCCGCAGGTAGTGACGATGACGCGTAATCTCCACTCTCCAACATCTGTATTTACTTTGCCGGTGTCACTTGGAAGTTTATAAACGTTTCCTTGTTTATGATAATATTCTCTTTTGTTAGAACATCGAAGGTTTTGTGTAACTATATAACTAATACGGACATTTCTTTCTCTCTTAAGAAATCCGTTGGTATAAGGTATTAATATAAACAGGTAGCAGGACATATACATGGGAGAACTCTAGACTTTTAGGGGAGGGAGATCTGGCATAGACAACAGAAATACGTAATTATATCCTAGAAATATTTATATCGTCACAAAAAAAATTACAAAGTCAAAGTCTGTTACGCTTTCACGCTCAAACAGCTAAACCGATTTAGATGAAATTTGGTATGGAGATAGTTTAAGTCCGGGGGAAGGACATAGGATAGTTTTTATTGCGATAACCGACATCACGCGGGCGGAGCCGCGGGCGAAAGCTAGTATGTAATAAAATAACTTATCTAGTTATTTTTCTGAGGTATCCTATTATAATCCGCCCCGACCATAAACCTGAAAAGTTACCTGCCAGGAATTTTGTAACTTCTTAGTTTAAAAAATGATTGTCTGAAAAGTCGCTTTACGGCCGATAATTTTAGGTGATATAACGTCATATGAAAACATAGATGACAGATCGCCATTTGCATTGTTTAGCAACCAGTCAATAATGTTAGTTCCGCTTGTCGCTGCAATCGCCATTTGTTATTGCTTAGTAACCAATCAATAACGTGACTGCTTAGACCAATCAAACGTAACCGTTGCAACGTGTCACTTTTTCGTGCGTGCACCCGGTCATCAATTTATAAGACGTTATCAACGTGTCAAAAAATAAAAACATTGCTATTTGTAAAACTTTGCAAAAAATCGTCACTATATTTATATGTAAGTATCTACGATAGTATCAGCCCAACCTAGTCACATTATAAAACTGATAGCTTATCTAGAGACACACTACAGTTCTGTGAACTGAAAATGCATCCTTGAATGTCTATAAATTTTCCAGTTGAATAATATTTTGATAAATAGACTGGATTTTAAACCGATAATATGTTTCTTATATTATTAAATTTAAAGTATAAATATAATAATAATATCTTGGGACAATTCACACAACGCCATCTGATCCCAAACTAGGCAGAGTCTATGTACTATGGCAACCAGACAACTGATAAACATCTATACTAATATTACTAGTATAGTATTATATTATTTGTGCTAATATTAAAAAGTTGGTTTCTTTACACGCGATAATCTCAGGCACTACTGGTTCGAATTTAAAAAAATATTTTACCGTTGGATAGGCCATTTATCGAGGAAGGCTATATGCTATATAACATCACGCTACGACCAATAGGAGCGGAGCGGTAATGAAAAAAGTTGCAAAAACAGAGAAAATTGACGCAGATGAAGTTGCGCGAGTCAGCTCTAACTTAAGTAACTTATTTAAACATATACATAGGTACATAGGTATTGTAGATAAATTACACCCAGACACACTAAGTTTTATCCTGGGTGGGGATCAAACCCACGACCTCCGGCTTAGCAGTCAGGGTCACTAACCACTGGACCAACAGGTTAGTCAATAAGTACTTCTAAATTATAAATTCAGTGTTGTATCTATGCTGCTGACAAGTTTATACGCAATAAATTATAAAATCAGACTATCAAATTAATCAAAATCGATTGCTTTCGGCAATGATCGTGACATGAATATTTTCGGCGCCATGTTTGTTTTGCGACTCTGACGACCATCTATTCTGCCTAATACATTCTTAATTAAATTCTCATCATGCCCAAACACAGTACCTATGAATAACAATAGAATATCATTCCTAAATTTAAAAAAATAAATAAAATTCTCACCATACCTGCACGTAGGAATGGGGTTGTTGACCCTATTTAATATGTAGTGACTATTACCGAGACCAATTAATGTTACACTGCCTTTGGGATGTGAATACAGAGTGGAACAAAGAGTTGTCATGTATTAATAAGAAGGACGTGTGACGAGGATGCCTGCTTGATTATTTTTTAAATTAACTAACCGTGAGATGATATGGTACACAATAACCTAGTAATAAAGTTTGGCCTGTTTGTCTAGTGGTTAGTGTCTCTTTCTGCTAAGCCAAAGGTCATTGGTTTGATTCTCACCCAAGATAAATCTTTGTGTCATGAACACGATTGTTTATTCTGTGTCTAGGTGTTATTAGTCTGTAATATGTTGGTATGTATTTAGAAATATACAGTTATGGCTATCAATGGTCTGTTTGTCACAGTGCAGGATCTGCTTAGTTAGGGATTGGATGACTTTATATGAGTTGTACCAAGAAATACTGGAATTCTAATTAATTAGATACATTTAAGGAATCTACTGACTCACTAAGACCTTGAATCGTAAATTATATTTACGTTTTAATAATAGGTTTCCTTTTAAACCTCGCCGACATACACAAAGGCAAGGAAGTAGCAATTAACCGCTAAATCTAAACTGAGTGCTCCCGATATAGTTGTCCGTCTGTATCCATTTGCTGTCCTAACTTCTTTAATTGTCTAGAGTCTATGCTCTACTTAAGTCTGGTACAATCTATCTCTATGGGTACAACACACTTTTAAATATCGAATCTGATCCGATTTTATATTTTCCTCTGTCTACGGATTTTATCGATACGGTCGGTGTGTCAGTGGTATTGGTCAGTGGCTAGGTCATTGACGTATAGACCTGGACCACGCCATCCCTTTTAATTAAAAAGTAAATATTGAGTGCAAAGCTTGAAAGAGAGTAAAATCTCGTGCGACCTCTGACAGGTATTGTCCACAAAGTAGCGTTGTCTCTTGGATTGGATGGGCAAGGTATGAAATCGCATTGACGTATACAACTGGACTGCGACATAACCTCACAAAATGGACCACTCTCTAAAAAGAGACAACGCTACTTTGTGGACAATAACTGTCAAAGAGACAGGGCCGCACGAGTTTTTTTATATCTTTTTCACGATTTGCAGTCAATATTTACTTTATATTTGATAGGGATGGCGCGGTCCAGGTCTATACGTCAATATGACATCTCTATATATTTTTTTAAATGTTCACGCTGCCTATGACTCTATGAGGTAGAATTAAAGAAAGCAATTATTGTCACGACAAAAACAAAAAGTTTACGGAAAAAAATTACCTGTGCAATACGATCTTCGTTATCTTTACGAGGCAGATATTAACAGACTAACAACCATAACCCATTAAACAAAGAATTGTATAGTAATGAGGAAAAGTTTACAGGAAATGGCTGTCGTCAAGGATTTGACTGTTTGTATACGATATGCCCCGTCAGTCGTGTTTACAATACCTACATAATTTGCGTACCTAATATGTAAGGCAGTCCTTGACATGTGATAATAATAGTCTGCACAGTAGACGCACTGACGATAAGTTTTAATTAATCTATACTAATATAAAGCTGAAGAGTTTGTTTGTTTGTTTGTTTAAACGCGCTAATCTCAGGAACTACTGGTCCGATTTGAAAAATTCTTTTTTTGTTGGATAGCCCATTTATCGAGGAAGGCTCTAAGGAATATAACATCACGCTACGACTAATAGGAGCAGAGCAGCAATGAATAATGTTGCAAAAACAGGGAAAATTGACGCATATGACGTTGCCATTGATAAACCTAGCCTTAGGGCAATGTTTCCTGATACTGACTATGCTTTCGTCTGCCACATAATTTTCGTTGGAAAGCTCGTGCAACGTTCAGGGACATCGTTCACGGACTCTCGGTGACCTTCTGAAAAAAGTGGACTGAACATGGGGTACCCAGGTACGCAGGGATTTATACCAAGTAATCATTTGGCTAGTGTTTAATAAATACTACCACCTAAGCCCCCCCCCCCCCAATTACCATGGATCTGTGACTCCGTGAACGATGTCAGTGTGTGCGTTGCTTAAGTAAAGTAGGGACCTTTGCTTCTATGCTCTTGGTGTTTTTATTTATACAAGAGGTCGCTCAGTTATCGAAATTCGACCATAATAAAATTAATTTATATACTTTTTTTTTAATTAGCTTTCTGCACTCCTATATGTATAGTGTGCGAAATTTCATACTCTTCCGTCCGCGCAATTCTCGTTAAAAGGGGTACAACCCTTTTGCTTTACATATTATACATATATATTTCGAGATCTTTTTGAGATACTAAACTGAATTGTACAATTACAAAATTATAATTATTTCATGTATTTTCACACTTAAACGCCTGTGAAAATGCTGACTCACCAGCTCGTCTCACTCAAACATAATACCTACCTACTTGCCCGCCGGTCTATGAAAAACAAGTCGTCATTTTACAAAAATGCGTTCTTAAGACAAAGTGTTAATATTACGCATAAATTCCTTTAACAGCCTACTTTTAGCTATAATCATTCATGATGACAGGATCCGTTTCTCCGCTTTTAGCAAATCTCGGCTAATTAATCGATCATAGATAACATACGCACAACACTCGCCTCTGTTTCTATAATAAGTTTACAAGATTTATGAAACTCTGTATAAATGCTTTTAAATCTTTGATTAATGGCTGGGTCAGCTAGCGCTAGCTAAAACATAGCTAAAATATTTAATATTACCGCGTAGAATTTCGTAAAAGCGTAGCATAATTAATAGGATAGAAAGTAAGTAATTACAGGGCTTAACTTCAGCCGGCCGGCGCCTTGTCTGCTCTGAAAAAAAAAGTGTATAAAAACTATTAAGGCGGTGTCTATTGTCCCTTTGTCTCCGACAAAGAACTCGCTTCGTCGAGAAACCCATAAAAGACAAATCCCTTTAACGGTTTTTTATTCAGAAGCCGCACACAGTGAAAGTGCTCTACAATATTTTTCTAAACTCGTATTTTTAGATTTTATGTTTATTTATTTAAATGATGCCGTGTGGTGCCGGCTTAAGAATAGTACCACCCCATCTCTACCCGTGGGTGTCGTCAAGGCGACTAAGGGATTTTACCCCGGAGGACGGGCAGCAGCGTCCTCTGCATACTTAAAGCCTTACTGCGATCGCCAACCCGCTCGCCAAGCGTGGCGATTATGGCAATTACCCCCAGGATCTACATACTAGTAGGTTCTACTGGGGAGACCCGTGCCCAGCAGTGGGCCATCTTATGGGTTGATATGTATGTATGTATTTAAATGAGTAGAGATTGCACAAAAACAACCTGTTTGTATTGTTTATGGTATTTTTTTATCATTATCATAAAAAAATGGTTTCAAAATACGCGGGCGGCTCTTTATTTTTTCTGCATCATTGCATAGTGTTGTAATAATAGATCGTTAAATAAATTGCTTGATGATTATTATGTGTCATTGGAAGTACTAACGACATACTAAATTGAGTTGCAAATGTAATAGTATGACGTAATAATTGACTAATGGTGAGTTTACACTTGAGCATTTACTAGTAACAGAACAAAAAAATAATATCTTGGGACAACTCACACAACGCTATCTGATCCCAAACTAAGCAGAGCTTGTACTATATATTTCTATGATAAACATACTTATATATTTCTAAATATATACATATTATAGATAAATAACACCCAGACACAGAATAAACCATCACCAACCAAAGTTTTATCCGGGGAGGGGATCGAACCCACGACCTCTTGCATAGCAGTCGGACACACTCCCACCGCGCCACAGAGGCAGTCGAATATTATGTATTCGCTGTTTTAAAATTAACTCGAACGATATTTTGTCACAACCTGATTTTAAAAACCAACGAGTGTTTTTGGCGTAACGTTTTATCGAGCAAACTCACGAACGCGGGTGACGTGAGTGTATGCAAGACAGAAAGAAGTGTTACAGGTTTAACACGGCAGTTTTTTTGCCTCACAGCATTTACCTGTAATTACATCGAGTCGAGCATTAGCAAAAACGTTACATTATATAGAAATACTTTAGGAAATTGAGCGTTTGTTTATATTGTACTATTCGTAAGAACGTTACATTACAATGTAATGCTCTAGCAAATACTCTAGTGTATACTCACCCTTACAGTTGCAAAATATAAATACTAATGGCCAGAGGCTGCAAAGTAGAGTACTTATTATTAACAAGTAGGCAATTTTGTCGTACCTAAGCATGTAGTACGAAAGGTATTTCTTAGGGTAGGTAAGTAAGTGCTCAGAATATATGTACAAATATTCTGTACGACAAAATAGGTAGACGAGCTGGCATTCCTAAAAGGCTATTACACTACCCTGAATCAGGGTGGCCTTGAAAATTTCTTAGAGAATTAGGACCCTAACTCTTATTACACCTCTCTTTTTAAGGGTTTAGGGTCCCTGATTTAGTGTAGTGTAATAATGCTCTCATTTAGAGACATGGGCGGATCCAGGATATCATCCTGGGGGGGGGGGGTGGCAGAGAGAGAGAGAGAGAGAGAGGAAATGTCAGTGTCGGATCTAACGTGTGAAGGGTTGAACATTAATTTTAGCCTGACACCAACCAAGTGTAAGTCGCATGTATGACAGGAGAGTGGATCTATCTATCTAATATTATTCGGTAGAGATTATGGCTCGCACATTATGTGCATATACCAGTTTCAAGTATAATTTCTTTCTAGTTTTCTTCTTTGAATCACAACGTCTCGTTCTTGTCCAGTTATCACGTATTTCAAGTATAGTATTATACTGTTTTACACTTTAAACGCGGAGCTGTAAAAATAGCGACATATCAGTTTGCCGCCATTTTTACAACTCCAAATAAAACCTTCTGGTTGGGGGGGGGGGGGGTTCACAAGAGGCAAATGTGCCACCCCCTGGAGCCGCCTATGTTTAGAGAGAATCTATTTTAACCACTATCCACAATGTACTTAGGTACGTCTTGCTGACTCTTGCTAAAGTACATATAGCAATGAAATTTAGTCAAACACAAACAACATGACTTCTAAAGAAGTAATTGCCATAAAATCGTGACATGGCAACACATAGAACCGGCCATCTTACGCGGTACACAATACATTCATAAAAACCATTGCATATGCTAAACACACGTTATATGTTATCATGGCGGTTCCAGGAAACAGTTCGAAGGTAATGTCTGCATGTTAATGTGAAAGTGTGAAGACAATATGGCTACTTTCGCCTGTAACAGTATTAACATGCGAATTATCTTGGGCTTATAGCACTGAGCCGTATTGAAAACGTCAGATAGACACAGACTTACGGCCGGTCTCAATAGTCTACCTATCGATGGATTTGGCTACTAGAGGTAGAATTTTGACATATTTTGTATGGAGCTTATGTCAAATATATACCTCTAGTAGCCTAATCCATCGATAGGTAGATTATTGAGACCGGCCGTTAGTGACGTGAGTTGTAATTGGAGGCATGCATGTGAATTTTGCAAATGAAAAAAAACGGGCAAGTAAATGTCGGGCCACGCACAATGTAGAGTTCCGTAGTCCCCCCCCCCTCCATCCAAATAATGTGAAAAAGAAGTGGGTTTTCTGTTGATTTTGTTTCATACTTACAACGATATCTATTTAATAATATTTTTCAATGGAATTTGTACGAAATTTTTGTTACTTCTTATTTGATCAGGCTTTTACCTACTCGTAAAGTTGTAAAGCCTATTTAGCTGTGATAGTTTTCCTTTTAGTTTAACTATATATACTAATACTGTGATTTTTTTCACATAGCCAACATCAACCAATTAGCTGGCAGGGGGGGGGGGGTCCATCGTCCACTTGACTGAAATTTGCACTTTGTAGCTTAATATATTACAAACGGATCCCTAAATCTAAAAATCGTCCCCCCAATCCCTAAACGTTTTTAAAATACCTATCTATTAATACCCCCACGCGATGGGGCAGGTGAGAAAACAAAATCACACCCCCACTTTACATATAGAGGAGATAACCTAAAAAAAAATTTTTCAAGATTTCATTTTTTCACTTTGTCGCCGTAAGTAATATGTGTATCCATGTAAAATTACAGCCTCCTAGCACTAACAGTCTCTGAGCAAAGGTGCGGACGGATGGACATGGCGAAACTATAAGGGTTCCGTTTTGTCATTTTGGCTACGGAACCCTAAAAACGACGACGAAAAAGGACGACCTCAGAACACAAGATCTATTATCTTTAAGGACGACGTGCTAAACGTAAACGAATTCTTAAATTCTCTTTTGTATAATAATTTAAAATTTGTAATACCTATTGGTACAATGATAAGAACTAATCTTTAAGCACTTAAAAGCGGTTCAAGTGTTACAATGAAGACATAATTATGACTTGGCAGAAACTAGGCTTGTTTTAGGTATAAAGTATATATTTTACTATTACTTATAACTCAAAAGAAGAATAACATAATTTTTTGAAGTCTGTTAAAAAAAAATATTATGACTTTGGCACATCGGGTCATTTAAGGCTATATTTCGAGATATATAAAAAGGTATATTAGGAACACTAGCTGTCCCGTGCAACTTCGTCTGCGTAAATTTTCCTCGTTTTTGTTGGTCATAGCGTGATGTTATATAGCCTATAGCCTTCCTCGATAAATGGGCTATCCAACAGTGAAAGAGTTTTTTAATTCTGACCAGTAGTTCCTGAGATTACCGCGTTCAAACAAACAAACAAACTCTTCCCCATTATAATATTAGTATAGATATGCCAATTATTGATAGAAAATGTAACAGATAAAATATTATAGAGTTTATAACAAAAATAATGCTTTTCCGGAAATCTTAGTCATCGTACCTAAAGTCACGAAATATTTATAAAAAATGTATTACGTACAGAGATACCAATAATTGTCATTGCAAGACAGTTTACTTAGCAAAAACAGTACTGCAATCGCGATATTCTTTATTATGGCTAACGGTAGCCATATTATACGTGCCGTAGCTCGCAGTGCGCTTGTATTACAAAATACGGGTCTGATATGTAGATTCGAATGACGTTATTGCGACGCACGCTATTTCGAAAATCTTCACGAGTGGTACGCCAGTTCGAAAACACATTAAATTATTTTTAATTAAACACATTGATTTAATGTGTTTTCGAACTGGCGTACCACTCGTGAAGATTTTCGAAATAGCGTGCGTCGCAATAACGTCATTCGAATCTACATATCAGACCCACAAAATACATATAAATTACTAGCTGTCACTGTTAACATCACGCTACGTCCAATAGGAACGGAGCAGCAATGAAAAATGATGCAAAAACGGGAAAAAAATATGTAGACGAAGTTGCGCGGGTCCGCTAATTCTCGATAAACCGGGAGCTGTTGCAATCAATATGGGTCACAATTTCACAAATTAACTTGCAGACTATTAAGTTCAGGCACAGTTTACCTTTGTTCTTCTAAGACAGCTTGGAAATAGAAAATTTACCAGCGCTAATAGTGGAGTTGCTCAAACACCTCAAACTCCAGTTTAATTGGGATGTAATCAACATCTTAGAATGGTGATTTCACCTCAACAACTCCTCGTGATACATAGTGATTGGCTAATAACAATGGATATGCCGTGACGGATGTCAAAAGTGATATAACCCTGGTTCTAGAAATCTAAAAAATTCAGACACAATTCTCTTATTTTTGTTAAGTTAATGGCAATCTAACCGTTCCGATAATTTCTGCCAGTAATGTCTACAATTTATCCTACACTTTAACTGCACAAAGATTTGGTTTCGTTCTTATACGAATTCTACAAGTATTATGTATATGTCAAACACTTTGTGTCCGTGACTTGTATGTTTGTGAAGTCTCCCATGACACAGGGATTGTATCCTACTGCGGGAGTCAAATGAAAAAAAAAAACATAGAGCCATGTAAATCATGAAAGCTCCGTTTGACGGTCGTTTCAGAATTAGACCATTATTTCCTTCCATATTTACATTATACATAGATTGAAACCAACCCTAAATTAAAAACCATTCTGATTTCTGGGCAATTAATTGAAAGAAATTACAAATAGCACTGCAACCAGAAGCTAGAGTGTTGCAATCAATCGGGGTCACAAATTAACAGGTCAACGGCTTAAAGAACTTGTTCTATTAATCTAAATACAATGATATCTTTTAAACATTTTTGGAGCAGACACATTTAGATATTCAATCATTTTAAAGTGCGGAAGTTATCAGGACGCTAATGGTGAAATTTAGGTCGAAACTTCGGAAGATGTTTGTTCCATTATGTAGATACCTATAGCTTGCATTTAAAATGTCGGTTCGTGATCGAGTTTCTTTCTATGTCGTGTCGGTCGTTTGATGTTAACGGAAATGATTTGAATATAATCGCATTTTTTAGTTAAATTGTTTGAATAAAACTCGACTGGTACCACAAAATACCAAGAGTGCAAACAGTAAGTAACTTTTACTAAGCTTGCAAGAGCAAGGCACCCATAGAGATTGCTAACGGACACGGAATTTCGGGACGCGCGTCTGGATAAAATAGGTACTTTATAATAATAATAATATCATTTATTCAGACCATTGATCTTTAGTGTTAGTAAAACACTTTAAAAAGAATGTTATCGGGTTAATGTTAAGGTTTTATTTAGCCAACGTTTCGATCGAATTGCACCGATCGTGGTTACGGGTCGACAGATAGCAGCTTAGCGATGTCTCCGTGCTTATTCAACTACCCTCGCCTGGTCTTGATATTTTTTACTGTCGGTACTTCTACACACTACACTTACTACGTCTTTACACTGAGGCGCGATATCTGTACTGCGACGATTGCATTTGTTAGGGGGGGGGGGGGGGGGTTAATAGATTCTTAGGGGGTTACAAGATGGTGAGAGCCTGTAAATACTTTTTTTAAATATTATCTGTTAATCGATGTCAGCGAGTCCTTGCGCGACTTGTGCAAATCATTTCACTCAACATATCAATTTACCGTCCATTAACAGTTGCGCGCCAACTCGATGGCGGTATATCCGATCATTTCCAAAATAATTTTAGGTTAAAGTATTTATTACGCGCTACCTTTAAAAATTGTGCATATTTTTTAACACATGGTTTAAAAGACACAATTATGCAACTTCCTGCAATTTAGCGACACAATTATGATAACTTTAGCATTTGCCACCCTAGGTTCTTTGGCCGGAGTACGTTTTCGGCATCTTTTCTCCCCACCTATGGCACCTGGAGCGGCGGCTGCGTTCACCCCATGGATGGCTCAGCCCTGTCTATGTGCGAGGGAGGTCCCTAGTATGAAGGTTGCCTTTTGCACTCTCTGTATTTTGTGCTTGTACTGTACGTCAATCATTACAATAGGTAAATGGAATGGCAAATGGCGATGTGACTTATTTTTTTTAAGTGATTTAGATACAAACGAATTTGTGGTCAAAATCACACAGATTAAGATCGTGGATTCTTTTTTTTTTTGATTCATTGTTTTTTTTTAAAACAGCTCTCGCACTAGGGAACATTATGCTCTGCGTCAAGACTACAAACATACAATCGGGTATTTGACTACTATCATAATAAATTATTTTTACTAACCATGCAATAATATGTCACAAAATATTCTGAAAAAATGTCTTCGTTCATAATTTAACGTGCTTGTTATTTTTTACTTATCAAAAGAAATACTAAAATTAAGTGATTTGATCATTGAAAATGTGACGTTATACATTCGTTATACGCTAGTATTTCATACAAACTTGTACGGAGCTAGTCGTTTTTGAGGTTTCTTAAAAAAATACTGATTTGACTGTAGTCAAATACCCTATATAACGGGTATAGAAAGAAAAAGAAAAAAAGTACATTTATTTTGGACTGGGCTAACAGATGCAACAACATGTGTTCAAAAAGTAATATGCCTACAGAAAACAAAAAAATAAAAAACACATAACAAATTATAATAGGAATAGTAGGCACAGTATGCTGCTCCGCAAGCCCGTGCCGAAAAGGTCACCTCAGCATAAGCTAGGCTCAAGCCTAAAAGAAAATCAACGCTAGGTGTCAACACCTAGCGTTGATTTTCAGTTGGCAACGTTGGCTGAGTAACGCACGGATAGATGCACGTACTTAGCAAAATGTTTAAATAAATAAACAATTTGACATAACGGTAAATATCATTTAAAATATGCAATATACTAAAATATATATACAAAAATAAAATAAAGCTTAAGTACCTATGTAAATAAATAACATGCAAATAGAGAACACGTTTAAAGCACACGAGACTCGGAACAACGATTTGTGGATTACACAAAGTAGTGTCCCGTGTCGGAATCGAACCTTCCTATCTTCTCTCTCTCTCTTGCGCAGATATACCCACTGCAACAACGACTAGCAACAAGACAGTTAATTATTTACTTTCTAATTTTTTTCATAACCAAGTGTTATGTGTGTGTGACCGTGATATACCGGCTTAAGAATAGTACCACCCGATCTCATCCCGTGGGTGACGTTAAGGCGACTAAGGGATTTCACACAGTAGGACGGGCAGCAGCGTCCTCTGCGTACTTTAAAGTATTACTGCGATCGCCAACCCGCTCGCCAAGCGGAGCGATTATGGCAAAAATCCCCAGAATCTATAATAAGTAGGTTCTACTGGGGAGACCCGTGCCCAGCAGTGGGACATCAGATGGGTTGATATGATGGAGTAGGTATCTGGATGGAGGATATAAAGCCCGGAAGCCGCAGCGACTTAAAATATCTATTGTGACGTCTCTTTCTTCCTTAAAGGATATCTCCAAGGTTAAGTCTGACCATGAAGTCGACTATGTATCTTGGTGGAGTGGCCTTAACGTCGCCTGGTGTGATTAAGTACCCTCCAAGGTGCTTGCTTATGGTGTGGTTAATTGCCTCGCAGCCACAGAGGATGTGTATAGGTGCTTCCTCATACTTGTGGCAGAACCTGCAAACATTAGTATCGTTGTTTGGAGTAGGTATCTATGTATAGCTAGCTTGTAGATATTGAAATCCAATCAAATCTTTTTCCAAGTACTTATTGTTGATTTTAAACGTCAAATATTCACCGTTTCCAAGATTTAGCTAGCTCATAGACAAACAAATATTCTAAGAACATCATTGTTTGTTTTGGAATTAGGAATATTCGTTCAAGTGTCATGTAAATAAGCAAACATCTTTAGTTTCGGAGTATTTATTACAAACAGGTTTATTTACAATGATATCGTTGAGAGAAGATGGCGGGTTGATCAAGTGGATAACATGACGTTGTGATGAACTAACATGAGTTATTCCATTCCCTATTCCATAGATTATTATTTTTAACCGGACTACCTCGAAGCCAAAAGAAGGTTAGGTTAGTAGGTGCTCATATGATTGTTTCCTCGTCGAGTGACGTTTAAAGCTAAACTACTAATCCCAGTTTAAAAAAAAAACGGGCAAGAGCATGTCGGGCCACGCACAATGTAGGGTTCCGTAGTCATTATTTCATACTTACAACGTTATACCTGCTTAATAATAATTTTCAATGGAATTTGTACAGATTTTTGTTACTTCTCATTTGATCAGCTGTTACTCTAAACTTGTAAAGCGTTCTTAGCTGTAATAGTTTTCTTTTTAATTTCACCATACTACTACCGTCAATTTTTTCACATACTCAACGTCAACCATTTAGGTAGGTAACAAAAATTTGCACTTTAAATTTTAATATTTCACAAACGGATCCCTAAATCTAAAAATGGTCTTCCCAACTCCTAAACGTTTTTAAAATACCTATCTAACCCACCCACTAACCCACATAGGTATAGGGGAGATACCCTAAAAAAAGTTTTTTAAGATTTTATTCTTCCACTGGTCGGCGAAGTAATATGTATATCCATGCATAATTACAGCCATCTAATACTAACAGTCTCTGAGCAAAGCTGCGGACGGACGGACATAGCAAAACTATAAGGGTTCGGTTTTGCCATTTTGGCTACAGAACTCTAACTAGATACCTATCATTAGGAGCGTCTTGATCTTAAGAAGATAATCGTAGTGGTATGCCATATAATAATGACTTGACGATCACGATTATCTTCAGAACATTATAGAAAATAATGCCAAACAATATATTTTCGTTTCATTTTGGGCACAATTTGAAAATCAAGATTTGAATATGACTCTTGATTCTAATTGCTTCAAAATATTTAACGGTTTTGTTGTGATTATGAAAACAAATGCTTACCCATAGGGAAATATAATAATTATGAAAATATGTATAATATGATGTATGAATGACAGACTAGACTCTAACCAGGAAGTCTACCCGTCACCACGGCCGTTGCAATACGGTCGAAACGACGGGCAATAAACAAGGTATTTTACCTTAAATTATTCACGCGATTAAGACCCGTAATATAATTATATATTTTCATAATGTGTACAAATCGTGAAAGTTTATCAACAAATTTAATAATGTTTACGTGTTTTATAAGTGCACATGTCAAGTTGCTGTGAAATCACAAATTGCACACGATTCACGTGTGTGACAGTTATTCAGACAATATACCTACAAATACTTAATCAGACACTTCCTTTAGATATGGATTGATTGAACGCGATTAGTCACATTTTGAGTCATACGTATTCTTACAACTCATTGAAATCTATTTTAAAAAGATTCTGCTTAGTATTACTGTTTTCAGAGGAAAATTAAAACAAATGACCTCACAAGAATAGTTCCCAATTTTTTTACATTTCGTACCCTTTTTGAAGGACTCGTTTGTTTTTCAAATAATCATTAATTTGGTTTTACGAAATAAAGATGTTTGAGTTTGACTACTTTAAACCCATATTACCTCCATCATCGGTGAAGTATGAGTAGCTCGAAAGACGGGAGATCAGCCCCAAGTGTAAGTAGCTCGCACGACGGGGGGGGGGGGGTCGGTTTTCTAGTTTCTATTATATTTTTTGATTAAGTGAATATTTTAGGAAATAATCGCTCCGAAAGTTGCAATAATTGTCCCCCATTTTTTTCATATTTTTTGGTCACACGGTTCCAAATATAGGAGAGGCCATCTTTGGAACCGTGTGACCAAAAAATATGAAATAATTACAAAGGTACTCCTTAATAAATACTTTAAACTAAAATTGTCTTCGACATGATCGGATATACCGTCATTGAGTTATTGCCGAAAAGCTGCGCTTCTCAACAAATGGGCTAAAGTGCCATGAACATACGCTCTTCAAATCGGATTGTTTCGTATGTAGTACGTAGTGAATTTATTTGTAATAACGGCTGCGGAACCCTACACTGAGCATGGTCTGACATGCTCTTGCCCGGTTTTTTTTATCAGAAGTTCTTTGTTTCTTTTCGTCAGTAGTTATTTTTTTACATTTTGTATTTCGGTCAAGGAAACAAGAAAGTTTTGTGAATGTTAACTAAGAACAGATGCACTTAGCGATTATGTATGCTTAGTACAAACATACCTCCAAAATAAATGTTGGTATGTGTGTATTTAATTTGTTTGGTTTGTATACAGATAGCAGCGTCAACCTGTTTGCTTTATTATCGCTACTTTGCCGAGATTGTATTTGTTTTAGTAATAGTGAGGAGAAATAAAACATACTTGACAACGTAGAAATTTGAAGTAACTCTATGTTTTTCTAATGTAATAAAGACGAAATCGGATCCTCGCTTTTCTTTTCTATAATACGAGAATGGATTTGAATGGAAATTTGCTTTAAGCTTTGCATACCAGAATTTCGGGAAAGCGCTGAATTGGATTAGAATAAGGATAGGATCGGATAAACAGAGAAACGCGAAACCGAAAGTGCGTAGGCCGAACTCTTTTCTTGCATTACTTGAAAAGGTCTTTGTGTTTAAATGGTAAAAAATGTAGGCATACTTTCCGTTACATGTATCTACGAGGAAGGAAATTATGCACATTGTTGCAGAAACATACATCACATTGACAGTGTAATGAGTTTACAGTTTCCGTGTAAGGTTTTTGTGAAGCAATCTGTTTGTTGTTGCCGCGACAATTTTCTACCAGTGCGTGTACCGATTACCTGGATATTCATTAGATAAAAAGTAGGTATATTCGTTTTAAAATCTCTTTTTAAGGGTAAAAAATAAACTTGCAACACCGTTTTAGAACATTAAAAAAAAAACGATTTTAATTTAAAAACTATAAATATATGTTTTTATTCGAATAACACACTAGCATCTAGCACAGGTGACATTTAAAAAATATAAAGATAGATTCAGCCAGCTGTACTTGGCAGCTGCCTCAACTCTTTGTGTCTTTGCCTTCTACGAAAAAGAAAAAAACGAAACCTCGAGCGATTACCTTTTAGAAAAGGTAACCGGTGCCTTCGGGACGTTCATGCCTTCACGTTTTTTGTCGACGAGTCCGTTCAAAACCATTATGGCCGGCGCATTTGATGTAAAAAAAGTACGACTGATTTTAAAGTAATGTATTAGACTTGGAATGTTAATTACACAACCGATTTGAAGGTTATCGTGTAACTAGGACGATGCCCAGGATTTCTTTCTTTTTAACTCTTTGGAGAGTCGTAAAATTGATAAAATATAGTTGTTTTATTGTCGAGTTTTCCCATTGTTTCCATTTCAAGTGCCGTCGAGGAAGTAGGTGGATGTCCCACTGCTTGTCCTTGTGTTGTCTGACTTGTTTAAGATAACAGAAACGGGTAATGCTAAACGCTGATATATTTACGCATAAATATAAGTTAATTTCTTATGCTTGATTTGGAATTGGAACTGTATTTTGTGTCATCATTTTAGGTACCTCGTCTAAATAGTGTTATTTCTATGACTTGATCGGACTGGCCGCAAATTACGTAGTATATTACATACACTTTACTTTTTTATTACAATGTTTAGTACTTACCTAGGTCTATAGTACCAATCTACTTGTCATTTTCGGCCTGTAAATATCGAAATAATATACCACTTACAAAGACAGATTCCAGTAAGATGGTTGTTTAGTAGTGAATATTTCCGTTTTCCGTAGAGTACCTGTCACAATGTAGGCAACTTCTGTTGATATTTTGTTTGAACCTTGGTGTATGTTTCGATATGTACTGGAGCACTGTAAGGTGTGATGTGACGTCAATTTAGTTTACTGCGAAGCTGTTCTTTTATAGATAGCTATACTGGTTACTGTATAAAACCAAACGCAGTACAGTATACTATCATCCACAATATATTATATGTACAATGTATAAGATCAACAAGAAAACATTTTTTGAATGTATGTAGTTATAATTAAAAATTGAATATTCAAAGTAATTATCAATTAAATTAATTACATAATGTCTAAATCGATGGAATTAATTTAAATTTCTGATGTTGATCACGTGATCAAAGTACTGAAAGCACCTTACCTCGAAAGCACCAGTGCACACAGAACAGAAATGGCGACGATTTATGACGTCACATATTTGCCAAGGATACTGCAGCAGTGTACTGTCAGTCATAACGGAACGAATTTCTCCCCAGTAAAAGCACTGAACAGTGCTTGCAGTGTTTATCGGAATATACCCATAATACCCTTGATGAACTTGTCACTTTTGACAGTAATGACGGAGTTAATGTCAATAATGTCAAATATAAAATGAACAAGTGCCTTTCATTGGCAATAATTTTTAAATTTTACCATGTTTTTTATCACTTAAGTATATTGTATAAAATTAATGCACAACAAATTGTAGGAGGAGGCCTGGTGTCCTGAAATACAGGCTTCGAGCCTAGTTTAGGAACCAGTCTCACACAATATTAAAAAAAAAAAGTAATTATTGTATACCTACATAAATATTGTAAGATAAGTAATACTATTGTGGCGAGAAAATAAAATTTATTATTATTATTATAAAGTTTTATAGGAATAAATCTTTTATAGGAATAATATAGACGTTTTTTTCACTACTCCATCTGTTTAGACAGATTGCAATGCCAACTGACGTGATCGGAGGCAGGATATTGTACGATTAATCACGCTTGGCAAGTAAGATTATGATTGCAATGCGTTTTTGAACAGATGGTGAAGCTCTGATGCGGTATCTGAAGCCTTTAATGGTTTCTAATAAAGTCGACAGCTTACCTACTAACTTTAATAAAAATAAGTAACAATTATGCAAATTACTATATCTATACAGTGAGTATCACTAATCGAAACAATTATGTAGATACAAGATATCCGAGTGTAAATCATGAAGATAATATAGTTGCTATTAGAAGACAAAATATTTAACCTAGTTTTACTCTGGTGAGTCCATCTATCTCTTCTTACGAGACGACTATATAAGCCATGAATATTTTGACTTCGGTTATATGTTCATAGTGTGGTGTGGACTCGATTAAAATATAATCTTCATGGCGTAAGCTATGTTTATTGACGTATAGACATGGACCGTGCCATTCCTTTCAATCAAAAAGTAAATATTGACTGCAAATGGTGAAAGAGAGAAAAAACTCGTGCGGTCTTTGACAGGTATTGTCCACAAAGTAGCGTTGTCTCTTTCTAGAGAGTGGTCAATTTTGTGACGTTGTGGCCACAAAATAACGCGGCCCGCTTTAAGTAATTTGTGTTATGGCGCAGTCCTGGGTCTCTACGTCAACGGCTATGTTAAATTGGTTCCTAATGTAATGCCTAGAGCCAAAGAGAAAAGAACTTGGCGATAAGAACTTATGTTCACTCTTATTGCCAAAGTTTGTTTACAACTATCTCAGTGTAAATCAAAGGGTTTGGTTCCTGAAAGGAAATACGGTCTAAACCTCAAGAAAGATTTTTTTTTTAAATCTGATAAGAAATTGAAAATCTTTATTTTTCTGATCGATAGAAGAAAATTTAATATTTTTACGTGTGGGATTTAAATTTATTAATTAAAATTATAATCAAAATATTTCAAAATTATTCTAAATTACACCTAGTACGTGTCTATACTTTACGTGTTGGAAGACTAGGAGATATTTGCCAGTAGCGAATAAACCTTATTCAAAATTATTTGAACCTCAAACCCCGAAAAGAAAATTCTAGGTCTTGGGCGTTGTGTGGAACCTTATTACCTTTGGTTTGGAGCATTCCCTCAGTAAGACTATAAAAAATGAAGCTACTATTTTTGACGTTTGACACTCGTTGAAAATGGCGCGCTAGATTATTTATGGCTAGAACATCTGATATGAGTCTTCTTACCTCTCAACAAGCACATCCATTAATATACATAAATAATTAAAGCTTATTACCTTGCATAATCAAATATATAAACAAGACAAGACACCAAAACAGACTCATAATAATGGAATAACTATTACATACTTTAACTTTTATTAGCTCTTACTTGCTTAGTTGTAAAAGCGGCACTAGCAATACTATCATTGCCGGAACATGGTATTGTTTACGAAGCAATCACTTTGAAATATGATCATGTAGTGCATGACTACTAGGAAATTGAGAATAGGAATATACCTAATAAAATAGAGAAGGTAGGTAACGTAACCAGATACCTAGTTTTATTACTTCCATAATACAACACAACTTTTGTAGGCACTCCATTTATCTATGTTAATATTATAAAGCTGAAGAGTTTGATTTTTTGAACGCGATTATCTCAGGAACTACGGGTCCGATTTGAAAAAATCTGTCACTGTTGGATAGCCCATTTATCGAGGAAGGCTATAGTCTATATAACATTACGCTGAGACCAATAGGAGCGGAGCAGCAATGAAAAATGTTGCAAAAACGGGGAAAATTTACGTAGGCGAAGTTGCGCGGGTCAGCTAGGTTACTTTAAAATCTTGACTACATAAGTAAAAACTTGCACTACAAAATAATTGTCCTTTAAAAAAAACTGTAAATGTATACATTTCTTTATGGTCAATATAAAACCATAAACAAAAAACACCTTGATGTCCGCCATTTATATGCCAATCATGAAACCGTAACGTATTGCAGTTATTTTTTTAAATATTTCGTCAAAAACACAATTCATAATTTTGAAATTCAAATAATGGAACGGAATGCGGCTGTGATGTAAGTTGGTGTTGCGCTTCGTACTACGCATAAATTGTAATTAACAGCTTTAGTAGTGAAGAATTCTGTTGTAATCGAGTTAAAACACCAGCATATTACCGTTAAATATTTGAACAATGGAGAACTGGAACGTTACGAATAGTATAGTAGAAATATTGTATTTATGATAATGCTTAGTACCTTATTACTTTTTTGTACTTTTTTTATTAGTTATACATGCAAGATAAGTTTGTCCATGACAATGCTTCGAAATGAATAATTGAAATTATGTAGTCGCTCGACTTATCTACGTAGAGTTATTCAATTTCTCTATAATAGACAGGTACTAAATCTCTAAATCTATACTAATATATATTATAAAGCTGAAGAGTTTGTTTGTTTGTTTGAACGCAGTAATCTCAGGAACTACTGAATCCGAATTAAAAAATATTTTACTGTTGGATAGCGCATTTATTGAGGAAGGCTATTTAACATCACGCTACGACCAATAGGAGCGGAGCAGCAATGAGAAATGTTGCAAAAACGGGGAAAATTTACGCAGACGAAGTTGCGCGGGACAGCTAGTGAATATTGCGTCTAGATTTTTAATTAATAAAGAATTAAAACTGTTATTTACAAGATATATATTTTATAAGATTAACAACTCATGTTGTTAATCTTAAAACGGTTATTTTCTACTTAAAACTGTTATTTTACAAGATATATATTTTATAAGATTATCAACTCATGTTGTTAATCATATAAAATATATATCTTGTAAAATAACAGTTTTAAGTCTTTATTAATTAAACATCTAGATGCGATATCTCTCTAATAATATTTCTCCTTTAGAGATTAAAATTAGAATTTAAAATTAATAAGAGCAGTAGATGACTATTGCTCTTACTAATTTTAAATACTTCTAAAACTGATATCTAAAGCAGTTTCCAACTCTCTACTTAATTATAAATTATAATTACTTACCATAGTTAATAAGTGTAGGTAAAATGTGAAAAGGGTGACCCTTTCACATATAAAAGTTGGCATTACTTGGCTATTCTAAAGCAAATCTTCTCGGTAATGTTGATTTTGACTGCCTCTGTGGCGCAGTGAGTGTGTCCGACTGCTACGCAAGAGGTCGTGGGTTCGATTCCCATACGAGACACCACTTTGTGTGATCCACAAATTGTTGTTCCGAGTCTGGCTGTACTTTGTGTCCGTGATTTGTATGTTTGTAAACTCCCCCGCGACACTGGGCTTGTAGCCTACCGCTGAATTAAAGAAAATTAAATCATTCATTCATTTATTTAATTGTGGTTCATATGTAAGTTACAGATGGTATTAGTTATATGTTGTAGTGCACTATGTCCTACCAGAATATATGGTGATTTACATTAATCTAAGAATGTCAGAATTGAATATATACTAAAATTATTAAAACTACAGTAGAATCCGCTTATTATGACTCCGCCTATATTGACCAACCGCCTATAATGACGTAATTACACAACGAAGTTTGGTTCACATACAAAATTCTTTGTAACAAAGTCGGATATAATGACTTCGCTTACAGTGACATGTCGCTTATAATGACCCAATTTTATTACATTTTATCCATTTATAGTGACCGACATGATTCTTTACACCTTCGGCAATGGCCGTTGATTCCCGACGACGGACGTTCGGCACATGGCTTGTTTTTGTTTTGAATCTCAATGGACAGTTGAACGTCACGCATTGTTTTTAGTGATAATTCTAAGTAAAAAAAATAATAATCTGATTTCTTAAGTAAAAAAATGAAATATATACTAAACATGTATTACGCGCAATTTTGATTTTGATTTAATATGCTGTTTCTCTATTAAAATAAGTATTTACCTTAAAAAAATAAGGTTATTTTTATTTCACAAAAATGCTTTGTATGACGTCCGCTTAGTATGACGTGTTTGTCAATTCCCTTCGATGTCATTATAAACGGATTCTACTGTATTACAATTTACAATTTTTAAATATTAAATCACGAAGAGCAAAACGACTAAGGTACTTATTTAAATTAATTTTCAGAAAGCCACAGATAGCTATTTAATTTTCGTTTAAATTTCGTTTAAAAAAGACAACTCCCGCATTAGGGTAATGCGGAAGTTGTCTTTTTTCTAAAAAAAAAAAAAATGTTAGCTATTAATTTAAAAAGCTCACATTCTTAGAACGCATTAATTACCGTCTACCCACTGAAAAATAAACTTAAAAACTTAATTATACATTGCACTATCCATGGAGGCGTCATATTGTGTTGTGCAAACATTCGTTATTCGCAATAAAATATAATTATTGACGCCGCAGACATATATAATGGCTCGCAAATCTTATCGGCACAACAAAATTACTTACTTTCACGCATCTGTTATAATTACAAGGCATTTCTTTTCCAATCGAGTGAAAGTTTGCTTCGGTTCTGAACACTTTAATTTCTATCAGATGGCTTTTGATGCATATTGTTGATAGGTAGGTATGGACTTATGTATAATACGAACATAATGAGTGACGTCACTTTTCAATAATAAGAGACACTCTCCAGTTCTGTACAGACTTTGCTGCACTTTCTATAATCATCACAGTCGACGAAACGTGGATTTATCAATATTATCGGGAAAATAAGAAACAGTCGCGAGTCGTCAGTATGGGTCTTTTCAGAAGGGTAGATAAGGTGAAGGGTTTTCGTAACGTTGGTAAAAAATGGTGGCTAGTTTTTTTTTTTATTGCAGGCATGTGCCGACAACAATATTGGAAAATCATAGATCTGATAGAATGGTATATAACAGTAGCATTGCCGAAAGTTTTCCAAGCTTTGCGAGAGAGGAGACCAAAGACTGGGCTTCGGGGAATTATGCTGCTTCACGACAACGCTTCGTCACATACCTACGTTCCTCAGAAGAAATAAATTAATTCCGCGCAACTTCGTATGCGTAAATTCTCCCCGTTTTTGCAACATTTCTCGTCGCTGCTCCGCTCCTATTAGTCGTAGCGTGATGTTATATAGCCTATAGCCTTTCTCGATAAATGGGCTATCCAACAAAAAAAGATTTTTTCAAATCGGACCAGTAGTTCCTGAGATTAGCGCGTTTAAACAAACAAACAAACTCTTCCGTTTATAATATTAGTATAGACTAGCTGTCCCGCGCAACTTCGTCTGCGTAAATTTTCCCCGTTTTTGCAACATTTCTCGTCGCTTCTCCGCTTCTATTAGTCGTAGCGCGATGTTATATAGCCTATAGCCTTCCTCGATAAATGAGCTATCCAACAAAAAAAGAATTTTTCAAATCGGACCAGTAGATCCTGAGATTAGCGCGTTTAAACAAACAAACAAACAAACAAACTCTTCCGCTTTATAATATTAGTATAGATACAAGTCAATTTATTCAAACGCTCTTCCGATTGAGAATAATGAATCAACATTTCTCACGACCTTCCCGGTTGATCGCGCACGTCTATCATAGACTCTATTGCGTAAAGATGCGGGCATACCTTCTGGTTTCTACTAAACCGTTATCTCAACCAGTGCATATTATTAAGCACCCACATTGTATAACTTGTACTAGGAACCAGTTACAGCTTGAATGATTTGTTGCCTGGATTTTTCTGGCCCTTGTTTGTAATAGTTGTTTGTTAACCAGAGTTGTGAAGCATCTAGAATGGAGCAGTGAACTAATAGAATTGTGGTAGAAAAGCCACGAATATTCTCTATAAACTTTGTTTTTCGTTGAATTAGAGTAGGCCTCCTGCCACGAATATTCTATAGAAACTTTGTTTTTTGTTGAATTAGAGTAGGCCTCCAGGCTTGGTACAAAACGCACACGTACTTAGCAACGTTCAGGGCACGCAGTCTTAGAATACTTTGTTCCGAAAGTTTAATTCTTCCCGTGTTTTTCTGGTTCACCAATATAAAGACCAAAACGTCTTTGTCTATGACATCGTAATGCCCAAATATATAAACAGATTTTATCGACGATCACTTTACAGTCTAGTTTGGTTACTTTAGTTGATGGTTGACGAGATGATTTTCAACTTTGTTTATCAAAAATCCAATCTATAGTTTTGAAAAAAAAAAAAACATTTTGCTTAAAACATCGGCATAAAGACATAAAAGATATACAGATGACATAGTAGTTATTAGTATTCTATCCATATTTCTAGATTTCGGCTGCAATACTTCGATTGGGCTGGCAATACCTAATTGTCTTCGGAAACAGCAGAAGTCTCATTTATTCTTTGTTTGGCGTGTCTAATTTAACATAATGAATTTTGTTTACAATTAGTAGTCACTGTTACTGTTTACCGCAACCTAGCCATGAAGTTCTCAGAATACACGATATAATTTTCCTTTTAAAGAGTAACCAAAATAATTATTCAATGCGATTTATGGTTAGGAGCATTCAATGCATTAAAAAAAAGTTATTTTGAATTAAGAACGCTACCTCTTAATTCAAAATATTTTCTTTTACTTTTTCTCTTTACAATAAAGCAATACTACTCAATACAATATTATAAAGCGGAAGAGTTTGTTTGTTTGCTTTGTTTGTTTGTTTGTTTGTTTGTTTAAACGCGCTAATCTCAGGAACTACATGTCCGATTTGAAAAAAACTTTTTTTGTTGGATAGCCCATTTATCGAGGAAGGCTATAGGCTATATAACATCGCGCTACGACTAATAGGAGCGGAGTAGCGACGTGAAATGTTGCAAAAACGGGGAAAATTTACGCATACGAAGTTGCGCGGGACAGCTAGTAACTATAAAGCCAGAGACACTATTGAGCACGTTCCTTACCACCGAACATTATTATCTACTTTCATATGTTTGGAGTTCCTCACTTTATGTTGGAAAGTTACTGCACAATGTACAAAGTCCCGTTTACTGTCCCTCAGAAATTACAAAAATATATCCGTAGTTTTGATGATGATATACTTTTTTTTAATGATTTGTATTGCTAAGCCCTAATCCCTATGTACACTATAAGTGCCTACAATATTGCTGTAACAAATGTAGGTATAATTGATGTGGTTGTTCGTATTAATAAAATGAATTTCTTGCTCATCATGACGACTCATTCGCAGAATAACATTAAATGATTTCACTGGACCTCAGTAAATGTTATAAAGTACACGTTTAGCTGTTTAGTAAACTGAAAGGTGTTCACCTAACCGTAGTCTGGTAAACCGAACATAAGTAATAACGCGGTAGTCACGATTCGGTCGTCCCTGGTGCACGTGTTTCAGAACTGGTTTGTCAGGACGGGTAACGTGCTTCGATATTTCGATTCGATTCTCCATGGCATACATCGATGTACGATGCAATCGATTATTCATATCGATTTTATTTCGATGAGCTGCGGTGTTATTAGTGGTATGAGTGAGGACTAGTTAATAAAACGTAGTCTTTTAAATGATAAAAGAGAATTGGTTTATTTTTTACCTAAATCTTTGAGTATTCAAATTTTCATCCACTTTGTTGTTCAAATTGAGCAGCCCTACAGAAAAAGGCAACGTTTCAAATGTTTTTGAAAGCCAAAGTTGTCTGCTTTGGGAATAAACAGTTGCTAAACTGACGGTTTCTGTCTGTTCATCAACCCGTCTCGTCTCAAGGGGAATTATGTTTTTTTGCAATGGAAATTCGGCCAAATCTATAAATAATTGAATGTTGCGTATATTGATCCTTAGCCAATTCACAAGTTTTTATCCTCTTTTTAAACAACTCTTGGTTATTGTGTTAGGCGTACTACATACTACAGGATATCCGGTCGCAAAGTTATTTGATGCGTTCATTATTCGTCAGCAACTTTACTTTTTATAATAACTAATTAGCAAAAAAAACCCATACTACCTAATCTATGGCAGCATATGGGACAAGGAAGAAGCATTATTAATTGCTTCATTAATTGGCTATTATTTACTTGGCTAACTAATTTAAACGTAAATGCATATCAGCTCTTCCACGAAGCGATCTTTATAAGTTATTCCCCTAATCTGTATAACTATTTCATTTTCTATTTAATACAACCGGGAAAGTAAACAACAGTATTTATCAACCGCCAGTATCAATTAAACGAGTTCTAATTCCATCTAGACTGAGCCGATCAATCAGTACAACGGTTGATTGTAGCAATCAACCGAATGAACTCGTTAATGGGTTAAATTGCTTAATGTCGAGGTCCCGGGTCAACACGTTATCTAATGAGCAAGGGAATTCGCTACATTCACATATTACAAATATAGACGCAGTTGAGAAAGAAATGTTTCACATTTTGTTACGAAATATTGCAGATAACATCGATGGCCTAAATATGAAACGGCGTGTTTATTAATAAGTGTCAAAATTAAACGCAATCTTAATAATAAAAAAAAGGAAGATTGTCGATGGCTGACATTTTCCGTCCGCATTCTTTTTTTAAAAACGGCACGGACGGTATTCGAGGCATTGAGCAACACAAAGATCCAATCTGATTGAATCGATTTCGGAATTGTTTGCATACAATGAACATTACCATGTTCTTTGTGATTATCGTTATGCACTAAAACACTTTGTAAAGACGCGAGTTAAACAAGTATGAGTAGTATTTTAATTGGAGAATGTTCCTACGCCTATAACTTTCAGAACGTGAATGTTGGTATTCCTCGCTTGGCATTTTATGTTGATAAGAATCTTTAAGATTTACAAGCGCTTGCTTCTCGTACTTATGTAGAACAAGTATTATATTGCATGGTTTTGCAATTTTGAGAGACTGGGTGGCATCTCGGATTCTCTTTTGTGTCATTTTGATTCACGACATGAACTTTATTTTTACGAATCTTTTCTACTTACGAAGTAGAGTCAAAAAGAGTAATTTAGTTTCATCATCTATAAGAACTATACTAAGGAATTCACTTATATTAATATTTTAAAGAGGAAAGATTTGTATTTTTGTATATGATATGTACAACGAATACACTTAAAAACTACTGGACTGATTTTAAACATTCTTTCACGATTAGAAAACTACACTATCGGGGAGTAGTAACATAGGCTATATTATATTGTCAAAAATGTTGACTCGTGCAAAGCTGAGGCAGGCAGCTAGCGTAAAGTAAAATCGTCTTCTGCGTCTGACAGTTACTGTTTATCTGAAAACCGTATTGGTCAATATTTTGATCTGGGGCACGTGCGAACTGGCGCATGCGCGGTGGGCTCAAAGATGTCCGCCGCGCATGCGCGATGATATATTTATTAGCGCATCTCTCTATTTACCATTATGACAAGATTTTGACAGTTCGCACGGGCTTGCCGCGAATACGGAAAAAAAGAACGTGAATAGTTTTTTTGATATTTATAAATTAAGATTTTTCCGAAAGGTTTATATCTACCTATACTCTTGTAATTCGTGCATAACATTTATAGAAATTAAAGAACATTTATAAAAAACGTGTGATCTAAAAATCAGGCTGGATAGTTAAGAAATATAAGAAACTGTTTTAAAAACCAACTCCTTGTGGACTATAAGTCTGTCAACAGACTACAAAAACAGACAGAAAGAGTTATTAGTAGTTAGTGGTGTTAAAAATACAATTTCTGTTCACACTTTCATAAAATGATGAATGACCTACAAAAGGACATTTTTGTTTCTTTAAAGACTTTAAAGTTTAAGTAAATGTTGTCATAATGTCTTTGACCTTAGATTAATAGCTTCAAGATCGTTTATTGTTTCTTCTTTAATAGTTACTGAGCTGTCACCCGTAGCTGCGCCCGCGTTTAACCCCCTAAGGGTTGCTAAAACACCCGTTTCTTTATAAATGCTACTAATGCAAATACAAATTTGTATTGATCTAACTTCAAAACTGAAGATGTTTCAAACGCAGAAACACGTGTTTCTTTATTTTAAACCAAGGAGCCAAATGCGAAATATTACAGATCTAATTGACAGTGTTTCATACAATATTGTGACGGAGTTTTGCACTAACTTGTAACCCCTATTTTACCGCATCAGGGGTTAATTTTCTAAAAACGCTGTTACCTACCGTGTATATTTTAAATAAAAAATCTAAATACGAAATTTTACCGATGTAACTTCAAAACTGACGGTGTTTCATACAAACTTTCAACCCCTATTTCACTCGCTTAGGGGGCGAATTTAAAAAATCCTTTTTAGTGGACGCCTACAACATACAAGGCATCAACTGCCAAATTTCAGGTTTGTAACCCTAGCAGTTTAGGCTCTGCATTGATAAATCAGTCAGGACAAGTTTAATATGTATCATTAACGCATAGAGATCAGGACTGCGCCATCCCTTACAATCAAAAAGTAAAAATTGACTGCAAAGCGTGAAAGAGAAAAAAAAACTCGTGCGGCTTTTGACAGGTATTGTGCACAAAGTAGCGTTGTCTCTTTCTAGAGAGTGGTCAATTTTGTGAGGTTATGGCCACAGTAATATAAGAATATTAGTTTACTGTGTTATGGCGCAGTCCTGGTCTATAGCTACGTCAATGATATGTATAGATACACAATAAGACTTGATTTAGTCTTTTCAAAAAGTAAGTGCTAAGTTATTTCTCTTTATAAAAGACGTTGTGGACAGAAATATGAATAGCTGTTGACAAGTTGAAGTGGCTGAGTCTTCTTTGTACCGTTAATGATTCATATTCAATAGCCATAAACAATATTAAATTGCTTTAAGAGGATTACGCACTGAATGTTTTTAGCGGCCATTTAGCGTTTGGCGGCACAGGTTTTATTTTATTTTTTTATTATAACTATTGACGATCAAGCTTAAAAGCTGTTGTTATTTTGAAAGCTAAATGAAACGTGTACGTTCATTTGTTTGAACGAGATAATATTAGGAACTTTTGGTTTGAATTAAAAAAAATCTTTTAGTATATGTTCGTAAACTTTCGCGATTTGTGCACATTATAGAATTTTAAAAGCTGCGGGTCTTAATCGCGTAAATATTTTATTTTAAGGCTAAATACTTTTGTTTATTTCCCGCCGTTTCGACCGTATTGCAACGGCCGTGGTCACGGGTAGACTCGGCCTTAAAATAAAATATTTACGCGATTAAGACCCGTAGCTTATAAAATTCTATAAAATCTTTTAGTGTTGGATAGCCATTTGTCGAGGAAGGCTATATGCTACATAAAATCACGCTATGACCAATAGCAGCGGAGCAGCAATTAAATATGTTGCAAATACGAGGAAAATTTAGGTAGACGAAGTTGCGCGGGTCAGCTAGTACATACATATAAATGCTTACCTGTGTGCAAGTAAAATGCAGTGAGGACAGGACGCAGAACATCTTGCTGCTATTTTAAAAATATAATTCGCTGTGGACTAAATAATGACACATTGTAAAAGTAAATAAACATCAATGGAAATAAACTCCTCAATGAGCAATAAGTTTACTTTAAGCTGATTCATTGTAGTGAACGGCGCAAAAACAGATACAGCATCAGCTGCTTATATCGATTATGTACTAGATGCGACTTTTTTGCGTAAAAATACGAAGTCTGATAAAAATGTTTTCGATCTGCGGTTACAGATGCTGTTATACAATTTTATACTCTATTGCGTTGGAGAAAGATACATATTTCGAAACAGATTTTGTGATCGTCTCAGGTAATATACCAATCACAATAGTGTAGTGGCAGATGTTTAAAACTTCAACTAGTGAACCGGTAACCGGTTTCACTTTGTCCGGGTGTCCACAGATCCATAGAACTTATTTATGGATTGGATACCACAAGTAGAATTTAATTACAGATCTACAGGGTGATTTTTAATAAACTAATAGCCTCTCGCTCTTGGCTTCTTTACATCTAAATAATTCGTAATATAAGTTATTTAGTGTTATGTTGTTTACTTATTTGTATATTACAAATCAACCTGTTCATAGTTTAAAAAATATAGGAAAAAGAAAACAGTTAACACTCACAACACTCGAGTTAATAAATAGTGGAAGAGACCCGTGCCCAGCAGTGGGACATCATATGGGTTGATATGTTATGATATACATTTACCTATAACATACATTTTTAAATATGTTACGGTCATTTCCAGGGAAGAGTAGCCATTTCGAAGATAGGCTTTGAAATGGCTACTCTTCCCTGGAATTAACCGCGAAATTAAATTGAAATGTATCTTTATAATATTAAAATAACTTCTTTTAAACTAGAAATGTATGATAATAATAATAATAATAATAATAAAAATATTATTCACTTAGGAAGCAAAATACTACACTGGTGAAAAGTCGATTCTACATTTACATGTATATTTATAATAATAATAATAATAATATCTTGGGACAACTCACACAACGCTATCTGATCCCAAACTAAGCATAGTTTGTACTATGGAAACCAGAGAACTGTTAAACATACTCATATATTCTTATATAAACTTATATACATAAATCCATCGGTAGGTAAATAATTTAGACCGGCCGTTAAACAGCAATACCTTCCATCAACAACAAGACTTTAATTTTCCACATGCACCATTTAGGTATGAAAAATCATTCGATTTATCGATAAAACTGCATGAATGTATCAAGAAGTACCAATAAGAACGAATACCATTGTACCAATAAGGTGATTACTCTGCTATATTTTACAAATTTATATTATCATTTTATGTCTAACTTATTACAGCCCATTAAGGTTTATTTTACTTTGATTTGATTGTAAAAAATGCTTGTTTTTTTTAAACTAACGGTTAGCGCATGAGCTTGCGTGACGGGTACCGCACTCATTTTCATTATGGACGCCGCGCATGCGCTGTGCATTCCTGGGTCCGCTCCCAATAGGTGCTTCCATTGTTCGGACTTTGAATATTAGCGCAGTATTTTATTATGCCATTTAACTTTATGATTATAATACATGGAATAAATAAAACAATTGAGATACCTATTCCTTGGAAACTATCTAATCGGAAACTATTTTGGACGACTTGCGGTGAGCGGATGAGTGAGAGGACGATTTTTGAAAATTGCAATTGATATTCACTAAGTTAACATGATGTGTGGTCGACATTCATTTGTCATTGATAACTTTTTAAATAGGTGATTAATGACATTGCTCCTTTAACTAATACTGACATTATAATCAAAGCTAATACTGATAAATAGCTATTATGTGTTATGTGTTATCAAAATATACAATTTGGAACTCTTTAGAATTGAACGTAAAACCTAAAAAAATCTTATGTACCTACTTAAGTGATTTATATCTAGATTCTAGATTTATATCAGATATCTAGGAACCAATTAACAAGCAACAGGAACATATTACCCAGATTAACTTAATTTAAGTCAGCATCCATCTTGTCTTTAAACATAACAATATCATTCACAGTAAGTCTTCCATAAAATTAACTCACGCGTATAAGTTCACTTTCTTTATGTGATTCATTATAGCCCTAAAGCAACTCGATGCTGATTTGGTAATAAAAATAACCTAACAAAAACTTCTTGGCGCCAACTCCAGTTTCAAAATGGCGACAGCAAAAGTAAATCGAAACCTGCCATTATTATTAGACATTACTTTTTACATGCGAAGCTTTTTATCACTTTGTAGTAAAAGTGTAAACTCGTAATGGGTGATGTACAAATAACTAATTTCTTAAAGTAGGTACCTACTTAATATAATTAGCTAAGTCACAGCTGGGTGACCTCGTCATTGAATTATTCGCGGTTTTTGTTGTTTTTTTGGTCTAAAACGGTGACTAACGTGCCATTTCAACTGTGGACGATTACGGGTTAAACATTATTACGAGTATGATCAAACTTTTTTATTTCTTTAATTACATAAGAAGTCTAGGTATTTATTTTACTTGCACTTGAATAAAATGACTCACGGGTAGGTACGGTTCCAGGAATTTTGCGTAGACTAGGTGGCGCCACCGCTGCACATCTTATAGAACATATTCCCTGTACCTACTATTTTCAATTTTTATACCATCGTGACGGATCCAGGATGATCTTTGGGAGGGATAGGGAGGCGGGGGGAGGGGCTTCAATCTGTTGGGGCTAGGAGTTTCCTTTATCAAAGAAAATCACAGAAAACTTAGGAAAGATTCAGGTACTAGGAGGGGAAAAGACTTGTGAACTTATTACCCCCTCCCTGAATCAACCATTAGCACCTGAGAAATATCAATATCAACAACTCAATACTGCAGTGTAATACTTACCTATCTATAAATGTATAAATATGATTTCTACTATGAATGCCCGCAAGAACAAGTTATATCCAATACTGACAGCTGTCTTACAGCTGATAGAATGAGAGATAAATATGCCTCATATAAAATTAAGATCGTAGCGAGCGTGCGAGAATAAAATATGTTACAAGTTCATCACAGTCAGTCATGCTGTAACTCTTAATAAGGATTTTATTACATACAGGTTTCAAATAAACAGTGTAGGTATATATATTTTTTAAAAGACTACTCCCGCAGTAGGTTACAAGCCCTGTGTCGGGGGTGGACTTTAAAAACATACAAGTCACGGACACAAATTACACCGAGACTCGGAACAATATGTTTTTGCGTGTGGGAAACAAACCCACAACCTCTTGCGTAGCAGTTGAATACACTCTAACCGCGCCTCCGAGGCATATACCTACACTGTTTGAAACCTTAGTAATCGTATCCACTCTTCATGGTATTTTACAAATTACTAAGTTATTTCATATGCACAATTAAAAGTTATTTTGACTGGCCTGTTGGTCTAGTGGTTAGTGACACTGACTGCTAAGCCGGAGCTCGTGAGTTCGATCCCACCCAGGATAAAACTATGTGTGATGAGTACTATGGTTTATTCTGTGTCTAGGTGTTATTTATCTACAATATGTATGTATTTAGAAATATATAAGTATGTTTATCAGTTGTCTGGTTTCCATAGTACAAGCTCTGCTTAGTTTGGGATCAGATAGCGTTGTGTGAGATGTCCCAAGACATTATTATTGTACCACATAATATGCAAATAAATATGTATATGTAAATTTTAAACTTTATTCTAATACCCTGCTTTCATGATATTTGGATTACCTCTTGAAACAAATTGAACTTTGAAGTTCCTTTGATGACCATGTACCATACCATACTGTAGTCATACCACCATCGTGTTATATTTTTTGAACAGTGAATGTCGAGCCAATACAGCACATACCTACAGCCTACAGTTCCTGAATAAAGATAGTAAATGCAAGGTTGTCAACATGCGGGTAACGCAGCTGGAGTACCAAGTGTCCACAAGCATTGCATTAACTGCTTACCATAAATGCTCAAATTGCCCTGTTTGAACGAAGTGAATATCATTACTTTTATTATGGATAAAAACATAATAATGCAATGTTTTTATCCATTTATCATGTTTCCTATCTACGATAGTGTCAAAATTGATTCCGTATCAGTACAAATGCATTGCAAATTTTCCTTATTGCAAGCAAACGTCATCGCAGTACGTTTATTTTATAGACTAAATTTAGTTATCTACATATGTGGGCGTTAATAATATTGAGATAACGGCTCCAGTCAGTCGTATGATCTGATAATCATCAGCACAAAATGGTATCTGATAAAAATATAATATTGAACTGTATAACATAACAGATGATGAAAGGAAACATAGAATAAAAACTCGGAGAAAAGATCTAGAGATTTAGGAGTTAATTATCTCCTTGAAACTGGTGGAAGAACAGAATATGCAAGCTATAGAACTCTTTAATCTTGAATGAAGATAGGAAAAAACTTCTTCTTCTTTTTAGGGTTCTTTAAGCTTCAAGGAACTGTAGACCTGAGGTCTACAGTTCCTTGAAGCTGTGAATAAATCCAACTTCTAACATAAAGTAAAAAAAAACGACAGTTTATGCCGCAAAAAACGTATATTTTGAGAAATAGTTCAGGAATCGATCCTGAACTATTTAAAAATGTTCCTACAAACTACGGACTTGCTCTTGTCCTGTTTTTCTGAGTTGATAACAATCTAGTCGATTTACCTGCCAATTTCTGTAATTTTATTGTATCTACACTTTAATTGTTGTATCAAGCAGGACAGACAGATAAAAGCGTTGAGTTAGCCTAGTATCGGACACCAACTTTCACCAAATCAAATCAGCAGAAGTCTCCTATACATTGTTGACAGATCTTGATCGCACGGCTGTGATAGACCTTAAATTGGATATCATGGACAGTACGTCAAGAACTAAGGCGTCATTAAGTAACAGCTGTCAATACTTTTTTTTTTAATAGCTCATATGGCGACGGAACATGCTGTTATTGCATGTCTGTCAATGTCATTGAATGAATGATAACGCAACGAAGGTGAATGAATAAGGAATGATATCGACGACTGTGGCTTCATTTGCTTTCTTTATGACTGTATCAAAACTTGAGTGTTATTTTCATAGATATATTTGGATTCAAATTATTTGTAAAACTAGATTGTGACTGTATGCTATAAAATATACCTATATATTATTATGTTATGCCATTTAAAGGCAGAGGCAGGGTTTTTATTCACGTTCATTTTTTTCGTTTTTGCGGCAATCCCGCGCCTACTGCCAAAATCTTGTCATAATGGTAAATAAAAAGCTGCGCTTTGAAAACGGAAAAAAGGAACGTGAAACCCAGGTTTAAGTTGTTAAGCAGCTATGGAGACTGGCAATTTTCAGAGCTGGTGTAACTTAAAAATAATAGTCTTCCAACCGATGTCGATTACGGGCAGATACGGTGGCCGATCTCAAAAGAGACTAGGCAACTACGTGGGTGATATTATAGTGCACAAATGTATGCGCAGACACAAGTCCACTCTCATAATCCGATGGGAAGGAAATCCGGAGAAAGATTGGACGCAGGAACGATGGCTTAACCTGTTTTCCGAGGCACGGAGGGGTATGACAATGTTCGAAAACGGTCACCACCGGACGTCGGTCCATAAATTGGTGACCATTTTCGAACATTGTCACACCCCTACGTGCCTCGGAAAACAGTGGTAATGTTACTTAACCTCGCAGATATCTTGATCTGATCGGTCGCACTGACTCAGGGACCGCATGAGGGAACTTTAAATTAATCACTCATCTATTGATAAAATATCTGTCTCATTCCTCATAATGTTAGAATGTTACCTTGACATTACGTTTCAAACATTATTATGTATAAAAACAGAGCAAGGGCATGTCGGACCATGGGCAGTGTAGGGTTCCGGAGCCGTTGCTGATTTGAATAAATGCACCAGCAGAAGAGCATATGTTAATGCCACTTACGCCCTTTTGTTGAGAAACACAGTTTTTCGCCAATAACTCAATGACTGTAGACATATCCAATCATGTCCGAAATGATTTTAGTTTAAAGTATTTGTAATGCTGTGCCACAAGTTGATGTTCGCTCAAAAAAAAAATCTGCTTCGTTACATATAGAGAGTGCCCCCCCCCCCTAAAAATATTTATTTTGATTATTTAGCTATCGAACTAAGTAAAACACCTTTTCACCAAATTTAATCAAGATCCATTGTGTAGTCTTTGAGTAAAATGCCTGTGACGTACGTACGGACAGACAGACAGATAGACGGACATGACGAACTATAAGGGTTCTGTTTTTGCCATTTTGGCTAGTGAACCCTAAAAACGTAATGTTATAATTTTATAGGTGCTTGAGTTCGCTACCGGAATTTGATGTCAGGTCAATTTTGAAGCATGTTGTTTATTTGACCAGGCTCAATAGATATAAAGTGACAAGGACATAAGGATTTTGAACGATACTGACAACTGAGCTAACGAATTCAAAAATACGGAAGCCTTTAAAAAACTTGACCTACTCATAAACTGACTTGTTACAAAAAAACCTTCGTATTAAGGCTATTAATGATACAATAAGAAAGTTTGGAATTAAAATTTAATTAAAATTTAGCTCAAATATTTCGCTGTAATAGGTATGCTATTATAGGATTCAAGGATTTCATGCCCAAAATATATTATAGTAAATATATTAAATTACAATAAAAAAATAAATTTAAAAAATAAAAATACCGCGTAAACAAAAAAAATGGAAACAAGATCCCCTACAGAATTATACAATTTCATGCAGTCGGAGGCATTAATAAATCTCGAACTTAGTAAAGTGCCTCCGACTGCATAAAACAAAACCCTTGCGAAAAACATAACTTTTCCCTTTCTTTACAGTCGGGTAAAATAGAGAAGGACTATACCTAAGTTGTTACATTTTACGACTAAATTACTGAACCAATTTTAAAACAATTTGGAATGGAGATATAATTGAGGAAGATGGTGACATTTAAGTGTTGTGTAGCTGACAGTGATGTGGTATTTATTTTAATTGTATTGGCACTATAATTGGCAGTTTATAAGTATTTCCTGCCGCCAAGTAGGTATCGTAAATTGTAACTATACCATAATAAATAACACTAATTGATATTGAAAGAATTATTGCAACACTAACAAGGTAATTCGAATCCTTTTTCATTTAACGCATGTTATTGAATGACAGGTTATAATGCTGTATCTGGAGAAATACAGATGGACCTAAAGTCAACGTTTAGGAAGGTAAAGAAAATTTAGCTTAACAAAAAAAAACTAACATGTGAGTTAAAAAAATTATTATCTTTAAAATGGTTGAACTGATTTTCATCAAACAAAGCTAAGAACCATCCTGATTAAACAAGCTTTCTAATGAAAAAAACTGCATCAAAATCCGTCCATTCCTTTGGGCGCTACGATGTCACAAACAGACGCACAAATATACAGACACACACGGTAAACTTATAACATAGGTTACATAATCATTCGTTGGGCGCGGAGGAAGGGGGGGGGGGGGGGGCAATGCTTCCCCTTCCAGATTCCATTGAAACACATTTTATGACCGTTGTGTTTGGACAAGCAATTGTCTCTCCTCTCGGCGGTGGTAGCTCCTGCCCTGCGAGCGACTCGCACTTGGCCGGTTGAGTCAAATGTTGCCCCCCCCCCCCCCCCCCCTGAACAAAGTTCTGTATCCGCGCCTGATCTGGGATTGAAAGTAAAATCAGGGTAATTTTAGGTCAAGGGTCAAAAACTCTCAAAATCAAATTATGATTTCATCACGGCTATATTTTAATGACGAAATAACCGTTAAGCCCGCTCATAAATATTGCAATAATGTACTAAAAACTTTGCGGTAAACTTTTAAGTGATTACTTTTGGAAAAATTAAATTACTTCCCATATTAGCGGTAACATTCAACTGCCCTTTATTTTTGTAAAACTGGGTTAATAATCTTAATGTAGTACCTAATTGTCGTCTGAGTGCAGTAAAGACTTTTTTGTTTTTGCTTAAAAGAATAAGGATCTTTACGCACGAAATGCGCAATGCAATTTTAACAAGGTTTTTTGGATTGCCCCTTCCGGTCTTAAAAAACTATCAGGATGTGCCACTGCCATGTTGGAAGTCACCACATTTTGTACTTTCGCGATTTGTACACATTATATAATTTTATACACTACGGGGTCTTAATCGCGTAAATATTTTATTTTAAGGCTAAATACCTTTGTTTTATAGTCCGTCGATTCGACCGTCAACGTCGTAACGGCTCTGATCTGTCGAGTCTACTATGCGTTTCAAATGAGTTGATAACTGTCATGATGACATTTTGATTCGCATTACGACTGCAACTTCATTGTATGACGTAAGGTCAGCAATAAAATAATTCGTAAAAAGGTGTCATTAGTATTATACAGAAGTACCTACACTAACTATACTTATGCACTGTATTTTAAAAATTCCAAACAATGAATATTGTTGAACGAAAGAAAAACTGTGTGATCCCCTAATATGTCAAAAGTAAAGTCCCTTAGTTACTTTATTTACTTAACCCGGCCTAAACATTTGGACCTAAACGGAAACCTTTTTCAGAAAACGCAAGAAATGCCAAAAATAGATATCTACAAAGTCGACAAGCAAATCTATCTAGATCTTCGGTATGTGAACGTGACTTCTCTTTACTAATATGTATATCCAATATCCAAGACAAATAAGTTCGTGATCAAATCGCTCGATCAGTTGCGCGATTTAATATCGGCATTCTGTTACCCGCATGCAAAGGCCCTTACTGACGTTCTATAGAATGTAATTACGAATGATTTACGTACTTAATGCGACGAATGATTGAATCGAGTGCAAATTAATACAAGATAACCAAGAGTAACTGAAATTCTCACAACGTAGAACTGGTTTTCATGAGTGTACAAAGAGACCGGTAAGTTGGGGAGAGTAAATTAAGATAAAAATTATGGCATTATTATTTTTCTTAATTTTATTCACATATTTGACGTGTTAAAGGTATTTTTATTGAAGAAGCAAGTTTGTAAAGAACCCAATGAATATAAATTATACTTGTAAAGATTTTTAGCAGAAGGTGTTCTTTATTAAAACAAAAAATAGGGCCTACGAGAATATCAGCGTTGCAGTTTCCGGACTGGCAACGATTGCTGACGTAGGTCCTATTTGTCCGGCGCCGAATCACAAAAATGTTATGTATTAGGTTTTAAGATTTTCTTTTTTTTCTGCGCGCTGTGACAAATAAAAAATATTTTCTTTCTTTCTTTCTTTCTTTATGTCCGAAAGTGCCAAAAAGATTTCTTGTAGATGAACACAAAGAATACAAAATTTCTTTTGGCTTATTAGCTATGCGACTGTTGTTGAACGTAGGCCAAATAGCTACACTGAAAATATTTTATTTACTTAAATAGGTTAAGCAGTGCAGTGCTTGTGATAAATGTTCGACGATATTGATATGACTCATTCTCATTTTATTTAAGTAGAAAGGCTGAAAAGATTTTTTGTTGCTACTATAAGACACATTTTCTCCAAATTTAATCAATATTCATTGTGTAGTCTCTAAGTAAAATGTTTGTGACAAACGGACGGACAGATATAAGGGTTGCGTTTTTGGCATTTTGGCAATGGAACCCTAAAAACACCTATCAATTTCAAAGACAATGCTTCAGTTTCTAAATTATTCCGTTAAATAAACTTCCGGCTGTCAGATAGGTACCGTTTTGGTCTACGCCATAAATATTCATCCGATAAATGAATCTATCGGTGCCCATATTGGACCAGTTTGCGTATACCTGATGCGTGACTAAACTCTATGATGTTCCATAATGTGTGGTAGATTTTTTTTTATTCTAATACAAGGACTAATTACAGCCTATTGAGGAACGAGGATGTCTTTTTCTATTGCAATACAAGCAATAATGACAGTCTTTACTAAGGTTCAGATTAAGGAAGTCTAGTTGGCATTTGTGGCCAACTTGGTGTGCCAATATAGCTCAGAATCTGTGCGGATTTTATAAGATGTACTTAAGTAGTTTCTGTGTCTTGAGGATACACCACAAACTATTAAAATGACAGATAAATAAAGTTATTAGCTATCTTCTTGTCACATTGACTTTGACTACCTGTGGCGCGGTGGAAGTGTGTCCGACTGTTGCGCAAGAGGCCGTGGGTTCGATTCCCACACGGGACACCACTTTGTGTGATCCACAAATTTTTGTTCCGAGTCTGGGTGTAGGTACTTGTGTCCGTGACTTGTATGTTTGTAAAGTCCCCCGATATACAGGGCTTGTACACTACTGCGGGAGTCGTCTTTTATAAATTTATTTAATTGTGGATCATATGTATAAGTTACAGATGGTATTAGCTATATGTTGTAGTGCACTATGTCCTACCAGATATGGTATACAAAATTAGGTGATTTACATTTATCTAAGAATGTGAGAATTGAATATGCTAAAATTATTTAAATTATTACAATTTACAATATTTCAATAGATTAAATCACGAAGCGCAAAAAGACTAAAGTACCTATTTAGCTTAATTTTTGGAAAAGCAACAGATATTTATTCAATTTTCGTTAACGATAGAATTGAATTGTCTTTAATTTTTATTTAAATACTTACAGTCCCGCGCAGCTTCGTCTCCGTAAAATTTTCCCCGGTTTTGCAACTTTCTTCATTACAGCTCTGCTCCTATTGATTAAAACGTGACACTATATTTTCAATTCGGACCAGTAGTTACTGAGATTATCGCGTTCAAACAAATAAACAAACTCTTCAGCCTTATAATATTAGTGGAAATTTCATTTTTGATCCACACTTAATTTTCATAACTAATTAGAAAGAAAATAGTACCTACCTATAGAACTTTGATATCTAATATTTATATAAAATTCTCGTGTCACAGTTTTCGTTGCCATACTCCTCCGAAACGGCTTGACCGATTTTGATGAAATTTTGTGTGCAATTTTGGTAGGTCTGAGAATCGGACAACATCTATTTTTCATCCCCCTAAGAGTTTGTTTGTTTGTTTGTTTGAACGCGATTATCTCAGGAACTACTGGGCCGCATTGAAAAAATATTGTATTGTTGGATAGCCCATTTATCAAGGAAGGCTATAGGTTATAACATCACGCTACGACCAATAGGAGCGGAGCAGCAATGAAAAATGTTGTAAAAAAAAAAAGGGAAAATTTACGCAGACGAAGTTGCGCGGGTCAGCTAGTGTCTATATAAATATACTTACAATAACATCAATTCTCTAATATTATTGTGGTTCTTTTTCTAGTATTCTTTTAAGTATTAATACCATTTATTTATTTGTTACAGGTAAGAGAAAGCTAGAAGAAGAAAGAGATTAAAGTAGCAGAGGCGAAGGGTTAAAATGTTTTGTAAGGTAAACCGATACAACAGTATGTCTAGCTGGAGACGGTTCTTTGTCCCTTTAATATTATGTAACTAGCATCCAAAGGGAAGCCGAAAATAATGGTGATCTTAGGACCCTGAGTGTAGAACGCCCTCAGGTCAGGTGGAGTGATGATTTACGCAAAACGGCTGACAGGAGCTGGATGCGAGAAGCCGAAGATAGAACAAAGTGATAGGATAGGACCCTCCGCCACTGATAAGTAGATTTAGTTTCTACTACCCAGACTAAAGATAATAATAACGAAAGTTTTGAGAAATTTAAACTACAGCTATACATTGCATGATATGAAATTTCCATGAAAAATATTCAATGTAACTAATTCGCTAATACATATGCATAAATGCCAGTATTTTGGCTCATACAGCATGGACCAACTCGAACCACTTTGTTTCGAAGGTGTTCCGAGGTTCCGGTGCGTGACGATGTCTAGGTTGGGTGCATTTACTCGAACGAAGCATCTGTACTACTCTTGGTGTTTTGTGCCTTAAAGCTGAACTATAAAAATTAAAAAATGTCATTTGGTTACAGACAGCTCAATCTTCCGATTTTTTTGGGTTCCGTACCTCAAAAGGAAAAAACGGCCCTTACCTATAGGATTCATTTTTTGCCCGTCCGTCTATCTATCAAGACCTTTGATCAAGACCCTTTATCTCAGGAATGCGTGGAGGCATCGAGTTGAAATTAAAACCATATAAACAGGTCTACAGTCCCTTCTAAGTTACCTAACGTAAATGAAGATACGGCCGTTTATTTAAAAAACTGCGAGGCGCGGTTTTTGAACTATTTATAATGTGTACCTACAAATTTGTACAGAACCTTTGGTGGGCGAGTCAGACTCGCACGTGTCCGGTTTTTTAGGAAATATCGCCCGCATCTACACTCTACGCTTTCAAGTTTCCACGTATAATAATAACACAAAGAAATAAAAGTGAGCAAATACTGCAACATGTAGGTGACAGAGCGCTGAGTCAGAGCATTCGTCATAATGCTGATGATTAAGAGATAAAAATTGATATATCGGATGTGATCAAGATTATTTTATTATCTGATTTGATAAATTTAGATGTAGAGACACGGTTTTAGACTTTACGTACTAGGGTTTATCAGAAACTAGCTGTCCCGCGCAACTTCGTATACGTACATTTTACCCGTTTTTGCAACATTTTTCATTACTGCTCCGCTCCTGTTAGTCGTAGCGTGATGGTATATAGACTATAGCCTTTCTCGATAAATGGGCTATCCAACAGAAAAATATTTTTTCGGATTCGAATCAGGAGTTCCTGAGATTACCGCGTTCAAACAAACAAACAAACTCTTCAGCTTTATAATATTAGTATAGATGACATTGATACGGATATTCATGAAACTTATTTTGCTATATAGGTAGGTCATCCCCGATCATAGTTTTGAATTTTCCTCTTTTATGTGTCTTCTTCTTCGTCCTAACCAGTTTGATGTACTTAGGCTTTGTTCAGATTGCGCCATCTTATTTGGGCGCTACTTTATCCTATTAAATCCTGCAGCTTTCCTTCAAAAGAAAATATTTAACTATTATGATATGATTCAAGATATTTCAGAATATAACAATAGATATATGCAATATGAAAAGATAACAGTAATAATTGTTCAATTCATTCCATAATTTCGATAGTTCATTCTAAACAGTTTTAATAAACAAGATACATCAACCAATAACATTTCTTCGTGGATTGATTCTTACCTTTGTTTGATAATAATCAATATTTTATTTAACGTAGGTATTGGAATGAAAGGTCTCGTTCGCTGTTTCGTCCCACGATATAGGCCATGGGACGAATCACAGAGTTCAATATTTTATTTTTGATTCTGCGATTCGTCTCATTGCTATATTCTTATGAAATTTATTTCTTTTGGTACAGTCGGTAACACAATCTTAGTTAGGTGAATCATACATCAATAAAACAAATTTAAAAATATAATAGCAATGGGACGGATTACAGAATCAAAAAAATATATTATTGGAACTCTATGATTCGTTCCATGGGCCGAACGAATCATGGGAGGAAACAGCGAACAAGCCAATGCATGGATGTTTGTTGTTTAATTACGGCACAACGGCTAATTGGATCTAGATACAATTTAACACAGAGATAGATTATAGTCTGGAATAGCAAATAGCTACTTTTTATCCTGGAAAAATATTTTAAAGCTGAAGAGTTTGTTTGTTTGAACGCGATAATCTCAGAAACTACTGGTCCGAATTAAAAAAATATTTTTCTGTTGGATAGCCCATTTATCGAGGAAGGCTATAGGCTATATAACATCACGCTACGATGAATAGGAACGGAGCAGCAATGAAATATGTTGCAAAAACGGGGAAAATTTACGCAGACGAAATTGCACAGGACAGATAGTGTATCATCAACAAAATCGCGGGAGTACAAGTCACAACTTACTACAAATTTATCCCCATCCTTATTTTAAACTCAAAAACAGAAAGAGAGAAAAGATTGAACAGTTATCCATCAACAAAGACAGCTCAATTATTTCCAGTGACATTACTCACTACACTAATGGCGACAGTGTATTGGAAACTATTTATAAGTTGGCGCCACATTTTCCGCCATAATCATGATCTTGAAACGACTCAGTATGTAAATTGGCTCAGACTTGTGACACTTATATACAAGGTAGTTAATAGATAAACATCGGCTTCCGACTTTCAGAAGCTACGTACTTAAGAGTGTTCATGCATTCATAGTTCCATTTCCATATCCAACTAATATTATAAACACGTTTTTGCAACATTTTTAAATGATGTTCCGCTCCTATTGGTCACACCGTAATCTATACCAATATTATAAAGCTGAAAAGTTTGTTTGTTTATTTGTTCGTTTGATTGTTTGAACGTGATAATCTCAGAAACTACTGGTTCGAATTGAAAAATTATTGTAGTGTTAGATAACCCATTTATCGAGGAAGGTTATCATATCACTACATAGTATAAAACAAAGTCGCTTTCTCTGTCCCTATATAATATGTATGAAAGTTTGTATTGCTTGAATGGATGTTTCTTGGTCTTTCGTACAAAAATCAGTAGGTAGTTTTATCAACCGACTTCAAAAAGAAGGAGGTTCTCAATTCGACTGTATGTTTTTATTTATTTTTTGTCTGTTTGTTCACCGATTACGCAAAGACGGCTGGACCAATTTGAAAAAATATTTTTGTGTTTGAAAGGGTATACTTCCAAGTCGGTCCCATTTTCATCAGATCACGATCTGATGATGGGATCCTGGAGAAAAAGCACCTATTGTTGAAGTAGGATGAAGACCTCAAATGACAAGCGGACCTATTCAATATTTCACGGTTTGCGATTCAATTACTTTAATATTATATTTAGTAGCATTTTATTCTCGTCATACTACTATTACACAATGTAATAAAGCTGATAGTGAACTATCATGTGAACTCCTCAACAATTAACGGCCCTGCATCGGGGCATGCAATATTTTATAAAGGGATTTGAGCAGTTGACATAAGGCTATTGCAACTTAAGTGAATTACAAACCAACCCACTAAAAAGTGAGAAATAAAAAACTTTTTTACAAAAAAATATTACCGACTTCAAAAATAAATACAAGGCAACTAAAAAGCAAAAAATAATATCTACCTAGAATAACAAAAACAATTTAACATTTTAAAGTTGGTGCCGAATTAAACGAAAGACGAGGAGAAAATAAAAGACGAGGGGGGCCCTTTGTCTATTGTTTTGTGTAAGTACTGGGGAGATTTTATTTCTAAAAAATATTGTTTTTTTTTTGTTATCATTTGCTTCTTGTGCCCATCCACCCGAATCTTGCCCCCCCCCCCCCCCCCGAATAAAATCCTGGATCTGCCCATGTGCATAACTAACTTCTTACACTATGTAGCCCTATAAAAGATAAAACTATAACATAGATATTGAATAAATGTACAATCAGTACAATGGATAATTCTAGAGCTCCATATTTGGTCTGGCTACGTTAGATAACATTATTATTTAATTTATATGGGATATGAAACAAATATGGAGTTAAATGACTACCCTGCGGATCTAGGGAGATAAAGGTTTTTGGTATGAGTTGTAGGAAGTAGCGAGTATCTTACAGATAGCTTTTTAAACAGAGCGAAATTTACAACATTGTATTAAGTTACCAAATAAATTAAACACAATAAAAATCATTTCCTTGATGTCTTAAATAAATCAGTAGATATGTTCTCAAGTAGGGTCAGTTTGACTGCCTCTGTGGCGCAGTGGGAGTGTGTCCGATGCTACGCAAGAGGTCGTGGGTTCGTTTCCCACACGGGACACCACTTTGTGTGATCCACAAGTTGTTGTTCCGAGTCTGGGTGTACTTTGTATCCGTGACTTTAATGTTTGTAAAATCCCTCGCGACACAGGGCTTGTACCCTACTGAGAGAGTCGTCTATTAAAAAAAATCTTATATAAATGTACATTGTATAAAACACCCAGTGCAAAGCCTTGAATAAGTTAAAATTTTTCAGAGACATTTATTTTGTGATGAAGAGAATTACGAAAATTATAGTAATTTTTACAGGCATTTCTTGTTAATTACTTTATAAATACAATAATTGCATTTTTCCTGGGTCTGGACTTCAAATTTTTCTATCTTTCAAAAATGCAATTATTGTAATTACGTAAGTGGTTTAGAAGACTGTAGCTGTATATCGATGAACAAACCTTACGCAAGCGAAGCCGCAGACATAATCTAGGTAGGTATCTGTTTAAAATCTATCTCTTTTAATATCTATCCTTGATATTATTATTAAAATTCAAAATCTAATATATAAAATTCTCGTGTCACAGTTTTCGTTGCCATACTCCACCGAAACGGCTTGACCGATTTTGATGAAATTTTGTGTGCATATTGGGTAGGTCTGAGAATCGGACAACATCTATTTTTCATCCCCCTAAGAGTTTGTTTGTTTGTTTGAACGCGATAATCTCAGGAACTACTGGGCCGCATTGAAAAAATATTTTATTGTTGGATAGCCCATTTATCGAGGAAGGCTATAGGTTAAAACATCACGCTACGACTAATAGGAGCGGAGCAGCAATGAAAAATTTTGTAAAAAAAAAGGGAGAAAAAAGAAAAAAGGGAAAATTTACGCAGACGAAGTTGCGCGGGTCAGCTAGTATTATATAATATTTTGAATTTTACTTGGACCGCTCAAATGCCATGGAAGTCATCAATATTTTATGCCATACACGGAACGCGTTGTAGGTGGTTCGAGAAATTATATGTGCATGTGTTATGCACGAGAAATTATAATGTACAACACATTATGTACGTGATAATTCTATAGGTAATACAAATGGTATTTTATTTCAAGGCTAGATATCTACAATTACCTACTTTTATGATTATGTTATGACTAGCTGTCCCGCGCAACTTCGTCTGCGTAAATTTTCCCCGTTTCTGCAACATTTCTCATTGCTGCTCCGCTACTATTGGTCGTAGCGTAATGTTATATAGCCTATAGCCATCCTCGATAAATAGTCTACAAAACAGTTTTTTTTTTCAATTCGGACCAGTAGTTCCTGAGATTGCCGCGTTCAAACAAACAAACTCTTCTGCTTTATAATATTACTATAGATAGGTTTACTACTACTGAGGAACGTTCTGTCTAGCTCTAGACATTAAAAAAAAACTAGCAATGTGATATTGTTGGGCCCACATTACTAGCTGTCAATCCCACCAGCTGAGCTCAATGGCTTGTGTTAGAAGTGGATTCACGTCGGTGGTATAATGAGTAGGATTTGAACGCGCGACCTCATGATTGCGAGTCCAATGCCTTAGCCATTAAGCTAACTTACCAACCTACCTATCAAGTTATACAAAACTAGCTGTCCCGCGCAACTTCGTATGCGTAAATTTTTACCGTTTTTGCAACATTTCACGTCGCTACTCCGCTCCTATTAGTCGTAGCGCGATGTTATATAGCCTATAGCCTTCCTCGATAATTTGGCTATCCAACGAAAAAATAATTTTTCAAATCGGACCAGAAGTTTCTGAGATTAGCGCGTTTAAACAAACAAACAAACAAACAAAGCAAACAAACAAACTCTTCCGCTTTATAATATTAGTATAGATATAATAAAAAATGTAATTATTATGAAGAAAGTTAACTTACGTAAATCAATCAGTTTTTAAGGAACTACATACGGACGTGAAGAAACCTTGTAGATACTGAAATTAATCACTCTAGCAATAATAAGTAAAGTTTATCGAGTATCGGAAATAATTAAGCACTTACCTAGGTACTTATTAACTTATAAAGGTTGCTGCAATTATATAAAGCGATACTTACTCAATTTATTACAACACAGACTTCTTTGAGTATCTATTTACTCTGTGAAACAAAAAGGAAATCAAATAAAAATAAAAAAAAAACATTTTGCATTACACTTGAGTTTAGAAAAATATGCAAAACATTGATAAACTTTCGCGATTTGTACGCATTATGAAAAAATATATTATAGGTCTTAATCGCGTCAATAATTTAAGATATAATACTTTGTTTATTGCCCGACGTTTCGACCGTATTGCAACGGCCGGCCGACGGGTAGACTTCTACCCGTGACCTCTTTTCTTTCGGGGAATTATTAACTGTGCGAATCTATACTAATATTATAAATATAAAGCTGAAGTGTTTGTTTGAACGCGATAATCTCAGGGACTACTAGTTCGAATAGAAAAAAGATTTTAGTGTTGGATAACCCATTTATCGAGGAAGGCTAGCTATATAACATCACGCTACGTCCGACTGACAAAAACGGGAAAAATTTACGCAGACGAAGTTGCGCGGGTCAGATAGTTTTTTATAAAATAATATGGAATGGTTATTAATAAGGAGCATCTGTCTTAAGCAGAGGCGAAGTGTTACATTTTTGTAAGGTAACCCGATACAACAGTATGTCTAGCTGGACACGGTACTTTATACCTTTAATATTATGTAACTAGCATCCAAAGGGAAGCCGAAAATAATGGTATTCTTAGGACCCTCCGCCACTGGTCTTAAGTTAGTTCCGCAAACGACCGCCAGGGATATTTAATCGTCACCAATATCCCACCTCTTTTTACGTAGACGATATGCTATGTAGATTAAAATAAACACAAAGAGAAGAAATTATAAAAACACTAGCTGTCCCGCGCAACTTCGTATGCGTAAATTTTCCCCGTTTTTGCAACATTTCTCGTCGCTACTTCGCTTCTATTAGTCGTAGCGTGATGTTATATAGCCTATAGCCTTCCTCGATAAATGGGCTATCCAACAAAAAAAGAATATTTCAAATCGGACCAGTAGTTCCTGAGATTAGCGCGTTTAAACAAACAAACAAACAAACAAAGCAAACAAACAAACAAACTCTTCCGCTTTATAATATAGAAGTACAGATAATAACTACTTTTTTTTTTTAATTTTGGTCAGGTCATCATGTGTCATACTGCAAAAGATTAGATTAATATAGTTATCAATGCAAATAGCAAGGATAAATGGAAAATTTTGTTTGTTTTCAATTTCCTTGAAAGTAAATAATTGTTATCTTGTCTATATAATTATGTGCAATGCAATAAATAGATTTTATGATTTAGTTATTCATGAATTATAGACATAATGACGTTTCAGATTTTTAATGTATTTACTTCGTAATTAAAGTACCACAGAGAGTATACCAAAGCGGCGGTAGCTTAATTGCTAAGGCATCGGTCTCGCAATCGTGAGGTCGCGGGTTCGAATCCTACCCATTATACTACCGACGTAAACCCACTCCTAACACAAGCCTTTGAGCTTAGCTGGAGGGGTTAACCAGATTGCTAGTATCTTTTATGTTTTAAAAAAAAAAAGTATAAATATAGGTAAGTACAGGTCGCGCCACTTAAGTTTGCGTTTTTGAAGTTGTATTCTAATGTAGTTCCCGCGAAGGGACGTCGTTCCCCGCCCGTCTCCTTCATCCCCTCCGATACCTAAATTTGAGTTGTGCGCATCTTACGCGCGAACATCAGACACGCAAACTTAGGTGGCGCGAACTGTACTATAATATAAATTTATTTTTTGTTTTAGTTAGAGACATATCTACCACTAGCTGTCCCGCGCAACTTCGTATGCGTAAATTTTCCCCGTTATTGCAACATTCCTCGTCGCTGCTCAGCTCCTATTAGTCGTAGCGCGATGTTATATAGCCTATAGCCTTCCTCGATAAATGCTATCCAACAAAAAAAGAATTATTAAAATCGGTCCAGTACTTTTTGAGTTTATTCGTTACATACAAAAATACAAATCTTTCCTCTTTATAATATTAGTGTAGATAGACATGGCTACCTAATAAAAAGTTGTTTACGTAAAAAAGTTAAAAAAATAATAGAAGACAAAGTCCTTTACATACCTACTGTTATTAACGTATTATGAAAGCAGGTAAGAGCGCGTTGCATGATTGATTAATACAAATATAAGGAATGCGAGGATTACCGCGATCAAATAATATATGATCGCGTTGATTCTCAAATTCCATTTCTAGTAATGTCTGTACAAAATATTATGGGTATTATATTTACAGCTTTTAAGATTTGTTATAATCTTACACAGAATTTGCCCTTAGTTTAAATAGTCAATATTTCTTATGTAAAATTCTTATAAGTAGGTAACTAGGTCTTCCTTGCAATATTAATGAAGAGCGGAATAAGCCCATGTACCTCCTAGCAATCGATATATGCAATCGAATCCAGGTCACTGGATCGATTCTTACTCTATGATTCATATCTATTTTTATTTATCGATTAAGAATAATGCAATAAGTCTACTCTCGAATGCGAGGCGTTAAAAGCCATAGACATTTATTATCTGTGGCTATGATAGATGATTTTTATTTATGCTTTCTAGAACTGCATTGAGTGAAAAATTATAGAAAGCGTAAGTGGCTATTGAGTTATGGTTTAGTTTTGGGCCAATGATTGCAATAAATCTATACTAATATTATGAAGCGGAAGAGTTTGTTTGTTTGATTGTTTGTTTGTTTGTTTGTTTGTTTAAACGCGCTAATCTCAGGATCTACTGGTCCGATTTGAAAAATTATTTTTTTGTTGGATAGCCCATTTATCGAGAAAGGCTATAGGCTATATAACATTGCGCTACGACTAATAGGAGTGGAGAAGCGACGAGAAATGTTTAAAAAACGGGGAGAAATTACGCATACGAAGTTGCGCGGGACAGCTAGTAAACAATATTTTGAATTTATTGATTTTAAAAGGGAACGGGTATTGTGAAAATGGCGGCAAACTGAGCGATCATCAGTTGGCCAAAAATAATATTAGGAACAGTATAGGATAATCGAACACATGACAATTGGAATTATTATATTTATAATGCTAAATGTACGTTTGCAATGCTTTATATACATATTTATCTTAAAACTAATAAATTATCTAGGTAGGTACAAAAACTTTTTAAGTGTCAACCCCGTGCGGACTTCGCAGCTCAGTCATAAAACTATGGCGCGCAAAGAAAATTCACGGTTCGCTCGCGGTTATAAGTTTCAATTTAGCTTGCAGGCGGGTAGCTCTGATGAGTCTAGGTATATTTGTATACCTAAACCTGACTTTTGTTAGGGAGTGAACCTTCTGTACGTAGTACTATTACTTATTCTGTGACATTGTGTAGTTTAAGGCTAAGCAGTCGAACTCATGACGGTGTATGGGAGCCCGCGCACTAAGCAACCACAAAATCCTTTAGGTTCAATGGCTGCCGCAGCCTGGTTGCCGCGGCCAGGCTGGATAGTGCGTAGTAAGAGTGTAGGTAGGTACAAAAACTTGAAATTGGCTGAAAAATCAGCAAAATTGCCATTAATTTAAAAATAATAATAAATAGAAAGTTGTTATAGAGATATTTTGTTCTAGTTATTGACTCTGACTGTTCGATCCCCACTCAGGATAATACGTGTGATGATGAGCACGATGGTTTATTCTGTGTCTGGGTGTAATTTATCTATAATATGTATGTATTTAGAAATATATAAGTATGTTTATCAGTTGTTTGGTTGCCATAGTACAAGCTGCTTAGTTTGTGATCAGATGACGTTGCGGAAATTGTCCCAAGATATTATTTTCTTCTAGTATAAAGCATACCTGCACATTTTGTGCATCTGCCAGTTTCAATTTCACTCCTTGTAATAATCTGAGTCTTATTCTTCTTACGTAGTTATTTAAGCAGAACTTATGGAGTGTTTAGTTAAAGTAATTCAAATCACTTTTTAATATTTAGAAGCATATTTGGGTAAGTATTTACTCATTATTGATTATTATCATGTTTTAATTCAACAGAATCTTGATTAACCTAATTATGTTAATGAATTCAAAAGTTAAGCTTGATAGCTATTACATAAAGCTTCTTCGGTGGTCTTGTTTACATCCAAAACGGGGTTATAAAAACATACAAACAGAAATGAATCCGTCAATTAATTTAGACACGAAATATTTATCAATACGTCCGGTTTTAATAAACATTGGACACAAAACAAAGAGATTACAGAAGGTAAACCTCGTTCGAAGGTAGCCTGTCCGGAGGCCAGGGTACTAATACTATAGAGGCCAGTAGCGTATATGCTTCTTAAGCAGGCGCGGATACAAGAGGGGGAGGGGAGGCACAAGTGCAATTGCACCCCCCCCCCCCCATACTTAACTGGATGACCTTTTTTTTCAGGCAATTGCCTCCCCTCGGTGGTGGTGGATATGATTACTAATACATAGTATTATATTATCTGTGATATGATGTACCGGTGTTGAATCAAATGCACCTCTCTTCCCCTCTAGTCACGCGAGTGACTCACACTTGACCTTGTGAGTCAAATGTTGCACCCCACAGAACAAAGTTCTGTATCTGTTCTAGAGCGTTTTCTATACTGATTGGCTTTTGTAGGTACTCTCGGTATTCTGTGGTACAGATGGTAAACCTCATTCGTACTTTGCTCGAGCAACACACGTTAACATCGTTCTCTAACACGGAATTTTGCACACTTCGGAACAAAGTAGACCGAGATTTCATGTCTGCGTGTTTCTCTACCGCATCTATGTGAAGCTTGCCTTCTGTTCGCGCGGTGTTTTGTGCATTGAATAAATTCAGTCAGTGGTTTTCAATTGAAAGTAAACATTTGAACAGACAATGGTAGGCAGTGATATAACAGTGAAGTTGCTAATAACATTCAGTTCCAGTGATAGGGCTTTGTTGATTAAACAATTGATCGTATGAAGAGGTGTGAGGTTGTACTTTGATTATGCGTTGACGAGTTGACGTAAATCCAGAGATAATACTGGCTGAATATTCAATGCCTCTCTATTAAAAAAAAACAAAACTTCAAAAATAAGGAAAAGAACAAAGGTCGGGAGTTGTAAAAATGGCGGCAAACTAACATGTCGCTATTTTTACAACCGTAGAAACATACTCTACGAGTGCAAAGTATATTTGAAATACGTGATAACTGGATAAGAATGAGAATTTGTGATTCAAAGAAGAAATCTTGAAAGAATTTATACTTGAAATTGAAAGAAATTATACTTGAAACTGGCGAATGCACAGAATGTGCGAGCCATAATCCCTACCGAGTAATAATAATAAGACAACGAGGAGGTCAAATCAAAAGATGGGAAGACGATTTACTCAAAGGATGGAGAAGGTCTGCCAAGTATAGAGAGACATGAAAACAATTGGGGGAGGCCTATGTCGACAGACAACCTGACCAAAGTGGTTGCTTATAAAATTATTATTATTTTTTGCAATTTAAATTAGATTTAAGAATACCACTGTTTTCTAAGAATAGCAAAAAGATCAGCGAATAAATGCTTTTATTATTATTATAATTATCTATTAAAACCACAAACATCAAGAGTATTTATTTTATCTATAATATGTATGTATTTAGAAATATATAAGTATGTTTATCAGTTGTCTGGTTTCCATAGTACAAGCTCTGCTTAGTTTGGGATCAGATAGCGTTGTGTGAGTTGTCCCAAGATATATTATTAGATATTTTATATTATTTAAAATACCTGTGTACAAAGTATGTTATCTGTAACACCAATAGTTTCATGATAAAATTAATTACAGGGAATCCAAATTCATTTGCAAAATGTTGCAAAAACGGAGAAAATTCACGCAGACGAAGTTACGCGGATCAGCTAGTACCTGCTAAATAAAAGCAACACAATGTACATGTAATTAAATCTACTGCATATCACTAGTTTCTGTTTGTATTCATCTATACTAATATTATAAAGCGGAAGAGTTTGTTTGTTTGTTTAAACGCGCTAATCTCAGGAACTACTGGTCAGATTTGAAAAAATCTTTTTTTGTTGGATAATCCATTTATAGAGGAAGGCTTTAGGCAGTATAACATCATGCTGCGACCAATAGGAGCGGAGAAAAAACGGGGAAAATTTACGCATACGAAGTTGCGCGGGACAGCTAGTTATTTATATACGGTAATTCATATACCGTCCATTAAATAAATAATTATGGATATTTTTAAACTCGTGATATTTTGACTCGTCCTTGATCTTTAATTTTCACCTTTTGTCCAAAAATTCGGTAATTTTGTTTATTTTGTATGCAGACATCGTTCAAAATTGACTATCATTGGTCTTTTATTGGTTGTTATTTTTTTGTATTGTAGGGCGAGGTCAGAGGTAAGAGGAGGCCAGTAATGTACTGAAAATACTTCGCTTGTAACGTCACTGAGGAGTATTTCGAGATACTAATATTATAAAGATGAAGAGTTTGTTTGTTTAAACGCGGTAATCTCAGGAAGTACTGATCTGATTTAAAAAAATCTTTCACTGTTAGATAGTCCATTTATCGAGGAAGGCTAAAAGCCATATAACATCACGCTACGACTAATAGGAGCGGAGCAGCAATGAGAAATGTTGCAAAATCGGGAAAACGTCACTGATTGGAGTATTTCGGGATACAAATGAAAACAATCTATACTAATATTATAAAGCTGAAGAGTTTGTTTGTGTGTGTTAAACGCGGTAAACTCGGGAACTACTGATCAGAAATAAAAAATTCTTTCACTGTTAGATAGCCCATTTATCGAGGAAGCCTATAAGCCATATAAAATCACGCTACGACCAATAGGAGCGGAGCAGTAATGAATGTTGCAAAATCGGGAAAATTTACGCAGATGAAGTTGCGCGGGACAGCTATATGAAATAAGAATTGTGGAGATTTCTCTTCAACTCCAAGATAAAAGAAACAATGATACATTGACATCATTGTTATTAGTAGGTACGTTTATAATAACATTTTTATTTTGAGAATGTATTGTCTTTGTTTTTTATTCTATTTTCAAAGTAGATCAGGCATTGGCGGTTAAACATTTGCGGCTAGGTATTTGCTATTTAAATACTATACATATTAACTTATTATGAATAATAAGCCCAGGGTATAAAGAACAAACAAAATACTTACAGATCTTTAGAAAAATTAGGGGCAAATACGAGAAATTCGGTATACAAATCAACCGTCTGTAGTTACAACCCGTACTTTATAATAAAGTATTATAAGTACTTTATTTCGGGTACAATATACTTTTTTATTTTACATGATTGATTTATTTCATAATCGATTAAGATTAGGTATTTATTAAATGTGGTTAAAAATAATGAAAAATATTTTAACAAAATAAACTAAATTAAATTGTACTTCATTTTGATACAAACTTTTTTCTACTTTTAAAAACCAACGTAAGTACTTTATTTGCACCAAAAAAGGTGGCAACCCTAGTGGGGAGTGTCTAGTAGTTTCGAAGATTACCTTCTCAACTAATCCAAAGTTTAATACGTTCGGCAAATAGCACTTTTATAGCTCTGGACATTGACGTTCAAGTACACATAGATATCTATTATATTTCCACAGATATTCCCGCTCTTTGTGTCCACCATTTGGACGTTTAACACGCCATCATGGGCAAACACACTCGTAAAAACCGACCACTATAAAAAGCTCGAAAAGTCGTAAAGTTGGTCCTAATTTAACGGCATACTAAAATTGTCCGTGTATTGAGGTTAGTACAGATTATATAACACGTCTGCGAGTACCGAGATAGTCCTTGTTACATTATTGAGATTTTTATGATAAAAAAAATATAGAATTGTGCAAGTATTTTCACACATACAAAAAAATATACATATATAAAAAATAAAGTCCTGACTTTCTGAGTCCTAACTTACTCATTCACTAGAAAACGCCGAGCCAGATATTCAGATCTTGGATCCAGAAATATATATATACCTACATTCAGGTTTTTTGTGATGTAAGCAAAGAATTTCAGGAAAGTTGATGATCCATAAACTATATGGTACACTAGCTGCCCCCGCGCAACCCCGTTTTTGCAATATTTCTCACTGCTGCTCCGCTCCTATTGGTCGTACCGTGATGTTATATAGCCTATAGCCTTCCTCAATAAATGGGCTATCCAACAGTTCAATTCGGATCAGTAGTAATTCAAACAAACAAACAAACTCTTCAGCTTTATAATATACCTACTAGCTGTCCCGCGCAACTTCGCCTGCGTAAATTTTTCCCCGTTTTTGCAACATTTCTCATTGCTGTTCCGCTACTATTGGTCTTAGCGTGATGTTATATAGCCTATAGCCTTCCTCAATAAATGGGCTATCCAACAATATTTAAATTCCGATCAGAAGTTCCTGAGATTACCGCGTTCAAACAAACAAACAAACTCTTCAGCTTTATAATATTAGTATAGACGTATAGATAACTTTGGATGGTCTCAAAGGTATTTTTGTCGCTATTATTCGCTTTAAACTAATTGAGACAACATTTATTATGTAATAGAGAACTTAGCTAGTTATTTGATATTAAACTTATTCAGATTGATGTAAGTATCGATAGTATGTAGTACCTAAAGCAGGATAACTAAAATTTGTGGAAACTCTCTTGGGTTAGTAGTAAAATAATCTCACTAATATAAACCACAGATAGATAATGACTAAACTCATTGACCAACAGTAATGATACTAAATGATAACTCATATTAACGTTTATGGTAGCAGTAAAGTATACCGCAATGGCTGGTTGACCATAGAGGTTTGATCCACATTCTATAAGTAATGTTTTTTTCTATGTTATTATGATGACTAACAGGTATACGGCCACCAGATGTTATGAAGCAATACCTGACCAAGCTATACCTGGCAGAGACACTTAAGCACCTATTATTTGGAATATTTTTTCCATCACTATAAGTTGTAGGTAAAGTATCGAGTATACATTGAATAATACACTACTTATTATAAAACAGTCGCTTTCTCTGTCCCTATATCCCTATGTATGCTTAAATCTTTAAAACTACGCAACGAATTTTGATGCGTTTTTTTTAATAGATAGAGTAAATGAAGAGGAAGGTTTATATGTATAATAACATCCATATATTTTATACCCGTGTGAAGCCAGAGCGGGCCGCTAGTATTTTAATAAAACTAATGTGATCAATTAAGTACCTAAGAGTTTTTCAATCCGAAAGTGCCTTGTTTTTATTTATTACGTGTGTTAATGGTTGTTCTAAACAAAAAATCTTTAACCGTGATCTGCTAGATTTTGACCTTTAAAGACCCTTATTATCAAAAGGCTATTCCTTTTAGAAAAAGTAGAAGGTATGCCCAATTGGATAGTTGACTACAATAAAAGTAAATTATTTTATACTATTCAGGTAATAGTAGATCTGAAAATGAATTTAAAAGCATGAAAACTAATACAAGTAATACATAAAAGTAATATATTGACGATAGGAACTTATGACGTCACAGGTTGTTATTTCACACACATTTCTATAGAGCTTGTCGTTTTGACATTTCATAAAAAGAGACTGATTTGACTTGACAGTCAACATCCACTGACACAACATTAACTGTCTCGATGCCTACGTTATAAGCAGTTTAACTGTTGTCTTAGCTTAGTGCATCTTATCTACAAAAGATTAACTCTAATCGAAGCAGTGACACGATAAGAAAAGATGTGAAAGGTTTCAAGGCTCTGTTATTGACCGTTCACAATCAAATGTCCCCTGGCCTAAAAGTTGGTAGTAGTGTGTGTTGGTGTGACTGCCTCTGTGGCGCGGTGGGAGTGTGTCCGACTGCTACGCAAGAGGTTCGATTCCCACACGGAACACGACTTTGTGTGATCCACAAATTGTTGTTCCGAGTCTGGGTGTACTTTGTGTTCGTGACTTGTATGTTTGTAAAGTCCCCCGCGACATAGGGCTTGTAACCTACTGCGGGTGTCGTTTATTAAAAAAAAAAAAATACTGTATATATGATGTTGCCAATCGATCACCTGACATTCACCCTAAAGCTTATTAGATAAAAATCTTGGGTTTATTTACATATAAGTACATGCGTTAGTGCAAAAGTAGTCACATTTTCTCCGATGTTGATGAATCTAACTTTTTGCCATTTTAAAAGCATTAATAAGCTAATTTTATACCGGCCCTAAGCCCTTACCAACTTCGGCACCGAGAAATGCCAAATTCGAATTTAGCTTCTACATGATACGGTTTCGTGACGTCATCCACCATTGTCCCGCCTGCCACGAATTTTTCTTCCATACATTTCAATTGATAAACCTTGTTTGATTTTCTAGCTATTACAGATATTTGAAGTTTGCTAATAACTTCGCATTAAACTATTTTACTTATATTTAATCTTAGAAAATTAACCTGTTTAATATTAATTTAACACAGACGCATATGATTAAAAATGTCAAACTAAGATTAACCGGGGAAATTGTGTATAACCTACACAATTTCCCCGCTTAATCTTAATTTGAAAAAATGATAATTTCCCTATATTATAAGCATGATGTCTGAAGCCGCTATACATTTTATATCTATCCTGCTTACGCGCAGTGGCGCCAACATTGAAAAGTCAAGGGACACATATTGAGGAACGCACAATAGCCTGGCATTACAAATGTCAATGTTGACGTAACCGCATAAGGAAGGGCTAAGGATTACACTACGGATTGTAAACTGCACGTTAACGGGTTCAGTTAAATAACATGCTTACGACTTCCTCACAATTGGATGCAGAAAATACGTTCAGTCAAGTTAAGGATAGCATTTACAGCGATAAACAACATTCCCAAGCTGTTCCGGATTGGAGTTGGGCAATTTTCTCGGCATTTTGGGCTATTCAATTCATGTCTTTGCCTGAGTCCGTAAATACCTAGGGTCCATTGTTTAGTATTCAGGGCATTTACGTATACTTCTAATTCTCATTTTTCTCAATGTTGTCGGGCAGTTTGTACTATGAAAGCAAGTATTATTAGCTTCGAGTAAAACACAATAAAATCTCTCGCTTTGTTCTGCAGGATTCTTTCTGCAAGCGGACGGAAAGACAAATTATATATATATTTTTTAACCAGTATGCGGGATTGTGGTCCCACATTAGTAGCAATCCTGTTAAGCCCTCCAGCTAAGCTCAATGGCTTGTGTTAGGAGTGGATTCACGTTGGTAGTATAATAAAATAAAAAAAAAATAAAAGCTTTTTATTTCAGACCACAGAAATCCATTTTGTTAGTAACAATGTTATTACAGACTAGTGTTAGTAATTAATAAGTTGGTTAATTTAAACTTAATACACACTAATCACTGCTGCGCCATTCCGTAAGAAATTGCGCAACAATGATTAATGTAATCACAGTCCAACCTACTTGCGATCATGCGAAGAATGCTGTTGGCGCTGCCGCGTACTCTGCGCACCATAGATGTGCATCGCTTGCGCATTGTGGCGTAAAAGCAATCCACACAATTGGCGGCAAACATACCTGATGCGCTGCAGAATCGCCGCAGCCCCATCAGCACTCTGAACGCATTATTATATTGGACTCGGAGAGCACTGTAGGATCTTTGGGTGTAGTCAGCCCACAGGCTGCACGTGTAGAATGAGGTACAATAAGATCTAAAAAGAGTAATTTTGACGTCCCGTGTACACCGTGCGAACCTGCGAGCTATCATGTTTGCCCTCACTGCCAGTGCCCTCCGCTCCCTCTCCAGGTCTTCATTGTCTCTGAGGTCAGAGGTTAGTACATGCCCTAGGTACTTAAACTTACAAACCCGACGTAATATAGTACCATTAAGGGTAACATCAGGAAACATATTACCTGTACTGCAGCCTCCTCTGGCCTCAAAGACCATGACTTCACTTTTCAGTGGATTATATTTTAATCCATGTTGCTCAGTATATGCTACACAGATGGTAAGTAGTTTCTTTAGACCACAAACTGACGCACTCAATAGCACCATGTCATCTGCATAGCTAACGTTGTTTACATTGATACCGTCAATGTGACACCCTAGGCGGGTGCTACTGAGTGTCTCAATTGAATCATTCATGTACAGATTAAATAGGGTTGGCGAGGACAATCCCCCCTGCCTCACCCCGCACTCTAGCCTGTACAATTGCGACATGGCTCCCGACCATCGCACGCTGTTGACCTGGTTCCCATACCAATACTTGAAGATGTTGATAAGTTCTTCTGGTAGACTAGTGTTTTCTAACTTTTTCCATAAGATATCATAGGAAACCAGGTCAAAAGCCCTCGACAAATCTAGAAAGCATGCGTGTACTGCAGTTTGACGTTTGACATAGTATTTAACAGCGTGCTTAACACACAAAAAAACTGCACTCTCAGTAGACAGTCCGGCTTTGAAACCGAACTGATTATCATGAATTTTTACATGTAGAGTTAGCTGCGAGTTCAACACGCTGTCAAACACTTTTGATATCACTGTAGCAAGAGATATGGGTCTGTAATTATTTTTATCTGACAGATCGGCAGTTTTATTTTTAACAATAGGTACTACAATTGTTTTAATCATTGCTTCAGGCAGGTATGAGTGACATAAACAGATGTTAAAGAGCATAGACAGCAATCTCGGTAAGTGGGGCCCCGCATGCTGCAAATGTTCTATACTCAAATCATCATAGCCGGGAGATTTACCTCTTGTCATTGATTTAATAATCGACTGAACATCTTTCGATGTACTTCTAAAACCTATGTTTTCACCACTACGAACATTGATTATAGACTGCGAACGCCCCAAGGGCGATTTGACCATAAATTGCTGTCTAAATAAATCGGCTATTTCTCCGGGGTCACTCACGCCGGCGACACACACAGGAACAGCCGGTTTGATATTAAGTTTATTTGTGGCTTTCCAAAATGACCGAAAATCGTTTTTTGAATGGTGAGATGCCAATATATCCAATTTCAACTGTTCTTCGTGGTTTTGACACCATTTCAAGCGACCTTTAAAGATTTTCCTAGCCTCCCACATTTCGTCATAAATGACACCCAAATTTGGTTTGCCATACCAACACCATAAAGAAAATTTTTCCTTAGCTTTCCTGTGTGCGTCGCCAACGTGCAAGTTCCACCCTATAACAGGTCTCTTTTTGTTATGTGCACGTTTATTATGTTTACTGTACAACGCCGCATCCCTAATTGCATTTACAATATCGTTGTACAAATAGGTAGGATTTCAACCTGTGACCTCACAATTGCAAAAGCAATTTATAAATCCACTCATTTCCGTTTAGACACATCAACATCACGCAGCTCATCTTTACATAACAAAACATAACCTAATTTAAGACCTTTGGTTGCCATTTGTCGGTTTGTCGACCTTATTAACCCCGTTTACGAGGCGCCAACTTGCCCTTCAGAGGACCTAGTGTGACTTGACCTATTAACGAACAAAGACATCGACTAATAGACATCGATAGTGTCTCTGCTATTGTGTTATCTTTATTACATAACTAGCTGTCCCGCGCAACTTCGTGTTCGTAAATTATCCCCGTTTTTGCAATATTTCTCATTGCTGCTCCGCTCCTATTGATCGTAGCGTGACGTTATATAGCATATAGCCTTCCTCGATAAATGGGCTATCCAACAGTGAAAGAATTTTTCAATTCGGACCAGTAGTTCCTGAGATTACCGTATTTAAACAAACAAAATCTTCAGCTTTATAATATTAATATAGATATAAAACAATGACAATTCCCGCTCCCTGTCCCTAAGACTCGATAGCATTGGGATGGAGATATCTGCGAGGATAAGCAACCATCGAAACATTTGACAATCTCTCCTCCGCCTCGGAGAGCACGTTAAGCCGTTGGTCCTGCGTCCAATCTCTCTCCGATCGTGTCGGATTTCCGTCTCATCCGGCTATGAGAGTGACGGAATATAGAGTACACTTGTGCCTGCAAATGCGCATACATTTGTGCACTATAGGTACTATCTTTGTGTAAATTATAAGTACCCTTCTAATTATGTAATTTTTATATCTTCTTCCAAGAAATATTAACTTTTATAAAATGTCGTAAAAATAAAAGTTTATGGCTATGATGCAAGGAAGTCCCCTGCGAGATGATGCTAGTATTTCACAAATAACCCTGTATATATGAAAAATGAAATGAAAAAAGTATTTATTTTTCACACATTTTTTTACAAACTGTTTTATAGTTTGATGGAACTTTAAGTTCCATCAAACTATAAAACAGTTTGTTACTTTTAATGTGTAATATTAATGTGTATTTTTATTCTTGTCTATTCTATTATACCCAGCCATACGCACATAATACAATACCTATACGTAATGCTACGTAGGTACCGTACAATGCATGTGGGTTTAATAGGATTGGACTTATTATTAACTTATATATATATACTTAAATCTTATACCACATCAATATATGCATATACATTATCCTAAAGTTTGTCAAAATTTTTCTAATAGTGAGATTCTTAACCTGTTTTTAAACGATCCTTTTGTTAAATCCCTATTCCTCAATTCAAATCAATCAAATAATTTATTTGCCAGAACATGGTACATTAGATTTTACATAATTAATATTTTCGCATATTCTGCCCACATAAGGCGTGCAAATGTCATCATATATAAGTATCTATTTTATTTATTACAAATTAAATTAAATTTTACTTACATTATTTGGATATATTATTTAAATTTAACATCATTTTATACATAACATGTCACCACAATTAATATTAATATTACTTACAGCTACAGAGTTATTTTATCATCTAAATATTCCTTAGTGCTATAATATCCCTTATCTATCAGGAGTTTAAATAATTGTTTTTTAAATAATGTGATCGGCAAGTCACTTATGTTCTCAGGAAGATGATTGAATATAATTATACACATACAATATACATTTCGTTTATATAGCTCTAACTTTATCTGAGGCAGACGTAATCTATTTTTGTGTCTGGAGCGACTATTTTCATTATCACGCCATCTTTCAAAGAGGCAGGGATATTTTTTAACAAATATACAAATTTCATATATATATAAACAGGGTAACGTCAACAGTCTGTGTTTTTTAAATAGAGGCTTACAGCTATCCAAGAAGGAGACATTACATAACGCTCGTATACACTTTTTTTGGGTTTTAAAGACTCTATCTATGTCTACGGAATTACCCCAAATTATAATTCCGTATCTAAGTATTGAAGATACATATGCATGATAGGCTGCCATTGCCGTTTTCTGGTCAATAGTTTGTCTAATCCGTCTTAAGACAAAAATAAAGCGGTCTAATTTGTTGACAATTTTTTCGACTTGTGATTTCCAGTTACAATGTTTATCTACAGTTATACCCAAGAACACGCATTCATTTACTGTACTAAGTTGCATATCTTTGTAGTGGATTTCAAGATCTGTAGTGTGAGAATTGTATGTCTGAAATTGTATAATACTAGTTTTATTCATATTGAGATTTAAATTATTTTGTTTTAACCAGTTGAAAGCGTTGTCTAGAGCATTACCAATGTTAATTTCCAGGTTTGTCTGATTATTACTTTTAATTATTAAGGTCGTGTCGTCAGCAAATAAAATACAATCTTTTTTTATAGAGTCAGGAAGGTCGTTGATATATATAAGGAAGAGTAAAGGAGCTAAGATACTTCCTTGAGGGGTGCCAGTGTTATTTTGTCTAAAGTTAGATCTAAATGATTTTTGTCCTTGTTTAATGATTCTGGTAATTTCTACACATTGTTCTCTCTCCCCCAGATAACTCTTTATCCAACTATAAGCGTTACCGCGTATTCCGTACGCGGAAAGCTTCGATAAAAGTGTACTATGACAGACAAAATCAAAAGCTTTTGTCATATCTAAAAATACACAACCTATATTACGCCTACGATTTAAACTTTCCGTAATTTGTTTGATTAATGAAAAACAAGCTATAATATAATGGTAGGTATATCATTATAAATTTTTGGAACTAAATATTATCTACATTTTTGCCAAAATAGTTTTTGTAAGGAGCCATTTCTAAGCATTTATCTTTGTTTCTACTCGGTCTCTGCTGTACATAGTACCTATGTTTTAAATTCTTCGTTACAATATTGTTCTAATGCTATCAAAAATACCATCTTCTCATGGGATGATTCAACTTGGTTTTATCCTATCGATAAAACCAAGTTGAATCATCCTTTAGTTTATACCTACTTTAATAGACTTCAACATTATTTATCACTATACTGCCTTAGGTAGGTAAAGAATGTTGAAGTGAAAAATAATTATACCTTCTAAAAATTACCTATAAAGGTATGAGTACTTTCTAGAAAGTATGAAAATCACTGTGATGACCTACCCGTCTTAATAATAACCTAAAGCAAGATTTTCTTTTTTACGAGATGGAATTAGTAAGTACCTACCTAATTACCATTCATAAAAATTGGTTTGGTATTGCAAGTGGTGGACCTGGGGCCGTACCATGATCTTATAAGCGGTAAATAAACATCCTAATTTCGTACCATAATCCTGCGAAAAAGCAGGCGAGTCAGTGATGACATCACCAAACCGGCGGGCAACCTAGACTATTTGTCAATTCTTTCCACTTCAATGCAGTTCAACGAATAACAAGCGTGTCCGACTGTTACGAGGTCATGGGATCGATCCCCAACATGTGACCCAACCTGGCAAGTGCGAGTTGCTTGCATGGCACTGGAAGGAAGTATTTGATTCAACACCGATACACCAGCTACCACCGCCTTGGGGAAGCAATTGCCCGTCAAAACACACCGGTATAAAAAAATCATAATTCAAAATTCCCTAAAAGTAAAAGGAGACTACATACTAAAAGTCTTGCAGTCGAGTCTGGGGGGTACAATTGGCCCTGTTGCACCCACTTGAATCCGCGCCTGTGATACCGGCGGCGGCCTTAAAAAAGGAGGGGTATTCCTACAGAGGAAGCATAAAAGGCCTGTGTTCTTTAGTGAGAACGTGAAAGGCTGATTATGTCATGCATATGCTCACCCTGGATTGAATCGGGAAAGATGGGCGAGTGAGCTTCGGGGGGGGGGGGAGAAGTTTGAACGCATATATCCCCCTCCGCCTGGCTACGGCTATGACGTCATATTATATAAGTAAAAAATCCTAACGATTCCACTGTCATTGCTGACGCTACAACAACAAAGATGTGTCTATAGATGGTATCCGTGAATGTAACCTCAGGCAGAATGTTTTGTTTGTCTAGACCAGTTTATTTTGTTCTCCTTAACACGAGGTCATTCGTACCTAGGGTTGCCATCTTTGCCATAAGCTATATGCATAAAATCGGGATACTTTACCAAATCCAGTTTGTTAACAAGAACGTGAGGAGTTGAATTGTAATAATGCACAGCTACAATCTACATATATTTTTTTATAAACTCGGAAAATCGGCCATTTAGATTGTAATGTAATGTCCTTTTCTCTGTCTATCTAGGCTTTGCCTTGCATCGTAAACGTTACCTAGTGAATGTAATAAGTCATCAACGGAATTGATATGACTCTATACAAGTACAAGTAGACTTATTACAAGTGAATACCTACGGTATTTTGTGTTTCAAATGGAGGTTCATAAAGGGGTCTGCAATTAAATGATTTGCACTGACTTGTTGTTGGGCTTGTTTGTAAAGGTGTCGAATTGTTTAAAAGTTTGCGAATTTGGCATTACATGTATGTACCAACATGTAGAATCCCGACGTATCATAAAAGTTGTTTTGCATCCTAAGTGAATAAAGTTTTTTTTTTGTAAGTTTCGTTATTTTACATTTATTTACGAGTATACTTGAAAGATGATTCAGGTCATGTGACTCGTCATGATCACATCAATGTACCTAATTGGTACTTACGAGTTAGTACTCATAGCACGTCATTTATATTATGGGTCCTGCAAGATCTTAGAATGGGAAACTCCTGAGTTTTATGGTGCTTTGCCAACCCTGTACATTCCCGCCTGGGATATTTTATATTGTAGAGTTAGAGACTGCATTTTTTTTTACTTAATCCAAGGTGTTAACTTATTCTCTGCTAAAAATGATATTGTCTTTTTTGTTTACGGCTATTATTTTTGTCAAAATCATTTTCATCAATTTCAGGCATTTCTGCCGAATAAAATCAAAACTGTGTCCATCCAACCAACTGCGCAAGGTTTTATATCGTTATTACTTTTATTTAATGTATTCAAACAACTCAAATTTATACTTCCACCTTCTTGGAGCAGAGCCCTTATCCAGTATAAGTAGAAGTGATCTGATGCTGAAGAGGGCACAAACACGAGGGGAGCTAGAGTATATCTACTTTAAATTAGAGTTCTGAGAATACTGTGTCTTCTATCTGGAAATTTATATCTGTAACCGTTATTATAAAGGTTGAAAATTAAAAATCTGTTTCACTTCAATATATAAGCACCTTAGTAAACTGGTTTTACTTTTATGTAGGTGCACAAAGTAATCTTATACACGTAATCAAAGAAAATTGAAATAACTGGACAGGAAGTTGAGTAAAAATAATTATTAAGTAAAAAATATGCGAATAGTTGATTAATTAACATGATTAATTGTATGCGCATTACGTGATTTACTTAATCAAAACATGCATACAGATTAAATAATGAAAACAAGTTTTATTTTATTTGAATGGATTATAATTGTATAAAGCCAGTATCTAAGAGTAGTATTTTTAAATTATGTATTTTAATAGATAACGAAATGAAATCTAAAGCTTTATTATGTAATCATAAATACAAAATCACGATTAAATAATTATCATAAATCAGTACCTACTTACACACTCGTGATTGGAGTGGAGAGTGGACATAAAAATAGGATACGATTTGAAATTGACACCTAGTAAATTGACACTGACAATTTGTAATCTCTAATCTATAGTCGTTTAAAAATAAAATTACATAAATAATCTAATAGGTTGTCTACGGATTTGTAAATAATCGTGACACACGGTCACGGCTACTCGACCGCAAACTCGATGATTCATTTCGAGGCACCGAGGCACTGGACTTTGGACATACAGCCAGTTACGCTCTCGATTTCAGTTTTTTTTTTTTCTATTTTATTACTGTCTGGTGATGGTGACCTCCTTTTATTGGAAACGTTATTTTTATTGGACTTTTTACATTGTTTTTGTACAATATGCCTTTCTCGTTACTTTTATGACTATTAAGTTTTTTTTAGTATGATTGATGACGATAAGTCAAAGACCTTTTAGCAATGTTATAGTTTTTATGTTTTATGCTTAAAATAATTAACTGAATTGCTTTACATTGGCAACTATAGTTATGTGCTTGAACTAATTGAATCAAACAGAAACAAAATATTAATAACAAACAAAACTATTGTTCGCAATGGTTGGTAAATGGCAGTAATGGCGGCAATTCAGGTTCTGAACAAAAGCCAGGATGTTCGGCGGGCGCGCAGTTTACCGCCCGTATCCGGGGCGAGGATGACGTATCAGATGTCACTCACTGGACTTTATGGTCACGGTTTTATAAAAAGAACTCGTTAACCGTTTCGAACATTGTTTTTTTTTTATGGCTACTGTTAGTTATATTATTTTCCGTCAACTGCTTGTTGAAAAATTCACGTTCTGATTCGTCTTTAAAGATACTAATAAGGAACAAAGACCTATCAGATGTGTTTGTGTGTGTGTGGTGTGTGTGTGTGTGGAAGTGGTGGATTGGAATCGAGCAGTCTTTCCAGCAGTCACCAGTGTTAAGTATTAACAGCATAAATACTTGTGCGGATTTTGCAAGTGTTCCACGTATTTTCACATGTTAAACGCGGATCTTTGAAAATGATTCCAGACCATTTTCATACGTCATGGTCGATGTTTATATATATTTTTTAAAACGAAAATGTATTTATATTGTTTTCCTAACTAGGCTAAAACCTTGTTGTATTAGGCTCTACGCCAAACCGTAGTAAATTGAAATTGTATTGTTAGTAACAATACACGAGAATCAAGTTGGCAAGCCAGCTGGTTACCTAACTTGGCCACACTTTGACTTGTGCAGTTATAAACCGTGTTCACACTGACATTTAAAATATTACTTCGTTACACAATGCTGTAAAGTTTCGAAAGTATTTACATACACGGACAGTACTCCGAATTTTGTTACTAAGTTCATACTATAATGCCTTTATTAGGCTAATTAGTTATCTCACAATAACAGCATTTTTTGAAATTAAAATAAACTCGAACTTTAAATAATGCACTTTTCACTCAAACCATAGACAACGGCTATGCAAAAAAATTATGCCATTTCATTCATGTCTTAGTTTCTACGTGAGAACAAACGCACTTTAGCAAATAATAGTGTTTACCCGTAATTAGTTATAATACTAAGATTTATTTTTTGTTACAGAGATTATAATGTTTTTTTTTTTTGTTCACAGTTGTGGTAGACGTAGACGACAGACCGATCTGCGTAGAAATCTGTGATACTGCGGGACAGGTGAGCAGGCTACTTTATTATTTCCTTTTTTTACTGCGATGATTAAGCCTTTGCGGGAATAGAATCATAAAATCTATTCCACAGGATTTAAGTAATACGATAGATAAAACTACTATAAATTGTCCGGTCTATACATTACTACTGGATAAATACAAAGTAATGTATACTAGCCTGTTGGTCTAGTGGTTAGTGACCATGACTGCTAAGCCGGAGGTCGTGGATTCGTTTCCCACCCAGGAAAAAACATTGTGTGATGAGCACGATGATTTACTCTGCGTCTGGGTGTAATTTATCTATAATATGTAGGTATATCAGTTGTCTGGTTACCATAGTACAAGTTCTGCTTAGTTTGGGATCAGATGACATTGTGTGAGTTGTCCCAAGATATTTTTGTTACAAGACATTATTAGTGCTACGTAATTGTAAAATCAACCACTGCGGTGTACATTGTAAATTCTATCTTCGCAAAGTACACAAACTTATGTGATGACTGTTCTGGTGGCGCAAAAGGTTCGATTCCCACGCGGGACACCACTTTGTTGTTACTTGAGTGTACAGGCACAAAGCCTGTGATTTATATGTTAGTAAAATCCTCTACGACATACAGGGTTTGTACTTTCAAGAAACAAGTGTTTTATTTTGTCAGCAATTATTAAAATATATACATATATTACGGGTCTTAATCGCGTGAATAATTTAAGGTAAAATACCTTGTTTATTGCCCGATGTTTCGACCGTATTGCAACGGCCGTGGTCACGGGTAGACTCTACGGCCGTTGCAATACGGTCGAAACATCGAGAAATAAACAAGGTATTTTACCTTAAATTATTCACGCGATTAAGACCCGTAATATATATATTTTCATAATGTGTACAAATCGCGAAAGTTTATCAACATTTGTCAGCAATTTCAATGTAGAGTAAGTAACTACCATTGACTGACGTATAAACCCTTTTAAATTATAAAGTAAATAGAGAACGTCAAAGAGGGAAAACTCGTGAGGCCGTCTCTTTGACAGGTATTGTCCACAAAGTAGCGTTGTCTCGTTCTAGAGGTCAATTTTATGTGGTTATGGCGCAGTCCAGGAGACGAATTCACGTATTTATAGCAGTGCAGTTGCAGTTAAGTTTCGATTAAAACGGCTATTTTCATATTCTTGTAACTTTGGGATCGATCTTAAAAACGCTTGCGCATCGTACTAGAATGTAGTTATTTTGCTCTCGAGGCGCATACTTGACGCAAGCGTGTTTTAGTTTGATCCCAAAGTTACAAGAATACAAAAATGGCCGTTTTAATCGAAATCTAACTGCAATTGCACTGCTTTTTTTTTTCAATTTTCAAAAAAAAACGTCAATGATAACTACGTAGTTCATAGATTATTTCCATACATAGAGTTTGAATCGTCTAAAAATAAATAAAACCCATGTTACCAAGTTAGATAATGTCATGAAATCAAACAATATCATTTCTAACATCCATCTTTGATGTTGTTATCATAAAGCGATCGCCGTGACATAATTTCATATCATATCAAAGGAAACCAATATCAATTACTTAGCAATCAGATAACAGTTAGATATTTGTTTCTATGTATTGTATTATACCTACCTACTGCGAAATGTAATCTATACTAATATTAAATACTGAAGAGTTTGTTTGTTTAAACCCGATAATTTTAAAATAAAATTCTTTTACTGTTGGATAGCCCATTTATCATAGAAGGCTATAGAAAAATGTTGCAAAAACGGGGAAAATTGACGCTTACGAAGTTGCACGGGATCCTTACATACTGCCTCTGTGGCGCGGTGGGAGTGTGTCCGAATGCTACGCTAGAGGTCGTGGGTCCGATTCCCACACGGGACACTTTATGTGATCCAAAAATTGTTGTTCCGGGTCTGGGTTTACTTTATGTCCGTGATTATGTTTGTAAAGTCCGCCCTGACACAGGGCTTGACGTAATAACGTCTTATAAATTGTCTTTTTAGCGATTGCAGCAACATGCGATACAATTGGTTGGTTGTTAGTTAACTACAATAAAATATAATATTTTATACTAGCTGTCCCGCGCAACTTCGTATGCGTAAATTTTCCCCGTTTTCGCAACATTTTTCATTGCTGCTCCGCTCCTATTGGTCGTAGCGTGATGTTATATAGCCTATAGCCTTCCTCGATAAATGGGCTATTCAACAGTGAAAAAAAAATTCAATTCGGATCAGTAGTTCATGAGATTACCGCGTTTAAACAAACAAACAAACAAACTCTTCAGCTTTAAAATATTAGTAGGTATAGATACCGCGTTTAAACAAACAAACAAACTCTTCAGCTTTATAATATTAGTATATATAAATTAGACAATAGGTGTGGACAAGTAGGTCTTAAAATGCTTTGAAAATAAGTGTTTTTCCACAATTTAACATGTTTTTGAATCTAATAGCATGAAAACGAATACTTAAAGTAATGATTTGACGAAAGGAACTAAGACGTCATAGGTTGTTATTCCATACACATTTCTATAGAGCAAGTCGTTTTGACATTTCATAAAAATAGTTTAATTTAAATTGACAGTCAACATTCGTATTGGAACTAAAGCTATTAAGCCTATCAGAGAATGACGATTGCAGCGACGTGCGATACAATTTGAACTAAAGCTGTCACATACATGCATTGTTTATTACAACATCATCAATGTTTTCATAAGAAATTATCACGTAAAATTATCGTCCGTAAACCGACTTAGACAACATTTTTTTCTAAAATCTAAGACCAATATCGACGCTTTACGTCTGTCATTTATCCCACGGGTTGCAGTCACCTGGCGCCATATTTTTCTAACAAAAGGCGGGAACACATGAATTAAAAAAAAAATAGCACGTGTGCTAATCTATAACCGTCGTTTTTTTTTTTCATTGACAATGAGCGATGGTGCAATTCCCACAGTTTCTCTACCTGTGAGGCTCAGAAAAAAGTGAAGTAGTGTAGTTTTATAGAATCCACCTACAACAATAGTAATGCAGGTGGTGTGTGGGTATCACCTGCTTTACTGGCTTTCCTGCATTCATTGATTGCAAATAACAACTGCCGCTCGGCACTCCCTATTTGGTATCTATACTTATACTAGCTGTCCCGCGCAACTTCGTCAGCGTAAATTTTCCCCGTTTTTGCAACATTTTTTATTGCGGCTCCGCTCCTATTGGTCGTAGCGTGATGTTATATAGCCTAGAGCCGTCCTCGATAAATGGGCTACCCAACAGAAAAATATTTTTTCAATTTGGACCCGTAGTTGAACAAACTCTTTAGCTTTATAATATTGTTAGACTAGCTGTCTCGCGCAACTTCGTATGCGTTAATTTTCCCCGTTTTGGCAACTTTTTTCATTTTTAGCCTTTTTAGGGTTCCGTTGCCAAAATGGCATAACGGAACCCTTATAGTTTCGACATGTCCGTCCATCCGCAGCTTAGCTCAAAGACTGTTATTGTTAGAAGGTTGTAATCTTGCATGGATACGCACATTACTTACGCCGATAAAGTGGAATAATAAAATTTTGAAAAACATTTTTAACACAAAAAACATTGAGGGATATGTAAAGTGGGGATGTGATTTTATTTCTCACCTACCCCATCGTGTTGGGTATCATTAGATAGGTCTTTTAAAAACGTTTAGGGGTTGTTAAGACTATTTTTAAATCTAGGGATCCGTTTGTGAAATATTAAGCTTTAAAGTACAAATTTTTGTTAGAGTCAAGTGTCCCCTCCCCCTGCCAGCTAAACGGTTGATGTAAGGTATGTGAAAAAATCACGGTAGTAGTACATATAGTGTAATTAAAAGAAAAACAATCAGACCTAAGTAGGCTTTACAAGTTTACGAGTAACAGCTGATCAAATGATAAGTAACAAAATTTGCGTTTGTTTTCGTTTTTCAAATAAATTACATTGCAAATTATTATTATGTAGGTAGGTATAACGTTATAACTATGAAACAAAAACAACACAAAACCTATTTCTTAAGCCGCATTATTCGGATGGGGGAAGGGGGGGCACTACAGAAACCTACATTGTTCGTGGCCCGACATGCACCGGTTTTTTAATAAAGCGTTTTTTAAATAAAACTAATGTTTTCATTATATTACAAACAAATAACATTAATTCCTTAAACTGTAATTCATATTTTAATAACTTTTACCTACCTACAAGTTAGTTCATGACTGTATCATGCTTTAGGCCATCATACTGTGCGTCCAGTGCCTATAAAAAAATACTTATTTTTTTTTATGATTTATGTAAAAGTATCACAAATCATATTCCATTAAGGGAATCACGTGTGCCAAGCCAACAACGTTCCGTTCTGAACATATCACAATAGTTTTATTCGTATTCTGTTCTGCACCAACGATCTACACATTATCGAAAAACGTGACGTTAATATATTATAGGTAGAAATCATTTCTGAACAAATTACGTTATTGTATTGTTATATTATGATTTATACTATTTGCTATTTATGATGTTGTCGCCTGTCGCCAATATGATTGCATATTTACTTTTGAAAGAAATAAAAACTTTTTAACAAAAAATATTACCGACTTCAAAAATAAATACAAGGCAACTAAAAAGCAAAAAATAATATACCTAGAATGACAAAAACAAATTAAACATTTTGAAGTTGGTGCCGAATAAAACATAAAGACTACTATTTCATGGCACCAACTTCTTCAAAATGTTTAATTTGTTTTTGTCATTCTAGGTATATTATTTTTTGCTTTTTAGTTGCCTTGTATTTATTTTTGAAGTCGGTAATATTTTTTGTTAAAAAGTTTTTATTTCTCACTTTTTAGTGGGTTGGTTTATAATTCACTTAAGTTACAATAGGCTTATGTCATCTGCTGAAATCCTTTTACGAAATATTGCTTGCCCCGATGCAGGGCCGTTAATTGTTGAGGAGTTTACTATCAGCTTTATTACATTGAATAATAGTAGTATATCGAGATTAAAGTGCTACTCAATACCATATTAAAGTACTTAATTGAATCGCAAACTGTGAAATATTGAATAGGTCTGCTCGTAATTTTTGGTCTTCATCATCAGTTCCACTTCACCAATCGGTGTTTTTTAAGAGTAAATGCACGAATCACTATGAAATATACCTAAATCACTGTAGGTGTGCTTTTAATATTTTAAGAGTTCCCTCGATTTCTCCAGGATCCCATCATCAGATCGTGATCTGATGGCAATGGGACCAACTTGGAAGTATACCCTTTCAAACACAAAAACAATTTTTCAAATCGGTCCAGCCGTCTTTGCGTAATCGGTGAACAAACATACAAAAAAAAAAAAAAAAAAAAAAAAAACATACAGACGAATTGAGAACCTCCTCCTTTTTGAAGTCGGTTGAAAACACTTACAAAGAAAGAAAATCATTGACGTAGAGACCACTCTCACTCCCCTGTCAAAGGCCGCACGAGCTTTTCTCTCTTGCACGCTTTGCAGTCAATATTTACTTTTTTTTTCTTTTTTTTTTTTTAAAAAGCCGACTCCCGCATTAGGATACAAGCCCTGTATCGCGGGGGACTTTACAAACATACAAGTCACGGACACAAAGTATACTTGGAACAACAATTTGTATATCACACAAAGTGGTGTCCCATGTGGGAATCGAACTCACGACCTATTGTCCTCCAGTCGGACACACTCCCGCCGCGCCACAGAGGCTTGAAAGGAAGTAATGGCGGAAGGAATTAAATTGAAAGGAATGGCGTGGTCCTGGTCTATACGTCACTGGTGGCAATGTAGCCAAGCGATAGAATCATTTCAGAAAAGCTAATAAATTTCAAACCACATTTTTGGATGACTTACATAAAGGTATTTAATATTTCACTCAAATAAGAATCGCCTGAGAAGGATTAGAAACATTTCGTTTGTAGATATTGTACGTAACAGTAGATAACTAAACGCTAACCGAACCAGACAAGTTCTAATGATGACTGGTATGGTCACTTGGCTTGACATAATTACTAATGGCCTGTCGAAATTAATGCAATCGGCTTATGTTCTATAGATACCATAGATACCATTGTTGTTAATTAAAAAGTAGAGTACGAGTAATAAGATGGCGTCCTGCACCCTTTGTCAGAGAAGAGAGAGCTGCGTCTGAGTCTAGTTTCAAAAACATAAAAAATCTAAACTAGGCAGTAGGCAGGTTCCTAATTCTTCTTCGTATTGGTTCACATTTCCTCTTTTTTACCTGACTGTAAGGAAGGGTTATGTTTTTCGCGCGTATCTTGTTTGTATATGTATGTAATGTTCTTTATTACCTGATATCTCACAATTCACTGAACGGATTTATACAAATAAGACGTCGTTAGTTTCATCTTGATCGCCCAAGTGTTCTTAGATATGTGACGTTTGAAAAAAACAAACATGGCGGCTGTGAGATGTGAAAAAATACTGCAAAATGGGTATCAAATTATAGAGCTCTTCTTAAGCATTTCAAAAAGGTATAAAATGATTATGAATGTAATACTAAAAAAAGTTAGTTAGCAACTATTCTTTTCTCAATTTTCAATACTTGATAATAGGTGTGATAAAAGTTAGTTGTTACATCGGTTACGTCCTACAACTACTAAAAAGAATTAAATAAAATGTATGGGATCTTGTTTCCATCTTTTTTGTGCAGGCGGGTTTTTTTATTTTTTTATTACCTGTTGAGGTTATGTACCTAGTTGCAATCCAGGCGGGGTTTTTTATTTATGTCATACCATGAAATGATTAAACACTAACTCCATAAAGATTAGGGCTTATGAGACCTTATCTACATAACACGTATTTATAGGTATATTTACACAAATTACAAACAGTTAAATGAAGTTGTGAAGGTGATAACAACTTAGTTTGATCAGAACTTAAAAAAAAAAGAAATAGGTATCCAAGTCGTTTGTGTGGAGAGCGAGCAAGACAATCCATACTTGGATAGTATGTTCCATATTATCCATACTAATATTATAAATGTGAAAGTAACTCTGTCTGTCTGTCTGTTACTCTTTCACGCTCAAACAACTAAACCGATTTAGATGAAATTTGATATGGAGATAGTTTGAGTCCCGGGGAAGGACATAGGATAGTTTTTATCGCGCTAACCGACATCTTTTCGGGCGGAGCCGCAGGCGAAAGCTAGTACAATAAATGTATTTAATTTCGATATTTTCTGTATTAATCTGAACACGGTTCCTCACCGTTTCCAGATTAGGTAATACAGAAACGGGTGCTGAGTGAGGACTTCTTCTGTAGTTTTTTAAAATGCCTAGCTGACCCGCGCAACTTCGTGTGCGTAAATTTCCCCCGTTTTTGCAACAGTTTTCATTGCTGCTCCGTTCGTATTGGTCGTAGCGTAATGTTATATAACCTATAGCCTTCCTCGATAAATGGGCTATCCAACAGTAAAATATTTTTTCAATTCGGACCAGTTGTTCCTGAGATTCGCGTTCAAACCAACAAACAAATTCTTCAGCTTTATAATATTAGTATACATATTTATTTTTAAGTTAGTTTATTATTTGTGGTCTGTTGGGTTCATGTAACTTCTACAAACAATTATAATATAATACTGAACTGTTACAATGCTAATACTGCTTAGTTCAGTCTACACACAAATTTTTATTTTTAATAAATTATGTATAAGTGAAATTCTTTTAGTGGCTACCTGTTACATATATCTTAGTATTCAAATATAATAGTCATTTGCTGTTGGTTTTCCGAACATAAATAAATAAATAAACAATCAAAAATCGGTAGGAAATTAAATCAATAATAATTATGTTTTTTTTTTTATATCTTGGGACAACTTACTCAACGCTATCTGATCCCAAACTAAGCTTGTACTATGGAAACTAGACAACTGATAAACATACTAATATATTTCTAATTACATACATCCCTACTAATATATAAATGTGAAGGTAAGTTTGTTTGTTACGCTTTCACGCGAAAACTACTCAACCGATCCACATGAAATCTTGTACACATATTCTTGGAGGTATTAGAAGTTACATAAATTATAAAAAAAGGGGAAAATTTACGCAGACGAAGTTGCGCGGGACAGCTAGTATTATATATAAATAACACCCAGACACAGAAAAAACTATCGTGCTCGTCACATAAAGTTTTATTCTGGGTGGGTAATCGAACCCACGACCTCCGGCTTAGCAGTCAGGGTCACTACCACTACACCAACAGGCCAGTCAGTCAGATTATATAAAATCAAGCCATAATGTTATACCAATTAAGATCGACAATAAAACGCGATTTATCTGGTTGTTTCTCTGTCACCACATACGACTCTACTATTGTAAGCAAATGACACGATATTATGACTATGAATCAGTTATGAAACTGATGAAAGTGAAATGTACTGTATGTACGTGAGTTTATTAATATGTGTCTTTGTAAAAGTAATAGAGAAACCTCTCCAGGGGCTAGTGCAAAGTGTGAGAACGCATATTATTACAGTCCGTTTGTTTTAAACTTTCTTTTTCGTTTTGTATCTTTTATGTACAATAAATTGAATATACGATAAATTGGCTTTCCAACACTAAAATAATTTTTCAATTCGAACCAGTAGTTTCTGAGATTATCGCGTTCAAACAAACAAACAAACAAATTCTTCTGCTTTGGCTGTCCTAGTAGTAGTAGTAGCTAGCTGTCCCGCGCAACTTCGTATGCGTAAATATTTCCCGTTTTTGTAACAGTTTTCATTGTCGCTCCGCTCCTATTGGTCGTAGCGTGATGTTATATAGCCTATAGCCTTCCTCGATGAATGGGCTATCCAACAGTAAAATAATTTTTCAATGCGAATCAGTAGTTCCAGAGATTATCGCGTTCAAACAAACTCTTCAGCTTTATAATATTAGGATAGATTAAGAGTTCATTTTGTTATTTGTCGATATTTTGAACGGAATGGAAACAAAACGCAAAGAACTTTGACCACAGAATAGTTCCCATTATAAATATAATTGTTTTATTTTTTATTCTGTATTAATTTTATTTTCTAAATATGGATGTTATGTCTGAATTAAATGCATTATTATTATTAACAAATGAAGAGAAAAGTTCAAGTTCAGAAATTCTTGTACCTTTCCTAGCCCTGCAAGACTTTCTAACTGAGTACTTACTAGCTGACCCGCGCAACTTCGTCTGCGTAAATTTTCCCCGTTTTTGCAACATTTCTCCGCTCCTTATTTCTCCACTATTTAATGGATGTTATTATACATATAAACCTTCCTCTTCAATCACTCTATCTATTAAAAAAAACTGCATCAAAATCCGTTGCGTAGTTTTAAAGATTTAAGCATACATAGGGATATAGGGACAGAGAAAGCGACTTTGTTTTATACTCTGTAGTAATTTTAAAATTAACCCCGTATACTATTCTCACTACAGCAGCTTAGCTTGCATATCTAATGTACATTCCGATTAGTTTCTCAACTCCTGTACAAACGCAATCTCCAATCAAACACCGATATACAATCTTGCTTATAAGGAGTCATCATATTGTTAAGGGAAGTGATGTAACTTGCCATATTTAGCAAGTATTATTAGAACTCTTGCGCACTGCTTCGATACGGCCTCGGATCACGTTCGCTGATTGTAATGGTTGCTCGGTTGCTTCAGATCTGTGTTTTTATAGAGACACTTCCAGGCGAATTCAAGTCAATTGCAAGTTAATTATATATTGTAAGTAAGGTACTTAGGTCGTCGCATTTGTTAAGACTTATGCTGTCACAGTCACTCAAAGGTTTATTACCCTACTGTAAAGAAGGGTTATGTTTTTTGCGCGTATCTTGTATGTAATATTCTTTATTACCTGATATCTCACAATCTACTCAACGGATTTATACAATTAAGAAGTCGTTAGATTCGTCTTGATCGCCCAAGTGTTCTTAAATATGTTACGTTTGTAAAACGATATTGACTGCCTCTGTGGCGCGGTGGGAGTGTGTCCGACTGCTACGCAAGAGGTCGTGGGTTCGATTCCCACACGGGACACCACTTTGTGTGATCCACAAATTGTTGTTCCGGGTCTGGGTGTAATTTGTGTCCGTGACTTGTATGTTTGTAAAGTCCCCCGTGACACAGGGCTTGTACCTTACTGCGGGAGTTGTCTTTTAAAAATAAAAAAAAAAATAAAAATAAAAAAAAAAACAAACATGGCGGCTGTGAGATGTCAAATTAAACATACTGCGATATGGGTATCAAATTAAAAGGCTTATCTTAAGCATTTCAAAAAGGTATAACTTGATTATGACTACAATACTAAAAAAGTTAGTTAGCAACCATTCTTTTTTCAATCATCAATACTTGACAATAGCTGTGATAAAAGTTAGTTGTTACATCGGTTACATATTAGGTACACCACTAAAAAGTATTAAATAAAAACAATAAATTATAAAAATAAAAAAAACCCGCCTGCACAAAAAAGATGGAAACAAGATCCCCTACATAATTATATAATTTCATGCAGTCGGAGGCACTTTACTAAGTTCATAAAGCCTTCGACTTCGACAACTAACTTTAGCTATTGTCAAGTATTGAAGATTAAAAAAAGAATGGTTGCTAACTAACTTTTTTAGTATTAGAATTTTAAATGGAATGACATATAAAGTTTAAAATTTTATTCTGTATTTATTTTAAGTACTTTTTTTTTGTTTTTTTTTTGTTATGTATATTATGGTCTTTGCATGTATGGAATGCTGAAAGTTGTGTGTAATGTTTCCGAAAAAACTGTACAGACGCCCGTGAAGTCACCGATGGCTTCAGCTGAAAAGCTGCGCTGCAGTCCGCTGTAGCATAAGCTGAGCTGCGGCCCTTTAAATTCACACAGCTTTGTAATTGTGAATTTAATGAATTATTTTTCTTCTTCTTCTTTCTTCTAAAGCCAAATATTCGGTAGATCATAAATTAGATATATTTCGGGACTTAATTGCGTGAATTATTTAAAGGTACGAACCTTTTATTTATCCGACGTTTCGATCCTTTAAATAATTCACGCGATTAAGTCCCGAAATATATCTAATATGTATAAAAATCGCGAAAGTTTAAAAACAATAGATGATAAATTGTTTATATCATTGTATTCTAGTCGTCCCATAATAATTAGGTAAATGGCTTTTATGGTGTTGATGGAAACACAACGGGAGGATATTGCCAACTACGTAGCAGTGGCGGAGGGGCCTAAGCACACCATTCTTTTCGGTTTCCCTTTGAATTGTAGTTACTTAACATTTTTGGTATAAAGAACCGTGTATACCAAAATAGATATATGATGTCGTATGTAAATTTTTTAGCACTTCGTTTAGCCCTTCGCTACTGCTAGGTAGGTATAATGAATGAATTAGAAGGTTAACTACGACAGAAACGTGGCATAAGTATCTGTTTTCGTTAAGCTCTATTGCCCATAGGTTGGAGTTCATGTGATCTCTAATCAGTTTTATGTGTAGGTAGTTAATGACAGGTATATTTTCCGCCATTTTCATAATTCCTTTAGCTGTTAAAATTTAATAACTCCGAGTAATGTGTGTGGAAATACTTGAAAGAAATATGTTAAGTTATTGGCAAAGAATCTTTTGTTTAGTGAACCATAAAAAACATGCCAATGGTACGACAATTATTTTAACTTCGTATATTTCCACTTTACTTTCTCATATAATGCACGTCACTCTGCGGCAAAACTATTGCTCGTAGCGTGAAGTTATATAGCCTTCCTCGATAAATGGGTATTTCAATTCGGCTCAGTAGTTCCTGAGATTACCGCGTTCAAACAAACAAACTCTTCAGTTTTATAATATTAGTATAGATTAGTATAGATAATAAGTTACGTAAAAAGGTTGTGCTGAGGTGAAGACCACAACAGCTGACCACTGCGGCCCAGCGAACTAAAGGAAGGATAGCTATCTTCGATTCAAAGTGACCCTGGTGGAACCTACGACCAATACGAAAAAAAAGACACAGTTGTTCTTCATTGCTCAATTGCCAAGGACATAAATAACACTACAAGTGTTCCTATAGTACCTACCTAATTTTTATGCAACTAGCAGTTGCATGCATAAATGAAAAAAGCAAAAAATCCATAATGAATACTATTTCATTATGTTTATTGCCAGTTTGACATCTATACCATACTATTTAACAATATTGTCAAGCATATTACTATTTTGTCTAATTAATTTTAAAGAATATCGGCCCAGAGCAGTGTACAGAGGCCATTATTCGTCAGTTGTTAATGTCAATAGTAACTTTCACCCACGACTTTTTACACTCTAATCGTTAACTTTTTTATGGTCGTGTTTGACAGTTTTTGATTGATAGATTGTATGAGAAAGGGTGACGAAGATAACAATAGTATTGTGCCAATACTTGATCTAATATCGACGAAGAAAGTAGGTTTTAATCGCAGTTTTGGTATCGATTTCGGTGACAAACTTGGTTACTTTTTTATTTTTTTTATAGACAACTCCCGCATTAGGGTACAAGCCATGTGTCGCGGGGGACTTTAGAAATATAAAAGTCGCGGACACTCTCAAACTCGGAACAACAATTTCTGGATCAAACAAAGTGGTGTCCTGTGTAGGAATCGAACCCACGATCTCTTGCGTAGCAGTCCAACACACTTCCAACGCGCCACAGAGGCAGTCAAACTTACAAATTACTTATTAGATATATTTCGGGACTTAATCGCGTGAATTATTTAAAGGTACGAACCTTTAAATAATTCACGCGAACAGCAAATTTCATTTACGTTGGGTAAATAAAAGGTTCGTACCTTTAAATAATTCACGCAATTAAGTCTTGAAATATATCTAATATGTATAAAAATGGCGAAAGTTTAAAAACAATAATTACAAATTACTGTTAAAATTTTCGGAAAATAGGTTATACAAATTAAAAAGATTAAAAGCAATAAACGGAATTAATTAGTAGGTAATCAAATATTGCATCATTATTTACAAGAATACTATTTACTTCTTGATTCTCATAAGATGTTACAAAATCCGGAAAACAGAATTTCCGCCTCTTTATTGAGCAATAATAATAATCATCAATCGTAGTTACGTTATATTTTATGTCCATTTTTTATGTCCATTTAGATTGAGGAGCCACTTTTAGTATCTTAATGAAGGTAATACACTTTTTCTTTTTAGTTTTTAAGCTATTGCTTTTATCTGCGTTGAGCGCGGCGACCGAATCAAGAAATTCCGTAACGAAAATAAAACCTAACACCCCCACTCCGCCTACTATGTAGCTCGGCCGAGCGTTCGCTTAACGTATATGTATATGGTACGACTGTACGAAGCTCGCACGGATCGAGACGAGCTGCTCTGAAATGTAATGCAAAAAAAAATAAAAAAATAAATAAATAAGTAATTATAATTGCATAAGTTGATAAAAAATGCTATGCAATAGCTTTACCGCGGCAGTCCCCGAGTGCCACACATTTTTTTTATTTAGTTAAAAAAATAACTACTATTAGCAATGTGGGATTTTGAGTCCCACATTATGCTCAATGGTTTGATTGGTTTGTGTTAGGAGTGGGTTCACGTCGGTGGTATAATGGGTAGGATTCGAAGCTGCGAGCCCATGATTTGTAGTATATACATATACTTCACAAGTTATAAGAAAACTAGCTGTCCCGCGCAACTTCGTATGCGTCAATTTTCCCCGTTTTTGCAACATTTTCCGTTGCTGCTCCGCTCCTATTGGTCGTAGCGTGATGTTATATAGCCTATAGCCTTCCTTGATAAATGGGCTACCCAACAGAAAAATATTTTTTCAATTCAGACCCGTAGTTTCTGAGATTACCGCGTTTAAACAAACAAACGAACAAACTCTTTTCTCACCGGAGGACGGGCAGCAGCATCCTCTGCGTACTTGGCGTGGCGATTATGGCAAATACCTCCAGGATCTATAATAAGTAGGTTCTACTAGACCCGTGCCCAGCCGTGGGACATCATATATGTTGATATGAGAATACCCATGGCAATACCCATTCTTACCCTAATCCTAAAAATGATTTTATTTTTAATGTGCGAGCGAATTAGCTGCAGTCGACATACCTATTTAAAGACAAATAGTTACCTAAACGAAATTACCAATATAGAATACAAACCTACCAAACCAGAAAATAATATAAAAAGATTCAGAGATTCAGAGATTTTGACGGCCTCTATGGCGCGGTGGGACTGTATCCGACTGCTACGCAAGAGGTCGTGGGTTCGATACCCACCCAGGATAAAACTTTGTGTGATGAGCACGATGGTTTATTCTGTGTCTGGGTGTTATATAACTATAATATGTATGTATTTAGAAATATATAAGTATGTTTATCAGTTGTCTGGTTTCCATAGTACAAGATCTGCTTAGTTTGGGATCAGATAGCGTTGTGTGAGTTGTCCCAAGATATTATTATTATTATTCAAAAATATTTTATGAAATATTGTATCGATTTAAAACAGATCATATTAGATCCAGACTTTAACAAAATATGATGTAATTTCTATTCACTATCAACACGCGTAAATGCGATATAAAATCAATGCGTTTCCAATTCGTTATCTGTGGTAATTAGTCGTTTGGAATAATGATCATGTATACAGTTATTATCAAATACACTGTTCATTGACCCGGCAAGCTATGGGTCCGGTCCGGACTTACCGTTATTTAAATATTTTGGCCCTTTGTACACGTGTTGAAATTTGAAATTGTTTTTGGATTTTTAGATGTTTGTTTGTATTATAATTTGTGATTTTCTAGTACACTGGTCATGTAAATGTCTGTCTGTCAAGACTAATGTGGGAATTGTATTGTCATTAGTAGGCATTCAGACACCATTTCATAAATAGTCACGCAGGTTTCTATAGCACTTTCGACATTACCAAAATTGACGACATCGAGTGCTTTCAATTAGCTGCCTGCCCCGGCTTCGCAAGGGTTTCGTAGTTTTTTACACCTTGAGTAATTATTGTCATTTTCATAGCGGTCTCAATTTTTTTTGACAATAAAGTATAATCTATGTTACTCCCCGTTATTGTAGCTTTCTAATTGTGAAAGAATTTTTGAAATCGGTCCAGTAGTTTTTAAGTTTATTCGTTACATCCAAAAATACAAAACTTTCCTTTTTATAATATTAGTATAGATAGTATAGAAGCGGCGGTAGCCTAATGGCTAAGGCATTGGTCTCGCAATCATGAGGTCGCGGGTTGGAGGGGTTAACAGGATTGCTAGAATGTTGAACCTAAAATCCTACATTGCTAGTTAACTAATTTTCAAAAATATATATATATATATATATATAAATATGTATAGATGAAAATACATGTTTACATCTCAAACCTGACCATTACTTAGTTTTTGTCCCAGGCTCTAGATAGTTATCACAATAAAAGAAGCTTTTATCACTGATACTGCTTAAAGCTACTTTCCCAATGTCAATAAAATCAGTCGGCTTGGTCGTGAAAACCAATTAGACAAACAATGTCCACTGATTCTCGGAATATGAACCTATTTAATTGCGATGTTTATTACACTATCTGACTCGCGCAACTTTGTCTGAATAAATTTGCCCCGTTTTTGTAACATTTTTCATTGATGCTTCGCTCCTTTTGGTCATAAATGCTTCCTTGATAAATGGACAAGAAAAGTTTTTTTCAATTCTAACCACTAGTTCCTAAGATTATCGCGTTTAAACAAATATACAAACAAACTCTTCAGCTTTATAATATTAGTAGATTTTTTTTTTAAAGATAACTAGCAATGTGGGATTGTGGTCCCATATTACTAGCAATCCTGTTAACGCCTCCAGCTTAGCTCTATGGCATGTGTTAGGAGTGGGTTCACGTCGGTAGTATAATGGGTAGGATAGATTGGTAGATAACAACATTTTTTCCATTTTCCAGGACTCAATGTCTGAACTCCGCGAACTCTGCTACCCTGGCACCGACGTGCTGATGCTGTGCTTCTCCGTGGTGAGGCCCGAGACCTTCAGATCTGTAGCCGAGAGGTGGACCAAAGCCGTCGCTAATGTGCAAGCTCCCCTCATATTAGTTGGAACTCAGAGCGATTTGGCGCAAGACCCGAGAGTGCTGCAAACTTTAAAGGTGAATATATATTTTGTTATTTAACCGACGAAAAACAACAGAGGAGGTTTTCAAATCGACCTGTTGGTAAATTTATTTTCCTGTAGGTATAGGTACCTACAGGAAAATAAATTTACCAACAGGTCGATTTGAAAACCTCCTCTGTTGTTTTTTAAGTTGTCTTTTGAGTTGTCCGAGTTAAATCATTATTTTTAAGCTATTGCATAGCTTTTATCGCGGGCTCGGGCTTTGAGCGCGGCGACCGAATGTAGAAATTTCGTAACAAAAATAAAACCTAACACCCCCACTCTGCCTACCGTGTAGCTCGGCCGAGCGTTCGCTTATATGTATTATATTGCTTATATGTGTATGTATATGGTATGACTGTACGAAGCTCGCACGGATCGAGACGAGCTGCTCATCGTTTTTAACACGCTTTTATTAACTTCATACATATATTTGTATGTTACTATGTAACGGAATCTTTGAACGTATTTTTCACCCACTTTAGAACGTCGGATTAAATTGAAACTTTGCACACTTATCAAGGACCGATGACAATACAATCCGGTAAAAAGGTATTATGAAAATTCATCCCCTAAGGGGGTTAAATAGTAGTTGTAAGTTCATATGAAACTCCGCTAGTTTTGAAGTTAGATATGTGGAATTTCGTATTTAGCTTATTGGTTTAAAATAAAGAAAACACATTACAGTTTGCTGAATAAAAAATAATAGTTTAAAAAACTAAATAAATACGCTTTTATTTTTTTAACTAAAAAAATATCTAGTTATTTAAGCAAGAGGTGCTTGTGACGGTATTGATTTATAATCACCCCACGCTTTTTTACGATGATGAACTGTTTTTTCTTAATAACTCTATTTTTAAAATTATCTCTTTAATATATATTAAGATCGCTATTTTTTACTTTTTAGTACAGTTATTTACAAAAGCGTGTTTTTTAGTTTTTTAAACTATTATTTTTTTATTTTGTAAACTGTATTAGCGCAGTAGCAACGGTCCCGATCTATTGACCATATCATATTTAGGCGTAGGTACCCAAAACTATTTTTAGAAAGGGGTTCAGGTGAGGTGGGGGGGCTTGGCTAACATTGACCGTTTCTGGGGCTTGACCGAATGCTTGAAGGGTTTGTGTTAGTTAAGGTGCCGGTTCGCACCGCGACAGAGACAGGAGACAAGTGTCTCGGCCTCTTTTGCATATACCTACCGTGGGTCGAAACTAAGACCGTAACCAAACCTACTATTCATACTGTTACTGTGCGTGAGACACTACTTGTCAGGGGCAGCGACCGTCTCGCAGTCTCTTGTCTCGCGTCTCTGTCTCTTGTCTCGATCTCGGCCGCAAACTTACAGTTGGATCAACGTAACTTGACCGATTGAAGATAGGTCAAAGGTTCTTATCACTTTCGCGCATGTCATAGAGATGCGACCCTAAAATTATTTACGAAAACGATTAATTATGTTTAATCGATTAAAAATACTATCTAATAATTTTAATTCAACAATATAAAAATACTGTTTATGTATATGAGTTCATAAAAGTTTAAATTTAGAGAGTTACAGTAAATGCTAAATAAAGTTTGAAAAATAATTAAATTACGAAAAAAAATCAGAAAAACCACGAGTTAGTAATACTAATTATGACAATGTATCGCATCTCTAATTTTCTTGGTTTAGTTACCGCCCCCGCTCCCCGCTTCCTGTCACCATTTACTACTAAAAAATGCATCTGCGTAACCACTTTTCGCCAACTTCAATCCGGTCAAGTTACGTTAATCCTATTGTACTTTCATACGAAATTATACAGTCATATTATAGTCTCGGTCGCCCGTTTCTGTCACGGTGCGAACCGCCACCTTAAAGGTTCATTTCCGTGCATCGCGGCCGATCGCGGCTTACGACGAACGACTGACGTGCGCGGCCGATGCGACAATAGTCAGAGTATAAGAATGTATGGTGCCGTTTCCGAGGTAAGCGACAGACGCGCGCGGCCGACGACTGTCGTAAGCTGCGCGCGCACTGTGAATAATGTCGCTTCGGTCGCGCGCGTCAGACGCTTGTCGTAAGCCGCTCGCGGCTCGCGATCGGCCGCAATGCACGGAAATGAACCTTTACAAGTGCATGCGTGTTTTATATTTTTTTAATAATGCATCAATTATGATTTAGTTTGTTTATAGGATGCATGTAACGCTCGCACCACAAGTTGAAACATATGACAAATGTTATTTAGCTGTCTCATTACTTTTAATTTCTTTGTGTCCATAAAATTACGACTTTGCGTGTTGTCGCTAATTACTGTTAAAAAAGGTTTAACCATGGTTTTGGTCACATGCAAATATATATGTAATTACCTTCTACAATAGTTGGATTGTTTATGGTATACGTATACCTAACGATGTTAGACGTCTTGCAGTTACTTATAATTTGTTTAAGCAAGACAAAGAGTCATTAGAACTGCTTGTGAATTTTGAAAGTTACCATTTTAGGGTTCCGTAGCCAAAATGGCAAAATTGAACCCTTATTGTTTCGTCATATCCGTCTGTCCGTCCGTCCGCAGCTTAGCTCAAAGAAGGTTGTTAGTGCTAGAAGGCTGTAATTTTGCATGGATACACATACGCCGACAAAGTGCAACATATTTTTTGAGGGTACCTATTAGGTATTTCAATAGGTATCATTAGATAGGTCTTTTAAAAACGTTCAGGGGTTGTGAAGACCATTTTTCGATTTAGAGAGCCGTTTGTGAAATATTAAGCTTTGAAGTGCAAATTTTTGTTAGATTCATGTGTCCCCCTCCTGCCAGCTAACTGGTTAATATTGGGTATGTGAAAAAAAGAAGGGTATTAGTATATATAGTGAAATTAAAAGGAAAATTATTACAGCTAAGTAGGCTTTACAACTTAAAGAGTAACAGCAGACCAACAACATTTTTGTACCGATTTCATTGAAAAATACTTAAATAACGTGTTAGTAGTAGGTACTCGTAGGTATGTAACAAAAACAACATAAAACCCACTTCTAAAGCCGCATTATTCGTATGGGGGACTACGGAACCCTACGTTGTGCGTGGCCCGACATGCACTTGCCCGGGTTTTTTTAACTTTGGATATTTAGGGTACTAATCTTATTTTTTGTAAAAACTACATTCCGTAATTGCATAAGTAGGTATGATTTTTTTCTCTGATAAGGCCAAATCTTTGTCGTTAAAATGTGATAGACATGTTGATCCAACTCAGGTGATATTTTCATCTGTCGATCGCCAAGAACGATTGACGTCAGAAGGCACTGTGGTAACACCTTTAGAAATCGTCGTGACTATAGGCCTTAAGGTATTTTGTTATCTCCGAATACGTAATAAGGCATTGTTGGTACACAGCCGCACTGTTATCTCCTCGACATAAGGAACATAAGTCTTATTTACGAAGTATACAACATTGTTACATGAAAGTATTAATATGACTTGTTTATTTTAAGAGTCGTTACGTAATTGTATGGCGACACAAGCTTATTAAACTCTATGGTAGAATTTGCAAATTTGGTAGACTTTTTTTAGGATGGCAACACGACAACAGTTTGAACTGCGCTGATGAGAAGCGACGATTTGTGATGCACGAAAATCATTTAAATTGACCATTGGGCCCGTGTCCTTAGGTTGAAATTACGTAAATGAATTAACTAGGTAGTTTTTTAGCAAATTACCTAAAGTTACCTCATAGCTTTCGTTCGCTGGATTTGACTTCTGGTGATATTCGTTGCGGTTCCCAAAAAAATTGACGTAGGTACCTGCTTACCTACCTAGCCTATGGTTTTATCCCCCAGTAGTTTTGTCTCGTCTGATGGACTGATATTGGACATAAAACCTTCGTAGTCGGGTTATTAGAGATTAACATAATACTTATATTTTACAGGGTCGCGGCGAGCACGTTGTATCTGATATAGAAGCGAGAGCCCTTGCAACCAAAATCAATGCTGTCTACATAGAAACATCGGCGAAAACAAGAAAACAGCTGAAAGACGCTTTCGACGCCGCCATCTTAGCTGGGTTGCCAATTAAACACGGAAAGCGACCATTTTGGAAGAAATTATTTTGTTTGAGTTAAATTATTGTAGATTAAAATGTATTTTATAAAAGCCTGTTTGGAAATTGTTGTGTACAGTGTAGATTTGTTGCATGAAATTGAAGAGATTAGGAATAATTATGAAATGGACCAGATTTTAAAATTGTTAATGAAATAAATAGCGACCTTGTAACAGAGATAACTTGAATTGCCATTCAAGACATCACTCCTCTCTCGGTGAAACATAGAACTATTTAGTTTTCCTTACCAACATTGTAGAGTGAAATGGAAAGTGGCAATTTCATAGGCCATGAAGATAGCATTTAGGTATATGGAGTGGAGTCCACACCTCAATCAACTTTGGAGGTCTATCGATCTCTTTCTACGAACGTCTGGATATTCATCCAGACGAGAGAGTTAGATAGTTAACAATGTCAAACACTATCTTCATGCCTATAAATGGTAGCAACACTAGAGTGGCTAGCGTGTTGCTGATCACATAAAAATCGTTTAAAGTGTTACGAATATAGAAATTTGAGTGCCTTAAATTGAATCACAGATTTTGCTAAGCAATTCATGATTACAAAAAATTGTTTCAAAATAATATTTACCACATATAAACAATGTAAAGATGTACTTAGTACCTTTTTATTAGTGCCTATCAATAGAATTTCTTAAAATAATATCGTAGCTTGCAACACTATTTAAAAGTAAAATTATGTTTTATTATAAATATTTGCGTGCATGCTACTCTTTTACTTATAGGTACACGCTACGTGAGTAAGTACTTAGTGTTATATGCAGCAAAGATTAAACTTTTTCCTTTGTGTAAAATTGCAAGGCTTCTTAAATGCCTTGCCCTACATTATGTGGATCGATTGCAATGTTACGGCATTAATCATGTATAAGTGGACTAGAGACCTACATTGACCTGTGTATAAGTTGTTTATTATGATATTTCTATTTTTCATTTTAATATTAAAGAAAATAATTAAAGAGCAATATAGATCATACCTCTCCTATCACAAAAATAAACCATAGACTAATAAATCAGCTTTAAAAAAACTGTAATTAGTTTGCTTTACAAAATTAATTGTCTATGGTTGTGAAATTGGAGGTAAATCGTGGAGACGTAATATTTCTAAATTGAATCCAACCTAAACATACCTATTTGATGTCAAAATATTTGACTTTTATAGGTGTTATCTACATCTTTTTCTTCTACGTTTGTAAACCCTTCCAGAGAAAGAGATAGATAATAAAAAAGTAAATCAAGGTCAAATATTTTGGCTTCAAGTTCCATATTCATTGTGTGAACTCCATTTACTACTTACCCCCATATTCTTTCTACCGTTTATTCGGGACGACTAAGACTAAGACAGTATTTTAAATAGTGAATTTATTTCTATCCTATTTTGAAAATAAAATGTGAAACAAAGAAAACTCGCTAGTTAAAATGCTGTTAAGGTTCATTTCCGTGCATTGCGGCCGATCGCGGCCAACGACGTGCGCGGCTGATGCTACAATAGTCAGAGTATGAGAATGTATGGCGCCGTTTCGAGATCTGCGGCAGACGTGCGCGGCCGAAGACTGACATAGGCAGCGCGCGCACTATGACTATTCCGCACGTCGTCAGCCGCGCGCGGCTGCGATAAACGGAAATATATTTTCTGTAACATTAAATAACTTTGGATGCTAAATTGGAGGGAAATAAAGCAACTTGAACAACACTATTTTATTTTATCTACACAAATGTATGTGTGTGCGATGTATGAATTTGTAAAGTAAATATTATTTTAATTTTATATTTAAGTTGTTATAAGTGTATATATGGATTATTATTTTAATGTTGTTTTGATACTCAACACGAACTGATAATAATATTTTATTATAATGCAGTAGTGATGTTTTATTTTTCTTTTTAATCAATGAGGTTTGTTTTTAAAGAGTTATCCTACTAAAAACGAATGAGCCCGGACTACGGATGCTCTCTTTCGTCTACTGAAAGTTCATATCTATCATCATTTTCACAGCTCCGGATTTACATAATGTGTAAAAAATATGAAACACGTTTAAAATCTTAAGACCGAATCTTTATGCAATTTAGGCTTACAATTAATATACACACTAACACTGGCAGAAATAGAGTGGAAAATCAGCTGAATAGGGTAGGTACTTGATACTTCGGTAGTGAACAATAAATAATAAAATTCGATAAAAATTCAAATTTATGTAAAAAAAAAAGATATCTGATTTCGAGTCGTAAATGAACATGATTGTTTTATTAAATTAAAAGTTGCAATTTTTTTATCTGTATATTTGCCATTGCGTGACATAAATAGTCTATTACGTTGCCTTAACTTTTCAATTCAACGCCGACTAATAACACCAATCCAATGGGTTTGTGCCGTAATGACGTCATGAACATAGCAGACAGAGTTTTCGCGGGTATAAACATTATATCAAAAAATAAAATAACAGTAATAAAAAAAAATGCAGGAAAGCGTGTTTATTTTGCCGAAATATTTGTTTTTGTGGGTGGGTGTGTATTAGGAAATTAAGATTTTAAATTATTCTTTTAAACAGAGTAGACTACCTACATACTCTAATGCCATTGCCATGATTTAAAAATAGCAAAAATAAAAAGAAGGAAATCTAAGTGAAACAAAAAATATTTTAATGAATATTAAAATATTACCAGGACTTATGTAATTGCTATTTAGTTTCGATAATATTTTAATATGTGTAAAAATCGTGAAAGTTTAAAAACAATTAAATATTTAAATGAGACGGTCTTAAGTTTTAACAACAATTTTTAACAGACTCCAACGCAATCGCACAGTTTTCTGATACAAAAATCTTATTCTTTTCCACTTGTGCCCTGAAACAAAAATATAATTTCAATTGAGTGACAAATGACAATATTACCATTGACTAGACCAGGTCTGCACCATCCCTTTTAATTAAAAAGTAAAAAAATACTGCAAAGCATGAAAGAGAGAAAAAACTCGTGCGGCCTTTGACAGGTATTGTCCACAAAGTAGCGTTGTTTTTTTTTTAGAGGTGACCAATTTTGTGAGGTTATGACGCAGTCACTGTCTGTACCTCAATGAATAATAAATACTTACCTATATTATTTTTAATGAACGAATAAATTTAGTATAAAATTATTGATCCCGGTGAGCAATCTTAGATCTCCTTTTTTCGGGTTAACCCTACCGAGGGTATTTTTTACCAAGGTAAACACAAACAAGAACTTAGACTAGGGATATTACTACGGAGGTGGTTCTATCGGAACCGAAGTTGGAGTCGGGTACTCTGACTTGGTTCCGATTCTGGTTTCAAATTTGGTTTGTTAGGAGTCGGAGGTAAGATAATAAGATGAAAAAGAAATATTTTTTTTATTTAAGTTATTCATATTAAATGTGTGAAGGAAAAAGTCTCTCGCTCGGGCGGGACTCGAACCCGCGATTATAGAGAATCCGTGACAATTTTTCCTTCACACTATTATTAGATAAAGGTACAATTAGCTTAAAGTTGCGACCGCCGCACGGTAGGTACCTTCGATTAAAACCTCCGATTTATAACCCGTCCTTACAGTCGGGTAAAAAGTATCGGGGCCGAAGTCGGAGACTGCGGTGTAAAATCATTCGGCAGTTCCGACCTTTCGGAGTCGGAGTCGAAGGTCCGTAATATCCCTGATATAGACGGGAAAACGCGGATCAGCTAGTGGTTTATGGTTTTTATTAATCTTTAGTACCTGATATGGTATATATACAAGAATTGCTCGTTTAAAGATTTTATATTTATTGGGAGCTTTTGACTACAATTTGACTATTAAGTCATGCCAACTCCATCGTACCCTAAATTTATTTATTACTAGCTGTGCCCCGCGGTGTTAGCCGCGGTTTATTAGCCTATATGTTAATCCAAGGTGTCAGCTAACTCCATACCAAATTTTATTAAAATCGCTCCGATCGATCTACGTGAAGAAGTAACAAACATACACACATACTCACAAACTTTCGCCTTTATAATAATATTATGTTTGTGTGATTTAAGTAGATATTATTATTATTTTTAAGAATAGACGATGCCCCCGTGGTGAGCAAGAAGCCTTGTGTGTTAAGTCTTATGTTACTGATAAGGTTATATATCTACGGATATATACCCTTATCACTGGTAACTCGTAACTTACCCTTTTTCAAGCGAGCAACTGACGCCGGACGCAATAACGTGCAGTTCATTTGGCAACAGGCGCAAATTGCTGAGGTCTACGGTTTGAGCTTCATCTGACAGATTCATTATTCCTACGACTGCATGCTCCTCTGGTAGCAATCTAAAAAAAACTTCTGACTATAAAAAGGGCTGTTATAAGTTAAAGGATTTTTTAAATAATAATTTGAACTTGTTTTATAGTTAGATAATTAATCAGATAGGTACGCCATACTGAAATATGTAGATAAGTAGAGTTTATACGATTGTAAGTAAAACAATGATGATTTTACCTCATAACAACTAAGATGGAATCTGACAACGCCTGTATTTGCAAATCGCCAGAACGTCCGGCCGGCATATGTTTCAGAGCAACCATATCTTTGTAGAACTGTATTAATGAAAGGAATATTTCAAAGATAAAAAAAACACTTCGAAAATCTCATTGACGTAGAGACCATCAGAACTGCGCCTTAACCTCACAAAATTGACCACTCTCTAGAAAGAGAACGCTACTTTATGGACAATACCTGTCAAAGGCCGCACGACTTTTTTCTCTCTTTCACGCTTTGCAGTCAATATTTACTTTTTAATTGAAAGGTATGGCGCGGTCCAGGTCTATATGTCAACTGGAAAATCTATCTCTGGTAAGAAGCGTTATTAGGTATTCAGGGGCGTTCAGGGGGTCTTTTAAAAAGTAAGGCTTAAAATTTATCTAAAGGACTAAAAAATCCTGGACTGGGTTTCACAAAAATTAAATATCTAAAAGATTTTGCTTATTCCCAACATTATCCACTTTCTAGAATACCTACTTACCTTATAATGACTCTTAGAAGAATGCATTTGAGCTTCTAAATTAAGAGTTTTGTAGTTATCAGCAACTGGAAGCCAAGTCTTAGCACCAGCCGTAAAGCCGGCATTGGAACTGGCGTCCCAGTGGTACGGCGTGCGCTCTGGGTCCCTGCTCTTCTTCCAATAGTTGATAGGATCGTCCGTGTTACAAGCCTGAGGATCTTTGGTCTCTTCCCATGACACTTTTCCATCTGTCATCCCTAGCTCTTCACCCTGAAAAAGTAGCTCATGGATTGTCACGAATAATATAAGTAAATAAAAAAGTGTTAGCCTCGTTCATGAGGGTTTTGTCACCACTACACTTTTCATAGATGGATTGGCGACCGTGGCCTGTGTAGGTAACTGTTCTCTTTGACGCAAACGAGGGTCGTGATCGCTTGAGATACTTATACCTAACAAAAATGTTGGTATTAATGTGATTTTAATATCTTTACAATCGGTTATACTTACATAAGTAGGTACTTACCTGATAAGTAATCGTGACTCCTGGAAGAATGAGTGCTAACATATTCATCGCATCTACTTTATTGTCACCAAACTTCGACGCCAATCGGGTTTTATCGTGGTTACCATTCTGGAAAATAATCATCACACTCCATACGTCAAGTTTGTGAATTGTTGGGTAATATAGTGGTGAAGAAGTAAGAAATAGAGACCCCCACATTATCGTGGATTTTCTGGTAAAGGTGTGTGTGTAGGGTCTTGGGCGGATAATGGCAGTGCTGTATTCTAACATGCTTACGGGGAGGGAGTTGGGAACGAAGGGGGGTGGGTGGTCCAAATAAATTCGTCCTGTGGGGGACAAGATTCAAATGGGCACACAAAGTAAGTTTTGTAAGAAAAGTATAAGTAGGGGTAAAAGAGTATAAGTAGGGGCGGGCTTAAAGAGAAAAGAAAATTACCACCCAGTTAGCAGTCTTCCCACTCGGCATATAAGTCATCCATTTATCCACAACCATCTTCATATCTCTCGCATTAGACTCCTTCGTCAGCTCTTCAAGGAAAATGAAGTTAAAAGGTATAGATCCTTTGCGATCTTTCGTACCATAGTACCGCATCATCTTGTCTAAATCTGTGTAACCTTCTGTCATCATGATTTTGGATTCCCTGTCTTCATACTCATCGAGAACTGCTCTCCAGTCGTAAATTTCGGTGTACAATTCGTCGAGGTCTCTGGAGTAGATGTGGTTCAAGTATTCATAGTCATCTGGTGTTGCGCCTGGTACTCCTGAAATTGATGTTGGTGATAGATTTGACTAATACATAATAAGCCCCCAGGGGCTTATTATGTATTAGTCAAATCTATCACCTTGAACCAAAAAAGAATAAATGAACCAGTTCATTTATTCTTTTTTTAAATAGCGTTGTTACGGAAAGGGTAAATCCAAGGAGGGATGCTCATAATGACCACTTCTCTTTTTCTTAATTCGTAAATTAGCAGGATTGGCATGTTTTTAAAGAGGTCACTTTACGTCGTTCAAACGTGTCATATTATAGTCAGCACCATCAGCACCGGGAGAAAGAATCTGTCTGTCTGATTAAGCAACTATATGCAATGATGTTTGTAAAATGGTGTAAATTGGTTACAAGCACTCAGAAAACGGCACCATAAACAATTGACTTCTTTTTATACGTCAGTGTTGCATCGCCTGCGGTAACAGATGAAAGCAGCGGATTACATTTTTCTCTTTTTCGCTCGTGTTAAGTAAATCATGCTTACCTACTTTTACATTTTTTTTTTTAGTGTGACATTGCAATATAGGTTATCTATGTGTGCATTAGAGTGCCGTATTTAAAGATCAAATGTTGTCTAATTAACCTATCTACACCTATCAACTTAAAACATCTTTGACTTTAAGCATAATCAGGGAGGGCACAAATTGACTCTTTTTGACAATTGGCCTAGTACTAGTCGGGGTAGCCCGACGATGTGGCAGGCGAGACCGTGCAATTGACTCCTTGTAAAATAAAGTGCGAATTAGTCGGACTCACCTACATGAGCAACTTACCAGACAGTGGCTCATCTGGGTATACTCCTTCGTGGTCAGCGGCATCGACCTCATACAGCATATTGACGGCATCCACTCGGAACCCTGACACCCCCTTATTCAGCCAAAAACGCAGGACTTCCTGAAACATAACACTCGAAAATGTACTATTGTAGTTTATACTACGGAGTTCGGAAAATTTTAGAAAAACTTGCATTTCGTCCCTTCATTTCTTCGCGTACTTTAGGGTTGCGGTAGTTGAGATCTGGTTGTCCAATCAAGAACTGACGCAAGTAGTACTGCTTGCGAACTTTGCTGAACTCCCACGCACTCTTGCGGAATATACTTATCTGGATAGCAAACATTACACTTTGTTATGTTCGGGTATTATTTCTCGCATCGGCCATGTTCCTCTGTTTGCAACCCGAGAAAGGTTAGATTTTCGTTTTTTTTTTATTATTGCATTTGACGCGAGCACTAGAATCCAAATTGAGACAGGGGGCCTCAATTTGGACTCTAGTACTCGCGTCAAGTGCTTGGGTTTTTTTTTTTTATTTTAAACAAAGAAACTCCCGCATTAGTGTACAAGCCCTGTGTCGCGGGGGACTTTACAAACATACAAATCACGGACACAAAGTACACCCAGACTCGGAACAACAATTTGTGGATCACACAAAGTGGTGTCTCGTGTGGGAATCGAACCCACGACCTCTTGCGTAGCAGTCGGACACACTCCCACTGTGCCACAAAGGCAGTCTAAAGTGCAATAATTATATGCTGTTTTTTTTTTAATTTTCTGATAGATAGATAAATAAAATATCAAAGGCTATAAATAATTAAGTGTTCGAGCTAGCACTTAAACGGCTAGGTATTATACTACCCTAAATCAGGGTCCTAAATCGAGGTGGCCTTAAAATTTTTTTAGAGAATTAGGGCCCTAACTCTTATTAGACCTCTCTTTTTAAGGGTTTTATTTAGTGTAGTGTAATAAGCGCAGTGTAGTGTTAAAGCTAGAACTAGCTCGTGGTTTATAGTGGTTGAGTTTGAATAATTAATAGGTTGCCTACTATAAAAAATGAGCTATAGTTAGATACGTAAAAAGTTATTTTCATGAAGTTTGTTTCTGTTTTTTTTTTGTCTTTATTTAAACAGCTTTATCACAAATATATTTAGTCGCTCTGTTTAGCAACATTTAGGTAAGAAGTTACATTATAGGTTTCTAAAATCTAAGTAAGTGTTTTTTTTATATACATAGGTTTATAATTAACTAGCTGTCCCGCGCAACTTCGTCTGCGTAAATTTTTCCCGTTTTTACAACATTTCTCATTGCTGCTCCGCTCCTATTGATCGTAACGTGATATTATATAGTCTATAGCCTTCCTCGATAAATGGGCTATCCAACAGTAAAAGATTTTTTAAATCCGGATCAGTAGTTCCTAAGATTACCGTGTTCAAACAAACAAACTCTTCAGCATCATAACATTAGTATAGATTGGACTGATATCTAAGGAATGTTAGGCAAAAATCAAGTTATAAAATTTAGTTTATAATTTTGTATCATCTGAGTAAGGATTTTTTTTGATACGACTCCCGCATTAGGATACAAGCCCTGTGTAGCGGGAGAATTCACAAATATACAAGTCACGGACACAAAGTACACCCAGACTCGGAACAACAATTTGTGGATCACACAAAATGGTGTCCCGTGTGGGAATCGAACCCACGACCTCTTGCGTAGCAGTCGGATACACTCCCACCGCGCCACAGAGGCACTTCGATAACATTATGTTACAATCAGAGGCCTGTTATATATGATCGCACTTGGCTATGTGGAAGTCAGAGTTACGGGCACACTCTTTCAGGACATACACCAAGTCCTCGGGTACACTGCAGAGATCGCAATTCGGTGAGCGGACTTTATTCATTGGGAATTTCGGAAAGTCAACTTCTTTGATGGAATATGGCCGACTGCTTTTCTATAAAACTAAGGCAAACAAGATAGTCAGCTATTACCGCAGCATATGCCTACCTACCTATACCTATCTATCTAGGCGCTGGCAACCAGTGCCGTAAGTAGGTCGTCGCCATCGGTGCCCAGGCACAGGGCGCAGAAATGACCGTCAGGACCAATATCAAGGGCGCAGAGGACGCAGTTATATTAAGCTCTCACCGGGTGCATAAAAGGTTAGTTACGGCACTGCTGACTACTCTTACCCAATTACTTGGTGGTAACATTTTATTCGGGTTGTTAGGGTCAGGTTTGCCGTCCGCCCATATGTAGTAGTCGATGTACGCAGGGTCCTTTTGAGCCGATTTCACAAACCATTCGCTTTCATTACTCGTGTGATTCGGCACGTAGTCCAAAATCACGCGGACACCTATGTTTTAAAACAAAATAGCAAAATGTTAGTGTAAGGTGCACGGTATATTTTTATAATATTTTTATTTGTTATTATTGGAGAAGCTGAGCTAGAGCCAATCTTTAATATTCACAGTTAATGTACCACATTAAAAAAAATCAACAACAAACAATAATAAGCCATATGATGTCCCACTGCTGAGCACGGCTCTCCCCAGTAAAACCTACTTAATATATATCCTGGGGATAATCGCCATGCTTGGCGAGCGGGTTGGCGATCGCAGTAAGGCTTTAGAAATACTCAGAGGACGCTGCTGCCCGTCTTCCGGAGGGAAATCTCTGAGTCGCCTTGACATTATTAGTGATACTATTCTTAAGTTGATATAATGTAATAAAAACTGGCGTCATTTTTTGCGAAAAATGTCGCCATTTTACAATGATATTTATATTAAATAAAACATATTTACAAATAAAATTAAATGACAAAATACGCTTTGACCTTCAAGTAATAAAATTGTTGTTATTTTATTTATATTTATTTCATTTATAGACCCAAAAACAAATTTAATGCCATCTGAATTTCAATAAATTACTGTGCACAAATGTCATTACATAGAATTATATAAATAACTAGCTGTGCCCGCGACTTCGTTCGCGTGAAAGTCGGGTTTAAATTAAGGTAGTTTAGGTTACGAAATAACTTCTGTGTAAATATGTTGGAAACACCCGACAGGACTGTCGGGTGTTCCGCGATATGACTCAGCAGCGGAGAATCGTCATATACTCATCTGTTGATAGCTTCAACACCCAAAAGCTTTGTGAAAATAAATAAGTACCAAATACAGACTATGACTATGTATTCGTTAATTGTGTTTTTTGTTATTAATTTGTGTTTGTTTTCTTTTTGTCTATTGTTATTTTTATTATTTCACTGTTTTATTTATTGTTTATTTTTATCTTCTGCATGACTTTTCCTGTTATATTATAATAATGTCTATACATTTGTCTTCTGTGTACTAAATAAAAATCGATCTGTTCTATTCTTTTAGATAATTAGTTTGGTGTGCGGCTTAAGAAGTGGGTTTTCTGTTGTTTTTGTTTCATTCTTTCAACGCTATACCTACTTATTACCTAATAATTTTCAATAGAATTTGTACGAAAATGTTGTTACTTCCCATGTTATCGTAAACTTGTAAAGCCTAAGTACTTAACTGTGATAGTTTTCCTTATAATTTTAGTATTTATACTACTATCCTGAATTTTTTCACATACCCAACATCAACCATTTAGCTGGCAGGGGGACACTTGACTCTAACAAAAATGTTCACTATAAAGCCTAATATTATACACAAAGGAATCCTTAAATCTAAAAATAGTCTTCACAAACCCTAAACGCTTTTTAAAAGACCTATCTAATGATACCACACACGATGGGGTAGGTAGGTGAGAAAAAAAATCACATTCACAATCACACAATCACAAAAATCACACACCCACTTTACATATAACCCTTAAAAAAATAATGATTTTCAAGATTTTATTCTTTCACTTTATCGGCGTTAGTAATTTATTCATGCAAAAGTTGCAACCTTCTAGCACTAACAGTCTCTGAGCTAAGCTGCGGACGGACGGACATAAGGGAACTATAAGGGTTCTGTTTTGCCATTTTGGCTAAAAATGGAGTGTATTTCATATAGTGTTACAACGCAATACTAATAAAATGTTTTTTCAGGATTTTCCAACAACTAAGATATACAACTGAAATGCATATAAAACTGCTGTAACACTTTAGTAAACAAACACAGAGCGTGTCATGTGTGTCATGCCCGCGAAAATGTCAGATATCCCTAAAGGCAGGTACGGTTGACAGACAAAGACCCCCCTCCCGTCACCCGAACTACTCACACTTGACCGATGTTGAGCCATTCATTATCGTTGAATTGATGAACACGTGATCTCCAACCATAACTCCAAAACATGATGCACCTGTGTGATGCGTGGTCAAACAAACGGACAGACAGACAAACATTTCTAAAAATCATAGCAATGTGTTACTTTTTAAAACTTCTTTTACTAAGTATAGAACATTATTGAATACAACGCCATCTACTTTCAAGAATGTTGCCGTTGTTTTGTTGTTCACAATTTGATTTCATAGATGGCGCTACATGTATTTTTTTACGTGTATAATGTCTTTTTTTTTAGACGAACATATCATTTCTGGAAAATGTCGAATAGTTTTTAATTATAATGTAATATTGTTTTTCATTTCTACTACGATTAATTCATTACTCTCAGCAGTGCATGCAATACCTATAATTAACTTACCTAGGTGCATAATTTACTTGATTTTTAATATAAAAAGTAATAACCAAAGTAAATAAGTTACCTACGGTCGAAAAAATAACTAAAACATTCAGAAAAATATTAAAAAAGGATAAAGACAATTTAAATAAATACAAAAAGAATATATTTAGACATCAGATTCGAGCCTGAGACTTCGTCGTCTAAGTCCGATAGCATAGCTTCGAGGCTATACTGTTCGCTACTTAATGCGTCAAAATAACTGTTCATATGAAACTTCAAAATGTTGTGTTTATCTTCTTTTAGTTTTAGCGTGAAGTTATGCATTCCACGGGTTACAATTATAGATAATGTCTAATTGTGGAAAATTTTGTGATAAACTATTATGGTGCGACCAAAAATACGTTGCTACTCGTTTCCCATAGACGTTAGCGTAATGATTCATAGTGTAAATAATGTCCTATAGTATTTACTATAAAACTGCAAATTTTCATAGAGATCCGTCAAGTAGTTACTGTTTTATAACGAAAAATAGCTACAGACATTATCCCTTACTGCTTAGCTCCTATGGGAAAAAGCGTGATAATTTATAGCCTAAATGTTAATCTGCATCTATTAGATTGCACGTGCAAAATTTCAGCCGAATCTGTACGGTAGTTTTTGCGTGATGCGTGTTCAAACAAACAGACAGACAGACAGACAGACAGACATTTCTAAAAATGCAGCAAAGTCTTTGAATACTCTTTTCGAACATTTCTTAATATTTTTTTTCACTAAGTTCGGCCATGTACAGACACGTGAAATTTACAGTTTTATTATATGTATAGAAGATTAATAGTTCAACTTTTAGTGACTCCAGCCACTAAAAGTTAAACTATTGTTAAAGAAAAAAAGTTAAAAGTTTTTTTTTTTTTTTTTTTTTATATTTTCACCACTGATTATGATTATGAGTACTCTAAACCTGTACCTAGTAAATTGGTACATAATAGCGGAACCAGGGGCGCTAAAGGATCGAGCTAACAGCAACTTGTTAGCTCGATCTATAAAGTTCATCTCTACATTTTACGCTACCTAAACTTAACCACATACATAGATAATGTAATACTATACTAGTCCATAAATAACTCAAATAAAACGATAATTACAATTTAATTGGAGAACCTTGAGTTGTTGTTCATTTAGGGTCCTCTGTCTCCAATTATACGTAAAGTCAAGATTTTATCTGCAAAACAATTGTAGTAGTTTGTCATTATTGTAATGACAATAAGTATCTACTTCATTTTATCTTCAATATAATAAAATTGTATAAATAAACACGGAACTTGCAAGCATTTGTGTAAATAGTGTAGATACAATAATGATGAGTATTATCTGTCGTAAGATGATCCAAGAATACATATATAAAGGACTAGCTGACCCGCGCAAAGTCGTATGAGTCAATTTATCCCGTTTTGGCAACATTTTTAATTGCTCCGCTCCTATTGGTCGTAGCGTGATGATATATAGCCTATAGCCTTCATCAATAAATGGGCTATTCAACAGTAAACGATTTTTTCAATTCGAAGCAATAGTTCCTGAGATTACCGCGTGCAAACAAACAAACTCTTCAGCTTTTTAATATTAGTATAGATTAGGTGCACAATTGCCTTTTTCCAATCTATGAAATCGACCAGTGAGGATAGGGAACGTCTAATATTTACATCTGGTTTAAGAGACGTGGAACATCGACAGCCCATTTAAAAACCAGATAAGACAAATTTTGTATCAAATTTCATTGATTTATAAATACGCCTATGATTCATGGCTATTGTTTTTTATTTATCATAACCCTTACTCGTTATACCTAACCGAACAAATTTTTAATCATTGTTTTTCGTTGTGTGAGTGAAATTATATCAAAGAAAACATTTTTTAGTTTTGAAAAGAACATTCGGATACGGAACTTCTAGAGAAATTCTCGTAAGTAAATCTATACAGTAATCAGTGTAAGTCTATCAGCTCTTACCCAATCTCTTAGCTTCTTTCATAAGATTATCAAAGTCATCCATCGTTCCATATTCTTTTGCGATTGCCCTGTAGTCCGCTATGTCGTAACCAAAGTCGTGCATAGGGGATTTGAACATTGGCGACATCCATACTGCATCGAATCCCGTGTCCTTGATGAATTGAAGCTTTTCTTTAATACCTGTAAAAAGTTATGGAGGTGACGGGAAGGCGTACGTAAAGAACCACAACGACCAATGACGCTAACGAAGTGTGTATCTCAGGCGAGGGATTTTTGGGTTTAGACATCCGCCTAAATCCTATCTTGATGTTATTTGTAAGAAGTCCTTTCCATCGTTAATCCGTAGATAGATACGCTTAAAGGTTCATTTCCGTGCATCGCGGCCGATCGCAAGCCGCGCGCGGCTTACGACAAGCGTCTGACGGGATTCGGATAATATACGTCCAATTGTCAAAAACCCAAAAACTCGTAATCGTCCACTTGTCAAAAACCCAAAAGTATGATTATGTCCAACTGTTACATTGACTCTTTGCTATAATGATCCATTGTTAAAATGTGAAGGTGTTAAAATGTCCAAATCTTAGTATGTACAAAAGTCAAATACACATGATGTTATAACGTAAATTTGTCAATTTAATTAATGCTGAAAAAGTCTACATAGAGGTTGACACTGGCCGCTTACAAATAGTAATTATTCATTTCGTAATGACGTTGTCATTGGTTTTCCTGTTTAATAGGCATCTTTCAAAAAGGAAAAAGACCAAGTTAACCTTAATATTGTTTAATAATGGAAAATAGCAGTTTAATATTTAGTTTAAATCAAAAAGGCAAGGATACAGTATTATTAGGAAAATACAGGTATAATTTAAATGTAAAAAACAAATGTGGCTCATCACTATGGAGATGTGTGGATAGAGATAGTTGTACCGCATCTATAACAATAGACAAGGAAAGATCAAGAGTGCTCAGGCAGAGTTTACATACCTGCGAATCCTCCGAGTGTAAAAATGTTGTACATTTGGCATATGAAAAATGTAAGGAGAAGGTTCGTTCAACTTATTCCCCAGTACAAAAAATATATGAAGATTCCTTCAATAATTTGAATATGTCATTAAACGACTCTGATAATGACGAAGCAATACCATCGTTTAGTAGTAAAAAACGAACACTGTACAGGATACGTAAGACATTTTTGAATGTTACGGAGACAAGATTTAGTAAAGTTGAAGACGTACAAATACCTAATATTTTAAAGGATAAGTTTTTATTGTATGACGAAGGGAATAAAGAAAAAATTTTGATATTTGGCACAGACTTAGCCATAAAAACTATGGTACGAAATCCAGGCAATACATACTTTGGGGATGGTACCTTTGCAGTTGTACCAGTGCCATTTTATCAGTTATACTGTATTCATTTAGATTTAGGAGAAACAGATGAATATATAAATGTTATACCAATGGTATACGCATTGCTGCCTAACAAAAGGACAGTTATTTATCAACGACTGTTTTCGATATTGCGTGATAAGTATAATAGTCCAAGATCCCAGAGCGATAAGACACAACTTATTTTCACATAAATGAAACCTCATGTTCTCAGTAGTGTCTTATGTGCTCAGAATACCTGCGCGCTTGTGGAGCTTGCCGAGTGACACCTGGGCAGGTACCAGGTGTGAAAGGTAACTAAAATTAATAGTTACCTAACTTAAATTTTCATAGCTGATTTTTAAATATATTTTGTAGAGTGTTATTATAAAGTTATACCATAAGCGTCAGACACTTTTCGTGGGCCAGTACTTTTGTCAGACGCTTTAAAGCTCTACAAAAAATAAATTAACTTAACTTATTTTTACATGTCTGACATTTAAATATGTTGTTCAGACAATTGTTACGAAGTTATATTTAATTAGTCAGACAAAATTGATTGACCAAACACCCCCTAAACAGCAAAATTATTTTGCCGTGAGTATGAGCGCGAAAGCATTATGCGCATGCGTCTTAGAGTAAATATATGCAAAATACTTACGGTACAGCTTCCGATATAAAATTTTTGCATCTCTATTTCAATATTAACGTAATAATTAGTCAGTATGAAAGTAAATTAATTCATTTAATATTTCTGGTATAATTAATCTGTTCAGAGCTATTTTTTCTTAGAAATTTTTTTATTTCATTGTTAAAAATATCATTTGAAATTATTTTTTTTACAAAATCATTTTTGTAAAAAAAAAATTACCCATAATTAATTAAAATAAGCATTTATTTTATTGTTTAATCATCGCAATCATCATAACAATTATTTGAATTTTCATCATTTAACCAATCACGATACTGTCCAACTAAGTCATCATCTTCATCGTCATCAGTTATGTTGTTGCTGACATCTTCTTCTGCAAAAAATAATCAAAAGAATTAAAATACATAAAATTACTAGTTAAATAAATTTTAATCTTTAACTCTAATTATAGTACCTGATTGTTGAAGAGATTCACCAACGTCCCTTGGTAATTGGTCACCATCAAACCAATGAAAGTGAAACTGGTTTTCCTCTAACCTCCATCCATTTTGTTCAGGAGTAAAAATGGTTGGTTGTTTTTCATGAGCATAATTCCATATGCTAGAAATGTAATTAGCTCGTAGAAATTGTTGAAATAGCTCAGTTTTACACGGTAGTAAGCTGCTTGCATCAAAGTTTTTTAATTTTTTACGGTTAAATTCTTCATTTATATTAGATACGCTGTAATTATTTAAAAATAGCTGAACACGGGCAGCGTTAACATCGTATGTATCAGGAACACTATAGATTTCACAGATAAACTTTTGAATAGTATTATTAAAATATATATATTACGGGTCTTAATCGCGTGAATAATTTAAGGTAAAATACCTTGTTTATTGCCCGACGTTTCGACCGTATTGCAACGGCCGTGGTCACGGGAAGACTGTCTTGAAAATATCTTCTTGTCTGTGCTCATCGGTTAATAATTCAGGATCACCAAAGTGCATCAAAGCTTGCTGATACTCAGGTCTCTTCATTACGTCTCACTCGCTCCGAAACGCCCCTATAATGCTTTCGCGCTCATACTCACGGCAGAATAATTTTGCTGTTTAGGGGGTGTTTGGTCAATCAATTTTGTCTGACTAATTAAATATAACTTCGTAACAATTGTCTGAACAACATATTTAAATGTCAGACATGTAAAAATAAGTTAAGTTAATTTATTTTTTGTAGAGCTTTAAAGCGTCTGCCAAAAGTACTGGCCCACGAAAAGTGTCTGACGCTTATGGTATAACTTTATAATAACACTCTACAAAATATATTTAAAAATCAGCTATGAAAATTTAAGTTAGGTAACTATTAATTTTAGCTACCTTTCACACCTGGTACCTGCCCAGGTGTCACTCGGCAAGCTCCACAAGCGCGCAGGTATTCTGAGCACATAAGACACTACTGAGAACATGAGGTTTCATTTATGTGAAAATAAGTTGTGTCTTATCGCTCTGGGATCTTACTCTATAAGGTGGTAATAAATAAATTTAAATGTGATTTCGAAAAGGCACAAATTAATGGTATTAAAAATGTTTACCCGGATGTAGAAATTTCTGGTTGTTATTACCATTACCAGAGAGCTATTTGGAAGAAGGCAGACGCTCTTAAATTGTGTGATACTAAGGCAGGTCGACAATATGCTAGATTGTTTTCAGTTTTGCCGCTACTTCCAACACATTTAATCGTTGAGGGCGTTAATTCTATTAAAGAATTTTATTCGGCAAAAAATAATGAAATTATTAGTTTTGAACAATACTATGACAAGGAATGGCTATCTAAATCTTTAAAAGCTGACATTAGCGTTTTCGGTGATAAATATCGCACAAATAACTGTGTAGAAGGTTGGCACAATCGGCTGAAGAAACGGATGCATGGGACTACACAAAATATATTTAAATTTATTGATCTATTAAGAAAAGAAGCTAACACACAAAAAATAAAAATTACGCGAAACCTTTTTGATCGTAATAAGAGAAAAAGGGCAGACATAATGTTTAACAGAAGATATAAAGAAAAGTTAGAACTAGTGATCAAAAGCGAAATCACATGTCTTCAGTTTCTAGAAGATTGCATTAAAATAAGAAAAAAATACAATTAATGTTAAAAAATTTATTTAACATTATATTATAAATAATTTTCTTAACATTAATAGCAATAGAAAGTGTAAGTGGAGAAGACATAGACATAAAGAAGAAAAATGATAAGATATTTTAAATAGGAATGAAGAGTTTTTTTTTATTTTCTTGTAACATTTTTTTAAAGAATAAATACTATATTTTTAATTTCAATTTTATTGTAATTTACAAGTATTATATATTATATTAACAAACACGTAGCCAACTTCTCTGGTAGGTATTGTTCCAGGCACAAACATTGAGTACCATTGCCTGTGCTCAATTTGTCAGAAGTTTTTTTTTTTATTTCGATTCTGTTATAGCCCACGTGAAGTTGAAAACACAATGGCAGTCCTTCTGTTGGTATATTAACAGTAGTACGTTCTGACCAGAAGGAATTATTACAATTGGACATTGTGTCACTTGGACCATATTTTAATCAAGGCGTTTAGACACATTCACGTTTTTTATATTTGAACATTTTGTGTCTTCATCAATTTGTCACTAAAGTTTGAAGTTTGGACATAATGACAAGTAGACGTATTGACAATTGGACGTATATTATCCGAATCCGTCTGACGCGTGCGGCTGATGCGACAATACTCAGAGTATGAGAATGTATGGCGCAGTTTCCTAGGTCTGCGACAGCCGCTTGTCGTAAGCCGCGCGCGGCTCGCGATCGGCCGCGATACACGGAAATGAACCTTATGGCAGCGAACCCCGTGGTTGCGCGGTCGCAAATTTTAGAAGACTGTCCTATCCTAGGTTATATAGGCGGTTACATAGGCGGATCCAGGGGGGTACGTAACCCGCCACCCTTGGATCCATTGGATCTTGTGCACCCTCCAGAACGTTTTTTTTTTGCCCCCATCGTCGACATGCAACTCACACTTGGCTGGTGTCAGCCTAAAATTCAATACACCCTTCCCCCGTCGTGCGTACGACTCACAGGTTAGATCCAACACTGCCATTTGCCTTGTCTGCTTCCCCAGAATGAAATACTGGATATAAAAATCAATGTTTGTCGGTATGGCCTCTATGCGTTCCGAAACAATTTGATCAGATTGTGATGAAACTTTAGCAGAATGTTTTGGGAAGGCCGGCGAGTGTACCTGACTTTAAAAGCCAGAGCGAAGCGTGGCCGAGTTCAGATAGTATGGTATAAAAATCATTGCATTGCCAACGGGAGACGGTGGGAGACGCCAAAAGAGCATTGAGTTTATTTTTTTTTTAATAACCATTGTTGCATAGAGAAATTTCGAGTTGTCTACAGATTTACTTCCCATCATAATGACGGTCACCTATTTACGTAAAACATTATTGACCTATCTTATCATTTTCAGCGGCTGTTGTGTTCTTACCGCCCTTCGTCCCTCCGTAAGAAGGAGCGCGACTTGGGCTAGTTTAGAATTTTTGTGAGTTTTTCTGTTCTGGCTTAGCCATTTTATTTTAAACTGTTCAGTCTTAAAATACGATGTAGTAGTACCTCTCGTAGAGTTGATACAGATAAAAATAACTTTCATTTCGTCATGAGCAATTGACGCTAGGCTCTGGATTTCAGATACATTTATTTTCCTTTACACCTATACAAATAATTGAATGTTATATGATACAGACAAATTTATTTTATTCATATTCCTAGCAAAAGAAATATTTTATCAACAAAGATCACGCAAAGTTCAAGGTGACATTGAGAAAAGAAAATAATAAACGATTGCAAAGCATGTATAAGATCTGTAGACGTGTTATCGACCTATTGATGAGTTTTTTTATCTTTTTTTTTTAATAATCAACAGCTGACAAGCTCAGACATATAATATCTAAATTTCACACTGAAAGGAGGAGAGTCAGCTTTAAAATGGGATACAAGCCTATTTTTTTCATCAGATGGATACAATTCTAGATTTTTATTATAATTTCTCACCGTTTAAGTCTCCTATTCCATCTCCGTTGGAGTCTTTGAAGGAACGTGGATATATTTGGTACACCACTGCAGATTCCCACCACACTGCGCCACTGACCCCCACTAGCGACGCTGTTCCGACCACTAATATCAACCACCACGTATAATCACGCATTTTTAACTAATTAATATCTTCGTTGTTCCGATACAACGCATAAGTAAGTAATGAAATCTACGGATCTCAAAAATTATCGTAATATCTTGTTTACGTGAACTATATTTTGACCTAGAGGATTACAATAAGTAGGTGTGTCCTGGTGATGTTCAACATTGAAATGTACTTCGTAGACTTGATCGCAACATGCATTTATACACTTCGTATTACCACTACTACTAACTACCGACATAGAGTACGTAGGTACTCTTACTTATGTAAGTAATGTGTTAGTATTGTATTGCACGGTTGAGTTACCTACATACCTATATGTATATCAATTTATTTTAGTTAAGAATGTGGATATGAATTCCCTGGACCGGAGGACACATTTATAAGTCAGATTTATAAAAATATTCTTTCCAATCTGGCATGCTTTTTCTTCACATGGTAGGTACAAGGTGTAGGTATCTACCATACAAGGAATAGGTACGAACGACGACGTTCCTCTGAATTGTTGTAGCCAAAAAAGGGCTGAAACTAAAATATCCAAGTTAAGGGTCATATTTTAATCTTAATACCATACTGCAGGTGAACCTAATAATATATTATTTTAGCTTCGCTTGCTATAAAACCTTCATGAAACAAATAGGTAGGTAACTGTACGTACACGAGTTAGTACGTAGTCTTCCTTTCATTGTATTAGCTTTTATAGAATATTCGTTGAAAATAAAAAAATCCTTGAATATACGTAAATTCCAAGATGTGAGACGTATATACTAAGAAGGAGTAAACAAACAAGCCGTTTAACAAAAAATACCATATTATGCAGAGTGATGCTCACGGTATACACCAATTAATTGGTTTCAAAACGACATGACAGATGTCAATTTTTATTCAGATTCTGTTCTGTCAAAGACTCTATTCGCGCGCCAAAATTGTTATAGAATTATTTCTTTATTTCTTTTTTATATAAACAAAATAATGGCTGAAGAAGAACATTATGACGAGGTGGACATATCGGATATGATTGAGGGGTCAGAACATTACCTTGACAGTGAACAAACTGAACAACAGGATCCAGAAACAATAGGAACAGAAAGTGTAAACACGATACAAGAATACGAATTAATAAACTCAGAAGACCATACAGTTGATGAAAAACGACCACAAGTTCAAAATAAAAGTGAAACTATACGGTCGACGAGGTTACCGATAGCTAGGGTAAAAAATATAATGAAAATGGACCCTGATGTCAGTGTGGTGTCGGGCGATGCAGTATTCTTGGTTACTAAAGCTACAGTGAGTATGATTGTTTACTAGTTTTAGCATATGCTTAGTTCCTTAGTAATCTGACCGTGATGACGGAGATCACCAAGGTTAATAATGGTTATATATTTTGAGAGCCATACATATATGGTTGATTAATTCAATAATTCGCGACTGCTTAGAATATTTCCAAACATTTGTCATCTTAGTAAGGCTGCCGTTGAATTCTAGGAAACGGCAGTCTAGGAGAGATAGGCCAGTGCATTTGTTGATACAGTACGATCAACATAACTTGACGGGATGGAAGTTAGGTTTTTATCACTTTCGCGCATGTCAGCGAGATGCGACCCTAAAATTACTTACGAAAGCGACTAAATATGTTTAATTGATTAAAAATATTAACAACATTTTAATTCAACAATATAAAAACACTATTTAAATGAGTTCATAAAAGTTTAAATTTAGAACAGTTACAGTAAATACTAAAGAAACTTTGAAAAACAATTTCTTTCAAACATTAGCCAAACATTAGTCAATCGAGCAATTAGGGTTATAAGCATGCCTAATCTGCCCACTACAGTGGATGCGCGCCTGCAGAATTTGCATTTGTTACATGGAAAGCTGTGAAGATTTGTCCTCTATTACTAATGTATGTGTTTTTGATCTTTTTAGGAATTATTTCTAGAAACAATAGCAAAGGAAACCTATGCTTATACAGCCACCAACAAGAGAAAAATTATTGCTAAAAAGGATTTTGATGTAGTTATCAACAAAGTGGACTGCTTATGTTTTTTAGAAGGTGCTATGGACTTTTAATACTTTAATTTGTAAGCGGAAACACTAATTTGACTAGTGATGTAATCATTGTATAGACTTATAATTATGAATAAATTAAATGTACTTTAATTGTTTTGAAGCTGTTATTAACATTGAATAAGTAACATTTGTCCTAAATAAACAAATGTTAGGTACCCTTTTTTAAGAAGAGTTAGTAAGCTTATAAGCTGCTGAAGTACTAGGCTCAGGGGTTATTGGAAAGGAGTTGCACTGTAATAAATTACTTTCAAATCTGACAAAACCATAGAGGTGTACCTTCAGAAATTCCTAATATGAGGAGTTGTAAAAATGGCGGCAAACTGATATGTCGCTATTTTTACAGCTCCATTTTAACTGTAAAGCAATGTAAAATATACTTGAAATATCTCAACTTCATTTTTTTTAAATAGATAATCTCAACTTCATTTTTTTTAATAGATAGTGATGTGGGATTTTGGTCCAAATTACTAGCAATCATGTTAACCCTTCCAGCTAATCTCAAAGGCTTGTGTTAGAAGTGGGTTCATGTTGGTAGTTTAATGCATAGGATTCGAACCAGCGACCTCACGATTGCGAGACCGATGCTTTAGCCATTAGCTACCGCAGCTTAAAATAATCGTAATCATAATTTATATTTAGGTTATATGTTATATTATTATTGTTATGAGGAATTTTACTGGTTCTAATGGGGAATCTATATTAAAAAACTGAAGAATTTGTTTGTTTGGTTAAACGCGATAATCTCAGAAACAACTAGTTCTAATTGTAAAATTATTTTAGTGTTGGATAGCCCATTTATTGAGGAAGGCTGTATATAACGTCACGCTACAACCAATAGGAGTGGAGCATAAATGAAAAATTTTGCATAATCGGGGAAAATTGACGCAGACAAAGTTTCATGGGTTTATAATAAAATTACAAATCAACTTTAATATTTTTTAATAAATTATAACAAAATGTATATAAACTTATCACATATTGATGATAATATACATACATGGTTATATGAACAAAATGAAATAATGACTTATTGATTATAATTTAAAATGTACATATTATATTTACTTTTAAAAAAATAAACTTACTTAGATAATGATGGTAGACATTGTCATAAATAATGTTACATGCAACAACTAATGAAGTCTCAAAATTGATTACAATATATGGAACAACTCTCCAGCAATTTAATAGCGGTTTGATTAACTTGTGTCATTCAGACTTGATTATCTCTTCTTGAAGCTAAAAGTGTAAAGCCTGGTGTAGACTATATCCGAAATCGAATTTGAGCAAAATGAGGCATTTCCCAGGTTCAGCACTTGGACGGCTCGTCGCTGATGGTCGCTATTTCATGTTACGTACGATACGGTGAACACAAGCTCAAGAAATTGATTTATAACTACAAGTCCAACAAACATTCTTAAACTATAGTTATTGGATTAATTTACGAATGCATACAACATATACAAAATACAATAAACTAAAATTGATGCAGTAATTCTAAACGCGTCGCTGGTAATCTTCTGCAATGTAATGGCGCAGTGTGCTGGCATTATAATGCCTGCACTTTTCGTTGCGTTAGCCCTGTGTACAAAATTTAAAATTTAGTTAAATATATAACACATAGTATAGGGTTAGTATGGTCCCACCAACGACGATGAGCGAGAAGCGAGTAGCGATTTATTGCTCAGGAAACGTACAGTAGATGTATTTTGTAGATCCCGTCCGTGTAAACAAAAGAGATGCAGTATAGAGCGAGTACTCGCCGGCAGTGTGAACACTCAGCGATCAACTATTAATATCTGTATCTCTTTTGTTTACACGGGATTTACATAAGTATGTACGTTTCTTAGTTCTTCGGCGAGGAAAAGAGTAGCTCTTTTCCTCGCCGTTGGTCCGACAGGTGCCTTACATTAATTTATAAGTTTATAACTCATCAATGGGGGCGATGATTTTCATGATTTTTGATTTTTTAGATTGGTCTAAGTACGTACCTAATATGAAAATATCGGAAAAATTAAAAAAAAAAAAACAAATAAGTGGCGGTACGAAGTTCGCAGAGACGGCTAGTATTTATAACTACAAAAAAATATATAATAAAAGAAAAAAAGTATATATAATAAAAGTGTTGATTTTTTTGTGAGATTATTTACGGCTTATGTTTAACTCACCACCAGATATAGTAACAAATAGCAGACAAAAATAGTAAATGATCACCAAAATAAAACTCGCATTTTAATGTAAAATTAAAACCAAAGTTTTAACACTTTGCTCTCCTGTTTAAGTAAAATTACTCCAAGTAAATCATGAGTAAGCCAAGAATAGTAAATGATCACCAAAATTATACCAGCGTTTTGATATAAAATGATAATCAAAGTTTTTACACCTTGCTATCCTGTTTAAGTAAACTGACTCCAAAAAAATCAAACCCAAAGAGCCGAGGGTTGCATTGACTTTGCACGTTTTTCAATGCTCACTGAAATTAATGAACGGGAGACGATCCGCGACTCGTGAGGGACGATGCGCGTTCGGCCTGATACAATAAATGTAAAAATATTATAGTGGGGCGGGGGATAGACTGCGCCTTTTCCTGCACTAGTGTGGAAAATTATCTATTGCATGCCTCTAAACTGTGCGATAAGAATGTGTTTTCGAGGGAGTGTATTGAAAAACACATTGAACAAAGAAAAAATAAAACTCTTACAATTTTAATCATCCTTTTTTTAATTATATAAACAAACATAAAAAGTTAGTCCTCTAATAATTAATTAATAACAAATATTAAAATCTTAATAAGAATCAGTCTTCTGTAACAATTTACTGCACAATTAACGCTTTTTTGGCTTTGGCTGGTCGTCCTCTTTTGCGCTTCATGCCAATCGGAATAGTTCTGGCCTCTGAAGGTGGTTGGACGTGCTTAAGCCGAATCGCCAATCCAACGAGATGCTTACAAATGTAATTTTTGAGAAACTTTGGGCAATTGCATGTGCCTTGCAACCAATTTTCCTTTTCTCGGGGCATTATAACTTCCCACTCTCTAAAATGTTGCTCTTTGTATTCGTCAAAGGTTTCCCACGGCTTTTCAAAATTTTTGCATTCTAAATCTAACCCAGCTGGAATTCTGTATGAGCAAACTAGTTCAGTGCTATTCTTTAAAGGCACCTGCTTCGACAGTTTTGCCCATTGGTAACTTTCTGTCCACGTCTTTAAATATACTGTCGGCAGTTTAGCGAACCGTCTCTCAGTATTAGTGATGTATTCATTAGACCAGTCCTTGACTATATCAGAAGCGATTACTAAGAACCGCGCCAAAGGATGACGCTCACGAAGCGTGCCACCATCTTTTATTGTTTTATTAAAGGATTCTAGAGCATTGTTTGTAGCAGGAGTCCCCGGAGATGCGCCCAAATACCAGAAACGATTTAGTATGAGCCACTCGTTTTCAAAGTACGCACTAAAATCGTTTTCTGATTTCCACTTGTCCAAAAATTTTTCGCTGGCTCGATCAAATATTTCCTGAGTTGAGGCACACTGTAAAGCATCAATATCTTGCAAGATCTCTTTTTGGGATTTCTTTTGCACACTTTGCTCTACTCTTGTCTGCATCTTCTTTTTCGCATGCGCCCAACACATTCTTATGACTGTATCTGTTCCAAATGTGGACGCAAAGGCTGTTTGTATAGCCTTCGCTGCGTCACAAACCAAAACTTTACAAGTTAAAGGGTATGAGAAAATTGAGAAAACTGCTTTCTTTAATTCAGAAAATAAAAAAATAAAGTCTTCCGTTCGTTCTGCTGTTGTCACCGCTAGTCCAAATGGGTGAAAATGTTTATCTCTGTCTGTAGTTCCAATCACAAGTACTGGAAATCCTTGCCAAATAAGCTTATACGTGGCATCCGCATGCAGAACAGAACATTGACGTGATAGACCAATTAAATATTTCGTCGTTAACATGAACCGGAAGTTCTGATCTAAATCATCTTCAGAAATTTCATAGGCCAAAACAAAAACTTCGTGATCGTCATCAGGTATCTTAGAGTTTTCTTTTAACCATAACTCAAGCTGTCCCAAGCTTATTACCGATGGCCCGTATTTTTTCTTACGTATGATTTTAAGATAATTGTTTAACTGTAACTTAGTCGGCAGAACTAGTCCATTAATTTTACTTAAGTTCTTCATAATAGATTTAGGTTTCAAACGCAGTTCGAATAGTTTTTCTATTTCCTTTTTCGTTGCCTCATTTATTCCACTAGTCGACCGACAGTAACAATTATCATGGTCGTGACATTTTTCAGTACGAAATAATAATATATCATCACATGATGCGTCAAATAAAAGATAAATCGCAGCAGAACACTGAACTTCAGAACGAACCTTCACTTTGTTACAACGATAGTAACGTTTAACTCCTTCTTCAGTCATATGATTTTTTTGTATTGACCATGTCTTCTCATTTTTAATAAATTCCTCTGCGCTCCGCACAGTTGAAAATTTTCTTTCAAAAACCCAAACTTTATTTTGCCTTCGACGTTTTTTCGTATGCTCTGTGATGTCTTCGTCTTCATCTGATTCCGATGAAGAACCCAACAATGGAGCACACGAACTCGGTCCCGCTAAGTTTTCATTCGCCATTGCTAAGAAGATTGATACCAACACACAGAAAACAAAATACACCCAATAGACGCAAGTGCACGCACGTGACTGAATTATGGGGATCGTGTCCGGGCGGACGCAGCGCGGCGTTTGCGGTGCGGTGGGAGGGGATTGCAAGCCGGAGACATAACTTAATATGGCATCATAATACTTTATTTGATAATAAGCCTACATTTTATGGCAATCACAGTGATTTATTTAGGCTAAAATAATACATTAATTTGGTCGTCAAGATTTGGTGATCATTTACTAAATTTGGTGGTCGAATACAATTCAAAGTGGAGTCGTGTCTAAAATAGCTGGTACTATTATATTTTTAGACTTTATTTTTCTGGTAGTAAGTAGATATTTTTGGTTACAAAACTAAGGGTATCAAAGCATTTTATGGTGGTCATTATATTTATCCCCCTTTAAATATACTGTCGGCAGTTTAGCGAACCGTCTCTCAGTATTAGTGATGTATTCATTAGACCAGTCCTTGACTATATCAGAAGCGATTACTAAGAACCGCGCCAAAGGATGACGCTCACGAAGCGTGCCACCATCTTTTATTGTTTTATTAAAGGATTCTAGAGCATTGTTTGTAGCAGGAGTCCCCGGAGATGCGCCCAAATACCAGAAACGATTTAGTATGAGCCACTCGTTTTCAAAGTACGCACTAAAATCGTTTTCTGATTTCCACTTGTCCAAAAATTTTTCGCTGGCTCGATCAAATATTTCCTGAGTTGAGGCACACTGTAAAGCATCAATATCTTGCAAGATCTCTTTTTGGGATTTCTTTTGCACACTTTGCTCTACTCTTGTCTGCATCTTCTTTTTCGCATGCGCCCAACACATTCTTATGACTGTATCTGTTCCAAATGTGGACGCAAAGGCTGTTTGTATAGCCTTCGCTGCGTCACAAACCAAAACTTTACAAGTTAAAGGGTATGAGAAAATTGAGAAAACTGCTTTCTTTAATTCAGAAAATAAAAAAATAAAGTCTTCCGTTCGTTCTGCTGTTGTCACCGCTAGTCCAAATGGGTGAAAATGTTTATCTCTGTCTGTAGTTCCAATCACAAGTACTGGAAATCCTTGCCAAATAAGCTTATACGTGGCATCCGCATGCAGAACAGAACATTGACGTGATAGACCAATTAAATATTTCGTCGTTAACATGAACCGGAAGTTCTGATCTAAATCATCTTCAGAAATTTCATAGGCCAAAACAAAAACTTCGTGATCGTCATCAGGTATCTTAGAGTTTTCTTTTAACCATAACTCAAGCTGTCCCAAGCTTATTACCGATGGCCCGTATTTTTTCTTACGTATGATTTTAAGATAATTGTTTAACTGTAACTTAGTCGGCAGAACTAGTCCATTAATTTTACTTAAGTTCTTCATAATAGATTTAGGTTTCAAACGCAGTTCGAATAGTTTTTCTATTTCCTTTTTCGTTGCCTCATTTATTCCACTAGTCGACCGACAGTAACAATTATCATGGTCGTGACATTTTTCAGTACGAAATAATAATATATCATCACATGATGCGTCAAATAAAAGATAAATCGCAGCAGAACACTGAACTTCAGAACGAACCTTCACTTTGTTACAACGATAGTAACGTTTAACTCCTTCTTCAGTCATATGATTTTTTTGTATTGACCATGTCTTCTCATTTTTAATAAATTCCTCTGCGCTCCGCACAGTTGAAAATTTTCTTTCAAAAACCCAAACTTTATTTTGCCTTCGACGTTTTTTCGTATGCTCTGTGATGTCTTCGTCTTCATCTGATTCCGATGAAGAACCCAACAATGGAGCACACGAACTCGGTCCCGCTAAGTTTTCATTCGCCATTGCTAAGAAGATTGATACCAACACACAGAAAACAAAATACACCCAATAGACGCAAGTGCACGCACGTGACTGAATTATGGGGATCGTGTCCGGGCGGGCGCAGCGCGGCGTTTGCGGTGCGGTGGGAGGGGATTGCAAGCCGGAGACATAACTTAATATGGCATCATAATACTTTATTTGATAATAAGCCTACATTTTATGGCAATCACAGTGATTTATTTAGGCTAAAATAATACATTAATTTGGTCGTCAAGATTTGGTGATCATTTACTAAATTTGGTGGTCGAATACAATTCAAAGTGGAGTCGTGTCTAAAATAGCTGGTACTATTATATTTTTAGACTTTATTTTTCTGGTAGTAAGTAGATATTTTTGGTTACAAAACTAAGGGTATCAAAGCATTTTATGGTGGTCATTATATTTATCCCCATTATTTACTGGGCCGTTTTTATAAAATTTCGTATGGAATAAGTGTGAAGTCTAGGGAGATGGTTTTAAAAGGGATATATCCTATATTACATACTATGAAGCTACGCGAAAATGCAAAAGGATTGATAGAGAGAGATTGCTAAACATAAAATCCAGTCAGTAAGTAAGTTTAATTATTGTTTAATGATATGCCTAAGTTTTAGTCTAACCATAAAGTCGACTGTGCCTTGCCACCATAATGTCGCATGACGTTTAGTCCTCTCTACGACTTAACGTCATGCGACATGTGAAACATTTACTAATTGTATTCTTTTTAAATGGAAAAAATGTTAAAATGTACAAAAACAATATTATGTTTTACCCTTTCTGGAGAGTGCATCCGATTCCCGTAGCAACAACTGTCATATTATCTGGCACGCTGGCGATCGAGCTAAGGGTGACACTCTGCGATGAGTCTCCTAAATTGATGATTCCTATGATTGCATCATCACTTGTATACCTGAAATGCAAGAGTCCATCAAAATTAAGTCAAGAAGAATAACAAGTTGGTCTTAAAACGACCCGATAGTCTTACAAGAAGTAGGTAGGTCGTGTGCTGGCATCAACCGTAACAGGCAGGGTTCCGTAGCAAAAATAGCAAGAACGGAACCCTTGGAGTTTCGTCATGTCCGTCCGTATATCATAGGCATTTTATTTAAAAAGTAGAAAAGAAAGAAATAAATAAATCTTGTTTTTTCGTTTTATTTCAACGTTGTCAAGCTACACTAACCCCGGGTGACATAGGCTATTTTTTATCCCTGTATTCCCACGGGAACGTGAAATACGCGGGTGAAACCGCGAGGCGTCAGCTAGTTCTTAATAAATGTGAAAATAACTCTTGACTGCCTGTTACATTTTCACACATACACAGCTGAACCGATTTAGATGAAATTTGGTATGAAAATAATTCCGGGAGATAGAATAGTTTTTTATTGCGATAACCGTTTTTCACGTGGGCGAAATCTTTTATCTTTATGTATAAAAAGACATCCAAAATGTATATCTCTAAAAATAACATTACTATAGCAGGGGTTCCCAAACTTCATAGAGGAACAGCCATCAAATACCTTTTGTTTTGTGGAATCCCGTTAATGACCGAGGGGGGGGGGGGAGGCAGTCAACAGTAATATATTTCGCGGAACCCTGTACTAGAGTATATTTTGTAGATATCATTGGGATTTTTATTATAACTATAACTATTTGATGCAATAAACAGAAAATAAACTAAAATCATATACTTATTGTTCCAAATTAATATAATATACGGTAGGTACACCTCAAAATAAGTACCTACATATTATATGTGGAGTATATTTGCAACACCTACCTGGTAACTACAAGTATAGTATCTGAAAGCGCTTTAGTACCCAAGTCGCCAGTGCTCACCGCGGACGAGTTCTTCAATGCAACCACGTCTTTGTAAAACTGAAAATATGAAGCGGTTTTTTTTATTTTCAAAAAGCTGCCCCGAGTTAGCGGCTTGTCCCGTAAAATTCCCGTTTCATGCGAAAGAGTAGGTACCTATTTAATTTTTTTTAAGACCTGGCGTTAGCAACTCCTTCCTCCATCATTGTAAGGTAAATATATTTATGAAAATATATTGAAATATACTTATACAGGGTGTAACAGAAAGGTGTGGTCATATTCAAGGGTTGGTATGTGCCCATGATACTGGCACACACCTAATTTTATTAAAATCGGAGTACTCTAACAAAATATTTATTATTTAAAAAAAAAAAATCATTTATTTATGAGTGAAAAAGTTATTAATTAAATAAAGTATGACTTAAAAAGTTCTATGCCATAATAGTCCAATCGAATCTTGTACCAGGGGATGTAAAATTCTTATGCCATACGCCTTTCACTACTGAATTTTGTCAAAAAGAATATGCTATAACTATGTAATAATAATGCAACCTGCTATGGCACAATGGTAGATGCAATACTGATAATATACCCCACCCGCTGCCGAAATTTGACCACACCTTTCTGTTACACCCTGTATATTAAAATATATTATGGTACGAAGAAAAAAGGTTTAGAATGTATATCATCTTAAATCTTTTTCTTCACACCATAATCTTCAAAATCAAATAGGTCCCCACGCTCGAGTAAATCTAAATTTAGCATCTTGGGCTCCCCAGCTATAAGCCTGAATCTGCTGTGAAGGTTAATCCAATCTAATAATAAAGATATGAAAGTAACTCTGTCTGTTTTATTTCACGATTAAAGCCCTGAACCGATTTAGATAAAATTTGACATGGACATAGTTTGACTCCTAAGGAAGGATATACGATACATATATAGTTATATTATATTTACGTGATAATGGCTTCTGTTCGCCGCTTGTTGAACAGCCACATTGACGGTAAGGTAGTTAGAAGCCACTGGCAGCCACGTACTAGTCGCGTTACTGAAGCCAGCGTTGGTAGTAGTGTCCCAGTGGAACGGAGTTCGTTCAGGGTCTCGACTCCTGGACGCGTAATTGATGGGGTCGTCAGTGTTGCAAGCCTGAGGGTCTTTGGTGTCTGCCCAGCTGACGTACCCGTCTGTCATGCCCAGCTCCTCGCCCTAGGTGGAGAAATAAGTCATGTTAATTGTTCGAGAATATTTTCTCTGATTAAGTCAATTGCTAAATTGTTTTATAGTATGTACCAAATTTATAAATCTATACTAATATTATAAAGCTGAAGAATTTGTTTGTTTAAATGAGGTAATCTGAAAAAATCTTTCACTGTTGGAAAACTCATTTATCGAGGAAGGCCATAGGCTATAAAACATCACGCTACTATCAATAGGAGCGGAGCAGCAATGAGAAATGTTGTAAAAACGGGGAAAATTTACGCAGACGAAGTTGCGCGGGACAGCTAGTGTAATATATTGTAAGTAAACCAGTGATTATATTATACTATCTCGGAAAAAAATGTATATTTATATAGTTTTGTTTTCTAAATTTCTCTGCAGGGTGATTTTTAAATTACTAATAACCTCCTTCCCGTGGCTTCTTTACATTACACTCACAAATTTAGAATATTATAAACAAATAATTGAAATTAGAATATTAGTTTTCAAAAATATAACCATAAATTACTCTTAACCCCCAACCACCTACCACACGTCTGTGACACCTTAGAGTATTTTTTTGTTTTTTGTCAGGTTTAGGGTCTAAACTTCACAATAAACAACGATTTTACTCCAGTAACATAGTTTGTAAGTTAAGGCCACAATTACAAAAACAGGTGGTGTGGTTTAGGGTTAAAATATTAAATATTTTTCAAACTAATATCACTAAGTTATTTGATGTAATGTAAAGAAGCTATAAGCGGAAGGTTATTAGTACCTACATTAAAAATCACCCTGTATACTTTCAAATTTCCTGAAAAAATGCAAGTTAAAAAAAAATAACAAAGCAAAGGTTGGTCATTCCGCTAGTTCAATGACATTGAACTATCTTATTATGATTACATTTTTGGTCCCCTGTAAACCTGCGAGTTTCGAAATCCAACCTCATTGAACCAAGGTCCAGTAATATATTCTAATTTTCAAAATGGCCTTGGATTACAGGAGCCATGTCCCTATTAATATCTCCCAAATAATCGAGAGCGTGAGGGTATTTTTCTTAAACATTGAATGAAATAGCCGAGAACTAGAAGAACATAGAGTATACCTGATAAGTGATAGTGACTCCAGGCAGCAGTAGAGCCAACATGTTCATCGCATCGACTCTGTTCACGCCGTGCCTTGTCGCTAACCGGCTCTGGTCGTGGTTGCCGTTCTGAAACGTATTAAATTGTGTACAATACTCAAGAATAAAGGCTCGGCGTCCCCCCCCCCCCCCAAATAATCTGAGATCTCTCGTGTATATGTGTTTTAATCGACTTAAGAAAGAGGTTCAAAATTCGTTACAATGTCTATATTTATTTTATGTTTACATTGATAAAAGGAAAAGGTTTAGTTTCAGGGTCAGATCAAACCCTGGATCTGTATCTATTACCAAAATCCTTGATCCAACTCTGTAGAACTAAGATTTTGCACTAAGAGTTCCATTGCACCTACATAATTATGATGTCAAAATGTCAGCGCTTGTTGCTATGTTATAGAGAAATGTTAAAATCTGTACAGCCATTATTCTAAAGGCAATTTCTGCAGTAAGGTAGCCCTGTGTCACAGGGGACTTAACAAATATTCATTACACGGACACAAAGTACACGCAGACTCTGAACAACAATTTGTGGATCACACTTATTATTTTAAATGTGAAAGTGACTGTTACGTTTTTGCGTTTAAACCGCCTGAACCGATTTAGATGAACTTTGGTATAGAAATAGTGTGTGTCCCAGGAAAGGACATACGATAGTTTTTATTGTGATAACCGACTGACTGAGACTGCCTCTGTGGCGCGGTGGGACTGTGTCCGACTGCTACGCAAGAGGTCGTGGGTTCGATTCCCACACGGGACACCACTCTGTGTGATCCACAAATTGTTGTTCCGAGTCTGGGTGTACTTTGTGTCCGTGACATGTATGTTTGTAAAGTCCCCCGCGACACAGGGCTTGTACCCTAATGCGGGAGTCGTTTTTTTTTAAAGAAAAAAAAAAAGACGCGGGCGCAGCCGCCGGCGAAAGATAAATATCCTTATAAGAAAAAGTCCACTTACAACCCAGTTAGCAACCTTCCCCGCTGGCATATAAGTCATCCACTTTTCAATAGTAAGCTGCATGTCTTTAGCAGTTGAGTTCATATTTAGCTCTCCAAGAAAAACAAAGTTGAAAGGAATAGAGCCATTGTTTGTAGAGTTGCCATAGTAACGCATCATGCGACTCAATTCCGTATAACCCTCTGTCATCATTAGTTTAGACTCGTTATGTGATTCGGTATATTCGTCGAGAACTGCTCGCCAATCGTATACAACACCATACGTCTCTTCTTGATCTTTGGTGTAGATATGATCTAAATACTCGTAATCTTCGGGCCCGTATCCATAGACATCTAAAATTTAAGTAATAATAGTAGTATCATTTTTTTTTTTTTTAAATAATATCTTGGGACAACTCACCCAACGCCATCTGATCCCAAACTAAGCAGAGCTTGTACTATGGAAACCAGACAACTGATAAACATACTTATATATTTCTAAATACACACATCAAAAGTGTCTAGGGATCAACATATATTTTTGCAATAACTTTTCTCCTGATAGATTTTTTTTTTTATTTCTTTAAGGATTCATCAAATAAAGTGTTTTCGTTTGTCACAGTAACGATAAACCAAGTCACCTTTGCATTAATAAAGAAATTTGCCATTTTCCTAATAAAGGGATTTTTGACATTTGAACCACTAACATTAAAGTTCGAAAAAAAGACTGAAATAACAGTTTTCTTTAAAATTTTATTGGGTAACTTAAACAATTAATAATCCGTGTTTCTACCGCGAACACTAACAACACAAGAACATCGGTTTGGCATACTCAAAATGAGTTCATCCAAATCACGCTGTGGAATGGCCGCCCATGTTCGTTGCAACAACAAAAAAAGGTCTTCTTGCGACTGGATACCCTCCATATTCGGCAGAGGTCTTCTCTGTAGCATATCCCATGCATGCTCAATCGGGTTCAAGTCTGGCGACTGAGCAGGCCAGGGCAGGACATTGATGTTAGCTGCGGCGAGAGTCTGTCTTACAACTCTTGCGGTGTGCGGTCGTGCATTATCATGCATTAACTGAAATAAGGGACCGATTTGCACTTGTAGAGGAACGATGACGTCTGATACAATCGTCTCAGCATAAATTTGAGCGTTGAGGTTGCCTCTGATCCAAATCAACTCAGTTCTTCCGCCGATCCAAATACCCGCCCATACCATGATGGTTCCACCACTATAAGGATGGACTTCCTGGCAGGATTTTAATCGCTGTTGGCGTCCAGGGGTTCTCCAGTGTCGTATACGTCTTGTATCCGGTCTCATACCAAAACGAGACTCATCAGAAAAGCACACGAAACGCCATTGTTCTTCTGCCCAATTTCTGTGTTCAAGAGCCCATTGATATCGAATCCTACGATTGTGCATTGCTATAGGTGGTACCCGTAGCGGTCTTCGGGAATGAAGGTTCACTTCATGCAAGCGGTTTCTGACTGTTTGGTCGCTAATTAAGTTCCCTGAAGAGTGATGAAGCCTCACGGCTAACATCATGGCGGTTATTGTTGGACCTCTTCGAGTTAAGATTTGAATGTATCGGTCTTGTCTCCGTGTGGTGCAGCGATACCGTCCTCCATGGCGCTCAGCCACGGTACCAGTGCTTCGGTAACGTGTCCAAAGTCGACTGATAACACTCTGACTTGTATTCAGAGCTAAAGCCACAGTACGTTGCCGGGAACCAGCTTCTATCATTCCCACGGCTCTGAGCATTTCTTCCCTGCTTAAATGACGTCGCCGCTCCATAATAACGTTGGTTTTAATCAGTAGTAGGGAAACAGTAGCACTAATAATGTCTTCAATGCGTTGTATGTTTTTATAGGGAAAATATTGACAGCTGATTTTCATCTTTTACTCGAATTTGATTCACAGTTCCTGATTCAAATTATGAAATGCACCAAAAAGGATCCATATAAATTTATAAAATCATAAATTTATTACAAAGCCACATCTCAATCTCAAGAAATCCGCATAAAAATGCTTGATCCCTAGACACTTTTGATGTGTGTACATACATATTATTTATCCTGGGTGGGGATCGAACCCACGACCTCTTGCGTAGCAGTCGAATACACTCCCACAGCGCCACAGAGGCAGTCATATCTATACAAATAAATAAAATTGAAGTGTCTGTTTGTATATTTTTTTTTTTTATTTTTTTTTTTTAGTAACGTACTCGTATAATATATATATACACACATCAAAAGTGTCTAGGGATCAACATATATTTTTGCAATAACCTTTCTCCTGATTGATTTTTTTTTTTATTTCTTTAAGGATTCATCAAATAAAGTGTTTTCGTTTGTCACAGTAACGATAAACCAAGTCACCTTTGCATTAATAAAGAAATTTGCCATTTTCCTAATAAAGGGATTTTTGACATTTGAACCACTAACATTAAAGTTCGAAAAAAAGACTGAAATAACAGTTTTCTTTAAAATTTTATTGGGTAACTTAAACAATTAATAATCCGTGTTTCTACCGCGAACACTAACAACACAAGAACATCGGTTTGGCATACTCAAAATGAGTTCATCCAAATCACGCTGTGGAATGGCCGCCCATGTTCGTTGCAACAACAAAAAAAGGTCTTCTTGCGACTGGATACCCTCCATATTCGGCAGAGCTCTTCTCTGTAGCATATCCCATGCATGCTCAATCGGGTTCAAGTCTGGCGACTGAGCAGGCCAGGGCAGGACATTGATGTTAGCTGCGGCGAGAGTCTGTCTTACAACTCTTGCGGTGTGCGGTCGTACATTATCATGCATTAACTGAAATAAGGGACCGATTTGCACTTGTAGAGGAACGATGACGTCTGATACAATCGTCTCAGCATAAATTTGAGCGTTGAGGTTGCCTCTGATCCAAATCAACTCAGTTCTTCCGCCGATCCAAATACCCGCCCATACCATGATGGTTCCACCACTATAAGGATGGACTTCCTGGCAGGATTTTAATCGCTGTTGGCGTCCAGGGGTTCTCCAGTGTCGTATACGTCTTGTATCCGGTCTCATACCAAAACGAGACTCATCAGAAAAGCACACGAAACGCCATTGTTCTTCTGCCCAATTTCTGTGTTCAAGAGCCCATTGATATCGAATCCTACGATTGTGCATTGCTATAGGTGGTACCCGTAGCGGTCTTCGGGAATGAAGGTTCACTTCATGCAAGCGGTTTCTGACTGTTTGGTCGCTAATTAAGTTCCCTGAAGAGTGATGAAGCCTCACGGCTAACATCATGGCGGTTATTGTTGGACCTCTTCGAGTTAAGATTTGAATGTATCGGTCTTGTCTCCGTGTGGTGCAGCGATACCGTCCTCCATGGCGCTCAGCCACGGTACCAGTGCTTCGGTAACGTGTCCAAAGTCGACTGATAACACTCTGACTTGTATTCAGAGCTAAAGCCACAGTACGTTGCCGGGAACCAGCTTCTATCATTCCCACGGCTCTGAGCATTTCTTCCCTGCTTAAATGACGTCGCCGCTCCATAATAACGTTGGTTTTAATCAGTAGTAGGGAAACAGTAGCACTAATAATGTCTTCAATGCGTTGTATGTTTTTATAGGGAAAATATTGACAGCTGATTTTCATCTTTTACTCGAATTTGATTCACAGTTCCTGATTCAAATTATGAAATGCACCAAAAAGGATCCATATAAATTTATAAAATCATAAATTTATTACAAAGCCACATCTCAATCTCAAGAAATCCGCATAAAAATGCTTGATCCCTAGACACTTTTGATGTGTGTATATACTTATATATAAATTACATATTATATACACTTTTATCATCACGCTAACATTTGTAGGGAGTGATTAGCACTGCAACTTAACGCGGGGGAAGTCGCATTTTTGTCTGTTTGTTCCGGCTAATCTCCGAAAGGAAAATCTTAGGCGGAGAATAATATAATAATAACATCTTCATACATCCCTAAGTACTTTGATGTGAGACGTTTAATTACAAAGTTGCTTAGCAACCATTCAATCTTTAATACCTTTGTCAATGTTTTTGTTTTTAAACTTTCGCGATTTTACTTATTATATATATTTCGGGACTTAATCGCGTGAATTATTGAAAGGTACGAACCTTTTATTTACCCGACGTTTCGTACCTTTAAATAAATCACACGATTAAGTCCCGAAATATATCTAATACCTTTGTCAATGGTTGCCAAGCAACTTTGTTATAAACATTTCACATCTATTTCGGCTTTAGCATAGGCAGAGCCTATACTATGACAACCAGAGAACTGAAAAATATATAATACCTTCTTATATAGATAATTTATAAATGCATACCTACATATTATAGATAATGACATCCAGACACAGAATAAACAATCATGCTCATCACACAGTGATTTATCTTTGATGGGGCTCGAACCCACTACCTCGGGCTTAGCAGTCAGGGTCACTAACTGCTAGACCAACAGGCCAGTCTAGTGATATAACTCGTTTTAAGAGTAATGTGACAAAAAATAAAAATTAAAGCGGCGCCGGCGGTTCGAATCCTACCCATTATAGTACAGACGTTAACCCACTACTAACACAAGCCATGGAGCTCAGCTGGAGGGGTTAACAGAAATGATTTAAAAAAAATCAAATTAACCCTTCACCACCTTACCACCTACTTTTGTCACACAACTATTTACCGTACATCTGAGAGACCCCTCAATACCCTCAAACCTCACAATAAACAATGTGGGACCAAAATCCAACATAGCTAGATATCTTTGCTAAAAAAAAAATTAAGACAACCCTTAAGGGTAGATTACGCAAAACAGGGTTCGGCTCTTTCAAAAATTTATATAGAAAACCCAAATATTAGGACACGAAAAAAATTGTGTCACTAGTCAAAGAGTTTTACTAGTAGATAAAATAAATAAATTTAAGGAAATGCAAAAACTAGCATTTTCGTATTGTCATAGTCATGGCGTTCGTAATCTAACATATGTACGAACGTATATTCTACTTTATTTTGACCAGCACTTCTGCGCACTGTGAAGTAATGGTTGTGTGCGGAAGAGCGAGGCCGGCGATCGTGTCGCTGTGTACGTAGCGCTAAATAAATAATTCTCTCAGTGTAATGCCCCCTTAAATACTCAAACGATAGTTTGATTCGAGTTGAAATGTATTTCTGTCGCTACTATTCGCCTTTATGTGATAGTGATAGTATATGAATTAAAATCTGAGAGTTGACGCGAAGTTTGAGTATTTTGTTAAGAGAAGACAACTACTTATTTGAAATCAACTTTAATTACTATGTAATACGGTTTAATATAAGCTATAAAATGTAAACTTATTGGTTCCGCAGGCGATGTCAGACTTACCATTTTAAACCGTATGGAATTAAAAATAAGGTTTATTTTTAATTGTTAGCTTCTTGAAAATTCACTTACTTGAAAGTGGTTCGCTTGGATATACTCCTCCGTAGTCCGCAGGATTTACTTCAAACAAAAAATTGACAGCATCAATACGGAAGCCTGATACTCCTTTGTCAAGCCAGAAACGTAGCACATTCTGGAACAATAAAATTACACGATTAGAGAACTTATGGTGCCACACAGCAGTTAAATATCGAGCTGTCCCAGCTATCTGCTATTGTAAGCAGTATGCTGTTGTAAAAAAATGTTATTTATATTTTTACAAAAAATGTAAAATAACATTTTTTTACACGAAAACATTCAGTAACATAATAACTACTTACACTTGTTAGTTGTTTTCAAAGCGCCTACACTGATAAAACTTAGTGAATAACATGCTACAAATAGTTTTGTATATAATAAACTAAACTAATTGTTAACTTTTAAAATATTTAATAACTTTGTGATAAAATGTTAGGTATCTAACATTCTTGTTATGGTTACATTTTAGATTAGTGAGTGACAATCTAGTACATTAGTTTGAAATATAAGAGAATTCCCCTAGTTTAAGAATTATTATTTTATTCTATTAAATGTATAAAACTCAGAAATTGCAAAAAGTTGTAGGTATGAAATAACAGTACCTATAATAGTGAAAGAACATAGGATACCTGTGTCAATATGAATTTTAACTATTCTTTGTTGTCAAAATCAACTACTACATACTGAAGAACGTAAAAAAATCAATAAATTGACCATTTCATTAGTCGTTAAAAATGTCATTAGTGGTTATGGGACCTACCTTCATCTCTTCTCGAACAACCGCGCTACGGTAGTTGAGATCTGGCTGGCCAATCACGAACTGATGCAAATAGTATTGCTGACGAACTTCGCTGAACTCCCACGCACTCTTGCGGAATACACTTAACTAAATAACATCATTAGTCAACATTTGTTTCATTTCGTTAAGGATTCGAAGCTTTTTAGAAAAGTCTTACTAAACCATTTACCGTACATCTGAGAGACCCCGTAGTAAAATCGATCTTTGTCAGGTTTAGGGCCTAAACCTCACGACGATTTTACTCCAGTAAAATAGTCTGTAGGTGGTTAAGGTCATACATAACTCCAAAAACAAGTGGTAGGTGATTAAGGGTTAATATCTATACTAATATTATAAAGCTTATCCACGCAACTTCATCTGCATACATTTTACCCGTTTTTACAACATTTTTCATTGCTGCTCCGCTCCTATTGGTCGTAGCGTGATGTTATATAGCCTATAGCTTCCTCGATAAATGGGCTATCCAACAGTAAAATACATTTTCAATTCGGATCAGTAGTTCCTGAGATTACCGCGTTCAAACAAACGAACAAATTCTTCGGCTTTATAATATTAGTAAAGTTAAGGAGGTAAGGTAAGATACAAAATATGTCTCTATAGATAAATAGGTTATTGAGACCGACGTTTAGAGATCACCGTCAGAACTAGTGCAACTTAATCCCGAAGTCGAGCAGGTCAATTTGAGCGGAAAACTAGCTGTATACTATTATTTTAATAAAAAACAAAAAATAATAACACCTACTGTGTTATTGTAAGTGAAAAATAAATAAAGGGGTTTCTTAAATTCAAATAAGATTTGTTTTAAACTTTTATGAAAAATGAAAAATATTACTATAATTGTTTATTTACCCAATTATTCGGTGGACTGGCATTGTTATCTGTCCCGTTAACCCATATATAATAGTCGGCGTATGTGTCGTTGTTAAACGCAGATTTGACGAACCAATCGCTTTCATTGCTCGTGTGATTTGGCACGTAGTCCATAATCACTCGGATACCTGAATGTAAAGAGAAGAGAAGATCAAATATATGACATAATAATACCGTAATCGTAGAATGGGGTAGAGATAAATATTCTCATTGGTCGAATCTTAGGCATCTGTCCTACTAAAAGCGAGTAGCGATTTTATAGCTCAAGAAACGTTGGTACATTCTTACGTGGATCCCGTGTAAACAACAGAGATACAGATATTAGTAGTTGACGTTGACGATTGCGTGACGAATCATTCGTTATTAGTACTTTGGCCAATATTTAAGTACTTATAGTTCGTTTTTACCTTTGTTGTAAGTAGATGCTCTTATTATTTTGTACCCACTAAGACTGATTTTAGTTTATCTCATGTTCCAACTTTGTAAATATATAATTTGCATCAGTCCTATAAGATGGTGTTTGGATGGTGTATAGTATTAGTGGCTGCACCTTACTCCTATATCAAGTTTATAAACATCCAAACATTGTAAAATTGGCAATTTGAAAAGAGTGGCCGCGAGCTTTTATTGCCATGTTCTTTTCTGCGGCTTTACCTATTGTTTGCGAACTTGGCATTACATGTAAACATGTAGAATCCCGACATATCACAAAAGTTGTTTTATATCATATGTGAATAAAGAATTTTGAATTTTGTTGATCGCTGACCGTTGACACTGCGGCGAGTACTCGCTCTCTTTTGTTTATACATACGGACGAGGTTTACAATATACATCTCGTTTCTTGAGCGATAAAATCGCTATTCGCTTTTCGCTCGTCGCCAGCGGTGGGACAGGTGCCGGTGGCAGGGGGCGGTGTGATACATAGATAAAGCAAAGGAAATAATTGACAGTTAGGTACCTACTGTAAAAATACTAACAACTAATATTCGCCAAATATACCATATACATAGAGAACACAATAGTATTTTTCTGATTCTTCAGATATCCTCACATAATATCTGAGGAATCAGAAAAATCAGGCATCAATCAATCATCTTTAATTTACTGTAATCTACTGAAAACAACTTCGGTGTGGATGCACCATAATTACACAAGTATAAAGATTCAAGGTTATACACATGGAGTGTAAAATCAGATAGGGTAATTGCTGAACGTAATGAGTTCCGGAGTTAGGTACCTAAGTCTATTCAAAATAAATGCATTAGTTACTAAATAGTTGTTTGTAGGTAAAGTTATGAAGGGTACCTATGAGTAGGTATTTTTACACGGAGATTCATAGTGTTATCTATCGATTTGTAAACAACATCTAGGTATTTCTCAAATAATGCATAGATTACTTACGATCCCAAATGGGGATAAGGATTCAACAGTCACTGGTAGTTCCGATGATGCTTATGCCACCAAGTGGATTCAGGTGTGATATTGATCAACGAACTTTAGTCATTTATTAGGTCTTACTTTTTAGAAAAGAAAAAAGAAGATCGAAACCTTTTTAAACTAACTTTTAAGTTCATTGACAGCTTTTTTGAGGGCTTCGTTTTGATAATATTCTGGATGCCTTTAAACCCTGTGTCGTAAAAACTATCTATGTGCCAAATGTCAACTCAACCATTCAACCATTTAAACGTGCGTTGATAGATTCGTCACTAACGGATTTCTTTTAAATGTTAATAAACTTTCGCGATTTGTACACATTAATAACTTCGTAAACGTCGGGCAATAGACAAGGTTTTCTTTTATCATATCAACCCATATGACGTACCTACTTAGGTATTTTAGAGCTTATATAGCATAGGGCCATAATCGCCACGCTTGGCGATCGCTGTACAGAAAAGTTTAAAGTAGGTAGGTACACAGAGGACTCTGTTGCCCGTTCTCTGGTGACGACTCCCACCTACTATTCTTAAGTTGGTACCACACGGCGTGTCTTTTATATATATACATACAATGATTAACAATAATGTCATTTGATAGGCAATTTTTGACTTCTCTTGCCAACTCTTCTGCAGCCAATATTATGTTGGCCGAGCTGGTCTAAGGCAAGCGGCAAAATGAAATAGCACGTTATAAAAAATATATATTTAGCAGAAAACGGTTTGAAATTGAGCCTTTATAGTACTTACTTCTGTTCTTAGCTTGTGTCATGAGATTGTCGAAGTCATCCATAGTGCCATATTCTGCGGCGATTGCTTTAAAGTCTGCTATGTCGTACCCAAAGTCGTACATAGGCGACTTGTAGATAGGTGACATCCATATTGCGTTTACACCGAGCTCTTGTAGGTACGAGAGTTTAGATGTAATTCCTGTTAAAGAAATGTAGGTGTTATTTCATACATTTTTTCGAAGCAACAGTGCATGGTGGATTGGTGGTTATCTATGAAAGTATATATGGATAGCCAGTTGTTCGTCATAAATTAAAATTTACAAAAAATTATGTCCCGCGCAACTTCGTTTGCGTAAATTTTCCCCGTTTTTGCAACATTTTTCATTGCTGCTCCGCTCGTATTGGTTGTAGCGTGATGATATAATAGCCTATAGCCTTCCTCGATAAATGGGCTATACAATAGTAAGAAATTTTCAATTCGGACCAGTAGTTCCTGAGAAAGTCCCGTTCAAACTAACAAACAAACAAACTCTTCAGCTTTATAATATTAGTGCAGATTACAAACGCGAAAATACCCGTAGGTATGTCTTTTTAACAGTCAACTAAAGGTTTTAGTGACGGATAAGGGGCACCCGTGTATCTATGTGTCCTTTATAGACTTATACTTTCTAGCTGACCCGGCAAACGTTGTTCTGCCATATAAATTATCAAAGAAAAGAATGGTAGGGGTAGGAAAATCAAAAATACTTTACGACTTATTCTCATACCTACCTACCAAATATTAAAAAAAACATCAAAATCGGTCGAGCCGTTTCGGAGGAATGCGACCACAAACATGGTGTCATGAGATTTTTATATATTAGCAAGAAGATATATATAGATATAGGTACTTTATACTTTGATATATAAGCCTCCTTGCGCAGTCGGCTAAAAATTACACTCAATGGGGTCAGGCCCAAATCAAACAGAAATTCTACATTGCTTAGGGCGGCCAAGCCCCCGCCCCTCCCCTCTTCTATAAACCAAAATCCGGGATCCGCCACTGAAATCTTCGAACTTGTTGTTATACCATATTTCTGCAGAGATAACATAAAGAATAAAATATGGTACAAACTCACCATTTAAATCACCAATTCCATCTCCATCAGAATCTTTAAACGAGCGTGGGTATATCTGGTATACCACTGCTGACTCCCACCACCATACGTCGTCACCATTGACCCCCACCAACGCCGCAGCCCCCACCACACATAGCAACCACAGCGTATACGCACGCATTTTTATTTAGATACTAAACGGAAAAGAAAATACATTTAATATGACGTTTTCAAATAATCATTGGTTTTGTTTTTACGAAATAAAGATATTTGAGTTGAACAAACGAAAAAAAATGTGCTTGGGGGAAAATGGTCAATTAAAAATTGGTTCTATAAATTCATATATCTATTGCTAGCGGCCCGCTCCGGCTTCGCACAGGTATAAAATATATGGATGTTATTATACATATAAACCTTCCTCTTTAATCACTATATCTATTAAAAAAAAACGGTTTTTATTTTATTTAAGTCCATGAATTATTAAAGTCAAGACCTCCATTAATAAAAAAATCCGTCCTCATTTTCAGTGAAACCAAAATTATCCTGTAAGTAGTAACAAGAACCATGGCTGGTTCCTTTTGCGTAAGAAGAGAAGTGATGTGTTGAGGACAATGTCGATATTACACAAAAAAAAATACTATCTATCAATTTTGGAGTTCAGACAATTTTTGATTAAGGTATTTATTTCTGTTATTTTCGGAGAAAGTAGCATTCCGACCAAATTATAAAGAGACAGAAATAACCTACTAAACAGATTTAAAAAAAAAAATGCATTAGATAGCCCGTTTATTGAGGAAGGCTATATAGTTAAAGTTATAGTTTTTTTTTAAGACGTCTCCCGCATTAGTGTACAAGCCATGTGTCGCGGGGGATTTTACATACAAACAAGTCACGGACCAAAATTTAAAAATTATTTTAGTACGTAAACTGATAATCACACACTTATATTGACGCCATTTTAAAGCGATAGGTATTGATGCAATCGATAATTAAATATATAATTTTAAATTAGATTTGACCACTTTCCTCACTAACCGAGGGTACTCCAACAAACACATACGAAATGGAATATGGAAAAGTTTTTAAACTTAGTTACACAAACACAACTGACCTGCATACGTTGCAGTACTACAAATGAAGAGTGGTCGACGATCAACCCTTTATAACCGAGCAGTCAAGTGTTCTATTTAACTCTTCATAATATTATCTTATCATGGGTTACTTTTGCAATTAATTCCTAGAGGGATTGTTTTAAGTGGTGTATGCAGTAGAGCATATATCTACTTACCGTTTTAAGGTTGTGATTTCCAGAAGATACTCTGGCTGGCTGGTTGACACGTACCTAAGCATCAAAATAGAATGAAATACATACTTTTGATATGTACTTGAAGTTAAAATGACGTTGATACCCATTATAGAATGTTATAAGCTACTTAGCTTAATCGAGTAAGTATTTTATTTTAAGGCTTTGTATTATTGCCCGACGTTTCGACCGTATTGCAGCGGTCGTGATGACGAGTAGGCAAAAGTTGATGCGTATCTATATCTCTCGTCTGAACGGACATTTAGAATTCGTAGAAAGAGATCGTTCCCCATCCCCGTATATAAAGGTAAATATTTTCCCCTGTATTCATTACTAGCGCCCGCGCAACTTCATCTGATTTCTAATTGCTGCGCCGCTCCTATTGGTCGTAGCGTGATGTTATATAGCCTTCCTCGATAAATGGGCTATCCAACAGTGAAATAAATATCAGTTCGGACCAGTAGTACCTGAGATTACCGCGTTCAAACAAACTCTTCAGCTTTATATTATTAGTATAGACTAGCGCCCGCCCAACTTCATCTGCGTAATTTTTCCCCGTTTTTGCAATATTTATCATTGATGCTTCACTCCTATTTGTCGTAGCCTGATGTTATATAGCCTGTAGCCTTCTTCGATAAATAAGCTATCTGACAGTAAAATCATTTTTCAATTCGGATAAGTAGTTTCTGAGATTAGCACGTTCAAACAAACGAATTCTTCAGCTTTATAATATTAGTTTAGATTTTAACCTAGTGAATGCTGTCTTTGTTTTACTTTCTATTTTCAAAATTGAACAGAAAATGTCAACATTCGCTTGCTAATATGCTATTACTATGTATTTTGAATACCTATGAGTATGTCATCTTCAATAGTTTGGACTTCATTATGATCTTCATGCACCTAAGAAACTTTCATTTTTCTTAATACATATATATATTTGAACATAGATAATAGTTTTTTCACATATTAAGCAACGGGAACCGTTACTGTAGCTTTAATGACAACATGATAACTTCTACCTTTATGAAATAACGCCTACAAATAAACAACTGGCTACAAAAGTTAAATGAAGCTTCGTAATGTCTTGTATTAGAAATCGTAACCACAGCACGCTATGTCAATTCGGTGTGGGTAACATTAGGTTATATAAGAATGATCAATTCATTTTTTTTTAAATTATAATAGTAAATAATAACTGCCACTTGCCAAGGTTACTAAGACTGGCCGCAGATGTTTGGATTCCTGATCAGGAATTCCGTGAGACTAACGTCCTATGCCATAATCTTAGTTCTCACGTCCGGTTAAGGTTAGGTTAGGTTTTCTCTGCACGGAAAAATTAAGAACGTGTGCGATTTGTTGAACATTATGTATGTAAGCAGATCATTCAGGTTCCTAAATCTGAATTCCTAATCAGGAAACAGGACGTCTGCGTCCAGGCATAAGGCGAAGTTTTCAGATTATTGTGTTTTATTTGAAGACAAAACCTACTTTAAGATTCAACAATTCACTCTTTTATGATAGATTTGATTGCGCAGCGTCGACATATGACTGCAATTATGGGTCTAAGTTCTAAACAAATGCTTCAAAACCGTTTATTTTGAGTTATAATCGTCGCAAAACAATGAAAATAGCACTAAAGTGAATGTTCATTGAAACCAAAATAATCCTGTAAGTAACTAGAACCATGGCTGGTTCCTATTTACGTAAGAAGAGTGAACACTAAAGTGAATGTTGTTAGATATTTTGTTGGCCATCAGATTAAAAATACCTACATATACAGTGCTCTCTCAGCTCTAACAGTCTTGAAAATTTCTTCGGAGACCCCGTCTTATTAAGTAAAAATAGGTTGTACATAAAAACAAAATTTCAGAAGTAATTCACTTTATTGAGTCATAATCTTGATTTTATATAAAAAAATATGTTAACAGAATAAACCACAGAATCTGTTATAATAGTCATGAATATTATTTGCAAGGTACGTCGTCCAGTCATATCACGTTGATAAAATAACTATAGATAATTATTATCAACTTTCTTAATCACTTATTGACATTAATGCAATCAAGTGAAGTCATTTATTAAAACATATATAATAGTAATGTAGGGCCAGAAAAATAAGTCGCTTAACAAACGCAATATTTCAAATGTTTGAAGCTTTAAAATGAATTGGATTTATTGAAGATTGATGATTTCTAGCTAGAATTTTCATGGCTATAGAAGGATACTTAAATACACATATTTATGCTGAGGTGATTTGAATACTTGTTCTAATGTTAAGCAACTTATCTAGCTAAATGTGTTTCCTTTCACAAAAAAAATAATAAGTTAAAAAACTATTGTAAAAAAATAAGGTGTTTGATGGTCCGAAATTTTGAACATAACCTCATAAAATTTAAAAGTTGTTATTTTACATCTAAAAGATTTGACAAGCATTTTTAATTTACAACTATTTAAACTGAAGAACAAATAAAAAAAACTTCTAGAGTAATAACAAAGAAACGGCCGGGAGCAGAGCGTTAAAAAAAATGGTTTACAATTTAAATTAAAATCACCATAAAATTGTTCATGCAATGTAGCACCAGAAACTGTCATATTGGCATTTAAGTGAAAATGGTCTTTATTGTTTTAAAATGTGCATCTGATAGGCGGACCCAGAGGAGTGGGGGAGGGGGTAAGCGTCTCAAGAGCTCCTCCCCCCCCCCAAGTATCTGATTCTTCTGTGGATACGTGGTTTTTCTTGATGAAATGGGTACGTTCCAGATGGCGCACAAAACGCTCTTATTATTTATTAAACTTATAGCCATAGCAGATGATGACTACGGTCGTTATGGTCGATGTGAAAATGTCACTGATGACGTCATTATTTTCGTTTTACGCCGCGCTCATAACGACCCTTTTGATTAAATAGGTCGAAGACGACGTTGGATGTCACTATTGACACTTTGATGCTAGTGACAGCTTCGAAATTTTTCAAAGCTAAAGATGGCGAAGATGGCTCGTTCTTATCCAGATACACACTAAACGCTGAACTGTGAAAATAATGACGTGTCAGTTTGCTGCCATTTAACGTTTAACATAAACGCTCCATAATCTGTTCCACTTGAGTTTTCGATCGTAAAGCTCACTAGCTAATGGAACGGGTGAAAAGGCGGGAGTGTTCTGAACGTTAATGGAACTTAGCCAACAGCTGTGCCAAACAATAACGAAATACGTATCCGCCTTAAAGAGCTCACTTTAGTTACAAAACAACAAGTAAAGCTATATACAATGCGCGTCGAGTAACGCACACAAAGACATCGCTTACGATATTGAATTTCGGAACACGTTCGGTTTGTTTTCAACCAAGTGATTTTCAAACTTTCGCAATAACTAACCTTTTATTTACTCGACGTGACCACGATCGGTGCAATTAGATCGAAACGTCCGTCGGGTGAATAAAAGGTACCTTTAAATAATTCACGCGATTAAGTTCCGAAATATAATTATCTAATAAAGTGATCTGTGTGCCTAGTGCGAATTTGTTTTATGTTAACGCGATCAAAACGTTTAAGATGTTTGGCGCACCGATTGGCCCGCTCCAAGCTTTTAACCAATCAGAGCCAAACGCGGTAAACGTTTCGATCGCGTTAACGTAAAAACAACTAGCACTCTAGGCACTAAGAATCTAGATATTCTAGAATATCTTATATATTCTAGAATATCTAGATTCTTAGTGCAATGGGCAAAGAAATTCGGTACACCCCCCCCCCTTCACCTGGATTCGCCTATGCCTATATGTGCGTTACACGAGCGCGCGTTGTATGAGATATCGCTGTTATGAGCGTCGTTATTCACAAATAACATAGAATCTAGATAACTCTGTAACATTGTAACAAATACTGACTAATTCATTGTTCAATACAATTAATTATAACGGTATTATAGAAATGACAGTTATAACAGTATAATTGAAATCTATCTTAGCTGCAACAAAAGTATACACAATTGTTTTAACACTGACAAAACTTGAAATACTGTAATAATTTCAAAGTAAATAAAAAACACAAGTAGTTTGTACAACTATGGACTTTATCTTAAACAGTAATAAAGTCTAAAATGGCTTCGGCAAAATAATTATATCCTCCTTAACAGTATTTTATTTTGGCGAATGTTTTGCCTTCTTATAAACTAATTTGAAAAACAAAGACTAAACATTCGTTCAGTAAAATGCTGTTATTGACGTACTATGAATAAGGGGGTGACGTTTGAAAGAATTTGGAGAAATGTATATGTCTTAAATGTATATAACAAAAAAATAGATAATTTTAAATACTTGGCCGTGGAGGGAAATATATATCATGATGTCACTGTCTCTTAGAAGAGAATAGTGGCGACAGAAATACAGTAGACCCCGGTAATTCGGCCCCTGGCTAATCCGAAGCTAATATTTGTAGGATTACAAGGTACTCTCCTTTAAAAGCAACTCGGATTATTGTGGTCTGCCGCAGTACTATTTGTTATTTGTCGGATTGCAAAGTACTCTCTCATCAATAAAATTCGGATTCGGGTCTTTAACAGTACTGTTCAATCTGACAAATTTGATAGTCCGACAACGCCCTGCAAAATGTTTATCGAATTACCGCGGGTCCACTGTATTTTTGAACACGACTCAAAGTTATCGTTTCAGTATTTGGCGGTGTGTTACTTATTAAAAATTGAAAGAACCTGTTTTATATTTACTACCGATAAGTGCTTGACAAAAAAATACTTCTTCTGTGAATAGGGTAGATGACTGTCAAGTCAATTCAGTATCTTTTTAAGAAACGTCAAAACGATGCTCCTCGTACTAATTTACATGAAATACAAAACAATGACGTCATTCTTTTCTATGGTCAAATCATGTAGTTTCAATGTTTGTTTTAATGTTTATAAATTCATGACAACGTAATATTTTAGAAAAACATTGTTTTCCAGAATATTTTCGCAAATGCTACTCCATTTATAGTGTAAAGTAATTTATTGCTATTGTAGTCATCTACCCAATTAGGGGAGAAACAACTAATGACACATATTCCCCTTTCTACAAAAACCAATGACGTCAGTTTTACTACGTTGTATTGCGTGTGTCGCTTGTTTAGGAAAATACAGGGAAGATCAAAATCATAGATCAGATGGCTGGCTCCCTACAAAGAGCGGAAATTCCACTCGTGAACACATAAAAGCGCATGTACACAGATCTCGGTCGACCTCTTTGGAAACGTTAACCGTGACAGCACATTGAGAACTCCGTACGTGCGTGGATTTTTTTTTTTACTTGTGAGCCGGCTTTCTGTACCTATGTATTTTGTGACAAACTCTTATCTATAAGAGTTGCTACACACATAGCCGGCTTAATTTGGCACAGGCCGAGCGGTAAAATAGAATTTATGTAGATGAACGTTCAGGAAAAAAGTCGCTCGGCTTTGTGGAACATGTACATGGCCGGGGTGGTAAAATCGAATGATATGCCGACCCGAAGGAACCACCCGATCAACACTTATTAATGAAGCCAAAATGTGTAGTAGTTGCTTCGGGTCGGCTTTGTTATTCGGCAAATACTGTCGAAGCTAACGTGGCGAACCCGCATATGTGTGTATCATCCCTAAGACAAGTTAAAATATCGAGTTTTAAGTAACCGTAGCGATGATGACCAACGTCATTGGTTAAGGTATAATAAAAATAAAACAATTAAGTTTAAATTTACATTTAGACGCTACAAATATAGATGATATGGCTATACACTCAATTTCCATGAATATCGTACCTTAAGCGATGTTCAAACAATTTGGCGCAGTGCATTGCAGAAACTATTCTCAATTCCATTCACAAAGTCATTTTCGACTGCTTTTATCAAACAGTAGAGTACTATACCATAGTAGTCATTTTTACGACTCACATATTCCACGCATGTCGTGTCTGCACTGAGCTTTAACAACACAAGCACTAAAATCACATATCACATATTAGAGTACAGATTGTAACAATATTGTCAACAAAGAATTAAGAAATTCTTTAAATAATTATACTTATTTTTTCTATTAAAAAAATATGTTCGAGATTTGTGGTTTGTACTTTGATGTACTGTTAAGCGGTGTTCTCACTGGCGAATTGGAAGTATAGCAAGTTATTGTAAATAAATATAGCGTTTTTTATTTACTTTAATTCTTCTTATAACTACATTTTCAAGTTTTTCCAAATTGGGATCATGACAAGCCACAATTTCGTCAATATGTTGGTTTCAATGCCATTTTTACACAATAAAATGATTAAACATGAATAAAAATCTGAGTGACTCGATTTATGCATCTATCTCTAACTAATGATGCGCTCTACTATGGAAGTTAAAATAAAAAGGTTTTTCATAAAAGGAGTTCTCGTCCGTATGCATTTATATCAACGGGTTACCCTGGTTATGGTTACGGAACTTTGTAACTGCCTTTGTAACCACGGTTACAGTTCGCACGTGAACACATGGCATAATTATGTTATATTCTGGTTGTTAGGATATAATCTCAGGAACTTAAACTTAAAATATTGCTATAACATTCACATCGAGAGTATATGCCTCTTTTAATTTTCTTGGCCCATTTTCAATATTTTCTATCACAAACACAATTACCGATTTACATTTATTTAAATAATTTATCCATTTAAAAAAGAATGCATATATTCTCGTTATAATTCATTGAAATAAATTGATCACACTCATTATCATAGATTTTTATAACTTCATTATTATTTACAAAATGTACAAGTTTTTTATTTTATCTATAATTTTGAGATTAATCAATTTACCATTCATTTAATTAAAACACATTTTTCTTTTTTTTTACACTTGCAATCTTCGCATTCAACATCAGACTAAAACTGGCAACATTGCAGTCTATGACATATTCGATTTTTAAAATTTAAACTATGAGGATATATTCTAAGTTTAAAATGTATATACCTTGTACTTCTTGTATATCAACAACTATTATGCAAATAAATAAAATTACCTGCATTAGATGGGCATTCCAGCTTCGTTTACCAACACGCAAGTGTGATGGCGACCCATTATATTCTAAATAAAATGTCAGAGGCTGCAATATCACCATAGAACAGTACTATGGATAACAAATAATTTGGTTATTCTGTTTGGAAGGGTAGGTTGGCTGCTATTCTAGATTTTTTCTTTTTTATTGGCCGCGATGTTGCTTCCTGGTTTTGTTGCATTATCTGCGACAATAAATAGTTTGGGTTGATTAGTATTTACGATATAAGGACACCATAACAGTATTTTAATTATACATATAGTCAATGTTTTGGCATCTTTTGTTCTATTATGAAAATAGAATGAAAAACAAAGACAAAACATTTGTTGGTTCTATATCGTTTACGTTTTTGCTAGCATTTCGAATTTCGAAATTTAATTCCATATAGGGGAAACCATCGAATTATTGGCACTTTATTAGTAAATGTCAGCTGTTGTCTCTTCTACCTTGGTTTCAATAACCTTTTTGTTCAATTTTAAATAGAAAAAGAATACTATTTTACTTTTTAATGCATATCGAACTTAAAAAACGAATGTTTTTTTTTAAACTACAATCTAAGTGGCAATAATTGGATGAGTGCCAATAATTGGGTGGTTTACCCTCCTCGTAGACGTGTTCCAGAGTATAAGTACGGTGCAAAGGATCATAGAAGTATTACGTATGCAGTATTTTAGTTTTATTTTCAACCCCTCTCGCTTGTCACCACAAGTAATTCCCCCCACCCCCCGCCAATTTACCAATTTAACGTAAACATTCGTATTTTTTATTCATTTCACCTAAGTGAACACACACCCGATCTACAACATTTTACACAATCATCACTGACGTAATCATAATCCTAACCCCCCCATTTAGTGTTTACGCTATACTTGAATGGCCCCTAACGGGGGGAGACTATTAAATTGTACTTTACTTTGTTTTCCTCACGGATAGTGTAGAATAATTACTTGTAAACTTTGTACGTCATAGGCCATACTCATAAACAGCCCTATTTTTACCCGACTGTAAGGAAGGGTTATGTTTTTCGCGCGTATCTTGTATGTATGTATGTAGTATTCTTTATTACCTGAACGGACACAACCACGGAACGGATTTATACAATTAAGACATCGGTAGATTCGTCTTGACCGCCCAAGTTTTCTTAGATAGGTGACGTTTGAAAAAACAAACATGGCGACTGTGAGATGTCAAAATAAAGACGTGTGAAAAAAAACTTGTTTCGAATATTGCAATATGGGTATCAAATTAAAGTGCTCATCTTAAGCTTTTCAAAAAGGTATCACATAGACATTATCATGTTATACCTTTCTGAAAAGCTAAAAAAAAGCTAAAGAAATACTAAAAAAGTTAGTTAGCAACTACTATTTTTTCAATTTTCAATACTTGACAATAGCTATGATAAAAGTTAATTGTTACATCCTACAACCACTCAAAAATATTATTAAAAAAAAACCCGCTTGCAGGAAAAAGATGGAAACAAGATCCCAATCACAAGATATAGAAGGCACTTTACTAAGTTCATCGAGATTCATTAATACCTTCGCCTGCATGAAATTATATAATTCTGTAATCCTGTTTGCATCTTTTTTGTGTAGGCAGGTTTTTTTTATTCTTTAGCTATAAACTCGAAGGCTTAAAAGGCATTAATTTAATTCTATATCAACATAGCTACCAATAGTAAGGCTATAACAAACATTATTTTAATCGGCGTTGAGTAGAACTGACTGATAAAGATGAGTGCATTGATATGGTATATAATTATAACTTCGTCATAATGTACCTATGTACAAGGTATTTTCCTATTGTCCCAAGCTGCTTACGAATCGTACTGAATATATAACTATTTATAAATAGCGGATTTTTAAATACGTGAATTGACCCCCAAGTCTCCTAGTACAGATACCTAGAGCCTTTTTACAATGTGTGAGAGACTGCTGCAACAGTCTTTTTTTTTTTCAAAAGAAAAGATAACTAGCAATGTGGGTTTGAGTCCCACATTACTAGCAATCTTGTTAACCCTTCCAGCTAAGCTCAAAGGGTTGTGTTAGGAGTGGGTTCACGTCGATAGTATAATGGGTAGGATTCGAATCCGCGCCCTCACGATTTCGAGACCGATGCCTTAACCATTAGACTACCGCCGCTTCCAGTCTCTTACACAGTATAAATAAGCTCTAAGAATTAAATAAATAAAACTGTTAAATATGTTGTATGTATAATGTGTGAGAGAACAAAATAAACTGTTTGTATTTGTAATATGTTATGGGAATGATGTAGAGGCTGTTTGTTTATGATCAAGTCGAGATTATAAAGAACGGAAAAGCGATCATTGTAATCATTATGTGTTTATGATTAAAAGTAGTTTAAGAATAAAAAGACGTTTATATGAGTACATAAGATACAAGCAAACAATGTAGGATATCGCGTGTGAATTCGCCGTTAGAGGCGCTAGCGTAGAGGCAGGTCTTTAAATATCACATTTCATACTTTGTAGATGGGTTACGCGGGTTTGTTTCTAACTAGCTGCACCGCGCAACTTCGTCTGCGCAAATTTTCCCTGTTTTTGCAACATTTCTCATAGCTGCTCCGCTCCTATTGGTCGTAGCGTGATGTTATTTAGCCTATAGCCTTCCTTACTAAATGGGCTATCCAACAATGAAAGAATTTAGTAGTTTCTGAGATTACCCCGTTCAAACAAACAAATTCTTCAGCTTTATTATATTAGTATAGATTACACTATTGTTGTGAATATTTTTCAATACCTGAGATGAATTACGGCAAATATGAATTACGGGTCAATGAATACCAGTGCTTTAAAAGTATAACTTGCGCATATTTACTAAACCGACTCTGTTTTATCTTTCGGATATTTATATCCACCTTTTCGGATAAAATGGGACTGTGCAATACTGCGACATGCTCGATATTTATACAGCACGGTTCTAAGGTATTTTAAATGATTTAAATATTATTTCAACTTTGACAGTCAGACCTGCCTCTATTAGTGGCGCCAACTGGTGAGCACAAAAACGGTAGTCTGAAATATCTCTTTTTTTGCTTGTAAAGTAGCTGTAGATTCAGCAATACATAGAAGATAAATTAAATGTACATTCTTACTACTCCAAATTTTATCAGACGTTTTAATTTGTTGTTGAATTTAATTTGTGACTTAAGTGAATAAAGTATTTTGACTTTGAAAATAAAACTAAAGTAGATCAACTAATTAAATTCAAAACTATGTTTTGTTTATATCATGTATGTTTGAGAGTTAATTTGTTTCGAAGAAAATCTTTGACGCGAAAATCTGTGAATCGATTTTTATAGGAAATATTGTAATCTTCGTTTTACTGCCTGTGTCATTTATTAGAGAGCTCAAGCCTTGCTAGAAGTTCTTTATTATTTGTGTGGCTTAGTTCCACTGACCGGCATACCCTTAGTGGATCATTGAACTACCCTACTCTGTTATATAAAGTCGTCAATATACTTACAGCTGTATTGATGGGTTGCGGTTTAGGTAGAGTGGATTTAGGTGCTGAGTTCTGTCCCATATTATCTTTCCTCGAAGATGATCCGCCCGGATGCTGTGTGCGTCTGCAAATAACAACATAGTTTAGTAAAATTGAAGAGATTGTATCGTTTAACTGGCTACTCTGAGGCAGACGCCCTTCCCTGGGACAGAGGGATTCACTTTTTTTGAAGTAATATTGGGAGGGGGGGGGGGGGGGTTGCCGTCCTTATCTCTCCTTGAGTTCGGAGTTCGAAAGTCGTGCGAGTAGCGAGCGAGCATTTACCATTTCACTTCGCTGGTGTTATTGAGAGCTTCTACCACTTTTCTACAAGAGATTTTTTTTCAGAGGGAGAAATCAGTCTTTGATTTCTCCCTCTGAAAAAACTAGTCCAATAACATTCAGAAGCAGAATAATAATAATATCTTGGGACAATAATATTTTGGGACAACTCACACAGCGCTATCTGATTCCAAACTAAGCAGAGCTTGTACTATGGCAACCAGACAACTGATAAACATACTTATATATTTCTAAATACATACATATTATAGATAAATAACACCCAGACACAGAATAAACCATCGTGCTCATCACACAAAGTTTTATCCTGGGTGGGGATCGAACCCACGACCGACTTGCTTAGCAGTCGGATACACTCCCACCGCGCCACAGAGGCAGTCAAAGTAAAAAATGTTTGACTTTTTCCTGCCTGATGAGCCTGACTCCGATTCTACTTCTCACCAAACTCAGACGTAAAAGGAAGAGTGTTATGGGTTTAATATACCGACATTTATACCACTAGTACACTGGACTCGATACCCTGTAAAAAACAGCACTTTCAAATGCCGAATCTAAGGATTCACAAAACGGTATTTTGCCACTTGTGACAAACGGCCGTTGTTGCTATCCTTGCTACACAAGTATAGACTTCCATTTAGTACCGTCCGTAGTGTCAAAATCTAATTTAAGTATTTTGTTTGTCGGCGATAGTCTGTCCAACGTTTTGACTGCCTCTGTGGCGCGGTGGGAGTGTGTCTGACTGCTACGCAAGAGGTCGTGTGTTCGATTCCTACACGGGACACCACTTTGTGTGATCCACAAATTGTTGTTCCGAGTCTGGGTGTATTGTGTCCGTGACTTGTATGTTTGTAAAGTCCCCCGCGACACAGGGCTTGTACCCTACTGCGGGAGTCGTATTTAAAAAAAAAAAAAAAAACGTACTCGTAGTACAGAGGTCAGTGGTTTAACTTGCGTATCGGGGGTCTGTGGTTCGAAATCTGATGATTGGACTTAGATACAGTTTTTATTTTTATTAGAGAGGTAGTTTGACTTGTTTCATAAAAATCCGTTTAGCCGTTTTTTAATTATATTTGTTTATTTTCATGTACCCTTGATGATAAGTTCCATACATTTCATACTAATAATATAAAAGTGTATGGAAATTAACAGAAGTCATCACGTGCTATGAAAATATTCAACAAACACTCGAATACAAGTGGCTTAGTAAGCTCAAGGTAAGAATGGATCCATCTAAGTCCATGAGTCATTTATTGCATAATATTACTATAAAGATACCAATACCTAACTAAGAGGTACGCCGATAATAACGAGACGGGTACCTATCCAAGGAACTTGCCCATTCAATAATACTTAATGTACCTACCATGTTGCTATATGGTCAAATTCGATTTTTTTTTTCAAACTGTACAGTGTGTGACTGATTAGAACTTAAAGGTCAAGTCCGTTTATTGTATGTTTGTATACCCCCACAACTCAAGAATTTTGGCTTAGTGGGGAAATTGTATTTTTTTGAAGGAAAAATAAACAACTAGGTACAACACGGATTAAAAAAAAATCTTGTTACTATCTGTCCCGCGCAACTTCGTCTGCGTAAATTTTCCCCGTCTTTGCAACATTTCTTATTGCTACTCTACTCCTATTGGTCGTAGCGTGATATTATATAGCCTATAGCCTTCCTCGATAAATAGGCTATTCAACAGTGAAATAATTTTTCAATTCGGACCAGTAGTTCCTAAGATAACCGAGTTCAAACAAACAAACAACCTCTTCAGCTTTATTATATTAGTATAGATACATAAGAATAATAATAATAATAATAATATCTTGGGACAACTCACACAACGCTATCTGATCCCAAACTAAGCAGAGCTTGTACTATGGAAACCAGACAACTGATAAACATACTTATATATTTCTAAATACATACACATTATAGATAAATAACACCCAGACACAGAATAAACCATCGAGCTCATCACACAAAGTTTTATCCTGGGTGGGGATCGAACCCACGACCTCTTGCGTAGCAGTCGGATACATTCCCACCGCGCCACAGAGGCAGTCAAGAATAACACATAAATATGCTATAAAAAAAACTTAAAGGTCAAAGCACACTGATCAATCTCGGACAAAATTTCAATATTCTTGGTATGGAAACTCCCTACTGCACCGCACACTAATATGATTTGTAACGTAAGCGCCTCGGCTTGATGCCGTCAACTGTTCGTGAGCTTGTCGCTCACGAACAGTTGACGGCTAGGCGATACGGTGCCGAACCCTTCCAGAGTTGATCAGTCTGCATTAACGGCTAGGCAATACGGTGTCGACCCATAGTTGATCTGTCTGCTTTAACCGACAAAATTGCGAGGAAAAGCTATTTATATATTACTTTTTTAGTAAAACATACGCAAAAAGGTTCACAATTAAAGCACCTTTTTGCGTATGTTAAAATCACCACAGATTTAACTTCATCGAGGGCATGACAAAGGTAATATCGAATCACCCATCAAGAGCTGAGGTCAATCGGACTGACAAGGCGAAGAGTTAAGGGTGCCCTTGCGGTATTCTGCAAGGGACACCCTTCCTCTTGGTTGCCTTTGTCTCTGGCAGGCAATTAAAAAAAAGCTGTACACAATACACTGAGCCCTTGTGTTTTATAAATACCCTAGTGATTAGGGTATTCCCAAAACCACACAAAACCAAGAAAATATGCCTGAACCGGTGAGTAGTGATTACTTATCAATAAAACCACTTAATAACGGTATTGTCTGTGGTCCCCCAATGTAAGTGTTTACAATGTACTTGTGTTCGAGTGATAAAACGTGAGGGAATGCTGATTTCCACCATTACTGTAGGCTTTTTCAATAATAAAAAAATGCAAAAGTGAATATGCACTCAAAGTAGTTAGTTGAATGCAGTATACAAAATTATTTTATAATTACAATAGTAGGTCATAATTTGGTAGTAGTAGTAGTAGGTTTTTTGAAAATTAAGCATCAAAGTGGATATCAAAATAAATGATTTGACGCTACCGACTTATGACGTCATAGTGCGTTATTTCATACAAATTTCTTTATCTCTTTACGTGTTGATTTAAAAGATACTAATTTGATTTGACAATGACACTATATCATAGACGTACACCTGGAGTTAATAAAATTAATAAAATCCGCTGGTAAAAGCTACCTATATTGACACAATAATTGCATTTTTAAAAGATAAACAATTTTGAAGTCTAAACACAGGAATCTAACGGTTCGATGGGGTCTGAAATTCAACGGACTTCAACATACGTATATAATATTATATCAATGCTATGTTTAGTTACTTACCGCTGACTTGAACTTTTTTGTACTTGAAGCGGCACGAACGGATTGTTGGCTTTGTCAGCATTTTGTGACGGGTTCGCATTCTGTTTCTGCTGTCCAACCATCATGTTCTATGGGGAAAGAATCATTAAGTTAATATTTAGTCTCTGTTAAGGGTGTGCTAGTCGATTATTGTACGATAAAAATGCGCATAAGTGATTACTCCTCTGTTTAAGGTCGTAAGTCAAAGCTTAAAATTAATATCAATTCGTTTTATCATAAGCTAGGTCTGTAGGCAGTAATAATTAAAAACAACATCTTCGACATAAATTGAGTCTAAAAGCTATGAAATATATAATCAGCTCGGCGAACCTTGATCCCTATGACAGTTCATACTAGTGACGGGTCGTGTCGATATATCGCAACTTTTTATAGGCAAAGGCGTGACTTGCATTCAGCCACATCGATAAACATGTTTTTAAAATATAATCTACATTACTATAATTATAATGCTTGTTATATTTACAAGTATCCGTGTATTTGTATATGGGGTTGCCAATATTCCGATGCAGAGGTAACATGGTCGGACTGTATAATTTTAATGTGAATTAAAATTTTAGTTATAGCAACACTATCTGATCTGTCACTACGTTAGTACTGTCAGTTCGCTACGCCAGTACGAGTCTTGTATGCGCCACGTGTTTTGTTGTGTCATCGGAATCCTTTGTTTGTTACAGTGAAATTAGTCTCGAGAAATTTTTGCATATGTAGTGGTGTGTATGTTACTTAGATATTAGAGCGCGTTTCCACTATATCGTTCTGGCCCTTACAAAAATGTTTCAATATCCTAACATTACTATTTAATTTAATACTTATCCCTAGCAACACTCTGATTTTTGTTTTCAATAAAAACAAGTTTTTATTTTAAAGAAAAAGGTTTTGACTTTATTAAAAAAAATATGTCATTCAATTTCACGTCCTTGAGCAAACGACAAGGCGACTACCGTGAAACAATAAAATATCGTGTCGTTCTTTAGATGATAGTAGTTTAGCTATAGGTAAAAAGTTTTGACCATAATAATTACGAAACAAAACAAATAAATAAATCGTCACTTGATAGTGGTAAGTGGAAACACGCACAAAACCAGAATAAACCAGTTTACTCTGTCCGCAGGTGCCACGTGCAGTCTGACGTCAGTCGCTTGATACCGTTAGAACATAAAGCACGCATTTCATTAAAAAATTATAATTATTAGATACGTAGTAGTTTCATTGTGAAATTTTGTATTTGTTGATTGTTGTTATTGTTTGTTATTATTGTTAAAATATTTGTTGAAGTGTTTAATTTCAAGTGTGTAAGTGTTGTAACTTTATATTGATAATTCAAAATGGCTCCAGTGTTAAAACATGGTCGAGGCAAGCCTTTGACTTCTCAAACTAAGGAAGTTTTGTACTGTTTGTACAAATATTTCGAAAATGAGTGTAATAACAACCCGAGCAGTATTATGACCCCCACTCAATTAGTTGCTAAATCAACAGGAATTTCAATAGCATCCGTCAGAAAGGTAGTATCAGAAAGCAAATGTCGTCCTTCAGATCAGGAAGTAACATTTAAATCTCCTAAAAAGAAACCGAATCGTAAACCTACAATAGTAATCGATAACTTTGATCAGCAAGTTATCAGAAGAACAATTCATGACTTCCACATCACAAATAAAGAAGTTCCCACTTTAAAAACTTTGCACTCAAAATTGAAAGAAGATATCGATTATAAAGGTTGTGTCAGCACGTTACGAAAACACGTCATGTCATTAGGTTTTAATTGGAAGCAAACAGAAGATAACCGGAAACTTCTTATGGAAAAACACGAAATTAGATACTTGCGAATTAATTATTTGATGAAAATTGCTGAATATCGTGAACGACGCCGACCTATTGTTTACACCGACGAAACATATATACATACATCACATACCCTCTCGAAATCTTGGTCAGATGGAAGCACTTCAGGTTTGAAGCAACATATATCGAAAGGCAACCGCTTAATCATTGTTCATGCCGGTGGTATCGATGGCTTTATACCAAATGCATTGCTTATGTTTAAAGCCGACCAAAAAAGTGGAGATTACCACAACAATATGAACTATGACAACTATTCAAGGTGGATTCAAACTCAATTAATACCCAACTTACAACCAAATAGTGTTGTTGTTGTTGACAACGCACCATATCATAACTCAATACAAAATCCTGCACCGAATAGTAATTCTAGAAAACAGCAAATGATAGACTGGCTGACATTTCGAAACATTGAGCATTCATCCACGTTGCTTAAGCCTCAATTATATGAACTGATTCTGCAAAACAAGGCGAGATTTATAGAGTACAAGATAGACGAAATATTACGACAGCACGGTCATACTGTGCTGCGTTTACCACCATACCATCCGGAGTTTAATCCTATAGAAAATATATGGGGGATAGTGAAAACATATGTCGCAAAAAAGAATGTCGCAATGAATATGAAGGTTATAATGTCATTAGCTGAAGAAAAAATGAACGCCATAACTGTAGAGGAATGGAGAAAAGTTTGTTTGCATGCTATTGAGGAGGAAAGCAAATATCAGGGTAGAGACGCAGCTTTAGACACAATATCAGAACGAATCATAATTAATTTAAATAATTCATCTGATGAAAGCGAGGATGGGGATGATTGTGATATGCCTGGGGTTGATGAATTATTAGAATAAAACATTTATGGCCGGAGAACACCTAATTCATACACGTCTTCACTGAAGTGAAAACCGGCATTCAATGCTTGTAATGTTTGGAACTGGCTTGTCTGCCTCATACAGTTCCATAGATTACAATGCGGTGGATACACATTTTCACGACCGTATTAGTACGTAGTGCGTATGCGTAGACGTGCACGCATTTGGTGTGCTCCAGCCACAAACGTATATTACCTTTAAAACAATAAAAACTAAAAATAAAATGTTGTTTTTTTTATTTGCTGACCATACACTACTACAAACGCAAAAATTTCTTCAAGCTAATTTACCTGTACTATTGTTGTTTTCTGTTTTTGATATTGTTGCTGTTTTGTTTTTGTTGGTGTTTCAAAATGCCGAAAAGACTAAGAAAAACTGTACTCAACAGTGAAACGCGGGAGTTTGTTGTACGCTTGCGTGACTATTTTGCTCGCGAACTACAAAATGGCGGACCTTTGTTGCCACTTGACAACGTACGCGACCGTGTTGCTGATGCTTTGGGAATTGGCAAAGCTACCGTTTCCCGAATTACAAAGGAGAAGTTCGGCAAATCGTCGATGGAGGAGAACAAACTATCAACTCCAAAGAAGAAAAAACATAATAGGGCACGACCCGTAACTAACCCCGATGATTTCGACATGGCAGCGATACGAAACCATATTTACGGCTATTATTTTCGAGGTGAACTGCCGACTTGCACAAAATTATTAGCGTCGCTGAAATCGGTTGATTTATTTAAAGGTGGTTTCACTTCTCTCAGACAGGTTATAAAAAAATGTGGATTTCGTTATGGGAAGTGTGACAAAAGAAAAGTGATAATGGAGCGGAAGGACATTGGATTGATGAGGTGTGATTTTCTACGACAAATAAAAAACATCGAGAACTGGGACAAGGTGGTTTATCTGGACGAAACGTGGCTCAACGCCAATCACTCAGTCTCCAAAACATGGACAGACGACACAGAGAAATCCTGTACCAAAGCACCAGAAGGCAAGGGCCAGCGTTTGATTATCTGCCACGCTGGCACAGCCAAAGGTTTTGTACCTAACTGCTTGTGGGCCTTCAAATCCGTGAAAACAAGTGATTATCACGAAGAGATGAATTTTGAGAATTTCAAGAAATGGTTCACAAAACTATTAGACAATTTAAACGAGCCCCACTACATTTTAATGGACAACGCCCCATACCACTCTGTGCAAATTAATAAAGCGCCTACCGCGAACAACAATAAAGGCGAAATAATAGAGTGGCTGCAAAACAATGGTGTGGCAGCTAATACTCAAATGCTGAAAAAGGAATTAGTTAGATTGTTGAACCTTCATAAACAGCAAACAAAGAAGAAATATTTCTTGGATGAGATGGCAAAATCAAAAGGGCACACCGTGATTCGGCTACCGCCCTACCACTGCCAATATAATGCAATCGAAATGATATGGGCGCAGATCAAAGGTGGGTTGATTTGTATTTATTTTAACATGTTTTTATTTAGGTCACTGGTGACTGTCTAGTCGGCTAGTACTATTTAAAGTAAATGTACTTACCCCGATCTCGCTCTTTGACTTTGCATCATTTTCAATCTAAACCATTATTGTTTCAGGTTGTGCAGCCAGGCTTAACACCACTCCGCCATTCACAGCTAATAAAATGCTTACGTTGCTACAAGAGGCATGTAGTCAAGTGACTCCGGACAATTGGAGGAAAGTGGTTGAAAAGACGAAAAAACTATGCTTAGATGATTGGAATCGAGACGTGCGATACGACAATATAGTAGACCAGCCGTTTTTAATAAACATAGGAGAAAGCAGCTGCAGTTCGGATTCCGAGTCTGAGACGCAATCGGTGACATCATTGTCAGATTCAGATTAATGTATATTAAAAAATCATAAATAAACCGCTTTTGTTTTATTTGAGTAGGTATATACAATAAATTTGTTAAATCTCCTTTATTTTATTATCGCAAACAACTTAAATGATTATAAATCTGACACTAAGAGCGTAGGTACTCTATTGATGTATTTTGTACACTCGTTTCCATTTTCGATATTTGTTTATCGATACTTTTCCGCACTAGTCGATATCTTCCAAACGGAGTAACTTTTGCAGGACGTCAACGTAAAGTCTGATTGAGATAATTTCTTGTAAGTGTTAATAATTATTATAATTCTAACGGGATATTATTGTAATGGCATATATCTGCCTAAAATTAATAAATATCATTTTTAGACACCGCCAATTCGATTATAATATAACGGTGACGCTACTACAAGGTTGTGTCGTGGGAATAACTGTCAGTGTCATAGGGATCAAGGTTCGCCGAGACTATTATAGTAAAATTAACTCCGGTTCAAATTATTGGTATATTATGCCATTTAGTATAATATATACTGAATCATCTCTACTTAGTAAGTATCACTTATAATTTATAAGTAGTTAATTATCTGGTGTTTGTCATGTTGGTATGCAAGTTATTCATACTACATATTTATTCACTCGAGGTGTACTTAGAGTATAGAAAACGCTTTGTGTATTACATGTCAAATTTCTTGAGCTATAATGTTTGTGATTTCTGATCTTGCTCCATCAGATTTCCACCTGTTTCGGTCACTTCAGAACTGTTTAGGAAGCATAAAGTTAACCTCAAAAGAACACTGTGAAAACTGTCAGATATTTTTGATCAAAAATCTCTTACAGCAATGGGATCATGGCACTACCCACAAAATGGCAACAAGTCATCGATCAAAACGGCACATACATAATATAAATAGATTTTTTTTGGATGAAAAATACTTTTGCCCCGATTTTATAATTCACGCGATTAAGTCCCGAAATATATATTATTTAATTGATGTTATCTATAAAAAAAAAAAAACAAAATTCTTTATTCACTTAGGATGCAAAACAACTCTTGTAATACGTCGGGATTCTGCATGTACATGTAATGCCAAGTTCGCAAACAATAGGTAAAGCAGGAGAAAAGAACCAGGCAATAAAAACTCGCGGCCACTCTTTTCAAATTGCCAATTTTACAATGTTTGAATGTTTATAAACTTGATATGGGGGTAAGGTGCTGCGACTAATATACTATACACCATGTTAAAAGACTGATGCAAATTGTATTATCAAAAAGTTGAAACATGAGATAAAGCAAAATCAGCCTTAGTGGGTACATTTTAGTAGGAGCATCTACTTACAACAAAGGTAAAAACTATATGTGCTTAAATATAAAATATTAATTATGATATCAAAAGGAAGAAGAAAAGAATGGCCTTTATTCATCACGCAGAATCTTTACTTACAAAAGTCAAATCATGCTCTTTATCAATGTGACAATTAAAACAAAGTGATAACAAAATTCACCCAAGCATATTAAAGTAACAAGGAGCAAGCAACTAGATCCATTTTTCTTTATCATTTAAATATTCATCCACTGTATAATAACCTCTACGTATAAGATGATTTTTGACTACATTTTTGAACTTAATCACTGATAGACTCATAATACTAGCTGGTATCTTGTTAAATACTCTAATAGAAAGACCCATAAATGAATTACGAGTTTTATGTAGCCTATGATATAGACCTACTAATTTGTGCTTATTTCTCGTGTTCACCGGGTGAACGTCACTATTTTTGTGATGTAAATGGGTATTTTGTTTAACAAATATAATATATTATCCAATTTATTTTTAGTTCGAATTCCATTTTTCAGTGATTTGAAGTAGGTCTTAAGTTATCAACTAATACTATGTCTCACCCCCTCTTTTTAAATTAAAAAGGAGAAAATATCAAATGGTGTTTTTTTAGTCTCCTTTTCAAAACTAGATGGCTAGAATATCACACGATAGCAACCTTTCGGCGTTTTAGGACCACAATGAGAAATGACCAGTTCTTGAAATGACCAGTACTTGAAATGACCACTTCTTTAAATGCCTACTTCTAGAAATGCCCACTTCTGGAAATTACCACTTCTTAAAATGACCACTCTTTTAAATTACCGTTTCTTGATTTTTTCTGTTATTTCTGGGAATATAACAATAGACATGAAACCACCTTTTCTTTAGATTTTGACTTGATAACTGGCCACTTGTGGGGCTAGCATACCTACTAGAGTTTAATAATGACATTACTGTCATTTATGTCTTCAATAATGTGTGTGAAAATCTAGTAAACAGGCTTACGATTATTAAAATATATATATTACGGGTCTTAATCGCGTGAATAATTTAAGGTAAAATACCTTGTTTATTGCCCGACGTTTCGACCGTATTGCAACGGCCGTGGTCACGTCACATCGCCTTAAATTATTCACGCGGTTAAGACCCGTAATATATATATTTTAATAATGTGTACAAATCGCGAAAGTTTATCAAGGCTTACGATGTTTGCATTTAAGATATGATAAATCCCAATTTATGTTTGTTTTTATAAGAAAGTTAAAAGCATCAATACGGCTTGCAAGTGCAAGTCGGACTCACTCACTGAGCGTTCCGTACACAAATTTGTAGGTACATATTATAAATAGTTCAGAAATCGAGTCTCGCGTTTTATTTATGATTAAAATTAAAATGTATAGATTGTACACCATTTCCTATTACTTGTAGTGCAAGACAGTATTAGTTGCCAAATTTCATATTTCTAGGTGAACGGAAAATACCCTATAAATTTTGATTCCCTAGAGTGTGAAAATGTGCGTTTTTTTGAGGCATAAACGGCCGTATCTTTTTTTTACGTTAACTTAGAAGTTTGAATGTTTTCACAGCTTCAAGGGGCTGGGGACCTGAGATATGGGGACAATAACTTTCAATTGAATGACATTAGAATACTCAGATCTTCTTTCTAATCATAGTTTTTAAGTGGCCTGCTCTTTAAAAAGTATGATCTATACTAATATTATAAAGCGGAAGAGTTTGTTTGTTTATTTGTTTGTTTAAACGCGCTAATCTCAAGAACTACTGGTCCGATTTGAAAAAATATTTTTTTGTTGGATAGCCCATTTATCGAGGAAAGCTATATAACATCGCGCTACGACTAATAGGAGCGGAGAAGCGACGAGAAACGTTTCAAAAACGGGAAAAAATTACGCATACGAAGTTGCGCGGGACAGCTAGTTTATATATAAACAAAAAAGCTATCCAACAAAAAAAGAATTTTTCGAATCGGACCAGTAGTTCCTGAGATTAGCGCGTTTAAACAAACAAACAAACAAACAAACAAACTCTTCCGCTTTATAATATTAGTATAGATGGTCATTTCCAGAAGTGGTCATTTCCGGAAGTGGTCATTTCAAGAAGTGGACATTTCAAGAAGTGGTCTTTTCAAGAATTGGTCATTTCAAGTATTTCAAGTAGTGGTCATTTCGGGAAGTGGTCATTTTTAATTGTGGTCATTTCTCATTGTGGTCCTAAAACGCCGAAAGGGATAGCAAACCGTGTGATATCCATCTAGTTTTTCCATATTTCAGAGTTAAGTAAACAAACTTACCTGCTGATAATTAGGTTGGTTCCAACTTGGTCCAAGCGTAACATGTCCAGTGACGCTCGGCAAATGTTTGGGGAACCCTTGGTCAAACCTTGGCGGTGGACATTGGTTATACGAGCTACGGTCTGGGGTCCGTGGGCCGTAGGTATATGGTTGGTTGGGAGGTGGGTGGCGATGTTGGAAATGTGGGTTTGGGAATTGTGGGTTGGGGAATTGTGGGATTGGGATTTGGCTGGTTCCTGGCCCTTGGAAGGGTTGACTGAAGGGCGGGTATGGGGGTATCGGCGGTTGGTTCTGAAAGAGAAAGAGCAATGATGATGTATGATGTTTGCTGTGTATGATGTTTTTCCAAAGGAATCCCTGTCTATGTAACTCTGTTGCGTTACTCTTCATCTATAATATTAAGTGTTTTTTATTTTTTAATCATGAAAAGAAACACTAAAAGGAAATGATTTGACCACAGAAATCTTGACGTCACGATTTCTGTGGTCATTTCATACAAATTTATACGGAGCGGGTCGTTCTTGACGTGACTGGTCGCTGATTTGACTTCAATCAAATACCCTAGTATGATAAAATTTGGTATGAAGATAATATGAAGGCTAGGGACAGGATATAGCCTACTTTTAATGACGATAAAAAATATTCACATTAGAATTTATAAACAAACTAAATGTATGTATAATTTTTCTATGATTTATCACAATAAATGGTCAAATATTTACACAGTTTCTGAGTCAAAAATACATAAAATATTCTAGCTTCGGAAAGATTTGTCCCTTTTCCGCTTACGAGTTCATAACAAGGCAGAAAAAAGTCAAAGCTAGTGGTTGTACAACACTTAGTAACTGTTATTAGTCCACTTCTGATTGTAGGTAGTTGTTGACGGCCGTGAGCCATTGATGGTGCATTGGCGTTTTCTTTGATTTTGTCTCTTTTTCACTGACATGTTTCATAATAAAGCATAAAAGGGCAGAGCTAGTAGTAGTACTGCACTTACTTTAGAACTGTTTTAGCCCACTCCTGATTGTCGGCATGTTGTTGACGGCTGCCGTTACCGTGCACCATTGCTCCAGCATTAGCGTTTTCTTCGATTTTGTCTCTTTTTACTGACGGGTTTCATGATAAGACAGAAAAGGACAGAGGTAATGGTAGAATTACACTTACTTTGTAACTGTTGTTAGCCCACTCCTGATTGTAGGCAGGTTGTTGACGGTTGCCGTTCCCGTGCGCCATTGCTGCTGCATTAGTGTTTTCTTTGCGCCAGTTTGTTTGTGGCTGGCCTCTGTATAAAAAAATCCAGATATAATATTTACTTTGTAGGCCTGCGAGAAAATAGAAGAATTATTTGCTTACTTGGTTTTTTATCTCTAATATAAAAATGGTTAAACCAAAAGAACGGCAAAAAAAACGAAAATATATAAAATTGGTAACTAATTTTGCAGTTTCAATTTGGGTTAGCTAGTTGGATGAAGTGTTGTGATCAAGCACGTATCTGATTCAGGGAAATTTCACTGACTTACTAATTTGTTTTAGTTTATAGATCAAGATAGTGTCTTATTTTACAAAGTTTTACATACTTCGGCGTAGTGGGAGTGTATCCGACTGCTACACGTTTTATTTTTACGTTAAACTTAAATTGCGTTTTTTTTGTTTTTGTATTAACTGTGCTGTGTGTGTAAATGTCGAAATAAAAGTATTTTATTTTTTTCTTTCTTTCTACGCAAGAGGTCGTGGATTCGATTCCCACACGAGACACCACTTTGCGTGATCCACAAATTGTTGTTCCTAGTCTGGGTGAGCTTTGTGTCCGTGACTTTAAAAAAAAAATACTAAAATCCTTGTTGGAACAGCAAGTAAAATAATATCTTACCCAGAAAACATCCTCCAAAATGGATGTTCAGGAGGAGAGCTTGTAAATAACAATAAATATTTAATTATCTCTTTTCTTTCTCTTCTCTAAATGATTTCAGTCATACACAGTATGAAACTCACCTTTGATTTTGTGTCGGCGGCGGAACAGAATTACTCCCAGACTTTACTCTCCAGTTACTATTCTGTTCAGGAGTTACCGGCTAAAAGTAAAAACAAAAACTGTTATTTCTTACATAATTATACATTGCTAGCGGACGCCTTGCGGTTTAATCCTCGTAGTTCACGGTCCGGTAGGAATACAGGGATAAAAAATAGCCTATATCACCCGGGGATAGTATATTATAACTTCCCAGCGGTGAAAATGAAAATTTTTGGGAATTTTACGCGATTTTCCACTGCTCTGCAGATAGGTTAAGTAGGCTTAGAGGTTAATCAAAATTACCTTAGTCTTTTTAGGTTCAGCCGGTTGTTCATTTTCACTTATCTTCAACAAACTTCTTAGAAGGTGTGTTGCATTGTCCTGGTAATTAAAAAAAAATATATGTTTATATATACAAGGCGTAACAGAAAGGCATGATCAAATTTCATCAGAGCAAAATATGTAGAACTAGCTAACCCGTCGTTGTGAGTTATTAATATAGTTATTGGTATCATTATATTTTGACTAGCTGACCCGCGCAACTTCGTCAGCGTAAATTTCCCCGTTAATGCAACATTTTTCATTGTTGCTCAGCTCCTATTACGGGTTCCTAGAATAAATTTTAAAATGATACATATCAAGCTGGAATTGCCATGGTAGGTTCGTTTTGACGAGACGCCCAACTTTATGTATACGACAACTTTATATAGTGGTACGTTAGTGAAAAAAAACAAATGTTAAATATGACAAACTTAACTTTGCCGTTAGAAAACTGTTATCCCCATACATCAACATAGGCCGCGATTAATTTACCAACCCCAAATAAATTTGTAATAAAAAATGTTTTTTGTGATGCCCCTCCAGCTAAGCTCAAATGCTTGTTAGGAGTGGGTTCACGTCGGTAGGATTTGAACCCGCGATCTCACGACTGCGAGTCCGATGCCAGCCATTATACTACCGCCGTTTCATTATTCCGCCGATGTAACTTTACTATATAACAGTATACTTACTTGAGGAGGAGCAGGAGGTGGAGGATCGTTGCTCGGTGGTGTGCTGTTAGCATTATTACGATTCTCCACTGTTATTGTGTTTGTAAATAATTTGTCTCCTGAAGGACTGTAACAATAAAACAAGGTATATTAAAATAGAAGTTAAAGTAAGGAGAACATAAAAACATAATTGCAAAAGCCGTGATAGTTCTTTAACTACCGGCTAGATGGCGCATGCGAGGTCCCAACTCGCGAGCATCAAGGGATAGAAAAATTTGAGGTCTAGTAACATAGTCCAGATAGGTGGTTCGCTTCTGGCCCCGGTTTGGCTACGGAAGTCTTGGGTCCGATTCCTGGGTCTGGTCTTAAATTTTTTCTATCTTTCAAAAATGCAATTATGTATTGTATTTGTAAAGTAATTGGCAAGAAATGCCTATAAAAATTACTTCAATGAAAACATAATCTCTTTATGGCAGTAAATCACCATTTCAAGATATCATTCAACAAGAATTCAACTTATTTTTTTTTTAAACCGCTTCGTTACGTAACGCGTTACAGCACCAGCCTGTCTGGCTTCCCTTTCTCTCACGCATATGGCAGCGGTAGGCAGGCTCCTCCTCTCTCACTTTAGAGTGAGAGAGGAGGCGTTTTTTTTTAAATATCGTATTACAGTAATGAAAATTTAAAATTATATAAAACATTTGTTTTAACGGTATTATTAACTTAATATTAATTGGATTTAACGCGAATAAATGAATATAAACGTATCTATATAAATAAAAATGATAAAATTATCGTCCGTGAAATAGCATATAATAGTATTAACTCTTTCGCTCGGTAAAGTTTCACGCTTTACCGAGCGAAAGAGTTAATACATATTATATACAATAAAGAATACATGTTGGTACCCCCATCCTCATATAACATGAATCTTTAGATTCTAATTTTAATCAACATTTTTATTTTATAGAATTTTATAAGCCACGGGTCTTAATCGCATAAATGTTTATTACTGCAGTCTACCTGTGACCACGGCCGTTGCAATACGTTGGAAACGTCGGGCAATAAAATAATAAATTTTGTAAATATTTTATTTTAAGGCTAACTATACCTTTGTTATTAAGACCCGTAGCTTATAAAATTCTATAATGTGTAAAAATCGCGAAAGTTTACAAACATTTAAATACTTTTTATGAAAAAATTAAAGTACTTTTATTTCAAAAATGTCGTTTCAGTATCATTCTGCGATCACGCCCCCTTAAAGGATTTTTTTTTTAAATAACTAGCAGTGTAGGATTGTGGTCCCACATTACCCTTGTGTACCCCCCTTCCAGCAAAGCTCAATGGTTTATGTTAGGAGTGTGTTCACGTCGGTAGTATAATGCGTAGGATAGGACCCGCGACCTTACAATTTCGAGACCGATGCCTTAGCTATTAGGCTACCACCTTCTTCTTGATTTAGTCCGATTTATTCAGTATTTGATTGACAAAATCGGCATCCTGTAAACGTACAAACACGAGCAAATACATAAGTTAATCTCGATAACAAAATATATACCTATAGTTAGCGAAGGCAGAGTTATGTCCGTCGTTAGGACGCAGCAGGTTGACGTTAGACTGCGCGGCTGCGTGCGATAGCGGGTATGCCTCGGGGACAGCCGCGCTCAGCGCGCGCAGCTTGCGACCGAACGATAGGTTCAGGAGGTTGCTGGGGGACATCCTGGGGACAATATTTGTATTTGAATAAATCTATACTAATATTATAAAGCTGAAGAGTTTGTTTGGTTGAACGCAATAATCTCAGGAACAACTGATCAAATTAAAAAAATAACTGTTGGATAGCCCATTTATCGAGGAAGGCTATAAGCTATATAACATCACGCTACGACCATACGGATATGGATATACGGGGAAAATTTATGCATACGAAGTTGCGCGGGTCAGTTAGTCTATAATCTATACTATTATTATAAAGAGGAAAGATTTGTATTTTTGTTTGTAACGAATAAACTTAAAAACTACTGGACCGATTTCAAAAATTCTTTCTTCATTAGAAAACTTTAACAATAACGGGGAGTAACATAAGCTATACTTTATTGTCAAAAAATTAGAGATCCCTACGAAAATTACAATAATGTAACTCAAGGTATAAAAAACTACGATGTGACACCTGTGCAAAGCCGGGGCAGGTAGCTAGTGTATAAATAAGTAAATTATAGACAGTAATCTATACATACACAATTACTTGCACACTACAATGACTGACTGATTCATCAACGCAGAGCCTAAACCGCCAGGGTTACAAATCTGAAATTTTGGCAGTCGATGCCTTTGAAGTTGTAGGCATCCACTAGAAAGGATTTAAAAAAAAATCGTACTCTAATGGGGGTAGAGTAATGATTGTAAATTTGTATGTAACTCCATCAGTTTTGAAGTTAGATCTGTGAAATTTTGTATTTGTCTTTTTAGTTTAAGGGGGCCTTACACTGAGCGAATTATTTATTTAACGCTACGTACACAGCGACACGATCGCCGGCCTCGCTCTTCCGCACACAACCATTACTTCACAGTGCGCAGGAGCACAGGTAAAAAATAAAGTAGAATATTCGTTCGTACATATATTAGATTACTAACGCCATGACTATGACAATACTCATGGTTAAACTTAAAAATTTATTTGCGGGATCATATTAAGACATATCCTTAAATTTCTTTATATCATCTACTAGAAAAACTGACTAGTGACAATTATTTTCGTGTCCTAATATTTAGATTTTCTATATAAATTTTTGAGAGAGCCGAACCCTGTTTCGCGTAATCTACCCTTAAAATAAATAAACAAGTGTTACCAACCCCTAAGGGGGTAAGTATTGCAAGTTGGCATGAAACTCCGTCAGTTTTAATGTTAGATATGTAAATTTTCGTATTTGGCTTTTTAATTTAAAAAGCAAGAAACAGGTTTTTCAACTCATAAGGGGCTTATTCACAGAAACACATATTTACCTGTAAAACCTAGCCTCCTCGAACAAATCTTCAGACATAGCTCCAGGGAAACTATAGTCAAACATAACATGGTACGTCGGTTCCGCGTTCAGTTTGTCCGACAGTCGCACAGTGTTCGCGTTAGCTGCTGTGTATACTCCAGTTATGGTGCCCGTGGCTCCAAACGGCACGGTCATGTTGTTGGCCGCACATACAACTCTGTCGTATAACTTGAAATCTGCCTTTGGGTCCGGTTGGAGGTTACCGCTGTGGAGTTCGGGCTGAAAAAGAGAATTGAAATTAATAAATCCATACTTGTGGAGGGCAATCCCTCCAACACTAAGGGAGGATCTTCCGACCAGGCGAGATGACCGTCCCTGGCGGGCCGCGGCCCTCCACAGAGTGGACCTCGACGTTATATTCGTGTCGCCGTCGCTAACCGCTTACTTATGTTCGCGCTTTATTTTATGTTTAATTGTGTGTGTATTTCATTTCCATACTTTAAACTATTACTCTTGCTCCTTATACTTTCATCTTATGCATCAGTGCTTGTGCTAGTGTTTGTAAATAAACGTTCTTATGTCTGTGTCAAAACCGCATTTCATTTACCGCCCTACGAACTCACATAAAGGTACTGTACAAACATAAATATATTAAGTGTTACACCCACAACACTATATGCTAATATTAAATGTAAAAGTAACTCTGTCAGTCTGTCTATTGCATTTCACGCGTAAACCTATGAACCGATTAAGATAAAATTTGGTATGGAGATAGTTTGAGTCCCAAGGAACTATCTCCATACCAAAGAAGGACGTAAAATAGTTTTAATCGTGGTTACCGACATACACGTAGACGAAGCCGCGGGCGAATCATAGTATCATATACTTAACAAACTACTACTAAATACAGATTTTTATTATCTATTATACTCAAAGTATAATAGATAGTAAAGTACGAAGGGCATTCGAGACAAGCGATTGATCACCAGCAATTCATTTTCATGTTCCTCAATTTTTACTATGATGGGAAGCCGTAAAATCGCTATGGGAAAAACACAAGTCCAGGGAATTTGAAAATGGGTTGTTTTGATTCAACATTGGACAAGTGTTAATAGTAGTGAGTCGACACCGAGCGTTTAACGTGGTTCAATTGGGTAGTTGACTACAGTAAAAGTAAAGTAATTTATACTAATCTGGTAATAGTAGATTTTAAAATGCTGTGAAAATAAGTGTTCTTTTACAATTTAAAAAGTTGAACATGAAAACGAATTCTAAAAAGTAATGATTTGACGATAGGAACTTGTGACGTCATAGCTTGTTATTCCATACACATTTCTATAGAGCTTGTCCTTTTGACATTTCAATTCCCTATTAGTCAATTAGTCAATTTCTCAAGGACTTTGATGATAACTCAGTGAAAGTGTCATAGAAAAAAACTCGGAGCAAACACGTGGCGAGGACTCCTTTTCACTTATTTTATACAAAAATACAGTCCATTCAAACCCTCGTAATTCGCCATCCCACAGGCCAAATGTGTTGTGGGAGGGTTTCGACTCCAAATCCTTCCCCCCTGGGCATGCCTATGCTCTTCTTCCTACATTATACAACAACCATATATATATATATACCATAACCATTCAAACAGTGACCATTTGACTAGCAGAATATTTTGTGCCTCTAAGAACACGTTCAGCCGTCGATCCTGCGCCTAATTTCTATTCGGTTGGCTAGTCCCTGATGAGATTGATCGCCGAGGAAATCATTTATGTTCTTACCTTATATAATAGTGACCACTTGACTTGCAGAGTTAAGTTGAACTCCTTCTGTTTGAGCTGAGCGAGCTGTGCGTCGACGACTTCGGCGAGTGCCTTCATCTCGAGCGGCTCCAGGCACTCCGAGCCGCACTCGCGCCGGGCCGCCTTCACGTGGGGCTGGGCCTTCAGCCATGTTGCCACCTCTTGTGGCTTGCCGGACCTAAGGATAACAATACATTTATAAGACGGGTAGTTACTCGTGTTCTACCTGGGTGGAGCACGAGGAATTGTATGTCCTCATGCTCCAACTACTATAGTTAGTAAAAAAAAGTTATTCTATCTATTGTGCTCCACCTGTGTAGAAGATGAATATCGCAAAAGTAAATGGATGGTAAACAATCAGAGGCAAAAACTTCAGATGACAGCTGTCAAAACTTATATTGAAACAAATTAACAATTAAAAAAAACTTTACTTATTTTTTTGAATAATTATCTTCTACAAGTGGATTTCGAGGTCTTAAAGGTTAAAAATGCATGCATGTCTATAAAACTGAGAATTTACTACAATTCTACTCCAGTTTTATAGACATGCATATAACTGATCTTGTTGTACACTCATTACATAACCGTTATCTCTCTAGACTACTAGAGAGATAACGGTTACGTAATAAGTGTACAACAAGATCAGTTAAAACACGAGGACATATAAATCGAGGATGTACCCTATAATACTAGTTTTGTCATAAATAGTTTGTGACACACGAATAAACGTGTTTACAATAGTTTTTTTGCGAAACATACTGCTCACTTTCGCAGAAAGCAGAAATCTTTCTGGTTTTATATCTATCGCCGATTTATTAAAATGGCCAAAAGTCAGTTTCACATAGCATTTTAAGTCAGTTTCACTGCTAGAGTTAGCATTTTAACAGACAGTTAACAATAGATATGATAATGAGACCGCTCGTTAGTCAATGACCAATGACTATTAAATAATCAAATTGGCGGCAGAATCGTCAATCGTAGCATAACGTAGAAAGTCTAATTCTAAAATATCGGAATTTCAAATATTCTTGAAAGAGTGGCCACGAGTTTTTATTGCCTGTTCTTTTCTCGGGCTTTACCTATTGTTTGCGAACAGGCATTACAAGGTAATGTACAATCGACTTTTCACAAGTGTAGTATTTTGCTTCCTAAGTGAATAAATCATATTTATTTATTATTATTATTATTATATATATGTATTCAGAAATATATAAGTATGTTTATCAGTTGTCTGGTTTCCTTCTGGCTTAGTTTGGGATCAGATAGCGTTGTGTGAGTTGTCCCAAGATACTATATTATTATGTTCTACGCCGACGTGTGTAACTCACAAATATACTCAGATATTATTAATAGAATGGCAATATATTATGGAAACTGGCAATGTACTATACTTTTTGAATTTTTATATACTAATAATCTGTGCTCTTAGCTTCTTTACGTTACACATACAAATTAGCCTTTCACCACCTACTTTTGTCACACAAACATTTTTACCACACATCTAAAGATCCCAGAGAAAAATCGATGTTTCTTTGCCAGGTTGGGAGCCTATAATAAACAATGATTTTATTCCAGTAAAATATTCTTTAGGTGACTAAGGTCATAACAAATGGTATGTGATTAAGGGTTAATTTATTAAATATTTTCCAAAACTGATATTACAAAGTTATTTAGTGCTATGTAAAGAAGCCACAAGCACGGTTATTAGAATATTAAAAATCACCCTGTATTTGTTCATAGAAACTTACCCCATATCATCAGGGAAGAGATCGCTCTCGAAGAACACATCTCTATTGAGCGATGTCGCCAAACAATCAAATAAATCCGGATAGTTCCTGGCGTATGATTTAACTAGGTCTATACATTGCTCAGAGTACAGCCAAGAGTTTGTTACTTTGCAGCGGCGAGTGTAGCCCGATATTTCTTGATTCTGAAACAAAAAGGTTAGTTATTTATAAAGCTTAAAACAACATCACTACATAGTATAAAACAAAGTCGCTTTCTCTGTCCCTATATCCCTATGTATACTTTAATCTTTAAAACTACGCAACGGATTTTGATGCGTTTTTTTTAATAGATAGAGTGATTAAAGAGGAAGGTTTATATGTATAATAACATCCATATATTTTATACCCGTGCGAAGCCGGGAGGAGCCAGAGAGACCGACAGACAGACAGACAGACACACACACACACAAAGAGACATAGACACAACTAAAATAACCTAAAAAAAGTTAGTAACTAGGAAGAAGAGAACGTCCACATACCTTTTTATTAAACTTAAGATTGAGTCCCACGTTGATTTTATTAATAGTTTCGGTGGGACGGTCGTGTCTCTCACCGGCTATTAGCAACACAGTGCCCGTGATGCGATTTAACAGCTGTGTTGAAATGCCTGCAACAAACGTGTAAGTTTTATTAATAATATTAATGAACTAAGGGCACCCACACACTACCAAGCCGCTGGCGGATATCAGCTTGTCACTTAATTGCAACAGGCTAATAGTTTGGTTCCGTAGCCGAAATAGCAAAACGGAAACCTTATAGTTTTGGCATGTGCGTCCGTCCGCAGCTTAGCTCTGAGACTGTTAGTACTAGAAGGCTGTAATTTTGCATAGATATACATATTACTTACACATAGGATGCAATATTTTTTATAACATATTTGCTCGTAATGGGTCTCTTATTTCACCGATTTCAATATCGTAATGTATCTCATTACGTACTTGTGCGTTACTATAATGTAAATGTTGCTTTTATTAAGGTAAAACGCACGGTTTATTAAAATGCTCCGTCTAAAACGAACGGTACTATTTTAAACAAAGAGTTTTTATGTCAGAAAAGTCGTCAACATTTAATGAATAAAATTAACTTTGGGAGATAAAATTAATAAATAATCATTTAATTCTTTAATTTACTTAATTTTGACCATAAATTACAACCATTTATCTGTAACAAAACACAAAAATATTAATTTACTTTATTAGTAATACTAGCTGTTTTTGTGCCTAGCCTTAAAAAAGGCGCGGATGCGCGCGCATCACTAATTTGTGAACAAGTAATGATCAATTTTACAAATTGACTGAAATGTTCAAATTTTTCTAACTGCTTTAACAAGTGATTAAAGATTTATTCGTGTAAAAAAGTCCGAGTTTTATTTATTTCCTAGCAAATAATACACAACAATAATAAACATACGTGCGATTTGATAATTACAGCTTCTGCTTTCTTGTAGCAATATCGTCTCGGCTTTAATTTTCAACGTACTGCACTTACATCTTAATGTACCTACTATTTTCTCACCTTCCCCATCGTGTGCTGGAGTATCATTAGATAGGTTTTTTAAAACGACAAATTTACGTTTTTAAAAGACCGGATCCTTAACTTTAAATATGACCTTCAGATCATTTTTAGATTTAGGGATCCGTTTGTGAAATATGAAGGTAAAGTGCAAATTTTTGTTAAGAGTGCGTCCCCCCCTGCCAGCTAAATGGTTGATGGGTAGTCAATATCATAGGCTACATAAAACTCATAATTCATTTATGGGTCTTTCTGTTAGAGTATTTAACAAGATACCAGCTAGTATTATGAGTCTATCAATGATTAAGTTCAAAAATGTAGTCAAAAATCATCTTATACGTAGGTTATTATACAGTGGATGAATATTTAAATGATAAAGAAAAATGGATCTAGTTGTTTGCTCCTTGTTACTTTAATATGCTTGGGTGAATTATGTTGTCACTTTGTTTTAATTGTAACATTGATAAAGAGCATGATTTGACTTTTATAAGTAAAGATTCTGCGTGACAAATAAAGGCCATTCTTTTTTTCCTTTTGATATCAGAATTAATATTTTATATATAATCATTCATTACAAGTATTTTGGCCAATGTTTAAGCACATATAGTTTTTACCTTTGTTGTAAGGCTCCTACTATAATGTACCCACTAAGGCTGATTTTGCTTTATCTCACGTTTCAACTTTTAGATAATACAATTTGCTTCAGTCCTTATCATGGTGTATAGTATATTAGTCGCAGCACCTTACCCCCATATCAAGTTTATAAACAATCAAACATTGTAACATTGGGAATTTGAAAAGAGTGGCCGCGAGTTTCTATTGCCAGGTTCTTTCTCCGGTTTTACCTATTGTTTGCGAACTTGGCATTACATGTACATGTAGAATCCCGACGTATCACAAGAGTTGTTTTGCATCCTAAGTGAATAAAGAATTTTGAATAGTTATAGTTACCGCAGGCTGCAGCCGCGTGGTGAGCGCTCCGATAAGGGCTGGCCAGTTTCTGCGCGCCCGCCGCCGGCTCGCCGCGCTCCACCACGCACACCTTGATGCGGCCTGAACGCGCGCACTCGGAATCTACCACCTGTACAATAAAATAACTAGTAAGTATATACCACAAACAAAAAATATATGTCTTTATATATATATATTTCTTGTGTGCGTGTATACACACGCACACAAGAAAACAAAAAAAATCATCAAAATCGGTCCACCCGTCTTATCCGTCCTCTAGGAGTTCAGTGACATACGTCACTGAACTCCTCCTAGACGGCTGGACCGATTTTGATGCAATTTTTTGTGTGAGTTCAGGGGAAGAAGCGAGCGAAGTTGGCCGGGACAGCTAGTATTTATATATATTTCTTTTAAATGAAGTTAACTAGTAATGTGGCATTGTTGGTTCCACATTACTAGCAATCTTGTTAACCCCTCCAGCTAAGCAGTCAGAAGTATAATGGGTAGGATTCGACCCTGCGACCTCGCGATTGAGAGACCGATGCCTTAGCCATTAGGTTACCGCAACTGTTGCATTTCAAGAAATTCTTGAATTAAATTTACTTTTGAAGTGAAAACTTCTTTATCGGCGTTGTGCACTCTTTTTGGTACGGGTATTAAATGTAAAACTCGCGTCAGGACCACGTGACCGTAAGATTGGTGGATTGGTGGGAAGACAGGTGGGAAATTGGGCGGTCTAGAAAGCAGAAGAAAATATAAAAGAGAAGAAATAATCATTTGGACTCGAACCAGTCGAGTCCAAATGATTATTTCTTCTCTTTTATATTTTATTTTTGTATCGTAGACTTCGAATACCTACCTACCGTCCGCAGGATTTTTTTCTTCATACATCTAACACATTTTAGCGTCGTCTTACTTATCTTTATACACATTTTTGAACGATATCTCTATTAAAATACACAAAATTAAAAAAAAACATTAAAAATCTCATACGTGTGAATTAAATCTCTGTCCGACCTACAAGTGCGTACTTATAACAAAAAATAATAAAAAAATGACATAATGATTTTTTATTGAATATTTGTACCCAATTTCGTCGAAATATGTAAATTTACAAAAAAAATATCATCATTGTTTATGGCGTCTTTACAATCAAACCAAACTCCGCCTTCGCATGTTTTCCTACCAAGAAAAAAAATTAAGTAAATTTTTCGCCATTAATCTAAATCTAATAGAAACTAGATACCTAACAACACATTAACAGATCAGACAGAGATTAAATATCCACTTTATTTAAACTCACAGTAGCCACTGCGCCATAGTGTTGTCCGTAGGTAAGCAGCAACACATTCCCGCCCTTCACGTAGGCGTCCTGCGGCGAGCTGAACTTGCCCGCGTCCTGTATGACGTGCGCGCGCACGTCTGTGACCACGCTGTGCCACGCGTACCCACAACCTTTTATACACCATTCTGGTTCTTGGACCATCTTTACGTTGTCTTGAACTATGTATTTGTAACCTGGAAAATGCGAGCGTTATTTAGACCTCATTTGCAGAAGCGCTTTTTTTCCGCGCGTTAAAAACCCGGCGAACCCATTTCAACGTCATAAGTCCAACGTTTTTTTAACCAGCAATGTGGGATTGGGTGCCACATTACCCAGCAATCTTGTTAACCGCTCCAAATAAAGCGCAAAGTCTTGTGTTAGGAGTGGGAACCTCACGATTGCGAGACCGATGCCTCATCCCGCCACTTAAAAAAAACTTTGGAATTACGACACTGCGATAAAAATACGCCGCGTATTAATAGCGCCGCCGTATAAACGGGTACTTGGGAATGCATTCTTCTACTTGAACGCTTTTTTACCGCGCGTTAAAAATACGCTCGTGCGAATGATGCCATAGGGAGCGTTTCGACTGACACGGAGTTTACCGTGAATTAAAAAACCTGAAAACCAATCAAAGTGCTGGAAATAATCCTAAGTATATTTCGAGCACTATGATTGGTTAATTGACGATCTGCCAAGCTCCTCCAGTTAGTGGAAACGCGCTTAGTAGAAAAAATGAAAATATGACAACTAATGTTGTTGTTGCCTTGGAAGGATTTATCTCTTAACGTTAACTCCTATATGTTAACATCACTAAAGAAAAATATTAGAAATAATAATCTAAAAAAATTACTAACCTTTTAAATTAACTGCGTGAATTATAGTTTTCACGTTACCTAATTCGATTCCAAGACGGTTCATATTACTGAAAAAGAAAAACAGTTATTGTAAACTCTCCGTAAGTATTCTACTTGTAAGTGTAAATACAAACAAAAACAAACAAAATGATTACAAAACAAAACACCCGACTGCTTAAAATTAATAACTCAAATACTATGACGCCATTTTTAAGCTATTGCATAGCTTATATCGCGGGCTTGGGCTTTGAGCGCGGCGATCGAATCAAGAAATTCCGTAACGAAAATAAAACCTAACACACGTATATGTATATGGTACGACTGTACGAAGCTCGCACGGATCGAGACGAGCTGCTCCTAAATGTAATTAAAAAAAAAAATAATAAATTGTTTTTTTTTATCGCATAAGTTGATAAATAATGCTATGCAAATGCTATGCTATGTAAATGTAAGCTTTACCGCGGCAGTCCCCGAGGACCACACATTTTTTTTTGTTCTAATTTTGATGTACACGGATCTAACGATACCTCTCAACTATAATCCATCAAGCCATATAGCTCTATAGCAGTGGTGGCGAACCAATGACACGCGTTAACACGATTCGGGCACGCTGTCGTCCATGAGTTGGGCGAAGGTACTTCGACACCACCAAAAGATATGATAGTTTGATTTTATTCCAGTTGTTGCTGCTTGTGTTGATCAACAGGTAGTATAAATGTCATATGCTAATTATGTAAAAAATATTGCACGTATTACAAAAAAGGTTCGCCATCCCTGCTTTATAGCATGTCAAAAAAATATACATACATACACTCGAAAAACATAACCTTCCTTCTTACGCAGTCGGGTAATTACCAAAATTCTGTGTACCACATTCTACAGTGATTATAAAATTATAAACGTATTTAATTATTTTTACAATATATATTTTTTTATTTCCTATAATAATATAATGAACTTGTACTGTTACTTTTTATATTATTTTTTTCTACTATATAATTTGTTATGAATGTTAATGTATCTAATCTACAAAGCACAATTATGTCTTCGAATATTAAAAAAATATATCTAATATATAAAATTCTCGTGTCACAGTTTTCGTTGCCATACTCCTCCGAAACGGCTTGACCGATTTTGATGAAATTTTGTGTGCATATTGGGTAGGTCTGAGAATCGGACAACATCTATTTTTCATCCCCCTAAGAGTTTGTTTGTTTGTTTGAACGCGATAATCTCAGGAACTACTGGGCCGCATTGAAAAAATGTTTTATTGTTCGATAGCCCATTTATCGAGGAAGGCTATAGGTTATAACATCACGCAACGACCAATAGGAGCGGAGCAGCAATGAAAAATGTAAAAAAAAACGGAAGAAAAAAGACAAAAGGGAAAATTTACGCAGACGAAGTTGCGCGGGTCAGCTAGTAATATGTAAAATTTGCATGCCAGTATTTATGGTAGATCAAAGAGAACGATATTGAATGTAATGTTAAACACCACTATATACCCTTGACCACCAAATAAATGATTTATGATTATGACTAGTTGTCCCGCGCAACTTCGTATGCGTAAATTTTCCCCGTTTTTGCAACATTTCTCGTCGCTGCTCCGCTCCTATTAGTCGTAGCGCGATGTTATATAGCCTATAGCCTTCCTCGATAAATGGGCTATCCAACAAAAAGAAGAATTTTTCAAATCGGACCAGTAGTTCCTGAGATTAGCGCGTTTAAACAAACAAACTCTTCAGCTTTATAATATTAGTATAGATTATAAACTTACTGTTCAATGATGGTTGATCTCTCGCTTATCCATTGTTTATGCAAGTTCCCTGTGTTAGCCTCAGTGGTATAGTTGTTCAAATTGTTGTTCTGATTATCAGTGTGATGTAGCCGCACCTTTTCGTTTGATACTGATATTACTCTAAAATAAACTTTATATTAGACAACTTAGAGGTTCAAACATATTTCTGTAGCTACTATTCTCCTTAGTGATAGTGACAGCATGAGACATAGTCATGTCTTTTAAATGACTAGCTGACCCGCGCAACTTCGTATGCGTAAATTTTCCCCGTTTTTGCAACATTTTTCATTGCTGCTCTGCTCTTAATGGCTCGTAGCGTGATATTATTAGCTTATAGCCTTCCTCGATAAATGTGCTATCCAACAGTAAAAAAGTGTTTTCAATTCGGACCAGTAGTTCCTGAGATTGTCGCGTTCAAACAAACAAACTCTTCAGCTTTATAATATTAGTATAGATTTGCGTTCCAAATAAATGGCGAAGAAACAAGATAAATTACTTGGCAATTTGAAAAGTGATATTAAATTAGAATTTATATATGAGTATATACGATGGCGATAATTTATTTGTCTTTAATTGTCTCCAACAAATAGTTTGAAAATACCATACGTCGATACGAATGGTAGTTTCATTGCCATGCTATAATCAAAGCCAAGAGCAACCCCATATATTATTTAAAATAAAAGTTGATATAAATATATCTAACATAATATTTGATAGCAATATGGCCAAATAGCAGCCTATATTACTTGCCCTAAGCCATTATCAACTCCGGGACCAAGACACGTCCGCCAAAGTCCAATTTAGCCTCTAAACTCTAGCCATAAAATTGTATCATGTATACAATTTTATGGCAATCGTGACGTCATCCATCGCGCGCAAGTCTGTCTCGGTACCGGAGTTGGTAAAGGCTTAGAGCCACAGGTCGCGGGTTAAGTCCCGCCTGAGACGATTTTTTTCCATTGTAAATAAGCATAAAAATGGTTAAAAAATTACAATAATTAATGTTCACAGAACCGTACAAGTTCCTTAGGAACGCGGTGGATGACGTCACGATTGCATTGCGATATTACTGAAAAAAATAAGAAATACTATGCTAAAGCTAATAGCTACACTTACTTGGCTCTAGTAAGGTGAGGCCACCCCACCCATATAACTTTCCCGAGGACATCTTTAGCGATATCTTCAAGCGTCCAATCTTCTTTCTCTTTGTCTCTTATAATTTCTACTATCATGTTGTCATTACGTGACGGCTGGTCAAATACTTTCACTTTGCCTTTCTTTAAACTTGTCTGTAAAAGTACCATGATTTATGGAAATGATACAATTTTATTGATTTATACTATGTGTTCTTAGTTGCTTTATCGGCAAAAATGATGGGCGCAATGTAAATGCGTCTGTGATGTCTTTCAAATATCATCAAAATCAGCTCACTGGTTTAGGAGAAGTATTATTATCTATACACAGGTCGTCCCTAAACTATGCCTCACAGAGGGAATGTACCATAAATATTGTAGATAGAACATTTTACTGAAAAAGACTTTATTTTGATTTAAAAAATAATTAGAATATATTTAGTTTTTAAATAATCGCCTGCCTGAACCGTGGATCGAATCCGTCTAATGTAAAAAAGCATCACCTGTATTTTTATGACATTAATTCAAACATGTGGGTTATTTATTTCTAAATAACATAATATCTTAAGTAAAAAAGTCATGAAATTTTACGCTTCATAAAATTGTAATTTGTATAGTTAATCATGACGGCCCAACTATTGCGTTTTCAACAGTGTTTCTGCTTCTATTTTTGATGATTTCAAGTTACATTCTGAACATTTAAGTTCAGAATGTAAATTGTATTATTATTATTTCAAACATTCATCACCCAAATATTAGCAAAATCAACAAATAGTGATATTACAAATTTACGTATTACAGAATAGGTAACGGTCTGAACATTTTATTAAGTCAAATTTGTTGTAAGTTGCAGTTCGGTGTATTTATTTTAACCTAAATGTTAAATTTTATGGTTTTCCTTCCATTAAGATACTATGTTATTTAGAAAAAAATATCCTAATATCTATTCGTCATAGTATAGAGGCGTATTTATTTAAATTTCGAACATATATGATAACATAAATACACAGTATCTATTTAATGAATATCGGCCTGTATTCACTCTAAAATAAGGTCCGTGTTATGCAGTTGGTATGTTATAAGACTGTTTCTGAATGTGTATAGTAGGCCTAAAATGTGGCCTATTACCCCCCCCCCCCCGGTTGAAATAGATTTGTAAGTCATAAAACAACAAAGTTGATTTTCGCTTGCAATAATATTCTTACATTTACTAAGTTCAACCTTAATGATATTTTGGTTATACAAGACGTAACATAAAGCATACCTGATATTTCAAATGTCTCATAGTAGGAAAACCAGGGAACAACATATCTCTTTTGGCGTTAGGTAGCATGCCTCGCTTCAACTCAGACTCTAGTACTTCTAATTCTTGTCGCCACACCATTTTCTCTGTCGCGTGACAATCTGTTAAGGAGGGGAAGTATTCCGGTGCTGTGGCTGGTCCTGAAAATGAAATATATAAATAAATTTAGACCATATTTAGCATGGACTTTTATTGACTTTCTATAAATACAATGTGTAAAAGATTTGAATCTGAAGTCTAATTCAAAAAAAGGCGTGTAGGTAACCTTTTAAGCGTGAAAATGACCTTTTAAATTAACATTTACGATATTAGAATTTTATTTCCCTGAAAAGTAGACTCAAAATTTCAAGACTGGCCTGTTGGTCTAGTGGGTCGTCTGGGAGCTATAGTACAAGGTCTGCTTAGTTTGGGATCAGATAACGTGTGAGTTGTAAAGATATTATTTATTTACTAGCTGAACTCGGCCACGTTTCGTTGTAGCTTTAAAGCCAGTGACAATCGGCGGCCTTCCCAGAACATTCTGCTAAAGTTTCTCTGATCAAAGGTTTCGGAACGCATAGAGGACATACAGACATTAATTTATATATATATATATATATATATTTACATAATTATTAAGATTTTTTTTCTGATAGAACATATAGTTCTTACATAACAAATTCTTTAGGTATTTTTTTTTTGAAGACGACTCCCGGATTAGGGTACAAGCACAGTGTTGCGGGGGCTTTACAAACATACAAGTCACGGACACAGAGTACACCCACACTCGGAACAACAATTTGTGGATCACACAAAGTGGTGTCCCGTGTGGGAATCGAACCCACGACCTCTTGCGTAGCAGTGGCAAAAATCATAAATACGCAGCTTAGTTTAGTAAGCCTACAAACACACACGCGGGAAACGGCTCAGGCGCGGATACAGAGGGGGAAGGGCAAATGTTTCACCCCCCCCCCCTCCCCCAACCGAGCGATTCACACTTGACCCGTTGAGTCAAATTTTGCCCAGAAGAAAGTTCTGAATTTGCGCCTGGAGCGACTAAATACTATGATACGATTATTACTTATTAATCTTTCCCACTATGTCGTGACGCTTAGTTTAGAGTTGGACAACTATCGTCTCTAGCTGTTCGCATTATAACTGTCATGCTAGCTGGTCTGACAATCTGTCGTCACTGCAAAACTGTCGTGGACGACAGTTAGTTCTGTCTCCTATATATGAACACGTGACACGATAATTTGTAGTCACGACATATTGAGAGCGCGCCCTAAGACTCAGTTAACCTCTGACACTGATATTGTGACGAATGTAATGTTTGTAGTATCGTATACGTTTATAGTACGTATTGTGGATTACCTTTACCTAGACTTTGAACGGTCCAATCATAGACAAGCATCGGGCCATGTGAATTTCTTTTCTTCTCCTCTTCAGTTAATCTCTGGTAACATGGCTCCATCGCTGATAGAAGATTGATCTAAAATGTGTACCACGGATTTTAATACACAAGAAGCATTTGATAAATACACCATAGACCTAAGAACAAAGCGAATCATTGAATAAAGCTGCGGTTTGCGTCAAAGGCACTTCATTAGGTGTCTTTGACACAAATTTTACATAAACGTAATTACCAGCAGGAAAAAATATCAAATATAATGTAAACTCAAAACAACAATTTGGTAATGACTATACTGTGTTACACTAATTAAATCTTTCATGTATGTGCTTTGTGTTTGTATCAGATATTTTTTTATTTTACATTTTATTATTAAATTTCAAACACAACTGTTTTTTTTTTACATTACATAAGCAATAATATAACAATTTGACTCGGGAATATACACGTTTAACCTAGGTAAAGTATTTACCTTATGATCCCCAGTCAGCTTGTGACCACGGTCGGTGTAACCCGGTCGAAACGTCAAGCATAAGGTAAATACTATACCTAGGTTAACGGCGTTTATTCCCGTGTCAAATTGTATTTATAATGCAACGCGTAAATTTAAAAGTTATAATAAGCAATAATATGTCCTAAAATTATCTGAAAATTAATGTTCGCTCAGAATTTGTAATCAGAATTTGTATTTAAAGTACAAAAAGTAAATGATTTAACGTCAGGAACTTACGCCTTTCTGAGTCGTTTTGCCAATCCATAAAAAGAAACTAATTCGTGACTAAATGTCAACTAATCTATTTCAGAAACTCAAGAAGTTATGTCCCATGCGGGGATTGAAGCTACAATGCTTTGTTTCGCCGTCTCTGGCCCACCCGCTGCACTATCCAAGAGTACTTATTTTAAAAAAGTAACTTACCTCATCAATAAACGGTATCAACACGACCGCCTCCCAATCGTTCCTTTTCCCGTTAAGATCAGTTTCGAAGTTGAGCGGGTAATAATGAACAATTGGCGAGTCCTCGTCTGTCATCAGATCGTGGAACGGCATCGGTAGCAACTGCTTACTCGCTGCCGGTAATACTGCTAGTAACTGGAACAATAATGTAAAGTCACTTATCATTAAAAAAAGTCCTATCTTTAAAAAGGCAGAATGGATTTTCAAGAAATAAAGCTAAGAATTAAATTGATTAATCTGCATCCAATCACTCCATCAGTTTGGTTGATGGCACAGACATACACAAATGCACAGACAGAATGTTATAAGTTTAACGTGAGTATACGTGTATTTATATACTATAAACTTACAATACCTCTCCTATTGCGTTACTGTAGTCTAATGACTGAGACCTTGGTGCTGTCTCTTAATGGTTTACTATTCATCTATACTCTATACAAATAAATAAAATTTAAGTGTTTGTAATTATAAAAATATATATATTACGTTTTTGCCGACGTTTCGATCGTATTGCAACGGCCGTGGTCACGGGAAGCGGTTGCAATACGGTTGAAACGTCGGGCAAAAAACAAGGTATTTTACCTGAAATTATTCACGCGATTAAGACTAGTAATATATATATATTTTCTTAATGTGTACAAATCGCGAAAGTTTATAAAGATTTATATTGTTTGTAAAATAACAGTTTATTAATGAATGCTTATGAAAGAATATATGATACTGATGCTGATGATGTAAGGAGTAACTTAGGCTTTTCCTCACGGTAACGTGTTTGTGAGTGAGTAGCACTGCAACTTCACGCACACGAAGTCGTGAGCACAGCTAGTAGTACCGATATAAATACATTTGAGTACGAGTCAAAGTTAAGTATTGTTTTGAGTATAGATGACTGATATACTCACGCTCAGTAGAGCTAGGTAGTTGCTATTTTTTATGTTTTTGGAAATTATTATGTTACTCTTATTTCTGTTGTTTTGCATAATAATGCACGATGACCATCAAACGGACGACGCAGGAACGCTGCGCAGCACATTTACACTGTGCCAGAGGAAATTCAAACTTCTAAACTTAGCCATAAGCTTCATATTTGCATGTTTCATCCACCCGCGTGCCGCCGCAGCTGGACGGCTCGCAAGCGGACGGAGGCGCTCGGATGCGGTCGCGTCCGTTCGGCTCCAGATGAAAAACTTATGTTTAGTTAAAAAAATATGAATGCCTTTATAGAATTAATTCGCGTCAATACAGTTATAAATTCAGTAAATAAAACGCATAAGAAAAAATAAGCAAACGAGTGCTTGCTACGGATACGTGCGCATGCGCTACGCTGCGCTCCAGCTGTCTTTCGATTGGTTGACATCGTACATTAAACATTAGTGATATAATATTACCTGTTCAAATGGCTTGAAAGGCTCCCCAAGCTCGAACTCAATCTTGAGATCCTTGAAACCCTTAACATCAGATATATAGGGCGCATAATGGTGTGGATAGTACCAACACCATGAAGGACAACCCTTATAATAATAGAACAGGTTCCACTGTATAGCCCTGACGTACCCCTCTGCTTGGTCGGCCAGGACCTCGCTACAATAAATAGGTTACATATAAGAGAATATTGGAAAAGGGTTAAAAAGTGTAGAGGTAATCTGCCCCCATTATTCATAAAAAAATTATAAAAGTAAGTGTTAAGATAAAAAAATTGTTTTTTTTAATACTTTCACAACGGTTATAAAAGTTATGTTATGGCATAGGTAATGCCATTTAACAAGATTCGGCAACCGTGGCAGAACGTGGACATAAATCTCGGGATCTATATAATTTCATCTATTGTTACCAATATATGTAAAAGTGTTATATTTTAGCTAGAGATTTAGAGCTATTCATGTCATTCAACTTCCTATGGTTTTAAGATTCAATAGTAAATACTCTTACAAAAGCATTGTTTTTAAACTTTTGGGATTTTTTACATTTAATTATTTTTATATATAAAATGTTAACTAGCAATGTGAGATTGAGATCCCACATTACTCCTATTACACTCCTATTAACCGCTCAAGCTAAGCTCAATGGCTTGTGTTAGGAGTGGGTTAAACGTCGTTAGTATAATGGGTAGGATTCGAACCCGCGACCTCACGACTGCGAGACCGACGCCTTAGCCATTAGACTGCCGCCGCTTTTTCTTATATTATTTATTATTGACGATTCGACCATTTAAAAAATCTTGAATTCGAGGGTAGGTCCATGTTAAAATAGCATTTGAGGTCACTGATCCTAAATGGCACTACCTACGCCGATCATTATTCATACATAACATTTTATAATAAAGTTATAATTCTTTTTATGAATAAGAGAGTGAGATTAAGCAGATAGAGCAGCACTTATGAAATACAATGAGTAACAGAAAGGTGTGGTCAAATTCAAAGGTTTTTATGTGCCCATGATACTGAGTGCACATACCTAATTTCATCAATATCGCAGTACCCTAAAATTTTATTAATCAATTTTTCTTTCGTTAATTTGTCAATGTAAAAGTTATCAATTTAAAAAGTTGTATGTCAAAATAAACCAACCGAATTATGCACTAGGGGAGGTATTATAGTTATGCCATACGCCTTTAGCTACTAGAATTTAAAAAAAAAAAAAAAGGTTTTAACTATATAATAACAATGAAATCGGATATGGCACCATGGTATGTGCAATACTGATAACATACTACTGACTATCCGCTGTTGGAATTTGACGACACCTCTCGTAACACGTTGTATAAACGATAGGACACACAATTTAAAATATCTCTACATCAATTTGGTTGCAGAAAAGACAGTTAACAAAATAATACGTGTACTACCTGATAGAAAAACATCTAAGTAGAAATGGGAACCTAAACTTGACATTTAAATAAATTTATTTATTTTTTTACGGACCGTAGAAATTTATGCAGACTGCATTTTACAAGTTTTGACGATTAAAATTTATAAAAATCAGCTAGTTTATAAATGATTTTAAGACTTATTTATTGCCAGATGATACTATAATAATGAAGGCTATCGCGTGTGCATTCGCCGCTAGAGGCGCTAGTGTAGAGGCAGGTCGTTTCATAGTTTGTGGATGGGTTACGCGGGTTTATTTCTAATTAGACTATTGTTGTAAATATTTTGCAATACCTAAGATAATACCTTAAAAACTTTTTTTTTTATAGACAGGTGAGCACAAAAACGGTAGACCCCATTACATTTGGCCATCACATAGAAAATTGTGTATATTGAAGTTGAAATGGTCAGGTCAACAATCAAATAAAATGATTGGATGAAAAACAAAGATCCACTAAATCAGACCATCAAATTACACTCCTAGAACAAGCATTTTACTATACTTATTATCAAATACAAACATTTATTGACACCCCATGCTATGAAAGGAGGGTGGTATAAAAATAAAAAGATACTCTTTTAAGTCCTTTCCACACGTTCGCACGCACGTACATAAGCTTTCACACATTCGTCATTTCGTCCATCTTTTCCAGTTGCTTAAAGGGGCGTTTAAACGGGCCATTTTTTACGGCAATTGGTGGCGGCACTATTGGCAACTAATTGCTCGGCCAATAATGGCAATATGTCTACAATTGTATGGCGCATGATCCAGTCTCCTAAACGGGCTACACAACCCGGCAACAATAAAATAGAGGGCGACTGAAACAACAACAAAATTGGCCGTTCAACATTGCGGAAAATAGATCGCTCAGCGATCGTCCGGCAACTACCAAATCAATATTGGAGAGTACTGTCATGTTGCCGGCCACAGCATTGCCGCCACAAATTGCCGTAAAAAATGACCCGTTTAGACGACCTTTTACATTCGCCGCTGGCAACCCTGTAACCAGGTTTGTCGGCGGCGAATGTAAAGCAACTGGAAAAGATGGACGAAATGACGAATGTGTGAAAGCTTACGTACATCGCCACACACTTCGCCGCCGGGTCCCCGGCAATTGGAACGTGTGAGAAGGACCTTACTCTGCTCTGATGGATATCGCCTTTGCGCACGTTTTATGAACAAACGAACAATGTAGTGAAGAAATTAAAATAATAATACTACAAAATTAATCACACATACATTTCCAATCAAACATTCAAATATTGCATTCGCAGTAAGGTTAGTACTCACTTGCATCATATATGCGTAACATAAACTTTGAAACCGTAACACGCAACGATAGATCGCAGCAATATTGAGAATTATGCAGTATGGCATAAAGCTCAAATTACATCATCAATCGATGTATTGTAAGTTGGAAACTACCGATAGTTTTTTCATAAAATTCTTTCTATTATTTTCTGGCTCGTTGTCTAGCGTTATTGTAAAATATTGAAACACACGCCATATCATAACAAATTTCCATATGCGTATAATTCGCACATAGGATAAGGCGTATTTGATACGCGTGTACGTTCGTATCAGTATGTAACTTATCATATCACAGTAAAACATTTTTAAGGCATAAAGGAAACTTTATACAAGAAATGTAGGAAATGTAGGAATTGGTAGGAGTCGTGACGTATAAAGAGTTGAAAAAGAGCGCTAAAGATAGAGAGTGGAGATTGTTCCACCGATAAAAGCTTAGTGGTCAAATTAAGAAAAATCACGTTTATACGCGCGTCAAATATGCCGCCATATGTGAAATAGAAATCGATGAAATACAGTAGCTGCTATATAAGTCGACTAACATTTAACAATTATTCAAACCAAATCAGCACCAAAAATCTCTTATCGCATAGTCACGAAAATACAGATTATACAAGATTTTTTTTAAAGTTTAACCGTTATAATTTGTTCCATTCGTTTTGGAACTTTGAAATATTTATTTTATTAAGCAACTTATGTAGCCGACTGTTCATTCAATTATACATGCAATTAAAATCAAAATTTTCTGTACCTTTAATAAACTTAAACCCAAACGTATGTTACGCATAAATGTCACATGTGAGTATAAAATAAATTATCTACGTACCTAAAGTAATGGCACATATCGTTATACCTGTGGCACATATGTTAGGAAATGTTTTATGAGCCAATTTAATTTACAACTCGTCCACAAAAATCAGGCAAGCAACTTCAAAGTAACTTGCATAGCGTAATACACATACACACTGATTTATAATATGTTTAACAGTATTCTAAGTAACAAATGTTTTGTCTTCTTCTATTCTATACTGAAAATAGAATGAAAAACAAAGACAAAACATTCAGCTCGTTTGATTTTTTCCAAACAAAGGGAACTGTTATACATCTATTGATTGTAGTTTTATTCTTGATTCAAAACACCAAGACCTCTTTTATTCAAATCAAGTGTTGCTGTAACCTAATTTCAAAAATAGATTATGTTAACAAGGCTGGGTTTCTATTGACATAATGTGGTCGAAAAGCCATAGGATATTGATCTCTATTCCCTACAAGTAGTGTCTAAACAGAGAAATACTTAATAAATCGAATTGCACCTCGTTGACGTTTAAATAAATCTGCGAATTGGTACACTGTTCTGTAAAAAATAGACTTGACTATGCCTTGTAAAACGTTACTGTAAAATTAACCTAAAGACGGTTGTAATTTGAAAAATGTTCACTTTTCTCAGTGAGAAATAATACACTGTGGAGTGTACTACGCCTATCAAGAAAAAAATAATGCCTAATTTTTGTGGACGGGTAAATAAGAGTTAGCATTTCAGAAGAAAACATTAATTATGGGATACTTACTCAGTTACTTTAGAATAATCTAATTTGTTCATGTAGTAATCTTTCTTGTGCAGAATAAACTCCATTTCCATATTTTGCTCCTCTGTAAACAACATTAACTATTTACTAACCTAGAGATGGCAAAAGAAGACAAAGGAAACAATGGGGGACGATCTTAAGCTTACAGTAGGCCTAAACTGGAGGACAGTTGCAAGAGATTGCAAGCAGTGAAAATCGTTAGAGGAGACCTTTGCCAAGAAGCACACTGTACTCCATGACTTACTCTAAGATAAGAAAAATGGACAACTATAGTTTCTTTTTTCACTGCTTAGGACTCCCGTATTAGGATACAAGCCCTGTGTCGCGGGGGACTTTACAAAACATACAAGTCACGGACACAAAGTACACCCAGACTCGGGACAACAATTTGTGGATCACACAAAGTGGTGTCCCGTGTAGGAATCGAACCCACGACCTCTTGCGTAGCAATCGGACATACTACCACCGCGCCACAGAGGCAGACAAAAAACAAAACAAACATGTTAAACCTTTTTGGAATGTTTGTGTTGGATAATAGTGCTTCATAACATGTTATACACCGTGAATTTGTAGTCGTTTTGGAGCCAACATTTTTGTCTCCCATAAAACTACAAAAGCACGGTTTTACTGTTCTTAAACGCACGTGGGTTCTCGGCGAACACTTTTGCGCAACTGAGATAGAACGATATTCAAATGTACGTATATTGCCCATCAACAGTGTCATTAAGACACTTATCGCCATCTAGCGACCACAAGTGATATAATAGTCCAATCAATTTAGACATTCGAAGGTGCATAAAGTCCCAACAACTTTTACAACTTTTTGAATCGTTATATCTCAGAAACAGCTCGTAGGAAAAAAAGTATTGGTATATTTTTATAGATAATTTTATGATCTACAATTTTTGTTTGGGGTACTTTCATGATAAAACTTACTGTTTTGCTGAAAATCGCGAAAAACTCATTTTACCTTTGACCTCGAGTATTTTTTTTTTCCATACACGGGAATAATGGGGAACTTATTTATAATTATGTTTTGATCAATTTTACTGATTTTTAGCTTGTTGGGACTTTATGTACCTTCACTCTAATTTTTTGGTCTAAATTGGCCGGACTATAATGTGTTTGTCATTATTGTACTAAAAAATATACTTGTCAACCATTGTATTCTTCAAATTTTCGCAAAAAATCAAGATATTGACTAATGACGGTCTCGCATTAAGTGCGACCTTTCGTATGGGCGTAGTACCACTAGTATAGACTTCCATTTGATGTGCCAAATGTCAGAAATCAAATAGAAGTCGTAGTTGTAAAAATGGCGGCAAACTGACGGGCCATTATTTTTACAGCTCCGTTTAACGTTTAAAATGAATTGAATACGTGATAATTGAAAGAACGAAACTTTGTGCATATAATAAGCGCATAAATACTTGACACTGGCAGAAATTAGCCGTTAAAACGGCTAGATTGCCATAAATTCAAAGAAGATGAAGAAGAAAAAATAGAAGTCTGGTTGTCGTTGACGGCAGTCTGTCCTGTACTACAGAGGTCAATATGAGACAGCGCGTCTAATTAGTAATTACAGCAACTTACCGTCACTAGTTTCTTCATAACCGTCACAATCATCTCCGTCCACATCTTCCATAAGCTGAAATAGAAAAATGTATAAAGTTGAAAATAACCTTAATCATAGTCTAAGTAGGACAAAACTAAGTCTGAATCCTAAGCACTTTTATATATTACTAGCTGACCCGCGCGACTTCGTCTGCGTAAATTTTCCCCATTTTTGCAAACATTTTTACTTGCTGCTCCGCTCCCATTAGTTGTAGCGCGATGTTTTATAGCCTATAGCATTCCTCGATAAATGGGCTATCTAAAAGTAAAATATTTTTTTTCAATTTGGACCCGTAGTTTCTGAGGTTATCGCGTTCAAACAAACAAACTCTTCTCTCTCTTCTAATATTATAGTATAGTTATAAATGTTAGGGGTGGATAACCCATAACACTTAGGGGCATGAATAATAGATTGTAATTTTCCCTTTTTTCTTCCTTTTTTTTATAACATTTTTCATTGCTGCTCCGCTCCTATTGGTCGTAGCGTGATGTTATAACCTATAGCCTTCCTCGATAAATGGGCTATCCAACAATAAAATAATTTTTTCAGTGCAGCCCAGTAGTTCCTGAGATTATCGCATTCAAACAAACAAACAAACTCTTAGGGGTATGAAAAATAGATGTTGGTCGATTCTCATAGATACTGGATAAGCACAAAAAATTTCATCAAAATCGGTCAAGCCGTTTCGGAGGAGTATGGCAACGAAAACTGTGACACGAGAATTTTATATATTAGATTTATTATATATTATTTACTGAGTTATACATAAAGGGTGGAGCGAAATATTGTTTCTTACCTTGGCTTTAAATTCTACCAGAATTTGTAGCTTATATAAAAAAACTTTTTTTTTTAACGTATTTTTTTACTGAAATGTTAGAGGTGGCTACAGATTTGTAAATCTAAAGAGTTTGTTCTAACTAATATTATAAAGCTAAAGAGTTTATTCGTTTCTCAGGAACGACTGGTTCTAATTGAAAAAATCTTTTACTGTGGCAATAGGCTATATAAATATATAACATCACGCTACAACCAATAAGAGCAGAGCAGCAATGAAAAATATTGCAAAAACGGGGAAAATTGACGCATACATAGTTGCGTGGGTCAGCTAGTATTAGATATAATTGAAATTTTTGGTTTGGACGGATTTTTTTTACTAGTTACAAATTCTACCCCCAAGCTAAGAAAAAAAAACTATCTTTGCTGCACCCTATCTATACTAATATTATAAAGCGGAAGAGTTTGTTTGTTTGTTATTTAAACGCGCTAATCTCAGGATCTACGGGCCGATTTGAAAAATTCTTTTTTTTTGTTGGATAGCCCATTCATCGAGGAAGGCTATAGGCTATATAACATCGCGCTACGACTAATAGGAGCGGAGAAGCTACGAGAAATGTTTCAAAAACGGGGAAAAATTACGCATACGAAGTTGCGCGGGACAGCTAGTTATACATATAGCAATAACAGGTGAGAGGCCCTTTACTCACCATATCATGCGTGGCATCAATAAGTGCCTGAAGTTCATCATTCGGTTTATTAGCCTTTATATCTTCCACGTTCACGTTGAACGTCTCGTCATTGTTAGGTTTGTACTGAAAATAAAAACTATAATTAATAATATCACCCTATTTAGCCTTGAGAGACTCTGAGACTAACAGAGACTTTGCAAGTTAGGCTTTTCATGCGGTTTTTACTATCATTCGAGCCGATTTTTCGGAAGTTGCCGATTTATGGCCGTTCTCAGTATACGTACTTCTAGCAATATGGAATTGAGTAACACATTACAAGCAACCCTGTTAACCTCTGTAGCTCAGGCTTGTGTTAGGAGTGGGTTCACATTTAGGTGGGGCTGCGGGCGGGCATACGGGGTAATCTGCCCGCGGCCTTCCGTGGAGGCGCGGCACCCTGTGTGTATCCAGGGGGGCCGCGTAAGTGTGAAATGCTCGGAACGCAACAACATCGCGTCCGGGCATTGCCACTGGGCGGGCCGCCGACGGTATAACAAATTCCGGCGGCCCGTCCGCGAAGGTGGCGAGCGATACACGGCGGGTTTTTTAGTGGGTGCAAACGCCACACTACCTCCACCGTCTTCCCCGGACGGTGGGGTGTTCGTCAGGATTTTTTCCCGCCAAAAGAAAAAAAAAAAAAAGGAGTGGGTTCACATCGGTAGTATAATGGGTAAATTGCAAGAGGGTGATCAGACAATGATAAACCGAAATCAACTATTTCTAAGTGCGATTCACTCCCACGACGGGAGGGGGGATTCGGAAAGGGTGCAATTGGTCAACTGAAAAAGTGTGACTTCGTATAATGGGTGGGGATTTATTTATATGTGTAAAATGTTCAATCAAACCTCTCTCCTCTCGTTAGCATTAGGCCGTCTGCCAGTCTTGGCCTCGAAGTACTTGAGATCAGCATACGTATCCTGGAACTTCTCCTTGTCAATCTTGGCTAGCTCCTGCATAAATATCTCGAACCTGGCCAGGTTTAAGTCGCCTGCCTCGTTTATATAGCCTGAAATATCACGCAAATTAAAGTTACTTATATACAGTTCCTCAATAGAAGTTGGCCGGATTGAAGTTGGGTTCATAACACTTTTGCGCATGTCATAAAGATGCGACCCTAAAATTACTTACAAAAATGATTAATTTTAACAAAATTTTAATTAAACAACAAAAAAAATAATACTTATACGAGTTCATAAAAGTTTAAATTTAGAACAGTTACAGTAAATACTAAAGAAAGTTTGAAAAGCAATTTATTAAAGAAAAAAATCACAATATTAATCGCATTTCTAATTCTCTTGGTTTGTTACCGCCCCCGCCCCCCGCTTCCTGTCACCATTTACTTCCAAAAAATGCATCTGCGCAACCACTTGACGCCAAGTTGAATCCTGCTAACTTATATTGAATCAACTGTACGATACAAGTTATTATGCAAGCTTCGCTCGCATTGGTTGTTTTTTTTATAGAGTAGATGCTATTCTGATGTATGTTACTGTAAATTGTAAATCCGTTCAACCTCACAAACTTTCACATTTATAATATTAGTAGGACTTACAGTTGTATTATGTTTTATAAAAAAATCATCAGATTTAGTATTTAATTTTAGGAGAACTCAACTTTATTATTCAAAAGACGAAGCAAAAAACCAAATCGGCCTTTACGAGCGTACGTTTCGAGTACGTTGTTTATACGACATTTGCAATGGTGCACGTAGTACGCAGCGTACAAAAACGTGTTTGCCAGTCACGGGCACCAATACGTATACTTGTAGATTAACCAAAACTTGATTAATTTGCCTATCAAATTTACACTAGTATATTTAAAAAGCATAGTATAACTGAAAATAATTTATAACAAGAATTTAAAAAAAAATCGAGCAAGTCAATAATATTTCTGTAAGTAAATGTGTACAAATTGATTGCAATAAAATCGTATCAGATGGAGGCAAAATGTGACGGTAACGGCTTAGGGCCGGTACCTCTAAAGTCGCGGTTTCAAGCCCGCCTGAGACGAATTTATCCTCCATACATTTTAAATTGATATGTACAAATTGGTGTTGGAGATATTAGTAGTTATTTTTTCTTTTTTAAAGTGTATAATACTCACCATCTAAAGTAGGCAGCACAGTCATATAAGTCTTATAAAGTAACGGTAGGGCATCATTACTAATATGCATATTGGGCAAATTTGGTATAAAATCATTGCCCACTAGAAAGCCCATTAGCACCCAATCATCAACTACCTTCTCAATGTCATACTCGAAAGGTAGATTGTCCTTAATAGATATAAACTCTTGAGCTAAATATTCTCTTAATAACGATAAATGGAGGAGGTAGAAATTTGTTTCTTCGGGACAGGTCGCGCGTTGCGTTGTTTTACCGAATTTCACCTGTGGACAAGGTATTTGTTTAGCAACTTCGTATGCGTCAATTTTCGCCGTTTTTGCAACATTTCATTGAGAAAATAAATCATTATTATTATTATTTCATTGCTCCGCTCCTATAAGTCATAGCGTGATGTTATATAGCCTAGCCTTCCTCGATAAATGGGCTATCAAACAATAAAATATTCGAACCAGTAGTTCCTGAGATAATCGCATTCACAAACAAACTCTTCAGCTTAATAATATTACAGATTACAAAGTATTCTAACGGGATGACTTGTCTACTCTTAACTGTTTGTTAAAATAGATAACTCTAGTAGCGTCGTCGACAGGAACAACAGCAATTGGCCACCCCAAAGTCGACTGAAAGACCTTTTTTTGAGGAAGTTTTGACACTGTACCGGTGTGATTTAACAGGCAATTCCCCCCCCCCCCCTTTCTCTGACTGGTGACTTGAATCAAATGCACCCTCTATCCCGTCATGCAAGCGACTCACACCTGGCTTGTGTCTCCACACACATGTTGCCCCCCTTTCCCCTGAACCAAGTTCTGGATTCGCGGTTGCCGTCGTTAAGTAGAAAACCTTCAACGTCTGGTCTCAATAATCTAACTATCGATGAGGGGATTAGGCTACTAGAGGTATATATTTGACACAAGGTCCATACAAAATGTGTATACAAGACAGTTAACGATAAATAAGTTATTACAAGCTATCTCTTGACGAAATTTGACGTCATAATCGGTACAGCGATTAGGCGTGATAATATAACAGGCAGACGATATTATTTTCTCATTTATAACATTAGTACCCTCTGCCCCAAATTAGCCAGACAATGCTTAAGGCCGAATAGTCAGGGGACACTTAGTTTGAAGATGTCTTTAACTCTCCACTTTTAAAGAATAAAGAAAAAGTAAATCCATTAATAAAGATATCGTGACAATGAACCTCATATAATCCTTGATTGTTATAGTTATTTTCGCTTGGCTTAGTCACTCTTACAAACCACAATCGTTATTGCGGTTATCATTCATATAGCTTATAGTATTTATCTTTAAATAATAAAATCACAAACATAGATTTTATCTTTTTCTTTTGTGTTTTTGCACGCTAATCACTAAATGGCTAAACAGTGACATATTAAGATAGTGTTGGAATTGACAATTGAAGTTTGTATTCATTAAGTAAGTTTTCAAGTTTTCGAAATAAAATTTCGAAACCTCAGAGCTCAAAATGCGTAACTACCGATGTATATTACTATATACTTGAATATTTGTATTTCGGAATATTGGAGACTCCTTAGCGGATGTACAGACTGACAGACTAAAAAGTTATAGTACCTACTTTACTATTTGGCTCTTAATATTGGGCAATAAATTTAATAATTGGTTTTTAAAGTTTTATTTTTCTATTCCTTTTATTTGAGACGCACCATAACCCTACTCGATTTTGTATTATAGGATTGTATGTCATTATGAGTCTAGAGGAGGCCATGCAAGCGAAAATAAGAATTGTCCCTGCACCCACCGATAGGATTAAATTAATGGTGCAAGGGTCGTCGGTCGCGAGCAAGCCAAGCAGCAATCAAAAGCTAGTAATATATACATATTAGGAATGTCCTTATAAAACCCTTTCATTACCTACTTATTAATGTTATCTTGTTTATTGTTTGTGTTATTTTCAACCGACTTCAAAAAGGAGGAGGTTCTCAATTCGACTGTATGTTTTTTTTTTTAGTATGTTTGTTTACCGATTACGCAAAGACGGCTGGACCGATTTGAAAAATTATTTTTGTGTTTGAAAGGGTATACTCCCAAGTTGGTCCCATTGTCATCAGATCACGATTTGATGACGGGATCCCGGATCGAGGGAAATGTTCAAATATTAAAGGCGGTGTGCACTGATTTAGGTTCATTTCATAGTTATTCGTGCATTTACTCTCAAAAAGCACCTATTGGTGAAGTAGAACTGATGATGAAGACCACAAATGACGACCAGACGTATTCAATATTTCACGGTTTGCGATTCAATTACTTTAATATGATATTGAGTAGCATTTTATTCTCGTCATACTACTATTACACAATGTAATAGAGCTGATAGTGAACTATCATGTGAGACACATTAACATTTTGAAGTTGGTGCCGAATTAAACAAAAGCAACTATTTCATGGCACCAACTTCAAAATGTTAATGTGTTGTTGTTATTCTAGGTAGATATTATTTTTTGCTTTTTAGTTGCCTTGTATTTATTTTTGAAGTCGGTAATATTTTTTTGTAAAAAAGTTTTTTTGTTACAATAAGACTGACATATCGCAAGATAAAAGTCCTTTAAATAAATAAAGATTATAAAAAAAAAAACCCCTTTCATGTTATAGGACTAGTAATGTATATATATATATATACCAAGCTGTTTCATTTTATACCCAACATGACACTTTTCAGACATTTTCCAGAGGGTGCCATTTTGAATGAAGCGTGGCGTCACATATCCTTTAACCAGTGGACAATAGCCATACGTTTCTAATCATAGGCGGATTCAGACCCGACGGTTCTTTTGTATACTGAATTTCTTGTATTGTATTTGCCCCAAAGAACATTTTTTTTTTTGGGTCAACCACCACAATGGAGGGTGGGTGCCTAAAAAAAACGTGCAACTCGTCGTAAGCATATTACATCCGAAACTGCGAATTGTCTCTCGTCTCTCGTGCCACCCCCAGAATCAAATCCTTGATCCGCCCCTGCTTCTAACAATACTTTACTTAAGAAGTTATGATGGAACAAACAAAGGCTTACTTTGGCTACGTCGTAGTCGGGTAAAAAGCCATACAACATTTAATCAGAACTCACCTCTTCTCTCAACAAAGCGAAGTGTGGCTCATGCGTGCACATACCCAGCATGATTAGATCAGCGTCTAAACCGTACAGACAGTGGCGCGTGTTCGGATCGTAGTCCGGTTGGGACCTTGACCAACGAATGTAGTCCATTATCTTATGTTCACCTTCACCGGGCGTCTGGAAGAAAAGTTTTATTATAATTGATCCTATTGATCTCTACAAGAGCAGTAACTAAAACCTCCTGCGAGGCAGCTGCTTCCTATCCCCCCTTGGCAACACCCTTGCTAAATTGCCTGTACAAGAGAGCTGGAAGAGATGACATTGGGCATAGTGTGGTGAGCAGGCAATAACATATAAATGATTTTGATTTTGAGATAGAGCATTACCTTTAAAACTGTAATAAAAATAAAATGGTCAAAATCAATTCACTGAGTTTTGTGTCAACACCAAATAAACAAAAGAAATTATTACAAAAATAAAAAATCCGACTGATTAAAATTATTAACTGAAATACTTTAGTTTTGGTTTTCAACCATTTTTTTTTTATTTTGATGTACCTAATGTCACTCTCACAACTGAAATGAATCTAATTATACCTCTCAAATCAAGCCTTTTAGGCTCTACAGTGTGTGAATTAAATATACCTACAAATATAACGCCTTCTAGCGCAGTCGGGTAAAAAAAATACGAACAAACCCTCATTATTTGACCAACATTAGTTTTCTTAAATCTGGCTTTTTTTACTGGCTTTACTTTTTGCGAGCTTGTTATTTTAAATAAAATCATAACAGTTGCTTTTTATAACCTAAACGAATAAAGTACTTAGACTTTAACATCTTTTATGTGCAGATATAGTTACTTTACAATTATATATATAACTAGCTTTCCAGCCCGCGGCTCCGCCCGCGTGTATGTCGGTTATCGGGATAGAAAAACTATCCTATGTCCTTTCCCCGGGACTCAAACTATCTCCATACAAAATTTCATCTATATCAGTTTTTGCATTTTCGTATTGTCATAGTCACGGCGTTCGTAATCTAACCTATGTACGAACGAATATTCTACTTTATTTTGACCTGCGCTCCTGCGCACTTAGAAGTAATGGTTGTGTGCGGAAGAGCGAGGCCGGCGATCGTGTCGCTGTGTACGTAGCGCTAAATAAATAATTCTCTCAGAGTAATGCCCATTTAACACAATCTTATTTTGGAAATATGCATACCTCATGTCCCGACAATATAACTCTGACTTTGGACCACAATGGATCAGTGGACATCTTGTGCTTGACGAAGTACTTTAACTGCTCATGCAGACGGGCCATGAACACTGTGCCCGGCGTGATGCAGTTACTGTCGAAACGTTTCTCCGACGGTAGTATCTCGCCTGGTGGATTAATTAGAAGCTTTTATCTATACTAATACGAGCTGTTATTCAAAACTTTTTCCGAAAACAATACCTAATTTATATCTATACTAGCTGTCCCGCGCAACTTCGTTCCCAGTTTTTGTAACATTTATCATTGCTGCTCCGATCCTATTGGTTGTAGCGTGATGTTATATAGCCTATAGCCTTCCTCGATAAATGGGCTATCCAACAGTGAAAGAATTTTTTAAATTCGATCCAGTAGTTCCTGAGATTACCGCGTTCAAACAAACTCTTCAGCTTTATAATATTAGTATAGATAATGTTTTCGTTTAGTTATCTATCTGAAGGCGATGCTGAGCTGAATCAGTATACCCGTGACCACGGCACTGCACTGCACCACGGCGATAAAATTAAGATTTAACTTTAAAAACATGTTAATTCTGTAACATCTAACACATCTATGTATACGAATATACACAAAAGAATGATTGATTTAAAATGCTTGTAGTTTGTGCTACTACAGCTACGGTGCCCAATCGCATGAATATTATTATTATTTTTTTAAATATAATTAGCAATGAGGGATGGAGTCCCACATTACTAGAAATCTTATTAACCCCTCCAGCTGAGCTCAAAGGCTTGTGTTAGGAGTGGGTTCACGTCGGTAATATAACGGGTAGGATTCGAACCCGCGGCCTTACGATTGCGAAACCGATGCCTTAACTTAACCATTAGGCTACCGCCGCTTCAAATTATATTCTGAATGTGCAAAAGCTTATAAAGAAATTTATATCTATACAGGGTGTTTGGTGCATGGACCGACACAGTTTTTCCAGGGATTTGTGGGGTCACTAGCTATGTCCTACCCATACCTCCCATGTCCCAAGTGCCATTGTTGGTTAAATATATATTTTAATGCTAATATTTAAAAAATATATGTATGTATAAATTAATTATGGTCGAATTTCAATTTTTTTATGTCGACCACTAGTAAAAATAAATAAGCAAAAATTGTTTACCTTTCTCTTTAGCCTCCTCTTCTAATTTTTCTGCTTCCCTTGCAGATCTAAACCTGTTTAAAGTTAATTTGAATTAACATTGTATTTGGCTGACAGGTTTTCTACTCCTATCATTATATTCGATGTCGCAGTAAACAGAATACCCCTTGCTGCATAAAACATTATGGAAATATTTCCGGCACCTCAACAAAATATTCAAAGCAAACTAGGTGCATAGCGGAAAGTGTTATTTAGTAACTATTTAAAAAAAGATCAATTTACCTTCTGCCTCTCTGCTGATTCATCTTAGCTCTTGGAGCCACACCATCAATAGCCATAAAAAATAATTTCTTAGGCTTTATGATTTGAAATAGTATACTGAGGTAGTGGAATATATCCTGGAATATTTTCTCCTCTGTGATTCTGAAGTGAGGGTTAGAGTCATCAGGATGGGAACAGTTATGTATTATACCGTTCATGTCCAAGTACATGTTGTCAAAGTCAGGTATCTGAAATAGAAGAAATCTTTAGTCTCTGATGTCAATGAAGAAGTCCCACAGCATATTTTTATATTAATACTAGCGGCCCGCTCCGGCTTTGCATGGGTATAAAATATATGGATGTTATTATACATATGAATCTTCCTCTTCAATCACTCCATCTATTAAAAAAAACTGCATCAAAATCAGTTGCATAGTTTTAAAGATTTAAGCATACATAGGGTTATAGGGACAGAGAAAGCGACTTTGTTTTATACTATGTAGTGATTTCTATAATTTTGGCAATCTGTGTTATCAGATGTTGCTTTCCATTCCATCTTTTATATGCAATAGGATTATGGGGTTCCCTGCTCATGTGATGTGGTCAAATCTGGCTGTCAGAGAGGGACACTGTGCCGTTTTAATTGGATGCTTCCAGTGCCCACTAATTTAGATTGGAAGTATCAGCCGCTTCATATGTGCGAATAAGCTGCAGCTAAGTTAAGATTAGAGGACCATTAATCCCAAAACCACTGCCTTGAACTTCAGTGGAAAAGTCATAATTTGTGCTTCTTCATAACTACAAAATAAATGTTCTTTTCATAGGCTGTGCACATAAATCTTGCTATTATGTTATGTTCTGAATCTCATGGCTTTGTTCACTAAAGTACAACACTAAAGTAACATCACCCAAAGGTTGACAGGTCCTGCACTTGTAAATTAAACTACCCTCCATTTTTTTTTATTTTTAAGATGACAACACGGGGTTTTATTTGCATGATATTTATGACCACTGACCACCGTCCCTTCATGAAGTCTGCAGCAATTTGGGCAAGCTGTTGGCATTCTGGGAGTGTATTGATTAGGTGGAGTGACAGAGAGAATGAGTATAACATGCACAGTGCCCCAATCAGGAGGCCTTGTAGCTTTTCGTTCACCCAGTTATAAGTAACCAACTTCCTGGCTTCACCCAATCTTGGCTTCGCACAGGTGTCATATCATAGTATTTTAAACCTTGAGTTACATTTTTGTAATTTTTGTGGGAATCTCTAAATTTTTTACAATAAAATATAGTCTATGTTACTCCCCGATAATGTAGCTTTCTAATGGTGAAAGATTTTTTTAAGTCGGTCCAGTAGTTTCAGAGCCTATTCAATGCAAACAAACAATCAAATCTTTCCTCTTAATAATATTAGTATAGACTAACTAGTGCATGTAATACTGGTCAACTTTAACACTTCTCCTACTAAAAACATTGCTTGTTTCAGGTCACAAGGGCTGTGTGGTGGGGGACTTTACAAAGACACAATTCATGAACAAAAAGTAAACCCAGACTATGAACCATTATTTAAAAGCTCCCTTGTGGGAATAGAACCAACTTGAACAGCAGTTGTATACTGTCACTCCCACTACACAGCGGCAGTCATAATAAAAAGCAAGTGACAAATTTTAAAACCTCATTAATCACTTAAGAAACAATCTATGCTAATATTACTGAAGAGCTATAGCTGAAGAGTTTGTTTGTTTGAACACAATAATCTCAGGAACTATGGGTCTGAATACAAAAATTGTACAATAATTTTCTGTTGGATAGCCCATTTATTGAGGAAGGTTATATGCTATATAACATCATGCTATAACCAATAGGAGCGGAGCAGCAATGAAAAATGTTGTGAAAACGGGGAAAAATTATGTAGACGAAGTTGCATGGGTCAGCTAGTATATAATAAAATTTTACATAATGCACATGTTTACAAATAATTTGGAGAAGATTTTATTGTGCAATCATAAGTTATTTTAAACAGAGCATATTTTTGACTGTGTGTAATGTCTAATTCATGTTTTATCTTGTTTTGAATTTAAAATGTATCACTTCAAATAGAGAAATCATTATTACTTTATAACATTACTTAAATACTGTTTACTCCCCAAATTAATTAGTAAAAAAATTACAAAAATGCAATTCTATTTCAAATTAGTGTAAATAAAACTACCTACCTCTAATAAAAAAAGTAATTTACCAATCAGCTCACAATGATTGAGCCCTCTTATAAGAATCAAATTAGTCATGAACAAATGTTAAATAAGAACTGTGTACCAGGTTTTTTATTATACATGTACTTTAGTTTTTAAGTTAAATTTAGCACTTGCCAATTTGTATGTCTTAAAATTACAAGTTAAACAAACTTTCAAATGTATGGTTGGAATTGCAAAAAGATTTACGTTAAATTGAAAATACCTGATATTGTTTCACCAGCTCGTTGAGGCAAGGGTATCTCTCGCTGGTGTACCTAAAAAACTTTGGTACTCCCATTCTGAATGTTTATTTTGCGATTTATTTGCAATAATATGCTTGATATGCGTTTGTTGTGCAGTGACCCCAAACTGAAATAACCTATTTCACTTTTCTTTTCGGCAACGCACACTGCAGCACAATGGCGTTACCCACTGTTTTAGATGTTACAGTTTTGGGTATTTGGATGATATTTTATTGCTATGTTGTGAAAATTTATTATTTCAGCAACCTACATCGCGGAACGGAGAATTTTTAGTGTTGCGAGATTTGTAAATTACTGAATTAGTAAGTGTGGCTAACATGAAATTTTATTCTCCCTATTTTTTTTATTTGCACAATTCCGTTTTGTAATAACTTTGTTGACGTGATAACGTCCTATGAATCGATGATCGATGACCGAGTACGATTGGAATTAAAGCTATCAGCCTATCAGCGAATGGCGATTGCAATGACATGCGATACAATTGGAACTAAAGCTGTTACAGGCATGGTAGTTTATTACAATGTCATCAATGTTTTCTTAGGACGTTATCACGTAAAATTATCCCCCGTAAACCGACTTTACAGACAACTATTTTTGACGTAATAACGTCTTATAAATCGAAGAACGGGAGCACGCACGAAAAAGTGTCACGTTATTGATTGGTTGCTAAAACGGTCACGTTATTGACTGGTTGCTAAGCAACGGTCACGTTATTGATTGTTTGCTAAGCAGTCACGTTATTGATTAGTTGCTAACCAGCAGCGAATGGCGATTGGAGCGAGATGACATGTGATACAATAGGAACTAACGTAATTGATTGGTTGCTAAGCAAGCGATAAATGTACCTACTATACTTATACTACTCTATGGATAAATGTCATCAATGTTTTTAAAGAACAATATTACAAAAAAATATTCGTCCGTAAACCGACTTTGAAGACAAACATTTATAAAAAAAAATGAATTCACTTCAATTGAAAATCACGAAAATGATCAAACACATATCCGATTAGATTACGGCTTACTCCTATGTTTTACACAACGTTTTGAAATATTTAAGTCAAATAGTAAACACATAATTCAGATCGGACTAGTCCATTCAAGAAAATTTCGAAAACACATACATACAGGTTAAACCAAAAACCTCCATTTTTGAAGTCGGCTAAAAATAGATATACATACCTTCATTGCAACCTACCTTAATCATTTTTTTTATAAAAAAAATATGGATTAGCGTTATTTTAGATATGGATATATTATGGTTATATATAGGTTTATTCGTTTCATGTTTTTTTTCGCAAAGCACGATTTATAGAACAGAATTTCAATAATATTTTTAAAATTTACAAGACTTTAAATTAGACTTTTAAAAGAAATATTATCTTAATAAATGCTCTTTTCTTCTTTACTCATTATTTTTTTTCCTAAATCTATAGGAAAGTCATTTGTACTGGCGACACATATCAATCGACTAAAACAGTGTTGTAACTATATTTTTCGGTTTGCCTCATAGACATAAAGACCAGGACTGTGCTTAACATCTCTCCAAATTAACCAATCTCTAGAAAGAGAAAACGCGAGTGTGCAGGTGCGGGAGGTGTGGGAAATACCTGATTCTTTTCTGTAAAGTCAAATATGCACTGTAAAGGGGCGTCTAAACGGGCCATTTTTACGGCAATTTGTGGCGGCATTATTGGCAACTAATTGCTCAGCCAATAATGGCAATATGTCTACAATTGTATGGCGTATGATCGCGATTGAAACAACAACAAAATTGGCCGGGCAACATTGCAGAAAATAGATCGCTCAGTGATCGTCCGGCAACCATCAATTCAATATTGGAGAGTACTGCCATGTTGCCGGCCACAGCTGTAAAAAATGTCCCGTTTAGACGCCCCTTAAAAGCCATGTTTGCCTCGAATGATTATTATAGGGCGTCTAAACCAGCCATGTTTTACGGCAATTTATGCCGGCAATACTGTGGCCGGCAACATGGCCAATATTGATTTGTACTAATTATTAGCTCACATTGATATTAAAGCTGTCACAGTATGGCAATTGTTGCCGGGCTGTGAAGCTCGTTAAGGAGACTGGATCATGCGCCAAACTATTGCAGACTAGTGCTGCCACAAACTGCCGTAAAACATGGCCCGTTTAGACAACCAATTGTTATGGGCAATATTGCTTGTCCGTCCTGGTCCTGTACTTGTCCTGTCTGTACCAGAATCTCATGCATGGTCAGGTCATGGGATAATATTATTATACCATGGCTCAGATCAAATACTACTAGATTAAGTACCTAGCGTGCCCGCCTATGTTTTTCTCGCTTCCACATTTGGTGTTGCCAGAAAAAAGTCATTACCTGTTATTTAGGGTAATTTTGTCATATGGTTAATTGGGTCAAATGTGAGACGTCAATGATATCAGCGTGCCAAAGGCAGCCCGGTCTACCAATGTGAATTAATTGCATAATAGGTCAAATACCGCTCACTGCTATTAACTACGATTTTTATTTTTCCAACTTATGTGTAAAATGCGCAGCTAAGTTTTCAGAAAAAGGACACAAAAGGACTACGTAACTGTAATATAGTAGGTACATATAATTGACAATGGTTTACACCACTTCGACTACAAACCAGAACAAGTTCTGACGAACATGTGGCAGCCAATGTCATTCTGTCGGCTTTCGCAAAGTATCTCTTCGGTAATGTAACTTAGAATAAAATACAACACATGAGTAAAAATCATTACTTTTTTAAAACTACATTATTTTTAAGGTTTGTTTGGTTTATAAACTTCATAAATAATAATAACACTAATTTTTATTACTGAATGAAATTAAAAGGAAAAACAAGTTTATTTACAGTGTTTCCCAAATATTTATACTAGAGCTCAGTTTTGAAGTGGGTGTAGATATAGTGAGTGATACAGTTTCATTATGTTTTATCTTAGTTTTATGTACCCGTGATCGGTTCATTCATGTATAAGCTCAAGAAACAGTGAGTGAGACCTCCTAATTTAACATTACAAGTACAAGAACAAAGAAGAGATTTTGTCAAATTTAACTAACTAAACAATGTAATCCTCAATATTATATAGGACAGGTATAGTTTTCAGTAAAACATCTTAGTAGGTAAGTCTTAAGCTCCAAAGTTTTTTATGTCGTAATTTATCCTTTTTTTATGAAATCAATAATAAAGATATATAATCAAATCGATATTCATACTGACGTTCATTATAGATTAGGATTTAGAATTAAAACATTAGAGACTGGGGAAAATTAAACCCGAAAATTAATTCAATTACTACTACTACTATATACCAACGCAAAGTTTATTACTCGATGTATTCTGTTGCAATTTAATATTTTTAACTGATCGCATTGTAAAATAAGCACTAGATTTTAATACTTACGAATGAAATGTAAATCCTTTGGTTTTCATTTTACTGCGGCTCTTACAGCCTAAGATGCTGCAGCCACCCATATTCCTAGATTATTTTTAACGAGTCCTTTACCTCAGTACACAAACAATTAGAGAAATTATACACAAATATTTGAACAATCGTAACTCTGCGTTAACTTGTTTGGCGCTGTGCCAAACAAGTTAACTCAGAGTTACGATTCATTGTCCACCACAGTGGGCTAAACAGAAAAAAACGAGCTATGATGCTAACAAAAAAAAAGTTTTTGACCTTTTCTTTTTCATTGGCAACATATACTATCCTTGTATATCTTCTTGATGACGTCACGTCGTTCAATACACAGTTTTTATTCTGAGAACTACTCAGATCAAATACTTCCTGAGAATATTTATCTAAATCCTGTCTTACCATCTCTAAATTATACTACCCCATTTTTCTTCACAATCGGGTACAACCTTAAAAACTGATAATTTATAGCTAGGTAATCTCGAAAAATGTTGCGAAAACGGGAAAAATTAATGCAAGTTGAAGTTGCGCATTATATTTCGGGACACGGTATCAAATAGACAGTATTGATACTGTACTCAGTAGATACTTCTGAGTACAGTATCAATACTTTAAAGTGTCGTACTCGTAAAAGTATCGAATCAAATGTATCGATACTTCAAGGTATCTTTCTTCGGGCCTAATGTGTACGGTACTGTACGCATTAAGCTCGAAGAAGAAGAGTCATGACATGACCAAGAAGTTTATACTTAAGACTGGAGTCAACGTCAGAAACGTCAATGTATAAACAAATGGTAACAAAATATACATATTACAATAATTATATAACCTCCTTTTTGGAGTCGGTTATAACAAGTAGAAAAGGTAATGTTCAAATTTTGTTGTGCCAAGATGAAAACTACTAATTTATAAAGACAATAATATATACTTTCAGAAAAAACAACAATGATTTACTTAATTTGCCGGGTTTAATTGTAATTGGTGGATGAACTTCTAAAATAGGACATAACTATGATTTTGCGTATTAATTATGTATTACACATGATGAGTAACACTAGTTTATGGCTATGAATACGGCTTTGCAGTGATATATATCCGATTCTATTTCACAAACACTTCACAATTGTCACAATTGGTATGAGTCTGTGTCTCACAAAATATTTCTGATTGTTACTATGTATATGGAGTCTCTATCTCAAACTCACGTAATGTAACCACAATATCATACACAACACGAGAAATAACAAAAGCTATTTGTTAATATGATTTAAACTGTTTTCATAATTTTCATGCGCCGGCGCCAAACAAGCAAAGCACAGACAAACAAGTGACAATACATTTCAGTCTTGCCGTAACTATCCTATCATACTATCCTATAAACAAATCGATTTTTTTTATTATAATTCATTATTATGTTCTTAATTTTAATCGAGCCGGTTCAATCTAAAGGTATCAAAGATTATGTTTTCGTTTTTTAAATAAAGTATGGTGTATGAATATTATTGTTCCTTACAATTAAAACGGTTCAACAATTATTAAAGTACAGTACGATCGACGTAACTAGGCCGGACTGAAGTAGGCGACAAGTGGTTGCGCAGATGCATTTTTTGGAAGTAAATGGTGACAGGAAGGGGGGGGCGGGGGCGGTAACTAAACCAAGAGAATTAGAGATGCGATTACGCATCACATTGTCATAATTAGTATTACTAACTCATGTTTTTTTGTGATTATTTTCGTAAAGAAATTGTTTTTCAAAGTTTCTTTAGTATTTACTGTAACTGTTCTAAATTTAAACTTTTATGAACTCATTTAAATAGTACAATAATTGCATTTTAGAAAGATAGAAATCATTTAAATAGTGTTTTTATATTTTTGAATTAAAATGTTTTTAGTATTTTTAATCGATTAAACATAATTAATCGTTTTCGTTAGTAATTTTAAGGTCGCATCTCTATGACATGCGCGAAAGTGATAAAAACCTAACTTCAATCCGGTCAAGTTACGTTGATCGTACTGTATTTATAATTATAATATAATTACAAGAACCAAAATACATTTAGTGATTCTATGACTTTCTAATAATTATATATTAATAATCGTCATTATTCCTAATCGATATTACGTTATTATTTTTATAATAGTGTTGCCACCGTTTAAAATAGTTATTTTAAACGGTGGCAACGCATACGAAAAAATACTAAATAAATGAACTGAAAGACTAATATTTTCGTTTTATTAATCCGGCAAATGTGAGACTCCATATCATTATATAAAAATGTTATAATTAGAAACAAGAATGATACGTTTAATCAACTTGTGGCACAACATAGATATATGCGATACTGCTAATGGCCATTCCCTTTTATGAAATATAAAAAATAATATATTTTTTAATTATTTTATTTATTTATCACTTTAAGCACACTAGTAAAGTTTTTTTATTTATCACTTTAAGGCTTTAAGTGGATACTATATAGATTTGCTTAATCACGGCATTGCAATAGGATATTTTTATTTTCAAAAGATAAAAAAATCCATGCGGTAAAGGGTTAAGTAGGAAATCACCAAGATTTATTAGATACGATACCAGCCAAAAAGTACTCATTGAGTAAAAGTATCGAGTACATAAGTATCAGTATTATGAGGCAAAATACTCGATACCACAAATATCTAAATTACTAATCTGTGGTTATGTCCAGTTATGTCATTTTCATGGCGTTGCGTTGTAATTTGTAAACAAAATTGTATTTATTGCTGATGAAATTCGTATAGCATAATTGAACTGTACAGGTAGTTCTTTCCATGTATGTTACGAATGTAATTACTATTGTAAATTTATTATTACATTGCAGTATTTACATCGTATAACCTCATTATTTTGTTGTGATAACTACATGAGAAACCATGGAAAGTGATGAGATTGGTAATGATTTGAGGTTGGACAATGCATATATCGTCGATGAAGAGAATAATATACGCTGTGAATATGTGGTGAATTCAGATGATGTGTTAGGTATGTACTCAAAGGGTTTTTCTGACGTCACGTTACCTTTAACATTTCTTCAACAATCTTTAATGCGTAATAAATCTTTATTTAGCCTTTATCTCTGACTGCTAAGCCAGAGGACGCGGGTTTGATCCCCACCCGGAATAAAATTTTGTGTTATGAGCATGTTGGTTTATTGTCTGGTTGTTATTTATCTACAATATGTATGTGTTTAGAAATATATAGGTATGTTTATCAGTTTTCTGGTTTCCATAGTACAAGCTCTGCTTTGGGATCAGATGACGTTGTGTGAGTTGTCCTAAGACATTATTATTATTTATTCTAATGTTTTAACGACATAATACTTGCTTTGGTCCCATACATCGAAGTACTTAGATGACCATGCGAAAATCATTTTTTTTTAAAACAACATTTTCTTAAAATGAAACCTAGCTAGATTGATTTATCACGCCCCAAAACCCTTGATATAAATAGCAAATGTTCCATGGTCCATCAGAAATCAAGAGATTCATGAAGTGCAAGAGGAAGAAAACAAATCTATATTAATATTATAATGCTGAAGAGTTTGTTTGAATGTGATAATACCAGGAAAAAAATATTGCAAAAACGGGTGAAAATTTAAGCACACAATGTTGCACTAGTATAGAATAAAATATAGGGATCTTCTGTCAAGCCATCCAAATTATTAGAATATCACTGTGTTGGATTCTGTGAGGCGCCTTGGGAGACGAAACATCTTAGAAACGTTTTGAGAAGAGAGGAAGACTCTCAGTGTAGACTTGACCTTGCATCACACCCATTCTCACCACACATCTGCTTGTAGTAGTGATAAGATGAATCGGAAGACACTATTACAAAAAAGAAATTAAACTCTTTAGATAGGAGATATCTAAGTTTTGAGTTCATTAACTATTTTAGTTGTAAATGAATGTAGTACCGTTTACATTGCAATGTAAACGGTATCTTAAAACCTATCTTGACCTTCAAGTAAAATTACCCTGTAAATAACTTGATCTCCAAGTAATATGACCATCTGCATAACTTGAACTTCAAGTGAAATGACCTTCTACATAATTTGAATTTCAAGTAAAATGACCTTCTACATAATTTGAACTTCAAGTAAAATGATGTTCAACTTCAAGTAAAATGACTATCTACATAACTTGAAGTTCCCAGTAAAATGACCATCTACATAACCTCAGTTCCCAGTAAAACAACCATCTACATAACTTGACCTTTACTTAATTCATCCTCTACGTAAATTCTAGCCTATAAGCAATTATTTCTTATTTCAGATGATGAGAACAACTCAGACTCGGGCGGTAAGCTTGCACCACTACGAGAACAAGATAGATTTCTACCTATTGCCAATATAGCTAAAATTATGAAAAGAGCTATTCCTGATAATGGAAAGGTATTACATATTATTACATACTGTTTGTTAGATCTTATTTGTGCTCAACATTTCATTTAAACATTATCAAATCTGGGAGTCAATTCACATATTTAAAGCAGTGCAGTTGCAGTTCAGTTGCAGTTAAGTTTTGATTAAAGTGGCCATTTTTGTATTCTTGTAACTTTTGGATATATGTATATATATATATATTAATTTTAGTAATTTTAATGGCCACATGTTTGCTTTTTATTTTACTTACACTTGCAATTTGTCTAGGGTACTCTGTACATACGTCTATGATTAACAGAAACAAAGTAACATTTTATTATGGATTTCTTAAAGTTTTGTGTCTTGCACAAACTAAGCTAGTATCTTGCATAGCACACCAATCTAGTCAGTATTAAACCTTTGGTTTACTTTGACTTCTAGAGTATATAATTAAAAATGTGCATGTACTGTACGGCATTACAACCGTCTGGAATACATTATTTGAATGATAGCGCAAACCGCATCAAAATTCATTGGATAGTGTAAGAAGATCAAAGCATACATCAAAACAAACAGTGGAATGAGAGTTTGCATTAACTATTTAAAAATAAACTAAGACTAAGGGATTTCCTACCTGAGGACGGTCAGCAGCATTCTCTGCATACTATAATAATAATAATAATAATAATATCTTGGGATAACTCACACAATGCTATCTGATCCCAAACTAAGCAGATCTTGTACTATGGAAATCCGACAACTGATAAACATATAATAATAACATATTTCTAAATACATACCTATTATAGATAAATAACACCCAGACACAGAATAAATCATTGTGCTCATCACACAAAGTATTATTCTGTGTGGGGATCAAACCCTTGCGTAGCAGTCGGATACGCTCCCACCGCGCCACAGAGACAGTCGAAGTACTTAAAAGCCTTACTGCAATCTCCAACACGTTCCCCAAGCGTGATGATTATGACTATTACTCACATGATCTATTAGTAGGTTCAACTAAGCCCAGCAGTTGGACACCATATAAGTTGACATGATGTAAAAATATGAATTGTATTTTTTTACAGATAGCAAAAGATGCGAGAGAATGTGTGCAAGAATGTATATCAGAGTTCATATCATTTGTCACAAGTGAAGCCAGTGACAGGTGTCAAGTAGAAAAGAGAAAAACAATAAACGGAGAAGACGTGTTATTTGCTATGAATGCACTTGGTTTTGATAATTATGTGGAACCATTGAGACTATATCTTAAGAAGTATAGAGAGATAGTTCTGTCTCCCGTAAGTTTTTGATTTTTATCTTTTTCTTCAATAAATAAAGATTACTAACAATTACTAGCAATCTTGTTAATTCCTGTCTTTAAAGTTTTTTGTAACTTTTACAACCAAAACAATGTGTTTTTTCAGGTCACAATTAATAAATTGAACAAAACTATAGTTTTATTTGGAGGTAAGTTCAATTTATTATTTAATATGTTATTTATATTCACAAGAAACAATATATTGGTATAATATTCCCAATTTATTACAGAAGATGGCTCTTCATGTGTTCCAGCTGAGAATGATAACGAGACACAAACTGAATCCGCTGTGTTGTATGCATACCCTAAAGTTATTGAAGACATCACATTTTCATGAATAAACAAACCAACAATAAGGTTCTCATTATTCGAAATATTTTTATAGACATACCACTCAACCTTTCCAACACAACTCGTCTAATTATTTAAAAAAAAAAATGTTTTAAAATTATGTAATATTTAAAAATGCTTGTATGATTTCCGATTTTAAACTTAAATTTGAATCACTACTCAATCCATACTGATATTATAAATGCGTGTGTCTGCCTGTTTGGTAGTATATTATTATGGCTAAATGGCTGTATGGATCTTAATAAAATATGTCAAGGAGATAGATAGTATCCTGGAGTTTGCTGCAAGTTGCTATGGTCTTTATTACAGAAAAAATAATATAGTAACTTAGACAAGTAGTGTACAGAAGTCGAGTGGTATACATGAACATCCGAATTCTCTTACATGAATTAAAGAGGCGTCTAAACGGGCAATTTTTTACGGCAATTTGTGGCAGCTCTATTGGCAACTAATTGCTCGGCCAATAATGGCAATATGTCTACAATTGTATGGCGCATGATTCAGTCTGCTAAACGGGCTACACAACCCGGCAACAATAAAATAGAGAGCGACTGAAACAACAACAAATTTGTCCGGGCAACATTGCGGAAAATCAATCGCTCAGCGATCGTCCGGCAACCATCAAATCAATATTGGAGAGTACTGCCCTATTGCCGGCCACAGCATTGCCGGCACAAATTGTAAAAACTTGCCCGTTTTGATGCCCCTTAACTATGAGACATTTACGCGTACTTCTCACGCTACAGCGACAGCATGAGAGATAAAGGTGTCTACGTCTTACTATCGAGTTGCGTATGAGTAGAATATATTCTACCGAAAATGTGACAAATAAAAAAAAAAGATTGCTCGTAGATACAATGCTACACGGATTTTAGTGAACGTGGTTGACGATAAGTCTTAATAGTTTCATTTTTAAAAGTATTTCTGTCGCCAATATTCAGCTTTGTGATAAAAGTTTATGTAACAGTAGCGTAACAATTAAAACAACACTATCACTCGCAAGTCTTCCAAAAAGTCAGTTGTTCCATCATGGCAAAATACCACCTAAACTAGAGGCCATAAACCTTTCTTCGTTCGGAACTGGATTAACACATTTTACACTTTTTACACGTTTCGATTTCAATCCGGTCTAGTGCCGGGTAATGTATGACAACCGGACCGGACGGACGCCGGAACATGTGATACCGTACATTGCCATGCACTTCGCGCCGGGTATAAAACCAGAAGGTGTGAATAGGACCGTAGAGAATGACAAAAAAAACAAAACGTCGGGTAAATAAAAGGTACCTAACGTACCTTTAAATTATTTTGACTGCCTCTGTGGCGCGGTGGGAGTGTGTCCGACTGCTATATCCCACACGGGACACCACTTTGTGTGACCTACAAATTGTTGTTCCGAGTCTGGGTGTACTTTGTGTTCGTGACTTGTATGTTTGTAAAGTCCCCCGCGGCACAGGGCGCGTACCATATTGCGAGAGTCAAAATTTTAAAAAAATTCACGCGATTCAGTCCCGAAATATATCTAATAAACAAAAAGTTTTTTTTTTTTTTTAATGATGTGACATGCAATAAGTTTCGGTATATTTTATTGAAAAAGCTAATTAGCTAATCTCTGGTCTCTGCCATGCTCAACTTTCAGTCCAGGTCAACATTATTTTTAGGGACTAATTTTCAATTCATCTCGTAAGCTACGTTCATTATGATCCAAATTATTTAGATCATGGCGCTAGATTTAATTTTCAACAGTTTGTGTATAATAATAATGTGATTAACTATAAGTATTGTTACTAGAAATAAATCATAAACAACTTAATATATTTTTAATAAATCAACTACAGTTGGATCAACGTAACTAGGCCGGACTGAAGTAGGCGACAAGTGGTTGCGCAGATGCATTTTTTGGAAGTAAATGGTGACAGTATTACTAACTCATGTTTTTTGTGATTATTTTCGTAGAGAAATTGTTTTTCAAAGTTTCTTTAGTATTTACTGTGACTGTTCTAAATTTAAACTTTTATGAACTCATTTAAATAGTGTTTTTATATTGTTGGATTAAAATGTTGTTAGTATTTTTAATCGATTAAACATAATTAATCGTTTTCGTAACTAATTTTAGGGTCGCATCTCTATGACATGCGCGAAAGTGATAAGAACTTCAATCCGGTCAAGTTACGTTGACCGTAATACTGTAGTTACATTAGCAAGGACAAAACTTCATGTCAGATGCTCCTTTTACAATAGTTTTTTTTTTGTGAAAATTATTTTCAACAAGACATAATAGGGATAGCAGTTCAAGGAGGCATTACTATTTAATTAAGTAAATAAAAAACTGAATTATCATTTAAAATGTTTAATTTTATTAATGTTTAAATCTAATTATAATAATAATTATTTTTACAATGTAATTTCGATAGGACGGATCAATTTTACATAATAATAATACATAGACTTACATTTAAAAAAATGTCACGTGTAAACATGTCATATGTAAAAATGTAAAAAATACAGTACAACCATTGACGTATAGACCAGCACCGTGCCATCCCTTTCATAATATGAAATAGACTGCAAAGCGTGAAAGAGAAAAAAAACTACTGCGGCCTTTGACAGTTATTGTCCACAAAGTAGCGTTGTGTCTTTCTAGAGAGTGGTCAATTTTGTGAGGTTATGGCGCAGTCCTGGTCTCTACGTCAATGAGTACACGTGTAACACGTTTCAATTTTCTAGTAAGTCTATGAAATATCTATTCTCTAAATTTATCAGTAACATAACTAGGCAAAGGCATCAAATATAAAAACTTATTGAACACCATAATGCCTAAAGAGAAAGCGAACGACAGACCCAAATTGAACTCCGATTGAAATTCACCAGCTAAATAAATGTCCCCATTGAAATTCTTAGGCGAAAACCTTTCTGTTAAAAATGCTTTGCCGCTTGCATACCTACAGTTTGCATTTGAGTTTGTGTTTAGACTTGATGAGGTTTGTAAAAGGCTGGATATAGTCGATGTGCAGTTTTCCTGGTCGCTGTAAGGTAGGATATTGAAAGTGGGTTGCTTGAAGATGTTTCTGTGCAGGAAGATGGACGCGTAACGAGTGTGTGTGACGTAGGTCACGTAGTACAGCCATTCTTCGAAGCCTTTGTATGATCTGGAACATACCGTAAAGGTTCATTACGCAGCTGCACGTGATCGGGTTGATGTGACAATAGTCAGAGTAGAATAATGAGTAGTGCCTTTTTCGAGATATGCGAAAGACGTGCGTGTACTCTGACTATTGTCGCATCAGCCGCGCGATGCACGGAAATAAACCTTTAAAAAATACCATTACTGATAGATCTATCAACTGATTGAACGGATTTAGTTGAAATTTGGCATACAGATAGTTTTTATGATGTAGGCATCCGCTGTAAACAGATTTTTGAAGTCAGTCAGTTTTGGAACTACCGTAAACAGTAGCAAAACTTCCAAATTTCAATAAAGATAAAACATAACGCCGGCAAAACCGTGGGGAAAACCTACTTTGTTTGAACGCGCTAACGTCCGAAATCCTTTGGCCGAATTTGATGAGATTCGGTATTGAAATACCTAGAGATTGAAGCTTGAGAAAGCGTACTATAAAAGGTTCGCAGCAAGTTCAAATGCAATCCCATCCATACGGCCGGAGTCACGAGGAACAGCTATTTAAACATATCTTTAGATAAAGATTAAAAAACCGCAAATAAAGCCTGCAAAAAAAAACTCACCTCAAGACGCCACTGGCCAGCATCACATAAATACAAGTGATATAAATATTGACGACGGCGGCAATAAGGCCGTTCTTCACAAACATCATAATGGCTATGGTTTGCTGCTCCGCGTATATGTAGCAGGACCACAGCACCAACGCAAAGTATAGGAAGTCCATGTTCTCAGATATATCGGATAAGATACTGTGAACAAAGAAATATTTTGATGTTGGCAACACTTGACTGTGTTATGTCAGTGTTGCCAATTAAAACATTTAGTTGTAGAATATGAGATTTGCTTGTGGATAAAGTTACCAACTGTAACATCAAGCAGTATTGTTCGGGTCAGTAAGATCGACCGAAGAATCTATTGCTATAGTTCCTACTCAGTTGCTACCTACTTTTTACCCGACTGCGCAAGAAGGAGGGTTATGTTTTTCGAGTGTATGTATATACCTATCTTTAATACGCCCTAGACCCTGAACAGCTTTATGGATTTTAACTTGAGAGGTGTCGTTAGATTCGTCTTAGTTGTGAGAGTGACACTGGGTACTTTAAAATGAAAAAAAAAAAATGAAGTTGGTGCCATGAAATAGTTGCTTTTGTTTAATTCGGCACCAACTTCAAAATGTTAAATTATTTTTTGTTATTATAGGTAGATATTATTTTTTGCTTTTTAGTTGCCTTGTATTTATTTTTGAAGTCGGTAATATTTTTTTTGTAAAAAGTTTTTTATTTCTCACTTTTTAGTGGGTTGGTTTCAAATTCACTTATGTTACAATAGGCTTATGTTAACTGCTCAAATCCCTTAACAAAATATTGCTTGCCCCGATGCAGGGCCGTTAATTGTTGAGGAGTTCACATGATAGTTCACTATCAGCTCTATTACATTGTGTAATAGTAGTATGACGAGAATAAAATGCTACTTAATATCATATTAAAGTAATTGAATTGCAAATCGTGAAATATTGAATAGGTTTGCTCGTCATTTGTGGTCTTCATCATCAGTTCTACTTCACCAATAGGCGCTTTTTGAGAGTAAATGCACAATTCACTATGAAATGTACCTAAATCACTGACAATAGGACCAACTTGGAAGTATACCCATTAAGTATACACAAAAAGATTTTTTCAAATCGGTCCAGCCGTCTTTGCGTAATCGGTGAACAAACATACAAAAAATAAAATCATACAGTCGAATTGAGAACCTCCTCCTTTTTGAAGTCTGTTGAAAAAACAACGTAATAATAAAAAATGAAATGAAAAATTAAAAGAAGTTTTAAGTTCAACAAAATTCATTAATGCCTCTGACTGCATGATATTAATTGTGAAGAGTTTTTTGTTTCCGTCTTTTTGGCAGGCGGGTTTTATTAACTTTTTTTTTTTTTACTTTAAATTAATAAAGTAAAAATCTTACGGATAAATAACAGCAGCTGACGCACACACGCTTAGGAAGGAGAAAGGCAAAGACACCAGGTTCCAGGATAGGAGCAAACTAGCTCCACTGTATAATCCTTCTTGTGATTCTTGGTAGTATCGGGTGCGATATGGACCATCTGAAATGAGAATACTACCATTATGACATTTATATAGGTGAGGTGGGTTCTTGTGATTGCGATGGATGAATTGCATTTTGGAAAGATAGAAAAATCTGAAGTCCAGACACCGGAATCGGACCCGAGACTTCCGTATGCCAAATCGGGTCCGGAATCGAACCACCTATCTGGACTATGTTACTAGACCTCAAATTTCTCTGTCCTTTGATGCTCACGAGTTGGGCCCTCGCGTGCGCCATCTAGCCGGTAGTTAAAGAACTATCACGGCTTTTGTTATTACTTCGTTACAGAGAGCATTTTAACAAATTGTGATGTCGAAGGCCGAATATTATAGTAATTATTATTGTAAAGCATTTCTTGCCAATCACACTAATATTATAAGGGCGATAGTTTGTAAGTATGTAAGTGTGTAGGTATAACGGCTGGAGCGATTTTAATAAAATTTGGTATGAAGTTAGCTGACACCCTGAATTAACACATAGGCTAATAAACCGCGAGTAACACCGCGAGGCACAGCTAGTTACTTTATAAATAAACAATATTAGTTAAACTAGCTCTTTAAATACCGATCTAGTTCTTTGGTCACCATATCAACCGGTTTTTTATGGTTTCTATCATTAAATCTAGTAAACTTCTTTATTTTTGTACTAGCTTATGCCCGCGGCTTCGTCCGAGTGGATGCCAGATTGTTACCAAAATATTTTAAAGGCAAAGTTTCATAGGTACTAATTTCGTACCCTCGTTTTACCCCCTTAGGGGGGGCATTTTCAAAAATCCTTTCTTAGTGCTCCCCTACGTTATTAAAGGAACCCCTGTGCAAAATTTCAAGTTTCTAACCCATAAAGTTTAGACCCTGCCATGATATGTCAGTCAGTCAGTCAGCTTCTCCTTTTATATACCTATAGGCCTGCTATCCCGCGCAACTTTGTCTGCGTAAATTTTCCCCGTTTTTACAACATTTCTCATTGCTGCTCCATTCCTATTGGTTGAAGCGTGACGTTAAATAGCCTATAGCCTTCCTCAATAAATGGGCTATCCAACAGTAAAAGATTTTTTTAATTTGGATCAGTAGTTCCTGAGATTACCGCGTTCAAACAAACTCTTCAGCTTTATAATATTAGTATAGATTTCGCCACTATTCGAGTCGTCAGGTTACGTATTACTTACATAGGCATATTGTGTTCATTATGCTGATGAAGTAAGTGCCCACCATTGCATTAAATATTAATCCACTTTTAGTGATGAACGCTCTCTGATAATCCTGAAATATTACAAAAATGTTATCCGTTAGCCAAGTTCCGATTGTAGGCGAAAAAAAACAAACGACAGTCTGCCTGAGTGCATACCTTCGCTTCATTGTAGAAACCCCACAAGATGAAGAAATATATCGGTAAAGCAAATAGCCTCATAAACATTTGCTTTAACCCATTTCTCTTCAGGTTGAATATCGAAGCTAGTAGTCGTCTGAAAAAAGAAAATATGTAGGTCTATTTGTGCTTAAAAAGCCTGAGCATGAATACTGCCGCAGAAGGTTAATGTTAGGTATTTAGGTCTATGATCTCTTGGCTGAAATCTATAGAGCGTACTTTGGCTTGGCTTAAGCTTAGCATAAGCACAGATAATATAATACTATACTAGTAGCATAAGTCAAACTTGAGGTAAATCTTAACAAAGCAAATGCTGACCGTTGAAATTATTGGTCATAGCGCAAGCTTAGCATAATCTTAAAAGTTTATATCCACAAAGTGAACGGTCAGCACGTGTTTTGTTAAGTTTTTTATAATGCTTTTTTTTCTATTCTATTCTAACCTAAACAAAATTTGAGCTAAGCCAATGCACTCTCTATACATAGATCTCAGCTTTAGTGAAGTTCTGCACTCTCTATACATAGATCTCAGCTTTAGTGGTGATTAAGTAAATGGTGTAAAAAAAACAGACAACTACGGTCACAGGTGATTCGGTGCAGGAGTCTAACTCTTCAATTTGTGTAGACGGCTGTTGCAAATCAAATTACTTACTTGGTACTTGGTTTGCAACAGCCGTATACACTGTTGGAAACCAGCAAGGTCACCTTGGTTTGTACGTTTGTTTCCAACCGTCTGGAAGACGCTTTAGCTGGAGGGGTTAACAGGATTGCTAGTAATGTGGGACCAAAATCCCACATTGCCAGTTTTAAAAATAACTTAAAAAAAAATTGAGTGGTTTAAAGTACAGTTATGCCTATGGCCAAGTGATCACAAGGTTTACTCACAAATACAACATCCAAATAACTTGCAGTCCTCCTGGCCTGCCGTAGTTGAGCTGAATCTTGTTCGGGTTGATGATGCGGTTGTTCTCGTGAAGGTTGCCCTGCATTATACCCTGTCCTTCCAGTTTGAACTTCTCTACTAGTGCAGCTATCTGGTGGTTTGACTCTATGAAGCGTTCTCGTGATCTTCGGTCTACCGTTGATAGACATACTGTGGCAAGGGAAGTCAGTTTGAGTAGGATTATTAAGGTACGAATGGTGCAGCGTGGAACCAACGATTGAGAACCGGAGTGTTGCGGGATCGACTCTAGTATCTATAGGTTACCATTTTGTGTGATTCACAAATTGTTGTTCCAAGTCCAGCTTGCAAAATTCAATAGAAAATAACACATTCGCTAGTTAAAATTATGTTAGCTTACCTTACTAGCTTAGTGCGACTTCCAAAGTGGAAGTCTCACTATTAGGTACATATCAGCATTTTAAATAGAGAATTATATTTTTTTGAATATGAAATTGTTTATTTTGTGGAACTACCACAAAATAACGAATTCCATTTTCAAATAATATCTAGGTAAGTGTTTAAATGATGTACTTAGATAACGCTATTGCACTCGAAACTCTATTCCTTGTCATGAAAATATCTTCTGACTTACCGATTGCTTATCAATTTTTTTTTAAAATACGACTCCCGCATTAGGGTACAAGCCCGGTGTTGCGGGAGACTTTACAAACATACAAGTCACGGACACAAACACCCAGACTCGGAACAACAATTTGTGGATCACACAAAGTGGTGTCCCGTGTGGGAATCGAACCCACGACCTCGTGCGTAGTAATCGGACACACTCCCACCGCGCCACAAAGGCAGTCCAAATACAAGATGTCTATGTCAACAGGGTGGTTGTTGCTTACAATAATACATCAAAGGATTCTCGAGCTGCGGGCAGGGGAAACCGATGCTGCCGAAATAGTCCAGTAGATTCCTGGTTGGACCTGCGTAGACCACGTCGCCGAGACACAGGTATACCACGCGGTCCAAGAACGGGAATACATCTGAAATTAGCAAAAAAACGCACTGTTTCTTACAACGATATAGATCCTCGCATGTCTATTTCCTAAATTTAATCGTACATATACTTGCAATCTATATAGCTACCTACGACACTGATTCAAACTTTAACAATGGTGTTATCGCCACATCACTACATAGTATAAAACAAAGTCGCTTTCTCTGTCCCTATATCCCTATGTATTCTTAAATCTTTAAAACTACGCAACGGATTTTGATGCAGTTTTTTTTAATTGAGTGGTTGAATAGGAAGGTTTATCTGTATGATACGAGTAACATCCATTAAATAGTGGAGAAATAAGGAGCGGAGCAGCAATAAGAAATGTTGCAAAAACGGGGAAAATTTACGCAGACAAAGTTGCGCGGGTCAGCTAGTAAATTATATACCTAAATGCGTATGAATAATAATGAGTAGGTAGGTAGGACATAGGTACTCCACTCTAATACACATAGCTAATATCTACATAAGTAATAAACCAATAACATGTACGAGTATGGTAAATAGTTTGTTATTAGGAACTAAAAATACGAAGCCATTGACAGTACACTGACCTACTAACAAAATTATGAAATACACGAGTGAAACGCTGACATATATTAGATACCTACTGCCGGCAGCTGTGCTAACATTTAATGAACAAAGGCTTATATGAAACTAAAGTAAGCCATGATTAGGGTTGAGTATCTGTCTGGATTGAGGATTTGGCGAATCCCGTTTACCTAAGTTGGTAAGTACTGACTTTTAATAAGCCCCGACAAAAAATAGGCGCACTATAAGTTACCGTGTTTGTGTGTCTGTCTGCGCTCCCAAACGAATGCAGATTTTTTTTATTACAAAGCTAGTTTAGTCGAAATGGTTTGATTAAAATCAGTTCAGCCGTTTTGAAGAAAATTAACCTTTTAAATCTCACGTGTAAAATAGGTAAATACCTGTACTAGTATTATTATTAGTACTCGGTATTGTAGGTATATACCTAGGTAGGTATGTCGAGCTCTTAGATTGATTGAGTGGTCTAAAGGAAATAGCGTTAGCGCTCAAACGTTTTAGTCTCATTCAGACTGAAACGTTTGAGCGCTTAAACCAAAGAGCATGTAAAATAGCTAAAACATTTCTACACATTTGAGTATGGTAACCCTAGCCTTGCCTTATTGTACAACATTCGGTATAGTACATTATGTTATTAACATGATAAAAGAACTGTGTAGTTATGTATTTAGGTGAAATGTCAATGAACTTATTACGAAAAGCTTGAAATTTATTTGAGTTGTTTTTTTTGGTTTTGTACATACAAGTATTCAGGTTATTGTTACGTAGGTATTAAGTAAATATTATGTATGTAGGTACCTACCATGTTTTTAAATGCGTGTTTAATTAGGTGCTCCCCTTGTTTGTTAAGTTACTTTGTTGATTAGTATTATTGTAAAGAATAAAGGCGATTGTTGAATAGCATTCTCTAAATAGGTACATAAATGGCAAATAAACAGTCACGGCAGTTATTTCAGGCTTCTGGCTGCAGACGTTCGGTTTCCTGATAAGGTTTGGAAACCTGAATGATCTGCTTCATACAAAAAGCGTACGTAAATACGCCACTGTACCTACCTAAAAAGTTTCTTAAAAAGCGTGTCCTAGCAACTTACCTACATAAGTAATTAAACACCGCTCACGAACGTGGAATCCCCCCAGGGTATGGGTGGAGTTTTCGTTCTGTAATCTCAGTGTTTTCGGTTAATGCCTTAGGCAAACAGTCAGATAGATACACACCTGATCTAGGTTTCTCCATAGTAAGGATGATGGCGGTGCCATATTTCTTGGCTGCGTTTGACAGTATTGATATCACCAGGTACGTGTTTAGAGGATCCAAGTCCCAAGTCGGCTCGTCTAATAGGAGAATAACTGTGAAACATATGTATAGGGTTTTTATTTTGTTAAATAGTTTTCGCCAACTGCTCCGCTTGCGTGGATTGTTTATCGGGATAAAAAATATCCTATGTCCTTTTCCGGGTCTTAAACTATGTCCATATCAAATTTCGTCTAAATAGGTTCAGAGGTTTAAGCGTGAAAGCGTAACAGACAGAGTTATTTTCATATTTACAACTAACTGTCGCTCGCGGCTCCCCCGCGTGGTGGTTCGGTTAGGGGGCGTCCATTTATAACGTAAAGTGTTTATAGGGAGGGTAGGTCGAGCCGAATCTCACCCAATCTCACAGGGATTTTAAACCATCTAAAACTGGATTAAATTTAGTAACACTTTGATGACCCCCCTCCCCCCGCCTCTGTCAAGCGTGGAACTCTCACACTTGACCAGTGTTGACTCTAGGGAGGAGGGGGGGGGGGAGTTCAAATGGTTGTCAAGCCAAATCACACCAGTGGGGTTCAAAATTACCCAAAATCACCTCAAGTTATTTATGGATATATTCTCCTATGTCTTTCCCTGGCTCTTAAACAATCCCCGTACCAAATTTCATCTAAATCAGTTCAGTGGTTTATGCGTGAAAAGGTAACAGATAGACAGAGTTACTTTACCATTTATAATATTCGGTACTATCTACGAGAGTAGGAGTAACAGATTGGAACTTCACGTCCCAATCTATTACGCCTACTCTCTTATAATTTAGCTTATAATTCACTAAGAACTGCTCAGCAGCTATTACCAAGGTATACTTACTTGGATCTCTGATAAGCTGCATTCCTATAATTAATCTTCTATATTCACTCTTTGTGAGATTAGTGACGCATTTGTGAGCAACCTGTACGAAATTGACAACTGTTTAATCAACCTGACAAACAATTTATTTCAAATTTTCAACTTTAAACGGGTATAAAAATTAACTTACGTTAGATAATGCTAGGTCTGCCATAACTTGTTTCACTTTTGATGACTTCAAGTATCCCGAAATCTACAAAAGAAAATGTCTCGAGTTAGGGAAGTTAGAAGGTGTCCTCATCATCATATCAACCCATATGATGTCCCACTGCTGGGCACGGGTCTCCCTAGTAGAACCAACTTATTAGATCCTGGGGGTAATGGCCATAATCGCAACGCTTGGCGAAGGGGTTGGGGATCTCAGTAAGTCTTTAGGATCAATACCACGGCCGAGTCTCGCGAAACTGGAGGGTTAAACATGGCGGAACAATTCGATTTATATTGTGAGTTTTTGAAAGCCCCCCAACTTCACACGACTGGAACGGGTACCTTTTTTTTATATATCTAATATATAAAATTCTCGTGTCACAGTTTTCGTTGCCATACTCCTCCGAAACGGCTTGACCGATTCTGATGAAATTTTTTGTGCATATTCAGTAGGTCTGAGAATCGGCCAACATCTATTTTTCATACCCCTAAAAGTTTGTTTGTTTGTTTGAACGCGATAATCTCAGGAACTACTGGGCTGCACTGAAAAAATATTTTATTGTTGGATAGCCCATTTATCGAGGAAGGTTATAACATCACGCTACGACCAATAGGAGTGGAGCAGCAATGAAAAATGTTGTGAAAAAAAGGAAGAAAAAGAAAAAAGGGAAAATTTACGCAGACGAAGTTGCGCGGGTCAGCTAGTAATATATAAAAAAATAAAAAAATGATGACCTTAGTGAGTGAGAGTGCTAAAGTCTGCTGCACGCTAAGGCCGGGCAGCAGACGAGTGCTGTGTCGCACCAACGCGCAAGTGCTGTTGAAATGCTCCGACTCCAAGGGAATGCCTTCCAGTAGAATGTGGCCTTTGGAAGGCACGCGGTGGGCGATGACGTCAAGGAGAGCGCGTTTGCCGCTGCCTGAGTGTAAAAAATTATGTTATGTTCAACTTTAAAAGAAACCCTCACGCTTAATTTGAAAACTTTAAGGGCAATCAACTGAAAACAATAATTTAATCGGTCTTCATCTGAGAAAGACTTGTATCATAAAGTGTACCTAAGATCCAGGCTAAAACGAAATGCACACCACACCACCGTCGTAAACATGTTAGGTCCGGCACAGCCATTTGGCTCCCGTGCCCCCCCAGAATGAAATCCTGGATCCACCCCTGTTACTAGGTACTTGACACTGGCAAAAAATGACTAGAAAATCAGCTAGATTGCCATCAACTCAAAAGCAAGTAGAAGAAGACTATCTTACCTTTGGAACCCAGTATAGCAGTGACCTCTCCACTGTGTGTGGTGAACGAGACATCTTTGAGTATGACGCCGGTCTTCACTCCACCTGTTAGACGTTGGAAGAAACTACCCGGTTCCACCTGTCAGGAAAAGATACATCGTGAAATACTCCGTTGGAAAAACTGACATGATTCTATTTGAAGACTCTACAATAGGCCAGTTTCAGTTGTAGGTAAACAAAAAAAAAAAACAATAGTCTAATTAATTAGTAAATAATGCGTCTAGTATTCTGACTACTTACTAACGAAAACTCCCGATTAAATTTTTGTGTTAAATAGGATTATAAAATTATATATACTACGGGTCTTAATCGCGTGAATAATTTAAGGTAAAATACCTTGTTTATTGCCCGACGTTTCGACCGTACTCACGCGACTAAGACCCGTAGTATATAATTGTATGTGTACAAATCGCGAAAGTTTATCAACATTAAATAGTTTTTTTATCATTCATCATTTAATTTAAATATTTTACCCCCTTGGGTTGATTTTTGAGAAACGCCGAAACATGGTTTCTTTATTTTAAATCATTAAACCAAATACGAAATTCTACACATCTAACTTCAAAACTAGCAGAGACTCATATAAACTTACACACTTTTACCCTCTCAGTGGGTCAATTTTCAAAAATCCTTTTTATTGTATTGTGATGTCATCGGTCCTTAATAAGTGCGAAGTTTTAATTAAATCCGACGTTCGAAGTGAGTGAAAAACACGTTCAAAGATCCAATTATATACTAACATACATACAAACATACGTATGAGACTAAAAAAAGCGTATTAAAAAGTGATTTGACTAGAAGAAATAGTGACGTCATAGGCCAGTATTTTTTTATGAGATGGTCGTATGATCTATGGTCGCTACTGAGAGCACCGCGAAAACCGCTTAGAGGTATCGTAGATGTGCGCGCCTGTGTGAGTGTGCTGTTTCGAACGTTTGTTCGTAGTTTCCATACTGTATACTTTAACTTTACTGTGCTATTGATGTGGGAAATTGAAGGTGGTAGAAATTTAGCATTTTCTTCAGACAAAACCAATTTGTGTCATATACTATGTACGTAATCGTAGTTATGTTTTTACCCACGAAAACAGAAATTAATTATTTGGTCATAATTATAGACTTTTATAAAATGGTATCTATTTATTAAAATAACGAAATGCTGCAATTTGGACCTTATGTTTATTATTTTTAGCGTACAATTCTGCACGTCCATACAAAAGACTTCAACGAGCGCCTGTCACGGTTGATTGGGTGAGAAAATCATTGAAGCGTTACTTTGAAATTATTGTATAATAGGTTTCATTAAATGATAATTGTACACTAAAAGATATAATCTAATATTAACAACGTGTACTTAGATACTTAAAACAAGTTCAACAATGTTTAATAAGTAAACTAAGATTGTTATCACATTTTTTAATTAAAAAAATATTCTCTCGAATTGTAAATTGAAATTTAATGCGCTTATTACACTACACTGAATCAGAGACCCTAACTAACCCTTAAAAAGAGAGGTGTAATAAGAGTTAGGGCCCTAATTCTCTAACAAATTTTCAAGGCCGCCTCGATTTAGGGCCCTGATTCAGGGTAGTGTAATAGCCGTTTTAGTAACGAGAAGTTATGAAGAAAAAGTATTTCAATAAAATATAGTCCCTAACGTCACGGTTGCGACTAGAAAGAAGCAGGTTTGATTCTCGTTGTGGTTATTCGTTCTTCTGGTCTAAACTTACATTGTGTTTAAAAAAAGATGACTCCCCCATTAGGGTCCAAACCCTGTGTCGCGGGGGATTTTACAGACATACAAGTCACGGACACAAAGTACACCCAGACTCGGAACAACAATTTGTGGATCACACAAAGTGGTGTCTAGTGTGGGAATCGAACCCACGACCTTTTGCGTAGCAGTCGGACACACACCCACTGCGCCGTGTTTCGTTTATAATAATAAAAAAAAAATCACTTAAGAAGCAAAATACCACACTTGTGAAAAGTCAATTCTTCATGAAGGTACATATGCTTGTTCGCTAACAATAGGTAAAGCCGGAGAAAAGAACCTGGCAATAAAAACTCGCGGTAACTCTTTTCAAATTGCTAATGTTTACAATGTTTCTTTGTTTATAAACTGTATATGCAGGTAAGGCTCTGCCACCATTATATATACACTATATTAGATGACTGATGCAAAAATAAGAGATAAAAATATTAAAAAAATAATAAATTAGATTAAATAGGGAGGATAGGTACAATGCAAAAACTATAGCATCCACTTACAATGTAAAAACGAAATGTGTGTTAAATAATGGATTGAAGCGGCGGTAGCCTAATGGCTAAGGCATCGGTCTCGCAATCGTGAGGTCGCGGGTTTGAATGCTACCCATTATACTACCGACGTGAACCCACTCCTAATACAAGCCTTTGAGCTTAGCTGGAGGGGTTAACAAGATTGCTAGTAATGTGGGACTCAATCCCACATTGCTAGTTATTTTTTTATAAAATAAAATGGATGTATGATTCTAATGTAAAAGCCTCAATGCCATTAGGTACAAATTAATCAAATTTTGTAATCAATTAATATGTAGATATGGATTTCATGTGCAAATCTATGTAAGAAAGACATTCCACACCTAAAACAACACTAATACTCCGGTTCTAACATCACAAATTTACAACAAAAGTATGTCCCAACATTCCTACTTCTAAACACAAGTACATAAACATATACAACAAACCTGCCCGGAATGAAAAACATTACACAACTCCAAAGTATAATCACCACCGATCATGTTTAGAACAAAATCCTTCCAAAAATTCACTTCAAAACGTTAAATATTTATAAATAATACAAACAAACGCATTTCTAAACGACACAGCTTCCCCGTAGAAGAAATGCAGCGAACTAATCTATCTGCAGTTAACTTCAATGCAAATGTGACAGTTAGCGACGTTGCCAAACTTACTTGTGGCTAACTTCATTGCTTTAACTGCACTTGATTTTGTGAATAAATTTGCTGTTGGACGAATATAGACTTTATTAATGAGGGGTAAGGTTTGTTCTTGTTTGCGGTAAATTATAGACGATTGTTAAGGCTATATACATAGTTTCTAAAATTCGTAGCTTGGATTAAATTATGAAACCCGACAAGCCTTCTGGCCATACAAAGAAATATCCCGTCTCTTTTCGTGGGTGTCGTCAAGGCTCTAAGGATTGGTTAAAGTAATGCCATTTTAATAAAATGTACTGTTTTCTCTAAATTATTATTGACTGCTTCTGTGGCGCAGTGGGAGTGTGTCCTACTGCTATGCAAGAGGTCGTGGATGCGATAGCTTCTGTTTGTATAAGCATCATATTTTTCACATGATAACGTCTTATAAATCGATGACGGGGTGCATGCACGAAAAAGTGTCACGTAGAAATGGTCACGTTATTGATTGGTTGCTAAGTAGTCACGTGATTAATTGGTTGCTAAGCAACGCGATTGGCGATTCCGCCTGCTGATAGGCCGAAGTATTGTGTCCACTAAAGCTGTCACAGGCATGGTTGTTTATTACAATGTCATTGATGTTTTGGCGATTCCAGCGACATGCGATACAATTGGAAATAAAGAAACCTCCCCTATATGTGTGTGAAGTGGGGGTGTGATTTTTTTTTCTTACCTACCCCATCGTGTGGGGTATCATTAGATAGGTCTTTTAAAAACATTTAGGGGCTGGACCGACGATTTTTAGATTTAGGGATCCGTTTGTAAAATATTAAGCTTTTGAAATTTTTTGTTAGAGTCAAGTGTCTGCCAGCTAAATGGTTGATGTTGGGTATGTGAAAAAAATCACGGTAATAGTATATTTGGTGAAATTAAAAGCAAAACTATCACAGCTAAGTAGGCTTTACAAGTTTACGAGTGACAGCTGATCAAATGAGAAGTAAGAACATTTTCGTACAAATTCCTTTGAAAAATATCATTATGTAGATATAGCGTTGAAAGTATGAAACAGAAACAACAGAAACCCCACTTCTTAAGCCACATTATTCGGATAGGGGAGGGGGGGGAGGTGGACTACGAAACCCTACTTGTGCGTGGCCCGACATGCACTTGCCCGGTTTTTAATTCTAGGAACCATTATATTTTAAACAGTAAGGAGGACATAAATCACAATATTAAATTTTCGCCTGCTTGAGTTCTAATCTATGACCGCTGGTTAAAACCATTGACGTAGAAAACAGGACTGCGCCATAACCTCACTAATTGACCACTTTCTAGAAAGAGACATCGCTGCTTTGTGGACAATACCTGTCAAAGAGACAGGGCCGCACGGGTTTTCTCTCTCTTTCACGCTTTAGAGTCAATTTAAACTTTTTAATTGAAAGAGATAGCGTGGTCCAGGTCTATACGTCAATGGTTAAAATTAAAACCGTTAAATAATGGCTGATGACTGGTCTGTTGGTCTAGTGGTTAGTGACACTGACTGCTAAGTCTGAGGTCGTGGGTTCAACCCAGGATAAAACTTTGTGTGATGAGCATGATGGTTCTGTGTCTGGGTGTAACTTATCTATAAAATGTATGTATTTAGAAATATATAAGTATGTATATCTGTGGTATAGTGCCGTGTGGTGCCGGCTTAAGAATAGTACCACCCCATCTCTTCCCGTGGGTGTCGTCAAGGCGACTAAGGGATTTCACCCCGGAGGACGGGCAGCAGCGTCCTCTGCGAACTTAAAGCCTTACTGCGATCGCCAACCCGCTCGCCAAGCGTGGCGATTATGGCAATTACCCCCCAGGATCTACATACCAGTAGGTTCTACTGGGGAGACCCGTGCCCAGCAGTGGGCCATCATATGGGTTGATATGTATGTATGTATAGTAACCATAGTACAAGCTCTGCTTAGCTTGAAATCAAATGACGTTAAGTGAGTTGCTCCAAGATATTATATAAAAAAATGATTTTACAAAACTTTTAAGGGAAACATGTGCGTACAATGACCAATAGAGAGAAAAAAGAAAATTCCCTCTCCATTATTATTGTTTCATATATTGACATCTACAGATACATTACAAGCCTGCTATGATCGGACATAAAGTACACCTAGACCAAGACGTTGATTTATGTCTCATATTTTGTCCTATGTTAGTATTGAATCGACAACCTCTTGCGCATCAGTCGTACTTACTACCAGTGCGCAATCGAGGAAGTCAAAAAACCTTTAATTGTAAAAATTTGTAACCAAAACCAAAGTTCTTCGCCTTAACAATGAAAGCCTCATTTTTCCATACATTTTCTACGCATCGTTGCCGTACATACTCACCGTGAACCTCAGAAAGGCTAAACATTATTCCCGTCCCTCTCACACTCACAGCAAAACTAGATATGAAGGCGAGACACCCACGCAATACTACCTTCTTTATGTTGATGCATTCCAATGATTAGTCATCTCACTCTTTTTACTTGAGTTAGATAGGGTGGGACAGAGAAGGGGCTACCTGCGCAGTGTCACTGACTCAGTACGGCGCCGCACAGTGGTATAGTCGCTGGAGTAAACCTTACAGCTTTGTAAAATAACAACTAATATTCATACGAGATCTGTTATCGAAACGAACGAAAATAAATTAAAGATTAAATGAAAAGTAATTGTTTTTGAGTTTTTTGTGAGTTTAGTGTGTTAAGAAGTAAAGGTTTGTTGATTGTTTGGTGTATAGTGTGGTTTTGTGTGTGTGGTTCGAGTCCCGTTGGCTGTGTTAGCGGGTAAGTTGGTATAATGTTGACATTGCAACACTTTTTTTGTTATATTGGTTGTATACAAGATGTTTATTATGAGATTATTGGTTTGGAAATGAATTTGTAAAAATAATTAAAGAAAACTGGAATAGTAAACAGTTAAATTTAGGCCGATTGTGTTAATAAAGTAGATAAACACATACTCACTCAAGTACAAAATATTAATACGGTATTCTACACTAATATTTTCTTTCATTCATCATTGATGTCATCTATATTTTTTATTATTTTTAGCTTATGTCCGTCCGGTTTCATACTTCAAACGGTAGATCGTGTTACTTAGGTAACAAATAGTGACCCATAGAACAGTGGCAGAGGGTCTTCAGCACACCATTCTTATCGGTTTCTTATTCTAGTTAGTATTATAGGTACTAAGTACCATGTCCAGCAAGATACGTTTTTTTATATCTTGCGAATTACCTCAGGAAAATGTTAAAACTACTACGTTGTCATAGATACTTTTAAATTATATTTTTTAATGGTTTTAAACATCTATATTTGCTTTATTTGTAAGTCAAACCTTTGATTATTTGTGTGGAACATTTCCTCAGGGTCCTTATTATCTTTATTTCATAGTCGTGACAAGCCCGTGCGAGCGTATGCGCGGTGCGCTCAATGTAGTATTCCGCGCATGCGCGTTAATGCATTTCTAAGCGCAGCTCTCTACCGCGCATGCGCGGTGGACATATTTGTACGCATCGCGCATGCGTCAGTTCGCACGGGCTTGTCACGACAACGAAATAAAGATAGTGAATAAGGACCCAGTAAACGCTTACACCGGCTCCACACATTGGCCTCAACGTCGGTCCCAACTTCATTCGTCCAACGTGTGGATCTAGAAAATAGTATCACACCAATATTGGGACGTGCCTTATTCGTGCCTTTTTGTGGTGTTGGGACCGATGTTGGGGCCAACATGTGGAGCCTGCGTTGAAAAAGTGAAGCCACTGTCAGATAGAAAATTTTGAGTGAACCTGTCAAAACTTACACCAGTTTTGGTGATGGACGACTAGAATTTAACTGGACTAGAATTCTTGATATAATTACAGGGTAAAATAAAAAAAGAAAAATAAGATTAGAAGCTGAATCGATGTTTTGAAAACTAGGTATTATATAGCTATAATACAGATAGATGAATGTTATCCGCGACAAAGCAGAGGAGTGCTATATTATTTATTTCATAGCTGATCGCTCAAGCTTAGCTCAATTCCACTGGGGCAGTACAACCAGGAAAGAGGTTGTACACTGTCGTGTGGCCTCTCTTACCGGGTTTGGGAACCGTAAGTAGGTATAGGGTACCTAGGTAACCTCATGTCGCACTCCTCACACACTTTCGTACACAGTCGGGACTCGGGAGTGCGGGAGTTCCACTCGCACTTGGCCGATTTTTGTTTTTATCATTGATTTTTGTCCGGGTTTACCCGTCTCTTTCGCCACTGAGTATAACCTCATTATCAACTATTTTGTGATTGGGGGACTCACCCTCAGGCAAGGAAGAGCGACTTCAGAATCTCTGACCGACATGATGTCGGCTCGGCACCTATATCTACCTACGCTTCCCAAACCTGGTAAAAGAGCCCACACGACAGTGTACGACCTCCCTCCTGGTTGTACTGCCCCAGTGGCAGTAACCTGAGCTTGAGCGCTCTGCTATGAAAGAAATAATAAAGCACTCCTCTGCTTTGTCGGGGATAAATTACTTCCTATCTGTAGGTCAAGCCTAACCAGGCAGGCTACCCTAAATCTAAGCACCGCCACCCTTTTACACTTGAATAGAATTCCTCCAAAAAAATAATGTTGTGCACGCTTGCTAGTAATGTGGGACTCAATCCCACATTGCTAGTTAACTTTTTAAAAAAAGAAAGAATACTTAATTTCCAGCAAGATTTAGTTTTGTAATGAGTTACCCAAGGAATTTGTTTACTCTTCCCCTCTTTAGGCAGTAAAGTCGCTAAACCACTGAGTCAATGGTCTTACCGAAGCGTAATCTTCTTACTGTAGCGGATTACTTTGTTTTAAATCAATTTAACACGAATATTGTTTGATAATAAATATTTGTAAAAGAAACCGTTTACTGTACACTCTCTAATCGCTGTAACCAAACTCTTCATAATCCTTACTTAATATTGTAAATGCGAAAGCGTCTTCCACAGAGTAACCGATAGAGTAGTACCTACCAAGTTTATGAAAATTACTAGCAGAATTGCTAGGGAAATCGAAACGCGGAGAAGCAGAACTGTGTCTATCGATATACCTAAGCAATAAGTTTGCATAAAACTCCTTCGTGGCGTTGGAAAAATCTCGTCATCTGTTTCTACCCATGAATCTGACAAGACCACTTGACGGGGTCCTTATTCACTATGTTTTTTTTTTTTGTTTTCGCGGCAAGCCCGCGCGTATTGGCGCATGCGCGGTACGCTCAAAGATGTCCGTGCGTATGCGCGTTGCATTTCTTAGCGCAGCTCTCTATATGTCATTACTAGCTTTCGCCCGCGGCTCCGACCGCGTGGATGTCGGTTATCGCGATAAAAACTATCCTATGTTCTTCCCCGAGACTCAAACTATCTCCATACCAAATTTTATCTAAATCGGTTCAGTAGTTTGGGCGTGAAAGCGTAACAGACAGACAGACAGACAGACAGACAGACAGACAGAGTTACTTTCACATTTATAATATTAGTATGGATGACAAGATTTTGACAGTTAAAAGCGCGGGCTTGACGCGAAAATGAAAAAAAGATAGTGAATCCTTACCGCGGTCTCTAAAAACTGAATGTAACCAACAGAATCGGAACAAATACTACAGACATATTCTAGTAATTTGTGATTATTTTTTGTAATGTAATTTAGACGCTACTCATAGCGTGGTGAAATTTCGATCCCAACATTGCATTTTTGCATGTCAATATATACTCCGTTCACTGTTAGCTCAGTAACTAAATTGCTTTTACAAAATTATAATAACAAGAATCATATGTCTTCACCGACATAAAGTCCCAACATTGCATTTCCGGCAAATCAATATTGCCAGCAATTAAATCCTTAAAAATTACTAATAAATGCGAAAGTAAAAGGGTAAAACTTTAGCTATTTACGATTACTATATTATAACTAATTTTACGGTACACTTAACATACTCCGTTGCGGAGTATGGGAGAAGCAAGAGGCGTAATTTTTCCAAGCGTAGGTATGCCAGCATAAAAAATAAGCCATTAGTCTTCTTGGTATTAGTTTATTCCCAAATACAGATTAATTTTCGAGTTGGTATTAGGTATCGAACAGGTCTTTATATCGTCACGGACCATACTTCAAAACACCAATGCTGTTGTTTTAAATAGGTATAATCACGGTAGACGTAAAGCTACACTTTGCGTAAAATTACCAGAAACAGCTGACGAGCAAAATTCCCTTGCTCTTTCTAATCCAAACAAAAAGACAAAGATAGATATACCCAAGGTCATTGGCAGCGATGTATAAGAGTACTTTTGACCACAAACCATGACTTGATCGAATTTATCTGTATAAAATGCCTTCGTGAAACAATGATGGTGTTAACGAACTTTAATGCAGGCATGCCGGTGGTGAGTAATGTCACAAAATACCGAGATTGCAGAAGACATCCTTCATAAAAAACGCTCTTGACGCACGCACACATTAGATTTATACACACGGGTATTATAATATAATACAATATCTTCTTGGGATAACTGATAATGAAACTAAACAACGCCATCTTATCCCAAACTAGACAGAGTTTGTTCTACGGTAACGAGAAAACTGATAAACATACTTATTTCTTAATACATATATACTACTAAACCACCGTGCTTATCAACATTACAAAGTTTTATCCTGGGTGGGGATTAAACCAACGACAGCAGTCAGGGTCGACCATAGAACATGATACCTATTACACCTCTTTCATTAAGTGTTTACCCATCGTAACAATCACATCTAACCAAACGAACAAAATAACGACCAATCGCCATGCTACTGTCGACCGGACACACGTAGATCCGAATTAAGGGCGGACAGAATGTCCCCCAGATGCTTGGCATGTTATACCCTAATTCAGGGTATTGTAATATGTAGTTCTATTCCGAACACGCCGCGATGTGGACTTATATTTATGTCCGATGTTTATGTCTGCGTCGCTCTAGTGAAGTACGTAACTAAACGTATAAGGGTTGCCTTCTCTACTCTAGGTATTCTGTGGCAATGTCTCGACGGCGACCGGTATAGGATCGGATAACCACTGACCTTTGCGATGGACATGTGTCGATTATGCAAGAGTAATAAGTATTTATATAGAGGTCGTATTCTCCTTCAGGGCAATGTCCCTTTTTAGAGATCAAGAGACAGATCTCTGATGTAGAGGGGTGTGTTCAAAAACCAGTTTGTTTGTCTATGTCATCGTAGAGTTTAAACGGATAAATGGATTTGGATGTGATTTAGTTTATTAGATAGCTAGTTTAATTGAGATCGTAATTAGCTTTGTTTGAGGAAAATCCATTCAGCCGTTTTGAAAATAACTAACTTTTTACCTCACGAGCCGATAGTTTTTTAAATGTGCATTTGTTAGCTTGATTTATACGTAGAATATTTCGAAGTATTTTAAAAGAAACGTCTCTATTATTTGTACAATTTTTCACTGTAATTATAGATCGAAATTTCTACCTACGCCGCTGTCTGTGGACATTAATTTAGGTTTGCAAAAAGCCCCGCTACATCACCGAATGACTCATTAGGTTAACATTTTTCCTGTTACTCATAAACAACTTGCATCTACAACAAAGCCTTACAAAGAAGTCATCGTTAAAGCTTTTAGCTTTTTCAATATTTGGGGAAAGTAGGTAAATTTATGTTGGACGGTCTGTAGACTTAGAACTAACCTAAGTTTTCATAAAATGTCGCCTGACAGAGATGTACAAGGAAAACATACCTAAGCCAATTTATATCAATTTAGAAAATTTACAGCGAATGTATAATATGAGTTGATAAAATTAATATGGAATGCCAATGCCAATTTACCTTGAATAATAATAATTTTATATGACATCTAGTATCATACAGAATACCTAGACAATGTGATTAATTCTAATATTTCGCCCAATTTCGTACTTAATTATTGTGTCATTGCGCAACTTCATATGCGTAAATTTTCCCTGTTTTTGCAACATTTTTCATTGCTGCTCTGCTCCTATTGGTCGTAACGTGATGTTATATAGCCTATAGCCTTCCTCGATGAATGGACTATCCGACAGTGAAAGAATTTTTCAATTCGAACTGATAGTTCCTGAGATTACCGCGTTCATACAAACAAACTCTTCAGCTTTATAATATTAGTATAGATTAATCCTAATGGTTATAATGGTTTATTATGTAAATTAGGCACGTGTCAAATAAAAATTGTAAGTATGTCATAATTTGACATGGCATAATTTAATTGGCCTAATATGCGTGTTAATTATTTAGCTTATATTCTTAGAATATTTTTTACCCGTAACTACTGTTTGCATAATGATTGAAAGGCTTTTATAGCATAATGTTACACAGACATAACGTTATTTAAGCATAGATAATAGTCATTGGCATAACACCGATGCAATACGGATTATAAATGTATTTCTCAACTAAAATATAATGTCTTGGCTCGCCACAGTCGCCAGGGTGCACCATAAGCTACTGTCACAGTGTAATAGGTACCCAATACCCAAGTTACATTGAAAGAATACCTAGGTACCATAATTTTTTTTTAAATATATATTTGACATACCAATACTAATAGCGAAGGCCCTTTTGAAGACCTGGGTGGTGAATTGTTGTCTCGAGTCTGGGTGTACTTTGTGTCCGTGACTTCTATGTTTGTAAAGTTCCCCACGACGCAGGGCTTGTACCCTAGTGTGGGAGTCGTCTTTAAGAAAAAAAAAAGTTACATTATATTATAAAACTGAAGTTTGTTTGAACGCGATTATCTCAGGAACTGCTAGTCCGAATTGAAAAATTATTTTACTGTTTAATTTTATTTATCGAGGAAGGCTATAGGCTATATAACATCACGCTACGACCAATATAAGCAATGAAAAATGTTGCAAAAACGGGGAAAACTTACTCAGACGAAGTTGCACGGGTCAGCTAGTCAGATGATACCGAGGACATTTTACTACTGTACTATAGCTGCATTATAGTAAACCCTCGGGATACTATTAATACTATTGCAAAGGAAACTATATAAAGGATAATTGGTGTTTCATGGGCTGGCATTGCGTTGCTATGGGTTCAAAAGTGTAATACTAATTAGGCTCATTATTATGTTCGACGACCTAAACAAGGTCGCAGGGTCTTTATTCATTATATTTATTTCGTTGTCGTGACAAGCCCGTGCAAACTGGCCCATGCGCGGGGCGCTCAAAGATGTCCACCGCGCATGTGCGTTGATGCATTTCTAAGCGCAGTTCTTGCACATGCGCTAGTTCGCACGTGCTTGTCACGACAACGAAATAAAGATAGTGAATAAGGACACCGGTATATGTAATTTTATAAAGTAGTTTTTAAGTTTATTCGTTACACATAAATACAAATATTTTCTCTTTCTATTATAAGTATAGATGTAGACTACATTGCGACACAAAATTAAATAACTTAAACAAATCAGTGCCGTCAGCTGTTGCGTGGGTGTTTCAAACAATTACCGTTGACCTTAAAACATTAGTTAATTCTTTATTAATATTTAGATCTTATTTCTCGCTCTGTTTATAACATTAGCTTGGTGTAATTAAATGTAGTAGCAAGCAGACTGTGACTATTAGCAAGGGGGGTTTCTACTGATGCGAAGTTACGAAAAATGTACTAAGTCTTGTTCTTACTAATTTACTTTTTTTTAACTTATATTTATCAATCCATATGACTACTGCAGGTGCCCAGCTGTAGGTCATCATAAGACTATTTAAAGGTACGAACCTTTTATTTACCCGACGTTTCGATCGAATTGCCCCGATCGTGGCCATTGTTTTGATTGTAAAGAGGCCTCATAAGAGTTGATATGTTGTACATAAAGGGTGGGTGTATAGTTAATCCTTGTTCGATCCGTTAATATGTTGTTAGGTATCATGTTCCCATTCGATTTAAATTTAATGACGAATTTTTTTTTTCTTATTTCAATATTAGTGGGACTTAATCGCGTGAAATATTTAAAGGTACGAACCTTTTATTTACCCGACGTTTCGATCGAATTGCACCGATCGTGGTCATTGTTTTGATTGTAAAGAGGCCTCTTGCAAACAATGTTGATAAAAAAATTCGAAAATTTAGACATTTCGACATTTCGGGTACTTAAGTCGTAAATTTTAATATTGAATAAACAAATCATTTTGATGAATATATTTTTTTCTATTTTTTTAGCATAGTTAACAGAATAGTAAGTATTCTGTTAACAATTCTAAAAAAATACGTCGTCGAGTCGAGTCAACGTCCATTTCGAGTCGGACGGGAATTTAATTTACACGTTGTTTATACGGAATTGATTAGTTTGATTACAACTAGAGAACTCGCATTATTGATTAAGACATAGGTATACTAACAGCTGTTGGACAGCTCAATTATTTGCTGCAATTATAAATCGTAATACAAATAATTACAGGCCATGCGTAATGAATTCGTATATTTCGCGTAAAAACTGACACGCGTACCTACCTAAGTTATAAAGTTTGCAACTTTGATTAATATTATTTCGTATGTAACCTACTGTAATTGACACATTGGGTGGACTAAAGAAAACCTACTTAGAAATGTTGCGATATTTATTATACAGGCGAAATCTGCTGATGCAATAATTTATAGTAAGCAATAATATTACAGTTTATTCGGTATAATAAGTAGGTACCTACATCACATTAATATTATAAAGGCGAAAGTTTGTGAGTGTGTATGTTTGTTACTTCTTCACGTCTAAACGGCTCGAGCGACCCTGGATTAACACATAGGCTAATAAACCGTGGGTAACACCGCGGGGCACAGCTAGTAGAAAATATAAGTCACTAGCATTTGTCCGCGACCAGGCGCGGATCCAAAAGTTTGTTCTGGAGGGGGGCGTGTAAAATTTGACTTAATCGGTCAAGCGTGAGTCACTCGCATGGCGGCATGGTGGGGATTTGATTCAACACCGGTACACCATATCTACCACCACCGAGGGGAGTTGTCAAAACTCTCAGTCTAGTCTAGAGGGGGGGGGGGGGGACGGCGGGCATTGCACCCGCCGAAAAGCATATATTCAGCTATGAATACAAATACAAATATGAATAAAACTGCGTTTCTCAACAAAAATTTTGTTGTTTGTTGAGAAACGCAGTTTTTAGTTTATTGGCAATAACTAAATGACGGTATATTCGATCATTTTTGAAATAATTTAAATTTTAAGTATTTGTTAAGCGCTACCTTTTCGATTTTTTTCATATTTTTAATTACACAGTTCAAAAGATAAGGGGGCAGGACACAATATATGCAACTTTCGGAACGATCATTTTCAAAAATAATATTATAATCAAAAAAGTTTATAAAAAGCCATATTTTTTTTAAAAGACCTGTCTAATAATGTGCCACAAGTAGCGGCTACTGCAAGACATCTTTTCACCAAATTTCTTTGAGAAAAATACGGACGGTCTATCCGTCCGTATGTCAGACAAATGGACCATAAAAACTACCCTATGTCCTTCCCTGGGACTCAAACTTAATCCAAACCAAATTTAAAAAAAATGTTAATTATGTTAGTAGTTAAACGAACGGAAACATTGTATGATAAATGTTCACGCAGACTAATAAGCGAACGGTAACCGAAACAAATATGTGAGCACATATGCAGCGGCATTACCAACAACGTTAGATAATGTAAGTAGAGCAAACGCTTAGTTCATTACTAAAATATGTACAGTGTTAACTGTGGCATACTGGTACATGTATATAGGATTAATCCAAGTATAAGCATAGATTCCACTTCCAGAAATGACTGCCTCTGTGGCGCGGTGGGAGTGTATCCGACTGCTACGCAAGATTTCGTGGGATTGATCCCCACCCAGGATAAAACTTTGTGTGATGAGCACAATGGTTTATTAGGTCTGAGTGTGATTTATCTATACTTATATTATAAAGCTGAAGAGTTTGTTTGTTTGTTTAAACACGGTAACCTCAGGAAGGCGACTAAGGGATTTCCCACCGGAGTACAGTACAGGCAGCAGCAACCTCTGCGTATTTTAAAACCTTAGTGCGATCGCCAACCCGTTAGCCAAGCGTGGCGATACCCCCAGGATCTAATAATTAGGTTCTATTGGGGAGACCCGTGCCCTGTAGTGGGACATCATATGGGTTGATATGCGTATATATTTATCCATGAAGAGAGAAGCAGATAAAGGGGTTCCTACCAGAAATTCTAGAAAGACCATGGTAAGGAGTTAATTTCCAGAGGTGCGGCATCCGAGTTGCACTTGGTCAATATCCTCTAGGCAGAGGTAAAAATATCTTACATCTGCCACTCGAGCGAGTACGGCTCTCATACTAGTTTTAACTTGAAGGAGTCAATTGAGCTCCTCCTTCCTCTTCTTTCTTTCTACAGCAATTTTGAGAATCCCTTCAGTTAAGCTAAATTGCTCCTGGGTCCTTATTCACTATCTTTTTTTTCGTTTCCGCGTCAAGCTCGCGCTTTTAACTGTCAAAATCTTGACATAATGGTATATAGAAATCAGCGCTTAGAAATGCATCGCGCATGCGCGCGGTCATCTTTGGCGCACCGCGCATGCGCCAATTCGGGCTTGCCGCGAAATCGAAAAAAACATAGTGAATAAGGACCCTGATTAGATAGGAGTGGTTTTATTTGTCAATAGGTCTCGGACATTGTAATTATGATATACTACGTTAGGTCTGCTGCTAGCAGTCGTAGCTTCATGCCACGCTAGCCTCTCAATGGTAGAATTTCAATACTTTCTTCCTCAGTCCACCACACATGACATAGAAACTTCTATGTAAAATTACATCCAATAGAAGCAGTGGTTTCTAACGTCTTTCAGTACTTTCTTTAAACGTCATTCGGATGTGGTTTTTCACCGTAATAGATCGTGGTGAAGTTCCCGCTAACCATTTACTATCATTACTTACCATAACACTCCAGTTACGCTAAATGCTGCACTTTACAATTTGAAAAGCATCAATAACATTACCTAAGAACTCGATTTGTTTACAAATACTAACCAACGTACGGTTGGTATTTCCTTTGATTTGGTAAATGCTTGTAGCTTGTGAAACAATAGTTACAAAAAGTAAATATTGGTGGTGATTAGAGTAAAGGGGCGTCTAAACGGGCCATTTTTTACGGCAATTTGTGGCGGCACTATTGGCGACTAATTGCTCGGCCAATAATGGCAATACGTCTGCAATAAAATTGTAAAGCGCATGATTCAGTCTCCTAAACAGGCTACACAACCCGGCAACAATAAAATAGAGAGCGACTAAAACAACAACAACATGGTCCGGGCAACATTGCGGAAAATGGATCGCTCAGTGTTCGTCTGGCAACCATCATATCAATATTGGAGAGTACTGCCATGTTGCCGGCCACAGCATTGCCGCCACAAATTGCCTTAAAAAATGGCCCGTTTAGACGCCCCTTTAGGGCATGACGGAATACAATTGTTCAAATAGTGCAGCCCGATGAAAAAGATCAATATTTTCTCTTTATCACGGCGGTAGTTTTGAAAATGGCAGCAAACTGACCAATCGTCATTGGCACAGCGTCGCGTTTGATGTGTGAAAATGCATAAAATACGTGCAAAATACATGAGACCAAGACATTGTGCAGTTAATGTAAATAAAGAGTTGAGACTATCGGAAAACAAATGAAGGATAGGCTAGGTATAATTATTATAATATTTCGAAAATAAAAATAAAAATGGTTGTCTGTAAAGTCGGTTTACGGACGATAATTTTACGTGATAACGTCATAAGAAAACATTGATGACATAATCGCCATTCGCTGTTGCTTAGCAACCAATCAATAAAGTGACTGATTAGCAACCACTCAATAACGTGACAAATACGTGACACTTTTTCGTGCGTGCCTCCGGTCATCGATATACAAGATGTCACCACGTAAAAAAACAACGACGTTTGACAAACGCAGTATTCGGTTATTAGACGTGTTGAACAACCCTGAGACGTTTTCTAATAGCTAATACAGCCTTAGCAAATTGTCGTTGATCAAATAAGGAGTCCTAAACGTCTCTTAAGCATTTTGTCATGTCACGATGTCTAAATCAATAGCTGTTGAACAATAATTATGCGAATATCGTGACAAACTGTCGTGTGGAGACTCCGTAGGCGCCTTTAGAGGCATGATAAAGTGAGTCATTGACCTGCTTACGAACCATGTTTCCTATTGTTATAAGATATCTTATCCTTATTGTGACTATACGCGTAGTTTATTTAATAATTTAGTTGTAATTTCATAAGTTCTGTTTCTGAATTGTAAAGAAATGAATCTTTACAACAGTCTTTTTCTAGGTATAGCACCTAGAAAAAGACTAACATAAATCCAAAAAACATACCTTAGATTCATTTCTTTAAATATAAATATAAAAATGTATTGCACTCTGGGACTGCCGCGGTAAAGCATTTTTTAGAAACTTATGCAATTATAATTATTTATTTATTTTTTATTTAAGCAGTTTACATATATATGTATATATTTTTTTCTTTTCATTACATTTCGGAGCAGCTCGTCTAGATCCGTGCGAGCTCGTATAGTCGTATCATATACATATATGTACGTTATGCGAACGTACGGCCGAGGTACATGGTAGGCGGAGTGGGGGTGTTAGGTTTTATTTTCGTTACGGAATTTCTTGATTCGGTCGCCGCGCTCAAAGCTATGCAATAGCTCAATAAGAATGTGTTTACGAACACAAAGTATGTTACCACGGGTAAAAGCAGTTGTAATTGATTTGTATGTTTGTAAAGTCCCCCGGGGTACAAGAGTTTTATCTAAAACGTTCATTCTCAAGAGTAGAAGTCTCGATTAGCGAAAATTCTACGACTACAAAACTATTCTATTACAGTATAGTCATACTGCCATTGTCACATTATGGTGAAAAGTAGCGATAGAAATACTATTGAGAACGCCTTAAAGTAATTAACTTAATAGTCATGAGTAGTAGAGGTACCTATACGGAGATATATTACACCAAGTGTTTAATCGCCTACGTTAATGACTATCAGATTTGGATTATCATTAAGGTTGTGTGCGTGATTAGGCGGTGCTCAGGGTCTGTGAAGTATTACACAGTGAATAAACATTCATAATCCCACATGTATTGTACGAAGTACAAACCTGTTGACTCATAGCGTTGCCGGGACAAGTAGCACATGTCTTCACACTTTTGTTAATACAGTGGCTACGAGTTTTGTTTTATTAATGTAGAGCAAATAGGTATTAATGTATCTTCAGTTCGTTGTTAAGCATTTCGAAATATCAATGACTGTTCGGAATGGTTTACAATTTGAATATAGAAGTCAGACGGCAATAGGGTATTTGACTGAAGTCAAATCAGCCTCTTTTTGAGAAACATCAAAAACGATTCGCTCAGTACAAATTTGTATGGAATGCTATTTAATATGACGTCACATTTTCTATGGTCAAATCGTTTACTTTTAGTGTTTCTCTTTATGATTAAAAATTAATAAACCCATGAAATTAATAAATGAGAATACTTTAAGACATATTTTTACATAGTTATAAAATATTTTATTTTGATAGTAGTCAAATACTCAATTCAATGAGAAGGAGTTGCCAAAAAATAAATATGAACCGGTGTAGGTATGTAGGTACAGAGGAATCTGGCTTTTATACATACATGGACTGATGGTACGGGATTCTAAGGAATACGAAATTTATGCTGGTGAATGGTTTTAGATTATAGGATATAGGTATTTATTTTGATGTAGTTTTTACCCTGTTCAATTTATATCATAGTAGCTCAAATCCTCCTCAAAAGTATTGGTCCTTCCGTGTATGTGTGCTTTTGAGCATTTGCATTCATAAACATTACTATCAAAACCCCAAGTCTGCCACTGACGCAATTAACTTGATCATTTATTTGTTTGTCACCTTAGAATAAAATAAATAAATAAAAATAGCCTTTATTTACTCTGACGTTCTTTACACAATATTGAAATAAATATTAAAAAGTAGAAACCATACTTAAAGATTAAATAAATCTAGACTAGTTACTTATAATTATAAGTTTTTAATCAGCTACCAGGTCAGGCTGTCTTTCGACATAGGCCTCCTCAAGTTCCCTCCAAATGTGCCGATCCGTCGCTGTCCTTCTCCAACCCTTGGGCAGATCGTCTTCCCACCTTTTCTTCTGCCTTCCTCTACGCCTTTTTACGTCCCGCGGGTACCATTCCGTTACTTTTTTGGTCCACTTTCCTGTTTGTGATCTCATCATGTGACCAGTCCATGTTTATCACCTTAGTCATACACAAAAATTACATTTAGAAATTCATACAACCAAATGTGACACAATTCATACAAACTTGCGTGTCCTACAGCTGAATACGCGTGAAGGCGACCATCCTAGCCAATGGTGCGTACACTTGCGCAATACCATTGTTTGGTAGGAATTTATTATTTTGCGCATCCGAGGCCGAGGTAAGTAGGCTGCGATCGATCGCTGGTGCTATCAGTTATTGGTGTCATGGTGATATGTTTCAGTAGAGGCAGTTACGGCCCATTTTCCGGCTCTCTTCTTTGACGTATGAAGGAAATAATCAAAGTCTTGCTGAAATTGGAAATAGAGAACCGCTAGATAGTTATTTAATGATCGTGAGCGAAAGTACATCTCCAGATATCTCAAAAAGCAACAGTTTTGGCTTGTGCGTATTGTAAAGCCGTAAAATTAACGACTTGGAGCTCAGCCGAAGGGTCTGTCGATTTAGATCCGGGTCTTTATTCACTATGTGTATTTCGTTGTCGCGCCAAGCCCGCGCGAACTGGGGCATGCGCGGTGAGCTCAAAGATGTCAGAGCGCATGCGCGATGCTTTTCTAAGCGCAGCTCTCTATTGACCATTATGACAAGATTTTGACAGTTAAAAGCGCGGGCTTGCCGCGACAACGAAAAAAAAGATAGTGAATAAGGACCCCGATATCGATTGGAAGTACTTTATATCTGTCATTTATATTTTGTATTTTTATGTTTTAGAATTGTTGTCAAATCCATGCTCTAAGATATAACGTAAGGTCATTACATACTTTTCCCCTGTTGGTTCACATGAGTCCTTTTGGCTTGTGAGACCAAGTATTGTACATAAAGGTATCATACCTTTAGGTATCTACTATCCACCTCGCTAGCCTTCTACAGCATGGGTCACAGTGGATGTTACTTTCTTAGGTATGTCGATTTCCGTATGAGGTTTGTTTTCTCTAAATCCTTAAAATATCTAAATGATTATTGAGTAGCTGAATGCCAAAATAATATGGTAAAGGATAAACCATGTAGGTACCTAAACCTATACCTAATAAGAAACATCGTAGACACAACATACTACCTGCGTTTTTTCATTACAGATAACTAAACGATGACTAATTTTGTACCCTGTTCTAAATTATCTACGGCTCTAAAGTTATTATACACCGTACTAGATTATAGCTATAAAGTCATTATCTAAGTTAAAAACAGCTCAGTAATATCTCAGCTATGATTTATCTTACGTTAGTGGCATTGACATCTCTCGTATGTGGGATGATCGCATCATTGCATCACGAGATGAGCTACTGATGTCATGGCGAACGTTAGATTGTAATTATAGTACAGGTGTTCAGTCAGTGTATCCATATGTTTATATCACGTGCTAAGAAAGAGATCGTCTCGTCATTTCTTTCTTTAGTGTGGTGTTAGGATAATAGAATTTGCCTTTGGTTATAGTAATTTTTATAGGAATTTCTTGCCAATTAATTTATTAATACAATAACTGCATTTTTGAAAGATAGAAAATATTGAAATCCAGACCCAGGAATCGAACCCGAGACTTCCGTATGCCAAACCGGGGCCGGAATCGAAACATCTATCTAGGACTATGTTACTGAACCTCAAATTCTTCTATCCTTCCTGGATTCTATGGATTCCGGCCACGGTTTGATTCCTGGGTCTGGACTTCAAATTTGTCTATAACTATCATCTCCTCTCCTCTATCATACTCCTTATTCACTATCTTTTTTTCCGTTTTCGCGTCAAGCCCGCGCTAAATCTTGACATAATGGTGTATAGAGAGTTGCGCTTAGAAATGCATCGCGCATGCGCGCGGATATCTTCAAGCGCACCGCGCATGCGCCAATTCCCGCGGGCTTGCCGCGGAATTGAAAAAAAAACATAGTGAATAAGGACCATGATTTGATTCCGCCCGCCTTCGCATTTAGTGTTAGGATAATAAATAGAGTTAAGTTAAGTTAATGTGTCTAAATCATGTTGCGGATGCAGATTTTATCGCATCCGCGGAAGCGGATGTAGATGTCCAGATTGATGCGGAAACTCTGCAATTGCGGATGTGGTTGCTAGTATTCGCAACTATACTGCATCTTTCCCACATAAATGTCTATTATTGTGACATTTTACTTTCTATAATGTGTCTCTGTCTATTTATATCAATCCAAAATGAGATTTTTCACGATCAACGGTCGACTCGGATGCAGATGTTTCGATCGATGCGGAATCGGAAATGGATGCGAATGTGAATATTCGCAACATCCCTGGTCTAAACAGTGTTTTAAGTACATATTCGCACAGTCTAATCAGCAGCTGGTAAGCATATGTCCATACCTACGTAGTAAAGTCCGTAGGTAGATATTTCTAGCATATATTTGTCTATTTTCTAGTTGTTCAAAAGATGTGTGCCGGCGGATGTTCGAGCCGGCCGGCGCATATACGCATGTATCCGCTTTGTGGCACGTTGACATGACCTAAAGAAACTTTTGAATTATGACTTTTGACTACTTTTAGTAAGTATTTATAGTCATATGGTTTTACTACGTCTGTATAAACGCTAGCTAAATTACCAATACGTAACATACTGAGTAAAAGAAGGCTGAAAGATAGCAATACTTCCGCATGGCGCATTCTTATTAATATGTATATAAATCAACTAACTGACCCGCGCAACTTCGTATGCCAATTTTCCCCGTTTTTGCAACATTTTTCATTGCTGCTTCGCTCCTATTGGTCGTAGCGTGATATTATATAGCCTATAGACTTCCTCGATAAATGAGCTACCCATCAGAAATATATTTTTTCAATTTGGATCAGTAGTTCCTGAGATTACTGCTTTCAAACAAACCAACTCTTCAGCTTTATAATATTAGTATAAATAACTAAATCATGATCAAATCATACATATTCAATGGTGTTACTCTCAAAAACGGAAAGAGGGCCGAACATCCGTCCGACCCGACCCGACTCTCTAATTCGTTCACAAATGTTTTGTGAAAACGGAACAAGTTTCATGGTTCATTTGACATTTATAAAAAAAAAGTAAACAAAGATTTTAATTCGTTTAAAAACCGGCATTTTGAATACTAAACATGTAATTTAATCGACTAGACTATGACATGTTCACTATATTATGTGTAATTTTACTTTCTACCACTTTTTCTAGCTTAAATTGAGGTGACATTAGCGTAATGATCTCAAATATGTGGAGTCAATCTTACGTCTATGATGGACCACACATTATAATCATGTCATTATACTGATTTATGCTTTCATTATAGGCCTATTGCTTTTTAAGATGGGCTTCAACTGCCCCAGCTGTAGATATGCACACTGTATTGAGTCTATTTAACTTGTACCGGTTGATATCATAGTGGTGCTAGCCAAGAAAGAGTTTTAAACTGAAAACAGGCTGGTTGGCATACCATACTTCTTTGGGAGTACGTTTTTTTTTTCGAAGGGAAGACTTTCGTAGAACAAGTTAGTGTCATGTAAAAACTATTTTAATTATGTATTTATGCTCTGTGCTGCTCTTGTCTTGTTCTCTTCTCATCATCATCAGCCTGTAGCAGTCCACTGCTGGACATAGGCAATGTTGTGGCCAAAAAACATTGAAATTGAAAAAATAATGGTTTCTAACTAACTTTTTTAGTATCACAGCCATAATCATGTTATATATTTTTGAAATGCTTAAGAGAAGCCCTTTAATTTGATACTCATAATGCAGTATTCGAAACAATTTTTTTTTCACACCTCTTTATTTTGACATCTCACAGCCGCCATGTTTGTTTTTTTTTCAATCGTCACTTATCTCAAAACACTTGGGCGGTCAAGACGAATCTAACGACGTCTTAATTGTTTAAATATGTTCAGTGGTTTGTAAGATATGAGGATAAATACATACATACATACATACATACATACATACATACATACATACATACATACATACCTACATACATACATACATACCTACATACATACATACATACATACAAGATACGTCCGAAAAACATAACCCTTCCTTACAGTCCGGTTATAAAAATATTCCATTCAAAGTTTGAAACTTAGGTTACTTAAAATGAGGATTTAAACTGACAATGATTTACAACAGGTCATAAAACATCGACTTAACAAAACGTCGCAATTAATCTCTATAAACAGATCAAGGAAAACGAAATAAATCTTCGAGTTGTTATCCAATATCGGTAGAAGCTACAATACGGCAATTTACATACAAGTGAGCCGATTTATTGCGGGAACTATCCAATAATAAGATTGTTCTCACACCACTTAAGTATACTGTCCGTCTTGTACCTACATTTTGATGGTAATGATAACTTTGGGTACATACTAAAATGACTTACGATCATCTTATCATCGATCTTATGGCCATGGAATCTATCATTTTGTTCCAAAATATACCTATTTATCAAGGATTTACCGTTCTTTCACATTATTTAAAGATAGTATGTTTACATGTTTGAAGCGGCGGTAGCCTAATGGCTAAGGCATCGGTCTCGCAATCATGAAGTCGCGGGTTCGAATCCTACCTATTATACTACCGACGTGAACCCATTCCTAACACGAGCCATTGAGCTTAGCTGGAGGGGTTAACAGGATTGCTAGTAATGTGGGACCAAAATCCCACATTGCTAGTTATGTTTAAAAAAAAAACATTACATATAGATAGTATGTAGAGACTACATAATGTTTGGGTAAATAAAAGGTAAATGTTACCTTAAGCGCAAGGGTTTTTAAACTGAGGAATTATTTATATTTTTTTAACATAAGTAGCTACAAAGACGCAAGACATCATGTGGTACAAATAGCCCTAAATCTACCAGAACCAAGGAGAGGAAGAGGTCGCCCGCCTATGACCTAGTGGTCAAATATCGAAAGAGAACTCAAGAAAGCCCAATTGCCTGACGCGGCCAAGAGCTAGGGTCTCAAGCCCGCAATCTTTCACCATTCACCCATTCGATTGTCCAACAGTGGTGCAACAACGTCCCTATCTGGTTCCACCCCCCAAACGACAATCCAAGCCCACCGCAAGCGACAATCCTAGATTGCCACTGGTAATGTGTTATACGTAGAATTATGAGCAGAATATCAATAAAAAAACTTTTCCAACTGTTTCGATCGTAAATGTAGGTTGGCATAAAACCAAACATACAGTTGTTATATATACAATGATGTATATACATAAGCAGAACTTCTTTCTCGTCGATTTAGTACAACAGTAACAAATTTTCGCACGTCAGTTCAACACAATAGGCTATAAAGGTTTAAGTAATTCAATATCATATGTTAACGCTTACTGTTGCCCCACTGGTTTGTTCAATGACCCTCAATGATAGGTTCCCCAGAACCTTGATACCTATAAGAGGTAGTTTCCCATAACCTAAGAGTACCTACTTACAGGAAACATGGGATCCAGGGGGTCGTTGATGTATTTATGTAAGAAGTCAATTGCTCCTGCCTTCCTTTCCCCTTTCAGGTCCGACTACTTTTTTTAGGATTCCGTAGCCAAAATGGCATTAAGGAGCCCTTATAGTTTCGCCATGTCCGTCCGCCCGTTCGCAGCTTAGCTCAGAGATTGTTAGTGCTAGAAGGCTGTATGCATGTATACCGATATTCCTTACGTCGCTGAAGTAAAGGAATGAAATCTTGAAAAAAAATATTTTCAGTGTCACCTCCCCTATATGTAAAGTGAGGATGTGTTTTTTTCCTCATATACCCCATCGTGTCGTGTATCATTAGATAGGTCTTTTAAAAAGGTTTAGGGATTGTGTAGACTATTTTGAGATTTAGGAATCCGTTTGTGAAATATTAACCTAAATCTCATTATGAGAGCAAAAAAAAAATAACAAAAAAAATGAATCGGTTTAGCAGTTTTGTCGAGAATAACGAACAACAATTGATTTTTATATAGATAGATTGAAGAAGAAGATAGATAGAATAAGAAGATAGGTTTAAACATTATTTTGTTGTATAAAAATTATAAAAGTATCTCTTACTATTTTATGTTTTTAGTCAAAAGGTAGGTAGCTAAAAAGCGTTGATTAATACTACGTTTAAAAAGTTTTGTAAATCAAAATTGACATATATTTTTGGTAGGACCTAAGACATAATAAGTAGCATGTGACATAATGTACTTTTTAATATTACATCATATGACCTAGATTCCAACGAATTGGCGAATGTATTAATTCGCAGTATTTATTTTGTGATTGCTCTCTTGTCAATATTATGTTAAATTATTACGTTATATTCAGATCAGTTTTGTATTTATTATTGTAATGTAAAGCGAACAGGATTTGGAAATATGTTACACGTAGGTTGTTGATATTGCACATAGATGCTAATGAACTAATCTTAATGAAACTATACAGAATCGTGAAATGAATGTTCTTGTTGGATGTTTATTTCGGAATTATGTGACATACTTAATTATACATAGAATTATGACGATGAGCTATTTCGTTCAAGAATTAATAGTAGGTTATACCTACCATCTCTTTGAAGGATAAAAATCCCAACGAGGTCATCTGCCAAAGAACCAAAGTTACCGACATAGCACACAGGTTATGCACGCTGAAGTGGCAATGGGCTGGCCATATTTGCTTAAGGACCGATGGCCGATGGAGCAAACGAGTCTTATGCCGGCTCCAGACTCTCGCGAGGCGCCTCCTAGAGGTTCTCGGTACGAGTCTTGGCGAGTGGAGGCTGCAGGAGTGTTAGCCTTCCACACTCTCGATTTATTCAGTAACCCGCTACATCTACGTGATTGAAGTGACTGCGTTAGCTACTTTATGTTGGTTCCAATATTATAATGTCTTGCGCTCGAGAGTGTGGTTGATTCTCTCGTCTCAGCTCCTCGCGTCCACTCGCGTCTTTTGACTCGCACCCGAAAAACCGACACAAAGCGGAGCGACGACGGCGAGGCGAGGCGAGGGAAGACGAGGGGACATGAACGCACCGTCCTCATTCTCGCAATCACGTTCTCTCGTGTAGCCTCGTGGAGAGTCTGGATGGGGCATTAGAGTGGAGACCGCAACTCGGTAAACGTAAGGTAGACCCCCAAGGCTCCGGCCAGATGGACAGACGACCTAAAGAGAGTCGCTGGAATGAATTGGATACGGAAGGCGGAGGATTGGATGTTGTCGCATAAATTAGGAGAGGTCTATATCCAGCCGTGAAGTCCAATACAGCCTGATCGATATACCTACCATAGGCGTAGGTACTCAGGATATTTTTTCGAGGACTTAGATGGTACAAATGACTACCTTTTTGGAATTTCGGGGGGAGGGGAGAGGGGCAGCGTAAACCCCTAAATCAATAAGTACGCCCAAGATACTTACCATTAATTTACGCATAATATTGTTTTCTAACTTATACTCGCAGGCGTAAATAAATTCACTATGTATTGCGTTCATTACTACATATATACAGCAACGCTCATAAGTCTTGTAACAGTTTTATAATCTTACAGATTGATGTACTTGTACGCTAAACGCTTACTGCCCGATTTTAATTGTTAGACAATCTACTATTGTAAATTTTACGCAACTATCAAGGTAAACGTCAAAGATTAGTATCATGTATTTTTGTTTTTAAAATGGGTACAATTAATATAATTTATCGCATATGTTGCACAAGGCAGGATAGTTTTCTAGGCGCAAACGCAACTCGGCGCTGCGCAAGCGACGATCGCTCAATGGAACGGGCACCATTGTCTTACCCGTTTATCAATCCAACGATCCATCGCAGATTAGTGTCGATGGTAAACCAATCCACAAGCTTTCATTTTAACATAAATATTTTTGATCTATTTGAATGATATGAGTTTGCAAACATAAAATTTCACTTCGATAAATTCGGCGAAAGTTAAACGAAAGTGAGACTTTTTTAAAAAGTTTATGATGTTGCTTTTTCTGCAAACTGTGATATTTTTTCTTTGTTAAACTAATATTGTCATTTGTTGAATTGAAAATCGGAATTAAATTAAAAATCAATAAAAAAACGATTACAATTTTTTAGGGACGCATTTGGATATTGAACATTATCAAACTGTATCAAAATTTGTTGAGGGTCCAATCCCTAACGACCAAAGGTCCAATGAATCCTCAAATTTGCAATTCACGTTCTTTTTTCCGTGTCCGTGGCAAGCCCGTGCTACCTGGAGCATGCGCGATGCGCTGAAAGATGTCCGCGCATGTGCGTTGATGCATTTCTAAGCGCAGCTATTAACCATTATGACAAGATTTTGACAGTTCGGACCTAGATGATATGGCGTTAGCTACGCCCCTGCTAATTACACTTTACATGTTAAAATCCGTTTTTGGCTAAAAAAACGTGTCAAAAAGTAAACATACATATTCTAGAAAACCATTAGTTTTTACCTACTTCATAGTTGCGTATAATATGTAGGGGCTTATGTATATATTACTTAAAATAAATGATTAAACGTGATCCTGATGCTAGCCAGATATTTAAATGACTTTCATGATAATTTAAAAGCATTTACCCCTGAATACATAAACGATACCTACTTAATTTTAAGTTGTGCCGTTAGTCTACCTAACTGTCCCCAAAACAACCCAGACTAAAAAAAAAAAGATAGATAAAACCTACTTAAAATTCTAGTCCATTTGTTTCAGTAAAACTTTGTCATTATCATAAAAACTGAACAACAGTTACAACTTTTATCTCACGATATAAAATTATTCTAAGTACAACGAAGTATAGGAGTGTAACAGTAATCTAAAACGGTATTAAATTTACCACTTTACTACACTCGGTACCATGGGCTTCCTAGCAGATAGTAGCGAATTTACCCACTGTACAAAATAGGAAGAGACGTGAGGCGGCAGTAGCCTAATGGCTAAGGATTCGACTTGCAATTGTGAGGTCGGGGGTTCGAATCCTGCCCATTATACTACCGACGTGAACCCACTCCTAACACAAGACTTTGAGTTTAGGTGAAGGGGTTAACAAGAATGCTAGTAATGTGCGACCCAATCCCAGAGTGACACATGAGTTTCTTGGCAGCTTCTTCTCATGAGCTTTACACTTGGAACTGCCACCTAACCTCATTTTGTTTTTTTTTTCAAACATTCAATGTTTTATAAAATTTTTAGTATGTTTTAATTTGACGTTTTCAAATAATCATTAACCTGATTTTACGAAATAAAGATATTTGACTTTGACTTTGACTTTGACACATTGCTAGTTACCTTTTTTTAAAGAAAAAAAAAAAGCAGCATATAACTGGCAGACTTGCATAAAAACAGCGTGGGGGGTGTTGCACTCTCAATTTCATTGCCCGTCATTTTTGACACTCTGGGATCTGATTGTAGTATGTAGGTACGCTATCTGGAATGCCAGATACCTTATGTGGTAGTTACCACACTACTGTATCTTCACCCCAAAATGAATGAAGGAAGAACCGTTTTAGTGGTCGCTCGACAAATCCAACGACATCACACACGATGAAATCCGTCAACCCGTTTGCGCTGTTGCTTGCCATATAAATGGACATTCTTAAGTACCTACCCTCGAAAAATTACTCACGTTTTAACACATACTAAAGCCATTAGCTCCTACTAGATCAGGTTTACAAATTTATGTTAAGTATTTAAGTTCGAGCCTACCTAGCTATGACCACAAGTAGGTCATACTTTTTGAAGTATGACCTACTTGTGGTTATGGCTTTGTCCATGAGTTCAAGAGAGACAAATCCAACGACATCTCACACGATGAAATACGTAGATACTATACTCTGCTTCTTCATATCATGTAAACAAATTCACAAACATAAAATTAACCTTGTCTATCAACTAGGCCAATTGATGCAACTAAGCCCAAAATAATGCAACATCGATTGTAATCAACCGAACAAAAAAACAAAGTGACGAACCGGTAAATTCACTTTATATTGGTAAATGTGCAATCTCATCATAGCAGAGTAGCCAAGGCTATCCGTTATAAACAAGGAATGCATTTCGACCGTTAGTTCACTTACTTTGTGTTTGATCCACATTGCAGATAGTTTAGAGGAAATTATTATTCGAACATTTTATATAAAAGAACTGCTTGTTTATCTGATTCTCTTTATTATACTGCAATTTTGAACGTTCCATTGTCGTTATTTCAAATTATAGTAAGTTGTCTATGCCAAGTAGTAGCTATCTCTACGTCAGATCTTTGTTGCCAGTTTCCAACTTGGTACAATTTGTTAAAACATTTTTTGTTGAAATAATATCTTGGAACAACTCACACAACGCTATAGGATCCCAAACTAAGCAGAGCTTGTACTATGGAAACCACACAACCGATAAACATACTTATATATTTTTAATTACATACATTTTATAGATAAATAATACCCAGATACAGAATCAATCATCGTGCTCATCACACAAAGTTTTATCCTGGGTGGGGATTGAACCCACAACCTCTTGCGTAACAGTTGGATACCCACCGCGCCACAGAGGCAGTCACATAAAAAAATCATTTAAAAAATGTGAAAATTACTTGCATAAAAGTACAATCACTAACAAAAAATATTTAAAGCAGGAAGTCAGACAATAAGCACTAGAAATTATAGAAACAAAAGGCCCGGGGCTTGCGCCAATCCTTCATATTAATTAGGTACATCTTTAAATTAAATTATTAAAATATTTCAATTTTAATAATAGACTGGCAGGCGGAAGGTATTTCGTTAAACTGGTTTATTAATTAAGGAAGAAACATAGAAAGTTATTTTAAAAGTAATAGTTATTTGTTGAGATTTATGTAATAGTATCTTAGATACTGTATCTATCTAGCTTCTGCCTACGTAACCTCGGTTTGTGTCTCATTTATATATTGGAGATAAACCACTGACCTTTATACTGACTGGCTACCCCGTACAAACTGACAGCAATTTCAAATGTCGAATCGATTTACCGTCCTGTTGTACTTTTTTGACACTTATGACAAATGGCCGTTTTTGTTATCCTTGTTCATTGACGTATAGACTAGGACTGCGCCATCTCTTTCAATTAAAAAAAATAAATTATAAAAATAAAAAACCCGCCTGCACAAAAAAGATGGAAACAAGATCCCCTACAGAATTATATAATTTCATGTAGTCGGAGGGATTAATTGATCTCGATGAACTTAGTAAAGGAATCTTGTTTCCATCTTTTTTGTGCAGGCGGGTTTTTTTATTTTTATAATTTATTTTTCTATTTAATACTTTTTAGTAGTTGTAGGATGTAACCGATGTAACAACTTACTTTTATCACAGCTATTGTCAAATATTGAAAATTAAAAAAAGAATGGTTGCTAACTACCTTTTTTTTGTAGTTTACTAGGTAAGTTGTAAATAATGTTAATAGTAGGTATGTATATAGTTCGTTCGTAGAGTTATCTAGCTTGTATTTATTAATATTGTAAATTTTAATTTTGCTAGTTAATAAGCTTATCTTAAACTTTTTTAGTATTACAGTCATAATCATGAACCTTTTTGATATACTTAAGATGAGCCCTTTAATTTTATACCAAATTATGGCGAAAACTTGAAAATCCATAAGTCAGTCGTATTGCCTCTGTTGCCCCCTGTTAGATCCGCGCCTGGATAAACAAGTAAATTAAATGACTTGCGGGCGGGTTAAGTGTAGTCATCACTGTATTAAATTAACGAAAACAAGTCACGCCTCTTCCCAATGTCAATGCTGGGCCTAAAGCATTTTAACACTATCTTATTAATATGTTAAACGCATACAATGTCAGCAGGTCAATGTAAGGTCACACATAATATCAAAAAGGTTATGAAGATGGGGCAAGAGTAATATAGTACCTGTACCTATCAATATTATTGTGACTAAAAAAGTAGGAATGTGGACCATCGACAATTTACAAAATACTCGTTAATATATTTAATACTAGCTGTCCCGCGCAACTTCGTATGCGTAAATATTCCCCATTTTTGCAACATTTCTCGTCGCTACTCCGCTCCTATTAGTCGTAGCGCGTTATATAGCCTATAGTATTCCTTGATAAATGGGCTATCCAACAAAAAAAGATTTTTTTAAATCGGACCAGTAGTTCCTGAGATTAGCGCGTTTAAACAAACAAACAAACAAACTCTTCCGCTTTATAAAATTAGTATAGATTACTTAACCTTAAAAAAAATGTTTATTAGGAATGGAACAACCCTCCTTTCCTAATAAATATTTTTAAGGTTAAGTAAAATATACATAACTTAAAAAAAAATTATTATTAATTGCTTTTTATATAAAGGTTATGTAACTTTCGCAAATGTGAATCAAAAGTAACGCAGAGAGAAAAATTCCAGTGTGGAGCTGTGTCGCACTTGCAGAAAAGTGAATTTCCCTACTTTTATATTTTTTTTGTCGTGCGCCTGTTGGTAAGCGTTACGCAAGCCCATTCCAGCATCAGTGCAACCTAAATCCTTGTTTGGCACTGGGCTCCTCATTGAAGACAGTAGTTCATAGTTAATTATACTTACTACAGTGCCCTTCAACCGAAACACAGTGATGTGTGTTAACATCAACATCACTATTTTACGTAAGAATAACTGACTGGCCTAGACCTACCATGGGTATGACCTAGTACATAAGCAATCTCAATAACATTTTTCATATCATGCATGACGGTTTGGTTCTGTATAGCAGTTGACCTATATTTTTGTTAAAGATTAATCAATTCCAAATTCGTTTCATAGATTGCCTGGTCATTAAACAACCAGTTACTTTTTAATGAGTTTAATCTGTAACATTAGGTATAGGCACTAAAAATATAGCATTGATATTTTGGTAATTAAAATTTAATCAAAACTGCATTTTAGGAAGTTCATTAAAATGTCAAGGTATTCCTTGATCAATAATATTGTAGAGTTATGGCCGCGACGAAAGCTCAATGAGCAATAAAACGGCAATGTTATTTAATTAAATCACTTTTGCGCCACTAGAAATCGTAATCGATCGATTTCGTAAACCATAAAGATTAGAACCTCTTTATTGTCTCGATTTTTAAATAACGAACGCTGATCACGTTGTCTCTGGTATGGCGGCAGCGTACAGCTGTAACGAGGTTCAGCTCAGTGATTTCTCCTTAACGTCTATTCGTATTCTGTTTAATTGGATTCTCGCCGATCGTTCCGGGCGCTTTCTTCGGTCGCATCAAGGTTATTTTGCTCTCACCTGCGCTAAGCTCAGCTGTTCTTGTGTGCACTACTGTAACCGATGGAGCGCGACGCGTGTCCCCCTTTTTGAATTTCGAATACCGTGACATAGGGGATATTTAAAAGTGTACACTGGCTGAATGATTTTGTGATCATTGCCTTCCTCTGACAGCCATCGCACAAAAAAAAAAAACAAAATTACGCTGTCTATTTTTTAATTAAATATAAATTAATTTCTATTAAGCAGGGTTCATAATGACAACATTGATTAATGTTTAGATTTAAGTTCAAGTTAATAAATCTAATTTGTTGCTGTTCTAGCTAATCATTAGGTACAGAACCTGAGAACGAGAAACCAATAAATTAAATTACTTACTTTATACATTTTATTTTAACATTCAAAAAAGAGAAAGGTAACATAAACTAAAAAGCCAAACTAAATGTCAATGACATAAATAAACTATAAGAAATTCTAAACTGGTTTTCAGAATTCCGGCATTAGTTTTAATAACGACGTAGGTCTAAGTATCGATATGAATTTAATGGATTAGGGCGTTAAACACAGTTAAGAAGAAGAATAAGAAAATAGTTTTATTTGTACCACGATATAAATTAAAAAAGAAAACGAGTTGTAAAAATGGCGGCAAACTGACCGGCCATTATTTTTACAGCTCCGAGTTTAACTAGTAAAAAATGATTTGAATACGTGATAATTGACTTAGAACGAGACTATGTGCATGTAATAAGCGCATAAATACTTGACACTGGCAGAAATTAGCCGTTAAAACGGCTAGATTGCCATAAACTCAAAGAAGATGAAGAATAAGAAGAAAAAAGAAAACATTACAAATTAAAAGTTAGTAGATTGGCGCGGAACAAATTAATAAGAATCCACGTCAGTTCTTCTTCTTTTGGCAATGTAGCCAACGTGTTGGCTAATTATACCAATGTCAAGTGTCAGCTGTTTTGCTACATCCACGTTAGATCCACGCTGATATTCTTCGTCCAGGTCTATACGTCAATGATATTGTTGTAGACCCTTTTTTGCTTTTTTTACACTGCACTGCCAGTAAGATAGAACAGTAGAATGGATGGTAGTATCATGCCAGTTAACGTTCACGTGCAAGAAGCGTTTATGCAAGTGTGCTACAGGCACGTACAAGTAGGTGTAAATTGGGGTTTCTGGATCAATATACATCAAATATACTCAATATTAGCTGTGCCCTGCGGTATTACCCGCAGCTTATTAGCCTTTGTATAAGTATATGTGTAATCCAGGGTGTCGGCTAACTCCATACCAAATTTTATTAAAATCGCTACTGCCGTTTAGACGTGAAGAAGTAACTAACATACACGCTCACAAACTTTCGCTTTTATAATATTAGTGTGATATACAGTTTTTAAACTTTCGCCACAATAATGGTATTTTGAAAGAAGGAAGGACGAATAAAATGTAAGTAGTATTAGTGTTTGTCACTATTATCTTAGCTACTGCGTATCTAGTACCGGTAGTTGGCCATTTAAAAGAATGGAAAATGCAAACAAAATCTCATCGCTGCAGGCAATCTATGATTGTGTAAGCAAAACGCGGGCAAAAGTGGATAGATATTATTATTAATAAATCCTTTGCTTAACGCTTAAGTATTTATATGTAACTAGCTGTCCCGCGCAACTTCGTATGCGTAAATTTTTCCCCTTTTTGCAACATTTCTCGTCGCTGCTCCGCTCCTATTAGTCGTAGCGCGATGTTATATAGCCTATAGCCTTCCTCGATAAATGGGCTATCCAACAAAAAATAATTTTTCAAAGTCTAAGGCGGACATGTCGCGGTACCAAAGTTGATGGTAAGACGATTTTTAACTCCATACATTTAATATGTAATAATACTAATAATATATGTAAAAAAAAATATCCGATAATTGCTTTAAAATACAAAAAAAGTAAAAGTAAATAGGTAGATAAGTATTACGAGATTATTTGAGACAAGCTATTTACAAAGTAGGTATCTAAATACTGAGTCACAATATATTTATTCTTAATTACATGCACGTCCGTTGGAAATTGTGATACGTATAAGAAAACACTTTCTACAATACCTAATACCTAAGTAAATAATTTATATTATTGCTACACACTGAGCACATAAGAACGAATTGTCAGTATATGTAAATACTAGCTGTCCCGCGCAACTTTCCCCGTTTTTGCAACATTTTTCATTGCTGCGTTTGGTCGTAGCGTGATGTTATATAGCCTTCCTCGATAAATGGGCTACCCAACAGAAAAATATTTTTTCAATTCGGACCAGCAGTTCCTGAGATTACCGCGTTCAAACAAACAAACTCTTCAGCTTTATTATATTAGTATAGATTAGTCATACCACAGATAATATAATACTATACTAGTAGTACCATTGTCATATAGACCAGGATTGCCCCATCCTTTCAATTAAAAAGTAAAAACTGACTGCAAATCGTGAAAGAGAGAAAAACTCGTGCGGCCTTTGACAGGTATTGTCCACAAAGTAGCGTTGTCTCTTTATAGAGGTGGTCAATTTTGTGAGGATATGGCGCAGTTCTGTTCCCTACGTCAATGAGTCATACCTACTTGTATTGTATTTGAGAACGTTATACACGTTATACCTATCTACTTAATAATATTTTCAATGGAATTTGTACGAGAATTTTGTTACTTCTCATTTGATCAGCTGTTACTCGTAAACTTATAAAGCCTACTTAGCTGTGATAGTTTTCCTTTTCTCTACTACAAGCAATTCTTTGCTTATAAGGCGATCTCCTATGTAATCTAGTTATGTGAAACAGTGTAATTGATAATAAAGCATTTCAGTATATGTATATACTACTACAGTGATTTTTTTTACATACCCAACATCAACCATTTAGCTGGCAGGGGAGGGGGCACTTGACTCTAACAAAATTTTGCATTTTAAAGCTTAATATTTCACAAACGGATCCCTTATTTTCTCCCAATGATATTCCACACGATGAGGTAGCTGAGACAAATAAATCACATCCCCTCTACATAGGTATATGTATATAGGTACACTCAAAAAAATGTTTTTAAAGATTTTATTCTTTAGCCTCTGAGCTAAGCTGTAGACGGACGGGCGGATGGACATGGCGAAACTATAAGGGCTCCTTTTTGCCATTTTGGCTACGGAACCCTAAAAAAGAGGATAGGTAACTGCCTACCCAATTATTGCATTAGCGATGCGTCAATACTGCAAAATCATAATTTTAGTATGATTTTTTCGATTTTATAACCATGTACCACATATCTATGCATGTAAATAACATTGACATGGACCATTTGAAAGGCATGCGTACATTAACGCTGCATAATTGTCGCATGCCGTCATTAGTATCTATGCCACGGCATGCTCAAATATGCATGAAATTTAAACACACGTTTGTTTAATCTCACCAATGCTTCACGAAGCGATAGCTAGCGACAGTTACGTTTGGAAACTTAAGTACTGGATAGTTTACATATGGTTAGATTCGAATCAGTGACTGTTATAGTCCACATGTTATGAAAAGTGTGTGTTATTGACCACTGAACTTGAATAATCATAGCTTCCTTGGATCATTTCGCTTTGATGTTCTGTATTCGTCTTTCGGACGATGATTTGCTGTACCTAATGTACACACATCAAAAGTGTCTAGGGATCAAGCATTTTTATGCGGATTTCTTGAGATTGAGATGTGGCTTTGTAATAAATTTATGATTTTATAAATTTATATGGATCCTTTTTGGTGCATTTCATAATTTGAATCAGGAACTGTGAATCAAATTCGAGTAAAAGATGAAAATCAGCTGTCAATATTTTCCCTATAAAAACATACAACGCATTGAAGACATTATTAGTGCTACTGTTTCCCTACTACTGATTAAAACCAACGTTATTATGGAGCGGCGACGTCATTTAAGCAGGGAAGAAATGCTCAGAGCCGTGGGAATGATAGAAGCTGGTTCCCGGCAACGTACTGTGGCTTTAGCTCTGAATACAAGTCAGAGTGTTATCAGTCGACTTTGGACACGTTACCGAAGCACTGGTACCGTGGCTGAGCGCCATGGAGGACGGTATCGCTGCACCACACGGAGACAAGACCGATACATTCAAATCTTAACTCGAAGAGGTCCAACAATAACCGCCATGATGTTAGCCGTGAGGCTTCATCACTCTTCAGGGAACTTAATTAGCGACCAAACAGTCAGAAACCGCTTGCATGAAGTGAACCTTCATTCCCGAAGACCGCTACGGGTACCACCTATAGCAATGCACAATCGTAGGATTCGATATCAATGGGCTCTTGAACACAGAAATTGGGCAGAAGAACAATGGCGTTTCGTGTGCTTTTCTGATGAGTCTCGTTTTGGTATGAGACCGGATACAAGACGTATACGACACTGGAGAACCCCTGGACGCCAACAGCGATTAAAATCCTGCCAGGAAGTCCATCCTTATAGTGGTGGAACCATCATGGTATGGGCGGGTATTTGGATCGGCGGAAGAACTGAGTTGATTTGGATCAGAGGCAACCTCAACGCTCAAATTTATGCTGAGACGATTGTATCAGACGTCATCGTTCCTCTACAAGTGCAAATCGGTCCCTTATTTCAGTTAATGCATGATAATGCACGACCGCACACCGCAAGAGTTGTAAGACAGACTCTCGCCGCAGCTAACATCAATGTCCTGCCCTGGCCTGCTCAGTCGCCAGACTTGAACCCGATTGAGCATGCATGGGATATGCTACAGAGAAGAGCTCTGCCGAATATGGAGGGTATCCAGTCGCAAGAAGACCTTTTTTTGTTGTTGCAACGAACATGGGCGGCCATTCCACAGCGTGATTTGGATGAACTCATTTTGAGTATGCCAAACCGATGTTCTTGTGTTGTTAGTGTTCGCGGTAGAAACACGGATTATTAATTGTTTAAGTTACCCAATAAAATTTTAAAGAAAACTGTTATTTCAGTCTTTTTTTCGAACTTTAATGTTAGTGGTTCAAATGTCAAAAATCCCTTTATTAGGAAAATGGCAAATTTCTTTATTAATGCAAAGGTGACTTGGTTTATCGTTACTGTGACAAACGAAAACACTTTATTTGATGAATCCTTAAAGAAATAAAAAAAAAAATATCAATCAGGAGAAAAGTTATTGCAAAAATATATGTTGATCCCTAGACACTTTTGATGTGTGTAGTTGGACCTACCTATACCGTTAACATTATGCTTGTATTCTTTTCTTAGATGTGTGACTTGATATGTTTGTCATTTTTAGGGTTTGGTAGTGGAAATGGCAAAAACGGAACCCTTAAGTTATCATGTCCGTATGTCACATGCATTTTCAAAGACTACTCACAATGAATATTGATGAAATTTGGTGATAAGGTGTCTTGTAGTAGCCGTACATTTATGTTTGCTAAATTTTTTTTAGCAAACATTAGTATGTGAGACGTCATGCGAGAGGTCTTTTAAAAAAAACTTGTTTAATTAATTGAATATTTTTGGAAATAATCGCTTCGAAAGTTGCATAAATTGTGTGTTATCTTTTGAAGCCCCTTATCTTTTAAACCGTGTGTCCAAAAAATATGAAAAAAATCACAAAGGTAGCGCTTAATAAATACTTTAAATTAAAATTATTTTCGACATGATCGGATATAACGAAAAACTGTTTTCTCAACAAAAGGGCGTAAGCATAAGGGACATACGCTCTGCTACGGTACAATTATTCAAATTAGATTTTTTCATATGTGCCTAGTGCATTTATTTGTAATAACTAAAATAAACTTTTAATTGGCCTTCTTTATGTTATTTGTTATTCTTAACTATTGTGTTTAGCTGTAAGTTTTCTTAAATTTTTAAATAAAAAAATTAAATAAATAACTGCTTCTAGCCCTGTACTGAGCATGGTCCGACATGCTTTTGCCAGGTTTTTAGTTTGTTTATAAACAAAGCATTTGCCAGTGATCTAGATCTCATTAAACTAGACGTAAACAGACCAAAACTCATTTTTACGTGAAGTAACGACTCCTAAAACCACATCTTTCTGGCAGTAGCCACGGTAATGTTTTGGTTCATGTTGATACCATTATCAATCAGTTCATTCTGAAGATTTCAAGACTTGTTTCAACTAGTCGTCTCAACAGTACCTAAAGCAATTAAATATCCGTTTATATCAAAGCCTCTGTATCTAATCGTTCGTGTAAATAACCTTTACGGTTGACTTCATTCAGGGTCGGTAACGAAACTATTGTTAAATTATAGCTGTCCAACTGAAACTAAATCTTACAATCATTGGAATTCGTCAGAAAATTCAGTCGAAATAAAAGTGTCTTCTCGACGTTACGACTTCTTAATGACTCACAATTTCATTGAAGATTCAGTCAACCATCGGCGCTAAAATGAGCTCTAAATCTTAAGAATGTACGCACGTTATTTCCTTTAATTAATTAAAATGAAAACTAAGTTTAAGAGTGCAAGTATTTATTTCAGATAAGCTGTTATTCGCGGCTCCTCACGCGTGAATGTTGGTTATCGCGTCAGTAATGTGTAAAAACTTGAATATCTTCAAAACGCCTAAACAGATTTGGATCAAACAAAGCTAAGAATCATCTCGATTAAATTAGCTTTCTAATAAAAAAAACCGCATTTAAATCCGTTCATCCATTTCTACGCTAAAATGCTACAGACCGACACCCATACACGTTAAAGACGACCTAAGGTTGTAAACATAACCTATAGATAAAATATCAATATTTTTCTTCTGCACTGATTTTATCTAACTAACAATTCAGCATAATAATACTATTTATTTCTCATGTAAAATGAACACGAGTGTAACAAGTATTCTTCACGAACAATGGCCCAACCAGGAGGCTAAATATTGTTTTCTAAGTCCAAGTTAAACTATTATTCTTAACGTCTACACCTGCCGTGAATATAATGATAATACAAGCCACTACTCAACACTGAGTGGAAATAATTACGTTTTACAGCTAACTTGCTCAGATTAACGCAGAAGTGGGCTAATCAAAACAATGTGGACAGTAAAATGACGGTTCTGAACGAACATTCGGCCATTACCGTAACATAACGGGTGTCTTAACCTTTCCGTAGTTCCCAGAGTGAAGCGAATTTGTGTTTTTGTTAGAATATTATAAACTGGAGCACAAATACCATGTTCTTGGATAGATTTTATAGAAATTGTGGTCGATTTGTGGACTTTTTTCGGCTTTTGTCTTCCTAGGTACTACCTAGTAAATAGTATACAGAATTATGTGTAATTGTTTTTTTCGATTTACCTAGAATTAGAAAACGTGTACCTAGGTACAGTGGCAGGTGCGTCGGAAACTCGACCGGACACTGGCATAAAGCCTCATTAATTGTTAACTGTTTGTCTTGACGTTCCAAAAGTTTGAAATAATGACGAAGAAGAAAACGAAAAAAACAATCGGGAGAATTGAAAGAAGCGTCAAGACGAATAATCTGAAAAACTATTGAAATGTAAATGAATAAGATTACAGATTGTTAAATATATAGTATCGTTTCTGGGCAAATGAAATAGCGTTTAATTCCTCATCCCTTGGAGAAACAATCCCGGCTACGCACCCCAAAGCTAGCAAACTCACGTCTCAGTACCTATTACAGAAGAAAACAGACCGTCTGCCTGTTTCGGTAGCGCAGGGAGAGCTTGTCTGGATAATGCAATGCGTGCAGTTGCGCAATAGTTTGTAGACTTGATGCCCGAACGGGACACCACATTGAGCCCAACAAATCGGTGTGTTTTATATCGGTCATTTTATATTCTCTGGTGTACCTAAGACTTGTCTTCTAAAAAAAGAATGAAAGCAAATTTGGTAAACATTGACTCTAAAAAAATGCAACAACGTAGTTACAATTATTATGTGTGTGACTTTATATTCAACTTTATTTTCAAGTTTCTAGTTCCTACAAATTTTTTATTACTTTTCGCGGCCTTTATGTTTTTTCAAAGTAAATTGTTAGTGTTATTAGTTTAACGACAGCTGCTAACTTCTATTGTTTACAGCATAATTACTTTATTTTTGGTTTTAGGTTTATAGTAATATCCTCAAAACCGACTTTCAATCTCAATGTACAATTTCAACAGAGTGTCCAAAAACAGGTGATATTTTAGTGCAATAGGCAAAGAAAGACATTACTTTTATGGGGTTTTAATTTTAAGCACTGGGTCCTTTTTAACTATGTTTTTTTTTTATTTCGAAGCAAGCTTGCACGAATTGGCGCATGCGTGGTGCACTCAAAGATGTCCGCGTGAATGCGCGATGCATTTCTAAGCGCAGCTTTCTATAAAACCATTATGTCAAGATTTTGACAGTTAAAAGCGCGGGCTTGACGTTAAAACGAAAAAAAAGATAGTGATTATGGACCTAGCATTGAAATTGTTAATTGGATACAAATCCTCTTTATATTTCTTATTGTTATTCTTTAAAATTAACCTCTAACTTTTTCCAACGATCATGAACTGTGAACTCCAATTACCTTTTAGCAGTTTAACCATCGAATGGCATATTATTGTTGCATAAAATATCTTGTACGCGTATACTGATAATAATCATATCGTAGATACACACCGTACATACTTATACATAAAACAAATGCAATTATCACGTTCGGTCGTTTCTTACACGATACAGCTGTCGCAGCAACATTACAATGGTCCAGACAAACTACGTTGAGATAACAAAACATTATGAACGTAATTATGTACGTACGTTAGCTATGTACTGAAAGAAAGAATTATTATTGAACGTAACAATATTGAAGTAATTACAACTGTATTTTTTAACAAAAAAGGAATATTATGTATAATGTTTTCAATAATTTCACTTAGTGGGTCTGTGTTAAGTGGGTATTTACTGAAGCTTATTGTCGTATTGTTAGTTTACCAAATTATTTATATAATACTTATGTAAAGATTCGAGGTGCCGCCGGCGAAAGCTAATTCCATTTTTTTTAAATGACTCCCTAATTAGTGTACAAGCCCTGTGACTTCACAAAGATACAAGTCACAGACACAAAGTACACCCAGACTCGGAATAACAATTTGTGGATCACACAAAGTGGTGTCCTGTGTGGAAATCGAACCCACGACCTCTTGCGTAGCAGTCGGATACGTTTCCACCCAGGATAAAACTTTGTGTGATGAGCACGATGGTTTATTCTGTGTCTGGGTGTTATTTATCTATAATATGTATGTATTTAGAAATATATAAGTATGTTTATCAGTTGTCTGGTTTCCATAGTACAAGCTCTGCTTAGTTTGGAATCAAATAGGATTTTGTGAGTTGCCCCAAGATATTATTATTATAGTAGTTGGCAAATCTAATAGTTGCTTAGATTTATTCATAACATTGTGAAAACATCGCGTTAAAAATGCAACTCTATTCGACTTTGAGTCAAGATCACATCGTAATAATCAATGGTTTATCGATTTTCCATCCGGTAGTTGGTCGTAAAAACTTAGGCAAGACAATTTGCTGTGTTGCCTGTGCAAAAAATGCCATAGTTTGCACTCGTGGGATAGCTGCATAGAGGTCTGTACACATAAGCGATTAAAAAGTTTGAATAAATGTAGTAATATTTGTTGTGATAGCACGTGTTAAAGGAGTAATGAATATAAATTTTGTGTTGTCTGTAAGGTCGGTTTACGGACGATATTTTATTTTACGTGATAACGTCTTATGAAAACATTAATGACATATCGCTATTCGCTGTTGCTTAGCAATCAATCAATAACGTTAGTTCCAATTGTGTTGTATGTCATGTGGCTGCAATCGCCATTCGCTGTTGCTTAGCAACCAATCAATAACGTGACTTTTTTAGACACTTTCGCACGTGCATCGATTTACAATTATTTTTTGACGATATCACGTCAAAAAATAATTGTTGGCAACCAATCAATATCGTGACCGTTGCTTAGCAACCAATTAAAATATAATTTTTTTTCAAACTATTATTATTTTATTAAGTAAGTAACAATTTGATGTTTTCTGTTTGATAAAATCAAAATTTGAATATCAGGTCTACATTTTTGCTAAGTTTAAAAAAATTCCAACTAAAGCAAAAACTGACCTCCAATGAAGCTGACCTTCTCCTCCTAAAAGTCCATGTCAGTGGATCCGCCCTTTATACTAAGGAAATGATTTATTATTAGTTACGAAACTTATATCCTAGAAAAAAAAAAACAATTATAATAGGTACTTTATTTTTTTATTTTTTTTATAACGACTCCCGCATTGGGATACAAGCCCTGTGTCGTTGGGGACTTTACAAACATACAAGTCACGGACACGAAGTACACCCAGACCCAGAATAACAATTTGTGGATCACACAAAGTGGTGTCCCGTGTGGGAATCGAACCCACGACCTCATTTTTTTTTCTTTTTAATGATAACTAGCAATATGGGATTTTGGTCCCACATTACTAGCAATTCTGTTAACCCCTCCAGCTAAGCTCAATGACTTGTGGGTTCACGTCGCCGTCAGTAGTATAATAGGTAGGATTCGAACCCCCGACCTCACGATTGCGAGACCGATGCCTTAGTCATTAGGCTATCGCCGCTTGCGTAGCAGTCGGACCACAGAGGCTGTCGATTTTAATTTCAGATTAATGAAACTGGTAAACACACGACTTTAAAAAAATAATGTCATATGTTATGATTATATCTCACGTATGTTTATTTTTAGTCGTGTGTGAACGCGCCTTATAAAGATATTGTGATAGTTACGCGTTGTACGAACGGTGATGCATTAGAGAAATTGTGAATCAATCGTGTTAGAAGATTTGCGATAAGGAAATTATCTTTAGAAAAACATTAATTATGATACTTGGATTATTGAAATTCATAAAAGTTATCGTTTTTCTTCCGGTCCGATGAGATTTAAAGAAAAATAAAGAATTGGAACCAGTTGTCCGTTTTTTGTATTTCTGACTCTACTCTCTTCTCTCGTATTCTTTCTTCCGGCTGACTACCCTGTTGGTGGTTAGTGACCCTGACTGCTAAGCCAGAGGTCGTGGGTTCGATCCAGGATAAAACTTTGTGTGATGAGCACAATGGTTTATTCTGTGTTTGGGTGTAATTGAAGAAGAAGCGGCGGTAGCTTAATGGCTAAGGCATCGGTCTCGCAATCGTGAGGTCGCGGGTTCGAATCCTACCCATAATACTACCGACGTGAACCCACTCCTAACATAAGCCTTTGAGCTTAGCTGGAGGGGTTAACAAGATTGCTAGTAATGTATAGACTCTATCTCACATTGCTAGATTTTGCAAAAAAAAAAATAACAATAAAAAAATGTCTATTAAATAGATGTATTTAGAAATTTATAAGTATGTTTATTAGTAGTCTGGTTGCCATAGTACAAGCTCTGCTTAGTTTGGGGTCACAAGACGTGTTGTGAATTGTCCCAAGATATTATTATCTATATCTATACTTCTATATCTATATCTATACTTCTACACTAATATTATAAAGAGGAAAGATTTGATTGATTGTTTGTATTGAAAAGGCTCCAAAACTACTAGACGGATTTGAAAAATTCTTTCATCGTTGTGAAGCTACACTAACCCCGGGTGACATAGGCTATTTTTTATCCCTATATTCCCACGGGAACGGTAACTACGCGGGTGAAACCGCGAGGCATCCGCTAGTTAGGAATAAAATTAAACAAACTCTTTGCTGACTAGTTTTCTTTGTCTTAGGATATACAATGGCTGTTCACCGATTTGGGTGTAAAAAATGGTGAAAATAATGAATCACGCAGTACGTTTCCTCCCTTACTAGCTTCAGAGAAAGTTCTGACATCCAATATTCCCCTTTAAAGTTGAAATATTAAGAATCATATGTAGTGTATGTCCGATTTATAAAATAACTAGCTGTCCTCGCGTCCTCGAAATTTGCGAAACTTCGTCTACGTAAATTTTCCCCGTTTTTGCAACATTTCTCATTGCTGCTCCGCTTCTATTGGTCGTAGCGTGATGTTATATAGCCTATAGCCTTCCTCGATAAATGAGCTATCCAACAATGAAAGAATTTTTCAATTCGGACCAGTAGTTTCTAAGATTACCGCGTTCAAACAAACAAACTCTTCAGCTTTATAATATTAGTATAGATTGGTCCAAATTATCCGTAGGTATGTACCTAGTAGTTTCAGCTTTGCGTTCATAACATCAGTCAGGATATTTTAAGGTAGGTAAATAAGTTTATTAGTATTATTAGAAGGTAGCTATGGCGTCCACTCCACAGAATACGTTACATATGAGACGTGTGAATGTGAAAGATGTGTATCGTTAGCTACCATTCTGCTGCCAATTCTTATGCTAATGCGATTCCCAGGAGGTTACGTTCGGTCAAGGTAACTGTGTCATCAATGCACGAGCTCATCTCATTATGTCGGGTAATGGCGCCATTAATTAAATTTGTAGATCATTAGATACTCGAATTAATTGTGTTAATTGTTTCTACGGTAACACCCACCTTGTAGTATTGTCTTTACTAATCGAAAAGAACTTCCGCAGTAGGAAAAACCGTCACTCTCATAGTCTGAGGGGACAGGACTTCTATATGACCGGAGAGAACTTTGGCGTGCTTTCGATCGATGGTTTAACGTGCTCTCCAAGACATGGAGAGGTGTGACCTAAGAACAAAAGTTAGAGGGTTCTGAAGGTGTGACTAGAGTGGTAATGTCGCATTATCTCCTAGATATCCCAATTTTCTTGGTTGCCTGCTACTGAGTCACGGACCCTGTACACTTAACCTATTATCTACTTGAAATACCTAAATATTGTTACCATTTAATTTTTTTTTCTTCATTTAAATAGAAGTACCTGGATGACCGAGCTTTGCTCTGCATATTTTTTAAGCGACGTTTTCTAAAAATGAAACCCAGCTAGATCGATTTATCGTCCTCGAAACCCTGCTGCATATTAAATTTCAAGAAAATCGTTTCAGCCGTTTCTGAGATTCAGATTATGGGTCTTTCAAATAGAGCGGGTCGATATTAATAATCTGTGGCGGCCATTTTGATTTGGCGGCATCTGTCAAATCTGTTTTTTCTTATTCAGTCACTGATGCCAAATCACCATGGCAAGTTACACGGTTGAGCAGCATGTGCAAATGATAAAACTTTATTATCAAAATGAGTGTTCGTTAGTGAAAACGTTGCGCGCATTGCGCCCATTTTACGGCAGACGCGGTGGCCCTTCAAAGTCTACTCTCCAACGATTGGTGACTAAATTCGAGACGACCGGTTCGGTAAACAACCAACCAACACCTTTACGTCAAAGGAACGCCAGATCGGCCGAGAACATCGCCGCTGTACGTGAGAGTGTTCAGGAGACTCCGAAGCAGTCGATTTCTCGCCGTGCACAAGAACTCGGCCTTTCGCAGACTTCAACTTGGAGAATTTTGCGTCGGGACTTGGGTCTGCATCCATACAAGATCCAACTGACCCAGGAGCTCAAAGTTAATGACCATAGACAACGCCGTGTGTTCGCTGAATGGGCGTCGGAACGCTTGGAAGAGGACCCCGATTTTGGCCAAAAAATAATCTTTAGCGACGAGGCACATTTTTGGATGAATGGTTTTGTTAATAAGCAAAATTGCCGTATATGGGATGACCACAACCCACATGAGGTTCACCAGATAGCAATGCATCCACAAAAAGTAACTGTTTGGTGCGGATTTTGGTCTGGCGGCGTCATTGGTCCGTACTTCTTCGAAAACGAAGTTGGCGAGGCCAGCACCGTCAACGGTGAGCGCTACAGATCAATGATAAACAATTTCTTTTGGCTTAAATTGAACAATATGGACGTGAATGACATGTGGTTCCAGCAAGATGGCGCTACTTGCCACACAGCGAACGACACAATCGACATTCTGCATGAACGGTTTGCGGGTAGGGTTATCTCTCGCAGAGGTGACGTGAATTGGCCACCAAGATCGTGTGATTTGACTCCGCTAGACTTTTTCTTGTGGGGTTTTCTGAAGTCGCAGGTCTATGCCAATAAACCACATTCGACCGTTGCCCTGAAAGCCAACATAACGCAGGCCATCGCTCAGATTCAGCCGGATCTATGCAGCAGAGTCATTAAAAATTGGACCTCTCGGATTTGTGCCACCATGCGAAGCCGCGGCGGACATTTGAACGATGTCATATTTCATGCATAATGGCATAAACGGGCCTTTCAAATAAAAAATAAATTTCGTTAATATCTCACACACATCTAGTTTTATTCAATTTTAACATCGACCCGTCTTTGTTGAAAGACCTTTATATAGGTACAACGTTATTTTTGGTATAGTGCAAACCTGAAAGTAGTTTGTTTTTGTTTGTTTGGGTGTCTGAAGTTTGCACTGTGTCAAAAATAACTTTGTATACATATACTCGTAGGTATACAAGAGTTGCTCGTTTAAAAGTAATAGATATTGTCTCGCGGAACAGGTACGGCTCTACCGTAGTGAGCACGGCAGGCATGCCTACATTCTTAACTGGTTGACTAGCTAATTTTTGTAGAGTTATATCCAAGGTAATGTTATGTCCATAATTAAAATTAAATAATCAAAACTCAAAGGGAACCATGTATGAAATGTTACCTATGTAGTAGGTAACATATGTATTCACGCAGTAAAATTTTAGTCAAAATCTAAATTTTTGGCTTTGGCTACCATGCCCATAATCTTATTTAGAGGTTGATCCACGCCTGCAGCGGAGCTTTCACACCAAATTAAATGAACTAAGACTTATATTTGAAGTCCCAAATATTCAGTATCACAGAAGACAACGCTACGATATAATAATTATCGTCGTCAGCTTTAATTGGTCCATTGGTGGCTTCTGGACATAGGCACTCCTTTCACAACGACACTCCCGCACTTCTTTCCAATAAGCTAGATTTATAGGTAAACAATAATTCCAAAAGACTAATTAGTAAATAAAACTAGCATCAAAACTATCAATGATTAAATCGATTAAATTAAATTTTGTGTTAAATATTTATTTTATCATAAAAATAAATGAATTAATTAGAAAAAAATGTGACGTCATTGGCTTGCTTTTGTATAAGATCTCCTTATAAAATCTGCGTTTTGACATTTCTTAATCCCTCCGAAAAATAATCCTGGGTACGCCTAAGACCACAACAGTTGGTCTCCCGCGACGCAAGATTAGACGGCATTGGTCTGGCGTCGCTATTCTTGTGCATCTGCACGCACACAATGAATCACTCATCACTTCACGCGTATTATTTCAATAGACGCTAACCACTAATACTCCAATTAAGTTAAAAGCAGCAATCGTGGTGGCCATTCATCCGCTACTAATCGGATCTCTGTAAGTGGTACTAGGGTTGTCACTTATTGTTTTTAAACTTTTACGATTTTCACACATATTACAACTTAGAAAATTTCAGTTAATAGTTAGTTTTTTATTCGTATTTCTGTAATTATTGCATATATAGGTTGATTTTTAATATACTGATAACCTCCCGCTCGTGGCTTCTTTACATAATACTAAATGACTTTGTAATGTCAATTTTGAAAAATATTTAATATTTTAACCCTTATTCACCTACTACTTGTTTTTGGAGTTATGACCGAAAAGCGTACCCCTTACAGACTATTTTACTGGATTAAATAGTAGTTTGTTGTAAGGTTTGGGCTTTAAAATCGATATAATATATACATTTAGATTTTTATATCGATTTTTCTCCAGTAAAATAGTCTTAAGTGGTTAAGGTCATAACTCCACTTCTTTGTGTGATTAAGTGTTAATATATAAAATATTTTTGAAATTGATATTACAAAGTCATTTAATGTTATGTAAAGGAGCCAGTTGTAGTAGATAGTTGTGTGACAATAGTAGGTGGTTGGTAGTAAAGGGTTAATTTGTATTTATTTAAAAAAATATATATTACGAAGTTATGTAATATAAAGAAGCCACGAGCGGTAGGTTGGATGCTTAGTATATTACAACCATTTAACTATTACACCCTGTATTTAAATAATACATTTACCGTATTTTGAAAAAATTCTAGCATAAACAGTGAATTAGTTAAATAACAACAATTTTTTTGTTTGCTAACACTGAGAATTTAAAATATTATTTTGACAACCCTCAAGTGCAGCGCCAGCAAATAGGTATATTTTCAAGTATTTGATTTTCCGAAACCTTAAACCACCAACCCACGAACCATATTGTATAACTAGCTTTCGCCACCAGCTCTGCCTGCAATAAAAACCACGAACCATATTGTATAACTAGCTTTCGCCTGCAGCTCTGCCTTCTTGGATGCCGGTTATCGCGATAAAAACTAGATAGCCAAACATTTTAAACTGAACTCCATATTAAGCCTCTAATCAATTACCTGCGGCTCAAACTGCGTGTATACCTAAACAACAACTTTAATAAAAACTTTTTTTACAAAAAATAAATATAAGGTAACTAAAAAGCAAAAAATAATATAAGTAGGTACAAGAAGAAAAAAATATTTAACATTTTGAAGCAATGTTTATTATTAAATAGTTCCGCTGGTCATCTGTAGTCTTCATCCATGGTGCTTTTTAAGAGTAAATGACTTCAATAAAAATATAATTTTGTTATATTTTGTTGCAATTCGTGTGCAACAAAATATAACAAAATTATATTTTTTTGAAGTCGGTTTATAAGTATCAAATTCCGGGTCCTTATTCACTATCTTTTTTTTTCGTTTTCGCAGCCCGCGCGTCTAACTGTCAAAATCTTGTCATAATGGTAAATGAAAGAAAGCTACGCATTAGAAATGCATCGCGCATGCGCGCGGACGTCTTTGAGGAAACGAAAAAAATCATACTGAATAAGGACCCCGAACAAATATTTTCACCTAACAGGAGATGAATTTTCAAAAGTATCAAGAAGATAATTTTGAAAATTCTATACTTATTATCATTCTATGCAAAATATCATGTACTTAATCACGGTGGTCTTAGATGTTGATTGATCAGTCAGTCAACAAGTCATTAAAACTAACTGGTTGACTGACTGATCAATCAACATCTATAACTTTACTTTAAATTGAATATAACAATAACATTGATGTGAACATTGCACCCTAGTACTGTTGCACAAACTTATGTCTTAGTGGTCTTGACCCACATTAGATGTATTATTTTAATTATGACCAATGTGCAAATTTTGTTAAGGCGCGCAAACCGCGTGCCTCTTGTATTGCGAACATTGAGTACAATATAACGCAAATAGTTTTATTGTTTCTAAAGTTCGCATCGTTTTAAGTATTAATTTAATTTGTCAACGTAGTTATAATTTTATTAAGGCTATTTAGTTTTTATAAAAACAGTGCGCACGCGGCAGCGTTTGTTACAATATTTTTATATACGTACATTTGTCCAAATTCCGTCCGAAACTTTGATGCGGTTTAAATTAACTGGAAAAAGGTATTTTAGAGGACTGATTGAGCACATTTTTTCCTCTAACCAAAACTTAATAAACATTGGTTTCATATCAATGAAATGTTATGCATAATATAGAACTGCCCGCATGATCACCTTATTTATAATTCCCGCTATTTTTTTGACCGTAACATAAAGGAATAGTGGATTACCTAATTGCCAAATACACACACTACAATGACCAGGCGCGGATCCAGATCCACTTTGTTCTATGTGGGGCAACATGTGACCCAACCGGCCAAGGGTAAGTCGGTACATCAGACACTACCACCTATTAGGAATTCCCTGTCAAAACACCTGTACAATGTCAAAATTCTCAAAAAAGGGCTTCTCAAAAACTCGTGTCTTTTATAGCCCCTGTTGAAACCATTGACATGAGAGCAGGGCTGCGCCAAACTAACAACAAAATTGACCACTTTATAAAAAAGAGACAAAGCTACTTTGTGGAAAATATTTGTCTCTTTCACGCTTTGCAGTCAATATTTCCAATCAGTCAATTTTCCCTTCATTGAAAGGGATGGCGCGGTCCAGGTCTATACGTCAATGGCTCAACCCTCGCCTGACAATGACAGCTCAACACTTGTAATATCATTTAACAATCGACTATTATCATATTTGCAAGAATGAACGACGAGATAACGAGAACACACAATTATCGGAACAACTTACAAATCAAAGTAGGCGCCATTGCATTCGGTAATTGATCTAACTTTTTCACGGATTTCGTGCGTACTACTGAATCATAATCACGTGTTTCGTGACTACAAACCGTTTGTCGCTTCACTGTGTTATTCGTTTGATCAATTGTATTCTTTAGTAGTTAATCTTCATTATTCGCATTCGTCACTTGGTGAGCAGACAAGTGTTCAGCTGTGGATAAGTAGGCTGTGCGTTTCAACTCCGTTTATGTTGATTGGATGTGACGGTTGTTGATTCTATGAGATTTCTCGTTTATATTACAAATTAATGTTGCAATAATGATTATTGGCGGAAGTATGATTGTCAATAGATATTTTTTTTCTAACTACGGGTTTTTTTTTTAAATACAAATCCCGCAGTAGGGTACAAGCTGTATCGCGTGAGACTTTACAAATACACAAAGTTTGAAATCTATATAGATTATATATATATATATATATATATAGGTACGCGTAAAAGGAGAAGCTGACTGACTGACTGACATATCAACGCAGGGCCTAAACTATAAGGGTTATAGGTTCCTTTTATAACGTAGGGGATCACAAAGAAAGGGTTATTTAAAATTCACCCCCTAAGGGGTAAAACAGGGGTGCAAAGGTTAGTGTGAATCTTTGCCGTTACAATATTTTGGCAACAATCTGGCATCCACGCGGGCGAAGCCCAGCCTAAACAAAAAAGCCCCGCCTAAATAAAATAAACTAAGTACCTAGTTAAGTTTTAGTATGTTTCAAATATGCATCATCAAAAAACAGTTTTAATTGTAATCGATTGCAAAATTGGAGATTACAACCATTTATTTAAATTTATCAATCTAATCGAAAATCGTGTTACAGACATTGATTAATCGACTAAATTGTTATCGATTAATCAGAAAATCGACTAGTCATAACAAGGCATTGACAGATAATAATTCAAGAAGGGTTAAATTACTATTTGTCACGATTACGACATATAAGATTACCTGCAATTGTTTCGTAAAGTATTGCCACAATAAAAAACCGGCTTGTAATAAATTCAGGCTTGCTGTACCGGTGTATAACTTGCAAGTAGGTATTACACAAATAAATCAATCAATCAGATTAATAACTGACAGTATTTAAATGTGATGAAAACTTGATGACTGCAGTAGATGCAATGATATGGTAGATGTACCGGTTTTGTATACTAGCGGACACCCGAGACTTGGTACGCGTAGATTCCGTTCCCTTATGATGATGTATTTTACACATAAACTTTTTCTTGAATCAGTTTATCTATTACTAAAAACTCCATTTAATTCCGTTGCGAAGTTCAAAAGATCTAAGTATACATTTCTCATTTATCATAATCAAAATGTACAATGTCCACCTGGATCTTTATTCACTGTTTTTTTTTTGTTTTCGCGGCAAGCCAACGCGAAATGGGGCATGCGCGGTGAGCTCAAAGATGTCCGCGCGCATGCGCAATGCATTTCTAAGTCCCGTTCTCTATATACCATTATGACAAGATTTTGACAGTTAAAAGCGCGGGCTTGACGCGAAAAAAAAAGATAGTGAATAAGGACCCTGTGAAGGTGATAACATTTGCATTGATGCCTAGACTCTAGATATTGTGTACTTAACGAAATGTATCCGTTAAAAAGATTTTTAAAAATAATGTCATAGTTCATTATTATTATTAAATTTATTTGCGGTTGGTAAATTAATCGTGGCCTATGTTGATGTATGGGGATAACAGTTTTCCAACGGCAAAATTAAGTTTGTAATATTTAACACCTGTTTTTTTCACTAACGTATCACTATATAAAGTTGTCGTATACATAAAATTGATCGTCTCGCCAAAACGAAGCTCCATGGTAATTCCAGCTTGATATGTATCATATTATAATTTGTTCTAGGGAACCCGTACTATTAGAAAACCTACTTAAAAGCTATAGGTACAGTTAGGTTTCCTTTCATTTTATTTTTATTAGGTAGTCAGTACCAGTACCACAGACAAAATAGAGTTACTACCAGTAGGTACCTACGTACATAACCACCTACCCACTCACTACTATTCCTTTCCACAACTGAGTCTTGATTTGACACTTGATTAAATAAAATAATAGAAACAAGAGGCTGTTCAAATTTGGAACCAATCGAAACTGTGTGAGAAACCACAAAAGACAGAGTACAGTTTGAACCAAGAACCAACAGACAATTTGTAACAACTCCGGCGCATTATCTCCGTCCCTTAGCGATTGGCTATGGAATTTGGATCAGCTACCTAACATTCCATTCTCACTGGACTAGATCAATTTAGCTAGGCCATGAAATCGTAGCCACCGTGGTGAACTGTGATTTTCTCTGGCGCGCGTTGATAATTTAACCTCATTATTGGATGCCCTACGTGCCTACATAATAGTCGTTTGAGAAAGATCAGTTAGAAATACTTATTTTATGAATAATCTTTTTATAAATAAAAACTACAACATCCGCATTTAAAAAATACACTTCGGTATTTACGTATCGATGCCCGGAAAAATACAGTGAATAGAGAGCTCTGTGAGATCCATAAATGTTGGTGCAGAGTCTGAACTAGATATTAGAATTCGTGGGCGTACCCAGATTCATTTTTCGGTTCGGATGGGGGAGGGGGTAGGTTAAAAGGTACAATTGGCTAAACACCGGTCAAGGGTGCACCCCCCTGGATATCATAGATCTGTAAGTATGCAGCCAGCCTTCTGGGAACGTTACCAGTTGACATCGATGGGGAGGAATTGGGCCTAAACGGTTTTGTATCCTCCCTTTTTTATTTTCTTTTTGTAAATATCTTGTATATAATAAGTAAAATGTAAATAAATATAAATTATTTTCTATATTAAATAATCACGAATAACTTTCTGTAAGTTCGAAATCTTTGCGATTTGTACGAGTACTTTTGATACTTTTAGAAACTGTTGAGTTGATTGCGTGAATGCGTACGATAGAAATGTTGTAGGTACTTGCTGTCGTTATAGAATTGAAACGTAACATTTATAATAGGTTGTGTTACAAACGTATTTACAGTTCAAAAGTTAAATGAATGGTAGCTACTCACGCGATAATACGTTAATTTAACTGAGAGAAAGCAACGCTGGCAATAATAAGAACTACTAGAGACCACATCAACTAGAGAAGTAGATTAAATGGTAGGAAAAAGAAGAACAGAAGCAGTATGAGTAGGGGAGTGCTCGAACTGTGGTCTTATATAGGAGAGAGCTCTCTTTCGCTCATGTGATCACGCTTATGTAAAGATTAAGCTTAACGGCATATATGACACTTTTTGTTTATTCTACGACGTAAATTAGGTACCTATATTGGTCTCTGATAGAAGACGAAGATAGAACAAAGTGGCGTGCAATTGGAGAGGCCTATGTCCAGCAGTGGACTGCGATGATGATGATTGGTCTCTGCAAAAATTTTTTCTCTCTTTGTCTTTTTTTTTTCCATTTTGAGATACGAAAACAAAAAAAAACCGGCCAAGTGCGAGTCGGACTCGTGCACGAAGGGTTTCGTGCGGCAAAAAAATGCAGGTTTGTTGTATAGGAGCACCGTTAAATGTTTATTTTATTCTGTTTTTAGTATTTGTTGTCATAGCGGCAACCGAAATATATATATAACATTTTAACTCTCTAACTATCACGGCTTATGAGATACAGCCTGGTGACAGACGGATGGATAGTGGAGTCTTAGTAATGGGTCCTGTTTTAGCCCTTGGGTACAGAACCTCAAAAAAGCTACAGTTGAAATTAAAAAGTGATATAGGCAGACCACCAGAGGGCGTTACCGTCACAGTAGAACTGTTACGCGAACCCGGTATCGTGTCGTATAAACCCTATGACATAACAAGTAAAGATATTAGTTCCACCTTACGATGCCAAGTAAAGAATGGCAGGTTTGCAACCGTGACCGTTACGAATGTACGCTTTCACGAAAATGAATACGATTTACCTATTCCATGTACTTTGACTTACTGAGGTTTTGTTTTTGTTGCAGAATTAACTGATTGGACACGGAGAACCGCAGTTTTGAAATCTCTTTCGAAGTAAGTGTCTGCATAATTACGTACTTGGTTTAGTACCTTACTTAGTTTATTACCTCTACTTGTAGTACTAGGTACTTTTATATTTTTAAATTCAGAAACTGTCATAGAAAACTTTTTGAATGATGTAAGTAATGTGTTTATCGATATCGATATATCGATGTCTTTATTTTGTGGTCTTATCTTTAAGTATCGAAACAGATTTTATCATTAGTATAAGATCTAGGTTGGTATATTTTTTTTCTTTTTGTTTTAATTTTTACCTAACACGGAACGGAGAAGGTATATGCGTTTGGGTGAGTGTTTGTGTGTGCACTCGAATGTTGCTATTTATCTCTATAACGGTTTTTCCGATTCAGATGCGGTTTTCTGTAAAAGGTATGTAATTTGTCTGCAATGGTTCTTAGACATAAGGTTGGTTAAGGTAAAATAATAAACAAAATTAAAAATTTTGAAAACCCACGAAGAACTCAGACTTTGTAATAAGAAAAGTGTAAAATAAAATTTTAGACTACTCAGCTCTTAATGATCGGGCCATTAAGAGGTAAGTTGTAAGAAAATTCGTCGGGGGCTGCCAATGCCAAAGTCTGCTTTTTAATTTTGTTTTTTATAATCAGTCACAATATCACATTATCATGACTAGATTGTTTGATTGATTACGTATTTTCTTTAAACTATGAAAACATTTTGACTTTTTAAAAACCCCGTCTACTGACTTCATTACTCAATCTCGCTGATTGATCTATTAGCGCAATTCCCTCACGTCATGAGAATTCTTTATCTCCGCTTTCCTGCAACACATTTGTAAATTACAGATCGATAATTTGGTATAAATACATCTCGCGAGGCGTGCGATAATCGGTCAATCGATGTAATTATGAATCGATTCATTAAGCACAGCTCTATGATCAATCGATTTGATCACGCGTAACGTTATGTTCATTAGGAAGTTCTTCGTTGAAAGACTTTCTTCATCATTTCAGGAAATATGGTAATTTATTTTGGTTACGTTCATTCCTAGAACTAGCACTTATGGCAACGCTTTCACATTAGCATACCCGCATAGAATTTGTCAGAATGTAAGCTATAGCAATAATCGTTAAGTATAGCAAGTTTAGGGAATTCCTGCCTACCTATTTTGAGATAAATACCAAATATTTTAAGCAAAACAGACTGAAGTAGAGGATTATATTGTTATATTTTAATGAATGTATTAAAACTATCAAATCAATGTACCAGTGCGGTCCAAAAGTTTGTGGCTGGAGAAATTAGGTGGCTTAAAAAAAATGTCATTATGATTGTCGTTTATTCTGCTTATTCATGTATAGTTTTGTTGTTAGATCATAAACTCCTATAATTATACCTATGGTAAGAGAATATATTCGGGTGGGCACGCAACGCCTCTCCTACAACACTTAGTCCCTGGCGCACAATCTAACTCCAAAACTGTAACTTTTACCTTCTTGCTTAAAATATAAATTGTCAACTTTTTCCAAATGAGACTGTCTCTTATAAACTTATGATAACATTGAATACCTACTAAAATATTGAATACCAAGCCTGGGCTGATGTTTATGTAACCTAACTATTCATCCAAATAAAGTAAATGAACAATTACGAAAGCTATTCTGACCTCATGATCGTCACGTACCTGAGCAAAGCTTTCTACACAGTAGTAGTCTATGGACAGAATCTCCTATGAAACTGAATCTCATGATGAATCGATTTAAACTCATGACTTTTATTTTATTTTCAATCGTAAGTATACCTAATTTTGAAAAGTTTATCGAACTTTCAAACGATAGTGCGATCTTTTGTAACAAAGTATTTAATTTGTAATCGGCAATCGTTTACTTTCACAAGGCATCTAGGTATGTCCATCTTGATTTTGCAGAAAGTTTTTTTCTTCTGCCCACTTTTATACGCAGCGAATTTTGACCACTATCCATTTTTTTAAGCATTCATAACGTGTACATTCTTGTAGGTTTCTGGGTGAATATTTTATATAATTGTAAGGTTAATTCTAATCTGATGGTTAGCCCTTGTATGTGGAATTAGTGTCTAGATCCAGATTTCGAACCAGAAGCTGTCGACAAACCAAGATAACCAAGATCACCACGAACAGTTTAAGAAACCTGACTGGTTAACCGTGTCACAAATAAAACACCTTATTTATCTATAACTTTCCGAAAAGCAACTGTGATAAGTGACGTCAGTGAGCAGAAATTTCTCCATCCACGCATTTTTTCGACCTTTACACACTTACTATATCAGCTGGATATATATTTAAGGACACTTATACAAATCCAATTTTGACCGTACCATGCGGCTGCGTCTATCTAGGCCAATAATTAAATCTGTATGCATCTTTCGTTAGAATATATCGTCTGTGTTCTTGATGTCCGAGTTTCCCCGGACCTGTCCTGGATTTTAATCAAAGCCAAACAAGTATCCGACTCTCACTTTTCGTACAATATTGCAATTTTAAAACCTGCTTGCTTTTACTGTTCTACTCGCGTGTAATATATTGTTTTATGCAATATATACTTGTATACTTCGGTGGTCATGACCTCGGCCATCCAACTTTTTAATAAAGCAAACATAAGAGCAGAATTAGTTGATACAGAAACCTCAATTATTATTTCGCTGTTACTACCTATATAACGAGATTTCTTATCAATCAGAAACTTGAATTTTACTTTCATATTATGAAATACTAGTTGACCCGCGTAAATTTTCCCCGTTTTTGCAACATTTTTAATTGCTGTTCCGCTCCTATTGGTCGTAGCGTGATGTTATATAGCCTATAGCCTTCCTCGATAATTGGGCTACCCAAGAGAAATATATTTTTGCAATGCGGCCAATAGTTCCTGCGTTATCGCGTTCAAACAAACAAACAAACTCTTCAGCTTTTTATTATTAGTATAGACCATTCGTCGTAACGTTCGTACCTTTCTCATTTTCTCGAATATATCTCCCTCATTGTAAGGAAAATAGCTGGTAATTGTGCGCTGGTTGTATGCATGTTCTTTGTCTGAGCGTAATGTAGCAGTAAAATTTTTAAAGCTTTCATGAAAATATGGCTTCGATGGAATAACAATGCAGTCGTTGACTGCCCCGGGAGGTGTAAAAGTATTCTAATATTTGGAAACTATTCAGGTATGTATTTTTAATATAAAAGTTTGTCGTTATTATTTACCTTATAATGATGGATTTGTAAGTTTTTTCTAAGGTTTTTGTTGACGTCGAAAAGTGTTAATCGATGATGTAGAGTTGCTATTGTGCACTTCCACTGTGGTAACTGCTCTTTTTCTCCATCATCATTATCAGCATCATCATCCTGAAGATGTCCACTGCTGAACAAAGGCCTCCTCCAAAAGACTTCCACAACGACCGATTTTGTATCTGCATTCAATATCTTTTGAAAAACTGCAAATAATAGATAATTTAATTTCGGTAATATATTTTGGGACTTAATCGCGTGAATTATTTAGAGGTACGAACACAGTCGACCCGTGACCACGATCCGTGCAATTCGATTGAAACGTCGGGTAAATAAAAGGTTCGTACCCTTAAATAATTCACGCGATCAAATCCCGAAATAAATGTATCTAATATGTATAAAGTTTAAAAACAATAAAGATAATTTAAAGTGATATTTGACAGTAAGTAGCTACACGCCATAAATCGACATTAAAACAGAACGCCTTTTGAGAACATCATATTACATAGTAACTTTCTTGTAGGTATAAATTAGTAAATCCGAGAAAGACATAGGTATGAATCTAAATGGTATATCACATGTGAGATAAAACAGAAAGGCCGAATGTTTGGCAACAAGCTTCATCAAGAAAAACTTGTTGACCTAGAGGTGCACCCACACCGGAATTTAAAGTGGAAACAGCTTTGTTTTGTTTTTTCGCAAAAGGTTAATGAAAATTTTGTTGAGAAAGGATTAAGACAACTTGAGTTAGTTAACATTTTTTGAAGTGAAAACTTCTTTAGCGGCATTTTGCACTAATTGGGATGGGTAAAAGATGTTAAACTCGCGTCAGGACACGTGAACTGATCGAAAATTCGTAAGACGAAGAGTAATAAAAAAACTGCTACAATATCATTAGAGTACGAAGGTAAATTTCCCCACCATCTACAATGTTAATATAGCTTAGGTGGGAAATCGGGCGGTCCAGAAACCAGAAGACCCCAGTTCGAGTCCGAGTAACGATTATTTTTTTCCCTTTTATATTTTATATTTTAATTTTTGTTTTTGGTTTTTTGATTTGTGATTTATTATTTCATATATTCTTGTTATTATGTCAGTAAGAAAGAAAAATATTTTTCAAATTTCATCAGTATGTAATTTTGTCATTGTCAATTTTTATATTGTCATTATTGTGTACGATAGCGCAATAGACGAATATTGTATTTAACCACATAAATGATAAAAAAAAATCAAAAAAAAAATCCCTAACCATTTCAAAATATTCAAAAATGCACAACGTTTATATTCAAGTTTTCACTTCTGCCGGCACTCCTGGAGTGCAACCCGTTTTTTTATACCTAGGTACCTAAACAAGCGTTAATTCCTGCCACCGAATGATTCTGAATATTGACAAACATTTACCTACAAACGGTGTAAAAGCACCTTTTGGCAACACACGCTGTCAAGAAAAACACGTTGACCTAAAGCAACTTGCCAAAACAGTCTGTGGTCGTCGCTGGCATCTCAAATAAAAAGCCATTGTGAATGAAACAAGTTTGGGCAACACGTCTTTCTTTCCAATTATAATTCCAATGATTTAATCAATGAAAGTGAGTAGAAAATACATAATGGACGGAGATATGTAACTGACACGCAAAGGTAACCAACATTCATTATAACACCGTGGTCTACTATTTCACATAACACACTAGCTGACCCGCGCGACTTCGTCTGCGTAAATTTTCCCCGTTTTTGCAACATTTTTCATTGCTGCTCCGCTCCTATTGGTCGTAGCGTGATGTTATATAGACTATAGCATTCCTCGATAAATGGGCTATCCAACAGTAAAATGTTTTTTTAATACTGATCAGTAATTCTTGAGATTACCGCGTTCAAACAAACACACAAACTCTTCAGCTTTATAATATTAGTATAGACTAGCTAAACCGCGCAACTTCGTCTGCGTAAATTTACCCCGTTTTCGCAACATTTTTTATTGCTGCTCCGCACCTATTGGTCGTAGCGTCATGTTTTATAGCCCATAGCATTCCTCGATAAATGGGCTATTCAACAGTAAATATTTTTTCATTTAGGACCAGTGGTTCCTTAAAATATTGCGTTCAAACAAACAAACAAACTCTTCAGCTTTATAATATTAGTATAGATTTTTGCACGGGAGCACGTGCTCTCTCCCCACTCCCCCCTCCCGACGGTTGTTTTGTGTATCGTTTTTTTTATTGTATTTAATTTCTTTATCTATTTACCTTATGAGCTCTCCCGGGCCCAGAATGTTTGTTTTGTCCATTTGCCAAGAGGTATCGGACTCCCTCCCCCCTCCACCCCCCGTCGTGCACGTAAGTCACATGTCACACTTAATCGTGATAAGCACGTCAAATCCGGCATTGCGCCCACTAACGGCCGGTCTCAATAATCAATCTATCGATGGATTTGGCTACTGGAGCTATATATTTGACATAGGTTCCATACAAAATATGTCAAAATTCTACCTTTAGTAGCCAAATCCATCGATAGATTGATTATTGAGACCGGACATTGGCCGGTGTGAGGCGAAACGAAATATAGTAGTCAGTAGATTTTGTGTTAAAGAAAGAGTAACAATTTCTGAATTAGTATCAAATTATTCATGTGTTACGAAAATATATATTACCTTGTTTATTCGTTACATTTCGACCGTATTGCAACGGCCGTGGGGTAGACCCGTGACCACGGCCGTTGCAATACGATCGAACCATCGGGCAATAAACAAGGTATATTACCTTAAATTATTCACGTGTTAGATATGGTGTTATATGGCTATGTAAATAGCCATATATATAATCAATCCATGTGTTGGATTTTGATATCTACTATGTAGATGTGTTTTGGAATATTGATTGTTCCAGTTTATGTGATGTTGTATAAAACCGAACGAAGGTTTGATGGAACTGTTTTATAAGTTTGAGAGGTGGTCTGGAGTCTGATGACGGTGTAACCATCACAATGTATTGACTGGTTATCATAGCGATGATTATAAGATCATCCGTGTCTGCAAAACTATGTTTGGTAGTTATATTATACTGTATGAAATACCTACTTGTGGCACAGAACAATTCAAAGATCTAATAAACCAATTATTTATATTATAGATGTACCCACAGATATTTAAGGATGATGTTTGTATTGTGATTAATACTGTGTCAGTTGTTTATGATGCTTATGATATTAGATATGAGAATGCATTGCAGATGTTGGAATGAATATACTAAATGTAATTGCAACTGATAATATCAATAACGAATTAGACTAGACTCTTTTACCACAGATGTACTTATTAAACAAACTCTAATGTGGGATCCTACCCACATATGTAGGTATTTGATGAAACAATATTGTTAATACAGTTAATATTTGTATTAATTGGATAATGTAATCTAGTGTCTATCTGTTTTATATAAATTGTTGTATAACGATCTAAATGTTGAATTATGTTAGAAAACACTGCTAATATCAATAATGTACCTAAATAGTTATAACTGTGGGATTCTACCCACATGATAAAAATACGAGAGAAGCCTTTATAAGCAGTGTAACATTCTGACCTAGTCTCTTTTCTCTGGTGTCATTCGACGGCGAAGGTACGATCCTTATTCAAAGTTACTTTATATTGTTTCTATTGTATTGTATAAATAGTGTTTTTCTATACTATGTATAATGTTTGTGTATACTAGCTGATTGACTGATGAAAAGATATTGCAATGTGTCTAATTGTCTATTGTCCTGTAAGTTGTGAATCATCTGCCTTGTAGTAATATAGTAAGACATTGCAATGGTATATCTAAGTCTCAGTCAATTAGATACATTGCAGATTGCTTATGTAAATATCATATTAGCAAATGTATATGGCAAATGTTTTATTAGGAGACGGCCTAGTTTTCTTATCACTTCTTTTCCTAGGCAATAGGTCCTCTTGGAAGTGACACTAGCATACCTCCCTACTCCAATTCCTTGATATAACCAGAGTGAATTGTATTTTGACAATATAATGCTGATTGCCATTTGTTACTTTGTATTATTCTATACTACCCTGAATAGATACCCCGACAATACTGAACTGTGATAGGAACCTTAAACAATATACAGACACACACATTACATCCTGACATTTCTTAAACAGAAAATAGTCTTCTAATTAAGATACTGTTCTGTAGGTTACATTCTCAAATGACACACAAGTAGTCCATATTCCTGACGTGAGATAGTATATTGTAGTTATATATCTATACAAGCTTTACATACATACAATTGCTACGATATACTCGTAGCAATTCTATCAAAGCTTTTCTTATAATTATCAGCTTACACCTTCCACAACCTCTACCCGTAATATATATATTTTCATGCTGTGGCGGTAGTTTATCAACATTTATTCATGTGTTCACACATTAATGCGCTTATTACACTACACTGAATCGGGGACCCTAAATCCTTAAAAAGAGCGGTGTAATAAGAGTTAAGGACCTAATTCTCTAACAAATTTTCAAGGCCACCTCGATTTAGGGCCCTGATTCAGGGTAGTGTAATAGCCGTTTAATAACTTCTTGATCTATTATTAAACCCGGCAACTGACTGATCGATTGATGCAAATCCAAAAAATACACTAGCGCTGGGTACCTACGCATAGAAGCATGTCTTTTTTACATAATTTTCTTTGATGACATACAAGTAAACACTAAGAAGGTCTTTCCTTGAAAACTTGTCATATAGAGGTAACATAGTGGTTAAACGACACTTCTTATAAATTGCACGCTCTTGCATTTAATGTCTCTGTATATGTTGGTACATACATACCAAAGCAGAAGTAAGGTGTATACACACAGAGCCGCGTGGAATAACTCGCGAGAATACTAAAATTATAAAGCTGAAGAGTTTGTTTGTTTGTTTGAACGCGGTAATCTCAGGAACTACTGATCCGAATTAAAAAATATTTCACGGTTGGATAGCTCATTTATCGAAGAAGGCTATAGGCTATATAACATCACGTTACGACTAATAGAAGCAAAGCAGCAATGATAAATGTTGCAAAAATGGGGAAAATTTACGCAGCATTACAAGACAGCTAGTATTTTATATTATTAACGGGCTGTATACAACATGCAGTGTGTAAATAAATTCCTTACATTACACACTGGAACAAGTTAAGTAAAGTTTGTAGTTAATTATCAAGCGCCTTGAAATATTTCGTTGTGTGAAACTGTGGCTTTGTTACCTAACAGTAGTTTAAAGTGCCGTTAGTTCGCGTGGTAGACCTATTGATGGCGTATAGTTTCAGATTAATTTGATTGATGGTTATATTTCTTATGATGTGAATTATATTGACTTAAAATTATATTAACAAAAGGTTAAGTAACTATAGGTATTACTATGTTACTTGTAGCTATTGCTTAATTAAATATGTCTTGTTTTCTTTATTACCCGACTGCAGAGGGTGATTGTTTGACGTGTATGTATGTATGTGTGTTCCTTTGTGGCACTATATAGACCAAATGCGTGGGTCGTTTTTGATGATTCATACGTCAATCGATTCGTTTAAACTTGCGATCGTCACTTAAGACATGCCAGCAATCAACATTCAAAATGGCGACAGCCAGCCGCCATATTGTGATAGAGAAAAAAAATAAAGTCAACAAACTATGACCCCGAGTGTGGAACATAATACAGAAACACCGCTTGTCATGTGGGGTATCATCGCGTAGGTCATTGGTAGGTAGGTATCATCTTAAAATCATGATGAGGTTTCTTAAATCATTTTTTGCGAATAATGCGATAATCCCAGGAACTAAAAGAAAGAAAAGAAAAAGAAAACGTTTATTTTGTTGCGATTTGGGCACAGACTACATAACTACAATTACATTAATATTATCAGTAGGCAAAAAATACAAACAAGCAACAACGAATCAAATAACTAATTCAGGAAGGCATTTAACAGCCATCAGACATTTGAGTATCCGGCGAGGACCCGTCAGCCATTTGTTATATTAAAATGACTACTAGGTCGAATTGAAAAATTATTTTACTGGATAGTACATTTATTGAGGAAGGCTATAAAACATCACGCAACGACTAATAGGAGCCGTGCAGCAATGGAAAAGGTTGCAAAAATGGGGAAAATTTACGCAGACGAAGTTGCACGGATCAGCTAGTCAACTATATAGTCACTGATTTAAAGCTAACGATTGTAATTATCTAAGTACGTTATGTTTCACACATCCGGTAAAGGCTTAAGTTAATATTGTATGTTAGATATTAAGATTAAATCCACAGGAAATACTAAATTGACTGTTCGGCCATATTCTAATTAGGTTTCCTTTCTATTGGAACGTACCTATCCGGTGTTGTTGCAAACATTCCTTCCATTTAAATGTACGTTATCATTTCATTCGCAATACTTTGAGTAATTGCACAGAACACCGAAAGTATAGCTTTATACGCAGGTTACTTCGTTTGAGCAACGAAACATATAAACTTCGGTTACAGACACAGATACGGAATCTTTAAACACCTTTAAAACATCTTATTCGAACATAGTAGACTGCAGTGGTGTGGAATTATAACTGATGTGCAGAAGTGTGAGTAATCTAAGCCTAATAAACGTAAGAGTAGGACTCCTAAGTTTATGGTGTGTTTTATAAAAGTCCTAAGATCTGACCCAGCTGTGGCCGCCACTGCACTGGACGTGGCCGGGTATGCGGCAGCACTAAAGCCTGCACTCCAATCACAGTAGAGATCGATCTTCGGTCTTCCGACAATCTACTTCTTTTATGTCCTGCTCATTCTTCTGGATTTGTCGGATGCTCTTTTCTAGTTAAATCTGTTTCTCTCTGGAATGCCCTGCCCCCTGAAATTAGGATGGTACCCAATCGCCGTAATTTTAAAAGAAAGGTACGCACTTTGTTCCTTGATGGATCAGCTGAATCATCACAACATTAGTAACATTTATATATGTATGTATGTATGTGTATATGTATGTATTTTTTTTTAAGTATGTATACTTTTGTATAGTTATATTGTTTTTCCATATTTATTTTATATTCTCTTCTAGCTATTTTTATTTGTGTGTTATGAAGAATAATATAAGGTTATTCATTTCCATTTAGTTTACTGCACCTACACATTACTATTCTATATCACCCAAAAAACTGGCAGAGAATGCTTTTAGCATTAAGTCCGCCTTTGTACAACTTTATGCATAAAGTTTTAAATAAATAAATAAAGATTTAAAAAAATCTAAATTCAACAATGTGACTCTGGTGGTTTACATAGATATAAATAAACTCAAAGAATTTTAAAGTCAAAGTTCAATAAACCTTTAGAATGCATAGAAGACTGTGCAGCTGTTTATTTATTTGCTTATAGCTATAGGTATTTCTTTCTTCACATAGTTATCGGTCCGCCATAATGGCTATTCGATGTAGCCGTCTTTATGTAAATAAGGTGTTGCTTTTGCACATCGAAAGTGAAATCACATACAAATTTAAATCGTAGGAGAAAATGTTTTAGATAGATTTTATTAGCATGTGAAAACATAATTTATCCAATGAAAGTTGGACTGTTGTTTAATTAGTAATACAGATGGGATTGGTCGAGATTGGTCTATATATCGTTGATTGATTTGGTTGTAAACATGTCTTGTTAATTGGATATTTAAATGGTGTGGTCTGATTGTTGGCAGCTTGTGTAGTTGTTTTCGTTTTTTATTTACAAGGTTCTATCTGTTTTTCGGATTCTGTTTGTGAGCTATTTAAGACTGTTTGGGTGACGAACTAGTGAGCGGTCTGTATGATAAGCTGGTAAATACTAAAGACAACAAAAAATCTTTTAGGTTGAAATGTTCTTTTATGGTTGTCCAAAAATGTATGTTGATAAAATTATTTTCCATACATGTGGGTGGTAAGATTAAGAAACTTACTATTAGAAAATATTGATTCGCGGAAAATGTTGTAAGTAGACATTCTAATAAATTAAAATATTTAGTTCCTACCTAAGTAATTGAAATCTTTTACGAGTTAATTTTTTTTTCAAATAGAGAGTTAACCTTTTAATGTTTTTGAATATATATTTTGTACAACTTCTGGTTGAGACTGTGTTTTCTCTGTTGGACTGGTTTCCCTCCCTACCGCCCCCCCCCCCCTCCTCTGAAAAATAACCCTGGTATACGTGAGCCTTTAGATATTTGTCTAGGGAACCTTAATAAAATAAAATGACAATTGAATAAAATGATCTCGTTGCGCGCCCAAAATCATGAATACGAAATTTTTAGGGTTCCGTAGCCAAAATGGCAAAACGGAACCCTTATAGTTTCGCAGTGTCCGTCTGTCCGCACCTTTGCTCAGAGACTGTTAGTGCTGTAATTTTGCATGGACACACATTCAAAATCACGGTAGTAGTATATACATAGGTATAGTAAAAAAAAACTATCTCAGCTAAGTAGGCTTTACAAGTTTACGAGTAACAGCTGATCAAATAAAAAGTATTTATGTAGTTATAACATTGTAAGTATGAAACAAAAACAACAGAAAACCCACTTCTTAAGCCACATTATTCGGATGGGGGACTACGACTACTACTACTAACCCTACATTGTGCGTGGCCCGACATGCACTTGCCCAGTTTTGTTTAATATGATATAGTTACATTACGATTTGACGCGTCACCTGACTCTCTTTCTTCTTTTTCATTGTGTGAAGTTCAACACGTACCAATCAAAAACCTCGTCAATAGTGCAATGCATTTTGACAAATATCTCCTTGTCTTCAAGGCCTGAAACTTAGATGATGACTACTTACAACGTATCATTTTCCAATATTACTTTAATAAGTAGACATTACATAATGTTATTTTAATTCGCCATTTCCTCTCGTGTGAATAATATACAATGGCATAAAGACATGAATTTCTAACGGTATGTTTGTCAACTATTCGTTATTGCATTTTGCGCTGTCATCTATTTCGCATTTGTTATTCATTATGTCGTTTCGCGTTTTGTTCGATGTTTCCGCAATTCTATTGAGTTACAATAAAGATAACTTAACATGACCTCTACTTAAGGAGGGTTCTGAACCAGGGTTACACTGTTTTTGTTACACTGGTGTAACCACTGAGCATCCATTTGGTCTATGGTTACATAGGGTTACATTTAAATTTGTTGATATTTTTACCACAGAGTTTTAATAACCTTATAAAAAGATAATTTTAGTTCAACTTCAAACTACTTAAAATTCTATTACTTTTTTGTTTTCTTTAAAAAAAAGTTAACTAGCAATGTGGGATAGGGTCCCACATTACTAGCAATCTTGTTAACCCCTCCAACTAAGCTCAAAAATTTGTGCTAGGAATGGGTTCACGTCGGTAGGATTCGAGCCCGCGATCTCACGATTGATATGGCTCTTTACTATCTTTCTATACCTAATAATAATAAATACATTTTGAAAAACGCACGCGCGCTCTACTGACCAAATAAAATATTAAGATAATTCATTAAATCAGGCGTCACAATTTAAATATTGTCATAATAGTCGATAGCTGTATGCTATACATATCAACCTATATGATGTCCCGGTGGGCACGGGTCTCCCCAGTAGAACCTAGTAGATGGGCGACCGCAGTTAGGTTTTAAAATACGCAAATTACGCTGCTGCTACTCTGGTGTGACATCCCTTAGTCGCCTTGACGACACCCATGGGAGAGAGAGAGATGGCATTCTTAAGCTGGTATCACACTACCAATGCGGTTGCCTAGAACTCATTTGCAACTGTAGGTAGTTTTGTAATCTCTCGACTCTCATCGAACAAATTGGTGATAGCTGCTCACAGTATGCTTGGTCAACCACACTTCCTACGCACTCAAAGGATTAAAGCCTTCAACAACCAAGCCGCATATTTGTTTCCTTTATCATTTTAGTAAGGTTAAAGATATTTAAACGCGGACTTACCTACCAACATGAGACATTGTAGAAGTGACTCACGTGACATACTTACAAAGGTTGAAACGTAAGGCAAGTTTCATATAACCAGTCCTGCATCAGCTGCCCACTTCACGTTCTGTAAATGTTCTAAAAGAATTTGTATAAATAATATAAATGACACGATATTGTAATATTGTATTGTGAAAAAAAAGACGACTCCTGTAGGGTTCAAGCCCTGTGTCATGAGGGGACTTTACAAACATACAAGTCACGGACACAAAGTACACTCAGGCCCGGAACAACAATTTGTGGATCGCACAAAGTGCTATCCCGTGTGGGAATCTAATCCACGACCTCTTGCGTAGCAATCGGACACACTCCCACCGCGCCACAGAGGCAGTCGATTTGAACAGGATCTGGGGGTATATCTCTGGTGGAATGGTGATGTTCACACATCACTGTGTTTTGGTTGAAGGGCACTGTAGCAAGTGTAATTATTGGGCAAATGAGATTTATGAACTAATGAGGAGCTCGGTGCGGTGACATTCAGATCTTTGTCAAACAAGGATTTGGGGGGCACTGATACTGTTATGGGCGACGCGTGACGCTTACCATCAGATGCACGACCTGCTTGTCTCTTCATTTCGTAATATAAAAAAACTGAATCAAGAAACAAGCAAATCATTAGCCTGATGGTAAACGTCTGGCAGCCTGCTTCCGCAAAGATCTGATGGTCGCTACAGCAACGGGCTCTACCTCTAGTAGCTATCAATGTACCGTGGGCCCTACATTCTGAAACATTGATTCGTAAGTCCCATTTTCATAGTAATTAAACTTGCTACTGTGCCCTTTAATGGAAACAGTGACCTATATATGTTTGGATGATCATTTTACGAAAGAATGATACCATATAGTATGGCAGATACCCACCAAGACAGCGTTAAATATTATAGGAGTTAAAGAGATTTCTCCGTCTGAAACTAAGTTAACGATACCATCAGACACGTCTACACGTGTATGTACAACATCTTGTTGTTCGTGGGAGAATTGAGTGATAACATGCATTGTTCTGTAAACTGAGAGCTGATAAGTGCAACGAAGTAGAACAAGTGTTGCTTATACCACCGTGTAGGTACTTACTCAAAATAAATGATCTAATTTGGTGACGTTTCACCGGTATTGTGCACACTAATATATATGAAAGATTATTAGAAAACATTTTATATAGTTTATTTGACTTTAAAATACCTTACAATTAAAACAAATCATGTAAGTAATATTGTAGTTGTTCGTCCTTAAAGTCTAAATAGATATAGAAAAAGTGGGTTGCATACTGCTCTCCTAGCTAGGCTATAAAACAACCTGTGTTAAGGGGGAACAGGTTGCGGCCCCCCTTAAAGGTAACAGAGTTTCTTAAAACTACTTACAGTACAGTAATCAAATATAATAATAAATTAAAAAGAAAATCTAAATTAACAATAAAAAGAAATGTATGTGACTGTAAATGTTGATAAACTTTCGCGATTTATACACAAAATATATATATTACGGGTCTTAATCGCGTGAATAATTTCAGGTAAAATACCTTGTTTATTGCCCGACGTTTCGACCGTGTTTCGACTGTGAGTCGGTCAGACCCGGAATATATATATTTTCATACTGCATGTGACTGTTAGCTTAAGCAGCAGTGGACGTGTGGGTACGTGCGTGTCAGTGTGTGTCGGATGTGTGTGTGTGTTTTAATGTGGTAATTAACTTAGGTTAGTGATATAGTTTCGTTAGATGGTATTCCATGCGATGCTTTTGTTGACTGGGTTATACATGACATGAGTTTGTTTAGCTTACTTGTAGAGTTTGCTCGACAGCAAATATTGTAATAATCTATACTAATATTATAAAGCTGAAGAGTTTCTTTGTTGTTGATCGCTATTATCTCGGAACTACAGGTTCGAATTTAAAAAAATCTTAGTTTTGGATAGCACATTTATCGAGGAAGTTTATAGGCTACATAACATCACGCTACGACCAATAGGAGCTCTATCTAAAATGTTGCGTAAACGGGGAAAAATCATGCAGATGAAGTTGCGCGGGTCAGCTTGTAAATACTATTTATATATGGCCTCTCAACTGCATTGTCAGAGGCAGCAATCAAGTCCTCATATGTGCAGGCGATTGGGCACACCATAAACGCTGCAACGGCGATCGTTTAATAGGTACTTATTACAGTACACGATATGTTTAATATGTTTTATACCTACTCGTAACACAATCATAATTTGTATTATAATCAAATGTTTTGAAATCTTTTAAATATACCTATATACCCGTTGTGAAGATTTTTTTGTTGATAATATAGCTAGCAATGTGGGATTGTGGTCCCCACATTATTAGCAATCCTGTTAACCACTCCAGCTAAGCTGCTCAATGGCTTGTGTTAGGAGTGGGTTCAAGTCGGTAGTATAATCGGTAGGATTGGAACCAGCGATCTCACGATTACGAGACCGATGCCTTAGCCATTTGGCTTTATCTTCAACATCTGACACTAAAAAGAGCAAAATATCGTAGCCGAAGATGTCCTATTGCTAACAGATTAGTAAATAACTAACCAATATAATCGCTAGTGATGTAATCTGTTAGTCCAACAGACACCTACTATTGATTGGAGATTACAAACATCTGTAGTTAAGCATATCTCTGCTGACAAAGCAAACATTCTCTCCTTCTTTAGGCACCTGTCCTACCAACGGTGAAAAGCGAGTTGCGTTCTATTGCCGAAGAAACGTACAATAGATGTGTATTGTAGATCCCGTTCTTGTATAGAGCGAGTACTCGCCGGCGGCAGTGGGAACGGTCAGCGATCAACTATTAATATCTGTATCTCTTTTGTTTACACGGAAAGAAAGAAAGAAAAGAAAAGAAGCATTTATTTGTTGCACCATGCGTCACAACTTTACAGATTAATATTAAAAATACAAAATAAAAATACAATTAGAATAAAAATACAATTAGAATAATTTAAAATAATAATAATAATAATAAAATATAATAAAATATAAAAAAAAAATGAATGATTACCATTTATATATACTTAAAATTATGAATTATTTATAATTAAAATAAAAAAATAAAATAAAATGTTTGTTGTGCCTCGCGGTTGCAACAAATGGGTGTCCAGTTCAGCATTATGCCAAGTTGGCAGGACCTGGCGCTGGTTTTCAACGGGATCTACATGAGTATATATGTTTCTTAAGCGATAAAATCGCTACTCGCCGTTTGTGAGACAGGTGCCTGAGACTGCAACAGGCTCATTTATGACATTCTATACCCACTTAGAAAGCAAATGCACCATATTAAGTTCTTGAAGAACTGGATGACTCTACATGATATATATTTTTTATCCTAAGTTCTATATGCCTAAACTTTTATCATATTTTTATTCTCATAGCACACAAAAATTACAACAAATAACAAACTATTTACAAAAAATCTATGTTTTAGTTTAACTATACCAATACTAATAATATTACAAAGAGGAAAGATTTGATTGCTTGTTTGAATTTAATAGGCTCCGAAACTACTGGACCGATTTTAAAAAATCTTTTACCATTAGAGATCCCTTACTGTTCTTGTACTGCTTGACTTTAGTAGCGCCTTCAACTCTGTAGATTTCGACATACTACTAGGTATCCTTAAATCTATAAATTTCTCTTTTTCTGCTTTAACCTGGTTTAATTCATATCTTCGGGGACGCTCTCAGTGTGTTCGCCTTCAGGAGTCTCACTCTGACTGGTGTAACCTCACCCAGGGTGTTCCTCAGGGTAGCGTTCTCTCTCCTATTCTTTTTTCAATATTCATTAACTCTGTTATTAAAGTTATCTCTTCCAGTTTCCATCTTTACGCAGATGACTTGCAGCTTTACCGGCATTTCCCTGTTGCTGATGCTAGTTTGGCTATTGCTGCTATGAATCATGACCTTGCTTGTGTGAGCGATTGGGCCAAGTCATTTGGTTTGCAAATAAACCCTGCTAAGTCACAGGTCATGATCATAGGCAGCAGATTTCTTCGTAATGCGGTGGATGTTACATCTTTGTCGCCATTATACCTCGATGGTATTCGCATCGACTATACCGAAACTGCTAAAGATCTGGGTGTAATTATTGACTCTAATCTTTCGTGGAGTACTCATGTCAGCGAGGTCAGTCGAAAGGTACATTTCTCTATGCACACATTAAGATGCCTTCAGAGTTTCTTGCCTTTGAAGACTAAAATTTGTTTGGCCCTGTCTCTTATTCAGCCAATTATAGACTATGCTGATGCCTGCTATTTGGATGCCACAGAGGAGCTATTAAACAAACTTGAGCGTTTGCAAAACCTGTGTATTCGTTTTGTTTTTGGTCTCCGAAAGTATGATCATGTCTCTCACCTTCGCAAAGAACTCAAGTGGCTCCCAATCCGACTTCGCAGGAACACTCGCATTCTCTGTCTCCTTTTCAACATCTTACATAACCCATCTTATCCTCCTTACTTGCGAGAGCGGTTTTCTTACGCTCGTACTAACGATGCACCATGCAGGTCGCATCTTAGATCCCTCCTTAAATTCCTTCCTCATAAAACCGACTATTATTCCTATTCCTTCTCTATTCATGCTGTAAGATTGTGGAACTCACTTCCGCCTAGCATACGCGACATAAAAACTATTTCTCTCTTTAAGAAACGTGTAAAAGAGCATTACCTTTCCTCTTAATGGGTACATTTTAAATATTTATGTATTAATATGTATTTATTTATAAGCATAAGCATTATGTATTTAATAATAAGTATATATTTAGATATTTGTATGTATATATAGTTATATTTCTTAGTTTAAGACGCTAGCATATTTATTACCTTCTTTTAACTCTCGCACACTATTAGTCTACATTATTCTTCTACACTTTTCCTTTCGCAGGTCTGCTGGCAGAATTTTCTTTAGAAATAAGCAGTACCTTTGTACTCAATTGTATTATGCCATTTCTAATTGTTTTTACAGTGTGTACATAAATTATAAAATAAATAAATAAATAGAAAGCTACATTATCGGGAAGTAACATAGGCTACATTTTATTGTCAAAAAAATTAGAGTACCCTACGAAAATTACAATAATGTAACTCAAGATACAATAAGCTACGATATGACACCCATGCGAAGCCGGGTCAGGCAGCTAGTCAAGAGACAAAACGGTAAATTCTTTCAGAGCATCACAAGTAACGATCATACTCTGTTGTTAAAAAACCGGAACAAGTTACGAATTATCGGATGTTATGTTCTAATTTATTCAATAGTTGCGCATGGGCACATAACGCGTAACGTAACGCGATTTACAATCTAATTATGCCGGCTAATTGTATATTATTGTAAGTTTCTTGTTTTTGCGATATTCATCTCTTTTATCAGTATTTAATAAGGTACTGGATGCATACTATCATGCGGAGTTTTCATTTTTTATAGCCTGTAATGTATAGGTTGTTTTTCCGGCTCAAGTGCAATGTATCTTAGGTTTCCTTGATATAGTCCGTAGTCACTATCTTTTTTTTAATTTTCGCGGCTAGCCCGCGCTTTTAACTGTCAAAATCTTCCATATTGATTTATAAAAAGCTGTGCTTAGAAATAAATCGCGCATGTGAGTGGACATCTTTGAGCGCATCGCGCATGCGTCAGTTCGCGCGGGCTTGCCGCGAAAACGAAAAAAAACAGAGAATAAGGACCATGATGTTATGGAAAAAATTGTGTAAGTAAATAATGTGCAGGAATGTGATTACCTTCAAGATTGTTAAAAGAAACAACATAGGTAAGTAGGTATCTATAGTCCGAACCAGGGCGACATGGCAGTCAGTTGTATAAGGATAGATGGGAAAGACCAAGAAGCATGGGTTGGAACCCCCAGAAATTACAAAAAGGTAGGTAACCATTTTCGAAAATTAGGCCTGAGGACGCCAATGTCAAAAAGGCGTGCTACGACTGAAGAACGTCACTATTAGATACAAATGTGTTCATAAGATAAAAAAATCCTAGGTGAGAATCGAAGCCACGACCTATGGCTTAGTAGGTTCACTAACCAGTAAGGGGGCGTCCATTGATTACGTGAGGTGTTTAGGGAGTAGGGGATTCGACCCGAATCTCACCAAATCTCACGTAATTTTTTATTCACAAGAAACGTTCTAAAACTGGACTAAATTTGGTATAAATATATTTTTAAATAAGTTTTGAGCCATTTTGACATTCACCCCGCCATGCGAGCAACTCACACCTGACCAGAGTTGAGTCAAATGTGAAATCTATGTAAAATTAGGGAGGGGGTCAAGTCAAATCTCACGATATCTCACCAGAGGGACGGAAGGTATACAAAATCCACCAAATACATCTCACGTAATTTATGGACGCCCCCTAAACTAACAGGCCAGTAGAATACAATTAATTCTTTGTTTTCCAGACCATAGGACATTAAAACGCAAGTGTTACCCTTGGTATTCAGCGTCCACACACTACGTAACTGTTTATCATGCGAGTCGTAGCATAAAGTTCCCACCTTACTGATATAAAAAAGAATCTTAATTAGACTGACTCACGTTATTACCATGGGACCTTTATATTACAAAGAAATATCTACGGAGTGATATTACACACATGCAGTCAGGTATCCAACGACCATATGGCAATGCGGTTTGCATTTAAAGTTCAAGTTTGCTTAATGTAGATACTTATGTGTAGGCTAGGTAGCAACTAGTAGCAAGGTATTAGCAGATTTATTTAGCTTAGATACCTAATAGGATAAAAGGAATTAAAACGTAGGGTTCCGCAGCCTCGAATAATTGTATCAGCAGAAGATTTTTTTGCGAACGATCTTTGGAATCGACCTCTTGTAGGTATTAGCGAATTCGGCATAGAACGAGAATCGGAGAATGTACCTTGTTTAAGGTCTACAGTCCTTAAAGCTGTGAAAAAAACTCTATTAAAATTGTTTTTAAATTCCATAAAAGCCATTTACAGTCAATCAAATGACTCATTTAGGTTCTAGGCCACATTTAAAATCATATAAAATCAGCGCACGAAAATGTTCTCGATGCGGGTCCATTTCTAATGAGACACGATAATTTAATTCAGCTCTCGAAAATGTGGAGGGAAATTCGAAATTCGAACAATGGTACACTTTTAAATAACCAAATTTTGCCATAAACACAAAAATTTTCTTAGTGGCCTGGTACATAATTCCAATACCAAACCCCTGGCAGCGAGCAAAACTTATTGAAATGTATTCTTAAACACAAGGAAAAGTAATATTAGCTCAAAAAACAATTTCCCTACACTATACTTACAAATGCTTATTATATTCTATCTATTGTAATACAAAACTACTTACAACTGAAGCAATTTGTCTCGATACCTTTTGTTCTAACAATCAGCTTGGTTAGAAGAAAATGGCGGGTATGGCCAGGTCACTGACCCCAAAGGCGCCGGGCGGCATGCCATCCAGGTTAAAAATAACCTCAATACATCCATAGCTTACGTCTCTATAACCTGTATTATTGCCTCTGTACACGCATATCCCATTTACTTCAGAACTAAGAACATGAAACAGAGAAATTTGCGTATAACATTGAAATTGTAATGGAAAACGCGTGCAGTGAAGTCACGAATATGTTTTGTTACCTCCATTATTTACTTGACAATGTATGTCAAATGTAGATTATGTGCTGCAGTTTTATGTCAAATGTAATCAATTGTCTTGGCAATTGTTTTTGTTTTGGTCTCATTTAGATGCCACCCGCCATGACGGTACGAGATTATATGGCATTGAATACATATATTATACCGTACAATTAAAATCTGTGTTACCATTTTTAGAAGAGGTGGATCATGAATTTAGGTAAAATGTAGTTTTTATTAAAGAGAAGAAGAATGAATGAAATTATCGGTTTCGGTTTCGGTTACGGATATAAAATTATTTCGAATTATCCGTTAGTTTCGTATAATTTCTGTTACGAATCTAAATAAAATACTTACCTACTAATAAGTATAAAAAAATACAATCAGTCATTTATTTAAGTAATTATTATAGTTATCTACCTACACATATTTTAAGTTATCTACTTAGAAAAAAAATGTAAGAAAATTATTACTTTAGTTTATATCTCTTTACGAGCTATTACAACACATCATGTCTGCAAGAGACACGGGCCCCTAAAGCGCTAGTTTGCCCCTAAACCAAAAACCAGGTTTTTGATGAGGAGTATAAATTTTAAACTCCGCCCATATCCGAAATAATCCGAAACTTTTATATCGTATTAGGTTACGGTTACGGATAGTTTTTAATACGGAGCTCTATAACATCCCTGGTAGATATATGTCCTGTGTCGCGGGGGCCAAAGAATATCTGTTTTGCATCTGCTGTCTTTAGAGAAATTCCTGAAATCATTTCGTATCCCTTGTCACAAAATCACAAAAGAAACCTACCTAGAAAAAAAATCTTGGCGTTGCTGAGTGAATACTTTATTAATAAATAAAAAAGTCGTTTTTTTTCTCTTCCCGCCGATATTACTCGGTAGGGGTTATAGCTCGCACATTCTTTGCATCCGCCATTTTCAAATTTAAATTATTTCAGTTTCAAGTTTGTATTCTTTCTAGTTTTCTTCTTTGAATCACAAAGTCTCGTTTTTATCCAGTTATCACGTAGGTATTTCTAGTATATTTTGCACTCTTAGAGTATATTTGTTCTGTGATATAACAAGTTAAACGCGGAGCAGTAATCCTGTTAAAATAGCGACATGTTAGTTTGCAACCATTTTTACAACTCCAAAAAGATACTGAAAATGTTTCGTATTACCCGCATAATAATGCAGTTTCTTTATCATAAGAGTTAGTTACGGGTAGGTAATATCTACAACACTGCCCTTGAATATCCTAGGAATCGTGATAGTGTATGTATTCATTGTTTTATCATAATATATTTGGTTACAGACTTACAAAATAGGCTCTAATTTGTGACGCAAATGTTATACATAAGTGTTAAAAATCTCGTGAGGAATTTGAAGGACACCGGTCGTCTAAAGTGGGTGCACCAGCATAATAAAAATACTTAGGTAGGTACAGTAACGCTAGTACAGACGTAGAAGCAGTACCATTTCTGAATAACAGGATCGTATTTCCTTTGTGAGAAATCAAACGACCAGTTCCCCTTTAAGATGTATTCACATTAAAACTGATTTCTATCTGTACTAATATTATGAAGCTGAAGAATATGTTTATGTGTTTGTTTGGGTCCATATTTTCTAAAAATATTTTACTGTTGGATAGCCCATTTATTGAGGAAGGCTATAGGCTAATAACATCAAGCTACGACCAATAGGACCGGAACAACAATGAAAAATGTTGCAAAAACGAGGAAAATTAACGCATACGAAGTAGCGCGGGTCAGCTAGTCTTAAATAAAATAATTTTACATAATTAATTCAATACGACTTTTCAGACCCTTGGTTGTGATCGTCTTTCCAATTTTTAAATATAAAATTTAGCTTTTAAAAGAACGTCAAAGTAAACAGTTCACAACTATCGTTGAGGTTTCGTGTGAGATGTTCGATCACTTGACACCTCTACTACAGTACAGTACTCCCAAATTAATAATGCACATGCAGATCTTCGCTAATTGTCGTATTCCCGGAAACACTCGAATCATGGAATCGTAAGAGCCCTAAACAAGGCATTTGCATTTTGCACCTTGTTTAAAAGAGATAGGAGTCAATATCATGTGTGCACAATCGAAAACAAATCGGGCGTTCGGCAGCTGTCGCCGGTCAGCGAAATGTCTGTCAGTCGTCTTTATATATTGGTAGTGACTGCACGTGTTCTCTATTTGTGGAAATATATAGAGCTGCTATTACACACCCTTCTTGGTAAATATAATTTCAACATTAATTAGCTTATTCAGATTTAAATAGTATATTTTGAAAAAAGGAAAATAAATAACATATTTCACGTTTTTTTAATATTAAAAAAATAAAATACCTACATTAAATACATATTAAGTACTAGAAAAACATTTAAAAAATGAGATTTATTTAAATTAAATAAATAGATAAACATGCATAAAAAATATATACCTAACTCTGCCCATGCCATTTTCTTTCAGACGAATTCTTCCAAAATGGATAAATTTAAACGTGGAAAACCGCTTAATTCACAAGCACGGCAAATGGTATTTAATGTGTACCTTTATTTCTTAAATGAAGCCAATGTTTTCAACAGAGACCATGATGGTTATTTTAAAAAAATTCAAGACCGTGTTACAAAAGCTACAGGAATTTCGCGACGAACTTTGAGTAATATCTTAAACGAAAAAAAACATAATCAATCAAAGAAATTTTCTACACCGAAAAAAGGAAGACCTAAAAGTAGATTTCGGCTGGTACTTGATGATTTCGACTACTGTGTTATTCGTAATATGATATACAATTTTCAATTGACGCTGAAAGAACTCCCAACTGTAAATAATTTAAGAATAAAGTTGATCGAAGCTATTAATTTCAAAGGCTGTGCCGAGACTTTAAGGTTGATCTTGAAAGACATGGGGTTTAGGTTTCTGAAAACTGATAATAACAGACAATTACTTATGGAAAAACATGATATACGCCTAAAAAGGATCAAATATCTCAGAGAAATACAACAGCTGAGGAGTTCTGGTAGAAACATAGTATTTATGGACGAGTCGTATGTGCACACATCACATACTAAGGGTAAAACTTGGCAAGATAGCAACAAAAAAGGTATCAAACAACCCATTTCCAAAGGAGAGCGAATAATTATTGTACACGCAGGCAATGAAAAAGGCTTCGTCCCAGGGGCTCTAATGTTACATAAATGTGTCGACTCAGAAGGTGACTATCATAAAGAAATAAACGCGGAACGTTATCAAACTTGGCTACGCAATCAATTGATTCCCAACTTGCCTCCTAATAGTGTGTTGGTAATAGACAACGCCCCATATCATAATAAGCTGTCTGTGAAACCACCAAACTCAAACACATCTAAACCACAAATGACAGCTTGGTTACAACAACACAACATTCCGCATGACCCAAAGAAACTGAAACCCGATTTGTATAAAATTATACAAAGATACAAAGAAAATTACACAGAATTTGCCATTGACCGTATAATGGAGGAACATGGGCATAAAATTATACGATTGCCACCATATCATCCCGATTTTAACCCTATTGAAAATATTTGGTCCCAAATAAAGCAACACGTGGCCAAGAGAAATATTGCAATGACTGTGACGTCAGTTAAAGATGCTATATTAGAAAAAATCAATAAAATAGGACCAGAAGAATGGAAAAAAGTTTCTGATCATGCGGTTCAATGCGAAGATGAATATAGAAAATTTGAGCCAAGAATCGATAGTTATTCCGATAAACTGATTATTTACACAGGTGATAGCAGTGAGGAAAGTGTAAATGAACAAGAGCATAATGAAACTTCTGATGAATCTGCGATGTCGGGAATAGAGGTCTTCCTCGATTCTGATTAATTTTTTTATAATTGTATTATTTTTCTGGAATGATTAGTGCTGTAAACAAATTTGAACTGAGATTTTGATTATATTTTATGTAAACCTCTATTTGAAAACGTTTTTTTCTCCTTCTAATAAAACCTTATGTTATTTAAACCTTTTCCTCCATAATTACACCAACTTCGGTAAGACACTTGAAAACTAATCACTCCAACAATGATTGTAGCGTTTTCGCTATTTACTTACATGGAATTATCGAATCAAATTTCGTTACAGGTAAATCAAATCTGTTTTAGCACAAAACACATAATATATAAAATTAGGCATAGAGAAATTGCTCTTAACCACTCTATATAAATATCGTCTTTCGACGCTCGGGTAATACGACCGTTGCCGAACAATGACGAAGATTTCCGAAGATTTCTATGCGCATTATTACTTTTGGAGTACTGTACTATAAATTGATAAATTTTGATTTCAAGCAGCCTTTCTGTGTAATTTACAAAACAATATTATTAAAGATAAACACGCTCCGACTTCGCACCTAGGTACGGATGCAATGTAGAGTCATATGCATTGATATGTATCCACTTAGATATATACTACCTCGATGGCGTGGTGGCAGTGTGTTCAACTGCTGCGTAAGGGGTCGTGGATTCGATGCCCACTTTGTGTGATCCACATATTGTTGTTCCGATTCTGGTTGTACTTTGTGTCTGTAATTTGTATATTGGTATATATTTTTACCCGACTGTAAGGAAGGGTAATGTTTTTCGCGCGTATCTTCTATGTATGTATGTATATAATATTCTTTATTACCTCATATCTTACAAACCACTGAAGGAATTTATACAATTCAGCCGTCGTGAGATTTCAAACGTCACCTATCTAAGTGTTCTAATATAGGTGACGCTTGAAAAAAACAAACATGAAGACTGTGAGATGTCAAAATGAAGAAGTGTGAAAAAAAAGTTATATAATATAATATATAATATCTTGGGACAACTCACACAAAGCTATCTGATCCCAAACTAAGCAGAGCTTGTACTATGGAAACCAGACAACCGATAAACATACTTATATTCTAAATACATACATATTATAGATAAATAACACCCAGACAAAGAACAAACCATCGTGCTCATCACACAAAGGTTTATCCTGGGTGGGGATCGAACCCACGACCTCTTGCGTAGCAGTCGGATACAGTCCCACCGCGCCACAGAGGTAGTCTTTCGAATAATGGTGTAGTTGTTTCGAATACTGCAATATAGGTATCAAATTAAAGGGCTTATCTTAAGCATTTCAAAAAGGTGACAATGATAATGACTGTAATATTAAAAAAGTTAGCACCCACTCTTTTTTCAATTTTCAATAGTGATAAAAGTTAATTGTTACATCCTACAACTACTCAAAAGTAATAAATAAAAAATTAAATAAAAAAAAAACCCGCCTGTACAAAACAGTTGGAAACAAGATCCCTTACAGAATTATATAATTCCATGCAGTCGGAGGCACTTTACTAAGTTTATCGAGATTCATTAATGCCTCCGACTGCATGAAATTACCTTTATATGTAATTCATTCTCTTATGATCTTGGGGGATCTTGTTTCCAACTTTTTTGTGCAGGCAGGTTTATTTTATTTGTTAATTTTTTTTTTTCATTTACTACTTGATTAGAAAACTATATATAATGAACGACACAGCATTCAAGATGAGTTTAAAGATAAAGCTTCCTCATCTACCGAGGTGCTAAGGCCATGTCGGCAATACGAAATGACTACTAATTAACATACAAAGACATATCTCGCCCACGAGATACGCCAACATAATCAAGCTATGATTGACGTCTATTGTACAACATTCTTTTCGTGTCAGTAGGACTGTAATAACTATAATAGAGTTGTCTATATTCGGGGTATATTTTCTCACGGATGACAAATATGTAGGTGTCTGAAATTAAAAGAAAGAGGAAAGAAAAATATTTAATTAGGCAGACTTTTAGTTGATTTTTGGTTCTTTGAGGTCTACCTACTCATAAATGAAAAACGAATTTCAAATGAAAATTGAAATCAAAAGCTAGCATTAATTCAAAAGTTTCGAGGTGTGAAAATCGAAATGAATGAAATTTGGCACAGAGATTGATAGCGCATACTACTTTAAAAAGTACAGTTTTAATCAGAAAAATGTACTATTACAGTCACATTTGTTCTTAAAATTTTCACGTGAGCGACTTCCCTGGCAACAGCTAGTTGGAGTGATTATAATAAGCAAAACCAGATGTTTTATAAACACCAGTATATATAATAACTAATAGCTTTGTATAACATTTATGACTGGCCTGCTGGTCTAATGGTTAGTGACCCTGACTGCTAAACCAGAGGTCGTGGGTTCGATCCCCACATAAAACTTTGCGTGATGAGCATGATAGATATATAAGTATGTTTATAACTTGTCTGGTTACCATACTACAAGCTCTGCTTTGTTTGGGATTAAATGATGTTGTGTGAGTTGTCCCAAACTATTATTATATTGGGACAACTCTGAAATTAAAAGAAAGAGTAGAAAAATATTTACTTAGGAAGACTTTTAGTTAGAGTTTTTGATCTTTGAGGTCTACCTGCTCATAAATGAAAAACGAATTTCAAATGATAATTGAAAACCAAAGCTAGCATTAGTTCAATCGCTTCATTCGAGATACTTTTTAATAGAACTTAATGTCTTAGGTACCAGGGTATGAAAATCCTGATAATATATCTACCCCCTAATACTAAATGTGAAAGTTTGGATCACACTAGAACGGTTGAACGGATATGGATGAAATTTGGCACAGAGATAGCTTATAGTCTGGAATAGTGCATGCAGCTTTGAAAACCGGGCAAAAGCATGGCGGATCGTGTTCAGTGCAGGGTTCCGCAGCCGTTGCCGCATAAAAAAAATCCGATTTGAATAATTGCACCAGCAGAGGAGTGTATATTCATGGCACTTGCGCCCTTTTGTTGAGAAACGCAGTTTTTCGTCAATAACTCAATGACGGTATATCCAAAAAATTAACATTTTGAAGTTGGTGCCTAATAAAACATCAAGACTACTATTTCATAGCACCAACTTCAAAATGTTTAATTTTTAATATATTATTTATTGCTTTTTAGTTGCCTTGTATTGATTTTAGAAGTCGGTAATATTTTTTTGTAAAAAAGTTTTTTATTATTATTTAGCTATTAAATAAGTAGCGGCTACTACAAGATACCTTTTCACCAAATTCAATTAATATTCATTGGGTAGTCTTGGGGTATAATGGCTGTGACATACGGATGGACAGACAGATGGACATGACGAAACAATAAGGGTTCCGTTTTTGCCATTTTGGCTACGGAACCCTAAAAAGTTTTTTTTGTCGAGATATATCTAGGATACTAATCGGATTATAAGTGTCAATACAATAAGCTAATTTTATTACTTGGTCGGATATCACGCGTTGAAATGTTAAAGAGGATTCCAAGGGAGTTCAGTTTTCCGATAGTAAGTAGATAGCTATAGGACTAATATATAATAATATTGAAAATAAAGTCGTAAGTTCTGTATACCTATAATTTACCAAATCCATATATTTTATAAACACCATTAAATAAATATTTAACTAATAGCTAAACGTAATAGTATAGCGTAGATGTTGACCAGCAATTACCTAAATGAATTTGCTGTGGTATCGTAATGTATAGACGTGAGATTGATATTATTCAACAATCAAATCGCCAATTTAAGAGGTTATTAAAATAAATTAAACAGTGTATTATTATACTAATAGGTATCAGCAATTTTTATGTTAATTTGCAAGTAAATGGACGCCTGCGGAGGTGCGGTATCTGCTTAAAAAACTTGCTACGATTAAAACACTTAGGAACTAATATCTTCATAGAAAATCATTTTTCAACTTTTAGTTTATAGTTTTGGTTCATACCGCGACGTACAGAGCTAGGCTATGTTAACAGGGTGAACACATGGGCTCGCTGAAATCGTCGGATATTTCGTTCGTCATCGTTTGAATCGCTGACGTAGTTTATCTCTGTAGTTCGCGGTGTAAACCAAAGTATGACATACTAGCGGACTACTCGCGGTTTCGCCAGCGTAGTTCCCGTTCCTGTGGGAATACGGGGATAAAAAATAGCCTATGTCACCCGGGGTTAGTGTAGCTTCACAACGATGAAAGAATTTTTCAAATCCGTTCAGTAGTTTCAATACATACAAACAATCAAATCTTTCCTCCTTATAATATTAGTATAGGTATATATAATATAATATATGAAATATAATCAAAAAACATTTTAAACCCCCCCCCCCGACTAACAGGAGGTAACTAACCTAATAAAATCCGTCGGGGTCTACCATTTAATGCCCCGAATTAAACTCAAATATTTTTGTGCATGTGTTAGGTCAGGGGATGCCAGACCTTCACATGCACAAAAATATATCAGATCCATTGAGGATGTCGTCCTCCATCCCTCCACATATTTTCATGTCTATATATATTATCTACATAATATAAATAGACATGAATATGCGGGAATTTCGCAGTTCTATAGGACTACGAATCCAATCTGATACAGAAAGTCTCTCATACCTATCTATGAAATACGAAAGCAACTTTGTTTGATTAATTTACAAATCTAAACAGCTCGGTCAAATCTAGAGAGTTCTCTCCAAAGTCTAGGAAGGACATTGGCAAGCCGCAGGCAACAGCTATAACCTAAGTAATAATTACGGACAAATCTAATAATGACAACAAATTGCTGTCTCTAAAAAGAAATAAGAAACTTCCTCTCCATCCGTAAACAATATGCGAATAGACATTAACTCATTACTCAATGACTAAGGCCAACTATAAAAACTGTATACAATTATGGTAACGTTAGCAGACATCACGCAACGTCTTAAGTCGGTTACAAACTTAGCTAAACGAGTTGAGATGAGCTAGTTTAGCTCAGCTTGTGCATCTGAGATGTAATTTTTCATACAAGTGTGTAGAATACAAACTTCTGGTCTTAATGGCTAAGACGTCGTACGTAACGTACGTAAGTGTCGAGAAATTATGAACAACCTCCAAATTGCTTGCTGTGTAGAGGATGACACAAGCCTCAATCGTCCAATGTTCCCATAATGATGAAGATCGCAACAAGTGGAGGCATATCGCGAGGCCTGGATTATGCTCAGTAGATGTGTCGACCCACAACCGCTCTGAGAAGAGTGAACGAACCACTAAAGAGAGAAAGAGACTAGTGTGTAGGTTGCAAACTATGTAAAATAAGTGGAAATTCCTTAAGTACCTACGGGAAACCAGAGGATGTGGGTGGCGCAGAGCCGGTCGTTTCAGCGTTCTTTATGATCGAACGTACAAACCTATTTTAGCAAACTAAGCTGTACTAACTTAGCTTATGTTCTGCAGTAGGCTTTAGAACCGGTAAAGTGACAGAAATATCATACGAGTATCATGCTATCATCTATGTAGGTGAGGGTCCGCGACTTCCGAACTGACAGCTACTTAAGTATCTACTTATTATAATGTGGTAGGTATGCTAATTATATTTGCGATGGCTGTAATTGCGATACTAGTTTTAAAACTTGTTTTAAAGATGTTTACTTAAGAGAAACAAGCTAAACATTGTTTACAAATTGTAATTAACAATTGTGTAAGACTGATGTAGTGGGCTAGGTATGTAGAACGGTGTAAAAAGGAATCCTTGCCCAATAATAGTACATGCAACGACTGAAGTTGTGCACTGAAATATGTATGCGTAGGTACCTATTCAGGTAAATAATTATGTTAAGAAATACCAATTTGTGAAAATGGAAATGAGCGATGAAACCAGTACCTAAGTTAAGAAACAAGACCCTCAAAGGTCGCTAAAAGACTTTGAGAAGCTCATTTCAGTTTCTTCAATGGATATAATAAATCGTAATGAGCAATAGTATGTGTTTTGTACTCGTTCCCCCGCCATCATCAATACTACTATACTGGACTACTAGTATAATATTAAATTATCTGTGACTGAACTAACCCTAGGAGTTACTGCGAAGAAAGGGGAGAACAACTCCTCAATCCTCAGTTGGCATTGATTCTGCAGTACTGGAAACTTATGTAGTCACTGAGAAATGAGGAGAGAACCACTCCTCATTTCCCCTCTGGCATTTAATCTGCAGCACTGAAAACTTTGTAAAGCGGAAAGTGTGATCTTTTAGCGCGCCATAGTTTTATCTAACATACCTAATATTACTCATATTTAGTTTTCACTATATCTGAATATGTGTCACATAGTCTTTAGATTAAAGTGTCTAACGGGCCTCTGCGTGTTGGCTTCGGCTCCACGCACGCCTCCCAAATGGCCGGGATTCCATAGTGATATGGAAACGACATAATAATAATGTTTATTGGCCTAGTTTAGTATCCCATAGATGAGTACTACTTTATTAAGTTTACGTATTATTGTACGCATGCAGCAATGATTCTTACGACATATATCGACCTAATCTTGTTGCTTCTACAAATTCCACAATATTAAATGGATTGCGTGTCTTGTTAACTGAAACGAATCCATTCAATAAATTATTGTTGACAGTGTTTAATACAGACATCTCGTAATTGTGAAAAAATGTATAGTTATGTGCAGACATCCCACGGTTTGTTAATGGTTCTATTTACTGCTTCTATTTAATGGATGTCTAGTTCAAGGTATGCAGACAGTCATTGTCGCAATTACTTTTTGTTGTGCTTTCACACGAAACCTTAAAACTTCTGTCTAAGTTTTGCGAGTATAGTTTTCGGTGGTTGACTGTTTCTGTCATCTGACGATTTGCACTTACCTACTTATTAGAAAATACTTATACAGATAATATATATACATTTAAAAAGGCACGACGGGTTTTAGAAGAAGCTTGAGCTAAATCTTGACTAGAAGGTCACTCATAATCTCCTTTGACACTTAATAATCGCTAGACTCTTAACATTTTCTGACCTACATTTTGTTAGCATAGATTTTAAGCAAGATTGTATCATAATCCGTAGTCGTATCATAGTCTCGTTCTTAACATGAATATGGCTTTCTCCATGAAGCTTTCAATGACCCCATGACACCCAAAATCCTACAAAATTAAACAGTAAATTATCACAAAACCAATGACCGATCTCGTTGACGTATTTGCGTAACGATGTCATTTCGACAATGAGATGGTGAGATTCGTCTACACGTCCGGTGAACATCAACCAACGGTCAGCGGTCAGTCAACAGTTGACTGCATGTGACGCAACACGGCCTTTGATTCGACATGCCATCCGCCAGACAGGTTTTGTCTGATAGGATATGGCCAATGTCGATTGTTAAAATGACATCGAATATGTTAAAGTTGCCGTAGGCATAAGATGACATTGAGACGTACCTAACGTTGGACTTCGGTATTCTCTCGTTTGCCATAAATTAATTTGCACTAATATTGTTTGCCATAATCGTCCCCGATCATAATATTTACTTGCACTATTATCATTTATACTAATAACGTTTGCCTTAACAACTCAACAGTAATAACTTTTATTTGCCATAAAATGACTTTCCATAGCAACATATATCATAATAATTAGTTTCTATAAGTAACACGTCTCATAATCGACTCTTGACATAATCAAAATTTGATATAATTATGAAAATAATACATAATATTGTTAGGTCGAAATTAATTATCTTTAACACCCCGACTCAGAGCAATCCGACTCGGATAGGTTAGGTTAGAAGACTAAGGCGGGAGCGAAGCGAAGCGGAGCTCCCGCCTTAGTCTTCGTGTTAGGTTTTTTTTTTAAACCACCCAAAAGTAGGAGCCCCGCGAAGCGGGGCTCCGTCGAGTTTAGTAAGTAGGCGCCATATTAACTTACTCATTAACATAAAAATTGCAGGCGCTTATACCTACTATATTATCTTTATTTATATTATGGTAAATAAAAGTTATGGAAAATGGTATTATTGAAAACGAAAATTATAGCAAATACATTTATGGATTTAAATTATTATGACACTTGATCGATTATGACCAATGGAATTAGTGAAAGTCATTTTATGTCATTTCACGATTATGGCAACTGAAGCGTTATTTCTAATGAAATTATGGCAAATACCGGTATGGCATGTGAAATTATGGCATTTTAAATTATGACAAACATTAGTAAACCTTGGACTTCTACAGAAAAACAGTAGGTTTGGGCTGGGAATAGATGAGAGGCAGAGTACCTATAAGCAGCCAAAAAAATAGTCATGGCAAGTAAAACTGATTGAATCCGCTCTCGTTACGAGGTATTTTCAATATGAAATATACCGTTGCAAGTTACGAAGGGCCCGATCCAGGGTAGTGCAAGCTGGGCAAAATGCCCAGGGCAGCAAAATTGAGGGCACCAGGCGTCTGCAGCACGGAAAACGATAGATACCCTCCCCCCGTCACGGGAGGTACTTTGGCAGTATCGAGTTCGTGCAATGCAACTCACACTCGACCAATAATGGGGTGCCAAAATTTGATCTTGCTCCGACCTACATCAGGCCTCAAGCCGACACTGACAACATCCCGTCTTTGGCAAAATGTGATAATGTAAAGGGCGGCGAAAATTACTCCGAGTGGCTAAATGGCTAGATCGCGCCCTGCCGTACCGCATGAGTTTTTATGAGCATAATCTTTACAACAATGAAAGGAGGTCCCGGAGGTCCCAACAGTGGGTGTGATCATGACGGAAATAAAAGTTTTATCTTCTTTGTTACAGATGGAGATATACTAACGACCATGTGCAAGCTCAAAAAAGCGAGAACAATATTGGTATGATCCTAGTAAGTAAATCTTCCTTGAAAATAAATTTAATAAAGCCTTAAGTACCTACGTAATAGCCTAAAACTATTTTTATATATTAATGAGATATATAACATTTCCAATTGAGACAGGAACGCGTGTGCAGAAGTGTTATGTCATCTTTATTCGAATCTAATTAAAAGTGATGAAATTGGCAATATATCTACTCGTATATAGGTATTGTTTTAGATTTAAAAGTAGACGTTTGTATGACAGGTACAATAAAGGCTACAATGTCGCAGTCGGCGTTAGGCCTCGGCGGGGAGCGGCGGTACTCAGTGCCATCCAACCCGCTGATGCACGACCACCGGGGCATGCAGTCAGAGGATTTACACGCGTGGTCAATATACAGGTAAAAACTCTAATATTTGAATAAATTACGAACTAAAACGAAGACCTAGACATTTAAAAAATAGGTATATTTGAAACCGGTTTAAAAAATAGGTATATTTGAATCCAACCCTTAAACAGTAGGTCATTTGGAGTGCCACAAGGTACACGTTGGGACCGCATCTAAACATAACTGCCTCAAAGGCTTTGGTTGAATCTGGATTCGTAAACAAAGAAGTTCATGTTCATTTCATAGCTGACCATATTCAACTACAAAATAAAAGGCAATGGGTTTTATGCAAATTTTATTATCACATTTGTCACTTTAATAATAGTACATGACATAGGCGTTTGATATACATCTTTTTGTTGTATACTACATTATTTATTGTAGGAAGTTAAATCTAGCGCGCTGACATATATTTCAAGGTCTGTTCTAGAGATGTAAATGGGAAAATCATTGTGGACATGTAAATTATCTTTTTTAGGCAAAACCTGAACTCCGACTTCACGGATAGCGCTTTAGGAAGTACTGATAAGAGTCCTCTTCCGTATGGTAACTTCCAGCTACGAGATACTACTGTGCAGTCCATATTGTCACACCCTCGATATGGACCCAAGTAAGTGCAATTCAAACTACATGTAAGTCTGTCAATTTTACCGTTTCTAAAAGGGCTAACAGACGATCCACTAAGTTGGTGTTAGTTCTTTAGAATGATGGCCCAAGCATTAATGCGGTCGGTCGATTTTGTGGTAGGTAAGGCATCTGGGTCTTTACTCACGTTCTTTTTTTTCGTTATCGCGGCAAGCCCGCGCGAACTGCCGCATGCGCGGAGCGCTCAAAGATGTCTGCACGCATGCGCGATGCAGTTCTAAGTGCAGCTCTCTATTTATCATTATGAAAGCAAGACGCGTGGGCTTGCCGCGAGGACCCAGTCTGCGAACAGATTTTTGTTAAGGCTACTCTCTTACATTAAGTTTGTTGTATTTTGAAAAAAAGCCAGGAAATTTAAATAGATTACATGTTTCTACACTTATTACAATTTTATTTTTTTCCTAATATAATATTAGGTAACGTGTATTAATTATTACTGTATATTTAAATAATTATTAAGCCAAATAGTCAAATTAATAATTTAATTGAGCACTTATTAAGAAATAATTTCAATGAATAACACCAATTAAACAATAATAATGTCGAACTTAAGTAATCAAATTTATGTCATGGTGTTTACCTTGCCCTACTACTCTCAAAAAATCTCACTTTTGCCAACAGATCGGCTCTTGGTTCGAATATGTACACTTACCTGAAGTTCGGGCTACCTCGTGTGTTTCCACCGAACCATAACGGCTCGCAACGATCTGGCACGCCGAAACCGAAGACCTCCATAGGAAGTGGCATGAAACCACCACCCAGGTGAATATACATAATAGTTGTAACGTTTAAGAACATAAATTGTACGAAGAACAGAGATATCCGAATGCAGACATGCCTAATCTAGTAATGCTATTTTTTTGTCATAGACTTGACTTCCAGTGACAGAACGCAATTTACCCGATTTATCAGATTTATCAAACATTTTGTATTGATGTCGCACGCCTGGCAGTTGTAGTTAGGATTCAGTTTCTGCGATATGGGTCACACAGACGGACGGACTTATGGACAATTTATAGGCCTATCGGGTCTATAGTCATACGTCTAGAGACATTATTGTCGGTAGACGTATGACTATAGACCTGATAGGCCTATAAATTGGTTCTTTCGAGTGCTCAACATGCATACGACAGCCGACATCTCGATGATTGATCAAAGCGGATTGTTTTCTCTTTTAAAAAAAATCACTATCTGCTAAGATCAGGATGTAAGCCGCCTTTAGCCCTCATCTATACTAATATTATAAAGCTGAAGAGTTTGTTTGTTTGAACACGGTAATCTCAGGATCTACTGATACGAATTGAAAAATTCTTTCACTGTTGGATAGCCCATTTATCGAAGAAGGCTATAGGCTATATAATATCACGCTAGGAGCGGAGCAGCAATGAGAAATGTTGCAAAAACGGGAAAAAAATACGCAGATGATGTTGTGCGGGACAGCTAGTGAAATATAAAATACTAAATATTATTATTGATTGATTAAAGGATCCAGCGTCAAAGTCGAGGTATGCGTGAAACGTCTTCTGGATACGACAGTTCGGACAACGAAACTACCGCCAATTATAAGTATAGCCGCAAGTATCGCTCCGACCCGGACTTCAGGATGCAGAACTTGCATCCTTCATTACAGGTACCAAATATATATCTACTATTATATCTATACCTTTATTAAACTCCTTAAGGACTTGATATGGACTAATTCATTGTATGGCTACCCTAGATCTATTTTAAATTACGCTTGTCGTTAACTGCCTTTGTCAAAATTAAAAACTAATAATTTATTTTGTTTAGGTACTTATCTAAGTACAGCCCCATTTTTTGCATTAGGTATATGCCGAAAGCTTGTAGACTTTTTTTTTTTAAATAGAAAACTTGTCCTGTAATACCTACCTAAACATGTAACAGCAGTTCTGGCGGGGATGTCAAGCCGCCGATCTTCCTACAGTCGGCTACATAAGTCGCTTAACAAAAGCAATATTTTAAAAGCAACAAATTTCCGTATTATTTTGTTATTGCCCCCTTTCCGTGCCACGTAGTACTCACACTAGCACACTGGTGGTGTCGAAGGAAACAAAATAACCCCCCCCCCCCCTTCGCCGCGTCGTGGTAAAGGAGTGCCCCTTTCATCATAAAGTTATTTGCCCCGCCTCGAAATAACCCTGTATCCGGCATTGTCAACAATTGCATTGTTCCATAGCCTAACACCAGGATATGAAAATAAATGCTTTATTATTATTATTATAGCCTAACACCGGAGTTCCAGTAGTAGCAATGCAACAAGCAGGGATCAGAGGCGAGCCCCAGTGGACAAACTCGCGGCACAAATCTGTGAGCGAGGCGAACCTACTGGGCATAGAGGCCAGACCTCAACACCGATCACATGCGCATGCGCACGCGCACTACAATAATAGAAGAAATAGTGTCGCTGACTATGTGCCTGATGGTGATCATCACAGGTAAGATTCTAAAGGATAGTTTAGAAGATCTAGATAGGATTTATTACAGTGCAGCGACCGATCTAGCAAAAGACTGGATTTTTAAATCTGATAATTTTTATGTCTATGGGGCATAAAAAATCCCCTATGACACCAAGATCGTTCGTCATTACATACCGTAGTGCAAAAACTGTCAAATGTGAATAAAAATACCTAAGTAGTTATAGGTATAATCAACAAGAGTCAGGTCATAAACATTCCAGGCAGGCAGCTTTTGTTAAAGAAACAGGATCTGTATTGTTTTAAATTCAGCACTAACAGAGTCTTTTCCTTTCCGGTTAATTGTGCTAAAAAGCGTCCTAAGTTTGAGTCTCCAAAAGTTTCGTGATACACCTACAAGATTAATAAACCAATGTCTTTAATATTTCTTCCAGCTACCTAATGTCACCATCTCATTTGGGAGGGCGTATGTCCAAAGCTGGCAGTCACATGTCAATAGCACAATCAAGGAAACACTCCACCCTTCGACCTGGAGACCACTTAGATGGGTACACGCATTCTGCGTATATATATCCTAATTATTATGTAAGTATTACAGTATTAACTGAAAACATGTACAAAGGTATATCTACTTTGCTAAAAGATTATAAGGCAGATGAACTGTGGACAATGGACATTCTCATTTCTGTCATTCTAGCTCCAGTCGCAGTTGTTGTTGGGCACAAAACGGTGTCAAAATGTTCCTAAAGGTACCTAATGCTTTAGTGACCAGTCATCAGGAACTTTGTACACAAACACAATAATAAAATCTTATTCTTATGTAGTTAATGACTATGACAAGCAGAGATCATAAAGTACCTAGTTCCTACTTAGTGATACCAAATTTATATCGGGCTTATTCACGTAATTTTTTTTCGTTTCTGAACTGGAACTGTCATAATCTTGACATAATGGTAAATAGAGAGCTGCACTAAGAAATGCATTATCAGGCGGACATCTTTCAGCGCACCGCGCATGCACCAGATGGCGCGGGCTTGCCGCGAAAACGAAAAAAAAGAACGTGAATAGGGGGTCGTCCACCAGGATCCCTAGCCCGATCCCCAGGGGATCCTCTTGAACTGATCTGTTTACCAGGATCCCCTTGGGTCCCTGTTGGTCCACAACAGACAACAGTAAAAGTTCAGCAGTTCTGATGTTCTAACGCTAGCAGTTAGCTAGCGTTACACGCGTATTACTTTTACAGACAACTCCTGCTTTAAAATACAAATCACTTGATTCAAAAATACAACATTTTATATTTCAGGTAAACAGTTTAGAAATAACATCACCGGAGAACAAGTCAACTCTCCTCGTGTCTGGTCTGAGCTTCGAAGTCAAGTCGGGAGAGATCCTCGCGGTGTTAGCTACTGCGCAGCATGAAGCTACTGGGCTACTCGACGTTTTAGCTGGCGTTCGAAAGGTATACTTGCCTACTATTATCATAGATTAGATAGATACAACCATACAAACGCACATACTCGTAAGTGATTACTCCTATGTATAAGGACGTAAGTCAAAGCTTAAAATGAATATCAATTCATTTTATCATAATTTTAAAAGTTATAAGCCTTACAACATTGGAATCTTACCAGTTTTTTTCTTAAAAATATTAATTGATTTTAATCTATTGTTGGCTACAAGTCTACTTTAGGATAAGTAAAACAATTTGATATTAATTTTAAGCTTTGACTTACGACCTTAAACAGAGGAGTAATCACTTAAGTGCGTTTGTATGGTAGAATCATGGACTAGGGCGCGCTTAATGTCTCTGGACATCCAACAATCGACATATTGTAGGATATCATTTGCCATATGAATATTATCTTGTCATCCTTATTATAGGGCCTGGTCTAGCATATATAATAATTAGGTTAAAGCCAAGAGGCACCACGACAGACAGAGGCTCGTCAGTCGTATCTCCAACTCACACAATTGCTTTTAAAGTCGTTACCTCAAAAGGCTTAAGACTTCTAAAATTATTAGGTTCTTACGGCGGCGTCTAGCTACAGTTGCTTATGTCTAGAGTAACTAGAAACCTAAATCTAGCCCTTTCTCTGTCTTATTACCGCAAAGGTTTCCTAGAGAAGACTGCCGAAAATAAATTAGTTGATTTTAAAAAAGTACTTAATACACGAAATATTTATTTTTTCCAGAAACTAACAGGTGACATAGTTCTGAACGGCCAGCCAGTAGCATCCTCTACGTTAAGAAAAGTAGCCGCATACGTACGATCTGACACATCACTATGTCCCAACATGACTGTAGAACATACTCTGAAGTTCCATGCAGCGTTAAGAAAACCTAGGCATAATAATCATGTGAAGATGGATGATAGAGACAGGGTAAGTTTCAAAGTATTTTTTGTGGAAGTGTCTAGAAGATAAAGTGATAACTTATATGTTGTGTTAAAGGCCAGATTTGACCATTCCAGGCGGAATTTGGTAACAGAGATGCATTGCCATTGGAATGGCAAACCTAAGTCGATTCGAATCCATCTAGAGTCATTTTTTTTGTGTTTCTCTGGAGTCTGAAATAAAAACAAATCGCTAAGGTATCTGTTCCTTCTTTGCTTTTTTATCGACTTATTGGATGGAACAACGGATCTAACTAACCAACGACTCTGAACTAGTGTTACGGGTTCGGTTCGATCCCCGCACGGGATTGCTATTCCTACCAATTTGATCTACAACTTGTAAAAGAATAATAATTATTTAGTCCGAGAAATTGACATGAATTCGATTAAAAACAATTTGCCACACATTGAAATTTAACCGTCCTATTCCAGATAAACCTCCTAATCGAAGAACTAGGACTGGAACAAGTGAGAGATACAAACGTCGGTCGTCTCACTCGCTCCGAGATCCGTCGTCTCAACGTGGCGTGTCAGCTGCTCCTCGACATGGCGGTGCTGATACTGGACCAGCCCACGAAAGAGATGGACATATTCGACACGTTCTTCTTAGTGGAGTACCTGAGGAACTGGGCCAGTACCGGTCGCGTAGTTATCATGTCACTGCATCCACCTACTTATGAGATCTTTGCTATGCTTACTAAGGTATTCTATTTAATAAATTATTTTTTTATTGAATTTTGGGGAAGCCAATCTTCAATAGGCTCTAAGGTGGGAGTGGCATCGTCAAAGACTTTTGTGTACAAAATCGGTAAAAAAAAGGTAACTGGTGAAAAGAGTTTCTGGATCAACTTCCAACAAAATAATTTCAGGCGAACTAGAAAGAATAGGGTGATGTCTATAATAGGATCTTTTTAGGGTTTCGTACTTCAAAAGGTAAAAAAAGGAAACCTTATAAGATACTCTCTTGTCCATCTGTTCGTGTGTCACCACCGATTTTTTCAGGAACAGGTGGATCTAGCAAGTTGAAATTTATACTAAATACTATAGTCATGTGTTCCTATATTTATAAGGACCTACATACCTACAAATTGGTATGGAACCCTTCGCCTTATCCGGTTTTTTTTTTGGAGGGGGGGGATGTTATTTTCGCATATTCGGTTTCCAGTAGGTATACGGTGAATTTCCACTGATTATCAACTGCAACCAGAATAAAACGGGTCTTAAATAACTAGCCAACGCTCAAACAAAGCTAAATGCCACTGTTCCACGATACCTTTGAAGGTTTTGAATAGTTTTATAAATTGTTTCAGGTTGTGTTAATCTCAGCCGGTAGAACTATGTTCAGCGGTTACAGAAGGGATATGTTGCCATATTTTGCCTCCATCGATTATCCCTGCCCAGCCTTCAAGAACCCTTCAGATTATTATTGTAAGTAATAATAACATATTTTTCTTTAAAACAAAAAATACCACACCCGCAGTCCCCCGCGATATAAGACTTGCACCCGCCTTGTATCGCGGGGGACTTTACAATCATACAAGTCACGTACACAAACTACACCCAGGCTCGGAGTACTTAGTAATATATTATCTGTGCTCGAAACAACAATTTGTGGATCACACAAAGTGGTGTCCCGTGTGGGAATCGTACAAACCTCTTACGTAGCAGTCGGACACACTCCCACTGCGCCACAGAGGCAGTCGATTTGTATCGCCCTGAGAAAGAGCTTAAATAATTAAAATGCAAAATTTCTGCCCTACTGTGTTGTGGTGGATTTCATAAACCAACAAATAAGTAACAGTCACAACTTACACCTATATTCGGAACCAACATGGGTCTCTATCTACCCCGTGTGGGAATCAAACTCGGTCGCAAGCACTCCCAGTGCCGATATAATCCTGCTTACCTCTTTGCCTGTATTACTTGGTATACCAAAATTCAATTCATAAATTTCCGTGTCGACTACATGCGGATCACAGAATATAGCGGTCTTAAAAGTTAATTTTCAATCGACCCGAATTGATAAAGAAGTATAGATCCTAATCGATTCGGGTCGATTGAATCTATGTAGGTCTTTTACTGCACGTTATGGACGTACCCAGGATTGTTTTTGGGGGGGGGGGGAGGGGAGGTAAACGCAGTGACGCTGGCCCGGGGCCAATAATGGTCAAGTGTGTTAATTTCATGCGATACCGTCTAAGTACATACCTCGCGCTATAGGGGACGGCAAATAATTTACTCAGGCCTAGGCACTTCGTAATTTGGCGAAAGGTGGGGCTTAAGTATTGTAATTGACTAAACGCCGGCCAAATATATACTGTGTACAATGGGTGCCATATAACTTTGCACTTGTGAAGTTGTATTCGAATGTAGTTCGGCGCAGGGACGTCGATCCCCGCCCGTCTCCTTCATCCACTCCAATACCTAAATTTGAACTCTACGCAGCTTATGAGTCAACATCAGACATGCAAACTTAGGTGGCGATTTCGGGGGATTTTAACCCTCAAATCTCTCCCGCTGGGTATACCCATGCTGCACGTAGACAAATGTACCTGTACCTCTTCAAATTTTTCTGATACACTTGCACTATAACACGAATTCCGGATCAATTCCAGTGGACCTAGTAACCCTAGACGAGCTATCAGCGGCGGCCATGTTGGAGTCGTCGGGCCGCATCGAGGCGCTGGCGGGCGTGTTCGCGAGCGCGCACTCGGCGCCCGACCCGCCGCCGCCCGTGCCGCTGCCCGCGCCCGCGGGGATACACAACGGCTTTGTGCAAACTAAGGCTCTGATACAGTAAGTTTTGTTTACCTAATGCGCTTATTACACTACACCGAATTAAGATAGTCTTACTCTTAAATAGACAGGTGTGATAAGAGTTAGGGAGTAAGGGACCCAATTTAGAGCGACAGATTGGACCCGGTCTGCAGTGCGCTTACTACCCTGCAGTGTAGAGATGAAGTATCCTTGCTAAAACGCGTCCCGAGTCTTATTTGTGCGAATAGGTACTTATCCTGTTCCAGAAACGAGATTCACAAATATTTTAAAGTATTCGTTTGAGCCAGAACGGATCCCAGGGGGGGGGGGGGGCAGCAAGGGCAATTAGGTACCACCACTCCCGCAGACTCGACTGAAATACCTTTTTTTAGGAATTTTGAGATTTTTGCCACTGTACCGGTGTGTTTCTGACAGGCAATTGTCCCCCTTCAGCGACTGCAACCCCCTTCCCCGTCATGCAAGCGACTCCCACTTGACAGGTCAGGTCACATGTTGCGATCCGCGCCTGGTTTGAGCCTGTTATGTCAAATATTTGAGTGCATGAAATTATTTAGTTGTCGACTTATTTAAGAAAAAAAACTCCAACAGAAGTACCAAGGCTTAGTTTTTTTTCTTAAATAAGTTTTAAAGTTTTGACCCTGTAACTACATAAAACTCTTGAAATGACGTTGAGAACAAACAAGTTGGGTCTGCGCCCCATAGTCGTAACAAATTTTGAAACCCTCTAAGACAAGCTATGCCCTTGACGTACCCCTTACAATTATGAGGAACGAAAGACTTCAGACGACATTCTCGTACCTAGCTACCTTCTTGACTTCGCAATTAAAACGTTCTTCCACAGATAGCACTATAATACAAACTATTTTATTTCAGGAAGAGCTTAGTATTCACACAGATGACGACGCTATCCAACGTCATCAGCCGAGTACTGCTCGCTGCCATCTTGTCACTTATCACTGGCACCATATTCTGGGACCTCCCAACCACCGACGCTAGGGTAAGTTCTAATGGTTTAATATAGAAGGCTGTGGCTGCTGTGAACAATCCAATAAATTGATTATTACATATTAACTTAAGACGTTGATTTTGACGTACTTAGTAGGAGAAAATAACCTATTATCTGTCCCACTAATGTCATGACAAGGGTGACACTAGAATTGAAGGAAGTAAACTCAGTATCATTCTGAGGTGTAATTTATATATCAGGTCAGTGCAAAATAATAGCACAAGATTATTGGATTAGTAGAAACCGATGAACAGCATAAGAAGATAACCAATTTTCAAAATTAAGCTATCCATAATTTTTAATTAAATATACCTTAGAGCTACTATGAAAGATGCTTAAATAGACGGACTGTACCTACCAATAATTGGTTACTTATTAATCGGCCGTGTAGTACTGGCTGCTCAAGAATCCCCCTCCCCATCTCTCCCCGTGGAAATAGTCAAAGTGACTAAGGGACCAGAGGACGGGCAGTGTACCGTACTCTGCGTAGGAACTTTAAAGCCTTACTGCAAATTACCCTCAGGACGTATAAATAAGTAGGTTCTACTGGGCAAACCCGTGCCCAGCAGTGGGCCATCATTTGAGGTGATATGATATGATTTTTTTATATTTCGCAGTTAACCCAAAACGATCGCGTGGGCTTCCACTACACAGTGATGTGTCTGACAGTATGGCCGATACTGCTGTGGCTGAGCGCGCGCGAGGCGAGCTCCATGCGACACCATGTTGAAAGGGACATCGCTGTGGGACTGTACTCCAGGAGTGTGTTCATATTGTTTGACGTAAGTCACAGGATTATAAAGTACTAAACTGCAAGTCACTTCTTACAGGTGAAATTTGTAGGTACTTACGAGTAGGTATTTTCGAAATTCAAAATTCACTCATGATGCCATGATGCAAAATACTATACGTACTTTTGAAAAGTCATGATTTTACATGTCACATACCCTTATCTGGATTCAGGGCATAGGGGTCACGGGGTCAAGTGACCCCCCCCCCTATCCCTGATGGTTGTTTTGCGTATTATGGAGTTTTGATATCTAACAATATTATTCATTCATTTTGCCCATTTGCCTCTTGTGATTGTGACTGTTCGTCAGCAATAGGTATAGCAAGAGAATAGAATAAGGCAATAAAAACTCGCAACTACATACTCTTTTCAAATTGCCAGTGCTTTTATACTATCTATATTTGTTTCTTTCAAAATTATAAATGTAGGTAAGATGCTACCATTATATTACACACGATATTAGAGGATTGATAATTGTTTGGTATTAGTAAAATAGAGTTTATTCCGCCATTATCTATGTATAACTTATGTACCTACTTAATGTTACAGCAATTCTTGGAGCTATGGTCTGCAGCGCTGACGTGGCTCGCGTACTTGGTGCCGAGCTACGCCATGAGCGGGCTGTACGCGCAGTCGCTCACGTCCTTCGACGGATTTTATTTATATATAGGTAAGTTTTCCATTTCAAATTTGTTTAATTTAAAATATGGTCTAGATCCTATAACCTCCCCATTTGAAATTTGGAGTTCGTAGCTACGCACAACGGTCCTTTCATGGGGCTTAGTGCTTAACAGGACTGCCTCGGTGGCGCGCTGGAAGTGTGTACGACTGCTGCGCAAGAGGTTGTGGGTTCGATTTCCACACGAAACAACACTTTGTGTGACCACAAATTGTTGTTCCGAGTCTGGGTGTACTTTGTGTCCGTGATTTGTATGTTTGTAAACTCCCTCGCGACAGGACTTGTACCCTACTGCGAGAAGTCTTTAAAAACTATAACTCCTATAATTTTCTATATTCCATTTATCACCAGGGTCCCTTGTGGTAACAGGATCCTACAAGGTTGTCATAAACTGCTACATTTAACATACACGCCTGTACGCTTATCAGTAGCGGCGCCAGGGAGAATACGAATGTCGGCGGTATCAACTTTGCGAGGCCCTGTCTAGGTTGGAACGAGATCCAAAATTCCGCCTAAGTACCTCGCGTGATGGCAGCAGGTTCAAATCATTTCACTTGATACAGATACCTCGCGCGTCGGAGGGGACTTTTGATAGCATTTGTAACGTCGTTTTTTTTTGTGCGAGGCCCGTAGAGGCGCGAGGCTGTCAGTGTTCGCCGACGCCTAAAACCGCCACTGATGCTTAGGTAACTGATTGTCTCTTTCTTTCCAGGTTACATGGTGCTCTATCTAATAAGTATACAAATGTTATGTCGGGCGACAATATTCGTAGTGCCAATGGAGAAGACTGCTTCAGTCATAGCCGGCTTCTGCCTCCTCCTCAGTACTTTGGTCAACGGCGTGACGTTACATCAGAAGGATATACCCGAGTACTTCAGTTGGTTGGCGTATGTGTCGCCATCTAGGTGGACTATGCCAGAACTACTCATGATGGAGTTGAGTGAAACGGCACTCAAGAGTTCCATGACTAAAGATAGGTGTCCGAATAAGCAGGTTGGTATTTATTTTAAGTATTTTTTTAACACGATTATTAAACAAGGCCATATGTAATATACTAATAATCTCCCGCTCGCGGCTTCTTTATATTACACGAAATAATATATTAAAAGTCAAGTTTTGCATTTTCAACCGTTTAGATGAAACTGTTATTTTCTCGGTCATTGCAACACTTTGCTCAATTTGCGCTAAGTTAGACTCAGCAGTGTATATAGACATAAAATACATAAAAAAAACATATCTTGGAACCTCATATTTTCTAATATTTGCCCAACTCTTTGTATGTTTCCATGTAAAAGATATTTTTAATATAACATATGCATTTTATTACAGAGGCCGTACCAAGACATCATAGTGCAATGCCCCCCACCAAACGGTACTCAAGTACTTTCCAACTTCGAATACCTCCGATCTGACAACATCTGGGAATGGAACGACGAAAGTTTTCTCATAGCTCTGGCTATATTCTATGGAGTATTTGCTTTAATTGGGTTCATTGCTTTCGTTGCTGACTGTACTAGGTACGCTAAAAGCAAGGAAAGGGCTTCAATGAAAGGGCATAAGATTAGTATTAATACGCCTTGAATATTTCATAAAACAGCCAGTCGAATAATCACAGCCTATTTGTATGTGTGATGACGTTATTTGTTGGTATATCGTGTTTGAGAAAGTAGCGGCGGGTAAGGAATTTTTTTATTCCACAGAGATTTGATGAAAAGCTTGATCGCTATTTACTCCAGAAAGGTTTGAATGAGCTTGACCCTACTGATGAAAGGATTTACCCAGCACAAAAACATGGAAGGCTCAGATACCTTTGAGGTTGGGGGGGGGGGGGAGGGTCACCCCTTACTTGCTTCTCCGAATCTCCGCTACTGAGAGAAAAAAACCAGCCCTCAAAATAAAATACTGCAGTTGGCAGTTTTGTCTTTCTATAAGACTAATTATTATTCAGAGAAAATAATACAACGCCATGATTTTATAATCAAACCGAGATCATGAAATACTTCAGTTCTTTAAAAAAATATCTGGTATATTGTGTCCCACATTAGTGCATAAAGCGGGCCATTCACTACCGAACGCGTCGCACTATTTGCTCGATCAAGGCATTAATAAATAAATAGTAATAATTTTAAATTTGCTCAACATAGAGCAGATACATATTAGTGATTGAAACAATAATGTTTATATAATAATGAATTGTTGAAGTCGAACAATGTACAAAATTATAATTTGTCATAATAATAAAATGTATAATTAGTTTATAAATAAGTAGATACTTATAGTAAAAAGGCTGACTATTAGGTCTTCCGTCCATATCAATAGAAATAATAAGTAGGTACTACATATATAAATATTAGACTAAGTATATCAATTTATTAGCTATTATTATTATTATATTTTGTTTCGTAATTAATGGGGTTAATAGAATCTGAATTACCGTCCATTATTTTAAATTTAAAAAATTAATTTCCGAAAATTTCGCCACATCAAACATAATATGCGCAAGTGACTTACTTATGCGTAAGTCACGTTAGTACGCACTAAACGTATTATAGCAGCTACTCTAAACAAATAATACCTACAGAGGATCTTTTGGAGCGTGGCCAAAATCCGAACTAACGCCGCCATCTTATAAAGCGCCCTCATGTCAATGTCATCCAAGTGCCATTGGCCAGTATTGTTAACTTATTGCATTGCTTGGCACGTGGCTAAAATCAGAACTAACACCGCCATCTTGTATCGCATTACAAGATGGCGGTGCTAGTTCTGATTTTGGCCCTCAGTCAATGTCATCGAAGCGCCAAAAGATCCTTGTAGCCCTTTATCTTTATTCAGTTAAGACAACCAGGCTTAAAAAGAAAAAAGAAATAGTAAGTAATATCTCAATATGCGGAAGTTACCCTCTCATATTTGTTTGTTCATCAGTACCTAACCAGTATTTTTTTAAATATAATATATTGATCTGATCATTGTTGACGTAGTTTATCTTTTGTTGACTCCATTACATACTTTCAAACGAAATACTAAGATAATTTTCACCACATTTTATTGTTGAACTGTGGCCATTTATAAAAACGCTTTGAACCTCAGTCGCTTTTCCTTCCCTACCTTTAAAAGTAGAAAAGGCTTTAAAGCATTCCTATACCAATAAAAAAAAAATCAAAGTAGGTACCGAAAACGTATTTAAAATGAAGGCCTTCATTGCATCACAATTCATAGTGAGGCTACTATTATTTCCGCTATACTATTTGCAGACGCCAAGGCTCAAGTTATTTGACGTCGATATGAAAACTTACCCTTATACATTAAAACCAATATAATTAAGTAATAGTGCCTTTGTATATAATATAGAATATAATACATTTAATCTTAGTTAATTAAATTTTAACAAGGTATAGTGAATTAATAAATAAATTTGAATATAATCCCCTTATTCTTTGATTCATTATTCGATTGTATAACTTGTTTAAAAACAAGTTTCCATAGTAAAAATACACTTAATGATACAAGCCCACTGATATGTTACCCCGGTTCACACAAAAAATGTCAGAAAAAATGTAAATAGAGCTTTATGAATTCATAAACATTTTTTTTTTCAATAAGGTCATATTTGTAAGCCCTATTGTCAATTTAGTTTATATAGTGAAGCCATATCACTTAATTATACACTTAATATTAAGTTACCTTAGTGTCAAAACTATATAAAATAAATAAAATAATAATTTAATTACTTTTAGTTTTATTTCATGATTCTCTATTTTGTTTAAACACGAATTATAAGTTGATTATACTATATAACAATTTATTATAAGAAAATTATACAATAATAACAATATGCTCGAACACAATTAGTTTCCATTTATGATTTATTGACATATTAATATTAACATGAAATAATGGTAACAATGATTTTTACATAATAAATAAAATAAATTAATAAGTAATAGTTTTACAGCACTTACATAAAATAAGACCTAGAATACATCTCATTCAAAACACGTTTGGTCCCCCATTTTGTAGATTTGCAAGGTTATACAATACTTAATTAGTAATTTCTTCTGTATGTAGACAGATTACTACGGTAGAACACTTATATTATAATTTAAAGTACTGCATTCATAAGTAGCAATAATTGTGTACCTAAAAATAACATTATTTATTTACAGAAAGACATAAGTCTTGAAAATTAGGAGCCACATTTTTGTGATATAAGTATACAAGTCATTATCTAAAAATTCCCTGTTGACGATTCATCATCGATGTTGCTAAGGCTGTAACTAAACCAATCGATAACCAATGAAACTGATTATTCCGAAAAATCGATTGAAAATTATAACCATTTGTAATTGTTTTCTATATTACATTCAAGGAAATGCATTTATAGAATGGAAAGTTTAAAAGGAAAGAAGAAATAAATTTATTGCTTCTATCTATATCTATGAAACTGTTATTACTTATTAACAATTAACAGTTATTATTCTCGGAATAAATTTTCATTTTTTTATAAGAAATTAATTAATAATATAACAATTAGTATGCAACAGTTCTGTAATAATCTACATACTTATTAAATACAGAATAAATAATCCATTACAAAAAATGCACATAAACTTCTTTATTTGAAACTGTTTTTATTAATTAATGGTAATTGATTTCTTTGGTTTAGCACTCGAACGGATTCAAGTTGTTCCATACCTATTAAAACTCTCGTATTTTATGCCAAATATCTCTTTTTTTTTTTCAAATTACATTAATTGACTAGGGTTTAGAAATTATTCATTAAAGAATATTCGCATTTCCGATGGCTTGTTAACTTATTGTCAACAAGTTGTCAAAAAGGAATTCTTAGATTGTGAAAACATGTGCTTATAGCCAAGAAACAATTTTGTAAAGCTTTCTCTAAGTGCACTTACACATTAACGGGGTAATTGTAACTGGGGCAGTTATTGGAAGATAGGTAAATATGTATATTCATATACAGAAGTCCTAATTATTGTGACTACCGCATTAGATTTGACATAGATACATCTTGTACAAAACCATTCTTTAAAAAATGCAGAACAAAAATTTTGGTACACAAGGCACTGGCAAAGAATATTCTTTCACAACTCTTCATTAGATTTTTTCCGTTTTAGTCAAAACAAACTAGACGAAACTGACAATAAGACCAGTCCTAATCGCAATGAAACAATTCGTGGTACCGGGTACATATCTCACAAATACACGGTTTCCTTTGTGATCCACAATAATATCTAACAATTTCTTTGGGAGGACTATCGCAATTCGGATCGCATTCTATGTAAGTACTTCTCAATGTTATCTTGGAATTCCTCGGTTCTGTTGAGTCCAATACTGTTGATGAGTTGTATATTTGTCTGTTGATAGGGGAAATAAATACAATTAAGGTATTATAGAACATTAAAGTAATAGAGTCTTAAGGTTAATCACACAATTTGTATTTAACTTGACTGAGCGGAACGGCTGCTGTGCAAGAGATCGTGGGTTCGGACACCACTTTGTGTAATCCACAAATTGTTGTTCCAATTCTATGTATACTTTGTGTCCATGAATTGAATTGTATGTAATATCTCCCGCGACACAGGACTTGTACCCACCCTACTGCGGGACTGTTTTATCTAGTATAAACTACAAAAACAGATACAAATGGATTATGTACGATGTAAGGAACCGGAGAAGTGTGGTACCGGTTAAAGCACCAGAAGACGGGCAGCAGCGTAGTCTACATATTCTAGCCTTACTGCAATCGCCAACCCGCTCGCCAAGCGTGGCGATTATGGTATTTACCACCAGAATCTAGCCATAAGTAGATTTTACTGGGAAGACTCGTGCCCAGCAGTGGGATATCATATAGGTTGAGTTGACTAGCATTAATGTATTCGTCGAACATGAAACAGCTTCTAAGATTCTATGGACTGGGGACTATGTCTATATACATATATGAATATGGATTATAACTAAATTGGAAATATTATTGTTTTTAAATGTAGGCATCTACTGAAGTCTATTTACGTTCTAAACAGGTGAACTACTACTTTAAAGTTCGTGGACAATATATAACCTTAATGATTCATCGCTGCAGTCATCACATCTGTTGTCATAAAGGGCTTTTCTTCGGAATGAGCAGGGAATTTGTACATTGTATACATAGCAGTCACGTGGAGATGATGACGGCGATGATCGGCGAGTCCCTTTCATGTTAGGTTCGGTACTAGCGGGAAGGAAGATTGTTTAACTATGACTCCATGGAAAAACTAGTATGACCAATTAGTTTCCGTCTTGACTGACCAAGTTTTAACACTAGATAGACCAATTAAGTATTTCGAAATCGGAATACTTAATTGGTCTATCTAGTCTGATATTTTTTTTTACTGAACCGATGGATTTTATGGACTAGGGCGATTAATTTATCTGCCTGGAGGAATGAAATAAGACTCCGCTTGAGTGTGACGTAGATCAAAAGAGTAGGTACAGTATGACAGTTCCCTAGTTTTTACAGAGTTGCCTTATTAATCTCATAAACAAGATAAAGTTACATAATATTAAAGACCCCCGACACGTGACACGAAATTTAATTATGTTTAAAAATGGGTTAACGATAAAGTCGATATTCGACCATACCTACATTTTTTTTTGGTGGTTTACGAACACATATACCTAGGAAGATGAAGTGTTGTATAGATACATGAGGCGTCGGGGAATTGTGACCAGTCCCCCAAACACTGGCCTACTGTGTAGAAGATGACCACCAAGTGGTCGAATTTTCTACATCAGTGGTGTTGAGAACTTCTCTAAACTGAACGTTTAGAGAAGTTCTCAACACCACTGATGTGTGCCAGTTTTTTTTTATTAATTTGTAGTCGGCAATTAGCCGGCAAAAATGGCTAACTAGTCCGCCTATAAATTTATTCATATTTCTATCCTCAAAGTAAGTTGATTGAAATGAAATCATAGCTTTTATCATTAAAATTTTTTGTTGCAAAATCAGTATATTAAATCTTTGGTAAATAAGTAAACCTTACAGATTGTTTGACGTTTTAACCAGGTGGCACCGTTTTGATCACTGGTCGAACGACTAATCGGTCTCCCGAAACCGATTAGTCAGCTAGTTTGCCAAAGTCATAGTCGGCCTTTTCCCTATTTTTTAAAAGCCCTTCGTTTGTGTTGGGGTTCTCGCTGTAATAAAACTACAGTTAAACAGTTCACCTCGTCAATTCATCGTCGCTATATCCATTATTGCTCTTTTTACGGCGTAGCTGTACATCTTCTCGTGTTGTTAGTACGGGATGTGCACAATAGGTACGACACAACGGCCCTCTTGGCGGAGACCGACGGGATTTTGAACTACAGGAAGAGGGAATGAGGATAAGTGATGGTTTAAGATGACTTCCAAGAGTTGGAAAATAACTAGTGATGTGGAATTGTGGGTCCCAACATTACTAGCAATCCTGTAACACCCTAGCTTCCAAAAGCTAGTGTCGGCATTTATCTTTTTAAGTTCATTTACGGTATTATTATATATTGTGTTACTACTGAGGCTTTTTATATCAGTAGTTCCTTTAATATAACTGCTAATGAAACTAGCGAAAACTAGCAAGCAATTTTATTTAATAAAGCGTATGATATTGATCTTTATTTTCTACTTCATAGTGCTCAAATTTGTAAGAAATTTAAATCTTTTTACAAATTTGAGCACTATGCACTAGAAAATAAAGATCATTTGCTGGATTTGTAAAATTAGCTTCCATACCGCGGCAATATAAGTTGATTCTTATAGTGAATATTTTTCTTTTCATTTTCAAGATAGACAAAGAGAAAACATTCTCTAGAAAACAGTATCTAGTACCTAATATTGTTATGAACGCAGAAACGAATATCAAGAAAAAGCACACACATCTCACAGGCTGGAGGATTAAGATGCTTTGGAAGTCTTCCTTGGATCTGCCAGTTCAATCTTATTTCGAGTAAATCACTACATAGTACAAAACAAAGTCGCTTTCTCTGTCCCTATATCCCTATGTAGCTTAAATCTTTAAAACTACGCAACGGATTTTGATGCGTTTTTTTTAATAGATAGAGTGACTGAAGAGGAAGGTTTATATGTATAATAACATCCATTAAATGGTGGAGAAATAAGGAGCGGAGCAGCAATAAGAAATGTTGCAAAAACGGGAAAAATTTACGCAGACGAAGTTGCGCGGGTCAGCTAGTACTAAATAAAATATGGTTAGAAGACTTACTTAGGCACACAGGAAGGGTTGTCACCTAAGCAGTGTCTCTTGTTTCTATTGCATGAACTTGAAGCTGCTGATCTTGAACGGCATGGTGACCTTGACCTCGAAGTTGGACGCATTTGGCGATCGCACTTAGCCCTGGAACTTACATAAATTAGTTTGGGTTGTCTTTGTTAATGAGTACACGGCACGTTAATAAAAACCAGTCAAGTGTGAATACCTACAAAAATAGAAGCATTATATTCAAAAAGTTTGATACAAAAACGTGGTGCGGACTTGCCGACCTCCACTTGTTTGGTTTTGTAGTTGCACGGCTTTAAAAGCTGGTTTAAAAACATGTTTACCGATGGTATCTTGCTGAATGGCAGACCTGCTTCTGCCTGATTCCCTCTTCAATTAACTTTGGTTTACAAAGACACTCGTGAAGTGGTAAATCAGTGGATGGCTGGTTCCATAGTTCATCTATTCGAACCTTTGTTGCTATCTCAATCTTAGGTGACAAGATACCCTGGAAATTAAAAAAAAATGTTTAAAGTTGGACTACATCGGTGGCGCGGTGTGTTCGACTGCTGCGTCAGAAGTCGTGGGCTTAATTCCCATACGGGACACCATTTTGTGTTATCCACAAATTGTTGTTCTTAGTAGGGGTGTACTTTGTGTTTGTAAAGTCCCCAGACACAGGGCTTGTACACTTGCCTTTTTTTACAAAATATAAATTAGCAATAAAATAAATAAAATTTTCTTTTTGCTACCCAGAAAGAGGTCACATTTACTACACTATTGGTGGCGTCATTAGGTTTAGGTGACACACTGAATCTGGGGTACATAGGAAACGTCCTAAAGGTTTTAAGCTACCTATGTACCAAATTTAAAAACCAGTCTTTCCCAAATTGGTTTACTTCCAATTCCAAATAACACAAAGGAATCAATATTCATGGATATTACAAAACTGTTTTCTCTCACCCACAACTGCTTACACAGCAGTTGTCTGCACTAACATAGCTGATTATAAGATTAGTACTTTTAAATGTAAGTGTACCTTCAGATGAAGAGCGTTTGCAAGTACAGTAACAAAAAAACAAAGTCAAGTCAAAATACTTTAAGGGTAGATTACGCGAAACAGGGTTCGGCTCTCTCAAAAATTTATATAGAAAACCTAAATATTAGGACACGAAAAAAATTGTGTCACTAGTCAAAGAGTTTTTCTAGTAGATAAAATAAAGATATTTAAGGATATGTCTTAATATGATCCCGCAAATCAATCTCGAAGTTGCGGAAAAATACAAAAACGAACATTTTCGTATTGTCATAGTCATGGCGTTCGTAATATAACATTATGTACGAACGAATATTCTACTTTATTTTGACCTGGGCTCCTGCGCACTGTGAAGTAATGGTTGTGTCGGAAGAGCGAGGCCGGCGATCGTGTCGCTGTGTACGTAGCGCTAAATAAATAATTCTCTCAGTGTAATGTGCAACTCGTATAAGTAAAGCCATTGAGAAAAGAACTTATAAATAAAAATCCACTTTTTTAATTGCCAATAAATGCATATAGTAAGTAGGGTGCTGCAACCATAACCTATACCATAAAATTCACTCAAGGAATCATATTTATATTGTAAAATAGATAGCATTGATTTTAAATCTGTAGTGCGGTGGGAGTGTATCTCACTGCTACACAAGAGGTTGTGGGTTTGATCCCCACCCAGGATAAAACTTTGTGTGATGAGCTTGATGGTTTATTCTGTATCTGGGTGTTATTTATCTATAATATGTATGTATTTAGAAATATATAAGTATGTTTATCAGTTGTCTGGTTTCTATAGTACAAGCTCTGCTTAGTTTGGGATCAGATAGCGTTGTGTGAGTTGTCCCAAGATATTATTATTATTATTAACCTCCTATGGGGTGGATGGGAGCATCAACCTATGGATAAAACGGTAAAGGCAGCATGTGATCACATTCGGACAATAAAAAACTAAAATACTAAGCTAATAATGACAAGGTCTATTAGACACCCAAGTAGCACCTATTTACGAGTATGATGCAAGGGTAAGTCATCATCCCCTTCACCATACCTATTGTTCTACAATGACGCACAATGGCCCAATCAAGAGGCTAGGTGCGGTTTTTTAGCCTCATAAAAACACGCAAACAAAGAGCCAGAAGCCTAATGGCTACCGCATCGGACTCGCAATCATGAGGTCGCGGATTCCCACCCTATTATGCTACCGACAGACACCAACTTCTAAGACAAGCCATTGAGCTTAGCTGGTGGGGTTTGCATGTGGGACCCACAATCCCAAACTGCTAGATATCTTTAAAAAAAAGCTGTCATTCTAAGAATTTACATGAAATGGTGCGTAAGTGCTTTTCATCTGAATGTAGGGCAAACAAACATATTACCTTGTAGTGAATAAGTATTTAAAAAAAAATCTAGTAATACAAAAAAAAAAATTATTACAGGGAAAATTTTAGACCTCCTCATGAGCAGATCTACTCCCTCATTAGCGCACATGTTTGGTGGGAATAGTACATCATTCATAGCCCCGAGGTATTGTGCCAAAATCACACAATTATCTGTCACGCATTTTGAGCTACACTGAACCAATTCACAGTATATTGTTTCGTCTTCTGCAATTAGAAATGTAAATAAATTACTATCATAATTAATTATTTTGTACTAAACATGCAATAATACATCATAAAATATTCTGAAAAAATGTGTTCATTCATAAATTAACGTGTTTATTATTTTTTATTCATCAAAAGAAATACTAAAGGTATTGATTTGATCACGTGATAGTGACGTCTTAAGCTAGTATTCTATTCTATATAAACTTGTACAGAGCAAGTAGTTTTTGACGTTTCTTAAAAAGACACTGATTTGACTTTAGTCAAATACCCTTTTTCAATAACTGGGGAAAATGAAAGCATTTAAATCACAACCATTGTTGTACCGGTCAAAATCGGTCACTCGGTAGTTCTTGGGAGAGGCCCAAGTTCAGCAGTGGATGTTTTCAGGCTGATGATGATGAATTGTTGAATTAATAAGCTAATAACATGGCAAGTAGTTAGTTATATAACTAATACCACATTACATACTGGAATACTATTTTTTATGAAACTTAGAATGGATTTAGATGAAGTTCAGAGTCCCAACAAAGGTCATAGGATAGATTTTATTGTGATAAGCTACATCTACGCTGGAGAAGTCAAGGGTGAAAACTTATAAAAGATAAATAGTAAAATTAGCTTACTCAGCAAACAACATATATTATTAAGCGCACAAGCCTCTTGGTAGCGTTTCTTGAAATAGAACACATCCTTGAACATGAGGGGGAAAATGGGTGGGAGAAAACATGTCTGATAGCTGGTGCCCAGGGCAAACACTGTGAGACAGACGCAACCTCCTTGGCACAACCAAACACCTGGACATGATACCTGAAAGTGATGAGACAATGATTATAGACTATAGCTCTTTTCAGGGAAGTTGTTACCGTCGTAACTGTATATAATGATATGAGGCCCTCAGACTACACAGGCCCTAAACATGCATTAGCGATTGCAAACCCCTGTGGTCCAATACATGTGTAATCGTTCACCATTCCCGCCAGGGGCTGGGATGGTAGATGTCTAGCAATCCAATATATTTTGATACAGAGCAATTATAAAACAAGCTATGCCTATGGCTGGTTTTGTTTTATTTGACTTTGGTTCCCTTGAACCAATGTGGAGAAGCTTGGGACATCAAAGTGACCATCATAATCATAGCATTTTAAGAAGCTTTGCCCACCATAACAAGAGTTTGAGTTATCAGTTACTTGATTTTGAGCTCTATTGCAAGTTGCAATTGTTGACATGAGTTTTTAATAAGGTGATAATATCTAATGTCTTTAACAACTACTCTGCGGTATTTTATATGGTGAAGCCCATTTCCCATCGGACAGTTCAATTTCGATCTCGCTTCCTTTCATAATGTCTATGCCTAACAGTGTTTTATGAACTTTCTTTGAACTAAAACTTTCACATACCTTTTGTATATCGATTTCCACTGTCAACTCGATAATTTTTGGCATAATGCAGCATCATATATTCGACAGTCAGCTTACATATACTTGCATGGCTTGTTATTCATTTATTGCGAATATTTAACATTATTCAATTCCAATTTCTCCTCATAATCAAGAATAGTCAATGTTTATGATATTTTTAATGTTTTGTAGCCACTGACCTAGACAGTTTGTGTTGTAAATTGTAATAGGTAAGCATATCTGTTTTTATCAAATCCAGTACTTTGATTGGACGTTCTAAATTAAATTTTATCAATCGACGAATCCCAAAATAGTTAGGCTTCAAAGATCCAATTAAAACGCCAGTACAGTGTATTGTCATGGTAACATGATTACATGACACGGTGTTAGTAGTTTAGAAACGTTGTGTAATAAATAATGTAGAGAGAGGTAGTATTTGATCTGAGAGAGAGAGAGAGAGAGCAATAGAAAACCTTTCAGATTTAAAACTAATACTAAAAATAGTCTAATTTAATCTGAAGAAAACCTGAAAAAAGTTGGCAAATGAAGATGATGAATCTTTTCATGCTTGGAAGTTGGTAGAGTGATGTTTCTGAACTGAATTTGATAAGTCATTTTTATTTCGCGGGTTCTCTTCTCAGTTTCTTTCTCAGGTTTCAAGTAAATCGCTTTGTTTGTTTGTGTTTACAAAATATTTGTCGATTTTGAATACTGGCCAATATGTCTAAAGTGCCGACAGTTATACATTGGTTTCGATTAGATTTACGAATTCATGATAATTTAGCTCTGAGAAACGCAATAAATGAGGTAAGTTACAGTAAAGGTTTTTACACAAGATATTTTTTTTATTAAATATGGGTCTTGCAACTTTATTTATTTTTTATTTCAGGCAGAGAATCGAAAACAACACCTGAGGCCGATATATTTCATAGACCCAGAGATTAAAAATAAAGTTGGAGTAAACAGGCTAAGATTTCTAATACAAAGTCTGCAAGATCTGGATGCTAATTTAAGAAAACTTAACTCTAGACTTTATTGTATTAGAGGAAATGCTATTGATGACTTACCAAATCTCTTTGATAAATGGCAAGCTAAGTTTTTGACTTGCCAGGTTGATATTGACCCAATATACATAGAACAAGATGAAGCAATAGAAAAAATTGCTGAAGAGAAAGACATATTCATTGTTAAAAGAGTTCAGCATACAGTTTACGATGTACATAGTGTCTTAAAAAAAAATAATGGCAGCGTGCCTATGACATACCAGAAATTTCTTTCTCTGGTCCAAGATGTGCAAGTCAAAGAATGTATTGAGATTACAAAACAGTTATCAGACTGTTGTAAGCCAAAAGACTCGGACTCAAACAAATATGATGTTCCTAGTTTAGAAGAACTAGAAATTGATGAAACTAGTTTAGAGCCTTCTAAGTTCCCAGGAGGAGAGACAGAAGGAGTTAAAAGATTAAACATGTACATGAGCAGAAGAGAATGGGTCTGCAATTTTGAAAAACCAAATTCATCTCCAAACAGTATTGAACCAAGTACTACAGTATTAAGTCCATACATAAGCCATGGTTGTTTATCAGCAAAATTATTCTACCACAAGTTGAAAGAGGCTGAAAATGGAATGCGGCATTCAGAACCTCCAGTGTCTTTAATGGGGCAGCTAATGTGGAGAGAGTTTTACTACACAGCAGGTGCTGGAACTAAGAATTTTGATAAAATGATTGGGAATCCAGTTTGCACTCAAATACCTTGGGGCAAGAATGATGAGCATTTGAAAGCTTGGGCAGAAGGGAGGACAGGGTATCCTTTTGTGGATGCAATAATGCGACAGTTAAAGCAAGAAGGTTGGATTCATCACTTGGCTCGTCATATGGTAGCTTGTTTTTTAACAAGAGGTGATTTATGGATATCCTGGGAGGAAGGAGCCAAAGTCTTTGAAGATTATTTGCTTGATTATGATTGGTCTTTAAATGCTGGTAATTGGATGTGGCTTTCTGCATCTGCCTTCTTCTACAAGTTCTTCAGGGTGTACAGCCCAGTTGCTTTTGGCAAAAAGACTGATAAAGAAGGTTTGTACATAAGAAAGTATGTCCCTGAATTGAAAAAATATCCTACTGCATTTATTTATGAACCCTGGAAAGCACCAAAATCAGTCCAAACTACAGCAGGTTGCATAATTGGGGAAGGTTATCCAAAGAGAATAGTAGATCATGACAAAATACACAAAGAGAACTGTTCAAAAATGTCTGTTGCATATAAATTAAACAAAGAAAGAAAAGCTATGAAAAGACCTTTGCCTTCAGATTGAAGTTTTAGTTGTATGTATAACAAACTACCTCAATTTTATGTACCTATAATATATATTTTTCATCTATGTATTTTGTCTTATTAAAAATCCAAGCAAGTCTCCTGATCTAATGAATAGTTTGCAGGTAGGCTGTCTAAAATGTTACCTTGACTTTAAAAAAAAAAGGAACATCGGTAACTGTCAATGTCAATTTCAAATGACATTATTGACAGCTGACTGATTTGCGTAAATTTAGTTTTTCGGAAGTTTTTATTTATTTCATGATAATAACTGTACTAAAAAAATGTAGAAAAACAGACAATAATCTAATACGGTAATGAAGACGTGTCGTGTGTTGTTTTCTGCAACGTGGAGGACGTGTGCTCAAGTAAGTAGTATTCTTACAAACTATTTTATATTGGCCTAATACATTTTAAACAAAAAAGGTATATCCGTACCTTTGGAGCTCTAATAGGAGTTGATATTGCAATAGGTATAATCGTTATAGTACCTGTGTTATAAATTGGGTGACCAATAACTATAAACAATCATAGGTTAGGTCTCTTGGTATCTTCATCAAATTCAATGTTATTGTTTATTTATTTAACTCAACTCAAAACTACAGAGTCTAACTCAACTTATATCTTATAATATGTTTGTCGTCTATTCTGACGGCAGTTACAACTAATATACTATGTACTTACTATACTTAAAATATTGCTACAAGTTAGTTCTTCATTATTGAGTAAGCATAACTATGGATACTGCTTCATCTCCCACTGAATTACCACACCATACATTTTAAAGCATAAAAAAAAATGAGTTTTTATGTTTATCATAATAACGGGCATCACAATAGCAAGCAGTTCACAAGATAGTTTTAAAGAAAAACTAACTATTCTTTAATACATAAATAAGTTGGCAAGTAATCAAATAAAAACAAACCCACCACTGTTTTGCTTTAAACATATTTATCTTGCATCATTTAATGACTAATCAAATGAAGTAGGTACAACAGACACTGTAAAGGAAACAATTAGCAACCTCCTATGTTGATGAGTGTAACGAACTTCTTTGTATTATTAAATACGAGTGGCCTTGACAATAGATATATATTCTCACTGGAAATAACTGTAGTTTAGATGCTTTAGATAACACAATTACTGTTTAGGATATTATTATTATAATGTCATGTTGTGTAATGATTCTTGTATGAGTCGGTGGCATGACATCTTAGTTTTTGCTGTAGAATTGTGTCGCCAATATCAACATGCCCATAATCATGAATGACTATTTTTGATGGCCAGTTGTACAGAGAACATGGAATAGACATATAAGTTATATTGTATTTGTTAATTGTATGTTTGTAAAGTCCTCTGCAAGACCTGGCTAGTAGCCCTTGTGTGGGAGATTCTTATTACAACAAAATATTAGACTGTCTCGGCAAGAGTGCCAGATGCCTTACGTAAACCTATTAAAACCTGTACAAATTAAATATAAATTATAGAGTACTTTTGATATAATTAGGATTCTTTGTTATTGCTTAACTTTAGCATCAGGTTTAGGTTTTAGTAAGGAGCCATAATTTACTAAGCTATTGCCTTCTACTTGTTTAGATTTTACCCTAAAATGTAGGTGGCAATCTATATATATTAAACCGGGCAAGGGCATGTCGGGCCATGCACAATGTAGGGTTGGGTAGTCACCCCCCTTTCCCTCAGAATAATGCGGCTTATGAAGTAGGTTTCCTATGAATACTTACAACAATTTACCTACTTTTTTTTTTTTTTCCTCCCCTTGTTCATCTGCAATCGGCTGTCTAGCCATGATCAGATAAGTGCCAGGTCCTTGTGGTTGTAGGTGGCACTCCAGTAAGTGGCACCATTTAGTCAATAACAATTTACGTTCTCTGGTCTAGGTCCAATATCTGCCATCTTTTTAGGCGATCAGTGTTATGATCTGTATGTGAATCCAGAATGTGTCTTGCTAATTCGTTCACATGTTTTTGTAGACGTTCTTTATATTTTTTGCTGCTTCTACTGATTTCTTCTTTGACTGTTGGCATCTCTAGATATTCATGTATCTCCGTATTTCTTACAAACCAGTGTGCATTTGATATAGTTCTTAGAGCAATATTTTGGAACCTCTGTAGGATCTCTATGTTAGAGTTGCTCGCAGAACCCCAGAGCTCTATTCCATAGCTCCAGATTGGCTTTATTATGGCCTTATATACTAGGAGCTTGTTACTGAGAGACAGTGGAGATTGACGTCCAAGCAGCCAGTTCAGAGATTGGAATTGCAGATTTGATTCTTTTCTTTTAGCTTTGATGTGGTCAGCCCACGTCAGTCGTCTGTCCAAGTGTAAGCCCAAGTACTTCACTTTTGTCTGAATTTACCTACTTAATAATAATTTTCAATGGAATTTGTATGAACTTTGTTACTTCTCATTTTATCAGCTGTTACTCGTAAACTTGTTAAGTTCGTTTTCCTTTTAATTTCACCATATATACTACTACCATGATTTTTTTCATGTACTCAACAACCATTTAGCTAGCAGGGACACTTGTCTCTAACAAAAATTTGCACTTTAAATCTTAATATTTCACAAACAGATCCCTAAATCCAAAAATGGTATTTCCTACCCCTAAACATTTCTAGAAGACCTATCTAACGATACCCCACACGATGGGGTAGGTGAAAAAGAAAAATCACATCCCCACTTTACATATAGGGGAGGTACCCCAAAAAAATGTTTTTTAATTTTTTATTCTTTCACTTTGACGGCGTAAATAATATGTGCATCCATGCAAAATTACAGCCTTCTAGCACTAACGGGTCGGTCAAAGGTCAAAGGTCGGTCGGTCGGTCGGTCGGACGGACGGACGGACATAACGAATCTATAAGGGTTCCGTTTTGTAATTTTGGCTACGGAACCCTAAAAATGAATGTCTGTATGTCCTGTATAGAATCGTAAACTATGCATCTGATCATGTGATGATCTTCAGCAATGTGTTATGCATGAGCCCACGAAGGTTTACGGGTATGGGTAGCATTAATGAAAAATGTAGAAAAATAATGCAAACCAAGTTGCGCGGGTTAGCTAGTAATTTTATAAAAGTAGCCCACATACAATAGGAGGCGTCCAATAATTACGTGAGTTGTGTTTAGGGGCGTATCTCACCAAATCTCGCTTTGGCAAAACCACGTAATAATTTAAAATTATCCAAATAACCTAGACGGATTTGGGTGCTTCCCCCCCCCCACCCCCCGCGAGGTACACGCCCCTATATCTATACTAATATTATAAAGCTGAAGTTTGTTTGTTTGAATGCGATAATCTCAGGAACTACTGATCCGAATTGAAAAATTTTTCACTGTTGGATAGCCCATTTATCGAGGAAGGCTATATAACATCACGCTACGACCAATAGGAGCGGTGCAGCAATGAGAAATGTTGCAAAAACGGGAAAATTTACGCAGACGAAGTTGCGCGGGACAGCTACTACTCAATATAAGATGTAGGTACCTAAACAAAGATAATCAACTTTCTAATATCTACATATACATAGATACCTAGGTACTTGGTGCTTCCTACTTGAAATAAAATAGGTCGGACTTGATTTATTTTTGGTTATAAATACACTAGAAGTCGTACCGCCCCTTAATTCTCTTAATTTTTTTTTAATGTAAGGACCTCCTACAGAGTAAGTAATTATCCTAAAAAAAAAATGTTTGCAATCGGTAAAGTCGTTCCCTAGCATTCTATTTCCTATATCCAGTCTTCCTTAGTTTACATTGTTTTCGTGACGAATTTTTCTTAATCTTTTTGTTTTAAAATATTGTTAAATACAATAGCAACAGGTAATTGTCCCCCCAGACCCCCAAACTCGACTGAATGATCTTTTTTTTAGAGAAATTTGACACCAGTTGGTACAGTGGTGTGTTTTGACCGGCAATTGCCCCCCCCGCCCCCCTTGGCAGTGGTGGCTGGTGTATCGGTGATTATACAATGGCCCCCACCCCCTCAGGGGGAAAAGGGTTCCCCCCTGAACGAAGTTCTGGATCCGCGCCTGGTTGAATATAGGTAATTATTTTTAAATTTGCTGGGCTGATGCAATTTGCGGTGCCCTTTCTTGGTACAAAAAGACATGACATATATAGGTATTGATTATGACGTAAGTATTATCTACGTACAAACAAAATACCGCATGTAATAGTTAATCAATGGATTGCTTCATCCTCGGGTAGGTCGGGCACGGTCGCGGTTGCGTTGTTATCTATGACTCGTTGTGACTAGCAATGACTAGCGTCTACTATGTAGTACTTGTTGACTGATCAATGAACAATATTGTTTGTTTATCACTGGAGAAATGTTTGATCTATATAAAGGTAGGTGTTATAACAGATTTCGATGATTTCGTCCTGGGAATCTTTGAGAAGAAATGCTGAGTTTAAACCCTCATTGTTTTGCTCTGAGGGCTCTCTCAGGACTCATAACTAGCTTTTGCCTGTACGTTTGATATTTTCTGACGTTTAAATAAACTAAGTTTTGCCAAACTACTTGGCAATATATGATTAGGTATAAATGAGACAAAAGATGTAGTATAGTCTGGTTATAATTATCTAAAGGTGCATCTTATATACTAACGACTTCGTGTTGATAACAGATAGTGGAAACATTTAATAGATACTGAACGTGCGATAAGGAACATAAGATTGTGATGTAGATTGTAGATACAGCACAAAGATATTGTACTGTAACAGTACATCCCCCTTTAAAAAAAATTATGGTAATAGTGTTTACAATATAAATTTGACCTAGACCTTACTAGTTATTTGCTGATGTATATAAATAATAATGCTATTGTACGCGGTGGAATTTGATGACGCCTGTTGTGGTGTGATTTGCTGACGTCTGTAATTTTGACTTAGCTGTTGCACGAGTGTTTATTATTTTTTTTCGTTAAACTCTTCATTCTTCTGTCCAGTGTTTTCATTATGCCGTAAATTAGGATCACGCCGATTGTTAAAATAATCTGTCCCATTGCAACATTTCTTGTCCACCGTAAGTCCTCCTGGATCAGGTTACGGAGTTGGTCCGCTTCGTTTTGATTGAGGCAATTGTCCGTATTGTATGTTATCTGGACCTTAGAACTTTGATTTCCCATTTTAGATGTCTTGTTGTTACGAGTAGTTGTGAATTAATGGTATATGTTAAGATCTATGTTAATATATATACGAATAGCTTACTTATATCAGCGATTTTTTATAGACGTACTACTGGCTTTACTTTACGTCCCGATCGTGTAGTGTACGTATGTGAATGCCTGTCGCAATCCTTTGAATCTGGCACGTAGTTTGATTCGTCATTGATCATGAAAGCTGGTTTCAATCTATCAATTGATATCACTGTCTCTTTATCCCTAATTCTAATGCAAAATGTTTTATCTGTTTTACTAATTACTGGGTAGGGTCCTTCATACGGCGGTGTCAGGGCTTTCTTAATTCTATCACACCGAACAAATACGTGTGAGCATTCTTTGAGTTCGGGATGCACAAATATAGCTTGATTGTGTTTTTTTCTTTTCGGAATTGATGTCATTTGTGTGATGTCCTTTTGAATTTGTTTTACAAACTCTTCGTACGTTGATAACTGTGCTGCTGATGACTCAAAAAATCCTCCAGGGAGTCGTATTGGCGTTCCATATGTCATCTCTGCTGAACTATAACCTGTGTCTTCTCGCAAGCTACTCCGCAACCCGAGTAAAACTGTTGGAATTTCTTTTAACCAATTTTCGTTGGATTCTCTTGTCATTAACGCCGCCTTTAAAGTTCTATGAAATCTCTCTATCATTCCATTGGATTGTGGATGATAAGGTGTTGTCCTAATTTTATGTATTCCCAAAAATTGTGAGAGTGACTCAAATATTCTTGATTCAAACTGTCGGCCTTGATCCGTAGTAATGCGCAATGGACATCCAAAACGAGTAATCCATCCCTCGAAAAGTGTCTTGGCTACTGTTTCTGCAGTTATATCTTCTACCGGAAATATTTCGGGCCATGACGTACAACGATCTATGATTGTGATTAAATATCTCTTCCCTTGTGAAATCGGAAGTGGTCCGACGATGTCAATATGTAAATGTTCAAAACGTTGCGCTGTCATAAATGTACCAGGAGGTGATATCGTATGTCGTTGTATTTTTGATTTTTGGCAGGCTATACATGATCTACACCAGTTATTGATATCTTTGTTCATATACGGCCATAAATACCTTTGGGTTATCATTTTTCTCGTAGTTCTTTTTCCTGGATGGCTCATACCATGAATGGTATCGAAAATTTGTTTGCGAAAATGCTTTGGTAAGTAGGGGCGGCTTTTTCCAGTAGAGGTGTCGCAGGTGATGTTTATTGTGGAACCCGGAAGCGTAATGTTTTTGAATTTTAATCTTTTATTGTCATGTAATTTACTTAGTTCATTATCTGTTGATTGACATTTTTCCAATTCAGCGTAATCGATAGGTGATGGCACGTATATTTCCTCTATTCGAGATAAGGCATCGGCGGTAATATTGTCACGTCCGCTTATGTGTTGAATGTTGGTACTGTATTGTGAAATGAAATCTAACTGCCGGACCCGTCGCGGTGTATCGTTTGATGATGGTTTTTGGGAGAATGCGTATGTCAAAGGTCGGTGATCCGTAAATATTGTAAATTCTCTTCCCTCGATTAATCTGTGAAAATGTTTGACGGCCATGTATATTCCTAACAGCTCTCTGTCAAACGTAGAATATTTTTGTTGAGTTTCGCTCAATTTTTGTGAAAAAAATCCTAATGGTTCCCAATTGCGTCCGGATTTTTGTTGTAAAACTCCACCAACGCAAGTAGCACTAGCGTCGGTCATGAGCGCTAGTGATGCGTTGCGGGAAGGATGCGCTGTTAACACTGCGTTTTTCATGCTTTCCTTGCATTTTTCGTAAGCTTTGTCTGCTTCCGTTGTCCAAGGAACAGGTGAATTATCGTTCTTTTTTGAACCATGTAGATATTCGTTTAAAATTCTTTGATTTTCCGCTGCGCATGGAATATTACTTCTGTAGAAATTGACCATGCCCAAAAATCTTCTTAATTCTTGAATTGTTTTCGGTTTGGGAAATTCCATGATTGCTTTGTAATTTTCTTCGGTAGGGAGTATTCCTTGGCTCGTTATATGATAACCTAAGAAATCTATTTCCCTTCTGAGAAATTCGCATTTTTCGAGATTAATGGTTATTCCATTCTCGTGTAAACGTTTGAAAACCGTTTCTAAATGCTGATAATGCAAATCTTCGTTGTCCGATGCAATGAGACAGTCGTCTACAAATATAAATACGTAGTTTAAATCTCTAAATAAGGAATCCATGAATCGTTGAAATGTTTGTGCCGCATTGCGTAATCCGAAAGGCATTCTTAAGTACTCAAAAAGTCCAAAAGGTGTGATGATGGCTGTTTTTTCTATATCTTTAACAGGAATACAATGGTATGCTTTACGTATATCTATCTTGCTTAGTATCTTCTTATTTTCTAATATGTATGTAAAGTCAGTTAATCTTGGTAGTGGGTATTTGTCCGGTACTGTCGTGCTATTGAGCATTCGATAGTCTCCGCATGGTCTCCATTCGCCATTTTTCTTTTTTACCATATGTAATGGGCTTGCCCATGGGCTATCTGACGGTCGGCAAATTCCGAGTTCTATCATATTTTGAAATTCCTTTTTGGCTATGTCGTATTTTTCTGGAGGTAATGGTCTTGCCCGAGCTGCGACGGGTGGTCCTGTAGTGATAATGTGATGTTCAATCTTATGTTTGGGCGCATTGCGGAGAGAGGACCCTTTCGTGATGTCTTCGTATTTGTTTAAAAGTTGCGTAATACGTGGATTCGTTCCCACTGCGATATTACGAATTGTTTGTTGTGTCGCTTTTTCCGAAGTTACATGCGTTGTCAGCTCTGTAACTTTGTCGATAAGTTTGCGACCTGCTATGTCGACTAATAGTTTATAGTGCTCTAGAAAATCTGCTCCAATTATTGGTTGTGTAACATCGGCGATTACAAAATTCCATTTATAACATCGTTGTAGTCCTAAATTCAAGGTAAGCGTCTTCTCGCCGTAAGTCCTAATTTTAGTCCCATTTGCAGCGTATAGTGTGTATTGTTCATTTTGTAAAACTGAATGTCTCTGTTGCTTGCTAATGACTGAAATATTTGCGCCCGTGTCAATCAAAAACTTCATACCACTTTTTCGGTCGGTAATGGTGAGGCGATTGGATGGGTGGATTGCACAGAGTTTCGCCGTTGTCTGTGCTCTTATTCGTTTCCCTGGTTCCGTACGTAAGTCATTGGTTTCCAACTGCATGGTTTAATGCAGTTCTTTGCATATTTTCCGAATCTTTCGTGGTAGTAACAAAATCGATTTGCTCCTCTATAGTTTGTTCTCGGCCTCATAATCGGGAATTGTTGACGTTTCTTGAAATGATTGTGCGTGTTGGGTCGATAGCCATATTGACCTTGCTGAATTGCGTCAATATCTATCTGTAATTTTGCTAGCTGGGCTAAAATGCATGCTGTATTGTTGTCGTTTGAAGTGTCGTTGCTAACAGCTGATATTTCGGTTACTTTTGAATTCATTATTATTTTGTCTGCAATTTGGCTCAGTTTGTCAATTTCCATGTCTTCCGTAACTGCTAGAACCGTAGTAACTGATGTTGGTAAAAGCCTGAACCATAGTAGTTTAATTGTTTCGTCACTGATTTTTCCTCTCCCGAGGACTCGCATTTGACGTAATAACTGCGAAGGTTTTTGATCACCGAGTTCTGTCTCTGATATTAATTTTTGAAACTGTCGCTGTTCTGTTTCTTCGTAACAATCAATTAAACGTTCCTTGATGTTTTTGTATTTATCTGTAGTCGGTGGTGAAGTGATTAGGTCACTAACCTGTAGTATTTCTTCCTTGGATAACTTTGCTATTACTGTACAGTATTTGTATTCGTCTCCTTGCTTCTGTGGTGCTAATATGGCTTCTAGTTGCGTGAACCATAATCTTGGTTGGTCTTTCCAAAATTCCGGAATGCGGGATAAAACCGAGGTGCCAGCAGCTACTTCAAGTGTTCCTTGCTGATTTATGTTCGCCTTGCACGGTGATTGTGCCATGTTTCTTGCTGCGTATTCGTTCGTCGGGGTCACCAATTTGCCAAACTACTTGGCAATATATGATTAGGTATAAATGAGACAAAAGATGTAGTATAGTCTGGTTATAATTATCTAAAGGTGCATCTTATATACTAACGACTTCGTGTTGATAACAGATAGTGGAAACATTTAATAGATACTGAACGTGCGATAAGGAACATAAGATTGTGATGTAGATTGTAGATACAGCACAAAGATATTGTACTGTAACAGTTGACTACAATAAAAATAATTTATTTTATACTTAAAATGCTCTGAAAATACGTGTTATTTTACAATTTAACATGTTTTTGAGTTTAAAACCATAAAAACGAATGCTTAAAGTGATGATTTGACGATAGGAACTTATGACGTCATAGGTTGCTATTTCATACACATTTCTATAGAGCGTGTCGTTTTGACATTTCATAAAAATTGGTATACTAGGTACGTTGTAAAATGTCCTGTAGTTTTTCGTGCCCCCCCGTACGGTATTCTTGTGTACCTAATCCGACTGTTACGCAACCGATTGTGGGTTCGATCCCCACCCAGGATAAAACATTGTATGATGAGCACTATGGTTTATTCTGTGTCTGGGTGTTATTTATCTATAATATGTATGTATTTAGAAATATATAAGTACGTTTGTCAGTTGTCTAGTTTCCATAGTACAAGCTCTGCTTAGTTTGGGATCAGATAGCGTTGTGTGAGTTGTCCCAAGATATTATTATTAATTGTTTGCCTTTAGATTCTAGGGGGTCCCTAGAATCAAATCCTGGATCCGCCCATGTCCATCCTCACAATTTTTTGCGTTTAAAATATTAGTAGGATAGGATATTAACAGTAGGTATTATAATTACCTTACCTTTTGCCATTGTATTTAATTCTATTTTCTAAGACAAAACATTCGCCACTCAAAATTCTGTTATGAATAAGGGGCTTAGACCATGTCGTTTGTTCACGAAGTTTCGATACAGTAAAAGAGAGTAGAATTACAGGAAGTTTTATTTCTTCGTGTTCGCAATGAGCTTACTTGACAGAGTTCTAAGTCACAGAAAGAATAAAATACCTATGGATGAGAGATGTCTAATTTGTGGTCCGTTGTATCCTTCTTATCGAGATACCTGATTAAACGTAAATAATAATGATATCTTGCGACAACTCACACAACGCTATCTGATCCCAAATTAAGCAGAGCTTGTACTATGGAAACCAGTCAACTGATAAACATCACACTAATATTATAAAGGCGAAAGTTTGTGAGTATGTGAGTGTGTATGTTTGTTACTTCTTCATGTTTAAACGGCTGGAGCGATTTTAATAAAATTTGGTATGGAGTTAGCTGATACCCTGGATTAACACATAGGCTAATAAACCGCGGGTAACACCGCGGGGCACAGCTAGTACTTATATAATTTCTAAATACATATTATAGATAAATAAAACCCACACATAGAATAAACCATCGTGCTCATCACACAAAGTCTTATCCTGGGTGGGGATCGAACCCACGACCTCCGGCTTAGCAGTTAGGGTGTCTTACCACTAGACCAACAGGTCAGTCAACATAAGGTTTGAGAATTCGTGTTTTTTCATCCCAGTGACCCTACAATTTCCTAAAATCCCTTCTTACCCCTTGTATAGGTAGGTACATCACAAAAAAACCTCTTCATAATTTCAGCTTCTTAGGTTTACGATCCCTGAAATCCGAGAGGGTAAATTAATGATGGGTTGGGTAATTATGTAAATGAATGAGTTGGGATAGGACTTTCATTTTATATAATATATAAAATTAAAGTAAGTACTTAGTAATCTATACTAATATTATAAAGCTAAAGAGTTTGTTTGTTTGTTTAAACGCGGTAATCTCTTGAACTACTCATCCGAATAGAAAAAAAAATGTTGGATAGCTCATTTATAGAGGATGGCTGTATGCTATATAACATTACGCTACGACTAATAGGAGCAGAGCAGCAATGATAAATGTTGCAAAAACGGGGAAAATTTGCATAGACGAAGTTGCGCGAGACAGCTAGTTTTTCATATGTTGGAAAGTGCTTGGATAGAAAACATGTTTTTATCGTATTACTTAGTTAAGTAGATGTTATTGTTATTGCATACATAGAAAGACAGAAAAGTTATGACATGTTGTGTTGTATTATACAAATATTATCATAAAATGATCGGTACTTAATGTCATTCACATTTGTTTAAATAATATAAATATTTTGATTGCACATGTATATTGTATTTATGACCTATGATTCCGTGAACTGTTAATGACCGATTATGTCAATATGTGAAAACTCTAGATACAAAATAATATTTGACGTTTTTATTTCCAAACTGCTAAGCCTTTCTCGAGATGCGATCACGTACTGAAAGACGCGGCACTGTTAAGTCTCCCATGAGATGGCTGTTCAACAGCTGTTCTGTTCTACTGTTCGTTGTGACGAGGGAGGCTTTCGCAGCAGACGTCTTTAAGGGTAGATTACGCGAAACAGGGTTCGGCTCTCTTAAAAATTTATAAAGAAACCCTAAATATTAGGACACGAAAAAAATTGTGTCACTAGTCAAAGAGTTTTTCTAGTAGATGATATAAAGAAATTTAAGGATATGTCATAGTATAATCTTGCAAATAAATCTTGAAGTTTCGGAAAATTGCAAAAACTAGCATTTTCGTATTGTCATAATCATGGCGTTCGTAATCTAACTTATGTATGAACGAATGTTCTACTTTATTTTGACCTGCGCTCCTGCGCACTGTGAAGTAATGGTTGTGTGCGGAAGAGCGAGGCCGGCGATCATGTCGCTGTGTACGTAGCGCCAAATAAATAATTCTCTCAGTGTTATGCCACCTTAAGTTGAAACGAACGGACAAAACTGTTGAGTCAATTTATGGAAGAGCTGATTTTACGATCCGTTCATAAACTTTCGCGATTTGTACACATTATAAAATTATATATACTACGGGTCTTAATCGCGTGAATAATTTAAGGTAAAATACCTTGTTTATTGCCCGACGCGACACCGCGCCGTGGTCACGGGTAGACTGGTCCAGCTCAGCGTCGCCTCTGTGAAGCGCGGGTTTCGGAAACTACCCTCGCTTGATTTTTATCACTCACTATTACGGAACTGTCGGTACCTCGACACACAACACTAAGGACATCTACACACTGGCGTATAATGTTTGTTCGGCGGTGTATACACTTGCTGATCTCAACCGCGTGTTTTTTTATTTGAACCGCTTCCCTCGCCATCGTGGATTAATATTGACGGTCAGTGGAGAGGACCAGTGGTTTGTGTAGTTCAATTCAGTGATTGGATCCCGCATCCAGCAATAAACAAGGTATCGGGCAATAAACAAGGTATTTTACCTTAAAATTATTCATGCGACTAAGACCCGTAGTATATATTATTTTATAATGAAATAGTGATAGTTGCGGAAGTCCTCTGGATGCCGGCGGTGTAGGTCTTACACCGCCGGCGGGTGACAGTGTCACCATGTGAGTGATGCGATCCTCGGGAGAAACCAATATCTAGCAGTGGACGTCCATGGTCTAATGGTCTAGAACTATAAATTAATGAACTATAAAAGCCCAAGAAATATGTTATTTGTCAGTTATTTAAAATCAAATGGAATGACAGCTATTAAATAGGTACAAAAATAGAATTCAGACAAAATCTACACGCACATGTCTATATGCCTTCTTGTTCACAGTTTAAAATCGTATCTTTTAAATACTGAAAGATATATGAATATTCAAAGAATGCTGAGAAATTTGCTAAACATTTAGTTTTATGGCATAAATACTAAAATAAATGTCCCATTTTCGCAACACTAGTTGCTTCACTCCTCTATTAACTCATTTTATATCCTCAACAGTATATTCTATAGTAATAATGTAAAGAGGAAAGATTTGATTGTTTGTTTGAATTGAATAGGCTCTGAAACCAAAAATTCTTTCACCATTAGAAAGCTATATTATTGGGGAGTAACATAGGCTTCAATTTTTTGTCAAAAACTCAGAGATCCCTACGAAAATTACAATAATGTAACTCAAGGTATAAAAAACTAAGATGTGACGTCCGTGCGAAGTCGGGGCAGGCAGCTAGTACCTATATAATATTTATGTTGAGATATTCCATTTCTATACATTTTCTTCTTCAATGTCGGATTGTGGGTCCCACATTACTAGCAATCCTGCTAGTGTTAGGATATTCGAACCCGCGACCTCACAATTGCGAGTCCGATGCTTTAGCCATTTGGCTACCGCCGATTTAATTTTTTGCTGTTCGTTGACATATTGTCCTTAAAGTATGCCACATGGAGAAAAATATCTACCTTAAACATTGCAGATAGAACATTTTCCTGAATATTGTAAAATATTGAAAACTTACTTTCTCTCCCTGACACCCTGTATATTGTTTTTATACCACTAAATGAAGAGACGAGTATGTTGTGAGCCTAATAGTAAGCGTTACGCTAGCCCATAACAGTATTTGTGACACATCAGTGATCATGCGCGTTTGTATGGTAGAATCATCGACTAAAACGCCTTAAAGATTTACTTCAAGTATGTAAGTATATTCATTAGGTATTGAGCCTACGCCAAACCTGCTTCTCGGGGAATACCCCATCAAAAAGTAGGGAAGGCACAGCTAATTGCTATGCTAGGTTTTTTGCTTATATTAATACCCTACAGGGAATTACCCCTAAACGAATCAATCAATTAATAATGATGTTGTGTTTCTGCCATGGGGTTTTCCTTTCACTTCCTTTTCAATACTAACTTATTCCATAACTGACCGTGACCTTCACTTTTCAGTTCAAAAATCATTGTTGTATAAACATACATAGGTATGTATGTTTGTGTATTATGTACCTGTACACAAAGCTAGATTTTATGAACACGGCATTAAGGATTTTAACCGATGTGGCCTCAGGAAAACCAAGACTCCTTATTTTTTGGAAAGATCCAATAATACCACTTATAGTTGAGGCATTTTGTTTGATGAAAATCCTCTCAGAAACTTATTAACTTTCTCTTAAAAATGTTCGGCGAATTTACAATGCCCATGTCAATAGAGTTGATAAGGCAAGGTAAATTTTCTTTTTTCAATACCATTCGATTCTAGGCCTCTAGACAAATGGCATTCTATTCGTAGCGCGTGCCTGTATATACGAAAATTGTTATATATGAGATTAGCAGTTGTGCACGCGCAGCGACGTCATTCTATTCGATTAACGTAAACTCTAATCGAACAGAATGCCATTTGTCTAGAGGCCCTGATTACAATAGCAATCAAAAGTCAATCGGACCAACCGAGCTTTAGGCACTAGAAATGTCTGAAGTTAGGAAAAATACGTTGTAAATTTCCATCCAGTCATATCAAAGAACGGTGCATACGATGTTACTACTGATTTCCTAGTACGTCCTTTCAATGACCCCGTGACCCATCGGTGACGATGTAAGAAGTCCTTTAACGACCAGACAATTGTCCAATTGCGAACACCCGAACTCTCTAATCCGAAGATAGGATAACAGGCTTCCATTCGCAAATTACGTCCACTCTCAGCTTGCCGGCAGTAATCTTAAATTGATAGATGGATAGACAGGCTAACGAGGAGAGATTGCGGATGATATAGTAGATGAATGGATTTTGCCGACTATATGCGTCATACTGTCTAGCGGGCTATCTAGACAAGTGAATGTTTTCTATTTGAATAAGAAGGCCGTTCGGTCCATGGCAAAGATTTTTTCATTATAGTTGTATATTTGCAACATGTTTTGGCTTAACTTTTTTTACACTTTACCTAAAAATATTATTCATGTAGGTATGGTATGGTATACGTAATTTAACTTTCTGGATGAAATTCTCAAATGATAATAAAACGTTCGTAATGAATATTCGTTGTATAGTTAGGGTTCGTTCAAGTATTACGTAACTCAATTTGGGGTAGTGGGGGGGGGGTCCTGTAAAACGTTACGATGCGTTATACGAGGGGTGAAGGGGGTTCGAACAATTCGTTACGTAACATTATTGATTTATTTAATTAAAAACTAGGGAATTAAAATCTCCCAGCTTGGCAACCCTTGCACCGCCCTCTCCCACGTTGTCTACGCTAGGTACTTAGGCGGTATTCGGTGAAATGATTAGTTATTAAGCTCAAAAACAAGTCTGAAGCGTATATTCAGTTTATTTACCTACAAACGATAACTTGACAGTAACAAAGTATCTACTAGTTGATTAGTTTAATAGATATTTTTTAATGTCGTTAATAGGGCATATGCACGTGACTCCCAAATGTCAAAAATGTTATTTTGTAATCTTTATTGTTACAAAAACATACATATTTTTAAAATGTATCATAATTTTATAGTGAAATTTAATCATCAAAAAGCGGTTGTTTTAAATGCACGCGCAAATTTCCAAAACGCAACGCTATTGGTGGAACAAAACGTGACGTCAATTTACACTCGATGTCTTCAGTCTACAAGTTGTTTGTATGGTTTAGAGTGATTATTTGTATTGTTTTGCGGTTGTTTCTTATTACTTAATTAGTTTTCTGTGTTAAAGAATAAAATCCTTGTCTGTCTTCACAAGGATAACTTACTTGACTTAAGACAATGACTAAAACCGGTTTTGTCAAAGCACAATCGGATAATCTCACTAAAATAGACGTGGTTATGATGTTCACGTATTTCACATTCAGATATTACGTCTGCTGTACTCAGAGAAGGAAAAGCTGCGAGGTTTCATTACTTTTATATATCGAGTTAGGCAGTCCGCAATAACGTTTAGTCAGCAAGAACGACATATAATAATAATATCTTGGGACAATTCACACAACGTCATCTGATCCCAAACTAAGCAGAGCTTATACTATGTCAACCAGGCAACTTATACACACCCAGTTCCCACCCCATCACACAAAGTTTTATCCTGGGTGGGGATCGATCCCACGACGGCTTAGCAGTCAGGGTCACAAACCACTAAATAAACAGGCCAGTCAAATATCAACTAAAATGTATTGAACCAAAAACTATATATAACCAAAATTAAAAAAAAAAAAAAGTTTAAGGAAAAAAGAAAGCGACTCTTTCCGACACTTTATTAGTTTGTACCTAATGTAAAAAATCTTTGTTGCAGATTGAACATGTCAATGGAAGATAGTGAAACAAGCTTCGGTGTTGCAGAATGGTTAACAGCATTTATTAGGTGAGTTTTATTTATGTACATTAGACTGGTATTCGCCAAACGAACCACTTGGATATCCTTTAATGACCTTATTAATCGATGACCGGCTGCACTCACGAAAAAGTGTGACGTCACTGCTCACGCTCATTCCGCCTGATGATAGGCTGAAGTATTGTGGCCGTCCACTAAAGCTGTCACAGGCATGGTTGTTTATTATAATGTCTTCAATGGTTTGCGACATGCGGTACCTACAATTGGATATTAAAAAAAAAATGTGTGGCACTCGGGGGCTGCCTCGGTAAAGCTATTGCATAGCATGTTTATCAAGTTATGTAATTATAATTATTTATTTATGCAGTATTTTTTGTTATTTTTTTTTCATTACATTTCGGAGCAGCTCGTCTCGATCCGTGCGAGCTTCATACAGTCGTACCATATACATATACGTTAAGCGAACGCTCGGCCGAGCTACATGGTAGGCGGAGTGGGGGTGTTAGGTTTTTATTTTCGTTACGGAATTTCTTGATTCGGTCGCCGCGCTCAAAGCCCACGATAAAAGCTATGCAATAGCTTTAAAATCTTATGACATTATCACGTCAAATTATCGTCCGTAAACCGACTTTACAGACAACCATTTTTTAATCCACGACGGGTCAAACACGCGTCATACGGCTAGCCTGATGGTCAGCGGTTACCGTAGCCTATGGGCGCCTGCAACAGTAGATTATGTGTTAGAGCCAGAGCAGAGAGAGAGAGATTATAAGTTGCAGTCGCAATAAGGTTAAAAATCTATGGCGCCCTTTAAAAAATTTACTCCACTCTTGAAGATTCCCATAGGTACCTACTATAGTATTTTGGCAAAACCTTGGAAAACAAGGAAATCGATCTGATAATGTGGCCCAAAGACCACTACGAACCACTAACGCCTCTGGTAACCATCCATAGAATAAGTTTAGCGTAAGTTCGCCTGTTCTTTGGTTATGTAACCTTCTGAATGAAACAGTGATCTTATCGATCTCCACACAAACGGTTTGTCCATATTCATCTGAAATAATAATAATAATATCTTGGGACAACTCACACAACGCTATCTGATCCCAAACTAAGCAGAGCTTGTACTATGGAAACCAGACAACTGATAAACATAATTATATATTTCTAAATACATACATATTATAGATAAATAACACCCAGACACAGAATAAACCATCGTGCTCATCACACAAAGTTTTATCCTGGGTGGGGATCGAACCCACGACTTATTGCGTAGCAGTCGGAAACACTCCCACCGCGCCACAGAGGCAGTCGAATAACAACCTCAACTTAATATTATCTGATAACCAAAATCCGGCCATTATGATGTATACATACAAACCAAATTATTAAAAAAAAAGAAAGAGTACTTAATGAAACAACCATTCAGTCTATTAGGTACCGTAGTTGTAGTTAATCAACCATCCAACAATAATTACTTAGCAAATATTATGATTGATATAGATTGGTATTTCATCATTAGCTGACTGCCTAATATTTGAAAAACAAAACGCTTGTTTACTTACCAAATAAAATACCAGTATGATAAGAAATATTAAATACACATACGGTAGTTAATAATCAGGGTTAAATATAAAATAAATACTAGCAACCCTACGTCACAAAAAAACCGGGCAAGTGCATGTCGGGCCACGCACAATGTAAGGTTCCGTAGTCCCCCCTCACCCCATCCGAGTAATGCGGCTTAAGAAGTGGATTTCCTGTTGTTTTTGTTTCATACTTACAACGTTATACCTACTTAATAATAATTTTCAATGGAATTTGTACGAAAAATATGTTACTTCTCATTTGATCAGCTGTTACTCGTAAACTTATAAAGCCTTGTATGTTTTCCTTTTGTACTGCTACCGTGATTTTTTCACATACCCAACATCAACCATTTAGCTGGCAGGGGGGAGGGGACACTTGACTGTAACAAAAATTAGCACTTTAAAGCTGAATATTCATAAACGGATCCCTAAATCTAAAAATGTCCTTAACGTTTTTAAAAAACCTATTTAATGATTACACGATGGGGTATGTGAAAAAAAAATCACTAATACAGGGGAGATAACGTCAAAAAAAAAATGATTATTAAGATTTTCTTGATTGTCGGCGTAAGTAATATGTGTATCCTTGCAAAAATACAGCCTTCTAGCACTAACAGTCTCTGAGCTGCGGAACTATAAGCGTTCCGTTTTGCTATTTAGGCTATGGAACCCAAAAAATGCACGAATTTCATGTAAATACAAAAATAATTACCTACTTTAAAATGCCACCTCGAATGTAAAGGGGTATGCCCACCAGCAGTATCGCTAGTATTTACGTTGTGCCACAAGTTGATGAAATGTATAATTCTTGTTTCTAATTATAACGTTATTATATAATGATATGGAGTCTCACATTTGCCGGAATATTGAGATGCAAATATTAGTCTTTCAGTTTATTTATTTCCTATTTTTTCGTATGAAGTTATTTTTAACGGTGGTAACACTATTACAAAAATAAAATTGTAATATCGATTAGGGTTATTATCAATTTTGATTAAATAATTAATATAAATACTCTATTAATTGTTGCACCGTTTGAATGTAAAGAACGATAATATTTATACACTATACTTTTTAATAAGCATATTCTTTGATACCTTTAGATTAGGACCCGGCTCGATTAAAAATAAGAATATAGTAATGAATTTTAATAAAAAAAACGATTTGTATAGGATATGACAAAAGTTATGGCAACACTGAAATGTAATGTCATGTCACTTGTTTATCTGTGCATAAAAATTGTTGGCGCCGGTCCATTATGAAAACAGTTTAAAGTATTAATAACAAATAGCTTTTGTTATTTCTCGTGTTGTGTATGATATTGTGGTTACATTACGTGAGTTTGAGATAGAGACTCCATATACATAGTAACAATTAGAAATATTTTGTGAGACAGACTCGTACCAATATTGTGACAATTGTGAAGTGTTTGTGAGATAGAGATTCGGATTATATATCACTGCAAAGCCGAATTCTTAGCCATAAACTAGTGTTACACATCATGTGTAATACATAATTAATACGCAATATCATAGTTATGCGCTATTTAAAAAAAAATGTATATAAATATTTCGATTTTCGAAGTTCATCCACCCATATCAATTAAACCCGGCAAATTTGGTAAATCATTGTTGGTTTTTCTGAAAGTATTTATTAATGTCTACATAAATCAGTAGTTTTCATCTTGGCACAACAAAATTTGTAGCGATACTAAATTCCATAGTCACTTGAACAATCGCCTTTCGTAATAGAAAAGGGATTCAATACAATTTTAAAACTCTCCGACTAAAAAGGAGGTACCGGAAAAAAACCATCGTACACACAAACAAACAAACAAACATTCTCTCAATTTCCGTTGTGGGTAACAAAATCCGAATTTCCTAGTGTTCCATTCCTATGGATTTAAAATAAAATCTGTTTTATACATCACTAGCTGTGCCCCGCGGGTTACCCGCGGTTTATTAGCCTATGTGTTAATCCAGGGTGACGGCTAACTCCATACCAAATTTTATTAAAATCGCTCCAGCCGATTAGACGTGAAGAAGTAACAAACAAACACATTCACATACTCACAAACTTTCGCCTTTATAATATTAGTGTGATTATCCTTAATTCCTAACATGACCAAAAAGAAGTGCCTGGAGGCCTACTCTAATTCAATGAAAACGAAGTTTCGATTAAAAATGAGGTGGTGATATACAGAGCCAGGAACACTTATTCAATCCACTTGTTCCAGAAAATCGTCCATGTGTTCGAACTTCTTATGTTTATCCAAAAATAAATTATAATAGTTTCCGTAAACAGGAAATGAAATTTAAGTAAACGAAAATTCAAGAATTTCGTTTTAAATAAATAGAGTAGGCCTACAGATCTATGATGATTTCGAACCGGGACAAAAACTTCATATGCTGCCCTTTCGCTTTCAGTGTTTTATAAATGCGAACGAGTTTAGGAGGTACGACGTTTCGCATTTGCACCCAACATACATTTTTTTTTGCATAATGGCATTTGGCGCTCCTTATATAGTCGTACTCAGAAATGGGGAGTTGGGTGTTGAAACTTCCCTTCACCCGAAATTGTAAAAAAGTTGATAGTTACACAGTACACATTTGGTTATCTCACTGTAAAAGAAAACAAACAAATCGGTTTAGCTGTTGTTTAGAAATCTTTAAATATCTATGGTATTTTTATATTATTGTAAGAAGTATATGCCTATTACTTTGGCATTGTTTATGTAAATTTGGAGTTGTTTTGAAAGCTAAAAACGGTGTTTTGTCCTCATCTTTAACGTATTTATGTTTTGTATTCAAATTTAAATCTTTTATAGACTGCCATTACGGCACTATCCATGTGTAATATTTCGCTATTATATAAGTAGTCTAATAGTTCTTTTATGGTAAAATCTTGACTTTTAGAGAATTTTAGTTGAAATTTAAGTAGTTTTATTTATTATTTTCCTCCGTATATTATCACTACATAGTATAAAACAAAGTCGCTTTCTCTGTCCCTATATCCCTATGTATGCTTAAATCTTTAAAACTACGCAACGGATTTTGATGCGGTTTTTTTTAATAGATAGAGTGATTGAAGAGGAAGGTTTATATGTATAATAACATCCATATATTTTCTACCCGTGCGAAGCCGGAACGGGCCGCTAGTATTATTATATGTATACAATTATCGTTGTACCCCCAAGAGACATTGAAAATAGGCGCACGGAAAGAAATTAATATCGTTGTAATTATGGAATGTGCAGGCATATAATTATATTTAACTAGCTGACCCGCGCAACTTCGTCTGCGTAAATTTTTCCTATTTTTGCAAATTTTCTCATTGCTGCTCCCTAGCCTATAGCCTTCCTCGATAAATGGGCTATCCAACAGTTAAAGATTTATTCAATCCGATCCAGTAGTTTCTGAGGTTATCGCGTTCAAACATACAAACGGAAAAACCCTGAGAATTTTTAAAATTTTAAGTTATTCGGCATTTAAGACTTTTAATAAGTATTTAGTTCAATTTACATTAAAATTTCTCTATTGACAATGGAACAAAATGTTACACTTGTAACATTTATGATTGATATAGATGATGACAAAATATTTATGATTTTACGCAAACGTTAGTTATTATAACTTTATAAAACAATATTTTTTTATCTATGTTCAAACCAACATTAATTTTCCCATGAAACGTATGCTTTGATATATCTATTACTTTAAACATCTGCAAGGTTAATTACCTATGAATGTTTACAGTTACATTGTTGTAAATGTACAAAGAAATTGTAACATGTAAAGAATAATTTCACGCCATTTATAAAACAAGTCGCGAACGATGCAAAGTGTACGTCATGTTAATGTCTGTATATTACCTACTAGCCGTCCCGCGCAACTTCGTCTGCGTAAATTTTCCCCGTTTTTGCAACATTTCTCATTGCTGCTCCGCTCTTGCTGGTCGTAGCGTGATGTTTTATAGCCTATAGCCTTCCTCGATAAATGGGCTATCCAACAGTGAAAGAATTTTTCAATTCGGATCAGTAGTTCCTGAGATTACCGCGTTCAAACAAACTCTTCAGCTTTATAATATTAGTATAGATATTATGTATTTATGATTAAAATAATAAGGACAAAATGTTCTGCCAGTGAAAAGAACATTTGTCAGCTGCGTTTCTTTTGTTGTCATTATTATGGTGTACGATTCAAAACTTGTATTGTCTTTAAATTAACTGAAGAATATTTGGCTAAAAATATACTTATTTCCAATCCTATGTATTATTTTCAGTCAAGTATTTTTACTATTCAAGCAGCTATTTCTATTGAGGTTATGTACATTCTCGTTTATGGAAAAGTTGAAGAATAATGCGGACGTGCTCAATAAAAAAGGTAGATTTAAGTTTTATATTGTAATAGGTATTATTGGTGAACTTTGAATTATTTGTCATTCTTCTTTCTAATCTATACTAATATTATAAAGCTGAAGAGTTTGTTGGTTTAACGCGGTAATCTCAGGAACTACTGATCCGAATTGAAAAAATCTTTCACTGTTGGATAGCACATCTATCGAGGAAGGCTATAGGCTATATAACATCACGCTACGACCAAAAGAAGCGGACCAGTAATGAGAAATGTTTCAAAAACGGGGAAAATTTACGCAGACGAAGTTGCGCGGAACAGCTAGTAGCAATATATACATTTTAAGTAATATGTGTATCCAAAGTTACAGTCTTCTAGCATTAACAGTCTCTGAGCAAAGCTGCGGAAGTTTGAAAATCGCATAACAGCAGTATTGCAAACTCTCGCAGGCTTAGTACTTTGTCTAATACTAAAAATCGTGAAAACGGCACACCTGTAACCGATCTATATTTTCGCCATGTCCGCCTTCCGTCCGTCCGTAGCTTAGTTAGTTCAGAGACTGTTACTACTCACGCCGACAAAGTGAAACAATGAAATCTTGAAAAACATTTTTTGACGGCACCTCCTTATATGTAAAGTGGGTATATGATTTTTTTTTCCCACCTACCCCATCGTGTGGGGTATTTTTAGATAGGTCTTTTTAGGGGTTGTTAAGACCATTATTAGATTTCGAGATCCTTTGTGATTGTGTTATATTAATCTTTAAAATGCAAATTTTAGTTGGAGTCAAAAGTCCCCACCCTGTCAGCTAAATCCGCATTATTCGGATGGGGGTGGGGGGACTACGGAACCCGACATTGTGCGTGGCCCGACACGCACTTGCCCGGTTTTTTTCGGGAATTTTGTACCGGTGTATTTTGACAGGCAATTGACCCAATCCCCCAAGGCGGTGGTGGCTGGTGTAAAGGTGTTGAATCGAATACTCCCCTCCACTGCCATGCAAGTGGCTCACACTTGGCCAGTTGGGTCACATATTGCCCCTTGCAAAATTCTGGATCCGCTCCTGCTTCTATCCTATATCAACATTATCATTTTATTAATTACATTTTTTTAAACATATTTCTTTATTACAATATATTGTAATAATTTACTAAATTAGTTAAAAAATGCTGAGTAATGTTATGCAAAGAAAACGCATCTAATTGACGTAAGTCAATATGCATCTTCATTTAATCTGTACTAATATTATAAAGCTGAAGAGTTTGTTTGAACGCGGTAATCTCAGGAACTACTGATCCGAATTGAAAAAATATTTCACTGTTGGGAAGCCTATTTATCGAGGACGGCTATAGGCTATATAACATCACGCTACGACCAACAGGAGCGGAGCAGCAATGAGAAATGTTGCAAGAACGGGGAAAATTTACACAGGCGAAGTTGCGCGGGACAGCTAGTTTGCTATAAAAAGAAATGAAAGAATGCATGAGTCATTAACATTTCTTTTTTCTTAGAGGCGAATATACTTTGTTCACGTGTTCTTTGCAGGCAGAACATGCCATAACACTAACTCAAGTAGTTTTGTCCTCATAAGTCTTCTGTAATAAGTAGGTACCTATTATAGAAGATTATATGGGATTATAATCTATACTAATATTATCAAATCAAATCAAATCAAATCAAATCAAATAAATTTATTTGTGGAACATAGGTACATGGTTATAACATTAAAATACAATCGTCTCACTATGTTTCGCCTATGTAAGGCGTACAAATATGTTTTAAACAAAAAAAAAATGTAAATTATACAAAATTAAAAAAAAGTAAAGTCACTAAAGTTAATAGAATAATATAGAAAAAACAATTAAAAAATAACATAAATAATTCAATTAGATCAATTTAAAATCAAACATGTCAATAATTAATTTAAAAAAAGAATAAACAATTTATATAATTAATAAGTAAATCAACTTAACATGTTATTACACCAAAAACAAAGCGAATGTCGGGATTATTGATCATTTAAAAAATCTATTATTGTGTAGTACGCTTTATTCACCAGAAATCTATGGAGTGCTGTCTTAAAACGATTAAGGTTATCTAGACACTTAATACAATTTGGCAATTTGTTGTAGATTTTAGGTGCCATACCTAGGAAACTCTTAGAAAAAAGTGCAGTTTGATGTTGTTTCAGACGTAGTGTACCCTGATGACGTCTATTTGTAAGAGTTTCGAAACGATTAAAGTTAACTTTGACAAATATAGCCACTTCATAAACATAAAGCGATGGAAGAGTTAAAATTTTTAAACTTATAAAATATGGTTTGCAACTATCTGTCGTTTTAATCCCGCATACTGCTCTAAGACACGCGTTTTGAATGCAATTTCTCTTTCTGAAGAATTGCCCCAGAAAATAATACCATATCTGAGTGTACTAGAGACATAAGCGTGATATGCAGAAAGAACAGTTTCACGATTTGCAACCTTGTTTAAATTATGAAGAACAAAATAATATTGGTTTAGTTTTTTAATTAAGTTTTCAATGTGTACTTTCCACGTCATATTTTCGTCCAACCAGATACCTAAAAATTTTGTATGATCTACTTTAGCTATTGAAATTTGTTCATAATTAATATTAAGGTAAACAGAATTTGTTCTTTGTTTAAATGACATTATGTGAGTTTTATTAAGGTTAATTTTTAAATTATTTGCTTCTAACCATTGAATTATTAATTTTAAACTATTATTTATGTCACTTTCAAATATTGTCATGTCCTTACCAATAAATACCGTAGTACAGTCGTCAGCAAACAAAGTCATAGGGTGTGGAACAACTTTAGGAAGATCGTTTATATAGCATAGGAAAAGTAATGGTCCGAGTACACTTCCTTGGGGCACGCCGTATTTTATTTGTCTTTGTTTAGATAGACAAACTGTTTCAGTTTTGGTGTAAGTATTTATTTTTGTGACACTCGTGAGATGCTTTCTGTTGGTTAAGTAGGATTTGATCAAGTTTAAAATATTGCCTCTGATTCCATACTTATATAATTTAGCAAGAAGTATTTCGTGATCGACAAAATCGAATGCCTTTGTCATATCTATGAATAATACTGTAACGGGTATTTTTCTATCCATATTAGCAACAATATTATTCACTAAATCATAGATTGCCATGTTAATATTTTTATTGATTCTGAAACCGTATTGCTCTTTTGTTAGTACATTGTTCTTCTCCAAATACGGATAAAGATTATTATATATAACTTTTTCAATAATTTTGGAAAATATTGAGACAAGCGCAATGGGTCTATAATTTTCTAGATTGGTTGGATCATTCTTTTTATGAAGTGGTTTAATGATAGCTAGTTTTAGGCTTTCAGGAAATATACCGTTTTCTATACACAGATTTACAATAAAACTTAATACTGGCGAAATTTCTAAAGACACATATTTTATAACCTTTGTTGTAAATCCATCATGCCCTGAACTAAGTGTATTTTTTAGATTCTGAATTATTTTATTAATGTCGTGCGGTACCGGAGGTGGTAGAAATATAGAATTAATATTAGAATCAATTGAAATTAAATTGTCTTTGATATCATAATCAACTTTACATTTTAAATTAGAATGAACTTGATCTATAAAGTAATTATTAAATAATTCAGCTATCTCGCACGGGTTTGTTACACATTTTCCACCACTATTTATTCTAGATGGACCTTCTTTTGGGTAATTATTTTTATTTGAGTTGATAACTTTCCATGTTGCCTTAACTTTATTATTTGCATTATTAATAAAATAACTATTTTGAGATTTCTGGGTTAATTTTATTATGTTTTTTAAACGTTTAGAATAAGCTTTGTATGTTGTCTTACTGGTTGAATCAGGGTTACGCCTTGACCGCCATAGTATCTCACGTTTACGTTTACAGCATAGTTTAATGCCTTTAGTAATCCATCTGTTGGATTTTATTGTTTTATTTTTAACTTTGATGACTGGAAAGCAAAGATTATAAAACAGTCCAAACAAGTCAATAAATTCATTATAGGCAGCGTTAACATCCTTACACTCATACACGTTAGTGAAACTAAGACTATATAGAGCTTTTTTAAATTTGTTTATATTATCCGAGCAAAAGTCGCGTTTTGATGTAAACCAATGTGTCAAAACGCAAGTTTTCTTTACTGAACATTTTATCATTTGAGCTGTATGATCTGATATGCCTAACTCAATCACCTCGCAGGTGCTACCCCTTATATTATGTATAATATTATCGATGCATGAACCATTATAAAGCGGAAGAGTTTGTTTGTTTGCTTTGTTTGCTTTGTTTGTTTGTTTAAACGCGCTAATCTCAGGATCTACTGGTCCGATTTGAAAAATTCTTTTTTTGTTGGATAGCCCATTTATCGAGGAAGGCTATAGGCTATATAACATCGCGCTACGACTAATAGGAGCGGAGTAGCGACGTGAAATGTTGCAAAAACGGGGAAAATTTACGCATACGAAGTTGCGCGGGACAGCTAGTGTTTAAATAAAATTGTTATTGTTGTGTGGTAATTGTTCTTCTTCATTCTGTAACTCATTTTGTTGTCTCTGTCCTATTTTCTTTCTGCCTCTGTTACCTTCTCATTTCGGCATAAAAGTAGTGGGGTATGTCCAGTTGTGGACCGATGGCTAATTATATAATATCGATATTTTTTAAATTGCCAGTAATTTTAATCAAAGGAGGACCCAGCGACCAATAACAACCAGACAATGATGAATCATAGAACACTTTTTAGGGTTCTGTAGCCAAAATAGCAAAAACGGTTAGTCATGTCCGTCTGTCTGTCAGTCCGTATGTCACAGGCATTTTATTTTAAGTCTACTTAATGAATATTTATGAAATTGATGAAAAGGTGTCTTGTAGTATCCGCTCCTTAATTTGATATCTAAATAATAAAAATAAATATTTTTAGGGGGGGCACTCCATACATGTAACAGAAGCTGAAATTGTTTTTTTTCAGCAAACATCAATGTATGGTACATCATTTGACAGGACTTTCAAAAACATTTTAAGGTTTCTAATAAACTTTTTTGATTGAGTAAATTTTTTTGGAAATAATTTGCATAAATTGTGTCCCCCTCTTAACTTTTGAACCGTGGGACCAGAAAAATTTTAAAAATCACAAAAGTAACGACTTAAAAAAATAATTTCGTTTAAAGTATTTTTACTTTAAACTAAAATTATTTCGGACATGATCGGATATACCGTCATTGAGTTATTGCCGAAAAACTGCGTTTCTCAACAAAAGGGCGTGAGTGCCATGAACATGCATACGCTCTTCTGCTCATACAATTATTTAAGGCTGCGGAACCCTACACAGAGCATGCAACACTGCAATTTGAGTCTGACCCCCATAATAACAAATGATACTAACGAAAAGATATTTCCAACGGCATATGTCTGGTCGTTATTAGTCGCTGGGTACGTTTTGGTTCGCCCTCTTTTAGTTATCTGGCATTCAAATTGAATATGAGAGAAATTACTAAGTTATTTCTTTTGAATTTGAGACTAACGGCCGGTCTCAATAATCTACCTATCGATTTGGATATATACTGTTGATAGTCTCTAACGGCCGGTCTATCGATAGTTGATAGTTGATGTTAGATTATTGAGACCGGCCGTTAGAGACTATCAACAGTATCTTTGAGTCATTATCGGTTTTAGAGTTAACCTGCAACACAACAACGCAGTTTACTTTTTTCTAAGTGAACCGTTATAAACATGTTAATATGAAAGTTGTATGTGTGTACTGAATTATCATAGAATTGAGAAAATAGCTGTAAAATCCACAAGTTCAATGTTTGTATGAATGTATTCAAATGCACAATAAGTAAAATGATTTTCTGACCACATTCGAATTTCGAAAACATCTTATTTGCCAAATCTTCCGTCAGCATTGCTGAAATTTTGGGATATGACAACTAGAGCACTCGTTTAGAGCAATGGTTTTCAACCAGTAGTCCGGGGACCATCAGTGATCTGCAAGAATCAGAAAATGTTCCACCAATGATTGCAAATTTCGCGAGCACATGCGCTAAAATATAGGCGGCCTCTGTGGCGCGGTGGGAGTGTCCGACTGCTACGCAAGAGGTCGTGGGTTCGATTCCCACACGGGACACCACTTTGTGTGATCCACAAATTGTTGTTTCGAGTCTGGGTGTACTTTATATTATAATTATTATTTAATTATTTAATTTATTTATTTATAATATTAGTATGGATTATAAAGCTGAAGAGTTTTTTTGTTTGTCTGAACGGGATAATCTCTGGAACTACGAGGCCGTTTTGATATATTCTTTTACTGTTTGATAGCCCATTTATTAAGGAAGGCTATAGGCATATTACAACTATTACGCTACGTCCAATAGGAGCGGAGCAGCAATGAGAAATGTTGCAAAAACGGGGAAAATTTACGCAGACGAAGTTGCGCGGGTCAGCTAGTATATTATACTAGCGACCCGTTCCGGCTTCACATGGACTTTTTTCAGCCATATCTATACACATAATCAAATTCAAATTATTTATTGTACGAAAAAAAATACAAACAATAAGTAATTATGTACAAAGGCGAGCTTAACTCAAAATTAAGTTTTCTTTTAGAATAATCGGGAGTGTAAAAATAAAAGACCAATAATATAAATTAAACCATATATAAACAATAAATACATAAACTTATGTTATTTACATATAATAATGATTGTGAAAACCGCATCTAAATTCGTTGCGTAGTTTAGAAAATCTAAGCATACAAACAGCGCAAAGCTACTTTTATTTTATACTATAGTTCGTAAAATATAGCTTGATACCTGTGACTTTAGAGACTACGTTTAAAAGACTGCTACAATAAATTTGTTGTTGGAAAAGTTTTAATTTTTTAAATATTAATAAGACATTTGTATAGAAATCTAGAACACTTTTTTCAAATAGAACTTGTTATCAAGGAGATACTAGTATAAACAAAGGTAATTTAAAATATTTATTATATTTTATTATTTATATTTTTTTGTTAGCTTACTTCGTAAACTCTTTTCGCAGCCTGGTAGGGATGTGTAATCGACTGGCCAGCGAATATCGATAAAATAAATGTATGACAATTTCATTAATATAAATTGTATAAATGATTATATCTAATCGTTTTTTCACAACGAATTCGTATTTTTTTAGTCTTGCAATACCTACTGCTTTCGCATGCAGCGATCAAGCGGGCGCCATCTTTTTTGAGTCAGTACGAGTGCCCACGCCTTGTATACGCTACCGCTACGTGATTAATATTGTTTTGTCGTTATTACTGTTGCTTTGTTAAGTTTTGTTGTTATTTCTAGTTATTTGTTTTTTTTTGCACCACAATGCCGAAAAGAACAAAAAAAACTGTTTTGAATAGCGAAAGTCGCGAGTTTGTGATTCGTTTGCGTGAGTATTTTGAGCGCGAGAATCAAAATGGCGGACCGCTACTACCGTTGGAGCAAGTGTGCAATAGAGTTGCTGACGCTCTTGGTATCGGACGAGCTACAGTGTCTCGAATTAGCAAAGAAAAGTATGGAGAATCGTCAAAGGAGATGGTGGCCGAAGATGAGGGAGGTAAAATATTATCGACTCCTAATAAAAAAAGGAAGAGAGTTTCGCCAGTCACCGAAATTGACGACTTTGATGCTGCCGCAATTCGAAATCATATATATGCGTATTACGCACGTGGTGAATTTCCCACGTTAAAAAAAGTATCCGTTTCGCTTAAAGACGCGGATTTATTTAAAGGAAGTCCACCATCGTTGTCCAAAATATTGAAAAAAATCGGCTTTGCTTATAAGAAAAGCGATAAAAGAAAAATTTTAATGGAGCGAACAGACATTGCTTTGACCCGAATTGACTTTTTGCGCAAAGTCAAAAATATAAATGATTGGAATAAAGTGGTTTTTCTTGATGAAACATGGCTCAACGCAAACCACACTGTTTCAAGATCGTGGACAGACGATAAAGCGGAGTCTACCACCAAGGTGCCCGAAGGCAAAGGACAAAGATTAATAATTACTCATGCGGGGACATCGTCTGGTTTTGTGCCCAATTGTTTACTGGCGTTTAAATCAGTAAAAACAACAGAGTACCATGAAGAAATGGATTTTACAAAATTTAAGGAGTGGTTTCTAACTCTTCTAAATAATTTGAGTGAACCACATTTTATTCTGATGGACAACGCTCCGTATCATTCAGTACAAAAAGATAAGGCGCCTACGACAAGCAATCGTAAAATTGAAATTATTACTTGGCTGCAAAACAAAGGAGTAAAAGCCGACAACAGCATGCTCAAGAAAGAATTGCTAAGATTAGTAAGCATTCATAAGCCCCCCACTCCAAGATATATTATAGACGAAATTGCAAAGGAAATGGGCCACACCGTCATCCGTTTACCACCATATCATTGCCATTACAATGCAATAGAACTAATCTGGGCTCAAGTCAAAGGTTCGTATAATCTAAAAAAACATATATAAAAAGCTTACAAAGAATGTAGTAGGTTTTTTGTTTGATCGAATACCTTTTTTTTCTAGGTTACGCTGCCAGACATAATGTAGCACCGCCTTTCACAGCGAACAAAATGTTGACATTACTACATGAAGCTTGTGTACATGTAAATGCTGATGATTGGAAAAAGGTAGTTGAGAAGACAAAAAATGTGATTCAAAAAGATTGGGAGCGCGATATTCAATTTGACAACATATGCGATCAAGAATTAATTATTAATCTACAGGACTGCTCCAGTGATGAATCAGAATTCGACTTGGAAGTTGATCTCGGCTGTACACCATTTGACAATTAAACTTTTAAATACCTTCAAATTCATCTTTCATTTCCTTTTTTCTTTCTTTCAATATCGTTAAAATGTATTTTTTTTAATAAACTCATTCCATATAAATATCGATAAAATACGAAAGACGTCCCATACCTATTACATGTCATTCTGACAAACGTCACATGTATCAAGCTATATTTTACGAACTATAGCTTTCGCCCGCGGCTCCGCCCGCGTGGATGTCGGTTATCGCGATGAAAACTATCCTATGTCCTTCCCCGGGACTCAAACTATCTCCATACCAAATTTCATCTAAATCGGTTCAGCTGTTTGAGCGTGAAAGCGTAACAGACAGACAGACAGACAGACAGACAGAGTTACTTTCACATTTATAATATTAGTATGGATAATTATTTTAAATGATAAAGAGCAATATGGGATTGTGTCCCACATTACTAGCAATCCTGTTAACCCATCTAGCTAAGCTCAATGGCTTGTGTTAGGAGTGGGTTCACGTCGGTATAATGGGTAGGATTCGAGCCCCTAAGATTGCGAGTCCGATGCTTTAGCCATTCAAACTCTTCGCTGCAATTTGTGAAGATTGTGTAATGTTTTCTAACTCAGGCTATTTTTAAAATAAATAAGCGTAGTCACTGGTGGAGGTCCCAAAAAAAAATCAACGATGAACTAAGAATTAATACAAGATAAGGAAGTGAAACATATCGATGGAAAATACCGAATGGTTGGATGCAAGAAAAGAATTGTGTATTTTTCTTCGTGGTAATCGAACGATGCAGTTTCCGTATTAAAATGTATTTATCAAGCTGATTAGATAGCTCATTAGTGCTAAGGTTGCAGCCTCAGCTTGCACATAGATTGCTGTGGTTGCACCCTCGTTTGCGTCATTGTCCCCTAGTTTTGGCTAAAGTGAGGGTTGATCCTGAGGTCGTTGGGTCTTCATTCGCTAGTGGAGTTTCCCTTTGTTCATTCAGGGCTAGAGCACAAAATACCTAGGTACTGAACGCCGGCTTACTAGTCAACAACAAAGTCACAGCGAGATCTCAACGTGTGCAGTCTCGGTTGGCATTCGACCGAGTCCGACTGACATCTGTGTACCTACATGCGAGTCTGCGTGTGTGTGGGTTCTGTGACAAGGACGGCTTCTGTATTTTATATACTTAGAGGTTCCTATGGCTCTGTTCATTGGCATAGTGTGTTGATGTAGGCTTGGGTGGATCCAGGCAGTGTCATATATAAGATGATTACGAAGCCCCGGTGGGTGGGGGAGAGGGGGCACTTCACACAAACTTTTTTTTTTTTTTTAAAGACGGCTCCCGCATGAGGGTACAAGCCCTGTGTCGCGGGGCACTTTACAAACATACAAGTCACGGACACAAAGTACACCCAGACTCGGAACAACAATTTGTGGATAATACAAAGTGGTGTCCCGTGTGAGAATTGAACCCACGACCTCTGCCCCAAAAAGAAGTGGGTGTTAAAATACTAATAACCTCCCGCTCGTGGCTTCTTTACATAACATTAAATAACTTTGTAAAATATTTTTGAAAAAAATACCCTGTAAAAAAAATAATTAACAAGCCATATGCTTGTTAAACCTGATACCTAAATATTTTTATCTTCTTACATTTGATGTACCGCACGCAACATGTACCACATAAACATTTTGTTCTTCATGTAATACATTGTTAGTTACACTCGCACACATTGTCGCGATAACAAAACCATATAATACATTGAAATAATACAATTGGACATTAGTCATGTTTGTTGATGGAAAATAAAACGTGTCGTGACGAACTATTTTACTTTCAGCTGTTTTATTATCATGTTTATATCAAATTCTCTAGTATTTTTCTATGGATCTAATGGATACTTTCAATACAATTGTATACCACTTACCATCGACTTAGGAATCATTTTAATTTAACGATAACATTCGAATTTCAGTCACCAATTTTTCTTTGTCGATAGGTTGATAGCGCTTAATATATATTTTTAAATTATTTAACTCGCACCTACTGACGTGTGCCTACTCCCGTCCCACTGCTGAACAAAGGTTTTTCACTTTGCATTCAGAGTTGCCGTGACGTTTTTCATCTATACTAATATTATAAAGCTGAAGAGTTAGTTTGTTTGAACGCGAAAATCTCAAGAATTACTGGTCCGAATTGAAAAATTATTTTCAATTCGGACCAGTAGTTCCTAAGATTATCGCGTAATAATTAGAATAATTAGAAAAATATTTACTACGCGAAAAATTATTTACTGTTGGATAGCCCATTTATCGAGGAAGCTTTAAAGCTGAAGAGTTTGTTGTTTGTTTGTTTCAACGCGGTAATCTAAGGAATTATTGGTTGAATTTGAAAAATTCTTTTACGGTTGGATAACGCATTTATCGAGGATGGCTATAGGCTATACAACATCACGCTACGGCCAACAGCAGAGGAGCAGCAATGAAAAAATTTGCAAAAACAAGGAAATAGACGCATACGAAGTTGCGCGGGTCAGCTAGTAGGCTAGGTGTATAATATCACGCTGCGACCAATAGGAGCGGAGCAGTAATGAAAAATGTTGCAAAACCGTTGAAAGACAAAGTTGTGCGGGTCAGCTAACCTTATTTTATAAGCTTAATCTGGGTAGGTAGTCATAATATTTTTGTGTTGTTTGTGATAACATGACGTCATCACAGAAAATTAAAAAAAATGTTATGCTAGAGTCATTGACCTCCCAAGGAACCCGCACACTTAGTTATATACAAGTAAGTGCGTATAAGCAGTGAATGTGTCGCGAAAGTTGCTTTCTTATGAGATGACCGTGTCACTCACTTCCTTTATACAAACGGCGGCGTTTGCAGCTAAAAGCGTTTATATTTATTTACTAGCTGTCCCGCGCAACTTCGTATGCGTAAATTTTCCCCGTTTTTGCAACATTTCACGTCGCTACTCCGCTCCTATTAGTCGTAGCGCGATGTTATATAGCTTATAGCCTTGCTTGATAAATGGGCTATCTAACAAAAAAAGAATTTTTCAAATCGGACCAGTAGTTCCTGAGATTAGCGCGTTTCAACAAACAAACAAACAAAGCAAACAAACAAACAAACAAACTCTTCCGCTTTATAATATTAGTATAGATTAGTTCTTGGTTATAGATTCTACTGAGTTAAGCCAAAAGGACTCAAAAGCTTGTTAACGATTTTAGAAAAATAGGCTCTGTAGTAATAAAAACCAAAGCTATTTTTCATCAAATTACTATACACTCTCGTTTTAGGCTTATCACGGTAGGATAGAAATAGGTTTGGTTGCTTTACTAGTTCGCGGTGGAAGTGTGTCCGACTGCTACTCAAGAGGTCGTGGGTTCGATTCCCACACGGGACACCACTTTGTGTGATCCACAAATTGTTGTTCCGGGTCTGGATGTACTTTGTGTCCGTGACTTGTATGTTTCTAAAGTCCCCCGCGACACAGGGCTTGTAATGCAGGAGACGTCTTTAAATAAAAAAAAAATATCGATCTAATTCAATATCGGTCTGAATTTTTTTTAATTCCACTTATTACTACAGACTATAGAGTTCACATCTTTATTATATAGATTTGTAGAGTTCATTACTTAGGTAGGCACTTCTCTACATTAAAAACTCGTAACATCAATTTCATAACGACTCATGACTAACGGGCGATTGACCTTATTACTCTTGTTTCTTTCATGGTCATGGTCAATGACTTATAGGTCGAACAGAACTGGGTTGACATGAAGTTTGGTCAGAAGCCTTCTAGCGTACTAGGAAGCAAAGGATTTAATGAACTACTTGATTTATTTGTGAAGGTAGACGGCTCCTAGGTTTTCTACTGCCATGCAATAAATATAAAGCCATGTCTAACGGCCGGTCTCAATACTCTAACTATCGATGGATTTGCCTACTGGAGTTAAATATTTGACATAAGCTCCATACAAAATATGTCAAAGTTCTACCTCTAGTAGCCAAATCTATCGATAGGTAAATTATTGAAACCGGCCGTAAGTAAGTATTTAAAATTTTGTCAGATGTTCATAAGAGTTGCGTTTTGTAACTTGGTTGAATAAAATCTATACTAATAGTATAAACCTGAAGAGTTGGTTTGTTTGAACGCGATAATCTCAGGAACTACTGTTCAGAATTGAAAAAACTCTTTTACTGTTGGAAGCCCATTTGTCGAGGAAGGCTATAGGCTATATAACATCACGGTATGACCAATAGGAGCGGAGTAGCAATGAAAAACGTTGTAAATACGCGGAAAATTTACGGAGACAATGTTGGGCGGGTCGGCTAGTAGTTGAATATAATTTGAGTCCGACTGACATCTGTGTACCTACATGCGAGTCTGCGTGTGTGTGGGTTCTGTGACAAGGACGGCTTCTGTATTTTATATACTTAGAGGTTCCTATGGCTCTGTTCATTGGCATAGTGTGTTGATGTAGGCTTGGGTGGATCCAGGCAGTGTCATATATAAGATGATTACGAAGCCCCGGTGGGTGGGGGAGAGGGGGCACTTCACACAAACTTTTTTTTTTTTTTTAAAGACGGCTCCCGCATGAGGGTACAAGCCCTGTGTCGCGGGGCACTTTACAAACATACAAGTCACGGACACAAAGTACACCCAGACTCGGAACAACAATTTGTGGATAATACAAAGTGGTGTCCCGTGTGAGAATCGAACCCACGACCTCTGCCCTAAAAAGAAGTGGGTGTTAAAATACTAATAACCTCCCGCTCGTAGCTTCTTTACAATAACACTAAATAACTTTGTAAAATAATTTTGAAAAAAAAATACCCTGTAAAAAAAAATTAACAAGCCATATGCTTGTTAAACCTGAACCTAAATATTTTGATCTTCTTACATTTGATGTACCGCAACTTGTACCACATAAACATTTGTTCTTCATGTAATACATTGTTAGTTACACTTGCACACATTGTCGCGATAACAAAACCATATAATACATTGAAATAATACAATTGGACATTAGTCATGTTTGTTGATGGAAAATAAAACGTGTCGTGACGAACTATTTTACTTTCAGCTGTTTTATTATCATGTTTATATCAAATTCTCGAGTATTTTTCTATGGATCTAATGGATACTTTCAATCCAATTTGTATATCACTTACCATCGTCTTAGGAATCATTTTCATTTATCGATAACATTGTCCCATTGCAGAACAAAGGTTTTTCACTTTGCATTCAGAGTTGCCGTGACGTTTTTCATCTATACTAATATTATAAAGCTGAAGAGTTTGTTTGTTTGAACGCGATAATCTCAAGAATTACTGGTCCGAATTGAAAAAATATTTTCAATTCGGACCAGTAGTTCCTGAGATTATCGCGTAATAATTAGAATAATTCGAAAAATATTTACTACGCGAAAAATTATTTACTGTTGGATAGCCCATTTATCGAGGAAGCTTTAAAGCTGAAGAGTTTGTTGTTTGTTTGTTTCAACGCGGTAATCTAAGAAATTACTGGTTGGATTTGAAAAAATCTTTTACTGTTGGATAATCCATTTATCGAGGACGGCTATGGGCTATACAACATCACGCTACGACCAATACGAGCGGAGCAGCAATGAAAAATGTTGCAAAAACGGGGAAAATTGACGCTTACAAAGTTGCACGGGTCAGCTGGTAGGCTATATAACATCACGCTGCGACCAATAGGAGCGGAGCAGTAATGAAAAATGTTGCAAAACCGTTGAAAGACAAAGTTGTGCGGGTTAATCTTATTTTATAAGCTTAATCTGGGTAGATAGTCATAATAATTTTGTATTGTTTGTGATGACTGAAAATTAAAAAAAATGTTATACCAGAGTCATTGACCTCCCAAGGAACCCGCACACTTAGTTATATACAAGTAAGTGCGTATAAGCAGTGAATGTGTCGCGAAAGTTGCTTTCTTACGAGATGACCGTGTCACTCACTTCCTTTATACAAGCGGCGGCGTTTGCAGCTAAAAGCGTTTATATTTATTTACTAGCTGTCCCGCGCAACTTCGTATGCGTAAATTTTCCCCGTTTTTGCAACATTTCACGTCGCTACTCCGCTCCTATTAGTCGTAGCGCGATGTTATATAGCCTATAGCCTTCCTCGATAAATGGGCTATCTAACAAAAAAAGATTTTTTCAAATCGGACCAGTAGTTCCTGAGATTAGCGCGTTTAAACAAACAAACAAAGCAAACAAACAAACAAACAAACAAACTCTTCCGCTTTATAATATTAGTATAGATTAGTTCTTGGTTATAGATTCTACTGAGTTAAGCCAAAGGGACTCAAGAGCTTGTTAGCGATTTTAGAAAAATAGGCTCTGTGTTAATGAAAATTAAAGCTATTTTTCATCAAATTACTATACACTCTCGTTTTAGGCTTATCACGGTAGGATAGAAATAGGTTTGGTTGCTTTACTAGTTCGCGGTGGAAGTGTGTCTGACTGCACCTCAAGAGGTCGTGGGTTCGATTCCCACACGGGACACCACTTTGTGTGATCCACAAATTGTTGTTCCGGGTCTGGGTGTACTTTGTGTCTGTGACTTGTATGTTTGTAAAGTCCCCCGCGACACAGGGCTTGTAATGCAGGAGACGCCTTTAAAAAAAAAAAAAAGATCTAATTCAATATCGGCCTCGCAATCGAGAGGTCGCCGGTTTGAATTCCACATATTACTACAGACTTTAAAGTTGATCTATATAGATCTGTAGAGTTTATTACTTAGGTAGGCACTTCTCAACATTAAAAACTCGTAACATCAATTTCATAACGACTCATGACTAACGGGCGATTGACCTTATTACTCTTGTTTCTTTCATGGTCATGGTCAATGACTTATAGGTCGAACAGAACTGGGTTGACATGAAGTTTTGTTAAAAGCCTTCTAGCGTACTAGGAAGCAAAGGATTTAATGAACTACTTGATTTATTTGTGAAGGTAGACGGCTCCTAGGTTTTCTACTGCCATGCAATAAATATAAAGCCATGTCTAACGGCCGGTCTCAATACTCTTAACTATCGATGGATTTGCCTACTAGAGTTAAATATTTGGCATAAGCTCCATACAAAATATGTCAAAATTCTACCTCTAGTAGCCAAATCCATCGATAGGTAAATTATTGAAACCGGCCGTAAGTAAGTATTTAAAATTATGTCAGATGTTCATAAGAGTTGCGTTACAAAAAGTTGAAGAAGTTACAAACTTGGTTGAATAAAATCTATACTAATAGTATAAACATGAAGAGTTTGTTTGTTTGAACGCGATAATCTCAGGAACTACTGGTCCGAATTGAAAACAATCTTTTACTGTTGGAAGCCCATTTATCGAGGAAGGCTATAGGCTATATAACTTCACGGTATGACCAATAGGAGCGGAGTAACAATGAAAAATGTTGTAAATACGCGGAAAATTTACTGAGATGATGTTTCTATCGGGTCGGCTAGTAGTTGAATATAATTTTATGTCGAAATATATCTAAGGGAAGCTTGAAAAATCGATGGTAAATCGATTAATATCCCATTAAGCATAAGTATAAATCAAGAAGCGCGTCTACAACTTCTTTCATTTTATTATTTACTAGCGGCCCGTCCGGCTTCGCACGGGTATAAAATATATGGATGTTATTATACATATAAACCTTCCTCTTCAATCACTTTACCTATTAAAAAAAACCGCATCAAAGTCCGTTGCGTAGTTTTAAAGATTTAAGCATACATATGGATATAGGTACAGAGAAAGCGACTTTGTTTTATACCATGTAGTGAAGGCGTTTAGGTACATGGTATAAGAACTTTTTAAAACTTATTCTTTAGGTTATGCCTCTGTTTGCCGCAAGTAGTCATTCTTAAACTTATTTTATAGTATATGTACTACCTAATTAAATTCCTAGTCATAGTCTGATTGCAAATTAAAAGTAAGTCAAGCGATAATTTTGAATTGACATTACGACGTAATGAGAATAGGTAATAAAATCGTTTATGTGTTAAGTGTTGTAAATGTTTGCAATGCGAATTAATGGAAAGACATTCGTCTCGGTTGTTACAACAGTTGGTCACATACATTTCTTTTGTAGTTGCGTCTACGTCAACGTTGTGAATAATATGTGTCCTCGGATATGAACTATGGACTGAAATACCAATAGGTATTATGTGAGTTATTGTCGCGTGTATCGTATCGGTATTAATCACAAGAGCCAAATTTATTATTGAATTTTATAAGCTACGGGTCTTAATCGCGTAAATTGACTGACTTTGTGGCGCGGTGCGAGTGTGTCCGACTGCTACGCAAGAGGTCGTGGGTTCGATTCCTACACGGGACACCACTTTGTGTGATCCACAAATTGTTGTTCCGAGTCTGGGTGTTTGTGTCCGTGACCGAAAGTCGTCATTTAAAAAAAAAGAGGCTAAATACTTTTGTTTTCTTGCCGGATGACGTCATGGGTAGACTGGTTCAGCTCAGCGTAGCATCCGCGCGGCTTTCGGAGACTACCCTCGCTTGATTTTCATTACTCACTGTTACGGAACTGTCGGTACTTCGACACACAACACTAAGGACATCTGCACACTGGCGTGTAATGTTTGTTTGGCGATGTGTACACTTGCTGATCACGGGATTCCACGATGTTGACAAACGGTATCCATCTTCTCGGTTGAAAATGACGTGTTTTCTGATTTCAACCGCTTCCCGCACCATCCTGCAGTAATAGTGACATTCAATGGAGAGGACCTGTGGTTTATGTAGTTAAGAACCGAAGCTTATAAATTTCTATAATGTGTACAAATCGTGAAAGTTTACGAACATATACAGGTTGATTTCTAATATACTTACTAATAACCTCCCGCTTTCTTCGCGCATTCTTTACATAACACTATATAACTTTGCAATATCAGTTTTGGTAATACTTTATATATTGAACCTTAATCACCTACCATTTATATTTTTGTAGTTATGACCACCTACAGAATATTTTACTGCAGTAAAATAGTTGCTTATTGTGAGGTTTAGGCTCTAAACCTAATAAAGTAACATTTATTTTACTCCGGGGTCTCTCAGATGTGTGGTAAATGGTTGTGTGACAAAAGTAGGTGATAGGTTTTGAAGGCTGTGTTAAAAAAAAAAAACGTTAAAAAAAGACGACTTCTGCAGAAGGATACAAGCCCTGTGTCGCGGGGGACTTTACATACAAGTCACGAACACAAAGTACACCCAAACCAGGAGCAACAATTTGTGGATCACACAAAGTGGTATATGTTCGTAAACTTTCGAGATTTGTATACATTATAGAATCTTATTAGCTACGGGTCTTAATTGCGTAAATATTTTATTTTAAGGCCAAATACCTTTGCTTATTTCCCGACGTTTCGACCGTATTGCAACGGCCGTGACCACGGCCGTTGCAGGTACAGGTACTTAGCCTTAAAATAAAATATTTACGCGATTAAGACCCGTAGCTTATAAAATTCTATAATACAAAGTGGTGTCCCGTGTGGGAATCGAACCCACGACCTCTTGCGTAACAGTCGGGCACACTCCCACCGCGCCACAGAGGCAGTCAATGTTGATTTTTAATTTATTTTTCAAAAATTATATAACGAAATTATTTGGTGTACCTACTTAATGTAAAGAAGCCGAGAGCGGGAGGTTATTAGTATATTTAAAATCACACTGTATAAGCCAAATTTATACTTACCTATTACAAAATTTGTGTGGTGTAGGTTTATGATAAGTATCAATTAATTTTAGTGAAAATTTTTATAAAAAAAATTAAATAAGGACAGTTGGTATTGACTCCCACATTACTAGCAATCTAATCAAAGGCTTGTGTTAAGAGTGGTTTCACGTCATAATAGGTAGGATTCGAACCCGCGACCTCACGATTGTGAGACCGAATGACTCGATGCCTTAGCTATTAGGCTACCGCGGCTTGATATAATTTATCATCTCTAAACTCAACGCGCGTTTTGCTTTTGCTATGTTGTACAACTTCATCAATTTTATTCAATGTGTAGGTAAATCATGCTAGCTAATGCTAGGTAAACCAAAAAATCCAAAATACTAATTAGTAAATAAAACTAGCATTCAAACTACCGAAGATTAAGTGCCGACATTTTTTTCTGTTAAATAGGATTTTTTTATCATTAATCATGTCATGAAAAGAAATGATTTGACTAGAACGTCATTGTCCGCGCATTTGTATGAATTCTCTCTAAAGTTCTGCGTTTTGACATTTCATAAAGAGTTGTTGATTTGACTTGTAGGAAACTAGCCCATTGTACAGTACGATCAACGGGCCGGACTGAAGTAGGCGACAAGTGGTTGCATTTTTTGGAAATAAATGGTGACAGGAAGCGGGGGGTAGGGGCGGTAAGGCTAAACCAAGAGGATTAGAGATGCGATTACGCATTACATTGTCATAATTAGTATTACTAATTCATGTTTTTTTGTGATTAGTTTGGTAAAGAAATTGTTTTTCAAAGTTTCTTTATTAATTGCTGTAACTGTTTTAAATTTAAACTTTTATGAACTCATTTAAATAGTGTTTTTATATTGTTGAATTAAAATGTTGTTAGTATTTTTAATCGATTAATCGTTTTCGTAAGTAATTTTAGGGTCGCTTCTCTATGACATGCGCAAAAGTGATAAAAACCTAACTTCAATCCGGTCAAGATACGGTTGATCGTACTGTAAACATGCGTTATGAGTAGTAAGAGGCGCTCACTTTGACCCAACACTGGCCAAGTATAAGTAGTTTTGCCCGTCAACGCGGACAAATGTTTGGCGACAACTTGAAAATTCATGAGTCTGGGGGGGGGGGGAGGGGGTTATTGCTCCAGTTCCCCCCACCCTCTAGATCCGCGCCTGTCTGTAACCGACTGCAAGTGGCAACCGCGGTCGACATGTCGCTGCGACACTATTAGTTTCTATGTATTTTTATGAAATAATAAGCATTACAAAAGCATTGTGGATGCGGAATTTGAAATCGTGTGGGACCATTTTTTGATTCGTGCGGACCACTGGTTGGGAAATGGGAACCACTGATTTTTCGCGTTTACAGTAGGTATTTTAATAATCCTTGCAAGTATCATTTGATACGTAAATAATCTTTTTAAACGGAAGGTTTTGGTCTCAAGCAATTGGTTTTTTTCTTACGGGGTCAGTTAAAATCAGTTAAGCTTTATTAATTTTAAATTAAAAACTCATTCCTTGTTAATCATCATCAACGGATTTGAAAGTGATAATTAGTAGCATATCAGATAAAGTGTCAGTGCTCAATTCAAAATGTCAGTGCTCTACTATTAAACTAATTATTATAAATTTATAAAATACCAAAGACTAAAGCACCATTAGTCTAGGTAAGACTAGTTAGTCTAGGTATAGCTGATTCGCGAAATGACAACATAGCCTATAATTGGCCAATTTTTGGAATGTACAATTATACAAATGACTACACTGTAGATCGTGGGTCTTCGCTAACGACCCGGTCTCACCGCACCGTGGCTTTCGTCACAAATTACATAGGCACAGATGGACAGCTCCCTACAAAAGCCCTGCACGTACTGTTTACATTACAATGTGCCTAAGGCATCATAGCAAGGCGCGGGTTCGAATCCTTCCCATTATACTACCGACGTGAACCCACTCCTAACACAAGTCATTAAAGATAAAGATATATTTATTGCATAACTGTGTACATAAGGTGTCATTATAATTATTTAAGTAACAACAGTCTACCCATATCGGGTATGCAATAGACACGGTTAGTTGACAATGTTTATACAAAAAATAACAAAACATAAAAATTTTAGAAAAAAAGAACAGAAAAACAAATGGGTTTATCTGAAATTGGGTATACATTTTACACAGTTCCGAAATACTCATTCAAGTTATAAAATACATTATTTAGTAGCCATTTTTTCAAGTAAGCTTTATACAGATTACCGTTTAGTTCTTTAATGGCGACAGGTAGGTTATACATGCGAATGGCAGTTATGTAGGTACTTTTATAGTATGTTGCGTTTGAAATACTTGGTAAATTTAAAATAAATTTATACTTTTGACGAATGTTTCCTCTTGTATCAGATTTCAAATCAAAATATTGCATATTATTTCGGACAAACAAACACAATTCTAATATGTAAATACCGGTGTAAGTATACTTCCTTCTTTAAATATATTTCTTAATGATTCAGTGCTATGCATATTATATACTGTTCGCAAGCATTTCTTCTGTAGGATAAAGGTGGATATAGCATCAGTCGAGTTTCATTGAGCTTAGCTAGCTTAGGATTGCTAGTAATGTGGGTCCAAAATCTCACATTGCTATAGGCCGACCGCTTAACTCGTATATCGCCTGCGCGGTGAGAAGGGAGCGCGGGGTGATGTTAACGGGTGGGTGAGCGGGGTGCGCGGGAAGTTCTCTGTCCCGCGCACACCGCTCACCCACCCGTTAACATCACCCCGCGCTCCCTTCTCACCGCAGGCGATATACGAGTTAAGCGGTCGGCCTATAGTTATCTTTAAAAAAAAACAACGATTAAATTATACAGTGTTATTATTGTTAGTAAAATAAATATATCAAAGATCACTTTTTTTTTGTAATGTGTTAGTTTTCTAGACACTGATCAAGCACAATATATTCTTGTAGTTAATTTTGAAACACCTACTTAATATATTCCTAATCAAAGGACTTATGTCCGTAAATTTAAAAATTCAGTCTTTTGTAGAACCAGTCAATTTTAGAATCGGTCGTTTGTCGAATTAGTCATTGGTAGAATTGTACATTCAATAAATGTTGATGAACTTTCGCGAATTGTTCACATTATAAATTTGTTTATAAACGACGTTTTCTTTAAATGAAACCTAGCTAGATCGATTTATTGCTCCCGAAAAAAAAAGAAAAGTAAAAAGTTTGTAGTCTGGCGTCTTAGGCCTGTTGGTTTAGTGGTACTTACTGCTAAACCAGAGGACGTGGGTTCGATCCCCACCCAGTATGAAACTCTGTGTGATGAGCACGATGGTTTATTTATTTATATTTTTTAAATTTATCTATAATATGTATGTATTTAGAAATATAAAAGTATGTATGTTTATCAGTTGTCTGGTTGCCATAGTACAAGTTCTACTTAGTTTGGGATCAGATGACATTGTGGAGTAGTCCGAAGATATTATTATTATTATTATTAATTACTGAACAGCAATAAGTAAACACATATAAATAGACATGTCTGCCGCATACACGTGACTGTAGTCACTGCAGCAGTCAAGAGATTACCTAATCATGTCGCTAACGAAAGTACAATGGGCACTTCATATTATGCAGTAAGGTAGTAACACAAAACATTTCACTTTATGTTTTAAATAACATAGATAACATATCAGTCACCTCTTTTAGTACTAAAAAGTCATTCTACAAGTATTCACGACAGTAACGCTCTTTAGTTGCATCTATCATATCAACCCATAATGATGGCCCACTGCTGGGCACGGGTCTCCCCAGTAGATCCTGGGGGTAATTGCCATAATCGCCACGCTTGGCGAGCGGGTTGGCGATCGCAGTAAGGCTTTAAGTACGCAGAGGACGCTGCTGCCCGTCCTCCGGGGTGAAATCCCTTAGTCGCCTTGACGACACCCACGGGAAGAGTTGCATCTATGTTAGTTCAATACTGATATATATTGACTGGCCTGCAGCGGCGAGGGGTTAGAATCATACTGAGGTAACACGATAATATCTACGAGTAGCTGGACACGGTTCTTCATACGTATATTAAACTAGGTATCTAGAATTGAAAGGGAAGCCGAAAAGAATCGTGTTCAAAGTACTCCCCGCCACTGCTGGCCTGTTGGTTTAGTGGTTAGTGACACTAAATGTTAAGCCAGAGGTCGTGAGTTCGATTCTAGTCCAGGATAAGATGACGGCAATTGATTGTTCTGCGAGTATTCAAAATGTCTATAATACGTATGTATTTTTTTTTTGTTTTTGATTAATTTCTTGCACATTTTTTGACTATCTGAGACCACTTTGTTTCTCACACTCTAATAGTCCGATGGGATAAAAATCCAATACGACCGGAAAGAGATTAGGCGCAGGACCGACGACTTAACGTGCTCGCCGAGGCACGGAGAGGTGTCACAATGTTCGAAAATGGTCATCTATAGACTGACAGTGGTAACGTTGCTTAACCTTGCAGATATCTTGGTTTGCTAGGTCGCCACTGAGTCGTTGACCTCTCTACTATTCACATAAAACTTCACGCGAATGTTTTGTCTCTATTTTGGAAATAGAAAAAAAAAACAAAATATTCAATAGTAGATACGAGTATATATCGGAATTTTCCTAATCGCCTAAATTATTTAAAGGTATCTTTTATCAGTCGACCCGTGACCACGATCGCTGCAATTCGATCAAAACGTCGGGTAAATAAAAGGTTCGTACTTCTACATAATTTACACGATTAAGTCCTGAAATAAATCTAATATGTATAAAAATCACTAAAATTAAAAAAAAGTAACCTATGAATCGGGTCGTCAGTGTTTTGGGCCCTTGTGGACCAAAACTACATTGACTTATACGATCCATCATTTCAATATGCGAAATTAATTCCAACTAGCTATATTTAACTGTCGCTCCGACATAGTGACGTATCAATTGGTCCAATTCAAACTACAAGCGATATTAGATTTAATTGATAAATGTGAACTATGTAAACTTTTAGTCATTCGCGTGTTAGTCGTAATGAAATGACACACGATTCTTCCCAGTCATCCTCACATGTCTTCGTTTATTTGACATCGTCATCATTGTTATCAACGCTACATATCGAACCTTACTTGTAAAATGACATCAAGTTGTCATTCTCGTCATTCTTTGATAACACCATTATAAACATCACTTTATCTGACGTTTAGTTGATATAAAGTGCATTCAATTCCCACGTCATCGACGATTAGTGATCAGGAATCGATTTGATGCAATGAATGGTGTTTTTACTATTATTTATATGAGCATTATATCACTCTCATTGTCTATTCTTCTTAAATATTAGTAAATATATAATAATGAGGCTCATTTTTATTCATAAAACGAGACAGTCATTCCTCGATTCCAGACTGTGTAATTTTTGTTGACTTTTAGATTTTGAAGCGATATAATGCATTTTAATAATCAATAATTGCATTTTTGAAAGATAGATTTTATTAATAAAGTAATTGGCAAGAAATGCCTATAAAAATTATTATAATACGGCCTGTGACATCATAATTTTTAAAAAAATGCTCTCTGCAATGAAGCAAGAACGAACGCCTTTTGAACTGAGAATTACGTATGGATCCACATATTATCTACTAACGCCAATAAAGTGAAAGAATAAAATCTTAAAAAACATATGTTTGAGGGTACCTGCTTACCTAAAATAGGGATAAGTAACAAAAATTTCGTACAAATTCCATCGAAAATTGTTAATAAGAAAGTATAACGAAACTATATCTATGCGCATGCGAAAATGCCAAGTTTACATAATGAGAGGCCTATATGTCCGAATGGCCTTGATTTTACAATTGCTTCCAATAATCCTCAAGCTACTGACTATAATATGATCTTATATTAGTTTATAAAATAGGGTTGCCAATAATATTTCTCCAAAATTCCAAACGCGAAAGGTTCCAAGTGGGAAGGTCTATGTTCAGCAGTGGTTTTCAGGCTGATGACGATGATGCTGAGTGGTTCCAAATGAAGATAGTAACTTTTTACTCGTGTGATTTCTAAATGTGTTTTAAATTTTGTTTTTCGAAAAACTTGTCATTATTCTTATATCACTGCTGGGCGTGTGTTTTTCAGGTTCTGCTGAGGAGACCCGTGGGTATCCCCAGCTGAACTTACTCACTGTGCTTTAGTTCTGATTACTATATATAGCTGGAATGCCGTGAATTTGTACTATAAAACTTTACAGAAACAGGTAGAACAAGTTTATAAACATGAAAAGAAGAATATTGCGCTTTGATCCCAATATGTTAAATGTGGGGCCCTTTTCGTACCTACAAGCTACACAAGCTTAGGCATTAGACAACCAATTAGCCTACTAAGAGTCCGGTCAGCTCATTTGATGATTTGCATCATGGACTTACTCGTTAGTATTCATGATAGGGGAAACTTTCACTAATGTACGATTTCCACCAAGCGGACGACAGAGGAGCGCAGCGCAGCGCATCCTAGCGTATGCGAGTATGCGCGAGCAGCCGAAGCGTCCGTCCGACGGCCACAATCTACTGGATCCCGGGCGCATGCTCGCGTATCTGTCAGTATGCTTTCAGCGACTAGAATACAATACATAAGCGCGCGGTGGCAGCCGAGCGGAGCCGACTGGACGCGTCGGCAGCCCGACCGCCTGCTTGCGGATGTAACCGAGTTCCAAGTAGTATAAATACCATGCAAATATGAAACTTATCGCTAAGTTTAGAAGTCCGAAATTCCTCTGGCACAGCGTGAAATGCGCTGCGCTGCGCTCCTCTGTCGTCCGTTTGGTGGACATCGTACATAATGGAGCACAAACAAAATAGTTTATTAATCCTGGGGCCATACTTAAGTAGGTACGATGAGCGCGATTTCTTATAACTTTATTCTATGTTTAAAGAAATCGTACTCGTGTCGCGGTTATGGATCCCAACCATTAAAGGGGGCCTCCACTCCTAACACTTGGAACTTGGCTGGAGGGGTTAACAAGATTGCTAATTAAGTACATATCTACTGAGCGACAGACGTGACTGAATACCTTATAAAAAAAAAAAACAAAAATAATAACCTTGTCTTGCCTTTACCGTAAGCGCGATCGTTGACAATTTTTTTTTTATATAATTTTGCTATTTAATTTTAAAACCGTTGACAGCCCTAAGAGACGTCAGTAAGAACAAACTTCGTTTAAAATGATTTGACGTTTATTAATCGATACGTTCTTGACATCTGGGGGTAATTATAGTACTTTTTTGCTTTATTAAGATAAACTCTGCATGCTACGTGATTGTAAAAATACTTAATTTCCAGATAAACGTTATCGTTATCGCTTATTATAGCAAGGGGTTAAAGAATTTGTTGTTATTAGTTTATCTTTTGATGATATTCATTTAAGTATAGAATGGTTCATTCACTATTGAGAAGCTACTCGGATTACTCAACGAAGATCAGAACATCGATTAGATCATATAGCTGTCAATATAATAAGTCTTCTTCTTCTAGTGCCTATCCGAATTGCGATGATTGGTAGTCATCAGCTCTGTATTCTCTATACTCTTTCTTTATCCTATCGAGATGAAAAGTTCTCTAGCGCTCGAAATTCGGTGTTCAGGGAGCGTTCGTTTTGTTCGAAACGTTCACGATCGACTTTGGGAGTAAGGCCTGAGGCCACTCCCTCATATTCCCTCAACTTCCTGAGGTCGACTTCATCTCTTTTACCAGCACTTTGCTTATCATAATAAGTTGTAATAAATCCCTCTTACCTGTCTTCTAGCTTTAAATTCTTGTGCTCAAACCATAACAGAGATCTTCGTTCTTCCAACTATTTGTTGCTTTTATGCCCCGCTACTATATAGGTATATTATATAATACTTTTTTTATGTCTCGGCTATTTACATATTATTATTATTATTTATCTTTATCTTGCTTTTTACAATCTTCTTTTTTATCTTTTATTTCTGTCTCTAGTCCATCTTGTTCCGATTCTCCACGCTGTGGCGATATCTATGTGTGCGTGCGTCGAGAGCGTTTTGAATGAAGCTTTCGTTCAGTACGGTATTCATTATTAAAAAGGTCCTACCGAAAGCGTTTATTCTGGTCGATTGTAATTTCCCGCCGACCTTTGATGGTTTTATTTACATTCGAAATCACAGCCGTCAAGTTATTTTAAGTCAAGTTCAAAGACTGCTCAATTAAAACGAGGTTAACTATCTCGCTGCACCTTGCCTCTCTGACATAACGTAGGGTAGGTGGAAGCAACTACGTCGGCAGCCATTACACGCTCAATCAAGATTGTGATTTGATCAAGGATCGCAATAAATTGATACATCTTGATTCGGCTAGTTGTAACATGTCGCGATTGTCAATCCAACACGTTACACAGTCAATCTGGATCAAGATAGTAATAAGAGATCGGGATCTTGATTTAAAAGGCTATTACACTACCCTGAATCAGTGCCCTAAATCGACGTGGCCTTGAAAATTTGTTAGAGAATTAGGGCTCTAACTCTGATTACACAGCTCTTTTTAAGGTTTTAGGGTCCCTGATTTAGTGTAGTGTAATAAGCGCATAAGATTGAACGTGCAATGGCTGCCTTAGAGCTTTGAACTGCCAAACTTCATTTTGTTTTTATTGTATTCATTAAACTTTTATTTAATTTTATTTTGTTATACCTAGGGTAATGCCGGGGGAGATGGCCGTACGTCAGTGGTTCTCAAACTTTTTAAATGACGGAACCCTTTTGGGAAGCAAAATACTTGATGGAACCCTACAATAAAACAATTATTTTTATAAGTGTATTCTTTATTAATCAGCATAATAAAAGTACAATGTATCAGTTACTAATTATTATTTACTTCACCACTTGGTAAGGACATTAATAGAAAACATTAAAAAAGAAAAAATCTAACTAGTGGGAGGTATGAAACTGTTTTTTATTTTTCATCAATTGCTTGATATCAGGTTTGATGGAAGAAAGTTGGAGTCTCATATCAGCTTCGGCGTCCAGTCTATTGCGATATTTTGTTTTCGTGGCTGCGTAGGTAGAGAATCCTGTTTCGCACAAATATGTAGTTGGGAACGGGAGAAGAATATCCAGAGCCATTTGGCCAAGCATTGCATATTCATCTTGGATTCTGCACCAAAAATCATTAAGAGGCGTCGTTTTGAACAATGACTCCATACTTGTGTCTGATGACATTTCTAAAAGAGATTCATATATCTCATTTGACATGTTTTCAGGCTTTTCCAAGTTGGGTAAAAAAGGATTATGAATCCAGGAGTTCACTTTAATTTTTGTATTGTGTTCTTCGGGAAAATACTTTTCAAAAGATGCGCGCATCGAACTGAGATATTGGACCAATTCTTCAAACACATTATCTTCAAACATTTCTGAGTCGTTTTCGCTAACAAACTCACTGAGTAACGTAAAACTTTCTATTTCTTTCTTACCAATGCAAATGATCCAAAAATCTAATTTTCTTTTAAAAGCAGTTATTTTATTATAGGCCTGAAACACTGTTGTCTGTTTACCTTGCAACGATAAATTTAATTCGTTAAGTTTTTGAAAGATATCCGCCATAAAAGACAATCGGAACAACCAAGTTTTATCATACAAACGGTCCTTCAAATTAAAAGAAGTATCTGCTGAAAGAAACATTTGTAACTCGGCTCTAAGTTCAAATAGCCTTGTTAAAGTTTTTCCCCGAGACAGCCATCGCACTTCTGTATGGAGCAGCAGTGTTTTATGTTTGCTGCCATAATCTTCACACAATAATGAGAACAATCGGGATTGTAGTGGTCGTGATTTGATAAAATTAATTATTTTTACCGCTTCATCCATAACTAATTTTAGATTAGACGGCATTTGCTTCATCGCAAGTGCTTGTCTATGCAGAATACAATGACTGGAACTACAATTAGGCGCTTTATTTTTCATTCGTGACACTGCTCCTGCTGTTTTACCTGTCATCGCCTTGGCCCCATCTGTACAAATGTCAATGCAATTGTTCCAACTGAGATTATGTTCTTCAAAAAATATATTTATTTTATTAAAAATTTCTTCCCCGGTAGTGTTTGTAAGCAGCGATGAACACATAAGCATGTCTTCTTCAAAAGAACTTTTATATGGATATCTCACAATAACCAGCAGGATAGCCAAACCAGCGACATCAGTCGACTCGTCCATTTGCAAAGCGAATCGTGTATTTTGTAGACGTGTAACTAGTTCTTGTTTGACGTAGCTTGCCAGATCATGGATTCGTCGTGAAACAGTATCGTTTGATAGCGGAACAGTAGAAAGATGCTTTGCAGATTTTTCATCAAGCATACATTTTGTTATGTCTAATACACATGGTTTCATTAATTTCTCAGCGATAGTGTGCGCTTCACCTGCTTGTGCAATGCGATAGCTAACTAAATATGATGCCTCCGTGGCCTTTTCGTTGGTAGTTTGTGTTACATGCATCATATTTTTTTGACTTTCTAATAACTGATCTTTTTTGCGAACAAAAAATTCTTTATTCTTGTCTTTAGTCTCGGGGTGTACGGTTTCTAAATGTCGACGCAATTTGGCAGGTGCCATGGAACTATTAGGAAGCAGTTTACTACAGAGCATGCAGAGAGGTGAGCCGTTGGAATCAACAAATCCGAAACTGATATAAGATTCATCATACTTCCTTTTTTTCGTCTTTGAAACCGTCGAGCTTGACGTCGTGGCACTCGTGGCATCATCTTCTGGATCGGTGATTGCTAAATTCTCCGCGCGCATTGCTTTTGAACATTCAGCGTCATTAGAAGATGTTGTTGGAACACGTTTAACACCTTTAAGCCAACGTTCTATTCTTCTTTATTTATAATGTTACAAGTCAGGATAGTGGGGTTTAAATAATGCACAATCGTTACTGCGTATAAGAGACTAAATTTAGAACCTACAGGGAAGAAATGTATAAAACTGAGACAACAGAATACAGCAGGCAGTAAAACAATGAACACTAGTTTCTCGCTAGCGAGCTTGTAAGTAGGTAGTAACTTATCGCTCCGAACGCTAATCATCAACTGACGACGCCAACGCGCGATCGCCGCTTTTATACTTAGTCCTAGACTCGATCTCAAATATTCTCGAAAATACTCGAGTCGGCACCTTTGATAAACAAAAAGCAAAAATAAAAACAGAAATTTAAAAATAGCGTTGTAAACAATATCGACTTTATCCTTTGAAGTTAGAGACGAAAGTCGCTTGTTGACAACTATAGCGTCTAATTCAGAGGCGGCTTTTATCAAAGAGACTGAGCGCTTACAAGTATACTACCCGCTCGTTTTAAGTTTGCCGCTGGCGATAGGTATGAGTGTATGACGTTCGAAATTTTTTATTTATTGTAACAATAAAAATTGTGTACGGTAGATATTTGGGTAAAACTATGACACATTATAAGTTTTGTTGTCACGTGGGGGAGGGTACGCGCATTCCACAGACCGGCAAACTTAGAGCGAACGCGTTGTACAAGTATAAAATTGTTGAGACCAAACTTATAAGATATTGTACCAGCTAATGTAACACAAGCTTATACAAATACAAATAAATAAATAAATAACATTCATAGCGTTTTGTCTCCGCGCGGCCGCGGAGTCCGCACAGCCGCGGAGCGACCAGAGAGAGGTGTTTTGATTTTTTTATTTCTAAATTCTTGCGGAACCCCGACAGAGGTATCACGGAACCCTAGGGTTCCGCGGAACACACTTAGAGTATAGCTGCCGTACGTGATAGATGACCAATCGTAAAAAAATAGATTAATAACCTTCAGATGGCATTAATTTTAACATAATTTGCTTCACCTATCGGTCATGTTACATGTTTTTTTTTCTAGAAAAGCCATTAAACAGTGAGATAAATCCCCTACTTTTATAAAGACATGCTCTAAGATCAGCCTTAGACGCCAGCAAACTGAGATTGAAAGACTTCCTTAGGACGACATAATAATGTCAACCCCTGAGGGTTGCCATATAATGTCGCCCTAAAGATGTTTAAAAAAAAATGCCCCTTTTTGTGTTTTTATCGTCAAGTATTTACTTTACTTTTTCCGTACACTAAGGTCTTTTTAAAAAGCCATGGCTCTCTTATCCATATAATCGGGATAGAGGGTCTACTTTTTTTGGGGGGAGACAGTCTTAAAATTGTAGGTATCATTAGCTTATCTCTTAACTAAATTAAAAATCTTAAACAAAACGCTAAAAATGCTATAGTCGAAGAACATTATATTACGTAGAATGTTTAAAAAAAGACAGAACTAGAATTATGACACAAAGGATCATGATTTCATTTTTATCTATATCTACGAGACCTTTGGAAGAGAGAGGTGAATGTTTGTTGATGAGTCTGATACTCATCAACAAACATTAATGAATGAGCAAAATAAAAATAATGAAGTTCAAACAAAAAAAAAAATAACAATTACGTGAAGGCTATTACTCTTTTTTTTTAATGGCTCTTAAGTCCATTTTAGCAGATTACCAGAGTGATTATGAAAAGTAGGTATGATATGAAATATAACTAAAGTTAGCCGACAATTCTTCTTTAATTAAGTTAATATGGTTATCACTCCCGGAATTACTCTATATTAATTTGACGTTTTCGAATAATCTTTGATTTAGTTTTACGAAATAAAGATATCCTCATACCGATTTAGTTTTCGACTAAATTAGGATGTAAAATATCACAGGACAACTCACACACGGCGCTCTGATCCCAAACTAGACAGAGCGTGTACTATGGGAACCAATCAACTGATAAACATTTTTATATATTTCTAAAAACAAACATTATAATAGACTACTCGTAGCTATCGTAGTTTTCTTTATACCTTGAGTTACATTATTGCAATTTTCGCAGGGATCTCTAATTTTTTTGATAACAAAATATAGCTTATGTTACTCCCCGATAATGTAGCTTTCTAATGGTAAAATATTTTTTCAAATCGGTCCTGTAGTTTCGGAGTCTATTCAATGCAAACAAACAATCAAATCTTTCCTCTTTATAATATTAGTAAGTATAGATAAATTACATCCCAGACACAATAAACAATCGTGCCCATCACACCAAAATATACCCTTGGTGGGAATCAAAATCACGACCTCTTGATTAAGCAGTAGTGACCCACTGGACCAACAGATAAGTCTAATTCATTGTACCGAATTTTCCACGAATGAATCTTGTAAATCTAGCAACCCACTGTTACCTATATCGAAAGTATATAACGAGACGATATTTCACAGTCGACTTAACTAATTTACATTAATTAACGTACGTCAGCAGCATCTTCGTACAATAGACTATCTCTTACAATCGCTAATTATACCTATTACTACCAAGTGATGCAATTGCTCCTGTTTTTTTCTTAGACGCGTGTGCAAATGATGTCACGTGCCATGGTCGATTTGCTTGTGCGGTATTAAAATGCATCGAATGGTCCGTTTCACTTTTAATAAACACGCATTGTACTGTAGTTTAGTGCGTATGAGAAAGTAGCTGTTTGTAGGCATTTTGGTTTTAAGGTATCGTACGTGACGTGATGATGTTGAACATTGTACTCTGCTACTTATTCTTGCGAAGGAACATGCAATTTGTTCGCAGCATTAATAAGTGGTGGCCATATGTTGTTTTATGCAACCGTTCACGTGCCGTTTGTATTGAAAAAGAACGTACGACGTTGACGTTGTTTGTTTGAACGAGGTAATCTCAGGAACTACTGATCCGAATGGAAAAAATCTTTTTCTGTTGGGTAGCCCATTTATCGAGGAAGGCTGTACTCTATATAAAATCACGCTACGACCAATAGAAGCGGAGCAGCAATTAAAAATGTTGCGAAAACGGGGAAAATTGACGCAGACGAAGTTGCGCGGGACAGCTAGTGACACATAAAGCTGAAAAGTTTGTTTGTTTGTTTGAACGAGGTAATCTCAGGAACTACTGATCCGAATGGAAAAAATCTTTTTCTGTTGGGTAGCCCATTTATCGAGGAAGGCTGTACTCTATATAAAATCACGCTACGACCAATAGAAGCGGAGCAGCAATAAAAAATGTTGCGAAAACGGGGAAAATTGACGCATACGAAGTTGCGCAGGACAGCTAGTTTTGCTATAAAACCCAATGCAGTGTGAACCTCCTCTTAACCACACGATTTTGTAGCACACGTGTTTTTACAAGTGTATTGGGCCTACTTATTATATGCAAACGTTATCTGCGTTGTTGCGTATGTTTAAAACTGGGTAAGTCGGAATGGAACCGTCCTAGTAACGTCCCTTGCAGAATAGGTGCCCCCATTTTGGCAGCTTGTTGCTTATGTTTTTTTTAAAGACAACAACATCTCGTGTCGTGGGGGACTGGATCTTACAAAGCTTCGTCCCGTATACGTAACCCATAACAGCAGTCGTATGTTCTCTTGCACTCCGTACTCTCTTTGGTTGCCAGACAGACAGCTTTATTTTAAAACAGGCTTTAAGCCTTTTTTTAAATACACCCTAACCTACAGTAAAATGCATAATCACGGTTCCTTATGGGTCATGTAAATATAATGTACGCTCTGCTACTTAATCCTGCAATAAAACGTCCAGTAACAATGCGGTATGAACTCTGTCATAAAGTTACGTGGGGACTGCTATTGTATGATAGTTTTTCGGATAGATTTGAATGTTGAATCGCTATTCTTCATATAGCTTTGTTCAATTGCGTTTAATTGACGAAACAGCGAACAGTTTGAACTATAATTTACTCTTTAATTACGCAACGAAGTGAATACTCTTACAGTGTATTCACCTCTTATGTAATTAAAAATAAACATTTTCAAAGCGTATAAACAATCCCGTTATCGGAAGCATGCCATTGAAATGTTGACAAACAAAAAGTTCTTTTTGTGTAATCTCGATTGGAGATAGTATATCATCTTTGTTATCTTGGAAGCTACATCGTCTTATCTAAGTTTTTTCTTAACATATGTTACTTAAGTAGGTATTAATTTCTGCTTTTGCGCACGGCTTAACCGTTTTGTTAAGTAACTTAATACATTTTGCGCACGACTAAACCGTGCCAGTTGATAGGCAGTTTTTTAATGGGTCACTTTATTTTCGTCATCTATTGCTATGTGAATATTTTTATTAAATTGCAGATTATTTCTAAATAATATTTATGTTATATTTCGTTTCTCATTGTTTATTTCAATGATAATGTTTAGTAGTAAACGTGACATTTAATTTAAAGTTTGAAATGTCTGTAAATTGTTATCTACGATATCAATTTCTATGGTATCTAAAAGTTTTGATGCTTAGGGTCTTTATACACGCGCTGATGACGCGCGTAGAACACAATCAGCGGGTCAATTACGTATTTAAAGCAGTGCAGTTGCAAATGGCCGTTTCAATCGAAACATAACTGCAAAGTTATGTTTCGATTAAAACGGCCATTTTCGTATTCTTGTAACTTTGGGATCGATCTTAAAACGCTTGCGCACCGTACTGGATTGTCGTTATTGCGCTCTCGAGACGCATAGGTACTTGTCGCAAGCGTATTTGACATCGATCCCAAAGTTATAAGAATACAAAAATGGCCGTTTTAATCGAAACTTAACTGCAACTGAACTGCAACTGCACTGCTTTAAATACGTGAATTGACCCCCAGGTCCTAGGTTTTCCTAAAAAACTTTATTATATACCTACTAGTGACCCGCCGGCTTTGCACGGAATTTACTTCACTGTCTACACACATAGTTCGTTCATTTTTACTTAGGTATATTATAAAGCTGAAGAGTTTGTTTGTTTGTTTGAACGTGATTTTCTCAGGAACTACTTGTTCGAATTGAAAAAATATTTTACTGTTGGATAGTTGGAGGAAGCCTATAACATCACGCTACGGCAAATAGGAGCGGAGCAGCAATGAAAAATGTTGCGAAAACAGAGAAAATTGATGCGGGTGAAGTTGCGTAAGTCAGCTAGTGAATTATACATGTAAACCATTCAAAAGAAATAATCTAAATTATAGTGAAAACAGTATGAAAATCCTCTAAACTTTTTTTGAGATTATCGCGAACATGCAGCCAGACAGATAGGATTTATAATATATATATAGAATAGACTTATAGATTAGATAACAAGGCAAAATGATCAAGAACATCACCGAATGCAAATTTCGCTGACTGACTCCTATATTTTAGACTATATCTCTGGTGTTTTATGAGTAAAGATAACGTTTTATACACTAAAACCTTCCCAGAAAAACATGCAGTTGAAAATCGAAAGCCTCATCTAAATCGGATTACTAGTTTTTGAGAAAATCGCAAACATACATACGGGTCAAACCGAGAACCACCTTTTTTAAAGGCGATTAAAAACCAAATTCATCCATTTGCTTGAAAACCGATCTCTACATGAACACGGCTTTTATCGTCTTAGGTAAAAACCTCAGAAGAGCTTTTCCAATTGGAAATGTGCAGTAACGATATTGGAAAATTGCATTGTGTTGATGATATCATTAAATGCGGCACTATGACATTGCTTCGTCCCCATTCGTCAACTGGACATTCCATATTTCACCCTATAATTGTTCGACAAACGAAGGAAGATCAAAGAGGAAAAACTTACTAGCAATTAATATCATAAATATGATATTAATAGGCATGTCATCCTATTATAATATTATCTAGGGATTACCTTAGTTGTCATACATTGTATATTTATAAGGGTATTTCTATTAAATTCTTATTTATTTTAAGATCTGGCAGCCCTAATTAAAATGTGGGAATTATTCCTTTGTGTTCCATCATGCAAAAACCAATGTTTTACTAAATACCCATTTGGTAAATCTTTGGTTTTTTAATGTAGTATAGTTAGACTAGGTATATGCCTGCCCCAATATATTTTTTGAAAGGAAATAAAAATAATTGTTTTAATCTTTCGCGATGTTAACACATACTAGAATATTATCGGGACTTAATCGCGGAAATACCTATTTAAACGTACGAAACTTTTATTTACCCGACGTTTCGATCGAATGGCACCGATCGTCGTAGTTATATTATAAAAGCTTTATTTCGGTCGCCGGTCCATCTGGTTGGGGGTCATACGTTTACGGAGTCGATGGCTTCACCCTAAGAATTTCTCCAGCGGCTGTTATCATTTTGGAACCTAGCGGCTAAGGTATTTGTGAAATACGATATATTCTGCTGTTTGAAACCCACGCCGCGGGATAAAGCTAGTTAGCAATAAGATCCGAATTACTATTGTATCACCGTGATACATCAAGCAATACATATCGCTTTAAGTATAAACATAAAGTTCATAATTGGATAAGACTTTAACCAGTCTCAAAAAATTTAAGATCACAATTTGCAGATTTTATAGTTGCCATAACAATTTAAAACTTACTTTAGTCTTAATCACCTTACTCGATAGATAGTTGTCTGTTAAATCCTATAGGAAAAACATAATTGTTTTTCTCGAATTTTCCAAACTACTGGGCTTTTTCAATCTTTATTCCATAAAAATCTAAAACAAAATATGAGTGTGACTCTCATTAACCTCCCCTTTGCAAAAACAACATGATTAAACAAATTATCTTATCATTATTCTTTATCAACAACCAGCTGACCCATTAAAAAAAACGGAAAATTAACGAAGACTAGGTTGTGCACTTAGTCTTTGTTCATTTTCCCCGTTTTAGCAACATTTTTTATTGCTGCTCTGCTCCTATTGGTCGTAGTGTGATGTTGTATAGCCTATAGCCTTCCTCGATAAATGGGCTATTCAACAATAAAATAATTGTTCTACTCGGATCAGTAGTTCCTGAAATTATAGCGTGCAAACAAACTGTTCATCTTTATATATATATTTTTTTTATAAAAAGACTACTCCAGCAGTAGAGTACAAGCCCTGTATCGCGGGGGACTTTACAAACATACAAGTCACGGACACAAGGTACACACAGACTCTGAACAACAATTTGTGGATCACACAAAGTGGTGTCCCGTGTGGGAATCGAACCCACAACCTCTTGCGTAGCAGTCGGACACACTCCCACCGCGCTACAGAGGCAGTCATAATATTCGTATAGATTAAAACTAATGTTAAGAAAAGCGCACTATTTTTAGAACTATTGAAATTCTACAGCGTGTTATCTATATTATTTTACTACTAGATGACCTGTGTCATTTTCCATTGCCTATAAAAAAAAATAGCATTTAGATTTTTATGTCTTTTTCGTGCTGGTAACAAACAACAGGTATAAACATAGGTAAGGTCTATCATTTTTATAACTATTGCCTAATATTATTTATGAGAGATGACGAAATCTTAGGTATACTGTATACCTACCGGCGATTTCACAACAAATCATGAATTGTATTTTAAAGCTGTTAAGATTTTTTTTCTAACTGGTATTCGAGAACAAACAGCTAATTGACTACCAAGTTGTCTGTTAAAACAAAGTATCTGCTAGAAAGAATGATACAGCAAAGTGATGTTATTACTCACTTAAGCGGTTTATTAGGTGTGATTGACTCCTACACCTGTGCCGAAGTAGTGCCTACTTAAGAGTCGACATACTCGAGAACGGAGACCACATTGATATAATTACGCTTTGCCGGCCAACCTGTTATCATTCAGCGTTGTAACGCCGCCACGGACGCGCGTGCTGTACTAGTAAAAAGACTTCGATATTTAAATAATTTGCCGCCATAATATTAATCGGTTTTTAGTTTTTATTTTTTAATTTATAGGGCAGTGTTTTGTGCCAAGTGAGCCGCTCAATTTGATTTACTATAAACTGTAAGTATATTTCATTGTTTTACTTTAACTTTTTATTAATAATAGATAATAATATAAGTAAGTTTTAATAAATATGTTTTTTTTTACTTGAATTGCAAAAATAATTTGATAAATAAAGTAAGGAGTTTAAAATTAATAAGAATTCAAAATTCATCGTTTTAGTTCGCAACTGTATAATTGAAATTGAAATGGAACTAATTAAATGAATACTTTGTAAAACCATGCACTTTGTATAAAGTACCTACTTACTTATCATAAGTATATAACTTTATAAGGTGTTAAGAAATCGCAAGTATCTGATGAAAATATATATTTTCAAAAACTGATACTTACAAAGTTATTTGGTGTAATATAACGAAGCCACTAGCGGGAGGTTATTAGTATATAATAAATCATTCTGTAAAATACTATTAATTCTAAAAGGAATTTGAAATTATGATAAGTTTAAAAATGCATTTTTTGCATAAATATGCAAAAGTATCCTTCAATACTTGAAAGCCTATTAAAGTCTCATACTTATTCTACTGTCAATAAATATTAAAATTTAATGTTAAATAAAGAAATTCTTTAAAAATATTAGCTATATATTTTGCCGATATGAATGATTATATCTAGATATATTTTATTTGACCATGAACAACTGGTATTTATAATTAATTTAGTTCATGGTACCTACGTGATTCATAGGTAATATTTTATTTGAACAGACATGTAAAAAAAAAAAAATACTTGACTAAGTCTTTATACTTATTTATTTAAAATAGGTTTTATGCTTACTTGTTAATATTTAGGCGAGTATTTTGTTTATTGACGGGGCGAATTAGTAACTGTAACTATTATGAATATAGATATTATTGACTCGAAACAGTTTTATATTAATTATTTTCATAGTGAAGCCGGTGCGTCGACTTCTTGTCACTGTAAATGTAAGGTATTGATATAAAAAGTGTATAATGACTTTTTTTTTATAAAAAGAACTTAATTGTAAAAAATAACAGTTAGCAGTCATTTAATAATTATATTATTTTTATCTGTTGACGTTGTCACGTGTATCAATAGTTAATCAATAATTTCTTTAATTGCGGCTAAGTAATAAGTTTTACATTTGATTATGTCAACGTTATATAAATTGACATTAATTCGACATTTAAATTAATTAATGTTAGTCAACGTTTGTTTATATTTTTATGGCTGCGCCACGTGGATGTTGTTTATCGTCATAAATCCTTATTTTTTATTTTTTGACTTTGTCCTTATTACGTTAATATTAAAAAAAAAACATATAAGTATGCACTTAAATAAAATAAAGAAGAATTGTCTAAAAAATTGACATTATCTCGCGACTCGGTTCTGAGTGAAGAGTGAAGGTTTACTTACTCCTCTTAGAATTATTTATAAGTACCTATTACGATAAGTATACTATCTTTCAGTATTATGCCTATAATTTTATAGATTGCGAGTCATAGTCGCGTGAATATTTTAAGGTTAAATACCTATCATGTTCTATAAATACATACATATTAATAGTACATTTATAAACTGATAAAGTGATAATATATAAATTGTATAATGAGTACAAATTATGAAATTATACAAACATTTCGATGGCGTATACTATCGTATGTTAAAATAATGCATCTTGTGAGAAAGCGATTTAAAGATAGAAGTGTGTGTAATTTTCTTTTTTTAGACTTATACTACTACAACTACTACCCCTACTTAGAGTCTTTAAAAAAAAAAACAAAGATACACAACATCTTTTAATTATTAGGGCTGACATGTTCCTAGAATAAAAGCCCCAAAAATAAAAGATTATGAAAAAAAAATCTTTTAATTATTTTCCTGCAAGATGCTTTTTTAAACATACGATAGTATACATAGGAGCCATTGATTTATCTTTCATAATCCTGATTCCTATAACCAATATTCTAGTTAACCTACCTACTAATTTGTTATTATCATCATGTTGTCGGGTAGGCAGACTGCCTAAGGATAGTTAGACCAGTTTGTACTGTCTGTCTAGACACTAGACGTATTTGATTTCATTCTAACCATTAAATAACACAGCTATCATCATACAAACTGTATTTCTTGAGCCTAAATGGAATGTACTTAGTTTGATTTGAGGATTATATTTTGTTCAAATATCTACGCCTTATTGAGTTAACGTAAATGTTGTTTGTTTTTGTTTAAAAAAAGTTTTATAGCTATAATATTATGGTCACACAAGTTTGTCAATCTGTGACCAGTGTTGTTGTTTTTTTTTAATTGGGTAGTAGGTAGTACCTACTACTAAAAAATCCTGTGTACGCCTATGAGGTTAGATACCTCATTGGCTCACACAGGATTTTTTGGGGCGGATCAGTGTAGGGGAAGTTTGGACCCCACTTTATCCCAGGTTCACCTATGTCGTAGATATCCCTTATTCGTTATACGTTAACAACAGTACTTTGAGTGAACCATTCACTCGGTAGTCAAAATACGGTTTAAATGAAAAATTAAACAAAACATCGCTAGTCTAATTGCTGTTTTAAGTAACTATCGTGTTCTTAGGGAAGGGAACAGTTTTATATTGCTTACAATCAAAATTATTGTAAAATATAAAGTATTCTAAATACCGGTGTATTATCTATTCTAAATGGATTATTATGAAACACTTTACGACAGTGTGTAATTGACTATTATTTAAATAGCCAACATGATTGCAGCAGTTAACGCTTGTTTAATATTTACACAATCATTATTATTAATATGTTCTAGGCAAATATAATTATTCATATAATTACTAGCAAGAATCGATCTACTTACATCTTCTAATTTAATAATAAAAAACAAATTAAATGCTTTTACCACGTTTTTCTCTTTATAAACCGATTTTAAAACGTATTCGTCGCGATTGCTTCTCATACGATACGATTTTCGCAAAAAATCTAGAAATTAATATATAAGTTACACTAAATACAATACGAAAGTTTGTATGTTTATTACTCTTTTACGCAAAAACTACAACGAATTCTAATGAAAATGTATAGTAGTATAGTTTAAACAGGTTGATTTTTAATATACTAATTACTTCCCGCTCGTGGCTTCTTTACATTACACCAACCATTACTTTAAAAACGGGTGGTAGGTGGTTAAAGGTTAAAATATTTAATATTTTTCTAAACTGATATTACTAAGTTATTTAGTGAAATGTAAAAAAGCCACGAGCGGGAGTTTATTAGTATATTAAAAATCATCCTGTTTATAAAATTAGTACATGATTGTCTAAGTATAAAATATAATGGAGATTGTATGTTTGTTGCTCATTTACGCAAAAACTACAACGAATTCTAATGAAACTGTATAGTACTTAGTATAGTTTATACAGGTTGATTTTTAATATACTAATAACATCCCGCTCGTGGCTTCTTTACATTACACCAACCATAACTTTAAAAACAGGTGGTAGGTGGTTAATATTAAATATTTTTCGAAACTGATATGACTAAGTTATTTAGTGAAATGTAAAGAAGCCACGAGCGGGAGGTTATTAGTATATTAAAAATCATCCTGTATATAAAATTAGCACATGTCTAAGTATAAAATCTAACGGGCTAGTTTATATTACTAAAAGCATATCATTTAAAAAGTTAGCCATTAGTAAAACTCATTTCATATCGTATGCTGCATATCACAGAAATTGGTTAGGTAAATACATCAAAAGCAAATCTAACGAAATAATAAACATAGCTGGATTTCTAATATTAGTACCTACATTGTATACCAAACCTATACGTTTTACTGATGCTGTATAAATTACATCATTTTAGAGAATCGTTTGCAGCGGGATAATGCAATGCCAACCGATAATAATGCTATTAAAATGTCAGGAGTAATAATAGTTTAATCATAGAAGCTGCTATGTAATCTGTTGTTTGAATATAACGTTTTAATCGCCACATCACTGAGGTAATATAAAATCCATTGTATGTGGTCATTGGTGAGCCAGGAGTTATTAGAAGGATTTGTTTAGCTATTTTGGTAATAAACTGAATCATATAAAAACAATTTTATCATGAAGTAGCTCCGGCTTTGTACAGAATTTTCTACTTTATCTATATAAAAATGAATGTCTATTTTGCTTGGTCACGAGATAACTAAAGAACGACTTTACAGATTTCATTCATTCTTTTTTTTTTAGTTTTCTAAAATCTTTCTCTGTAACAGGTTCTTACGTAAGAAGTTCGCCGGGACAGCTAGTAATATATACAGGGTGATTTGTAATATACTAATAACCCCCCGCTAGTGGCTTCTTTACATAACTCTAAAAATATTTAATATATTAAACCCTTAATCACCTACCACTTGTTTTTTGAAGTTATGATCTTAACCTGACTATAATTGTACTGGAGTAAAATCCTTGTTTATTGTGAGGTGTATATTATACATAAACAATCTGGAAGAAATTATCTAAATGACATAATCCGTTGCGTAGTTTAGAAGATTACATAGGGACGGATTTCTATCCGTTAGCGGGAAGCGACTTTGCGTATAGACTAGCATATTCTGAACTTCTTCGTGTCTATAGATAGATACATTTTTGTAGTTTCTTACTATGTAGGTACTCCTTAATGCACCAATGGCAATCTTGAGACCATAGTAGGGGCTAAGGGAAAATATTAGTACCTACTACTATACTATCAACCCATTATGTTGTCCCACTGCTGGGCACGGGTCTCCCCAGGAGAATCTACTTCTTGTAGATCCTAGGGGTTATAGGGAAGATGACTGTCAAGTCTAATCAGTATTTTTTCAAAGCGACACGCTCTATAGAAAATTGTATGGAATACTGAGGCGTGACGTCACAACTCAGGAACGTCAAGTCATAACTCTTAGTTTTGTTTTGATGAATGTAAATTCTTACAGACGTTAAATTGAAGAATAACGTATTTATTCAGATCTCGTTATGACATAATGAGATGAAAATTAATTTATATGCTTTGTAGTCATCATCCTAATTGCTATAATCGCCGCGCTTGGCGCAGTAATGCTTTAAAGAACGCAGAGGACGCTACTGCTCGTCTGCCGGTGTGAAATCTCTTACTCGCCTTGACAACACCTACGAAAAGAGATGGAAGAAGATATGATTAGTAATTTTCTCCATTCCTACCATTCGTTTGATATCCAACTAAGCTTGCTATTCCTCATAATTTTCACCTTAAACTTTCAATGAAACTAACACTATATAATGTACTCAACGATGAAGAAAGGTTACACCGCAGAGTATTGTGAAACTGCATGTGTATCAGTTTCTAGTACGTGGACGTAGTATAGGGCCTCACTCACGTGTAACTCGATAGCGGGTGAGTAATGACACTGCTTCTACTGCTAGTATTAGACTTTGATTACATAAATTTTGTGAAGCTGATGTAAATTATTCGTGAGTTTGCATACCTATACTGACCAGTAATAACAAAATTAGACCGATGGGATACATTAGAGCGTACAATATAATATTGGGAATTAACTGAAAGAATCTTTTCGTGTGGCGTATATACCTATTTTACGGCCGACTAGCATTATACTAATCTATACTATATAATATTATAAAGAGGAAAGATTTGATTGTTTGTTGTGAAAGTACTGGACGGATTTGAAAAATTCTTTCATCGTTGCGAAGCTACACTAACCCCGGGTGACATAGGCTATTTTTTATCAATGTACTCCCACGGGAACGGGAATTACGCGGGTGAAACCGCGAGGCGTCCGCTAGTCAGTAATAACAATACTAGCCCGATGGGATACATTACGGAGCATAACATAATAATAGGGATGCATTAAAGGAGTGTTTTCTTGTTGCGTATTGTAGTTGTAGCGCATCTCGAACAGTCAGTTCTGTACTGACCAATCTTTCCACCACGATGATAATCATGGTTTCATGCAGACACGTTTGGCTAAAATTGGCTTGGCATTTCTAAGTTATAAGTATCGCGCAATAAATTATATGTTATTTGATAGGACTTGTTTATGTATGGTATTGTTTTTAGTTATTTCAAGAGACCTTGACAGAGACCGAGGCCTTATTTAATCAGTTCGTTTAATGATATTATCATAGATTTTATGATGATTGTGATGGTAATCAGTGAGTTTTTGCTAACAACAATTGAAATGGTTTTCCTGTTGAATTCCGTAAGAAATATGTCTGATTGTCGTGTAAATATTATAGCATCTTTAGATTTATTTTTTATTATTTATTAAAAGAAATATACTGAAGCATTTAAAACAGTAGATCATTTTAACTCATTAAAACTTTTCTAGTAATAAATTGTTTAACTACCAATAGTTATATGATTTATGATGGCGTTGTGTGAGCTGTCTCAAGATATTATTATTATTATTCTATTTCGTCCTATTTCGTATTTACCATCCTGGTAGCAATAATAGGAAGGTAAATACGAAATAGGAATGACAACTAAACTGTTTTCAAGAGTCATCACGAACCGTCTTGCGCGAAGACTTGACGAATTCCAACCACCGGAACAGGCTGGATTTCGGAGCGGATATGGCACCATAGACCACATCCACACAGTGCGGCAGATTATACAAAAGACCCAGGAGTATAATCAGCCCCTGTGTCTAGCATTCGTGGACTATGAGAAGGCCTTTGACTCGATTGAAATCTGGTCCGTTCTGGAGTCTCTGCAGCGATGCCAAGTAGATTGGCGATATATCCAAGTGATGAGATGTCTCTACGAAGCCGCCACCATGTCCGTCCAAGTACAGAATCAGCAAACAAAACCTATACCATTGCATCGAGGAGTGAGGCAAGGGGACGTTATCTCCCCGAAACTGTTCACAAATGCAATGGAGGATATGTTCAAGACGCTGCACTGGAAAGGGCGGGGCATCAACATCAATGGTGAATACATCTCTCACTTGCGATTTGCAGATGACATTGTCATTATGGCGGAAACGCTGCAGGACCTGCAACTGATGCTGAATGACCTGGCTGACTCCTCTGTACGCATCGGCCTACGGATGAACTTGGATAAAACCAAGGTCATGTTCAATGAACATGTACTACCGGAACCGATAGCGGTGCACGGCGCCGTTCTCGAAGTTGTTCAAAAATATGTGTACCTCGGGCAGTCATTGCAGTTAGGTAGAAACAACTTCGAGGACGAGGTGAACAGTAGAATTCGGTTGGGTTGGGCAGCGTTTGGTAAGCTACGTCAAGTCTTCTCATCGTCGATCCCACAATGTCTAAAGACTAAAGTCTTTAATCAGTGCGTCCTACCCGTCATGACATACGGAGCCGAAACGTGGACACTGACGGTACGGCTGGTCCACAAGTTCAAAGTCGCTCAGCGGGCTATGGAACGGGCTATGCTCGGAGTTTCTCTTAGGGACAAAATCAGAAATGAGGTGATCCGGCAGAGAACCAAAGTTATCGACATAGCCCACCGGATTAGCAAGTTGAAGTGGCAGTGGGCTGGCCATATTAGCCGAAGAACCGACAACCGTTGGGGTAAACGAGTTCTTGAGTGGAGACCGCGGCTTGGCAAACGTAGTGTAGGACGCCCTCAAGCCAGGTGGAGTGATGATATACGCAAAACGGCTGGCAGGAGCTGGATGCGAGAAGCCGAAGATAGAACAAAGTGGCGTGCAATTGGAGAGGCCTATGTCCAGCAGTGGACTGCGATAGGCTGATGATGAACTAAACTGTACCTACTGCTATTAAAATTTATGGAAAATTTTAAAATTCTAGTCAACATTACATTCACTTTATTATATAACCTGTCTAAACAATCTAGCAGAAGCCGAATTTGGTAAATAACACTTTTTTGTATTTTCTGTTTCGTCTTGTCATTTTAAGAGCTAGTTATTGTAGTTTGGAAAAAGGACAAAGTTACTACAGAAATACGAAGTGAATAATTAAGGTAAAATACCTTGTTTATTGCCCGACGTTTCGACCGTGTTGCAACGGCCGTGGTCACGGGTATATATAATTTTATAATGTGTTTGTACACATCGCGAAAGTTTATCAACATTTATAGAAATCCAAAGTACCTAATCATTTTGGGAAATGGTCATTGTGGTCCTGAAGGATTATAAGTATCTCACGATTTCCATCTTTCTTCGAGTATCTAATAAGTATAGAGAGCATGCTCTGCCATTTTCCATTCATAAATACTCATTGTTATGATCTTTAATTACGGCAAAGATTAACAGCTATAATTAGCGATCATATTGTTTCTTAGTCTTATTCTGCTTTTTTACACTTGTACGTCAACAGTCTATGAACTTCTCTCTTACGAAAGTTATTAACTGCTTTAATTAGCTTAACCGGTATTGATAAACAGACTAGCTGACCCGCGCGACTTCGCCTGCGTCTTTTCCCCCGTTTTAGCAACATTTTTCATTGCTGCTTCGCTCCTATTGGTCGTAGTGTGATCCTCGATAAATAGGCTATCCAATCGCTGAAAGAGTGTTTCAATTCGAACCTGTAGTTCATGAGATTATCCCGTTCATACAAACAAATGTATGGCTGTCCTGTTGGCCTAGTGGTTAGTGACCCTGACTGCTAAGCCGGAGGTCGTGGGCTCGATCCCCACCCAGGATAAAATGTTGTGTGATGAGCACGATGGTTTATTCTGTGTCTCGTTGTAATATCTATAATGTGTATGTATTTAAAAATATATAAGTATATTTATCAGTTGTCTGGTTGCCATCGTACAAGCTCTGCTTAGTTTGGGATCAGATGGCGTTGTGTGAGTTGTCCCATGATATTATTAAATAAACTCTTCAGCTTTATATTATTAGTATAGATTAGGATTAATCAGTCATATAACCAGGAATGTGAGATTTTGGGTCCCACATTACTAGCAATCCTGTTAACTGCTCCAGCTAAGCTCAATGGCTTGTGTTAGGTTAGTATAATGGGTTCTCACAATTGTGAGTCCAATGCCTTAGCCTTTAGGCTACCGCCGCTTATTGAATGCATATTGAATGGGTATCAATGGCGGACGGCTAGATTTTCTCAGAGAGAAGACTTAAGTCCCAGGAATGGTCACTTATAAGACTGGTTACTTTATATTAAGTAATTTTGAAAACCATATTATGAGTGACTTTGGTAAACTCGTAATTTTAAATATGGACAGACAACGTAATAAATATATTAAACCTGGTACCTCTTTAACTAGTGAATGTTTTGTCTTATTCTATGCTATTGTGAAAATAGAATGATAAACAAAGACAAAATAGGTTAGTAATTACCGCATTATGAATAAAGAGGATATTATGTAAATATCCAATATTATTCTTGGGATTGTCCTGTAAACGCTACTATTCAACTCCTATATAAATAAATATATTTCTTTAGATTTCCCAAGCTTCAATTAAATAGCTATTTACTATTGCTAATGGTTAACTAAGGAAAATATTTTCGTCTATTGTTTTGTGATACATTCGCAAATTGACTCATATAGGCTGTGTTGGATTTCCTTGTGGTTTGTAAAAAAAAAAATAGGAACAAGGTGTGTGACACATATCTTAAGAAATTAACCGCTTATTGTTTTAATAATTGGTCACACTATTGTTTTATAGCGTGAAAAAGGTTTTATGCCTATTTAAGGAGGAAAATATATCACACAAGTTGAAGGGTCATCTTAGAAAACCACAAGGAAATTGTTGTTGTGGCTACCTATCAATTAGTTTCAGTATTTTGTTTTTCCCATTACCTTGATTTACGTAATTGCATGAATGTGTTAAATGAATGAATGATAGTTTATGCAGGAAGGAAAATATTATATACATTTTTTTTCTCCGTATTGCACAGTGAGGAAAATATTATGAAACTTTTGCAGGTGTTATTAGATCAGATACATTATTACCTTTTTAAAGCTTTATTCAATTTAATATACTTTGAAGAATGTAATGAAAACTTTTTGTGACAGATATGTTGAACAATTTTGTATTATGACTTGAGGTTTAGTTAATCGAAATTTTAGCATACCTACCTTTGAAATTATATATGACTAGCTGACCCACGCAACTTCGTCTGCGTAAATTTTCCCCGTTTTTGCAACATTTCTTATTGCTGGATTGGCTATTTAATGGATGTTATTATACATATAAACCTACCTCTTTAATCACTCTATCTATTAAAAACACCGCATCAAAATCCGTTGCGTAGTTTTAAAGATTTAAGCATACATAGGGATATAGGGACAGAGAAAGCGACTTTGTTTTATACTATGTAGTGACCAATTCCTGAGACGATAAGTTCAGGAACATGCTTGTTAATTTTTAAACAACGTATTTCTGAATAAAAGTTAGTTTAGGTACCAGAAGCGAAAGGTTAGAAGGGAAGAACAGGAGACTGTCTCTGTGGTTCGATTCCCACACGGGACACCACTTTGTATAATCCACAAGTTTATTTATGTTCCTAGTCTGGGTGTACTTTGTGTCCATGAATTGTATTTTTGTAAACATACAACACGACATAGAGCTTGTAACTTACTGCAGAAGTCGTAAAAAAAGATGAAAAATATCTTGCTGGACACAGTTATTCATACTCATAATACAAAGTAATTACAATTAAGAAAATAATTGTGTTTTAGGACCCTTCGCCACTGTTAAGTACTATAAACAGGTAAAATGGCATGGATTCAATACGATATTATATCATCTTTGTATTAAAAGTCCTGATTCAATAACATCATTATGTTGGAAAATATACCGGAATTTAGTCGAGTGGAGTAAAATAATGTATGGCCAACATGCAATCTCAAAATACATCACCAAGGTTGCTTGTGTATACTGCACAACTACGAGTATTTCGATGGCGTGACCGATATAGTTTATATTTCGCGGATACTATAGCACAACATTCGCGAAACTTATAATAGATTTTGTTGTCCAAGCAATAGTATAACATCTTTCGAATTTCAGCATATTTCTGTCAGTAAGAATGAGATGTATATTAGCATTAGCTGACCAGCGCAACTTCCTCTACGTAAATTTTCCCCGTTTCTTAAACATTTTTCACTGCTGCTCTGCTCCTATTAGTCGTAGCGTGATGTTGTATAGCCTATAGCCTTCCTCGATAAATGGGCTATTCTACAGTAAAATAATTTTTCAATTCCCACCAGTAGTTCCTAAGATTATCGCGTTCAAACGAATAAACAAACTAACTCTTCAGCTTTATAATATTAGTATAGATTTGCGGTTGGCACGTATACTGTGCTATATGATTATCAACCTTTTATTGCATGTTTTTCGGAAACTTGCCAGTTATATCAAAGACATATACCTACAGTGTTGCATACTAGAGATTATTGTGTGTTAAAAAACTTATAATACCTACATAAGTTAAAAAGTACATAATTTTCAATACGACACAGTTTATTTAGACTTTCATTAATATAAGAATCACCACGATTGAACCTGTTATCCAATAAAATCGCATTGAAATCTGACTATACTGTGGGACGATACGATGTCACAGACAAGCAGATACAGGCGTTAAATTTATACCTAACGCCTCTCTTTTAAGCTATTGCATAGCTTCTATCGCGGGCCTTGAGCGCGGGGACCAAATCCAGAAATTCCGTAACGAAAAAACCTCACGCTCCCCACTCCGACGGGCACAGCGGTGATACTTTTTAGTTTTGCCATCTATCGATGAATAGCAGAACTTTTAATGACTTTTTTTTAAATTAAAAAAAAAAAAAATTTTTTAAGAAAAAAAAAATTAAAAACATTGTTTTGTTATAATTAAAAAAAAAATTTTTTGTAATTTAAAAAAAAAATTAAAGAAAAAAAAAAAATTAAAAACATTGTTTTTTATAATGAAATTTTATTGTAGTCAACTACCTAATTAGAAAGCTTATACCTTTCATAAAAATAGTATTGGAGGCGAAATACAGACTCCTTCAGAGTTGGTATCCCATTATGTGACATCAGTTGACAAAGCGCTTTCATTTATGTTAATGTTCTCTTTAAAGTCTTAAGCATATATGTTGCAGCTGACAAAGATTGACTTATTGCCCCCTCATTCGCTTCCGAACGTGTTACAATTGGGGCTAAATGAAAAATGAAAAAAAATTATAAAAAAAGTATTTATTTCAAACTTGTACACATTTTTCTAATTCAAATAGCACCAGCCCTATCATGTCTCTATAATATATATAGCTATTTTTCTTTCTGTAAGATAGCGTTTATTTCACAATTGTTGTCAAGAAAGACCTAGGAATAGTAGAATACTTACATCACAATTTGTACGCTCCTAGACAACATTGTATAACTTTGTGGTAGGCCATGATCATTCTTCCTGTCCAGAAATAACTCCAAAATATATACCTAGTACGACTGTTGCTGTGTTCCGCGTCCTATAAAATAAGTAGTTTATTGTGGCAGGAACTAAAATGTGCATTTAGTATTTATGTTCGTATTTATGAGTGCGTTGCTAGTTGCCCCTGAATTACGAAGAAACTATGCAACGAGCCAAAATGTCAATAGCTGATGGCGATGTGTCACTGAGCTGAAATACTTCAGGTCCTAAGACACTTTCTTAGTTATTATGGTTTACTGAGAACAATGGTGGTAGCACCTTACCTGCCTGCATATACAGTTTATAAAATACAAACATTGTACACGTTTGCAATTTGAAAGGTGTGGCTGTCAGTTTTTATTGCCTTGTTCTCGGGCTTTACCTATTGCAAGCGTTGCTTTTGCTTCCTAAATGAATAAAGAGCTTTCAATTTTAAGATAACTGCTTTCATCATTTTTCGGAATTTAAGAAGGTCTTAAACATTCATGGTATTTTTGTTCTAAATATCCAAAGTTACTTTTACAAACATTAATACATTCCTCCTCACAAACTTTGATATTTTAAATATGAGCAAATTGGCTTCTAAATTGCCAGATATAAAAACTATATTAGATCACATTCCAGGGCGAATTCATACATATAATCATTGCAAGACACAACGGCTTGAATTTGAAGACCGATTACGATTGTAAATAGGTAATTACAAAATCACTGTTCATTACATCCGCGCGCATAGGAATGTCATTCATTCTAAGGTTAATTGTAATATGATTCGTTGTGCACAAATAAGCAGTGATAACTTCAAAATCTGCCTATATCCGTTCAAAACAATTGACTCAATGCTCGTTGCAACATCCTATCAATCTTTGTAAACTGCCATTGACATCGTCGTGTGCTCGCCCGTTTGTTTCCACATTCTATTTAGTTCTACTGGAATGAAAATTGTACACGTAGTTGCATCAGACGGTGAAATTCTATTTTTAAAATGTGTCTAACATTTGAAGCTAGTTTGTAAATATGTGAAGCAGTTATGCGTGAATGGTTTGTCTCCAGAATCCTGTACAGAATTGGTATTGAGATAGTAAACAAAGTATACAAAACATTTTGAACTTTGTCTATTTTAAAACTCGGCGTAAGTAAAAAGGCGTTATCAGTTTGAAGACGGGTAGGGGGAGGGGATGACTAAACATCGGCCAAATTAATTAATACTGTACTGTATAGTCAGAGGAGTCAGCCTAGTCTAGTCTAGTCTTTTTGCAAATTCGAAGTTTGAGGTGTTTGAACCCCGATTCTACCATAAACCCGTATGGTAGAATCGGGGTTCAAACACTCCAATGGTACCTATAGGTATATATTTTAAATATATAGCTAGTTTATTCAGTATGGTCAATGATGTTTTAAGTAAAAAGGTATCTACAACTTTTTACTTAGATAGGTTACAGGCGCTCAGAAAGCGGAATTTTAAAATCTATAAGTTTATAAATGTCAGTGTCGCCGGTGTCAACAGATGAAAGCAACGGATAACATTTTTCTCTTTTTCACTCGTGATAATTAAATCATGCTTTCCTACTTTCACGACTTTTTTATAATAGTGTGACATTGCAATATATAGGTTATCTATGTGTGCATTAGTTTGCCGTTTTAAAAAATCGAATGTTGTTTATGTAACCTAGATAGGTTACACAAAAAAATTAACCCTTCGCCTCTGGTATCTACCAGAGGCGAAGGGTTAATTTTTTTCTGAGGTAACCTGATACATAAATATATCTTACTGGACATGATTCTTTGTACCTATAATACTAAGTAACTACAATCCAAAGGGAAGCCGAAAGTAATGGTGTTCTCAGGACCCTCCGCCACTGCTATCTTCACCTTTTTACTTAAAACATCATTAGTTTATGCTTAGTCGTTTTCATCGGTAGAACAATTTAGTATTTTGTTAAACGGTAACTTTCCGAGTGATCTATAAACCTACCCCAGGTATAATGACACGTTCTCAAAATTTCCCTATATTGTTTCCACTCGCATAATGACATACTCACTACAGCATGCTCACATAATATCACACTCACACTATAGCACACTCGCACAAGGCGAAGGGTTAAAATTTTTCAAAGGCAACACGATACAAAAGTATGGCTAGCCGGACGTGGTTCCTTGTACTTTTAATATCAAGTAAATAGGATCCAAAGGGAAGCTGAAAGTAATGGTGTTCTAAGGAACCTCCGCCATTGCACTCGCATAATCTCACACTCTCACTATAGTATACTCGCATAATCTCACAATCGCACAATGTCACACTCGGTCTAAAACGACAACGCGATATACTTTTTGACATAAAGTACAAAAACAAAGAGGAATTTTTAAATGTGTGTTAGGTATAGTATTAGTAGGCATTTACTCCGACAAACAATATATTATTAATAAATAAAGAAGACTCGTATTCGAAACTTTATTATGTACGGCACGCGACTTCAATCGAAGTAATTCATTCATCATTAGTTGGATGTAATCTACTTTACTCGTAGTCATAGCAATCAATACCAATAGAATTTTATATTTCAATATCTTATATAAAGTAGACTGTATGGCTGTAACTTTCAGTATTTTTTATGAAACGTTGAGAATTCCGCCCCATACAAGTTTGTATGGAATATAAAGTCATTAAATCTACTAAGATTTGACCATAGAAAATTTGATACAAGTCAAATAACAATACCAACAAGTATTTGTAAAGTATTTGTAAACATATTTTAAAAGTCGACGTCAAACGTCGACTTTTAAAATATGTTTCGAATATTAAATATTCATAAACACATTTCATTAATAACATATTTTTGAAGAACATCTAATGTTGACTGATCCTGTTGCCTGGTTGTAAATACCCAATAAACAGATACAAGGCTTGTACCCTACTGCGGGAGTTGTGTATTAAAAAAAATGTATAGATATGTAGTAGGTGCCTTGCTTGTAGGTATAATAGTAACAAGATGTATATGTACATTACCTAGTTATTTAGGTCGTTTAACAACTTTCCATTCCTCATTTTTGTTACCATAAAGGGAAAAACCAGTGAAAACTTAACAAGTTTGTTACGTAAAGATGCCTGTGTTTCGCTGTTGGATAAATCTTGTTGGATCATTTCTTTTTTCTTGTAAAAATGTATTGTATGCTGTTTGCTGTTCATTCATTCGTTTTGTGCCAAATCAGGCAATACTACCTACCACTTACGTCTTTAAATACTCTGAACAACTACGTTCCTTCACAGTTCAACATAGGTTTTTATGAATTTTACAAATTCGATACTAAAAGTAAATAATTTGACGACTCGCAGTTACTCAACATAACTGTGTTATACAAATTTTCATCAGAGTACCTATCTATCATTTAGACGGTTCTTATTTTTTTTTTTAAGATAACTAGCAACGTGGAATTTCGGTCCCACATTACTAACAATCCTGTTAATTAAAATTATACTGTTTTCATGGTAATGATATCGTTTTGATTACTTGTCAGTCATGTTAGTGACTGACTAGTAATCAAAACGATATCATTGGCCAGTTGGTCTAGGGGTAGGAACCCTGACTGCTACGCCGGAGATCACTCAGAATAAACCTTTGTGTGATGAGTACGATGGTTTATTCTTTGTCTGGGTGTCATTTATCTATAATAAGTATGTTTATTAGTTGTCTGGTTGCCATAGTACAAGCTCTGCTTAGTTTAGGATCAGATGATGTTGTGTGAGTCCCAAGATATTATTATTATTAAGTAGTCTAATGATTTGTAAAGTCCCCCTGAATCAGGACCCTTGCCACAGTAACTACAGTAGATAACATCGCATTTAGTACGAATTAGCAACTCTCCGTTGAGTTTACTGCGAGATGCGAAAATCTAAAAAACCGATTACGCTTTCTTGACTTGTGTTTGACATTATTATTCTTGCTCATAGGTAATGAGACTAGGAAATGACACTTTAACTTGGATCTATTTCCTAACATTCTAAATCTCATTTTCCGGCTTTCTAGATATCTCTGCTCTACTAAACAAGGTTATTTTCACATTTAGAATATTCATACAGGCTTCCTATATTATACATAATGACTCATTATTATTTTACAGCGGTTTAGTCTGCATAGATGTCAGTAACCGCGATAAAAGATCATATATCACTCCTAAGGCTTCAAGATCTAAACAAAATTGCATCGAAAACGGTCTTGGGGTTAAGCCGTGAAGAACAAACAAACAGATAGTGTTCTTGCATTTGTAATTTTATTGATACACTGAAAATGTATATTTCGCCGTATTTTTTTAATTTTTTTTTACATGAATTAAGCAGTCTCATGTACTTAAATCTCTTGATTTTGTATATATTTCTTCCAAATGTTTCCCTGATCCGGTTACTGCTATCGGTATTGTTTGGTCTTAAACAAACCTTTTGTGAAACAATATTGTAAACTAGAAGTACTCTTATTATGCCTGCGAAAGCTGATAACGACACCACTTAATAATCACTTAGGAAATTTCTTAGTTCGTGTTTTTTTAAAGCATAACTTCACATATTGACTCCAGTACTCCCAAGTCATTTTAGGGTTGAATCTCGTGTTGAATTATAAGAAGCTGAAAAATTGTACAAATCTTTGTTTGGGTGTTCTAAATTGTACAAAACTCTTCGTCTTAAGACAGTGAAGGTCCTAAGTAAGTAAATCAGATTTTTGGAAATGTCTTGTTTCCTATGCTATAACATGATTCACTCTAATTGATCAGTTCGGGGGATCTCTGGTTCAAATCACCGTCTAAGATGATTTACAAGGTATAGTTAAAATCTAATATTTTTGGTGATATATGCGCAAAGTGTGTTGTAACTGCCAAGTTTCATTTCAACCCTGCCGATCGATCGTCCGACAAATTGGGAAGTAAACCAAGATGTGAGCAAAGACTTTTTGCTATGGGTAAATGAGCATGCCCTGCACAGACCCGTTTGACTTCGCAAATTTCCGCAGAAACAGTTCGAAAGCTGTCCCGTCTAGCAGGTACAGTCAATCACTAATATTGTGTCGTTTGTCAAGTTTATATCGTGTCGTGTTTTATGACGATAGTTGTCGTGTTTATTACGTCATAACTGTCAATTTAGTTCGACGAGTTTATAAATCGTACTCTTGAATGGGCTATTGTTTTTATATTTTATTGGCTACGTCTACTACATTAGCCAATATGTTAATCTACGGATGTACCACGACACTTTCACGTGAATTAAAAAAAAACTAGAATAGTAACCTTAATACAAGTTAATTTCCAACAACCGTTGCCGTAGTAAGAATAGTAATTTATTCAAAGCATGGTATACCAACTTAATAATAAATTAAGTTAGTTGCTTTAGGTGCTTACAGCATATTTGATAGAAGAGATTTCAATAACTAAAATGTATTACTATACTACAAAGATATTTACGTACTTTAACAGTCATGATCTTTAGAATTGGTTAACTCAACGTTACGTCTGAATTTATTCGACTCGTGATTTCGATATACAAAGTATGAAATAGATTATTATCTAATCATAGACTGCCTCTGTGGCGCGGTGGGAGTGTATCCGACTGCTACGCAAGAGGTCGTGGGTTCGATCCCCACCCAGGATAAAACTTTGTGTGATGAGCACGATGGTTTATTCTGTGTCTGGGTGTTATTTATCTATAATATGTATGTATTTAGAAATATATAAGTATGTTTATCAGTTGTCTGGTTTCCATAGTACAAGCTCTGCTTAGTTTGGGATCAGATAACGTTGTGTGAGCTGTCCCAAGATATTATATTAAGATATTATTATTTAGATATTATATCTTAGATGGAAATTTTATTATCATCAGCATCAAATAGTCTAAGTGTGTATCTAATCTACGTTTAGGATGAAGTGTCGAAAAAAAGGAATATAAGGCCAAGTTTACATTGAGCAACGTGAATTTGGTCAGTTACCTTTTTTTATCTTTCGTCTTATGACTAATGTTTTAGAAATGTTAAAAACTATGTACTTGATTAATTAATAAATAAATAGATAACTAACTAACTGACTATTTTATGATTTCGAATTCGCAATCATGTACTGATATTATCTCAAATTAAGAAAAATGAACCGCCTTCAAGGAAAACGAAAATCAAACACATCACCGAACGCAAATTTTGCTAACTCACTCCTGTGTTTTTGTCTATATCTCTGGTGTTTTATAAGCTAGGAAAACTTTTTATACACTAAAGCCTTCCCAGCCTTCCTTCCAAATAAGCAGTCGAATAACGAAAACCCCATCTAAATCGGTTCACGAGCTTTCAAAAAAATCGCGAACATACATACGTGTCAAACAGAGAACAACCTTTTTTGAAGGCGGTTAAAAGTCTTGTTACCTCTCGGTGTCACCCAGCCGATCAGAAATATCAGGAAAATTCCTGCGACCTGGGATGAACAACATCCTTACCTTTGTAAATTGAATAATAACACATTACAACACAAATACTTACAACAAGGACAACAGATATACCAATCAGACAACATTTGAAGTGTGCTTGTGCCTGGCTTAGTTATCATCGCATCAAAGTCGGCATTGACAGCGATCAGTTATCGTGGCCGACTGTACTTATTGACTTGGTCGGAATTAAAATACAATTTGGCTGCATTTCTGCATTCTGCAATAGCTCTTAATAACAGTTGTTGGAATTTTGATTGTAATGGCATTATTGTCTTTCAAGAATTCGTGTTTTTTGAGTCATTAATTACCTATAATGCGCTTACGCCAGCCTGAAACTGTTACGACTGTTTGGTCACGTCTAAATGACGTATGCAGTTTTAAAATGATAAATATACTGATAAGGATACTGCTACAATATTGATAGAAGAAGAAGTTGAGTTAGTTTGGTTTTTGTGTCCAGCCGCTTTTTTGCAAAGTTGAGTATAGTACAGTAGGGACAAAATCAGAAATGAGGTGATCCGGCAGAGAACCAAAGTTATCGACATAGCCCACCGGATTAGCAAGTTGAAGTGGCAGTGGGCTGGCCATATTAGCCGAAGAACCGACCACCGTTGGGGTAAACGAGTTCTTGAGTGGAGACCGCGGCTTGGCAAACGTAGTGTAGGACGCCCTCAGGCCAGGTGGAGTGATGATTTACGCAAAACGGCTGGCAGGAGCTGGATGCGAGAAGCCGAAGATAGAACAAAGTGGCGTGCAATTGGAGAGGCCTATGTCCAGCAGTGGACTGCGATAGGCTGATGATGATGATGAGTATAGTACAAGGAAATGCAAGCTACAACTCGTGCTGCTCTAAGCAGATCAGTCAAGTCATGAGACACCCATTTTTCAAGTTTTTTAATTTGACGATTTTCTGCATATGTGCCAATATTTTGGGTATATAATATTATATTAGCGGCATAACTGAGGCCCCTACGTCTGCTATAGTTGTAGTGTTCACAACGCTGAAATTCTCGCAGGTCCTTTTGATGACTTCTTTTATTTTTTTAAATACAAAAGAAACTTATTTAAATGGAACATATACATTACATGGACATGAAATATAGTAAGTACCTACATTTCTCATTTCTTATCATACCCTCGAGTAAAAGGTAGGCACCATGCAGGTTCAATTTTAATTTAAAGTGGTCATTAGGTTAAAACCCCTATGTTATAAGTCATTAATAGTATTTACTTAATACATTGGCATGGCAATAGAGGATATGGGTAAAAAATCGATTCAGGTTCATTGTCTGAATTAATTTAATAGCAAGTTGAAGGTGAACAAATAATAATTAAGTACAATTTTAACAATAGATTCAAGCAAAACACATAATTATATCATTATTAAATACTAGCTGACCCGCGCAACTTCGTCTGCGTAAATTTTCCCCGTTTTTGCAACATTTTTAATTGCTGTTCCGCTCCTATTGGTCGTAGCGTGACGTTATATAGCCTATAGCTTTCGATAAATCGATAAATGGGCTATCCAAGAATATTCCAATTCGGACCAATAGTTCCTGAGATTATCGCGTTCAAACAAACAAACTCTTCAGCTTTATAATATTAGTATAGACTAACACGTGAACGATGTGACAAGATAATTAGTCTTTATTATGTTGACGGTAATTACAGTAGGCAAATAAGTGTTTATACATACATAATCATATGTATTATATACAGAGATTATCATCATACCTACTATCTAAAATATGAATCAGGTAATACACGCGATCATACATACTTGTTAATTACACATACCTTTATATTTTAATATTTACCTTTGAATTACATGAAGTTTTAACTAACGGCTTTCAACTTTTTATGTACCTGACGACGCGAAGTTTCGATTGATTTTCACAGATTGTGGTCACAAGTCGACCACTCAGTATTATAGCGACCTTCAAATATTTCACGCTATTAAGTCGCGCTATAATATATCTTTAATGTGTACAAAACGAAAAAGAAACAGCTTAATATCTGCAATCGGTAAAAACTGATTGAAATTCCAAAAAATGCAAATGTTTTCCTTCCTTGATCTTTAACACCTATTCTTAATATTATAATGCTGAAGAGTTTCTTTGAACGCGATAATCTCAGGAACTACTTTGTCGAATTGAAAAAATCACTTACTGTTGGATAGCCCATTTATCGAGGAAGACAATAGGCTGTATAACATCACGCTATGACCAACAGGAGCGGAGCATCAATGAAAAATGTTGCAAAAACGGGGAAAATTCTCTAATATAATATCATGCAACGCGAAGTTTTTAGATATTTTTCTGAGATCAGCTACTAAATTCCAGACTAAAAGATTATTGTTGTAATAATAGGCAACATCCTCGATTGTGCCAGACAGACTTCCGGTCCTACTTTATATTTGACCTTTAAGAACGTCTGTTACGAAATAAGACCAAAGGTACACGAATAGGGTTGCTACCAAACTCATTACTCACTACTTTTGCCCGTCTTAAGATCGATTTTGATTCCTTACTTATCCCCGTTTCACCGTTTGAATCTCAGTCATAATAACCACCTGTGTACCAAATTTCAACGAGTTTGACCTGCTATTAGCCTGTGTACAGATATGCCGTTTCTCTACAATAAAGCAGTTGACGTGGTCACATTCTAGACCTCATCCATATAATATTTATTGCCTACAATGTTTGCTATTATTTGCGAAACGTTGAAAGTCGGAAGCATTCATGAATCCCATTGGACTTACTAAAATGCCTGCGACTGCATGATTTTTTAAGCAGGCGGGTTTTTTGATTTTTAAAATTAACTATAACTACCGAAAATTTGAGTAAAAATAGTTGGGAACAAACTATGACAGTCTCTAATGAAATTGGCCGTCGTAACCGACATCGGTTAGGAGACCATTCGCTTTTTTTTCTCGTTCTATATGTAAGTATGTTTTCGATCTTACATAGTTGAGAGGATAATGGTTGCCTCTGTGGCGCGGTGGGAGTGTATCCGACTGCTACGCAAGAGGTCGTGGATTCGATCCCCACCCAGGATAAAACTTTGTGTGATGAGCACGATGGTTTATTCTGTGTCTGGGTGTTATTTATCTATAATATGTATGTATTTAGAAATATATAAGTATGTTTATCAGTTGTCTGGTTTCCATAGTACAAGCTGTGCTTAGTTTGGGATCAGATAGCGTTGTGTCAGTTGTCCCAAGATATTATTATTATTTTTATTATTAATGCTTCAATTGTATTTGACTGAGTCAAGTTAAACCTTTAAACGGTGATTAACAAGTGTTGTATTATGCTTTCTAAGTTAATAAAAAAAGTGTGCTAACCATTGCACTCCTTGTCTAGTGCAGTATGTTACACGAAATACGTCGTTTCGTCAAACGCCGTAACTATTAGCATTAAATTATAATGAATTACAATGAATGAATATTTTTTCTATACAATTTCACTTGTGGGAAAGGTTGTGAACCCTACTGTTATAGATCGGAACTGATTGACTGAAAGTATTATTATGTAGAACATTATATTTTACGCAGTTATTTTTACGTCATTCTTAGACCATACTTTCATACTAATATTATAAATGTGAAAGTAACTCTATCTGTCTATCTGTTCCCTTTCGTGCTTAAACCACTGAACCGGTTTAGATGAAATTTGGCATGGAGATTATTAAAGATTCAGGGAAGGCCACGGGATAGATATTTTAATCGCGATAAGAGGGCCTACATAAATTACGTAAGGTGATTTTGACCCCTCCCCCACGATATCTCACCAAAGAGATTTATTTATTTTTTTATTTTACAGACTAATAATAATTTAAATAAATTGATGTATTAGAAAAAATGGCTAATTACAAGCTTTCACTTAAATATTAATTAATATAATTATAAGACAGTGTTGACATAGTATATAAATATACATATCTCGTACAAAACTAATAAAGAAATAACGTATATAGGTAGGTATATGTATCAATTCGATACGATAGCTACGCTCTTAGGTATATACACAAAATGACATTGGCGGATAAATGTTTCTTTATGATAAAATAAACTTGAAATACTTATTATAATATTAAATATTACTTACTTACCTTATTTATACAGATGTATCTATATAATAGTATTATTAGCTTGACTCATACGTATTTGGTTACTATTGTGTGGTGTATATTGTTCAGTGTTACTAATACAACAGGTGGTTTTAGACACAAATACGCAATATATTTAGAAATTATGTTATTTTCTTGAAGGCACAGAATTTACTGTGCCTACTTAAAATTCGCAAATACCTACACTGAATTTTAGTTACATATACCTCATCACCGAATAATCGAACGATACTTATCTCGTAATACTCAAACGATACTTAAGTTTGAGTTATGCTCAAAATAATTTCTATCGCTCCTATTATTATTGACCTTTAGGTGACAGTCTCGGCTTGAAAGTTAATGTCGTTTTAAAACTGAGTGCCGAATACGGCAAGAGAGAGAGAGAGTTCTCGAGATTATCTTAGAAGTACAAAAATGAAAGACTGATGTAGAAATGCCATGTATAATCACATGACTTTAGAAAAAGGCTGTTATTTAACCAGGCAAACCATACATTTTTAATTGATACTTGCGACCTGCCTCCGGCTTTGAGAGCGTGTCATCTTCTTGCAAAATTGTCAGATATTTTGAGATGTTTTTTCTGCAGTTGCCATGATTTTTTTCAAAAATATTCTTCTATACAAACCTTGTTTTAACAATGATGAACACAATAGAAAATAATTCAGCCAAATCGGTCTACTGTTTTGAAATGACGTTCCGTATTCAATAGAAGTAAGTACTGATTAATTTATAATACAATTGGCAGGAGTCCCCTATTTTTATCAATATTATCAACTGATTGATTTAAGTAATTATTGGTAATCTAACCTTTTCCGTTTAAGATTAAGATATAGTTTTATTCGTGCATTTTAATACATATAAGATAAGAAAATAATCACAATGTTATTGATATTATAACTTGTTTTTTTTTAATCGTGACATTTGGCTGTAATGTTTATAAGGTGAAACACGTTTGGTCAATGCACTGTGAATCTAAAAGTGATAGTGTATGGTTGTTTGTAGTTGCAATTATCTCTGCAGTATTGAAAAGAAAGTTGTAACGGTAAGGCATTTTAATTTGTTGGCATTTAAGTTGGCTGCAGACTTGTAACTACTAGCTCTGGGCTAAGTTGTACCTGGCTGGATTTTCCTTGCGGAGAATTGTTTTTGTTATTCTGCTTTTACATAGTTTGTGGTCTGGACTTAAGAATAAAAGAGAATGAACGCGCGCTCTCGTATAACACGCACATGTACATATCTCATGGATACGGTTTCTCGGACCACTTTGTTCCGAGATTTAATGTCAATTTTATGAGTGCGTTGCTCGAGCGTACGAGAGATGAAGCTTTCTCTTTACTGAATTTTGTGAAGTTGTGTGCTTATATTGACAGCGGGAGGACTGGTAAATAAAGCAACAGTACTAAATAGAGTCTTCATGCAAAACTCTCATAAATCAGCATTTTTCTAAGTAATTATTATTACTTTTTAATTTTGCAATGCAATTCGAGGTTCACACCGCGCAATTTTTAATTGATTCTTCAAATACATGTTTCGCCAGCTCACCAATCTTCGTAAACCACTCCCATTTCCGCCAGCTCTTTACGTAAGATACAGTATGCCTTTTATATTTGCTGAGTTTATCTGATTGCGAACTGTTGGTAGTCATTGTATATGATAAACTAACCATTATAATGAAAGGGAACTGTTAAATCTAAATGATCCGTAATAAAGAGGCCGGCCGACGAATTTTCGTGAATAAAACACATTTGTTCTTGTTGTCGGAATTTATACTGTATGCAAATTGCTATAAAGTCCTTTTTTGATATTTCTGAGAAAGAAACTTGACTCGCGTTCACTTAAATAAAAAAAAAAATAAAAATATTCATAATGAATTAAATATTATACAATTTATTCGCAAATATAGCTTGGATGAATTTGAACCAAGTTTATTTCAGTACGTTTGTTAACATCTATACCTAGTCTGGCCATAAATACTGTTACAATTAAAAATAAGAAAGATATTACATTTGAATTTGGAATCTGTCATTTTTATACGATGGTTCATTGTATTTTCTAATTTTGGCGCCAATACATTGTACAATATTTTGCTATATTAAAATGGAGTGGGGTGATAAAGAAAACCGAATCGCTGTGATTGCATTACACAAAGTTGGTATGGAGCCGAATGTAATTTTTAAAACTCTTCATACGCTTGGTATTAGTCAAATGTTTGTGTACCGGGCTATTAATAGGTACAATGAGACCTTCTCTGTTTGTGACAGAAAAAGATCTGGCCGTCCACGTAGTGTTCGTACGAAAATGGTGGTCAAAGCAGTAAGGGAAAGAATTCGAAGAAATCCTGTCCGAAAGCAAAAGATTTTATCTCGGGAGATGAAGATAGCACCCAGAACCATGTCACGCATTTTAAAAGATGACTTAGGACTTGCAGCCTATAAGAGACGCACTGGTCATTTTTTAACTGATAATTTAAAAAAGAATAGGGTGGTAAAATCGAAGCAACTACTGAAGCGGTACGCAAAGGGAGGTCACAGAAAAAAATTGTTTACGTATGAGAAAATCTTTACAGTTGAGCAACATTTTAACAAACAAAATGACCGTATTTATGCTCAAAGCTCTAAGGAAGCTTCCCAATTAGTCGACAGAGTGCAACGTGGGCATTATCCGACTTCAGTGATGGTTTGGTGGGGTGTTAGCTATGAAGGAGTGACTGAGCCATATTTTTGTGAAAAAGGTATCAAAACATCGGCACAAGTGTATCAAGATACCATTCTTGAGAAGGTAGTTAAACCCCTTAACAACACCATGTTCAATAACCAAGTATGGTCCTTCCAACAAGACTCAGCGCCGGGTCATAAAGCTCGGTCCACGCAGTCTTGGTTGGAAGTGAACGTTTCGGACTTCATCAGAGCTGAAGACTGGCCGTCGTCTAGTCCCGATCTTAATCCGCTGGATTATGATTTATGGTCAGTTTTAGAGAGTATGGCTTGCTCTAAACGCCATGATAATTTGGAGTCCCTAAAACAATCCATACGATTGGCAGTGAAGAATTTTCCCATGGAAAGAGTGCGTGCTTCTATTGATAACTGGCCTCAACGTTTAAAGGACTGTGTTGCAGCCAATGGAGACCACTTCGAATAAGCTTTTTATATTTTGAATTGTTTTTTATTTATGTATTATACTAACACACTGTAAAAGTAATAAATATTATTTGCAATAAAAAAAAATGTTTTTTCTTCGTAACAATATTTATGGCTAGACTAGGTATAGTTGCCTAGTTTTCTTTAAGATTAGCCACTGTGACTGAACGCCGTTTAAGAAAGTTATTAATGTATTATTATGAAATGTAATCAGTGCAGTTTAGAACAATATAATCCCGTTGTTAGTTTAGATACGGCGTGTGGCCTCGTTTCAAAATAAAATTATTACGCAAATGAGTTTATATTTTATATCTAAGATACTACATATACGCTTTCGTTTGAATGATAACGTTATTAAACCAACATGTCATTTTTACAATCCAAACATACTTCTTTATTTATATTTTAACAAGATTCGAAGCGCTAATTTGTTTGTGAGAAATGTTAATAAGTTACTCTGCCCTATCTTTCGAAACTGACCCCACAATTTAGAAATGAAAACGAGAAACGGCTAACTCCAGAGGAGAAAATATTTTGTTCATAAAAATGCAAAATAAATAGTTTTTTTCTTTGTACTATTGAGTAGTACCAATCTTAAATATTTGTTTGTGTTACGTTAATAATTAAAACAAATTGTTATCGAAACTTGTAGAGAATGAAATAAAATTGCGACTTTTAGGTTATGTTTTCTTTTTTGAAATAAAACATAAAAAAGCAAAGGGAAATCATGTCCAATTATAAAAATATTTAACATGTTTTTAACGATAATAATAATATCAAAAAACATTATTATTATCCAATTACCTTAATGTCCGAAATGAATATTTTCCGATTATAATTTCTGCCCAAGATTATGACGTCCGATTATAATTATGTCCAACATTATAATGTCCGATTATAAGATGTTCAAATCGAAAGTAAACCGAACTAGTACCGTGTTAACCAAACAAATCAATTTATGCCCAACGGTACATTGACAAGACTGAACATTAGTGGTGATTGTCCTCGTGGGAAATGTTGGCCAAATATTGGCATGTTTGCAACACGCACTAGGGGCAGCACACACCCACAATATTCAACAAATTAGTGGTTTTCGAAAGCTCGTTATAGGGTTAAATACATATTATTTTCCTCGTTTTAGTGTCTTATAATTTGATAGTAAACCAGACTATAAGCTTTACTAATATGTACCAAATTGACGCACTGCTAGTTTTTAGGGTTTTAGTGTCACAAGTTCACAAAACTCATGAGGCATGATGCATTTAGTACCTCTAAACGATTTATACATTTCAGATGCATCAGTGTCATGCAATATTTTAGAAATTGCTTCCATAGATAATGGTCTCAATCTTGTTGTTATGAGTTCTTATTAAAATTTAGTAAGCCTTATAAAATCATAGCGCCTGTAGACAAAATACTTAAATTGACAGACTAAAAATAAGTCTAAAACGCCAAAAATTGATGTTAAAACTGTCATGTTCTTTAGCTCTCTAATACATGTTTACAATAGTGTCATATACTTGTCCTCGTGAAAAACATTGGGCCAATATTGGAATGCTAGCAGCATGTTTGATGCGTACGTTGCATAAATGCCAAGATCTTCCAAGCAACTCCGGCGCAACAGGTTTTATAAACGGATGAACACTTTTTGCCGTACACATCAGTCTTGATCTCAGTGTAACGAATAGAACACTAATATAGAACAGAGCGTTTATATTGAATAGAAATTTATTAGAAACTGCTTTTGTAATTTGAGTTTTGTTTCAAGTAACTAATTTGAAGGGAAAATTACGATATTTTCTGTATTTACAAAAGTGATACAAGTATTGTTTTCTGATTTATGTGAACAATTGTGGCCCTGAGATAATTTTTTTGTTCGTTTTGTTGTCTTTTGCCGATGCCATTCTATTAGTGATTGTTTACTTGCTATCTGTTTTGTGAATGTTTTCATGTCTGTACCATTCGAAACGGTTTTTAACACGCTCTACATGTACTGCATTTCAACTAGTGTCATTTATGACTTCGTCGTAGGTAAATAAATGTTTTAATTTTTTTATTTCTACCTGCCAATCTTAGGCGTAAAAATGTGTATTCTAGATAGCGGCTGCTGTTCTTATTCCCACAATGTGATAAAGGAGATATCTGCGATAGTGTGTCAACAAGTATTTTACCACATGTCAGTGTAAAAAGTACAGTAATTAGCGCTTATCCGCTTGCGGTAAATGCAACCATACGAGTAGTTGCGTTGCTACCAAGTTTATCCTCCTACATATTAAATTCTTTTTTACTCCTGGCAGAGCTAACAGATCAAGGAATTTAAATGAAACTTAGCACTATCATTAACAAAATAAGCGATAAATTTCACGATTATGGTTATTTGATAAATAAATTTACACCAATGCACAATGTTTGTTGATATTCACAGACGACACTATTATATCATCTAAATAAAAAGTATAGATAACTCCATTGAATACTGGTGGTTAACCAACCATTGTACCAAAGTTACATGGCAATTTTAAACATAACAACTCTGGGACAATGAGGCAAGGTTATGTGCACTTGTTGACGTAAAACATTGACAATGAAATTTAAAGGCTAAAATGAGAGTAGCATTAGGCATTCTTCTATTGTTACGCTTGCTTTGAAATAGTCATCCTAATATTTCATTTGGTTGTGCATTGTTTCTTGTTTTCCTTGATTTCTCGTCCAGTTATGGTTGACGGATATTTTTTAAATGTAGAAGGTAAATGTTTTGTCCCTATCTTGAATAGTTTATCTTTTTTTATGTAAAACTATCGGTTATCTGTTACTGTATCTCTCTGTAGATTTTTAAATGTAGACAGAAATATTTCGTCCCTATCTTGAATGGTTTATCTTTTTTTATGTAAAACCATCTGTCGAAGTTATCTGTCACTGTATCTCTTTGTTTAAAACTGGAATTAGTATTATAAGTTTTACGTATATATTTATTTGTCTGTGGCTTTTAGAGCCCAAATTTACGGGTAAATTTGTACAAAGTTTTTTTTTTATTAAAAACTGATATTATCAATGGCTCTTTTTTAAATTTAGTGAAAATCTTTTTTATTTTGAAGATGCAATCAGATTACGATGTGCACACATATTAGCTTGTACAACATATTTATTGATGTCTTTAGGTCGAATATTATTACGTAAAACTTTGTTTACGTTTATGTTAATTACCATTAAAATTAACACCATTCTACCATTAAGCACATCATGCTAGCGGAAGCTGCAATCTCAAAGTGTACCTAATAACACTTCACTTATGGACTTGAAGTTCCCCAACACTCATAAAATTTTCCGGAAGGAAACATATCTTATGATTACGTCCATTTTACACCACTTCTAGTTTATCTAAACACTGTAACGAACAGATTGAAAGTAGGTAATACAACTTAAGTGCCTAATTACCATAAACTTTTATCATTCAACCTTAGACCTGTCAGGATTGTCCATGGATTGTACCTGCTTACCTATTGTCTGTAACTGCCTTCGGTTGTACCATAGACTTAAACCTTCAGATAAACTTAAACTGTATATTCCTATTATTTTTTTCCTAGTATTTCCCTGTCGGAATTCCTGATAACCTGTAGGGTTCATGCATTAGCTCATCAAGCTTTACCGGCTAGAGCGATACACGAACACTATATGTCAATGTCACTAGTAAAACAAATAAGTTCTAAGTTAGACTGTCTATTAGATACTTTAACGTTTCATAATTACATCATAGTTATATATTAATACTAAGATTAAGAAACGTTTATGTAAAAAATTGTTTACAGATTTTAACCTTTTTGTGTAGGTACGTTGCGGACGGGTGAATCTCATTTTATAAAATCTGAGCTCGTCATTCACTGACGAAATGGCAAAAACGGAACCCTAGTTTGTCATGTCCATGTCCGTTCGTCTGTCTGTTTGATCATCCATCCGTATGTTACCAGGAATTTTACTCAAAAACTACACGATGAATATTGATGAAATTTGAAGCATAGGTGTGTTGTATAAGCCGCTACTTAGTTTGATAGTTAAGTAATAAAATAATAAGTTTTGGGGGGCACTCCATGCATGTCAAAAATTTTTAGCAAACATCAAGGTGTGGCACAAAATTCGACAGGTCTTTTAAAAACATTCTAAGATTTCTTAAAAACTTTTTTGATTCAGTAAATATTTTTCGATAAAATCGCTCCGAAAGTAACATATATTGTGTCCCTCCCTCCCCTTTATCTTTTGGACCGTGTAACCAAAAAAATATGAAAGAAATCATAGGGTTAGCACTTAATAAATACTTTAAACTAAAACTATTTTGGATATGATCGGATGGTCTCATGGTCTTTGAGTTATTGCCGAAAAACTGCGCTTCGCAACAAAATAATGTAAGTGCCATGAATATAAGCTCTTCTGCTGGTACTGCTGCGAAATGGCCGGTTTTTTTAAATTAGATACATAATATTTTAATATAACACGATTAGCGTCATAAATATCTAGTTACCAATCGCCTTGCGTCTCCTTCCAGTCCTTCAAGTTCATAAAAGCTTTTGCCGTAGGTAATCGTCACATATTTTTCTTTTTTTATTATCTTTCCATCGAACATTCAAGTGATTGTTAATTTTGAGTCGTGCTCAATTTTTTTTATGTCGCTGTTATTCACCTTTAAGTGTCAGTCACAGCATGAGAGTTTTTTTTTCTTTTATGGCGATCAGCATAAGAGTCATTGACGTCTTAAAACGGAATGACGTTATTGCCGTGTTATGAATTTCGCCGTAAGTGATTTTCTAACTAAGTTTTGTTAGTATCTATCATGTACGTCTTTAAATTCTATTCGTTTGTTTCCATAGTTGTTTTTCATGACTTCATTAGAAAGTAAAGTACTAAGATTTGAGTCTACACGAAAATTATTTGTTACCTTAGCAATAATCAGAAAAACTGTTCCATGTTTTACGTATAGAATGATTGCGTAAAACCAAGTTCACGGCGCGTTTAACGTGATCGTTTCTTTTTCAATTTACGTGGGGTTACTGTTTTAGTATTATTGTTAGCCGCGTTATCGCTCAAATATTATGGCATTACACCAATCCGCATTTAATTGAAACAATAACATCTGTGGTTTGATATCGACCGTACGTGCAGTTGGTATGTTTTCTTTTAATTATTTAAAAAAAAAAAAAACGAAAAAGTTCACTACAAGATCACAACCTTTTTGGACACACATGTGTAGGTATTATACAGCCAGGATTTGACTACAAAAGAGAAGTAAAACCTATTTAAAATGTTTTTCCTTTTAATAAGTAAAAAAGTTTTTGATTTTGTGAATAAGAAGTGGGCTTGTTAGATTCAGTTGCCTAAATGCCCCTTTTCATCTCTTCCTTGATGAACGAACCACCATGATAATTACCATTAGGAGTAAACAAGACCGTGTGAAGTTTGCATCTCAGTGTCTTAAAGGATGTGACAATCCATTCTTAATGTTGGGCAGAGAGGTTTGTCATTACAATAGGGTCGATTGGATAGCCAAACCTAGTTGTGCTCTGCAGGATGTTATTTCGATATTATGGACTTCGTGTTCAAACACGTGATATCAAATTCACAACAATCTGTACATTGTCGCTGCTTATACTGTCCCGTCATCCGTGAAGTCAATTATATCTCTGTATAATGATTTAAAATACAATGTACTGTGACATTTGACATAATATATTTATATTGGTAGGACTGTAGTATAAAAAGAACCGTAAGTATTCGTATCAATCTTAAATGGACAGTATGGATAGGTAGCAAATTTAGAAACTGCTTCTTTCAAAGTTTTGAAAAGACCTTTGGGAGTCCCAAATTGCAACAAAACCTACTTTTAACGTGATTTGGACCAATGTTCACACACTACCCGAGGTTACCAAATAAAACGCGTTACGTAAAGAAATTTAAAGCCTTTCTACGACAATTCGTGTACATAAGCAATAATATTAAGTACCGCACCAATATAATATAAACAGAAACTATGTGATTTAATTATAAGTGAGCAGTAGCCGTTACTAGTATTGCAGTTACCGGTTAACCTTCAGTAACGAAGCGTACTTAGACGCGTTCTACTGGGCACGGGTTTTAATATTCGATCAGGTATTTTATCGGAAAATCTTCACGTGCTTGCGGTAAATGATTTATCACATACTAAGACTCAGTATTGACGATCTGATTAATGACCTGCACAGGATGGTCTTAGGCTGACGATGATATTGTAACTTAGGGTTATTCCCATTCCAATACTGTCTTACCTACTAGCCGTTTCGTTCGTTCGTTCGTCGATCGTTGTCGTTCAGTCAAATCGTTTTCGAATAGATTTTCTGATCTGCTCATCAGATCTAGTTTTGAGCTTTCGGTTACTTTTTTCTTTGTGTCTACGACTCTCTGTTAACCACTATTATCTAACCATACAACTGTTTATTATAGCTAAGCTAGACACCAGCTAATTTTCGTCTATTTACCCGGTTTTGTTATTGTATTGAAAAGTAACCCATAGTCCTTGATAAGATTGTCTGCAAGAGATTAACCGATAAGACCTTACTAATATTGTTAGTATATAATCGAGTTTGTTAGATACAATGTGCAAATAAGCAATTATCTATTATATTAAACTGTTTAATATTGTTTTATAACGCGGTAGTGTTGCGAATCATCTCAGCACGTTGCTTGTCAACATCAAAGGGAATTTTATCGAAGGTTAAACCGGTTCTACTTCCTATATTTTGTTTCTTTTTTTTACTTTGTAAATTTTGTTATAGTGCGAATTTATTGTTTAGAATTAAAGTACGAGTAAAACTTGATCGGTTGACTTCTGAACTAACAGATTCATTCGTTTTCCAAAGACTATATTTAGATAACATGAAACGAGTTCTACTTTAAGGTTCCGAGTAGGTCTTAATGTTGTTTTTATAAAATAAAAGCTATAAATTTATTTATAACTAGTTGCCTGCTCTGGCTTTATTATGTACATTTTGAAGTTGTTAAGGGTCTGCTGTTATTTGAAAGGCAAACTATTGGTTGTTAGTTACTCTCGGCGTCATATTGGAAAATAACTTAATGATTTCTTAATCGCGGCTGGAGAGTTTAAAAAAAAAGATTGCTTCAACAACCTCATTAATAAATGCCAAGAACTAATTTCTATTACTTTTCCAAAGACTGCCTCGTTGGCGCGACCAGAGTGTACACGACTGCTGTGCAAAAGGTCGTGGGATTGATTTCCACACTGTACACCGCTTTTTGTGATTCACAAATGTGTGATTTCGAGTCTGGGTGTACTATGTGTTCGTGAATTGAATGTTTGTAAAGTCCTCCGCCACACAGACCTTGTACCCTACTGCGAGCGTTATATTTAAAAAAAAAATTATACTAATATTATGTTTTTGTTTGTTTACAGATACAGTTAAGATAGAAGATAGAAGAAAAGATAAAATGGCGGAAAAGGGAACAGTATTGAAGACGCGCGGCGCGTGCGCAACTAGTCTTAGGATAATTATGACTTTTGTCATTGTTTTATTGTTAGGTGAGTGTCATGTCTTAATTGAGTTGCATATATATTTGCCAGTTTAAATTATAGTACTTATTTAAAAAAAATGTTAATAATATTGATGATGATAATGGCAAAAAACTAAGAGTAGCTACAGTATCAAAAAGATAAAGTTTTGAAAGAGACGTGTTTAAAAAAATGTAAGACATGATATTGCAAAGCAAGTTACTATGCGTGCACCTTCTGCAATTAAATATGTTTTGCTATTTCTTGCGTATATTTTTATTGTCAAAATTACGGAACTTGATATCTAGCTTTCACTGAAATCAGGTTTATGTATCATGTTCCGTATTTTTGGCAGTAAAAAAATGTTAAAGAAATCAATCAATCGCTGCTAATAAAAACAAATACATGGAAATTTTCATAAAATTATTTTCAGGTATACCAAGTGTACATTCCCAGAAATTGTATTTTCAAGAAACTGATCTCAGCATTCTAGTAGACGATACAGAGCTCGTGAAACTGGTACAAATGTAAGTATCTATTTATTATAAATAAATACTAATTTTAGGGATAAATTAGGTACCAAAACTAAAATATTGTATTTGTACCAGAAACCAATTACAATTAAGTATTTGATACAATAATCATGCTATTTTAAAATACAAATTATATCTAGTGTCTACCAGTATCATCAGTGCGACAGCCATTATGAACAATCCTTTCAATTACTTTAAGATATTTCACACGTTATGTTCCCCTAACCTTTTGAAAATGTTTGAGAAATATGGCGCATCTTTTATTAAGATAGTATAAATATGTATATTAATTTGATTTGATTTCTCCTTCAGCGGTCAATACAACACAACCCTCGAAATGAATGCGGTGATCCAACACTCGGATATTATCCAGCTGGTACCACAACAAATCGAAATACCAGGGTCCAAAGAACCAAATCCCATAGTAAAAACAACGTATGACGTTTCTGTCTACGCCAAGAGTCCAGGAAACTCTGAAGTTACCTTCAATGTTACGCCTACTGGATTTGTCAAGTGAGTATCTCTCTAATCATTTCTCTCATTTGGCCTTAAGCTTCTTCGTACTGACACACGGTATTTCTCGATAGTTTTAATCGAAAGCAAGCCGTCAATGTTCACAATTCGAAAGAGGTTTTACACGCCTTTGGGTTTTAGTCGCTTGCTTATGGTTGATGTTTTTTTTATGAAAAGGCAATTCAGTATTCTTCCGAATTCAGGTTTGGGAATCTAAAAATGTTAAACATTATGCATTCAACGGAATTGTTGTTCAAATTTAAAGTTAAATATTCGTGAAGATTTTATGTTCAAATTATTCAAAAGTGGTAACCTTTTTTATAATACATATTTAAATGAAATGTTTCTATTTTCTATTCCAGAGATAATTCAATATTCCTCCGCGTGACAGTGATGCATTCCAACGTCATCAAGGTAGTTTCGTACATAATGGGTTGGATCTACTTCGCGGCATGGTCGGTGTCATTCTACCCTCAGATCTACAGCAACTTCAGAAGGAAAAGCGTCGTCGGATTAAACTTTGACTTTTTAGCTCTGAACATTGTTGGATTCATCGTATACTCTATGTTTAACTGCGCTCTGTATTTCTCTGAAAATATTCAAGTAAGTTTTGTTAATTATATTAATATATATATAAATCTACGTTGCTTAATTATGTTAACGCAATTGTATATATTCATATATAGTCGAATATAAAATGCGCGATCTAGTCAATATAAAATTAATATCGACGTTTCCAGGTCTTTTACTTTCCAACATTAAATCGGTGTGCGATTTGATGTAATCAATTATGTGGATAGTAGATATGCATGAAGTCTTTGATAGTGTCGACCATAGAATTTTATTTGATAAGGCTTATAAAAAATATTACGTTCTTAACGATCTTATATGAGAGCGTATATAATCTTGTAATCATGTTAAAATCATGACAAATAATCACTGTTTAGCTTTATATCAAGTTTTGAGATTACAAATGTTGTGGGATACACCAAGGTAATGTTTTGGGTCCTTTATAGAATCTTGTAAACCAAAATGTTGTTCAATTTGTTATAGGATGAGTATTTCAAGCGCCACCCTCGAGGATTGAACCCCGTGCATTTAAATGATGTTTTCTTCTCCATGCACGCCACTTTCGCAACGAGCATCACTATTATTCAATGCTTTTTGTATGAGGTCAGTATTGGTTATTATTGCACTTTTATTAATGAAAGTTGACACTCAAATTTGAAACCACTGTGAAATTAATTATATAATTAAAAAAAGTCAATATCATTCTTATTCTTTTACTAGTAGTTAATTGTTTAAATTAGAATGTTTGTTTACATACAACGTGTAACAGATGAGCGTAGTCAAATCAGGTTTACATCAAATTGTATTAAATTCAAAACATCATTATCAGAAAAGGGTGACCAAATTTCACACTTGTAATTATGTGTCAATTCATTGAATATGTTGAGTGGTATTCGACATCAAAAGTAATCCGGTAATTGAAATGCAAATGGTGTCTAATATAATGTTTGACTAGCTATTAACATAGTGATAAGTTTTAATATGTTAGAGTACAACTATTAAATTTATTTGAATAATATATTGATCTATAAATCTTTGTTGATGATAAATATATTTGTCGTAAATTTTTTTAGTCTTTTCCTTGTTTTAGTTGTTGGCAATCTAGTAGAATTTCTATGCATATATAATATATATATTTTTTTTACTCCAGCAGTAAGGCACAAGCCCTGTGTCGCGGGGGACTTTTACAAACATACAAGCCACGGACCCAAAGTACACCTAGACTCGAAACAACAATTTGTGGATCACACAAAGCGGTGTCCCGTGTGGGAATCAAACGCATGACCTCTTGCGTAGCAGTCGGATCCACTCCCACCGCGTCACAGAGGCAGTTTTATTTTATATGTATTACAGTTTATTAGAGACTCGATCTTGAAGTATTTTTATACGTTAAACGTGGCGTGTAAATAATGACAGGGCGCTTAGACAAGTTCCATAATCTTTAACGTTAAGCGCCTGTGGAAAGGAACAGTTGTATGCATTTGACGTTAAATTCTGAGATATTTTCTCTCACATTGAAGCGGCGGTAGCCTAATGGTACAGGCATTGGTCTCGCAATCGTGATGTCGCGGGTTCGAATCCTACCCATTATACTACCGACATGAACCCATTCCTAACACAAGCCATTGAGCTTAACTAGAGGGGTTAACAGGATTTCTAGCAATGTGGGACCACAAACTCGTTGCTAGTTATCTTAAAAAAATCTCAACTTAATGTGAAATCCATTCCATACAATTTTTACTACTACGATAATTTAACTTGTGTAGGTCCTATCCATGGAGTATAGGCATCAGGATCTCTTCATAAGGGAAGGTGTAAATAATAGTTGAAAAACCCTCCTAGCGCCAGCGTAGATGAAGGGAATAGCATGAACGTAGTAGCTGTAGGCGTATTGAAGTGTACCGATTGGAGAATTTTTGAGGATGTTGTAGCGCCACCCTTAATCGTCGTGTTTCGACTAACGTTTTGAATACACAGAGATGTTACTCCTTATATTTACTCTATTGATTGCACCATTCATTTTCAGAATTCTGCTCTGATGACACCAGAGCAGAATTGTCCCAATCCCAATTCTAATTAGGCTTTTGATATATTTTTAGCGCGCAGACCAGCGAGTGTCGACCGCGGCCCGTGGTATACTTGGCGTCTTCGCTTCCGTTGTGATCGTTACTGCTGGTCTTACCATCGCCGGCAACCTAGAAAGTCTCGATTTCCTTTACTACTGCAGTTACATCAAGTTGTGCATCACACTCATCAAATATGTACCCCAGGTTAGTAGTGTGTTTCTTCTATCTCATTTTATCTCTTATATATCGTATTGACTGCAACTGCTTTATCATATAAATATTAAAGCAGTTGCAGTCCATAATATAGAGTTCAAAAACAATAAATTAGCAAAGTATCTACTGTATAAGGATACTAATAAATATGGATGCCTTTCTCTTGCGTAAAAACTGGCTAGAGCTCTTGCGTAAGAACTTGAAAGTACTACACTTTCAAGTTCAAAATAGGTATAGCAAAATTGCGTGTGCTCAGGCGTGGAATACAATAAACTTTGATCTCATTGAAGATAAAAATATACTAATGATTTTGTTTGTGTACTTTTCCAGGCATACATGAACTACAAGCGCAAATCTACCGTAGGCTGGAGCATTGGTAACATCTTCCTTGATTTCATCGGTGGCTTCCTCTCTGTGCTGCAAATGGTCCTCAACGGGTACAACTATAACGATTGGGCCTCTTTCTTCGGAGACTTCACCAAATTCGGCCTCGGCATGTTCAGCCTGTCTTTCGACATATTCTTCATGCTCCAACACTATGTGTTCTACAGGTACGTCACTATTTTATACAATTATCTATGGAAGTTGCCGTGTTCCTATTTCAAATTTGGTTTTTATAGTTTTCTTTTTTTCTTTTCCTATAACGATCTCTTTTTTGACCTATTTCTTTATGGGTTCTTTTTTTAAATTTTGGTTTTAGTTTTTACAATTTTCATTATAATAACACTAGTCAACAGAATTATGTAACAAGAAAAATGCTTACCAATTTTGAAATATTTTGATTTAATTAGGTCTTATTTTTGGGTTACAGCTACTTCCAGTAAAATTGAATATTGTCCCTGTAACTTGCGCTTTTTAATACAGGGTTGTTTAACGATATTAGCGTCGTTGTCTTTTGTTTGTTGTGTTAAATGGTTAGTAAATAATGTCAAGAAATATTAAAATTATCCCAATAGATTGTATTACATTTGTGGCAAAATATTTTCAAATCTCAACGGAGAAATTTAACTCCATTAGTTCTCTTGACATATGACCTATATTTTAGTTTTCCTATCAGACAACAAGACAAAGCACGGGTTCCTCACATCAGTTGCGTTACATGTGGAAGCCATTGTATTGAAAGGGAAAAAGATCTCGATCTTTGCCTTTTAGAAAACCTATTTTTTAGACGGAACTTCCGAACCATTCATCAGATTGTTTTCCGAATTACAAATTTCCCAAACTCGTGAAGCAAAAATTTAAGAAAGTGTATTTGTTGGTCCCCAAATCAGACAATTGAAAAAAGGTGTAATATTAAAAAAAAACTGTAATAAATTGAATTCACGATCTGTAAAAAATTTGCTTGTTTACTTTATTGAAAGTGACTTCGAATAATCATTCTGTATAGTAAAAATTTTCTTGTTACATAACACAAGTATTTTTGTTGACTAGTGAAATTTTCATTATTCACGATATCAGCACTTCTAGAGTCTTATCAAATTTTCATGTAGTTTCAATTAAGTTGTTAAATGCTTTTGGGTTTTAAATGCGAGTTAATGGTTTATTTGATTGGACTCTGAAACCATCCGAATATTTCATTTCTCTTATTTCCTCTAAATACCTCTTTTTTGGAAAATACACGGCAACTAGTTCTTGTTCTGCTTTAAATAAATGTTATGTGGAAATTAACACTTCAAGTAAATAACATATTCCACGTAACTTTGCGTTGCGGTGACGGTATCACTAACATATTTATATATACGGTGTCTGTGACTCGAATCTTCACTCACATACTAACATCTCTATGTCTTATTCCAATGCCTATCTTCTATATTTAATTTGGGAACTCAAGAAAAGGAAAGAAGAAATTCCTGGACGCGATAAAGCTCATCTAAACAATCTCGAAATAAAAACAGATGATTCTAAAATCAAAAGTGCTAAAATCCACAAAGTTGAAATTGATCTGATTCAAAATACATTCGAAGAAAATTGGAGGACAACAAATTTAAAACAAGAATATCGACGAGCAGGCAGAAAGAGAACACTGAAATGTTTAAATATACTGATTCAACTGAATAAAATTCAGAGAAACTTAGAAATATCTACAAGAAGTGATGGACTTAAGCTTGCTTTGAGCCAAAGTTACATAGATTTGTATGAAGAAGCAGAGGCAACGAATACTAAGGAATATAACGCATAATCATTAAAAAGAAAAAATGAAACTATGACATCTACTCATCCAACATCAATCTACAAACTCCATACAAAGATTGGAGAAGGCAAACATAAATCCATAAACAAAAACGGAACATTTTTTGTAATTTACAAAACAAAAATAATTACAAAAAATATTCTTTATCATCGAACATCGGGACCATGCTTTAGCTTTCGGACGCACTCATCATTTGGGAACCAAAATGGCGGATAGTTTACAGATTGAAGGAACGTTTTTGTGGTTAATATTTTTCAGAGAATCTCACAGAAAACATTTTCAAAGAGTTAACAGTAGTGACGAAGGTTCGGATTTATCGAGCGAGGCGGGTGAAGGGAAAGAATTTTATCTATTGGTCGACAATTGGTATGTATAACACTGCCTTCTGTTAACACTCGCTATATATACGTACTGAGACTTCTTTGTAGATAGTTGCTTGTGACCGTAGTTAGATATATGAGGTGGCGATTTTTATGTTTATTTATATGTTTATTTTTATTCAAAATTATTATTTATTTTTGGCATACAGTTGTGTGCTTTTACGGGTCAAACCCAGATTTAAAAAAATCAACAGAGTGTAAGTTATATTTTTAATTATATTTTCAAGATAATTTTATAAAAAATACTAACAATTTTTTTTAAATATTTCTTTAAGTGCCAATATTTAAAAATGGCGCACAGATAAAAAAAAGTAATCGACCAAGTTCGTCACCTCTATCCATTTTATAAACTTCCTAACAGCTATTCATATAATACCTTAATTTTAGGAACGCCAGTGAAAAAAAATATGACCTGGACATCAAAGCGTGATGAAGACTGCAGACCGCCATATTGCCAGATATCCATAGTAATTTAAAACTTAATTTTAACGCAGAAAGATTCATTTTTGAACTGAATTCGGGTAATCCCGATGTTCTTTAACGCTAGATTCGAAATAGCAAAAAAATGTTTCCTACTGCACTTTATTTATATCTTATAATAAACTTTTATTTTTATGAGACGATATGTCTAAAGCAGTATTCAGAAAAAAACTATAAAATAATTGATTTAAAATAGTATACGTAGTTCTGATATCGCGGCATTAGGATTATCAATACTGGCATAATAATGCAAGAAGATAAATTAGGTTAATTTTTTTTTAAGACTTTCTTTTTTTCATTTTATTTGTCATAATTATCAGTTTTTATCTGACAGATGGTCAGCCCAGTCTTTTTGGAGTTAATTTTATTTCTAGTAGTGTTTTCTTCTGATTTTCTATTCTTTGTATTGTTATAATGATTGCTAGGCTGGTACCGATTAACATTACAATCTCTGTTAGTTGCGCTCAACTAAAATGCGCAAATATAAAAATAAATTATGTGTTAAAATTGTATTTAATAGTTGTTTAAAAACATTTTATGGTTTGTTAAATGACATAGTCATTCTTTTCAAAGATCTGTGATTATTTTTATATACATTTTATATTAAAATGTTAAAAATGATTTATCACTGCTGTTTTGATTGCCATCCTTAAAAATAAGTTCGACCGTTTCCTATCCTTATTATTTTGGAAATAGCAACATTGTGCAAATATTTTACTATAGTATTAGATAAAATTCAATAAATTGTCAGTTTGTAATCTCAGTTTCATAGTTTAAAATTATCAATTTTTAGGATGTAGTTTGTAAGGTTTTGTTTATGGTATTCAATAAATTTATCTTGATTTTGCGTTGTTTCTCTTTATTTACCTTAAACCTTAAAAGTATGGAGGGTAAAGATAAGAAGAAATGTTTTATATAGGAGACAAGTTGGAAAAGTGGCCGGCATAAGGAACTTGTCTCACCGTCGGCGATTAACAACAACTATATTCTCGCTCAAGAAACGTCCAATAGATGTAGATCCCGTGTAAACAGAAGAGAGAGACACACATTGCGTAACAATTGTTTTAAGATCTACTAAAGGCCGAGTTCTCGCCGTTAATGTGAACAATTAGCGATCAACTATTAATATATGAAGTATCTCTTATGTTTACGTGGAATCTAAATCTATTAAACGTTTCTTGAGCGAGAAAATCGTTTATAGTTGCTTGCTTTCTCGCCGTTGGTCTTGAACAAGTTTAAAAACTCTCCAAAGTGGCGCTAAGGTAGATAAAGGGTATGGTATGAATATATGGTATGGAATTGAAGTGAGTCAATTGGAAAGTGATTGGTATGAATGTAGCAGTTGTAGTTGGATTGTAGTTTGCCAATTGGAGGTTTTTTTACCCTGCTACTGTAGCGCCAATCTTATTTAACATATATTTACGGACACTTTTTCATACAAAGAGATTATTTTCTTATCGTTACCTTTCATACCTAAATGCTATCACAGACACATATAAAATTTATTTATTAAAAGTGAGGACTTTCTCTCGTATTCCCGATTATGATCAAAAAATTAATAAACTGCAGTTATTAATTATTATTTGATTATATTTGGGCTATGAGAGATATTCATATTCATAGATGATAACTTAGTGGCCAAACAGTGGCCGCGGACCAATGGTTGACGTTGGGAACTTATATAGCAGCTGTGAAAACTTCACTTGCGCGATTCAGGATTTGAACTGATTATGTAATTGAAGTGGCACACACTTATAAGTATACTCATTATGCCAAGTTTACTCAGTAAGTATTTTAACTTTGATAAAATATAGATACTGACCTCTAAGACATGGCAAAAATAATAAAAATATATAATATGATAAATCCTTAAGTATACCGTACTAAGAATTCAGTACGTACGTATCAGATATTCTTCAGAATTCAGAGTCACCACTAACCTCAATAATGAGAGTAGTAGGTAATAAACTCTGAATAATACATAACATAGTAAGATATCAGTGGCGAATCCACAAGGGGACTAAGGCACCTGTCCCACTAACGGCGAGAATGCGAGACGTACATACTTATGTAGATCCCGTGTAAACAAAAGATATACACATTTTAATAGTGATTGCTGGCCGTTCACTTAGCACACGGCTAGTACTCGCTCTATACTGAATCTCTTTTGTTTATACGGACGGGATCTACAATATAGATATATATGAGATAAAATCGCTACTCGCTTCTCGCTCATCGCTGTTGGTGAGACAGGTGCCTAAGGCGGGAAGGCAATCCCCCAATGTTTCTAGTCCTCTCGAGTTCTTTGATAAAATCTACTCTGCGGGGTCATTTTTCCTTCATGCAGCTGGTGAAAGAAAACCTAAGCAAAATGCCTCAGAATGCTTACCTATTGATTGAGTAGACCGATCTCTCTTTTGACATAGAACAAAAAGCCACTGTAGCGTTTTTAAATGCCTTTATAAACCCTACAGTTACCTTACGGTGGTTTTAACTGTCTCTTGCTCTGCATAAAATTTGAAGTGTATGTGCCCTATTAAACAGGGCAGTGAAGAGAAAGGGTAGTTATGCTTTTCAATGTCAATGTAGGTATATTCTCGTATACACCATACAAAGAGATACGAGAGAGAGACGCACACTAACTTGCAACTGACGCCTTCTCTAGTTTGCCTAGTACATAGGTCGCCTCCGAGATGAAATTGTAGCAGGCTGGTGCCGCGTACGTGAAGCGTTAACTGATGTAGGTTTTATTTGGTAATAAATTGCAACGTTTCCTTTGATCTGGTAGATTTGCTTTTGAATTTAGATTGATGCAGAGTCTTACAGACACTGCGCAAACTCGAATACCTTTATTTCAATACTCAAGACAGTGATTGTTTGAAAATTGAAGTTAGTCAACAGTTAAACGCGCTTTTTTCTAAGGTAAACCACTGAAACGTGCATATACGAGATGGCATTGGAATGGTCGGAGGGAGGGTTAATATCTCCCACCCTTGAATCTGGTACAGCTCATAAGAAGCTGCCAATTAAAAATAAGAAAATGTCTGACTGTGATGAAAGCTTTATTCCCCACCGATGGGAGTTTGAAAATGATAATCTAATCTGAAACCTTGTGAGAACTGACAATTAACAAGGGATTCTAGCTCCAACAAAGTTTTATGACCTCTACTCAACTCCATGTACCTACACAGAACGGAGGGGCGTAGTTTGCTTATGACGGGACCTGTATCAAATTTTGTTACAACTGGTGTACAAAGGCCACGACGGAAGGTCTAATGTGAACCGCTTGCACAAATTTATTCAGTGTGTACACCCCTGACAGTACCTACGTAACTATTATAGATTCAAAAATAGAACACGATTATTAACCAAAAAGGATAATTGTTTTTTATCACAGACGTATAGACGTGGACCGTGCCATCCCTTTCAATTAAATATTAATATTGACTGCAAAGCGTGAAAGAGAGAAAAAACTCGTGCGGCCTTTGACAGGCATTGTCCACAAAGTAGCGTTGTCTCTTGCTAGAGAGTGGTCAATTTTGTGAGGTTATGGCGCAGTCATGGTCTGTAGAGAGAGGGGCAAGTTGAATGCTTTGCTCTGTCCACAAGGTGGTCGCCTATTGCTATATGCAAAAGACGACCATCTTGTACAAAAAATGGATATATTAGAATTTTGCATTGCATCATGTCAAAAAAAAAAATTAATACCAATTTTAGGATAGGTAGTTACTTGGTCAAGAAGTTTATATATTTAAAGTTAACTAGCAATGTGGGATGTGAGTTCCACATTACCCCTCTAGCTAAGCTCAATGGAGTGGGTTTACGTCGGTAGTATAATGGGTCAGATTCGAAACTGAGACCTCACAATTGCGAGTGCAATGCCTTAGCCATTAGGCTACCGCCGCTTCAAAGTAAGTTTGTGGTAGGCGAGATAAAGATAAAATATAGATGTGTAGTATAACTATAATTATAATTGTGTAAATTAGCAGTAGGAACTAGACGCAATATCAATTATTTAAACAAATGTACGAGTACCTAGGTAGATGGGTACTATCATGTAGGTACAAATCTGTTTGTTTGTTACAACAGTGTGTAGCAATAATAACGTAGGTACTTATGCGTATTACTCGTTGTAAGCTTGGTATATTGTATTTACATCGTTGTTCAAAATATAATCTAATAAAGTTGTGATTCTTACGCGTATCGCCGTGACGCTACTGATTCCTATGTATTTTTATCAAATACCTGACTTGAGACTGTTGGACTACGGAAGTTGGAAGTTCGTCGTCGCCTGCTGGCTGCGGAGTTACACCTTAGTCGTTTTGAGAGCGTGAGCTCAAGAGAGAGAGTATCCTTTACAAGATCACCTTTCGTGTCATACAATAATGGAGGGTAGGTGTCTGGATCATTTTAGGCTGGTCCTAGATCTGTAAAGGTTAAGGATTTTGACTTGTTACCACTGAGATACCCAATATTTTGGTTCGGGGAGGGGGGGGGGGTATCTTCACCCCGCTAGGGTTACTCGGATGGACGTTGTCCTTTTGGGAAAACATGAGTCTCTCAGCTTCTCTCTGGATCTGGCACTGCTATATACATCTTAGTATACCTACGTACGGCACAAGTAGTGGTCCAGGCCCTATTCTGAAACAAACGAAATTTCGATAAATAATGAGGTGGTGATATACATACGGCATGCCGTGTGGTGCCGGCTTAAGAATAGCACCACCCCATCTCTTCCCGTAGGTGTCGTCAAGGCGACTCAGGGATTTCACTCCGGAGGACGGGCAGCAGCGTCCTCTGCGTACTTAAAGCCTTACTGCGATCGCCAACCCGCTCGCCAAGCGTGGCGATTATGGCAATTACCCTCAGGATCTACATACCAGTAGGTTCTACTGGGGAGACCCGTGCCCAGCAGTGGGCCATCATATGGGTTGATATGTATGTATGTATGATATACAGAGCCAGTAGGCCTACTCTCTTTCTTTAAAACGAAATTTATGAATTTTCGTTTTATTAAATTTCTTGAGTTTACGGGGACTATTCTAATTATTTTTTGGATAAGCCCGAACCCACAGACGATTTTCAGATGAATTGATGTTCCTGGCTCTGTATGTCACCACTTCATTTTTGATCAGAACTTCTTTTTTGTTTTTAAAGATGACTCCCGCACTAGGGTACAAGGCGTGTCGCGGGGGACTTTACAAATACAAACCTACAAGTCACGGACACAAAGTACACCCAGACTCGGGACAACAATTTGTGGATCACACAAAGTGGTGTCCCGTGTGGGAATCAAACTCACGACCTCTTGCGTAGGAGTCGGACACACTCCCACCGCGCCACAGAGGCAGTTTTTTTTTTCGTTTTCATTAAATTAGAGTAGGCCTCCAGGAACATCAATTTGATCCACTCTTGTGCTTATTCAAAAATGAATTAGAATAGTCCTCGTAAACTTAACAAATTTACGTAAACGAAAATTCATGAATTTCGTTTTATAGAGAAATGTTATTGGTCTGTTTGGATTTAAGTATGTCAATGCCTTACTAACATTAAAAAAACAAGAGCATGAGCCTTAGAACGTTGCATGATTACAAATACCATATAAAACATGGGAATTAACAGTTATCACGCATTATTTTATTGCTTGACGTATTGGACCAGGTTACACCAGCCGTGGTCCCAAACTGTTTGTTGCAGCGACGTTATGGTTCTATTTTAAAAACCGATGAATCTTTATCTACCCTCAATTTTTAATTTTTCGAAATGCTAGTGCCACTATTCACACAACATTGATTGTTGTTGTTGTTTTTGATTTTAATGACCTGGTCGCTTGGACCTTTAAGTCACGTCTTATTTTATTTTACAAACACTGCATTTGCACTCCAAGAGTATATTTTTTTGGTAATTTTACACGATAAACGTGGAGCTGTAAAAATAGCGACATTTTAGTTTGCCGCCATTTTTACAACTCACACAACATTGACTGTGTTAGTATTAACTGACTGCGAACTAATGTGAGGTTGTGTGTTTACGTATCATCGGATTCCACGTCACGAATAGTTTGAAACCCGCTTCCTGATTGATGTTTTTTTTTATTTCAATCTAGAATAGGATGCATCTGCAATTAGGTATTTGAATGTCAAATCAATCAATAACAATAAATTATTTTGCACTTACCAAGTAATAATATGCCTTTAAATGATCTTAAAAATATATATATTTGTACATAATTTAATATGTTTTAGTATTTATAATCATCAAAATAAATACTAAAAGTTAATCATTTGAAACCAGAACATAATGGTGTCACAATGTTAAATTTCATACAAATCTATACAGAACGAATCGTTTTGACATTTTATAAAAAAGATACTGATTTGACTTGACATTCAAATACCCAATTGCCGATTTGTTCGTTAGCCGGTTTGTCTGACTTTTTTTCGGCTACAGGAACAAATCACAGCACTGACCACTGAAAACTCCAAGTTTTGTTGGCCTCCCTGCATAGTCTAAGCCTTACAAACTTGGAGTTTTCAGTGATATCAAGTTTATCCCTTCGCTCCTTTCTATATTATTAGAATTAGCCTAAAATCCTGCAATTCCTGACTAATACTCATTTTATTATTCTAACAGAGGGGCCCAATACATCCGACTACCAGGCACCACTGCCTCTTGCGAAGACCTCACTCACGAAGTTCATGAGCCTGCTTCAGAAGAGCCCTACCAGGGGGCACCCGCGTAGGAACGACCAAAAGACGGGAGGAACATATTCCGTCTCTATTGCACCTTATGGCTTCGGCTGAGGCGTGAGAGGAAGCGAAGATAACCATGTGTCTACGACAGTGTTGTAGTGAATTTCCTAAACGAGTAGGGGATAAACCAATGGAATAATTTGAGTGAAACAAATTCGCTACTGAAAAGTCTTTAGATGTGGTTGGAAATTAGCTAAATAGAGGCTTGAAGAATTCCATTATTGATAAGTAAATAATGCTTGAACAAATATTTTTTCATACTTAAATAAAAATATAATTATATAAGTAGGAAACAAAATTTATGGAGACTGGCGTCCGTAATAACGAATTATACTAGCTAATATAAATATAAGCAAATGTACACTTTATATGCCTCATAAAAAATGTTTAACCCGTACTGAGAAAACTCGCATTTTATTTAGGTACATAATGACACTTAAAAGTGATAACCGAGTGAGTTAAGAAGTGATAATGGATATTAAACTGTGAGAAGTGATTTAATAACGCAAAAAAATAATAATAATGATGGAGACCTGGGCAATAAATAATTAATTATTATTCATTTATTATTGTATAGTTGGTGCAGTTTTTATGAAATTTAGTTAGTAAGTTGCATTTCTTATTAGACAATACGATAATTGATAAGAATAAGTCACTTGTATATTGAAACGGGTACTTGGGTGACACCGATATATATTGAAACACTATTTTATATACATATACAGGGTGATTTCTAATATACTAATACCCTCCCGCTCGTGGCTTCTTTACATTACACTAAATAAATTTGCAATATCCGTTTTGAAAAATAATTGATCAATTAACCCTTTACCGCCTACCTCCTGTTTTTGTAGTTATGACCTTAAAACTACAGACTATTTTGCTGGAGTAAAATCGTTGTTTATTATGAAGCTTAGGCCCTAAACCTGAAAAGTCGGTTTACGGACGATAATTTTACGTGATAGCGTCATAAGAAAACATTGATGACATTGTAGTAAACAACCATGCCTGTGACAGCTTTAGTGGACCCGGGCGCATGACGGCCACAATACTTCAGCCTATCAGCAGGCGGAATGTGACAGACCGTGACGTTCAGCATATTAGCTGGCGGAACGTGATCATCGATTTATAAGACGTTATCACGTCAAAAAAAAACAACAACTCCGGGGTCTCACAGACGTGACAAAAGTAGGTGATTAAGGGTCATCAAATGTGTTTATTTTTCCAAAACTGCTACTTCTAAGTTATTTTGTGTAATGTAAATAGGCCACAAATGGGAGGTTATTAGTATATTACAAATCACCCTGTATACTTATTGGATATTACAATCGCTTCTGTTGACATTCCGAAAGTAACAAATGAGCACCTCTGTTTACGAAAATGCTTAATTAATGGCTAAAAATAACAAAGAAACCTTTTTTTTATTTTATCATACATAAAGAAAGAATGTAGGAGACGGAGAGTGTAAAAGATTTAAAAGTTAGACAAAAATATTGAATACTTGTAAACAGGTGTTCAATATTTTTGGTTTTTCTAATGGGAACCGTTTGTCAGTGTATAATGATAACGAAGGAAGCTTGAACAAACGCTAGTTGTTTTGTTTGCAATAAAATGTCGAGATTTATTGAGTTAAATGGCTTCTAAACAGTCCATGATTTACTGCAATTTGTGGCTGCACTAATGGCAACTAATTGACCGGCCATCAAAAATTAAATGTTTATTTGCAAGTGATGGCCGAGCAATATATAGCTGGGCAGTGTGTTACAATATGTCTGCAATAGTACAAAGCACAGAATACAGCAATAAATCACAACTCGCTCACAGCAAACTTCAATAAAAATGGCCTGCCAATATTGCAGTAAGTCCGGTATGCTTTCAAAACAATATCAGCCATACGTAGAAATACCAAACAATTTTAGCTACATTGACCAAGTCCATAACTGCGATGTTGCTTAGTTTGGCTAGTATTGCTTGCAATGTTGCCGCATATTGCAGAAAAATATTGCACTCCCTAAAGAATTTACAGTATAATTTATTGCTGAATATTATACAACTAATTTTCGCAGCCAGCGTGATACTTCAAACAAAATTATACTTGTCAATTATTGACTTGTATTTGCAGCTGTCTGCTGTGCAAATGATTGATTTTCAATTGCCTAAATCTTAACAGCATTTCATAATTTCCCGACGAATCACAAGAGTTGTTTTGCATCCTAAGTGAATAAGAATTTTAATGAAATTGCACGTTGCGAACTACTACATTCCTTTATGAATACGTTAGGACTTGTTTGATAAATATAGATTATTTATTTTGAGAACGCAAACAAACGAAGTGTCACGTGCACTTGCAAGAAGCATTTATTTTAAATCGTGACATGTAAACGGGTTCATATAAGTGCATCGATAATAAATTTTGAATTTTGTCTCACAGTTAATAAGAAAAAAAAATATATATACAAGGTTATTTTTCGTATAGCGCAAATCTCAGACACACCAACAAGAAATCATATAAAAAAAGATAATAAACACATTGAAAACTTGCAGACTTATAAGGCCATTAAAGTTGTCTTATGTTCGTCGCAGTATTGTGCTCTTTGCATCACATAGTACGTAATCCATGGTTATTACTGCAAATGAGTAAACGATAACATTTCTCATCACATTGTAAACAATATTTGGACTGTTAGACATAATTAATTAATTGTAAAATATAACATGGCCCAAACACTATCGCATTGGATTGTGTTACTAATTCTGAGCAAACTACTTTCAGGTTTGCACTATACCAAGAATAGCGTTGTAGAAATTGTCAAAATAATTGACCTTTATATTTTTTTCTTTTCTACATGATCAATTATAAATCAATGTACCTATTCAGTAGTTAATAATTGTGTATTTTATATCTATACTTATATTATAAACCTAAAGAGTTTGTTTGTTTGGTTGAACGGGACAATTTCAAGAACTAATGCTTCAAATTGAAAAATTATTTTAGTGTTACATAGCCCATTTAGGTATAGAAGAAGGCTATAGACTATAAAACATCACGTTACGACCAATAGGAGCGTAACATTAATGTTGCAAAGACGGAGAAAATTGACGTAGACCAAGTTGTGCGGGTCAGCTAGTCAATTATATGCCTATTGCACACTGGCTATTTTTATCCACTATATCTTCAAATAGCTTTTTACGCTGGCGTGTGTCATAATATTGATATATTGATTGTCATATTAATTGGGTTTTATATTCACATCTCAGAAAAACTGACGCTATTCCTGGCGTAGAAGTCGTAACGGCCGAATACTTAAACGTCACTTCGTTTTGAGACGCCATTAACTTTCATACTGTCACTTTTAGGCCCTGATCCCACCGCCGCCGGTAAGTAGCGAGCAATTATCAACAATTTTCTAACGAAACGTACAATAGATGAAACAAAAGATCTTTTGTTTTCACCGGATCAGTCCTGCGAATAATGGCCCTAGCCAGTTCTTGCAGGCAGTGTGAATAATTAGTGATCAATTATTAATTATATATATCTTTTGTTTACAAGGAATCTGCATCTATTGTACGTTTCTTAAGCGGGAGAATCGTTTATAGATGATCGCTTTCTTGCTGTTGGTGAGACAAGGGCCATAGGTGGATAGTGGCGACAGAAATACTTTTGAGCACAAGACAAAGTTAGGTAGGTACTTATCGTTTGAGTATTCGGGGGTAAGAGTACGTTTCCACTGGAGCGAAGCGGGGCGGAGTGAAGCGGAGCGGACCGTCTTTTGACCAATTACGGTGCTCAATTAATTTTATTTTAACATTCGTTCAACGTTGAGAGTGGGGCAGAGCGGATTTTCAAATGAAACAAATGAATACGCTGCCCCGAATTGGACAGAGCGGAGTAGAGCGGAGCGGGGTTAAGTTGAGCGGACTTTCAAATAAAACAAAAATATTAATACTTACGCCCCCGTACAATATGTCGGGGGCGTTTTGTTGTTAAGTCAAATCAGTATCTATGGACTGGTATTTAGAAGTAATTTTTTGTGTTTGCAACTAGTCAAAACATCAACTCTTTCAAAACAACAAGTAATGTCAAAACACAGATTTTGTGTGAAGATAATTATCACTTTTACAAAACCATGTATGCTTTTATATTTGAATTTATTTCCGAATACTTATTGTTAATTGGTTTCTTTGGTTCAACATTCGAAAGATTTGAAGTTGCCCCTCATCAATCACTTGTTGTCATAGTAACTCATATTTATTTAAAATTATAGTAACAACTTGACGTGTGATCGCTCTAAGAGATTGACTTTGACTGATCAGAATACGGCCCATTTACCTCTCCTCTGGCCCGCTCCACTCCGCTCTGCCTCACTCTGCTCCCTGCCAATGGAAACGCTCATCACTTTTCATTGCTCTTCTCCGCTCCACTCCGCTCTGCTTTCAATGGAAACGCGGGTGCGTTAGAGTCTCAGATGTGTATTGGCCTTAAACTAGCTAGTGTGCCAGGGTTTTGTATTCTAAACATTCTAATATTACTGTGCTTACCTATATATACTACTATTATTGTATTAGTTTTATTTTTTATACTTAAATTTGTTTAATTTTAAGTATTATTACGAAAACGGCAATAATTATTCTAACTTACTTACGTTATAGGGATACTTAACCAATATACAGGACAAAAATAAAAATGTATTACAAAGTTATGTAATCTAATGTTATTCTTATATAGTATGACCATTAGTGCTGTGCACTCCCTGAGGTATGCGCGCGGTGAGACGGGGGGGTTAGAATCGGCTGCTGCGCTGTCAGTGCGCCGTCAACGCTTGTGACGGCAGGTAGTGTTATTTGTATCGGACTGTCTATGTCAGACGCACACGAGATAAATATTCAAAGATGGGTCGTGCGTTATCTCGTGATATGAAGACTGTCATTTTTAAGGTGGCTGAATATTTTAAGAAAAGAAAAGCAGACAAAGAAAGCTTTGAATTTAAAAATGACGTGAATATTGCTAAAATCGTTGCGGAGGCTACGGGATACAGCAAAAGAACCGTACATAATGTGATTTCTGCGGGCTATTTATCAATTGAAAATTCAAGCCAATTAAAATTTCAATCGCCAAAAAAACCAAAAGTTCTAAAGAAAAAACACGTTGTGGATGATTTTGACCTTGGAGTTATCAGAAGAAAAATTCATCAGTTTTACGAAGTTGAAAAAAAAATACCAAGTGTCCGTAAGTTACTATCAAGTTTGAGACAGGATGGCATATTGAATTGTGGACGGGAATATTTAAGACAGCTTTTACACAAAATGGGCTACCGTTACAAAAAATGCAAATCAAAGAGACATCTCCTTATAGAGCAGCCTAATATTACAGTGTGGCGGAAAAAATATCTTACACAAATCAGAAATTACAGAACGGAAAACCGAAACATATATTTTCTTGATGAAACATACATCAACGCCAGTCACCATGCCAGCAAATGTTGGCAATCATCGTCAGAACCCGGTATTCATGCTGATATTGGGAAAGGACGGCGACTAGTAATACTCCACGCTGGGTGTCGAAATGGCTTAGTGGATGATACATTGACTATATTCAAATCCGATGCTAGAACCGGTGACTATCATGGAGATATGAGCGGACCTACTTTTTATAAGTGGGTAGATGAAAAGTTAAAAGATAAGTTGCTGCCGAATTCTGTGGTTGTAATGGACAACGCGTCTTACCACAGCGTTCAGATTGAGAAGAAACCAACTATATCAAGCCTCAAAAGTGAAATGCAGAACTGGTTGCTACGCCATAATGTAGAATTTTCAGGAACCATGTCAAAGGCTCAACTGCTACTTCTTATCAAAAATACACAAAAAGAACCCGTGTATAGAATTGACGAACTCCTGAAAGCCAGTGGACACACTGTTCTGCGTTTACCTCCGTACCATCCAGATTTAAATCCAATCGAGTTGGTCTGGGCTGATATTAAAAACAACATAGCCCAAAACTATATTAATTCTTCTCTAGACGAAAAGATAATCTTATTGGATAAATTGTTTTCGGAATTCACGGCGGAAAAATGGCAGAAATGCGACGATCATGTCCAGAAAAATGAAAATGATTACTGGAGTCGCGATAGTAGGTTCGATAATGTTATCGATTCATTCATAATAAATTTGCAAGACTCTGATTCAAGTTCCGGTGGCGAAGAGGAAGATGAAGATGATGACGAAATGGAAGATGAAGTTGAAACAGAATCTATGTCAGAATAACTTTCGTTAGAATATATAATTGTTTGTAAATATAAAAAATGTTTAATAAAACAAGTCCTGTTGTGAATTATAACTTTCAATTCTTATTTATCACCTGCATATTTTTAATAAAATATGAGTATATTTGGGTTACATTTTAATCAACAAAGTAAGTATATATTACAGATAGATAGCCTCCGACCAACGCAACGTCCCGCCACAAGTCTTGCCTTAGAAATGCAAACTGATATCGTAAGATCTGTCCGACATGTATCGACCTCATGTGAACTCATGCACTTTTTTCTTCGCCCCCCACCTCGCCGTGCATACCTCAGGGAGTGCACAGCACTAATGGCCACACTATAGTATTATTCACGTAATCGTTTTGTATGTCGTTACTAGTATGATAAATGATTAATAAAAGTATTAAAATTATCAAAATGTCTCAATTTTTAAGATTTAAGAAACCTTTTCAATGTTTGTTATTATTAACCGTACAGAAGAAGAAGATACGGTACTATAGTGCTCGCGATTAATTCAGTGGGTCACTACTTACCTGCAGCAGGACGAGACGATCATTGCCAATCATTGACTATTAGGCTTCACTATTGGCAACTAAAAAAATAAAATGTTTATTTGCAAGTGATGGCCGAGCAATATATAGCTGGGTATTGTGTTGCAATTTGCCTGCAATAGTATAAAGCACAGAATACAGCAATAAATCACAACTCACAGCAAACTTCAATAAAGTGGCCTGCCAATATTGCAATAAGTCCGGCAAGCTTTCAAAACAATATCGGCCATACGTAGAACTAGGCATGTTTAGCTACATTGGCCAAGTCCATTACTGCGATGTTGCTTAGTTTGGCTAGTATTGCTTGCAATATTGCCGGCCACTGTATTACAGCCAAATATTGCAGAAAAATATTGCTCTCACTAAGAATCTACAGTATAATTTATTGCTGAATATTATACAACTAATTTTCACATCGTGATACTTCCAACAGAATTATACTTGTCAATTATTGGCTTGTATTTGCAACTGTCTGCTGTACAAATGATTAATTTCAATTGGCTAAATCCTAACAGCATTTCATAATGAAATTGCATGTTCGGAACTACTACATTCCTCTATGAATACGTTTAGTACTTGTTTGATAAATATAGATTATTTATTTTGAGAACGCAAACAAACGAAGTGTCACGTGTACCTACTTGCAAGAAGCATTTATTTTAAATCGTGACATGTAAACGGGGTCATACAAGTGCATTGATAATAAATTTAAATATATGATAAAAAATTTATGTCTGTCTCACAGTTGATAAGAAAAAAAAAATATGCAAGGTTTTTTTTCGTATAGCACAAAGCTCAGACACCCCAACAAGATTTTTCCTTCAAGAAATCATTTAAAAAAAAATAATAAACACATTGAATACTTGAAGACTTATAAGGCTATTAAAGTTGTCTTATGTTCGTCGCAGTATCATGCTCTTTGGATCACATAGTACGTAATCCATGGTTATTACTGAAAATGAGTAAACCATTACATTTCTTATCGCACTGTGAACAATATTTAGACTGTTAGCATAATTAATTAATTGTAAAATATAACATGGTCCAAAAACTATCGCATTCTGAGCAAACTACTTTCAGGTTTGCACTATACCAAGAATAGCGTTGTAGAAATTGTCAAAATAATTGACCTTTATATTTTTTTCTTTTCTACATGATCAATTATAAATCAATGTACCTATTCAGTAGTTAATAATTGTGTATTTTATATCTATACTTATATTATAAACCTAAATAGTTTGTTTGTTTGGTTGAACGGGACAATTTCAAGAACTACTGCTTCAAATTGAAAAATTATTTTAGTGTTACATAGCCCATTTAGGTATAGAAGAAGGCTATAGACTATAAAACATCACGTTACGACCAATAGGAGGGGAACATTAATGTTTAAAAAACACTGGCTATTTTTATCCACCATGTCTTCAAATTGCTTTTTACGCTGGTGTGGCGTGTGTCATAATAGTGATATATTGATTGTCATATTAATTGGGTTTTATATTCACATCTTAGAAAAACTGACGCTATTCCTGACGCAGAAGTGGTAACGGTCGAATACATAAACGTCACTTCGTTTTGAGATGCCATTAACTTTGTGAGTAGCGAGCCATTATCAACAATTTTCTCGCTCAAGAAATGTTAAGAAACGTACAATAGATGAAACAAAAGAGATACAGTACCTATACTTTATCTTTATCTTTTGTTTTCACCGGATCAGGGCCCTGCGAAAAATGGCCCTAGCCAGTTCTTGCAGGCAGTGTGAATAATTAGTAATCAATTATTAATATTATATATTCTTTTGTTTACAAGGGATCTGCATCTATTGTACGTTTCTTGAGCGGGATAATCGTTTATAGATGATCGCTTTCTTGCTGTTGGTGAGACAAGGGCCATAGGTGGATAGTGGCGACAGAAATACTTTTGAGCACGAGACAAAGTTAGGTAGGTACTTATCGTTTGAGTATTCGGGGGTAAGAGTACGTTTCCACTGGAGCGAAGCGGGGCGGAGTGGAGCGGAGCGGACCGTCTATTGGCCAATTACGGTGCTCAATTAATTTTATTTAAACATTCGTTCAACGTTGGAAGTGGGGCAGAGCTGATTTTCAAATGAAACAAATGAATACGCAGCTCCGAATTGGACAGAGCGGAGTAGAGCGGAGCGGGGTGAAGTTGAGCGGACTTTCAAATAAAACAAAAATATTAATACTTACGCCTCCGTACAATATGTCGGGGGCGTTTTGTTGTTATGTCAAATCAGCATCTATGGACTGGTATTTTGAAGTAATTGGCTCGTTTGCAACTAGTCAAAACATCAACTCTTTCAAAACAACAAGTAATGTCAAAACACAGATTTTGTGTAAAAATAATTATCACTTTTACAAAACCATGTATGCTTTTTTATTTGAATTTATTTCCGAATACTTATTGTTAATCGGTTTCTTTGGTTTACATTCGAAAGATTTGAAGTTGTTGTCATAGTAACTCATATTTATTTAAAATTATAGTATCAACTTGACGTGTGATCGCTCTAAGAGATTGACTTTGACTGATCAGAATACGGCTCACTTACCTCTCCTTTGGCCCGCTCCACTCCGCTCTGCCCCAGTCTGCTCCCGGCCAATGGAAACACTTATCACTTTTCATTGCTTTTCTCCGCTCAACTCCACTCTGCTTTCAATTGAAACGCGGATAAGTTAGAGTGTCAGATGTGTATTGGCCTTAAACTAGCTAGTGTGCCAGGGTTTTGTATTCTAAACATTCTAATATTACTGTGCTTACCTATATATACTACTATTATTGTATTAGTTTTACTTTTTATACTTAAATTTGTTTAATTTTAATTATTATTACGAAAATGGCAATAATTATTCTAACTTACTTACCTTATAGGGATACATAACCAATATACAGGACAAAAATAAAAATGTATTACAAAGTTATGTAATCTAATATTATTCTTATAGTATTATTCACGTAATCGTTTTGTATGTCGTTACTTGTATGATAAATGATTAATAAAAGTATTAAAATTATCAAAATGTCTCAATTTTTAAGATTTAAGAAAACTTTTCAATGTTTGTTATTATTAACAGTACAGAAGAAGAAGATACGATACTAAAGTACTCGCGATTAATTCAGTGGGTAACTACTTAACTGCAGCAGGAGGACACGATCATTACCAATCATTGATTATTAGGCTTCACTATGGGCAACTAAAAAAATAAAATGTTTATTTGCAAGTGATGGCCGAGCAATATATAGCTGGGTATTGTGTTGCAATATGCCTGCAATAGTACAAAGCACAGAATACAGCAATAAATCACAACTCGCTCACAGCAAACTTCAATAAAAATGGCCTGCCAATATTGCAGTAAGTCCGGCAAGCTCTCAAAACAATATTGGCCATACGTAGAAATACCAAACATGTTTAGCTACATTGACCAAGTCCATAACTGCGATGTCGCTTAGTTTGGCTAGTATTGCTTGCAATGTTGCCGCATATTGCAGAAAAATATTGCACTCCCTAAAGAATTTACAGTATAATTTATTGCTGAATATTATACAACTAATTTTCGTAGCGTGATACTTCAAACAAAATTATACTTGTCAATTATTGGCTTGTATTTGAAACTGTCAGTACGCTGTACATATGATTGATTTCCTAAATCTTAACAGCATTTCATAATGAAATTGCTCGTTCCGAACTACTACATTCCTCTATGAATACGTTTAGTACTTATAATAATAATAATAATAACCTGGCAACACTTAAAGAGTCATGACGTCTCAAATATATCTCCGTCCAAATAACATTTAAATTCATACTTTTACAAGCTTTTACAAACCATACAATAGCCGCAAAAAGAAAAGGAAACCTCATTGTCCATTTAATAGTAAATTTACGAAAATTACACCTATTCCGATCAAATTCAGTAAACCAAAAATAAACAGAATAACAGATGATGACAATATGTCAAGCAAAACACATTACAATTATAAAAGAAGAAATCAATAGACCAATAATACGAAAATGATAACAAGAAGTCGCGCCAGAGCACAAGATGCACAAACTCCATCCCCGGACTCGTCGCTCCGCTCCGCCTCGCAAACACGGGAACCGAACGCTACGTCGACACCAACCGTTGCTGAGGCGTCGAGCTCGTCGAGCGACGAGTACTTCTCCCCGCCGACGTCACCACCACCTGCACGCCGCCGAGGGAGAGGCCGGCCACCTACAAGCTTGGGACCCAGAGGCCCACCGGCCTCAAGCAGGGCCCCCGCTGCCGGTGGTAACGTGCGCCGCATGAGATGGACTCAATCCATTAATGAGAACGTCATGCGGGCATATTATGCGGCTACAGAGGGGGGAGCCAACCTTACTGTGTACCGTGAACGGATGCTGCCTCTGTTTCAGGTGCTTGAGCCGACTGTTAACGTTACGGCACAACGACTATCGGACCAAGTGCGGGCCATTCAGCGCTGTCATCTGCTGAATGAGGCTGCACTTGAGAGACTACGCTCGGAGTACCCCCAAACTAGCCGCGATATGCCTGCCCCGGTCCAGGTTTCTACAAATGTAGTTGACTGTGAATCTACGGGGCCGGATGCCGCGACTATAATGGTAAGTACTCAGTACAAAGAGGAGGTTAAGGCCGCTTTGGAATGTGCGCTTCACGAGTATCGGTCCACGCCCCACAATATTAGGCCACGCCTGCCTCGGTTGCCTATGCATAGACGGAACATTGCGCTGGTGTGTGCTCTTGATTCGCTATTGCCTACTTACCTAGACAATAGCGAAGACCTCGGTGATACCCATTCGATCCTGTATTGTACGGCTGTTGCGGCGTGTCGTATAGCAGGTATTAAGCTTTTAGCTGAAGCCCCTACTATGCGACCAAGGTACGCCGTACCGGCTTGGCAATACAGGATTGAACGCCGTATTACCGAGGCAAGGGTACTCATTGGCAAGTTGTCCTGCTTCAGGACCGGGAAAACTCGTCCGAGAGTGATGCGCTTTGTGAAACGGGCATTCTTGGGGACTGGAATCAGCCCTCAAGATTATATGTCACGTGTCACAGAGCGCATCGACTTCCTGAAGCAAAAAATTTATGCATGGGCAAACCGAATACGCAGGTATAAAAAACGCGTGGACAGGTATAACGTGAACCGCATGTTCCAAAGGGACCAAAGGTGGGTGTATAGAGACTGGCAGCGAACGGACCAAGGTGTGGATGACGGGCATTTACCGAATGCTGAAGCGACAAGCTTGTTTTGGCGCAACATTTGGTCGGTGCCTGTCATACACACAGAGGGGGAATGGATGCGTGACGTTGAACGAGCGTGCGAACTTATTCCAGAAATGGAAGATACCATCATTAATAGCACAGACGTAGCCAGTGCAGTCCGTCCTTTGTCTAATTGGAAATCTCCAGGCCCAGACGGACTGCACAACTTTTGGCTAAAATGGCTACGCAGTTCGCACGCTTGTTTGGCATCACAATTCCAGTCAGCCCTAGAATCTGCGTCGCTCCCAGCCTTTATGACTAAAGGAGTGACCCACCTGCTCCATAAGACCGGTAGTACCTCGGACCCCAGTAATTATAGACCGATAACTTGTTTACCATCGATCTATAAACTTCTTACATCCATTCTGAGAGCTAAAATAAACAAACATATACACACAAACTCCATCATGTGTACCTCTCAGAATGGATGTAGAAGTGGGGCCCGGGGTACTAAGGAGCTCCTCCTCATTGATACGACTATAAGCCAGCAGGTTCGTCGCAACCGAAAGGATCTATCGGCATGTTGGATAGATTATAAGAAGGCGTATGAATCCGTGCCACATACATGGCTTCTGAGGGTGCTGGAGTTGTATAAAGTTAATACAACTCTACGTACCTTCTTGAAGTCGTGTATGGGGCAATGGAATACGCTTCTTACCTATCCAGGGTGCCGAGGGACCCAAGAAAGTGGCGGCGTACCTATAAGGATTGAGCGGGGTATATTCCAGGGTGATACTCTGAGTCCCCTTTGGTTCTGCCTAGCACTGAACCCACTTAGTACCTTACTAGTAGGTTCAGGGCTAGGTTGCAGGTTGCGACGTGGTGGTCAGGTTATATCTCATTTGCTTTATATGGATGACTTGAAGCTCTTTGCTCCCACCAGCTCACAGCTAATAGCGCTACTGAAGGTGACTGAAACCTTTAGTAATTCTATTAGAATGGAGTTTGGTGTGGACAAATGTGCAGTCGTTCATATAAAGCGAGGGCGGATAGTGGAATCCGAAGGGACTCAACTCTCGGATTCCATTCACCTAAGATCACTACTCGCAACTGAGACCTATAAGTACTTGGGTATGTCGCAGGCGCTGTGCATAAATGAGGTTGACATGAAACAGCTGCTGCGGGAACGTTTCCTGGGCCGCCTGAAAAAAGTGCTTAATAGCCTTTTGTCAGGTGGCAACAGGATCCGGGCCTGCAACAGCTGGGTTATGCCACTTCTTATGTACTCCTTCGGCATACTCAAGTGGACTCAGACTGAATTAGACACCTTGGATCGAAAAGTCCGTACACTGATGACGTCATACCGAATGCATCACCCGCGTTCATCTGTAATGAGATTGTATATCCCGCGGAAGTGTGGGGGCCGGGGTTTGCTAAACCTTAAGTCCCTTCATAACCGCGAGGTATACAATCTAAGAGAATATTTTCTCCATGTGGACGCGGGTGTGACATCGGGATGTCGTCGCGGTGGATACCGGGCTAACCCCGCTCTCCTTGGCGAAAGAGAACTGGCGCAGGCCTGTAGTGCTTGGTGTCAACGAGCGCAGGGAGGTATGGCAGAGCAAGGAGCTTCACGGCAGGTTCTTTCGGGCTCTTCATGGGCCCGATGTGGACCTACTAGCGTCCGTGGCCTGGCTACGGTTCGGTGACCTTTTTGGTGAAACCGAGGGTTTTGTCTGTGCAATTGCTGACGAAGTTATCATGACGAATAACTACCGGAAATATATCCTGAGGGATGGCACTGTTGACATCTGTCGTGCCTGTCACCGACCCGGTGAGTCCCTCAGACATATTGTTTCCGGCTGTTCACGTCTTGCTAACGGCGAGTACTTGCACAGACACAATCAAGTAGCCAGGATAATCCACCAGCAGCTTGCTCTGAAATACCACCTTGTGGACGTTGAGGTACCATACTACAGGTACGTTGCTGAGCCAGTTCTCGAGAATAGTCGTATCACGTTGTACTGGGATCGCTCTATCATCACAGACAGGACTGTTGTCGCAAACAAACCTGATATTGTGCTGATAGACCGATCAGAGCGTCGTGCAATGATCGTCGACATCACCATTCCACATGACGAAAATCTCGTGAAAGCCGAAAAGGATAAACAAATAAAATATCTGGATCTGGCGCACGAGATTGTCGACATGTGGGATGTTGATTCGGCGATCATTGTACCGATAGTCGTCTCAGTTAATGGTTTGATTGCCAAGAGCCTCGACCAACACCTTGAGAGGCTCGCGTTAGACGGTTGGATCAAGCGCTTGATACAGAAGGCAGTACTTCTGGACACGGCTCGCATAGTGAGGAGGTTCCTTTCTTTGGAACCGTAACCACCGGTAGCTTGCTGCTGTACCCGATGCCGGTGGGGCACTATTTTTTATATTTTTAAATATATTTAATTTTTGTTAGCTATATTTAAAAATGTAATTTATATGTATTTAATTTTAATAAAGAGCATAATAATAATAATAAAGTTTTTTTTGTAAGTATTTTAAATCATGACATGTAACCGGGTCATACAAGTGCATCGATAATAAATTCTAAATTTTGTGTCTGTCTCACAGTTGATAAGAAAAAAAAATATACAAAGTTATTTTTCGTATAGCGCAAATCTCAGACACCCCAACAAGACTTTTCCTTCAAGAAATCATATAAAAAAAGGTAATGAACACATTGAAAACTGGCAGACTTATAAGGCTATTAAAGTTATCTTATGTTCGTCGCAGTATCATGCTCTTTGGATCACATAGTACGTAATCCATGGTTATTACTGAAAATGAGTAAACGATTACATTTCTTATCGCACTGTGAACAATATTTAGACTGTTAGCATAATTAATTAATTGTAAAATATAACATGGTCCAAAAACTATCGCATTCTGAGCAAACTACTTTCAGGTTTGCACTATACCAAGAATAGCGTTGTAGAAATTGTCAAAATAATTGACCTTTATATTTTTTTCTTTTCTACATGATCAATTATAAATCAATGTACCTATTCAGTAGTTAATAATTGTGTATTTTATATCTATACTTATATTATAAACCTAAAGAGTTTGTTTGTTTGGTTGAACGGGACAATTTCAAGAACTACTGCTTCAAATTGAAAAATTATTTTAGTGTTACATAGCCCATTTAGGTATAGAAGAAGGCTATAGACTATAAAACATCACGTTACGACCAATAGGAGCGGAACATTAATGTTGCAAAGACGGGGAAAATTGACGTTGACGAAGTTGTGCGGGTCAGCTAGTCAATTATATGCCTATTGCACACTGACTATTTTTATCCACTATGTCTTCAAATTGCTTTTTACGCTGGCGTGTGTCATAATATTGATATATTGATTGTCATATTAATTGGGTTTTATATTCACATCTCAGAAAAACTGACGCTATTCCTGACGCAAAAGTGGTAACGGTCGAATACTTAAACGTCACTTCGTTTTGAGACGCCATTAACTTTCATACTGTCACTTTTCGGCCCATATCCCACCGCCGCCGGTGAGCAGCGAGCAATTATCAACTATTTTCTAACGAAACGTAAAATATGTAGATGAAACAAAAGATCTTTTGTTGTCACCGGATCAGCCGTGCGAATTATGGCCCTAGCCAGTTCTTGCAGGCAGTGTAAATAATTAGTGATCAATTATTAATTATATATATCTTTTGTTTACAAGGGATCTGCCTCTATTGTACGTTTCTTGAGCGGAACGGAGACAAGTGCCATAGGATAGTGGCGACAGAAATACTTTTGAGCACGAGACAAAGTTAGGTAGGTACTTATCGTTTGAGTATTCGGGGGTAAGAGTACGTTTCCACTGGAGCGAAGCGGGGCGGAGTGGAGCGGAGCGGACCGTCTATTGACCAATTACGGTGCTCAATTAATTTTATTTCAACATTCGTTCAACGTTGGGAGTGGGGCAGAGCGGATTTTCAAATGAAACAAATGAATACGCAGCCCCGAATTGGACAGAGCGGAGTAGAGCGGAGCGGGGTGAAGTTGAGCGGACTTTCAAATAAAACAAAAATATTAATACTTAGGTACGCCTCCGTACAATATGTCGGGGGCGTTTTGTTGTTATGTCAAATCAGTATCTATGGACTGGTATTTAGTAGTAATTTTCTCGTTTGCAACTAGTCAAAACATCAACTCTTTCAAAAGAACAAGTAATGTCAAAACACAGATTTTGTGTGAAGATAATCATCACTTTTACAAAACCATGTATGCTTTTATATTTGAATTTATTTCCGAATACTTATTGTTAATCGGTTTCTTTGGTTCAACATTCGAAAGATTTGAAGTTGCCCCTCATCAATCACTTGTTGTCATAGTAACTCATATTTATTTAAAATTATAGTAACAACTTGACGTGTGATCGCTCTAAGAGATTGACTTTGACTGATCAGAATACGGCCCATTTACCTCTCTTCTGGCCACTGGCCTCTCCACTCCACTCCGCTCTGCCCCACTCTGCTCCCTGCCAATGGAAACACTTATCACTTTTCATTGCTCTTCTTCGCTCCACACCGCGCTGCTTTTAATGGAAACGCGGGTGCGTTAGAATCTCAGATGTGTATTGGCCTTAAACTAGCTAGTGTGCCAGGGTTTTTTATTCTAAACATTCTAATATTACTGTTCTTACCTATATATACTACTATTATTGTATTAGTTTTATTTTTTATTCTTAAATTTGTTTAATTTTAAGTATTATTACGAAAACGGCAATAATTATTCTAACTTACTTACGTTATAGGGATACTTAACCAATATACAGGACAAAAATAAAAATGTATTACAAAGTTATGTAATCTAATGTTATTCTTATAGTATTATTCACGTAATCGTTTTGTATGTCGTTACTTGTATGATAAATGATTAATAAAACTATTAAAATTATCAAGATGTTTCAATTTTTAAGATTTAAGGAACCTTTGCAATGTTTGCTTTTGTTTTGAATGCGCGAAATTTGTCAAAGAACATTCAGACCTATTCACTAGGCCTTATGAAATATGGCCAAGAAATACCAGAACCCGAAATAGAATTGTTTTACCACAGGTGCCGAGAACTACGTTATACACAAAGAACGCTTATGTTATGTGTGGGCGCATCTTCAATGCTTTACCTGAAAATTTTAAAAGCCTACCTACAAAGCTGTTTTTAAAGCCTGGTTAGTTGACAATAGTTTCTATACTGTAAATAACATTTTTAATAACCGCAATTAATAAATAATTAGGTAGAATCTTTCTTTTATAATAAAATTATAATAATAATAATTATAGATGTAAATTGAATTGGGTGGAAAATTTATATATTTAATATAATATGGTTTAAGATGCGACATGTTATATTGTAGGTAATAAGGAATATACAGACACATATGTGTGTTTTTGCATGTCACTATTAATGACTAGATGCTCTGGATCGGAATGTACCTACTTAAATTAATATAACACCTATAAATTGTACCACATCTAAAGCAAATAAATGATTTATGATTTGTTATTATTACAGAAGATACGGTACTATAGTGCTCGTGATTAATTCAGTGGGTAACTACTTTACCTACAGCTGGAGAAAACGATAAGTCTATCTTTCAAACATACAACTTACTTAACTAGAATCCCAAAGTTGGCATGCCAATCATTGACCTCTATATCTACTATAGAGATCAGTGATGCCTATAGTTTCATAGACGCCTATGTGTATCGGTCCTTAGGCCATCATCTATACTAATATTATAAAGAGGAAAGATTTGATTGTTTGTTCAAGTTTGTATTGAATAGGCTCCGAATCTACTGGACGGATATGAAAAATTCTTTCATAGTTATAAAGCTACACTAACCCCGGATGACATAGGCTATTTTTTATCCCTGTATTCCCACGGGAACGGGAACTACTTGGGTAAAACCGCGAGGCGTCCGCTAGTTTCAAATGAAGTAACAATCCAGTCGAACATCCGAAACGGTCTTTGTCTACTAACCAAAGATGGTTCAGAAGTTTCAATCTAAGCCCTGCGGATGACTCATATTAATTATGTAAGTATTGCTAGTTACTGCAATAACACAATGGGGATGTTGACTGTTATGTCAAATCAGTCTCTTTTTATAAAATGTCAAAACGACAAGCTCTTTAGTAATGTGTATGGAATAGCAACCTATTACGTCATAAGTTCCTATCGTCAAATCATTACTTTTAGTATTCGATTTCATGATTTTAAATTCTAAAACATGTTAAATTGTGGAAGAACACTTATTTTCACAGCATTTTAAGATTTTCTTTTACCTGATTAGTATAAAATCATTTACTTTTATTGTAGTCAACTACCCAATTGACTATGCAAGGAGTATCTATACCTAATGTATGACAAGAAAGGCGCAATTAAATATTTAATGATCTGTTAGATATATTTCGGGACTTAATCGCGTGAATTATTATTTTTCGAAATCGAAAAGGTTCGTACTTTTCATGCGTGTCTCTTGCATCGTGTCTTTCTTGCATCCTGTCTTTCTTGCATGGGTCGACCCGGGACCACGATCGGTGCAATTCGATCGAAACGTCGGGTAAATCAATCATCAAAAACGTTCGTACCTTTAAATAATGACGCGATTAAGTCTCGAGATATATCTTATATGTATAAAAATAAAAGTTTAAAAACAATAATTTAAAATCTGTGTGGTTTAATTTAGACTATTAGTCGACAGCTGGTTCATATTACAAAAGCATGACAATCACGCTACATGTGCACCTAATTGAATATAATAAACTGATAAGATGTATGATTCAGTTCGCAGTTTACCTAGTGTTGTCATATGACAATTTATTTACTGCGGGATATGACGGCTTAACATACCTACTACTATATAATATTTGTCGGGAAAGATAACAGTGGATATTAGGCTATTTTAGTTCTTGTTTTTCAAGCAATAAAGTTGCAATTGGTAGGGCATTTACTAGCCACATTTCCCATTGATATCATTTGATTAAGTGCACCAACACCAGGAAGTTATACCTATCTGTTCTTAACCATTCTAAAATTCATTGAAGTATATTTTTATAAGTTCAAACATTTTCTAAAATACATTGTTCTTATAAATTATCTTTCAACACTGATAGTGTCATAATAAATCTATTTGAATAATAGCCTAACAAACAAGACAGGACATTTTTAGATTTTTTGAATATCTTAATGTCATTGCTCTCTAGTATACAACATAGCTAAACAGTAAACATGCAGACTGAAAAAAGCTCAATTGCCAATTATACCTACGCTGTGTAATAACGTAGTAAAAATATCACAAATACAGACTACATCAGTCTGTATGTTGTTATCGCAACCGTAATGTTACTGGCAAAAAAATGCTACGTTGGTTATAAGATGCTAGGTTCATTCATACGCATACCCAATTGTTGTACCTACCCAGGGGGGGGGGGGGTTTGGGGGTTGATTCCCCCTTTAAATTGCAAAACGCATATACAGTACAGAATATGTAGGTACTGTCGGTGTATAATCTGTTATACACCCTTTCCTGAGTTACCACTTGTTACATCCACTTACAATGTACCTAAAAACAATATGTGCGTAACGTGATAAACAAATCTATCCCAAGGGAACCGTACATCTCTGTGGCAAATTTCATGTAGATCCGATAAGTCTTTCTAGTGTTATTGAGTAGATAACATACCTACATCCATCCATTTATCCAAATTTTGGTATAAATGTTGATAAACTTTCGCGATTTGTACACATTATTAAAATATATATATTACGGGTCTTAATCGCGTGAATAATTTAAGGTAAAATACCTTGTTTATTGCCCGACGTTTCGACCGTATTGCAACGGCCGTGGTCACGGGAAGACAATCGAAACGTCGGGCAATAAACAAGGTATTTTACCTTAAATTATTCACGCGATTAAGAACCGTAATATATATATTTTAATAATCAAATTTTAGTATTTAAAGTATTAGGGTACAGATGGGTTATGCCGGTCATTTAAGGCAAATTAATCACAAATCTGATAATATTCAATGTATCTTTATAAATCTTTTTACATATTAAAGAAATCACAAAATCATAATATTTTGGGATAACATTCAACGCCACCTGATCCCTAACTAAGCAGAGCTTGGGCTTGAGCAAAAAAATATCAAAATGTCAAAACGTGTGTAACAGAATAAGCCACCGTGCTCATCACACAAAGTTTTATCCTGGGTGGGAGTCGAAACCACGACCTCCAGCTTAGCAGTCAGGGTCACTAACCACTAGACCAACAGGCCAGTCAGGAGATCAATAAGCATAACCAATTTAACACAATGAATATTTAAAAAATAAACGACTTAGACCGGTATTAAACACTACGGCAGGTAATACCGGTCACTAGGGTTATCAGGGCCCGGTCCAGAAGGGGCATGCCTGGCAAATGCCCCGAGCGGCGAAAATGAAGGGCGGCAAAATTCATTCTTACGGAATGCTTATGGAGTGGGAGGGGGGTGCATTTTGTTTCACTCAACTACTAGTATAGTATTATATTATCTGTGATCCAACACTGGCGAAGTGTGAGCACGCACAAATAAATTCATTCTGGCGCACAAGAGCAATTGTAATGGTCTAAGAAATTCGGTACATAAAGCAATCGACTGGGACGTGAACCCGTGACACCCCGCAGTATCCGCCTATGCTAGTACCTACCGCCGTGTTTTTCGCAAAATGTATTTTGTATGACTTATTTATGTAATTCTCTATTCAGTTTATTGAAATAGCATACCTACAGTCAATTACCATACTTACGCACTGGCAACTATCCAAACATCAAAACTCCGAAATCGTAAGGGAAACGTGTCGCTATTCATATAAGCGTTATTAATAGACGGCCGTGGTTTATGGTATTCCATTGAAATTATTTTAATCACTGACTAGCCGACCGCGCAACTTGGTCTGCGTAAATTTTCCCCGTTTTTGCAATATTTTTCATTGCTGCTCCGCTCCTGTTGGTCGTAGCGTGATGCTATATAGCCTTTAGCCTTCCTCGGTAAATGGGCTATTTAACAGTAAAAGAATTTTCCAATTCGAACCAGGGGTTCCTGATATTATTGCGTTCAAACAAAGAAACAAACTTTTCAGCTTTATAATCTTAGTATAGATATCTGTAGAGTAGGCTTGTAAATGTTATAGTTTTTCTACATAATTACATATGTTTATAAAGCCTAAGGTTAATCCTTTGTTATCAATCAGATTACCACTTGAAAGCCGAGTAGATATTCAATAGGTTCTGTAAGTTTGTGGAATCTATGTTTGTCTTCGCCATATGTAATACTACAACTGGTGAACTAATCTTCTATACTAAAATCAAGCTGAACAGTTTGACACGTTTTTTGAACGGGCACATCTCTGAATATGTTGAACTGATTTATATGAAACTATTGCAGGAAACTGAAGTGGCAAAAAGGATCTCGAATGGTGACCATGACTTGGCAGACGCAGTGTGGATCACGACACCAACGATCTGGTCAAAGCAGTCAGGACCAAATGAATGATTGTGCCTGGTCACAACTGCTTTGACCAGATAGTCTACAGACACCCATTTTTGAGCAAAGGCCTCCCCCAACCGTTTCCAACAGTGGAAACGGTTGGGGGAGGCTTTTGATCAACAATGGGCGTCTGTAGACAGAAGAAAAAAAAACTAAAATAGCTTTAGCCTGCGTCTCCGCCCGCGTATATGGCGGTTATTTCAATAAACAATAAGCACACACAGTAAAGCCACGATTTTCTTCGAGATGTGAGACGGTAGCCAGAAGAAAGAAGAACATAAGGTTACCTGGCTCCTGGATCGTTTAAAAAATATGTTAATTTATTAATTTAATGTGCTACTTAATTTATAATCATAAAGAGAAACGCTGAAAGTAAATAATTTGACCATAGAAAACGTGACGTCATATGCTAGCATTCCATAAAAGTTTGTACAGAGCGGCTTGTTTTTGACGTTTCTTAAAAAGAGGCGGATTTGACTTTGGTCAAATACCCTATTCAGGCGTAGTCATTCAGAGAAGGTACCACCAACCTATTAAGTTGGTGGTGCAGGCTGATAAAGACTAATGACTTATTGAGATACCTAGATATTTTTATTCTGATGATAAAGTAGGTGCCTGACATTCACATAGAATTAAAAAGTTTAATTTTATAGAGATTTGGAAGCATTTTTCTTCGTCCTCACCTGTCATCTGAACAAATAAGAGATAGTCTTTGTTTAACCTCGTCCGTGCACTCACATGATTGTTGAAACGATACCACTGGCCTCTAACATCGTGACTGTTTGTGTTTACCCTTCAGCTGTTGACTGACAACGCGACGAGTCAATACTGGACTTATGTGCTAGTTACCTGTGTCTGCAGATAGATTTGGCGAATCGTAGGTGACTAACGCAGTCTATGTTAATGTACGATAGGTGAAAGTAGTTTAATTAGAACAGTTGGTTGTGGTGTAAGCGCCAACTTGCCGAATTCTTGATACTTAGATATTTTATTCAGGGATGCGTTAATAAGTTGTTCTGTTTGCAGTTTAATCAGTAAGCAAGGAGCTATCTAGTAGATGTACCTAGTTATATGTAATAAGACTTATCGACTTAAATCGATTCTTATGAAAATATATATATTTATATATATATATTACGGGTCTTAATCGCGTGAATAATTTAAGGCAAAATACCTTGTTTATTGCCTAAGTCTACCCGTGACCACGGCCGTTGCAATACGGTCGAAACGTCGGGCAATAAACAAGGTATTTTACCTTAAATTATTCACGCGATTAAGACCCGTAATACCTTTTATATTTTCATAATGTGTACAAATCGTGAAAGTTTATCAAAATTTATATCGACTCTATCAAAACTGATGAAAAGTCATTATACCTATGGTTGAATTTCTACGAATAGAAAAATCTTAGTTGGGGTAGAATACCCGGTATAATTTAGTCTGCGATGGAAATATTAGTTACGAGTAGTTAAACCAAACTATTACCTATTTTCATTTTACCCGTGCAGATAAGATTGGGATCTATTCATACTTGATTATTATTTTCTAATAAATCTAGGTAGGTACCTACCTACTTAATAATATATTCGGAACACTTCAAAGCTCATATTGCGGTGTTGTAACAACAGATAAAACACCAATTATCTAGTAAGGTACAGATGCCGCTATCTTTCGATTCTTAACCAGGTACCGAATGAACCTATGCAACGAATTAAACGTTATCGATATAATTTCCTAAAGTTTTAAATAAGTTTTCACTCGAAAAGGGATAGGTATCATGAAAAGAAATAACTGTGAAAACACATGATGTGTGGAGGACACATGAATAAGTTCTTAAAGGTGCCTGTCTTTAACTAAACCCGGGTCCAAGGCTCTTGCAATGCTTGGTACCCGTTATAATGTCTGGAACTTGTCACTCGAGGACGGGCGGACGAGTGTTTACAGGTGGTCTTCCTCTTGGTCGTCTAACCTCATGTCCCCATTATAGTATAGTGCTACAAAGATCTTTCAGCGCGTGGCCAAAATCAAAACTAACGCCGCCATCTTGTAAAGCGCCTTCATGTCAATGTCATCCGAGTGCCGTTGTCTAATATTGTAACTCATTGCATTGGCACTCCATTGACACGTGGCTGAAATCAGAACTAACGCCGCCATCTTGTAAAGCGCCCTCATGTCAATGTCATCCAAGTGCCATTGGTTAATATTGTAACTCATTGCATTGGCACTCCATTGGCACGTGGCTGGAATCAGAACTAACGCCGCCATCTTGTAAAGCGCCCTCATGTCAATGTCATTCAAGTGCCATTGGCTAATATTGTAACTCATTGCATTGGTACTCTATTGGCACGTGGCTGAAATCAGAACTAACGCCGCCATCTTGTAAAGCGCCCTCATGTCAATGTCATCCAAGTGCCGTTGTCTAATATTGTAACTCATTGCATTGGCACTCCATTGGCACGTGGCTGGAATCAGAACTAACGCCGCCATCTTGTAAAGCGCCCTCATGTCAATGACATGCAAGTGCCATTGGTTAATATTGTAACTCATTGCATTGGCACTCCATTGACACGTGGCTGAAATCAGAACTAACGCCGCCATCTTGTAAAGCGCCCTCATGTCAATGTCATTCAAGTGCCATTGGCTAATATTGTAACTCATTGCATTGGCACTCTATTGGCACGTGGCTGAAATCAGAACTAACGCCGCCATCTTGTAAAGCGCCCTCATGTCAATGTCATCCAAGTGCCATTGGTTAATATTGTAACTCATTGCATTGGCACTCCATTGACACGTGGCTGAAATCAGAACTAACGCCGCCATCTTGTAAAGCGCCCTCATGTCAATGTCATCCAAGTGCCAAAAGATCCTTATAGCACTATATTATTATGCTGGACTGGCTACTTGGCATTTGAAATTGTTGTCACTTTTTACGGGACAAAGTGAAAACAATTTCATATGCCAAATAGAATGACCGTCCTGTGAACTTTTTTGACACTTATGACAAATGGTTGTTCTTCTTCTTCTTCTTTAAATTGATGGCAATCTAGCCGTTTTAACAGCTAATATCTGCCAGTGTCAAGTATTTATGCGCTTATTACATGCACAAAGTCTCGTTCATAATCAATTATCACGCATTCAATTCATTTTTCAACCGACTTCAAAAGGAGGAGGTTCTCAATTCGTCTGTTTTTTTTTTTTTTTTTTTTTTTTTTTTTTTTTTTTTTTTTTTTTTTTTTTTTGTATGTTTGTTCACCGATTACGCAAAGACGGCTGGACCGATTTGAAAAATTGTTTTTGTGTTTGAAAGGGTATACTTCCAAGTTGGTCCCATTGTCATCAGATCACGATCTGATGATGGGATCTTGGAGAAATCGAGGGAACTCTTAAAATATTAAAGGCACACCTACAGTGATTTAGGTATATTTCATAGTGATTCGTGCATTTACTCTTAAAAAATACCAATTGGTGAAGTGGAACTGATGATGAAGACCACAAATGACGAGCAGACCTATTCAATATTTCACAGTTTGCGATTCAATTACTTTAATATGGTATTGAGTAGCACTTTATTCTCGTTATACCTACTACTATTCCACATTGTAATAGAGCTGATAGTGAACTCCTCAACAATTAACGGCCCTGCATCGGGGTGAGCAATATTTTGTAAAAGGATTTCAGCAGTTGACATAAGCCTATTGTAACTTAAGTGAATTACAAACCAACCCACTAAAAAGTGAGAAATAAAAACTTTTTTACAAAAAAATATCACCGACTTCTAAAATAAATACAAGGCAACTAAAAAGCAATAAATAATATACCTAGAATAACAAAAACAAATTAAACATTTTGAAGTTGGTGCCGAATAAAACATAAAGACCACCAGTTCATGGCACCAACTTCAAAATGTTTAATTTGTTTTTGTTATTCTAGGTATATTATTTATTGCTTTTTAGTTGCCTTGTATTTATTTTAGAAGTCGGTGATATTTTTTTGTAAAAAAGTTTTTATTACAAGTTAAACTCGGAGCTGTAAAAATAATGACCTATCAGTTTGCCGCATTTATACAACTCAAATGGATGTTGTTAATAACTTTATTACCGTCCAAATGTCAAATTCAAATGGAAGTTTTGTTTTGTCGGCGGGACATGTCGACCAATCGCGGACTTTTATAGGCAGGTTTTGAAATCATGTGACGTGTGACAATTTCTATTTATTAGCCAAAGAATTATCGCAATAATCATAACATTGATGCTTCTTATTATGTTATATTAACACCAATGGGGGGTCGTGAAGCTGACTGGTAAACAGCAGACGTCATCAATAGGTAGATACTATCATAACAACTTCGTACCTATATTTCTACTGTTTATTTCTACATACACATACGTATTTACTATAAAATGGTTGCGGCTTCAGTAGATATGTTACAGTAAATTTGATTAATTTAGTGGCTATATATAGTAACTACGAACTTTGTATAATAACAACACATTTTGAATTATGAAATCGCGCGCATTGCACGTTTTGAAGAATAAAATTTGCCCGATATTCAAACAGTTTTTATTCTTCAAAAACGTGCAGTGCGTGCGATTTACAAACTAGGTGCACTAGTTTCCCTTCGAGAAAAGTTTAAAGATATAGGTATCATGACAGTTGCATCTCAGTATATATTTGCAAACATTATGTTTGTTAAACAAAATATGGATTTATATCATCATTCTGCATATTTATTTATTTATTTATCTTCTTGCACACAAAATTTGTACAAAGGCGGACTTAATGCCTTAGGCATTATCTACCAGTCAACCTTAGGGTGATGCAGAGAGCTGTTTGAGGTGGGTGCTTAATCGACTTATATTTCTAATGCTAAATAAGCAAGAAAGTGATTAAAAAAAAGTAATAATAATAAATAAATAATTATAAAAACAATACCATACATATAAATATATAAATACACATACCTACACACACAACATACCAATACATACATTTACATACATAATACATACTCATAACTATACAAATACATACATATTATACATATATAACCATAGATTACAATAATTGTGATGATTCCGCCAATAACTTCGTATAGAAATTACGTACTTGGAACTTAAAGGTGACACGAGTTGTAGACATTCTTATTTCGAGAGGAAGCGCATAATTCTATAGATATATCTGTATCTAACACCAAAACATGGTCGAAAATAGGGCCTATCAACAGACAAGCATAAAGCGTCAGCCTGAAATGGCTGATGCTTTATGCTTGTTTGTTGATACTAAGTAGGTAAGTATTCTATGACTTACTTTGGACACAACACGTCACACAATCACTCCATAGAACGCCTTGTCGTACAGGGTAAGATCGAAGGTACAAGAGCATGCGGTGGAGCAACCAGATTACCTAAATCTGCAAACACGCATCGCAAATCTGACTGTTGCATGATGACCACGGCCACTCTGCCAAGAGTGAACCGAAAAAGAAGATGAAGTACCAACGTATTTATCTACTTAAAAACCGGGCAAGTGCATGCCGGTCATGCACAATGTAGGGTTCCGTAGTCCCCCTACCCCCATCCAAATAATGCGGCTTATGAAGTGGGTTTTCTGTTGTTTTTGTTTCATACTTACATCGTTATACCTAGTTAATAATAATTTTCAATGGAATTTTTGCAAACATTTTGTTACTTCTCATTTGATCAACTGTTACTCGTAAACTTGTAAAGCCTACTTAGCTGTGATAGTTTTCCTTTTAATTTCACTATATATATACACTACTACCGTGTTTTTTGTCACATACCCAGCAATAAAAACGAGACTCGAACAAAAATTTGCCCTTTAAAGCTTAATTTTTCAAAAACGGATCCTTTTAAAAGATATATCTAACAATACCCCACACGATGGGGTAGGTGAGAATAAAAAATTACATCCCCACTTTACTAAAAAAATGTTTTTCAATATTTTATTCTTTCACTTTGTCGGCGTAAGTAATATATGTATCCATGCAAAATTAGAGCCTTCTAGCAGTAACAGCCTCTGAGCTAAGCTGCGGATGGACGGATGAATGGACGAAAAGACATGGCGAAACTATAAAGGTTCCGTTTTGCTATTTTGGCTACGGAACCCTAAAAATGATAGGAATATATGTTGACAAACTTTCGCAATTTATACACATTATGAAAATATATATATTACGGGTCTTAATCGCGTGAATAATTTATGGTAAAACACTTCGTATGCGTAAATTTTCCCCGTTTTTGCAACATTTCTCGTCGCTGCTCCGCTCCTATTAGTCGTAGCGCGATGTTATATAGCCTATAGCCTTCCTCGATAAATGGGCTATCCAACAAAAATATTTTTTCAAATCGGACCCGTAGTTCCTGAAGTTCCTGAAATTAGCGCGTTTACACAAACAAACAATCAAACTCTTCCGCTTTATAATATTAGTATAGATATATTTTCATAATGCTATGAATAATAACTTTTAAACTTACGCGTTGCAATATAAATACAATTAGACCGGGTTACACCGACCGTGGTCACAAACTGACTGCTTGTGACCACGGTCGGTGTAACCCGGTCGAAACGTATAAGGTAAATACTTTACCTAGGTTAAACGCGTTTATTCCCGTGTCAAATTGTATTTATGATATGAATAAATTTGAGCGTTCTGGGTACCTATACTTTACATAGGTACATTACTTATTATATTATACTATTACGTGTTGAACTGATTATCAATTTAAGAGCATATGAGGCAAACAAACCTATTATCGTCTCAACCAATAACAGGTGACTACTGAATGTTAAGTGATAATGACGTTATTATACCAAATATTTACGTTTAAGTATGTCTCATTATAGGCAGTGTTACCGCCAAATAAAGAAGACTGTCGTTTAGTTATGCAACATTCAGAACAATATTGTAATCTAGGCATTCTTATATACCTACACTATATCTTTATTTTTCTTCTAGTGCATCTCCACTAATAAAGGTCTCAAATCTATGTCCACCTTCTGATGTTACAAAGGTCTGATGTGAAATATATTTACCTACATGTATAAAATAGTGCATTATGTTATAGGTGCGGTAAGTTAAAAATTACAGCCGCAGCAGAGGCTGTAATTATCAAAGCGCACGTATGTCATACGACGTTTTATAACATATTTGCGAGGAAATAAATAACATTTTCAAATAAAAACAATACAGTGAAAAAAAAGCACGCGGAATAATTTTTACTTGTTCACAAATTAGCGACGCGCGCGCATCAGCGCTTTTTTAAGGCCAAGGCACAAAAACAGCCAGTATTACTAATAAAGTAAATTAATATTTTTGTGTTTTGTTACAGATAAATGGTTGTAATTTAATGGTTTAAATTAATCAATTTAAAGAATTAAATGTTTATTTATTATATTTTATCTCTCAAAGTTAATTTTATTCATAAAATGTTGACCACTTTGCTGACATAAAAACTCTTTGGTAAGATTTAAAAAACTACCGTTCGTTTTAAACGGAGCATCTTGATAAACCGTGCGTTTTACATTACAATAACGCACAAGTACCTACGTAATGAGATACATTGCGATATTGAAATTGGTGAAATAAGAGACCCTTTACGAGCAAATGTGTTATAAAAGTAGCATTAAAATGCTTTAGAAATTACAAAAAGTAATCTTTACATATTGCAAAACAACGTCGCTTCCCACTGTCTGTCCCTATGTACGCCGAGGTGTTTTAATCTACGCAACTGATTTGGTTGATTCCGTTAGGGTTCCGTAGTAAAAAAGTTCCACTATGTTCGTCTGCCCGTCCGTCTGTCTATCCCTATGTTAGCTCAGAAAAATACTTACTGCTAGGAAGCTGCAATTTGGCATAGATGTGCATATTATTTACATACTATTTTTGAGATAATTTCTTCTGGATGGTTTATTTACGTGGGTCACTGGATAAGTTTTAAGACGCTTGTAATTTTAAAATGGAACGAATCTGTATTATATATTTTTATATCGAATACAAGTACCTGGTTGCTGGTTTAAAAAAAAATGTTCCACTCATTTTACTACGACGGTTCCCGCGTTTTTCTTTGCAACGATGGATCTTAACCGCTTGCTTTTATATTTTAAATTCAATTTCAAAACTTTGCCTTAAACGATTACAATCTGCGTTAGGGGAGTGTGTTCCATCATGAGCAACAGTTTTTACATGGTTCAGTGAATTTAAAAAGGTTAAAACAAATGAAAAACAAACCTTGTAGATGACCATAAAATTGGTCGCCCACAAACGGCAGTAACTGCAGAAAATATGGGGACTACTGAAACGATGGTGCGAGAAAACCCACGAATTACTGACTCGGACATCGAGAATAATCCGGGGAGCTATAAAATTATTTTGCATCAATATCTTGGAGTGGGAAAGCATTGTTGTCGTTGGATCCCGCGTTTGACCGACACTGAAAATCAGGCCCGTGTTGTGTTTAGGTGCCGCGAAATGCATCTACGATTTCAAAAAAAAAAAAAAATTTTAAAATTATGAATAATTAGCTGATCCGCTCAACTTCGTATAAGTTAATTTTCCCCGTTCTTGCAAAAATTTTCATTACTGCTCCGCTACTATTGGTCATAGCATGATGTTATATAGTGTCTGGTTTCTAAGTACAAGCTCTGCTTAGTTTGGGGTCAGATAGCGTTGTGTGAGTTGTCGCAATATATTATTATTATTAAAAAAATACCGACACATGAGACACAAAGTTGTTAAAGTGGTTGAACAGTTTGTAAAGCTAAATAAGCAACCCGATAAAACAAGGTTTCTAAATAAAACTCTACCAAAATACAACCATGTTCCAAAATACTTCTTACGTATTTTATTAATATTCATAATTACACAAAGAAATCAAAATTACATATAAAGGTCATCTCGTAGCAAATCATATGGCTACGCACAATAACGTAGGTCAATCGTAGCACGTTTATTGATCAAAAATTTGAGATATTCGTATCACAAATTTTATTACGAGTTTATTACTTTTATTACGAGTTTATTACTTTTATTACGAGTATAATATTTGTTTATTTTACTCTCTCACACAGAAAATAGTTTACAGATGGTTCGAACTAGCTCCGAATAGATTAAAATTGAATTGGAGTGTATCTGTGTGAGAGACTGGTATCTGTACTAGGTAAACCTGTATGACAGATTACCAGCCTCTCCTGACTCTAGTTACAGTACGATCAACGTATCTTGACCGGATTGAAGTTAGGTTATTATCACTTTCGCGCATGTCATAGAGATGCGACCCTAAAATTACTTACGAAAACGACTAAATATGTTTAATCGATTAAAAACACTAACAACATTTTTATTCAACAATATAAAAACACTATTTAAATCAGTTCATAAAAGTTTAAATTTAGAACAGTTACAGTAAATACTAAAGAAACTTTGAAAAACAATTTCTTTAGAAAAATAATCACAAAAAATCATGAGTTAGTAATACTAATTATGACAATGTAATGCGTAATCGCATCTCTAATTCTCTTGGTTTAGTTAGTCGCCTCCGCCTCCCGCTTCCTGTCACCATTTACTTCCAAAAAATGCATCTGCGCAACCACTTGTCGCCTACTTCAGTCCGGCCTAGTTACGTTGATCGTACTGTAAGAAGGTGTTTGTATTGTGGTTATGGTTGTACAATTCAGCTACGAGGGAACTAAAGAAGATTTTCCATTACTTCGTAGCTAAGAGATTTTAACCACAAAGTTTTTAAGTGGTAATCTTGCCCTGTGATATTGTGTTATAAACTTTTTTTTGATTTTGAAGTGCATTTTTTCAAATATGGCGTCAGAGAAGTAAGTATTTTTTAAAAATTTTAATCTTAAATCTAGAATAAATTCCAAAGGAGGCTATAGTCGGCAGTTTCTTTTAAAATATGAACGGGTACAAATAGTGTTCCATTCTTAAAATAACTTTTGTTTTTAATTAGGATGAATGAGTTACCGAAATTACTCTAAGTATTTAATTATGGATTGTTTTTTTTTTACAATTTCATCAAGTTTTTTTAACTTTAAGTAGGTATATAATTATATGTATAGTGTAGCTGTGTTTATGCAACTTATGAACATATTTCATCATTTTTCAGCATGTTATTTCAAGATTGTTGAAACATTATATAAACCTCAGAACAGAAGAAAGAATCGTAAACTATAATGTTTAAAATGCAATCAGATGAGCAAACAAACTTCAAAAGTTAACTAAAAGTAATAAAATATTTATATGTACACGAAATTAACCAATTTTTTTTGAGGTGCCTATACTACAAGTATAGGCAATACACCTAGATTTGTATTAAAATTATGACCATCATGGTTGATCCTTTTGTATTTGTCGATATTACATAATCTCTTTTTTTTATTTGATAGGTATTTTTTGACATATAGACCAGGACTGCGCCATCCCTTAAAATTCAAAAGTAAATATTTACTGCAAACCGCGAAAGAGAGAAAATCTCGTGCGGCCTTTGACAGATATAGTGCACAAAGTAGCGTTGTCTCTTTCTAGAGGTGGTCAATTTTGTAAGCTTATGGCGCAGTCCTGTTCTCTACGTCAATGGATAGTACCTACAGTTGTTATGTGCTAGCACCATAGACTTATAGACCTGGACTGCGCCACAAAGTTAATCACTCTCTAGAAAGAGATAATGCTACTTTGTGGACTATAAACAACATAATACTTACTCGTTAACCGATAATAATATTAACCTATCTACCTAAGCAGAAAGTGAAGTATAGTATAACGGAACCACTGGGATTAAAAAATTAAAATATTTATTTGTTTATAGTCCCACGGAACTAATGGGAAAAAATCCTACTAGTGCCTTAGTTATTTAGGTACAAAAACAGAATTTATGTAGGCATCTGCTTCTAACAAATTATTATTAAGTAGAAATTTTCATATTTTCTTGTACAAGTAAACATTAAAAGCGTTTTAGCCAAATAACAAAGGCTTTTCTGTCCTCTAGTTTATATAAAGAAGTTACATTTATGTCTGGTGAGAAAATTATCGTTATATTGCGAGAAAAGCGCACTTCCCGGCAGTTCGCGCGCGGACGCTTACTAGATAGGACGTGCGGATTGATAATATGCGGTTATAACACATCGATATATAACTCGTATCTCGTGCCTTAAAGTTTAAAAAATAATGTGATATATATTTTTAAGTGTAATCTTGCCCTGTGATATTGTGTAATAAACTTTTTTGAATTTGAAGTGCATTTTTCCAAATATGGCGTCAGAGAAGTAAGTATTTTTTTTTTAATCTTAATTTTAAATTTAGAATAAATTCCAAAGGAGGCTATAGTCGGCAGTTTCTTTTAAAATATGAACGGGTACGAATAGTGTTCCATTCTTAAAATAACTTTTGTTTTTAATTAGGATGAATGAGTTACCGAAATTACTCTGGAAAACAGTTTTCTTAGGTTTAAAGAAATGTTTAGCTTTTAATTTGGTAATAAACTGAACAATTAGGTCAACATAATTTTTTTTGTGAAAATCGAACTATAACACTTCAAAAAATAACGGGAACACTATTGCAAATATTTTGGTTGTTTACAAACGAACCCACATAGAAAGACGAAATGTTATTTCATGACGTGTCTATACCGCATTTTATTTTGAAATGAGAATAAAAATATATCGTAGTACACAGTCATATAATAATGAAGTTCAAATAAGTTCACAATAATATTTAATTATTAATAACTTAGTTTATTAATCAACCTGTGTGTGTTGGTATCGGTACAATACATAGTAAACTCGTTATCTTTGTGGGTTACTATTGACGATTTGACTATCCAAATACACATTACCGGCATTCTATATCTCAATATGTATTACAAACTCTTGAACTATTAAGGAATAAAAAAAATAAGGAATGGGGCTTAAAGAGGAAAAGCTGGAATTTAAAGAGGTGTTCTGTTGTCTCAACGTAATTTGGCCTAATTGAACTTGGCGACAAGTGGTTGCGCAGATGCAGTTTTTTGAAGTAAATGGTGACAGGAAGCGGGGCGCTGGCGCGAAAATTAAACCAAGAGAATTAGAGATGCGATTACGCATTACATTGTCATAATTAGTATAACTAACTCATGTTTTTTTGTGATTATTTTCGTTAAGATTTTTTTACTGTAACTGTTCCAAATTTAAGTTTTTATGAACTCGTTTATGTAGTATTTTTTATAATGTTGAATTTAAATTTTGTTAGAATTTTTAATCGATTAAATATAGTACTTTGAGAGTAATTTTGGGGTAGGTAGCATCTCTATGACATGCGCGAAAGTGTTATGAATTCTTCATCGTGATATTTGATGTAGGTACAGTGGGTCTTCTGTTAACCACCTACATCGCTTCTCTCTATTCTTTTTTCCTTCCAATACCGAACCAACTGACTTTAAAAACAGTGTTAAGAAAAAAAAAATAAGGTAGGTACTCTTGTGATTTCCAATATATTTAACTGTATTCTAATTTTGCTTATTAATAAAAATATATTTTAATTTTTAACACTTACCAAACAAATCAAAACAAAATCCTAACCTTTGACTCTAACCTAACAAAGTACAATTTGATCTAAGAATATAGATCTAAATATTTTTTTTTTTATTCTCATGCTTTTTAATTAGCAAGCATGCTTGCGTCGTTCCGCTATATACCTAATACGATAATCTGATACCTATTATACAGTTAAACACTGACTGTCTACAAACAACCGAAAGTAGGTAAGCTCGATTTTTACCAGTTAGCATTCTATCTACAGGGTCCTTATTCACCATCTTTTTTTCGTTTTCGCGTCAAGCCGGCGCTTTTAACTGTCAAAATCTTGACATACTTATAGCGAGCTTAGAAATGCATCGCGCAGGCGCGCGGACATCTTTGTGCGCACCGCGCATGCGCCACTTCGCGTGAGCTTGCCGCGAAAATGAAAAAAAACATAGTGAATTTTTACCTCTCCGATGAGCTTTTGAGCTTCAAGCAATTCGCTTGCAATGAGCTTCAAAAATATTGTGTAATATTTTTAATTAATTTCTGTTAGAGTCACGCGTTTATTGTATATTTGAACTTCACGAACACTCGATCTTATCGACTTTGATATAGGTACAATAATTATTTCTACATGTTTAACACTGAGCTGCGAAAACGTCACAAATCAGTTTGCCTATATTTCCGCAACCTATTTAGGTTATATCTTATTTTTCTTGTTTTGCATATTAGCTATATATATATACACTGACGGACTTATAAACTGCATCAAAGTAATAGACGACTTTGAAATAAATATTTTAACCAAGTATGCAAACTTTCTATACAGATTTAAATTGAAACCTCTAGATTGGTTCGTGAACTTTAAAACAGCGTAGGATCATATCTTTAAGTTTAAGTTTATGTACTGGAAAGGACCTTAAGACCTTTTTTGAAGAAAAAACAGAAGTTTAAGGAAAAATTGTTTAATTAAAAAATTGGTTTTAACAATAGACACAAACTTTATGCAAGGGTTTATTTGTGTTTTAATAAGGTGTATTACCCCCACGTGCCCTTATTACGGATTCTAATCGGTTCCGCATAGATTTTATAAGGGTTTTTAAAAGATCTTGCGGAATATTGTCCCATTCTTCTGAAAGTGCTGTTCTTAGTGCTGCCACTGTCGTAGGCGAAGGGTTTCTCGCATATACAGCTCTTTTTAAATTGTCCCAAACATGCTCGATGGGATTAAGATCCGGGCTGCGTGCTGGCCAATTCATTGTACGTATCCCAACCTCTTCGCAATAATGTTGAACTTGTGCAGCTGCATGCGGCCGGGCATTATCCTGCATTAAAGTAAAATTTTCGCCTATGAATCCCATGTAAGGCACCACGTGATCTTCTAATATCTCTGTTATGTAGCGATGTGCTGTCAAACCCCCTCTATTACCGTTTTGACGGACCATGTCTATGAACACAAGTTCTGTTCGCCCGTTCATCGATATGCCACCCCAGACCATACATGAACCGCCTCCAAAAGGAACACGCTCCTCAATGCAACTTTGAGCATATCGCTCCCCACGTCGACGATAGACTCTTCTGCGACCATCTGCACCATATAAACATGTCCTACACTCGTCCGTGAACAATACAGAGGCCCACTGCTCTTCTGTCCAATTCAGGTGATGACGCGCAAATCTTAAGCGAGCTTGTCTGTGAGCTGCAGACAACTTTGGACCATTTGCTGGTCTAAAAGGGGTGATAGCCGCTTCCTTTAACCTTCTTCTTATTGTTCGTGCACACACGTTTTTTCCACGCACTTCATTAAGCTCGGTTTTGATGTTAACTGACGTGAGGAAACGATTTCGCAGGGAAGTTGTAACAATAAATCGGTCATCACGACCTGTGGTTGCTCGAGTTCTGCCTGTACCACGTCTCCTCCTGTAAGAACCTGTCTCTACAAACCTTCTGTATATTCTACAAACCGTAGACTGGTTTAAATTTAAATTTCTACCAATCGTTCGTTGATCCAAGCCCTCCCGCACCAATGCTACAATTTGTGCCGCTTGTTCGGACGAAGTATCCATATTATGGTTCAAAAACTCTCGATGTGTTAAAAAACTAACCCAACAATTATGCTGGTAACAATAATTCAATTGACCAAACAAAAAAAATCAATGAGAATTAATTTAAAACTTTGCTATAAATAACACGCAAATCTGATACTACGAGTAAATTTTCTTTTCCCCGCTATATTCATTTGTTTCACCGCAGTTCTATTTTTAAATTTAATTTTTTTTTAAGATTAAGAGCCAGTCTTTCCATATTTATATAATTTAATCTAAAAAGTTTGCATACTTTTATAAAAAAATCCTTTTAGAGTAAACCTGAACTTTGATGCAGTTTATGAGTCCGTCAGTGTATATATATATATATATATATATATATATATATATATAGCTAATATGCAAAACAAGAAAAATAAGATATATATATATATATATATACTAGCTAACCCAGGCAACTTGGTTTGCGTTATTTTACTCCATTTTTGCAACATTTGTCATTGATGCCTCGCTACCCGTACCCGTAAACCTTCGTGGACTCATGCACAACACTTTGTTGAAGATCATCACATGATCAGATGCATATTTTAGGCTTCTATAAAGGACATACAGACAGACATTGATTTTTATATGTACAGATAGAAGTAGTGACAGTAATATCAACTTAATTTTACAATGATTTTTCACCATAAATTTTAACGTATGGTCATACATTTTTCCTTCAGAATATTGTTTAAATGTTGTTATCACTAATGTTTACAAACGATATCTCCTATAATCGTTATCAATTTATAAATAAATTTGTGGATCGATTAAGTTGTGTACGTTTCCGGTGATTTCGGATGTCCTATTTCAGATATTCGATTTTCAAATCAATTTATTAAGTAGGTAGGTACATACCCTACTATTGTGGAGGATGAGGTGATACGCCTCTCCAATACAAAGGGAGAATCCTCCAACCAGCGGGTCCATTCACGTATTTAAAGCAGTGCAGTTGCAGTTAAGTTTCGATTAAAACGGCCATTTTTGTTTTTTTGTAACTTTGGGATCGATCTCAAACGCTTTCGTCAAGTATGCGTCTCGAAAGCGCAATGTAGGTACCAGAATTAAATCAAGTTTTGTATAATCTTAGGATGTTTTTTTACCCTTTCACGCTTAAATTGTTCAGTTATTGCCCAATGTATAGCCACCACCACGTAAATCCCCCCCCCCTTCGAAATTACCCTCCACCTCCACCGAAAAATAATCCTATTTAGGTCTTACGCCAATAACTTGGTCCTTATTCACTATCTTTTTTTTTGTTTTCGCGTCAAGCCCGCGTTTCTAACTGTCAAAATCTGGTCATAATGGTATATGTATAGAGAGTTGCGCTTAGAAATGCATCACGCATGCGCGTACATCTTTACGCGCACCGCGCATGAGCCAGTTCCAAATGTTTTTTTTTCGTTTGAATCAGGATTGACCCCGATTGAATCAGGCGTCACATGGCGGAAATCCATCTTAAATAGATTATAAGGAAGGGATCCCACCACCCACATGATCTGCAAATCACCACGATTGAAGTAGTAAGGAAATGCCCTTAATACAACAATCGAAATAGATTGACAGACCGCACTCAAAAAGAGAGACCTGCAACAAAGAGAATTAGTGACAAGAGCTCTCACCAAGTCGAGTGGTAGATACCTACGGACCCTTGACTAGCAATATTCCGCTTCCACGAAGTACTTCAACCGTGGTGATTCACAGATTTAGGAGGGGGGATCCCTCCCTTATAATCTCTTACGCCAATGTAAACAAGCAATCTATAAAGCTGATAGTGGCAAAGTTGTTCAACTTCGTTGATCTAACACAGTGGTTCTCAAACTTTTTAAATGACGGAACCCTTTTGGGAAGCAAAATACTTGATGGAACCCTACAATAAAACAATTATTTTTATAAGTGTATTCTTTATTAATCAGCATAATAAAAGTACAATGTATCAGTTACTAATTATTATTTACTTCACCACTTGGTAAGGACAATAATAGAAAACATTAAAAAAGAAAAAATCTAACTAGTGGGAGGTATGAAACTGTTTTTTATTTTTCATCAATTGCTTGATATCAGGTTTGATGGAAGAAAGTTGGAGTCTCATATCAGCTTCGGCGTCCAGTCTATTGCGATATTTTGTTTTCGTGGCTGCGTAGGTAGAGAATCCTGTTTCGCACAAATATGTAGTTGGGAACGGGAGAAGAATATCCAGAGCCATTTGGCCAAGCATTGCATATTCATCTTGGATTCTGCACCAAAAATCATTAAGAGGCGTCGTTTTGAACAATGACTCCATACTTGTGTCTGATGACATTTCTAAAAGAGATTCATATATCTCATTTGACATGTTTTCAGGCTTTTCCAAGTTGGGTAAAAAAGGATTATGAATCCAGGAGTTCACTTTAATTTTTGTATTGTGTTCTTCGGGAAAATACTTTTCAAAAGATGCGCGCATCGAACTGAGATATTGGACCAATTCTTCAAACACATTATCTTCAAACATTTCTGAGTCGTTTTCGCTAACAAACTCACTGAGTAACGTAAAACTTTCTATTTCTTTCTTACCAATGCAAATGATCCAAAAATCTAATTTTCTTTTAAAAGCAGTTATTTTATTATAGGCCTGAAACACTGTTGTCTGTTTACCTTGCAACGATAAATTTAATTCGTTAAGTTTTTGAAAGATATCCGCCATAAAAGACAATCGGAACAACCAAGTTTTATCATACAAACGGTCCTTCAAATTAAAAGAAGTATCTGCTGAAAGAAACATTTGTAACTCGGCTCTAAGTTCAAATAGCCTTGTTAAAGTTTTTCCCCGAGACAGCCATCGCACTTCTGTATGGAGCAGCAGTGTTTTATGTTTGCTGCCATAATCTTCACACAATAATGAGAACAATCGGGATTGTAGTGGTCGTGATTTGATAAAATTAATTATTTTTACCGCTTCATCCATAACTAATTTTAGATTAGACGGCATTTGCTTCATCGCAAGTGCTTGTCTATGCAGAATACAATGACTGGAACTACAATTAGGCGCTTTATTTTTCATTCGTGACACTGCTCCTGCTGTTTTACCTGTCATCGCCTTGGCCCCATCTGTACAAATGTCAATGCAATTGTTCCAACTGAGATTATGTTCTTCAAAAAATATATTTATTTTATTAAAAATTTCTTCCCCGGTAGTGTTTGTAAGCAGCGATGAACACATAAGCATGTCTTCTTCAAAAGAACTTTTATATGGATATCTCACAATAACCAGCAGGATAGCCAAACCAGCGACATCAGTCGACTCGTCCATTTGCAAAGCGAATCGTGTATTTTGTAGACGTGTAACTAGTTCTTGTTTGACGTAGCTTGCCAGATCATGGATTCGTCGTGAAACAGTATCGTTTGATAGCGGAACAGTAGAAAGATGCTTTGCAGATTTTTCATCAAGCATTCATTTTGTTATGTCTAATACACATGGTTTTATTAATTTCTCAGCGATAGTGTGCGCTTCACCTGCTTGTGCAATGCGATAGCTAACTAAATATGATGCCTCCGTGGCCTTTTCGTTGGTAGTTTGTGTTACATGCATCATATTTTTTTGACTTTCTAATAACTGATCTTTTTTGCGAACAAAAAATTCTTTATTCTTGTCTTTAGTCTCGGGGTGTACGGTTTCTAAATGTCGACGCAATTTGGCAGGTGCCATGGAACTATTAGGAAGCAGTTTACTACAGAGCATGCAGAGAGGTGAGCCGTTGGAATCAACAAATCCGAAACTGATATAAGATTCATCATACTTCCTTTTTTTCGTCTTTGAAACCGTCGAGCTTGACGTCGTGGCACTCGTGGCATCATCTTCTGGATCGGTGATTGCTAAATTCTCCACGCGCATTGCTTTTGAACATTCAGCGTCATTAGAAGATGTTGTTGGAACACGTTTAACACCTTTAAGCCAACGTTCCATTCTTCTTTATTTATAATGTTACAAGTCAGGATAGTGGGGTTTAAATAATGCACAATCGTTACTGCGTATAAGAGACTAAATTTAGAACCTACAGGGAAGAAATGTATAAAACTGAGACAACAGAATACAGCAGGCAGTAAAACAATGAACACTAGTTTCTCGCTAGCGAGCTTGTAAGTAGGTAGTAACTTATCGCTCCGAACGCTAATCATCAACTGACGACGCCAACGCGCGATCGCCGCTTTTATACTTAGTCCTAGACTCGATCTCAAATATTCTCGAAAATACTCGAGTCGGCACCTTTGATAAACAAAAAGCAAAAATAAAAACAGAAATTTAAAAATAGCGTTGTAAACAATATCGACTTTATCCTTTGAAGTTAGAGACGAAAGTCGCTTGTTGACAACTATAGCGTCTAATTCAGAGGCGGCTTTTATCAAAGAGACTGAGCGCTTACAAGTATACTACCCGCTCGTTTTAAGTTTGCCGCTGGCGATAGGTATGAGTGTATGACGTTCGAAATTTTTTATTTAATTGTAACAATAAAAATTGTGTACGGTAGATATTTGGGTAAAACTATGACACATTATAAGTTTTGTTGTCACGTGGGGGAGGGTACGCGCATTCCACAGACCGGCAAACTTAGAGCGAACGCGTTGTACAAGTATAAAATTGTTGAGACCAAACTTATAAGATATTGTACCAGCTAATGTAACACAAGCTTATACAAATACAAATAAATAAATAAATAACATTCATAGCGTTTTGTCTCCGCGCGGCCGCGGAGTCCGCACAGCCGCGGAGCGACCAGAGAGAGGTGTTTTGATTTTTTTATTTCTAAATTCTTGCGGAACCCCGACAGAGGTATCACGGAACCCTAGGGTTCCGCGGAACACACTTAGAGTATAGCTGATCTAACAAATGTAATCTGTTTGGTCATTACAGCGCCATACACGTGTAATATTCATGTGGACTAAATAATGTTAATTTCATGTACATGAAGTGAAACAGTGTTGGCACTATTTTGGTACTATTTAAACCGACGTATGCTTTTAGTCATAAACTATTTAAAATAGGTCTTGAGTTGCCAATTTGCAAAGTGCAACGAGTACCTATAATACTTACGTATAAATATGCTGAAGAATACCATTTTGATCAGATGATTAACACAGCGTCACAAGAGCCTCAGCGTTTCCACTGGTGACTACACTCTCCACGGACGCTGTATCGTCTGGGACGCGATTTAGATGGCGCAAACATGCATAATAATATCTTGGGACAACTAACACAACGCTATCTGATCCCTAACTAAGCAGAACTTGTACTATGGAAACCAGATAACTGATAAACATACTTATTTATTTATAAATACGTACATATTATAGATAAATAATACCCAGACACAGAATAAACCATCGTGCTAATCACATAAAGTTTTACCCTGGGTGGGGATCGAACCCACGACCTCTTGCGTAGCAGTCGGATACACTCCCACCGCGCCACAGAAAGAGAAAAAGTCCAAAATCCGTAAGACGTAGATTTAGATATCAACTTTATTTCTTTAGTATAATAAAATAAATACTTACACGACAAACACTTCTTTTAGATTCGAAAACCATAAGAAACTATGAGAAATATGGGTACAAGACTAGAGTTTAATATACAGATATTAAATATTTTTATTATGGGCCAATAAATGTATGATGGATCCAAAACTTTGCGGGGCGTCATGCATCCGTTTGATAGTGTGTCGTAGACCTTTAGTATTGACTCGTAAACCCGGCTTATCAACGGTTGTCCACTGTAAATTGATAATTGTAAACTCGCTACATGTTTGCGAATTCATAAACAGTGACTTATTTTACTATAATATTGTGTAATACCTACCTATATGAACAAAAATAATATATATGTATATAAAAATAAAAAACCCGCCTACACAAAAAAGATGGAAACAAGATCGCCTACATAATTATATAATTTCATGCTGTTGGAGGCACTTTACTAAGTTCATCGAGATTCATTAATGGACAGAGTCTACCCGTGACCACGGCCGTTGCAATACGGTCGAAACGTCGGGCAATAAACAAGGTATTTTACCTTAAATTATTCACGCGAGTAAGACCTGTAATATATATATTTCTATAATTTATTTTTTATTTAATACTTTTTAGTAGTTGTAGGATGTAGCCGATGTAATAACGAACTTTTATCACAGCTATTGTCAAGTATTGAAAAAATAATGGTTGTTAACTAACTTTTTTAGTATAAAGATCATAATCATATTACTTATACCTTTTTGAAATGATTAAGATGAGCCCTTTAATTTGATACCCATATTGCAGTATTCGAAACAACTTTTTTTTCACACCTCTTTATTTTGACATCTCACAGCCGCCATGTTTTTTTTTTCAAACGTCACATTACTAAGAACACTTGGGCTATCAAGACGAACCTTACGATATCTTAATTGTATAAATGCGTTCAGTGGATTGTGAGATATCAGGTTATAAACAATATTACATACATATAAGATACGCGCGAAAAACATACAATAGATACAGACCCCGTGTAAACAAAAGAGTCCTATAGTATTTCATGCTTCTGTTAACAACCGCGTATTATTCTGACTTCTAATACCCAACATGATCGACGTAGAAGCGTTCTCTTGCAATGTCATTACCTTTTGGTAGGTGCCTACATTTGCGTTTCAGTTACAAGACAAAAGATCTCAAACATATAAAATACTAGCAGTGTTACTCGCGGTTTATTAGCCTATGTGTTAATCCAGGGTGTCAGCAAGCTCCATACCAAATTTTATTAAAATCATTTCAGCCGTTTATACGTGAAGAAGTAACAAACATACACACTCATATACTCACAAACTTTCGCCTTTATAATTTTAGTGTGATTGTAAGGTCAAATACAAATTTGGTTTCCGAAGTTTCGTCCGGCCGTGACTTCTGGGTTAATTCCGTGCAAATATACCTAAGTAGATATGTATACGACGACATTACATACGCCTTCAAATTGTTTACCGACTACAATGATTCTTGCATTCGTTTTCTTGTGACAGCGCCGGTACTCTAAGTCGACGTAAAACGAAATTCGACCACAAACTAGATGGTAATATAGAGAGCTAGCAGTATTCATTCAATACATTCGTTCCCGACTATCGTCAATGGAAAAAAAACTTCTTGTGGGGAATGAGACAAGACAGGTTTTGTATATCAGGTGGTTGAAATTTGTCACATTGATGGTTATTATTTGGTTTTATAATCCCTAAAGAAATTAAAATAGAATTTTCCAAATTTTAATCAAAATGAAACTTAACGCAGGTGAAACCACTTGGAAAAGATTCATTAAATTCTTATCGAGTCTCCAGCTGTAAAGTGTAATTTACAAGCGGTAGCCTAATGGCTAAGGCATCGGTCTCGCAATCGTGAAGTCGCGGGATCGAATCCTACCCATTATATTACCGACGTGAACCCACTCCTAACACAAGCCATTGAGCTTAGCTGGAGGGGTTAACAGGATTGCTAGTAATGTGGGACGAAAATCCCACATTGCTAGTTACCTCTTAAAAAAAAATGTGTACTTTTTTGGGAAACTATTATTATGAGTTAATGACGCTTTTCATAAGTTACACAATTTGGATACGTAACGAATTTGTGAGAGGTGCCATAGGTCTCATCATTGACACCTCGAAAATAGTCTCGAAGGAAATTACAAAAAACTTAGACAGACATTAGTGCCAAATTGCAAATATTTTTAAGAAAATTTGGAAAACGAATATTTTGTTTGTGGCGGATGTGCCGAGCGGTAGTCGACCGACTCACGTGCGCTTGCACATAGACCATAAACACACGTGCGTACGTTTTCTTTTTACATTCTATTTTCAAAATAGAATACTCGAAATAGATTTGTCTTCCTAATCTATGTAAGAGAAACCACGTTTTCTATATAGGGATATGTATATCTTTATACATATATTTCTTGTGTGCGTGTGTATGTCACTGATCTCCTCCTAGACGGCTGGACCGATTTTAATGAATTTTTTTGTGTGAGTTCAAGGGGATTCGAGGATCGTTTAGATTCACAATTGAACCCGATTTACAAAAAAACAAAAAGGGTCGAGACGAAGTTCGCCGGGACAGCTAGTATACCTTTAAAGAAAAACTGGTCCCAAAAAAAATGCCGAGCTTAGCTCGGTCATCCAGGTGGGTACTCAATTATCTATACCTAATGTTATAAAGAGGAAAGATTTGATTGATTGTTTATTTGTATTGAAAAGGCTCCGAAACTACTGGGCGGATTTGAAAAATTCTTTCATCGTTGTGAAGCTACACTAACCCCGGGTGACATAGGCTATTTTTTATCCCTGTATTCCCACGGGAACGGGAACTACGCGGGTGAAACCGCGAGGCGTCCGCTAGTTAATCATAAAAAGAAATACTATTGTATTTCATGCAGAAGTATGTGTACGAAACGGGCCGTTTTTGACGTTTCTTAAAAACATGCTGATTTGACTTCAGTCAAATCAAATACCCTTAGATTCTTTCTCACAGCTTACAAGTAGGTATAAATTCCATTCAAAAACAAGCGTATCATGTATTTTCGAAATCAAATACTATTCATATTTGAATCGTTATGAAGATTACTGACGGATATCTCGCGAAATCTCGTAAACCGTTTGCCTCTCATCTCGTGTGCAATAAGCTTTAATGACTTCTGGCTTGAAGCCCGCTGCCCTTCACCTTGCCTTATACTTTTGGCAGTAACACTTTGGTCTTTACAGAAATGGAATCACGTGTGGCCAGTGTGGGTTAAAAACTCAATTATAAAACATTGAGAAATATACAAAAGGTAAGTATATGGTCTGTTAATTGTACAACGTTGTGAATGATTGATTGATACTGATACTGTCTAGTGGTAAGTGACCCTGACTGCTAAGCCGGAGGTCGTGGGTTCGATTCAGGATAAAACTTTGTGTGATGAGCACGATGGTTTATTCTGTGTCTAGGTGTTATTTATCTATAATATGTATGTATGTAGAAATATATAAGTATGTTTATCAATTGTCTGGTTTCCATAGTACAAGATCTGCTTAGTTTGGCATCATATAGCGTTGTGTGAATTGTCCCAAGATTATTTTTAATAGATTTTACCGATATTTATTGATTCGCAACAGACTTAGATTGATGGATGTGATTTATATACAACTAGCTTACGTCTGCGACTCCGCCCGCGTGGATGTCGGTTATCGCGATAAAAGCTATCCTATGTCCTTCCCCGGGACTCAAACTATCTCCATACCAAATTTCATCTAAATCGGTTTAGCTGTTTGAGCTATTTAACAAACAGACAGACAGATTTACTTTTAAATTTATAATATCAGTATGGATAAAATGGTTGCAAATGATTGAGAGGATTTTGATGATAGTGCAATATTTGCGGTGTAAGGTTGTACCGTACAAAAGAAAAGATTCAATTTACATCGCTCACTGTCACATAATCTCGGAACACCTTCGGATGTAAATGGTCCGAGGCTTCGTGTCCGTGTCTGCGATGTCCAAGAGAACGAAGGAAAGCTTCATAAGTACTTCGCACGAGCAACGCACGCATAAACACGCATTAAAGCGGCCTTAGCCTAATGGCTAAGGCATCGCCACAGATTCGAATCCTACCCATTATACTACCGACGTGAACCCACTCCTAATACAAGCCATTGAGCTTAGCTGGAGGGGTTAACAGGATTGCTAGTAATGTGAGACCACAAACCCACATTGCTAGTTATCTTAAAAAAAAACATTGTTCACAATCTCATCTTGAAATATCTACGTTTTTCAGATGATCTCAAGTGGTCTGAAAATGTGAATCCGTGAGCGGTGTCTATGTTCCTTTCTGAATCCTCGATGTTATGTGACTGTGGGTAGCACAATATTTTATGTACATTGCGTAGTTGTGGAGCTATAAATAATAATTGTTTGAGTACTGTCGTAATACATTACTGTCAGTTGATGTCCGTAAATATGTTTGATTAGTTTCTGCTAACTATGAGTTATGGGGATAAAGACGAGAGAGAGTTTTGGCAAAAGTCGCTTGTCACTTAATATATGCTCCAAATACGACTGATTAATTTTATTAACTAGCGGCCCGCTCCGGCTTCGCATGGATATAAAATATATGGATTTTATTATACATATTATCACACTAATATTATAAAGGAGAATTTGTGAGTATGTGAGTGTGTATGTTTGTTACTTCTTCACGTCTAAACGGCTGGAGCGATTTTAATAAAATTTGGTGTGGGGTTAGCTGATACCCTGGATTAACACATAGGCTACTAAACCGCGGGTAACACCGCGGGGCACAGCTAGTAGTACATATAAACCTTCCTTTTCAATCACTCTATCTATTAAAAAACCGCATCAAAATCCGTTGCGTAGTTTTAAAGATTTAAGCATACATAGGGATATAGGAACCGAGAAAGCGACTTTGTTTTATACTATGTAGTGAAGACAATTTTATTTCCTAACTAGTTTTAGCCTGCGGCTTTGTCACCGTTATTAAAAAAAACAATTACCGCTTTCAAATTTCAAGCTACATCCATAACAAATTTAATGTAAAACAGCCCAATATCTTCTGAGATTTGCGTCTCCAAACAAACAGACCGCAGCTTTACTATGCTATTTTAAGTACCTACTTACTTATAATAAAGAGCTATTGCATATAACATAATAAAAAATACCACAAGAATAAATATATTAAATATAGTAAGATACTAAAAACATGTATACATCAAGCTCAGCAAATTAATAATTCTCGTCATATTGATACAGCAAAAAATACAAGTAAAGCTGCATGGCAAATTATAAATGAAAATATTCAAAATATGTCATCAAATACCGAAATTGACACTATCAATATTGACAATACATCCTATGATAATCCAAAACAAATATCGGAACTTTTTAACGAATACTACATATCCCTGACCAATACTACGACTTCACGAATAGACACCTCACAAATCACTAAACATATACCACCAAACCCTAAAAGCATCTTTTTAACACCTGTAAACAGAATGGACCTTTACAAAATAATTCAAACATTAAATAATACCAATTCAATAGGCTATGACGATCTAAGTACCAAAGTATTGAAAAAATGTTCATCGACTTTAGTTACCCCACTTACGCACATAATTAATATGTCTCTCTCAGAAGGTGTGTTCCCGGAACGCTTGAAAATGTCAGTAGTGAAACCCCTCTATAAAAAGGGTAATAAAACAGACATAAGTAACTATCGCCCCATAACCTTGATTCCGATAATGTCGAAAATCTTTGAAAGAGTTATGTACAATAAGATAGAGCACTTCCTAACTTCGTGTAACATCCTTAAAAATGAACAATTCGGATTTAGGAAAAATAGCTCAACTACTTTGGCATGTTTTACACTAATTAAAAAGATAACCGAGAGTCTAAACGCTAAGACTAAGATAGCTTGTATTTTCGTAGATATGTCTAGGGCTTTTGACTTTGTGTGCCACAATACTCTTTTATTAAAGCTCTCTAAGTACGGTATACGTGGCAATGCCAATGATTGGGTCAGAAGTTTCCTAAAAGAAAGATCTCAGTGCGTTGAAATAGTAAAAACCGACCAATTCAATAAAAAAGTATACAGATCTAACTATAGACAAAACAACTATGGTACCCCCCAAGGGGGGATATTGTCCCCACTACTTTTTCTTTTATACATCAATGACCTCCCCGACGCGGTAAACAAAGAATGTATACTATTTGCTGACGACACTACACTAATAATCAAAAGTGACAATAGAATAACTTTGAAAGACAAAATCAATAAGGCTCTAGACGATACTACAACCTGGCTGGAACAAAACAACTTAAAAATAAATATGTCCAAAACAAAAATTATACAATTCCAAACATCCAACTCAGACACATCTAAACTTGACATACATTACAACAATTATCATCTAACCGATACAAATGAATGTATATTCTTGGGTATAACTTTAGACAAGTTTTGTAATTGGAAAGCTCACATTGAAAACATCCTCAATAGAATAGATCGCTTCGTATTTGTGTTGACAAGAATCAGACAAACAGTCAATATAGAGTGCGCCAAAACAACTTACCATGCCTACGTATCCTCTGCCCTCAGATATGGGCTAATCATTTGGGGCAACTCGATAGATAGTGATAAAGCTTTCAAGGCACAAAAAAAATGTATCCGAGCGATGTGTGGAGCTAATTTCCTGGATAGCTGTAAACCACTTTTCTTAAAGCATAAGATACTCCCTCTCCCATCCTTATACATATATGAAATTAGTATATTTGTAAAAAAACACCCAGAACTGTTTCAGAAACTCGGTGACTCAAAACACACCCGGACTAGACACAAAGATAGACTACGTCTACCACAAATTAAATTGGAAATGTTTAAGAGAAATGCCTACTGTATGGCTATTAAAATCTTCAATAAAATACCGACCTCTATCAGCTCTTTACCATTAGTGCCATATAAAACAAAGCTGTTTGAATTACTCACATCCAAAAATTATTATTGTATTAGAGATTACCTAGATGACAAGTTTTAATTAATACCTAAAAAATCAACCAATTCGAAATTATGTATAACTAAAATATTAAATATCTATAACTTAACATTTGTATTACCTGTTGCTATTGACACTTGTATTTTTTTTTATTGACTTGACATTTTAATTATTTTTTTTATTAACCTGAAATTTGTATACTTTTTTTTAAATTGATACTCGTATTATTATCTTTTGAATTAATATTGTAATTTGACATTTTTTATCATTGTAATCCTTATTATAAATTAAATCATTTGCACGCCGACTGCGGCAGAATATGCGGAAATAACAATATGCACCTACCAACAATTGTACCATGTTCATGCAAATAAATGTTTTATTTATTTATTTATTTATTTATAATTTTTTTTTTCATTACATTTCGGAGCAGTTCGTCTCGATCCGTGCGAGCTTCGTACAGTCGTACCATATGCATATACGTTAAGCGAACGCTCGGCCGAGCTACATGGTAGGCGGAGTGGGAGGTGTTAGGTTTTATTTTCGTTACGGAATTTCTTGATTCGGTCGCCCCGCTCAAAGCCTGCGATAATAGCTATGCAATCCATACTAATATTATAAATGCGAAAGTAACTCTGTCTGTCTGTCTGTCTGTCTGTTACTCTTTCACGCCTAAACGGCTGAACGGATTTTGATGAAATTTGGTATGGAGATAGTTTGAGTCCCGGGGAAGGACATAGGATAGTTTTTATCGCGATAACCGACATCCACGCGGGCGGAGCCGCGGGCGAAAGCTAGTAGCTTAATAATTTACACAACGCTATCTGATCATAAACTAAGCAGAGCTTTTACTATGCAAACCAGACAACTGATAAACATACTTATATATTTCTAAATACATACATATTATAGATAAATAACACCTAGACAGAATAAACCATCGTGCTCATAACACAAAGTTTTATCCTGGTTGGGGATCGAACCCACGACCTCTTGCGTAGCAGTCGGACACCCACCGCGCCACAGAGGCAGAGATAGAATTATAGATTCTTCATATTTAAATACGTATACCTGTTCTACGTTTCTAATCTAACTTAATCGAGGCATTTAAAACTCAACAAACAAATACCTTCCAGTAAAGTAATTTTCCAAACCACATCCAAATTTTTCAATTTCCACACATTTAAATTAGTTATCGTTATCTCGTTAAGGCAGATCAAACAACATTAATCACGATAATACGCGGGTGTAGCTCCTACCTTATGTACGAGTAATACTCATTAGATAAACTGCGATAATCGCCTCATCGACGTCTATCCAACTCGTCCAAGCGATGATTGATTAACTACCAATGTTTGTGAATTAAAATTTATTATTGGTACCTATTTAAATGTTTTCAGAAGATAAAACGTCTTAGTAGATAGTAGGTACCAATCAATCAAGTAAATAACCCATCGCGCAACTTCGTTTGGGTCATTTTACCCCGTTTTTGCAAAACATTTTTCATTGATGCTCCGCTGGTTGTAGCGTAATGTTATATAACCTACTAGCTGTCCCGCGCAACTTCGTCTGCGTAAATTTTTCCGTTTTTGCAACATATCTCATTGCTGCTCGTCTCCCATTGGCCGTAGCATGATGTTATTTAACCTCTAGCCTTCCCCGATAAATGGGCTATCCAACAGTGAAATTTTTTTTCCCTTTTTTTTCCCGAGATTACCGCGTTCAAACAAACAAACAAACTCTTTAGCTTTATAATATTAGTAAAGATGACGCTTACAAATAATGTGGCTTTCTATTGGTAAAAGAATTTTCAAAATCGGTTCAGTAGATCCAGAGATTACCCCTACAACCTCACAAAATCTTAAACTTTACCCTTTTATAATATTAGTACCTATAGAAGATGAAAAATGGGGAAATTATAATCAAGAGATGGTAGTACAAGGTTAACGTCCTAAACCTAATAGGACGAACAAGTCTTGATCGTTGTATTTTTATTGAATTAGTTTAATTTTATATAACGATTCATTATTAATTTCTGCTTCAATAGAAATAAGTATCATCACTGGTTGAACAAAATGAATATTTGGTACTGCTGTACAGAATCTCGCAGCGTGAATGTCAGTTTTTGCATTAAATAATAAAAAATTCAACAACAAACTTTCATACTTTCTTCTTCTTCCTGTTCCTACGCACTTTTGGCGGTTAGAAATCGGCTAGACAGACTGCCGCATTTTTATTATGTAAATTTAAGAAAACATGTATTAACGAAAAAATATCAAAGGTCATGATCGCTGTAGGAGCCACTGTCAGATAATCATATCAACCCATATGATGGCCCACTGCTGGGCACGGGTCTTCCCAGTAGATACTACTAGTATGTAGATCCTGGGGGTAATTGCCATAATCGCCACGCTTGGCGAGCGGGTTGGCGATCGCAGTAAGGCTTTAAATACGCAGAGGACGCTGCAGCCCGTCCTCCGGGGTGAAATCCCTTAGTCGCCTTGACGACACCCACGGATAGAGATGGGGTGGTACTATTCTTAAGCCGGCACCACACGGCAATATTGTCAGATAATATTGCCATATAAAAATCTTTTTTTTTTTAATTTCTTTTCATGACATTCTGGTAGGCCACCTGTAGACCTATACCGTCTTAGATCGCTTCTTCCTGGCGCTGAGGAAAGTGCAGCCAAAAATCTTGGTGATTTTCAACATACATCAGTGTATCTTAAATCTTAAGATACAGTACACTTCGAACATTCAAGCTAAAGAACAGGCTAAGGAGCTAAGCAACTAGGAGGCAAACGGAGCAACATGTTGCGGAACATGTTCCACAACAACTACGTGGAAGTGACGAGTTAAATGTCGCGGAACATTTTGTTGGCCTGCAAAATGTTCCGCGACATTTAACTAGTCAGTGTTTATAAAAATGTCGCCTGAGGAGGTTGTGGTGATCACACACATACAAAACAATCCACATACGTCTATATTAAATTGCATCAAATTCAGTCTATTGGTTACGGAGATATCCTCTCACATCCAACCTCACAAACAATTACCCTTTGTATTTTTTATTTTTAGTCTTAACCTCTTTCAATTTTGAGGTAAAATTATGCCCTTACCTACTACAAAAGAACACGTATGGACTACATAAAATTGTAATTATTGTATTTTAGTAAAATATTAACAATTAGCTTTCGCCCGCGGCTCCGCCCGCTTTGATGTCGGTTATCACGATAAAAACTATCCTATGTCCTTCCCCGGGACTCAAACTATCTCCATACCAAATTTCATCTAAATGGATTTAGCTGTTTGAGCGTGAAAGCGTAGCAGACAGACAGACAGTTAATTTCACATTTATAATATTACTATGGAAGTATGGATTGTATATAGTCTAAGTAAGTAATATTTGGTACTAGAGATGTTACGGAAGTGGTTTTATCGGAACCGAAGTCGGAATCGGAGATTTTAAATTTCGTTTGTCGGAGTCGTAATCGAAGTCGGAGGTGGTAGGCGAAGTCAATTAAGTTGACATGTCTTATGATAATAATATAAAAAATAAACATTATTGAATTATTCATACTACATGTGTGAAGAAAAAAATCGCTGGGGCGGGACTTGAACCCGCAATCATAGAGAGTCCGTGACAATTTTTTCCTTCATACTTTTAATATCTATACTAATACTAGCTGTCCCGCGCAACTTCGTATGCGTAAATTTTTCCCGTTTTTGCAACATTTCTCGTCGCTACTCCGCTCCTATAAGTCGTAGCGCGATGTTATATAGCCTATAGCCTTCCTCGATAAATGGGCTATCCAACAAAAAAAAGATTTTTTCAAATCGGACCCGTAGTTCCTGAGATTAGCGCGTTTAAACAAACAAACAAACAAAGCAAACAAACAAACTCTTCCGCTTTATAATATTAGTATAGATTACAAAGCTGAAGAGTTTGTTTGTTTGAACGCTGTAATCTCAGGAACTACTGATCAACTATTATTTTAATTTGATTGTAGTTAGAAATTACTCTATTATTATATGTATAAATATATAAAGTAAGAACATAATTTAACCAACTCAGGAACTGGTGATAACAAAAACATTTACTACATATTTTGTTACGAACAACAGCACCAGTTCAAATTGCAAGTTTGCAACACTTGCAAAACAAAATCTTGCAATCCTTTGTATTTCATATATAAATCCGACGAATTCAAAATCTCGCCAATTCTTTATCATCGTACAAAGTCCGTGTATTCCTGTAGTAGTCGGCTTGCCAAATGCCAAAACGAGATGTTTGTTTATACCTATTTTTAACAACTGTTATCATGTGTTTGTCGCGTGTTCGTGTTTACTATATTATTCTGTTTCTGCTGGCAACCATACATATAATGAATGCGAAAGCAACGCCATCTGTAGGTATGTTTTGTATTTGCGGGTAAACTACTGAGACTATTTTATCGAGATTTGTTGTTGGTGAAGAATTATTTTATCTAACACTAGCTGTCCCGCGCAACTTCGTCTGCGTCAATTTTTCCCGTTTTTAATTGCTGCTCCGCTCCTACTGGTTGTAGCGTGATATTATATAGCCTATAGCCTTCCTCGATAAATGGGCTATCCAACAGTGAAATATTTTTTTAATTCGGATCAGTAGTTCCTGAGATTACCGCGTTCAAACAAACTCTTCAGCTTTATAATATTAGTATAGATGCGAAAGTAACGCCATCTGTAGGTATGTTTTGTGTTCGCGGGTATATACTGAGACGATTTTATCAAGAGTTCTTGGTGGTTAATAACTGACCTACACGAGGGCATCATATAGATACAAATTTATACACTTACCTAAATGAAAATGAATTTATAAGTGCCTCACATCGGAACTGTTGTATCAATTCGCATGGGCGAGCACGAGTGGCAAATGCAGTGCCGGAAGGGGGGGGGGATGCATTTCGTTTGTGCGGTACACAAAGCAACCGTCTGGGGGGGCCAGGTACCCCCGTGCACCCGTGTTTGATCCGCCTATGCCTATTTACCTATTTTTTGGGCGTATACCTAAAATAAAATTATTAAAATTATCCCGGTTTTCTCGTGGCCCCAGGAGTTTGTGTCATTAATTGGACCACGAGGGAGAATTGTTTCTCGTAATCCATGTAAGTAAGAATAGGGATACGTGGTTTGTTAGAAATGTAAATATTGAAAACAAATATCAACTTTATTCAATAGAAAAAACAGGTACATTGCGTTCCGGACCCATAGTACCCCTACATCTTGAAAACTAATGAACATCTGGAAACCAAATGCACAATCACAAGTATTGCACTAACAGCACTGGGCAAACCCTCGGGGGTGGCATGGTTCAAGACGTTACATTGTAGGCAGGGTTGGCATGATTAACGGTCTCAATAATCTAACTATCGATGGATTTGGCTACTAGAGTTATATATTTGACATAAGCTACATACATATATAATACTAGCTGTTCTGCGCAACTTCGTATGCGTTAAATTTCCCCGTTTTTGCAACATTTCTCATTGCTGCTCCGCTCCTATTGGTCGTAGCGTGATGTTATATAGTCTATAGCCTTCCTCGATAAATGGTCTATCCAACAGTGAAAGAATTTTTCAATTCGGATCAGTAGTAAAACAAACAAACTCTTCAGCTTTATAATATTAGTATATAATATAGATGTCAAAATTCTACCTCTAGTAGCTAAATTCAGCGATAGTTATTATTGAGACCGGCCGTAAAACAAGTTGTATTAAACCACGTGTTTATAACAGTATTTAAAACAGTTTGAATTCAAATCGTGTTTTTTATTATGTGTTTAAAAACACAGATTAAAACAAGTTTTAAATATTGTATAAAATGTAAAGAAAAAAATAAGCTTTAAAACTACTTTTTATTGCGAATAAAAGAAAGTAAATGAAAATAAATTTTAATTTATATTTTTTGAATTAAGAATTAGAATTTTATTATATTGCTTTGTAATTTAACTATATATTTTTGACAATAATAATTTATTCGAACAAATTAAAAACATGCCATATTAATTGGCATGTTGGTCTAGCTAGTGGATTAAATATTAGAAAGAAAGGCACTCATACCTACTTATAGAATAGAATTAACAGTTCATAGGTAATTCGGTCGGTAAAGTCTCTCTAGTTTACATAGATTCTCTATAGCTTACATAAATACTCTATAGCATATGTACCTACAGCGGCGAAGAGTTAAAATCATCCTTTGGTAACTTGATAATAGCTGGACAAGGTTCTTCATACGTACTTATATTAAATAGGTACCTATCTAAAATTGAAAGGGAAACCGAAAATAATGCTGTTCTAAGGACTTGTATACCTATGTTATAAAGTATTTATTAGACTAACTGACCAGCGCAACTTCGTCTGCGCCAATATTCCCCGTTTTTGCAACCTTTTTCATTGCTCCATCGAGATTTTTTTTAAAAGATAACTAGCAATGTGGGATTGAGTCCTACACTAGCAATCTTGTTAACCCCTCCAGCTAAGCTTAAAGGCTTGTCTTAAGAGTGGGTTCACGTCAGTAGTATAGGTAATGGGTAGGATTCGAACCCTCACAATTGTGAGACCGACGCCTTAACCATTAGACTACCGCCGCTTTCAATATGTACTAACGTTCTACATTAATACCTCAATGTGCTGCTCACAACGTCAAGTTTGAAACGGCATCATCTAATAATGACACAATAAAATTATAATAGTACTATACATAAAATACATAAATACTATACACAAATACTTAAAACTTAATAAGAAAATAATCTTACAAATTTAAACAAACACAAAAAGAACAAGTGACCTTTAAAATCTGTCAGTGTTATAAAAAAGTTGACCTACATTTTCTCTTCATACTTCGTCTAATCCTCATTATCTTCTCTTGTCTGCAAAAATATTTAAGATAATGTTTTGAATATTACAAATATTTAATTTATTTCTCCGAATGTGTCTGCTTTGACATTTTAAACTCAATTACAACGCAGATTGAATTATATAGTTACACTAGCTGTGTCCCGCGGTTAACTCCATACCAAATTTTATTAAAATCGCTCCAGCCGTTTAGACGTGAAGAAGTAACAAACATACACATTCACATACTCACAAACATTCGCCTTTATAATATTAGTGTGATTAAGTTGTTTTAGATACGGTAGGCACCCATTAAACAAAAAATCGATAGACAGGTATATTTTTTTATACTTGACGTCGTTTGTTACATCTTCAGTGTTCTCATTAGGGCTTAAAAAAGGTAGGAAAGTAATGAGAATCTTTATAACTTTTTTTAATGTTTAGAATACTCCTTCATAACTATTCCTGTGTCGTGCGGGAGTTAAAAAACATAAAACAGTCATTACATAGTACATAGATAATCACACAACATGGGTATCTCATCAGTTCTGTCGCTACACTATGCGTGCCGGCTGAGGCGATAAAGTAATATAATTTATACAATATAACCTATGTTAAGTGCTGAGCAGGGCTGCTTGCTATTACCTTCTACCAAGTTCCCTGATAACTCATAATTAGCCTTTAATCATTGTCACTGCAGTGGTACAGGCCTCCTCTCTGAGAGAGAATAGATACAAGTCGTGATCTACCACGCAGACCCACTGAGGATTGATGGATGTCACATGTCTTCGATTTTTTAGTTCTGGGATATGCCAGTTTAATCACTTTTTTTATATTATTTTAAGGTAAGCAAATGACTCCATTCCACCTGATGTTAAGCAGAAATAGAGTCCAAACGCAAGGCCAGACAGTACAGCACTATGTGCAGCACTGACTGTCCTTACCTTGCTCACCTGCAAGGTGCTTCTTCACGCCTCTTTTGAAAGATCCCATGGCGTAGGTAGGAGGGAACACATGTGCAATATGTTTCTTAACCGATGTTGGACCTTATCGATGAAAGAAATCACTAAAAGATTATACTGCGTAGCCACATGCTTGGGACTTAACCCAAGTCACATTTCACATTTCATCACCACCCCCATTTTTGTATAAAACGAACGTCTGCCATGACGTAATGAACTTTAAAGCACATGCAATTAAATACGTATTAGTTAGAGTTACACAACGAAGTGGGTGTGGTTCCTATTTCTAGACCTAACTAGAGAACCGAATTCTCTTTTATGACGTTACACCCGGTAATGAGAAATGAAATATGGTGCCAAGTGATCATAATTAGCGTTTCGTCAATATGTCTGGCATTGGATACGCTAAAATGTATTAGAAATTCTATGAATATAATGATAACGCGTTAGATGCTAATAGTTTGTTGATAATAAAAGCTAATGTAAGCTTCCAATTATTTTGATATTTGGATGTTTAACATTTATAATCATTTGGTTTTCACGGCTCTTGGGTTTGGTAGCTTGATTAGCACGAAAGCCAATGATTCAAGGTATAAAAGTTCGTTAATAGAAATAATAATAATATCTTAGGACAATTCACACAAAGCCATCTGATCCCAAACTAAGCAGAGCTTGTACTATGGAAACCAGACAATTGATATACATACTTGTATATTTCTAAATACATACATATTTTAGATAAATAACACCCAGACACAGAACAATCTATCGTGCTCATCACACAAAGTTGTATCCTGGGTGGGGATCGAACCCTAAACTGCTAATTACTTAATACGTCTGCATTTTAAATGATGAAAACATTTTGATCTCACTGCTAAGCCAGAGACGACCTCCGGCTTAGCAGTCAGCGTCACTTACCACTAGACCAATAGGCATGCAGACATATTTAGTAATTAGCAGTTGGTTGCAACGTAAAGATTCTTTTGCTATGATATTAATGGCTTATTAAAATCACTTATGTAGGTATTTTAACATAAACAAAAAAAAAATGCCTTACCAAGCTCTACCATCTCCAAGCTTAAAGCTATTGTCATGTCTTTCATTTCATCAAAATAAGTTCATTTTATTTCAATACTATTTAGAGATTTGTATGTTATTTTATGATTTTTAAGTCTAATACGCAAAACGGCTGGCAGGAGCTGGATGCGAGAAGCCGAAGATAGAACAAAGTGGCGTGAAATTGGAGAGGCCTATGTCCAGCAGTGGACTGCGATAGGCTGATGATGATGATGATGAAGTCTAATACATTATCTATAACACGTATTTAGAAATATATAAGTATGTTTATCAGCCGTCTGGTTGACATAGTACAGGCTTTGCCTAGTTTGGGATCAGATGGCGTTGTGTGAGTTGTCCCAATATATAATTATTATTATATTATTATGCGATGGCAATACCGTATCTATGTATATAGTAAAAAAAAATACAGACAGAGTTTCAGTGCTTCTTCACATTATTATTAAAATTTAACATAATTAAGTATGTCATGCACATGTCAGGATTACTACAATAACTATAGATTACAGTAAATAGGTATACGTATCTATAAATTTAATTGAATAACTTCATTAACATATTATCAGTGATAATACTGTCGCTGTTATTGATATCGTAGTTGATATTGTGTTTGAACATCGTACGGTGACATGCGATACATGTGAGTACTGAATGTTGTATCTTTACATCATAGTATAAAACAAAGTTACTTCCCGCCTATCAGATGTTCTTTTTTTTTTTTTAAATGGCATTACTGCCGATGTCGCCAATTCTGCCAAAGTCAGACGTGCGATAGAGTAACAATTTTGAATTTTTAACGTTGAACTATTTGTGATCAGATGTTCTTATATACATAGACAATAAAAACCTGCGGCCACTCTTTTTAAGTTGTCTATGTTTTGCGCGGGTGACGGGAGAAAGGAATGTTATAGGTGATCACTCGCCTTACAGCATTTACCTGTACCTAATTACGTCGTACACAGCGTCGAGTATTTGCAAGAACGTTACATTACATCAAAATACTTCTGGAAACTTAGCATATGCCTGTATTGTACTATTCGTAAGAACGTTACATTACATTGTAACGCTCTAGCAAATGCTCAAGTGTTTTAGTGCTTTAGGCACTGGACTCGCAATCTTATGGTCATGGGTTCAAATCCTACCTATTATACTACCGACGACGTGAACTCACTCCTAAGACAAGCAATTAAGTTTAGCTGGAGGCGTAACAGGATTGCTAGTAAGGTGAAACCAAAAAATCCACATTGCCACCTTTGCAAAAAAAAGAAAACAAAATATATTTATTTAGATGTGATATCATATTTCATGATGAGGTTTTTATCTGGGGTCGAAAAAATATGTTATTTTTAGCAGAAGTTAAAGTTTTAATTTGTAATACCTACAAGCTGAACCCGGGCACATCTCGTTATGGCTTTTGGCCAGGAACCTTCGCGGGCATCCCCGGGACTCCGTACCAAAATTTCATCACAACATACAAACTTTTTAGATACTATGCGTTTCAAACGAGTCGATAACTGTCATGATGACATTTTGATTCGCATTACGACTGCAACTTCATTATATGACGTAAGGTCAGCAATAAAATTATTCGTAAAAAGGTGTCATTAGTATTACACAGAAGTACCTACCTACTCCAATGAACTATAAATAAGCACTGTGTTTTACTATTTATAATTATAGATATGTTTTAGTTAAAAAAATATCAGGTAGATACTACCAAATTGTAGAATATTCTTATATTTTGCCTATTTACTTATTTCTGTTTGGTGTTTATTAAATAATAACGAATACTAATAATATTATAATAAAGAAAAAGGTTAGGTACATAGTTCAAAGAAAATAAATATTACGTCCGTTCCATTAACATACACATACATACTTTACAAGACAGAGTTTTTATTGCTAGCGGTACAATTTTGACAATTACAGAGTGAAGTTGACGCGATCGCGATTATCTTCTCATTTGAAACGCATAGTAGACGTTTAGGTAACAGTGGCGAAGGGACCTTAGAATACCATTCTTTTTGGTTTCCCTTTAAATTGTCTTTAGGTAATATGTATGTACAAAACCGTCTCTAACAAGATACATTTTCGTATCGGGTTACCTCAGGAAAAATTTTAACCCTGCGCCTCTATTAGATAAATTACTACACAGTAAAGTTTAGGTAAAAAGGTACTGTAAAATCTGTTCAATAGTTTTGCTTACAAATATAGTCATGTAGCAACATACAATATCACTCCTCACAAATTTTCGCATTTATTATATTAGTTGGTTATTAAGTAAGATATAAACAAATACTAATTCATCGATTTACGCAAACTAATTACAATCATTTTACAATATAATTTCATTATCCAGTCACGTGAAGTATAGCACGAGTATGATAACAGAATATGTAGGTAGGTATATATTAAACTTAAACAATCTATGAATAAATAATCTATGAATAAATAATGCATAATTGATGTTAGGAGTACTATACCTATTTACTTTGGTCGGATAACAAACTATTGATGATGTTGTTCAGATGCTGTTGACAGTCTGAATGACCGTGGCTCGTGCATTTTGTATATTGTGCATTCTATGTAGCATATATCATACCTTCCTCATGATCTTGAATCGATCTAGCTGAGTTTTCATTTGATTTCTGCCAGTGTAAAGTATTTTTTTTGTATAAGTACTTTAGCTGCACAAAGATTCGTTCTCTTTTATTTGACCACATAATAATAACTATTATGTACTTGTAGTATTACTACTACGTGGTATTCGAGTTGTCGGATGGATGTCAGTTTGACGCCGTGGTTTGAAACTGTACCATTTAGCATTGTCGTGACAACTAAAAACGTCATTTATGTAGTTGTCTCCTCATTGTTGGTTCCTCGAATTCCGATTTGGATCCTTAAATATGCAGTAATTTTATTCATTATTTTTCCCATGTGACTTTGTGGTACCTAGTGATTAACTGTATATTTTTAAAATGCCAGTCATTGGTATTTCATTGGATACATTTTATGATGACTTTTGTTTTAATTGTCCTAAAAGAGCTACAAGATTCTTGATATATATACATTTACATGTAAGAGAAAGGTGTGGTCAAATTTCAGCAGCGGATAGGGTATGTTATCAGTATTGCATCCACCATGGTGTCATAGCTGGTTGCATTATTATTACATATTATAGCATATTCTTGCAGCAGTGAAAGGCGTATGGCATAAGAATTATACCTCCCCTGGTACAAAATTCGATTGGATTATTATGGCATAGAACTTTTTGAGTCATACTTTTTTAAATTAATATTAAAAAAGTATGACTCAAAAAGTTTTTAATTAATATTTTTTTTTAAATTTTTTAATAAAAATTAATTTAAAAATTAATTTTTAAATAACTTTTTCACTCATAAATAAACGAATGAAAAATTTTGTTTAGGATACTCCGATTTTGATAAAATTAGGTATGTGCACTCAGTATCATGGGGACATACCAAGCCTTGAATATGATTACACCTTTCTATTACATCCTGTATATAATATAAGTTTAAGTAATTTTAAAAGTACGTCGATCATATCAGTTTTCATTGCAAATAACCGCACAAAACGTTATTTCTACGCAATGGTGGCGTAGGTTTGCTAATAAATAACTAATTGTTATACCACGTTTGTATTGAAAAGTATTTATATCGTTATTGTGCTCTATTTCCTATAGTATGGTTGCCATAATGCGTGAAGCACGATGTCCCCATGTTTAATTTTGCACGGTCACATGACAAAGATGCCTGTGAAATTAATTTACTTATGTAGTACCTAGTAGTATGATGTTAATCGAATTCCTATTACTTGAAAATTATGTGGCCACGGTATTTAAGCAAATATTATGGAGTTTCGGTCGTACACTTAAATACAACTCAATTTATACTAATATTATAAAGACGAAAGATTTGTTTTTTTGTATGTAACGAATAAACTTAAAAACTACTGCACCGATTTCAAAACATTCTTGCACTATTAGAAAGCTACATTATCGGGGAGTAACATAGGCTATATATTATTGTTTAAAAAATTAGAGATCAATACGAAAATTGCAATAATGTAACTCAAGGTATCAAAAACTACGGTATGACACCCTTGCGACAGGGCAGGCAGGCCAGGCAGCTAGTCACTACATAGTGTAAAACAAAGTCGCTTTCTCTGTCACTATATCCCTATGTATGCTTAAATCTTTAAAACTACACAACGGATTTTGATGCGGTTTTTTTTAATAGATAGAGTGATTGAAAAGGAAGGTTAATATGTATAATAACATCCATTAAATAGTGGAGAAATACGGAGCGGAGCAGCAATAAGAAATGTTGCAAAAACGGGGAAAATTTACACAGACGAAGTTGCGTGGGTCAGCTGGTTAGGTATAAGATGCCTTAGTTCTCTTGCAGTCCCTGTCACTCAAAGCTAAATAGTGGCGACATAATATATATTTGACTACGACGAAAGATAAGTATTGTTTAAGTTTAAGGGGTTTGCTAAATATTGTAGTTGCTCTTTGTTTTCACTTTGTTTGTGACGTTTTAACCTACATAATTCTAGGAGTCTGAACAAATAAGGGAATATAAATTAAAAAATCCTATAAATGTCGATAAACTTTCTCGATTTGACTCGTAATATATATAATTAAAAAATCCTTTTCACCAATTGTTAAAAATTCGATCGGACGGACTCGAACCTCAACATAGGCATACCTACCATCCCTGCGACGTTAAACCACACATCCACAGACCCTGCCGCGGATTCTCACTTCAGTTATTTTTTTTCATACTTTTTTTTAAAAGGTTATTCCCGTATTAAGTAGTTTGCAAGCACTGTGTGGCACAAACTTACAAGTCACGGATACAAAGTACACCCAGATTCACAAATTGGTGTCCCGTATGGAAACGACCTGTGGCTTAGCAGTCACGGCTACTAACTAGTAGACCAACAGGGGGCTTAGACAAATACTACACACTTCTCTTTCCACACACGCTAACGCGAAAAAATGTATGCATTTGACTTAAGGTTCATTTCCGAGCATCGCGGCCGATCGCGAGCCGCTCGCGGCTTACGACAAGCGGCTGACGCTCGCGGCCGATGCGACAATATTCACAGTGCGCGCAGGCCTACGACAGTCGTCGGCCGCGTGCGTCTGTCACTTACCTCAGCCGCTTGTCGTAAGCCGCGAGCGGCTCGCGATCGGTCGCGATGCACGGAAATGAACCTTTAAGGTTGACAAAACGTCACGCGACTGTTGCTGAATTTATAAACAAAAACCAACAGTAGCGTGTGCGGAAAAAGAAGTGTGTGGCATTTGTCTAAGCCCCCTGGCCAGTCAATATGTGTATTTTAGCTCAAGACTTCCATATATAGTTAACGTCAGTGGGTATGAGTACTAAGAAAGATTATTTGAGAGTCCAGGTTCTTGAACTTTACTGTGCAAGTTGGTTTTATTTAAAAATTTACATAAATTACAAAATAGAATAAACACAAACAAATTATAAATCTACATTTCTTACCCAATTTACATAGATACGTTTCGCGTTCAGTTTAACAAATATAACATAATATCTTGGGACAACTTACAGAACGTCATCTGATCCCAAACTAATCGGAGCCTGTACCATGGTAACTAGACAACTGATAAACATACTTATATATTTCTAAATACACATATTATAGATAAATCACACCCAGACATAAACCATCGTGCTCATCACACAAAGTTTTATCCTGGCTGGGGATCGAACCCACGACCTCCGGCTAAGCAGTCAGGGTCACTAACCACTAGACCAACATGCATGCAAAAAGTGTATTCATAGTTATATGTTAATTTTCAAAACATTTTCATGGTAGTTTAATACATATAATTTTAAATGTATCGAGGAAAAAATCGTCTCAGGCGGGACTTGAACCCACGACCTTATCTGGTACCAACACCGGCACCGAGACATGTCCGCCAAAGTCGAATTTAGCCTCCACATGATACGATATATTTTCCTCAATTTATAAAGTTAATCTAGACAAGACCGGGAAAGATCTCAAATGAAAACAGTGAAATATTTACAATCATTTCTTAAAAGTGTTTCAATTAAATTCTATAGTGGTAATTAGCCACTAAAAAAACACAAAATTTTTATTTCAACCGATAAGAGTCCTAAAAATGCATTTAAATTTAACATTTTCAAATTTCCCGCGTAATTTGACGAAAACGCTGGATACAGTGGACGCCATATTTCTCTGTGGTAATGACGTCAGTTGGCTGGGTAAACAAATGTGCTGACGTTTTATATGACAATTACGCCAATTAGTTGACAGTTGACACTATTTTTAGTTTACACAACAGTATGACGTAGTAACATGGCGGCTACTATTTCATGGTGTTATAAAACTGCTCGGGCTGCTTTTTACCTAAACTATCTCATTAATATATATATAATTTTTTTCTCATATTAGCAGGTATTGATTTATTGATCGATAGAACTGTAAATTCAAAACCTTCACCCCAAAAGGGAAGCAAAAAGGGGTTAAAATTTGTATGGATATGGGTCGAGATTATATGGCGATGATACATAATTTATAATCATTACTTATTTCATCATATTACCGCAGAAAACAGCAAATCTATGCTAATATTCTAAAGCTGAAGAGTTTCTTCGTCTGTTTAAACGCGATAATCTCAGGAACTACCAGTCCGAATTGAAAAAAATATTTCACTGTTGGATAGCCCATTTATTTAAGAAGGCTATAAGCTGTATAACATCACGCTACGACCAATAGGAGCGGAATAGTAATTAAATATGTTACAAAAACGAGGAAAATTTACGCAGACCTTCTCTATTTAAAATTGCTCTGCGTAAATATTCCCCGTTTGCGCGGGTCAGCTAGTCAAAGATACAAATAGTCCACTAAGCGGTAAGTCGGTTCAATACTTACTATTAATCTGGCTTTTGTTGATAAACGTGTCTTGTTCAAACGGACTGAAGCAGAAAATTTACGCGTTTTTTTTCAGTCTATGTTAGCATTTTGGTTTGTTATATTGATTCGAAATAGACAACCGTGATCGTTTAGATTCGTAGTGAAGACAGACATTAAATAAGCAAGTCAATGAGATTGATAACTTCTGAAAATTCAAACGATCCTGTATTTTAAGACGCACTTAAATGTATGTCTGTCGCTGGTATAGCATGATACCAGAGGCGAAAGGTCAAATATTTTATTTAAAAGTTAAAAGCGGCGGTAGCTTAATGGCTTAAGGTTCATTTCCGTGCATCGCGGCCGATCGCGAGTCGCGCGCGGCTTACGACAAGCGTCTGACGCGCGCGGCCGATGCGACAATATTCACAGTGCGCGCGCAGCTTACGACAGTCGTCGGCCGCGCGCGTCTGTCGCTTACTTCGGAAACGGCACCATACATTCTTATACTCTGACTATTGTCGCATCGGCCGCGCGCGTCAGTCGCTTGTCGTATGCCGCGCGCGACTCGCGATCGGCCGCGATGCACGGAAATGAACGTTTAGGCATCGGCCTCGCAATCGTGAGGTTGCGGGCTCGAATTCTACTCATTATACTACCGACGTGAACCCACTCCTAACACAAGCCTTTGAGCTTAGCTGGAGGGGTTAACAAGACTGCTAGTAATGTGGGACTCAATCACACATAGCTAGTTGTCTTTAAAAAAAAAAAATCAGAGGTAACCCGACACAAAAATATATCTTGCTAGACATGCATGGTTCTTTGTACCTATAATACTAGTTAACTACAATCCAAGGGGAAGCCGAAAGTAATGGTGTTCTAAGCCACTGCAAGATACTTAACGATTTTAAATGGCCTATTGCCTAGGACCAAAAGGAAGTAAAAACCAGACGAATTCAGAAATTGACTTTGTCTTACTCCCTTAGGCGGAAATAATGATCGTTGACTGCCTCTGTGGCGCAGTGGGAGTGTATCCAACTGATACGCAAGAGGTCGGGGTTTCGATCCCCACCCAGGATAAAACTTTGTGTGATGAGCACGATGGTTTATTCTGTATCTAGGTGTTATTTATCTATAATATATATGTATTTAGAAATATATAAGTCTGTTTATCAGTTGTCTGGTTTCCATAGTACCTACAAGCTCTGCTTAGTTTGGGATCAGATAGCGTTGTGTGAGTTGTCCCAACATATTATAATAAATATTATTATATTATTCACGGTTTAAATTCAAAAGTCATTTAAATAAGAGACCGGCTTTTATTACTGAAATCAATAAAAATTGAATAACTATTTTTCGTAGATTGAGTCACGTCGACCGCCGTTGTGGTAGTTGGCGCGAAAGCAATGACCGTTGATGAACTTTTATGATTTGTCAATATGGAGGGTTCGCACTACAACTGTCAAAACAGTTTTAGCATTAAGTGCGCAATGTTTGAATATATGGATCTTAATAGGAACCGGCCCATATTAGGCACACCTACCTTCATTTAAAGACGATCTTAAAAGTATTTGTGTCTCTACTACCTACTATTAACCTAAAAGTTACCGAAATAGAATGATACTGGATACTACGACATTTGAATAATACACGATGTTTTAGATAAATTGTGCAGCATTAGATTATATATAGCTATAGTATTTGGACAGTGACAGACATACATTAGGCGAACGATTTTTGATGTGCACAAATTAGCTTGACTCTTTACCATATATTATTTTGGAAGAACTAAAGCAATCCTCACATCAGCACGCACGACTGATTACATAATAAAACATACCTACTTCAAAACATGTTATTTTGTAGAGTCAAACTAATTTATGCACATTGAAACTCCTCAAAACTTGAATTTTGAGCCCCTTTAACTTTGAATCTTAGCCCCTTGGGGGGGGTAAGAGATTCAAAAATTCAAGTTTCGGGTATCATCCTCCTTGTGACTCTGGCAGCATACCTACACAGATTAAATAACTTATAATAAGGAGATTAACAATTTTCAATTTGTCAACAAATGTAGCTACTTATCATTTTCCTCGTAATTAATTGTTCTGAGGTTTCTGACCAGATATATTTAATTTACTGTTTACGCAAGTTAATGTCAAGTTCAGGTCAGTGTGTGTTGTTATACAGTACTGTTTAGTCTTCATTGTAATCAGCGTGTTTGTAATATGATATTTTTATTTTGTAACAGTATCATTTACAATTGTATTGTTAAAACCGAGCATGACATGTTTGTTTACACGTAGGCTCTGGGTTTTTTAGGGTTCCGTAGCCAAAACCTTTATAGTTATTAGATTTGGAACCAGCGAGGGTACAATATGGCTAAGGCGTCGGTCTCGCAATCGTGAGGTAGCGGGTTGGAATCCTACCCATTATACTACCGACGTGAACTAACTCCTAACACAAACCATTAAGCTTAGCTGGATTGGTTAACAGGATTGCTAGTAATGTGGGACCGAAATCCCACATAGCTAGTTATCTTTCCATTAAACTACCGACGTGAACCACTCCTAACACAAGCCTTTGAGCTTAGCTGGAGGGGTTAACAAGATTGCTAGTAATGTGGGACTTATTCCCACATTGCTAGTTCTCTTTCCAAAATATAAAAATATATATATTAATAATTATGCTATACGCCAACTGCTACTGAAATTTGTCAAAAAGAGAACATAAGCATTTGCATATGACATCATGGAATTAGTATAGATACCATTAACAAAAAATCTAACTATCACTATGTACGACGACTGTTTGCTGATAATATTTGATCATACCTTTCTGTTATACGTTGTATATCAAAATGAAAACCCATTCATTTCGTTATATTGCAAAATGTTGCAGAGAAAACGAATGAAATAAAAATAGAATGTTCTTTCTTCTGTAATTCTTGGAAGTTGATGTTCCCATCCACTTGATAGGAGGCTAATTCATTTAAATGTGAATATACCCACTTTACGTATTAAAGTTACTGCTTACGTGAGTTTCATGGTGTAATGGTTGCAGCAGCTTACCGACATAACTATGCATTTACAAATTTAATGTATATGCAATTTACTTTTGTACAATTTAATGTATATGCAATTTTTTTGTACAAGCTTATTGGGATTTTAAAAAGTGGCCATGGGTTTTTATTGCCAATAGCTTTTCTCAAGGCTTCACTCTTGCAAACTTGGCATTCAATGTAGAATCATTCTGTTCCAAATTTTGTCTGACGTTCATAAGCCTTTCATTCTGTAACCTAAGCGAATAAAGTACTTTGACTTTACAATGTTGATGTTATTAGCTCTTGCACTAATATCAATATAGGCTATGAGCACTGAGCAATCTTTTCTTGCATTTCTTGTTTCTCAGTGCTAAATCAAACTGTTCCATATTAAACCCTAAAGAAATACTTTTGTAACTATTTCGTTATTTACAACATTATTTACACCGTCCGATAACTTGGTCTATTTTCGGTTCCTAGCCCAAACAGTTTGACATGATGTTTAAAATCCTCTGGCAACATATTTACACTCGTATCAAGATGTAAACAAGCTTATATAAAATTTAACTCTTTATCAAGAAAAATAATAAAAAAATTGTAAAATAATTAAATATTTACGAGTTGAATGTATCATTTTTGATTAAATGAGATAAAATAGCACATGATAGGTGGGTAATATAACAGACAATATAATATGTAATGCAATGTTTATAACTATTTGCATAACATTGTTGTCTGGCAAATAATAATGTTATCTGGTACATGTGTTTAGTTGTTGTTAGTGTGAATTTTCTCCACTATCTTTCAAATAATATGCGTAAGATATTATCTGAAGGAATCCGTTTAGTAGTTTTTGAGATAATCGCAAACATACGTACCTACTACGGACAGACAGACGTGGCGAGGGACTTTGTTTTTTAATCGCCTTAAAAAAGGTGATTCTCTGTTTCACTTTTTTTTATGTATGAATGTTCGCGACTTTCTCTGAAACTACTAAACCGATTTTGATGCGGTTTTCACCATTTGATTGCGTATTTTTTTAAAACGTTGTCTTAGCTTATAATACACCAGAGATATAGACTAAAACATAGAAGTAAATCAGCGAAATTTGCATTCTGTGATGTGCTTGATATTTTTTTCTTTGAACACGGTTCATTTTTTTTACAAAAATATTAATATATAATATACCTAGGATATGTGGTGTTTTAAAATCTTTCTTTTTCCTTCTTCGAAAAACTCAAACTCCGAGTAACAATTTGTAGATCACACTTATACGAATACTTTTTGGTTGCACCCGTACAGTGAGATTTTATCAGGTTTGATGTGTAAAAAATCAACTTACAGAAAGAATACTACGAGTAAAAAGTGTGAATCCCTATTTAAACTTCTTTAGTTCTTGATAAGAAAGGAACAGTGACCTTTCTTTTATTGCATTCCTTTTTTATCAGAAATCTTCGAAGTAAGGTTAAATACGGTCAATTAACTCAAACGAAGCATTTTCAGATAACTCTGAGCACAAGTATCGTAGCGTGTTATAATAATAATAACAATAAAAATGATTTATTCATTTAGGAAGCAAAATACTACACTTGTGAAAAGTCGATTCTACATTTACTGGTAATGCCTGTGCGCAAACAATACCTAGGTAAAGCCCGAGAAAAGAGCAGGCAATAAAAACTCGTGGCCACTCTTTTCAAATTGCCAATGTTTACAATGTTTATCTGTTTATAAACTGTATTATACATATACGCATTATTGCATATTTTAACTAAAGGCCCGTTCCCACTTGTCATGTGTGGGATCCAACACCCGATAATTTAAACATCGTTAAACAAAAGAACATCAGTTGAACATCACATCCGTTTAAAATCATGTGCTCTATTGTAGTGAATGTTCGGACACTAGAGCACCCCATTATGAGTCCTTAGGAACCGTCATTATATTTCATGACCCTTTTTTTAAGCTTGCATAGCCTTTATCGCGGGCTTTGAGCGCGGCGACCGAATCAAGAAATTCCGTAACGAAAATAAAACCTAACACCCCCCACTATGCCTACCATGTAGCTCGGCCGAGCGTTCGCTTAACGTAGTTATATGTATATGGTACTGTTATTGCATTGCTGAAAGACTGTACGAAGCTTGCACGGATCGAGACGAGCTGCTCTGAAATGTAATGAAAAGAAAAAAAATATAATAATTATAATTGCATAAGTTGATAAAAAATGCTACGCAATAGCTTTACCGCGGCAGTCCCCGAGTGCCACACATTTATTTTTTATGTTTTAAAAAGATAACTAGCTATGTGGGATTTTGGTTCCACATTACTAGCAATCCTGTTAACCCCTCCAGCTAAGCTCAATGGCTTGTGTTAGGAGTTAGTTCACGTCGGTAGTATTATGGGAAGGATTCGAAACCGCGACCTCACGATTGCGAGACCGATGCCTTAGCCATTAGTGGTCTACATTATGGTCTATATACGTATCGTGATAGTTGCTATCTGTTTTTCGATATCTCGCGCCTACAATATACCACCAAGGCGAAGGACATCTCGGTGTACGTGCCTCAGATGATCCGTTTCACGCCGAGAGGGTGCAGATTCTGGAGACGCGAGGCAACGTCAACTTCATGGCGTTTGTAGTACGCGTTCCAGACTGCTTTCTGCACCTCATAATGGAGGAAGACTTCTGACTGGAAAATATGATTTTCCGTCGATTCCGTGAACAAGTGCCACACGAACGCACAAAGACCTAGTGCAAGTGAAGCGTACTAACATAGTTTTAAGTTATATTTATTAACACTTATTGTAATATTGTATGTATGTCTGTAATAAATGGCATTTATTATTATTACCTACGAATCTATTAAGCATAAATTTCCATAAAAACATTTCCAAATGTTTGTAAAAACTGTAACCGGTCAAATTAACTAACCCTGGACTGATTTATACATTGACGTCAGAAAGCAGTATTTCTGAAATGTAAAGAAGATGATTCATAAACATGTTCTGATTTAACATAAAATAGAATATTCAATTTCTTTGAATTTTCGTCTATTCATTCTATGAGTTGATTGTTGCGTTATCAATTTTTTTATATAGTTATACAACGTTTAACCACAAAACATCGAGAGTACTTAGACATAAAAAAAAGCTTTTTATAAAGCTTTATTAAAAATACCTACTTACGTATCGTTTATGCAACGTACATATCGCTCATGGACACTGCATTTCGCAACACCCTTGCACAAAGTGGTCCGAGCTGGTCCGAGATTAGATTTGCATGTGTGCGTTGCTCGAGCGAAGTAAATTAACCTTTCCGTCTGTAGATGCTCTCTTGTTATTTTGTGCATGATTCCAGAGTACTTGCGTCATTTTATAAAATCTTAGAAAATTAACGTTGACATTTTGTAATCACTCGTTTATTTATCAATTTAAATCTCATTAGGAATAAGTATTTAAAAAAGAGAATTAAAAAGTTGTGTGTCATATACATAAATATATAGGATACTAGCTGACCCTCGCAACTTCGTCTGCGTCAAATTAACCCGTTTTTGCAAAATAGGGGAAAATAAAAAAAGTACCTAAAAAAAAATAGGGGTTAACATTTAGGGGGATTTAAAATAGATGTTGTCCGATTCTCAGACCTACCCAATATGCACACAAAATTTCATGAGAATCGGTCGAGCCGTTTCGGAGGAGTTTAACAACAAACACCGCGACACGAGAATTTTATATAATAGATTGACCACGTTGTTTGTTAGGCTGTCTGATTATACCTATCGCCTCGTAAAAAAATATGGTACAGTACCTACAAGACATTTGCCACGTGATGACTATTAACAGTTGACTATTAAATAATACCTACTAACTTTTAATCCGGTCCCGGTATTGGCCACGTGACAGATGAGGCCACTGTCCATTTTATTTTGACATTATGGAAATAATAAACAATGTTAAATATTGCTATGGTATAATTTATAATATAGGTTATGTTCCGATATACACTGCGAGCACTGTTCAGTGCTTTTATTGGGGAGAAAGTCGTTTCGTTATGACTGATTTAACTGCCCCATCTTTGGGAAATATGTGACGTCATAAATCGTCGTAATTTTGTACTGTGACCACTGGTGTTTTCGAGGTTAGGTGCTCCCAGCACTTTGGTCACGTGATCAACGCGACCAGAAACTTAAATGAATTCCCTTGATTCAGACAGTATGCAATTAATTCAATTGTTTTTTTTTTTTTAAATACATCATTTTTTTTTCTTGTTGATCTTATACATTGTACATATAAAATCTCAGACACCCCAATAAGATTTATCTAGATGAAAAAACGAAAATGAAAATATTGAAAACTTGCAGAGTTATAAGGCATTCAAGTTGTATTATGTTCTTCGCGCTATCGTGCTCATTACGTCTCGTGGTATGCAATCCATGGTTATTATTGAAAAATAAGTGATGATTACATTTTACATCACTTTGTGAACAGGATCTGGACTGTTAGACTGGTTAATTAATTAATTAATGAATGATTAATTATTTAATAGAAAAATATAACATGGTATACAAACTACCCCATTAGATTGTGTTAATGATTCTAAGCAAACTACTTTTAGGTTTGCACTATACCAAGAATAACTTTGTTTACTTGGATGATAGTATACTGAACTGCGTTCCGTTTTGAACAGTAACCAACCTGTATAGCTAACTATAAAGGAACGGCTTCGCAGTATACTAAATTGACGTCACACCTTACAATGCTTCAGTGCATATCGGAACATTCCCATAATGTGTTTAATTTGTACAGTCAACGGCATAATTTAGAAACTATTAAACGACATTTGTGCCAAAATTATCTAGTGCTAAAATTAACATTGTATCTCAAGCTTTGCTTTTTCTTCCTAAGTGAATATAGAATTTTGCATTTAAATTTAATGTTCATATTATTGAAAATCATTACTTGATGAAATCTTACTAGGAAGTAATTGTACATTCCAGTATTTTTTATATACTGGAGTGTGCAATAACTGCCGAGCTGTTAACAGCCATACAGACCATAGAAGTTGTTTCATTAAAACGTTAATAAATCTGCAATAGCGACCTACACTTCTGTAAGAGTAATTAATTATGGTGTAATCCGTAGATATCATGGTTTTACTCTAGGTTTTAATTATAATATTAATTAATTATTATTAATTTATTACAGTCTTGTATTGCTCCATTGGGCAAAGGCCTCTCTACTCTCTCTCAACTTTTATCTATAGCGATAAGACCATTGATTTGATTGACCAGGGGGCTTAGACAAATGACACACGCTTCTCTTTCCACACACGCTAACGCGAAACAATGTATGCATTTGACATAAGGTTGGCAAAACGTCACGCGACTGTTGCTGAATTTATAAACAAAAACCAACAGTAGCGTGTGCGGAAAAAGAAGTGTGTGGCATTTGTCTAAGCCCCCTGGATGGCGCCATAACCTCACAAAATTGACCACTCTCCAGAAAGAGACAACGCTGCTTTGTAGACAATACCTGTCAAAGGTCGCACGAGTTTCTGTCTGTTTAACGCTTTGCAGACAATATTTACTTTTTAATTGCAAGGGATGGCGCAGTCCAGGTCTATACGTCAATGATAGAGACCAACTCGTGACAGGTTTTAATTTAAAAAAAAAATATCCATGCATTGTTGTTGACACCTATTCTTGATTCAGGAGGAGTTTATCGACCCAGTCTTTACTGCAGCCGTCACAAAATGGGGTACCTTTATACGGTACTATGTAAGTTCTTTATATTTTTATTGGGAAAAGCTTTTCCATGAAGGAACATAAAGTACTGGGTTGAACATTTTTGGCGGCTTAAAGGTTGGAGTTATATTTGTATTTGTGATTGTTTTTTTTTTTTGGGTGGTGATGGTTGGGTCATTTATTTTCAGCAAGGAAATCCGAATGGCATGGGATGGGTAGTTATATTTGTTTTCGCTGGATCTCTGCAATGAGGATTTGCTGAAATACTTCGTATTCATAAACGCAAGAAAAGACAATAGACAAGGAGGAGAGCGCCAAATTGGCGCCATTTTATAAAGGTTACGTCACATTAGTGGTGTAATGAAATCGCCTTCCGTCAGTCAGCTGGATTTCTTAGCGTTTAGCATTTGCAGGACTTTAATCGTCTACTGACAGCATATGTTACAGAGTTATACTGACTGACTAATTTTATGTGATTCTGATAATATTCTTCATCGGATATTCAAGATTTTAGATTATGCTCAGATCAAGCACTATCAATTAATACAACTTTAACGCATGACAGACGCGCCTGGTTAGAAAATTTTGCATGACTGACAAACATAAAACTTATTTTGACTTAGTATACTCCTAGAAAATTATTTTTAAAGTTTTAGAAATCAGTTTCACAATATATTTAGTTCATTTAAAAACAAATAACCTGCCTCTGCGCCAAACGCTAAGGAATCCAGCTGACGAAAGGGTATTTCTTTGCAAAATAATAGCTACCTAAGCATAATAAAGGTAACGTAATAAAATACGACTATATGTTTTAAATAAAATCATTTTATTAACGCAGTCTAATAATGGGTATAATATTTTCATTATAAGTAAGAAGTATCTGTATATTAAGTATGTACATGAAGTTTAAAAACAATATAGGTAATTAATTAAAACTAAAAAGTAACACTAAATAAGACTAAAATATATCTAAAAAATTAGGGCCCCTGTGCATGGTTCCATAGATGCTGCCAGCATTTCCTCGCTGTGTTGTGCGAGGAAACTGCCAGCTCTACGGTCACCAGTGGAGTCGACCAATTTTTTGGAAATTTCTTCAAAGAATTTGTTCGCGCTGGGACCCCATGGGCCAAGGGTCTCGTCGGCGAATGGTACAAATATATATTCGCTGCTAAGACCGAGAAGGTATTTTTTAGAATTTTCAATTTATTTTAAATAGTTTTTTTTTTTCGTAATCTTGTTACTTAAAACACATTGATATGATCGTACATTTTCAAGGGTTACATTTAAAAAAATATAATAATATGTCTTTGTATAACACAGCCATAACGGTAATGTTGCTAACAGTACATTTCAAAATTTAGCCATTTCTCAAAAATAAAAAATTAAACGTAAATATGGTATGTTGAAATTGGGTTTTCTGTTGTCGGTTGTCCGTTTTATTGGTTCTGGTTTGGTTGTAATTATTGTAGCTACTGCTTCGATTCCCGGCTGGATAATTAGGACAATTGGACGTAGTTTCGACAGTTTACTGCTTCCGTTGGAGGTATGATGCATTCGTAAGTATGTGCCTACTTAGTAATGTGGTATATGGTGACGTTAGTTGATCTAAGTAGATTAGCTTTTAATAAATATTTTCGACGTACGTATTTCGTCTATCTACTTTGCACTGTGAATAATGGGACTACTTCATCATCAGCCTATCGCAGTCCACTGCTGGACGTAGGCCTCTCCAATTGCACGCCACTTTGTTCTATCTTCATGGGACTCTACAATTTTAAAATACTATGGATAAAACCGGGCAAGAGCATGACGGACCATGCTCAGTGTAGGGTTCTGCAGCCTCATCAATTCCTTTAGCAGAAGAGCGTATGTTCATGGCACTTACGTCTCGGCTCAGATTTTTGGCATTAAGTCAATATCGGTATATCCGATCTTATTCAAAATAATTTTAGTTTAAAGTATTTAAGCGCTATCTTTGTGATTTTTTCCATATTTTTTGGTCACACGGTTCAAAAGTTAATGGGACACGATTTGTGCAACTTTCGGAGCGATTATTTTCAAAAATATTCTTTGAATCAAAAAAGTTTATTGAAAACCTTAAAATATTTTTAAAAGACCTGTCGAATGATGTGCCACACGTTAATTTTTGCTGAAAAAAAAAAATCTGCTTTATATATTATCACGTTTTTATTTGATAACACACTATATTGTTTGTCTAAATGATTTACTTAACTCGAGTTTCGGCCCTGGCACATTATTGTCTATAGCTAGGTCTGTCTACATGTACCTAATTTATAATATTGCTCCACTTTTGATGTGTATATAAATAATCTATACTAATATTATAAAGCTGAAGAGTTTATTGTTTGTTTGTTTGAACGCGGTAATCTCAGAAACTACTGGTCCGAATTGAAAAATTATTTTTTTGTTTGATAGCCCATTTATCGAGGAAGGCTATAGGCTATTTAACATATAAACAACACGCTACGGCCAATAGGAGCGGAGCAGCAATAATGCAAAGACAGTACAAGTAGTGTAATGTCGTAATGTTATAAAATACATAGCATGTAATGTATTTAACACTTCAACACGCTGTCTTCCGAGTGTCATTCGTATTGTGAATGCATAAAAGATCAATCGTGTTTAGCATTTAATTCGATTTTGGCATTGCCATTATCGATACTATTTCTCAATCGTCCTTTATATTCCTTAATCATATAAATCTAACCATTTACCTTATAAGAGATTACATACTAGGTACCTGTTAGGGTTCCGTAGCCAAAATGGCAAAACGGAACCCTTATAGTTTCGCCATGTCCATCCGTCCGTCCGCTTAACTCAGAGACTGTTATAGGCCGACCGCTTAACTCGTATATCGCCTGCGCGGTGAGAAGGGAGCGCGGGGTGATGTTAACGGGTGGGTGAGCGGTGTGCGCGGGACAGAGAACGTCCCGCGCACACCGCTCACCCACCCGTTAACATCACCCCGCGCTCCCTTCTTACCGCGCAGGCGATATACGAGTTAAGCGGTCGGCCTATAGTGTTAGAAGGCTGTAATTTTGCATGGATACACATATTACTTACGCCGACAAAGTGAAAGAATAAAATCTTGGAAAATCTTTTTTTTTTCACCTACTCCATCGGGTGGAATATCATTGGGTTTGGCAAAGATATGATTGTCACCGCACTGCGCAGACCGCGCTCCTCATTTGAGACATTAGTTCGTAAGTCTCATTGGCCCAGTAATTTTACTTGCTACAGTGCTCTTCAACCGAAACGCAGTGATGTGTTAACTGATGTGTTCACAGAAGATGTGATGTGTGACATTCTGGTGCTACCTTCTAAAACGGCATGTGGCGTAGACCTACATACTACTTCTGCCGTAATATGTATTTCCCTATTAGCATTCATGGTCGTATAATATATAAATTTTAATTATATCAAGTTCAATGTTATAATATACATTATGCTAGATTACCCTTCGAACTAATTATATACAAACTATTAACATTATTTACAACTTACACAGTAAACTACAAAAAAAAACGAATTACATAAAAAGGGAGTCACCAGTTTAGGCGTTGAAGAATTCCTACCCAACGATGTCAACCGGTATAATGCCCACTTGTACATTGCCACGTTGTATGGCAATGCTTATCCTCTGTGCAAAGAAAAGGCCAGCTTTCTGCTCACGAGATGCACAGATAAGACGCAGGGATATCTTTGAATAAAAGGCGAGCACTTTGACCCCATGGCCCTATGCCGTCTCAACCCCAAACGGCTCAAATATGTAATCTCCGACTAGATTACATTAGTACATTAGCATTCTAAATCGATTTATATCACACCCTCGAGCGATTGTCATTCGATTGCAACAATCAATGCCACCTTTTAAATTTTCCTGCATCGATGTAGCATAATAAATAGTTAAATGACATTTTAGAGGATTGTCATTACTTTTGGTCTTGTCTTTCCTCAATCTATACTAATATTAAAAAGCTGAAGAGTTTGTTTGTTTGTTTTAACACGGTATCTCAAGAACTACTGATCCGAATTGAAAAATTCTTTCACTGTTGGATAGCCCATTTATCGAGGAAGGTTATATGCTATATAACATCACACTACGACCAATAGGAGCGGAGCAGCAATGAAAAATGTTGCAAAAACGCGGAAAACTTACGCAGCCGAAGTTGCGCAGGACAGCTAGTATTCTATAAAAAGATTGCATCAAATGTCTATGCCTTGCATACTTTAATGCCATATCACGTTTTTATTGGTTCGAAGAGTACTTTGGATCTAACCATGGTTCCTCAAACACGTGCAAACATTCGCATGTTGTGCGAATGTAAACATGCATATGAGAGGCGGTTAACGCGTATATCAAATGCAATATTATTCTCAAACTCATCAGCGACTTACTTTTTGACAAAAAAGAATGGCGTGAGTTTCTTAGCAGCTACTTCTCATTAGTTTTACACTTGAAACTGTCGACTAACTTCATTTTATCTGCGTAATTTTGCCCCGTTATTGCAACTTTTCTTATTGCGGCTTCGCTCCTTATTTCTCCACTATTTAATGGATGTTATTATACATATAAACCTTCCTTTTCAATCACTCTATCTATTAAAAAAACCGCATCAAAATCCGTACTAGGTGGATAGGTGACTAGGTGGAGATACTAGGTGGCCTTTGAAATATCAGACATAAGAAAGAAATCAATAAAAGCCAATGTTACAAGTAAATATACACATTTCACACAATTGTTTGTTATATACTTATGTTATGTGGTGTTCTGACGTCATCATTGACCTACTAGTCCCCCGGGTGGTTAATTAATCAAGTCGAGCATGGGATATTTCTATGTCAAAGATAGTTACTCATTCCCTCTAGTATTGTCATCTGATAAAAGAATAAAGTAAATTAGATTTAGACCTAGACTCGGATTCAAATTATAAATCGGTACCTGGATTTAAGTTAAAACATAGTTATGTGCAATTTACAGTAAAACTGTGTACCTACCTATAATTTAAATTAGGGTAAATATTTGAATATTTTTACCCGACGACGACAGAACCAGGGATGTTGCAGATGCGGATTTTGGACGGCAGGCATCCGCGAACGCGGATGTGGATGCAGATATCCAGATCGATGCGTAAACTCCGCAATTGCGGATGCGGATGCGAATATTCGCAACTATACTGTAGGCCTACTCTCTTTCTTTAAAACGAAATTCATGAATTTCGTTTTATTAAATTTCTTGAGTTAACGGGGACTATTCTAATTAATTTTTGGATAAGCACAAGAAGCCCGAACCCATAGACGATTTTCAGACACAAGTGGATTGAATTGATGTTTCTGGCTCTGTGTGTCATCACTTTATTTTTGATCGAAATTTCGTTTCATTGAATTAGAGCAGGCCTCCTGGGTCTTTCCCACGTGAATGTCCATTATTGTAGCATTTTACTTGTCTCCGGATATTAAATCCAATCCAAACAATCCAAGATTTTCCTCGATGAACGGTCCACCATTTAACATCTGTATCTGCATGAAAATTCGCATTGATAATCGCAGATGCGGATGCAGTTGTTGAGATCAAGATAAAGATAAAGATAAAGATAATACATACTTTGTGATATATAAAAATATTACAGATGTTCAAATTAAGTTTGGTATGTTCAACATGTTTTACCATGGTATGGTGTACAAATATCAAATAATTAATTATGTATTAGGTATCTAGAAATAATATAACACATTTATATCACTTTACAATATTGCATGCATTTTTAAGATAAAATTATAGTAAAGTAAAACTAGATAACTTTAAACCAATATATAAAATATAAATATGTCAAAATTGTAATTAATAAAATTTATATAGTTTTGTCAGTCAAATAATCATTTATATTATAATAGCATTTATCAATCAGTAGTTTTTTTTACATTTTCTTGAACAAATCAATGTTAAATTCTTAAAAATATATAAGGAATTTTATTGTATATTATAGGTGCCTTACATACTACACTCTTATGGAGTAGCGCAGTTTTAGCAGGGTGAATGCATAGTCTATTTTTATCTCGACGATTACGTTTTACAAAATCAGATTGGTGATCAAACAAATGATATTTTTTTCTGATAAATAAAGCTACTTCCAGTATATACAATGATGGAAGTGTTAGTATTTTATGTTTTACAAAAAGTGGCTTACAACTTTGAGGACTTTGAATTCCAAAAATTGCACGTATACACCGTTTTTGCATTTTAAATGCTATATCATGATTTGTTAAGTGGCCCTAGAAAATTATGCCATAGCGGAGTATTGACTCAACAAGACCATAGTATGCCGTGATTAACGCATCTGTGTTGATAGTTGCGGCAAGTTTATACAGGGCATATGAGGAGCTGCTGACTTTTTTACATATCGTATCGACATGTTCTTTCCATTTTAATTTATTATCTATAATTAGTCCAAGAAATCTAGCTGTACCTGTTTCATTTATTGTGTAATTATCATAGACTAAATTGATGTTCAATGAATTTTATATTTTTTGTCCAAAATGTGTGATGTTTGTTTTCTTTAGATTTATTTTCAAGTTATTGTTATCTATGGATGGATGTTAGTGCATTATTTATGTCAATTTTATATCTGTTTGGGTCTTCACAGGCTATTGTGACAGTACTGTCATCGGCAAATAATGTAATAGGTTGCGAAGTTGTTTTAGGCAGGTCGTTTATATAGATAATAAATAATGAAGGCCCGAGTACACTACCTTGTGGCACACCATATGTTACATGGCGTGTAGTAGAGGTGTACGTGGTTGCATATTTTGTTTTAAAATCAAGTCTCGTTATCTCAGTCATTTGTTCTCGACTGGTTAAGTAGGAGCGAATTATGTGTAATGCATTGCCTCTAACACCATAAGCTTCGAGTTTTTTATATACAGGGTGTAACAGAAAGGTGTGGTCATATTCAAGGGTCGTCACATACACATGATAAATGACCTGTGTACCTAATCTTATCAAAATGTAAGAACCTTAAAATTTTACGTCATTTTTAATCAGTGCATAAATTATTATGCAAAATATCGCCACGAATAATGCTACATCACTAACCAATCATTCAAGATTTTCATCGTAGTATAGTAGTAGTAGAGAGTTCAATTATGTTGGATGACCCTGCACAATAATCTCTTAAGTATCACTGCGCGCCTGGTACCCGTCACGCGTCGAACATACGGACGTCCGCGCGTCCGTAAACCAAAGAAACACAGGCAAACAAATTAATACCAACTACTAACCTCTACGTTTTCCGTCGCCACCGGCTTTCACGACGACCACATCGAACGGACAAATGTTAATCACCATCTCACTGTTGTTGGTACCTACTTTGTTATCACATCTGGTAGACGATCATTTGAATGCACTTCACGGTACAAAATAACGTACTAGGTACCTACGTTCGGCTTTTACATCCCTACATTTTTGATATTAATGTTTTTAGGGTTCGGGGAAGTACCTACCTACCGTTTTTGAAACTTCAATAAGAATGAGATTTAGGTATTTACATACTTTAAGTTACGAATACACAGTATCACAAATCACAACACATCAATTTAGCACTAACTTCAACGCGCACTTGTTTGTTCGAATTGATAATACCTACATAATGAAAATAGGCGCGAAACTCGGTGACGCTTCCCCGCATTCCTGGCACCACCACATAACTAAATCGGTACCTACCTATCGGTCAACAAAAAATATTTGTTGCGTTCGCCGAAAGTGGTAAGTACCTACGGATTACGGGTCACGCATTACGGGCCACCGTTGGATCCCATAAGGTACGTTTGTTCAGGACCGAGCAGACTGTTTCTATCAACTTACTTGGTACCTAACCTACATCGCGTAGATTACGATCGCGTCATATGCAATTGATACACAATTTCGAAATTATTCACTGTTACTAACTTAAAACAAAATTTCTTTATCAATTTCACATCACTTCCACAAAGAAAGACAAACAAAAACCAAGAAACGAAATAGATCGAACCGCTTCGGGCTCCGCGTCGAAAGCACTGACGGACAGTGACGGAATAAATAAGCAACACCAAGAATGAAACAAAGAAATGAAAGTGCCTAAAAACTTAAAACTTCTAAAATTACAAGAAAATGTATGTAAACTATCTTAGAAAAGTTTTAATTTAATTAATGGCAATATCAAATTCTTTTATGAATCATAATAACAACAAAAGAGTATTAAAAACTCATTTTGAAATTACAATGACTTCCGAATATTTCTGCCGAGCTTCCGGTCAAATACCGAATTATTTATTGCACACGTTTTGTTTATGACGCCACGGCCTTGAAATGTTGGTGTCTCTGTCTAACTAGGTAATAAAACCAATAATCGGTCAGTTTAAGTTTGAGGCACTGATATTTGTTTTGAATAATTATTTTGTTTGGAAAGCTAATTTCCATGCATTTGAAGTTTTTGAAAAAATCTTTACGTGTTTAATGCAATAAGTTGTAAAGCGTTAATAACGCGGGACTTCGCCATGAGTGTTCGAAGTTGAGCCGTGAGTTTACGATTTATTTTTGTTGCAAAACAACTGTTCACCTGAATGTCTGTGTGTTTGTGAATTACTTTTCAACACAAAATAATGAATATCGATTTAGATTGTAGATTGTTTTATTGTTTGTGGTATTATTTAAACTATTAAAAAACTACCTTAACACCTCAATGATTTTAATCCTACAATGAAATAAATTGTTAGATTTTGTGAAATTATGTAATTCTTTTAATGATTTCATGTAAATAGATTTAAAAAGTGTTCTCTGACAATAAAAAAAGACCAAAACGATGATTCATGTGAGTATAACATTTTAGAAATCGGTCACCCATCTATGCACCAACGGTGGTAAAGTTGCTTAACTTACGCAAACATTATATCATAATAGAAGTTGGTTCAACTTTGAGGTACACCGACAAGTTACTATAAGAATAATAAATTCGTTTAATGTAAGTAGTGTGTCGTCGCCGACTAGGGTCAGTAGGTACCTTTGTTTATTTGTGATGTAATACCTACCTACCGTACCCTGGAAGACGGGGAATTTGGGAAGAAAGTTCGAAATTATGGTGTGAGCGGTGATGTTCAAGTTACGAATAATGTACGGTTTAATGCTGCCTGAATTCGTTACCTTGTCAACAAAATCAATGAAAATATTTAAATGACTTAAGTATCATATTTTATTAAGTAGGTAATTTAAAGTGTCCTATTTAAAGCAATAGATGGGCGTCAGGCGTCATACCTGTTGTTCCCAAGTACTCCTTACAATGTCTGTTACCTTGGTACTCCGAACATTGGTTTTCGGGTTATCTACGTATAGTGTTTCTGTGTGTGTGTGTCTACATTTGTGTGAGTGTGTAGGTATACACACTCACACTAATGTAGTCGACCAGATAGATTATTGTGTGACAGAGATAAATTATTTTTATTAATGAAAACTGCATTTATTTTACTCTTCGTCCATAAACAATGATAAAGAACGAGAGGCAAGCTACGGAAGAGTGAAACAAGATACCAAAGGACGAATGAGAGTTAAAATGATAGAACGAGACTAGCTTGTCTCACTCACACATCATCACTTGTTTCATCTTTGCAGGAACAAAAGAGTGAAACAAAATGAAAGTGGGTGGTGATTTAAGGTCAAACCTGAAGTTCATTGCAGTTCATTGGAAACAGCTGATTATCTGTTAGTGTTGGGTACCTATCGGTAAAGTCGTATTTTCAGTATGTCGGTGTTACGCACTCGATAAGAAAGAAAATTCTTTATCTCAGTCATACTAATAAAATCAGAATTGGTACCCCCGCAGATGTTATACTTATACCTAACACTGTTCATTGCTTAAATATGACCACACCTTTCTGTTACACCCTGTATAATATCGTATGATCTACGTTGTCGAATGCTTGTAACATATCGCAGTAAATAGCACAAACAGGAGTTGTTTTATCAACACAAGTTATAATATTTTTAATAAATTCGTAAATGGCCACATTTTTGTTCTTTACATAAAATATTATTACTTTCAAAATAACTATATATTTCACCGTAAAAATATTTCTCAAACATTTTTTAAAAAACTGATAATAATGCAATTGGTCTATAGTTCTCAATCATTTGCTTGTTGTCCTTTTTGAATAGAGGCTTTATAATTGCTAACTTAAGAGCAGTCGGAAATATTCCTGTTGTAATACATAGGTTTATAATGTGACTGTGGTTATAATGTTCTTATTAACCAGCTTAATTATTTTAGTCGTGATGCCGTCGTATCCTACACTGTCTGTATTTGGCAGACTATTTATAATTTAATTGATGTGGTAGGGTGTACTTGGCGCAAGGAACATAGAGTTCAGCCTGTGATTAATTAAATTAGTAACCTTTTATCCGGCTCCGGCGACGGGGCTAATTTTATCTAAAAAGTAATTGTTAAATGCATTAGCTATTTCTGTAGGATTTTTTATATGCGATGCGGAAGCTCAGCAATTGCTTATACGGACGGGAATATTCGAGACGTCCCTGGTCTATACGCTCTACAGCCCAAGTATTTTGTAGGATCACATAATGTGGTATATTGTTGATAATCATAACTTTTAAACTTACACGTTGCATTATAACTACATATTTTTTCGTTTCATTTTTTTTTTAAAGATACCTGGCAATATGGGAATGTAGGTCCTACATTATTAGCAATCCTGTTAACCCCTCTAGCTAAGCTCAATAGCTTGTGTTAGGAGTGGGTTCACGTCGGTATAGCATAAAGTAAATACTTTATCTAGTTTCGACCGAGTTACACCGACCGTGGTCACAAGCTGAAAACCGCGGCAGGTAGCTTATTCCTTTTTCAGTTAGTTTTATTACACACCTTTTTTGACTTTATTATTATATCTATTGTTTCTGTGGCGCGGTGGGAGTGTGTCCGACTGCTACGCAAGAGGTCGTGGGTTCGATTCCTATACGGGACACCACTTTGTGTGATTCACAAATTGTTGTTCCGGGTCTGGGTGTACTTTGTGTCCGTGACTTGTATGTTTGTAAAGTCCCCCGTGACACAGGGCTTTTATCTAATAGCGGGAGTCGTCTTCAAAAAAAATCTTAATCAATGAACAAATTTATATGAAATTTTCCATGGAGACTGTATGAAAAATATTTTTTTGTTCATTTGCCAAGAGTGGATATCCGCGCGACCTAGCGCGTCTTCGGTAATAACAATAATAATATTTTGGAACAACTCACTCAACGTCATCTGATCCCAAACTAAGCAGAGCTTATACTATAGGAAATCAGACAACTGATAAACATATATGTATATACACATATATGTATAAATACATACATATTAAAGATTAATTACATCCAGATACAGAATAAACCATCATGCTATCACACAAAGTTTTATCCTGAGATCGAACCCAGGATCTCTTGCTTAGCAGTCAGGGTCAATAACCACTAGGTATTAATATTACGGGTCTTAATCGCGTGAACAATTTAAGGTAATACCTGTAATATAATGTGTACAAATCGCGAAAGTTTATCAATATCACTAGGTATTAGTATAAATGGCTAAAAGATACACATAGGTCATAGGTATTCTATCCGGGACCAGAAATATTATCATCCAGCAACATAGCTTTTTAGTTTATTATCACGCTTATGCCTACAAATAGATAACCTCAGAGAAACGATGGCACCTACGATTTTATCGGCAACTGTATTATATAACAGCTCCACAACATTAATTAATTATTATCTATTATGTTATTTTGCCATTTTATCTTACGAATTCGACAGTGGTTCTAAACAAACTTTACAAAATAAATTAACTGACTCCTTAAAATATGGACAGGCAACTGCCGACAATTTGACTAAATCAAGTGGAAGTCTGTACTTGTGTAACAAGGATAACAAGAACGGCCATTTACTGCCCTTTTGTAATCTGAACGGCCATTTAGAAGCTAAAGAGTTTGTTTGTTTGTTGGTTAGTTTGTTTGTTTGAACGCGATAATCTCAGGATCTATTGGTCCGAATTACTCTTTTACTGTAAGATAGCCCATTTATCGAGGAAGCCTATAGGCTATATTATATACCATCCCGCTACGACCACTATGAGCGGAGCAGCAATGTAAAATGTTGCAAAAACGGGGAAAATTTACGCAAATGAAGTTGCGCGGGTCTGCTAGTAACTTATAAGTGTCAAACAATGTTATTAAGAAAAGTCTGTAAGTTTTAATAATATATTTTTAGTTTTTTAATAATAAATTAATTTCATAATACATAATAAATTAAATAACTAAATAAAAATAAACAAGACGGTTATTTGATTTGGCATTTTAAATTACTGTTACATTGTACGGGATAGCCAGGCCAGCGTACGACTTACTAAGCAGTCAGTGGTGCTAAAGAAATGGTCTCGTACATGATACGCACGAAAAACATTACCTTTGCTCTGGCGTAGTTAGGTAAGGATTAAGAGGATTGTTTAGTACTATTTTTGTATGTAAGTATTATTTAATTTTTCATGCCCGCGGTTTCGTCTGCGACACCGTTATTGCCCCATATCGAGCAACAGTTTTTAGACAGATCAGTAAATTTAAAAGGGTAAAACAAACCTCAAAAATGATCATAAAAGTGGTCGCCTGCAAACGACAGTAACTGCAGAAACTGTGTGGACTACTGAAATGATAGTGCGAGAAGACCCACGAATTACTTACTCGGACATCGAGAAGATTCTTGGTTAGTTCGGGGAGCGTTAGCATTATTTTGCATCAGCATCTTGGAGTGAGGAAGCTTTGTTGTTGTTGGATCCCGCGGCTGCTCTGAGACACTGAACAACAGGACTGTGTGGATTGGTGCCGATAACGAACACCATCTACGATTTATCACAGGCGACGAGATGTGAATTTATCAATATGATGGTAAATAAGAAACAGTCGTCAGTTGTCTATACTGACGACTGTTTCTTATTTTACATCATCATCGTCGACACAACTGCAAAGACCTCGTTGGTAAAAAAATGGTGGCTAGTTCTTTTTTCTTGCAAAGGGCATGTGTCGACAACAATGTTGGAAAATTATTTACTTATCTGTTAACTCGGAATGGTAGTTCTCAATAATCAAAGAAAAAATAAAAGCGACATTTTTTTCGTGTTCCAAAGAGGCAGTGGCCGTCTTAGACTTCGCAATGTTAGACCTATCGGATCAAAACTGGCATAAGTGTTTTATTAGTTGGTTTTGGCGAATGGAACTTTTCGTTTTGAATGAAGGAGAGTTTTTCTAAAAATGTAAAATAAATATTGTTAATATCTTATACCTATATTTTTTCCTGTCTCAAAACTTATCGAGTTACATAAGTAGCTATTTATGTAAATGAATATGGATTAAATAATCGAAAAGGACAAATACCTAGGTATGTCTAATTATAACCGTGTGCGGGTATTATCTACGAATACGAGCTAGTTGATTTCAATAGGTATGCATAATTACAATACAATTAACATTGGAAATGATATTCCCCTATACTACTATATACCTTCATGGCTGGGTAATCAATTCAGCTCTGTTAACATTCTTCTATAAATTAAAACCTCCATGTTTTATTTTTAAATTTGAATAGATGGGTGTCTAGGAAAAGAATACAATGCAAGTACCTGAAAGATTAACGAGCTAAACAAAAATGTAACATTTTTGGGCAAGATCGCGTGTTTAAAAAAAATAAATAAATTTGTAGAAAAACTTAGAAAACAAACCTCTATTTAAACATTATACAAAATTTGATCATAATTTATTCGGCCCTTTCCGAGATGGTTCGTAAAATTTTTACACTCATACCCCTTATAGTCCTCGTAGATCCTGAAGTTTCAAATCAACTTCCAGGATTCTATTCGTTAAATAGATTTAATCAACCAAGACCTGCATCTGATTTGGAACTTAAACGACTAAGTAGTATGTTTGTAGATTTTCTGAAATATACCCAGGGACTATTCTCCCTCCGTGTTTGTGTTAGTCGTGTGGTACCTACCTGCTTAAGAATAGTGCCACTTCATCTCTTCCCGTGTTGTTAAGACGACAAAGGGATTTCACACCTGGTGGACGAGCAGCAGCGTCCTCTGCGTATAACTGCGATCGCCAACCCGCGTGGTGATTATAGCAATTCCCCCAGAATAAGTAAGTTCTACTGGGGAGACCCGTGCTCAGCAGTGGGACATCATATGAGTTGATTAATTATTCTCCCTAAAGTGCAGGAGTAGTCTTAAAAGAATTAAAAATATGAAATACTAATATGGGTCATTATCATTTTCTCTTGTAGTAAACATTGAGAATCATTGAAAGTTCTACGTGTGGCTGTGGTGTGAGGTCATCAGTGCTATCTGTGTAGATAACCCCAACACCGTTGATGGAGGTCAACCTAACAATGATTGTTATGTTCTACCGTTTCCGAGTAACTTATAATAATAATATCTTGGGACAACTCACACAACGCTATCTGATCCCAAACTAAGCAGAGCTTGTACTATGGAAACCAGACGACTAATTAACATACTTAAATATTTCTAAATACATAAATTACACCCAGACACAGAATACACCATCGTGCTCATCACACAAAGTTTTATCCTGGGTGGTATCCAGTTGGACACACTCCCACCGCGCCACAGAGGTAGTCAAACTTATAGTGGAATACTTTGAAATAATTCGAAATTGTAAAAGAAACCTATGTGGCATAGACCGATAGACACATAGTAAAGTGACACATCATCAATTCATCAGTCTCTGTGACTGATGATGTACAGTAGTAGTACAGTTTGCACGGACTTGCCACGAAAACGGAAAATAAGAACGTGAATAAAGACAGCCAACAGGATATCCAGTCATGTTTAAAAAAAATGTTTAGTAGACCTGTTGATCTAGTGGCTAGTGACCCTGACTGCGAAGCCCAAAGTGGAGTGGATTCCCACTCAAAATAAATGTTTGTGTGATGAGCATGATTGGTAATTATGTGTCTGGTTATAAATGTATAAACGGACATAATCCCGGGGGACTGTACAATTACAATTATTTGTATTTTCCCACTGCAGGGCAAAGGCCTCCCTCTCCACCTCTCTCTGTCAGTCGCTGTATAAGGCCAATCTTTTTCGAAGGAGTCTAACTCATCTCGCCATCTGCGACGATTTTGTTGAGTCCAATCTGTGATTTCTTTGGCCCAAAAGTCATCTGCGCATGCGGCACAAGTGTCCAGCCCAGTCCCATTTCAAAGTGGCAGCTTTGGAACGGATTGTGGTATTCCAAAACCGGTCTGTATATTTGATATCCAGAATACTCCGTTCCATTACTTCGCTCTTTGGCATACCTCGAGGGGGGACTTCTGCTGAATTCTCTCAAACAATTACAATTAATGATCGCAAAGTATAAGTAGTTACAATAATTTATGGTTCACGCAAAATGGTGTCCTGTATAGGAATGGAAGCTCTTGCACCGCATTCGTACACACATCCACTGGGCACCGAGACAGACATAAATTGAACGTTGTGTTGTCTCCTAAATTAGGAAACCTTTCTAAATCAACTTAATTTTATTGTTGCAGAACCGATGCAGTACCCTTCATAAAAAATGGCACCTCGGCTACCATCACCAAAACGCCGGTCCCAACGAAGATCAACAAAGGGAAAGCATTCAGACAAATCCTGGCTTCTTTCATCGCCAACTTGGGAACCATCAACACTGGAATGGCTTTTGGATTCTCGGCGACTGTGCTCCCACAGTTAAAACAAGCGGACGCTGTTATACATGTCGATGAAAGTCAGGCCAGTTGGATTGGTAAGAATTGTCTATATTCTATCTACCTTGTTCGATAAAGTTTGGTTGTATTAAAACTATTCTGGAGTATTTTATAATGGTGCTGGTTGCATTATTACCCAATTGTTTTATAGAAAATACTGTTAGTTTTAAGCATGATTGCGCAATGGTTTGTTATCCTGAAGAAATAAAAAAAAAAAAACGACGACTGGCTAAACAACATTCGATTTCTAAAAACGACAGACTAATGCACACATAGATAACCTATATATTGTAATGTCACACTAATAAAAAAAGTCGTATAAGTAGGAAAGCACGATTTAATTATCGATTTAATTACTTACCTATTACAATTAAAAAATAACAAATTAACAATTTAAAAAATATCCTTTATAAGGTTTATAGGTTTTTTTTAAATGGTTACTGACAGTAACGAATACTACAAAAAAAACATCTATTTTAATTAGAATTATTGGTTCATTCCTTTGAAGTTATATTTGACTAGCTGACCCGTCTACGTCAATTTTCCCCGTTTTTGCAACATTTTTCATTGATGCTCCGCTGCTATTGGTCATAGTGTGATGTTATATAACCTATAGCCTTCCTAAGTAAATGAGCTATCCTAAATGGGCTATCCAACACAAAAATATTTTTTCAATTCGCGTTCAAACGAACAAACAAAACAAACTCTTTAGCTTTATAAATTTATTATCGATAATAAAATGCCGTATCGTTTTGACGATCAGATACTTCCCTATTATCTGATGAAGATTAAATGTGTCGTCATCATGTGCAATTCGTCAAAAAGAAGAGTGCCTATCTACTAAATAAACTATGTCGGATAAAAATATCTAAAATCATGATGTCTCGTGATTTAGTGCTAAAATTGATGGATTATCATTAGCCGTAAAAGGCTTTCCGTGTTATCTAATTACGTAAGATATTCGGGCTGTTATACAGACTATCAAACACGGAGTAATACGTAGTACTGTATGCATTTTGTACGTGTATGTTATGCCTCTAAAAATGACGACTGATGAATGACACAGAATGATGTCGTTGCGCTTACAAGACCGCGAATTTATAGTTTTTTAATAAGAGATTCGGAGAAATGCGTACGCGACGACATTTCATTTCATTTTGTTCGATTAGAGTTTTTGCCACATGTCTGAGAGGAGGTGGGGGTGTTAAGAATAGAGAATAATATAGTCAGTAATCAAATTACACCACTCCAGCGATTTTGGCAGCTGTTTTGATGCTGTGTTTTATTAGAGAGCTAGTATAATCTTGATAGATTAAGTTGCTTGATGAAAATCGTTTTCGCCGTTTTGAAGATAATCAGTTCATCAGAGTTTCTTTATGTGCAGCCATTATAATTATATTAAATCAAAGATGACACAATGACGTCAGTATTCTAGACTACGTCGGAGACATAGACCGCCTTATTCCAAAAGCTGGACTAAACCTGGTTTGACGAAAATCCTAGTTTAAACCGAAAATCCTTATTACAAAACGAGGTTCATCGCTTAATCGATGATCTTCTTGGGTCTATAGATTAGTCTTTCGATCACCCTAGTTTAACTATGGTAATAACCTTAAAATGTCAAAAATTTTGACATTTTAAGGTTATTTTATTTACAATTTTGCGTATTTTAGTTTCAATTATTAATGACGAATAATGCGTGTTTAGTGACTTTAAATTATTAACTAACTAAATATGGTGTGGCAACAAAATAAACGCAAAAATCGAGTGAAATGCGATGTGTGACCAAAGATTTAATAATTTTGTTTTTCAAAACATTTATCACAGCTTGGAATTGAGAGAGAAGATTTAATATACAGAACTCAGAGATGTCCTAAAATTAAAGTGGTCTGTGCAATGTTTGGGTCAACCAGACTCGACGTGAAGTGTACCTATGCAGTGTGGAAAGTTGAAGATCAACACAGATTAATTTTGTTCGACAATAGTATCATTAACTAGTGCTCTATGTAAAACAATCTGATGCATTCCACTTATAATATGTCACATTATTTATATTGAAGTTGGAAAATCACATTTGGAATGTCTGATAGGTGGTCTGGAGTAGTGCGGCAAAAACCAATGTTGAATTTACTCAAAATGCACAAAACAAAGTAATAGAAACATCATTATGACAAAATTTCTTACCTAAAACTTACTACTGAACTATACATATTATAGTGGAACTAAATAAACATTGATCAATTTAAAATTTAGTTGGTAAAGTGTAACCATGGGTATACCTATCACTAGGAACAGATGTAAACTTAGGTTATTGGTAGGTACCAAGAACTGAATATTATGTTTATAAGAGCTCAGCTAGTTAATACATTGCTACAATGTTCCTTTAAACATAGTTTAAACACTAAACAGAGAGTACAGATTAGTTACAGTTTATTGAAATTGTGATGTAATAACTATTATGCACTACTTAACAGCTTAGATAATTATATTTAAGATTCTCTGATAGATGAACTATGTTCTTAGGGAGAATAAATGGTATCTAATAAATAATGATTCTATGTATAATGTACCTAAAACTTACTAGTGAACTATAAGGTGGATCTAAATATAGAATTATCAATTTTATTATATAAATATATTATTGATCACTGTTTATATATTATACAAAAAATGCATACAATTTAAAATTTATTGTAAAATACTAATATTATAAAGCTGAAAAGTTTGTTTGAACGGGGTAATTCTTTTGAACTTTTTACTGTTGGATAGCCCATTTGTCGAGGAAGGCTATAGGCTATATAATATCACACTGCAACCAATAGGAATGGAGCAGCATTGAGAAATGTTGCAAAAACAGGGAAGATTTATGCAGACTAAGTTGTGCGGGAAAGCTAGTCTATCTAAATAGAATTAAGGGATATCAACTCAATATTCCTTTTCAAACATAGTTTGAACAGGGAATACAGAATGGTTACAGGTTATTGAAATTGTAAACATCCATTTTGTTGTCAAATGGAATAACTATTAAGTGCTACCTAACAGTTTAGATAATTATATTTATGATTCTCATGAAAATGAACTCTGTTCTTAGGGAGAATAAATGGTATCTAATAAATAATGATTCTATGTAGATAATTGAGATTTTCATTTCATAGCAAGCTCACTGATATTAAATAATAAATATATTCATAAAATTTGTTTCAATTGTTTGTTGTGCTTCAGCCGAAGCTTCAGTACCTATGTTGAATCTAGGCATACTTTCTCCCAATACATTCAGAACAACGAGTGCAACAAAGAAAACGTAAGTATATCAAAAATGGATTATCTTATTGAGTAAGTATCCTTCCATGCTAGGACCTGTTCCAATGAAACTAGCTTTGTAATAAAAACTCGCATCCAAGTTCCTCTAAGTGTTTGGGCGCTATAGTTACTCAGATTAAACTTCTAACATCCCTAATAATGTCTGAGTTAGTTAAATTTAGGTTATCATCATTTGTTTACATTTTTAGTACTAATGACAACTACTTGTGTAACGTTCCGATCCTGACAGAATTTATTTGATTTTTCGTAAATTGCAGGCCGAGGGCTTTTATGTCAGGTTAATATTTTGAAAATTACGTAGTGCTGGCGAATAATTTAGCTACATAGAACGTCTAAATATTTTATTCTCAATGAAAACTTTACTTTCAAATTATATTGGTATAAAACGGAACGTTATATTTGAATGATAAGAACAATGAATGAACTAAATTGATTATAATCTGTGGCTGATTGCTAGATCCTTTGGTATCAGCTGGTCCACGGAATATCTAAGTTTTGTAATAAGACCAATAGCACTGTACTATATCCTGGACTTGAAAGTCTTGGTTTAAACTTTGATTTGGTCTTTTCTTTGTAATAAGGCGGAGATTGTCCTTGAATGAAGTATGAAGGTCTACGATACGAGTAATTGATCACTCAGAAAACATTGCAAAAATAATCTCATTAAGAATTCTACGCAGTTTTATGTGCATTATAACCTTTGTCATGGCTTATCTATTATCTGAAGCTCTCTGTAAAGAAGATAAATTACTGTAAGCTATTAAATCATCTTTTACGTATAATGAATGGGCGTGAGGCAAATGACAAACAAATTGACTAATTAGAGAAGAGTGAGAGAAAGGACTCGTCACAGGAGTTGGTTTCTGTGTGTTGTAATTGAGCATATAAAACTACAGTGAAACGACCACAGAACATTGATACCTAGATAAGAAGAGAAGACTTATGAACGAGAGAACGACTTATACTTTCCATATCAATACTATATTTATACTAATATTATAAAAAGGTTAAGTTTGCGAGTTTATGAGTTTGTATTCCAGAGATTACCTTCTACGGTTGTAGGGGGTATTCAGTGGATCTTCTGAACCGATTTTGAAAATTATTTTACCAATAGAAAGCCATATTATTTGTGAGTGTCATAGGTTATATAACATCACGCTACGATCAATAGGAGCGGAGCATCAATGAAAAATGTTGCAAAAACGGGGAAAAATGACGCAATCGAAATTGCGCGGTTCAGGTAGTCGAGAATAAGATTAGACGAGTAAGAGCAAAATGGATTTCGTCTTTACCTTATCAACCTATATAATGTCCCACTATTGGGCATCTGTAGAACCTACTAATTATAGATCCTCGGGGTAATTGCCATAATCGCCACGCTTTCCGAGCGGGTTCACAATCGCAGTAAGGCTTTAAGGTACGCAAAGGACGCTGCTGCCCGTCCTCAGGTGTAAAATCCCTTAACAGCCTTGATAACATCTACGTAAAGAGATGGAGTGGTACTATTTCGTCTTTAAAATTTTAATATTTATACCTAATATTTTTTATAAGGCACTATTCCGACACGGGGCTTGTACCCCAGAGCAGGAGTTGTCTTTTGAAAAAAAATGTCAATTTGTGTAGTACAAAAAGTAGGTTAGGCATTTTCAAAACGGCTAAATGAATTTTTAAACACACCAGTAACGTAAATATTAAATGACCTAACGTCCACTTTTTTTCTTCCAGCTAGTCTCAGCGCAGCCGGCACCCCAATAGGATGCATCGTCAGCGGCTACCTGATGGACAACATCGGTCGCCAGAGGACGCTCCTTATCACTGAGGTCCCGCTCATGTTGGGATGGCTTTTGATTGCTTTCGCGCAGAATGTTCCTATGATCTATGTTGGTAAGAATACTTATGTCTTCACCTATATAAAGGAAATTCGCATTAAATTATGAATTTACTTATACACAGAGTTTACTGCCATAACCACACAAAATTGACCACTCTCTAGAAAGAGACAACGCGACTGTGTGGCCAATATTTATTTCTTTTCTGTAACGTCCGAAGTAACGCGCTTATTACACTACACTGAATCAGGGACCCTAAATCCTTAAAAAGAGCGGTTTAATAAGAGTTAGTGCCCTAATTCTCTAACAATTTTTCAAGGCCACCTCGATTTAGGGCCCTGATTCAGGGTAGTGTAATAGCCGTTTAACACAGTGCTTCGGCCATGTTCGCCGAAACGAAAGTGGATACAAACGGATTCAATTTGATATGAAATCAATGAATATTATAAATTTTATATTAAATACTTTCTTGATTGGTCTACGTCATAACGTGGAAAAATCAGATTTCTAGAAAAGACAACTACTGGCCGATCGATTATCTTGTCTCTTGCATGCCTTGCAGTCAACTTCAAGGCGTGCAGATAAGTTTAGCGTGAGATAAGTTTAGCTTGAGCTAAATTTTTGGCATAAGTGTCTTTTGATGAATGTTTCAATCATTCGACTCAAAATCATTAGTTCATGCATCTATCCCTCATACGATACGATACATGAAATTGATCGATCATCTATAAGAGCAGTTACATATTACGTTTGATACAACTATGAGTAAAGTACTTCGGCCAGACGATGGAGAAACATCGGATGATGAAACTCGGATTGCCGTGACGCAGTAGTGAATCTTAGATTTTCATTTGAAGGGGAGAGCGGTTGATCTCGTTAGAGATCCCAGAATTCTGATTAAGGATGACTAAATAACGTTACCAGTTTTATCAAGGTAAAAGACTCTTACACGGGAGTCAAATACTTTGGAGGAAGGGATTAAGCAGTTTTAACCATTTATAGATATTGCCATTGCCTCTGTCCTCTGGATGCGTCATGGTAAACCGGTTTATAAAATATCCCTATTGTTACAGAATTTTTATAGTCTTGTTTATAATAATTAGCACACTACTTTATCTATTTAAAATAGGTCTAGTATATATGCCGGGAATGTATGCAGGTCATAAACTGCGATATATGCATCAAAACAACGATATAACAATCACATGACTTGTAATAGGGCATCCACATTGAAAATGCTCTTTGTTAGCACCGTGAGTGTTGCTAAATGTGGCTTCTCTGTTGCTAACCGAGTACTTTGGTTTAATAAACGCTACCGCCAACGCCCCAAGCGAAACGGCCATCGGGTTTGCAGGAGGCCGAAGGGGGTTGACACTAATAAAAACAACATCATCCCTGGGTATACGAGTGACGCTTTTGGGGCCATTACGGTTTGTCTACTAATGACATTGACTCTCAATAAAAAATTAAGTTCTTACTTTTACGTTAGGTAGGTATATCAGAGCTACATAAAACCCCAGAGACTGACTTGCTTATCTCCTCAACAGGCAGATTACTCATCGGTTTCGGCTCAGGCATGGTGGGTGCTCCTGCAAGGGTGTATACTTGTGAAGTATCGCAGCCACATCTACGAGGCACGCTTGGTGCTTTGGCTTCTGTTGGTGTTTCTACCGGTGTTTTGATACAAGTAAGTGTTGGACACCTTCTCGATTGATAGATTTTAGAGCGGTTACTTAGTCATCATTATTGTCACCAGGTGCCTGTTCCTTTTAATAATTGCTAGATTAGCATTATTGTTACTTTTAGGTCTATTTTGTCCCACGGCCACGTGCCGCGAGTAAATAGTTGATAGTTTAGTTGCTGGCTAAGTAGCAACTATCAGCTATTTCCTCGCTCAAGAAACAATGATAAAGGAAATATAGTATAGTGCGAGTTCTCGCCGGCAACTCGATCAGCGTTCAACTATTAATACAGGTTGATTTTTAATATACCTTTACATTACACCCACCAAATAACTTCGTAATATACTTTTTGAAAAAAAAAAATACAGATTAACCCTTCACCAACTACCCACCTACTTTTGTCACACAAACATTTACCACATATCTAAGAGACGCTGGAGTAAAGTCGATGTTTCTTTGTCTGGTTTAGGGCCTAAACCACAAAATAAACACACACCGATTTTACTCTAGTAAAATAGTCTGTAGGTGTCAAGTATTGAATATTTTCCAAGACTGATATTACAAAGTAATTTAGTGTAATGTAAAGAAGCCACGAGCGGGAGGTTTTAATATATTACAAATCAGCCTCTCTCGCCGGCAGTGTGAACGATCAGGGATCAACGATTAATATATAATGTGTATCTTGTATCTCTTTTGTTTACACGGGATCTACATCTATTGTATGTTTTTTGAGCGAGGAAGTGACAATCAATCACAAACAGAGTGGTCCATAGTGTTAAAGATTCTTGCCGGCCAATAAAATCTATGTCCGTGTTGCTTGCTATCTTAAGTACCTATTCAGTAATCATTTTTATTTTTTTCTAATATCCTTCAGCATGTTTTTATATATTAGTTTTGTAAAACCTGAGGCCTTTAAGTTCGCGCGGTAAGGCCTTAAGAAACACTAAGGCTGAGATGTGTTGAACGTAACTACTTTGGCTTAGCTCACAATCTTAGCTTAAGTTTAACATTACCAAAAACCTGACAAACCACGCGCGGCCCGTTGACTTTGTGGATATAATGTTCTAAGACTATGCTAAGCTTGCACTACCAACAATTTCAACGGTCAGCATTTGCTTTGTTAAGATTTTCTTCAAGTTTGACTTATACTAAGTTTGAGCTAAATTAAATCTTAGATTTCAGCATAAATCTTACCTGTATAATGCGTTTCAATTCCTGACTACCTCTGTGGCGCGATGGGAGTGTATCCGACTACTACACAAAAGGTCGAGGGTTCGATCCTCATCAAGGATAAAACTTTGTTTGATGAGCACGATGGTTTATTCTGAGTCTGGGTGTTATTTATCTATGATATGTTTGTATTTAGAAATATAAAAGTATGTTTATCAGTTGTCTGGTTTCCATAGTGCAAGCTCTGCTTAGTTTGGAATCAGATAGCGTTGTGTGAGTTGCCCCAAGATAATTATAAGAATTATTCAGAGAAAAAAAACATTTTTCACTATGACGGCTGTAATGGCAAATAGAATAACATTTTAAGGTTTGATCGCATTGGTAGTCGTGACTAATCACTTCTAAAATTAAAGTCGCCATTGGTAGTCCCTTAGATATTTATGATATACAAAAACCCCATAGAGTAGGTAGGGTGCATTTGGGATAAGTATCAGTTGTATATTTCAATACTACAAATGCTTTAATTATTATGTTGAATTACTTTATAATTCTAAAGTGATTTCAAAGAGTTGATTATGATTTCTCTAAGTGATTGTTCCAGACAGAAAAAAGAAGCCCTAATTTCTCATTCGTTTAGTTAATAATATGAAGTGAGTTGATTCTATATAAATTTATTCGTTGGTGGTCATGCAAGTATACATACAGATAATTTTAAAGATAGATACTTAAAAGGTTTATTCATCATAGGTATTGCATGCCTTTCAGAGCTCGTAAAAATCATTTTTACAAAAAAATATTACAGACTTCAAAAATAAATACCTACAAGGCAACTAAAAAGCATAAAATAATATACCTAGAATAACAAAAACAAATTAAACATTTTGAAGTTGGTGCCATGAAATAGTAATTCATTGATTTTCAGCTCTATTACATTGTGTAATAGTAGTTTGACAAGAATAAAGTGCTACTCAATATCATATTAAAGTAACTAAATCGCAAACTGAGAAATATTGAATGGACCTATTCAATATTTCTCAGTATGCGATTTAGTTACTTTCCGTAGCTCGTCATTGATTTAATCACAAGTCATGTGATTGTTATATCGTTGTTTTGATGCATATATCGCAGTTAATGTCCTGCATACATTCCCGGCCTATATAGTATACCTATTATAAATAGATAAGTCGCGTACTAATTATTATAAACAAGACTATTAAAATGATAATGTTTTCGTTTGTATTTTAATAAAGAGAATTCTGTGAAAGGTAGAGCTAAATTTTGTTATGGAGGGATATTTTATTTATTGAAATGAAGTGACTAGCAGGTCGTCCCAGTCACCCTGCGCTCTGTGTTCCTTAGGAATTCTGAGGCATTAGTTCATAAGTCTAATCTTCCTAGTCATTTTCGCACTTGCTACAGTGCAATTTAACTGAAATTTAATGAAACGTTGCACGTGTTAGATATGGGGCTATATGGCTATGTAAATAGCCATAATCAATCCGTGTTTGATATTATTTGGTATTGGGCTATATGGCTATGTGAATAGCCATATATGTATATAATCAATTCATGTGTTGGATATTGATATCTACTATGTAGATGTATGTTTTGGAATATAGATTGTTCCAGTTTATGTAATGTTGTATAAAACCGAACGAAGGTTTTGTGGAACTGTTTTATAAGTTTGAGAGGTGGTCTGGAGTCTGATGACGGTGTAACCATCGCAATGTATTGACTGGTTATCATTGCGATGATTATAAGATCACCCGTGTCTGCAAAACTATGTTTGGTAGTTATGTTATACTGTATGAAATACCTAGTTGTGGCACAGAACAATTCAGAGATCTAATAAATCAATTATTTATATTATAGATGTACCCACAGATATTTTAGGATGACGTTTGTATTGTGATTAATACTGTGTCAGTTGTCTATGATGCTTATGATATTAGATATAGAATGCATTGCAGAGGTTGGAATGAATATACTAAATGTAATTGCAACTGATAATATCATTAAATAATTAAACTAGACTCTTTTATCACAGATGTACCTACCTATTAAACAAACTCTAATATGGGATCCTACCAACATATGTAGGTATTTGATGATTACAGTTAATATTTGTATTATTTGGATTATGTAATCTAGTGTCTATCTGTTTATCAAATTTTCAATCCGTTTTTACTATTTTTTTCAACTTAAACTACTCACCTGCCAAATTTTACCTTCTTTTGTTAAATTGTTTTTGAGCTTTCGTGTTGCGTAAGAGCTCGATATATTTATCTTCACAGTAGATTCAATTATAGTTCATTCGCCCCTATTACGTGTCAATGTCGTACATTTTCAAAACCTCGTGATCATTACGCAGTACAGTATACTTCGGAAGATACCTTCACAGGCAGTTTTAAAATAGCATAACATGATTGATTATAGTTGTTGCTAATATGCCGCTCGTGTATTACCTGTTAGCTAAAGTCGTCATTAAGGTCGATTCGTCACTAGAGGCGTGGATGTCAGTTTTGCTTAGCACTATTGTTTAGGCTACAAATTATTTTAACTACCTACGTCACAAGTTGTTTAATATATCGGTGAATTTGTAATCTGTCGGTGGTGTTTTTCAAATTGTCGATTTCGCGTGTTGGATTCCTAATTTTTTTATAGGTAGTCCCAATTTGAACATAGATTCTTACTTGTAAATGCATTTTTTTGCCTTTACTAGTAATGCAACGAGGTTAGCCGCATTTACAAAAAAACTAATTATTTTATGGTTAATGAGGCAAAAAACTATTATTAGTAATCAATTCCTCTTTGGTAATATTAATTAAGTATATATTTTTCTTGCAGCCAGAAGAACAGTCAACATTAATAAAAATGAATAATTGCTTGAACATTTAATCCTTTCCTCAGATCGGTTAATTGTTTGTTAATCTGTAGACAGTAAGTCGAACTATATGTACTATAGTACATATAGTTCGACTTACTGTATGTGAACGTGATCAAAGACATTTGACGATATTAAACATCAAAATTAATGAAATGATATTAAATTATTGACTTACTAATAAATTTTTCAAGTTATCTAAGTATATAACATTTAAACATTTAAACTTAATTTTCAACCGACTTCAAAAAGGAGGTTCTCAATTCGACTATATGATTTTTTTTTTGTATGTTTTTTCACCGATTACGCAAAGACGGCTGGACCGATTTGAAAAATTATTTTTGCGTTTGAAAGGGTATTATTCCAAATTGGTCCCATTATGCTCCTATAGAAATCGAGGGAAATCTTAAAATAATAAAGGCAAACCTACAGTGATTTAGGTATATTTCATACTGATTCGTGAATCTACTCTTAAAAAGCACCAATTGGTGAAGTGGAACTGATGATGAAGACCACAAATGACGAGCTATGGAAAGTAACTAAATCGCATACTGAGAAATATTGAATGGACCTATTCAATATTTCTCAGTATGCGATTTAGTTACTTTCAGATTACAAATTCACCGATATATTAAACAACTTGTGACGTAGGTAGTTAAAATAATTTGTAGCCTAAACAATAGTGCTAAGCAAAACTGACATCCACGCCTCCAGTGACGAATCGACCTTAATGACGACTTTAGCTAACAGGTAATACACGAGCGGCATATTAGCAACAACTATAATCAATCATGTTATGCTATTTTAAAACTGCCTGTGAAGGTATCTTCCGAAGTATACTGTACTGCGTAATGATCACGAGGTTTTGAAAATGTACGACATTGACACGTAATAGGGGCGAATGAACTATAATTGAATCTACTGTGAAGATAAATATATCGAGCTCTTACGCAACACGAAAGCTCAAAAACAATTTCACAAAAGAAGGTAAAATTTGGCAGGTGAGTAGTTTAAGTTGAAAAAAATAGTAAAAACTAATTGGAAATTTGATAAACAGATAGACACTTGATTACATAATCCAAATAATACAAATATTAACTGTAATAACTATATTGTTTCATCAAATACCTACATATGTTGGTAGGATCCCACATTAGAGTTTGTTTAATAGGTACATCTGTGATAAAAGAGTCTAGTCTAATTAATTCATGATATTATCAGTTGCATATTGCATTTAGTATATTCATTCCAACCTCTGCAATGCATTTTCATATCTAATATCATAAGCATCATAGACAACTGACACAGTATTAATCACAATACAAACGTCATCCTAAAATATCTGTGGGTACATCTATAATATAAATAATTGATTTATTAGACGTCTGAATTGTTCTGTGCCACAAGTAGGTATTTCATACAGTATAACATAACTACCAAACATTGTTTTGCAGACACGGGTGATCTTATAACCATCGCTATGATAACCAGTCAATACATTGTGATGGTTACACCGTCATCAGACTCCTGACCACCTCTCAAACTTATAAAACAGTTCCACCAAACCTTCGTTCGGTTTTATACAACATTACATAAACTGGAACAATCAATATTCCAAAACACACATCTACATAGTAGATATAAATATCCAACACATGAATTGATTATATACATATGGCTATTCACATAGCCATATAGCCCCATATGTAACACGTGCAACGTTTCATTAAATTTCAGTTAAATTGCACTGTAGCAAGTGCGAAAATGACTAGGAAGATTAGACTTATGAACTAATGCCTCAGAATTCCTAAGGAACACAGAGCGCAGGGTGACTGGGACGACCTGCTAGTCACTTCATTTCAATAAATAAAATATCCCTCCATAACAAAATTTAGCTCTACCTTTCACAGAAATCTCTTTATTAAAATACAAAAGAAAACATTATCATTTTAATAGTCTTGTTTATAATAATTAGTACGCTACTTATCTATTTATAATAGGCATACTATATAGGCCGGGAATGTATGCAGGACATTAACTGCGATATATGCATCAAAACAACGATATAACAATCACATGACTTGTAATAGGGCATCCACATTGAAGATGCTCTTTGTTTAGCAACGTGAGTGTTGTAAAATGTTGCTTATCTGTTGCTAACCGAGTACTTTGCTTTACTATACGTCCACCGTCATCGCCAGCGAAACGGCCATCAGGTTTGCAGGAGACGGAAGGGGGTTCCCACTGATAAAAAACAACCTCCCTGGCAACTTCGCAAATTCAAAACTTTAAGTTACTTTTTTGGAGAGGCCTATGTCCAGCAGTGGACTGCGATAGGCTGATGATGATGATGATGAAGTTACTTTTTTAAAAGTTTCGTGACGCAAAAGTCCATCTCCACATTAGAACCTTTTTGCTTTCCAATTTCCGTCTTTACCATAATAGCTAGTCACAAATAAGCCTGACAAAGTATGTACCTCTCCTACGGAGTCCGCCCTATGAATACATATCTACGTGAAGTCAAAATATTAGCTAGGTATAATTTCCCCCGTTTTTGCAACATTTCTCATGCTGCTCCGCTCCTATTAGTCGTAGCCTTCCTCGATGAATGGGCTATCTAACAGTGAAATATTTTTTCAATTCGGATCAGTAGTTCCTGAGATTCGTAGAAAGAGATAGATGAACCTCCAATGTTAATAAAGGTCAAATACTTCGACTACAATTGGTATTCATTAGTTTTAACACCGTGTTAATCTTTTTTTTTTTTTTTTTAATCTTTTATTTAATTGGGGTTTTTATTCTTAAGAATACGTCAACATGGGGTTGACGTATTCGTACCTTATTCATGTACAGTAAACTTAATCTAAATACATAAAATTAAAATTCTTAATAAATAATATTTTCGAGGAATCGAGAGTTCCTATTGAATATAGGTCACCAAAAGACATAGCTTCTTCGCAACCTCTGATTTTGGATAAGCTAAGATGGATTGAACAAGTCCTACATCCATAGAATTTAGGCGACATTCATTCATGAGCAACTCTCGCTCATTTTTATTCCTGACACACTCCATAAGCAAGTGTTGAACGTCTTCAAGCTTATTGCAAGTTGTACAATTTGGAGTATCTGTTTTGTTCATTAATAAAGCGAATTTTGCTGATGGATAGTGTCCGGAACGCAACCTTAGAGCTAATTTAACATAATTTCTACTTAACCTACTGTCATCAAACCAGGGAAATTTTGGGGGCTCATGTTGGAATGTTTTGTACCAAATTCCTTTTTCTTTACATATTTCATTAAAGTACTCCTTCCAATTATTAAAACATATTAATTTAAATTTTGAAATGTATTCCGTGAAATCTGGTACAAAATATTATTCATCTTCATTATTACACTTGGAATATTTCTCAACAGAAAGTAACAGTGTAGATGCACAATTACAGCTGCTCGAATCAAACAGGTGCTTAAAGAAGCCTAAATTATTATGAAAATGAACATTATATTGCTTTATACCTAAGGTTGATCGGATGCATTTCTCAAACAATAGGTACCTACATAGCATTAGCAATCAATAGGTACTTTATGTCATGAGGTGCGAGTCAGTTCCTTTTGGGAGACGTTTGAGCATTTCAATATGAAAATGTAGAATTAATAATCCTTGCCTTTTTAAAAATTAAGCTAAATTAAGAGACAGATGCGGCCCATATGAATTACAACTAACTTCACGTTAGTGTTGTCAAAGAATGCTTCGACTACCATAGGCAATATTATTTTAAAGTGCAAGAGTTTTTCAAAAAATACGATTGTCGTAGGTTTATAGCTGTGGCCAAGGTTCAAAAGGTTTCTCTACGTAGTACACATTTGGCCGGTGTTTAGTCGCTATCTAACCCCCCCCCCCAAATTACGAAAGCCTCTCCTTAAAAAAGATCCTGGTTACGACCGTCGATTGATTACGCACAAGATAGTAACTTTTTCACTGCAAAAGTTATATAAATATATGATTAGGATAACGTTACAAAATATGTTCCTTTGTAAGCCTACAAAACCAAACATGTATCTAAAATTAGACTTTTTGTCTTCAATGTTCCAACTACATTGTATAACTAATGGCATTATCAATCTGAAGACTTGACAGTCACGCTACCTGTCTACATGACATAATAATTATCATACTTAGTAAAATGTACACTGTTAGTTGTCTTCACACAATAAACAAAGATGGTATAACAAAATCTTCACGTGCTTGAAAGCAACAGAGGCTAAATAATAGGCAATTGCCGTGGCTTTGGTTGCAAGAGACTCATGGTTGATACTCAAACGATATTTTAATTTGATTCAACTGCCTCTGTGGCGCGGTGGGAGTGTATCCGACTGCTACGCAAAAGGTCGTGGATCGATCCCCACCCAGGATAAAACTTTGTGTTATGAGCGCGATGGTTGGTTCTGTGTCTAGGTGTTATTTATCTATAATATGTAAGTATTTAGAAATATATAAGTATGTTTATCAGTTGTCTGGTTTCCATAGTACAAGCTCTGCTTAGTTTGGGATCAGATAACGTTGTTTGAATTGTCCCAAGATATTATATTATATTATTATTCGTGTCCAAAATTAGGTATTTCTGTCACTACTATTATATTACTACAAAGGGACAATGACTGCATGAGAGGTAACGGCGTCATAAAACTTAAAACGGTAATTAGTTTTTCTATGCTTGTGGGTTGTCTTTCTATGAATCAGTTTTTATACTTGTTCACTCAGAGGTACGAAAGTATGTACTTGATTAACAAACTTTCTCATTAATAACATTAGTAGCATTTAAATAGATTAATAAGTACAATTATAAGGAAGAAAATGAAGAGCCCGTAATTTGAAAACGAAACAACATAATTTCATCCTTTTCTATCATATTTTGGAAACAAATAAAAGTGAATAGAGTGAAAGTATGCTCAAAATTGTCCTTTTCTTTTCCAGTACGTAATAGGCAGTGCAACGGCATGGAACGTTCTAGCAGGCATCAGTTCTGTAGTTCCAATGATCTCGTTACTTGGCATGCTGCTTCTACCAGAGACTCCGAACTACCTCCTCACCCAAGACAAGAGAGAGAGGGCAGAGAGCTCGCTAGCCAAGCTCCGAGGCTCTACTTGCAATCTCCAGGATGAAATACAGAAGATGATTGCCTTCAAAGAGAAAAATCACGTTGAACCGTAAGTTCTGATCTTTTCTTCTTCTTATCTTGCGCGAAATTGAATATTCTAGAAGATTTTATGTCTAATGTAATACCGAGATTTGTGTCAACAGCACTACTCTAGAGTTGTGAAAAAAAGCGTTAAGAGAAATTCGGCAAGTCGTAGAATTAAATCTTTGAAGACATGTGATAATTAACAATCCATACTGTGCTCGCATTATAGCTCGTACACTCTCATAGAGAAGACCTAATTTCCCATTAGTAGAAACGTTATAGGGCTAATTATCCTCCGTCCTCTCCTGGATTTCCTCCCTACCCGGAGAGCACGTTAAGCCCTCGGTCCTACGCCTAATCTCTTTTCGGCCGTGTCGGAATTTCGTCGTCGATAGAATAAAGACTTTTGATTTTGTAATTTTTAATCTATCTGTCTGTCTGATACATTTTTATGCTTAAGCCGATAAACCGATTTAGATACAATTGGAATAGTATGAAGATAGTTGGAATCCTAAGAAAATACATAGGATATTTTTATATCCACGCGGGCAGAGCCACGGGCTAGTTACCTACCTATGTTATTTGCTATCGGTTTAGTACTTTCTCAACACCTAAACTATAAATATGTTTGGTATGTTTACTTTACAATGTTCTAAGATAAAGAAGTCACGATGCTCATTGCAAACCCATTTGTCTGTCAGAGATAATACAAACAGACGTCATTACAATATATATATACTTTTATGTAGATATTTTACGTATAGATTATTAGAGCTGGCTTGAAACTTATTTACACGAATTGTTTCGGATGAATTTAGTTTAATTTAGCCGTAAATTTTGAATAAGTAGCAATGCTTATTTAAGATTCAATAGCAGGCGTTCTAAATGCCTGTTACTGTAACTATAGTAATATAGTTACAGTAACAGGCGGTAAGAATGCTTATTGCATACATTTTAGCTTATTTACTTTTAGGATTTAGTTTAAAACTACAAAAAGAAAGTTCATGCTAAAATTCAGAAATTCTATGTGGCCAATAAGGCAGTTGTACCTATTGAGGTTGATTTATTCAATCTCATGTATTCTTCTTTTGATATTTTTTTATCTCTTGTTTTTGCACCAGCCCTCTAATATGATGTTTAATATAATGATGGCAGCACCTTCCATACATATACAGTTTATAAACAAAGAAACATTGTAAACATTATCAAGCAATTTGAAAAGAGTGGCCGTGAGTTTTTATTGCGTCGTTCTTTTCTCCGGCTTTACCTATTGTTTGCGAACAGGCATTACACGTACATGTCAAATCGCCTATTCACAAGTGTAGTATTTTGCTTCTTAAGTGAATAACGTTCTTTTATTATTATTTTCTTTAATAATGATCTATTTTATTACTAACATTTTTAAATATAAATTTACCAAAGTTATTTAATAATATTTAAAAAAATAGTGACCCACCGGCACCGGGTATAGGGACCAAGCTACCGGTGGTTACGGCTCCAGAGAAAGGAACTTCCTCACAATGCGAATCGTGTCCAGAAGTACTGCCTTCTGCATCAAGCGCTTATTATTATTCACTTCTGCCGGCACTCCCGGAGAGCAACCCGTTTTGTTTTTTTTAAATACGATTCTCGCAGTAGGGTACAAACCCAAAATAAAGTGTAATTTGAGTTAGTATATATGTATTTATTAGTTTTATTTGTATGGTTAAATGTAATGTCAACAAGATTACTGCACCTACATACTTAATTTCTACATCTATTTCTACATCGCCTTAAGGTAGACTGACAGGAAATGCTTTTAGCATTAAGACCGGCTCTGTACAATTCTGTGCATAGAGTTTTAATAAACAAATAAATTCTCGTAATTCTTAACCAAATGACAATAATTACAAAGACGTTTGTTTCGTTTTCAGATTGAGAGGATTCAAAGAAACTGTGAAGGCACTTGTTGCACCATCAACGTTGAAACCGTTCGCCATCCTCGCCATTTACTTCTTTGTATACCAGTGGTGTGGTGTCAATACTGTAACTTTCTACGCCGTTGAAGTTTTCCAGGTAAGATTTTTATTTAAAAATATATTACCTATCTTCTTTCAATACTCTGAACCAATTTAAATGGGTATTAAAGCTATTATTCAACAGCTGTATGTAAGGACATCACTTTTTCCCCGACTAGCAAAATTAAACAGATTATTCAAAAGCCGTTTCAATATCGTCTAAGTACCTCACAGATGTAGTTTGATGTACTTATTTGAAACACTTAATCTATGCTAATATTTTATATATTTTCCCGTTTTTGCAATTTCCCCGATAAATGGGCTATCCAACAGTAAAATTATTTTTCAATTCTGACCGGTAGTTTCTGAGATTTTCGCGTACAAACAGTTTTTTTTTAGTCTATATAACATCACGCTACGAGTGAGAGTACCAATAGGAGCGGAGTATCAATGAAAAATGTTGCAAAAACAGAAGTTGCGTGGATCAGATAGTTTATGTATATTACAATGGATATATAAGTAACGATACGTTGTGTTATTTTTCTAATGTAGGTAATGCTGTACCTCCTTTCAGCTGACTTTTAGTTAACTAATGTATTCTTCTATTATTAGTACTACTTCTATTCCAGTACTTTAATTAGTAGTAATATTTATTACATTTTATAGGTCTAAGCCTACCATATCTTAAACTAGCTGACCCGCGCGTTTGCGTCATTTTTCCCCGTTTTTGCAACATTTTTCATTGATGCACCGCTCGTATTGGTAGCCTATGGCACTCACAAATAACGTGGATTTTTATCGGTATAAGAATTTAAAAATTGGTTCAGTAGATCCAGAGATTACCCCTACAACGTCACAAACTTTACCTCTTTATAATATTAGAATAGGTAAATAAAATATTTTTTATTTATAATTTATATTTTGAACTAATGTTCAAATATGAAAGTTGGTTTAGGTTAGTTGGTTAGTTCTTTTACAAAAGTGTTGGCAGAAAAACCAAAAATGAAAAAGTCAAAGGTCACGTATATTTAAATCTGACTTCATAACTTGTTTATTGACAGGCATCGGGAGCAACGGCTGATAAATACTGGCTGACGATATCAATGGGCATCCTACGTGTCATCTTTACCGTGGTTGGATGCGCGCTGTGCAAAAATTGTGGTCGTAGGATTCTTACCTTTGTCTCTGGTGAGTATTGCCTAATTTTAATTCCAAAACAGATGTATCACCATACGGTTGAAATTCGTTTGTACTTGATTATATAAAGTTGATTTTTTCCTTGCAATAATATTCTGACAGTTACTAATTTCAACCGTAATGATATTTTGGTTACAAAGGAATTATTGTCAAAACTGATAGACCACTTTTTTGGCCGACTATACCTACCTACTATAAAGTTTTATAAAAACAACATGAGCATTTTTTGTGAAAAGTTCATTATGGTTTTCAAATCCGAAATGCATTACTCAAAGAGAACGTTATCGCCGCGTTACATATTATACAATGTAGAAGTGGCGAATGGGATGGAATCCAGCTGACTGACGAAAGGGTATTTCTTTACTCCATTAATGTGACGTAATATCAGAAAATCAACATTTATAGAGTACTTGCATTTTTGGCGCTCTCCTCTTGGACTATAAAAAAAGACTTTTCTTGCTTTATTTTATACTTTGAACTTTTTTACTTTGAGGTTGTAAATTATATTTCTTGTTTTAGCTTTCGGGTGTGGCACAACAATGATAGTCCTCTCGGTCTACATGTACTTCGTGGAGTATTGGAAGGCCAATGCAATGACTCCCCAATACTCTTGGATCCCAGTGGCCAGCATCTACCTCTTCATGATATCCTGTACCCTCGGTTACCTAATCATCCCCTGGGTTATGATTGGTGAAGTGTATCCAACACAAGTAAGTAACTTCTTAAGACTCTCCACTTCCCTGATTTAAGAGGTCATATAGTCCACCATCCACAAAATAGTCCAATAATTACACTAGTAGGTATTTTTACCCGACTGTAAGGAAGGGTTTTGTTTTTACTAAATATTCTGTAGTATTATGAAAATATATATATTACGGGTCTTAATCGTGAATTATTTAAGGTAAAATTCATTCATGAGATTATACCTTACATATTTATTATATTCATAATAATAATTATACCTTAAGATATTCATAAGAATATATTCATATACTTAGTGTACAAATCGCGAAAGTTTATCAACATTTATTCTGTAGTATATTTGTAGTATTTCTTAACTTACTCAGAATTATTTAGCTCTCTTCTAATCCTCATTAATAATTTTAGGCTATAACTTTGAAATATATTATTAACTAGCGGCCCGTCCCGGCTTCGCACGGGTGGGCATGGGATCCCTAATTTTTTTAGTAATTGCGACTATAATTAAAGATCTAAGCTATCCTATCTCTCAAGTTGGACCAAACTGCATATTGCGTGCAAATTTGAACGAAATCTGTTAAGCGGTTTAGGAGTCCATCGCGGACAAACATCGTGACAGGAGATTTATATATATTAAGATAAGATATAAATATTTGATTAAAAAACATCATGACCCTTTTCTAATATTCTGTAAGTAAAATTACGGTCTTCTAACAAGACTGATTAAATATTTGTATTATGTTCTTTTAATCATACTAATTCCTTTTTTTCTGGTTCTCTTCAGGTGCGTGGTATCGCAGGTGGTATGACAACATGTGTTGCTCATCTCTCCGTGTTCTCGGTGGTTAAGACGTTCCCCTATCTCAAGCACTCGCTTCATGACTACGGAGTCTTCGGTCTTTATGGGACCATGTCTTTACTTGGTAAGTCTTTGTATCTATTATATCAATAGTCATTTAGGTCCTCATAGAAAAGTTTTTAGGCTATTGCATAGATTTTATCGCGGGCTTTGAGCGCGGCGACCGGATCAAGAAATTCTGTAACGAAAATAAAACTTAACACGGGGGGTGTTAGGTTTTATTTCCGCCTACCATGTAGCTCGGCCAAGCGTTCGCTTAACGTATATGTATATGGTACGACTGTACGAAGCTCACAAGGATCGAGACGAGCTGCTCCGAAATGTAATGTTAAGAAAAAAAAAATTGCATAAATAAAAAATAAATAAATAATTATAAGTGCATAAGTTGATAAAAAAATGCTATGCAATAGCTTTACCGCGGCAGTCCCCGAGTGCCACACATTTTTTTGTAAATATTAATGATTTCTGATGGCGGCAGAAAAAGATCAGCTCGAAAATGGGTTGATTTTTAGCGATTAAGGGGTTTTATTCAATCGCGGGAGTTGTCTCTAAATCTAATAAGTACTAACCATTGACGTTATAAGATTTCAAAGTTACTTATTTTGACCAAACATTTCTTTTCCAGCAATAATTTTCTTCTACTTCTGCCTTCCCGAGACAAAAGGCAAAACTTTGCAAGAGATTGAAGACTATTTCAGCGGCAGAACGAAGTCGCTAACAAGACGTAACACTTTGACTGAAGGAGCGTGAGTGATATCCTTGAGAAGTTAGATCCCGGAGTGAGATGAGAGATCGTAGCTAATACAGTTATTTAGTGCGAAGATTATTAAGTAAGATTTTTGAATGCGTCTTTTAAGACTCTAGTCTTTAATATAGACTTGAGCTTAAGATCTATGTAGTTATAGCATACGCTGAAAGATTTAGGGCTTCCTATTTGGTTTGGTCGTATGCTTGTTACATTGTATTTTATGTCCGCATTAGACTCACGGTTTTAACGAATATTAGTACAAGTAGATACTAAGGGAAGTGTTCCATTTCCCAGTCGTGGAAGTGTCATTGATATTGTTATTGGTATCATTTTATTTTATGTATTTAAATCGTTAAATTTTTAAAGACCTTGGATTAAATTAATTTTGTCCACTACCAATAAAATATACGTAAGTTCTTGTAGCTTAATATAGGCCTCTTCAATAAAGGTTTTTCGGTTTAATTCTACAAAACGATCTGAGACCCAACCACACGCTCTTAAGCAGTACTATTTTAGTGTTACTTTAAATTTTACATCTAAAGAGCTTATTGCAGGCATAGTAATCTCTTGAACATTAAGTTTGTTTAGTTCCGCGAGTACCTACTTAAATTTATCATTTTCTGATTACTGATGACTATTTGAAAATGTTTATTTTAAGTACTTACTCCATATATTACCAATTATTATTAAAATGTAATTTTAAGTAATAAATATGTCAGCTAAGCTGCCAAGTGTTGTATATTAAAGTTAAGATATAACTTTAAATGTTAAAAAACGTGTAATAACTTTTAAACAATATAAAATACTTGTGCACGGTTGTGGAAATTGATTAATCTTAATGCAGTGAACTATTATTTTGTTGGTAAGTAATATTACAAGAAACAAAATAACGTATAGGTAATATTATTGTCTGCAAATATGGTTTAATGCTTTTTGCACATTGTAATGCTTATCAACATTTAACTATAGTTCTTAATTTTAATTAGTCAAGCCAAAGTACTATTTAACATTGCTCATAGATCAAGAACTATTATGAAAAGGTTAACTCCATATGAAGAGCCTGTTTCAAAAATGTCCAATTCACAAATGTTATTGGACGTTTTGAAATAGGTAGATCCGTAATCATTGTACATATAACATAAAGATACTGGAACGACGTGCCTTTTACAATAAGGCATTGTATTTACTTAATTTGAATATGAGGTGATTGTGTGAATTGTGATATGTAGAAATGGTCCATTTTGTCATTGCCTTTATGGTCACTCCACCTTATTCGTGATTTCTTAATACAGAATATTAACTATAGCAAATGTTTTTTTACGTTTGAATGCTTTGATAATGATTACTATATAAATAAACAATTTAGATAACCATGATACATTTCAAAAAGCAAAGTTTTTAAGTTTTAAATGAAAAGTAAATACAAACAAGTGAAAGTACAGCCAGAGAATGTAATACCATAAGTTGTAAACCAAAGTTTTAGAATTATTTTATGTAGAAAGACTATCTGTTTCAAAATGCCCAACGACAAATTCTTCGTTGGGCATTTGTCGTTGTGATAATCGTCTTGGCTGGGCGTTTTGAAACAGACTATTATATTTCTAACGACAACATAAATAAAAATGGGCCATAATTATACTGTTGTATATTTTGTAAAAGTATTATTCTCTAGATTAGTATAGTATACAAAAATATAGAAAGTGTAAACAAAACTATTTTTGTAGATATTGTACCAACTGTGTGCCATTATACAATAAAATCTGGTCACAATTAACATCTATTTTTAAAGTGTAATTAATAGATAATAACAAAATCTGATAAGTTATTAAAGTTACAATTTGTCTGTAAAATTTGGCATACAATGCATTTTATTTATTAATTTATTTTAATGCAAAAATAGTGAAGCATTTTGTGATAGTTTTAGATTAGTTAGCTTTATCAAATGTTGAACATATCTGATTTAATAAAAATTAAGGAAATCTTTAAGACTTGGTGTTTTTATTTCACGTTGTACCGTTTCCTCGTGACTTTACGTTTGTTTTGAAAACACGACGTGTTTCAAAAAGAAAGTGAATGGCAAAAATCCCTTACCATGTTGATTCTCATAGTGGGCGTAATGAACTAACTGAGCATTAGGTATTTTGTATTTAAATTGCTCGTCTTGCAAGTTAATTAATTATGAAACAATAAAAAAAATGATAGACAATTAACCGAGAAAATATTTTAATTATGATGACAATTTATTATTTATAACAATTTTCGTTGATGATCATTTTAGTGATGCCAATAATGTTTATGCCAATTTCTTAAATGATTTTTGTTGATGCTAATTTCGAAAATATGCATTTTCTGTCGGTGAAATTTTTTATGATTCAACTTTATTGACAATATAATAAATTAAGAAAATAAGATAATTTATATTTGATGTACTTACATTGTTATTGCTAATATTTGATGTTGGTTTTGTGATTTGATAATATCTGTTGATGATAATCGGTATTGATGGTTTACGTTCATGATATGATATGACCTATATGTGGCTGATGACAGTGAAAAATTTAGTTGACGAATATTTTTGGCGGTGATGATTTTTTTGATGAAAATTGCATTGATATTTGAATTGGTATTTTTAAATGTGATAATCATTAATAGTGATAATCAATAATCACGGCGGACTATTCAAATAATATTTCATTAATTGTGTAGAAGAGCTATGCTCTTGTCGGAGGAGCAATCTCCACTCCTCTCTAATTCCTTCTATCTTTTTAACTTCTTGACACGACAACTTGTTCAAATCAGTATTGGAAGAAAATAGAGTTCAAGAAACGACGAGGAAAGCCTAGAAGAATAAAAAGTTAAATAAATATTAATATTTATTATTTATCTATCTGTACATACATGTATAATTCTTCTGTACTGTGTTTGTCACTTAACCTAAACCCGTACTTAACCTAGACACTTAACCCAGGCACTTAACCTAAACGACTGGATTGATTTGGATGAAAGTTTGTGTGTATAATTGAGTGAGTCCCTGAATGGTTTGAAAATGCAATTAAAAAAAAACGAGGAGGCACGAAGTTTGCCAGGACAGCTAGTATTATACATTAAATTAACTTTCGGCTTTAGTGTTGTTTTACAATCTACTTGAGCTTCGAGTTTTTTCAATAGTAGGTGCCAAACCTATCGAAGAATCCGATCCGATACCTTTACTCGATTGTATCGATACCGAGCCATAGTAATGTGTAGTGCACCACAGTTTTATTATTGGAAAATATGAAATTAGTTCTCTTACTGTGTAGTTGCATAGTGATATGTTTAGGCAACGATTGCCACAAATTGAATTTTGGTAAGTACAATGTGTGAGAGGAGTGTGTTTCAAAAAGGGTTGTTAACTCATTAAGTAAATACATAAGTTAGTGAATTACTGAAAACTACTGATCCATTTTATTATGTTTTTCTGTTCTGCTGCATATTTTTCTAACGTTTTATTGCTTTTTTAGGGTTTCTTAGCCAAAATTGCTAATACGGAACCCTTACAGTTTCGCCATGTCCGTCTGTCTGTCTGTCCGTATGTCTCAGGCATTTTACTCAAAGACTACACATTAATTATTGATGAAAGTTGTTGAAAAGGTGTCTTGTAGTAGCCGCAACTTAGTTAATTAGCTAAATAATAAAAATAAACATTTTTGAAAGGAGACCACGAATCCTTGTATGCAATATTAGCGGGAACATTGAGTCAAAAATCAATATTTTGTAAACATTAATCTAACAGGCGATTGATTGATTTATATCAACCCATATAATGTGCCATTGCTGGGCATGGGTCTTTTCAGTAGAACCTATTTATTATAGATCCTGGGGGCACTAACCAGCCATAATCGCAACGCTTTGCGAGGGGTTGGCGATCACAGTGAGGCTTTAAAGTAAGCAGAGGGCGCTGTTGCCGTCCTCTGGTGTGAAATCTCTTAGTATCCTTGACGACACCCACGGGAAGAGATGGGGTGGTACTATTCTTAAGCTGGTACCACACGGCAGATTATTGGTTGATTGAATCTAAAGTCAACGTTTAATTTTACAGGTGTGAAACCAAAAAAACTCCCAAACGGCTATGAATACAACAAAATATCCCGAGGCACTCTTATGAAGATACTGTCAATATTCGAGGACAATATAAACAAAAAGTTTGAAAAGAAAAATATTAAACCAGTTTTCACAGCTCGAGTAAAAAACAACAAATTTACTAAGCCTTTTATCTATCCGTCTGTTTTAAAAGCAACGGATTTAAAAAATGGCAGACTGCAGCATTTGTTTTAGTTCATCAAGAGAAACCTATGCCGAAGGTAATCATTTTCATTTTTAAAGTTAAAACTTATTTAGCGGCTTTGTGCACTTTTTTTGGTATCGGTAAAAAATGTTAAACTCGCGTCAGGATCACGTGACCGTAAGACTGGTGGATTGGTGGGAAGACAGGTGGGAAATCGGGCGGTCTAGAAACCAGAAGACCCCGGTTCGAGTCCAAATAATTATTTCTTCCCTTTTTTGTTTTATTTTTGTTTTTAATTTGTGATTATATTTCGTATTTTTAATTTAGTTATCATGTCGCTCAATAGATGAATGTTGTATTTTAACCACTTAAATTAAAGTAAGTAGTACTTAAGTACTTTTATACTGATAAAAAAACCAAAACTATTTCAAAATATAAAAAAATGCACAACGTTAATGTTCAAGTTTTCACTTCTGCCGGCCCTCTCGTTTTTTATTTAATTAAGGAAGTCTTATTCAGATTCCAGGGTTTGGAACCCTTGTAAGAATCGACTATTTTTTTTGTCAAACTACACTGAACACTTAACCCGCAATCTGATTCAGTTTGAGTAAGTAGTTTCCAAATTTCCATCTTTCTTTTTGTTCAAATTAGACAACCCCTCTAGAAAGGTCGACTTAAAGACCAAAGTAGTGCTGGAATAAACAATTGCATAACTGACGGTTTCTGACTGTTTAATAACCCATCGTCGCGTCTCCAGGAAATTATGTTTTTACAACGGAATTCGTTCAAATCTATGAAACAGTTGAAGGCCTATGACCGGATAAATACTAGTGCGGTCGCAAATCTGATCATATACCTACTCAAATCACCTATATATTAAAATCACCCAAAGTTGCAATTCTGCGAAGACCTTAGAGGTCAGTCGTCAGCGTCTCTGTCAGTAGATAAACTGCCAAGGTTTATCGAAACGAGTCATGGAGTCATCAATTATAACCTAACCTAACACCGTCTACTAAAGGCCACTATAGCAAAACATCTTTTGACTGCCTCTGTGGCGCGGTGGGAGTGTATCCGACTGCTACGCAAGGGTGGGTTCGATTCCCACACGGGACACCACTTTGTGTGATCTACAAATTGTTATTCCGAGTCTGGGTGTTTGTGTCCGTGACTTGTATGTTTGTAAAGTCCCCCGCAACACAGGGCTTGTATCCTAATGCGGGAGTCGTAATTAAAAAATAAAAAATCTTATGATTTAAAAGTCGTAACTACCAACGAGGATTTTTGCGTACATTAAAATAGGTGCCTCTGATAATATAAAAAGGAGTGCTGAAGAATGATTCGTTCGGGGCACCGCTGCGCTGGGTCTAAGGTCGGTCTTGATAACCACAATGTTACGTAGTAACTCTATTTGGTCCAAAGAGTATTTTCTCTTCTATTTGTCACATGCCACAATGACTTTGACAATATCCGAAAAATATTTTCCGAAACGTTGATTATGTATTTACAATAACATTGTTTTCGGCGTTTATCTAAATGTCCACCTAAAGAAATCAAAATAAACACAAATGTCCATGATAGTTCCGGGATTCTGTTCAAGGACCTCAATGATCCAACTAGGATACGGCATCTGGACGAATTTTACGACAATGATGCTTGGCGTCGCTTTTTCTTTTCCAGCAGTCCAAATACCACAGCTGGACGGACCAAATGCTTTAGTTGTAGTGACACAGGAAGAGGCTTCGTGGATAGCCAGTATTTTACTGTTATTTTGTCCTATTGGTTCCGTCATTAATGGACTGGTGATGGATAGATTCGGACGGCGCGTGATGTTTAAGTGTTGTCACATATCAATGTGTGCAGCGTGGATTTATACCTGTTTATCAAAAAGTGGCTTAAATTTAATTATAGGTACAAGTTTATATATTTAATTTAATTTATTGCTGTATGAACATTTTAATAGCAATTGATATGGTTGTTGTGTGTCCCATGTGTTACCGTTGCCCGCCAATCACCGCGCTGTGAGGTGACATATTCTGAAAACTGTCGCAAACCAATATAACAATGAAGTTTTATATAACTCTCCATAGATAACCTTACATAAATTGTAACTATTTATTAAACGGGAATTAACGCGCATTATTTACGTTAAAATTGCTTGACGGTTCGACCAGGTTGCACCGGCCGTTGTCACAAGTGAACTGTCGCAATAATGTTAAGATTCTGTAAGGCCGATGAATCTTCACCTACCCCCTTTTTAGGTTAAATGTTAGGTTAAATGTTAGGGTTACTGCACACTACACTGATTGTATCCATGTAAACCGATAGCGAATTAATACGAGGTTGTGTTTTACGATTCACTGGATTCCACGTTGCGGATCGTTAATATTTCTACGTTATATATTTTCTGAGCCGGTGTATTAAATTCGTACCTATATTTCCTCCCGTTTCCTTACCTATTTATAAGTATTTAGGTACAATGTATATAATACCGACTAAAAGTAACAAATATCAATTTATGTAACAAACGCGAAACAAAATACTTATATAAGCGTAAATTACATTGCAGCGCGAGCCCTAATGGGAATTGGAAGTGGTATGGCAGCGGGTACCGCTAGGTTGTATACATCTGAAATAAGTCTACCGAAAATGCGAGGTGTTCTTGGAGCCCTCCCAAATACATTTGTATCGCTTGGGGTCACTTTACAGGTAAAGTTCACTAGTCGATGATTCAACCATATAAACGCGCTTAAGTGACTACTCCTCTGTATAAGGTCGTAAGTAAAAGCTTTTAAACTAATATCTATTCGTTTTATCATAAACTAGGCTCGTAGAAGGCGTTAATTGAAAATAAATTAATATTTGAATTAAGAATTTTAACAACAATTTTCAATTTCATGTAATTACATCTGTAAAGTACTGTTTTAAGAAGTCTCACTTATTTTCCTCGCCATATTGATAAACGCACACTAGTCTCAGTAATATTCTTTTTATGAATTTGTTCATCATAAATTGCTCCTCGAAAAATGTGAAAGATATGGCTTACGAGGACCTGGCCTTGATTGGCTAAAAAGTTACTTGACAGATCGCAAACTGCTTGTAGAGCTGAGAAACTTAAACGAAGACTTATTACAAACCAGTTACAGATTTAGCCCTCAATTCAATAGCTATGGCGTGCCACAGGGGAGTATTCTGGGCCCTCTCCTGTTTCTCCTCTACATAAATGATTTGCCCTCTTTAACAAAACACCAGTGTATTTAGTTCGCTAATGATGTATCAATTATTATTGCAAATGAAGACAAATCGAGGCAATATGAAAATGTATTGAATTCTAGCCAGTTCGAAATTGATTCTACATCAATTTCGAACTGGCTAGAATGTAATAACTTGCATGCAAATATATCAAAAACTAAATTAGTCACCTTCCACAATTATAATAATTTTGACCAAATAAAGTTTAATAGTAATTTATCATTTAAGGGCGAAATTATAGAAAAAAAAATAAGAAATAAAATTCCTGGGATTAACTTTAGACAAACACTGTAACTGGAAGGCACACATACAATCGCTCTGCAAAAAACTTTATAGGTTCGTGTTTGCACTAAAAAAAATCATTTATTCGCATTTGGTCGGATTCGCAAATGGTCGGATTCTCATTTCGTCGGATTCAGTACAAATGAGAACATAAACATTAATTGTAAAATAACTGCTTTTGAACTTGTCGCACTTATGGTCAGTTATTTATATTATATTCGTAGGCAACTTATTTTCCTGGGTATATAAGAACCTATTTGTTAAAGGAAAAGGTTACTTACCTCTATGGTGGTAATATAATAAAAATTAAAATAGATCACATTTGACTTGTGTCCTAGCCTGTCATTGTTTTGTGTTATATAGTGAGAAAAAATAGTTTATCGAGTTTTTCAACATGAATCTAGCGGCAGGAAGTAGTGGCTTGAGTGAATTGTGTTTTATTGAAAGCAGTAAAGGTAAAAAAAAATTATTGCGTGCTGGACACAGGTATCACTTTGCCGTTTCTAATAAATCTGGTTCAACAAATTGGCGCTGTACTAATAGAAAAGATTGTTATTCGTCTATTACATTAGACTCGAAAAACAATATAATAAAAGAAGCTGTTCATTCTTGTTTACCAGATTTCGACCGTAACAAAGTTGATAAAATTTTTTATAAATGTAAACAAGAAGTTCAGTCTAATATGGAACCAATACCTAAAATATTTGAAAAACATTACTATAATGAAAATTTACCAGAAACTGAAACATACATAGAAGAGCATAAAATACCATTATTTACATCAAAAAAAGACTCACTGTACCGAAATAGAAAAAAATCACTCAACATACAGTCCATCAAATCTAAGAGGTACCGTTTGACGTTTCATATTTTTCAAACCGAAACAACTTTGTTCATACGTACATTATTCAGTTTCGATAACCTTTTGGCACAGTCACCTTGAAATGATGGTTTCAAGAACCCGAAAATTAATATGGACCTTTAAAGCTCTTAGGAATGTTGCCTCGACAAGCCTGTTAAACAGAGTTTATATTTCATTAGCACAGTCAGTCCTAGCCTACTGCATCCCTATATGGGGTGGAGCAACTAAAATGAAATCGCTAGAACTGGAACGAGCGCAAAGATCCCTAATTAAGGTCATGTACTCTAAACCTTATAAATTTCCCACCACTGAATTGTATTCCATTAGTGAACTGCTTTCTGTTAGAAAATTATATATTCTAAAGACTGTGTTAAAGTTACACAAGTCACTAATTTATAACCCTAATATACTTAATAGAAGACGAACATATTCTGTCGCCCCAGTTCCCTCAGTAAAAAGTACTTTTGCCAAAAGACAATTAGATAGACAATCAACACATTTATACAACATTATTAATAAACATACTCAAATTTATCGAATGAACCTCCGCGACTGTAGAAAGGCACTGCAATCATGGTTAAAAACTAAAAATTACGACGATATTGAGGCTCTAGTGAACGTCTTTACATAACCGCATTCCATAAATGAATGCACATACACAAACAAACAAACACATGCACACACAAACACACACACACAGACACACACACACACACACACACACACACACATACACACACACACAAATAAACACACCATCTACGTACATATTTTAGCTGATAATGATTTTTCTTTTTCTTTTTCTTTTTTTCTTGTCTTATTGTCTTTAATAAGTATAAAATGTTTACTACCACGGAAACATAATTTAATGTAACCTTGTTATGAAAGAGGGGGGTATCCTAGCACAGGTATATCTATACTTAAAAGGATACCTCTGTCCTAATACAAAAAATGTATACTTTACGTTATTGAATAAAACATTTTTATTTTATTTTATTTATTTATTTATTTATTTTTCATAAAACCATGAATTTAGAAAGATTTCATTATTGTATCTAAAAATGTACAATTCTTAATATCTAAATGTAATTGAAAACTTTCAAACAAAGCAAAATAACACATATTTACACAGTAAATAATTTCTAATAGTTATATTCTTGACCTCATTACAAAGTTACGTAGTTAGGTCACTGCACGTAGTGTTGCGACTCTTCGGATACACTTGTATGCAAAAAAATCGTTTACATATACGAAAAATCGAATGTATTATTTACAAATTACACTTGACAACCAAACAAATATTTTTTCATGTGAATGGGATTTATCTCACATATTACGATTACATAACTAAATAGTTATGTAATCGTAAAATATGAGATAAAACCCATTCACCAAAAATACGTATTTATAAATCAAATATATTTGCTTCTTTAAAAAGTTGTCGAAAGCGATTTGTCGATTTTTGATTTTCGCGCCCAAATAAGTCGGGGTTTCTCGCTCTAACGCTGTCGAAATAGTAAATGGAGTCAGGGATAGTGTTTTTTACATTTATTTTTGTGTATGATAGTATGGGTTTGCATATTACAGAGAAATAAACAAATTTTTAACAAGCACATCCATTGATTTTACAATTACAATTTTTTCTTCTAAGTCTTATTTCTACGTCTAAAACTAATAAAAATAAGGTATGTAGAACCCATTCACAAAAATGTTGTTGCCTGATGTTATAAATTAACGACGTTACTGCGCGACCGCATAATGCACTGAATACACAGATACCCTAAAATAAATTAATTTAATTATTTTTAGGTCAATAGGCAAAATCGCAGGTGTCCAAGTCTCTACAATTTTTTTTTTCTGGCAACACTGCCAACTATAAGCGCACGCGGTCCGCTCGGTCGGTTCGGCGTCAGCAGTCTCTCGCCATCTTGGAAGCTGACTGTGCGCGTACTTGCTTTCTCGTTTGTGTTTTACAATTTGTGACTTGGCTATTACTTTTCTGGACTGATCATTCTTTATCCGTTTACCTTGGCAATATTTATACTGGACTCCGAACTAAGCAAGTGTTTATTAATAATGTCGAAAAGAGGACGTACTTTGAACAGCCAGGCTCGTGAATTGGTGGTGAAATTACACGAGTATTTTGAGCGTGAATCTCAAAATGGTGGACTTCTACTGCCAGTTACACAAGTTCGGGATCGCGTCGGTGAAGCTCTCGGTATTGGTAGCCGCACCGTTGGCAAAATATTAAGTGAAAAATATGGGCCTTCGGGGAGTGACAGTAACGTACTTCACACACCGAAAAAACGAAAAAGAAATAAACCTGTGACAGGCATCGATGAATTCGATAGTCATGCTATTAGAAACCATATATACGGGTATTTTACAAGAGGCGAATTTCCAACATTGGCAAAGTTATGTGCAACTTTAAAAGATGCCGGGCTGTATAAGGGAAGCATAGAGTCGTTGAGAACGGTAATAACAGGAATTGGCTTCAGATACAAAAAAGTTGACAAACGAAAAATTGTTATGGAGCGACATGACATAATTATGCAGCGACTAACATTCCTGCGCGAAGTTAAACAAATTATAAACTGGGATAATGTAATATTTTTGGACGAAACCTGGCTAAATTCCAACCATTCTGTGCCGAAAACATGGACTGATGATTCTGAAGCTTCGTGCTCGAAGGTGCCGATAGGAAAAGGTGGACGCCTCATAATATGCCATGCTGGGTCAGCGTCTACAGGCTTCGTGGAAAACTCTTTATTAGCTTTCCAATCCAAAAGCACTAAAGAGTATCATGAAGAAATGGACGCAGTAAGGTTCCGAGAGTGGTTCTTAAATTTATTACAGAATATCCCTCCTAACAGCACAATTATAATGGATAATGCCCCATACCACTCTGTGCAAATTGATAAAGCACCTACGTCAGCCAATAAGAAAGCAGATTTGGTGGCATGGCTGCAAAGAAAAGGAGTGGATGCCGACATGTCACTATTAAAAGCTGAATTATTACAGTTAGTGAAATTGCATAAACCACCAAAACCGACATATGTAATTGACCAATTGGCCGAAGAGCACGGGCACAAAGTCATACGACTTCCTCCGTACCATTGCCAATATAATGCCATTGAACTGATTTGGGCCCAAGTTAAAGGTAATATTTTATAATATTATAATAATAACACGAGTACTTCTAACATTTATAATTTAAACAATGGTTTTCGTCTGCTATCAAATAGTTACATTATTGTTTTACAGGTTATGCAGCAAGACACAACACAAAACCACCCTTCAGTGTCAAGAAAATGGAAGGTTTATTAAAGGAAGCATGTGCCCAAGTTACACAGGAAGATTGGAGTAAAGTAGTACAAAAAACAAAGAAAATAATAATGGACGACTTCGAAAGAGACGTACACTTTGATAATGTAATGGACAATCAACTGGTCATTAATTTAAATGACGATGATGACGAAGACGACGATACTAGTACTAGTAGTGAATAAAAAAATATCCTAAACATTTCTTTTATTTAATTATAACAATTGATTTCTTAAAATTCGGATATTATAGTAATCGATCTCTTAAAGTTCGGATATTATAGTAATCGATTTTTTCATCCCATCCCTATCATTCAATTGTCAGAACTGTCAAACGGTACTTCTTAGATTTGACGGACTGTAAGCAAATGTTAATTTAAATATATACATGAAGTACGGTTATCGGAACGCATTGTTAACAATTTTTTTGCTTATGACGATGGTTCGGACAATAAAATATTAATTTTTGCAACTCCCTTAGCAAGACAAATAATAAAAACATGTCATAAATTTTACGGAGACGGAACTTTCAAATCTAGCCCGCCACCATTTTATCAACTATATTCCCTGCATGGCTATATCGGCACTGATGGTGATACGAACAATCTAGTTCCATTAATTTATGCCCTGCTCCCGGATAAATTAGAAATAACATACACAAGATTGTTCACTTTGATACGCGATCAGTTTTATGTAAATATAGAATATTATAAATGTGACTACGAATTAGCTGCGATAAATGGCATGAAAAACACATTTCAAAAAGTGTGCATTAACGGTTGCTTTTACCATTTCACTAAAGCAGTTTGGCAAAAATCGAAAGATCTTGGTTTGTCTTCATCTAGTGAAGGTCGACATGTCACTACTTTATATTCAAAGTTAGCACTGCTTCCACCTTTAATAATCCCAGAAGCGATTCTTGCTATATTAGAACAAGCTCCTGAAACTAATGAATTCAGCAAATTTCAAAAATATTTTTTAAAATATTGGATGGAAAAAATAACTTGTGATACGTTTACCTGCTTTGGTGAAAAACAGCGTACCACAAATGCGATAGAAGGATGGCACAATCGTCTTAATAAGAAGATTCCGAAAAAGCCAACGTTGCATTTATTTTTGTCGTTACTTAAGAGAGAAGCTGCCTTTTATGATGCAAAGCTCAAACGTATTCAGTTGCATTGTTCAATGAAAAAACGTCGTCCAAATGACATTCAAAAAGATGTTCAAATTCAAGCAATCATATCGGACTGCATAAGCAATAAAATCAGCGCAATTGATTGTTTGCAGCGTTTATGTACATTAGGTTAATTTTAATTTTTAATAAATTAATTTAATTACTCGATAACACTTTTCTTCTCAACTGAAATACGACGAAATGAGAATCCGACCATTTGCGAATCCGACCAAATGCGAATAAATGAAAAAAACATTAGGCCTACCTCTGGACAGAAAACGGCACTAACTGCATATCACGGTTTTGTTGCTTCAGTTTTAAGATATGGTTTGCTACTCTGGGGAAATTCACCAAACGTAAATGAAGCTTTTGTTCTCCAAAAGAAATGTATTAGCACTATATGTGTCATTGGGACATTAACATCTTGTAAACCCTTATATAAAAAACTAAAACTTCACACACTAGCAGGTCTATACATATTACAGGCGTGCTGTTTTGTGAGAGATCATGCATGTTTATTTAAAAAAATGTGAGGATAATGTAGATTCCAAAGTCAGGAAAAGAGATTCAACAAGACTGGTAATGCCTATAAGATAAACCGCTTTATCTCATAGAAATTGTCACATCATGGCAATCAGAATATTCAATAGAATCCCAAAGGCTATAAGAGAATTGCCAGATAAGAAATTAAAAAAAGTGCTCAGTGATTGGCTACAAGAAAAATGTTTCTATAGGGTAGATGAACATAAAGTGGCGGTAGCCTAATGGCTAAGGCATCGGTCTCGCAATCGTGAGGTTCGAACCTACCCATTATACTACCGACGTGAATCCACTCCTAACACAAGCCATAGAGTTTAGCTGGAGGGGTTACCAAGATTGCTAGTAATGTGGGACTTAAATCCAACATTGCTAGTTATCTAAAAAAAAAAGAAGAAGTTTAAGCACTGCTTTCTTGTCGCTTAATTGTGGACGTTTGCATGTTGGGTTAACCGACGAAATTTGTGATACTTTTTATTAGATGTAACACCTTGTACACTACCATCTTTCACGCAAATAAAGATCATTTCATTTCCCAGGCAGCGTTGAGCTTATTTTTTTCTTGGATCAAGTTATGCTACATATTTTCTGTGATCCATATAATTCTCTTCATAACATACTTTTGGCTGACTGAAACACCTTACTACCTACTGTTGAAGAAAGATCCAATTGTTGCGCAGCAAGCTCTTGCCAAGTTTCGAGGGAAGGGCTATGATCTAGACTGGGAAATGAGAGAACTGATCGAGTTTAAGATTTCAAACAACATTCGTAAGTAGGTTACAATTTTTATCATTTTGTTCTTTTTTATTCGTTGTCGTTTACATAAGTTTTAATTTTTTCTTCAACCACTGTCGCAAGTTGTGTAACAAATTTGTATTTGTCTGTAGCATAGTGGCTTCTTAGCACCAAAATAGTTTAATGAATTTGAATAGGGTTACTTTTAACGTAACGGAACAGTCACCAAATATCTTATATTTTATGGAAACCCGAGATGACGGGGTGGGTGGATGACCAAGTATCCAGTTTAAGATAATTCTTATTTATTTTCTGTTAACTAATAAAATTCCCTCTGGGCACAGTTCTCCCTAGTAGAACTTACTTATCCTGTCTTGAGGGTAATAAAAATAAATAAATGACATGCCTTACCAAGGCGAAATATGTATGTACCTAGATCAAATTTTTATCACCAAATCGCGCCAAAGTTCGGTATTATACTGACCCGGACACATTCTTTGCTTTCATACATTGATGAGAATTTTATCGAATTTTGAAGTCTTGGGAGCACAAAACAGTTTTAAAAATAAAACAAATATTTTGTGCAAATAAATTTCATTTCATAATTGCCATATTCGCAACGCTTAACAAGCGGGTTGGCAATTGCAGTAAGGCTTTAAAGTACGCAGAGGACGCTGCTGCTCGTCCGGCGGTGTGAAGCCCCTTGCCGCCTTGACGACTCCGGGACAAGGGAAGAGATGGGGTGGTACTATTCTTAAGTCGGTACCATACGGCATGGAATTGAGACATAGGAATTATTCAACGTGTTTTATTGCTCTCCTTGTGGTTCTTCTTATGCAGGCAATCACGATTTTTTTTTTTAAATGTTTATACAATCATTTCGCGGTACAAGGTTTCGTAGAAAAGTTGCTGCTGCTCGCTGTTGCATTGTTATAGACTATAGGAAGATGAAAAAGCCATTGTTGGCTTTTCCAAAGAGCTGAGAGTTATTTTTATATTAGTAGCAGCTTTTTTAATGTCATTTATGGTGGGTTATTTAACTAGTAGTTTTTATTCATGAGTAGTAGTAGATTGAATATGTAGTCTAAAGAGTAGTATTAAGGTGTTTTAGTTGTAAGAATTTTTCGTCTGCCTTTGGCATTATTACCTATGCACAAATCATCATTATCTCTAAGGTCTGTTGGTTGTAGAAATTCCAAAATCAACAAACATTAACGATATTCCAAATTCGTTTTGAATTTGTTATTCATATTTGTTATCTTTATTTTCAGTTTGACTTGTAGTGAAAAGATTCAAGCGTTTTTCTTGAGATCAGCCTATATTCCATTCGCAATAATAATGATATACGTAACTTTGTATGTACTTACTGGGGGTCCAGCTATTATGGTGTGGTCTATAGAGATATTAAAGGTAAGTGAAATAATTTTATTACAATTATAATTCTATACACCTTTGTTAACATCAGTTTTTTTTTTAAAGCTAACTAGCAATGTGGGTTTGTGGTCCCACAGTACTAGCAATCCTGTTAACCCCTCCGGCTAAGCTTTAAGGCTTGTGTTCGGAGTTGGTTTACGCCGGTAGTATAATGGCCAGGATTCGAAACCACGACCTCACGATTGCGAGACCGATGCCTTAGCCATTAGCCTGAAAACGTTCACTGATGAACATAGGCCTCCCCCGAAACTTCCCTAGCAAGCTATTTTGAGCGGTTTGCATGCAACTGCTCCATGCCACCCTGTTCGTACACTGCGTTTTCCAGCTCGTGGTCGCCACTTGAGATTTTTTCTTTATAAATAGATTTGTCGAAAATTGCTATGTGCTAAAAGAAAAAATGAAATACCAGTACATTACTTTAAACATCTACCGCTCAATTATTTTAAAAGCAAGTCCGATACAGACTTGTAACGAAAAGTCTTGGATTACTTTTTTTGAATTCTGCTTTTTGTATAAATGTTTATCGCCCCTACCCTTACCCTAATATACCCTTGTTTTTTTAAAAGAAACCTTCTTGATTCTTATAATCTTGAAGGGTTAATGTTGCAGTAGATTAAGAAAATTTCACTTTATTATTTCAGGACAGCAAATCGTCGTAGGTACGATCTTTATAAAGGAAATCTTATTATAGCTTTCGCAAGATTGTTTTTTGGTGCCATAGCTTCAGTACTTTTGTTCACAACTAGACGACGAACTATGGGAATATTTTCAGGTAGACATTCAGTATAGAAAGATTACTGCGACCGTACTCCCATGCTTCCTGCTATCCTGCTCACCACTATTTCGAAGACTTTCAAATGAACACGCAAAATTTCGGCACCATTAACTATACTGCCATTTAGATGTCTTCTATTTGGACGTTCATTTCGAACGTGACAGTCATCATATTCACACACATTTTTCATAATAATGGAACCATTTTTTCTCTTATTGTGTATTTTAATGAAAACATCGACAAAAGCCTAAGAGAAAAAGAAGAGTTCTTGACATTGTTAGTCGACGGTGGAAAACGTCTTTTTCAAAACGAAAAGATGTCAATTCAAATAAAATACATTTTTGACAGTCACGATAAATTTTTGGAAAACGTCTACTCCATTTGGTTTGATGGACGCATCGTCAGTGGCCGGTTGAAGAATGCCGGATAATGTCTTAAATAGCCAATAATTGGGTAGTTTTCTAAAATGCCTTTGTTTTTTCTTAAGTTAAGAAGCTCATTTTCGTTTTATTTCAGCTGGAGGCCTATTCCTTACTTGCCTTTGTCTAGGAATCTTTTTACATTGCGTGGATGAGCCCAGTTTGGTTCCACAAATACTATTAACTGTTTACATGGCTTTCGCCGCTTTGGGTAGTCAGATGATACCCTTTTTATTAATGTCCGAAATGTATCCATTGCAAGTAAGTTTTTAATGATTACTTCTTTATTTTTCTTTGTTAGTATATTGGGAAATAAAATCACCTTGGTGAATGACGCAACGAGAAGTTACGGATTAATTCCCACACAGGCAGTCGTAAAGATGTTGGTTTTAAATCTGGGTGCACTTTATGTCGGTTTCCCCCACGACAAAAGGGCTATATCCTATCACGGGAATCGTCTTTAAAAATACCTAACTATTCATACTTTCTTTAATCTTACGTTTTCTGCGCGGTAGCATTTTCTGAGCTATGACTTCTCGAGACTGGTTGGGCTGTCCACAAAACTGCCGAAATATAATTAATCTTCAAATTTCAGATTCGTGGAACATTATTTGGTATATCTTTAGCAATAACACACGTAGAAATGTTTGCGATGTCCAAAAGTTATGTGTTTTTACGAAATAGCCTCGGTACACCGAATGTAATGTTGATGTTCAGTTTTGCCTCATTTGTTAGTAAGTTATAAATATCTATTATATTTATACTAGCTGTCCCGCGTAACTTCGTATGCGTAAATTTTCCCCGTTTTTGAAACATTTCTCGTCGCTACTCCGCTCCTATTAGTTGTAGTGCGATGTTATATAGCCTATTATAGCCTTCCTCGATAAATGGACTATCCAACAAAAAAAGATTTTTTTAAATCGGACCACTAGTTCCTGAGATTAGCGCGTTTAAACAAACAAACAAACTCTCTCCGCTTTGTAATATTAGTATAGAAGATTTTCAATAAATTAATATGTCAGCTGATGCCCTAAAGTGTGTAACGCAGAAGCATCTATCACCTATTTAAATGACGTTGACGATAAATAACTGAAATTTATTCAGTTTGAAAATCTGTGAATTTATAATATACTGAATATTTTGAAGAAAAAATAAAGTGATCCGACTATAAAAGGTTTATATTTTCAATCATTTCTTCACAATTGGTTAAGATGATATGGTATTTTATATGATACTAGCTGTCCCGCGCAACTTCGTATGCGTAAATTTTCCCCGTTTTTGCAACATTTCTCATCGCTACTCCGCTCCTATTAGTCGTAGCGCAATGTTATATAGCCTATAGCCTTCCTCGATACATGGGCTATCCAACAAAAAAAGATTTTTTCAAATCGGACCAGTAGTTCCTGAGATTAGCGCGTTTAAACAAACAAACAAACTCTCTCCGCTTTGTAATATTAGTATAGAAGATTTTCAATAAATTAATATGTCAGCTGATGCCCTAAAGTGTGTAACGCAGAAGCATCTATCACCTATTTAAATGACGTTGACGAGTTTCCCTCAGCATATTGCCAGCTGACCTCTTTATATTACAGGATCATAATAACTATCAGCTTACAATTTTTTATTCAGGTGGAAATTACGTATCTGAAGTTATTCGGCCTTATGATGCATGCTGTAACTAATAGTATATATCTATTAGTTGATCTTTTTTAAAGATTCGAATAAATTAATATTCAATAGAGCAAATCAATTAATTGTACTTGTTTTTTTGCGTAACGTGCGTTTGAGGTTATCACTGTTTAACTCACCCACCAAACCGCAGCTGACGTTCACGGAGCTTCATTAATACAACTCGTTGTTGCCCGAGAGGAACTTGGTCATGTCAATCTGTTCCTGGATTACATAGGTTAGAGTGGAAAGAAATTTTGAACCGTACTTTTTTGCGATAGCCTAAGTGCTTTTCTAGACTGTAATCTACCTTTTGGGCCAAATTTCTTCCGGATACATTCAGCTGTTCTGGCGTGAGTAGGTACTCAATCACGCCAGAACAGCTGATGCTTGGTAGCATCCATACATCTAAAGTTTCGGATTTACAATAATAGTAGATATAGCTGGAAATCTCGTCTATTTTGGAAGCGAAATCAAGGAAACCAATCACGCCCGTAACCTAAAGGTACAATCCCACCGAAAGCACCTTATGTCTGGTCTCAATAATCTAACTATCGATGGTTTTAGCTACTAGAGGTGTATATTTGACATAAGCCCCATACAAAATATGTCAAAATTCTACCTCCAGTAGCCAAATCTATCGATAGGTAGATTATTGAGACCGGCCGTTAGTGCTCGCACGGTTGTCAAATGTCAACTGAATTGACATTCAAGCATTCGAGTAGTAGTTATTATACTTAGATATTATCTTCATGATAAATAACTATAATTTAATGCTCTGTCTAGTAAATTTCAACAAGCTTAGGGCAAATTATTTTAGATAAAAATCTCTTTAGCAACTCACAAGTATCTCGTAAATCGTAGTTGACACTTACCTGTTTGTGAAACAATATTAAACACACCAAGTTGCATGTGAAACTTTCTTAAGAGTAATTAATAACTAAGTACCTAGTAGATAATTGTCACGTATGAAACTGGTGCGATAAAATTATGACGCAAAACATTTGCTAAATAGAGATCTTTGCAGTATAAGGATTTGAGTAGCGCTTATGCTTCTGTGGGTTGGCCTGACTTTTCAACATACGACCTGCAGGCTAATTCGCGTATTTAAAGCAGTGCAGTTGCAGTTAAGTTTCGATTAAAACGGCCATTTTCGTATTCTTGTAACTTCGGGATCGATCTAAAAAACGCTTACGTACAGTACTAGAATGTCGTTATTGCGCTCTCGAGACGCATATTTGACGCAAGTGTATTTGAGATCGATCCCAAAGTTACAAGAATAAAAAATGGCGTGAAAGCCAATTTACGTATTTAAAGTTGCTGTTAAGTTTCCATTAAAACGGCCGTTTTTGTACTCTAGGATACCGCTATTGCGGTCTAGAGACGCATACTTAACGCAAGCGTATTTGAGATTAATCCCAAAGTTATCAGAATACGAAAATTACCGTTTTAATCGAAACTAAACTGCTCTGGTTTAAATACGTGAATAGGCCCGTGGGTCGCCTCTTCGCTCATTTATACAGAAAAAGACAAGTTTTCCTACAACAATAACATAGAAAATGTGATGAGTCTAATTAAGCAATTAACCATGTAGCCAATATTCCCATATAGACTATAGTGCAAGACGGTTGTTTTGTGTACTGTAGAAATTCTATTTTAAATAGTAGTATTGAAAATAGAATCTCCACATAGATATACTAACATAAACTAGAATTTCTATGGCCATTCGCTTCTTGTATGTAATCTTTTTTTTCAACATCTCCAAGTCGTCCTGTTTTAATATGACAATGCCTTATTTTAGCATTTCTTGATCACTTTTATGTTGATGGTTTTAAATGATTTATGTTTCCAGGTGTTATATTTCTTTACATGTATATGCCAGAGACAAAAGACTTGACGTTGCACGAAATAGAGGAACACTTCAACCGCCGACGGCGACGTTCACCATAGATTCCCATTCTAGTTCTCAATAGCCAGAGACGACGACTTGTGAGACCGGCATCGCAATAAAGTATCAAAATCTGGAATTTCTGGAAAATTGGCAAATATTGCAAATAAAGCTTTGGATAAAACGTAAACGATCAACTAATATTCCTGACTTTTCAAAAAGGATCTAAGTTCCAGTACATTTAGATCCTTAAATAAACTATGACTAAAGGAGTGGACAAAAAATAATTAGGTTCATACTGCAAAATGATAATAAACTACGTTATACATTCATTAAAAGGGTCCTAAATCAGGCTCTATCTCTTTTATTCAAATTATAACAGCATTTTAACTGGCGAATGTTTTGTCTTTGTTTTTCATTCGATTTTCGAAATAAGTGAATATTAAATGTTAGCACACACCGCCGACGATGAGCGAGATTTTATCGCTCAAGAAACGTACAATAGATGTATAGATTCCGTCCTTGTAAACAAAAGAGATGCTGTATAGAGCGACTTCTCACAGGCACAGTGTGAACGGTCAGCGATAAAATCGCTACCAGCTTTCTCGCCGTTGCGTTGGTGGGGCAGGTGCTCTAGTATTTAATTTCAACGTAAGTATATGTGTTCTTAAACCAGACATGTCGACACTGGCCTTTATTTGCATTTAAAAAGCTATATTTCTCCTTTATGAGAATCTAATAGATTTTGATGTAATTAAACTCTTTTAAGATAATTATACCGTGTTTTCTTGAAAAGCTGTTGTTATTTTGTAAGTTTATTTATTCATTAATCAAACATAAATTATTATAATAAAGGATACATTTTTACGAAGTTATTGCGTAAGCTTATATAAATAATATTCGGTTGTTACTTCACAAAACATCTTATAAGCTATGCCTCAATTGTTTACCAGGTTTTTTTAGGTCTGTGTATTAACGGCCGGTCTCAATAATCTAACTATCGATGGATTTGTCTACTAGAGGTATATATTTGACATAAGCTCCATACTAAATATGTCAAAATTCTACTTCTAGTAGATAAAACCTACGATAGGTAGATTATTGAGATCGGCCGTTAGTAAGACAGTGCGCAGACAAATGGCCGGATTTACATTGATATATGACAGATGAGACATTTTTTAAAGCCTGATTTAATCGAGTTGATATCTTTTACCAAAAAGTTTATCTATCCATTTTGAAGGTTAACTTTGCTAATCATTTTTTCCGGATTCATAATTTCTTCGCAACTACACATTAGCAACAGATTCAAGAACTTTCTCCATGATATCAATTCCTCTTTTATACACATCTACATGTAATGTTTCGTTGTGACAATGGACAAGTAGTGGAGAGTTGTCGAATGGTGAGAAGCAGATCGCAGGGATGCCTTGTTCTCTTACATATCTGGCGTCAGTTGCCCCAGGACAGATGACAGTTCTGGCTGTGTAGCCCCTGAAACAATGGAAGTGTTAAAGAAACCTACTGAACAGAAATCTGTTGAGAAGTAAAACGAACCAACTTTTGATTTCATCAAAATTGTGTAAATAAATTTGGGTAATCCAGAATTCATTTCTTTTAAAAAATAGCAAGGTTTATTAGAATTTGTTTTAGTAAATTGGTTGGATCAATCAATGATACATGCTCACAAATCATCCGAAAAAGTAGGTAGGTACCTACAAAATACTTATACACTATGTATATGTATTTTGAAGTAGGTGTAAGGTATAGTTAAACCCCTGCCCGATCCGGTAATGTGTTGTTAGGTTATCAGTAATTTTTATTAGTCATTTTATTTTTATGACGAATAAAAATTACTGAGTTCGCGTGTATGCGTGTGTGTGCGCGAGTGCGCGCGTGTGTGTGCATGTGTTCGTGTGTGTGCGCGTGTGCGTGTGTGTTTGTGTGTATGCGCGCGCGATAACTAATTTACTGGACAGTCTCTTTCTATCTATCTGGCGGTCCATTATACCAGTGAGCCAATGTTAATAAAATTTGTATAGCAAGTATGTAAACAAATCTTTTCAAAATATAACCAAAAGCATGATGTGGGTTGAATTCTTTGTTAGAATTAAATATGATCAATTGAATCTATGCGATTTGAGCCCTGAATAATATATTTAGAGAATAAACTGATATTATGCGATCCGATGTACCTGAAAGACCGAGTACGGGTAAATCTTGAGATTGGGATTATTTAGTTGATTCCCGTGGCGCATTTTTATTTATATTTTTTTTTACAAATTATAGTTTTTCATGATTCTAAGCCGAACTATAAACACATTTATCAAATAGGGGTCATTTTTGAGCAACGCATTACAAAGATATTTAAAATCATTTTTTTTAGGCCAGGGTAATCAAAAAACGATGGCAAGGGAATCAAAATTAAACAACACGGTAATAAAACAAACTATTCTTTTAATAATCGGTCTTTTAATTACAGTTATTGGCATCTATAAACCTAATTATTAATCACTTTAGTCTTAATATACATATTAATTAAGTAATAATAATTGAAAACAAAACTTTTATTCTTAAACATTATCTAAAACTTTAACTAAAATTAGGAACGTTTCTTTTGATGACACAATATCTGATCTAAAAATTTAATAATCAGAATCACAATTTTTTTTTCCAAAACTGCCCAACCCAAACGAATTCTCCTGTTCACCTCGTCCTCGAAGTTGTTTCTACCTAACTGCAATAAATGCCCGAGATATACATATTTTTGAATAACTTCGAGAACGGCGCCGTGCACCGCTGTCGGTTCCGGTAGTACATGTTAATTGAACATGACCTTGGTTTTATCCAAGTTCATCCATAGACAGATGCGTACAGAGGAGTCAGCCAGGTTATTTAGGATCCGTTGCAGGTCCTGCAGCGTTTCCGCCTTGATGACAATGTCATCTGCAAATGGCAAGTGAGAGATGTATTCACCATTGATGTTGATGCCCCGCCCTTTCCAGTGCAGCGTCTTGAACATATCCTCCATTGCATTTATGAACAATTTCGGGGAAATAACGTCCCCTTGCCTTACTCCTCGATGCAATGGTATAGGTTTTGTTTGCTGATTCTGTTCTTGGACGGATATGGTGGCTATGGTGGATATGGCTTTGTAGAGACTATCTCATCACTTGGATATATCGCCAATCTATTTGGCATCGCTGCAAAGACTCCAGAACAGACCAGATTTCAATCGAGTCAAAGGCCTTTTAGTCCACAAATGCTAGATACAGGGGCTGATTATACACCTGGGTCTTTTGTATAATCTGCCGCACTGTGTGGATGCGGTCTATGGTGCCATATCCGCTCCGAAATCCAGCCTGTTCCGGTGGTTAGAAGTCTTCGCGCAAGGCGGTTCGTGATGACTCTTGAGAACAGTTTATAGATGTGGCTTAGAAGAGAAATAGGTCGGTAGTTCTTCAGCCGGGTCTTATCTCCTTTTTTGAAGAACAAAACGGTTTAACAGGCAGAGTCACTTGTCAATCGACCAACAGGCCTGTCACTCAGTATATACAGAAATACAGTTTTATTAGGAAATAATGTAATTTTACTTTATTACAAACAAAATATAGAAAATTTTGATTACCATGGCATAAACGCCAAGTGAATCAACACCAAGGTAATCAATAAAAGTACGTTTTTTACCGATTATGTAAAAATTCAAAAGTTCTAATCAATAATAATAAGATTTGTAAAGAGATATCCTTAATGCCTTTCTGTTTGTAATAATAGTAAAATCCTAAAAAATCTTATACTATTTTTTTATGCTGTCAGGGGAATCAAAGACCAAGTGAAACAAAACCAGGGTAATCAAATATTTACCTTCGTAATTTCGTCCATGGGCAAAATGAGACGCGACCTTCCACCACGACGTTTGAAGCGCGACAGAAGCTCGCATGAGAACGGATATCTACGCTTCTCGACCGCTCCCTTAGCGATCTATGCCTAGTTATGTGGCACGCCAATGGAATCACTGTTTAGTTCAGGACAAAACTTTAAATCTATTTCAATGTAAAACTGTGGGATAAAATACCAAATGTATATTTTTATTTTAAACATCTGCTAGTCTAGTTGCTGAAATACTTGATAAATGATTTATTTTACATTTAAAAATTGGTGATTTCGGACTGTTTTCACAAAAAAATATGTAAAGGACGCGCCAAGGTTATCAATTTTCGTGACTTTATGTTTTTTTTTACAATAATTACACGCAAATTAAATAGAAAAACTATTGTGCATCAATTAGATACCATTGTATTAAGACGTAAAAAAAATACTTTACATCTTTATTTCGGTATTGCGGGTACGTTTTACCACCGGACGTCAAAAATGTTGTCTCTCAAGATTCACCCGTACCTCGGTATTCTTTTCTTAAACGACGTTTTCTAAAAATAAAACCTAGCTAGATCGATTAATCGCACCCCGAATCCTCCTGCATGCTAAATTTCATAAACATCATTGGGGCCGCTGCTGAGATTCGAATTTATTTAAAAGTTTTTTGTTTATTGGCATTGTGAGTCAAGAAATCTACATCTACACTATCTACACTAATATTATAAAGAGGAAAGATTTGTATTTTTGTATGTAACGAATAAACTCAAAAGTACTAAACCGATTTTAATCATTCTTTTTTTGTTGGATAGCCCATTTATCGAGGAAGGCTATAGGCTATATAAAATCGCGCTACGACTAATAGGAGCGGAGCAGCGACGAGAAATGCTGCAAAGACGGGGAAAATTTACGCATACGAAGTTGCGCGGGACAGCTAGTCATTTATAAAAAAGAAAACGAAAATATTGAAAACTTGCATAGTTATATAGCCATTCAAGTTGTCTTGTGTTCTTCGCGCTATCATACTCATTGCGTGTCGTAGTACGTAATATTATTGAAAAAATAAGTGATGATTACATTTCACACCACATTGAACATTATTGAAACTGTTAGAAAGATTAATGAATGAATTAATTAATTGAAAAACATGGTCAAAAAACTACCCCGTTGGATTGTGTTACTGATTTTGAGCAAACTACTTTCAGGTTTGCACTATACCAAGAATAATGTTGTATAATAGATAGATTCTTACATGTCATTGATAGTTTTCTCCATGGCCTTCCAGAACGGTACCTCTAGACTCGTGTTCTTTACTTGTGGGTTCTTTAGAACATACTCAGCTGTCACGTTGGGTCCTGCTTCTTCACACCAGTTTGCTACCTGTAGAGATTTTATTACAATAATTACAATTCTGAAAGATAGAAATATTTTAAGTCCAGAAATCGCACCCGAGACTTCGTATGCCAAACCGGGGCCGGAATCGAACCATCTAACCGGGACTAAACCTCAAATTCTTTACTTTAAAAGGAGTTTCAGAAATGGGTGCTGATTTTCAAAAATTAATAAACCTTGGATAAGATATTTCAAGCTCAGGAGGCCTACTCTATTTCAATGAAAACGAAGTTTCAATCAAAAATGAGGTGGTGATATACAAAGCCAGCAACATCAATTTAATCCAATCGTTCCAGAAAATCGTCCATGGGTTCGAACTTGTAGTGCTTATCCAAAAATTAATAAGAATAGTCCCCGTAAACTTAAGAAATTTAAGCAAACGAAAATTCATGAATATCGTTATAAAGAAAGAGAGTAGGCCTACTGGTTTGTGACATACTTTACAAACACCCAGACTCGGAACAACAATTTGTAGGTAGTTTTGTTTTAAAACATTCGCGATTTTTATAAATATTAAATATATTTCGGGACTTAATCGCGTGAATTATTTAAAGGTACGAACCTTTATTTACCCGACGTTTCGATCGAATTGCACCGATCCGACCCGTGACCACGATCGGTGCAATTCGATCGAAACGTCATGTACACGAAAGGTTGAGGAAAACCTTTAAATAATTCACGCGATTAAGTCCCGAAATATATCTAACATTTTGTAGATCACACAATATAGTATTCCATATAGGCATCGAACCTACAACCGCTTGCGCAGCATATCGTGTGCTCACTACACCAACTAGGCGGTCCTGCGCTTATTACATATTTATGCTGCGCTTGATAAAATTCTATAGGTCGTGCGTGCGGGATGTCTGTAGTCCTCTCGGAGGACAATGAGAGCATCCATGGATCACAATAATAAAAACATTAAGGGGATAATACTTTTGTTTATTTTGAGAAATGTTTCAATATTTATGTCGTTAACCTAAAAAAAAGAAACATAAGTTAATTAATTTACATTTGACTGCCTCTGTGGCGCGGTGGGAATGTGTCCGACTGCTACCCAAGAGGTCGAGGGTTCGATTTCCACACGGGACACCACTTTGTGTGATCCAAAAATTGTTGTTCCGAGTCTGGATGTACATTGTGTCCGTCACTTGTATGTTAGTAAAGTCCCCCGCGACACAAGGCTTGTATCCTAATGCGGGAGTCGTCTTTAAAATATATATATATTAAGTACCATTTTATCAAATTCATTGTGGTCAACGTCAGTCGCAATCCTGATATCAAAGGAAACTGACAGACTTTCTGGTAACACGTTTATTTGTACACCTCCCTGAAAACGAAATATTCATAATTTATTTAGCCGTACTTTAAACTTGCTTGTATACCTACTGGTATTATTATTTAGAGGAAACAGCTCTCATAAATGTCTTTGATACTTATAATAAGTTCTAGTACCTACGTTGATATTTATCGAGCAGTTTGCCCGTTAGAAATCTTAGTAAAATTCATAATAATTGTATGATACCTAAACAAGTAAAATACTTAACTATTTAAAACAAATGAACCAAAAAATAAATAAATATCAAGCACACCACCGAATGCAAATTCCGCTGGCTCATTTATATGTTTTAGTCTTTATCTAAAGAAAGAAAGTAAAAATATTTATTTGGCGCAGGTACATACTTTTACAAATAACTAAGTCTTAACTTAAAACTAGCTTATCTTAGGAAACTGCGACTGATAGATCCACACTCAGTGTATTACTGTGTTGCGGCGAACCACAACACAGCGCTGACGGGGGTCGCACGGGCAGGTTAAGTTATCCTTTTAACAAACTTGTAACAGAGTTAAGTGTCTTAACACAAATTAAAATATAAAAACAAAAAAAAACAACAAATAATGAACAAAAAAGGTTTACGAAGACAAACCTACAAGTACCTTTATTGTGTACACTTATACCTCCTCTTTAGTGTTTTATAAGCACAACATTTTTTATATTAAAACCTTCCCAGAAAATATGCAGTCGAATAACGAAAACTCCACCTAAATCGGTTCACACATACATACATACTTTGTACATACGGATGGGTCAAATAGAGAACTAAATTTTTGAAGGTGGTTAAAAATGGTGTAGAAATTGTACCTCGACTTGTGTCAAGTTGATAGTAGTGACGTCACCAAACCAGGCACCTTTGTCCATCTTAGCCTTCTCTTGAGCTCGAAACGTCATGAAACTATCTATGATGCGGTGGAACTGAAATAAGAATTTCAGATTAAGTTTCGTGGTTTAAAGTATTTACTAGTGGCGTACTTTGTTAAGCACCCCAGCCGAAATGTATTTCCTCATTCTTAATAATCTCAGGAACTAATAGTTCGAATTGAAAAAATCGTTTAGTGTTGGATAGCCCACTTTTCAAAAAAGGCCTATTTAACATCACGCTATGACAAATAGGAGCGGTGCAGCTATGAAAAATGTTGTAAAAACGGGGAAAACTGACGCATACGAAGTTGTGCGGGTTAGCTAGTTTGTTGATGACTTCAATTTAAAAAAAAATACAGAGAAATCAAGGCAATTCACCAATTAATGCAAAATTTCACTGACTAAGGTTCTTTTGTCACGTTCCGGTTTCGACCCGGCGCCGGTTACCCGGGTGGCCGGCTACCCGGGTAATCGGCGCCGATCGAAACCAGAACGTGAGAAAAGGACCTTCTACTTCTACGACTAAGGAGTCAGTGAAATTTTGCATTAATTGGTGTAGTGCCAAATCGCGAAAGTTTAAAAACAAATCGTTTAAAAATTATTTCATTAATCTATACTAATATTATAAAGCGAAAGAGTTGGTTTGTTTGTTTGTTTGTTTAAACGCGCTAATCTCAGGAACTTCTGGTCCGATTTGAAAAAAAATTTTTTTGTTGGCAAGCCCATTTATCGAGGAAGGCTATAGGCTATATAACATCGCGCTACGACTAATAGGAGCGGAGAAGCGACGAGAAATGTTTCAAAAACGGGGAAAATTACGCATACGAAGTTGCGCGGGACAGCTAGTAAATTCTATAAACGTAGTAATTTTGCAGCGGGATCTTAAACTAAATCCCATTGTTGATTGAAGGTCTATAAGTACTTAGGTAATGATGCAGTTCACATTATGAATTGATTAGCTTTCGACTGCCTTGACTGCCTCTGAGGCGCGGTGGGAGTGTGTCCGACTGCTACGCAAGAGGTCGTGGGTTGGATTCCCATACGGGACACCACTTTGTGTGATCCACAAATTGTTGTTCCGAGTCTGGGTGAGCTTTGTGTCCGTGACTTGTATGTTTGTAAAGTCCCCCGCGACACGGCTTGTACCCTACTAAGAGAGTCGTTTTAATAATTTTAAAAAAAGTAGCCACTTGTTTAGACAGCCTTTGTGGCACGGTGGGAGTGTATCCGACTGCTACGCAAGAGGTCGTGGGTTCGATCCCCACCCTATATATAAGTATGCTTATCAGTTGTCTAGTTGCCATAGTACAAGCTATTCTTAGTTTGGTATCAGATAGCGTTGTGTGAGTCGTCCCAAGATATTATTATTATTATTAGTTGTCTGTAGCTTTGCACGAATAAGTTTATTTTGTATTTATTTGCAAATGTTTGTATTATGTAATGTATTAAATTGTAATCATTACTAACCTTTTCGCCGGCAGTTCGTTCTGGGCCCATCAAAGACCCATGTGCAGGGGCACCCCTGCATGTTACCTTGATTTCTGGAACAAGACATAAAGGTTTCTGAAGATCCTTTCAAAACTGACGCACTATTTCACTGAATCTTGAAAGTACAGGAACTAATCTATACTTAAATTATAAAGCTGAAGAGTTTGTTTGTTTGAACGCGGTAATCTCAGGAACTACGGGTCCGAATTGAAAAATTCTTTCACTGTTGGATAGCCCATTTATCGAGGAAGGTTATAGGCTGTATAACATCAGGCTACAACTAATAGGAGCGGAGCAGCAATGAGAAATGTTGCAAATACGGGGAAAATTTACGCAAACGAAGTTGCGCGGGACAGCTAGTACTATATATTATTATGTGTAGTAGGTATACATACGTCTAGAAGTCCGTTCACCATAGAAAACAAAAATCTCTTTATCTCCTGGATGAGGACAGCTCTCATCCAATTCGAAGCCGATGTTCAGTTTCTTGAATTCTTCAGAGGCGGCAAATGTTTTCATGCCATCTTTCCCTCCGATTTCTTCATCTATAAATAAGTTTTGATGAATAAGCGTATCGTTGGCGTCTTAGAAACCACTATTTTTTAGTTTGGTTTGCAACGAATGTGGTTTCATCGAAGAAATTACAAAAATACGACGATAACAGCTAAACGATACGCGATTGATTGATATCATCAGTTAGTTACGTCTTTTACCTGTTTTAGATGGTGTTTATTCTATACTAATATTATAAAGCTGAAGAGTTTGTTTGTTTGTTTGTTTGAACGCGGCAATTTCAGGAACTACGAGTCCGAATTAAGAAATTCTTTTACTGTTGGGTACCCCATTTATCGAGGAAGGCTATAGGCTATATAACATCACGCTACGATCAATAGGAGCAGAACAGTAATTAAAAATATTGCAAAAACGGGAAAAATGTACGCATACGCTAGTCTTATATAAAAATACTTACCTGGTACAAAACTAATATGCACAGTCCTTTGAAGCCTGATACCAGCTGTCTTGAGTCTTCTAACAGCGTCTAAATGAATCATCCCAACGCTCTTCATATCCTGTACTCCTCTGGCGTATATAAAGCCATCTTCTGAGATACACGCATCGAAAGGAGGGTAGGTCCAGTGCTCCTGTAAGTTAATTAAGAATTACTTCACTATAGGCATAAAATACATAGCTAGGTACAGAAAGCAAGCTGGACAAATATCTTACTCTTTTCAAGATTTTATTCTTTCATTTTGTTGACGTAAGTAATATGTGTATCCATGCAAAATTCCAGCCTCCTAGCACTAACAGTCTCTGAGCAAAGGTGCGGACGGGCGGACGGAGGATAGACATGGCGAAACTATAAGGGTTTCGTTTTGCCATTTTGGCTTATGACAATCGGGATATGAGGCTACGCGTGGAAGACTAAGACAGTAGCAGCATTTATTAATTTAAATCTCTTATAGGTTTTTGCCTGCATTTGTGTAGGGGAGAAGAGGAACACTTGATTATTTAATTATGTTTCAATTATGAAGGAACATGTTAAATAGTTTAAACGTTGTAAAGATTGTGAAAGAAATATTGTATAATAACCTCAATTTAATTGTGAACACTTGATCCTCTTAAGTTTGAATGATTGGATCCTTGGCTTAAGTCATAACTCAGTTAATTTTTCCGTGGGGAATTCCTAGATAAATTCTGCATACATTTAAATAAAATATATCCTGAAAGTTAATACAATAATTGCATTTGTGAAAGATAGAAAAATTTTAAGTCCAGGCCCAGGAATCGACCCGAGGTCCGTATGCTAAACCGGGGCCAGAATCAAACCATCAATCTGGATTCAAATTTATCTCTCTTTTTCTAAATGCTATTATTGTATTAATAAAGTAATTGGCAAGAAATGCCTATAAAAATACTATAATATTCTTACTGCTCATAATTTCTTAAAATGCTCTTTATAACGAAGCATTAACAAAAGCCGTGATAGTTCTTTAACTAGCGGCTAGATGTCGCAAGCGAGGGCCCAACTCATGTGCAGGAAAGGATAGAAAAAAATGAGGTCTAGTAACATATGTAGTCCAGATAGGTAGTTCGATTCCGGCCCCGGACATCCGTATGCCTAAATACGGATGTCTTGGGTTTGATTCCTGGGTCCGGACTTCAAATTTTGCTATCTTTCAAAAATGCAATTATTGTATTAATATAGTAATTGGCAAGAAATGCCTATAAAAATAACTATGATACCCTGAAAGCTCATTCAGTACATAAATGAATTCTTATAAAACAAATGCATCTTCTCCTATACCTGGCCCATACCATAGTAGGTAGGAATATTATCTCAGTAAGCATAATACATGTTATCAAAGGTTATCATAATAACTCTAGGTGGTATAGTTTTATATCTCAATGCCACATGTTTGCGATAACATCTGGAACGTCTGCTAACGATTTTATCTCAAATATATTTGTCTAACATATCATTCGCGTAATCTTTACTATAATAATATTTATAAAGGTACTTAGTAATTGTTATTTGTATTGTTATTGATTTAAAGAATGAAACATTTATTTCTTTGTTTATCTTCACATACGTTGATAGTGTTCAACTTCTAAAGAAGTTCTCGAATTTTGAATTTGTAGCTACCAACTTAGGTATTCATTGTATTTTAATATGGTTGTCTAAACTAGCGTGGACATTAATGGTTTTAAGATGTTAATAAAAAAATCTTCAATCAAAACACTTTCGAGAAACACTACTTGGCGAAAACAATTTATTTTGTTTATTAGCAATTTTTTATAGGCATTTCTTGCCAATTACTTTACAAATACAATAATTGCATTTTTGAATTATTGTATTTGTAAAGTAATTGAGGTCGCGAGATCGCAAGGGGCCAACTCGCGAGCATCAAGGGATAGAAAAAATTGAGGTCTAGTAACATAGTCCAGATAGGTGGTTCGCTTCTGGCCCCGTTTTGGCTACGGAAGTCTCGGATTCGATTCCTGGGTCTGGACTTGAATTTTTTCTATCTTTCAAAGATTGAATTATTATATTTGTTTCATTAAGCAAAACGGCGATGTATTCTCTTATTGAAAAATAAATTATAACGTTCTATTGGTGAATTACTACATTAAGGACATAGCCAAAGGCTATTTAAATAAAGGGCTAATTTGATAAGAGAAAAGTTTTGATTTTCAATGAGATCAGTCCAAAAATTGGCAAGTAAATTAAGTACCTAACTATGTACCCTACTAGTACTCATAAATATGCTATCAACTGTTATCAGGGCGTGTTATTTGAAGGGACTATCACCTTTGAATGTTTGATAAACTGATAGCGATTCATCTCTTAGCTATAGATCAATATTTTAGCTCTTTCTGTTATCTATACTTCTATACTAATATTATAAAGAGGAAAGATTTGATTGTTTGTTTGTATTGAATAGGCTCCGAAACTACTGGACGGATTTGAAAAAATCTTTCATCGTTGAGAAGCTACATTAACCCCGGATGACATAGGCTATTTTTTATCCTTGTTCTCTCACAGGAACGGGAGCTACGCGGGTGAAACCGCGAGGCGTCCGCAATTTTTTTAAATAAATAATACCTGTACTTAATCTGTTTTATTGGAAATCATTCGGATTACTTATTAACACGTTGAGGGACACGACTGCTGAGGACGTCGTCAATAGGGTACTTTGATACGGCGGGCGGCTGTACACGTCGTTTTTTTGGGCGTATTTATTTTATTTTGAACCTTATTTTAATACAAATACGAATGCCAAGTCATAAAAATATATTCAGTGTCACATCGTAATCGATTTTTTTCCGTCTAAATGTCATATCGCATCAACTTTCGTGCCTTTCAATGTGGGCATGTCGCACGCACACATAAACCTGCGCGATAGCACACAACGGTCACGAACGTCGTATTTGTTCGCGTCAGTCGGGAGGTGTCACCGTACGGGTACCACGCGTGTTTGCCGGCTGATACCTACAGGCGAGAGTATTGAGGTTAGTATTTTCGTTCTTTTATTTCAAATAATGTTGTATAATTGACTTCACAAGTGTTTTATTTAGTTGATTGTTATTTAGTACTATGTATATTATAACTACTGGGCTACTAACATGGTTTTATAAACACAATATACCCACATAATGAAAAAGCTAACCTGTTTGTTCATTATTTCAGATGGATAACTACGAAAGGGAAAGATCTCGTATCCTGCGATTATTTGAGGAAGCATCTTCAGGGGAGGAGTCCACAAAGGATATCGCAGTCTGGAACAGCTTTTATCTGGCTAATCATACATTGATTGTGTGTGTGTGCAAAAAAAAAGAAATTTTTAGAATTCCGTGACCAACTTATTACTCAATTATTCAAGTTGGGTCCATGTTCTCCCAAAGATATAGTTTCTTTCAAAAATACTGTTATTTCAACAACAAATGATGTACCAATTACTCAAAGTTCATCAACCACACAATGTGTAATAAGTTTTCAAGGGCATTGGTCTACAGAAATGTAAAAGACAGCGCCAGAGACAAATAGAAAGTACATGTTTCTAAAATGCAGATTATGTACGAAAAAAAAGGCAAGGAAGGAGACACGATACATGTGTTCGACCTGCAAAGTGCCTCTTTGCCCAGAATGTATGGAGGAATGGCATAACATGAATAAGAGTTCCTAAATTTTGTTTTCTGTTTAATTTTTTGTAATTTTAATAGACCATAAGTGAGAAAAGTTGTGATTGTAGTAAGTAAAGAAGACTGATTAAGTTCCAAAGTGATTATATAATTAATAAGTAATTGATCTCATTTATTTTTGCGATTGTTTTTTAAAAGGTGCGAATATAACCTAAACAGTAGTGTTAATTGTAAGCATATTCTAAAATGTGTTATATACTGAATAATGTGACTAATGTTTGTTACTGATTTTGATACATTTTATTAAACGCGGAGTTTATTCATAATTGTTATTTCATTTCATTCCATAAAGTAAATACCAAGATTAGGCATGTTTACATGATCTAAAATTACATGGTGAGAGAACTGCTGCAGACGTCTTGTCTTATTACATGTACCTATACGAATTGAAAGTCGGACTGCTGTGAAAGTCGTGTCACCACATTTATATATATTTACTAGTATTGTGCCGGGACGTCGTGAACCGTCGGGCGGTTGAGGACGTCCTCTTTATCACAAGCAACTTAATCATTTGTAAGGTGACAGGACGTCCAGCGCCGTCTATTTTTTTTGTATGGAAGTTGGCTGTGTCATATCACTATTTTTCGATGGGAGCCGAGTGTCCCTCAACGTGTTAATAGAGGAAGGAAGTATTTATGAAACTCAATGCCGTGAGTTTCACTGCAAACTAAAAGAACTCCTTTTACATAAACTTTGTGAGCCTACCTCAAAAACGGTTATCTTGGGACAACTCACACAACGCTATCTGATCCCAAACTAAGCAGAGCTTGTAATATGACTGCCTCTGTGGCGCTGTGGGAATGTATCCGACTGCTACGCAAGAGGTCGTGGGTTCGATCCCCACCCAGAATAAAACTTTGTTTGATAAGCACGATGGTTTATTCTATGTCTGGGTGTTATTTATCTATAATATGTATGTATTTAGAAATATATAAGTATGGTTATCAGTTGTCTGGTTGCCATAGTACAGGCTCCGCCTAGTTTGGGATCAGATGACCGTGTGTGAGTTGTCCTAAGATATTATTATATATTTACTGCAATTGTATGTTTTTTCTTAATAAAAAAAGTATTATTATTAAATGTCAAATTCAAATAGGCAAGATTCAGCATTTGCACGAGATGGTGATAGATCTAAGCCTTAAGCCATCTTGGTGTCACCTCGACAGTGTCAGTTACATATGAAAGGCACTGTAGCAAGTATAATTACTGGGCAAATGAGACTTATAAACTAATGAAGCGGCAGTAGCCTAATGGCTAAGGCATCGGTCTCGCAATCGTGAGGTCGCGGGTTCGAATCCTACCCATTATACTACTGACGTGAACCCACTCCTAACACAAGCCTTTTAGCTTAGCTGGAGGGGTTAACAAGATTGCTAGTAGAGTGGGACTCAATCCCACATAGCTAGTTATGTTAAAAAAAAAAAGTTAAATAAAGTTAATGTCTCAAATAAGGAGCGCGGCACAGTGACATTCAGATCTTTGCCCAATAAGGATTTCTGTGGCACTGATACTATTAAGGGGGCATTACACTGAGAGAATTATTTATTTAACGCTTCGTACACAGTGACACGATCGCCGGCCTCGCTCTTCCGCACACAACCATTACTTCACAGTGCGCAGGAGTGCAGGTCAAAATAAAGTAGAATATTCGTTCGTACATATGTTAGATTACGAACGCCATGACTATGACAATACGAAAACACTCGTTTTTGCATTTTAGCGCAACTTCAAGATTTATTTGCGGGGTCATATTAAGACATAATATCGTTAAATTTCTTTATTTCATCTACTAGAAAAACTCTTTGACTAGTGACACAATTTTTTTCGTGTCCTAATATTTAGGTTTTCCATTTTTTTTTTCGCGGGCGTCGTGACGCTTATGTACCATCAGGCGCACGCCTTGCTCGTCTCTTCGTTTAAAAAAAAGATGACTTGAAACTGACCGTTTCCTAAAAAATATCTTCGCGCCTCATTAAGGGAACATTTCGATATAGTATAAACAAAATAAGTTAATGGCCTCATTACTTACCTCATACACCGGAACTACATCCATATGCGAGTTGAGTAATATCGATGGCAATTCCGGTTGAAGACCGGTCCATGTTATCACTATTACCGGTTTCTTTGGCACCAACTCGTAAACTGTTACTGGCAAATCGAGCTCGTTTGCTTGTTTCTTCAAAAATGTTACACAGTCATCTGGAAATAACAGATTTTTTAAAGAAAATAAAACTATTATTATCGGTAGTGCGATAGTTGCGCAAGAGGTCGTGGGTCCGATTCCTAATCGGGACACCATTTTGTATGATCTACAAATTGTTGTTCCGGATCTGGGTGTACGATGTGTCCATGAAATAAATGTTTGTAAAGTCCCCCGCGATATAGGGATTGTAGTTAAAACAGCGGCAATTGTCTTCAAAAAAAAGTATACGTCAACCACAAATCACAAAAAATACAGAAGAAAAGCTTCATAAGTATTTTGCTCGAGCAACGCACACAGTCATCAGACACAGACGTATTCTCGAAACACCTTATTGATCAAAGTTATCCAAGATTCGGTCACATCTTGATCCGAGCTGTGAATCCAAGAAGAAGGAGGAATGTTTACGTATTTTTACATTCTGATTTCCCGCCTCAGTCCTGTCTATTTTTCACGTAAGTCTCTATAATAATATAACCTACACAAAAGTACCTACACTCAGATTTGAAAAAAAAGAACAATCATTGGCTACCTTCTACACCAGCCTTATGCCTAACCTAAGTATGCATTATATGTTCGTAAACTTTCGCGATTTGTACACATTATTGAATTTAATAAGCTATGGGTCTTAATCGCGTAAATATTTTATTTAAGGGCTAAATACCTTTGTTTATTGTCCGACGTTTTGACCGTATTGCAACGGCCGTGATCACGGGTACACTTTTAAAATAAAATATTTACGCGATTAAGACCCATCTATACTATAATATTATAAAGAGGAAGAGTTTGTTTGTTTGTTTGTTTGTTTGTTTAAACGCGCTAATCTCAGGAACTACTGGTCCGATTTGAAAAATTCTTTTTTAGTTGGATAGCCCATTTATTGAGGAAGGCTATAGGCTATATAACATCGCGCTACGACTAATAGGAGCGGAGAAGCGACGAGAAATGTTTCAAAAACGGGGAAAAATTACGCATACGAAGTTGCGCGGGACAGCTAGTAGCTTATAAAATTCTATAATACTTAACTATGGTTTCACCAGGCTTACCTTATATTGTTACAAGGAAACTATAAGGGTTTTCTATTGACCACATTTTGTTACTTATTTTTATTTATATGTTATTTTTTCCTTAATAGGTAACTCCTAATTCATGTAATTTCAACAAAGGATATGAATAAACTTTATATATATATATCGACGAGTCATAATTATATTACATAGGTACAGAAAAGTTAATAAACTTTCGCGATTTGTAGACATTATGAATATATATATATGGGTGTAATTTATCTATAATATGTATGTATTTAGAAATATATAAGTATGTTTATCAGTTGTCTGGTTGCCATAGTACAAGCTCTGCTTAGTTTGGGATCAGATGACGTTGTGTGAGTTGTCCCAAGATATAATTATTATTATATATATATATATATATATATATATGACGGGTCTGAATCGCGCCGCCGTGGTCACAAACATATTTTATCTTAAATTATTCACGCGATTAAGACCCATAATATATTTATTTTCATAATAGAAGTCCACGCATACACTGGATACCATGGGCGTACTCAGGGGGATTTGTAGGTACCCCCCCCCCCTGGTTGGTTGGCTGGTTTTTAGTAATTTGTACAACTTAACCCCTCGAAATTACAAAAAAAAACCCGTAAAATAATCATGGGTCATGCTGGATGCCGATTTATTTAGTCAAATGCCTGACTGCCTCTGAGGAGCGGTGGGAGTGTATCCGACTGCTACGCAAAAGGTCGAGGGTTCGAACCCCACTCAGGATAAAACTTTGTGTGATGAGCACGATAGTTTATTCTGTGTCTGGGTGTTATTTATATATAATATGTATGTATTTAGAAATATTTAAGTATGTTTATCGGTTGTCTGATTTCCATAGTACAAGCTCTGCTTAGTTTGGGATCAGATAGCTTTGCGTGAGTTGTCCCAAGATATTATATTATTATATTTATATTTAAATCACCACAATACTCTACCGAAATCAATAAAATTATTAATACCTTTTTCATAAAAATTATAATTCTAATCCGAAGACAACGTACAGAGTTAATGTACCTACTAACAATGGGTTTAACAATAACCTGGGGACAATCAGACGGACGGCCGGACATGGCGATTTTTACAATTACTTATTAAAAAATGGTACAATTTTTCCTTAATTTTGGTAGAGTCTCATGGTGTGATCTACTACCGCAGGAAACCTTTAGCCTAATTACTTTCAAGTAATTTATATTTTATATTTGTTCGGCGGGATGAATATTTTCTATTTTTTTATTATCGATTAAATTTTTAAGTATAAAAAGAATACTATCCTGATCATACCGACTATTTTGGATGATGTTTCTTTTATTGATACTTCTAATATTATAAATGCGAAAGTCTAGATTAATGGATGTTTGTTACTCAGGCCAGATTGGGCCAGAAATGATGAAAGAATCTGAATGAGATTTGGCACAGAGGTAGCTTGTAGTCTGAAATAGCACATAGGCTACTTTTTTAAATGAAAGGTTCCCTCGGCATAGTTTTTTTTTTTTTTCAAAATGATCGTGCAAACGACGAGCAACTGCTAGTATCAAATAATTAATGAGATAGCGAATAGGCATATTTACAAAACCATAAATAAACGTCACTCTATTACCTACACAGAGAGACTATTTCAAGCTGGCTTTTTTTTAAATAAAGTTATTTTAAAATGAAATAAAAATCACTAACCATAGTTAACATCAGGATGAACGCTGGGAATTTTTAAATATTCCCTGAATCTCTGAATGACTTCATCATCATCCCACTTATTACTCATTTCACTACGTATTTTTTAATTTATAATTATAAATATTTTATAACTTTTAAATTCATAAAATTATAAATATGTTTTCCCCACGCACGTCTCCTATGAGTTGCGAAACGGTACTGATTGAATGAATTCGCCGGTTTGTGTACCTACATGCCTATGTATAATATTTTTTTATCTACGAATGTGTCATTGGCACTTGTAAATGTTGACTAACAAAATAATGTATAATTATTGTATTATGTAAAAATAATTATACATTATTTTGTTAGTCACGTTTTCTAGACCACATTTAACTCGTAATATTTTCCTCCTTACTACTATTATTTCTTTATTAATATTGTTTCTTTTTCCAATTATTTTGTATGTCCAGTTTTAGGGTTGCCAATAATATTTTAGATTGGTATTTTATATTCAAATGTTCTTTAAGAAAAACATTAGGTAAGGAAAATAATAACAAAATTATTATCCGACTGCACGGGATGGTTATGTTTTTCGGGCCTATCTTGTATGTATTTATGTAATATTCTTTATTACTTTATATCTTTCAAACCACTCTAGTCTTTTTTTTTTCTCACATTGCAGACGTCAAGACGTTGTTGGGTTCGTCTTGACCTCTGCAATACGGGTATCAATTTAAAGGGCTCATCGTAAGCATTTCAAAAAGGTATGATGATGATGATATGAAAGAAAAGGTATGATCATGATTATAACTGTAATACTAAATAAGTTACTTAGCCACCATTCTTTTATCAATTTTCATTATATGGCAGTAGCTGTAATAAAAGTTAGTTGTTACATTCTACAACCATACAAAAGTTTAAAAAAAAAATGAATTTAGAAATACCTGCACAAAAAAGTAGGAAACAAGATCCTACATTGATATTTTTTTAAGTTCTACTGGGTAGACCCCAGCAGTGGGACAACATAATGGGATAAGGCGTCGTCTGATAATGATATTATCTGTGTGTAAAGTATTTTGGATATTTATTTTTTCTTTAATTTATAGCATTATTTATCTATTTATACTGTTATTATATTTATAAAAAAAACAGGCAAGTGCATGTCGGGCCACGCGCAATGTACGGTTCCGTAGTCACCCCCCCCCCCCCCTCCATCCAAATAATGCGGCTTATGAAGTGGGTGTTTTGTTGTTTGTGTGAAATGTTGTTATTTATCATTTGATCAGCTGTTACTCTTAAACTTGTAAAGCCTTCTTAGCTGTGATAGCTTTCCATTCAGCTGGTAGGGGGGACACACACAGCAGTACACAAAGCCTTAGTTAATTTGTAAAACAATAGTAATTTTAACAAATAATTTTTTTTTTTTTATGATATATATGCATTATAAAGTTCACCATTATCATTACAATTTAGTCTATGGATAATAATGAGTAATTTAAAGTTCACTTAGACTCATAATATACTAAACTTATTGTATGAAAGCACTATGTTCTTGTCTCCTTTATTTACACAGCACTGTTACACAATAACTGTCACTAAACTCAAAAGGTTTGGTCCTTTTCAGTCTTCGAACTATATCTGTGTTGTCGAGGAGCTGAATGGCCTCAAAATTCACATGGTGATGAAGTCGATGTTCATCAGCTTCAGCACTTTTTTTTATAATATTGGCGACGAGGTCCACTTTTAGGTCCCGATAGATGTCGCTTATTCTAATGTACCAGGGTGCATTAACAATTAAAAACAAAGCGTTGTATCGTCTGAGCGTTGCTTTGTTTGGTACATCCCCACAACTGTATACCATGAGTCCATACTGGCATAAGGATTTGTTTGTTAGGTATTGACAATTAATGTTTACCCAGTAGCCAGTACATCTTTTTATAGTGAAGCTTTAACTCATATTGCTTTTTTTTCACATGGGCTTTCCAGCGAAGCCTTGCGTCTGATGTCATTCCCATTCTGCTGAGTTTACATAAACATACAATTATAAAATATAACCTACAACGACTAGCTGCGGCCTAAAACATCCCCTAAACTTTACTAGGATAAAAAGCCAATGTGATATTACAGACTATAAAGGGTGTAACAGAAAGGTGTGGTCAAATTTCAGCAGCAGATAGGGTATGTTATCAGTATTGCACCTACCATGGTGCCATAGCTGGTTGCATGTTTATTACATAGTTATAGCATATTCTTTTTGTCAAAATTCAGTACCTAGTGAAAGGCGTATGGCATAACAATTATACCTTCCTTGGTACAAAATTCGATTCGGATTAATATGGCATAAAACTTTTTAAGTCATACTTTTTTTTAATTAATTACTTTTTCATTCATAAATAAACGAATGAAAAAATTATGAATATTTTTTTAGGGTAGGTACTCCGATTTTGATAAAATTAGGTATATGCACTCAATATCATGGGCACATACCAACCCTTGAATATGACCACACTTTTCTGTTACACCCTGTATAACTAGGTACATCTGTGCCAAATTTATTCAGCCATTCTGTTGTGATTGAGTAACAAATATCAATCCATTAAAACTTTCACATGTTTATTATAAGTAGGATAATCGAATAATGTCTGGTACCAATAAACAATACCGTACCAGTTGGAAACTATGCTTTTTCATATCTATACTTACTAATACTAGCTGTCCCGCGCAATTTCGTCTGCGTAAATTTTCCCCGTTTCTGCAACATTTTTCCTTGCTGCTCCGCTCCTATTAGTCGTAGCGTGATGTTATATAGGCTATAACCTGAAGAGTTTGTTTGTTTGTTTGAACGCGGTAATCTCAGGAACTACTGATCCGAATAAAAAAAATCTTTCACTCTTGGATAGCCCATTTATCGAGGAGGGTTATAGGCTATATAACATCGCTACGACCAATACGAGCGGAGCAGCAATGTGAAATGTTGCAAAAACGGAGAAAATTTACGCAGACGTAGTTGCGCGGGACAGCTAGTCATCTATATTTTTGTAGACTATTTATTGTTGATACAATAATTGCATTTTTGAAAAAGATAGAAAAATTTTAAGTCTAGACTCAGGAATCGAACCTGAGACTTCCGTATGCCAAACCGATGCCGGAATCGAACCATCTAACTGGGACTACGTTACTAAACCTCAAATTCTTCTATCCTTCCTGCATGCGAGTCAGGCCCTCGCTTACGCCATCTAGCAGATAGTTTGAAAACTATTACGGCCTTTGTTATTGCTTCGTTACAGTTTTTTTTTTTTAATAAAAGATAACTAGCAATGTCGACTGCCTCTGTGGCGCGGTGGGAGTGTATCCGACTGCTACGCAAGAGGTCGTGGGTTCGATCCCCACCCAGGATAAAACTTTGTGTGATGAGCACGATAGTTTATTCTGTGTCTGGGTGTTATTTATCTATAATATGTATGTATTTAAAAATATATAAGTATGTTTATCAGTTGTCTGGTTGCCATAGTACAAGCTCTGCTTAGTTTGGGATCAGACGACGTTGTGTTAGTTGTCCCAAGATATTATTATAGATATAATGTAGGATTAAGTCCCACATTACTAGCAATCTTGCTGACCCCTCCAGCTAAGCTCAAAGGTTTGTGTTAGGAGTGGGTTCACGTCAGTAGTATAAGGGGTAGGATTCGAACCCGCGATGTCACGATTACGAGACCGATTCCTTAGCCATTAGGCTACTGCCGCTTCAAAAGAGATCACTTTTAACAAATTATGATATCACAGGCCGAATATTATAGTATTTTTATAGGCATTTCTTACCAATTACTTTATTAATACAATAATTCCTTTTATAAAATGTAGAAAAAATTTAAGTCCAGACCCAGGAATCGAACCCGAGACTTCCGTATGCCAAATACGGAATTCGCGGATTTGATTTCTGAGAAATGCCTATAAAAATAACTATTTATTGTTGAGTTCATGGAATGCATATGCTATGATATACGGCCCGTGGCGACTTGGCACTTTACCAAGATCCTATTCAGTTCAATAATATTATTTTAATTTTAAATTCAAAACATTGTAAACGTTTTAAATTCTTGGGATTTTGTGGCTTTGACTGAATTTAATTACGTATTTATGGAAACTTTAACTGCACAAACCACAGACGATAAGCGAGGCCACGAATGGGATGGGATAGAAACTTATATAGTACCTTACGTGCATAAACAGTAGGTATTTATGTTACTATGAATATCCAGAATTAGTGTATGTTATGATACACAGGTGTTTGTATATATTAGGTACTGTGACAGGTGGGTCGAAGATAATCCACCTCTCTCACGTTAGACCTCATTGTAGTAGATGAAACGCAATAACAGAATAAAAAGAAAGATGTCATTCTAGAATTACGAGTTTCATGGCCGACCGATTCGGGTCGTTTTAAATATGATTAGAATTATATAAAATAATAATATGTGGATTAAGAAATGTGTTTTATAGAATAGATGTTGATAATGTAATAGATGATGAATTGAATTAATAAACAGTGTATTCGCTTTGGGGAAATCCAGAAGTTTGATTTAAAAGCCCGATAGAAGTTCTGAGGAACACCCCCGGTGCCTGCTCAAGAGCTGGCCTGATTGCTACAGTACCGAACTCGATGGTATAACACCGATTTTTTTTATATTTTATACTTGATTTGGACGTACACCGATGTATGTACAATCATTCACAGTAGCATTACGGTGAATCTTAGATGCACCGATTTTAGTGTTAATGTTAACAAACTTATGTTACTTTAGCCTGTAAGTATTGTTGGCTGTATAACCGTTTTCAATCACATCCTCTCCGGCGTTGCGGGAAGTGCAGCCTCTTCACTCTTATGTAACCAAGCGCAGGCACCTATGCTCGCCTCCGCAGCCTAGGGTTGCTGGTCGTCAGGCGACCGCCTGAGAGGCCAGCGTCGGCCGCTGCGGATGCTATACCATGCGCATGGTGCTTGTACTTCGTTACAGGGGGCAGAGGCTGCACTCCCTAGGCGCCTTAGGTTCTTAATGTTATTCTTAATATTATTATAATTAAATTATATTTACGTAATCTTCTTATTTTAGAGATTTTAATACGCTGATTCGTTTTTGTATATGTAGGTTATGCTACCTCGTGTTTGTGACAGCCTTTTTACCCAACAGATAGGATGGACACAACCCATCAGATGGGATGTAACAATTTTCATGGGATGGTTGTAACAGTAATTTTATAATATTTTTTATTGCCGATACCTAGAAAACCATTGAGCTTAAAGGTTTACATATTCAATAAAGACTAATTACTTCACAATACACTGATACAAAGCTAGCTCACAAAACACTTTAGCTTCATTAGATGTTATGCCTAATTTACAGTGGCAAAAACCAGCAATGCACGGAAAAAAAGTCACGCATAAATGTTCCAGCCATTTTCCGTCGGGAAAAATTATTAACACTATACAAACTGCTATATTACCGACTCAGATCACATATATTTGCCAAAATTCAATAATACTAGAGAGTTATGACGTCGTCAGCTGTTATTTCAAAGCACTAATTTTGAAAAGTAAATCAGTAGTTATCTGTTTATTGTTATTTTTATTTAATTTAAGTATAACAAAATATCTAAACTTTCCATTTTTATGCCACGTCATTTTATATTGTAACTAGCGGACCCCTTGCGGTTTCACCCGCGTAGTTTCCGTTCCAGTTGGAATACAGGGATAAATAATAGCCTATGTCACCCGGGGTTAGTATAGCTTCAAAACAATGAAAGATTTTTTCAAATCCGACCAGTAGTTTCGGAGCCTATTCAATACAAACAAACAAACAAATCTTTCCTCTTTATAATATTATATATTATTATTATTATTATTAAAATAGTATTAGTATAGATAAATAGTTAGAGCACCTGAAAAATTTGAACTTAAATTAATATAACAATAATAATATCTTGGGACAACTCACACAACGTCATCTGATTCCAAACTAAGCAGAGCTTGTACTATGGTAACTAGACAACTGATAAACATACTTATATATTTCTATATACCTACATATTATACCTAGTTAATCTTTTGTATTGTGTGTTTTGTCACTACATAGTATAAAACAAAGTCGCTTTCTCTGTCCCTATATCTCTATGTATGTTTAAATCTTTAAAACTACGCAACGGATTTTGATGCGGTTTTTATAATAGATAGAGTGATTGAAGAGGAAGGTTTATATGTACAATAACATCCATATATTTTATACCCGTGCGAAGCCGGAACGGGCCGCTAGTTCTAAATAAATGTTATTTCTTAGTTATATTTCGGGACTTAATCGCGTGAATTATTTAATGGTTACGATCGGTGCAATTCGATCGAAACGTCGGGTAAATAAAAGGTTCGTACCATTAAATAATTCACGCGATTAAGTCCCGAAATATAAATATAAAAATCGCGAATGTTTAAAAACAATAAATGTTATTTCTTTCCCAACGGATATGAGCGGCGCGGAAATTTGCTACTGGCCGCTTATGTCCATATTCAGGTCTTCATATTGCACAACGCCTTTTAGTAGGTTGGTAGACATTTTGTTTTTTTCCTTATTTAGGTATCTATGTGTGGCAGGGTACCTTGACATCATTGTAATAGCCTACGTGTAGGTTTATCTAAATAGTACCGACATCTTGACAAATACAAACAAATTAATAATCAATGACACTTTCTATACTATCCCATAACACTAGATGTGTTATCTATACACTATCCCACAACACTTTTATTAAAGAAGGAACTCTATTAAAGAAATATTATTTCATACACATTTTAAAAAATGGGGCTAAATGCTTATTCTCTTTAAACAACTGGCTGAATAATTATTACTTGGTAGAAAACTTCACGAGCCCTCCTAAAGTAGCTTTTTGCGAGTTAATTTATCATAAGTGATTTTGTTGATTTCTTTTGTTGCATTTGTATTTTTTATCAGGATAAAGATTGTACTTTAAGAAATATTTTTTTTTGGAAATTCTACGGGTAAATCCTAGTACGTTACGAAGTATAGATCCCGATTAGGTCTGAGTTTTCTTAAACGCCTTTCCAAATTATACATTTACTGGCGTTACCAAGAAAACCCAATGCCATACAATTTTCATCAGGCGTTCAAAAATACAATACGCCATAAAAAGGAGAGAATTTTGTATAAAAATAACTAAAATACTAAACTCATATTACATAAATAAACTCTATATTTAAAATCCCGGGGTAAGCATGTTAACATGATGTTTGAGGTCATACGATCAGAAAATCCGACCTCTGCTTATCCATACTAATAATATAAAGCTGAAGAGTTTATTTGTTCGTTTTAACGCGATAATGTCTAGACCTACTGGTTCGAATTAAAAAAATCTTAGTGTTAGTAATTAGCCCGTTTATCGAGGAAGGCTATAGGCTATATAACATCACGCTATGACCAATAGGAGAGGAGCATCAATGAAATATGTTGCCAAAACAGGGAAATTTTACACAGACGAATTTGCTCGGATCAGGTAGTAACTTATAATGTATCTACGTGCCCTGTGGTTTAAATGCAGTTATCTATATCTATACTTCTATACTATGCTAGTACTAATAATATTATAAAAAGGAAAAATTTGATTGTTTGTTTGATTATTTGTTTGTATTGAATAGGCTTTTTGAAAAATTCTTTTATCGTTGTGAAGCTACACTAACCCCGGGTGACATAGGCTATTTTTTATCCCAGTATTCCCACGGGAACGGAAACTACGCGGGGCCCGCTAGTTCTGAATAAAGTAAGTACCTACCTTCGTACTAAAGATGTAGGGTATCGGCTTATCCATAAATGCAAATAGGTAGGTAAATACATAATAAGTTACCTACTACCAAAATATGTAATAAATAAACAAAACATTGCACTGTTACCTATTTTTTTTTCGGTGATCCGATCAATCGTTCTCATTGAACGTAATACCTACATAATAATGGAACGTTAACGAAATCGGCGCGAAGCCCTCCTACGCGGGCCTTTCAAAAATCGTCACATTCGCGAGTTACGTTCCATACCGCGATCGGCCGCGCACCTTTCGTCGCACGCCTATGCCACCGAGCTAAAAAAAATAAAATTCAAATTTCGAACGAACAAAAGACAAACTAGACAACATTTTATAAAAAAAAATATATTAGCTACGTAAAATTTTAAAACGCTGTTTTGTTTATTGTTACTGACTACTACTTTAAATAAATTAATTTTGATTCAGTTTTTCTTTTTGTTTGATATTAAAGATAGTGTTGTGAAAAATGGTTCGCAAAATTGGTGGACTTCTGTGTTGCCTTTGCGTTTTCGGTATTTCATTGAGTGACAGCGCCATATCTGCAGAAAATGTAAGTATTATTGCATTTATTAAGTAGGTACCTTTAAGAAGCTTTTATTAAGTAAATAAACTAACAGCTATCTATTGCAGTACCTAAATAGCTCTTGAGCTAGATTAAGTACATTAAATATCCGAATTTAGTAAAAATAACAATAAAAACATACCTACTTAAAACATTTCCTAAAGTAATCTAGTTTATCCACTTTTTAAAATTATCTGAAGTCAGTCCCTTAATCTCAGTTTTATTATTTTTTTCGTTTTAATTCTATTTAAATATTAATTTATTTTTTAAAAAAGGTAGGAGCGTTTTCGTAATGAAACGTAGAAGGTATAAGCGATGTTTAAAAATATATAAGTACTCTAAATGTTGATAAACTTTCGCAATTTGTACACATTATGAAAATATATATATATTCCAGGTCTTAATCGCATGAATAATTTAATCTAAAATACCTTATTTATTGCCCGACGTTTCGACCGTATTGAAACGGCCGTGGTCACGGGTAGACTACGCCGTTGCAATAAGGTATTTTTACCTTAAATTATTCATGCGATTAAGACCCGGAATATATATATTTTTATATAAGTACTCGTCATAATTTCTATTTAATATTAATTACCGGCCATAATTTAAATTGAGATTGCTGTACATCGAATCAGGTCATTTAAGTATTCCTACTAAAACATCTAAGTAATTTTAGGTTCGCATCTCTATGACATGCGCGAAAGTGATGAGAACCTAACTTCAATCCAGTCAAGTTACGTTGATCCTACTGTATGTACCTATTTATCTAGTTAAAATACGTTTAGTAAAAAAAATTTTAGTAAAAAAAACTTAAAATCATTGACTTACAAGCCTTTCTGATTACACCTACTTAATAAGCATTTACCCCAATTCTAAGATGGTGTAATAAATTAAACATGTATAATGTGCATCTGTGTGAATGTTTATTACATCGTAGCACCCAAACGGATTAACGTATTTCGATGCAGATTTGTTTATTAGAAAGCTAGTTTCATCAAGGTGGTTCCTAGTTTTGTTTGATAAAAATCTGTTTAGCCGTTTTAAAGATAATCAAGTTTTTGTTCCATAAGTCGGTGGTTTTTGAATGTTAAGAAATATTGTTAAGAATTTCAGCAATGTATAACAATTTATTAGGTGTGTTACGTAGTTATAATACTTACACGATATTACGCGTGTTTGGTTATAGTTTGATATTATAGCTAATTATGTAATGGTAAAATAAATATTATTTAGGTACCAACAAGCAGTAACTACAGTTAACAGGTCGTTATGTCCTGTTTCTTGACACTAAAATACCGTAACTGGCGCAAGAATAGGCAGAAAAAGCCTATGTCATCCGAACCGCAATAAGAAATCAATTGACATCTTAATCTTCAAAATTGGATGAGTGATTTCGGTGCTATGGTGGAACATAGCTACTAAATACAAACATAGGTAGATAAATAGATGCCCAAAAACATAACCCTTCCTTTTTGGCTTCACTGTAGATGGGTAAAAGAATACGACAAACAGCTTTTATGGCAATAAAAGTATCTAGGTTATAAAGTATCTATGCTAAATTTCATTAAAATCTGTTCAATCGTACCTACTTGGTAATTACGTAACAAACAGGGCCAAGTAAGTAATGAGTCATGACTATGACTATACTATGGGAAGACTACAACAAAAAAAAAAGTAACATACAGTCAAATTGAGAACCTCCTCCTTTTTTGAAGTCGGTTGAACTCCCCCCTCCCCTCCCCCGATGGTTGTTTTAGGTTTTTGCCCCCCAGAACGAAATTATTTAGGGCACACCCCGCACCCCGTCGTGCGTCACACTTGGCTGAAAAGAAAATGTAACCCCCTAAAACGAAATGTCTCCCCTATCCCCGTAAGCATGATGTTAGATCCGGCACTGCCATTTGCCTCGTGCCCCCCCCCCCTAGAATTAAATCCTGGTTCCACCCATGACTACTTGATGTTTATGTTGACGAAACCTCGACAAAGGACATATAAATAATTTCTTCATTAACTAGTTTGTACTTACTTTATTATAAGGATATCTAGTATAATTTATGTACACAGATACAACGTGACCTTAGCTTAGAATATAACACTGCTCTAGAAATTCAGCCTTGAGTATCGAATGTAACTTGTCATACCGGTGGACATTACGAGGTACTTGTCTTGATTGCACAACTAAATTATTGTATCTATAGAATATCTTAGTTATAAAAGAAGTAGATACGGAAGTGTATTCTTAGCAAAATGCTAGGTAGGTACCAAAGGCCAAGAATCCAGGCCAGGGGGGCAACATTTGATTTAGCCGGTCAAGTGTGAGTCGCTCGTATGACGCGGTACATCATCCACCACCATTGAAGGCCTTTGCCTGGCTAACACTCCGATCCAGTGTGTCAAAATTCTCAAATTCCCCAAAAAAAAGGTCATTTACTCGATTCTGGGGGTGGTGGTGGGGGGAATTGCCCTGTTGCCCTTTGTCTCCGCGCCTGAATCCAGTGATTCAAGACTGTAAGCCTCTTAAAGCTATCTGAGTGCCCCCGTTGATAAAACAGTGTTTTTCGCTAATAAAACCTTTCCTCACCAAAATCCTCGCTCCCTGGATCAAATTATCCACCACCTTCCCTCCAAGAAAATTCTGATCAATACGCCAATGGCAGACATTGAGTAAAACCACAAAGAATGAACATGCTAAGGCTGCTTTTGGCGGGCATGACGTTTATCATTAGGCTCGCGACCTGATCTTCTCCTCACTCTGTAGTACTCCTAAAATAATTCCACTAGATCAAACACAAATGGTAAAATCACAGCGAGTCGCGTACAAATGTCTTTCAAGAGTAAATACTTACCTACATTTTTCTTGTACCCATCCAAACCAGGTTGAATGATGGATACAAAAAATATTATTCATGTACTCTAGTTACCATACCATAGAACGCTTCCCAGCCTCATGAACTGATGACCTGAAGCACTGTCGTTACATCAGATAGACAGATAACCAGGTATTGTGGTGCAATATGATACAATAATTTTCCCAAGACTTTACTGATTAATTTCATAAAAAGATTTTTTAATAAGACGTATCGCGTTCATTTATCTAAATTAATGTAAGACGCGAACAGTAATCTGTTTCTTTTTATGAAACGTCAAATATATTACGCTTGTAGTTTGTATGAAATATGAAATACAAGTGTACATTTTCTACAGTCATCATTTACTTTTGTTAGTAATAACTAGCTGACCCGCGCATCTTCGTATGCGTCAATTTTACCCGTTTTTGCAACATTTTTCATTGCTGCTCCGCTCCTATTGATCGTAGCGTAATGTTATTTAGCTTATAGTCTTCCTTAATAAATGGGCTACCCAACAGATAAAGAATTATCGATTCGGATCAACAGTTCCTGAGATTACCAAGTTTAACAAACAAGCTCTTCAGCTTTATACTGTGAGTATAATGATTAAAAATTCATCAACACGATTGTTCAGCGACTGCCGGAAAAAAGGTGTGCACCCTTTTTTAGGGTTCATATATGTTTTTTTTAGTATGTCTGAAAGTTGTTTTATTCCTTAAATAAATTATTAAACTAGGGCTTGTTTTTTTATTCTGATGGTATTAAAATTGATCAAAAGGCCCAAAATACTTCATTCAAATAAGTAACCTTATAAACCTATGTAGGTAAAACGGTCAATTTCACTCACTTGGGTAACATAGGTACTGCAACGCTTGTAATATATCTTTAACAATCCTATATATCATAAAGCAATAGCTGTTGAAATTCAGACGACCTATAAGACAATGCAACACTTGTGATATATCGTTGACAGAATTAATGTTGCCATGTTAATTTTTACTGCTAAGTTCGCAACGCAATAGGTAGGTTGCGAATTGCAATTCACTTGCAACAAAAAGATGTGATGTTTTGGCATTTTTCTTATAAAATTTGCCAAGATTTCGGTGTGTGACCACAAGTAATTCAACGGGTTCAACATGTTTATTGCAGTCATTTTAACTACTTGGTGTTTTCACACTTTAAATGTTAATTGTGACACAGGTATTCTGTTCATATCGACAAAAATGGCATCTCTATTAGGTATCTACTATTCGTTTTTGTTTCTCCGTAGGTATGTAGTTTCTACATTTATTAAAAACCGGGCAAGTGCATGTCGGGCTACGCATAATGAAGGGATCCGTAGTTCACCCCTCCCATTGGAATAATGCGGCTTAAAAAGTGGGTTTTCTGTTGTTCTTGTTCCATACTCACAACGTTATACCTACTTAATAATAATTTTAATATGAATTGAAGTTTGAATGAAAATTTTGTTACTTCTCATTTTATCAATTGTTACTCGTAAACTTGTAAAGCCTACTTAGCTGTGATAGCTTTAACTTTCCTATTAATTACACATATACTACCGTGTTTTTTTTTCACATACCCAACATCGGGGGTGTGGTGGGCGTGGCGGGGACACCGACTCTAACAAAAATTTGCAATTTAAAGCTTAATGTTTCATAAATCTAAAAATCTTCTTTACAACCCCTAAACGTTTTTGAAAGACTTATCTAATGATAACACACGACGACACATGTGGAAAGTGAGAAAAAAATCACATCCACACTTTTCAAATAGAGGAGGTAGGTACCCTAAAAAATGTTATTAAAAATTTTATGCTTTTACTTTGTCGGCGTAAGTATTAAGCATAATGGTGATGGTGCAAGATGGACATGGTGAAACTATAAGGGTTCCTTTTTGCCATTTTGGCTACGGAACCCTAAAAACTAGCTGTCCCGACGAAATGTTTTAATAGTTATTCTGCTTTCGGGACGGAGACAAATCCAACAAATCAAACTATTACGTTGGTTGTAAGCAACCACAGAAGCCAATGAATAAAATGAGATGAGAATACTAAGAGGCTAGTTGCGCAGGCATGATGTATTGTTGCATGTCTTATAAATTAAAGGTTATAGAGATCACAGTAGATAGTGTACCTATATATAAAGCAACATTCGTACTTATTGAACCTTCGAATGCGACACTTCTGTTTCGCTGGAACTATACTACTTGACAATAAGGCAAGACGAGTGAATCATCGTCACAATCGATTTACATTGGGTAATAAGTACTACGGGTAATAACTTCGATGACCTCCCGCTCTTAAAGACGAACAAGACCTAATTAAATTATAAAGCAACTTTTAGACATACTATAGTGAAAAAAGTTACCATAATATATAGAAGCTCGCCAAGCGTGGCGATTATGGCAATTACCCCCAGGATCTACTGGGGAGACCCGTGCCCAGCAGTGGGCCATCATATGGGTTGATATGATGATGATGATGAATATATAGAAGATACATTACCTTAATAATTAAAATTGGAATATTGAATTGAATCTTCGACCTAACTATGGCATTTATTAGAATTATAAAATAATGTAACATACTAGTTTGACATATATTTAATTGTAATTGAAGATTTGATTTCTAATAAGAATAAATTATTGATAAACTTTCGCGATTTGTACACATTATGTGTGTAAAATACCTTGTTTATTGCACAGTCGGACGGCCGTTGCAATACGGTCGAAACGTCGGGCAATAAACAAGGTATTTTACTTTAAATTATTCACGCGATTAAGACCCGTAATATATATATTTTCATAAAGAATAAATTAATTTGAAGTCAGTTAATAAATATATGTCTAATTTGTTAGTGTAATCAAATGTGTATTTAATTTTATTAAGTAGTGTTTCTAATGTCAAATGCCAGAGATATGGATATTATATTATTTAAATGTGCCACCTATCTACCCACATTTTAGTAAGTAAATGATTTGAATGTATGTCTGTCTAAAGTATCGTAGCACTTCGTGAATGGATTTGGATTAATCTAATAATTATAAAATTTTGACGTGTCTGTCACTAGTTTCTTAAAATGCACATGTTAACTTATATTAAGAACTGTATCAGCTGGGTGGAGACATCGAATTTGTACTATAATGAATGTTGTGTGTTTTAATATCGGTCCTGTACCTAGTTTTTAAGTTTATTCGTAACATACAAAAATACAAGTCTTTTCTCTTTATAATACTAGTTTATATATAGACTAGCGGACGCCTTGCGGTTTCACCCGCGTAGTTCCCGTTCCCGTGGGAATGCAGGGATAAAAAATAGCCTATGTCACCCGGGGTTAGTGTAGCTTCACAACGATGAAAGAATTTTTCAGATCCGTCCAGTAGTTTCGGAGCCTATTCAATCAAATTTTACAAACAAACAATCAAATTTTTTCTCGTTATAATATTAGTATAAATATAGATATAGACTAGTATAGATATAGATTCCATGTCGAAACAACTCGCGACGAAGTCGCGGTACCCAGCTAGTTTCTCATTTGTTGAACGACATTGGTAAACATTGAGTCATATTCAAATTAATCGCAAATATATTCAAAGACCCGATTAATTAACAATGAATCTGAAGGAAGCGCGTTAATGCAACGTTTATGCAAACGTATGGACCAATGCAGGTGTCGTCAACAATTGGCGCTTCAACCGAGACGGAGCGAAAGTGTTCTAGTGAACGCATTAAACGCTGTGAACGCACTGAACGCAGTTAACTCACATGTGTACTTGTGCCTGTTATTACGCTATGCTAATTATGGGGCTTTCGCCATGTTGTGGAAAGCAATGTAATGGAAAACGGAGTAACTGACGTTATGTTTTTAAATACTTTCGAACAATAGATATTGTTATAGATAGTGTTGTAGAGTTAATGGCTTTGGTCATGCTTTCACACTAAAACAGATTAACTGGTTTCGATAATCTCGATTTGGTACGACTTTCTTGCTTTTGAATTCATGTTTTTTAATAGTTACAGTTAAAATCTGAATTTATTTTTATACGTAGGTTAAAAACACTTATAATCGAAATTACTAATTACTAGAAAGATCTTAGTTTTTTATATTAGACTCCTAGCAACATGGTTTGGTCAAAAAAAAAGTGAAAGTAGCGTTAAAAAGTTTACTGACAGGTCAAAAAACGATTTGACACCTGTCACTTTGTTTATTAACTATCTTTACAATTTATATTAGGTACCGTAATTAGTTTTCTATATCAAGTAACCGATAGAAAGTCACTTTATACACCGCACATGAATGTTTTGATATCGTTTCACTTTTCATCTCTCACGTTTAAGATCCCTATGTTTTATTTCAGATAAGTAAAGTGCGTTTAGGAGGTTTTAGTATTATTTTTTTAATAGAAAGACCAAAATGAAAAGAAAATAATGGATAATGACTTAATTTTTATTTTACATAACACGTATACGAACAGCAACATGCAAAACTGTATTTGCTCTACAATATCTATACTCTATACTAATATTATAAAGAGGAAAGATTTGATTGTTTGTTTGATTGTTTGTTAGTATTGAATAGGCTCCGAAACTACAGGACGGATTTGAAAAATTCTTTCATCGTTGTGAAGCTACACTAACCCCGGGTGACATAGTCTATTTTTATCCCTGTATTCCCACGGGAACGGAAACTACGCGGGTGAAACCGCAAGGAGTCCGCTAGTTGTTTAATATTTTGACAAATTTGCACCGGTTGTAGTCAGAAACGGATAGTTCAAACGATTCATCACTGCCTGGTTGACACTGCAACCACATAAGTGACTGTCAAGTCAAAACAATTTTTATGACACGTCAAAATGATTTATTTTTGAAGTCTTATATGTATTATTTCGACTCAAAATTATGAGGTCATGAGTGATGGTGTCCTTTTGTTATATTGACTACTAATTCTTAAACACAAACGCATTTATTCAGGGATCTCTAAGACATACTATTGCCTGATTAGTGAAAATTGATTTTTTTTCACATTAATCCTAATCACCTACCCAATTAAAGGTCAATTATACATGATCAAATTAATCCCAGTAGTACCTATTCCTTTATTATGTTATTTGTAATCATGCAACGCAAAATCCTTAAAGTTAAACAGCTATTACACTACCTTGAATTAGGACCCTAAATCGGGGTGGCCTTGAAAATTTGTTAGAGAATTGGGGCCCTAACTCTTATTACAACTCTCTTTTTAAGGGTTTAGGGTCCCTAATTTAGTGTAGTGTAATAAGTGCTTTAGTAATCCCCTTTGTAAATGTCGATGTACGATTACACAATGATACAGCGATTACCTGTTATAGCCGTCTTATTACCTCAGTAATTCGCACAGATTATGTAGTCAATTAATTGTTGCACGTAATTATTAATTTAACTGCCTAGTTTCTCGTAGGTTGGTAATAAGCGCAACGGCTAGGTAGTATTATGTTACGGTCTTTCTAATGAAGTATTGTCGATACCTGTTGAAGTTCAATGCACTATAATCTGACATGTCAAACTGTGCATATAAATGTGTAGTTTTTTTTCTTCTTTGGTATTTAAATTAGTTTTGTTGATGTTTAGCATCCATGGTAGGAATTATTAATTTTAGGAAAATATTTTTTCCCTCGAGCACATTTTTCCGGGATAAAAAGTAGCCTATGTGCTATTCGAGACAGATTTGGCACAGAGATAGCTATCACTATGCCAAATTTTGAACTGATCCGTTTACCCATATTGGCGTGATTGAATAATAAATATCCATCTATGAATCCTCATTTTCACATATTAAATACGTATTTATAGTAATTTTTATACGCATTTCTTGCCAATTACTTTATTAATACCCAGACCCAGGAATCGAACCCGAGACTTCCGATCGCTTTACCGGATCGCGAAAGCCGAACCATCTAACCTGAACTATGTTACTAAACTTAAATTTTTTCCTCCCTTGTTGCACAGGAGTTAAGATCGGAAGCCTCGGGTTTGATTCTTGGGTCTGATTTTCTTTCTCTTTTAAATGCAATGATTGTATTAAAGTAAATATATTTATTTTGTACACAGTGTACATTAATTAGTATGCAAAGTTCTGTAGCTGTATATTGACGATTTGCGAATTTGTCGACATTTCAGTTACTATAAGTGAAGGAAGTCGAAAGCACGTCTTCCTGTTAATGCTACTATAAAGATTTGCTATAATATTATTTTACTTAAATAAATGTTTAATTCTTGAGTACGTAGGTAGGTCGATATCAAAGGTTTGTGAGCCCTGATTTCGCAGTTTAACATACGACAAATGTGATGTTTGTTTACAAGTTATAGATAATTTGCAGGCATTGCATGCTGTTTTTATTAAATGTATCAGTGGATAGGTAAATATATACATTTAATATCAGAACCATAATGTTGAACGGTTCATTCCAGACCCATGGTACCTCTGGAAGATAACCCTGGTGTCACGGGAACTAGGATTTGCAACATAATACCCGTTTATGAGTACCTAAGTTTTTTGATGACTGGCCTGTTGGTCTAGTGGTTAGTGACCCTGACTGCTAAGCCGGAGGTCGTGGGTTCGATCCCCACCCAGGATAAAACTTTGTGTGATGACGATGGTTTATTCTGTGTCTGGGTGTTATATCAATAATATGTATGTATTTAGAAATATATAAGTATGATTATCAGTTGTCTGGTTGCCATAGTACAAGCTCTGCTTAGTTTGGGATTAGGTGACATTGTGTGAGTTGTCCCAAGATATTATTATTATTATTTTAATCTTATTCCGAACCTGGACATGCTTCACTGTGGCTCTTTAGGCTAGGAACTCTCGCAGGCGTCTCAGAACATGCCACCGAAGTTTCACCACAATCTGATCAATGGTTTTGGAGCCCATAGAAGACAAACATCGTTTTTATTTATATAAGATAGATTACCAATCTTTAATTATTGTTATTGGTGTGAACCGTTATAATTAAAGTAAATAAATAAATAAAAAAGTACAACAATAGGAATAATTCTTCGTTGGTCCGTTTACCTTCAATAGTCTGATTCATTCTCAAACATTAGATCATCCATCTTAAGTATAACTAATAATAATAATAATAATAATATCTTTGGACAACTCACACAACGCTATCTGATCCCAAACTAAGCAGAGCTTGTACTATGGAAACCAGACAACTGATAAACATACTTATATATTTCTAAATACATACATATTATAGATAAATAACACCCAGACACAGAATAAACCATCGTGCTCATCACACAAAGTTTTATCCTGGGTGGGGATCGAACCCACGACCTCTTGCGTAGCAGTCGGATACACTCCCACCGCGCCACAGAGGCAGTCAAAAGTGTCAGTCAAACTGTAGGTATTTGCCAAGAAACGATCGTGTGGACAAACGGACATTGTTCTATACTTATGTTTCGTCACGTCAAAGTGCACTTACAATTTATAATTATTGCCTTTATATACATTTTTTTAAGACGACTCCTGCAATTGGGTACAAGCCCTGTGACGCGGAAGACTCTTTACTGTGTCATGGACACAGAGTACACTCAGACACGGAACAACAATTTGTGGATCACACAAAGTGGTGTCCCGTGTGGGAATTGACCCACGACCTCTTGCGTAGCAGTCGGACACACTACCACCGCGCCACAGAAGAAAATATTTTTTTTAAGATAAGTTCACTTATTGGGTCCTAAAAATTGCTCTCGTATCGAAGGAGTCTTTAAAAACATTATAATTACCGAACAAAAGTACACCTACATTCGTCACCAACATTTAAGAATCACACAAGTTCTGTTCCATGCGTTAATCGAATCTCCTTTTGTACAGCTATGCACTCTAACTGGCCACCGAGGCACATTAGTGATGAATGAGAGATATTTTTTTAAATTCAACTCATTTCATGTCTCTACTGGTCTCCCCAGTAGAACGTACTTAGGTATTTTAATCGACCCTGGAGGTAAATGCCATTATCACCATGCTTTGCGAGCAGGTTGGCGATCGCAGTAAGGATTTTTACTACGCAGAGGACGCTGCTGCCTGTCTTCCGGTGTATAAAACCTTAGTCGCCTTGAGGACACCTATGATACCACAAGGAACATTAAACACGAGTAATATTTATGTAAATACATTACATTGGAATGCAAAAATACCGTTTCACGATAAAATCTAGCTAATCGTTATTTTAATTGATTTTATGTACCATGGCAATTGACTAATTAGTAGCCTATCAATCTAAAGTGATTCTTAATTTGTTTGGTATTTCTCGTTTATCGTTTTATCCTGATTTAATCAAAGCAAGTTCCAAATATACCTACTAGCTAAAAATTGAATCCCCGATTTCCTATTTTTTTTATCTACAAGCAGCGGTAGCCTAATGGCTAGGGCATCGGACTCGCAATCGTGAGGTCGCGGGTTCGAATACTACCCATTATACTACCGACGTGAACCCACTCCTATCACAAACCATTGAGCTTAGCTGGAGAGGTTAACTTTAATTCAGGTATTTTAGTCAATGATTGTCTTTAAATAAACAGAAGATAGGCATAGAAAAAAAACCGGCTTGTAGTTATATCAAAATTTACTACATAGTTTGCTTATTAAACTAACAAACAGACAGACCTGAAAGGTGACTCATTTAAACTAAACACAATATACCTACTTATATGCATCAGTTAGTCAATAAACAGTTGTGGTTTTGTTACTACGAAGAAGTGTTACAGTCGTAAGTTCGTCACGGTACAAGAGAAATGTTTCATGATCATTCTTATTACCATCTGCTAATTGTTTACAGAGACGTGTTTATTTTGTAGTAGGTACGTACCTACAGTACGATCAACGTAACTTGACCGGATTGAAGTTAGGTTCTTATCACATTCGCGCATGTCATAGAGGTGCGACCCTGAAATTACTACGAAAACAATTAATTATGTTTAATCGATTAAAAATACTAACAACATTTTAATTCAACAATATAAAAACACTATCTAAATGAGTTCATAAAAGTTTAAATTTAGAACAGTTACAGTAAATATCTTATAAAAACAATTTCTTTACGTAAAAATAATTACAACAAAACATGAGTTAGTAATACTAATTATGACAAAGTAATGCGTAATAGCATCTCTAATTCTCTTTGTTTAGTTACCGCTTCTGCCCCCCGCTTCCTGTCACCATTTACTTCCAAAAAATGCATCTGCGCAACCACTTGTCGCTTACTTCAGTCCGGCCTAGTTACGTTGATCCAACTGTACACCTATATAGTCCAGGATAGACACCGGTATACCTATATAGTTCAAGATAGGACCTATATAGACAGGTCTACATGGCAATCTGGGTATGAGGTTACGCGTGGGAGATCGTTATGGAACGCTTCCTACACCCGCGTATGCCCCTGTGGCATTTTCTGCACCAGTTCCCATCGAATGGATAATTTTTAATCTATACGAATAAATCAAATTGAAGTGTCTGTTTCTACCTGATGTCGAAATAGCAGAATTTTACTAAATGCGTTTGAAAGTATATAATGGTATTTATAACAAAAACACAGATTGACTGGCCTATTGGCCTGTTGGTCTAGTGGTTAGTATCGTGGGTTCGATCCCCACCCAGGATAAAACTTCGTGTGATGAGCACAATGGTTTATTCTGTGTCTAGGTGTAATTATCTATAATACGTATATATTTAGAAATATATAAATAGTTTGGGATCAGATGACGTTGTGTGAGTTATCCCATGATATTATATTATATTATTAAGCATATATAATTTTTAATTTTTTTGTATGTCTGTTTGTTCCGGCTAATTTCCGAAACGGCTGAATGGATTTTAACAGGATTTTCACTGTCAGATAGCCGATGATATAAGGAGTAACTTAGGCTACTTTCATCATTACACTAACGTCTATAGGGAGTGAGCAGCACTGCAACTTCACGCGTATGAAGTCGCTGGTACAGCTAGTCTTCTCGTATAAAACATTCCAAAATATATCATAATTTATGTAGAAATTTAATTAATTGGTGTCTGTGACTGTCTTGTTTTTTAGTTACTATTTATTCGTTTAATCCACTTCCCCTAATTGAAGCGTCATTCCCAGTCAGAGGTAGATGCAGCTTCTTAGAAAGTTGGCCCTTCAGGAGATCGCATGATCTAGATTCTAGATTTAGTTAAATGACGGGGTCAAACCCCAGGGGTTTCATGATTTCCTTTTCTAGGCCACTCTTTTAAAGGTGATCCAATATTATAGAACGGTAAATTTATTGTAAAATGTACTTTGATTGTAGAAATAAACTATCTGATGAGAAAGATATTCAATAATCTACAAATGCACTTTTGAAACTTTGTATTAATTATGTTTACAAAATTGCATTTGTATTATAAAGGTAAAGATTTTTTTGTTTGTTTAAAAGCGATTATCTCAGGAGCTGGTTCGAATTGAAAAATTATTTTACTATTGGATAGCCCATATTTTGAGGAAGTTTATAGGCAGATAAAATCACGACTACTGGTTTGAATTGAAAAAATATTTTACTGTTGGATAGCCAATTATCGAGGAAGGCTATAGGCTTTATAACAACACGCTACAACCAATAGGAGCGGAGCAGCAATGAAAAATGTTGCAAAAACGGGGGAAATTGACCCCTAAGAAGTTGCGTGGATAGTTAGTAGGTTATAAAATATTATAGAACAATAAATCTACTGTAATATGTACTTAGATTGTAGAAATAAACTCTTTGATGAGTTCGATATTCAATACTCTACAAAATAATATAAACTTATTAAAAATAAATCTGCGCAACGTCGGCGTTTTACTTCAACCCGTGGAATTCAACTACAATGCCAAAGCCGAGTACAATATTTTATCAAAAAATCTTCAAGAAATAAATCTGGAGGTTTTAAAAATCGTTTCTAAGTAGTGACTTCACCCACACAAAGCCTTATATAGAGAACTCTCTGTGTTTAGCAAGGCCGCGCCCACTGCCTACTTCGGCCGAGGTGACTGATTCACATACGCCTTTTGTTCGAGATTTTATGTGAAATCCTCTAAGCTTCATTGCCTTTGTGATTCACTGGACTTTATTGGCAAAATCTATTGTTTGATATAGTATTTGCTTTGTTTTAAGGCGCTTCACGCGTCGTAAAAATGCGGTAGGTTAGCGCCATTGAGAGGCTGAGTTAAAAGTCCGAGTAGCTACTAAGTTTTGGACGATAGTAATAAAAATATAAATAAAAAAAATAGCTAACTTGGCAATAGCTGTGATAAAAGTTAGTTGTTACATCGATTACATCCGACAACCACTAAAAAGTATTCAACAACAACATAATATTGTTCCTACGACAGCATGATATTACATGTAGGGGATCTTGTTTGCATCTTTTTTGCGCAGGCGGGTATTTTTTTTATATTTAATACTTTTTAGTGGTTGTAGAATGTAACATAATTATGTAACAGCTAACTTTCATCACAACTATTGCGAAGTATGGAAAATTGAATAAAAAAGAATGGTTGCTAATTGACTTATTTTAGTATTACAGTTATATCCATGTCATACCTTTTTGAAATGCTAACAATAAGCCCTTTAATTTGATACTCGAATGTGATATTAATAAATCCTGGATCCATCCATGAGTTATATTTATGTAAACCATTGAAGAAACATTCGCATCAATTTCAAAATATTACTATTTCTAAGTATAGTACATACACATTTAATCAAAGTTGCTATTTCCTTTTCTGTTCCGACTAAGTAACAGTTATATAAGAAGTTGTCTGTACCAAGTCTATTGATCCCGACTTGTACGTATTGCTTAAGAGCTAGAGTTCAGTCTGCGCTTGCGCCACTAGCGGCGTGCTTCTGTGGTGTTAGGTAATTAGGTAAACTGTTGGGTTGATCCTACTGTGTTTATTAGTACTGAACTACGCTTTATATTCAGAAAGGGAAAAGTCCATGACTCAATGGCGACCGAGCAGATTAGAATATCTGTGAGGTTAAGCAACGTTACCACTGTCGATACATGGCATGGTCCATACATGGCTGACCGTTTCGACAATTGTCACACCCCTCGGTCCACCCTGCGCCTAATCTCGCATTTTCGTGAGTGAGTGGGCATAGAACCGGATTCCCGGTTCTGAGGGTCTGGAAAATAACCGGTTCCAAAATAGCGAAATCCTGGTTTTTCTAAAGTACATTTCTAATGGTTTAAAGGTACCTATTGATCCTTATTTTCGATAATTTATTGAACACCTTTAATATATTTAGTTAATTCAAAGTAACTTTTTGTTGTATTTATAGTAAATATAATAATAATAATAATATCTTGGGACAACTCACACAACGCTATCTGATCCCAAACTAAGCAGAGCTTGTACTATGGAAACCAGACAACTGATAAACATACTTATATATTTCTAAATACATACATATTATAGATAAATAATACCCGGACACAGAATAAACCATCATGCTCATCACACAAAGTTTTATACTGGGTGGGGATCGAACCCACGACCTCTTGCGTAGCAGTCGGATACACTCCCACCGCGCCACATACATAGAGCTCGGTCACTTTAAATCATTTTACTTTAACTATCTAATGTATGCTGTAGCTAGTAAAATGAAAATCAAATAGAAACAGTTTGGATGGGATAAAGAAACATTTTGATAAACTTTCGCGATTTGTACACATTCTGAAAATATATATATACATATTACAGGTCTTAATCGTGTGAATAATTTAAGGCCTTACCTTGTTTATTGCCCGACGTTTCGACCGTATCGCAACGGCCGTGGTCACGGGTAGACTGACTACCCTTGACCGCGATTAAGACCCGTAATATATATATTTTAATATTAAAGAAACATGTCCCCGTAATAATTTTCTTTGGACTACTATAAGTAATTTGTTAAAATAAATTTCTCAACAGCTGTTAACTTAACAGCCGTTCTCGAGTTCTTGCGCTTAGCAATACATTTGGTTATTCCTTTTTACACAACAGCACATGTAAGTCAGTGAGTTTCTCTACTATCAATGTCTAAACGTTTGAACAGATTTAGGTGATTGACGTATTTGTTATTTTTTCAAGATTGGTTAAAAACAGCAGGAGTATTTAGTCAACGCTGAGCGTGAATATTGCAAAGGTCAAAAGTGCCCCGTAACAGTGATATGGTATCCCTTAATAAAAGATGCCAAGTCAGGGTTCAGTTCCATAATGTTAAGATTATGGAAAGTAACCTATCTATGTAAACCTCCAAAAGAAGGTTAACAATAATTACTTTAAGTTAGCTAATAGGCTGTGAGAAGTTACATTAATGAAAATTTGTGCGTTCTGGACAATAAAGATAGGAAAGAGATAAAAATTATTAGTGTTCAACCATAACACTATCTTGCCACATGTAGGTTTTAAAGAAAAGCAAATTTATTTTGATCAGCTACAGTACCGAGATGGCCTTTACCAAATACGATATTTTAAATAAGCAGAAGTACCTTCATAATGGCAGTTATTTTATCAGATAAATAGTTTAGCGGTAGATAGGTATGTATCCATTACGGTACTAATTTCATTTTGAACATAAATATTAAATGGACAAGTTTTAAAACATGTTATTAGTATAGTAATTTTTATAGCCATTTTTGCCAATTACTTTATTAATACAATAAATTTCAAAAAATTCTTATATTGTATTAATGATATTAGTAGTTTATAAGTGTCCGTTTTATGACAAAGATATTATAGTAACGTACAAAAACTATATTTTTACTCGTCTTGATCCTAAAACAACATTAAATAAATATGTACTGTAATTTTTTTTTTTTAAAGACATCTAGCAATGTGGGATTGTGGTTCCACATTACTAGCAATCCTGTTAACCCCTCCAGCTAAGCTCAATGGCTTGTATTAGGAGTGGGTTCACGTCGGTAGTATAATGGGTAGAATTCGAACCCGCGACCTCACGATTGCGAGACCGATGCCTTATCCATTAGGCTACCGTCGCTTATTAAAAGAACCGAGTAACCCGGTTCTGGCTTTAGATTGGAACCGAAGAACCGGTTCCTCAAAAATATGACCGGTTCCGCATGCCCTAAGAGTGAGGAAATAGAGAGTGCACTTGTGTCTACGCATACACTTTTGCACTATAATATCTCCTGCGTAGTTGACACGTCTCTGATGAGATAGGCCGCTGTAATTGACATCATTAGGAAATATTATTGTTAGTCAGGAAGGAAGTATGTTGCGGTAAAATTATAAAGGTATAATACAATGCCTGGATGACGCAATGGTTAAGAGACTGCATGCACAGCAAAAACACGGATGTATGTATGTTTATTTTTCTTTTGCTCAAAAACTACTGAACGGATTTTGATAAAACTTTATAGTAATGGAACTTATTAGATCAAAATTGCACACAGGCTATCATAACGCTAGCGACCCAGCTGAGAAAACTTAGAAAATAACCCCTCTCTATTTAACAGTTTGCTAAGATTTTGACAGTTCGCACGGGCTTACCGCAAAAACTGAAAAAACCGGGCAAGAGCATGTCGCACCATGCTTAGTGTAGGGATCCGCAGCCTTAAATAATTGCATTAGTAGAAGAGCGTATGTTCATGGCACTTACGCCCTTTTGTTGAGACAGAATTTTTCGGCTAAAACTCAATGACCGTATATCCAATCATGTCCGAAATAATTTTAGTTTTAAGTATATTTTTTGGTCACATGGTTCAAAAATTAACATACAGACACAATTTATGCAACTTTAGGAGCGATTATTTCCAAAAATATTTGCTCAATCAAAAGAGTTTATTAGATATCTTAATGTATTTTTAAAAGAACTGTCGTATGATGTGCCATAAGTTGATGTTAGCCGAAAAAAAAACAGCTTCTGTTACATGTATGGAGTGCCCCCTAAAAATATTTATTTTTATTTTTTAGCTATCAAACTAAGTAGCGGTCACTATAAGTCACCTTTTCACTAAATTTCATCGATATTCATTGAGAAGTCTCTGAGTAAAATGCCTGTGACTTACGGACGGACAGACAGACTGACGGGCATGACGAAACTATAAGGGTTCCGTTTTTTGCCATTTTGGCTACGGAACCCTAAAAAGAACGTGAATAAGGAGCCTGTACAACATTTTATTGTTGCAATCAGCAATCTTGAGATGTTGATTTCTATTAAGTAAAATGACAAGTTTAGTATACCAAATTTATTTACGATCACTTGCATAACTCAGGTTTCATCCGATTTTAAACAAACTATTCTATCTCAATCAGTATTACATAGCTGTAATAAAATTGATTGCCTAATTGGCGTATCGTATTGACTTATGTAGTTATGACCAACGTAAACAAATTTAAGAAACGGTTGTATTTATAATCGGTTATTTAAAAAAAATGGTTTACAATTTCAACGGGGTGTAAGGCATCTCAAGGCCCTGTTAGTTAATTTCTAGATAATTTTATTAAAAAAAACAAGTTTCCAGTTTTTCTTGTCTAAAATACACAGTACGTAAAAATCGTTTCGAAAAACCGTAAAATTAACAACAGTTTAAAAAGGTTCTAAGATCCATAAGAAGAAGCTAGAAGAAGTGAAAATGGTGTCAATTATCATTTTCACAGCTCACACACAATGCCTTGAAGAAAATATGTATTTTTTAAACACATATATGTGTGTAAAAGAAAATCGGTCGGTATTATACGACTCTTTAAGCAGTAAAAGTGTTATTGTACAATTTACTACATAAAGAACGATAATGTGAAACTGGCAGAAATCGAAAAATAAGTTTTCAAATAACTCTTGCCCACATAATTTACAAACTGCCTCTGTGGCGCGGTGGGAGTGTATCCGACTGCTACACAAGAGGTCGTTGGTTCGATTCCTACACGGGACACCACTTTGTGTAATAATATCTTGGGATAACTCACACAACGTCATCTGATTCCAAACTAAGCACAGCTTGTACTATGGTAACCAGACAACTAATAAACATACTTATATATTTCTAAATACATACATGTTATAGATAAATTACACCCAGACAGAATAAACCATCGTGCTCATCACACAAAGTTTTATCCTGGGTGGAAATCGAGTGTGAACCACTAATTGTTGTTCCGAGTCTGGCTGTACTTTGTGTCTGTGACTTGTATGTTTGTAAAGTCCCCCGCGACACTGGGCTTGTAAAGTACTACGGGAGTTGTCTTTAAAAAAAAAAACTATGCCTAAGGCGCTGAGCACACTGCCAGCGGTATATATAGTTCTAAGGTCAGAGTTCTGCTTTCTGTGTTCACACAAAAGCGATCAGACCGCTACGATCATCAGAACCTCAGTGTGCTCGACGCCTAAATGTCCAATTGATTACCAACTTTCAAATTTCGCATGACCTTTAAAATCAATACACGTATTATGATTATCGAATCATGAACCACATTTTTCTTTCGCAATATAATTCCAAACACATCCATTAAATTTTGTGCAAATTCCATTAAGTTTTAAATGCAATCCGTTTCCACGCTACATTCGTACGGCATTCTCACACTTAACAAACAATGCTAACCATGCTAACTATACAAATATGTATATATTATACAATGTAGTAACAACAAAACCGTTTGTCCTAGACCTGCAACCGTATTACCCAACCCATTTCTAAACAACTCATTTGAATGCTAATCGTGTTATAATTGTGAAGCATTTAATTTTGCATCATTATGATTCATGATTTTTCGACAGCTACTGATATGCAACCGAATGTGATAGATGAATGGTTTGATATCGCCAAGGATTTATTTGCATGTCATTTTCGTTTTTATTTTAAGATCTTTGAATATCTTTTAAATAAAATTCTCGTGTCACAATGTTAGTTACCATACTCCTCCGAAATGGCTTAACCGATTTTTATGAAATTTTATATGCATATTCAGTAGGTTTAAGAATCGGCTACTATCTATTTTTCATACCCCTAAGTGATAAGGGTTGTACACCACTAACATTTACAACTATACTATCTATACTAATATTATAAAGCTAAAGAGTTTGTTCGTTTGTTATCACGTTCAAACGGAACGTGATAATCTCAGGAAGTACGGGTCCGAATTGAAAAAATATTTTACTGTTGGGTAGCCCATTTATCAAGGAAGGCTATAGACTATATAACATCACGCTACGACCAATAGGAGCGGAGCAGCAATAAAAAATGTTGCAAAACGGGGAAAATTAATGCATACGAAGTTGCGCGGGTCAGCTAGTAGATTATAAATTAAGCACTGTGCTTCCTCAGGTTACGTTTGCGGTACTGTCACAAGAATTCAAAATAAAACTCCATTTATAAGATAACTAGCTGTGCCCCGCGGTGTTACTCGCGCTTTATTAGCCTATGTGTTAATCCAGGGTGTCAGCTAACTCCATACCAAATTTCATTAAAATCGCTCCAGCCGTTTAGACGTGAAGAAGTAACAAACATACACACTCACATACTCACAAACTTTCGCCTTTATAATATAAGCAATGTGAAAGGGTCTTACCTTATAAAGTTACTTTAATCAAGTTCATGTCAATGTTTGGAGCTGGTCAATTCCAATAATGGCCAGTCTGGGCACCAAGTGTTAGAAAATGAGTCGTCCCAAGATAAATAGTATAAAATCATAACCAAATAATATTTAAATTTGTTTACTAAAGTCACTATTTCATTTCAATTCTGCGGAAATATTACGCCAGTATCGAAACGAGTAAATTATTATCAATGCAAACGTAAAGTTGTTATTCAGGAATTATTAGAGCGCAAATACATTTGCACAGGCATTTTTTCGTCTTTTATTATCAATGTCATCAAAAAAGTTGTTTTGTGAAGTTGTCTACAAACAAAATACACTACGTAAGATAAGATGAGCATGATCATTTCAGCCAGGTTCTTATTATTTTTTGGAACACTTACCTATATTAACACGAAGACATTCATCATCATCCTCCTTCCCTTGTCGCAACTTATTTGGGGTCGGTGCAATCAATTTTATCCTTACAAGATTTCTTGTCAGACGTTATCTACAGTAATATTATAAAGCTGAAGAGTTTGTTTCTTTGTATGTTTGTTTGTTTGATAATCTCAATTGGTCTGAATTGAAAAAACGGGGAAAAATTACGCAGACTTAGTGCTGCAGCTAGTGACCCGCGCAATTGCGTCTGCGTTATTTTTCCCTGTTTTTTCAACATTTTTCATTGCTGCTCCGCTCCTATTAGTCAAAGCGTGATGTTATATAGCCTTCCTCGATAAATGGGCTATCTAACGGTAATATATATTTTTTCAATTCAGACCAGTTCCTGAGATTACCGAGTTCAAACAAACAAACTCTTCAGCTTTATAATATATGTAAAGATTTAAGCACATATTGTTTTTAAATTTGTTGTAAGTAGATGCTCCTAGTAAGTTGTGCCCACTGAGGCTGATTTTATTTTATCTCATGTTCCAATTTTTAATCAATATAATTTGCATCAGTCCTTTAACATGGTGTAGCACCATACTTGCATACCTTAGAGTTTTTATAGCCATATTCTTTTCTTCGGCTGTACCTATTGTTTGCCAACTTGGCATTACATGTACATGTAGAATCCCGACGAATCACGAGAGTTGTTTTGCATCCTAATTGAATAAAAAAAAAACATTTTTAAGCTATTGCATAGCTTCTATCGCGGGCCTTGAGCGCGGGGACCGAATCCAGAAATTCCGTAACGAAAAAACCTCACGCTCCCCACTCCGACGGGCACAGCGGTGATACTTTTTAGTTTTGTCATCTATCGATGAATAGCAGAACTTTTAATGACTTTATTTTAAATTAAAAAAAAATAAAAAAAATTTTAAAGAAAAAAAAATTAAAAACATTGTTGTTATAATTAAAAAAAAAACATTTTTTTTTTAAATTTGTAATTTAAAAATAAAATTAAAGAAAAAAAATTAAAAACATTGTTTTTTATAATGAAAAAATCTTTGTTTTTTAAATTGCTTAATTTGATAAAAATGCTATGCAATAGCTTTACCGCGGCAGTCCCCGAGTGCCACACATTTTTTAATAAGCAGCTTAGCAGTCAGGGTTACTAACCACTGCTAGACTAACAGACCAGTCATAGTGTCGGTTCTGCATGAAAAGTTACAAAAAATCTCTTATATTGTACTATTGTTCTTGTCTTTACATATATAATATTCCGTGAGAAAAGTACCTATAAATACAGAAGGTCCTATAGAGATAGGTATTATTACTCAGTACCTACATACCTTCTAAACTTTTGTTCGCAAAATCCTTGACACATTAGCTCAAAAAATTGTCATAATTGATTAGTAAAAACTATTGTCTCTGAAGTGCAAATATAATTAACAAAAACATCATAATCTCAGCTGTTTTGTGCCACGATGAATGACCTCTTGAATTTGATGTAAAATTAGATATATTTCGGGACTTAATCGCGTGAATTATTTGAAGGTACGAACCTTTTATTAACCCGATGTTTCGATCGAATGGCACCGATCGTGGTCACGGATCAACTGTGATTAAGTCCCGGTGCGATTAAGTCCCGAAATATATCTAATATGTATAAAAATCGCGAAAGTTTAAAAACAATAATTGATGTAAAATGTTTATTTCAAGAATTGTCTTAACTTATTGACTCAAGAATGTATGACAGTAGTCTTTAATCCTACGCCCCCTACTCCTATGTACCAACTGAAGTGACTGCCAGAGGTCGTGGGTTAGATTTCTATCCCAAGTAAATCTTTGTGTGGTGTATTTTATACATTACACCAAATAACTTCGTAACATATTTTTTGAAAAAAAAAATACAAATTAACCCTTAAAAAAAATGTATTGAAAATACCTGGACTGGTTTTAAAAGAAGGGGTAAGTCTTACAAGCTATAAACATGAATTTTGTTTTTTTACGTATTGTATGTACTTATTTATTTATCTCTCTACTTAGTGGTGTCAAAAAAATCATCTACACGAAAGAACTTACCTAGTTTATTACAGACCCCATGTGGTTCCAGTAATTAAAATTCAAATAATTTATTAATGACTTTGATATTTAATCTAAATTCGTCCGCTATCGGTTAGGTATTGTTTAGAAACAGCGCAAAAAGTTATTCGGGATTGTTACTTGGCATATTTTTTTTGTTATTACTGTTTAAATGCGATTTCAAATCAGGTTTTGTTGTATACAGTGTGAGGTTTGGTCATACCTCATTATTTCAATATTGTTATTAATCACCTTTAGGCCTAGGCCGCACTGGAATTTTAACAGATAGTTTTTTTTTTACGATTTTTTTACATATATCACAATATCGCGAATTTTAGGGCATTATAAATATTCAATTCTCGGTGTTCGTATACCTAATTGTTAATCTTATGGCTGTATCTTCTTTAGGTACTAAAGACAACACCTTTATCTCGGCGGAAATACTCAAAAATTTTGATAAACTTTCACGATTTGTACACATTATGAAAATATATATACGGGTCTTAATCGCGTGAATTTAAGGTAAAATACCTTGTTTATTGCCCGACATTTCGACCGTATTGCAACGGCCGTGGTCACGAGTAGACAGACTTACATCCACAACGTTTGAAATTGACCCATCGTAGTTTGCGGGATTAAAACCACATAAAACATTTATACTTATTTATTAATTAGCAGTAATTTGGCCAATATTTAAGCACATATAGTTTTTACATAGTAAGTGAACGTTCCTACTATGTTTTACCCATTAAGGTTGATATATCCAATCTCGTGTACTCTTCTTTTAATATTTTTATCTATTGTTTTTGCTTCAGTCCTATAATATGGTGTAAAATTAAATGGTGGCAGCACCTTACCTGCATATACAGTTTTTATACAAAGAAACTTTGTAAACATTGGCAATTTAAAAAGAGAGGGCGCGAGTTTTATTGCCTTTTTTTTCCCTGGCTTTACCTATTGTTTGCGAACAGGCATTACATGTACATGTAGAATCGACTTTTCACAAGAGTAGTATTTTGCTTCCTAAGTGAATAAAGATTATTTATTATTTTAATAATAAAAAAACTACATAACAATCCTGTACGCAGGAATACGTCAGTAGAAATTTTAATCTTAAAAAAAAATAGGAAACTGTCATATATTTTTTTTTTTTTTTTTTATGATGAAATCGTCAACTTTAAAACGTCATACTTTAAAATTGTCTGTAATTCACTTAGGCTTAATTAACGCTTATAGTATCCATAGCACTGACAGAGGTCTACTAGGACTAATAGCAAAGATATAGGTACTACTAGCACGAACAGGTCATCACCGACAAAAAAAAACCATTAGATTTTGACATTACGGATGGAAAGATGTCAAAATTGTTGGAAGTCCACATTGACGTATAGACCTGGACCGCGTTATTACTGTCAATAAAAAAGTAAATATTGACTGCAAAGCGTGAAAGAGAAAAATACTCGAGCGGCCGTCTCTTTGACAGGTATTGTCCACAAAGTAGCGTTGTCTCTATCTAGAGAGTGGTCAGTTATGTGAGGTTATGGCGCAATGCTGTTCTTTACGGTTCATTTCAATGGAAGTCTATTCTCGTGTAACAAGGATAGCAACAACGGCTATTTGTCTTATGTGACAAGATACCGTACAGAATACAGTCTTGTGAATCCTTCTATTCGGCATATGAAATTGCTGTCACTTTGTACGGGGTAGATTAACAGCCAGCGAACCTACTAGTAGTACTGAGTTGAGCCATAGGTATTGAGTTTCCTCTAAAGGTTCATGTTCGCGTGGCTTACGACAAGCGTTTGATGCGACAATACTCAGAGTATGAGAATGTATGGCGCCGTTTCCGAGGTCTGCGACAGACGCGCGCGGCCGAAATGAACCTTAAATATTAAATCATAGTAAATAACAGGTTAATCGACTTTAATTATTATATAACGGGTGATTTTTTTGCTGGTATCTTTTTGGCAACACTGTTTTTGACAGATCACGCGTGAATCGTGTCTTGTGTCATTGTCAAACTTGTTCAGTTTGGTCTATAATTTAACCATGAATCGACTTACGAACGAACAACGCTTGCAAATTATTGAATTTTACTATCAAAATGCATGCTCGGTTAAGAGAGTGCATCGCGCACTTCTTCCAATTTATGGGCAGTTTGGTCGGCCTACTGAGGCAGCTATTCGGAAGCTTGTGACTAAATTTCGAACCCAGTTTACATTATTGGACATTAAACCACGAACACGCATACGTAGAGTGAGGACCGAAGAAAATATTGCGGCTGTATCCGCCAGTATTAGTGATGACCGTGAAATGTCGATTCGCCGCCGTTCGCAGCAATTGGGCCTCTGTTACTCCACTACGTGGAAAATTTTGCGAAAGGATTTGGGTGTAAAACCTTACAAGATACAGCTGGTGCAAGAATTGAAGCCACACGACCTCCCACAACGTCTAACATTTGGTGAATGGGCATTGGCAAAGTTGGAGGAAGATCCACTTTTTTATCGAAAAATTGTGTTCAGCGACGAAGCTCATTTCTGGTTGAATGGATATGTCAATAAGCATAATTGCCGCATCTGGAGTGAAGACCAGCCAGAAGCATTGCAAGAACTACCACTGCATCCCGAAAAATGTACTGTTTGGTGTGGATTATGGGCCGGTGGCATCATCGGGCCGTACTTTTTCAAAGACGACAATGGCCGTAACGTTACTGTGAATGGCGAGCGCTACCGTGTGATGATTGGCGATTTTTTTTTGCCCAAAATGGAAGAATTGAACATGCCTGACATGTGGTTTCAACAAGACGGTGCCACATGCCACACGGCACGCGAAACAATGGCCCAATTGAGAGCCGCCTTCGGTGAACAGTTTATCTCACGTTTTGGGCCCGTCAATTGGCCGCCTAGATCGTGTGATCTAACGCCTTTGGACTATTTCTTGTGGGGCCATGTTAAGGCTCATGTCTACAGGGATAAACCAGCAACGATTGACGCACTGGAAGCCAATATTGAAGCATTTATTCGTGATATACCGGCTGATATGTTGGAGAGAGTGTGCCGAAATTGGGCCTTGCGAATGGGCCATCTAAACCGGAGCCGCGGCCAGCATTTGCATGAAATCATCTTCAAACATTTAATTATATTGATCGTTCTATCGATTCCAATAAAGATTTCATCAAATTTTTCAATTTTTTTGTGTTTTTTTTGAAAATCAAATCCTATACCTCTTAAAAAATCACCCTTTACAAGTGTTGTGAAATAGAACAAAATTCTGACTAAAAATGGTCACCAGCATCTTGTCTTGTTCTGCTTGGAGATATTATCTTAACGAACCAACTTTTCTGTTATTTTAAATGATTCATCTAATTTATGCTAAGCTTTAGTTTTTTTTTTGAGCTTGAACAAAGCATAGCAACTAGCAAGTATTTTCATTTCTCAGCTCCAGGTGTAGACCATCTTGGAAACATGTTTCTTTGTGTATTAGCTTTCACGGCACGCATCGCATCGAGTGTTTCTACGAATGAAAACTTGGGAAAATCACATTTCTATTTTGTAGAACTTCTTTGTCATACTATTTTCTATTGTTTTCTTTGATAATAATCTGATCGAAAGATAAATAAATACAAAGAGGAAAGTGAACAACAACGCATTTCTTTTCTAGTTAATGTAATTTGTTAGTACCTAGTTTTCAATTCCTCGTCAACCACGCTTACACGCTATTTAAGCCAATTTTTGATGATGGTTATGGATGATTTTCGTTTGATAACCGATACGCAAATGCTATTGGTTAGGCAATTTTTTTTTTTTTGGGCTCATTGGTTTCCAACGTATCGTTGGAATGCCCAACGGTTTCGTCGATTTTTTTAAGCTATTGCATAGCTTTTATCGCGGGCTTTGAGTTCGGCGACCGAATCGAGAAATTCCGTAACGAAAATATGTATATGGTACGACTGTACGAAGCTCGTACAGTCGTACCATATACATATACGTTAAGGGAACGCGAGCTACATGGTAGGCGGAGTGTTAGGTTTTATTTTCGTTACGGAATTTCTCGATTCGGTTTCCTTAACGTATATGTATATGGTACGACTGTACGAAGCTCGCACGGATCGAGACGAGCTGCTCCGAAATGTAATGAATATATTTTTGAATATATATATATATATGCTTAACTTGATAAAAAATGCTATGCAATAGCTTTACCGTGGCAGTCCCCGAGTGCCACACTTTTTTTTTTACTAATAAGGTACTCCATTATAGTACCTTATTTATATTACAATCTAGCCTAGGTTTCGTCGGATGGTCATGAGCGCGTTCATTCATATCTAAACTCTAAAAACTGCACTTTTAATTAAGTAACCAACTGCACTCTTAACTAAAATATACAAAGAAACAATAGAAAAATTATCATTAAGCGCCACACTTACCGAGAGCAAAGAATAATAACTTGTCAAGTGAAAGTGTTTTATCTTCCCATGCGTACTATACCCGTTAGTTCGCGGTCTACGTATCTATGTGTTTGTATGAATGTTTATATTGTGTGGATCGTCTATGTTCAAATGTTGGTGAGTCCACCAAATGAATACCAACATGGTTGGTCCAAGGTAAACATCGAACAGTTACTGCACTTTTTACTATCAACATAGTTGTCCCCACTTGGTGTAAAGATGGATATTTGCTGCATTTTATTAACCGACTTCAAACTAAAATACAAATTATTATTATTATATTTTAATTTTGATTGATTTTGATTTCAATGTGGAAATGCTGTCTTAAACAACTAAGTGACTATAACTGCTATAATCATTGCCCCGGCTTCTTACGGACAATGAAATATAGCCTATGACACTCATAAATAACGTGGCTTTATATTATATATATATTACTGGGGAAACCCGTGCCCAGCAGCGGGCCATCATATGATGACATCCCTTAGTCGCCTTGACGACACCCACGGGAAGAGATGTGGTGGTACTATTCTTAAGCCGGTACCACACGGCTTTCTAAAATTAAAATAATTTTCAAAATCGATTTACTAAATTCAGAGATTACCTCCTACAACCTCATAAACTTACACATATTACCTCTTTATATAATACAAGCTGACCCGCACAGTTTCGTCAGCGTAAATTTTCCTCATTTTTGCATCATTTTTTTCGGACTGGTAGTTCCTAAGATTATCGCGTTCAAACAAACAAACTCTTTAGCTTTATAATATTAGTATAGATTAGCATTAGAATTAGACATAACATTAGATTCACAAGTAGTAGTAAGTATAGATTTAATTTTATCTTAGCATAGGTACTACATGTAGTTTTTATAGTATGTACCTATAGTTATTTTTTTTTTTTGTGACATAGAGCTTTCTTTTTCCAGGAGGCCAGATGCCGCAACCCACCGACCGCTCCACAGAAAATTGAAAGAGTAATAACCCTTTGTCAGGATGAGATCAAATTGTCTATTCTTAGAGGTAAGAGACATTTCTTTAAACAACTTAAGTATACAATATCGTAGTTGGTCCAAGTTAGACCATGGGCGAATAAGACACCGGCTTATGAATAGGTCTACCCTATTTTTCATTTCGTGAAGGCGATTAAGGAATTTTCAAAGGACGGCAGCAGCGTCCTCTGAGTACTTTAAAGCCTTATTGCGATCGCCAACATGCTCGCCAAACGTGGCGATTATATCTATCACCCCCAGAATCCACTTATATAGGGTGTAACAGAAAGGTGTGGTCAAATTTCAGCAGTGGATAGGGTATGTTATCAGTATTGCACGTACCATGGTGCCATAGCTGGTTGCATTTTTATTACATAGTTATAGAACATTCTTTTTGTCAAAATTCAGTAGTGAAAGGCGTATGGCATAAGAATTATACCTTCCGTACAAAATTCGATTGGATTATTATGGCATAGAACTTTTTAAGTCATACTTTTATTAATTAATAACTTTTTCATTTATAAATAAACAAATGAAAAAATAATATTTTTTTTTAGGGTACTCCGATTTTGATAAAATTAGGTATGTGCACTCAGTATCATGGGCATATACCAACCCTTGAATATGACCACACCTTTCTGTTACACCCTGTATAATAAGAAGTAGGTTCTACTGGGGAGATCCGTGCACAGCTTTGGGACATCATATGGGTTGATGTATACCTAGTAAAGTGCTCGAGAAACACACACATAAACATCGCTCATAGACGCGGAATCTCGGAACCGTTTTGACCATTTTGTTTCAAAAAATCGTGTTTCCGTGTCCTTAAGTAAACGATGTATATGTACGTTGGTCGAAAAAGTACCTAGGTACGTTTAAAGATTCCCCTAATGCGATAGTTGTCTTATAAATTGAATTAAATAATATGTTGTACTGTTTACATATCAACCCACAAGATGGCCCACTGCTGGGCACGGGTCTCCCCAGTAGAACCTACTAGTATGTAGATCCTGGGGGGTAATTGCCATAATCGCCACGCTTGGCGAGCGGGTTGGCGATCGCAGTAAGGCTTTAAGTACGCAGAGGACGCTGCTGCCCGTCCTCCGGGGTGAAATCCCTTAGTCGCCTTGACGACACCCACGGGTAGAGATGGGGTGGTACTATTCTTAAGCCGGCACCACACGGCATACGGCGGTTGTACTGTTTACAGTAATACAATTCGTTGCCAACTGTACAGGATAAATATTGAAGGTTGCAGTTACCTTGTAAGTAGTTCATTTAAATTGAAACTACATATATTACTTGTGAGTGAAAGGAAGATTGTTATAGCTACCATCCAAAAATCAACTTCTTTTTATTTGGTTAAACATTGTTTTTTTTTATTAATTACTAATTGTCTCCGTGAAGTATATATATTGTTCTGAGTATATTCTAGTCTATACTATCTATACTCTATACTAATACTATAAAGAGGAAAGATTTGATTGTTTGTTTGTATTGAATGGGCTGTGAAACTACTAGACGGATTTGAAAATTTCTTTCATTGTTGTGAAGCTACACTAACCCCAGGTGTCATAGGCTATTTTTTATCCCTGTTTTACCACGAGAACGGGAACTACGCGGGTGCAACCGCGAGGCCTCCGCTAGTTAATTATAAGTAAGCAGACAGGTTTAAGTAGGTACCCGTATTTTATTCGGCAGTTTTATATGATTAGATACTGTTAGAAGTTAAATACGCACCATCAAGGGTCAAGTATACATTGTATCATTTAATGGGTTTACTTTTTGGAAATAAATCTAATCTCAATACGTTTCGTGACCACGATCGGTGCGATTCGATCAAAACGTCGGGTAATTAAAGTTCGTACCTTTAAATACGCGATTAAGTCCCGATAATATTTTAATATGTGTAAACATGGCGAAAGTTTAAAAACAATCATAGCTAACATGTTGCAAAATGTTTGGAAAGCAAATACAAATAAGAACTTATCGCTAATCATATGAAATAGATATATACCTACATATTTTTTCATAGGAAACTACTGTAAAGGTGTACCTATTGAAGACGAAACTATTCGTCTTCTAAATATATTTTTATCCGTGTCGAGTAATAGATAACATAATATCTACCGAAAATTACATAAGTACTTAACATTGGTGATATGATATAATAACTCTGTACAAATATTAGGCTCTCTTCATACAACACTTCAAAGTCACCGATATCAAAACCCGATCAGTCGCGGTCATACGTTGTCAAGGTCACCTAGTGAAAGTGAAGTGAACACTGCTGGTTCAACTCACTGTGCGTAACTAAACGTATTCGTAGTTCTACATACTGGAACGCGTTACAGCCATAGACATTGAGACTGGACTGAGTGTTCCCTTACAGGTATGAAGTAAATAAAAGCTGCACAGCGTGAGAGAGACAAATAATCGTTTTCTAGAAATCTGATGGATCCACGTCACTTATGTCTATGTCAAGTCACTTTGATATTACATAAAAATAACATGTATTGGCCGCACGCGTTGTCTCTTTCTGTACAGTGGTCAATTTTGTAAAGCTATTGCTCAGTCCACTCTGTGGCTATGGTTACGGCCATGCAATTACACACCTAACAGATGCAACTAAACGAAGACTGTTCTTAAAAAAAAAACTTTCTAGCTCTCTGTCTTCTTGTTCGATTTTTAAATGCTCTTTTGTGCAATTGAATGTTGACAGAATACAAATTAGTTTCTTTCGACGAACTTTTTAATTTAAAAAGAGGTTTCGTGCATAGGTACTTACTCTTTGGTTTCGTGATTCGTTTTAACTTGCAGCACTGTAATAAATAATTATTTACTGACGATGTAGGTTGCATATCCTTCCATCCGGTTCGATCCGAATCTGAAAACCTGTTATAACTTTTTTTCTACTACTAATGAGGCAATGGTAATATAAAAAATTTAATATCGTGACCTAGAAGTACCTTTTACCGACGTATAGCTCACGAGTTGCCTATTTTGATTTCCGTGCAGAAGTTACTGCAGGAACACGTAACAAATGAAATCGAATTATCTATGTAGCAAGTAGCGAAGTTGGAATGAAGAATCTGTGATGCTCGCTGAGCACATGGTGCATTTTTTTTTACATGTCTGTCCCAAAAGAAAACGACTTCTTTCGCGTGGAAATTTGGAAAAACAAATCTATCCCACGGGAACGCTTTTCACCCCCCCCCCCCTCCCCCCACGTCGCGTGTGCGATTCACACTTGTCCTATGTCGGGTAAAACGAAATGCCCCCGTCGTAAGCACGTTTTTTCAATTTTTTCAAATAAGATCCTGGATCCACCCATGCTCATAGATTTTGAATTTGCAGAACAAAAACTGAAAGATATTCTAAATAATCATCTTTTTATATAATGCCGACATACGCAGGTAGCACAGATTTATCTTGCTTACATTGCAAGGCTTAATATCAGAAAAGTCTGTAACTATTTATTTTATATATTATTAGGCCGGTGCAACCTGGTCGAAACGTCAAGCAATTTTAAGGTAAACAATGCGCGTTAATTCCCGTATAATAAATAGTTATAATCATGCAACGCGAAAGTTTAAGGGTCGGTACATATCTGACGGAAAATGCGTCGAGCGTATCTGTTTAGTATGGTCGACGCACTAACGCATCATCGGTTGGGTGTAAATGGTTAAATGTTTTATTGTATATTTGTATGTTCTGGCGTTACGCGACCGATAGTACGCGACGCATTTTCTGTCAGATATGTACCGACCCTAAATGTCAGAAAAGTCTGCTTCATCTTATGCGTTTTTTTAGTTTTTATTTGCAAGATTTGAATAATATAATTTTCTGAAATAAAATACTTTTTACAACAAATTGAATGTGCAGGTAACTGATAAACTAAGCGTAGAGCTGTTTTCTCATACCGCGACAATTTCTTACTTTAACATTTTCATTCCCGTCGTCTACAAAAACTTCTAAACAAAAAGTCCGATTTTAATAATTTAAAAAGTATTTGCGCGGGAATAATCAACCTTAATTATCAAACTATTTCATTGGATACGGATTAATCACATCATGCGAATTATCATCATGTTTCCATTCTATCTGTATTTCAATTGCCAAATTTGAACAATATGCGGTTATTGTGACTTAACTATAATAGTTAGACATGTAGCCTTACAAACTCTCTAATAAATATGTAGTACATTGTTTTGATGTACCATCAATAGTTTTCGCAGCGCACCCCAAATAAGCAATTTTTTTTTAATGTAATACAAATTTTAAAATCAGTGCCGTAGTTTTTGAGTTTATTCATTACAAAAAAAAAACTTTTATCTTTAAAAAATTAGTAGGTACCTATAGACTCGTACCCAAATAATACCTATAGATACGAACACCAGCTATTTCTTTAAGTTAATTACTGAATTAAATCATATCTTAAGCGCTATACATCTAAAACGTGTCATATTTAAAATTCCGGGTCAGACTTCAGGGCCGTTTAGCATCGATCGACATTAAAACAATCTAATTTAAATGAAGACCATCTAATAAAATAAACCTAATGTTCGTTTTAAATGTCATCATTCGCTGATAAAGAATTATATTATACAATAGACAGACTTAAATTAGTCTACGCTAGTCACTACTAAAATTATTAATCTCAATTCACTTAATTCCCTCATTCCGTTTCGTCCGTTTGCAGACTATGAGATTCTGAAAACGGACGAAACGGACGAAAATTCTACACGACCCGACAGAAGAAAGTCTAAGACCGACTATTTGTTTCATTTGCTTTTTGAGCCACTGAAGGATGTGCCAATTTTCGAAAACGGTCACCAGCAACAATAACGCTCCGTAACCTCACTGATCTCTCAATCTGGTAGATTACCCGTAATGACATAAGCAACTAGGTCCATTATTTTTACTTAGGTGCATATTATTTTCCTTTTAGCTTAAAGATAATGGGTACTTGTCTTTTTAGGGTTTCGTGGCCAAAATGGCAAAAACGAAATCCAATTAAAGTTTCGTCGTGTCACAGGCATTTTACTCAAAGACTAATTTGGTGAAAAAGTGTCATGTAGTAGCCGCTACTTAGTTTGATAGTTAAATATTAAAAATGAATATTTTTAGGGGGCATTCACTCCATACATGAAACGGTAACCATTTTTTTTTCAGCAAACAACGTGTGTCTCATAATTCGATAGGTCTTTTATAAACATTAAGGTTTGTAATAAACTTTTTTGATTAAGTGAATATATTTTTAGAAATAATCGCTCCGAAAGTTGCATAAATCTCATCCCCCCTTATCTTTTGAACCTTGTGACCAAAAAATATATAAAAAAAAAAAACACAAGGGTACAACATGATCGGATATATCATTGAGTTATTGCTGAAATACTGCGTTTCTCAACAAAAGGGCGTAAGTGCCATGAACTACGCTCTTCTGCTGGTGCTATTAATCAAATCGGTATTTTTTATATGTAGTGCATCTTTTTGTAATAATGGCGGCGGAATCATACACAAAGCATGGTTTGATTGGAAAACCACAATGAAGGGGGAGCTCGTGCGTCTGATGGCAAACGTCATACTAGACCTTAACAGTGAAATGTCAAGTGTCAAATCAAGACTATGAGAATGTCACCGCCCCGCGCTCCTAATTTGAGACAGAAATTCATAAGTCTAATTTACCTAGATAATTACACTTGCTATAGTGCCCTTCATCTGAAACACAGTGATGCGTTAACATTACTAATTATTTCACGGAAGAATAACTGACACTGTGGTACCAACCGTGACCCAACCAAGACGGTCTACCTCGTCAGTGAGCAGTAATCATTAGAAGGTAATAAATCAGAGCAAATACGTTCACAAGTGACCTTATACAAATTATCGCTACGTTCCAAAAGGTCATACTTAAATTAGCTTCAAGTTCATATCCTATTTGTACTGCTTACAGTGGGATAAATAAAGAACACAAAATTTATACTTACTGTTCGTCGATGTATCAGCTTATCAAAAGGAAAAAGAACCTATGTATCGGTTTCCTTTATGAAAACTATATTTGCAAAATCAAATAGTGCATTTTTTTATCGAATCTGTCAAGACTAAACACATGGTACATTCATATTTTTTTTCTTATTAACCCATATGTTGTCCCACTGCTGGGCACGGGTGTCCCCAGTAGAACCTACTTATCATAGATCCTGGGGGTATTCGCCATAATCGCCACGCTTGGCGAGCGAGTTGACGATCGCAGTAAGGCCTTAAAGTACGCAAAGGACGCTGCTGCCCGTCCTCCGGTGGAAAAACCCTTAGTCACCTTGACGACACCCACGGAAAGAGATGGGGTGGTACTATTCTTAAGCCGGTACTACACGACACACATGGTACAAAAAGAAAAATAAAAAATAAAATATTCGAAAATAAGGGCTGGTTCAGCATAACAGGCAAATGCCTGACGCTGGTTTACATCACAGTACCTTTAAAACACCTCCCTTTTTGCATCGCTTACAAAGTTAAGCGTTATACGATAAAACAGGTACCATTGCTTATCTTACTAAGTATGGCAATTTAAACATCTCATTCTCCTAAACCGCTCGACTTGTCAATATGTATCGAGGACACCTTGGACACAAAATACCGACAGTACAGAAGGTAATCTTTATACCACAGAACGGAAATGTACTTCCGTTCTTCCTCTAGGCCAAACTATTTGGTAAAACTGATTTGTCAAACAGGAATATTTTTCTCTTTTTATAATAATTGTCTTAAGCAATGATGATGATGATTAAAAATTATTTATCGTTTTAATTGATTGAATTGCCCTTATTATTTTTTGTATTTTATATATTGTTTCGTGCAATTTCATTATATTTAAACATGGATATAAAGTACATAAATCGAAAATAAGGGACAGTATAACTTCACGAAGGGCGGCAGATTTTTTTGCGTCCGTAGTGCGTCTTCTGTCAACATTACTGAAATTGGAGGAAATAGACAACTTTGAAAGGAGTTATAGGCATATACCACTGACCTCTGTACTACTAGTAGTATTGATGTCAGTGACAGATACCAATTTATAACGAACAGACAGTTACAATTAATCTTTAACTAAATAAGTATTGATCATTTTCTTGATAAATTACGTTAAACATATTTCTATTATAAAATTAAGTTACGTTTTATAATATAACTAGCTGTCCCGCGCAACTTCGTATGCGTAATTTTTCCCCGTTTTTGAAACATTTCTCGTCGCTTCTCCGCTCCTATTAATCGTAGCGTGATGTTATATAGCCTATAGCCTTCCTCGATAAATGGGCTATCCAACAAAAAAAGATTTTTTCAAATCGGACCATTAGATCCTGAGATTAGCGCGTTTAAACAAACAAACAAACAAACAAACTCTTACGCTTTGTAATATTAGTATAGATTAATTTCATGCTTGACTGTATTTTCCCTCATCAGGAATAATTTGGCCATCTGGAATATAACTCCTTTTATAACTATTTTATATTTATTTATTTATATACAGGTTTTAACGATAAAATGTTAGTATTACTCCTACTAGTCCTATTGTACAAATCAGTTTTAATTTTGTTTAAAAAAGACGACTCCCGCAGTAGGGTACAAGCCCTGTGTTGCGGGGGACTTTACAAACATACAAGTCATGGACACAAAGTACACCCAGACTCGGAACAACAATTTGTGGATCACACAATGTGGTGCCACGTGTGGGAATCGAACCCATGACCTCTTGCATAGCAGTCGGACACACTTCCACCGCGCCACAGAGGGAGTCAAGTTTGACTAACTTTTTTTTTCCTTATTTTATTTATTACCAGCCTAAAATTAATATAATCTATACTAATATTATAAAGCTGAAGAGTTTGTTTGAACGCGGCAATCTCAGTAATAAATATTTTTCTGTTGGGTAGCCCATTTATCGAGGAAGGCTATAGGCTATATAACATCATGCTACGACCAATAGGAGCGGAGCAGTAATGAAAAATGTTGCAAAAACGGGGAAAATTTCCGCATACGAAGTTGCGCGGGACAGCTAGTAAATTTATATAAAGACTAAGTTACTCCAGAAGTATGGGTTGTTACTCTGATACAAGACTAGCGGCTAGCTCATGGAACGTTTTAGCTTTATTTAGTACTAGCTATTCCGCGCAACTTCGTATGCGTAAATTTTTCCCGTTTTTGCAACATTTCTCATTGCTGCTCCGCTCCTATTGGTCGTAGCGTGATGTTATATAGCCTATAGCCATCCTCGATAAATGGGCTATCCAACAGTGAGAAGATTTTTTTAATTCGAATCAGTACTTCCTGAGATTACCGCGTTTAAACAAACAAACTCTACCGCTTTATAATATTAAGTATAGATCATATTACCTTCTGTATTTCCGGTATTTTGTCTCTTAGACGCTTCACGTGCCATATGACGTAGTTACCGTCTTACAGAACGTTTCAAAGATCACCGTTATTACATTAACCTCGTTGTAATACCCTGTCCATACTACATTGTTGGAACAATGCTTCAGGATTCGTCTCGGTCAATATTTTGACTGCATTGTTTTGAGGTTATGGGCAACGGATGTGGCGATATCTATAGGTTTTGGCCTCTACTATTGCAATTACTATAGTAGATAAGATACTATACTAGTAGTTGTTTTATGTGTCAGTTATTCTTCCGTGAAATAGGGATGCGAAAACGTAGTGGTAGTGTAGTAGATTTTACGTTATGATGTTTCTGGAACAAGGATTTGATTGTTCTCTCTGTTCCTATTAGTTGTAGCGTGATGTAATATAGCCTATAGCCTTCCTCGATAAATGGGCTACCCAACAGAAAAATATTTTTTCAATTCGGACCAGTAGTTTCTGAGATTACTGCGTTCAAAAAACCAAATCAACTTTTCAGCTTTATAATATTAGTATAGATTAGTATATAGATTACATATGCACGAATAACAATAGATATAGATACATAAATCGAGCTTATAACTTTCGCTTGGCTGTTGCACTTAGGTACACGTACAATGTAATTATGCATCCGATATCCGTTCCGATTTATATTTTTAAACTTGAAAAAGTCACGATTTCATCATTTATGTACGTACGAGGACATGACATACATCTTATCTTCTCTATATTATTATAAATAGCACACCATTTGTGTCTGTAATTTGAAGACGCTTAAAAAAACTCTAGTTTAGTTTATTTTCTAATAATTACCTTAGGTTTAGGTTTCTGAAACAAAACTATGCTTTATTTTTTTCCTGTCTGTATGTTTGTGACGTGAAGATTTTGATTACATAATTGCCGTTTTAAAAAGGATGACCTAAGTTTCATGAAAACCGGCTATTTAAGAGATGCCATACAATAAAGGGCTAAAATAAGAACTGGCATCCAAGCGGACGCAGCCGTGGACACAAGCTAGTTCTAGAAAGAAAGAAAATACATTTATTTTGGAACCAACACACGAGGCAGAAGTATTATTGTAACAGACGGAAGAAAAAAAACAAAACTACAATTTATAATTAAAATAATTTGAAACAAATAATAATAAAACCATTCAATTAATAATTAAAACATCGGAAAATAAATAGGTGTCTCATGGTTGCACCAAAAAAGGAACCCAGTTCAGCTTATTTGCCTCTTTGAGGCGCGCGTGGAACACTAGCGCGCCGTCGCGTTGACTCGGGCCTGGTTCTAAGTTGGACGGCAAGCTACCCAGTGTTCGTGTCAGCAAGTGACGGGGCCCATTAGGCCAGCGCCCACCGGGAGTGTGGGATCGTTCGAAAGAGTCACCGTGCTCCCGGAACACCAGGGCGAAAGATGGAACACAGATGGGTTTTAGTCAGTAAGAGTCTGACACGGCCTCCCGCTCGTGCCCACAGCGGGAGAAGTCATTTTAACACCTATAAAAAAATTTTGCTGTTTGCCGGTCGCCGGTTTTTAACAGGGTCTTATAGTGTGTGGTGTATGTGTGTGTGTGTGTGTGTGTGTGTGATATTATAAATCAGAAAGTTTGTAAGGATGGATGGATGGATAGATGGATGGATGGATGAATGAGTGTTTGTTGCTCTTTCACGCAAAAGTTACTGAACGGATTTTGATGAAACTTAATAGAAATATAGTTTCACATAGGCTATAAAAATAAAACATAAAGCGGGCGAAGTTGCGGAGAAAATTTAGTAGAATATATAGACAAGCAAAAGGATTACCAATTATTTTAAATCTACTTCTGCCTTGAAGTCTTTTAGCGTGGGCAATACATCTATGTATAAGGAAGGTTGTAACTCGTAACTGTATTGCCTGAGATCATTTCTGAGTCATATGTCCATTTGTAAACGAATAACCATACATGACAAATAATTATAAGTCTTATGACATATTGTTTATGCATAGGAATGAATTTCTACAAAACACTTGTACCTACTTGCTGATGTATTCCGAATATTGAAACATTTCACTGAAGCGAAATGTCTGCAGTACCTACCTACTTAGCTTATTAAATTGATTCTTGATTAATATTTCGTTAATTTGGTTATTGGAATTAAGTCACTGGGTTAATCCTTTCATCGGATCCCGAATCGCCTCTCAAATTTATAGTCCACGACAGAGCAAAGTATACTAACTATTACGACAGGTTAATGCCATATTAACCTGTCTGTAAATGGATATACGAGGTTAAACCAAGGCTTACATATATAGTACAAAGACGATAGGTGTACTCAGGTGTTATCGTAATTGGGGGGGGGGGGGGGTGATTGTACTATTGGTTATTGGTACCTTCCCTTTTTGCAATTTCGGGTGGGTGCGAGGCGGAGTTCAATTACTTTAATCCCTCTCTAGGTACGCCTCTGACAAAGACACCATTACAAGCAACGCGTGTGTTATCTTGTCCTACACCAGTTCTCGTCAGATGCATTTATTAAAAAATTTCGACTTACGAGTATAATATCATGGTGGATTCGCCGGGAAGAATACTCCACAGCATAACCACTTTAAATAAAAGTTTACATTGAAACTAAAGATATAAGAGTATAATGTGAAATTGACGCTATATTATTGATGAATTGAATGATTGAATCGATACGATGTATGAATATACTTCAAATCTTCTTTGTGCAATTCGGTAGCCTACTAGTTAAGGCATCATTTTTTTGGTTTTGAATGCTATCCACCGACCGTACTACCGACGTGAACCCACTCCTAAGACAAGCAATTTAGCTTACAGGGTTAATAAAATTGCTAGTAAGGTACAACCTATTTTAATAAACTGTATTACATATGACAGTGACTAAAATATCGTCAGCTTATAGCGAGTTCGAGAGTCCATGTGTGTTGTGGATAAATATTTACAAAGTTAAATCGCAGTTTTTTATAGCAAGACCGTTAGGAAATAATGAAAAAAAATTGCAATATTTGTAACTGATTCGATCAAGCTAATTTATTATCATTCATTACACATATATAACATATTCATTTATAAATAATAACCTTGTAAAATTAACGAATTGCAAACTAAACCAGAATATTATTATTACACTGCTTCATCTGTATGATTAAATTTTGTAATCGTAACAGCTTACATATTCTACAACATACATAAAGGTCACATCTCAAGATCGTCTACTTTATCCAAAAATGGCGCGATGCCCACTCGCCTCTTGGAAAGAAACTTTTAAAATTACTGTGTTATTAGCGTTTAATTAGTTACGTAATGTTCCCTTAACAATCTTATTAAAATTACCAAAAGCCCCGGTTTCATTTAAATAAAAAAAGTACATCATAACTGGACCTTTCTGACCGGAATTGGACTTTAATTAGCTTTTTTCGAATTCTCTTTAAATTTGGAATTCATTAATTCACACAAGTTAACCTTTCGGTAATTATTTTTGACTGTGAACACACTTTTGAATAATAAAATCGAGAAAATTAGCATTATTGATTTGCTTTCTTTCTCTCTAATGAGAGAAAGAAAGCAAATCTATACTTTACTCCTTCTTAACTTCTGGTTCCATCTGGAATCCATGAATTTAGAGGAGGATGGGGTTTATTACCCCACTGATCAATTCAGGATTTTGTTATGCGGGGGGAATTGACCATAGCCGGATCCAGACGGTTGCTTTGTGTACTGAATTTCTTGTGTTGTATTGATTTTTTTTGCCTGTTGTGAAGAACGGTGTTGTTTTCGGGGCATCCACCGCTCCGTCGTATATGCAACTCACACTTGGCCGGTGTCCGGCGAAACTTTTGACCCTGCTGTTCTATTAATGGTTCTGTTAATGTAAATACAAAACAGCACGAAGGTAAGTACATAGGACTCATCTACTTTTACGGGACGGCTTAAGCACCATAGTCCCCTCCCCTCTCCCCCTCCATATCCACCACTGTTACCCTATGTACTTATCAATACGACGTTATTTCCTGTCAGCTTTAAAACATATTACGAAACCCAACATTGAGTAAGTCACACCAAATTGGATATCAACCTGTTTACAATTTAGCATATATCTCTTACAAATAAACGCCCTATAAATTCAAACAACATTCCAACTCTAGAACATTCTTAGCACTAGATACCTGAGCGACAGCCGACCCATATATTGGTTTGCGTCACACTTGCTTAAGTCGGAGGTTGCAACCGCAATAGGACATGCGATGTGCACTCAACTGCACTTGCTTTGCGAAATATAGTACTTGTTGAATTTGGCAACAGTTAAATGCTTCAGGTCATGAAGTAAACGACTACTTTTAAACACAATAGAAGATAATACCATCGTAAAATAACATGATGGCATGGGTTGTCTGTCAGTGCCGAGAAATTCTCAAATACGGATATTTAATCTATAGTGTGAGTGTGTAAGAGCGGCAGCCTCCTAACACAGCCAATATACAAGCCTAAAAGGAGAGCTCCAAACAATTTTGCAATTAGATTAAGCTTACTGGAAATAAATAATTTTTATTTATTATTTTTAAATACAGAGAAGTGTGAGTGTGTATGGTGGCTGTGCAAATGGGCAGCTTTTTAGAATAAATAAATCTTGGCTCCAAGTCCTACCTAATTTTTATACGGTATGTTTGTAAAATTCGATGTGATGCTTTAAAATCTAAAGCGATAAACTTTAAGACATACTTTTTTTATGTTACTTTTCACCTTTAAGGGACAGTGACAGCACAAGATTTAACAACGTCAAATGAGCTAGTTTCCAACTAGTCAAAACAAATACTCTATAACAAATGACAAAAGGCTAATTTTATAAGAAGATTGCATACTAATGTCGGGCTATGACGCTATAATTTTTTCTAGACATATCTCTTCTCTTTTTCTTTTTATATGATTAACTAGCTGACCCACGCAACTTCGTATGCGTAAATTTTTACCCGTTTTCGCAATATTTTTCATTGCTGCTCGGCTCCTATTGGTCGTACCATTATAGTATATAGCCTATAGCCTTTCTTGATAAATGGGTTATCCAACAGTGAAATAATTGTTCGATTCGGACTAGCAGTTACTGAGTTTCTCAGGAGGTGTAGGACTAGCAGTTACTGAGGTTTTTAATCAGGACTTTGATTTAATTTAGAAGTTCAAATGCTAGTTTAATTTACTATTTATCTAGTTTTTTTGTGTCTTCTAGGAAAATAGCCTATTGAGTGTCATTTAAGTACTCGGACCATATTTAGATTATTTGACCTAAATTGAGTATTCAGTTAAGCAACGTTGCCACTGTTAGGTCAATGGATGGGTAATCAATCACGCAGTTTGATCTCTACTTCAACAAGCACTATTGCCATGTAATATTTAAAAAAAAATGTTTGCAGGCATTGCTATCACGGGTAATTTCATGAGTGAATTCAACTTCTTCTCCCTATACTAAGAAGAGAACAGCTTACCATTTAAAATAGGCAGACTAGTTACTTACTAGTCTGCTTGTTACATTCTAACCTGATAAAATACACCAATGTAGCAATCTAATGGCCACTTATACCAACATTATACCAAATGCAACAACCTTTTGGCACGATACGTGACCGCACATAGCAAAGAGGTTACTACCGCTTTGACATTGACATCTTACTTATGCATTTTTGCCCACTCTCCTTTTTAGAGTTTCGTAGTAAATGGCAAAACGAAAGCCTTATAGTTTCGTCATGTATGTCTGTCCGTCCGAATAAATATTGATGAAATTTGGTGAAAAAGTGTCTTGTAGTAGCCGCTACCTAGTTTAATAGCTAAATAATAAAACCAAGAATTTTTAAGGAGGGCACTCCATAGTAAGCTGAAACAATTATTTTTCAGCAAACATCAACGTGTGGAAGGAACATCATTCAACTACGGTATTTTAAAAATTTAAGGTTTCTAATAAACTTATTGAATTTTGTAAATGTTTTTGGAAAGAATCGCTCTGAAAGTTGTCTAAATTGTGTCCCCACTCCCCCTTTAATTTGAACCGTGTGACCAAAAAATATAAAAAAATAACAAAGGTAGCACTTAATAAATACTTCAAACTTTAATTATTTTTGACAAGATCGGATATACCGTCATTGAGCCGTAAGTGCCATGAACGTTCGCTCTTCTGCTGGTGCAATTATTCAAATCTGTTTTTTTTTTTTTCATATGTAGTACATTTATTTTTAATAACGGCTGCGGAACCCTACACTTAGCATGGTCCGACATGCTCTTGCTCGGGTTTTTATAGATTCCTATCGGTTTAAGTATTATTTATGAGTTTATTAATAAATCATATACGAACAAAAAGTATTAATCATTTATAGGTATAGCTCTGGAATTCTAGATCTATTAAAAACAGTTGTCCTCTAAAGATTGACGTTCTAAATTAACTAATATTATCTAACTGCTGCTCCGATCAGGTAAGTTTGACCAGGTCTTAGATATCGAGGGTATGATTTAATTGTTGCGTAAGCAGTATTTTAATAATTTTCAAATTTCCTTCATCCCCTTGTCAGCAAAAGTAAGCAATGCTCACACTCTCCCCCCTCATGTAACATAAATGTCATGTCACACGACGACAGGAATTGTGCGTATCAATTAACTGATCACACGCCCTATCTACAATATTTTACACAAGTATAGCTGAGGTAGTCACCATCCCCATGCCATCAAAATTATCAAAACCAATCACCTTCCCACCCCTACACAACACTAAAAGTTTTTTTTCAATTCGAACCTAATTTTCTTTGTTTGGTTATCGCGTTTAACCAAACAAAGAAACAAACTCTTCAGCTTTATAGTATTTATTATAGATTAGTTTAAATAAGAAATAATTATTATAATGAACTGGAAACTATACGCTGCAAGCGCAAAAAAACAAAATTATTACGATGGTTTAATATATTTAAATGCAAAAATGTATAGTATATATAAAGTCGTACTTATTCAAAAACAGATTTCTGCAAGCGGTAAACTCTTTGGAAACGCTCATTTCCAACTGATTATGTATTTCACAAACACTGGCCCATGCAATAGAAGGAAACTTGCTGTAATTGGCTGGTTTTCATCGATTCTACTCGCAAGGATATTGAAACACACTTATTTGGGTAATAATTATTGGTTTACTAACATTTGGAAGCGAGCTTGTCCTAATATTTTACTATGACAGGCTTACTCAATGTGACTGTTTGATTTATTATACCGGTAGGTTCTTTCGTTATATTGTTTAATATGTATTATTAGGTTAGTAGGTATCTGTTCAGGTAGATATAAATCTATCGTAATACCTATTTATTTATTGTATACTACCTTTTCCATGTACCGCGATAAGTTGGATTTATATACCCGTGCAAATTTGTCTGCGTACATTTTCCCCGTTTTTGCAACATTTTTCATTGCTGCTTCGCGCCTATTGGTTGTAGCGTGATGTTATATAGCCTATAGCCTTCTTGGATAAATGGGCTATCTAACAATAAAATAACTTTTCAATTCGGACTATTTATTCCTGAGATTATCGCGTTCAAACAAACAAATTCTTCAGCTTTATAATATTAGTTTAGGTTACTATTCTGATGTAATTCCAACGCTGATGAAATAGTTGTATCCAGTGCCGAACCGCCCATAGGCAGAACGGAGCGGCCGCTAATATTTGGAGCCAAAATTTGATCTTTTGAGCTTCAATCTAAAGCTAGCCTCGGGCCAGCACTGCCTGCACCCAACGGTGGGTGAAGCCAGTGCATGAAGCACAATCAATACTCGCTGTAAGTTTAGGTACATCATAATGCGTGCAGTAGTTTTTGCGTGGAAGAGTAAGAAACATCCACGAATCCTCACAAACTTTCGGATTTAAATAATATGGTTGTGTCTACATCTACACTCATACCGCATTTATACTATCGTGTTCGCCATTCGCCTCGTCACTCGACGAACATTCAACGAAACATCCATATACGAGTGCCGTCGCGAACATTCGCGGGGTGAATTATTTTGACATTCGTACACGAACATGGAGGACGTACTCGGGATTCGCACGTAACGTGTAACGTTTAAACTCAAAAATTACTGGACCGATTACAAAAATTCTTACACCATTAGACTGCTACATCTACATTATCCTTGAATAACATAGAAAAAAAATAGGGATCCCTATGTCCACTCGTGCGAAGCCGGGACAGGCGGTTAGTCTATACTTCTACACTAGTCTATATATATATATAAAAATAAATCAATTTTTGTCTGTCTGTCCTCCATGCGTTCCAAAACCATTGATCAGATTGTAATGAAACTCTAGCAAAATGTCCTGGGAAGGCCGGCGAGTGTTCCTGGCTTTAAAAGCCACAATGAAGCGTGGCCGAGTTCAGCTATGTAGTGTTATAATAAAGAGGAAAGATTTGTATTTTTGTATGTAACGAATAAACTTAAAAACTACTGGACGTATTTCAAATATTATTCCACCGTTGGGAAGCTACTTTATTCTCGGGTGACATAGGCTGCTTTTTATCATTGTATTTCCACGGGAACGGGAACTACGCGGATGAAACTGCGAGGCGTCCGCTAGTGTTCTATATTTTGGTATGGAGATAGGTATAGTAGTAGGATAGTATTAGATACGACTATCTAACTCAGGGCATTATTTAAGTCATCTAAGTACCTACCTAAAAGGCTATAAGAAATAAGACTTTTTTTTAACAAAAGACAAATACACCACACTCACAGATACAAAGTTATTCTATCTAGTGTATCACAAAAGCTCGATTTTTCAAAAATCTTCCGTTTACTTACCGATGCACAATATCGATATTGAAAGTGAATGTATCGAGTCTGCATCGTGACCCGTTTGTCCTACATTACTTGCAGTGCTTCGCTAAATAAGTACTGTTCGTATGGGCAATGTTGGACAAATTACCAGTTTGGTTATATTACGTACAAGCACAATATACCGAGAGTACAAAAGGCAACTTTCATACGTACCTCGTTCGAACAACGCACTCGCAAAGCCGTGTACAAGAACACGATCATCAAGCATTTTTAGTGGCCCTATTTGGTTCAAGCCCCCCCCCCCCCCCCCCAAAGGACAATCTTGGATCCGGCACTGAGCACTTTGAACGCATATTTTTTTTACCTATTTTGGCCAATATATAAGCACATATACCTATCTAGTCCGGCCATATGTTCTGTTACAATTGAAAATGCATTTTTTTTAATGAATATTTATTTAAGGTTTAGTAAAAATTAAAACAATATTCTATTCAAAATTGCTTCCTTCTTTGGCTTTTTATACAGGACTTTTATCTGTCTGGGCACGAATCTATGGATATAAGCACTGTTTCCATGGGAATTTCGCCTTTGCTTGCATCAGAGGTTTTTTAAGAGACTCAATGTCACCGTGTCTTTTAGTAATTAATTACTAAAGAGTAAGCCATGCCGTCTAAAACTGACTATAATTTGTAGTCTAAAGGGTTGAGCATTCTTCAGCTCTTATAAAGTCCGGAACATTGGTTTCAAGCCAGGCTTGGGTAGTTCGTGCCTTGTGACCAGGTGCAGAGTCCTGCTGGAAAGGTACATTTTTAAATAGTATATTGCTGAGAGGTTTCACAACACGGTCCGAGACTGTTTCTTGATATACTGTGGCTGAAGTTTTCACACCTTTTTCACAAAAATGTAGCTTTGTGACGCCTTGATAAGACACGCCTCACCAAACCATCACTGACGCAGGATGATGACCACGCTGTACCTTTCCGACCACATGAGCAGCTTCTTTAGAACTGTGACCATACACTTTATCATTTTGCTTATTGTAGTGATCTTCAATCGTGAATTGTTTTTCATTGGTAATGTGGATATTTCTGTGTACTGCGTATCACGACAGAAGTCGTTTTGATCGATACACATCATCTCTTTAATTGTAAAGATTGATTTAGATTAAAGAGATGATGTGTATCGAATTTCACCGAGCTACAGGTCTAGTTTTTTAATACGCGACAGAGTCCTAGCGGGAATCTTTATTTATCGCGATGAAATTTTTTGCTTCCTAATGGGATTTCGACGAATTCTGGTTTTAACAGCATTAACAGCCCTTGTAGTTCTAACAGCACGTGGCCGCGCCGATCTTTTATGGCCTTCGACAGAAGAAGTGTTTGTGTTTGTTGATAGTACGATATACGAACATATGGCTGATATGGCCTTTGAAGTGTCTGGAATATGACCGACGGCTCCATACCCATTTTATGCAAGGCGATCACCGCAATCCTATTTTCTTTAATACCCCAATCCATATTGTAATACATTGTACAAAGAGTGGCCGCGAGTTTTTATTGCCATGTTCTTTTCTCCGACTTTACCTATTGTTTGCAAACTTGGCATTACATGTAAATATAGAATCTTCACGTATCAATCAAGTAAGGTTTCCGTGGATTGGGCTTTTTTGGAAGGGGTAACCCTCCTCCCTAAAACACCAATTTTAAAGCAACCTCGACTTAAATTTCCACTGTGTATGCTCATGCATATTATTTAATACTATTGAAATAGGAACTAAATAGTACGATTTACCTTGACTTTTAACTCTTCCAGGATGTGTGACGTAGTTGTTCATGATGCAGCGGATGTTAAATGCCATGATCACACTGAATATAATAAAAAATAACACGATATTTTTATAAGCCTTAAACTTCCATGTGAGTCATATGGATTACTTTTCAACACGAAGTCAATAAAATGTACCTAAAGTTAATCGAAATTTAATATCGATTTCTGCATATCATACCTACTCATAATACAACACGATCTTAATTCAGAATTAGCAAGAAAAACTCTGACACGATTGGAGTGAGAAGGCTTGGGACCGTAGTGTCGGCATGATCGCGCATCGTCGGTTCTTTGTCGAAAATGGTCACCCATTTATGATACGACAGTGGTAACATTGCTTAATCTCCCAGTAGGACTTAGTTTTTTTGTTTAAAACAAAATTCATGAATTTTCATATTATATTTCTTAAGTTTACGGACACTATTATTGATATTTTTTTCTATAAGCACAAAAAGTTCGAACCCATGGACGATTTTCTGGAACGAGTGGATTAAATAGATGTTCCTGGCTCTGTATATCACCACGTCATTTTTGATCGAAACTTCGTTTTCATTGAATTAGAGTAGGCCTCCAGATATCTCAATCTTCTAGGAAGCCATTAAGTTACGGGTGCCTTAAAAATATATAGATATCATGTAGTACAACAGTCTCTAGGATATTGCAGAAATACAGCGATTTTGTAAGATATATATACACCTAATTTCTCAATCGGAATCACAGAATTGAAAACTCGCGAGTTTTCAATTCTGTGATTATTTTAAAACTAGTCTGTGATTATTTTATGTAATAAATAATGGCTTTCTTCATTGCTTTGGTCAGTTGAGTGCATCGGTAATGATGTTTGTTTATTTCTTCAAAAGGTCAAACATGGCGATATCTGAATGAAGAAAGCCATTATTTATTACATAAAATAATCACAAACTAGTTTATTATACGCCGCTTACAGCTTACGAACTTTGAGTAGCAATCAGGTCTTGTATGCTTACCGAGATTACCGAATAAGTACTCACTTATTCAATTTGATTGAAACGAGTGCATGTATTATACTACCATACTTCTGTCGGCGACCGCTGACAGCTTCCCGCCTCTAGGGGTTTCGCACAAAAGTTTTGACGTTGCGAAGGAAAAAACTAAGGCTTTTTTAAAAAAAAAGTGCGTTCGTCATTATGTGTTCCTTGATGTCAATGTTGGTGCCACTGGTTATTGAGTAGGGAATAGGGAAGGAGTTAGGGAATATAAATATATTTTTTATGTTTTTCATTTTTGCAAATGGTTTTCTTTTTTATAAAAGTACTATAATTTATGTGGTTAAATACAATATTCATCTATTTTAATATTTACTCGTACTCGAACTGGGGTCTTCTGGTTTTTAGACCGCCCGATTTCCCACCTTAACTATAATAACATTGTAGATGAAGGCGAAATTTACCTTCGTACTCTAATGATATTGTAGCAGTTTTTTATTGTTCTCCCTCCGTCTTACGAATTTTCGAACAGGGTCACGTGATCCTGACGCGAGTTTAACATTTTTTACCAATACAAAAAAAGTACACAACGCCGCTAAAAAAGTTTTCAATTAAAAAACCAGAATACCAAATTTTACTAAAGTTCTGTCAGCCATTTAGTCGTGAAAGAACAGACACACTTTCGCAGTTAAAACACTAGCTGTCGCCCGAAGCTCAGCCCGTGTTGATATATTTTATTCGCTATAAAAATGTCCGGTATCTTTTTCTACTGAGAGATTGGTAAAATTGTAAGAAATAGGATACGATCCAAAGTCCAATGAAACGTAAACAGGCATATTTTGCAATAAGAAACTTCAATATACATTCATAAAGTCTATAATTATAATTGCAACAACTGCTTTTATTTTTCTTTAGGTCATTTTTATTTGTTTCTATCGAAAAGCGACTGTAACAAATTGACTTAAGGTGTTATTTTAGTTGAGGTAAATAACTGTTCTATTTCACCTCGTTGACCAGATTATATAGATGGAAATTTGTGTGCATGTGGCTTGATGCTAATTCGATGTGGTTAGCAATGAGGATAGAAATAGACCTAGTTTTTTGTGGTTTAATATTGTGGAGAAAGTAATCAAAACTCATCTGGGTCCATAATCACGATCTTTATTCCGTAACCACGGCAAGCCCATGCGGAACGCAACCAATGCATGAACGTGCATGAGCGGCGGACATTTTTGAGCACGCCGCGCATTCTCCTTGATGCATTTGTGAGCACATCTCCCCATTTACTCGTACCATCACCACCATCGTTGCTGTTAGTTTCTCACCAGTAGCCACTACGCACACATAATATATATAGTACCTATACCTAGATGACCGGTATTTTTGGCTTGACTCGGTATTTTTGTTTTAAACGATTTTTTTAAAAAATGAAACCTATCTCGATCGATAGCCTAGCCTAGCTATAGCCTCCGAAACCCCCTGGGTATTTAAATTTCATGAAAACAGTTGAAGCCGTTTTCAAGATTCAAATTATATATAGGTAAGTATATACAAGAATTGGTCGTTTAAAGGTATAATAATATGGAAGTAGTTACAGTCTGTTAAAGCCAATTGAAACTCTCTTTTCTGCCAAGGAGTATTCAACTTCAATTCATTGATGGATCTGTTTCCACTTTTTGTTACACTTTAATCCATCGATGGTTTTACATCTCTTCCGTGGTTTTACACACATCAACAAAGTCTAGGGATTTTTCGAATTTCGTTGATTATAAAAAAAACTATAAGTATTTTTTTATGCAAACTAGGTATGGTAACATTCCGAATTCTATAATCTATAGGTAAAAATAAAATTAAAAGTACTTCTATATGTAAAAAAAACTAATTATGATAACATTCTGATTTTTTATTCTATAAATAAAAATACATAAAATAAAAACTATTTTAAATTATTTTATTAAATAAATTATTAAATGTGCTAAATTCTGCATTCTGTAAATAAAGTTGTTTCATAAAATCTGAAAATTTGCTAAAATTGATTTAATTTCGTTACAATATTTTTTTTTTTTTTATAAACCAGTAATCTGTGTTGCTTGCGTGTCCTAACGTTAATAAAATTTTCAGATTTTATATAACATCGTAATTTACAGAATGACAACGCGGTCTCCACTCAAGAACTTGTTTACCCCAACTGTTGTCGGTTCTTCGGCTAATATGGCCAGCCGACTGCCACTTCAGCTTGCTAATCCGGTGGGCTATGTCGATAACTTTGGTTCTCTGCCGGATCAACAACAAGACTTCCATTTGATTATGTCATTTGACAAAATGAAATGGAAGCCTGTCCATCTGGCTGGGAGTTGGTCCTACCTTACGTTTACCGAGTCGTGGTTTTCACTTTAGGTCTGGTCTGCTCCAGCAGCCATTGGTCCTTCAACACCAGTGACCGTTGTGATGATAATGACTATTTTATCATATTAATTTAAGTTTTTACCATGTTACAGAGGCCCTGGACGTGATCAAGGAGGAACACACGATGCCACAGCAGAGGAGGCGTGACAAGCGAGAGGTGCCGTTTACTCACGACGAGAAGAGAATCGCTGGGGTTAGTAGTTTTTTTTTAATCGCCTATCCCAACAGACGAATGTTATAAGTAAGTTTCTTGAGTTTAACGTATCCTCCAAAACATTACACGTGAAACAGAGTAAAGCGTGCTTAATAGAAATTAACTACCGAAACAGAAGATGAAAAGAGGATTACGCTTTTAGCTATGATTTAGCTATTATTTAGCATATGATGATGACATATGATTTAGAAATGATTAAGAGGATTTTTTGAACAATCATAAAAAAAGGCCTAAGCTTTTAGCTATGATTGATAAAAAAATCCTCTCTTGATCTTCTGTTTCGGTAGTTAATTTCTATTAGGCACGCTTAAAGGTTCATTTTCGAGCATCGCGCCCGGCCGCGATGCTCGGAAATGAACCTTTACTCTGTTCCACGTGTAATGTTTTCACAGATACTATAACAGGGCAAAGGTAACGGGTTACGGGTTTCATCTACGCACGGGACACTTCTATGTATATAATGGATCACCTGTCTTGGTGTGCTTTGTGGCCGCGCTCTACACAGGGTTTATTATGGGGTTTTTATTTACCTTAAAAAGAACCTTACAATGGCTAAGAATCATACAGTCTTCAATCAGGGTCCTTGTTCACGGTCTTTCTTTCGTGCGGGAAGTCCATGTGGAGCTGTCAAAATCTTGGTAAATAGTGAAATGTGCTCACATTAGGCGGTGGATCCAGAATCATGTTCTGGGGTGGGGAGGGCACTTTGATACAACGCCGGCCAAGTGTAGTCTTCAACACGAACCAAATGTATGGGCACTTGTTGCCCCCCCTCCCCCCTGGATTCGCGCTTAGTTCACAGATGCATCAAGGTGCATCCGCGGCGCGCTCAAAAATGTAAAAAATGACAAGATCTTGACAGTTCCGCATGGGCTTGCCGTGGACATGGAATAAAGATCGTGAATAAGGACCCAGGATATTGGGTGTAATTACCGCCTGACAGTTATAATCGTCTAATTTGATAACTTCCTTATAACCTAATACTTATTAACTTTTGATTAATTTACATCATATTATAAATTGTATTCGTTAATAATTCGTTTTTAATTATATTCATCTGTAACTCGTGTTGATAACTCACTAATTCAATTTGTTAGTAACGGGTTATGTTCAATTTACGACTCATCGTTAATTTATTTTTTACCTACATAAGAAGGATGAATTAATTACTTTGTATGTAAAGTAGTACACCGGTGTTCCTTTGAGATAATTCCCACGATTAAGAATCGATAAAATGGTTAATCGATTCTTATACTTTCGCATTTCATGATATAAATAATATGAGGTAGGTATCTTTTATTAAACATTGGTCGTTATATTGATCCGGTGAAGGCATTTTTGTTACCTTAAGGAACGTTATCTGCCAAAAATGTAGTACTTATCACTTCCGTCGTTTTTCTTTTTAAAGACAACTTCCGCACTAGGGTACAAGCCATGTGTCGCGGGGGACTTTACAAACATAAAAGTCACGGACACAAAGTACACCCAGACTCGGGACAGCAATTTGTGGATCACACAAAGTGGTATCCCGTGTGGGAACGAACCCACGACCTCTTGCGTAGCAGTCAGACAAACTCCCACCGTGCCATAGAGGCAGTCATTGAATAGCCATGATTCGGCTGTAGTCCACTGTAGCAAGTGTAATTAGTAGACAAATGAGACTTACGAATTAAAGTCTCCAGTGAGGAGCGCGATTGCATTCAGAATGCGTGGTGACATTCAGAATCAGATCTTTTCAAACAAAGATTTGGATGACACTAATACTGGTATGGGCTAGCGTGACGTTTAATAATAATAAGACTGTCGTTGGGTACATTTCTATAGTGTATACAGCGATAACTGCCGGTTTGTGTCACATAGCCTTTAGATTAAAGTGTCTAACGGGCGTCTACGTGTTGGCTTCGGCTTCGGCTTCGGCTTAGTCCCGTGATATGGAAACGACATACATAATAATAATAATCTTTATTAGAATCACAACCTGATCGTTTCTTTATTTAGTGATATTAAAAAAAAAGATAAATTGACATTCGAAATTGGACTCTTCTGCTTGCTGGTAGTGTAATGTAAAAACTACAATCGAATTTTTATAAAAAAAATCACTACCTTTCGATTCCAAATCCGATATCCATTAAGTTAACGAAAGGAAACATTAATTAGCTTATTCCACAAGCGTTACTTAAAAAAACAGTTAAGAATTTGGATATATCGCGTTCTTGAATGCGCCTGGTAAATTAAATCCTCTCGAATGTTCCCGATAGCAATCGAAGCCCAATACTTGATTTACAGAGGTACAAACTGTCCTAAATTCTTAGAAATTAAGTCTCTTTTATTTGTATTGTCATACATATTTGTGTGATATCCAAAAAGTTTTAATTGCAATTTATTTTGAAATTTATTTACGATGATTTTCGATGATTATATTCATAAGGCATCTATTTACTTATTCATCTGGAGGTCGTAGGTTCCATCCCCACCCAGGATAAAACTTCGTGTGATAAGCATGATGGTTTATTGTGTCTGGGTGCAATTTATCTGTAATAATATGTTTTTAGAAATATACAATAAGGTTTTGGGATCAGATAGCGTTGTGTGAGTCGTCCCAAGATATTATTTGACTGGCCTGTTGGTCTAGTGGTTAGTGACCCTGACTGCTGAGCCGGAGGTCTAGGGTTCGATCCCCACCCAGGGTAAAACTTTGTGTGAAGAGCGCGATGGTTTATTCTGTGTCTGGGTGTAATTTAATATATAAGTATATTTATCAGTTGTCTGGTTTCCATAGTACAAGCTCTGCTTAGTTTGGGATCCGATGCGTTGTGTGAGTTGTCCCGAGATATTATATAATGATTTCAGATTAGTTTTTTTTAAATATTTTACATAAAGACGAAGTTATCAAACGATAATATTGACTAATTGTAATCTTGAATTCCACATGATGACAAAATAGGAGAACTGGCTAAAGCCATTAAAATACAATGTTATTTTGTCTGCATTTTATGAAACAAGCGTGTTTTGTTTTTATTTTTTATGTTTATTATATTTTTTTTAAGACGACTTTTGCAGTAGGGTTAGGTGCTTATTAAGTTGCTGTATGTTCACCTAATATAAAATCAAGTGTTAACGTATCTAGACTCCTTATTCACCTAAGCGGTAATGCATTCTACATAGGCCCCATTTTTAGATAGATCCCCAAATTAAAACATACACACTGATTTATCTAATATTTTTTCTGAAGAGAAAATTAAATGTCATTATGCATCATATGTCTAAATGTCAAATTTTTTTTTTTTCTAATTCCAGTGCTTGCTGCAATGCGTGTACCGGAAAGTGAAAGCCGTAAGTACTAGTCCATTTATAACTTTAGTAATACTGGTTTTACTAACGTGCTTATCGATTCCACGAAGGTAAAGTAAGGCTGCCCTGCATAGTTCGTGCCTACTACAACTTAATACATAAGCTTAGTACATAAGAACAAATATTTAAACGTATCCATAGACCATTTGCGTGAACGGAAAAAAAAACCGTTCACGCAAATGGTCTATGGATACGTTCTAAATATTTGTATATATATGTATATATATATATATATATATATATCCGATTTAGATAAAATTAGGTATGTGCACTCAGTATCATGGGCACATACCGACCCTTGAATATGACCACACCTTTCTGTTACACCCTGTATATATATATATATATATATATATATATATATATATATATATATATAGGTTTATTAATACCTTTAAACGAGAAATGTTATGCTAACGAGTAAATTTTAACAAGCATGTATACATGTATAGATATTATAATCTGAATCTCGAATGGCTCCAACGATTTTCATAAAATTTTGTATGCAGGGCGGTTTCGGGGGCGATAAATCGATCTAGCTAGGTCACTTTTTTAGTAAACATAGTTAAAAAAAAAACCGAGCTGGGCTCGGTCATCCAAGAAGGCATTTTAATAACGTAACTCCTATCGAGATAAGTTTATAAATTATTATTTATTCATTTTGATTAAGAATAATATACAATACAAATTTAATACGATGCATGAAAAGACGTTAATTTTAAATTGTATATCTATAGGCAATGTTAGTAGATAAAATAAATCCTTATTTTTAAGCTACGCCCGTAGGCGTTACGTCGTCAAATATGGCGAATAAATAATACATATTTTACTTATAACTGAAATAAACTATATAATAAAGTGGTGTTAAAAAAGATATTATATAAATCACTTCGTATTATTGTATGCATGTTGGCACTTATGTAATTTAAAAAACATCAAAGTTATTACTTGAACAGGCATTAATAAATAGCCACACCATAGAGAACTATACAAAAATATTATGAAAAATTTTGCTTCGTTATTATCTCATATTCTCATTAAGCGAAGCGAGTTCTGCACATAAAACTAGTGTTGTTTGATTGAAACTAGTCACAGTATCGATACTATTAAACCTTTAATATCGATATTGTATCAAAATATTGGCGATAGGTACTATCAATGAAGACTATTATATTATATACTACTTGTCCCGCGCAACTTCGTCTGCGTAAATTTTCCCTCTTTTTTTAATAATCCCATGTTACTTCTAATACCTCCAAAAATATGTGTACAAAGTTTCATGATGATCGGTTAAGTAGTTTTCGCGTGAAAGCGTAACAAATAAACTTACATTCACATTTATATATTAGTAGGGATTGTCTCCTTAAGCGGTTGCTCGGTATAACCCAACGCCAGCAGTCCATTTGGTACTACCTACCTACCTTAGTAGTACTTTTATAGTAGATCGCTGTTTTCCCCGTACATCATTGTAAAATATCCGATATATTATTGAGATGATTGACGATACTACTAGTATAGTATTATATTATCTGTGACGATACTGTCGATAATAAATCAATATTATGGTATGTTGAACAGCAAGCAATATCGATTCAATAGGTATTAGTGAATTAGTGAAACTACTTATAAGCAATAGATAAAGAACTTAAACTTCACTTTAACTTTATGCGTATCCAATGGGGGAATTGAAGGTTCACCTCCTCCCATCCAAGAGTATCAATATAATGGATATTATGGGTAGTTTTAGAGGCCAATTATCGATACATCAACTATCGATAGTTATGCAACACTACAGTAACCTAAAAATAATAATTTTAAACTCTTTATTGTTGTGTCACGAACTGATTGCTCCAATTTGTTAACTATAAAACATGAGGTGCCCTCTCGTAAATCTCAAAAAGAAAAATTCGTACTTATTTATTATACTTGAAATTCCTTGAACAGGAATATTACAGTCGTAAAGAGCCGGCACAAGCAGTATTTTATTTTTGTTATATTCAAAAAGGTGTATTCATTTAATAGTCCGACCCCATGATTTGCTTGCAGTATTTTTTCTACCTACATAAATTTCTTTTGTATGATATATTTAATTCCAAGAATCACACTAGTTAAGAGTACTAACCTACCTCCGTTGGTACACAACACAGCTTGAGGACTGCGAAATCAATAAACGTTATTTTTAATTTCTTGGAGTCATAATCGGAGTTTTATAACTTTAAGTGAGCTAAGTTGTGTTCAGGTTTGCACAGCAGAGACATTGGTTTTGCTAAGTAATTGTATTTTAATGGTAGTTTTGTAATGTTTATGATTTGCGTTTTATATGTATTTTATTGTAATAGATGCTCTGCTATCTGGCTGATACCTAGTAACTTAAAATGAAATAGTTATCTACTCAAAATAGCCGTTAAATCATTTAATTTGTCACAGAAATATTATAATCTATTGATTTAAAATATACAAATCCTTTAAATCTAACTAGGTATAATTCTATTATAAACATTAACTTTTGTTAAATACATTATCTCGAATTATATGTTACAGTGAAATTGTAAAGACTATAATCTATCTCGCCAGATTGTAAGCTGTCGAAAGATTTATGAATAATGATGATGAAGAGATGATGTTTATGCCACTCTACGGCCGCTACCGCGGCACGCTTCGCTCGCACGGTGAGCGGTGGCGAACGAGGCGAGCGATCGAACCCCTGGTCACAGTTCTAACCTAACCTAACGAAATCGAATTAGTGCATTAAATTGTAAACAGAATGTTACGGTTCACAATCTTTCGACAGTTTACAATATCACGAGAAAGATTATAAAGTAACGGTATTTACAATTTTACGATGATATACAACGTTATTCTTGGTGTAGTGCGGGACAGCTAGTGTTAGAATAAATGGGCATATGTACGAATTTATAAACTGGCGAAGTCACCTACTTAATCACACCACACTCGTAATAATATTCATGCTTCTTTTTCCAGGTTGACGGGTACGGTTTCCCCACGTTGGAAGGTCTGGTGGGCTTGTACTCTGACGGGGTCAACGAACGTGGCTACTTCATGGCTGTGCTCGAGGCGTCGCGCGAGTGTCTTATGAAGAACCACGACCAATTCTCCAGGAGCGTTCCTATGGGTAAGTTGATGGCATTTAGGTATAATTTCGATACATACAACCGCATGGTCGTCGTCTATCAAACGGATCCATAGTCCAAAACACATATTGTGATGGATTTGTTTCGTTATGAAAAAGACGAACGTACGACATTAATCTTTTTAATCCGAGATATTTTTTTAAGTTCATATGATAATATACTGTAATGCTGTTGTTGTTTTTTAAGCTTTTTTATGCGGTCATACTTACTTGTGCCGTTTTTTATGTATACTGTTTAAAACGTAAAAAAGAAACAAAAACAATTTGAACATGTGTCTTAATCTGCCTGAAAAAAACGATATTCATCCATTAATTTGATATTCATCCATACATGAGATGATTTTGGAACCCCTCCCTCCCCCTAGTGAGATTTGACTTGACCTCCCCCCCCCCTCATCTCTCTGGCAATGAAGAAACGGTTGCAATGAATGTCACAACCGGTCAAAAAGTATAAAGAAACACAATAATACTTTAATCCAGTTTTAGATCACATCTTACGAATAATAAATCACGTCATAATTTATAAGTAATAGGGATATCCCCCACGTAAGATTTGGTGAGATTGGGCTCGACAACCCCCCCACTCTCCCTACCGGGCGCCCCCTTTTCACAGAGAACTAATCAAAAGATATACGTAGGTGTGCTAAGCATGTAAAAAATCCCTTACAAACGAGTCTATTTATCGTCAAAGTAGGGCTGACATGTGCCTAGAATAAAAGCCCAAAAAAAAAAGATTACAAAAAAAAAAAAATTGTCAAAGTATAAGAATTGCCGCTGTCATTAATGAGAGTTGCACTTATAGTCTATGGAAAGTAAACGTGTTGAAAGTGCACGGTCATGCGTAAGGCCAAGTGCTTTAGTTTTTTGTGTACTTACCGCAATACTTACTTAATGATGTAGTGCGAAAATTAATGTTATGCGCGTGTTCTGTTTTTACTAAAGGTAATAAATATTATACTATACGATACCATATCATTTAAAAAGCAGATAATTTGTTACGTGTCCTTTGATGCCAAAAAATGCCTGGCAGAGTTTGATTTCGGGAGAGTAACAAGTATCCATTATATAATAAAGGACGCCTCGGACACACTGCCGCACACGCTGTCGTTCCTGCGCCCAATCTCTTTTCGTTTGTGTTGATTTCCGTCCCATCGGGCCATAAGAGTGAGAGAATAGAGAGTGCACTTGTATCTGCGCATACACTTGTGCATCATAATATCTCCTGCGAAGTTAGCTAGTCTATTATGAGATTGGCCGCCGTAAACGATATCGGTTAGGAGACCATCAAAAATAGACTTATAGTATAGTTTTAAATCCGTTACTGTGCCTATCCATACTAATATTATAAAATTAAATGTGAAAGTAACTCAGTCTGTCTGATACGCTTTCACGCTCAAACAGCTAAACCGATTTAGATGAAATTTGATATTGAGATAGTTTGCGTCCTGGGGAAGGACATAGGATAGTTTTTATCATAATAACCGACATCCACGCAGGCGGAGCCGCGGCCAAAGCTAGTTTAAAATAAGGGTACTCTTGACATTTCTAGAATTTTAAGAGGTTTTCAAAGAAATAATTCTAAATTTACGTACCTACATACCTACAGTTGATGTCTAATTTGGCGCATTCCACCCTCAGACCATGTATTAATATTACTATACTATACGGTAAAAAGCTATTGGTAAAATATTTAACTATGTGTAACTAACTTCTACAGTTGCCTTTTAATATATTTTTTTTATATTTTCAGACAACGGACGTAATTGCGACGTGTCTTTCGACATATTCGAGTGCATATCGGACCGCATTGGCGAGTACTGTGGGACTTCAGGACTTTGAGTACCGTACTTATATACAGAGTAGTCTTTTAAAAACGAATTATGTCACCTAAAGGTTCGGCTATACGCTCAATGTTAAAAGTTGTGAAAAACTTACGTCAACACGATAGCACAACTTGCTTAAATGCAGATACCGTTTTAGAATTTGTGTCAATAATATTGAGCGTATAACTGAGCTTAACTCAAATTAAAAATGCTGCCTGCAATACATAAGCCCTTCATCTACGAAATTCAGCCACGTAGCTGGTAGTAAAATTTTTTAAAATAACATAAACTAAAATCACATTTGATTCAACTTGGCGGTGCTCTACTGTGCACTTTATCTACAACGTGGTGTGGTCGAATTTAAATGATGTTATTTACTTTGAAAAAAAACTGTGTTTGACTTACCTAATGTTAAACTTACTGCTTTACTAAGTAGGCCTCTAAGCGTATACCTACACTAGAAGCATTACTATGTAATGTAACATTCTTACGAATGGTACAATACAGGCAAATGCTCAGTTACATGAAGTATTTCCATGTAATGTAACGTTCTTGCGAATGCTCGACGCTGTGTTCGACTGAATGACAGGTAACTTGACTGCCTCTGTGGCACGGTGGGAGTGTGTCCGACTGCTACTCAAGAGGTCGTGGGTTCGATTCCCACACGGGCACCACTTTGTGTGATCCACAAATTGTTGTTCCAAGCCTGAGTGTACTTTGTGTCCATGAATTGTATGTTTGTAAAGTCCCCGCGACACCGGGCTTAAACCCTACTGCGGAAATCGTCTCTTTTAAAAAGAACAAAAAAAGAAAAAAGTAAATGCTGTAAGGCGAGTGAACATTTAGCGTAACATTTCTTTCTGTCTTGCAAATACTCCCGTCACCCACATTCGTGCCTTTGCTCGATAAAACGTTACATCAAACACTCGTTGGTTTTTAAAATCCGGTTGTAACAAGACATTCAGCGTCATGTTCGAAGAGTGGTTCGAGTAAATTTAACAACAGCGAATGTTTGACGTTCTGTTACTAGTTAATACTCAAGTGTATACTCACCTTAATATCAAAATATTAGACCTTATTTGGGAACCTAATAAGACTTTGATAAATTAGATATTCGCTATAATTTTAATCGTTTGTTTTTAATCCATTGGCTTTTTACCATCAAATTTCACTACGCACTGTCTGCTACATAAATTCGACCACACCTTTCTGTTACTCGTAGAATAGAATGCAAAATAAATTGTATAACAACGAGTTTTTGTTTTGGATGTTCAATTTCTTCATGCAACATAATTAAAGTTATGTAAGTAATAATATTGTAGATTGATTATAAAATTACACTGCCATATTTGTAAATGTTGACTACTGCTGAGAATCCGTGAAATAATGCACTGTTTCCAATATTAAACCTAAAAATCATGTCCCTTCATTTAAAAAAAAAAATACTTAATACATAACTAAGTTTAAAAAATTAACACGAGTTACCAATACGAAAGAACCATTAAATATACTTAAGATAGGTATATAGGTGTATGTGTACATAGTTGTAATTAAAAATACTAAAATGTGATGCTCAATAATTTTAGGTTTAAGAATCCCCCCCCCCATGGATTTCTCATAAAAATACAAGAAAACAATCCCCCACACATACAATCTTATATAGCACAGAAAAACCTAATTGACCACGACAATACTATCACTATTTCAATTGTATTACAATCATCTCACAATGGTTTCATAATTCAAACTGGCCTGTTGGTCTAGCGGTTAGTGACCCTGACTGCTAAGCCGGAGGTAGTGAATTCGATCCCCACCCAGGATAAAACTTTGTGTGATGTTATTTATCTATAATATGTATGTATTTAGAAATATATAAGTATATTTATCAGTTGTCTGGTTTCCATAGTACAAGCTCTGCTTAGTTTGGGATCAGATAGCGTTGTGTGAGTTGTCCCAAGATATTATTATTATAATGACAATAATATAATTGCCTAACTGGCTACATATACAGGATGGTTTTTAATATACTAATAGCCTCCTGCTCGTGGCTTCTTTATACATATAACATTAAAACTTAGTAATATCAATTTTGGAAAATAATTTATATATTAATCCATAATCACCTACCACTTGTTTTTGGAGTTATGACCTTAACTACCTACAGACTATTTTGCTGGAGTTTTAGGCCCTAAACGTGACAAAGATACATTGATTTTACTCCGGGGTCTCTCAGATGTTGGTAAATGATTGTGTGACAAAAGTAGGTGGTGAAGGGTACATTTGTATTATTATTCAAAAAATATATTATGAAGTTATTTGGTGTAATCATTGACGTAAAGAACAGGACTACGCCATAACCTCACAAAATTGTCCACCTCTAGAAAGAGACAACGCTACTTTGTGGACAATACCTGTCAAAGGCCGCACGAGTGTTTTCTTTCTTTAACGCTTTGTAGTAAATTTTTACTTTTTAATTATAAAAGTCCTGGTCTAAGTATATGTCAATGTATAATGTAAAGAAACCAGGAGGGGGGGTTTAATATAAAAAATCACCCTGTATATACAATTTGTATCATGACACAATTTTCTAGATTAACTAATCTGAATCGTATAGATACTTTAAGATGAAATACTGTTGTTTGTTCCATATATCGACCGAATTGTACCGGTTGTTGTCAACCAGAAACTAACAGTTGCTATTTTTGTAGCTCCTTTCTACCAAAATAATAGAATTTTATGTTACAATTGCCTTTTCAAATGTTAACAAAGTATCCGATATTATATTGAACCAACTATTTTAAATCTTATATTAGCTGATCCTTAACGAACTGATAGTTTTAACATAGTTCTAAGTTTATGTAATAAAGTTTTGTATATATCTCTTTTGTGTGTTATTATTTCACCTGCTTATGGTCCAATATGTCAACGCGAATTCAGAAACTATCTGATAAGTAAACTGGAAATTAGTGAAATTGACGAGGAAGGAACATTACCGGTGGTTCGCGGACCCATTTTGAGACGTTGTTAACCATGATGCTCATAGTGAAGACTGGATACCAAAATCAAAATACGTAAATGCGCCTAGAACTTATCGTAGCGTCTTGCTTAGTAAGAGACCCGCCTTCTCGTTCTAGTTTAATCATTGTTACCATAGTCACGAAAGAGAAAGAGGGTCTCGCGAAATGTCAAATAGTTCAAATTTATTATTTTTAGTAACTTAAAGTGATTCCAGTCTCCTACTGTCACTGTCAGTAGGTACTTAGCGTAAATATCTTTATTTTAGCACAGTTCAAAGTTGTTGCAATTTTATTGTAAGTCGCATAATTATTATAAAGCTAACAAATAATATGGCTCAATATTCTTAACGAATCACACACACACTGGCAGTCGCAATCGTGTTAAAACGGCGGGCAAATTCATATCAAGTTAAGTACAATTCGTTTTTTTTGTAAATTTTGCACCCCATTTCAATACTTTTACTATTAACTTTCATTGATATTGATATACAATCAATATCTTTCCTCGAATCGAATGAGATTTGTATTTTTGTATGTAACGAATAAACTCAAAAAGTACTGGACCGATTTTAATAATTCTTTTTTTATTGGATAGCCCATTTATTGAGAAAGGATATAGGCTATATAACATCGCGCTACGACTAATAGGAGCGGAGCAGCGACGAGAAATGTTGCAAAAACGGGGAAAATTTACGCATACGAAGTTGCGCGGGACAGCTAGTCTAAAATAAAAAGAAAACCTCAATAATAAATGTTGAGAAAACGTACGTACACACAAAGTAGTGACATCTATTGTTATTGCATTAGAACTTAATAAGTAATACAGACAAGCTGTTTCCACAGTTTCTACTAGTAACTATTGAAGAGAATTTGTCTTCAACCGTTGACGTATAGACCAGGATTGCGCCATCCCTATCTATACTATATTAATATTATAAAGAGGAAAGACTTGATTGTTTGTTTGTATTGAATAGGCTCGAAACTACGGGACGGATTTAAAAAAATCTTTCATCGTTGTGAAGCTACTCTTACCCCGGGTGACATAGGCTATTTTTGTATCCCTATATTCCCACGGGAACGGGAAATACGCGGGTGAAACCGCGAGGCGTCCGCTAGTAAATTATAAAGTAAAAATTGACTGCAAAGCGTGTAATAAAGGAAATCTCGTGCAGTCTTTGACAGGTATTGTCCACAAAGTGGCATTGTGTCTTTCTAGAGGTGGACAATTTTGTGAGGTTATGGCGCAATCCTGTTCTCTACGTCAATGTCTTCAACTGCTGCCAAAGATATCGTATTTTCTATGTAGAGTATCTACAGTTACTAAAGTCATGACTACTTTTTATGTTGCCCTTTGCCCAATGGTCCATAAATTATACCATAATTATACCTACAGTTAAAAACGTTTTTGAAGTTTGAACCCATTGACGTAGAGACCAGGACTGCATCATAACTTCACAAAATTGACCACTCTCTAGAAAGAGATAACGCTACTTTGTGGACAATACCTCTCAAAGGCCGCGCGAGTTTTGCACTTTGCAGTCATTATTTACTTTTTAATTGAAAGGGTTGGTGCTATCTAGGTATATACGTCAATGATCTCGACTAAATTAAGGATGAAGTATGCAACCTCAGCGACGAGCAATATAGACCAGTGGTAGTAAGTAAGTACCTAATCAAAGAGCTTTTTTTTTTTTTTCTTTAAAAGACAACTACCGCTGTAGGGTACAAGCCCTGTGTCACGGGGGACTTTACAAACATACAAGTCACGGACACAAATTACACCCAGACCCGGAACAACAATTTGTGGATCGCACAAAGTTGTGTCCCGTGTGGGAATCGAACCCACGACCTCTTGCGTAGCAGTCGGACACACTCCCACCGCGCCACAGAGGCAGTCAAAGATAATTACATAGAGCTTAAACCAGGCAAGAGATAATTACATAGCCAGGCACTTAATGTGATCTGTAAGGCTTAGACCTGCAACGTCCACACATCGTGTATTCATTTACGACCTGTTTTTTCCGACACTGGTAAGACATTTGATAATGGCGCCTCCTGATTTTCTTTTATCAAGTTTCGAGTTATATTTGAGTAATGAGAATTCAATATCTTTTAGAAAAACGTGTTAGTCTTTAGTCTTTGTAACAAGAGAAGAAAGAAGAACCTTGAAGGATATTTTTTTACTCTTTTATTACCTGCTTGCTTATATTACGGCAATTAGTAAGAATATTTGTTTATGAAATAAACGTTAACTTACGTCTCAGAAATAATATAGCAAGGAACGAAAATTCGTTCGTTGCTATATTATTTCTGAAGGCGTTATTAAAAAATCTATATAAAGCGCGAAAGTGAATGATTGTTAGGTACTATTTAAAGAAAAAGCTACTAGAAGGATTGATTAATCTTTACTTTGTTATAGATTATAAATTAGAATAAACGTTGGCTATATAAAATCGTATGTATCGCAAAGGAATCTACGAAAAAGGCTAATAAATAAATTGTATCGAAAGGGAGCTTTAACAAGTCTGGTAAACTCGGTGAACAGAATAAACGAACTCCTTTAGATTTGAATGTCGATAAGATAAGATAAGATTTGTTACTTATGTCAGTGAATGAAAAACTAAAACATCCGGTTAGGAGCATGTCGAACCATGCTCAGTGTAGTGTTCCATAACCGTTATGTTGTAAGGAAGTATGAGAACTGCTGAAGTATCTGCTTCATATTTACGTTTGCTCGAATGAACCAGTTATCACACCATTCTCTTCATTTCTGTCTGCGACAACGTCCACTTTATTTTGGTAGTCTTGATCATCAAGGACATAAAGCGTAATTGAAATTGGATTGAATTTACCACAAAAAATTGTCATCAGCCTTTAGTTTTACAGCTGTACCTGCCCTACCTGTGCAACCAATGTAATCATGTGACAGATGCGTCATACAACCAACAATTATATTACTAAAAACCCTAAGAGGATGATGTAGGTAAGTAACTATAAATTGTATAATAATTCCTTCCGGGCCCGAATTCACGATCTTCGTTCTGGGTGCGTGGCAAGCCCGTGCACACAAAAATGTTCGCCGCGCATACGCGTTAATATATTTCTAAACTCTACTCTAAATTTACCATTATGACAAAATTTTGACAGTACGCACGGGCTTGCCACGGACATGGAAAAAAGGTCGTGAAGGTCCCTGGTAGTATTATTATGTATGTCGTTTCCATATCACGGGACTATGGAGTCCCGGTTATTTGGGAGGCGTGCGTGGAGCCGAAGCCAACACTTAAAGGCCCGTTAGACACTTTAATCTAAAGGCTATGTGACACAAACCGGCGATTACCGCTGTATACACTATATTATTGTACCCAACGACATTCCCCGGTTAGTGTAAAAACTATTGTCAAAAAGTGGTAGCTAAGAAACTGGGTTATAAAAAAATAATGAAAATAAAAAATAGAATGGTTAGCTGGTACTATTGAAGGACTATGGCACCTGCCCTGCAAACACATGGTAAAAACACACGGACAAATGGGCAGGCGGTGACTCGCCACTCACTAGATGGGCCCCCTTCTGGCCAGCAAGGGAGCAACATGGGTGTGAGCAGCTTGGGGTGTCGAGCGGTGCGGCGCCGGTTTCACCATAACGAAGAAGGCCCGTGAGCGGGTTTCCCCGTAGTTATGCCCTTAAAAATGACACTTCCACCCTCGAGCATACAAGCTCTGGCGACCTCCCTCTGGCCGGCCGGTTAAGGCAAGACAGGGTTGAGAGTCCTGCGGGCGCTCTTGGTGTTCCATTCCCGTCGGCCAGTGAAGGCAAGCAGGAGACGAGGCTCTGACCGACTCTTTATTATTATTTTTATCATTATAAGCCCTCCTATAATATATTACATTATAAGTATAAAATTAGCAGGTCCCTGGTATAGTCAGGTTAAAATGTGAAAAGAGCCAAATGAGAGACAGAAATCTATCGCACCAAAGGAAACTCATTGTGATGCCAGACTTGATGCGATGTTCCATAGACGAAACAACAAATTGGTACTACCAAAGAACAGGGAACTACTATTTCAGCCTCGATGCAAAAGGCCCTGCATTAAGCAAATATAACTTCTACAAATATAATTACAAATTAAACTTCCTGTTACAACTCCCAGAACTATTCTACCTATCTAGTATATCACCTTTAATTCTGAATTAAAATAATATTTCGAAACAACCACTCATAACCATAATCTGTCTCCCACGAGTTTTTGTTTCCTGATTTAATAAAATTTGACTTTATCTGTATAAAATATCTATTGCGTGTTAAAAATATAATTTATTGTTAGTTAAAAGAACGTATGGATCGTGAGAAATCTTGAGTAATTAGCTTGGTAAGCAGTTGTGGTCAATCTTAGAACAATGACAATTGATTGCCAGGATAGCTGTAGGTAATCGGTATAACACTAGCGAACAAAATACTAAAATAAAACCCCCAGTCATAAATAATGTAGGTTTATGCAATTCAACCTTTGAGTTTAGTTTTAAGTCAAATAGACGTTCAATCAATGTAAAGGTTCATTTCCGTGCATCGCGGCCGATCGCGAGCCGCGCGCGACTTACGACGAACGGCTGACGCGCGCGGCCGATGCGACAATAGTCAGAGTATGAGAATATATGGTACCGTTTCCGAGGTAAGCGACAGACGCGCGCGGCCGACGACTGTCGTAGGCTGCGCGCGCACTCTGAATATTGTCGCATCGGCCGCGAGCGTCAGACGCTTGTCGTAAGCCGCGCGCGGCTCGCGATCGGCCGCGATGCACGGAAATGAATCTTAAGTAGCAGCTGTTCTAAAGTAGCTTTAGGTCTGTAAAGAAAAGAATGTCGTAGGTATCTAAAATGATGCCCAAAAACAAAAAATAAGTTATCCAATTCGCAATTTAATATTATGTTGAAATACAATCTGATAATGGACGAAAATGCAATTTTATAGAACCTCGTAACAAAACAAAAAAACTGGGCAAGTGCATGTCGGGCCACGCACAATGTAGGGTTCTGTAGTCCCCCATATGGCTTAAGTAGTGGGTTTTCTATTGTTTTTGTTTCATACAACTAACAACGATATTTTTTTTTTCATGGAATCTGTACGAACATTTTGTTACTTCTCACTTGGTCTGCTGTTACTCGTTAAGTTGTAAAGCCTACTTAGCTGTGATAGTTTTACTTTCACTATATATACGACTACTGTGAAATTTTTCACATACCCAACATCAACCATTTAGCTGGCAGCCACCATTTAGGGTAGGACACTTGACTCTAACAAAAAAAAAACACTTGAAAACAATATTTAAAAAACGGATTCCTAAATCAAAAAATAGTATTAACAACCTCTAAAAGTTTTTAAAGACCTATCTAATGATACCCCACACGGTGGGGTAGGTGAAAAAACATATAGGCGAACATCACATCCCCACTTTACATATAGGCGAACTCTCCTATATATTAAGTGTGGATGTGTATTTTTATACCGTAAAAATTTTTTTTTTTCAAAATTTTATTATTTCACTTTATTGGCGTAAGTAATATGTATATCCATGCAAAATTACAGCGTTCTAGCACTGACAGTCTCCGAACTAAGCTACGAACGAACGGACAGATACGGCGAAACTATAATTGTTCCCATTTGCCATTTTTGCTACGGAACCCTAAAAAGGTATTAAAAATAAGAAGGATTATAAAAATTGGGTTGAGGTAAAAACATAAAAGTTCCGAGAGTAAGGACTTAAGTATTATGTAGTGAAAAATTCAGTTTATTAGTTCAAATCCTAAACTGTTGTAAGATACCACAGCTATGCGCATTATTCTTGAGAGTCAACTTTTACAGATGAGAAACAAGCTGTGTTTTTTTTTTAAGGTCGCACATTCCTAGCAATGTTGTTAACACCTCCAGCTAAACTAAATTGCTTATGTTAGGAGTGGCTCGACGTGTAGTAATTCCTATAAATCGAAATAGGATTTAAACCCGCGACCACTCGATTGGAAGTTCGATGCCTTCACCGCCGCTTATGCTCAACAATGCTTCTTACAAATCAACCTTCTAAATATTTCTCTTCACTTTTTAAAAAGGGTCTTCATCATTTGTCTTCAAAACTTCATCAGTGACCTCTAAACCATCATACTATTTGATAGTATTATTATTATTTACCTCATCATCATTATAATAAATTCCTGTTTGAAGTCTCATCAACACACCAGTACATACGTTTCCTAGTCATAAAACTATAGAATACAAAGTTAAAACAAAATTGATGATCACTATCTGTCATTGTGTCTGAATCTCACGACCTCACGGATCTGCTTAATTCAATTGTACGGCGATAAGGTTCACCTTTGCTGTGCTGTTGGATAATTATCATAAATGTAGGTTTTTCCTATCTATATATGACTGGTTTTTTGACAGATTTGAAAGAGTCTGTCACATAGAGATGAGAGATGAGGATGGCATAGCGTCAATCTTTCAATGGTGAAAGATATTCCTAAAAGTTAAATTCAAAAACTTGTAGATGCCTCGGTACACCTTAGAATTCAAGATGAAAAATACTACTATTTTTATTTGATTTCTTAGTACCCTAATATCAAATATCTGTAACTGCTGATGTTTATGATGTTGTTAGGATATGAATCAAAAGTTTTTTGATGCCATTGGAAATATCTAAACCGTGTCTGAGAGCGATTTTACAATGGACGTAAAACCCCACATTAGGCATGATGCACGCGAAACATCAGAGTCAAATGAGTAAACGCTCTGAGTACAACAAGGTTAAAAATGTTTTTGTCAGTAAAAAGCTACCAGTTCTTTCCAAATATGTAAACAAAGAAGCATCCACGAAAAACAACTTCATCAATACAATTCCATACAAGTAGACAGTGGTTGGTACAGCACAAGGCACCACAGTACACGCTTGGAGTGGCATGATGGCGCCTGTCAGTGCGCACACCGTGAAGATGAGGCGATGCCCTTCGAGGCAGCCATTGTGCCCTCCGACCTCAGGCCTCCCTGCCGATACTCAATCAAGTTGGGAAATTGTGAGACCTTGCAGATTTTATTAAAATAGATTGTTTTTACCCGACTGTAGCAGAAGGAGGGCAATGTTGAGCAAGAGCATCTACATATATGTTTGTCCATTTTTTAGCCCGTTCTCCAGCACAAACAGCTTGACGGATTCCATCAATTTTTTTTTCTTAATTGACTGTAGAAAAAATAAATACAAGGCAATTAAAAAGCAAAAAATAATATAGAATAACAAAACCACTAGAATAACAAAAACAAATTAAAAAATTTGAAGTTGGTGCCGAATAAAAAACATAAAGACTACTATTTCATGGCACCAACTTCTAAATGTTTAATTTGTTTTTGTTATTCTAGATACCTATATTATTTTTTGCTTTTTAGTTGCCTTGTATTTATTTATGAAGTCGGTAATATTTTTTTATAAAAAAGTTTTTTATTTCTCACTTTTTAGTGGGTTGGTTTGTAATTCACTTATGTTACAATAGGCTATGTCAACTGCTCAAATACTTTTACATAATATTGCTTGCCCCGATGTAGGGCCGTTAATTGTTGAGGAGTTCACTATCAGCTCTATTACATTGTGTAATAGTAGTATAACGAGAATAAAGTGCTACTCAATACCATATTAAAGTAACTGAATCGCAAACTGTGAAATATTGGATAGGTCTGCTCGTCATTTGTGGTCTTCATCATCAGTTCCACTTCACCAACTGGTGTTTTTTACGAGTAAATGCACGAATATACCTAAATCACTGTAGGTGTGCCTTTGATATTTTAAGTGTTCCCTCGATTTCTCCAGGATCCCATCATCAGTTCGTGATCGGATGACAATGAAAACAAAAATAATTTTTCAGCCGTCTTTGCGTAATCGGTGAACAAACGTACAAAAAAAAACATACAGGCGAATTGAGAACCTCCTCCTTTTTGAAGTCGGTTAAAAAATTTGATATGATTGAAATATTTTTTAGAGGTATGTAATATATTGAAATTGAACTATACCTTTATAATTTTAGCAAAGTTGGTCCAGAAAGTCAATCTAGAGCATTCCCTATTAGTTTAGATGATAACGATTCGCGAACGAATGAATCACCATACAATTATAATACCACGCCAACATCACGAATAGGAAAAAAAATAATTCTAGAGATGAATCTGATTCTTTAAATAAGTACTTAGATATTTGCACAAAACACTGAAATCCGAACTCCTTACATATTAAAATCTAGTAAAGTTCTCGAATCAAAGACTACAAAAATAATTTTTAACAAAAAAACGTTTAGGTATGATAACACCAACAAAGTACATTATGAAGTACATCTAAAACAAGATCTTGATTAAACTACTGTATCCAGGTCAAAAGGTTACACGAATTTCAATATCACTTACATTTCCACCGGAGCGTGCAGCAGTTAGTTTAACATTGAATAGGGGGTAGCAGCGTCAGGATGTTGCCAAACAAATATGACTGGAGATAGAATAATGATAAACTCGCTGAGGCTCAGCCGCCATTGTGTGGAGTGGAAGGCATTGTTTTTGTTTAGTTAAGTATTAAAACTAAGGAGAGTTTAAATTATTTAAACATACTTAATTAAAATATAGCTACTTATCTTAAGACTGCTACAAGTATGTTATAAATGAGATAATATGTTTTTAAGTAAATATAAGATAAGAATAGCTAAAAGAAAAACCTGAAAGACTTGATGAGACCAGAGAAGAGATAGTGGTGTTTTTGTAATTGCAAATGCAATTTAACAAAAAATGTTTCAGGCTGTTTTGGCTAATTCAAAGAAAAACGGGTTTCAATCTAAAATGATATGAAAAAGACACGTTACATGGTAAAATTATGAATAATATTTCTTACGTATATATATATCCTTTTGCGGTATGATAAACTTTAATAAATAAATAAATAATCTTAATAAACGAACATAATTTTCCTAAGTTTTCTTTCGGGGAAGAGTATAATCCTATTGTTATGGCAATAAATACTTGAATCCAGTATTTCAAGATAGCATCAAAACCTAATATCTATACTAATATTATAAATATCGATAATCGATAATCTCAGGAACTACTCGTTCGAATTAAAAAAATATTTTAGTGTTGGATAGTACATTTATTCTATAGAAGGAATAAAGGAAGGCTATATAACACCACGCTACGACCAAAAGGAGCGGAGTTGGCGGTTGCAAAAACGAGAAAAATTAGGCAGCTACATTTAAACATGAAAGTAACTCTGTCTGTATTACGTATTCACGCTGAAACAGCTTTAGATGAAATTTGGTACAGGGGACATAGGATAGTTTTATATCGCGATAATTAATGAATAAATAAATGAATCCACCCGACCGGAGTTGTAGGCGAAAGCTATATTATCAGATATAATAAGTCTACTTCTATCCATCTCCGCCTTAGAAGATGTTCCTAACAAATCCATTTTACCTGTTATTACTTTTTAAATTATGTTTTCTTATTGCCTGCATATTGGATGTGTCATGTTAGGTGCTTTATACTTAGACCTTCCAACATCTAGATTGTTTTCAGGATACCTTGAGCTACAGTCAGCTGGGTACATATACCCAATCATTAAAGCTTCTACCTTAATTGTCGACTGGCTAACTGGTAGCCATTGTTTGCTACCCATCATTATAAATCTTTGGTGAACCAAACTTATATATCGCACAAAACAATAGCAAGGGAGGAAGGACACATGCAAATACATTTCTAAAAACCAATGTAACATGAGACCGCAAACTCAAAGTGGATGGAGCAATTACAAGTAACAACAGAGGTCTACTTGGAATTAGCTTTACAACTCAGCGAGTACAATTCGACACTATAATCCGAGATGATCGCACCGGAACGAGCATCTGTGGATATGTTTCCATTGTTATACGATATTTTAAACTAATTTTGTATTTATATGGACCAATAGATTATATTTAAAAACTGTGAAAAAAGGCTTTTTTAATATTGTTACCAGTAAGTTTAATCATTACTTCCATTTGGTCAAAAACATTTTTTTTTAATCGCCAATTTAGTTAGTGGAGTAGACGTCAAACTGAATGTTCCGCGTTATAATGGAGCCAATCTTCTCAAAGGTCTCTCATCAGAATTAGACATTTATTACAGCATTGTGCTACATCCACAAGGCTTGGCAGACAGGGAAGTGAAACAAACGCCGGACGCTGATATTAATTAAGTCGATAATGAATGGAGACCAATGGCGATGGTTCCATTATGCGTCCTTGGTGTATCCACTTCATATCGCAAATTTATGAAATATATGGCGGAAACGCCTGGTCATCAAATAAGCAATTATAAATTTGAACAACCCCTTACCAGTCTTACTAGAAATTATGATTATTTTAAGCAAATTACTATCTAGCTACTGGTCCTTCTTCCTGATTGTGAAGGGTAAACTACTTCGCACTTGGTCTTGTGTTTAAAAGTAGGGCTATATTGTTTCTGGCAATTCCACTTTGAAAATGCACTTCCTTGCAAAAAGTATTGAGCTGATACTAATACTACTTTGTCTTTATTAGAATTGATTGCAACTTTTTGTTACGTAGATAATACACACTTTAATGATCAAACGATGATTGAGCCTCACAATTGAATTTACACAAATAGATGCATACATAGGTGAATATATTATTACAGTGTTAATTAACTGAAATGATAATAATGTTCATTGTTAGCATGCCTTAAGTTAAATTGTCTGAATGAATGCCAGACCGTATGGGCATTTAAAAAGCTTGAGAACGTGTGATATTCTTGCAGTTATTTTGGATTCGCATATATGTTTAAAGTGCATAAGATATTTATCTGTCAATTACTTGTAAAACTAATTAAATTTATTAAAATACTGGTAGGTTCGTGAAAGATTATTTATATACGCAATTTAATAGTATTGTCCCGTCTCCTGCACATTTGATACTGCTATTAAATTAATTGTATATTTTTTATTCTCTTAGTCATAAGCTTTGTTCGTGATTGGTGAATGGATCTCAAGTACCAGAATATCATCGGTGTTACCTTACTTAGTAAAGTATAACAAAATTATAAATCTAAAATTGTGCAACGATATTGTATATGTACCTCGTAAGGAGCGACCTCAAACTAAATCTAGTCTAAAAAAGATAAATCTTTAATGAGTTTTTGTTTCGTAGCCGGTGCCTGTTACAGTGTCTACATAATTGTCTATTATGCACTTATATTACACGGGTTATCAAATCATTAGTGCATTGTGTTGTTCGTAGAATTTTATATGCCGTTTGACATTGAAAGGAAGCATAATCCTATGGGAAAATATTTAGAAAAATGCATTAATCAATATAATTTGTAACCTAACGACTAATTGACCGGTCTGGGGGGTTAGACAAGGTACATCCGTTCCGTGGCGAATTCGATAAAGCCGTACTAATCATTCGCAAATAAAAAAATGTCTATGGTCTCTACTGCAAACGTCTAATTTTATATTATAATTCTTTTCCATTAACGACATCGCTTTTCGAATGTGACTTTGTCTAGTCCCCCTGTAACGATACAGTAATTTATCTACGTTCCACAGGAGTGCCGCAAGGACCCATTTTGGGGTCATGACACAATAATTTGATCAATGGTACCAGTTTACTGGAACAATTAGCTGCACCATTACAATAGGAATTAGCTTTTAATTACGATAATGACCTTTTCTGCCTATAATCATATTTAAGATTTGTACTTGTAAATTTAACAATCAGTTTAAGATGATTAAGCGATTGGTTCCTGGTAGTAAGTGGAGGATGTAGTGGCCCCTGTATCTCACGCGGTTGCATCTCCTTACACAGGCTTTTGTACACTGATAGAAAAGCTGTATAGTAGCTATATAAAGCTACGTACAATACAAATAAGAATTACGTTGAAATATTAGTTTTCGCATAGTTAATTACAGTTTCGGGAAAAAAGGATTATATTTGAGACTGTCATACAAAAAATATCATAATTATTACATCACTTTTCATACGTGTTGTGTCGTGTACGGATTGATTAGATTTCACATTACAGCACAATTGTGTTCTGAGGTTTAAACGTTAAGAAGACCGGTGTCTTCTTAACGTTGGACCTCAAAACAAAATTGTTCCAAACCCTGTCCCTCAGAACAAAAGACGTACACGACACAACACGTTGGAAAAGTAATCTACTTTTATTTATTTCTTATTTCGGAAACTCAACAGCTTTTTTACTTATAACAATATGGTTACAATAATCGTACACTTTAGCTACTAATAGGGTTTCAAAACATGATCAACATGTTTTATAGGAATAACAGTTTAATATTATTTACTATTTTTTTATTTATTTTTACATATTGAATAAAGGATATGTTAGGAGACACCCGTTTCAGTCTGAATCTCACCCACATACATCTTATATGTAAAAAGTAGTTTAATGCTATCAAACAACTTATAGTCAAGCAAGCAAGCAAATAAATCGAGGTTATAAAGATAGGCCCTTAATATCAATAGCGCTGAATCGCAATGAAGAAGAAAATTGAGATTGTCCCACTGAAGATTATCGATTTGATCTTATCTTTTATAGACTTTCTAAAAGTGCTTAAGAAGCGAACCAACTTAATTGTCCACTAAAGGTTATTAATAGTCATCTAAAAAAAACTCGTGAATCCATTAGTCAATTTCCGAGTTCAATCCCCTGAATAACTTTTAAGATTTTTATTAGGACAATACTGAAGTGGATCAACAGGAGCACTTTTTAGACGTATGCACTGTTGTTGTAGGAGACTTAACTTACTTACTTACTTTTGTAACTTATCTCTATATCTTACACTACACAAATAATTTTAAGAAAATTCAACTCTTTGTATCTGTTAGCTTTAAGTAAGGTACAAACTTAATAATAATAACAATGACGTCCGGTCGTTTTCACGCGGTATGCCTCCACTAGACGCTCATTTTTACCGCGGTATATAAGGCTCATATTGTTTTTTACCCGCACAGTAATCCCAAACTCGAACGAATAAACAACTAGATAAGTGTGTGATGCAATAAAGTTAGATATAAAGTTAAAGTGAAAATGTATTGGACAATTAAAAGTGTTTATGTAGTGTGTTTGTGTGCGGTAGTAAGGACTCAAGTTATTCCTGGAAAAGCTCGAGCCAATGATGGTGATTATAACAATGTGAATCCTGATGGATCGTTCGATTTTGGGTAATTATATTTTGCTTTTTAAAATTCGATGGATTGGAATTATTGATTTTTAAAGTTGGAATTTGATAATATTAAATAAAAAAAGAATGTGCATTGTGAATACTAAATTCTAATTGAATTTAGTAAATACTATTTTCATATAAATAAAACTAATTTAATATAATCATAGCTTCTACTTTTTCATCTTTATAAATTGATAGTTTTATGAATGAAAAAAGATGAAAAGCTTACGGTTAATAAATTAAATTAGGTACTTAATTTTAATTTTATGCTGTATTTTAACATCATTTACTAAGTTAAAGTAATTTTAATCAATATTTCATATTCCCAAAAAAAGAAAACAATTTCTTTTAATTCTTTATAATTTTTAAACAATAGTTTTAACCATCCCTAAATTTTGAAGTAACTTCTTATCTTTTTCTACCAATAGGGTATAATTTTTTAAAGCTTACCTAATATTAAAATATCGCACTCTTTTCAATCAATTTTACTTTCAAATTCTATAAATATAATAATCACCTCATTCATGAAATAATAATAAAAAAGTATCAACAATTTAAATGCAAATTTGCATAAATTCTTATCAACATTTATCAGCAATCTCACTCAGCAGCTAAACGCTCAAGGACCACCAATCTTCTATTGTCAACGGTTTTTTTTTTAAATTATCGTTTGAATAGTAATCGCAAAGGCCACTGTATGAATGCTATCTGATCGTAGGTATGCGAACAAAGACCGAGGGGGCACCTACCATCTCGCACATGGCAATACCAACGGGGTGGTCGGAGGAAGATTTGGTGCTAAGGATCCAGCTACCGACACAGTGAAGGAGACAGTTTACACTGCAGGTGCTAGAGGGTAAGTCGACCTTAGACTGTTTAATATCTTGGGGAAGTTCATACACAGCAACCGGACGAATAATAATAATAAAAAACGTTATTCTTGGTATAGTGCAAACCTGAAAGTAGTTTGCTCGGAATCAGTAACACATTCCACTGAGGTAGTTTTTGGACTATGTTATTTTTTTCTATTAATTAATTATTCATTCATTAAATAGTTCATTAATCATTCTAACGGTCCAAATCCTGTTCACAATACGATATGAAATGAAATCATCACTTATTTTTCAAAAAAAACCGTGGATTACGTACTACGCTACGCAATGAGCACGAAGAACACACGACAACTGTAATCCACATCCATCCAATATTATAAATGTGAAAGTAACTCTGTCTATTTGTCTGTTACGCTTTCACAGCTCAAACAACTAAACCGATTTAGATGAAATTTGCTATGAAGATAGTTTGAGTCCCGGGGAATGACATAGGATAGTTTTTATCGTGATAACCGACATCGCGAAATCTAGTGGCTTATAACTCTGCAGTTCAGTTTTCAATATTCTCATTTTCTTTTTTTATATGATTTTTTGAAGTAATAATCTTTTTGGGGCGCCTGACCTTTGCACTATATCAAATATAACCTTGTATATATTAGATAAATTACATTTAGATATATACTAGATATATATGGTCATCACAGGTAGATTTATCGTTAGTGGTAATCAAACCCACGAGCTCTGGCTTCTAATCAGGGGCGTAGCTAGCCGTAGACGGGCCTTAGCGTTAGGGGTAGGGGGTGTCGAATGGCCTAACCGGACAAAGAATGTTCGGGCCCCTGTAGGCCCCTTATCATTAATACGGCTGATATGGCGGTAGCTACGCTCTTCCATTTAACCACTAGACTAGCAGGTCAGTCAACCAACTTTGTTGAGCATTACGGCCGAATATTGAAACGTCAATCAACTTTGAAACGCTGTCACTGTCACTTCAAGGTCATAGATATATTTAATATTATGCACGACTCAAAATTAGTCTTTTAAGTACCTATTTAAGAATTAGTCTAGTCATTGATGAAGACCCGCTTACAGGATTAGCAAGGATAAGCAATGTTTAAGGAAACCTTAATATAAAAATACAAAAAAAATTACCTGATACCGGACGTGGAAGTGCGTACGACTGCTGTGCAAGAGATTGTAATAGGTTCGATTCCTACATAGTTTAGAGTTTTACATGATTTGAAACCGAGTGTTGTTGTACTTTGCTTCAGTTGAATGTAGTTATGATTGAAAATTCCCACGCGATACAGTACTTTTGGAAAACAAGAAAAATTAGGTACGAGTAGGTATCGAAAAAGTGTTTCGAATTTTTTGATGTTTTTGATGACGATGGGCTAAAAGTTGCCTATTGACATAGCTTAAATTCCCATTGGTCACCAATAAAAATGCAAAACCGAGTATGTAATAGGTATGGGTAACTTAACTCAAAATCAATCAATCCATCAGCCCGTATCAGTCCACTGTTGGACATAGGTCTCTCCCAACTTACGCCACTATCCATCCAATTCATTACAGCGACCTTCTTTAGGTCGTCGGTACATCTGGCTGGGAGTGGTACCTACTACCTTTCATGTACCGAGTCGCAGTCTCCACTCTAGGACTCGTTTGCTTTATCGGACCATCGGTCCTTCGGCAAATGTGGCCAGCCCATTACCATTTCTTCAAGTCTTCATTTCCTATACCAATGTTGCTGGAATTCTAGCTTCCTTGGTGACGCAGTGTTGGTGCGTACGACTGTTGTGCAGGAGGTTGTGAGTTCGATTCCCACAAGAGACAGAATTTTGCGTCATATGGTTACCGTGTTACTTTGTGTCTAACAATAATAGGAAGAAATAAATTTGTAATTTGCTACGGATGTGGCCCCGAAGTTTTCCATGGTATCCTGGCAGATCCCACATAGAATTCAGGCAAAATCCTGTTTTCTTTTATATAATGTAAGTAGTTAAGTTAGTGTAAGTTACTATGGGTTTGGCATCGTCACTTCCGTGTACAAAAATCCTCTAAATAAATAAGAAAAAAAAAATGCAATTACTGCCAGAAAAACTGTAATCAATGAATGTTCGTCTTCAGTTTTCGCGCGAAAGGCCCAAATGTCCATCGAATCATGGACTTAGACCAGCGACCCAGGGGAAACATCGGTAACAAAGACGACCCCTATTTTGACCCTAACGAGGACCCTAGCTACTCTTTCAAGATAGACACACGAACATACACGAAGAATGAGAACGCGGATGCTAGAGGTGATGTCACGGGTAAGTGAATTGATTTTTTTCGTTTTAAGCTATTGCATAGCTTTTATCGCGGGCTTTGAGCGCGGCGACCGAATCAAGAAATTCCGTAACAAAAATCAAACCTAACACCCCCACTCCGCCTACCATGTAGCTCGGCCGAGCGTTCGCTTAACGTATATATGTATATGGTACGACTGTACGAAGCTCTCACGGATCGAGATGAGCTGCTCCGAAATGTAATGAAAAGAAAAAAAAATACTGCATAAATAAAAAATAAACAAATAATTAAAATTGCATAAGTTGCAGTCCCCGAGTGCCACACCAATTTTATTTTTTTTGTTTATCGATTTGTTTACGATTTTGCTTGTTTATCGCTATGCAGCCTACGTCAGTCGTCGCAGACCTCGGAAACGGCGCCATACATTCTCATATTCTGACTATTGTCGCATCGGACGCTCGCGTCACCCGCAAGTCATGAGTCGCGATGCACGGAAATAAACCTTTAATGTATAGAATAAAAAAACATAAATTGCAATATTAAAATTATGGTCTTCGATTCATGTGCGTGAATCAAATCTATGTGTCTATCGCTCGAGTGAAGTACCTACGTAAGAAAGTTGCCTTTTGTACTATCGGTACTCTTTGTAATAACTAAATACGCCAATCAAGATAGTTGACGTATTATAGAAGCTTATTTATGCAACTTGTTTTTTTTTACAAATTGTTTCCTATATTTATACAGGGTGATTTTAATATACCTACAGTACTCCAAAAGTAATAATGCGCATAGAAATCTTCGGAAATCTTCGTCATTGTTCGGCAACGGTCGTATTACCCGAGCGTCGAAAGACGATATTTATATAGAGTGGTTAAGAGCAATTTCTCTATGCCTAATTTTATATATTATGTGTTTTGTGCTAAAACAGATTTGATTTACCTGTAACGAAATTTGATTCGATAATTCCATGTAAGTAAATAGCGAAAACGCTACAATCATTGTTGGAGTGATTAGTTTTCAAGTGTCTTACCGAAGTTGGTGTAATTATGGAGGAAAAGGTTTAAATAACATAAGGTTTTATTAGAAGGAGAAAAAAACGTTTTCAAATAGAGGTTTACATAAAATATAATCAAAATCTCAGTTCAAATTTGTTTACAGCACTAATCATTCCAGAAAAATAATACAATTATAAAAAAATTAATCAGAATCGAGGAAGACCTCTATTCCCGACATCGCAGATTCATCAGAAGTTTCATTATGCTCTTGTTCATTTACACTTTCCTCACTGCTATCACCTGTGTAAATAATCAGTTTATCGGAATAACTATCGATTCTTGGCTCAAATTTTCTATATTCATCTTCGCATTGAACCGCATGATCAGAAACTTTTTTCCATTCTTCTGGTCCTATTTTATTGATTTTTTCTAATATAGCATCTTTAACTGACGTCACAGTCATTGCAATATTTCTCTTGGCCACGTGTTGCTTTATTTGGGACCAAATATTTTCAATAGGGTTAAAATCGGGATGATATGGTGGCAATCGTATAATTTTATGCCCATGTTCCTCCATTATACGGTCAATGGCAAATTCTGTGTAATTTTCTTTGTATCTTTGTATAATTTTATACAAATCGGGTTTCAGTTTCTTTGGGTCATGCGGAATGTTGTGTTGTTGTAACCAAGCTGTCATTTGTGGTTTAGATGTGTTTGAGTTTGGTGGTTTCACAGACAGCTTATTATGATATGGGGCGTTGTCTATTACCAACACACTATTAGGAGGCAAGTTGGGAATCAATTGATTGCGTAGCCAAGTTTGATAACGTTCCGCGTTTATTTCTTTATGATAGTCACCTTCTGAGTCGACACATTTATGTAACATTAGAGCCCCTGGGACGAAGCCTTTTTCATTGCCTGCGTGTACAATAATTATTCGCTCTCCTTTGGAAATGGGTTGTTTGATACCTTTTTTGTTGCTATCTTGCCAAGTTTTACCCTTAGTATGTGATGTGTGCACATACGACTCGTCCATAAATACTATGTTTCTACCAGAACTCCTCAGCTGTTGTATTTCTCTGAGATATTTGATCCTTTTTAGGCGTATATCATGTTTTTCCATAAGTAATTGTCTGTTATTATCAGTTTTCAGAAACCTAAACCCCATGTCTTTCAAGATCAACCTTAAAGTCTCGGCACAGCCTTTGAAATTAATAGCTTCGATCAACTTTATTCTTAAATTATTTACAGTTGGGAGTTCTTTCAGCGTCAATTGAAAATTGTATATCATATTACGAATAACACAGTAGTCGAAATCATCAAGTACCAGCCGAAATCTACTTTTAGGTCTTCCTTTTTTCGGTGTAGAAAATTTCTTTGATTGATTATGTTTTTTTTCGTTTAAGATATTACTCAAAGTTCGTCGCGAAATTCCTGTAGCTTTTGTAACACGGTCTTGAATTTTTTTAAAATAACCATCATGGTCTCTGTTGAAAACATTGGCTTCATTTAAGAAATAAAGGTACACATTAAATACCATTTGCCGTGCTTGTGAATTAAGCGGTTTTCCACGTTTAAATTTATCCATTTTGGAAGAATTCGTCTGAAAGAAAATGGCATGGGCAGAGTTAGGTATATATTTTTTATGCATGTTTATCTATTTATTTAATTTAAATAAATCTCATTTTTTAAATGTTTTTCTAGTACTTAATATGTATTTAATGTAGGTATTTTATTTTTTTAATATTAAAAAAACGTGAAATATGTTATTTATTTTCCTTTTTTCAAAATATACTATTTAAATCTGAATAAGCTAATTAATGTTGAAATTATATTTACCAAGAAGGGTGTGTAATAGCAGCTCTATATATTTCCACAAATAGAGAACACGTGCAGTCACTACCAATATATAAAGACGACTGACAGACATTTCGCTGACCGGCGACAGCTGCCGAACGCCCGATTTGTTTTCGATTGTGCACACATGATATTGACTCCTATCTCTTTTAAACAAGGTGCAAAATGCAAATGCCTTGTTTAGGGCTCTTACGATTCCATGATTCGAGTGTTTCCGGGAATACGACAATTAGCGAAGATCTGCATGTGCATTATTAATTTGGGAGTACTGTACTTATAATCTCCCGCTCTTGGCAAATAACTTCGTGATATAATTTTTAAAGAAATATTTACAAATTCACCCTTCACCACCTACCACCTACTTTTGTCGTAAAACCATCTACCGTGTGGTAGATGGTTTTGTGGATGGATCTGAGAGACCCTGCAATAAAATCGATGTTTCTTTGGCAGGTTTAGGGCCTAAACCTAACAATATACAACGATTTTACTCCAGTAAAATAGATGGTAGGTGGTTAAGGTCATAACTCCAAAAACAAGTACAGCTGCCTCTGCGGCGCGGTGGGAGTGTGTCCGACTGCTACGCAAGAGGTCGTGGGTTAGATTCCTACATGGGATACCACTTCGGTGGATATACTTTGTGTCCGTAACTTGTATGTTTGTAAAGTCTCCCGCGACACAGGCCTGGTAACTACCCTACTGGGGAAGTCGTTTTTCTTATATAAAAAAAGAAAAAAAAGTGGTAGGTGATTATGGGTTAATTAATTCAATATTTTCCAAAACTGATATTATAAAATTGTCTAGTGTTATGTAAAGAAGCAGCGCAGCAGGCAGTTATTAGTATATTAGTTATTACAAATCACGCTGTATATTTAAATTAATTTATATAAACAACTTTCTAACTACCTAGATAAGGAAGGACCTAAGTAGGTACTACACAGAATACGAACATTATAATAATATAAGAAAATTTATCTTATTACATTCCAATTCGAAAGATTGAATATATACTCGTATACTAATAATAAAAAGCTGAAGAGTTTGTTTGTTTAAATGATATAATCTCAGGATTTTTTCAATTCGGATCAGTAGTTGGTCCGGATTAAAAAAATCTGTAACTGTTGAATAGCCAATTCATCGAGGAAGGCTTTAGGCTATATAACATCACGCTACGATCAATAGGAGCGGGGCAGCAACGAATAATGTTGCAAAAACGGGAAAAATTTACGTAGTCAGTTATTGATTAATTTAATTGAAGATGTCGTGAGGAAAACCTCTGGTGATATGACTAAAATATCGATGAAGTATACAACTTGAATACATCTAAATAAAGAAATTGTTACTAAACTATTAACTGCTTTCACGATAAGCGCATCTGCTTGTAATGACATGTTTTTGTACATTCCTATGTATATCACACAAAATAATTTAGAAAAACATGACATGCCATACGACTGTGGCCGCGACTTGGTTTTATTACATTAGTACCTACACCTAGAGTATCTAGTGCACCTCTAAAATGTTATTTTTTAAACAATGGGTATGTAGAATGTACCTCATCTGTATTATAATATAGGTACTATACCTACTATACTTATAGTATTTGAACTTTTGTTTGGGTGGGACACTGCATGGGCTAGGTACCTAGAAAGAAAGGAAGAAAAAAAAACCGGCAAGAGAGACCATGCTGAGGGATTTACAGCCTTGAAAAATCGCAAATTCCATCTTGCATCACCTTTTCACCAAATTTCATCAATATTCATTGAGTAGTCTTTGAGTAAAATGATACAGATGGACAGACAGACAGACGTACACGACCAAACTATAAGGGTCCCGTTTTTGCAATTTTGGCTACGGAACTCTTCAAAAATATTTTTTTTATTTGTCATAGTGCACTTATAACAAGGTAATTATAAAACAAGTAGGTACTTAATGCAATTTGGCGCCGGACAAATAGGATCTACGTCAGCTATTGTTTCCAGTCCGAAAACTGCAACGCTGATATCATTCTCTTTACTTTTATTCTGATAATACTTAAGATTTCGTGAAATATTAAACCTCACGGACTAAGTTTCGAGTAACTGCTGTGCCATAATTCAAAATGTGGTGTGTGAAGTTTACCATACATCGATTTTCAAGAGTTTTTCGTACAGTCTAGTTCGGACTCACAATCGAGAGTTACGGGATCGAATTCCACCCATGAGCCATACTGTTAGTAAGTTATTGTTGAACGTAACAACGTCATAAGAAAATACTGATGGAATGCGGACGCATCGCTCACTCAAGTAGGAGAGAGAAGGATGTCGAACGCTGCCGAACGCGGAGGCCGATTTTGCCTCTTTGTCGCTCGTTCCGCGCTCTCGCTTGCACTTAAATGGAACGCCTCAGAGCGAGGTAACGCCTCATGAGTCATGTTTTTTCGTGCGTTCAGCCGGCTCCATCGAATTATAAGACGTTGTCACGTCAAAAAAATGACTGTAGCACCTGAAGCCATTACCCAAGACTATAAATACTGCTACATGTTCTGTCATGTCCAGGTCATTACTCCTTCGTGGATGACGTTGGTGAACGACACGAGGTGTCGTACATAGCAGGACGGGACACAGGCTTCCATGTATCATCAGCACATCCTGACAACCCAAGCATTATTGGGTCTCCCTTCCATCGAGTGCCTTTAGTCAGGGGTGAGACTAAGGCTAGAGGAAGAACTGCTGTCCAAAGGGGAAGAGATGGATCTTATAGGTAATAAGTTATTTTTATCGTTTTTTTAATTCATCATGAAGACGAAGCAGGTCATCATGACTGTTATCGTCAACGACGAGGTCCACGGTCAACGACAGGCACGACCTTCAGTAATAAGAAGGGAAGATGTCATGATAATTACTTTGAATTGCGTGAAAAGACTATGAATTAATTTATGAGTTTGAATTGCGAAAAGGTTATTATATATTATGTTTTGACAAACTTATTCATCGTATTTTATGTAAGTCCCTACCTAACTGATTTATTTTCATCAGATTTATATCAGCTGGCCCTGATCAAAGGAGGACTGAGAGTAGTGACTCAGCCGGCAACGTCAGAGGATCCTACACGTTCCTTGATGATAAAGGAGTTCAAAGGTAAGTTCAAGTATTTTGTGGTATTTCTACGCGTCTTTTTATTTATTCCATATTTGGCATAACAAATAATTTACATATAGATTTAAGGGGGACACTGACTTACTGTAAACACAGTTGTACTAGCTCAGGAGCCATTGAACCAAATAGCTATGATAGTATACGTGGAGATTAATATATATAAAAACATGCAATGATCTTTAAAAAAAACTAAAGCAATTCTCTTCCCAACAGAACTGTCAACTATATAGCGGGTCCTGGCATCGGATACCGTATCGTCAAGAACAGCAACGACCCATACATACCACCATACTTCCCCACTATACCAAGCCCATATGACCCCGAGTTTGTCAACGCTGGCTCCAAATACGGAACTGGAAACCCACCGCCTCCGTCCGCGGATGATGTCTTCAAAGGTAACAAAATTGTACAAATTATACATAGATAAATAAACCAAAAAACTAACATATCAATCTACCCTTAATCAAAAGCGCTTATTACACTACACTGAATTATGACAGTCTTAACTCTACTAATTCGATTTGCTGGTGTTACTTCCATCCAATACCCTTAGCTATTGGATGGAAGGATCTAAGGAGGAGGAAATAAGGTATTGGAGGAAGGAAGGATGGAAGTAACACCAAGCCAGAAATGTACTTAAATTGATTTAGCCTGTCTAAATTCAGTGTAGTCTGAAATCAAATAATACAAAATGAAGAACATTCTACCTTCGAATGTCTCTGTCACACGCTGATAACGATCAGCCTAATACTGTGAAAAAACAGGAGATAAGTTGTTTCAAAGAGGTTTTCTTTGTGATTAATAAATCCGAGGGAAGAGACTCTCACTCCTATTACTATTGATTATGTACTCTAGAAACAAGCTTTACGAGTATCTCAATTAAACTGACTAAAAACCTCACAGTGCTCTGTCACAGCTGCCAACTATACTCAAGGGTGGATGAGTCCATTGCGAAATTCGCGACACCTTCTGCAAGCCATAGCCGCTGATCTAAAGACGGCATCGTCACGATTTTATATGTAAATCTATTATTTTAACAGGTCCCGATGGTACTGCAGCTTCTGGCCACGTGAAACCCCCTCCATTCCCAGTTAGTGACTCAGAACGACCAAGCACCGGTGTATCGGCACCAGGACCCATCTCCTCCGAAACTAACCCTGAAGAACCTAGTGATACCGGGTACAACCCACCCCCAAGCTTCGCTCAGAGCCCACCCAGTGGAGACATAGGCTACGTCGACGAAGATTCGGCACCACCGGGATCTTTTGGACCCCCCCAGCCGCAAGCCACAAAAGGACCAGGTGATGAATAGTACCGGCAATGATTGATGTTAGTGATCTTGTTTTTATTTGTAAGGGAAAATATCGCTTTAATCGCCTTCCTTGACTGACATATGGAAGGCGTAGTCATTCAGGCTAACCATAACTGTCTCGAGGAAGCTGATTTCAGCGATGGAATAACGACTTTTTTGGGAAAACTTTTCAAAGAGTTCTGACGTCACAACTCTGTTGAAACGTTTTGATTTGGTTAATAATAAACATTATTATTCTTTTTTTAAAAGGGGCTTGTTAAATATATTAACCGAAGTCAAAAAAGTTGTTCCTTGAGTGACACAAGATCACAATTCAATCCGCTTGCGAAGTCTGGAGTTGCACTCGAATATTATTTATTATATTTGCTTGATCGCAATAAATATTATTCATAACCAATTTGGTTTTTATTACACCAACACCTAGCGGCACGCAGCACATACGCACCGAGCAAAATATATTAATTTATAGGAAATTTGAAATGATTCAACAATTGCAGGCATACCGGTCCGTCCTCCGAGCAAGCCCTATAGACCGACGAAGAAACCTTATGTGCCACTAAAACCTTTCCAGACAACGAATGACATTAGCCATCATGATAGTGATGATGATGGCGGTGATAGCAATACTCCACAGTTCGCTGTAGGCTTTAACATAAACCGTAACAATAGGCCAGGGACTACTATTATTAGGAATATAGGGCAAGATTACTTTGGCGTTGCTCCCGGTGTTTCTGTTCGGGCACATGTGCAAAGCATTGACTTATATCCTTTCGGTTCGAAGCCCATATCTCCATCGGAAGCTTTAGAGAACGACCAAACATAACACTTTGAACAATATACGGTTTCTAAACACAAACTAATATAACACAGCCTGTAAGTATTGTAATTTAAAAAATAAATATGTCTATAATTCTTTCAGTGTTTGATTTCGCGCATTTGCGGGTAGGATTAAAATAAATAGAAAATGATAGCTACAGTAGGATCAGCGTAATTTTACCGGATTGAGGTTGACGAAAATTGGTAGCGCAAATGTATTTTTTAGTAGTAGGTGACAGACGGCGGGGGGCGGGGGCGGTAACTAAACCAAGAGAATTAGAGATGCGATTACGCATTACATTGTCATCATTAATATTACTAGCTCATGTTTTTTGTATTTTTTTTCGTAAAGAAGTTGTTTTTTAAACTTTCTTTAGTATTTATTGTAACTGTTCTAAATTTAAACGTTTATGAACTGTTCTAAATTTAAACCTTTTTACAGTATTTTTATATAGTTGAATAAAATTTTGTTTTAGTATTTTTAATCGATTAAACATAACTAATCGTTTTCGTAAGTAATTTTAGGGTCGCATCTCTATGACATGCGCGAATGTAATATGAACCTAACTTCAATCCGGTCAAGTTACGTTGATCCAACTGTATATATCATGTCAATAACAACAGTTATTGACTATTTTTTATTTTATCTGTTCACAGATTTGTCTTAGTTAAATACAAAATAATACACTTACCTACCTACACTATACAAAATTGATTGTTTACACTAAACACATTGTCTAGGTATAGTTTTAAATTGTAACGGAGCTCGGCAAGCAGCCCGACCCGGGCTCGCGCGATACTAAAACGCAGTTTACGCCTATTCACACGCTCGTGTTTGTGCCCGTTGAATGTCGCTTTGAACGCGTAGCGTGCAAACCCACCAAAAGCGTTTTACGCGACATATTCAATATCTGTAAGAGTTGGTAAAAATGGTTCAAAAAAATCACTAGAAATGGTACGTGATTCGTTGATGCACATGAAGACTAGGAGGAACAGAATTGGAGCCTAATGTGCAGTAAAATAAATAATGTGTTCATAAAATATAGCAGCACACTTGAACACCCATGGGCGTCGCCAGGATTTCTTTTAGGGGGTTATATTTTAGGCTCTTGGTTGCATCTATCTGGTGCAAGATTTTTGATGTAGTGGGTATGATGTAGACGTATCTACAATTCTACATCGTAATCTTGCGACATTGTGTTATTCTTGAACTACTTATTTCACCCAAATAAACCAAAATAAATGCCTTACAGGCAAATTTTCGACAGAGCTGTGCAAATACACCTTGTACCCTACTGCCGGCGCCCATATCATAGACTAAGCCAGGGTATGGTATTTGTGGTGTTGCTAGTAATGGATGTTAGGTAAAATATTAGGTTTATAACTCTACAAGAACTTGTAGAGTTATAACGGTATCACGTGCAGTGATACCGTTATAAGTTGCGTTATTTTGGAGCAATAAATGTGAAGATCGATTTACGTGTCGGGGCTGTTGCACTGCCAGTTTTGCCATCATTGTTCGAAGTTTGGCACAGTAAACATCTGCTGAGAATTGCTTGACCAGACACCATGAAGATAGCACCAAGCAGTCACCATTACCTTTAAATTTGTTTTTAGGGCACTGTTGTGGCGTTTGATCTGGGTCAGCCTTAGCATTTATCGCTTGCCTACAGCTATCGTAAAGAATTCATTTTTCGTTATTTGATTTGATGCAAATGAGACAATATTGTAGGTAAGGTAATGTGAATCCATTCCGCTAATTCCTGAATAGTTTGACTTGAATCGGCTTCCAACATCTTCTTCAATTCAGCGTTATTAAAAATTAATACAATAATTGCATTTTTGAATACAATTATTGTATTCAAAAATATGTAGCAATAACAAAAGCCGTAATAGTTCTTTAACTAGCGGCTAGATGGAGACGCATGCAGTAAAGGATAGAAAAGTTTGAGGTTTAGTAAAATAGCCCAGATAGGTGGTTTGATTCCGGCCCCGGTTTGGCATATGGAAGTCTCGGGTTCGATTCCTCGGTCTGGATTCCAATTTCTTAAAAATGCAATTATTGTAAAAATAAAGATAGAAATACAATTTTCAGAAAAATGCTGTAACTAGCATAAAATGGTTTGTATCTAAAATATGTACTATATACTAACATATAAACTTTCGCTGATTGATTGATGATTATAATTGTTTATTATATTACACGGGAATTATTTACCTATATATTGTTTACCTTAAAATTGCTTGACGTTTCGACCAGGTTGCACCGGCCGTGGTCACAAGCGGACTGATGCAAACAATGCGCGTGAATTCCTTTATAATAAATAGTTATAAGATGTATACTCTAAATTACAAAGGATTTAAAATAGTAATACAAATCAATAAAGTTAATATTTTCCCACAACAGCGGCCAAGTTGTGTGACGCTCGCACGAATTTGGTACCACACAATGTCCTGTCTTATTATCTGCTTCATACAAAACGCACACGCAGGCAGAAACCTATAGAGCGTACTTTGGCTTAGCTTAAGCTTAGCATAAGTCAAACTTGAAGTAAATTTTAACAAAGCAAATGCTGACCGTTGAAATTATTAGTCATAGCGCAAGCTTAGCATAATCTTAGAAGATTATATCCACAAAGTCAAGGGTCAGCGCGTGCTTTGTCAAGTTTTTTGTAATTTTAAACTGAAGCTAAGGTTGATATAAGACGAAGTATGCTCTATAGATCTCAGCCATAGACATGGTCATAGACCCGCATCTATATCTATGTGTACGTAAGGCGTAGAATCGGAACAAGACGGACCAGAGACAGAGCGAGTGCCACGCTCACACGCTGTCGGATGCTCGTTTTTTCACGCGAGTGTTAGTGTAAATATAAAAGTCGCGGTACATAATGAGCGTTCCTTCTGCACTCTTTTTATTTTGTGGTAGAGCTCAATTTGAAGGCAAAGGCCTTTGAATGCAACCACCACTACCAATTACGGCCTTAATATCATTAAAATAATAATATCTTGGGACAACCACACAACGCTATCTGAGCAGAGCTTGTACTATGGAAACTAGACTGATTTTAAAATACTTACATATTATAGATAAATGACACCCAGATACAAAATAAACCATCGTGCTCATCACATATATTTTTATACTGGGTGGGGATCGAACCCACGACCTCCGGCTTAACCACTAGGCCAACAGGCCAGTCGATAGGTCGGTCATTCTATCACGGTTTTCTTTTATATTTTAGGTACAAATTCGAAACTAATAAAACAACATTAGAATGTTTTTTAAAAATTTATTCGAACAACACGACTGTAATAACAAAATGCAAAATAGTAACTGTTACAAGGAGTTGGGTTGCTGTGTGCGATGTCTCTCCATGCTTCACTCCCGTAGTCACTCCATTATACAATAACGATCGATTTATTGACTTTGACAGTAGACAACACAATAGGAAGATTTTAGAATAAAAGTTTAGGTGGGTCATGTTCCTGTTAACTCCAACGGCATCGAGCAATTTCGATAGTGAACCCACTCCTAACACAAGCCATCGATCATAGCTGGAGGGGTTAACAGGATTGCTGTACAGTGTACAGTAATGTGGGACCAAAATCCCACATTGCATAGTTATCTTAAAAAAAAAAATAAGCAATTTAGATCACGGCGGTCCATCTCGCAGCATAGCTTTATCTCATAAAACCAAATCAATTACGAGTCGCAATTGGCAATTACAATTTAAAAATAAATAAGAAGTTAGTTATGATGAAGTTAGTTCTCTGTTCTCTCATTCTCAGTCAGAGAAAACCGCAAATAAAAGGCGCAGGATCGACGGCTTAACGTGCTCTTCGAGGCAAAGAGGAATATTTTATTAAAAAGTGACATTATCAATTTTTAATAAAAGACTTGCTGTTTATAAACCCAACTTTCATAACGTTTCTTAAACTTCACCGTGTTATAGACTCTTCAAAAACAACACTGACATTTAAAAAAAAATATTTGTTAATATCATGTTGTCTAATGTTAAAAAGCCAATAGAATTAATGAAAAGGGCATAACAAAGTTAACAAGAATAGGATTATTAATGGAAGGGTTAACTTTGGCAATTTCAATTATTAGTGAAATACAGGAAAGTTATTGTGGTTAAATAAATTTAGTCTAAATAGATATAATTTTTATATAATTAAGTACCTAACTACTTGATTGTGAAATTGATCAAACAATGTCTAATATTTTTCTTAATAATTTCAAAAATGTATAATATTGGTTACAGTATCTAGGATATTTAAATAAATTTAATTATTAATGTAAATATTGTTAGATTTTTAAAGAAATAAATAACTATAGTACACGTACGCAAAGTCTACTATTTTTTTAAAACAAAGTTAACCAAAATTTGACAGTAATATTGTGCCTACTTAACCCGTCACTGCTGTATGTCCTTTTAAAAGCACATCGGGTATTAAGACTACAAAAAAAGGTCGAGTCCATCATATACCAAACATCTCCATCATTTTTATAATAACTAACTATAATGCTACAACAGACAGTTTCTTACTATTTTCTTTATAGTACTATAGAGAAATCTAGAACATTGTGTAGGAACTAACTAAATGAAAATATGATTCACTTATAAAAAATACAGACTGACTGAAAATCGAAATATATATCCTTAAATATATTTTTACTACAGTAAATAAACTTTAATGAACAGAAGCTTTGCTCCTTAACCTTATAGCTAGGTATGTATATAAAATTTTCTATTTATATAGATAGAAAAACATTACATAGAAAAAGACTATAAAAGGCAAATTAGCAAATCACAAGAAGAAGCCGTTTTGAGCGAATAATTTTATGTGCGTGCTTACAATTAGATACAAGGGATATATACAAAGAATTTTAGACCGTATTCCCTAGGCCATAATGTTCATAATACAGCCACAAATCATGCCGCTTAGTAATAAATCGACTTTTTTGGGCAAAATCATGGGCTATATCATTTGTTTGGTTTTTAAACTCATCTAAATATACAGTAAGATGAGTTAAATGACCAACTTTCATTCTACAGATGGAAATTTTAGACATGTGTAAAGCTACGAATGAAGTAGGTACTACTTTTATCATTCTTGTATAGGGGACCTATATATCTCCGATACATAATTGGGCCCAGGGCTTTACAAATAATCTATTAGCTAAGTGTCATTACATTTTCATCCGTAGAAGTACCACTCACGCTAGTATTCCGTCTCTGTCACATGTTAAATGTGTCAATAAGGCAGAGAGAGTTTTCATAGTTCTGCTTTAGTAATTTAAGATGTTGTTTTACCCATATTTTATATAATTTATGTCTACTTACTAATTCAGATCTCGTGTTTTAAATATATTTTAACATTATTTGTGCTAACAAAATTGAATTAAGTATAAGTTTTTATTTTCGTAAATCATCATTTTTCGAATTTCTAGGCTAGACACGCAAATTGAGTTTTTGCCGAACGGCGAAAGAAGCTGCGCCATTTTAACGTACGTCAAAAAGAATACGTTCCGACGACTTGGCGTTATACGAAAAATACAATTGAAAACCAAATGTTACCTACAGCTTTGGCCCACGGCTAATGACTTGTAGTACGTGCCTAGTCTTTTCATAGTAAAAATCTACTAAGACGAGTTTTTAATAAATAAATATATTTATGATAAAACAGTGTCGATGTATTAAAATGGTTACAAAAGCTTTTACGTATGTTTATAATTATTTACTTGTCTAATGAACTCGAATTATGGGTACTAAAATTTACTATGGACTGAATAATGCTTGTTCACATTAATTTCACAGCCAATATTTAACCTACCGCATTTACTATTTCATTTATTACACTTTTTTCAAACTATATTCAAGGTGAAAACCTTTTAGACATTATTAAGTGTCTATTAATTTCACGGCTGGCATTCAAAGGGTTAAGAGAGACAAATTATACTATCGCTATGTCTAAATAAAACTGTCTCTAGATAAGTTATATCGTTTCTGTCGCTTTGAAAGGTATTGGAATTGAATATAACAACAATATTTAGCGTGAAAGCTGAATTATTTTTAAATACTGACAACAATTTTTCAGCTAATTTCTTCACGAGTATTTATTGTACACTTTAACAACAAAATCTTATCGATTCACGCAATTACATTTATTTTCACACCGCTGTGAAAATAATGACAGGTCAGTATTTCGCCATTTTCACAACTTACATACACTAACATTGTGATTAAGACTTTCGTAGTATACATCCTACAAAATAATAAAAACACTTTGGAAGTCTTTCAAGAATTTTGATTTGGGATAGAGTTTGGAGACTAAGAGATGATAATCTTTTCCTAGTTTTCCATTTCTTTGAATGTGACTTTCACTCTAGGGGCGCCGAGTAATATATCTTCTACATAAATCTTTACCTAATCTTATCATCGGATATTGATAGGCTTGTCAAAACAAAAATCAACCAACAGCTCTCAAATCTATGTATTTGACAGCTTTGTCAATTAGTTTGTCTTTAACAAGCCTTTCAAAAGTCATGTTTATGATTACCGTTAAACAATATAAATAGTTACTGCAACTATTGCGCTTTTATTATGTTTATATAGGTATGTTCATTAGGTGTCTACGTTAGACCCTGGCCGCACTACGGTTAAACGCGAGATTTTGTGATACAAGGAAACTAATACAAGCGGCCTCACAGCGAATGTTCCCCGCAACTTTTGCTTGTAATGTTGAAAAAACGTAGTGCGGCATGAGCCTTACTCAAAATCGAGGTTTTTTTTATAAAAACGCACAGTTTGCAGTCTGGAAATACCTTAACATCCCTTTTTCATAGTTTTTAAGGTTATATTAGTACACGAAGACATGTTAGCCACCAAACACACGATTAAAATATTTTATATTTAATTTTAAAACAAATTGGCAACATTTTACAATGACGTTAAAAAACTTGGTTTTTGTGCACTTTTTGTAAAATTAAGTCTTAAAACTAAACAAATAACGACTTATGCGAAATAAATATTTGTGTACTTACTTATTTTAGCGTTGCAAGAATAAAATATATACCAACGATTTTTTTTAACAAAATGTACCTATTTCAAAGATAATCATTACGTACAATTAATTAATGCAAGAACCTAAGAATATTTTAACCATTATAAAAATATTTACATGACTTTTAGCGCCTCTTAAAACGACAAATTCGACTTCCGACTTATTTTATTACGTATGTAATAAAGCACAAAATAAAATCTTAGAATTTTAAAGCCATTGAAATATACCTAATGGTATCCCCAAAAATATTAAAACGACAAAATAATATGAACCAACTGTCCTTTAAAAATCACACGAAGCATACGACGATATCAAGCAGTATCAGTTCTTATTTCTTTACAACTTAAGGCCATAATCGCATGTTGTTTATTTTATTAAAGCATTTTTCATTGATTTTTTAAACTTAGAAGACAATCTACAATGAATATTAGTTAACAGACTAGACTTCGTATTAATTAAAACTAAAAAACCTACGATCCCTGATTTTTTTTTTTGTTTTTTTTTCGTTGGCACCCTTTTTGTGTTAGTTTATTGCACCTCAAAAACAAAACTAACAAACAAATTTGTTATATAACAAATTACAAATATCTAAATAGGAAACAATCAAGTGAGCACATTTTTTTAAATAATTCAACTAATTAATCTAATATCAAAAAAATATAATAAATTTTGCTACAGTCAAACAAAGGCAAGACAAACAAATAAACTTTGGTTTAAAGGGACGTACATCTGCGATTTTTGAGAATTACCTTTTTATCGTTCTATAAATATGACTAATTATGTGGAAAAGGAACTAACAACTAGTATTATATTTCAGTACGACTTCACAACGGATAATCTTACAAAAGAACAAAATGCTCGTATTTAGACAGTGGCGAATCAAAAACGTGTTCTGAAAATTTTAATCTAATTTGATTGTATTGAACAAGGAACTGTTATAGTTTCGCTGTGGCCGTCCATCTGTCTGTCCCCAGGCTAAGTTGTAATTTGGGATGGATATACCTACATATTTACGACGACCAAGTAGTAAAATAAATTCTTATTGAAATGATAACGTCCTATAATTCGATGACCGGGTGCATGCACGAAAGAAGTCACGTTATGTACTGGTTGCTAAGGAACGTGAATGGCGACATGTCATCAATGTTTTCTTATGACTTTATCACGTAAAATTATCGGTCGTTAACCGACTTTACAGACAACCATTTTTTTTCATTTGTTATTAATTATGTACATTTTAATTATAACATACATTCTGAGACAGTTATGAAAATATATATTACGGGTTTTTATCGCGTGAATAATTTTAACTTTACCCCTGACCACGGCCGTTGTAATACGGTCGAAAAGTTGGGCAATAAACAAGGTATTTTAATAAATTATATGTAATATATACATTTTCATAATGTGTACAAATCGCGAAAGTTTATCAACATTTATTCTGAGATAGGTCGTATCCTGTCTGTTTTTGGAAGTTGAACCTCTCAGAACAACTAAACGTTTTTTTGTGTTAAAAAAAAAGGCTTCTACTATAAGAACTCGTTTCCAATTCACCATTATCTCGAGCAAGCGAGTTACAATACAATAGGTATCAACAAGCGTTACTCCCTAAACAACCAATGGCCGCGCTACTGACGGCGCGAGGTATTGAGCCAATATTACGTGATCTTCATTTTCTTACTCGTCTCCTCGAGCATGTCCTTTATCTTCGTGAGGGGGGAACGCTTGTCATCCCCCCCTAACGTTGGCAGGTGGATGTGCAAAGGATCGCGCAGACGACCCAAGTCTTTTTCTACCTTTGCAACCTGAAATAAAAAAATAAAAAAAATTTAATTACCAAAGACAATTAGAGTGGCAGTAGCAAAATAATATAATATCTAATAATAATAAAATCTTGGGACAACTCACACAGCGCTATCTGATCCCAAACTAAGCAGAGCTTGTACTATGGTAACCAGACAACTGGTAAACATATTTAAATATTTCTAAATACATACATATTATAGATAAATTACGCCCAGACACAGAGTAAACCACCGTGCTCATCACACAAAGTTTTATCCTGGGTGGGGATTGAACCCATATTGATTGCCATAGAGGCAGTCAATATATAATGGATAAGGCATCGGTCTCGCAATCGTGAGGTCGCGGGTTCGAATCCTACCCTTTATACTACCGACGTGGACGCACTCCTAATACAAGCCATTGAGCTTAGCTGGAGGGGTTAACAGGATTGCTAGTAATATAGCACCTACAATCCCAGATTAAAAATTATTAAAAAAAAAAAAAACAGGTCTAAGCCATTAAGCAATAACCACAACATTGTCAGTTATTTTTCCGTGAAATAGTACTTTAATGTTAACACATCACTGTGTTTCGGTTGAAGGGAGTTCCCTTCAACCGAAACATACACTTGATACAGTTGTATCAAGTGTACCAAATAAATAATAATTGAGCAAATGAGATTTACGAACTAATGCCTCAAATAGTCTTATAGTTTGCTACAAGTCTGACTTATAATCTTATAACATACTTGAAAAAAAAAAAAAAGAAATCCCTTTTTTGCGGGGTAAGGTTTTAGACTAAATATGACGTAATACAAATTAACCAGTCACGTGGCTATTCACCGTCGTTGCTCTCCCGCCAAAATCAACTCAGTGCCTTAATATCACATTTAATGGATTTTCATTGATTAGCGGCCACAATTTTCGGCCTTTCTTTGGATAAAGGGGAAAGGCGGCCAAACGTATAATCCGTATTTGCTTATAAAGTTACTACTGCAAATACCAAGGCCTGCTGTTTTTCATAAAGCGTATCCACTAGTTTAACATGTCAGCTCAATATCAGGCTTGTAACCGGCTTGTCTTTTCATAAAATGGTATACAAAACGTTTGAAAGAATGTAGAAACTTTTGTTAAGTACCTCGTCTTTAAGATAATTGTATTGGTTGATGTCCAGCCCGATCTTTTTCGCTTTCTTGTGCAGAGTCAATAAGTGCTGTCTGTCCTTTACGTCCGGTAGTATGTACTCCTGAAAAAAAATAGTAAAAAAACACATTAACATTAAACGGTTATATGTAGGTACACAATTTTCCATCGAATTTCTCATCTTTAACTTTGTTTTCATACTCTTACGCCCGTTTGAGCACTAGAGTTGACACGAGTTAGTTATTTTTATAAATAATAATAATAATTTTATTTTATTAAAACAACTACAATCCATTTTGTTAGTAACAATTTGATTCTTAACATATGTTAGTAATTTTAATTCATAATCATATTAATCTATACTAATATTATAAAGCGGAAGAGTTTGTTTGTTTGTTTGTTTGTTTAAACGCGCTAATCTCAGGAACTACTGGTCCGATTTGAAAAATCCTTTTTTTGTTGGATAGCCCATTTATCGATTTATAAAATAAAAACTTTATTTTTTTAAGAAACAGCATGACAAAGAATTAAAACCATCGAAAACTCAAACTCAACTTAATTACCTACTAAGTATCTACATGAAGTCGTTATGTCAGAATAGTTGTGAATATCAATTTTAGGTCAAGAGCAGGGACGAAAATTACTCTGACTCAAAGTTAAGCTCATATAACATACTAGCTGTGCCGCGCAACTTCGTATGCGTAAATTTTCCCCGTTTTTGCAACATTTTACGTCGCTACTCCGCTCCTATTAGTTGTAGAGCGATGTTATATAGCCTATAGCCTTCCTCGATAAATGGGCTATCCAACAAAAAAATAATTTTTCAAATCGGACACGTAGTTCCTGAGATTAGCGCGTTTAAACAAACAAACAAACAAACTCTTCCGCTTTATAATATTAGTATAGATATACTACATATTGCTGAATCGAGTATCTAAGGCGCTTCTCTTGTTTTAGCACCTCATTAATATGTGAAAAAAGATCATCGAATCCACATAATTAGTACTTACAATGCAAAAATGTTGTTTTTTTGGCCATCTTCCTTAAAAACGCAAATATTACCATAAATATTCCAAACACTCACCTGTTTAGTCAGTACAAAGTACGCATAACCCGCCATCGCTGTTCCATAGGTGACAAAATAAGTGACAGGCTCCATAATGTCCCAGGAGTACTCCCACCAGGTGAGGCGGGCCAGCACACCGAACTGTACTCCCATGAGACCTAGTCCGATCCATGTGAGAGCTGATGTGCGCCGAGTCGTTTCCACTTCAAGACTCATGCGTTTCTGGAATGGTATTTTGTAGAATTTTATTTAGGATTCACTGAATATTACTATCTGGCTACAAGGTTTTATTTATACAGGCGTTATAGGCTAACAAACCTGCACGAAAAAATTATTACGTAAAATAACTTAACTATAGCTAGTTACCTATGTGTACACACAATTACTTACTACGACATGAAAGGGAAGGAATATCAACTCAATATAGGCCGTACCTATTGTAAGAAAGAGATAAATAGTAGTTATAGTTATTATGAGAATACCTAATAGTAACTATAATAATCGTTTGCATATATTTTATGCAAGTAGTAAGGATATGCTATCGTGATACTGGTTGATGACTGACTGACTAGGATTACGGTAGTTACAGTGCATTTATGTTGCCAAAATGGAGTGCGGTAAGGCGTGTCTATATGTAATACGTCATTGTCTGCCTACGGATCTTGCGGACCGTTCTGAGCAATAAACACACTGGATGTGGCAGAAGTGAGAGTTGCTACATACATAGCGGGCCGGCATCATTCGGCACAGGTCGGGCGGTAACCGAAACCGAATGAATGTTCGGTAAAAAAGCCGCTTATTACCTACACTAGGTCGGGCGACAGCAGGTCGGCATCAATCGGCACAGTCGAGAGGTAAAACCGAAATATATAGAGCAATTACAAAGTTTATGAATATAATTGTTGATTAATCGTTACTTAATTATTAATTAATATTTAAATTATGCCCAATCGAGTTTTGTATACGAATACAATGCGTGCGGCTTGCAAACAAACCACCTGCACTAGTTTCCAACGAAAAACACGTGCACGCTGCAGCTGCGCTACCAGCCTGTATAGTGGGGAGAATCGTTTACAAAAGCAGCAAGGCGGACGCATTGGGGCATTATTGTATCAGACACCGAACTGTGAACGAGTATCAATTTACTTAAAATAAATACAAATTGATAAAATGAGTCGTCGTTTTACTGGGACTATGCGTGATGTCCGATGATCCCAGTCACCTCCAGGTAGAGTACCACGTGAGGCATACTCGTCTACCAGTGAAAATCTAACATTTAGATGAATATGCCAGCCCGAATGAACTATTAGATCGGCACTTGTTAATGAAGCCGAAAATGTGAAACTAGTAGAAGGTTGGGTTCGGCAAATGCTGCCGAAAGAAACATGTCGACCCGCTTAAGTGTGTAGCATCCCTTTTACACAACGTCAACAGTTTTTACGTTCGGTCCCGTATCGTATCGCATCAAGCTGCAATTTTAGCTTACGTAGGCCCCGTTAATATATCTTTAGCTTTTTTAGGTTTGCCTTTAAGATAAATGGTTTATAGTAGTAGCAAAGAAGGTAGAAGCGGCGGTAGGGTAATGGCTAATGCATCGGTTTCGCAATCGTGAGATCGTGGGTTCGAATCCTAGTCATTATACAACCGACGGGAACCCACTCCTAACAAAAGCCACAGAGCTTAGCTGGACAGAATTGCTCGTAATGTGGGACCACACACAGTGGTAAATACATTTGATAAAAAAAGGCAGGCAAGGCAACAGAGGCGAAGGGTTACAATTTTCCTGAGGTAACCTGATACGAAAATGTATCCTGTTAGAGACGGTTTTTGTACGTATAATATTAACTAAATACAATTTAAAGGGAAATCGAAAGGAATGGTATTCTATGGACCCGCCGCCATTGCAAGGCAATATAATTATCTGATAACGTCGGACGAATGCCAGACAATTACCGCAACCTCCTAAATAGGTAGGTAGTTTTGAAGAAACGAAATTATGTATATTCAAGAGCAAAACATGAAAAGACAACAACAGACGCATCCCTCATCACATACCCATATAGAAATGCAAAGGAAAGAAAAATAATAGGAAAACTCAGTGCTTGCTTTATAAAGGTTCATTTCCGTACATCGCGGCCGATCACGAGCCGCGTGCGGTTTACGACAAGCGGCTGACGCGCGCGACCGATGCGAATAGTCAGAGTACGCGTGCTGCCTAAGTCAGTCGTCGGCCGCGCGCGTCTGTCGCAGACCACGGAAACGGCGCCATACATTCTCATCGGCCGCGCGCGTCAGACGCTTGTCGTAAGCCGCGATCGGCCGCGATGCACGGAAATGAACCTTTAAGGAAGAAGTTTACCTACTTAACTGCAACGCTCACTCAACTTTAGATTAATTTATGATGTTCAAAGAAAAAAGACAGAAAACCAATAGTTATTTCTTTATAGCGAATGCACTGCAGTGACATCATTATTTCAGTCGACTTGCCATCTCTGCAGAACAGATTTAATAATCCAAGTTGCTGCTTCACTTTCATGTTTAATATAAATTTATACTGCTAGCGAGAGTTTATAACATCTTGTTCGTTGTTAGATTATTAAGGTAGCTAGTGATCTTTTGCATAGTCTCGTCAGGTAATGTAGACAGAGAAAAGGGTTTTCCACATATTTTTAAGATCATCGTTAAGATTAGACTTGATATCATAACATTTCTCACTAGAACGTAAGACACTTTGTCTCACCGCCAGCGAGTAGCGAACGACTATAAACTATTTTATCGCTCAATAGATGTATAAAGTAGATTCCGTCCGTGTAAACAAAAGAGATGCAGTATAGAACTAGTTCTCGACGGCCGTGTGAACGACCAACAATCAACTTTAAATAACTGTATTTCTTTTGTTTACCTGGGATCTACATACGTATGTACGTTTCTTAGTGAGAAAATAGTTAGGTAACAGCTGCTCGCTTTCTCGCTGTTAGTGGAACAAGCGCCTAATATCTGTCTCGCAAAAAACACTTATCAAACATACACATCATGGACACAAAGTACCTACGACCAGTTTAAGAATAGGTAACAAATTGAGAGTAATACAAAATGTGGTGTACCGTAGATAAAGCTTTCGTAATACCTACTAATAGTTGGTTCAAATTCAGTAGCATATTTTGTTCCATGCGGACTAAACTAGGCGCGGATACAAGAGGCCTCCCTCTTGTATCCAACTCGGGGTCAATACAGGGCAATCGATCCCAGCCTCAACCGAATGACCTTTTTTTTGGAGGGAATTTGAGAATTTTGAAGCTAGATCGAGGTCACAGTTTGGGCAGGCGTTTCCACCCCCTCAGTGGTGGTGAATGGTGTACCGGTCCTGAATCAAATGCCCCCGTCATACGAGCGACTCACACTTGACCCCCCCCCCCCAGAACAAAGTTCTGGATCCGCGCCTGGTCTAAACTGGATAACTTGCAGGGCCCTTAATTCTGTCAAGGCTGTCCAATCAATGGTTAGACTAAACCTTGGGGATATCCTTTAGGGTAGATGGAGGTGTCACAATAGACCGTCTTAGTAGGTACCACAATAGTGTCAGTTATTCTGCCGTAAATGGTGAAGTTGACACATAGCTGGGTTTCGGTTGAAGGGCACTGTAGCAAGTGTAATTACTGAGCAAATGAGGCTTATGAACTAATGTCTCAAATTATTAGGCACTAGCTGTCCCGCGCAACTTCGTCTGCGTAAATTTTACCTGTTTTTGCAATATTTTTCATCGCTGCTCCGCTCCTATTGGTCGTAGCGTGATGTTTTATAGCCTATAGCCTTCCTCGATAAATGGGCTATCCAACAGTGAAATATTTTTTTTAATTCGGATCAGTAGTTCCTGAGATTACCGCGTTCAAACAAACAAACAAACTCTTCAGCTTTATAATATTAGTATAGATTAGTTTAAAAGACGTAGTATAAAAAAAACATTTATCCAAAATAATGCCATTTTATTTGAAAATGTGACGGTCTTATTTTTCATAAAATAAAATATGGCGTTCACCGCCATTTTACGAGTTTCCACAGAACAAACAACCTAAATGGGTCATATAACAGATTGATTACTCGAATCGAATACCCGAAGTAAATTTGAAACCCTTCAGCGTAAAGTGTGTGCCTGGCGAGGCGATCAAATCAATCAATCATAACAGCCCATAATATTCTGCTATAGACCTCTTTTTAACCTTCGTCATAATGATAGAAATGAAAAGGGATCATCCATTCTAAACACAGAACGTCATTGTGATAGCGAATTTGATTGGCATTTAGAGTGATCTTTGGACGACACATTATAAGATGTAGGTACATAATACAATTGCCTGAGTATGACATAAAGTTCCAGAAATAACCATATATGGTGTTTATGCATTAAATTTGTAAACGCTTTTACAAGAGAAGCATATTTCTGGAGAGAAGAAAACCCGTTTAATGGTCTGTCTCTTACACTTGCTAACTTCCTGTGATTCTATGAATAGGAACCGAACTATTCTTAATATAGCTAAACCAAACCCGTTCAAAAACCTGGACTTCTTCGACTGCCTCTGCGGCGCGGTGGGAGTGTGTCCGACTGCTACGCAAGAGGTCGTGGGTTGGATTCCAATACGGGACACCACTTTGTGTGATCCACAAATTGTTGTTCCGAGTCTGGGTGTACTTTGTGTCCGTGACTTGTATGTTTGTAAAGTCCAAGACTGAGGCTTGTACCCTACTACGGGAGTCGTCTTTTGTAAAAGAAAAAAAATGATACTTTTAATTGTTCAGTAGTGTAGATATCGCAAGTGACTACCTAGTGTCTGAATCTAGTTCACTCAATCGATTTTTTTTTTTCTATAGGTAAAAATATAACTAGCAATGTGGGATTGAGTCCCACATTATTAGCAATCTTGTTAACCCCTCCAGCTAAGCTCAAAGGCTTGTGTTTGGAGTGGGTTTACGTCGGTAGTATAATGGGTAGGATTCGAAACCGCGACCTCACGATTGCGAGACCGATGCCTTAGCCATTAGGCTACCGCCGCTTCTTAAATTATGAACCATTCTACCAATACCAAGAAAGGAAATTCAAAACTCATACCTCTTCCATTGGCTGCAGTTCAGTAGTAAGTTTCTCCAACTGCGATCTGAGCTCCCGTTCCTTGCGGATCTGGTGTTCACGAACGTTCAGGGCTTCGTACAACTGGTTGACTAGGTTCCTTACGTCGGAGAGCCTCGTCACTTCTTCTTGACTTAGACGCTCCTGGAAATTGGAAGAGAATGGATTAAGTAAGTTTAACGGACCTTAAAAACCTTTCAAAAGAAATTCTTGAACGAACCTTACAATATTTCGTATAATAATATAATAAACTAGCTGTCCCGCGCAACTTCGTATGCGTAAATTTTCCCCGTTTTTGCAACATTTCTCATTGCTATTCCGCTCCTATTGGTCACAGCGTGATATTATATAGCCTTACTCAATAAATGGGCTATCCAACAGTGAAAGAGTTTTTCAATTTGGATGAGTAGTTCCTGAGATTACTGCGTTCAAACAAACAATCAAACTCTTCATCTTTATAATATTAGTATAGATAAATATCATGAGTCAAGTTATCCAGTCATCTAATCCTAAACTAGGTACCTCTAACCCGTACATTGGCAACCAGACAACTGTTATACATAGTGTATTATTATCTCTATTAATTAAAGTCAGTAGCTTTAGCATAAGATTTGTGCTGAAGCCACCGACCTTAATTAATAGAAAGACAAATAGAATTAATTGGATTATAAAATAAAACCTTATTTTATGGGGTGAATCGCGTTAATTATGACGTAATTGTATTATTTCCATTGGGTGATTTTGATTACGAAAAGGGAATTGATAATTTTTGACGAGAATTCAGATGAATAGCTTAGGTATCCGATTGAATTGTAAGGACAATGAATGAATCATGACTTACAATCACATGGATGAGTGTAAACACTTTCATAATACCTAGATCTAGGAGAGTCTCTCTATTATAGAAATTACTAGCACTGCCCGAGACTTCATCAGCGTGAAGTTGCAGTGCTACTCTCTTCCTATAAAAGTTAGCTTGATCATAAAAAAGTCTAAGTTACTCCTTAAGGTTCATTTCTAAGGAACCTTTACATCCTCAGTTTCCTGATAATTAAGTCCCGTCAAAAGCCGTCCAGCTGTTTCGGAGATTAGCCCGAACAAACAGACAGACAAAAAACTTGAAAATTGTGTTTTTGTTATACTCGTAAGTACCATATACTATCATATGCATTGAGTAAAAAACTGTTATTTTGACATTACAAATAGACATTATAAATTACGTTTAGTGATTAAAAATGCTGTAATACTTGTATTTTTAACCATAAAACTTAACGTGAACATGAATATTTGATTAGCTCTAATGGTCTATCTGGATGGCCACTTTACATAGGCACCACAAGAGGGGTTGAATTTCACTCCACTTTGTAGCAATTATGAAGATTTTAAGTACGTATAAAATATGCATTGGGTCTCTGAACCGACACCGAGTTGTCGTGAAAGTATCGTAACGTACATATGATAACGGTTAGGAAGTTTAAAGTTGTTAATTTTGCTAGCTTTTAGTTCTATCTCACTATATTTTGATGGTTTTGGGACTTAAATTTAACGAAAAACCTGACTTAATAACAATCAGGATCAAAAGCCTGGGGCTTTTTGGTTACTAGAGCGCTTAACACAAGCTTACACATATAGTAATTCCTCCAATTGATACGTGGCCAGACGTTTAGACGCCTTCGTCATCAAACCTCTATTAAGCTTTAAGATAGGTACAGCTTAGTAGGTTTCGGTGGCCTTTATAAACTATAGTTATCTGGACTCTATCGCTTTAATAGAATTGAAGTAAAAATATGCAGTACCTACCTGACAAACAACAAACTGCGTCAAATTAATGACATTTGAAAGAAGTAAAGTTAAAGTTTTTGTAAAGGTTCATTTTCGTGCATCGCGGCCTGTGCGGCTAAGGCGCGCGGCCGATGCGACAATAGCTGACTGTATTTATGAGAATGTATGGCGCCATTTTCGAGGTCTGCGACAGACGCACGCGGTCGACGACTGACATAGGCTACGTGTGCACTCTGACTATAGTCGCATCAGCCGCGCGCGTCCGCAATAGGCCGCGATGCACGGAAATGAATCTTAAAGCTTGGCTACGACATCAGATTACCGTAATAACACGTTTTTCGTTTTGTATACCTGTTATTTTTTATTACTAGACATACATAGGTATATACGTATATACATAGGTACATACGCTCGAAAAACATTAGTCGTTTTGCGATTTTTTTACTTTTGCATTTCAAACAAAAACGCTGAACTGAGTTTCATTGAAGGTTGACTTTGAGTTTGTCTATATTTATGTTGCAAAGTTGTTATTTTGCGAACAAACTCGTACCAAACAAATAGTCACCAAAAGGGACATAAAACTGATATAATTACACATACTTTAAAATTAATGGCACCAACCAAGCACCAACATAAAAAGTTAAAACCAACAATGTAACCAAAGCTTTTTTGTTACCAAACATGTTATTAATAAGCTCATACCAAAGGGAGTCACGTAATTTTGTAACAGTCATGTATTCCCATCAAAAGTTTAGAACGGTATGTAATCAAAACTGTTGAGATTTAATAATGTTTGCTTTAAACATTGCCTTTGTATACCATGTCGCAGAATGAAAATGAAATGAAACAATCTCATGTTTGCATATTTCGACTACGGGATTTCTCCCGCCAATCCCCAGGTGTATGTAAATTAATCTTTGCCCGCAACACGCGGTTTTGTACGCAATTTTGGCAAAAAAGCAGATTAGAGGTAATACCAGGTGATAGGGGAATGAGGGTAAATAAGGTGTCACAGGATTACCTTAACGTAAATGATAAAGGTTTGGTTTCGGTGTATTTAAAGATGGAATTTTGTGAGTATTGTTGCGGAAAAGTTTGTGGGTTCAAGGCTGGCAGAATGAAAACGACCCTTAAGTCAAAAAGATTTCCAAATCGTAGCTCAAATTGTAAAAGGTGTTGTGTGTAGCAAATTGAGCTGTCATTATTTTCCTAACGCCTAGATATGTATAAACTGATGAACTGCCTCTGTAGCGCGGTGGGAGTGTATCCGACTGCTACGTAAGAGGTCGTGGGTTCGATCTCCACCCAGGATAAAACTTTGTGTGATGAGCACGATGGTTTATTCTGTGTCTGGATGTTATTTATTGATAATATGTATGTATTTAGAAATGTATAAATATGTTTATCAGTTGTCTGGTTTCCATATTACAAGCTTTGCTTAGTTTGGGTTCAGATAGCGTTGTGTAAGTTGTCCCAAGAATATTATTATTATACTAAATTACAGTAGGGAATTTTCATACGAAGAATACAATACTGAACGGCTCAAGTTGATATGGTGCCGATCCCTTTCAGAGTTGATCAGTGTGCTTTAACTTTTAGTATTCAATAAATACTTGGCACTAGCAGAAATAAGCTGAAACGTTGGCTAAATTGCCATCACCACATAAATATGAGAAAGAATACGCTAGCTCATAATTTAAGTACTCTTTACTTATATTATGAAAATTCATAACGTCTTCCAAGGCCTAACAAGTCTTGATATGTAGCTACTTAAGATGATGGTAAAATTAATTATACAAACGACTTCAACTTAGAACTGTACAGTGTACAGCAGTAATACCTAATTACCTATTGCGTATATACTGAGAAGTAGCCAACTTTCAGCCTTAAACGTTTTACTGTTATGTAGGTAATATTCCTAATAAATTTCAAGAACATTACGATGCCAGTGGTATTACTGTGGTATAGATAATCGGGGATATACACCTTTTAGGTACCTATATTTATGTCTCAACGATCTCGTACTATAGAGCGAGCTATGCTTGGAGTTTCTTGAAAGGATAAAATTGGCATTGAGGTCATCCGACAAAGAACTACAGTTACAGACATAGTGGTAACTAGGTGCTGGTAACAAGTGGAAATGGGTTCTTTGCCAAAAGACCAATGGCGTCTGGAGCAAACGAGCCCTAAAGTGGAGACCTCGACTTGGTAAATGTAAGGTAGGACGACCTTCAGTAAAGGTTCATTTCCGTGCATCGCGGCCGATCACGAGCCGCGTGCGGCTTACGACCAGCGGCTAACGCGCGCGGCCGATGCAACAATAGTCAGAGTATGAGAATGTATGGCGCCATTTCCGAGGTCTGCGACAGACGCGCGCGGCCGACAACTGACGTAGGCTGCGCGCGCACTATGACTATTGTCGCATCGGCCGAGCGCGTCAGCCGCTCGTCGTAAGCGTTTAAGTGGACCAACGACCTATAGGTCGCTGGAATTGACTGGATGCAGAAGGCAGGGGACCGGGTGTTGTAGCGAATATTTAGAAAGGTTTATATTGCCCGTAGCTGTGGACAGGTAAGGGCTGATGATCTCAACATAATTTTATGGTCAGTAGGTCTACTTTCACTCTCCTAAAAGTAACTTCCTAACTTTTCTAGTTTTAATTTTATCTAGTTTTCCGATACGTTATTTGTTTATTAAATTTATTTTTTTTCATAGATACCTCATCCTGATAATTAAAAACACAACAAAAAAGAATTTAAAAAAGTTATAAATGAGGATGCTGATGGGACTGCCGCGGTTCTGTAGCGCATCTCAGATGTGTGCTGATGCGCACATCGATGATTTCTATGGGGTAATCCGTAAAAGAACAGCATCGATGTTAAACAGAACCTATGACAGTAACAACAGTATTCTCAAAACCATCAGTGCTAAGCCCGACAGTCCCTTTTTGGCCCACAGACTGTAACCAGATGCCGTAGGCCATTTTTATATGCTAAATAGTTTTAAGTATTAATAAATTGTTTTAAGAATTTGTTGTACTATAGAGTGTGTATATCCGAATTAAAAATATATTATTAGGTACTAGCTTTAACTCTAAAACTGACAGAGTTTCATACAAACCTAAAACCACAATTTTACCCCCTTAGGGGATGAATTTCTACATTATATAAGGAAAACGTACATATTTATAATATATATGGATTACTATTATTATTATAAAGTGATGTGTATTTATACATTTGGCAATTTGACTTGTATTTAGTAGTAAATACAATTGGCACTAAGTACACTCGTTTGCGCACTTTATGATCGTGTGAATCACATAGATAATTATCACTATGAGCCATTCGAGTGTTAAGTGTCGGTTTAACACTAAATGTTCTAGATAGTACCAAATGGGTTTTGTTTGAAGCCCATTCTGTTTTATGATAGGTACTCACCTAAGTTCTTCAATCAAATTTTAGGATTAAGATGTAGGTACTAATAAAAGCACAATATGGTATTATTATAGCTAAATTGAAAGCACCAACTGGCCTGTTGGTCTAGTGGTAGTGACCCTGACTGATAAGCCAGATCATGGGTTTTGATGCCCAAAAGGGATACCACTTTGTGTGATCCAGAAATTGTTGTTTTGAGTCTGGGAGTAGGTGATTTCTATTTCTCTAATATTTTAAAATCTCATGTCACGGTGTTTGTGGTCGAACTCCTCCAAAACAGCTCGACTGATTTTAATGATTTTGTATATTTGGTAGGTATGAGAATAGTTCATACATAATTATTTTTATTTTTATTTATTGCGACTTTAGTATTTTTAGTAGGTAATTGCAAAAACGGGGAAAACTGACGCAGACGAAGTTGCAAGGGTCAGCTAGTATAGGTATGTATATAAAGGTTCATTAGCGTGCATCGAGGCCGATGTGATAGTGAAAACAGTATCAAAATACGATTTAGGCGTACCGACAGCGGGACGCGATTTTATTTAACACTAACTGACCCGCGCAACTTCGTCTGCGTACCTACCTTTCCCCCATTTTTGCAAGATTGCTGCTGCTCCTATTAGTCGTAGCGTGATGTTATATAGCCTATAGCCTTCCTCGACAAATGAGCTATCCAACAATTACCGTTCCGAGATTATCGCGTTCAAACAAACTCTTCAGCTTTATAATATTAGTATACCTAGACTAGCTGCCCACCGGGAAATAAAATGTAGCCTTTGACACTCACAAATAACGGCAAAAAATTCCCAAAATCAATTCATTAGATCCAGAGATTACTCCCAACAACCTCACAAACTTTACCTCTTTATAATATATTAGGTATAACATACACTACACTATGTAATCTTATATGTAGGTACCTATCTACATGTATTAAAGCCCCGTTAATACCCTTGCTCAATACTTCATACGAAAGATACTGGGAACAGGGAACAAGCAAGATTCTAATCTTAATATCTAAAGTATAAACACAGAATATTACCCTTTCACGTTAATCCATGTGCCGTCCCTATATATTAATAATAATAATAATAATAATATCTTGGGACAATTCACACAACGCTATCTGATCCCAAACTAAGCAGAGCTTGTATTATGGAAACCAGACAACTGATAAACATACTTATATATTTCTAAATACATACATATTATAGATAAATAACACCCAGACACAGAATAAACCATCGTGCTCATCACACAAAGTTTTATCCTGGGTGGGGATCGAACCCACGACCTCTTGCGTAGCAGTCGGATACACTCCCACTGCGCCACAGAGGCAGTCAACATGGCAAGTTACATGAGCGGTTATGTTGTTAGATAAAACCTGTCACACACTATAGCCATAAAACACTTGTAGTAAGTACAGGAGGACAGCTTCATACGTACAGATACAGAACACCCGTGATTCTAGCTCTTACATAATGACGGTATATATATTCACCGTCATTGAGTTATGTCGAAAAACTGCGTTTGATAAATAATAAATAAATAAATAAAAATAAAAAAATAAAAATCTTTATTTTCAACTATTACATGTTTTTTATAAATATGGTTTGGGAGCTCTTCTGTTAAGTTTGAGAAAACCTGTGTTAGAAGAGTCCCCTTTTGTCCGTGGCTTATGTTATGACATAGTAATAGTTAACAGTTATCTTATAGGTAATTAAGTACATTTGTGTGTGTGTGTGTATATGAGTGTGGGTGTATGTGTGTGTGTATGGGTGTGTGTGTGTGTGTGTGTGTATGATTGTGTGTGCGTGCGTGCGTGTGTGTGTGTGTGTGTATGAATGTGTGTGTGTGTGTATGAGTGTGTGATAACAAATGGGCGTGAGTGCCATGAACATACAGTATTCTTTTTTTTATTTTTTATAGATGGGAAATCATCATATGACTTCTCCCGCTGTGGGCACGAGCGGGAGGGCGTGTCAGACTCCTACTGACTAAAACCCATCTGTGTTCCTTCTTTCGCCCTGATGCTCCGGGAGCACGGTAACTCTTTCGATCGATCCCGCACTCCCGGTGGGCGCCGGCCCAATGGGGCCCCGTCACTTGCTGACACCTCTTCGAGGCGCGCGTGGAACACTAGCGCGCCGTCGACCCAGCCTAGTCCTAAGCTGGACGGCAAGCTACCCACTGCTCGTCGTCCTCAGGCGCGCCTAGGGTGGCCGGATGTCGTCCCTTGTCACCCGTCGCCCGGGGCGTATCGCGGGGCGGCCGGGGCGTGAGGACCATCTATCTCTCACGCGTTCCGCCGTCTCCTTTTGCAGCATCACCTCCTCGCAAAAGGAGACGACTGCCTCCCATTCCCTCTCACTCCTCAGCATGGCTCGAATGAGCCCCGGACGCGAGAGGTCACCACCGCCGATCGCTACCACAAGGGCAAGTCGCTGCTCGGCCCAAGCGGGGCACACCTCCACCGTATGCTCCACCGTGTCCTCCGGCCGGTCACCACAATGGTGACACACGGGAGTTTCCTCCCGCTTAATGCGATGCAGATACCTCCCGAAACACCCGTGTCCGGTGTGTACCTGCGTCAGGCGGTAGGTGAGGATGCCATGGCGCCTCTCCAGCCCCTCCTCAACATACAGTATTCTGGTGGTACAATTATTCAAATCGGATTTATTTTTCATACGGGCTCCGGAACCCTGCAACACGGGCCGATTTTTATTTTTTGTTTTTATAAGCATAATTTACCTATAGAAGCAAAACAGATAAAAATAAAAGGTCTTTCCAACTAACTTTCCGTTGGAAGAGTATTGCAATTCTCATATAAAGCAAATCACGACAGCGTTTCCTGACTACAGTGTGTATTAGAGTTTAATAGTGTAGTTCCTCTTCGGTAAACATACTAAATTGCTACCCCATACTGTTTTTGATACGAAAATGGTCTCAAACGCTATAGATCCTCTCTAGTAGGCTAAACCTCGTAAACGTCAAATGCAATAAGTTGTTTTCTTTTTATTACATTTAGGATCGTTTGAAAAGGTTCATTTTGCTCTAGGCAATGTTATCCGAGTAATAAAGTTGTAAACATAACATAATACGTAACCTAACGATTGGATTTTGATCGCTACAAGTCAGTATTTCTCCTACAGATCAAAATTATGCGCACAAATCTGCTAAGGTCCGATTTTTAAAAATTAAAAAACCGCGTCTTGATTTTTTTTTTAATAAAGACGACTCCCGCAGTAGGGTACAAGCCCTGTGTTGCGGGGGACTTTACAAACATACAATTCACGGACATAATGTACACCCAGACTCGGAACAGCAATTTGTGGATCACACAAAGTGGTGTCCCGTGTGGGAATCGAACCCACGACCTCTTGCGTAGCAGTCGGACACACTCCCAACGCGCCACAGAGGCAGTATAACTATCTAGTCAAGTTTTTTTTGTGGGTCGTTGTGTTTCCTATTATAACTTATAGGTACAAAAGTCAGGTACGAGTGAATTTTTGGGTTAAGTATGTACTTTAAGATTTCCTTTTATTTTCGTTATTTTTCCTAAATTTTCAAAAACAGTACAACTTCGCGCAAGTGAAGCCTACTAATATTATAAGTGCGAAAGTTTGTGAAGATGGAAAGATGTAGGTATATTAACCCTTCACGTAAAAACTACTAAACAGATTTGATGAAACTTTACCATGTTACAGCTTATACCTGAAAATAACGGGTAGGCTATAAAAATTCAGCTGCGAGACAACCTTATAAAGGGACGAGTAGCTGAAACTCCAATGAATAAACCTAAGCAATTAACTAAGTCAAAGCAAACGAAGTTACTAGCCAACCAACTTTAATTTAATACCTCGTAAAAAAAACTCATTTATAACGAATAAAAAGTAATCTGCCAAAACTTCTAAGAGCAATTAATTTATCTTGAAACATAATTGACGCGAATCTCTTGGCGAGATAAAATGGCGGACTTTGGGTAAGTCCGGGCTAAACGTAACCTTCGCTGTTTGCGAACTTCTTCGTTAAGACGAAAGTTTATTTTTAGACTAGCTGTCCCGCGCAACTTCGTATGCGTAAATTTTCCCCGTTTTTGAAACATTTCACGTCGCTACTCCGTTCCTATTAGTCGTAGCGCGATGTTATATAGCCTATAGCCTTCCTCGATAACTGGTCTATCCAACAAAAAAATATTTTTTCAAATCGGACCAGTAGTTCCTGAGATTAGCGCGTTTAAACAAACAAACAAACAAACAAAGCAAACCAACAAACAAACAAACAAACTCTTCCGCTTTATAATATTAGTATAGATAGATAGATAACTAATATAGTAGGTATTACACACTAGCTGTTTCCTGATGTAATTATCACTAAACTCTAGACTCGCGCAACTTCGTCTGCGTCAATTTTCCCCGTTGTTGCAACATTTTTCATTCCTGCTCCGCTCTTGTTGGTCGTAGCGTGATGTTAAACAGCCTATAGCCTTCCTCGATAAATGAGCTATCCAACAGTAAAACATTTTTTTAATTCGAACCAAGAGTTCCTGGGATTATCGTGTTCAACCAAACAAACAAACTCTTCAGCTTTATAATAATATAGAGTTTAATGATTTTCTTAATATATATATAAACCCGTACAAGACCGAACAGAAAGCTGTAAGTGTACTCTTTTGTTACTTCAATAACCAGAATTAAGAGATCAAAGATGACTGAATTATTTACCCACTAACACAAATACCAAAAAGAAACTAAAGTTTAGAAACTACGAACAGACATACTCGTTATACCTATCATAACACCCCGGTTTTTACTGGCTCCACACATTGGCCCCAACGTCAGTCTCAAAGCTATATCGTAACGAATCTAGAATAACACTTGTCCCAATTCCAACGTAGGCGACAATGCTATTTTCTAGATCCACACGTTGGACGAGTAGCGTTTGGACCAACATTGGGGCCAACGTCTAGAGCCGATGTCAGAGGATAACATGCTAAAATACATTCTCAAATCAAATTCTCGCTAGAGCACATCTCTGACATGACGTCAACATGTGATATAACGTCATGATTTCATTTAAGCCTCAGTTCGGGTTTGCGTTGACAATTTGCGGTCCACATGATCCGATCCTGTATATTTGGACTGTTTTATTACCCGACTATGGCAAAGCCAAAAAAGAAGGGTAATGTTTTTAGCAGTACTATATATGTTTATATGTTCCACTGTAGATCTACTTATCCGATTTCGACGAACGAGGTGTCAATTGATTCGTTATAATAGCACATAGGCTACATTTTCTTCCATTATGATGGTCACAAAAAGTGTGGTAAGCATGTAAGTAGGGTTTTATTTTTGAAACTATATACGTGTGCTGTGTTTGGTATCAAATGAAAGGGCATAATTAGCACATTCATTTGATACCAAACACTTTTTAGACTATGCTAGAGTCTGAAAAGTCTGATATAAAATATTATTCTTGGCCGATATCTATATTCAGCGAGTATTAGATGGTGATGTAAAGAAAATAGCCGTGGTCGAATGGCATCTTTGATCTGCTCATCTTTGACCGATTGCTATGCGACCACGGCTATTTTCTGATGTCGGTCAAGAATAATATTTTATTTCAGACTTTTTAGATCACGATAGGTATTATGTCGTAGTCGGGTTATAGTTTTTTAAACTTTATTTTATTTGAAATTCTTATTATGAACGTTTTCAGAGAAATTATTTGTATAGATTGGACTTGTTTTAACCCCCAACATAAAAGAAGAAGGATTAGGTATATGTGTGTATGTGCGTCTGTCTATATAATATCTAATAATCTATAATAATACTATAAAGCTGAAGAGTTTGTTTGTTTGAACGCGATAATCTCAGGAACTACTGGTGAAAATTGAAAAAATCTTTTACTATTGGATTGCCAATTTGTCGAGGAAGTCTATAGGCTATAAAACACGACGCTAGGCTAAATAGGAGCAGAGCAGCAATGAAAAATGTTGCAAAAACGGGGGAATACGAATTTGCGCGGGTTAGCTAATATAATAATATTTTGAGACAACTCATACGACGCCATTTGATCTCAAAGTAGGTTAAGCCTGTACCATAGCAACTATACAACTGATAAACATACATATTAAAATTCTAAAATAAAATAAAATATATTTCTAAATAAAAACATATTATAGACACAGAATATATCATCGTACTCATCACACAAAGTTTTATACTGAGTAGGGATCGAACCCACGACCTCTAGCTTAGCAGTAATTTTCACTGACCACTCATTAGTCTTTAGGCTAGATTGTAATCTTTACTCTATAAAGTATAGTAATAGAAACATTATCATAAAAAAAAACTAATTTGCGTTTGAATATTTGCTTAGCTTGATAAAAAATGTTTCTGATGTTAAGTAACATCTCTAATTGTGTGCTCTAAGTCAATAAGTACCTGTGAAAGACTGTATAAACCAAATTAATATAGTTCCTAATTGTGATTGAGTAAGGTAGATTGATTGGCAAGTTACTGTACTAGTAGCGGGAGGCCGGGGAATGTTGTGCCTACTGACATTGATATTGTGCGATCTATTCATGGTATTTCAGAATTATGCTTCATCACGCAAAGTTGAAGGTAAAGTATTGATTCTCCGGACAAAAAACATAACTTAACTGAATTAACAAGACTGTTTATGAGTAGGGAAAATACATTGAAAAATTTCTCGACATGTGAAACAAAAATCTTTAAAACGGCTTAACAATAAACAAAGCTGAGGTTATCCCAATTCGGCTTACTGATAAAAAAAATTCAAATACGTTTATGCATTTACCTATATTTAGAAGCCTCGACGCTAAAGAGTTTTGGCGGTCGGAAACCCGGAACAACAATTTGTGGATCACACAAAGTGGTGTCCCGTGTGGCAATCGAACCCACGACCTCTTGCATAGGCAGACACACAGAGGCAGTCGTGTTAAATTGAAATAAATCCTTTAAAATTAAATCCTAAACTCGTTTTAGTGTTGAAAATGTTAACGACTAGCCGTAAACAATGCCACAACTGTTCATAAAGGTAGATATTCAAGTAATAAATTCACTTAAATACTGAATAGAGAGTTTTTTTTGCAAAACCCGTAATAGGAAGCACTCATTACGGGAGCACAGGTGCAAATGACGCGAGGAAAAACTATTAAAATTTTCTCTCTGGCATTACATACTTTTTATTTAAAGCTGGGTTTTTCTGTCGGTATTTATGTCCTTACGCGGTTAATGGGATAGTTTAATGGAGTGTAATGACTGAATTACTACGATACGGTAAATATTTTGACGTGATAATGTCTTATAAATCGATGACGGGGTGCATGCACGAGAAAGTGTCACGTAGCAACGGTCACGTTTTTTATTGGTTGCTAAGCAGTCATGTTGTTGAATGGTTACTAAGCAACGCAAATGGCGATTCCGCCTGCTAATACGCTGAAGTATTGTGGAGTCGGGCGCATCCACCCGGGTCCACTAAAGCTGTCACAGGCTTGGCTATTTATTACAATGTCATCAATGTTTAGGCGATTGCAGCGACATGCGATACAATAGAAAAAAAAATATCAAAAAAAATAACTGTCACAGCCACGGTTGATTATTACAATGTCATATGGCGTTATCACGTAAAATTATCGTCCGTAAACCGACTTAATAGACAACCATTTTTTTTTATATAATTTTAAAGTTATTAGTCATGTTTCTATTGCCGAGCTTGTACTAAAATGACTGCCTCTGTGGCGCGGTGGGAGTGTATCCGACTGCTACGCAAGAGGTCGTGGGTTCGATCCCCACCCAGGATAAAAGTTTGTGTGATGAGCACGATGGTTTATTCTGTGTCTGGGTGTTGTTTATCTATAATATATATGTATTTAGAAATATTTAAGAATGTTTATCAGTTGTCTGGTTTCCATAGTACAAGCTCCGCTTAGTTTGGGATCAGATAGCGTTGTGTGAGTTGTGTGAGTTGTCCCAACACATTATTAAAATGAAGCTGTTGAAGTGCTCTTGAATATCTGCACATAAATATCCTGAAATATCCCCGTAGAACCCAAAACCCACTCGTACGCGTACGCGACCGTAGGAAAACGCTACCCAACATAAAGGACTTTGTTCGAGGGATCCTACTTTATCGCATATACCTATCGAATAACAATGTTACTTCGAATGGTAATGTACAGGTAAAATATACAACGTTATTCTTGGTATAGTGCAAACCTGAAAGAAGTTTGCTCAGAATCAGTAACGCAATCTATTGGGGTAGTTTTTGGACACAATGTGATGTGAAATGTGATCATTACATAAACTTTAATAATAACTATGGATTACGTACTACGAGACGCAATGAGCACGATAGCGCGAAGAACACAAGACATCTTGAATAGCTTATAACTATGCAAGTTTTCAATCATTCGTTTTTTTTTTATATGATTTTTTGAAGTAAATATCTTGTTAGGGTGTCAGAGCTTTGCACAAAATAACCTTGTATACATTATAAATTGGTTGGAATCTATACTAATATTATAATGCTGAAGAGTTTGTTCGTTTGAACGCGGTAATCTCAGGAACAACTGATCCGAATAGAAAAAATATTTTACTGTTGGATAGCCTTTTTATCGAGGAAGGTTATAGGCTATTTAACATCACGCTACGACCAATAGGGGCGGAGCAGCAACAAGAAATGTTGCAAAAACGGGGAAAATTTACGCAAACGAAGTTGCGCGGGACAGCGAATGTTGGAATAAATGGGCATAAGTATCTATACTAATATTATAAAGCGGAAGAGTTTGTTTGTTTGTTTGTTTGTTTAAACGCGCTAATCTCAGGAACTACTGGTCCGATTTGAATAATTCTTTTTTGTTGGATAGCCCATTTATCGAGGAAGGCTATAGGCTATATAACATCGCGCTACGACTAATAGGAGCGGAGCAGCGACGAGAAATGTTGCAAAAACGGGGAAAATTTACGTATACGAAGTTGCGCGGGACAGCTAGTACCTAATTTATAAATTGGGAACTCACCTAGTTTATATTCATAGTCACACTTGTAATAACTATCATACCAGATGATTTCTTCAAGTAAAAATCTTGTTGGGGTATTTGAGCTTTGCACTATACCAAAAATAACCTTGTATATAGCACGATATCTTTGGCAACAGAATGTGATGGTAGGTTTATTTAAAATGGCTAATTGATAAGTTTATTGTTTCATATGACAATATTCAAGATGGCATCCAAACTCTTGCATTCCTAACATTAGTAAAAAGTTGGAATTATAAAATGCGACAACAATATAAAGTTGACAAAAACCTAAAACTCTCGCAATCAAAAGTAGTTATCCCCAAAAAAAAAAAGGAAATGAAGTAGGCGACTTCTGAAAAACTCATTTTTATTAAAGGAAAAAGCTGTTTTGTGCACTACAGTTGAAAGTCCGGCTTGTGGCACCCACGTACCAGAACTGACAATTAAAATTTCAACTGAAACGGGCGGGAAACAGAAGCACAAAATATCGAGTGTAGAGAAGGGAAGGTTCATACAAACGCGTTCAAACAATGCACATACAGTCATCGCTCACGTACACAGAACCTTGAAACACTTTATTTCAAGGTATTCGTGTTCATCGTGTCCAGAGCGCTCCGACATAGCATATAAATTGCAATTCAGTTTACCACTTTAATAACGTTAGAATACAGTCTACATTAAATCAAATTCTAACATGACAAGATAAAATTGTTGACGGCTCGTCGCAACGCGACCCCCAATCTAACCCCCCCTCCCTAATAATCTAATATTAAAAAGCTGAAGTATATTATAAAGAAGAGTTTGTTTGTTTGAACGCGGTAATCTCAGGAACGCGGTAGCCCATTTATCGAGGAAGGCTATGGGCTATATAACATTACGCTACGACCAATAGGATCGGAGCAGCAATGAGAAATGTTGCAAAAACGGGGAACATTTACGCATACGATGTTGCGCGGGACAGCTAATCCTTTATAAAATCTTAAAAAGTACATATTTGGCCTACGTTGAGCTACAACACGTAAACCTCTCCCCTCCCAACATTCTACTTGGCTAATTTCTTTTTCACTCTGAAGTGCATCCAACTTAGCTGATGTTAAATCAAAAAAATATCAGAGAGTAAAAATGATCCTGGGTGCGCCCATGAAAGTGTGCGGTGCCAAGCGAAGTATAAATCTTGCCTTTTGTACTCTCAGTGTTTTGTGGTGGTTGGAAGCGCCAGTCTCGTGGTAATGAGATCACGATTCTACTGCACTCAGGACGTCCGTCGTTGGTAACTAAAGTTTGAATGTCACCCGGTTCATTAAGAATATTTAAATAACGTATGTAACGTTTCAAAACTAATTTTATTTGGGAAAATTCACTTGAAAATTTAAAGTTAATTGCTTTGTTACCGTTCAATAAAACCAATAGGTAGGTAGCCTTGTAAATTGGCTGATGTAAATAGATAGATACCTACAGTGCACAAGTGTGTACGTAGACACAAGTGCACTCTGTCTCCTCTTACTTTAATAGTAATATAATAATATAATATTTATTTATTTCTCTCTCACACAGGGTAATTGTAACAAAAAATAAGAAATCTTACACTAGGTTCACATAAATAGTGAGTAAGTCTGTGTGAGAGACTGGTATCCGTACTAGGAAAACCTGTATGACAGATTACCAGCCTCTCCCAGCTCTAGACAAATGGTGTTCACATATCTTAATATTATTCTTAGTTTGCAATGTAGGTCTACTATGCAAGAGGAGGAAAGGTGTGTGAGCGTGTGTGTGTGTGTGTGTGTGTGTGTGTGTGTGTGTGTGTGTGTGTGTGTGTGTGTGTGTGTGTGTTTGTTTGTGCGTGTGTGCGCGTTGTGAAATGAGTTTACGTGTGAAGATATTGCTAACCCTACGACGCAATTAGTGACATCTTGGGATCAGAACTAGCTGACAAGTTAGCAGATCTGTTAGCTTATATCCGCATTGCTGCGATTTGTAATTGAAATAGATAAATGAAATAATAAATAGATGATACAAAAATAATAATATGGTATTTATACAGCAATTTAAGAGGGTACATGGAGTAGGTTTTCAGTGTCTTCATAACTAAGGGATTTAAGCCAGGCAGAGACAGATTTTTTGCAACTAAATTTTGTAAGCGAGTAGATATGGAGCTTCTCGTTTATTTTATTATATAAGTATCTGCCCAAAAAGCCGAAGAATTTACCAGAGAAAGCCGTAGACCACCGATTAATCCCTCGAGAGCAAACTTTATGCTTCAGCCGTTTTTTACCCATCGAGGAGTCAAATTTGAGTAGTGAATGTTGTTTTAGAATAGTGACTAAGACGTAGAGTTGGCGTACCGTCAGGACATCAGAGCGCTTGTAGAGCTCTCTAGTTGGAAACAAAAATGGCAAGGAGAGACTTACCTTAAGAACTGACCTTTGAGCTCTTTCCACCTCCATCAAGCTGGTTTTGCAGTATCTTTTTATAGTATCTTTACATAGCATAAAACAAAGTTCCTGTCCGTACAATAATACATGCACATATTGTGTATAGATGTGATGAAGAAAACTCCGTGCGAACTCGAAAATGGCCACTAGTTACAGTATACTAGCTGACTCGCGCAACTTGGTATACGTCAATTTTTTCCCGTTTTTGCAACATATTTCATTGCTGCTTCGCTTTTATTGGTTGTAGCGTGATGCTATATAGCATATAGTCTTCCTCGATAAATGGGCTATCCAAGAGTAAAAAAAATCAATTCGTGTTCGAATTGATTTTTTTTTACTCTTGGATAGCCCATTTATCGTAGTTTCTGAGATTATCGCCTTCAACCAAATAAACAAACTAGAATATGAGGAGCAAAGAGAGTCATAAACCATGACCCTTTTTGCAGGAGCAAAGAGGGTCATGGTAGCAAACATAAAATTATAATTTTAGTATGACATTTTACAACATTAATTGCCGTAGTTTTAATTCTAACCTCTTATGTATATATTCCATGTAGTGGTGTTCCATGTAGTGCATTTCACTACATTGTAAACATATCTCTATGAATATTTTTATTGGTTGGTTAATTCTTTATAACTATTTACAGATATTTTAATGTATTCTAAAAACTACTCTAAATTACATCCATTTATACAAGATATTTACAGAATTAAAAATAAAAAAAGGAGGGCAAAACCCTTTAGGCGTCAAAGAATTCCTCCCCATCGATGTCAACAGGTAACGTTCCCAGAAGGCTGGCAGCATTGCCACGTTGGATGGCAATGCTAATTCTTTGTGCAAAGAAAAGGCCAGCATTCTGGTCACGTTACCTTATATATATATATATATATATTCTTCTGTTTACAATATATATTTATCAACAAATATATATTGTAAACACATATTTGTTGATAAATCACAACTGTCATTTCGACAGAAATATTTTCATGGTTTCTATGACAATAGATAAGCAAAGAGGTCTTTGTATTTTTTACCCGGCTGTAAAGAAGGGTTATGTTTTTCGCGCGTATCTTGTATGTATGTATGTAATATTCTTTATTACCTGATATCTCACAATCCACTGAACGGATTTATACAATTCACACGTCGTTAGATTCGTCTCAATTGCCCAAGTGTTCTTAAATAGGTGACGTTTTTAAAAAACAAACATGGCGGCTATGAGATGTCAAAACAAAGAGGTGTGAAAAAAAAAGTTGTTTCGAGTATTGCAATATGGGTATCAAATTAAAGAGCTCATCTTAAGCATTTCAAAAAGGTATAACATGAATATGACCGTTATACAAAAAAAGTTAGTTAGCAAACATTGTTTTTTCAATTTTCAATATTTGACAATAGCTGTGATAAAAGTAAGTTGCTACATCGGTTATATCCTATAACTACTAAAAAGTATTAAATAAAAAAAATATATAAAAAAATTAAAAAACCCGCCTGCACAAAAAAGATGGAAACAAGATCCCCTACATAATTATACAATTTCATGCAGTCGGAGGCATTAATGAATCTCGATGAACTTAGTATAGTGCCTCCGAATGCATGAAATTGTATAATTATGTAGGGGATCTTGTTTCCATCTTTTTTGTGCAGGCGGGTTTTTTTATTTTTTTATATATTTTTTTTGTAATAAGTATCTACTGTCATTCCAACTGGCTGTGTGTAATTTGCTTAGGTAAATCCAAAATATGAATTAGGATACTGCGCTCTGAAGTGTCATCCCGCTACTATTCACTGTACTCTGAAGAGCATGCCTGCGACTTTGCGCCGCACCTGAAGTACAATCCTGCGACTCTGCGCCGCTTCCGAAGTGCATTCCTGCGACTCTGCGCCGCACCCGAAGTGCATTACTACGACTCTGCGCCGCACCCGAAGTGCATTACTACGACTCTGCGCCGCACCCGAAGTGCACGACTCGACGCTGCGCTCTGAGTGCGTCGCTGCACACCGACCGGCACCCTCACTTCATAACTCTTTAAACTCTGCCTTCTTGTCTATAATAACTATTGTAAATTCTCAGGTCCATTGTACTTATTTTTTAATTAGGCTTAAGTTCTCACCCCTGTGTTTTCTTCTACTTGTACTGTAAACTAGTTTTCTATTATCTACTACTTCATTATAGCTCTCTAACTCTATATAATCTTTTATTACATTACATCGCGTCATATTATTTGATTGTAAAGTCAAAGTTATTAAAGTCGATATTTGCTCTCGAATGAAGTTCATTCGCACAAGAGTTCATTAACTCTGCAATTAAAATAGTTTGGTATCTAGGAATTCGTAGCAACGTTACGTTTTACTAGTAGTAGATGATGATTCGGTTGTCTGTAAAGTCGGTTTATTGACGATAGTTGAACGTGACAACGTCATAAGAAAATACTGATGTAATGCTTTCATTTTTCAAAAGAAAATTTTAATTTTATTTGTTTGATAGATATTTTGTATGGATATAGAGAAGGAGGTAAATGGAAATCACAATTAAATTGATCAAGTTACATTTATTTGTACGCATAAATACAATTATGTCAATTTTTGTTTATTTATTTTTACAATGAAACGCCTCAGAGCGAGGTAACGCCTCATTTTTTTCGTGCGTTCAGCCGGCTCCATCGAATTATAAGACGTTGTCAAAATACATTAGAACGCGAGGTTATTTAACTCAACAACATGAACAAGAAGGAGTATATAATTTAATTACTTAAAAACAACTTGAAACTAGTTTCAAGAAACAGCTAAAAGCTCGTGTTTAAAACAACAATCGATTGTATCAGGATTGCAAGCATCTTGCTTTGATACTTCGGATAAAGTACTAACAATGCAGACCGCAAGTCTAAGTTAGTGAGACGTCGGTGGCTTTGCAATAAACTCGAGACTCTACACTCCAGGCGCTAAGTAAGATCGCTTATTCTCAAATAAATTGGTAGATGATGATATTCTGTAGCGAATTGAATGCGCTGATGGAGAAGATAGGATTAAGAAATCGCTACGGAGTTTAGATGCGCTTTGTATGTTTATAATAATAATAATATCTTGGGACAACTCACACAACGTCATCTGATCCATAACTAAGCAGAGCTTGTACTATGGCAACCAGACAACTGATAAACATACTTATATTTTTCTAAATACATACATATTTTAGATGTTACACCCAGACACAGAATAAACACAACGTTTTATTATGGGTGGGGATCGAACCACTAGCTAGACCAACAGACCAGTCAGAGTAATATCTTTGAGTGATTTATTAAAAACTAGCTTTCGCCCGCGGCTCCGCCCGCGTGTATTTCGTAAAAAATATTTTTTTTTTCTTAATAAAAAGTATCCTATGTTACTTCTAATACCTTCAAGAATATGTGTACAAAGTTTAATGATGATCGGTTGAGTAGTTTTCGCGTGAAAGCGTAACAAACAAACTTACATTCACATTTATATATTAAGTAGGGATGCTACTGTAGTTTGACATGTCTGTCTGTTTGCAAACAGAATAACAACTAATACTATCCATGGACGAATTTGAAAGTAGATTTTTTAAATAACATCATTTTTAAATAGTAATACTGCTTAAGTCTAATAAGAAATTGGTAGTTTATGATAAACAAGCGTCGACTTTAGCTTGGGCAACTGCCTCCCTCATTAAATTACTGAAATATAGAATACCTAATATAAGACTGTTAAAATGACCCTAACATGTAATATTATTGTAGTAATATGTATATGGGTTTCGATTTTTTATTGAACAAAATGTTGTTTGTTATTATGTTACGAATGTTTCCGAATTTAATTATGAATCTCTATTAATAAAGTCATCAATAGAGTAAAAACATCCATCAACTAGAAACGCTTAAGTTTGGCCTCAAAATCTCTTTGATCGACAGCTCTTGATATCGAGTGGAAGCCGATTAAAGAGTCTGACTGAATTGTAACGCGAACCATGTTTAACCACATTGAGAGAAGGTGCAATCATAGAATGCATATCTTTCCTTCTTGTACTTTCGCGTTTCAATCTTCCCTCATTATTTTCATAAATATAATTTTTCTTTGCAAAATTAGTGAGTAAGACCATTACATACAGACTCGGCACTGTTAATATTTTCAGGTCCCTAAAATATTGTTGACATGAAACTAACTGGTGAACATTATAGTCATAGCTGCCACCCCAAAAAAGAATACTATATCTTAATTTTGATTCTACCAAAGCAAAGTACACAGTTCCGAGTTTTTTTATTTTCATCAAAAGTTTTGGTAAGTGATGTTGGCATCACTAACCAAAACTATGTGCAAAAACACTAAGTAGTGTATAGTGAAAAAAAAGCGATGTGATTGGTTTATTTGTATCACGTGATATCTATTTAACAGATAAGCAAATAATCAACTTTTGTCTCATGTCCGACAAATAAGACTAAAGTTAATTTATCTCCAAAATGGTTTCAACAAAATCTTTTTAACCGACTTCAAGAAAGAGGTTCTCAATTCGTCTGTATTTTTTTTTACGTTTGTTACCTGACTAATCGCAGACGGCTGGACCAATTTGAAAAAATATTTTTGTGTTTGAAAGGGTTATACTTCCGGATTGGTCCCATTGTCATCAAAGTTCGAATCTGATGATGAGATCTTGGAGAAATCGATTAAACACTTCAAATATTGAAGGCTCACCTATAGTAATTTGGGTATATTTTGTTGTAATTCGTGCATTTACTCTTGAAAAGCGCCATTGAGTAAAATTGAACTGATGATGAAGACCACAGATGACCAGCGCAACTATTCAATAATAATTATTGCGGGTTGCGATCTGAGTACCGTGTTCGATACCTGATACTTCGCCTCCATCAAATCAAGTAATGGATCAGATAGTCTATAGGTAGTATCAGGTGAACTCCTAGAAAATCAACGGCCTTGTAGGTATCGCAAAAAGCAACAATTTGTAAAAAGAAATTAGCAGTTTGGATTATGCTATTGTAACCTAAATCAACTACAAACCAGCAAAAAATATAGTTAAAATTACAAAAAATAATTAAACATTTTGGAGTTGGTGTCAGGAAATGTACTTTTATGATTTACTTTATATTTCTCACTTTTTAGTGCAGGAAATGTAGTTTTATGTTTTACATTTTATTTCTCACTTTTTAAATACACTAAAAAGTGAGAAATATAAAGTAAAACATAAAACTACATTTCCTGACACCAACTCTAAAATGTTTAATTATTTTTATTTCTCACTTTTTAAATACACTAAAAAGTGAGAAATAAAAAGTAAAACATAAAACTACATTTCCTGACACCAACTCCAAAATGTTAAATTATTTTTTGTAATTTTAACTATATTTTTTTGCTTTTTGATTAGGTACCATATATTAAAAAAGTTTTATTAGATCTGTTTCTAAAAGAAAAAGAGGCCATTTAAAAGGACGTTGCTGGATAAAGTAGTTGTTTTACTACTTAATACACCACTGGCCTGGCCTCTCACAATTCCTCATTACTGTAAGGCTTTACACAAAATTCCCAAGACAGGCCTAGCCGCGTTCAAGCAAGTAGAGTAACTAAAAAGTTCGATTTCTAAGGCGTTCAAATCACATGCATAATAATGTCTAAATTTTATACACTCCTCTTGTAAAGATTTTTTTTTGTTACATCTCTTTTTATCCAGCAGCATTGCAGTATACTCATATCTGGCCTGCCACAATCCCTCATTACTGTAATGCTTCACCCAAATTTCCCTTGACAGCTCCAGCCGCGTTCAGGCATGTAGACTAATGACAGTAAATGCCCAGAGGACTTAACGCCCGCATTAGTGCTAACCAGTCGACGAGGTAACGACCATCGATGACACTAACCAAATCACTATATTTAGTGCAAATTATCTGGTAAGGTTATCAATGATGCAATGATTCTGTGGCGCGGTGGGAGTGTATCTGATTGCTACGCAAGAGGTCGTGGATTCGATCCCCACCCAGGATAAAACTTTGTGTGATAAGCACGATGGTTTATTCTGTGTCTGGGTGTTATTTATCTATAATATGTATGTATTTAGAAATATTTAAGTATGTTTATCAGTTGTTTGGTTTTCATAGTACAAGCTCTGCTTAGTTTGGGATCAGATAACGTTGTGTGAGTTGTCCCAAGATATTATTATTATTATATTATCAGGTTTACTCATCGCCAACTTCATATCAAACCTAGAAGGTACAGTAATTAATTAGGTACTATTGCACAAATAAAACATAATTTTAATAATTAAAAAAAAAATAGTTGTCTGTAAAGGCGGTTTACGGACGATAATATTATGTGATAACGTCATAGGAAGACATTGATGACATTAAATAAACAAACATCGCTGTGATTTTTTTTTTTATTTCAAACATTGATGACATTGAAATAAACAACCATGCCTGTTAGTGGACGGCCACAATGCTTCAGCCTATCAGCGTAACGTTAGCGGTGACGTCACATTTTTTCGTGAGTGCAGCCGGTTATCAATATATAAGACGTTATCACGTTAAAAAATTTAAACGTATGCGTTTGATTAAATCACTGTGGAAATGGCGGCAATCTCAGTTGTCATCATTTTCCAAATTTTGTATTAAACAAAATTTAGAATTTTGATAAATCTGTAAGACCGAGTCTTTATGAATACTTAATACTGGCAGAAGTTGGCTAAAAAATCAGCTAGGTTGCCATCATTGACGTATAGACCTGGACCACGCCATCCCTTTCAATTAAAAAGTAAATATTGACTGCAAAATGTGAAATCGAGAAAAATCTCACAGTAGTGTTTGTTCATTTTCTCTTTCTAGAGAGAGGTCTATTTTGTGAGGTTATGGCTCAGTTCAGGTCTTTAAGGCTCAAATCTTAAAAAATCTAGCCGTGTAATAAAAAAATCCTAGGTAGACTTGGTAGTCATTGGTACCTACTCATGTTTTATGTATGAGATTATCGACGTATATTGCACTAGAACCCGGAATATGATTCATTGCCAACCCTGTTGATTTCATGGAAATGAAGATCAATAAATAATGAAAAACCATCCATGTTTAAGTTTAGACTTATTTAGTAATCTTTAAGACAGCCTTCACTGCCCATGACCACAAAATAAAGAGAGTCCAGAAGGAACACTCATGGACCATTTGTTCCGAAGGCGTTTCCAGATTCCATCGAAATCCGGTTCATTAATTTGCAAGCTACAATGACTCGGACAGAAACACACTATAAACTTAAGCCTCTCTTTTTACTCGACTAAGGCAAGGAATCGCGCGTATCTTGTATGTATGTAATATTCTTTTTATCTCATATGTAGATTTGTCTTGACCGCCCTAGTATTCTTAAATAAGTGACGTTTGAAAGAACAAACATGGCGGCTGTGAGATGTCAAAAACAAGAGGTGTGAATTTTTTTTCTTCTAAGACCGCAATATGGTTATCAAATTAAAGGCCTTATTTCAAAAAGGTATAACAAGATTATAACTGTAATACTAAAAAATCAATTAGTAACCATTCTTTTTCTAATTTCCAATGCTTTGCAATAGCTGTAATATCGGTTTTACATCCTACAACCACTAATCTATTAAAACAAAAAATGTTGTCTGTTAAGTCGGTCTACAGACGACAATTTTACGTGATAACGTCAAAAGAAACCATTGATGACATATCGCCATTCGCGTTGCTTGGCGGCCACAATACTTCAGCCTATCAGCAGGCGGAACGTGACGGACCGTGACACTCAGCCTATCAGCAGGCGGGCCGTGCGGGACCGTGACACTTTTTCGTGCGTTCATGACTTTTTTTTTTTAATTTATTTTGACATGACGTCATGTCATCATGACGTCATGTCAAAATAAATTTAAAAAAAAAATCCCGCCTGCACAAAAAACATGCACAGTTTTCATCAAAAGTTTTGATCGTTTTGTTTTTATATTTATTTTTGTCAATGAATCGATCGTAGTCACTGACGTAAAAATCTTTCCTAAAATTGATTTTATTAAGGAGGGAACCCACTAATCACTCCTAATCTGTGAATCACAACGATTGAAGTCGAAGGTGAGGATTTTTTTTACTTTAAATCACTAAATGAAGAGCCAAACAGGTCGTGCGCCGGTTTAAGCGTCACGTTAGCCCATTACAGTATCAGCGACCACATTTGGCAAAGAACTGATTCTCACCAAACTGCAATCCTCATTTGATACAATAGTTCACTTGCCCAGTAATACAATAGTCTCATTTGCCCAGTAATTTCACTTGCTACAGTGCCATTTTACCGAAACACAGTGAAGTGTTCATATCCTTTTTCACGGAAGAATAACGAATTTTTCCTCTGAGTCACTAGACAAGTGGCATAAACTCTAACCGAATAGGCGTCAGAAAGACGTTGTTTTAGGCGCAAAACTGCGAACTCATAATAAACATTTCGTATTCGCAGTTTTGCGCGTGCTACGTCGTCATTCTATTCTATTAGAGCTTATGCCACTTGTCTAGGGGCGCTGTGACGCTAGTTTCAATCAGTAATCTCTTCTAATTCACGCCACAACACTTCCTCACAGGATTACGAGAAACCTTTTCTATTTTCCCGAGCTTTATCTAGTAGACATCTGGTTGCTATCGGCAGGCGAGGAGTTAATGCCTCGGTCGAGTGCCAAGTACTTTACCGACAGCGGGATTATTTGTGGCTTAACTTGGTTCGTTGTCGACCCACGGCTATGGATGACTTAGAGATTAAGGAAGGCTAGTTTTTTAATGTACTACAATGAATCAAAATCTTGGAACACCTTAGGAAGAATATGCTGTCAGATTCCGTGTCCGTAAACAATATCTATGTGTTGCTTGAGTTTATTTGTATAAATTTATCTTCTGCATTCTCAGTATTTATGTTAACTTAGAGTGATGGAGACTTAGAATACTTTCGAGACAAAGTGGTTTGTGTACAATGTCTATGTGTGCGTTGCTCTAGCATTATAAAGCTTACCTTCTGTATTCTCGTTGTTTTGTGCCACGGCTAGGTAGCATTCTAGTGCTAAAGGGTAATCTTTGTTTAAAATTGCTTATTTTTGAATGCATTTCTTGATAAAAGTGTAATGTATTTTGTATGTGATTTTATTCTTGCTTTTTTACATTTATTTATGGACTACTAGAGTGTACGTATAACAGTATTATCTTTGAAGAAAATAGGCTTTATAGAAGCCTGGAGATGTTGGTGAAGTAATTGGCTATAACTATTAAAGCCTGAATTGGATACCCCTATGTGGAAATTGAACGCAAGTCACGTAATTTTATTATAGTCCTTAAAAAAATTAAACTAGCAACTAAACTCCAAAGCCCCTAAGTTACGTAAAAGCTACAGGGCAAACAAATTCAAAAAATAAAAATCATTTTTTGAATCATAATTAAACATAATTTCTAATGCATAAGGTACATTTTTTTTCCAAATACTCAAATAAGCGACAAACAAGTAAGATTACCTCTAAAATGACTACAGTATTTAAGCATTTAATGGCACCATTACGCAGCGCAGCGGTCATTATCTAACAACTAATTACTGTAAACACGAAATGAATGTGACATTGTGGAAACCTTAACGAAATGTTTTACATACACTTCGCAGATTTTGCAATTTCTAACACTTCTAGAACCTTATAAGCACAATTGAATTAGGCAAGTTACTTGTATCAGATCAGGTCCTTATTCACGAACTTTATTTCGTGTCCACGGCAAGACCATGAGTAACTGTCAAAATCTTGTCATAATGGTAAATGGAGAGGACGCTACGGCAAACGAAGTTGCGCGGGTCAGCAAGTTTTATGTAAGATGGTAAATCTATACTAATATTACGAGATTACCCACAGACATAACTAATGAATCCTAAAAACTGTATGATTGACACAAATAATTAAATACATATAAATTGTGGACCTCGCGCCTTTAATACAAGTTATTTTAAATAACTTAGCAAAGGTGCTAGGCACTATTTAAAATGTCATGTCTATGTACCTACCCATTATAACTATAACATAATGTGTGTAATTTTGTGTGAATAAGTTTGTGAAAAATAAAATTATTATTACTATTATAAAGCAGAAGAGTTTGTTTATTTGTTTGTTTGTTTGAACGCGGTAATCTCAGGATCTACTGGTGTGAATTGAAAAAAACTTTTTTGTTGGGCAGCCTATTTATCGAGGAAGGCTATAGGCTATATAACATCATGCTACGACCAATAGGAGCGGAGCAGCAATGAAAACTGTTGCAAAAACGGGGAAAATTGGCGCATACGAAATTGCGCGTCAGAAGTATACAATAAGTAATCCATTTCAAACGTACTAATTAATAAATATCAATTGGTTTTGTTAACGAAAATGAAAACGAAATGATACACAATTAACTTTGTTTAACATTCTGAGAAGGAGTGAAGTTTTGTTAGTCCTCATTTATTGAAACATTTCTTAAAGACTCGAGTCCCTCATTGGAACTAGTAAGCTTAGGTAAGAATAATTTGTTTTATATAACGACTACTAGCACTTCCTCGCGGCTTTCCCCGTGTTTAATTTGATTTTCAGGCATATGTGCTATTCTGATCTATAAACTACATTATTGTAAAGTTTCATTAAAATTCGTTCAGTAGTTTTACGTGAAAGAGCTACAGACATAAATTTTCGGATTTATAATATTAGTAGGTAGATGTTCCGTAGAGTATACGGGACACAAGAGAGTCCAAAATAAAATGACTTGCAGATTTTTAAGAGCCTTTAATTGCTATACCCAAAACTACGTGTTATGTACAATGTTACTAGGGCTACGGCTCAATGACAAGTGATGGCCATTCGCCCCTACATTATATAAATGGCTAGAACGCCTAATGAATATATGGAGCAATACAAAATACATAAGTTTACTAAAATATTGAGTGTAGGCTGTGAGTATAATAATATATAAGAATGATTTTGGTATCTTAAAGGTAAACATTATATAAATTACTAGCTGTCCCGCACAACTTCGTATGCGTAAATTTTCCCCGTTTTTGCAACATTTCTCGTCGCTGCTCCGCTCCTATTAGTCGTAGCGCGATGTTATATAGCCTATAGCCTTCCTCGATAAATGAGCTATCCAACAAAAATAGAATTATTAAAATCGGTCCAGTACTTTTTGAGTTTATTCGTTACATACAAAAATACAAAAATACAAATCTTTCCTCTTTATAATATTATTGTAGATATTCTAAATCTAAAACAATAATTATAAATTAATAAGTAACTATCTAGACCGCACTAGGCGGCAACAGTAGGAAGTTTACTTTATATTACTAAATGATATATGGACTAAGAAAGTCCTAAACCCTGACCCAATAGGTTATATAACATCAGGCTATGACCCACAGAAGTGGAGCATCAATTAAAAATTTTGACTGCCTCTGTGGCGCGGTGGGAGTGTATCCGACTGCTACGCAGGAGGTCCTGGGTTCGATCCCCACCCAGGATAAAACATTGTGTCATGAGCACGATGGTTTATTCTGTGTCTGGGTGTTTAATTATCTATATAAGTATGTATTTAGAAATATATATGTATGTTTATCAGTTGTCTGGTCGCCATAGTACAAGCTCTGCTTAGTTTGGGATCAGATGACGTTGTGCGAGTTGTCCCAAGTTATATGATGCTAAAACGGAAAAAATTGACGCAGACGAAGTTGCGCGAGTCAGCTAGTCACTACATAGTATAAAAAAAGTCGCTTTCTCTGTCCCTATATCCCTATGTATGCCTAAATCTTTAAAACTACGCAACGGATTTTGATGCGGTTTTTTTTAATAGATAGAGTGAATGAAGAGGTAGGTTTATATGTATAATAACATCCAATAAATAGTGGAGAAATGAGGAGCGGAGCAGCAATTAGAAATGTTGCAAAAACGAGGAAAATTTACGCAGACGAAGTTGCGCGGGACAGCTAGTAGTAAATATACCTAACCTAAATCATAACTGAACACGAACTTACAACAACTGCACGCACAGCGACATAATACTACGAAACCACTACACCGCATCACTTGACTAATCGAAGCGGCATTCAATTAATAGCTAGTAAGCATCGTTCATCTCTGTCCGCTCATCTCCGTATATAAGGCGAGCTGGCGCCCAGCCAATAGGCAATTAGAGCGTTTGACTAATACAAACATACAACAAACCAAACAGTCACAAAACATAGAGAATACAGAAGTAAAAAATGTAAGCTTTATACAGGATGATTTTTAATATACTAATAATCTCCCGTTCGTGGATTATTTAAATAATACTAAATAACTTTGTCACATCAGTTTTGGAAAATCTATACTAATATTATGAAGCTAAGGAGTTTGTTTGTTTGTTTGAACGCGGTAATCTCAGGAACTACTGATCCGAAAATTTTAAAATTCTTTCACTGTTGTGAAGCCCATTTATCGAGGAAGGCTATAGGCTATATAACATCCCGCTACGACCAATAGGAGCGGAGCAGCAATGAGAAATATTGCAAAAACGGGAAAATTTACGAAGACGAAGTTTCGCGGGACATCAAATGGGTCGATATGTATTCAAAATCGTATCTACGTGAAAACCCTCGAATTTGATCACACCTTTCTGTTGCACGTTATATACTTTGATCGGCAGACACACATAGACATCATTCACGAATACGAAATCTGGGAACACAGTGTTCTGAGATAACGTGTCGATGTGTACGCTACTCGAGCACTCATTGTTTAAAGCTGACCTTCTGTACTGTAGGTATTTTGTGACATAGCCGAGAGCTGTAATGATAGAGCAAGGATTTGGTTGATTAGTTCGGTAATTAATTTGGTATAGTGCATTTTGGGTATGGGATAAATTTGTTGAATTTGTAATTAGTTTCGTATAATTAGGTAGTAGTTACGTAATAAGATATTGTTACAATAGCTGTACCGTGTAATTTTATTAAGCGATTACAAATTCAAACTATGGTTGTCAAAATTACTGATTATGGCGTACTGAAATACTAAGTGGGCGAAAGACTGAACGCGAACACAAATATTAAAAACGGCGACTTATAAATACGAATTTGAGGTAGGAGTTATACAGAACGATCAGTTTATTAATTTTTAAGCGAACAAATTTATATTTTAGTTACAATTTTCCATCTCACAATGTATTCAATGTCTATAGGTATACCTACTTCATTACAAGAGTGCGGCGTTATATTCTAGTAAATAAATGCTACTACTCACTTCAAGAGTATTTCAATGACGAAACATAACTGACTTACTTTAATGCCCAATACTACTCATCTTCACTTGATAATCATTGTAATTCTTTTATATTGTAAGATATTGTTTTATCAAAATTTGCACACCACAACGTTAAAATATGGATTGAACAGTACCTACTAACACAATATGTACCTATTTTTAGCAAAATAAAAATTGAATGGAATTGAAACTCCTAGATTGTTCCCCAAAAAGGAGGTCCCTAAAAATAACAAAGAAATTTTAATTTTATGTTTTTGGCACTTGTCGGCCACTGTCGCGGTACGCTCGCTTCGCTCGCTTTTGTGCAGAGGTCACAGTTCTAACAGATTCAATGCAATAGGCACTTACATATTATATTTTATTTTTATATACTATTTCTAGTCTTTGTCTGTGGCTAAAAGGTGGACGCTTTGTAGATTGTGTCGTCACCAGAATCCATTTTCGCCCACTCAGTATTTTTTTCGCCCAATTTTATGTTAATTTTGGTCACTCGGAATTTTAGTTGCTAGCTTAGATTAACTGTTTCTCACTACTAATAGCTCATTTTCCAATTTTTAATCATTCATGATTATCGACAGTTATGTAAATGTTTTATACATAACTAGCTGACCCGCGCAACTTCGTCTGCGTAAATTTTTCCCGTTTTTGCAACACTTCTTATTGCTGCTCCGCTCCTTATTTCTCCACTATTTAATGGATGTTATTATACATATAAACCTTCCTCTTCAATCCCTCTATCTATTAAGAAAACCGCATCAAAATCCGTTACGTAGTTTTAAAGATTTAAGCATACATAGGGATATAGGGACAGAGAAAGCGACTTTGTTTTATACTATCTAGTGATTTGACGACGCTCAGTAACTTATTAAGAGAGTCATCCATATATTATTTACTAGCTGACCCGCGCAACTTCGTCTGCGTAAATTTTTCCCTTTTTTCAACATTTTTCATTGCTGCTCCGCTTCTATTGGTCGTAGCGTGATGTTATAACCTATAGCCTTCCTCGATAAATGGGCTATCCAACAATAAAATATTTTTTCAGTGCAGCCCAGTAGTTTCTGAGATTATCGCATTCAAACAAACAAACAAACTCTTAGGGGGATGAAAAATAGATGTTGGCCGATTCTCATAGATACCGGATAAGCACAAAAAATTTCATCAAAATCGGTCAAGCCGTTTCGGAGGAGTATGGCAACGAAAACTGTGACACGAGAATTTTATATATTATTAGATTAGATTAGATTAGATTGTCACAGTTAATAATTCCCTATAGATCCTAAACTAGACAGATATACTATGCCAACTAAACAACTGATAAACAGACATACATTTATAAATACACACATTTATGGATAAATTACCCCTTTTCTTGCCATGTTACTACCCTTGCACCAACTTACTACCAGTAGTAATACTGTTAATTTGTTCTCATTTCTTACTACTGCAGTAGTAAGTTGTTAGATGGTTAATTACAATTTGCTCATGAAATAAAGATTTTTCCTGTGTGGGAATCGAACCCACGACCTCTGGCTTAGCAGTCAGGGTCATTAACCACAAGTTCAACCGGCCAGTCGAATATGTAAATCGAAATATGTGGTGGGTACTATAAATCTGAAGGTTTTAATTGCCTGCAATCCAATTTCGGCCAAAACTGGCGCACATATAAAACGCATTGCATTCCGTGCCAAAATATAAACTAAAATGTATGGTACAGATACACGAGCTACAATCTAGAAGTGGTTACAATTGAGACTACTTACTGCTGTACTCAGAGTTGTTTATTGCTTACTTATATCAATCCTTAGTAATATTTTGAACCAAATCTTACTTAGCTACTTATTAGTAGTTAAGTAACGGCTGTTGTCTATATCTAAATTAATATTTTAAAGCGGAAGAGTTTGTTTGTTTGTTTTTTATCGCGTTCTAACAAACTATCTCTTCAGCTTTATAATATTAGTATAGATTAGTAGGATAGTGTAAAAAGTAGGATTTTTGTACATTATTAGTATTTATTTTTGTTTTAAGCTCTGTTTTTTTATAAAGGATTGTAGGTACTGCTAGATTTTTATTGTGTGTTTCTATCGTCTCTTTGTTCATTATTAATATTGTTTTCTTTCTTTAGTTCTCAAAGAAATCCGAGCTAAAATCAAAAAGTAGTGGTGATAATCCATTCACACCCAACACAGGTGACATTTGGAGTACATAATTACAGATTTATATATACATAACACTAGCTGCAACTATGTATGTTTATTTATTTACCTTTAGGTTTTTAAAACGAATAGTAGCAAGTTTCAACTCCAAATTATTCACTTTTATGGATAAAAATAAATATTTTATTTGGATTTTACAAAGCCTGATTTTTACTTTAATTTTTTGACTCAAAGCTAAGTATCGTTTGAGTATTCTGGGGTATGAGCACAAAATACTCAAACGATACTTAACTTTGAGTCGTGCTTAAAAGTATTTAAACCTAAAAAATCAAATCCTTCATCATTCTCAGAATACCGACCAATATCCATACTACCGTTCCTTTCCAAAGTAATTGAGCGCCTCATCCATTCCCAACTTAGTGCATTTCTATCTCGAAATTGTCTCCTCAATTCCTTTCAGTCCGGTTTCCGTTCTGCTCACAGTACTGTTACAGCTCTTGTTGGTGTAACTGATGATATTAGACAAGGCATGGAAGAAGGAAATCTAACAGTCCTTTCCTTACTTGATTTCAGTAATGCCTTCAATTCTGTTGATTTCAATATTCTACTTGGTATACTACGCTCTATCAACATATCTCCAACGGTTATTGACTGGTTTCATAGTTATCTGTTTGGTCGCCGACAACGGGTACGCATTGAAGAGTCTTATTCTTCCTGGTGCGATGTAACGGTTGGTGTACCGCAGGGTGGCGTTCTTTCTCCTCTTCTCTTCGCAATTTTTATAAATGCTATTTCTAACCAATTAGTTTCATCCTACCACCTTTATGCAGATGATCTTCAAATCTACACACAAGCACCACTGCGACAGCTGCCATTAGCCATTTCAATTATTAACACGGATTTGGAGCGTATATGTGAATGGAGCAACCACCATGGTCTGAAGGTTAATCCGTCGAAGACTCAGGTTATCGTAGTTGGTAGCCCGAGGATGATTTCGCGAATCGATTGGAACCATTGCCACAAGTTACACTCAACGGTACCTATATAACGATTAGCGACACGGTAAAGAACTTGGGCGTTCTCATTGACAAAACCTTATCTTGGGGTCCTCAACTGCAAGAGGTCAGCCGTAAGTTATTTGCATCTACAGGGTCTTTGCGAAGACTCCGCAACTTTCTCCCCATTACCACTAAAATTGCGCTGGCACAGTCTCTTCTTCTACCTATACTTGACTATGCTGATGCCAGCTATCTCGACCTCACTGAGGAGCAACTTGATAGACTTGAGCGTCTCCAAAATGTATGTATTAGATTTATATTTGGCTTGCGCAAATATGATCACGTTTCAGAATTCCGTAACGAGCTCAAGTGGCTCCCAATTCGTCTTCGTCGGAATACTCACATTCTTTCATTGCTGTACAGTATTCTTTTTAATCCTTTCACTCCCTTGTATCTCAAAGAACGTTTCAAGTTCCTGCATGACACACATTCGAAGTCCCTGAGGTCATCGGAGGATTTGAGATTGGAAATTCCAGTGCATTCCACACGATTTTATGACAAATCATTTACAGTTGAGGCAGCAAGACTTTGGAATGCATTGCCTCTGCCTATTAGACGTGCTCAGTCGTTGGTATCGTTTGAAAGGATGTTGAAGGCTCATTATCTGACTACTTAAAACTATAAATATCTATTAATTGTTTTTGTTCTAATTTCTTGAAAAGTTTAGATTGTTATACTTAAATATATGTATATACCTAAATGTAATAATTTAACTATATTATTATTTCATGCTGTACACTACCGCTATTTATTTCTTGTAGATAATTTGTTTCTATCCATCCAAAGGTTGCCTGGAAGAGATCGCTATTAGCGATAAGGCCGCCCATTGTAGCTACATGTAAGTCATACAATGTATACCTTATACCTTGTTCTTGTATTTTTTAGTGTACAATAAAGCGTATTATTATTATTATTATTATTATTATTTATGTCTCAACTTGAAATGAAGCGTAAATTGAAATGGTAGATGAGAGTTAATGACGACTGAGTGGCGTTTATGTAGGTATGCGACAACACCGTCGTTGTAATTTTAGGGCGAATTGCGGCCACAGAAATTGAGGCTCTTAGGCTGACATCTATAGAGCGTAATTTGGTTTAGCTAAAACTTAGCTTAGGTTAAACTTGATAAAGCACACGCTGACCTTTGACTTTATAGATATAATTTTCTAAGATTATGTTAAGCTAGCTAATTATGCGGTGGCTGAATTTTTTAATCGCAATATTGGTAATTGACATTTGACATGCAATTGTATTTATTTATTTTTCTTTTTAAATAATTTTGATTTTCAAACGCTAACATTGTTGTTTTGATTTTTGACTTGTATTTTTATATATAATAATAATAATAATATCTTGGGACAACTCACATAACGCTATTAGATCCCAAACAAAGCAGGTCTTGTACTATAGAAACCAGACAACTGATAAACGTACTTATATATTTTCTAAATACATACAAATAATAGATAAATAACCATCGTGATCACCAGGCACAGAAAAAACCATCGTGCTCACCACACAAAGTTTTAATCTGGGTGGGTATCGAACCCACGACCTCTTGCGTAGCAGTCAGATACACTCCTACCGCAACGCAGAGTACTGTCTATTTCTCAATTTATTAAATTATTTTTATTGAATTAATATTTCTAGGACATGTATGGTAAATTTTAATATTTTTGTTGTTAGTTATTAAGCACATTCAAACACAATTGTTATGAGAATAAATAAATGAATTAAATGGATAAGCTTGCGCTGTGACTGATAACTTCAACGGTAAGCAAATGCTTTGTTAAGATTTTTTTTCATGTTTGACTGATGCTAAATTCGAACTAAGCCAAAATACGCTCTATAAATTTCAGACTTGTCCTCCTAGCTTTCTGACTGGGTTTTTATGCGTAATTTGAGGAGATAAAACCGATATATTCAAAGCTCTGTATTACCTAGAAATAGAGTTCAAAATATATAAAAACAAACTAACCTGTGCCGGCGTCCTGACGTAATATTCTGTGTCATTGATGATGAGCCGAAAGTCAGTCTCGAGGAGCGACTCAATGGTGTCGCTAGCTGCGATGCGCACGCGCTCGTCGGCAGCCAAAGCCGCTGCTCGCTCCACACCACGGTCTTCGGCCTTCACCTGTATGCATGACATAATAAATTATAATTTGATATGTTGAGGAAACGCTGCCGTGACTATGTGGATGGTTTTGAGAAGATGGGAGAGAGAGCTCTAGACATGGAGACTTGGAAGAGTATGAGGGAGACCTTTGCCTAACAGTGGGACAGCACAGGATAAATAAAAAATATATCTCATAACGGTTCCTACAGTCATTTTATCACAAACTAGATAGTCTGTACTTTGGCAACCATCATTGTCACCATGACGAAAAGATTAGAGTAGTAACAAAGTAAGAGAAGTTGACCAAGAAAGAACACAAAAATTTCTTTTTTGTGTTCTTTCTTTGATATAAACACACATACACATAAAAGAAGGAACACAAAATTATACAAATGTTTGCACGCATAAGAAAAGCGTTTCCTTTGCGAATTAGGTACTTTAAAACTAAACTAACAACCCATTTAAAAAAAAACATGAATATGTTCAAACCTTGAAGTAATTTTTATTGGCATTTCTTGCCAATTAATTTACAAATACAATAATTGCATTTTTGAAAGATAGATAGTTCTTTAACTACCGGGTTAGATGGCGCATGCGACGGCCCAACTCGCGAGCATCAAAGGATAGAAAAATTGGAGGTCTAGTAACATAGTCCAGATAGGTGGTTCGATTCCGGCCCCGGTTTGGCTACGGGGGTCTCGGGTTCAATTCCTGGGTCTGGAATTCAAATTTGTTTTTTCTTTCAAAAATGTCCGAACCTTTCCAAAATTGACGAATGGTGTTCTATACTATTTGTGTGAATATGGATGTGGATGTCAAGAGGAAGATATATTTGTCTCTTTCTCTCTTGTTAATATCTAGGAAAATTTATTTCGAAAACTAGGCATGAACGTGAAATATAGATTGCAACTTCGCTACTACCACTAGATAGTAACAATCGTCTCTAAAAGGTTTATTAGCTATAAATATGAAAACCTTTAGCAATAGCCAAAGGAGCATTTGCTGGAATCTATCAAAAAGTCATTTGGTTTTCATTAAACTACATTATAATTTAATGAAAGGTCCCTGTCGCCTTACAATTATGACTGAACAGCTGTACAGACAGCTTCATTCTAAAACGTACTAAGATAATGACCGTCCAGTGACTAACTATATTATGAATTCAACTTTATCTAGGTAGGTATATAAGTGAAGTGTTATGCACAATAACATATCACCTTTCATTCATAGTGAAGTAAATTGGGTAGTTGACCACAATAAAAGTAAATTATTTTATACTAATCAGGTAACAGTAGATCTTAAATATGTGTTCTTTTACATTTTAACACGTTTTTAAAAGCATGAAAACTAATACTAAAAATAATGACGATGAAATAATGATGATAGGAACTTAAGACGCCATAGGTTCCTATACCATACACATTTCTATAGAGCTTGTCGTTCTAACATTTCATAAAAAGAGACTGGTTTGACTTGACAGTCAACATCCCTATTAAAAGTCCGCAACTGGTCGACATGCCAATTCTCGATTTCATTCATTGATTTGTTATCAATTGTTTGTATAAATATAAACTAATATTAAAAATGCGAAAGTTTGTATGTATGGATGGATGTTTGTTACTTAATCACGCCACAACAGGTAATAGGATCCGGATGAAATATGGTAGGTACAGAGATAGACTATAGTCTGGAACAGCACATAGACTACTTTTTATCCAGGAAACATGTTCGCGTGGTTTTATTTTCTTATTTCTTCATAAATGATAAAATCTGAATGAATCAGATAGGAACTGGTGCCGACTGAGATGGTATAGACGATGCGCGGGTATAGGACCCGTACCGTGTTGGTATTTCCCGTCCATCTAACCTCATATATCGATTGCCATCAATCCACCTATATCGGTATACTGCTGGATATATGCCTCTCCCAATTTACGTCACAGCACCCAGTCCTCCGCCTTCCGCATCCAATTTAACCTCCTTTAGGTCATCGGTTCATCTGGCTGGTGGTCGTCCTACGTCCTTACGTTATCCGAGTGGCAGCCTCCACTCCAAGACTCGATTGGCATGTCGACCTATATTTACTTCATGTTATCTTAACAAAAAACTCCTCAACTTAATTACGACATAAATTCTTAGCCAAGTAGGTACATTTTAAGGTAAAATTTGAAGGGGTGTTGGATATAAAGAATTAATACTGCTGCAGTTACCTGTTCAAGGAGGTCGCCGACGGTTTGCGAGACAGGACGGAGTGTGAAACGGCATCGCTCACGGCGCGAAGGCAGAGGCACGGTGATCACCGGCAAACCGCGCCGGTAAGTCACCGTCACTTCTGTAACAATATATCAATGACATTATTTTTTGCTTTACATTTTTTTTTAACTCTAGTACAAGTGCCAGCCGCACAAGTGACACATGACACTGGCTACTTTGCAATCTTATAATTAACTGGCTGCTTATTGACTATCTTTTTTTTCGTTTAGAGAGCTGCGCTTAGAAATGCATCGCGCATGCGCGCGGATATCTTTGAGCGCATCGTGCTTGCGCCAGTTTGTGCGGGCTTGCCGCGAAAACGAAAAAAAACATATTGAATGAGGCCCCTGATATAAAGTACCTACACAAAGTCGGAATAATTAAATTAAGATCACGTTAATAATAGCTTAATTAAGGTATGCTTTATCCTTGTATCATCATTGGCCTATACCACCTTGATCAGATGATTGAAACATCGTCACAAAAGCCTCAGAATTTCCGCTAGTGACTATACTCTCAACGCACGCTATATCGCCTGGGATGCGATTTCTGTTTCGAGTTTCCCTCTCTTCGCACTGTTTATGTTTGAGATGTATTTTATACCCTTAGGCACCTCTTACAATGGCACTTTGTATTTTTACTCCGTTACCACGCGGAGGGCTACATTACATTAGTTACAAGTAAGTCTTTCCCATTTGATAAGCATTTTAAACTCAGTGAACATTTTTATAGAGACATCTTCTTTATTCATTGATAGTCAACACATGAAACCTTTTCTAAACCTCCTTACATCCATTTCTAAGTCCCTTTTCTGTGTCATATACAAAGTGCCCTCGAGCTTATTGCCCTCCTTTAACACGGAGCTGCTTAACACACGGTAGATAAAAGATAGTTTTGAATGCATTATGATTGAAAAGGATAGATTAAACGTAGTGCTTTTTCAAGAAAGGACTAGGTTTTGAATTGGGTCTGATGCTTAATTGATTGATTTAAGGCCGCTGCTTACTTGGAAGAAAGATAATTTTTTAATTGCTTATTAATGAATGATAAGTTATCAGTTATCAATTAAATACATAAACAATTAAAAAGAGAAAATGTTGATAAACTTTCGCAATTTTTACACACACACTTAATCGCATGAATATTTTAAGGTCGTTGCAATACAGTCGAAACGTCGGGCAATAAACAAGGTATCTTACCTTAAATTATTCACGCGATTAATTAATAATGTTATAATTAGAAAGATCTATACTATAACAATGCTATCAGTGTTTGCACCATGGGAGGTGTAATACCGATGTTATACACTGTACACTGCTGAATTTTACCAGAAATATGCTACAAATATTCCTTAATATTGCAATTAAAAATGGCATCATGGGGGAAGCAATATTTTTTTATGTCAAGTACATAGGTATATCACACGCCGTCTTTTTTTTATCAAAAGTAATAATTTTAGAAATAACTAAACAAAGGGCGATCTTTAAAATCTATACAAATAAATAAAATTGAAGTGTCAGTTTGTAATGTAAAAATAACAGTTTTTGCCTACATAGAATGCATATGAAAATATATATGGTACTTAAAACAAAAACACAGTCTGCCTCTTTGTACCGGCTAATCTCCGAAACTGGTGAACGGATTCGACAGGACTTTTACTATCAGATAGCTAATAATGTAAGGAGCAACTTAAGCTACCCATTACTTTTATCATCCGGGTTTGGTTGTAGAAGTGCTTATTCCCTACAGACTAGTAGTAGGGAATAAGCACCACTGCAACTAAACGCGGATGAAATCGCGGGCAATCCAAGATAGTAGTTGTTTAAATAAAGTTGAATCTTACTTTTTCGCTTAGGTTCTATATAAGCGATAAATCTCATAAAGAAAATTGATCTAATCAACGTAATTGGACACATAATTTTTAAGTTTAGTCATATTTTCTGATAAGACTTATCAATATCAATAATATACTAGCTGACCGGCGCAACTTCGTATGAGTTAATTTTCCCCGTTTTTGCTCCTGTTAGTTGTAGCGTAATGTTAAATAGCCTATACATAGTCTTCCTCGATTAATGGGCTATCCAACAAAAAAATATTTTTTAAATTCGGACCCGTAGTTCCTGAGGTTATCGCGTTCAAACAAACAAACTTTTCAGCTTTATAATATTACAATAGATGTAGATTAGAATGCTTTATTTTAACGTGAAATTTTGTCAATTACATTTTCACTGAAAACCTTTTACTAAAGTAGGATCATATTCTTATCATGTCTACCCAGAAGTAAATTCGGCACCATCTTTCAATTTCTCCAGTCTTTTCAAAATAATGAAAAATTGAAGACAGCTAATACTACTTTCTCTAAAATACAAATCGTAAATTGTCTCACAGTACATTTAGATTTGATCTTAATGTCTGCAGCTAGGTGTATTTCATGTATATGTGCCAGAATGTTATTTTTGTACTTAAATTATCTTACTTGAAATTGGCCGTTGGATTCATATCAACCCATATGATGTCCACTGCTGGACACGGGTCTCCCCAGTAGAACCTACTTATTTTTTTTATAATAATAATAATATCTTGGGACAACTCACACAACGCTATCTGATCCCAAACTAAGCAGAGCTTGTATTATGGAAACCAGACAACTGATAAACATACTTATATATTTCTAAATACATACATATTATAGATAAATAACACCCAGACTCAGAATAAATCATCGTGCTCATCACACAAAGTTTTATCCTGGGTGGGGATCGAACCCACGACCTCTTGTGTAGCAGTCGGATACAGTCCCACCGCGCCACAGAGGCAGTCAATCATTAAAAGATCATTGGGGTAATTGCCATAATCGCCACGCTTGGCGATCGCAGTAAGGTTTAAGTACGCAGAGGACGCTGCTGCCCGTCCTCCGGTTTGAAATCCCATCGACACCCACAGTAAGTGATGGGGTGGTACTTTCCTCAAGCTGGTACCACACGGCTATACCGTTGGATTCATAAATCCTATTTCTACTTGAATGGGTTGAAAGCGGAACTGCAATGCAGTTGTTTTCCTTAAAAGCCTGGTTTCTGTTTAACTATCGCTAACACCATACCACTCGATTGTACCTCGTAACAAAATTGTTTCATTATAGCTAGCGGACGCAACCTGATTGTCTACACGCTCCACTTACTAAGTACTGTTAAGTGCACAAGTGTTTTAAAGAAATAGCCGAGATTGAACAGAGTCGAGACACTTCGATGAGTACGTGGACGATTTAAGATGTTTGTTTTTAGATCATTAGGGTAGTAAACTAGTATACGGTGTTACAGATAGATACGAATTAAAAAACCTATAGACTTTTATTACCGATTAACATACCGACTTTTATTAAGCATAACAAAGATTTTTAAAATTTTCTAGCCTTTTGTTTTTTTTAATTTTGACATCCAGACGGGACTATACATTGTGCGTGTAATCCGAGTCTGTTTAACGGACACAAAATACTTTGTGTACTCTATTACTCATTAGTTACTCTATAGCGGGTGTTGTGATTAAACAAAAACGTTTTTTAAAAATTAAGTGAAAAATATGATAATTTTCTTTACAACATTAATTTTAATAAGCCAACCTACTACTATATTGCTGCAAGAAGGAAATGTTTCTTTTCTTTTTTTAAAAAAAGACTTCCGCTTTAGGATTTTTTACAAACATCAAAGTCACGGACACAAAATGGTGTCCGGTGTGGAAATCGAACTCTTGCGTAGTAGTAGGTCACACTGCTACCGCGCTACAGAAGCAGACGGATTTTTTTTTTTAAATTCTATTCTTTTCTAAATTCATACCACAAACACCGGAATTTCTGTTAACCTACAAACCACTAAAATAACAATAAAATGAAAATCCAGTGTTAGTCCGTAACTTATCAGTGGATAAGCAACGGTAATGCAATTAATAATTTCGGCTTACGTCGTACAATTGGGACTTGTACTGAAAGCCACCGAACCAACTGTTGCGTGACAGACGATATTAATATTAATGACAATATTAAAATTTAAATTTGTCTGACTAACTGTAGTGAGACACGATCATTGTGAGAAAAGTTACATAGTGAGAGGAATCAGTAAGATTAAAAGTAAGACACGACTGGTACATTTGTGTACAATAATTGGAGAAAAAAAAAACAACCAGAAATTCGGAGATATTCGATCGCTTATTCGGGCCGAGGATAATGCTGCAGTCACTGAGTTATCCATACTAATATTATAAATGTTAAAGTAACTCTGTCTGTCTGTCTGTTACGCTTTCACGCTCAAACAGTTAAACCGATTTAGATGAAATTTGGTATGGAGATAGTTTGAGTCCCGGGGAAGGACATAGCGTAGTCTTTATCGCGATAACCGACATCTAGTGTTGAAATAAAAATAAACTGTATTAATTTGAGTAATACAATGTGATGCATCTATTGTTTTTTTTTTTGACACAAGCCTCCTCTATCTTCACTATTATCTGTTGTTGATGTTTTGCTGTTGTCGAGGTGCATCCAGTTAATGCTTAAAAAAAAATATCGTCCCACCTTTTGGATTGCCTTCCCTTTCTTGACTAAAGGTTCATTTCCGTGCATCACGGCCGATCGCGAGCCGCGCGCGGCTTACGACAAGCGGCTGACGCGCGCGATGCACGGAAATGAATCTTTAGCTATCAATTTCTATTTATTTTCGACGACTTTACTAATAGTGACTTATCTAGTAAGGAAAACATCACTGGATTAGTGTATGAAATTAAAAAGAAACAAGGTCGACGTTAGAGCAAACAAACGGACTAGAAAAAATAATTTATTTATTATTACCATAAATATTCTAATTATAGATTACATTCTATGCCATTACCTGTGCACACATCAATCTAAAATGGAAACAAATCCGTCAGAAACCACTTTTTTTGTGTACTGCAATTGACAATCTGTCAAATTGAATTCTGAATTGTAATGAACAGTTTAGCACGCAACTGTACAAAATACTTTGTTTAACTTTCAAGCAGATTAATCGTTTGCTAGAAAGAGACGTACGATAATTATTTGTGGCGAATGTTACAAGCGGTGGCGAGATTATTAATGAGATCATTTTGAAGTTTCCCGTAATTGTGTTCAACTGTAATGGAAATTGTAAACGGTTCATTAATTTACGACGAAATTTAATTTCCGTGAATTTACTTCGTGACGAAGAAATTTTAATAATTCAAAAAAATTTGGCGTGGGGCATACTGAAAGAATGAAAAAACAAATATGGAATTCGAAAATGAGACTCTTTGGAAACACCTAAGTTAACCACCTTTTTCATTTGATAGACTGTCATTTGTTTTTTCATAGTGACAAATTGTGTGTCGCTATCAAAATTAATTTAACTCGTGAACATTTTTGATCAAAGATTTTTTATGATTTGCGTTGTGGCATAAGTCAACTAAAGAGTGGCCAAAGACTTCAATTGTCATTTGGTGATGAAGCACCATGTCGCAGCTTTATGTATTCGTGGTTTAAAAAATTTAGACGTGGACGTGATCATCTCCATGACGAGGTACGTAAAGGCCGGCCGGCGACTGCGGTTAGAGACTCTAATATTGACACCATACGACAACTTATTGAAACTGACAAAACCAGCTTGCCAGCAAATTCGTGCATTGGAATGAAACAAACATTTTACATGTGCATCTGAAGGTTCGGAAGCTATGCTCTCGATGGATACCTCATGACTTAACAGAGGATCAGAAACGACTGCGTGTCCAGTGGTGCCGTGAAATTATAAAAAAGTTTAACGGAGGGCAGTCATTTGTCGGAGGTTGTCTATAATATCGTCGCAGATAGGCTTTAAAGTACGCAGAAGACGCTGTTGCCCATCATCCGGTGTTACATACCTTAGTAGCCTTGACGACACTCACGGGAAGAGATAAGGTAGTACTATTCTTAAGCCGGTACCACAAGGCATAAAACACTAAATAAAATTTAAAATATTTCATAAGTACCTACCTATACAATATACAAAAGCTCTTTAACCTACATTATTCATCAACCACAGGTGGTTGTTTTACATGCCCTAATGACTACTTAAGGTAAGTATATTTATAAATACCTGGTTTAAATTAACATTAAATTTCCCAAGGGTATCTTTGAAATATGTATACTTTGTGGTTATATAGGGAAGCTGCGTAAGAAATGAATGCAAGAGGGGACGTTACAGATTCTGAAAGATTATTAATGAATTAATTATTTAATTATAATAGATTTAATGAAAAAGTGATATATTGCGTTTTATTATATTATATTGATTATAAAATTTTATAGATTATGGATCATAAACACGTTGATATTTAAATTTAAAAAAATAAGATTTATTTTCCGATGTTAACTCGCTTGCGCGTTTGAGAGACTACGCGAAGGTTCGGCGGTAGTGGATTTTGTTATAGATATATTAATAAATTGAGACTGTTCAAAAAACTTTTGACACAACCACTCAAGAAGCAATAATCTACTCAACAAATTGCTTACATTTCCCTACTTATCGAACCACCGTCATTATTTGAAATTATGTGAAAGTTTGCTTATGGATTTTTGTTACTCAATATCTTCAGAATGGCTAAACGGATCTGAATTAAAATTTGGCACAGAAATGAATTTAGTTTAAAATTGCAATTTACGTTTATCATTACGAAAAAATCGTTATGAATTATTTTTTGAATTTTCCACACAAACGAAGCCGAAGCCAAATAGCAATTTTCACACGCTTCCGCTGAAGCTTGAATTTTCCACACGAACGAAGCCGAAGCCAAATAGCGTTTTTAACACGCTCCCGCTCAAGCCTATAACTTGCATCTCGCAATTTAGTATGCGCATACGCAAGGTAAAGCGACGCCCGCACACATGTCGGCAGACGTCGTAATTGCCCTGTCACTTTCCTAATTATCATCGCACATCGTTCAGCGTTTCTCTGCAATATTTGATTTATAGATATCACTTTTGCATGCGATTTTACTCGATTATGATTTTCTTCTATTTATTATAATTGATTGATAATGTGAATGAAGGAGAAAATGATAACAAAGTTGAAACCAATGTACAGTACGAATAACTTGACCGGATTGAAGTTAGGTTTTTATCACTTTCGCAAAATTACTTACAAAGAAAACGACTAAATATGTTTAATCGATTAAAATACTAACAACATTTTAATTCAACAATATAAAAGCACTTTTTAAATGAGTTCATAAAAGTTTAAATTTGGAACAGTTACAGTAAATACTAAAGAAACTTTAAAAAACAATTTCTTTACGAAATAATCACAAAAAAACATGAGTTAGTAATACTAATTATGACAATGTAATGCGTAATCGCATTTCTAATTCTCTTGGTTTAGTTACCATCCCCGCCCCCCGCTTCCTGTCACCATTTACTTCCAAAAAATGCATCTGCGCAACCACTTGCCGCCTACTTCAGTCCGGCCAAGTTACGTTGATCTAACTGTACAAGCTTGTTCTGTATAAAAAAACAACGGTTTGCACTCCGGGAGTGCCGGCAAAGTGAAATAGTGAGTACATACTGATGAAATTTAAATAACATTTTTCGATCTTACTGGCATAATAATAAAAAAATATGAAGTAAAAAATCACAAATCAAGAAACCAAAAGCAAAAATCAAAATAAAAAAGGGAAAAGTTATCGTCACTAGGACTCGAATTGGGGACTTCTGTTTTCTGGACCGCCCGATTTCCCACATGAGCTATAATAACATACGAAGGTGAATTTCGTCACCAACTACAAAGTTGGTGACGAAATTCACCTTCGTATTCTAATGATATTGTAGCAGTTTGTCATTGCTCTCCCTCCGTCTTACGAATTATCGATTAGGCAAAAGAGAACTTCTTTAGCTGGGTTGTGCACTTTTTGGGATGGTTACCCATCCCAAAAAGTGCACAACCCAGCTAAAGAAGTTTTCACTTCTAAATATTTAAATTTTCCAGTTACCTAGTTGCTCTTCGTTATATTTCGCTTATGAAGATATTGCATTCGCCATATTACATATCAACCCATATGATGTCCCACTGCTGGGCACGGGTAGGCCCTGGGGGTAATCGCCATAATCGCCACGCTTAGCGAGCGAGTTGACGAACGTAGTACGCGGAGCACGCTGCTGCCCGTTTTCCGGTGTGAAACTCCTTAGTCGCCTTGACGACACGCACGGTAAGAGAAGAGGCGGTACTATTCTTAAGCCGGTACCACATCGCCATATTTAATGTAGTCTATATCTATACTAATATTATAAAGCTGAAGAGTTTGTTTGAACGCGGTAATCTCAGGAACTACTGATCTAAATTGAAAAATTAATAACATTACGCTACGACCAATAGAAGCGGAGCAGCAATGAGAAATGTTGCAAAAACGGGAAAAATTTACGCACACGAAGTTGCGCGGGACAGCTAGTCCATTAATAAGCTTTGATCTTACTCTATAAGGAATTGTATCAGAATCAGCTCAACAGTTTCTAAAAATAACGTGTTGTTAAAGTGTGTATTTTCAAAACGACTGGATTATTTTAGCAAAACAAAATATCTAGAGCACAGTGCGCCTATTAATAATAGGTATAAATATACTCGATATTAACGCAATCGACACGTTTAAGATGTTTGGCGCTTCGATTGGTCCACTCCATCTCATAACCAGTCTGTGTGCTTAGTGTGAGTTTGTTTTATGTTAACGCGATCGATACGTTTAGGTCGTTTGGCGGTCCGATTCGCCCGCTATAAGATCTTAAGCAATCAGAGAGCCAAACGCGGTAAACGACTCGACCGCGTTAACGTAAATCAATCACACATCAAACGACACGGGATCGAAAGTGGTGTGAGATTCTTGTCCGTGAACTATGTCTATGTGCGAGCGAAGTACGTTTAAAAATTTAAACGACTTCAAAAAGAAGGAGGTTCTCAATTCGGATGTTTTTATTTATGTATGTTCGGGCATAACTCCGTCATTTATAAACGGATTTATAAAATATTGTTTTTATTCGATAGAGGTTTATCCCATAAATTTCGTAAACATCTAATGATGACTATCGGAGTCAGTGAAATTCCTCAGTAAATGCCAGCAAATTGACCGTGACTGAAAATGGTTAGATGTTTTTTGTTAAAAAAATAATTATATTACAGAAGGTTTTAGTTAGTTAATTATTTTTTCAATAAAATCATTTTTCACCGTTACAATTTTATTATACTCCCCATTATACTACCGACGAGAACGCAGTCCTAACACAAGCAATTAAGCTTAGCTGGAGGGGTTAACAGGATTGCTATTAATGTAGGACCCATAATCTCACATTGGTAGTTATATTTTAGAAAAAAAAAATGGTTGTCTGTAAAGTCGGTTTACGGACTATAATTTTACGTGATAACGTCATAAGAAAACATTGATGACATTGTAATAAACAACCATGCCTGCAGTCACCCGACGGCCACAATACTTCAGCCTATCAGCAGGCGGAACGTGACGGACCGGGACACATTTTCGTGCGTGCACCCAGTCATCGATTTATAGAGGCATATCTATGTATTAATGATTAGTGATAAGCCATTGGCATAATTCTTATGACTACATTCACATTTTTCCTAAGCCTTCGCGTAAATATTCTATCTCAACGCCTCTATTATAACAAATATTATGATGGATGGATAAACAACCCAATATTTTTTGACGTACGCTGAATTACCTAAACCTAAACACATATTGGAGGCACATTTAATATCTTGAACAAACTGACGCGTAAATAATACCCTTTCCCACATGTACTTAAGCAGATTTTCCCAGCCATTTTAATATGACAGAATTGGGGGGAAATTGTAATATTAAAGGTATATTTATAATATATAACAGGCAACCGTTTTCAGACTCAAATGGCTTATTTAATTGCTGCTTAGGTATCTTCCAGAGCGTTTTTGATTGAAGATACAGCCTATGGCTTTAAATTATGTTTTATTTTATCAAGTAATATTAGCATTATATGTCCTTAATCTGACCATGACCACGGCCGTTGCAATGAGGCGAATAAATCAAAGATATTAAGCCTTAAAATATTTACCCATAATATAAATGACTAACTAACCCGCGCTATTTCGTATGCGTAAATTTCCCCCGTTTTTGCAACATTTTTCATTGCTGCTCCGCTGCTATTCATCGTAACGTGATGTTATATAGCCTATATCCTTCCTCGATAAATGGGCTATCCAACAGTGTGTTAATTTTTCAATTCGGACCAGTAGTTTCTGAGAACATCGCGTTCAAACAAACAAACAAACTCTTCAGCTTTATAATATTAGTATAGATATCTTCCGTGTGGCTTAAGAATACAGTACCACTCCATCTCTTCCCGTGGATGTCGTCAAGGCGACTAAGGGATTTCACACCGGAGGACGGGCAGCAGCGTCCTCAGCGTACTTAAAAGCCTTACTGCGATCGTCGTGGTCGTGGTTATGGCAAATAGTATATTTATAATAAATGGGTTCTACTGGGGAGACCCGTGCCCAGCAGTGGGACTTTTATTAGCATTGCCCTTTATAGCCTTTTGTGCAAGTTTTATCAGTGTATATCGAAAGCCTGTTGCGCAATTTCAGTGCAAGACCTGAAGCTGTAGTATATTTATATAAAATCTTGCCGCAAACTACCAATCGTATTACAATCATATTGTCAGTTACAAAATCTCTCATTACAAAGTAAATTATTGATGTTTATTTTTCTATTAATATTGAGGCTTATTTCTCAAAATAAAGGACAGTTAACAATTAATTTAAATCATGAACGGGAGTAGGTGTTTCTATCACAAAATTTACTCGGGAAAGTAACCCAGCCAGGCGCAGCATTCACGCGGAAACTTCACATCTCAATATTGCCTCTATAATTTAATGGAAAATGCCCTGATGGTGTTTTCTTATAGAAGTCTAGTTTTTTTCTTATTAACTGTAAATATTTACGTTGTTAACCAACCATTGGTTTGATCTGTTATTATAATGTCTCATGAAGTAATGACTTAACAACCAATCACTCATCAAATCGTTGTTAACCTTTAACACACGACTACCCATTACTTACTTAAAGCATAAGAAAAAGTAATCCGTGAAAATCTAAAGCCATTACTAACAAAATATAAAGTGTAAGAAAAGCCAGTGCAATAACAGTGGCTTTAATAAAGCCTTCCACAGGATATCTACGTCTGTGCGTTTATTGTACGGAATGAAATAGAATGTATTTCGTTTTTGTGTTTACAATGGAAGCAAATGAGTATATATCTGTGTAAATATTTTGCGAATTCATTTTAATGGAGTAAATGTTCAGAACGAGTATTTGTTTTATGGTTTCTATTTACAGAATTGTCTTGTAATCTCAAAATGTTTAGTATGGACTTAGTAGCGATGGAGCGTCCTTAAAACACAATTCTTTTCGGTTTTCTTTTTACCCGCGTAGGAAGGAGGATTATGTTTTTAATTGTAGTTCCACAATATTATATAGGTACATAGAACCGTGATCAGCAAGATATGTTAAAAGGCTAATTTTAACCTTTCGCCTCTGAAACTTGATTAAATAAAAGGATAAGGATGCAAAATAACACTTGTGATACGTCGGGATTCTAGCTACATGTGTACATGTAGCTAGAATCCCGAACAATAGGTAAAGCCGAAGAAAAGAACCTGGTAATAAAAACTCGCGGCCACTCTTTTCAAATTGCTTATTTTACAATGTTTGAATGTTTATAAACTTGATATAAACAAGTTATTATACCTTAAATTATTAACTTTCTTTCTTAATAAATGAAATTTCTTTCTTCAAAATTATTTAAAGCATTTGTTGGGCCTTTGTTTTGGCCCGCTACGGTTACAAACATATTAAACCTGGCCATCTACAAAATTGTGTTGGACACCTCTGTTTTAGTGGTTGCAAACACACTACCTCCATCGTCTCCTCGTACTGTAGGGATGTTCGCCAGGAATTTGGCTCGCTAAACCAAAAAAGGGTCCTTATTTATAAATCTAAGAAACAATTTTTCGTTTCTATAAAGACATTTAGTTTTTTTTGAGGGAATGGCGGGGTAAACTCGATCTTGTTTGACATCGAACCTTCGTCAAAGTGCCGCTGTTTTCGACGTGAATAGACACCCGGTTCAAATAACACTGTTTCTTTATTTACTCTTATGGTTTAGCTAACCAACATATACACAGATTATAAATAAATAAATTTTGAAAAAAATCATGGCAATTTTAAAATAATTAACACTACTTTTTAGGTATTTTTCTCGACTGTTATTGAACTGCAATTTACCAATATAACTTTTTTTATGAAAATAAATAGCAAGTGTATTATTATCCCCTCCAGCTATGCTCAATGGATTGTTTTAGGAATGGGTTCACGTCAGTAGTAGGTATAATGGGTAGAATTCGAACCCGCGACCTCACGATTGCGAGTCCGAAGACTTAGCCGTTAGGCTGACATCGCTTAAAATAAAATAAATTGTCGCAACAGTTTTATTTCAAATAACTTGCCTATATGTTATGCTTATCGTCACATACGCTAGGATATAAAAAAAGTTAACATTAGATACACGTTTATAAAAAGATGAAACAAAATTCTTTTTAAAATTAGGTACCCGTTTTGGGACCGCTGTTCACTGAACTGGTGGTAACAGATTGGAGTTGTTTATTCCATTGGAAGAAAGGTATACCTATTGATGATGTTCACTTAGTGGAAACCAACCCTAATCCATTTTAAACCAACGCAAAAGTTATGTTAAGTAAATCAAAGGGAAATTCAATTTAAATGAATATCAAAACAATTTACATTTAAATGAAATACTCGAATGTACACGAACAATCTGCAAAATCAGTCATTTGCAATATTTACAATCGGTTTATTAAAATGAAAATGGCGAAAAAAGTTGAAATGTGTTCTATAAATTGAAACTAATAATTGTGACATAATTTATGAAATGTGCAGAACTATGAAGTTTTATTAATATTGGTTAAAATTGACTGCCTCTCTGGCGCAGTGGGTTTGATTCCTTTTCGGGGTATAACTTTGTGTGATCCTAAAATTGTTATTTGATTCTGAGTGTAGACTACTTTATGTACTTGCATTACGCGATGTATATGGTGTATTGTTGGCAGCACCTTACCTACACTAATATATTTTTTAAACAAACAAACATTGTAAACATTAAATGTTGATAAACTTTCGCGATTTGTACACATTATAAAATTATATATAAGTACTAAGGATCCTAATCCTTTTTTGTTGCCCGGCGTTTCGACCGGATTGCAAACGGCCGTGGTCACGGGTCTACCAGTGACCACGGCCCTTGCATTGCCTTGTTCTTTCTTACCTATTGTTTGCGTTACGTGTAGAATTATGACTTTTTATAAGTATAGCATTTTGCTTTTAAAAAAAGATATTTTTATTTTGATTTCTATAAATTTGTATTTTTTAAAGTCTCCGAGGCACAGAAACACTGTTCCCTAGCGCAGGAGTTAAAAATAACGGCAAAACAACTCCTTACTTTTTATGAAAATATATACATACTAGCTGTGCCCCGCGGTGCTACCCGCGGCTTAGCTACCAGCCGATTAGACGTGAAGAAGTAACAAACAAACACACTCACATACTTTCGCCTTTATAATATTAGTGTGATGTTACGGGTCTTAATTGCGTCGTATTCGTCGTCGACTGTATTGCAACGGCCGTGGTCACGGGTCCAGTCTACCCGTGACCATGGCCGTTGCAATACGGTCGAAACGTAAATTATTTACGCGATCCAGACCCTGAGAGATAGGTAATATATATATTTTCATAATGTGTACAAATCGCGAAAGTTTATCATCATTTACCTCCTTACTTATAATTTATCTAAAAGTTATTTAACTATATTTTGGCATTTATAATACAAAAATAAAGACAAAACTAACCCCTTTAGCGATATAAAACTTTATGTGACTAGTGACTCGTAGTCTCTATTGTACACGGAAATAGTTCACTCGTTATACAAAAGCCGAGCTTGTATCGAAACTGTTTCAAGTATCGTTCGTCAACTTCAGCCTGTAGCATGTTGAACGTAACTGTTGCACATTGTATGTTGCGCACTTAATCTTAAACCGACAGGTACGGATATTCCTTAATAACAAAGTAGCCATTTTCCTTTTATTGTAAACATAGTTCCTTCTTTGTTACCTACCTACAATTTATAAAAGTACCTACAAGCATCACAAGCACTAATATACAGGGTGTTTGGAAGATCGATGCAAAGCCTTGACTTGACTGCCTCTGTGGCGCGGTGGGAGTGTATCCGACTGCTACGCAAGAGGTCGTGGGTTCGATCCCCACCCAGGATAAAACTTTGTGTGATGAGCACGATGGTTTATTCTGTGTCTGGGTGTTATTTATCTATAATATGTATGTATTTAGAAATATATAAGTATGTTTATCAGTTGTCTGGTTTCCATAGTACAAGCTCTGCTTAGTTTGGGATCAGATAGCGTTGTGTGAGTTGTCCCAAGATATTATTATTATTATTATAAAGCCGTAAAGCGGAGTTAGTTACTAATTTAGAACCATTTGAACTAAATTTGTCTTAGACAAAGTGTCTTTTTTATTTTTAGCAAATTTTATTAATTTTTGATGATAAAACCCAAAAAAATTGCAGTTAGTTGCGTATAATCGCCATATTCGGAATAAGCAAATTTTTCTCCGTTGATTGTGCTACGTTTCAAAATTTTCTGAGCATTTTTTTGCCGCTTAGAACCCATAGCAAAGCAAGCCTCATTTTTAATGACACAATATAAGTAAGATAGGTAGTAATTAATGTTAAAATAGAGTATTTGACTAAAGTCAAATCAGTGTTTTTTTTAAGAAACGTCAACGTGAAAAAACGATACGCTCCTTACAAGTTTGTATGAAATACTAGCGTATGACGTCATATTTTTAATGATGAAATCATTTACTTTTCTTTTAACTAATTAAAAAATAATATTGCTTGTAAGTAGTTATATAAAATAAGTTGTTATGATAGTAGTCAAATACCAATATCCTTACGACATACAGTTTAACTTTTGCAAGGAAGTGTGACTGTGCTCGCCGTTGTCTGCGGTCATAAGTTATCCGAACTGTGTATTTTTCGAGATAGACATTACGCACACACACACACACAGTGATAGTTTATAGGGTCAGAGAGTGCTCTTACCCATAAACTCAGGTAAAATCTTTTTCCACAAAATCACATCAATTCTTTATTCTGTAGCTGCGATAAAGTCGATAACTAACAGTAATATAAAAAGGTAACATTGCTATAGTACCTACTTAGATAGATTCTACTTCCGAGATAGAAAGAAAACGTTATTTTGTTTAACAGAAAACAACAAAAATCTTGCGTTATACAAGATTTTCGTTGTTTTTTGTTAAACATATCTTATGTCGATAAAAATATAGAAGCAACACAGAAACCTAATCTCCAAACACGTACTCACTGACTCACTGTCTGAAATTCTAACACTATTCGAGTACACCGTCACGAACGTGGACTGTCCAATAAATGTTCCAACATTTCAGGTGCTAGGTACAACTTCCTTCCCCGACAAACACCCCATGGAATCCACTTAGTAACGCAAGAGGAATGATAAGTACGTCCCATTCCACTACGTTACTTAACGTCCGGAGCGGGTATAATGTTAAATATTATTGTACACAACACTTTTAGTCATTTGGGTGTTGACAAACAATAATTGTAAGTATACCAAAGTACGATTAAAGCATGAATGTGACGAAAAACTCAAGAATTTGCTTGTTATTCATTGACAAATTACGTTGTAAAACTAAACAATACATTTTCCAATCACACCAATTGCACTAAAAAAGATTATAAATTATAAAACCTTTTCAAAACAACCTAATTATATTACACAAGTACATTAATTTCCCGTTCGTAATTTACTTTGCTCAGAACTGAATTACAAATAATTTTTGGGTAGCGGAAAATGTGTTTTAAATTGAATAAACCGTATTGAATAGCGGGCAACCCTATTAAAGCCGGGAAGTTATAATTTTAGGGGTTCGAATGAAATACGAGCAATAAGAGTCTCGAGTGGACATATTTTTTTTTCTTTTTATTGTGTTCGGTACCGTAAATCTTATAAAATGAACGAAGAAAAAATGAAGAATATTTTATTATAGAAAATCTGTTATTTGATATTTTTACATGTTAAATACATGTAGCCATCAAGCCAGCTCTTGAGCAGGTACCAGGGGTGTTGCTCAGAACTTTTATCAGGCTTTTAAATGAAACTTGTGGATTTCCCCAAAGCTAATACACTGTTTATTGCTGAAATCCTATTAAATAAATATTTATCAAGGTCAATTCACTTTATATTTATTACATTTCTTAACAACTTAGTATTACTATTTTATATAAATCAAATCACATTTTAATGACCCGAAGCGCTCGGCTATGAAACTCGCAATTCTAGAATGACATCTCTTTCTTTTCATTCTGTTATAAAAATACCGGCCAATAACATCACTATTTATTATAGTCAAACTCACTTATTTTTATGATATTATTAAAAATATATTTAATACAATTTTTAAGAAGTTTAAATTCAAGTTTTATTTACTAATTAGTCTTTTAGACTTTTTGTCTATCTTGGAAACCAGCCTATTTTTAATTACTAGTACTACGATGCCGCATAGTGAGTGACTAGCTGGGTTGACCAAGCTTCGTTTGGTGTTTTTAGGGTTAAAGTATAGAAACAGTGCATAAAGGTACATACGCGTAAGATTTACCAGATGGCATATAAGAAATACCTTAAGGAAATCTAAAAAATAAAAATTCGTAAAAAGCAAAACTCCTTTAATCACATTAAATTAGAGCCGTTTCCGAGAATTGCTCTCTTATATATACCAAGTGAGTGATGTAAGCGTCAAAATGTTTTAAGTCTATACTAATATAAAGAGGTAGGTAAAGATTGTGATGTTGTGGGTTTGTGAGTTTGTGGCGTTGTAGGAGGATTATCTCTGAATATAATGAACCGATTTTGATTTTTTTTTACCAATAGAAAACCACGTTATTCGAAAGTGTTATAAGCTATATAATATTACAAAAAAACATAACGCAAGCGTGCCAATGCCGTGTGGTGCCGGCTTAAGAATAGTACCACCCCATCTCTTCCCGTGGGTGTCGTCAAGGCGACTAAGGGATTTCACTCCGGAGGACGGGCAGCAGCGTCCTCTGGGTACTTAAAGCCTTACTGCGATCGCCAACCCGCTCGCCAAGCGTGGCGATTATGGCAATTACCCCCAGGATCTACATACCAGTAGGTTCTACTGGGGAGACCCGTGCCCAGCAGTGGGCCATCATATGGGTTGATATATAACGCAAGCGAAGTTGCGCGGGTCAGCTAGTACTATATATTCCTCTTATACTCGTAATTTAAGACATATTTTTACTCTAAAACAAAGCTTCGTTGATGATCACAATCACGAATACACTTTTCTTTTTATGGAAATTACTTGATTATTCAGTAAAGCGATAGCAGTTTAATTTAAAATTCAAAACGTTAAACATCAGTGGGCCTGACGAGAAACATTCACAATAGCCGGTGTTATATTTTGGTAGAACTCATTACCTTCTACTTTATCCTGCTGTAAACAGAATATTTTACTCATAATACGAAATAAGACTGACCTATTAACAGTGCTGGAGATAGTGCTGGAGATCTTGAAAATACATACATACACACATCAAAAGTGTCTAGGGATCAAGCATTTTTATGCGGATTTCTTGAGATTGAGATGTGGCTTTGTAATAAATTTATGATTTTATAAATTTATATGGATCCTTTTTGGTGCATTTCATAATTTGAATCAGGAACTGTGAATCAAATTCGAGTAAAAGATGAAAATCAGCTGTCAATATTTTCCCTATAAAAACATACAACGCATTGAAGACATTATTAGTGCTACTGTTTCCCTACTACTGATTAAAACCAACGTTATTATGGAGCGGCGACGTCATTTAAGCAGGGAAGAAATGCTCAGAGCCGTGGGAATGATAGAAGCTGGTTCCCGGCAACGTACTGTGGCTTTAGCTCTGAATACAAGTCAGAGTGTTATCAGTCGACTTTGGACACGTTACCGAAGCACTGGTACCGTGGCTGAGCGCCATGGAGGACGGTATCGCTGCACCACACGGAGACAAGACCGATACATTCAAATCTTAACTCGAAGAGGTCCAACAATAACCGCCATGATGTTAGCCGTGAGGCTTCATCACTCTTCAGGGAACTTAATTAGCGACCAAACAGTCAGAAACCGCTTGCATGAAGTGAACCTTCATTCCCGAAGACCGCTACGGGTACCACCTATAGCAATGCACAATCGTAGGATTCGATATCAATGGGCTCTTGAACACAGAAATTGGGCAGAAGAACAATGGCGTTTCGTGTGCTTTTCTGATGAGTCTCGTTTTGGTATGAGACCGGATACAAGACGTATACGACACTGGAGAACCCCTGGACGCCAACAGCGATTAAAATCCTGCCAGGAAGTCCATCCTTATAGTGGTGGAACCATCATGGTATGGGCGGGTATTTGGACTCGGCGGAAGAACTGAGTTGATTTGGATCAGAGGCAACCTCAACGCTCAAATTTATGCTGAGACGATTGTATCAGACGTCATCGTTCCTCTACAAGTGCAAATCGGTCCCTTATTTCAGTTAATGCATGATAATGCACGACCGCACATCGCAAGAGTTGTAAGACAGACTCTCGCCGCAGCTAACATCAATGTCCTGCCCTGGCCTGCTCAGTCGCCAGACTTGAACCCGATTGAGCATGCATGGGATATGCTACAGAGAAGAGCTCTGCCGAATATGGAGGGTATCCAGTCGCAAGAAGACCTTTTTTTGTTGTTGCAACGAACATGGGCGGCCATTCCACAGCGTGATTTGGATGAACTCATTTTGAGTATGCCAAACCGATGTTCTTGTGTTGTTAGTGTTCGCGGTAGAAACACGGATTATTAATTGTTTAAGTTACCCAATAAAATTTTAAAGAAAACTGTTATTTCAGTCTTTTTTTCGAACTTTAATGTTAGTGGTTCAAATGTCAAAAATCCCTTTATTAGGAAAAGGCAAATTTCTTTATTAATGCAAAGGTGACTTGGTTTATCGTTACTGTGACAAACGAAAACACTTTATTTGATGAATCCTTAAAGAAAAAAAAAAAAAAAATCAATCAGGAGAAAAGTTATTGGAAAAATATATGTTGATCCCTAGACACTTTTGATGTGTGTATATACATTTTGTAAGACTGCCTCTGTGGCGCGGTGGGAGTGTATCCGACTGCTACGCAAGAGGTCGTGGGATTAATCCCCACCCAGAATAAAACGTAGTGTGATGAGCACGATGGTTTATTCTGTGTCTGGGTGTTATTTACCTATAATGTGTATGTATTTAAAAATAAATAAGTATGTTTATCAGTTGTCTGGTTTCCATAGTACAAGCTCTGCTTAGTTTGGGATCAGATGGCGTTGTGTGAGTTGTCCCAAGATATTATTATTAATATATTATGTATGTTGTATTTTAGTCTATATGTCTCTTAAATTTTACGGTATGTGTTATTTTTTAAGTAAGAATCAGCCTTCCTCCTAAGATTTTGCATGTTCAGTAAAGTAATTGTACGGCATCCATACAGATTCGATCTAGATCGAGATCCCGTGAACGTTATCAGTGATCTTGATCCAGATTAACTGTGTAACGTGTTGACGATCGCGACATGTTACAACTAGCCGAATGAAGATGTATCAATCTATTGCGATCCGACCTTTATCGGATCACAATCTAGATTGAGCATGTAATGGCTTGACTATGTTGAGTCTCTTGCTGGAGTTGTGAAATTGGCGGCAAAGTTAAATGTCATCATTTTCATGACTCCTATGAAATACGTGCAAAAAGTATCTGTGCAACTTGCAACAATAGAGTAGATGACTGTCAAGTCAAATCAATATCTTTTTAAGAAACGTCAAAACGATGCTCCCCTTACTAATTTATATGAAATACAAAACAATGACGTCATTCTTTTGTATGGCCAAATCACGTAGTTTCAATGTTTGTTTTGATGTTTATAAATTCATGACAACGTAAAATTGTAGAGAAACATTGTTTTTCCGAATATTTTTGCAAATGCTATTTTCTACATAGTGTAAAATTATTTATTGTTATTGTAGTCATCTACCCAATTATCAGTAAAAACGGCTGGATTGCTATCGATACAATACATATGGCTGCATGTAAGTGGAATGCCTTGCGAATAAAAAAAGAGAGAAAACTATACGCAATAAGTTTCATTCGTAACAATAATCTAACAATCTGTCATTTTTTTTAACTACAAAATGAAGAGGCAAGCAGTTCGTGCGCCTGATGGTAAGCGTCACGCGCCGCCCTTAACAGTATCAGTGCCACCCAAATCCTTGTTTGGCAAAGATCTGAATGTTACCACACTGCGCTCTTTATTTGAGACAACATCATAAGTCTTATTGGTCCAGTAATTACACTTGATTGAGTTCCCTTCAACTGAAACATAGTGATGTTTAACCATCTATTTCATGGAAGAATAACGGACACTGCTGTGGTAGCCACCAAGACAGCCTATGGCTTAGATCTACCACCTTCTGTACTTTTTGCACAAGAGTAGCTAGTAGAAAGAGATAGATCACTGTTTACTCTATCTAGAACTGGCCTGTTAGTCTAGTGTTTAGTGACCCTGACTGCTCAGCCGGAGGTCTTGGGTTTGATCCCCACACAGGATAAAACTTTGTGTGATGAGCACGATGGTTTATTCTGTGTCTGTTATTTATATATAATATGTATGTATTTAGAAGTATTTAAGTATATTTATCAGTTGTCTGGTTTTCATAGTACAAGCTCTGCTTAGTTTGGGATCAGATGGCGTTATGTGAATTGTCCCAAAATATGATTATTGTTATTAATATATATTTAACTCTATGGGTAAAATATCTTGCCATAATTCTTTGCTAATTTACAGTATAAATAGAGAATGAAAACATTGACTATAAATACAATTATATTTAATGAGAAGCATGTCGAAGTAAACAACGAACACATATCAAACTAATCACAATGAGAAAAGTTGTTATTAAGTTAACATTGATTGTATGTTCAATGAATGACAAGATTTCCCATAACATCATTAAAACCAGCTTAACTACGATTTATAAAGCTAACGCCACATTACAGCCTTGTAAAATATATTGTCACAAAAGACCGAGAGTACCTACTGGTGGTTTCGAGCGACGCGCACATAAACATGGCTCATAGACCCAGAACTCGGATAATTTTGTTTCGAAGATGTTTGAGGTTAAGGTATAGGTTTTAGTTGTGAAATCAAATGTCTCCACCTGTATTTCTGGACCGATATGTGTATACCATCAAGTGGGCCTTTTGTTCGATTGCTCCCTATCCCTTAAAAGAATGGCTTAAGAGTAAACAGATGTGATTCAAATATAATTTGGAACACTACAAAAAGTGGAATTCCACAACGGGATGTCAACGCCATCCAAACCCAATACAAAAAACCAGGCAAGAGCATGGCGGACCATGCTCAGTGTAGAGTTCTCGTTATTATTATTAAAAGGGGGGGACACAATTTATCCAATTTCATAATAAATATGAATTGTGTAGTCTTTGAGTAAAATGCCTGTGACATGCAGACGGACAGACAGACAGACGGACATGACGAAACTATAAGGGTTCCGTGTTTGCCATTTAGGCTACAGAACCCTAAAAAGAAAACGCACAATTTTAAAGTTTGAAATTTGGTACACAGACAGTTTTCAATAGAGTTTTTCCGACTACTACAGTGTGGCTACAACATAATATCGAGTACTTGTTCTCAATCGAGTAAATGTAATAGTTGTTCATTATCGATGTCACACTATCAATCTTGATATTACCCCGTCTAGGATACGAATCGGTTAGTTTCTAAGTGTTTCGATTAACGAAAGTGAAAATTTGTTCTTTAAGATGCCTAGAGTGGACTTAATATTTAAAACATACCTATATTCCGTAATTCCATTTAGCAGAATAAAATTAGTACTATTTTATTACTAAATAGTTCTCTCCAGAGATGGCCTAGCATCTTTAACACAAGTTATTTATAATAACTTAGCTAAGGTGCTAGTCATCACAATAATAAGTGTTTATGTAATAATAGTTACCTACTAGGTACTGTGCAATTTAACATATTGTGAAAATGTGTATTATATTGTTACTACTTCTTGTGATGAGAAATAAATTATTATTATTATTATATTTGTGGCACCTGCAAAAGTAGCAGTGTGTTATGCGTATGAAGACAAAACCTATATTGCGCCGATGTAGTAATAAACTAATTTGATTAGAAAAAGAGAGTAATTAGTATAAGAAGAAAACCGAGTACATAATAACACCATACTACTTATACATTTTATTTGAATAATACCTACATTATAACTTGATCTTCTTATAAAGTAATACTACAGAGAGGATTCTTAATTAAGTAGGCACTTAAACGCGATTTTAACTTGGTGTTAAAAAAACACATTTAATTCGGTCCACCTATTGAGCTAGTTTCCAAAACAGCAACTCTTTAAGAAATGCCAAAATGCAGATTTTATATGGAGATCTCATACAAATACCGGCCAATAACGTCACTATTTATTTTAGTCAAATCACTTCTTTTTATGACATGATTAATGATAAAAAAATATTTATCACAATTTTGTCGGGACTTCATTGTTGGAAGTTTAAATTGTTAGTTTTATTTACTAATTAGTCTTTTAGATTCTTTTGTTTATCTTGGAAACCAGCCTATTGGTAACTACTAGCACTACGATGCCGCATAGTGAGTGACTAGCTGGGTTGGCCAAGCTTCGTTTGGTGTTTTTAGGGTTGAAGTATAGAAACTGTGCATACCTATAGGTATGCACAGTTTCTATACTTCAACCCCGGTACATACGCGTTAGATTTACCAGATAACATTGTAATAAGAAAAACTTTTAAGAAAACTAAAAATTAAAAAAAAAAACATAGAAAGCTAAACTCTATTTATTCACATCAATTAAGAGTTTTCGTTTCCAAGAAGATTTTATGTATAGATACAAGAATTGCTCTTTAAAATATACCTAGTAAGTGATGTAAACATCGAAATTTATTAAGTCTATACTAATATAAAGAGGCAGGTAAAGTTTGTGAGTTTGTGATGTTGTAGGGGGTTATATCTGAATCTTATGAACCGATTTTAATTTCTTTTTACCAATAGTAGGTAAACCACGTTATATGGGAGTGTTATAAGCTATATAAGATTACTCTACGACCAATAGGAGCGGAGCATTAATAAAAAAATGTTGCAAAAACGGGGAGAAACAACGCAAACGAAACTGCGTGGGTCAGCTAGTACTTACTATATACTCATAAAGTCGTAATTTAAGACATAATTTTACTCTAAAACAAAGCTTCGTTGATGATCACAATCACGAATACACTTTTCTTTTTATGGAAATTACTTGATTATTCAGTAAAGCGATAGCAGTTTAATTTAAAATTCAAAACGTTAAACATCAGTGGGCCTGACGAGAAACATTCACAATAGCCGGTGTTATATTTTGGTAGAACTCATTACCTTCTACTTTGTCCTGCTGTAAACAGAATATTTTACTCATAATACGAAATAAGAGTGACCTATTAACAGTGCTGGAGATAGTGCTGGAGATCGCGAACATACATATATACATACATACATACATCCATTTTGTATGTTGTATTTTAGTATATTTAAATAGGTGAGTTTTCAATGTGATTTGTCCCTCAAATTTTACTTATGTGTTATTTTGTAAGTAAGAATAAGCCTTCCTCATGTCAATACGGATTTTGCATATACAGTAAAATAATTTTAAGGCCACCATACAGGTTCGATCTAGATCAAGATCCCGTGATCAGTGATGTTGATCCAGATTAACTGTGTAACGTGTTGGATTGACGGATCGCGACATTACAACTAGCCGAATCAAGATGTATCAATCTATTGCGGTCCGACCTTTGTGTAACTTGTTGACGATCGCGACATGTTACAACTAGCCGAATGAAGATGTATCAATTTATTGCAATCAGACCTTTGTCAATCTAGATTGAGCACGTAATGGCTGCCCAAGACTATGTTGAGTCTCATGCAGGAGTTGTGAAAATGGCGGCAAAGTTAAATGTCATATTTTTCGTAGCTCCATCCAATCCATAAGATTAAGTGTCTGTGCAACTTGCAACAATAGAGTAGATGACTGTCAAGTCAAATCAATATCTTTTTAAGAAACGTCAAAACGATGCTCCCCGTACTAATTTATATGAAATACAAAACAGTGACGTCATTCTTTTGTATGGTCAAATAATGTAGTTTCAATGTTTGTTTTGATGTTTATAAATTCATGACAAAGTAAAATTGTAGAGAAACATTGTTTTTCAGAATATTTTTGCAAATGCTATTTCCTATATAGTGTAAAATAATTTATTGTTATTGTAGTCATCTACCCAATTATCAGTAAAAACGGCTGGATTGCTATCGATACAATACATATGGCTGCATGTAAGTGGAATGCCTTGCGAATAAAAAAAGAGAGAAAACTGTAGCACCCTACTATCTAGCGCATGCGCAATAAGTTTCATTCGTAACAATAATCTAACAATCTGTCATTTTTTTTTAACTACAAAATGAAGAGACAAGCAGGTCGTGTGCCTGATGGTAAGCGTCACGCTAGCTCATAACAGCATCAGTGCCACCCAAATCCTTGTTTGGCGAATATCTGAATGTAACCACATTGCGCTCTGTCAGTCTTATTTGCCCAGTAATTACACTTGCTACAGTGCCCTTCAACCGAAACACAGTGATGTTTTAACATATCTTTCATGGAAGAATAACTGACACTGCTGTGGTACCCACCAAGACAGCCTATGGGCCATAGGCTGTAAAAAGTGCAGAAGTTGGTAGATCTAAGCCAAAGGCTATGGCTTAGATCTACCACCTTCTGTACTTTTTGCGCAGGAGTACCTTGTAGAAAGAGATAGAGCACTGTTTACCCTATCTAGAACTAACCTGTTGGTCTAGTGGTTAGTGACTCTGACTGCTAACCCGGAGGTCGTGGGTACGATGCCCACCCAGGATAAAACGTGATGAGTACGATGGTTTATTTTGTGTCTGGGTGTTATTTATCTATAATATGTATATACTTAGAAGTATTTAAGAATGTTTATCAGTTATTTGGTTTCCATAGTACAAGCTCTGTTTAGTTTGGGATCAGATGGCGTTGTGTGAGTTGTCCTAAGATATCATTATTATTATATTAACTCTATGGGTAAAATATCTTGCCATAATTCTTAGTTAATTTACAGTATAAATAGAGAATGAAAGCATTGACTACAAATACAATTATATTTTACTAGCTGACCCAAAATTTTTCACTGCTGTTCCGCTCCTCTTGGTCGTAGCATAATATTATATAGTTTATAGCCTTTCTCGACAAATGGGCTATCCAACAGTAAAATAATTTTTCAATTCGGGCCCGCAGTTCCAGAGGTTATCGTGTCCAAACAAACACATAAACAAACAAACTCTTCAGCTTTATAATATTAGTATGGATGAGAAGCATGTCGAAGTAAACAACGAACACTTATCAAACTAATCACAATGAGAAAAGTTGTCATTAAGTTAACATTGATTGTATGTTCAATGAACTGTGTGACAAGATTTCCCATAACATCATTAAAACTAGCTTAACTACGATTTATAAAGCTAGCGCCACATTACAGCCTTGTAGAATATATATAATATAATATCTTGGGACAACTCACACAACGCTATCTAATCCCAAACTAAACAGAGCTTGTACTATATATTTATATATTTTATAAATACATACATATTAAAGATAAATAGCACCCAGACACAGAACAAACCATCATGCTCATCACACAAAGTTTTATCCTGGATGGGGATCGAACCTACGACCTCTTGCGTAGTAGTCGGATACACTCCCACCACACCACAGAGGCAGTCAAAAAGATAGCCACAAAAGACCGATAGTGCCTACTGGTAAGCTTCTTACAAAATGGTTTCGAGATTGCTCATAGACCAAAACTCGGATAACTTTGTTCTGAAGGTGTTTGACGTTAATGTATAGGTTTTAGTTGTGAAATCAACTGTCTCCACCTGTATTTCTGGACCCATATGTGTATACCATCAAGTGGGCTACTTGTTCCAATGATCCCTAATTCCCTATCCCTTAAAGGTATGGCTTAAGATTAAACAGATGTGATTCAACTACAAATTGGAACACTACACAGAGTGGAATTCCACAACAGGGAACTCTGTCGCCGCCATCCAAACCCAATACAAAAAACCAGGCAAGAGCATGGCGGACCATGCTCAGTGTAGAGTTCTCGTTATAATTATTAAAAAAGGGGGGACACAATTTATCCAATTTCATAATAAATATGCATTGTGTAGTCTTTGAGTAAAATGCCTGTGACAGGACAGACGGACATGACGAAACTATAAGGGTTTCCTTTTGCCATTTTGGCTACAGAAACCTAACTAGAAAACGCACAATTTGAAAGTTTGAAATTTGGAACACAGACAGTTTTCAATAGAGTTTTTTCCGACTACAGTGTGGCTACAACATAATATCGAGTACTTGTTCTCAATCGAGTAAATATAATAGTTGTTCATTATCGATGTCACACTATCAATCTTGATATTACCCCGTCTAGGATACGAATCGGTTAGTTTCTAAGTGTTTCGATTAACGAAAGTGAAAATTTGTTCTGTATGATGCCTAGAGTGGACTTAATATTGCATGGCACCGACAGCAAGTAATTAATTTAAGAAGTAAATGGAATAGTTCAATAACACCATACTATACATTTTATTTATATAATACCTACAAAATAACTTGATCTGCTAATAAAGTTATATATACTACGGGGCTTAACCGCGTACGGGGCTTAATTTAAGATGAAATACTTTGTGTATTGCCTGATGTTTCAACCGAATTGCAACGGCCGTGGTCACGGGTAGACTGGTTGAGCTTAGCGTCACCTCCCTGAAGCGCGGATTTAATAGTAATACTAAAAAATCAAGCGAGGATAGTTTCCGAAACCCGAGCTTGACGGAGGCCCTTCTACCTGTGACCACGGCCGTTGCAATACGATCGAAACGTCGGGCAATAAACAGGGTATTATGCCTTAAATTATTCACGCGTTTAAGCCCCGTAGTTTAAACGACGTTATTTTTAATATATATACGTCGGGATTCTACATGTACATGTAATGCCAAGCTACATCGCTAACAATAGGTCAAGCCGGGGAAAAGAACCTGGCAATAAAAACTCGCGGCCACTGTTTTCAAATTGACAATTTTACAGTGTTTGAACGTTTATAAACTCGATATGGGGGTAAGGTGCTGCGACTAATATACTATAGGTACACCATGTTAAAGGACTGTTGCAAATTTTATTATTAAGTGCAATAGTACCTAAAGGATACTTTTTATCACAATATCTATCATTCTCAAGCGCGTCAATTATTATTTTTCTTATTTTTTTTAAAGATATCTAGCATAGCAATGTGGATCACACATTACTAGCAATCTTGTTAACCCTCCACCTAAGTTAAAAGCTAATTTGCTTATGTTAGGAGTGGGTTCACGTCAGTAGTATAATGGGTAGGATTCAAAACCGCGACCTCTCGATTGCGAGTCCGATGTTTTAACCGCTACCGCCGCAATTAAAGGGACATGCCGACAGTAGGCGTGCATCGTTCCTTCCGGCGAATGACGACGTTTTCCATCGGGAAAGCAACCATTCATGTAATTAGTAGAAACGAGAGCGAAGCGATTTCCGAGGCGGATCGCGCAACAATTAGTAGCCCAGGGTACGTGGTCTTTGTTGAGAGCGGGTGGCGGCTATTGTGATCCCAAAAAATACACAGACGACACGCGAGAATGTAATTTCGAGGGCTCCTACCAATGATGTTTTAAGTAAAAAGGTATAGGTAGATAGGTTACTAGCGCTCAGAAAGCGGCACCTTTAAGTTAAGTTACTTAGTTTAATTTTGACGTGATAACGTTTTATAAATAGACTAGCAGACGCCTCGCGGTTTCACCCGCGTAGTTCCCGTTCCCGTGGGAATACAGGGATAAAAAATAGCCTATGTCACCCGGGGTTAGTATAGCTTCACAACGATGAAAGATTTTTTCAAATCCGTGAAATAGTTTCGGAGCCTATTCAATACAAACAAAAAACAATCAAATATTACCTCTTTATAACATTATTAGTATTAGTATTAGTAAGTATATTACTATTAGTATAGATGAAAAGATACACCAAAAAAAAAGTGTCACGTAGCAACGTTCATTACTTGCTAAGCAACAGCGAATGGCAATTGCAGCGACATGACATGCGATACAATTGGAAGTAACGTTAACGTAAACGATTCATTGTTAAGCAATGGAAATGGCGATATGTCATCAATGTTTTCTTAAGACATGTCGTCTTATCATCTGTAAACCGATTTTACAGACAATCATTTTTTTTTACATGTCAGTATCGCATCGCCGGCATAAAAAGATGAAAGCAGCGGATTACATTTTTCTCTTTTTCACTCGTGGTAATTAAATCATGCTTTCCTACTTTTATGACTTTTTTATAATAGTGTGATATTGCAATATATAGGTTATCTATGTGTGTATTAGTTTGCCGTTTTTAAAGATCGAATATTGTTTATGTACTTGTACTTAAAACATCATTGACTCCTTAGCATGAGATCGTAATACAAAGAATGCATATTTTCAGTAGAGCCATTTTAGTATTAGCATTTGTACGAGAGCGTTCAAATGTTAATAAGTACCTACTATTAGCACTTCAAAATCTCATTACTTATTAAACATAATTAAATTCTGATTTAATTAATGTTTAGTAGGTATGGTACACATATAAAGAACTTCTCTACAATATTGTACAGAAGCAACATCTGAGGTATCGCTCATATAAAAGTGCTTAAAATTCCATCAAACGTTACATACATACATACATACATAACAACCCATATGATGGCCCACTGCTGGGCACGGGTCTCCCCAGTAGAACCTACTGGTATGTAGATCCTGGGGGTAATTGCCATAATCGCCACGCTTGGCGAGCGGGTTGGCGATCGCAGTAAGGCTTTAAGTACGCAGAGGACGCTGCTGCCCGTCCTCCGGAGTGAAATCCCTTAGTCGCCTTGACGACACCCACGGGAAGACATATATATTCAATTCAATAAAAATAATAAGCGGCTGTGGCCTAATGGCTCAGGCATCGGTCTCGCATTCGTGAGGTCTTGGGTTCGAATCCTGCCCATTATACCTACTACCGACGTGAACCCACTCCTGAGGAGTACAAGCCATTGAGTTTAGCTGGAAGAGTTAACAGGATTGCTAGTAATGTGGGACCACAATTCACATTGCTAGTTATCTTTAAAAAAAAAATTGTGGACATGGCACTTTTCAGCTGAAGTGGATTAAAACTAATAATATAACAATTGTAAAAGTAAAACATCAAAATTGATTAACTGTTTCTGAAAATGAAATACATTTGAGCCATTTACCTACACCTTATGCCTAACATTTTGAAATTACATAGAAGTAATCAATTCTCCTCAATGAATTCTTTGCACGAATTGAAGAGAAATAAAACTTGGCAAACCATTAATAAAATAGACGAAACTTAATTAATCTTGGCAGAAAGGCATAATGATATGGCATATGTGATAAATTCATTGTCTGAAATTATTTTCAATGTTATTTTCACTTAGAAACCATCCAATCATATAAAAAAGCACTAGCCAAAGAAATCAAGAAGTTTGTAAATTCACAGTCCACTGGTAAAATAATTAAATAATAAACAACACAAAAAAAGATTTTCTCAACTTCAAGGTATTAAAAAAATCCGCACATACTTAAGACACTGACCACTGCAATTCGCCATCCTCTTCTAGCACACATTAATTAAAACAATAACATAAGGCGGGCGCTGCGCGTGCGACGGTACGCTTCACATTCGCGCCGCGAGCCGCTCGAGTACAACGCTGCGAGGGCTACAACACTACGACACCCCATATCTAAACCCTATACTACAAGTGCCTCAATATACGACTTTTTAACCAGTGTCACTGTCATATACGATCTTCAAAAAAGTGTTTATTGCTTTACGTCCTTTTTGAAGTGCTTGGGGTGTCGTAGAGCGTGTGTCGGTCAGTGACGGTGTGTGAAGTGGTATGGGGTAGCAATGGGGGCAGGACACAGTGCTGAGGGCGATGGTGGCGCGTACGCAAGCGATCCGCCCGCCCATGATCGGCGGAAGACGCATAGTAGGAGGCGGAGGTAAGTTTGTATATTTAACTTTGTATCTGTGAATAACAAAAAAGGTTGTAGTTCGTAATATAAAATTTTAATTTATTTAAAAAAACAGTCTAAATTCTTCAGTCTAAATCCACAACTCTCTAAATGAAATAAAAAGAACCATAAACTTGAATAAAATTCTCATTTACTTCGTCATAGTTTATGGCGTATAGGTCATATTAATTTAATTTAAATCTTAATACGTTTCGCATAAGGTTGAAAATAAAAAACACACATCTCTGTGTAAAATACCGTTTCATTGCTTTAGACTAATAACGGACTATGTTAAGTGAGTAAGTGTTTAATCATGCTTTCGCAAATAATGAGCGAATGAGCTGAGGAATGTGAAACGATAAAAAGTTGCTGTCAACTACTTACAGCAACAAATGAACACCAGAAAAAAAACAATATGTCACTTTAATAAACTGTTTATATGAATTTGTTAATACTGTAATTGCGGAAGTTTTTTAAGGAGAACGTATAAAATAATCTTACTCTTTCACGCTAAAACTACTCAACAAATTTTGCAAACGCTTTAGTTGTACAGTAATTTAGCTTACACGTCAAAATAACACAGAGAACTTGAAGTTAACAAGACACTTCGTTTCGGATGAGGGTAAGACGCTTGTAAGAGATTAACTGAAATACGTGGAACTTCCCCACTAAGCTTTTGTAATCTTTAACTACTTGTCCTTTACGACCCACACAAAGATCCTCGACTACGATCTTTTTGAAAATGTAATATAATGGCTCTATTTCAGACTACAAAAACACAATGCTCTGAAATGTTTTTACAAGTCTTTCCCCGCGTTTTTCCAGCAACTGCTGGAAAACTATATACAGGACTTGTGTGGTATAATAACATTTTTAAATCCGTTTAATAGCTTTGCGCGAAAAAGTACAAACGTACATGTATCCTACCTACATCGGTATTGCTCTGGAATTTATAAGTAAATGGTATCGTGTAAATATATATAAAAAAAACATGTTAAAACAATACATAAACATTAGTTAAATTTAAATATACATAAAAATAAATTATAAATTAAACATTTTACATTAAACTAAATTGAATACTTATTAATCTTATTATATAGTGCATGAAATTTATTGTATACTTAATGTTATTGTAATTGCATTTATAAAGGAATAAAACGAGGCTTTATTATTATTATTATTATCGTGTAAATGATCCTTTAGTCTCAAAATAATAATTCAATCTTGAGTTTTATAATACTTTTATAATGCTATATTATAATACTCACGAATTCCTCCTTGTCACAACACACGACAAGATGCACTCAAATTAAACAAAAATTCTCACGATTTTTCAAGCGCCTCCAACTGAATTTACTTAATAAAACGACAGTTTATTTTCAATAGTCACGAAGCAATCATGACATCATACGTCTTGAAAACATTACGAGATAATATTTATGTTATGATAGTATATTGACTGCTCAAAACTCATTTATATGTTGTTGCTATTTATATCTCGATCGGCTTACGCATAAACACTTCAAACCTTTATCTACGTTATGCAAGAAGCATCAATCACTGATATGCTTGATCTTATAAGGTCAAGGATACAGTCTGGATGCCGGTCTAGACTATTATTATGGTTTGGCTCACAGCCAAAGATTATAAGAAATACTTTAACAAAGTATCAAGCTAAAATTGTATTTACGCCCTTATTTTTACCTTGAACTAAAGCCCAGAATTCCTTAAAGGGTTGTGAAAAGAAACTCATAAAATCAATGAAGATTCTGCGAAATTTTTTGATAAAATTGTACTTTAACCTTTCATGTAACCTTCATAAACGTTGGCAGAAAAAAATAAATACTTCAGTGACTGTATCAGCGGTTTTTCATTTCAATTAAATTCGTCAAAAGCCACGGCAATTCGTAATTAATTTTAATTGGCCTTTTCCTGCGGTTTTACGAGTATAAGCTCTTGCTGCCCACCGAATTAAACTGAGAGCTTATCGTAAATAAAATTTATTATGTGATAAACTACAGAAAAAGCTAGTCTCCAAAATTTACTCGCTTATTTCTTAAGAACTAGAAAGAAGGAACGTCTGCAATTGAGTTTAGTATTTTGATGAAATATTTAAACTTTCGCGTTACATTTATACAACTACGAGTAGGTAAACTTTGGCTGTGGTCCTGGTCAAAAGTCAACTGTCAGCTGGTGACCACGGTCGGTCAAACTCGGTCTAAACTTCATGCAATCCTTAAGGTATTCGATCGTGATCGGGAATAAGTTTTTGTAAAACTTCTTCTAACAAACAATCTTTTTGACCGCGATTTTCAGAAGTATTTAGCGAGGTTTTGAATTTATTTTTAAAGACACTTATTATGCTGTTATATTATGTTATAAATTATACCAAATGCAATCATTGAGATAATGCAAACAAAGCGGTAGACAAAAATGCTTCTTACGCCCAATAGTTAAAACCCTAATACGGCAATATTTACAAATAAACAAAAATAATGTATGTTGCTGTCAAAACGCAAAAAAGTACCTAGCTTAGGAGCTAGCACTTCTATAAATCTATGGTTTATGTAAATCCGATGAGTGGAACAAAGCTACATAAATACAAACATAACTAATTAAAAACATAACCCTACCTTTTTTAACACCACTGTAGTCTGGTAAAAAGGTAACTATTATGATCGCGTCCCCTAGTGAATTAAAAGTTATCTACCAAGTACATAAAAGTTAGGTACCTACTTGCAAAAACTTTTACAAAGAATATAATTAAAGTTTAATTCTAAGTGTTGTTATTCGGGTGGTAGTTTGGCAAAATGCCCATTTGTTGTAACTGTCTGCTATTAGCCAGGACTTAAACTTATTCACCAAAAGCTTTTGGCAGCGATTTCTCTAGCTTTAATATCAGCCACCGTGTTTAAACTTTTTTTAAATTAATTATACAGAAACTATAGTTATTGTAGTAAACTGAATTTTTATGACTAAGTGATAGGAGATATTATGTCTGGTAAGACAGTTTGAATCTATGCAAATGACAAGTTTCTCATTAAACAAAGACCAAAAATACAAAATTATATGAAGTTAAAAGGTATAGTACTAACTTTAGTATCTCAAAATGATTTCTAGTAATAACATTTGGCAACCAACTGGTAGCAAAATTGCCGAGTTTTGTAATACCTTCCTAAGCTAGTCTGAGGCTATAAAAAACACTTGTTAGGAACAAAGTAGTGAACTTTAGCTTTAGCTCTAGTTCTACAATGTTTGTTTTTAATAGCTTTTTGACTGGACAGAGAAAATTGTATGTGACAACAATGTATTATTTTGAAGTAATATGCAGCCTTATGTACTTAGATTTTGGCGATTTGTACACGTTACCAATACAATTTCATAGAGTCAACGCGGACGTTGCAATACGGTCGAAATGTCAGGAAACAGATCAAAGAAACGGTAAAAATTGTAAAAAATATCGCTGAGCGCCAATAGATGGGAAGCCCAAGTAACTAACTTGGATTTATTCAAGCGCGGCAGATTAACATAAGGGGGATACCTCGAACCCTGTTGAGTACCCCTACTGAATATTAGCTGTTTTTATACTGACGCGCCCATCTTAGGCACCCGATCAAAATATGTTGTAAAATAGAGCACGTCCGAATCGTCATCAAAGTCATTTAATTGGGAGTTTCTTGTGGAGTCACATAACATCCCCGTTTCAGTCGCCAACTCCCTTCCCCACTATTGAAAGGATATATCTTAAACGTTTTTCCTTCGCACCAAAATAATCTTCAAAATCAATTAGGTCCCCACGACGCTCAAGTAAATGCAAGATAGCAACTTGGGTTCCCCAGCCATAAATGTGCTTTTACATCTACAACAAAGTATGGTAGGCAAAAATAATCTTCCCACTTCCCACTCATACTATATTATAAATGCGAAAGTTTAGATGGATGGATGGCAAGATGAATGTTTAGATATTCTTCAATCACGCCAAAAGGGTTGAATGCATCTGGTTGGAATTTGGCACAGAGATAGACTGAGGGAGGCTACTTATATCCCGAGAAATGTACGGTTCCCGTGAAATAGATTTGTTTTCAAAATTTCCAAGCGAACGAAGTCGCTGCCAACAGCTGGTTTAAGATATGTAGACCACTATTGATTTAAACCTTTCGAGTTAGTTTATTGAGTGAGTGTTATGTAGTGCAATAAGTGCTACCCATTAGAACACATGAACAAAGTAATCCTCTTTGATAAAGGAAAGAAGAAAAAGTGCTAATGGACGCATTCTTAAGTTTTGTATACAACATAGAAGATTAAGTTAAAATAAAATTATTTATTAGTCATTAAGGCTAAATTGTAATGGAATGACGAATCCAATCAGGGTGCAACATTTAGTATAAAAAAGCTATTGATTAGCCTCTATAATTTCCCATAAAACATATATCTGAAGATATAATATTAGGCCAGTAAAGTCAAGACAGATAACGTTTGACAACCCACGTCACCATCCAAAATACTGTAGTGCCTTTAGTGGCAAAGTAGAGATAGTGAAAAGCATTTAGCCTCACCCTCAAGCCTTACTTCTTGGACTTAAAGCGTCACTATTGGCCAATTTTCATGCTTAATGTTTCTTATTGGCCGTCTACTCTTTTTAAGTCATTAACAGTAGCTAAAGCATAGAAATATTGTTAAATAGAGTCAATAAAACAAAGTCAATCGCTCATGTGGTTGAGTTCTACTTTCCTTTGGAAATTTTTGTGTTATAGAGAGACAAAAACATGTCTCATAGGACAACAAAATAAAAATAAATATGACATACTGATATAACAAACGCTAGAATTTTTTCTCATGTAGTTATATAATAATTTTCGTACATTAATAAGATACGTATTTTATGTACGACTATGTTGTTAAGTTATTTAACGCTTGACTTACCAAGCAAAATTTTACCAGATAAACTTTATAAATACATTACTAATCAACACAATATATTTTTTTAATTACTCATTTATTTGGCAAAAAAAAGTAAATCATTTTAGTTGAGTATAATTTTAAAAGTATATTTCCAATGAGGTGAAAAGTATCTAATAAAACCTGCCATTGACGACCAAAGATTTTGTATCAAGTTAAAATATAAGAGCCTTTTAGCATCATCATCATCATCATCAGCCTATCGCAGTCCACTGCTGGACATAGGCCTCTCCAATTTTAGCATCAAAGAAATAAAAAAACCAAAACCACGCACCTACAACGCACAAAATAAAGAAAACTTTATATAACATCGGTCTGTCAGAGCGCAGTCCATCCATAGATCTTCGCCATCTTAACGACGTCCAGTGAAGATGCGCGCGCGCACCGGTATTATAACAATTGGAGCATGGCCTAACAGCACACGTTCAGTTGTGCTCCGTTATCATCATTTTTTACCTATCACTGGAAAATTCTACCGTATAATTAAATCTTCAGCAGTCATTTCATCTCTGCTTTCTAAGTGGTTAGTGTAATAAGTGATAACGTAATAATGACAATGTAGAGATTGGTAATATGTCTTGCATGTGGGACAAAATGGAATTTATATCCGATAAATGCCCGTCTTATGACAAAATAAATGCTATAATTGTTCAAAATGTTGATAGATTGTCTATTTCTAAAAACATTAACGATATTTTAGAAGGTTTGACATTATTTTATCGTTATAATGTGTAAAACTTTAACACTCAGAGTTTTAAGAATTGTCTAATTTAAAGATTTTCCTACATTTGTAGTTCCATAAATGCATTTAAACCTAATGGAAGCGTGTTAAAATGCACCTGTGTCACGCGATTTATCTACTCTTGCCAGTTTTAACTTCGCTTGTAAATATAATAATAATAACAGAGCGAATAAAACTAAATATTATCCAACAGAAGAAATCACCCACGGAATAATATGTACAATGTTAGTCGAGTTGCGTGTAATTGGCTGACAGCTTATAATTTCTAGCCATCAAATCGCCTTGACCTCAAGTCCTTGACCTTAATCAACATGTTATCCCATGTTCAAGAAGGAACGACTGTTACACATATTCCAGTACAATTTATGATAGTACCTTTTGACCGTAATTACTCATGGGAGTCATGGGAACATGATGGTCACCATGTTAACGCGTGAACGTAACATAACTTCACAGGATGTTGTATAAATTGATAGCAGAATCTTGGAATGTCACACTCTCCTGGTAGAAACGAGATATAAAATACGAAATGGAATAAATAACTCTCTAACAAAATAAATACATTCAAATTCATCCATCTTTCACTGACAAACAAAGACAATACATTTAAGAGTGAGAACCTATCTTCCATCTGTAATAATACAAAAATTTTGATAGTAATCTGAATATACACAATTTCATGCAGCAACACTTCTCTCATACATTATTCGTAAGGGTAGAATATATTGAAGATTCAACGTATCGAATAATTCATCAAGTGGCTGACCACGTGCTGGTGGTCGGTCGCCATGAGAAGAGAGCGTGACCAACACATGCATAAGTAGTAGGTATATATGATAATAGAGGAGCCACACAAAAATAACACTAACAGTGTTAGCTAATACACTCTCTCTTGATTTTGTTTATAATTACAATTTCTTGGTGAGGTTTAGAATTATATAGCTGTGTCGACAACTTAACGTAAGAACAATGAAAGATTGGCGATTACAAACGTAACCTAACTATTATATTTTTTATGAATAGCCATTACATAGTTTAAAATACAGAAATAAAGGAGCCAGAGTGCCGCCTTGCGCTACACCTATATAAATAACTAAAAAAAGTATTATTATTTTAATGTGCATGCACTTTCTGGGGCGTACTTAAGTAATTTGAATACTTATTATATAAGATAGATAGTAGAAATTCCTTTAGACATAATTGACACACTGTGCGACCTAGAATATTGTATCGGTGGCTCTTGATAAATCAGCAACATACTCGTAGCTTTTTACATCCACTAACAAAATTGCTAGCATTATACGGTAACTCAGACAAAAACAATAAGGAAAGAACAACTAAGATAAACTGGAAAAAACCGCCATACTTTTATCATTATCCCAAACGGAAACTGCAAAAAATATAACTCTACCTCAAAAAATTATAAAAATATTTTCGAATAATGTGGTAATAGTCGGTACAATAAAATAAATGCGTCGTAAAATAGGAATGGGTTTAAGCTGTCATCAAAAAGTTATTTGGTCTATATTGTTCTTGATCTTCGAAGTTTGTAAAATGTTTCAGAATCGTTGATTTTTATGAGTTTGGCAATATTAGTGTCATCATTTTCTTTTGATGCTCATATGTGAAGCACTGGAATATTTGCATTAATAAATATGTCTGTGATACGAATGCAATGATGACTTATATATTAACCTTGAAAATATTAATCGGTTATCTATTTTTGTTGAATATCGTTTCTCTATTCCGGTAATTTATCTATACTAATAAAGAGTTTGTTGGGTTAAACGCGAAAATCTCAAGAACAACTGGTTCTTTCTGTATTGGATTGCCCATTTACCGAGAAAGCAGGAACCTTAGGTTATATAACATCATGCTACAACCGCTTAAATCCGGGGAAAATTGATGCAAGACAAAATTCCACGTGTCAGCTAGTTACTTAAAATTGTACAACGTCTATTTGACCAAATAAATGTTAACAAATACTTAGAGAAGTTGATGAACTTCAATTCTTCTATAAGTATTTTGTTAACGCTTTATTCTGTAATTAGCTTATAAGAATTTCACATGCATTTTTCAGCGACGAATGATTCACATACATGTGAACATCATTATGTTTGATTAATTCACTTGTCTGTTTTTGTTACATATTATTTATTGATCTTTATGGATCTTGTCAACAAATGGTAATAATTAAATGCTTGCTCAAAATGTTAACATGCGGAGAATCTAAGCGCTAATTTTGCCAGTTTTATATATTTTAAAAATTCTTACTGCCTTATTCATAATAAACATACCAATTAGAAGACGTTATAGGAGCATTTCGTCAGTTTCCGAACAAGAAATACGTCTGGCTGCTACGACAAGTGCGTGCTGACAGACGACAACCACATACATTATATTATTGACTTGACAATCCCCTACTGGCTGTGGCTGCCGTGCAGACAAACCCGTTCCTTTGGCTGCGGCAGCCAGGATTTCTTGGCTGCCTAGTGCGCGGTCTCACATACACCGTCTTACGTTCGACTGGTTGCCGCAGCCAGGCTGCCTAGTGCACCCAGCCTAACTATCGAGCTGCTATTCTAAGACGTTTTAAGAGTATTTTATTTCATTCCATTTTCAAAATTTAAATAGAATGAAATAAAATGCTTTTAAAACGTCTGCTAATTTATTTGTTTATTATGAATAAGGATGTTAGTCTTTGATTATATAATGTCTAGATTCCTAATCCAGCGTCTAAAATTGAAGCAAAGAGCTGTCAAAAAGTCCGGTCAAATGGACGTACTTTTTGAGAGGTAACTCCTATCAGATGTTCTAGCCATAGTTATTCTAGCGCGCCATTTTCAACGAGTGTCAAATGTCAAAAATAGTAGCTTTATTTTTTTATTGACTTACTGAGGCAATACTCTATCTAGACATTATATAATCAAAGGTGTTAGTGTATTATTGATCGATGTTCATATATTCTTGTTCTGTTCTAATATTCTTAGTATGTTATTAAGTGTACGAACACCTGTTATGAAAAATTATGTACCACGCTACACAAATTAATTAATTATATTATTGCCACGACTTCATCCGCTTGGGTAGGTACGGCTTTCAAAACAATATTGCACAAAAAATAATTGAAATATTGTTGCTAAATTTCCTCGCAAACGAAGCCGCTGACAAAAGTCTAATGAATTAACTGTGTTTGCTCACGAAATGAGAGTCTGTTGACTTGTCGGGGCGATGACATTACCTGAAACAAACAAACATAAAGATTAGTATTGTTGGCAATGTCAATACCTTTAGATTACCTTGCGTTTATATTATGATTGTTTATTGTTAGTCGTTAGAAGAATAGATATACCTACGTTATAAATTATCCTGCATTCTCTAGTAGAAAAAAAATGGAAAAAAAGTAATGCAGTTTCTCCAGACGCATCGTGAAAGTGATCAATGATCCAAGAAAAATTACAATTATTAACGCTTTTGATTGGTTGATGTACGACAATTGCCATTATTACAAATTATTTAATTATTTAGGTGGGAGTATATACGACTGCTACGCAAGAGGTCGTGGATTCGATCCCTACAAAGGATAAAACTTTGTGTGATGAGCACGATGATTTATTTTGTATCTGGGTGTTATTTAACTATAATATGTATGTATTTAATATATAAGTATGTTCATCGGTTGTCTGGTTTCCATAGTACAAACTCTGCTTAGTTTGAGATCAGATAGCTTTGTGTGAGTTGTCCCAAGATATTATTATTATTAAATATTATCGGCGTCTTAGACCTCGCCTTGAAATCATAATTGTACATTAAAGTCAGCAAAAGTTTTAGTCAAACATGTAGGTATTTCATCTGTAATATTTTGAACCACAATATTTTCTAAGCACGATGACATCGGTTTCTAGACAAGATCGGATAGTGTAGAATAATAATATTTTATACTTTATGATCGGTGTCTCTCCTCCAATCTAGCAAGGATAACAACATGGTCTCCAACAGTGAAGCTTACTGATCTAAATTTGAAATTCATGCACCGAATTTTGATAACATAATTTTCATATTTATGTGCAATAACGTTGGAATATTTTCAAAAATCTGACTTAATTTAAACCTTGACGTATGTAGAGGAGGATAAAGTTTAACGCCGGCTCCACACGTTGGCCCAACGTCGGTCCCAACGCCACTGGTCCAACGTGTGGATCTAGAATAACGCCCGTCCCAACGTTGGCGCCAATGCTATTTTCTAAATCCATACGTTGGGCGAGTGGCGTTGGGACCGAAGTTGGCGCCAACGTGAGCATTATGTCAACAATCAAACAAGGCTTAACTTTAGGATGTTCTCTTAAACTTTAGAACCTTTCTGATAAACTTAAACTGTCAATATGAATTTTAATAGAAGTATAAACAACGTTTAGATGTCTATATCGTAGCTATTTGATTTGTCTCTATTGATACGAATTTATATCGGCAAGCTGGTTTTGTCGGAGTGGTTTTGATTCGAATTGGTTTTGTCAAAATCTTTAAAATTTCAATAGATTCTTAATCTTATTTTTAATATATATGTATTTGGAAATAAAGTCGATTATTAGTTGTCTGGTTTAAATAGCCCAGGCTCCGCCAAGTTTAAGATTGTTTGGCCGCCTATGAGTTATAGCAAACTTTCTCACATTCGTCATCATACTATAATGGCATAAAATATATTGAACATCATTGGTTGCTTCCATCGATTGCACAGTACCAAGTTCGGTCATCTGAAACCTAAATCGACAGAAGTTTATAGGTAGAAACGAACCAGTCAAAAATAGATTTTTGAAAATTCCACACAGGCAGATTTAAGAGATCAAAGAATAATAATAATATCTTGGGACAAAGACACAAAGCTATCTGATCCCAAACTATGCAGAGCTTGTACTTTGGAAACCAGACAACCGATAAACATAATTATATATTTTTAAATACATACATATTATAGATAAATAACGCCCAGACACAGAATAAACCATCGTGCTCATAACGATAAACAAAGTTTTATCCTGGGGATTGAACCCACGACCTCTTGCATAGCAGTCGGATACACTCCCACCGCGCCACAGAGGCAATCAAATAATGTATGGAAATCGATAAATTTCAAAGTTTTAACATAGACACGCGGGCACTGTCTCCCTCACTCTCTTAGTCAAATTTAAAGGAAATCTGACACGACTCCAGATCTGTGGACCGATAGTAGTAACGTTGCCTAACCTTTGATATCACAATCTGCTCGATCGTCACGGAGTCACGGACTCCACTAGTACATTACATAGGTATTTGAAGCAATCCGGCTACTAGATTGAACGAGAAGCTGACTTCCACCTTATATTTTCCGTGACTAGTTTACTGAGAGTCGATACTATTTAGTACTGAAAATGTCGGCTTCATCCCTCGTTGCAATTTTTCAACCGACTCACCGCCAGCTCGATTGCCAAAAATGTCAGCATTAAGGCTTGTCATCGACTTGGCTCGTGTCCAGTTTGGACTAATGATAAATTGTACTGAAAAATATTTTTTTGTGTAAATGTGCGGCTTGGTAGGAAATTAGAAGCGAGTTACTGAGTCCAAATAGAACTAGTCAATTTGGAGAATTCTTTAATTTTATAAAAGACTGCAGCGAAATAATTTCATAATGCGATGTGCGCAAGTCCGTGCGTTGAATTTCGTTGTGTATAGTCAAAATGAATGAAAACATTAGGTACGTCAAGTGACCCCAAAAATATCTGGTATGAATTAGTGCCACAATGTAGTGGTTACTGGTATTTATAAATTTTATTTATTTTGTTCGGGAAAACAAACAGTTACACAATATGCTTAGCTCTAAAAAATAACATTTAGTAATACATATAAATGTGTAGCTCACGGCGTTATCCACATATTACATAAAAACAATCACGAGTAAAACTGATTACGATTGAAATTAATCATTTTAAACTATTTAAAATGTTATTACAATACATTATAGATATTATAATAATTCAAATACTAATTTAACAAAAAAAAAGAAAATCTATTTTTAATTATTTTCATTTTAATGTAAATATATTATGTCTAATGGTATGCCAGTAACTACTAAGACAAAATCAATGACTTAACTCCTACTACTAGTGTGAACTTCCTTTGATATTCGGGACCAAGATTGGTATTCATCCGCCTAGCTCTCTGGTTAGCTAACTTTACTTTTTTATAAATAACGAAATAGCAAATCTCTATTTTCGATTTGCACATGGCAATATGAATGAAATAGCAAATCTCTGTTTGCTATTTCGTTATTTATAAATAACCCTCCTTACAGTTTTAATGTTTTTTCTAGTTTACCTATTTGCTATTCGGCTTCACCTATTTTTCTTTCTTTCTTTTTAATTAACAAATTATTGATTGATAAAAAATAAGATAGAAATATATTAATTTGTCATAATCAACAATAGATACATAGCACAAATATAATTAAATATTACTAAAATATCATGTAAAATTAAATATTAAAACGTTTATTCGTAACGAGTAGCCATCACTGATCAAAATATAACGTTGTGCAACTTATATTATGTTCACGTATTATTTGAAAGATTTTAGTAAAACATGTTTAGTATATATTTATGACATAACTAGCTGTCCCGCGCAACTTCATCTGCGTAAATTTTTCCCGTTTTTGCAACATTTCTCATTGCTGCTCCGCTCCTATTGGTCGTAGCGTAATGTTATGTAACCTATAGCTTTCCTCGATAAACGGGCTATCCAACAGTGAAAGAATTTTTCAATTCGGATGTGTAGTTCCTGATATTACAGAGTTCAAACAAACAAACTCTTCAGCTTTATGATATTAGTACAGATTTCATTGTATTTCAAAATTGTGTTGGAAAATTCATTCGTATTCATTCAGTCATATAAATATATACGTCTATACGGGTTTTTTTTCTTAAAAAATGTATGCAGCATCTTCAGTGTAGTGACTTTTCACTCGATAAGCAAACATTAGTGATGTAAATAGCGGTCGCTATGAGGTGTTTAATTAAGTGGTTTTTGCGTACCGTACGCGGCCGCACACCTGATGACTTTACCGCCATTGTGCAGCTGGGGTTTCTTTGCAAGCGGGCGTTTTGAAAATGTAAGACCTGTACATTAGAGTCCTATTTGCGTAAATATTGTACTGGATTTCTAATAGGTAGACGACAAATGTTTATTTTATAATATCTCTTAAAAGCACGGTATGTACGGTATGTACCTATTTTTTTTAAGTGGTTTACGAAGATTTTATAACTTTTGAGTTTTCGACTACGTAAAATCAAACGTACCTACTGATACCCGTTTTAATTGTGTTAAATTTGATCATCCATTATTAAAAACAGCACGTCGTCGTCATTAGTTTGTTGTCTGGGAAATACGCTCAGAATTTATCTATACTAATATTATAAAGCTGAAGAGTTCGTTTGTTTAAACGCGGTAATCTCAGGAACTACTGGTCCAAATGAAAAAATCTTTCTGTTGGGTAGCCTATTTATCGAGGAAGGCTATAGTCTATAACATCATGCTACGGCCAATAGGAGCAAAGCAGCAATTAAAATGTTGCAAAAATGTGGAAAATTGACGCATACGAAGTTGCGCGGGTCAGCTAGTAACCTATAAATAAGTATCAAGTTCAAGTTCCAGTGGCGGAGGGTCCTTAGAACAAATTACTTTCGGTTTCTCTTTGGATTGTAGTTACTTAGTATTATAGGTACAAATAGCCATGTCCAGCAAGATATATTTTTGTAATGGATTACGTCAGACAAAAATTAACCTTTCGGCTCTGATCAGTACGATTTAATTACATAACATAAACACAAACTTATCACCCGCTTGCAGTACGACCTATACCTAATAATGTTATGTATAAAAAGCGTTCAGCAGAGCGTGCATACTGCTCGCCTCTCTCGCGTTTCACCACACTACATTTTTCTCGATGACACACATGTACCAGTGGATCGCTTCACGCTACGCTAGGTAACGCTTCTTAACTACGAAGATCGGATCTTTATCGAAGATAGTGACGTTTGAGATTTTCACTTGCACTGGTTTGTACCTTTGTAGGCGTTGAATAGGGACTTGAAAGTAGAATTTACTCGAACAACAGAAAGATTTTAGAGAAAGTTCTAAAAAGTAAATTGACGAATTAGTCTCGCAAATACTTAGAAATGATTTTTTTACTAATATTATAAAGCTGAAGAGTTTGTCTGTTTAAACGCAATAATCTCTGGAACTTCTAAGTCAAATTGAAAAATATTTTACTGTTGGATAGCCCATTTATCGAGGAAAGCTATAGGCTATATAATAGGAGCGAAGCAGCAATAAAAATGTTGCAATAACGGGGAAAATTTATGCCTACGAAGTTGCGCGGGACAGCTAGTTATATTATGACTATACCTATATCAAATCAAATCATTAATTATTCTCTTGTCATTTGTCTTAAATATAGTTGTTACACTGTTATTGTGTTTCACCATGCTCGACCGTCTCGGTATGCAGGATTGGTTTAACATAATCGTTTAATAAAAATAAAAAAAATATAAAATATTACATGCACTAGGGTTTACTCAATTTACACTCACATCTCCAAAATAACAACAATACTATAATAATAACATATAACATCACTGTACGACCAATAGGAGCGGAGCAGCAGCAATGAAAAGTGTTGCAAAAACGGGGAAAATTTACGCAGACCAAGTTGGCGGGTCAGCTAATGAAAGAAACACGTGTTTAAAAATGGCTACACTTACGCGTACTTTTACTTAAACCGGGTGTGGAAAATTGATCACTACAGAAGGAATCAAGCAGTATTTTTAAATGTAATACATCAACTGTGAATATGAAAGACAAGTTCATTTCATTGTGCAAAAACATTTCATAAAATGGTCAATTAAGCGCTTAATAATGCAGATAATTCATTTAAAAGAGTGCGAAAGGCCTCTAAATTCAGAACAAATAGGTATACCTAATGTTCTTGTAACACTCGTACAATATCAACCTTATTTGCAAACTACACTGTTATATATCAGCGTTCTAGATATAATTACAAGATACATTATTTAATCTTTCGCTTCAAAGACTCACATATCGGTATAGCATTGAGTCCAGGACACTGACTATTGGTTATGGAATTACAAACGTATATAGAATGAAATACTTTAGTGCTTTGATGGTAAGATGTATAAGAAAGTGGAACAAATTGTCCACAGATTATAACATCAACAACACATTGTTAGAAGCCATTTTATAATAAAACACTAATTAAAACCAACATTATTATTGGCGTGTAACACACGGCATATCGCAGTTACATTTATGCAAAATATAACTGTATCTACGAGTATAAAAAACTCTTTGTTTTCACTTTCTAAACGTAACGCTTTGATCACATAAGTTTGTAAACGCCCTGTGATGAATAAATATAACATTTGTATGTGCATATATTAAATCGGTAATGTGGAAAATAAGTTCTTTGGAGAGTTTAGGGAAATGAAAGAAAACATTTTGCTTTGTCGCCCCGGGGGTAAAAAGTCTGCCGTTATTAAAGCACATAGAATTTTTTCACTGAAATTAGGTCGGGGTTCGGTGGCTGTCTAATGATTAAGGCATCGTCGCGTGTTCGAATTCTACCCATTATACTACCGACGTGAGCCCACTCATAACACAAACTTTTGAGCTTAGCTGGAGGAGTTAACAAGATTACTAGTAATGTGGGGACTCAATCCCACATTGCTAGTTATATTTAAATTAAAAAAAAAAACTTAGCTGGATTAACAGGATTGCAAGTAATGTGAGATACGTAATCTCGTATTGCTAGTTATATTTTAAAAGGCCTCCATTAGGGTAAAATAATTACTGTGAGGGGCTTAACAGAATTACAATTAACATACTCAGTCTCGGAATAACATTTTATGGATCACACAAAATGGTATCCCGTATGAGAATAGAACTACGTCCTTTTACGCAGCAATTGTAGACACTCCCACTGCGCAACTGAAGCAGTCAAGGTATACCTAACTGTTGTTTATTTTAATGCCATGAGATTATTGTAGACCTATAGAGAGAAAGACTTTTGTGAGCAAAAGTACTAAAAATCGTCTATGTCAATGAATCATATAATGTCCCACAGCTGGGCACGGGCCTACCCAGTAGAACTTACAATTCAATTAAAAATTATTTATTCACTTAGGATGCAAAACAACTTTTGTGATACGTCGGGATTCTACATGTACATGTAATGCCAAGTTCGCAAACAATAGGTAAAACCGGAGAAAAAGAACCTGGCAATAAAAACTAGCAGCCACTCTTTTCAAATTGCTAATTTTACAATGTTTGAATGTTTATAAACTTGATATGGGGTGAGATGCTGCGACTAATATACTATACACCATGTTAAAGGTGATGACTGATGCAAATTGTATTATCAAAAAGTTAAAACATGAGATAAACCAAAGGCAGCCTTGGTGGGTACATCTACTTACAACAAAGGTAAAAACTATATGTGCTTACATATTGGCCAAAGTACTTGTAACAAATTGTTAAATATAAAATATTAATTCTGATTTCAAAAGGAATAAAAGAATGGCCTTTTACTTATTGAAGATCCTAGGGGTACTTGCCATAATCGCCACGCTTGGCCTACGGGTTAGCGATCGCAGATAAGACTTTAAAGTACGCAAAGCACGCTGCTGCCCATCCTTCGTTTGAAATCCCTTAGTCGCCTTGACAACATCCACGGGAAGACATTGGCACTATTTTTAAGCCTGTTCCACACTTGTAATACTTTTGCTTATAAGGCTACGCATAAAATAAGCAAATTATACTTAATTGTATCTAAAGGAGTACACTATGTTAATATTCAACGAGCGCAAAACTCGTGGCTTTAATCCCCAAAGGCATGAAACAGAAAACATAATACGAACATCACTTTACAATTCAAGAATTTACCGTTATTTCAACTGGTAAATTATTTGAAACACGAGCGCTATAAAAAGACCTGCATATTTTATACTACAGGAGAAGTTTCTAAAAATAGGAATACAAAGTCGTAAGAGAGAAAGAGACAACAGATTTAGTGAAATAAAGATTTAGAGCTGTCAACAGTTTTCACGAAATCCGATTACTGCTGGAGAGCTATTTCTAGTATTTTTTTACAGAGTTTTGGGCGTTTTTATTAAAAGGAAGATTTCCGAGAGATCGTAAAAGTTTCAAAGTCAGTTTCAGTCAGAGGTGGCAATATTTGTAATATCGTATAAATACTCGACGGGTTTACAAGTGCTTATTATGAGCCTCGCTCGTCTTGATTCAAATTATTGTATTGTATGTTATCTGTATTTGTTCAATTAAAAAACGCCTAAATAGACTCCCAAGATTTTATTTATAGTATGATTTAAAATCTTGGGAGTCTATTTAGACGTCAAGGAGTTAGGTCGCCACTCTTCTTAGGTTCTTCTTTTTCAGGTGGTTTGTTTGCATAACTCATCAGCTTTGCGGTTTCGTCAGTTTTAAATTAATGGGTCCCTAATTCGTTAATGTCCTTAACCAGTACACAGAATTCGCTAGTGAAGTTTAATGAAAGTATGTTAAATACTACCAACCATTTCCTCGCAACGGAATCTTGCATTAATCATTAGTTTCGAACGAAACACCTAAACATGCGAATGCCGGAAATTTCCTCTTTAAGCCTGTCTGATTTAGACTTGGCTGTGAAAATTGTAGGTTTTGAATTATTATACTATTTAGTTATTGTCTAGTTTAGGAATAGGAAAATGGTTTCATGTACCTATTATAGTAAAAAAAAAATCTTAATTGTCGAAATATCATTTTTAAAATTACAAATGTTTTACATGTTTAAAAACGCAAAATCTCAAATGGTCAGTCACCATTATCATAAAAATGTCTAAAACAAATTCGCAAATGGGTTCGCAGATGACTATCAAACAACAATGCATTTGATATACGCTGACTGTCCTTTTTTTGCGTGTCAACATTGAACTAAGTACGAATCTTTAAACGCATATGAGTTACCACAGCTAAACAATAACAAGTATAAACGAAGCGTAAACTTCATTGATCTATGAAAACAAATACTACCAAATAAGATCTGTTAACTGTATAAGATATTGCAGAACGTTTAATTCAAATGAATATTCATCTGGATAGCCCTAGCCAGGGGTCTGTTCATAATCACTAACTTGTTGAGTCAATTGTACCCGAGGCTCAGCGTCTGACACTGAATTGTTCAACGTACAGCTTTACATAATCCATCCTGAGTCTTGTTTTGAGACATGACGTTGTTAACAAGAACTTGAATGAACAATTTTGGTCTATGGATCAGGCATTTAGTTACTTCCAACGTTCAGAGTTTTACGGCCGGTCTCTTATCTACTGATAACTGTCCTTTAACCGTCAATAGATAGAAACTGTCGACGGCTCAAATGTCAGTTTCACTACTTGAGTACTTTAGAGGATCTGTGGATTAGTGACAACTCTTGCACTAGGGAATAATCCCTGTGTCTCGGGAACTTTACGAATATACGCTATGACAGACAGAGAGGATACCCAGACATGGAACAACAATTTGTGGATTACACAAAGTGGTATCTTGTGTGGGAACCGCAACTACAACTAAGACGTGTTCCAGCGTTTTTGGAAAATCATTTATTTGCTGGTTGTAGTTGCGTTTTCTACATAACACACCACTTTGTGTAATCCACAAATTGTTGTTCCGTGTCTGTCTGCTATGCAACAGCACCGCAGTCGCACTCGCTCCCACTGCGCTACTAAAGCCAAGATATGTGGCCAATTTATAAACATACTAGCTAACCCACGCAACTTCGTCTGCGTCAATTTTCCCCGTTTTCGCAACAATTATCATTCCTGCTCCGCTTCTGTTAGTCGTAGCGAGATGTTATATAGCATATAGCCTTCCTCGTTAAATGGGTTATCGAACAATAAAATATTTTTTCAATTCGGACCCGTAGTCTCTGAGATTATCGCTTTCAAACAAACAAACAAACAAGATTCCGATTATGTAACCGGCATACTTTAAACAGATAACTCCCGTGACATCTCTAGTGCTGTAGCAATTTCTGCAAAGCCCTTTCTCGCGAAGGTCTTTATAAACTTAGATAATATAATGATAGGGCACATTGTGCAACCGACATTAATGATTTAAAAATGTAGTCGGTTCTTGAAATACCATAATGCAAGAAAAACTCGTCTCAGGCGGGACTCGCTTAGCATCTTTATAATCACAAAAAGTTATAGTTGATAATTACTTTATTTAGGTACGAGTATATTATGACATGGTGCTTGGCCTCTATAGTATAATGTGTAAATATCTACTCGTAGAGTTACATCAGTCTGTTAATGCAACGATTATAAAATAATGATGACTAACGTAAGTAAATTAATGCATTCACACTGATTTCTAACAAGGAGGTGCTATGTGCGTTTGTGGGTGCGTTTTCCGTTTAAAAAACTTATTTTGAAGTGGTCTCCAAATTAAGATTTCACCACTGCATGAAATTAAAGAACGACAAAATGTCCATAGTATAATTAAATTAAATATTTTTGATATAACGTTAGTGCTATTACTTATTCTGTGATAACGTATAATACTACACATTTTATAAGCTTTTATAATTTAGCTAAAAATCCGACTCTGCTTAAGACTCTTTTGAGCGGCCCACTTCGAACTCCATGCTATGAATCCTGTATAGTAAAAGGGCAGTATAGTAAGGTAGTAATATTTCATACTATGAAAGTACCCATATGATGTCTGCTGGGCACGGGTCAACCTACTTATTATAGATCCTAGGAGAAATTGCCATAATCGCCACGCTTTATTAGCGGGTTTGCGATCGCAGTAATACTTACAAGTACGCAGAAGACGCTGCTGACCGTCTAGTTACATACGAAGACTTTATTCTCTATACATGAAATCCGTGCTTCATAACATTCATCCCCTTCTCAAAAATTTTCCATGGCAAATTGTACACTCAAAAAAACTCAATGCTTAGGCTCACAAAAAGTATCTACCGATTAGAATTTTGCAAACAATTAAATTTACACGTTATCTACTGAAGCATAGAGTTTAAAATTTTAATTAAATGCCGTTCATTTACGATAATACACACATCAAAAGTGTCTAGGGATCAACATATATTTTTGCAACTCCTGATTGTTTTTTTTTTTTTATTTCTTTAAGGATTCATCAAATAAAGTGTTTTCGTTTGTCACAGTAACGATAAACCAAGTCACCTTTGCATTAATAAAGAAATTTGCCATTTTCCTAATAAAGGGATTTTTGACATTTGAACCACTAACATTAAAGTTCGAAAAAAAGACTGAAATAACAGTTTTCTTTAAAATTTTATTGGGTAACTTAAACAATTAATAATCCGTGTTTCTACCGCGAACACTAACAACACAAGAACATCGGTTTGGCATACTCAAAATGAGTTCATCCAAATCACGCTGTGGAATGGCCGCCCATGTTCGTTGCAACAACAAAAAAAGGTCTTCTTGCGACTGGATACCCTCCATATTCGGCAGAGCTCTTCTCTGTAGCATATCCCATGCATGCTCAATCGGGTTCAAGTCTGGCGACTGAGCAGGCCAGGGCAGGACATTGATGTTAGCTGCGGCAAGAGTCTGTCTTACAACTCTTGCGGTGTGCGGTCGTGCATTATCATGCATTAACTGAAATAAGGGACCGATTTGCACTTGTAGAGGAACGATGACGTCTGATACAATCGTCTCAGCATAAATTTGAGCGTTGAGGTTGCCTCTGATCCAAATCAACTCAGTTCTTCCGCCGATCCAAATACCCGCCCATACCATGATGGTTCCACCACTATAAGGATGGACTTCCTGGCAGGATTTTAATCGCTGTTGGCGTCCAGGGGTTCTCCAGTGTCGTATACGTCTTGTATCCGGTCTCATACCAAAACGAGACTCATCAGAAAAGCACACGAAACGCCATTGTTCTTCTGCCCAATTTCTGTGTTCAAGAGCCCATTGGTATCGAATCCTACGATTGTGCATTGCTATAGGTGGTACCCGTAGCGGTCTTCGGGAATGAAGGTTCACTTCATGCAAGCGGTTTCTGACTGTTTGGTCGCTAATTAAGTTCCCTGAAGAGTGATGAAGCCTCACGGCTAACATCATGGCGGTTATTGTTGGACCTCTTCGAGTTAAGATTTGAATGTATCGGTCTTGTCTCCGTGTGGTGCAGCGATACCGTCCTCCATGGCGCTCAGCCACGGTACCAGTGCTTCGGTAACGTGTCCAAAGTCGACTGATAACACTCTGACTTGTATTCAGAGCTAAAGCCACAGTACGTTGCCGGGAACCAGCTTCTATCATTCCCACGGCTCTGAGCATTTCTTTCCTGCTTAAATGACGTCGCCGCTCCATAATAACGTTGGTTTTAATCAGTAGTAGGGAAACAGTAGCACTAATAATGTCTTCAATGCGTTGTATGTTTTTATAGGGAAAATATTGACAGCTGATTTTCATCTTTTACTCGAATTTGATTCACAGTTCCTGATTCAAATTAGGAAATGCACCAAAAAGGATCCATATAAATTTATAAAATCATAAATTTATTACAAAGCCACATCTCAATCTCAAGAAATCCGCATAAAAATGCTTGATCCCTAGACACTTTTGATGTGTGTATAAAAGAGCCAACCAGTCCAGACGTTCCCGTTTTAACAAGACATTATCTTTAAAGAAACGTCCTTACCATAACTATTTAGTGACAAAATTAGCAAGAGGTCATAAGAGGTTAGGTCGGGACCGTGACATAAGCGATTGGTTCATACATCGCAACCTTTGTAAATTAGCCGTATTATTAGTCATTACGGTTTTAGCCTTGATGTTATTAAGGAATCTGTATTATCTGTACTAATATTATAAAGCTGAAGAGTTTGTTTGAACGCGTTAATCTCAGGAACTACTGATCCGAATTAAAAAAATATTTTACTGTTGGATAGCTTATTTATCGAAGAAAGCTATAGGCTGTATAGCATCACGCTACGACCAATAGGAGCGGAGCAACAATGGGAAATGTTGCAAAAACGGAGAAAATTTACGCATACAAAGTTGCGCGGGACAGCTAGTTATATTATAATAGTGACAGTGTGACTAGTTATATTATAGATGTGACATCTATATATTAATACGTTAAGTAGAAAGGTTGTACCCCGTTTAACGAGAATTGCGCAGACGGAGGAGTATGAAATTTCGCACACTTATCTATACTAATATGTATTATAAAGCTGAAGAGTATGTTTGTTTGTTTGAACGCGGTAATCTCAGGAACTACTGATCCGAATTGAACAATTATTTTACTGTTGGATAGCCCATTTATCGAGGAAGACTATAGGCTATATAACATCACGCTACGACCAATAGGAGCGGAGCAACAATGAGAAATGTTGCAAAAACGGAGAAAATTTACGCAGACGAAGTTGCGCAGGACAGCTAGTAGTTTATATAGAGAAGGAGTGCGAAATGCTAATATTTAAAAAAAATGTAAATTAATTATAGTTGAACTTCGACCACTAGTATTAATAAATGCAGTGCATTATCGACAGTTTTGAGTTATCTGTAGTCGATGGCTGTATAGCGTCGCTATATTTTTTGTGAATTGTGTCTCTATACTAAAAAAATGTTTGTTTTACTAAATACCAACATGTTATTTTGTCGAACATCAGGACTACGATAGTTTATCTACTTATACTAATATTATAAGCTGCTTAACGCGCATTGACGTGCGTTCACAAATTATTCCATATTTTTCTAAGCGTTCACATGGTAACGCCTAGAAACATGAGACAGATTATAAGTTGCAAATTCTGTTTTGTTGTTAGCAACAAATTTATTAGTTTAAACGCTCAAATCCCAAAAACTACAGGACCTAATATTGTTTTTGGACTTTCGCGATTTTTATAGATATCATATTAGAGATATACATGCGATTTAACTCCGATATAGCTACATCTGACAAAATCGATACTAATATTATAAATGTGAAAGTAACTCTATCTGTCTGTCTGTTACGCTGTCACGCTAAAACAGCTAAACCGATTTAGATGAAATTGGGTATGGATATAGTTGGAGTCCCAGGGAAGGACATAGGATAGTTTTTATGGCGATAACCGACATCCCTAGGGCGTAACCGCGGGGGAAAGCTAGTTTGATATAAAGGCTTGAACTTTGAGAAAGGACATTGTCGATTACCAATATCCATGAGAAACAGAGCCGTGAAGAAATAAAATATACACAGAAGCTGTCGTCCACACACGCTAGGGTTTGCATGACTGTTATAACCTAACTAGTTTTGCCTGCAGGCAAACCCTAGCGTGTGTGGCATAAAACTGTACATTTATTTGACCCTACTGACTACACTAGCTGACGTACTTCGTAAGCGTCAATTTTCCCCGTTTTTGCAACATTTTTCATTGCTGCACCGCTCCTATTGGTCGTAGCGTGATGCTATATAGCCTATAGCCTTCCTCGATAAATAGGCTACCCAAGAGAAAAATATTTTTTCAATTCGGACCAGTAGTTCCTGAGATTACCGCGTTCTAACAAACAAACTCTTCAGCTTTATAATATTAGTATAGATTATAACTCAGTTATGCCTAGTGCCTGGTGTCCTAGTTACAGCACAAGTATGGTCGACAATCGGGCTCAATTTAATTCAATTTCTCTTCATTTGGTTGTACAAATCTTATATCTTTAAACGAGCAATTCTTGTATATATATATTTATATATAATCTGAATCTCGGCAACGGCTCCAGCGATTTTCTTAAAATTTAGTATACAGGGGGTTTCGGGGGCGAAAAATCGATCTAGCTAGGTTTCATTTTTAAAAAACGTCGTTCTATCTGTATTTTCAGGTATTGAAAAACTGCTACAATATCATTAGAATACGAAGGTAAATTTCGCCGCGATTGCCATTGTTTTATTAGCTTAGGTGGGAAACGGGCGATCCACAAAGCAGATGACCCCGGTTCGAATCCGAATGAAATACCTATATACTTTTTTATTTAATGATATTTTTTCCCTTTTTTATTTTAACTTTGGATGTTTGTTTTTTGATTTGTGCTTTATTATTTCATATTTTTTTATTATTATGTCGGTAAGATCGAAAAATATTATTCAAATTTCATCAGTAGGTATGTCATTTAATAATCTAAATATAATTTCCAAAAAAACACGATTGACCAAAAAAAGATTAGTGTAAGGTTCCGCAACGGTTGCCCGGTTGTCCGCACCTTTGTTCAGAGACTGTTAGTAATTTTGCATGGATACACATATTACTTACGCCGACAAAGTGAAAGAATAAAATCTTAAAAACCTTTTTTTTAGGGTACCTCCCATATAAGTAAAGTGAGGGTGTGATTTTTTTTTTCTCATCTACCGCATCGTGATTTTTTTTCTCATCATTAGATAGGCCTTTAAAAAACGTTTAGGGGTTGGTAACACGATTTTTAGATCTTTAAAGTGCAAATTTTTGTTAGAGACAAGTGCACCCCCCCCCCTCTCTGCCAGCTAAATAGTTGATGTTGGGTATGTGAAAAATAGTGTAAGTGTGAAGTATATATAGTCAAATTAAAAGGAAAACTATCACAGCTAAGTAGGCTTTGCAAGTTTACAAGTAACAGCTGATCAAATGAGAAAAATTTTCGTACAAATTCCATTGAAAATATTATTAAGTAGATATTGAAAAAAAACAATAGAAAACCCACTTCTTAAGCCACATTATTCAGGTGCATTGTGCCCGACATGCATTTGCCCGGTTTTTTTTATTTTATTGTTTGTGTTTTGATTTGTGATTTATTACGGTTTATTATTTCATATTTTTTTATTATTATGTCGGTAAGATCGAAAAATATTATTCATATCTCTTAAGTATGTAATGCGTGTCTAAATATTATTTCCAAAATACACCATTAACCAAAAAAAGGACTAGAGCATGTCGAACCATGTTCAGTGTAGGGTTCCGCAGCCGTTGACGTAAATAATCCGATTTGAATATTTGCACCAGGCGAAGAGCGTTATGTTCATGGCACTTACGCCCTTTTCTTGTATGTCCGATAATGTCGAAAATAATTATTTTAGTTTAAATTATTTGCGATACCTTTATGATTTTTAATACAATTATTGCATTTTTAATAAAGTGATTGAAAAATGCCTATAAAATTTCTATTATATTTTGGTCACACAGTTCAAAAGATAAGGGGAGGGGACACAATTTATGTAACTTTCGGGGCAATTATTTCCAATAATATTCACTCAATCAAAAAAGTTTATTTGAAAGCTTACATGTTTTTTAAAGGCCTGTCGAATGATGCCTTGTGTGTGTGAACACAGTGATTTTTGCTGTTTTTTTTTCAGCTTTTGTTAAATGTATGGAATGCCTAAAAATAATTATTTTTATCATTTAGCTATCAAACTAAGTAGGTAGCGGCTACTACAAGACGCCTTTTCACCAATATACAGACTACACTTTAAGCGTTCCTTTTTTGCCATTTTGGCTACGGAACCCTGAATCTACCGAGCAAAGCTCGGTCATCCAGGTACTTTACCTTTAAACGAGCAATTTTGTGTATATTGTATATCTGAATCTAAGCGGCTATAGCGATTTTCATGAAATTTTGTATGCACGGGATTTCAGGGGAGATAAATCGATCTAACTAGGTTTCATTTTTGGAAAACGTCGTTTGAAAAAAATTGCCAGCAAAGCTGAGTCATCCAGGTACTCAACTTAAAGAGTTTTTAGAATTGTTTTCAACTTTCATAATTATGAGCAGGAAACTGTATCATCTGTTTCTTAGTATAGATGAACTAAATATACAAAGAAATCATTACGCAGATACCTCAAATGAATATTTTAGAAGAGCAATTGTATCATAGAACAAAGAATATAAAGGCGTGGCCCAAAGTGATAAATAGATCAAATAAGAAAGACTTTCACATCAAGAGCAGGAAAGATGAAGTAGTCCCACATTATTTATGATCTACCCCCAAAACCCTTGGAAAAGCTATTACTATTGATCCAGGTAAATGTAAAAACATTTGCTTTAATAAATCATCGAGATATGATGTTCAACTGACGTTATCCTGCGGGTTTTACCAACTACCCTCTCGATCTTCACGATTTATTTGGACCGCATTATGCTGAATGGGCTTTTTGTGTTTTTTTTTTACTATTTTATTATTAATGTTCTATTTTCTGCATTTTCACTTGCATATGACAGGCTAAGCTGCCATCGTGACTTATGACGCTTCGGTGCAATTCGACCAAAACGTCGGGTAAATAAAAGGTTCGTAAGTACCTTTAAATAATTCAAGCGATTAAGTCCCAATATATATTTATACTAGTTGCCTACCCCGATTTCGCACGGATGTTATATCGTAGTTTTTTATACCTTGAGTTACCTTATTGTATTTTCGTTGGGATATCTAATGTGTTGACAATAAAATATAGCTTAAGTTACTCCCCAATTATGTAGCTTCCTGATGATGAAAGAATTTTTAAAATCGGTCCAGTAGTTTTTAAGTTTATTCGCTACATACAGAAATAGATATCTTTGTCCCTTTATAATATTAGTGTAGATAAAAAACGTATTTTTTAGAATTAAAGGCGGTTTTCCTAGATGATGCTCGTCTAACTTAATTTGTACAGAAATCTAACCTTTGTCACGTAGTTGCCAACTTTCAAGGATCATTAATTAACTGACCTTGAAAACTTTTTAGGGACAAAGTAGGAAGCAAGCAAAGGGTGTGGGTAACATTGTTGAGGTTACGTAAATTTTGTAGTTTTAAATCTGCGCTAAACAGTGAAAATTCTTACTTCAGTTACGTTACAAAATCGTATACTTACTCGATCGAGGCGCGGTGGGAGTGTGTCCGACTGCTACGCAAGAGTTTTGTGTGATCCACAGATAGTTGTTCCGGGTCTGGGTGTACTTTGTGTCGGTGACCTGTATGTTTGTAAAGTCCCCCGTGACACAGGGCTTGTACCCTAATGCGGGAATCGACTGTTATAACAAAAAATAGACATTCATCACGTCACCATTCATGATCATCAGGTCTAATACGAGTGGAGGACTAAGCCATAGTCGTGGTCGGTCCATAAAAGTGCCAGTTATTCTTTCTATTTATTAACGAATCACTGTTCGATTGAAGGGTGTTGTAGCAAGCGCGAGAAGCACGGTGCGGTGACATTCAGATATTTGCTAAACAAGGATTTGGGTGGCACTGATACTGTAATGGGCTATTGTGACGTTAACCATCAAGCGCTGGACCTGCTCGTCTCATCATTTCGTTGCATTCAAAAATATATCGGATCATTTAACAGAAGGTGTTCCGAGATACCGTGCATGCATCAAGCACGATTGATGAAAATTTGTTGTTACCCGTGTATCGATATTTATAATATCGATATCCAGAAAATACAAAATGTAAACTTAAAAGATTGTCCCATTAACATCTATATCATCCCTATAAGTTCCATAATTCGAACCGATCCCATTGATTTTGTTGTTTGTCGTTGACTTTTAAAATCGTTAAATATTTTACGTTTTAAGACAAGAACTTCCAGTTAAAGGGATTTTTCATCGTGTCTTATTTGAAACCAACATAATTATTATAATTTTAATTTTGTTTTTTTATAAAGAAAAAAAAAATGAGATAAAAGTATTTGTACACTTTTTGATTTAGACAATCCGGAAGATTTTAAAGTAGTTTAAAGTCTGTAATAGCGCAGAATAAGTTATAGTGTAGTAGTTTCAAAGTAGTTTACTTTAAATTATAATCGTCGTAAAACAATGAATTATTAAAAATTATAAGGCACTAATTTTTAATAATTCATTGTTGATTCAAAAGACTTACACATAAGGCTTACACTTACCTTGCGATAGCAGTAGGTAGGTATATTAGATATTCTGCTATCCTTGACTTTTTCCCACATAAAGATTTGAGAATGAGCAAGACAAATATAACCACATAATATAATAGTGTAGGCGAGAGACAAAGAGAGGTATATATCCGAGGTCACAAACAACAAAGGTTATACTAACAAGGGAAGGGTAGTGATTAACTGGTAACATATGAGGGTATGGGGCCGATCATTATGGTGAAAGTGGAAGTCGTTTGTCATTTGATCGACCGATCGCTTACTTAGTTAACGCTGTGTTAAAGTATCTACTAATATATAAATTAATGGATAATGCGCTTATTACACCACACTAAATTAGGGACCCTAAATCCTTAAAAAGAGAGGTGTAATAAGAGTTTTAGGGTCCTAATTCTCTAAAAAATTTTCAAGGCCATTTCGATTTAGGGTAGTGTAATAGCCGTTTAAGGCAGAACTTGCTTAAAATGTATACAGTATATAGTAATCATTATGTTTATACGTACTTATTATAACCTAGTTTAAAAGCTATAATACTGTTTCACCAAGATCCATGCAGTTGGTTTTGTCTCGTAACTATTTTTAGTCAGCTTTCTATAACAAAACATCTTTACCGAAGGTAGGTCTTAACTATAGGCTGTATTGATGGGTACCACAACACAACACACACACACTGTGTTTCGGTTGAAAGGCACTGTAGCAAGTGGTATTACTGGGCAAGTGAAACTTATGAACTAATGTCTCAAATGAGGAGCGTGGTACGGTGATATTCAGATCTTTGCCATACAAGAATTTGGGTGTCATTGATACTGTCATGGGCTAACGTGACGCTTATCATCAGGCGCACGTCCTGAATGTCCCCTCATTTCGTGGTATAAAAAAAATGTTTTGTAGACCTCGTCGCAGATAGCGAGTTTTGGAACGAAGTTCCTTATCGCGCGTTGTGAAAGGGGGCTAAACGGAAAAAAATCTCACGAAAAGTTGTAACGACACTTTTTGACACAAACAAGCCGTGCAGCGTGCGCGTAAGATCACATCTAATTTGACGACGATTTGTCACCTGTCGATTTGGTTTAGAGGCATAAATTCGGTACACAGTATTAGTGACAATTGTGTAGTTGTAGGTTCGAGCCTTCGGTATACAATCGTCTTTTTGTAAGTTATTTTCGTTTCGTCTTTCTATTTCGCATTGAACAGTGTAGTGTTGCGAAAATTATAAAAAAAAAATTAAGATAAGAACTTCGTTCCATCCGGGTGTCCCTTGACACCTCTCAAGTTTTTTTTTTTAAATTTATTTATAGGTAAGCAAATGACTCCATTCCACCTGATGTTAAGTGGAAAAAAAGTCCAAACGCAAGGCCAGACAGCACTATGTGCTGTCCTTACCTTGCTCACCTGCAAGGTAAGGACAGATGAGTTAAGCTCCTTCGAAAAAGATTGGCTCATACAGCGACTGGCAGATATAGGCGGAGGGAGAGTAGGGAGACGTTTGCCCTGTAGTGGTACAATACAGGCAACTAGTAAATAAGAAATCAAAGATTTCGTGTTGAATCAGTGAACCTTCTACTTGGATTAAAAATTTGTAAATTTGATAACATGGGAATGATAGCGGACTCGGCGTAAACTTTAAGCTATTACAGTTATCCCCAAATTATTTCTGGATTTCGTTAATAGCCTACTAGTTCCAATTCCAACTATAAATTAGAACCAACTCTAGCAGCTTCTTACTACCTCTAGAGACACACAGAAAGATTCCAAAATCAGTTAAACAATTTATGGTTGTTGTTTCTTGTAATAAAGATTTTCCTTTCAGTATTTCTTTTCAGTTCGGCCAGCATTCACCATATGAATATAGGTTTAATTTAGGATTTTAGGATTAATTTAATCCAAATATCACTGATTTAAAAAAAAAAAAAAAAAAGTAAATATTAGGTATAGGTAGCAAACACTGTCTTTTATAGTCCTTCACCTCTCGCATGAAACCTCATTATTGTGAACTATTTGTCTTGACATTCTAAACGTTTGATTTTAAAAGCTGAGAAAAATAAATGAAAAACAAAAGAGAGAATTTAAAGAAGCGTCGTGAAAATTATCAAATACTTGAATTAACTAAGTCCAATCTGAGAAAAGAACTCTTTAATTGCTTATTGACGTGGATAATAGATCCCGCTACGTCCCTCAACAGCAGCATTGCGTTGCCCCAGTACCTACTAGTCAGTACTACCTCGTACAAAGTAACAGTAATTATAGTAATGTGGGACCAAAAATCCCACATTGCTAGTTATCTTTTTATAAAAAAAATAAAAAAAATATGCCGAATCGAAGGAACGTCCTGTAAACTTTTTTGACACTTATGAGATGACAAATGGCCGATGATGTTATCTATACTAATATTTTTAAACTGAAGAGTTTGTTTGTTTGAACGCGGTAATCTCAGGAACCACAGGTCCGAATTGAAAAATTCTTTCACTGTGGGATAGCCCATTTATCGAGAAAGGTTAGCTAGGCTCTTAATATCACGCTATGACCAATAGGAGCGGAGCAGCAATGAGAAATGTTGCAAAAACGGGGAAAATTTACGCAGACGAAGTTGTGCGGGACAGCAAGTCCTTGATAAACTAGTCTATAGTACCATTATTGTTATTTGTCAAATAACCGTCCAAATCTATACTAATACTGGGTGGCGCAAAAGTACTGGCACTAAAGAAAATACTTTTTTTTTTTATATGACATTTTCTGTCATTCTGTTGTTGAAAATTGTGTAGTGAACAAATGTAAAATACACTGAAAATAAACATGGACCGTTTTACTCCCCAAGAACGTGGAATAATTGTGTCAATGTTCTTACGGAATAATTCATCAGTGATAAGAACACAACGTGAATTTCGTCGACGATTTCCCCACCGTCCGGCACCGATTGGTCGCACAATTCGACGCTTTGCCACACGCCTTGAAGCAACTGGCTCAACATTGGATAGACCTAAGTCTGGGAGACCAAGAACAGGCCGTTCAGCTGAAAATATCGATGCTGTGCGCGAAGATGTGGAAGAGTGTCCAGAAACATCAACGAGGCGACGTGCCACGCAATTGGGCATTTCCAGACGGACCCTGCAGCGTATTTTGGTGAAAGACTTAAAGATGTTCCCGTATAAAACTCAAATGACTCATCAGCTGCTGCTTGCTGACCACCGAGCTCGTCTAGATTACTGCCAGCGCGTCATAAACCTCAACCTTGAAGAGGATGATTTTCCTTCAAAATTGGTTATGAGTGACGAAGCGCATTTCCATCTCTCAGGGCATGTCAATAAGCAGAATACTCGGTTCTGGGGCACTGATAATCCGCGCATTATTCAAGAAACACCTCTACACCCACTAAAAGTTACTGTATGGTGTGGCATCTGTGTTGACAGAGTGATCGGACCCTATTTTTTCGAAGACGCTGGAGGCAATGCGATAACTGTCACTGGAGAACGCTACAGAACCATGTTACGTGAGTTTTTGATACCTAGTTTGGACGAATTGGGGCTGGAGCACATCTGGTTTCAACAAGACGGCGCTACGGCACACACAGCGCGCGACACTATGGACTTAGTGAGGGACGCTTTTCCAGGCCGAGTTATCTCTCGTTTTGGCGATTTGCCTTGGCCTGCAAGATCACCCGATCTGACCAGTCCAGACTTCTTTCTTTGGGGTTTTTTGAAATCTCGGGTGTATGTGAACAAGCCACAGACTCTCGCAGCTCTAAAAGAAAACATTCGTCAAGAAATAACGAACATATCGCAGGAAGTGTTACGGCAAGTTATGCAAAATGTCATAAATAGGGCTCAAATGTGTATCAACTCTGGAGGTCACCATTTAAAAGACATCATCTTTAAATCCTAATGGTACGAAATTTAATGGCACAAATATACATTTAAAAAAATCTAAATCTAGTTTTCTAATTTAGAAAAAATGTTATAGCTGAACCAAATAGGGTCTTTACTTTTGCGCCACCCAGTATTATAAAGCGGAAGAGTTGGTTTGTTTGTTTGTTTGTTTAAACGCGCTAATCCCAGGAACTACTGGTCCGATTTGAAAAAATATTTTTTTGTTGGATAGCCCATTTATCGAGGAAGACTATATAAAATCGCGCTACGACTAATAGGAGCGGAGCAGCGATGAGAAATGTTGCAAAAACGGGGAAAATTTACGCATACGAAGTTGCGCGGGACAGCTAGTGTTAAAATGAAATGGAAGTCTTGTAGCTTTCGGCGGTAACCTGTCCCTCGTACCAGCCGGTAGCAAACGATTCATAAAATTCCTAAGGTGTTTACATTATGAATGGTTGCAATTTTTTTTGTAATGCATATGAATATATGAATAAATTACATTAGGCAAATGATCTAGTTTAACATATTGGTCATTATGTTTTGCACAAAATGTTTGTACTAGTTTAAGCCTTCACCTAATATCATAAAAAATAGATGTGAGTATTGGAGCTGTGACGCAAGACCGTTGGTTAAACGTGAAAAGTCTTCAGCTCTCACACTATGTGAGTCGTTGTTGTTGGTGCGTTTTAACACTGGAATTTCAGTGTGGGACACCTGGGGACACCGCACCAATAATAACGACTCACAGATTTAGTAGTAGAGGGCAGTGAGAGTTCTGTGTGAATCACAAATTGTTGTTCCAATTGTGTAATAAATAAGTCAAGATTATATCCAACCCATCCATCCATTAGGTAGTTGTCGAATATCCACAATATACACCATAAGTATTCTATAGACATGTGAAGGACAAAGCGTAAAATTGCAACGAGTTATTCACTAGTCTATAAAAAGAAAACTAAAAATATGGCGGACGGCAGAGTAGTTTAAATTGAACTGTTAAAACTGCAGACCAATTAACTTGTGTCCACTGCACGTGATATTGGTACTCTAGTTCTTGTTTTAAATTCTCGTACTCTTTTCTTGTAGGGTTCCGTAGCCAAAATGGCAAAATGGAACCCTCATAGATTCTCCATGTCCGTCGGTCCGTCCGCAACTAAGCTCATAGACTGTAAGTGCTGGAAGGCTGTAAATTATACCGACAAAATGAATGAATACAATTTTGAAAAAAAAAAATTATTCACTTGGAGGGGGGGGGGGGGGACTACGGACCCACTACATTGTGTGTAGTCCGACATGCATTTACACAACCCCTTTTTTACCTTCATAAAGTATATATTGTTGACGAGCAAATTCCTTAGTGGAAAATCTCGAAACTAACATAAAACTATATAGAGCTGACTTTATTATTTTTAATCAACCCATGAGAATTAAATAAACATTTGTCTTACGTCAGTTCCGCAAACGGCCACCAAGGAAATTAAATCACCACCAATGTGGATTCCACATTATGAATCTATACTAATATTATAAAGCGGAAGAGTTTGTTTGTTTGTTTGTTTAAACGCGCTAATCTCAGGAACTACTGGTCCGATTTAAAAAAAATCGTTTTTGTTGGATAGCCCATTTATCGAGGAAGGCTATAGGCTATATAACATCACGCTACAACTAATAGGAGCGGAGTAGCGACGAGAAATGTTGCAAAAACGGGGAAAATTTACGCATAGTAGTATAGACAGCTAGTTTAATATATATTTGAAATTACAACGTTTGACACTGATAGCTCTCGTCTGGACGAACATCATGACGTTGTAGAAAGTCTGAAACATTGGGACATCACCGAGGTTAAACATTTCATACGTTTCATAAAATCGTGAATGCGGGTTTGAAAACACAACTCACGATTGCTTTAATGAACAGAACTGACTATTCCGCTAATACACATTAGTTCACTCGTGTCAGTTCCAAAGGGATCTATCAGTACCTACTGTTTGGAAATTGGCTCACGAAGCCAGTTTGAAAACTCAGGTTCGTAGGTACCTAATCCAGAAAATTCGATTGACGTCGTACAGCATACTTAAGAGCTCCTTTTATGTATAGAAAGTTTTTAGAATAGTTGTAATAAGACTTGTTTTTTTGCGACTTACACGTACGTAGGTAAAATTTATGTCATATTCCCGACTTTGCAAGAAGGATCGTTTTGTTTTTCGAGTGTATGAATGTATGTATATTTCTTTGGACGCTTTGGACGCTCTAGAGAAAATAGCATTGGCGTCAATGTTAGGACGAGCATTATTCTAGATCGACACGTTGGGCGACTGGCGTTGGGATCGACGTTGGACCTAACGTGTGGAGCCGGTGTTAATCTTTATCCTCCTCTTCATACGAGTACGTCAGAATTTAAATTAAGTCAGATGTTTAAAAACATTCCAACGTTATTACACATAAATATATAATTCTGTTATCAAAATTCGGTGCATGAATTTCGAATTTTGATCAGTAAGCTTCACTGTTGGAGACGATGTTGTTATCCCTGCTAGATTGGTGGAGAGCATTAACGTAGAGACCAGGACTGCGCCATCCTTTTCAATTAAAAAGTAAATATTGACTACAAAGCGTGAAAGAGAGAAAAAACTCGTGCGACAGGCATTGTGCACAAAGTAGCGTTGTCTCTTTCTTGAGAGTGGTTAATTTTGTGAAGTTATGGTGCAGTCCCGGTCTATACGTCAAGGGTGGAGAGGCACCAGCATAAAGTATAAAATATTATTCTTCTACACTATTCGATCTTATCTAGAAACCGATGTCATTGTGTTTAGAAAATATTGAGGTACAAAATATTACAGATGAGATACCTACATGTTTCACTAAAACTTTAGCTGTAGGTTTTAATATACAATGTTGGTGAATTTATAGGTTTTAGCTTGAGAGGTGGCATTAGATTTTTCTTAGTTGTAAGAGTGACATTGGTTACATCAAAAGTTATAAAAAAATAAATGTCGAATTTTTGGCGTCTATATATTTTTGGTATTCATTTTATTACTGTTGGTTTTTATACCTACTTTATTTAGTTTTGTACATTTGTATGTTTGGATTGAATTCGTTTCTGTTTTCATAGTGGTGCAAAATTCCTTCTTTATTCCAATCATTTCCCCATTTTTATCTTTAGATGGTACTACTAGTTTGTCGAAGAATAAAATATTTGTCTAACTACCCGCCTTTCCATTGATTTCACTTGTTGATTCTTTGTGTTCTTCACTTGTTTTCTATTTAGTTTTGTACATTTGAATTTGTTTGGATTTAATTCGTTTCTGTTTTCATAGTGGTACAAAATTCCTCTTTATGCCTTATTCAAATCATTTCCCTATTTCTATCTTTACTACTAGTTTGATGAAGAATAAAATATTTGTCTAACTACCCACCTTTTAATTGAATTCACTTGTTGATTCTTTGCAAACAATTCTATTAAAATAGCTCGGAGATAGAATAACAGTTTGTACAAGACTAATTAGTCGTAGTTCGATAGCTCGCTCGGTTCACCATTTATGGTTGGGATATTTTCGTAGTAGGTACTAAAGAGTAATTAAGTTAGTACTAGCTAGGTATTTGCTCTATTAATGTGTTGTATTTTATATTATTCTATTATTTTCTTCCATACCTAACTGTAGTATTTAATTGTTATTTATAATATTAGCTTTTGGCTGCGGCTTCGTCTTCGTGGATAGCTCTAGGAAGCCTAACTTCTTCAAGCGTCAAATTACTTTAATTGCAATTTTCATCTAAATCGCGTCAATATCTTCGGAGACTAAAATGTTTAAACAAACAATTATATTGGTAAGTACTTTAGTAATATACATATAATTACTAATGTACCTGGATGACAGACCGATTTTCAAATGACGTTTTCTAAAAATGAAACCTAGCTAGATCGATTTATCGCCCTCGAAACCCCTGCATACTAAATTGCATTAAAATCGTTGGAGTTGTAGCTGAGATTCAGATAATATATATATATATATATATATATATATATATATATATATATATATATATATAGGTACATATAGACTGCCTCTGTGGCGCGGTAGGAGTGTATCCGACTGCTACGCAAGGGGTCTTGGGTTCGATCCCCAAAATTATTTAAAATTATTAAAAATATATAAGTCTGTTTATCAGTTGTCTGGTCTCCATAGTACAAGTTCTGCTTAGTTTGGGATCAGATAGCGTTGTGTGAGTTGTCCGAAGATATTATTATTGAAATTGAATTTACAGAATTGCTCGTTAAAACTATAATGAATAGCGTTATCAAAATGAATTAGTTAACAAATGGTGGATAAGCAGTTTTTCACAGCTAATCTATACTTATAATAAATCTGTAGAGAGGTCAATTCTGTACATGAAATATATTTCCAAAATAACTATCAGGGGGTGATTAGGGATCGATACTGATGCCAAAAATGCAATCAGTAAAATTTTTGTCTGTCTGTCTGTCTGTCTGTATAACCGTTATAGAAACAAAAACTACTCGACGGATTTTAACGAAACTTGGTACAATTATTTTTCATACTCCTGAGTAGGTTATAGTATACTTTTCATCACGCTACAATCAATAGGAGCAGAGCAGTGAAGGAAAACGGGAGAAGTTACGCCATTTTTAAAGCTTTCGTCGCGTGTGCAACCGTAATGGTTAAAGCTACACAGAAATCATGTATGACGGAAATGTTCTCCTTAAAATTATATAAAAAATATCCCACGACAGCATATGTCTATCTTTTATGGTTGACTCACAATATCACGTGTAACTCCCGATAGCTTAGTAGTTCGAAGCTTTCTGATTATATTTGTCTACTCTTACGTTTATAACACTCTCAGTCATCCCTAATTAAAAAAGTTAACATAATTAACTATTCCATAAAAAATACTAATAGAAATCGGTATAGAAACACCAAAGTTATACATGAAATACGCTAATAATAAGCCGTCGCGCGTGAATACTGAATCATGCTATCTATCTATATCTATACATATAATAAAATTGTAAATTTCACGTGTCTGTACATGGCCGAACATAGTGAGAAAAAACATTGGGAAATGTTCGAAAAGAGTATTTAAACACATTCCTACATTTTTAGAAATGTCTGTCTGTCTGTTTGTTTGAACACGCATCACGCAAGAACTATTGGACAGATTCGGTTGAAATTTTGTATGTGTATTCTAATAAGTCTGGATTAACATATAGGCTATAATTTATCACGCTATTTCCCATAGGAGCTAAGCAATGACGGATAATGTCTGTAGCTATTTATCGTTATAAAACAACAATAACTACTTGACGGATCTTCATGAAAATTTGCAGTTTTGTTGTAAATACTATAGGTCATTACTTGCACTATAAATCATTATGCTATCGTCTATGGGGAGTGAGCAGCAACGTATGTGTTGTCGAACCATTATGGTTTTTCACAATTTTTTCCACAATAAGACATTATTTACAATTGTAACCCATGGAAACAATAACTTCACGCTAAAACTATTAGGAGCTAAACACAACATTTTCAATTTTCTTAAGATCAGCTATTTTAATCGTGTTTGCATCAGCTGAGGTGGTCTATTGGCACAAGTAGCGGTATTAAACGAGCGAGGTCGGAGGATCGACTCCCTAATTGTGAGTCTATTTTTGTGTTGTGTTAAAATTATTTTTATTCTTTTTTTTAAGTATTTTCTAAATGTATACTTATTTATACAAGCTTTTATTTTCGACTTTAACATGTTTAGTTTGTTTAACAAATTTTCATATTAATAATCACTTCCAATAGGCACCTTTATCATTGTTTTGCATGAATAGTGATTATGTTATAAATGTAGAAATGAAAAACAATATTACATTACAAATAAACAGTAATTACTTACTTGATAATTTCTAGAATTTATAAATGTTAATTGCTTAAAAAAAATGAAAGATTAAGTCTGCGTTACATCAAAATAAAACACGTGGCGCCATCTGTGATTCGATTTCTTCTGAGTGCCAAAATTGCTTACCTACAAATGTTAATAAACTTTCGCGATTTGTACACATTATGAAAATATATGTATTACGGGTCTTGATCGCGTAAATAATTTAAGGTTAAATACCTTGCTTACCTACGTTTAATATGCATGATAGTTTAATATAAAATCATCAAGTATAAAAATAAACATATCCAGTTTTGAAAATAGATGGCGTTTAAATACAAATTAAAAAGAATCAGGAAAATTGATATAAAAAAAAAAAAAAAAAACTGAAATTCTTACGTAGAGGGATATGAATATATGATGATCTTAATTTGCGACAGGTTGACACACCTATTTTTAAATTCACCAATGTAGACATTATAAAATAATATTTTATTCTTCTAAAGTGAGTGAAAAAAAATATTGAAATAAGTTTAGAAATAGTATTTAAACACAAAAAAAGATATCTGAGTATATCTTTTAGAAACGTTTGAATGTTGTTTGTTTGTTTAAACATTGCATTCCCGCGGTACAAACACGGACACAAAGTAGGTGTACTTTAGACTCGGAAAAGATCGCTCGGGCAGGACATAACCTGCGATCATAGGGAATCTGTGAGAGTTTTTTCCATCATACCTTTATTACCTATGTATAAATTATCTTGAAGGAGCGGCTAGGTACCTCCGATTAAAAGGTCCGATTTAAAAGTGTCGGAGCCGAAGTTGGAGTCGGAGGTTTAAAATCAATAGGAATTTTCGACCTATCGGAGTCAGAATCGAAGCTCCTTAACTCAAAATTACGCACGAGTAATTGGGCGGTTTCGAGCTTCATTTAACTCGAAACCGCCCCAGTACTCGCGTGGTGGGGGAGGGGGGGAATTTTTCAATATTAATAGTATTTGATGTGATGCAAATCACTTTTTTGTCGAGGTGTGGTCGTGGGAATTTTAATAATTTGTCTTCTAACCGTCTGGCGCCATAAACTTTGTCGCCCTTCATTTTGCTGCACTGGGCATTTGCTTGGCTTGCCCTGCCATATGTTGGGCCCTGATTAAAGCTAGGCCCAAATATCTATAGATGCCACAGAGCATTGTGGAGCATGTTTACAATATGTTTTACACAGAAGTTGAATTTTAATATAAACTACCTTAATATAAACCCAACTTCCACGCGAACGAAGTCGCGGGCACAGCTAGTATATAATATTTCTTCTTGATTCTAAATGATAACGTTTATAAATAATCATTGTTTCGGCTTCATGAAAAAATGTTTGAGTTTGAGTTAAACCGCCTGAATAACCTAATAAACCATTTCTAAGTACAATATATACAAAAACCATCTGACTTAGCAATCAGGGTTACTACCCAGGGGGTCAATTCACGTATTTAAAGCAGTGCAGTTGCAGTTAAGTTTCGATTAAAATTTTTGTATTCTTGTTACTTTGGGATCGATATCAAATACGCTTGCGTCAAGTATGAGCCTCGAGAGCGCAATAACGATATTCTAGTACGGTGCGCAAGCGTTTTCGATTTCAAGATCGATTCCAAAGTTACAAGAAAACAAAAATGGCCGTTTTAATCGAAACGTAACTGCAACTGCAATGCTTTAAATACATGAATTGATACGTAGGTATACCAATCTAGAGATCGTTATTCAATCCCAACATAAACCATCGGCGGGTGAATACCCGCCCTATTAACAGGATTCGATGAATATCGAATCCTCTTAATCGGATGACAATCTGAGACAGGAAATTGTGCAATTCTGAAAGCTAATATCTGGTGACGATATTACGATTGAACGAGACAATTCCTATTAAAATTGAGCCACAGTATCAATATCTGGGATTACTTTAATAGTATTACGGTTGTAGGCATTTTATATTTCCATGCTACAGTTTTAAGAATACCTCAAAAAGAAGAGGCAGTAGCCTAGTTAAGTTAGCCAACGAGCCCTTTCATATAGTTTGCGGCTTTTTCGTAATTCTAAATTTGCGTCTAAGTGAAAAAACTTATGCAAAGTCCTGAGTCGCTAATTTTTCACAAGTTAAAAGGCGAATAACAAATCTATAAACTTAAATAAAAATCAATGTTTGTATGGTTGCCCTCTATACGTTGCGAAACCATTGATCAAAGTATGATGAAACTTTGGTAAAGTATTCTAGGAACCGTATTCTTGGTAGCCGGTTCAGTTAGCATATAATAAAAGCCTTGCAAATTGCAATTTCACCGATCGTGGTCACGGGTCGACTCAAGTCAGTCGACCCGTGACCACGGTCGGTGCAATTCGATCGAAACGTCGGGTAAATAAAGGTTCGTACCTTTAAATAATTCACGCGATTAAGTCCCGAAATATATCTAATAATAGAAGCCTGTTTAAACAAAGAATATAAAATTTAACATGACGTAACTCGATTAACACATTGTCTTACAATTATACTCACTCACAGAATCTAAGCATTGACCAAAACTTTAGCAATATTCCCCTAAAGGCTCCAACTATTGCAAACGTGAACTTCATGAAATCCGAATACAGGCACGTGCTCAAAATCTGATGTCCTCCGACATGTCTGTCGAAACGCCGACAGCCACAGAACCAACTCGTTAATTTGAACGCTAGTACCCCTCGTACATAAAGCGAAAATTCATACTACACACAACAACCTAAAACCAACCTTCTGAAAATAAACTAAGAGCACAATTTCCTTTGTAATGGTATTTGTAGAATTGCTAAAGTAGTAAAATACCGTCCAAATTCTACCTTTGCTGAAATAAAAATAAATGGCCTGGATTTTTCCATCGCTGTATATATGGAATTTGCGTACATACATTACTTCTTCTCGTCAAACAATGCTCATATTGCTTAGTCAAAGCTTGATGCTATCGTTAGCAAAAGGGAATCTCTTGTGTATTTCAATGATAGATTTTTTATTGGCAAATTATTAGTATTAATCTTATATCCACCTACCAAAGTAAATACCTAAAGAATTAGGAATATTTGAATTTGCTAGATAATGTTCGAATACAAGTATTCAAACATTATCTAGCAAATAAGTATATTGTGGGATCAATATTATGATTAATACTGGTCATCTAAGCTCCCTACAGGACAGGCTTTTAGACTAGTGTGGGGAGTTCCGATATTTATTAAAATGCTCAAAGAATTTTGTTACAATATATTTTTGTACTTATACGTGTTATATTCTATGGTAAATAAATTTTATTTTATTGTAATAAGTTAGAAGTCTCAGTGTAATGGAATCCTTTCAATAGAATTTTCGCCTATTTCATATTTTGAAATAATTCAGAAATTGGCACGCACGTATCTAAATAGTGATGTTAACAGATTACTGTGTTTTGGTTGAAGGGCAAGTGTAATTACTGGGCAAATGAAACTTACGAACTAATGTCCCGAATGAGAAGCACGGTGCGGTGACATTCAGATCTTTGATAAACAAGGATTTGGGGGTCACTGATACTTTTATGGGCTATCGTGACGCTCACCATCAGGCACACGACCTGGGCTAGACAAAGTCACATTCGAATAACGATGTCGTTAATGGAAATGTAGGTACAAAATGTATGGAATTAAAATATGTCACGTGGTCAATCCAAGTCGATGTGTAGATAAACTACACTCCATTCAATTAATCACTAATCTAGCGAACGGTGAAACCATGTAGATGACGGATTTTATTTTTTAAGAATTTAGAAAGAAAGAAGATAGAATAAATATTTATTTTTGACAAAACAGGGGGAAAAAATGAGTACATGTACATGAGAAAACAAGTAGGTACTTAATTAAAGACAATTTGACAACAATATGTAAAGTTAAAGCCGAAAAATAGGAGCTAGTTCAGCATATGCCAGGCAAGATGTCTGACGCTGGTTTTCAACTAGCTCCTTTTCATAAATATGCTAATAGTATAAATATATAAATAATATCATAAATTATTGAAAAGATAAATAAAATAATAATTTATAGTAAAAATAAATAAAAATAATAAAAACCCAAAACACTTTACACTCAAGTAATATCATTAACCGAAGCCTGTAGAGGCCATAGACATTGTTTTATTTTTTTGCGAATCGACCTCTTGTAAGCGTTTCCCACAGAACAAATGTACGAATACCTTGTCTAAGCCCCCTCGTCTCATCATTTGTATGGGATCAAATTTTAGCAGCGAAAAGTACCAATACGATATCTTTTTGTATTGCACCTCCCGCGATGCAAAATCAGATTGCATTATTACGGCACAGATTTGCTTCATTGATATTTTTTTAATTGATTATTTTGTAAGTGATATGATATGAATGATGAATTACAATAATACAAACACTAAGTGTGCTTGTACCTAATTTTATCAAATCTATACTAATATTATAAAGCGGAAGAGTTTGTTTGTTTGTTTAAACGCGCTAATCTCAGGAACTACTGGTCCGATTTGAAAAAATCTTTTTTTGTTGGATAGCCCATTTATCAAGGAAGGCTATAGTCTATATAACATCGCGCTACGACTAATAGGAGCGGAGCAGCGACGAGAAATGTTGCAAAAACGGGGAAAATTTACGCATACTAAGTTGCGCGGGACAGCTAGTAATAATATAAATAAACTGACACTTGACATATATAAGTTTTCACAGCTGTTAACTATATAAATTCAAGTTCCCAACGTTAATCGTTGGGCTGCGGCCCGCCAGGCACGAACACCTCTCCTGGAAGGAGGATCCTCACTTTGTGATGGAGGGACTTAATACCTTACCCCCCCACACATAGACTATTGCCCAAGAGGTTGTTCCCACACTGAGAGGAAATCACTTTGTGTGATTCACTAATTGTTGTTCCGAGTCTGGGTTGTACTTCGTGTCCGTGACTTGCATGTTTGTAAAGTACACTGCAACACAGGGCTTATGTGTGGTGTACCTATATTTTTTTACAGACTTTAAAAAAGTATGACATGTAGTCATGCTTTCCACATATAATGATCTACTAACTGTCACGCGTAACTTCGTCTGCGTAAATATTCCCCGTTTTGCGACATTTCTTATTGCTGCTGTGCTCCTATTGGTCGTAGCGTAATGTTATATAGCCTGTAGCCTTCCATATCCAACAGTGAAAGAATTTTTCAATTCGGATCAGTAGTTCCTGAGATTACCGCTTTTAAACAAACAAACTCTTCAGCTTTATAATATTAGTATAGATTACCTATGGCTTTTAAACAAATTCATGAAATACAAAAAAAATGTAGGTCTGTATGTTTGTCCAATAATTTGACCGAAACTTGAAATCGCATTGTCACCATTCCTTTTTTTATTAGTTTTTATTTACTCCAACTTAGGGAACAGCGCAAGTTTTATAGAAATCGGTTAAGTAGTTTGGAAGGTATGAACGAAAACGTGTAAATTTGAGAGCCTGGCTTACATTTCTACGGAATTTCAATGGAAAAACACCTCAAGACCTTTGTCAAATAGTACAAGTGTTTTAAGGTCCGCGCCAGCACATATTAACAGTAGGTACTAGCTATCAAAATTAAAATAAAATAAAAATCCGGAATGTCAAACAAACTTAAAAAGTTCAGCCATGTTTGTCAGATTTTACAATACCGGCATCGACTTTTAATTTCGTGTATACAAGGTTATTTTTGGTATAGTGCAAAGCTTAGACACCCCAACAAGATTTTGACTCCAAGAAATCATAAAAAAATGAAACTATTGAATACTTGCAAAGTTAAAAGCCAATCCCGTAGTACGTAATCACATTTCACATCACACTGTGAATAGGATTTGTCCTGTAAGAATGATTAATAATATAAATGATTGATTATTTATTAATTGAAAAATATAACATGGTCCAAAAACTACCCAATTGGATTAAGTTACTCATTCTGGGAAAACTACTTTAAGGTTTGCACTATACCAAGAATAACGTTGATAAAAATATTATTCCATTATTTATAGTTAACCTTTGAAGTCAGTTTATTTTTTTTAATGACTTTTTTTACAAAATGCGTTTTACATTCTAATATTCTCATTTAATTTTTTTGTTGATTTTTTTATTTTTTTGCAGAAAATTATTTTATTTATTTATTTTAAAACTTCCTGCAAATACATTGCAAAAGGCGTACTTAATGCCTATGGCATTCGTCAACCTTTGAGTGGTGAAAAGAAAAGGGTGGCAGGTGCTTATTCTTATACTTAACTAGCTTATGCTAGTTATAATAACTAAAAAATAACCAGCAATACGGCTTCACCTGCGTGGATGCCAGATTGTTACCAAAACGGCAAAGTTTCACACTAACTTTTCACCCCGTTTTACCCCCTTAGGGGGTGCATTTTCAGAAATCCTTTATTAGTGCTCCCCTACGTTACAAACGAAAACCCTGTGCATTATTTCAAGTTTCTAACCCTTATAGCTTAGGCCCAGCATTGATATGTCTGTCAGTCAGCTTCTCCTTTAATTTAAATATATTATATTACGCTAATTAGATAAAAAAAGCTGTTATATTCTATCCATAATATAACAGCTTTTTTATCTAATTTATTTATATTTTTCAGTACAACCTCAAGTTAATACCGATTAGAAGATCATTTTTCTTGAGTTTCTTTAAGTATGTACACAGGCATAGTACCTAGACCCGTGTCAAAGTCTAAGCCTCTCAAAGGACAGATTATCTTTTTAACAAAAGGTCTTTGCGAATCCTCAAAGGTATAAAGAAAGTGTAACTATTGTCTATTTGTCCAATCGTTTATACTGGTGTTTCCTCTATCGTGTGTACATGGAAGCAAGTCTATGGGGCAACCGTTGTATTGATTCTGTACAAATTGTACTTTCGGCATTGTACAACGCGACAAACATCATCATTTCGATACTTGCCAATCCACCACCAGTCCAGCCGGCCAGCGGTATTTCGGACCGATATGACTTAAATACCTTAGAAAAGAGCTACTCTTTGCAACGCATCTGCTATGTAATCCCTTCTTGTTCGTTTCTATTTAAAAAAAACGGTTGTCTGTAAAGTCGGTTTACGGACGATAATTTTACGTGATAACGTTATATGAAAACATTGATGACATATCGTCATTCCCATTGCTTAGCAACTAGTCAAAAACGTTAGTTGAAACTTTATCGCAAGTCGCTGCAATCGCCATTCGCTGTTGCTTAGCAACCAATCTATAACGTGACCGTTGCTACGTGACACTTTTTCGTGCGTGCACCTGGACATAAATATATAAGACGTTGTCACGTCAAAAAAAAAAACAAGGAAATAATTGTTTGACTGAATAATTTGAAAAACCTCTCTTCATTTCAGAAGCTTGAAAAAGTTTTCTACGTCTATACGTTATTATCTATATAGTAATATTGATTGAATAAGGTGAACATTATGTATTACTCGTAGTTATACTAATTCTATTCAAATTAGTATACGATTACTAGAAGATTATCGCGATTACTACTTTCATTTGCGTCACACATTTTGTTTGTGGGTATTATCATAGTTATCGATTATATTGAAACGCATATTATTACAATCAATCAATTCGTTTAACATGATAATGTCACTTAAGATTCAAAATTTTCATAAATCCTTGACACTTGAAACATGACGATGATTAATTATCGTCAAAACGGTTATAGGAATTTTACTCAAACAAAGCTAAAAACCATAGCGATCAAACTAGTTTACTAACAGAAAACATCGTTTGGGCTACAAATTTTTATTTTTTTATAGATTAAGTAAAGTTTACATTTAACCCTATACTTGACGATGTGCATTTAAATGCACACTTTTTAAAAAAAAATCTCGACGCGAAAATAAGTTTACTTTTTAATTTTTTTTTCCTACATTCACCAAGTGAATGCTTGTATTGAACATTAAAAATATTACTGAGCACTGGCAACACTTGATATAGTCAGTAGGTCGCAAGATGACAGAGCGTGCGCGTGCGTCTACTGCATACAAGGTAAGAATCGATTGAAATCCTATTTTTTTACATAAAAAAAGAAAAAAGAAGGGATAAAAATAGTACCTAAATATACAGTTTTGTCAATGAATTATAGATTTTGTCAATTTGAATTAGTTTACTTGGTCCAATATTCGTGTTATTTTGTATGTACCTTTAAATGCACATTGCCAAATTGATAACATATTTACCCGCATTTGGTTGTGTGCATTTGTAGATACATTGCCAGTTCAGAAGACATTAACATTGATTCAAAATAATATTATGAATTTCAATTAAATTATTACTTATTGATGATTTATTTATATTTCTTTATTGTTATAGCCTGCTACAATAACTTCGAAAATTTTGGCATTGGTACCTAAGTCTGGTATTGGTTCCGACATAGAGAAAAGTGGTTCTTCGGAAGATGAACTTGATTATGCGCGCGAATTGGTGGGAAACAGGATTGTTGAAGATTCTGACGAATCTTCAGACCCACCATCATTGGGATCTTGATTTGAAAACCTTAATTTACTATCTGACAGTGATGAAAATACTACTTGTAGGTATAACAAGTTCAAGAATTGACTTAGATATTAATTCGGATCATCAATTACCTATCATATCTAACTCTGGTCCAGATTCACCATCCATATTACCTTCTGTTACTATTCTAGCTGTGTCAGATAAAAACATTATATCTGGACCATCGTTTAACTTACCGCAATTTTCACCGATTGCTGGTCCAAGTAATTCTAGCACTGCATCTCCATCTAGTGCTACTCGATCAAGGAAAAAAGCTACAGCTGTTGTTGTCAAAAAGAAACTTGTGCTTGTGAAGCGAATAGACACGAAATGGGTTTGCAAGAATACATTTGCGGGTAGAGCATATTATTATATTCAAGATAAAACGTTTTCACCGTCAGTGTCACTACAATCTAAGTCACCATTAGAATACTTCCGAATGTTTTTTGATGACGACCTTATAGAATGAATGGTTCAGGAAACAAACAACAACAACAGTACAACACTGAATGTTACAACGGATGAAATTAGAGATTTCATTGCAATTCACTTATTGATGGGCCTAGTTAACATGCCTGCTTACACTGACTATTGGTCGAAGAAGCTGCGAAACTGAAAGATTTTCGATATGCCATTAGTAATGATCTCATCACCTTTCAAAGAGCTAAGGAGATTTCTAATACATCCAGAGGTTCGCATTTTGTTACACCTCAAACATCTTATTATGGCCGATTTGATCAAATTGGGCACTTGCCATCATTTACAAATAAAGGCAGATGCAAAAATTGTATAAAAAGTCAAACTAAATTCATGTGTGTTAAATGCAAAGTTCGGCTTTGTGCGGTAGAAGGTCGTAATTGTTTTTATGATTATCATACAAAGTCAGGTTAATTATTTTACTAAACCAAACCAATTGTTTAGGTGATATTATAGTATCACAATGTTGTTTGATCTAAAAGATCAAATTTAATTATTGATATGTCTGATTATTGATCTCATTATTGATAACATTTACCTATTAAGTATTAAATGCCTTAATTATGGTAAACTACTATCTATTACAACTTTCATAGTACATTTTAGTTGTTTTTTTTTTATAATTGAGTACATTCAGATTCAAAACTCACATATTTGATCAAAACTGATTATTTTGGTGTCTTTATTGCTTATTTTTGATGTATTTAACAAAAATTTCATTATTTTAAAACCTATTTTATTTTTTTCCTGAACATGGCAATGTATATTTTAGTGCACACGCCTTTTCAACGGTGTTAACTCGTCGAAGCTGGCAATGTGCATTTAAATACACATGCTTTATTTCCAAAAATACAATATTTTTTTTTTTTTTTGTATTTTTTACATGTTTTTAATACCTAACATATCCATTATATATGGAAAATACAGCGATTATATACATTTAAAAAGCTTGCCAAGTATAGGGTTAAGAATCCGAAAACTCAAATTGAAGCTAAAAACCGGGTGAGTGCATGTCAGGTCACGCACTATGTAGGGTTCCGTAGTTGCCCGTTACTTTATTGTTGTTGATGAAATTACCACTATTGCTACAGCTAAATCAGCATATTTTGGCTACATCTATCCTCTACTTACAAAAGGTGTAATTTACTGGGCAAATTCTACAAACGTGAACTCGTCGTTTGTGCTTCAGAAAAAATGTTTAATGTGTATATATATATTTGCTAATTTAAAAAATGCAACAGTGACTTTTTTAATTTTAAATCGGACGAATAAATTCGTACTAAATATAAATACAATATAAATCTACCCATTATTAATAATATAATATACAATAAAATCACATATATTACTGCTATACGTGTATTTAACCACATTCCTGTAGAAAAAAAAACAAGTAACATCTTTAAAAATACTCTGATAAGATGGCTATTGTGGTAGGTGATTTTTATGTAAAAAAACATGGTAAATGAGTGGAAACAATAGATTACTCAAATCAAAGATTTACTGTTTTATTTATATTATAAAATTATGTTGATTGTTCTTTGCATGCCCTAGAGCAAATATAAAATATAATTTAAAATAGAATAATGATTTCATGTGCTACACCCATATTTACGCAAATAAATGAATTATTATTATAGATAATGCTCCATAAATATTTTAAAAATATCTATTCAAAGACGATGGGGTAGGACTATACACGATTTGGTAGCTGAGAAAAAATCATATCCCCATTTTAAGTGTAGAGGAGGTATCGATCTTTTTTTCAAGATTTTATTTAACAACTATGTTGGCGTAACTGATATCTACATCCATTCTACTAAGGGTCTATAATACGCTTTTGGCTTCAGGGATAAATACAATGGTAGCAATAAAACAAAAACAAGTTTGAATAAACGGTTACTGTATAAATCCATAAAATAAAAAAAAAGATAACAAAAGTATTTTTGTACATTAAAAATTATTTATTGAAACGTCTTACACAATTGGTGCACAAAGACGATTTAACAAAACAGTTTTCCGTTCTCCTCTGCCAATCTTGCCTTATTAGAAATCATTTTGCCATAAAAGAAGAAAATGATTTAAAACATCATTGGAATTCAATAGCCTTTGAGTAAAAAAAAACTTTTCTTTCATTTTATTTTCCAGATTCATTGTCACTGTAATCTTTAATATCCTTTTTCCTTTCACCCATAGCTTCACAATACGATGGCGGTGGCCCATCGTAATGTGGATCACCCATTCGTCCCAGTTCACTGGGGCCTGGATTTTCATCAAATACTCCTATCTGCACAGGAATATCTAGCACAGCGTTTGTATGTGGCAACGGTAAACGAACTGTTAATCTTACTAAGTAATATCTTGAAACTATCGTCAGATTAGTATTTTCTATTGAAAATATAGCAGACGGTACATTAATACCAATAGACCAATTTAAAGTATCTCCACATTGGATGCTGCTTGTTTTACCATCTGCACTTGGTACTACATGATTTTCACATTTCACTGCATGATATCCCGTTGCTCTAAACTTGTGTCCTTCAATTATTTTGGTATCAATACTTTTAATTACAACACGACTGTTATTTTCCACTTCAAAATTCACTTCTATTTTACCTTCAAATGGTAATGCAGATTTTAGAATAGTTGCCATTATATTTACATTACTGGTTTTACTAAAAAACAAATGCTTCAACTTCCTTGTTTCTCTGAAAGTGACTGGTTCTCTTGGCAATCTTGCTGTTACTCTAGAAACAACAGTGATATATTTTCTAAAACTCTTATTAAAAGTAAGAAAACCGGAGCATTCAAATTTAATACGCAAGTAATATTCCACAGAACATTCTACTCTATAGTAAAGATCAAAGAATTTCCGGATACACATAGATGAAGGCAAGCTTTCAGGTAAATCAAAGTCGAATCTTACTTCATATGTACCAACATAGATCACGTTTTGTTTCTCCTGAATAATGTTATCTACATCAACATAACTTTCTTGAGTAATGTAATTAGATTCATGTTTACTGCCACGATGTTTTGTCAAAACTAAACTTCCAGTACCTTTTAAAGACATTGTTATTTTCTCAACGTCTGTAGGTGCTTTGACCACATATTTCAATATTCCAGATACACGTTGGCCTGGTTGATAAAAGTCATTGGATGGTTTGAACAGATTTATTTCACAAAATATTCCCATAGCTACTTAATTCAAATTCTCAAATCATGCACTGTTGCACAGATGTAATTTAAGTGTTACTACAATCGATACTCCTAGCGGAATAACAAAATATCTGTCAATAAAACTAATCACTCCGATAGTATGTATCTCATACGTATGCTTACCCTTTATCAGGTTTAATAAAAAGTATCTTATCTTGCAGTCGTTATTATTATCCTAGTTCTGAACTTGCGCTGTATAAGATATTTTATATAATGATAATAATAATAACCTGTTAGATAAGCATCATTCTTTATCACTGAGATCATCTCATCTGTAGGTATAAAAAGGAAACAATAATTTATTGCGTTTTTATGCACAAGTTTTACCTTATTTACATTTTATTTGCTAAATTCATCGTCACTACAATCATCGATGTCCTTTTTGCTTTCACCCATAGCTTCCCAATATGACGGAGGTGGATCGTCGAAAGTTAATTCCTGCATCCGTCCCAATCCACTTGGGCCAGGATTTTCATCAATTGTTCCTACTTGAACAGGAACATCTAGTACTGCATTTGTATGTGGCATCGGCAGACGAGCTGTTAATCGCACTAAATAATATCTCGCGACTATAGTTAGGATTGTATTTTCTATCGAAAATAGACCTGGTGGCACATCAATACTTACAGACCAATTCAAAGTGTCTCCGCAGTTAATGTTAGCTGTTTTGACATCCGCATCTTTTACAACATGCTTTTCATATTTCACCGCACGGTGCCCTTTTGATTTAAACTTGTATCCCTCAATTAATTTGGCATCAACACTTTTGATTTCAACATGACTGTTATTTTCCACTTCAATATTGATTTCTATTCTGCCTCCAAATGGCAATGTGGAATTTAGAATAGTCGCTTTTATATTTACATTGCTGACTTTACTAGAAAATAATCTTACTAATTTCTTTGTTTCTCCGCAAATTGCCGGTTCACTAAACAATCTTGCTGTTACTCCAGAAATAACAATGATCTCTTTTCTAAAATGTTTGTTAAAAGTAAGAAATCCTGGAAGTTCAAATTTCATGCGGACGTAATATTTTATAAAACATTTTGCTTTGTAAGTACCGAACACCTGCCGGATATACATAGATGACGGTAAGCTCTCAGGTAAATCAAAGTGGAATCTAACTTCATATGTACCAACCGGGATCACATTTTCTTTGTCTTGAATTATATAGTCAATATCAACGTATCCTTCTTTAGTAACATAAGTAGTTTCACTTCTGCTATTGCGATTTTTCGTTAAAGCTATACGCCCAATACCTTTCAATGAAGTTGTGATCTTGTCAACATCTGTAGGTGCATCTACTACATATTTCATAATTCCGGATACTCGTTGGCCAGGGTGGTACACTCCATTAGATGGCTTGAACAAATTTATTTCACAAAAAATTCCCATTGCTACTGAAGTCACACACTTCAAATAGTCATAAAATATTTCACTGTTTCACTATAGCTGTTAAGTTTAGACAATGTGTAATTACGATTGATGTTCTTAGCGGAATAACAAAATGTCGATAAATAAAACTAATCAGGCCGAGGTATGCTATCGGCCGCACACGTAGGTTTGCACTTTATCAGATTTAATAAAAAAGGTATCTTATCGTATGTTTGTCATATCTGAGTTTAAACTTGTACTATTTACCTTTTGACAGGCGCTATCACACCAATTTTAATTTAGAGTCATTTAGAGTCATGTCTACGTAATATACTTTTTCTACTCACCAAAAAGATGGGACAAACAAAAAATACACGTTTAGTTGCCAGAAGGTTTGACGTCATCGCAATCATCAATATCTTTTTTACTTTCACCCATAACTTCCCAAAACGTTGGAGGTGCATCAACGTGAGTTAAATCCTCCATACGTCCCAATCCGAAAATGAGTTTCTCATTTTCGGATACACAGACATACTTCACTGCACGGTGTTCTTTTGCTTTAAAGTTGTATATTTCAATTAATTTAGTAACCACTCCTGTAACTTCAACATGACTGTTATTTTTCACTTCAACATTCACTTCTACTTTCCCTTGAAATGGTAATGCAGGGTTTACAATGGTTGCTTTTATATTAACAATACTGGTTTTACTAGAAAACAAATGCACTAGCTTTTTCGTTTTCCCGCAGATCACTGGTTCTCTGAGCAATTTTGATATTACTTCAGAAACAACAGTGATCTCCTTTCTAAAATGCTTCTTAAAAGTGAGAAATCTAGGGCATTCGAATTTTATGCGGATGTAATATCTTACAGAAAAATTTACTCTATAACTACTAAAGTATTTTCGAATGCTCATAGATGATGGTAAGTTATCAGGTAAACTAAAGTCGAATATGACTTCATATGTACCAAACGGTATTTTATTTGGTTTTTCCTGAATGATGTTGTCTTTATCAACATAACTTTTTTTAGTAACATAAGTAGTTTCAGCTTTAGTACCGCCTTGTTCCGCTAATAATAATATAACACCTTTCAATGATGTGGTGATCTTGTTAACTACTTTAGGTGCTGTTACCCATTGGCCTGGCTAGTACCCTCCGTTGGTTAGTTAGCACGGATATATTTCACAAAATATTCCCATTGTTTTAAATTTTCCAATTGAAGTCAAAGTTACTGTAATACAATAAGTTTTTAGCGAAGTATTTCATTGTTTTAAAAAAATTGAATTGATGTATGCAATCTATGCTCTAAACAAAATAATTAGTCATCTAAAAATAGACCTAATAGAACTATTATTTATCTATGTTCGAAAGTTGCACTATTTATTGGTAATTTTAATTATTACCTACCTTTATAGAAACTTGTTTGGTGACCTTTTTTTGAGACGAACATAAATAAAGTGTAGGTACTACGCTATATATTATATCCTATTACCAAACACTACAGGTTCGTAACTCGAACATTATAAACTGATAGGTTTTATCATATAGATACGAGTAATATGGATTAACAGCGATAATATCTCAACACAAAAGTGACGCACATGCTATCACTCTGAATAATTTTGTTTATAGATATTTGATTATTTGAGTAAGCACGTTGATAGTATCAACACATGAAATAGTATTTATGTTTGTGCAACAGTGAAAATTTGTTAAAATATATAAAATAAAATTTATTCAGTAACAATGGCAATATTAGGTGAAATATATTTGTTGAACGCGCACGATACATTTTATAAACCAGGTCAATTAATATCTGGACTGATGAGGTATGTAGTGGATTTACCTACAGAAGTTACGAAGGTTACAACGTCATTGAAAGGTACTGGGCGCATAGATTTAACAGAAAATTACGATGACAAAGATTCATGCACTTACACCACTGATGAAGATTATATTGATTTAGAGACCGTTATTCAGGACAAACAAACTGTGTTCCTACCTGGCACATATGAAACTAGACTCGACTTCAAATTACCTCAGCGTTTACCTTCGTCTATGTTTATCGAGAAAATAATTGATACTGGTGATTATAAAGTGAAATGTTCTGTAAAATACTTCATCCACGTAAAATTTGAATGTCCTGGCCCACACACACACAACAAACATTTTAGAAAAGAGATTACAATTATATCTGGAGTAACAGCAACATTGCCGAGGGAACCAGTTATTCACGGCGAAACAAAGAAACTGGTGCGATTATTTTCTAGTAAAGCTAGCAATATAAACATAAAAGCGACTATTCTTAATTCAGCATTACCTATTGAAGGCAACATAAGTGTGAATTTTAAAGTGGAAAATAATAGTCATGTTGTCATTAAAAGTATTGATACAAAATTAATACAAGGATACAGATTCAAAGCAAAAGGACATAATTATTTGAAGTATGAAGAACACATTTTATCAAACACCGACGTTAAAACAATCAGCATTAAAAGTGGAGATACATTAAATTGGTCTTTAAGTGTTAATGTACCAAATTATGTATATTCTATAGAAAATCATATGCAAACGATAGCTTCAAGATATTATCTAGTAAGATTAACAGCTCGTTTACCGATGCCACATACAAATGCAGTACTTGATATACCAGTGCAGATAGGAGTGTTAGAAGAAAATCCGGGCCCAAGTGGGTTAGGACGGACGGATGAATCAACCAACGTTGGTCCGCCTCCATCATATTGGGAATCTATGGGTGAAAGTAAAAAGGATATAGACGATTGTAATCATGATGTGTCTGACATGAAGAAGTCATAAATGTTACTGTCGATAAAGCGCTAATTTTTAGAAGCTAGGAGTGATTATAGTGCGAACTTTAAAGGGAAGTAAATATTAAAAACTATCTAAGAGTGAGTTGATCACGTCAGTTAGTTAAATAATTTGGTGATACGGCATAGCTATAAGTTATTTTTTGTAAATGTTATAATAAATCTTTAAGTTATTCTTAATACTGTATTCCTTTTTATACTACTAGCTACATTTCACAGATTTTTTTTTGCCTATGACGCATTTACATTATGCTTACGATGATGGAAGTACTCGTATGTCCTTCAGCCCCATACATAATTGATGCTCCGTAATTAGTTGCGATCGATGCAAGCAATTATCTTATCACACTAATGATTTATAATGTAAACTTCGATACAGCGAAGGACAATCAATATATTTTCGCAAATATGTCAAAGGTATTTTTTTCGTTTGCCAGGAATAAAGAACAGAACTAAAAGAAAACAAAGCATCGTCGACGTTGAGGACACTAAATCACGATGCTTCGCTTCAGAACCCTTAGGTCAAGCTGGCTCTTGACTCAAAAATCCAACAGCATTATTATCGTCAAAAAGGTTGAAAGACAAATTTAAAATTCCCTGCTAGGCCTAACAGATTGTACCTTTGAAATTGACAATATTAGGTAGGCACCGAAATATTTTTTTACGTTTTTATATTACCCCTTTATCGGCTTATGTAACATCCATGCAAAATTCCAACTTTCTAGTACTAACTGTCTGTGAGTTAAGCTTCGGACGGACGGACATGGCTTCACTATAAGGGTTCCGTTTTTTTTTTGATTAAAAATTAGTAATGTGGAATTGTGGGTCTCACGACATGTGTAACTACTACTAATGGTGAATCGCTCGTCGTGTGTGGGATGAGGTGTGGTAGGCGGTGAGAGCGTGGGTGTTACGTTAACCTAATTCGCGCACTCGAAATTATTTGATTAATGTTTGTGTTCCAGAAATATGCGTACTACCTCTGTGGTAAACGAGATGGCAACTTTTTTGATGCAGCACCTTACTAGCTTTACTGTATATATAGAAATGTATTGTAAAAAATGGGATTTAAAAAAGTGGCCATGAGTTTTTATTGCCACGTTCTTTTCTCACGGCTTTACTCTTGCGAACTTGGCATTAATAATTGTAGAATTATTCTATTCCAAATTTTGTCTGACGTTCATAAGCGTTGCATTTGGAACCTGAATGAATAAAGTATTTTGACTTTGACTTTTCAACGTCCTACAATAAATTACGAGTTAGGGACAAACGTATTTTGTATCTTTTTCGTTATTTATATTGCACCGAGATCATGAAGTCCGCGATTTTCGCATAAATTGCGTTTTTTGTATGGCAGCACCCTTAATTGTTTTTTTCTGTTTTTTAATATTTGTTTAACAGCAAATAGTATTTGCTGTTAAACAAATATTAAAAAACGGTAACAGAAATAAATCATCTGTGAAAATGTCAACTGTCTAACTATCACAGTTCATGAGATACAGCCTGGTGACAGACAGACAGACAGCTGAGTCTAATAGGGTCCCGTTTTACCCTTTGGGTAAAAAACCCTAAAAACATACAGTCGAATTGAGAATCTCCTCCTTTTTTGAAGTCGGTTGAAAAACACAACAAATATTTGTCGATAGCATATCAGTAACTTTAAAAATAAAACACATGTTTTAGAGGTAGCACTTCGCGAAATGCATGATTTAAATGAAAACGTTATAGCAGTATGTCTGAGCGAGCATTTTATAGTTAGAAATGAAGAAAAATACATAAATATACATAATTTTTACCTTGGCTCTATTTATTCAAGACAAGATCAACGACGTGGAGGCACGTGTATTTTGTGTAGAATGGGGTACGAAAGTACTGAACTAGATATGTTAAAAGAATTTGCTCTAGATAAACATTTTGAAGTTTGCGGTGTTGAAATAAAACTGTTAAATGTAATTATTATATCTATTTATAGAACTCCAAATTCAGATGTTAAAATTTTCTTTAATTCTCTTACCGATATTTTGTCAAAGCTTCAACACAAAAAATGTAAAATAGTTATTTGCGGCGATTTTAATATCGATTTACTATTGTCAGATAAAATTAGTACTACATATAAAGAGTTATTACTAAATTTTGGATTGCAATATCATATACATGAACCAACTAGACTTAATAAATGTATAGATAATATAATCAGCAATATAAATAATGCTACTGGTAAAACTTATAATTTATGTCTGTCCGACCATAACACAGCTCAAGTACTCACATTTGAACAGACAAAATCTAATAAAATAGGTAATGATCGCTACTTAATAACAATAAATGATTTAAATAAAGATAATGTCAAAAAATTCGTTAAACATATAAGCTGTCTAAGTTTTAGTGAAATTTATCGAACATCAAATGCTAATGAAGCCTTTGATAAGTTCCATGATTTACTGACTTTATTGTATAAACTTTGTTTCCCTTGTATCAGAATAAAAAATAAACATAATAGTAATAAACCGAAATGGATAACTCGTGGTATAAAAAATAGTTGTAACACTAAACGATCATTACGATATAAATATTACTTAAATAGAAACTGTGAAAATAAGAATAAGTATAAAGTGTATTCACAACTATTGCGAAGGTGTATGAATAACCTGCAAGCCTTATGTAACCAAAGACATATTGCCTCTTCTCAAAATAAAGCAAAAGCTACGTGGGATGTCGTAAGACGTAACACAGGTAACAAACCGCCTAAGGATTACATTACAACAATTATTGACAATGGAATAACACTAACAACTGGGTCTGACATTGCTAATAAATTTAATGAACACTTTGTTAATATGGCTAATAATAATTTTACAATTCTTGATGATAATATTTCTGACAGGCTTACTATAACATCAAACGATAAAAGTATTTTTATTGAACCAACCGATGCTTCTGAGATACATCGTATAATAATGGCATTAAAAAATACAAAATCGGCTGGTTATGATAATATCACAACAGAACTCATTAAGAATATATCTCAATATATATCAGTGCCACTAGCATATATTATTAATTTATCTTTAGAGCAGGGATGTTTTCCAGACAATTTAAAGCTTTCTTTGATAAAGCCACTGCACAAAAAAAGGGTTGAAATCAGATGTTGATAATTACCGGCCTATTGCTATAACTCCGGTAATATCAAAAATTTTTGAAAGAGTCATGTACAGGCGAGTTCTGCACTTTTTAAATAAATATAATATTCTTGCTGAACAACAATGCGGGTTTAGGCAAAATAAATCAACTAGTTTGGCGATATTTACATTAGTTAAAGCAGTTATTACCAATATTAATAATAAAATGCCCACATGTGCATTATTTTTAGATTTAAGTAAGGCTTTTGACCGTGTTGATCACATCAAACTTTTAGAAAAAATGGAAATTTACGGCATCAGGGGACCAGCAAAAGAATGGTTTCATTCATACCTAGTTGATAGAAAACAGATAACAAGGGTGGCAAGGTTTAATAAATTGCATAATAGCCTAGAAAGTTTTGATTCCGAAGCTAGAACGAATCACTGTGGAGTACCCCAAGGTAGTATTTTGGGGCCACTACTGTTCCTTCTCTTTATAAATGACTTGCCACAGTCAATTAAACATCAAAGTGTATTGTTCGCCGATGACACTACAATTATTATTAAGTGCAATAATATGCAAAATTATGAAATTGAAATTAATGAAACTTTAAATAATGTAATAAAATGGTTAAATACAAATAAATTAAAAATTAATACTTCCAAAACTAGCGTACTTCATTTCAAAACATTCAAAAGTAAACCTGTGCACGTTAATGTCAAATATAATAATGTTGCTATAGAACAAGTACGTAATATAAAGTTCCTCGGTGTAACTCTTGATGAGCATTTCACATGGAAGAATCACATTGCAATAATTGCAAAAAGAATCAATCAGTTCGTATTTGCCTTAAAAAAGGTTAAAAATATTACATCCAGGCATACTTCTATAACAGTTTATCACGCATACGTCTGCTCAGTAATCCGTTATGGCATAGTCGTGTGGGGTAACTCTTCTGAAATAGAGAGAATCTTTCTTGCACAAAAGAAGTGTATTCGTGCTATGTTTGATATGCAGTGGTCCGATTCATGCAGGCCTATCTTCAAAGTGCATAATCTTCTCACAGTCCCATGTATTTATATTTACGAAGTAGCCAGGTTTTTAAGAACTAATCCTACACTATTTGAGCGTAAGGATAATCAAAATAAGAGAATAGTTACACATCTAGATTACGAAATGCCTATTCCTAGGTTAGAAATCTTTCGACGGAACTGCGTTTATATGGCTCCCCTAATTTATAATTCTTTGCCTAAAGTTATTACCCAACTAATATTTAGAAAGTTTTCGTTAGAATTAAAGAAATGGTTGCTAAAAGAATGCTTTTATTCAATTGATGAGTTTTTAAAAAAATATCCTTGTAAGTTTTACAGGCATAGATGAATGAAATAAAAGTGTATAGATTGCGTAAGTGTATAAAGATGTTTAATGTTGGAATGCAGATTTTGTTCTATTGCATGCTTATACTGCCAAATATGTGAAACTTCTAATTTTTATAAGACCTCTGTACCTACCATATTTGATGCAATAAAGAAATTATTATTATTATTATTATTATTATTAAATTTATCAATAAACCTTTCAATAAGTATTTAATTTTATTGTTTTTCGTGACAACCCTAGCGTATCTCAACAAGTCGCTGCGTGTCGGCGTTTTGAGCTACTTTAAAGGACTACTTACTTAGTAGTTACATATATGGTCCCACATTACTAGCACACATTACTAGCAATCCTGTTAACCCCTTCAGTTAAACTCAATAGCTTGTGTTAGGAGTGGGTACACGTCGGTAGTATAATGGGCATGATTCGAACCTGCGACCTCACGATTGCGAGTCCAATGCCTTTCCGTTTCGTAAGAGTGACGTAGACACTCGTATGGGCTTATAAAATTCTTTACTCACATAGGAAGCAAAATACTCCACTTGTGAAAAGTCGATTCTACATTTACATGTAATGCCTGTTCGCAAACAATAGGTAAAGCCGGAGATAAAAACAGGCAATAAAAACTCGCAGCCACTCTTTTCAAATTGCCAATGTTAACAATGTTTTTTTTGTTTATAAACAGTTTATGCAGGTAAGGTGCTGCCACTATTATATTATACACCATATTAGATGACTGATGCAAAAACAAGAGATCAAAAATCTTAAAAGAAGAGTATACGTGATCGGATATATCAACCCAATAGGCACAACATAGTAGCAACATCCACTTACGATGCAAAAACTTTATGTACTTATATTATGAAATATTTTATAAAACATTTTACTTTGTAAGCACTGCACCCTTCCCGGATATACGTATGTAGAAGACGGTAAGCTTTTAGGTAAATCAAAATCTGAACAAATCTGACTTCATATCTACCAACTGTGATCACCTTTTCTCTGTCTTCAATAATATAAGGAATACCAACGTAACATAAGTACTCGTAGTTTCACTTCTGCTATTTCGATTTTTCCCTAAAGCTACACTCTCAATATCTTATAATGAGGTCGTGATCTTGTCAACATCTGTAGGTGCATTTACTAAATACTTTATAGTTCCTGATACTCGTTGGCTAAGTTGGTACACTCCATTGGATGGCTTAACAGATTTATTTCACAAAAAAATCCCATTGCTACTAAAGTTCACTTAAAATGACAATAAAATATTTCACTGTTTCACAATATAGCTGTTAATTTTGGATCATGTGTAATTAATAACATTACAAAATAAAAGTTATCAGGCCAATGCATGCTATCAGACGCATACGTATGTTTGTTATCAGATTTAATAAAAGGTATCATCCGGTTCTCTTATCTGAGTTCGAACTTGTGTTATCTACTTATTGACAGTTGACTTTAACTACTCAACAAAAAGATGGGGCAAGAAAGAATACACGATTAGTCAATATCATTTATTGCGTTTCTTCGTACACGACATAACATTTTACTTTTACTTAATTACTTGCCAGGAGGTTCGTCATCATCGCAGTCATCAATATCTTTTTTACTTTCACCCATAGCTTCCCAATACGTTGGAGGTGCATCATCGTGAGTTAACTCCTCCATACGTCCAAATCCACACGCACCCTCATTTTCATCAAATGTTCCTATCTGCACGGGAATATCAAGAACTGCATTGGTATGTGGTAATGGTAAACGAGCTGTTACTCTTACTAAGTAATATCTAGACACTATCGTTAAAATAGTATTTTCTATGGAAAATATAGAAGATGGTACATCAAAAATTACAGAAAAATTCAAAGTTTCTCCACATTTGATGGTCGAAGTTTTAACATCTGCGCTTGGTACAACATGTTTCTCATACTTCACTGCACGGTGTCCTTTTGCTTTAAAGTTGTATCCTTCAATTAATTTAGTATCCACTCCTTTAATTTCAACATGACTGTTATTTTCTACTTCAACGTTCACTTCTACTTTGCCTTCAAATGGTAATGCAGAGTTAACAATGGTTGCTTTTATATTTACATTACTGGTTTTACTAGAAAACAAATGCACTAGCTTTTTTGTTTCCCCGCAGATCACTGGTTCTCTGAGCAATTTTGCTGCTACTCCAGAAACAACAGTGATCTCTTTTCTAAAATGCTTGTTAAAAGTGAGAAATCCAGGGCATTCAAATTTTATGCGAATGTAATATCTTACAGAACAATTTACTCTATAACTACTGAAGCTTTTTCGAATACTCATAGATGATGGTAAGCTATCAGGTAAATGAAAGTCGAATCTAACTTCATATGTACCAACTGGTATTTCATTTTGTTTTTCCTGCATGACATTGTCTTCATCAACATAACTTTCTTTAGTAACAAATGTAGATTCAACTTTAGCACCGCCTTGTGACGCTAACAATATGAATCCAATACCTTTCAATGATGTGGTGATCTTGTCAACTACTGTAGGTGCATCTACTGTATATTTTATAAGTCCTGATACTCGTTGGCCCGGCTGGTACACTCCTTTGGATGGTTTGCACAAATATATTTCACAATATATTCCCATTGCTATTGAATTCAAAGTAGCTCTCAGCAAAATATTTCACCGTTGCGCTAATAAATTTGATGTGTTATTCCAATCGATGCTCTTAACAAAATAACAAAGTATCTGAAAATAGAACTAATAGATATTTATTTATATCCATATCTAACTCACACATATAATTTAGACTTTATCAGTTTTAATAATGGTATCTTATCACTTGTTTGTGGTATTCATGTTCGAAACTTGCACTATTTATTAATAGGATAGGTACTATTATTATAGTAATAATTATTTAGAAACTTGTTCAGTAGCCTCTTTTTTGAGACAAAAACAAATAAAGTGAGCTACCCAATATATTTTATCCTAATACTAAATACTACAGGATCAGAACTGGAACACTATAAACATTAGCCATCGAAACGATAACACAGATAAGTTTTATCTTAAAGATAACAACAGCGGTATCAACTAAAACTCACTTTCAGCCATTTTGTTTAGTCGAGTAAGAACGTTGATTGTGTCAACACATTAAATAGTATTTATAATTTATGCAACAGTGATTTTTTTTCATATAAAAAATATGCAATGAATATAATAATATAGTAATATTGATTTTAATAAAAATGGGAATACTTTGTGATATATATTGTTTCAATGTGCACAATAAAGTTTTTAAACCAGGTCAACTAGTACCTGGACTGATGAGGTATGTAGTCGATGTACCTACAGAAGTTACCAAGATTTCAACGTCATTCAAAGGTACTGGGCACATAGATTTAATAGAATATTATGATGACAAAGATTCTCGCACTTATACCACTGATGAAGATTTTATTAATTTAGAGACTCTTATTCAGGACAAACGAATCACATTGCTACCTGGCACATATGAAACTAGATTCGATTTTAGATTACCTCAGGGTTTAACTTCGTCTATGTTTATCGAAAAAATAATTGATAATGATAAATATCAAGTGAAATGTTCTGTAAAATACTTCATCCACGTAAAAATTGAATGTCCTGGCACACATACACAGAACAATTTTAGAAAGGAGATTACAATTACATCTGGAGTAACAGCAACGTTGCCGAGGGAACCAGTCATTTACGGCGCAAAGAAGAAGCTGCTGCGATTATTTTCTTGTAAAGCCAGCAACATAAATATAAAAGCGAATATTCTTAATTCAGCATTACCAATTAAAGGCAACATTAGTGTGAATTTTGAAGTGAAAAACAACAGCCATGTTGTAATTAAAAGTATTGAAACAAAATTGATACAAGGATACAGAATCAAAGTGAAAGGACATGCTCTATTGAAGAATGAAGAACACATTCTACCAAACACCGATGTCAAAATATTAAATATTCAAAGTGGAGATAGTTTAAATTGGTCTATAAGTATTAATGTACCGTTTTATGTTTATTCCATAGGTTCTCCTATGCTAACGATAGCTTCTAGATATTACTTAGTAAGATTTATTAGTGCGTTTACCGATGCCACATAAAAATGTAATTCTGGATATTCCTCTGCAGATAGGAATATTAGAAGAAAATCCAGGATCAAGTGGGTTAGGACGAACGGATGAATCAACCAACCTCGGTCCTCATCCAACATTTTGGGCATCTATAGGTGAAAGTAAAAAGGTTACAGACAATAGCGATAATGATGCATCTGGTATCAGTACCGGGTTTAGGGGCGCGCGCGCTTTAGTGGCTGCCCTGCGCGCTGATGCTAGGTACAAATACGGTGGCGCCAAAAAATCAAAAAATCCGTAAAATCATCGCGCGCCCTCATCAGGTGTTTTGACATGGAATACCCCTTAAACGAGTATGTCATACACATGGTAGAATGTGTAATATTCATTACAATTTATTTAATGTATTTTAATTCATATTATTTAAAAATATTAGCTTTCGGTACTCCTTCTAAATATAAACTTTAACCGTGCCAAATTCTCCAAACGTGGCCTAACTGTGCAAATCTCTATGAGAGTAACTTTCTTAAAAATGGATGCAACGATTTCACTTGCGTATAATAATATGGATTTATACTCCAGTTCAGTAAGCCGCAGGAAACGTGTCTAACGTATCTAAAGGAATTCAAGCAATGAAGCATGACAGACAAGTTGTCATGCTCAGGGACCCTTATCCAAGATCAAGCTTCAGCTTAAAGAATTTTATCGCTTTTTGTTTTTCTTTATTTGAAAGTGAATGTACAGATAACGTACCGCCTACTGAAATGTAAAAGTAGCTGTATATTAGATCGTCTATCTCATATTTTGATAAGTGCTTTAGTTGTATTTATGAATGCGAGGCTTTTTTGATATGACGTAAGTGTTACCTTCCGAGGAATTTCTCCATTGTCACATATATAATAGTTAGGTATATTTTTAAGTGATAAATGTGTGTGATTAAAATTCATATTTGACTGCGTGAAAACTTGTAATTGGCCTTTGTAATTACATTATTTAGCTGTATCTTCTAATAAAGCAAATAAAATAGTAACTGCAAACCGTAAAATATTGAAAACTGACATTAATGTGTCAGTTTAGAAGGTAATAATTACATTTAGATGCTGCAGAATTAGACGGTTTTACAAGAAAAATAACGTTTAATTTTTAATATTTTTTTATTTATTTATAATGATGACTCTCTAATTAGTTTATTAATTGTAGTGAATGTACTTAGAACATTATAAATAGAATAAAAACGTTTAATAAGAGTGTTTTTTGTAGTAATAACGTTATAGTATAGGTTAGAACGTCGAGTTTTTTTGTTTTGATTTATCTATTCATTTACTTATAATAGTGGCACAGCGCATTAATATAAGAATAAAGGCTTTTTTATACGATGATACTTCAACTACATAGTATAAAACAAAGTCGCTTTCTCTGTCCCTATATCCCTATATATGCTTTAATCTTTAAAACTACGCAGCGGATTTTTATGCGGTTTTTTTAATAGATAGAGTGATTGAAGAGGAAGGTTTATATGTATAATAACATCCATTACATAGTGGACAAATAAGGAGCGGAGCAGCAATAAGAAATGTTGCAAACACGGGGAAAATTTACGCAGACAAATTGCGCGGGTCAGCTAGTATATTATAAAGTTTGTTTGTTTGAGCGCAATGATCTCAGGAACTGCTGATTCGAATTGAAAAATTCTTTTTGTGTTGGATAGCCCATTTAACGAGGAAGGTTATAGACTATATAACATCACGCTACGACCAATAGAAGCGGAGCAGCAATAAAAAATGTTGCAAATCCGGGTAAAATTTAAGCAGACGAAGTTGCGCTCGGTCAGCTAGTCATCTTATATTCAAGTCAATGGCTAATTTACACAACATGTACGTTTTGTTCATGGGTTTTTTAGATGTTTTCTGGCATTGTTTCTGTTTTTTCTCGGACTTCTACGAATATTTAAAACAAAATTAGTCAATTTGGTACAGCCGGTCCTGAGTTTTGCGCTAAGTAGGTAAATTCGCGCCGCAGCACTATTCCAATGAATGTGTGCCTTTTTTTAAAGCACACATAAACTAATTTTGTTTTTTTTAATTTTGATATTTGGTATGGAGCTAGTTTGACTCCCGGGGAAGATTAATGATAGTTTTAGGGTATAAAAATCAAATATCTATACTAATATTATAAAGCGGAAGAGTTTGTTTGTTTGATTGTTTGTTTGTTTGTTTAAACGCGCTAATCTCAGGATCTACTAGTCCGATTTGAAAAATTCTTTTTTTGTTGGATAGCCCATTTATCGAGGAAGGCTATAGGCTATATAACATTGCGCTACGACTAATAGGAGCGGAGAAGCGACGAGAAATGTTTCAAAAACGGGGAGAAATTACGCATACGAAGTTGCGCGGGACAGCTAGTCTAATATATAAAATTCTCGTGTCACAGTTTTCGTTGCCATACTCCTCCGAAACGGCTTGACCGATTTTCATGAAATTTTGTGTGCATATTGGGTAGGTCTGAGAATCGGACAACATCTATTTTTCATACCCCTAGGAGTTTGTTTGTTTGTTTGTTTGAACGCGATAATCTCAGGAACTACTGAGCCGCACTGAAAAAAAATTTTATTGTTGGATAGCCCATTTATCGAGGAAGGGTATAACATCACGCTATGACCAATAGGAGCGGAGCAGCAACGAAAAATGTTGTAAAAAAAGGGAAAATTTACGCAGACGAAGTTGCGCGGGTCAGCTTATCCGGTATCTATGAGAATCGGCCAACATCTATTTTTCATACCCCTAAGAGTTTGTTTGTTTGTTTGAATGCGATAATCTCAGGAACTACTGGGCTGCACTGAAAAAATATTTTATTGTTGGATAGCCCATTTATCGAGGAAGGCTATAGGTTACAATATCACGCTACGACCAATAGGAGCGGAGCAGCAATGAAAAATGTTGTAAAAAAAGAAAAAAAAAAAAAAGAAAAAGAAAAAAGGGAAAATTTACGCAGACGAAGTTGCGCGGGTCAGCTAGTAACCTTATAAAACTTACACCGCGGAGAAAAGTTAGTACGATTTTCTACGCGTGTTGAAATTCACGTCGAGGAAGACACGACAAGGGGCATATCGGATTCGAACCGATTAAACATTCACATGGTGTTCCATCATGGAGATTTACAGCCAGGAGTGAGGGGGTTTTAGCCTGAAGTAAGGGTGTCGTAAAAGATGCGGCTTGCTATTAGTTGGTCTAAGTAGAATCTGTAGCAGCACGACTCTAACTTTAGATACTTTTGAATAGTCAACGAATAGTGAACTGAAAATTGCATAGAAACTAGCGCTTCTTGGGCGTATTTTTAATTTCAAACCAGAGTCGGTTCTGTCAAAAATTATATACAAAACTTGAATAGTAGGACACAAAAAAATGATTAAGTTGAGAACCAAAGAGTTCTTAAAGTAGATGTATAAAAAAAATATTAACTCTAAAAATGCAAAAACGAGGATTTTCAAATAGTCATAAGTCGTTTGTAATCTATACTAATAATATAAAGCTGAAGAGTTTGTTTGTTTCAACGCAATAATCTCAGGAACTACTGGTTCGAATTGAAAACAATATTTTTACTGTAGCTGTAGTTATAGCCCATTTATCGAGAAAGCGGTCGAAGCGGAGCATCAATGAAAAATGTTGCGTAAACGGGGAAAATTGACGCAGACGAAGTAGCGCGGGTCAGCTAGTATATATGTGCAAACGAATATTCGACTTTATTTTATCCTGCGCTCCTGCGTACTGTGAAGTAATAGGTGTGTGAGGGAGAGCGAGGCGGACGGCTGTGTCGCTGTGTGCGTAGCGTAAATGAATAATTCGCTATGCGTAATGCCCCTTTAATGTACCTGAACCGAGTTGTGGTATAAGATATTTTATCACACTCTGAATATTGTAGCGAATATTTTATTTATTGTGTTAAGGGTAGCGTTTGATTTTAATTACTGAATTAATTTTGTAATGGAATATAATATAATATTAACTTGGAACAATCATGGGACAAGTCACACAACGCCATCTGATAGCGTTGTGTGAGTTGACCCAAGATATTATCGATACAAATAAATAAAATTGTAGTGTCTGTTTGTAATGTCGAAATAATAGTTTTTTTTACTAAATGCATTTTAAATTATATATAGTACATAAGACAAAAACACATTTTTTAAGATTTTTGTCTGTCTGTCGATCTGTAATCTCCGAAATGGCTGGACAACGGATTTCGAGAGGACTTTCACTGTCAGATAGCTGGTGATATAAGGAGTAACTTAGGCTACGTTTTGTCATCACGCTGTAAGGAGTGTGTAACACCGCAACTGCACGCGGGCGAAGTCGCGGGCACAGCTGTTTATTAATAAAGTGTAGGCTGTATTAGTCTAACTTAACGCGGGCCGAGTCACGGAGAAAAGCTAGTCTTACCTACGTTTGCGAGTTATGGAATCAAACTCGACCATAACATGAGACTACACTAAGAATAACTACATATAATAATGTAATTTTGACTAGATGTAGGTATTTTTACCCTTGAAAATCTATTTTGGAAGTCTATCTTTTTCTTTGACGTCAAAGACAAAAAGAGAGAATACTTATTCTTCGATTTCAAATTGAGAATATCTGTTCCATTCATGTAAATGGGACAGAATTCCAACATTACAAATAAAATAAATTTGACTGCCTATGTGGCGCGGTGGGAATGTATCCGACTGCTACCAAAGAGATCGTGGGTTCGATTCCCACACGGGACACCACTTTTTGTGATCCACAATTTGTTGTTCCGAGTCTGGGTGTACTTTGTGTCAGTGACTTGTATGTTTGTAAAGTCCCCCTTACTGCGGGAGTCATTATTTAAAAAAAAAAGTTACGTGCGTATGTACTTCATTAATAATATACAGTTATAATTAATATTATTTGAAAAACTTTACTTATAAACAATAGCTTATTACATTTAAGTAAAGTTACTGTCATCAATTCGAAAGTCAAAAAAGTTTAAATTCCATAATTAAAGTGTATCCTAATATTGTCTTTTAATTGTTTAATAAAAAAAAAATCGTTTCCATCGTGTATAAGATGGTGATAAATCGTGTGCGATGGTATCGTCATGTATTGCGACGGGACAAAAAACGCTGTAAGGAAAACTGCTATACCGAACAGAAAGATAAGTAGAGAGCGACCGCAGGCCACGTGGGGGACATCCATTCCTAAGGACCTAGAACGGGCTCAAAATGAGCTGACAACCTAATACCAACTATCTTGGAACCGTAAAACGAAAAGGGGCGACCCCAAATAAATAAATAAGGCACGAAGAAAGAAGATTTGTTAAAAATGTTGATAAACTTTCGCGATATGGACACATTATAAAATTATATATACTACGGGTCTTAATCGCGTGAATAATTTAAGGTAAATTACCTTGTTTATTGCCCGACGTTTCAACCGTATTGCAACGGCCGTGGTCACGGGCAGTGACCACCATATTATTCACGCGATTAAGACCCGTAGTATATATCATCTTATAAGATTTGTTAAATCAAAAACACTTACCTCTATAAAAGTCCCCGCGCAGGCGCTCGTACTATACCTAACTTACCTTTCCGAAGACCACGTCTATTTACGCCGGCGCCATATTTTAGCTTCCCCGTCGGTCCCAATGCCACTCGTCCAACGTGTGAATCTAGAATAACGATCGTCCCAACGTTGGCACTAACGCTATTTTCTAGACCCATACGTTGGATGAGTGCCGTTGGGACCGTTGGGTTATACACTATCACAACGCCCATCGATGACAGAAAAGAAAAACAACTGAAACACCATTTTGGTCCGCAGACTCGAAAACAACTAAAAATTTTATCAAAAACGTAATTTTTGCATTTCAGCTGTTTTGCTTTACATATCTTTAAATAATAAATAGAAATCTTCTTAACATATTTTTGTCACCTAACTCCTCTTAAACGACTGGACTGATTTGGATGAAATGGTGTGTGTCTATTTGTATGGGTCCCTGAAAGGTTTTAAAATACAATTGAACCCGATTCACAAAAAAAGAGAGGCATTACGGAGTTCGCCGGGATAGCTAGTTTATTTATATATTTGTTAACTATCGATTGCATTCTCCTTTGTATCTCAAAATAACGTTAAAGCAAAATTTTAATTACATTGTAACCCGCCAAAAGCTGACGAGATTACTCAAATACCAGACCCAATAATTTCTTAATGAATTAATTATAAGGATGTATTTCCTTCAAATTTCTAAACAGGGTAGCTAATATTTGTTGTAAAGACTGGCATTTAAATCAGTGGGCACAAAATTCAAATCTAATTTAAAACGAAAGGGTCTATCGGTATTTGTTTAGTTGTCTAAAAGTATAAGAGATGATTTTATTTATTAAGTACACCGATTTACTTCGGTATCAGCATGTTAGCTAAGGAAACTGGATACCTACATTTAAAAATAAACCTGAAAATTAAATTCGCAGTACAGCCTTAACTAAATCACCAACATCTATACATTCAAATACGAACGACAAATACAATAAACATGTAGTATTAGTAAGAAGTAAACAGTAATAATATATTTGAATTTATTATTTCACATCATTCTATTTCTATCTCTGTCCTACTAATAGAAATTCAACGATAATTCTTTCCTGTTCCCGCAAAAGGCACACGGGAATAACTTGACTGAAAATCAATACCTATTATAATAAATCAGAATTGTTTTTATTGGTATGTTCGTTTTTCACTAGCACGGGTCCATCTATTTTTTAGCCTAAAGATAGTTTAAAAATAGGAGATTAATACGACATAACGACTCCTTAGGACTCCGTCGAACACACTATAGAAATATCTACGTTAATGCATTAGACCGAAGGGATACATTTAAATGAAAAAGAAATAAAGTCGTGTTTCAATGTACAATTTAAAAGGAAACTTAGGGGTGTGCTCTCAAAGGCTGTACGAATGATACCGGAAGTGCGTACCGTGAAGGTTACACTTCCGTTTCCGCATTGCGTCTCTGTTTTATCTTAACTATGTTTTGTGGGGTTGTTTCGTTGTGAAACAATGAGGATAGATACGCATTGTAGGTTTCGGATTTGAAATAACTGATCTCTATATATAAAGACAGACTTTTAAATTATGTAATGCTATTTTGGACACAATATATTTTTTTCTTTGATGATAGACTCTTTTGATATGACCTATTCATGCTAGGCTAAGCACATCAGGTTGGTCTGTGTTGGCACCAATATAAATAATACAGGATTGAATCGCGCTAGTGAAATTCTCAGATCATATCCAGCTATGTATTTTACTTCCCAAAATCGCTGGTTAGCGGCCTGCCAGGCACGATCACCTTTCTTAGTCGAAGGATTCTACTTTCTGTTGGAGTAATGTAATACCTAGTCCTCCACAGGTTTCCACTTTATATATCGCTCATATAGCTCCATTTAAAATAAAAAAATAAAAAATCGTGTACATATCGTAGCCAGATCTAAGAATTGATTACTTCATAATATGCCCGACTGATTTTTTTCATGACATAGAACAGTATCCAAGCTTCGCATCATGATAGCCTAGCCAGTTCAATGGATCCATCGTTTAATGATACCAGCACCATGACTTCTTCATAAAATGACCCAACATTAGGGATGAGAAAGGTGATGGTAAAATAGTTATACACCCACTGGTAGAGGAGCTCATATCGCTTTGTGATATGAGCAAATGTTAATAGACGGTATGATCATTTTTCGCTGGCTATTATCTTGACAAACTGTAGCGGACACATAATGAAATGGTCAATTATTCTAAGATTTAGTCTCGAGTCACAACGACTTGTTATCGATATTTATATATACAAAAAAATGGAGATCTAAATTTATAGATCTTTTTAAATAATCTAATAGCTATGTCATCAGATTCAATATCGCAACAGTAGAAGCGACAAGGCTTACAGTCACATATGACTGTTCATGGTTCCAGATTTGGCTTCCGTCAATATATTTTTTAAGAAAATATCAAATGTTAGATTGTTAGTTGTTCTTATACATAACTATTGAATCGATATCCAATAGATAGGTTAAGTACATTGCATTGGGCATGCAAAAGCTTACGATAAGAATTAGTATTCATTCCATGCGGCAATATGCGGGTTAAATGCGTGACCTGAAACATACATATACGAGGGTAAAATACCTAAGTCTGTCCATTTGGGCGATAAGTCGCGTTTTGGCGAGATATCTCTTTTTGGAGAGTGGTCGCGTTTTGGTGAGTCATCACTTTTTGGAGAGTGGTCGCGTTTTGGGGAATCATCTTGTTTTGGTGAGACGTCGCTGCTTGGCGAGTCATCTCGTTTAGGCGAGTCATCTTGTTTCGGTAAGTCGTCGTATTTTGGCGAATCATCTTGTTTTGGCGAGACGTCGTGTTCTGGCGAATCGTCTTGTTTTGGCGGGACCTCGCGTTTTGGCGAATCGTCTTGTTTTGGCAAGATATCGTGTTTTGGCAAGTCGTCGTGCTTTGATGAGTAGTCGCGTTTTGGCGACTCATCTTTTTTTGGCGATTCATCTTGTTTTGGTGACTTGTCGTGTTTTGGCGAATCGTCCCGTTTTGCCGAATCGTCTTGTTTTGGCAAGACGTCGTGTTTTGGCAAGTCGTGCTTTGGTGAGTCGTTGCGTTTTAGCGACTCATCTTTCTTTAAAGAGTCATTTTGTTTTTGTGATTCGTCGTGTTTTGGCGAGTCGTGGCGTTTAGCCGAATCATCTCGTTTTGGCAAATAATCGCGTTTGGGCAAGTCGCCGTCTTTTGGCGAGTCATCTTGTTTTGCCAAATCATTGCGCTTTGACGAATCCTCGCGTTTTAGCGAATCGTCTTGTTTGGGCGAGTCATCGCGTTTTAGCGAATCGTCTTGTTTTGGCAAGTCAACGTGTTTTGGCGAGGCACTGCGTTTTGGCGAACCAATTCGTTTTAACGAGTTGTCGCGTTTTTTTAAATCTTCTTTTTTTGCCGAATCAATACGTTTGGGATCATCTCGTTTTGCCGAATCATTGCGTTTTGGCGAAACATTTCGTTTTACCGAATCATTACGTTTTGACGAAACTTTTCGTTTTGCCGAATCATTGCGTTTTGGTGGATCATCTTGTTTTGCTGAACCATTACGCTTTGACGAAACATTTAGTTTTGCCAAATCATTCCGTTTTGGGGAAACATTTCGTTTGTCCAAATTATTACGTTTTGGCGAACCATCTCGTTTTGGCGAACCATCTCGTTTTGCCGTATCATTGCGTTTTGGTGAATCATCTCGTTTGCTCGAATAATTGCGTTTTGCCAAATCATTGAGTTTCTTAGCCGCTTTCATACCTGAAAGTGATTTCAAATGATAACAAAACAAACTAAAAAAGCAAGTGATGTATCTGAACAAAATTCAGAATGTGCACACGGATTTGAAATAAGATAGCGCTGCCAGACACAGCTGTGTCTGAAGTTAGTTTTCAAATATATTAAAACATTTTGTTGTGTTGCTGCACTGTCGAAGGGCACAAACCTGAGGAGGCGCCTCGAAGATTCTAAAAAGGTTACAGTTTAAAGCAAACAATTTTAAAAATACACGTTTAAAAATGTTATGTCTAAGAAAAATGTCAAGCGGTAAAGCTGTTTGCTGTCTTTGACTTCTCGACAGCTCTTCGCGGTGCTTGGATGAATAACGCTTCGGTTGACCTCATCAGGTGTGTGCTGGCCCAATATTCTACATGCATTCGGTGGAGCAACACGTCATTTATACGTGTGTACTGTGTTGAGGCGAACTAATGTATATTGCGAGCGTTAATCATAATACTTTAGTAGGGGTTTTGTCTTTTTTCTTCATTCCATTTTTAAAATAGAACAGAGAAAGACAAAACATTCGCTAGTTAAAATGCTGTTACTAACTTATTATGAATAAGGGGGAAATTTAACATTTTGTTGGAGTTACTCGACACATATCTTGTGAGGCACCGTGTTTTGTATCAATAATATTAAGTTTTATGTAGAAGCCATAGCGAAGGCACTACTGTACCTATAGGTCCTTTGTTTTACCTCGCAAGTGCCAAGTACTGCGTGCTAAGACCTACTTACTATATATAGTGAACAAACGGTATTTAGCCAACAGCGGAAATTACATGAACACGCTTCAAATCTGTAGTGTTAACATATATGACTCATGTTAGTTTATTACATATTTTTACCCAAAAAAAAAGGTTTGTGACGCAGTCGCGATCGAAGATCTGGGTATACCCAGATCTTCGATCGCGACTGCATACCTACAAGATATATAAATTCTGGGTTCCCACTATTCGATCCTTTTATTTGTTTTGATTGTTTAAAGAAAGTCCACCGTAGGTATATTTTCAATCTTGATATAATGCAAGACTAATAAATAATGTGTATTTAATTTTTTTTTAGGGCCGGTAATAATTTTGGTACTATTCACAATGGAGGGTAATGTGTTTATCAGTTTATGTATGTATGTGTGTGTTCCTTTGTGGCACTATAAGACCAAACGCGTGAGTCGATTTTGATAATTCATACGTCAATCGATTCGTATTTATCTTGCGAGTGTCACTAAAGACATTGCAGCAATCAAAATTCAAAATGGCGACAGCCAGACGCCATATTGTGATAGAGAAAAAAAAATAGTCAAGAAACTAGTTCATATGCAGTATCATTGTGTATGTATTTTAAAATAATGATAAGGTTTCTTCAATAATTTTTCATTTAAAATGACCGTTTATTTTAGTTAGATACCAACCATTTTCGTTAAAATTTTCAGTAGTTGCAGTTCTTACAACTAAGCACAAAAGTATTTGAGAAAGCCGCTTGCTTAAAAAAAGTTTTTTTTAAGGAGGTGTGTTTTTAATGGCAACAATGCCGATGCCGATAATTCTACTGTTACTATTGTTATTTATTCGTGAACGTATGCTACAATTTACAATTACTCTATCCGTATTTCGCACGAGGAAGCAACACAATGCGTGCAATAACAAGAAATCGACGCATTTATGATTAATTGCTTACAATGAACTTCATACATTTAAAGTCAAGGACTATCGATTTATGTGAATAGAGGAATTAGTATTCGCCGACATCGGTTCGCAATATACACGATTGGTGTAAGTTTTTTTAAAGGAAATAAAATGAAATATTTACTAAACCAGATGTTACACAAAATTCCGGCAAATTTTCATAAAATCGAACAAAAAAGTGGGTCCTATGCAGACACGATTATACATACTTACGATGAGAAATAATATTACAAGGTACCCACTGAAGAAAAGTTGGCAACTGAAATTAAATCAAAATTAAAGTAAGATCTATTGCAAAAAGATATCATAGATTTTGGAGAAAGATACCTAGATAGGGTCGACAAGATTTTTTTAGCAAGCATTTATTACGCGTGCATAGAATTGTACTTAACGGTTACATGTGAATTTCTACTTCTGAGCTAATTAATACTGGAACGTAATCAGGTCATGCTTACCGAAAATGTATTATCATAAAAACTAAGACATCGTCATCATGCCAAATTGTCAGATTGCTTGCATTGCTTGCATTAATAACAATTGATTAAAAAACATTAGGTATATAAATACTTTCTAATATCTAAGTACGTCATTAAATCCTTTTGCATAAACAGAACCCACATGCCAAGTTGCATATTACCAAATTGCAACATGACCTCATGCTTATATTGAAGGCTAAATAAAAGCTTGTAAAAACCCTCCTTCGTTTTAAGTTGCGGTACCTAAACCTACAAGTTTAAAATGTATAACCCCTCTTTTCCCCGTGCCCCCCGTGTATATAAAAATCAATGTTTATCTGTATGTCCTCTTTGCGTTCCAAAATCATTGATCAGATTGTGATGAAACTTTAGAAGAATGTTCTGGAAAGGCCGGCGAATGTTCCTAGCTTTAAAAGCCACAGCGAAGCGTGGCCGAGTTCAGATAGTAAAACATAAAATATATAACGAGAAAGGCAACGCGTATCAACATGTATCACGGAAACCGTTGGCCCTATGCCCCATTCATATTTAAAGGTCCCTGTAGCAATGAACGCTCGCGGTAACAAGGAAACTTTAAATGAAGGCGATAATATAACATCAGGCGTTTTAGTAACGCAGCGCTCAGTTGGTTGGAATCATTAACGTTTTGTGCGTATAATGTTGGGGACGGGATTCCGTTGAAACCCTCAGAGTTGATCTTGATAATGTTAATATCTGGAATAGAAAGTAGCCTTTATATTACGCTTTAACCTACTCATTTTGTAAAAAAATATTGGCTGCTCAGTATGAAACGAGTAGATCGAAAAATCAGCTAGATCTTTCTTTTTTCTAAAAAAATCAGAACCCTTCGTACATCTGAGAGCACTATAAGCTGTCTATATGTAATCTCTCTTCGATTGTGTCAGATTTTCTTTCCTGTGAAATGGAATAGCTCAGTAGGTAAGAGAATCCAGTAACTACTGTCTAGCCAATCGCCAGTTATCTACAACTAAAAAAAATATATATATAAACCCGCTACACCGCCACCCGCATAAAAAAATATGAAACAAGACCCCCTACATAATTATATAATTTCATGCTGTCGGAGGCATTAATGAATCTCGAGAACTTAGTAAAGTGCAAAGTTACAGTCATAATCAAGTTATACCTTTTTGAAACGCTTAAGATGAGCACTTTAATTTGATACCCATATTGTAGGATTTAAAACCACTTTTTTTTACACCTTTTTATTTTGACATCTCACAGCCGCCATGTTTGTTTTTTTTTTCAAACGTGACATATCTAAGAACACTAGGGCGGTTAGACGAATCTAACGACGTCTTAGTACAAATCCGTTTAGTGGATTGTGAGATATCAGGTAATAAAGAATATTACATACATACAAACAAGATATACGCGAAAAACATAACCCTTCCTTACAGTCGGGTAAATAGAATAGCAGTTCGGTAGCATTACAGCTACCGACCTAAGCAATATTATGATATCAGTTTCACAATAAAGTCAATGCAAATTCAACTATTAAGCGTTTTACTCACAAGCTGACGAAATGTTTTTCTTGATGACTTTTCCTGCAAGATATAGGTACACAAAAGTGCCTGATATCAACGTAATATAATGTTTACTACATAATCAACATTTACGACAATTTTCTGTGAACCTACTTATTGCCCGTGAAGATCTACAATGTCAATAGCCCGGCAATATTTTTTTATGGTGCGAATCGAATATGTTTTGGTTTATACATATGTAAAGATTCAGAAGTTTCATATCACCTAAAGACTAGGTACGATATGGAAGAGAAATGTGATTTAAGTGCAAATACTCGTATCTTGTTCGCCAAGCTGTCACCAAGCTTCACAAACCGAAAACGGCGTCGACAGACCAACTTTACGAGACGAGATCTATTTCTACAGAGAAATAGAATAAAACCAATAGTTATTGTACTAGCTGTGCTCAGTGTTTTACGGACGTTTATAGAAGATATTATATTTTGGTGAACATTAACAATTAAACGGAAGTCGGACTCGCGATCGTGAGTCGGTCGCGAGTTCTAATCCTACCCATTATATTACCGACGTGAACCCACTCCTAACGCAATCAATTTAGTTTAACTGGATACTTACTTAACTGGAGGGTTTAACAAGCTAGTAATGTGGGACTCACAATCCCACATTGCTAGTTATCTTAAAAAAAAAAAGACTGAGTCTACCCGTTTATCTACTGAGTATACTCCGCTGCTCAAACGATGGGTGCAACTACATGCACTCAAATAAACTTTGAAGTTGCTTAGCGTATCATCGGACAGCATATTTTTATAATTAATATTAAGTTTTATAATACTAACACTAGTTTTTAAGTTTTATCTTGTTACTAACAAAATATGGATGCACTGGTCCGAAATAAAAAGTTATTATTATTATTATTGCCGACTGATCGACCGTATCGAAACGGCCTTGTCGTTGCAATACGGTCGAAACGGGCAATAAACAAGGTATTTTACCTTAATTTATTCACGCGATTAAGACCAGTAGTAGGTATATATAATTACATAATGTGTACAAATCGCGAAAGTTTATCAACATTTAAAGTAAAACAAAGTGATAACGAAGTGGTCCGAAGTGGTCCGAAGTGTTCCGAGATTCCGTGAAGTCTATATCTGTGTTGCTTCAGCGTGCATGGTATAAGGCACTTGTCTTACAAACTGCGAGAAAGCGAGCAACTATAAACGATTTTCTCCCCCAAGAAACGTACAATAGATGTACGAGTAGATCCCGTGTAAACAAAAGAGATACATATACTCGTATTAATAGTTAATCGCTACTGGTTCACATAAATGATATTTTAAGTAAAAAGAAACATTCGATCTTTAAAAACGTCAAACTAATGTAGTTAAAACGTGCTAAATGTTGCTGGTGTCACATAGATAACCATGATTTTATAATACTACCAGCTGTGCCCCACGGTGTTACCCGCGGTTTATAGGGTAAGCCTATGTGTTAATCCAGGGTGTCAGCTAACTCCATAATTTTATTAAAAACGCTCCAGCCGTTTAGACGTGAAGAAGTAACAAACATACACTCACAAACTTTCACTTTTATAATATTAGTGTGATTCATTACCTTGTATTGTGTCACTCTTTATTTACCTCAATAAAAAGAAAAAAGCTAATGTTCATATAGATAACGTATATAGCAATGTTACACTATTATAAAGAAATCATAAAAGTAGGAAAGCATGATTTAATTATCACGAGCGAAAAAGAGAAAAATGAAATCCGCTACTTTCATCTGTTGACCTCGGTGATGCGACACTGACATAAGAACTTGGTAAATTGTATACATTTTAAGGTGCCGCTTGCTGAGCGGTTCTAACTTATCTACACCTTTTTACTTAAAACATAATTTGTTCACACCCGGCGGGAACTCGCCCCATACCTACTGTATATCTTTTGTTTACACGGAATCTTCATCAATTGTACGTTTCTGGAGGGATAAAATAGTTGATAGCTGCTCGCTATTCGCCGGCGGTGGGACAAGTGCCTTAGGCTGCGTTTCCACCAGAGATGTGCGATGGAAATGTGTCGTGCGAGGATGTCTAGCTGTGCTGTGAAAATGTGTGGGTGTTTCCACCAAAGCTGTGCGATGATAATGTGCCTACGAGGATGTGTAGCGGAGCTGTGAAAATGCGCATTTATATGTGGCGCGAGGATGCGTTGCGAAGCTGTGAAATGTGTCGACGGGGGTGCGGTGTAGTGGGAGCGGAGTAACGCGAACGCCTGCCTGCCGCTCACCGCGCTGCGCTCACGTCTCACTTTGCTGTCGTAAGCGCTTGTAGTCGTACGCATGTCGTACGGTTGCGTGGCATAATGGACGAAAAATTAATTGATGCCGTTAAAAAGTTTCCGTGTTTGTGGAACACTTCTTTGTCATTTTACAAATGTAATGAAACTAAGGACGCTGCGTGGGAGGAAATAGTCAAAGAAATAAAATATAAAGATGGTAAGTAATAATCATGTATTAAAAGGTATGGTATATTAAAATACAAGTTACAATATTTGGGTATTTATTGTGTGCGATGAATTCGTGACGAAATACGAGTATCTTGCCATGACACTTTTCCTTGATTATTGAAATAAGAACAGTATTTCTCTCTTACTTCATAACCATCACTTGACACGACGACGGAAATGCTAGGAACGGATACAAGAGTACTTGTATTTGTGTTATCAATGTAATCCAAATAATTAGTTTGTCTTTCAATTAAAAAATTATGCATTACACATGTGGCTTTTACGATTTTGTCAACCGTTTCCACTCTGCATTCAAAGTCTTTACGATACACATACCACTTTCGTGCCAATACACCGAATGTAGCTTCTACAATGCGACGTGCCCTCGAAAGTCTATAGTTAAATATACGTTTCTGTTGGTCTAACTGGTCCCGCGGATATGGGCGCATGAAATTTTCCATCAAAGGAAAAGCCTCATCTCCAATGAATACAAATGGTACTGGTTCACCTCCTCCATATAATGGTTCAGGTTCTGGAAGATTCAATCTTTTTTCTTTCAAATATTTTCCAAAAACACTATCATCAAATATTCCAGCATCACTAAATCTTCCCATGGATCCCACATCAACCATTATAATCTTTCTCCTAGCGTCAGCTAAGCACATAAGCACTATAGAAAATCTTTGTTTGTAATTAAAAAAAGAGGACCCAGTGTTTGCAGGACACATTATATAAACATGTTTACCGTCTAGAGCCCCCAAACAATTTTTAAACTGCCATAGCTCTTGAAAATCCTTTGCTATTCGCTTCCAGTCGTCTTTGGTAGGTTTTGGAATAACAAGAGGTTGTAAAACAAGCCAAAGAGCATTACAAACTTCTGCCACAATTCTCGACACACTTGCTACTCCAATCCTAAAATTTTCTGCCAATCGTGTGAACGACGAGCCCGTGGATAAATACCTGCAAAAAAAGGAATGTTTATAATAATAGTAAAAAAAATAATTAACAAATAAAAAAGTACTCTTTACCTGTTACTGATTTTTTTGCGATCTGTAAGACAACATGCTTGGTATAAAAATGTTATATTCCTAATCATAATTTTCTATTATTTCAGTGAAAAGCGCTAAGTATCGTTGGAAACAACTACGGGATAGCCATCGGGACGCGCTAAAGAGGCAGAAATCTAAAAAAAGCGGACAGGCTACAACCAAAACACGTGAATGGAAATACCAAAAATTGATGGAATTTCTTTTACCGTACATGGCCAACAGAGATAGAGAGTCAAGTTATAAAGAGGATATTTCGTCACCAAATAATAAAGATGACTCTTCGCAAAGCACTCAATATTCATTAAACCAAGATGACTCTTCGCAGAGCACTCAATATTCATTAAACCAAGATGACTCTTCGCAGAGCACTGAACATACACCAAATCAAGCTGACAATCACAACAATCTTTACGAAATAGCCTCAACTTCAGGCATTTCAACAGATTCGGTCACCCCGTCATCATCAAAGAAGAAAAAAGGCGAAGAATTATCAATTTTAATACAAAAACATATGAAAAATCAAGAAGATTTTCGAAAAGAAAGGCAAGAATTAAGAGAACTTTTAAAACCAACGGACTGCGATGATACTGATCATTTTTTTCTTTCAATGGCGAAAACATTTAAAAAATTACCAGATTACATGCAAGTTCCTTTAAAAAGGAAACTTTTTAATATGATTAGCGAAGCCGAAGAATCTTACGTGCTGTCGTGGTATAATCAAAATATTGGTTATTCTTCAAGCTCTGGTAGCAGTATAGCAGTAGGTAGTAATATAGCAGGCCAGATGGATTTGCCGCCTCAGCTGGATCCTGAACAACTTGGTTATTCTTCAAGCTCTGGTAGGAATACAAATAAAACAGTGGGCCAGATGGATTCATCTTTCCAACTGGAAGCTGTACAACCAGCATCTCCGGGAACACAACATTCAGACCTACAAACGCCAAATACTTCAAACAAAGTAGGAACAGAGCCTAATTTGCCATGAAAAAGAGGAACTTGTTGTCTACTTATTTTGCAGATTATGTTGTACTTTTCAATTAATATGTTTAATAAAGACAAAATTGATTCAAACTATTTTACTTACTTTAAACATACCGCCAATTTTTCCTTGGTGCTGATGCATTCTCTGTAGTGAGTGTCTTCTTTCTTGATAATGTTCTCAATCAAATTGTGTAACTCATAAAAGTTACTTCTAGATACTCGATAAGAATTTTCGAATATTTCATCATCAGCCGTATAAAAAAAGGTAAAGAATTCTCCATGTAATCGATGATATTTAATATGGTTACGTATCCAAAACCTGTGTGTTCTTCTATTGCTCAAAATTATAGAACTAATAAACTCCGTATCTTCTGCTTCCATTTCTTCATCACAAATTGTTAAATATAAAAGTATTTTCTTTTTCCAATTATCCATATTATTATCTATTTTGCGCACTTCTACTTCCAACAAACTCCGTCTATGGACTGGCTGGTACAGTATGCGCAAACCTCGCAACACATCTTTCTCAACACACATTCCTCGCACACTTCCCTCGTACACATCCCTCGCACACATCCCTCGTACACATCCCTCGCACACATCCCGCGCTTGTTTTGTATGCGCAAAAATCTAGCTCCGCTGAGCCGTTTCCACCAGAGCTGTGCTGACCGAGGCAAGGTAAATGAAGCGATCCTATTGGTTCTTTACAAACACATCCCTCGCTATGCATCCTCGCACATCTCTGGTGGAAACGCAGCCTTAAGCTTGCTTTCTGTACTCTCGGTGCAACCAACAATAATAACAATTGTATTAATAATATTAATGAGTGAATTTGTTTCCATTGTCATATCACATCGGATACAATTGCCGCATTGCGACACAGACAACACTAATTTTAATAAATTTGAAATATTATTATGTGAAAGTAAGTTTTAACCGATTTATCTGAAATTTGGAATGGAGATACTCGGCTAATAGGTTAAGATAACCGACATCGACGCAGTCACAGCCGCGGGCGAAAGCTAGTTTTACACACCTAAATAAATTATGATTTAGATACAGTAATAATAGAAACAAAATACCTAAGCTCACGAAGTAGGTAGTTAGTTACCGTACTGTCTGTCGCCTGTGATTTTAAAGTTGTTATTTTTTTTAGCCTAAACACAAGATTAGACAGTATTGCAATACGGTCGAAACGTCGGGCAAGAAACAAGGTATTTTACTTTAAATTATTCACACGTATAAGACCCGTAGTATTTATAGTTTCATAATGTGTACAAATCGCGAAAGTATATCAACATTTAAACACAAGATTATACCCAGATTTTTAAGCCAAGTTCTAAAACAAGATCATAGGTTGCTAGCTTTTGCCTGAGGCTCTGCCCGCGTAGCCATCTTATGTACGATTTCACACTGTGCCAGAGCAAATTCAAACTTCTAAATTTAGCCGTCAGTTTCATAAATGCATGGAATTTACAATGCTTGGAAGTCGGTTACATCCGCGAGCATAGCGCCGCAGCCGGTCGGATACGCGCGGACGCCGCGGCAGCCGAACGGCGGTGCTCGGCCGCCGCCGCCCGTCGCGCCAGTTCGGCTCCGCGCTCTCGTGTGTTGTATTCTAATCGCTGAGAGCATGCTAACGGAGACGCGAGCATGCGCTTGGACAGCTTCCAGCTGCCTCTTGGTCTAGTGGTTACCCTGACTGCTAAGCCGGAGGTCGTGAGTTCGATCCCCACCCAGGATAAAACTTTGTGTGAAGAGCACGATGGTTTAATTTGCGTATGGGAGTTATTTATCCATAATATATATGTATTTAGAATTAAATAAATATGTGTATCAGTTATCTGGTTTCCATAGTACAAGCTCTGTTTAGTTTGGGATCAGATAGCGCTGTGTGAGTTGTTCCAAGGTATTATTATTATTATAGATATTAGATTATGACCGTCGGACGGACACTGTCAGCTGCTCGCGCGTGCTCGCGCATCCGCTCCGATGCGCTGCGCTGCGCTCCTGCATTGCCCGCTTGGTGGAAATCGTACATTAGAGTTCTAGCATTTTAAAAACCTTTCTTAACCCTGCACTGCTTTACATAAGTGAAGCAGTTCACATAAGAAACCTCTGCAAAATTTCAGTCTCCTAGGTTCAAGGGTATGGACTGGACATTCACAAGTGAATGAATAAGTCATTCTTTCATTCCAATCCAAGGGTTACCTGATAGGGGCTAACCTCTGCTACCCACTGACCTCTATTATAGTACCTACTAGTAGGCTGGACTAAAGGCTACCGCCGACAACAAGACTTCCATCTGATTTTAATATTTGGACGGTCATTCGAATTAAATGGAAGTCTATACTTGTGTAACAAGTATAACAACAATGGTCATTGGTCATAAGTGTCAAAAAAGTTCACAGGACGGCGCGGCGTTCGATTCGACATTTGAAATTGCTGTCAGTTTGTACGAGAAAGCCCCAGCGTACTAATAGATACCGTATGTCAGTACTACCCCTCTTATTAGCTTATCTGACTGGATAATGGACAAGTCGAGTAAATTCATTTGAAAAAACTCAAGTATAAAAATTCAATATGTAAATTACCTACTTAGAAAGTTTTCAAGAATTTAAGTTCGTAATATTTTGAAAATATATATATTACGGGTCTTAATCGCGTTAATAATTTGAGGCAAAATGCCTTGTTAATTGCCCGACGTTTCGATCGTATTGCAATGGCCGTGGTCACGGGTAGACTCTCACGGGTAGAATATTGCAATACTAATATGCAGCGCGTTTAGAAATAACGTTACAGTTGTAGAACTTGTAAGAAGTTGACGCAAAATAGGTATATTAATATCGCAAATAGCAAACCCTCCAAGACATTTAAAATAATTAAATACCTATTATATTTTAAAGGTGTTACTGGGTAGTAATTAAAATTAAATAAATTAGAAACTATTCCATCATGTCATGGTTGAACTACCTATATGAGTAAATTGATATTTTAATTTTTATGGCGGGCGTTTTTTTTTTACTTTATACTGGCTGACCCACGCAACTTCGTCTGTGTAAATTTTCCTCGATTTTTTTGCAACATTTTTCATTGTTGCTCCGCTCCTATGGGTCGTAGCGTAATGTTATATAGCCTATAGCTTTTCTCGATAAATGTGGTATCCAACAGTAAACTATTTCTTCAATTCCGAACAATGATTGCTGAGATTATAGCGTTCAAACAAACAAAATACTCAGCTTTATAATATTAGTATAGATTCAATATATATATTTAAAAAAATATGCATAGGTACTATTATTTGTAATTACATAAATGAAATGAAAATACCGATATAATGGAAGTTAAATCAATAAATGAGTCAGTAAAATGTAAGTCGTTATAAACTTCAAAATCATTTTTGTTTAAAAATATAGATAAAGGTACCATTAAAGTATACATTAGATACATCAGCACTAGGCTAAGCGTCCGCGTATTTGTTATAAACTTCTGATACCAACTTACAAAAGATAGAAATAAAACAATTTCATATTAACTGTGAGTACCATTGACCCATCGATTGAATCATAGTACTATATGTATATGTATACATAGTACAAACTAATGTTACAGCAGACAGATATTCGTATCTGTTATTCGTTACTACCCACATCCACCATCCTTCATTAATTCAATTTATAGCGCACATGAATCACAACACTAATAGTTTCATCAATCCTTGTTAAAGCAAATACCTATCAGCCAGTACACCTTTGTAAATTGGGGAACTAACTGATTGATCACTGATGAAGCACAGCCGCATATCTAAACTAATAGAGGGATTCAACGCATTTCAGTGAAATCACCCTAATAAAAGCTTCGGCCACAATCAATTTGATAAAAAAATATTACGCGAATATAAACAAAAAAAAAACGATTAAGACCCTACTAAGTCTAAAACAAGTAATTGTGAAAATGAGCAAATCGCAAAGGTTATCTAAACAGTATGTTTATTATTAAATTAAATTAACTAAATTTATTAGGACCTACCAAATTAACCGTAATTTTACGGTCTAATTGGGTTGAGGCAATTTAATTGCAGGCGCTTCGTATAAAAACAAATACTGGTATTTAAAATGTATAATCTAATTAGTAATTACATAAATAATTTATTTGAGATTCGTAATTTGATATATTCAAAATGATATTCGTGTAACTATTAAGTATCTTATAATATTTTATGAGAAAAAACGCTTTTGATTTGAATTAAAAATAATAGTTTATCTGTCGTAGTTATAGCCAAAATGGATGAGATTTTAAATCTGCTGCAGTTCAAAGGTATCGTAAATCAGGGCGTTGAATCTCGGCAATGTATTTGGCGAGAACTAGACAATGGGTTACGCATTGCAGGATGTCCTGGCTCCGATGCGTTGGCAATGTATTCGTACAACAAGCATAAAAGGCGTATTTGGACTCTTTGGCACAACCTCAACGAATAAACTTTGATTTTTTGTCCTAGAATAGCATATAACTAATAGCAATTTGGCCTTATATTACTTTTGTTCCGCTTAAATAATTTGTAAAACTAATGCTGCACTGCTTTGCTTGCATGACATCTAGTTAATATTATAAAATTATATATACTACGGGTCTTAATCGCGTATTGCAACGGCCGTGACCACTGTACCCGTGACCACGGCCGTTACAAAACGGTCGAAACGTCGAGCAATAAACAAAGTATTTTACCTTAAATTATTCACGCGATTAAGACGTGTACAAATCGCGAAAGTTTATCAACATCTAGTTGATAAACGGTTAACTGCAAATCGGACGCGCACAGTAAGCATTTTGTTAGGACAAATTGCCATACTAGGTATATTAATCGAACCTTAATTTCGTATCTTAATAATATAGGTATAGCCGCCGTTTCAATTTTCAACTTTATTTTATTTGTTGATATAGTGTTCACAGTAATATAATCATTACGTTCTGTGAAAATTTTAACTAAATACTACATCTCAACTACACTACAGGGTCTCCCTGCAGTGGTAGTGTTCAAGAGATACAGCACTGGCAGAATAATGGACGGACAGACAGCGAAGATTTAATATTAGAGTTCTTTTGCACCATATGGCTGCAAAACTGTAACACCAAATATATTTCACACTCGTTTCTATTTTTTCAGTTTTTCGATCAGAGTTGTTTGTTACAAAATAATCCCTATTTCATTCATATTTGTAAGCCTGACATAAAATTGATGGGATTGGTAATATTTATGACACATTGAAAGGATGAAATCCTCTGCCGATCTGTGGATTTTAACGGCAATTTAGATAACAAAATATTTTTTTAACTTTATTCTCTCAATAAAATCTAGTCAATTGACTTGTTTAATAGGGACCTAATTTATTCTTGTAACGAATTTCGAAATATTTAAATTAAGGAATAAAATGCCTTCATTTTCTATTGGCAATTTAGAAAAAAATAGGTTTGATTTCAAACATACAAGTGCCATTTTTATATAAGGACTTTAACTAGCACAAATATTCGCTCTTATTAATTTCAAATGTACTTAGCGCAAATATTTTCATAGTTACACATTACGTATATGGGGAGATGTGGTAATTATAACAGCTCAGTTTGCCGTCATTTCCCAACTAAATTATATAATAAATTTCTTGTATATAAATAAAAATCGATTATTTAACCATCGAATACACGAACACCGGATAAAATCGAGTAAATAAACGAAGTACCAAACAGTATGATATACGATATACGAGTACGCGTGCAATCGAATCCAAAGAGATAAATAAAATATTCAGGCGAGCTGAAACATTCTAACTTGCGCACTTTTTATGACGCCATCCATTTTTTAGGTGGCTACAGTCGTGCATGTTAATATCTCTAGTAAACTATCTGATGCGGTGGATTTAAAAAACAATATATAACAATATGTAGAGTCTTATATATTTGTCAATATCTACATATTACAGACTAGCGGACGCCTCGCGGTTTCACCCTCATAGTTCCCGTTCCCGTAGGAATACTGGGATAAAAAATAGCCTATGTAACTTGGGGTTAGTGTAGCTTCACAACGATGAAAGAATTTTTCAAATACGTCTAGTAGTTTCGGAGCCTATTAAATACAAACAAACAGATATTTCCTCTTTATAATATTAGTATAGAAGTATACAATATACAACGTGTAGAGCCGAAACATAAACATGTTAATGAGTGCTTACCTCATTTTAAAGAAAACTTGGTTCCTTATTCCACGACAATTTTAAATATTGATACATATTAGGTACTGATTCGAATAAAAAAGAAATGCCATAACTATGTCATAATATTGTAATCGGATTTGTCACCACGGGATATTTATACCATAATAATAACGGTATCGGTTACGGCGGCTAATCTCATTAGAGACTAGCCAACTACACAGGAGATATATTGCACAAGTGTGTGCGCAGACACAAGTGCACTCTCTATTCCCTCACTCTCATAACGGACGGAAATCTAACAAGACCGGAGAAAGATTCGGCTTAACGTGCTCTCCGAGATACGAAGTGACAATATTCTAAAACAGTCACCCATCTATGGACTAACAGTGATAACGTTACTTAATCTCACAGATATCTCAATCTACTCGGTTGCTACTAAGTCAGGGACCATGCACAGCTGTCCGTTGTTAAAATTTGACCACACCTTTTTTTGATACACGTTGTAAATGTATCTACATAAACACTTCTTATTTTTGCATTTTTTTAAAGGTTTATAATAGGAATCACAGTAGGTAACCCATGATTGTTCGAAATCTTCCATCTCTTTTACATCCCAGAAGTAAATCTGGAACAACTAAACATAAACCTAACTACTCTATACTGAACGCTGCAGTTATACCTACGAGCTCTCTTAGCGAACGATATTAGTTTCATTCATAACACAGTGCCACAGAATACAGAGATTACAGAAAGCGAACTTCATACAAACGCACTCGGGCAACGCGTACGTAGACGATCGTTTACGGGCACAGAAATCTCGAATAATTTCGGACCTTTTTTTAAAAAAAGATAACTCTATGGTACAACCCCTGTCGCGGGGACTTTACAAACAGACAAACACTAGACACAAAGTACACCCAGACTCGGATTAACAGTGGATCACACAAAGTGGTGTCCCATGTGGCAATTACATCCACAACCTCCGACTTAGCAGTCAGGATCAATAACTACTAAGCCAGTCTAAGCCGTAAGCCTTTTTGTCCACAACAGTGTCAGTTATTTTTCTGTGAAATAGTAATGTTAACTCATTACTGTGTACCGGTTGAATAGCACTGTAACAAGTGTAATTACTGGGCCAATTAGACTTCTGAACCAATGTCTAAAATGAATAGCGCGTTGCCATGACTTACTGATCTTTACCAAATAAGGATTTGGAGGGCACTGATACTATTATGGGTTAGCGTGATGCTTAACATCAGGCGCACGACCTGCGCGTCTCCTCATTAACGGCCGGTCTCAATACTGTTAAAAAAAAAAAAAAAAAAAAAAAATATATTTGACATAAGCTCCATACAAAATATGTCAAAATTCTACCTCTAATAGCCAAATCCATCGATAGGTAGATTATTGAAACCGGCCGTTAGTAGTACAAAAAACCGTCAGTCAAACGTCCATCCGTCAGTCCCAGTGAACTGTCTTCTAAGATTTCGTGTCCGTCAACGATGACTATGTGTGCTACGTATGAAACTTGCCTTCTGTACTCTCGGTATTTTGTGGCTGTGCTTTTTGAAGCCACATAAATCTTTCTACCATTCAGACCGCTACATAAATCTCATGGGATTTTAAATCTACCCTCCATAAGAGCAAAAACTACGTCCTCTGATCTCAACGTTTCTTTGCTCAAATGAAAATGAACCCGTATTTTTTGCTATGTTGCAAAAGTACTTATACAGGGTGACATGAAATCAGATGAAATTAGTCGACAAATAAATTGATAGGAAGATTCAGTACCTGTAATACATTACCAGTAAATTAAATACCAGGTTTTATGGTCCATCTATAACAATGTAAACAAAGTCAAATACAATGTAGGTTTATATTTGATTAATAAATAAACTGAAAACGTACTTTTTTGTTATTTTTGTCAGATGTCTAAAAGTTTATTTTATCAGTTTAGTTCAGTGTGCATGCGATTTAAAAATCAAAATTAGCTTAATTTTTTAATATTAATTATTTATTAGGTAGGGGAAACCTAATCATTTAAGAATCAATTATTGGTACTTTTAAGAGTAAATGTCAGCTGTACCAATAACCAATAAAGGAGTTTAGAGACAACTCCTATATTGGTTATTAAAGGAAAAGTACTTTTTACTTTTGAATGCATACCGATTTTTCGAACTAAAATCTTCTCTAAAATTTATTTCGTCCTCAACAGAATTCAGTAAGTAGCACATAATTAATGAAATAGTAGGCAATAAGCATATAAGTAGCTCAGCTAGATTGCAACTCCCGTTATTAAGTAGCTGCGCTGGTATTCTGCTAAGACCAAAGTGACGACACGAACATTAACACTACACCATCTGAAAGAAAAATCTAAATGATATTTAAAACCGCATCGAAATTCAGTGAGAAATATAGAAGATCTAAGCGTACAAACTACAGACAGCGGGAGCGACTTTATCTATGTAAAGAACAACATTTTCACATGTTGCGAAAGACAAAGCTGTAAAAAATGTGATTTTTTTTTCTTTTTAAAAAAGACGACTCCCACATTAGGGGTACAAGCCCTGTGTCGCGGGGGACTTACCAAATATACAAGTCACGGACACACACAAAGTGGTGTCCGTGTGGGAATCGAACCCTCTTGTGTAGCAGTCGGACACACTCCCATTTTGTTTGTTACCATACTGTTCTATTTGCACAACTCAACTATATCAATTTTTAAAATTTCAGTTGTTATCCGAACAATAGTACGACCTGCATAATAGACACCGTTTGTTGTTTCCTGTATGAGTGTACTTTGTGATCGTAAATCCAATATTCTGCAAAAATGTACGTGAAACGGATTTCCTAGTGCAGTTTTTTTATCATACAAGCATGAAATTCGGGCGAGGCATAAATACCTAAGGACCAACGCATTATGTATAGATTAACTTCACTGCCCAATGCAGTCATCCATATGTCAAATATTAGGCACCATTCCGACCAACGGCGAGAAAAAGAGTAGCGAGTAGCGATTTTATCGCTCAAGACACGTATATACTTATGTAGATTCCGTGTAAACAAAAGAGATACAGATATTAATACGTAATCGATGAGTGTTCATACTGCCGGCGAGTACTCGCTCTATACTGAATCTCTTTTGTTTACACGGACAGGATCTACAAAATACATCTAATGTACATGTCTTGAGCGATAAATCGCAACTCGCTTCTCGCTCATCGTCGTTGGTGGGACAGTGCCTTATGCCTATTTTATTGTCTGTCATACCTTGTAGCCAAATAAGACGGCAAGCAGAATATGTTTTAACAACGTTGATATACAGAACAGGCAGGATCCCAATTAGGTAATCATAAACATTTGCAGAAAGTTGTGAAATCTAGTGTTAAAACCTACGTGAAACGAATTCCCTGTAGCTGTGTTTTTATCTTACAGACATTAAATTCTTGCCTAAAATTTAAACTAGAAGGTAGAAAATTAGCACCTGGGAAATCGAGCTTCGCTGGTGAAAACTCGCAGACCTTTTCCCAGAGGTGAAGACTAATTTAATTATAGACTCGCATCCGAAAAGCTAGAACTAGTTTCTGTGAGTCGACTGCGTTTGTTACGACAACTTGAAAAACATAAGAAGTTTTTTTTCACGGCCGGTGCAACCTGATCGAAACGTCAAGCTATTTTAAGGTAAATAATGCGCGTCAATACCCGTTTAATAAATAGTTATAAGTAGTTTTACGAAACTTAAGTAGTATGTCTCCAGTAGTCAGCATTCTTAGGGGAGGATTTAGGGGTTCCAACCCCCCCCCCTCCCCCCACGAAATTTCAATAAGGTAGGTACATAGTATATTCTGTGTCTGAGTGTTATTTATCTTTAATATGTACGTATATATTTAGAAATATATAATGGTTACCTGGTTTCCATAGTACAAGTTCTGCTTAGTTTGGGATCAGATAGCATCGTGTGAGTTGTCCCAAGATAATATATTATATTATTTACTGAGCCTCCTTTGGCCGACTTTTAATCAATTTTACTACCTAACCCCTCCCCCATTACGCCCTCCCCCCCTAGTAAATTGATCCTGGGTACGCCTATGCTCAAACCAGTTTGATCGGAACGCATCACGAGATTCCGGGTTCATAAAGAATGTGTTGTGTTATTGAACGCGTTATTGTGATTAAGGCGCTGACAACAGCCAAATAGGCTTATCCTAAACATTTTTTTAGCCAAATCTACGTAGCTTGTGACGGCAGAAAAAATATATGTTAATTTTGAACATATTTTTAAGAACCCTGTTGTATTCAAAACACGAATTTGATTTTTTTTCTCGATAAAAAAAAAATAAGTACAAACTAACCTCTTAAAATGATCTTCTAACAAAAATATCTGTATTACTTAACAACGTACGTTGGTAAAATAATTAACAATAACGTATCATGTTATAATACAGAATCTGGTTGTTTTTTATTTTCGACTACTCGACTTATTTTCAAGTAATTAATTGTTTTATGGTTTATAATTAGTTACGAGCGCTGCGTGATCGCGCTTCTCTTTCTTTTATAAGCAATCTGACAGTGATCGCAGAGACGCGCAGCTAGACGGACGTATGTCGCTTTGCCTCGCCATCCATTCACTTCATATTTTGTTTGTTGTTTGAAAAATTATACACATTGGTAAAGAATATAAGTTTAATCAATATACTATTAATTTATACTATCTAAGTTGTTAATTTAAATATACTTAGTTCTAAGTTTAAAAATATTTGTTACTATAATTGGGAAACAAAACAAAAATGTCGGAGGCCAGCAAAAAGCGCTTCTATACCAACAAACAAAAACATCTCATGGAAGTAGTAAAGTAAGTATTATATTTTTCATATTGACAAAATATTGCACGAACAGAAGTGAAATCGTAACCAAACCAAAAAGTTACACTAAGCTGTTTTGTACAACGTATAGCGAAAATTCATCTGCAACTGTGAAGCTCGTTTGGTCTAGCGGTATCTGCGTTGGTTCAGAATATTAAGTATCGAGTTCGAAACCTAGGTTCGCCTGTTCAATTTTTGTATTTATTTTTAATATTTTCTTTTATCTTTTCAGTAAAAAGAGACGTTTGGCGAATAGTTCAGAAGCAGGTGAAACTTCGGAAAGTTTTTCACCAATAAGTTTGTAATAAGTACCTACATACTAATGTAGATAATAATTTTATTATATAAATTACATTAACACATTACACAAAAAGAATCGCCACATGGACAAAGAGGATCCCCTTTACATTTTAGAAAGATAGTTACAAACAAATATAATGATAAACTATCACATTTGCATAGACCTACGACTATCTTAGAACTGGCCTAATAGGAAAATACTCCTAAAATACTTGTAGCTTTATCCATTGTTTCTTGCCCTTTCCATACAAATAGTTGTGTAGCTTTTAGTATTTTTTACCTATATATGGCGATCTATACATACTGAAGTGTCTGTTCCTAATGTCAAAATAGCAGTTTTTTACTAAATGCTATGAAAGTACGCATAGTACTTAAAACAAAAATACAGTTTTTTTTTTATCTGGCTGTCTGTCTGTGTGTTTGTTTCGACAAATCTCCAAAACGGCTGTACGGAGATTGACAGGACTCACTGTCAGACAGCTAATGATGTAAGGAGTAACTTAGGCTACGTCCACAGCTAGTCTACAGCTAGTCAGACATAATAGGTAAGATTAGTGCTGAAGAAAGTTTTTCTAAGTTTAAATGTAATAAATATTTTGTACAGATTAGGAAATGTGGCTGTTGCAGTTACATTAGAAAGTGATGTTATAATTCCTCTAGAAAATGTTACCAGGTAAAGATGATGCCCAAGTGATATGAAACTTCCTCATGATCGTTCTTATACTTCTTATGTTATTGTGAGTCATAGTTTTTTTCCATCACTGGTTTGAAGTATCGGCAAAGGTATCTGAGACAGTTGAATCCACCGATAATATTCCTAAACTTGAGGTAAATATTATTATTTTGAACAGGTTGTCGAAGATAAAATCTGGCAGTTAGTATTTAGTTACTAACGCATAGGTAAGCTTTAAGTATTATTTTTTTTAGACTGCTACAAGTCACCCTGCACAACAAAAAATCCTTATAAATATTATTATTACATCGGACGACGAATAAACTTATCGCATTTATTTTTAAATCTTCAGAATATTTCTCGCCCTTACCCCTAAACCCTTGGGTTGTAATTTAAAACACATTAATTTGGTAGGAGAAAACATAAATGGATTCTTGTCGAAGTTCACTCTTTTGTGTAGGATGTGCAATTTAAAATTTATCATTAAAAGTGATTCCAGTGACGAAAATTATTTACCAGTCAATTATTGTGCTGTAGCAGGTATGTTATCAATTTTCGGAGGACTTCAAACTTGGAAGAATTTTCTTCAGCTCTAAATTTACCTTATGTCAAATAAATAATAATATTATTAATAAAAAATAATATATATTATTAACTATCTGTGCAAATAAATAAAATTGAAGAGTCTGTTTGTAATATCAAAATAACAGTTTTATGCATATATATTAATTATTATGGATAACATACCTATATTCATAATAATTACTGATAACAAAAATACAGTTTTTTTTTGTCTGTCTGTCTGTCTGTTTGTTCCGGCAAATATCCGAGAGCAAATAAATTATAATTATGCGAAAATATTTAAAATGTTGCTATTATATTTTCGAGTTTTATTTTTCTTTCTTTTATATTGTTTTGAAGTTCATAGCAAATAAAGTCTCCTGAAATAATAAAAAATACAAACGTATAAAAAATATTTATTGTTTTTTTTAATCGCCCTGTCTAATTTATTTCTAGTTCTTCATATAGAACAAAAAATAAAGCGCCATCTATTGGTTTATTGTTTATTATTGACCGCGTCCTTGTGTTGGTAGTTCGCTGTTTTTACCGTCCTTTATCAATGGCACTAGGACATCGGAGAAATAGTGGGCGTGGCTAAAATAGTGAAACATCGAAGTTCAGTAGCTGTTGTCAGCGTCTTAAGCATTCGGAGCAATATATACGATAAACCGATATATTGGAACGATCCTTATCGCGCGTTGTGAAAGGGGGCTAGACGGAAAAAAATCTCACGAAAAGTTGTAACGACACTTTTTGACACACACAAGCCGTGCGGCGTGCGCGTAAGATATGAACATCTAATTTGACGAAGAAGTCACCTGTCGATTTGGTCTAGAGGCATAAATTCGGTATACAGTATTGGTGACAATTGTGTAGTTGTGGGTTAATTTCGTTTCGTCTTTCTATTTCGCATTGAACAGTGTGGTGTTGCGAAGTTTATAAAAAAAATAAAATAAGATAAGAATTTCGTTCCATCCGGGTGTCCCTTGACACCTCTCAAGTATTTTTTTTAAATTATAACACAAGCAACTGCCTTTGTTCTCATCTCCAAAAAGCCGAAAATCCAAAAATCCAAAAATACTGAAAAGTAATTACGAGGACGGCTACTACCATGATACTAGCTACCTACATTTTGCTGTCTCTGCCTCAAATGGCATCTATTTATAAGTAATATTGTATGCTTATAGCGAACCTAAATAAAAAAGTGCTCAAACTTTATTAACGTCATCGCCAATAGTGAGGACCTGTAGTTTTTTTTTTTAATTTAATTGGATCTTTGTTGCTTAACCTTAATTCACATTATATTTTTACTACCTAACGACTGTAAGGAAGGGTTAAGTTTTCCGCGTGTATCTTGTTTATATCAGTGTCTCAATTTAACTCGGCCGGATTGAAGTTAGGTTAGGTAATAACAATTTCGCGCTAACAAAATGTAATTTTAACAAAATAAAAAATACTTCTTATACAAATTCATAAAAGTTTAAATTTAGAACAGTTTCTTTACGAAAATAAATGACAAAAAACACAAGTAATCGCATCTCTAATTCTCTTGGTTTAGTTACCGCCCTTGCCCCCGGCTTCCTTTCCCTTTATTTCCAAAAAGTGCATTTGCGCAACCACTTGTCGCCAAGTTCAATCCGTCCAACTTACGTTAAGACAACTGTATGAAGGTATGTTATATTCTTTATTACCTATATCTTTCAAACTCTAGACAGATTTAATATAAGCAGTTGCAAACAAGAGTTTGTAATAAATAAAATATAGTCTTAAATAACAAATGGGTACTGAAGTCAGTTTTCCATAATTCCATCTCTTGAATCATTTTTAATAAACGAATTTCGTGTTTTTTTAATGTTTTTGTTTATTTGCACGTTTTCGCATCCAGCAACTGTGAATAAATTTTCATATGAAAGGCCGCAAATTACAACAGAGTAAAAATATGGAATTGTTTTTCATTTTGAAACGTGTAATGGATTTGTTATTTACCTCTGACGTAGTTTGTTTTCAGTTCAGTTAAAAAAGCGCTATTGGACATCAAATTTTCAGGGATCGTAAACATTTTAAGGACTATTTTGTTCTTTCATAAAAATTGCATGACAAAGTGGATTTTTTAAAACTTGTTTTGTTGTTAGGTGAAAATACTTATTTAATCATCGTAAACTGATGTTTACATCTTGTTACATAAGAACAAATTATATATATAATACTAGATATATGTATCATATACTAGTATATACAGTTGAAGAGTTTGTTCATGTGAACGTGCTAATCTGCGAAGCTACTGGGCCGATTAAGATGAAATTTGGTATAAAGATAACTTGAAGCTTAAGGAAGGTTATCCCAATTCAATACCCGAGGGCGAAGTCGCGTACAAAACTAAAAAAATATATTTAAGCACTTTGGTCATAGCGTGTTGAGCAGAATAAAATAAACTACCGCAACTTCAAGCTATGTACGCAACCCGCATTTTCTACAAATGAAAACAAAAATGAAAATTACACTACCAACCAAAAATTTACGACACGCGACGTAGCTACACTGCGTAAAAATGGTAACTTGTTGGTATAACTCATTGTTGGGTAACTCATTAGGTGCAAAACTTTGCCCATTTTTGTCTCTGGGCTCTGATAAAGTTTGGGGTAATAGGGGCAATCCTTATCACACGTAGGTACATAATGAAACTAGCAGCCGCCCGCGACTTTGTCTGCGTTGCCAAAGACAATATAAGGTTAAAATAAATCCCTATTAGGTACGTTTGGCCCCAAGAACTCCTTCTTGAACCGTATCATTATCAGGTCTCTCCTAATTTGTTCTCATCCAGTCCATCTCAGCGACCTTCTTTAGGTCATCGGTCCACCTGGCTGAGGCCCGTCCTACCTAACGTCTACCTACGTTTTCTCTACCTAAGTCACGGTCTCCGCTCCAGGACTCATTTGCTCCAGCGGCCATCGGTCCTTCGGCAGATATGGCCAGCCGATTGCCACTTTAGCGTGCTTAACCTGCGAGCTATGTCGGTAACTTTAGTTCTTTGTCGGAAGACCTCATTACGAGTTTTATCCTTCAAAGAAACTCCAAACATAGCTCGCTTCATAGCCCGCTGCGCGACTTTAAATGTGTGGACTAGCGCAACCGTAAGTATCCACGTCTCGGCACTGTAGGTCATAACAGGTAGGACCTGGGTCTTCAGGCATTGCGATAGAGGCGAAGTGAAAACCCGTATATCAGGCGGAAATAGTAAACAACATAAGGTCAGTAAAGTCATTCACTTGACATTTGACAACCCACAACAGGGTCCTTATTCACTATCTTTTTTTTCGTTGTCGCGGCAAGCCCGCGCTTTTAACTGTCAAAATCTTGTCATAATGGTCAATAGAAAGCTGCGTTTAGAAATGCATCGCGCATACGCGCGGTCATCTTTGAGCGCACCGCGCATTCGACAGTTCGCGCGGGCTTGCCGCGAAAACGAAAAAAGACATATTGAATAAGGACCCAGTAAACAAAACATTGAGGTCTCTGTTATGGAAAAGAAGCAGTGGTGAAAACTTGTACCTATTTATTTATTTGGTTTATTACATCACGCGATGTTTAGCCTCACTGTTTACTCTGCAAAAATTTGCCAAGACAATTTTCATGCACAATACCTTTACAAATTATAACCTGTGTTAAATCATCTTCCAAACGATTTTATAACATCGGTCACAAATATGTTCGCAAACATGACAGTAGTACCTCACTCTCATAGAGTGTGTGTAAATGTCTGTAGTTACTACGGTTCTGTAGTTTACTTACTATTTTATAAAATAAAGCATCTAAAAGCTTTAAGTTTGTCTACGATCGCTCTTAACCCCGCCACCATAAATTGCAAACTCAAAGTTTAAAGATACTAGACCGCATATCACCTCGAATGGGCCATCAATAGTTATAAACTTTTGAAATATTCAGCAAAAGCGTTGTTATTGCACTTTGAACTTTGAGTAACTTCGACTATTGATTTAAAATTTAAAAGAATTCAGACTGAGTATAGAGATTATAAAATTATATATACTACGGGTCTTAATCGCGTGAATAATTTAAGATAAAATACCTTGTCTATTGCTCGACGTGTCGACCGTATTGAGTATAGAGAACTTAAAAAAATATGTTGTAAACATTATGAGTTAACTACCTTGTATCATATCTATACACTCCCAACGCACCACGCGTTGGGAGTGTATAGATACGATACGAGAGGTCGTGGGTTTCATTCTCACATGGGACATCACTTTCTGTTCCACAAATTGTTGTTTCGAGCAATTAGCATGTTCACTGCTGTTCTGTTTCAATGACATGTGTATTTTCGACTTAATGATGGACGTCGCTGTCGACAGCCTCGAGGTAAGCCTAGGAAATGTTGGCGTATTGATCAGGATGCCTTAGAGAAGTGGTCAGGAGAAAACTCCCGAAGGTGAGGTTTGGAAGCGTATGGCGGAAAAAATTGCCTACTAGAGAGACAGTACAGATTACATAAAAAATAATAATTAAGGGTGATGCTACACGTAATTTAAATCGTTGTCCGTTTTTTTTTGTGGGAAATTGTATTACAAATTTTAGATTACCAAGTTACTCTTTTATAACGCGTCTGCTGACGAACTGCGAATAATTATCCGATAAACTTGATCGTTCATTCCGAATCGATTAAATTTGCAATCACGTCGCTGAAAATAGTCAAACCAGAATAACATAATAGAGAACTAGAATTGAGTATTTGACTGTCAAGTCAAAATAGAAATTGCTCATGTTGAACTCATTGTTCAACAAATCCATGTTTAACGGATTTGCACTGCGACCTACTTACGTAAATATTTTGTAGTAAGAGTGCAAATGTCAAATGCTATAATATATGCTATAATGTAATAAGCTACATACGTCCGTTTCATTTAATACAGACAGACCCTATTGTGAAAGGTTTCTCAAGAGTTTGCCTTTGTGCCAAGTGAGGGAATGTTTCGTTATAACAAAATCGGTTCTATCCGGAACTGTTTAGCCCCCAAGGAACACAACGTAGATTTGATTTGGTACGCGGAGATAATCGAAGCCATTTGAACTTACTGAAGCTTTTTAGTTAATTGGTAACATTGTTTGACGGTGGGGCAATGGGAGTCAAGTCCTTAGGGCGAATGGAGCGGTCGTTCCAGGCTCCATAGATCAGGGGGCGCGAAAAGCGACCTCCGGCCAAGGAATCTAGGGCGTTAAATGTACCTATTTGTAATAAATATATTTGTAAGGGTTACTAAATTCGAACCGCACTCCCGTCGCGCCATGTACTTTTTTTTTAAAGATAACTAGCAATGTGGATTTGATTGGGTACCACATTACTAGCAATCTTGTTAACCCCTCCAGCTAAGCTCAATGGTTTGTGTTAGGAGTGGGTTCACGTCGGTAGTTTAATGGGTAAGACTCACGATTGCGAGTCCGATGCCTTGCGTGCTACCGCCGCTTGAATATAGGTGGTATTGGGTGAGAGATTGCCACCTACCCGTCGTACATCGCGCGATGAACTTAGGCGGTATCAGGTTTCTCATACTTGACCAATATCGAGGCGCCAAAATTTGATCTAGCTCCAACCAAAATCTGGCCGTGGGCCGATACTGGTGGGATTGTGTATGATTGCTGCTTTGCTAGTCGTAGGTTTGATTATCACACGGGACACGACTTCGTGGGATCCACAAACTATTGTTGTAAGTCTTTTTTTTAAAGATAACTCGCAATGTGGATTTGATTGGCTACCACATTACTAGCAATCTTGTTAACCCCTCCAGCTAAGCTTAAAGGCTTGTGTTAGGAGTGGGTTCACGTCGGTAGTATAATGGGTAGGATTCGAACCCGCGACCTCACGATTGCGAGACCGATGCCTTAGCCATTAACCTACCGCCGCTTATACGGCTACATATATTATGTTTGTAAAGACTTCCTTGCGACAAAGCGCGTAAATTCTAGCGTGGATAAACACTATTTGAATGGACTGTAAGAAATATAGGAATTTATTAACCCCGCCCAGGTCGGTATAAAAATCAATCAAAATTGGTAATATAAGTATCACTTATAACACTTCCCCGTATAAAAACATTTCGGTAAAATTCTCAAAGAAATACATATACCTTTTTTTCAAAATTGAATTTTCTACTCTAAAAAAAGAAAAGATTCTTTAAAAGAAGTTCTATCGAAAGTCCGGGCTGCATATTTTCCCTAGGTACCTACTTACATAGCCGTCATATTAACGACCTTACCTACATATCTTACAAAACATAATAGGAATTTTCTTCGCAATTGACTTTATTATTTTTCCGAGTGAACTCCTTATGCCATTCCCCTCCTAAGCTTCTCGGACCTTTCAATAACAATATTTTAGTGTAAAATATTTTTTTTTTTCAGTACATTTCACACACCCCTTACCTAGACGTAATGCATTGCCTTTAATATTATTAAAAATTGACTAATTACCAATAACTTCATGTTATTTATCATTTTAATAATAACACATAAATTAAAAAGTTGTAATATGTGTTACTCAAACACTTTTAAAAGCTAAAATGTTAAGGCAAAGACGCGGAAATTATCGTGTTGTATATTAATATATTGATACGCTCGAACCTAAATCGAATCGTGCACCTAAGGGGGCTAGTGCTGTCGTAATCTATACCTAGGGTGCTCCCTCGCCGCGAGCATTTGCCTGTAATGTAACGTTACAGATCCGAGAATGCGCAACCTGTAATGATACAATCTGTAATATTTTCATACAACATGTAACAAAATTTAACGATCACTTCGAAAATCGAATCATAAATGTTATATTACAGCAGTATGCTCTTAGTGACGGAGGGCCTTATTACTAAAGATTACCGCCCTATAAAGCATTCAAGCAAATCAAACACAATGATGCTCTACTTTAACCTTATATTATCCAATTTTAAAAGTTCTAAACCGATTTTAATTAAATTTCGTTTGAAAGTACTATGATGATTGAGGGATATAGCAATAACCATTATTCAATAGGGGCGGAGATTCGGGTCTTATAAATTTACAACGGCTATGGCCCTTGTTTATAAGTAGCACTGTAGTACCCGAGTATGAACATCCATCATGCCCGAGAACGGAGGTATTTTTAATATGTAATGTTTTTATAAACACCTACCCACACATAGCACCGACACAACCCACTTGTGGTTATAATCGCATCACTCTGGAAGGGTAAATTACGGGTTTCGTCTCAGGAATGAGGTATGGAGTGGATATGGATATAAAATTGTGTGGGCGGGTGTTAATTTTTCAATTTCAAAACGTTGGTTTATGATATTACGGGTTGAAGATTTTTTTTCATGAAAATGCGCAATTTATATTTACTTTAATCCTTCGTTTTATTTTAGTATCGCTTTGATATTTTTTTAATAAACTACGAGTAGCACAGCGTGGTGCTGCAACTGCTATTCAAGAGGTTGTGGATTCAATTCCCGCGAGGGACACTACTTTGTGTAATCCTCAAATTTTTGTTCCGTGTCTGTTTGTACTTTGTATTCGTGATATTTATAAAGTCTGTGGACTTTTAAAAAAAACAAATGTGAGAGCATTGTTCAAAAAAATACATAAAATATTTAGAACTTTTAATTCGAATTTTTAATATGTCATTTTAATTTGAATCTCATAATCATAATGTACTTATATAATTTAAATGTATTATTTATGTAAATATGTGTTGTCCTACAATGTAATGATTAACACATAATAATATTATATTACATAACGGCAATTATTATTAATTCTACTGTACCTACTTAAGTAGTCATTCCTCAATGCGTTGCGTTGCCCTCGTGGTATTTGGTTACCGCATGCGTATGTATTATATTAATCCAGAATTCAAAGTGTGCTAAATTTCATACATTTTGGTTAAGCGGATTAGCGTTATTAGGTAATTGATATTCACATAACATTATGGGCCAGCGCAGCACAAAAGTAAAGGCGCGGTTTCAGAACCAGTACTTAGGTAAGAAGAAATTCAATATCTAACGGCCAATGTCAATAACTTATCATTTGTGCGGTCAATAGAGAGATAAGCTTTTGGGTTTTTAATAATAATAATAAAAATTCTTTATTGTCTTAGAAAGCATAATACTACTCTTGTGATAAGTCGATTCTACAAGTACATGTAATGCCTATTCGCAAACAATTAGTAAAGCCGGAGAAAAGAACGAGACAATAAAAACTCACAGCCACTCTTTTAAAATTGCCAATGTTTACAATGTTTCTTTGTTTTTGTAAATATAAAGCTGGAGAGTTTGTTTGTTTGAACGCGGTAATCTCAAGAACTACTGATCCGAATTGAAAAATTATTTCACTGTTTGATAGCCCATTTATCGAGAAAGGTTATACTGTATATCATCACGCTACGACCAATAGGAGCGGAGCAGCAATGAGAAACGTTGCAAAAACGGGGAAAATTTACGCAGACGAAGTTGCGCGGGACAGCTAGTGAATAAATAAAACCTACAGAAAAAGCAAATACGTCAAACCATTTGATGCCATAGACAAAACGGTACAGTAGCATCGTTCAAACTAGCTGAGTCAATCCATCAATCTGAATTGTTTGAGGTTAGGTAGACAATTGAGCGTGTCGGTTTCACTTCAGTTACTTTACTTCGAGGTTAACGGAAATACTCGGCATACTAGCTTTTGTTAGAGAAAAAGTATTTTGGTATTTTCTACTATGGTACGGTGAAAATCTATTTAGTTTTTTTCCAACACGTCTTTGTGTGTTCGAAGGGAGTTAAGCTTTGTAGTTTTTAAAACTTGGATTGGTTTTCTTATTCTCTGATTTGTGTTTACAGTTTACGTATCCTGTAATAAGTTTTTAATATTAAAGCATAAAACGCTTGCTGTTTTAATTTTGAAGTTAAAACTATTTTTCGTTTCTGGCATAGTAATTTTTAAATAACATTTTTACTCTCTAAATTTCTAAATTCGAGTAACGATTAAAATAAATATATAGAACATAACGATTTACAATAAAAAAAAGATAAATATTCAAAATAAATATTACTCAATAAGATAAATAAAAAAACTGACCCATCGGTTCTCCCAACGGACAACAGATAACCCATTTTTTCAGGTGACATCTCTATTAACGTAAAACTGAAATATGATAGGACGTATGAAAAAAATAATGATATTGTAACACGAAACATTACACACAAATATAAAATTTAAATCTACAAAAAAATATAAATAAATGCTAAGTATTGCTAAGTGCATCACTCGAAAATAGCTAGACCAATTCTGCATTTTAATTCGAAAATTTATGGAATTTATGGAAAGTAAGAACTTTTCTCGGACTTCCTCAAATATTCGACGAAGAAGAGAACAATTAGAAAATTGGCTAGTAAATCTTATACCCCCTTTTTCTTTATCCCATCGTAATGAAGGGACAAAATGCCTTATATGAATTAAACTTATTGCCAATGAAGCAGTAGAAAAAAAGTTAAGCGCAGAACAAACTAAAAACATCCAGAACCTAATAGCCGGAACATACTAAAAAAATCCAAACATTACCTATGTAGCCAACTTTTTAAAAGTCCAAAAGTTTAATATAATTCTCTCAGGTAACGTTAAATCTAACTCGTTCCTTGTTCCTGGGCGATATGTTCCGCAGACCGTAGTGTTCCCGGAACAAATGGCACATAAGTCTACTTGGGAGGTCACCTTGCGTGTGTCAGGCATACCAAGTAGGTTGGCTTAAATTATATGCGGTGAAGTATAGTGGGATGAAGATGGACATTTTGGGCGTTTATTACGTGAAAAGTGTGGTATTTGGGTTCATATTCAAGCGTGATATTTTTTAATCTATATTGCCGTCTTCCTGAAATGTAATAGGTAGATTAAGGCTATAACTCCAGCAAGAAATTTAGAATTTCTGTATTGGTGACAGTTTTGCGACAATTTTTTTAAAAACTTTATTTAACAATACTCGAAGATGAAAATTTACAATAGATAGAGTAGTTAGGGAGATATCCCACCACCCGACTCTCGATCTGTGAATCACTACGATTGAAGTAGTAAGTAAATGCCCTTAAAACAACAATCGAAATAGATTGACAGACTGCACTCAAAAAGAGAGACCTTCAACGTAGAAAGTTAGTGACAAGTACCAGCGGACTCGCAATATTCCACTTCCACGACGTGATACTTGGATACGTGTTTCGCCTCTACACGAGGCATCCTCAGGACAGTTCGACACCGTAGTCGGTGCCAAACTGTCCTTTTTGAGTGCAGTCTTTTAATCTATTTCGATTGTTGTACTAAGGGCATTTCCTTACTACTTCAATCGTGGTGATTTACAGATCGAGGGTGGGTGGCGTAATCCCTTCCTAATGGATTACCGCCATGTGACGCCTGATTCAATCAAATAAGTTTACGTTTGTACTATGAAATGTACTTAATATAAGAGAATTTTATCTTGAAATAGAATCTTTACGATTGATTTGTCTAAACAAACACGTTATCAACTTGTCTATGAATTTATTTGAATTCATTCAATGATTCAAACGTGATTAAATTACAACAAAAAACATTAAACTAAATTTATATTAAGATCTATCTTAAAGGTTTTAAACCTACAACAGATTCCAACTCTCACAAGCTTAGTTAGTACTCAATTTATTATAAAATATTTACTGTATCTAAGTATCTATGAAATAATTTTAATAAATTATTATTAGACCGCGGCTAAGCCTGCGTGGATGTTGGTTATCGGGCTAAAAACTGTTCTACCTCCTACTCAAACTAACTTCATACCTAATTTTAACATATATAGTAACTTTCACATTTATAATGTTAGTTTGGATTTAATAATAACTAAAAAAAATATCATAAAGAATAAAAAACGACATTTTAAACAAACAAAAGTAAAAAATTGTATTATAAATAGCTATAGTAAAACGAAACAGTATGTCTGTAAACTATCTAGAAGTCGTCCCTTATCAAACATTTTATGAGTTTTGTTTGTTCAGTTTTTATGTAGATAGCCCTACTAAAAAAATGTACAAAATACAGACTTTATATTCCAACATAAAACACGCCAAAAGAAACTCTTAAGATATGGCATTGCCAATGAAATTTAGTAAAAGCAGATTTTTACCTAAGTACGCCGAAGGTAAACATATTTAGCAATCTACATTACGTATGATTGTAATTACACATGTGCCTCATTAAAAAAAATATAAATAAAAAAATTAAAAAAAAGATATGTCATCAGGTTATTGACAGGTTGCTTAGCTACGCGAAAGGCGATATGTCATCAATGTGTTTTTATGACGTTATCCAAAGAGTAAACTAATTGACGTTATCACGTAAAATTATCGTCCGTAAACCGACTTTACAGGCAACATTATTATTTTTAGTAAAAATATTATAAATACTAGCTGTCCCGCGCAACTTCGTATGCGTAATTTCTCCCCGTTTTTTAAACATTCCTCGTCGCTTCTCTGCTCCTATTAGTCATAGCGCGATGTTATATAGCCTATAGCCTTCCTCGATAAATGGGCTATCCAACAATAAAATAATTTTTCAAATCGGACCAGTAGATCCTGAGATTAGCGCGTTTAAACAAACAAACAAACAAACAATCAAACAAACAAACTCTTCCGCTTTATAATATTAGTATAGATGTGGGATTTTTTTGTTCCACATTACTAGAAATCCTGTAAACTCCTCCAGCTAAACTCAATAGCTTGTGTTAGGAGTGGGTTCGCGTTGGTATATAATGAGTAGGATGCGAACCGATGTCCGATGCCTTGGAAGTCAAATAAAAATGCATCATTTAAAAAAATCCGGGCAAGAGCAGTCGGACAATGCTCAGTGTGGGGTTCCGCAGCCTTGAATAATTGCATCGGCAGAAGAGCGTATGTTAATGGCACTTACGCTCTTTTATTGAAAAACGCAGTTTTGCGACCATAACTCAATGACGGTATATCCGATCATGTCCGAAATAATTTTAATTTAAAGTATTTATTAAGCGATAACTTTGTAATTTTTTTATATTTTATGGTCATACGGTTCAAAAGCCCCCCCCCCTCCCTTTGAACCGTATGACCAAAAAATATAAAAAAAATATGCAACTTTCGTAGTATCGTTCGTATTTTGGCTATGGAACCCTAAAAAGAAGGCTCACATTTTACTACAATTTAAGAATCAGATGGCATCAGACATAGGATACTTTTGTCGCTATAAAAAAAATACACGCGATCGACCGGCTTTTCACAAACTTCCACTTAATAACATCAGGTGTTATTAAGTGAAAATTTGTGAAAATCCGATCGATAGGGGGGGGGGGAGCTTCGGAGCTCCCTTCACAAACAAAAGGCCGAAACTTAAACTTCACTTACTAAAACATGTCAAAATACTATCCAACACGAGAGAGTATCATCAAATATCCTTGCTTCATTAACCGAGTGTATACATAAACGTAACGCAAGCTTTCAAGTTAAAAGCCATTGAAAACGGGAATGGGGTAGTTTCTGAAACACCTTCCTATGAAAAGAGTGAAGAAGGGACGTCGTGTTCAGTTTATATAAAGGAACGAAAATGAAACTGCGGCTTAAGCTGTGTTTACACTTGGACTCAGTTGACTTATAAGCTGGTGTGGCTTGTTGTGACTGTTGTTTAGTGATATCATATTTTGTTGATTATTGACTGCCTTTGTGGCGCGGTGGGACTGTGTCAGACTGCTACGCAAGAGGTCGTGGGTTCGATTCTTACACGAGACAATACTTTGTGTGATCCACAAATTGTTGTTCAGAGTCGGGGTGTTCGTTGTGTCCGTGACTTGTATGTTTGTAAAGTCCCCCGTGACACAGGGCTTAATGCGGGAGAAAAAACTAAGTAGCTTGTACTATGGACACCAGACAACTGATAAACTTACTTATATATTTTTAAATACATACATATTATAGATAAATAACACCCAGACACAGAATAAACCATCGTGTTCATCACACAAAGTTTTATCCTGGGTGAAAATCTTAAGCATTCAAAGAGACATTACACCGAGCACTTCCGAAAATGTTATTCATTTAGCATTACGCAGACAGCGACACGGCTGCCCGCCTCGCTCTGATGTACACAAACATTACTTCACAGTGCGCAGGACAAAATTAAGTCAAATATTCGTTCATACCCCTTGTTACGTATGTTACATTACGAACGCCATAACTATGACAATGTTTTATGCCTTTTTCTGTAACTTCAAGATTTTTTACGAGTTAATATTAAGATATAGCCCGACCATTAATGGAAAACTACAACAGATCGCGACGATTAAAGCGCAAAATACTTCAAGATTTAATCCAATCACAGTAAATATAACTACTGTCTAACCAACAAGGATGTGACACAGGTACCGAGAGCGCCAGCATTAGCACCAACGAACATACTACTGAATGTCCCACGAAGGAGAACGATTGTAGTAAAACAAGGCGACAAAATAAAAAAATATATTAAGATATAATTATGTTTATATCCCAGAGGGATTCGAAAATTTTCCATAATCCTTTCATAAATATATGAAGGCCCCTTTATTACGATTTTTTTTTATTCTCATTCAAATTTTCTACAGTGTGCATTTACTAGTGTCGCATTACGTTTTTACTTTCGATCTTAATAATGGCATCATGCAAACGCAGACATTTTTATTTCCAAGCTTCTCGTGAAATAGGTTAATTGGTAGTTTGAAGTAACGATGCTTGTCTGTTACTGTTTTATCATACATAATTGTTAATGGAACCATTAATTACTAATTAAGCAATCAATTAGTGTTTCCGTTAAAATAAACAAATAAAATACCTACGTAATTTGTTCATATATTTAGTAAGTATTTATAATTTAATATTTTTATAAGATAATGTTCGGTAAAGACATCGGACTCGCCATTGGACGGTCATAAGTTCTAATCCTACCGACGTGAAACAAACCCTAACACAAGCAATTTAGCATAGCTGAAGAGTTTAACAAGACTTCGACCCACAATCCCGCATAACATAATAACCCATACGATGTCCCACTACTGGGCACGGGTCTCCCCAGTAGAACCTACTTATTATAGGTCCTGGGGGTTGCCATAATTGTCACGCTAGGCGAGCGGGTTGGCGATCGCATATGCTGCCCGTCCTCCGGTGGGAAATTCCTTAGTCGCCTTGACGACACCCACGGGAAGAGATGGGGTGGCACTATTCTTAAGCCGGTACCACACGGCATAATCCCACATTGCTAGTTACCTTAGTATTAAAAAAAAGTTGATTGATCTCGGTCACAGACACCAATTTAATTTGGCTAGAAGAAGACAAAACATTCGCTAGTTCTAGTCTATCTAGTCTATCAAAGTTCCTTAGCTTTTGTAAGGAACTTTGAGAGACTAGATAGACTAGAACTAGCGAATGTTTTGTCTTCTTCTATACGGTAGATGGCGTGAGGTTCCCTTGGTGAGGTGAACAAGGAATTCCTCATTTTTTCTCAAAACTGTTTCAATTCAAACCAGAACGATTTTTTATTTGCTTAGAAATCAAACTTAAACGCATCACTGTGTTTTGGTTATAGGGCACTGTAGTAAGTATTACTTAAATGAGTAGAGCGTTACGGTGACAGTCAGATCTTTGCCAAACAAGAATTTGGGTGACACTGATACTTTTATAGGCTAGCGTGACGTTTACCATCAGGCGCACAACCTGCTCGTCTCCTTATATCATTGTATAAAAAATAAAATTATATAAAGTATGGAGATTTGTGTAAAATACCCTTAAGGGTAATTTATTTACACTTGTAGATAACACTTAAGTGGAATACCCTGTAAGTGTACGAGTTATATCGATTGCGTGACTAACACATGTGGCCGTGACCGCATTATATATAATACTAGCCGACCCGCGCAACTTCGTCTGCCTCATTTTCCCTTCGTTTTAGCAACTGCCTCTGTGGCGCGGTTCGATTCCCACACGGGGCACCACTTTGTGTGATCCACAAATTGTTGTTTCGAGTCAGGGTGTACTTTGTGTCCGTGACTTGTATGTTTGTAAAGTGCCCGGCGAGACAGGGCTTGTACCGTAATGCAGTAGTCGTCTTTAAAAATAAACATTGGGCTCAGCTCCTATTGATCATAGCGTGATGTTATATAGCCTAAAGCCTTCCTCGATATATGGACTATCCAACATTGAAAAATGTTTTCAATTCGAACCAGTAGTTCTTGAGATTGTCGCGTTCACAAACAAACAAACTCTGTAGCTTAATGATATTAGTATAGATAAATAAAAGGTTTTATATACACAACGTAGATTAATTTAAAAGTTACTAAGGGAGGTGGTATACAATGTAATCTTTTTTTCTATTTATAAAAGTAACATTAATATGTTTAAATCAGTGACTAACGGTGTGATATTGAGTCCCACATTACTAGCAATCCTGTTAACCCCTCCAGATAAGCTCGAAGACTTGTGTTAGGAGTGAGGGATTGGACAAGATTCGAACCCGCGACTTCCCGATTGCCAATACCTTAACAATTAGGCTACAGCCGCTTCTAATTTGATATTTAAAAACTACCGATACATAATGCATTTTACAATATATTAAAATAAAAGTTCCACATCATAAATTCGCTTATCATCACCAAACCTGACTAAGAGAGCTGAATTTTCTGAAAATAGGCTTCTTTTACGACGTATAAGAATGAATTTCAGAAACCTCGACCTCTACTAGGGTGAACAAGCGTTACCGCAAGCAAATTATTCACATGTATAATAAATCACCCCAAAACACGCGTCTACAGCAACTATACAAAGTTCAGTACATTACACTAAAGTCAAATATTATTATTATTATATTTATTCACATTATCCTGTGACATGAATGTTAGACGATAAAACATAAATTGTATTTCCTTATCATTCATAATCACACATCACAGACGTAAATCAATTTAATATAAAGAGTACCTAACATACTGTGTAGGACCACTAGTTCCTTCTACGAGTTTTGGTCATGTAGCATCGTAGCTCGTAGATACCTCTACGTATTCATATTTCGTAGCACGTTGCGTAGCAACGTAAATCAAGTTAAAACGCAATTCGTTTCACGATTCGGGACAAAATGTTACTTTAAGATAGTAAATTTGGACGACTTTCGAATAAATGGTGGCATATTTTAGGGTCATTCATTCGCTTTAGCTACTTTCCAAACCAAGTTTCGAAACCTTATATATATACTATAATAAATAGTATTATAGTTTTTAAACTTTCGCGATTTTATTCGCGTGAATTATTTAAAGGTATGATTTACAACATTTCTCCATAAATGGGCTATCCAACAGTAAAAGATTTTTTAAGATTTTTCGATCAAACAAACAAACAAACTCTTCAGCTTTATAATATATACGAGTAGATTGAAAGGACAATACTCACACAGACCTATAACTCCATTTTATGAGCCTGTAACCCCCGAAGCGTAAAAGATGAATTCCCGCAAAATTAAAACGTAAGGGAACCAAGAATCAAATATTCTTTGATATCGGGAAAATATACAATTTTTGTGCGAAATTGTTTTTGTAATTATATTACAAGGAAATTTAGTCGAGATATTAAAAAACCCTTAGGCGATTTGCATGTTTCGTTCTTGAAAGAATTTGTTGTAGAAATTTAATTTAATTTTCTAGACAAATATTTAACATACAAAAGTAAATACTTGGGTTTAAGTTATGTTATGTTTATTTGGGTTTACAAAAAGTGACACAATACACACTTAGTTCTAGTATCAAGTACATGGTATAGATGATTGTGCCACCAACATCGTTGACCACAGATTTTTAGCAGTCTATATTTGTTTGTATGTTTAAATTTACGTAAGTTCCACCGTAACGCCTAAACTAAACATCTAATTTTGATGAATGATATAGCAATCGATTCGTGCGGTGGGAGTGACAAAGGCTTCGTTTTCTTCCATTATGATAATCAAATAGCGTATGGTAAGCATGTAAATAGGGTATTTGTTTTTTTATTAATAAAACACTACTTTTGGTGTGAGGGTCAAGCCCTGTGTCGCGGGGGACTTTAAAACATACAAGTCACAGACACAAAGTACACCCAGACTCGGAACAACAATTTGTGGATCACACAAAGTGGTGTCCCGTGTGGGAATCGAACCCTTCTTACCTCTTGCATAGGAGTCGAACACCCTCCCACCGTGCAACATAGGCAGTTAGATACGGAGATAATTGCGTGTTATTTCCGTATCTCTTAAAAAATACAATGAAATAGAATATTTGATCAAAGATACGTTAAAATAATTTTCGCATTTCTGGTTAACAATAAAATCTCTATGACAATAAGTAAACGATTCGCTGAAAAATTCGGATATCTGGTCTGTGGTTGTTTTGGGCTTTGAAGCGGTCTTAAAATATTATCGTAGTGAGGTATAAAGTTTTTGGTAAAACTTCTTGTTATAACATGTGTAAGATGTTTATATTGATTACCAACATTGTTCTGCGTTTTCATGCTTGATAAATTTGAATTGGGAATTGATTTATTTCTTACTTAATGGTGTTTTTGCCAGGTGTGCTCAAATTTCACACGCTGACAGTAAATAACCGATATAAAAAATTGCATCTCCGTGGTGCAAAAATCGATTATATTACAATGGCATGTGTTACATTTCAGTGAATAAAATTTGGCTAATTTCAAGGTTTATAGATTTTAACAAAATTATATGCACTCATTCAGTTACATGTGTTTACCCGCACTTATCTGTAATGCATTTTACAATCTTATCCCAAAAAATGTTCATCAGATTGATATTTTATACATTTTTGTACTTGTGATATGTCTTCACCTTTGTAATAACTTAGAACTTTAGTACGTATTGTAAACAAAAGTTTACAAGACCCAAAACACCCAAGCAGTAAATTTAACAAGGGTGTAACATTCGAAAACAACTGTAAGTACAAGTTGAAAAGAAAACAAATATACATCTATCTCTTTTCCTCTCACCCAAAACTTTAAACTACTCGAACCAGCATACATTACCTGTGAAAACAAAAAAGAACAATTAAAAACAATGCACAAACAACAAATGAAACGAAGCGGAAACGGCCTAAAAACAGAAGTTTCGTTTTGACATCACCATTTAGCAGTACGAGTTTGTGACAACTTCATTATTTTAAAAGCGTGGGGGAAAATTGTCGAGATCCCGTTTCCAATGCACAAAAGAACTAAAAACCAAGTGGGCCTTTGTTATTCAGACGGTGTTCGTAAACAGGAAATTTTGATTGAATACTTTTCGGTGAATTCGTCGAATAGTTTGTGGATAAGTGGATATTTTTACGCGACTGCGCAAGGAGGAGATGTATACATTCTGAACTACTTCTAAACGGCTTGACTAATTTTAATGAAGTTTTTCGTGTGTGTTCCAGTGGATCCGAGAATGGTTTAGATTTACAATTGAACCAGATTCACAAAAAAAGAGACGGCTGATATATATTTCTTTGGCACGCTCTAGAGACTACATATGTAGGTTGATGGAATTGGTTTTTAAGCTATTGCATAGCTTTTACCGCAGGCTATGAGCGCGGCGACCGAATCAAGAAATTCCGTAACGAAAATAAAACCTAACGCGTATCTACCTAGCGTTCGCTTAACGTATATGTATGTAATGAAAAAAAAATACTGCATAAATAAATAATTATCATTGCATAAGTTGATAAAAAATGCTATGTAATCGCTTTACCGCGGCAGTCCTTGAGTGCCATACATATGTTTTCTTTTTTTTAACGTTCTTAAACTACTGTGATTTGTACAGATACAAATACAAATACCGATATAATTTAGACAGAGATCTTATTTAGCAGTAAAGCCCTTTATACTTTTTGTATGTCTATGTAAACCACTACAGCAATACACGATCTAAGATTAAAAAAATATTTAATTAACAAATTAATTAAACAGAGTTCAATGGTATAACGAGGGTTTAAATATACTCTTTAGACAAAAGCAACCCCCTGAAGCGTTTGGACAAGATTCCTATTATTAATTTTATGAGTAAAATTTTACAATGGCCTCTATATTGTTATAAAGTTATCTTCAATTTCCTGGAATATTGTTATAAATTAGTTGTATTGTTTATTCTTGTTCATTATTATGAATTAAATTAAATAAAACTTTATAATGGTAATGAAAACCGGCGTAATTTATATACTAATATTATTGAGCTGAAGAGTTTGTTTTATTTATTTGTTTCTTTAGTTGAACGCGATAATCTCAGGAACTACAGGTTCGAATTGAAAAAATATTTTAGTGTTGGATAGCCCATTTATCGTGGAAGGCTATAGGCTACACAAGATCACGCTACGACCAATAGGAGCTGAGACTCAATAAAAACTGTTACAAAAACGGGGAAAAATAATCTTTTAACCATTATGGTTTTTAAACTTTCGCGATTTTTATACATATTCTAATATGTATAAAAATCGCGAAATTTACCTGACGTTTCGATCGAATTGCACCGATCGTGGTCACGGGTCGACGGTAAATAAAAGGTTCGTACCTTTAAATAATTCACGCGATTAAGTCCCGAAATATATCTAATCTTTTAAAAAGTTTCAGTCACAGTGGCAAAAAAAAATCGTTCTTTTCTTATTTTGCTTTATTATGGAACTTGACATAAACAGCAAAAGAAGCATTTTGTTTTATAAAATATTTGCATCGCAATTGATTAGACAATCTTGGTACGGTGTGTCCGTGATTCGATTAGGCGTGCGTCGTTGGCTTGGCACCGACTCCACGTTGATTTTACCTACATGAGTTTAGACTAAGATTTTTTTTTAAACTCCAGCACTATGTAGGTACAGGCCTTGCATAGTGGGGGTTTGTGCAACATACAGGTGGTAATGGACACCCTGATATATGTCCGTAAACTTTCGCGATTTATACACATGGCGAAGTTTCATATAAATGACCATAATCATAATATTATGAAAGTGACACAATATTAATTGAACCAATACGAAAAACGCTTGCACGAAAACAACTCTGGATAATTTATTGGGCACAGTCACAGATGTTTAAACTTTCTGCTGTTAATATTTACCTGTTAAGTATTGGTAATAATTATTATGGAGTACCTACTTAAAATCGATTTGTCACCAATTTTGGTAAATTTTAATAAAATAAATGAAAGATATTGATTTTCATTTTACGATATCTCAAATATTGACGAAGGATGCTGGATTTTGACAAGCTATGAGAGATATAAGATATCAGCTAGCAATGTTTTTTTGTTAATTCTATACCGTAGGGAGTAACAACCACTCCTTATAAATTAAAAACCATTCCTTAATTAACACAAAAATTATGTAGACTATGTCACTCCCGCACTAGGGAATATGTATGTATTTTCAAAAGCACTCCATCTTGGCGCGTAAAACGTCATGGAATGTGACGTCACGGCAATCGCGACAGTCCATGAAGACACAGCTCTTAACATAATGTGAACTGTTACGTCATAATTTGATCTGACCATTCGTTTTAACTACCTTGAATTTCCCACCCGATTTTTGGCCTTTTAATCATTATTTTCATAATTTTAGATGCATTTTATTAAAATATATTGATGTAGACACAATTCTAAACCAATAAAGTTTAAATAAAAAATATTTAACCCTCATTTGCGTCATATGCATATTTCTTATTGTGACGAATCTAGCGATACCTACAGCGTCATGAAACCAATGAGACTCTAGAGTGGCCTAACAAATATACACACATTTATGCTCACACAGATATATTACCCTCCTTCAGAAGTAGTCGGGTAAAAAGAGACATAACTGGGGAATAACTAGTGTGATTTAAATTTGCTGATGTCTGGCAACAGTCAGCTTAATATAAGTTTAAGGTTAAAGCACACTGATCAACTCGGAAGTACTGATCGGCACCATATCGCCTCGCCGTCAACTGTTCGTGAGTCCGTAAATTGGGTAGATGACTACAATAACAGTTAATTATTTTACACTATGAAGGAAATAGCATTTGCAAAAATATTCTGAAAAACAATGTTTTTCTACAATTTTACTTTGTGATGAATTCATCAAAACAAACATTGAAACTACATGATTTGACCAAACAAAAGAATGACGTCATTGTTTTGTATTTCATTTAAATTAGTACGAGGCGCATTGTTTTGACTTGTCTTAAAAAGATACTGATTTGACTTGACAGTCATCTACCAAATTGTCCCGAGGTGTGGCGAGTTACGTTACGAATCCAATCAAAGTGTTGTATGGAGTTTCATATAAAAAATACTGAACGGCTCGAGTAATCAGACCTTTTGTAGTATAGGTATTGACTTCAATCCCGATCTGATTTCAGATAGGGTCTAAAGACTAAATAGAGTTTACGAGGACCTATCAAATGAAGCAATCTTTTATGTGTTTCAGTTTATATATCATACGAGAGTTTGTCTTTTATTTGCGAAAGTTTATTTTTGGAGAAAAAGATAAGAAAGACTTTTTTGTTATTCCGTTTTATTTGAAACTAGGTTTTGGCCTGCGGCTCCTCTCACGTAGGTGTTATCGCAATACGTAAACAGTTTTCTACCTAAGGATATCAATGGTATCCTGCGAAGGTGTCCTTTCTCAGGCTATCATTCATCTTCTTGCCAAATTTAAATTCGACTGCGTCTGTGGCGTGGTGGGAGCGTAGCCGACTACTACGCAAGAGATTGTGGGTTCGATTCCCACACGGAAGACCACTTTGTGCGATCCACAAATTAATGTTCCGAGTCTGGGTATACGTTGTGTCTGTAACTTGTATGTTTGTAAAGTCCCCCGTGATACAGGGATTGTACCATACTGCGGGAGTTGATTTTTTTAAATAAGAGCTGTTTAGTTAATATCGGTTTTATAATGGCTAACTAACATCATAATTTGTAGTCTAAGTTTTAATTTGGACTAATGAGATTATAGATCCTACATTACTAGCAATCCTGTAAACCCCTCCAGCTAATTTGCTTGTTTTAGGAGTGGGTTCACATCGGTAGTGTAATGGGCAGGATTCGCACCTGCGACCTCACGATTTCGAGTCCGATGCCTTAACCATTAGGCTTAATAGGCCTAAACCAATAATGGAAAACCTCAATAGAATCTGTTCAGTAGCTTTTGCAGGATGTGCGTACAAAATGTTTAGCTATCAAACTAAGTAGCGGTCACTAGAAAACACCTTTTCACCAAATTTCATCAATGTTCATTGAGTAGTCTCTGAGTAAAATGCCTGTGACATACGGACGGACATGACGAAACTATAAGGGTTCCGTTTTTTGCCATTTTAGCTACGGAACCCTAAAAACCCCATATAACATCATTAATATTACAAATTATTATAATTAACCTCTATTTGTTTATACTTTTCAGTCACTTTAATCATTAAAAGGTTTTCTCTTTGTTGCAGGTACGGTTTCTTGACAAAGTCACAACACTACGGGACATCAAAATATTTTAACAAATTCCTTTACATGACTGAAACAAACATGGCTTGCAAAAACAAATATTTGTTTTATAAATTCGGCGGTAAGATGTTACAACATTTACACAGATGTTCACACCTTAATAGGGGATAAGATGAAGTCCCTGACTCATTGGCGACGGCTGCGAAGTTAAGCAACGTTACCACTGACAGTCCATAGATTGGTGACCGTTTTGGAACATTGTCATATCCCTCCGTACTTCGAAGAGCACGTCGGTTCTGAGCATAATCTCTCTTCGGTAGTGTAGGATTTCCGCCCCATCGGCCTTTGAAAATGAGGGAATAGAGAGTGCACTTGTGTTTGCGCATACACTTGTGCACTATAATATCTCCTGCGCAGTTGGCTAGTCTCTATTGAGATGGGCCGCCGTAACCGATATCGTTTAGAATAAGCTTAGGGGAGGGAATGTGATTTTTAGGAAATGGTGGACTTCATAGTCATGTCTACAGATGGGTGATCATTCCGCAACACACAGCCCACACATAACCATTAACGTCGATTAACTTTGCTGATTTATAGATCACCACTACACCACACTTTTTAATAAAAGTGTGGTGAGTTCATTTATGTACTATCTTTTAGCCCAGGTTTTTTTTAGAAAGATAACTAGCAATGTGGGATTGAGTCCCACACTATTAGTTAACCCCTCCAGCTAAGCTCAAAGGCTTATGTTAAGAGTGGGTTCACGTCGGTTATGCTACCTACGTTTCTTCCACCAATGTATTATGTAAGGTTATGAAAGTATTATATGTATTAAATTAGGTTTGAAGCTATCTGCATGCTAAATTTCATTCAAATCTGTACAGCGGTTTGTTGCGTGATTAGTAATCATTATCCAATCGTTTGATTGGATAATGATTACTAATTGATAGCCAAAAGTAGTTTTTTTTATATAAGATAACTAGCAATGTGGGATTGTTGGTATCACATTACTAACAATCATGTTAACCTCTCCAGCTAAGCTCTAGCCGATACGGTCTAGTATGGTACTACTACGGTTATACGGTTATACTACGGTTTACCGATAGACATAAAGTACCTACTACAGATGAATATACATTCATCTTTATAATGGAGGGTAGAGAGAAAGAAAAAACTTTCGTGTATAAAAAAGTACCCGTCGAATTGCGTGAAATAGAGGTGACACTACAGAAGCAAAAGAGAAAAAAAATCTCCAATCAACACACTTCAATCCATTCATACCAATCACTCTCCAATCAGTACACTTCATACCATCTACAACTGCTACATTCATACCATACCTTTTATCTATTCTAACATCACCCCTTGTAGGGTTTTTGAACCGTTATTTACAGATTACATCTGGAGACTTCTCCAACAGCTCCTATCTTATCTCTATCTACATCTACACTAATAATAATATTATAAAGAGGAAAGATTTGTATTTTTGTATGTAACGAATAAACTCAAAAAGTACTACAAGTATTTTAATAATTCTTTTTTTGTTGGATAGCCCATTTATCGAGGAAGGCTATATAATATCACGCTACGACCAATAGGAGCGGAGCAGCGACGTCGTCATCATATATCATATCAACCCATATGATGGCCCACTGCTGGGCACGGGTCTCCCCAGTAGATCCTGGGGGTAATTGCCATAATCGCCACGCTTGGCGAGCGGGTTGGCGATCGCAGTAAGGCGCTGCTGCCCGTCCTCCGGAGTGAAATCCCTTAGTCGCCTTGACGACACCCACGGGAAGAGATGGGATGGTACTATTCTTAAGCCGGCACCACACGGCATGCGACGTCGTAGCGTGATATTATATAGCCTATAGCCTTCCTCGATAAATGGGCTATTTAACAGTAAAGATTTTTTCAATTCGAACCAGTAGTTCTGACATTATCGCGTTCAAACAAACAAACTCTTTAGCTTTATAATATTGGTATAGATATATTCTTAATTAAATCAGTTACGGCATGTTAACTAGTCGGAATTTTTATAAGCAAGTGTTTGATTAAAATCTCATTGTCACGCAACGTTACCATAAATAAGACAATGTTTTTAAAACGCCGTATATTACCTTTTCATTAAAAAATCTACAGATACGCTTTAAATACCTTGTATTTTATTAGCCGTGTTGAATTGCATCGATCATTGTGATGAGACAACAGACGGACAACTCGTAAATGCATAGCTCAAACCACGTAACAGATCGACTTCAAACGGCTCGAAGACATAATTCCCGACGAAATTATTGTGTGTTATTAGATATTGGCAAACAGACTTGTTAGAAAAGCAAAACAAAATAAAACTATCTACAGGGTGCCGATTTAGTCAGTCGAATCCTTTGGGGGAGGGGGGGGGGTGATCAGACCATGATACTGAACCGAAATTTTTGAAAGCCAAGCAAGTGCATATCGTGCCATGGACAGTGTAGAGTTCCGTAGTCCCCCCTCCCATCCGAATAACACGGCTTAAGAAGTGGGTTGTTAATTGTTTTTGTTTCATACTTACAACGTTATACCTACTTACCTACTTAATAACAATTTCCTATGGAATTTGTACGAAAATGAAATGTTGTTAGTTCTTATTTGTTAAGCTGTTACTTCATACCAACATCAACCATTTAAATGGCAGGGTCGACACTTGACTCTAACAAAAATTTTAAAAGCTTAATTTTTCACAAACGGATCCCTAAATCTAAGAATGGTCTTCACAACCCCTAAACATTTTTAAAAGACCTATCTAATGATACCCCACACGATGGGGTAGGTAAGAAAAAAAGCACATCCCCACTTTACATATAGGGGAGGTACCTACCCTCAAAAAAGATAGCTGCTTTTAAAGATATTTTTCTTCCACTTTGTCGGCATAAGTAATAATATATCCATGCAAAATTACACCCTGCTAGCACTAACAGACTCTGAGCTAAGCTGCGGACGGACGTACATAACGAAACTATAATAATAATAATATCTTGGGACAACTCACACAACGCTATCTGATCCCAAACTAAGCAGAGCTTGTACTATGGAAACCAGACAACTGATAAACATACTTATATATTTCTAAATACGTACATATTATAGATAAATTACTCCTAGACGCAGAATAAACCATCGTGCTCATCACACAAAGTTTTATCCTGGGTGGGGATCAAACCCACGACCTCTTGCGTAGCAGTCGGATACACTCCCACCGCGCCACAGAGGCAGTCAGTAAGGTTATAAAGGTTCCGTTTCGCCATTTTGGCTACGGCACTCTAAAAATGGGTTTTCTATTGATGAATAATGAAGAACTAGAACCTACATTGACTTTTGTTAACATTACTATGAGGATCATAAATAAGTAATACCTTTTTTTCAAGTTGCACCTCTCTGTACCGCCAAAGTCATTTTAAATCATCATGTATATAACTCACGGAACATTTTTTATTTTATACCTTTTTTTTTGTTCTGAGATTTAACTACACACAAGCTATAGTTAATACTCTATGAACATCAAAGGTTACCCCGTCTCCATAGAAATGAATAGGCACTAACATCCGAATTCCTATTACAAGCGGCCGCTTTTGCTTATTTATAGTCCTCACTCAAGGGATTGAAAAACGTTTCAATCTTAAGTGAGCTATATTTCAGATCTGTATGCTGACGTCAGGAAGGTTATTTCAAATTTATTTAATAAGCACACCTACATACACAACTTTCAATCTTCGTTTGTAAATAATTTAGAATAATTAATTATGCAAATTACAAGTGTGTATGACACTCGTCTTTTTTAATAACTAATGGACTAAGACTAATTCTAATTCTTATAAAAATATTAACTATAATTAAATGAAATAAATATATAATGAAGTAGCTGCCTGCCCCGACTTCGCACGGGTGTCATATCGTAGTTTTTTATACCTTGAGTGGCATTATTGTAATTTTAGTAGGGATCTTAATTTTTTTGACATTAAAATACAGCCTATATTACTCGCCGATAATGTAGCTTTCTAATGGTGAAAGAATTTTTAAAATCGGTCCCGTAGTTTTGAAGCCTATTCTATACAAAATCAAATATTTCTTCTTTATAATATTACTAGTTGTCCCGCGCCATTTCGTATGCGTAAATTTTCCCCGTTTTTGTAACATTTTTCATTACTGCTCCGCTCCTATTGGTCGTAGCGTGATGTTATATCCTATAGCCTATAGCCTTCCTCGATAAATGGGTTATCCAACAGTAAAATATTTTTTCAATTCGGATCAGTAGGTTCTGAGATTACCGCGTTCAAACAAACTCTTCAGCTTTATAATATTAGTATTAATATAGTAGTAGTATTAGTAATAGATAAGCGATTATCAAGTGGAACTCATACATTTATTATGTGGCCATACTACCATACCTATTGATGTTATTTTATTAGTTGGATTATATTGCATGCAGCAACGGAGCGTTTTCACCTAGAAATTACATTATGACTTGTTATTTTCATTATACAACAAATTAAGATCGCTTCCCTCCTTGCCTCAAAAAGCATATTAGGGCGACGGTAATTTGTTCATTGCCTAATCTCTTTCCATATCGGCTTTCTGTTCCATCGAATTACGAGCGTGAAGAAAAATAGAGCCTACATATGCCTGCGCACATCTTTGTGAACTATATTGTCTCCTGTATAGTTGGCTTGTCTCTGATGAGTTAGGCCGTCGTGACCTATATCGGTTAGATAAACTTTTTAATACTTGTAGGGAAATAAAAGCTTAGGATTTAGGATTTACTTTTGCAAATTACACACAGCCAGTTTAGAATAACAGTAGAAACTTTATGCAAAAATACAAAGACTCCTTTGCTTATCTATTGTCATAAAAACCATGAAAATATTTCTATCCAAATGACAGTTTCAACAAATAATGGTTTACAGTGATAAATAAATATTAAAGAGATATTACAGAAGTTAAAATAGCGAAATACATCAACAAATGTAATATACATATGAGGTACGAATTAACACTACATACTATTCTCGCTCTCTAGCTAGTAATAAAATACCTATTGTAGGTATAATTACAAAAAAATTGGGAAACGGATTCCTTCGAAACTCAATGCAACTACACCGCGATTGCTGAAGTGATTGTATTACTTTTAAATTTAACTCGTTCAAAAAGATATTCAAGACATCAGGGATTCATTTATTTCGTTTGAATTTCTTTTTCTTATTTAAATTCAGCTTCAAATGTATATTTAAGGTATTTCCATTTATTTAAATTTCCTTTTTATTAAGTTGTTTGAATAGAGCAGAGTCATAATCAGACGCACCATTCTCAATCCGAATTCTATTAGACTTGAATTCATTTTATATGCAGATGAAGAGAAACCTCTCTTGGGTCAAAAACAAAGAGTCTGTGACCACAGTTATTTGGTTTTGACCAGCGTTTATTAAATACGACACCTACCATATACAGTACGATCAACGAAACTTGACCGGATTGAAGTTAGGTTCTTATCACTTTCGCGCATGTCATAGAGATGCGACCCTAAAGTTACTTACGAAAAAGATTGATTATGTTTAATCGATTAAAAATACTAACAACATTTTAATTCAATAATATAAAAACACTATTTCAATGAGTTCATAAAAGTTTAAATTTAGAACAGTTACAGTAAATACTAAAGAAACTTTGAAAAACAATTTCTTTACGAAAATAATCACGAAAAAACATGAGTTAGTAAAACTAATTATGACAATGTAATGCGTAATCGCATCTCTTATTCTGTTGGTTTAGTGATCGCCCCCTCCCCCCGCTACCTGTCACTATTTACTTCCAAAAAATGCATCTGCGCAACCACTTGTCGCCTACTTCAGTCCGGCCTAGTTACGTTGATCCAACTGTAAGATGTTTGACACATCTGCGTACACATTACATGTAATCCCATATGTATGGTGATAAAAGGGAACTTTGATATGTTGAAATTTGGCACACAGATAGTTATTATAATAATAATAATATTTTTGGACAACTCACACAATGCTATCTGATCCCAAACTAAGCACAGCTTGTACTATGGCAACCAGACAACTGATATACATACTTATATATTTTTAAATACATACATATTATAGATAAATAACACCCAGACACAGAATAAACTATCGTGCTCATCACACATTTTTTTATCCTGGGTGGGGATCGAACCCACGACCTCTTACGTAGCAGTCGGACACACTCTCACCGTGCCACAGAGGCAGTCAAAAAATATAACGTAAGGTAGGACTATATTTCAATTCAAATCAATCTTAACTAAAGAGTGGGTGAAGCCTCGGGGAAGGCTAGTCTCGAACAAAAGGAAAACACACGTTCCGATATAAACCACTACAACAAGATTCAAATACAACAAATCTGTAAACTCTGTTGGTAATAATTCATAAGTAGGTAAAGCTACAACTTCGGAAAATAAACACTTATTTAAATACCTAACATTTCACCGTAGCGTTTGCAAGATTTATAGCATCAATTTTCCTCTTCAAAGTTGATATTAAAAATAGATCTAGAAATACATTTCTCATAACAAAATTATATTTCTCGCAAAGTGTAGGAGTCTTTGCTTATTTCAAGGAACGAATTATCGAACTGTGACAAATTTGTTCGATATTATTTTTCTCTTACTTTTAAAAAACGCTACGAATAGACGAAGAACAATAGCGTTTTTCTTGACTGAAATATTAATATTGTTTTCTCTTACTGAAAATTATTTTTAAATAAAATCTATTTAACTATGCAGTATTTTTAAGAGGTAAACGTTGCCGTTTGTTGATAAAAAATACCTACATAGATGATTTAATGTTGTGTAAGGATTTTTTCTCAAGAAAATCTACACCAAGACTTTATTCGTGGTAAATTTGCTTTTTATAGATTGTGATTTTGATGTATATATATATACATATCTATACTAATATTGTAAGAGTTTGTTTGTTTGTTTGTTTAAACGCGCTAATCTCGGGAACTACTGGTCCGATTTGAAAATTTCCTTTTTTGTTGGGTAGCCCATTTATCGAAAAAGGCTATAGGCTATATAACATCGCGCTACGACTAATAGGAGCGGAGTAGTGACGAGAAATATAGCTGCAAATACGGGGAAAATTTACGCATACGAAGTCGCGCGGGACAGCTAGTAATTTTATAAAGCTGAAGAGTTTGTTTGTTTGAACGCTATAATCTCAGGAGCTATTGGTTCGAATTGAAAAAATATTTTACTGTTGGATATCCCCTTTATCGAAGAAGGCTATAAGCTATATAACATCACGCTATGACTAATAGAAGCGGAGCAGCAATGAAAAATGTTGCAAAAACGGGAAATTGCCGCATACTAAGTGGCGCGGGTCAGCTAGTTATAGATAAATAACGGGGTTATATTTACCCGACTGTGCAAGAAGATGGATTAGGTTTTGTGCTAATTATTTAAACTACATTCCATCAAATGAGTTTGAACTCTGTCACGCTTTCCTCTCCCATTACCGAGTTGTTTATGTTTACTAATAGTACGCTTAGCGTGACAATAAGCCTGGCTTTATCACCGAATTGCGTGACACGTAGCTTGCACACTATGTCGTGTGTATTGCTTGTAGAAACGTGAGAAGTTATTGTAAAGAAATACGTCTTGTGTATGCGCGAATGTGTGGCAAAGTAACACGTTTCTAGCCGACTTCGCAAGAAGGAGTATTATGTTTTTCGAGTGTATTTATGTACGAGTGTGTATTGGCACGTTCTAGCTAGAGCTTAAGAGGTATCGTTAGATTCGTATCAATTGTGAGAGTGACACTGGGTATAGTTACTTCAACATAAGTTGGCCAGACTGAACTTGGCAACGAATGGTTGCGCAGATGCAATTTTTGGAAGTAAATGGTGACAGGAAGCGGGGTCGGAGCGGTAATTGAACCAAGAGAACTAGAGATGCGATTGCGCATTACATTGTCAAAGTTAGTATTGAAACTACAGAATTAAAACATATGAAATTGATCAGGTAATAAGTTGTTATGCTCTCAAAAAAAACACCTTATTTTTAGAGTTTAACGTGTTTAAGGAAGTATGATCATCCAAACAAACACTGAAATTAAATTATTTGCGAACTAGCTGTCCCGCGCAACTTCGTATGCGTAATTTTTCCCCGTTTTTGAAACATTTCTCGTCGCTTCTCCGCTCCTATTAGTCGTAGCGCGATGTTATGTCGCCTATAGCCTTCCTCAATAAATGGGCTATCCAACAAAAAAAGAATTTTTCAAATCAGGCCAGTAGATCCTTAGATTAGCGCGTTTAAACAAACAAACAAACAAACAAACTCTTCCGCTTTATAATATTAGTATAGATAGGAAATGTGGTATTTTAGATTTAAGGGTTTATTTTTTGTAATGACTATGTATAGTTTTAAGTCGACAGTTGAAGACGAGCATCAGTCGTAGATGCACACGACGTATAGTAGAGTAGTTCTAAGACGTAACTTTGATATAAGACAGTCACCTGTCTATCAAATAAAAGAAGCACACACACACTTGTGATATTTCTTTGCCCTGTGATTCCATTAATTAATAGTATCAACCAACCACCACCAACGATAACGATACTACAGAAATATGTCAAAACGTTGTGTTTCATACAAATTTCAATGGAGCATAACGTGTTGACTTATTATAGTCAATTATGCCCTATGTTAGAAAGTCTATTTATGTAAGGGTTATTTTAAATAAAAATACTAATAACATCCACTTCCTGAACTAATAAGCTTTCACGAGGACTTCCTTACATCCTCATTTTGCGTGGGAGGGCAACAGTAATAAATAAAACATCGTAAAAATTAGTCGCGTGCAACCTAGTGACGTCACACAACACGCCCTAGACCCGAGCCACCAAAGTTCAATGATAGCGAAGGCAATGTCCTGCCATTACACTTCCGATAGAATCACTAAACTGCCCTCCTAGACCAGTGGCATAAACTCTAATCGAATCGAATGACAATCGAATAGACAAATAATGACATCGGAATGACGTCGTTTGCCTGCAAAACTACGAATTTCAAAATGTATAAAAAACCTAATGTGTGTTTTTGCACGCGCTACGGCGAGAAAGCGAGTAGTGATTTATCGCTGAAGAAACGTACATCCCTACTTACGTAAATCCCGTGTAAATAAAAGAGATACCGATATTAATAGTTGATCGCTGACCGGTCCCACTGCTGGCGGGTACACGCTCTATACTGCTTCTCTTTTGTATACACGGACGGGATGTACAATATACATCTATTGTACGTTTCTTAAGCGATAAAATCCCTACTCGCTTCTCGCTCATCGCCGTGAACTGTTTCAAATTGTTGAACATTAAAGCCGACCGCAGTTTCGCCACTACCGAATGTTTCGATAGTTTATCCCACGACTCAGGTGAACTTACCTAAGTGATTTATCACGCAAAATGTGTGGTAACTTATTCGATTTGTGTCAATATGTCGTTGAACAGGGAAATATTCCGGAAGGGCGTTTGGTGACATAGTGTTATGTGGTTGTTCTTTCTTTTAAATATTACAGCATTTCACAGCCTATTTTATTTGTTAGTAGTTTTTACTCGCATATTCGCTAGAGTTATGATTATTTATTGTAGGCTGTGCTATCCTTTAAAAACCTGGCAAAAGAATGTCGGACTATGCTCAGTGTAAATCAACAAAAGGACATATGTGGCATATAGATACACTCTTTTGCTGGTGCATTTCTTCTGATTGTATTTTTTTCTTAAGTAGTGCATTTATTTGTAGTATCAGCTGCGGAAGCCTGCACTGACATGCATGCCCAGTTTTTTAAGGAATAGCACATAGGAGTAGCCTACAAAATTGAACATACGCTAGTATTTTATAAGTGAGCGTATCGCTTATAAAATACTAGCGGACGCCTCGCGGTTTCACCTGCGTAGTTACCGTTCCCGTGGCAATACGGGGATGAAAAATGTCACCCGGGGTTAGTATAGCTTCACAACGATGAAAGAATTTTTCAAATCCGTCCATTAGTTTCGGAGCCTATTCAATACAAACAAACAATCAAATCTTTCCTTTATAATATTAGTATAGATATATATAAAACACAAATCACGACGTAGAAAGGCAAGGTGCAGCCTTAATTAGCATGGTTCACCAAGATTCAGTTCGCTCACAATATTCAAACTAAGTTAAGGAAATAGAGTTCACTGTATGGCTCATCCCTTGGGAGGCGACTGTCGTAGTCGTTCAAATATGACTGGGTACCGCATTTGAATTCAGATTTGATTTTAATTACCTAGGTAGTTAAGTGAACATGCCTTCCACGAGACGGTGCATATCCCAGTAGAGTTTATATAAGGTAGACCGAGTTTCTAATGTCAATCTTACAATATTCAACATGGAAATAAATGCGACCATCCGAAGTAAGCATTTAGGTAGGTACTTCATGGATTGCTTGACATTTTGACTGGGTTGTACTGACCGTGAATCCACGTTCAATTCTCATAATTTCTCACCGGAATTGCACACATTATGAGGATATAGCTGTCAGTTTATAGAAAATACAATGTCAACAAATCTATCTCTTTTTGACTTTTTGAATTAATCGACGAATGTGTTGGAGACTCCGCGATGGTTCGAAATTCGTGTTTTAGGGTTGAACTACATCTCGCGGCAACTAATCGCATTTCCTTTGCTTCTATCCTTTCCTGTCACTTAGAACCGACATTTACTTGAGCAAGAAGGATAGCGGGAGTGCAACTGCACGCGGCAGAATCGACGAGGCTCCACATGTTGGACGTTGGGGCCAACGTCTGGAATATCTAGGAAATAACATTGGCACCAACTTTGGGAAGACGAATATCGTTGGGACTGATACCGCAAAGTATCCAAACTTTGCAAATTCATTGTGTGAATGCTGTTCCACATTTGTGATTCTGGTTTATATCTATATCTCTTAAGACAACTCACACAACGCTCTCTGATCCCAAACTAAGCGGAGCTTGTACTATAGAAACCAGACAACTGATAAACATACTTATATATTTCTAAATACATACATATTATAGATAAATAACACCCAGACACAGAATAAACCATCGTGCTCATCACACAAAGTGTTATCCTGGGTGGGGATCGAACCCAAGACCTCTTGTGAAGCAGTCGGATACACTCCCACCGCGCCACAGTCAAAAAGGTTTGAGTTTCTGGTATTCGTTCATATTTTAAGCTGGCCTACATAGCGACACACTAAAATAAATTAATCCAAAGTAATACATTTATGTACAAAGGCGACGGCTATTTCACAATAGCAGGTAAGTATTCGTAACCAAATTAAATTTACTAATGTCCCTCTGACCTATTTGAGATTGCGTGACCAAGTTTCCCTTCGTATAATTTTGGTACAAAATTACAATTGAGTTTTTAACGCCTTTATTGAAACGCAAGGAATTTGTATATAAATGTAATAATACGTATTCCAAGTATGCACGCACTGATTTCTTTGAAGATAAGATTATAATCAAATTTTTAGTTACTTAAATATGGTATACTAGTTTTTTTTAAATATCCTTAAAGTTTTTTTGATCTGAAAAATAGAGAAACGCTTTAGCGTTATATAACGTTTCAACTGGGTTGCATCAGGTTGTACCGATTTACTAAATGATGATGTAATAGATGGATGGTTATTTCTCTTTAACGCAAAAAGCACTAAACGAATTTTGATAAAACTGTACAATAAGGTAGTTTATACATCAGACTAGCGCATCTTATATATAAATAAAAATCAATGTGTGTATGTTTGACCTCTATGCGTTCAGAAATCATTGATCAGATTGTAATTAAACTTAGTATGTATCAGCAGTCTATATCCAGTACGTATACATTCAAATGGTCAATACGCACTAATTACTAATGTTACACTTCACTAATACTAGTAGTCTAAAGCACTAATCACTATAGTACTTCCCACTAATAATGACAAAGGTTTGCTATCAAGAGTGATGGCAGTACTTAGGACCGGAATGGATCGCTATTAGCGAGACTAATGATCATTTACTTAGTACATAGGCACTCGATGCTACCCTTATTAGGATTTATAAGTATGTCAATTTGATTTAGACATCTAAATTCAAGTTTTGATAATGAATAAATTCAAGTTTCAAAATGAATAATTTTAGTAAAGAGCGAGCAAAGAAAATGGACTTATTTTTTCTTTTATCGACGTAAATAAACGTCTCAATATTAAATTATAATGTTGTAATAATGGTCTCCTAATCGATTTTAATTTACGGCAGCTAATATCATTAAAGACTTGCCAACTAAGCAGGAGTTGTTTATAGTGCACACATGCACTCTCTATCTCCATACTCTCATAGGTCGATTGGATGGAAGTCCGACACAACCGTAGAGAGATTATGCCCAGGAACGACAGCTTGCAGGACTGGTCAGTTACTGGAGGCCTACTCTAATTTCATCAAAACAAAATCTCGTTCAAAAATGAGGTACTAAGTCAGAAACATCAATTCAATCTACTCGTTCTCGAAAATCGTCTATGGGTTCGGACTTCTTGTGCTTATCCAAATATTACTTAGAATAGTCCCTGTAAACTTTAAAAAAATAAGAAAACGTTAACTCATCAATTTCGTTTTAGAAAAAGAGTATTAATATGGCGTTTTTGTTACGTTTTTTTACGTCGAGATTTTTATTTTATTTTTATTTCTTCAGGATAACAAACAATTGCGCAATCATGCATAAGACTAACAATATTTGTTATAAAACAATTAGGTAATTACGCAACCAGCACCGTTATCCACAAAATAATACATTACAGAAAAACTTAAAAAGAAGCAAAGAGTAACAAATAATTTAAATAAAACAAGCAAAGTTTAACCTGTATACTCTACGTCTAAACATGTGATATTGAGACAGTTATTATGTAAATTACATGCAAATGTCAGAAAGTTTTTCAGAAATACATTTTTTAAATTGACTGAGTGACAGAACAAATAGGTCAATATCAGCAAAGTGATCATTGTAACTCTTTAACCGCCTCAAAGGCGCTCTTTCTCCTGCGTTGGTTCTGCTCCGCTTAGGTGCAAATAAACAATGTGTGTAAGTATCACGAATACGTTGGGAACGACTCGGTATACGAAGATATATTTGGTTAATAAGTTTATTGCAGTCAATTTTGTTATGACATATTTTATAAAGATACGATTGGTCAAAACATTGTCTTCTCAGTCTAAGAGTTGAAAACGAAAATTTTTTGAGGAGTGTATGTTACGATAGCCATTTTCTATCAAATTTGTAGTTTAATGCAAGAAGATATTTACGTTGCACTGACTCAATTTGGTTACTATATTTATCATAAAATGGGTTCCAAACACACGTAGCATATTCGAGCTGAGATCTGATGAGTTACTTGTACAATAGTAAGAATGAAGAAGGCTTTTTAAACGAGTCGCAGGACCGTTTTATAAAGCCGTATAGTTGAAAACCCCGGGAAGTGATGTGATCGACGTGAGCATCAAAGTGCAATTTTGAGTCAAAGAGTACACCTAGGTCTTTGATCATGGATACATTTTCTAGGGGTGTATTACAGAGTGAATAGGAGTATTTAACGACGTTAACTTTTTTCGTGAATGAGATGGATTTACACTTGGGTAAACTCAGTTGTAATTTATTGGTTGAGCAGTAAAATGAGAGCCGATCGAGGTCCTGTTGCAGTTTAACAGAGATTGATTCACGTTGAAAAATTCAGATGCGACTTCAGCGCTTCGAAACTTCATCTTAATGCACAACTGTACTTGCTAGTCGCAAAGGGTTAAAATGCTCCTGAAGTCTCTCCATTTAAAATACATTATCCTACCTAATATTGGGCACAATTCTACCTATTAAATTAAATAACTTAATTTAAAGGGAAAGCCGAATATAATAAAGAATTACTTAGAAGACTTCATTCACGATTAGAAGAATGCTTGAAAATAGTTTCAACACACACATTCATGTGTCCATTTCGTCCATTTTATAAATTTGCAACACACTTTAATGCACTACCATATCTACCGACATAAATCTTAGAAACTCGTCGAGTTCTCCAATTACGTAAACATAAATGTCTCGGTTATTTACGATGATAAACATCTAAAGAATCTTATCTTATCTTTAGATGAAATAACGCGTGAAGAAATCACAATACACATAGGTACTGCACGGACCAGTGTGGTTTAATAAAAACTAATAAGAGTAACTACACCTAGGAATATTTGAATATAAACAATATAAAAAGTAACTTTCGCCCGCGGCTCCGCCTACGTGGATGTTCGTTATCGCGATAAAAACTATCCTATGTCCTTCCCCGGGACTCAAACTATCTCCATACAAAATTTCATCTAAATCGGTTTAGCTGTTTGAGCGTGAAAGCGTTACAGACAGGCAGACAAAGTTACTTTCACATTTATAATATTAGTATGGATACCTACACTTTTATCAACAAACAAAACATTAACCTACCAAATTATATAGTCTGTGTTACAGATGTTATATCCTACTGAGTTAATATGGAGATACTAGATGATACTAGAGAGATAGAACTATGATATAGGAGGAGGATTGGATTGATAATGGGTGGTACATTATAAGACTTTTTAACTGTCATCGTGCGTGTAATGAAATCGACGCCTGCACAGCGTTTGGCCGCAATATTGCGTGCGACAACTGGTGCTTCGTATTAAATGAGTAGGAATTAATCACATTCCAAAATAAATGAGATTAACCACGCGAGGTATCGAGGAAGATATGGAATTTATATATTCTGAGAATGTTAATAAAAAAGGCAATTATTTGCAATATGCTGTTATACGTTGTATCTTGCTTTATCGTCCGAGATAGTGTCTATATGTACAAATACCTCTTCGTTTGTTTTTTTTTTATTTATACGAGTAAATAAAAATACGAGTAGGTCGTGAGCAGTCGTGAACCCATTGTTAAGCCCGCTAGCATCGTCTATTCAGTAACAGTATCAGTGCTACCCAAATCCTCGTTTGACAAACATTTGAAAATCACCGCACCGCGCTCTTCATTAAAAACATTATCCACACTAATATGTTATTATAAAGAGTGTATGTATGTAACGAATAAACTCAAAAAGTACTGAACCGATTTTAATAATTCTTTTTTTGTTGGATAGCCCATTTATCGAGGAAGGCTATAGACTATATAACATCGCGCTACGACTAATAGGAGCAGAAACGGGGAAAATTTACGCATACGAAGTTGCGCGGGACAGCTAGTTTAATGCAAATAGACGAGATATTTATTAAAATGAAAATTCACAATGTTATTAAATACATTAATTACCCTACGAACTAATTATACAGAAACTATTAACATTATTTACAACTTACCTAGAAAACTACAAAAAAAAGGATTAAAAAAAAGGGGGGAGTAACAACCAGTTTAGGCGTCGAAGAATTCCTCCCCATCGACGTCAAACGGTATAGTGCCCAGAAGGCTGGCAGCATTGCCACGTTGTATGGCAATGCTTATTCTCTGAGCAAAGAAAAGGCCAGCCTTCTGGTCACGAGATGTACTGATAAGACGCTGGGAAATATCTTTGAATAAAAGGCGAGCACTTGGACCCCATGGCCCTAGCGTCTCAACCCCAAACGCTAGTTAGTTTATAAGTCTCCATTTACCTCTTTAAGTTTCTCGACAAAATTAAAAATCATTCTGTATACAGGTTAAAACCATAAATTTAGTTTTTCCCATAAAATAAAATATTTTCCTCGAAGTATTTTATTTTACAAGCTTTCAATTAACGTCAATATAATTACGTTTAGAAATGTTGGTGTGTAAATACGTCTTGTGTTAATGGTGTTAAGTGCGAGGGTAGATATAAATATTCATGGGATGTCGCGGCGCCGTGCCAAGCTGCCAACAACGTCGACGTCGCCTGCGGAGAGATTCATTACATATTTCATTATATGCTTGATTGAGATGTAATGGGTCGTCTTAAATCTTAAAAATATTTAGAAATGTGTTGACTCTAAAATTGAAGTTACCACGGTCAATTCACGTATTTAAAGCAGTGCAGTTAAGTTTCGATTGAAACGGCCATTTTTGTATTCTTGTAACTTTGGGATCGATCTCAAATTCGCTTGCGTCAAGTATGCGTCTCGAGAGCCAATAACGACATTCTAGTACGATAAGCAAGCGTTTTTAAGATGGATCCCAATGTTACGAGAATACGAAAATGGCCGTTTTAATCGAAACGTAACTGCAACCGAACTGCAACTGCACTGCTTTAAATACGTGAATTGACCCACTGGGCGTAAGGGTTTTGTTACCGCAAAATATACAGGGTGGAATTTTGTAATGCCACCTGGAGGGGAAGTACTCTTAATACTTTAGATAGAAAATTTTACTCAAAGGAAACATTTCTTTATTTTTGAAAAGAAAAAAAAACGGCATTAAAGATTTTTTAAAATTCGCTTGCCGCACACGGTAATCGAACCGACTAAAATCTGTAAAAGTACCGTGTACTTTTATTGCATTGATTGTTAGGGTCAATAAGGATGAAATCTCTTTAACAAACTTCATAAATTGAATTACATGAAAACAATTAAATTTTAAATTAATTTAATTATGTACAAAAATTTAAACTAACTAATTAATTGCTCGAAATGGGCTCCATTTTCTTGGATACACAAATTTATTCTTCTAACGAATTCATTTCTAGTTACCTTCAATAACGTATTGTGGTGAATGTTATAAATCGTATTCTGAACTTCAACTCTCAACTCGTTTACATTCTCATAAGATTTAGTGTAAATTTGATTTTTTACATATCCCCACAAAAAAAAAATCTAAAGGGGTGAGATCTGGTGATCTCGCAGGCCATCTGATTGTGCCGTTTGTACCAATCCAGGTATTAAAATGGTTATTAATGTAGGCAGTAGTGATTCTGCTGTTATGGGCTGGAGCACCATCTTGCTGTAGAATTATTTTGTTTCGCTCTTCCTCGGGGAAACCATTTAACTCGTTTCTTAATAAATCGAGTATTTCTAAATACTTAACAGTGTTTAAGTGACCTTCGTATACATGGACTAACACAACCATGTTTCTCATAATTCCGCACCAAACGTTGAAAGAAAATCTTACTTGACTGTTAGTTTCATGAACACGAAGAGGATTCACTCTAGACCAATAGTGATTATTGCGGCGATTGTACATGCCGTTATTGCTGAAGTTGGTTTCGTCAGACCATACAATGTTACTCAAAAAATTAGGGTTACGGTCAATTTCTCTCAGCATGTTTTGACAAAATTGTAGTCGTCTCTCACAATCCCCAGGATGCAATTTTTGTACCAACCGACCATCACGATAACATCTAAACTTATACTTTTTCAGCACTTTAAGTATGCGAGTGTGGGTTGTTCCAATTACTTCGGCAGCATCTCTGCTTGAAGCCTTCGGAAATGCTTCGAAGTATGTTAAAATATTTAATTCAAAATCAAAGTTGTTTTGTTGAAGAGGGTGCCGTCGCTTTTTGAAACTTCCAGTGTTCTTTAAATTTTCTATCATTCTTTTCAGTACAAATCGAGTTAGTGTCTGACGGTCTCGATATCTCTCTCCATACCACCGCAGAGCACGATTCACATCTTTATTATTTAAAAAATAAGCTTCCATTAAATCAAATTGCTCTTGATAAGCCATTTTTACCGTGAAACAATTATGAAATGATTTGTAAAAACAATCAAATGTGAATAACAGATGAAAATCTATTTTCAAATGTAACATTCCATATTTAAACTACGTCATACACGCAGTTATGTCGCATCTAAGAAAGGAGTCTGCATTACAAACACGTGCAAATTGCAATCGTCTTATCTAAATAGTAATTCGTCATTTCGATGGATAAATGACGTCAATGATAATAATTAATGAATAACATAAGTACACAGATAGATCTTTGAGTAAAAGTGCTTTAACTTGACCCATTGAATTAATAATTTAAGATTTCATTGTTTTCCATTCATTTAACTTCTGAAAATGGAGCTCATTTCGAGCAATTAATTAGTTAGTTTAAATTTTTGTACATAATTAAATTAATTTAAAATTTAATTGTTTTCATGTAATTCAATTTATGAAGTTTGTTAAAAAGATTTCATCCTTATTGACCCTAACAATCAATGCAATAAAAGTACACGGTGCAACTTTTACAGATTTTAGTCGGTTCGATTACCGTGTGCGGCAAGCGAATTTTTAAAAATCTTTAATGCCGTTTTTTTTCTTTTCAAAAATAAAGGAATGTTTCCTTTGAGTAAAATTTTCTATCTAAAGTATTAAGAGTACTTCCCCTCCAGGTGGCATTACAAAATTCCACCCTGTATATAATCCGTAGAGTCACAGGTAACAGTTTATTAATCTTTTAACACGAAATGAAATACTAAAAATAAATGATTTGACCATAGAAATAACTGACTGAGAAGCACTAAGATACAAGCTCTGTGTAGCGGGGTACTTTACAAACAGTACCCGGGTCAGCAGTATTTTTTTAACGTTTTCTAGAAATGAAACCTAACTATATCGATTTATCACCCCCGAAACCCCCTGCATACTACATTTCATGAAAATCGTTGGAGTCGTTTCCCTGCACCACCGAGGGGTCTAATTTGACCATAACCCGCCATTTTATTTTTTCTAATTTGTTTCTTCTTCTTGCGCAGTTTGGTAATCAATGACGTCATAAACATGTATTTCATGCAAAGTAAGTACATATTTGTGGATATAGGTCTATGCCAGTGCTGAATTACACATAAACAACAAAGGATATTTTTAATTGTCTTTAAACTTTCGCGATGTTTACACATATTAGAATATTATCGGGACTCAATCGCGTGAAATATTACCCGACGTTTCGATCGAATTGCACACGTGACCACGATCGGTGAATTCGATCGAAACGTCGGGTAAATAAAAGGTTCGTACCTTTAAATATTTCACGCGATAATATTCTAAAAAGGATATTTTTTTTAGTCCTCGGATTGAGCCCATGCAAAATCCCATCATGAAAACGGGTAACATACAAATAAATATAATTATGCTACTAAATAAATATAGCTTTGTTTATTTCCTTACCCAGTTTACGAAATATATATTAATTAATTAGTGGCGGTAGTGTCTTAACTTGAGCGAAGATAGCTTTTACCTTTCTTGTTAATTAATTTTACTTCTGTCTACGAATTACTAATAGAAGGATACGGACGAGGTAATAAGAACAAAATATAAAAACTGGCCAAGTGCGAGTCAGACTCGTGCATGAAGAGTTCCGTACCATTATTTATACAACATTAGACACTTTATTATAATATCGAGCAAAAAACGGCTAGAAACCACGTTTGTTGTATGGGAGCCCCCTTAAGTATTTATTTTATTCTGTTTTTTAGTATTTGTTGTAATAGTGGCAACAGAAAAACATCATCTGTGACAGATAGACAGACACCAAAAATTCATTAACAATAAAGATTCATTGCCGTGCATCGCGGCTGATGCGATAATAGTCAGAGTATGAGAATGTATGGTGCGTTTCCGAGGTCTGCGACAGACGCGCGCGGCCGACGACTGACGTAGGCTGCGCGTGCACTGTGACTATTGTCGCATCCGCCGCGCGCGACAGCCACGCGCGGCCACGACGCTCGGAAATGAACCTTTACATAAGACATGCGATTGTAAATCGACTACAATAAAATAAAGCTCTGTAGTTAAGAAAATATCTATAGTACAAAACCATTTTCAATATTGGAAACAAAGTTGGCAAAATCTACTAAATTATAACAACCTATATTAAACCAGATGAATTCTACAAACTTACAAAGAAAGTTAAAAAGTTTCGTTTTTAAAATCAACAAACACAGGGCAACAATACGTCTTTGATAAAGGAAAGAAATAAAGTTCGGTAACAACTGGGAATGGTTTGATAAACAGATTGGTAATATGATTTGATAGATCGAATCCAACGCCTTTGTTTAAATTACTTTTGTAACAGTATTTTAACTAGAAAATGTTCTCTCTTAAGTTCCATTTTTAGGTTCCGTACCCTTATAGTTTCGCCATGTCCGTCCGTAGCTTAGCTCAGAGACTGTTAGTGCTAGAAGGCTATAATTTTGCATGGATACACATACTTCTTACGCCGACAAAGTAACAGAATAAAATCTTTAACTCATTTTTTTTAGGGTACCTCTCCTATAAGTGGGGATGTAATTGTTTTTTCTCACCTACCCCATTACGTAGGGTATCATTAGATAGGTATTTTAATGCATAACGGATCGAAACAGTTTTAACAGGGAATAGGTACAAGTCTTTGGTCAAAGGTGATTAGATAATCAGTTAATTAAATATTTAACAACGTTTAGGGGTTGTAAAGACCATTTTTAGATTGGGGAATTCGTTTGTGAAATATTAAGCTTTAAAGTGCAAACTTCTAAACTAGGAGAAACTATCACAGCTAAGTAGGCAGACTAATAGCTGATCAAATGAGAAGCAACAAAATGTTCGTACAAATTCCATTTAAAATTATTATTAAGTAGTTTAACATTGTAAATATGAAACAAAAACAACAGAAAACCCACTTCTCAAGCCGCATTATTTGGATAGTGAGAGGGGGGGGCTACGGAACCCTAAATTGTGAGTTGGCCGCCATGCCCTAGCCCTGCTTTTTTTTAAATATGTAATAGAAGAAAAAAAACTTGAAAAATTAAAATACTGTTATGGCTCTTTTAGACATCCAGTTTTTTCCGCCGGATGAAATTTATCGCCGGTCCGATGTCCTGTGCATGTGATGACACTCATTGTAAGCCATACAACACTGTACAGCCAGGCGAAAAAATCCATTCGGCGTCCGGTAGGAAAACCGGACGTCTAAAAGAGCTCTTACTAAAGTATTAATATATACTAGCTGTTCCGGCGAACTTCGTTTCGCCTGTTTTTTTTTGTGAATCGGGTTCAGTTGTGAATCTAAACCATTCTCAAATCCACAGGAACATATACAATAGAAATCATTCAAATCGGTCCAGCCGTGTAGGAGGAGTTCATGACATACACACGTACAGTAGAATTATATATATATATATATATATATATAAAGAAGATAAAACTATTGCTAGTGTTTTCAAAGCTTATATATAAGATAAGATAAGATAAGATAAGATAAATTTATTATTACGAAAATATTTTTTACAAAAACAAATACATAAAATTAGGTAGCAGATACATAATAACGTCTATTAATAATATCTTAGAACAACACACACGGTCATCTGATCCCAAACTAGGCAGAGCCTGTACTATGGCAACCAGACAACTGATAAACATACCATTTTAATAACTAAAAATGTATATAGTTCATAAAAAATAACTAATATAGGGATAACAACAGGGTGCCTGTACTAGGGTAAACCTGTGCCACAGGCGTTAAGGGCACTTGTAGTAAACTATTAGAACCTATTTAAATATATATCTATAAATAAAACATGTAGGTACATACTTATAGGTAACAAATAAAATATAAATAATTAGCAATGTTTATATCATATTATGACGCGTTTAGGTGTCCTCATTATAGTCTATGCTATTTATATAATTAGATTCAGCAATCTTTTTCGCCGGACATTCTGAGTCACCTGTTTTGTGATCGCTTGGTTTTTTAAAACGTACGCAAGTTGCACATTTTGGCGAGTCAGTTTTCTTAGGGCACTCATTTACCTGGTGACCTAGTTCACCGCACTGTCCGCACGTGTATGTTGCTTCGCGACAAGTTCGAGCTGCGTGTCCATATTGTTGGCATTTGAAGCATCTGGTCACTAACGTGAAGTCCCGAACTGGACAGGACGTCCAATTGATAAATACACGATCTTGGTTTATAAGGGCCTTTCTTATGCTAGCCGACACTTCCAGTACAAAATTGCATGTTGGTGCGTCTTTTCTTCCCGATTTGTGACTTAACTTCATAGAGGACATGTACGATTCACGCGTAAGGTTTGGTATCTTGTCAGTTAGGTTTTGCTCAAATATGCAGTCAAACACTTCCTGGTCACGTAGAGTAGCTGGAACTCCGATGACTGTGATTCTAGGTCTTCTTTTATGCGGCTCTTCCACCTTCAGCCCGGAACTGGTTAGTTGGGTCGACTTACGAAGTTTCTCTATATCGTCCTTTGTTTCAGTGCTGATAATTACACCGCCGTTCTTGGTCCTACGTAGTCCTCTTACATGCAATTTTAGTTGCTCTGGGCAGATAATTTTTTGGACTAGACATTTAGTGTCGTCACTGGATTTTTGTCCATCTTTTGGGTATATTGCTATTGAGCTGAAACTTTTAGGCCGCAGAATATTATTATCACGGGTCTTGACCATTTCGGCAAAGGAGAGCTTGTCTTGACTTACTGGTTTATTGCAGGTTTCTTCCATGGTCTGCTTGATAGATTTTTTGAAATCATTAAGGCATTCAGCTAGGTCCTGGTTTTCCTTCAAGGCTTCTAGTGAAGTATGAATTAAAATAGCTTTTTCCTTTAATGATTGATAGTGCACAGCCATTTGAGAGACTCCATTTCCCACCTTTCGCGCAATAGTATTTATCCTTAGCTTTTGCTCTGAGTTCAGTTTCCCGTCTGCAGCAATCTGACATACCTCATTCAGACATTGTTCAATTGATGTCATCCAGTGCTTGATATCGCTGGTCCTCAAGGCTTCAACGGTGAGGTTTTTTGTCTGTTGAGACTGAGGTGTGCTGGGAGGGCTGCGAGGGCTACTTTCCATAGTAGCCATAGTTTGATTTACTCGATTGTCATACTAAAATTTACTTATTCGCTATAAATTGCAAGTGTGTAGTAATCTAGGTCACTGATTTTAATAAACATGTATAAATAATGCTAATATTAAAACGCACGTCTGTTCACTACAAAAGTCGGCAAAATGCTGTAAATATAGAAGATAATTTTCTAGCATTTTACAACCCCTACTTTGAATTAATTTGGTTCTTTATTTTTTAAAAATAATGTATTGTTTTATTAACATATAATAACAAATTTCCTAAAGAATGCTTTGTTTTGTGATAAAATCTTGTCTAAAAAATGTTATACACTTTGTTTTATCGAACTTGTAATAAAAGATAACAGCGACAGATTCTGTCAGGATCAGGAACAAGTTGAGCATGCGTAAGTACCGGATTCCGATAATTCCGGTTTAACGTAAAAATAACTTTTAAGCTTTCATGCTGCATGACATGAATAACATAAAATGAAGGATCGTGATACAGTAACGAGATTATTTTATTTATTTATTTATATTATTACCTTATTATTATTATTGCCTTATTTTATTTTTTTATATAAATTTTATGTTTGTACATCATTTAAATTATATTTACCGTTATGTCAAATTGTTGATTTACTTATACATTTTGCTAATTACGTGCATCTTTCCGCGCCTTACTCAGCCAAGGTAGCCAACTGAAAATCAGCGCTAGGTGTCAAGCAAAGAGTCAAGCCTAGCTTATGCTGAGGTGGTGACCTTTTCGGCACGAGCTTGCGAAGCAGTTACCAGCACCTACTATTCCTACTATAATTTTGTTATGTGTGTTTTGTATTTTTATTTTTTTTGTTTATGTCTTTACACATGTTGTTGCATCTTTTGGCCCAGTCCGAAATAAATGTACTTTTCTTTCTTTCTTTCTAGTTTTTTCATAACCCGGGTATTTATTCACGATCTTTAGATTTTGAGATATCCGCGGCAAGCCCATGCGGAACTGTCAAAATTTTGTCATAGTGGTAAATGGGGAGGTGTGCTCACAAGTGCATCAAAGCGCATGTGCGATGCGCTTAAGAATGTCCATGATGCATTTCTAAGCGCAGCTCATTCATCATTATGACAGGATTTTGACAATTCCGCATGTTGTGGAGGCTTATCGTAGACACGGAATAAAGATCATGAATAAGGATTCCGCTCCGCTCATGCATACTGGGGCCGTGCCATGAACATCTAAATTATTTGCTAAGTGCAGTGCAGTTCAACTCACGTTTGAACCCGAAGCATGTCAGTTGCTGAACTGCTGTCAAGGGCAAAGAATTGTCAAAATAAGAATGGACTATTCTATCTAGGATTCTAGGCTATAAGAGTTCATGGTCGACTCCTGACCAACGGTAGTTCGGACCCTTGTTTTACACATAAACCAAGGTCTTCCGTTTAAAAACTTTGGAATGTTCGCAGCACAGGAAAATATTATGAAAAGGGTTTTATAACTTAATTTTGTTTATGGTGGGTACACTAGTTATCCCTGGTGTGTTATATTTTTAATCTGTATATTTAGAGAAGAGAATAGTGAGTGACTAAGGTGTCAATGTACAGCTCAAACCACTGAACGGGTTGGTTTCAAATTTGGTACACAGTGGTTGTAGGTACAAAAAGGGTGTTTTTAAGAGGTTTACATAATTATTTAAAATGAAATAAAACATGTAAAAATAATGTTGATGGCTACAGTGTTGCCTTTATTTAAAAGCAAATTTTTAGCCCTTTGTGTGTACGGATGATTTCGGGCATATGGACCCCACCCGAGATGATCCTTACCCAAGAGGGGTCCTGACCAATAATTGTGAAGTCAATAAGTTTTTTATTTTTATTGTTTTGGTTATGGAAAAAATGGGCTTTTTATTTGTTTATCATTATAATCCTCTGCTCTTCGGACGCGATGGTCAATTTTATTAGCCAAGTATGTAGGAGATATTATACTTCACAAATGTATAGGCAGACATCGGTGCACTGTCTATTATCTCGTCCAATGGGGCCGAAATTAAACTGGACCGGAAAGAGATTAGATCCAAGACAATCGTTACCACTCTCGGATCATAGATGGGTGACCGTTTTCGGACATTGTCATACGCCTCCATGCCTCGGAAAGCACGTTAAGCCGTCGGTCCTGCTCTCAATCTCTCTTCGGTCGTGTTGGATTTTCGTCCCATCGGGCCATGAGAGTGAGGGAATAGAGAGTGCACTTGTGTCTGCGCATACACTTGTGCACTATAATATCTTCTGCGTAGTTCGCTAGTCTCTAATGAGATTAGCCGCCGTAACCAACATTGGTTAGGAGACCATTATGTCCTGACTCCGAGCCACGGAAGAGTGTAACATTTATAGGAGACTGGCCTGTTGGTCTAGGGATTAGTGACCCTGACTGATAAGCCGGAAGTCGTGGGTTCGATCCCCACCCAGGATAAAATTTGTGGGATGAGCACGATGGTTTATTCTGTGTCTGGGTGTTATTTATCTAAAATATAAATATTTAAGTTTATCAGTTGTCTGGTTTCCATAGTACAATCTCTGCTTAGTTTGGGATCAGGTAGCGTTGTATGAGTTGTCTTAAGATATTATAAGATACTAGATGTCCCGCGCAACTTCGTCAGCGTAAATTTTTCCCGTTTTTGCAACATTTCTTATTGCTGCTCCGCTCCTATTGGTCGTAGCGTGATGTTATATATAATTATATAGCCTATAGCCTTCCTCGATAAATAGGCTATCCAACAGTAAGTAAAAGATTTTTTTTAATTCGAATCAGTAGTTCTTGAGATTACCGCGTTCAAACAAACAAACTCTTCAGCTTTATAATATTAGTATAGATTATAGGTATCCATTGTCCCTCTTGCTCCACATTCTTTATCAGCCCCTACCTGAACTTGAAAGCCCATATTTTCATTTCGAATAACATCTTAAATAGAACATAGACAAGTAAAAGCTAGGCAAAACTTGTTAGCTACGTATAACTTTGGCCGGTACTAATCAAAAACTTCTATGAAGTTTTTTCATCAAATGTTGCCAAGTTATTAAGTGTCACGCGCTAAACTTTGTCACGAGCTGTATTGCTCCCAACAAGGTTTGTTCGATTGTTGTCCATTGATAGGAAAAACTACTACACGTATGGACATCGTAACTTTGGTACAAAACCACTCAATTTGTTCGAGCTTTGAGTTTGTTGGTTATAGGCAATAAATAAATGAGTGTTATAAAACTAGTAAAAATAACAATGACCGCTGAATTATAGTAATACTAGCTTTCGCCCGCGGCTCCGCCTGCGTGGATGTCGGTTTTATAAAAAATATTTTTTTTTATTAATAAAAAGTATTCTTTGTTACTTCTAATACCTACAAGAATGTATATACAAAGTTTCATGATGATCGGTTGAGTAGTTGTCGCGTGAAAGCGTAACAAACAAACTTACATTCACATTTATACTTTAGTAGGAATTCAAAAAACATGTCGATGTTTACTAAAATTGTAAAAACATTAGTGTGTATATAACAATGGTGACTTTTTTACAGCTAATTCATCTCTTCTTCTCTCTAAAGACTGTTTAAAGAAAATACTAAAGTACTCAACCGTAACTAGCTGTAGAAGATCAAACAAAACTTTGAAATAAAACTGTTATTGAATGTCTTTTCTTATGACAAAAGCCACTTAAATATGACATCTTTACTAATAATATAAAGCTTAAGAGTTTGTTTGTTTGTTTGAACGCGATAATCTCAGGAACTACTGGTCCGAATTGAAAAATTATTTTACTGTTGGATAGCCTATTTATCGAGGAAGGCTATGGGCTATATAACATCACGCTACGACCAGTAAGAAAGGAGCAGTAATGAAAAATTTTGAAAAAACAGAGAAAATTAACGCAAATGAAGATGCGTGGTATTCGTAGGTACATGTCTGATTGACAGCTGTACGCATATTAATGAAATTTAGTGAAGAAATAGATAGTATTATGGTAATAACAAGGATAGTATGCCAGTCCCCAATGGACTGGCATACTATCCTTGTTATTACCATAATATACCTGGCAAACCTATCGGAACCGCTTATATATATATTTTCTTCCATAGCAATGGAATAATTTAGCCTTTCAGAATATTTCTCAGTATAAAACCAAGAGATAGCAAATACTTCAAAGCAGTATTTATTCTCAACTAATTATGAGAAAACTAAATAACTTCAAGTTTAAGTTAAACGGGTCAACTCATTTTGCGTTCATTACGATCCAGACGAAAAGATGTCTTCCAAAACTTGGATAAAAAGCAATTTTAAAGTTAGGAAAATCTTTAAGTTACTGGATTAGTTAATTCTAGTAGCTGTGGTGGCTCAGGGAGGCTACGCATAGAAGCAGGTCGACACATTCGGTTCGGCAGTACTTGCTGGTACTACACAAGTTCGGATTCAGTAACAAATGCCGATCGGGTAGTTCAATTACCGACTTCAAAAATAAATACAAGGCAACTAAAAAGTAAAAAATTATATAGAATTACAAAAAAAATAATAAACATTTTGAAGTTGGTGCTATGAAATAGTAGTTTTTATGTTTTTTTCGGCAAAGTCGGTAATATTTTTTTGTAAAAAAGTTTTTTATTTCTCACTTTTTAGTGGGTTGGTTTGTAATTCACTTAAGTTACAATAGCCTAAAGTCAACTGCTCAAATCCTTTTACAAAATATTGCTTGCCTCGATGCAGGGCCGTTAATTGTTGAGGAGTTTAAATAATATTTCACTATTAGCGCTTTTACATTGTGTAATAGTAGTAAGTATGACGAGAATAAAGTGCTCTTCAATACCATATTAAAACTCTTCGTTTTTTTAAAGTCGGTCGAAAAAGCCGAGCGGCTTTGCCGCCCGGCCTGTGCCGAATGATGCCAGTCCGAACATGTTTGTAGCCATCCTCAGTGGGTAGTAACGGTTTCAACTGAACGATAAAATCGCGGATTCAAAACCCAGGCAGATTTCAAGGTTACTGCTAAGAATTAGTGAAATAAAACATAATAAAAAATATGCCATGTCCTAAAGCTAAAAATTTGAAGACATCCACCATTCCTACCAATTACTGAGAACCCTTGGTCAAACAATATAAACATAAACGTTTACGGTACCTCTTCTGTGAAGATTGGTCTGAGGTGAATTCTACCATACGAGCTCAGTCCGGATTGACCGGACTCTGTCAGTAATTGTTAGCAAAATAATGGTAAACACAAAAGAAATTAAAAACCTAGATAAAGTTCCAATCAGCTTGACCAATGCGAGATAATAATTATCTTATAAAAAAAAATATGTACAGTATATTGTACCCAAATTTGTCTAATCACTGCGGACGATGATGATTGTTTTTTTATTATTTTGGACGCAATTTTCGTCAATCTCTTTATCCCGAAGTATTTAAAAAAAAACACAAGTACCTATCATTTTTGTAATACAGACAGCCATTAGAGAAACGAGTCAAGCAGATGATACGACAAATAAAATGTTTATCTAACTCTTTATGTAAGTACCTAGATAATATTAAAATTCTAGACTGCTCTGAGTAGGTTTATAAGGTCGGGACTGAAATAGAAAGACAGCCTAATGTTGTTATTGAAAATCGATTCTTCATGAAGTTAAGTATCGTACAAGTGAAAGACACTTGTAAAAATAATATCGACATTGACGTTTAATTTTTATTTATTGGTTATACATACATACATATCAACCCATGTTATGGCCCACTGCTGGGCACGGATCTCCCCATTAGAACCTACTAGTATGTAGATCCTGGGGGTAATTGCCATAATAATCGCCACGCTTGGCGAGCGGGTTGGCGATCGCAGTAAGGCTTTAAGTACCCAGAGGACGCTGCTGCCCGTCCTCCGGTGTGAAATCCCTTAGTCGCCTTGACGACACCCCCCTTATTGGTTATGATAATATATTAAGAAATTTAAGTTAGAGTGTACTTAGTCTTATAATAATACTTTGATAAAATAAAAATAAAAAACTTTATGTAAAGAAATCGTTAATCATGCCAGGATGTCGACCTCAATGATGATTTATGACCCTTTGATTTCGTATATTGTTTAAATGGAGAGTACCCTTAGTTAGCTTATCAAAAATATATAAAGCCATTTTTAGGTATAGAGAAGACTTTTACTCGTTCGCTGTTTCGTCCCACGATTCTTTCGGACCATGGGACGAATCACAGTTTTTTTTTTTTTTTTTGTGATTCGTCCCATTGCTATATTCTTATGAAATCTATTTATTTTAGAACAGTCGGTAAAACAATCTTAATTAGGTAAATCGAAAAAAAAGTTTTAGTAAAAAATATATTTTAATTAAATTAAAATCAAGTATGACGCGGTATAACAGTTTGATATATACCTATATTATGCTTGTTACATTAGCAACTATAATATAGGTATTTAGTACACCAAGGTAATGTTTTATTTTTTATTTTTAACACTTACTCTACGTATTTTCCAACTATTTCATGTATTTTCACACAATAAACGTGGAACTACAAAAACTATGACATCATATTGCCGCCATATTCACAGCTCATTTTCAATAATGCATTGAAAATGAGCTGTGAATATGACGGCCTGTTGCCAACAAATAAAAGAAAAAAACAAATTCCTTTTTTAAACTAATCCCTAAATTGACACAGACAGCCATACACTCAGCTTATTAAATCAGCCCCTATTACGTAATCACAGAAATCACTGCACAACAGCACAAAATATTCGAATTTCGAACGCGGTCTTTGAAATCACCCATTCATACAGTAAGTGGCGTTCGAAAACTTCGAAGAGATGTACACATTTGAATTTATGACAGCATATTTAAATTCATACTACTAAAAGAACTCTTAGGAAATAAGTTGCAGCGCATCTTGAATTTTGATCATGGGTGCTCTTCGAAGAAGGAAATAACTTTTATTTTAAACGCTACTACAAAAATATATTTAAAAATACAAGAAAACAGGAGCATCATTCAGCATTGCATATCGGTGAGGATGGCATTAGATACAAAGCGACTATTTTACGTAGGAATTGTTATAAAATGTGTTCGTTTAATGATAATAAATATATTAACCCATATGATGTCCCACTGCTGGGCACGGGTCTCCCCAGTAGAACTTACTTAATATAGATCCTTGGGGTATTTGCCATAATCGCCGTTTTAGTAACATTTTCCAATGCTGCTCCGCTCCTATTGGTCGTAACGTGATGCTATATAGCCTATAGCCTTCTTCGATAAATGGGTTATACAACAGTTAAACATTTTTTTAATACGGACTAGTAGTTCCTGAGATTATCGCGTTCAAACAAACTCTTCAGCTTTATAATATTAGTATAGAAGTATAGATTAGAAATGTATGTGGACAAATGTATTCAAACGGCCTAAAGTTCTTTAAAATAAAAACATACAAGAGATAACTCGAAAATAATTGAGGCAAAATGTTGTTATATCCAAGATGATGCGGCATTTCCTAACCCGATGACCTCTTACGCTACATCAGCAATTTTCCGGGTGTGTCGTAACGAAACAATGGCCTTTGAAGACCAGCAATTTTTGTGTATATGTTTTTTAGGGTTCTTACAACATTTATTATGATACCTCTCAAGGCTTATAAAGACATTGACATTGATACACATGTAGATATTGAGGAAAACTAATATAAAGATCAACCTTTCGACGTGGTTTTAAGCAAACGGAGATTGAAGCAGCTACATCTACATCCGTATGCTGTTCCATTCACGATAACCCATCGTGAATGGAAACAGCTTACGGATGTAGAAACTGACTCACTAACGATAACGCCATGCATTTCAACGTGCAATACCACAATTACAATACCTTCGATCACACTGAACGGATTTTTATGAAACAAAGCTAAGAACCGTCCCCATTAAATAAGCTTTCAAATTAATCAAACCGCATCCAAATCCATTAATCCGTTTGTTTATTAGGATTACAAAAAACCACTCACGTTAAACTTAAACTTATCTTTTTGAAACAACCTCTTTTTGCGTCAGTATTAAAAAAAGGCGAAACTATTATAATGTTATCATTCTGTCCAAGTAAGTTCATATTACACGCTGGCTGTCTCTATGAAACTTGGACAAAACGTTTTCCCTATGCAAATACTATCGGGGTCGCATGTCCTGAATTGTATATGGCATTGAAGAGGCACTGTGTATGCAAATACTGGACTCGTTTAAAACACGCTAAGAGCGTGGCAAGACGATCGTTTATGGAAACGTGGTAATGAATTGGCGGATTATCGTAACGTGATGTATAGAAGAATAGCTAAAATTTCGTAAGTATAAGTTAGTTTTTAAAACAAGTAGGCGTAGTAAGTGTAGGTAGACATTCCAGTCTCCGATGGCACGCGACCCGGTGGTCGCCGTAAGGGAAGATTTTTTGACGTGACAAGGTCTTATAAATCGATGACCGGGTGCACGCACGAAAAAGTGTAACGGACACGGTTCGTAACGTTCCGCCTGCTGATAGACTGAAGTATTGTAGCCGTCCGGGTCCGTTATAGCTGTCACAGGCATGATTGTGTAACGAATTGTTTGTAATAAACAATTGTCATCAATTTTCTTATAATATTATACAATTATCATCCGTAAACCGACTTTACAGACAACCATTTTTTCTTTTTTTTTTTTAATAAGTAGGTACCTGTGGGTGAGATATGGTCGGCGGGCATACAGCGACCTGCGTGTCCAATACAATAACGCACTTAGGGTGCTGTTGGGGTTGCCGTGGAGGTGCAGCGCATCAGGTATGTTTGCGGACGCGCAAATTGACGGCTTTGCAGCCATAATTAGAAAAAGGTGCGCCTCCCTGATGGCGCCTCCGCGCCAGCACCAATACCATCCTAAGGGTGTTTACAGATCGGTGGGAGACCCCGATGATGCGCCGTTGGGTGCGGCTACATGCTGTGCCATGAAATAACCTATAGATACCTATATTATCATCCTAACATTAGTTCGTAAGAAATTTTTTTACTAACATAATATGGATTCGTCTGAATAAAATTAATATTATTATTATTATAGGCTATTGTGGCATCGTAGTGTACTTTTCAAAATCCCCGTTAAAGACATAGGTGTGTATCTGACATGGACGTACCCGGAACATTTTTCGGAGTGAGTGTAATAACTTCGGGGGCGGTACAATTTGACTAACACCGGCCAAATATGTACTGTGCACTACCTTTTTGCAATTGTGAGGGGGGTTCCCAGGCACAGATCCAGGATCATGTTGTGGGGGGGCCAGTGCATTTGACTTAACACCGGTCAAGTGTGAGTCGCGCATGCGATGGTGGCGGGTGCAAATCGTTCCTCTGGAGGGGGCAACAGTCTTTCAAAGGTTAGTCAGAAGGATTATAAACTACTAGCTGTCCCGCGCAACTTCGTCTGCGTAAATTATCCCCTTTTTTTATAATCCTATGTTACTTCTAATACCTCCAAGAATATGTGTACAAAGTTTCATGATGATCGGTTGAGTAGTTTTCGCGTGAAAGCGTAACAAACAAACTTACATTCACATTTATATATTAATAGGGATGTTTGATGAAAATTCATTCAGCCGTTTTAAAGATTAATCATAGGTTATTTTAATGTTAAGCAACATTTTCTTTTAATGCAGGCTTCGCACAGACTTTTCTCCACTATATAGATACACACTAGCTGACCCACGCAACTTCGTCTACGTCAATTTTCCCCGCTTTTACAACATTTCTCATTGATGCTTCGCTCCTATTGGACATAGCGTGATGTTATATAGCCTATAGCCTTCCTCAATAAATGGGCTATCCAATACTAAAATAATTTTTCAATTCGAACCAGTAGTTCCTGATGAGATTATCGCCTTCAAACAAACAAACTCTTCAGCTTTGTAATATTAGTATAGACTACGTATAGAAGCCGATTTTACCAGAAGGGTTCTTTTAATATTTGTATAAATGTTCGCATTGCGCGTAGAAGGTTACAAAACCTACTTGCTTGTCGGGAAATAATGTGAACAATAAAAAACCGGACAAGAGCATGTCGGACTATGCTCAGTGTAGGGTTCCGGAGCCGTTGCCGTATAAAAAAAATGATTTGAATAATTGCACCAGCAGAAGAGCTTATGCTCGTGGCACTTACGCTCTTTTGTCGAGAAACGCAGTTTTCTGGCAATAACTCAATGACGGTATATCCGATCATTTTTGAAATACTATATTTTAATTTAAAGTATTTGTTAAGCGCTACCCTTCTGATTTGTTTCATATTTTTTGGTCACACGATAAATTAACTTATGCAACTTTGGGAGCGATTATTTCCAAAAATATTCACTTTATCAAAGAAAATATTAGAAGAATATCATTTTATTATTATTATTATTATTTAGCAATCAAACTAAGTAGCGGCTACTACAAGTAATCTTTTCACTAAATTTAATCAATATTCATTGGGTAGTGTTTGAGTAAAGTGCCTATGACATACGGACGGACAGACAGACAGACAGACAGACGGACATGATGAAATATAAATGTTCCGTTTTTGTCATTATGCCTACGGAACCCTAAAAAGCCGAATGAGAAACGACTCTATTCTGATCACGTAAACCGAATTTGTGAGCTAGCCAAGTTAGTAGGTATACTAGACTTATTGAACTTCAGACAGAAATGCTAAAAGTTACTGACCTATCTCAATAAACTCGTAAATACGCTGGAAATTGAAGAAGTTGTGTGTACAGATGACATTGAACTTTAACGAGTTCTGAATTCATTCATCTAAATCGAATTGCCAATAGATATTCCCCCTTATTATATGATATTGAGTCATTTAATTAACGACTTATCACTTTTTACCTATTTATACTGCCTTTATACGGCCTCTGTGGCGCGGTGGGAATGTATCCGACTGCTACGCAAGAGGTCGTGGGTTCGATCCCCACCCAGTATAAAACTTTGTGTGATGTGCACGATGGTTTATTCTGTGTCTGGGTTGTATTTATCTATAATATGTACGTATTTGGAAATTTAAAAGTATCTTTATCAGTTGTCTGGTTTCCATAGTACAAGCTCTGTTTAGTTTGGGATCAGATGGCGTTGTGTGAGTTGTCACAAAATATATTTATATTTAACCGATTTCAAAAAAGAACTCTTCAAATATTAAAGGAATGCCTATAGCGATTTAGGTATATTTTATTTTATTACGCTTAAAAAGCACATTGGTAAAGTGAAACTGATGATGAAGACCACATCAGCGAAACATTCGATTGCTTTAATATGGTACTGCTCTTGGACTTTATTACACCGTGTATGGAGCTGATGATGAAGTATCATGTTAACTCCTGAAACGACCCTGCATCGGGAAAACCAATATTATGTAAAAGTAAATGAGCAGTTGACATTATGCTATTGTAACTTAGATAAATTACTAACCAACCAAATAAAATGTGAGAAATTAAAAAAGTCTTTTACAAAAAAAATATTAACTTTTTCCATAGATTTAAGAACGAGAACTACTCTTAAAACTGAGTAATTGCTAAATGTATTTTAATGTAAACTTGTCAAATAATGCAAAAGTAGGTATTAAACAAAGGGTATAAAAAAAAAAAAATCAGAGTAGGTACCGATTACGAGTACCCTTTAATCGATAAATAATTAATCGATAAACTCCCTCATCGATCTCGTTTGCATGTGGTGTTAACCTTTAATTCATAGTTACACTAAAACTTAAATGTAATTTACAGATTGTAATCTAGCTGAAGAGTTTGTTTGTTTGGTTGAACGCGATCATCTCAGGAACTACCGGTTCAATTGAAAAAGCATAATATTAGTATACATAGCCAAATAAATAAATAATAATATCACTATATCTTTATGATGTTTTCAAAGATCAATGGTAGATTATTTGCTGAAGCTAGACAATTTGCAATTCCGATAGCCGATGCAATGTTAACGACATCGTTTTCGCAACTATTAGCAGTACCAAATGTACACAGGTTAACGTTTATGGCTGCGTTAAGCTCCTATGCCTATATAAAATCGATAGTTGGGTACTAACACGTTCACGTTGCATTTCAACCAGCGAAGCGGCGGTAGCCTAATAGCTAAGGGATCGGTCTCGCAATCGTGAGGTCCCGGGTTCGAATCCTACCCATTATACTACCGACGTGAACCCACTCCTAACACAAGCCTTTGAGCTTAGCTGGAGGGGTTAACAAGATTGCTAGTAATGTGGGACTTACTTCCACACTGTTAGTTATCTTATTTTATATAAAAAAAAAAAAAGAAAAAAAAAAGAATGTTTTGTCTTCTCGAAGAAGACATAACCTAGAACTTTCACATCAAATTTCAGCTTTATATGACTTCTGGAAGTATCCTAACAGTTTCGGTGATCATCAGTCAGAGAGTGACGAAATCTAGGTATTTTAGATATAAATCTATATCTATACTAATATTATAAAGAGTAAAGATTTGATTGTTTGTTTGTATTGAATAGGCTCCGAAACTACTGGACGGATTTGAAAAATTCTTTCATCGTTGTGAAGCTACACTAACCCTAGGTGACATAGACTATTTTTTATCCCTGTATTCCCACGGGAACAGGAACTACGCGGGTGAAATCGCGAGGCGTCCGCTATTAATTTATAAAGAACTGTATTGACATTATATTCTGAGAGTTTGGACTTTATAGCACTGTCCAAATCAAATCTATAGGGGTACAAAGATATGATGAAACGCTTCGAGAAAAGGTAAGTAGTGCCCTTCGCTTTCGTTGTCTCGTCATGGCAGGGGCACTGTCGTACCGTATATTGTAGATTAATGGGTGGGAATCGAACACTCCACCTCTGGCTTAGCAGTCAGGGTCACTAACCACTAGACGATGGGATGGGATGATGATGCGATGGGATGTAAATCCGACACAACTGGAGAAATATGTAGTTTGTCAGAAACATAGTCACGTAACGGCTATGTTCCTGACAGTACCGAAACCAGTTTACTTCGTATATTGCGAGATTATAGACATCAGCCTAACCCGATGCCATATATCCCTATATAATTAATTCTCCTTGAATCTTCACGGTTCACATCTTTCGACTCAGCAATAACGGCAGCTAATATGACTTTCCGGTCACGAATGCTACCATGAAACCTATTAATGTTCATGTAAAGGTCTCCGTTCAGTAAATCATATCATACTACGTCTTGAAAATATAGTTTGTATAATATCATAGAATCCAAATAAATATAGTTCCATGTACAATAATTGAATTTGAAAGAAAAAAATTATGTTCAGACCCAGGAATCGAACCCGAAACTTCCGATTGCTTTACCGGTACGCGAAAGCCAAACCATCTAACCTGAACTATGTCACTGTTTTTTTTTCTTATCTTGTTCCACACGAGTTGAGCCCTAATAATGTAATTGGCAAGAAATGCCTATAAAAATTATTATAATAGTTTTATGTTGTAACGTTAAACGCTCATTACATTGTCGCTCTTCAAGACCGGTCTGACACCGACAGGTCGGCAAGCGAGGTGCTGATCTAGATGGAGACACGAATCTGACAAGTTTCACACACTGGCGTCGCAACTTACAACTACGATGCGTAGGTACTTATGAAGTTAATGTTACGTACACTTACAGAACATGTAATTTAAAGTACAAACTCTTCCTCATTTTAAAAAAAGATTACTCCTGCACAAAGGGTAATAATAATAATCTTTATTGACACCAAAGAAAAAGAAAATAATCCTAATTACAATAATATTTGAGGCTCTGACTCCTGTGCTAGTTATATAACTGTGTTACAGGAGTCAGTTGCTTCTCCACTAATTCAAAAAGGGTTTATCCCTGTGTACATACCTACGGGTTTCTTTAGAAACATATAAATCACAGACACGGTACAACAATTCATATACCACGAAAAGAAGTGTCCCATACGGGAATAGAACTCACAACCACTTGCACAGTAGATAGCGCACTCTCACAGCGTTACCGAGGCAACCGCCACCGCGTTGATACAGATTCCGATGGTATATTAACGTAATACAATTATACTATTGATGAATTTTGCAATGATAAATAATGATAATATAATTTAATAGGTACTATACTACTGAATAACTTTAATGAAATAATTAATTAATTGATTGATTTATTAGAACCGATTTGACGTCATAATTAGTGATAAGTTATATAATAATTTGTATTTTTATTTCTTTGTGTGTGTGTGTGTTTTTTGTGTATCTTTACATATATTTCGACACAAATGTTTTTTTTTAACGAAATAAATAAATAAATAATAATTCTGTAAATGATTCTGTCACATTGGTACTCGGTTTGGTAGGTATGGTATACTGGGCGGAGACCTTAACCGTCACAAGACTTATAATACACAGCCATTACATTAGGTACATATGTATGTCTCGACTCGACCTTCAGTGTGATAATAGATCACCATTCAATAGCTATTTACTAAGACATGTGACAAGTACTTACACAAATAAAACGTATGGTAACGTGACTAGAAAATTATGGTATAAAATTGATGCAGTTTTAAACCGACTCCGAAAAAGGAGGTTTTTAATTCAATTGAATTTTTGTGACTTTCGCGATATTTCTGCCGGTTGTGAACCGTTGTGACCGTTCCCATACTTGCTTATGAGGAATCTCAACTGATATATAAGATAAAGATTTTTATATTTTTAAAAATAGCGATCAGATTTTCATTAAAACTAGCAGCCATCAACGATTGCTGCAGTTGTCTAATAAAAAGAAAACATTTAAATGTCTGTCTATTTTATAACATATATCTACAACCTCAACTTGTGATGTGATTACCCCTTCTCTGTATAGAAAGAGAAAAAAAAAACTAGTAGAAATTCAATTCAATTCAAATTTATACATATTGTGTTAGTATACATTAGGTACTGTTCATTCCATATTTTACCAAATGCAAATTTTAATAAAACAATATCTTACAATAAAGAAGAATTACAATCATCAAGTGAAGATGAGTACTATTGAGCATTAAAGTAAGTCAGTTATGTTTTATCATCGAAATACTCTTGAAGTGAGAAGTAGCATATATTCACTAGAAGATCATTTAGTTCCTTTTTTAATTTAAAATTTTCTTCAATATCCCTAATAATAATTGATGCAGGCAGATAAGTAATCACTCAATGAAATACTTAAAAAAAATATCTCAATAGCTGCGGTATTCGGAATCCAAATCTTTCGATTACTTCCCCAGCAAGCAGATGCGAATCGATACTCTTCCGATAAATCGAGTCAAAAACTCCCTTAAGACCTCTTGATACGCCCACGAAAACCCGCGAAACGATTATAGAGGTAGAAACAATAACAAAATAAAGACCAAAGTTGTATTTGATCACATAATGGAGATTCACACAAAAAGGTCCGCAATATCAGTTGATATACGATGCCGATATTGCCACACGTTAAATCATGAGGGACCGACAATATAATCGGTTGGCTGATGTCACTGCGTAATGCCTATATTAACTGACTTCAAAAAGAGTATCCTGTTGCCTTTTTAACGCACTTGTAACAAAAAATGTGGTTAAAGGTTCATTTCCGTGCATCGCGGCCGATCGCGAGCCGCGCGTGGCTTAAGACGAGCGGATGCGACAATATTCAGAGTGCGCGCGCAGCCTACGTCAGTCATACATTGGAAACGGCAGCATACATTCTCATACTCTTGACTATTGTAGCATCAGCCGCGCTCGTCAGCGGTTCGTCGTAAGCCGCGCGCGGCTTGCGAAATGAACCTAAAGGTTAATTTCCGTGCATCGCGGCCGATCGCCAGTAGCGCGCGGCTTTCGACAAGCGACTGACGCGCGCGGCCGTTGCGACCATAGTCTGAATGCGCCTACAACAAAACAAAAAAAAAAAAAAAAAATTCCTAGCTTTTTAAATAGTTTTTACCATTGTTGTTAGTTAATGCTTTTTGGTTTTTATCGTCTAACGGCCGGTCTCAATACTCTAACTATCGATGGATTTGGCTACTGGAATTATATATTTTACATAAGCTCCATACAAAATATGTCGAAATTCCACCTCTGGTAGCCAAATCCATCTATAGATAGATGATTGAAACCGGCCGTTAGTCTTTTCCCCGGCTTTACCTATTGTACTTGGACATTGCCATGTACCTACCTACACATGCAGATCTATGAATTAACAGTCATAGTATTTTACTTTATTAGTGAACAATCTGATTAATTAAATATTATTTAATAGCGTAATTTTCCCCCGTTTTTGCAACATTTTTTATTGATGCTCCGCTTCTCGTAGCGAGATTTTATATAGCCTATGACACTCACAAATAACGTGGCTTTCTATTGGTAAAATCGGTTCAGTAGATTCTGAGATTACACCCTACAACCTCACAAACTTAATTTGAAATTGGCTTTCGATACTGAAGAACGGTATTTAAACTAAGGAAATTACTTTCATTAATTAGAAAGAATGAAAACAACGTTTATTTCAAGAAGTAATTTGATTACAAAATTCATGATTTTCAGTCAACGTACGGTATTGGTTAGTGGTAATTGATGTCACGACCCCTATTCAGAGAGGATCCAACATTATGAAAGTAATGGATTAATTAATATAAAATTGAATTGTAGCGTTATTGATCCGTGTCTTTTGCTTGATCTCTGAAGAAATTGTCTTCAGTTAGCTGGTATCCGTGTCTAAAATGGTTTTGTTAATGGCAATACGGTTACCCAATGTGAAATTGGAATTAAATACAAAGAGTATTTAGATGATATATTTATCTAGATAAACTGATGCTAGGTTAAAATAATAAACTATGGTTACGATATTTTTTTAATTTTGATAGAAAAAGAAAATAGAATTTTATACGTGTGGCATTAATGTTGGACTTCGTTTGATGCCACATGCATTATTATGGCATAGACATTTTGATAAATATGGGTATAAGCACTCTCGCCGGTGGAGAAAGAAACTCTATCACAAGGGACACCATAATCTTTGGCTATGGACGGCACATCGTGTGATTTTATAGTCGATTCGGGTGCGACATTCTTTCGTTGAACCCTCACCGAAGTGAGATTTGTGGTGATTTAAAATTTTTAACACACGTCAAGGTTCATTTCCGTGCATCGCGGCCGATCGCGAGTCGAGCGCGGCTTACGACAAGCAACTGACGCGCGCGGCCGATGCTTTTATTTTGATGATTGATTTTACCAATAGAAAGCCACGTTATTTGTGAGTGTCATAGGCTATATAAAATCTCGCTACGAGAAGCGGAGCATCAATAAAAAATGTTGCAAAAACGGGGGAAAATTACGCTATTAAATAATATTTAATTAATCAGATTGTTCACTAATAAAGTAAAATACTATGACTGTTAATTCATAGATCTGCATGTGTAGGTAGGTACATGGCAATGTCCAAGTACAATAGGTAAAGCCGGGGAAAAGACTAACGGCCGGTTTCAATCATCTATCTATAGATGGATTTGGCTACCAGAGGTGGAATTTCGACATATTTTGTATGGAGCTTATGTAAAATATATAATTCCAGTAGCCAAATCCATCGATAGTTAGAGTATTGAGACCGGCCGTTAGACGATAAAAACCAAAAAGCATTAACTAACAACAATGGTAAAAACTATTTAAAAAGCTAGGAATTTTTTTTTTTTTTTTTGTTTGGTTGAACGTGCCAATTTCAGCAACTAGGTACTGGTTCGAATTGAAAAAATATTTTAGTTTGTTATTGAATAGTCCGTTTATCGAGAAAGATTGTAAGCTATGACATCACGCTACGACTAATAGGAGCGGAGCATCAATGAAAATTTTGAAAAAACGGGCAAAATTCACGCAGACGAAGTTCAGCGAATCAGCTAGCATAACAATAGCTCCATAATACCTATAGGAATATCTACCTAACATAAAAGAGAAAACGTGCAAATGATATCTCTGTTATTGATAGCAGTTGTAGGGAGGCTACGGTAAGTGGTTACAAAGCGGGTCCCTTATTTGCCACCTTTGTATTCAATAAAAGATTTCCAATATCGTTTTATTTGCTGACACTTGACAAGGTAAGTACTGACCAAGCGAATCCCGTTTCAGATCTATTTGATACTTTGTATCATCGAAGTAAAGTATCTATGGCTTCTCGACTTGATTACGACTAAGAGTACAGTCAACAGCGACGGAACCTAAATGATAATTGCTATGCTCCATAAAAGCGAACTTTTTGTCGATTCAAATGAGGCAAAATGGCGACACAATTTAAAAACTGAACATAACATAAATTTGATAAAGAATGTTTGCAATAATAATATTCAAGTAATAACGGTTTTCAAGACAATCAACAATCAGACAGGCGGATGTTATGTTATAACGTAAATTGAGATAGGACAGTATCCAGCTATGAACGTAAATACAATTAAATTGATTGATTGGATCGTTAGCTTTGATTTACAATAACCATTACTCTGATGAATAGTGACAATGGTATAAACTATAAAGCATTTGTTTATTATTTGGACAAGGAGCTGTTAAATAAATAATATTATTTTTTATTGACTAACATTTTTATTTTTATTTTATTTTTGAATATACGGCAATATTATAAACTGCAGAGAAAACAGGAATTGCCGCAGCCGCGCAGCCGATTGTAATAATCTTCAAAACAGCTGAATGACATTTCATCAAACAAGGCTAATATCGCAATTTAACTAGCTTTCTTATAGAGAAATACTCATTTAAATGTTTACCCATTTGAAACAGACAAATACAATTATACTTACGTTAAACTTTTGCCTATCATCACTTCTTTTGAGGAGAGGGTTTAAAATACGCTGTTTTAAAGTTTAATAAATATCAAAATTTTGATAAACTTTCGCGATTATTAGAATAGATATATTACGGGTCTTAATCGCGTGAATAATTTAAGGTAAAATTCCTTGTTTATTGCCCGACATTTCGACCGTATTGCAACGGCCGTGGTCAATAAACAAGGTATTTTACCTTAAATTATTATATATATTTTCACAATGTGTACAAATCGCGAAAGTTTATCAAAATTTAGATATTTATTTAACTTTAAAACAGCGTATTTTAAACCATCGTAATATCTAAATTTTATAAGTCATTTACTATATTACATAAACATTTATACTTTTGTTGACTGTACACGATGGGTCTGATCTATTGACTTACTAATATTGACTAAGCGAATGAGGAAAAATCTTATTTCTCTCATTAGATTGTCCGAAGCATATTTACTTAGGGGTATGAGGAACGCTTCAGCCTCGTCGAGTCGCAAATTGTATTTGTAGAATGGTTCCTTTGGGGTTTGTGTATATGTGTACTATGTTTATTTAACATATTGTTATACATGTTTTGTTAACTTGGAAATATTGCGAAATTTCGGAAATGTTTGTGATTTCGAGGAAGTTGGTTCTGATGTATGTAATAGCTTTAGGGCAAAGAGTATTAGGTTTTATATGTGATGTTTATACAATATTACGTTAGTCTAATTGAAATCTTTAGACTTTCATCGTGTGGTTTGTTCCTAGGCTAGCTTGCTTATAACTTGCTAGCTGTCCGGCGCAACTTCGTCTGTGTAATTTTTCTCCGTTTTTGCAACATTTCTCATTGCTGCTCCGCTCCTACAGGTCGTAGCGTGATATAATATAGCCTATAGCCTTCCTCGATAAATGGGCTATCCAACAGTAAAATGATTTTTCAATTCGGATCAGTAGTTCCTGAGATTATCGCATTCAAACAAACAAACTCTTCAGCTTTATAATATTAGTATAGATAAACATTATACTACAAATCTTTATTAAACTAATCTTAATGAATAAAAGGCTTAATTTGAATTAGCTATAAAAAAAAATTAACAGCAAAGCCAAGTTTCTCAGTTGCCTTTGTCCAGGTTTCTCAATTAAATCGATTTCAACTTAATAACACGTTTAATTAGCTTGATATGTATATAACGAAATTTTTGAACGTGATTTTCACCCACTTTGAAACGTTGGATTAAATTGATACTTTGCACAATTTATCAAGGACCGAAGACAGTACAATAATTTAATAAATTTGTCCGATTATCCTGATCAGGGCCCCTAGACAAATAGCATTCTATTCGATTAGAGTTTACGATAATCGAATAGAATGACTTCATTGCGAGCTCACAACTGCTAATATCATGTTAACAATACAGTGTTGCGCGCGCACCGACGTCATTCTATTCGATTAGCATAAACTATAATCGAATAGAATGCCATTTGTCTAGGGGGGCAGGACCTTCAGGATTAACGAAAACATGAAAACATGGTAGTGTACTCATGTGTGTGTGTGTTTCTCAGGCTTCTTCTCCGGAATCGAATACGAATACCCCGTTAAAATCCCGGTGGTCACAGAACCTATCCTCGACAGCTGATAAGGTAGACATTTGTAAGATCTGACGTGGGCACTGTGGTTGTACAATCTGCACAGTTATTTAGATACTAGCTGATCCAGTTGTAAATTTTCCCCGTTTTTGCAACATTTTTCATTGTTGCTCCGCTCCTATAGGTTGTAGCGTGATGTTATATAGCCTATAGCCTTCCTCGATAAATGGGCTACCCAACAGAAAAATATTTTTTTCAAGTCGGACCAATAGTTCCTGAGATTACCGCGTTCAAACAAACAAACTCTTCAGCTTTACAATATCAGTAGGTATAGATTCTTTGATTTAATAGAACGACTTGAGCCCATAGATAAGTCGCATAATTTCTAATCGAATAGGATGCCAATATTGTATTTTTTTTAACTTTTTAGTTCAGCAAGTTACAAAAACGTGTTTGGTGTGGTCAAAATGGCGGCAAACTGACATGTTGCTATTTTTACAGCTCCGCATTTAACGTGTCAAACAGTGTAAAATATACTTGAAATATGTGATACTGGACAAGAACGAGACTTTGTGATTCAAAGAAGAAAACTAGAAAGAAAATAGACTTGAAACTGGCGTATGCACAGAATGTGCGAGCCATAATCCCTACTTATAATATACTTATAGTAATATCGGATGGAAGAGGGAAGCGTGTTTTTTTTATTTTTAAACTATTATTTTTATAACCTAGCTTTCGACATTACTAATCCGCTCGTGTGGATGTCGGTTTTCGCGATAAAAACTATTCTATGTCCTTTCCCGGAATTCAAACTATTTTCATACCAAATTTCATCTAAATTAGTTCATATTCCTATGGTATCCTGCAGTCACAGTCGCTTTAACATGGAAAATAACGACCGAAATACTATTAAGCACTTCTAAAACTTAAATTGAGTATTCTGGAGTTAGTCTTAAAGGGTACTTTAGCAAATGATTTCAAAAATGTGTTTTCTTCGAACAAATCTGTTAAATTTTGTATAAGACGAACAGGCGAACCACATTGGGACCGCGATCTTGGCAAGCGCGGGCGGCCCGGGACTCGTTTTTAACGAGTTGTGGTAGACTCGCTGTATCCCACTAACCTAATTAGAAAGACTTAAGTATGCTGTACCAAAGAATTTCTTAATTGCATCCTGAAAAATTAAGCTCGTGTTTGTGGGGAATTTGCTCCCACGAAATCTATACTAATATTATAAAGCTGAAGAGTTTGTTTGTTTGTTTGAACGCGGTAATCTTAGGAACTACTTATCCGAATAAAAAAAACTCTTTTACTGCTGGATAGCTCATTTATCGAGGAAGGTTATAGGCTATATAACATCACACTACGACCTATAGGAGCGGAGCAGCAATGAGAAATGTTGCAAAAACGGGGAAAATTTACGCAACATAAACCCATATTTTTAGAATTGAACTGCAAAACTGAAAAAAGTCCGTAATTTTTTTATTTATTTTTGCGCTTACGCAGTTACCACAACTTTTTTGACGTGATAACGTCTTATAAAACGATGACGTGCACGCACTAAAAAGCGGCACACGGTCATGTTATTGATTTGTTTCTAAGCAGTGACGTTATTGACTGATTGCTAAGCAACGCGAATGGCGATATCGACACCTGGAAGCCAATTCACGTATTTAAAGCAGTAAAGCTGCAGTGCAGTTGCTGTTAAAACTCTCGAGACGCATACTTGACGCAAGCGTATTTGGGATCGATCCCAAAGTTACAAGAATACAAAAACGACCATTTTAATCGAAACTTAACTGCAACTGAACTGCGCTGCTTTAAATACGTGAATTAACCCCCTGATGGGCTGAAGTATTGTGGCCGTCCACTCCACACGTCCCAGGTTCACTAAAACTGTCACAGGCATAGTTGTTTATTACAATGTCATCAATGTTTTCTTATGACCCTATTACGTAAAATTATCGTCCGTAAACCGACTTTACAGACAAACATTTTTTACAGTAATTTACATCAGGTTTTGCGCTGTTAGGGCTTTTATTTGTAAAACTTGACTGGGCTAAAGAAGTACACGTCATATAAAAACTAAATAATATTATAAAGCGGAAGAGTTTGTTTGTTTGTTTAAACGCGCTAATCTCAGGAACTACTGGTCCGATTTGAAAAAAAATGTGTGGCACTCGGGGACTGCCGCGGTAAAGCTATTGCATAGCATTTTTATCAACTGAAGCAATTAAAAAAAAAAAAAAAAATTAAAAATGTTTTTTTTTATTTTGAATTATAACAAAACAATGTTTTTAATTTTTTTTTTCTTTAATTTTTTTTAAATAAAAGCATAAAAAAAAAATTTAAAGTTTTTTTTTTATTATAAAATATTTTTTTTTTTTTTTTAATTTAAAAAAAAAGTAATTAAAAGTTCTGCTATTCATCGATAGATGGCAAAACTGAGGCGTGAGGTTTTTTCGTTACGGAATTTCTGGATTCGGTCCCCGCGCTCAAGGCCCGCGATAGAAGCTATGCAATAGCTTAAAAATCTTTTTTTGTTGGATAGCCTATATAACATCGCGCTACGACTAATAGGAGCGGAGTAGCGACGAGAAATGTTGCAAAAACGGAGAAAATTTACGCATACGAAGTTGCGCGGGACGGCTAGTAAAAACTAAACAAACAACTCACAAAAGTGTATGAAAAGGAAGATCAGCATAATATTATGCCAGACATGACTAACTTCATGTAAGCCTTATAGTACATTTCTGGGGTCAACTAATATACAATTTTATTATACTTCCAAATAGTACCTAAGTATATCTATACTAGCTAATAATACCCATATATAATTTCTACAACTACAACAAGCTCTGCTTAGTTTGAGATCAGATGACGTTGTGTAAGTTGTCCCAAGATATTATTAATCTATCAAGAACAATCAGTAACAATAGATTTAGATTTATTCTTCTGATTAAGTTACGTTATTTACTAATTAAAAGATTACAACTACGTAAGAATAGAAACAAAAATTCATTTCTAAAAAGTTTTGTCCGTTTGTTTATTGAGCTTCAATTTTGTATAATTTCACACATTCGGCGGTATAAAATAAGCAGCCCTGTACCTAAGTAGTAACTACATAAGATTACGAATCAATATAAGCACGTAAAGCCTATCTTAATACTCGGATTGACATTCGATACCCCGAGATTAATACTCGATCCAATGATATTACTCGTATATCTATAGAATAACGTAGGGAGAATATTAATTTTGGGGGCTTTGAAGATCTGGGAATGGATTAAATTGTGTATTAAACTTACCCGTACTTTCACCTTCACCTCAAACTCAAATATATGTTTATTTCATAAAATCAAACCAACGATTCTTTGAAAAAAATAAGTTTAAAACGCATACCCTTGCTTTAACAAACAATTACCAAGGTTCATCAAAATCGGGTTCATAGTTTTAGACATTACCTAGTAGGTTTATCCTAAGTCCATACCCTATTTTCCTCTTAGTTACATGAGTTTATGTACTTATTTGATTCTCAAACAAAAAACCACAGTTTACAAACAAAACTAGCTTAAAAGTATTAGGCCGTAAGCTATATGTATCACAGATTAGTTCCAGAAAGTTCACAAGGTTAATAAACAAAGTAATGAAAGCCCATATTCATATTTCAAACAAAATCACTACGTGAAAATGCGGTTAAACAATCTGAAATGTAAGTATGATAAAATATGATTACAAGTTTCATAACTAACATAAATAAAATTTATGAGTATGGCCGTGGGGAACTGAGAAAAAGGCATTCTAGTTATATCTCTACTAGCAAATGTGGCCAAAACATTGTTGCAAAAGGAAAAATTGGGACTCTGTATGCTTATTTGCACACATAAAAATATAATAACATGCTCAGAGATAACGTACAAAGCCGATAAATGAGCTGTCACCTTGTTGTTCAATTTTTTGTCTTTAAAATTTTAAATGGCAGGTATCGGACCCGCAATCGTAAGGTCGCGGCTTCGACCTACCCCTTTTACTACCGACGTGAACCCGCTCCTAACACAAGACTTAGCTGCAGGGATTGACAGGATTGCTAGTAACATGGGACCCTTAATTCCACATTGTTAGTTATCTATTCATAAAAAAAATACCATTATAAACTATGTTTTCCCCGTGGCTTTGCCCGCGTTGTTTGATTTTATCAGTCGTTTGATATATCAGTCAGTCAGGGTTTTCTTTAACCTCCGATGCAAAGGTTGTTACAAAATATTTTTTTTTAAATAACTAGCAATTTTAACGTGTGTTTGTGTAAATTTGGATGCGGAATCACATGGCTCTTGATTTTTTTAAAAAGATAACTAGTAATGTAGGATTGTAGGTCCTACATTACTAGCAATCCTGTTAACCCCTTCAGCTAAGCCGTTAAGTTGCTGTGTTAGGAATGGGTTTACGTCGGTAGTATTGAAGCGGCGGGCGGCGGTAGACTAATGGCTAAGGCCGATGCCGATGCCGTCTCGCAATCGAGAGGTCGCAGGTTCGAATCCTACCCATTATACTACCGACGTGAACCCACTCCTAACACAAGCCTTTGAGTTTAGCTGGAGAGGTTAACAAGATTGCTATTTATGTGGAACTCAATCCTACGTTGCTAGTTAGGTACCTTTAAAAAAAAAAGTATACTGGATAGGATTCGAAACCGCGACCTCACGATTGCGAGTCTAATCTCTTAGCCGATAAACCATCTATCCCGACTAGATGAATTTTTGAAAAAATCTACTTTTTGTCTTCGGTTCCAGGGGGTAGTTCAAGTGTCCATTATATACAAAAAACAATGTAGATATAATAGGAATGAATACCTATAGAGAGTATAGACACTTCAAAATATAACCGAAAAATTCAAAGGTATTCAAGTGAACGAAATTGCATTATCGCTAAAGACAAATTGGAGCTCAGTTCAACTGCAGAATGAGATAACAGAATGATTCAAGAGGCACGATGAAAAATTGCTGCTAATTTCAACCCTCACATTTTAAACTGAGTCTTTTCAGATAACAAATTTCAGTGCCAGACACAATGTTCTCCAAAACTGGTGACAATATCACTATTGTTATTAATACTAAGTAGGTAATGTCATTATATTACACAATTCGTCACGGAAATAAACGCTTTTAAATCCATACTAATATTATAAATGTGAAAGTAACTCTGTCTGTCTGTCTGTCTGTCTGTCTGTCTGTCTGTCTGTCTGTCTGTCTGTCTGTCTGTTACGCTTTCACGCTCAAACTACTGAACCGATTTAGATGAAATTTGGTATGGAGATAGTTTGAGTCCCGGGGAAGGACATAGGATAGTTTTTACCGCGATAACCGACATCCACGCGGGCAGAGCCGCGGGCGAAAGCTAGTTAATAATAACAATATCTTGGGCAACTCACAATGCCGTCTGATCCTAAACTAGGCAGAACCTGTACTATAGCAACCAGACAACTGATAAATATACCTATACAAGGTTATTTTTGGTATAGTGTAAAGCTCAGACACCCCAACAAGATTTTTAATTCAAGCAATCATTTAAAAAAAACACAAAATAAAAATATTGAAAACTTACAGAGTTATTAGCCATTTTATAGGACAACATACCAAACCATACATTTTGTAGGACAACATTTTTTTCTTATAATTTAGATATTTATCATAAGATTTTACATAAAAAAGTTCAGTTAGTAATAAGTTCTTAAGGATTATCAAATCAACGTATTTTATCTCTGCTACCTCTGTTACCTACCACCATCGAAAATTATCGTACAGGAAAAAGTTGGGCGTCTCATCGAAACCAAGCTACTCACGGAAAATCAGCTTGATAGTAATCAAGTGCAAAAAACAGCCAGGGATCCTGGACTATTTAAGTTGCATTATGTTCTTCACGCTATCGTGCTCATTGCGTCCCATAGTATGTAATCCATGGTTATTATTGAAAAATAAGTGATGATTATATTTTACATCACGTTGTGAACAGGATTGAGACTGGTAGGCTGATTAATGAATTATTTAATAGAAAAATATAGCATGGTCCAAAAACTACCCCATTGGATTGTGTTACTGATACTGAACTACTTTCAGGTTTGCACTATGTCAAGAATAACGTATAGATAAATTACATCCAGACACAGAATAAACCATCGTTTTCATTACACAGTTTTATCCTGGACCTCTGGCTTTGCAGTCAGGGTAGTAGGTAACTATTTGCCATAAGGACGTTTTGACCGTGGTCACAAGCTGATTGGTGAAACGATGTCACGCACATCTCCGTGTGTGAGGCAGACGTTTCTTCATAAGCCCTCACCTTTGAGTTTTCTTCCAAGTAATACGGCCCAAAATTATTCTAATTCAGTACACACAATAGGCTAAATCAAAGAAAAAGAAATTGTTATAAAAGTAAAAAGCTGAACACTAGAACTCTCACAAAGACAAAGTACAAAGTAAATTAAGTCAAGAACAAGTCTATAATCGTTAAACATTTTTATTAACAAGTAAAATAGCTTTTACAATGTCTGTCTTTTTATCACTGAATAAGTTCAGATTTTGTAAAGATTCATAGCTCGTAAGAAAAATATATTCTAAGTATTTCATTTTTAACTAACTGCCCGACCTGTCTTCGCACATTTCGATTAATAAAAGCGGCGGTTAGAGCGTCGAACTCATAGTTAAGAAGTCGCCAGTTCTAATCCCACTAATACAATTGCTTGTAGGAGTAGGTTTACGGCAGTAGTAGAACCAACGTGAACGAGTTCATAACACAAACAATTTAGCGTAGCCGGAGGGGTTACCAAGATTGCTAGTAATGTGTGTCCTATATTTAGGGTTGCCATCTCTTAAAACTAGAAACCATTGGATTTTGGAGCTCAGAATACGGACATGTTAACACTTGCGCGGCATAGAGTCGGGCCGAAGCCCGTCGGCGGCATCCCATGGCTTGAAAACTTTGTACCCGGACTACAAATGAGACACGCCCGGGAGCTCCCCGGATAGACTACCCTTTAAACTAGGACCAATCCGGGGAAAACCAGACCGATGACCCAAGTTGCTAGTTAGGTTTATTGCAAAAAAACATCTTTCGTACGAACCTTGTCATGACCATGACACCCCCTCACCCCTACTATCATTTGCATACTATAATAATATGCAAATGATAGTGCAAATAGTATCAAAATCTGTTGCCCAGTTTATATTAAATAAACGCATAAACAGATAGACGGTTTTACATTTTATACGAGTCATTATAATTATTTAATAAAAGATATTAAAATAATTATAAAGCATATTTCTTGTTCCGCAATTTGTTATAGTTCCAGAACAAGAAAATTGCATTTTATTATTAACTATTATCTTTTTTATTTAAACGTTTTAGAGCAATATCCTGAAGCAATATAATATTATATAGGTGCTTAGTACTTATAATATTTTATTGCTTTAGAATATTGCTCTTGTTTCTGCAATTAACCTTTACCTTGCTTCTGTAATAACCATTGAATATTTACCTGAAACAAATAAACAAACAATTTTAATATTATCGCAATTCACAGTAAACGACGCTGAAACAACATTTTAATTCAAAAACAAAAGTACTAATAGGATGAGTCCCGCATTTTCATTAAAGTAAATAATCCCAAGTATACGTATAATAGTACGGGTGCCCTAGAACAAATTTTAAAATGATACATATCAAGCTGGAATTAGGTATTTGAATGTCAAATCAATCAATAACAATAAATTATTTTACACTTACCAAGTAATAATATGCCTTTAAATGATCTTAAAATATATATTCGTGCATAATTTAATATGTTTTAGTATTTATAATCATCAAAATAAATACTAAAAGTAAATGATTTGAAACCAGAACATAATGACGTCACAATGTTAAATTGCATACAAATCTCTACAGAACGAATCGTTTTGACATTTTATAAAAAAGATACTGATTTGACTTGACATTCAAATACCCAATTGCCATGGTAGCTTCGTTTTGATGAGACGCCCAACTTTATATATACGACATCTTTATATAGTGGTACGTTAGTGTAAAAAAAACAGATGTTAAAAATGACAAACTTAACTTTGCCGTTGGAAAACTATTATCCCCATACATCAACATAGGTCGCGATTAATTAACCGACCGCAAATATTTTTTTAGTGATGCAACGATTATGGCTTATACTACAACCTACATGGCACTTAGCTTATGTAAAAGCCATAATCGTTGTATTATAAAAGTCATTTTTTAATAACAATTTTATTTACGGTTGGTAAACTAACTGCGGTCTATGTTGAAGTATGGGGATAATTTTTCTATATATTGATTAATCGCCCCCCAAACCCCTGCATACTAATTATCATGAAAATCGATTCACTATAGTTATTTTTTTATTTCATTTCAATATAATATAATAATAGTCTACTATAAAGTAATAAAGGTACTAGATATTGATAAAAGTAAAAACAAAATAACGGTAACAGGCATAAACAACAAAATATATTTGCACGATGCTGTCTAACATTGGGCAGCAATAAAATCTAGCAGGCAGGCTTAAAATACACTAAACTATTCTATTAAAACATAAAGCTTCAATTTTATAGGGTTAAACAATTCACTGTTGTCCGCAAATTTTCCCAAGGCCATAACTTTCGTATCAATTTTCTCTTTTCAATAAAAGCCAATGTATCTCAATTTCAATACATATTTCGTCGAGGGTTTTTTATATCTGAGAGATACCTCGATTTAGCCCTTCTGATACTCGTATAGTTTCGCAACTTGAACTAACTTCGGAGCCATTTTATTTGAGTTTGAAATAACTACCTCTTAAATTTTATGACGCATAAAAATGAAGTTTCAGTTGAATTTTAACGACGCTTAACTTTATTTATATACCTAATGCGTTTTTATGACGTGCTTTTCAAATAAAGTATTAACATTACCTACATTTTATAAAAATATGGGTTGCCATATAAAAGTCTTACTAACTAATTAGTTTACATTAAACATCCCCAAACTAATCAGAAAAGGGTTAATCTTACCTGAGCTTATATTTTTACTAGCATTTGTTCGCGATTTCGTCAACATACGAGTAATCGTCGAAAAACCCAGGGTATAAAAAGTCCTTTTGAGTGGGCGCTTCCCACCCAATCGCCTTAATTTTAAAAGGAAGGTACTCACTTTGTTCCTTGACAGATCAACTGAATTATTACAACATTAGTTACTTATATATATGTCTGTATCTGTGTATTTATTTATGAATAGAAAGAAAAAAGAAAAAACCTTTAATTTTTACGCAATACATTTATAGAAATCTTATTTAAAATGCTTAAAAAAAAATTGACGTGTGTGTAAAAAAATGGATCTCACTCAGCATTGTGCTGCCTCTCCAGTATTGCTACTGGAGTCAGCGCTGGTTTTCAGTGAGATCCAAAATGGAATATAGGTATATTATATGTATAAATGTATGTATGATTTTTTGTAAATATGTATATTATTGTATAGTTATATTGTTTTTGCAGTATTTATTTTATATTCTCTATCTAGCTATTTCTATTTATGTGTTATGAACTTTATAACAATAATATGAAGTTAATAATTTCTAATTAGTTTACTGCACCTACACGTTCCATTTCTATATCACCCTAAGGTAGACTGGCAGAGAATGCTTTCTGCACTAAGTCTGCCTTGGCACAAATTTGTGCATAAAGTTTAAAATAAATAAATAAATAGCACCCATTGTTTAAACATGTTTCTACGAGTATCAGAATCAGTCAGGAAAGTGTATGCATTATGCATGTCTTACAAGACAATCTATTTAATTTTATTTGTCATCCATTAGGCGTATAATTTATTAGGCGTATAATGGAATATAATTTATCGGGAGTGAATCGCGTGAAATACTAAAAGGTACAAACTTTTTATTTACCCGATGACACGTTTAGATTTAATTGCACCGATCGCGGTCTGTCGATCGGTGCAATTCGAAAGCAACTTTTTTTAAAGACAAAGGACCCACTACTTTATCTTTATTTTAAATTAAAACACGCATCGTCATGTCTGTATTGAGATAAATCAGTGCCACCAACCAATTACAGCTGTGACAGAAGGACAAACGATCTAATCCTTGATAAATAGGCATTGTTGCTATTTCATTACGGCAGAATCCAATTTATTTAGGTAGGTACATGTATATCCCCTTTTAAGCTGCTTTAAAACAATATATTTTCATTAAACACACTTGTTAATTTTATTTTGTGTACAGCCGGCTTTCGTAACAAAATGGTATATATTTTTCTAGGTATAATCGAAAAAAATCCTCATTTTTTTTTGTAATGTTTTGTTTTCAGATACCTACCGATGAAGCACACGATATTCTTGCAGTTAATTCTGTAACACCTAATATAATTAATAAAATGGCTTTGAAACAAAATATTTAACATCTATACATTTGGTTTACGCTCACAAAACCACCAAAAAAAATTATAAATGTTGATAAACTTTCGTGGTCACGGGTAGACTTAATTTTAGATTTCTACACATTATAAAATTAAGTCTACCCGTGACCACGGCCGTTGCAATACGGTTGAAACGTCGACCAATAAACAAGGTATTTTACCTTAAATTATTCACGCGATCAATATCCGTACTATATATAGTTTTACCAATAAAATTTGTTAAGATCTATTTGGTAAATATGGATAAGATGACAGTTTCACCAAGCGTCGTTGCTACTCTTATTGAAGTCTCAGACAAACGTACAGGGCCAAGGTTTGGTTTCCTCGTGTCTTCACAAAGCAAACACTGTAATTAACATAAATTTAAATATTTTTTCTAAATTATTATGCCATTACTTTTTGATATCGATAAATAATCACGACAATTCTGTTATCGGATCAGTTCAGTGTTTAGAGGCCGTTTTATACTATGCCCAGGGCTTCGCACGCGTTAAATTTTCTCACCCGCTTAGCACAGAATAAAGAGAGTACAGAAGGAATACTCATGTTTTATACCTACACTCACACGCGTGCACAAAACTGAGATCCACTGCGCGTAAGCGTGGCACTCGCTCTGTCTGTGGTCCGTCATATTCCGATTCTTCGCGTCTGTGACGATATCTATGTTTGCATGCGTCAAAAGCGTTTTGTATGAAGTTTTCGTTCTGTACGGCATTCTGTGCTTAGAGCCAAAGTCTCCTGAAATCCTAACTTATTCCTTGCCGGATCAGAGAAATCAGTTTTCTAAGGCTAAGGGGTATGAAATGAGCGTGTATAAGTGAATGAATATAAGATGAAGAATTTCCAACATTGGTTCGAATATTTTTATATTAAACTGGCATAACTAAGTTATAATTTTGACCTAGCGTGTTACCGAGTAATTAAAGAACTCTTTGATTACGGCTGAAAGCGCTACCAATTAAGCTTAAATGCGGCCCGGCTCTAATCAAACTCTTGAACTGAAATGTAGAAAATTACCCTGTATTAAGGGCCCTTACACAGTCAGTCTTGCTGTTATGACTGGCCTGTTGGTCTAGTGGTTAGTGACCTTAACTGCTAAGCCGGAGGTCGTGGGTTCGATTTCCACCCAGGATAAAACTTTATGTGATGGGCATGATGGTTTATTCTGTATCTGAGTGTAATTTATGTAAAATATGTATGTATTTAGAAATATATAAGTACTAGCTTTCGCCCGCGACTCCACCCACGTGGATGTCAATTATCGCGATAAAAACTATCCTATGTCCTTCCCGGGGACTCAGACTCAGACTCACTAAATCGGTTTAGCTGTTTAAGCTTGAAAGCGTAACAGACAGACAGACCGAGTTACTTTCACATTTATAATATTACTCGTAGTATGGATGTTTATCAGTTGTCTGGTTAACATAGTACAGGCTCTGCCTAGTTTGAGATCAGATGGCGATGTGAGATGTCCCAAATTATTATTATTAACTGAATAAAGTGACGAGCAGATGTAGAAAATAATGGTGAAACGCCAGCCCAGAACAGCATCAATACCTTGTACCTCAAAAATCCGATTATTACTGCACCGCGCTCCTCATTCCGAGACTTTGTTTCGTCTCATTTCCCCAGTAATTACACTTGCTACAGTGTCCTTTAACCGAACACAGTAATGCGTTTGCATCAGTATTTTTCGGAACAATAACTAACACTGCCAAACTACTCACCAAGATGGCAATAGCTATTAGGTACTATTAGTACGGGTTCCCTAGAACAAATTTCAAAATGATACATATCAAGCTGGAATTGCCATGGTAGCTTCGATTTGATGAGACGCCCAACTTTATGTATACGACAACTTTATATAGTGGTATGTTAATGAAAAAAACAGGTGTTAAATATGACAAACTTAACTTTGCCGTTGGAAAACAGTTTTCCCCATACATCAACATAGGCCGCAGTTAGTTTACCAACCGCAAATAAAATTGTTATTAAAAAATGACTTTTATAATGCAACGATTATGGCTTTTACTTGTGCTAAGTACCATGTAGCTTGTAGTAAAAGCCATAATCGTTGCATCACAAAAATATTTTGTTATTACAATTTTATTTGCGGTTGGTAAACTAACTGCGGCCTATGTTGATGTATGGGGATAATAGTCTTCCAACGGCAAAGTTAAGTTTGTCATATTTAACACCTGTTTTTTTCACTAACATACCACTATATAAAGTTGTCGTATACATAAAGTTGGGCGTCTCATCAAACCGAAGCTACCATGGTAATTCCAGCTTGATATACATGTATCATTTTGAAATTTGTTCTAGGGAACCCGTACTATATAGCAATCCCTTTTATTTATTATTTTCATACTTTGACGTAATTCGAACAAATAAAAAAAAAATCTTTAGAACTATAGATAAGTAATGTTATTTTTTTCAGCTGTCAGATTGAAGGTGATAATGACAGGAAAAACACGCGTCATGATTCGACGAATTCTAATAACTATGATGACAGGATAAGTGACGCTTCTCGTTACTAATTTAACAGAAAAAACATCCTAACGTCTTGATTAGTTACGCAAAAATCCAAATTTTATCCGAAAATGACATTAACGCTCATATTTATAAAACGGTTACACGGTAAACGATGCCTATAATTCTTGAGAATCTCCCTTAATTTCTTTGAGATTTTATCTACTACTTACGTTTAAAGAAAAAAATACGGAATTGATTCATAATTAATCTAAGAGTTTTTGTGTTATACACCATGATTTTGTAGACGTTTTGGAGCCGAAAATTTTGAACTCTCTATCAATAACCTAGTCCATAAAACATATCCCTTTATTAAAATATAAAAAAATAACCTTAAATGACCTAAAGCGGCGCGTGGGGCACTTTTGGGTGATGTAAAACTATAGGTTCCTACACTGATAAAAAGAAGTAACTTACTTTAATACACAAAGTAAGTAACTTAAACTTGCGTATGTAATGCATTATTTAATTTTTTTGCACACTAAATTTCAACTCAGTAGGACATAAGGAAGTGGTTCAAAATTCTATAGCGAGATGTTAAAACAAATATACAGTGAAATAAAGATCCTTCTCCAATTTGAATTTTGGCTGGCCTGTTGAGCACAATGGTTTATTTTGTGTCTGGGTGTAATTTATCTATATCTATACTAATATTATAAAGAGGAAAGATTTAATTGTTTGTTTGTTTGTATTGAATAGGCTCCGAAACTACTGGACGGATTTGAAAAATTCTTTCATCGTTGTGAAGCTACACTAACCCCGGGTAACATAGGCTATTTTTATCCCTGTAATCCCACGGGAACGGGAACTACGCGGGTAAAACCGCGAGGCGTCCGCTATCTATAATATATATGTATTGAGAAATAAATAAGTAAGTTTATCAGTTGTCTGGTTGCCATAGTACAAGCTCTACTTACTTTGGGATCAGATGACGTTTTGTGTCTTAAGATATTATTATTATTTAAAATATAATCAAAATGCTTAGGACCTACACAGAATTCGCTTCTTTTTGACGGCGACGTACATTTATATATGTACTAACATGATGAAAATGCAGAGCTTGCTTTGAGAGAGAGCACTTTATTCCGCGTATTTTAAACACTAAATGACAAGAAGGCGTATCTTTTGAGAATATTTAACGGAATATTATGATGAACATTAAAAGTGACTGCTTTTTTACGATCCCGTAGTCTATTGGGTTTCTTAGAGTGCTACCATGTATGTATGATTTACTGTAGTTATATTATAGTAGGGTTTCTTGTTGATAGAGCTACCATCAGTTAAAAGTAAGGACATTATTAGTCATCAAGACAGTATCTGGCATTAAGTGGTACGCGGACCCTTAAATACTAGCGGACGCCTCGCGGTTTCAACCGCGTAGTTTCCGTTCCCGTTGGAATTTTAGGGATAAAAAATAGCCTATATCACCCGGAAATAGTGTAGCTCCCCAACGGTGAAACATTTTTTGAAATCGGTCTCGTAGTTTTAAAGTTTATTCGTTACATACAAAAATACAAATCTTTCCTCTTTATAATATTACTATTATAGAAATGAGGATGAAATATTCCTATTGTTTTATGCTAGATAGATGTGCGTGAGCTTTTCTTAATAAAAAAGGACTACGAAAAAGGCCTAAATAAATACCTAAATGTTGACTAAACTTTCGCGATTTGTACACATTATAAAATTATATATACTACGGGTCTTAATCGCGTGAATAATTTAAGGTACAATACCTTGTTTATTGCCCGACGTTTCGACCGTATTGCATCGGCCGTGGTCGGTAGACTTTTAGTCTATCCGATACCTAAATTTTAAATTTATATTATTATCTACGTTCTATTACTACGTTCCATTTTAAGGTGTACAATGTTTAGTACACCTAACAAGTACACAAGTACATTTACATAAAATAGTTATTAAAAACTAAAATAAAAATTCAAAATTCTTTATTTACTTATGATGCAAAACAACACTTGTGATACGTCGGGATTCTACATGTACATGTAATGCCAAGTTGGCAAACAATAGGTAAAGCCGGAGAAAAGAACCTGGCAATAAAATATCGTGGCCACTCTTTTCAAATTGCCAATTTTATAATGTTTAAATGTTTATAAACTTATATGGGGTTAAGGTGCTGCCACTAATATACTATACACATCATATATATCACCGCAGCATACCTATATATCACAGCACCTATAGCATTTTTGCTAAAATTCCGTTACAAAGGTGGATGCTGCAAACTATTGTACTAGAGACAAAGACAGCTATTCAGGCCAGCAATACCGATACGTAACAATAGGTAAGCGGCGAAATGGTTAATTCTAAACCAGAAAGCATCAGATATAATTATAATACCTTCCTAATTAATACAAATACTCTGGAGGACGGGCAGCAGCGTCCTCTGCGTATTTAAAGCCTTACTGCGATCGCCAACCCGCTCGCCAAGCGTGGCGATTATGGCAATTACCCCCAGGATCTACATACTAGTAGGTTCTACTGGGGAGACCCGTGCCCAGCAGTGGGCCATCATATGGGTTGATATGTAATTAATACAAAAGAAGAAAAGGTCCGTGTTCTTTGATATTTACATCATAAAAGTTGTTATTAAAGAATGCTTTAAATATGAAACAAGTGCTTGTCGGGCCATGTACAATGTAGGGTTCCGTACATTGTGCTACCAAGCACAATTATGTGGTATAAGAAGTGGATTTTCTGTTGTTTTTGTTTCATACTACTAACAACGTTATAAGTACTTTTCGATGAAACTTGTACGAAAATTTTGTTCTCGCTTGATCTGCTGTTACTCGTAAACTTGTACAGTCTATTTAGCTGTGATAGTTTTCCTTTTAATTTTATTATATATACTACTACTCTGTTGTTTTCCACATCTTCAAAAACAACTTCTTAGTTGGCAGGGGGGGGGGACACTTGACTCTAACAAATATTTGCACTTTTAATCTTAATATTTCACATTTAAATCGATAAGTGATATTCACAATCCCTAAAAATATATTTTTAAAAGACCTATCCGACGATCCCCACACGATGGAATAGGTGAGAAAAAATCACATCCACACTTTACGTATAAGGGAGGAACCCGAAAAAAAAACGTAACTAATATGTATATCCAAAATATCCAAAATAAAGCTTTCTAGTACTAAGGGTCTCTGGGCTAACCTGGGGACAGACAGACGGACTTGGCGAAACTATAAGGGTCCGTTTTGCGATTTTGGCTACAGAACCCTAAAAAGGATCGAATAGACTGTATTTAAATAAGTAGCCTTTTAGTAGAATATGCTTTTAGTACATGAAGTCATATTTCAACAGTTGTGAGCAAGCGTTTTCGTTAAAGAATATTTCAGTACACAGATGCAAGCAAAGACATTCTTTCTCCGCTGCAAAATCTGTATTCATAAACCGCTAAGTATGATCGGCTTCAGTCTGAAATAGCGTATGAGGTTTTGGCGTATGATCATACGTCAAAAACTCATCACGCTACGACCAATAGGAGCGGAGCAGCAATGAGAAATGTTGCAAAAACGAGGAAAATTTACGCAGACGAAACTTCGTCTGCGTAAATTTTCCTCGTTTATTTTATTAACCGATTATTTTATTCAAGTACTAGCTGTCCCGCGCAACTGCGCGGGACAGCTAGTACTTGAATAAAATAATCGGTTGGGAATAAAAAAAGACCAAATTCTATTACCAAACTTACTGAAAATTAATCGAAATGGTAATAACAAAGTTCATTAAGTTGACAGAGGAGTAATGAAGACACCGAGAAATGCTAACGCCTTGCCTTAATTATATTGAATTTATAATCCTACAGTCAACGATAAAATCGTTATGAAAAGTGGCTTATTAACTTCGTAGGATACGACCTTGAATTCTATTGTATTCAATTTTTAATATTTTGTCGTAAAAAACAGAAGTTTTATGTAACCTAGTAACTTTCATTCGCGAAAAATTGTTGCAGTAATTTAACAATTTAGCTATTATTTATTCAATTATAAGTTTATTGTATTTAACTATATTTTATCTTATTTTATTCTATGTTAAAAAAAAATTCAAAATCAGGTCATAACATTCGCTAGCCAAACACTTTCCGTTATTACATAACATGAATAAGGCGGTTTGTTACGCGTTTGCTTACGTTGCTAAACGGTAGTTAGGTAGGCCTATGTCCACCGATACGGGCTGATGATGAGTTAGGTCGGAATCTATACAAAATGAAAATTTCAAGCTTCTTTTGCTTTCAAGTCATATTCGATGTTTCATAAAGAAATGGTTCTCTGTAAAGTAGGTTTCGGACGATAATTTTATGTGAAAACGTCATAAGAAAACATTGATGACATATCGTCATTTGCGTTGCTTAGCAAACAATCAATAACGTTAGTTCCAATTGTTAGTTAGTTAGTTACAATCGCCATTCAACAGCGAATGGCTATTGCAGCGACATTAATGCTTAGCAACCAATTAATAACGTGACTTTTATTTTAGACACTTTTTCGTGAGTGCGGCCGGTTATCTATACTAATATTATAAAGCGGAAGAGTTTGTTTGTTTGATTGTTTGTTTGTTTGTTTGTTTAAACGCGCTAATCTCAGGATCTACTGGTCCGATTTGAAAAATTCTTAGTTATAGCTTCGTGGATAGCCCATTTATCGAGGAAGGCTATATAACATCGCGCTACGACTAATAGGAGCGGAGAAGCGACGAGAAATGTTTCAAAAACGGGGAGAAATTACGCATACGAAGTTGCGCGGGACAGCTAGTCGATTTATAAGACGTTATCACATCAAAAGGGACACCAATTTGGAGAGGCATATGTGACCCAGCAGTGCACGGAACGGGCTGATAATGATGATAAAAAGGAACTCATTTGTTGTTTGGGGTTTCCCTATGATACACCAAATCACTGTTTATGTTCCAAAAAAGTTTATTGTAAAACCTACAATCAAATACCGAATTAATTCTTGAGTGGGTCACGTGTTTATTTTCTATATAATCGCATTGCACTTTGTTTTAATATGAATTTTGTAAGTTATATGATTTTGTAAATGTCAAACGACTTCTGGCACAATCCTTACGCACACAAACACTTAAGTGTGGCAAACGTGTGTGCATACACACGCACACATTCGTCACACCTGTGTTTGTGTAAGAACAAAACACGTGTATAATGTGTATGCATGTCAAAACAAAGATAAAACCACAACACAGTCGCTGAAAGTTATCACAATACGTTATCTGTCTACATATGTTATTTGTAACTTTTACACAACTTTCTCCGATGCTATGTAAATATCAGCATATGTACATAGCATTTTTATAGAACCCAATTATGCAGTGAGCTAATGATAGATTGTTGATGTTATTTTCCAGCATGTGGTAATTAATAAATCCGTCAAGCCTGTATGTATGCATACACATTACAGCAAATGGAATGTCTATTTTTGTTACGTTGGGTATTGTCAGTAGATTTTTTATTATAATTAAGTTGTTGTGGATGCAGAATTTTTCGCATCCACAGATGCGAATACGTATGCGGATTTTTTATGACAGGCATGCGGATGCAGATCTCTCTCGAATATTTCCAACTACACCGCAGCTTCTTCTTCTTTTCTTAATTTTACTTGAGCTCTCTAATGTATCTACGGTGCTTTGTTCACAGATATCAATCCAAAATAAGAATTTTCTCGATGAACGCTGATGATAATCTGGCGGAACAATCGCTCATTCGTGGAGACCACCCGACGACAATAGAGCCGAATCTCCGCGATTGTCTCGCCCGTGAAGACGGTCTCTTAGTGCAGGTGTTATTATTTCAAAGAAAAAAAAATAAAAATTGTGTGGCACTCGGGGACTGCCGCGGTAAAGCTATTGCATAGCATTTTTATCAAATTAAGCAATTAAAAAAAAAAAAAAAAAAATCATTATAAAAAACAATGTTGTTATTTTTTTTTTTTTTTTTTATTTTTTTATTAAATTACAAAAAAAGGAATGAAAAATAATAATTTTAATAAAACTATGTTTTTTAAAACTATGAATTTCTGGATTCGGACCCCGCGCTCAAGGCCCGCGATAGAAGCTATGCAATAGCTTAAAATCCCGTGTATCCACGGAATAGGTGCCTATGTACGTTTTAGCAACAACAAATAAAATAAAAAATCAAGTTACACATGACAAACTCTCAAGAAATCATTTCGTTCCATACAATATTTCCGTTCCTTCCTACTTCAAACGACAAATTATTTCAATTACCTGCCTAATCAATATTGAAAGTGAACATAATTATTTTACTTTTGTTTTGTTTTTACGCGTTTATCGCATCACTTGCGGCCTTGGCTACGGACTGAACAATCGCGTTAAACGATCCATTCAATAACAAGCACTTAAAGATTCCTAAGTCTCACTCAATTCACATTGACGCAGAATCGAAACGATCTTTGGCAGAATCAGATAAATATATCCAGGTACTCAAATATTGTAAAATATTGACCTCTACCTATATAATAAACTAGCTGTCCCGTGCAACTTCGTCTGCGTAAATTTTCCCGTTTTTGTAACATTTCTCATTGTTGCTCCGCTCCTATTGGTCGTAGCATGATGATATATAGCCTATTCAATTCGGGCCAGTAGTTCCTGACATTACCGCGTTCAAATAAACAAACAAACTCTTCAGCTTTATAATATCAGTATAGATTAACATTTTGGAATATAATTCCCCTTATTTGGGTTAGAGATTTAAAACTATATTCGATCCTCATTGGTTAATACAAAAACCAGATACTTCAACAAAATCAGACCTTCATTATGCATTTGAAAAGCTCTATGAGGTAATATTTGTGATAATGTACGTACTAAGTCTAGGTATATAAGTGTTTGTTTGACATACTAACAGAGATGAGACAATGTTTGCATATAAACACATACATACATACATATCAACCCATAAGATGGCCCACTGCTGGGCACGGGTGTCCCCAGTAGAACCTACTAGTATGTAGATCCTGGGGGTAATTGAAAAAATCGCCACGCTTGGCGAGCGGGTTGGCGATCGCAGTAGGGCTTTAAGTACGCAGAGGACGCTGCTGCCCGTCCTCCGGGGTGAAATCCCTTAGTCGCCTTAACGACACCCACGGGTAGAGATGGGGTGGTACTATTCTTAGCCGGCACCACACGGCAAAGCCGGCACCACACGGCAAGCCGGCACCACACGGCAATATAAACACACGTCAGCTGATTGTGTTGATGACTAAAATAGCTGCCACGATCGTCTGCATCGCAAAATACATTCAAGTTTATTCGTATCTTCAGTATATATATTTAATCCTTGTCCGACCCGTTAATGTGTTGTTATCTTGTTAGGTATCAAGTTCTTATTCGATTTATGTAATTTTTTTCAAATTAATGAGTCAATTACAAATATAAAACATTGTGAAATGAACGATATAATAATTGACTTTGTAAACTATGTTCTCATGTAAATGAGTTCTTGTCTATTTTGAGAATAAATATCTTTAAACCCAAAAAGAATAACTCTTTTTTCTTTATATAAGTCATATGGGAAAACATGTGGAGGCGGAAAATATCGTTTTGATTGTAAAGATATATATATATAAACATATATATATATATATATTCATAGAATACCTTCAACACCCCTTTCGGGTCGCCCAGGGATTAATTGACACCTTGTATACCTTTATATAGAAGTAGGAGCTACGGGAATCAATTTCATTTGTTTGTTATAATGTTTGAATAACCCTCGGAACTTCAGCGCAGATTTTAAAGGAATTTTAAGATGTAGCTAAAAGCCTAATAAAGGACATTTATATCGATAGAACGTACTACAACTAGTCTAGTACCTAGACATAAAAAAGACTTCGACATCTACAATAATAAAACGGTAATCTTTTAGCAGAAAAACCTTCTGTAAGTTAAACGTCCCATCGTAAAACTAAATTCAATGACACTTGCAATAAAATTGCCTTGTGGAAGGAAGGTATACGAGAGAATGAACATTTTATTGAATAAAAATGTTCGTGGACATTCCGTTGGTATAAATTTTAGAGCAGCTTCAAACTCAAACTCATAAAACCAAATGATCATGGCAATAATCGTTTGGAATCGCCAATTAGAAAAAAAAACAACTAAACTGATGAGCAAAAGTTCCGGGTCACTTAAAAACTTCGATTCCTCCTAAAATGTGCAAGGTATGTAGGTAAAGAATTTTATCACGTATAAAATAAAATATAATTTATGTAATATAAAATCCAATGATATATCACAAAAACACAACGTTAAATAAAAAACAATAAAAAAATTATACAAACAAAAAATTAACAATTCAACAAATACAATTAATAAGCACATAATTAAATAAAACAGGTATTAGACCTGTCATCCTATCCTATCATTTAATAATACTTTTTTCACATTTTTACAAGCTATGCTTTAAGCTAGTGAATTTTTAAGACTAGTTAAAAAAATTAAATTTAATTAAGGGCTTTGTCTACTGCTTTATAAATTTCTTTCTGAAATCTCAGTCTATCTCTTTCTGCTATGTTCAATATTTTGGAAGTTATCGAAGTTTTTGTTGTAAGTGACTCGGAACTTTTGCTCGTTAGTTTAGGCGGCAATTCCAATTGTAAAGCTCATGAGCTGCCAAGAAACTCTCTTTTAAAACCAGTTTTAATACAGTAGTGTCTAGTATCTAATGGTCCAAGATGACGGTGAAACTCCTGCACGCGCTGATGCTCTTGCTCCCTATTCTCCTGTTCATCGTCCGAGAAAAATACCTCAAGGAAGCATCGTTACTTACTTCCAAAGTACTGTGCTTCGGAGTCGGAACGCGTTCACTTCGCTTCCAGTTTTGGACCGGCCGAAGTTCTCTCAACCTAAGTACAAACGTGATCCAACCATTGTCGACGATTGGTGACTGTCTCTTTGAAAAATTACCATAAAATAATAATAATAATATCTTGGGACAATTAACACAACGCTATCTGATCCCAAACTAAGCAGAGCTTGCACTATGGAAACCAGACAACTGATAAACATGCTTATAATTTTCTAAATACATACATATTATAGATAAATAACACCCAGACACAGAATAAACCATCGTGCTCATAGCACAAAGTTTTATCCTGGGTGGGGATCGAACCCACGACCTCTTGCGTAGCAGTCGGACACACTCCCACAGCGCCACAAAGACAAATAAACAATAAGTTTAAGTGTTAGGTGATTTGTAAATTCCTATTAAGTAAATAAAAACTTCAAGTAACAGTTTCATAAAGAGCTCTTCAGCAACTGAATCAAATGCATTTATTAAACTTCAATTATTCAATAGATATTAAATTGTGTGTTTTTCCGCAAGCTTACGCAATATACACGATTTGTCGTTGACAGAACTAAAATGACTCTACATTCACATTTAATGCCAAGTTCACCAAGTTTCAAAATAGAAGCCGGTTATTGCACATACTTAGTTAACTTACACACCAATTACGCTAATAAATAAATAAATTATAATTATTGTAATAGACAGTTTGATTGATTAATAAGAAATAATTACGTGAATCCATATCATTAGATATGGATATATAATGTAAATACTTATATGAATATATATTATAATGTAATATCATTTTATGTTCTGTGCCTGTAAATGTTTAATATCTTTTTACAATAATAATAAAAAAGTCTTTATGTTGTCGGCAATAGCCTGTCCAGTGTACTTATAGTACTAGTTTATGCAAAATATTTTAACGGCAAAATTTCATACTAACTTTGCACCCCCGTTTTAACCCCTTCGAGGGTGATTATCAAAAATCAAACTTAGAAATTCTTAATTCACCTAGGATGCAAAACTACTCTTGTGATACGTCGGGATTCTACATGTACATGTAATGCCAAGTTTGCAAACAATAGGTAATACCGGAGAAAAGAACCTGGCAATAAAAACTCGAGGCCACTCTTTTCAAATTGCCAATTTTACTATGTTTATAAACTTGATATGTCATATATATAAAATTTTCACACTAACTTTGCACGCCCGTTTTACCCCCTTAGGGGGTGAATTTTCAAAAATCCTTTTTTAGTGCTCCCCTACGTTATAAAAGGAACCCCTATGCAAAATTTAAAGTTTCTAACCCTTAAAGTTTAAGCCCTCTGTTTATATGTCAGTCAGCCAGCTTCTCCATTTATATTTATAGAGATCATTATGTACTACGTATTATTTAGGCAGCATAGTATCAACAAACCCGTCAAACATAAATGAGGCGTACAGTATTACCTCATTACAGTAATCCTTTAATAGTGGCACGATCCTCACGACTCAGTCCATGACGTCACCGATAACGACTCCAAAACCCGTCGGAAATCCCCATAGACCTACAAAAGGTCGAGTAGTTCACCTCTCTTTCTTTAGAGCGAGAGATCCGAACCGGTTCGAAGGACCAACGGGATTACAGGATCTTACTGGGTCGACAGATGTTTTGAACAAACATTCTTACTTTGTAAAGTGAAATTGTTTGTTTGCAAAAAATGCAGCCGAAATCTACTTTCTGTTGTCCAATAATGGTGTTATTGTTAGGTGGTTACTTTTGTTTGTTGCATCTTGTATCGAACAGCTGTCGACCCAAGATCTATTTCGTCTTCCCTTGTGTGCTCAAGAGTCCTGGGCCCAACATGGCGTATCTAAGTAGAAACTTACTGTTATAGTTTAACTAGCCTTTCCCTTCATCTTCGCCCGCGTTATTTTTGACGTGACAACGTCTTATAAATTGATGACGGGGAGCACGCACGAAAAAGTGTCACGTAACAAAGGTCACGTTATTGATTGGTTGCTAAACAACGGTCACGTTATTGATTAGTTGCTAAGCAGTCAAGTTATTGATTAGTTGCTAAGCAATGCGGATGGCGATTCCGTCTGCTGATAGGTTGAAGTTTTGTGGCCGTCGGCCGCATGCACCCTGGTCTACTACAGCTGTCACAGGCATGGTTGCTTATTACAATGTCATCAATGTTTTGGCGATTGCAGCGGCATGCGATACAATTGAAAAAACTGTCACAGGCATGGTTGTTCATTACAATGTCATCAATGTTTTCTTATGACGTTATCACGTAAAATTATCGTCCGTACCGTAACCGACTTTACGGACAACCTTTTTATTTATACTACGAAATGAGGAGACGAGCAGGTCGTGCGGATGATGGTAAGCGTCACGCTAGCCCATAACAGTAGATATCAATGCCACCCAAATCCTTTTTAGTCAAACATCTGAATGTCACCGTGCCGCGTTCCTCATTTGAGACATTAGTTCGTAAGCCTCATTTGCCCAGTACTTCTACAGTCAGTCACTTGTTACTCTGCCCTCCGACCAAAACAGTGACGTGGTCACTATTTTACGTAAGAATAACTGACACTGTTGTGCTACCACAGGTTTCGCCCGCGTTGTTTGATTTTTATACCCTACTAGCTGTCCCGCGCAACTTCGTCTGCGTAAATTTTCCCCGTTTTTGCAACCGTTTTCCGTTTTCTCATTGCTGCTCCGCTCCTGTTGGTCGTAGCGTAATGTTATATAGCCTATAGCCTTCCTTGATAAATGGGCTTTTCAACAGTGAAATATTTTTTTCAAATCGGATCAGTAGTTCCTGAGATTACCGCGTTCAAACAAATAAACAAACAAACTCTTCAGCTTTATAATATACTAGCTGTGCCCCGCGGTGTTACCCTCGGTTTATTAGCCTATGTGTTAATCCAGGGTGTCAGCTAACTACAAACCAAATTTTATTAAAATCGCTCTAGCCGTTTAGACGTGAAGAAGTAACAAACATACACACTCACATACTCACAAACTTTTGCCTTTATTATATTAGTGTGATTACTGGAGTGGAACAATACAGGCTGCTGATGATGATTAGTAGAGTTAAGTAATATAATGTTTCGTCTAATTCAATTGAAAGCAAAAGACTACTTAACTAATCAACTGTAAACTAAGTTTATTAAGACCGTACGTCTAACAAGTAAATCCGTTTTGCGAAGTACCTTGCGAAATGCTAAATAACCTCAACTTGTGTGCTTTGGGTCAAGTTCGCTAATTCAGGCTTAATACACACCGTCGGGGAATTCATTTGAATAGAGTCTTATGCACATTGCATAATGGACTTTATGTACATTGTTTATAGTACAAAACGTGAAAAGCTTATTCCGTCTCTCTCTTAAATCGTCGAAAGACGTGTGATCAGTTTTGGTATTTGCACTTTAAACAACACAAATACTTATAAAATCAAATCAGATTTTTTTTGCTGGCATCATACTTTGCGTTAAATCAGCTGCCTTTAATATTGCTTTTCAAATTCGTATTTATGACTATAAATTCTTTATGCCTTAAGGTTCATTTCCGAGCATCGCGGCCGATCGCGAGCCGCTCGCGGCTCACGACAAGCGGCTGACGCTCGCGGCCGATGCGACAATATTCACAGTGCGCGCGCAGGCCTACGACAGTCGTCGGCCGCGCGCGTCTGTCATTTACCTCAGCCGCTTGTCGTAAGCCGCGAGCGGCTCGCGATCGGTCGCGATGCACGGAAATGAACCTTTAAGCGTCTTCCAGAAGGCTGGAAACAAGGCTTTCCGCCAAGGTGACCTTGCTGGTTTCCAACAGTGTAGACGGCTGTTGCAAACCATGTACCAAGTTATTTGGTTTAGAACAGCCGTCTTCACTGTCTGCTATAAGTTTTACGTGTGCGTCTGTGTATTTATGTTTGTCTGTTCCATTGTAACGACCCAAGAGGCAGATGGTTAGTTATTTGGATGAAAGCTAGTTTAATCAGTATGGTTCTTAGCTTTGTTTGATGAAAATCCATTCGGCCATTTTTAATATACTTAATCAACTTTTTGTTACGCGTCCGAATTTTTCATGTCAATTAACAGTATTTACTACGACTTATCATCTAAACTAATATTAAAAAGCTGAAGAATTTGTTTGTTTGTGTGAACGCGATAATCTCAGGAGCTACGGGTTTGAATTGAAAAAATGTGGATAGCCCATTTATCGAGAAAGGCTATAGGCTATATAACATCACGATATAACCACCATATAAGAAAACAGGGAAAATTGACGCAAATGTAGTTGCACGGTTCAGCTAGTTACATTAAATTAATTAATTATCTTGTAATCTAATTGTAATTAGTTAGAGTTCATTACTGGCATAACTGTATTTATGGGTTTTTATTGCAAAGTTCTTTTCTCACGGCTTTACTCTCGCGAACTTAGCATTAAATGTAGAATCATTCTATTCCAAATTTTGTCTGACGTTCATCGTTGCAATTGTAACCTAAATGAATAAAGTACTTTGACTTTGAAATTTTGCATTACACAAAATTCAATTCATACGTGTGAATTAGGCTTTACCCTTTCACATATTCGCATCATACAAACAGTTCTAAGTACATTTGCAAATTTGCTGACGTCATATTTGCTTGGGGCAAAACATTTTCAATACCCTCGCTAACAACGCATGTAAATAATATTAGCAAAGTAAGCTTTACCTACCTTTGTTAATATCATTGTATTGTGTTTGTAGTAACTACGTGCTTTTTGTTAAAATACTGCTGTCTGTAAGATTTTTGGTACTGTTTTCATATTTCTAATTTTATTTTTGTTTTCTACAGCACTTAGGGAAGCTAGATTTCCAGTTAATCTAATAAATACTAGATATATTTCGGGACTTAATCGCGTGAATTATTTAAAGGTACGACCCTTTTATTTACCCGAAAATTATCAAGACCAGGCGAGGGTAGCTGTAAAACCCCGCGCCTCACGAAGACATCGCAATTTGATTGAAACGTCGGGTAAATTAAAGGTTCGTGCCTTTAGATAATTCACGCGATTAAGTCCTGAAATATATCTAACACTGGAATTGTACAGGTTTAAAATAAATGTAAATGAGGCTTTGCCAACCATTACTTAGTAGCAAACCACCCCTTACGGTCCTTAACTATTCCCCGCATTTACGAACGAATGCAAATCACATACGCAAACATTCTGGAACGGACCAAATACTAGTAGTAAGGAGTATTTTACCTTTTGCCATTCCATTTGGCACCACTGTCGCAAAATACCTAGAGTAGAAGATAACCTTCATACCGTTCAGGCTCTGAAGGTCCCTTCCCTAGGTCCCCTAGTTCCTACGGTCCCATTCCCTGAATGGCCACTCGTTATATCCTTTTCTTATCTATACTAATACTAGCTTTCGCCCGCGGCTCCGCCCGCATGGATGTCGGTTATCGCGATAAAAACTATCCTATGTCCTTCCTCGGGACTCAAACTATCTCCATACAAAATTTCATCTAAATCGGTTCAGCTGTTTGAGCGTGAAAGCGTAACAGACAGACAGACAGACAGACAGACAGACAGACAGACAGACAGAGTAACTTTCACATTTATAATATTAGTATAGATTATAAAGCTGAAAAGTTTGTTTATTTGAACGCGATAATCTCAAAAAGTACTGGTCCAAATTTAATAAATATTTTACTGTTGGATAGCCCATTTATCTAGGAAGGCTATATACTATATGGCATCACGCTACGACCAATAGAAGCGAAGCAGCAATAAAAATTGTTGCAAAAACGGGGATAAATTACACAGACGAAGTTGCGCGGGTCAGCTTGTTAAATATAAAGCTTTATACGCTCGCCTAAACAACCTAGAACATAAAGGTTAAACTGTCGGTCCTACGCCTAATCTCTCTCCGGTCATGTCGGGTTTTGTCCGATCGGGCTATGAGAGTAAGGGAATAGAGAGTGGTGCACTTGTGTCTGCGCACTATAGTATCTCCTGCGTAGTTGGCTAGTCTTGGATGAGGTTGGCCGCCGTAACCGACATCGGTTTTACCTTCACACAGACATCGGTCGTGGACATGGAATTTTGTAACAACTTCCGAATAAACTGGTCTGTAATTCCATGTCTGTGTTTTTTGTACAACTAAATGAGGCTTGTATCAAGCAGGTCGCGCGCCTGATGGTAAGCGTCACGCTATCCCATAACAGTATCAGTGCCACCCAAATCCTTGTTTGCCACAGATCTGAATGTCACCACACCGCGCTCCTCATTTGAGACATAAGTCATTCATAAGTCTCATATGACCAGTAATTGTACTTGCTACAGTGCCGTTCAACCGAAACACAGTGATGTGTAAAGAGGCGTCTAAACGGGCCCTTTTTTACGGCAATTTGTGGCGACACTATTGACAACTAATTGCTCGGCCAATAATCTGTCTGCAATTGTATGGTGCATGATTCAGTCTGCTAAACGGGCTATACAACCCGGCAACATAGAATAGAGAGCAACTGAAACAACAACAAAATTACAAAATTGACCGGGCAACATTGCGGAAAATCAGTCGCTCAGCGATCGTACGGCAACCATTAAATCATTATTGGAGAGTACTGCCATGTTGCCGGCCACAGCATTGCCGCCACAAATTGCCGTGAAAAATGGACCGTTTAGACGCCACTTTAACATCACTATTTGACGGAAGAATACCTGACACTGTTCTGGTATCCACCAAGTCGGTCTATGGGTTAGTAGACCTACCACCGTAATACGATTTGAGTACAAGTTTCTCAAGGTTACCAATATTCTCTGTACTTTTTAGTATGAAGTATTGTACCTTTATCACGGATTCCGAGTGGCACTACTGACCTAGAACGAGGCGAGGTTTCTTAACGGTTTCCTTTTATAACGAGTTATTTCTGTATCATTGTTTCAGGGGACTTCATATTGCAAGGTTAAAGCGGTGATCTTGTTTTAATGACAACTACCGATTGGACACGAGTTTGCATAGACTATTCTCAACTTTCTATGAATGCTATTGATTTTTTTCTAATATAACGGTAGACGTGGCTTAATCTTCGTTTTACAACTCGCGGCTAACATTAGGGAGAATAGAAAAAACCCACGATCCTTCTTCCACGATACTTTGTAATAGAAAAAGTATAACATTTTATTTTAGGCTCCCCGACCAATAAGAGGTAAGTAGTACGAATGAAATACTACCGGGGCTGCCAATCGCTGCTCTGAAATGAACTAGAATATTTCAGTATGTGTTATATTTCGTGCATGTGCATAGCATTTTTTTCTAACTTTACGAGTTATGGTGCTCCCACATTGCCGTTAGAAAATGTTTGTAAACATTTTATAACACCAAAACATTTACTAACAAATGTTAACAATTGTTGCATTTTGTTAGAAACTGTTACATGTTATAAGTGCTCCTACATTGATGGAAAATGTTTAAACATTTTATAACATCTAGTATTGGCTCGCAGTTTGGTTTCGCCTTCTGAGGGCCGAGGACGTCTACACGAAAATGGAAGAAGATTTGCTCATTGGAATAGCTTTTATTTTTTGTTTAAAAAAGAAGAAAAAGCGCTCTTATTGGATGCGCCAAACGCTAAAAGCTAGAGGAAAATATAGTGCCACAGACTATCTCAAGGATTTGGGTATTGACGGTTGCTTAAAAGATTTTATAAGAATGAACAGTTCCGAATTTGAATATCTACAAAATTTAATTGGGGCAAAAATAGGCAAACGAGACACTAAATTTAGAAAATCTGTAAGTGTGACGGAAAGACTTGCGGTAACGTTAAGATTTTTGGCAACTGGTAGCAGTTATAAAAGTCTTGGAAATGTGTTCAAGTTGTCAGACCAAGTGATATCTATTATCGTACCAGAAGTGTGCGAGGCTCTCAATGAGGTTTTAAAGGAATACATACAGGTAAGTCAAACAACATTTTTAATTATTTTTTTATTTACTTTTAATATGATCTAATCTAATCATACTTTAGGTAGGTACCTACCTTACCTTACTAATAATTTTTTTAATAATTAACAAACCAAACATGTATTTTTTAATTTTTGATTGATTCCAACAAATCGTTTAATGATTGGGTCGAATCTTGGCTTGATTCCGATAAATTAGACGGACTCTGTGTTCCTGCGCTGGTACGAGTATGTGTCCTGGAGTTATCCGAAGAACTGGTTTCAAATGAAGCCGAGGGACTCGGTGCGGTGTAGTATCCTCTCGAGCTACAGTCAGCATTATTTTCCGAAAATGTGGATAGATTTGGTTCAGAGTTGTATCCCCAGGAACTACTAGCGGTTGGGTCTGTAAAGGTTGTTGGAAAATCATATTGTCCCATTGACGCATTGTACAAAATATTGTTAATGTGATGTTGAGCAGTATTCTTAGCATGACTGTTTTTTATTAGTTTCAGTTTCATCGAGACATACTCTCCAAATGCGTCATTTTCATCCCTGCTTTTCTAGATTCGTACATTTTTTGTCAAATATTTACAGCTTCTTGTTGTGTTGTATCTTTTTCTACTTCAGGCCGTCTTCTTTTCCGAAATGGTTTTGGGGTGGCGAAAGGCGTGCCCGTAGTTTCATTTATCGTGACAGTATTTCCTGTTTCGTTCAAACTGAGAGTGTTTTCTGAAGCAATTCTGTTTTCTTCGTTACCCTGAAAGAATAGAATTAAACGATAATTTCAAGTTATAGGCGCGTCAAATTACCTAAAATTGTAAAAAAATCTATAACCGCGATTTTCTTTTTCTATTACTTAACAACCCTTAACTGAAATCATATTTTTTTTATAGTGTATCCTATTAATATTTCATACTTAATAAAAATATCCAATAAAATTTGTTAGAATAACGAGTTATAGATTTATTTTTCGCGCCTATTTCTTAATCTTCTATTTTTGTTCCAGATACCAACAACACCTCAAGAGTGGCTACACGTGGCAAATTCATTTGAAGAAAAATGGAATTTCCCAAATTGCTTAGGAAGTATCGATGGAAAGCACGTAGCCATACAAAAGCCAATTGATAGCGGCAGTGAATATTACAACTACGAGTATAAAGGATTTTACAGCGTTGTACTTTTAGCGATAGTGGACGCAGAATACAACTTTCTGTACGTGAATATTGGCTGCCAAGGACGCATAAGTGATGGCGGAGTTTTCGCAAACACAAAATTTCGAAATAAAATTAACGACAATAGTTTGAAAATACCCAGTGACAGCTCACTACCAGGCAGAAACAAACCTGTTCCTTATGTGTTCGTAACAGATGATGCGTTCCCTTTAGAAAAACACTTATTAAAACCTTTTCCAGGACCACAGGATAGCAATTCTAAGGAAAGAATCTTCAGTTATAGACTGAGTCGTGCGAGGAGAACAGTAGAGAACGCATTTGGGATTTTGTCAGCCAGATTTAGAGTTTTACGAACTACAATATTATTAGATCCAGAAAAAACTACTACTTTAATTATGACATGCGTGCTACTGCATAATTTTATAAGAAAAACTGAATCGAGCATGATTTACGCTCCATCTCAATACTATGATGGAGATGACATAGTAACTGGTACACGTATCGATGGACAATGGAGATTAGAACAGCAGCAATTAACACCACTTGAAGCATGTGAATCCCTGACAGATGATGGGAAAGAAATAAGAAAAGAATACGCAGAATATTTTTCAAATGAAGGGTTTTTGGACTGGGCATCTAAATATTATTAAAAGACGTTAAAATAAAACTCACCTGCAACCCTCCATCGACAGTTAAACTTGGAATATTTTTGCCTTTAAGGAACATGAGTTTTTTAAATGCAAACCATTTACTTGACTCATTAGCTCCTGCACCAGATTTATTAGATTTACATTCTCGGTTAAATTGACCTACGAGTGATCGAATCTTTTTTTCAATTACTTTTTTATCCATATTAAATTCACTGGCAATTTCCATCCAAGCATCGTGTTTTTTATTTCGGTCTTTGTAGCTCTCTGACATCGTGTTCCATAGTACTTCTCTTGCTTGAAACATTTCAATCAGTTTGTAAACATCATCGTTATTCCAATTACCGGACATATTTTATTGCTTGGCGCACGCGCAACCACTAATACACACGCACAGCGATGCACGCTGACACAAAGGGACTGACAAGCGAGACACCACGCGCAGCGACCTGCGTACTCTAACCCCCACCGCACCGCACCGCCTATCCCGCCATCACCCTTATAAAATGTTTACAAACAAAAGATAACACATGTTTTATTTTGTTATAATTTGTTTTGTTATAAAATGTTTACTAACATTACTAAACATTTTCTAACATGAAAATTTATTTTAACATTTGTGATTAAATGTTTGCTAACAAATGTTTACTAACGTTATTAAACATTTTCTAACGGCAATGTGGGAGCACCATTACTATCATCAAATATATCTAAGAACCATCGTAGACAAATTACACACCCTTTACAGAAAACCGTATCTGAATCGGACGAACCGTTATTGAGATATATAGCAACATTCGAGTGCACACACAAGCGATAATGTCAGGAACCACAGGTTCGAATTGAAAAAATACTTTACTGTTGCATAGCTCATTTTTCAAGGAAGGCTATAGGCTATATAACATCACGATACGAACAATAACAGCGGAGCAGCAATAAAAAATGTTGCAAGAACGCATACAGTTGCAGGGATCAACTAATTGGTAATTTTTCTCCGTTCCTCAGCCCCATAGCCTCGCTCCACTGAAATGGATAGAGACCCTTGGTGAAATGAGCCGTGGGCATAAAAATATGTTAAATAACCGTTTATTTTGTCTTTGTTACAGGTAAGCTATGTGAACAGCAACGAATGAACGAACACAGCACACAGTCCCCAAATAGGTGTAAGTAAAGTTAAAAACCGAGCAAGTGCATGTCGGGCCACGTACAATGTGTTCCGTAGGTTCCCCCCCCCCCCCCATCTTTACCCATAATTTTCAATGGAATTAGTACGAAAATTTTGTTACTTATCATTTGATCAGCTGTTACTCGTAAACTTGTAAAGCTTACTTAGCTGTGATTTTCCTTTTAATTTTATATACACAACATAAAGCATTTAGCTGGCAGTGGCGGACCACTACACTCTAACAAAAATTTGGGACAACTCATACAACGTCATCTGATCCCAAACTAAACAGAGCTTGTACCTACTATGAAAACCAGACAACTGTCAACATACTTTTATATATATATCTCTTAATTTAAACGTACATCTAATATATAAAATTCTCGTGTCACAGTTTTCGTTGCCATACTCCTCCGAAACGGCTTGACCGATTTTGATGAAATTTTTTGTGCTTATCCGGTATCTATGAGAATCGGCCAACATCTATTTTTCATACCCCTAAGAGTTTGTTTGTTTGTTTGAACGCGATAATCTCAGGAACTACTGGGCCGCATTGAAAAAATATTTTATTGTTGGATAGTCCATTTATCGAGGAAGGCTATAGGTTAAAACATCACGCTACGACCAATAGGAGCGGAGCAGCAATGAAAAATGTTGTAAAAAAAAAAAGGAAGAAAAAAAAGAAAATTTACGCAGACGAAGTTGCGCGGGTCAGCTAGTATTATAGGATCGAACCTACGACCTCTGCATTAGGGTCACTATCCGCTAGACCAGCAGGCCAGTCGAAAAGCTTAATATTTCACAAACGGATACCTAAATCAAAAAATGGTCTTCACAACCCCGAAATGTTTTAAAAAGACCTAATTAATACTACCCCGCACGATGGGGTAAGTAAGTAAAAAAAAACACATCCCCACTTTAGATATAGGGGATATACCCTCAAAAAAATGTTTTTTAAGATTTTATTTTTTTCACTTTGTCGTCGTAAGTAATATGTGTATCCATGCAAAATTACAGCCTACTCGTCTCTGAGCTAAGCTGCAGACGGACGGACGTGGCGAAACTATAAGGGTTCCGTTTTGCCATTTTGGCTACGGAACACTAAAAACTAGGTATATATACTTCATTTCGCATTTTTACATAACATCTAAATAAATTCATATCAAAGGACAAATATTTTGTTGACACTAGTACTGACCAAAAATGTTACCAGGTTTACCAAGGAACTGAACCATCTTATTTGAAGCCGACAAAAACTATTAATTTTATTTTCCAACCCCAATTTACTTTATATTTTGTACAAAAAGTTGGTAATGCTAGGTGTTTTTCTGTCAGAAATATTTTTGAGTCGAACACGCGACAATCCCGACAGTTTATCAAACGTATGGAACATGACAGCATCATCTATTTACTCTATTAATGATCTGAGCAATCCATGATGTAGGATAATACGGCTTAATATAGGAGGTACCACCACACTTTGCGGCGCGATAATAGCTGATGCACTTAGCTCCCAGCCGCATAACCATTAGAGACCGCAAGAGACGGATCTATGCAAATTGAAGTTGTTTGCACACATGCAATGGATGCTCAACAACTGCAAATCTCTTCGTGAGAAGACAAGTTAGTATCAGCGCGATATAATACCACGGCAAAGTCTATTATATACTACTAAACGATGCTTAACTTGAAAACAAGATTACTAGCAATGTGGGTCACACATTTCTAGCTATCCTGTTAACCCCAGCTAAACTAAATTGCTTGTGTAATACCTTTAAACGACGTCAACTTAATATACTCGTAATGTAACGTTACAGATTCGAGCATTACATCGGTGAGGGAAGTGAACCGAGCATTTCAATGTAAAGTCTATATAATAATCTATTGAAATTGTAATAATTGAAATAATTTGAAATGTTTGTGTATTCAATTCTGACATTCTTAGAGCTAATTTTGTATACCATAACGGTAGGACATAGTGCACTACACCATGTAACAAATATCATCTGTAACTTACCTATGATCCACAAATAAATAAATAAAAAAAATAAAAGTGAAAAGATACAATCAGTAATAGTTTGATACCAATTGTAATGTCAATGAAAAAATGAACACATAATAAACATTTATTACAGGGTCCTAATTCACGTCCTTTTTTCCGTTTTCTTGGCAAGCCCGTGTGTACTGGCGCATGCGCGGTGCGCTCAAAGATGTCCGGTGCGGCCGCGTATTAATGCATTTCTAAGCGCAGCTCTCAATTTACTATTAAGACAAGATTTTGACAGTTCGCACGGGCTTGCCGCGATAGGCCCATGCTCGTCAGCCAGGGAGGCATTATTTTAACGTAATAGTCGAAATCGAATCATAAATGTTACATTACAGTAGCATGCAGGCGGTGAGAGATGGCCTTTGAATTATTTCTTTCCCCTCCAAGCTACAATGTCAACATAACAATTAAGTATAAGTAAGTTCGTAAGGTTCTATATATGTAATAACCAGTTGTCATATAATTGTAGACTTAAATGGAAGAGAATCGCCAAAGTCTACCAGAAAAACACGAGGTCATCTACAACGTTCATACATTGAATAGCAACTGTTCGGCTTGGTAAAAAGCATACATAAAATAATCTAGGAAGCCAATTCATCTATTAATTCGGTTTATATATGAAATGAGTGCCAAGTTCAAAGTGGCTGGCTACCTGTACTGGGCTACCACAATTTAATTGAATTATTTCTTTTTAAAGTGAATATATAATTAAATATTCGGTTAATATTTAAAGCGTCTACCTGCTGCCGTTATCAATATCGAGCAAAAACTACCAAAAAAAATCACGTTTCTTGTATGGGAGCCCCCTTAAATATTGATTTTATCCTGTTGATCAGATGATGTACCTATTTCTGTTGCCGCTATAACAAGAAATAGGTATTAAAAACCTATTTGTTGTTATAGCAGCAACAGAAATGTATCATGTGTCGTCGCTATAAGCTAGAAGATTTTAACTGTCTAACTATTGCGGTTAATGAGAAACAGCCTGGTGACAGACGGAAAGACAGGCAGACGCACGGACAACGGAGTCTTAGTAATAGGGTCCCGTTTTACCCTTTGGGTACGGAACCCTGAAAACACTAGGTATTATAGGTAAACTGCGCGGTCTTATCTAAAAAAGGGTTTCCAACGTAAACCATTCAAGAAATCAAGCGTCAATCTTCCATAATGATCATTTAACCTTCACAAAATATCTTATTTCATAGCTAATTCGTTTTTAATTCGGCTTTGTAACCGTATAAAAATATGATAGACAAAAAAGACAAGATTGTTGTAGATATATTACACGAACCGAATAGCGTCCTCTTGAAAACATTTCCCATTTTACGGTTTGATGTGCAATTACTTTATCAAACCAGTGAAAGTGATACGGGTATTGAAAACAAATGTAATAGAAAACCATGGAAAGTATTAGTTATAGCATTTCGGAAAGTTTTATTATTTGCTTATAGAAGATCATACATGTAATAATAATTATATCTTGGGACAACTCACACAACGCTATCTGATCCCAAACTAAGCAGAGCTTGTACTATGGAAACCAGACAACTGATAAACATACTTATATATTTCTAAATACATACATACATATTATAGATAAATAACACCCAGACACAGAATAAACCATCGTGCTCATCACGCAAAATTCTATCCTGCGGGGGATCGAACCAACGACCTCTTGCGTAGCAGTCGGATACACTCCCACCGCGCCACAGAGACAGATTAAAAATGTAATTGAAGAAGATAAGGTTTTTAGCTATATTCATTGACCTATAGACCTGGACTGCGCCATAAACTCATAAAATTAACCACTCTCTAGAAAGAGACAATGCTACTTCGTTGACAATACCTGTCAAAAGAGACAGGGCCGCACGAGTTTTTTCTCTCTTTCACGCTTTGCAGTCAATATTTACTATTTAATTGAAAGGGTTGACGCGGTCCAGGTCTAGACGTCATATTACAATATTACACTAGAAATAACCTTCTTTTCTTCTTCTTCTTCGTCTTATTTTCTTAGCAACGGAACCCACAACTCTACTCGTACATACTCATATGTGTAGAAGTTACCGTCTTGAAAAATAAATACCAACTCGTACCTATATTTTCCTCAGTGGCCCTTAGGGTAACATATTTTTTGTCCTGGAAAATTGTACGCGATAATCGAAATGCCGCCAACAAACGCTAGTATTTTAGATAAGTGGAATTTCGTATTTGGCTTATTGGTTTAAAATAAAGAAAATATGTTTCGGCGTTATTGAAAAAAACAACCTCTAAGGTAAAATAGGGGTTGTAAGTTTTTATAAAACTTCGCTAGTTTTAAAGTTAGATCTCTGAAATTTTCTATTTGGCTTTCTGGTTTAAAACAACTAAAAAATGATAAACAAATAATGGTTTAAAAAACACGCTTTTGTAAACAATTGTACTACAAAGTAATAAATAAAAAACAGTTTATCGTAAAAAAGCGTGGTGTGATTATAAAGCAATATCGTCACAAGCTCCCCACGCCTTTTTACGTTAAACTGAATTTTTATTTATTACTTTTAACTACAGTTATTTGCAAAAGCGTGTTTTTAGTTTTTTAAACTATTATTTATTACTAAATAACTACGTAGAGTATAGAGCCGTTCCATCTAAGAATTGAAACCGCAAAACTTGGCGCAATCATTGGCTGGATAACCGCTTTAACCGTAGCTATATTTACACTAGTCTTCGATTTTTCAAAGAAGTATCTTGTTTATATTTGTAACAACTGAGCCTTCTAATTTCTTCAAGCAAAACATTATACTAGCTATAAGATAAACAGCTGATCGATCTTCGATTTATAATAAAAAAAACTAATACAATATATCCTCATTGTGCTATGCTGCCATAAGACAGGTCTACAATGATCTACATTAATCTTTTTTTATTATTATCATTCCTCTGTTTGAGTGAAGAGTTTATAATATTTTAATAGCACAACTTTATTACTGAAACAACAATTTTGATAGCAGATCAGATGTATTCTTCAGATAAAGCACTACCTGCATGAATTTGATTCAAATACAGAGTAGCATTTCCTTGAAAATAAATCCTTAACATACACAAACAGTCGCCAAGCAAAGCAGCACGGGCCCGTATTTGCTCAACAACGAAGCAAGGGTAGTTCGAGCAAATTTGTTTTGTTCTACACTGAACTATCTTCGAGAACAAAATACACTGCAAGCTTTACATTTACAATTTTGCTTGCAACTAAACAATGCATCGTTTCGGTCACTGATTTATTTCCTACTAATTGTAATGCGGACGATTTCCGCAACACAATAAAAAATGATTAATGGATTTTCACGTATCGAACAAAATTATGTAAACCTAACATTCTACAAACTAGTAAGCATTGACATAATGAGCAATTTGTAAATATCTGCCTTTCTATCGGAGTTTATTAAGTTGCAATGCGATACGTTTCGTCAGATGCAAGGTGGTGGATTGTTGGAGCGTGAAAAGTCCCGTTAGTTCCGCTCTTGGCCGCAGAGAGCCGGGTTGGATGGCGCTAGTTGTGTTCGCACGTGATGTGAGCGCGCGCGCAGCCATCAGACGCGCCGGTGCCGCGCGACAGCCTCCCGCGCACAGCCATTAACACCGCACATATATCTGCGTGACTTTACCGCGAGTGACAAAGTGTTTTTTTTTTATCAATTGTGTGAACTGTGTTTATTGAGATGTTTCTAAAGGTAATGTTTAATTAAGTTGTGTTTAAGTCATAAGTAAGACCTTGGCTTTGAATTAAGGACAAGTTATCTATTAGTAAACATTGTTCGCGTAACGATTATAAGTTGCAGTAAATTAATTGGTTGTTCACATGCTTACCCATTCTTATTGTTAGGTTTCTATTGTCATTTAATTATGTAATGTTATAATAGAATGCTGAGAATTTTTGCGTATATGATAATAATGTATGAGATCTTATAACTGATGGCATTAACCTCAAAGACAAACCATATAGGTAAAACATGTATTTGTCAACCAAAAGGAAACTCTAACAGAATTTTCTATAAGCGCCTCGTAAGGAAATCGTTTCTATTCAGGATTTTCTGTGTAATTTTCCGGATCAAATGCGGTTTGCTAATGGATAGTTCGTGATGTGACTACAATAGCACGTACCCTTTGTTTTAGGAGTTTTGTTACATTAGACAACTATTCACTGAAATTGTCAACATTACAATTCCGAACTAACAATATGTCAGTATTATTTCTTCAAAATCGACACGTAGCTACAGAACACGTACAGAAGTCAGATGCTAAAGCGACGATTTCAATTGTCGTCTGCACAAAATAGGTACATTTCGGTCTGGTTAAACAACAATTGAGCAAGGAAATTCACGAAATTGACTATTACAAAATATTTGCTATTGGCACACCGATAATGCTGGGTTTTCCTAAGCAGGTACGGAGATAAAATGATAGGTACAAGATATTTTATCGTACAATGTACCTTGTAGGAGGAATAGGTCTGGGACATATATATTTGTTTTTATTTCTCTAACAATATAGGTAACGGACTACAAATAGTAAAGTTGTTCCAAATCCACTAGCATTGTGTCCAGAAGGCTGGCCGCATTTCCTATTTGTATGGCCAGGTTTATTCGCTAGCCAAGGAACGTGCCGGCCCTCTGGTCCAAAACTATCCCTTAGCCGCTTGGCCAGCATCTGGTCCCCACGGTCCCAGGGTCTTGACCCCAAACGGCCCAAATATGCAGGTGTTACTAAGCCCTGCATATTTGCGCCGTTTGTTAGACTCTGCCGTTGACGCAGCAGCTCTTCTCTAACTACAACTATCATTACTGATGTGATTCCCAATTTTTATAGAGTGATATATAAAGGTTACTTATTCAAACTAATTTAATAAATGTGAAAGTAAATCTATATGTCTGTCTGTTCCGTTTTCACGTTTAATTCGCTAAATATTTTCTTTTTTGTGTCTCAATACACTGCGATCTGTAGCCATAGGGAAATTTAACAGTGGGTTAGTTGGTTTTGTTTTTATATATATATATATATATATATATATATATATATATATATATATTCTTTCGTTTCAGTTATTCGGGCTATTCCAGGCTATTCGGATGGTCTTTAATTCTTTCCTTGTACTTGTTTGTACAGAAGAGTATTTCCTATTTGCATGTGGCCATATGTAGGTCATGATCCAGGGGGCATCGGTTATCGTCCACAGGATTTTGTTTTGAAATCTTTGCATGATTTCGATGTTGGAATGGAAGGCTGTCCCCCAGAGCTGTATTCCATAACTCCAGGTCGGCTTACTAAACCAATTTAAATTAAATTTAGTATAGAGTAACCTATATTGGGGCCAGGTTTTATCATGTGATAAATATAGGTAAGTATTAATTGGTAGATAGGTATGCAAATAGTAAAAACTTAGGTAGCGTTGAATTATTTGGTCTAAAACTATTTTTAACGCATCCATAAATTAAGGTCTTGTTTGGTTGTAATATTGAGGTAGACTACATAAGTTTGAAAGATAACAAAGCCACTTTAATGCTCAAAAATATTTGAAGCATGAAAGTGTTGAGTTATTGCGTTTTATGATTCGTAAACTACAGTTTGCAATGCATTAAAACAAATTTTAATACAATATAGAGACATTATGACACACTTATAGGTATGAGAAGATTTTAATGTTCTATTTGCATCTTTTATTGGCAATTTGTGTTAGCAATTACATCTTCACCGAAATAATTTGTCACGAACTCATCAACATAGAAATTGCCATATTTTCTTTCGTAAAGACGGGTCTTTAAACAGCTGTTCAAATAATGCTTTTTGGATCTTTATTATGTGATATATCCGCTAATTACAGATCGCAATAAAACCTACATTTAACTTAGATAAGATCTAATGTAAGGTAACAATTGGAAACTCCACAAAGGCAAATAAATTACGTATTTATCGTAATTAGACTTAATTTGAAAAGGTAACAGACATGACAAGGTAACACATATTTCATGCTAATATTATAAAGAGAAAATTGTTGTTTATTTAGTCCTCTTTGACCGAAATCGACAACAAATCATAGAGTGGATTACATCAAGTTGAAATTCTTGCGATTCTGGGTAGTCTCTAGTGTATTATATTGCTTGTTGTGATAAAAAGCCTTAAGTCTTTGTCTTCCCCAAGTTTAGCTACCTCTATGATATCAAAGTAGCGGACCCGCGCAACTTCATATGCGTCAATTTTCCCCGTTTCTGCAACATTTTTCATTACTGCTCCGCTTCTATTGGTTGTAGCGTGATGTTATATAGCCTATAGCCTTCCTCGATAAATAGGCTACCCAACAGAAAAAGATTTTTTCAATTCGCACAAGTAGTTCCTGAGATTACCGCGTACAAACAAACCATCGACTCAATATTGAGAAATAACTTATACTATGTATCTTATAAAACGTATCTTTCCTATTTACAATATCAATAGGTAGATGCCATGCCTCACGTCTCTATAAATAAAATAGTTCGTATTTTCTCAAAATACAGTTTCCAATTATTCGATATCCATTGATAATAGTTAAGTGCTTTCAAAATTGATGAATTGATATTGACAAAGCGAAATCAGTCGAGATGAAGATAAATAATGCTCTATTGTGTTGTATATTATTTTATTTTATTGGAAACATGTGCTGAATTACGTCACGTTCTGTAGTGTAACTTTGAGTGTATTTGTCGAAATCTTTAACAAACGTATCACGTTTTGCGTCAGTAGGTACAAGCAAATATATTAGACAATTCTAGTCTTTGTGATATCGTCATCAAAATGATAAGTGGTTCGAGTTCATTTGACAGAATAAAAATAGCATTCACAACTAAATAAAAGACTTCAACTGTTAAGCTTAGCTTCAAGCAAAGCTTTGGCTATCTGGCAGAAATGCCGTTAATAGTAGATCAATATTGCCAAGCAAGGGTAGGTATTCAAATGTCTAGTAACCCGTTCAGAGTTAAATTAAAAGCCTTGTTACTACTCACGAACGTGATTATTCTGTCAAACCATGTGTTCAACTGTACACTAAGTTTAATTCATTATAACATATACAAATTAATAAAAAATATATGAACATGATATTTGAAACTAACCGATTTTTTACTCCTTGAACTTCAAAACGCACGAAATCCGTGACTAAAATCTATTACACTCCCATGTAATAAACATTAACATATATGTTATAATGAATTACGTTTTACGTAAAGAAATAGTAAGCATTTATGTTCCATTGGCCGTGCTCACAAATGAATTGCCCGTGATTATAACCGATGCAATGTGGTCCAAAACCTCGAGGAATGAATACATATTTTTTTCATTCACAGACTGTATAACTGAGATACCTTTGCCGAATATAAAAATATGAGCCTTAGAGCGGCTATTAACTAGTATCCATTGACGTATAGACTCGGACCGCGCCATCCCTTTACCGCGAAAAAAACGCGTACGACCCTGTCTCTTTGACAGGTATTGTCCACAAAGTAGCGTTATCTCTTTCTAGAGAGTGGTCAATTTTGTGAGATTATGGCGTGTTCTATACGTCAAAGCTAGTATCACAGAATCTAGGTATAACATGGATACCTTGTCCAAATTAAAAAAAAAAGATATATACATAGTTGTTAAGTCTTCTGTTGGATAGTTTTCACCAGTTAACTTACTCAAAAAACCTTTGCCGAATTAAAAAAAAATAGATATTGACTTCTGGTTTTAAAAATCAAAGAAAATCTTTTTAAAATGTTATCCACCGTTACTCAGTCACAATTAGGTAACTAAATAAAAATATTCCTACTTTTTATTGACAGTTAGTTGAGTACGTAGTAGTGACATCACCATTGTTATTTATGTTATAAATACCCAGTAAAGACCTTCGACAAAAAATCTAGACATCACGTTCACTGAGGTCGTTGTGATAATTTTATTTAACGAAATTATCACGACCTTTTAGTACAAGCAATACGTAGTAGAAGATACTGTAATCGTACACGTACTAGTAATTACATCCCGCGTACTTTATTATTGTACTATATACGATAATTATACGAAATTTGATATATTTACGATAATTCTACGCTGCTGGTACAATAACTGCTTCAAGTTGAAACATTTAAAGATGTGAGGAATTTGTGAAAATGGCGGCAAACCGAGCTGTCATCATTTTCACATCTTTACATTTAGCATGTGAAATTACATGAAATACTTATAAAGTGTACAGTAAAATACTTTACAATAGCAGAAGTTAGCTGGAAAATTGTCTATTGCCATTAAAAATAAGATGAACAGGGAGATGTAAGACTTATTCAATAATGACGTCACTTATCTCTAAGTAACTGTATCAAGGCTGTTAATGTTTACTTTGTTTGTCACTAGCATCCTATCTGACATACAAATTGCGCAATGATATACCTAAGTGAACTAAGTATGATGAGGATTGTAAGTCGAAATTGTATTGTGCACGATTTTTTGCCGAGATTTGAATGATTTATCTACCACGATACGAGGTTATTCACGAAGGCGAAATTGTTTTTAGTTTTTATTAAATACTAGCTGTCCCGCGCAACTTCGTATGCGTAATTTTTCCCCGTTTTTGAAACATTTCTCGTCGCTTCTCCGCTCCTATTAGTCGTAGCGTGATGTTATATAGCCTATAGCCTTCCTCGATAAATGGGCTATCCAACAAAAAAATATTTTTTTAAATCGGACCAGTAGTTCCTGAGATTAGCGCGTTTAAATAAATAAACTCTTCCGCTTTATAATATTAGTATAGATTTTACTATTACATTACCTTAGTAAATTGTTAATTTGATTACTCTAAATATTAAGGACATGGTATTTCAAATGCAACGGGATATGACACCATCAAATCTAACGACGTCTTATATATACTAGCTGGGTTGACCAAGCTATGCTTGAAGAAGTTTTCAGGATTAATTAATAGAAACAATCTATACTAATATTATAAAGCTGAAGAGTTTGTTTGGTTAGTTTGTTTCCTGAGATTACCGCGTTCAAACAAACAAACAAACTGTTCAGCTTTATAATATTAATTTAGATAAAATACACCCAAACACAGAATAAACCTTCGTGCTCATTACACAAAGTTTTGTCCTGGGTGGAGATCGAACCCACGTCCTCTGGCTTAGCAGTAGGGTCACTATTTCACTAACCACTAGATCAACAGGCCAGTGGATATTATACAGCTGTATTTTTCTACTTTCGCTAGTACTCTTGGTTTCTTTTAAAACAGACGTGCATGGCCTTAAAATGTACTTTAATGTAGGCAGTCGTAATTTTATACGTTGCCCTTTTTTATTTCTTTAAGAGTACTGCCGCATCTTGCGCAATTTCGTACATCAGGTTGAATACAGATGGCTGCATAAAGTTAAGTGGCTGAAGTTATTTAATTAGTTCCTTATTCGTATTTGTTGTTGCATTCAGAATACCTAACAAATGGAACTCATATTGCATGTGGAGATTTACAAATATCCTATCTGAGTCCACAAATTTTTTAAATATTTTTTTTATTCTTAACTTTAGTGTTTCTCAGTCAGAGATCGAAGTCTCGAGTTGCTACTAAGCAGTACCTCGTAGATTTAACGACATTATTAAAACCTTCAAAAACACAACTGCCCTCGTTATTACACAAGACCATTAAATGCTAATATATCTTTATATAGCACTAGCGGACGCCTCGCGGTTTCACCCGCGTAGTTCCCGTTCCCGTGGGAATACAGGGATAAAAAATAGCCTATGTCACCCTGGGTTAGTGTAGCTTCACAAATATGAGAGAATTTTTCAAATCCGTGCCGCTAGATTATTCGAAATCATCTCACCATCAATACTGAAACTCAAACGAACGGACAAGTACATAAACACTAGAAACAACACTCCTTTTTTGAGAAAGAAAACAATCAACCACTAAACTATGAAAGAAGTACAAGAAATCTGACTGCCACTGTGGCGCGGCGGGAGTGTATCCGACTGCTACACAAGAGGTCATGGGTTCGATTCCCACACGGGATACCACTTTGTGTGATCCACAAATTGTTGTTCCGAGTCTGGGTGTACTTTGTGTTCGTGACTTGTATGTTTGTAAAGTCCCCCGCGACACAGAGCTTGTACCCTAAAACAGTGCATTACAATTTGACAATATTGTCACAATATGCAGTGCAACGGCATTTATTACAACCATTTAATGACTGCATACGAAACCATATCTATTCTATAGTTCAACTTAGTCATTATATTAGGTAATTTAGCGTTATAAACTGTCTAGTAACATTTTATAGAGCTATTTATTTGAGTGTTTGAGTTGAGTAAATCGTTTGACATACTTTTAAAATTTACTTACGATTATTCTCAATTGCAACGCTGCAATGGCTTTGATGTTTGTAATATTTAAAATGGCGGATATTAGTTTAAAAGTGTTAAGTCATTTTGCAACTGTTATGTGATAATTGAATATATTACTGGCTTTATGTTTTAAGGTTGTAGAAAGGGGGATTTTTAGAGAGTATTTACATACATAAATATACAGGATGATTTTTAATATACTAATAACCTATTAGAATATTATCGGGACTTAGTCGCGTGAAATATTTACCGAACGATGACTATTTACGAACCTTTTATTTACCCGACGTTTCGATCGAATTGCACTGATCGTGGTCACGAGTCGACCCGTGACCACGATCGGTATATGTGTAAACATCGCGAAAGTTTAAAAACAAATATTACTAATAACCAGTTAAAACTTAGTTATATCGTTGTTTTGAAAAATATTTCATAAGTTTACCCTCACCACCTGTTTTTGAAATTACAGCCATAACCTACACAGACTATGTTACCGGAGTAAAGTCGTTGTTTATTGTAAAGTTTAGGTTCTATACCTGACAAAAAAATAACATTTTTACTCCGGGGTCTCACAGACGAGTGGTAAGTGGTGGTGTGACAAAAGTAGCTGGTGGGTGGTTAAGGGTAAATTTATGGTTATATTTTTCAAAACTGATATTCGAAAGTTAAGTGCTATATTACAGCAAAAATCTTAAATATAGTTTGTACAATGCAGTTCAGCTCAAAGGCCCATTTAGCAAGCTGTAACAATTTCCTAATGCCACATGGACATGTCACGTCTTGTTAAAAATATTGTATACGTTACCTAATCCTACATACGCTGAGCCATAGTTGATCTGTGTCAACACGTCCACCTAATTACACGGACACAAGCTAATTATTACGATAATGTTTCAACTTACTTGATTACGTAATGCGATTACGGATAATTTCTTAGGTAAATCACGGACGGTAATGAAATCATCTATGTATGTAACGTCTGCTTGTACCTAACTAACGTACTTACAGTGCACGATCAAACTCATATCTGTAAGTTGTAAAACTGACCGAAAAATATGAATTTAGACTTAAGATCCTAGAAGAAGCTGCCAAGAAACACATGGTCACTCGTTTAAAATCATTGATTTATATTAGGTGCTTTAACTTTTTTAAATCAGTGAAAACTTGATAACGGCGCTTCGTCTTCAGTGTTTGGTATGAATTGAAGTCATTTAGCTATCTAGGTCCGCTCCTTGATCGGTTAATGACTCTCTTTGACCCCCGGTCAAACATAAGAACAACAAACATTGGGGCGATTGGCGCTTACGAAGACGACTGCGACGGGAGGGTGCAATCTGAGTATGTACTTACTTAGGTATATCAGCTTCGCACTAAAAATAGAGACATAGACTTTTTTCATACATAAAGGCAAAGAAACACAGAATTTATATCGGCCGAAAGTTTAGTTAGATTAGAATGTTAGCTCATACACTGGGCCAACTAAACAGTTGGGTTGGTGGTGAGTGCGCAGTTTGAACGCAGTTAAGTAGCTCATCAAACTACAAAGCATATGGTGACCGTTAGTTTTATAGACGCAATCATAATTAGATATTAATAATGGTCAGCTTGTGTTTGTCGATTTTAATTTAATGGGCAAGATAAACCCACAAACAGGTTTCATACTAGCTAAGTTTACCGTATGTGCCATATAATAATGAGTATAGACAAAGCCGCTTATTGAAACAGCCCCTAATATAATCTCGCTTAATTGAAACCTAAAACCTAATTGTCAGCTAACAAGGAATTGTGTGCATGGACATCAGAGACGAAGGGCTAAAATATTTCTAAGGCAACTGGATAAGTAACTACATAAATATACACACAGTTCTTTAACTAAAATTCAAGGGAAAGTCGAAAAGAAGTGTGTACGAAGGACCCCTTGTCAATAATGGGTATACCTACCGTCTTATCTCACTTACGCAAGTATGTCACGTGTTCCTGCAGAAATTTAAATTACCGACAGAGTGCTAGGTTATTAGAACGCATTGATTTTGCTTCATATATATTCTGAATCTGACGTGTAGTTACAATCATTGCCCACACCTTTAAATCAATCAATTAATCAGCCTGTATCAGTGCACTTCAGAACATAGGCCTCTCGTATATACGCCACAACACCCGGTTTACACATCTAATTCATTCCAGCGACCTTCTGTAGGTCGTCGTCTGGCTGGAGTCCTACCTTACGTATACCGAGTCACGGTCACCACTCTAGGACTCTAGCTCTTTTTAATTAGATGCACAAATATCGCAATAAAAACGAAAGTATACTGCCCCAAATGACCCTCAGATTGTGGCAATTTCTAATCAAATCCATATTAATCTTTATTACATTATTTGTGTGACATGTTGCCCTGTCAATGCTGGGTTTAAATTGAGCAATTACATTTGACAAGTGCATGTACACTTGACCTGGATATAAATAAACGAGTATGTTTTACATGGTTTCACAGGGTCACTTTTACTTAGAATCGAGTCTTGTGTAATATCTAATCCAAATCGATCGAAATAATTGATACATGTATGTCACAAACATCATATTTGCCAGCAGTACACTCGTGACGCGATAGAATAGTAACCAAAGGTAAACATACATAACTTAGTTTTTTGTAAGTATGTATTCGACTGCCTTGGTGGCGCAGTGCGTACGACTTCTGAGCAAGATATTGGAGGTTAATAGATTAATAATAGATATACATAAGAGTTTATGAATTCGAAATACTTAGTAACATCCAACTCGTGTGCAACAGGGGAAGAAACATTTCAAGTTTAGTGACATGGTTCAGGTTAGATGGTTCGGTTTTCGCGCTCCGATAAAGCGATCAGAAGTCTCGGGTTCGATTCCTGGGTTTTTATTTTAATTACAATTTTTATTTCAAATGCAATTATTGTATTAATATAGTAAATGGCAAGAAATGTCTATAAAAATACTATAATACTTAGATATGCTCTGTTTTTTAATCACTGTGGTCGACGCAAAAACTGTGAATAGATTTCGATTATTCTATTACAGTTTTAAAGGTAACTTAAATACTGCTACAAGTTTCATCAAAATCGGTTAAGTTTAAGCTAGATACAGCCCGACACATTGCGCTATACATTAAAGACCTCGATTAGAATGGTATTTTATAGCTAAGATAGCATAAGCTAGTATTTTAGTACAACTTTAAGCTGTTCCAGAAAAATCTTATACCACTGCGATATTACAATAAGTTTCATACAAATGTTACCGCGACTTTGTAGTAAAAGCCGATTAAATAGCAACCACAAAACAAACGTTGGTTTCTACTCCAAATATTATTTCAAAAGGCAATCCATGTTTAGAAACTATGCAGGGTACGTTCTTGTCTCATATAACAGGGATGAACGTGATTAGCGAACTAATGTAGAATTATAATTTTGTTCGTTAACATACTTTTTTTTTCTTTTTTATGCAACTAAGATTACAAACATTTAGGTATAACAGGAATAATAGGTAATATTAATGAGATTAAACATTCTAGGTACTTTTACGCGACTGCCCCAAATGTTTTTGAATTACACTTATCTGGCTTTTACGCGCCTCTCCACGAGATTACAAAATCCTTTAAAATAACGTAGAATATTTCAAAATATCCTTTTATACGTTACATAAGGAATTGTAGGCTCTCCCTGAAATTTAACGTTTCGGGCAATTCGTAGCATGATATCCAATATATATATCATCTAGAGTTATTTCTTATTGACTCGGATTCTAATCAGAGTCCTTATTCACGTACTTTTTTTCCGTGTCCGTGGCAAACCCGTGCGAACTGTCAAAATCTTGTCGTAATGGTAAATAGAGTATTGCGCTTAGAAATGCATCAACGCGCATCAACGGCGTACATCTTTGAGCGCACCGCGCATGCGCCAGTTCGCACGGGCTTGTCACGACAACGAAATAAGGATCGTGAATAAAGACCAAGTTGTTCGAGATATACTCGTACTTCCACGCTAAATTACAACTTCTAGTTGCAGCAGTTTTCACTATGATAACACTTACAGTGTTTAGGTTAATGACATTAACGCAATTTCATAAAAAATGTTTTAATGTAAATCCAATCGCTATGTAAAAATGTTACCAAAAGTCGTGAATTATGAAGCAAACAGCTGTTATCGTACTACACGATCAACACCGCTTGTTTGTGTAGAGACAATACGACAGGAACTATGCTTAGCAAGCAGGATAGTAACGCCAAAAACCCTAAGTAAAAGCACCCTTATTGCTATCAGTTTAAGGTTTATTTTGAAAGCTGTATTTCTGACTAATTTGGTGTTCCCACATGAGTCACTTTATTCTAATTTTCGTTGCAGACGGGTGTTAATTCATCAAAATGGGGTCGTGTTGCAACAAAAACATTAAAGCGCTAAATTATGATTAAATTGGAGTATATTAATATGCAGTATTTTCCGTGTATCTCGGAGAGTAGGTACGTTAAACTGATAGACCTGCGTCGAATCTATCTTCAACGAGTATGTGGCCGATTGCCGTTTCATAGAATTATGATAATGAAGGAATACAGTTACTTTTTTCTAACTAGCATTGTGGGATTGTTGGTCCTACATTACTAGCAATCCTGTTAACCCCTCCAGCTAAGCTTAATAAAAGTGCCTCTGTGGCGCGGTGGGAGTGTGTCCGACTGCTTCGCAAGAGGTCGCGGGTTTGATTCCCACACGGGACGCCACTTTGTGGGATCCACAAATTGTTGTTCCGAATCTGGGTGTTTGTGTCCGTGATTTGTATGTTTGTAAAGTCCCTCGCGACACAGGGATTGCACATTAAACCGGGAGTCGTCTTTAAAAATATAACTTGTGTTAAGAGTGGGTTCACGTCGATAGTATAATGGATATCATTCGAACCAGCGACCTCACGATTATGAGTCTAATGCAATAATCATAAGACTACCGCTTTTATTTGTGTTTATGTTTACGCTCGTGAACTATACTCGACTTCTGTGCCTCCGTTCAGAATGACCACCATATCAGAAATCGGTTAAGTACCTATAGGTTTGTGGTAACCCAACTAAAATTAAATGTCGTTGATTGTCTATAAAAGAATACAAAACACACCGTAACATAAACAATTACTGTAAAGGGATTGTTTGTATTACTAGGTCTTTGCATCTTAAATAAATGATCTAAACAGCAGCGCCGGTGTAGCAGGTTTTAGAATTGCTGTAAATAAATAAAATGAGGCTTCATATAAATAGTAATGTTCTCATCATGAAGGTCTAAGTTAACCCATATCTATGTCTGAGGTAATAGAGTTTCATCTAGATAACTTAATACTACCAGATAGTCTACGGTACGAACTACTAGAAACTATTTATTATGCGATAAAGTTATAATGGCATAGATGTATTCGTTACGATTATGATTAAATAAGCTGAGTTAGACATTTGTTAGATGAATTCCTGTGATTTACGGCCAAAATTACTAATCCAAGTTGAGTGTTATGTAGGAGAAAATATTCCTTGATGAATTGTTACGATAGAAACGTTTGCCAGCAAGTCCGTATTTTTTACAGATGAGACATAATATCAACGTCTTTCGGCTATGGCTATCTAATAACAAACCTCACAGTTAGAACTCCAATTAAAAATTCAATTTCAATTCCAGTATACCTACGAACCACTCACTGTACTCTAGACAAGATGTAAAGTTGACATAAACCTAAACATAAGAGCCATGTCTATTCTATAAATAACTTATCTTAGCTCTTATGAAAATAATGTTTTTTTTTTTTTTAAATAAAGACAACTGCAGCACAGCAGTCCCTGTGTTGCATCATCAGCCTATCGCAGTCCACTGCTGGACATAGGCCTCTTCAATTGCACGCCACTTTGTTCTATCCTCGGCTTCTCACATCCAGCTCCTGCCAGCAGTTTTGCGTAGATCATCACTCCACCTGCCCTGAAGGCGTCCTACACTACGTTTGCCGAGACGCGGTCTCCACTTAAGAACTCGTTTACCCCAACGGTTGTCAGTTCTTCGGCTAATATGGCCAGCCCACTGCCACTTCAACTTGCTAATCCTGTAGGCTATGTCGATAACTTTAGTTCGGTTCTCTCGAGAACCCTGTGTTTCGGGTAAAAAACGTACAAATCACGGACACAAAGTACTTCCAGACTCGGAACAACACTTTGTAAATCACACAAAGTGGTGTCCCGTGTGGGAAAACACCCCACGACCACCTGCGAAGCTCACGCACACACTCCCACCGCATCTATGCTCCTTATGATTAAAAATCTAATCTAATATTAATGAAACTTTATATGCAAACAACAGTAAATCCAACCATGTTCTAATACAAAATAATAACAGCCAATATGCCAGCAATTATCCATCCTGTCAGACTTTCTTAGACTTAAGTTACTTCGACTAGTCTAGAAAACTAGTTGGTGTAACACATCCTGTATTTAATTGAGTATGATACAACTAGTGATAGGAGTAGTTACTTGAATGAAGTGACAGAGTTATTATCAATAGAGAAAGTGGTGTTACACTTCCCAAGGGTTGATTAGACCAGTGATTTCACAAGAATGTGTAAAATTCCTGAGAAAAGGCATCACATATTGTTTTTGCTGACGATTCGCCTTGTATATCCTTCGCTCCTATGGGAGTGTAAATGTATTTTCGACTCAAAGTACAGAACAGCAAAAATTAACTAAAAATTTCAAGGGCCCAACTGGTATGAAAAAAAAATCAAGTTTTGACATAGTGCAGGTTAGATGGTTCGACTTTCGCGCTCTAGTAAAGCGATCGGAAGTCTCCAGTTCTATTCCTAGGTCTGAACTTATTTTTTTTTAAAGTTATTGTATTTATAAAGCAAAAATTATGTTTTAATTTTCGAGTCTTTAGGCAACGTGGCGTTTTTCATAAAAATAAGTATGCAATGCGTCTAGATAAGAAAACTTTGCACAGAAAAAGGAAGAACACTAAAGAAAATGAGGGTTAAATTTAGAACTTTTAGTTCATATTAAAACTTCATTATTCTTGCTTAGCTTTGAAGGGTCATCTGTCTACTCAAGATAATATAGATTGACTATCAACGTCATTGACTTCAAGGAGGTATTCATAGTTGAAAATAAATTACCTGCTCCCTTAATGGCTTTGACAAGCTCAGAAACTGAGCGCTATTTTCCTATTCATTATCTACAAAATGTGATCGTAAATAAAACGCAATTTTACGTGGTTCTTGTGGACTTCAGCCCCTTTGAAAAGGGGTAGTTTAGCTATAATTAAGGCAAAAAGCTTTTGGGCCTGATCCCAACCGCGTGGAATTTGGGTCGCCCGCAGCCTCTCTTTAAACCGCATTTTTCAGCAATCCACAGCAACTATCCCTTCTATTCTTCAAAAACGTTTTGGGAAAAATACACAGTAGGTACAGTAGACACGTTCGACCATCATTGTCGAATTTCGTCTCGAATTTATAGTTGACGCTTTTTTTGAACCAGAAGTAACAAAACTTGTTTGAATTTAATTCTAAGCCAGGTTGAAGTTGATGAAATTTTACATATAGCTTTTTGACCAAGCTATATCAAATTAAAAACACAAGCCACTTTGATAGTGTTTTCACTATCGGTTAGGGTTTTTTTTGGGAAGTTGTATTAGGTAGATAAGTGGACATAGACCCCAAATTTTAGAAATAATACTGTTATCAGGTTCTTTGGGGTCATGGTCGGTCTGCACCCACTACTTGTCATTCAGGGTTGCTGAAGCCCCCTCAGCACCCACAGAAGTGGAAATATACCACAATAAATCTAAAGTGGATCGCTAGATACACATAAATCTCTAATTTTTCCAATAACATTTTTTTTTATTGCTAACTAGCAATGTTCTAAGATCTATGGCTTGTGTTAGGAATGGGTTCACGTCGGTAGTATAATGGCCAGGATTCGAACCCACGACCTCACGATTGCGAGACCGATGTCTAAGGCATTAGGTTACCGCCGCTTCAACATAATATATATCTGCCTAGAACTTCACGTCAGTTGGTTATTTTTTTATTTACTTCAGTCTGCCCTTAAAATAACATTATTCACAATAAATTCTTATACCAAAAATATTGCCATTACTGTATGCCTAGTACCTACTTAGAAATGTTTAAGATAATATTGGGTCACACTCAAGATATAATGGTTACCTACATCTCTATAACATGAGTCCTTCAACGAAGACCGCACTTAGCAGTCTACTAAAATCTGTAAATAGCCCTATCTAGCCTCAGTAATGATAATGTATTCGTAGCCTCATGTAATGATACTCTAGATTAGAAGGATCTAAGAGAATAGACACACTGGTAACTTTAATCTATACTATAATATTATAAAGCGGAAGAGTTTGTTTGTTTGTTTAAACGCGCTAATCTCAGGAACTACTGGTCCGATTTGAAAAAATATTTTTTTGTTGGATAGCCCATTTATGGAGGAAGGCTATAGGCTATATAACATCTAATATATAACGCTACGACTAATAGGAGCGGAGCAGCAATGAGAAATGTTTCAAAAACGGGGAAAATTTACGCAGACGAAGTTGCGCGGAACATCTAGTAGGATATACTTATGTGATTGGGTGATTGTCAAATCAGTATCCTTATAAGAAACATCAATATGATTTGCTGCGCTGTACAAATGTATAAAATACAAAATCATGGTGAGATTATATTCTATAGCAATAATAAAGTATCAAATATGGTAATTCGCAATTTTTACACATATTAAAATATTATTGGGACTTAATCGAGTGAAATATTTTAACCCTTTTATTTACCCGACGTTTCAATCGAATTGCATCGATCGTGGTCACGATTCGTAACTTTAAATATTTCACGCCATTAAGTTCAATAATATTCTAATATAGCAGTTAATTAAATTATTTGCATAAATCAGCATTTTTTTTTCAATAATACTTAAAAGGTATTTTTTTTTAATTTAAGTGTACAGTATAACAAGTATTTTCACACTTTAAAGCCAAAGCTATGACTATGACGACAACTCATTTCGTGTCCATTACCGCGACTCAAAAAAAAACAGTTATTTTGCAAATGTCCTTACGGTATTACGCGTAAGCTACTAACAATACTACTTATATAGTCTATAGTATAGCTGAATAGACCGTAGATTCAATACAGAAAACAGACAAATTATTCAAAACGTAATACCAAACATTGAGTCCGGAGAAAGAGTCCGGGGTCCTTATTCACTATCGTTATTTCGTTGTTGTGAGAAGCGGTTTTTTGAATAGCGAAATGTAGCGCGCGTGTTAGCGCGTATGCCGAAACGACCGTCACCATATACGCGAAGAAAAAAACGCTTATCTGTAACCGTTCTTAGGCACCAACGCAAATGGAGAGGTATTAGGAACTGTGGACCTGTCTGCAGCATCGTAGCACTCGAATAGATGGACATAATTGGATTCACTTTTGTTTTTATATTTTAATCAGGATATTTCTTTGATGAATCTTGATTATTTTTGGTATGTCTCTCTTTTTAAATAATTTTTTTGTTCTGACTATATTGTCTATAGGTAAACCACTAAATAGGCAATAAACATATGTTATTTATGGTAATTGAGTGATGTTAACAATAGCCAACAGTACTTCTGTGTAAATGCAGCATAGACAATAGCATGACAAAAACTATAGAAATCTATTTATAGTTAAGATGGTGTTGAAAAGATTGTAAGTATTACGAGAGGGAGTAATAGTTATTTATATTATGTGACACTGTCAAACTGAAACGTTTAGAAATCAAGAAATAATCTGAAGATCTTCAAAAATGGTGAAAAGATTTTAATAAAAACCGTATATATATTTTTTTAATTATTACTAAACATAAAACCCGACTGTTTAAAATTAAACAAAAAGATGGAAACTAGATACTCTTCACGTATAACATAGACACACTTCACATTTAATATCATGCAGTCGGGGGCACAATTTTTAAGTTCAACAGGATTCATTAATGCCTCCGACTGCATGATATTAAATGTGAAGGTTATCTTGTTTCTGTCTTTTATCAGATGCATTTTTTAATTTTTTTGTTTTCTGTCACAACTGAGACGAAAAAATCCATCAAGCCATTTAGGCTCTAGCTAAAGCATGCCAAAGAAAACAGTTCACGTCGTTGGAAAGGAATTATTTGACGCCGAAACGGATTGTAAATACCTCGTATAGGTAACCCAACATGTACTTTGAAAATTTGTTTAGTATTCAGGATATGTAAAAACTGAGCAAGTGCATATCTGGCCACGCGCAACGTAGGGTTCCATAAAATTACATCCCAACTTTACAAAAAGGGACCTCCCCTTTTTGTAAAGTTTCCCCTCAAGTTTACCCTCAAAAAAAAATGTTTTTCAAGATTTATTTTTCACTTATTCTTTCACTTTGTCGGCGTAAATAATATGTGTATCTATAGATACATTTTCGGACTTAATCGTGTGAATTATTCAAAGGTACGAACCTTTTATTTACCCGACATCGCGATTAAGTCCCGAAATATATTTAATCGCGAAAGTTTAAAAACAATAATATGTGTATCCATGCAAAATTTCAGCCTTCTAGCACTAACAGTCTCTGAGCTAAGCTACGGACGGACGGACGGATATGGCGAAACTATAAGGGTTCCATTTTGCCATTTTGACTACGGAACCCTAAAACACAGTAAAAAAAATCAGTTAATTTAATCAGTACATAGTTATAATACGTACCAATCTTGTTTTTATATTGCCATGTAGTACCAGCTACTTACCTGTAAAGAGAACATATATATTAGTAGCACATCTGGTGAATTACATCTTACAGATTATACAATGTACTTAAAACTCTGATTAGTTGATCTGCAGTGTTAACAGTCTATTACTCGTTGGGCGAATCGCTATTGACTTATTGCAACCTAGCTTGGGGAGGTGCGGCAAAATGTCACCTAATAAAGCTAGAAAGAACACAACGAGCAGTCCTTAAAGTCATGGCTAAAAAATCCTACCGCTATCCCACAGTCAAACTATACCAAGATATGCCAGTGCTCACGGTACGACAACTCTTCGTACAACACACCATCTTAAGAACACATAGCAAATTAAAGTTTGACCCAGCCTATATCCAAAAACGAAGAAAAGACAGAATTTGCACCATCAAAAAATGCCGTACAACCCTAGCCAAGCAACACTCATTCTTTCTCAATAGCTATATATACAATAAAGCAAATAGAGCATTAAGCATTTACCCGTTGCCTAAATTTGAAATTAAAAGAAAAGTCCATGACTGGTTGAAATTACAAGACTACGACACTACAGAGACTTTGATCAAATCAAGTTAGAACACGCTACCATTGCCACTTACACTCTATACTCTCATCCGAACACATCTTTACTTACCTACACCTACACACCACTACACCAATAAAACACACCACAAACCTATCATTATCTTAGAATTGTCAATATTATTCTAAGTTTCACTTAATTTTTAACAATAGTTATTAGATTATAGTTAAGTTACCGTTTAAGTTTTCTGTGCACTAAATAGAAATAAATGAATACCAAAGTAGTCAGACCGACTAACCACTGCTTAACTCAAAACACAGGTAACAACCTAGTTTGAGAACCAGAGGTAAACATGTCTGTACCCAAAACTAGCCGATGTTGTATTCTGATAATGCTGTACTTAATCTACTAGTCTTTTCTGTCACAAGTAGCTATTAGCAGTAACACCCTTTTGTATTAGATTAAGTACAAACTTGTTAACTTTAAGTGCTAAATAAAGAAAATATTATTATTATTAATTATTATTATTATTAGTGGCGGCGGTTTCTTAAAACTTTTCGGCTTCTCTTTGAATTCTAGTTACATAATATTGTCCCCTCAAGAACCGTGTCCCACAAGATTTTTTTTGGATCGAGTTACCTCTGGAAAATATTAACTCCTCGGGTAAAAACCTAACACAGAGGGTTATGTTTTTGTAACATCTTCAACTAGCTGACCCGCTGAACTTCGTTGGCTTAAAGTTTTCCCGTTTTTGCAACATTTCTCATTACTGCTCCGCTCCCATTGGTCGTAGCGTGATGTTTTATAGCCTATAGCCTTCCTTAATAAATGTGCTATCCAACAGTGAAATAATTTTTAAATTCAGATCCGTAGTTCCTGAGATTACCGCGTTCAAACAAACAAACTCTTCAGCTTTATAATATTAGTTCAGATATACAGACACAGCTATTTCATAATATGGTAAAGGTTTTATGGGTAGATTAAACCTTTTCAGCGTAAGTCGCCACGTTTCTTCCGGGTATATATCCTTTTAACCAAGTCGTAGGCTATTTCCACAAAGCAGAAGATTTACGAGTATGAGGACCTACGTAATCGGTTTAAAAGATAAAAAAGATATACATAATATCTTATCGTACAAAGAGATTTAGTCGCGTCGTTGTTAGCTAGGCATGTAATATTATGTACAAGGAAACGATAAATGAGATCAGGCGATCTTGGATTTTATCTGACATTGTAGATTATACCTACCTACTGACTAAAATAAAACAATGGCAGCAAAGTGAGCTGACATAATTTTCACAGCTCCACATTTAACATGAGGAGATAAATAAAATAAAATAGGTCTGTGTGCAATCAAAGTGTACTAAAAACTTGACACTGGCGGAAAATCGGCTTAACTTTTTTTTATGATAACTAGCAATTTGGGATTGTGGGTCCCACATTACTAGCAATCCTGTTAACTCATAGTGGGTTCATCGGTCGTATGTATAATGGATAGGATTCCCGCGACCTCACGATTGCGAGGCCAATACCTTAGCCATTAGGCTACCGCCGCTTAAATAGAAGAAGAAGACTAAATCAAAATGACCCCGTATTGTAATAGGCTGTCTTTTTTTTTGTTGACGCTAGTATCTATGCTTTTATATTGCAAAAACTTGGCACAAATGTAAATAAAAGCCTTTATTAAGTACGTAGGATAATTAAATTTTGAATACTGACGAAATTAATACTACCAACTAATAACTTTATTTAAGACTTCTGCCACTGCCTCTGCCTAGACACGTTTTATTATATTTAAACATTAAAAAATTTCAATCTACGGAAAGGAAAGTTAGTTGAGAAAAGTGAGAGAAAACTTGTTTCAACTTAATGTCAAATCTCCTTTTTCTTTTCTGATAAAATCTATGTATACAGTGTTTTCTTAATGGAATATGTTTTGGTCCCATACCTGTTCGTCTAGTGGTTAGTGACCCTGACTGGTCGTGGGTTCGATCCCCACCCAGAATAAAACTTTGTTTTATGAGCACGATGGTTTATTCTGTGTCTGGGTGTTATTTATCTATAATATGTATGTATTACGAAATATATAAGTATGTTTATCAGTTGTCTGGTTTCCATAGTACAAACTTTACTTAGTTTAGGATCAGATGGCGTTGTGTGAGTTGTCTCTAGTTATTATTATATTTTGTCGATTGACCATGAGAAGCTCATGCAGTCACTATCACTTTAATTTAAATACGAGTAGTAGGGACAGTTTTTAATACTTCTAAGCACACCTTAAAGTTTCTATTGAGTAGGCGTTAAACATGTAGCCAAAGATGCTGACAAAGACTCAAAGCTGCCACCAAATGAATAACAAATTGTAATTTTCGTGAAAGTGTTTTGCCATGTTTCCATTCATACTTTAGAATGGGACATAGCTATAAGCCTTTTGACTTAACTTGTGCCAAAGCTTCACAATGTTGTAGAAAAGTCTTCATTTGTCAATTAATATATTGATGTAGGTACATTTAGAACAATTTCTACAGATGTAAAGATTTGTATTTGCATCTCATTGTACCTTATTTTCGTTGACTCATATGCATATATTGACCTATTTACTAAAGCTTAGTATTCACGTACTTATATTATATATTAGCTGCCAGCCCCGGCTATCCACGAGTAATTTGTTCATACGATAAAAAAAAACTTTTATAAAAATCTTGACAATAACGAACACAACAAAAATAATTATCTTCCCAATTCAGTGCAGTCGTTCTGAAGTGTGTATGTATGTATATTTCTTTGACACGCCCTAGAGCCTAAACGGCTTGATGGATTTTAACTTGAGAGGTGTCGTTAGATTTGTCTTAGTTGTGAGAGTGACACTGGGTACTTTAAAATTTAAAAAAATCAAATGAATTGAATTTTGACGCCAATATAATGTCTAAAAAAAATCTTCAAACCCTATTGGGTATCAAAATAGACGATTTTAAAAGCTGATTAATAAATTGAAATGTAATGTGGAATAAGAAATGTTAAAAAAACAAAGTAAATAAAAAAAAAATATAAAACCGAAACGAGATACCCATTACATTTTATGAAATGTAAAGGGTATCTCGTTTACTTAAAGATTATGATATTACCTCTGACTGCATGATATTTCAAGCAGTCAGAGGCACAATCTGTAACTTTAACAGGACTGCATGATAAAAAATAAGAACTACTTTTTATCAGCACGCTAACCTTTATAGGGAGACAGCAGCAGTGTAACTTTACGCTGACAAAGTCGTGGGCACAGCTAGTATGTATATAGATATAGACAGAAGATAGGTAAGCAACCATAAACGTAAGTCTTATAATTGAAACCACAAACTAGCTTCCTATTTACCGCTCAACGGTTTTATAGAACAACTGTTTCTTCGATCGTTCACAGATCATTTACGCATCATTTAACGCGTATGTAGTACTACCATATTAACTTGAATTACATTATGTATATGCGTAGTGGGAAACGGAGGAATATTTGCGTTTTTGCTTGCGTTAGCGGCCCTGTAATACGCGTAGTGGAGTTTTGGAGAGCTTCGTGACGCAGTGGTGATCACGCAGATCGGTAGATTACGTACGAATGGTTTATTCTTTTATTTTTAATATGTAGAAAAACAGTGATAACGGTCTCTGCATACTGTATAGGTTTAAAATAAAAGAAAGCGAGCGCGCATTTTTTTTTCTCTCGGTGAAGGAATGGCAAACAAGGAGGTTTTCTCTAGATTCTAGATGTTTTCCGACGTCTCTATTATCGTTTCCGTTAGGGATGCTACGTGATTTTATCGAAACTGAAGTCGGAGTCGGAGGTTTTAAAATTGGTTTGTCGGAATCGGAGTCGGAGATAGTGGGAGAAGACGAGAGACGAAGTTGATATAAGGCTTAAGAAAATAATATAAAAAGAAACATAATTCAATAATATTAAATGTGTGAAAGAAAAATTCACTCGGGCGGACCTGGAACCCGCGATCACAGAGAAATATAGACAGCTCCGATTAGAACGTCTAATTTAAAAAGTTTGTGAGTTTGTAGGGAATAATCTAATAATAATAATATATACTTTATTGTACACCAATATAAAAACAAAGAATACATTGTATAACTTAAATGTACAATGGGCGGCCTTATCGCTAAGAGCGATCTCTTCCAGGCAACCTTTGGATGGACAGAGACATAAATACACGAATTAGGTAATCTACTGAATCGATTTAGCTAATTCTATTCCCAATAAATGCCACTTTATTGGTGTGTGTCATAGGCGCTAACATCACGCTACGATCAATAGGAGCGGAGCATCAATGAAAAATGTTGCAAAAACGGGGGAAAATAACTGACTTCCGCGAGTTACCGCTAGAGGATCTGCTCGTGACTAATACCTAGTTATCTTAACTTCTAAACTATATTTTTCACTATTACTTGCAACTATTACCTCGGATATTGTATGGAAAAGTTAAAACAAGAAAAACCGCCTTTCACTAACACCTACGCGATTTCCTGTGAAAACTAGCAGGCGAGAGATTGGTATCAGAAAAACCATTTTCTGATAACAATCACTCACAGGCTAGCTTATTAAAAAATGATACCTACCAAGATATCACTTACGTCCCTTTGTTGAGAAACGCAGTCAATAAATCACATATGCTTTGTAAAGTTTAACTTAAGCTAAGCTTTACTTAAGCCTAAGCACGCTCTATGAATCTCAAATCTATACTAATATTATAAAGCTGTAGAGTTTGTTTGTTTGTTTGTTTGAACGCGGTAATCTCAGGAACTGCTGGTTCGAATTGAAAAATATTTTCACTGTTGGATATCCCATTTATCGAGGAAGGCTATAGGCTATATAACATCACGCTACGACCAATAGGAGCGGAGCAGCAATGAAAAATGTTGCAAAAACGGGGAAAATTTACGCAGACGAAGTTGCGCGGGTCAACTAGTGTTAGAATAAAAGTTGGAGATCTGGAGTCCTTAAACACAGGCCCTAGCACCAGTCTCCCTCAGTATAAATGATACTTATATGTATAAAATGTAGGTAATGTTTTTGTGGTGAGAAATAAATCATTATTATTAATATTATTCATATCAACCCACATGATGTCTGCTGGGCACGGGTCTCACAAATAGAACCTATTTATTATAGATCCTGGGGGTATTTGCCATAATCGCCACGCTTGGCGAGCGGGCTGGCGATCGCAGCGAGGCTTCAAAATACGCAGAGGACGCTGCTGCCCGTCCTCCGGTGTGAAATCTTTGTCGCCTTGACCTTTGCGGACTTTGCTTTAAAATATAAGGATTTTCAACAATAATTGTTAGGTTATTGTAGCACGTTATGAGTAATAATACATGACGGTCCGTTAATTATTCTGTGATAAGAGTTATTTACACGCAATCATGCTAAGCATGTTATTGTGCACCTACCTACTTGCAACCTGAGTCTGCGCTAAAAATTATGGTTAAAATCTAACATTTCTATGGTTTTCAGATTATAATATAAGTTTTAAAGTCCGCAACAACTCACCATAGCTCTCTGACTTTGCCTACATTTAAGTACTACGGTTGTCTGTAAAGCCGGTTTACAGGCGATAATTTTACATGATAACGTCAAAAGAAAACATTGGTGACATATCGCCATTCGCGTTGCCTAGCAACCAATCAATAACGTTAGTTCCAGTTTCATCGCATGTCATGTCGCTGCAATCGCCACTCGATGTTGCTTAGCAACCAATCAATAACGTGACCTTTTTAAAGACACTTTTTCGTACCCGCTCATCGATTTATAAGACGTTATTACGTCAATAAATTCAAATATTGACCTACCGCGGACCTAGAGTTACCTACCAAGCCTACTATTATATACTTTTTTCACTTTTAAAATCAAATGACTTGCAATTTCACGTAACAAAAAATATCTACCTAGTTTACAAGTTTCGCGCATTATACTTCAAAACAAAAATAGACACAGAGAACAGCGTTTTCATTAAACTGATTAGTTTAATACTATAAAACGTTTGCAGATTTCGTTCGCGACGATAATGCTACAATGTAGACGATGTGATGAAGCGATAAGACACGTTACCTCTGCATACATTTAAAATGCACCAGCATCAAAGGTATACTTGGTATAAAAGAGATAAACGCAGATGGGCATAACTGTTCTGTACTTCTGTTTCAACCTAATGGGTCCTGTAAAATTTGAAAAATCCTATAGAAATAAAAGAGAATGGCTTCCACTTTTATCATCAACTAGCTGACCATAGCAACTTTATCTGTGTCAATTTGCCCCGTATTTGGAACATCTTTCATTGCTACTCTGCGCCTATTTATAGTAGCGTGATGTTATATAGCATAAAACCTTCCTCATTAAATGAGCTATCCAACGGTAAAATATTTTTTTAATTCGAACTAGTAGTTCCTGAGTCTATCGCGTTAAAACAAACAACTCTTTAGCTTCATAATATATGTATAAATTTATTTATTGATAACTAGAACCTTGTTTACTGTAAGTATATATTTAGTACAAAAACTTAAAAAATAAGAAGCGAATTCCCTTCATTAGGACACCACGGAAAGGTTAAGGTTTATGCGATGTTATGCGTATCAAAAAACTAACACGTTTGCAAATTTATTCTTAAATGTCGTCCTATGTAAGTTAAGAACAAAACCTCAAAGAGTCTAGATAGATGATCTATATAGAGGCTTTGAGGCTTTGTTTTAATAAAATATAAGAATCGGACCTAACAGAGCTGAAGGAATATCTATTTGTACTCCAATAAATTAGAAGACAAAGGATAGTCCACAAAGCGTTAATCCAACTATACCTACCTACAGTAAAGATGGTGGGTTTACTAAAACGTTTATTTGGAGGCTTTAATTGGCTAATATCGCGGTGGTTGAACAAACATAGCTAGAGAAGCCATGTTTGTTTACTTTCCTGATTTACGGTAACGAGCTCTTTTGGAAGAAAAAGTTGTTTTATTCAATTGCCGGGTATTCGTGATTACTCTAATTTAACTTGGAAAGGATAGGGACTTCGTCTAAAGTTTTCGTTACCTAGTTATACTTAGTTATTTGTGGAGGCAGAAGTTTACTCAGGCTCTACTAATACTGTCGAATTTACAAGTATTGTTTACCATACTTTATATAAAACGATGATGCAACCTTTGATTTTATAATATCTAGATTCTTAACTTAGAACTGTCAAAAAGTACGGTCAAATGGACGCCATAGTTATTCTAGCGCGCCATTTTCAACGAGTGTCAAACGTCAACAATAGTAGCTTCATTTTTTTACAGGCTTACTGAGGGAATGTTCCATCTAGACATTATAATCAAAGGATACAACCAAATATCTAGCTTAGCATGCTTAGTTTTTGACATAGCTTTGTTTTTTAGAAACTGATTTTTAGGTTATAATTTCAAAACTGACAGATCTTTGTCTGTTTTGATTTGATTCTATCCGACCGATTTTATTTTGTCATCTGCGTTTGTATCCCTACTGGCCGGATGTATTGACCCATACTTTTCCGCGAAAAAAAAACGGAAGTTGTACTTGTGATGTGTGCGATCACACTGAACAAGACATAAAAATTTCTTGATGTGACGGAAACCTCTTTTTTAAAGTCATGTTTAATTCTAACTGAGTGTTGTGATATAGCAAATTATTACTTATTTCTATGCGGTAAAGACTGTTTTAGACCACATTGCGTAATATCTAGAAATTCGACTTTATTATGGAATGCAAAGTAGCGAAATGAGAATTCTCCTTTGTTGAATTAATATGTTTCGAGTTTAATAGTTGGACTTTTGATATTCCTGTTGTGTAGACCCAGAACTAAAACGTAATCTACATTTTAATCTGAGTTTATGTAGATTAAATTACACTCTATATGGAAATGCAGAATAGTGCTAACCGACAGTAGTAATTCGAGCTTTCCTATAGAGATTACATAAACAATGAACAAATGGATGCATTAGTCAAGGTATAATTGCGTCTGTAAAATAAAGTGCGTATATGTGACTAATCATTTAATTTATTCCGAATGCCATTAAATGCCGAGGAGACGTAAACTAATAGGCTTGATTGCAACAGGGTAAAAATTTACAGGGTTAAAACATTTGTCATTGCTGCTCCGCTCCTATTGATCGTAGCGTGATGTTATACCTAGTCTGGCCATAAATACTGTTACAATTAAAAATAAGAAAGATATTACATTTGAATTTGGAATCTGTCATTATTATACGATTGTTCATTGTATTTTCTAATTTTGGCGCCAATACATTGTACAATATTTTGCTATATTAAAATGGAGTGGGGTGATAAAGAAAACCGAATCGCTGTGATTGCATTACACAAAGTTGGTATGGAGCCGAATGTAATTTTTAAAACTCTCCATACGCTTGGTATTAGTCAAATGTTTGTGTACCGGGCTATTAATAGGTACAATGAGACCTTCTCTGTTTGTGACAGAAAAAGATCTGGCCGTCCACGTAGTGTTCGTACGAAAATGGTGGTCAAAGCAGTAAGGGAAAGAATTCGAAGAAATCCTGTCCGAAAGCAAAAGATTTTATCTCGGGAGATGAAGATAGCACCCAGAACCATGTCACGCATTTTAAAAGATGACTTAGGACTTGCAGCCTATAAGAGACGCACTGGTCATTTTTTAACTGATAATTTAAAAAAGAATAGGGTGGTAAAATCGAAGCAACTACTGAAGCGGTACGCAAAGGGAGGTCACAGAAAAATTTTGTTTACGGATGAGAAAATCTTTACAGTTGAGCAACATTTTAACAAACAAAATGACCGTATTTATGCTCAAAGCTCTAAGGAAGCTTCCCAATTAGTCGACAGAGTGCAACGTGGGCATTATCCGACTTCAGTGATGGTTTGGTGGGGTGTTAGCTATGAAGGAGTGACTGAGCCATATTTTTGTGAAAAAGGTATCAAAACATCGGCACAAGTGTATCAAGATACCATTCTTGAGAAGGTAGTTAAACCCCTTAACAACACCATGTTCAATAACCAAGTATGGTCCTTCCAACAAGACTCAGCGCCGGGTCATAAAGCTCGGTCCACGCAGTCTTGGTTGGAAGTGAACGTTTCGGACTTCATCAGAGCTGAAGACTGGCCGTCGTCTAGTCCCGATCTTAATCCGCTGGATTATGATTTATGGTCAGTTTTAGAGAGTATGGCTTGCTCTAAACGCCATGATAATTTGGAGTCCCTAAAACAATCCATACGATTGGCAGTGAAGAATTTTCCCATGGAAAGAGTGCGTGCTTCTATTGATAACTGGCCTCAACGTTTAAAGGACTGTGTTGCAGCCAATGGAGACCACTTCGAATAAGCTTTTTATATTTTGAATTGTTTTTTATTTATGTATTAAACTAACACACTGTAAAAGTAATAAATATTATTTGCAATAAAAAAAAATGTTTTTTCTTCGTAACAATATTTATGGCTAGACTAGGTATAGCCTACAGCCTTCCTCCATAAATGGGTTATCTAACAGTGAAAGATTTTTTTATTTCGGATTAGTAGTTCCTGAGATTACCGTGTTCAAACAAACAAACTCTTCAGCTTTATAATATTAGTTTAGATGATGTCCATGACGAACGCCTGTTAAATACTTTAGTGGTTTATAAGAATTTTAAAATAAGTATTGAAATAACTCCCATATTTGTAAGAGAACTTTCGAATTTTATAACTGCAGTTTTGGTCACATTTTCAACGAGGTATAAGAGAAACTATTTCACAACATAGGCATCCGTTTTAAAGCCCGGAAGCCAACCAATATATTTCTAACATAAAACCTTCAAATTCATATTTTCCACGGTATTGTCGCAAACGGGATTCTGATCTGAATTCTATTGGAAAATTCTATTCTTGTTCGGCTGACCCCTTTGTAACTACGTCTAGCTTGAGCTTAGAATCTTCTGAAATGGTCCGGACGTCCGATTTAAGGGGTCATTTCATTTAAGGAAAAGAAATTGACCTTTGGAGATCCTGAGTAAGCATGATTTTGAATGTTGTAGCAATCACAATCGCGTGCTTTGAATACTTATAATAAAAACGCTATATTATGTTAGTAAAAACGCTGAAGCAGATTACACTTTTATAATTAAACTAGCTGAACCCAGCCACGCTTCGCTGTAGGCTTTTTTTTATAGAAGACCACCCGTGCCCGTAAACCTTCGTGGGCTCATGCACAACACTTTGCTGAAGATCATCACATGATCAAATGCATAGTTTACAATTCTATAAACACAGGACACACAGACAAACATTCATTTTATTTAAAGATGAGTTAATACACCAGACATGTCCAAAGTTGATAGGTATGCACCAATTTTAAGGCTTCCGCATCGCATGATTACAGATAATATAATTACCTCCCAGATTCGTCGATTCACGCAATCAAGCAATATTTATTTACCTTTAGAAATGCACTGTCCGCTTGTGACCACAGCCTAAAAACCATGATTCACCCAGATGAATTAACAGGATCCTTATTCACTATCTTTATTTCGCTGTCGTGAAAAGGCACCGGTGGACATCTATGAGCGCACCGCGCATGCGCCAGTTCGCACGGCCTTTTCACGACAATGAAATAAAAATAGTGAATAAGGACCCTGGTTCAATTAAGTCTATGAAACTGAACGTCATGAGAAAAAGTAAATAATGCATGATCTCTTTATTTTTCTTTCTATATATGTCATGATGTACGAAAGCCAACATTAGGCACCTGTCCCACCCGGCGGTACAGCGAGTAGCGATTTAATCGCTGAAGAAACGTACAATAGATGTATATTGTAGATACCGTCCGGGTAAACAAAAGAGATGCAGCATAGAGCGAGTACTCGCCGGCAGTGGGATAGTCAGAGATTAACTATTAATATCTGTATCTCGTTTGTTTACACGGGATTTACATAAGTATGTACTTTTCTTGAGCGATAAAAACTCGCTACTCTCTTTCTTGGCGTTGGTGGGACAGGTGCCTTTACCGTGTTTCGTGTGAATAAATTAAATAAATTACTTATTTATCACAATTCAATTTGTTTATTAAAAGCTTTTGTAATGAAAAGGGTGCTGAATGAATTCATAATATGTAATATAGGTATTATGCTGAATCGGAATTGTACCGAATAAATTAATATCATAATCAAAACTGAATCATTCAACAAATTAATTCACGAACGTACACAAAGCATTTCAATTACTAAATGCCGTCTGTTACACACTTCTCTTTCAAAGTAAACTAACGAGCATCAGGCGAGATTGTGTAGCACAAATACCTATGATAAGTGAAACTGTCAAAACCACTAAAGATTGGTACACACATCTGGTCCGCGAAGCTATTTATTCCGCAGTAGTGTATAGAATTGAAAAGAAAAATAATATGCTTTTAGCTAGCTGCTGTATCTGGCCAGTTGATAAATGCTGTTGGTTCAGAATGTAGGTACACAGCTTTATCAAGGAACCAGTTGAGAGGTGGAATTTGATGAATCTTTATTACTGCTTGCTTTTAAGTTTCGAACTTCTATTCTACAAGTAGCTGTTTTGGCTGTATATTGAACAAATCTCTACCTACCCTGACCACTGGTAATCAGTCAGCCAGTTCTGGCAGGCAGATTCATAATACGGAACCATTTCTTATCAGCGATTAAATTAATATCCTTGTTATCGGATTGCTTGTAACTCGATCCTGTCTTGTCTTTTAACAGCGGGCATTTGTAATATTAAGAAAATGGTTTGTTTTTATTATAAGATGTGCTTATAGGGCGACCTTACTGCTAAGCGATAAAGCCCTTAAAATAAAGAAAAAATGATACGGTTTGAGTAGTAAAAACATGGAGGGGTTAAAAGGATTGCTTGTAATTTGGGATCTGTAAAAAAATAACAAAAATCCCAAACTAAACAGAGCTTGTACTATGGAAACCAGAGAACTGATAAATATACTTATATATTTCTAAATACATACCTACCTACATTTTATTGATAAATAACACCCAGACACAGAATAAACCATTGTGCTCATCACACAAAGTTATACCCTGGGTGGGTATCGAACCCACGACCTCTTGCGTAGCAGTCGGATACTCTCCCACCGCGCCACAAAGGCAGTCGTAAATAATGGAAATGGTGGAAAATGGCGGCAAACTGAGCTATAATCATTTTTAGGTTTCGCGTTTAAAATGTTAAAATACATGATACCTATAGGTACCTATCGATATGTAAAATCTACAAGACCAAATCATTGTGCAGTTAAAGTGTACAATGAATAGCTGAAACGAGCAGAAACAAGCTAAAAATCAGCAAACATATAAGCCTACAACTCATATAAGAAAATATCGAATATTTAAAAATTGTAACCTATTTTTTTATTGTTTCAGGTATTGCAACTGAACTCTGCAGCAAAAACACGAACTTGAATAATGTCGTTTTGGTAGTTATTTCGTTGAGAATTTGTAAGGTATTTGTTTCTCATAGCTGTATCACTTTAGTGTATATAACAATCTATTTCAATAGAGATAGCATCGCATTCATCAAAGTTCCACTGTCTGCGTCTCCATGTTTAAAGTACGTTCTTGTGAATGAGTTTCGTCGCGTCACCGTCGTATTTAGCATGTAATCTAAACGGTTTGGCGTTGAATTATTCTACAATTGATTAAATTCTTTCTTATGTTTATGTTAACAATATTTTAAAATGACTTTAACCGTTATTAGTCATTATCATTAAAAACATTACGTTTATTTTGAATTGAAATATCTGTAAATAGACAGAATTATGTTCTGCCGTTAAATTTAGATGTATGATTTGGTTCAGTAGCAAGCAATATGATCACAAATTCACATTAATAATGTGTCATAGCGGTCAATAGCCTACCCAGACAGTGTCTTAGTCCATACATTGTTAATTTCGAAGCATGACTTGGCCGTATCTTGACTAGGTATATGTATGTGACCTATGTGATTTACCGTTTCACAGTAGACAGTATCAATAACAATATTAATAGGTCTCATATATCAATTCTATAGGCACAGCCAATTTAATGGCCTGGTTTCCTAACTTTATAACCTATTTTATGCACAAGTTATATGAAACATCTGTTGCATAATAATTTCGGTAGTCTATTCGTGATAAAAAACAACAACGGGTTGCACTCCGGGAGTGGCGGCAGAAGTAAAAACTAGACATAATAATAAAAAAATATGAAAAAAACCAAAATAAAAAAGGGAAAAAAATCAAAAAACCAAAATAAAAAAGGGAAAAAAATAATCGTTACTCGGACTCGAACCTGAGCTATAATAACATTGTAGATGGTGGCGAAATTTACCTTCGTATTCTAATGATATTGTAGCAGTTTTTCATTCCTCTCCCTCCGTCTTACGAAATTTCGATCAGGTCACGTGTCCTGACGCGAGTTTAACATTTTTACCTATCCCAAAAAGTGCACAACGCCGCTAAAGAAGTTTTTACTTTAAAAACTCTTATTGGATCAAAGATTAATGTCTTACTTTCATTTTTCATTTGTCAAAATGTAAAAAAGATACAGTACCTACTGCAGGCTTGTTTAAACACAGAAAAATACATACTTATAGATCTGTAATTTTGGTTTGACAGTTTTGGTATAAATAGCGCCTGCAAGGGTGTTACACGTTACATGACCTAAGTAACCTAAGTGAATATAAACGTACAGGACAACCTTGTTTCACCGCTTTGACAGAAACTACCTTAAATACACGTACAGATGTAGACATCTTGTCGTCTTGTAACGAGGGTGCAAGTCAACAGAACATATAAATTCAGGAGCTGAAAACTTTGTACCGTATTCTCCAAATGTAGTGAATATTTGACTTAGACAATTGGGTCTTATCTAGTCAAAAGAGGTTGGTTTATCTACTGAGTTAAAGTTAGCCATATAATACAGTTAGGATATTATAAACGACATGTAATCTAAGACTCGAGTGTACAAATTTAGATGTGTCCAAATCATGTCGTAATTATCTAACAATGATAATAATAATAATAATAATAATAATATCCCAAACTAATGCGCTTATTACACTACACTGAATCAGGGACCCTAAATCCTTAAAAAGAGTGGTGTAATAAGATTTAGGGCCCTAATTCTCTAACAATTTTTCAAGGCCACCTCGATTTAGGGCCCTAATTCAGGGTAGTGTAATAGCCGTTTAAGCAGTGCTTTTACTATGGAAACCAGACAACCGATAAACATACTTATATATTTATAAATACATACATATTATAGATAAATAACACCCAGACACAGAATAAACCATCGTGCTCATCACACAAAGTTTTATCCTGGGTGGGGATCGAACCCACGACCTCTTGCGTAGCAGTCGGATATACTCCCACCGCGCCACAGAGGTAGTCCTAATTGTCGATTTTATCGCAAATCTCGCAGTTAGGTTAACATGAAGATATTTTTTTAAATACAGTTAGATACCAAACATTAGTTAATGTCACGCTTGTAATTCAGATAGGTAACTAACATGACTTCAAGCTAATGTTATCCAATGCATCCCACGCAATCATTGCAATATTTTCTTTCAATATATCAAATCAGATTTCTTATAATTAGCCTTTCATATTTCGATACAATATCGGTTACACATTTGGAAATTTAAATCGTTACTCATCATTTGTAATCGTATTTGGCTTAAATAAGTTTCGTAACGCTATATGTAGTGATGAAGACATACAATTAAAAGAAACCGTGACAATACAAAAGATAATATAATGACATTATTTGTTATATATTATATTGTAACAATTGATTGGTATGAAATTAAACCGCTACTGCAAATTGATCAATCGGTTGACCAAGTTGGATATACCGTTTCTTCTTGTCTTATTGCGCGATCGTTCTGTGGTTGATTGAAGGTACTTCTACATTCGAGCATGTATAAATTATTTAAAAATTAACATTTCATTATTTAATTCAAAGTAGGTATGACCATGACAATGTAGTCTTTTTTTATGTTGCTACCTTCCATACAATAATGGAGAAATTTGAATAGACGGTATTTAGTAATATTCACGAATACATAATAATAATGTCTTGGGACAACTTACACAACGCTTTCTGATCCCAAACTAAGCAGAGCTTGTACTATGGAAACCAGACAACTGATAAACATACTTATATATTTCTAAATACATCAAATTATAGATAAATAACACCCAGACACAGAATAAACCATCGTGCTCATCACATAAAGTTTTATCCTAGGTGGGGATCGAACCCACCTAGGATAAAACTTGTCGGATACACTCCCACCGCGCCTTAGAGGCAGTCGTATTTTTAGAACATTCTAATCGTACAATATTGGCGTTCGTTGCGTGAATCATTGTGTATTTTTTTATCGAATAACCAAGTGGAATGCGGTATAGCATTCTCCTCACAGCTCATGTGTTTTGTGTTTCCCATTTTTTAACCAACGTTAATTATCTATTGTTCTACAATTTTTATTGCTATATGCCTACTTATATTAATTTTTATACACCATCACCGACACATCCATAATATCTATACTTATATATATTTTAAATAGTATTCAAATGGATCATTGAATAATAAATAAAACAATTAAGTACCTAAGTACAAACGTCGCGCGTCGGCGAGTTTCATCAGTTTTCTTTGGACATTTTTGATCTATCCATAGCTTCCTCTAAACCTATTTATTTATTGAAGAAGTTAATCGTCTATATCCGATGTTAAATGAAACCTGTTAACGTTAAAAGCTTTTCTCAAAGGAATTGCGTCAAGATGGAGATGTTCCTGAAGTAACTTGGTCCGGCCGAAAAAACTCAATTCTATCCGATTTTATTAGAAGCAAATTGCTGAACAGTCAACCCTGAGGGAATTGTTTCAGTTAAATAAAACACTGTCCCGAGACGCAAACCTAAAAGTCTGGAAAAGTTAATGTAGACAAATTGATTCCACAATTCTTTTTTTCTTGGGACATCTTTAAAAATTGGAAGTGACAAGTTCAAACTACGTATTCAAAGTAGTCAGTCCATTGTTTACGCGACCTTTAGGTACTTTATTTATTTTGGCAGAAACAATCTCGCAATACATTAAGACTTTAGGTTAGCACCTACGTGTGCTTAAATATGATTACTATGATTTATTGATTGATTGGTTATGATTAATAAGAAACTATGTTGATTTACGGAGCTATACTTACAGACTATACCACACAAAATTGACGCAAAATATAAGCGAGGAACACCAACTAATTAGAAATTCCTTATGTACCTACGTAATGTTTAAAATTTACCCTTAATTATACTTTAAAACAAAAAGTTCTGAATAATTTTCTTAAACTAATACTCATACAATGCTGGGTACTTTTATTTGGTAACTGCTAAGATATTATTTCCCTTTTTATATTTTTCCCAATTTATTTTCTGTTTAACGTAAGTAACCTATAAATATTTAGTTTCTAAAACTTCGAACATAAATTCTAAACTACCAGGCTGTCGTTAGTTCATCTATAGTCTAATACGAAGACTGAAGTATTCACAATAAGAAATTTAACATTCCTCCAAAGTGCCGGGATTTCCGTGAGCTAGAAGGATGCTCACATACATTTTCAACTTAAATATTCTACAAAACTTTATTAATTATTATTTTCTTCAACAATAAGTTAAGTCCAATGTTAAAATATTTTTTAGTGTTTAATTTTTTTTTTCTTGTCCTTCATTCATTAATTCGCTCCAGTATGGCTAGTACATTCTGTGCAACTGCCAGTTTCTAGCAGTGTCTATGTTCTTCACACAGTAACTTTAAAAATTTTAAAGTTAATTATTTACTCCTTTCAGTAGTTTACGAATTAGAGGCCCAATTTGTAAAAACACACTACTGAACGGAAACGATAAACCTAACATAAGTCATAACCTGTACAGTATTATAGGCACTACTTATTATATAGATAATATAGCTTTTTAACAATCATAAACTACCGCCATATCCAATGCCACGATCTATTTCGCCCTCCCTAAGTAAACAGATGTTCATTCATTACTATGAATTCAGTCTGTTATGAAGCCATTAATTGTCATTTTGGTTCATACAACATAATATGTACTAAATACTGAAGCGAAACTGTTTGCCATTAATCGTCATTTTGGTTGAAACAACATAATATGTACTAAATACTAAAGCTAAACTGTTTACTGATTATTATTGATTTATATAAGACCCAGGAGTTTTATTTATGACTCGCAAATCGGAGTACTTGTCAAGACGAATCAAATGAGCCCAAACTTTTTTTTTTCCTCTTCCCTCCAATATTAATCGGTAGAGATTATGGCTCGCACCAGCTCGCACATTATGTGCATACGCCAGTTTCATGTATAATGTATTTATAGTTTTCTTCTTTCAATCACAAAGTCTCGTTCTTGTCCAGTTATAACGTATTTCAAGTATATTTTACACTGTTTCACACTTTAAAAGCGGAGCTGTAAAAATAGCGACATGTCAGTTTGCCGCCATTTTTACAACTCCAGCCCAAACTTGCTAGGTTTCATTTTTTAGTTTAGGTCTATGGCCACCTTCCGACTCCATTACAAGTCTATGGTACCTACTGTAACATTATATAGTCATCAAAGATGCACTAGTGAACCAAGTTTGAGCCCAATCGAACGTCACGAATTGGTACTAATTTAGCTTCCAAGATTTGACCAATACAAACTAATATACAAACATACAAGGCAAGTTAAATAAAAGTTTGTAATAAACCAGATTATGCCAGCACAGTCCGCTTACGTCACAGAATAAATATCTCTATATCATGTTATTGCCAAACTCTCAAGCTACATTAATACTTATTTACAACAAATTCGACGCATGAGTTTAACCGTGAAAACCAGGCAAAGTTGCTTTTGTATTAGGTATCCATTATTAATATAGATAATTGTATGGGTGAACGTGTTACACAATAATGCCTCAAAGAATAGACATTGGCGGCTATTGACATCGATTTATTCAAAATTTAAAGCAAATATTTTCCACTTCACGGCCTGTATGCCTAACTGAATCTAATCACAACATTGAGGACAAGACGATGTTTTTGAAAATGAATTGTTTCTTTATTAAAACTACCGTAAATTCTGTAGTCACGTAGAAATGGAAGACAATAAGAATAATATTCTGTTTCTTTAAAAATCTAGCTGTTCTTTTTTCTAAATTCTGCGCGTTCAGCGTTTTCTGAATTTATATTCATTTTACGTTTATTATGGCACAAAGATCACAATAACAATAGTTTAGAGTTGTGAAAATGGCGGTAAACTCACATGTCATTATTTTCACAGCTCCGCGTTTAACGTGTATTAAATATTTAATATTGAATAAGAGCCTTTGTGATTCAAAGAAGAAAACTAGAAAGAAAACAAACTTAAAACTGACGGGTGCACAGAATGTGCGAGCCATAATCCTACCGAATAAACAATCGGAGTAAAGTGGAAAAACAAAACAGTTTAGTACATAGCTATAGTTCACTTTACAAGATTAATGTTAAACTTGAAGCTGTCAAAATGATGACAGCGTAGTTTCCCGCCAATTCACAATTCAAAAATATTATCTGGACATCAGTCTTTTTTTGGCCAAGACAATACTTCAACAGCCAATTCGCGACAGCCTTGTACAAAAAACGGTTTCGCTAAATAATATGCATTCAGTGAATAAAGTAAGGGCAATCACTTGCATTGAAGTTACATTAAAGGATTGTAAACTTTATCACATTTTAAAAATAAGGCTATATTCTTTTGATGTAAAAACTATACGAGAGATCGTACTGCAATGTTTATATAACAAATGAAACGTTTCAACGAGTCTGTTTTTTTACTGCACTGAGCTAATATTATTGTATTTTTAATGTGATTCTTGAAGTTTGTATACATTGTTGAGTGCCTTGATCTTGACCCGGTAATATAAAAAAATATTACAACATCGAATTAAACATTACGTAAGTCCTCGGCGTCTTAGTATAAATAAGAAAAAGTAATGAGGAAAGTAAAGGAAAATTAGCAAAAACCCCAAGTCATTTCTAGAGAAAATAAATATGAACAGGAAAAATTAGTGGTTTTTGTAATGAGCGGAATGACTTATTAGTCATTAATTTAATCCAATCTATTGTACTTATTAAAAATCTAATAAGTACATAATCGTTTTATAGAGAATAGATTATTGAAATCAATATAAATTGTTCGATAGTAGGCTAGGTAGTAAGATTATGGTTCTTATAATATTCATGAAACATCTATTTAAAATTTACTAGTACTTACTGGGTGTGGATTACTGGGTCACACAATATGACATTTTGTTAACAGTCCTTATCTAAGCTAAAAGCTTGGATCAAAAGTCTGTAAATTCATCAAAATACAAAAAACAAAACATTTTTTTGATTAAATAACTAATAAACAAACGTCAACCAATTGTCGTGACCTTGACTTCATAATGACCGTGACCTTGACACTATTGTGAACCTGTGCGACAATGACACGAAATAAACCAGTGATGCGGGCACTTCAATTGAGCAGACATCGTTTATTATCTTCGTGTAACCTTCTTACCCGCCGATCTTCAATTTATTACCCGCCGATCAACAGCTCATCAGAGGTTATGAATATTTGATTAAAAATTCAATCCACAAGTATTTGCTAAATTCTTCAGAACACAAGTTATGAAGGCCGACTAGACCAAATTCAAGCATCACATAACCGAGGATGGATGTCCAAGGGAGGACAAAAGGTTCAATTCCCCCCACCTGACTGAAATACCTTTTTTGAGAAATTTGACACTAGAACGGTGTGGTTTGATCGGCAATGCCCCCCCCCCCCGTCTGCGAACGACTCACACTACGCCAGTTGAGTCAAATTGCACCCCCCCCCCCCCCCTCAGATCCGCGCCTGTATTAACCTACTTTCATGGAAAAAGAACTGAACGGTTTTTTAACCTTACAATGCTAAATCTACATAAATATATTATAATTATATTATACCTGAATAAAATTAACACTTTAAAGCAGTTTAAATAGAGTCTACCTACTGAAATTGACTTATTTATCATGGCGTTGATACTCGTGGCATTCATAGTGTTTCAAAGGCTAAATACTTATCAATGACTTTGGGTAACAAATGCCTGTTTGCCACCTAAGCGAAATTTACGATTTAAACAAAATTCAACCTGTAGGTATTTCTCCCATTGCTAACTATATTCATCATTGATGCTTGTTGTTTTTTACTCATAACTCGTCTTTAATATGATAGAGCCAAATGCTTTCCTTTACAAAACAAGTGATGACAACAGTAGCGTTAAGAAAACAAACTCTTCAAGCGATAGTGAAATAGACATAGTTCCAGAAACGCATACATTTAATAATGACTTTTTTTAGGGCGATACTAAATTGATTGAAATTTAACATACCTAACTATGCACCCTGCTTTGTCATATTCAATTAGTTTTATTTATTTGTAATCTAGTTCATACAATTTACATTGACACAGATATAATATATCTGATATTTTCAAACGCTAATGTAAAAAAAATAGTTTATTTTTCGAGCTATAAGAACAGATTACCCAAATTTTAATATATTAAATATCAATTTTCGAAGAGTCTTGGCTTGTGGGTTACTTATTTCCCATAGACCAATGTCATAGACCTCGAAACCACAGCAAATTGTACCATTCGATTTAACTTTTTATCTGCCTTATATGCTTTACGGTCTATGACTTTCTTTTTTAATTAAAGTACAGTAGAGCTACAATTTTGTTAGAAATTAAATTATATTTCTCACATTGTACAAAATTGATCAGAAAATGTTCGTGACTGTGATGTCTTTTATTTTGTTTTCCTGACTTATTATTGGTGTCGTTTGTTACAAAAAAGAAAAGTAGATTATCGCAACCGAATTTAATATTTCTGCGAGTAAGTAGCTAATACCTAATGTCATAAAAACTCTTTAAAGCGTTACTATAGTGACAACGGGGGTCGTGAATGCCAAACCCACATTATGGAATCAATATGATGATAAGTTTTCCTTGAAATCAGGGACTATTATTCAGAAGTGATACATTGCTAGCTTTTATGTGCCACGTACTAAGACTAAATACATATACTTCCAATTAAATGGCCTCCATACTGCAAAAAATAAATTACTCTCAGTTTTATAACCGAAAACTAACTTTAAGACGTAGGTACTCAAAAGTATTTCCGTCGCTACAATTCACCTAAAAGTGACAGTGACAGTACGAGAGTTAACGACATCTTAAAAATAAAGTAGTAAAGTTTGTATTACCGCAGAATGCCTACGTGTAACTACACCACTAGGTTTTCACTATACTATACTCGTCCTGAAATCTAACACATCCAAGAACGATGTGATCGTAAAAAGCGAATCGAAAAGGCAAAAAGAGTCTGATATACCTACCTACCTACAATATGTATAAAACATGGCACATTTGGTTTGAGGACAACCATTTTATAGGTGAGTGAGTGTACAAGTAGGCGTGAGAATGAGAGATATGAAACGAGAAACATGAGGAAAAACACATAATTTTTAACAACTGGCCGTCAATCCGGGGATAAAGGCAGACAAGCGCAAAAAGGTCAATGTTGACATGTCAAAGTTACCGTAAAATAACGTGAGTATTCGTGAAGCGTGTTTCGTAACAATTTTTTATATAGTCGCAGTAATTGTCAACATTTTGTAATGATAAGGTAATGTCAAGGAGATGTCAAGTTACGTGATTTTTTTTTTCTTTCCACCGTTCATTCTTTAGTCTATGGTACGCACAGTCACATGGTTGACAACACGCTAATAATATCGCTATCCCTGGTTATTGTTAGAGGTCGAGTGTCATGGATTTTAAATAAGGCATCCTGTATGCTCGAGTTATGTTATGAGTCACTGACCTTAGAACTATACATTCAGCGGTTAGGCATTAGTGCTACGACAAAAGTCAGCATGCGAACTTTTTACGTGACTTTTATTCTGCGATAGAAAAAACTGATAAAGATCATGGCAAGCACCACTCGTTATAAGATTGAGTGCCAAGAAATTTCATGAATGACGTCACAAGTTAAAAAAAGCATTATTCAACTACATTGTATGGTCCGCATACAGCTGGTTATTTAGGAATCAAATGTTGACAAAGGAAACTTTTGGCACAAACCACTTGGTCAAGGTTTTGAAGCCAACAATAGATCAATTTGCTCCAATTGTTGTTATACTGGGTAACTACTCAAAGGAATCACTAGCATCCCTATATGCAGTTACAGAACTAGTATGCTTAGGGAGCGTTTTAAACGGTTTCCAAATTATTGAACCAACGTCAATCAGCAATGTTTCAAACTATGGTTCATTAACCTTTTGACATATCCGATTGATAGTTTGTCTATGATTTAAATAAAAACCACAGTATAAAATATCTCGATTACTAAACACAGTTATTATATTCGACAAAATAAATAAACATAAAATTTTGATGTAATTGATTTAATAGTTGGCATTTAGAACCGTTTAAAGCACATGTTAAAATACATGTTTCAAATTTAAACTAAAATTAACTTTTCAAATCAATTGCAAAATTAATTATGTAGTAATTTTGCGCCACACAAACTAGGGTGTATTAACTTTACCCCAATTTTAAGTAGGTCAATGCGTACACGGAGTTTTGTTACATGGCTTTCATTTATACCAACCTATGAAGGAGTTTGTTTACAGGGTAACAACTCTTAAAAGTTTGTAAACTCTTAATAAAAAAGTCATGAAACGCCTTTACGTTGCGCCACGTGTTTTGCCGTTTTAATTGTAAATAAATAATATATCTTCAAAGAAAAAAGGGACTACCTTTGAAAAATCGATTGCCTTTTTAAAAGTACACTATAATCTTTGTACATTTAATCTCGATTAAGAAAGCTGATAAAATATTTAGCAACAAATAATGACATTAAGACCGGCATTTTTGTTGTATACCTTGGTATTGTCGGTCAATGGGAAAATATAATTAATTGCTCAACAAACCTGTACTTATATCTTGCGACAAAATCGCTACTTACTTTATTGATTACCTGCAGAAATGTCCTTTAATATATAAATTATAACTGTTTAAATGTTAGAGATGGTGAGATATTTTTTTTTCGTAATTATTTTAGGAAGGCAAATGTGTAAATAGAGCGTATGTCCTTAACATTAGGACCAATTTAAAACTCGTATTAAAGTACTCGTAAGAAGTATATTTCGTTATTATTGTAGCAAAGAAATCAATAGGTATGCATATTGTCGGAGTCCGAAGGAAAACACATAGACAAACACAAACAACAAGATATTTATGTATAGGTACAGTCAATGTAATTAACTAAGCAACTTAGCTAAAGTGATTATGATGCCAGAATTGATTACATTGTTTATACGTTAACTTGCTTGTTTTTTTTTACTGACTGATCAATCAACGCACATCCAAAGGCGGGAATGCGAACGGTTTGCCAATTTGTGTGATCAAAAAAAAGAATTGCGTTTAATTTCAAAACATGATATTTTGTGTCCTAAAAGTGAGCAATAAGGTGCACCTTTTTGAGAATTCATCCTCCAAAGAAGATGAAAGTTTGACAAATTTCTAAGTTATAGATTACGTTCTTAGTTAATAAATAATTTGAAACCCATTGCGGTATTCGAAAAAACTTTTTATTTCACACTTCTTGTTTTTGACATCTCACAGCCGTCATGTTTGTTTTTTACAAACGTCACTTAGTTGAGAATATTTGGGCGGTCAAGACAAATCAAACGACATCGTAATTGTTTAAATTAATTTTTTTCTCTTATGCTTGTATTTATAGAATGTAATTTGAATGACCGTATTTGTTTGTCGAGGATGACTTATGTTTATTTATAAACTAAATTTTTATTCACTATTTAAGTCATTAACTAGATTAGGTACAGCATTTAAATTGTGTCGCAAAGGTAGGAAAGTGTATAAAATCAAACGCAAGGACTGTACCGCGTGATTGTATAGTGAATCATGGTAAATAAAAGGTTTGTTTGTGTTTGCTGAGATATTGATTTGCACCATTTAATATTAAAATTTTAATTTGAAAGTGTTTTCGGATTTTTTCATAACAATTGGGCAAATACTAACCGTCTTTTGAATTTTTTTAAGAATTTTATGTCTGAAGTTCATTCATGATCCAAACGTTGCGTACTTAATTCCAAATTTTTTGATCATGAAAATGCAGTCAAAATATAAACGGGAGAATATAAAATATTACGTAAAATTAAGTCTAGAGAACGCTACTACGCCATTACTTTACAAAACTTGACATGATTAACCTGGTAAATTTTAATATTTAATTGTCATTACACATTTAAATTCAAAGCTCCTCAACTTAGATTGACTGTAAATACCTAATCACACTAATTTTATAAAGGCGAAAGTTTGTGAGTATGTGAGTGTGTATGTTTGTTACTTCTTCGCGTCTAAACGGCTTGAGAGATTTTATTAAAATTTGGTATGGAGTTAGCTGACACCCTGGATTAACACATAGGCTAATAAACCGCGGGTAACATCGCGGGGCACAGCTAGTAAATTATAATTTACGTTCATTATTTACGTGACACGACATTATTATATTTCTTTTTATTAATTTTGAGCTCCTGAGATAGTAATAACATAACTAAAAACTTCTTTGATACGATTCAAACCTCTGTGCCTTTTCTACAGTTATTTTTTTCGGCAACTATCACAAATAAATAAGTATAAACAATGTCTATAAAATCAGCTAGTAACTATAAAGTACCATTTGCCTGAATACCTAATATCGACACATGTATTCCAGTAAATAAACAGGTATGCTACAAATAAGCAAAAGCTTTGTACGAAAATACTTTCAGTACAGAGTGACGTGCCGGTCAATATCGTTTCACACACGGCTGAGAATAAATGGCTTGATATATTCGCTGAGTTGGAAATTTTATATATATTATTACCTATAGATACCTACTTACTCGTAAATTAAAACTCGACAGCACTTTTCCCAACAAAAATAAAAACGGGAATTAAAACCGTTCCCATATATATAATAATATGTTACAGGGTATCTATCCAAGCTTTGATTTATAATAGGTATGGTCTAAATGAAGCGTTATCTCAGTAAGCGCGATAGAAAATCTTTGCATTATGAGTAAACTTTACATCAAATTTAGTGTAAATTTTGTTGATGTTACAACTTGGAGTTCAGCTTTTAGAACTCTTAAAGAAACAAATATTATTTCTACCACTTCGAGAGACTATATAAGTATAAGACCTCTATCTAATCCAACGAAATCGGCCGGCCTAGTCAATGACGTTTGACATATAGACACCCGATAGACAGTAACTTTACTATTAACTGACAGTAAGTTTACAAATAAAATGCTATCTGGCGTGCTTTGACGATGCAATAATTACACTGCAACAGTGTAGGATTACCTATAGTATACTCCGTTTTATTGTATAACAAAAAAAATGCATGTTGTCACTGCGCAGCGTCATACATTTACTGCGATGATTCGCTCGCGCCAATTTGATGCTCTCGCTTTACCTCAAAACCTCTATTTATCTCTTACAATAGGTACGGCTTATATTGCATTGATATTCTTTTCCTTTTATTTCGTAGTTTTCAATTGTGTGTACACATAGGTAGCTATCGATAAGTTTTTTTAAGTAGGTAACCATTTTTTCGTGCAGTTTTGTTAGCTTATAACGCCCCTATATGTAAAACCTCATTGGGCCTAGCGCCAAGTTCATTGACTGTTGTCAACTACTTAAAGAAATCTTCAAGAACATTATGCAAGGCAATAAAGTAATCCTTTTAGGTAGAAATGTTGTCCTTCCACGTATCACGATACATAAAGGCTAAAAATTACTAAAAAGAATACCGTAGATTTTACCATACCCTGTATTTGCATGTCAGTTGTCGAACTTTTACAATGACAGGTATATATTAACATAACAAGACGCGTTTGTTCTTCTTATCTAAGATAATACTATTTGCAAGTACCTATTGTATGTAAGGCTAGCACATTATGTTAGCTAATCTATGCAAGTCAAAGATGTTTGACGACTAATAGCTAACCTTGTAAGAAGGGTTGACAATAATGTCTTTTAAGAGTTTTAACCTCGTTAGCTTATCGTTCATGACGTTATAGACTAGGCCTGATGTACCTACCATAATAGGTACACCTATAGTGTATATAAGTACAATGAGTTATGACCTGATGAAGGTTTTAGGTTCAGATATCAGGCATAACTTACCAGCACCGCTCGAAGACAACACATAACTGGCAGTTAAAGGACGTCCTCCGTCGATACATGCATTTGGAAGCCTATCGAAAGGATGTACGCAAAATTTGAAGCACCATTGTCTATACTTCCATTTGGATGTCTTCCATTCGGACGTACGTCTTCCACTTGGACGTACGCAAGAAGGTTATACTAAAGACTGCTGTCAACACTATTAATTAGTTTCAGAAGACGTAAAGAGAACAAATTAGACATTTTGCTAGACCGTCTATATCTTTCAAACTATAGTAACCATGGTTTGACACTGTGCTCAGAAAGAGCAGGGCTCTTTCTTCCGTATCTTTCTAAGCGAGACCGAAAGATAAATCATAGGCAAAATTACTATAAGCTTCTTGATTTGCCCACTCACAGACAAAACGGATACCTTCCAAATGGCGTGGCGTGATATAAGTCCATTTAAACTGGACGAGCGTCAGTTTGGAATTCCAAAACCGAATGACGTCCATTCAAATGGATTACGTTTTTGACATACAAGATAAGTTTTTGACAGACGTCCACGCCATTTGGATTATTAAATGCATCGTCAGTAGGGCCCATAAGATTATGCGTTCAAAACATGCAAAGTACTTAGGTACATTTTAAAATGACAAGAATTTCGATGCAGTTATATCGGGATGGTTAATAGCTTTATTTCATGAAAATCCGTTCAAATCTATTGAAGATTTTTGTCCACGTGTCGGCGGTTTTTTTTATATGCACAATTAAGATTACGACTTTAACATATACACAATAAAGTACTTTTTAAAATGACAAGACGTAATAGCTGACGACGATGAATTTGGATGCAGTTATATCGATATGATTGAGCTTTATTTCATGATGAATCTGTTCAGATATGATAATAAACTATTTGTTTTCAATCTTGTATAAAAAAAGTTTTAGTGGTTGTTGATGAGATTCCAGTACAGACAGCTATTAGCAATAAAATAATACACATCTAGTATAATGTGTCATCACAGGTGGTCGCTCTTTTGTACCTACGCACAATAATTTATTCCCGTCCTATCTTTCATTTCTGAACATTAAAATGCCGGCACTTGGCAAATGAACAATGTTTACAATGTATAACACTCGTGTAGTTTGACGTTCGGTTTATCTATAGTTATCTTTTTTCGCTTCCAAAGATTATCTACTAGCAAATTGGGTCGCACATTAGTCATTAACCCCTAAGCTAGCTAAGCGGGTTACGTTACGCTATTTTTTAGTGGGTGCAAACCCCAAACTACCTCCATGGTTTTACCCGGTGGGGTGTTTATCAGGATTTTTCCTACCAAACAAAAAAAAGAAGCGGGTTTACGTCGGTAGTGGGTGGGATATTTTAGACAATGGGGAAGATTTTGAGTTGAGAATACCAAATAGGTTCGCCACCAACTTCAGCTACGTTTTATATTACAGATTGCTAAATTGCTTGATGCTATAGACAGCACAATTTGTTATTACGGCTCACATAACCACAAGGTTTCAATGTATTTGGTTATAAATTGAATTCTAAGTTAGGCGAAGATCAGTGTCTACATTGTATTAATTCCTACCTATGTAATAGGCGCCTTACCTACGTAAGGTACCTACATAGTTTACAAGCTTCACGCCAAAACACTAAAGATAAATATGTACCTACCTATTAATAGGTAAAATATATAGTTTACAATATTGTAAGACTAGTAATACACACGAAGAATATTTTAGTAGGTAAATGATTTAAATTTAAGTAGTTTCTAACTACCAAATTCATAAACCCAGAAGGAACTTATAGTCAACAACAGTATTAGTTTTAAACTAATATTTATCCAGCGTAGTAATTCTCAAATGCTCAAACTATTGCGTGACTATTTACCAAATGTATTGGCTTGATATTTCGATCAGGTTGCACCAACCGTGGTCACAAACTTTTATCTATAATTAGGTACACTCTGCCCCCTAATTCATAACACGTTAATAACAGTTTTCTGACAATCGAATGTTTTTTCTTTGTTTCCATTATATTTTCAAAATAAAAGAGGACAAAACATTCCTTAGTTACACACAATTTAACTACTGTTAATGATACATTATGAATAAGAGGTGTATCTCAGCTATGACGCGTAGGTAGTAGTTAGGTATGCTCAGATAAATAGCAGGACAAGGTACTGATGAGAATTAGCGTGCCAAATATTCTAATAATAAGTTCATTAATAGGTAGTATGTATAATAGCTCTCGTAATATTAGTAGGTACGTACAGGTCTCGTGACATATAAAGAAAAATACTTGCTATTAATTCCATATATTGCGAGTCAAAGGTCGGCACAATTTCTTTTACTTTAGTTATTTTTGTGAACGCAATCCTTATTTCGTCTTCAAGACAAAACAATTTTCTTATTTTCTTAGCTTCTTTGAGCATCTACCTGTCCAATTTATACAAGTTGTATATTTGTAGTCGTGTTTACTCAACCTCAACGAAAACATATCTGAATATCATTGAAAGATTTTTCTTGGTGGGATTTTCTTTTAATATCTTAAATCGCTGATATTGTAGTATTACTAAAACATACATAGATATAATCGTTTAATGCTTTGGATAAACTTCACGACATTAAGTTTCTCATGAGTTGTCTTCAATCCTTCAAAGACAGTTTAGGACACTTATTTTAAAATAATATTAGGAGATTAGTCCTGTTACGATTGAGCATGTTTTTTAAGTTTCAATTTTAGTAATTATTTTTAAGGTGTAAATTTGCACTTTTGACGGCAGAGGGAACTGTAAACTGTATTTACAAAAAATAACTTGTGGCAATTATCGAGTGAACAATAGGAACGAGCTATGCAGATATAGCCGACGTAGTCGCAAATAGGCATGAGACTCATCGTAAACTGAATCACAACCAATGATTCAGTACCACGTCAGATTTAAATATGCCTATATAAATATAAATAGGTCTCGGCAACGAATATACCATATATTTGTACCATTCGGCGTCGAAACCCTTGGTCCGGGGTCCCAGTATACAACATTTATCTAAAGAACTTTCTAAAAAATGGTCGACTCCAGTGGTGACCGTAGAGCTGGCAGCTTCCTCGCACAACGCATCAGCATTTACTATTCAGCGGGGAAATGCTGCCAGTATCTGTGGAACTATGCCCAAGTGTCCTAATTTTTTGGATATTTTTTAGTCTTAGTTTTTAGTTTAAATATAGTTTTTATTAAATACTTAGTAAGCAGTAATGAATAGATTCGAGTAAGAAATCAATACAAATATGCCTAGGTATAGATCCACCTATCTACGTGAAAATTGACTGTTACTTACTGTTTTTATTTATACATCTACGTAGCTGTAAACTTTTTTAAACAAACTAACACTTGCTTCCGATTTTCGTTTTTGGACAAAATTATTAGTGATTAATTCATATTAAAATCCCATTGGTCCACAGCAAAATTATGTTTCATATTTTCCTCCAGATTACGCCATTTTTCTCGATCTTGCGCCATTAGCATCCAATTTGTGTCTGCAATTTTCTTAACGTCATCTTTCCATCGCATTTGTGGCATTCCTCTAGATAAGGTTAGAAGTGTTTTATAAGTACCTAATATGACTGATTTAAGAAGCTATGTATTGTAAACACGTCCATAGTAAACTATAATAATTCAAAGTTTATATAATCACATTCACTAATCAAGTAAATAATCAAACCAAACCAAATAGAATCAGACATTATACGAGTATCTTGATGAAGCCGCCTCTCGATTCATGACTTGCTCGTTTAACTTCGACGAACTAATCCTCGAAGAGAAGTTTGTTTAATGACAATCAGCTGACGGCCCAGACAGTTGGCATTTCACTACTATTGATCTAAAACTGTATCAAAGCGTTCAAAGCTGAGATAAATGGAATAGTTTCAGATAAACAGGTCGCTGATTGTTTGCGGTATTTATATACCTACTATTAATATTAGATATTAGCCACACGTCTTCACTTGGCATCGACTTATTCTACACTTTATTGAATTTAATATACTTACTGAAAATAAATGGATAATTTCAAATATACTGCTGATTGTTTGTGTTATTTATTGATATATTTATACTTGTCATTAATTATATAGTTGGCACGGACTGTTTTCCAATTTATTACTTAATACAGAGTGCTGATATAGTCAGTCGAAACCTTGCTGCCATGATACTGAACTGAATTTGAATGAAATAAAAACGTAGGTTAAGTGCTTTATTTTTTTTTTTCATAAAAATAATGACTGCCTCGGTAGCCCACAGGGAGTGTGTTCACTCCTACAACGCTACCGAAGCAGATTAAACTCCACGACAGTTTACTGGTTTTGATATGGGTTTTAGATAAATACCTATGAAGTAAGTCTTTTTTCGGGTCTGCTAAATGCATCTTTTTTTTAAAAATAAAAAGAAGGTAGATATATTTTTTTCAAAGTTTAGTTTCAGTGTCATGGTCTGATCACCTCCCTGCAAAGATTCGTCTGAGTAAATCGGCATCATTTATTACTGAAAATAAATGAATAATTTCGACTTGTTATTTTGACTTGGCACAGACTTTCCACTTCATTGACTTTATATACGAGGAATAGTTTCAGGTAGACAGGTAGATGATTGCTTGCGTTATTAATATTCAGGTACCTACTATTAATATTAGTTATTAACAACATGTCTTCTCTTGGCACGCACTATTTTCAAATTTATTGACTTTCTACTCAAATAAATGGAAGTTTTAGATAGACAGGTAGGTAAATCATTGTTTGTGCTATTAATACCTACTTATAATTTGGACTTGGCACTGACTTTCCACTTCATTAACCTTATACACATACTGAAATAATTTGAATAATTTCATATTGGACAACTGGCTTATCGTTTGCGTTATTAGTACCTAAGTAGGTAAATACTTATTATTTTCCCTTCGCACTAATTTAATACGACTTCATTGGCTTCATGTATTGAATTTAATGGAATAGTTTCAGTTAAAGATTTTATTTGTTTGCGTTATTTATACTCAGGTATTATTTATTAATTATAAACAACATGTCTTAACTTATCGAGGGTTATTCTTACTTCATTGACTTTGTAAACCAAAATTTTGGTTTCAAAGTAGATAGAAAAACACTTCTAATAACCGTTGCGCAATGAGATGCACTAAGCTAAAATAAACAGGAGTTGACTTTATAGTATGGGTATAATGATGATTGATGAATGATTGTGACATTTTTTGTGTCGTTAGATACCTACTTAACCTTGCAGACGTAGAAATAATCAATCAGTCAAAGTACCTACTATTAGACTCGAAACAACTTTGCGAGCTACATTGTCCCGTAATTTTATTATCAAGTTTAAAATTCTAGGTCTACGTGACGTATTCTCATAGTAGGAAGGTATTATGCTACTCGTCTTGGTTCCCCGTTGGTCCATCCATACAATATTACTCTCTCCTGGCAAGTCTGCAATTTGTACGGTGTATATTTGTACAACGAATTTTGATACTGTTTTCATTTACAACTTTTAAAGTTATTCGCACGTGTTGCATGAAACCTATACAAAATTCGACACGGGAATAAACGCATACCTACCTATATGCTAGGTAACTACTGTTTACTTTTCAGGTACGTACTTTGCTTAACGAAGTGGAAACGGGCTGATAGTTATATTAGTATTACTATCAACCCGTTGAATGTATAAATGAGGATGACGTGTATAATGAGGATCCATAAACAAACACTACAGATGAAACCTTATAGATTTAAAAGCTGATATTAACGAATTTAATTATAATATCGGAAGCCAACACATCATTAATTAAACCGATACCATAAATTCACGGCGTGTATAATTGAATAATTATGACATAGTGGGCACAGATCGCAACTGGAGTGTCACGGCCGGAAGAAAGCGGCCACTGCGGATGTGGGTGGGAAAAAAGTTATTATCGCCGACAGTCCGACACTATGTATCAACAGGCAGGGCTGTCACCTTTATTTAACAGGCTGAAACTGTAACTCATACCTATGCGTGCTTTCATTAATAAGCGCGATCGAAATACACAGAATACCTACCCAACTGTTCTAATTTACCAGTGATTAGTTTTAGGCAACACTGACTGCTTATTTTGTAGGTACTAACCCCTTACTCGTAATACATTACTAGAGCCTTTTAACTAGCAAACGTTTTGTCTATTTGTTGAATAAGAAACAAATCATTTGCAAATTAAAATGCTGCAACTTAAGTACCTAATATGGATAAGAAGAAAAAAATATCATAACCTGTTATATATTTTTTGAAATAAGAAGTGTAGTGGCAACCTTAATAAAAATGCAAATAAACGGCTAGGGAGGGAGCATGCGTTAAAAATGTTTAGACACATATGACATCGTTTTACATATGAATAAGGTTAATTAATTCGATACCTGTGTGACATAACAACAGATAAAAATGTAGAGGGCATTATCTTGACTTATTTGTTTATTGTAGTAGGTACTGAGAGCAACAAAGCGACAATCGATACCATGATCAATACCTACTTTTCCAGTCGCTCTCTTATTTACAAACTAGGAATGAGACGTTAGACGAAATTTCTGTTAGTTCCGTCTAACAAAAGTTTGAATACGTAGGTACATTTAGGTTAGGAGCACACGCTCGCTGCACGGCCGCGCAAGGGTTTACATAGCCTAGCGGCCTACACTTTACACCTCACAAAAAAAAAAGTCACAGAGTCAATTTCATTTAACTGTGTGAGTGAATTCCAACTGTTTAGATAGGACCTAGTTTCTTAATTTTTACATTACTTTAGCTAAGATAATTATTTTAGGATGGCAATACTTTATACAAGCAAGTTTAAACAAAGTTGTAAATTAATTGTATGATTTGGCCTGATAGGTACCTATTTCTTATTTTTAAGTTAATGACAATTTAGAGGATTTTCCAGTGAAATTCTGAGTGTCTCAAATACTTATAAATAGGTACCGACTTAACTAGGTATATAGACTAGGATCTTGTGGATCTTGCACGTAGTTCGCGTATTTTTAGACCCCAAAAAACGAAGCTGTGAAAATAATGACAGCTCAGTTTCCCGGCATTTTCACAATTCGGCCTAATACTTACTTACTATTTAATAACTTTTATCTTTCTTTAATCGACAAAGGCTTGGTGAATGTACATACCTACCTACCTACGTACACTCTCGTGAATAGAGTGTTACATTAATTATTATTATCGACACTAATATTATAAAGCTGAAGAGTTTGTTTGAACGCGATAATCTCAGATGCCGTGTGGTGCCGGCTTAAGAATAGTACCACCCCATCTCTACCCGTGGGTGTCGTCAAGGCGACTAAGGGATTTTACCCCGGAGGACGGGCAGCAGCGTCCTCTGTGTACTTAAAGCCTTACTGCGATCGCCAACCCGCTCGCCAAGCGTGGCGATTATGGCAATTACCCCCAGGATCTACATACTAGTAGGTTCTACTGGGGAGACCCGTGCCCAGCAGTGGGCCATCTTATGGGTTGATATGTATGTATGTATGATAATCTCAGGAGCTTCTGGTCCGAATTGAAAAAATATTTTACTGTTGAATAGCCCATTTATCGAGGAAGGCTTTGATTATATAATGTCTAGATGGAGCATTCCCTCAGTAAGTCTATAAAAAAAATTAAGCTACTATTTTTGATGTTTGACACTGGTTGAAAATGACGCGCTAGAATAACTATGCCTAGAACATCTGATAGGAGTCATCTTACCTCTCAAAGACGTACGTCCATTTGACCGTACTTTTTGACAGTTCTTTGCTTGAATTTTAGATGCCGGATTAGAAATCTAGACATTATATAATCAAAGGCTATACGCTATATATAACATCACGCTAGTCGTAGCGTGACATTTCTCATTGCTGCTACGCTCCTATTAGTCGTAATAGGAGCGGAGCAGCAATGAAAAATGTTGCAAAAACGGGCGAAATTTGCGCAGGTGGAGTTGCGCGACTAGACTATAAATATGAACTATTTTGCTTCTAATTTAATTATAGTTGCGTGCGTAGACTATAAATATGAACTGTTTTGCTTCTAATTTAATTATAGTACCTGGATGACCGAGCTTAGCTCGGTATTTTTTTTTGAAACGACGTTTTCTACTTCGCTAGATCGATTTCCCCCCCCCGAAACCCCCGGCATACTAAATTTCATGAAAATCGCTGTAACTTTTGCCGAGACTCAGATTATATATACTATTTTAAGAAAAATGAACCGCATATAAGGAAAAAAAAATATCAAGCACATCACTGAATGCTCATTTCGCTGACTGACTTCTTTAGTTTAGTCTGTATCTCTGGTGTTTTATAAGCTAGGACAACATTTTATACACTCTTCCTAGAAAAACATGCAGTCGGATACCGAAAACCCCATCTAAATCGGATTACGCAATCTAAACGCCATCGAATTGCAAACATACATACACATACGGATCAAACAGAAAACCACCTTTTTGAAGACGGTTAAAAATAATACCCGTTATTTACTCATTAAAATACGCAAAAGATACTTATTGCTTTTGTTTTCTATACTTTCAATTTAAACTAAAATACAAGAAATTGTATTAAAAGTTAGGAAAGCAGGCACCTTTATTTTTTAGGCCGTACAAAATGCCTAACGCACTCTTCCAGTACCCGGGGCAGACGCTGGGGGTAGTGTAGGACATGCCCCCACTAAAAACACAGCCGTGTACGGGCGGCCGGAATCTGTTATGGCATCGGCGGCCAAGTAGATAGATTTCTGCCGCAACCTTAGCTATTTTCATTAAGAAGTTTAACACAAGCACATAATTCAAACTTTTAGAGAGAGTTTCATTATTAATTAATAATAAGAATACAATTTGATGAAAACTGTTTTAAAGAAAGTTGCCATACAGATGTTACCACTCGCAAGCCATTTACGTCGCAAATTAGGGAAATAGCGTTACTTCCTATATTAAATCACAGCCATTCCATTAAACGCGTAAGTTTTATGGGGAAATAGCCAGAAAAAAGAGCTCTATAAAACATTTAAATTCATAAAATAGTTTGAACTTAGAAATGTGTAAGGACCTTCAACCGAAATTTCGTTGAAATTATGTCAGAAGTATCTTATGGTGCAGCACTAGGGATGAAACTAACTGTAAGAGATTCTCAGATTTATCACAGCAAATAGTAAAAACATAGCAACAGGTGAACGTAATTATTAAAAAATACAGTACTAATTACGTTTATGTTGTTATTGCGGGTTTAGTAAATTAATTAATCCACGAACACCACTAGTCGATAAAATCGGTCGCAACGGCCAAATCAGATCTGTTAGTAGTATTAAATCAGTTGCTGGCAATTTAGGTATATTGTCATCACTAAAACATGAGCATATAATAAAATAAATATAATTTGCTATCTACGCTATCTGAAAAATCTTACATTTAAAACGTGGTAGGTAGGTATGTTTACACATCATTAGTCAAATTAAAATCAATAAAATTCAATAAAAAAAAATTATCATTTTTTGTTGCAAATTAAATTCTCTACAACAACTAAAAAATATATTTTTTAGCAGATAAATAGTTTAAGAGATATATCGTAAAAACCATTTCAACCCGTTCGGCCGAGGGACAAGGGTCAAAACTTGGTTTTAGCTTTACACTGACCCCCCGTAGACATCAAAAAAATAAAATTGCGTCCTCTAAAAAACGCAACCCCAAATGTAACTTTTCATTGGACTAATCTATACTAATATTATAAAGCGGAAGAGTTTGTTTGTTTGTTTAAACGCGCTAATCTCAGGAACTACTGGTCCGATTTGAAAAATTCTTTTTTTGTTGGATAGCCCATTTATCGAGGAAGGCTATAGGCTATACAACATCGCGCTACGACTAATAGGAGCGGAGCAGCGACGAGAAATGTTGCAAAAACGGGGAAAAAATACGCATACGAAGTTGCGCAGGACAGCTAGTAATAGATATATACCTACTACTACCTCAACTAGGGCTGTCAGTAAAAATATATAAGTACTTATTTACTTAATTATATCATGTCTTAGAAACTTCTAGTTGGATAAATATTCAACTACATACATCATATCGTATCAGCCGAGTAGGTACCGATCTAGAAAATAGTACCAAAATATTATCCGCAATACCTTTTTAAAAAGTATTTAATATTGATAGCTATCTATCTCTTTCCTCGTCGTTGTAGAAAAAAATAGATGGACCTCGAAAGTAAAACAAAATAAACGTTTTGACTTCAAGTATATAGATATTTATAGTGGGCTGCATTTAAATACTATATTCATGGTGTCAATACATTTTGTTTTAAAAACCTTGATTTTCCCACATTAATGTTTGGGAAAACTTTAAACCATCAACACTCAAGCAGACAGTTGTATTTAACAAGATTTAAAATAATTCACTACAGTTTTATTTACTTGGTCTGTTTAATATCTCAAAATAATCTCTGACATTGAATCAAGAAAGTTCTATCTTTACAGTTCTCTAAATAGAAAATTCGGCAACACTAGAGACGACGAATGTGTTTTTCTGTCCTACACTCTTACGTCATGGTTTTTTCTTAAGAAAATGTAAGTAGGTATAAATAAGAAGTGTTCGACATTCGAACACATTGTAATACACCAATTAGCAAATGTAACTAGAAACGGGTGATACGGCTCTTTGTATTTTTGGCGAACACACAAAAATCTCTGTCTATTGAAATTAGAACAAAGAAATAAAACCTAAAACGCTTAGCTACATGAGTATTGATTTATTTTTGACTGTCTAGTTGGATTTGTAAATTTCTGGACCTATTTTCGTACATAAATAAAAGCTCTAAATTCGTAGTAACAAGACTGATTTGAATACAATTAAGCATTTCGTGTTCTAAATTTCGTCGACTTAGCACAAAAGGTCGAGGTACATAGTCATAAATCTTAAAGGAAAGTAAGTAAAAATACCTAATAATTTAGGACTCTATAAATAAAACTAAATTACTTACAAAGAACCACGAAGGCCAATAAGTCACGAACCTTTTTCGACTATGCGGAAAAGTATGAATGTCGTGAAAAAGTAATCTGAAACTCTTATATTCTCGTCGGCAATAGAAAAAACTTCGAATGAGAGTAAAGTTGAGGTCAACTAGAATAAAAAAGATTTTTAAACAATATCAGACTACGGTCAGATTTTTACTGTCGGAACGACGACCTTACAAAATAATGAGTATTTCCTAAATCTTATTTAAGTAATGAGGAGATTTCCTAGCGGCAAATCGGTTTGATTAATTTTTAAAATCGATCCTTTTAGAAAAGAATTTAAGAAAAATACGTTAGATCTGTAAACAGTCACCAGGGAAAGTTACTCGTCACCAATACTAAAAACCTTAAAAAAGTTGCTACTATCTTGTTTTCCTAAAGTATGCATTCATACAAATACTTATACCACGTAAAATTCCATAAAAGGCTCATATTTCGAAATTAAATTGCAATCTCATTACCTTCTGAAAATTTCGTCTAAAAATTCATGAATAAATAATAATGCACTCTAAAACAACGTCGGAGGTCAAGTGTCTGATTAACTAAAGTGGAACTGGGAGGGTGACGTCGGTCGAAAACCGGACATAGACTAAAATAGCACCAAAGTGTCCATATCTAAAGGGGAGCTCCAAATTGAAAGACTTGACGACAATGACCAGAATACCCTGCTATTGGTTTCGAAAACCATTTAAGTAGTTTCTTTTGTATATTCGACTCCATCCAGTATACGGTCAACATCTGTGTTAAATTTCATACAAGTGATTCAGACGCAATTAAATAATAGCATTTTCACTTTTGAACATCAGAATGATGCTGAAAACATCAGCTACGTAAAATTGATGAAGACTTTACGGATTTTAATCTATGTAAGTTTATAAGTAGAACGGAACACACGTCTTATTGCCAATGAGCAAAGAAAATAGTTAGAGCGCCTTCCACGCCGATGCAAGCAATAAGTTTCAATGTAAATACTTAAACGAATGGAATAGATGTTAGGAGCCTAACCATAATTAGTCTTAGTCTGGAGAATTCTGTTGTAATGTATGAATTCTCAATCCTAATGTCTGTTGTCTGTTAAGTAATGAAATAGTAAGAACACATCTTTCGGGTCAGGTCACGTTTAGTTTTTTCAAGCTAACACTTTGTAGAAACAGAAAAGTTAGTTTAAGACCCCTGTCGGCCTTTTCGGAAATTGAAGATCCATTAGGGATTTCCTTCCTAATCTGTATATCTAAGACTAGCAGACCCATGCAACTTCGAATACGTCAATTTTCCTCGTTTTTGTAAAATTCTTCATTGCTGCTCTGTTCTTATTGGTCGTAGCGCGGTGTTATATAGCCTATAGCCTTCCTCGATAAATGAGCTATCTAACAGTAAAACTTTTTTTTTAATTCGAACCCGTAGTTTTTGAGATGAGCACGTTCATTCAAACAAAACAAACTCTTTAGCTTTATAATATTAGTAGAGATATATCATTACCACTTACTTAGTTACCCTTGTAAGTATATTATATAAAACATAGTGGTAGTTTTCGAGGATCATAAGATTCTGACAAATTCGATTTGGGCGATTACACCCCATTCCGTCAAAAACATCGATATCATAGCATTTCGTATCTTGACTTTTTCAATAATCTATAGGTAATATTTGTTCTTGACAAACAAAGATATTTGTCTTTCATTACCGATGTTTCATACATGTTAGAGTTATACATAATATAATATATTATACAGAAACAGATTTGTTGTTTGTTTCTAACAAATAACATTCGCTTTCGTAAATAAAAATAATATTGAGAACAATTTAGAAACTGAACGAAAGTCTGAAAAGCTTTAGGGATATCGATAAGTACTAACAATCCTTAAAGTAATCCCTGGAAAGTTCTAAGTAGAACCTGAAGAAATCTTAAGTTCTTCAGCTAACATAATGTTTTCAAAATGTTTACCTACTACAACTTTATCGGCCGGTCTCAATAATCTATCTATCCATGGATTTGGTTACTATTTTACATGTTTTGTATGGAGTTTATGTCAAATACACACATCAAAAGTGTCTAGGGATCAAGCATTTATATGCGGATTTCTTGAGATTGAGATGTGGCTTTGTAATAAATTTATGATTTTATAAATTTATATGGATCCTTTTTGGTGCATTTCATAATTTGAATCAGGAACTGTGAATCAAATTCGAGTAAAAGATGAAAATCAGCTGTCAATATTTTCCCTATAAAAACATACAACGCATTGAAGACATTATTAGTGCTACTGTTTCCCTACTACTGATTAAAACCAACGTTATTATGGAGCGGCGACGTCATTTAAGCAGGGAAGAAATGCTCAGAGCCGTGGGAATGATAGAAGCTGGTTCCCGGCAACGTACTGTGGCTTTAGCTCTGAATACAAGTCAGAGTGTTATCAGTCGACTTTGGACACGTTACCGAAGCACTGGTACCGTGGCTGAGCGCCATGGAGGACGGTATCGCTGCACCACACGGAGACAAGACCGATACATTCAAATCTTAACTCGAAGAGGTCCAACAATAACCGCCATGATGTTAGCCGTGAGGCTTCATCACTCTTCAGGGAACTTAATTAGCGACCAAACAGTCAGAAACCGCTTGCATGAAGTGAACCTTCATTCCCGAAGACCGCTACGGGTACCACCTATAGCAATGCACAATCGTAGGATTCGATATCAATGGGCTCTTGAACACAGAAATTGGGCAGAAGAACAATGGCGTTTCGTGTGCTTTTCTGATGAGTCTCGTTTTGGTATGAGACCGGATACAAGACGTATACGACACTGGAGAACCCCTGGACGCCAACAGCGATTAAAATCCTGCCAGGAAGTCCATCCTTATAGTGGTGGAACCATCATGGTATGGGCGGGTATTTGGATCGGCGGAAGAACTGAGTTGATTTGGATCAGAGGCAACCTCAACGCTCAAATTTATGCTGAGACGATTGTATCAGACGTCATCGTTCCTCTACAAGTGCAAATCGGTCCCTTATTTCAGTTAATGCATGATAATGCACGACCGCACACCGCAAGAGTTGTAAGACAGACTCTCGCCGCAGCTAACATCAATGTCCTGCCCTGGCCTGCTCAGTCGCCAGACTTGAACCCGATTGAGCATGCATGGGATATGCTACAGAGAAGAGCTCTGCCGAATATGGAGGGTATCCAGTCGCAAGAAGACCTTTTTTTGTTGTTGCAACGAACATGGGCGGCCATTCCACAGCGTGATTTGGATGAACTCATTTTGAGTATGCCAAACCGATGTTCTTGTGTTGTTAGTGTTCGCGGTAGAAACACGGATTATTAATTGTTTAAGTTACCCAATAAAATTTTAAAGAAAACTGTTATTTCAGTCTTTTTTTCGAACTTTAATGTTAGTGGTTCAAATGTCAAAAATCCCTTTATTAGGAAAATGGCAAATTTCTTTATTAATGCAAAGGTGACTTGGTTTATCGTTACTGTGACAAACGAAAACACTTTATTTGATGAATCCTTAAAGAAATAAAAAAAAAAAAATCAATCAGGAGAAAAGTTATTGCAAAAATATATGTTGATCCCTAGACACTTTTGATGTGTGTATATAGCTCTTGTAACTTATTATACGGGAATTAACGCGCATTGTTTACCTTAAAATTGCTTGACGTTTCGACCAGGTTGCACCGGCCGTGGTCACAAGCGGACTGTCGCAGCGTAATAATAGTTATAATCATGCAACGCGAAAGTTTAAATGTTAGTATAGCTCTTGTAGCCAAATCCATCGATGTATAAATTATTGAGATCAGCGTAAAAGGTCTTGAGCTGACTTTTCACTATGGTATAATAGGTATATAATATACTAGCTGTCCCGCGCAACTTCATTTGCGTAAATTTTCCCCGTTTTTGCAACATTTCTTTTTGCTCGATCTACTTGGTCGTAGCGTGATGTTATATAGCCAATATCCTTCCTCGATAAAGGGGCTATCCAACAGTGCAAGAATTTGTCAATTCGGATTAGTAGTTCCTTAGATTACCGCGTTTAAACAAACAAACTCTTTAGCTTTATATTATTAGTATAGATTCCGATATATGTTTTCACATTGTCTTTTACCCAGTTCCGTTGCGGTCGCCATAGAGATGAAGGGTAAAATATATATTTGTTGACATATCGCTGTATCGGTCGAAAAAAAATTTATAGCTCGAGATTTAGATAGATTATATCTCAGTGTAAACGGTTCCAATAAAAACTACAGTGAGCGATATGAATTTTCATCCCGAGATATAATATACATATACGAGTATATAGCATAGCTCTGGTGACCAGAGGGTCGGCACGTTCCTCGGCCAGGCTTATTCGCTTTATTCTTTATATATTACTTCGCACAAAGAGGAAATGCGGCTAGCCGTCTGGGTATATTGCCCATGAGCACCGATTTGGAATAAGTTTACTATTTGTAGTCCTTTACCTATATTGTAACTGTTTTTTATACTAGTAAGTATTATATTATATCCCATAGTGAAAAGTCAGCCTAACGAAGTTTTTTCTGCATCTATTTTTTTATTTAAGTTCTAAAGTTTAATAACACGTCTAACCTCTAATAATAAGTGCTCCTTTTAATGCATAGTAGACGTCAATATTCTATTCCATCGTCTAAAATGACTACAGTTCATTACGTTGCTACAATATCAAAATTTGCTTTTCTGATTAAATACACACATCAAAAGTGTCTAGGGATCAAGCATTTTTATGCGGATTTCTTGAGATTGAGATGTGGCTTTGTAATAAATTTATGATTTTATAAATTTATATGGATCCTTTTTGGTGCATTTCATAATTTGAATCAGGAACTGTGAATCAAATTCGAGTAAAAGATGAAAATCAGCTGTCAATATTTACCCTATAAAAACATACAACGCATTGAAGACATTATTAGTGCTACTGTTTCCCTACTACTGATTAAAACCAACGTTATTATGGAGCGGCGACGTCATTTAAGCAGGGAAGAAATGCTCAGAGCCGTGGGAATGATAGAAGCTGGTTCCCGGCAACGTACTGTGGCTTTAGCTCTGAATACAAGTCAGAGTGTTATCAGTCGACTTTGGACACGTTACCGAAGCACTGGTACCGTGGCTGAGCGCCATGGAGGACGGTATCGCTGCACCACACGGAGACAAGACCGATACATTCAAATCTTAACTCGAAGAGGTCCAACAATAACCGCCATGATGTTAGCCGTGAGGCTTCATCACTCTTCAGGGAACTTAATTAGCGACCAAACAGTCAGAAACCGCTTGCATGAAGTGAACCTTCATTCCCGAAGACCGCTACGGGTACCACCTATAGCAATGCACAATCGTAGGATTCGATATCAATGGGCTCTTGAACACAGAAATTGGGCAGAAGAACAATGGCGTTTCGTGTGCTTTTCTGATGAGTCTCGTTTTGGTATGAGACCGGATACAAGACGTATACGACACTGGAGAACCCCTGGACGCCAACAGCGATTAAAATCCTGCCAGGAAGTCCATCCTTATAGTGGTGGAACCATCATGGTATGGGCGGGTATTTGGATCGGCGGAAGAACTGAGTTGATTTGGATCAGAGGCAACCTCAACGCTCAAATTTATGCTGAGACGATTGTATCAGACGTCATCGTTCCTCTACAAGTGCAAATCGGTCCCTTATTTCAGTTAATGCATGATAATGCACGACCGCACACCGCAAGAGTTGTAAGACAGACTCTCGCCGCAGCTAACATCAATGTCCTGCCCTGGCCTGCTCAGTCGCCAGACTTGAACCCGATTGAGCATGCATGGGATATGCTACAGAGAAGAGCTCTGCCGAATATGGAGGGTATCCAGTCGCAAGAAGACCTTTTTTTGTTGTTGCAACGAACATGGGCGGCCATTCCACAGCGTGATTTGGATGAACTCATTTTGAGTATGCCAAACCGATGTTCTTGTGTTGTTAGTGTTCGCGGTAGAAACACGGATTATTAATTGTTTAAGTTACCCAATAAAATTTTAAAGAAAACTGTTATTTCAGTCTTTTTTTCGAACTTTAATGTTAGTGGTTCAAATGTCAAAAATCCCTTTATTAGGAAAATGGCAAATTTCTTTATTAATGCAAAGGTGACTTGGTTTATCGTTACTGTGACAAACGAAAACACTTTATTTGATGAATCCTTAAAGAAATAAAAAAAAAAAAATCAATCAGGAGAAAAGTTATTGCAAAAATATATGTTGATCCCTAGACACTTTTGATGTGTGTAGGTAGTCTTGAACGCAAATAACAACATAGCCCTTATACACCTACAAAGTTAAATCGTATTTGAGAACAAAATATACAATTTGAACCACGTAAGCTTTTCTAAAATAATTAGAAATTAACTCCCCCATTTACAATTTAATCGAACGAGATCGTAGATTTACCTACGTCATTCGATACTGGATGAATATTTAATCAGGAGTGTTGACTGGAATGTTTTGTTTGTCATGAAAAGTAAACAAGTAACGCTACAAAACAATCCGTGTCGCGTGCAGAGGACTGCAAATATTACAAAGGCATACACATACACTTGAAAAAGTAGCACCAGTATCCGTTATCACGCAAAGATTGTTACTACGTCTAAAAAAAGACATTTGAAGCTTTTTTCTGAATACTCTCAAGAGTGCATTGAGAGGAAGCTATAGATGGAACGTGCTTAGAATATACCAAGATGAATTCTCTAGATAATATAAGATGAATGAAGAAATACTTGAAGTTTTCGTCAAAGAAAAGTACTTACGCATTTATATAGAATCAGAGTGTCGAAGCCTTGAGCAATTTCTAAGGTCGTTATTTTTGGAAATGTTTAGTATTGGTGTTGTTTTTAGTACATTGTTAACTTCTCAAGGCGGATTCAGATCAAAAGAATTATTCTTTTGAATTGAGAAATCAAGAGCTACAGTATTAATACGACCTTTCTTTCTTTAAATTTAGTGTAGGTGATTGTTTGTTTTCTATAAACATTCAGGAATCCGTTTATTATGATGGGCTAGTCCTACTAGTCATAATAAAAACTCTTTTCGAAAGGTCAAAACGCAGATTTTATATGGAGATCTCATACAAATAACGGTCTATGACGTCACTAGTTTTTTCTCGTTAAATCACTTCTTTTTATGTTATGATCAATGATAAAAAATGTTGGACTTAACTGTTGGAAGTTTAAATGTCAGGTTTATTTACAAATTAGTCTTTTGGTTTTTTTTGTTCACCTAGGAAACAAGCCTAATGTCACACTGTGTGAATTTATGAGTTACTAGCTGACCAGCGCAACTTCAAAAATTTACTCCGTTTTTGAAACATTTTTTATTGCTGCTCCGCTCCTATTGGTCGTAGCGTGATATTATATAGCCTATAAACTTTGGGCTATCGAACAGTAAAATGAATTTTCTAATTGGACCAGTAATTCCTGAGATTATCGCGTTCAAACAAACTCTTCAGCTTTATAATATTAGCATAGATAAGAGTGAGGGAACACTTGTGCACTATAATATCTCCTGCATAATTGGCTGCCTGATGAGATCGGCCGCCGTACCTGAAGTCGATTTAGAGCCCATTTTAATAAACATATCTCTATTTACACATAGAGTATTTGATAGAATTTTCTACGCTTCTTAGCGTCTCGAGGGCAACCAACAACGGATTCATATTGTTGAGGGTTGAGGCACAGAAAGAGGTCACATTGACTGCACCATCAGTAGCCATACTAAATCTGCCTTAATCTAACAATAATTATAACAATTTCCTCCACGGCCTTTGTAATTGGAAAAACGAACGCAAAGATGCGTTATAAACCCATGTTTCCTCTGCTTAATGGTGTATTGTTCTTGTCTATGAGGAACGCAACCTAAAATTGAGTTCATCCTGCGTTTACTGTACTAAAAGCAATTTCCATAGACACTGATAATACAATTATGTACCTATGCTTAGTTTAACATTAGATAGACGACGTTGTGTGAGTTATCCCAAGATATTATCTATACTAATATTATAAAGCTGAAGAGTTTGTTTGTTTGTTTGTTGGAACGCGGTAATCTCAGGAACTACAGATTCGAATTGAAAAATTCTTTCACTGTAGGATAGCCCATTTATCGAGGAAGGCTATAGGCTATATAACATCACGCTACGGGGAAATTCGGGGACAGCTAGTATTATATATGTATGATGATACGAATTATATTGGTTATAATAGCCTATAGCCTTCCTCGATAAACGGGCTATCTAACTAGATTTAATTCGGACCAGTAGTTCCTGAGATTATCACGTTCAAACAAACAAACAAACTCTTCAGCTTTTTATTAGTATAAGTATAGATTTACCGTGACTTATCGCGTGAATTACCGACTCAGTCAACCCGTGACCACGATCGGTGCAATTCGAACGAAACGTCGGGGAAATAAAAGATTTGCACCTTTAAATATTCACGCGATTAGGTCCCAATATATATCTAATATGTATAAAAATCGCGGAAGTTTAAAAACAATTCTAGTATACAAACCAACTCAAAAATTTTCACTGTTTTCAAGAGATGTCAGTCACATATTACCGACCTATTTGTAACCACCAAAATAAGGGGTTTAAACGTGTTATTTAAAAAATACGTCACTTACTTATCACTAAACCAACAAAAGTAATTACTTAAGCCAATCACGTTTATTGAAGAGGTAAGTTCAATCAACAAAACTTAATCCGGAATACGAATACCGATATTATCGTGTGTTGTATGGCGACAACGTGAGCCGACGTCGTAATGGCCGCACATGAGTAAATAAATACAAAAGGACAAGCCAAAGCCACTACTCATGTTTATTCTTATATCCCAAGGAAGAAGAATACAAAGGATAATAAATGAATGAATACTGGGGCTGAAATTACTGCAATAGGTGTCGGGGCATACCGATTATTTAAAAGAAATTCAGGAAAATTCTGCAAACATAAATCCTCTGCTTCAAAGATGGGAATATAGATAGGCATTTTGGTCTACATACTCGTAGATAGGTAACTGGTCGTTCCGAAACGCTTAAAACTGTTCTTCTTTTTCTTTTACTCTTGAATTGGTGGCAATTGGATGGTAATCCAATCAATTTTTCAGTTAATTTCTATTAGTGTCAAGTATTTATTGTACACTGTAACTGCACAAAGACTAACGTCTTGTCTTTCGATCGGTTCCGGATAATCTCCGAAACGGCTGGCCGGATTTTGACAGGACTTTCACTGTCAGACAGCTGAGGATGTAAGAAGTAACTTGGGCTACTTTCAGCAATGCAACTTCATACGGACGAAGTTCAGTTCACGTAGTTCATATTAAATTTGCAGACGTTTCCACTACATTTTAAGCAGCGAATGTTTTGTCTTCTTCTATTAATTATATTTTGAAAATGGAATGAAAACAGGATGGATTATGCACGTATTTTCACAAGTTTGTGACAGCACAGTTTTCCGCCATTTTCACAACTCTCTTAACGCTGTTATTTTCACATTATAAATGCGATAGAAAACGCTTTTATTAAACGTTCATAGCTAAAAAGAAATATAAACACTGACGTCGTTTAATTCCTAATTTCAAATATAAACAAGCAAATGCTTTGATCTCATAAAATGTACGTTCATTTAATGGGAGACATTTTTATAGGCAAAATATTTTTTTATATAATTAGCTTGTCTATAAAGAAAATGTTAAGCATCAAAGACGTGACATGATTATAGCAATACTAGTTTTTCTCAGCGGCTTCTCCTGTTTTATATTTATTTTTTATGGCCTATAATGCAGTTACATATGATATAAGTTTGGGTGGAACCAAACTAATATCATATGTGAAAGTAATTGCCTGTCTTTCTGTTACGTTTTCACACTTAGATCGCTGAATCTATTTAAATGGAATTTTAGTATGGAGATAGTTTATAGTAATTTGTATATGCATTTCTTGCCAATTACTTAATAAATACAATAATTGCATTTTTGAAAGATAGAAAAATTTGAAGTCCATACCCAGGAATCGAACCTGAGACTTCCGTAAGCCAAACGGGGGCCGGAATCGAACCACCTATCTGGACTATGTTACTAGACCTCAAATTTCTCTATCCTTTCATGCTCGCGAGTTGGGCCCCTTTTTTCTATTTTTCTATCTTTTAAAAAATGCAATTATTTTATATAAGGAGATAGTTTGACTCCCGGGAAAGAAGTTACAGAAGAAAAAGAAGTTAAGCAGTTAATTTTTTATCGCGATATTCGATATTTAAACTAAGTTAATAACATAAAAACTAGTTTTGATATTTAAACTACATAGCTAAAGTTTCATCAAAAACCTTTCAGTAGTTTTTACATAAAAGAGCGGTAAAAATTCATTCATCCATCCACTTAAACTTTCGTAGGACGTCCGTTTTCTTGGTTGGTACAGGGATATCAGTTTAAAAATATATATATAAAATAGTTGAAAACTTTACAATGGGCTTTGTATATATGAACCACAGCAAAAGTTAACTCACTATATAAATGTTTCACGATGTTTTATTCGCTACATTCTTGGAATAACGAGACTAACCTGTAAACAAATATGGCAACGTTCTTCCTGAGTGAATGAATATTAATACACCCACCCGAAAATATGGTTATGCCGGCGAATAACGATGGCAACACCGTCGCATTGCGCACGAAAGCTTCTTTTTATCAATTTTATTCTTAATTTAAAACTGAATATAAAACTTTTATAGGTTATGGAAACAGTTTCATTCAGCCAGTGAGATAAAGTTATAAATATATTATCGGCTCTCGCTCCAATCTTGCAGATAAGCAAAGATAATCTAACTTCGGTTATTTTTATTGCCTGCTTTTGTAAACCACAGTGGAATTTAGACTCTTCTTTGGTTGGCCGTAATCTACTCTTCAGACGCCGAATTCTCATCAAATCTGCAACGTGATATCTACCGGAGATATTACATTCTATAAACAATATAGACATAGTTCAGACAGTACAGTCTAATACAATATTTCTACGTTTATACTAAACAATACCTACAATCAAACTAAACATTAGTAGGGATTCTAAAATAATAGGTACCTACTAACGGAAACTTAAGGCCTTCACGGGTTAATAACTTACGATTTACTAAGACGCATTACGCTTTAATACTTAATACTAAACTAAGACCGCAATACACCGTGACTATAGAAGGAAACCCTTTTACAACACGCGCTCGAGCAATGCATATATAGATATCGGATACGAAACCTCGAACCACTTTGTATCTGAGATGTTCCGAGAATGAAATTCGTGAGCAATGTCTATATGCGCTGCCAAGCGAAGTATGATTAAGCTTTCCTTCTGTAATCTCAGAGTTTTGTCCAAAAAATAACTACGCATAACTATTTAATTACCGCAACAATATAGTACGAATACAGGTTTATTGTTTACACCGTTACCACTTTACAGCATACTTGGAGCCTAAAATATGGTAGAAGTAAAATGTCTTCTTCACAAAATACCCTGAGCTATAAACCAGCTCATTGCTTTTACACGATTGCCTCATTTTATGATCTCATTTCACATCTTCGATATACCAACGAATGCTTGCATTTCGCGGTACGAAATATATGAGACTTAATGCCGTTAGTACTACTCGCGTAAACGTTTCTTGGCCACAGTAGCATTTTTCTGGCAGCATGCAAATCGAATAATTCTGCCACTCTCAGATCTATAGATGGTTGAACATTTTCAAGAAACACATCAGTAATTCGAAGAGCACGTCGCTTCGAAACGAGACACTACAAACTACAAATATCATGATGACAGAAAGTAGAAGTTAGAAGTTTATGCGCAGAAAATAATATCTCCTCAACAATGGAAAAATGATGAAACATTGTTTATCACAAAAAAACTCCAACGAAAATAAATGACAAGTCCTTTAACGAATGCCATCAGCATTAGTCGTTGTACATAAGGCGGTAGCTCTCTCTCTCTGTCTTGCTGATAGAGATTTGGCAAGATTTCAAATGTCCTCTGCAGTTGTCATATGCTTTAGAACTCGTTAAAATAAATCTAAGGAGTTTGCAGTTTAGAACTCATTTACTCAGAACAAAAGTTTCATATTTAATTTGAGATTTTGGACTTTGTACCCTATTTTGTTCTAAGAGGAATGATGAGAATTTCATTTGAGTATACAAATAAATAGTGTTAGAATAATAGCAGTCCAATATTTCAGCAAGTTTTATATCAGAAAAGTCAATAGTTCTAACACCAACCAAACCTTGAAATTCGATTTGAAGGTGTTAATTTTTCGCAGAGAATACCCGAAATAAAATACTATTTTTGTAATAGTATGAATAATTCTTGCTTAAGATTCCTTTGTGAAAAGATTTTCTCCTATATTAATTAACATCGACTGACGTAACTGATTAACGTCATGTTAAGACTACCTAATCGAATTTATGAATGCAGTAAAACAGAAAAATAGACAGCCACAAACATTATTATGAGAGACAATTACTTTGCATGAAAACAATCTTATTTTTAAAAGAAACCGGTGCCAAAGTGAAGTCAAGACATCTTCATTATTATTAGATACTCCATTTGTGTAATTTGAGGTGAAATTATCGCAGACCACTTACGGATCATTTGGATAGGAGGTTGCGTCTCAAGCCGTTTTATTGTAATTTGCTAATAATATTAATACCAGTTTCGTAAAGAAATCTTGTCATTCATAAAAAAAAAACATTTACGTTATACGCTACGATATTTTAAAATTAATTTGAAACATCAGTAAACATTAGTTAACTAGTCCAATTCATATGAGCAAGTATAGAAATGAGATTAGATCGTGCTGAAGTCGTAGCTACATTTCTGTTTTTCATGACAACAATTAATGTTAAAACAGTGTGTGCCAAACTCTATCAACTTGTTTAATTAATGTACTCAATATTATTTGTTATGAATATTACCGAAGCATAAAGACATACTTATTACGTACACATTCCTTACAAACAAATATATATTTGTTATGTCAACGGAATAGCTATCTTTTGGCAAACTGCCAATATTGTATTAGACATATCGAGATGTTACACCCAAATCTTTATCAATACGAGAGATTCCACTCTGTACTGTAAACTGAGATGGTATACAATGTCATAAATACAACTAAGTGGTACGTCACTAGAAAAATAATGACTCAAGTATACCACACCAAAAGCTACATATCTTTAGCAAACATCTTTATCAAGAAAACACAACATAATCTAATCTATGGTGTTTTCATTTCAGACACTCGGTGGACTCGGTCGCGTCGTATTCTAGCCAGAATCACGTTGACCGTATAAGGGCACAGAACTTCTCAGCGGCTTCTTGTCAAGACGATTGCGACTTTGGGTCGATAAAAACAAGCCTTTTTAGACGGTCGTCATCCAATTTGGAATATCCAAACAAACGACCGGAGAGCGTCACTTCAAACACCAGCTCAACAAGAAGCCGCCTTCGAGAACTTGTCGAAAGGAAATCGAGTCAAGACGAGCACAAGTCCGCGGCTAACACTGTCGGTGATATCCAATATTTTGAAAACCCTACGGAAACGTTAGAGTTTGACAAACCGCGGAATTCGTTAGAGTCTAAGAAAAGCCAAGAGGAACGTCCAAAGAAGAGGAAATTGTCAAAGGGTAAAGACAAAGACAAGGATAAAGATTCGTGCGAGAACAAAAATAAGAAACACGAAAAATATCAAAGTAAACTAGCTGAGTACTACAAACTACCAGTACAATTACCCCAGGACGAGTTTTACCAACACCTGACAAGGTCTAAAGCAGCCGAGGAACTTCTACAAAAACGATTCTCGAATTCCGATACTGAGTTCAGCGGCAGTTACGGAAGACTGTGCAAGCACAAAGAGCCTGAAGGTGCTAATTTACGACGCAGTCGAAGCTTGGCAGTGATAAGAGAGGAAACATTCACCGATCTTCAAATACAAAACCACGCAAAAAGCAAGAGATCTCAATTGATACCCCGCGCCCGTCTATTTGATAAACCTTGCTTCAAAGACAGGTATGTTATTGAAAGTTACATTAATATTATTTAAAACAATAACTAAACTAACCTAGGTCAATACCCTACAGCATACCGGGAATATAAGGTATTGACCTAGATATTTAAGCCCCTAGGCCCAAATATGTATGTTATCTAACAAATTCAACATCGTTTTAATCTCATATCGTTCAAGGACAAGTTGCCGAAAGAATTCAATCTAAATATTTCAACTAACTTCATAGTAAAGGAGGAGGTACTCAAATTGTTACTCCATTCATAACTTGATTTTGTAAATAATAAAAATTCTCGTTCAGATAATGAGATTTGTGAGGCATTAAGGCGACTCCTCGAATATCAAGAGTTTTATAATATTTTCTATTCTAGTCAAAAAAATCATGGCTTCAAAACAACAAAAACCGACCTAACAAGGATGATGTTTTGTTATTTTTTTAAGAATTTTGGCATCAAATTGAAATCGGTATTAGCCTTCAAATTGAAATCTGTTATATTGTTACGATTATAAAAGTACAACTCCCATTACACTTACTAATATTACATTTTTAAACTCGGATTTACGTAGGAATATACGAAAGATATGAACGATTTTGGCTGGCTGACAAGCCAATCTACCGACCTACCACTCGAAGATTAAAATTTAAATTAACTATTACAAGAAGAATATAGCATAGCATTTTATTTTATTTTATTTTTCGACTCATTCGTACTCATACGTCTGCTATGCAAAAAGTTACAGTCTGTTAAATAAAATTGGGACATAGGTGCAGAGAATAGTACCCACTTGACTCTTATGAATAACCCAGTACCCAGTTGACCCTGATGACAGTAAGAATTCTATATTTAATAAATTTCAAAGTTCACAAAATTATTTTCAGGTTGCCAGGACGTGCCAAGTACCAAACTAAAGAAGAGGTTCTGGAAAGCATCTACATTGATAGCACCGCTTCTTGTTTCGGGGACATAAACGCGCAGAAAGAGAGCGACAAGCCAGAAAACACTGAAAATAGATCAGAAAAAGAAGAAGTTGTGTCAAGAAACGAAAGTCATAATTCTCGGTCAGTAAGTGGCAGTTGGCCTAACCTTACCGAAGAAATAAAGCAAACAAATCTTTCTGAAGACAGCATCGGTCATTCGCGAAACCCAAGCGAAATTGACAGTTTAGATTCCAATTACGTCAGAAAACACTACAATTTTGACGCTCACAGAAAGAATTACAAAGACAGTTCACCTGAAACTGACCGATCAATTGTATCTCCTAATCCAAGCAAAGAGCTGTATGTTACAACGGATGATCACGTTACTGACAACGAAGAGAAAGATCGATCAAAAAACAATACACCAAGATCATTTGCAAACGACAGCTTAACACGGAGCGATAAAGATAATCTAATCGATCCTGATTCAGCTCAACACGCAGACCCTTATGACGAAATCTCCATAAGAAGCATAAAGAGTGAGAAAAAAATAAGTCCAGAACCTAATATACCTATACATCTAAATGAAACGACAAATGATAATGATATTCAATCTATAGCCTCTGAAAACGATGAAATTGTGTCTAGCCCCCCTGACAGTATAACATCTTATATTTCAATTTCTATTGCTTCATCAGACAAATCTCATAAGTTAGAGTATTTAGCTAACTCTCTAGCTGAAAAAATTGATGAATACTGTGATTCCCAGTTTAAAGAGAACGCTTCTGTTACTTCGCACACTCTAAATTCAGATAATAATAATCAAGAATCTGATCCCATTTATACACAAGTAAACAAAAAGAAGACATTTGCTGACATCAGACGAGATTCTTTCTTAAAGAAAAACAACAATTTATTCAACGAAATATTGAATAAGCAAAACAACGAAGTTTATGTCAGCAACACTTACATTGAAAGTGATACTTACTCTACTAAAAGTCATTGCACCTCTAAAAATATAACAACAGAGCCTTTTGTTACTACCTTAATAGAAAATCAATACTATTCTCTTCCTGATATAAATATTAGCAAGTGTTTAAGAAAATCAGAACGCATCGACGCTCAACTCAGAGAAGAAGATCCAGAAGATATACCTTGCGAAAATACTTATGAAATAGCACAAACACATTTCCGGGAAATATTATCTTCTAAGGGTAACGAAAATTACGGGCAACTAAATAAAGCTTTCGACCAACCATCACATTCTATTAAAATTCAAACAAGCAATTGCATTTACCTACCAGAATATTCAGAACCACAAATATTACAAAATTTTACAAAACTTGAAGACGATTTAAAATCGATTATAACAGTCGATAGCTCTAACACAGACGAAAAAGACGCTATTTACTTCCGATCAGATAACCATCAAAACGAAAGAGAAATCAATGAAATAGAAGGAACAATCCGTAACAACAAAATAATAACAAAATCTGAAAGTCTAAAAATATCAAACTCAAGTTACAGACCAGAGATCAATATCACAAAATCCCTGTCAAACGACCACATTAATAAAACGTCGCAAGATAAAAAGTCGAGAATCGGAATAAAGAAACATTACTCTCTTCGTCAAAGGGATCCGGATGAAGACGAGACTGATCGTGTTCCTAGCCCTGAATCAGTAGAGAAAATCTTAAACAAAACCAATGATTCTATAGCAAAATCGCAAACATTTGAAGAAACAAAAACTCATTCACTATTGTCACGAGTTCAGTCCTTTAAAACGTCGGCAGAATCCAACATTGCTATAGTTCCCCTTAGTGGCCATCAAACAATTGTAATTGACCCACCGCTTACTCAAAACTCAAACGAGAGCAACACTCAAAAGGCTCCACAACGGGAATCACAAACTAATCCGACAAAAGTAGAAACCCCTTCAAAAACAGATCTGGTAACATATACAAAAGTCATAACAGAAATTCCCAAAGATACTAAGAATACGATAACTGAAAATTGCATAGATACATCGAGTTACTACACTCCTAGAGATCCTTTCATAACAATAAAATTAAACAAAGTGGTCAAAACTACAATACCGAAATTGAAAAAAGAGACAAGTGACAAAATTGCATTTGTTCAACATAAGTTTGAAAAACCACCAACAAAACTAATTATAAAAGACAACAATCAAAACTATTCTGAACCTGTATATACATTTAAGAAAGTAAGTTCAAGTATGACAAGACCTCAAGTTTTGCAAGTGATTGATTCGAAGAGCAAAAAACTAAATAATACAGTTAAAATGGAAAACAACACCGACTCAAATGTTGTACTTAAAAAATCTGAAAACACTACAGAACTTCACAAAGAAGAAAATAAACCAATCAAAAGTGACAATACCGTAAAAGAAAAGTTAAATAACGCAATCAAAACAGATATTGAGTACCAGGAAAAAATTAATTCGGTTAAAACCTATTGGTCAAAGCTGGTCGATCAAAACCCTGAGAGTAAAGAAAATATAAAACAAGAACTAAAAGTAAAACAAGAGGATGTGCATAATAATAATAACGATGTCGGCATTATTGAACCAGAAGATATTAAGATTCAAGAAAAGGTAGATGATAACAAATGTCTATCAGAAATATCTGTGGGAAATATTATCAAATCTTTAGAAAGTGTTAAAATTGTTGACAGTATACGGAAAGTCAGTCAAACCAAATTGCAGTTATGGAAAGACGAAACAGAAAAAGTTAAAAGTGATTCTGAAATAGAAGAATCAACATTAGACAAAATTGTGAAAGAGTCGGACCCTAACATATACGACAAGAATGAAATAAAGAAATCCGAGCTTGACCTGTGTCGCGACACGCCAGAGATAGAGATTGTAGAATTAAGCTGTGAAGATAACCAAAATCAAAAAACTCAGGCCACACTCATTAAAGCAAAGAGTTATGAAAAAGGATGCGATGACTTTGATCATGTACGATATAAAGTAATGAAATCAGAGCTATTTAAAAATAGTATGATAGCCAATTATCGTAAAGAAGCTCAATTCGATGGATTGCTACAATATCTACAAGATTACAGTTTCCAGGAATTATTAGTGAATAATAATATTGTTATAATTGAACCCGTAAGAACAAAAGTTGAACCTGCACCAAGAAAAAACACTGACACATGCAAAATTCCTGCAAATTTATTAAAGAAAAATGATAATGCCTGTCTAACCGATAAACCTAAAAGTTCTGTACGACGTCACTTCTTCTATCATCCTATTCGAGTAAATAAGGAGATTATTGAAGAAGAGCTGCCAAATCCGGATACAGTAAAAAAAGTCAGAAACTTATTTGAAGATACATTAAAAATGAAAAGTCCTATGACACATGATCCGCCGCTAATTGAAGAAAATATTGGATTACCGAGACGGGCCACATCATATAGAAACTTAAGTGAAGAATCTAAAGGAACTAAAAATGGAAGAAAGAAAGTTATACGTCAGCTAACTATAGATACAAACTTCGGCAATAAGAAATGGGACAATGCTAGTCTCTCTAGTGGAGTTTCAAGTGGGGATCTCAGCTCGAACAACGAATATGAAAATGATGCCCTAAGTCCATATTCACACAAAAACTTAAAAGATACTGTATACAGCTCTAGCGACGAATATTTGTGTGATTCTATGAACCAAGATTTTTGTTGTGAAAGCCAATATGTCAGCCCCGATATCTTAAGAAAAATAAGGGAGTGTGGTACTTCAGTAACGTATTATGGTGGAAAAGTACTAAACTCTAAAACTGGTTCGACAGTGAGTCCCATGACGAAAGCAATAATGGAAGAAATAAAAAGTCTTCAAAAAAATTGTAGCAGAGATTGTTACTCGTGCCAAACCAAATGCCGAGGTGATAAGTGTTGTTGTCTTATAGCGGATAAACATAAGCAACTACTTTCTGAAAAAATAAACTCCAATACAATTTCAGACTCAGTTAATGAGACCCAAGATAAAAACGATTTAAAACGTACGGAGCCATTTCCAGGATTCAAATTTAAATTGGTCAAATCAAATAGCTGTAGCAGCCGACTTGAATTGACCGGCACTGATGAAAATAAAAACCTAAGGAATAAATATAAGAAACAGTTGTCGAAAGAAGACCCTCCACTATTGATTCATGATGATGAAAATTCAGTAAAGAACAAAATTTGCAGACTAGAAAGTTACAGCAAAGGTATAGTTAGAACACCTTTTGACAAGAAAGATAATGAAATTAAAAAAGACGTGGTAAAAAGTAAGATTGATGCTATCAAAAAATATGAAGCCAATGTAAAAAAGCTGGAACCTATACCACAGTTATCAATCACCAATACAGAAAATAAAAAAGAGGAGCCAACACCTGAACAAAAAGAAGAATGTACAGAAAGCAATAAAACCGGAGCTCAAACTGACAAACAAGCAAATAACTCCCACACCTTTGAAAAGAAATTTTACTACGTAAACGACAATTTAGATCAAGGTAAAGTCACGCCTGGCAAATTCGGAGAAATGGTGTTTGAAGAGTTTGAAGTTTTAGAGTCTTGTTACGATAGTTTAAATAGCAATAAGTCGTTAAAATAATACCTAAATAACATAATATTAATTATTATTGTCATAAGCTTTTTGCTTACATAAAATGTGATCTGTATTCAAATAACACTAATAAATTATTGCTAGTAAATGTAGTACCTATTAATATTAAATATTTAGCTTATAAATCATGTATCTAAAATAGATTTTAGACATTCTTATAACATAGATAGTTGTAAAATTTCCAATCAAAGTGTACCGTATTATGGTGATGGCCTCTTTATTTCTGTAATAAATGTATTTTATGAAGATAATGATTTATTTATTGTTCTATTCTTAGTCCTTACCCTCAGATTTTTCGGTGTCGACTTTTGTAGTTGTTTTGGATCCGTGTGCGCAAACGCTTGTGAAGAAGCAACGGCGCGAGGGCCGCCACCGACGACACCATGACTCCTGATAAACAATAAAAAAATATTTTTACACATAGATACAATGTCTGCAATACTGCATACAAATAAGAGGAGATTAACCCAAAATACGATAATAACGACTGTTTATAACGTAGTATCTGGATGACCGAGCTTTGCTCGACTTTTCTAAAAATAAAACCTAGTTAGATCATAGAAACCCCCTGCAGACTAAATTTCATGAAAATCACTGGAGCCGTTGCCGAGATTGAGATTATATATATTTGCTCGTATAAAGGTATAAGATGTATCAGTGGCGGATCTAGGATTGTTGTTTGGGAGGGGCTTGAATTGTCGTTTGAGAAGGGGCTTGAACCAGATAGAGCTGTTGTTGCACCACTCACACGAATGGAATGGGTGAATGGTAAATGATTTTGAGCTTGAGCCCCCTAGCCCCCTTCTGGATCGCCACTAGTACATATTATAAATAAGGAGAGTATATATATATAGATAAATGATAGTGCCCGCATCAATGGTAAGTACCTACCGCTAAATAGATGTGTTTCGTGCCCATACTCTCAACACGATAACTTAAAACTAACACGATAACTTAAACCTAAAAACATAATGGAAAACACTAGCGATACCTCAAAGGTTTTTAATATAACTTTTATTGCAATAAATAAAAATACTAGAATTTCAAGCAGATTTACACAAAAACTGAAAAGTCAAATCAAATTTACATTAAAAGTCACATCAATTTATTAAACATGCCATGGAATACAAATAATGGAATTCACAAGTAATCAATCATTTAATCAGTCACGTTACACGCGATATATTGTCGTATTATCTTATTGCCTAAGTACAAAACAAAACATGTACTTAGTTACGAGTATGTAAGAGATAAAACAAATTAAATTGTTTAACTTCATTATTTTCTAAAATATGTCAAAATTATTACAAATCAGATGCTACCACAACATAAACCCCGGCGTAGACATATTGTTTACTGGCCTTTACATATTATTTTTTGGCTTTTTATTTATGATCGGTAATGGCAACTTGGTAAGTTTGTATGTTTATCAGTTGTATGGTTGCCATAGTGCCTATCTACAGACTCGGCCTAGCTTGGGATCAGATGGCTGTATGTGAGTTGTCCTAAGATATTTAGATGATCTCTGTATCTCGGAAGACAATGCAAATAATCAAATCACTGAGATTCAAGTAAACAATGATGTGAGCAAAATTATAAAAACAAAGTACCCCCAACAGTAAACTATTTTATGGACTCAAAAACAAAATAATGACCGTGAGCAACGAACACGTAACAGTTCAGCTACATCTTTACCATCATGACATTCGGCCAGTCTAATAACGTCAATCAAGATACTCTATGACCATGCTTTGAATACCAATTGGCATCACGTCGTGATAGATATTCTCGCAATGCCTCGTAAATTAAGACAGTAAATACGCTGAAACATTTTTTCAGAGACGACGCAGAGAGGACCGCGCAGATCAATCGATAAATGAAGTTAAGCAACATTATATCGGTTAAATTCACGAATGGAGGTTGGAGGTAGATAATTCTGTTAGTAAATCTAAGCAGTTACAGCTGTCAGGTATGCGTATGAGTCGAAATGAAAAGATGAATAATAGCAATGGTAAAGTGTTGAAAATCTTCTACAATAATATTTTATTTTGCTAATTCTAGTTGCCTAATATAATATTATATGTATAAAGAATCGTAAAGTTTATGCCAAAAAGAAATATGTTGCAGGGCCAGCTCGCCAATAGTCATTAGGTAAGGTTAAAATATTGGTACCTACTGTTCTAATCCTATTTATCTGTATCCGTTGGTGTTTTTTCATTGACGTAGGTATAGACCAGGACCACGCCAACGCTTTCAATTAAATAGTAAATATTGACTGCAAAGCGTGAAAGAGAGAAAAAAAACTCGTGCGGTCTTTGACAGGTATTGTTCACAAAGTAGCGTTGTCTCTTTTTAGAGAGTGGTCATTTTTGTAAGGTTATATCGCAGTCCTTGGTCTACGTCAATGGTGTTTTTACAGATCTAATAGCACATGTTTTATAAAGAAACGATTCTATCAAATCGTTTTAGGCTAGTAGCCGTCCCTTTGGCGTATTTCCTCGTTGCTTTACAAAACCCCTATTGTGTTAATAGGGATTTGATAAGGCTAGGAGGAAATAACATTAAAATAAATAAAACTGAAGGCCACCATACAAATTCTTGTATAATATATTTAAACTATATTAACTGTGTCCTGTTTTATCCTCGTTTCAATTCATTGCTCCACTCCTTCGAGTCGCGTCGTGATGTTATCCATCTATGTTCTTCTTAATGCTTAATAATATAAAAGCAAAAATGTGTTGATTTGTGGTTTTGTCTCATTTTTACGCAACAGCAGAGTGAGAGCGATAGCCGACACTCACATCTTATTATAAAAACACTGCTCTGAAAAAGATGACCTATCTATACTGGTAGATTCGACCAATCTGGGCGATCATAAGTCTATTTTATGAAAGTCGTCATTGATAAATAATAAATGCTTCTAGTTCATGTTGAATAGTTTTGTGATAATAAAAAACTATCCAACAAACCCTACTACTCTTCATTTTTAGCTAGAACCAATCCAAACTCGTGTGTCTTTCAATAGGTTCGTGTCATGTGAGAAGCAGTTGTATTTAGTAATTTACATTTTTTGATTATAATCAATATAATAAAAATTGATACGGTTTATTAAAATAGAGTGAAGATTGCATAATTTTAATCAGTTTAGTTTATATTTATTTACCTGATAAGTATAAATATATATTTTTATAATGACACGAGTTAATGTCCTTTATTTATCGTTTTTTATTGTTTTTTGTGATCACAGATCTAAATGTTACTTTGTTCTGTGTGCTCCCGCTATCTTACTGTTATTCAAAGAGCAGACATTTGACAACATGGCTAAATAAAAATGTCTTGCAGAATCCTGCGGACATGGCTATTGGGCTGTTTTTATTGAGATAGCCTCAAAATATATTTTTTCTTTTCACTGAGTTCTTTAAGAAAGGGGCTAAAAGATTAATTTTCATCATCAGACGCTTCATTATAACATAAGTGACGTGAAACAAATTAATGAGCATTGCCAGGTACGAACTAGAATGAGAATTAATAGAAACGTCGGTAAGCTAATGTTATAGTATGTTTTGGTTAATGCTGCTATTACATGTTCGTAAACTTTCACGATTTGTACACATTGTCGAATTTCGACCGCTACGACGGTATTCGACCGTATTGCAACGGCCGTGGTCACGGGTAGACTAGTCTACCCGTGACTAGGAGGGTGTCTCTCCGCAGTTTAGGTATATTCGGGCAGCGTGCCACTTGATGGGGCTAAAGGCAGTGGGCTGTCTCCATAGAGTACATTAGTATATACTGAAAGCTGTCTCTCAGCTCGGACGACAGTCGAGGTCACGTCGCGCTCTCGCATACTTGAAAATATATTTTTCGCAATGTCTTATAAGCCTAAACGTCAATTTAATCCGTATAAAAGATATTACTCTGTTTACGGATATCTGAATAAAACGAATAGAGAACCAGAACTAACATTCCACTGCGTCATCGAAGTAGGTACCTACGTGTAAAAGCAGCGGCGGCAACTGGTCGTTCTTTTTTAATTCCTTAGGTCCTTAAGTACTTAATAACACTTGTTAAAAAAAAATCCTTAATTAGTTGCTCAGAAATAATATTAGGAACAGGATAGGATAATGTTTACAAAGGAATATCTACACCCGTGGATATCGAACACACGACAATTGTAATTTTAATGTTTATAATGCTAAATGTACGTTTGTAATGCTTAATCAATTTATTTATCTTAAAACTAATAAATTAACTAGGTACAAAAACTTCTCAAGTGTCAACCCCGTGCGGACTTCGCAGCTCGGTAATAAAACTGTGGCGCGCAAAGAAAATTCACGGTTCGCGCGCGGTTATAAGTTTAAATTTAGCTTGCAGGCGGCGAGTCTAGGTATATTTTTATACCTAAACCTGACCTTTGTTAGGGAGCGAACCTTCTGTACGTAGTACTATTACTTATTCTGTGCCGTGACCAAGCCGTTGCAATACGGTCGAAACGTAGGGTCACAAAACAAAGGTATTTAGCCTTAAAATAAATATATACTTATATTATAAAGCGAAAGAGTTTGTTTGTTTAAACGCGCTAATCTCAGGTCCGATTTAAAAAATCTTTTTTTTTAAATCGCTCATTTTCGAGGAAGGCTATAGGCTATATAAGATCACGCTTCGACCAATGGGAGCGGAGCAGCAATGAAAAATGTTGCAAAAAAGGTAGACAATTACATAGACGAAGTTGCGCGGGTCAGCTAGTATTATTATATTTATTCATGCGATTATAACCCGTTATCACGTACAATGGTCCACTAAAGGACTAAGTGCGGACACCAAAACTCCAAACATAGAACACAGAACATATACCCGTAGCTTATAAAATTCTATAATGATGCTATTATTTAAAAATAAAATTACAAACCTAATCATTTTAATAAACAAAACGTAACAAAATTCTATTGGCGCCCTAAATGCGTAAAATACCCCTATTTGCGACTGTAGCCTAGTGGTTAACGCATCGGTTTCGCAATTCGAATCCCCTACTTTATGATTTTAACTCCTCAGTGCTTTATACCTATTACCGATGGACGTAAACTGTCCCTTAACACAATAATTTTAGCTCAGTTGAAGAGACCTACTATTTTTGACGTGATAACGTCTTATAAATCAAAGACCAGCTGCACTCACGAAAAAGTGTCACGTTCTGTCTACGGTCACGTTCCGCCTGCTGATAGGCTGATACAAGTGAAGTATCAGCCTATCAGCGAATGGCGACGTCACGTTATTGATTGGTTGCTAAGCAACAGCGAATGGAGATTGCAGTGACATGCGATAAAATTGGAACTAACGTTATTGACTGGTTGCTAAGCAACGCGAATGGCGATATGTCATCAATGTTTTCATATGACGTTATCACATAAAATTATTATCCGTAAAACTTTACAGACATCTATTTTTTCAATAAATAATATAATATCTAAATTGACTGGTTTATTATATTAAACGTAGCAGTTTTAACATTACGTGTTCCATGTTCCAATTAACAGACTCTACTTACTGTTTATCATATGCATAGATTGTTCCAGATAAGCTCTAAACTAAGCAATTTGTTAATTGCTTTTTCACTAACTACGTACAATAACCTAATGAACTAATTATAATTTTCATATCCAATTGTATCATTCGAATACGTGCGATTAATTTAGTTAAAAGCAGCAAAGTTGACTTCGCTTTTTTAATGCAAATAAGTAACGTTTAAATGACGAGCGTTTTATTGCTAATGAACTTCTTCCATATTGTCCTAGGCGTTCAAATTGTAACGAGCGTTCGCGCGTCAACGCGTGTTAGTCGCTCGATCCCATCGGAACATAGGGCTATATTTTAAACATAAGCAAATATATACATTTTTAAATACGAAACAGATGTAGTCACAAGATATTGAATGAAACAAAGCCCACGTTGTACTCTCCGTACAGCAAGAAAGATACCTACTAATTGCCAATGCCCACACCTATCACAAAATACCGAAAGCACAAAAGGAATCTTCACAGATTTAGAGTAGTGCTACTCTCGGAACAAAGTGGTCTAAGATTCCGTGTCCATAAGCGATGTGTAGGTAGGAAGTATACATACAAACTTTCCTTTCGTCTCCGTGTTTTGTGGACTAACTGTGACATAGCGCTCTACGCATCGAAATTACTGCACTGATAGTTCACCCTCATGCCATCAGTCTCACGATGACCGCCTCAGCAATTCTATATGGACCAAAATAAAACTATCCGCAATTAATATGTATGTATGTGTTTCATGGTAGGTAGTATACAAAAATACTTATAAATAAAGATATTTTCCAGTTTTCCTCCTCACTGCTGTAACGATAAACGTAATATGCGTACGTGATAACAATTTAATGTTTGTTAGTGTTTTTGTTTCATAAATATTATAACTACGGTCATTGAACGATGGTTACTATAACCCCTATAATATACCTTATAACCTCTGGGTGGCAACAAGAAAATTGTACCTACGAGTGGCTCGGTGACGAAGTACGTACAACTACTCCTCACTGCCACTGATTTGCTGCTATGCAAGTGGTCCTGGAATCGTTTCTACACGGAAAATAAATTGTATGATCTATATACTTGTTCTGAATCTGTTCCTACCTACTTTGTATCCATTGATGGAAGTGGACAACACTCATAGGCCTTTTAAAAATAATAAATTATTAATCTCTCTCCGGTCGTGTCGGATTTCCGTCCCATTGACCCATGAAAAAGACCTAAGGTACCTTAACTTTAATCGAACAGAGTTCAGATTTTATTACAAAGTACCTGGATGACCGTTTTTTTTTAAATGACGTTTTCTAAAAATAAAACCTAGCTAGATCGATTTATCGGCCCCGAAACCTCCTGCATAATAAGTTTCATGAAAATCGCTGGAGCCGTTACTGAGATTCAGATTATTGCTCGTTTAAAGATATAAGTTCAGATGCAAAAGTACCTAACAAACCAACTTACGGCTGGTCTCAATAATCTATCTATTGATGGATTTGACTAATGGACCTATAGGTATATTTGATATAAGCTAAAAAGGGCTATTATTACACTACCCTGAATTAGGGCCCTAAATCGAGGTGGCCTTGAAAATTTGTTAGGGAATTAGGGCCCTAACTCTTTTAACACCGCTCTTTTTAAGGGTTTAGGGTCCCTGATTTAATGTAGTATAATAAGCGCATGAAGCAAAATATGTCAAATTGTACTTCTAGTAGCCAAATCCATTGAGACCGACCGTTAGACAGTTACGTAAAAATAATTTATTTTGGCACAATCAATTTAAATATTTACTCTATCTCGTTTGGGCGCGTATGTACCAGGCGTGGATCATTAAATCATTTTATTTATACACTAAACAATTATTTCCTGTATCATCCGGCATTATACACCAGGAAAATGTGCCAAAATACACGATTGTCGCATAAATCATAGAGTTAACCAATGAATTTGCCAATTACCTATGCCAATGCCATTGTACAGGCATTACTACAGTTATAAAATCACTAAGGAAGGTAGATCTGTGGTAACATACAGGACAATTTGTAATATACTAAGAACCTCTACATTACACTTTGTTTTAATTGTCACATTGATTAAGAGCATAATTTAACTTTTGTAAGTAAATATTCTGCGTGACGAATAAAGGCCATTCTTTTCTTTCTTTGTATATCAGAAATAATATTTTATAATTCGTCACCAGTACTTTGGCCAATATTTTTTTTTTTTTTTTATCTTATTTATTTAGGGGATTTTTGTACACGGGAGTGACGATGCCAATCCCATCGTAACTTAGGTATACTAACTTAACTACTAACATTAAATAAACGAAAACAGGATTTTGGCTGAACTAGATGTGGGATCTGCCAAAATACCATGGAAAAGTCCCACATCCATAGCAGCCAAATTCAGGGACTTCATCAGTTGCTGCCTTTTGTCTGAGTTCTGACCACATTCCAATAATACATGCTGTACATCTTCCACTATGCCGCACAACTCACTTGGCCAATATTTAAGCACATGTAGTTTTTAGCTCTGTTGTAAGTAGACGCTCCTTCTTTGTTGTACACACTAAGACTGATTTTAGTTTATCTCATGTTCCAACTTTTTATTAATATAATATGCATCAGTCCTTTAATATAGTGTATAGTATATTAGTGGCAGCACCTTAACCCCATATCAAGTTTATAAACATTCAAACATTGTAAAATTGCCAATTCTTGCTAGCTTCTTTAATTCTTGCTTTACCTATTGTTTGCGAACTTGGCATTACATGTACTTATATGTAGAGTCCCGTATCACAAGTGTTGTTTTGCATCCTAAGTCAATAAAGAATTTTAAATTGGAAACGTTTTTATTTCAATTGATTGTATTGTGAAGTTTCGCCCTAAATCTAACTACAATTTTACTCTGGGTTCTCACAAACATGGTAGGGTAGGTGGTTATGTGACAAAAGTAGGTGGTAGGTGGTTAGGGGTTAAACTGTATTTTTTTTTAATTATACTCCAAATTATTGGATGTAATGCAAAGAAGCCACAGCGGGAGGTTATTTTACAAATCATCCTGTAGATGTATTATGGTATGTATTATACTGTTTTTGGTAGGTATTCATAGCAGCACAAATAAAATGTTTCAAATGCTCTCAGTTGGCTCTTACGCATGTAACGACGGGATGTATTTTTATAGACTGCGTGAGACTTATCTAAACTATTCGCCTATTTATATTTTGCCTACAAGGTACCTATCGGAGGTGGCTTGTGGATTTAGGATATGATAAGGATGATCACTCTTCAAAATAATGAGGCCGCCGCTGAGTTCAAGGTCAATCTACAAACCAATCTGGCATTCTGAACTGAACTAACGCGTAAGTTAAAACTGTTTCAAATTAAATTACGTAAATTATCCTATGAAAGACTAGTCCTATACTAGGGTCAATTTCTGTATCGCGGGAAAATTAAAACAACATACAAATCACGAACACGAAATACCTACACTACATTCCTCGCGCCTCGGCACAACAATTTGTGGATTACACAAAGTGGTGTACCGTGCTCTTGCACAGCATTAGCACTACCACTGCGCTACCGAGGCAAGCAATATTTCACTAATAATAATAAGTACCTGGATGACCGAGCTTTGCTCGGTATTTTCAGGGTTCGGTGGCCAAAATGGCAAAAACGGAACGCTTATAGTATAATAGTCTGTTTGTCCGTCCGTATGTCACAGGCATTTTACTCAAAGCCGTCTTGTAGTAGCCGCTACTTAGTTTGATAGCTAAATTATAAAAATAAATATTTTTAGGCATTCCATACATTTAACAAAAGCTGAAAAAAAAAACAGCAAAAATCACCGTGTGGCATAATTCGAAATATCTATGTACTTAATAATATTTTTCAATGGAATTTGTACGAAAATTTTGTTACTTCTCATTTGATCAGCTGTTACTCGTAAACTTGTTTTCCTTTTAATTTCACTATATATACTTCTACCGCGAATATTTTCACATACCCAACATCAAATATTTAGCTGGCAGAGGGGGGTGGACACTTGACTATAACAAAAATTTGCACTTTAAAGCTTAATATTTTACGAACAGATCCCTAAACCTAAAAATCGTCTTACCAACCCCTAAACGTTTTTAAAGGCCTATCTAATGATACCCCACACGATGGGGTAGATGAGAACGTACCATAAAAAAAAAGGTTTTTCAAGATTTTATTCTTTCACTTTGTCGGCGTAAGTAATGTGTATCCATGCAAAATTACAGCCTCCTAGCACTAACAATCTCTGAACAAAGGTGCGGACGGACGGACGGGCGAAACTTTAAGGGATCCGTTTTGCCATTTTGGCTACGGAACCCTAAAAAAACGGGCGAAAGCATGTCGGACCATGCTCAGTGTAAAGTTTCGGAGCCGTAGCCCTATGAAAAAATCCGATTTGCGTAATTGCACCAGCAAAAGAGCGTATGTTCATAGCACTTACGGCCTTTTATTGAGAAATGCAGTTTTTCGGCAATAACTCAATGACGATAAATCGGAAATAATTTTTGTTTAAAGTATTTTGTTTAAAGCGCGACCTTTTTGATTTTTTTCGTATTTTTTGACACGGTTCAATCGATAAGGGGCTGGGGGAAGACACAATTTTTGCAATTTTCTTTCAATGTGTAATAAAAGTTTATTAGAAACCCATGTTTTTTATCAATGAATGACCTATTTATTTTATTTTAAATTATGTTTTTTGACTTATTTTAATTTTAGCTGACTATCGAATTTATTATGTAATTATTGATTGATGTTTTGATTTTTGATTTATGTTTTGTTGTTTTGTGTTGACATTAATTTATAATTTGACGCTGACTCTTTGTATTTTATCATTTTATGTATGGATTTTTTCTGAAATAAAAACAATTATTATTATTATTATTAAAAGCCCTGTCGAATGAAGTGCCACCCGCTGAAGTTTGCTAAAAAAAATGTTTCAGCTTCTGTTACATGTATGGAATGCCCCCTTTAAAATATTAATGTTTATTATTTAGCTATCAAATTAGTTTGATAGCTAAATAATAAACATTAATATTAGCGGCTACTACAAGACACCTTCACCAAATTGAATAGACAGACAGACAGACAGACAGACATAACGAAACTATAAGGATTCCGTTTTTGCCATTTTGGCTACGGAACCCTAAAAAGAAAAAAAAATAATCATCTAGACTCAACCCGGGGTCTTCTGGTTTCGGGACCGCCCGATGTGCCATGAACATACGCTCTTCTGCTGGTGCAATTATTCAATTTTTTTCGTACGGCAACGGTTGCGGAACCCTACACTGGCTTTTTTTTTGATAAATCGTATTTTTTTGGAAATTATATTAAGATTATCAAATGACATACCTACTAATGAAATTTAAATAATATTTTTCGATCTTACCGACTTAATAATAAAAAAATATGAAATAATAAAGCACAAATCAAAAAACAAAAAATTAAAATAAAAAAGGGACAAAATAATCATAAAATAAATATAAAAAGAAAAAACATATGTTTCATTCGGATTCGAACCGGAGTCAGCTGCTTTGTGGATCGCTCGTTTCCCACCTAAGCTATTAAAACAATGGCAATCGCGGCGAAATTTACCTTCGTATTCTAATGAGCAGTTTTTCATTGCCTGAAAATACAGATAGAACGACGTTTTTTAAAAGTGAAACCTTGCTAGATCGATTTATCGCCCCCAAAACCCCCTGCATACAAAATTTTGAAAAAATCGCTGGAGCCGTTGCCGAGATTCGAATTATATATACATATATATATATACAAGAATTGCTCGTTTAAAGATATAAGATAATCTTTATTTCCATTTGATAGTACACAATTACAGAATTATAATCATAATACTAGGTACATTTAAAAGGATACGGAACTGTCCTCCTAGATAGGCTGCCTAAGGAGCCTGCAATAAGGAGGTTCAGTGTCCCATCCATAGGATTTCAAAGTTTCAATATTAAGATACAATGATGCACTATAAATGTATGTACTATAATAAGTTTATTTTCTAATGGTATTGTAAAAATTTGCAAAAGTGTGTGTGTGGGTGTGTGTGCGCGTGCGCGCGTGCCCGTGTGTGTGTGTGTGTGTGTGTGTGTGTGTGTGTACACTCTTGTCTTTTAGGCCAGGGATCTCTGTTATCGCTTACACCTGCATTGTGAATGCATTGTGCGAAGAACCTGCTTGAATTATGCAGTGAAGCATTTTTATACAATGTTCAGTGTTGGCGAAAGACCTACCTACAATAATATTTTTCTTTGATAGTAAAACTTTGTTCTTTTTGTAAGCAAAAAGGTTAAACGATCGCGGTACTGAAGGTATGATTTGCGTTGAAGCTTACCTACGTTTGTAAACATCAAGCAATCTGGTAAAAAAATAGTTAGGAACCTACTCAGGCATTAAATGAAAGTGTGATTAATGATAATCATTATCTTTGGATACATATCAATAAGTTTTCTTTGGATATTGGCGCCGTCTACAAACCAGGCCGTACAAATGATGAAGATTTTCTGGATTTTTACTCAATGCAACTTGATAAACGGAAAAGGGCTTTGGTGTTTGGAGATTTTAATTATGATCTGCTTAGCTCAGATAAATCAGTTAAAAAATACAAAACCATGGTCAAAGAAAGTGGCTACGAATTCCTGAACAAAATAGACAAAGAACACAGTACTCGCCAAACCAGTTGTACTAGTACCATATTGGACCACGTGTGCACTAATGTAAAACAACAACCATTTAATTTAACAATAGTGGAATCTGACATGTCAGACCATAAGCAAATTTACTTTGAATTGAAGAACTACAAACCAGAGCCCATTAAAACAATAAGCTATCAAGCTATTAACTATGAAAAATTGTATAAGACATTTGAAGAGAATAACACAACCAAATATAACGACGACTACATGACACTAGAAAGAAATCTGATTTTAAGTATAAATGAAAGTAAAAGTATAAAACGCAAAAAAGCTAACCCATTAAAACAAGACTGGATAAAAAAGGATATCATTAAGATGATAGATCAAAAAAACACATTATGGCATCTGCACAAAACTAATCCTGATGATAAGGAACTTGAGAAAACTTACGTAAAGGAGCGGAATAGTGTCTTAAAAACCATCGGGGTAACAAAATCCCAGTAGGTACTACTACAAATTTTTTTAAGATTGCCATAATAAACCTAAAAAACTGTGGTCTTTAATAAATGATCTTAGTCGTAATGTCAAAAGAAAATTGCCCAATATACCTAATTTACAGACAGATAAAGGCACAATTACAAATGAATATATAATTTGTGAATATCTTAATGATTTTTTTTCTACTATTGGGGAAACCTTAGCTAAAGAAATACCGAAGGACCACCACAATAGCTACATTTTAACAGAAGCAAAAAGTATAACTGGGTCGGCAGGGTCAAAGTTATCGGAACTTGCTCCAACAAGCATAAGTGAGATAAGTAGAATCATTGACAATCTAAACTGTAACACGGCAATGGGTGTAGATGGTGTAAGCGCTAAAACTATTAAATGTGTAAAAAACTTAATAATCAATGTTCTTTTTGCTTACAAAAAGAACAAAGTTTACTATCAAAGAATAATATTATTGTAGGTAGGTCTTTCGCTAACACAGAACATTGTATAATGCAAGCAGGTTCTTAGCACAATGCATTCACAATGCAGGTGTACGTATAAGTGATATTAATATGAAGTGAATACTGTGCATACATTGTCAAGAGCAATGACCTGGGAATTGATTATGTGTGTGCGCACCGAAAACCTTGTGACATACTTTGTGTGAATCATGTTGACGTTAACTTTAGTTTATGGTAAATGTTAACTAGTAAATTGAGACCAGGCCTACTTTAATTCAATGAAAACGAAGTTTCAAGCAAAATTGAGGTGGTAATAACAGATCTAGGAACATGAATTTAATCCACTCGTTTCAAAAAATCGTCCATGGATTCGACTTCCAAAAAATGATTAGAATAGTTCCTGTAAACTTTACAAATTTATGTAAACGAAAATTCATGAATTTAGTTTTACAGAAAGAGAGTAAGCCTACTGGTCTTTTCAGATCAACGAAAATGTGTTTAAATATGTCACTAACTAACTATGTTTACTTACGTCAAGTAGCCGTAGCCTAATGGCTAAGGCATCGGTCTCGCAATCGTGAGGTTGCGGGTTCGAATCCTACCCATTAAACTACCGACGTGAACCCACTCCTAACACAAGCCATTGAGCTTGGCTGGAGGGGTTAAGAGGATTGCTAGTAATGTGGGACCAAAATCCCGCATTACTAGTTATCTTTAATTTAATCTTCATTTTAAGTAAATGCATGCAAAAAATAATTATTTTAATTGCAATATTAACCAATATATTGCCATAATTCATTGTAAATCCACAATGAATCATGGCAATATTTCATTTGCCAGTAGGTACGTTTTATCTTGACATTTTATTAATAAATATCTATGAACACTAAGATTCATAGTATGGTCTCCATTTAAATACTATCTTCATCTCTAATTCTCTATGACAAGTCCGATCTTATCTCTTGTGCAAACCATTGTAACTGTGGATACCAATAACAAATCTGCCATATTTGACGTTGTTTTGACAGTTGTGTCTAAACAATTTTAAATGTGGAATGGGATTCTAAAAATGTTCTATGATTACTACTACCTACAACTGTTTATGAACATACCTACGTACACTAGTTTATAACTTCTTGCCTGCCACATAAGAAACATCTTTATAGACTCAAACCTCTTACAACCAATTTTAGTCAAGAATACAGCGAGAGTTACAATTGAAATGTTAGTACCTACTTGGCACAAACCGATGCAAAGTGATCTCATAAATTGAATCAAATATGAGAATCTATAATATAATCAAATGGCTTCCAATAACAGGGAACTATAATACGTAATAATATTAGATTAGATCGTCCTCCTTGCCTTATTATTCCCAATCATATTGAGATTGAGATCAATACCACAAAATACTGCGAATACAGAAGAAAAGTTTCATAACGCCACGAATATCTCGATTCACGTCGTATGAAGTTCTCTTACTGTAGGTACTGTTGGCGTTTTGTGTCAATACACTATCATAACAAGATGAGTTCTAGATGAAACTGATTTGAAAGCATATTACACACTTGGTTTTTAGGGTTTCGTAGCCAAAATGGCAAAACGAAACCCTTATAGTTTCGCCGCGTCTCGTCTGTCCGTCCGTCCGCAACTTAGCTCGGACTGTTAGTGCTAGAAGGCTGTAATGTTGCATGGATACAGATATTACTTACGTTAGAGTCAGGTGCCAACTAAATGGTTGATGTGAAAAAAATCACGGCAGTAGTATATATAGTGAAATGAAAAGGAAAACTATCACAGCTAAGAGTAGTCTTTACAAGTTTACGAGTAACAGCTGATCAAAAAAGAAGTAACAACATTTTCGTACAAATTCCATTGAAAATTATTATTAAGTAGGTATAAGTATGAAGCAACAGAACGCCCACTTCTTACGCCGCATTATTCGGACGGGAGGAAGACTACGGAACCCTACATTGTGCGTGGCCCGACATGCACTTGCCCGGTTTTTTCCACGAAGCCACAGCTAGCAAACTTATCTCTGTTTCAAGTTAGAACGATATTCTATGATTAGGTCGAGAAGTCACTGGCCTGTTTTAGTTACAGATATCAGCTCCTAACATAATAATCTAATCAAAAATTTTGGCTATGCAGCACACGGCCGATATTCATCTATAATAATTCCTTCAATATTTATCTGAGTTAAAGGCGGAGATGTTTTATGAAAATTCTGAAGAATTTCTATCAATCAATGTTGATAAACTTTCGCGATTTGTACACATTATAAATATATATATATTACTCGCGTCTCGTGTCTTCGGGTCTTAATCGCGTGAATAAATTAAGGGAAAATACCTTGTTTATTGCCCGACGTTTCGACTGTATGCAACGGCCGTGGTCACGGGTAGACTCTTGTAATACGGTCGAAACGTCGGACAATAAACAAATTTTACCTAAAATTATTTCAAAGTAAAAAACATTTCGATAAACCATGTGAAATTTACACGATAAAATAAACAAACAGTTTTTGCAAACCCATTATTAATTTAACAAGCAATCTAAATCTGATACACGCCGTTAAAATAGAAAAATAAATCATGCTTCGGTTCTGGCAGCCAGCACTGGATACTTACGCATAGATTAAATATCACGAATGAATGAAATAGGTGTCTGCATGACTAACAATTTGAACTCGTATCTCGGAAAACTAATGATTAATGTTGAAAAAACTTACATCATCATGTTGAACGGAATACGTCACAACTCTCATGTTGTGTTCATGGAAAACACGATTTACGTGACCACGTCATCATATGTGAAGTGTTCTATGTACTATTGATTACATAAATCGCCAGAATTTGAGAATATTTAAACTAACTTAGCACAAATATCTTCTTCTTCTTAGCGGTTTTTACAGCACGTTGAAGACATATATATATGGTTAAGGCTCAAAAAGTGGCCACGTCAACTGCGTTGTCAGAGGCAGTCACCAAATGCTCCCGTACGCGGGTTTCCGGACACTCACAACATGAAAATATAGCTTGTGGTAAGTCAAAGTCTCCTAGTTTATTCACTTAGGTTTAAGAATACAACTCAGTAAGGCGAAGACTTATTTAGCTGCCTATACTTACTTATGTATATCACATTATATAATAAAGTAAATATTGTCTTTGTGTAGACAATAGACGAGTTCAAGGTCAACTACCGGGCAAGGAGCTTTTTTTTATATTAATGACAGTTATGGAGTAGATGACGTAGGAACAAAAATGGCGACAATGGATGGGACCACTGACCACATAGAGGTCAGTGGATAGGATTGATACAAAACCGGTAAGAATAAAAAGTTTAAGTGGTAAGCCTTGTATCTACTTTACTGCAAGAGACATCACATCGTCTTTATGGATACTGCCCACACAGAGTGAAATCAAAACGGTTATGAGCCCTTTTTTACAAATAATAACGGGCAAAAAGATGATGTTTATACACAAAGAATATCTGAGATTTTTTTAAAAGAAAGCAATTCTTAGTTGTGTGGATGTCGTTGAAACGTCTGGCAAGGGAATGAATTTTTGGACACAAAAACTAATCTGCTGATCCAATGCCTACTTGGATTTTATAGGCAATATAGACTTTCAGATGACTGCTAAGACAGAGCACTTGGAGGGTCCATCTTATCAGTTTCTACGACGTCTGGTATACCCGCGTCCAGACGAAGGTTACGTCAAATATTTCAACTACAATATTATGTACTCCATATACTTAATAGATTTTATTATCTTCATGGTTTAGAACGAGTGGTCTAAAAATCGCATGTACTATTAAAACCGTGCCGAAATGGTTAGTAAAGTGAACATAGTATTCAATAGATGACACGCAATCGTGGAGGTCGATGCTCTACTACTGTAGAAGGACGAATAAGCCGCTCTGTGTAGGTACATACTAACGTGAATAATATATTTTGTAAACTACTAATTGACAAGGATAGGGATCGTCACGGATTCTGTCAACCAGCTTACGAGCTATTGATCGAAAACTTAAATTAACTAGCATTCTCTGTATTTACTGAAACTTACTTAATAAATGAAGAGTAACTGACGTTTTTTGAAAAATACGTCTGGTTGAAATGCACATTGCACACTGGTAAACGCAGTCGTTCCGAGTAGCCAGATGTAGGTATAAGTTATTTCAAGCTTCAAGAAATAAAATATGAAAGGTCAGACGTTCTTAGTTCTTTTTTTTCGAGGCTGGCAGATTTTGTACCAACTAATATCACACTTTATGTGCCCCTATTTTAGCAGCGCAGTAAAGTATCGAATGACTTACAAGTATAAACAAACTTCTCTCGATAATCCAAAATCGTTCCAAAAGTGTTTGATTTTTTTCTTGTAAATTGAAACAAAAATGAAGATCGCAGTATAGATGGTTGTGAGTCACAACCATCTATACTGCGATCTTCATTTTTGTTTGTTATTGTGACATTTCGTCGTCGCGTCGGTCCGAATCAAATTTTTCTTCCGGTGCTATTGGTCCGAAAAGTGATTCGGTTTGTTCCATATTGAATTGAATATTTCCAAAGTCGAGTAAATCGTCCCATAGACAAGACAAGAGCTTCAATTTAAGTCGAGGTTGCTTCTAAATAATAAGAATAAAGATGAATGTAGTCTAAAATAGAAAATTCGCTTCACTTTTTTGCTTACAGATACGGATGTTAACAATTACGTCTTGTTATGTCTACAGTAAGTACCTATCTACGTCTGAAACTTGTTTGTTTCAGCTACGTATTTATCAGTAGATACTTACATTAGGAGTTTATATTAATTCGGATTAAAGCATTTTAATCAGTTACATACCAAACGTATGATAAAATCGTAGGTGAAGTTAACATTTTCATAAAATTATCATTTTTTTCTTATCCAAACAGTCTGCAAAAGAAAGGTGTAAATTTTACAAGAATGCAAAACTAAGATGCTATCTCGTTAGGTATAATGTATTCTATAATTCAGTTTTATTATACGATATCTCTTCAGAATGAAATCTGGAGAAAAGCGCCTTCATTTAGATTAAGCAATTTGTAATAGACTTCTTACTGCGTTTGCTTGTTTTTATATGTTTTTTTTTCACATTTACTTTTTATGGGTTTATTCTTATAGTTTGAATTTCAGTATGTTGTGCAATTATATCCTATTTGCTAAATCGTACGTACATTTCGCAGAATATGCTACATTAGGGTCTAATCAGTATCTTTTTAAGATACGTCAACAGTAAACAGCGTATGCCCTGTAGAAAGTTGTATGGAATATAAAGTTAAGACGTCATGTGTTCCAAGATACCTAGCGTGCCAGACCCATTTTATTTTCTGACAGATAAAATGTAGGGCTTCGGGTAGGGTTTATATGTACACTCAATGGTATGTCCTAATGCCAATTTTCAGCTACCAGTGTGAATAGAGTACCAGCTACTAGTGAGAAAGGTTAGAAAAAAACGCCGCCGGCGCGGCGGGAAGTGTCTGGCAAAGCTGAATAATATTTTTGTATAGTATTTTTCACCATAAATATAAAAATCTACTGTCAGAAAATAAGATAACTTGTTCTGTTTTTTTCTAACCATTCTCACATGGTAGCTCAAAATTGGCCGTCTATATACATAAGCTAGCATTGAGTGTACATACAAACACTACCCGAAGCCCCACGCCCGGGATCTTGGAATATCATAATCATCGTCATCAGTTAAGTAGGATTGTCAAATCATTCACTTTTGTGTTTGTTTTGATGGCTGTCATTTTGTGAAAGTACTTATTCCGACCTGTTTAAAACGTACCTACTATTGCCTGATTATATTGTAGTCTCTTTCTAAATGAAATTTACAAATATCGGTGCAATGTGCACTATATTTGTATGAGATCATTTTAGACTAGTAGCAGTCAAACAATGTTTATACTAAACGTTTATGTCTGTTCGTTTATCGTTGGAAGTCGAGCAGCGCATTATACATGATTATAATGACAACGCACATGCATTGTGGGTTTGGACCATTCATAAAGGTCATTGTCATTCATTCTTTACGCCCCAACTAGGTAATTAAAATTGAGATACTTTATTATTTGATTACTTACTTTGATTACTTTATTATTCAGTGTTCAACAATGAGTATAATGGAGCTAGTGAAGTAAATGTAGAACAAAGTAACCATCTAATAGTACATAATAGGTAGGTAAGGTACATAATAATAAGTAGGTATAATAATAATAATTTACAGTAGAATCCGTTTATTATGACTCCGCCTATATTGACCAACCGCCTATAATGACGTAATTACACAACGAAGTTTGGTTTACATACAAAATTCTTTGTAACAAAGTCGGATATAATGACTTCGCTTACAGTGACATGTCGCTTATAATGACCCAATTTTATAACATTTTGTCCATTTATAGTGACCGACATGATTCTTTACACCTTCGGCAATGGCCGTTGATTCCCGACTATGTTCGGCACATGGCTTGTTTTTGTTTTGAATCTCAATGGACAGTTGAACGTCACGCATTGTTTTTAGTGATAATTCTAAGTAAAAAAAAAAATAATCTGATTTCTTAAGTAAAAAAATGAAAAATATACTATACATGTATTACGCGCAATTGTGATTTTGATTTAATATGCTGTTTCTCTATTAAAATAAGTATTTATCTTAAAAAAATAAGGTTATTTTTATTTCACAAAAATGCTTTGTATGACGTCCGCTTAGTATGACGTGTTTGTCAATTCCCTTCGATGTCATTATAAACGGATTCTACTGTACAACTCACATCCCATCTATCTATCTATCTGATCCCAAACTAAGCGGAGCTTGTACTATGGAAACCAGACAACTGATAAACGTATTTATATATTTCTGAATACATACGTATTATAGATACCCAGACACAGAATAAACCATCGTGCTCATCACACAAAGTTTTATCCTGGATGGGGATCAAACTCCGGCTTCCAGAGCAGTCAGGGTCAATAACCACTAGACCAACAGGCAATGACGAAGGGTTCGTTTATATAAATGCGCCGTTTCAGAAATTACCCATCAACTTGCAATACTTTGCATTACATTAGGTAGCCTGTTTATTCAGGAAACTTATAGATAGAATACAGCATCACGCTGCAACGTGTAGGAGCAAAGCAGTGACCATAGGTAAACGTCAATAGTTCTGTCTAAGATATCTACATAAAATCTACGATCTTAAAAATGATCATGTGTATTAAACTGGCATATACATAGAAATTATAAACAAAAAACAGTAGCTCTGCCTCGCTACTGTTTTTGATATACCTAATATATAAAGGTATCTACGTCCAGTTTCCTAAAGGTTTGTCAAAGCAAAAATCCACGAATAGGTGTCAAATACATTGCTCTAAGATCAATGTAACTTTGTTTTATTTATTTTTCCTTTATAAGACGACTCGCGCCGTAGGGTACAAGCCCTGTGACGCGGGGAACTTTACAAACATACAAAAGTATACCCAGACTCAAAACAACAAATTGTGGACCACACAGTGGTGTCTCGTGTGAGAATCCAACCCACACCTACCGCGCGCCACAGAGGATAAATCTACTTTGCAATCTTTTAAGAAACGGGAAAAAAACATTTCTGATTTTGACGAACTCGTAAGATGATCGCGCAAGTGAGAATACGAAGTTTGCATCATTCGCCCTAATTTCTTGTTGAGATAAACACTAGCAAGAGATTCTAATTTTTAAACACTCATTGCGTTTTGGCATAGTTTCTAAATGTCAAAAGAAGTTGCATAATGCCTTTTTTAATCCGCTGAGACTGCGTTTAGCCCTTACGACTAACTGGCGGTCTCAATAATCTACCTATCGATGGATTTGACTACTAGAGGTAGAATTTTGACATATTATGTATGGAGCATATGTCAAATATATACCTCTAGTAGCCAAATACATCGACAGTTAGATTATTGAGACCAGAAGTTAGTTTAAATACCGAGGTTAATTGTAATTTAGCGGGCACGCTTCAAATTACTCGTACAAAAAACAAAATATTACAAAAATGTACACAATGACATTGGAATAAATATATCTGCAAACATTTTTCCAAACAAAATGATGGTGACATTGTCTCATTGTTTGCAATGCCGAAAATAGTAGGTACCCAGTTCAGCATGTCAGCATGTACCAGGCAGGATGACTGATGCTGGTTTATAAAGATCTACATTCAATAAAAATTATTATTATGGAGGGAACTCACCGCTCACCCTCAATCTGTGGTGGACCCTCCTTATTAAACAATTTAGGTTTGATTTCCGCATGTGACGCCTGACTCAATCAATTAATTCAGTAAAATGTAGGTTGGTAAGTATTTTGAAAAAGTATGTTGTCTACAAAACACCTACCTTAAAAAGAGTTCGACATAATGAGTCCGTACATATCATACACCGTATTAGTAGAGTTAAGACTACCTACCTTAATTCAGTGTAGTGTAATAACTTTTTTTATTTTTAATATAACAACTAGCAATGTGAGATTGTGGTCCCACATTACTAGGAATCCTGTTAACCCCTCCCTAATGGGTTAACGTCGGTAGTATAATATGGGTAGGATAGGAACTGTAACTATAAATAAAAGCTTAAATCTTAGAAATAAATAGTAGGGAAGGCAAGCTTCATGTAAACGCGTTCGTGAAACCCAAATGTAGCCATCACTGAAATTCAGACCAACTCGGACCAGATTGTTTCGAAGATATTCCGAGATTCAACGTCCGTTACGTGTTCAGCGTCTAGCGGTGAAACAGCGGTGTTTTGTGGCAAATAAGGTCATACTAAGTCAAAATACTCACTTGCACACTCAAACGCAAAAAGTAGGTAAGGTACCTACGAAAATACGAACTGTGCAATAATGCAGTTAATAGGTACAACAGAATAGCACATCTATACTAATATTATGAAGCTGAAGAGTTTGTTTGTTTGAACGGGGTAATCTCAGGAAGTACTGAACCGAATTAAAAAAATATTTTACTATTCGATAGCCCATTTATCGAGGAAGGCTATAGACTATATAATATCACGCTACGGCCAATAGGAGCGGAGCAGCTATGAGAAATGTTGCAAAAACGGGGAAAATTTACGCAAACGAAGTTGCGCGGGACTGCTAGTAGGTAGGCTATAAAAAATCTTTTAACAAAGTAATAATTAAAAAGCTAAAAGGGCTTGTCCGCCTGAAAACATTTAATGGTCAGTAAACTGAACATTCAACTTTTTATGACCTCATACAAATGGCACCTAATAACACTTATCAAGACCTAATTCAACATTGACTTATTGTGTGTTTTACAAGCAATAAGGAATATTAATTATTACCTTATCTATGCACTCGCGTAAACAAAACAATACCGTAGTTACAGTGCAGTGTTCGTACTGGAATTAAAATTATTTTTTCAATTTATACCTACAACCAAGAAAAAGTATATACCTATACATCATATTTACCTACCTATTATTATAGAAATATCAATTAATATGAGTAAAAATCACATAGCAGGTATGTATAACATTCATGAACCCTATTGGAAATAAACGTGCTTCAAGTTAATGCATTTTATTATGCGAAGACGTCAAAAAATGAATAACTTTTCTAAAAAATAAACGATTTATGCTGATCTATGACATTTCAGTAAAACACCGGTTTGATTTAGTGTTTAATACAACAAGTAATCTCTAAAAATAATTCTAAGGATTAATATCTCAATTCTCGCATTTTCATCGCGCTAATAATACATAAAACGCGGCTATTGTAATGCTAAAGAAAAATCCGTTTACAAAAGTCATTCACCCCAAATATAAATGTTGTAACGTAAATAATAAAAACAAAAATGATAAGAGAATAAAAACATTTTTTGACGTTTGACAGCTGCTATCGATATCTATACGACTAGGTACATGCACGTGCATAACAAAATTGCTCTCCGAAACCGCATTCATATATGAAACACTTTCTTATAAGACTATCTGATCAATGGAAAACAGTAAATACTCACCCTGCTATTTGACAAATCCCTAAACAGCGGTGATAAACACAAACCACGATTTATTTCTAATTTAGCTAACAGTCGGCACCTAGAAACACACACCGTCGACGCCATCTTTACACTACGTATGTATAACAGAGTTCGTATCTATAGTCTATAGTAACACACCACACCGGTCACCGTACCGGCCGCACTGGCGCCGCGGAACAAGAAAGTAGCGAGACGAGCTGCTGCCAGCTTTATTGTCAAACGAAAATACATCTGTCTTTTATCAATATTAATGACAATAAAAGATCTTTGGGCAAGAAAATAACAAACAAAAAGCCATGTCTACTAAGTTTAAAAGACGAATCATTTCGTCGAAATAATTTTTGTTTAATATCCTTATTCAGTATTTGAAAGGCCTCACCATTTCATCATTACCCTTACTAACACTGTTAAGTTACAATAGGTTTTAATCTATAGCCTTTTTATAATTAAAATACAAGACATTAAATTATTTTAGCACTAAAACCGCAACATCATCCTTGAATTTACGCGCTCAAATATTAGCTTGAGTGTTTCCAGCACTAAAATTCAATGATAGTAGTTCGTTCGAAAATGTTTATTCAAATAAAAATGAAATAAAAAAAACAATTTAGTTCATCATCAAAAATGTTTTTTGTGTTTACTCCAGCAGAATTTGGTTTTCGCGATAAGATAGCTTATAATTTGTTCAAAATGTGCATGCAAATCTAATCTTTGTGCTAATCTTTGTATGGTTTCCATGTTATTTTTTTTTTTGCTGGAGTAACGTTTTGCTGATGGCTAGATCTCGCAAACTATTCAGTGGATTAATATATATTTTTGCACATGAATACAGGGTAATTTCTGTTCATATTAAGATCGTTTTTTTTCTACATATTTACGTAGATGATACACATTTTTAAAACCGATATTAGCTGCTAATAAACTAGCAAACATCAAAGTGTGACACATCATTCGACAGGTCTTTTATAAACATTTTAAGGTTTTTAAGGTTTTTATGATTATGGGAATATTAATGGAAATGATAGCTCCGAAAGTTGAATAACTTGTGTCCCCTCTTATCTTTTGAACCGTGGGACAAAAATATTTTAAAATCACACAATAGCGCTTATTAAATACTTTAAACTAAAATTATTTTCGACATGATCACATTGAGTTATTAAATAATTAATAAAACTACGTTTCTTAACAAAATGTCGTAAGTGCCTTGAACATACGCTCTTCTGCTGGTGCAATTATTCAAATTGGATATGTTCATAATATGTAGTGCATTTATTTGTAATAACGGCTGCGGAACCAAACAATGAGCATGTTCCGATGTGCTCTTGCTCGGTTTTTAATCTTATTACGTAAATGGCAGCATATTTTCAGCTGAAATTTTGCATACTACATTTATTATTGGATTAAATTCACTGAAAAGAAATATTATTAATTTAACCGTTAACTTAAGGAATTAATTTAAAGTTCAAATTAACTTAGTCGGTTGAAACAGAATATTCATTGTGAATCAGAAATTTCATAAGCTTACTAAAGTAGGCATTTGAAATATTGTGGGATTATGGGTATAAATAAAACTATAAACCGAAATCATTGATGTGTTGGATCTTCTAGTTTGAAAACTAGCAGCAAATTTTGTTTTTAAAAATGTATCATGCTTAACTTGTAAACGGTGTAATTATATAGAAAAAAAAAGAACGTAAGAAGATAAGAGCACAAATTACTCTGTATTCATGTGCAAAAAATATAATATTCCACTGAATAGTTTGCGAGATCTAGCCATCAGCAAAACGTTACCCCAGCCGTCATATAACATGAAAACCATAAAATGCACAAGTTTAGTTTTGCAAGCACATTTTGCACAAAAATTAAAAGCTAGCTTTTTAGCTTTTTCATATCCAGATAGGTCAATCGCAAAAACAAAATTCTGCTGGAGTAACGTTTTAGCAGAATCTATTTTCGTAATAAATTAAATTTCGTAAACAAATTGAAAAAGTTGCGCACATTTTAACGACATGTTGCACTGGAAAACTGTATCATTCGTGTTGTGATGTTAAAAAAAACATGGCATTAGTAAAATTCTAGCTGCTCAGCTGGGGTAAATACCCACAGGCTGTCCAGGTAGGGAACCCAGTCTCTAGGCGCTAGGTGGCTTGAGGTACCAAATAGCTAAATACAAGAAACAAATCTGGCAGAAAAAAAATTATAATGGTTACTTTTTAGAGGCGTTATAAAATAACAATCTCGCTTTACCTTGATCTGGGGCTAGAGTCGGTGCTGCTAGTTCTTTAAATCTAATTTTGAAAGACGATAATTGTCGAGTACGATTCTTATAAATATGGCATAGCCAATTTAAAAAAAATCGTACTTCCAACCATAGAGATAAAAATAGTTATTCTATCTCTATGCGACACTCTATGCTTCCAACCCAACCAACCAATGACAGCTTACGTCAACATGACATGACAACTTTTGTTCGCCGCGATTGTTTCTGATTTTCCACAGTATTTTGAAAATAAATATATTTTCCAATGGCTGTACCGGATTATAAATTAAGCGCTGTATTATGCGGGCACTCACTCGATGTAAGGTGTGTTTCGACGACTAAAGAATTCTGTATTTTGTCTGCTTCACGCGACAGGACTGCAAAACTTTGGCATCCGGAGGGGTTAGTATGCATCACCTTTTGTCTTGTATTTAATTAATTACGTTTTTATATCTTATTTGAGTATGTCCTTTGCAGAGTAAAAGATTTTGTGAACGTAGTGACGTACAAAGGCCATGGGAATTTCGTTTCTTGTGTTTGCTGGTTGCCGCCTTGCGAAGCCTTTCCTGACGGGCTTGTGGTAACAGGGGGCAATGACAACATCATATTAGGATATAACCTTCAAGATGGTACTGTCCTAGTGACTTTAGAGAGCCACGAGAATACTGTTTGCAGTGTCCAGCCAGGCAGAGAGTCTGGCATTCTTTTGAGGTTGGTTTCTTTTGTTTACAGTTATAAAATTATTAACATACTTTTTTTTTCTACTGCATTTGTACTTAATCAGTGTCTTTTAATTTGGGATTAAGTTAACATGGGTTCCAAAATAAAGGCTTCACTAACAATGTTAAATGTGTATAACATTTGAAAAGTTTCTGTTAGTTATGAAGACATATTTCTAAATTTATAATTGTGTTTGTAACAGTTCAAGTTGGGACAGTACCGCAAAGGTTTGGAACCTTAATTCTCAGAGATCAGCCCCTAAAACCCTGAAGGGACACCAAGCAGCAGTATGGGGTGTAATAGAACTCTTCAATGGTACTTATGCTACAGCATCTGCTGATAAAACTATCAAATTATGGAATAAAGAGGATGGTGCTGTCATTACTACACTTACAGGTATAATAATACACATGGGGTATAAGTATAATTTATTTCTAATCTATTACACTACCGGCATCCTGCGGTATTACCTGCATTTCAATTCAATCACACACATACACAATAGCTCTTTTAAATCGGATTTGTCATTTCTGAGGTTAGCGCATTCAAACAAAAACTCTCTTTATAATATTAGTAACAATAGTATTTTAACTATTAAATGTTTAGTCTTTTGAAAATGAATACACTTTAAATTAAAGGGTTGTCAGTTTTTGACTGACCTGTTGGTGTTGGTGACTCTGATTGTTAAGCCGAAAGTAGTGGGTTCGATCCCCACCCAGGATAAAACTTTGTGTTAGTTATCCCATATTATATTATTATTTTGCTTATAGACTAATTAAATTTTGTCATTTAAAATTGCTGTTACCATTCTTCCACAAATAATATAATAGCAAAGTCCAAGTTGTTAATTGCTACTACAACCATACATTTAAATATTTCAGGACACACAGACTGTGTTAGAGGTATTGTAATGGCAAGTCCGGAGACTTTCCTCAGCTGCTCTAATGATGCCTCTATCAAACTATGGACAAACAAGGGACAGTGTCTCAACACATTTTATGGTCATTCTAACTACATTTATAGGTAAGGTTTTAAAACTTCTCAACTTTATGTGTAGGGGAAGTACCCAAAAAATTGTTGATTGAGTCATAAATTAAAATCTTATCATGGGTGATATGAGGTCACATTATTTCCGATAGCACATTGTAAATTTATTTTATCATATTAATTTAAACAATGTGTATAAAAAAAATACACTTGAGTGTATAGTCTAAATAAAACTGGCATTTAATTTAGACTATACACTCAAGTGTATTACCACCAACATTATGTGTTAAATAAGATTTTTAGGATTTGTAGTCAAAATGGCAAAAACAGAACCCTTATTCTGTCTGTCTTGTCTGTCCATCCATATGTCACAGGCATTTACTCAAAGACTACACAATGAATATTGATGATATTTGGTAAAAAGGTGTCTTGTTGTAGCCACTACTTAGTTTGATAGCTAAATAATAAAAATAAATATTTGTAGGGGGGCACTCCATACATATAACAGAATCTGTGGCACAACACTTGACAGGCCTTTTAAAAGCACTTTAATGTTTCTAATAAACTTTACGATGAATAAGTGAATATTTTTGAAAACAATTAAAAAAATTTCAGAAATAATTGGATATACCGTCATTGAGTTATTGCCGAAATACTGCGTTTCTCTACAAAAGGGCGTAAGTGCCATGAACATACGCTCTTCTGCTGATGTAGTGCATTTATTTGTATTAATGGCATGGTCCGACATGCACCTGCCCAGTTTTTATTTATCAGTAATCTTATCATAAAAAGAAGATTGAAAAGACTAAACAGAGACATACCATCACAAAATACTAAGAGCACAGAAGGATTCTTCATATGTACCTCACTCCTGACTCCAGTAAATCACACATAGGTATTGTTCATGGACACAACTACAGATCACTTCAGACCCCTTTGTTTGGAAGGCATTCTTAGATTTTGTGTTCTTGGATGATGCATTGTGCGAAGGTTACCTTCTTTAGGTAGTTCTCAAGGTACTCTTGGTATTTATTATGTGCCAGCATTATCTACCAAATCTAGGCTACAATAATGATAATATAGATGGGGAGCCCAAGTAGCTAACTTGGATTTACTTGAGCATGGCAAATTATCTTGAGGGGGATACAAGGTATCCCCCTCAAGGTATCCCCTTGTACTCTGTTGAGTAACCTTACTGAATATTAGCTCTTTATGTAGTGACGCGCGTCTTGGCCAGCCATTTAAAATATTTAGTAAAAAAAAAAATTGTTTAGGTTCGTCTTGATATCCTAGACACGCTGTTCTAACATTTCAATGATTATATGGAAGAATTTTCTTAATATGACGATGTTTTTTTTTTATTTTCAAAAAGTCATTTGAATAGGAGCTTCTTGCCGTTTCATGCAAAAGACTTTTTTTAAGACCTGGAGCCGCCAACTGCCTTCCCCACCATTGAAAGGATACATGCTAAACATTTTTTCTTCGCCCCATAATAATCTTCAAAATAAAACAGTTCCCCAGGACGCTTGAGTAAATCTCAAGATAGCTACTTGGGCTCCCCAGTCAAAAGAAACTGCTTTATTTACTACATAATTTGCTATGACAATAATGAGGTCTGTTATCATTTCAGTATTAATATGAATCCTGCAGTAGAACAAGGCTTTGCAACTTGCGGTGAGGATGGTAGTGTGCGTTTATGGGCAGGTGGAGATTGCGTACGCGATATTCGTCTCCCGGTACAGTCTGTTTGGAGTGTCACTTGTCTGGATAATGGTGATATTGTCACTGGTATGTTATAATAACAATATAGCCTTTATTTATTAGTTATATTTCGGGACTCAATCGCGTGAATCATTTAAAGGTACGAACCTTTTATTTACCCGACGTTTCGATCGAATTGCACCGATCGTGGTCACGGGTCGACTGATGGCAGCTTAGCGATGTCTCCGTGAGGCGCGGGGTTTTTCAACTACCCTCCCCTGATCTTGATAATTTTGATAATTTGTACTGATTGAGTATTGCGATTGAGTCCCGAAATATAACTAATATGTATAAAAATCGCGAAAGTTTAAAAACAATAATAGCCTTTATTTCCAAATTGAGTTGTTACATTAATTTATCTGTCCATATCAGTTGATTTTAGAGTAGATCCCTCAGTGTGCCTTTTATTTCTCTGTTTTTCATTCCTGAGAGTAAATGATAGTCATATTATACTATTTATTTACAGGTTCTAGTGACGGTATAGTGCGTGTGTTCACGAAAGACCCGGCGAGATATGCTGACGAACCTACATTAAAAGCCTTTGAGGAAGAGGTGCAGAAGATGCAAGCTGCTCAACAGCAAGAAATTGGTGGCTTTAAACTTTCTGAGTATGTATTATTTTAGGTATAGCTATTGTCTTCCTGCTGTTGCTTTGTATATGCTTAAAAAACTCAAAAAGTTCTGCACTAATTAAGCGCAAATTTTGAAACAATATACTGTACTTTAATAATTTTAAATGAAGTCCGCGGTCGAATCCGCTGCCAAAAAACGCGGGGAAGTACTTTATTGTTAACCTTTTGACCGCCACGTCTATAATTAGATCTGTGTTCCCCACGGCACGTTTTTGACGTGTTATACCGTCGGTGGCGTCGTCAGCACGTTTTCATTTGACGTCCATACACGTCCCTGGCGGTCAAAAGGTTATTTATCCATTTGGTAATATAACGCAGGGAAGTACTTGATTGTTATTTAAGTTGATTTATCCAGTTTTATAAAAGGTGATTCACGATTTGATTGTTCTTTCTGCTACATTTTACTTAGTCGAATTACACTGATATTACAAGTATGGATAGTTAATATGGTTCAAGAACAAATTCTAGAGGACACACAATTTTATTATATTGTATTTGGCATATTAATAATTTAAAAAATATCTCTGACTTCATTTTTTTTATTCATACATTTTATAAGAATTTATACAAGTGATTGCGAGATGTCTATGTCACCATTCCATAGCTTAAAGCTAATATAACAGAACGCATAAATCAACTTCCAGATTACCAGGACCCGAGGTACTTCTAGAGCCAGGTAAAAGCGACGGTCAAACTAAACTGGTCCGTCGCGGCACCAACGTGAAGTGTTACTCTTGGAGCGCGGCAGAGAACACGTGGAATGAGATCGGTGACGTCATGGGCGCTAACCCTGCTAGTGAGGGGAAGACTATGTATCAGGGGAAGGTAGGAATACTTTTAAAGATAACTAGCAATGTGGGATTCCGGTCCCACATTACTAGCAATCCTTTAAACCCCTCCAGCTAAGCTCAATGGCTTGTGTTAGGAGTGAGTTCTCTGGTTCTATAGATTCATGAATACTCTACCTTTTCTTGGATCCATCGTGAAACAGACGTACACACAGACTCGACTGAAAGGCCTTTTTTTTCGGGAATTTGAGAATTTTTACACTGGATTTATGTGTTTTGAGAGGCAATTGCCTTCCCTTCGGCGGTGGTGCCTAGTGTACCCGAATCAAATGCAACCCCCCACAGTCATGATAGTGACTCACACTTGGCCGGTTAAGTAAAATGTTGCCCCATCCCCCTATGAACAAAGTTCTGGATCCGCGTCTGTTGTGAAGATCTTTAGATTCAAAGGCACCAAACATGGATTCCTTCAGAGAATTTATCATAAAGTAGTGCTTAGTAAAAAATACATATCCGAAATCATCTTTATTTATTCTTCATTTTTCCTTATATTCTAGTTTTTTTAATTTACTTACATTTTTAATCTATTTTTTTGGAAAAAAACATTATATTATATATTTTATATATTGCTAATTTGTGTAAAGGAATCCACCATTATTTCCTTTAAATACATCAATCTTCACAATGAATCCAAGAGTGGGAGTATAAGTATTCCAGTTCTATTTTGGCCGGACCCTGAAATATCCCATTGCCTTTTCAGGAATACGACTTTGTATTTAACGTAGACATCAAAGATGGCGCACCACCAATAAAACTGCCTTTCAATAAGACTGAGGATCCTTGGGTAGCGGCTCAAGCATTCATACACAAGTAAGTACATATATCAAAACAAAACAAAAATTCTTATTCACTTAAGAAACAAAATGCTACACTTGTCAAAAATTATGATTCTACATGTACATTTAATGCCTATTCGCAAACAATAGGTAAGCTGGAGAAAAGAATAAGGCAATAAAAACATGCGGTCACTCTTTTCAAATTGACAATGTTTAACAATGTTTGTTTGTTTATAAACTGTATATGTAGTTAGGGGGTGCCGCTAGTATATTATACGCCATATTAGAGGACAGATGCAAAAGCAAGATATTAAATAATAATAATAAAAACAAAACTTTATGTATAAAAACAAAATGTATGCAAATTTCATTCTAGTTGATGCCCGCGGTTTCTCTCTCGTTAAGTTTGCCTAAAACCACTAAAATCCTACCTTACCTTATCAAAATATTCCTAATCAACATCACAAAGAAAATCAAGATTTATGGCAGGATATTGATGAGTTTTAAAAGAAAATCTTAAAATTAGCGTGAAAATAAACTGCACCAAAATCCTAAGGGAATTTGAGAAACTAAACTCACACCAAACATATATTTTGCTTTACCTATACTTATTTCATTTTAGAAACAATCTTCCACAAGTATATTTGGAGCAAGTGGCAAACTTCATCATCACTAACGCGAAACTAGAATCAGAACCGGCACCAAGCAATGGGTAAATATAACTAATCTTACCAATCAAAATTTCTTCTGTTGGGTAAGCCCATATGTTCTATAATCCCATACCATTATCAACTTCTACAGCATTTAATAAAGAATATATCGACAGCCTTGTGAGATCGGATCCCACACGGGACAAAACCTAGTGTGATCTATTAATCGACCTATCCGAAGAACAAAGTCATTGAGCATGGAAAAAATAACAGTAAATGTTGTGGAAAACAAACTTCAAATTGTTCTCCTGTAAAGTAGAAATGTTGTAGTGTGTATAACTCTAAATGTTGATAAACTTTCGCGATTTGTACACATTATGAAAATATATAACGGCGTGGGACGTCTACCTGTAACCACGGCCATTGCAATACGGTCAAAACTAATAAACAAGATATTTTACCTTAAATTATTCACGCGATTAAGACCCGTAATATATATATTTTCATAAAGGTATAACTCTGTTTTTCGGATAGGTCGAAATATTCGTTTCTAGTCTTGGTGTATTTTGTCTTCATTTTTATTATGTTTATGAAGACTACCGCGGCAGTCTTTTTTTAATCTTGGGACAACTCACACAACGCCATCTGATCCCAAACTAGACAGAGCTTATACAATGGCAACCAGACAACTGATAAATATACTTAAATTTTTCTAAATATATACATAATATACCTAGTCTAGCCATAAATATTGTTACGAAGAAAAAACATTTTTTTTTATTGCAAATAATATTTATTACTTTTACAGTGTGTTAGTTTAATACATAAATAAAAAACAATTCAAAATATAAAAAGCTTATTCGAAGTGGTCTCCATTGGCTGCAACACAGTCCTTTAAACGTTGAGGCCAGTTATCAATAGAAGCACGCACTCTTTCCATGGGAAAATTCTTCACTGCCAATCGTATGGATTGTTTTAGGGACTCCAAATTATCATGGCGTTTAGAGCAAGCCATACTCTCTAAAACTGACCATAAATCATAATCCAGCGGATTAAGATCGGGACTAGACGACGGCCAGTCTTCAGCTCTGATGAAGTCCGAAACGTTCACTTCCAACCAAGACTGCGTGGACCGAGCTTTATGACCCGGCGCTGAGTCTTGTTGGAAGGACCATACTTGGTTATTGAACATGGTGTTGTTAAGGGGTTTAACTACCTTCTCAAGAATGGTATCTTGATACACTTGTGCCGATGTTTTGATACCTTTTTCACAAAAATATGGCTCAGTCACTCCTTCATAGCTAACACCCCACCAAACCATCACTGAAGTCGGATAATGCCCACGTTGCACTCTGTCGACTAATTGGGAAGCTTCCTTAGAGCTTTGAGCATAAATACGGTAATTTTGTTTGTTAAAATGTTGCTCAACTGTAAAGATTTTCTCATCCGTAAACAAATTTTTTCTGTGACCTCCCTTTGCGTACCGCTTCAGTAGTTGCTTCGATTTTACCACCCTATTCTTTTTTAAATTATCAGTTAAAAAATGACCAGTGCGTCTCTTATAGGCTGCAAGTCCTAAGTCATCTTTTAAAATGCGTGACATGGTTCTGGGTGCTATCTTCATCTCCCGAGATAAAATCTTTTGCTTTCGGACAGGATTTCTTCGAATTCTTTCCCTTACTGCTTTGACCACCATTTTCGTACGAACACTACGTGGACGGCCAGATCTTTTTCTGTCACAAACAGAGAAGGTCTCATTGTACCTATTAATAGCCCGGTACACAAACATTTGACTAATACCAAGCGTATGGAGAGTTTTAAAAATTACATTCGGCTCCATACCAACTTTGTGTAATGCAATCACAGCGATTCGGTTTTCTTTATCACCCCACTCCATTTTAATATAGCAAAATATTGTACAATGTATTGGCGCCAAAATTAGAAAATACAATGAACAATCGTATAAAAATGACAGATTCCAAATTCAAATGTAATATCTTTCTTATTTTTAATTGTAACAGTATTTATGGCCAGACTAGGTAGATAATACACCCAGACACAGAATAAACCATCGTGCTCATAACATGAAGTTTTATCCTGGGTGGGCATCGAACCCACGACAGATGGCTCACATCTATGCTAATATTATAAAGCTGGAGAGTTTGTTTGTTTGAACGCTATGATCTCAGGAACTACTGGTCCGAATTGAAAAAATCTTTTACTGTTGGATAGTCCATTTATCGACGAAGGCTATAGGCTTTGTAACATCACGCTATAACCAATAGGAGCGGAGCAGCAATGAAAAATATTTCAAAAACGGGGAAAATTTATGCAGACGAAGTTGCGCGGGTCAGCTGGTATTCCATATGTACGCATATTCTATTGAAATGCGTGCAGGGTTTTTAATTCTATCTAGATTTATTTGTTTTGGGCGCCCAACTTCTCACAAAGACCTGGTTCAGTTTACGGGAGCGTTTTCCTAATAGTCTGTATAAATTATTTTCATCCTTCCCAGTTTCGCAGATCCGTTCACAGGCGAATGTCGCTACGTGCCGGGTTCAGGTTCGGTTCCCGGTTTACCCCCGCCCTCGGCCGCCGACCCCTTCACCGGCGGAGGAGCGTACATGACGTCTACGGCCACAACCACTGATACCAACAAATATATACCACATGATTCTTATATTAGGTGAGATCGTCGTTAAACCGCCGAAATGAAAACGTCAACATAATATCGCACGCTTAATATTAAAGTGGCCTAATTCAAAAAACTTGTTTTTGGAAAATGGTTAAAACTTTTTGCAATCGCGGCTTCGCTTGTTTATTTAAACTTAAAATAGGATAACATTTAGAAAATAATTGGTATAATATTTGAGTTTAAATTTTGTTTAGAAGATAAAATATGAACCACTGATTTAGCTGGAACATAAATTTTAATTAAGTACTATTTATTTTATACATTACAGGCTGTTTAGTGTGCCTGTACAGTGCCTCAAAATCATCAATAAAATTGTTTTAAATAGACATAAATTTGAATGCACCATACAATATCATAACAAGTTTAAGATTAAATAGACTCATTACGGGTCTGAATAAAAAAAAGAGGACTCATAAGACTTACCTTAAATTGTTAACTCTAATGGGTCACTTTTAAAACAAATGAGAATTACTGTTTGTTTGTACGAATAATAAATATGTCATTGTTATTTCAAGCGGCATCATCAAAACTTATGTGTTAAAGAGACCGAAATTCGTAAGAGCAGTGAAACACTATATTATTATACAATAAGAATTACTATCAGTCTTACTCATTTATTGACTCATTGTGGTTTGCGTCACTTTAATACTAAGCGTGCTATATATACTAACATACTAGAGAAGCAATCTGGAACAGAAATCTCCATACTCATTCTGTAAAATCGGTTTCAAGTTACAAGCTATAAAATAATAATTATGTAGTCAAACCTAACGATTCAAATATGTTGCGCTAAATTCGTTTATCCATATTTGAACAAAGATTTAATACTATGGCTTTTATTTAATCATATTTCATGTTACAGGTTCGATCAAGCTAATCTGAAGGCAATCCATGATAAACTAAAAGAGTTCAACTCGAAAGTTGGCGATGGGTTCAGCGCCATGACAGAAGTAGAATTGGAAAATGTTGTTAAACTGTGTGAAATGGTGAGTATGAACTCTATCTATATCGAGTTTATTTGTAGCCTGTTGCCATGACTGATATAATAGGCTACATGACTGCCAGGTTTGTTTGACTGGCATGTTGGTCTAGTGGTTAGTGACCCTGACTGCTAAGCCAGAGGTTGTGGATTCGATTCCAATCATTATTATAAGCATGATTGTTTATACTTTGGATATAAAAAAAAATCGTATTTATATAAGTTTAGGATCAACGATCGGAAGTGTGAATTGTCAAAAAAGTCAAATCAGTCTCTTTATATAAAAAATGAAAAGTGAAATTTGTATAGAGTAACACCCTATGACGTCATAAGCTCCTGTCTTTAAATCATTAATATTTTAGTATTCGTTTTGTTTTTAAGATAACTAGCAATTAGAGATTATGGTCCCACATTACTAGCAATCCTGTTAACCCCTTTAGGAGGCCAATTCATGTATTTAAAGCAGTACAGTTGCAGTTAAGTTTCGATTAAAACGGCCATTTTCGTATTCTTGTAACTTTTAGATCGATTTTAAAACCGCTTGCGCATCGTACTAGAATGTCGTTATTGCGCTCTCGGGACGCATACTTGACGCAAGCGTATTTGAGATCGATCCCAAAGTTACAAGAATACAAAAATGGCTTAAATACGTGAATTAACCTCCAGTTAAGCTAAATGAAATCGTGTTAGGAGTGAGTTCACGTCGGTAGTATAATGGGTAGGGGATTCGAACCCGCGACCAAACGTCATTTGGTTACCGCCGCTTAAATTTATAATATGTTTATAAATTTCATGTTTATAAATTCAAAAACATGTTAAATTGAGAATGAATGCCTATTTAAAGAACATTTTAATGTCTTATTTCCTGATTACAATTCTGTTTTACCCAATTCATTCGAAACATATATGAATTAAAAAGTACCTACCTAATTACCTTTCGAAAACTGCTACAAAATATTTTTATTTTATATTACAGAATAATACGCACAATAACGAAACGATTGCCTTACTGAAGACAATGTTGAAGTGGCCCAAAGGTTTGTCACAGTTTTTTTTTATAATCATCTTAAAATTAGACAATGGACATCATCATTTAGCTATTTTTTTTTTCAGAAGTCCTATTCCCCGTGTTAGACGTGACAAGGTTGGCTATTCGGAATAAAGAGGTCAACGGACAGATATTTGATACGACATACGGACCTTCGTTCGTCGAATATTTACTGTCACTGCTTGCACCAGGTATTTATAATAATGGTATAAAATCCGGTCTAAGAAATATATACCCTAATCTGTTATTGGATCCTAACAAAGATTATATTGTGTTAGACATTATATTAAATCGGAAATGGGTTGCCTAGGTAAATCGCGTGCCTAAGTTTTAAACGGGCATTAATATTATACATAAGTTAGTTATTTTTTTTTTTTTTTCATCATCAGCCTATCGCAGTCCACTGCTGGACATAGGCCTCTCCAATTGCACGCCACTTTGTTCTATCTTCGGCTTCTCGCATCCAGCTCCTGCCAGCCGTTTTGCGTATATCATCACTCCACCTGGCTTGAGGGCGTCCTACACTACGTTTGCCAAGCCGCGGTCTCCACTCAAGAACTCGTTTACCCCAACGGTTGTCGGTTCTTCGGCTAATATGGCCAGCCCACTGCCACTTCAACTTGCTAATCCGGTGGGCTATGTCGATAACTTTGGTTCTCTGCCGGATCACCTCATTTCTGATTTTGTCCCTAAGAGAAACTCCGAGCATAGCCCTTTCCATAGCCCGCTGAGCGACTTTGAACTTGTGGACTAGCCGTACCGTCAGTGTCCACGTTTCGGCTCCGTATGTCATGACGGGTAGGACGCACTGATTAAAGACTTTAGTCTTTAGACATTGTGGGATCGACGATGAGAAGACTTGACGTAGCTTACTAAACGCTGCCCAACCCAACCGAATTCTCCTGTTCACCTCGTCCTCGAAGTTGTTTCTACCTAACTGCAATGACTGCCCGAGGTACACATATTTTTGAACAACTTCGAGAACGGCGCCGTGCACCGCTGTCGGTTCCGGTAGTACATGTTCATTGAACATGACCTTGGTTTTATCCAAGTTCATCCGTAGGCCGATGCGTACAGAAGAGTCAGCCAGGTCATTCAGCATCCGTTGTAGGTCCTGCAGCGTTTCCGCCATGATGACAATGGCATCTGCAAATCGCAAGTGAGAAATGTATTCACCATTGACGTTGATGCCCCGCCCTTTCCAGTGCAGCGTCTTGAACATATCCTCCATTGCATTTGTGAATAGTTTCGGGGAAATAACATCCCCTTGCCTCACTCCTCGATGCAATGGTATAGGTTTTGTTTGCTGATTCTGTACTTGGACGGACATGGTGGCGGCTTCGTAGAGACATCTCATCACTTGGATATATCGCCAATCTACTTGGCATCGCTGCAGAGACTCCAGAACGGACCAGATTTCAATCGAGTCAAAGGCTTTCGCATAGTCCACGAATGCTAGACACAGGGGCTGATTATATTCCTGGGTCTTTTGTATAATCTGCCGCACTGTGTGGATGTGGTCTATGGTGCCATATCCGCTCCGAAATCCAGCCTGTTCCGGTGGTTGGAATTCGTCAAGTCTTCGCGCAAGGCGGTTCGTGATGACTCTTGAAAACAGCTTATAGACGTGGCTTAGAAGAGAAATAGGTCGGTATTTCTTCAGCCGGGTCTTATCTCCTTTTTTTAAGAACAAGACGACTACACTTCTACTCCACGCCTCCGGAGTTCTCCCTTCAAACAGGACAGCATTAAAAAGCTTTTTGAGCTCCCTCAGTACGGGTTTACCTCCAGCTTTTAACAGCTCGGTTGTAACGCCATCCTCTCCAGGGGCTTTTCCATTTTTCAGCTGTTTAAGAGCCAGCACGCTTTCGTCAATGTTGACTTCTGGCAGGTCTTCGGTGTAGTGGCGTGTTAGAGTGGCTCTAGGACCCTTTTCAAGATCAGGTCGAGATGCATGCGAAGCGTATAACCGGCCATAGAAGCCTTCCACTTCGGAGAGGACTGCCGGCTTCGAAGAAACGACTTCTCCACTTGCTGTGGTCAACTTCGTCAGGTGGCTTCTTCCAAGAGATTGTACGAACACTTTTGACGCCCGGTTCTGCTCGATCGCTCTTTTAATCAAAAGAGTGTTGGAGCACCGAAGGTCGTGTCGTATAAGCCTGTTGATCTCTTGGTTTAGAGCGCGCTTTTCCGACGAAGTGACGGGTGGGTTTTCACGTCGTTCCTTCATTAGCCCTAAAGTCTTTTCCGAAAGCTTTGACTTCTTGCCCTTACGCTGCATTTCACAAAATCTCGTACCTTCTTCCCTGAGTATCCAAACCACATTTACGAGCTTCTGGTTTACGTCTGTTGTGGTTTCCATGGCAGCAAATCGGTTATCCAGGTTTGACTGGAACGCTTCGGATCCTATCATGGTTTGGAGCAAAGTAGGTCGGAGCCTGGACCTCATCAGACGGACACGTTCCGCCTTGAAGTCGATATTCAGAGAGCCTCGGACAAGTCGGTGATCACTACCGGTATTAAACCTGTTGATCACGGTGACGTCTCTGAATATATGCTTTTTGTCCGTCATGATGAAGTCGATCTCGTTTTTCGTCATAGTGTCGGGGCTTTGCCACGTCCACTTCCTTTGGGGCCGTTTCTTGAAAAAGGTCCCTCCCGTTCGACGAAGTTGACTAGCATTTGCCCCCTATGATTTCTGCTTCCAAATCCATGGGATCCTACTACCAATTCGCTGCAATTTTGTACTCCCACTTTAGCGTTGAAGTCCCCCATAACAACGTTGTAGTGGGTCTTAGTGGTGGAGTGGAGAGCCCTCGATATGTCATCGAACATATCCTCCACTTCGTCGTCTGGATGTGCCGAGGTCGGTGCGTACACTTGCACTACCTTGAGGCTATACCTCTCGGTGAGCTTGATAATGAGGTACGCTACCCTGTTCGACACGCTAGACATTTTCACAACGTTGTCAGAAAGGGACTTATTTACCAGAAACCCAACACCACCTTGGGATTTTTGGTCTCCCTCGCGGAAGTACATAAGGTGGCCTGACTCGAGGGTTATGGTGTCCTCTCCCTCTCTTCGGACTTCACTTAACCCGAGGATATGCCACCTAATCTTCCCAAGTTCCACCTCAAGTTGTGCCAGATGCGAGTCTAGCCGTAGCGTGCGTCCGTTATACGTCGCCAGGGTCAGTCGGTTGTGGTGGCCTTCCGTAGCCCGGGGATTCTTAGCACCCCCCGCCACGCCGTTACCGTGGACACCACCATGTCCAGGAATAGCGTGACTGCCGGGAACTGGGGGCCGTGGCCTTAGTGCTTTATGCATTTGGGGTAATGCCCATAATCGCCACGCTGGGCAGGCGGGTTGGCGATCGCAGGGCGTAGCTCTCGCATCAGTGACGCTGCTGCCCGTCACTGACCTATTACTTCAGCTACGCCTTAAATTGGGATGGTTATACCGCCACCAGCCGGTCGCCAGAGCCTCGTTCGTTGTACAGCAGGATGTACCGCGTGCAGGTGAGGTTGGCTTGGAGCGAAAGATGGTGATGCGCCCCCTTACATCCCAATTATTGCTATTGAGCATATAAGAAAATGGCAATTTATAATGTGTTAATGAATTTAAGGACTTAAGAAGTTTTTTTCAAAACCACTTCTGTTAATTGCTTTCAACATCGTAATAATAATACAAAATAAACAGGCAATTTTTTCATTTTAGTTCACTACATGTTTTGATGTTTTAAGTAAAAAGGTGTAAATAGGTTATATGCGCTAAGCAAGCGGCATCTTAAAATTTAGACAATTGACCAAGTTTTTATAAGTATGTCAGTGTCACATCCCCGACGTCAACAGGTGAAAGCAGCGGATTACATTTTTTATCTTTTTCACTCGTCATAATTAAATCATGCTGCTTTTACCCGTGGTACCCCCAACATATCCCCCTGGTGGGATCACGGGTAATTTTTTTTACCCGTTGTCCCATCGTTCTAAACTGTGTTTGCCAGGGGGACTACAGGTAATTTATTTTTACCCCTGCTCCCACCACGTCCCCCTGAAAATAAATTGTTTACAGTAAAGTTAAAACCTCTTCACTGAGATTTCCTTGTTTATTTATTTTATTTTTCTATATTATGCGTCATTTCAATAAATGTGTCATGTTTAATTAATATGACATTATTCATAATAGTTGTAACAAAGAGTAATGTAATATAAGGGTAATTTATAATATATAGTAGTAATATATATATTATAAAGTTTGTGTCAAGTGTAATTAAAAGTTCCGATTAAGCAGCCAGAAAAATGAATAACAACAGTGTTGATATAATTGACCGAAAAGGGGGAAAAGTTTTACTTTACAAAGGCTACCAATTTTATAAGAAAAAAACATATGTAAATACAATGCTTTTGTGGAATTGCAAGGAGCGAATAAAAAATAAATGTAAAGGATCTGTCACTGTTACTGAGGTAAATAATTATTTACCTATATTAATATATTATATTATAATCAATACTTTCTATGTAGGTACAGTGAGCATCAGATAGATTTGTGCTTTCAATGTAGCCAAAATTATAATTTATGCTCTATCGGATGTTGACTATACCTAAGCACAAAATGTAAAGGTTTTTTTAACTTTTCTTTGACATATTTTACAGCAAATGATTGTAAAGGCTGAAAGACCACATACATGCGTTAAAAAACTGCTGCAAAATGAAATTGCTCTCGAGTTAAATGATATACGACATGTTGCAAGACAAACCGACACACCTATACCAAAACTATATGAAGATGTCAAAGACAAGTGGCAAAAAAAAGGATACGACTTAATTACACCTTTGCCAAAATTTGAAAATGCAAAACACGCTATTTATAATGCACGAATTTTTTTTTCAAAAGTAAATAAATTAAATTTTAAGAGTTTTGATGAAGTTGAAGTCCCAATGCAGCACTCAGAGTTCGTTTTAGCAGATTACTATGACGGAAGTACTAAGATTTTAATATTTTGCAAGGATGATGACAGAGCCCTAATTGATAAAGTAAAAGAAATATTTGCAGATGGAACTTTTCAGTCTTGTCCATCACCTTTTGCTCAATTATTTATTATTCATGCTGAATTGGGTAGTACAAATACTACGACAAAAGTAAAACCAATCATTTTTGCTCTGCTTAGTGATAAAAAATACGAAACATATGTGACACTATTTAGATTATTAAAATCGCAGTTGCCAAATTGGAAACCAAAAAAGTACCATTGTGACTTTGAACTTGCAGCTCTAAATGCTGTTTCAGTAGTTTACCCAGACATAACCGTGGTTGGTTGTTATTACCATTGGTCGCAAGCCATGTGGCGAAATGCAAAAAGGATAATAGGTCTTAAAAAGACTAAACTGGCAAAGAGATTAGTTGGTTTATGTTCAGTGTTACCTTTATTGCCATAAGATAATTTACGAGATGGCTGGGAATATATTAAGTCGCAGTATACTTGCATTGGAAATAAAAATATCAAGACATTTCTGGACTATGTTGAAGGGCAATGGCTTGATAAGCATACCTGGGAGGTTATCAGTGTTTTTGCAGAACGACACAGAACAAACAATGTGGCTGAGTCATTTCACGGTAAAATAAATAATTATATTAAAAAGTCGAACAGTAATATTTTAAGGTTGTTGAATTTATTAGCAAAATTAACGAGCGTCAACTGCAATAAACCCCAGCTCCGATCAAGGCCAAAATCATTAATTGAGAATGATAATTATATTAGAGATATCCAAATGGAGCTAGTTTCTGGTGAGATTTCAATTGGTTTGGCACTGGAAAAATTAAGATAAATACGTTTTTTAAATTTATTTAAAAAAAATTTTTTTTGGTAATTAGGTAGGTATCTAGATTTGTAATAAACTTGATCTCAACAAAAATCTTTTTATTTAACAACTACAGTAGCATTTCAATAAAATTAACAAAATTAAATAAATTCACTATTTGGGTACTTCAATTACCTGTAGTCCCCCTGGCAAACACAGTTTAGAACGATGGGACAACGGGTAAAAAAAATTACCCGTGATCCCACCAGGGGGATATGTTGGGGGTACCACGGGTAAAAGCCGAAATCATGTTTCCCTAATTTTACGACTTTTTATAATAGTGTGACATTGCAGGTTATCTATGTGTGCATTAGTTTGCCGTTATTATAGATCGATTGTTGTTTATGTAACCTATCTACACCTTTTTACAAAAAATATCATTGTCTACGTATACCTATATCTTCGTATTACACAATATATATGGCAAGTTAATCCTTATAAAAAAACTTCCTATCTCACCATTATCATTGTTTTTAAACTTTCGCGATTTTTATACATATTAGATATATTTCGGGACTTAGTGGCGTGAATTATTTAAAGGTACGAACCTTTTATTAACCCGACGTTTCGATCGAATTGTATGGAATACAAATTATCAAAATTATCAAGACCAGGCGAGGGTAGTTAAAAAACCCCGCGCCTCACGGAGACATCGCTAAGCTGCCATCAGTCGACTCGTGACCACGATCGGTGCAATTCGATCGAAACGTCGGGTAAATAAAAGGTTCGTACCTTTTAATATTTCACGCGATTGAGTCCCGAAATATATCTAATCAGCATAATCAATTTACGAAACTATATTTACTTATTTAGTACATAACTGACTAAAGAATGAACCTACATAATAATAATGGTTTTCAGATAACCTGCCAGCGAATCAGATGCTATCTATGCGTGTGTTAGTGAACGCGTTCTCAGATCTGCCCGGGGAGATGTTGGTGTTGGCTGCCAGGGACAGTGTTGTGCACAGCTTGATTTGTCTCACACAACTTAATAATAATGCTCAGGTATGTAATGGTAATGTACACTAAATGAAATAGGCTTTATTATTATTAAAATGTACTTTATAGGTTGAATACTCAAATATCACTTAGAGCCTCTGATAAGTTACCAGTACTAATCGTAAAGGGGCGTCTAAACGGGCCATTTTCTACGGCAATTGCTGGCGGCGCTATTGGCAACTAATTGCTCGGCCAATAATGGCAATATGTCTACAATAGGGTATTTAATAGGGTTTTTAAGAAACGTCAAAAACGAGCCGCTCTTTACAAATTTGTATGGAATGCTAGCATATGACGTCACGTTTTCTATGGTCAAATTATTTACTTTCAGTGTTTCTCTTTATGATTATAAATTAAGTAACACATTAAATTAATAAATGAACATATTTTTTACAACACTTTATGACATATTTTTACCTGGTTATTTTAAAAAAAATTATTTTGATAGTAGCCAAATACCCAATTGTATGGCGCATGATCCGGTATCCTAAATGGGCTACACAACCCGGCAATAATAAAATAGAGGGAGACTAAAACAACAAAATTGGCCGGGCAACATTCCGGAAAATAGATCGCTCAGCTATCGTCCGGCAACCATCATATCAATATTGGAGAGTACTGTCACGTTGTCGGCCACAGCATTGCCGCCACAAATGGCCCGTTTAAACTTAAGGCTCATCTGATCCAAGCTATTCGTACCATAATGATCTGCATGTTAAAATATATGTATATGTATTTTTTTTTGACGTGATGACGTCTTATAAAGAAATAGGCTGAAGTATTGTGGCCGCCCTACTAAAGCTGTCACAGGCGTAGTTGTTTGTTGCAATGTCATCAATGTTTTGGCGATTACAGCGATATGCAAAAAAAAAAAAATCTGTTACAGGCATGGTTGTTTATTACAATGTCATCAATGTTTTGTCGATTGCAGCGACATGCAATACAATGAAAAAATATTTAAAAAAAACTGTCGCAGGCATGGTTGTTTAATACAATATCATCAATGTTTTCTTATGACTTTAACACGTTAAACTATCGTCCTTACACCGACTTTACAGACAACCATTGTTTTTAGAAGACTGTAGTATATGTCGCATTAAAAATAAAGAAATAGTTTGTAGCAAGAAGTATGAAAGATTGTATAAGAACTGAAAATATACAAGCGTATCCCCTATATTGAACTCCCCCCCCTCCCAGCTGGCAGCGTCGTCCGTGCTGCTGAACCTGTGCGTGGCGCTGAGCGCGCAGGCGGAGGGCGCGGCGCTGGCGCCCGCCGCGCTCACGCTGCTGCCGCGCCTCAGCGACAACGAGGCTTACTTCAGGTTCGTTTTTTTTTTAAGCTAGCATAGCTTTTATCGCGGGCTTTGAGCGCGGCGACCGAATCAAGAAATTCCGTAACGAAAATAAAACCTAACACCCCCCACTCCGCCTTCCATGTAGCTCGGCCGAGCGTTCGCTTAACGTATATGTATATGGTACGACTGTACGAAGCTCGCACGGATCAGACGAGTTGCTCCGAAATGTAATGAAAAGAAGAAAAAACTGCATAAATAAAAAATAAATAAATTGCATAACTTGATAAAAATGCTTTACCGACCTGCAGTCCCCGAGTACCCTACTTTTTAAAAAAAAAAGACATCTCTCGCATTAGGGTGTAAGCCCTGTGTCGCGGGGGACTTTACAAACATACAAATCACGGACAAAATACACTCAGACTCGGAACAACAATTTGTGGATCCCACAAAGTGGTGTCTCGTGTGGGAATCGAACCCACGACCTCTTGCGTAACAGTCGGACACACTCCCACTGCGCCACAGAGACAGTCAGTCATTTTTTTTTTATTCATTTCTTTATTGCTTAAAAGACACCGCTACGAAATATTAAATTCAAGAAGGTTATACTGAACACTTCGATGAACACGAAGCGATACGTAATTGCAATTTGACTGCCTCTGCGGCGCGGTGGGAGTGTATTCGACTGCTACGCAAGAGGTCGTGGGTTCGATTCCCACCCAGGATAAAACTTTGTGTGATGAGCACGATGGGTTATTCTGTGTCTGGGTGTTATTTATCTATAATATGTATGTATTTTTAAATATATAAGCATGTTTATAAATTGTCTGGTTACCATAGTACAAACTCTGCTTGGTTTGGGATCAGGTAGCGTTGTGTGAGTTGTCCCAAGATATTATTATTATTCATTGGGAAATATTTATACTACGACTTCTTAATCTAAGATCCGGTCTAAGAAATACATACCCTCATCTGTTATTTGATCCTAACAAAGATTATATTGTTGTGTTGTCTAGATCGATAAATCGCGAATGGGTTGCCTAGCTAAATGACGTGATAATAAGGTGCATCAAAACCTAAAGGATACTCCCCTCTCCGCCTCGTGTTGACCCGGCGTGCGAGCGCTCCATAGATTATACCAAAGATTATAGAATTTTATAAGCTACGGGTCTTAATCGCGTAAATATTTTATTTTAAAGCTAAATACCTTTGTTTTTTGCCCGACGTTTCGACCGTATTGCAACGGCCGTGGTCACCGTGACCGTAATATTTACGCGATTAAGACCCGTAGCTTATAAAATTCTATAATGTGTACAAATTGCGAAAGTTTACGAACGTATATACCAAAGATTGTTCTATGCAGGACACCGCAGCGACACCGCTCAGGCGTCGCACAAACATTTCAACAAAATCCATTCAATATATTTAGGGTTACCGTACCGTACCTCAAAAGGAAAAAAAACTGAACCCTTATAAGATCACTCATGTTTCTGTCTGTCCGTCTATCACCGCCAGTTTGCTCCGAATGTACTGGACCGATTAAGATCAAATTTGGTACACTTATGTATTTCTGTGACGCAAATACAAGCGTGTAACGTAAATAAAAGAGTTTTGAATTTAAGAGCCATTTTTGGAGGCAAACTAGAACATTTTTTTAAAAAGTTTCGCAAAATTTGTCCTGTAATATATCATAGCTGTCCCGCGCAACTTCGTATCCGTCAATTTTCCCCGTTTTTGCAACACTTCGCATTGCTGCTCCGCTCCTATTGGTCGTAGCGTGATGTTATATAACCTATAGCCTTTCTAGCGATAAATGGCCTATTCAACAGAAAAATAATTTATCAATTCGGACCAGTAGTTCCTGAGATTACCGCTTTTAAACAAACAAACACTTCAGCTTTATAATATTAGAATAGATGAAAGGGCTTGTTAACATGTCATTATCTTCTTTTCTTTATTGATCGTGTACTTGTTTTGTTACAGAGGTTTGGTCGCTCTCGGTACTCTCCTAGCCGAATCTCCCAACAGACTTCAGATCCAAGCTAGAATAGTATCGAATACCCAAGTGCACAATAGACTCAAAAAGGACAGCTCAACTTCTTCTTCGGACGCCACGTTAGCCAAAATCACATCCTGTTCCCAACAAATTATCAGTCTCTTATGAACAATCTCAAATACAAATCTACACTATAAGGCTGTTATTTATATTAGAATTAAAAATATCATTTTGTATGTTCTCATTAAGATCGCTATGGATTTTAATAGTTGATGTTGGCTCAAATTTAGTTGCGCCGTTTTTTTGTAATCAATTGAGTAAAGCAGAGGTATTTTAAATATTGTTACTGTTACATAGGTAATATAAGCGGCGCAGTCCTTTGCTTATTCGCTAAAAATAGTACAGAACCCAATCTTAGGCGTGCCCAAGATTATATTGCATAGAGAGTCTGTCCAGATATAAAAGCATACAAGGCAAGCGGGCGACAGATCGCATCGTAGCGGTTGCGCGAGCAGCCGTCGGCACCAATCTGCTGGCAGCTTGCGAGCGTATCCGTTAGCTCGCTCTCAGCGGCTAGAGATACAACACACGAACGGGAGAAGCGGAATTGGCGACGGCAGCCGACCACCGCCAAGTAACCGAGTTCCAAACAGTGTAAATTTCCATGCAAATATGAAACTTATGGCTAAGTTTAGAAGTTTGAATTTCCTCTGGCACGGTCAGGTTGATGGATATCGTATATTACAGTCGTAACATAGAGGGGCGGAAGGGCGCAATTTAATTTTATAAAAAAATATCTTTGTTCTGATTCAAATAAATAGCAAATTAAATAAATTAGTAGAAGGATTAAAAATTGAAAATGAGCTTCGGCCAAATGCAAGTAATAATAGCTCAATGGCTGATCTGTTGTGGTTTTAACACACGTATAAATATGAGAATACAATTTCACTCTTACAATAACATCGGCCAAGTGCAACTCGAACTTTGAAAGGACTTTGATTTTTACTTTCTTTCTAAGGAGGTGAAGGAGAGGGGGTTGAGCTTCCGAATCCCCCCTTGGTTACACTCATAATTACCCAATGCAGTTATGTTTATATATGAGAGCTATTCATAACAATGCATTTACTCCGCATAATCTTTGGGAATGAAAACCCTCGTAACCAAATGGGAAAAATACCCGTAATTTAATGGGAATTGTATTAGTCGTAATGCTATGGGAAAAAATGTCTACCTGTATTACAACTGCCTTAACAGGTAGCGTTCACAAGCAATATATACTCGTAATTATTTTGTAAAAATAATACACTGAATTACCTTCAGAAAAAATGCTATTTTGTAAAAAAAAATGTGGTAGTCAACATTAGCGTTTTTTGTAATAAAACTCATATAATAAAATGTAACGAACGTGTATTTCATACGTAACGTAACAGCACATTTGCTTGCTACCCGTTATGGAAGAATAACTTTTTATCAGACATTGCAGCAATAAAAATTGTATAAAATATTAAAATAAAAATCTTTTATTTCATAACCTAACTTTATAATATTCCTAGTTATTTTAAATTGTGTATACAACGTTTTTTTATTATGAAACCAAAATAACTATGTTGCAGGTGCAAATGATGGTTATATATGGGCGCCTAGACAAGTTCTATTATATTAAAACGATAACTGCGTTCAGGAAAAATTGTATGGACATTATTAAATTGAGAGATACCGCCAAGTAACCGAACCGTACTTGTCTCACATCAAACTAAACCTACGTTCAGATGACGAGAGCTAACGATTGCTAACACGCGTTTACAATTTCTTCCATATTATTCTAGGTGTCCACATGGTAACGCGCGTCAAAGTAACCAAATGGGAAAAAATGATGCATTATTATGTAGTAAACGCGCGTTAAGCGGACGTTTAATGTCAATGCGTCTTTTCCCCAGACGTTATCATTTTAAGTTAATGGAACTTATGTAGGCCCCCAGTTAGCAGAATAACTGATTATTTTGTGATTCTCTACTACAACAATGTTTAAGCATAATTCAGATATTAATACAAAAATATTACATTTAATTACAAACAATAACCGCTGAAATAATCAACGATTAGTCTTAAAATAAGCGATAAAATATAAAAAGAAACATAAAATATATTTTACATAATTAGAATAATTTGGTGATTAATGATTTTAATCTTAGAAATATCACATTAATGTATGACTTTATTCCAGTAACTATAATATCCAGCGCAGATAAACAAAGTGAAATGTCAGATCTTTAAAATTTATTCACTCAATTTGTTTACATGTTAAAATATTGGTTGTCTTGATTGGTCGCAAGGTGATTCTATCTCGCATAATCGTTGCGAGAGATAATTTGAAAAAAGATAGTACGAATCAGCCCCTTATGCGCGGAATGTACAAAACGCAAAATGTACAAATCGCATAATGTACAAGTAAACCCACGTTCGCACCTCAGAGCAATAACTATAGCATAGAGGGAACTTTAAAATAGAAACGAATTCGCATGTGGTTAATTTATATTTTCATATTGCACTTGTCATGTTACAGAAAGAGAACCATTTGCCACCAACTCCTTTTTTTGTTACAAAACCTGTGATCCACCGGTAGACTTTTGATCCATATTATAATAAGATTTATAAATAGACCTTTTGCATAGCTTCTATCGCGGGCCTTGAGCGTGGAGACCGAATCCAGAAATTCCGTAACGAAAAAAACCTAACACCCCCCTGCACACTTCGACCGGCACAGCGGTGATACTTTTTAGTTTTGCCATCTATCGATGAACAGCAGAACTTTTAATGACTTTTTTTTAAATTACTAAAAAAAAAATATTAAATACATTGTTTTTTTATAATTAAAAACAACTTAAAAATTAAGAAAACATTTTTAAAATAAAAATAAAACTTTAACATTTTTTTTAATGGTTTTTAAAAAAAAATAATTAAAAACATTGTTTTTTTATAATTCAAAATAAAAATAAATCATTTTTTTTTTTTTTTAATTGCTTAAGTTGATAAAAATGCTATGCAATAGCTTTACCGCGGCAGTCCCCGAGTGCCACACATTTTTTATGATTGGGCATTGTTATGACTGGATATTTTTAGGATTGAATAATTGTGTGGTTGGACACTTATGTCCAACTTAAAATCCTTCGTATGAATTATCATACGAAAGATTTTAATAAAGACTTGGGTCACCGGCCGCAGCTGGAGTTCGTATTGCTTTATGTTGATATATTTTTAATGTGAATGTCACGTTACGACTATGAATGAGTCTTTAGGCCTTTATTGTACATTTTGCGATTTGTACATTTTGAGATTTGTACATTATGCGTTTTGTACATTCTGCGCCGAAGGGGAATCAGCTAGGCATGGCGTGACAAATAAAATAGTCAAAAATATTAACTGGGCATGCAGAAAACTCACCTTTTACAATATGATACTGGCAACCCAAAAACAATTTAGTTTGAAAAATGGATTCTTCCATCATAGTTTTAAAACAAAAAATATTTACATTATAAATAGAACATGAATTAAAGCCAACATGATTTTATAAAGACCATTATATTCCCTCAAATGTTATATTACTTCTTCTTCTTCAACTCTTCAAACCTGCGGTTGAGGTCATCGAAATCGATCTCGTCAGATCCGCCAGGCGCTGTCGGTGTATTGTTAGAAGAGTTGGAGTTGTTGCTATGAGGCACTGAGGGTAGGAGCAAATCTGAAGGTACTGATGGTAACTCCGGGAGTTCTGGGAAGTGGTTTGTTGGCGGCAATCGGGAACGTGGCTGTGGTGTTGGTACGTGCGCTGGCTGTAAAGAGTACATACACAAATTACAATAAAGTACATAAAATAATGCATAGGTATATATTTTTCTCGCCATAGTGAGGTCGTGGGTTCGAATCCTGGCCATTATACTACCGACGTGAGCCCACTCCTAACACAAGCCATAGAGCTTAGCTGGAGGGGTTAACAGGATTGCTAGTAATGTGGGAAGACAATCCCACATTGCTAGTTATCTTTAAAAAAAAATATGACGTAATTACGTCTTATAAATAAATAACCGGGTGCACGCACGAAAAAGTATCACGTAGCAACGGTAACGTTGTTATTGATTGGTTGCTAAGCAACAGCGAATGGCGATTGCAGCGACATGACATGCGATACAATGGTAACTAACGTTCTATACTATTGGGGCAGCAAAGAAGCGTATGGTCTGCTTAAAGCATTTTAAGACCTACTTAACCTAATTAGTTCTCAGGTATAAGTACCTATTCATCAGCCATTATTATTGAATTTTAAATGTCTGTCTTGGTTGGCTTGTTGGTCTAGTGGTTGCTGACCCTGACTGCTAAGCCGGAGGTCCTGGGTTCGATCCCCACCCAGAATAAAACTTTGTGTGATGAGCACGATGTTCTTTTTTTTTCACGGACACAAAGTACACCCAGACTCGGAACAACAATTTGTGGATCACACAAAGTGTGACCCGTGTGGGAATCGAACCCACGACCTCTTGCGAAGCAGTCGGATACACTCCCACCACGCCACAGAGGCAGTCTTAGTATTTATTAGTTCTTAGTTTTTTGTGTCGGGGTGTCATTTATCTATGATATGTATGTATGTATTTAGAAATATATAAGTACGTTTATCAGTTGTCTGGTTGCCATAGTACAAGCTCTGCTTAGTTTGGGATCAGATGGCGTTGTGTGAATTGTCCCAAGATATTATTATTATAAAAAAAAATAATGTCACTTTACTACACTAGGTACTCATTAGCGTCTTTTGCTAAATTAGTGGGTTAGTACATGATAGGTGTTACTAGTGGTGTTCGTGCATAAACATGCAGTTTACAATAGCAAAAAGTAAAAAAAAAAGAAAAAATAATATAAGTACCAAATCATGGTGGATGCTGTCATAAGCGGGTGGTAGATTGCTCATTTCCTCCTGTAAAAAGGAAATAACTAACTTAAAGCACATCACAGAAATAGCATGCGATAAATTATACAGTGAGTTTGTAGCCAAACTATCATTTTAGGTAATACACAAGCAATACATGAATTACATAAATATGTATTTAAGAACGATAAAATAAACGATAAAAGCTACACAAGACAAAATGCTACATACATTATAGTAGCTACAAACAATCACTTTTAACTGAACAGTTTCAATTGAAACTGAAAATTGAGGGTGTGTGTGTGTGTGTGTGTGTTTACGATGAAAACTGTCTGTTCAATGAACAAAGGGCGTCAGTTTTTACTGTCAAATAAAACTGTTCAGTTAAAAGTGATGGTGTGTTTTTCATTTTTTTTTCAACGTCTATAGACACATTAACCTACAAGTGGATACATTGAACAGATATCAGATTTCATCAATATTGTCAAGTGTCACAAAATAATTAAATCCATACTAATAATATAAACACGAAAGTAACTCTATCTGTCTGTCTGTTACGTTTTCAAGCTTAAATTTCTAAGGCCCTGTTCAGACAGTTCCCAGTTCGTTGTACCCGACTAACACCCGCGCACAGCAGGCGCAAAATCATCTCGCACCGTGAGCGCGGGATTTGGGCGCGAGGCGGACGAGTGGTACGTGCGGTTGGACTTCGATAAATGCAATTTGAGACATATTGATGTGTCTTAAGACTCAAATTATATTTAAAAAAAAACAATACGTGTTAGACGCCGGTGCTGACACGCGTGGCGAGCGCTTAGCGGGCGCGTGCCGTCTGCGGCGGCCTTAACCGATTTAGATGAAATTTGATACTAACTTTGGGATGTCAAGTACGCATCTCGAGAGCCTGATAGGTGCATTCTAGTACGGTGCAAGCGATTTTGAGATCGATTCCAAAGTTACAAGACTACGAAAATGGCCGTTTTAATCGAAACTTAACTGCACTGTAACTGTACTGCTTTAAATACGTGAATTGACCTCCTGGACGCACGAGTTTTTTCTCTCTTTCACGCTTTGAAGTCAATATTTACTTTTTAATTGATTTAAGGGATGGCACGGTCCACGTCTATACGTTAATGGTAGGTATATGTAATGTCACAGAATTATAATATTGTAGCATATGTAAGTTGTGTATGGTACTGCTTTAATTAAATTTAAGCTTTGGTATTGTTAATTAAAAGGTCAAAAAAGACTCATTTTTAGAAACGTCAAAACGTTACAAAATACTAGATTATGACGTCATTATTTTCTAATACGAAAGTAATTTTTGTCGCAGTATTCCGTCGTGTCGCGTTTATCGCTATTATATTATATATTTTTTATTTATTAAGAAAGCCAACAGCGTTACAAAGTATGTACAAAACCATAAGGCCAATTATAGGTTTAAAAAAATTATTTACAAAAAAATATTTTCCCTGTAAATTACAGTTATTGTGTAGGTAGTACGAACGAAATAAACATTTTAAATCACTTTAACATACTGTAAATGCAATTTTGAAAACAACCAAGAGAGAGAAAATAATCGACTACTACTGAAAAAAAAGAGATGAGATGATGAGCAGAGTTAGTTATTTTTTAAGATTTTGAATATTCGTTACAATTAGTGTCTTGAAGAGCTAAATAGATCTACTTGACTAAATGTTGTATTGTATATTCGAGTTCGTAAAATGGCGTGGGACATGTAACATAGGGGTATGACAAGTTCTTCTTATGGTTGTTGTGCAACCAGTTCAGGACATTTTGATAGACCCGTTGATGATGACTCCCTTAAACAAACCTTACCCCCATATCAAGTTTATAAACATTCAAACATTGTAAAATTGGCAATTTGAAAAGAGTGGCCGCGAGTTTTTATTGCCAGGTTCTTTTATCCGGCTTTACCTATTGTTTGCGAACTTGGCATTACATGTGCATGTAGGATGAAACATAAAACATGAACATGAAACAACTCTTTTGATACGTCCCGACCTATCACAAGAGTTGTTTTGCATCCTAAGTGTATAAAGAATTTTGATTTTGAATTTTTGAATCAAAACACACCCATTGAATATTACTGTATTCCATTTACCTGTAAAAAACTGTTACTCAAGTTTTTAGAATCGACTCCGGGTGGTAGATTGTATCCCATTGGCGGCATTGGAGGCTGACTTGGACCGCCATAGTTCTGTGGTGGGGTAGCTATGAAGCCACCTACTTTACCCCCAGATGGTTGCTGGAACAATGGACATTCACAATTATTTCAACAAATTAATTATTTATTATAACCCAAATATAAAGCAGGAGAAACCGCGGGAAAGTCAGAAAAAAAAATCGCCCTAATCTTATCATGCGATAACATAGCATTAGTAATAATGCATTATGATGATGTATTTCTACGCTACTCGAAACAAGAGGAAATAACTAATGCCAAATTACCAACTACATTCAGTACTCAGTACCCTGTCAGCTATTGGCAGTGATAGTCGTCAGGGTGTAGGAGTATTCACGATTTTCCTGCTAAAATATTGTGAGGCTTTATGTAAATTGAAATCATTTTTTTTTTATATATGTAGTTTGGGTTTATTAAAAAACAGGAATGGTCAATATTTATTTTATTATACCTTTCTGTTTTAATACAAAAGTAAATATTCTAGAATAATCTTTAATCTCGCTTAGAATTTTGAATGAGGTATCAATGAATTATTTCGAGTCTGAATGCTGAGCTTCCTGTCTTCTCCAAACTGTCCGTCCGAGTACCGCTTGCCTGTTTGTATCCTTTCACGCTTGATTCTATTCAAAACATAACCAGTTAAGTAGGTTTTTGTAAAACAGTTTATAGCCTGACCAGGAAAATGAAAAAAAAAACTGGGTAAGGGGCGCTACATTTGCAATATTTGTTGAACCTGACTGCTAAGCCGAAAGTCGCGGGTTCGATCCCCACTCAGGAGTTATTCACATAACAAAAGAAAAAAAGAAAGAAAAGTTTTACAGCTAACAGAGGCCCAGAAACGGATGGTCCGATTTCGATGCGTATAATTTTAAATTTGCCTTATATTATTTTATTTGCCTTATATTATTTGCCTTACAGGCTGCCAAATCAAGTAAATCTGGTTTACTAAACCAGATTAACTTGATTTGGCAGCTTGTTGGTCTAATGGTTAGTGACCCTGACTACTAAGCCGGAGGTCGCGGGTTCGACCCAGGATAAAACTTTGTGTGATGATCACGATAGTATATTTTGTGTAAAGGTTGCCTGTTGCTTATAATATAACTTTATTAAGAAAAAAAATATCAAGCCCATCACCGAATGCAAATTTCACTGACTCACTACTATGTTATAGTCGAAATCTCTAAAGATTTATGAGCTAGAACAACTTTTTATACACTAAAACCTTCCCAAAAAATATGCCGTGGAATGAGACCCGATCTGAATAGGATTGCTAGCTTTCGAGAAAATCGCAAACATACATACAGGTCAAACAGAGAACCACCTCTTTTAAAGGCGGTTAAAAATTAAAGCAATAAAAACTTACATGGTCTATCTATACCACACATTGGCTTAGTGTGTACAAGCCTTTCATTTATTGTTTTCAATTATTATTCTTGAATGTAAGAGTTTATACTTGAATTGAAATTTTGACTGCCTCTGTGGGAGTGTATCCGACTGCTACGCAAGAGGTCATGGCTTCGATTCCCACACGGGACACCACTTTGTGTTCCGAGTCTGGGTGTACTTTGTGTCTGTGACTTGTATGTTTGTAAAATCCCCCGCGACACAGGGCTTGTACCCTAATTCGGGAGTCGGATTTATTAAAAAAAAAAAAAATACCAACAGACCACGATAAGTCGTCGGTCCTGCGCCTCATCTCTCTTCAGTCGAATCAGATTCCCGTCCCATCAGACTATGAGAGTGAGGGAATAGAGACTGCACTTATGTTTGCACATACACTTGTGCACTATAATATCTCGTGTCTTGTTAGGCTCTAATGAGATTGACTACTGCAACCAACATTGGTTAGGTGACCATTACTTACAGAGGGATAGCTGAATGGTTGAGGTCCACCAGGACCTTGTTGAGGCAGGTTGGGCATTTGTGGCATAGCAGGCATAGGTGCCTGCGGGTATCCAATAAAACCGGGTGGCATCGGTGGACCGTTGATGTCGATCAACATCGCGTCACGAGCTGAAAATACACATAATCTTTAAATATCAATCAATGAGCCAATATCGGTCCAATGCTGGAAATACTAATGGATAAGGTATCGGTCTCGCAATCGTGAGGTCGCGGGTTCGAATCCTGCCCATCATACTACCGACGTGAACCCACTCCTAACACAAGCCATTGAGCTTAGCTGGAGGGGTTAACAGGATTGCTAGTAATGTGGGACCACAATCCCACATTGCTAGTTATTTAAAAAAAAAAAAATATCTAGATTATCTATCTTGATACTAATACAGATGGTAAACGACAACCCCTTTATTTTTTAAGTAATTATCTGTTTATTGTACATTTTTAGAATAAGAACAAAATGTGAACCTAGTGTGTGAAATAAATAAATTATTATTAATGCTGGAAATAGGCCTCCTAATGTACTCCACAACCCGGTCCCCCCCTTCCAATTTATCCCAGCAACCTTCTATTGGTTGTCGGTTTATCTAGCTGTGGATAAAAGTAAGGTAAACACCTTATGTTTACCGAATCGCGGTCTCCACTCTTGTACACATTTGCTCTAAAGGCCATCGGTCCTTTAGTAATATAATCTTTAAATACTGTACTGCGAAACTGTGATTAACGGCAGATTTAGATTGGCAGGCCTGGCTTACTTGATTAACCTACTACTTTTAAAGCAGAGTTGCAGTAATGCTATAAAGTATTTCTGTCGCTACTAATAATCACCATAAGTGACAGTGGCACCATAAAGGCAACATGTTTGAGTGTTCGCAATGTTTAAAAAGAAGGAATCATATCATCAATATAAGTAAATTAATGACTCACAATTTTGTTAGTCATACATAAGCACTCTGGTATCTGATAAGGATTAAAATGGATTTCCCACGAATCTGATTGTGAAAGCAGAAACTGCCTCTAATAGGAATCTTTTGAATACGAAATTTGAAACGATTACGACATTTAAAGATTGCTTAATTGTCTCATTGATCCACACTTTTTTATAACAATTTTCATAAAAATCAGCTTTTAGGCATATAGGCTTAGCCATAAAAATTCTACAGGTATAAAACCTTCCTCAAGTATTATATTGTCACCGCGTGGTTCTATCTAGCTGGCCTCTCTGAGCTACAGCAACGAAACCGGTGTATACTATTAGCTTCTTCTATGTACTTCTCCAAATGTACGAAAATATAAAATTTACCTCCGCCATTATATCTATATATCTATATCTTGGGACAACCCACACAACGCTATCTGATCCCAAACTAAGCAGAGCTTGTACTATGGAAACCAGACAACTGATAAACATACTTATATATTTCTAAATACATACATATTATAGATAAATAACACCCAGACACAGAATAAACCATCGTGCTCATCACACAAAGTTTTATCCTGGGTGGGGATCGAACCCACGACCTCTTGCGTAGCAGTCGGATACACTCCCACCACGCCACAGAGGCAGTCATTACACATTAGGGCAGAAAACTCATTTAATTTCGTTTGATCCTTTCAAATTATCATTATATTTCCGAAAATCTGTAAATAAATTAAATTTGTAAGTTTTGTCCGTCCAGCGGGCCCCTTTTTAGGGTTCCGTAGCCAAAATGGCAAAAACGGAACCCTTATAGTTTCGTCATGTCCGTCTGTCAGTCTGTCCGTCCGTATGTCAAAGGCATTTTACTCATATCATGTTCCAAATTACACTGACAATTTATATTATCAGTGTCATTTGGAAGCGGCAGTAGCCTAATGGCTAAGGCATCGGTCTCGCAATCGTGAGGTCGCGGTTTCGAATCCTACCCATTATACTACTGACGTGAACCTACTCCTAACACAAGCCTTTGAGCTTAGCTGGAGGGGTTAACAAGATTGCTAGTAATGTGGGACTCAATCCCACATTGCTAGTTATCTTTAAAAAAAAAATCCTAAATATCACTGTTTAAGTTCAATCCCCTCTGGATTCCGTGGTGTACGGATGTGTGATCAACAAACCGCTATAATATAAATTTATTTTAGTTTAAAAAGCCTACTGCTTTAAATAAACCATCTGTTTGTACATTATTTTCTGTTCCCTAAACCTATTTTAAATAAAGAACCACTTGTAAATCGTTTGATATTTATTCCTTAATAAAATTAAATTTACTGTGCTATTTTTATTATCATGATTCAAATCCGTTTGAATGTTGATAAAGATAAAGTATGTAGTAAAAATATTGTTTTGAATTCATAACAAGTACAATAACAGCATTTCTAGAAGCGAATGCTTTGTTCTTGTTTTTAAAATTTGATAGATGAAGATAAAACATTTGGTAGTTAAAATACCGTAACTAAAGTGTTATGAATAAGAGGGTCTACCTTTGGCAACACTTTCTAAAATATAAAAGGGTCTTGCTAAATGGAAACGAAATTAAATGCTGTTTCTGTCCAAATGACAGAAGTACATTTGATATTTTCGTACATTTGGAGAAGTACATTGAAAAAGCTGATAGTCTACATTGGTTACGTTGCTGTAGCTCAGGGAGGCCAGCTAGATAGAACCACACATTGTCTCCAAATCTTCAGAGATTAGGACACTCAAGCAAACAAAGTTACTAGTTTTACTTATATTATTATACATATTAGTATATTACTAAATTTTACGTGTCTCACAGACGTAGTTCCTCGAAATAGAAGGCATTTATTAAAAAAAAACTATGCTCCTTTTTAGTGAATAAAGCCAATACATTTTTTAAATACATTTTTTTTTCTTCTTTTTCTCATAAATAATTATTATTTATTATTAAGTGCTGATCCTTTTCTTTTATACAATTATAATTTATTATTGTTTGTCACTGGTATTGTACTTTTTGCATGCCTAGGCCTAGTGGTGAAATGTGGCTGATCTTAGTAATTTAATTGACATCATGTACTTGTACCCATATTTGCGAAATAAATTATTCTTATTCTTATTAGCATAGACAGAATTAAAGTCTCACCTTCCTCCTCCCTCATGACTTGTTCATCAGGTGTGTACTCCACATTATAATTCTTGGCTATCTCTATGAGGTATCTCTCAATTAAGATCTTAGGTGGGCTGTGAACCGACAACTTGTGTTTCAATTTCTCACTCACAGTGTTTACATTCTCGTTCCGGCATGCATCAGCATAAATCTTGCCATATTTGGCTGTTAATAAGTCAGATATCACTTTGAGTTCCTGAAAAAAACATTGGAAGAATAAATTCAGTGCTTGTGAGGTTTTAAGACAATATATCTCTGATGAATATGAGTTATGCACTTTTAAACTTACGCGTTGCATTATAAATACAATTTGACACGGGAATAAACGCGTTTAATCTAGGTAAAGTTATTTACCTTATGCTTGACGTTTCGATCGGGATGTGACCACGGTCGGTGTAACCCGATCGAAACGTCAAGCATAAGGTAAATAACTTTACCTAGATTAAACGCGTTTATTCCCGTGTCAAATTGTATTTATGAGTTATGCACTCTCAATTATAGTTAGATTATAAATACAATAATTGCATTTTTGAAAGATAGAAAAATTTGAAGTCCAGACTCAGGAATAGAACCCGAGACTTCCGAATGCCAAACCGGGGCCAGAATCGAACCACCTATCTGGACTATGTTATTACACCTCGAATTTTTCTATCCTTTCATGCTTGTGAGTTAGGCCCTCGCATTCTCCAACTATGATAATGCTTTACCGACTATAACACATCTCTAGTGATTTTCTTTTACGGAACACACTCATTGTGTACAAACTCAAAATTAAGTTCTTTATATTTAAATAACCACAGTAAGCCAGGAGCCATTTTTTTACTGTTTATAAAATGTCCTTAAGTCTTTTCTGTAAATTCTCAAACACTATTTTGAAAATCTTTCTAAAGTATTTCTGTAGTGACTAAAATTATAGTGACAGTATGAGACATAACAATATCTTATAATTAGCGCCTAGGCCTGAGGCAGATTGAGTAGAAAACTCTGTAAGAAGCCATGGTAGGCTGCTAGTATTTACTATAGGAGATCAATAAACAAGAGATATTAAAGGTGCACTCACTTGTACATCCGTATGCATCCTCGGTGCAACCCATATAAGGGTTGAGATGGCCTCAGCAAGGCCTTCGTCCAGTTCCTTCATCTGTGTCACAAGGCCAAACCTAGCAATAATCAGATCACAGTACATCTCCACTATTTCCATTGCTTCTACCATGTAGTCTTCCCTGTAATAAAGCTTCATTTTAGATTCCATTAAAATTAAAAAAGACTTTACAAATACAATAATTGCATTTTTGAAAGATAGAATTTTTTTTTGAATCCAGACTCAGGAATCGAACCCGAGACTTCCGCAGCCAAACCGGGGCCAGAAGCGAATCGCTTCTGGCCCCTGTATGGCTTTGGTTGCGGTTTGCAGAAATGCCTATAAAAATTACTCCTAAAAAAGACTTCATTCAATTAGGAAGCAAAATATTACACTTGTGAAAATTCATGATTCACAGAGAAAAGAACAAGGAAAAATAAACTCTTGCTAATCTTTACAGTGTTTTTTCATAAATTGTACACATACATATAGGTTTTAGCCATTTAAGTATTCATATACCCATGTTACACTGTACAAGAAAAAAATAGGGCCTGCCGCGGATCGCGCGGGCGATCCGCGGAGCGAGGGGGGGTAGGGGGAACAGGGGCAATTTCCCTCCCAGACTCGACAGAATGATGTTTTTGACGAATTTGAGAATTTTGATACTGGACTGGTGTGTTTAGACAGGCAATTGCCCCCTCAGTTGTGTATCTATGTTGAATCAAATGCAAGCCCCCCCTCGACTGCGACTCACACTTGACTGGTTGAGTCAAATGTTACCCCCCAGAACAAAGTTCTGGATCCATGCTTGAATAGGGCATAATTTCTTTGTTAGTAAAGTTTTTAATTGGACTAGTATTTCCCCACACAGTAAAGTTTGATTTTGATTAAAGATACCCCATTTCACCCTGAATTTTCATAATAGCTAATAGCCAAATTTCAACTCAATTGATTAAAACAAAGGATTAGTAGAGTTACTGTAGCTGCACAAATACATCTGCGTAAATTTTAGTTGTTTTCACAACATTTTTTCATTTATCCTCTGCTCCTATTGGTCATAGAGTGGTGTTACATAGCCTATAGCCTTTCTCGATAAATGGACTATCCAACACTAAAAGATTTTTTTTAATTCAAATGTTTACAGCATAGGCATATGAAAAACCTGGTCTTATACATAGTTAAAAAAAGTTTTTATAGTCCCTAAGCTAGCATAACTGCTAACCTTCAGGTCATGTAAACAATTGCTAGATAAAAACTTGACAGCAAAATAAAATGAGTCAAGAATAATTACTGAAAAGCCAAGTCCATAATTAGGCATAGAAAGGGGATTATCATACTCATAGAATACAGTAAGCAAGTCGAAACTTGTGCGCTAGATACGTCTGGGCTCTTAAGTCAACTGATAAATCCTGTTGAAATACACATGACGTAATTTAATAGGTAGAGGCCATAAAGAATTAATTTTATTCGAAGTCAAGGTTGAATATATCTAAAACTATTTCTTATAATGTTTTGTAAATTCTACAGACCTGATAATATGTTCCACCCGTATCTTAGCCCTCTCACTTTTGCCAGCGGCAATATATTCAGCAATTTCCTTCCTCGCTTTCTGCGCCAATTCGGTTTTCTTCTTTTCCAGTAACTTGAGACGATTTATAGACAATCTCAAATGAGTTTTGAGCTTAGTGTAGTTGGGATTTGTAGAAAACATATTGAAATAATGTTATTTGCCAATAATTTATATCACACACGAAATTACGAATGACTAACAATAATTATTTGTTTGTATGAACTATCTTTGAATGAATCATCCACTAGTCGATTTGAAAGTTACAAAATCTTTGACAGGACAGAACTATGACAAGTGTTACAGTGACGACTTAAGTTAGCAAAATACAGGATAGTTATATTGAATTGCAGGTGTGAGAAAGAGACCAAAGTATTTAGCATGCTAAAAATCAAACAATGTAGGGAATGACATTCATGGATGTAATGACGTTACGTTTTGTTTTATCGCGTTGTATTGAAATTTGCATCGATTAATACTCAATAATGTCATCAGGACAAGTCCAAGTATCGATTTCGAATTAAAAATATATCCTTATATTATAATTTACAATACGAAACTATTACTACTGTAATTGCTTGGTAACTGAAAATTATAAAAAACAATACCGTTGGAAAAGTCGCCTATGATATAATAAAACGTGCCTAGGTAGGCTATTACATTCTGTGGTAAGGTGTTGGCCAGTTCAAAATCAACTCTGACTTTTAAAGCAGCGTTTCCCAAAGTGGCTTCCACGGAACCCAGGGGTTCCATTAAAAAGGTAACAGGGTTCCAAAAATATTTTTTTTAGATAATTTAAAAAAAAATCTTGATTTTCTGCGTAGAAAAAACAACAAGGCCAACAAACACCTTGAACGAATCCAATGTGTCCAGTTAAGATAGTTCTCATTTCATTTAGATTACCAATCTAAGTAACCAAATCAAACGAACTATCTTATCTGGACATTTGGTAAATCTACTGAGATCTCCCCGTCATGAACATGGGGTTCCATAGAATAGCAAGCATTTGGTGGATGTTCCGTTACGTTAAAAAGTTTGGGAACCCCTGCTCTTCTCTCTCACTCTCTCTCTCAACTAATCTAATGGCCAAGGCATCGGACTCGCAATCGTGAGGTCGCGGGTTCGAATCCTACCCATTATACTACCGACGTGAACCTACTCCTAACACAAGCCTTTGAGCTTAGCTGGAGGGGTTAAAATGATTGCTAGTAATGTGGGACTTGCTAGTTATCTTTTTTTTAAAGAAAAAATAAATATAATGGATCCAAATATTGGTCTCTGCGGAAAACCAGTCACCGCTGCGCTGGTTATTTCATTTTTCAACTTAAACTGAAAACTGCACTGAAAAGCTGCGGTAGCCTAATGGCAAAGACATGGGACTCGCAATCGTAAGGTTCCAGGTTCAAATCTCATGCATACTAACGACCCGAACATGGGCCCAGCTTTTGACCCAGATTAGCTACCAGATTTTTATTTAAATATTCAGTTTGTGCGCCAAGATTTTAGACTTGATTTTTTACTTAACATATACCAGTCACAGCTCGACAAGGGAGTGGGCGGGGGAGAGGGAGAAGAGACCCCTCCCAAATGAGCTGAGTGCAGCCCAGGAGTTAAGAGTGACATTTACGCAAGCCAGCTCACAGCATATCAAGTCATTGAAACGAGTTGAGCAGGCGAGCGGAGCGCGACTTAAAAGCCATTGAACAAGCTAGGTACCTCATTGTAACAATAAAAGCTCTAAAAATACTCTATGGATGACTCGGCCTGTTCTCACAAATCGCAGCGCAAACAGAAAGGCCTATACCGAATTTGGAAGTCTTGCGCGAGCTGGCGAGCGCCACATGAATTTTGAAGTCAATTGAGCGAGCTGGGCTCTAGCATAACCTTACGTGTCACTGCAAGAACAAGGGGGCTCAGCGCAATCTTTAAAGTCTTTGCACAAGCAGAGGAGTCGGTACTACTTGCGTTTAGAAGTCACTGCGTAAGCAGCGCGTAGGGAAAAGTTATTGCATGAGTTATTGAACAAGTTGGATGGAGCCGCAACGCGATCACAATAGTCATAGCACGAGCAGGGGAGTTCAGCGGGAAACTTAAAATGTATTTTAGTTAGTATTTTAATAAGCGTTTCTTGACAATTACTTTATTAATATAATAATTGCATATTTGAAAGATACCTATATACTTAGATATATTGAAGTCCAGACTCAGGAATCGAACCCGGGACTTCTGCCATCCCAGCGCCGGAATTGAACCATTTATCGAAAGTATGTCTCTAAACCTCAAATTCTGGCCTGTTGGTCTAGTGGTTAGTCACCCTGGCTGTTAAGCCGGAGGTCGTGGGTTCAATCCCCACCCAGGATAAAACTTTGTATGACGAGCACGATGGTTTATTCTGTGTCTGGGTGTATTTTATGTACCTATAACTAGCTGTCCCGCGCAACTTCGTCTGCGTAAATTTTCGCCGTTTTTGCAACATTTCTCATTGCTACTCCGCTCCTATTGGTTGTAGCGTGATGTTATATAGCTTAAAGGCTTCCTAGATAAATGGGCTATCCAAAAGTGAAAGAATTTTTAATTCGGATCAGTAGTTTCTGAGATTACCGCGTTCAAACAAACAGCCAACAAACAAACAAACTCTTCAGCTTTATAAGATTAGTATAGACATATTGTATGTATTTAGAAATATATAAGTACGTTTATCAATTTAGGATCACATGACGTTGTGTGAGATTAATGTTATTCGTCTTTCCTTCCTGCATATAGTGGGGCCCTCACTTGCGCCATCTAGCCGCAATAATAAAAGCCGTGGTAGTTCTAGTAAACAGTGGCTAGATGACGCAAGCAGGAGCCTAACTCGCGTGCAGGAAGGATAGGAGAATTTGGTTTGTTTGTTTGAACCACTGGATTCTGGACTTCAAATATTTATATCTTTCAAAATTGCAATTATTGTACCTAGTCCGGCCATAAGTTCTGTAACAAATGAAAATGCAACTTTTTCTATTGAAGTAATGTAATATTACTAAAACTTTAAAGTCTCAGCAAAAATAAAAACAATATTCTATTGAAAATGGTCACCTTTGACTTTTATATAGGGTTAACGCACTGTTTCCATGGGAAATTTCGCCACTGCTTGCTCCAGAGATTTTTTAAGAGACTCAATGTCACTGTGTCGTTTATAGCAAGCCATGTCCTCTAAAACTGACCACAATTTGTAGTCTAAAGGGTTGAGGTCTGGGCTTATTGAGGGCCAGTCTTCAGATCATTTAAAGTCCGGAACGTTGGCTTCTAGCCAGGCTTGGGTAGTTCGTGCCTTGTGACCAAGTGCAGAGTCCTGTTGGAAAGTCCACGGTACATTTTTAAAAAGTGTACCTATTGCTGAGTGGTTTCACAACACGATCCAAGACTGTCTCTTGATACACTTTGGCTGAAGTTTTCACTCCTTTTTCACAATAATGTAGCTTTGTGACGCCTTGTTATGACACGTCCCACCAAACCATCACTGACGCAGGATGATGACCACGCTGTACCTTTCCACTTGAGCAGCTTCTTTAGAACTGTGAGCATACACTTTATCATTTTGCTTACTATAGTGCTCTTCAAACGTGATTTTTTTTTCATCGGTAGAGCTTCAGGTCTTGTATAGGTACTTGTATACGCAACAGAGTAGTGAAGATTTTTAGCTTCCTAATGGGATTTCGACGAATTCTGATTTAACAGCATTAACAGCCTTTGTAGTTCTAACAGCACGCGGCCGCCCCGATCTTTTATGGTTTTCAACGGAGGAAGTGTGTTTGTATAATAATAATAATATGATAGTAGGATATACGAACATACGGCTGATACCAAGCTTTTGAAGTATCACTGCTCAGACAGAAAGACACGGCGCAAAAGTAAAAGCCCCTGGATAAGCTGACATACATATGCTTTAATGATTTCCGTGTTCGACCAGGTGAAATGGCCAACGATGTGGAAAACACTTCCGGACATAGGCACACCATAACACTTTGTGCACCTGCTCGGAGAGCTCTACGAAAGGGGAACGGCTTCAGTGCGGAAAGATGACCTCCTCTCAAACAGTTTCCACTTCAGTGCAGGCGTACGGCTGGGATGCATAATATAACCTCTTTTGTTTAACGTCTACACCGAGTTTGAGTTTTTGTGTTTGTAGAATCACTCTCGAAGACTGGCCATCTGTCCAGTCTTCGACCAATCTCAATCCACCAATCTCAATAGATTGGTGGATGCAAAATTGCAAACTAGCGATACGCAGAAGATGACACCATCTTATTTACAAGTAATATGGACCTTATAGAGGAATTACATCTCAAAATGGAGCGCGTAAACCTTAGATAAGCAGTAGAAGTTAAAGATAGTATGGAGTAATCGCAACATTACTAAAGCCACCAAAGACAAGTTGGTGCGAAGACTGGTATTCCCCATTTATCGTTACGCGGCAGAGACGTAGACAGTGCGCGAATTAGAAAGAGGGAAGATAGACGCTTTAGAGATATGGTGCTAGGAATATGGTAATAGGAAGATGCACGGGATATTGTGGACTGATTTTCGCACCAACGTGTCCATACTTCAGGAACTGAGAATCATGCAGCGTTTATCGTCCGTGGTACAATTGCGTACATTAAAATTCTTTGGACATGTCTCTAAGCGGGATAACGACTCCATAGAGCGGCTAGTCATACAGGGAAAAGTGAAAGAAACTAGATTACGCAGCAGGGCACCTATGCGCTAGACTGACCAAGTCAAATTCGCAATAGGAAGCCACGTATCTGATTGCACCAGACAGTCTGCCAACAGGGAGAGTTGGCGAGACCGTGCGGAGAGCTGTATCCGTTTCTACCATCGTTGCGGACGTCTCTACGCGACCACGACCGTTCTGCCAAGAGGGAAACGACAAAGAAGAAGATCAGGAACAGAGGGCGAGCCTAACACAGCGTGAACTTATAAGCAGATGAGCGAGCACTCTGACTAACGGCCGGTCTCAATAATCTAACTATCGATGGATTTGGCTACTAGATATGTATATTTGGCTTAAGCTCCATACAAAATGTGTCAAAATTCTACCTCTAGTAGCCAAATCCATCGATAGATACATTATTGAGACCGGCCGTAAGAAATGCGTGGACTTGTTCAGTATTTTAAATATAAATAGGTATTTTATGAAGCCATCATGTTTTTAGTGTATATTTATTGCTTTTAACCTTTGACGGGGTGATACCACTAACTTCCGCACCGGGTGCCACCCAAGGTAGTTATGCCACTGTCTCGGAGAGCAAGTTAAATTGTCGTTTATGCCATGCGTCTAATATTCAGTCGTGTCAGAATGAGGTACTCATTTTCTATTACACTTGTGTTAGTCTGTGTAATAGGTCTTGCATATCTGGTTATTCTCAGTCAAGATTTAAATTTGCATAAAAATAAACTCAATACATTCCAACATTGAATCCGGGAAGATTCTTTCATCCAATGAATCTGGGTGAAAAAACACAGGCCACAGATCGAGTCAGATACCCAAATATTTAGAAATGGAGTGGAGTAATATAAATAAAAGAAAAATGATACAAAAATTAACATTTTATTTTCGTTTCTTATACAATTATAGTGATACTATTAAGTCTGTAGCTACGCGTAGGTAGGCTACCAAGAAACAAGTTCCATAATCTACACTAATATTAATACAGTAAGTCAACATCCGATAAGTACATCTGATTAGTAAAAAACCTTAGATCCAAATTAAATACTGTGAGAAATACGTTGTCAATAATAAGTACAGTATAATTGATATTTATAACATGACATTATAACTATAACTATGATCAAATGGCACATTTTTGTAACAAAAATATTTAACTATTTTCTTGTACGAACTTTGTGCAAGTATATTTAAATAGGCATTATCTTAATTTAATTGTAATAGCTTGCCAAAATATATTTGATTGCATAAATTTATTCTATAATATCGCAATCTGTGGGGTTAGGTGTTTAAATTAAGTACATCACGAGTTATAACGCTAGTGTTCACACTTACGTAGGTAGGTACTTAGTTTAAATACACGAGACTCTAATAAAGAAAACATGAAATATTTTTATATGCAATACTTTGTTTAACTGCGATAGTCCATTCATTTTCAAAAATATCTGAGATCAAATGTGTAAGGTTTTGCATATGAATGGATACAAAATATGAGCAGAGGTTTTTTAATCATACCTATATTTTTTAATGAGTAACAATTTCATTGCGACTGTGAATTGACATTATTTTTAAGACTTATTTGAATAAATCACGACAAATACATCAATTAAGTAACAGTGCCAAGTAACATACCTATACTTATATAATATAGAATTGTAAAATCTTACTTTATGTAAGTAATAGGTACAACATCAGATCATTTTGTTAGATTTTCATTTGAGTTTAGAAAATAAAATTTAATAACAACAAGCAAATAAACGTTAAGCTAAGCTCGTCAAGATCTTATATTGTCCCATGTGAAAATTTATGTGATAATTATTGTCACATCGATCATTCCTACAAATTGATTTGATTTATTACACGAGTATTTACAAAGTCAAAACTACCGTAACAAAAAAATGGAAATAGCGTTCATTAAATTAAATAAATTAAAAAATAATACTGCTTCAATATATCATAAAAATACCTCAAAATGATGCCTTAGTTATCTATTTTAGCTCTAAACATTCAGTCATTTTCAGAAACTATATTATCTCGTATCGTATCACTAATCTTTTTAACAACTTTATTGTGAGAATTTTCGTACTCGTCGTGTAAAACGACGGTAGTAGCACTTATATTGGAAGGACTGTGGGAGTGTGTGAGATTCGTCCGATTACTATCAGCTAAGTGTTCAAGTTCATGACTCTCTAAATTCGGAACCCCTGAACATACAGAACTAACTCGCGAAACCGATTTCCTTTCATCTTGCGGAGATTCTTTTGTAGAATTACGTCCAACTATATGCAGTAAAGAGCACAAGAAAAATGTTGCATACGTCCAACTTACGACCATTATAAGAGCTAGGAATGAACCTATTTGGGAATAGGGTAGAAGATTCGAGCGAAGCAGAAATATTCCAGCAAAGCCGGTAGTTAATGCTGCGGCCGCGGTTGGGCCAGCAGATGCTGTTAATGCGTATTTAATACGCGCAGATTTTGCCCCGTTGGCATTTGTATAACTAAGGGCATAATGAAGACTAAAATCGACAGCTAATCCAGCCGACGTCGATATAGCTACACTTTCTAAAATATTAAGCTTCCAGTCATTCAATACAAGAATAGCAATAGTAACAGTTGCAGAGAATACCATAGCAGCTAACGCAGATATACTAACAACGAGACTTAATGTAGCGGGTATAAGAACTATAAAACCTAAACTAGCTGAGAGCACAAGAGCCATTACAGTTCCGCTAGCTAAAGTTTTTTGTAGATCATAAAACTGTAGATCAGACAAAAACCAACCACCCTGCATTCCAGGCGGAGCGTCTTTTAACTCGTGCTGAGTCCAATTTTCTACTTGGACATAAAAATTATCCATAGCTGTGTACGACATTGAGTAAGGTACAATACTTTCAAATTCGACTACCATAGCTGCCACTGTCGGTGGCGTAGCAGTTCTAAGAAACTTAGGTCCACTTACACCTGGCATGAAAAGTTCACGCGGCGTTTGATACAACGATTCAATAGCTTTTATAATACAAAATTCAAATACTTCTTTCTTATATGGGAATTTAGATGATTCACAGCATGGCGCTCTGTTAATTTTGTCAATATGATCGACGCATCGCCTACTCATGTACATTCTAAAACTCTCTATGAAACAATTTGGCAACAAGGGACCTAAGGTTGGTTGAAAAAATGGCTGAGCTTTGATTCTAGCGCAGAATCCTGATAGCCATATTTGAGAATTAGGGTCGGATACAGTAAATTTTTCATCAAAAACTAAGTGACCTTTTGATGCAGGGTTCATGTGATTCCCATTATCTATAGCTTTTACTCCCCACACCCATCTCAGAGGCATCCTACTGCCTGTACCAATATCCTTCCCAAATCTTTCAAATAGGAACTTCCCTCTGTACACAATATCATATTGTTCAAAAGGATGAGAACTTTGGAAAAGTTGAAATTGTTTGGAATCTGGCAATTGGAGACCTGGGGAGTAGAAAACTACAACAATACTGGCAATTCCGATAGCACCCAATACTATAACAAATATTATATGTAATCTTGTCACACACATTATAATAAATCTATTCATTATTACTCTGATATCTTCCCAAAATTCATTAATACTCTTATGTATAACATCTAACAACTTTCTTTGACTTGCACACAATTTAACATCTATTATAAATACTGATACAGGCAACCAACTTATCATTAGAAAAAAGTTGACTAGAACAGCTGTGCCGGCAAAGACACTAAAACAATTGATAGCAGGAATGTAACTTACATATGAAGCGTAAAAAGCAACAGCAGTTGTTAACGTAGTGATAAACATTGTCACTATAGAATGCTTCATAGTCTCTTCAAGAATTTGTATAAGTATAGTTTCACCAGCACTAGACACATTCTTTATATCACTGAGACCATTATCTTGACTAACAACATTGTCCTTAATCAATTGTTTACTTACCATCCTCCACACCTTCACATAAATAAATGCATCATCAGCTCCAATACCTACGACAATGACTATCACTAATAAATTCATAAAGGGAAAAAATTCCAAATTGAACACATAGATATACAAGAAGTATGCTATACCAAGTGAATATGTCACTGCTGTAAACAACAGCAAAGTGAGAATAAGAGATTTTGTGTAGACCCATACACACATAAATACAAACACACCTCCTAATCCTATCAACCATGTATCTTGTATTACCCACAGATCAAAAAGTTCATTTCTTAGACCAAAATCCATAGCAGGTATAATAAGTGTATCATAAGATAAATTTGAACTTTGCAATTGTTTGTAATAAGGTAATACAGTACTACTTCTTGGCAACGGCAAGAACAGCATCACGTTACTGACAAAAGTTTGTGTAAGATCTGAAGGTGTAAACGCTTCTGCATCAATTAAATAAAATAGTAAATTATATATAGCATCATACTGGGAACAATACTTAGGGACTTTACAGCGATCTAAATCGCAAGATGCCATTAAAGTAAAATTATGGAAATACCCGGCACATTTCTTCAACTTTGCCACTGTGTTATTAACATCTTCTCTAGTGAGACTTTCACAAGAATTCTTGCCAGATAGTAAAGCTATATAATTTGGCACACTCCACACTGGACAACATAACTCCTCGGAATGTGTGGCTCTTTGGCACATCTTGTAGTATTCAGCACTTCCTAATTCCACTAAAATTGATTGATATCTACACATTCTTTCTACATTTTCAAATGCTAATAACGATGTGTTGTCAGTATTTATGATAACTAAATGAGCATATTCTGATATGGGCGGTCCACAGGTCCCAGATGCATAGTTGTGATGGATAGGTTTGTCAGGTTTCCTCTGCATTTCTTTAATTGAGACCCATTGTCTTCTTGTCTGGTCTTTCAAAAACACAGCATTTTCATCTTCAAATGTTTTGTTTCTTCCAAAACCCCAATGAACATGGCCATTAGATATGTTAGATTCTGATGCTAACAAAGATTTTTCAAAAATAGTATTGTTGTAGTTCACCTTCTTTTTCTTATTGCGCTCTTTGTTTTTGTTGCGGCCATGGCTAGATCGGGGTCTGTCCTGCCTTGTTCTGTTGTGGTATGTTTGGTTCATGCGAATTTGATCTTCGATTTCTTTGGGATTAACAGCGAGTCTACGAGATGGTCTTGTCTCGTCGTTTAAGTTTTCCCACGCAATGAATCGATGTGCAAGTGTTGTTCCTCGTGTTTCAAATCCGACTATTGGATCAGAAAATGACGGCAAAGTATGACATACCAGTGGAATCACAGTGAGAGTAGTTGAGATCACAGTTACAGTAAAAAGAACAAGGTAGGAGTGGCGGACGATAAACCTGGCGTAAGCTGACAACATCTTTATGTAATGATTTCATGGGCCTCATAGTTATTTCACTGCACCATATTTTCCTAACAGCGTAACACATGCCCAACTTACTGAAGCTAATATATATTAACTAAAAGGGATCACATTTTGCAACTTAAAATACATAACACATTGGAAAAATGGAAGGATTAATGATTGTCACTCCTCAACAAAATACACAATTAAACTGCCACAGAATAAAAACACTTTGGTAAGTTGTTGATGGTTGTTGAGCTCTTGACTTGGCAGTTGTATTCATCTGTCAGCTGGTCGGTGCTGCCAAGTTGCTGTCTGCCAAGTCGTGCTTGAGGCTTGACATAGAAACTTTACCCAAAATTATATCGGTTTACTATGTTATGCCCCCTAAAATATTACATACATAAAATAGTTTTTCAAAAATTATGCGCTCTTGTTGTTATGCCATAGATACAGACACTTAATTTGGCAAATGGGCATGATGTAAATATATATGTTTTTCTGAATGGCAATAACCTTTTCTTTTGTGTATTGCTTTCAAAAATAGTTTCCTCGGCTTTGTGATTATTTTAGTACCTTATAACAAATTCGGTCCTAACTACTTGTAATAATGATAATAATTAGATGGATTTACCATACTTTAGTGATAAATTGTAATAAGGTCACAAGAGCAAAATTTAAACATAGCAACATTTTTATTGTCTTTGACATCTTGTGATCACAAGACCTCTTCGTTTTTGAGTTTTCTGTCACGGTAAAAATTGGGCGAAAAAAGGCCGTCCCTTTCGGGAATATCGGGTAAAACAGCTCCAATTTGCTCAATAAATATCTCAAGATGAGGTACTTCCTAACTTACCTGTTGGCGCTGCTGCTGGTGATCACGATCCCGATATTTTCTATGTACTATGTTCTCAATGGAAAGGGTGAGCAAATAAGCATCGGATGGTTCCTGGAAAATACATCCCCCTACATGTGGGCGACGTTGGGCATCGCTTTCGCCGTCGCCTTTTCTGTGGTCGGAGCTGCTATGGGCATCCACACAACTGGAGTGAGCATAGTTGGAGGAGGTGTCAAAGCGCCCAGAATCAAGACCAAGAATTTGATCTCCGTCATCTTTTGTGAAGCCGTCGCCATCTACGGATTGATCACTGCCATCGTATTGTCTGGAATGTTGGAGAAGTACACAGATTCCATAGTAAACAGTTCTCTCCCGATCAAGCAACAGAACTGGATGGCTGGTTACGTTATGTTTGGTGCTGGACTCTCTGTAGGTCTCGTCAACTTATTCTGTGGTATTGCCGTCGGTATAGTGGGCTCTGGAGCTGCCCTCGCTGACGCTGCCAACTCTGCTTTGTTCGTAAAAATCCTTATTGTAGAGATTTTCGGATCAGCCATTGGTCTCTTTGGACTCATTGTTGGTATCTACATGACATCAAAGGTCAAAATGGGCAACCAGTAATTTAAGAATAAAAATAAAACTTGAATCTAAGTGTAAGTACTTATTTTGATATTTGCATTTATGGGTATATTTCTGAAGTTTGTCTAATACGAGTGAGACGAAATCCCTCAATCATATTAGATTAACTTGCTAAATTGCAAAGCTTTGACTTAGTTTCTTAAATAGTACATATTATAAAGAAAGATTATATTATAATTTGAATAATTTATTTTAAATTTGTTACTTGGTCTGTGTAATACATTATGATGTCATTCTAAGGTTAGGTATAGACATTTATATATATTAACTTGACAAATATTGTAAATTTATAGAGTATCTTACAGTTAAATTTTATGATAAAGGCTGCATAAAATTGTTTAAATGCTTTAGTAATATATACTGTGTCTATATTTCGACTATTCACATTAAATTGCAGTAGAAATAGAAGATAATAGTTTGATGTCCAAATCACATGATCTTGAGTTTGTCTTTAACATCTTTGATTATGAAACAGATGTAACATTTTGACCAATTTATTATACTCAATCAACTTATAACTTTCCTAATGTGGTATATTTGTTAGTTGTATTATATCAAAACTGTAATAAATGTTTTATAAATTAAAAATATGAGACATTAATGTGAGTTTTTTTTAAATTTTCAGTGTACAACAGCACTGGATGTTACCAGCCCTGACCTAGACTTGACAATCTGAGTATCCAGTGCCCAAACTAAAACTAATTATCACCGAAGAAGCTTCAAGTTGTCATTACAGTGTTGAACTTATGTATTTCTCCTGTCTACACATTGTTAATGTGTATATAACGTAAATTATTTTTTAATATTAATTACCTGAAATATCTAATCTTAGCACCTGATAGTATTTTCTTTATTAAACTTTATTGACCTTACAACTTATGTATGTTCAATTTAGACTGGTGTTCAACCTTCTTACAGCATTTTGTGCTAAGATTTCAGATATTAAGCAAAGAGGTTTGGATTGTATTGCAGTATTTTGTTGTCATCTTTTTAAGTAACCAAGAGATTGTGTTGTTTTACCATTACAGTGTTCTATGTTCAAATGACTAGGTATTATTTAAAGTTTCCATGGCCTAACATGTCGCCCGCCTTGACATAATACTGTACCTAGTCACATATAAGGCTTATACATTCCATAAAACCTTATTTCAAGTATTGTAAAAGCTTTGATTGGTCAGTCTGTATCCCATGTTATACATAGTTATAAATGTACATAAAATTTAATATTTGGCGTGAGTAAGCTATTTTCCATTTGACACAGACGTATACCTGGGCCGTATTGATGTCAATGTATAGCAATATCGACATTATTAGTGCCCTATAATTTATTTTGAATTACTAAGCACAAAGATTAATAGTAAGGAAACAATTATTTTGGGAAACGTAATACATAAATAAGCTAATGAATTTAAATTATTTTAATAAGGAATGTCTGTGTCTTTATGGAAAATATGTAATTGTTAACGTTCTCTGGTATTATGCACTGTTTCCCCTTTTTAATTAAACAAAAAGTAAATTATAACCTCCAATTGTAAATATTAGTTTGCTTCCTTACTAATTTATTGTATTTGTAAATTCATATCTGCATAAAGTTAAACATAGGTGTTGTGAATGCCATAGATGGTTGGTATATCAATCAAAGTCTATAATCAGTGTTCACGTTGGAGCAAATTGAACGAAAAAGTATTATATCAGTGTTTAAAACCATTTACTGATGTAATTCTAATTTAAATATATTTTATTTGTGCAAATGTAGATATTATGTATGTTGATGAATAAATAGATAAAAAGTTAAGCTTTTTTTATTTTTGTAGATTTTAGGGTAACATAATTTGTACATTATTTTGGTTTTTTTATTGGTCTTAAATAGTGCTAAATACACAACATTTTCGGCGCGTTCTTTGATGCTTTAGGCAACAGAAAAATTAGAAGATTGTTGTTCTAGTGGTTAGTGACCCTGACTGCTAAGCCGGAGGTTGTGGGCTTGATCCCCACCCAGGTTAAAACTTTGTGTGATGGTCACTATGGTTTATTCTGTGTCTAGGTGCTATTTATCTTTAATATGTTTGTATTTAGAAATATATAAGTATGTTTATCAGTTGTCTGGTTTCCATAGTACAAGCTCTGCTTAGTTTGGGTTCAGATGGCGTTGTGTGAGTTGTCCCAAGATATTATTATGATTATTTATGCCCAGATAGAGTATACGACGCAAAAGGTTGATTGGGTATACCAGGTTGAGCTACACGTACAATTCGCGCCACCTAACTTTGCGTTTTGTAAAAATTTACCTACTTATTCGAATGTATTTCGGCGCAGGGAACGTCGTTCCCCTCCCGTCTCCTTTATCCTATCTGACACCTAAATTTGAATTGTGCGCAGCTCATTCTTAGAATGATAGTATAATTAGGAGTTCTTACCTTGTCCAGTTATTTTGAAGATAATCTGTTTTTGTCTTATGAGTCAGGGGTTATTTTTAATGTTATGTAATATTATTTATTTCTAGTATAATATTTTTAGCAAGAGTATAATATTTTTTATTGTAATTCTCTTCAGTTGAACTTGCAGAAACAGTAAGGTGAAGGTTTTCCTAAAACAGGGCTGTCAATTTGGACATAACGGTCTATAGTGCCAAAGCCAGTGGCGGATCAAGAATCTAAGATCTTTCTTTACCTCGCTGAAGAAACCAAGGTTTGCGGTAAAGAGGGGGAGCTGGTAGTTTGACCCCAATGGGGGTAGATTTTATCAAAGAAAAGCACTATTTATCTATACTAATATTATAAAGCTGAAGAGTTTGTTTGTTTGAACGCGGTAATCTCAGGAACTACTGATCCGAATTGAAAAATTATTTCACTGTTGGATAGTCCATTAATCGAGGAAGGCTATAGGTTAAATAACATCACGCTACGACCAATAAGTAGTTCCTGAGGTTATCGTGTTCAAACAAATAAACTCTTTAGCTTCATAATATTAGTATAGATATTTCGAAACTTAATTATGTGAATTATTTAAAGGTACGAACCAGCTGACCCGTGATCATGATCGGTGAAATTCAATCGAAACCTCGGGTAAATAAAAGGTTGGTACCTTTAAATAACTCACGCGATTAAATTCCTAAAATATTTAATATACCTATGTATAAAAATCGCGAAAGTTTAAAACAATAAGGATTTATAGCATTGGGATTTCTCAATAACAATGTATAAGTAAATAGTACCTACTACAGGCAGGAGGCTGATAACTGACCGTGAATTAGGTTGTAATCTCAAGTGATAATGTCCTCAACGTAATGGAACGTTACGTGATAACTGTTATCTTTAGATAGTCTGTTATTTTTATGCTTAACATAATATTTTTCATCTCTTGCAACACAGCTTTGAGATTCTGACGTTGACGGTTCCTTAATGTTCTGCCTTGGACTAGCTGCGAACCGTGACTTCGACTGAATGGATTCGTAAAATATTTTGGAAATTTAAAGTAGGTAGCTTCAGTTATTCCATAACCAGTGCCATAACTAGCCTTTTATGCGCCCGGTGCGAGCTTGGCAACTTGGTGCGAACTGCGCCCTTGGTATTGGTCCTGTTGCTCATTTCTGTGCCCCTCCCGGGTCTGCGCTCTGTGCCTGGGCATCGCTGGCACCGCATTAGTTACGGCATTGTCCATAACATTATCATCAGCCCGTATCTCTCCACTGGTAGACATAGGCCTCTCTTATTTTTCGCCCAAACACCAGGTCCCTAATATGAGTTATCTCATTATCTACTAGTGAAAATCCCATCTGAATCGATACACCATATTTATTTAATAAAAATCTGTGAGATATTATTTTTATTTATGTAGGTATTTGTATATAGATGAACCTATCTAGGTAGGTATAGACTACTGCACAAGGACAAACACATCGAGGATATTTTTTTAATCTTTTAGTTTATTCCAATGTGGTGGCCAATAGTACCATGTTGGTACCCATAGGCGGATTCAGGGGGCACGGGCTCACGTGTCCCCCTCACCCTGGATTAAATCCTGGATGGTATTCTTTACTTTTTCTTTGAGAGTATTGCCTTAGTCAACCTATACGTTTACCTAGGATAAAGTGTTTTCTTTTCTTGGCTTGACCAAATGGCTGAACCGATTTTAATGAAATTTCGCAAGGCGGACAGGGCAAGAAGAATACCTATAGGAAAGTCTTGCTTAAAGAACTGTATATATTAAATAAGAAACATATACTTACAGTACTTACCTATAATAAGTCAATACTTTTGTTAACTTTAATGAACCATCCATAATAATACAAAAGATAAATTTAGCAATAAAATATTTTATTTCATTATAAAACAATTAAAAGGTTTGTACCACTATTTAAAAAAACATTGCCTGTAAAAGTACATATAAAATGTGAAAAGATACACAGTATCGGAAAGTAAATTGAGCCAAAAGTTATTTTATAAAAGTGGCGATCTATAAATAGTACAAAGCAATATCGACCTTGTTTTCTAATGCGTAAAGCGTACATTTGAGCACGATTAATGGAATGGTAAGGTTACAGGAATGTGTATGACGTCACTATAGTTTTTAATCGACAATAACTTAGTAACACAATACTAAATACAACTTTAGTATACTAATACAAATTCATCTAATAAATGACAATATTTATTTTATCTGTTTCACTTGTATCCGAAATTCAGTGATAGAATGAAATAATACTTCAATTATAAATGTAAGACTAAATTATTTAAAATACTAGGTACTAATGACATGAATGAATCATAAATTATTATGTAAGGAAAATTGCCACTTTTAATGTGAATGAAGTTACGAAGAAACGCCTGATTTAATTTAATAGCAAACATTAGCTTAGAAAATACTCAATAACTTTGTTCATATTCATAGTGCATACTACGAACTCTTTAAATATTAATTATGGCAATCTGATACTAGAGAATATCTAAATAAAGCTTTCACTTAATATTCCACTATTATCATAGGTCCTAATATAACTACTAAGAGTGTAAAAATCTATTTATTTACAAAATAGGTGGACTCTTCGTTAAAACGCTAGAAATGCACACAACACTCTATATACATACAAAACTCGAATTGCAAAAATATTTTAAAGTTTTATCAACCTTGTTGTTCAAAATCAACAACCCCAAACGGAAAAACAAAAAAAGGGTTTTTTTAAATCCCAATTTAAACAAACATTTTCAATTCAAAATGGGTATCACCGCTTTCACACTTAAGAATCGTCAATTTCATTCATAAACATTAACACTAGGTACTTAATAACACTAAATACGTTGTTAGAAACGATACTTTTGGTTTTCTTATATAAAAATAATAGTAATTCATATTTTGCAATAATCTATCTTCGACGAACATTTTTACTGAAATAATTCACCCTAAGAAGACACTTAAGTCTCCCTTTTATAAGTTAAAAACAGGGGATTTTCTATCGATAATTGCCTGCTCATACTCATAAGCTAGCTAACTTGAACTAAGTATTTACATGACTGACTTTGATGTCATTCTAACTTCTGTAGATTCGAGTACATATTCATATTTTCTCTATCCATCCATACTAAACGAATAATAGGTAAAATACTTTATATATTTTCTGATACTTTAATGTTGTATGCTTAAAAATTTCTAGAAACCTATTTACATGTCTATGTATGTAAAATAGAGGGATGTGATGTGTTTTATAATATAGCATTGCACTCATATTCTTAGAATTATTTTTTTTATGCAATCGCGCTATGTGAAATACACAATAATTATGTATGTTTGTTTACATCTAAGAGCAGACTTATAAAATGCTAAACCCGCCAAATAACATGAGTATTATTATATTTAACTCTAGATCAGTTCCACTATAGTTACTACTTAAAGCATAGAGACAAAAATAAAAATAAATACTCATTATTCTACACTATGGCAGTGGGTACTGATTGATTGACAGTCTTTGCGTAAATTAACACTAATCATTACAAAAGTACTACGAAGTATAAAATTAAAACTATAACCTAATTGAGATTCATTGGAAATCTTGTACTAAGTATTACGTGTTTTTATGTTACACTCGCGTCTCCGCATCGTCTTCAGTAGTAGATTTCCTGCAAAAAATATCAATAATATGAAATGAAATACATTATAATATATAACAATATAATAATATAAATACATACTAAACATGCAAATTCCAAAAATCTTCTTAAGTGTAAAAAAACTAAAGATTTCATATTCTACAAATGAATCAAACAAGTTTAGAAGATTTTTTGAACAACAATAGAACCGTCCAGACTTCAGCAAAGAAAAAGCACAAAATTTGATTAAAAAAAAAGCCTTTTATTGTTTTTAAACTTTCGCGATTTTTATACATTAAAGATTATTTCGGGATATTTCGGGACTTAATCGTGTGAATTATTTAAAGGTTCCTTTAAATAATTCACGCGATTAAGTCCCGAAATATATCTAATATGTAAGAAAGCCATAATTGAAGTTTGGACTATGAATAAAATAAATTTTTGATTACCTCCTCCCTAGTATGGTTGAAGATGATTTTGCGCGCGGCCACACCACCGGTTAGCAAAGCAAAAGATGATTTACAATGAGTGTTTCTCATACAACCGCCACCATCTATTGACAAGTGTATTATCATCACTGGATTCCAGTTTTGAACTAAATTGGCTATTTGAATGTCTAGTCAAATCAGTATCTCTTTATAAAACGTCAGTACGATTCGCTCTGTAGAGATTTTTAAGCAATTTATCATTATGACGTCATTATGTTCTGGTATCAAATCATTAACAATTTTGATGATTAAAAATACAAAAAAATGATAAATTATGGAAGAATATATATATTTTTAAGAACATTTAAAGTCGTATTATTAGCTGGTTAGCGTAAAATAATTTATTATTATTGATTGATTTGACATTCAAATACCTAATAGGCTATTTAACAGTGAAAAGTATTTAACATTAAATGAAGTCATTCATCAATTTACTATTTAGACTTTTTATGATTATTATGATTGTTTATAAAAACTTTTTGTGTTCTCAACAAATACCACTAAAATATGCTTTACCTAAGCATAAGCTTAGATGGTTTCCAGAAAAAATACTTCTTTAGTCAAATAACCTATTGGTGGGGACAAGAATTGATACAAATGAATGTCATTTTCCTATCACATGGCCTGGCTTATAAAAAAGATTACAAGACTGAGTGGTACTTTATAGAAATATTTATTTTCCTCAATTTAAAATTTAGTAGATGACCCCATTCAGTACTGTACAAAATTCCATAGAATCTAATGTTTTCTGTTAATGATTTTAAGTAATTCATACACTTTCTACTTTTTAATATAACTATGTCCAATCCATTGAAAAGAACCTACCTTCCGTATCAAAGTATTTACAGTCTGAATACTTATTAAAATTAGGAATTTAATAATAGAATTCCATACAAGTTATTTTATAAAGCATGCACACATTTATCATGCATATACATATATGAATAATAAAGAATTATAGAATATAAAGCAACTTACTCGCTGGTCTCTCCCATACTGGCTAGTGGCGCCCCCATTTGTTGCTGTTGAGGCTCACCTAAAATATTGCCTTGTTTACAATATACATAACAAAATAGATAAAGTATAGGTAGGCCTGATTTATAACTTTTTGTAGTTCTGATTAGGTATAATTGTTTAGATGGAACGTTCTCAGAAGCCTATAAAAATGAAGTTACTGATAGGATAAATGATTTTGACGTTTGACATTTGAATGAGTGAGTAACGGCTTTAATTTACTGACTAGAAATCAAAGGGACCATAAAATAAAACTGCGGGTAGCTTAAAATAAAAATACGTGGAATGCAGTGTATTGTTATTCATATCTGTCAATAACTATAGGTGAAAATAAATACAGTAGAGCACTTTATGTATGTTTTTTTTTATGGCTGATGATGAGTTTTTCATCACAGCGCACCTGTGATGAATAATTCAATCAATCGCATCCCAGTCAATCCGGATCCCAGTTTATAATATATCTTTGTCCCAACGGTTTTTAGAACTAAAATTTAGACTAGTGGTCTGTTCAACGGCCGTATCAAAATAAAAGATTCGCTAAACAGAAGTAGGATTTAAAATATTTCTGTTACATTAAAAGTCATTTTATTTCCCACCGATTCGTACTTTTTTATTTCAATTTATTTTTCATAGCTTCAGTAGCCGCTTTAAAAACAATAGTCATTAAAAAAACATAATATCTGTGTTCGGTACAAAAGCGTGTAAGATTACCTGGATGTGGCTCACTACTATGGACCTGCGGTGACTGGTTAATGGCACGCAAGTGCGCGTGGTCCTCCTCAGCTAAAGCAAGCAAAACAATAAAGTCAAAAGCGGCTCTTGACAACGCTATTAAGCTTAGGAATAACGAAAAATAAATTATAAGCACACTCAAAATAATAGTCACACAAAGTACGAAGGTTTCTCTTGGAATTCCTGCAAAACTGTCTGTTAAACCTGATGTGGCCCATCCGATGGAATCAGAGGCGGATCTAGAGTAAAGGGGGTTGGGGGGGGGGGGGGAGAGTCATTCGAAGAGGCTCAAACTTCACCCAAAAGTATCTAAGTCATTCTATGCATGTGTGTATTTACTTAATAAAACGTAGGACTCTTAGCAGGACAAACCCGAATTGAATCTTCTTTATGAAAAGTATAGTTTACTGTTAAGTCAAATCAGTATCTTTTTATGAAATGTCAAGACGAGTGTGTGTTCTCTAGAAGTTTGTATAGAATATAATAACACTGTGACGTCATAATTTCCTCTTCTATTTAATTATGATACATTTAAAAAAAATAGTGAATCAATTTATTTTTACAACATTTTGACCTACCATTGCTTGAAAAGTACTAAAAAACAGTACTAAAAACCCTGAAAAGTAGTCTACTACCCAATATTTAACGTTAATGTTTTTCAAGATACGGACACGTTATGAATTTATGTAAGAAATCATGGGAAAAGAATTTAGGACAAAACTACATTTAAAATAAGTCCATTTTTAAATGAAAACCATATAGTTTTCTCTGTCTTTATATTATACATCTACCTATATGTTTACAAAACAAAACCACTAATAACTACAAAAATAACAACATACCTGTATAAGGGAACAAATATTTGTCATGAGGATGATGCTTATCCGATCCTTCAGACATCCTATCAGTGTAATCCCCTCCATAATGACTATCCATTTTCCTCTGATAGTCATTCTTCAACATAGTCGCAATCCCTGAATCCCTGTAATCCCTAGGTGGGTACCCATCATGCTCCCTCGTAGATACACCCGAATCCCTAAAATCCCTGGATCCGTAAACATTTGTATCTGAATTTAGATATTTAGTTGGACTATATCCATAGTCAGATGTTCTTGAAGCTAGGTATGTTTTAGATCCGTAGGGATTGCCGGGTAGTCTGTACATTGTAGGGGATATTGGATAGTTGGGGTCGTAGGGCATTTGTTTCTCTGTGTCGTTTGGTAGTACGCCGTACATTAGTTCGTCTTCCATTACGCCGTATCTGTGAATAGAAATATATTATAGGTACAAACTACATATACAAAATCTTGTAAAAACGTTTAAAGATATAGTGAAATATTGAGTTAACAATATCATGCCATTGCTAATGCGAACTTTGGGTTTATCTAAAACTAGCTCTCGCCCGCTGCTTCGCCCGCGTAGATGATTTTACCCTTTTAAGGGTCGATTTTCACCTTTGATCCAAACACTGAAACACTAGTTTCTTTATTTTAAACCAATAAGCCAAATACGAAATTTCACAGACCTTACTTAAAAATTCACGGAGTTTCACACAAATTTGCCACCTCTATTTCATACTCTAACAACACTGAAATACGTGTTTCTTTATTTTAAATGAAAAAGCCAAATATGAAATTTCATAGATCTAACTTTAATACTGACGGAGTTTCATACAAACTTGCAACCCCTATTTCACCCCTTAGGTGTTGATTTTCCAAAAACGCTGAAACACGTGTATCTTTATTTTAAATGAAAAGCTAAACAAAATTTTATCGATCTTACTTCAAAACTGACGGAGTTTCATACAAAATTGTAAACCCTTTTTTACTCCCTTAAGGGACGAATTTCTAAAAAAAACCTAGAGCTAGAATACTTAAGAGAAATTAAGGAACAGAACAATGTATAAAACAAACCTGTTATCCAATGGCAGTCTTGAAGCATCAACACTAGCGACATAAGTATCGTGTACATTCTCAAGTATCGACGGCTTCATACGATGTCTGCTCAGTTGGTACACGTCAGAAGTTAGGTCCGGGTTTGGTAGAGGGTTGGGTGATGGTGATGCTAACCCTGCGTTCATTCCTTCGTTGTCTGATCCTGTCTCTTGGGACCAGCGGCCCATTTCTGGACGGTTAGGTTCTGAGGAATTTGACATAGGTTAGAATTCTGTTCAATCTTATGGCATGCAAATTACAATGTTGTGTTTTCTCAACATGTAAGTGTATAGAAGTTATGAATATAAGTAAATTAATATTATCTACCTTCTCTTATATGTGATGGCCATCGCGGCGGTATTGCTAACGGAGCACCTTCAGTGATGTTTGGCAGGTAGTTAGCTGCGCCGGAGTTTGTGACGTGTTCTCCTAAACAAATGTTATTTTTTTGTGATTTTCTTAAATATCTGTGACACATATATGTTCGTAAGCTTTCACGATTTGTACATATTACAGAATGTTATTAGCTACGGGTCTTAATCGCGAACATATTTTAATATTTATTATCTGTGATTTTTTTTTTATTGGTTCACAAACCAGACAATACATTTATTACATACAATAGTTTTGATACTTATATGTATAATAAACAATATGTATGTCCTAAAAAAGTGAACACAACATTCTTTGTACTACATACATATTACTTCTCAAAAGCTATAAAGTGAAAAATAAATTTATAATAATAAAATAAGTGACATAAAAACCAAATTTACATACTTAGAGCTCTGAAAATATTTGTTTTTGCCGTGTGTAGAGTGCCTGGGAAAATGTCAAATTGCTGTCTTATGCCATTGTATCCCGAGAACATGCGATAGAGGGGAGAATGTTGCCCTATGTTAGTTCGGCAATGAGACATAGCAAATGTTCGTCTATTGCATAAACGACTACTCTGGCGCGGAACAACAATTTGTACTCTCTCTAGCAATTCTTCGCAGTCTATGAAGCTATTAACAACTTTATACAAGTACATAATATCAATAGCTTTTCTTCTACAACTTAAAGTAGATATATTATAGTGCTTTAGTCGCAACTCGTATTTATTAAGAGCTTTACTCTTGCCATCAACATAAGACAAATGATACATGAAACGCTTTTGTACTCTTGCAATTTTGCTTGTATATACTTCATATGTTGGGTTCCATACAGGACTCGCGTACTCTAAGATACTTCGTATAATGCAATTATAAACGGGTATTATGATATTGGAGTCTTTAAATGATCTGAGCTGCCTCGAAATAAAACCGGATAAGCGAGATGCCTTTTGTACCATATCATCTATAAAGAATCGGTAATTGAGTTGTTGATCTAAGATTACCCCCAAGTCACGAATAGTTTCTACCTCTCCTAGTGGCACATTCTGTATATAAAAGGTGGCCTGGTAAGTATTTCGTTTTCTTGTAAATGTTATATGTTTACATTTATTTAAATTTAACACCATCTTGTTTCTCTTGCACCATTCAGATACTGCCTCTATTTGTTTCTGCAAATGCCTTATATCCTGGGGACTTTCAATCGTTCTATACAACTTTAAATCGTCTGCATACATTAAAAATTTGCACTGAATTAGATTTGCCAAATCATTTACAAATATAAGGAAAAACAGCGGTCCTATATGGGAGCCCTGCGGTATCCCCGAAGGAATAACATTTGTTTGTGATTTAAACCCCTGGACGACAACGATCTGAGAACGGTTACGCAGGTATGATTCACACCAACGCAATAGCGATCCATTAATACCCATATGGTTTATTTTGTCGACTAAGATGTCATGATTAATGAGGTCAAATGCCTTGCTAAAATCAGTGTATAAAGCATGTACCTCCTTACCACTATCCAAGGCTTCCGAAATATCACTGACAAAACATAAAAGGTTCGAGGTTGTAGATTTATTTGGCAAGAACCCATGTTGGGCAGAATTTAGCTGCTGCTTAATGTGGCCGTATATCTTTTTTACTACCAGTGATTCGAACACCTTTCCAAATGACGAGAGAATAGATACAGGGCGATAGTTTGAGATATTTGCTGAATCGCCCGTTTTATGTATAGGTGTAACACGAGCCTTTTTCCATTGACTTGGAAAAATGCCAAATTTTAAAGAGTCATTGTATATTAATGACAGTGGCTTAGCCAGGGCAACAGCGCACCTTCCCACAAGAATGGGAGGAATGCCATCCAAACCACTACCTTTATTGACATTGACGTCGCAAAGAGCTTTCTCGACCACTGCCTCGCTAAGGGTGAGTTGAGAAAAAGATGGAACATTGTTTACATCTGTTATGTCACAAATAAAGGGAGTGGAGTTAATAATGCTGTAAACCGCATTAAAGTGATACAGTTATGACTGAATAAGCAATGTGACCATGATTGTTTTTTTTAACTTTCGCGATGTTTACACATACCTATTAGAATATTGTCGGGATTTAATTGCGTAAACCTTCTTTATTTACCTAACGTTTCGATCGAATTGCACCGACCGTAGCAGACCCGTAACCACGATCGATGCAATTAGATCGAAACGTCGGGTAAATAAAAAGATTCGTACCTTTAAATATTTCACGCGATTAAGTCCCGATAATATTCTAATGTTGCCATGGTCAATAAAAAGACGTCTCGCTGTTTTGTTGGTATCTTAGAAAAGTTGGATATTAAAGTGTTTCAGTGGAATCTAACAATTAATTAAATGATCTCCGTGTCGGTTAGTTACATATAACTTACTGTTGGACGAAGGAGGATGACTAGACCGGCGGGTGCTGGTCTCGTCGTCGTCAGAGGAGTGGCTGGAGGCGAGGTCGAGGCTGCGCGCGCTGTCGCTGTCGCTGTCCGTGGGCTCCGTCGCGTCCTCGCGCGTGGCGCCCGCCGCCTCTCCGCCGGGGGCGGCCTTGCGACGCCGACGACCTTCATCTGCTCGAAAATATATATTTTTTAAAATAACAACACCCTCACTAGGGTACAAGCCGTTGTGTCGTTGGTAACCCCAGATGTAAAACACACACGCAGTCTTATAAACTCCCAATGGGAGTGACGCCACCGAGGCAGTAAATCGTATTTATTTAATCGTATTTTTGTGGACCCTCCAGACTTGTTCAGGCAATAAACTCCTTAAAAAAAATTAAGTAGATAACAGCGCAACCAACTGAATTTTATTAAAAACTATCTTGGCTATCCCATTATTACAAAAACATCAACAAATCTGTCAAACCATTTACGTACGAGTATTTAGGAGAGATTAAATTTAAGGAAAACATTACGATGAAATTTTATAAGCAAGAAAGCATAAAGTGGCAAACACATTTTTTGTCTCAATGGCTCGCTGTCAATTTGAATAGACCATTACGTTCAAATAAAATAATATCAATGAAAAAAGAAACAACATATACATTAAAAAAACGTGGACTAGAAAACAAGCTCCGTGTCTTTACAAGCACATCACATACTCAAAGTACACCTACACTTGAAACAACAAAGTGGTGTCCTGTGTAAGGACCCTACAACTTCTTGCGCAGCAATAGTAGGTACGCAATGCTACGGAGTCATCGAATTTTGTCGTCTGATTCTAATATTAATTTTACTCACCATCTTTTCTAGTGTGTAGTGAAGAGTCGAAGCCTCTGAGGTAAGCAGGCATATCACTTGCACTCGTGTTGTAATTAGATGTTGATGTACTCGTGTGACGAAGTTGGCCGTCGCTGCGACTGTGCAAAGTTTTTATTATTAATTAATCGATAATTTTGTTTTGTATAATGTAAGTATGATACTACTAACTACTATATAGACAATTTTACATAGAACAATAAGGAATATTATATTTATATTAATACTAGATATATCTCGATTTAGGAATATTTAAAAAATCCTAGGTGTTAGTTGATTGAATGGTTACAAATGATGAATATTACCTGTACGGACTGGAACTAGTCTTTGTAGTAGATCTTGACGTGGTAGATGATGCTGATATGCCAATATTTCTCAATTGACGTCCTGGTTCTGTGCTGCTGTGATATGCCAAAGCGGACCTAGAAAATGTTCTATGATTAACCACCAAGTTCAAACAAGTATTCATAGAAAAAGACAAAGCTACGAATCTGGAGAAATACATATACTTATTAAAATATGTAGTTAATTTTTAACTTTAAACATAAACAAAGTAAGATTGTAAATTGTGTACCTGTTAACTTGTGATAAGTTTTGGGCACTGCTACTTATTATGACAGATGTGTCAACTAGAGGCACTTTCTTGCCCATGCACCTCAGTATGGTCCTGCAAAAGAATTTCAAAATTATAATAACAAAACCGTTTAACTTGATAGTAACAGGAACAAGGTTCTATTGTTAACTCGTAATATTGAGTTATTATGGACTCACTACGAACCACAAGCGTTGGATTTGCAACAGGCTCGTGGACCAAGTATAATACGTGACACCAAAGTCGAGTTGTTAGGGTGGTTTTGCAAAGAAATTATATCTGCCGATGATAGAGCCGAGGTCGTTTATAAATAGCAGAAAATATAAAGGTCTTGTAGTACGCCAAAGGAAACTATCTACAGGATAGTGGATACTTAAAACCTCATTTATAGCTATGAACGTATATGAGCTAAGAACGATTTATCAGATCAGATAAAGACCTTCAGGAAGGGAAAAGCTGCTTTTAAGGAATCGCAAATGTTGGTTTTGGAATGATAACATTATGGTTTACCACATCAAACGCTTTGGTAAAATATGTGTAGATTACATGATCTTGAGTTATGTTTTCTATAGCCTTTGTGTGTCAATTTATTTATTTATTGCACACAACATTTGTAGTAATGACGGACTTAATGCCACAGGCATTTTCTACCTATCAACCTTAGGGTGATGCAGAGTGAAGAATAAAGTAAGTGCTTAATTGTCATTTACTTAGTAGGAAAACAAATAATAATGATGATGATGATGATGATGAGATGATTCTGCCAATAACTTAGAGTAAAGTTGACGTACTTTAAATTTGAAAATGAAACCGGTTGTAGTCATTTTCATATCGAGAGGAAGCGCATTCCAAAGAAGAATATATTATTATTTCCAAAAAAAAAAAAAATAATACATTTTTATTTCCAAAAACAATACACTCTTATAAACAAAAAGTTGAACATGAAAATCCTATACATTGAAAGTTTTGAGCACTGGTACCCATGGTAAGATTTAACTTGAGTTATGGGTACCAGGTGACAGCAAGCAAATACTATTTTACATTATGTTCAATACTTAAAATACGATCACTAATTTAAAGTAAAACATTGAATGGTTTAAAATACAAAAATACAACATATAAAAATAAAGAATACAGTAAGCACATATTTACATGTTATAACCCAATATATAGCTAAAAGATGTATGCAAGGTGTATATGGAAGTGTATGTGTGTGTGTGGGTGTGTGTGTTTGTGTGTGGGTAATCGTGTGTGTATATATGTGTACGGAAGGGTGTGTAGGAGAAGCGTGCGCATACTAGCTTATAGTATGGATATTGCCAGAAGATCTTCAGTTTCATCGTACGTTTTGAGCATAAGCCAATCAGACACTCTTTTCCTGCATTGAGGTTTGAGCTTTGAGTAGATGTCACAATACTTATTTATTTTATTATACAAGTGGCAGCTAAGCACGCCATAATGCCTAGCAGCTAGTGACAGTCTAAAGTTTTTGTTTTGGCATACCTTATATGAACGTCGTTTGTTGATAAAATTTGGATCATACACAAGAGAAACATGTTTTCTGGTAACTGTATCAAGCACAAATAGTTTTCTTACTGAGAGTACTTTATTATTGTACAGCGAAGGAAGAATGTACAAGAGTGGAGCTATGAATGGGACAGAGCTCTAGTAGGCACCAATGTTCTGTGGGACAGAGAAGCAACAGATTATTAGAGGAGCGTAGATTTCGATCACGGCCAAAGCAGATCAATAAAAAGTTTGGTGTAGATAAACTGGAGCATGAGGAGAATAAAGACTTCAATATAGCGTTGTAAGACCACGAAGACTACGACGCTGGCAGATAGGAAGCCAGTTAAGCTGAGGGTGGTAGTTTGAAATGTGGGCATACTTGCGACGGTTAAAGACGAATCAAATGCAATTGTTTAGAAGTTGGTCAAGTTTAATGAGCAGATCAGCATTCAGGTCGAAATACTGCTATTTCGACCTGAATGCTGATCTGCTCATTAAACTTTTTGCATTTTATTGCAAACATCAATATTCCCTATCATAGACTATGGTGATATCTGCATATCACCATAGTCTATGATAGGGAATATTGATGTTTGCACGAGCATTATATATGTCTAACTGGAATAAAGTTCTTGAGGCGATAGAGAGTCTGACAGACTAACTATTTGAGTCCGTCAGCTAAGAGTAGAATCAATATAAAAACCGGGATCCTTAACGTCGTGTCTAACATAAATAACAGTGTCGTCAAAGATGATAGGTGGTAATGAGTCACCAGGATTGACCGAAAAATCAAACTGGTCCGACCAGTTCTTTATCGCTATTAGATTTTGATGCCGACTAACTGTGCCCACGATTTTGTACGCTTCAAGTTGCAGGTGCTGCTATCTCCCTATAGACGTTAGTGTAGTGTAAGTATCGCTGCAGGTTGTCTTGCACGCACACGGCGGCGGCGAGCACGCTCACTATACAGTAGTATACGTACCGCTGCAGGTTGTCTCGCACGCGCACGTTGAAGGCGATGTACCCGAGCGCGGCGTGCGCGGCGTGCGCGCACACGGCGGCGGCGAGCACGCTCACTATACAGTAGTATACGTACCGCTGCAGGTTGTCTCGCACGCGCACGTTGAAGGCGATGTACCCGAGCGCGGCGTGCGCGCACACGGCGGCGGCGAGCACGCTCACTATACAGTAGTATACGTACCGCTGCAGGTTGTCTCGCACGCGCACGTTGAAGGCGATGTACCCGAGCGCGGCGTGCGCGGCGTGCGCGCACACGGCGGCGGCGAGCACGCTCACTATACAGTAGTATACGTACCGCTGCAGGTTGTCTCGCACGCGCACGTTGAAGGCGATGTACCCGAGCGCGGCGTGCGCGGCGTGCGCGCACACGGCGGCGGCGAGCACGGCGCTGAGCGCGCCTCGCCGCGAGCCCGCCTCGCTCGCCAGCAGCAGCGCGCTCGCCCACGACACGCACACCAGCGGCACGCATACCACGCTCACGCCCAATAGCATCCTGGGAAATACAACTCATATATAGCCCCCTGGTAAAGCTTGGCATTTTAGTAGTGTTTGCAAAGCACGTAACGGCGGCCAAACTCATCAGCAGACACAAGTGCACTCTCTTTTCTCTCACTCTCATAGTCCGGTGAAACGGAAATCCGACACGACCGTGGAGAGATTGGGCATAGGAGCGACGACTTAAGATGCTTTCGAAGGCACGGAAACGGTGACATAATATTTCGAAAACGATCCCATCTATGGACCGCCAGCGGTAACGTTACTTAACCTCGCAGATATCTCCATCTGCTCGATCTTGTAACTTGTCATTCTAATAGTGTCAGCAAAGCACAATAAGTATGTAGGAATAAAACAAGAGTCAATGTCATTGATTTGTATAATAATCATCAATAGACCGAAAAGGGATCCTTGGGGAACTCCACTGAAGATAGGAACCCAACTAGATACATAGTGGTTTAATACTATAACTTGAGATCTATTTTCTATATTACAGTATAATTAACTAAGTAGATCGCCACTTATGCCCATGCCACTTAACTTCAATAATAAAATGTCTTGGTCCATACGGTCAAAAGCCTTGGTGTAGTTAGTGTAGATGACCTGCTGGCCATTGTCCATAGCATATCAACCCATATGATGGCCCACTGCTGGGCACGGGTCTCCCCAGTAGAACCTACTGGTATGTAGATCCTGGGGGTAATTGCCATAATCGCCACGCTTGGCGAGCGGGTTGGCGATCGCAGTAAGGCTTTAAGTACGCAGAGGACGCTGCTGCCCGTCCTCCGGAGTGAAATCCCTTAGTCGCCTTGACGACACCCACGGGAAGAGATGGGGACGCCATAGCATTAGTGATAAAATCATTGAGTAACTTATAAGTCGTGACGGTGGACCTTCCTTTAAAAACGCATGTTGATATGGGCTGAATATGTCAATTAGAGCGGAATAGATTTCGTTATATATAATCTTTTTGAAGGAATTTGGCTATATTACATAATTTGGTAATTGACTTGTAATTAGTATTGACAGTTTTTCCGTGCTCTGTGGACAACACAAGCATCAAGAGACTTTTTAACAAAATATAGTATAGGAAAAGGTACCTTACCTCAGATTCCCAAATCCAATAACATGATCTCTGACAGTGAAAGCCGCTCTCGTGGCCCCAGCGAGGAATATAATGGCGGCTCCCGCGTAAACTGCGGCGGGAATCACCACCCACCATACTACCGGCTCATGACAGCTTACCCAACAGCTAAAGATGGGAAAACAAATTATTAATGTTATAAGCTTAATACTAGTAATCGCAAAAAAGTTGAATTTCATGAGGCTGCCATGTGATCATAAAGTGACAAACTGATATTTTTGCTCAATATCTTTCTGCTACAAATTAAAATTTAGTAGTTTATTAATTGACGTAGAGATCAGGACTGCGCCATAACTTCACAAAATTTACCACTCTCTAGAAAGAGACAACCTGGGCCCTGTTTAATAAAAGTTACAATTTGTAAATAGTAATTGTATTTTACAGGCTACAAGTCTACAAGTTTCTGTTTAATAAAGATTACAAGTTACAATTTTACCATGGTGGAAAATTTACAAAATTGTAAGATTGTAGCAACAATTTTACAAATTTCTGTTTAATAAAGATTTTCTGTCTACAGGTGACAATTTACATATTTGTAGGGAAAACGGTTTTATTGAACGCATAATTGTAGTTACAAGTTTACATATTTTGTAAATTGTAGTACAATTCCGACAGGTAGATTCACCTACATAGAAATTTTACAATTTTGCGCATATGTTGGTAGTTGTTGTTGGTTAGTGAAAAAAATGGTTTTAACAACAAGTAGTGAAAGTAGTGACAGTAGTGATAATGAATACAATACAAGGGAACGGCAACAACGTATTTTTCGTAAAAGGATAAACTTTACTTTGGATGTGACAGATTTTTCGTTTAACGAAAAATTTCGTGTTAGTAAAACTACCGTCGAATATTTGGTAACAAAAATTGGACAACATCTTAAATACGATTCTATAAGAAACAAAGCGCTTACACCAGTTCAGCAAATTTTGTGTACATTGCACTGGATGGGCTGTGGCTCACAATACCATGTTATAGCGGATGCACATGGTGTAACTAAAGGAACAATACATAACTGTATAAAGAATGTGTCTAGGTTCGTTGTCAGTAAATTATTCGGAGAAGAAGTCCGCTGGCCAACTAATTGTCTCGATATCCCTAGATTGTTCATGAAATATAATATACCCAGAATAGCAGGCATTGTAGATGGTTCGCTCATCCCAATGGATGCTCCTCGCCAAAACGAATCCGCATATGTAGACCGAAATGGAAATCATTCCATGAATATTATGGTAGTGTGTGGACCAAATTTGGAAATATTTTACGCGAGTGCAAGATGGCCAGGCTCTGTTCATGATGCAAGAGTACTTAGATGCTCTTCGCTAGCACGTGAATGGGGAAATGGATGGAGGCCATTTCCTAACGCCATAATATTAGGAGACAGTGGCTATGGCCTAAAAAATTGGCTAATGACACCTAACATTCCGGTACAAATACCCAGAACGTTAGCACTAGAAAGATATTTACGTGCTTTTAAATCAACACGAAGAATGGTTGAAAATGCACTGGGCATAATAAAAGAAAAATTTCCATGTCTGAATCATTTAAGAGTACAGCCAATTATTGCAAGCAAAATTATATTATCTACAATAATTTTCCATAATATTGAAAAACGTTTAGGATCGCAGCATTATACTAACTACTCAGAACAAACTATTGAACATGATAACGAAATTCCTAACAATGATGACGAGGAGGAAGTATTTGAACAGGAAGGTGTAGAAGTAATACAGTCATTAATACAATTGTTTGAATAATTTTTTTTATTAAATAGGAATTAATTAAAGACATGTTTAGTTCAAAATAATTTTATTAACTATATTATGTGTTTTATTGCTAACTCCAAAATATCTTCACCGTTTTGATTTGGCTCGGATGAATGAATAACGATGGGAGAAGGAGGATCGATGACAACATTTTGTACATAAAATGGTAAAGTAAAATTAGATGGTTGCTGTATTTTCAATTCCTTTTCTAGTTTTAGTATTTCCAAATCAAGCTTGTATCGTTCACGTTTCGCAATTTCAAGTTTTTCATTGGCTAATTTCAATTCTACTTCCATTTTTTGTGTTTTTAAATCGAAATACCTTTGCGGAACATTTGATTCATAGATTGAAATACTTTGTGATTTTTTTCTTGGCCTTTGAGGAAATTGAGTAGGAGTGTTTTCGGGTGATGTATTTATTGTGGCCTCACGCGACTCTGGTTCATGTACTTGTGTTACGTTTGACCCAGATGATTCCGGCACGCTAAGACCTTCTATTACAGGAGAATCTTTCCCGATTATTTTGAGTACTAGCTCATCAACATCATCATATCTACATTTCTTCCCTCCTCCCGATCCCGTCTGCTGCCGATTGTCCCTTTTTTCCTGTAGATATTGAAATACTTATTAGTAACTTTATAGCTCAAATTAAACTTAACTCCCATTTATCATTATGTATCACTACAGTACCTATATAATTATTATACTAGCGACCCGCCCCGCCTTCGCACGGGTGCAATTAGAAACCTTAAAAATAACAGTATTTCTCCACTATTTAATATATCTACATGTTATTATACATATATAAACCTTCCTCTTGAATCACTCTATCTATTAAAAAAAACCACATCAAAATCCGTTGCGTAGTTTTAAAGATATAGGTACTTATGCCCACATTGGGACAGAAAAAGCTACTTTGTTTTATAATATGTAATGATGATAATGATAAAGGTAGGTATTTTTGCAGTGTGAATTCACTTCTTCTCGGTAACAAACTAACAGTTACAGATTAAACTTTTACTGATAGGGTGTTCAGTCTTGAGGTTGCAAAATAAAACTCACGTGTGATGTATAAGTAAAAGGTGAAAGAGGTATATTAAATAAAAGTGGCACGTTATATTTACAAAATAAGGTTCGCAAGTTGTATTGCATGTAGCAAGTCAGTGCATCGCGACCGACCAATCACGACGACTGCGGTGCATTCTCGGCGCCATATATAAACGTGTGGCACAGCGCGCGGCTTAGTGCATAAATAGTTATTGCGTTGGGATGTCGTCTTTTTCAGCACGCGCGCTACGGTGTCGGCGTCGCGATGTCGGGCGCTATCGGCGGCTTGGCATGTAGGACGCCACAAACTCTTTAAATGTTAGGTATAACATTGTAATAAATTATTTGAATTTAGTATTGAAACAAGTAGGTATTGAAATTAACAATAATAATAATTTAGTTTAAAAGTTTGTATTATTATTATTGTACACGAATGAAGTTTACAAAACACTTAATCCGGTTTTAACACCTTTTTATTATTATTACAACATAACATAAACTTAAAATATAGGTAGATACTTACGATTGTCCTTTTTCTAAAGTTTTGCCATGTAGTGTCACGTAAGTATTTCCAGTCTTTATTATAAATGCCCAAAGACTTTAATTGATCCGCAATATATTTCCACTTTGTTATTTTCATATCGTGAGTTAGTTGCTCACTAAACCGACCAAATAAAACATCTTTATTTTCGTATATCAAAGAAAGGACAGTCATTTTATTTTGGTGCTCCATGATTTACTTGTTAAGGATTGTACAAATTAATATGAAACTAAATCACTCTTTACTTTTAAAATAGTAGGTACTTACCTAAGTTTTTTAATTAAACCTACCCTCGTTAATTTAAATCTATGAATCTCCAACAAAAACTTACATTTTATGTAAATTGTAACTTACAACTACAAATTTGTAGATACAATATTGTTAACGAAGTCTACAGGCGTTTTCTACAATTGTAAACGTTTATTAAACAGCATTGATACTTACAATATTTGTAACATTTTTATGTGTAACTTTTTTACATAATTGTAAGGTTTATTAAACAACACTTGTCATAAAACTTTACAAATATGTAAGTTTTTTACAAAATTGTCGGATTGTAACTTTTATTAAACAGGGCCCTGACCGTACGGTCAATAACTGACTATTTTCAGTAGGCTTTCAATGACAATATTTTTGACAACTACTGGCCGCACGAGTGTTTGGTCTCTCTTACGCTTTGCAGCCTGAATTTATGCAACAGTCGGTCTTGCGCATTGACGTATAGACTTGGACCACACCATCCCTTCCAATTAAAAAGTAAATATTGACTGCAAAGTGTGAAATAGAGAAAAAAAAAACTCTTGCGGCCCTGTCTCTTTGACAGGTATTGTCCACAAAGCCTGTCTCTTTCTAGAGAGTGATCACTTTTGTGAGGTTATGGTGCAGTCTAGTCTATTGACGTGTAGAGCAGGACTGCGCCATCCCTGTTTATTTAAAAAGTAAAAATTGACTTGCAAAGCGTGAAATAGAAAAAGCTCGTGCGGCCTTTGGCAGGTATTGTCCACAAAGTAGCGTTGTTTCTTTCTAGAGGTGGTCAATTTTGTGAGAATATGGCGCAGTCCTGTTTTCTACGTCAAAGCTTGCGCTAGTAACATTTTTTTTTAATCAGGGAAAGGTATACCAGTTATACAGCCAGCGAATAAAAATTAAGATCCGCTCACGCGCTAGTAACTTTTTTAAATCAATACCAAAATGGGGCATCTTTAGAGTTGTTATAGATTAGGGCAGACAGCCAGCTAGTTACCTCTTGACTAGAAAGAGAAAGAAAACCATAGTAAATTATGTATCTCTTTTTATTTACTCATGCGCAATAAGTGCAGAAAATAATATCTTGTTTTGATTGACAGATTGTTTGATTACTGTTACGAAATAATTTATGATAAAATAGCGGCTTATTTCTATGCTTATTGCGTATGCAGTAAGATAGAGATAGATAGGATAGATTCCCCTCGCTTGGGTGTACCAAGCAGGCGCGGATACAAGGGGGGGGGGGGCAAGAGGGGCAATTCAAGACTCGACTGAATGACCTTTTGTTTGGGGATCGGAATGTTTAGGCAGGCAATTGCCTCCCCCTCGCTGGTGGTGGATATGGTGTATCGGTGTTGAATCAAATGCACCGCCCCACCCCGCCATGCGAGCGACTCACACTTGACCGGTTGAGTCAAATGTTGGCCCTTCCCCAGAACAAAGTTTTGAATCCACGCCTGTGTCCAGAGGCCGCCGTGCCAGAAATAAAATCAGTGTTGGGAGACTATATTAAATGACAATAACTCACAAGAGCGCATTCCCGTACTGGTGCTGATGATGACTAGCGGCGAGCGCGAGCGCGACGGCGGGCGCGGCGTACGCGGCCGCCAGCTGCGCGCACAGCCCGCCGTGGTTCACGTCGCGGAGTTCGCGCACCAGGCGCCGCAGTTGCCAGCCGTCGCACGCGCACCACGCCAACGCGCATAGCCACCAGTAGTGCAGCGACATCGCCATTAACTTGCATAGGAACTGACAAACAATATGTCATTTTTAGTTTAACTGCTTATGAATCTAATAACAAACATAGTAGGAAAAACAAAGTAGGAAGAACATTAATTAGGTCATCGGTCTTGACTTTCAGACCTTTTTTGTTATTAGCGTGTGACCGCTCCATGCGCTCACTTTTTTTAAAATTATTTGGCAAAGGTATCTCATATATACAGACTGTGTTATTAATTAAGTCAACAACCTGTCTCGGGAGTTGTGAATATATGGTTGCAAACTAACTATTATTTTCACAGCTCCGCGTATAACGTGTAAAATATACATGAAATACATGATAATTGGATAAGAACGAGACTTTGTGATTCAACCTGGCGTATGCACAGAATGTGCAAAACATAATTCTAACCGAATAATAAAGGAAAAAGAGAAGAACAAAATCGTCTCGCCAGAGAATACAATGCAACCCAACAATCAGTCTCTGGCTCATAAATTTAATTTGGCAAAGGTATTCCAGTTATACAGCCAGTGAATTTAACCACAAGGTCTTGTGATAACACTTTTTTTAAATAAATAATTTCATACCCCAAGTTGAAAAAAGGCGACAAATTGAACTGTCACATTTTTTTCAATTCTGCATTTAACGTGTAATACGTGTCAAATTTATAAGACCGAATGTTTGTGCACTTAAAGTGTATAATAAATACATAAAATAATTAATGTTTATTTTTTATACAAACCTCATTCTGAACCAAAGAGGTCCTGGCCTTGAGAGCGATCAGATACAACAGTTCAGCCATAAACACGCAGAAGATGAGATGTTTGTGTATAGAGTTGGAGACTGTCGCGGCACCTCCTCTCATCAGGCACAGCGCTATCCACGTCATCAGAAGTAGAGGTAGTGAGATGCTGAATGCTGTGTATGATGTCACTGATTCCAGAAGAGATGGTTCTGGGACAAACTATAAATGGGAAAGAAGTATTTTATTAATTAAAAATGGTTTTAAAACTAAACTGAAAAACTTTCTGGTAGCGACTATAATTTTGTTAGATATTTAATTATGTAGGTATATGTCATATCGCAAAGTACTACTTTAAATCTTGAGTCGTGACGTACGTCACGACTCAAGATTTAAATAAATATATATTTACGTTTAAAAAATACTTTTGTAATGTAATTACTTTATCTGGTTTTCATGAGTAGGTACCTAGTTAACAATCATAATGATTAGATACCTCTCACCATAGACTTAAGATATACGTTAGTATAACCACAGAATAAGTAATAGTACTACGTAGTATATAACCTAAGTCTATGCCCTCAGATTTGTAACTCTCGACAGACAAATCTTTAACATCAATATTTTGTTCTTTTTTGATTGAATGGTAAATTCATCGGGAGTGTTCTTAGCTATGTTTGATGAAAATCGGTCCAAAATTATTTAAGTTCAATTCAGGGCAGTAAATATCAGACCCCGACGCATTTTCTGCGGTTACTTAACTCCTGTTAGTCAGCGGGTTTTATAATTTTACTTGATACTTTTTTACCGCCGTTAGGAGTTTAAAAAAAAAAAAATTGTTTTTATTGGGTGAGAATAGTGTATAGGTCAATGAGGTACATTTACCACAACGGCATTTCGAAAAACAAACATAACAGTAGGCCTACTCTCTTTCTTTAAAACGAAATTCATGAATTTTCGTTTATTTAAATTTCTTAAATTTACTGGGATTATTCTAATTAATTTTTGGATAAGCACAAGAAGTACAAACCCATGGACGATTTTCTGGAACAAGTGGTTTAAATAGATATTCTTGGCTCTGCATATTACCACCTAATTTTTGATCCATCACCACTTCGTTTTCATTGAATTAGAGTAGGCGTCCAGTTGCCATTAGACCCTTACCTCGACATCGACTTCATCGACCAACACAGCGAAGGTAGAGAGATGGTTGCAGGTGCAGTTGATGACGAGCGGCTCGCCGGAGTATGGCGACCAGTCGTAGTCGATCTCTGTGTGACACCCCACGCGGGACCATTCGCCGGAACTTTGAGAACGAAAAATAAGATTCAAAAGGTGGAAAAAAAATAACAATTATGTTACTCTACTGATCACACTTTTCCCTTTATATTTGTCGAATTTTGAATTTACATACAACACTATTTGCCGTGTCCTTTAGGTATATTTAAAACTACTACACTTACTTCAGAAGTTCAGTTTGGCATACTGATAGTTTCTGGATTCGGTTATAAGACTAGGTATAAGACTTACGATATTTTTTTCAAAGTATATTCCGTCGCAATTAGTGCATTTTTGCATTTGCTAAAATCATAGTACAAAGTAGTTGGATCAGTCTTTCTTAGGGACTTCTTCAATGGCTTTATGGAACGCATTTACCGCCGGCTTGTAAAACGTATAGCTCTAAGTTTGACTTTAATTTTTGGAAACAAAAAGCAGTCGCAGTAGGTGCGAGCTCCGGGCTGTAAGGTGGATGCATTATCAGTTCCACATTTGAAGCCTTCAAATAGACTTATGTTGCCCACTTTCTTGATGACTTAAGCCGCAACCAAAATCATTGAACGAAAGTGCTCACGAGTTAAATTCATTTTGCTAGTGACACACAAAAAACAAATGACAGTCTCGCAAATTAAAAAGTAACATGAGTTCCATTTTCGATTTTTCATTCCATAATGTTTTTTCATTCTTTTATTGTAAGTGGCCAAATCCAGAGACATTCAGTATGCCCCACGTACCACCACCCACCAGTAGTCATATCTCAACAGATTGTATATTTTGGTGAAAACTTCATGAAACAATCAGACTGAGAGAATAGAACAAGGCAATGAAAACTAAAGACAATTATTATTAATTCCCTAATTTATAGAAACTTTTGGATGTGAGTGCTTTCACGTGGAAGTCCACGGGATACACGCTTAGCATTAATATTAGTAAAATTACAAGATTATTATTCTTATATGTACTCACCCTCTCAAAGTAGACCAATGAACACACTGCGGATTAGTTCTAGATCCAAACGTGTCTTTATCAATATCCAACCACATCTGCAGCCTAATTGGTCTCTTAAGTCTCATGCCACTAAGACTTTTATACATCAGTTTCTTTTTAACTCCATCTTTAGTAATATTCCCGCTTTCGCTAACCAAAGCCATTACTTTTGGTCCTTCATGGCTTTCTAGTTTTTCAGCAACGTATGAAGACTCGTTTTCTTGTAAGTTATCGCTAGTGTATGACTTGTCTTGTTTTTTGAATGCTGGTTGTATGAGTATTGGGCCGTGATTGTCGTGATTCTGGGCGTCTTCCGATGTCCATGTGTTTTGTGGTGGTACTGGGTTTAAGTGGTTGGTGTGGGATTGGGGGTTACCTTTGTTGGCGTATACGATACCTGTGAAGGAAGTAAAATAATTATTTTGCTCTTGGGCTGGATAATTGTGCCAAAAACCAAGTTTTCAAAAATTACAGGGCCCCGAATCTGTAAAAGCAAACCTTTTTCAATTCATGTTATAAGGAGTAAACAATCTTTTTGACAATGCGGGTTTCCTACCTGTCGCATACTTTTAAATTAAAGCAACCAATGTCTAAATAACACGTCATTGTGTCATTGTTTAATTTATTTAATTGAAATCTTTTAGACGATGCAAGTTTCTTGCTTGTTGATATAATTCAAATTGAAGCGATTTACAATGTACACACACACACACGTTGATATCATGTGATAGAGTTTGCTAGAAAAAATAAATGAATCTTAAATTTGGTTTTGGCAACCAAAACATTTTTTTGATTACACGCGGAAGTATATGCGTCTTGCGGAACACATTTCTAATAAATACAATAAATGCATTTTGCGAGCATGAAAGGATAGATAAATTTAAGGTCTAGTAACATAGTTCAGATAGGTGGTTTAATTCCGGCCCCAGATTGGCATACAGAAGACTCGGGTTCGATTCCTGGATCTGAACTTTAAATTTTTCTATCTTTCAAAAATGCAATTATTGTATTTATAAAGTAATTGCCAAGAAATGCCTATAAAAATACTATAATATTCAGCCTGCGACATCATAATTTATTAAAATGTTCTCTGTAACGAAGCAATAACAAAAGCCGTGATAGTTCTATAACTTCTGGCTAGATGGCGCATGCGAGGGCCCAACTCGCGAGCATGAAAGGATAGAGAAATTTGAGGTCTAGTAACACAATCCAGATAGGTGGTTCGATTCCGGCCCCGGATTGGCATACGGAAGTCTCATCTTTCAAAAATGCAATTATTGTATTTATAAAGTAATTGGCAAGAAATTCCTATAAAAATTACTATAATATTTCTAGTATTACTAACCTTCAACATCATCCATATTATTCTCAAGCGAGTTGTCCTCACTAGATTCTGTAGCTTCTTTAATCCACACATATTCAGGTACATACAAGGCGAGCTGTATGATAGGTGATCCCACAGTGATGTTGACTCCCCAACGTTGGCTGACCGACTCGTCCATTCTTAGAGGCATTAGTTGTGAAGCGTTGCGGGAGTATTGGAGGTATGAGAATACGGCGCGGGATTCGTAGTTGAGATCTAGGTTTTCTGAAAGATTTAGTCCGTAACAATCAATCTATACTAATATTATAAAGAGGTGAAAAAAAGTGAGTTTATGTGGTTATAGGGGGAAATCTCTGAATCGATGGATGGAGTTGTCCCAAAATATCATTATTACGACCAATAGGAGCAGAGTAACAATGAGAAACGTTGCAAAAAAGACGAAAAATTTTGCGAGAAGTTGCGCGGGATAGCTAATTACATATATACAAGAATTGCTCGTTTAAAAGTATTAGATAGATAGATTATATAAGATATTTAATGCAACTTACCTTGAATATTATTATTGGTAATTCCAAGCAGATCCAGCGGCAATAAAACCCTTGTATACTTATCAAATTTGTTCTTACTCTTCACGTAGTTATTATATTTAGGAAATGACACGGTCGGGCTTGACGGTTTTCTGTGTTTGTTCACTTTCCCATTAGCATAGTACACAGGGGTTTGTATGGGAGAATGTATGAAAGAAGATGTATCAGGTAGTACCACTCGCTCGGTAGTGTATGTCTCGATGTTGTATCGATTCAGTTGAGTCGGTTCGAAGCCGTATATCGATTCGGCCGTTACTATGTCCACTCCGATTGCTGAAAAAAGGTTTGTTTTTATACCACTAAGGTAACTAAGTCAACAGCGAGGCATAGGGACATAGAGGTATTACTTGGGTATTTTCAAAAATATGTTTATTGATGAAAGAAAGTATACTAATATTATAAAACTGAAGAATTTGTTTGTTTGAATGCGATTATCTCAGAAACCACTGGTTTGAATTGAAAAAATATTTTACTGTAGGATATCCCATTTATCGAGGAAGGCTATAGGCTATATGGCATCACGCTACGATCAATAGGAGCAGAGCATTAATAAATAATTTTGAAAAACCGGGGCAATTATACGAAGTTGCGCGGGTCATCTAGTTTTTAAACATGAAACGTGATTTTTATATTTCATTAATTAAATTAAAATGTTTTATGAGCTAACCTAGTACCAGTGTAATAAATAACCCAAAATTATGATGTTATTTAGTCTGTACATACATAATTATGTAACTTTCAAGCCAGATGGAACTGACGAGTTCTCAAAGAAGAAAGTCTATACATAAAATAAGAAATGTGTATATTTTTTTCTTATTTTGTAATGTTTTATTTCGATATAGAATTGTATCTAATACTGATTTCTTTAGTTACAACATCAAAATACCGTTTATGTAAACGAAAATAACTCAGAGACTGTTACGTCTAAGTGTCTTTCTCTGTATTCAAAGTTCAGTAGCCTAATGGCTAAGGCATCGGTCTCGCAATCGTGAGGTCGCGGTTTCGTATCCTACCCATTATACTACCGACGTGAACCCACTCCTAACACAAGCCTTTGAGCTTACCTGGAGGGGATAACAAGATTACTAGTAATGTGGGACTCAATACCACATTGCCAGTTATCTTTAAAAAAAAAAGGTACATTAATTAAGTCTGTTGTCAACACCACACAGCTCTTACAGAAGTACTAAGGTACTATAAATCTAGATTAAATGATGAGTCATAAACACTTACCTAAATCATTAGTGACGATTTCAAACGGGCTAGTATAGGTATCATGTTGGCTTTCAGCTAATACTGAGATGTACTTATCAAACTGTTCTAGTAATTGTTCCATGCCGTGTCCTGTCAACTCTCTGATACGACGCCATTCCTTGCTGTACTGGATGTCCAGGATCGTGGTGGCTGATTTTATAACATTCTGGAATAATAATATCGTAATGTCAAGATAACTTGCAGTCAACTACACCATAAATAGGTCATGGGTAGAGTGACAGTACATCCTTTTATTCTTAATACATGTTAGTAATGGCTTTTTACTTGCATCAGTCCCAGTTCCCATAATATAATGTTTATTATAATGGTGTCAGCACCTTACTTACATATACAGTTTATAAACAAAGAAACATTGTGAACATTGGCAATTTGAAAAGAGTAGCCGCGAGCTTTTGCCTCGTGTGTAGTATTTTGCTTCCTAAGTGAATAAAGTTTTTTTTTTATTTTAACTAGCGAACGTTTTGGCTATGCTTTTTATTCTATTCGCAAAATAAAATAGACAATTACGAGTAAGGGGGCTAAGTCTGGCATTTTACGAGTAAGATTTTTGTGATAATAATTTATATATTTATTTCGTCGTGGGTTCGATCCCCACCCAGGATAAAACTTTGTGTGATGAGCACGATGGTTTATTCTGTGTCTGGGTGTTATTTATCTATAATATGTATGTATTTAGAAATATATAAGTATGTTTATCAGTTGTCTGGTTTCCATAGTACAAGCTCTGCTTAGTTTGGGATTAGATAGCGTTGTGTGAGTTGTCCCAACATATTATATTTTTATTATTAGGTACTACATTTTGTAACAGATATTATGAAATGTAACTTACCCGCACATAGTCCTTATCCTGACTATGTGTGAGATTCAATCCAGCTTGTTTGAGCTCATAGTTGAGCAGTTCCAGTAAAATCCCTTCAGTGACCAATACATCAGCGCCATACAAATGTGGCGTGTTGCTGCAGGCGGAGTACAGGTCGGCTGCGAGACGGACACCAACGAAAGTGTTCATTGATAGCTCGCCTGACTCTATCTTGCTTAGCTGTCAAGTGAGATTGTGTTATTCGAGGACTACAGTAATAGATGTTTCCATAAAGTTAGTGGCAGTATTTTTGAGTTGACAACTCGATATTATGGTTTCTAGATGTATGTACAAGTTGTACCGACGCTATATGGAGAACTAGAGAAAAGAGTTAATTCACAAAAAATGAACCGCTTTCAAGGAAAGAAAATGAAGCACATCACCTAATGCAAATTTCGCTGTCTTACTCCTCTGTTTTAGTCTATATCTCTGGTGTTTTATAAGCTACGACAACGTTTAATATACTAAACCTGAACAGAAAAATAAGCAGTCGAATAGCGAAAACCCAATCAGGAAATCCTAAATCGGATTTACAGCTTTCAAGAAAATCGCGAAAATAGATACATACATTACAAGTCAAAAAGAGAACCATCTTTTTTGAAAGCAGTTAAAAAGTAGAACCTAATAATACTTACCTACGAAACGTTATTATTGTGCAATAACGAATAAGTGTTAAGTGACTCATAGGGAGGCACAGCTAAGATTAGTTATGTCTATAGGCATACCCACTATTATTTTACGGGGCGGAGAGGGTGTTCAGTGGAATGGGGGGGGGTGGGGGATTGACGTTAACAATAAAACCAGCTTTAAGCCCTTTCAGGGGAGGTTTTGAATCCCCGAATGCCGCTTTGGGTACAACAAATTTATGCCGAATTGAAAACAACTGAAATATCATTTGGTCAAAATTTTATATACACCAAAATAGCGTTGCGCTTATCTTTCCTTTCCACCATCGATATATTTGTCAGATTAATATGTACGCATAATTGATCAAAAACATACCTGTTTCCTAAGTTGGTAGAAGGTAGACGTGGTACAGTTAAACATGTCAGGTTCCTGCCACGGCACCACTTGAGTCTCGTCGCACATGCGGGTCGCTTTACCGCTTGTTCCTGTATAACAACGTTTTAAATTACTCTTAGATTATAATTTTTATACATAGTTGGTATTTGATGCATTGCTGGGTCCTTATTCACAATTTTTAGTTCGTTGTTGTGAAAAGGCCGTGCGAACTGGCGCATGCGCGGTACGGTCAAAGAACTCCACCGCGCATGTACGTTAATGCGTTTCTAAGCGCAGCTCTATACCGCGCATGCGCGTTGGAAATATTTGAGCGCACCGCGCATTTATATGAAATTTGGTATGTAAACTATCTCACTCAGTTTGAGTCCGGGAAAGGACATAGGATAGTTTTTATCGCGATAACCAAGATCCACGCGGTCGGAGCCGCAGGCGAAAGCTCGTAAAGAAATAATTATTATAATAATACTAATAAATTTATAATTATAAATTTATTAGTTACTTAGTTGATACTTTACCTGTAGGACAGTCAGTGCCAGCTTCAACGCCGAACTTGGTTCGAGGCCACCAGACGCCTTGTGAGAACGAACGAGGACAACCGTCGTAGACCACTGTTGAGCAAATTTTATAGTTCATTTATTTTCAGTCCAATATCGAACTTATAATAGCAGGACATCCTAGGGATATCCTACACACAATGGCCCAGTCAGAAGGTTAACGGCTCAATATTGAACACTACTTAACCCGTCGTTAGAGCGGACAACCGTAAGTTCGCCAGACCTTGGGCTCGTACTTATTTAAGTCGAAAATAAACGTTTGAGAAGCTCCTAAATGTTAATTTCGTATTCGTGCGGTCTTTCATAAAACTAACTAAGAGTGAGGGGGGGGGGGGGAGAGTAAACTCAGTTATTTAACGTAATAACGGCAATGCTGAAAACGTTTTCCCGCCCTTTATCACAAAGTATACATTAGAATAACAGTCATTTTCAGTTTTATGTCATCAATGTTTTCTCATGACGTTATCACGTAAAAGTATCGTCCGTAAACCGACTTTACAGACAACCATTTTTTATGACAAGTAATTATTACTTCTCATATAAAAAAAGTGAGCTGATTCTCTCTTTACTCCCTTCCCCTTTCCCTCTCCATCTCTCTCTGTCCTGCTTTTATTCATTGTGAATATAAACAAAATGTCTCGACGAGAGGATAGTCATTATTTGGTTAGATATCTCTGCCTATGACTGCCTCTGTGGCGCGGTGGAAGTGTATCCGACTGCTACGCATGAGGTCGTGGGTTCGATCCCCACCCAGGATAAAACTTTGTGTGATGAGCACGATGGTTTATTCTGTGTCTGGGTGTTATTTATCTATAATGTGTATGTATTTAGAAATATAAGTATGTTTATCAGTTGTCTGGTTTCCATAGTACAAGCTCTGCTTAGTTTGGGATCAGATTGCGTTGTGTGAGTTGTCCCAAGACATTCTTATTATTATATATACTTTCGGTTACACATGGTTTGCAGTATTGTTCAACAGTTGCAGGTACCTTCACAGCCAGTACTGGGCGCGACCTCGGCGTACAAGTTAGCGCACGAGTCGCAGGCGCGCCCGATGACGCCCTCCCGGCAGTAGCACTGACCGGACGTCATCTCGCACGAACTGTTCGTCGAACCCGCCGCGTAACACTGGCACGGGAGACACGCATCCGAACCTACAGGCTTGTAGTGATTCTCCTGCGAAAATGTTGAAAATTAAGGTACATTTTCGTACAAGATTTTTTGGCAAGATCTGTTGATTCAGGACCTTGATTTTTATACATCTAATAGGAACTATAGACCTCATCGGTATCTGAGAAAAACGGTGGTGACACACGGACAAACAGACGGTCAGCCGGACATGAGAGTGATCTTATAAGGGTTCCTTTGTTTACCTTTTAAGGTACGGAATTCTAAAAAGAAGTAAGGATGAAAAAAATGTAGTGTATATGATACTCCATTGTTATTGCCTTGTTGTTGAGGTAGCAGATTTGATTTTGGGTGTTTTTTAATTATGTAATATTTTTTGTAAAAGTTTTTCTTAATACATTTATTATTATTATTATTAATAAGAATAATCAATATATACATATTAATATTATTATATATTTGTATATAATACATTGCAAATATATGAGCGTGTGTGTATCTTCATAATATTTGGACAAGAGCTATAATATGATGACAAAGTTTTTGATTAATTAGATTGAGCAAGTGCTTAATAATTAGGAGTAAAGTTACAAGACTTCTAGTTTGCGTAGAGATATGCAAACCCAACCGGTCAAGTGCGAGTCGGGTTCACACATGACAACTTAGGCACAGAATAAATAGTACAAGTTGACACTTGCAGAAATTGGCTGAAAAAATATTCAAATTGTTGCTTGTATCATGCGCGTATCCAGGGAGGGGGGGGGGTCTTTAGGGATTGAAACTCCCCTCCTCTCCTGTACAAATCACAAATTTGGCCGGTGTTTAGTCAATGGGACCCCCAAATCCCCGCCGAAAACGCAATAATGATGCAGAGTAGGGGCGTGGTTCGTACCTTGCAGTGACAGTGGCCCGAGGTGGCGTGGCAGTGCGGGTGGTAGCCGCGCGCCACGGCGCACGCGCACGGGCCGCACGCGCCGCGCGCGCCGCCCCACCAGCCGCCCGGGCACTCCGCCTCTACCGCCTCTACACAACCTGCGTCTGGAACAAACATTACATACGATTGCAGCGGATCTCCGGAAATCCAACGTTCGGCTAATACGGCGCCCCCTGTAATACTCCATGGATTTGGGATGTGAAATTTATATGACGAGAAAATTTTTATTTTAGTTTAAATAACTTTTCCCAGTACGGTGGGAAATTAAATCGAATATCTTCTAACAAAGTTACGAGGTTTATTCATGCCTTAAAATATGCAACAATATGGAAACTATCTATGTTTCTAACATCATATTTACATGTTACGCTTAGTTTGAAAGTAATTAATTTGTTTCAGAATACCGAGACGATTTTCAAAAAAATATTTCTCAGAAACTACAAATAATAAATAACTGGTGCTAAAACAAACTTGCTTGTAAGTGATGAGATTTATCCAATTTTACAATAAAAAATGTATGTCCGGAAAATAGGGTTTATAAAACACTGAGGGACGGATAAACTATTTTAATTTCGGGGAAGTAACCTTCGCATTTAGCAACCAAAGTATAAAGCTAAAGTTAATCTCATACTCAAAATCCTGATTGATCTTTTTTATTATTAGTGAGTAAATCTATAGTCGACGTAATATAACCATTGTCCGCGTATATGTATTATGGTTCGTTACATTCAAAACTTTATTAAAGTAAAGCGGACCAAGAGTGCTACCCTGTGGCACGCTCAACAGCACCTTTTCAAAACTCGACCAGAAAGTAGTAATTGAATTTTTGTGGCTTGCGATCGATTCCTGAAACACGGCTCTATTATTAGAGTCGTATTTCAGAAGATGGAGAAGACGTGCCAATGTTATACCTACAGTTGATTACAAAATATATTATATTGTACACAATCGAAAGCTTTCGATAAAAACATTTTTTTCACAAATCACTATAAAAGCACGCAGGTACAAGCAGTTTATTAAATACCTGTAAGCATATATCCCTCGTCGCAAGTACAATGGTACCCCTTTTCAGAATTGTCTTGCACACAAGAGGCGTGATCTCCACAAGGTCTTAATTCGCACGCCTGTATGCACTGAGGACCAACCCGCCCTCGCTCGCACGTACATTCTGTGTTGTCCCAGGCAGATACGCAGGAGCTCTGGAATATAGTCATAATTACCAAACTAGTTCTTGGTGCCAACATTACCCTGTTTTAAGCTTTAAGGTGGGGGTTTCTTATTCCAAATTTTTGAATGAATGAACCGATATGGTCTTATTTTAATAGGTATATATGTATTTTGGTGTATAACAAAATCAGCTCATTGGTTTAGCCGTATTAATAAAGTAGACGTACTCGTATGTTTGTTTTCATTATAAAATTTAGAATGGATACGTTGAATGGTGTTTTAGATTGACAGATATTCATCGGAGTTAACAGAACCTTATAGGATCACTTTATTATTCCTCCGTCCGTCAGTCTGTCAAGACCCTTTATCTCGGGAACGTGTGCAGGTATCGAGTTGAAATTAAAACCATATATTCATGTCTGTGGGAAGCTGTGAAAAATCAAACTTCTAAGTTTAACGTAAAAAAAAGGTAAGGCCGTTTATTTTAAAATATGCGAGACTTGATTCCCGAACTATTTTTAATATGTACCTACAGTACGGAACCTGATTTTTCCAAGGATTCTAAAAATTACTTTTTCCATAAATTCGTAACAAAATAGAGATCTGGGTTTGATTTTAGAACTATCATAAGTAACAAACAGCATTTGAACTATCGACTATATAATGAATGAATTAAGTCTTTGCTTTTCATTCTAGTTGCTTTCAAAATAGAAAAGAAATAGAAAAAATATTTGCTAGTTAAAATGCTGTTTATATTAAAAATTACAATAAAACATAACAATTACTTACAAATGGCGGACAGATAGAGAGCATACAGTCGGCTCTCGACTGACATCCGTCTCTCACATTTTCTCTGACAGTCGGTCGGTTGAGCAAAGACTGGGCAGTGCCTACTCTTACATCCTGTACAAAAATATGTTTTGTTGTTTAACAATTAGGTAGTGAACAATAAATTATGAAATTCGATAAAAACATAATTTATGTCAAAAAAAAAACACAGTTAGTTAATTTGATTTCGAGTCATAAATTAGCATGATTGTTTTATTAAATTAAAATTAACTTAAATTTAATCTATTAATATCACATGACATTAAACACAAGCCGCCATCGTGTGACGTAATATAGGCATAACCCAATACACTGTCATCTGTCAATCCTGTCTCTGAAAATGTCAGCGGGAAAATTGCGTATAGCAGCGCCACCTGGTGTTCTCTGAATATACATTTTTACGTTGCCATATAAGCCAGCATAGATGGCATTGCACACTGTATTTGACGCCGACCATCACCAATCTGATCGGTCTAAGCCGATGTGACGTTCAAGGTTCATCGCGAGCCGCGCGCAGCTTACGACGAGCGGCTGACTCGCGCCGCCGATGCTACGCACACTTTGACTATTGTAGCATCGGCCGCGCGCGGCTCGCGATCGGCCGCGACGCACGGAAATCAACCTTTAACATGGCAGAGAGCGTTTTCGCGGCAATAAAAAATGTTTTAATTTTAATGTCATTTTATAGCAGGAAAACTGGCTTTTTATTAGAGAAACTAACATTTTAAATTATTACTTTGAACAAAGTTGAATACCCTATACAAGAAGAAAAAGAAATCTTTTTACATTTACAGTATTTGTGTATCTGTTTGTGATCTGTTATACATTTTTTTTTGTGAAACTTTAAAAGACGAGAAAGGATTGACTTTGCTAACAACAGTTAACACTTGCCTACTTTCATAAGAGAATACATTACGTCTACATCATACATTATCAAAATAACTGTTTTAAAATACACCGCTCACCTGAATACAGCCTTCAAAATACCCAACTTCAGACGCCAACAACCCAGCAGTAGTATCAGGCCCACCGATCAATATCTTGCCAATATACTGCCCCTGTATCTTATTGGCCAACATTGGCAATAAGACGGTCCTGAGTCCATAGTCGACGCTCACTGAGATGTCAGTGCCGAGCCATTTGATCTCTATACGGTGCCAGTCGCCGTCTGATAACGTGGTTGTTGGAAGGTACATAGATTCGCCGTTGTATGAGTAGTGAAGGTTTCCGGATTTGAGCTGTAAAAGATGTATTGGTTTAGTGTCTTGTTTTCTCATAAACACTAGTGTAACTCATTAGTTTAAATGTAACTGAAACAGTGAGCCTTTTTTTTAAATCAATAAAAAATTATAAAACTGAAGAATCTGTTTATTTGAATGCGGTAATCTCAGAAATTACTTTTTAGTGAATTGAAAAATTCTTTTACAAATAAAATAATTGCATTTTTGAAAGATAGAAAACAATGAAGTCCAGACCCAGGAATCGAACCCGAGACTTCTGTAGCCAAACCAGGGCCGGAATTGAACCACCTATCTGGATTATGTTACTATTAGAGGTGACAAACACAATTGAAATAACTTGGCGATATGTTTCTACCAGAGAGTCAATAGAGAGTACAGACATCAAAGAGATTATATGTTCGTAAATATTTCGCGATTTGTACACATTATAGAATTTTATAAGCTATGGGTCTTAATACGTCGGGTAATAAACAAAGGTCTAAATACCTTTGTTTATTGCCCGACGTATTAAAGACCCATAGCTTATAAAATTCTATAATCAAAGAGATTTTCTGCAAAACTCGAACTCAAATTAAAATACCATATTCATTTAAGTAGCATGAAACACAATTGCCATGATTTTCTATTTTGTGCCTCCTTTTTACTTACGTCAGAGTTGAGAAGCATCAGGAGGCCTACTCTAATTCAATGAAAACGAAGTTTCGATCAAAAATGAGGTGGTGACATACAGAGCCAGGAACATCAATTCAATCCACTCGTGTCTGAAAATTGTCTATGGGTTCGGGCTTGTTGTGCTTATCCAAAAATTAATTAGAATAGTCCCCGTAAACTGAAGAAATTTAATAAAACGAAAATTCATGAATTTCGTTTTAAACAAATGAGTAAGGCCTACTGAAAGCTCAATTTGTTCTTTCGTAAAAATCTAACACAAATAGATGCACACGATTTAGATAAGTACCTATAGCTACTATACTATACGGTTTATGATTAAATACTTACAGTAATCAGTATAGTACTGTTCTGTCCAACTTGTATGGACATTAGGAAGGCGTCCTGCGCCCTAGTTCTAAGCGAGAGCGCGTTGAGCCACGGCAGCTGGATGGGGCGCAGCAGCGGGTTGAACGACAGCATGCCGTCGCCGCTGAAGCGCCACGGGGCCGTTGTCGCTGAAACAACGGGCTCTTAGTGTCTCTGACTGAGGCTGTCTGACTGCTACGCAAGAGGTCGTGGGTTCGATCCCCACCCAGTATAAAACTTTGGTGATGGCACGATGGTTTATTCTGTGTCTGGGTGTTATTTATCTATATTATGTATGTATTTAGAAATATAGAAATATGTTTATCAGTTGTCTGGTTTCCATAGTACAAGCTCTACTTAGTTTGGGATCAGATAGCGTTGTGTGAGTTGTCCCAATATATTATTATTATTGGTTTAAGTGGTAGGTACTTATTCTAAATTATTAAACTATGAAGTAAATCTGAATAGTAGCCCGAAATTTTGAATTTAAAGAAATTTTTACAGCTTGAAAACGGTATGTACTTACTTATATAATTTGTTCCAATTCACACATTTTTGATTGGATATAACATTACCTTGGATATTCGGATATAATTTTTAAGCATTAGCTTTTCGTTCGAGCAATTTCAGTTATGGACATGGTTAACGTGCTCACAAAGGTGAATCAAGTGGCTTTCTTGTTGAAAATCATAAAATATGATGAAACCCTTGCCATCGACTAGGCTGTTGGTCTCGTGGCTCTGACTCTGACTGCTAAGCCGGAAGTCGGAGGTTCGATCCCCAGCCAGGATAAAACTTTGTGTTATGAGCACGATGATTTATTATGTGTCTGGGTGTTATTTATCTATAATATGTATGTATTAAGAAATATTTAAGTATGTTTATCAATTGTCTGGTTTCCAATAAGCTGTGCTTAGTTTATGATCAGATTGCTTGTTTAAGTTGTCCCAAGATATTTATTATTTATCTATTGATCCCTAAAACCTATGGTACAATACAAAATCTTCTATATGAGGAAAATACTCACAATCAGCGCAGTCCTTCCCAGTATAACCTTCAGTACAATCACACAAATAAGTGTCCCATAAGTCTTTACATTCAGCTCCATTATAACAAGGTGCAGAGCTACACCGCGACCTCTTCTCCGGACATCCGGCTAGAGTCCCGTTGTCGGATACATATGAGTTGAGGTCAATGAACTTGTGGTCTAAGTACAGATCTGATATACAGCCGATGTAGTCTTTGTTCTTTACTTGGAAGCTGCTTGGAATGTTTGGTAGACCACCTATTTGTAGAGGGCCTGTTAGGTCTAGGAATCTGAAAGGAGAGTTTATTATTTAGTAAGGGTAATAAATAAATAAATGCTTTGCTTGATGTACCATGTCAAGCCCATTTATTAAGGTTGTGGGCATGACAATCGTGCTGGCAATAGAGGATATGTATGTATGTGTGCCTTAAATAAAGGCGTACTTCATTTTTTCTTCTAAAGATAGAGAAGACAAATCGGCCAAATAATATGTGAAGGGGGGAATGGATATTATGATTTTAAGATATTGCATAGCTTTTATCGCGATCTCGGGCTTTGAGCGCGGTGACCGAATCAAGAAATTCCGTAACGAAAAATTCCATAACGAAAATAAAACCTAACACCCCCCACTCCGCCTACCATGTAGCTCGGCCCAGCGTTCGTTTAACGTTCGTTTGGTACGACTGTACGAAGCTCGCATGGATCGAGACGAGTTGTTCAGAAATGTAATAAAAAAAAAATTACATTTTTTTTTTTATTTCATAAGTTGATAAAAAATGCTATACAATAGCTTTACATTTACACATTCTTTTTTTATCTTAGAAAGGTTGAATACATAAATGACATTAACTGCAACAATATTGAAAATAGACATTATTATACCAATCAATTTCAATATTTCTTAGTAAAAATGTGTAAGTTAGGTTTGTTTGTAATTTTGGCCTGGTATATGAGAATATATTTATTTCAAAGATATAGTACGACTGTCTATATTTTAATAAAACTAATTATTTTATGATCAATTTTAATAATTATACAATTTATATGCCAATTACTTTTGGCATTTACCCGCGTATATTTCTCACAATAACCATGTTTTTTTCAGTCTTTAAACGAAAGGAAACGTTCAATAAAATTACCTGTGACAAGTCTCAGTAGGTACATCACACCGTGGAGGCAGTATTTTAGTGGTGTGATTAGCGCACGCATACTTTGTGCTGAACTCTGCTGCGCCAGCTAACGATAGCGCTTTGTCGCACTCGTCTAGTATCAGTGTTGCGGTCTGACAAATATACAAACATAAAAGTATTGTAAATTTAAAATAGGTTTAAGGGTTTACAGATCTTAGAAATTCATAGCATATGTGAATGTAGAATTCTGGACCTCTCGGAGCAAATACGTCTGGTATGACAAGGCTCATAAACTGGTATACCTACGTCAATTGAAAAGTATTAGACAAGAAAAACTTATCTGTACAAATGTTATAAAGCTGAATAGTTTGTTTGTTTGAACGCGGTAATCTCAGGAACTACAGATCCGAATTCAAAAATTCTTTCACTGTTGGATAGCTCATTTATCGAGAAATGCTATACGCTATATAACATCACGCTACGACCAATAGGAGCGGAGCAGCAATGAGAAATGTTGCAAAAACGGAGAAAATTTACGCAGACGAAGTTGCGCGGGACAGCTAGTTATAATGGATGGCAAATTGTCGAAGTCGTGACAAGTTGCATATGAAAAACACATAGAATATACTGCTGTTACTCGTATAATAAAATACAATGCATAAAGCTTGTTTTCCTATGAACTTACCCTATTATAATACTCAATTTCCACAGTATGCCAGTTCCCATTAGCCACGTTTCCTGCCACAGTAACTTCGACCTTGCTGCCTCCCAATCCGAAGGTGAATCTTAGTCCAGGCCCTCCATGTTTCCCCGCACCAGAGCTGATGGTCTCGAGCGCCAGAAAGTCGTGTCGCTCATTGTATCGACCGTTGTAGAGAAGTAAACCGTTTGGTGTTTGCGTTGAGAAGCTGGAAATGAATGTTGTCGTTGGAAAATCTATAGGTACTAATATTATAAAAAGGTAAAGTTTGTGAGGTTGTAAGGGGTAATCTCTGGTCCTACTGAACCTATTTTGAAAATTATTTTATCAATAGAAAGCCACGTTATTTGTAAGTGTCATAGACTATATAATATCACGCAACGACCAATAAGAGCGGAGCATCAATGAAAAATGACGCAAACGAAGTTGCGCGGGTCAGCTAGTGGTGGACAAGCCGGTGGTATCACTATTCATAGGTTAGGTACAAAGTTAGGGAGTACTCGTATTTCATAGTTAAGTATTGCTTCAATTCCAAATAATCGTAGAACCGGCGCTGTCCATCCTTGATTCATGTTTTGCAAATTGTGGAACTGAAGAAATAGATCTTTTTTCTTTCAGTGACTGACTGGTCTGATCATCTTAAGACATATGAACGAAGCGTCTATCTAGCTGTATATTATATCTCTGTTTATCTATGTTTTCGTTGCTATGAAGGAGACAGCTCAAGACACACATTCAAGTATTTTTTGTCATGATGAAGTAACAAAATACTCATTTGAGCTTCAAATGTAGTCTATTCCTCCTCTTCAAACCATTGAAAGTCATGAAGAAGAAGGCAGGAAAGCTTTTAGTCCTCAGTTCACATACTGGCGTGGTGTATTCAGCGTCCAAGGCATAATGGCTGACATAACAGTCACCCCTCCCCCCCTCACTAACAAGTTACAAAACACATAACACTTACTTTAACTTCAAATGCAGTCTATTCCTCCTCTTCAATCCATTAAAGGTCAAGAAGGACGATGCAGGAAAGCTCCTAGTCCTCAGTTCACAGAGCGGTGTAGTGTGCTCGGCGTCTAAGGCACAAGGCTGACATAACAGCCCCCCCTCCCGGGACGACATGCACTGAGAACCGCTGCGACATACTGCTGACGCCATTGAACATGTCGCTGATTTTAACTGAGTTTCGCAGTTTACACCTGTTTATAAATGTAGAGTATGGATCAATTCATGCTAGTACAGAGTATTATAGTAACTTTTATAGGCATTTCTTGCCAATTACATTATTGTTTTCCTTTTAAATGAAATGATCTATACTAATAATATTATAAAGAGGAAAGATTTAATTGCTTGTTTGTATTGAATAGGCTCCAAAACTACTAGGCGGATTTAAAAATTCTTTCATCGTTATGAAGCTACACTAACCCCGGGTGACATAGGTTATTTTTTATCCCTGTATTCCAACGGGAACGGGAACTACGCGGGTGAAACCGCGAGGCGTCCGCTAGTTGTATTAATAAAGGAATTGGCCATTAATGCCGATAAAATTTACGATAATATTCGGCCAGCGACATCATAATTTGTTAAAAATGTTCTCTGCAATGAAGCAAATACAAAAGCCATAATAGTTCTTAAGAACATGGCTAGATGGCGCTTGCAAGAGCCCAACTCATGTGCAACAGGGGAAGAAAAATTTCATGTTTAGTAGCTTTCGCACTCCGGTAAATCGAGCGGAAGTCTCGGGTTTGATTTCTAGGTCTGAACGTCAAATTTTTCTTTCAAATGCAAATATTTTATTAGTGTATTATTTATCTAAAGATTAACAAGTAGACCCCTTTATGATTGATGCTTAGCTGACGTAGGACTTTGTGGTAGTATGAATCGACTCTAAGAAGAAACAGGTACAGAGGTATTGTTATTATTAGACTAGCTCCCCGTCTCGACTTCGCACGGGTATAATTTTTCAGTATGTTTTTTAAATTTTTTGTTTTATACAATCCTCTTCCTGACAATAACGAACACAACAAAAAAAAAGAATAACCCGATTTGGTGCAGTCGTTTTAAAGTAATGCGCAAACATAATAATTTCGGAGATTCATTTAAATTTATATAGATTCTATAGAAGAAAACCCCTAATTGTGGTTGGTGACATGGCATTGCTTAGTATCAAACAGCTAATTCGATTTGAATAATTCCATTTTAGGGATTTTTTCTCTAACACTGTGACTGTTGAAAAAGAAAAGAAATGGTCAAGACCACACTTGGTGTCTAATTTTGTAAGATTTTGGTATGATAATATGATTTTAGCGAGTCCATCGAACTCAGCAGGGAGAAGAACAAACCTACAAATTCAGAGGTGTCAGTGGTCAGTTAACTAGTCACCGGGTCTGTAGTTCTATACTATACCAATGTTTATAGTGCTAAAAAATGACGACGATAATTTCACGTGATAACATCATAAGAAAACATTGATGACATTGTAATAAACAACCATGCCTGTGACGGCTTTAGTTCCAATTGTATCGCATGTCGCTGCAATCGCCATTCGCTGATAGGCTGATACTTCAGACTATCAGCAGGCTGTAACGTGACACTTTCACACGTCATCAATTTAAAAGACTTCATCACGTCAAAAATAAACAAATGATATAACTTAAATGTATCACTCACCTGTATAACCAGCAGGACACACGCAACTGTATCCCCCCTCCCTTCGAATACAAGTTCCATTGTTGGTACAAGGCGATGAGTAGCAGAGATCTACTTCAGTGTCACACATGTAGTGTTCACGAGAACCTGTGAGGGAAAAATACGGTATATGAAGAATCCGAGACTATTATAGTAGTAGACTTTACAGAATTATTTTGTACTAGTTGTGCCCCGCGGTGTTACTCGCGGTTTATTAGCCTATATGATAATCCAGGATGTCAGCTAACACCATACCAAATTTTATTAAAATAGCTCCAGCCGTTTAGACGTGAAGAAGTAACAAACATACACACTCACAAACTTTCGCCTTTTAATATTAGTGTGATGTAATAAATTATATTTGGCAAAAAAGATAATATCCTATTTGGAAGAATCAAGTGTTAGTGCAGCCCCCTCAATCATTTTTATGAAATATAGGGAATTGAACTGTCAAGAAAGCAACTTTCTATACTCTGTGTACTCTCTGTGGATCTCTGAGTTAATCTGGAGACAGACAGAGTTTAATACAGAAGGACGGACATTGCGAAACTATTAAGGGTTCGGTTTTGTCATTTTGGTAACGGAAACCTAAAAATGATTGATGACTGGGAATCCAGCACTGAAGTTTCTCACTGAAGCCTTATTGTCACCTTAGTCCGGAGTCGCTATTTTAATATGCGCGCTATTTGTTATTAGTACCAAAATTTTGGATAGATAGATGTTTGTTACTCAATCACGTCAGAACGGCTAAACGGATCTGGATGAAAATAAGATAGAGATTTTCATACGAATGTAATCGCAAGTAATGGGCAACAGTTAGTACCTGATATTTGATAATATTAAATGGCTTCCCTAGGTTTTTGAAAATTAAAATTAATACTTTAGTCACATATATATATCAAAATATCTTACCTGTGAACCCATGTGGACACTGGCAAGTGAACGTAGTAACAGGATATATAGGTCTGAAGAGCACAGAATCGCTGTAGATGAAGCCTGACGCGTTGCCGAACTTCAGTACCGTGAGACATTCCTCGTAGTTGAGGCACGGCTCGTGCACGCAGATGTTGTCGTCGAATGGGAGTACCTGGGGAATAGTGCATCATATTATTAAGCTATTGCATAGCTTCTATCGCGGGCCTTGAGCGTGGAGACTGAATCCAGAAATTCCGTAACGAAAATAACCTTACATCCCCCACTCCGACCGGGAGAGCGGTGATACTTTTTAGTTTTTTTTTATAATTTACTTAAATAATTATTATTTTTTTTAAATCTATTTTTTTATTAAAAAAAAAATATTTTTTTTTTGTTGTTTTTTTAGTTTATAAAAAATGCTATGCAATAGCATTACCGCGGCAGTCCCCGAGTACCACAGTTTTTTTATTTTTAAATCATCATCACCGAGCCAGGGCTCCTACACTTGGTCGTACCTACAGCCATAAATGCGTACACTTTTGCGTGGTGCCGGCGCCACTCCGCCAGTGGGTTGTCACCGCTCGCGCGCAGAGCACGCGCTTGTGTAATACCTATTCTACACTAACTTTAATAAAAACTTGTCAGACTGCGACAGAGTTACGCGATAGAAGAGAGCGGCAATGTTTAGGTGAATATTGCAATAGGCACTGAGCGCTTATGCGAGCTGAATTGCACTTTGTTGCTTAGTAGCAAGAGCCGCTATTCCTATTTATTTTGCGCGAAGTGCTGCCCCGGTACTTGTACTATTTATTCTGTGACCGAGCATATAAATACACTCCGTTAGATATCTATGATCATCATCATCCTTCAGCCCTTTACCCAACTTATTTTTCATCGGTCCAATACCTGTGTCCTTTCATACTTTCTGATTGACGTTATCTCAGTGCTCGCTTTATTCTTGGTACGACAATTTATAAAAAATTGTCACAGGAACTGGATGCTTCTTTGGCTGTGGCTTATCTATCTTCACGGATAATATTTAACAATACTGTTGCTGTACAGGACAAAATGACACGTCTCTCCAACATTTAGGTTGCATGTCCATTGAAGCGGAGTGGAAAAACGGAGAAATATTAACCAATAAGATTGCATAAAATTCACTTAGATTTTATGCACTCTATTGGTTAATATTTATTCGTAATTTTTTTAGGCATTTCTTGCCAATTACTTTAATAAAATTAAAAAATAGTTCTTAAGAATATAGCTAGATGGCGTGAGTAACAAGTGTTCAGGTTAGATCGGCTTTCGTGCTCTGGTAAGACGATCGGAAGTCTCAGGTTCGATTCCTGGGTCTGAACTTATCACACAATTTTTTCTTTCAAATGCAACTAATGTATTAATGTTTATAGGTACGTTTCTCCGCACTGCAGCATCGCTCCGTTTCAATGGAGAGGAACCCTTAATGCTGAAAACTTGTATATTATAGTGTGTGAACTTCACACCACTTTCGCGATTCAGGATACAAACTGATCTAGCACCACCAAGTTAGATCATCTATTAGCACTACACAGATAAATCATAGGATAGAGAGAAAAGAAAGAAGAAAGTAAACTTACCTGTACAGTAGCTAGCCTAGCCAGTGTAGATCGATGCAAGTACACTCTCTCACGCAAGTGCGTAGGCGAGTAGTATTGGGAAGTGTCGCCCGCCACGCCCACTTCGGCGTCTGGTCGACGGGCTGAGTATGATACGTTCAGTATGTTGCCTGATACGTCTGTGTCGTCCTGGGAACATAGAATAATCATTACATACGCATGAAAGTAAGTAATTCAAATTTCTTTATTCACTTATGAAGCAAAAACTATATGTACCTACTTGCAGTTAATGATTAAACTTTTATATTAAATTCTAGATGCATGTCAGTCAATTTCGAGATCATAGAGGTATATAAAGTGAACATTTCGCTTAAGAGTTGGGACTTGGGATCGTCTTTTGAATACTCAAAAGTCATTCAGTTTTGAGACGCCGTTAACTGTCATGCTGTCACTATCATTTAGTTAAAGGTGAATATTTTACATGCTTTAAGCACCTGTCCGACCAACGGCGAGAAAAAGAGTAGTTAGTAGTAGTAAGAGAGCGATTTATCACTCTAGAAACGTACGTACTTACGTTTAAACAAAAGAGATACAGATATTAATAGTTGATCGCTCACCGGTCCCACTGCCGGAAAAAAACTCGCTCTATATTGCATCTCTTTTGTTTACATGGACGGGATCTACAAAATACATTTGCTGTACGTTTCTTAAGCGATAAATAGCTATTTGCTTCTCGCTCATCGTCGTTGGTAGGACAGGTGCCATTTATCCAGAAGAAAAAAAGAAAATGCTCGAAACCAAGTTTGAGATACATTAAACTTGCCATTATTCCACTCTTATAAGAGTAAATATGAATGTCAAATATTTGACATTTAAGCTGGCATTCATAATGTCTCGTCATGACTCCATATCCATATCTATTTATATAAAAGAACAAGCTGACTGACTCACATATCAACGCAGGGCCTAAACTATAAGGTTTAGAAACTTGAAATTTTGAACAGAGGTTCCTTTTGTAACGTAGGGAAGCACTAAGAAAGGATTTTTGAAAATTCACCCCCTAAAGGGGGTAAAACATGGCTGCAAAGTTAGTATGAAACTTTGTCGTTAAAATATTTTAGTAACAATCTGGCATCCACGCGGGCATAAGCTAGTATATTATAATGTTATATTTCACAGAGTATTAAGTCAACGGTAATTATAATTAAATTTAACATACCTGTACACTAAACACATAAATATTCTCTTTAGGACACGGTATAATAGCGGCTAATCCATCAACGAAGAAAGCGAACAGTGGCGAGAGGAACTGCTCAGCGGTCATGTCGTTCAGTCGCACCGTGATGGAGTTGAACAACATCTGTTCCGTTATGAGACGGACAGACAGCTGCATCATTGCTTTTACTTCGTTTACGCCATCTATGGGAAAAGTAATTTAGGAGTTATTAATTATCTTTATTTAATAACTAGCTTCGTCTGCGTAAATTTTCTCCGTTTTTGCAACATTTCTCATTGCTGCTCCGCTCCTATTGGTCGTAGCGTAATGTTATATAGCCTATAGCCTTCCTCGATAAATGTGTTATCCAACAGTGAAATATTTTTTCAATTCGGACCAGTAGTTTCTGAGATTACCGCGTTCAAACAAACAAACAAACTAACTCTTCAGCTTTATAATATTAGTATAGATGGTCTCCTAATCAATGTCGGTTACTGAGTTCAATCTCATTAAAGACTAGCTAACTACACAGGAGATATTATAGTGCACGAGTGTATGCGCAGACACGAGTGCACTCTCTATTCCCTCACCCTCATAGTCCGATGGGACCGGAGAGAGTTTAGGCGCAGGACCGATAGTTTAACGTGTTCTCCGAGGCACGGAGGGGTTCAAAAATGGTCATCCATCTATGGACCGACAGTGGTACCGTTGTTTAACTTCACAGATATTCCAACCGGTTCGGTCACTGAGTCTGAGACTCTAATTCAGCCTATACCAAAAAAAAAATATGAAAAAAAACAGTATTCCTCAAGAACAACCAATCAAGCCCAAACTCGGTGGATTTATCTCGTTTAATGCAGAAGTTCTTATGGCCACCTTCCAACTCCATCATCAGATCTTAGATATCATACAGCGCAGCACTAAAGTACTTACTCCATAAGACAAAACAAATGAACTATTATTGTATTGTCACCAAATATACATATTTAAGTATACCAAATTTAAGCCCAATCGGGAAGTTCTTGTAATTTAATTTGTAAGTTATATAAAAGCTTACAAGCTTAAAGCTATTTTAACAGTTTTTTTTTTTGTTTGAACGAGACAAGATGCTAAGTTGTTTTAGTTATTGTTAGATCAAATTTGGTATCAAGAAACTTGAAGCTAGGCTATTTTGTAAGACAAAGCTGCGGATAAAAATTTGAGAGTATTCATTCCTTCCTAGACCTTTTGTATAAAAACCGTGACTCGCTGATATATCAGCTGCGTGAAAACGTTAGTCTTATCACAATTACGTCTGATCCATAGCCATCGTAGCCCAGTGGACACGGAACGGCTTATGAGTCGTAGGCAGGTTCAGAACCCAGACAGGCGAATTGTTTAAAATCGATCAAGGAGGCCTATTTCCGCGGTAACAAGCCACTTGACAATACAAGATAATAAATCTATACTATTCATATAAAGCTGAAGAGTTTGTTTGTTTGTTTGAACGCGGTAATCTCAGGAACTACTGATCCTAATTGAAAAATTATTTAAATGTTGGATAGCCCATTTTTCGAGGAAGGCTATAGACTCACATCCCGCTACGGAGCGGAGCAGCAATGAGAAATGTTGCAAAAACGGGGAGAATTTACGCAAACGAAGTTGCGCGGGACAGCTAGTTGTTAATATTTAGATCGGTTTGGTGAGAAAAATAAAACAAGAAGAAAAAATAAAATAAATATAGAATTTTATAAGCTAATAATAATAATAATCGCGTATACCTTTGTTTATTGCCCGACGTTTCGACCGTATTGCAACGGCCGTGGTCACGGGTAAACTAAGACGAACATATAAAATAAAATAAGTCCTAAAAACTTACCAGTAACAGATATTTCCATGGTGGCCAGTTTGGGTACGTTCGTGTTGAGCTGTGGTGACAGTGTCATCTCGCCAGATGTCTCGTTCAGTAGAACTAAGTTTGCGTTGTTGCCCGACAAGATACGGTATTGTAACTGTTGAAGATATATTATGTTAGAGTTCGTTTATTTTATGATAAAGGTATTTAAATATTTAAGCTACATTATTTTCTATATTAATGCAAAATGATGGCTAGATATTTGTTAGTCAATTACGCTAGAACGGCTGAGCAGATCGGCATGAAATTTGGCCCAAATATAGATATAGAGATTATAGCCTGGAATAGCACATAGGAAAGTATGACGGCCAAAATTATTACTAGTCTATTCTCCTGTTCCTCAAAGACAATTCTTTGGAGAAATATATACAACATTTCATTCATACATTCGAGTCCCGCCTGAGTCTAAATTTTCATACATTTGTATCTATATGTATAAAATTAGCATAAAAATGCTTTAAAAAGTGATGTTCAGGCCCAGCGTCATCAAAAAGCTGTGTTTAAATGGTTTCTGCAATTAAATTCACAGAGCCGGGTCCTTATTCACTATCATTTTTTTCGTTTTGGCGGCAAACCCGCGCAATCTGGCGCATGCGCGGTGCGCTCAAAGATGTCCACCGCGCATGCGCGATGCATTTCTAAGCGCAGCTCTCTATTTACCATTATTAGACAAGATTTTGACAGACAGAGGGTTTGCCGCGAAAACGAAAAAAAGATAGTGAATACCCCGTACAAGTTCCTTAGGAACGTGGTGGATGACGTCACGATTGTGAACGCTAAATTCGACTTTGGAGTTGGTAACGGCTTAGGGCCGGTACCCGCCTGAGACGATTTTTTCCTTCATACACTTAATTTTATATGTATTATCATAGATTTTATATCATATCATAATTTTTCTTTAATTTTATGTTTGTATGCAATTTTTGTAGCGATCCGTGAGTTTCATCTATTTTTACCTTATCAGTAACATCAGCATCATACGCCGGTACTCTTCCAAACGGCCCCACAGGAAAACAATCCTTATAGTTATTGAAAATGATCTGAAAATCCTTCATCATAGGCGCGTTGTCATTAACATCGGTGACCAAGATCTCTACTCTGACGTCATTCCATAATGGCGGACTGGCTGCTCTGATGATGAGCTCGTATTTCTTACGAGGACTTTCGTAGTCCAAGTCTACCATTGTAACTAGTTCTGCTTTGTCCGATCCTTGGCGAGTTTCAAGCGAAAAGCTGTTTGAGTCGTCTCCACCTAGTGGAAAAGAAGCCATTTTAGAAAATATAAATTTAATTAATCTAGGTATAACAAAGGAGTTTTGCCCGACTAGGCAAGAAAAAGGGTTATGTTTTTCGAGTGTATGTATGGATGGAGCCTAAATAGTTTGAAGGATTTTAGCTTGTATCGTTAGTTTTTTTTTTTTAAAGACGATTTCCGCATTAGGTTATAAGCCCTGTGTTGCGGGGGACTTTACAAACATACAAGTCACGGACACAAATTACACCCAGACCCGGAACAACAATTTGTGGATCACACAAAGTGGTGTCCCGTGTGGGAATCGAACCCACGACCTCTTGAGTAGCAGTCGGACACACTCCCACCGCGCCACAGAGGTCTCATTTGTCTCAGTTGTGAGATTGACACTGATTACATCAAAATTAGAAAAAGAATTGGCGGCTTTTTGGCGCCAAAAATATTTCAGTTATTAATTTGAAGCAGTCGAGTTTTCTATATTATAATAATTTAGCTAATTAAAATAAAAAAAAATAAAAAATAATAAAAAATAATAAAAAAAACACATTTTAAGAAACTCTACAGTTTATTTGAGCTAATAAAATTCAACAAACAACTTTGGTCGTATTTCGCTCAGAAGAAAATTAGCAGATAAATCGATTTGTGTGTGCAAGGGTGAGTCTCGCACTGGGGTTTCGTTACCCCAAAGAATAGCTGTTATACCTCAGCAGGGGTAAATACTCCCAAGTTCGGATACTACATCATACCTTTAATAGAATAATGTACAACAGCATGTGGTCCCTCATCAGGATCATGAGCATATATCTCTCCTACGGTAGTGCCTATAGGACTGTTCTCTGCGATGTAGAATGTGAGGCAGTCGCTCTCGAACACTGGCGGCGAGTCGTTGATGTCTTCGATCTTTATGTGGACTATCACCTAAAATATTAAAGGGTTAAAATAACCTTTGTTAAATTTTACCCTAAAGACAAGATTAATTGTTTATTAAAAATCTAAATGACAGCACAGTGTTATAAAAAAACTTTATATTTTATAATTGCATGCAGAATTAGAATTAATTCTCATAATTTAAACTGTTATTATTTTATATTTATTTTTATTTTATTTATAAGAATTTGACATATTGAATTGAATTTATATAATTAATGCTATTATTTTATTGTTAACACTTAAAAAAAAATACCTGTTTTAATTTATTTTTATGGATTAGTTATATTTTAAATTGTATTCTAACAAATATTTGTACACCAATCTCATTGGTAGAACTTGGCGGTCGTAACATTATATATGTATAACTTAACATCCTGTATATCATGTTCACAAATAAAAATATTGATTGATTGAAATGATTAGTATAAATTAAGGTTCAAGAGCTTACTTCCTTGAGCAGCGGTTAAAATACATTTAATTTAAGAAAGCCGTGGACATTCAAATCCGAAATTATAGGCAATATCAAAAAGTTGGAAGAAGTAGAAGAGTTTACAAATACAATAATTGCATTTTTTAAAAGATAGAAAAATTTGAAACCCAGATTCAGGAATCGAACCCGAGACTTCCGTAGCCAAACCGGGGCCAGAAGCGAACCTCCTATCTGGACTATGTTACTAGATATCAAATTTTTCTATCTCTTAATTTTTTTTAATTTTGGCTACGGAAGTCTCGGGTTCGATTCTTGAGTCTGGATTTCAAATTTTTCTATCTTTCAAAAATGCAATTATGTATTGTATTTGTAAAGTCTTTGGCAAGAAAAGCCTATAAAAATTACTTAAAAATAGAAGAGTTATTAGAAGAGAGTATATGTATAGATGATAAAACATATTTAAGTAGGTTACTAGTTGCTTATTAAGTACCAGTACGTACTTACTTATAGCCTTCTAGTTGCAATATTAACTAGCATTTTAAGAAAATCTAGAATAACAACCGGTCAAGCAAATGGCTTCATCCAAAAGGGAGGAAGTAGGAAGGAGGATAGAATGAAAGGTTGTAATGTTGGCTGTTACAGTCCCAACCCTTCACCATATTAAAAAAAAAAAAAACCCATAATCACAATATTCACAATAGCCACTGTCAAAGAACTTACGGTAGAACTAAGAGGCGGGGTACCACCATCGATAGCTAGCGCTTTCAAGTCGTACGTAGCAACAGACTCTCTATCCAACGCCTTGTTAGTTCTGATGACCCCCGACGCGGGGTCAACCACGAATGACCCCTCTTCGCGGTCCCGGGGGTCTAGCTCATAGTGCACGCGACCGTTGAGACCCACGTCTGCGTCGGTCGCGCTTACTTGAGTTACTGATGTACCTGTTATGTAAAATCAATGTTTAGAAGATAATCTTTAGATAAATATACTTAACAAACTTCTTTGGATATTTTTTTAATCTGTAATGGTTATAAAAACCATTGTACATGCTTTAATTCCCGTTTCATGTCCCTCGTTTTATTCTTATAGGTGTCTGCGTCTGCATTTCTATACTAGTATTATAAAGCTAATGAGTTTGTGTGTTTGTTTGAACGCGGTAATCTCAGGAACTACTGATTCGAATTGAAACATTATTTCACTGTTGAATAGCCCATTTATCGAGGAAAGCTATAGGCTAGCAATATATATATAACATTACGCTACGACTAATAGGAGCCGAGCAGCAATGAGAAATGTTGCAAAAACGGGAAAAATTTACGCAGACGAAGTTGCGCGGGACAGCTAATTTTTTATAACCATCTATGAATAATTAGCGCTGAGTATTGATGATGAAACATCAAAAGGGAATTCTGAGATTGTGACTACATACAAACGCATATAATTTGACTACAAACCCAAGGTTTACTAGGTTTTAACAGTAAACAATTAATAGCTGAATTCATAGCTGAATTTCATTAAGCTCAATTTGACTGGCCTGTTGGTCTAGTGGTTTGTGAGATTGATTGCTAAGCCGAAGGTCGTGGATTCGATCCCCACCCATGATAAAACTTTGTGTGATGAGCATGATGGTTTATTCTGTGTCTGGGTCTTATTTATCCATAATATGTATGCATTTAGAAAAATATAAGTATCTTAAATCTTAAAAAAGACGACTCCCGCATTAGGGTACAAGCCCTGTGTCGCGGGGGACTTTACAAACATACAAGTCACGGATACAAAGTACACCCAAACTCGGAATAACAATTTGTGGATCACACAAAGTGGTGTCCCGTGTGGGAATCGAACCCACGACCTCTTGCGTAGCAGTCGGACATACTCCCACCGCGCCACAGAGGCAGTCAGCAAGTATGTTTATCAGTTGTCTGGTTTCCAAAGTACAAGCTCAGCTTAGTTTGGGATCAGATAGCGTTGTGTGAGTTGTCCCAAGATATTATTATTGTTAACTTAAGTCATATTTTAAGATCCTTTTGTGTGTAGCAAGGACCTGTCAGTTATTTGTTTCGAAGAAATCACAATCGTGCTTGTCTGGCAAGATAGGAACATTTAACTCGTTTGGCCCTACCACAAAGGGTTGTACCTAAGTATTTATGTTGACCTCGTTCGAATTTATTGCAGGTTTGACATATTTTTCTCAGTTTAACTTACCAACTAAAGCATCTTCCACGATGTTCGCAGTGTAGAGTTGTTGTTTAAAAACTGGAGCGTTATCATTCACGTCCACTACAGATATCTCGACGTCCGTCGTGTCGGAGAGGGACGGCACTCCGCCGTCGCGAGCCGTCACAGTCAACAGGTAGCCTAATGACACCGTAAAATAATGGATACATTTTATAAGGATATGGAACTTCAGTAAGTCCATATAAGACTGCCACTTTGAGGTTTGACGAATATTACTACATATCTATACTAATATTATAAAGCGGAAGAGTTTGTTTGTTTGATAAACGCGCTAATATCAGGAACTACTGGTCTGATTTGAAAAAATATTTTTTTGTTGGATAGCCCATTTATCGAGGAAGGCTATAGGCTATATAACATCGCGCTACGACTAATAGGAGCGGAGCAGCGACGAGAAATGTTGCAAAAACGGGGAAAATTTACGCATACGAAGTTGCGCGGGACAGCTAGTTAGTTTATAAAACCCTTTGAAATCACAATGTGAGCAACTTCCTAAAATTCTGAGAAAGACCAATATCTGAAACTAGCGGCCCGCTCCGGCTTCACACAGGTATGAAATATATGGACGTTAATATACATATAAACCTTCCTTTTTAATCACTCTATCTATAAAAAAAACCGCATCAAAATCCGTTGCGTAGTTTTAAAGATTTAAGCATACCTACATAGGGATATAGGGACAGAGAAAGCGAATTGTATGTAGTGATGTAGTTTACTCACTAAAGACTAAAGGTAAAAGGTATTGTATTATGGAAACATTTAAATTTCCCCAATACTACGCGAATTTCTTGACTTTAGAGTAGCCAGGTTAAAAAAATTGCGGGGAGTAACGCCATATGCATTATTTGCAATAAGGTTGAATGTCAACCACATCTAGAAAATACTTTAGCCAATGCATGATAGCGTTGAACCCATGTTGAACTTCACATTTAGAACGAATTTACTTTGAAATATGTTTTTACATAAAGTTGAATACCCAGAATATCATTTTTTCTATAAATAACTATGCCAAGTCAAATAGAATAGATTTGAAAAATCTTTAAGCAAAAAAGCGTCTGTAAAATTCACTTATTCAAAGAACTAACATGAATATAAAATATGTACAATATGAATAATGTTACGAGCTGCACAGTGTTAAGATAAAAATGGAAACTGTAAAGTTCATTTATTCATAGGACAGCATACAATTTATCACTTTGTAGTTCTTGACGGCGATATATGAATATTAAACTGTGGTTTTGTGTAAAACAGGTGGTTTTTTTACTTAGATATTTTATTCTAAAATATTTATAGTTCACCAACCCTTGGTACGGCGAAAATAGAATAACAAATGAGGCAAATGTGTTTTCTATCAGTCCTCACAGGTTTCTATTATTGTCATTCACCCTAAAGCTCATTATATCAAAAAATTGAAAAACTCAATGTATGGCTACAATCATGTTGGGTTCATTTAAAAATAGTCGTATTTCTCCTAACTATTACAGATATTTGAAGTTTGCTGATAACATCGCAATAAACAACGCCGTTAGTAATATTTTACGTTTTTTTTTAAATCTCACAAATGAACCTGTTTAATAATAATTTAACAAAGACGCGTATGATACGTATAAATACTTACATTCTAATTGCAAATCAATTAATTTTAAAAAAAGCAAATCAATCAATTGAAGTTGTTTTTTTCTGTAACGTGCATCGGTGCACGGTATACTGGGTGGCTACCACTGCTTAAGCCGCCCACAGAAGCGCAGCTGTTGTTCACAGAGCAACATATCTTATAATACAACTCTGAAGCATTATACAAGTTACAACTTACAGTCACAGTGGTGGATCTAGGGAGGGAGAGCTAGGGGACTCTAGCCCAGCCCCCCTTACTTCCACTATTCACCATTTACCCATTTAATTCGTGTAAGAGGTGCAACAACGGCCCTATCTGGTTTAAGCCCCGCCAAACAACAATCCAAGTCAATCTAGTCCTGGCTTACGGTCTAATAGGATATTGAAATTGGCATAAATAAAATTTAAAAAATAATAATACCTATTTCTGAAAAAAACTCACCGCTCATAGTCTCTCTATCCAACAACTTGTTAGTAGTGATAGCTCCAGTTTGCGGGTTGATAACAAACTCCTGGTCGTGATGCGTGACAGCTTCGTTAGATATCTCGGAGCTGAGGCTGTATGTGATCTGTGCGTTGACTCCCACGTCACTGTCTGTTGCCGAAACCACCAGTACTGTTGTACCTGCTGGGGCGTCTTCGAATACCTGGGAATTTTTACTTCTTTAAGCATTTTTTTGGACTAAGATGGCACACTAATCTGTTGTCACTACGACAACAGATTTGTGTGTGGACATTAAAATTAGATGATGAGCTGTAAATATATCTCTAATGGCTGAATATTGAAACGTCAAAAGTCATCATTAACTAACATGGTGTCTATTACCTTAAAACATACCAGAATTATATTTCGAGGAGGGTTTAGTACGGGTGTAAAGGAGGTGAGGGGTTAACTCTAACAATAAATCGTCACTCGGGCAGGAGGGGTTAATCTCTCAAATCCCGTGAAAAAGTCTTATTATTAACATCTCTCAAAATATTAAAAAAAAAAACCGAAGGGACTTCATTGATTACGTTGATGACTATATGATTGTGTCTGTTTAAGGGTATGTTCCGATATGTACTGGAGCACTGTATTATACTGTAAGGTGTGACGTCAATTTAGTATACTGCAAAGCCGTTCCTTTATAATTTGATATACTGGTTTATGTATAAAACGGAACGCAGTTCAGTATACAGTCATCCACGTTTAAATAATTAAAAATTACAACTTATAATACTTATATGATCAACAAGAAAAAAAAAATTGAATATAGTTATAAAAAAATAAATAAAAATATAATATTCAAGGTAATTATCAATTGAATTAATTACATAATGTCTGAATCAATAGAATTAATTTAAATTTCTTATCACTGTTCATCAAATGATCAAAATACTGAGAGTGTCTTACCTCAAAAACGCCAGTGTTCACAATACAAAAATGACGACGATTTATGACGTCACATATTCCCCTAGGATACTGCGGCAGTGTACTTTCAGGCATAACGGAACAATTTTCTCCCCAGTAAAAGCACTGAACAGTGCTCAAAGTGTATGAAACACACCCTAAGTTACAAAGACTAATTTATTACTCAGACGAACTTCATGCATATTTGCTACTGTAGTACTAAATACATAGATATACCTAACAATACTAGAACTCCATCAAAGTTCATCAAAATAACTTTAACATCACTTACCGAAGCCGTATACGGCGCATTCTCAAACACCGGCGCGTAGTTATTCGCATCAGTGATATTAATATGCACCATAGCAGTATCAGACCTCCCCCCACTATCAGTAGCGGTGACGGTGAGCACGTATCGCCTCTCCTGCTTGAAGTCCAGCGGCTGAGCGACCGTGATCAAGCCTCGACCGTTCTGTGAGGTGATGGAGAAGCGACCGCGAGTGTTGCCGCCTGTGATCTCGTAGTGTAGCCTGGAAAAGAGTAAACCATTTAATAATCCAAGATCCCAATCCAAGCTGCCTCTGTGGCGCGGTGGGAGTGTGTCCGACTGCTACGCAAGAGGTCGTGGGTTCGATTCCCACACGGGACACCACTTTGTGTGATCCACAAATTGTTGTTCCGGGTCTGGGTGTACTTTGTTGCCGTGACTTGTATGTTTGTAAAGTCCCCCGCAATACAGGGCTTGTACCCTAATGCGGGAGTCGTCATTAAAAAGAAAAAAAAAGCTACTTAATAGACTCTAAATTAACTAAATTAACCTGTAAATGTATGAACTTTTGATGCGACCATTAACTGGAAAAGTAGCTCCATTTCATAGGGTTTAGTTTATTTTGTTGCATATGTGATATTTTTTTGCAACATTGGTGTGGTGTAAAAACTTGCTCGGCAGCTTCATAAGCTAATTGCTCGGGTTAAGTCGACGTACTTCGACACCGTTCAAAGTTGTGGCAATAGTCAATTGCCAGCATACTCTGGTGTCGCCAGTACCGTAACTAGCAGTTTATGCGCCCGGTACATAAGTGCGCCCTTGGTATTGGTCTTGGTGGTAATTATTGCGCGCCTCCAGGCTCTGCGCGCTTTGCTTGGGCACCGCTAACACCGACCTAACTACGGCGCTGGAAGTAATGATGTCCATGGACAGCGGTAATTACTTATAAACAGGTGAACATCTTGTTAGTTTGTCCCGATAACATAAAGGGGCGTCTAAACGGGCCACTGTTTACGGCAATTTGTGGCAACACTATTGGCAACTAATTGCTCGGCCAATAATGGCAATATGTCTGCAATTGTATGGCGCTTGATTCAGTCTGCTATACGGGCTACACAATCCCGCAACAATAAAATAGAGAGCGACTGATAAAACAACAAAATTGGCCGAGCAGCATTGCGGAAAATCAATCGCTCAGCGATCGTCCGGCAACCATCAAATCAATATTGGAGAGTATTACCATGTTGCCGGCCACAGCATTGCTGCCACAAATTGCTGTAAAACATGGTCCGTTTAGAAAAACACTTCCTTAAAAACAGGTTGCATATTTCCTACCTATTATCCTCATCAGCGTCAGTAGCGGTGAGCGTGACGACGGGCGTGCCAGGTGGCTCGTCCTCAGCCAGTTCCACTTCGTACTGTGGTGGGGAGAAGACAGGGTCGTTGTCGTTTACGTCTTGTACTACCACCACTACTGAAGCCGTCGCTGAGCGAGGCGGGGAGCCGCCGTCTGTTGCTGTTACCTATAAGGAATAGTAAATGTTTGATTATAAAGTTTAAGTTTATCCCTGTAGGAATTGCTGGCTAAGGGTTTAAAGTCAAAATACTTTATTTACTTAGGTTACAAAGTGCAACTATTATGAATGTATGACGAAATTTTCGAATAATATTAGTCTACATTTAATGCTAAGTTCGCAAAAAAAAAGTCCTTGAGAAATGAGCTTGGAAATAAAAACTCATGGCCATCATTTTCAAAGGCCAATTATTTTAATATTCGTTTGAAACTGCAACCATTATTACGTAGGTACACCATGAAATTCAATCAAGCCAATCTATACTAATATTATAAAGCTGAAGAGTTTGTGTCTTTGTTTGAACGCAATAATCTCAAGAACTACCGGTCCGAATTGAAAAATTATTTCATGGTTGGATAGCTCATTTATCGAGAAAGGCCATAGGCTATTTAACATCACGCTACGACCTATAGGAGCGGAGCAGCAATGAGAAATTTTGCAAAAACGGGAAATATTTACGCAGACGAAGTTGCGTGGGACAGGTAGTTTATAAAATAGATAGCCATGCTTGAATTTATAATTAGCCTACTTTGGTGGGGATGAGAGCATCAACCTACGAAAGAAGTATCTTTTGAAGAATACAATTCTTTTGGGGTAAATGATAACTTACCATCAGCTGATACTTCGCCTGCACTTCCCTATCCAGCTGCCCGGAAGTGTACACCCATCCAGATCTAGGGTCTATGGTGATAGGCAGGTCATTGTTGTTATTGTACTCTTTGTCCATCAGTGTGTATGTTATCTCAGCGTTCATGCCTTCGTCCGCGTCGTAAGCTTGCACCTAAACAAAAACAGAACAAGAAATTATTACAAGACATCGACTGTTTTTTAACTACCGGCTAGATGGAGCATGCGAGGGCCCAACTCGTGAGCATGAAAGGATAGTAAAAATTGAGGTCTAGTAACATAGTCCAGATAGGTGGTTTGATTCCGGCAGCGGTTTGGCATACGGAAGTAATTGGTTCGATTCCTGGGTCTGGACTTCAAATTTTTCTATCTTTCAAAAATGCAATTATTGTGTTTATGAACTAAAAATTTATATAGCAGTCAGGCCCACAAGTGAGAAACGGTTTGACGGATTTCGTAAGATTCTTGAAAGATTTCGATGGATTCAACGAAATCTTTCAAGAATCCTACGAAATCCGTCAAACCTTTTGGATTATAAAGCGTGATTTTTAATATATTAAAAACCTCTCGCTCTTGGCTTCTTTAAATTACACCAAATAACTTCGTAACTAATTTTTGAAAATAAAAATTGTATTAACCCTTCACCACCTACCACCTACTTTTGTCACACAACCATTTACTACACATCTGTGAGATCCAGGGGTAAAATCGATGTTTCTTTGTCAGGTTGAGGCCATAAATATCACAATTAACAGTGATTTTACTCCAGTAAAATAGTCCGTAGGTGGTTTAGGTCATAACTCCACAAACAAGTGGTAGGTGATTGAGGGTTAATTTATTAAATATTTTTACAAAACTGATATTACAAAGTTATTTAGTGTTATGTAAAGAAGCCACGAACGGAAGGTTATTAGTTTAAATTATAAATCGTACTAAGAAATGGAGCTCAAAAACATTATACTTCAAAGCGGCGGCAACCGGCTAAGTCATCGGACTCGCAATCATGAGGTTGCGGGTTCGGTCGGGTCAGGTTGAGAGGTTAACAGGATTGCAATGTGGGACCAACAGTCCTACATGGATAAGATATCTTTAAAAAAAACATCCTGGCGCAAAAAGGTAAAACGTGCCTAGTATTTATTTCTTGGCTAACGATAGATAATGCTTTCGTAGGCTGTATGGTCGTTGCTTTCGTAATATTACACTATACAGGTAATGTATCTTATATTTTGTAGTACAGTTGAACATACCTAATGGTGTTTTGTTGCAAACTATCGATAGGTCAAACCTATTGATGCTGTCGATAGTATTGCTTATAGTTAAATACATTATAATAGTTTAATTTAGACGATATTATTGGTAGCGCCATAGAGGTTTTGAGACAAATACTATTCCTAGTACCTACCTAGAATTATGTCAAATAACTGACACTACTTGCAAAATAGAATGCGCCAAAGACTTTACATAGAAGGTATTTATTTGCGAATACCGTCCTACACTTGTGGGTTATGGATATTCGTATGAATGTGAGGGATCGACATAACGACATAACATTTAGGTAGGTACGTAGATATATGAATAGGTAGTACCTACATGCCTTGTGCCTAATAAACTAGGTGTAAAACCATCAAATGTTACATTGTAGTCGCCCGTATACGATAATAAACATTACAATTTATAACGCCAATAAGAATTTTATATCGATAGACATTGTGTAGTTTATTGAGTTGCTGTTGTGATGGATGACTCAACATGTTACGCTGGTGTGATGTATGGTGTTATGTGGTATTGTATTTGATGTCTTATTAACTACAGTCAGCAACAAAGTCACTAGCTTTTTTTTAGATATTAGCTTTTATTTTATTTTATTTACTTATTTGGGAAACAGACAGATGTATTACAGTATAATAGTCTAAACAATAAGATTTTACATCTATACTAATATTATAAAGCGGAAGAGTTTGTTTGTTTGCTTTGTTTGTTTGTTTGTTTGTTTAAACGCGCTAATCTCGGGAACTACTGGTCCGATTTGAAAAAATCCGTTTTTTGTTGGATAGCCCATTTATCGAGGAAGGCTATAGGCTATATAACATCGCGCTACGACTAATAGGAGCGGAGTAGCGACGTGAAATGTTGCAAAAACGGGGAAACGGGACAGCTATAGTAATCTATAAAGAGTTTCCTGAGACTAACAATACATTTTATATTTAAGTACCTTACTATAATATTAGCACACATTGTAGTACGCTTAATATTGAACATAGTATTACGAACAAGTTAGGTACTTAAATTAAGTACAACAACTATTCAAATAATAATGGTAGGTAAATACTTGTGATAGCGTCTAGAAATTTAGGTAAAGAGAACTGAAGGATATCCAGTCTATCATTAGCTTTAAATGGAATTAAAGAATTATATAAAAAAGAAGAAGAAGCCATGTCTAAACAATTATAATTTATAGAACCTTTTTCAATAAAATGTGCACCTTTTGTGACATGGACATTTGTTCAATGCAAATCCTGCGCTGGAGTCGGATAATCGAGAGGTTAAAGGTTCATATCCGTGGATCGCGACCGATCGCGAGCCGCGCGCGGCTTACGACAAGCTGCTGACGCGCGCAGCCGATGCAACAATAGTCAAAGTATGAGTATGTTTGGCGCCGTTTCCGAGGTCTGCGACAGACGCGCGCGGCCAACGACTGACGTAGGCTGCGCGCGCACTCTGACCATTGTCGCATGGCCGTGCGCGTCAGCCGTTCGTCATAAGCCGCGCGCGGCTCGCGATCGGTCGCGATGCACGGAAATGAACCTTAGAGTTTGAATTGAATTAGGGTAGACTACAAAAAGTTACATTTTGAAATCAAGTCTAGCGTAAAAACGTCCTTTTCCACTATAAGGAGTCTGTGGACTTTAAAACATTGCCATTAAATAATTAAAAACTGTGAAAAACCTAACGCTTCGTTCATTAATCGAGCTTTTAAGTTTTAAAAGTTATGTCGTTGACCGTACATACCTACATCGTACAGAAATAAAGAAAATAAAACATCAATACATCAATCAGTCTTGCAAAACTAAAGTAATTTCCTCTTTTATCTGAAACTAGATACTGTTTTATATAAATTTTAACATAACTGTTACTTACTCGAACAATACTGTATCCTGTAGGAACATTCTCGCTGACAGATTCCTGGAACAAGCTGGTGTAGAATCTTGGAGCGTTGTCATTCACATCTTTTACGTTGACAAGTAGCTGGGTTGTGTTAGAACGGGATGGACTGCCCCCGTCTGCAACACAGAGGAACATGAAGTATCTACCCATCAAGGTTTAATGGCTTCCTTTTTTATCATATAGAGATTATACGCGTCAGAGAGAGAGAAGATAGGGTATATCTCTCTTTATTGCTAATAAGAATAACAAACAGATACGGAGATATATAAAAATCTGTAGCTAATGTACCGAGCTTTAAATAAAATACGTCAATTTTTATGAATTATTATTAAAATAATAGTTATTGAAATTCGAAATAATTTATTCAAATTGGCTATGTTGCGAATTGAATTAAATAAAAATTAATTCGAATCCCAATTTGAATACCAAATGTACCGCGTAACTTTTATTGTTAAAAGTTTAGCGCGTGATCTCTTCTTTTAAACTTTGATAGAGAGTTATGCTTTTTCTCAATATTATTTAAGTTGCTGAAGTCTAATTAAGCATAGTTTCTTTCATTTAAATAAAGTTAGCTGCAACTAATTAGGTTCAATTATATTAAAGTTTTAGTATTGGAAAGTTACGAATTGAATACAATTATTGTGAGTTCGATACCAATTAGTGTTAGTGAGTGCTAAGCCGGAGGTCGTGGGTTCGATCCCCACCCAGAATAGGACTTTGTGTGATGAGCACGATGGTTTATTCTGTGTCTGGGTGTTATTTATTTATAATATGTATGTATTTAGAAATATATAAGTATGTTTATCAGTTGTCTGGTTTCCATAGTACAAGCTCCGCTTAGGTTGGGATCGATTTCAAAGAAAGTGGTGGATTGACTGTTTCAGCCTGAATTGGGTTTATAAACCGTAATAAATAAAACATTGATTGATTGTTTGTAGGCAAAACATCAATTATTTTGGGAATTACTTATATACTTCTATCAAACAAGTCTGTACTTACTCTTGACTGTAAACATTACTTTCAAAAAAAAAAAATGGTCGTTTTAAAGTCAACCATACCATAAAATTGATGACATATAGTCATTCGCGTTGCTGAGCAACCAATCAATTACGTGACTTTTTTTTAGACATTTTCGTGAGAGCAGTGGTCACCACTTAGTGGTCATACTGTAGTGTACAATATTATACAGCTGAAGAGTTTGTTTGTTTGAATGCGATAATCTCAGGAACTACGGGTCCCAATTGAAAAAATATTTTACTGTTGGATTGCCCATTTATCGAGGAAGGCTATTCGACCAATAGGAGTTTTTGCAAAAACGGGGATAATTAAAGCATACGAAGTTGCGCGGGTCAGCTAGTTGATTTATAAGTAGTTATCACGTCAAATATACTTCAGTATTATTCTCCCTACCGAGGACATATACTTTACCTTGGGCCCTTATAACAAGTCGATAGCTCCTCACTTGTTCGTAGTCGAGTGGTTTTACTAACGACACGTCACCGCTCAAGCTGTCTATAGAGAACTGCATCTGAGTGTTGCCTCCAATGATGGCGTAGCGTATTGCTGCGTTTGAGCCAACGTCTGCGTCCGTAGCCCTGGAAAAAATGCAATGTATTAGGAATTCAGAAACTTTTTTAGGTTCCGTAGTACACGAGGAACCTTTATAGTGACCGTCCGTTTGTACGTCTGTCTGTTACTAGCTTACCTTGGTAATAGAAATCTGTTAGTGCAATCTCAATCAAAAAAAAAAAAAAAAACCATTGCAATCTGCTCGGTCGCCACTAATTACTGGTCCCTAATCTATACTAATATTAATACACACTTAATACACACTTGACTACATAATACACACTTTTTTTTTTTTATAAAGACGACTCCCGCAGTAGGGTACAAGCCCTGTGTTGGGGGGGTCTATACAAACATACAAGTCACGGACACAAAGTACACCCAGACCCGGAACAACAATTTGTGGATCACACAAAGTAGTGTCCCGTGTGGGAATCGAACCCACGACCTCTTGCGTAGCAGTCGGACACTCTCCCACTGCGCCACAGAGGCAGTCAAATATTATAAAGCTGAAGAGTTTGTTAGTTTCTTTGTTTGAACGCGGTAATCTCAGGAACTGCTGGTCCGAATTGAAAATTTATTTTTCTGTTGGGTAACCCATTTATAGAGGAAGACTATAGGCTATATAACATCACGATAAAACTTATAGGAGCGGAGCAGCAATGAAAAATGTTGCAAAAACGGGGAAAAGTGACGCATAAGAAGTTGCGCGGGTCAGTTAGTAAAAAAATATGATTACTTCTTTATTTCGTCGTTGTTGATGATTAGAGTCTAAACATTTTTTGCTAATGAAATAACGTTGATTTTATAATTAAATTGTAAAAAAATACAATTCGTAAACTAATTGGGTTTACTTATAAATTTCTGTAGACAACACAACTTTATTATTTCAACAAATTCGTATCGTAGAATTGTTATTTTATATGAAGACCCTTAATCAGAATTTGAATATTTATAATACTTACATAGGTAGTATATGTAGGTACTACACGTTATATAGGTAGATATACAATACAAGGTGTAACCGAAAAGTGTGGTCATATTCAAGTGTTGGTATGTACCCATGATACTGAGCGCACATACCTACTTAAAAAGATCTATGCCATAATACCTAATCCAATCAATTTTTGTTCAAGGGGAGGTATATTACTTATACCATACGACTTTCGCTACTGAAATTTGACAAAAAAAAGTGCTATAAATATGTAATAATAATGCAATTGGTTATGGCGCCATGGTAGGTGCAATACTGACAAAATACACTATCCGCTGCTGAAATTTGACCACGTATTTCTGATACATTTTGCCCGTGACTTCTGCAAAGATTTCAGTGCTCGAAAGACGGGAGAGTAACTTACACAAAGGCTTGCAATTAATATTCAAACTACGAATACTTAATATTGAAATAAATTCCACTAAAATGCACCGATAATAATATTTTACAAATTAGTCACATCTGTGCAACGAACAATAATGTATTTCTAGCAATTTATCGACCACAATGGTCAAATGAAATATTTATAGTTTCAGTTGAACGTAGTAAAACAATAAATAAACCTTTACTACTGAAACTATTTCAATAAAGATTTATGGCGATACAAATTTTGAACACCAGACGGCCGGGACATTGTACCTAGGTATGCTAGGAATACGAACCTTGCCAAGTCAGGGAAAATATTGCTTTATTGGAATCTGGTATACCTAGCAATATTTCCAGGTAGTTTGGAAATAAGGATATGTTTATTTATATTTTAAAACTAGCTGTCCCGGCGAACTTCGTACCGATCCGTTTTTTTGGTTATTTCCTTATTTTTTTTTACGTAAGAACCTACTACATAGTATTACAAAAAAAAAAGAAAGAATGAAATCCGTAAAGTCAAAGGAAAAGGGGATTAATTTTTGTATACAGATAAATAACTATTGAAAGATTGGCGCAAATATCTGTCTTACTTAGATACCTAGTCCGTTGCATCATAGATAGCGTCGATACGCAATATATTTCAAATATATAACTAGTTGTAGCCCGCAGCTTCGCAGCTAAACAAATAATACTCTCAGTGTAATGCCCCCTTAACTGGGGACCTTCTCTAATTCAATGAAAACGAAGTTTCGATAAAAAATGAGGTGGTAATTAAAATACAGCCATGAACATTTATTAATCCACTCGTTCCAGAAAATATATATGGGTTCGAACTTCTTGTGTTTATCCAAAAAAATATTAGAATAGTCCTCGTAATCTTAAGAAATGTAAGTAAACGAAAATTCTACAATTTCGTTGTAAAGAAAGAGAGTAGGCCTACTGGTACGATTTGATTAATAGCTATCGAATACTGTTAATATCCTCAGTATTTTGTATCTACAATTAAAATTACACCTTTGCTATAACTATCACTAACGCCTTAGTGAGTAAGATTATTAGGTACTAACTTAAGATAGTACATCCATTGTCTTTGAATAAAGTGTCATTCTGTTGCGAATATTCAACAACGTATTTTAATAGGTTTATGGGCCTCTCCCGAATTTATCAGTTATTTTGTTAAAAATATATATAATATTTTATAACAGTAGATGACAACTTCTTTGCCAACTACTCATATTAAGTCTACCATTTTAGTTGTCGGCAACACAAACTTTTGTCCCGACTTGATTCATCCCATTCTGAATAAAAGGAGCTGAAAACTTTCTGCGCTTTTATGAAAATTTTATAAATAACAAGAATAGGTTATGTTTTGTAAATAAACTAAAGCATGATACCGAAATGCTCGTAGAATACGTTCCAGTTTCCACTTTGTGGTTCTAATCGGATTTCATTTGCTTTGTTTTTAAGTACATTTACATACATTGCAAAGACCTTTGTTAAATGCAAATATCAGGTGGAATTATGACTTTGCATGCACCGTTTTTTAAGCTAATCTCGAACGAAAAGGTACAATAAAGTTCACTTTATTACATAAGTATAATTAAAGTACTTAGGTACCTATTATTTTTGTAGGTATTTTTATAATGAATAACGAGCAGAGTAGAGTTATCAGATAGTGTGATTTGTAGGTACACTGTATACAATTTAAAAGTTTTACTCGTAGTCAATACTAGGAGTTATTTTATGACACGGTTGAAAAAGTGAATTGATGCTGCTAGTATAGTAACGGTCTCCTAATCGATGTCGGTTAGAGACTAGCCAACTACGCATAAGATTTTGTTTTTTTAATAGATAAGATAACTAGCAATGTGGGATTGTGGTCCCACATTACTAGCAATCCTGTTAACCCCTCCAGCTAAGCTCTATGGCTTATGTGAGGAGTGGGTTCACGTCGGTAGTATAATGGCCAGGATTCGAAGCCACGACCTCACGATTGCGAGACCGATGCCTTAGCCATTAGGCTACCGCCGCTTTAAAATAAATCATATTATAGTGCACAAGTTCATGAAAAGGTCGAGTACTTGTTTGTACTGGAACAATACTATTGTGACCAATTTAAAGAACACGTACAAAACACCTATAATACCAAAAGTGTTAGAGAAAGAAAACTAGTCCGACATTCAGTCAACAACTATTATGGCGAAAGAACCAACAAGTACTTGATTCCAACAATATTTGAAAAAATAGCCTGGCTTAGATATGATAAAGACAAATTGAATAAATATCGCTTGAAAAATAAATTACGACATTTTTTACTGTCTGAGTTCGCCAACATGTAATCAATTTGGAAAATTGTTTGTAAGTAACTTATACGATTAATTGTAATGTATCTACTAGAATATTTATTTTTTATCTTAGCAAGTAATTAGGAACTAGTTGCAAGGTGTGAAACAAGCGCTAATCCCGCCGACAAACTGTTACACAGTTTGGCGGGATAAATGTTTATGTAGTTTTTATGTTCCAATAAATGTTTTTATTATTATTATTATTATTATTATTAAAGTGTATGTGCAGACACAAGTGTACCTACTCTCTATTCCGTCACTGTCATTGCCCGATGGGACGGAAATCCAACACGAGTACAGGGAGATTAAACCGACGGCTTAACGTGCACTCCGAGGCACGGAAGGGTTATGACCCTATATATGGACCCACAGTGGTAACGTTCCTAGGTTCGATCACCACTGTGTCAATAGACTATAGTAGTCAATAGTCAATATTTCTGTACTGTACCTTAATTATTATGTAGTGTGCGTTATCTCAATGAATAAATAAGTTTTTATTTTTTTTTATTTTTTATTTTACTGTCTTAAGGCTATCGGACCGCATACATATTGGATGTGCGGGAAATGGTAATATACAGCTTTTACCTGTGTTTTTGGTGTTAACGTTGATAAAACTTTTACTCTGGGTTAAACCCATCTCAAACAAAATCCTGCATTCCTAACCGGGGTCAAAAGCTACCAAACCTAAATTCTCAATCGACTGTTCTTCCCTTATATTGTACTAGCGGACGCCTCGCAGTTTCACCCGCTTAGTCTCCGTTCCCGTGGGAATACAGGGATTAAAATAGCCTATGTCACCCGGGGTTAGTGTAGCTTCCCAACGGTGAAAGAATTTTTGAAATCGGGTCAGTAGTTTTTGAGTTTATTCATTACAAACATACACACACACAAAAATACAAATCTTTCCTGTTATAATATCGGTATAGACTAGATTTCGCACGCGGGTCCGCCCGCTTGGATGTCGGTTATCGCGATAAAGACTATCCCATGTCCTTCCCCGGGACTCAAACTATCTCCATACCAAATTTCATCTAAATCGCTTTAGCGGTTTAAGCGTGAAAATGTACAGACAGATAGAGTTACTTTAACATTTAGAATATTAGTTTGGATTTACTTACTTGATCCTTGCTATGATCGGGTTGTCAGCAACACTGATGTCCTCGTCTACCGTGACGGTGTATGTCTTCTCGCTGAATTGCGGGTAGTTGTCGTTGTCATCCAGAATGTTCACATGAACAGTAGCACTGTGGATAGAAATGTGGCATTAATAAACAGACAATTTTCTAAAATCACTACAGATTTTCCTAATCAGGTGCGGACACAAGGGGAGCGGGGTAACAGGGCACTTGCCCCTCCCCCCTTTGGGGTAATTTGAGAATTTTGACACTAGATCGGAGTTTTAGGCAGGCAATTGCCTCCCCCTCGCTGGTGGTGGATATGGTGTACCGATGTTGAATCAAATGAGCCATGCGAGCGACCCACACTTGACCGGTTGAGTGAAATATTGCCCCCCCCCCCCACCAATACAATGTTCTGGATTCGCGCCTCTTCCTAATATTAACCAAGTCATTCTACTATAATCTAATAGAGGCTTCTTTCATGTTAGCTACAATCTATTTACTAAACACAAGTGCACGACGTGTATTCCTGCATCAAATTTAGGTAGGTACTAAAAGACCGAAAAATGAAGACTACTATCCGCTACGACCAATAGGAGCGGAGCAGAAATGAAAAATGTTGCAACAACGGGGAAAAATTTACTCTATTAAGTTGCGCGAGCCTAAAGTTCCTACCTACGTTTAAATCACGAATGGAGATTTTGATTTAATTGAGTAATGGCCAATGCATGAAATTGAAGGAAACTTATTGGCCCTACACACGTCCAAAACACTAAACAATGGTCCTAAACCCTAATAAAATAAATCACAAATAAGCATAGAAGCACTAACCCTACATAATACGTGTGCGGAATCCAACCCAAATAGGCTATTTGATTACTTAATCAGTAACTACAGTGTGTAGGTGTATTCGGTAGACCGACCACAAACAAACGGTATTGGGAATAGGGTGTGTGTAGGTACATAATTACGTATGTAAGACCACAGAATACCGAGAGTGCAGAAGGCACAACCTTCAGATCTTTACTCGAGTGACGCACACTTAGATCTAAGCCATGGGCCGTCTTGATGGGTACCACAACAGTATCAGTAATTTTTTCGCGAAATAGTAATATTAACGCATCACTGTGTTACAATTGAAGGGCACTGTAACATGTGTAATTACTGGGCAAATCAGATTTACGAACTAATAAGGTTGATAATCTTTTATTTGTTCACATTATAAAATTTTACACACTACGGGTCTTCATCGCGTGAATAATTTAAGGTAAAATACTTTAACCCGTGACCACGGCTGTTGCAATACGGTCCGAACGTCGGGCAATTAACAATGTATTTTACCTTAAATTATTCACACGTTTAAGGGTAGATTACGCGAAACAGGGTTCGGCTCTCTCAAAAATGTATATAGAAAACTTTAATATTAGGACACGAAAAAAATTGTGTCACTAGTCAAAGAGTTTTTCTAGTAGATGAAATAAAGAAATTTAATGATATGTCTTAATGTAACGTAATAAACCTTGAAGTTGCGGAAAAATGCAAAAACGAGCATTTTCGTATTGTCATAGTCATGGCGTTCGTAATCTACCATATTTACGAACGAATATTCTACTTTATTTTGACCTTCGCTCCTGCGCACTGTGAAGTAATGGTTGTGCGCGGAAGAGCGAGGCCGGCGATCGTGTCGCTGTGTACGTAGCGCTGAATAAATAATTCTCTCAGTATAATGCCCCCTTAAGACCCGTAGTATATATAATTATATTACGAACTAATGTCTCAAATGAGGAGCGCAGTGCGGTGATGTATAGATCTTTGCCAAACAAGGATTGAGGTGTCACAGATACTGTTATGAGCGACGCGTGACGCTCGCCATCAGACACACAACCTGTTCGTTCGTCTCTTCATTTCCTATTTATAATAATTTTTTTGGTGTATTTTGTTAGAAAGGTGCGCTCCGATTCTGCACTCGTGTGTCAAGGTTTTCTTCTGTTCTCTCGGCATTCTGTGGTAAGATGTTGTTAACGGTTTCATAGTAAAACAGGTCGAATATCGCGTGTACTGATAAATTCATGACTATTGTGATCTCCTAGGTAATGTTTAACTAATCTGTAAAGGCCTACGTGGTGCTTCAGTATGACCACGACGTAATAACAATTTAATAATTAATTCAGCACTTGTGTCATCAGTCAGAGTAGATCGTAAAACCATAGTATAACTTGGTCCTTCACTATCTTTTTTTTTTAGTTTTCGCGTCAAGCCCGCGCTTTTAACTGTCAAAATCTTGACATAATGGTATATAGAGAGCTTAGAAATGCATCGCTTGCGCGCGGACATCTTTGAGCGCACCGCGCATGCACCCATTCGCGCGGGCATAGCGATTTGCTTTGCTAAAATTCAGGAGTGGTAACACTTTCCTCATAGAAGACCAACCATTGGTTTGTAACGACGTATATAAGCTTTGTTTAAGTTTTTGGCAGAGATAGTATAATAGACCGAGAGGAGAGCTTCCGTCAGTCAGCTGGATTCCTTAGCGTTTGACGTGCAGGACTATAATCGGCTGCTGACGGCATCTGTTACATAGTTATATTGACTGACTAATGTTATGTGATTCTGTTAATATTCTTCACCGGATATACTAAATTTTAGATCACACATTCGATAGCACGGGCAGATCGAGCACTGTTAACGAATATTACTTAAACGCATGACTGACGCGCTTGGTTACAAAATTACGCATGACTGACAAACGTTAAACTTATTTTGAATTAATATACTGCTAAAAACATTTTTTTAAGTTTTATAATGCAGTTTCACGATTTTAGTTCATTCAAAAAAATGAACCAGCTTCTGCCCCAAACCCTAAGGAATCCTGTGGTATTTCTTTAACATCAAAAAATCTGCCTTTATAAGGTGCTTTAATTTTTGGCGCTCCATCTTGAGGGACTATTCATGTTTAATGTTACATAAGATTTTATATATATATACATATATTTCACTATATAATTTCTATACTTGTTCACTTTAACTAAATTTTCTAAATTAAGCAATTTCTTGTTCTACGTATCCTTCCAATTTAAGAGATATAATTTGATTATTATTCAATTTTACTTTTCGGCACTGAAGGCTATTTGTAAAGAGCCACATATTTATATGTATTATAACTTTATACAGGATGTAACAGGAAGGTATGGTCATATTCAAGGGTTGGTATGTGCCCATGATACTGAGTGCACAGACCTAATTTTATCAAAATAGGAGTATTTTTTTTTTTTATGTATTTGAGATATTTTTTCATTCGTTTATTTATAAGTGAAAAGTTATTAATTAAAAAAAGTATGATTTCAAAAGTTCTATGTCAAAATAATCCAATCGAATTTCGTATCAGGGGAATTCTTATGCCATATGCCTTTCACTACTAAATTTTGACAAAAAGAATATGCTTTAAGTAGGTATGTAATAATAATGCTACCAGCTATGGCACCATGGTAGGTGCAATACTGACAACGTACACTATCCACTGGTGAAATTTGACCACATCTTTTTGTTACACCCTGTATGTATTTATTTATGTACCTGTCTGTACCTACCTACTATCGTGATTTGTTGTAGTATTCATAGACTATGACTGTACTTGTGAATTTATTATCTCATTTTGAGTGTTGCACTATGACTCATACTGCATCACTTATCATAATAGAGTTAACAAATCCACAAGAACGATCTTTTGACGTGATAACGTGTTATAATTCGATGACGGGATGCACGCACGAAAAAGTGTCACGTAACAATGGTCACGTTATTAATGGGTTGCTAAGCAGTCACGTGGCAACGGTCACGATATTGACACCAATCATGCTAGCAGCAACCATGCTAAGCAGTCACGTTATTAACTGGTTGCTAAGCATTCCGAATGACGATTCCGCCTGCTTATAGGCTGAAGTATTGTGGCCGTCGGCCCCACGCGCCCGGGTTCACTAAAACTGTCACCAATGTTTCATCAATGTTTCGGCGATTGCAGCGACTTGCGATACAATTTTTTTTTTTTTTTAAAAGATAACTAGCATGGTGGGTTTGAGTCCCACATTACTAGCAATCTTGTTAACCCCTCCAGCTAAGCTCAAAGGCTTGTGTTAGGAGTGGGTTCACGTCGGTAGTATAATGGCTAGGATTCGAACCCGCGACCTCACGAATGCGAGACCGATGCCTTAGCCATTAGGCTACCGCCGCTTCTATTTGGAAAAAAAGAAACTGTCACCGGTATGTTTGTTTATTACAATGTCATCAATGTTATGTAAAATTATCGTCTGTAAACCAACTTTACAGACAACCATTTTTTCGGATAAAAAAGGATTGTTATAAGTTATTCGTTACTCTATCGAGTAGAAAATTATCATTAACCATCTCTATAACCTATTTAACTTAATGCTTCTAACTTCAATATGTACAAAGGAAAACTAAAGTATCGATTTGAAAAGCCTCTATTCCCACTCTCCAATTTCTAAGGTAATTCTGTCGCAGTAGGTAATCTTAAAAAGGTACCCAACACGAATCTAGATTATATTAAATTACGCCCCACTAAACTCCCAATAGACATCCTCATTGCGGTTCAAAGAAATGTTTACTTAAAGGAACAAAAGCTTACTTACATTTTAAGGGTCATCTGACCTTTATTAACCTATATTCGGTTCTGAACGTTTATTTTACAAAGCTTTTGTATGATAATGATAATGAACGGAGGGATAACGCGAGGGCCGTTTTGCTACTTATTCCCTTAAATATCAAAGGTCAGTTAATGTCCGTTATATTATGTATTAGCTTTTCCCATGGCTTTTCCCGCGTGGGTATTAGTTTAGTTATCGTGATAGAAAGTGGACAGCTTCAATAAAGGTTCATTTCCGTGTATCGCGACGTGCGGCTGATTCGACAATACTCAGAATAAGAGAATAAATGGCGCCGTTTCCGAGGTCAGCGACAGACGCGCGCGGCCGATGACTGATATAGGCTGCGCGCCCTCTCTGACTATTGTCACATTAGTCGTGCGTGACGCGCGCGGCCGACGACTGATATAGGCTGCGCGTCCACTCTGACTATTATCGCGCGTGACGCGCGCGTCCGACGACGTCCCTCCAACACAAAGACCAGGTGAAGTGATAGTCCCTGGCGAGCAGCGACCCAACGGATAACTTTTTTTTTTGTGAAGTTATTAAGTGTAACTGTTAGGCTATGTACATCCTTGCGCGGTCGTGCAGCGAGCGTGTGCTCCTAACCTAGGTGTACCTACGTTGCCAAACTTTTGGTAGCGAGACTAACAAAAAATTGACTACTGTGATATGAGTAAAACTCCATTATAGCGATTCAGGATTTAACGCGAGCTGTCAAGTGTCATTTTATTTTTGAATGTTATATGTGGGTACCGCTTACGAAGTTTTATATTCTCTTTGGGTACCGACATCCCTATAAATATGAAACACCAGCGCAAAGAGCATTAGGATTAAGCACAAGAAGGAAAGATCTGAGAGCTCCTCTACGAACAACATGAAATGTGGCAATGCATGTGTGTCTGTATCAGGCCCTTAAACTATACATATAACTCTTTGTCAGTTGAGTGGAAAACTATTGATAGTCCAAATATTTTCAAAAATAGGCTAAAAATCCTTTTGCTGAAAGAGTGCTATTATTTTATAGATGACTTTAAGTTTTAGTAATATTATATTATTATTCTAATATCTCTATTAATATTGTCTGAATTTAATTATTATTGTTCTCTTATTATTTATTACTATTATTTTTATTATTGTGTTCTATTTATATGTATTTTTTATTGCCAATGGTTGGCAGACGAGCCAGCGCTCATGGACTACAGGAATGTCGGGGACACACCCAAGCCGCTGCCTACCGTGAAGTGAAAACTCTCTTTAAACCTCGTTTGAAGAAAGACATGTCGTAGCGCTATGGAAACACCGCAGCAGGTAGTTCATTTCAGAGTCTACACGTACGTGGAAGAAAAGAACGCCGGAATAAATAAATCAATCAACCGCCACAAATGAATACTTACGTGCTACTCAATCTGTCAGATACAGGACTAGCTTGATCAGTTGCCTTAACAATGACGGTGTATCTCGCCACTTTCTCCCTGTCCAGTGGGGCTCTGGTCAGCAACGCTCCACTCCGCCCATCTATCCTGAACACATCTTGAGTGTCGATCTGTTCTGTGTCGATAGATTCGTTTGTGTCTTCAGGGTTTAGGGTTTCTGCTGTCACTGATTCGATTGAATATTCCACCTGCAAATAAAAACACCATTTATTTTTTATTACTAGCAATATTGTTAACTCCTCTAGCTACGCTAAATAGTTTGTGAGAAAGAGTAGGTATTATAGTGATTAAAATTCAAACCCGCGTCCTCTCTATTGCGAAACCGACGCTTTAACCACTGGGATATGCTAGTGGTTAAAGCATCGGATATACGTTTATTGATTCGAATTCTTTCACTTAATACGTGAGTTTGTTTGTTTGAACGTGAATTGAAAAAATATTTTACTGTTGAATAGCCCATTTATCGAGGAAGCTTTAGGCTATATAACATCACGCTACAACGAATAGGAACGGAGCAGCATTGAAAAATGTTGCAAAAACGGGGAAAAGTTACGCAGACGAAGTTGCGCGGGTCAGCTAGTAAAATATATAAGTAGTTCCCTATGTTTTCAAGATTTAAAATAGGTAAGTAATGCATTAAAAATATTTTTTAAGACTGCTTTAGGATAACTTAAATTAATTTTCTAGTATAGTAAAATATATTGGATATTTTACTATACTAGAAAATTAATTTAAGTTATCCTGAGTAGGTAATAAAGCTAATCCTCATTAATGCTCTGTGTTCGTTGGTTCGCGTATAAGAAGTAGACCAAATAAACGACTCAATTGACTAGACAATAAAAGTAAAACAAGAAAACTCGTCCAATTAACAAAGTTTTAATCTTAAAACAAGTGCCTATGAAATGTGAAAACCACAATAATTTGAACTTGGTTAATGAACGTCGAGTACGCAAGCAGTTTTATTCTTTGCCCTAGTTTTCGTGTCAAGAGAAGTCGAGATTAAGCTACAATTGCAAACTTCTAGATAGACTTAACTCTTTAAAACCTAGTTAACAATATTTTGTTCAATGGTTCGTTAGTTTAATATTTATTTCGAAGTATTCTTCCAAATAAATATTTAACTAACGAACCATTCCTATTTTTTGTAGTTTTTTGACCTTTTCTCTAATTTCAGTAAAAAATATAAGGTCCAGTCTTTTCTAAAAATATAAGTAGTTTAGATAAATTAATAAAAACCCAAATTAAGTCGGGTTACGCGTCTGTAGATATCCACTACAGACGCGTAACCCAACTTTATTGCATATTAATGTGTTAGCAAATTCTAAATTTCAATAGTAAGTTACTGTAAGTATATCGACAACATTACAATACGAATAAGTACCTACCTACAGCAAATTCTCTCTAAAAACCACTCATTACATTTCAGTAATGTGCTGTATTCAAAGAGCATAAAACCACTGTATTCTAATAAAAAAACAAATTTCCTAGCTTCAGAAATCAAATACTTGAATGAAAAACGGTAGCCTAAATGAAACTATTCTGCGAGCTAACAGAAGACAGGTGTTCTGGCACGGTGCCATTCATTTAGGAATATTTACGTTTATCATGGGTACTGAGCGACGCGACGGAAGAAAATACTGTGGAAAAATCGTCAAAAAACATGATCTTTCCTTTATATATCTTTTAAGAAGTTTCACTAATAACAATAGCTACAACGCCGTGTTCGGCACAACGACAGCTTCAAATCTTTTGCTAAAATGTGACTTAGGTTGTTTAGCTTTCTGGTGTGCTCTCCAGTGACTTGTGTAACCTATCTTCGCGGTAAATGTACGCTTGTATAATTCAGCACGTTCGTAACATTCTAAGTCTTATAAATGCCGGTGGTCTTTATATCATCCTTTTTATAGTTTAGGGTACACATTCTTTCTTTTTAAAACGCATTTAAGAGATATGGCTACATAAGTAGAAATATATAAGTAATAATTGTTTCCTAAGTAACGCGAACAATGTTTGTAACACAGAATGGTTTATGACAGAATAAATTGACATATAGACATGGCTACCTGTATAGCCATGCTTGTTATTTTAATTTAAACAAACCATACCCAAGTACCTACTTCTATAATGACAATTTATTCTGTCATAAATCATTCTGTGTTACAAACTTTGTTCGCGTTACTTAGGACACAATTATTACTTATAGATATGTCTACTTATGTAGCCATATCTCTCACATTCATATTAAGCGGTTCCTGTATTCATCTCAACCACTGGCTAAAACCTGCCACAGCGAGGCATCCATAAATATCTCGAAGAAGGTTCAGTATGCAATACTTGCCTCGGCATTCTTTCCAATGTCCTGGTCTGTAGCTTTGAGAGTGAGGACTGTAGTACCAGGGCTGGCGCCTTCCCGTACGGATGATTCGTATTGTTGCATCTCGAAGACTGGTGAATGATCGTTGCAGTCCAGAACATTGATCTGAAAAGATTGATATACTTAATATAGGATCAAAGTTTTCTGGAATATCTTGCGAGATACCAGGAATTGTTAGTCCAAGAAGGCCCGTGTCAAATAGTCGAATCATTAAAGTTCTCATATAAAATTTTATTCAACAGGAGATTAACTATTAAGTAGTCAAATGTCGGTGTACCTGAACATGAAATCAAATACGATACGAGCTTACCTGCAGTGTAGTAGTACCACTTCTAGGCGGAAAAGTGTCATCCTGCGCAACTACTCTGAAGTAGTGCACATCCAACCTTTCTCTGTCCAACCTCGCCTGTGTCGTCACAACACCAGTTCTGGAGTCCACCGCGAACATACCAGCTGACCGCGAGTCCAAAAGACTTGACATTGAGTATGTTACCGGACTGTTTTCTGGATCTCTGTCATGGAAATAAAAAATTAGTTAGTGCAATACTTCTTTTGTATTTTGATGGACTACCCACATCGTAAATGATCGTTAACCTAGAAGTAGATCTAGGAAGACATCAAAACTACTCATTCAATTCGACATTTCTTAAAAGAAAATAAATTGAACTGGATTTACTTGTCTTTACCTTGACCCAAAAATGCCAAGTGAAATTTGTTTTCTCGGTGTTACGTCACCAAAAATATTTCAAACACCCCAAGAAAAGTAACCTAAATATATATAGTAAATCACAAGGGGAACATAAATCACTACTTTTAAGACGTGAATTACGATTTCTTTTTTACTTTAGTGACAGGTGTTTCTAAGCTTACTCTAATTTAAAATACGAGAAAGAAAATAATTCCCGTTTCGTACTTCAGGGGTGGATGGCCACGGCAGCTGTTCTACACGAGTCATTGGTTCAAAATGGGTAGTTATGGGGGGGTTACAATGACATGTGCCTATTATACACGCGACTCAATTAATAGGGACGACGTTATAGGTAAATAGTTGTGAATGTGAACTCCTTGAGGCGTTGTAAAGGGTCGCAGCCATTTTGTGTTACATAATAATTAGATGATAGATATTTGAACAGATGAATTGGGCTGTCGGTCAAGTACCTACCTAGAAGACTTGCCAACAAACCACGAGATACCGACGGCAATAGTTTATTATCTAAGTACACAATTTAATGTGTGTTGCAAATACACTGTATTTTATGATCTCCAAGGAGTCGTAAGTCGTAGGTTTAGTAGTTTAGATGACCTATGATCGCAAATCAAACGAGAGCGGAAGACGATTTAATACGGCCGTCCTGTTGTAATAACAACTAGGTACATATTATCAACTATCGGCGGCAACAAAGTGCAGCGGTTGTCTTCAGAATGTTCTAGATATGTATCTAGGAACCACTAAACCACCCTCTTAAAATTTCACTCATTGAAATTCCTTTCGTTAAGGCGTCATAACATGCCTTTTGTTTTGTTAATTTTTGTTTCATATCTCAAGAATATAATGAGTTCATTATGTAACCTTTTCATATTGCAATCGATCGGGTTTATTCACCCTACGGCCTACGGTATATATTAATCGCTCCCGTAGCAATTTGTCCAAGTGTTTGAAATATTTATCTGTGTTATTGAACTGTCATTGATGCCTTTGAGTCAAAGTAATCGCGTAATAAATCATATTCATTTTCATCAGATATATCAAATAACAAGAAATTAAATATAAATATCGTATGATGTATGTAAATGAATTGAATTTTAGAGGTTTTATTTACCTAGACATGGCATTATTGGATGATTTTCGAGATATTGTTCTTGTCAAGTTCAAAAGGTCGTTATCAATACATTTATTAAAATTAAAGTGGCTGCTAATAAATACTATCGGATCGGGTAATTTTAGTAACGGCTGGAAAAAAATTGATGGGACTTGCACTCACAGGGGTTTTATTCATGTTGACTAAAATGTGCGGTGGCAAGTATAGTAGGGTCAAATCTTACTCCTTGCAAGTATCTTTAGGCAAACAGTATTCTGTTTGCCATAACGTTAGCATCCGCTTTAAATTACTCTGCCCGCGTTTGCATTGAAGGATTGAAGGATTTCCAGGATTTCGGAAACTTAACAAATAGTTTTTTTTTTTGTCTAAATATCACGAGGATCACGTTGCGACAGAATTGCTGCTAGTTTTACATCACTCTTGGTTTCATGCCCAACATAATTTGACACTTGGTGTAAATCTGACAGGGTACGATCTTGTAAATGACCGCGTCATCATGTTAATTGGTAATATGGCGTATGTCCGCGTTCAATGGCTCATTGGCCCCGCGACAATGGTTCCGGAGCCCATAAAATAGATGGGACCATAAAAGCTCAGAGCTTAAACTCAATTAAAATTGATAGTTTACAACTAGGTGTCATGTTCTGTACTAAAAGATGTTCATTAGGGTAATGCCCACGTCCTGTTTGTTTGACGGAACTTAGAATTAGGAGATGTAGAAAACATTTGTCATCATCAATTGTGTCTAGGAGTAAGGGCCTTTTGAGGATTTTGGTGACGTACAACGAGTTAATGATAAGCCCTTGTCAATGCGATCAATCAATATTTTTAACACAACTTTTTAAAATGATTAAGTATTGAAGACAATTTATAGTGTAATTAATAATATTCAACAGCTTAATCTGCAACGAAATTGCGGTAGCGTTAATAAAGTGAGAATTACGATATCCATCCAGTGATGGTAACCCGAGTAGCTAACAAAAGTAAATATTAAAATGGAGAATATATTTTTATTTTTACTCACCGAGCTCTAACAGTGCTCACAATAACACCGGGAGGCTGTTCCTCAGCCACAGACGCCACGTACAATGCCTGCTCGAAATAAGGCGATTGATTCCGAAGCTCCCTCTTAACTCTCCTCGCTATATCAGTGTCATTCAACTCTTGATGATGATACACAATCTTCAGCCGATGATCTGAATCAACGATGTTTGCTTTGTCACAGTTAAACGTGAACAGTATCGACACTTTCCACATAGGCTCCTGTATACAAACATCTTCACTTGCAACCAAATCTCCTTGACTCGCCTCAATAACGAATCTCGGATCACTCACGTCTAAAAATTGAACTTTACACATTTTCTGCACAGTCCTCGGCAGGAACGCGGTTAGGGAATTCACAAACTGGGATTGCTTCAGACAAATCCCTTGCCATCGATCCGTAGTCGGTATTGCGAAGCTGGCGTATGTTTCCGATATCCACTGCTTCGCTTCAGCTATTTTTACATCTATGGCCATATCGAACGGTACTAAGTTGTGAGATCGTTTCCTCCTACTTCTATTTCTCGCTACGAAGTCCTCGAACATCGCATTCGACCACGGATACGCCGTGGACAATACACTATATTGACTAGAGACTAATTCGTCAGCTTCTAACAACCTCCAGTCTATACTCTCTTGATATATCACTTCTCTTTTATCCCTCACCGGAACTGGTTCTTCATCGTATTGCAACGCTGCATCATCCTGGTCATAGACGCGGTCAAAGTCTATGTCGTATAAATCTGCGTGTCTTCGACTGCAATCTTCGCCTGTGACCAGCAGCCGAATAGGGAGACTGTAGTAGTCAATGTCTCTGATTCGATCTGAAGTGGAATCAACGTAGAAAGTGAAGAGATTAGGATAAAGGACTCCATCGCATCTCAGTCTTTTGCGAAGAGTGACGAGGCCGCTGGTTCTGTTTACTCGAAGTATGTGGTGTACGAAGTTAGCTGTTCGATGAACGTCGATGTTGTAGGTGCGTTCGGAGCCGAGCTTGTAGACAGCGGCGTCCAGTACGACGTGCCCGGGGGGTGCGGAGTCGGGGACGAGGATGAGGTAAGCACGCGCAGTCGCCAGCGCTAGAGCGGCGACCACCACGTGTGCCCATACCCGCGTCATCTTGCGATTGGTTCACCTACAGCGATGCCGCCGCGTCCTCCAACTGCTCTGATTGTCCATCTGGAAGAGAAAAAGAGCTTTAATAATTGTCACCCGCTATTGATCTCATAATAAGAGAATCAGAAAGTTGATCGGACTTCGTCAATGTCAGGCGCGGATACAAGTGGACAGCAACAGGGGCAATTATCCCCAATTGGGGAATTTGAGAGTTTTGACACTGGATCGGAGTGGTTAGGCAGGCAATTGCCCCCCCCCCTTTCGGTAGTGGTTAATGGTGTACCGGTGTTGAATCAAATGAACTCTCCTGTCATGCAAGCGACTCACACTTGACCGGTTTAGTTAAATGTTGCCCCCCAGAACAAACTTCTGGTCGTTAGTGTATTTATTAGCTAAAGGTCATATGGGCCACGTGGGAGGAAGTCAGCCATGTTTCAGCTAAATAACTTCCAATGTGGTTAAGAAGAGGAGAACCTGTCCATAGATTTGAAATATATATAATTATACATAAAAGCAATAAGTAAGTGTTTGTGTCTGCATAGCACTTTAATAAGTACATCCAGCAAGACTGCATTCACTTACAGCCCACTATCGTGAAAGTATGGTACTCAAACAAACATACAACGGAAGCTCTGTAGACAGAATCAATATTTCAAACGTGATCACATCTCGATCTAGTTTTATGGCAAATAAAACAAGTGTCAAACTGATATTTTATTGAACACGGTACCCATTAAAGAAAATCTGAACCATTTCATATAGTCGTTAAAATTTTATTGGAAAAACTGTATCTATAAGTATTTTCCAATAAAATTCGATCCGATTTGGAATCCTTTTTAAGTTACGCTTACGTTAGTTTCAATAAAAAATATAAAGAATCGAGTTTGGAAACGTACAATTCGAATGTTTTGTTTACTATGAAGGAAATTGAAAGAAAATGGAAACACCTGCGCTTCGAAACTATTGAGTCTGGGTCCGACTACTTACATCGAATTAAGTAGCTTTGTTTATACAAACGATACGAAAACACATATCAAAATACACCCTATTTAATACAACAGTGTATCTAAATAAACATGCCTAAGCAAACATTTGTAATGTGCCATTACAGAAGCGACATCTACCAACATTATTAAGTACTTGGTAGGCAATTATCTTTGTTCGGAATTCGGTAGCATTCGGGTGTTTCCGTAACCGCTCGTGTCGGGGTTACGGTTGCGTTCAAAGATAAATGGCATCAATTAATGGGACCGGTCTCCGTACCACCAATATTCGCGTTTTCCAATTTTCCACTAAAGGGAAGATCATTTTACACCTGAGCCTCCATGTTTTCGATAACGATGGTGGTGTTTAATTAAAATGAGGGGTAACTGCACGCAATATGATTTATTGTTTTGGCGGAATTTGCTACTTGTGTTTAGGGTAGTATTTTATAAATTGAATATATACTCTATACACATTATTAATATTAAAAAGCTGAAAAGTTTGTTTGGTTATTTTTTTGTTTGTTTGTTCGTTTGAACGAGATAATCTGAAGGTCCGAATAGAAAAATTATTTTACTGTTGGATAGCCCATTTATGCATACGTAGTTATATATCGAGGAAGGGTATACCCTCCCTCGATATATAACTACGTACGGCTATATAACATCACGCTACGATCAATAGGAGCGGAGCAGCAATGAAAAATGTTGCAAAAATGGGGAAAATTTACGCAGACGACGTTGCGGGGATGCGCAGCGACTTTAGTGAAATTAAAAGAAAAACTATCACATCAACGCTAAGTATGCTTTACAAGTTAACGAGTAATAGCCGATCAAATCAAATGAGAAGTAACGAAATTTTCGTACAAATTCCATTGAAAATTATTATTAAGTAGGTATAACGTTGTAAGTATGAAACAAAAACAACAGAAAAGCCACTTCTTAAGCCGCATTATTCGGATAGAGGGGGGGGGGACTACAGAACCCTACATTGTGCGTAACCCGACATGCACTTGCCCGGTTTTTTAACAAAATATTTTGCTCAAAAACAAATTGACTGCCTCTGTGGCGCGGTGGGAGTGTATCCGACTGCTACGCATGAGGTCGTGGGTTCGATTCCCACACGGGACACCACTTTGTTTGAACCACAAATTGTTGTTCCGAGTCTGGGTGTACTTTGTGTCCGTGACTTGTATGTTTGTAAAGTCCCCCGCGACACAGGGCTTGTACCCTACAGCGGGTGTCGTCTTTTATAAAAAAAAAAAAAAAAAAAAACAATACTTTCAGAATGTAGGTATCATGAATACTCGTAGTAAAGCTCCACCTAGAGCTATTTACGTAAAAGCTTGCTGTTTGAATTGCACATACTACATAGAGATGGCAGGACATAAAAATAAAGTGTGGTTGCCTTCAGGTCAGGGGACTATAGACAAGGAATGAGTCATTGAGACGTAGTTTGACCGGAACGTGAAGCCACTAGATATGGGAGTATAGGGATCAAATATGAATAGGGTGTCTCAAAATACAGGGGAAATTTTGCTGTTTATTAAGAGAGTGAAATAACATTTTTTGGTTTCATTGGTAGGTACTTATAAGTCGCATGTATTGTCTCAGTTTTCTTTCTTTTTCTTTTTTAAAAAAGATGACTCCCACAGTAGCGTACAAGCCCTGTGCGGGGGACTTTCCAAACATACAAGTCACGGACACAAAGTACACCCAGGCTCGGACAACAATTTGTAGATTACACAAAGTGGTGTCTCGTGTGGGAATCGAACCCACAACCTATTGCGCAGCAGTCGGACACACTCTCACCCCGCCGCTAGTTCAACATAAGGTTTGTCATTAGTTAGAAAATTCTAATTCTGAAAAATATATTGATAGGTATATTGGTAATCATAGGTTAATAGCACATAATTGCAAATCTTGTTTTATGAGGGCAAGAAGAACTTACTCAAAAAAGATTCGTGAGGTCGCGGATGTAACTCCTACCCATTATAATACGTGAACCTACGTCTAACTTAAGTAAATTAGCTTAGCTGGAATCTAATCTCAATATTGGATATTGAGATTTAAAGTTTTTTTAAAAGGTTTTTTGAGAGTTTTAATGATAAATAAAATTTTCCCCAAACGTTTAATAAGTCACACACAAACTAACCTTTTATCTATAAAGTTTATATCACTAGTAAATCCTCTTATCCGACAATTACACAACATTGTGGACACTGCAGTGCTAATGGTGCTATCAATTAAACGTGCCACGAATAGCCGATTCTATTCCCATTCGGAGCCCTTTCGGACATTCGATTTAGTCCCCTCTCTTCTATACTAAGTTACGCGTACTTACGTGATACTTCTATATGTATTAGGTTGTAGTTATTGCTTATTCATTGCTTCGAAAGAGGTTTTAGTTCATTGGGTCTTAAGACAGAGTTTTGCTCGTGTGGTTTTCTATTGGGCGTGTGTTCTTGTCGGACGAAAGAACATGTTGCTCTTCGATTCACATCACGGTTGCCAACGTAGGGGTTTTCCCCTAAATTTAAGGGAAAATAAGCGCGACAGGGATTTTTTTAGGAACTCTTTGGAGACATCAGAATTCTTCATACCAGCCGAAGTCTACAGTCCACAGCACACCCCTTACGCGAAGTTGACAGCTCGCACTTGGCTGGGTTTTCGTTTAAGGAGATTTGCAGTTAAAGTGTTGCTAGTGTCTAGTATTTATTGTACACTTTAACTGCACAAAGACTCGTTCATACGAGTTTTACATATATTTTATGTATTGAAAATATAGAGCAGTGAAAATGATTGGAGATTGTTACCATTTTCACAGCTCAGACGAGTAATATCCAGACAGAATATTATTAAAAAATCTTTGAATTCTTTTCGAAATATTTTTAAAACCAAAATGAAGCCTTACAGTAAAATGTTCTATTTACAATATTTTACCATGTGGCTTGGCCGTGGGACATCCTGTATAAAACTTAAAATATCAATAAAATTGGTCAAGATACTTTACTTTCAATTTAAGCGCTTTTGGTGAAATCATTTAATTGCAATAAAAATTATCGTATGAGAAGATCACATGTTAAAACGTTTGAACTTAAAAGCTTGATCTGCCTTATAATTAATCTTTTAAACTTTAATGAATAATAAAACGCAATTCATGTATTATAAAGTGCATTCAGTGTTGCCTATTAACAGAGCTATAAAATCTCCATGATATATATTTTATTCAAGAATGTTGCTAGTTAATGAAGGGTAGAAATACTTGCCTATCATAGCTTTAAATTGAACCGCCGCGCCGCTATTATAGATGTACATACTTATTATCTTTTAGAGCACTTACATAAAGGAAAACTGATTGATTGGTCACTGATTAAATTATAGTTGAAACGGTTGAGTCTAGAAACAATAAATTTTACCTAGGAGTTAAGATAACCTATAAAATCTAAATCTATAACTAAGATACATAATTGATACTAATATTATAAAGCTAAAGAGTTTGTTTGTTTGAACGCGATAATCTCAGGATCTACTGGTCTGAATTTAAAAATTATTTTACTCAAGAGTTTTTAAATTCGGACCAGTAGATTGGACCAGATGATAGCTCTTTTATCGGGAAAAACGGGGCAAATTTACGCAGACGAAGTTGTGCGGCTTAGCTAGTAATATACCTATATAGATAAAAAAATCAAAATCAAAACATCTTTATGCACCTAGGAAGCAAAATACTACAATTGAATTGAATTGAATTGAACTTGTGAAAAATCACGATTCTACAATGTACCTACATGTAGGTAATATCTGTTCGCAAGCAATGTGTAAAACCGGAGAAAAGAACAGGGCAACAAAAACTCGCGTAGATAAAATAGTAAAGCTGTTTATTTGTTTTGTTGTTTCAACGTGCTTTTCTCCGAAAATACTAAGACGATTTTAAACTTGAGGAAGCTTATAATATGATATATCCAATCCACGGGCAAAGCCATTTAAACGTTAATATTCCCTCGTACGACTTATGTCCAACCGGAAAAATGACCAACACACTCAAAATGTCCAATCATACAATTGTCCAATACTAAAAATGCCCAGTCATAATAATGTCCATGCGTTTGCATGGACTTTGTTATTTGTTACCCCAAAAGGATAAGATTGAAGTTACCAGTTTTGTGAAACTCCATTCCAAGATTCAGTTTTAAAGTTAGATCTATGAAATTTCGTATTTGACTTCTGGGTTTAAAAAAGAGAAACACGCGTTTTAGTGTTTTTGGGTAATCAACCCTTAAGAGGGTAAAATAGGGTTTGGAAGTTTGTGTGAAACTTCGTCAGTTTGTGAAAATTGGTGTTTGGCTTTATTGAAAACTAGCTGTCCCGCGCAACTTCGTATGCGTAAATTTTCCCTGTTTTTGCAACATTTCACGTCGCTACTCCGCTCCTATTAGTCGTAGCGCGATGTTATATAGCCTATAGCCTTCCTCGATAAATGGGCTATCCAACAAAAAAATATTTTTTCAAATCGGACCAGTACTTCCTGAGATTAGCGCGTTTAAACAAACAAACAAGCAAAGCAAACAAACAAACAAACTCTTCCGCTTTATAATATTAGTTATTGAAAATTAGTTTTTGGTTGTAAATAAAGAAACACGTATTTTAGCGTTTTGATCGAAAGAGAAAAACAACCCTTAAAACAGGATAAAGTTATATACGCGGGCGAAGCCGCGGGCGACAGCTATTAGGCTTTATAACATCACGCTACGACCAATAGGGGCGGAGCATTCATGGAAAATGTTGCAAAATCGGGGGAAAATAACGCAAATGAAGTTGCGGAAGCAGTCAGCTGGTATAAAAGGATGGAGGGGAATATCAGCTACTGTTTTCATTTCAAAAGTTCCCACATGAGTTTAATGAACCAGATAAATGTAAGTGTTGAAAATGCACATCAAAGTTACACTTTATAACCGAATTATCAGACAGAGAGAATCGCCGATAACTTTTTAAGTGGGCTATAAAATCATAAGGAAACCGACAAAGCTACGTACCTTCTAATAGCCGAGAGATTTTCCTTTTCATCCGAGTGTCATCTGTAAAAACAAAAAAGAGAATTTAAAAGCCATATTTTATAAATCTTTGTAGATGAGCCGAGCTTCTTAATTAACTTTTCCATTAATTGGCGGTCATGAAAGTAATTGGGCGGAGCACAAAGGCTAGTAATTTTGACAAATGAGTGAATGAATGAATGAACTGCACGGTCGTCGGGCAGATAGATTATTTTTGCGGAATATTGTTATTTGCTCTTTACATATTGTTGTCAGATTTGGTAATAATAATACCTCCATGTGATTTTTGCATTCGCTTGGCTAAATAAAATAATAATAATATAATATCTTGGGACAACTCACACAACGCTATCTGATCCCAAACTAAGCAGAGCTTGTGCTGTGGAAACCAGACAACTGATAAACATACTTATTTATTTCTAAATACATACATATTATAGATAAATAACACCCAGACACAGAATAAACCATCGTGCTCATCATACAAAGTTTTATCCTGGGTGGAGATCGGACCCTCTTGAGTAGCAGTCGGATACACTCCCACCGCGCCACAGAGGCAGAATGAATTAGGTATTATCCCAAAACACAAGTATATAGGTAAATACATAGTATAACAACTTTGTATTCGTACATACAAACTACATACAAATAGAAATGATGATTTGTTTTTTTTTATGTAGCAATGGAAAATAATCTTCGTAAATAAGTAGTTTGCTTCCTTTGTAACCTATCTTCTTCTCAGTTATAGGCTTCATTCACACGAGCGTATTTTAAACGCGCGTAAAATATTGCGGTTAGAACAAATGCATTCCAAAGTACACGTTCAAACGGCAACGCGACGTATTTTTATCGCGCAATGTTGTATTTTCAACGCTCGGTGTTGGGAATAGATCACATACCTAATCACATTGAGAAGCCGCGTTGCTGAATTTTTAACACGCGTGAAAAACTGCTAGTGCGAATGAGGACTTACTCCTTTTCAATACAAAGCTATAGATATATATCTATAGCTTTGTATTGAAAAGGAGTAAGTCCTCATTCGCACTAGATAGATATAATGACTGCCTCTGTGGCGCGGTGGGAGTGTGTCCAACTGCTACGCAAGAGGTCGTGGGTTCGATCGCCACCCAGGATAAAACTTTGTGTGATGAGCACGATGGTTTACTCTGTGCCTGGGTGTTATTTATCTATAATATGTATATATTTAGAAATTTATAAGTACTAGCTTTCTGCCGCGGCTACGCCCGCGTGGATGTCGCTTATCGCGATAAAAATTATCATATGTCCTTTCCCGGTACTCAAATTTCATTTAAATCGGTTTAGCTGTTTCAGCGTTAAAGCGTAACAGACAGACAGACAGAGTTACTTTCACATTTACCTATAATATTAGTATGGATGTTTATCATTTGTCTGGTTTTCATAGTAGGTACAAGCTCTGCTTAGTTTGGGATCAAATAGCGTTGTATGAGTTGTCACAAGATATTTCTACTATATACATATTTAATATGTAAATATATATTTCCAGCATGTTTAAGACAATGTTCCAAATAAAAAGAAAGATGAACTAATTTGCATGCAGCAAGGCATCCGAGTTACGTTACTCTGCCACAGATAAAACGATTTCATTTCAGTATTAAACCTTTATTGAAGCATTTTATTTTTACTTCTAAATTTTTATGTTGGCAACAACTTTTTATATAGGTACGTTTAATATGTATTGTGTGCGTTCCCATAATGGCTAAACCGTGTCGGTGTTATAGGTTTAATATAGCCAGGAGTTTTGTAAGAAGTTGACTACAATATATTTCGACTCCAATAGTGATTTTATGAGATACTAGCTGATCCAACTTCGTCTGCGTCAGTTTTACCCATTTTTGCAACATTTTTGATTGCTGCTCCGCTCCTATTGATCGTAGCGTGATATATATGACTGCCTCTGTGGCGCGGTGGGAGTGTATCCGACTGCTACGCAAGAGGTCGTGGGTTCGATCCCCACCCAGGATAAAACTTTGTGTGATGAACGCGATGGTTTATTCTGTGTCTGGGTGTTATTTATCTATAATATGTTTGTATTTAGAAATATTTAAGTATGTTTATCAGTTATCTGGTTTCCATAGTACAAGCTCTGCTTAGTTTGGGATCAGATAGCGTTGTGTGAGTTGTCCCAAGGTTATTATTATTATTATTATTATTATTATTATATATGCCTTACTCGACAAATGGGCTATCCAATAGATTTTTTTTTTTTAATTCGGACAAGACTAGTTCCTGAGATTAAAGCGTTCAAACAAACAAACACTTCAGCTTTTATTAATCAATCGTTACAGCGAACCTCACGTTTTTTTAAACCCTTAAAGAGTATTTCCGCACGGTAACAACTTCTGCGCTTGCGCCAGAAACACCTAGCCAGAGATCCCGGTTCTATGCTGCACACGCCTACGCCAGCTAAAATTGAGTTAAGTGAGCCTATGTGTCCAACTCTTGCCCGAAGCCCGACTGTCTCTTACTGACACACTGCTAAAGGTTCATTTCCGAGCATCGCGGCCGATCGCGAGTCGCTCGCGGCTCACGACAAGCGGCTGACGCTCGCGGCCGATGCGACAATATTCAGAGTGCGCGCGCAGGCCTACGACAGTCGTCGGCCGCGCGCGTCTGTTACTTGCCTCAGCCGCTTGTTGTAAGCCGCGAGCGGCTCGCGATCGGTCGCGATGCACGGAAATGAACCTTAACGCCCCTGAGATTCACTAACGGCCGGTCACAATAATCTACCTATCGATGTATTTGGCTACTAGAGGTAGAATTTTGACATATTTTGTATGAAGCTTATGTCAAACTAGCTGTCCCGCGCAACTTCGTATGCGTAAATTTTCCCCGTTTTTGCAACATTTCTCGTCGCTACTCCGCTCCTATTAGTCGTAGCGTGATGTTATATAGCCTATAGCCTTCCTCGATAAATGGGCTATCCAACAAAAAAGAATTTTGCGAATCGGACCAGTAGTTCCTGAGATTAGCGCGTTTAAACAAACAAACAAACAAACAAAGCAAACAAACAAACTCTTCCGCTTTATAATATTACTAGCTTTCGCCCGCGGCTCCGCCCGCGTGGATGTCGGTTATCGCGATAAAAACTATCCTATGTCCTTCCCCAGGACTTAAACTATATCCATACCAAATTTCATCTAAATCGGTTTAGTTGTTTGAGCGTGAAAGCGTAACAGACAGACAGACAGACAGACAGACAGAGTTACTTTCACATTTATAATATTAGTATGGATTTTGACATATTTTGTATGAAGCTTATGTCAAACTAGCTGTCCCGCGCAACTTCGTATGCGTAAATTTTCCCCGTTTTTGCAACATTTCTCGTAGCTACTCCGCTCCTATTAGTCGTAGCGTGATGTTAGCCTATAGCCTTCCTCGATAAATGGGCTATCCAACAAAAAAAGAATTTTTCAAATCGGACCAGTAGTTCCTGAGATTAGCACGTTTAAACAAACAAACAAACAAACAAACAAACAAAGCAAACAAACTCTTCCGCTTTATAATATTAGTATAGATATAGGTATACCTCTGGTAGCCAAATCCATCGATAGTTAGATTATTACGCCGGCCGTAAGAGCCCTTTACTTCTAGTAAATTGTTAAGTTTTAACCATTGATGTATAGACCTGGACCGCGCCATCCCTTTCAATTAAAAAGAAAAAAATGTGTGGCAGTCGGGGACTGCCGCGGTAAAGCTATTGCATAGCATTTTTATCAACTTAAGCAATTAAAAAAAAAAAATTAATATACCAAAACAATGTTTTAATTTTTTTTTCTTTTATTTTATTTTTAAATTACAAAAAAAGGAATTAAAAAAAAAAAAAATTTTTTAATTATAACAAAACAATGTTTTTAATTTTTTTTTCTTTAATTTTTTTTTTTTTTTAATTAAAAAAAAAGTCATTAAAAGTTCTGCTATTCATCGATAGATGGCAAAACTAAAAAGTATCACCGCTGTGCCCGTCGGAGTGGGGAGCGTGAGGTTTTTTCGTTACGAAATTTCTGTATTCTGTCCCCGCGCTCAAGGCCCGCGATATAAGCTATGCAATAGCTTAATATTGACTGCAAAGCGTGAAAGAGAGAAAAAACTCGTGCAGCCCTATCTCTTTGACAGGTATTGTCCACAAAGTAGCGTTGGCTCTTTATAGAGAGTGGTCAGTTTTGTGAGGATATGGCGCTGTCCTGGGGGTCAATTCACGTATTTAAAGCAGTGCAGTTGCAGTTCAGGTTCAGTTAAGTTTCGATTGAAACGGCCATTTTTGTATTCTTGTAACTTTGATATCGATCTCAAATACGCTTGCGTCAAGTATGCGTCTCGAGAGCGCAAAAGGTGCGCAAGCGATCGATCCGTTTGGCCGTTTTAATCGAAACTTAACTGCAACTGCACTGCTTTAAATACGTGAATTGACCCGCTGGTATCTACGTCAATAGTTGTAACAAACCATTCGTTTATTTCTCGGTAAACAAAAACTTAGTTGTTAAGGTTAACGAGTTGAAATTAATAACTGTCAAAAATGTATTGCAAGTGAAGTATTGTGAAGTCAACTTTATTGTTTTATGACGTAGGAAGATAAGGAACTAGACAATTAACTTCAACCGGAGATAAGGCCTCTTTTTTCCTCAACTGTAGATATGTATGAGCAGATGAAACGCGTGAGTATAATTTTTGTAAGGGCATTATTATCTGTCGTACTAAATAAAACCCTTGAAACTGCATAAACACAGAACGGGACACAAGTTGTTGGAAAAAAGCCTTAATTGTCCAACAAGACAATAAAAGTCGGTAGTAATGACAATGGGATCCATTTAATTAAACAACTTTATACCCCATAGCATGGCCATCACTGAATAGAACCTTTTTGAATGACAAAAATCATAAAATATCGAGAGAACAGAAGGTAAGGTACCAACTTGAGCAACAAACTACCTAAAAAATATTTTTAAAAAATAAAAAACCCGCCTGCTTTTCATGCAGTCGGAGGCATTTTAGTAAGTACACTGGGATTTATTTGTTTTTTCACTGGTTATCTTGTTTCCATCTTTTTTTTTAAGCAGGCGGGTTTTTTGATTCTTCACACGTTTGGTCTATATAGTACGACAAAGGAACACACATACATACATAGACTGATAAACACATTACCCTCCTATGCGTCTCGCAGTCGGGTAAAAATAGACATCGTTCACTGCTATTCACAGCATAGTAGGTGTAAGCTTGACTCTATAATCGTCTTCTGCGATGTCGCATACAGCGACCAATCTCATAAGAGACTAGCCAACAACGCAGAAGATATTATAGTGCACAAGTGTGTGCGCAGACACAAGTGCACTCTCTATTTAGTCACTCTCATAGTCCGATGGGACTCAAATTTGACACGACCGGAGATAAATTAGGCGCAGGACCGACGGTTTGACGTACTCTTCAGGTCCGGAGGGATTTGTCAATATTCGAAAACCCACCCATGGTCACCCATCTATGGACCGACGTGGTCGTTGCTTAACCTCGCACACATTTCGATCTGCTCAACTCTCGATAATAAAACCGAGCTTAATCCGTTTGAGGTGTGTAAATTCCGAAATCCCCCTCCTGGGTTGGCTTAGGGTACGGAATCTTGCCGCCGACGGTATATTATAACAAATTCCGGCGGCCCGTTCACGAAGGTAGTGGGCGATACATGGCGGGTTTTTTAGTGGGTGCAAACCCCACACTACCTCCACCATCTCCTCCGGACGGTGATCGTAAGGAATTTTTCCCGCCACATCAAAAAAAAGGGTACGGAATCTCAAAACACCACCAACAAAGTGTGTGGTCCGAAGTGGTCCAAGATTCCGTAAATCGTTCTTTCGCGCTCTTGTATAAAGCTTACTTTCTGTACTCTTGGTATTTTGTGCAAAAACCCTGTGATTATTATTTACTCTCCGCTGAGTTATTGTTGTCAAAGAAGAGTTATACCTTTGATTAAAAACATTCTGTCTTTCTTTAAAAGCGGTTGTTAACTTTTTAATTATCATTGTTTTGAATTCTTTTTTTTGTTTCGTCATCATTACGAACGCAAGAACGGGTAAACTGAGCACTTACGTTTTATATTTGATATACTGTAATATTCCTATATTTTTAACATTTGAAAGATTATTTTTAAATCATTAGAGTAACAAAAAACATGGATACTTACCTACTTATACCAAATTACTAGGTTAAAGAAATTATAAAATTTTACACAACATTAGTCAGTTTGTTAGTCTGTTTCTAATCAGAATAAAATAAATATTTAAGTGGAGCTGCCATACAATAAACGTTCTTTTTCCGTTTTTTGCTCGATATTATATGCTGTATCTCATGCACCGTGATGATGTATTTCTGTTGCCGCTATAACAACAAATACTAAAAACAATAAAACAAATATTTAAGTACCAACAAACGTGATTTTTTTGCCGTTTTTTGCTCGATATTATAATGGTACGGAACCCTTCGTGCGCGAGTCCGACTCGCATTTGGCCCATTTTTTTTAATAATATTTAAAATATTGTACAAAATTAATTTCGTTAATAATCATTACGTCACGTAATGATTTCATTATTGAACAATATGTGATTTTAATTTTTCCATGATGCAGTTTCACAATTTTATTCTTTAAAAATATTGTCAACAAAACGTTAAAACATACACAAATGTTAGATTCTCTTGACATTAATAGCTTCTGTCTCGTGTTAACCATTTTAGCAGAACACATACAAACTGTTTGTTAGAGAACTCTTTTCACTTTAAAAATACAGGGCCGTTTGTTAGTCGGCTCACGCACTCTACACGTAGCGTATAAAGTAGCACGGATTGAGGGAGATTTAGTGAAGCCACGCACATACTAGCTGAGCTATTGTGCGATTTTATAGGACTTTATCACAAAATACCGAGACTACAAAACGTAAATATACGTTCATTCTCATGATGCCTTCTTAACAAAGTGATCTAGGGGTCAATTCACGTATTTAAAGCAGTGCACTTGCAGTTAAGTTTCGATTAAAACGGCCATTTTTGTATTATTGTAACTTTGGGATCGATCTCAAATACGCTTGCGTCAAGTATGCGTCTCGAGAGCGCAATAACGGCATTCTAGTACGGTGCACAAGCGTTTTTTAGATCGATCCCAAAGTTACAGGAATAAGAAAATGGCCGTTTTAATCGAATCTTAACTGCAACTGTACTGCTTTAAATACGTGAATTGGTCTCCTGAAGTCCTCTGTCAGTAATTACGTGTCCATGAATGAGGACGATATCTATGAGAGGAGTACGTAGGTTACCTTCTATACTCTCGGTACTTTGTGATATAAAACAGTGGTAGGTACGGACTGAGGGACATTTAATGAAGCCACGCCTATACTACCTGAGCTTTTATTCGGCTTTATAGGACTTTATGAAAGTAGATCGGCATTTTAGTCTTCTAAAGTATAATTCTACTAATACTTCGATTTTGACAAAACTTTACTATACCTAATGTAGTTTATACATCAAAGTAGCATCTAGGCTATAAAATCAAACTTGATACGGAGTAACTCACTGAGAATAGTGATATTTACGAACAAGGCATGGTGACAGGGGCGGTTCCAGGATTTGATTCTGAGGGGGGGGGGGAGATTAATGGTAATGCTGGATCTAATATATGCTAACGAGGGGGGGACGGAGGAAGGAGTAACTCACTGAGAATAGTGATATTTACGAACAAGGCATGGTGACAGGGGCGGATCCAGGATTTGATTCTGAGGGGGGGGGGGGAGAGGTAATGCTGGATGTAATATATGCTAACGAGGGGGGGGGGGGTGCATTTAGTAATTTTCCAACTGCCAAGTGTGAGTTGCACACACGACGGAGAGGTCCCAAAAAACAAAAAACACAAGGCACAAGAGGCAAATGAGCAAACAAATTCAGTACAATATAATATATTCAGGACACAAAAACAACCCTCTGGGGGGGGGGGGCATGTGCCTCCGTGCCTCCCCGCAGGATCCGTCTATGCACGGTGAGGTTACGGTTACGAGGCATGGTTGCTTATTCGATAGAACAAATGTGTCTTACTGTGAACGGGCAGACAGAGTTACTACACAAAATCACAGATAGACATTTTTTGCAATACAAAATATGTTTAATTTATAAACGCCAATCAAAATTACATTTTCAGATCACCAAACAGAATACCCACAGCACCCCGGATACGTCCCACATCCTTTCATGCAATGAACAAATAAAAAGCTCAGCTACTTTTATAGACAGGCACAGAAGAGCACGTTTCTATAACAAAAAGTGGCCAGTCTACCTGATTCAGATATCGCCAGTCAACTTGAATCCTAGACCACAGTAGAAGCTCTGCCTAGAGCATTAAAATAAGAAAATAACCAAAAAAGAAAGAATGAGTGCTGAAAAATAGGGTTTTTAATAATCATAGGTACCTAGTTATAGAGTACTTAGGTACTTGTTATTAAGTATGACTTCTGTTCAGTACATTTTATTATAATAATTATCTAAGAAATAATAATTATACCTACCTATATTTTTATTTTTAACTAGCTGTACCGGCGAACTTCGTACCGCCCCGTTATATTTTTTTCGTTTATTTCTATTTTTTTTACTTTAGAACCTTCTACAGAGAAAAAACTACATGATAGTATGGATTGATTTTAATAAAGGTATAATACAGAATATTATTATGTACCCACTCTTATAATGCTACACAGAATAAAAAGAATATTATGACATAAAACTAGGTTACAATTATTATCTTCTTTTACAATACCTACTTGTTTTTTATGAGTTTTATTTATTGGCAAAGGATTCAAGTTACGAGTACCTATCGTGCATATCGTCGCGCGTCGCGTAGCATCGTGCATGGAGATTAAACACCTCACGTGTGTGTTTGATAAATAGGAACGTTTCCGCGGGCGCGATACGTAGTGGCCTTGGAGATAATACGGAACAGGGGGTTATTTTTTTTTTTCCAAAAAACTATATACTACCAATGTGGATTGAGTCCCACATTACTAGCAATCTAGTTAACCCCTCCAGCTAAGCTCAAAGGCTTGTGTGAGGAGTGGGTTCACGTCGGTAGGATTCGACCCGCGACCTCATGATTGCGAGACCAGTGCCTTAGCCATTAGGCTACCTTCGCTTATTTTAGAGAATAATCATAGAGTTCTATTATATTTTTCAACTTCGAAGTTGTAGTAGTTTAGGTAACTGAAGCCATGGAGAGGCCAGCGAATGGTTTCCGTTTAAGATACTGAACGAATCTCGAATTAATAATGTGAAATATCAGGAGGCCTACTCTATTTCAATGAAAACGAAGTTTCGATCAGTAATGAGGTGGTGTTAAACAGAGACAGCAATATCAATTTAATCCACTCGTTTCAGAAAATCGTCCATGGGTTCGAACTTGTTGTGTTTATCCAAAAATTAATAAGAATAGTCCCCGTAACTTAAGAAATTGACGACGAAAATTCATGAATTTCGTTATAAAGAGAGTAGGCTACCAGATATTTTTTGTAGGTTTTTGGCCTACGTTTTAAGTTACCTGCCGTACATTACATCACGTAGCTATGTGCGTGTATCGTTTTATAGCTAAAGAGATTGAAACCCTCACGTGTGCGTTTGATGAATAGGAACGTTTCCCGCGGACGCTATACGTAACGATCTTGGAGACAAAGTTGCTACTTGATTTACTCTCTCATTTCCTTTTATAATACGAAGGAGGTGGGTGACTGAGTTATTTTCAAATGACTTCAAAAAGGTGGAGGTTCTCAATACGACTCTATTTTTTTTTGTATGTTTCTTTACCGATTATGCAAAGACGGCTGGACCGATTTGAAAAACTCTTTTTGTGTTTGAAAGAGTATACTTCCAAGTTGGTCCCATTGTCATCAGATCACGACCTGATGATGGAATCCTGGAGAAATCGAGGGAACTCTTCAAATATTAAAGACACAGCTACAGTGATTTAGGTATATTTCATAGTGGTTCGTTCATTTACTGCCAAAAAGCACCAATTGGTGAAGTGGAACTGATGATGAAGACCACGAGCCGGACTTATTCAATATTTAACGGTTTGCGATTCAATTATTCAATGATGACACCAATTTTAATTGTATTGTATGTAATTATTTTTAGAAGTCGGTAATATTTTTATGTAGAAAACTTTTCGTAGGATTAATAGGTACCTACTATATTTTTAGGCTATAAGTTATGATGCATATTTTAAAGGACCATAGGGTATTTTAAACGACTATATTTAATTGGTCCAAGCTTTCAGTAGCTACGAACCTTTGCGAAAATAATAAAAAAAAACAAAAAAAATAGTTACGGGCTGCTTAAAGCCTGAAGAACAACATTGACGATAGATGTGATTTACCTTAATATTTCGTATGAAAATGTAGGAAAAAAATTACAAGGCAAATTAAACGATAAATTCGTTAGCTCTTAAATTTTTCATTTCACGTACTTATGCCTCCTCTCTTGAAAAAGCTATAGCAATTATTTCTTGAATTTTAATTGGAACAGAACTGGTCTCTTTAGAGCAAGTAACAGTAAAAAAATATACGATATATTGATGGCTTCATACCCAGGACCGCTTTTATAGCTCTGCGATATTTTTATATGTAACTACCTACGTATTCCGGTTTCATAATACGAATAACTGACTTTATACGTTTATACGATGCACTTCAAGAGCACAAAACATTGAAAGTACAGAAGGAAAGTGGCGTGTACGTGGTGCCCAGGGCTCGGGCACCAGATTTTCGCTCCTAGATCCGGCACTGACCTCAACTTAATATTATAAGCATGACTGTCTCTGTGGCGCGGTTCGATCCCCAACCAGGATAAAACTTTGTGTGATGGGCACGATGGTTTATTCTGTGCCTGGGCGTTATTTATCTATAATATGTATGTATTTAGAAATATTTATGTGTGTTAATCAGTTGTCTGGTTTTCATAGTAAAAGCTCTGCTTAGTTTGGGATCAGATAGCGTTGTGTAAGTTGTCCTAAGATATTATTATTATATATTATTATACATTTCCTTTTTGCAGATGTTAAAATTCCACGTTATTGGAACTTGTTTAAACCCCTTGTTCGAGTTTCCGTATCTTACGGCCGGTCTCAATACTCTATCTATTGAAGGATTTGGCTACTAGAGTTATATATTTGACATAAGCTCTATACAACATATGTCAAAATTCTACCTCTAGTAGCCAAATCCATCGATAGATAGATTATTGAGACCGGCTATTAGCGATCTATATGTACATTGCTCAAGCGTATTGTTTGCGCATATCCTTCTGTAGTCTTACGGTTTTGTGGAACAATTGACTTTATACGATGCATTTCATGACTTTGTAACGATAAAATGATATTTAAATATATTACTTTCAAACCGATCAGAATATCTAAATATTACTTTAAGTATAAATGACATTTATAAAACAATTTAATTAACCTTAAAAGTTATAAACGACTTTGACTACGATACTGTTTCACATTCACTCAAAAGAGCCGAGCTAACCAGGAATGTCATTTACCTTTTAATTAAGGAATGACTTTATATATATATTTGACTAGCTGACCCGCAACTTGTTTGCGTCAATTTAACCCGTTTTTGCAACATTTTTCATTGATGCTCCGCTCCTATTGGTCGTATTGATGTTATATAGCATATAGCCCTCCTCGATAAATGGGCTATCCAACATTAGGATATTTTTTTCAATTCGAACCAGTAGTTCCTGAGATTATCGCTAAACAAACAAACTTATCAGCTTTATAATATTAGTATAGAATAATAAAGATTTTAATAAAACGTTTTTTCATTACCTATTCCAGAGCTAAACCAGCAAAGTTGTATCGTATAATTTTTGTTACGAGATTTCATAATTTTCGATGGGATTGGACCGTGATTTGGACAGATGATAAATCATATATTTTTTAAACCTAGGTATACCTACCTACTTAGACTGTCCCGTTAGGTAATGGTCCCCATGTGAGTCAAACTTTTCCTAAACGGCATAGAATCAAAAAGGATTCGGGGTTCCAAAATCCTAGGTTAGACTTATACGTTTCGAAAATAAAGTAGAAATCAAAATCTTTCGTCCCGTATACCTCTATCTACGCTATAAGGGGATTTGATGACGAAAACTAAAATCTCGGATCAGTAATAGATTACTTACTTTTACGTACCTACATAATTCTTGCTAGCATGAAGGCTGGAACTAGCTTGGAATATTGATACAAGCTTCGATATTGAAAGTACATATCATGTGGGTCATACACAGGCAATATTGCTCATATAAATGTACGAGAATCGAGGCTGCCAGCGTGGTGCCAATATGCTCATGTCGCTTTGAGGCATTACTACATTATAAGCTTGCATAATTTATAAACCCAATAGTTATTTTTTGTCGCCACCACCACCTTAGAGTATAATATAAGCAAGCCTGCTTATGTATACTTACTCTAAAGGTTCATTTCCGTGCATCGCGGCCGATCGCGACAATACTCAGAGTATGAGAATGTATAGCGCCGTTTCCGAGGTCTGCGACAGACGCGCGCGGCCGACGACTGACGTAGGCTGCGCGGGCACTCTGACTATTGTCGTATCGGTCGCGCGCATCAGCCGCTTATCGTAAGCCGCGCGCGGCTGGCGATCGGCCGCGATGCACGGAAATGAACCTTAAGAGTACCACAAAATATCTGTGCTAGTATACTGGTTCTCTACCCTTTTTTTGATCTCGTTATTCAATATTTATTTATTATTATTATATTGTCCCACTACAGGGCAAAGGCCTCCATACTCTCTCTCTCCACCTCTCTCTGTCAGTCACTGTATGCGACCAATCTTTTTCGAAGGAGTCATACTCATCTCGCCATCGGCGACGGGGTCCACCGCGTTGTCGCTTACCATTTTGTGGAGTCTAATTTGTGATTCGTTTGGCCCAAAAGTCATCTGGCGTGCAATATTCCTTTACCTATTAATGAAAATATAAGTTTACAGGTTTACACCAATGCACTTATATTTTATACTGACAGGATAGGTTACGTCTAAATTTTACAGATAACGACAATGTAATCAACAAAAATACTAATACAATTTTTACCTTAATACTATAGAGCTATGTTTTTGCCTCATTCAGATAGAGGTATACTTATTTATTTATGACTGTTAGTGAGTCAAAAAATATGTCTGCATCTGGATTATTATGTAGGAAATTGTTGATGAGGCTAACGGCTCTAGCGGTAGGACTATTATCGGCTTGAGGAGCGCACCACGTTGGTGGGTGTACGAGCAGTCTACATTGCCGTATGCTAATGCCACGCATGTACTGGTTAGGCACGTACACATTGACGAGCAGCATGTAATAATGCATAATGTGCGTTGATTCACTTCTTAGTCGGAGAGTATCTAGGCCTACCAAGCCCAACACAAACATAGTTGGGTATAGAAATGGGTAGTACCCATAGTGGCGTTTGTAGAGGTGTCGAGCAATTTTACGTTGAATCTTTTCCAACATAAGAACATACAGTTCATTCTGAGGGGTCCCAAACAATCGCATTGTACTCTAGCTAACTACGCACTTAAGCATTGTAAATGTTATTATTTGTAGTACATTCCTAAATTGCAATGAGATCCTTATCATGAATCCTATTACTTTACATATTTTGAGAATGTCTTCTCGGAAATTTAGTTTCCTATGCATAGTTAAGACTAGATCCCGGATTGAGTGGACACTTTCTAATCCTACGCCCGCCAAGTTATATGAAAATGTAATGGGAGAAGAACATTGCGAGAATGTGATTGAGCAATAATTTATTTCTATCATTCCATTGGACCACAGCGTCGATGTCTCGCTGCAATGTAATACAATCATTAACATAGGTCTAAGACTGCAAACATGATACTAGGTAAATCATTGATCATAATTAAGAATTGAATAGGACCAAGGAGACTGCCCTGGCTGACTCCGTAACGGGTATACTATTCTTGAGAGTTGTATCCTCCTATCTTAACAAACGATCGTAAGTATTCTACCATATATTAAGATACCGATAAGTAATCTACCATAAATTTTAGAAGCGGTGTTTAAAACCCGAAAGTGGATAATTTTATTACAAGGATGGTATTATCGACCAAGTCGAAAGCTTTACAAAAATCCAAAATATGATACGTCCTGACTTAACTCTAGTGCTTATGTACGTATCTACGTATTTTACATGGTTTGTTAAAGTAGAGCGCGCAGGTCGAAATCAATGTTGACAGTCACTTAACCTTTGTTATTTTTGTAAATGGCATTATAAAGAATTAATTCCAAAATCTTTCCAAATACTGATGATAATACGGCGATTGGTCTAAAGTTGGTTATTTTAGGGGACGTCCCACAAGTACTGAAGTTATCTTTTTGGCTACCTACTTTAGAACCTATATTATACTAACATCGCAATAACTAAGTCTGCGTCACCACGCCGCATGTCTCACTCTCAAATCGATATGTGAATCCCAACAATTGAAGAAGTATACTCTATCGTTGTGATTCACAGATCGAGGGTCAATCAATCAACTTAATACAATGCTGTCTTGTTTGTACTAATGCGCTTATTACACTACACTAAATAAAGGACCATAAACCCTTAAAAATAGAGGTGTAATAAGAGTTAGGGCCCTAATTCTCTAACAATTTTTCAAGGCTACCTCGATTTAGGGCCCTGATTCAGGGTAGTGTAATAGCCGTTTAATATACGTCTTGAAATAATAAATATTGTAATGAAATATAAACGGTAAATTAAATTTCCGAATAGCCTCATCGAGCCCCATAACTATTAATCGATAGTAATCTAACTACATATTTGATGTGTGAAGTATGAATAGTGACATAGAGACTGCTAAGGACTTGGTGGTGGTTAACGGTACAAGTTTTATCGACCGATGGGGTCGCCGGCCTATGATTACCGTCGTCGGTGACTCGATTCCACCATGAAACACCGAGAGTAACAGAAGGAAACTTCATCATTCATAAAAGCTTAATTTCGCTCGAGCAAAAGCACAGATAGATATTGTTCACGGACAGGCAAGTAGGTATTGAAGTTAAGCTTCATATAACGCTTTTCGTGTAAGACTCGACTGAAAGACCTTTTATTTGGGGAATTTGGCCACTGTACCGGTTTGTTTTCAGGCAACTGTCCCCCCCTTTCGGCAGTGGTGGCTGGTGATTGAATTGGGTCACATGTTGCCCCCTGAACAAAGTTCTGGATCCGCGCCTGTTTAAAGGCGTAGCTCGACCTACGTTCATACGTACATACTTCATTTATTATACGGGAATTAACGCACATTATTTACCTTAAAATTGCTTGACGTTTCGACCAGGTTGCACCGGCCGTGGTCGCAAGCGGACTGTCTCAGCGATGTTAAGACTATGTCAGGCCGATGAATCTTAATCTACCCTCTAATTTTTTGTTTCTCGAAAAGTTAGGGTCACTGCACACTACACTGATTGTGTCCATGTTAATTCCCGTATAATAAATAGTTATAATCATGCAACGCGAAAGTTTAAATGTTAGTACATACCTCAGTCGAGTAAAGCTCGGGTAATCTTCTGTATTTTCGGTATTTCGTGTTCGGAACGTGGTTTGAAGTGGTCTGAGATTCTGTGTACGTAAGCGATATGTGTGTATGCTCGAGCATCATTTGTACAAAGTTTTCCTTCTCTACACTTCGTGTTTTGTGTACTTACAGGGAATTTTAAACTCAGGCCAGGGGTTAATTATTTCCAATGACTTACTGCAAGTCTACTGCAACGAAATTGACCGAGGTATTTGAAAGATTGTTTAGCGCGTTTAAATGTAATTTTAGCTTTAATATTTTCGTAGATATTTGAGCCTTCAAAAATTTTGTAGAACACGTTTGTTATTTATAAAAAGACGACTCCCGCAGTAGGGTACAGGCCCTGTGTCGTGGGGGACTTTACAAACATACAAGTCACGGACACAAAGTACACCCAGACTCGGAACAACCATTTGTGGATTACACAAAGTGGTGTCCCGTGTGGGAATCGAACCCACGACCTCTTGCGTAGCAGTCGGATACACTCCAACTGCGCCACAGAGGCAGTCAAATAATATTAACCCCTGTCATGAAAAAAGGGGTGGTATAACGTGTGTATCTATGGCTTCATATGTGTATTTAGTAGTGCTTAACACAAAGCCTAATTTTGAAAAATTGTTTAGATAATACAATAATTTCATTTGAAAGAAAAATTTAAGTTCAGATCCAGGAATCGAACCCGAGATTTCCGATCGCTTTACCAGAGCGCGAAAGACGAACCATCTAAACTGACTGCCTCTGTGGCGCGGTGGGAGTGTATCCGACTGCTACGCAAGAGGTCGTGGGTTCGATACCCACCCAGGATAACTTTGTGTGATGAGTACGATGGTTTATTCTGTGTCTGGGTGTTATTTATCTAATATTATGTATGTATTTAGAAATGTATAAGTATTAAACATACTTATACATTTCTAAATACATACAGTTGTTTGGTTGCCATAGTGCAAGCTCTGCTTAGTGTGGGATCAGATGACATTGTGTGAGTTGTCTCAAGGTATTGTTATAAGGTATTATTACATCGCTAAAAAAAAAAATGTCACTGAATTTTTTGAATTTTTTCCTGCCTTGTTGCACACGAGTTGGGTTCGGTAAAGCGATCGGAAGTCTCAGGTTCGATTCCTGGGTCTGCACTTCAAATGAAATTACTGTATTAATAAAGTAATTGGCAAGAAATGCCTTTAAAAAATACTATAATTGTTTAGGTACTCAGGTAGATACATTCGCAAGGCACGAGTACCTCTAGCTACGCTTCAATAGAAAAATCACTATTTTACAATTGCACCTTGTACCCAAGTAGGTAATAGTAATGTAATCTTACAGCAAATTCACATAACCACGTTGCGGCTGAGAGGTCATCGACCGAATGACGTTTCTTTGGTAACTCAGTGTTTATTATCTATGGCTGTGAACACCAGATCACACAATACCGAGAGTACAAAAGGTATTATTCATACATCGCTCATAGATAGGGAATCTCGAAACGCCTTTCGAAAAAGTGGTCGGTATTTTTTTTACCTGTGGTAGGTCTAAGCCATAGGTCGTCTTGGTTAGTACCACCACCACTGTGTCAGTAATTCTTCCGTGAAATGGTGATGTTTATACATCACTGTTTTGGTTGAAGGGCAGTGGAGCAAGTGAAATTACTGGGCAAATTAGACTTATGAAATAAAATTGAATAGACAACTAAGCTGTTCTATGTGTTTTTGTATTTTTAGAGAAATAAATATATTATTATTATTAATGTTACAAATGAGTAGCGCAGTGCGCTGACAATAAGATCTCCAGACAGATCCAAGAAATGATTTGGATATAATATTATAAAGCTGAAGGGTTGTTTGTTTATTTGTTTGAACGCGATAATCTCAGGAATTACTGGTTCGAATTAAACAATTATTTTAGTGTTGGATGGCCCATATATAGAAGAAGGCTACCTACAGGCAATATAACATCACACTATGACCAATAGGTGCGGGGCATCAATGAAAAATGTTGCAAAAAACGTCGAAAATTGAGACGAAAAACGCGAAGTTGCGCGGATTAGCCTACCTACCTACTTTTATATGGGTTAGCGTGACGCTTAATATCAGGCCCATAACCTGCTCACAGATCTCGTCTCTTCATTTCGTGTTAAAAAAAATATTGTGTCCACAAACGATATCTATGTGTGCGAGCAATGTATGTATCAAGTTTACCTTCTGTACTCTCTTTCTGTCGAAGCTACAGAGGTGTTAAACAAAAGGGTAACTATTTACATGAGCTTTTTAACATACGTTAGTATTGACTGTTCCACGAAATATTTTCTATTATCACTACGATTTGAGCCGGTATTATACAAACATCGATGTTCGAAGAAGGTTAAATGTTGGACCAAGTATTGGCATCTGTTGGTCCAATATGACAGCACAGTGACCATTGGTGATCTTATGCCTTGGCCCAACATAGCTTAAAGCTCAATTCTATTTATATACCTATATAAAAGACCAGTATCGCTTGACAGCCGCGAAGAGCGTGGCCGCGCCGTGAAGCGGTAGTTTGTCTGTTAAGTCTATAAAGTTTAAATATGTTAATGTTTAAAATAATATAAAATGTTAATGTTTAAAATTATTTGACACTGAAAGTGCTTGCCGCGTCTTCTTCGTCTTCGGTATGATTATGGCCTTAGTAGACTTGAAGCAATAGCAATAAGCTATAGCACCAAGAAAAAACTTATGAAATAAAAAGTTGATTATCATCTAAATGGCTAAACGAATTTTAATCAAACAAAAACAAGAATCAACACAATTAAACTACTTTTCTAACAAAACCAACCACATAGAAATCCGTCCATTCCTCTGGCCGCTATAACACCGCAAATGGAGACACAGCTACTAAGTATAGTCAAACATTTATAACCAATCTTTGGATCGAACAACAAAACATACCGAATCAAGAATGTTGCCATTAAATGTATCAATCGTAACTCTTACCGAATACAGCTTCTTAGGTTATGTTTTAAACATTTCACACTATAGAAGCTGAGACGCTTAATGCTGTAATTAATTCTTAGCTCTCATTTCATTGGTGCAAAACATCCCGTTTCTCAAGGCTAGGTATAACGGTAATACAACCAGTACTTGGTGTTCCCATAATAGGTACGGAATCCATTGCCACTTTTTCCCACTAATAAGTTAAAGTAATTTAGACTTAATTGAGACGTAATAAGTGCTATAAGAAAAGTAATGGTTTCTGAACCCGTACATGGTGTGCGGGCATGAGTTACAAATTGAAATGTTATGAGAGAGGTTTGATTTTATGATTGTTTTAAAACATAAGATTGATTATGATGATACAGGGTCAGAAGTTCAGAACATAGAGCGTAGTTTTTTTAAACGAATTAAAATTACCTGTAGGTTTATAATTAACATTTCTAGAAGCATACATTTTTTTTTAAAGACGGCTACCGCATTAAGATCCAATCCCTGTGTCGCGGGGGACTTTACAAACATACAAGTCACGGACACAAAGTACATCCAGACTCGGAACAACAATTTGTGGATCACACAAAGTGGTGTCCCGTGTAGGAATCGAACCCACGACCTCTTGCGTAGCAGTCGGACATACTCCCACCGCGCCACAGAGGCAACATTGTTGATTTCTAGTTCATTATAATTTTAAATTCTAATCATATAAAGAATTATTTATTGGAAGCCGTTTGTGTTTTAAGTTAGCGTTTGAATAACGGCTACGAAATCGTTCTACTAATACCATATTCACCAACACCCCCTTCACTGGATAAATAGGTAGGTAGATAATAATAGTTTAAATACTTTTTACACATGAGCCTTTATTTTTAACTTCTGCCTATCTAATTGTCAATTAAATGAATGAATTCGGATTGACTCAAATGTTTTGAGGAAAAAAACTAAAAAAACATAAAAGCTTCAAATAATATATACCTACTAGCTTATGCCCGCGGCTTCGTCCGCGTGGATGCCAGATTGTTACCAAAGTTTCATACTAACTTTGCACCCACATTTTACCCCCTTAGGGGGTGAACTTTCAAAAATCCTTTCTTAGTGCTCCCCTACGTTATAACGTCCCCCTACGTCTACCCCTTATACTTTAGGCCCTGCGTTGATATGTCTTGTATGTCTGTGTATGTTGATAGACTAGCTGACCCGCGCTACTGCGTCTGCGTCAATTTTCCCCGATTTTTCATTGCTGCTCCGTTCCTATTGGTCGTAACGTGATGTTATATAGCATTTCTCGATAAATGGGCTACCCAACAGAAAAAATATTTTTTCAATTCGGACTAATAGTTCCTGAGATTACCGCGTTCAAACAAACAAACAAACAAACTCTTCAGCTTTATAATATTAGTATAGATTACAAGTCCATATAGTCTAACAGCTGCATAAAGACAAAGGCAAAGCTAGCTTTTATTCGTTCTTTTAAAAAAATGGAAATATGAATGTGTTGGTTGATTACATTATGCGTTAAAAAAATATCGTCAAGTTGAAGTTTTACTCTTGTATGTGAAATTGATACCTTTGATTATATAATAATGTCCAGATGGAGCATTCCCTCAGTAAGACTAAAAAAAAATTAAGCTACAATTTTTGACGTTTGACACTCGTTGAAAATGGCGCGCTAGAATAACTATGGCTAGAACATCTGTTAAGAGTCTTCGTACCTCTCAAAAAGTAGGTACGTCCATTTGACCGTACTTTTTGACAGTTCTTTGCTTCAATTTTAGATGCCGGATTAGGAATCTAGATATTATATAATCAAAGTACCTACTTTATTTTGAACAGCGATATGATTAGAAACACGCTACAAATTAGTTTTTTTTTTAAACACTGAGACAGATTGGATTGTAAATAACGCGATAAGGTTACAAATAAATGTTTCACTTTCTCTTACTTATGATTAAACCGAGGAAAAATACATTTAATCTTACAGAGAGCCCGCCATGCGAAAAGATAAATGGCGGGAAAGGCGTTATCTTTTTACAATAATCTTTTTCATACCAATTTCATGAAGGCAACGGAGTGAGTTTATTCAGCCTCTCACGCTATTTAATCAAGCGAGTACTACAGTCTACAAACTTCATTCCACAGACAACCGGCCACGGATTTTACGTACTTAGTTCACTCATTATTTTTAGAGTTCCGTAGTCATAATTGCAAAAACGTTTGTCTGTCTGTCCGTCCGTATGTCACAGGCATTTTACTCAAAAACTACCTAATGAATATTGATGAAATTTGGAGTATAATATGCTCTTAAATTTTATTGATATTCATTTTGTAGTTTTTGAAACAGACTCTTGTATAAGCCGCTGTTTATTTTGATAGTTAAATAATAAAAATAAATATGTTCAGGGGTGGCACTCCATACATGTAAGAGAAGCTCATGAGAGATCAGAAGCTTTCAGGTGCGGCACATATCAACGTGTGGTTCATCATTCGACAGGTATTTTTAAAACATTCTAAGGTTTAAGAAACTTTTTAGATTAGGGTAATATAATATTAAAATCGTTATTGTTTGATTCGTTTGCGATCCCGTGTTTGTTATTTGTTATATATTTGTCATGTGTTTATAAACTGTGTTAGATGTTAGATAATGCACAGTTTTGGTTAGGACCGCAAATATATTATTTGCGATCTTAACCAAAATTATTAATTATTAATTCTGTGTTTTTCATAATTAATTTAATTAATTACCCAAATTAATATTTTTTTATTTTATTTTTTTTATTGTTATTTAGGAAAGATTATTATATTATTTTTTTATGAAATTAATTTTATTTTTTGATTGGCCTTTGTACTTGTACCTGTGATGTTTTTATGTTATTCTGTATTTTAAGATTTTTTATTCTGTTTCTTTTTATTTTTATTATTATTATTTTTTTTTTATACGTTGATGTGTCGAAGGGACGGGCTGAAAATCAGCGTTGTTGCATGCAATCTCGCATGTAACAGCATTTGCTGAGCTTGTTCCTTTTGCCACAACACGACGTTAAATAATTATTAGTTCAAATTTAGAAAATATTTGTAAATATGTGGTAATAAAAAAAAATCTATTCTATTCTATTCTTTATCTTATTGTTATTTTTTTAAACGCTCCGAAAATTAGAAAAATGTTGTACCGCCCCCTTCCTTTTTATCTTCTAAATCGTGTGATCAAAAATATGAAAAATATCACTAAGCTAACGCTTAATAAATACTTTAAACTAAAATTATTTTCGACATAATCGTATATACCGTCTTTGAGTTATTGCCGAAAACCTGCCCTACTACTTTACTCAAAAAAACGGCTTAACTGCTATGAACATATACGCTCTTCTGTTCTTGCATTTTTTCACATCGTTCTTTCATATGTAGCGCATTTATTTGTAAGCTGCGGAACCCTACTCTGAGCATGGTCGGTTGCCCGGTTTTTTAATATTGTTTGCATCTCTGTGTCCTTTGCGATTAACAGTCATTTTCCTGAAAGTTTATGAAATTATGCTCTTGTCTACCGTATAAACCTTTTACTGTTGTTACTAGTAGCAATTTATTAAACAACGTAATATTTTAACTACCTTGTAATTTAATTGTAATGTTAACTTTAGACTGAATGGAACCTTTTGCAACTGATTGTGAATGCAATAAGTACCTACGTAACTCCTAAATTAAATCAGAATATTATTAAGAACCGCAATACTATAACTTTACATAAATACCTACATGGTATTTTAGTAAATGTTAGTTTTAATAATAAACATTCTATACAAATATTCCTAACTATCTGTCCCGCGCAACTTCGGCTGCGTAAATTTTCCCCGTTTTTGCAACGTTTCTCATTGCTGCTCCGCTTCTATTGGTCGTAGCGTGATGTTTTATAGCCTATAGCCTTCCTCGATAAATGGGCTATCCGACAGTGAAAGATTTTTTCAATTCGGATCAGTAGTTCCTGAGATTACTGCGTTCAAACAAACTCGTCAACTTTATAAGACTAGTATAGATTATTAAGTAAAAAAAGTTTATAGGTTACGATAATGTCATTGTAGTCCACCTTAATTTAATTCGACTAATGGTTTTTCGGGATATGAGAATTTTGACCCTGGATAGGAGTGTGACTTGACCGGTTGAGTCAAATGTTGCCCCTCTCAGAACAAAGTGGTGGATTCTCGCCTGCATTTCCGAAAAGGTTTTGTAATAAACAGGTGAAATAATAATATCTGATGTATTACGTTTTAATTTATGTATGTAATTGCAAATGAAATGTTTGTGAACAATAATTTGAGGTTGTGCCTTTGTTTACAAGCCATGGAATAATAATGGCGGACGCACGAACTCAAATCATTGCGTAAATATTTTAATGTCACGCAAATGTTAATATTTATTATTTACAGCAAAATGTGCAGGTATTGGTTAACTACCAATAAAATATATTTATGAATTTATCGATGTAGTGACTGTATCAATTTTGAGTATTAATAATTCACAACCCACACTATTTCTACAATATCCTACGTGAATACCCGTGATGCATACACACAACATTACGCTAAAACATGATTTTCTTAGATTTTAAGCATGTTTAAAATCTAAGAAAATCATTATTAAAATATATATATTACGGGTCTTAATCGCGTGAATAATTTAAGAAGGCGACGCTGAGCTCAACTAGTCTTCCCGTGACCACGGCCGTTGCAATACGGTCGAAACGTCGGGCAATAAACAAGGTATTTTACCTTAAATCATTCACGCGATTAAGACCCGTAATGTGTACAAATCGCGAAAGTTTATCAACATTTATAAGAAAATCATGTTATGCAAAAATACGTAGACCAATTGGGCAATTGGTTGGGAATATCAGTTTTACTCAGCGTTTTATTCCTTCCAATATCTATAACTAGATTTAAGGAATTTATTCAGTAGGATAAAAACAACACACAATCTTTATGATTAACCTAATTTTTAAAAATCATCTAATTGTCATTTAACTAAATTTCCTACAAAAACTATGCATTAATAATATTAGTTTTAAAGATAATAAATCCAAAATAACTATAAGATTTCCACTGCTTAAACCTTTACAAAACATTACAATCAAAACCAGAAACAGTCTTAGCAATTAAAAATAATTGCGCGGACGTCTTAAACCTGGAAAGCAACCTGCGCGTGAAACTCTTTGTAAAGTCAAACTACAGACTGCCTCACTTCAGGTGGAAACGCGAAAGCGATCCAAGAACAATAAGCCCCCCTCTAAACAAGCGCAGTGCCTAGACATTGTACACCACCGACGCTTTCAGACCACTCTTCAAGGCTCTTAATTAAGGGGGCGATACTCGAATGGTTCTTGCCGTCGAATAGAGGCTATTCAAACGTGTGCCGTCTGCGCCGAGATAACGAACCTCTCCCGGTTATTACAGCCTATTTTGTTTTTTTTTTTTACATGAGTTGTCATATGTTTCGTATTTAGTTGTTTTTGTTGGTGTGTATCCGATCGCACTTTTATGGTTTTACTTCAAATGAGGTTTTAGCCTGAGTTGTGAAAATGGCGGCAAACTGAACTATCAAAAATTTCACAACTCGTTTACCGTGTTGAAATAAGTAGAAAAACATGAAATATTATAGTAATTTTTATAGGCATTTTTTGCCAATTACTTTATTAATACAATAATTGCATTTTTGAACAAAAACAAATGTATCTTAAAACAAATGTAAAGGTTTAAGCAGTGAAAATCTTTTAGTTATTTTGGATTTATTTTCTTTAAAACTAATATTATTAATGCATAGTTTTTGTAGGAAATTTTGTTAAATGACAACTAGATAATTTTTAAAAATTAGGTTGAATCATAAAGATAGTTTGCATGTGTGTTGTTTTTATCCTACTGAATAAATTCCTTAAATCTAGTTATAGATATTGGAAGGAATAAAACGCTGAGTAAAACTGATATTCCCAATCAATTGCCCAATTGGTCTACGTTGACCAATTAAGTAGGTAAAAGTACTTATTTGGTCAAAATTTCTGTAACCGGGAAACAGTTACATTTTCAACAAAAATCTGTGAGACATAACTACATAAGTACTCCATCACAATGGATGAAATAGGACAGAATATCACATTTGTTCCTAAGCACCCACTATTTGATATATGTCCATGTGTCCCAGATATAAATCGGGGATATCAACAAAGCGTCCAATTCCTTTTGTGTTAAGCAATTTTGTGTGAAAATCATATCAGGGGTTCCTTCTGACAGGAAAGTAAGAGGGTTTAGCTGTGGCCATTCATACCTTAGTTACTGTTCACGATGTTAAACCAACTTTGCGAGGGGAGAAAAACGAACTGAATGGGATAATGCATCGCGTTATTGTGAGAGAAACGCGGGGTGAAAATATTGAGTTAGGTATTGAGGAAGATAGTGTTTGCAAGGCTTCTTTAATCGCGGACTCTTTTGTGGGACGTTTTATGTTAGGTAGTTACGAGTTTGTGGTAAGATAGTGGTGCTAGTAAATGTATTTTATGCTTGTATATCTATATATCTAATACCTTTAAACGAAAAATTCTTGTATATATATGAATCTTGTATGTATATATTCTTGTAAATTCTTGTATGTATATGTATATATATAATCTGCTCCAACGATTTTCATGAAATTTAGTATGCAGGGGATTTCGGGGACGATAAATCGATCTAGCTAGGTTTAATTGTTAGAAAATGTCGTTTAAAAAAAGTACCCAGCAAAGCTCGGTCATCAAACTTATTTATGTATTACCATATAAAAGTCTAGTAATTTAGAGTATTCGGATTTTACTCCTTGTCTACTCTTTTGTTTTGCATTTAATGCACCTAAAAGGTGAATAAATTTTATGTTTACAAGAGTAGATGAACATTAATTATAAATAAAAACCTAATACATTAATCAGGGAATATTACTTCTTAAAATGTTCTAAAAAACAACGTCTGACCACAATTTAACATCAATAAAAATCCTGAGTTGACTTGACAGACATCTAGACATCTATGTACCGTATTGTTTAATGATTTAATTATTGGAAGAAAAATTTCATGATTAAACAATAACATCGATCGGCATGCAAAACTTTCAGAACCATTGACGTATAGACGTGGACCGTACCAATCTTTTCAATTAAAATAGTAAATATTGACTGCAAAGCGTGACAGAGAGAAAAAACTCATGCAGCCTTGTCTCCCTGTTATAATTTTTTTTAAGAACGACTCTCGCATTATAGTGTGTGAGTGTATATCCCTGTGTCGCGGGGGACTTTATAAACAAATAAGTCACGGACATAAGGTACACCCAGACTCGGAACAACAATTTGTAGATCACACAAAGTGGTGTCCCGTGTGGGAATTGAACCCATCGCGCCACAGAGGCAGCCCTACATTAACCTACAGATATTAAAAGTGACCTATCATCCCACTCCAGACAAAACGATCTATAATCTCTATGCCTCATACAATGGCTATCGACATAGCACATAAAATGTTATACCGTAGTAAAAACTATATAGCATAATAAAATACAATACATGGACAAAGGAAGCATACAGTCTTATAAATCTTTTGCACCTCACCCGACAATGATTGGACAAATTACATGGCCATATCACACGATCAATATAAAAAGAACTCCATAATAACGTATATTTTCACCCCTTTGTAACAAAGTGTGGTAGTATGAAAGGGGAGGGAGGGATCAAATGATGGTGGTTGCCATAGGAATTGCTCGCATTCACGAACGGACAATACGTTCAATAGGGCTTTGTACACAATAGCTGAAATCCACCAAAGTGCTTTTGAAGATATTTTCAGTTAATACTCTTTGGAAGATATATCCAAGAGAGAGGCAGATGAGCATTATTGTCACAGTCTCATAATGAATAAGATCTTGACATGTGATCTCTTTGATTGAAAGGCGGGAGCTGTAAGCTTTAGACTTCTTAATCTAATAATAATAATGTGAAAGTTTGTGAGAGTATTGAATGGAGTTACGGTTGATTGTTTTTTTTTTTAATTTTTAGGTTAAAGTAAGTTAAGGTATAACATATAATAATAGAGAATAACAGAGTTGTTCTATTTTTCAAATTTATGATTTAAAAACACACGCACGCAAGCATAAAAATTGTTTAAATATTATAAACTAACATCTTAGTTTGTATGTTATTATCTCTGATAGTTTTGGCTTCATCCGATGACGTTTCATCCTATACTGCTTGTTTCCTAAGTCAACCTATTAACGTTCCTTAATTCAACTGACAGCAATTATTTCATTTTCAATTCTTTATTGACCCTGTAAGTATTCCAAGCTCAACCGATTACGAAATCACCCAAAAACTTGTGTTGACGGTCTTAAACTTGTGTTGACAAAAAATACTGTTTTAGTAATAGGTAAGTTGGTTAATTTTTGTTTTTTTATTGTTATCTATACTAAAATTATAAAGCGGAAGAGTTTGTTTGTTTGTTTGTTTGTTTAAACGCGCTAATCTCAGGAACTACTGGTGCAATTTGAAAAATCTTTTTTTGTTGGTTAGCCCATTTATCGAGGAAGGCTATATAACATCACGCTACGACTAATAGGAGCGGAGTAGCGACGAGAAATGTTGCAAAAACGTGGAAAATTTACGCATACGAAGTTGCGCGGGACAACTAGTATAAAATAAAACGACATCAAATCGTACACACCATATTTTTTTAAAGTTAACATATTTTAATAAAAAAAGTAATAATATCTACTTTGTAATCATACAAACATATCGAGTGCCTTTAAAATCGAAATGATATCTTTAGTCTTTGGTAAACATGATTACATTTCCTAGAGAGTGAGTGTACAGATTTACATGTCCTTATATGTAAAATAACTAGGAAAATAACTATTCGTTCTATATTATTCTGATAATATATTAAAGATTATTTTGCTATGCATAGTTTTGTTCAGTAATATTTGCCACAGGTAGAGTAAGGAACACATTTGGTTGAATAAAGAAACGTTACAAAAGTAATGTAATCGGATCAGTTTTGTATTCTAGTTTAGGGTGAATAAAGAAATAGGATGAGACGTCATAGGATGAATACGGAAAAATCCCTCTAAAATTACTGCACCGATTTTGAAAAAAAATGTGAACAGTAGGTCAAAAAAGCAAGGACATAGGCTACATTTTATCGCAATAACCACCATAAAAGCGAGCGCAGCCGCGGGTAAAATCTAGTAAAAGACAAACTACTAAACAGGTGTGATTTAAATCAGCAAAAACCAGTTAACTGCACGTTAAACGGTTTCCTCGAAATGTGGTTAATTTACAGAACTAAGTACTAATGGTAATGGAGAAAATAAATTTACGATACAGCTTTTGTTTGACTCCGAACGGCCATTAAATGGTGTTGAGGTTGAAAGTGGCTGAGATTACATCGGACACGTAATTTATTACTGCTTCCTATGGTTTTTATACCAGTAATGGCTTTTGAGAGTAGTTGAAAAGTGTCAGAAATGGAATTTTGATATAGCTGTTCTTAGTGTCCCCTCGAAGAGGACTAAATAGAAAGACTGACAAACTAAAATTGAAAGGACCATAAGCTATAAATGTCCACAAAATATATAAGACTAGCTGTCCCGCGCAACTTGGTCTGCGTAAATTTTCCCCGCTTTTGCAACATTTCTTATTGCTGCTCCGCTCCTATTGGTCGTAGCCTGATGTTATATAGCCTATAGCCTTCCTCGATAAATGGGCTATCCTACAGTAAAATATTTTTTCAATTCGGATCAGTAGTTCCTGAGATTACCACGTTCAAAAAAACAAACTCTTCAGCTGTATTTGTCACAATAAGATATTTGTGATAAATAGAAGTGTATGCCGATTGTATCATTTTAAGTACTGTGACACCGCCACGTGCCACCTGCTACGGCTGATCGGCTGATCGGGCGCATGCGGCCGGGTCCACTGAAGCTGTCACAGGCATGGTTGTTTATTATAATGTCATCAATGCTTTGGCAATTGCAGCGACATGCGATAAAATTGGAAATTTGAAAAAAAACTCACAGGCATGGTTGTTTATTACAATGTCATCAATGTTTTCTTATGACGTTATCACGTAAAATTATCGTCCGTAAACCGACTTTATAGACAACCATTTTTTTTTAATAAACTACAAATGTCGAGAGCAGAGGTAACGATAATATACCTAAACTTCAAAAAATCTAGGGCATATACACACCAGTCACAATGAACAAAATTCTGAGCACTCCAGACAGTCAGTAATATAATATCCTGCAAATAAAGTAAAATCCAACCAGAAAGTAAAATAAAGAAAACTAGATTTACACCAAGGTAGTGTCCAATTAACATTGAGCTTTTATAATACGTAACATATTACTGTTCGTGTGTCTATCTTAATTGGATTTTATACTACTTTCACAGCGCGCGAATGAACATTTGCAATAGATTTTCTAATTTAAACCTTAAAGTCATCGTAGTAAGGTAAGTTATTGTTTTTACTGCAGTTAAATAATGAAGAGAATGTAGGCAACTTGGAGCCGTACGAAGGAAAACTTTGAAAATGTGTTCTAAGGTCCAACAAACATATGTTTTATTACTCTACGTCTGCTTTAAAAGTTTCGTAGATATTTATTTTTTACTACCAGGCCTGTGCAACTTCGTCTGCATCATTATTCCCCGTTTTTGCAACATTTTTCATTGAAATTTAGCTCCTATTGGTCGTAGCGTATACTATAGACTTCATCGATAAATGGGGTATCCAACATTATAACATTTTTTTCAATTCGAAACAGTAGTTTCTGTAATTATCGCGTTCAACCAAACAAACAAACTCTTCAGTTTTATAATATTAGGTACAGATTTAACGTTGACTTTTGCTCACAAAATTGACCACTCTCTAGAAAGAAGCAACGCTAATTTGTGGACAATACCTGTCAAAAAAACAGGACCGCAAGAGTTTTCTCTCTTTCACGCCTTGCAGTCAATATTTTCTTTTTATTTGATAGGGATGGCGCGGTCCAGGTCTATACGTCAATGGTATTAACTAATGATTTTTTTTTAAAAATGGAAGAACATAACATTTCAAAAATTGTCCTTTTAAATGTCCAAATTGTCCTATTTTGCAAATTATGATTTTTCACACATACGAGTATATCACCCACAGCCAGTTTGACATAGATAAAATAAACATTATAAACTTTATACTTATTCTAGCTTCACATAATCATATACAATTGATTTTGATCGATGTCAAAATGTAACACTTTTTTCCATCTAGCCTCTCAGCCCGCAAACATAAACGTGCGAAAAGTACAAGTAAAAATATAAAACAACTGTAGTAGTCGACACGGTCGAAATAAATAACACGAAGACGATAAAAATATCATAATGGCTTTATACGAGAATATCTGTCGTTTGCAATAAAAAGTTCAAGATTTTAAAAATATTATTCGAAATTCGAAACCTAGCCAAAGAATCTTGCAATTCCGAAAGGAGATGTAGCGAAAATACACAGTTAAAACAAGAAATTATCCTATTGATTGAATATAGAACTTGTTTGAAAGACATAAGGTCTATATTTCCTTATTTGGATAAGAGTACGTGGTACGGCCCACAGCAGCAGAATGAAAAATATTACAAGACTCCTGAATTTTAAACGGCCATTTCCTATTGTACAAATTGAATGGAATTTTTTGATAATATCTGTCGACTTTATTAATATTACAAAGAAATTCTAAATGAAATATTTTTGGACATGAATGCTTTATGTTAAAGAAGTTCGTTTGCTTTGGCGCGAATGTCGGAATGTTAAACAATGGGTGCTTTTTATGCAAAAATATGTGATTACATTCTTATTATATTGTAGCTAAGTAAACAACGGTTGAGAAAGAGGTCGCACTTTAGTAAGTGTTGTTGTTAAAAAGTGTCATTTTCTGTGGTATACCAGTTTATATGTAGGTAAGGCGGAGAAATGTACGACTCACCTAATGCGACTGTCTATTAATCATAAACTAAGCTTAGCTTTTTAAAGTGTGCTATGCAGTGGCTGCAACTTAGTAATTCCTGGTGTATCACTAACACTAGGTCGCCACGGGTTTTCAGATGAAGCTATGTTCAGCATAGTATATATAATATGTGACATTGTACATATTGTAGAGATCAAGCGCTGATCCAAGGGCTGTTGCCCCCCCCCCCCCCCCGACTTGACTGAAACACCTTTTTTTGGGAATTTTGACACTAGACCAATGTGTTTTGACAGACAATTGCCCCCAAAGGCGGTGGTGGCTGGTGTACCGGAGTTCTTGAGAGCGACTCACATTGCCCGGTTGAGTCAAATGTTGCGCCCCCCCCCCCCCCCAAAACAAAGTTTCGCGCCTGGTGGTGCTACATTTTTAACTTGGTTTCATCAATTTTCCAACTATCGCTGACCTTCCTACCTACTACCACAGATAATATAATACTATACTAGTACTACTACTAATACTTTCAGCGAAAATTAAAACACCGCGACAGACGATGAAAAACAGTATAGTTTATTTAATATTTAAATAGAACCCTGAAGAAATAGATGCAAAACCAGAAAAAAAAAAATTAAAAGGTTACAAAAATGAGTTCCCAATCAAAATATACATTTCCTTGCAAGCAAAGCGGTAATGATTTCGATCGCGTGAAAACGAATGAAATCGAATACGAAAACGAATTCTTTTATTAAAATAATTCGAAATTCGAAACAAGCAAGAAAAACGAACTTACTCAAAATGTTTGGAAAGAAAATCACAAGCAGAGATCACAAACCTGAAGTGCCTACAACGAAAATGTTAACTTTTTCAATAGACACTCGTATTGCTCCCCCAATGCAGGAGACTTGGAACACAATATACAAGGGGACAGAAAGTCGGCTCACAGATCAACAACAGGTGCACACACACATAGACGCGCTCGTACGGACGATATCAATTTGCGCAGTCTCAGTTGTCATTCGACCGAGATCTGTGTAAAATTCTTTATTCACTTGGTATGCAAAACAAAACTTGTGATACGTCGGGATTCTACATGTACATGTAATGCCAAGTTCGCAAACAATAGGTAAAGCCGGAGAAAAGAACATGGCAATAAAAACTCGCGGCCACTCTTTTCAAATTGCCAATTTTACAATGTTTATAAACTTGATATGGGGGTAAGGTGCTGCCACTAATATACTATACACCATGTTAAAGGACTGATTCAAATTACATGATTAAAAAGTTAAAAGATGAGTTAAAATAAAATCAGCCTTAGTGGGTACAGCATAGTAGAGCACCTACTTACAACAAGGGTAAAAACTATATGTGCTTAAAATATTGGCCAAAGCACATAACGAATTATTATATGTACGTGCGCATCTATGTGTGTGTGGGCCTGTTTTCGCTCGTTGTAGGGAGCCGGCCTCTATAACTTACAATTTTGTGCTTGGAAGGCTGAGGAGTGCAAACCCACACTTGACATCACAAGGGGCTCTCAATACTTTGAATCGTCTAGAAGGCAAGATACTTTGTAAAACCAACGCTAAAGCACTTGTAAAAGTTTTCCTATGCTAATAATATCGGCTGTAAAATTTTATTCCTAGAGAAATTATGTTCTTTTCTTAAATACAGCTGCTTACGGAGTTTCAATGTATTTTATTTCTTAGGTAATTAACTTATGGTTGCTTATGGTAGCTGTGTGTGATTGTTATTAGTTCAATGATGTTACGAGATGTGCATGATTTTGATTAAAAAAATATAAATGTAATAAATTATTGTAAAAGGCAAAATTAGAGTTTGCTAAATTATTTAGTTTAAAGTTAATTTATTTATGTATGATTGGAATATGTCTGATGATTACTAAATGTATTGGTGTACCAAGTGTATGTATGGAAATACTGAAGCTACCAAGTGTATCTATGGAAAATACTTTATTATTATTATGGTCTTTATTATTTTTTTACCTTACTTCTTACATTTTTAAATACATATAAATTAAAAAATATAAACAATTGTGAACCCATCGGCACCGGGTACAGGTACCAGGATACCGGTGGTTAGGGCTCCAAAAAGAGGAATTTTCTCACAATACGTGCCATGCCGAGGAGTACCGCCTTCTGCAACGCGAGCCTCTGCAGATGTTGGTCGAGATTCTTGGCGGTTAGTCCATTATTATTATTATGGTAGCTGTGTCTAGATCGAATAATTTACGAGTCCGATGAAAGCATCGGACTCGGAAATTATTCGATCCTGCGAGTCCGATGAAAGCATCGGACTCGCAGATGACTAAGGAGTCATTACGCTATCATAGATAATCTATACTAATATTATAAAGCTGAAGAGTTTGATTGTTTGTTTGAACGCGGTAATCTCAAAAACTACGGGTCTAAATTAAAAAACTATTTGTCTGTTGGGTAGCTCATTTATCAAGGAAGGCTATAAGCTAAATAACATCACGTTACTACCAATAGGAGTGGAGGAGCAAGGAAAAATGTTGCAAAACCGGGGAAAAATTACGCAGACTGCAGTTGCGTGGGTCAACTGGGGTCAACTAGTACATAATACCCCGAAAGAAGGGTAACGTTCGAACGAAAATACAAACAATAATGGAATAGGTATTCAAACATAAAAAATGTTATCAACCTCCTTTTGTCAATAGTCAAAGAACTCCTAAAATGAGCCATCATATTCGGATCCACATTTTTGCTATTCCTGGAAAATTTGAAATCAGAACGGCTGTCATCTATGAAATTCATTCGTCAAAGTCAAAGAGTATAATAATACTACGGAAACTCGAAAGTCTTTCATACTTTCGGATCGATCACGGAATAACTAGTATTTATTAGAAAATGTTTGTATCTGACAGAGAACTGCTACCAATTTGTATTTCACAGTAAAAAGTTTCTATTGAATGATAAAATGTACCCTTTGAAGTGTTCGATAGCGATACATTTTTATAGACCCTTTGGAGGGCTTGATAAAACCATTTCTATAATTATTATTACTTAATGTAAAGTCCTCTTTTACGATCATTGAATTTCAACTAGGTAACAGATTTTGATTCCTATCTCATTATAATTTAGAAAATAAATAGCGAAAAATTTACATGTAATAAATATTACCTGCACCTACGTCTTGGGGGTCATTCAAGTATTACATAAACATAATTTTGGTCATTTATTACTCCCCCGTCCTCCTAGTCAGCAAAAGTAAGCAAAGCTCTCACAATCTCCCCACCACATTTAAATTAAATGTTCGTTTTTTATCGTACAACCAGATGCAATTACTATCACATCTCCATCCAACCCACCCCCTTTGGTGTTTACGAATATACTTAAATGGCCTCTTTATAAAGTAGAAAAAAACTAGTACAAAATTTAAGCTTTTATCAGTATGTGTCCTGATGTTTAATCGTGAAAACATAAGCACAGAGCGACAGAAAACAAAACACTATATGTGTCATACATATAGTGTTTTGTTTTTCTGTCGCTCTATATATCTCTATATAAAGACACCAACGGCAGGATAGAAGACAAATGGCTATTGTAAGTACTAAAACCAGTTCCAGAACCTAGGTACCTATAGTCCTTGATATAATCGACACACTGAAGCATGACGTAAAAAAAGAACCGGTCCCTTAAGTACTTATTAACCCTGTAGGCTGTACCTCATGTCTCCCTGTACAAATATTTGTTCCGCTGCCGGAATGCCTTGATGAGCAACATCTGTCCAACTCGGACTACCAAATTACTACACTGACAAAACCGTTTCAAAAGTACCAGAAATAAAATGATATTTTTGATGTGATACCGTCTTATAAATTGATGACCGGCTGCATGCACGAAAAAGTGTCACGTTACGAGTGCAAGCGTGTGAGTGAAATGCACGATCGGCCATTGTTTATTAAAACCTGTCAACTGTTTATAAAATGAAGTAGTGTATAAAGTGAAGTAGTGTAGTAATGTAGTAAGTGCCTATCAGCGAATGGCGATTGCAGCGACATGCGATACAATTGAAGCTAAAGCTGTCATGGGCATGGTTGTTTATTACAAAGTCATTAATGTTTTCTTATGACGTTATCACATAAAATTATTGTCCGTAAACTTACTTAACAGACAACCATTTTTTTAAAAGCATCGTCGCCCAAAATAATATACCTACTGACCTGAATTACATTTAGGCAATAAGATATTGCTAGATAAGTAGTTGTAGGTACTTATGCAACACGAAGGAGGATCCAAGGAGGCTAAGGAAGACCTCCAAAAGTATCTGAGTCCTGCTGTGTATATCTACTTTTTGATAAGTTCCCTTACGGTTCATTTCGAGCCGCGCGCGGCTAAGGACAAACGGCTGACGCGCGCGGCCGATACGACAATTGTCAAAGTGCGCGCTCAGCCTACGTCAGTTGACGGCCGCGCGCGTCTGTCGCAGACCACGGAAATGAACCTTTAAACGTTCAACCGAGTCAAGTCCAATTTCCCCCCACCCAGTTTTGCAAGAGTTTTTGACCTTTATAAAAACTAATAACACTATATATATCAGGCCTAATACCTGTCTAATATACAATACATTAAATATGACTAATATTCTATCACCAGCAGCAAACATAAACAACAATTTCCTCTACAAGGCAATCAATACAAAAAGAAAGTTTACCTATTCAACATAGTTGCATTATGTTTCGTTTATAGGTAACGAAACCACAGGAAGTCGTTTTAAAGTCAATAATATTTGTGGTTACTTAATATCCAAGGAAGTAGTTTTTGTAATACAATACAACCTACGATACTACGGCTTCGGACGTGTAAGACGAAACTATTGAGCTAAGTGTAAAATTAATTAGGATATGTAGGTTAAGTTTTTGGAACGAAGTTACTTATCGCGCGTTGCGAAAGGTGGCTAGACGGAAAAAAATTAAGACCAAAAGTTGTAACGACACTTTTTGATATAGTTGTAAGCCGTGCGGCGTGCGCGTGTTTCTCTGTCTGTCTCTCTCTCTCTCTCTCTCTCTCACAGAAAGCAAGCCAGTTATTTTCGCATTGAACAGTGTGGTGTCGCGACGATTATGAAAAAAAAATAAGATAAGAACTTCGTTCCATCCGGGTGTCCCTTGACACCTCTCAAGTTTTTTTTCGTCTTGCTTGTCGTCACACAAAACCTCTATATCTCCGCCTCTGACTGCCTCTGTGGCGCGGTGGGAGTGTATCCGACTGCTACGCAAGAGGTCGTGGGTTCGATTTCCACCCAGGATAAGACGTGTGATGAGCACGATGGTTTATTCTGTGTCTGGGTGTTATTTATCTATAATATGTATGTATTTAGATAATATATAAGTATATTTTTCAGTTGTCTGGTTGCCATAGTACAAGCTCTGCTTAGTTTGGGATCATATAGCGTTGTGTGAGATGTCCCAAGATATTATATTATATTATATTATTATTCTAAACACGGAGAGAAGAAAGAATATTATTTGATATGTAGGTACAATTACATACAAAAGCGGCAGTAGCCTAATGGCTAAGGCATCGGTCTCGCAATCGTGAGGTCGCGGGTTCGAATCCTACCCATTATACAACCGACGTGAACCCACTTCTAACACAAGCCTTTGAGCTTAGCTGGAAAGGTTTACAAGATTGCTGGTAATGTGGGACTCAATCCCACATTGCTACTTATCCGTGATAAAAAAAATATATATGTGTACCACTCGGGGACTGCCGCAGTAAATATTCAAATATATCTAGTCCAACGGAGAAGTTATTTCTTTGATTTCTAATCAAGGAAATACGATCCTGATCTACGAACCTGCCCATATCCACAGCATTGGTATCGGTGTTACCACACGTAAAATTATAAAAAATATCATAATTTCTGGGGGTTTTAGGTGGTACAATTGACTAAACAACGGCCAAATGAGTACCTATCGTGTACCTACCTTTTTTGCAATTTCGGGGGGAGGGGGTCTATGAATGGCATGGATTTATGGACCCCCCTTCCCTTGGAGTTTCCTCACATGATCTCCTCCTTGTTTTTCGTTTGTAAGTCTTATTAAAACTGACACCGTAAATAAAAAAATACTTTTTAGGTTTAATTTAGCTTCTAACCTAATTTAATCAACTAAAGTGGCCAAATTGAGGCCGACAAAGATTTCAAGAATTTTCTAGTCGGCCATCTTGAAAAAATATACATAATGAGTAGTAATATTAAACTACGACGTAAAGACGCTTTTACCTAATATTCTTTCTTATATTAAAAAGAAGAGAAATATAAAAATACTTTATACTTTATAGCGCCTTATTTCCTAATTCATTCTTATGGAGTACACCGTACACACCTATATGTCACTCCCACAATTGACACGAATTCAACGACATCTCCGGGCTCCGATGAAATCCATCAAGCTTTGGACTGCAGAGCAGTGGCAGAGGGTCCTTAAAACAACAGCGCGGTGGGAGTGTATCCGACTGCTACGCAAGAGGTCGTGGGGTCGATCCCCACCCAGGATAAAACTTTGTGTGATGAGCACGATGGTTTTTCTGTGTCTGGGTGTTATTTATCTATAATATGTATGTATTTAGAAATATATAAGTATGTTTATCAGTTGTCTGATTTCCATAGTACAAGCTCTGCTTAGTTTGGGATCAGATAGCGTTGTGTGAGTTGTCCCAAGATATTATTATTATTATTATTGTAGTTACTTAGTGTTATAGGTACAAAGAACCATGTCCAGCAAGATATATTTTTTATCGGTTTACCTCAGAAAAAAAAACACCCTTCGCTCCTGCTGCAGAGCATGCCAAAGAAAAATGTAGGTACAACATAATATCCTTACGCTTGAAAAACATTACCATCTTGGCGCAAAAAAACAAGACCGGGAATACATTTAAAGAAAAACTGTCATAGCTGTTAGTCGCATTAAATCATTAGGAGCAGTGACAAAGAAAAATTTCTCTACCATTACACAAGATAAATGAAACAAAATTACGGTGCGGATATAACATCGTAAGCAGGACACTGTATGAAGCGCCCGCAGTCGCCCAAGCCTGACAAATTGAAGTCCCAGGATTATCCTTTCAATGTAGTATATTACATCAGCCTCTACGTACTAAACCTCAAGAGTACCTATAAGGGTTCCATGACGCTGTGGTGTGCGACCAGATCAAATTAGATCGTCAAGTAATTAATATAACAACTACATGGTTAAAAAGAAACATTTAAAAAAATTGCGCGAAGTGAAAATGGCGGCAAACAGCAAACAGCTGTCATATTATCACAGCGCCGCGTTTAAAAACATGATAATACTTACATTCAAAAATTCGTAGATCGAGTCTTTCTGCAGTTAAAGTGTACAATAAATAAAAAAAACGGCCCGATTGCCACCAACTCAAAAATAATAATAGTAAGAAAAAGTATTCGCGCCAATGAGGCTAACGTCTGTATTGAACCTAATTTCTTGTATAATTCTATTTTCGGCAAAAATAATACCAGAAAATCCGAGTGTTTCATTATTTCTGTCGTGATTTTTAAACGATCGCCAACATTTTTATCCGGGTTTATCCGCTGGGATTATTTCCATTCTACGCGGCTTTAATTTGGCACATTCGTTGTGCGACCTTTGCCACCCAATTGTGCCACCGATATGTGAGGGTTGAATTTATTTTACTTTTTTCATATTATGGACACGAACTTGTAAATATACTTTATTTAACACGACTTCCTATTTTTGGAATTGAAATTAATTAATTTGAAGTAATTCGTATTATGAAAAGTACTAAGTAATTACTTTAAGAGTTACTTCTGTTTATAACTAATCTATATTCAAGTATCAAAAATGTAAAATTGATATAACATACTATTAAATCAAGTAGGTACTTACTAGCCGAATTCGGCAGTTTCGTGTTAACTGCTCTTAATTCCTTTTGTTACATATGTAGGTCTATTTAGCCAAGCAATTTAAATAGTGCGATCGATAATGATCGATACGTGATAGGAAAATGACACCCGATTTTTCAAATTTTCATCCCGGAAAATAGAAAGTCCGAAATAAATGTGAGAGTCGTGCTACTAGTATAAGTTTTGGGATAAGTTACGAGCTAACAGCGAACTTTTTAAAGGAAGCTGATTGCAATAAATAGTTTAGTTTAATAATAAGTTGTACTCCGCAGTGCCATCAATGTCTATTTACTATAGATTATGTTATACAACGTTATTCTTGGTATAGTGCAAACCTGAAAGTAGTTTGCTCAGAATCAGTAACGCGATCCATTGGGATAGTTTTTGAACCATGTTATAATTTTCAATAAATTAATTAATCAATCATTTATTAATCCATAAATCATTCTAACAGTAATGTGATCATCACTTATTTTTCAATAATAACCATGGATTAAGTACTACGGAACGCAATAAACACGATAGCGCGAAGAACACAATTCAACTTGAATGGCTTATAATTCTGCAACTTTTCAATATTTTTATTTTCTTTTTATGTGATTTATTAAAGTAAAAATCTTGTTGGGATGTCTGAGATTTGCAATATACCAAAAATAACCTTGTATATCCACACTAAAAATAGTGTCGTCAAATTAATCACCATGCCGAATTTAAATAGAAATTCTTGGTTGATTGGAAGTGTATTTCATAAATTTCAGTTTAACATATTCAAATCAAAAACGAAGTAGTTAAGTAGGTATTGTAACAAATATCTTTGAAATAATCATTTAAATTTCATTAAAAGTTGACAACACTTTTGTCAAATCTGATGACTAACGTCTGGTCTCAATAATCTATCTATCGATGGATTTGGCTACTAGAGGTATATATTTGACATAAGCTCCATACAAAATATGTCAAAATTCTACCTCTAGTAGCCAAATCCATCGATAGGTAGATTATTGAGACCGGTCGTTAGTGAGTACCTATGTAAATAGAATACAAATATGTCAATTGAATCATAAAGAAATAAGAAAATAAAAGTCTAAACTTAATTAACTTAATATACAGACGGAGCGCAAATCGCATTCAGGTACTTACAGTTAGCAAATATTTTATGACGAACAGTAATCTAGATCGTGGAGAGCTCGACGCAATTTGCTGGGCCACTTTATACTTAGTCTTGTATTAATTAGGTAATAAGCAGAACGAGTTAATCAAGAACTAAAAATAAACGTTTCAAGTATCTTACAAGTGTTAAAGCAGGTTTAATGTGTACTTACCTTTGAATAGAGTAGCTTTATCAAGCTTTTTATTAAGCTTATTAATATAGCTTTATTCTTTATTTTATTTATTTACTAGCGGCCCGCTCCGGCTTCGCACGGGTATAAAATATATGGAAGTTATTATACATATAAACCTTCCTCTTCAATCACTCTCTATTAAAAAAACCGCATCAAATCCGTTGCGTAGTTTTAAAGATACATAGGGATATAGGGACAGAAAAAGCGACTTTGTTTTATACTATGTAGTGATTAAACACTAGCGGATGCCTCGCGGTTTCACCCGCGTAGTTCCCGTTCCCGTGGGAATACGGGGACAAAAAATAGCCTATGTCACTCGGGGTTAGTGTAGCTTCACAACGATAAAAGAATTTTTCAAATCCGTCCAGTAGTTTCGGAGCCTATTCAATACAAACAAACAATCAAATCTTTCCTCTTTATAATATTAGTATAGATATAGACAAGTTAAAGAAAAACATACTTAGTGTCACAAAATGACTGGTTTGACTGTGAGATCAAGTTTCCGTACAATTTAAACAACTAATGTACCTAATACTAAAAATATAATATAAACTTATGTACCTACCTATAGTTTGTTTTTATATTAAAAATCAGAGCTCTTTATTTACAAATCTAGGTAAAATTTTAAAAGCTTATTTTTGCTTAAGCTTTTATTTCGTTATTTTGTATCTTATTTCAATAATTTAAGCTTATCAATTTATAAATGTCAAAAAATCCTATTTTTCAGATCATATACTTGCTGCGGTGGTCTTTAAATTCCGTAGGTTTATCTATTCATGTGCCACAAACATTCAAATCACGAACAGATTGTATTAGCTTGGTAACTATAATTTATGGATCAAATAAATCTTAGTTCCGTAGCTTAGTTCTGTCAAATTGTTTGTAAAAGGAGACTAGAAAGGAAAGGAGGAAATTACAATCAGAGAAAGCTTTGTTTCGTAAATATAAAATGTGTCTGAACAATGTGTTTAAAAGCCTATGTACCTTTGTTGATTCGGGCCGCTTTTTTTATGGATATGCAGTCGGAAACAATAATAAAAGTGCCCCCGACTGCATGCTTATTACATAATCGAGCGATCTAGTCTAACTGCTTCTATTCTTCTGCTTCTATCCCAAGGGTATCTTATATATTATATTTAAGGACAACTCCCGTAGTAGGATACAAGCCCTGTGTCATGGGGGACTTTACAAACATACAAGTCACGGACACAAAGTACATCCAGACCTGGAACAACAATTTGTGGATCACACAAAGTAGTGTTCCGAGTAGGAATCGAACCCACGACCTCTTGCGTAGCAGTCGGACACACTCCCACCGCGCCACAGAGGCATGTAGTTTTTTAAGTTCTGTTTTTGAGCAGGTGGGTGGTTTGATTTCTAATTTTATTTTAAATGTAATTACCGTTTTGGATGTACCACAATTTTACTTTAAAATCTCCACATCCCACGAGCAACTAGATTACAAATCGCTTCATCTACTGCCTTACGCCATCTTAATATAGACGACATGTCATTTCTATAAAAATGGGCGGCGAAAGGCTCCGAATAAGGTCTCGCAGGAAATGAACCGTGGACTTTGTGACTCCTCAGCGTTGATCCGGGTCCTGACAGACCTGAGTCGTTTGCTACACAAAAAGTCATTTTTCACACCATGCTTCTTTGCTACGTAACAGTTTTTTAAGGTTAAGTGTACCTACTCACGTTCAGACGCGGTCGCAGCCGGAAATTTTGGAGAGGTCACTAATAATAACACAATATGTAGAGTAAATTGGACTTTATTGTACACATTAGGTACTTAACAAATGGAAGTCTTATAATTTTATTAGCAAATCGGTTGATGATATTTCAGACGTCTGGGTTATCTCTGAATGAATATGGATTATGTCCGACTGCTACGCAAGAGGTCATGAGTTCGATTCCCACACGGGACACCACTTTGTGTGATCCACAAATTGTTGTTCCAAGTCTGGATGTACTTTGTGTCCGTGACTTGTATGTTTATAAAGTCCCCCGCGACACAGGGCTTGCACCCTACTGCGGGAGTTGTCTATAAAAAAAGACCTGACGGCCTCTCTTGTAACATGTTTGATCTCAACCAAGTTTTTACACGCAAGGCGTAGAAAATGATCTCTCTGATGTCACACCGCTTGTAGGAAGAGTTGCCAGAATTTTCAGCAGTCCTTATTATTTGGGTAGAGATCATCGTTACAAACTTCGATTATTGACACCACACACTAAGGAAATTTTGTATCAGTATTTTCTTTGAGTTTCCGTTTCCACTTCGAAATCCATAGCTGATACTCTGTTACGACAGTGGCAGCAGGAACACTTAAGAAATGAGAATAATATTCTGATATGAACATCGTAGTTCTTAAAAGCACCGTTAAATGTTAGCAAACCATAAAATGCATCGGGCAACATTTTTTTTTGTTTATTCTTAAAATTTTAGAAAAAAAATCAATTTGATGTGTACGATTGGGGGTGGGGGGGTGTCATGTCCCTTGAGACCCTCTTCCTCGGACCGCGTCTGCTCACGTGTCAGTTCAGGCAAGAATCCGGTACTGGACCTCTCAGGACGAATACCGCCAGCATCATGAGTTGGATGCCCGAAATATCGCTCCAGAAAATCAGCCCGCAATCGGAGTTCAAAACCGATCAGTGTAAAAAGAAGGCCACAAGAGGAGCAAGATAAGTATTTGGAGATCATTTCAGGTCATTTGTAATTCTGTATGTGTAGTTTTAGTAACCAGTGTTTTGCATATTTTTCCATTTCAAAAAAAGTGTTAAATGTGGTGGGAGAATTTGATCAAGCGCATAACTGATTTAATGGAAATTTCATTGGCTCACTCGTACATTTTTGTCTATAGCCCTAAGTGACTTATAATTTAAGACAACATTTAATACACTAAAACCTTCCAATAAAAATATTAAGTCGAATAGCAAAATCTGTTATGAAATCGATTAAAAATGCGTCTCACTTTCTACTAGGAAAAGGTTTTACTTCCGTACTGCCTTCAGAGGAAACCCGGCTTACTGGCGGCCGCAAAGATAAAATTCTGAACTGCAAAACAAACTAACACGACGACTATGACTATAAGGAGTCACCGTAGTCAAAATGATATAGGTTTGTTAGTAACCTATGTAAACAAGCGATGCCTAATTTTATTTTACACTAGCTACCTGCCCCGGCTTCGCACGGGTCTGATATCGTAGTTTTTTATACCTTGAGTTACATTATTGTTATTTTCGTAAGGATCTCTAATTTTTTGACAATAAAATATAGCCTATATTACTCCCCGATAATGTAGCTTTCTAATGGTGATAGAATTTTTAAAATCGGTTCTCTAGTTTTTAAGTTAATTCGTTACATGTAAAAATACAAATCTTTCCTCGTTATAATCTATACTAATATTATAAAACTGAAGAGTTTATTTGTTTGAACGCGGTAATCTCAGGAACTACTAGTCCGAATTGAAGTTTTTTTTTCACTGTTGGATAGCTCATTTATCGAGGAAGGTTATACGCCATATAATATCACGCTACGACCAATAGGAGCGGAGCAGCAATGAGCAAATGATGCAAAAACGGGGAGAATTTACGCAGATGAAGTTGCGTGGGACAGCTAGTATTAGTATAAAGGTATAGATAGGTAGTATCTAAGTGCAAGAAGTTCGTGTCCATAGCAATTTTAATAAACGAATGACTTAAAAGCTCAAAATTTTGACATACCTATCGTTTTATTTCCGATCGAGATTTTGTAGTAGGGTTCGTTCGAGAAGTCAATTCGCGTGTTACCTCACTTAATTTTGAGGAGATTACTTATACCTATATAATAATTTCTTTAGCCTGTTTCTAAGAATCCAACTTTACATATTTCAGCACGAAAGGAACAGTGTAAATCTTAGTATCCCCAGGGATATTATCACATTTACCACGCTTCATTACAATACGTAGGACTCCATTAAAATGATCATCGAAAATATGCCGATCGGCGCACGTCAATCCTACAGGATCATTTCCTGCCAATTAAATATAAGCTTTATGACTTTGATTATAATGTTGAGATTACCACAGAGATGGATGTTGGTAATTTTGTAGAGTATCTGGTTTAATAGTAGACAAGGGACCGGTTGCAGTAGCATTTACCTGCACGCACGTATTGCGTTTTCTTTCTCTTTTTAGTAAACATCTCATTGGATCATTCTTGTTTATTCTGTTTACTGGACGTGAGCTAGTTATGGGTTGGATTACATTTTTTGTTGTGTGGTTTCGAATACGCTTTTTGATTGCATTGGTTTTTAATATGATATGGTAGCAATTTTGGTTTTTAAGGGCCACGATTGTGCGTGGAGCGTTTTTAACCCCAGATGCAAAAGGGGTTGTTCGTGGAAAAAGACGACTCCCGCAGTAGGGTACAAGCCCTGTATCGCAGGGGATTTTTCAAGGTGTGTCCCAGACTCGGAACAACAATTTGTGGTTCACACAAAGTGGTGTCCTGTGTGGGAATCGAGCTCACGACCTCTTGCGTCTCAGTCGGACACACTCCCACCGCGCCACAGAGGTTTGACTACCAAACGTTAACGTGTGTATCTGTGTGTTTGTTGCCAAACGGACTCACAGATTTTGATATTTTTTTAGAGACTAGAGAGCTATTTTAATTGGGATGGTTCTTAGCTTTGTTTGATGAAAATCCGTTAAGCCATTTTAAAGATAATCAACTTTTTTTCTGACGTGTCCGGGCCCGGGGTACAATTTAATTTATGGAGTATGTTTGTTTAAAAGCGGCGGTAGCCTAATAGGCATCGGTCTCGCAAACGTGAGGTCGCGGGTTCGAATCCTATCCATTATACGTGAACCCGTACGTAGCTGGAGGGGTTAACAGGATTGCTAGTAATGTGGCACTCAATTGACAGACCCACATTGCTAGTTATCTTAAAAAAAAAAAAATTATGGTGCGTTCATACGCGAGGCAAGCAGTCCGACGAAGCCGTTCACAACATTCTCGTCCGTGTTCGTGCCCGTTGAATGTTGCTTTGAACGCGAGTGTGTGATCACACATATTCCAACGTGGTTATTATCCTTCCATCCTGATCATCCAATTTGTACGTATCCGATCCTGTTCATAGATAAATTACAGCATCGTTTGTCAAGCGATTAAGCACATAAACGATGCACTTAGCATATAGCATACGTTAACACTTTATTCAAATTCAATCAAAATGGCGTCATGTATTTTCTAAACACACCGCTCACTATAGCTCGACATTTGCTTCAAATAATTACAAAATCAAGCACACAAATTACATTCGACACATCTGTTGACTTCAAAATTAAATTATACATACGTTATAGCTCAAAGCTTTAAGCTTATCCATCTATACCAATTGGATATAGCTTGAGTATAAGAGTTTGTTTGTTTGAACGCGATAATCTCAGAAACTACAGGTACGAATTGAAAAAATCTTATGCTGTTGAATAGCCCAATTATTAAGGAAGGTTATATGTTATACTTATAACATCACGCCACGGCCAATAGGAGCGGAGCAGCAATGCAAAATATTGCAAAAACGGGAAAATTTTACGTAGAAATAGCCATAAAGCCTTCGATGATAAATGGGCTATCCAACACTGAAAAAAATGTTCAATTCGAACCAGTAGTTCCTGAGATTATTGCGTTCAAACAAACAAAATCTTCAGCTGTATAATATTAGTATAGATTGTACGAAAATAAATTGTACCTACTTGCCACAACTGGCTAAACCGGCGCCTCTAGTACAGGACTATAAGTACTTACTCGTATCTATTGAAGACTAGCTGACCCGCGCAAATTCGTATGCGTAAATTTTCCCCGTTTTTGCAACATTTTTCATTGCTGCTTCGCTCCTATTGGTCATAACGTGATGTTATATAACCTTCTTTATGTATAGTCAAAAATATTTTTTCAATTCGGACCAGTAGTTCGGACATTATCGCGGTCAAACAAACAAACTTTTCAGCTATATGATATAAGTATCTATACCTACTAATATTATAGGTATTACTATATTTCTTCGTGTGAACGTGAACCGAAGGAAATACCTATTAATATCATTCATATCGACAAAGAATATTTATTATATAATAAGTAGATACTACGTGTTAACTCTATCTAGTTTAAATTAAAATATATATGTCCCACAAATTGTCCCTAGAGGCTGTTTACTTTTATCGACTTGACTGGCCTGTTGGTCTAGTGGTTAGTGACCCTGACTGCTTAGCCGGAGCTCGTGGGTTCAATCCCCAGCCAGGATAAAACTTTGTGTTATGAGCACGATGATTTATTCTGTGTCTGGGTGTAATTTATCTATAATATGTATGTATTTAGAAATATATAAGTATGTTTTTCAGTTATCTGGTTGCCATAGTACAAGCTCTGCTTAGTTTGGGATCAGATGACCATGTGTTAATTGTCCCAAGATATTTATTATTTATTGACGTTTGTGTCATTCATTACTTAACAAAGACTAGCTGCTGCCTGTGAATTCGTTGGCGTTGAAATTTTTAATTTTTCCAAGTTTAAAAGTAGCCTGTACCTATTCCTGACTCTATGCTATCTCGGCTATCTCATTGACAAATTTCATCAAAATCCGTTCAGCCGTTCTGGCGTGATTGAGTAACAAACTTCCATTCATCCAAATCTTTTGCATTTATAAAAGTACTAAGAAGAATGACATCTCTTCATCTTGTTTCCATCTTTTTTGAGGAGGCTATTTTTTTAATTTATATAATACTAGCTTTCGCCCGCGGCTCCGCCCGCATGGATGTCGGTTATCGCGATAAAAACTATACTATGTCCTTTCTCGGGACTCAAACTATCTCCATACAAAATTTCATCTAAATCGGTTTAGCTGTTTGAACGTGAAAGCGTAACAGACAGACAGAGTTACTTTCACATTTATAATATTAGTATGGATTGCAGTTTAAAGTGTACGTACAATCAATACCTACTTGACATTTTCAGTAATTGATTTCATTGACCCTCAATTTTCTGAATTATTTAAGAAGTTATTATAAGAAGAAGAAGAAGAAGTAAATTAAAAGACAATCACGTTATAACATTTACGACTTACATTACCCGCCATTTTGAACTGTGACGTCATAAGTAAGACTATAATCCTAATATCCCTAATGCATAGCTAGGTCGATATCTAGAAATCTAGGTTAAAACAAGCGCGAATTAAGTGCCTATTTGCCGGTTACCAACGAATTACGGAATACCTACAAGGAGTACTTTGAGTAAATAAATGAAAGAAAATTTGATGGTTATTTTCTTAACAGCACGGTTTAAATATTAACCCTAAAAATGATTTTGTAAAGAACTATTTTTTTTTCAATTTCGTTAATTTGAGTTTTATATTTTAAATACATTGTCGGTACCAGTGGATTTGACTGCTTTTTTGGCGCGGTGGGAATGTGTCCGACTGCTACGCAAGAGGTCGTGGTTTCGATCCCCACCCAGGATAAAACTTTGTGTGATGAGCACGATGGTTTTTTCTGTGTCTGGGTGTTATTTATCTATAATATGTATGTATTTAGAAATATATAAGTATGTTTATCAGTTGTCTGGTTTCCATAGTACAAGCTCTGCTTAGTTTGGGATCAGATGGCGTTGTGTGAGTTTTCCCAAGATATATTAAATATATTATTTAGCTGCTAGAGATAGAATTTTGACATAATTTTATATAGTGCTTGTTTCAAATATATATCTCTAGAAGCCAAATCGATCGATAGATAGAATGTTGAAAACGGCCGTATTGGTCACAGGGTACCTAAGCAAAGCACCCATCCGACCCTCCTCAGGAAGTTAAAGCTACTATTACCAAATTTTATAAAAAATGGACCAGTCCTTTTGGGGATTAGCATGTTCAAACAACTATTCAACGAGTAACAGTACCTAGTCAAATAAATTAGTCACTACAACTAGGTCTCAGTTTAATTTTTAATAATAATAATATCTTGGAACAATTTTAACAAACTAGGCAGAGCCATGGTAACAAGACAACTGACAAACATACATACATGGATAAATGTTGATAAACTTTCGCGATTTGTACACATTATGAAAATATATATATTACGGGTCTTAATCGCGTGAATAATTTAAGGTAAAATACCTTGTTTATTGCCCGACGTTTTGACCGTATTGCAACGGCCGTGGTCACGGGTAGACTACACACATGGATACTACAGATAAATTACAACCCCACAAAATACACAACTTGCTCATCACACAAAGATCTATGGGTGGACCCACAACCTTTGTCTTAGCAGTCATAGTCATTAACCACTACACCAACAGGTCAGTCGAATTTAAAATACAAGCATCCAATCACCCGATTAAGTTCAACAATTTGCGAGTACTCACGCTAATCTCATTAAATTCTCGTCCCAAATAAATACAAGAACAACTTCATTACAACCTTCTACACAAGTTTTCGCGTAAAACTTTGTAAACTTAATCAAAGTTAGGCTTTACTACGAGACTTCAGTACGAGATGACCAAAACCAAAGCCTCTTCGTAGAGTTAGAAATGAAGTCTGTTTCTAGCTACTCGTGTTTGCCACACGCCGACGGAAAATGGGATGCTTATTTGCGTGTCTGTCAGTGAAAATGGATTGATCTTGATGCTAGTTAATCGGGATGGTTTAAAATTAAAAACATTTCGGAGCAGCTCGTCTCGATCCGTGCGAGCTTCGTACAGTCGTACCTTAGACATGTACGTTAAGCGAACGCTCGGCCGAGCTACATGGTAGGAGTGCGGGGTATTAAGTTTTATTTTCGTTACGGAATTTTTTGATTCGGTCGCCGCGCTCAAAGCTCGCGATAAAAGCTATGCTTGAAAAATATTTTGATAAAATTGGTTCAGTTGTTTTGAAAATATAATCTACGTACTTTTTGTCTCTCTCATTCTTTAGAGTGCTACTTCAGAATCAGAAAGATACACATATTAATTATGGAACATTATCTACGAGGTCAATAGGTACCTATCATACACATAGACATCCATTTATAGCAAAACTGTGTATAAGGGTGTTATAAAATAATAATATAACAATAATATCTTGGGACAACCCACACAACGCTATCTGATCCCAAACTAAGCATAGCTTGTACTATCGAAACCAGACAACTGATAAACATACTTATATATTTCTAAATACATACGTACATATTATAGATAAATAACACCCAGGCACAGAATGAAGATCGAACCCACGACCTCTTGCGTAGCAGTCGGACACACTCCCATCGCGGCACAGAGGCAGTCGAATAGATTACATAGAATCGACAGTTACCCGTTTCGGGTATTGCAATTTTTATTAATTAAGACTAAGAAACAAACAGTTATACAAACAAGACAAAACACAATAGCTGTTAGTACGTTACATGCTTCATAAACTACATACGTAGACATGTCAGTTCTTACAATTAACACCAACGAATACATGGGAAATTCTTGGAAAGAGCTATAATAGTAGGTACCTCGCATATGACAATTATTTACTTCTTAAGAAAATCACAAAGTAGTAATCATTAGTTGGTATGGTTGTTATTTATCCCATTAGCAGTTACGAGTAAGTATTATTGAATACCGACAAGGTTCTACTGCCTTTCTATCGGATAGTTAGAATGCTCAAAGAGGAATGTGCACAGAGAAAAAGAGAAAATTGAGAAAAATATCAATCAAACCTCATTATTAGCTACATTATAAAACAATCATTAAAAGCTGAATGGGGTATTTATTGCCTATTTTGTATTGTTTAGTTCAGGTTATTGAATTATTTATTTCATTAATTAAACTAATCTGCAGTGACTTAAATTGTCTTTACAACTTTACAATCGTTATTTTGATTTATGTATTCAAAGTGGTGCAACACGTCTCTATCTGGTTCAAGCAACCCCCCCCCCCCCCAAGACACGACAATCCTGGACCCGCCACGGAATAGGTACGATTCTATAGGAAGATTGAAAACTCTGTGTCTGTATTAAAATGGCCACACACTAAAACCACAGGGTAATTAAAGTTAAATTGTGTGTATTCCGTGCTAAAAATAATATAGCATCTAAATTAATCTGACAACAGGGGGGTTAGACAAGTATATTCGTTCCGCGGCGAATCCGATAACGCCGTACTAATCCATTCGCAAAAAAATAAAAAAAATGTCTATGGTCTCCACCGCAAAAGTTGTAAAAATGGCGGCAAACTGACATGTCGCTATTTTTACACGTTTAAAGTGTAAAACAGTGTAAAATATACTTGAAATACGTGATAACTGGACAAGAACGAGACTTTGTGATTGAAAGAAGAAAACTATAAATACATTATACTTGAAACTGGCGTATGCACATAATGTGCGAGCCATAATCTCTACCGATTAATATTGGAGGGAAGAGGAAAAAAAAAGAATTCTATACTATACTTGACGTCGCTTTTCGAATATGACTTTGTCTAGACCCTAAACGTAAAATAATCTACAAATGCTTTTAAAAATCTTCTCTTTTTAATTCCAGTAGTCTAAGAAAAAGAGAATCTCCAAAAAAGTATGCGAAGCGCGCCAAAGGATGAAGCAAAACTTAAAATTTTGGCATCCTAAAACCAGTAGGAAAGACCTTACCATGAAATATTCACGACGAAATTTGAACATGTCAGTCTGTATCTAGAGGTCAAATTGCACTGGGCACATACCACAGACAGTCATGTCGGAATTAGACGAGAGCCTTCATCCTTTAATTGGCTCTATAATTAAGTAGCTTAGTAAAGCCGTGGCTGTATTTGAGGCCCTGCGGTTATTACGATGAACGAGAAATTGGATTACTTTTTGCAAAACAGTGTGTTAATTAAAATGCTGTTCAAAGCTCTCCTTGTTTATAACTGACTGTTAAGAAACAGCCACTTACACTTTAAAGTAACCTCAGCCCGGGCTGATAATTTGACGAAGATTAGTGCATAATTTGACAAATTTCGAATAAGATATGCAAAGATGTTTAGAGAGAAAAGTATTTGATATGCGATTTCCCTCTAAATCTATACTAATATAATAAAGCTGAAGAGTTTGTTTGTTTCAACGCGGTAATCTCAAGAACTACTGATCCAAATTGAAAAAAATCTTTCACTGTTGGATAGCCCATTTATCGAGGAAGGCTAAAGGCTATATAACATCACGCTACTACCAATAGGAGCGGAGCAGCATTGAGAAATTAACAGTAAGTAAGTTAATTAAAGCACAAACACTATTAACAGTACTATCCCTACATAGTAATAGAAGTAGTCGTCTACATCTACAACATGAGCAGCTTGAAGAATTGATGGTACGTAGGATTGTAAATTAAAAAACATTGAAGTAAATTATTGTCTTATGTTTAACGTTCTTTTCATTTTCATATTTTTTTAGTGTTCCGTAGCCAAAATGGCAAAAACGGAACTATTATAGTTTCGTCGTAGCCCGTCTGTCTGTCCGTCCGTATGTCACAGGCATTTTAGTCAAAGTCTACTCAATGAATATTGACGATTTTTTTTCAGTAATCATCAACGTGTGGCTCATCCTTCGACAGGTCTTTCAAAAACATTTTAAGGTTTTTAATAAACTTTTTTGATTGAGTGAATATTTTTAGAAATAATCACTCCGAAAGTTGTCACCCCACCTTATCTTTTGAAACGTGTGACCAAAAAAATATGAAAAAAATCACGCAGTTAGCCCTTAATAAATACTTCAAACTAAAATTATTTCGAACGTGATCGGCTATACCGTCATTGAATTATTGCCGAAAAACTATTTCTTAACAAAAGGGCGTAAGTGTCATGAACATACGCTCTTCTGTTGATGTAATTATTCAAGGCTGCGGAACCCTACAGTGAACAAGGTCCGACATGCTATTGCCCTGTTTTTTCGTTTTAATTTTTAATATGTCAGACCAAGGTCGAAACCAATTTGAATAGTTTTCAAAACAAACTTGTAAGCTCTAAATTATAGATTAACTAGTGGCCCGCCCCGGCTTCGCACGGGTATAAAATATATGGATGTTATAAAACATATAAACTTTCCTCTTCAATCACTCTATCTATTAAAAAAAAAACGCATTAAAATCCGTTGCGTAGTTTTAAAGATGTAAGCATACATAGGGATATAGGGACAGAGAAAGCGACTTTGTTTTACACTATGTAGTGATGAATAATCACCATAACACCTGCAGTTACAAGAATAAAGCTTATCGAAAACACAGACAACGAAAAGAATAATACAGCACGCAATTACGTTGTTACATCCATTATTTTTATTGAAGCCCCATGGATATTAACCGGACAATATCACGCAAGAATTACATAACAAAGATGTATCGGTTATAATCGATTATTCGGTCAACAGCATCTAAGCACAAGCTACATAGGTACAGAGGCCGGCTCACAGGTTGATAACAAATTTACCTATACGTACGGACGATCTCAAAGGCTTAGTCGCATAATGTCTCTTTCGCAAAATATCTTTAATTAATCTGTAATTTACTTAACATACAACACTTTAAAAAAAAAGTTACAAGGTAAATATAAATATCAAAACGAAAATATTTTATGGTTAGTTTGTTTAATAAATAAATTTGATGAATTATTTTAATACTATTGTTTTTAAATAACAGGTTCGTACCTTTAAATAACCCACGCGATTAAGTCCCGAAATATATCTAATATATTATAATACTAACCTTTAGTTTAATTCAATGACTTTTATTTAAAATGCTATATTATACCTTTAAACGTGCAATTCTTGTATACCTTTAAATATAATCTGAATCTCGGAAACGGCTCCAGCGATTTTCATGAAATTTAGTAAGCAGGGGGTTTCGGGGGCGGTAAATCGATCTAAGTAGGTTTCATTTGTAGAAAATGTCGATTAAAAAAAACCGATCAAAGCTCGGTCATCCAGGTACTTTTATTTAAGTTACAGAGTGTCTTTTGCGACCGAGCGACATTTTACGACAGGGATATTATGCGACTGAGCCATCTCTATGTGTCCTGTTTCGGTTGAGATTCGACTGTGTTTATGTGCTCCTTGTAAAGAGCCGGCTATATGTACTAATTTATTCTGTGACCTAAGTTTTGTGGTAGAACAATCATATTTATATCGACATATAAAGAGTTGTTAGCGGTTAGATTGACCGTACCGTAAAATTGCCTGTTTTATCGGTTCAATATCGTAACGTCTCGATCGTGTGAATGAATAATGACACGAACTCTCGTGGTGCCTATATTTTGGATATGTTTGGCTTAGGGCTGTGGTGTATTAGAGGTTAACCATTAATTCTTCTTCTTCATTGTTTCCTCTTTAATATCATAATATTTTTTTAAGTACTGATAGAAATCTATACTAATATTATAAAGCTGAAGAGTTTGTTTGTTTGAACGAGGCAATCTCAGGAACTACTGGTCCGAATTGAAAAAATATTTTCTATTGGGTAGGTATAACACCACGCTACGACTAATAGGAGCGGAGCAGTAACGAAAAATGTTGCAAAAACGGGGAAAATGTACGCATTCGAAATTGCGCGGGACAGCTAGTTAAGATATGTGGTCTGCATTGATTGTTACCAATTATGTTTTAAGTAAAAAGGTGTAGATAGGTTACATAAACTACATTCGATCATTGAAAACGGCAAACTAATACACACATAGATAACCTATATATTGCAATGTCACATAATCTATACTAATATTATAAAGCGGAAAAGTTTGTTTGTTTGCTTTGTTTGTTTGTTTGTTTGTTTAAACGCGCTAATCTCAGGAACTACTGGTCCGATTTGAAAAATTCTTTTTTTGTTGGATAGCCCATTTATCGAGGAAGGCTATATATCATCGCGCTACGACTAATAGGAGCGGAGTAGCGACGTGAAATGTTGCAAAAACGGGGAAAATTTACGCATACGAAGTTGCGCGGGACAGCTAGTTACCTATAAAAAGGAAAAAAAAAGGAAAGCATGATTTAATTATCACGAGCGTAAAAGAACTGCACTCACTGAGCACTAAGATATAAAAACTAGGTCGATTGTCTAAATTTAAGGTGCCGCTTGCTGAACGATTGTAACCTATCTACACCTTTTTACTTATAACATGATTGATTATTACGATGAAAAAATATAAACCAAAAATCGAATAAAATTACCAAATGACAAAGGTAAGACATTTTTATTATTTTCGCATGGAAATTGAGTAGCCGTATAAATTATACCAATAAAATTGATCGGATCAACATTTTAAAATGCAAATTCGATTACGTTATAAGTACGGTAAAATTCTCATGACATTACAGAACTGTTGAAATACTTACATTTATGAAAAGAATGTTAAAAGTACGTTCATTTTTGGCACCATCCTTTCAATTGGAAGAATTAATTGTGATATTGAGTTTAGTTGGATCAACGTAACTCGGCCGTATTGAAGTGAGGTTCATATCACTTTCGCGCATGTCATGGAGATGCGACTCTAAAATTACTTACGAAAACGATTTTATGTTTAATCGATTAAAAATACTAACAAAATTTTAATTTAACAATATAAAAATACTATTTATACGAGTTCATAAAAGTTTAAATTTAGAACAGTTACAATAAATACTGAAGAAAATTTGAAAAACAATTTCTTTACGGAAATAATAACAAAAGGGATGAGTTATTAATACTAATTATGACAATGTAATTCTTTATTAGCACATATCTCATAAACCACTGGACGGATTTATACAATTAAGACGTCGTTCGCGTCGTAAGATTGGTTTTGACCGCCCAAGTGTTCTTAGATAAGTGACGTTTGGAAAATCCAAACATGGCGACTGTGAGATGCCAAAATAAAGAGGTGTAAAAAAAGCTGTTTTGATTATTGCAATATGGGTATCAAATTAAAGGGTTCATCTTAAGCATTTCAACAGGTATAACATGATCATGTCTGTATGTAAAAAAGTTAGTTAGCAACCATTCTTTTTTCAAATTATAGACAACAGCTGTGATAAAAGTTAGCTACATTCTACAACTACTCAAAAGTATTAAATAAAAGGGTCTCGGTGGTGTACCGGTGTTGAATCAAATGCACCCGCCCCCCCCCGTTATGCGAGCGACTCAAGCGACTCACACTTGACCGTTTGAGTCAAATGTTGCCCCCCCCCCCGAACAAAGTTCTGGATGCGAGCCAGTTTGAGACCTCATTCCTCGAACGGAATGATAGGACATACATAAATACATACATAGACGTTCAAAAAAGCAACAAATAAACCTTAATTTTGGCTTCACCATAGTCTGGAACTAGTTACAACAAAATACTACAGTCATAGCAATATAATTTATTCCTTGAATGCAGAGCAAGCTCAGTGAGACGAATGCCTAACACAAATACAGTGAAAGCTTTAGGTACCCTCTGTTTACACAACTGTTGTTCCCGCCTCCGGACATGATATTTGCCAGTTGGTTCCTATCTGATATATTCCTAATATCTTCATGATGAATTTACAATAACTTTAAAGTTAAACTATAATGTAGATCTACTCAGTAGATACCTATGCGTAGAAACTATATAAAATTGTTAAAATAAGTGAAGTAGATTAGAAAAAATAAGAAAACTTTAGTACGATCGTGAAAAATAACTAGTAAGAAAGTCATGAACCACTTTCATTATTTCTTATTAATTTGTTCCCGACATTAAATCTATAATCTATCAGGTTATCAGAATATTAATCTATAATAAAAAAAAATATCTGAAATGCCAGACTAAAGATTAATAAAAACTATCTGATAAATCTATCAGATAGTTTTTATTAATCTTTAGTCTGGCATCCGTAACGAAAATGGCAAAAACGGAACTCTTATAGTTTCGTCATGTCCGTCTGTCTGTCTGTCTGTCCGTATGTCACAGGCATTTTACTCAAAGACTACTCAAAGAAATTTGGTGAAAAGGTGTCTATTTATTTTAATAGTTAAATAATAAAAATAATAAAAAATAGGGGGGGGGGGCACTCCATACATGTAACAGAAGCTGATATACATAAAGATTTTAAGGTTTCTAATAGTTTTTTTTGAGTGAGTAAATATTTTTGAAAATAATCGCTCCGCAAGTTGAATAAATCGGGGGACACGATTTATGCAACTTTCGGAGCGATTATTTCCCCCCTTAACTTTGGGATCATGTAAAAAAAATATGGAAATAATCACAAAGATAGCGCTTAATAAGTACTTTAAACTAAATTTGTCATATTAAATTATTTCGGATCAGATCGGATATATCGTTATTGAGTTATTGCCGAAAAACTGCGTTTCTCAACAAAAGGGCGTAAGCGCCATGAACATACTCTTTTCTGCTGATACACAGAGCATGGTCCGACATGCTCATAACCAGTTTTTATTATTTGCTTCTGACTTTAAATCAATTATTAATTATAAAACTGAAGAGCTTGTTTGTTTGTTTGAACGCGGTAATCTCAGGAACTACTAATCCGAATTAAAAAAAAACACTGTTGGATAGCCCATTTATCGAGTAAGGCTATATAACATCACGCTACGACTAATAGGAGCGGAGCAGCAATGAGAAATGTTGCAAAAACGGGGAAAATTTACACAGACGAAGTTGCGCGGGACAGCTAGTCTATGATAATCACAATATCTATTTTTCTAAAATTAGAGGCTATTATAGATATTCGATCTAAATTATATATATTGGTCACAAAAGCTTAATTACAAAATAAACGTGAAAATTCTAGAACAAGAATTGTCACTTTTTATAAGACGACTTGTATGCTTGCTTGAAATTAAAATACTATAGATCACTATGATGTCAGTGGCCTATAAAACAAAACAAAAACATTCCATTCTCGTCTGTAACGAATATTACTGACGTGTAATATCGCCAAAATAGTCTACGTGAAACAACCGTAGCACAATCATATCAATCCAAGCACTTATTCCAAATTTAATATTCAAAAGAAACGATCATAATATTTCAATATTTATCGGAATAACATTTCAGAACTGAACAGATGGTATTTTTAATTTCCGAACGCAATGCTTGCAGGCGTCGCGACTCCCAGACGAAGCAAATCGTTCGGAAATAAGGGTTTATTTGCATCTTTGCACTGTTTCTGAATCGTGAATTAATGTTCGCAGATTAATGAAGGAAAACCTTTGTTTATCTTTGAGCCTTATCTGATTGTGAAAATAAAATATAAAAGATAATTAATTATGGAAATTAAAATGTTCTTCTTTGTTGATTAATTAAATAGCTCTTATTTTTAGAAAAGTTGTAGTAGGCCATATTCATTTATTTTATAAGAAACACATATCAGTGGCGGGGAGTCATTAGATCACTATTCTTTTCGGTTTCCTTTTGAATTAAAGTTACCTATATAATATACATATGAAGAACCGTGTCTTCCTATTATCGAGTTCCCTTAGGAAAATTTTAATACTTCGCCGCTGACATTATATATGTATATACCTACTAATATTATTAGGAGGAAAAATTTGATTGTTTGTTTGTTTGATTGTTTGATTGTTTGTTTGATTGTTTGTTTGATTGTTTGTTTGATTGTTTGTTTGATTGTTTGTTTGATTGTTTGTTTGATTGTTTGTTTGATTGTTTGTTTGTATTGAAGGCTCCGAAACTAGTGGACGGATTTGAAAAATTCTTTCATCGTTGTGAAGTTAAACTAACCCCGGGTGACAGGCTATTTTTTATCGGGAACGGGAACTACGCGGGTGAAACCGCGAGGCGTCCGCTAGTCTTCTATAAGATGGATTCCGGTATATGTTGGAAACGGTAACATCCGTAATTCAGTTACTAGTTGGTCGCTATTATAAAATAGCAGGCGAAAAAATGTTTAATAATAGTATATTAAGTTTTTATTTAAAACTAGTTGAACTGCGCAACTTCGTCTGCGTAAATTTTCCCCGTTTTTGCAACATTTTTCATTGCTGCTCTGCTCCTATTGGTCGTAGCGTGATGTTGTCAAAAAAAGTTTTTTTAATTCGAACCAATAGTTCCTGAGATCATCGCGTACAAACAAACAAACTCTTTAGCTTTATAAATATTAGTAAGTATAGATTAGCAGTCAACTGCTGTACAAGATCGAGGGTTCGATTACCACACAGGATACCATGTTGTGGTTATTTTATTAAGAAAACTGTTTGTTTTTCTAATCAAATAAAATAAAAAAAATAAATGTGTGGCACTCGGGGACTGCCGCGGTAAAGCTGTTGCATAGCTTTTTTTATCAACATATGCAATTTAAAAAAAAAAAAAATCTTTTTTGTATTTTTTTTTCCATTACATTTCGGAGAAGCTCGTCTCGATCCGTGCGAGCTTCGTACAGTCGTACCATATGCATACACGTTAAGCGAACGCTCGGCCGAGCTACATGGTAGGGGAGTGGGGGGTGTTAGGTTTTATTTTCGTTACGGAATTTCTTGATTCGGTCGCCGCGCTCAAAGCCCGAGCCGGCGATAAAAGCTATGCAATAGCTTAAAAACTTTCTCACAAAACATTACAGCCACTCGCATAATTTTCTTCCATTCAGAATGTCCTCTGTATAGCAAACATCAGGCCGTACTATAAAACATGAACAAGTTGTGGAAGCCATATACTTACTGAAGACGTATGTTGATTACTATCTGAGCGTATCGATACAGCTTGCTGTCTCTATAGCCCAAGGAAGTTATTCTTTTGATCTAATCTATTTGCCTAGGTCTCTACGAGAAAACTAACTCTAACTTGATCAACCGGTTTCCTTCCTAACCAGTACGTTAAAGGGACAAAGTTTAATTTTAGATATCTAACTGCAAAGATATTAGAATGACTAAACGTGTTGTATCCCATATATGATATTATCAAATTGTAAAAAAAAACCTATATGTGTACATTTAAAAAAGTATTAAAATAACCCGTTTTTTTTTTTGAAAAGACGACTCCCGCAGTACCCTACTGCGGGAGTCGTCTTTTTAAACAAGCCCTGTGTTGCGGGGGACTTTACAAACATACAAGTCACGAACACAAATTACATTTTTCCGGGTCATTCCGGGTCTGTCTCGGAACAGCAATTTGTGGATCACACAAAGTGATGTGTGGGAATCGAACCCGACCTCTTGCGTAGCAGTCGGACACACTCCCACCGCGCCACAGCGGCAGTCGTTTGTAATTATTTTAAACCCCGCTAAGTGCGCAAGAAGAACGATTTTTTCGAGTGTAGGTTTGTCGGTATGTATATTTCTTTGGCACACTCTAACTAGAGCCTAAGGGGTCGTCCATAAATCACGTGATGTTTTTGACCCCCGCTCTCCCTCTTGGTGATATTTGGTGAGGTTGGGTAGAGGTGCTTCCCAAGATCACGTGTATGTTTGTATGTTTTTGGTACAAAATAACCCAACAATTTTTACACGAGTGTGAGTCTCCAACGACAGAGGTGTTCTAATGTTCCAAGATCGGTGAAGTGTGAGTTGCTCGCACAACGGGAAGTGCAATTGATTCAACGCCTGTCAAGCCAGAGGAATCCAAACTGAAAAATACACGTGATTTCTCGTTATACCCCACTTTTTTCCGAATCCCTCCACCCTCCCCTTCTATCCTCACGAGATTAATGTTCGACTGCTTAATGGCTTCATGGATTTCAGCTTAAAAAGCAGGTATCATAGGGTCGTCTCAGTTGTAAGAGTGACACCGCGTACATCAAAATTATACGTCAATGGTCTAATACCCTATTGTACATATGCGTATGCACGCCTGTCCTAATTGTAAACTAAGTCCACTAGGACACAAATTTAACCCGAATAAACCCCCACATCATTTCCAGCGACAACAGTTCACGCAAAATAAAGCATATCTATACTAATATTATCAAGCTGAAGAGTTTCTTTGTTTGTTTGTTTGAACGCAGTAATCTCAGGAGCTACTAGTCCGAATTAAAAAAATATTTTTCTGTCGAGTAGCCTATTTATCGAGGAAGGCTATAGGCTATATAACATCACGCTACGACCAATAGGAGCGGAGCAGCAATGAAAAATATTGCAAAAAACGGGGAAAATTGACGCATACGAAGTTGCGCGGGAGAGCAAGTCAGTAATAAACCGACCACACGCAAATAAAACAATAAAATCCCACTAAATAAACATAAAATTCACATACACCTCTTCTGGAATTCCCTCAGTTTCAAAACGTACATACAAACTCATACAAGACATATAATAATGAGTTTATGGATAGCTATTTGCATGTATTATGGATGCGTCCCATCTCAGTGTATCGAAGCGAAGGTGCTAAACTCTAAAGTTATCATTTTATAACCTCGTAAATACGGCTGGATGGTGAATACATGAATTTAGCAGCTGTTTGTAGTCTGAATTGGTAAATTCTGAGTTAGTTGAAGCGTTTTATTATGAAAACAAGGCGTTAAATGAATGAACTATTTTTGTAATGCAAACGATTTCATTTGCATCGCTAATAAAATTTAAGGGTTACGACTCATCTAAAATAATGATATTTAAACTGTGACCTTTTTGCTGAACAAAATGTGATAAACTATTAAAAAATATATTTTGATGATTAAAAAACCGGGCAAGTGCATGTCGGCTCACGCTCAATGTAAGGATCCGTAGTCCCCCCCCCCCATCCTAATAATGCGGCTTGAAGTAGGTTTTCTGTTGTTTTTGTTTCATACCTACAATGTAACACTTTTCAATGGAATTTGTACGAAATTTTGTTACTTTTAATTTGATCTCCTGTTACTCGTAAACTTGTAAAGCCTACTTAGCTAACCCCTAACATACTATATGCTGTATGTTAGGGGTTTTGGTTTTTGCACTTAGTTCTTTAGTGGACTATTGTACGTGTTTCACATACTCAACATCAACCATTTAGCTGGCAAGGGACAGGGAGGAAGACACTTGACTCTAACAAAAGTTTGCACTTTAAATTTTAATATTATATTACAAACGGATCCCTAAATCTAAAAATGCTCTTCCCAACCCCTGAACGTTTTTAAACGACCTATCTAACGATACCCACACGATGAAGTAGTTTTTTTTCGAGATTTTATTCTTTCACTTTGTCGGCGTAGTATGTATAATGTGTTTCCATGTCATTTAAATTACAGCCTTCTAGCACTAACACTAGACGGACGGACGGACGGACATGGCGAAACTATGTATATATAAGGGTTCCGTTTTTCCATTTTGGCTACAGAACCCTAAAAAAATTTCCTTGTTTGGATGTGCGTACTTTATACCCTTTACTTCTATATTAATGTTTGTAAAATCCTCTGTAACACAGGGCTGGTACCCTAATGTGAAATGCGCATTTTAAAAGAACCAACTAAAGCCAAAACCGTCCATCCTTTAAGGCATAGTGCCCATTAGGGTAGCTGCCACAGACAGACATACAGATACACGAGTAAACCCTTCCATCCCCCCCCCCCCCCAGGTTAACCACTAGTATTACGCATCTCGAAATTAGGAGGAAAATGAACCACAACACTCCATTACCGAGTATTATCAACTTAAACCATTTAAAAATATTCACTGCAGCCATTGTAAGTAATTAGTTACTGAATTAACATCTTCCAAACGGTTATTCTTAGCATAAGCAACATTTCTCACACTTAACAATTGTCTAGAGCTAACGACCTCACTTAAATAAACAAGACAACTATTTATAAACTAATTCCCTTGGAGTGACTCCAAAGACAACAAGGAGTTTAGCCAATTTTAGACTCTTTAGTCAATTATTAGCATATCCTGCAATTATGCAATATGAGCCCAAGAGCCCGCATCTGTAGTATAATGGATGTCCTAGTGCATATTGAAATGACACTAAATATAAGGACATCTTGATTATTTGAATGACAGCGGTTGGATCAACGTAACTCCAACGTCCCACCAACGGCGAGAAAGCGAGTAGCGAGTAGCGATTTTATGCAGATCCCATGTAAACAAGAGTTCAGATATTAATAGTTGATCGCTGACCGTTCATATCACTTTCGCGCATGTCATGGAGATGCGACTCTAAAATTACTTACGAAAACGATTATTTATGTTTAATCTATTAAAAATACAAAAAAAAAATCAATTCAACAATATAAAAGTACTATTTATACGGGTTTATAAAAGTTTCCATTTAGAGCAGTTACAGTAAGTACTAAAGAAAGTTTGAAAAACAATTTCTTTACGAAAATGATTACAAAAAACATGAGTTAGTAATACTAATTATGACAATGTAATGCGTAATTGTATCTCTAATTCTCTTGGCTTAGTTGCTGCCCCCGCTTCCTGTCACCATTTACTTTCAAAAAAATGCATCTACGCCACCACTTGTCGCCAACTTCAATCCTTTCAAGTTACGTTGATCCAACTGTAGCAAGCTGTATGACAGGTTTATGCATTTACAGACGTATATCACTTGTATGTCTGTTTATGTGACCGGTACAACGAAACTCGAAAATATGTGTTTCCATCTAGCTACAGTTTACATGAGTAGCAAGCGAAATTCTCTCTTTAGAGAATTATTACACTGCATTTTTGCACCGTTATTTATTAATAAATACATCTATAATACTGAATAAGGACCGTGCATCATTATTTGCAATTACTTTAGAAAAAACTTTGATGTTTTGTGTTTCAAAAGATGGTTTTGAAACGGAATCTTTATCAATGTCTAAAGGATACAATGAATGTTTATGAGCCCGACCGCACAAAGATAAACACAGGGTCCCTTTTTCATATAATTCATGACGGAAATTCTGGGCGTCTCTTTATTAATCTTCACCCTCGGGTAAACTACAATGTACGTCCCCCGTTTACTTTTTATCTCATAAACTGGTGACCGAACGAGAAGCGTACCCTTCAACTATAGCATAGCCCCGTATTAGTATCATTTGTCCATGTTTGGCTGGCATTTACGATGCTATGACTGTAAAATAAAGCCTATGTGTCTTCTTCATCCTCGTGACACTCTTGACAGAGCAGTCGTAGTCATTACGTAGGGATATCTGTGGAGGCAGACCGCCGCACGATAATTCGCCAATTCTCTCTGCTGGCAGACATCTTGGTGCATTCGTTCAAGGAGACCACCAGCAGACTTCATTTTGTCAGTCTATCGCATGGATAACCTCCCTCACCTTAAGCTGGATAAATTAATGTAAAATGATGTAATGTAAATGGCAGCCTCTGTGGCGCGGTGGGAGTGTATCCGACTGCTGCGAAAGAGGTCGTGGTTTCGATTCACACACCACTTTGTGTGATCCACAAATTGTTGTTTCAAGTCTGGGTGCACTTTGTGTCCGTGAATTGAATGTTTGTAAAGCCCCCCGCGACACAGGGCTTGTACCCTAATGCGGGAGTCGTCTTTTTTTTTTAAATAATATGATTTTAAAATCCTTTCAGTAAATTTTACGTGAAAAATTAATATAATATCGTCATATTAGCCTCACGAATTCATAATAGCTGTCCTTACAAGGAAATTTAATTTTAATCATAGGTACTATCATTACTTACCAACCCGGTAAATATTAGTTAGGTAGGCTAGGCTTTATCGCAATAAATAGGGACATCCACATAATTATAATTATTATAACTCTTTATCGCGATAAAATCTAGCCTATCTAATAATTTATTGGATAGGACTAAACTTTAAAAACTGTAATCATGTCCAATGATTACTTTTATCCATTAAAGGACAGTCCAACCGAGTAGCAATCAGCCTTTAGTTACGAAGATAGTATTACCATAGTGTATAGTGAGGAAACTCCTTTGATGCAGGGCGAAATGCCGCCTGGCAATAAACAAATTGCAAGGGTTGTCACAAAAAGAACAATCAAAATATTTATTGAGTAACTTATTGTTTTTTATTCTCATGTAGTGGATTTTTACATTACAAACAATACCTATTGCAAACAGACTATAAAATAATGATGTCTGCAACGTGATTGGGTAGTTAACTACAATAAAAGTACATTATTTTATACTAATAATCCGGTAATAGTAGATCTTAAAATGCTCTGAAAATAAGTGATCTTTTGTTTTTGAATTTAAAAGCATGAAAGCGTAATGATTTGACGATAGGAACTTATGACGTCATATGTCGTTATTCCATATACATTTCTATCGATCTTGTTGTTTTGACATTTCATAAAAAGCGACTGATATGACTTGACAGTCAACATCCCTATTGGTTTTAAAATCAAACCACGAATTTCGAGTTCCGGACACACCTTAACTCAACGTACCCTCAACAAGCATGTTAATGGGGTACTACCGCTAACGTCGCAGGCAGGTGGAGCGCTCCGCTTCTGCCGCTTCCCGCACCTCATCGTTACTCTGCCGAGTGCTCGAGTTACACCACTATTACTTATCACACTATGGCATTACCTTAACCAATTTGCTTAACTAAATGATCCAAAGCATAGCTCAATTTCCTCAGATTAGGTCTACATCAGAGCTCTGACGTAGCAAGTTATACTAATAGGTTCAAATACCATTTAATAAATTGTTGGAGTAGTTTGCGATTTCTTGGCAAAATAACTGTAAGTAATAATAGTTACTGATTTGCAAATTTGTTTATCCGCTTATGGATAATAATTTGTTTTCGTAAGATTAGATCTAGCTTTAGATCTAGATTTCGCCTAAAATTGGAGTCATATTATTCGTAACAAGTCTAATATATCAATCTATCTTTGATTTCGAATACGTGTTTTGAGATACCTGGGGTATTATCTGAAAGTCAGTGGCGGATCCATGATTGTTGTTTGAACGAGGGGGGGGGGGGGCTTGAACCAGATAGGGCCGTTGTTGCACCACAGACAATAGTTTGAGTAAAATGCCTATGACATACGGACGGACAGACAGACAGACAGACGGACTTAGGGTTCCGTAACCAAAATGGCTAAAACGGAACCCTTATAGTTTCATCATGTCCGTCTGTCTGTCTGTCTGTAAACAATACAATATTAAAGCATCCAAAGCCAACAGCATAAGTATATAATGAAATCAACAAGTTGTGTATAGTTGATGAGGCTGACATCGTCTATAATGCATTTAGTTAGCCAGCTCAATTCAACATGGGAACAGAAAAGAAAGTGACGCAAGTACTAAGTAACACAGGTTTAAATACCGTGTGATTGATTACATCCGTTCTTAATGCGCGTGAGACAGACAGATTGACAGATTCTTCTAGTTAATAAATCAATTGTTAAATGATAAGGTATCTATTATCATCTTTAGATGTGGCTTGGCTAAAGAGTTTTAAAAGTGCCCCTTTTAATGATAAAAAAAATAAAAGCTTGTAGCGATAATACTTTCCTCAGAGCTAACCACAGCTCTTAGGAGTACCAGGAGGAGACCTAGGTCCTTATTCACTATGTTTTTTTTTTTCGTTTTTGCGGCAAGCCCGCGCGAACTGGCCCATGCTCGGTGCGCTCAAAGATGCATTACTAAGCGCAACTCTCTATTAATCACTATGACAAGATTTTGACAGTTAAAAGCGCGGGCTTGACGCGAAAACGAAAAAAAAGATAGTGAATAAGGACCCTACAGTTGGTAGGTACTTACATTAATTTTCGATTGATTTTTTCCCCATATAAATTTTATTTAAACCTTTTTTTTTTTCTTGTAAATATAACTAGCAATGTGGGATTGTTGGTTCCATATTTCTAGCAATCTTTTTAACACCTTCAGCTAAGCTCAAAAGCTTGTATTAAGAGTGAGTTCCTATTTAAGTATAACATTTTTTTCTGTTCTATGAAAGCTGATATGCATACAAACAATTTTTTTAACTTTTTGGATTAGGTATGACACGTCAGTAGGTACCTAAGTATAGATTCTAATTCTATTACAAATGTGGAAGTCTGTGAATTTAGATGTTTATTACTCAATCACGCCCAAACTAGTGAACGAATTTGGATGAATACCTATAGGATATTATAAAATTTAAAACACGAATACCAGCAAGAGCCAAGCTGAAGTTGAAAGCTTAATAAAACATTTCTCGTCTAAAAGTATACGGCTACGGACAGCACAGCTAAAATTATAAAACTCGTACAATTAACGCCTTTAAAAAAGATTCTGAATAAACCGTTTTTCTTGAAGAAAAACTGTGAGCTTTACACTTTAATGCCGTCTGGGTTGCCCTCTACAGATATTTTAATTCGTTTCAATGCCGACCTTGCTTCAATACTTAAGTTTTAATTCCATTGAATTACATTTTTATTTGCTATTCTTCGGAAGTGTTTAATTAAAAATGTGGTTTCTTATACGAAAGAAGAAAAAGTTAATTTGTTTTGTCACCGGATTTCCTCTTTTTTACGGAATTGTCTATTGTAAACAGAGTTTATAAATGAATATTGTAATCATTGATAACGAATAAATAGTGGCCGCGGGTTCGATGGTTCTTTATTTTCTGTTATCGAATCTATCAAAATCTTGTCCGTTGTATCAAATTAAGTGGACGTATTGACGAATACATCTAATTTCAACCGACTTCAAAAAGGAGGAGGTTCTCAATTCGAGTATATGTTTCTGTTTTTTTTTTTAGTTTAACAATCAAATAGGTAGGCAATCGATGCAGCGTGGTCTATTGACTCTATTAAATTGAACATTCCTCTTATAATATTTTGACAGAATGGTAGATACAAGTCAAAATGGATGCAGGTCCTCCATAAAAGACTGTAGGCAGTCTGAGTCGGATTACCGTCTTGCTTGCCTACAACTGGTTTAATTTCAGCATTTTATTTAGAACTCACCGCGCAAAATGTGCTAAACGGTTTAATTAGGGTGCTAGTTTACTTCAAGATCCATTACGAAATAATCTGTCGATCCCATTTAGCGTCGTAAGCATGCCCTTTGTTGCTTTTCATTCTAAACTCCTGTGATAGATAGCCATATATATTAATTGTATGAAGACACGGGATGTTACATAAATCTATATCTATACTAATATTATAAAGCGGAAGAGTTTGTTTGTTTGTTTGTTTAAACGCGATAATCTCAGGAACTACTGGTCCGATTTAAAAAAAAAAATTTTTTGGATAGCGCATTTAACGAGGAAGGCTATAAGGCTATATAACATCACGCTACGACTAATAGGAGCGGGGAAAATTTACGCATACGAAGTTGCGCGAGACAGCTAGTATGGTATAGAAAAGGAGAAACTGACTGACTGACTGACATATCAACGCAGGGCCTAAACTATAAGGGTTAGAAACTTGAAATTTTGCACAGGGAACCTTTTAAGCGTAGGGGAGCCCTAAGAAAGGTTTTTTTAAAATTCACCCCCTAAGGGGTGAATTTTAGGGGGTTAAATTTAGGAGGGTAAAACGGGGGTGCAAAGTTAGTATGAAACTTTGACGTTAAAATATTTTGGTAACAATCTGGCATCCACGCGGGCTTATGCTATAGAAATATATAAAGGCCCGTATCTATTCTGTGAAGGTAGCGTTCTTAATGAATAATTTAAGCGAAGAGGAATGTCTTTGCGGGCGATATCCTGTCGGTATTCCGAGTTTTTGATTTTAAATGAGTGTGTGTGGCTGAGTAATACATTTCGCATATTTTAGTATAAAATATATACTTGGAATTTGATATATTACCTTTATATTTGTAGATCTTCTGTTGGTACAATCTGAAACAATAAAGAAATAATAATTAATATTCATACTTCGAAACTGAAATAAATAAAATAAAATAACCCTTTATTGCTAACTTTACAACAGTTAATTCTTATTGTATACTATGGATCGGTACTTTTGTCCCCAGCTTGTCCCTCGCAAATCTCATCCATTCTGGACCAGCAGTTCTCTTTAAGTCTCCTTCCCAGCGTTTTATGACTTCCACCCTATATAATAACTAGCAGATCCGCGCAACTTCGTCTGCGTGAATTTTCCCCGTTTTTGCAAAATTTATCATTGCTGCTCAGCTCCTGTTGTTGGTAGCGTGATGTTATATAACCTTCCTCGATAAATGGGCTATCCAACAGAAAAATATTTTTTCAATTCAGACCAGTAGTTACTGAGTGTATCGCGTTCAAACAAACAAACAAACTCTTCAGCCACAGATAATATAATACTGCTTCAGCTTTATAATATTAGTATAGATAAATTATGCAAGTGTCTTTTATTATGCGGTAATCAAATCCACAACATTTTTAACTGTTTGTGTTAGAAGAAGAGTAATGGTTTGCAAGCGTATGTTTGTATGTCTAATCCAATATGTACCTAAATTTATTTAGCACGCTTTACACCCTAAACAGATACATTTTATGGGAGTGACATAGGCTATATTCTTTATCAGTTATTAATTTTAGTAGGTTTCTTGTTTATGTTACTAATTTGTTCATCTGTCTTGTCGAACGTTCCACCATGCATAACATAACGCTACAACCAACAGGAGCTGAGCAGCAATGAAAAAAGTTGCAAAAACGGGAAAAAATCACGCAAACGAAGTTGCGCGGATCTGCTAGTTATTATATAGTGTGGAAGTTACTAAACACTGGGAAGGAGACTTAAAGAGAACTGCTGGTCCAGAATAGATGAGAATTGCGAGAGACAGGGATAAATAGTAAAACAAACACCTTTTTCTTTCTTTCTTTTCTTTCAAATAGGTATCACCTGATTTTCAAAACTCCCGTTGCAAAGCAAAAGTCAACAAACGCATAGGGCTATGGCGATTAATACCCTATCTTGGGAAATGAAAACAGTGAAGCCGAACCATGCACATAGTAGTATAGACCAAACAAACAATATCGCAATGTTAGCTAATTGTTGGTCCGTGAAACTCAATACAAACACCCGGCTGGATGGTCACTGTGGCTGGAACGAGCGCCGACAGATGGCGGCTGAACTTCGGAAATATATTTCTTAATAATGTTTAATTGACTTTATTGTTGACTAGCTGTCTCGGCGTACTTCGTACCGCCACGCCACGTTATTTTTTTTTAAATTTCTTAATTTTTTTTACGTAAAAACCTTCCGAATTGTATTAGAAAAAAAAATGAATTAAATGGGTAGGTAAAGTCATTTATTTCATTTTTTTTTATACTAATATTATAAAACTGAAAAGTTTGTTTGTTTGGTTGAAAGCGATAATCTCAGTAACTACTGTTCCGAATTGAAAAATTCTTTTACTGTTGGATAGCCCATTTATCGATAACATCTCGCTATGACCTACAGGAGCGGAGCAGCAATGAAAAATATTGCAAAAACGAGGAAAACTTACGTAGACAACGTTGCGCGGGTCAGCTAGTATAATATATATTTAGATATAGCTAAAGATAGATGATTTTATTTTATAAATAAGCTAGATAACTTTTTAAGAAAAAATAAAGCGACTTAAAAAAAATTGCGTTATCAAGGTGAAAAAATTATGAAGCACATCATCGATTATTGGAAATTTCACTAGCCTCCATCTATGTTCTAGTCTAGTCTATAAACGACAACGTTTTAATATACTAAAACCTTTCCAGACAAATATACATGTAAATAGTATCCTCATTCAATTCGAACAGTCAAAATTCGCGAATATATTGTTACGAACGAATGACTCGAATGTTCGAGAAGCTCGTAGAACACACGCGAGTGCATCAATAAACAATAACCACTATGTATGTGTGACCGCGAAATGTAAACAACTTGTTTGTGTGCGTGACGTTCCCGAATCTGGCTACTAGTATGTGGTCGACTTTTCTAGATCATGCAATTTTTGTATATAAGAGCGATCCCTCGACGCAAAGCAGTTCAGTTTGAAATACGATCTCGAAGAGTTAAGTTCGAGGCGATGATAGTCAGTGACTAGTGTACCTACAGTGTTTTGTACAGTGATTTAGTATTATTATTAGTGTTGATCAGTGCACATTGTAGTAGCGTTTTTTGTGGAATAGTGTTAATAAATACGTCATTGCGGAATTTGGAATTTTATTCGAACCTACCATCTTGACACGTAACAATACATACATAGGTACAAACAAGTCAAATAGGGAACTTGCTTTTTTGTAGCCGATTAAAAATGTTATATATTTATTGCGTATATCGGTCTTTGTCTGTCCATCTGAAGTAGCAGGGGTGACGAACCTTTTTGACATACATGCTATTTTTTCCAAATGTGTTATGAAGTACCGCGTGTATGAATTAATGTCAATGGGAGGGAAAAAGGCGGCTCCGTCGTATTCTTCTCACTTTATTATTTCATTGTTAGTTCATAGTTGTGAATAATTTCTATGTAGATATAACCTGATTACCTACAATAAGGTATTTGAATATTGACGTATAGACCTGGACTGCGCCATAACTTCACAAAATTGAAACTAGAAAGAGACAACGCTACTTTGTGGACAATACCTGTCAAATAGACAGGGCCGCACGAGTTTTTTCTCTCTTTCACGCTTTGCAGTCAAAATGTATATACTTTTTAACGTCAATGGTATTTGACTAAAGTCAAATCAGTGTCTTTATAACAAACGTCAAAAAACGACTCGCTCCGTACAAGTCTGTATGAAATAAGATATATATAATATATATAAATATTAAATACGCAATTGTACACACTGTGTAATAATAAGTCATTTCATCTATTAGATCCATTTCCGAATGATCGTACAACTGTCTATTTCATTTCCGAACGTAGAATATTGGATGGGTTTAATAGATAAATTATTCTATTGACTTTTGATTTAAATAATACGGTATTCCATATTCACCTAAAACGCGATATTAACGGCAATTTGTAACTAAATGATGTTCTAGAACAAACAGGAGGTGTAACTGAAAGGGCATTTTTTTTCTTTTTACAAAACTCAGTGTAAATTAAAGATCAATGCCGACTCGGTGGACGGCACCTAAATCGGTATACTTCCTAAATACAATGGTTTCCATGTTATTAAATAAACCGGCCAAGTGCGAGTCGGACTCGCGCACGAAGGGTTCCGTACCATTATCTCAACATTAGACACTTCTACCTGTTATCGTTATTACGATCGAGAAAAAAAACGGCAAAAAAATCACGTTTGTTGTATGGGAGTCTCCTTAAATATTTATATTAGTATTTGTTGTTATAGCGGTAACAGAAATACATCATCTGTGAAAATTTCTACTGTCTAACTATCATGGTCATGATATACAGTCTGGTGACAGACGGACGGACGGACGGACAGCGGAGCCTTAATAATAGGGTCCTGTTTTAAACTCGTAACGTACGGAACCCTAAAAATAAAACTTTAACAAATTAAATACCCAAGAAAAATATTACATACTTGAGAGTCTTTATTAACATTTAAGTTTAAATTTAGTTCAAATTTTAATTTAATAAAATGTGGTGTAAGTCAAGTCCTTAATTATAATGATCGGTGCTAATATTATAAAGCTGAAGAGTTTGTTTGTTTATTTGTATGTTTAAACGAGATAACCTCAGGAACTACTGGTCCGAATTTAAAAATGATTTTACTGTTGGATATCGAGGAAGGCGACGAAGACCAATAGGAGCCGAGCAGTAATGAAAAATGTTCCAAAAACGGGAAAAATTGAAGCAGACGAAGTTGCGCGGGTCAGCTAGTATTCTACAAAACATACTATTGCAATTACCCAAGTATATACACGTAAACAAACAGTCTCCTTAACAATATACTGGTAGTAAAACGTCAAATTATGCAAACAACACGCCTTTAATCTTTCAACTAGACATAAACTTAAGCCGTAAAAGTGATTAATTTCTACAGAGGTACAAGGTACGGAGGTACGAGTTCGTCTCATCGTCTGAAATTAGTACCTCAATAAATTAGGAACAACATAATCTATGAAATTAACATAATATGAAGATTCCCATTCGGGCGGACCTTACGGTTTAAGTGCTGATGCTGTGGCCTATTCTTAATTAGAACTGATGCAGAAGCGTCAGGATTGTCAGGGTTGCCACTCTAGGGAACTTTGCCACTATTATCTGACTTTATAATGGATATTTTTATAACAAACTAGCTGACCTTCACCTGCGTACATTTTCCCCATATTTTGATACATTTTTCATTGATGCTCCGTTCCTATTGGTCATAGCGTGATGTTATATAGCCTATATAGCCTTCCTAGATAAATGGGCTATTCAACAATAAAATAATTTATCAATTCGTACCAGTAGGTTCTGAGATTACCGCGTTCAAACAAACAAAGAAACTTCAGCTTTATAATATTAGCATAGACTAGCTGTCCCGCGCAACCTCGTCTGCGTAATTTTTCCTCGTTTTTGCAACATTTCTCATTGCTGCTCCGCTCCTATTCGTCGTAGCGTGATGTTATATAGCCTATGGCTTTCCTAGATAAATGGGCTATTCAACAATAAAATAATTTTTAATTCGAATCAGCAGTTCCTGAGATTATCGCGTTCAAACAAACAAAAAACTTAGCATAATAGCATAGATAAATAGTTTAACAAAATACAAAACAAATGTAAATGTAAGAAAGAATAAGGGTAAATAAATAAAAATAACGTGTATTTGTTATATAGGTTTGTTAGTTTTGTCTTCAGTTTCAGAAAACCAGAAAATCTTAAAATAAAAAATGACAAATGTTGGAATCTTCCTTGTATAAACTTATATTAATTATAATTATTAGCGCTAAAATGCAAGTTTATACAAACATACATTAACATAGGTAACCATTGTCAAAGTGACAAACGTTTTTTTATATATTAGTGGCAGTGCCTTACCCCCATAAGCTTATAAACATTAAACAATGTAAAATTGGCAATTTAAAAAGAGTGGAGTTTTTATTGCCTATTGTTTGCGAGCTTGGAAAAACATGTACATGTAGAATCAAATGTTGTTTTGCATCCTAAGTAAATAAAGAAATTTGAATTTTGATTTTTAGGGTAATAATTATAATTAAAAGAACAAACCAAAAAAGATGATATTCACAGAAAGTAGTACTCTGTTATTTAAAAAAAAAGCAAGTAATAAATTTATAAAAAACTAGCTGACCCGCGCAACTTCGTCTGCGTAAATTTTCCCTTTTATCTTTTTCATCCTTTTTTTTTTACAACATTTTTCATTGCTGCTCCGCTCCTATTGGTCGTAGCGTGATGTTATAACCTATAGCCTTCCTCGATAAATGGGCTATCCAACAATAAAATATTTTTTCAGTGCAGCCCAGTAGTTCCTGAGATTATCGCATTCAAACAAACAAACAAACTCTTAGGGGTATGAAAAATAGATAGTAGCCGATTCTCAGGCTTATTGAATATGCATAAAAAATTTCATGAGAATCGGTCAAACCGTTTCGGAGGAGTATGGGAACGAACATTGTGACACGGGAATTTTATATATGAGCTAAGTATTCATTAAAGTTCTTTAAAGTAGAAGGAAGCGCATACAAAACAAGGAAAGTATCGACGTTTTCAATGAAGATGTTTTCATCCACAAAAATGGAGACGGATTTATTTCAATAGAGCCTTCAATGATTTATCAAAACGCTTTTATTAAAGTATTATAAATGATGCCTAAAGAAATAGCGGGGGGTGAAACTCAGGGGTTATTGCAAGAGGGCATAAGTACCCCATTGTTTGTAACCTCTATGTATTGAAGGGGCGTAATTGACAGGTCACAGGTCCAACAAAATAACAATAAAGGTATTATAAGTTAAAAAGTTTCCTTTGTGTAAAACAATTTGAAACTCACCTGTTGCCGTCGGCTAAATAACTCAAAGTAACAAAACATTTCCACCTAGTTAAACTTTGAGAGTATACGTGGTGGAAGTGTGAGTAGGGCAACATTGGGCTTGCCAGTTAATAGAGTGTTTACACTGCACCGTGCCAGGACGGCCAGAGCACAGGGCACACTTGAGAAGTAGCAAAAGATGAGATGAAAGTTAAATGATCAAAAATTGTGGTGAATTAGCAAACATTAGTCAAAGATGGGAGTAGCAACTACAAAACCTAATATAAGTAGAGGCAAATCTATACTAATATTATAAAGCTGAAGAGTTTGTTTGTTTGTTTGTTTGAACGCGGTAATCTCAGGATCTACTGATCGCGTGAATTTAAAGGTTTCGTACCTTAAAATAATTCAGGCGATTAAATTCCCTTTTATTTACTCGAAGTTTCGATTGAATTTCACCGATCATGATCTTGAGTTTGTACCCCTTTTAATAATTCACACGATTAAGTCCCGAAATATCTATACTAATATTATGAAACTGAAGAGTTTGTTTGTTTGAACGCGATAATCTCAGGAACTACCGGTCCGAATTGAACAATTATTTCACTGTTGGATAGCTTATTTATAGAAGAAGGCTATAGGCTATATAACATCCTCGCTACGACTAATAGGAGCAGAGCAGCAATGAGAAATGTTGCAAAAACGGGGAAAATTTGCGCAGACGAACTTGCTCGTGACAGCTAGATAAAGATAGAGGAGTGAATTATTATGCAACCTAGTTAGATACTAGTTGCGATGAATACCTACTTATAAAGCTAAAGTTGTATATATTTTGAAATAATATTGACGTTAATACACGATGAAATGAAATTGTATATTTGCAAAAACACGGGTAAGTTGTAGATGGTGGTATAGTTTAAATTTAATCTCAAAAATAATGTACAATAATAATATAAACTTACAATCACAATTAAATACCAAATAAATTATCATGAATGAAATTTTAATGTTTCGCTTATCAATAATACTTATGCTACCTGTATAAAACATTTGAAAACATTACGTTGATAAACTTTCGCGATTTGTACACATTATAAAATGATATATACTACGGGACTTAATCGCGTTAATAATTTGAGGTAAAATACCCTTATGAGGTATTTTACCTCAAATTATTAACTCGATTAAGACCCGTGAGGTAAAAAAAAGCCTAACTAGACCACGGCCGTTGCAATACGATCGAAACTTGGGGCAATAAACAAAGTAATTTACCTTAAATTATTCACGCGATTAAGACAAGTAGGAAATATAATTTTAAAATGCAAAAAAATCTTCAACAAGAAATCCAAACACTTTGAAATGGATAGACAAGGCAGGTTCTTCATATTGGTTAAAGCAAATCTCGTTAGATCGACGAATCGTGCCTGGCACAGTGTATTGAGAAATCTCCTTTACGCAGAGAGTTTTGTGGTGGGGTGTGAGAACAAATTGGCAAGTTTATTATATTCGTGGTGGGAGCGGGCGGTAATACCTGCGCTTCTGTAATCAAAGTTACCCGCAGATTTTTAACGAAACGCGTCGACTAAAGTGTTTTTTTTTATGGAGTTTTTGAGTGAGTTAATTTTGTTTATGGAATACTGTTGGAGTGTGACAGGAATAATGTGGAATGTTTGAGGATAACTTCTAACTGGCTCAATGAATACAGCTAAAATAGGAGAGCTTGCTTTATTGCTGTGAATTTTTATCTTCTGTTTAATAGAAGACAGATTTGATTATGTTTACGTCTTTACTATTCTAGTAAAAATCCAACCGATTTATCGGCTTCAGAGCACAGCAACAAAAATATCCGTGCCATGATGGCTGCCTCTGTGGCGCGGTGGGAGTGTGTCCGACTGCTACGCAAAAGGTCGTGGGTTCGATTCCCATACGGGACACCACTTTGTGTGATCCACAAATTGTTGTACCGGGTCTGGGTGTAATTTGTGTCCGTGACTTGTATGTTTGTAAAGTCCCCCGTGACACAGGGCTTGTACCCTACTGCGGGAGTTGTCTTTAAAAAAAAAAAAAAAAAAAATGATGCAGTTCGATTTTGCACAACGGAAACAGGTCTTCCTTCATGAGCAGTTATAGTCCAATTAAAAAATCAGACTCCCCCGCCGAGAGTTCTGTACAAATCTATGCTAATATTATAAAGCTGAAGAGTTTGTTTGTTTGAACGCGGTAATCTCAGGAACTACAGATCCGAATTGAAATTTCTTTCGCTGTTAGATACCCCATTTATCGAGGAAGGCTATAGGCTATATAACATCACGCTACGACCAATAGGAGCAGAGCAGCAAAGAGAAATGGTGCAAAAACGGGGAAAATTTACGCAGACGAAGTTGCGCGTGACAGCTAGTTATAAATATACAGTTCAGGAATAGATAGGTCAGGTAGAGTTGCTTTTTGCCAAATTTTGTGATTCTAGATCAACGGCAACTGTCATATAGGTTTTCGACCCAAAACCTACAGGGTACTTCCGAATATAGAATTGTCAATTTTGGTTAAAAGCAAGGTCTTATAGCACAAGCAAAGGGAAAACTATAAAAAAAATTAAGGTAAATTTTGGTCCTTACAAGTTTTCACGAAAATCTAAATTTGACCATATCTTGATATTTATACACATATTAGAGACTATAGTAGTACCTCAGTATCAGCATCTTCTCTTGCTACGTCCACCCGTTCCTCAGAAAATCGGCGGTGACACACGGACAGACAAACGGACAAGAGAGTGATCTTATAAAGGTTCCTTTTTTACCTTTTGAGGTACGGAATTCTAAAAGTTGATACCTTAATAATGCATTCAGCTATGACGTCAGGGGAGGTGCAATACATAGGCCATAATGTCCACTACAATTTGACCACACCTTTCTGTTACACGTTCTAACATAAGTTCGGCACACAAGTTTCATATGAACCCAATTACTACATTCTATATAAACTGTACGGGCCATTAAACAAACTTTCCTCTCTATTGCGTTAGTTTCGTTTTAGTAAATCCCTGTTTTACTTTTAATTAATTAGTAAATAGGCAAGTATGACTTAAAGTTGCTAGACTAGGTAAAGTTGGGCTGTGATTCTTTTTGTAAGTATTTTTAACACTTTTATTCACATTTTATTAGCTTGGTATGTTTCTATATAACGGTGTTTTTCACCCACTTCAAGACGTCGGATTTAATTGAAACTTCGCACACTTATCAAGGACCGATGATAATACAATCCAATAAAAAGGAATTTTTGATAGTAGTTGTAAATTTATATGAAACTCCGCCAGTTTTGAAGTTAGATGTATGAAATTTCGTATTTGGCTTATAGGTTTAAAATAAAGAAAACAAGTTTCAACCTTTTTCAAAAATCAATCCCCAAGAAATCAATATCGTCACAAGCACCTCACACTTTTTTACAATAAACTGTTTTTTTTTCTTAATAACAATTTTTTAAAATTTTATAAGATTATTTTTTACTTTTTAGTCCATTCTTACATCCATTTACAAAAGCGTGTTTTTTTTTAAACTATTTATTACTTAATCTTTTTTTTGTATATGTAAGCTGGCCAATAATCACACCAACTACCCAATTGTTAGGAGGTAATGTTGCTGTTGGTCTAGTGGTTAGTGACCATGACTGCTAAGCCAGAGGTCGTGGGTTAGATCCACACCCAGGATATACATAACTGTGTGTGTGTTTAATATGTATGTATTCAGAAATATTTATGAGTGTTTTTCAGTTTTCTGGTTACCATAGTACAGGCTCTGCCTAATTTAAGATCAGATGGCGTTATGTGATTTGTCCCAAGAAATTATATTATTTTAATAAAATACACTTCCTCTTTGCTTCATGGCAAATATTGGTAAAACTATGGGTTTTTATTGCTTTTGTCAGTGGTAAAAATCAGGATTATTAAACGAGCAAGTTTGAAGCCTCTCCCTCACCCTGTCACAGTGCAATGTAGGTGACTGTAACTAAGATATTTAATTATAGTCATTCTACAATCAATACCATTAAAAATGCAACATAGTCATTTGACTAATCAGTTTACATTGCTAATAGTCATTTATAACATTGATCGAGCAATTAGCCGAGCATCTGTGCACAGCTGGGACTCGAATCCCGCACCCCTGCTCTAAACATCTGATGTAGATGTCATTTGTCAACGTCCACCCTTATTATGTATAATTTGTAATCGTATGGCATGATTTCTTCATTAGTTAATTGATTTAAGTGGTACTTAAAATTGTGTTTTATAATAATATTTGGTTTGTTATGTACTCGTATGTGTCCATTTTTATTACCCGACTGTAAGGAAGGGTTACGTTTTTCGCGCGTATCTTGTATGTATGTATGTAATATTCTTTATTACCTGATATCTCACAATCCACTGAACGGATTTATACAATTAAGACGTCCTCGTTAGATTCGTTTTGATCGCCCAAGTGTTCTTAGATATGTGACCTTTTAAAAAAATGTTGTGTGATGTCAAAACAAAAAAATGTAAAAAGAAAGTTGTTTTGAATACTGCAACATGGGTATCAAATTAAAGGGCTCATCTTAAACATTTCAAAAAGGTATAACATGATGATGATATGACTGAGATATTAAAAAAAATAGTTAGCAACCATTTTTTTTTTTTCTTACTTTTCAATACTTGACAATAGCTGTGATAAAAGTTAGTTGTTACACCGGTTACATCCTACAACCACTAAAAAGTATTAAATAAAAAGTAAAAAAACCCGCCTGCACAAAAAAGATGGAAACAAGATCCCTTACATAATTATATAATTTCATGCAGTCGGAGGCACTTCACTAAATTAATCGAGATTGATTAATATTAGTAGGGGATCTTGAATCTTGCTTCCATCTTTTTTGTGCAGGCGGGTTTTTTTTATTTTTATAATATATTTTTATAATGATCACTTAACCGATGTAAGTTACGACGGCCAATCTCATTAGAGACTAGCCAACTACGTAGGAGATAATAAAGTGCACAAGTGTATGTGCAGACACAAGTACATTCTCTATACTCTCACTCTCATAGTTCGATGGAATAGAATTCCGACACCACCAGAGAGAAATTGGACGCAGGACCGACGGCTAACCGTGCTCTCTGAGGCACGGAAGGCTTTGTAATTTTTGAAAACGGTCACCCATCTATTTACCGATAGTGTGATATATCGATCTGTTCGGTTGCAACAGAGTCATTTTATTCTACCTATAGGGGGCAAGCTTCATGCAAACGCGCTCGAGCACCGAACACAGGCATCGTTGCCGGACGCCGAGCACTTCGGACCACTTTGCTTCAAAATTCTATTTGAACGACGTCTAGATACAATATCTCGGGTCAGCTCACATAACGCCATCTGATTCCAAACTAAGCAGAAGCTGCACTATGGCAACCAGACAAATGATAAACATATGTATAGGTATATGTATATTTCTAAATACATATTTACTAATCTGTCAAGAACGTACCGAGAAACGATCAATAAATAACAAAATGTTAGTTATTCATCCAAATTTGTTTTATCTCCTTCAAGCAAGCTCCTTCAGAAAGACACACTTACGCTAACAAATAATCCGATTGGATTATTTCTTATGATTTGTATGTTGATGATTATCAAAACATTTTTTAAACGCTTTTTCCGGAACTGAGTTCAGTTCTCGCCGCGAATTTTCCTTTATGTCTTCTATCGAATTAAAACGGGTGCCACGAAGTGGTAATTTAAGTTAAGGAAAAGAAAGAAGTCGGCTGGTCTGGTCAATAAGGTGGTTGCTCGATAGTATTTGTTGAGTTTTTATTCAAAAATTAGTTCATAATGATGGCCATATGCGAAGGTGCATTATAGTGGTGCAAAATCCAAGAATTTTCTTTCCATAAATTTGTTTTTCTTCGTTGAATTTGCTCTCTTAAACGCCGCATAACAATCAAATAATTTTATTTTTATTACTTTATTTACCGTTTGACCTGCTGACAAGAATTTCGAAAACACAACACCACTTTGACTTTTGAGCGACTTTGGCGTGGTTTTTTCGGTTCCGGTTCAGTAGGAAGGTGCCACTTTTTGTCTGTTATGAAATTCACAATAAACATTACATATATTATGACCTAACTAAAAACAACACTGTATTTAATTTAAATAACAGATGCAACTCAAACACCGCGCCAAAATGGAAAACAGTGGTACCAATCTAACAACAAAAAAAAATCGATATATAATCATTCAGTCCCGGTACTTTTTTGACTAAATTACATCCGGACATAGAATAAACCATCGTCCTCATCACACAAAGATTGATCACGGTTAGGGATCGAACCCCCGCCCTCTGGCTTAGCAGTCAGGGTCCTTAACCTCTAGACCAACAGGCCAGTCGAAATCGTTTATGTGTGCATTGCTCGACCGAATTATACATAAAACTTGCCTTCTGAACTCTCGGTACTTTATAAAGTCGGAAACTAAAAGCCGGTAATTTATATGTTGCTCTAACACACCAAAGAGTTTTCTATCCTACATTTTCAGCTCGTATTTTCATAAAATACGGAGATGCAGCTGCTATCTCTCATGTTTTTAGCATTATTTTAAGCATAGACGAAACGTTAGTACTAAAACATTATTATTTGTTTCACTGTGTGTATATTATATTAATATCTCTATCGCAGAAATATTTGCAAACATTAACGTACAGAGACTCTTAATGTTGATTGCTAAATTAATAATATAATAATAATATCTTGGGACAACTCACAAAACGCTATCAGATCCCAAACTAAGCTTATAACTTGTACTATAGAAACCAGACTCTAAACGAACTAACTCGAACTCTAAAGAACTGATAAACATGCGTATATATTTCTAAATACTAACATATTATAGATAAATAACACCCAGACACAGAATAAGCCATCGTGCTCATAACACAAAGTTTTATCCTGGGTGGGGATCAAACCCACGACCTTTTGCGTAGCAGTCGGACACACTCCCACCGCGCCACAGAGGCAGTCCAATTAATCGTAGTTGGCTTGGATTAAATTAGAAGTAGGTTCATATGTCAACTACGAAGCGAGATAGAAATTAAAATAGAAAAAAAGGGACATATTATGAAATGTTCAGGAATCAAGTCTCGCAGTCTTTTAAAGACTATATTTTGTTATGATTTAATTACAAATGTTTCGAAGACTGAGAATGTTTTTTATGATTTATTTACAAATGTATAGTTTTCAGACATTTTCTTAAGACGGTATTACTTACCAAATTTCATAGTTCTACGTCAACGGAAAATACCCTATTAATTTTAATCCCTTGAGACTGTCGAAACGTACGTTAAAAAGATATGGGCGTTTATAAACGCAATCGTGAGGTCGCGGGTTCGAATCCTACCCATTATACTACCGACGTGAACCCACTCCTAACCGCCTTTGAGCTTAGCTGGAGGGGTTAACAGGATTGCTAGTAATGTGGGACTCAATCACACACAACCACATTGCTAGTTATATTTTCTAAAAAAAAAAATCTTGTTTTGACGTTAACTTAGAACTTTGATTTTTTTACAGCGGCAAGGGACTGGAGATATAGTACCTATATGACTTGTCTGTCCGTCCGTATGTCACAGGCATTTTACTGTAAGACTTACTCAATGAATATTGATGAAATTTGGTGAAAAGGTGTCTCTTAGTAGTAAGTAAGTAAGTAATATTATAAATTAGGGGGGGGGCACTTCATACATGTAACCGAAGCTGATTTTTTTTCAGCAAACATCAACGTTTGGTACATCATTCGACATGAAGTCTTTTTGATTAAGTTGCTATTTTTGGAAATAATTGCTCCGAAAGTTGCTTAAATTATGTCACTCCTTATCTTTTTAACTGTGTGACCAAAAAATATAAAAAGAAACACAAAGATAGCGCCTAATAAATACTTTAAACGAAAATTATTTCCGAAATGATCTGATATACCGTCATTGAGTTATTACCGAAAAACTGAGTTTCTTAACAAAAGGGCATAAGTGCCATGAACATACACTCTTCTGCTGGTGCAATTATTCAAATCGGATTTTTTATACGGCAAAAGCTCCGGAACCCTACACTGAGCAAAATCCGACATGCTCTTGCCTGGTTTTATTATCTAAAATATGTTTTCTACATTCCTTTGTTTCATACAATTTCTTCATCTAAAATATGTATACACACAGCGTTTTAATAACAGATACCTATTCAACTGCGAACAAAAACGCCGTTATTTATAATATAATTACAAAGGGTTGCTTTCTGGCGTCTAGTAATTTTGCCACTAATTAGACGGGTGGTTATAAAGAGCTTCCAGGGCAGTTACTTGCATATTTTAATGCCTTTATCAACTTGTTCATGTCGTAATCGCAACGGGACATCGTTACCGGACACACTGCTATGAAGATTGATGAACTAAGTCGGCCTGTAATTTCACGACAGGAAAGTTGATTCGATTTCCTTGTTAGTCTTCATAGATATGAGCTTGGCTTTATTTAATTAAAGAAGAGGATGTTTGTGTTTTTATTCGATAGAATAATTTGCAGTGGATTGCCACTGCTTTCTGCTTTAAGCTGGCATTCTATTTTTTATAAATGGCACGTTCCCACTGGATCCAGTCGTTGTGTAGGTCCTACTTTTTTTTTTAAAGATAACAATCAATGTTAACCCCTTCAATGGCTTGTGTTAAGAATGGGTTCACGTCGGTGGTATAATGGGTAGGATTCGTACCCGCGACCTCAAGATTGCGAGACCGATGCCTTAACCATTAGGCCATCGCCGCTTCAAAACATACATACTATTGGCCCATGTAAGTATATTCGTTGCATATAATATTGACTTTGTGATAATTCAGTTTACCGTTTATCTCCTGCACAGAATACTCGAATATTTATAGAAACATATAAGAAACATAGTATTATGTATGTATTATGTATATCATAATGGATATGGCATAGAACTAGAGTTTTGTTATTTAATAACCGAGTATTTCTTGCTTCGTCTTAAGAAAACAGAGCTTACAATAACTGCAAAATGAACTTTTCTCCACCTCACGTAGAGCAAAATTGCTTCCTTTCACTCAAGTACAACTAAAGCAATTTACTGATGAATGCAACAAGTTACTATTGTTTTAGTATATTTTAATAGAAATTCTAGTTAGAGATGAAGACGGTAAATAGGAAAGAAATTCTTATTGTTTATGTTCAATTACTAAGCGAAGCAGTCAGAGACTAAACTTTTCTTTTCTAAGATGAGGTTAGGCCTCAATAAAGTGTGTGACTTTAAGATTCATCCGCTATTAAAAAAAATGGTTGTCTGTAAAGTCGGTTTACGGATGATAATTTTACGTAATACGGTCATAAGAAGAAAATACTTTTTTGTGCGTGCACATGGTCATTGATTTATAAGACATTATCACGTAAAATACATCATCATCATATATCACGTACACATTCAATACTATGTGAAAGGCTCACATAGTTTTTAATGTGTACTACACTTCACGTTACTTCACACTTCACGTTACATGATTTCAAATTATACCGAAATATTTATCTTTTAAAAAAAAAAGATAACTAGTAATGTGGGATTGAGTACCACATGACTAGCAATCTTGTTAACCCCTCCAGCTAAGCTCAAAAGCTTGTGTTAGGAGTGGGTTCACGTCGGTAGTATAATGGGTAGGATTCGAACCCGCGACCTCACGATTGGCTACCGCCGCTTCAAATTAAAAGAAGTTTGACATGTCTCAAATAACATTAATTTCAATTTTTCCCGCCAAAAAAAAAAAACAGGATTGGGTTTACGTCGGTAGTATAATGGGAAGGATTCAAACCCGTAACCTCACGATTGCCAGTCCAATGTCTTAGCCATTAGGCTACCGCCGCTTACTACTTCCAGATTGCTCGTCGTTTCGACCAGGTTGCATATTCTGTAGTCAAAGCAAGTAATCCTTATTTCGTACCCATTGCCTACATTGCCTATGCTACTAAAATTCATCCAACATCACCAACATACTCCCAAACTTGTTGTTCAAACTCCAAGTCCCTCTGTAGCTCTGTTATCGCAGCTCCCAGATACAGTTTACCCCTCCGAAGCTATATTTCATACAGTTTCCCTCTTGCGCGGCATAATGAAGGTATTGGAGACGATACTTAGGGACTTGCTCCTACACGTGTGCCGTTTAGGAGCCGACTTCACTTAAATTTCATTACTGTACCAAATGCACAAGTTTTGAACGTCTAACGCTCTTGATATTTCTCGTCGCGAAATTTGATAAAAGGAACTTGTGCGACGTGTTTAAGCCCTAGGCCGGCTTGGATTTTTAGGATAGCGTAATGGCCTTCTGGGAGCTGTTATCGAACTGTATGGTGACATTATTCTGCGATTAGTACTGGATTTCGTAAGATTTCGATTTCGCGATCGTATTATATTTTTGCTACCTACTAATAGAAAAAGACATTGTGAATTTTGGCACTTCCTTTGTTTTTGATCTGTGAGTGTGAGTGTGTTATATGATTGAATATGAATGATTTAAAGGTATCAATAATAATAATAATAATAATATCTTGGGGCAACTCACACAACGCTATCTGATCCCAAACTAAGCATAGCTTGTAGGTACTATGGAAACCAGACAAGTGATAAACATACTTATATAATTCTAAATACATACTTATTATAGATAAATAACACCCAGACTTAGAATAAATCATCGTTGCTCATCACACAAAATTTTATCCTGAGTCGAACACACGACCTCTTGTGTAGCAGTCGGATACACTCCCACCGCGCCACAGAGGCAGTCAAAATCAATGATTGATAGATTGATGGGGATCAATGAAACTACGTGATTAAATTATATAACACTTCCGTGACGATACAGGTACCAAACCGCGTACCCAAGGGGCCCCCCCCTTGGGTACGCGGGGTTGCCCCCCTCCAGAATACTAAATAATTTAAAAAACTACGAAAAGAGATATTCCAAGCATGTAGAATAAAGTAAAATCTTAAAAGTTTTTACTTTTAAGTCGACTTAGAATAATAGATATCTCACAAAAACTAAAAAATCCTATCCAGTTAGTCGCAAACAGATGTTATAAAAATAAATCTGACCATTTTCCATCTTCAATTTCTCAAGTATTGAAACAGACGACAATTTATTTCAAGTAGACGAAGCAACGTTACGAGTTGTAAATGAAAATTGACTCAAACTTGTAGGGAAATGCATAACTAATGTTGCAAAGAGGATTTCACTGTAGTAAGTTTTTGTTTGACGGTCCGCAATGACTTCTACGTCTCATAAAATGATACCAATGTCCAGAATATAACTTTGTTTGAGGGCCTGGACTCTAACAAGAGTTTTGAGTGACAATTTTCGGACTGGACAATATACAGACAATGGACAGTAACTGGCTTTTTATAGCCTGTTGTATGTTTGGGTGAAAGGTTCATAATAAATTTTGAAATGTGTTTTTTATGCAATTTAGGCAGCGACTTGGTGTATGAATATGATCATATTTTGGAAAATAATAATTAATTACATGTTAGTTCTAATAGTTCGTTAGTTTTAATTTTTATTTTTTATTTTTAATAAAGTTAACTAGCAATGTGGGATTGAGTTCCACGTTACTAGCAATCTTTTTAACCCCTCTAGCTAAGCTCAAAGGCTTGTGTTAGGAGTGGGTTCACGTCGGTGGTATAATGGGTAGGATTCGAACCCGCGACCTTACGATTGCGAGACCGATGCCTTAGCCATTAAGCTACCGCCACTATATAGTATTAAAATGTTATACTATGTTGAATAAATGAATAGAAAATTACATAATGCCTTAGAACACTCGTGAAAATTAAAGTCCTGACACATTCATACTATTTGATTTTACTTATTAATGTTTTGTGATAACAAAGAAAAGAAATGTCAGGGATAACAAAGGATTTCAGGGGAACAAAATTCGCGGATAACAGCTTGTAGAAATATACGTTATTGAAGTAACTTTAACACAAAAATCCTCGGATTACTCACGAAGCGAAGACAAACAATACTCCGTAGGTAGGCATACCTGGCAACTGGCATTACAACTTGGCAGTCACAATAAGACCCATGCAAGCAAACCTCTACGCATCCTGAATACAAATGGCAGGATGGTGTCGGTGAAGTGCAGTTCGTCTTTTCCTCGGGTTTACGATTGTAATCCAAGTTTACCGACCGTAAAACGCAAAGTAATAGTGTACCGAATTAAACTTGTATTCTGTAGGTGACGGTTAACATTTGCGTTTTATGTTTCAATATTACAATTGTATCATTGTAATTCAATATTACGACTGCCTTTGTGGCGCGGTGGGAGTGTGTCCGACTGCTACGTAAGAGGTGGGTTCGATTTCCATACGGGACACCACTTTGTGCGATCCACAAATTGTTGTTCTGAATCTGGGTGTATTTTTTTGTGTTCGGGACTTGTATAAGTCCCTCGCGACACAGGGCTAGTAGAAAGCTCCGCATATAAATGCATCAACGCGCATGTGCGGTGCGCATTTATATGCGCTTTGAGCGCACCGCGTATGCGTCAGTTCACACGGGCTTGTCACGACAACGAAATAAAGATAGTGAATAAGGACCCAGAACAGAAGAAAACCTCCGTTCAAAGCGTTTGTAGCAAACTAGTTCAGTTGTTTGTCAACATATTTACCGGGCGGTGCAAAAAAAATAATCACACGCTCGCGGTCATGTTCGTGTTCGTTGAATGTCGCATTGAACGCGACCGTGTGAGCACCAAGAGGGGTAATGCCTATTAAAATGTAGATATTTATGCTCAGCTACCCGAATATTATATATTTTATTTAAGACGACTCCCGCATTGGGGTACAAGCCCTGTGTCGCGGGGGACTTTACAAACATACTAATAATGGACACAAAGTACACCCAAACTCGGAACAACAATTTGTGGATCACACAAAGTGGTGTCCCGTGTGGAAATCGAACCCACGACCTCTTGCGTAGCAGTCGGACATACTCCCACCGCGCCACAGAGGCAGTCAATTGTCTTGATTTCATTTAATTCAACAAAGAGAAACGCCTATATTTAACAAGTTAAAAAGTACAGAACATTTAAAAGACCGAGTAGGTACTGTCAATTAATCTGTGAGTCAGAAATTGACATGCGACTTTTATCCCAGAAATAACCACTGTTCCTGTGGGAAATAAATGTCACGATTCGGTCCTCTGTTATAAAAATGTTGGACATTAGAATGAACTTGAATAACTTTATATTTAATTTATTTCTGCGGTTATCATAAAGACTTTTCAACACCCAGGAACGCTAAAATCTTGTCTTAGGGAGCCCACTCCGAGAAAAACTTCAAAATTAACCCATAAATTTCATTTATCCGACAGATTCTTTATTACAGAGTTAAGTAAAGTGAAGTTCGCTTATCTACATACAAATTAACAACAAAACAATCTACCGTACCTACCTAATTAATAAACTTAAGCTTTCGGAAAATATATGGCGTCAATTAGAAGTGAGGAACAAACAACAACAATGAATTTAAAGAGCTCAGAGTTCACTTTAGAATATTTTAATTCTGAAATTATCTGTATACTTTGATTAGCTTTTAATTGGTTTTTAAGCTTCGTGGAATTCTATTAAGGTGTGAAAACGATACATATAGATTACCTTAATTTTTAGGTTAGATTTGAGATAGTCTGGAGAATGAAAAGTAAAGTGAATTTTGATATAGTCGGGAGTCGATTTTTGTGTGATGTTAAACCGAAATTAGCGTTCCTCATCCATAGTAGTATTTATTTGTATTGAATAATGTAAACCATAGACAGATTCACTAAATAAAGAAAAAGAAGTGGAGAGAAGAATCGAAGAACAATTTGAGGCCGGCGGGCGTAGGTAGATAGATATATGAACCTATTTTGACATGCGTCTTAGGATGTATTTCTAAGTCTACGTGCAGTTGCGTTATTTACCTGGGCAAACAGACACTAAATACAACCAGTAGCATCACACATACATAAAGACCATTCAAACAAAACAAATAAAAAATAGAGACATTGCAATAAAAACGCAATAAGACGATTTACGTTAAAGACACCAAACACTTTGATTGCGATACAGATGTATTTGCGTTACTTACATTTTACGAAAGTTTCCCAACGAATATTTAACAGAAACACCAAAATAATTATCGCGTTTCACTTGAATTCCAATACTCCACGTTTCCAACACTTCACAATGCAGCATGTTGTTATCAGGCAGATCTCTTTCGATAAGAAGGGGCAAGTGTCCAACTGGGCAAGAAAGCGGCAACTTAGAGATAACTTGAACACAAAACACTGACTGTACCGAAGGTAAACTTCACACAAATGGGCTAATTAGCAAAGAAATTGAAAAAGGCCAATAGAACCACTCTTGATATTTTACAATGCTAGTACCGAATGTTTGCTCTAACTAAATTTTAACTAAAAGTAATTAGATCTAGGTACGACTAAACGTTTCTAGAATCAAAATGTGTCATCGGAGGACTGTGTTTTTTTTTAATATAAAATCATGAAAAACGCGTGCGGCGACACAAGACGCTGATGCAACACATTTTAACTTAAATTTATTTTATCAAGTAATCAGTTATGGCGATTTTGTCACGAAATTTGATTTCGGATGAAACTTCGTGCCAAAATTCGCATTGCGTTAGCTGGGTACATAACACGCTCGAACAACGTACACAGGTATAGCTAACGGATATGGAATCTTGGAACACCTTCGGCAAAAAGCGGTCCGAAGTGGGATGATATTCCAAGGCCGTGAACGATGTCTACCATGTCGATGATGTCGCCCATATTCTAAGACGTTTCATTCACAATTCCTCGACTCATACTCAACTCAGGTTTAATATATACTAAAGCCATGCACAATGTGAAATGTTAATTGTAGGGTTGACACATCACTGCAATTTTCGTAAATCTATTTTTTTTTTGTTTGTTTGTTTGAACGCTATAATCTCAGCAATTATTGGTATGAATTGAAAAAATATTTTACTGTTGGATAGCCCGTTTATTGAGGAAGGCTAGGCTATATCACGCTACGACTGACAATAGGAGTGGAGCATTAATGATAAATGTTACAAAAACGGGGAAAATTGACGCAGACGAAGTTGCGAAGTTCAGCTAGTTAAATATAAAATAACAATGATATTTCGCTCTTCCGTGTTATGATTTCAAATTACCTGTTTATGTTGAAGATACTACGGAACATAATTTGCCCAGAATAGATAATTTGGTACTTTGATTAAACAAATGACAACCCTAACTTTGACACTTTTGACAGGGGTTGCTAGGCAGCAATGTTGGTGAACATTTCACATCCATTTCGGCTTTAGTTTTATAGGTTACGACGTACCTTTGGTCTGAAAATTGTTTCCTCGCTTCAAATGAGAAAAAGTTTGGAATGGGAGTGAGTTGAGGAGATTTTTAGAAACTAAGAATTCAGATTTTGGTTGAGTGAGATTGAGTCGAGTCGATAAATTTTCGAGGAAACGTCTTGGAATAAATGTGAGTTTCTCGAGCGAAGTAGATACTTATGAATACCTTCTGTACTCTTGATATTTTGTAGGGAACTTGAGTGTCAGACAAGATGTACAAGTTAACATCTGAAGCGGGTTTACACGCCTTGTTAACTTGCTATCGAGTTTATTGACAGTTGTTTACGTAACAGTGAACAGGTTAACGATTGTTATTTATGGAATACCAATGTTATATTAGAAGGTACGTCTTGAGATACTGTTATGCTGTAAGCGTTACGGTTTTGAGAGGAGGGGGGACTTGACTCTCTGAGCAAACCAGGATTTCTGTGTGAAGGGGAAGGGGGGATTCCTCTCGATTGTTTCCTACACTGGATTATGAAACAGATCACACAGGATATGGAGTGTGCAGGCTGTCGTCGACTCTCTTCGCCATTACGAAAGTAATTAGTGCTCCAATTTTTTTTTTTTTTTTAGAAAGATAACCTACAATGTAGGATTGAGTCCCACATTACTAGCAATCTTGTTAACCCCTCCAGCTAAGCTCACAGGCTTGTGTTAGGAGTGGGTTCACGTCGGTAGTATAATGGGTAGGATTCGAACCCGCGACCTCACGATTTGTTTTTCTTTGCTTATTTTTTCTAAGAAAGCTTCTATCTAAAGGTTTTTAAACTCTGGCCTAAAGATGTAAATCTTTGGAGCCCATTAACTGTCAAGCTAGCGAGCCAAGAAAGGAAATATCATAAATTTAAAAGATGCCATTATTGACTAATGAGAACTCCGTCTAAAGCACCAAATAAGTAGTACTTATCATTACACTCATTCGAATCTCGTCGTACATCGACGCTCGTTAAAGTCAGTTATATCCAAAACAGACATGTTTTCAATTTAAGCCTTCTGTATCAGACATTCGGTACAGCGTTTAAAGTCAGTTCAGCGCTTAAATATATCTATACTAATATTATAAAGCGGAAGAGTTTGTTTGTTTGTTTGTTTGCTTTGTTTGTTTGTTTGTTTAAACGCGCTAATCTCAGGAACTACTGGTCCTATTTGAAAAAATCTTTTTTTGTTGGATAGCCCATTTATCGAGGAAGGCTATAGGCTATATAACATCGCGCTACGACTAATAGGAGCGGAGTAGCGACGTGAAATGTTGCAAAAACGGGGAAAATTTACGCATACGAAGTTGCGCGGGACAGCTAGTATATATATATATATTAATTCCGGCTCAATCCGGTCCGGCGCATACACTTCGTGCCTGGTAGGTATCCGGTTGCCGGATTAAAACCGGAACGTGCGAAAAGGACCTTACTGTCCGGTGTTGATGCGTTGTCCGTGAAGGTTATATTCTCTCATTATCCTGTCCTTAGTTTACTTAGTTCTGCTATTTATAGAATGATATCAATTTCATGAGCTAAATCAAGAAACTAACTAGTTCCTTAATTAATCTGTTTCAATTTCAACCACAATTACCACAAAACTCAAGTACAGAAGAAAAGCTTCATATTAACGAGGTCACAGATAAACATGTGGACCACTCATAAACATGTGGACCAACTTGGACCAAGTTGGGCTACTTAATTTGTTCCGAATGTGTTCCAAAATTTCATGTGAGTTACCTATGTGTATGTGTGCGTTGCTCATTCTAGATTATTTATTTAATATAAGGTACATAATATGATCTTAAAAACTAAAACATAGTCATGCAAAACTGTACCTACATACAGTTTCATTGTGAGACATGGTGGTCAAAAACTTTATTATCTAGCAGTTTATTTTAACGCCAGCTCCACACGTGGTCCCAACGTTACTCGTCCATTATGTGAATCTAAAATAACGCTCGTCCCAACGTTGGGGCCAACGTGTCGAGCCAGTGTTAGACAATGCATCTAACTTAATTTTTAAACTGTTAATTTTGGGTTCGTTTCTGATTTCCGCAGGCATACTGTTCAATAAATATGGAATACGTTTTCTAAGCGTCTCATCTCCACAAATATTGGTTACTAGATCGAAGTACGTGTGAAGCTTTGCTTCTGTGCTCTCAGTGTTTTGTGATTTCAACTTTCATGATTTCTTTTAAATGTAAATGGAAGTCTGCTAATTCAGGAAACTACTTTAAAGTACGACATAAAAGAACTGCTACTCGAAGTACCAGTAAAACTTAGTGCGGTAATAAAATTAGTTCTCAGAATTATTTTCCTTTCCAAAAAACAGAATTCAGGTGACTCAGCAGCACTTAGTGGCGGTGGCTAAAGCGAAATGGTGATTAACATATTTTTGGGAAACTCACGACAATGTGGGCGTTTTATACTAAAAGCGTGGAAATGGAACTGCCCTGAAACTGCAAATAAAGTGCAATTAAGTCCGTAGCGCCGTTCTAGGTATTTGTAGATTTTGTTTGCTTTACCTAAATGAGGTTACATTATAACACTATACCAAATTAAGTAAGTAAACACCAGGTTGCTTGCCACCACTTTATATACTAAACTATCTGTTCCGCGCAACTTCGTATGCGTCAATTTCCCCCGTTTTTGCAACATTTTTCGTTGCTGCTTCGCTCCTATTGGTCGTAGCGTGATGTTATATAGTCTATAGCCTTTCTCGATAAATAGGCTACTCAACAAAAAAATATTTTTTTCAATTTAGACCAGCAGTTCTTGCAATTACCGCTTTCAAACAAACAAACAAACTCTTCAGCTTTATAATATTACTGTAGATTAAAGTTTATTATTATTGACGTTCATTTATTAGTAGAATTCTGACGTACCTATTAGGTATTATTATAATTGTCTACTATATTAATCTGTACTTAGGGTAACAAAAGCAAAAATAGAAAATTAAAATGGCGACTTCATTTTCAAAAACAAACCGACGAAGAGATTCGACCAGAAAAAAAAAATCAAGCTCGAATTGAATCGCCACTAGACCAGTTTCAGGAGTTTAAAAATTATGATAGAATAAATAAATTCAGAACACTACAATCTTTTTTGGGACTGTCCCAAAATGCACGATTCTTATCTACCTGAAAGTTGATTACGTATGTATACAAACCACTCACAAACCTGTACGTCCAAAAGCAATTTCCTAGTTCAACTTTGGAAACTTTAAAACAGTACGAAAATAGCCAATATGGCAAAAGTTCAGTAATCCGTACGAAGACATTCTGGCTGGCCGCCTAATAGCCAAGCCAGGGTGGATTATTTAGCCGTCGCGACCATGTAGACAGGCCTTTGCATATAAACGCCACAGTCGACACTCCACAGTATGGGGTATTTTAGTTTGTACAGAACGATACGACAGATCGAAGAAGAGAACAGAATATTCCTTGGTTTGTTCGTTATGATAACTCATAATAAGACTGCCTCTGTTGCGCGGTGGGAGTGTGTTCGACTGCTACTCAAGAAGTCGTGGGCTCGATTCCCACACGGGACACCACTTTGTCTGATCCACAAATTGTTGTTCCGAGTCTGGGTGTACTTGTGTTTGTGACTTGTATGTTTGTAAAGTCCTCCGCGTCACAGAGCTTGTACCCTATAGCGGGAGTCGTCTTTTTTAAAAAAAAAAAAAAATTAAGCGCTCTTACTAAAAATGTAGCTTACTATATTATATCTACAGGGAGCGAACCCAGGACTAGTGGGCTCATTACATTAACAGCCCTGTCAGAGTTTATAAAAGCTAGTCTTTTCGTAAAGGGAGCAACTAGGGTTAGAGCTGAGTAACATGTGGAGATTCGTACTCGAAGAGATGTACCCTACAGCGGAAGTCGTCTTAAAAAAAAAAAAAAATTATAATAAGATCCCGTGACCGGCCATTGATCAGACCGAGATATCAGTGATATCAACAGCGTTCGTTCGTTGTCGGTGTATGTCGATAGGTGACTGTTTTCGAAGAATGACCCACACTTCCGTGCCTCGACGAGCACGTAACGCAGTCGATCCTACATCTAATCACTCTGTCATCTCTCATCGTGTCATCGTTTAAGAAAAGTAAAATTGAGTAGTCACAAGAGGCATGGACGCTACTCGAATAGAATGACGCTGTTGTGCGTGCAAAATCGCGAATTTCTTTTTTTTATTCAATATAAGATTTCTAGCGGAGTTAAATCTGTCTCATCTTGTCGTTAAAATTGAGCAAACAATGTTTCTGCGATTGAGTAAGGTCGTGTAGGACACTAGTACACTGTAACTACATAATAAATTATGCTATACTATTATTTTTTGGTGTAACATTACTACTAGATTTCTCGATAGTCACCTTTGCGGCTGCCATTGAAAATAAATAATCATTTACATAAGACAAGTTTATATTATTGCGGTTTTTACCGAACACCGAATATCAATATAATTTAGCAAACATGGTTTGGTTACAAATGAAAGTTCATAGACGTTCATTATCTGACTACATTGATCTTCAAAAAAAACTTAACGACTCCACAAAAGTTCAACATCAAATATGTATATAGAATTAATTAATATGTAACTTAAATTTAAATAAAAAAACAATTCTAAAACACGCAGGCAACTATAGATTACAGATTTTGATTTAAAAATAGAATCTGGTATTCTATAACGACCATAAATAAATGAGTTTCTAAGAAAATAGTTTTTTTACTTCGTATCTATGCATAATGATGTCTGTGGATTAGATGCGCGGAATTTCCAACGAACCATTATTACACTTTAAGCTTGATATTCGACCCTATTACAACAGAATATACAGATACAGAAGGCCGGCTCACAGGTTAACCAGAAATCCACGCACACATAGAACGTATAGGCACAGATAATATAATACTATACTATTAGTATAGGTAAGGATCCCTAGAACAATATTTAATAATATGAAACATAAGAAGCTGAAAGTCCTCATACATCAACAAAGGCCGCGGTTAGTGTACCAACCGCAAATAAATTTGTAATATTTTTTTTTGTCTGTAAAGTCGGTTTACGGACGATATTTTTTCATGATAACATAAAACATTGATGATATTGAATAAACAACATGCCTGTGACAGCTTTAGGGGAGTCGGGATGCGCTTGCGTACCGACGACGCGACGGCCACAATACTTCAGCCTATCAGCAGCCGGAATGTGAGCGTTGACGTCACACATTTTTCATTGATTATTAAACATTATCACGTCAAAAAATATTTTTATGATGCAACAATAATAAATTGTACCACAAGTAAAAGCCATAATAAATAACCGCGAGTACCGCGACCAATAGTTTTCCAACGGCAAATTTAAGTTTGTCATGTATACCTAACACCTGTTTTCTTCACTAATGTACCGCTATATAAATTTATTGTACAAAGTTCGGCGTCTCGTCATAACGAAACTACCATGACAATTCCAGCTTAATATGTATCATTTTAAAAAAATATTTAGGGATCCTAGTAATCTATCTTGGTTGATGATTCGACCCAGTTTGACCGAGATCTGTGTACATGGTATATCGTCTATGTGTGCGTGAGCCTGATTTCACTCATCCCTACTAATATATAAATGTGAATGTCAATTTGTTTGTTACGCTTTCACGCGAAAACTACTCAACCGATCATCATGAAACTTTGTACACATATTCTTGGAGGTATTAGAAGTAACATAGGATTATAAAAAAAAGGGAAAAATTTACGCAGACGAAGTTGCGCGGGACAGCTAGTTATCTATAAAGCCGGCCTTCTGTAACCATATATTCTGTACTAATACCATTATCTGGTCTGACCAGCGCGGCAATGGAGTAACTATAGATTACATTAAAGATATGGCTAAGCTTGAATGTCTCAATCTTCGGATAAAGGACCCATGGAGTAGATAACAACCTATTAAGATATTTTTCTCGAAATATTCTCATTAAAAAGATCGTCTCCTGTTACATAGGATAAATATATTTTGTTTACACTGTATGTTAAGAATGTACGATACGGAAAGATAAAGAAAATGAAGGCTGTGGGGCTGTTTATTTTGAAAAATACGAGGCGTATATTGAGGAAAATGTTCTTTCCAAATATACGTTTTGTACACAAATTGAGAATTTCGCGATATTATTAGGTATATTTTTTGATTAAATTTTTGAATGAGTATAAATATATTTTGAAAAAAGATTTTCATATTAAGATATTAATATTTTCGACACGGCGCGGCGTCGGACTACATGGCACAAATGATTTTAGTACCTTCTTACTCGAACCAACCAAGTCCGAACAAGTTAAGATTGCCAGCACATTTCTATTTTTGTGAACTGGCAACTACGGTCATCTAGCAGGTCCTACGCTTGGTCGTCACCAGAAAAGTTAAAATAAATCCGGCATATTATATACAAACAGTCGAACTCGGAGCAAAAGAGAATAAAATGTAGATATTTTACAATAAAATTCTTCAGATAAAAATCAAATTAAAAACGTAATCTCTGTAAAAATCCCATAAATAAAAAGGGTAGTCAGTGAAGTAGAAAACGAAACACTCACTATATTTCACCAGTTCAAATAACACCGGACAATTGTAAAAACGGCCCAAAATACTGGCCCCTTTAGGCACCTGTCCCACCGTCAGCGATGAGCGAAAAGCGAGTAGCGATTTCATCGCTCAAGCGTACGTACAATAGATGCATAATTGTAGATCCCGTCCGTGTAAACAAAATAAATGCAGTATAGAGCGAGTACTCGCCGGCATGGCGGGAGTGTGAACGGTCAGCGATCAACTATTAATATCTATATATCTTTGGTTTACCTACACGAGATCTCGTTATAAAAATACAGATACTGTAATATTTCATAGACAGAAGTACAGAAGACAACCTACCATGGGCGTACCCAGAATTACACTTCGGGGTGGATTTAATTAAAGTCGGGGGGGTAAAAGTAGTCAAATGTCACGGTATACATACTATACATACCGTTTTGCAATTTTGGGGTGGGGGGGGGTTAACCCCAAAGTCCCCCCCCCCCTTACCATGGGTACGCTTAAGCAACCTACATAGGATATATAACGCACTTAATACACTCTTAAATACTCAGAGATATCGCACACGAATTCTGATTCGAAGATTCGGGGTACGAATTCTGGAAAAAGTGCACAGATGTGGTCGCTCGAATGACGTTCGTATGAAGGTTGTCTTGTGTACTCTCGGTATTCTGCAATAAGGGTTAATTGTTCACGTCATGTTTTTTCTTCCAATCAGTTTAGAACGATTACCAAATTGTCAATAGTCACTTCTAATACAAGCCATTGAGCTGAGCTGGAAGAGTTAACAGGATTGCAGGACCCATAATCCCACATTGCTAGCTTTTAATAGGAAAACAAAAAAAAAGTCCCGGTTCATTCGCAGACGGCCTGCGTTTGAGAGACTATTGGAATATGGTATCTCGGAACACCTTCTGAACAGAATGGTCTGAGACTACGAGTCTGTATGCATTATATTATAATCGAGCGCGCGTTATATGAAGCTATCCTTTAGGAGTATTTTGACGAGTTATGACCATGCTTAAACAAAACTATATCTATTGAGTAAAATAATTGAGATGGCCTGCGGATCGTAGCGTCATCGGGAACGTAATATTACATCTTGAATATGCGCCATGAAGTAACTTTAGACCAGACAGTACCAGTTCTTTAATGATTGATGATTTCAGGCTATTGTAACGGTTTACTTAGCCGCAATTTGTCTAAACTGATTGGTAGTTTGGCTGGAGGATGTCCCTCATCTTTCATGTTCATCTAAGACTAGTACTAGATCGTTAACCAATGCCTATATTGAACAGTTTAAGATGTTGTTATATAATCCGAGGATATAGATTCCCAGCCTATGGGTAATTGACCCCTCGTCCTCGGGGGTAATGTAGGTGATAAACCCTCTCCCCCCCTGTGATACGACGTACTCACACTATACAATGTAGAAATTCATTTGAAATATATGTTTATTAATTTTTCATAAAGTTGTGTTATTGTAATTATTTTCAGATCTTTGCTTTAACAAATAGTTCAATAAAAGTTTACTAAATTAACTTTTAAAAAATTGCCTTGTGGAACTCTTTTCTCTCTTTCATAACAAAAGAGATGCAGTATAGAGTGAGTCCTTGCCGGCAGTATCAACGGTCAGCGGTCAACTATAATTATATGTATTTCTTTTGACGTGATAACGTCTTATAAATAGATGACGGGGTGCACGCACGAAAAAGTGTGACGTAGCAACGGTTACGTTATTGACTGGTTGCTAAGCAGTCACCTAGCAACGGCATATTTATTCTGTGGCAACGGTCATCTTATTGACTGGTTGCTAAGCAACGTGAATGGTGGTCATCAATGTTTTCTTATGACGTTATCATGTAAAATTATCGTCAGTTAACCGACTTTACAGACAATTTTTTTTGTTTACACGGGATCTAAATAAGTATGTGCGTTTCTTGAGCGGTAAAATCGCCACTCGCTTTCTCGCCGTTGGTGGGACAGGTACCTTCTTACGAAGGTTACTTTCTGTACTGTCGGTATTTTGTATGTCGTTGGTTTTGTGGGCGTTACAAGTTCCAACATAATTAATCTTCATATTAATAAAATAATCTTAACATCGTTACGACGAAAGGCAGCAGGACTTTTCTTTGGTATTCATTAAATAACGTACCTATGTTAGTACAAGACATAAATCATAAAGCCAAAGGTCAAGATGGTCGAGTTTTTATCACAAGAGATACTCACTAATCTTCATTATTACTTACATATAAGATAGTAAATATACATCAAATATTATTCCATATTACGTTTCAGTAAGACCTAAAAAGTTTTTGAGAATGGATGATTTTTGACAGCAAGAATCTAAAACTAGAAATTAAGAAAAATACAATGCTTGAAGTCATGTGATCGGTTTTAAGGGAGCGTGCATTAATTACGTAAGGTGTTTAGGAGGGAGGGACCAAGCCAAATCTCATCAAAAATCATGTCCCACATGTCATATCTCACGAGAGGACGAAAAAAACACGTCAATTTCAACTGAGAAGATGGATATCGTTTGTCAACATCGTGGAATCCTGGGATCAGCAAGTGTACACACCGCGGAACAAACATTACACACCGATGTGCAAGATGTCGTAAGTGTTGTGTGTCGAAGTACCCACTTCTGTGCCACAGTTCCGTAATAGGGTTCCGGAAAATCATGGGTAGTTTCTGAAACCCGCGCTTCACGGAGGCGACGCTGAGCTGAACTAGTTCACCCGTGACCCATGGCCGTTGCAATACTGTCGAAACGTCGGGCAATAAAACTAATGTATTTAGCTTTAAAATAAAATATTTACGACCCGTAGCTTATACAATTCTGTAATGTGTACAATACTTATTTACTTTCTATGATATCTCAACGGATAAAACAAAGAAGATGATCTATTTACAACAGGTATATGAACAACAGGAGCCTTCTCCTAACGCTCTATATACTTATATAAAAAGACAAGCAGTCTTCAAACAAATCCCTTTTCAAATTAGATTCAAAACAAACCCAAAAACTCAATGTTAAACGTATCTTCAAAATGGATACCGCTATCACTATCTCGACAGCTCCTCTAGCAAGGTGGCCGTAATAAATTGAATCCGATTGATAACCCGTCCGCTCCATATCACAACGTGTGACAGAGAAAGACTAATCGTGCACACGATGAGGGTTCTGATTAATTAGCTGTACGGCTTGTAGGATGACGCCCGATCCTCTGGCGGCCATTAATATTCTACAAAGGTTCGTTTCATGGAGTATAGATACTAAGGAATAAAAACTCTTTGTGTCAAAAGTGTCCGTCGAAATCACTGATCTCTGTACCACTCGTACGCTTGATTCATTAATAATAATAATATTATAATAATAATATCTTGGGACAACTCACACAACGCTATCTGATCCCAAACTAAGCAGAGCTTGTACTATGGAAACCAGACAACTGATAAACATACTTATATATTTCTAAATATATACATATTATAGATAAATTACACCAAGACACAGAATAAACCATCGTGCTCATCACACAAAGTTTTATCCTGGGTGGGGATCGAACCCACGACCTCTTGCGTAGCAGTCGGATACACTCCCACCGCGCCACAGAGGCAGTCAAAGTTTACGTATAGACCGGCCATTTTTGTAACTTTGGGATCGATCTCAAATACGCTTGCGTCAAGTGTGCGTCTCGAGAGCGCAATAACGACATTCTAGTACGGATTTTAAGATCGATCCCAAAATTACAACAATAAGCAAATGGCCGTTTTAATCGAAACTTAACTGTAATTGAACTGCAACTGCACTGCTTTAAATACGTGAATTGACCCCCTGGACCGCGCCATCCCTTTCAAATAAAAAGCAATTATTAACTGCAAAGCGTGAAAGAGAGAAAATTGACTAAAAGATACTCTTTGACGTTATTGTCTAAAAAGTAGCGTTGTCTCTTTCCAGAGAATTGTCAATTTTGTGAAGTTATGGCGCAGTCCTGGTCTATAAGTCAATGGCTAGATTGGATACCCCGTACAGAGTGACAGCAATTACAAATGCCGAATAAAAATACCGTCATGTGAACTTTTTTGACACTTATGACAAATGGCCGTTGCTGTTATTCTGGTCACAAAAGCATAGACTTCTTATCAATCAGTTCGTAAGTCTCATTTGCCCAGTAATTTCACTTGCTACGGTGCCCTTCAACCGCAACACAGGGATGTGTTAACATCACTATTTCACAGAAGAATAACTGACGCTGTTATGTTACCCCCTAAAGGTTCATTTACGTGCATCGCGGCCGATCGCGAGCCGCGCGCGGTTTACGACAAACGGCCGATGCGACAATACTCAAGAGTATGAGAATGTATGGCGCCGTTTCAGAGGTCTGCGACAGACGCGCGCGGCCGACAACTGACGTACGCATCGGTCGCGCACGTCAGCCGCTCGTCGTAAGCCGCGCGCGGCTCACGATCGGCCACGATGCACGGAAATTAACCTTAAGACGGTCTATGGCTTAGACCGGTAGATTACAATAGATAACCTATAATGCTAATATAACTGCTACATTCATACTTTAAACATACTATAAACCCTTCATCTACGCCAGCGCCACTTTGGAGTCTTCGGAACAATTTATAACAAGTTTTTGAAGTGTTATTCGCAGCTTAAAACTGGATACTTTTTCAACTGCTGCTTATGTTGTTACTCCTGATATCTATACTCCATGGTTAGGTGTAAGTTCAGGGCTCAATCGCAAGGTCTATGTAGTTAACGGTATTATTTGTAGCGGTCTTTGAAGCAAATTTTGGGACCACAAGGACTTAAGACGCTTAAGATTGAGTTTGAACTTATGACCAAGACAGACAACCGATTTGGTCATGACCCCTTGTTACTACAAACTTAACAATTAACAGTTAATATAACACATGTGTAAATACCATATTCCATACCTATTAACGATCGATTGTATGTAACCAACTAATTATAAAATATCGAAATATTATACACGAATAATAAAACAATATTGCTATGACGTAGTGATGATTAATTGGAGTGCTTCCACCCCTATCTAGTACCATTCACTGTACTATTTCAAGTACAATTCCAATGATTACTCTATAAAAATAGACACAGTCCGCCGCCTGAAAAACCACGTAATTTAGCAAAAGGCACTCCAGGTGAAACAGAATAGAGAAACGGGAAAAATACGAAAATACTTGAATTTGGTTTAGAGTTTGGACATCAGCTTGCAATCCGTTAATTAAAATCGCTTCGTCAACGAACCACTCTGGAATGTGACAAGCGAAAAAAAGACGAGGTAAAGTTTACCCGCCAGTGTTGCTATGGTGAAAAATTCAAAATATCTTTATGTCATGTTTGTGTTTTTAACTCGATGTGTGTGTTAGGCAAAGGAAATGCGTATAACCGTAAAATAACTACGAACTAGGTAAGAACCTATATAGTGAGAGTAAGTATTTATATATAAATGGAGGAAATGGCCTTAATGCCTTAGTTAGGCCTTTGTGCGTTAGAGGTGCAATTTAGAAGCTGGACTCTGTCGACTGGACCAGTAAACTAACGTTTATTTCATCACTGCAAAAACTTCAAGTTTGGGGCTGACATGATGGCGTATAATGTCGTAAAGTTTGCTCAAAATCTTCGAAGGACATCAATAAAAAAAAATATAAAAATAAAAAACCCGCCTGCACAAAAACGATGGAAACAAGATCCCCTACATAATTATATAATTTCATGCAGTCGCAGGCACTTTACTATGTTCATCGAGATTCATTAATGCCTCCGACTGCATGAAATTGTATTATTATGTAGGGGATCTTGTTTCCATCTTTTTTGTGCAGGCGGGTTTTTAATTTTTATAATTTATTTTTTTATTTAAGACTTTTTAGTAGTTATAAGATGTAACCGATATAGCAACTAACTTTTATTGTCTTCACAGCTATTGTTAAGTATTGAAAATTGAAAAAAGAATGGTTGCTAACTAACTCTTTTAGTATTACAGTCATAATCAGGTTATACCTTTTTGAAATGCTTAAAATGAGCCCTTTAATTTGATACCCATTGTACCCCTATAGTATTCAAAACAACTTTTTTTTTCCACACCTCTTTATTTTGACATCTCACTACCGCCTATTTGTTTTTTTAAACGTCACATATCTAAGAACACTTGGGCGATCAAGACGAATCTAACAACGCAACGTCTTAATTGTATAAATCCGTTTAGTGGATTGTGAGATATCAGGTAATAAAGAATATTACATACAAACATACATACAAGATACGCGCGAAAAACATTCCTAATCCCCAACATCCTTACAGTCTTGTAAAAAAATCGTACAGCCATGTGCTTGTTTCCCAGCACAATCAAAAAAAGAAATCCCATCCCCATCATTAACAGACATGAAATCTGTGCAAAAATGATCTGAATTTGTGATAGGTAGGTATTCATGTCGTCCTCAAAACTGAACTCAGCTTGTCTACGCCGAAGGGAACCATTCATGCATAATTCATGGCTGTCATTGTCGCGTTCTCTTATTTACGCGAGCGTATTTATGATTTGTCATCAAAGGTTTTAATTGGATGTCGTGGTTGTAACAGTAATGGATTTGGCTCAGTGGAAAATTAAGTTTAAGTTCGTTTACATATAGTTTACTTACACGTGTGTAAGAAATCCAGACCGGCTGGTATTGGGCATGATACCTAGGAGTATTTTAAATCGATTGTTATACAATGTGTGTTAACATCTATACTAATATTACCTACTAGCTGTCCCGCGCAACTTCGTATGCGTAATTTCTCCTCGTTTTTGAAACATTTTTCGTCGCTTCTCTGCTCCTATTAGTCGTAGCGCGATGTTATATAACCTATAGCCTTCCTCGATAAATGGGCTATCCAACAAAAAAAGAATTTTTGAAATCGGACTAGTAGATCCTGAGATTAGCGCGTTTAAACAAACAAACAAATAAACAAACAAACAATCAAACAAACAAACTCTTCCGCTTTATAATATTAGTATACATACAGCTGAATAATTTGTTTGTTTTGAGGTAATCTCAGGAACTACTGGTCCAATTTGAAAAATTATTTGACTGTTTGATAGCCTTTTTATCGAGGAAGGCTATAGGCATATAACATCACGCTACGACTAACAGGAGCGGAGCAGCAATGAAAAATGTTGCAAAAACGGGAAAAATGTATGCAGGCGAAGTTGCGCGTCAGCTTCCAGGATGTTCATGATAAATGCGTTATCCTAAGCATCGTGAAAGTTACTACACACAATACCCAAAGTCTTGTTATTATTTCATGCGAACGAAGTCACAGGCAATAGCTAGTAGCGCAACGGCTTTTGTTCTACGTAGTTACCTATATCAAACGAAACTTATCATGACATAAAAAGAATAATGGGTACAATATTTTCGCTTGATGTAGGTACCATGTCAACAGTTTTAATCCCGAAAATTGTATTATGTCTGAATAAGTCTGTACATGCCCTTCATAAAATGAAACAATGTTGGGCCAGATTAAACAGAATTGTTTGGACCTAGTGTTTATACTATATTTTATGGTATAACTCTGAAATGTATAAATACAAGGGGTAAATTAATCTCTGTCCGACCCGAAAGGGGTCTGTAGGTATTCTGTTAACAATACTAAAAAAATAGAACAAAAATATACATCTTTTCTCTTTTTTCTCTTTTACTGAATACAGTGCAACCTTAATATAACGTACCTCAATATAACGACTTCCTTGATTTAACAAATTCTTCGTAATCCCCTTGAATTGTCCATAAGAGTCAATATAAAATATACCTTTACAATGCGAACGTTTTTTGCGAACAACCTCTTTATAACGAATACTCAACTATCAAGAAAAAGTATTCATACCTCTAATTAACGAATTTTGTCAACCCAAAACTTTTATATAAAGTTCCCACCAATATAAACTCTTACCGCCTTATTCCAAAAGATGGACTAAACCTGGTTTGACGAAAATCCTAGTTTAAACCATGGATCTACGAAAATCGTTCGTCGATCTTCTTTGGTCTATAGATTAGTCTTTCGATCACCCTAGTTTAACTATGGTAATAACCTTAAAATGTCAAAAACTTGACAATTTGAACGTTAGACCATTCACTATTTTGCGTATTTTAGTTTCAATTATTAATGACGAATAATGCGTGTTTAGTGACTTTAAATTATTAACTAACTAAATATGGTGTGGCAACAAAATAAACGCAAAAATCGAGTGAAATGCGATGTGTGACCAAAGATTTAATAATACATGCTTATTATTGTTTTTCAAAACATTTATCACAGCTTGGAATTGAGAGAGAAGATTTAATATACAGAACTCAGAGATGTCCTAAAATTAAAGTGGTCTGTGCAATGTTTGGGTCAACCAGACTCGACGTGAAGTTTACCTACGCAGTGTGGAAAGTTGAAGATCAACACAGATATTTTTGTTTGACAATAGTATCATTAACTAGTGCTCTATGTAAAACAATCTGATGCATTCCACTTATAATATGTCACATTATTTATATTGAAGTTGGAAAATCACATTTGGAATGTCTGATAGGTGGTCTGGAGTAGTGCGGCTAAAACCAATGTTGAATATACTCAAAATGCACAAAACAAAGTAATAGAAACATCATTAAGACAAAATTTCTTACCTAAAACTTACTACAGAACTATACATATAGTGGAACAAAATAAACATTGATCAATTTAAAATTTAGTTGGTAAAGTGTAACCATGGGTATACCTATCACTAGAAACAGATGGAAACTTAGGTTATAGGTAGGTACCAAGAACTGAATATTATGTTTAATAGAGCTCAGCTAGTTAATACATTGCTACAATGTTCCTTTAAACATAGTTTAAACACTAAACGGAGAGTACAGATTGGTTACAGGTTATTGAAATTGTGATGTAATAACTATTATGCACTACTTAACAGTTTAGATAATTATATTTAAGATTCTCATGAAAATGAACTATGTTCTTAGGGAGAATAAATGGTATCTAATAAATAATGATTCTATGTATAATGTACCTAAAACTTACTAGTGAACTATATAGTGGATCTAAATAAACATTGATCAATTATTGATTGATTACTGTTTATATATTTATACATAAAATGCCTAATTAAAAATACACTAGTGAACTATAAGGTGGATCTAAATATAGAATTATCAATTTTATTATATAAATATATTATTGATCACTGTTTATTTAATATACAAAAAATGCATACAATTTAAAATTTATTGTAAAATAAATATGGTTTACCAAAAACTTAATAAAATTACTAAATGCCAAAAATAAAATAAGGACACGCTACCATAAGTATAAGAATCCCTTGGATAAAATCGAATTAAAAATAATTAGTAAACAATGTGATAATTTAGCAACAGTCTGTTATAAGGATTATAATAGTAAGGTGGAAAATGAGCTGAAAACAGATCCCAAGGTATTTTGGGCATACATAAAGGCAAAACGAGGCGGTACAAGTAACTATCCGATGACAATGACGGACGGATCAACAACTGCATCTGAAGGTACAGAGATTTGTGAGTTATTTGCGACGTATTTCTCTTCCGTTTACAGCGTTAATGTAAATCTAAGACATGACCTTATTGACTCTGAGTTTTTGATGTTATTAAATAAATACAGCCAATCTTTGATCAGGCCTATCATAAACGCCGAATCCTTATTTATAAGGTTAAAAGCTCTGGATACTAAAAAAGGAACAGGTCCAGATGGAATACCACCAATCTTTATAACAGCATGCGCATCCGAATTGGTCCATCCCCTGTTATTGATCTTTAACAAGTCCTTGTCATCGGGCATTTTTCCATACAAATGGAAAATGGCCAAAGTAGTCCCTATTCACAAATCAGACAATGATGATTTCATTCACAATTATAGACCGATATCAGTTCTTTCAACATTTGCCAAACTTTTCGAATCAATAATCTGTCCATATTTTCAAGATCACTTGAAACTATATCTAAGTGATCACCAACACGGATTTGTGTCAGCACGTTCCACAAGCACGAATCTAGTACCATTCACTGAGACACTGATAACGGCTATTGATTCTGGTCACCAAGCCGATAAAAGTCAGTATAGTTTACATTGTAATCTATACTGACTTTTCCAAAGCCTTTGACAAAGTTCCACATAAAATTCTAGTACGCAAGTTGGTTGCGTATGGTTTCACAGGGAGCTTGCTTGATTGGATAAGCTCATATTTAGAAGATAGATCTTTTTATGTTGTAATTAACGGATTTCAATCCACAATACATAAAATCTCTTCTGGAGTACCGCAGGGGTCAATATTGGGCCCAGTTTTATTTAACTACTTTATTAATGATTTACCTGCTTGTTTTCACCACTCCAAGATTTTTATGTTTGCTGATGACCTCAAATTCCTAAGAATAGTTACGTCTGAAGGAGATGTTTGTTACTTACAATCAGAACTCGATAGGCTTATCGAATGGTGTAGTAAAAATAAAATGTTTTTAAATCCAAAAAAATGTTATCACGTTAAATATTCTAGGAAGCATAACTTAATTAAATCTATTTATAACATTAATTTAATCGCAATCAGCGAGGTAGATACTATAAATGATCTTGGAGTTTTGTTTGACAGAAAGCTAACTTTTATCCCGCACTTGGACAAAATAATAAAAAAATCCTCAAGGATGTTGGGCTTTGTAATTAGAAATTGTAAAGCCTTTAATCATAACAAATCTAAAATTATCCTCTATAATAGTTTGGTTAGAAGTCATTTGGAATATTGTAGTGTGGTATGGCGGCCTCATTATGCCTTACATAGTCTGCGTGTAGAACGCGTTCAAAAACGCTTCCTGTGGCATCTAGCATTTTCTAATGGAGTATCAAAAAAAATTCAGTCATATGATGCCTGATTGAAGCACTTCGCCTTAGTCACTCTTGATAAGAGGAGATGCTTTAATGATGCTTTATTTGCTTGTAAAATTTTTAAACAATATGTTGACTGCCCCATATTGCTACCTTATTTTAATTTACTTGTTCCCTCAAGACTCCCTCGCAACTCAATTACCCCACTCTGTCCCCCATTCAGGCGGACTGTTTTAGGATGCAATTCGCCATTTGCAAGATTCAGTAAGGTTTTAAATCATTGCAGTGATCAAATAGACCTTCACTTCGATTCACTTGCGAAACTTAAATCTAGAATTTTGAATTGTTTGCTATAGATAGGTTAGCCTTGCAGTATTTTTCTTTGTTGTTTTATGTTCTACTATGTATTTTTTTTTTCTCTTTAATTTTAAAACTATAGTTTTTACAATGTTGGTATGTGTGTATGGTAGGGTTAGTCTATAATTGTTTCTCCTTTAATTAGTGCATGTGGTGTTTACCTATAAGTGATTGTTACACTCTTTGTCGTATTTTACCTTTGTTTTTAATGTATTGTTAGTGTAAATAATTGTTGGTGAACCTAATAAATAAAAAAAATAAAATAAATAAGAATAAATATCTATACTAATATTATAAAGCTGAAAAGTTTGTTTGAACGGGGTAATCTCATGAACTACTAATTCTTTTGAACTTTTTACTGTTGGATAGCCCATTTGTTGAGGAAGGCTATAGGCTATATAATATCACACTACAACCAATATGAATGGAGCAGCATTGAGAAATGTTGCAAAAACAGGGAAGATTTATGCAGACTAAGTTGTGCGGGAAAGCTAGTTATCTAAATAGAAATAAGGGATATCAACTCAATATTCCTTTTCAAACATAGTTTGAACAGGGAGGACAGAATGGTTACAGGTTATTGAAATTGTTAACATCCATTGTGTTGTCAAATGGAATAACTATTAAGTGCTACCTAACAGTTTAGATAATTATATTTATGATTCTCATGAAAATGAACTCTGTTCTTAGGGAGAATAAATGGTATCTAATAAATAATGATTCTATGTAGTTATTTGAGAATTTCATTTCATAGCAAGCTCACTGATATTAAATAATAAATATATTCATAAAATTTGTTTCAATTGTTTGTTGTGCTTCAGCCGAAGCTTCAGTACCTATGTTGAATCTAGGCATACTTTCCCCCGATACATTCAGAACAACGAGTGCAACAAAGAAAACAGTAAGTATATCAAAAATGGAATATCTTATTGAGTAAGTATCCTTCCATGCTAAGACCTGTTCCAATGAAACTAGCTTTGTAATAAAAACTCGCATCCAAGTTCCTCTGAGTGTTTGGGCGCTATAATTACTCAGATTAAACTTATAACATCCCTAATAATGTCAGAGTTCATTAAATTTAGGTTATCATCATTTGTTTACATTTTTAGTACTGATGACAACTACTTATGTAACGTTCCGATCCTTACAGAATCTATTTGATTTTTCGTAAATTGCAGGCCGAGGGCTTTTATGTCAGGTTAATATTTTAAAAATTACGTAGTGCTGGCGAATAATTTAGCTACATAGAACGTCTAAATATTTTATTCTCAATGAAAACTATACTTTCAAATTACATTGGTATAAAACGGAACGTTATATTTGAATGATAGGAACAATGAATGAACTAAATTGATTATAATCTGTGGCTGATTGCTAGATCCTTTGGTATCAGCTGGTCCACGGACTATCTAAGCTTTGTAATAAGACCAATAGTACTGTACTTTAACCTGGACTTGAAAGTCTTTGTTTAAACCTTGATTTGATCTTTTCTTTGGAATAAGGCGGTTAATCTTATAGTATGTGATTAATGTCGCGACATGTTGAGATGAATAAAACTATTATTTTACCTCTTTATAACGAATTTTAGACCAACCTAACCTCAACATAACAAACCTCAGTTCAACGAATTACTTGATATAACGAATATTTTCTTGTTCCCCTCCAATTTGTTAAATCGAGGTTGCACTTTATTAAAATTCACTATTTAAGTAGGTAGGTACCCAATTACATCGAAATGTGTAAATTTTCAAGATTTTATTATCAACATTGCTTGCATAAAGCCTCTTTACAATCAAAACAATCTTTTCCGCCATAGGTTAAGTCTAAACTGAAATGTATTAATTATTTGAATCGAATTCTACTATGTTCTGTTTTGTGTACCTAAATAAATAAATTAGATAGAAAGGAAGGATAGAACAAAGTAGCGTTCAATTGGAGAGGCCTATGTCCAGCAGTGGACTGCGATAGGCTGATGATGATGATGATGATGAAATAAATAAATAACTAGATAGCATTTTAATTTGTACCTGAATGTTCTTGCAAGAAGATATCGTATACATCGTTTTAGCATTACTCTCGATATTTTGCGGTATTAATCAGACAGTTTTGCATTTAAGATTCAGTATAGATAATAACTCAGATACTAATGCGAATAGAACATGGCCATTAGAAACGTATATTATAATCTATTCCATTTGCGAGACGTCCGGCGCATTCCCGATCACTATCTATAACAGGACACTGGATAATGAAATGAGTGAGCACCTACCAGTGAAGTGCACTGCTACTAATTATATTAGTGGAGAGATATTGCTAGGGATAGTGGTACCACAGTACAAAAAACTAACAGTAGGGCAACGGCTTTGAAGCTGTGGTTAAGGGTCGGTACATATCTGACGGGAAATGCGTCGCGTATTATCCGGTCGCGTAATGCCAGAACAGACCATACTAACAAATCCATATCCATACTAATATTATAAACGTGTCTGTCTGTCTGTCTGTTACGCTTTCACGCTCAAACAGCTAAACCGATTTAGATAAAATTTGGTATGGAGATAGTTTAGTTTAGTTTGAGTCCCGGGAAGGACATAGAATAGTTATAATCGCGATAACCGACATTCACGCGTGCGGAGCCGCGGGCGAAAGCTAGTATACAATAAAACGTTTAACCATTCACACCTAACCGATGATGCGTTAGTGCGTCGACCATACTAAACAGATACGCTCGACGTATTTTCCGTCAGATATAAGCCGACCCTAATGCCGACATGAGCGTCTTGAAGCTAGGCTATAGTAAATAAACAATATATTAAAAAAAAATCTTTATTCACTTAGGTCGCAAAGGCGATGCCAGAGGGGTGTCACTCCGCAGTTTAGGTAGGTATATTCGGGCAGCACGCCACTTGAAGGGGCGAATGACAGTGGGCTGTCTCTCGGCTCGCATGACAGTCAAGGTCACGTCGCGTTCGCGCATACTTGTAAATATTTTTTTTCTTTTCGATACCCGCAATGTCTTTTAAGCCAAAACGACAATATAATCCGTATAAAAGATATTGCTGTGATTACGAATGTCTGAATAAAACGAACAGTGAATCAGAACTAACATTTTTACAATTCCACTGCCCGCACCAACCCGCACGATTACCCCGTCTAGGTGGTTTCGTAGGAATTAGTTATTTGACTGTGGTTGTACTAGGGTTGGCAATAATCGGCAGTATGAAGGCCTAAGACCCAAGACACAGAAAGAAAAGAATCGACTTATTTTACTTTGACTTCATTTATTTATTTATCATTAATATAAATATTGTATGTATATAAGTATTTTAATCAGTTGTCTGATTTCCATAGTACAAGCTCTGCTTAGTTTGGGATCAGATGGCGTTGTGTGAGTTGTCGCAAGATATATTATTCGTCCACGTGGAATGTAGGCAATTAAACGATTGTTTTTACAAATCTATCGTAGTACATTTTTCCGGGACAAAAGCCTATGTGCTTTTCCAGACTAATCTATCTTTGTGATAAATATCCCGCAGATCTAATAAGCCCTATAGGCGTAATTGAGGAACAAACATCCATCTATCAAGACTTTCGCATTTATAATATTTATGAATATCGGCCGATTTCTAATCTATAATAATTCCGGCCCATTATAGGTACTACCGACGTAAACAACTCATAATAGGTTCTTTCAAGCAATTTAACTTAGCTGGGGGGATAATGTGATTGGTAGTCTGCTTATAAAAAAAAGGAAGAAATCCTAGAAATATGGCTGACTTTATTTTTGAGTTTTCAAACAATTTCTGTCAGTGTTAAGTATTTATTGTACACTTTGACTGAACAAAGACTCGGTCTAATGGATTTTGCACTGTGAGAGTTGCTACACACATGTTGAGGCCGGTATCATTCGGCACAGGCCGGGCGGTATATGTGGATGAACGTTCGGACACATTCGCTTCGACAAGCGCTGCCGAACTGAATGTGCCGACCCGCTTATGTGTGGAGCCTCCCTAAGATACAAGATTTTTTTTCATACGTTAAATGCAGACCTCAGTTTGCCGCCTTTTTTACAACTTCATTATCTGATTGCTTAATATGTGACTGCATCGGTGGCGCGGTGGGAGTGTGTACCACTGCTGCGCAGGAAGTCGTGGGTTCGATTTCCACACGGGACACCATATTGTGTGATCTACAGACTGTTGTTCCGAGTCAGGGTGTACTTTGTGTCAGTGAATTAAATGTTTATAAAGTCTCCCGCGACTCGGGGCTTGTACCCTAATACGGGAGTGGGAGTGGTCTTAAAAAAAGTCTAAATTTGAAAAGCAAACCTGGGAGTTGTGAAACTGACATGTAATTATTTTCACAGCTCGGTTTAGGTATTGTGCAAAATATTCTTGAAATAACTATGATACTATAACGAGACTTGGTAATTCAAAGAAGAAAAGTAAAAAGAAAATAAACTTGACACTGACGGATGCGCAGAATCCTTCTAGACTATAATATTGAACTTGCAAAATGTTGTATTAGCAAAATGTTAAATGAGCAAAATGTTGAATTTGTAAAATGGTGAATTTCCCATCTGGACCACAATGTTGAATTTGCAAAATGTTGAATCCCAAAATGTTGAATTTAGAAAAGTTATGTGCCATATCCCATATCCTCCGAAATAAACGGACAGAGGGTTGAGGAAAAAAAGTTGAATTTTCAAAATGTTGAATCCCTAAATGTGTTGAATTTGTAAAAAGGTAAATTTCTCATCTGGACCACAATGTTGAATTTGCAAAATGTTGAATCTCAAAATGTTGAATTTAGAAAAGTTATGGGCCATATCCCATAAATCCTCCGAAATAAACGGACGGAGGGTTGAGGAAAATAAGTTGAATTTTCAAAATGTTCAATCCCTAAATGTTGAATTTGTAAAAAGATGAATTTCCCATCTGGACCACAATGTTGAATTTACAAAATGTTGAATCCCAAAATGTTGAATTTGAAAAGTTATGTGCCATATCCACATCCTCCGTAATAAACGGACGGAGACCATGCTCAGTGTAGGGTTCCGTAGCCTTGAACAATTGCATCAGCAGAAGAGCGTTCATGGCAGTTACGCCCTTTTGTTGAGAAACGCAGTTTTTTGGCAATAACTCAGTCGATATATCCGAACTTATCTGAAATAATTTTAGTTTAAAGTATTTATAAAGCGCTATCTTTTCATATTATTGGTTACACGGTTCAAAAGTTAAGGGACACGATTTATGCAATTTTCGGAGCGATTATTTCCAAAAATATTCACTTAATAAAAAAAGTTTACTAGAAACCTCATAATGTTTTTGAAAGACCGGTCGAATGATGTGCCACACATTGAAATTTGCAAAAAAAAAAATTCAAACATCAAGATTAATTGGGTAGTTTTTGTCATAACATCAAATGCAAAATTGGAATTCAAATAATACAAAATGGAAGTTGAAAAGGGTTTGCGGCTATCTATTCGAAGATTTACAAGTAAGTAATATTTATTGGTCCTTTACAAAAGACAATTACAACGCAAATATATGGTACGGTCACGCTTGTAATCTACCAAAAGAGTTCCCGAGGGTATAAGTCGGATGGGGTATAAATTGTGTACCCAGCTCGTTGGTTTTTGAATTCATTTTGATAGGGGGGAGGGGGCCCTATCGTTGTATTGGACACAGTTGTGATGAGTTAGAAAAGAACTGAATAGATACGTAGAATATAAAATAGCATTTTTTACCTATAGGTAAAAAAGTGCCAATTATTAAATCAAATTGTCCGTAAATTCGGTTTACGGTTGTTAAATTTATGTGAAAACTTCCTATGAAAATATTGATGACATTGTAATAAACATTTCGCTGTTGCTTAGAAACCATGCCTGTGACAGCTGTAGCCGACCCGGGCGAAATATTTCAGCCTATCAGGAGACGGAACGTGACGGACCGTGACGGACCGTGACTGTGACACTTTTTCGTGCGTGCACCCTGTCATCGATTTATAAGACGTTATAGATAGCAATATACCTAACAATCTTGTAATTTCCTCCCTCTTAAGCTAAATAATTGCCAGTAATAATGTACTAATAATAATAATTTCGTACTTAAGAAACAACCCAAACATGTCTTATTTTCGTAGCATTCTTAAAATTAGGACATAATTCTAATTCTAACCACAATTGGCTAAATATAAAATTCTCTAACAACAAGATAAGTACATTTAAAAAAAACTAATTTTAATAAATTATAGTTTCAAGCCAGTTTGCATTTCACACCTACAACATAAAGAATAAATAGCAGTAGCATTAATATTAATAATTAATAGTTTAGGACACCATAAAATAGATATATTTATACTACACAAATACTTAATCTACAATTCAAATAAGTATCTACAAATTATTCTTATAATGAATTCTTATTCTCACCTCCGCAAAATTAAAGTGTCACAAGTCCAACTGGTTTAAACATGCCATCTAGGGTTAAGCCAGTTGACATAACAAAATCAGGGCATTGACCCTTCAAACAACGACACTAAACCAACATCATTAGTAGAAACATCAAAACAGACAGCACTTGTAATACCAAGAAGGCGTTATGCTAAAAAGACAAATTATATAAACGTAGCGACACCTCCGAACACTTTCTACCCTCCTAGTACTTTTATCAACGACCCTCTGTCATGAGGCTTAATTTGAATTATGTCGGGATCGGGACAGACGACCGTACAATTTGCACACTCGATGACTATATCTATACATATAATAAAATTGTAACTGGTCGATGTCTGTTTAAGGGTTGATATTGATATGTAACAAAACTTGAACATCAAGTCCAAATTAAGAAAATATATATATTACGGGTCTTAAGGGCGCATTACACTGAGATAATTATTTATTTAGCGCTACGTACTCAGCGACACGATCGCCAGCCTCGCTCTTCCGCACACAACCATTACTTCACAGTGCGCAGAAGCGCAGGTCAAAATAAAGTAGAATATTCGATCGTCCCTAAGTTAGATTACGAACGCCGTGACTATGACAACACGAAAATGCTCGTTTTTGCATTTTTCCGCAACTTCAAGATTTATTTGCGAGATCATATTAAGACATATCCTTAAGTTTCTTTATTTCATCTACTAGAAAAACTCTTTGAGTAGTAACACAATTTTTTGCGTGTCCTATTATCTATATAATTTTTTGAGAGAGCCGAACCCTGTTTCGCGTAATGTACCCTTAATAGCGTGATTATTTTAAGGTAAAATACCTTGTTTATTGCCTGACGTTTCGACCGTATTGCAACGGCCGTCGTCACGGGTAGACTGCAATAAACAAGGTGTTTTGCGACAGGCCTGTTGGAATAGTGGTTAGTGATCCTGACTGCTAATCCGGAGGTCGTGGGTTCGATTTCCACCCAGCATAAAAGTTTGTGTGGAGCACGAAGGTTTATTCTGTGTCTGGGTGTTATTTATCTATAATGTATTTAGTAATATTTAAGTATGTTTTGTCGTCTGGTTTTCATATTACAAGCTCTGCTTAGTTTGGGATCAGATGGCGTTGTGTGAGTTGTCCCAAGATATTATTATATTATACCCTAAATTATTCACGCGATTAATACCCGTAATATCAAATCTACTTATTTTCATAATGTGTACAAATCGCGAAAGTTTATAAACATTTAACAAGTCCAAATATTTACTGTTAGAATTTTCTATCTGTCGGTATATTTACACGTGAATCACACAAAAACTACTGGACATATTCTATTGAGATTTTGCACGCACAATACCATAAGTCCAGATTAAAACTTAGGCTGTAAAATACGACGCTATTACCCATAGGAGCTTGGCAATAACGGAAAATGTCTTTAAGTTATTTTGCATTATAAAACCGAAATCACTAAACGGATTTAAATGAAATTTGACAAGGAGTTAGATGGTATCCTAGACAAGAACATAAGATCCTTACGGGCAAAGCAACAGGCGGAAACTAGTGTAAGTATAAAGCTATCTTACCCCTCTCTGGGGAATGAATACACATAGATAAAAAACACTCCACCAATGAGTTTTAGTAGGTGAATGAATTCTTGATGAGCGGATCAATTTGCGTAAATATGTGAATAAAACGTACCAATATATTTTCACGTTCCAAAGTATTTTGAATATCATCAGTGGCAAAATAGAATTATCAAACGATTCTAAATCGAATATTCATAAAATTCGTCTTCAATTTGGTTGAAAAATAAAATAATTTCAAAGCATCCATTTAACTTCGTTTAATTAAATCTAATTTATGTGCCTCTAGTGAGAAAGGGTTTATATACAAAAACTAACTCTACAGTAAGCGCAAAAAACGTTCAGCGTCCGTTATTTTTGCCTAATCTAAACTAATATTATAAAGCTGAAGAGTTTGTTTGTTTGTTTGAACGCGGCAATCTCAGGAACTACGGGTCCGAATTGAAAAAAAATTTTTCTGTTTGGTAGCCCATTTATCGAGGAAGGCTATAAGCTATATAACATCACATTACGACCAATAGGAGCGGGGCAGTAATGAAAAATATTGCAAAAACGGGGAAAATTGTAGGCATACGAAGTTGCGCGGGACAGCTAGTCCATACTAATATTATAAATGTGAAAGTAACTCTGTCTGTCTGTCTGTCTGTCTGTCTGTCTGTTACGCTTTCACGCTCAAACTACTGAACCGATTTAGATGAAATTTGGTATGGAGATAGTTTGAGTCCCGGGGAAGGACATAGGATAGTTTTTATCGCGATAACCGACATCCACGCGGGCGGAGCCGCGGGCAAAAGCTAGTAGTATATAAATGTAATTTCTTTATTTTTACAGATTAATCTGTTCACACATAAGTAGGTACTTAACATTTTTATGATAAAAGTGGATTTATACCCCTTTTCACTAGAGGCAGTTTTATATAATCACATCTATTTATTAGTTTCTTATTGGTGATCCTATTCCCATAATACATTTTATTAGGAACATAAAAAACCGTTTCTTAAAAAAAAACAAATAAAAAGGCAAATGAAGATCAATCTATGTACCTTATCGAAAAATTATACAGTGTCAACTTAATTTAAACTAATAAAATTATATCAAATTGAAGTCTTGTATCGTAAAATCCGAGACATTTCACTGGTAGTGCACAGTAACAAAACTTTTACGATTGGTATCGTAAAATTCGAAGACTTTATTAAATTCTGCAGAAAACCGGTCCAGGACCGGCACGGCAGGCAGCGGTTGCACCTAATCTTGTCCACAACACACCGAGAGGACAGAAGGAAAGCTCCATATAAACTTGCTCGAACAATGAACTGTCTCTGTGGCGCGGTGGGAGTGTGTCCGACTGCTACGCAAGATGTCGTAGGTTCGATTCCCACACGGGACACCACTTTGTGTGATCCACAAATTGTTTTTCCGAGTCTGGGTGTACTTTGTGTCCGTGACTTGTATGTTTGTAAAGTCCCCTGCGACACAGGGCTTGTACCCAACTGCGGGAGTCGTCTTTGAAAAAAAAAAAAACAAAAACAACTCTCACAGACGCCACAGAAAGACCGAAGAGTACAGAAAGCAAATCTTCATAGAAAAAGCTATTGACGCACGCACATGGAATCACGAAATACGTAAAACCAGTTAAACCAGTGACAGGAGCAAATGTTTCGCAAATCTGTTAAAGGGAACTATTCTATGTGTGCGTTCGTCAAGAGCTTTTTCTATGAAGCTTGCCATCTGTACGTAAGTAATTTGCGCAGATACAGAATCTCCAACCGCCTTGTTTCGAAGATGTTCTGCTGACTGTTCGTGACTGTGGACGATGTCTTTAAGAGCGTTGTTCGGTTAACCAAATTATTAGTCATTAGAGATGTAAGGATTAGTCTCGAAGTAGAAAAATAGTAATAATTACTCTCATCATAGATTGATTGATTTAAATTTAGAAAAATGCTGTTGGTGTGCATAATACATAAATACAATGTTGTAGGCCTTCTGTATTCTAAGTGTTTTGTGTCTCATCTGCTGTGACTGTGAGACGACAACTCAATATCAAGTTCGAAATTAGACTCTTTTGATGTAGGCTCAAGTTTATCGGATCGGTAGGAATACTTGGAATGGAATTGATAAGCTCGCATTTTCTAGGCTGTGTTTGAAACAATTGGCTCACAGTATGCGAAAACCGGCTTATTTGATAAGTTGATTTATATTTTCAAAGTTTGAAATGTTGAAATCTTCTTATTTATGAATAAACTAGCTGTGCCCGCAACCCGCCTTCGTCCGCGTAAAGTTGCAGCGCTGCTCTCTCCCAATAAACGTTAGCGTGATGATAAAAAGTAGACTAAGTTATTCCTTACATCCTCCGCTGTCTGACAGTGAAAGTCCCGTCAAAATCCCTCCAGCCATTTCAAAAATTACACGCACAGATCGACAGACAAACAGACACAGAATAAACCATCGTGCTCATTACACAAAGCTTTACCCGGGTGGTCAGTAGGTACTTTTAAATAATTCATGCGATTAAGTCCTGAAATACTTGTATCTAATATTTACCTCGAATTTCCCAAAGCAATAGTTTAACCTGAAACAAGAACAAAGCAATATTAAAAAATAAAATTATATAAAATATTTTTTTTTTCCATTACATTTCGGAGCAGCTCGTCTCGATCCGTGCGAGCTTCGTACAGTCGTACAATATACATATAAGTTAAGCGAACGCTCGGCCTAGCTACATGGTAGGCGGAGTGGGGGTGTTAGGTTTTATTTTCGTTACGGTATTTCTTGATTCGGTCGCCGCGTTCAAAGCCCGCGATAAAAGCTATGCAATAGCTTAATAAAAACTATTAGATTTCTGAATGTCGTTTGCATTTTAAACCTTTTAAAAATTCCTTTACAAAATATGCCGTCCAAAGATTGTCACTTAATTAAGTAGGTGCTGTGTATTCTACGGCCCTATTCAGACATTCAAGTGTACGTTTACAACAAAATCGCATTAGAGAAATCAAACACCTAGAAAAACAAAAGAAACTTGATATTATCCGAACGAGCACTTATCCTTAGGGGAGAGTGGGGTGAAGTTAATCTACTTTGGAGGATATCCCGTATATCCGGTCGTATTCCCGGATAACCAGCCGTGCCCGGTTCATTAGTCACATATCAGTTAACCGGATTGGATTTCGCAAACATTATCTGATAATGTCCCGATTTTCTATGTTCGAGTAATTGGGGGAGAATTGGAAATTATTGCCAACGCCCGCTTTGAACTTTATTTAAATGACCAAATAAAGATAAAAACGAATAGATTTAAATAAAATAAAAAAGTAAAAGAGATAAAAGAAACAATCTCAGACACTTGAATAAATAAAGTCGTAAGGAAATATTTGAAAGCGTAATAAAACTTGTTTTCATATTGAATTTTGATGGAATATGAAAATACGGTTGAATTCGGTTACCCTTGTTTTATTACGGAATGACGAAGTTTCTAACTTCAAGAAGTAGGTGGATTTCAATATGTCTAAAAAATAGAATAAAACCTAAGAAAAATATATATTTTTTAATTAAATACAAGAAAAAATTACAACTTAATAATACACAATAACATTGCCAAACACTCAGGCAAAGTAATTAAAACGTATTTCAATAAATTCATACCGAGAATATCTTTACACATCGCAGCCTGTTCTACTATAAGAATAATTAAATGCTATATTAAAACTTACTAGCTGTCCCGCGCAACTTCGTCTGCGTAAATTTTCCCCGTTTTTGCAATATTTCTCATTGCTGCTCCGCTCCTATTGGTCGTAGCGTGATGTTATATAGTCTATAGCCTTTCTCGATAAATGGGCTATCCAACAGTGAAAGAATTTTTCAATTCGGATCAATAGTTCTTAAGATTACCGCGTTCAAACAAGCAAACAAACTCTTCAGCTTTATAATATTAGTATAGATATTTAAGACAATTTTGTAAGCATTTACACGGAAACATTAAAATCCGTGCAATTGTAGATGTGAAGATCTCACATAACTGTCTAGACAAAGTTTCTGAAATTTCTTGAGTAATAAATTTGCTAAAAGACATTTCAGAGTTGTGACAACAAGCATATCAACGATCTACCACAAAATATTAAGAGTACAGAAAGCAGCCTTCATACGTGCTTCGCTCGTGCAACGCACACATAGACGTCGTTCACGTATACGGAATTACAGGCCACCTTGTTCAAAAAGTGTCCCGAGATTTCGTGTCCTTTAGCGATTCAGCGATGTCTATAACACAGACTAAAAAATCATGACACTAAATTCAAATACTTTATTCACTTAGGAACCAAAGGCGACGCTTGTGATAAGTCATGATTCTATCTACATGTGCATTTGATGCCAAGTTCGAGAAGGAATAGTAATGCCGGAGAAAAGAACAATGCAATTATAACTAGCAGCCCCTCCTTTTTAAATTGTCAATGTTTTTTATAAACTATTTATGTAGGTAAGGTACATACTTACTTTTTTTCCTTAACTTATGTTTATCAGTTGCCTAATTGCTGTAGTGCCTTTGTATATTGTGGGATCTGATGGCTGTGTGTAAATTATTAGATAGAGTGTTGACGGACACGGAATAGCACCTCTGAAACAAAGTGTGTGATATTCCGTTAGCGAGCGATGTCCATGTGTGCGTTGCTCGTTCGCGCGTTGTACGAAGGTAACCTTCTGTATTCTCGGTATTTCGAGGTACTTTAAATTTTCACGTCTACAGAAATGTTTCTACGGCTAAATAATCCGTTCTGAAGCTTAAAGTAATCGTATTATTTGGTAAGTTTGTTCCAATAATAAGGAGGGTAACATTGCCTGGGTGATGTCGATATGTTTCTTCATTTTGAATTGTGTTTTCGGCATGTTGTTAGCAAAAGATAATACTTTAGTTTTTCTTTTCAGAGGTTATATTAAAATTAATTGTACTAAAATTATAGTTTCTTCCAACATCGATATTTACAACTAAAATGGGTGGAATGCTTTCAAATTCTACTTATTTTTGAGTTGATGGCAAGTGTTGTCAAGTATGTCAAGTATTTATTGTACAATTTAACTGTTTTGCATTTGTTTTGTATATTTTCCCACATTAAATGCGGAGCTGTAAAAATGATGACAGCTCACTTTGCCGCCATTTTCTCAAATCAGCCTCTCATATGTCAGGCTTTCATATTGCCTTTGTCAAACTACATATAAATTTAGAAAATAATATTTAAATGTTCTGTAAAGTTAAAAGTATTTTGTGCATTATGAAAGAGACAGGCATTTCAGTAAAGGAGTTTTACAACCAACTTTGCCAGCTCCATTGTAATTCTTGAAATAAAACCTAAGCTCGTTTTAAAGTAACAGCCTCCAGTCTTCATCTATTTACTCAGGCTTCCCCTTAAATGTAAGAGCCAGATTTTAAGAGGTTTAAGCTTTACAGCTCTCAAGGATGGTCTACAGCTATAAAATGTTTAATCTTGACTAATTTCGGACGCAAATAGGCGAAACAGGTGTCAATACCAGGTAACTAATTGAATTAAGTGTTACTTGAAAGAAATTCGTCACAAATTTATGGGAAATAGGTGTTTAATTTGTCAGCTTCTGCTAGTTCATAAAATCGTGATATAAAAAAGTTTGTAAGTGGGATTTGTTCGCGATTTTAATGAAGCTTTTTTACGTACTCTCGGTGTTTGGGATCGCTTTATTTTTTAGGAAACATATAAATATATGTTTTGTCATAGAGTCGTAGAACGAACAGATGCTGTCAGTAGCCAATTAAAGTCCAGGAGGCTTAGACAAATACCACACTATACTTTTTCCGCACACGCTAACGCGGGAAAATGTATGCATTTGACATATAGTTGACAATACGTCACGTGACTGCTGCTGGATTGGTGGACCAAAAACAACAGTAGCGTGTGCCAAAAAATAAGCGTGTGGCATTTGTCTAAGCCCCCTGTACGCCAAACGCTAAGGAATCCCGCTAACTGACAAATATATTTAATTATACATATACTGCTGCCTATGTGGCGCGGTGGGAGTGCATCCGACTGCTACGCAAGAGGTCGTAGGTTTGATTCCCACACGGAACAGCACTTTGTGTGATCCAAAAATTGTTGTTACGAGTCTGGTTTGTAAAACCCCCCGCGTGCCAGGGCTTGAACCTTACTGCGGGAGTCGTCTTTTTATAAAAAAAAAAAAAAAAAAACTTTTCTTATATACACATATATTACGTCACATTACATAACATGTATGTGACGTAATATCAAAGCCTTTATAAATGTTGGCATTTTTTGCCACTCTACTCCCGGTCTATTAAGTCATTATTATGTATTAATATTTATTATTAGCGGTTTTTATAATAGCCCGCATCAATAATGTCTTCTGGAGAGCACCGGGTGTGGCGAGAATTTTCTTGAAAATTATTACCTTTTTATCAAATTAACCGCAGCAACGTATACTAAGTATCTCTCTGTCTTATCTTTTGTCTCAACTCGAAGTTCAAATAGCTGGCGTTAACTGTTTCCGATTACTTGAAGTCTAAGAAATGAAATATGTATATCTAATCAATCAAAGTTACCCTTTGATTATAATATCTTTGGTCCAATGTTTAACTTTGCCTTAGGGCCAAAGATCGGGCCAACTTCGTAACCGGTGGCGGTAGAACGAGATGCATAATCAATTAAACTGATTAAAGAGAGATAGAAGTCTATGATTTAGATTTATTTTCATCTTTGAAGTCAGTTTATTATTTTTAATTGCTTGGTTTCAAACTCTCCTTGGTCGAATTATGTTGAAGCTGACATTGTAGCCATTTAATAAGTTATCATAATTTCCAAATTTAGATTATGTCAATTGTTAAAAAACTATGTCTACTGATATAAATAAACGTAAAAGATTTAATTAATTACAATAAAAATATCTTTTCTGATATTATAAATGAGAAAGTTTGGATGTACCGATGGATATTTGATATTCAATCACACCACAACGGGTAATCATATCTGGATGAAATTTGGCCCAGAGATAGATTATAGTCTGCATTAGCAGATAGGCTTTTTACCCCGGAATAATATTCCCATGGGATAAATTTGCTTTTCACAACTTTTATGCGAACGAAAGCGCGGGTAATAGCAGTACCTATTCGGTTTAGCCATTTTGAAGATAATTTATGTTTTAAATAACGTTTTGGAGATATTTAACACGCATATATGAACTTCATTTAATGTATAGGTATGTATATAGGGATTGCAATCCCGCAAAACGGGATCACGCATTCCCGCAAAACGGGATCACGCATTCCCGCAAATTATAGCAAGTAATACATAATTTATCGAAAGTAATGTATCGCAAATTGGCAACAGTAACTTTGCCCTTTTGTATGCTTCAACTAAGTTGAAGTCAAGATTAGTTATCGCCGCGCCTTTTTTTATTTTTTAATAGAAGATATTTTTATAATTTACAAGTAAAATTAATGTAAAATCACTATTCATCATATATAATGACATTTGAACTAGATAATTTTATAAGAAACACGTTATAAAAAACATAGAGGGAATGACAGTCATGTGATTCCCTCTATGTCAATCTGAGAATTTTCTCGTAACCGGCCGGTTATGAAAAAAATCTAATTATAAAAAACAGTATTTTATTGCTGACAGTACTTACTTATATTTATTATTGGTATATATTAACCGCTGTCTCTCAGTCACCGTTTACATAGCAACTTTGAGCAAAAGTTAAATCATTTTTGTTAACAAATCCACCCAGAAAGCAATTTATGAACTGCCTCAGGTCAAATGCAAAGCCACTTCTTACAATTTGTTTTGATAAAGTTATGGATATCTTTGCTTCTTTTTATTTTAGTATTTCAGTTATTTGATATCTTTGACAAATTTAAATTAATGTTATTTGAGACATGTCAAACTTCTTTTAAATTGAAACGGTGGTAGCCTAATGGCTAAGGCATCGGTTTGGCAATCGTGAGGTCGCGGGTTCGAATCCTATCCATTAAACTGCCGACGTGAACCCACTCCTAACACAAGTCTTTGAGCTTAGTTGGAGGGGTTAACAAGATTGCTATTAATGTGGGACCCAATCAAATATTGCTAGTTATCTTTAAAAAAAAATGTTGAATAGGTACCAACATAACCTTCAATGTCTAATGTCTGGTCTCAATAATCTAACTATCGGTGGATTTGACTACTATTTGATATAAGCTCCATATAAAATATGTAAAAATTCTACCTCTAGTAGCCAAATCCATAGGTACGAGTAGATTATTGGTACTGGCTTATGTCATTGTCAATATGACCGATGATGTGATTATAGATTTTTGGTTCGATTCCAAGATTCCCTAGACTTCCTAGATTCTCGAGTTTGTAGTGCTCAAATTAATATAATGGCTTTGAATGAGAGTTTTTTTTAGCTTGTCTTGTTTCTTTTTATTTAGGTTGTACCTATAATTAAAATACCTACCTACACTTTTTGATTAACATTTGTAATCAAGAACAAAAGATATTTAAAAAAAATATTAAGCCCTAGTTATGAATTGTCATTGGTTTTTAATTATGTGTGCACAATTTTTAAATGTATGAGTGAAAATTCGTCTCCGGAGGAACTTGATCCCGCGACTCAAATATTGCCTCCACATAATACGATATTTGGCGATGGTCGCGCTTGTTACGCGTCGGTGTTATAGACGGACCGTCGACACCATTTATCTACGCTTTGGTGTAAGAGGCGGACCGTTGACACCATTTATCGAAGCAGTGCAGTTGCGGACCGGCACGAGGCGTCGAGTCAGCGCTACGTGATTTCCACATCTCGCCACTTCGATTTCGCAACCGTCTTTCCATAGTTGTAGTTTTAGATTTTAATAAAGAACGATTCATTCTTGGTACATACATCGACCATTTATCACTAGTTTTAGATTTTAGTTTAATGTAATTTATAATTAAATTTATTTAAGATGTATAGACTTTCTCTGCAACCTCCGGCTCCAGTTAACGTAATTGGCGCAGTCGGTAGGATATTCGCGGGCCGGTTCGCGATAATTAGGAATATCTCAAATCGATATCCGCGTTCGCGAGTCACCCGGGTGGTTTCCAAGCACCTTCAACGAATATCCGGATCTTCGGAAGCTGAAGCCAGAGGCGTATCCAGACATCGATACTGCAGAGGGGCCAACTATACACTTATTGAACCCAGACGGAACATCCGACCAGAAGAAGTAAGATGAACACCAGTGGTCTGGCAGCAATATTTGCCACTCCGCTTGACAAATAGTTGCTGTTCTTCGGGGGGAGGTGTTACGCGTCGGTGTTATAGACGGACCGTCGACACCATTTATCTACGCTTTGGTGTAAGAGGCGGACCGTTGACACCATTTATCGAAGCAGTGCAGTTGCGGACCGGCACGAGGCGTCGAGTCAGCGCTACGTGATTTCCACATCTCGCCACTTCGATTTCGCAACCGTCTTTCCATAGTTGTAGTTTTAGATTTTAATAAAGAACGATTCATTCTTGGTACATACATCGACCATTTATCACTAGTTTTAGATTTTAGTTTAATGTAATTTATAATTAAATTTATTTAAGATGTATAGACTTTCTCTGCAACCTCCGGCTCCAGTTAACGTAATTCGCTACAAAAAAAAAAATGTGTGGACAAGCCATGTCTGTCTGTTTGTCTGTATGTACGAGTATGTCTGTCTGATACACTTTCACGCTCAAACTACTAAACCGATTTAGATGAAATTCGGTATGGAGATAGTTTGAGTCCCGGGGAAGGACATAGGATAGTTTTTATCGGGATAACCGACATCCACGCGGGCGAAGCCGCGGGCGAAAGCTAATTGGGATAGCAATAGGACGACAGAAGTAAACTGTAAGGAAGTAAGTAAACGTAGTAGAGTATCATACATCTCAATTTACATAGTTAAACGTGTTACGTTAATTACAAAACGGGCAGTGTGTTAAACAGATTGTGCGGTATGGTTGGTCGGTGGAGCGTGGCAGTTCACTCTCGATACCAGACCGTGACGTGTCATCACGTTATACACAGTACGAAGGACGTTCATGACGTCATTACGGCAGTCTTGTGCGATAGATGGGGTGGGTGAGGTGAGACTATGGTCACAAAATACCTACATAGATACAGAAACTCGACTCGCAAGTCAACGAAAAGTTCACACACCCACACACACGACCACACGTGCGCGCGCACACACACACACACACACACACACACACACACACACACACATATATAGCTCTATTGACAAGTACCTACATGTAGCTCTATTGCCGAACACACATAGCTCTATTGACAAGCACATATAGCTCTATTGCCGAACACACATAGCTCTATTGCCGATCACACATAGCTCTATTGCCGAGCACACATAGCTCTATTGCCGAGCACACATAGCTCTATTGCCGAGCACACATAGCTCTATTGCCAAGCACACATAGCTCTATTGCCGAGCACATATAGCTCTATTGCCGAGCACACATAGCTCACAACGCGCGCAGGTTCGGTTTGCATTTCAAATTCGACCTAGACCTATTACGTGCGTGTCTTTATGCGCGTCGGGCTGTTTTGCTCATATTGTAGAGAGCCGGCCTTCTGCACCTATGTATTTTCTGACTGTGGTGTGGTGTCTATGGTACCTATATGGATATAGGTATGTGTAAAATTGTCTGGACACCTCCGGTTAAAAGGTAACTTATCTAGATTAATAAACATATTTTTTTTAAAGACGACTGCTGCTGTGGGGTACAAGCCCTGTGTCGCGGGGAACATAACAAACATACAAGTCACGGACATGAAGTACACCCAGACTCGAAACAACTATTTGTCGATCACACAAAGTGGTGTCCCGTGTGGGAATCGAACCCACGACCTCTTGCGTAGCAGTCGGACACACTCCCACAACGCCACAGAGGCAGTCTATTGTTTCATCATTTCTTATTGCTGCTCCGCTCCTTATTTCTCCACTATTTAATGGATGTTATTATACATATAAACCTTCCTTTTCAATCACTCTATCTATTAATAAAAACCGCATCAAAATCCGTTGCGTAGTTTTAAAGATATAAGCATACATAGGGATATTGGGACAGAGAAAGCGACTTTGTTTTATACTATGTAGTGATAGTAGAGCTATAATACCAATATTACTAATTAACATATAGTTTCCTGAATGACGGCAGGGCTAGGTTGTAACTCACACCCAGTTACAATCGGTTGGCTGCCGGACCGTGTAATAACACTTTCCTTAGTTACACTACAACTCTGATTACATTGTTTTGTTCCGGCCATTCATTAATTCATTCGCTATTATTGCCAGTTTGCCGTGAGATAACAGTGAAAAAAGAAAAGGTTGGTTGAAAAGGAATTGTATACCTATAAATAAATAAAGAGGTAATGATTATGTTCATTTTAATGAAATTAACCCCAATTTATTATTTTTATTTAATTGCTGAGTTGCCCAAAAAGGTATATAAGTACTTAGATACTGTTTTTTTTTCAAATCTATACTAATATTGTGTCCGTGACTTGTATGTTTGTAAAGTCTTTCGTGACACAGGGCTTGTACCATACTGAGGCATTCTAAAAAAAAATTGCAAAGGATTTTATATCAAAATTAATTAACAAATTATAGAATAGTTTTAATTTATTACCTACATTAGATTTTTTCCGGAAAGTTTAGTCATAACCTCATCTTCTACATTCAGCAAATGTACCTAGAAAGTCGAGTTTCATTTCAAAAAAGATTGTTATTAATCTCATTTTACAAAAACAAACAGGGAGAGATAAAAGTTTTGAACTAGTTGATTAGTGATTAAAATAATAAGTTACATTAAAGACGAACAAATTATCGACTATAAACCCTAGGAACTTAAAATACAGAAGATAATTTATACAAGTCACTGTGCAGTTGATTTGTAAATTATCCATCCATAGAAAGAGTTCATGACTGTATATGCCCACTGAATATACAGTTGGTAGCGCCAGTAGGTACGGGGGTAATTATATTCTCGTGGTAGACGCCCCGGATTACCCCGTATTACTGTACCTACTGTTTCACTGTAACACAATTTTGTCCCATGTTGATTAAACTTCGCACAGATAACCTATTGTCACAAACAGTATTTGCCCACTTTTGCCCACGAATTTAAGTGCTATAAAACTTTATCAGGCAATTAGGCCTAATGATTACCAGTTTGTAATTAGTTGAAAATTTAGCTCGTATCTTTTTAGTGCTTTTGTTGAAACAGTGACAACTGTAATATTTTGGAATTACTTAAAGCAGGGAAATGGCAGAGCGTTGACTAGATAAAGACGATGAGCTTTATGGCTAGATAGGCATGAGAGTGTTTTCACTTCTTCTTCTTCTTCTTCACAAAATCAGCCCAACTACAATGTAAGTATCTACAATGTACAGTCTCTAAACAACAACAAAACATGAACGTTCTATAAAATCAATTCTTGAATAATCTGTTTAAATCTAAGCAATTAGTTACTCTTTGTTTGAGTAATAACTGTGGTATTTCTGAAAGGAAAGCCATGTATGAACAAAGACTGCATACTGGGCCGTTATCTCTTCAGCTTTATATTATTAGTATAGACTAATAAGCTGAAGAGTTTTGTTGAACGCGATAATCTCAGGAACTGGTCCGAATTGAAAAAAATCTTTTAGTGTTGTACAGTCCATTTATCGAGTAAGGCCATAGATTATATTACATTATACTATGACCAATAGGAGCGGAGGATGAGTAAATAATCTTGTAAAAACGGGGAAAATTGATGCAGACGAAGTTGCGCGGGTCAGCTAGTTTTGTATATAGCGCTTAAATTTACCAAAATGGAAAATGTTATTAATTTCACAGGCGAATTCAGCGAGAATTTTAGCTACATCGCAAATAGGTAAGTACGCGTGTACAACTGTAGGTATGCGGCTCAAGCCAACAGACTAGCAAATTAATCCAGTACCCTTTATTTTATGCATTAAAGCCTCAATCCCAGGCCGTGGAAGCAAACCGAAGAACAAAAGTGAGAGAAACTGTTCCCTTACTGTAATACCAAATCTAATATTTAAAGAGTTATGTAACGTTCAGGAAAATTGAGAATTTGAAATACAAAAGTTGTGTTGAATATGCATTGTTCTTTTTCAACAGCCTTTTATTGGAGGCTTTTGATTAAATGTTAAATCTCAACTCTCGGTAAACCAGTCTAACTCGTAAGCATTTTATTCTGTGTCAAAACTGTGGCCAATTTTAATAGTTTAATCCAGGAATATGTGTTTTTTGGAGGTTTTCTTGGCAATTTAGGGTTCCAGTGGAATAATTTGTCATCAAGCTTGGTTGCCAAGACGAACAAGACCAACTTTTTTGGTAACATTGCACTAAGACGCTCGAGCCCAACGCCAGTGTACCTAACACTGGCGTTGGGCTCGAGCGTTTTAGTAGTGAGGTCTTAAATATAGTTATAAATGTGGGATTGGGTCCTTCATTACTAGCAACCTTGTTAACCCTCCAGCTAAGCTCAAAATCTTGTGTTAGGAGTGGGTTCACGTCGGTAGAATAATGGGTAGGATTCGAACCCGCGACCTCACGATTGCGTGTCCGATCCCTTAACTATTAGGCCACCGAGATTTTTTTTAAAAGAGAATAAGTAAATAGCTGTATTGAGTCCGGCGAGCATTTTTTCTACAAAGTTCATGATCTTGATAAAATGACGCCAATTCAAAAGAATTATTAAAATCTATTAACAAGCAAATATCTATTTAAAGTAAAGACAATTTTAAATATCAAACGTAGCCCAATGGCAATATTAAAATCAATTAAAAAGAAACACCATTGTACCAATTAACCGATACCACCAGAACATGGTGCGATTCGGTGGACAACATAAAAAAATACGATACTGGCGTATCGCGAATAGTCGAATTTCGGCCAGAAGCGAATACTAACGAGTAGTATGTCGAGTGAGTAGCGCAAGGACTGACAACAAAAGGGGAGTAGCCATACAAAAGCAAAGGGAACATGAACCGGCCGGCCACAGCAGTTACTGACTCCATTGTACCACGAGATTTTCATCCTAAATCCTGTTTATGTTATAAATGCGATAGTTTTTGATGCCGGCTCCAGACTCTCGCGAGGCGCCTCCCTCTCGGTACGAGTTTTGGCGAGTGGAGCCTGCAGGAGTGTTAGCCGTCCACACTCTCGATTTATTCAGTTGCCCGCTACATCTACTACAAGATGGACGTGATTGAAGTGATTGCGCTAGCAGTCTTGCGCCCGAGAGTGTGGTAGATTTTCTCGCCTCACCCCTTCGCGTCCACTCGCACCCGAAAAATCGACACAAAGCGGAGCGACAGCGAGGCGAGGCGAGGGAAGCCGAGGGGACACGAACGCACCGCCCTCAATCTCACACTCACGTTCTCTTGTGTAGCCTCGTGAAGAGTCTGGATGGGGCATTTTGCTGCCCTTCATTTTTTCCGCTCTGCTCATTTCAAATTATTTCGTGAGAACTGCCAAGGCCTCCCTCTCCGATTCAGCTAGACCACCCCTACCCCTAAACGCCTCACGTAATTAATGGATGCCCCCTTATCTTGATGATTTGGTAACATATGATTTTTAAGAGCACTTATTTTGGTTAAATACTTTATAATTCAGAATGCTTAAATTTATATCTAAGTTCATTGCATTGATTCCTCGTCTGCACGACACGACAATCAAAATCTTTAAACAACTAACACTATCAGATAAAATTCGTAATATAATGGAAACAAACTAAACTGGTTTACTCGTATGCAAATTGACTTCGGCCTTCCTCTAATTCATCCCCAAGGTATTTTATACTCTAACATATTAAATTAGGGTTCAAAATAAAATGCACATAAAACCGCAGACAGTTTCTTTAGAAGTACAGTTCTGTTAAAAAGTGTTGAGTATCGGTTAATTAAAGTGAAGCCCGTAACGAAAATAAAGGAAGCCTTAGACTTGGATGCAATGAGTTTAATTCAAATTGTAAAGAGGGTGAATAAAATTGGATACTCGTGATTGGCTATTTTGTTACTTCATGTGTCGAAAAAAACAACAAAAGAAACCAAAAATGTGAAATGAGTTGTTAAACACCTATCACATTTCCGAAAATTAATACTGTGATTCATATGAGTCGAGACGTCTTCATACATTCATTTACTAGCTATTTCCCGCGTTCACCCGGTTATATAGTAATTTTATAAACTATACATTATATACTACGGGTCTTAATGGCGTGAATAATTTAAGGTAAAATACCTTGTTTATTGCCCGATGCTTCGACCGTATTACAACGGCCGTGGTCACAGGTAGACTCAAGATTATGTACTATTCTGATGTATACACTACACTAGCTGACCCGCCCAACTTCGTATGCGTCAATTTTCCCCGTTTTTTCATAATTTTTATTGCTGCTCCGCTCCTATTGGTCGTAGCGTGATGTTATATAGCCTCTAGCCTTCCTCGATAAATGAGCTACCCAACAGAAACAGATTTTTCTAATTCGGACCAATAGTTCCTGATATTACCACTTTCAAACAAACAAAGAAACTCTTCAGCTTTATAATATTTATTCTACATTACTGTAAAGTTTCATCAAAATCCGCTCAGTAGTTATTACGTGAAAGAACAACAAACATCCATCCATGCTCACAATGTTTAGAAATTATTATTATTGTTAGTAGAATGTAAAACTTTATGTGTATAGTCATACCTAGGTGGACGTAATGCTAAAAGCATTTTCTACCAGTCTACCTCAGGGCGATGCTGATAAAAATATAGGGAACCAGTGTATACTTTTATCTGGGCGATAAATCTACAGATTTAGTTGAAAGTTGGTTTCCGTTGGACTTTAGCGATACCAAACGTCTTTGTTCTGTTCTAAAATGACTGCCTTGCGCGGTGGGAGTGTGTCCGACTGCTATGCAAGAGGTTGTGGGTACGATTCCCTCTCGGGACACCACCTTGTGTGATCCACAAATTGTTGTTCCGAGTCTGCGTGTACTTTGTGTCCGTGACTTGTATGTTTGTAAAGTCCCCCGCGACACAGGGCTTAGACCCTATTGCGGGAGACGTCCATTTAAAAAGAAAAAAAAAATAAAAAAAAACAAAACAGTTCTATACATAACTGTACTTCAAAACATTATTTGTTAGAAATAGAGCAAGCGTGCGTACTGACGCTGAGCTGACCAGGAGGGCTACTCTAATTCAATGAAAACGAAATTTCGATCAAAAATGAAAGTGTCAGGAACTCGTTCCAGAAAATCATCAATGGGTTCAAACTTCTTGTGCTTAACCATATATATTTTTTTTTAACAAACGTAAACTTAAGACATGTAAGTAAACTAAAATTCATGATTTTCTTTTAATAGAAAGAGAATAGGCCTACAGGAGGTCTACTCTAATTCAATGAAAACGAAATTTCGATCAAAAATGAGGCGGTAATACACGGTAGCAGCAACATCAATTCAATCCACTTGTTCCTGAAAATTGTCTATGGGTTCGGACTTCTCGTGCTTATGCAAAAAATATTAGAATGGTCCCCGTAAAATTAAGAAATTTAAGTAAACGAAAATTCATGAATTTCGTTTTACCTACTGAATTGATCAATATCAGTGCGCGAAATCCTAGGTACGATTCAAGCACTATGGTTAGTCATTTAACGGTTAGCTGCGCTCCACTCCACGTAGCGTGTGGTCCAGCCCGCGTCAATTAAAATGCATCCTAATAGCGACTCATATAAAACAGAACAGGGGTTGGTTAGACAAGGCACATTCGTTCCGTGTCGAATTCAATAACGCTACGAATCGTTCGCAAAAAAATCAAAATATATCTATGGTCTCCACCGCAAACGTCAAATTCTATACTATAATTATTTTCCATTAACGACATCGCTTTTCGAATGTAACTTTGTCTAGACCCCCAAAACAGAAGCATGCATGGTAGCTGTATGCCAATGAATCAAAATCAGTAAAAATGCCAGTTAGTACACAAGACAATTAGGTAGCACGTGCAAGCAACTGTTATGCAAGTTTGTGTGCCAGCTACAAGCACAGCACCGCCACCGACATGACTCATAACTTGCAATAAGATTCCGACTTTAAGTACTGTGCCATAAAGTAAATTTTAAAATGAGAAGTCAGAAAACATTTGTTACAAAAGCACATAGTATATCCGACTTTAAACATGGTTGATTTGCTGGCAAATCAACCATGTCTAAAGGAGTTTCGTTATCTATATCTGAAACTGATAGACATATCTTTACGAAATGTATACCAAGCAAAGCCAAGAGCGGGAGGTTATACGTATATTAAAAATCATCCTGTATGGGACCATATCGGAATTAACCTCTTTCGAACAAACAAAGAATTTAGAAAATCCACCTGTATGTATATGATAGAGTTATGCCCGAACATAAATAAAAACAGAAATGTGTGGCACTCGGGGACTGCCGCCTTAAAGCAATTGCATATATTTTTTTTTTATTTATGCAGTTTTTTTTTTCCTTTTCATTACATTTCGGAGCAGCTCGTCTCGATCCGTGCGAGCTTCGTACAGTCGTACCGAGCTACATGGTAGGCGGAGTGGGGGAGTGTTAGGTTTTATTTTAGTTACGGAATTTCTTGATTCGGTCGCCGCGTTCAAAACCCGCGATAAAAGCTATGCAATAGCTTATCAAACATCCGTATTTAGAACCTCCTACATTTTGAAGTTGGTTTAAAATAGGTGACATTACCGTGAGCCGTAAACTATTTTATTATGTCATTTTAAAATGTACTTTAACTTATACCCCTTAAAATCGAAATCGCATTGCAAGTTAAGTGCTGAACCGGAGCGATACTGTATCAGCATTGTTATTGATACATTTCTAAAGATAAATAACCGCTAAGTTACTGTCAAATTTTCACATTTACAACAACAATGGAATCCTATTTTTAGAAGTCTCTACTTAGTTAATTTTAATGTTTTAAAATCAATTGTATCAGTACCGGGATCTAAATGGGGTTATATTTGCTTTCAACCAGACTTCGACATGCAAAAAAATCTAATAAAACAATATAAATAAGGTTAAAATTTCAATGCACCAAGTTTACCCACGGGCTTCAACAAAATGGGGGTTATTAGCGTCCCACCCCCTCCTCCTCCCCTCATACACACATCTTCAAACACAACACAAAATCGTAACAAAACAAAATTAAATCCCAAGTGATTGATATTCTAAACCTTCACGGTACGAACGTAAGAGACTTCTGAACGTTCCTTTATCCCACTTTGTACACGACATCGATGTTACTGAACGGGTTATATATTACCTGCGAGTATTCTACTTGGCGAGATTTATCCCGCTAAGTACATACTCTACAGCAAAGTGAAATAAAGTAAATTATACAAGCCACTGCTATACACGTACTTAGGTAGTACAAACAACCGAGAGTGCAGAAGGCAAGATTTGTACATAGCGGCAGCATATTCGAAAATCTGTATCTTTTGGTAAGCAATGTCTGTGCTACCGCATACCCGGACAACAGTGGCAGCAAAGACAGTTAAAGACAATTTCGTACAATTTGTATCAAGGGGCTTCTAAACGGGCCATATTTACTACAACTTGTGGCTGCACTATTGACAGGTAATCTCGCAAATAATCGCAAAAAAAATGTATTGCAACTGATGGCAGAGCAATAGCAGCAGGACGTTGCAGTAAAATCGATCGCTCAGCGATCGTCCGGCAACCTTTCGAAACAATATCGGCCATACGTAGAAATACTAAAAATGTTTAGCTATACAGCCGAGACATTACTGCAATGTTGCGTAGTCTGGCTAGTTTACTTGCAATGTTGCCGGCCACTGCATATTGCAGAAAAATATTACTCGTTTAGAAGCCCTTCATTTAAGCGTTCGAGTGGCCTCTTCTCAGCCGCAAGCTGCGGTCCGTGGCATTGGTTGCAATTTGTGGCTACCACTGATGGCCGAGTACAGCACTTAGTGTACGTTTCGGGAGCTTTTAAGAAGTTTACCTTTTGTACCTTCGGTATTTTGAGTAATTACTCTGATTCGTAGTCCGCCATTTTTAAATAGAACGTTCCATGTTGGTACCTAAAAGTTAACGATTATTTTATTTTTTTAAAAGGGTTGTTCTGAAATAAATCTCTGGGATCTGAGTTTAATTACCGAATGTTTTTTTCGCGCTTGGCAAAAGGTAGGACACATTTGTCAAGGAATATTAACATTGAAACAATTTATGAATTTAGACAAAAATATTGCGAGAAAGTATGATTGTTGCGTTTTGAATTGAGTTTAGAGGTCGTAAAATCAAGGATGACAGTGACAGATGAATTCAGATGATAGTTCTATTAGGATGTCTGACATACATGCGGGTGAAGCCGCATACAAAAACAAGTCCTTTTCCTATTAGATCCTTTTCGGAACACTTAAACTTAGAATCTTCGATCTATACGATTACTAGCCTATAGGATTCCTTGATAAATGGGCTATTCAACAGTAAAAGAATTTTTCAATTCGGATCAGTAGTTCAAGAGATTACCGCGTTCAAACAAACTCTTCCGCTTTATAATATTAGCATAGATATTAGTATAGATGTTAGTATAGATAAAGTAAGTCATTGGAATTGTAAAAATGGCGGCAAATTGACATGTCGCTATTTTTACAGCTCTGCGTTTAACGTGTAAAATATACTTGAATATGTGATAACTAGATAAGAACGAGACCTTGTGATTCAAGGAAGAAAACTAGAAAGAATATAAACTTGAAACTGGCGAATGCACAGAATGTGCGAGCCATAATCCCCACCAAGTAATATCGGCGGAAGGAAAAACATTAGTCATTATCCTATCGAAACCTGTAGAAAACAAATCATGGTATCATCATTATACTCATTAAGTTAATATTTACAATCTTTTGATACACTTATCTAATATTTTTATACGACAGTAATAGGTATTACGTACTCAATATAATATGATAATAGCACTTTGAGACGCTACTGTGAAAAATAAGCATGAAATAAGATTACTAGTACCGTTAGTTACTGTTACTGCTCATACCTCGAAGGCTATTCACTTCGGCAGACGACAAAGCTTATTCATGTAGAACGTATCAATCATTTTTAACTTCATCGAAAAACTGCTGTTTTAAAACAAAAAAGTTAAAGATATTAGTGAAACGTCGGTCTTACTATGCGTTTCAAATGAGTTGATAACTGTCATGAAGGCATTTTGATTCGCATTACGACTGCAACTTCATTGTATAACGTAAGGTCAGCAATAAAATGATTCGTAAAAAGGTGTCATTAATATTATGCCGAAGTACCTACCTACTCTAATGAACTATACCCAAGCACTGTATTTAATAATATAGATATGTTTTAGTTAAAAAAATATCACGTCTGACTGAAAGACTTATATGTTGCCTATTTACTTACTTTTGTTTGGTGTTTATTAAGTAATAAAGAATACTATTAATATTATAACAAAGAAAAATATTAGGTACATAGTTCAAAGAAAATAAATATTACATCCGTTCCATTACCATACACATACGTACTTTACTCGACTTGGGAGTTTTTGCTGTTAGCGGTACAATTTTGACAAGTACAGAGTGAAGTTGTCGCGATCGCGATTATCTTCTCATTTGAAACGCATAGTACATCTTCGCACGAATACACGCTCGTACAAGTGTAAGACGGCATTCGCGGAAATTCGCAAAGTATTTGACACATTAAAAGTTTTGACAGAGACAGTTAGAAACAGTTTTTTTAAAACACTATAGCGCCTGAATCTTGAACTTTCACGTAGTCTCTTGGAAATGGGTTCGCAGATGATTATGCGAATAAAATTGCGTTTTTTTTGTTGCCTATGGTTGGCTCATGGACTTCAGGAATGTCAGGGACACACCCAAGCAGCTGCCTACCGTGAAGTGAAAACTCTCTTTAAACCTCGTTTGAAGAAAGGCATGTGATATTCGCCCGCCTTTCACATGCCATCCTGCATAATGTTAGCGCAAATGAGAATAACATCGTTATAGAATCAGATCATCTACACTCCAAAATATATCGATATTTGACATTTTTGCTTTATTGTTTCATTTAATTATATCTAGGCAATTATCGTTGATTGTAAAACTTATCCATCCATACAATCGCGTAGGTATTTTTATATTAATTTAATCTATACTAATATTATAATTATAAAGCGGAAGAGTTTGTTTGTTTAATCTCAGGATCTACTAGTCCGATTTGAAAAATTCTTTTTTTGTTGGATAGCCCATTTATCGAGGAAAACTATAGGCTATATAACATCGCGCTACGACTAATAGGAGCGGAGAAGCGACGAGAAATGTTTCAAAAACGGGGAGAAATTACGCATACGAAGTTGCGCGGGACAGCTAGTACAGAATAAAAATTGGTTTCATTTTTCCTCAGATGCTATGAATAGAATTTTTGTATTACATTATTTGTCTAAAATGGTTGGCACATAGTAGCGAATTCGTTCTAAACACACAATATCTTTGGAAAGTGATATAACAGCGAACTTATACTCCAGTAGGTATTCACTGCGACATATTGTTTCGAGAACAATGTTTCTTTCTGGTATTATTGAAACTGTAAGCTTCTTACTAATCCGCAATATCCGCGAAAAGCGGTCTGGCGATGACGCTACTCATTTCTGCAGGCGATAAGCGAACTGTGAATAATTGATAAATTTTGTTTTAAGGAGTGTATCATCATTATCATCAGCGTCACCTAAAACGTCCACTGCTGAATCTACGTCCTCTCCCAAGGACCACCACAACGACTGATTATGAGCGGTCTGCATCCAGCGGCTCCCTGCTACCTTAATCAAGACCTCAGTTCATCATGGTGTCCTGCATTGACTTTTCCAGCTCGTATCGCAACTCGAGAATCTTCCAAAACCGAGATTTGCGACTTCAACGTGTATAAAATAACTAGCTGACCCGCACTACTTCGTCTGCGTAAATGTTCTCCGTTTTTTGCAACCTTTTTAATTACGGCTCTGCTCCTGTTGGTCATAGCGTGATGTTATATAGCCTATAGCCTTCCTCGATAAACGGGCTATTCAACAGTAAAATATTTTTTTAATTCGGACCAGTAGATCCTGAGATAATAGCGTACAAACAAACAAACGTGTGGATCGATGCCGTGTGGTGCCGGCTTAAGAATAGTACCACCCCATCTCTTCCCGTGGGTGTCGTCAAGGCGACTAAGGGATTTCACTCCGGAGGATGGGCAGCAGCGTCCTCTGCGTACTTAAAGCCTTACTGCGATCGCCAACCCGCTCGCCAAGCGTGGCGATTATGGCAATTACCCCCAGGATCTACTGGGGAGACTCGTGCCCAGCAGTGGGCCATCATATGGGTTGATATGTAAACAAACAAACACTTCAGCTTTATAATATTAGAAGAATAGATTGAAAGTGTCACAGTTAAATTGAATGAATTTTCTTCAAAACATTGTGATCAAGACATTATTTCTCAGCGAATAGGCACATGACTAAAGAATAACTTAGCTAGCTAGCTAGTTTTCTATCTAGCTGAGACTCTGTGAGTCAGTCAATTACTTATCTGCAATATCACCGAGGTTTATTCGCGCAGAAAGATTGTTCGAACGTAGTTATTCTTGTAGGGACCGTAGAATCCGATTACGTCTGAGTCAGTCGAGCGACTTAAGCCTAGTAAGGTAGACTTTGCTAACTTTCCTCAATCGTGTAGTTCAGAGTTAGGTGTACCTACTTGGTGAGAAAGTTTTATGCGAACTTGTGAAGATTTAGAACGTAGACGGATAAGTTGAGTTGTATGTTTGCAGAAGTAATTGTGTTTGAGGATAGCGGGCTGTGTTAGTTGCTTTGAAATCTTTTGAATGCAATTCTTTAATCTTTGTTATAAAAAATTGAAGACGATGTTTCGTTATTTATAATAATAATATCTTGGGACAACTCACACAACGCTATCTGATCCCAAACTAAGTAGAGCTTGTACTATGGAAACCAGACAACTGATAAACATACTTATATATTTCTAAATACATACATATTATAGATAAATAACACCCAGACACAGAATAAACCATCGTGCTCATCACACAAAGTTTTATCCTGGTTGGGGATCGAACCCACGACCTCTTGCGTAACAGTCGGATACACTCCCACCGTGCCGCGTTTCTGATTTGGCAAACTATGCAATACCATTTTGTTTTAAACTATAACAATGTAATAAGTAGGCAAAGGTTGGTTGATAGAATACCTACATAGCCACACTATGAGAAGTCGACCAAAGAGACACTCTCATAGCCGTTAATTTTAAATGACATTTGAACGAAAATTACACGATAATTGCGATAAAAAACGAATGTATTGAATTAATGTTACATGTTCTGGATAAAGACGTTAGGTACATAATTCTGTCCATTCGTTTACGAATAGTAGTAGTATATAAATAATGTTATTATGATGTAAATCGTTTTTTGAATGATTCATTATAGATTTTTTTTCTGGTAATCATATTACATTTTTTTAATATTCAGTAACATTTTGAATTATGATCAATTATTATTATTCTATTTGTAATTTATGAACTGTTATTTATTTTATTATTTTAGATTATTTGAATTATTTTGTGACATTTTAACTTATTTTTATTTATTTTCCATTTAATAATAATAATAATAATTTAAATAATAATATAGTTACGATAGTAATGAATTCTAATGTAAAAATTATAATTTTTATTAATTGTATCCATAATTATAAACAAATATTTGTACGCCTGTTATGGTAAAATATGGCTAGCACTGTATGTAACAACAACAACATTGTACATCCATATTTGAACAAATAAATGATTCTTATTCTTCTTCTTATACAACCATTAGGGACGCCACGGACCGCCGCTCTACTATCGTCAAGTAGTCTCCACGAACGAGCGATTATTCCGCCTGCGTATCGTCGCGACTCGTAACGGAATCGCCGCGTGTCCGCAACGATGAACGTCACTTTCGCCTCGCTGCGTGCCCGCGGCGGCACGATGACGTTTCTCTCTCATCGCGATAAAATCGCCGTGTGGAGACACATTCTAAGAGAGTGTATAGAAATATGTGGCACGCCGATAATATCGCCGTTATTCTCTCGTCCGTGGAAACGATCCCTTAGTGTCCGTGAACTAAGACAATTTAGACCTACGAAAGTCAGAAAGCTGCGTTTTTAGGATAGAGAGTAGACCTACTAAATCGACGGCTTATCGTTTTCTGATGTCCACCCATCTATGGATCTGACAATAATAACGTTGCTTAACAACACTCACATCCCATCTACTAGGCATTAGTGACTCATAGAACCCTACAAGTGTACCTAAATTAATCATCGACAAAAACGTAGTCATTTTTAACACATAGAACTGTTTTATTGCCCGACGTTTTACAGTCTACCCGTGACCACGGCCGTTGCAATACGGCCCAAACATCGGGCAATCAAACAAAGGTATTTTATTGCATGATTTACTTAAAATAAAATATTTACGCGATTAAGACCTACGGGTCTTAATCGCGTAATTATTTTATTTTAAGGCTTATAAAATTCTATAATATGTACAAATCGCGAAAGTTTACGAACATATATAGTTACTTTCGCATTTATAATACAGTTTCGATAATCTACCAAGACCGGTTTAGAGGCAGTTCACCATTATCGTGATTCTTACTAGCAGGGTTTGAGCTAAGCGCTATATGCTATTCCCACCGCCATCTTTTATTCAACAATACGTTTCAGCAAAATCAGCTGAGTATAACTTACAAAGGATTTTGCACTGAGATTTTCTTACATTCGCTAAGGAAATGTATTTATTTTGTTCTTTGGAGAGTATTAAGAGTTACTGACTTAGGTAGAGGTAGAGAAAATGTGTGAAATCAAAATTTAGGTACATTCTACAGAATTTAGTTTTACCGAATTTGATCTAAAACTGATTTTATTGCTCAGGTCCTAAAGAAAGTAGCGTGATGACATATAGCCTAAACTTAATCGTAGTTTTTGCATCAACCCCGAACAAACAAACAAAAAGACACGAAAAAAGTGAAGCATGGTTTTGGATTCAGAAACTTATTTAGTCGACCTTGGATAGTTTTTTTTTAATATCTCCAATGTACAGACACAGCTACTTTACAACTTGATAATAGTATAGATTGAACTTTTTTAGGGTTCCGTACCTCAAAAGGAAAAAAACGGACCCTTATAGGATAACTTTGTTTTTCGTCCGGCTGTCTGTCAAGACTCTTTATTTCGGGAACGCGAGGTGGTTTCGAGTTGAAATTAAAATCATATACTCAGACCTACAGTTAACTTTTAAAAAGATACGGCCGTTTATTTTAAAAAACGGCAAGACACGATTCCTGAACCATTCATAATATGTACCTACAAATTTGTACGGAATCCTCGATGGGCGAGTACGAGTTGCACTTGTCCGGCATTTTTTTAAGATATACAACTCCTGCACTAAGGTGACCATGAGCAAATTGATCAACCGAATAACAATACAATTACAGGAGGGCTACTCTATTTCAATGAAAAGGAAGTTTCGATCAAAAATGACGTGGTGTGATATACAGAACATCTATTTAATCCACTCGTTCCAGAAAATAGTCCATGGGTTCGAACTTCTTGTGCTTATTCAAAAATTAAATAGAATAGTCCCCGTAAACTTAAGAAATTTAAGTAAACGAAAATTCGTGAATTTCGATTTAAAGAAAGAGTTAGGTTAACCTACCTACCAGAGGCAAAGGTTTAAAAAATTTCTGAGGTAACCCGATACAAAAATATATGTTGCTGGACATGGTTCTTTGTACCTATAACACTAAGTAACTACAATCCAAAGGGAAACCGAAAGTAATAGTGTTCTAAGGACCCTCCGTCACTGCTACCTACTAAGCAATTGGTCACCAAAAATGACCGTTTCGCCGCACATTAAATAAAAATTACTCGAATCCTAGGTTAACCGTAATTCCATGAAAATTTTATTTCCCTGAAAAGAAAAAATATCAGGAAAAGAATACGATAAAGCGTATTATTTCATTGTAAAGTTAATCCAATATCTGGGTGAGACAAAATAAGCCTGCCGTGATTAAGGATGATCTTGAGTGATGGATTACATTCCTAGTTTGTTGTGACTTGGGAGTTAACAGCATGACGTGGAACTTTGTTATGTAAGCTCTATTTACAGGTTTTAAAGTTGTTATTACTTTTTAGCTATTTTTATCTGGCCGTTTTCGGTGGAGATGGCGAATTGATCGAAAACATAGGTGGTACCTATTAAATGGCCAATAACGACTGATGTGTGGAATATAATAATATCTTGGGACAACTCACACAAAGCTATCTAATCCCAAACTAAGCAGAGCTTGTACTATGGAAACCAGACAACCGATAAACATACTTAAATATTTCTAAATACATACATATTATAGATAAATAACACCCAGACACAGAATAAACCATCGTGCTCATCACACAAAGTTTTATCCTGGGTGGGGATCGAACCCTTGAGTAGCAGTCGGATACACTCCTACCGCGCCACAGAGGCAGTCTATGAACAATCATACACCTGTTTGGGGTTGAGACGCTGAGAATTTTTGCAATTCACTTAATTGAACACGCCTGATCTACAATATTTTACACAAATATTGTTGAGGCAATCATCATTCAACCAGATCATCAAAAATAAGTAAACCAATGACCCCCCCCCAGCCCTTTAGTGTTTACATGATACTTGAATGGCTTCAAAGCTCTATCCTGTGTGGCAATCGAACCATACAAATATTTTATTTTTTCTTTTTAGATTTCAAATTTAGTGGCCAGGATAGTAGCACCTAGCGAGCTACTACTGAGTTATAATCTCTTCGGACAGAGCCCTTGTGTAATTGGCATAGAACTTCACTTCAGATAAGTTCGTTTAATCATCAATAGCTGTACGCATTTCTGCTGTGTCATTGAACAAGTGAAAAAAGGGCACTACAAGAAGATGAACCTTAGGCCTGATATCATTTATATCCCGACAAGATTCACGGTTCCTATGGGAAATCCACCCAGGCAAAAGGCAGTCAGCTTAGTCATAAATTTCAGCTATTATATCGCGTGTCGTTCCCAATTGACCTTGACCTCCTTTTTAATATTTTTAAAACTTTTTTTCGTTTTGTCTCACTGTTGGGCAAAAGGCAACCCTGTTCATCAATATTTTTCCATGTTGTGTATAATTTTGGTTTACTTAAAACTAAGACATTAGGATACTGAGAAACTGATGGAACCTTGCATGTAAACAGACACACACAAATACACACGTACGTTCGCAAGCACGCACGCACGCATGCACGCACGCATGCACGCACGCACGCACGCCCACACACGTGCTTGCGTGTGGGCGCGCATGTATAATTTAAGTAAGTTAAGATAGGAAGAGCTTCTTGTCACAGCCCCTGAAGCTTAAGAGGGAGCTTTCAGACACTAGGTTAAGCTGAATTATTGTTAATGAAACAGTATTTTAAACGAGTCAAACTAGTCCAGTGTTGGACTGGATCATACTGTGTACATTCAATCAATGAATCAGCCTGTATCGGTCCACTGCTGGACATGGGCATCTCCTAATTTACGCCACAACATTCGGTCCTCCGCCTTCCGCATCCAATTAATTCCAACGACCTTCTTTAGGTCGTCCGTCCATCTGGCTGAGGGTCGTCCTACCTTACGTTTACCAAGTCGCAGTCTCCTGTCTAAGAAGACTCGTCGTTTGCTCCAGCGGCCATCGGTCCTTCGGCAAATATGGCCAGCCCATTGCCACTTCAGCTTGCTTATACTGTGTGCTATGTCGGTAACTTTGGTTCTTTGTCTACATCGTTCAAGTCATTTACAAGCCGTTCGAATCGCTAACTGGAACATCGGCGAGCTGGTATCAATCGGGACGTGGTCTGGGTTATATTCCAGTACCGTTTAGATTATTCCAGTGAATTTCCAGCCCTGATGTTGATCGCTGAACTAAGTACTTATATATTTTTTTAAAGATAACTAGCAATGTGGGAGTGTGATCACACATTACTAGCAATCCTCACATACATTCAGCTTTACTCAATAGCTTGTGTTAGGAGTGGGTTCACGTCGGTAGTATAATGGGCAGGATTACCATCAATCCACACAATGAAGTAGATCTGATTATATTCCAGTGCTGAATAGGGTATTTGACTGAAGTCAAATCAGCCTCTTTTTAAGAAACGTCAAAAACGATCCGCTCCGTACAAATACGTATGGAATGCTAGCATGTGACGTCACGTTCTCTATGGTCAAATCATTTACTTTTAGTGTTTCTTTTTATGTTTAAAAATTAATAAACACGTTAGATTATAGATCAAACAATTTTTTAGAACACTCATTGACACATTTTTACATGGTTAGTATAAAATATTTTATTTTGATAGTAATCAAATACCCAATTGGTGGTGTCTTAAATTGAATTGTAATTAAGAGTGCCTAAAGTAATTCAAGTTATTTTACACCCAAAATTTATTTTCTTTCTCCCATAAAAGACGAAGAGATGTGATCAATCTATCTTTGCAAGTTAAGATAGGTACTTCCAAGTGTAGTTAAAACTATCAGTGTTTCAGAACACTCCATTAAAAGTTTGTTCCTAGTTCGTGTTAGACTTAAAATGCATGAAATTTTTAATAGTTTCCGGTACTTTTTTACACCTGGGGATCTAAAAAACTCTTTAGATGAGTCATAATAGGATCTGTGTTTAGTTCAACATCGATATTGAATGTAAACCATTGGCCTATTTTATCTATTAGTTACACTTGCGTGAAATCGACAAATTGTGCCTCACTTCCTATAGATGTTAGCATGATGACAAACCATAATGTATTCCTTACAACATCAGCTGTCTGGCTATGAAAGTCCTGTCAAATTCCGTCCAGTGATTACGGAGATAAATCGGAACAAACAAACAGAAGGGCAGACAGAAAATAAAACGGTGTTTTTGTTTTAAGTACCGTACTCGTATATACCTACTTTCACTAGCTGTCCCGCGCAACTTCGTATTTTTCCCGTTTTTACAACATTTCTCATTACTGCTCCCCTCCTATTGGTCGTAGCGTGATGTTTTATCGCCTATAGCCTTCCTCGATAAAATAACTTTTCAATTCGGATCAGTAGTTCCTCAGATTACATTGTTCAAACAAACAAACAAACTCTTCAGCTTTATGATATTAGTATAGATTTGCATTTAATAAAAAGCTGTTATTTTGACATTACATACAGACACTTCAATTTTATTTATTTGTATAGGTTATGAGTATAAAACTCAAACTTTTTATGTCTGTCATATAAGACTAAAAGTTGATTATCTTAAAAACTGCTAAACGAATTTTCACCAAACAAAGCTAAAGCATATTCCAGACGGTTGCAAACAAGCGTACAAACCAAGGTGACTTTGCTGGTTTCCAACAGTGTAGACGGCTGTTGCAAACCAAGTACCAAGGAAAAACGGTGGGCCACACAAAGCTCCCGCCAAGGTCACCTTGGTTTGTGCCCTTGTTTCCAACCGTCTAGAAGACGCTTAAGAATTACCCCGATTAAACCGTCTCAGCGCATAATGTCGTTTTCTCAAAATGTCCTTTTCTACAAATATCCTTTCTCGAAATGTCCTTTTCTCCAAATGTCCTTTTCTCCAAATGTCCTTTTCTCAGAATTAATCAATTTTAAATATGTACGTACATGTAACTGTAAGTTCAGAGTATAACGTGAAATCAGAAAAAAATATATAATTAGTATTTAGTTTTTTTATGTTTTCAAAATAAAAACACTAAATACAATTTTTTTTTATTTTCAAAAAAAAGACTAAATACTATGTTTATATTTTCATATTTTTTTATAAGGACCTTTAGAGAAAAGGACATTTCGAGAAAAGGAAATTATGCGCTGAGACGGATTAGTAACTTAGCTTACTAACAAAAAAAGCTGGATCCAAATCCTTAAATCCGTTTGGGCGCTACAATGCCACAAACAGACGACAGTTACATAGATAAACATGTTAAACTTATCAGGTTTGATAAACCGTCAGAACATTGTCCTTCTTTGTTTACAATCGGCTAAAAACAGCTCATTACTGTACTGCTTTCGTGCTCATTAACAGTACCAATAACAATAGAAGAGATTAATGATGGCGGCTCTGCTAACAGTCTATAGGTATCTCATATATAGTATAGCAACATCAAGCGACACTCGTCAGTAGTGTTGCCAGATGTCCTACTTTTGGTGGGATGTCCCGTTTTGCAGTCCCGCAAACACCTCAAGCTAGACGCTTAAGTGTAGATTACGCGAAACAGGGTTCGGCTCTCTCAAAAATTTATATAGAAAACCTAAATATTAGGACACGAAAAAAGTTGTGTCACTAGTCAAAGAGTTTTTCTAGTCGATGAAATAAAGAAATTGAAGGATATGTCTTAATACGATTCCGCAAATAAATCTTGAAGTTGCGGAAAAATGCAAAACGAGCATTTTCGTATCGTGATAGTCATGGCGTTTGAAATCTAACATATGTACGAACGAATATTCTACTTTATTTTGACCTGCGCTCCTGCGCACTGTGAAGTAATGGTTGTGTGCGGAAGAGCGAGGCCGGAGATCGTGTCGCTGTGTACGTAGCGCTAAATAAATAATTCTCTCAGTATAATGACCCCTTAAATCACAAAAGGAAAGTATGTTTTAAGTATCACAAAGAATCGGTCAGCAAAAAGCACAAAAGAACAAAGCAAAGTCGATTTGGTAATCCAACATTTTTTTTTTAAAGACGACTCCCGCCGTAAGTTACAAGCCCTGTGTCTTGTGTGGGTACTTTACAAACATACAAGTCACGGACACAAAGTACACCCAGACTCGGACAACAATTTGTGGATCACACAAAGTGGTGTTACGCGTGGGAATCGAACCCACGCCCTCTTGCGCTCCCACCGTGCCACAGAAGCAGTCACTAATTTATTTCACTATTGTTTTTCATCCCGATTTTTATACTCCAGTCCCTCTCTTTCCCCAGAAATCCCGATATTTTGTAAAGCATATCTGGCAACACTACTCGTCAGACTATGGTTAATGGTTCCTGCGGTTAACCTTGGCCATGGCACCTGCCCTTGAACTGAGAATGTTGTCAGTTTAAATACTGTATTTTATTGTGTTTTGGTTGAATTTAAACTATAGTTTAATGTAATCTGTTGTTTAGCTGTGGTTTGTGATGTTAAAGAAAATATTGTTATCTATATCTATCTATACTTTTATACTATTATTATAAAGAGGAAAGATTAGTATTTTTGTATGTAACGAATAAACTCAAAAACTACTAGACCGATTTCAAAAATTCTTTCATTTATAGAAAGCTGCATTATCGGGAAGTAACATAGGCTCTATTTAATTCTAAAAAAAGTAGAGATCCTTACGAAAACTGCGTTTATATAAAGCGGAGAAAGATAGTTGGAGATAAAATAAACAAACAAGAATGACAATGACTTTCAAATAGTTTTGAAAATCATTCATCATCATAAGGGGGGAGGGGGGGACGCTGCTGGCAAAATCAAGTAAATAATATTATCTCACATCTCCTTATTTATTATGTCTAGTACTACATATAATCAGGAATTATAAATCATTAATAATATCTAATTACCTACCTCAGTTATAGATGCCTCCATTGTTTCGCATAGATTTAAAGAAAGCGATCGTGGGCAATCTACAAACTCGTCATGAACATCGTTATTTTATAAATTTTCCCATGTAAAATTGTATCATTTTTTTATTTACCGTTATGTGAAGTTACAGTGAAAAATGAGTCGCTAAGAAACTTTTTTACTAGACCAACCAATCAGGGACGTTTCACAATGTGACGATTAAAAATAGTACGCCATAGTCTCAATGCATTTTTGCATTTAAAATTTTTCGCCAGTTTATAATATCGCGACATAAATTCTACACAACCACAAACGGTGACATACATGTTGCCTTACTACCGTATTAAATTACATAATCTTAAAAGAAAAGAAAAAAACATGTAAAATAAAAAACCCGCCTGCACAACATGAAAACAAGCCTATATAACCTTTATTTATGTATATGTTTTTGTAAAAAATATTTTCGTAATAATAAATTTATCTTATCTTATCTTATCTTATCTTATTTATTTTTATTTAATACTTTTTAGTAGTTGTAGGATGTAACAAACTAACAACTAACTTTTATCACAGCTATTGTCAAGTATATAAAATTGGAAAAAGAATGGTTACTAACTAACTTTTTTAGTATTACAGACATAAACATTAATACCTTTTTTAAATTCTTAGGATGAGCCCTTTAATTTGATACCCATACTACCAACTTTTTTTTTACAACTCTTTATTTTGACACATCACAGTCGCCATGTTTGTTTTTTCAAACGTCACTTATACTGGGCGGTCAAGAAGAATCTAAAGACGTCTTAATTGTATATATCCGTCCAGTGGTTTGAGAGATATGAGGTAATAAAGAATATTACATACATACATACAAAACACGCCCTAAAAACATAACCCTTCCCTACAGTCGGGTAAAAATATAGTACAAAAAGGACAATACATTTTCAATTGCAGTAAAAATAATAACTTGCATTTTCATATAGCAATTCATCGTTTACAACATTTTATTTTAAAGATAGAAACACTAGCACATACCCCAGGCTCGGGTGGCGCACTTGCGCTCTCTAATTGTATCATATCTCAACTTCCAGACCTGCTAACGACATGAAACACACCTCATTTTCTTTTCCAGGGAAAATTTTAACATTTTATTTTGTTCGTTTTTACTTGTAACTATGTCTACATTTCGCGATAGGTCAATTTAATTTCCAATTTTTGCAGGCAAAAACGTCAGCAAGATTAAAGTTAATAAATGCATCCGACGTGAACTAGGGCAAACTTAGATGGCTTGGACCGGACGTTGCGCGAATGTTTTACTGACTATTTTAATGAAATACCACATTTTATTGATATGGCCGGTTACATCATGAAATTAACAATTTTATAATCTAAGCAGGACATATTATACAGGTAAAAAAAAATAAAAATACTTGACAATAGCTGTGATAAAAGTTAGTTGTTACATCGGTTACATACTACAACTACTAAAAAGTATTTAATAAAAAATAAATTATAAAAATAAAAAAACCCGCCAGCACAAAAAAGATGGAAACAAGATCCCCTACATAATTATATAATTTCATGCAGTCGGAGGCATTGAATCTCGATGAACTTAGTAAAGTGCCTCCGACTGCATGAAATTAAATACATAATTATGTAGGGGATCATGTTTCCATCTTTTTTGGGCAGGCGGGTTTTTTTTAATTTTTACACCACTTTAATTTGACATCTCACACCCGCCATATTTGTTTTTTTTAAACGTCACCTATCTAAGAAAACTTTTGCGGTCGACGAATCTAACGACGTTTTAATTGTATAAATCCGTTCATATGGTTTGTGAGATATGTATATTAGCATAAAGAATCAACAACAACATTTACATACATACATACAAGATACGCGCGAAACACATAACCCTTCCTTACAAAAGACCTCTACGGCAAATCACTCAATCGATACACTTTAAAACTAATGCATTCATAAGATAATTAAATAAGTATACTAAAGGAAATTTAAAAAGTAATGGACACAAGTCTTTCAACATGTAGTGCAATAAAATTGTCGATTCATTTGCATCGAGATACGTCAATTAATTCGAAACACTTTAGCCACAAAATACATAAATACAGAAGGCCGGCTCACTGCTCAACAACAAACCTTTAATCGCTTCAATTTCAATCTGAAGGTTCGTACGCTTCTCAACGATTTAGCTGAATCTTCACAACGTTAGAAACTTATATGATTATGTATTGTATTTACGTGTATAATTTACGACTAGCCTGTTGGTCTAGTGGTTAGTGACCCTGACTGCTAAGCCGGAGACCGTGGGCTCGATCCCCACCCAGGTTAAAACTTTGTGTGATGAGCAAGATAGTTTATTCTGTGTCTGGGTGTAATTTATGTATAATATGTATGTATTTAGAAATATATAAGTATGTGTATCCATTGTCTAGTTTCCATAGTACAAGCTCTGCTTAGTTTGGGACAAGATGACGTTGCGTGAGTTGTCCTAAGATATTATTATTATTAGGTATATATACGTATGTTTATAATAGTATGTATTTGTGTATATTCTACTTGAACTAGCATCCTTGTTGTATATTAATGTTAGGTTAATCATCTGTCAACATTCTACATATTAAATCGCTACATCACGCAAAGGTAGATTGGTAGAGAATGCTTTAAGCATAAAGTCCGCCTTTGTTCTCTATATATATATTAAGTTTAAATTAAATAAATAAATCCAGGCACACATGGACACTATAAACACTAGGCACGCACTTATAGACGATCTCAACGTGTGCTGTCGTGATTGCCTGTGAGTTATTATAGCTAGAGTGGGGGAGACATATGGCTGCCTGTAAATGCAACTGTCTTACGAATAGAAAGAGAAAGAGAAAACCGCAGTTCCTGTCTATCTCTATCTTGGTGTATGCGCAATAAGCATCATAAAGTATCATTCGTAACAGTAATCAAACAATTCGCTAATCAAAACAAGCTGTTATTTTCTGTACTTATTGCACATTACGCATGCGCAATAAGTGAAAAAAAAGGTGATAAGGTACTGTGGTGTTCTCTTTCCTTCTAGTCAAGAACTAGTTGGCTGTCTCCCCTACTTCATCTTTAATAACTAACCAAGATCTGTGTACGTGCGCGTTTAAATGTGCTTAGACCTGTTTTTTTTTTCTTTGTAGGGCGCCGGCCATCTTTACCTATGTATTCTGACGTTAGCCACGGTGCAAGCGGTCCGTCGAGAGCTGGCTAACCGGTTTCAATAACCGTACTTGAAACTAAATAGGTCTCTTAGTACCTATTCATTATTAACACTAGGGTTCCAAGTACTTCATTTAAATTAGTTTCAAAGAGCTAATAAGTAATGCCAATGCAAATTTTAGTTTTTGACTCAATTTGCAACCAATGTTGATGTGTTTAAAAAGGTAAATACTTGAAATGATTACAAATTCAACAAAAAATAAAATCGAAAGAAAGCTGATCGATTTGATTTAAAGTCGGTTGACTAATCGGACTTACTGCAATTTACTAATCGGCCAGAACAATACTCGACTCAGTTCTAATAAAATATTGTTTGAACGTGACCGCTGGATCCTTATTCTCTATCTTTATTTCGTTGTCGTGAAAAGTCCGTGTGAATTGGCGTTTGCGCGTTGATGCATTTCTAAGCGCAGCTCTCTACCGTACATGCGCGGTGGACATATTTGAGCGGGCTTCTCACGACAACGAAATAAAGTTAACTCCCTGTGCCTTCCTAATGCGCGATAAAGCGATCGCGATCCAACTAGGTATAGTAAAAATTACGAATACACCAAGCAGTTTCCCTAATACCGGGCGCAAAAGCTAATTTAGTAGAAAATAAAACGCATTTTTCATTTTTGATGTTGGCAATCTAAAGCCCAATTTCTGCCAATGTCATCCTATTTATTATAGACTTTTAAATTAACAAAGACGAGGTCTCATCAATTTTAGACGTATTATTGTATGTAGGTACTTATATTAACACGTTAAAGCAACAGAGAAATAAGTGGAAGGGAGAGAGGCAGGCCCAAAGAGTACGTATCACTGACCTCTACTATGACAATACTACTAGTAGTTTACGTACCACTACGTATACTCGGGTTGAAAAAAGCCCATATATAAAAATATAAATTATAAAAATAAAAAAACCCGCCTGCACAAAAAAGATGGAAACAAGATCCCCTACATAATTATATAATTTCATGCAGTCGGAGGCATTAATGAATGTCAATGAACATAGTATTTATATTTTTATTTAATACTTTTTAGTGGTTGTAGGATGTAACAACTAACTTTTATCACAGCTATTGTCAAGTATTGAAAATTGAAAAAATAATGGTTGCTAACTAACTTTTTTAGTATTAGAGTCATGATCATGTTATACCTTTTTAAAAAGCTTAAGATGAGCCCTTTAATTTGATACCCATATTGCAGTATTCAAAACAACTTTTTTTTCACACCTCTTTATTTTGACATCTCACAGCCGCCATGTCTGTTTTTTTCAAACGTCACATATCTAAGAACACTTGGGCAATCATGACTAATTTAACGACATCTTAATTGTATAAATCCGTTCAGTGGATTGTGAGATATCAGGTAATAAAGAATATTACATACATACAAGAAACGCGCGAAAAACATAACCCTTCTTTACAGTCGGGTAAAAACACGTAGCTATGAAAATGAAGACAGATCTGTTTACCGCATATTAAATAAAGAAATGTCACTGTATAATGTTTTTGTCCTGTATTTACGTTCTTAAATACTTTTTATATTGTTATCGTGATAAATCAATGGCGCATGAAACACCCTATTATTGTTTGACAGGTGTGAGTGACAAGGGTAGAGATTTTCTACACAGATTGTTGACGGCTTGACGCATTGAGCCGTTGGGGTACAATAGGATCAGAGAATAGGCGATTTCTTTCTCTTGTTATCACGAATGTTATGAGATTATAGTTATACTCATATCAGCTTCATTCCAGTTATTAGATATTATCGTTGACGTCATAATATATAGCTGAAGAGTGTTTGATCGCGGTAATCTCAGGATCCGAATTGAAAAATTATTTTATTGTTGAATAGCCTATTTATAGAGGAAAACTATAGGCTATATAACATCACGCTACGACCAATAGGAGCGGAGCAGCAATGAAAAATGTTGCAAAAACGGGGAAATTGACGCATACGAAGTTGCGCGGGTCAGCTAGTTGTTAGATATATATGGAGTATTTAATGGTATGAACCTTTTATTTACCCGAGTTTTCGATCGAATTGACATTGTGGTCGGATTCGACCCGTGATCACGATCGGTGTAATTCGATCGAAACTTCGGATCGATCGGTGTAATTCGACCAAAACTTCGGATTAATAAAAGTTTCACAGCTTTAAATATTTCACGCCATTAAGTCCCGATATTTCATGTGTTAAAATCGTCATAAAATTGGTCATTGATCTCTCGGATTTAATAGTTATCTGAAGTGCCTCGATAGGTGCGAACTTAAACAATAGATGGCTATTAAAGTTAGTACATTCTACTGAGATAACGGTAAACATTTGTTAATGAAATTCCAAGATGGCGGCTTTAAGTTGTCAGATTTTTAATATAGATTAACTATTATATAATATTATTGTTTAAATTACAAATCAAATAAAATGCATTTTTAAATTAATCTGTGCGCTTATTTATTTAAACAAAATTCACTGATAGTCCAATAAAATATTAATATATACCTATTGCACAATGGTAAAACTGAGTTGTGAAAATTGTGAAAATCTGATCTGCCGTTATTTTCACGAATCTGCAGGCTCTCAATATAACGTGTGAAATACTTGAAATAATTGTAAAGTTAAGCCGAATCTTTATGCAAATAATTGGCGTAATTAACGCATGACAGAAATATGAACGGAAAAAATGGCGCGGTGGGAGTGTATCCGACTGCTACGCAAGAGGTCGTGGGTGTGATCCCCACCCAGGATAAAACTTTGTGTGATGAGCACGATAGTTTATTCTGTGTCTGGGTGTTATTTATCTATAATATGTATGTATTTAGAAATATATAAGTATGTTTATCGGTTGTCTGGTTTCCATAATACAAGCTCTGCTTAGTTTGGGATCAGATAGCGTTGTGTGAGTTGTCCCAAAATATTATTATTATTATTATAAGTAGAAGATGAATAGACGAACTACTGTACAAAAGAAACACAATAGAACAGTTATGTCACAAAGGGTCTGGATCATGTCAACAAGTTTCATTTTATTTCCAATATTGCAGTTGACAGTATGACAATAAATTTATCCAGATGTGACTAGTATATTTGTGTTGAACAACTCCGAACGACTTCAAACAAGTTTAGTAGTGTCTGTCAACATGTTTAGAGATTTTAACGTTACGTTAACAAGCAACTTTTTATTTTATCTTGTGAAGAACTAACAAGAAAAAAAGCTTTATACCTAAATGCTTGGTTTTTAATCAAAAAACGTCTAATGTTTTTTGGGTTTTAATTTAGAGTATCTTCGCAAAAACCAAGTGATTCAGAAAAGTGTTTTTTTTTTGTGGTTTTTTGTAAGAACGGATTCAGCATAGATTTACTGAGGCTAGTGACTGCGCTATACGATGACAGATAGATTAGCGACCTCACGTAACTTTAACTCCTCTGTGAGGGAGCTTAAAGAACAATATAGTTGATCAAGTGGTTGTTTTCAAAAATGTTTCATTCGATGCTTAGACAGTAGCCTCACTTAGTAAGTTCTACTTACTAAAAGACTAAAAAAGTACTAGAGATCTTTTAATGTGATAACATCTTATAAATTGAATAGCTTATGCCCGAGGCTTCGCCCGCGTGGATGCCAGTTTGTTACCAAAATATTTTAACAACAAAGTTTCATACTAACTTTGCACCCACGTTTTACCACTTTAGGGGGTAAATTTTCAAAAATCCTTGCTTAGTGCTGCAAGCATTTAGAAAGTTTGAAGTTTTCAACCCTTATAGCTTAGGCTCTGCATTGATATGTCAGTCAGCCAGCTGCTCCTTTTATATATATATAAATTGATGACCTGGTGCACGCATGAAAAAGTGTCACGATCGGTCACGTTCTGCCTGTTGATAGGCTGTAGTATTGTGGCCGTCGGGCACATGCGTCCGGGTCCTGTCACAGGTATGGTTGTTTGTCACAACCCTAAACTGACTTTACAGACAAGCATTTTTTTTTAAATGTTATTATTGTTAAAGAGTTAGACTTTTTATAAAAGACGACAGATATTCTCCAGGTGTCAACAGCTAAGTAAAAGCTTGTCAAATCATTGAACAGAAAGGTAGATAAGGAAATCATTGATATTTCGAGAACCTATTTCAATTTTCAATCACAACTCGAAGACGTCAAGTCTATTAATATTACAAGAAGATAAATACAAACTCGAGATCAGTTATTAACTTCAATACAGCGCAGTGGACCTCGGCAACCAACTTGCCTGTTGTTCGACCCAGTTTACAAACTTTCTGACTGCAATAGTTCTGTTAACTCTATTTAATTGTGCCTTTCGACGACTGTGGGGATGGAACTTGGTTCGAAGCCAGTTTGCATCTTGAAGAGTGCAATTTCTGCATCTGATGAGTTCATATTTAGTTTAGATGGTTTATTGTTTGTGATTTGCTCGCCGCGGGCTGCATTGTCTGCTTGAATGCCATCTTTCGCGATAAATCCGTCTTAATAATTCATTCACCAATGCCCAGCCTAAACCTCTGGACGGGGGAAGCTAAAACTTTGCAGAGAAGCTTCTATATCTATACAAATATAAGGTAAAGAGTTTGTTTATCTAATATATAAAATTCTCGTGTCACAGTTTTCGTTGCCATACTCCTCCGAAACGGCTTGACCGATTTTGATGAAATTTTTTGTGCTTATCCGGTATCTATGAGAATCGGCCAACATCTATTTTTCATACCCCTAAGAGTTTGTTTGTTTGTTTGAACGCGATAATCTCAGGAACTACTGGGCGGCATTGAAATTATATTTTATTGTTGGATAGCTCATTTATCGAGGAAGGCTATAGGTTATAACATCACGCTACGACTAATAGGAGCGGAGCAGCAATGAAAAATGTTGTAAAAAAAAAAAGGAAGACAAAAGAAAAAAGGGAAAATTTACGCAGACGAAGTTGCGCGGGTCAGCTAGTAATAATATAATATCTTGGGACAACTCATACAACGCTATCTGATCCCAAACTAAGCAGAGCTTGTACTATGGAAACCAAACAACTGATAAACATATTTATATATTTCCAAATAAAAACATACTATAGATAAATAACACCCAGAGACAGGATAAACTATAGTGCTCATCACACAAAGTGTTATCCTGGGTGGGGATCGAACCCACGACCTCTTGCGTAGTAGTCGGATATACTCCCACCGCGCCACAGAGGCAGTCAAAAGTCAAGGTCAAGTTTGTTTGAACGCAATAATCTCAGGAACTAGTGGCTTAAATAAAAAAGAAATAGTGTTGTATAGCACATATAACGGCTATATAACATCACGCTGTGACCAATAGGAGCGGAGCATCAAAGAAAAATGTTGCAACGGGGAAAATTGACGCAGACGAACAAAAAAATCCACAGACTACATACGCAACATACGCAATCTCAAATTGCCATTCGACCGAGTTCGACTAAGATCCCAGTAGGTACGTGAGCGTCTATGTTTGCGGAGCTTATTTTCACCCGTTGTAGGGAACCGACATTTTGTGTATATAGTCAAGTACATTACAAAGGTATGACGTTGCAACCGCCGAGCTGCGAGGTGCCATTATGCCGGCATTATACAGAATCAGTACATTTGTATGCTACAAGTGTCTCCGAGCAGACACCAACTGACACACCACAGAATACCGATAGTACAGAACGCAACTTACATACAAAACACTCTAGACGCACAGACTCGTATATTTCGCACACAGGCGCGGAATCGGGGCTCACTTTCCGAACCAAGTGCAGCGATGTGATCTTGGCTTACAAACTAGTTAGTGATCCGAAATGAAAAATTATTTTACTGTTAGATAGCCCATTTATCGAGGAAGGCTTATAGGCTATATAACATCACGCTACGACTAATGGGAGCGGAACTACAATGAAATATGTTGCAAAAACGGGGAAAAATTACGCAGACGAAGATGCGCGGATCAGCTAGCTATTTTATAAAGCGTAAGCTATATCAAATTTTCTTCAAGTTTGACTTATATTAAGCATGTCATGTCCGTGAACGATATCTATATGTGCTTTGCTCGAATGACGAAGTACGTATAAAGTTTGCGTTCTTTACTCTCAGTATTCTGTGGAAACAATGTTCTATCTGCTGACTATTCTGAATGTAACTTTATAAAATGAACTTCATCAGACGTTCGTAGTGTTGGAATAGAGACTTGAAACTTGCTTTTTTATGAGTTCTTGAGATAGTTTTAGTTCGGAAGTTTGCATGTACAATTGCTAAAACTAGAGGTGATTTGTGTTTTAAAAGATTCTGATTATGAATGTTGTTTAGTAGATATTATGTGTTGGAAACGCCGCTGATCAACAAATGATGCCAATTTATTAAACCTATAATGTATGGGATCTGTCAAAACAAACCAAATGAGCTTAATTCGAGGTGTTTTTAAGAGTTCCACAATGTCCTTGTTGGCTCCATTATGAAATCCTAGTTCTGAGTTTACAAACGCTTTGCCCGAAACTTGACAAAGCTAATCGAAAGAGCCCAAACTTGAAAGTTTTACTAGTACCCATTGAGGAGTTCCATTCTCTATCTTCTGGCTTCATCATTATAATTATCAGCTTGATGGCTTGAAATCATTATATTGTCATTCGAATCGATCAAATAAGAAGTTTATTTATATGGCCCTTACAAGAAAAGGCTTTAATAGATAGAAAACGTATAAAAAATAAACGGATATATAAGGTCTTCAAATATTCTAGTACCTAGAACTACTTATTAAATGTTATACATGATTACTCAAAAGAATACTTATTTTATTATCTTTATTGATAATAATATCTTGGGACGACATACACACAACGCTATCTGATCCCAAACTATGTAGAGCTTGTTCTACGGAAACCAGACAACTGATAAACATACTAAAATATATATGTTCGTAAACTTTCGCGATTTGTACACATTATAGGATTTTATAAGCTACGGGTCTTATTGGCGTCAATGTTTTTTTTAAGGCTAAATACCTTTGTGTATTGCCCTAAAAACAAAGGTATTTAACCTTAAAATAAAATAATTACGCGATTAAGACCCGTAGCTTATAAAATTCTATAATACTAAAATATTTCTAAATACATACATATTATAGACAAATAACACCCAGAGGTCCCAGACACAGAATAAACCATCGTGCTCATCACACAAAGTTTTATCTTGGTTGGGGATCAAACCCATGATCTCCGGCTTAGCAGTCAGGGTCACTAACCACTAGACCAATATTAGCGTAAGTGTGTTTATTGGTTTTACCAGGTTTTGCCTCTTTTCACATTGCAAACGCGCAACTCATCGATGATTTTCGTAATCTAGAGATTTGTCTCAATGTAGACTGCCAGACTGATCGATAACATAGCATAACTGCTTGTTATCGAAAAAAATTATATCTTAAGTCATTAAAGCCATGGTAAACCATGGCTTTAATGACTTAAGATATAATTTTGACATATACCAAACTTATACCCGGCAGGGATGAAATCTATCCTAATATTATAAAGCGGAAGAGTTTGTTTGTTTGTTTAAACGCGCTAATCTCAGGAACTACTAGTCCAATTTGAAAAATTATTTTTTTGTTGGATAGCCCATTTATCGAGGAAGGCTATAGGCTATATAACATTGCGCTACGACTAATAGGAGCGGAGCAGCAATGAGAAATGTTTCAAAAACGGGGAAAATTTACGCAGACGAAGTTGCGCGGGACATCTAGTAGGTTATAAAGTTTATAAATTTGACACTTTTAAAAGTTACTGGCTTTTGTTTAGATATTGCAAACCGACGTAAACGAGTGCGGAACCATAGGGAATCAGCTAGTTTGTTAAATATACCATTAAAACAATATACCATAAATTCACAACCTAAATGCGGTTTCTATCACCGAAATATCGCGTTGATTAGCAACGTTTGCGATTGTTAATTACCTAAACATCGGTTGTTATTCGCTCATCAAATATGTACGCGGACCAATGTCACTAATAGAGAGTGTTGAATATTTGATCAGACATAACACGGTCCATTTCACGTAGGTATTTATGTGTCTAGAAAAATGCTATAAGTACGGGTGGAACGAAGAGGATCTAGTGTCGTGGCGTAAATTTGGAAATGCCTATATCCTGTAGTGCTCCGATACAGGCTCATTTAGGCACGTTCTTTGTGCCTATAATATTAAGTAGATAGATTTTAAAGAGAAGAAGCGCGGTCAGTAACTATTTAATTCAAATTTTAATATTGTATGACGTAAGGCCAGCAATAAAATGATTCGTAAAAAGGTGTCATTAGTATTACACAGAAGTACCTACCTACTCTAATGAACTTTATATAAACGCTATATTTTACTATTTATTATTATAGATATGTTTTAGTTAAAAAAAATATCACGTCTGACTGCAAGACCACAAAAGTATAGAATATTCTTATATTTTGCCTATTTACTTATTTCTGTTTGGTGTTTATTAAATATTAAAGAATTCTAATAATATCATAATAAAGAAAAATGTTAGGTACATAGTTCAAAGAAAATAAATATTACGTCCGTTCGATACGTACTTTACCCCACTTGGGAGTTTTTGTTGCTAGCGGTACAATTGCAGACTGCCTCTGTGGCGCGGTGGGAGTATATCTGACTGCTACACAAGAGGTCGTGGGTTCGATCCCCACCCAGGATAAAACTATGTGTGATGAGCACGATGGTTTATTCTGTGTCTCACCCAGACACAGAATAAACCATCGTTATAATAATATATATAAACATATTTGTATAATATGTATGTATTTACAAATATATAAGTATGTTTATAAGTTGTCTGGTTTCAATAGTACAAGCTCTGCTTAGTTTGGGATCAGATAGCGTTGTGTGAGTTGTCCCAAGATATTATTATTATTATTAATTTTGACAAGTACAGAGTGAAGTTGTTGCGATCGCGATTATCTTCTCATTTGAAACGCATAGTACTACATGTAATTACGCTCGGTCTCTTTCACTAATTTCTTTCATGATTTTGATTCGCGAGTTTTAGACCATCGTATGCCGATGCAGCTGCGGCTTATTGGTAACACTATTACGAAAATAATATCGTAATATCGATTAGGATTAATAACGATTATTATTATTTAATTATTAGAAAGTCATAGAATCACTAAATGTATTTTGGTTCTTGTAATTATATTATAATTATAAATACTTTAATAATTGTTGCACCATTTGAATGTAAGGAACGATAATATTCATACACTATACTTTATTTAAAAAACAAAAACATAGTCTTTGATACTTTTAGATTGAACCGGCTCGTTTAAAAATAAGAACATGTTATTGAATTTTAACAAAAAAAAACGGTTATGTTAACACTGAAATGTAATGTCACTTGTTTGTCTGTGCTTTGCTTGTTTGGCGCCGGCGCATATGAAAACAGTATAAAGCTTAATAACAAATAGCTTTTGTTATTTCTCGTCTTGTGTATGATATTGTGGTTACATGACGTGAGTTTGAGATAGAGACTCCATATACATTGTAACAACCAGAAATATTTTGTGAGACAGAGACTCGTGTCAATTGTGTCAATTGTGAGGTGTTTGTGAGATACTGACTCGGATTATAAATCACTGCGAAGCCGAATTCATAGCCAAAAACTAGTGTTACACATCATGTGTAATACATAATTAATACACAATATCATAGTTATGTCCCATTTAAAAAAAAAATGTTTATAAATATTTCTATTTTCGAAGTTCATTCACCCATTTCAACGAAACCCGGCAAATTAGGTAAATCATTGTTGTTTTTTCTGAAAGTATATATTAATGTCCACATAAATCAGTAGTTTTCATCTTGGCACAACAAAATTTGTAGCGATACTAAGTTCCATAGTCACTTGAACATTACCATAGTGCAAACACACTTCCACCCCGCCACAAAGACAGTCAAATTAAACAATTTTCATGTTTCTTTGTATGAAAAATATTCTTGATTGACTAGCAGTTTCAAATAAAATAAAATGTTTGATTTTCCTGATTTATTGTTCTCGGATTTTAGTATCGCTTTAAATAGGGAAGAAACATATTCGTAGTTGTCTAAGTTTGCACGAGTTCGGAAACACTAGGATCAAGTCAGCTAGCGCAGTGGGTTTTCGTTTTTTTTTGTGACACTTGTAATAAACAGAGTAAACTACGACGTCTCAATACAACTTTTAAAAAATGGTTTTCTGTAATGTCGGTTTTCGGACGGTAATTTCAGTTATAAGAAAATATTGATGACATATCGCCATTCGCGTTGCTTAGCAACCAATCAATAACGTTAGTTACAATTATCGCATGTCATTCGCTGATAAGCTGATACTTCACTTGTATCAGCTTATCAGCAGGCGGAATGTGATACTTAGGCGGAACGTTAATTTGTGTCAGTCTATCAGCAGGAACGTGACTGTAGACAGAACGTGACACTTTCTCGTGAGTGCAGCCGGGTTATCGATTTATAAGACGTTATCAAGTCAAAAATGTTCGTATCAGGAATTTCCGTCAACTTAACACTGAACGACTCAAGCGAAACCGAAGCTAATCGCTTCTAAAACACAAGTTTATTCACCGTTCATCAAAGAAACGCTTAAAAAAACGATAAATAAGCGTTTTTTTCGCCAGCCAGCATTGAAATGTTCGTTAATTTAAAACGGCTAGAATTTACTCGAACGCCCACAACCGCGAAACGGTTTTGGCCTGAGAATTCCATTAAACTTTTTATGCCTTTTCCAACGTACGGGATAATTAACGACGATTCAAGATATTTGAACAGCGGTTTTACAAGTTGCTACGAGTATTGTAATATTTAACTTACTGTTTATTCTATTTTTAAAAACCTGTTTTAAATACTGGTATTTTTTCCTAAGCCATATAAACGATCTAATTTGGTAGATATTAATAGACAAATGAAATCCACCAATATTGTTTTGATCTTTATTTTTTACTAGCTGTCCCGCGCAACTTCGTCTGCGTAAATTTTCCCCTTTTTTTATAATCCTATGTTACTTCTAATACCTCCAAGAATATGTGTACAAAGTTTCATGGTGATCGGTTGAGTAGTTTTCGCGTGAAAGCGTAACAAACAAACTTACATTCACATTTATATATTAGTAGGGATTGATTATTTTGTCTATAGTACCTAACTCATAATAATAATAACAATAATAATAAATTTTATTGTCTCGCTACAATAGTATTACCTATCTTACAATATTTATGTAGATATACAATTTTTTATTTTTTTTATATTGTGGGAGACTAGTGCCTAAACGAAGCCTGTATTTCAGGACACCAGGACACTAACTATAGTAAGGTTATCAAAAAAAAAAAAAAACTGCCGTTAAATAAAAGACTGACGTATAAGATTTGCGTAGGTACCTAATGAGTAAACCTGTCAAAACTCAAAACTTACACCAGATTTGGCGTAAGTTTGACAGTTCAATCATTAATTAGCTGAGACCAGATAAGACTAAACTAAACTATAAAGCTAAATCGGCTAAACAGCCAAAAAATATGCACAAAACACCGAGAGTACAGAAGGAAAACTTACGAGCAACACACGAGACATTGCTCACGGAAATGGAATCTTAGACCTTTGTTCCGAAATTGATCCGAAATTCCTTAAAGCTTTCCATTTGTTTTGTGGCATATCTTAGGGACTTTATACAGCGGAAAAGGAACCAGTTTCTATGGATGACAAGTCTACTAATATCCCTGCAGTTTTGTGTCGACGGCCGCCCTAGCACTGAGATAGATAAGCCGGTTTTATTTAAATAAGTAGGAGTACTAACTATGAACTACTAAATACACACGACATGTAGGGTTTTATACACCTTACAAGTCGTGTAGATATATTCTTGGAGGTTGTATAAAAAGTATAACAGATGCATATCTGTCAACGTGCCCTTGCAATTGTAAATAAACCAGTTGTACACGTTTTTAAAAAAAAAGCATGGTACTTTGTAGAATATAAAGAGAAAAAGAATATATACCTATGTATGTTTGCTTGTTTAAACGTGCTATTCTCGATGTGTTGAGGCTGCATCTTTTCATGCAAATACGGGTTAGACGGTGATTCGTACATTCGCACTTTGTATTCGCCCGTATCATGCGAATCGACAACTTTCAATTTTATCGTTTTATGTTATATATTCAATATTGGAAAAAATACTCAAAAAAAAGTTTAAAAAAGATTAAAAATTCTTGACAAATTTTATGGTAGGTACATATACATACCTACCTATTGCATAAAAATAATTGTTTTTTTATTTAATAGTGTACAATAGTAATAGAAATTTATAAAGTTTAAGAAGGAGTAATATTTTATTATTTTGCATATATACCTATATAGCCTTTTTATAGCCCTTTTCTTCAAGGGATGTGTCGTCTGCATGTACCATGTACCGTAACCTTTGTTTAAAAAGGTACATGCAGACGAGTCAATAGAGAATCTCCATTTTTTAAAGTCATTATTTTACGTCTATAAAATACGGTATCCAGCAAAATAATGAACTGAAAAGATTAACATTTCAATTTATTCTATGTATCTAATTTATACAGATCGTCACTTACTTCAAATTAGCTTTAATCCGCAGTAATATGTGTCGGAGTTCTGAAACAAATAAAAATAATATTATTATTTTCACTATTGGTGCTTCTAATCAAATGGACCTTCTAAAGAATAGGCTTTATAAAGTCCGCATATGCTACTTCTATGAAAAATCAATACACAACTTTAAATCCTAAAAGCCCTTCCTTTGGAGTATATAGCTTGACCAAATCAAACGGTTGCTAGAGATTAAAGCAATAAATTCAAATAAGGTACATATATATGACAACACGATACCGTAGGTATACATTACAACTTAATCGGATAATCACTCGCGTACAGTCAGTCCCGTCATTAATAGGCTTCTAGCTAGTATAGTGCTACCTATTACCTATACTTGTATAGTGCTGTTGTCTGTCTGTATAATCACAAAGTAACGAGAGTGTAGAAGGTAATCTTCATACGGTACCTCGCTCGAGACACGCACACATAGATATCGTTCACGGACACGGAATTAAAGATCACTTAAAAACACTTTATTCGGCGGCGAGATTCCGTGTCCGTGAATGATGTCTAGGGTTGAAATCTATAAAGCATACTTAGGTTTATCTCAATCTTAACTTAAGTAAAACTTGAAAAACCGTAGGCTGACTGTTGAAATCGTAGCGTAAGCTCATGAGCGTAGCATGGCTTAGGCCCTGGGTACCATAGCCGGGGGGGAGCTACCCAGGGCCAATTTATTGGGCGTTGAGACCCCCCGAAATTGCAAAAAGGTATGTACACAGTCCGAAATTACAAAAAACCTGGGCTGCATTCGAAGCCAATATTATATACTTGGCCAAAATTGGCCTCGGGCTCTGCGTAACCTCCCCCTTCCCCCACACTCCGAAAATAAAGTCTTGGGTACGCCCACGGCGGGTCCTGCATCAATAGTAGTTAGGAGACCATGTGTCTACAGCCAAAGGAACAATGAGTCCCTAGCACAAATTTGCAATAGGGGGCAAACGCATGTATTTTCTTTAGTTTTTATACAATGGCTTACACGTGCTTTGTCAAGTTTATTGTAGTTTTACCTAAGCTAAGCTACGTACATCTATATGTATATATCTCAGCGTAAGGCACCTTTCCCACCAACAGAGATAAAGCGAGCTATTATCAATTATTTTATGGCTTAAAAAACGTAGGTACAATAGATGTAGATCCCATGTAAACAAAATCGTATATGCCAGTGTGCTTGGCTCGAGCTTGGTACCTATGAAGGTTAACTTTCTGTACTCTTGGTATTTTGTGGTATAATGCAGCTTTTAAGCTCCTCTCGATTCCTGTGTTGTATTATTCTGTTGTGAGCCTTGTTTGTTATTTTTGGTTCAGTCTAAAATAGGTTTTGTATCTAATATGATCCATTTTCATGTGTCTGGCAAGTATCCATACTAATATTATAAATGTGAAAGTAACTCTGTCTGTCTGTCTGTTACGCTTTTACGCACAAACAGCTCTACCAATTTAAATGAAATTTGGTATGGAGATAGTTTGAGTCCTTCCCCGAAGGACATAGGATAGTTTATATCGCGATAACCGACATACACGCGAGCGGAGCCTCATTTCTCATTGCTGCTCCACTCCTATTGGTCGTAGCGTGATATTATATAGCCTATGGCCTTCCTTGATACATGGGCTATCCAACAGTGAAAGAATTTTTCAATTCGGATCAGTAGTTTCTGAGATTACAGCGTTCAAACAAACAAACTATTCAGCTTTATAATATTAGTATAGATAAAAAATATTGTTGCCATTATCTAAATAACATAAGATTTGGCCAGAAGCGAAAGTATGTTTACTAGGAAAATGGACCTAATGGTTACTTAAACCATTCGCTTAGGCTTAGGTACTATTTCATTCAAAATTACCACTTTCTCACTTTGACGGGTGGTCACTCTAAGCCAGCAAGGCTGGAGTGACCTTCCAACTAAGCAATTAAAATAGTGATTAACTTTTACAATGAATTATAACCTAAGGATACAGACCTCCAACATAACGGATTTATATAGTGTTTATAGATTTTTGTTTCGTCGGATTTTCGTTTTGCAAGATTTTTGTAACGATTTCAATACCTACTCACGCAATAATTTATCAATGTAAATGAACAAGGACATTATTTTACAGATAATATATCTAAGAGCGTTTACAGACTAGTGTTTTTTTCACGTATACGGTCGTTTCGCTACATTTCGCGCTTCACAAAACCGGACTCGCGTACACGGGCATATTCCAGCGTGTTCGCTCGAACTGGTAATGGTGATTCAGTACCAACTCGCTTATACGAGCTTATAAGCGCGTCAATGCTCGTACAATTGCGCGTGTGACAAAAGGCGCGCCTGTTCATGCATGCATACATATCAACCCATATGATGTCCCACTGCTGGGCACGGGTCTCCCCAATACTCTGGGGGTTATTGCCGTAATCGCCACGCTTGGCGAGCGGGTTGGCGATCGCAGTAAAGCTTTAAAATACACAGAGGACGCTGCTGCCCGCCCTCCGGTGGTAAATCCCTTAGTCGCCTTGACATGCATGCGCTTCCAAAAACGAGCTTAAACGCGCGTATTAAACGCTAGACTGTAACCGCCCTTATAACCATACTCGTACTAGTCAGGCGCTGTTACAATGGGGGGTAACAGGACCCATTGCCATTGACTCGACTAAATAACCTTTTTTTTTGGGGAATTTGAGAATTTTGACACTGGATCGGAGTGTTTATGCAGGCAATTGCGCCCCCTTCAGTGGTGGTGGATATAATGTTGAATCAAATCACCCTCCCCCCTCCTAGCTATGCGAGCGACTCACACTTGACCGGTTAAGTCAAATTTTGCCCCAACAAAGATCCGGGCCTGATACTAGTAGGTACATCTTGTAGAATCAGTATTTTATAAAACCTCTCAATCCTCGCCAAGTGGCTCCGACATGACAGTCGACACCAATTATACAGTAAATTGCCTTGATTGAAACGCCTCGAATCTAAAGTTGAAAATAAATTAAAATTTCCAAATTAAAGTCCTCCAACTTGGTCCAAATTATGAGGATTATAAAGCTACCTAAGTCGGTTTTTGCTAAATGATTTAAGAACCTTTTACTTTTATTCTTATAATGATTGTCATTATCTTCGGGTATTTAATCTTAATGAACTTTTTGGGGATCATAAAGCTCCGTCTCCACTGGTAATACCTGTTTTTTTTTTTTTTTAATAGACACTGTTATGCGTAATAGATCCAACTATTATATTCTTACTTTGAAGTTTAGGACAGAGAACTAGAGAAGACATAGATAGGCTTAGTTAATAATCACTTGGCAAGAAATAAGAAGCCTATGAAGAGGCCTATGTTCAGCAGTGGACGTTTCCAGGCTGATGATGATGGTGATGATGAAACTATAAATGATAATGTATACTCGATACTATAAATGATAATGTATACTAAACAAACAAACTCTTCAGCTTTATAATATTAGTATAGATTTAACGAAAATAAATTGTACCTACTTGCCACAACTGGCTAAACCGGCGCCTCTAGTACAGGACTAAGTACTACTACTAAGTACTTACTCGTATCTATTAAAGACTAGCTGACCCGCGCAATACGTATGCGTAAATTTTCCCCGTTTTTGCAACACTTTTCATTCTTGCTCCGCTCCTATTGGTCGTAACGGGATGTTATATACCCTAAAGCCTTCCTCGCTAAATGGGCTATCCAACAGTAAAAGATTTTTATCAAATCCGACCAGTAGTTTCTGACATTATCCCGTTCAAACAAACACACTCTTCAGCTTTATAATATTAGTAGGTATAGATATGTGCAGATTAGGCGCAAACTATAAGCGGGTATTTTTGTTTACTCCTACTACCGTCATAGTGAAGCTCATATAAAAGTAACGAGAATTAAACAATATAATGCAGATTATCTTCATAACGACTCCACAAATTTGCATCAAACAAATAAAAAACCAACGCGATTAATCTCACTTTCTAGTACTTAAAATAAAACAATTTAATACCCGTCTATTCGTTTAGGCACTTTGAAGTCACAGACAAACACTAGTCATGTAAGGCGTCAAGTTTATGACACTTCTTTTTCATCAGAGAAATTAATGATAATAATTATTGATTTGATTTATTGAATAACTAGCTGACCCGCGCAACTTCGTATACGTTAATTTTTCCCGTTTTTGCAATATCTTTCGTTGCTGCTCCGCTCCTATTGGTCGTAGCGTTATGTTATATAGCCTATAGCCTTCCTCGATAAATAGGCTACCCAACAGAAAAATAAATTTTCAATTCGGACCCGTATTTCCTGAGATTACCGCGTTCAAACAAACAAACAAATTCTTCAGCTTTATAATATTAGTTGAGTAATGTAATTATTACATCAACATACGGGCTGGTGACATAAGACAATTTAAATGTTAAGGTCTTTTATATTTTGGCCTATTTCATCCATTGGCTCAGGCAATTGGATAAAAATGACATAAAAGTATTTTTACTTTCATTATGAAAACTAATTTGACGTTATCCTTTAACAAAAACAAGTCAATTTTCTACCTCAAACTAAAATTTAGCGAGAGTGCTAACATTTCCAACACAATAATCCGCCATTTATGATACTACGCTTTCAAATAAAGCCTCACTCAGTAAGTGAACATAAAAGTACATAACCCAAGTTTGAAATAAAACCTGTTTTAGGTATTCTATCTGGGTTTATTTACTTTTTATATTCCTCAACATCTTGAACATATTAAAAGAGCGTACAAGAATTGTACGAGTATTACATACTCGTATCAAATAAAATCGTATAAGTTTTACGAGCGATATCATGATCTTGATATAAACTCACGGAGAAAAATACTTCTTCGGAGTTTTTGCACTAAAATCTTATGTGTATGCCTTTTTAGGAGAAGAAATATTAGTTTTTGTTTAGGTGTTTTATAGGCGTTATTACTTTTATGAATAAAATAGCAGCCGACTCAGTTACCTGTTGGTATTTTGCGAAACACTTCCTTAACAAGCGTCTAGAATCGAAAAAATACTGTATATAATGCCTAATACCGTTAGTATTGGTCGTTATACTTTTGTTTTGTTTTTTGTCTATTATCTATTTGCTTCTTACAATGCGGCTAAAGATCGAGTGTAAGATGGTGCATCTAAAATGCATAGATATGTTGGTTTAAATTGTGTAACGTCAACCTATCCAAGATGAATGGACACTATGTCAACCAACATTCCATTTAGACTACGAGGAATTCATGTTATTTTACATAAGTTAGTCGTAGTCTATTGTTTTCGATACCCGCTGTGAAGTATGTAACCAAACTTGAAAATATTTTTATCAAGCTTTGATTTAATTTGCAATGTTTGTATGTATGCAAGTCTGTTCGGCATGAATCTTAAAAGCTAAATTAAAACCACTTCCCGGTTACTGATTTGGCTTAAATTTGTGTAGGTACATAATTAAGTATCTTTGGTGACAATACAATCATATGGGCAATAGAGCTGTTCTAATGATGGAGCCAGATAAAGTTATCGACAAAAATCAAGCTAGGGTAGTTTCCGAAACCCGCGCTTCACGGAGGCGACGCTAAACTAAACCAGTTTAATAGACTTAGAAACATGTCCAGTAACTAAAAAGTAAAAAATTATAAAATTGTAAAGTAAACAAAAAATATATAATAATAATAATAGTGTAAGGAGAATCACACTGCTGTGAAGCTAGGCATTGACAGCTGCCCCTACTTCACACCGTACAAGCTGTCATACGTCAAATAAAACGTCATCATAGCGCGTGGGTCGGCACGATCACTTTTGCTCGAGACATTGGCGCGTGCGGACGCGTCATTTGGTATCGTTCCCTTAGCGTTAAAATTCAAATTGTGATTTTGTGTAACGGAAACCAATAAATGTGCAAATAATAAGATTCATCAGTTGATTAAAGTTGTTTTTTTTAAATTAAAGTGTTGTTACTTGCTTTTATCAGAAGCGGGACGTTGCCTACCCTACATCTGTTTTAATCGGCACATTGTTGATTTCTGTTTCGTTTTATAGTGAGTGATCATTTGGTGTAGTGTTTCGTTGTGCTAAACATGGGCAAGCGAAATCGTTCGCGTAGTCACTCACCCTCTAAGCGTCATAGAAGTTCTAAGCGCCGTCGTATTGTGCGTGAATGGCGATCTAGAAGTGCATCGGAATTACGTGAGTCGTTACAAGCTATAATGTCGCGATTAAATGCTTTAGAGGATAGGTCGTCGGTTACCACCACATCTAGTATCGAAGTACCCGCTACGAACGATTCTACCGAAAAGATTGTAGAAGCTATCCAGTCTTTGAAATCGATAAATACTCGTGATTTTTATGTGTCTAATTTTGATCCTAATATTCACGATGATGATCTTTGATTCGAGGAGGTAGATCGAGCACACATTTTGAATAGGTGGAATGACGCGGAATATCTTTCGCGTATTGGTCATTGCCTTAAGGGTGATGCGCGGTCATGGTTAAATGATTGGGTTACGTCGGATCGGTCGTGGAGTAACTTTAAGCGAGATTTTAAATCTTTATGCGTGAAAAAGATTGATATAGCGAACATTCTTTACGAGGTTATGAGTAATAATTCCGATAACTTTGCTACGTATGCTGAGTATGCGCGCCGGTCCTTATTACGCCTTCGTATTGTAAACGGACTAAGTGAGGAGCTTACTAGCGCTATCGTCATACGGGGTATAAACGACCCCCAAGTTACAGCAGCAGCTACGAATGAAAATCTTAAGGCTAGCGAGTTAGTCAATTAACTGTCTACCTTCGTAAAATCAGTGAAGTAAAATCGAATAAATACTCAAGTCGCTACTCCGTTTCACGTAAAGAGTCCGTTAAATCGCATGTCACTGGGCGTTCAAGCCAACGTCCTTCGTTGAAATGTTTTCTTTGCGGACAAATTGGCCACAAGCAAGCCAACTGCCCTGACAAAATAAAACCTTCAAGTAGTGTTGACCCTAATACTAGTGATATTAAACCGGAGAAAATGAGTGTTTGTACGTATTGTAGGAAATCGGGACATCATACTAATGAGTGTTTCGCGAAACAACGCTCTGATCAGAACAAGAGCAAAATAAATTTTTGTTTCCTACCTACATTAAATAACCACAAGGACGTAATTGTTGGAGTAATACAAGGTATCCCGATCGATATACTATTTGATAGCGGTGCATTAGACGTTTCCCTTATCTCTCGCTCTGTAGTAAACCATTTGTCGTGTACCATGAAACCAATTTATCGCGAATTGAAAGGCGTTGGGCCTACTATTACTCGTGTGTTTTCATACGTAACTCTTACTATAAAATTCCAAGAGATTACACTAGAGGTTGATCTGTTAGTTGTATGTACCTAGTGAGAGTATGAACGCACCACTTATAATAGGTACCGATGTCATAAACCGTGAGGGAGTAATGTATGTACGTACGAAAGACTATCAACGTCTAACTTGTAGTACTGCTTCCGCACGAGTATCGACTGTGGATTCAAATGAGCATCCTATCAAAACCTCACTCACTGCTGGTGACTATGCAAAACTTTTAGAGATCTTTAATGAATTTTCTAAATTCAAGATAAATGCAACGGCTACATCGACCGTAACCACTGGTAGCATGCACATTCGTTTGAATAGTGGTACGCCCGTATACTATCGGCTGTACAAATTATCTTTTAACGAGAAATTGAAGGTACGAGAAATTATTAGTGACCTCTTAACTAAATAAATTATTCGCGAGGCTGAATCTGCGTATGCGAGTCCCATACTCGTGATAAAAAAAAAAAGATGGAACGGATCATATGTGCGTAGAGTCAAATGGCTTTAAGCATGTCTTGGTAGTGATCGATGCTTTTTCAAAATATTATTTAATGTACACAGATAAGATCATGAGGAACTAAAACGTGCATTTCAGAATGTTATTTCCTTATTTGGTACCCCCCAACATAGAGTTACTGATAGAGGTCGAATGTTTGAGTCCGCACACTTTGTCAAGTGAGTAAATGACTTTTGGTGCGCCATGCATTATATTACACCTGAAATGCACCATGCAAATGGTCAGGTAGAAAGATACATTCGTACCCTCCTTATATGATACGTGTGGAAACCAATTATAAAAAAAAAAACATATGGTCTGAATAGTTGTGGCGTTTACAACTCGTACTCAAAGATAACGCAGGTTTCCCCATTAAATCTTCTGATAGGTGTGGAAGGTACCACCCCTGTAATACAGGCTCTAGTACGCGACGTCAACGTCGACTTATCAAACTCTGATCGTCGGTCCTTACGGTAGTTAGATCGACAAAGGACAGCCGAGCGGCTGAAAGATAACCAAATCCGACAAGATGAGCATGTTAACAGGACACGCCAACCCCCTCGAGAGTTCCGCGTAAACGATCTTGTCTTCGTTATCAAATATGCACAATCCAAAGGAAAACTGAACGCTGGCATGCGGGGTCCCTACAAGGTTGCAAGAATTCTGGACAACGACCGTTATGAGCTGAAACTGGTCGCTGGGTCCTACGGCAAGGTGACCTATGCTGCGGCACAATATATGGTGCCATGGCAGGGCGAGTGGACTCCCGAAGAATGTGCTGCCTTCTTTGCCTGTAAGTAGCTATTGAGCTAGTCTTGTCTATTTCACTAGACCTTGACTTTTATGTCTAGTTTACACTGGACCTTAACTTTTATGTCTAGTTTACACTGGACCTTGACTTTTATGTCTAGTTTACACTGGACCTTAACTTTTATGTCTAGTTTACACTGGACCTTGACTTTTATGTCTAGTTTACACTGGACCTTGACTTTTTATGTCTAGTTTACACTGGACCTTGACTTTTATGTCTAGTTTACACTGGACCTTGACTTTTATGTCTAGTTTACACTGGACCTTGACTTTTTTGTCTAGTTTACACTGGACCTTGACTTTTATGTCTAGTTTACACTGGACCTTGACTTTTATGTCTAGTTTACACTGGACCTTGACTTTTATGTCTAGTTTACACTGGACCTTGACTTTTATGTCTAGTTTACACTGGACCTTGACTTTTATGTCTAGTTTACACTGGACCTTGACTTTTATGTCTAGTTTACACTGGACCTTGACTTTTTTGTCTAGTTTACACTGGACCTTGACTTTTATGTCTAGTTTACACTGGACCTTGACTTTTGTCTAGTTTACACTGGACCTTGACTTTTGTGTCTAGTTTACACTGGACCTTGACTTTTATGTCTAGTTTACACTGGACCTTGACTTTTATGTCTAGTTTACACTGGACCTTGACTTTTATGTCTAGTTTACACTGGACCTTGACTTTTATGTCTAGTTTACACTGGACCTTGACTTTTATGTCTAGTTTACACTGGACCTTGACTTTTATGTCTAGTTTACACTGGACCTTGACTTTTATGTCTAGTTTACACTGGACCTTGACTTTTATGTCTAGTTTACACTGGACCTTGACTTTTATGTCTAGTTTACACTGGACCTTGACTTTTATGTCTAGTTTACACTGGACCTTTACTTTTACGTCTAGTTTACGCTAGACCTTGTGTGGTATGTCTGGTTTACGCTAGACCTTGTGTCATATGTCTAGTTTACGCTAGACCTTGTGTGATATGTCTAGTTTACGCTAGACCTTGTGTGATATGTCTAGTTTATGCTAGACCTTGTGTGATATGTCTAGTTTACGCTAGACCTTGTGTGATATGTCTAGTTTACGCTAGACCTTGTGTGATATGTCTAGTTTACGCTAGACCTTGTGTCATATGTCTAGTTTACGCTAGACCTTGTGTGATATGTCTAGTTTACACTAGACCTTGTGTGATGTCTAGTTTACGCTAGACCTTGTGTGATATGTCTAGTTTACGCTAGACCTTGTGTGATATGTCTAGTTTACGCTAGACCTTGTGTGATATGTCTAGTTTACGCTAGACCTTGTGTGATATGTCTAGTTAACACTAGACCTTGTGTGATATGTCTAGTTTACACTAGACCTTGTGTGATATGTCTAGTTTACGCTAGACCTTGTGTCATATGTCTAGTTTACGCTAGACCTTGTGTGATATGTCTAGTTTACACTAGACCTTGTGTGATATGTCTAGTTTACGCTAGACCTTGTGTGTTATGTCTAGTCCATCCTAGACCTTGTGTGATATGTCTAGTCTACGCTAGACCTTGTGTGATATGTCTAGTTAATACTAGACCTTGTGTGATATGTCTAGTTTACACTAGACCTTGTGTGATATGTCTAGTTTACACTAGACCTTGTGTGATATGTCTAGTTTACGCTAGACCTTGTGTGTTATGTCTAGTCCATGCTAGACCTTGTGTGATATGTCTAGTCTACGCTAGACCTTGTGTGATATGTCTAGTCTGCGCTAGACCTTGTGTGTTATGTCTAGGCTATGCTTAGGGCTTCCAAAATTACGGAAATGTCAATTACGTAACTAATTACGCAACTTTTTTCTCCAATTCCGTAATTACGTAATTACGTCATTTTTCCTATTTTTTTTTAATCGACTATGAATTTTTGTAAATATTGTAGATCTACAATTTTTACAATTATCTTTTACTATCTCAAATTCAAGGAATTATCAAAATGAACACAATATTTAAACAAAAAATATTTATTCAAGAACTTACCATCGTATTCGTATGTACATCGTTTAAGTTAAACCATTTTGTTTCGTCCCGAATATAATTTTTCTTCCTGGAAGTGTGCTCTCATAAATGACAAGGCATTTAAGGTTTTGTCACTCAAGGAACTTCTTAATTTACTACAAAAATATCCGGCGGATGAAAAGGCTCGCTCGGCTTCAACACTTGTAGGCGTTATCGAAAGCAAATAATTATTATACGCTGCAGTCAAAAAAACTTCGCGACCGCCGCCAGCGCTGTCGTAAATGCACATTTCCACCCTAATAATGGAATGGAGATCTGTGTTTACTGTTGAAATTGGTTTATTTATAGTAACTTTGTTTATTTCTTTCTCTAACTGTTGTGCGATTGTCAACTCCTCGTCATCATCGTCACTGGTGGCTATTGCGTCCGATGCACTCGGTTGTGGTTGTGAATTTGTACATTTTTCTGTAGAATTATATTTCAACCGTTCGAACAGTTCCACTATATACATTCGTATATCATCCGACGAAGGTTTCGTGAAATATTCTGTGGCAGCAGTTTTAAAAAATTCCTCATTGTTATGCAAATATTGCAAAACACCGAATACGTTAGTTCGCCTTTCCTTTATTCTCTTTCTAAGAGATGTGGCTAGTTTTCCACTGAGATCGTTGGGCTGAAGATCAAGTTTCTCTAGCATAAATCGAAGCGCAGCGTCGGCCGTCAATAAGTTTGAATCACGGCGACATAATGACAAAACTGTAGTTTTTATTACATCCAAGCTGTAATGAATGTCGTGAAAGTCTTGGATCTCTTCGTCTGTAAATTGTACATTTGATTTCAAATCTAATAACGCCTTAAAAACGCATGATTTTAATTTGAGAAATCGGCCTACCATATCCGACAAACTATTCCAGCGCGTTTTACAGTCTAGTATCAGGTCAATATTTTTACCATGTTCTTCTAAAATGTACTTTTGCAACAAGTCGTTTTTCAATGGGGAGTTTTTAAAAGATTTTATTAGATCTCTTAATTTTTTTATAGTACCTTTGTATAAAAACTCCGATTCTGGAACTCTGGCAGATTCTACAATAAACGCACCCTCATCTTCTTCAATTTCCTCTGCTTCTTCAGCGCCGGTATTTGAGACATCCTCCTGCACTTCAGGTACTGGAGATTTTTGTGTTTTATATAAAACTTCCAGGACTGCTAATTGTATTCCATGAGCCAAACACAATTGGTGGTGGCCGTCAAAATTTCTGCCCATTTTGACCATTACACTTGCTCCATCTGTTGTGAAAGCAATTATGTCGTCTTCCAGACTTAAACCGAAGTCACTCAAATGCTGCTGTAATAATTGAGTGCCTACTTCAGCTGGCATTGATCCCTGTATCCGTACAAGTCCCAAATTTTTATATTTGGCCATATCAAAGTCTTTATTGTGGATATTTATATTCATATACCTTTTATTACGGGTAGACGTCCACTCATCAAAAGTGATTGTAAATCTTTTATTTTCAGACTTCATAATTTTCAATTCATTTTTCAATTTGTTTTTTGTGTTATAACTCTGTTTTAGAATTATCTGTGTTATAGTTGTAGAAGATTTTGGCACATCGTAGCCAAAGTTTTTAAAAAGGTATCTCAGATCTTCTGAAGTACAAAATGTGCTCAATGGTATCCCATCCAATGCAGCCATTCTGGTCACTCGAACTTCCATATTTGAAAAATAATCAGTGAGTTTAATTTTCTTTTGTGAAGGTTCATTCGTACGTTTTCGTGTTTGAATTAGACCACTATTAGACGTTGATGTACTCGGCCTTTGCGACTCCTGTTCTTGCGGCATCTCTCCGATATGCTTGGCACGCATGTGAGTGTGTAACGCTCCAGTTGCGCCACCAGGAGTTTTCAATATTTTTTTGCAATGTTTACATTCAACACTCTGTCCATTATCAGCTCTCAAGAAATGTTCCCAGATAGAGCTTTGTGTGCGTTTGTTCAAAAACTCTTTATATACAGTCTTATTTGAAGAAGACCTGAAAAAAAATAAAAGGAAGTTAGGTTAATAATCATGATATTGTTAAACATAGTTGCCCACTCATTACAAATATACTTTATTTTTATTTTTATAATTACGTTTACAAACACAGAAACACACAAACACCCAGATCCGGAACAACTACTTCCAGATCATACAAATATGTATTTGTTTCGTGCGGGGATCAAACCCGCGATACGCTGCGCAACAGTCGATCACTCAGCCATTACGCCAACCGTGTCGTCAAACGTATTACGTATTTTATAGCCAAACGACAGAGCATGCTTAGTTCATTCATTCCTGATTTAAAGACGAGCTATATCATTTAATTTTTTTGATAAATAACTTATTTTTCTTATAGGTATTTTATGTTTTAATCAGTGTTCTTAATTAATATGTATTTGGGAACCTAGATATTCTATAATCTAATCGGAATAAATACACCTTAAGAAAATGTTTGATTTACAAATTATTTTGTATGAACTATGCATGCTCTACGGGGTTTTTAATGCCCTTTTAATACTAAATAGACTTATTAAGGCTTTGGTTTAAGTACTTACATCTTTCAAGAGATAATCCACACCTTCAAAGTCACTCACGATAAAGATACAACTGCTATAAATTGTTAATATTTGCACGCATTTAGCACCAACTTTTAATTAGGTAATTTGATCAAATTTCAACTGTGAGAATCTAGCGATGTGAACTGAATAACCGACAATTGAGCAATGAAACTACACTTTCATTTTAGCTAAGAAAGTGAAGAGCATAGTAGTTCCCCGTGGTCGTAGGGGCTTTTCGCCAGGGACTCCCCGGCCCTACCGACTCGCCAAGTTAATATATTTGAACTCTATTCTGTACGTCTTAGAACAATTTTTTGAAAGATTTAACAAACGATAAAATAAACTGCGGGGAATCCCCTGTTTGTATAGTTTCGAAGTAGTTATAACGTAGTGTTGCCACATTATAACTGGTATGTATAATCCTTTTTTTATTGGTTGACTATTTTGATTAATTTATTATACCAATAATTACGTAAGTACGGAATTGACATCTTTAGTTACGGAATTAAAAATACTTTAAAATAAGTTCGTAATTACGTAATTGCGTAATTACGTAATTACGTAATGGAAGCCCTAGCTATGCTAGACCTTGTCTGTCATGTCTAGATCACCTTAGACCTTGTCTGTTATGTCTAGTCCACACTAGACCTTGTATGTTAAGGCTAGACAACTCTAGACCTTGTGTATTGATTGATTTTATTCTAGCCAAGAAGAGTGAACTGTCACTCTTTAACTACTTGTCGGCATAATGTATCTAGCTGTATCAGGTGCAGACGATTCCGAACAAACTTAATCGAATACCAGTACTGAGATGTCATCATACCAACTATACACTTTGAGTGGAGATGACGGGGAAGCCGGACCATCCAGACTTCACGAGGAAGCGGGACCATCCAGACTTTACCAGGGCGCGGAATTGCCTGGACCTGACGAGGACGTCAGGGTGTCAGGAGAGGCCGTGTAAGGAGAATCACACTGCTGTGAAGCTAGGCATTGACAGCTGCCCCTACTTCACACCGTACAAGCTGTCATACGTCAAATAAAACGTCATCATAGCGCGTGGGTCGGCACGATCACTTTTGCTCGAGACATTGGCGCGTGCGGACGCGTCATTTGGTATCGTTCCCTTAGCGTTAAAATTCAAATTGTGATTTTGTGTAACGGAAACCAATAAATGTGCAAATAATAAGATTCATCAGTTGATTAAAGTTGTTTTTTTTAAATTAAAGTGTTGTTACTTGCTTTTAATAGCATTTATTTCAGATTTTTCATCCATATTCGTTAGTGTTACACTTAGACTTACAAACTATGTTAGTGACATTATTTTATATTAATTATTTCAATTTATATCATTTTAATTATCACAGAAGATTATAAAATAACAATACCCGCCTGCACATTTAAATAGAGGGTTGTTTTTTGAAATGTTTTTTTTACATTTTTTTATTTTGTAACACAATTGACATGACTAAATAAATAATCCACTTTACAATTAGTAGAAGATAAAAGCACAAAATACTGATAAGCACTATACTCTTGGTATTTTGTGGTAGAAGCCTATAAGAAAAGAACAGGACAAAAAGCTCGCTATCTCTTTCTTGCACCACAAACAATCTTCATCTCCAAGCATTCAAAGTTCGTTATACTCTTATAAAACATAACAGGAGATATCCCATCGGTATTTCGATACAATATACAATGGCGGGTGCCCGTCTCGGTCTGCCGCATGGGAATCTCGCGACCCTCTCGACTCGCGGGAATTCTACACAATTATCGCTTTATTTTTAACACATGAGTAAATTAATATGTCTTGATGCACCTGGTAGTTCGTCAAGGTTTTGATGGAAAGTATTATGAAGACAAAAAAAACGAAATGTGAGACAAAAAGTTTAACATCTCAAAAACAACTAAACAGATTTTCACCAAACAAAGCTAAGAATAATCTCGATTAAACTAGCTTTCTAATGATATATATACCACATCGAAATCGGTCCATTAGTTTCGGCGCTACGAATGCCACAAACACAGAAAGTCCATGTGTGTGATGAAACTGAATGTGACAACTTAATAACGTCTATGACTATCTATCAAAATATAAATAATAGTTTAAAAAAATTTAAAAGTAACTTTTTAGTACAATTATTTACAAAAGCGTGTTTTTTTTAGTTTTTTTTAATTATTATTTATTTTTCATTTTTTAGTTGGCTTGGTTTTATAAAAACTTGCAAACAATATTTAACCCACTTAGGGGTTGTTTTTTCAGAAACCCCGAAACTTGTTTTCTTCAATTTAAACCAACAAGCCAAATATAAAATTCCACACATCTAACTGCAAAACTGGCGGAGTTTCATATAAACTTACAACCACTATTTTACCCCCTTAGGGGATGAATTTAAAAAAAAAACCCTCTTTATCGGATTGTATTGTCATCGGCCCTTGATAAATGTGCGAAGTTTCAATTTAATCTGACATTCTGAGGTAGGTGAAAAACACGTTCAATGATTCCGTTACTTAATAAAAGGGTGTTAAAAATGATATTAGTATTGTACCATAAATAGAACGTCTATCTGGAAAAATAATGCTAGTTTCATTAATGCCAATTTGCTACTTCATCAGAAGTCAAAAACAGGTATTCAATACCTGTTTTCAATGTTAAATTTCTTGGTAATGTCTGTGGTTATTTATTAATAACTTCTAAAGACAGCAAGTTTAATAAACTTACCCTTTTACTATAGGTACAATATACTCTGTAATTATTTGTTGAATCTTGTATCACAATAGAAACTTCGTTGGTTATAATTGCAGGAGCGATATTTACTGAGTTTACCTACGCCAATTATGAATGTTGACGCTTCTTTCACAAAATATAAACGAACATACCTACCAAACAAACAAAGTTATAAAATCTTGAAGATCTTGAATACAAAACACGGAGAAAACAGAAGGCAAGCATAAAACGATGTAATATCAGTTACAATTCAAATGAGTATTTAAATATATGTCAACCTAACATTCAAAATTTAAAATTCCTTATTCACTTACAATGCAAAACAACTCTTGTGATATGTCGGGATGCTACATGTAATGCCAAGTTCGAAAACAATAGGTAAAGCCGGAGAAAAGAACCTGGCAATAAAAACTCGCGGCCACTCTTTTCAAATTGCCAATTTTATAAAATTCAAAAAAAAATAATTCAAAATTCTTTATTCACATAAGATGCAACAAATTGATAGGATTAGATAGAATTTTCGGGTTTCGTCGGGTTAAAATGGATAAATAATACAATGTTACAACATATTGAGAAGTCAACTTTTCAAGAAGTCGACAATTTGCAAATTATGTGACAACATTAGGGGATATCAACATATTAGGGAATTCAACTTTTAGGATGACGACGTTAACCGGATTTTTATTATACTTAAGGGGCGTCTAAACGGGACATTTTTTACGGCAATTTGTGGCGGCACAGCAACAAATTGCCGTATTGGCAACTAATTGCTCGGCCATTAATGGCAATATGTCTGCAATTGTATAGCGCATGATTCAGTCTCCTAAACAGGCTACACAACCCGACAACAATAAAATAAACTGAAACAACAACAAAATTGTCCGAGCAACATTGTGGAAAATCGATCGCTCAGCGATCGTTTGACAACCATCATATCAATATTGGAGAGTACTGCCATGTTGCCGTCCACAGCATTGCCGCCACAAATTGCTGTAAAAATTGGCCAGTTTAGACGCCCCTTTAAACTTTATACTGCGCTCAGACTTAACAATTGCTCACGAACAATAATCTTCGAACACCTTCGTAGCAAACGGGACCAAAATTACGTGTCCGTGAACGATAGCTATGTATGCGTTGCTCGAGAGGACTCCTACAATGTTCACTACGTCAGCTAATCTTTAGAGAACTCTCTAGACTCTGTCACTACCCGTCACAGAATAGGGTAGATGACTGTCAAGTCAAATCAGTATCTTTTTATGAAACGTCAAAACGATGCGCCCCGTACTAATTTATACGAAAAACAAATCAATGACGTCATTATTTCGTACGATCAAATAATTTAATTTGAATGTTTGTTTTAATGTTTATAAATTCAATACCACGTAAAATTGTGGGGAACCATTGTTTTTCAGAACAATTTTGCAAATGCTATTTCCTGAATAGTGTTAAATCATTTATTGTCAGTCATCTACCCAATTGCCGCATAATCAGTTATTACATAAGATTAATATTTTTGACATTACATTGAATCTACTGTTTTTACTTTTTTCATTCGCGTGTTGTATATCGCTTACCTTCTATACTCTCCTTGTTTTGTGTCTTCAAAATGTCAAAGTTAACAGTAGGTACTCGAAGCGTACGAGTTGTTAAGTTATTCAACTTATTCATAAGAAGGTTAAATATTTGGAATGTTTCACTCACAAGCTTAAACCAACAATTTACGATATTCCGAAAAAGTTAGAATACTTCTCATGGTATAACCAAAAGTTTCTTTGGTGTATCTTTCACGAAATTTTATGCGTACCTATGTGGGCGTATGTATGGGTAATTAAATCAATTAATAAAGTTAATTAGGTGGCTTGAGAGTGTGGGTGGTTAATCTATTCAAATATTAGATTTGAATAGGCTTTTTCATAAAGCATTAGTGAATACTCGTGAGAAGATTGTACTGTTATACTTTTATAGAATATAATTATTAATCCATTACTTACCGTTCTAGTTTTTACTAGTGGAGATACCACCAAGATTGCTATCAACAACCAGGTCTCGGCTTCCGTAACCAATGCAATGGACGCTATAGGCACTTACGATATTATTCGTCCGACACTCTCTTTATGAAACTCGTACCTACCACAATCAAGTCTTTTCCTGATTGTAGAATGAAACTTTTTTACAAAAAAATATTACCGACTTCAAAAATAAATACAAGGCAACTAAAAAGCCAACAATTAATCTCTACCTAGAATAACAAAAACAAATTAGCATTTCGAAGTTGGTTTCGGCACCAATTTCAAAATGTTAATTTGTTTTTGTTATTCTAGGTAGAGATTATTTTTTGAAGTCGGTTGAAAATATAAATATAGGCATAAATATAGATAGAACTATCCAAACGGTTCTGACTAGGTACTATAATTATTATTCATTTATTAACTAAAAAAAAATATGTCATTTCTACTGGCCTGTTGGTGTAGTGGTTAGTGACAGTGACTGCTAAGCCGGAGGTTGTGAGTTCGATCTATCCCAGGATAAAACTTTGTTTGATGATCACGATGGTTTATTCTGTGTCTGGGTGTAATTTATCTATAATATGTATGTATTTAGAAATATATAAGTAATATATCAGTTGTCTGATTGCCATAGTATAAGCTGTAGGTACTTAGTGTGTCCCAAGGTATTATATTATACTAACTGTCCCGCGCAACTTCATCTGCGTAAATTTTCCCCGTTTTTGCAACATTTCTCATTGCTGCTCCGCTCCTATTGGTCGTAGCGTGATGTAATATAGCCTATAGTCTTCCTCGATAAATGGGCTATCCAACAGAGAGAGAATTTTTCAATTCGGTCTGTTCCTGAGATTACCGCGTTTAAAGAAACAAACTCTTCAGCTTTATAATATTAATATAGATTTATACTCTGGAGACCAATCCAATGACACCTCATCACCTCACACAATGAAATTTGTCAAACCGTTAAGATTGTAGACCGTGCAAAAGAAATAGACAACCATACCCTTACCGTCCTCCTTTCCTACTAAAAACAGTTACATTTTTTTTGGTGGAAAATGTAAGTAAAATTTACGTTACATTTTTCACGGGAATTGCAGAGAAGTGGCGAGTTGAATTAAGTCGTATATTGTGGGCGGCTGGCCGGTGAAAACGCAATATGACGCTGGGGACATATTTGTCTCAGCAACTTACCCAAGGCTTCCTGTGGGCTATTATTCTTTAAAAGTCAGCCAAAACCAACCCTGGGTGGTCAACTTTCTGGTAAAATGTACTTGTTTGTAAGTTTAGAAGATGTAATAGGTGTACCGTTTTAAGCTGCTAAATTATCTTACCTTTCTCCCAGTTGGCTTATTTAGAGTTACTTTTATCATATTAGAATATTATCGGGACTTAATCGCGTAAAATATTTAAAAGGCATTTAAGGATAATAAAAAGGCCCGATTATTGCAATAAAGATTTAAAGATAATTCAATTGAAAAAAATTTCTTAAATATTCAAATATTTCACGCGATTAAGTCCCGATAATATTCTAATAGGTATGTGTAAAAATCGCTAAAGTTAAAAAAAAACAATTAACTTTTTAGTCTAATATTTGTCTTTTACTTGACTGCGCTACAAGGAGGGTAATGTTTTTCAAGTGTATGTAGATATTTATTTTAGAAATTCTTTGCCATATTCTTTAGCTGGAAGCTGTCGAATTTCATCCCAGAACAAAAGAAAGGATTTAATTACATGAGCTTATTTGGAACTCGTCTTAATTGTGGGACTGTCTATAGACACTAAAACGGCACTAAGTCTATAGACTTAGCACCGTTTTAGCTGGCACCGTTTATGATATAACTTGGCTTTCCCGCGGCTTCACTCACGTTATAGGTACCTACTTGTTTTCATAGTTATTGGTCAAATTTGATCAAAATCCGTTTAGTAGTTTTTGCGTGAAAGAGCACCCAACATTTATCCATTTATCCTCACAAAAATGTTTGGATTTAAAATATTAGTACGCCGTAATAGGGTTGACTAATAGTACAGACGTAAGATGTAACATTTAGGGTTTCTATTCGAAATGATATTTCTCTAGAATGGTTTCGGCGACATCTGGTTACTGTGCGAATATTCCACACTCTCTATTAGATTTTATTATATCATTTAAAAGCAACGGAAAAGACAATAATATGGAATTACATTTTTCTGAGCTTATGGTGAAACCTTTAAAGGTAATACTTGAACTGAATTTCCCGAGGGTGTGTTTAAATTTTACCTGGAAACCATTTCCGTTGAAGCAAGCTAAGCGTTTTATTTTTTCATACATCCTCCTACCTCTTACAATGTTTCATTGCTTTTGTTAAGCTTCTATTCCGTGCATGCATATCACTACATAGTATAAAACAAAGTCACTTTCTCGTATGTATGCTTAAATCTTTAAAACTACGCAACGGATTTTGAAGCGGTTTTTTAATAGATAGAGTGATTGAAGAGGAAAGTTTATATGTATAATAACATCCATTAAATAGTGGAGAAATAAGGAGCGGAGCAGCAATAAGAAATGTTGCAAAAACGGGGAAAATTTACGCAGACGAAGTTGCGCGGGTCAGCTAGTCGATTATAAAATAGGAATACTAGGCACATTATATTGCATGCAGACAGAAAATAGCTGCGATTCGCCACTACGTCCGAGTGCAATCGAAGTGGAAATTTTAAAGCGATCTGACAGTGAAAGTCCCGTTAAAATCGGTACCTCTGTTTCAGAGATTACCCGGCACTAACAGATAATATTAGTAATTGTAAAAACCTGTATTTTTTAAAGATAACATGAATGTTGGATTTATGTCCCACATTACTAGCAATCCTGTTAACCCCTCCAGCTAAGCTCAATGGCTTGTGTTAGGAGTAGGTTCACGTCGGTAGTAAAATGGGTAGGATTCAAACCCGCGACCTCACGATTGCGAGACTGATGCCATAGCCATTAGGCTACCGCCGCATACAAGACATTAAGTAGTAGCTACTTAAAGTACTTAACAAATAACAGTGTCAAATTCAAAGCAAAAATTAAATAATGTTACTCTAAATGCAAATGACTTGCATTCTTTTAGGGAAACTCAAAAATCCTTTTACAAAAAAAACGAAATATTGTCGCCTCTAAAGCTGTATTCATGACGTCACAAATCAGCTGAGGGCCCGCCATAAAGAATCCTACGAGGCTTTGTCGACGTAATGTGTCAACGGCTCATTAACTTATTTTAAATTCTTTTACAGACTCGGGATTCGGGAATTTACATTTTTGTAAGGATCGTCCTGAAACAATGCAATAGAATTTTTATTTAATAAAATGTATCATGTTATTAAGGACAAACGAACATTTTGTACAGTAATTTGCGTTTGGATACGCATAGATGACCTAGAAGTACTAATTATCATAGAGTAAACTTTAAAGAGTTTTAAAATTCAACTCTATTCAATTTGTTCGAGGACATAAAAGAGATAAATGAAGTACTATCTAATACTAGGTAGATTGAGGTACATACATATTATTACAACCTCTGTAAAGTGAACAAAGAGTCACACTAAATATACACAAGACAGACCACCAGACCGATCTCGTTGCAACAGATCCCTATCAATGATGAATCCTGTTAAATTCACTGCCAATAAACGGTAACAGCGAACCTGTCACAGGAAACACAAACACGATAGCTCACTGAAACGAATATCAAATTAAACAGACCAACTGGCCGTAAATAAAATGTGCAGCACGAAACGTACATTGGTTTAACTGCCAATAATTAAAATCCTAGTTTCGGACGCTTCGGCCTTCGGCCTTTGGTTTCAACTTTGGGTTTCGGCAAAAATTGCACGCTTCACTACGTTCAATGGTAATTTGTCTGTTGTGGTTTTACGCATTCTAGAGTTCAAAAACAATGAGCATGATTAAAAAAGTATTAATGTCTTCTTTAATATTATAAAATTGTTAAATAGGTAACGTCTGTACATTGAAAATAATATTTAAAAATAGTAAAGTAATTATCTCGATAATTAAGCGTTTCTTAATCCGGACGAAACTATACGTTGTTTATTGAAAATGGTGTGTCTTTGTTTGTTTAAAATATTCCAATAGTAATTTTTCACTTAAATACAAGATCAAAATCGGTTAACAATTACGCTAGCTGAATCACCGTTTTGCTACTTTAATAGAATGGCTGCAATAAACTGCCTAATTAGGAAAATGGATATCGCGATAAAATGAAGTAGGTATACTCATGTGTCCGACCGAATATCCAAAAGTGTTCGTTTATGATGATAAAACAATATTTCCACTTAGCAGCAATAGCAATTGAGTACCGGTTAGTACAGCACTAGTACCTACATACATTATTAAGAGAGCTTAGCATGAGTACCAAAGTGTACCGGTTCCGTGTGAACTAAACACATAAATTGACATCACTAGTAAACTAGATAATCCTGTGTGTATTTTATGGGAACGTGTCGTGGTGACACCTGACTATTTCCATTGAGAAATATGTTTCTAAATGGAAATATTTAGGTGTTACCAATATGCTGCAGTCTAGTATATCTACTAGGTATATATATTACAAATCATAATAGTATTTTATTAAACTAACTAGCTGTCCCGCGCAACTTCGTATGCGTAATTTTTCCCCGTTTTTGAAACATTTCTCGTCGCTTCTCCGCTCCTATTAGTCGTAGCGCGATGTTATATAGCCTATAGCCTTCCTCGATAAATGGGCTTTCCAACAAAAAAAGAATTTTTCAAATCGGACCAGTAGATCCTGAGATTAGCGCGTTTAAACAAACAAACAAACAAACAAACTCTTCCGCTTTATAATAATATATATAATATATATATAATAATATAATATATAATATTATATACTAAGATGTAAAAGCAGCTCTGTCTGTCTGTTACATTTTCTTCACGTTTAAACCGCTGAACTGAATTACATAAAATTTGATGTTGAGATAGTTTAAGTTCCGGGAAATGACTTACGACTTTTTATCGCAAATAACCGACATCCACGCAAGCGAAGCCGTGGACAAAATCTAGAAGGCCCTAAAAATAAATAAATCGCGGACGAAGTTGCTAAGAAAAGCTAGTTTATTATCATTTCATTCGTTTTATAATATCCACTAATGACACTGTTCTTACATGTCTATATGGTGGCTTTGTGTTAGTTCACCATATAAACTTCCTAAAACATAATGTGCCGTACGACGAAACAGTAGTCCCTAGACTGACGTCTAATTAAAGTATTAGGGTTTGTCCCCATTTGACAAATGTTATTCTGCCAAGAGTTTATATAAAAACAATGACAGACACAGAACAAAGTGACGTAAAAGTGGTTTTAAATTCCGCTTGTTTTCGCGAATACTTTTGTAGCTCTAGGTTACTATCCAGCCTATATATTTATACACTAGCTGTCCCGCACAACTTCGTCTGCGTAAATGTTCCCCGTTTTTGTAACATTTCTCATTGCTGCTCCGCTCCTATTAGTCGTAGCGTGTTGTTATATAGCCTTTCACGATAAATGGTCTATCCAACAGTAGAATAATTATTCGATTCAGACCAGTAGTTCCTGAGATTACCGCGTTCAAACAAACAAACTATTCAGCTTTATCATATTAATATAGATTTAAATAGCATTTTAAACCGTGCATAGTAAAGAAAGACGCCTTCCACAAAACCGAATATTCGCAACACCGTCAAGTCACGTCGTACCTTAAGTTACACGCGATAAGTTGTAAAGAGTCGAACAGTCTCACACTTCCTCGGGTAGATTTTTCCCTGCCTCAAGTTAATCCTGGATTAGAGCGGGATTTGCTTTCCTATTAAAACTCTCCCTATTCGACCTTTAACGTCTTTCACAGAGCGTTTGAGATTTAATCTGGAAGTAATTTGTTATACCAGTTGTACTACCTACCCTATTTCGTATACTTGCTAGCTATAACGTGTGGTTTCATCTACGTTAATTTGGTTTCCAATTTGGGTATGAATGGTCTCTCTGTGTGCTACGATTCAAATCGTTACAATGTACACTTAAACTGAATAAAATGAAGCAGCGGTAGCTTAATGGCTAAGGCATCGGTCTCACAATCGTGAGGTCGCGGGTTCGAATCCTACTCATTATAATACTAACGTGAACCCACTCCTAACACAAGCCATAGAGCTTAGCTGGAAGGGTTAACAGGATTGATAGTAATGTGGGACAACAATCTCACATTGCTTAAAAAAAAATAAAAAAAACTGTTTTGATTTTGATAAAGATAATGATAACTACCGCACTAGACTACATACCCAGTGTCGCAGGAGACTTTACAAACATACAAATCACACTCTGAAAACAATTTGTAGATAACACAAAGTAGTTATTGTCCCGTGTGAGAATCGAACCGATAACCTCTTGCGCATCTGTCTTATGCACTCCACAACATCACAGATTACTACCGGGCGATGTTACGGCAATTTGTGGCGGCAATGCTGTGGCCGGCAACATGGCAGTACTCTCCAATATTGATATGATGGTTGCCGGACGATCGCTGAGCGATCGATTTTCCGCAATATTGCCCAGACAATTTTGTTGTTGTTTCAGTCGCTCTCTATTTTATTGTTGCTTTGTTGTGTAGCTTGTTTAGGAGACTGAATCATGCGCCATACAATTGACAATCAGAATCCATAGACAAAAAGTTGTCTCCACACTTTTTCACACGTAGATCATAATTCACGTCGTGTTGTATCGATGAGAGTACCTAGTTGCAAGTTGGAACAACCACAAAACACCGAGACCACAGAAAGTAAAATTCACGTGAACTTCGCTTGATCATCGCATATTTAAGACATTATTATGTTTGTTTGTTTGAACGCAGTAATCTCAGACTACTGGTACAACTACTGGTCCGAATTGAAAAATTATTTTACTGTTGGATAGCCCATTTATCAAGGAAGGCTTTAGGATATATAACATCACGCTACGATCAATAGGAGTGAAGCAGCAATACGAAATGTTGTAAAAACGGGGAAAATTTACGTAGACAAAGTTGCGCGGGACAGCCAGTATTAATTAAACACCATTAAAAGTTAACCGATTGAATCAGGCGTTACATGGCGGAAATCCATCTTAAGTAGATTATAAGGGAGGGATCCCACCACCCACCCTCGATCTGTGAATCACCACGATTGAAGTAGTAAGGAAATGCCCTTAATACAACAATCGAAATAGATTGACAGACCGCACTCAAAAAGAGAGACCTGTAACAAAGAAAATTAGTGACAGGTACTCTTACCAAGTCGAGTGGTAGGCATCCTCAGGACAGTTTGGCACCGACTGAGCAGCTCAGTCGGTGCCAAACTGTCCTGAGGATGCCTCGTGTAGAGGCGAAACACGTGTCGAAGTTTCACTTCGTGGGAGCGGAATATTGCAAGTCAAGGGTCCGGAGGTGCCTACCACTCGACTTGGTAAGAGTACCTGTCACTAATTTTCTTTGTTACAGGTCTCTCTTTTTGAGTGCGGTCTGTCAATCTATTTCGATTGTTGTATTAAGGGCATTTCCTTACTACTTCAATCGTGGTGATTCACAGATCGAGGGTGGGTGGTGGGATCCCTCCCTTATAATCTACTTACCATTAAAAGTGGTTAGAAATTTCGTGTATGTGGTAATCTATTGCTAAAACGCGTTTATATGCATCTTTACCTTCTGTACCCTCGGTATTTAGTGACATAACTAACGAACAGATTCCCGCCACAAGGACAATGGGTGTTTAGCATGCGGGGCACGAACCCGGGGCATGCGAGCATGCGATATACACGGAGACACCACAACACGTTAGTGTTAACAAGTTGAAAAGTAGCTTTGTTAAGAAAGGGAGTTAGGAGACTGTAAATATTATAATCCATACTAATATATTTACTAGCATTATAAATGTGAAAGTAACTCTGTCTGTCTGTTACGCTTTTACGCTCAACAGCTAAACCGATTAAGATGAAATTTAGTACGGAGATAGTTTGAGTCCTGGGGAAGGACATGGGATAGTTTTTATCGCGACCACCGACATCCACGCGGGCGGAGCCGCGGGTGAAAGCTAGTAATATAAAAAACTTGAGAGGTGTCAAGGGACACCCGGATGGAACGAAGTTCTTATCTTAATTTTTTTTTTTATAATCTTAGCAACACCACACTGTTCAATGCGAAATAGAAAGACGAAACGAAAATAACTTACAAATTACAAAAAGACGATTGTATACCGAAGGCTAGAACCCACAACTACACAATTGTCACCAAGACTGTGTACAGAATGTATGCCTCTAGACCAAATCGACAGGTGACTTCTTCGTCAAATTAAATGTTCAAAGTCAAAGTCAAAGTCAAAGTTTTGTTCCAATAATATCTTCGGACAACTCTATCTGATCCCAAACTAAGCAGAGCTTGTACTAGGGAAACCAGACAACTGATAAACATACTTATATATTTTTAAATACATACATATTATAGATAAATAACACCCAGACACAGAATAAATCATCGTGCTCATCACACAGAGTTTTATCCTGGGTGGGGATCACAACCTCTGGCTTAGCAGTCAGGGTCACTAACCACTAGACCAACGGGCAGACCTAAATATTACTGTTATGATTGACTAGCTGTCCCGCGCAACTTCGTATGCGTAATAGTTCCCCGTTTTTGAAACATTTCTCGTCGCTTCTCCGCTCCTATTAGTCGTAGCGCGATGTTATACAGCCTATAGCCTTCCTCGATAAATGGGCTATCCAACAAAAAAAGAATTTTTCAAATCGGACCAGTAGTTCCTGAGATTAGCGCGTTTAAACAAACAAACAAACTCTTCAGCTTTTTAATATTAGTATATATTACATGTTGTTTGCTAACAATGTTTTAGTTTATGTCTATTAAGTTATTTTTTTAAAAAAACGTCTCCCATACTAGCGTACAAGTCCTATGTCTCAGGAACATAACAAATTTACAAATCACGGACACAAAGTACACTCAGACTCAAACATTTGGAGAATTAGGACCACTTTCAACCACAATATCCAACATAAACGCGAATGGAGTTGCAAAACCTAGTCAGAAATAAAGATCTTTAACTGCAACTTTTCCGCCATTATGTAAGTAATACAGTGAAACATTTGCAGTAGTGATTTTTTGTCGTTCAGTAAGTCGTTAGCCGCTTTGAAGTAACGTTTTAAGTAAAACAGTTACAAGAAGATACATTAAGCAAGGCGCCGGCACACAGACAGTCTACAAAGATATAGTATTGCCGCTCCAATCAATATTGCCGAGTCACTGTTTTAGACTTGTTTTAAATCTAGTACAGATCTGACGTACTTGGCCTCAATTTATTTATTTATTTCATATCGGGAAACCAACATCTATACTAATATTATAAAGCGGAAGAGTTTGTTTGTTTGTTTAAACGCGCTAATCTCAGGAACTACTGGTGCGATTTGAAAAATTTTTCTTTTGTTGGATAGCCCATTTATCGAGGAAGGCTATAGGCTATATAACATCGCGTTACGACTAATAGGAGCGGAGCAGCGACGAGAAATGTTGCAAAAACGGGGAAAATTTACGCGTATGAAGTTGCGCGGGACATCTAGTCTACAATATTTGTGAAAAAATTACAGAATACAAACAAATAGCCAATTACAGGTCTTCACGTATAGATAATTGAATTATGTTAACGAACGGAATTGTGTTAATATAAGTAATAATGTAATTAATAAGGATACATGACAAATGAATGTGTAACCTTTAAGCCTAATGGGACTGACATATCCTAAACGGACGAAAGTCCCCAAAGAAAATTAGAATAAAAAAAAAAACAGGGCACACTACTATGGAGACTACCTAAATATACACGTATCTCTACCATATCACTGGTTACTTTTAATTCTGCCGACAAACTTCAATGGGTGAACCTAAGTGTAGTCAAGATAATATACATATTTTTTAAATGCTTGTCTGTAAAGTCGATTTACGGATAATAAAAAACATAGCCTATGTACTCCCCGATAATGTAGCTTTTTAATGGTAAAAGATTTTTTTAAGTTGGTCCAGTAGTTTTTAAATTTATTCGTTACATAAAAAACTACAAATATTTCCTCTTTATAATATTAGTACAGATTGACAGGTGGGTTCACCAACTTGAGTGGCAGTCACCTCCGAATCCTTGATCCTTGAATAGACATGAATGAATGCGTAGACTCAGTCTGTGTCAAACTGTCATGAGGATGCTTATAACACATGGTTGTCGAAGTTTCACTTCGTGGAAACGGAATATTGCATATTAAGGGTCCATCACAACTCGATTCCGAAGCACAGATAGGACTATGAGGACGTTGGGTATAAGTCTAGAACTTGCACAAAACCGCGCTTAATAATAATAATAACAATATCTTGAAACAACTCACTCAAAGTTATCTGATCCCAAACTAAGCAGAGCTTGTTCTATGGCAACCAGACAACCGATAAACATACTAATTTATTTCTAAATACTATATTAAAGATAAATAACACCCCGACACGGAATAATTCATCGTGCTCATCACACAAAGTTTTATCCTGAGTGGGGATCGAACCCACGACCTCTTGCGCAGCAGTCGGATACACTCCCACCGCGCCACAGAGGCAGTCATTAAAAAAAAAAAAAAAAAATGGCGAAAAAATATTAGGGGATTGACCCTGTTTATGGACAAGACAAAGAAAGAAAGAGAGAGGGATCTATCACAAAAAAGTCATACATATTAATTACCCTAAATCGATTAAAAAGACTATAATCGGATACCGAATAGTTTAAACCCAAAATAATACATCTAAGCATGATTTATCACCTAAATGGGTCTGGATTATAATAATTTCGTAGAACAATGTAAGCGGTTCGATTCCAGTAATAGTCTGAGAGCTTAAGCCATTTCCATATCGCTTACTAACAATAATAATCAATCAAGCGGCCGTCTCTACGGTCGGGTCGGCGGGTAGTTGTGAATCGGTGCAATTAGTCCCTCCCCCCTCCCCTCTACTAGTAGGATTAACCCTAACGCGAGGGTAGTCAAACAAAATATAGAGACTACAGAAGGTAACTTCGTTTCCTTACTCTTTCACAACAAAAACATAATTGAACGCCTTCCAAATAGATTGTTCCAATGTAATTCTGTGTTCCAATGTAATTCTGTATTCCAATGTAATTCTGTGTTCCAATGTAATTCTGTGTTCAATTCAAAATTGTTTATTCACAGAAAGCAAATGCAACGCTTGTCATGATGACAAGTTTACAAAGTAATAATAGGTAAAGCCGAAGAAAAGATCAAGGCAATAAAAACGCGCGACCACGCGACTCCTTTCAAAAGGCGCTATTCCATTAGACAAGTCAAAAAGAAAACATTATTGATTTCAATCTTTTGTCAAGTAGGAAAACCTCATACAAGTTGTAACTTGTACACAAGTTGTATGCAATTTGCAACTTGCATAAAGTAACTTGCTTAATGAAATAGCGGCCAAATTGCCAATGTTGACAGTTGTTTTATAAACTACATTTATGCAATAATGTCCGCCGCTAATATATTGACTTTTGGTAGTAAAGATTCTGCTTGACGAATAAAGGTCATTGTTTTCTTTCTTTGGAAATCAGAAATAATATTTTATATTTAATCATTCGTTACCAGTACTTTGGCGCATATAGTTTTTACCTTTGTAAAGTAGATGTTCCTACTATTGTACCCACGAAGGAGGAAGGAATTATCTCAAATTCCAACTTTTTAACAATATTATTTGCATCAGTCCTTTAGCATGGCGTATAGTATATTAGTGGCAGCACCTTAACCCCATATAAAGTTTATAAATATTCAAACATTGTAAAATTGGCAATTTGAAAAGAGCGGCCGCGATTTTTTATTGACAAGTTCTTTTCTCCGACTATACCTCTTGTTTGCGAACTTGACATTACATGTACATGTAGAATCCCGACGAATCATCATTGTTTTCCATCCTAAGTAAATAAAGAATTGTGTTTTTTTTTATTGGACACCTTAATTAGAAGACTAAAGGAAATTATCGAAAGTAACTATGTTATTTTTGAACCATGTCTATGTCCGTTACTCCAGCGAGCATTGTATGAAAGTTTCCTTCTGTTTACTCGGTATTTTGTGGGCGAGGGTTGTGACTTATGCGTTTTGACAAAATTGGTGTTATTATAATATTTGGAATTTAATATTTGAAATTGGTAGTGAATTAACTCCAATTCACAATATTCTGTCATTTAATTTCGGAACACGAATAGTCAACCAAGATTTAAATTTTAAACTTCCAAAAGTATTTATTAAAGGTATTTGCAACTATTCACTTTAAAGTAAGAGGGGTAGCTTAATTACGTCTATAGCTACTTGACCTTGAAGCAGGTAGGTACACATAATCTATATAATACCTTTAAACTAGCAATTCTTATATATACCTGTGTATATACTAATATAATGTTATAAAGCTAAAAAGTTTGTTTGAACGCGATAATCTTAGGGACTACTGGTCCGAATTGAAAAATTGTTTAACTGTTGGATAGCTCATTTATCGAGGAAGGCTATAGGTTATCTAACATCACGGTACGACCAATAAGAGCGGAGTAGTAATGAAATGTCGCAAAAACGGGGAAAATTTACGCAGACGAATTTGCGCGGGTTAGCTAGTAATGTTACAATGCTAATCTCAGGAACTACTGGTTCGAATTAAAAAATGATTTCACTGTTAGAGAGCCCATTTATCGCGGAAGGCTATATAACATCACGCTACGACCAATAGGAGCAGAGCAGCAATGGAAAATGTTGCAAAAACGAGTAGCTTAAGAACGAAGCTCGGTCATCCAGATCCAGGTTATATTCACTATACTTAAAATTACGCAACGCATTTTAATAAGGTCATCATTATCATTTAGATAATTTCTTCTGAAAGATTAAACAAATTAAAAATGAGTAAATTTTGCCTCTAAATAAATACACAAAAGAAAAATCATAATTCAACAAAGCTTATTACATTTTCTAATAAAATCGTAAGCATTCATTATCTATTCAAATTTTAGATCATCTATCTTGACGTCACAGTTGGAATTTTAATTTCGATTGGGGATGAAATCACCCCTGCATTGACCCGCCCGATAATTGCAAATGAGTCACTGAGGAGCGCCATGTTTCTACTGCGAGTGATGACGTCATAAACAATATGGACGACGCTACAGACCGAACTAAAATAAATGGATTGCATAATATACATTTAGTTTTAAACCTATCTTTAGATTTTTCGGCATAGATAACTTAGTTAGCAAAATTCGACGTTTATGTTGTACTAGCTGTCCCGCGCAACTGCGTCTGTATAAATTTTCCCCGTTTTGCTGCTCCGCTCCTATTGGTCGTAGCGCGATGTTATATAGCCTATAGCCTTCCTCGATAAATGGGCTATCCAACAGTGAAAGAATATTTCAATTCGGATCAGTAGTTCCTGAGATGACCGCGTTCAAACAAGTACAACAACTCCTAAGCTTTATAGTATTAAGTATAGATTATTTGTTGATACGAGTATATTAAAGTGTAAAGTAGGGACAAGATAATAGGTCACTTTTGACATTTCATCAAAATTCAACAACGTAACCTTGTAACGGCGGGCATAAAATAAGAACTGCACAATTGCTTAACTTTTTCCAATTACGTTTACATATTTATTGTAATAATGACCGATACGAGTAATTTTACGATTTGCTTTCACTAATAAACCATTCTAAACATAATAAACAATTTCTGATCTAAAGAACTGAACGTCGTTACAATGTTGCGTCAGTCAACCCTTTTTCTTTTTAAACACTAGGGATGTTACTCTAAAAATCGAAAGCTGATAGGATTGTAAGAAAAATCACCATAAATTTATAACCACGTTGTGATTATAATAAAACCTAATTATACATATTTATTATTCTTTTAACTAACTATGAAAATACAAAAAAATAACTAAATAGAAAGGTCATTGATGTTGGGTGCAATTTAGGTGGATGTTGCTAGCAACACCAGTGCCTGTCGATGACGCATGTCATGTCGCCATAACATGATGATGATGCAGTCTTTTGTTGTTGTGCGAAGTGACTGTGCGTTTTTGGTGTGCTCTCTGTTATTTTCTTCTGATCCGGCTTTTTCATTGAACTGATCTTACTGACTACGTTTACCTGGCTATAAATTGGACTCCGATTGCTTAACGATTATTAAACAAGAAAAACATTACAGTCTTACTATGTCGAAACGAGGGAAAACTCTAAACAGTCAATCTCGCGAACTAGTGCTGAAATTGTACAATTATTTTGGACGTGAATCAGTTAACGATGGGCCTCTTTTACCATTGAAACCACCGAGAGAACGCGTTGCCGAAGCATTGGGAATAGGGAAGAAGACAGTAACTCAAATTCTGAAAGAGAAATACGGACCATCAGGCTCAGAAGATAATACTTTACGTACACCGAAAAAACGAAAGAGGGACAAGAAAATTGTTGACGTTGATAATTTTGATGCTGCTGCAATTCGCAACCACATTTATGGATATTACTCGAGAAAAGAATATCCTACACGGGAAAAGCTATTGAGTTTGTTAAAAGGCGCAGGCTTATTTTTTGGAGGCAAATCGTCTCTATCAAAGGTTTTGAAATCGATTGGCTTTAGATTTAAAAAATCCGACAAGCGGAAAATCCTGCTAGAACGCTACGATATTATTTTGAAGAGAATAACATTCTTACGTCAGGTAAATAAAATTACGGATTGGGACAATGTCGTGTTTATTGACGAAACATGGTTGAATGCGAACCATACGGTTGCGCGGACATGGACCGATGATACAGCGGCCTCCACCTCAAAAGTTCCATCGGGAAAAGGAGCCCGACTTATTATATGTCACGCGGGATCAGCTTCTCAAGGTTTTATTCCAGACTGCCTCCTCGCATTCGCCTCTAAAACTACAACAGATTACCATGAGGAAATGAACTTTGATGTTTTTAAAGAGTGGTTTGAGAAGCTGCTAGTCAGCTTAGAAAACCCATCGAAAATTATAATGGACAATGCTCCGTATCATTCTGTACAAGTTGATAAACCACCAACTCAAGCAAATAAAAAGCAAGAAATTGTCTCGTGGCTGGTAAGAAATGGTGTGGAGGCAAGTCCAACTTTATTAAAAGTTGAGTTGTTAAATCTGGTAAAAGCAACTAAGCCGTCCAAGCTCCGCTATGTAATCGATGAACTAGCCCTAGAGCATGGACACGAAGTTATTCGATTGCCTCCCTACCATTGCCAGTATAACGCCATCGAGCTTATTTGGGCACAAATAAAGGGTCATGCAGCGCGGAACAATACTGAACCACCCTTCAGTACTGCTAAAATGATGACTCTGCTACAAACTGCATGTGCAGAAGTCACTACAGAAGACTGGCGAAAAGTCGTGGAGAAGACAAAGAAAATAATTTTACAAGATTTTGAACGAGATGTGAGAATAGACAATATTATTGAAAATGAATTAATAATATCTCTGAGTGCTGACAGCAGTGATGAAGATAGCAGTTCCGATAGTTCAAGTGAATAAAAGCAATTTTTTTGTTAAATTACGTAGGTACTTGTCTTATTTTGCTCCTTTAATTTATGAAAGAAAAAATGATAATGGGACAGGGATTCGCATGATCATTTTTAAAATTCACATATGTTTCAAGTCTGTATCGATTCATTCGATTCATTCATTTAATCGATGTTTTTAAGCAGGTCACCTCACTATGAATATAAAACTGACATCTGTCAAAAGTGACCTATTATCTTGTCCCTACTTTAGGTAGATGTACCTATTTGTAACCATTTTACGATGAACTGAAAAACAATAATTTTACAGGATCAGTTTAAAAAAAAACATATTTAATCAATTTGTTTTCTTATGTTCATGTAGGTACTCATTTTTTTCCTGTTTTGTCGAAAATTACTTTTTTTTCTTTCTTTATAAGGAACTAGCTGTCCCGCGCAACTTCGTATGCGTAATTTTCCCCGTTTTTGCAACATTTCACGTCGCTACTCCGCTCCTATTATTCGTAGCGCGATGTTATATAGCCTATAGCCTTCCTCGATAAATGGGCTATAAAACAAAAAAGAATTTTGCAAATCGGACCAGTAGTTCCTGAGATTAGCGCGTTTAAACAAACAAACTCTTCAGCTTTATAATATTAGTATAGATAACCCTTCTTAAAAAAAACAAATATAGTGGAGCGCTTTTTATCCTAGAATAGATAGTAGGTATACTACAACCGACAGGCATTTTCAAATTTACATTAACATGAACAACTTACAATAATTGACAAGTGATTGTCGCCTTTTAAAGTTAAATATTTATTAATAAAGCGTACGTTTAAATTTTATTTTTGGTTACAAATGAATTTACGAGAGGTATGCGCATAATTTTGTGATATTTTGTATGTATTTTCATATGTGACCAGTCAATCCGGTTGCCGACTGCATTAATTGATCCCTGAGGCAGAATCCCGCTGTGGTTGCATGTATTTCATTATAGGTATGGACCAACCAACCAACCATACAATTCTGTGTTTAAAAGTCAATTATTACGGGCTATTTAAATCGGACCACGTATGTTAATAATACACTTAGTTTTTTTCTACAAGTTACAGTAAAAATAGAGTCAGTAGAGAACTTAAACACAATTTGTTTGAACTTTTTTTAAATAAATCTCTAAAGCTATGAAAAATGCTCGGAATTTCTCTTCAATCAGAAATGAGGTGATCCGGCAGAGAACCAAAGTTATCGACATAGCCCACCGGATTAGCAAGCTGAAGTGGCAGTGGGCTGGCCATATTAGCCGAAGAACCGACAACCGTTGGGGTAAACGAGTTCTTGAGTGGAGACCGCGGCTCGGCAAACGTAGTGTAGGACGCCTTCAGGCCAGGTGGAGTGATGATTTACGCAAAACGGCTGGCAGGAGCTGGATGCGAGAAGCCGAAGATAAAACAAAGTGGCGTGCAATTGGAGAGGCCTATGTCCAGCAGTGGACTGCGATAGGCTGATGATGATGATGATGATGATGATGATGATGATGATGAAAATGAATGCCCTAATTTGTAAAAGTAGTGTACCTATATCCTTAATCTATTCGTTTCCATACTAATATTAAATATCCTATGTCCTACCTCGAGACTTAAACTATCTCCATACCAAATGTTACTTTTTTAAAGATAACTAGCAATGTGGAATTGAGTCCCACATTACTAGCAATCCTGTTAAACCCTCCAGCTAAGCTCAAAGGCTTGTGTTAGGAGTGGGTTCACGGCGGTAGTGTAATGGGTAGGATTCGAACTCGCGACCTCTTGATTGCGAGACCGATGCCTTAGCCATTAGTATGGATTATTTTACTCTAATTTAAGTCAATTTAAAGTTAATAATAACATGACTGACTTCGACATAATCTACTGCACCTGAATTACACTTCACTCATACTTACTTCTCAATACCTAATTAAGTAATTATAAATATAATATAATATATTATATTTATAATTACTTAATTAGGTATTGAGGAAATATAAGTATGTTCCCGTATAAAAATAAATAAGTCAATTAACTATATCTAGCCATTACATAGATAACGACTACTCAATATATTTTCCTTCGCAAGACATATCGATTAAATTGAATATAATTTAGCATCTCGATTTAATCTGAAGTTAGCTCACGGCTATGTGAAGCTGTCTGGACCCGACGTCTTCAGATTTGTTTTCGATTATAATGATAAAGTGTATTGTATTTCAAAATATAGTACTTACTTATAGTGCAGGCAGAGTAAACTTGAAGAGAATAACCTGGAATAAAAAAAAATTAAATTAAATTATCTGCTCGACACAACTATTTGGAGAGTTGTAAGAATATCGACAAACTAATACTAATGATATCCTCAATATTTATCAAAAGCCCAATAGTAAGGGGGCGTCCATAAATTACGTAAGGTGTTTTTTTAAATTTTCTGTCCTTCCTCCTCCTGTTAAGACTAGTAATCAATATTGCTGAGAGTTTAATTATAAGTGTAATAAAAATTTAACAATAGAATACTTAAATCGGATTAAATGGACCAAAACAGTTGTTTTGTGTTTCAATCAGAAAAAAAATGCGTGATATTTGTGAGACCACCCCTCTCTCCAACGTAAGATTAGATGAGACTTGACTCGATCCCCTCCCCCCCTTAAACATCTCACGTATTTTATGAACACCCCCTAACGTGTTCTGTTAGTATAATAATATATAATTTGCTACGACTATAGAAGCCAAAGCCTACTTGCTCAAAATAAATTAGGACCTTCAAATGATTTTTAAAACTCAGTCAAACATTAACACACTGCTTAACTTCAAATAAATTAAAGATATAGCCGTCCTAATCGCATTAGGTTCAAACCAACTTAGCGACCGTTCATACCAACTCAGGGACCGTTCAGATAAACTTGTAGGGTTTACAAACCAACCCTGGGGACGTCAGCCAGACGTTTCGGATGTCTTTTGTCAAGTCAGACTTAGGGGGTCCATTTGAGCGAGTGCTCACAGGACGTTAATCTCATTAGCGAATATTCAGAGGGCTGCACTGAAGCAAATTAACGCGACTCGGAAGGGCTGTTTGTGAACCCGTTTTGAGTGTCAGCTATATTTTTTTTAGTTAAAAAGTGAATGAGCTGCCAGATTTATGATGTTTATTTTTTTGTCGCTGTATTTTATTTTTTATTTTAGTGTAATTTAACCGCGAGTAGAGATGGTGAGGGTTTGTTCGTACTCCAATTAATCTTGGGCCGATTTAAAATTATCTTATATATAACTTTTATTTACGAAGTAAGTATAACGACTACCTAAACTAAGACTGTTCTTTTAGTCTCACAATAACTATCATTGTAGGGTGTCAATTAACCAACCTTTAAAAAAAAGCATAGGTACTGTTTGTTCGTAAGCTTTCGCGATTTGTACACATTATAGAATTTTATAAGCTACGGGTCTTATTCGCGTAAATATTTTATTTTAAGGCTTACGTTTCGACCGTATTGCAAGGGCCGTGGTCACGGGGAGGTACTTCTTTCAATTCATGAGGTTTATTATGGATATCATAGTGCGGTTAATAAATGCCTAATAACCGCTAGCCTTCCCGTACCTAAGCGCGAGTTTCTTTTACCACGGTTTTATAATCTGTGCCTAAATTGTTTCTTTACTAAGGATGTTACGGAGCTGATCTTATCGGAACTGAAGTCGGAGTCGGAATTTTAAAATTTGGTTTATCGGAGTCGGAGATGGTGGGAGAAGACAAATATGTTGAAATAAAGCTTAAGAAAATAAAATAATATGGTACAAATAAACATTATTCAGTCATATTAAAAGTGTGAAGGAAAAATTCGCTTGGCCGCGAATCAGCGATCATAAGGAATCCGTGAGAATTTTTCTTTCACACCTTTAACATGTAAATTAATAAATTAGCTTAATGGAGTGTCCGCCGGGCGCTAGGTACCTCCGATTACAACGTCCGATTTAAAAATAACGGAGTCGAAGTCGGAGGTGTAAAATCAATCGGAAGTTACGACCTTTCGAAGTCGGAGTCAAAGGTCCGTAGCATCCCTGGTCTTTACTATGAAACACTATCCCAATAGATATACAAGGCACTAGTTGCCCAACAGTTCCCCGCGAGCAGTGATTTTGCAACCACTCAAAATCATAGCTTCAACTAAGACTCCGTAATAATGAGTGATAAAAATCAAGCGAGGGTAGTTTCCGAAACCCGCGCTTCACGGAGGCAATGCTGAGCTGAACTAGTCTACCCGTGACCACGACCTTTGCAATACGGTGAAAACGTCGGGCAATAAACAAGGTATTTTACCTTAAATTATTCTCGCGATTAAGACCCGTAATATTTTTATAATTTAACTAAGAACACTACAAAACGTTTGTACATTTATTAGCTTCCTACTCCTTTATTGACGCATTTCCCGAGCATGACAAGTTCCTACATCATTCACTGAGTCATGCATCCGGACGCTCACTCGTAAAACATACAAAAACTGGGAACTCCAGTGAAAACAAGCAGTTCAACTTGTAAAGAGTTTCCGTAGTACGACAGAATTATGAGCCAAGTTTACTTTTAACTGCAGAAAATAGTCTGAGGGGAGAAAACAAAATATATTACTTCAGGTAAATTGGAACGCATCTTTAATGTCCGCCATCTTTAAAATTTGCGAGTCATGCTCCGTGTTATAAAACTTTTTCGATTGTAATTGGTAAATCGGTAATCTTTGATTCACAATTTTTAATGAATGATTCAGATTTATTACTTACTCGTTTTAAACAATTTTAATTAATATCTTTGAAATCTATTGTTGACTATATCGTTTCATTGAATATCGTCGTATGTAAAATGAGTGACCTTTGTGTATTAGGTCATAAAAGAATAAGGCGACTACAGACTAGCGTTTTTTTCTATACATACGGTCGTCGTAGTACGTCAACCAGCATATTCCGGCGTGTTCGCACGAATGGTGGTGGAACATGGTCATGGATTCTAACTATTCTCTATCTCCGGCTTTACCTATTGCTTTGCGAACTAGGCATTAAATGTACAATTAGAAGAATGACGTATCACAAACGTCGCTTTTGCTTCATAAGTAAAAAAAGTTTTTTTTTTTAGGAAATATTGCTTTGCGTTAGATATTCGCCGTCGACTGAGAAGACGAAAAAGATGCCAATATTGCATAAAGACTGACAACCGGTCAGTTTAATACACTTTACGTAGAACTTCGAAATCATTCTAAGCGATTCAAAAATCACTTCAGAATGGCTTTTAGCATTGTGTTATACGAGCTTATAAGCGCGACAACGTTCGTACGAGTTGCCCGTGTGGCATAATACGCGTCTATACACGCCTGCATCATCAAAACGAGCTTAAACACGCTTAAAAAATGCTAGTCTGAAACCGCTCATAGACTTGACAGCTCTTAATTGAAATTGCGTTGACACTATTTTTAGAATCTGGGCATCATATTACCAAACCAAACACCGAATAAAGGCCCCACTTAGCAATTTTACTTGGATCGTAGAATTAAACATTTCGTGATGTGGTTAAATGTCATGAAATGGTGGTGTTTCATGATATGCCCGACTAAAACTGACCATATCGTTTAAACGACAACGTTTAGGCACCTGTCCGACAAACGGCGAGAAAAAGAGTTTGTTGTTATGAAACATATGTACGAATAATTAAAAATAGATTTGCTGCACTTCCTGGGTAGACACAAAGAGTTTTGTGGTGTAAACAACAATTCCAAGGACAACAAAGAAAGCATTACAAGTAGGTAGCGCTATTACAATTTATTGCCACGATTTTCTCGGACAAAGCTCCAGTGTAAATAGATACAGGGATTCGGAGTTTACTTAGCTATATTTTAAACAAATTCGTTTGTGAATGGAGATTCTAGAATACGTTTTAAACGGTTATGTTGGTGCAAAGAAAATATGTTTTTTTGAATGTCTCTTGAGTATATGACTAGCCGAATTACCAGAGAGAATTAAAAACGAATCTGCTATAGAAATAAAATTTAAAAAAAATACTACAAAAAGGCTATTACATCGTAAATTATTATCTAAATGACAAACAATTATCTAAATAATTTAAATCTATACTAATAATATAAAGCGAAAGAGTTTGCTTGTTTGTTTAGGAATTACTGGTCCGATTTGAAAAATTCTTTTTTTGTTGGATAGCCCATTTATCGAGGAAGGCTATAGGCTATATAACATCGCGCTACGACTAATAGGAGCGGAGCAGCGATGAGAAATGTTGCAAAAACGAGGAAAATTTACGCATACGAAGTTGCGCGGGACAGCTAGTAGGTACAAGAGGCTACATAGATAACATCCACCTCTCTTCTAACTAGATTTAAATATAATTAGGTATTGATATAGGCTTATAGGATATTGAGTATTTATAAATGTAGTAGGACAAATCACACGGACCCACCGTATGATTTGAACCCGTGTTCCGGTAATCCGTGTCCGCGAAAGATGTCTATTTGTATGTATTTTTCATTGCTGCTCCGCTCTTATTGCTCGTAGTGTGATGTTATATAGCCTTACAGCCTTTAGTTAAATGGACTATTCGGTATTAAAATAACTTTTGAATTCGAACCAGTAGTTCCTGAGATTATTGCGTTCAACCAAACAAACTCTTCAGCTATATAATATTAACTAGCTGTCCCGGCGAACTTCGTCTCGACTCTTTTTTTTTTGTAAACGGGTTCAATTGTGAATTTAAACCATCCTCGAATCCCCTTGAACACACACAAAAAATTTCATCAAAATCGGTCCAGCCGTCTAGGAGGAGTTCAGTGACATACACACGCACACAAGAAATATATATACAGGGTGTATTTTTGAAACGGGTCAGTAAGGGCAAGTACCTTAACCGTTGCAGTTACAGCAAAACGTTCTTAGAAGACCTTCCCTAACTTTTTGACATACTTTGAACTGCATTCACAGATTTTGTAAAAAACTTACAGTTGGCAAAAAAAATGCAAAAAGTCCAAAAAATTTTTTTTTATGCCAATCGATTCTATTTTATGTGGGGATCAAAAAACTCTATGAAACCATTTTAGCTTTCAGTACTAGAAAAGACAGAAATCTCCAAAAACGTTTCCCATACATTTCCTACGGAAATATGATAAATCAACTCGAAACTCATAGGACAGGTAAAATTTTAAACTTTTTTAAATAAAAAAAATCATTTAAACATTTTAAAAATTGGTTTATGAAATAAATTGCTCAATATGATTTCCATTTTCACGAATACATAAGTCTATCCTTTTTTGCACTGAACGAATGGCGGCTAATAATGTTCTGGGATGAATATTACGTAAAATGGTCATTAATGCATCCTTGAGCTCTTGAACACTGGCGTACGTCGTCTTATACACCTCGTTTTTCACGAAGCCCCATAAAAAAAAATCAAGTGGTGTTAGATCGGGGCTACGAGGTGGCCACTGTGTTGGACCATGTGTACCTATCCACTGTGTACCGAATAGGCGGCTCAAATTGGAACGTGAAAGGTGACTGTTATGTGGCGGAGCACCATCTTGTTGAAAATGAACTTTTCGCAATTCCGACAGGGGCCATTCGTCCATCTCGTTTTCAAGATGGTGTAAAATGACTTCATTATACATGGCAGAATTCAGTTTCCCTTCATAAAATTCCACCATTATAACTCGATTGGACATTATACCACACCAACAGTTGAATGAGAAGCGAACCTGATTATGACTTGCCGTAACTCTTAGTGGATTTTCTTTGGACCAATAGTGGTGATTTTTTCTGTTGTACATACCGTTATTGGAAAAATTCGTTTCGTCTGACCACAGTATGTAATTTAAAAATTCATGATCTCTGCTTATTTTTCCTCTTAGCCACCTGCAAAAAGTAAGCCTTCGAACATCATCACCCGGATGTAACACTTGAACTATGCGCCCATATCGATAGCACTTGTAGCCGTATTTCTTCCATATCTTTGTCACAAGGGAGTGGGATACACCTACTTCAAAGGCGACATGCCTGGACGATACCTCTGGATATGCTTCGACATAAGTCAGAACCGCAATCTCCGTGTCCATGTCCACACGAGGCTGCCGCTTTCTTTTGAAAGAACCCTGCAATTCCAGGTTTTTCAAAAGATTTCTAATAACCTTTCTTGTTGGCACATGTCGCAACGGATACTTATTGCGGTACCACACTAATGCAGCTCCCGCATTTCGATTATTGACAAAATACGCTTCTAATAAGTCAATTTTTTCACGATTAGAAGACATTTTAGCGAAAATCCTTAATTAATAATAACTCATACGAAGTTTCTCAGCTGACACACAGATTTTCGAATGAAATTCGAAATTTGAAGGTAAAAATTATTTTTATTTACTTTACAGTCAATTCTACCCACTTCCTGGCCATAACAAAAAGTTCGACCATCGTAGAAATTTGTTTCTGTTGCCGAAATGTATGGGAAACGTTTTTGGCGATTTCTGTCTTTTCTAGTACTGAAAGCTAAAATGGTTTCATAGAGTTTTTTGATCCCCACATGAAATAGAATCGATTGGCATAAAAAAAAATTTTTTGGACTTTTTGCATTTTTTTTGCCAACTGTAAGTTTTTTACAAAATCTGTGAATGCAGTTCAAAGTATGTCAAAAAGTTAGGGAAGGTCTTCTAAGAACGTTTTGCTGTAACTGCAACGGTTAAGGTACTTGCCCTTACTGACCCGTTTCAAAAATACACCCTGTATAAAGATAGATATGATAATAAAACAGACAAAAAACTTGTACCAAAAACAAATATTTCCGTTTTAGTAGTAATAAAAACGTCAGCAAAAAGCGGTTTGCGTCACAAAAAGCGTTGGTAACCACCGTGCATGGGGTGGCATGCACTTAGGGGGTAACATCCCCTAACAAAAGACGGCTGGCAACGCATTTGTATCGATTCGCACCCGACTGGCCCTTTACATTGTTATAAAATGATGTTTGTGTTTTGAACATATCTGAATTTTAATAATTTGCTTAAACCCAATCAGTACTTATCTAAAATCAACTTGGATGCAAAAAAAAATATTTTATATTACTTTTTGACGTGATAACGTCTTATAAATCGATGACCGGGAGCACGCACTAAAAAGTGTGACGGTTCGTCACGTTCCGTCTGCCAATAGGCAGAAGTATTGTGGCCGTCGGGTGCAGCGCGCGCATGCGCCCGGGTCCACTAAAACTGTCACAGGCATGATTGTTTATTACAATGGCATCAATGTTTTGGCGATTGCAGCGACATAGGATACAATCACACTAATATTATAAAGGCGAAAGTTTGTGAATATGTGAGTGTGTATGTTTGTTACTTCTTCACGTCTAAACGGCTGGAGCGATTTTAATAAAATTTGGTATGGAGTTAGCTGACACCCTGAAATTAACATAGGCTAGTAAACCGCGGGTAACACCGCGGGGCACAGGTAGTTGGAAATAAAAAAAAGCTGTCACAGGCATGGTTGCATAATAGTTACAATGTCATATATGTTCGTAAACTTTCGCGATTTGTACACATTATTGAATTTTATAAGCTACGGGTCTTAACCCGTGACCACGACAGAGCTGCGCCCCGCGGTGTTACCCGCGGTTTATTAGCCTATGTGTTAATCCAGGGTGTCAGCTAACTCCATACCAAATTTAATTAAAATCGGTCCAGCTATTTAAACGTGAAGAAGTAACAAACATACACACTCACACACTCACAAACTTTCGCTTTTTTTTTTAAATAAAGATAACTAGCAATGTGGGATTGTGGTCCCATATTACTAGCAATCCTGTTAACCCCTCCAGCTAAGCCCAATGGCTTGTGTTAGAAATGGGTTCACGTCGGTAGTATAATGGGTAGGATTCGAACCTACAACCTCACGCTTGCGAGACCGATGCCTTAGCCATTAGGCTACCGCCGCTTAATTTTAGTGTGATTAGTATGGATCTGTTACCACTCGCCTTGAGAACTCGCAGCCACTTAACTTCAGCTAGCCTAACCGCAGCAGCATGATTAGGAGACCGCAAGTAATTATAGTCATCTATTTCAATTGGTCCACCGTCATGAAGCCGCAGTAGCTTAATGGCTAAGACATCGGACTCGCAATCGTGAGGTCGCGGGTTCGAATCCTACTAATTATACTACCGACGTGAACCCGCTCCTAACACAAACCATAGAGCTTAGCTGGAGGGTTAACAGGATTGCTAGTAATGTGGGACCAACTATCTTACATTGATAGTTATATTTATTTTTAAAAAATGACACTCAGGAACTAATGTTTTGACTGCCTCTGTGGCGCGGTGGGAGTATGTCCGACTGCTACGCAAGAGGTCGTGGGTTCGATTCCCACCCAGGATAAAACTTTGTGTGATGAGCACGATGGTTTATTCTGTGTCTGGGTGTTATTTATCTATAATATGTATGTATTTAGAAATATATTTATCAGTTGTCTAGTTACCATAGCAAAAGCTTTGCTTAGTTTGGAATCAGATGACGTTGTGTGAGTTGACCCAAGATATTATTATTATAGATATTATTATTATAATGTAAGAGAGATGAATATAAGTAAGTTGTAATGTATGCATTTCAAATGAGAAGATAATCGCGATCGCGGCAAGTTCACTCTGTACTTGTCAAAATTGTACCGCTAGCAACAAAAACTCCCAAGTCGGGTAAAGTACGTATGTGTATAGTAATGGAACGGACGTAATATTTATTTTCTTTGAACTATGTACCTAACATTTTTCTTTATTTAAATATTATTAGTATTCTTTATTATTTAAAAAACACTAAACAGAAGTAAGTAAATACGCAAAATATGTATTTACTTTAGTGGTCTTTCAGTCAGACGTGATATTTTTTTTAACTAAAACATATCTATAATAATAAATACTAAAATACAGATAGTTCATTAGAGTAGGTAGGTACTTCAGTGTAATACTAATGATACCTTTTTACGAATCATTTGATTGCTGACCTTACGTCATACAATGAAGTTGCAGTCGTAATGCGAATCAAAATGTCATCATGACAGTTGTTAACTCATTTGAAACGCATAGTACTTCAAAATACTTTCATTGCTGTGATAAATACTTTGAAAACCTCATTGAGTTATACAAAAATAGAGATTTAATCTCTATTTTTGAACTCACAACTCACTTTATACGTTTTTCGTTTTAGCTTCTTCCAACAATTTCATCAAAATCTGTTCAGTGACTTTGACGTCAATGTACTGTACACGCGCCACCTAAGCTTGCTTGTCTGATATTCGCGCGTAAGCGCACAACTCAAATTTAGATATCGGAGGGGATGAAGGAGACGGGCGGGGAACGACGCCCCTGCGCGGAACTACATTCGAATACAACTTCACAAACGCAAACTTAAGTGGCGCGAACTGTACCTACCTACCTATCTAACGAATGCACTGCATACAATGACATAGTATGCAGTCAGCCACATATTAACATATAAAAACAATTAATGGAGATTAACTATTTTCAGTAAACAGATAACACGATCTTGACTCTTATCAGGTCAATCAAATGATAATACAACACTTGTATTGAAAAAACTTCCTGAAACAATAGCGCTGAAGCTCTACGCATCGCTGGACAACTACTCATACGTTATTCACCGAATTCTATAGCACTATGTTATATACTATCAGCAACAGAAGTCATACATTTTTTATTTAAATTGATTAAATTATTTGACACGATTTATGGTCTAATTTTAATCATTTATAATCACTTGTCCTGACTGACTGAATGATACATCTACGCAGAGTATAAACCACAGAAATTTTGGCAGTTGAGCACTTAGAAAGGATTTTTTGGAAATTAGTCCCCCAAGGGGTTAAAATAGGGGCTGCAAGTTTCGATGAAACTCCGTCAGATTAGAAGTTAGATCTGTTAATTTTCGTATTTAGCTTTTTAGTTTAATATAAAGAAACGCATGTTTCAGCGTTTTTGGAAAATCAACCCCAAAACAGTAAATATAGGAGTTGAAAGTTTATATGAAACTCATTTTGCAGTGTTTTACTTCAAATATAGCCCTATCCAAAGACTTTTGTAGCCGTCTGTCCAATGATTCAACTACCAAGGTCGCGTCGTATGAAGCTAATGATGAAGTGGGTGTCCGCGATCATGTATATAAACCTGGTTTACTAAACCACTGTAAGTAGTGCAATATGGCGTCTGTTACTGTTTGTGTGTTGCTCATCTGTGTCCTGGCAGGATGTGGCGCGGCTCCCAGCGACCGTAAGTAGCTTTAATAAGTCTTATTCTTCTTCAATCTCCTATTATATCGGTTACGGCGGCTAATCTCATAGAGACGAGCGAACTACGTAGGATATATTATAGTGCCCAAGTTTACTTTGTGCCTAAACGTAATTGCACTCTCCTTTAGCTTGCTCTCATTTCCAAAAGGAAGAACGAACGACTGAAGAGATATTTGGCGCAGGACTGACTCTGTGTAGTGTTGTTTGAGGCATGGAGAGGTGAAACTCATTTAACAAACCGGCTGTGATAACGTTGCTAAATCTCGTTGACCTCTTTTGGATATTTCCTAAAATCTCCAATTTGAATCAAATCGCGGTGTGTGCGTAAAAATACTAATCTATACTAATATTAGAAAGCAGAAGAGTTTGTTTGTTTTAACGCGGTAATCTCAGGAAGTTATGATCCGAATTGAAAAAATATTTCACTGTTGGATAGCCCACTTATCGAGGAAGGCTATAGGCTATATAACATCATGCTACGATCAATAGGAGCGGAGCAGCAATGAGAAATGTTATAAAAGCTGGGACAATTTACTTAGACGAAGTTGCGCGGGACAGCTAGTCAATAATAAATACCTACTTTACATTCGATTTCCTAATCCAATATGACTGATATGACACATTAGGAGCGAGACTGGCGATTCCAGTGACACAACGTACTCTATTAAACAAGGTGGGATGATATTTTTAGGAATAGGTTACCCATCCTTTGTTCTGGTGTGTGTCCATTCCGTCCTGTGCTAAAAGTGTGAGTTGTTTTTACGTTAAGGAGATCGAAACGTTTATCGCGTTTGACGCTGGTTAAGAGTTTGGAGCAGGCCAATCGGAGCTCTAAACGTCAAACGTGTTGATCGCGTTAACTTAAAACCAACTCGCACTAGCCTTATTGATCGTTTGCTACTAAAGTCACGGGGCCCTTTATCACAGTTTTTTTTTATTTATATGTAAGCAAATGACTCCATTCCACCTGATGTTAAGTGAAAATAGAGTCCAAACGCAAGGCCAGATAGTACAGCACTATGTGCAGCACTGACTGTCCTTAACTTGCTCACCTGCAAGGTGCTTCTTTACGCCTCTTTTGAAAGACCCCATGTCGCAGATAGGAGGGAACACTTGTGCTGGTAGGGAGTTTCAATTTTTGGATGTGCGGCAGAGAAATGAGTCACTGAATTTCTTTGTTCGGGATGAAATTATGTTAGTGTCAGTATATACGGACCTAAGATGCTCTATAAATTAGAGTGTAGGTATTCAGTAGCTTATGTCAGTGACTGTACAAAGTGAACAATCTATAAATAACCTAAGATCGTTCAAGTGGAATTTACCTTCCAGGAAACTTCGGAACGTCTCCCTTGGAATGAAACAAAAGCGTTTTATTTTAGAGAATTGGAATTCAGTTTCGCTTTGTAACAATAAGTTAGAAATAATGGGACGTTTGATGACTTGTTCTTCTAGGTGGTATGGAGAATTGGGAGGAGGGGTTTCCAATTCTATCTGATGCTATTTTTATTGTAAGAGATCAATTTTCTTAATAGAAAAAAGACATGGGATGTTACTCGTAGCTTTCGTTCACGACTTTCGGCAAGTGTAGATTAATGAAGAAAGTTTCAATACGAATACTAGGTCCGGAAGATGGGACTTGCCTTGTACTACAGTAGGTTTATTAATACAAGCTATTTTTTTTTATAAAGATAACTAGCAATGTGGGGTTGTGGCCCCACATTACTAGCAATCCTGTTAACCCCTCCAGCTAAGCTTGTGTTAGGAATGCGTTCACGTCGGTAGTATAATCGCCAGGATTCGAACCCACGACCTCACGATTGCGAGACCGATGCCTTAGCCATTAGGCTACCGCCGCTTCTTTCTTCTTATTTGATATCTAGTTGAAGACTGACAAGGAATAGCGTAGTTCATAGGCATTTAGGCAAGCTCAATTCGTTTAGACAAGCATGCTACGCGTTCATCTGCAGGAACTTATGGTCTACGTGAGTTTTTCTTTTATAAACCTATAGCGTTGCCAGCGTCCGGATAAAGCCGGACATATTGCTTTTTGATTGCGTGTCCGGCCAAAACAAACGGTGTCCAGCTTGTCCGGCTTTTTACATTTCGCAAACGAGCGAGCGCCGATCGGTGGCCGAACAGCGGTTTTGTCGTATCTACTCGTACCTATTAATAGTGAGACACAAAATCCTCAATTATGTAGGGTATCCGGCTTTTTTACCCAAATGTCCGGTCAAACTGGATTGTCAGTCCAGCCAAACTGGCTGGCAAATCCGACTATTAGGTTTGGCGACCTGGCAACCCTATTTATATACATTTTGTTGAGTGTCATAGGTATGTTGTACTCAATAATATCTTCTCATAACAGTATAAAATTACAGATTACACTCACAAACTACCTATATGTATAAATACATAATAGCCGTAATTGGTTTATTTATGAACAATCTCAGAATTAAATGAGACTACCGTCTCGCACGCAACGTGTGTCAATTTATTTTGTAAGTGTTGTGAATTACTTCAACTGCTCGCGAGGAGGTGCCTTAACGGCAATTTAAAATGACAAAGTAATCGTTCTTGAAGAACAGTTTTCGATTATAAGCAACAATCTGAAAGATCTTTGATGTGATGCCTGCCTATCATTGTATATCTATAAAAAAATACAGTCACTTAAGGTCACTTATTATCAAGCAACTACTGAGTAGGTAGATGTTCTCACTGGAGGACACACTCGACAAGTCACTAATAAATTCTCCACACATCTGCTTATAGTACTGAAACTGATTGCAGATAATAAACAGAAAAAAAAAAAAAAAAAAAAAAAAAAAACTTAAGGTCACTTATTATTATGGTACTGACACACTGAAAAGGATAGCAATAATATTGATATAATGATATCCTTTTTATTTCGTACATGACGTCATGATGTCCTTGGTATGTCATTTGTTTTTTTTTTTATTTTATTCTTAAAATAATGAGTAAGTTTACTTAGTCTATGCGTTACGATAACCTCCTTGCAATAAATACTCTATTTTTTTTGCAGGAAACCAAGTAGTTTATAACCATTGACGTATAGACCTGGAATGCGCCATAACCTCTCAAAATTAACCACTTTCTAGAAAGAGATAACGTTACTTTATGGACAATACTGTCAAAGAGACAGGGACGCACGAGCTTTTTCTCTCTTTCACAAATACAATCACAATATTTACTTTTTAATTGAAAGGACAATGTTCAATAACTCATTCATTTGTAAATTTTTAATGCATCTTGGACAATTTTAAAAGTTTGTATTATGCGGTTGTGCCTAATCCTATAGAAAATGGTCCGATAATACCTACTACATTTACCAAATTCTGTGTATTAATATGTTTTAATTGCCGTATAAAAAAGATTATTTATGTATAGGTAGGTAGTTACATTATGAATACGATACACGTGACTGTACAGAAGTAACAAAAATCCTTGTAATAATGACATCGTACAAAATTCAGTGGAACATGATCCACAGTTCCAATTATTGAAAGGAGACCGTGATGAATTATATGAGTTGACGTGCCGTAAAATTATATTCGTCACAATAATACCTAGTGTTGTTATAATCACACTTACAGTATCCGCTGAATTTACAGATGAGAATAACAGATAGCCACGAATGTTACTAATGCAGTAAGTGAATACATAAATATACTCCAAATCATAGTCGGCGAATAACTATGCATAGCCATAGAAGCCAAACCTAATCTCAATTTAGGTATTTCTACTTACTTGTATCAATATTTATTATGACTACATAATACATATTGATACAAGTACAGCATGAGACATAAGTTGGTATAAAGGCATCTCGCTTTTAACTACCTACCTAGAAAGTACATCGAGTAGTGTTCCAAGTATTACTGGCAGGTATTAACTTAAACATGACAGTGAATAAACCACATTCAAATACATAAACAAACTATTCTATTCTCCAACCCTAGCATAAGTTAAAGGGGGAGACGTATAAATAAGTTGTTGCATAAACTTGACGAAAACTTCACTGAGGCGAGAGAGATAACCTCTAATATACTTCTTTATGGAACCACCCTTTGATAGAGAAATATATTACAGACCCGAACAATACTTCAATGCAAGTTCGTTTGTGAAAAGGGTTGTACGAACCTCGGCCTTTGCAATCGTGAAGGTCTAAAGCTAAATAAATTGTTCCACAGTAACTTTATGATCTCCGACCTTGCCGTACGTAATGGAGAAATTTTGTTTGACATGGACTTTCCACTGCTGGCAACTCAAAATAAATTATTTAATTTAAAAAAAACTTAATCAGTTCGACCTTAAATCTCGTTTCCCAATGGGGAATCGACAATCTGGTCGGATTCAATGCCGCCAAAACGCAGGCGTGTCTCTTCAGTGCGAAGAAAAATCAATTTGACCTGACTTTCACTTTCCGTGGTGTGTCTCTGTTACCGACAACCTTGATCTCCTGGTCATAAGGTTAACGTCTAGAATTGTGCACAAGTTGCTGCCAAGAAACTGGGCATCCTAAACCAGGTGAAGAGATACTTCTCTCCAGAACAGCTTCTTACTTTACGTAAAGCGTCAAGTTCTTGCATAGAGTACTGTTTTCACTTGTGGGATGACTGGGCTAAGTACCAATTGGCCTCACTAGACACAGTTCAAAGCAGAACCATTAGGTTTATAAACGACGAAGCGTTGACTGAAACAAGCTCCAACTAGGTCTGCTTGTCAGTGTTCTACAGATTGTACCAAGGGGAGTGTTCAGAAGAGCGCCATGCACTGATCCCGCTGTCTCCTTTCCATCATTAGAAATCTAGGCGCATTGCAGGCTGCTATACCCACCTGTCGCACAAAGCGGTACGCTTCACTGTACAGCTAAAGTGTGGAGCTCCGACGGCTTCAGTGCTTCCAATTAATTATAACCCGAACACTTTTAAGACTAGAGTGCATAGGCATCTTCTGGATGCGCTCGTTCCATCGTAGGTCTTATCAATGCTTTCCATCAGGCATGATCGAAGCCAAGAGCAAGCCCATATTTTATTAAAAAAAACAACTTTTGCCACACATTCATATGGATAGTAAAACTGTGCCTTTGCGCAGTAGTGGATTGTCCTAAAGCTCAAAACACCTCATAGCTACCTTACTCGGCACTTTGTGCGGAAGGCTCTTATGTCAAAAAAATAAAGCGTCACTTTAACAAACCATCGACAATTAACAAAATATAAAAATAATAAGACGTCATAGCACCTCTTATAGTTTATTTAATGATCTTAATTAAATAGGTATTTAAAATTAAATCAACCTAATAAAACGTTTTCGGAAGCGAGTAACTCAATGATGCCGGCATTATCCTTGTTCCTAATAACCTATTACTTTTAATAATTTAATTCCAATTTGTTGTTTGTTTATATTAATAAATAAGTAAAAAAACTAGCTAGGTACGTCCGCGCCACAGCGCGCCGTCGGTGCCCCCGAAACACACAAAGCAAATGAAATAAAACTAAACTGAACCGTTCAAAATCGAAGTTTATAACAGCAACGGCACTGGCAAGTAATTAATGAAAATATTTCGTTCAAAAAACTAGAACTACAACCTCAAAAGCTAGTCCAATCCATCTTCACAACTAAACCAGTTTAACCACGAAAATATTCTTGTAATTGATTGAACATTTACAATCAATTTTTTATCTTACCTCTTTAAATATATGGTGCTTTTTAGATTGAGAAAAGAAGACGCGTCCGGTCCAGCATTCTTTTGTAATTATTGGGGAGAAATGTATCAAAGGTGCACATGATAATGTATGAAGTTTGATGTCGAGAGTTTGTAATACAGTAGGTACTTGACAGTAATAGAGTTACATTATTAGATGATCAGAAATCGATAAGCTTTATGAACTCCCTATACAATATCATCGATATCTTAGATTAAATCTATTGTTGTTGTATTAATTCAAAGTTAAACGAGTTTACATTATGAGAATCCCTACTTAAGAAACTTATAACTATTTCAATTATGGAAAGCTAAAAACAACTTTTTTTACACAAAAACATCTAGCCGACTTCCATCACTGCCTCTGTGGCGTGGTGGCACTGTTTCCGACTGCTACCGCAAGAGGTCGTGGGTTCGATTCCCATACGGGACACCACTTTGTGTGGTCCACAAATTGTTGTTCCAAGTCTGGCTGTACGTTGTGTCCGTGACTTTTGTGTTTGTAAAGTCCCCCGCGACACAGGGCTTGTACCCTAGGGCGGGAGTCGTCTTTTTTAAAAAAAAAAAAAGAAAAGAAAGCTACGTTGGTTTACTGGCATTTATTGAGGAGTTTCGTTGTCTATCTCCGAAATTCATCATCAGAATTTTATGATATGGGACCATTCCGGGATAAACCACTTTCGAACAAAAAAAAATATCTCGGAAATCCGTCTACACATTAAATATTATGACGGAGTTATACCCGAACATACATTCAAAAACGAATCCAATCAATTTGCAGATCAGGCAATAATCTGTCTTAAGTATAGAGATTTGAAAAATTGATCCACCAATTTTAACGAGCGTCAAAACCCTCACAGAGCAAGTACAAAAATGAATAGTTTCCTTCATAGGCCTCATTACACATTTTTGACAATCAAGGAGACGGTACAGCTGTCAATGTTGTAACGAATAAATGTATTTTTCTTTCTTTTCTATCATGTGTGTGTGTGTTTACTAGCCAGACAAAACTACACAATAAGAGTTCACTTGGAGTTGTAAAAATGGCGGCAAACTGAATTGCCATTATTTTTACTGCTCCAAGTTTAACGAGTATAACTTGTAAGAAATTAATTGAATACTTACGTTATAATTGGATAAGAACGAGACTTTGTGCAACTAAAATGTACAATAAATACTTGACACTGGCAGAAATTAGCCGTTAAAACGGCTAGATTGCCATAAATTCAAAGAAGAAGAAGAGTTCACTTTTCAATAATATTTCAACACGTCGCGTCGATTAAAAATAAGGTATTTAACTATCTTCAAACCTTCCACAAGAAACTCCAGAACAAGCTACCCCATTTATAAGAAACGTAATTATGTTTGTTGACGCCTCTTATCCCGAACAAAAAAACCTTTGCCTTACCTGTGCGTAAAAATGGGCCATAATAATAATTTAAAAACACGCTTCGAGATTTTTTTGTGGGCATTCTCACCCCGGAATACCCAAATCAGAGTTAATTATAAAGGAGAACAGATTGGAAGTAATATAAGAACATTTAGTTTGTTGAATCTATGGATACTAGAGATGTGCCGATTAGTAGGTAAAGACAATTAGTCATTCATGAAATAGACCTATTTTCAAACTTCCGAAGATTTAAAAAAAATATTAAGCTGTTGCCATAGACGTATAGACCAGGACTGCGCCATCCCTTCCAATTAAAAAGTAAATATTTACTGCAAAACGTGAAAGAGAGAATAAGCTCGGCCTATGACATGCATTGTTGTTTTGACTGCCTCTGTGGCGCGGTGGGAGTGTATCCGACTGCTACGCAAGAGGTCGTGGGTTCGATCCCCACCCAGGATAAAACTTTGTGTGATGAGCACGATGGTTTATTCTGTGTCTGGGTGTTATTTATCTATAATATGTATGTATTTAGAAATATATAAGTATGTTTATCGGTTGTCTGATTTCCATAGTACAAGCTCTGCTTAGTTTGGGATCAGATAGCTTTGTGTGAGTTGTCCCAAGATATTATTATTATTATTATTATTGTCCACAAAGTAGCGTTGTCTCCTTCTAGAGAGTGGTCAATTTTGTGAGGTTATAGCGCAGTCTTCATTTTTACGTCAATGGCTGTAGCAAAATATAATCTCGACAGTTTAAGCCATTGACGTAGAGAATAGGACTGCGCCATAACCTCACAAAACTGATCACCACCTCTAGAAAAAGACAACGCTACTTTGTGGACAATACCTGTCAAAGACCGCTCGAGTTTATTCTCTCTTTCACGCTTCGCAGTCAATTTTTACTGTTTATTTGAAAGGAATGGCGCAGTCCTGGTCTATATGTTAATGGTTTAAGCATTCGATATATATAAGATCATCCTCAACTTTAAAAAAAAATCGGAAGCCATTGAGCGCACTTTTAAATTCAAATTTGCTGTTTTCATATTCAGTGACCCGATAGCCAGGCGATTTATTCATATTTCTATGCTTAAAATAAGGTGATTGAAATAGAATTGTATCCTACATTACGATTTTTTAAAAGTCATCAACCAAACGTATTATATGATTTATAAATTCAGTTTCGATTTTCTAACACACCTAAATGATAAGTCCTTAAATGCATTATTAATTGAAATTTAAATATAATATAGAGACTGGAACTCTTTATTTATAGTTAATCGTCAAAGTCAAAACCATTCTTGACCCTAGAAAGCCCTAAACAAAGGTAGTCATTTTACAGCCGGTTAGTCGGCCAAAGTCATAGCCGGCTCATCTCTAATGGATACCACTCGAAACAGTTATTTAAAATGGTAATGGCCGAATTCACGGGAGTCCATTTGTGTTATCTAATTCATTAAATCAATGGATTTGTGAGCTGTTATCCTTAATTTGGCTCATAAAACGGAAGGCGAGGAGATGATCGCTTTTATTTTGTTATGTAACCAACAGTTTGATCACGAAACACCGATTGAACAAACTTAGGGATATGTTCCGATATGCGCTGGAGCGCTGGAAGGTGTGACGTCAATTGAGTATACTGCGAAGCAGGCTGTTCCTTTATACAGTGCGATCAACGTATCTAGGCCGGACTGAAGTAGGCGACAAGTGGTTGCGCAGATGCATTTTTTGGAAGTAAATGGTGACAGGAAGCGGGGGGCGGGGGCGGTAACTAAACCAAGAGGATTAGAGATGCGATTACGCATTACATTGTCGTAATTAGTATTACTAATTCATGTTTTATTGTGATTATTTTGGTAAAGAAATTGTTTTTCAAAGTTTTTTTAATAAATACTGTAACTGTTCTAAATTTAAACTTTTATGAACTCATTTAAATAGTGTTTTTATATTGTTAAATGAAAATGTTGTTAGTATTTTTAATCGATTAATCGTTTTCGTAAGTAATTTTAGGGTCGCATCTCTATGACATGCGCGAAAGTGATAAAAACCTAACTTCAATCCGGTCAAGATACGTTGATCGTACTGTACTATGCGTTTCAAATGAGTTGATAACTGTCATGATGACATTTGGTTTCGCATTGAGACTGCAACTTCATTGTATGACGTAAGGTCAGCAATGAAACGATTTGTAAAAAGGTGTCTTTAGTATTACACAAAAGTACCTATCTACACTAATGAACAATCTATATAAACACTGTATTTTACTATTTGTTATGTTTTAGTTAAAAAAAACATTACGTCTGACTAAAAGGCGCCTAAAGTGTAGAATATTCTTATATTTTGCTTATTTACTTATTTCTGTTTGGTGTTTATTAAATAATAAAGTATACTAATAATATTATAATAAAGGAAAATGTTAGGTAGATACCTACATAGTTCAAAGAAAATAAATATTACGTCCGTTCCATTACCATAATACACATACGTACTTTACCCGACTTTACCGAGTTTTTGTTGCTAGCGGTACAATTTTGACAAGTACAGAGAGAAGTTGTGGCGATCGCGATTATCTTCTCATTTGAAACGCATAGTAGTTAACTATACTGGTTACTGTGTAAAATGGAACGCAGTCAAGTATACCGTCATTCACATTTATATAATTTTATATGTATAACCTCTACGATCAACAAGACATTTTTTTTTTAATGTAGTTATATTTAAAAATTGAATATTTAAGGTATTTTATATTATCAGTTGAATTAATTGCATCATGTCTAAATCAATATCAATTGAATTAATTTAAATTTCTGTTTGCTGCTGACCATATGATCAAAGTACTGAGAGCACCTTACCTAGAAAACCAATGCTCACAGTACAAAAATGGCGACTATGACGTCACATATTTCGATATGATACTGCGGAAGTTTACTGTCAGTGATAACGGAACTATTTTCTCCCCAGTAAAAGAGCAGAGCTCGCAGACCAGTGCTCGCAGTGTATATCGGGATATACCCTAAATCGATTACTTCCAGATTTAAAAGAACACACATGAAATCTCGTACCTTAATGGCCTCCTAACCGATGTCGGTTACAGCGCCTAATTTATTTAGGAGGGACGCACGCAGGCGGTATTACACTCTCTATGCCCTTACTCTCTCTCTCTTACTCATAGTCCTATGGGCATAAAATCCGACATGACCAGAGAGCGGCGCAGGACCGACAGCTTAACGTGCTTTCCGAGGTACGGAGAGGTGTCAGTTGACAATATTCAAAAAATCATCGATGGACCGACAATGTAACGTTGCTTATCCTCACAGATATTTCGATCTGCTTGGTCGCTACTGAGTCAAGGACCCCCACCCCTTCCCCTAAAGGACGCCTTACGTGCAAACGATTCCGTAGTGGTCTACAATTCTTGACGTGAACTAGAGTTTCTTAAGCAAATTGTGACTAAAGCTGCACTCTAGGTGTAAAGTCATTTGAAGCTAGATTTTTTTTTTTAATTCTTGGGTATAAAGAACATAAGTTTTTTAAAAATTGTTTTTTTCTCTTCATTTAAATTAATGAAGCTAGATTGAGTTAAGAAGACCTATCCAGTAGCTATTTGATTGACCTGTTGGTCTAGTGGTTAATGACCCTGACTGCTAAGTCAGAGATCGTGGGTTCGGTTCCCATTCAACTTAAATCTTTGCAAGGAGACCACGATTGTTTATTCTGTGTCAGTTATCTAGTTGTAATAGACAGGTTCTGTCAAGTTTGGGGTCAGATAGCGTTGTGTGAGTTGTACCAAGATATATATTTATATTTTATGACCACTCAAAGCATTTAGGTTTGATCGATTCTATGACTTTATATCTAAACTAGCTGACCCTCGCAACTTCGTCTGCGTCAAATTAACCCGCTTTTGCAAAATAGGGGTCAATAAAAAAATAGGGGTTGATCGTAGAAGGGTGAAAATTCAGGGTCGTATGTATTTTTGAATCCGGTATCATAAAAAAAAAACCTAAAAATTAAAAAAAAAAAATAGGGGTGGTCTACCCTTAACATTTAGGGGGATGAAAAATAGATGTCCGATTCTCAGACCTACCCAATATGCACACAAAATTTCATGAGAATCGGTCGAGCCGTTTCGGAGGAGTTAAATTACAAACACCGTGACACGAGAATTTTATAAGTATATTAGATAAAACGATATGGGACATCAGGTGCAAGCAATGTACATTAGCCACCGTGGAAAGTAATTCTTAATCACTATAAAAGGAGAAATAAGAAACAAAACGCTATCTTATAAAATAACAACATCAAAACAAATAATCACCTGTCCTATCACTTTAACGTCATATTTATTCAAGCCAATCCTTTTGGTTAGGGACGCGGTAACAAATCAAAAGTATCGATATTGTGTGTACTCACGTGTATTGTACCTAGTACAAAAAGTATCGTACATACATTTTGATACTGGTGTTAAAATAAGAATACCCAAAAAAGTATAAATTGAATTTAACAATATGCTTTTATTTAAAAAAAAATGACTATAAGTGGATGGCTCATTACTAGCAATCTTGTTAACCCCTCCAGTTAAGCTAAATTGCTTATATTAGAAGTGGGTTAACACTGAGGTTTAGGAGGATTAGGAGTCGGATTTGAACCCGCGATCTCTTGATAGCGAGTCCGCTTCATCAGACTATCTCCCCGCTTCAATATATTGAATAAATAGTATCAAGTACTAAAATATCAGTCTCCAAAGAAAAAGTTAAAGTACTCGATATCAATATCGGTACTGTTTGCGTATCCCTATTTTTAAAAGAGATCACCGAATAAGATTAAGCAGATACACACATTCGTTCCCTAACGTCTCCATTTAAATGTATATGAGTTTATCTGACGTTAATCTAACGTAAGGAATAAAAAGCAATAAATACATAAACCGAAGAAATTAAGTTGGTAGGGAAGCACGATAACCCCAAAGATCTTAGCTTGAACTTTTGCCGTGAACTTGAACTTCCTTAAATGGTCGTATAACTGTTGCTTGGTTATTTGTTTAATCGACTAGTTTCGCTTGTCACTCTACTTTGAATTACTATTACGGTAGGAATAAGTTTATTATCTATCTATTGTCGTCTATCCAGTATTACAAGACAAATAATAATATATATATAATAATAATAATAATTTCTTTGTTGGGACAACTCACACAATGCCATCTGATCCCAAACTAAGCAGAGCTTGTACTATGGAAACCAGACAACTGATAAACATACTTATATATTTCTAAATACATACATATTATAGATAAATAACACCCAGACACAGAATAAACCATCGTGCTCATCACACAAAGTTTTATCCTGGGTGGGGATCGAACCCACGACCTCTTGCGTAGCAGTCGGATACACACCCACCGCGCCACAGAGGCAGTCTTTATTTTCGTCTCACAATCACCAATCTATACAATAGCAATTCATCATATTAACAATGATAAATAAAAAAAAATTGTAATTGTGAGAGGACTGGTGTCTGAGAAAATAGTTTTTAGCTCCGACGTAAAAAGAAGGACGCCATTTTGATTTATTATTAGTGTTCTTATTTTGTAATTAGTTTAAGAATAAGCATCTGCCCTATCTGGCTCAAGCACCCCCCCCCCCCTCCTCCCCCAAACGACAACCCTAGATACGTCACTGACACCACCCAGAGGTTGGCTGGTCGAGAATGCCTGTAGCAATAAGACCGCCTATTGCAATATATTTGCAGGAAATTTTTAAACAAATAATTTAACATTAGGTAACTAATCAATTTTCAGCCTCACGCGTCGAGTTTATCTTGCACTAGCTGTCCCGCGCAACTTCGTCTGCGTAAATTTTCCCCGTTTTTGCAACATTTTACATTGCTGCTCCTTTTGATCGCAGCGTGATGTTATATACCTTCCTCGATAAATGGGCTATCCAACAGTAAAAGAATTTTTCAATTCGGACCCGTAGTTCCTGAGATCATCGCGTTCAAACAAATAGACAAACTAACATTTAAACTTTCGCGTTGCATGATTATAACTATTTATTGTACGGAAATTAACGCGCATTGTTTACCTTAAAATTGCTTGACGTTAATTCCCGTACAATAAATAGTTATAAATAGACAAACTGTTCAGCTTTATAATATTAGTATATATTATAAGGTAACTTTACTATCTACCAAATGGTATTTAAAAAACTCATTACTTCTCTCCCCATTAATCTAAAATTTATTCGTTAAAAGTACATTTCAGTGTCAATTTAGGCATTTCAGAGACAGCAGGCAACCGATGGTCGCCTTTGGCGTAGGCACCTACTCACTCTGTATTGTAATCCCAAAAATAAAAGTGTCTCACGGACAACAGGCACTCTGAACACAGACGTTAACCACATAAATGTAAACTCGGAACGTACCATGGCCTGAAATCTCTGGACATACAAAAGCATACGTAGAAATGCCAAAACTGTTTGGCTTTGTGCAAAACGAGATATACCCATTCAGGGAGTTTAAATCATGCAAAGAAATATGGTAATTGACTCTTAAAAAAGTATACATACGTATGGTTTTTGTTTATGAGATATTGGGGATGTTTGTTACTTTTTAGTAATTTAGCTTATACGTCATCTCTGATATCCACGTGGCAAAAGTTGATCGTAAAAGTAGCGGCTCGCGTCACGATAGTGACAAAAGACTGAGACGGCAGACTGCGACAATTGCCTGGGCCTCTTCTACATGTACTGTGGGTTAACTCAGACCGCAACCAAAGCATCCTATAATTCATACTATTATTGTGCGGAGACACTACTAGTGCTGGGCAAAATTACTTTAGACTTCGTAATATTTGTTATCTTGGGACAACTCACACAATCTGATTCCAAACTAAGCAGAGCTTATACTATGGAAACCAGACAACCGATGAACATACTTATATATTTCTAAATACATACATATTATAGATAAATAACACCCAGACACAGAATAAACCATCGTGCTCATCACACAAAGTTTTATCCTGGGTGGGGATCAAACCCACGACCTCTTGCGTAGCAGTCGGATACACTCCCACCGCGCCACAGAGGCAGTTTTCGGTATCATAGACCTATGATGCAAAGCCGAAGGGGGTCGTCATATATTATAAACTTTAAAATATACTCACAAATAAGACTACTAGAGTTAGTAATAAACCTATTTTATTATTACTTTATGATCTATGGACGTTTCAGATATAAATTTCCATATTCAAACTACTAACTCGCAACATATTCTTGTATACAAGTTCACTACGAACAACGATAACTCAAGTCTCTAGGTCTCTACAGTATTCACAGTATTCACCGCACAACTGGCGTGACGTGACTACAAACTCATTAGTAATGCTAGACACCTTAAAGCCACGCAACCACATCAAACTCTAGGGGACGTAGTCTGGTAGACACCTCAGACCGCATTATACCTGTACTTAGACTTTATAATCTATATCTATGCCTACTAACATCTTATATTTATATCTACTAAGTAATAGATAACCTGGAGAGTTTCTTTGTTTGAATGCGCTATTTTTTGAAGACAGTAGGCTGGTTTAAATGAAGAACGGTATGGAAGTACCTAGCTAGAAACTTGAGTAAGGTTACATTAAGGCTACTTTTTATCGATTTTCGATCCAAGTGGGCAAAGATGAGGGTAAAAACTAAATATTTGCCTTAAAGAACATACAGAGAATGTATTTTAGGTGGCAAATAAGACCCTTTATGCTTAAAAGCGTGGTGTTGTTGCATCGCGAAAATTTGCAATTATTTACTTTTTAACCGACTTCAAAAAGGAGGTTCTCAATTCTAGTGTATTTTTTTTTGCGTTTTATTTACCTTATATTTATTTTGGAAGTTGGTTTTTACTTTTTTGTAAAAAAAGAAAAAAAAAGTATTTATCTTGTTACAATAAGGATGTTGACTGTCAAGTCAAATCAGTTTCTTTTTATGAAATGTCAAAACGACAAGCTTTATAGAAATATGTATGGAATAGCAACCTATGACATCATAAGTTACTATCGTCAAATCATTACTTTTAGTATTCGTTTTCATGCTTTTAAATTAAAAAACATGTTAAATTGTAAAAGAACACTTATTTTCAGAGGATCTCAGGATCTACTATTACCTGATTAGTATAAAATAATCTACTTTTATTGTAGTCAACTACCCAATGCTCAGTACGAATTCAGTATAAAGGTAGTCTAGGAGACAATAACCCTCAAAGAGTCTTCAACGTGTTAAATAAAACTGGCACTCTAAAAAAATAAATGCAGCCTTCCTGCTACAGCCTCATTTTATTCCCATAATGAAAAAAAGAATATATCAGATGTTTCGGTGACTTCCTGTGCAAGCAGTCCCTCGCCGCGTTCGACTAAAATAAAAAGGCTTTTATGGTACAGCCTGAGACCTTTCATCTCATTTATTACGTATGTTAGTATGTGTAGGTACAGGTGTTTCGACACACATGTTTGATCAAACATTTGTGAATGAAATAATTTGATGAAAAGACTGGCCAGTCAAGTAGAGCTACAAGCCAATGTGAGCACATTAAAAACGGCCCACATGTGAAAGAAAAAGTGGTGATCTTCAAAACTACTGATTTAATCGGCGGTAGCCTAATGGCTAAGGCATTGGACTCGCAATCGTGAGGTCGCGGGTTCGAATCTTACCCATTACACTACCGACGTGAACCCACTCCTAACACAAGCCATTGAGCTTAGCTGGAGGGGTTAACAGGATTGCTAGTAATATAGGAACCACAATTCCACATTGCTAATTACCTTTAAAAAAAAAAAAACCTAACTAGCTACCTAATAAAATTCAAATCCCTAAATCTGTTTAGAAGTCACAATTTCAGAAGCCACAGACAGTTATAGTTGGAAGAGGTTTACATTGGTGGGCTAAAAAATAGGCTTGTGCGTTGTTTCGTCCCACGATTCTTTCGGCTTATGGGACGAATATATATATAATACCAAGGTACTGTTCTTCATTTAAGTGTGATTTTTTTTATTTCTTTTGTGATAATTACAGTTATTTTACACCAAGGCACATTTCAAACTGTTATACTGCGTCATACTTGATTTTAATTTATTTAAAATATATTTTTACGAAAATTTGTTTTATAAAACCTGTTACTAGAAGAAGTAGATTTTATAAAAATATGGCAATGGGACGAATCGCAGAATAAAAAAAAAATATTTGAACTCTGTGATTCGTCCTATGGGCCGAAAGAATTGTGGGACGTAACAGCGATCGAGCCAAAAAATATTAGGCGAATATATTTCTCTCGACACTACCCACGTGGATGTCAGTTATCGCGATAAAAAGTCTTTGTCAAGTTACTTCTACGCTGACCTTCATAAAGTCCAGGGGTTTAGGCGTGAACAGATAAATTTGATATTTATAAACTGTATAGTAGTGTAACGTAAGTACCTACTTAGTTAAAAAGTGTTTTAAAAAGCCTCAGTTTATCGCCGGTTATACAATTACAAAGTTAACGTTACTTTAATTTAGCCACAGAAATACTGCCTCTGTGGCACGGTGGGAATGTGTCCGACTGATACGAAACGATCTGAAGAGGTCTTGGGTTCGATTCCCACACGGGACACCACTTTGTGTGATCCACAAATTGTTGTTTCGAGTCTAGGTGTACTTTGTGTCCGTGACTTGTATGTTTGTAAAGTCCCCCGCGCCACAGGGCTCGTACCCTAATGCGGGAGTCGTTATATATAATATTAAAGAAATAAACCTATCTATCGACCCTTTATCTAAAGTGTAGGTACATGGAATTCAAATTATCTCATTCACGCTTGAACTAACTTTTTAGAAGCGTTACTCAAAAACCCACACATGTTTCTGTTTTAACAATCAACAAAAACAATGTACCAAATTATACCTATATATTCTACTTAGCCCCCTAGCTTACTAGGCCCCTAAGATGATGGTCATAAATGACGTGAGGTTTTGGGGGGAGTCGAGCCGAATCTCACCAAATCTCACGTAGGGGAGGGGTGGGGTCTTGACTCTTGACAAATCTCACCTATTCGCAATAAACCATCTAAAACTAGATTAAAGGTAAGAAAAATAGAGCCAGGTACACTTGACCAGTGTTGGTATTGAGGGGGCATTACACTAAGAGAATTATTTATTTAGCGCTACGTACACAGCGACACGATCGCCGGTCTCGCTTTTCCGCACACAACCATTACTTCACAGTGCGCAGGAGCGCAGGTCAAAGTAAAGTAGAATATTCGTTCGTACATATGTTAGATTACGAACGCCATGACTATGACAATACGAAAATGCTCGTTTTTGCATTTTTCTGCAACTTCAAGATTTATTTACTGGATCATATTAAGACATATCCTTAAATTTCTTTATTTCATCTACTAGAAAAACTCTTTGACTAGTGACGCGATTTTTTTCGTGTCCTAATATTAAGGTTTTCTATATAATTTTTTGAGAGAGCCGAACCCTGTTTCTCTTAATCTACCCTGAGACTATGAAGGGGAAGAGGGGGTCAAGCCATATCTTACGATATCTCACCAGAAGGGGAGGATGTCCAAAATACGCCAAAATTACCTCACGTAATTTATGGACGACCTCTAACCTTCTTAGGTACCTCGGTCGAGCAACGCACACATACACATCGTTCACAGTCACGGAATCTTTGACGATTTCGGATCACTTGTTTGAGAGTTTGTTTAAACGCAATAATCTCAGGAACTACTGGTTCGAATTAAAAAAATATTTTACTGTCGGATAGCCCATTTATCGAGGAAGACTATAGGCTATATAACATCACGCTATGGCGAAAATTGACGAAGACCAAATAGTCAACAATAAAACAACGTAAACAATTCTGAACATCGAAAAACAACAATTAACAATAATTATACGTGTTTTTGTTGAATGTTTCGAGATTTCAACTGAACTGACAGATAGCTTTTACAAGCGGTTATATCAGAGTTCAAACTTAGTTACAAAGTGTTTACATAATTAAAACACCTAATGTTTCAGAAGGCCATCTAGTAATCAAGTTAATGTACACTGTACATAAAATATGTAATGCCATTAAACTACCAAATAACTTTTTGGGGACAGTTAGGTTTTCGAACCGAGCTGAAAATTATGCGAAAATTGAATTATATTAGGGCTTATACACAGACTAAGTCAGGACGTGATGAGAATACGTAAAAAACTGTAAATATAAGCAAGGGTTAAATCAGATAATAATTTAAATATATTATCCAATCAGTTAATATAATAAATATCGAAATTTATGAAGGCAGGAAGATGTTACTAACGTCCACAGATTAACAAACGACGTCAACTTCTACTGAAATATAGAAAAAATTTAAGTCCAGACACAGGAATCGAACCCGAGACAAAAGCCGTGATAATCTAGTTTTGATAAACAGCGGCTAGATGGCGCAAGCGAGGGCGCAACTCGCGTGCGAATGATAGAAGAATTTGAGGTTTAGTGACATAGTCCCGATAGATGGTTTCGATTCCAGCCCCGGCATGGCATCCGGAAGTTTGAGTTCGATTCCTGAGTCTGGACTTTAAAAAATGCAATTACTACTTCTATACTAATATTATAAAGAGGAAAGATTTGTATTTTTGTATGTAACAAACAATGTGAATAAACTCAAAAACTACTGGACCGATTTTAAAAATTCTTTCACTTATAGAAAGCTATATTATCGGGAAGTAACATAGGCTATATTATGTTCTCAAAAAAAAAATTGATCCTAACGAAAACTGTGTTTATATATGGTGGAAAAAAGTCAGTGCGAAGCCGGACCGGGCCGCTAGTTGTATTAATAAAGTAATTGGCAAGAAATGTCTAAAAAAACTTTAAGCGGCGGTAGCCTATGTGTAATGGCTAAGGCATCGGTCTTGCATTCGTGAGGTCGCGTGTTCGAGTCCTACCCATTATACTACTGACGTGAACCACTAATACAAGCCTTTGAGCTTAGCTGGAGGGGTTAACAACATTGCTAGTAATGCGGGACTCAATCCCATATTGCTAGTTATCTCTTTGAAACTATAGTTAACTTCTAACTTAACATAAACATAGTATTTAGGCGCTGCTCGTCATCTGAACCTAGCTTATAACAGAATAGGCATGACTACCTACAATATCAGGCTCGCTATGCTTCCGCTGTTTGCCATCATCATGACACAATATACATACCTCTTGCATTACAATTACAAATCATTACATACATTCAAAGTATAGGTATCGTGTCACAAGTAACAAGTAATTTTTAGTTTGACATGAAAACGGCTTATTTAGCCGAACGGTTTATAATTATCTATAAAATAATTATGAGAAAATACGTCTTTACCTTCTTTTTTCCGTCGGCTAAAATAGTCTATTCAGGCACACTAATCTATTCCTAACTTATCAATTATGAGCGCGATCAACCCTCCATTGCCACATTTAATCCTTAGCTATAAATTTTATAAATTTTAATCCCTTTATCGTGCGAACCCGTACAACTCTTTGTTGGGCCAGCTACTCAAACGAGAATAGGTGGGATTAGGTCGGGGGCCCTAATGTTTCAGGGATTTAACCCATCGGGCATCGACCGAGGTCGGAAAGGCCAGTAATGCGAATATCCTCACGAATCTTTGGACATTCGATCGGATTTTGTTTTATATTTGAACATCAATAGGTTATGTTACGAGAAGTCTATGTCGGTTTAAAAAAAAACACAAAAAGTTTGATCTCTGGAAAAAAAAAAAAAAAAATATTGTGCACTGGTAACCGAATTGGGTTTCCTGTGCTCTACTTTGACTAAAGTGACGATTTTACGACTAAAAACTACGAAAGTAGTGAATATGGTGCTTTCATCTTTATTGCAGCTCCGTGTATAATATAACATACATGAAATAGATGTAAAATCGAATCTTTGTGATGTTGAAGTCTAAAATAAATACACTGGCAGAAAGTAGCTAAAAAATTGGCGAGATGGCCATCAACTCGAAAATAAGGAGAAGCAAAAGTATGCGAGTTGATAGTGCACACACAGCTAATGCACTCTGTCTCTAGCACAAAATAAATAGACTACCTACCGCGACTTTTATGCGCACAAAACGAACAACCGTACCACGTGAGCGTGACACTCAATTTGAGTGTATCGTATAGTCTGGTCCTGAGCTATGTCTATGGTCCTTTTCGTTCCAATTCTCCGCGTTTTTGACGATATCTATCAGTGCGTGCGTCAAGAGCGTTTTGTATGAAGCTTTCCATCTGTATGTAAGTAATCTATGTCTCAGTCTACGAGCTTAGGGCTTAGTCCGATAATCCGACAATCTTCCAGGATTGCTGACTTGTAGGACTAAAACTCCAGTTAGGAGGCAGCTAACCCAGGATAAGTTTGACATTAGAGATGGTAGTAACGACTAGTTTAAATGTGACAGCTAAACTTTGGTAGTTAAGACTAGTTTAACTGTTATTAGATTATTTGCAATGCTCAAAGTCAAACGGACATCATCGGCGAGGGCTCGAGCGCAAGACTGCACTGCACGACGCCCTCTGGAATAGGTACATACTAACAGTGCTGCAAGGATTTTTTGACGCGTGGTCGAAATCAGAACTAACGCCGCCATCTTGTAAAGCGCCGTTATGTCAATGTCATCCAAGTGCCATTGACTAGTATTGTAAATTATAACTCATTGCATTGGCACGTGGCCGAAATCAGTACTAACACCGCCATCTTGTAAAGCGCCCTCATTTCAATGTCATCGAAGCGCCAAAAGATCCTTGAGCACTATAATAGAGATTTTTTTCTTGATTAATATTCATATATCTATTCACCTGGAATAGCGGCAACATTGCGAAGTCAATAGACACATCGCTGATCTATCGAACAGTTCGGTCACGGATTATCATCATGTCACTTATGGGACTATATTTTTGTTATTTTTTTAAAGATAACTAGCAATGTGTGAGTGTGGTCTCACATTACTAGCAATCCTGTTAACCCCTCCAACTAAGCTCTATGGCTTGTGTTAGGAGTGGGTTCACGTCAGTAGTATAATGGGCAGGATTCGAACACACGACCTAACGATTGCAAGCCCGATGCCTAAAGTCAGTAGGCTACCGCCGCTTAAAATGGATGTCAATCTCTAGCGATACAAATTCGACGGCAAAGCAGAAACATATCACTGTCTAATACATCTGAATCTCATAAAAACATCGCATTAAGAACAACGCCAAGACATAATTATAAGCATAAAATTGTAATGTGCAATTATGTCGTCGAAAACACCAGTAAAATTGTGGGAAACCTGGTTTATTTCAAATCGTCACGCGCGGGCCTACTCGTAAACATTGATATTTATTATTATAGCCGCTATTATGACCTTTTATGTTTAACTATCTTTTGCTCGCGGCTGCCCTTATGTGTTGAGATATAATAGGTAGATATAGAAACACACAAATCTACAAAGCAATAAATAAAAGCGTTTTATTTTCACTTGTCACGTTTATTGAAAACAGTCTGATAGATATAAGGGCGTCCGTATCGTTTATGTTTAAGCTCATTACCCGACTGTGCAAGAAGAAGAGTTATGTTTATAAGTATATGTATATTTCTTTGGCACGCCCAAGAGCCTAAACGGCTTGATTGATTTAGCTTGAGAGGTGTCGTTAGATTCATCTTAGTTGTGAGAGTAACACTGGGTACTTTAAAATTAAAAAAAATCAAATGGAATAATTTTGCCGCCAATATAATGTTTAAAAAAAATCTTCAAAAGCTATGGAGTGTGGCATCAAAGTAAAGGATTTAAAAAGCCAATAACAAACTTATAAATTTAAATGTAATTTGTAATAAAAAGTGTTAAAAAAAGTCAATAAAAAATTTAAAAAACCTGCGTGCAAAAAGACATTTACATTTTAATCATGTCGTCGGATCAATGGTCAATATCATGCAGTCGGAGGCACAATTTTGAAGTTCAACAGGATTCATTAATGCCTCCGACTGCGACGGGTATCTTGTTTCCGTCTTTTTGTAAGCGGGTTTTTTTTTAATTTTTTACTCACTCTACACGCCAAGCTGATCAAATTTTGTAGAAAACAGAAGTCATCACATCACGTAACATAAAAAATGTAACTAAGATAAGAATATATAAGTACGTTTTGTCTACGTCGTCATCTTCTACATTTTACACCTAGTCTTTATGCGCTTATTATACTACACTGAATTAGGGACCCTAAACCCTTAAAAAGAGAGGTGTAATAAGAGTTAGGGCCCTAATTCTCTAACAAATTTTCAAGGCCACCTCGATTTAGTGCCCTGATTCAGGGTAGTGTAATAGCCGTTTAAGGTCGATTTTCCAAGAAATAGTGTTTCAGTTTACACATTTCAAATGTATGACTGGTGTATGATGGCGGCAAAGCTGTCTAACTGTGTTGATATATCGAAGTAGGCACTCTTATCACCCCTCCCTCATACACCCTATAGTAAAGATCCAAGGGTACCTTTGACATGGGTACTTATTCCAAATTAGTCGTACACGTTTAGACGTAATTTTGAATAGACGATTTAATATCATATCCTTTGTTTAGTGACTCCCACGAATTTTAATCACGTGCGTTTATAACTGTGACTGGCATTGACCTTGGCTATTGCTGTCTCTTACTTTTTTCTTAAGTGTGACGATAGACAACAATGTCAGTCTTTGTGTTTGACAGGGATTAGGATTATTCATAACCTCTGCACTGTTGCTCTTCTTCTTTGAGAGTATTTTCCTCCTTTCTAGGACATGCCAGTGAACTCACGATGTTTTTTGATCGATTTTGAAGAGATGATGATGGAAATTAGACCACAGCACAAAGTGCGTGAAAGTATTTTTCGTTTTTGAACCCGCTATCTACCTACGCGGCTCGTAAGTCGGGGCAGTTGCCGTGTCGAAAACCAATTTCATGAAGATCTGATGACAGAATCTATCGGCAAGAGAAACAAAATAATATTCTTTACACGCATCTACACTCTAATAAATTGGATTTTGTTCCTTCGTACCTTAAGCACACCGCACACCAGACGAAAATACATCACATAGATATAAATGAATCCAAATTTCTAAATTAATCAAAACTCAGACAGTCCCTTAAGTGAACGTATTAATTTTAAAATCCATTTACAAATGGAAAACCTATGCCCTATGGGGTACCTTCCCTCCCTTCAAACTATAAAATATACCACTGAATATTTTATAAGTAAAGTTGAGCCATTTATATCAATAAGGTTCATTTTATTGTTCACATTCAATGTGGATCTACAATGGTGGTATAAATTTAGCCGAAATCGGAAGGTAATGGACGACTTAATCTTTGGTGATTTGTTAATTTCTATCTCTAATCTTGAATAACGTGGCTAGGTTTGCTGTAATTAGCCGACTGCATAAGAAAGAGAGTTATGCTTTTCGCCCAAGAGCTTAAACAACTTGATGGAGTTTAGCTTGGGAGGTGTCGTTAGATTCGTCTTAGTTTAGTTGTGAAAGTGGGTACATTAAAATTAAAAAAAAATCAAATGACGTAATTTTGGCGTCAACATACTTACTTATGTTTAAAAAAACTTTAAACCTATAGAGTATCAAAATAAAGTATTTTAAAAGCTGATAACAAATATAACTTATATACTTACTTAAATGTAATTTGGAATAAGAAATGCTAAAAAGAAACAAAAAAAATATAAAAAAAAATAAAAAAAAACCGGTCTGCAAAAAGATGGAAACAAGATACCTAACCCTTCACATTTAATATCATGCAACGGAGGCATTAAGGAATCTTGTTGAACTTAAAAATTGTGCCTCCGGCAGCATGATATTATATGTGAATGGTATCTTATTTTCGTCTTTTTGCAGACGGGTTTTTTTTTAATATTTTTTTTTTAGCATCTTGTGCATGTTGACGCAAAAATTACCCCATTTGATTTTTTTATGTGAATTTGTAGGTAGATACTACTAATTTATTGAAGCAGTTTCAGTAAAAGAATCTCCTACTGCATTGCCATAGGCAAAAAAAATCTAAAAACTAATTATCAAAATTCATATCACGAAACATTATTCAATATTAAAGTATAAACGAATCAGAAAATTATTGCCTGATGACACAGTATAATTTTACGAATTAAAACGGAGTATCAAACCGGGACGTGACTCCAATAAACATTAATTACATTTCAGTACGTTTTTATGCCTGTACTGTACAATGGCGGCGTCACATATGAAAAAATGATAATAATTCCTTTGATTAACGGCTGCGATGCTAATAAATTATTCTTGTAGCTACCTTTTCTGTATCGGCCTTTACAATTTGTAGAATTTACGATACATGTATGACAAATTATAATATGATTGTTGAAGTTATTTCTTATATATTTTAGTGTTAAATTCATTGCGGATATACCACTAAATCTATCCATACTTAATATTATAAATGTGAAAGTAACTCGCTCTGTCTGTTACGTGTTCACGCTCAAACAGCTAAACCGATTTCGATGAAATTTGGTATTGAGTCTCGGGGAGGGACATAGGATAGGTTTTTATCGCGATAACCGACATCCACGTGGGCGGAGCCGCAGGCGAAAGCTAGTATTATATAAAAGGAGAAGGTGACTGACTGATTAACTGACATATCGACGCACGGCCTAAACTATAGGGTTGGAAACTTGAAATTTTGCACAGTGGTTCCTTTTGTAACTTAGGGTAGCATTAAGAAAAGATTTTTGAGTATTCACCCCCTAAAGGGGTAAAACGGGGGTGCAAAGTTAGTATGAAACTTTGCCGTTAAAATATTTTGTTAACAATCTGGCATCAACGCGGGCGAAGCTGCGGGCATAAGATAGTTCTTCTATAAATATAATGGTGATTGCATACCCCAATAAATACATATTTCTAAACTAACGACTCAAGTTTAGATTATAGAGTTTAGATTAGATTTATCGCTGTGTGAAAAGAGAACAAACTGAAAAAAAAACAAATTTGCATTTTAATTTACTGTTTTGATGAGATTGCGGACGCGCCGATTCTCTTACTCTCTCCCGCTATATCTAAGCAATAGAGATAGATATAGACATGTTCCCTATTTCTTTCGACTTCTTAGGAACCTCATGATATCTTACGCATTTTACTTATTCAAGACACTTTGCTAACTTTTTATTTCTGGCAGCCATATTGTTTATACTCGCAATAAATCATGCACCGGTCTTTAAGGGCAAATTTATCAACATTCAAAATCAATTGGTCCCCCGGCCGTGCCCTGTCACCAACATATGCTCCTGCCAACTTTTCCCTTACTTTCATATAATTCTGTTGTTTATTATAAGACTTTATACGGGAAGTTTTCCGTGCTAAACTTACTATAAAAATAATTTGAGCTAGGCTTAAGATGTTTGGAGCAAGCCGTCACGTACAATTTCGTAGGCAAAACTATTTCCTTGATCTCGGATCACTTTATTCCGAAGGTGATAATCATAATAATATTCATTCTTTCAATAGTCTTGGTGCCGATTTTACGCCTGAATAGGTACAGTTACAACCAAGCAAGAGAAGAACACACACACACACACGAACACGTTTCGCTGGGTTCCAGTTGAAAACCAGCGCCAGGCTCTTAAGTCTAGCTTATGCTGAACTGGACACCCATTCGTTGCAACCGCGAGGCACAACATTTTATGTAACTTAATGTAATGCAACGAATAAATGTATCTTTTCTTTTCTTTTTCTTTTCTTTTTCTAGAAGCGGGCATGTCAGATGTGTTGTTACGTATTTTATTTGATGTACATAATTATTAAGTGCCCTTTAAAATCAAATTATTTGTCAAATTTTAAGTGTCTGTCAAATAATTTGATAGTCCGGTAGACTATCAAATTATTTGACAAACACGTAAATTTTTTTTTTAATTGTTTGTCAAACGTACGTCGGCAGGGCACTTTAGCTACTGTTTGATAAAAACGTGAAGTTTGACAAATATATTTGTCAAACTTCACGTTTAAATCAAACAGTAGCTTCGTTTACAGGGCCCTTTAAGATCTATACTAATATTATGAAGCGGAAGAGTTTGTTTGTTTGTTTGTTTAAACGCGCTAATCTCAGGAACTACTGGTCCGATTTGAAAAAATCTTTTTTTGTTGGATAGCCCATTTATCGAGGAAGGCTATAGGCTATATAACATCGCGCTACGACTAATAGGATGGAGCAGCGACGAGAAATGTTGCAAAAACGGGAAAAATTTACGCATACGAAGTTGCGCGGGACAGCTAGTATAATATACATAACATGTAATGTAGTGTAATGTTAAAAGTACCTATTATAAATTCATTAAGTCTATCTACCTTTAGCTGAAGCTTTGAGAGATTATAGTCATTTGCATCTCTGGTAAATTACGCTCGAATTGGTATGCTTACGCAGATAAAATACCTTAGGTAGAATTTTTATTATTTAGTCTTGCCAGTCTCTTGGGTTCTACAATTCGACTACAATATCTAGTTTGTAGAATTCATACGAAAACCTACTATATTTCCCGAGAGAGTATTTAATCATAAAAATATAGGTACAGTGAAAAGATTACTATTATTAGGTACTATTACTATTACAATAAAAAAGGACGTGATGAATTAAGCTGGACTGAATCAATAGGTAGAGAAATAAGTGAGTTGAATTTAAAATATAATGTGTGTGGGTACATTAAAATCTAAAAAAAAAAATATTATCTTTAAACGGCTGTACGACTTTACATTTTGACTGCCTCTGTGGCGCGGTGGGAGTGTATCCGACTGCTACGCAAGAGGTCGTGGGTTCGATCCCCACCCAGGATAAAACTTTGTGTGATGAGCACGATGGTTTATTCTGTGTCTGGGTGTTATTTATCTATAATATGTATGTATTTAAAAATATATAAGTATTTTACAAATACAATAATTGCATTTTTGAAAGATAGAAAAATTTGAATCCAGACTCAGGAATCGAACCCGAGACTTCCGTAGAGAAACCGGGGCCGAAAAAAAAAAAAATTTTTTTCTATCTTTCAAAAATGCAATTATTGTATTTGTAAAGTCTTTGGCAAGAAATGCCTATAAAAATTACTTCAATATATAAGTATGTTTATCAGTTGTCTGGTTTCCATAGTACAAGCTCTGCTTAGTTTGGGATCAGATAGCGTTGTGCGAGTTGTCCCAAGATATTATTATTATTATTATTACATTAAACAAAGCGCGTTTAGATGCTACAATACGACAGACAGACACACACCCACGCTAAACTTACAAAACTCTTCCATCGTCCTTAAGCGTTGCGGGTTAAAAAAAACTTGAATTAGAAGCAGAATATTACCAGCTACACAAAGTTGCCCCAAGCCCTAAGGCTCACAAGATCCCAGCTATAAAACAAGACGTAGGTATTAGCTGCTTCCAGTCCCTTAAAGGTTATAAAAGTCAACTGAAAAACACGTAAATAAGAGACACGGTACGTGGAATTACGGTACACACCTATTACTTGTTTGTTAGTCTACTTAGATCGAAAAACTATTTAAGATCTTCCGGTATTTTATCTTTTTTTTTCCTCTCCACATGCCGAGCGATCTACTAAATCAAAAAACTGAAATTAGAACAACTTTTAGAATTCAAATCGAGCAACTGACAAGGAAAGTCTTAAGTGGGCGTGAATGTCCGGACCTCAACCTCACGAAAAATGCTTAAAAGTATTTTGAGTCTGATTTTGGTAAATAATAATAATAAGGCAGTGCTTCTGGACATGGCCCGCATAGTGAGGAGGTTTCTTTCTCTTGGGCATATCACTACAATCAGCGCCATCACTGGTAGCTTGGTCCCTGTACCCGATGCCAGTGGGGGACTGTTTCTTATATATATTTGTTTTTTATATGTATATTTATGAAAGTAAATTTAACATGGTTTTACAATAAATAAAGAGCATAATAATAATATCTTGGGACAACTTATACAACGTCATCTGATCCCAAACTAAGCCGAGCTTGTACTATGGTAACCAGACAACTGATAAACATACATATATATCGTTCTAAATTTATACATATTATAGATAAATTACATCCAGACACAGAATAAACCATCGTGCTCATCACACAAAGTTTTATCCTGGGTGGGGATCGAACCCACGACAGTCAATTTAGCAGTCATGGTAAACCTAACTTAACCACTAGACCAACAGACTGCATCATTTATTTTTGATAAATATTGTTTTTTACCAGTGAATTGAATTCCATCAATATGAAAAAGGAACACACTATTTAATCACACCCTCTTCTATAGAGTTTCTTTGATTTAAGGTAAAGATAAATTCTGGGAAGTTGTAACAGGAATCGAAAAACATGGGGCGGAGCTACGGAGGTGAGGGAAAAGTCTAGTAATCTTCACAAATGTGTGAATAAAACAGTCAATGGTGTGGACTACGAAACGAAAGTTGGCTTGAGCACGTAGGGAATGAGTCACACTCACACAATCGATCCGTTTCGCCGACAACTTGTTCATTCAACTTTATATCGACTTCATAACTATGAAACTGGCTTTATTTTATTACTAACTATTTCCACTTTGATAGCGTGTTTGTTTTAATTCGCTAGATTAAAACCGTTTGTTTCTGAATTTTATTCAAATTCGTTTCGCGTTCTGGCTTGAACAAACAATTTAAAAATATATGTTATTAAACAAACATTTTGATTATTTTTACCTATATTAGAAACGACAGAATATCAACATGTTGTTTATTTTATTGCCAAAGTCTTCAGTGATACTCTTCATTTCTTGGCCTACTATTACTACACCGAATTAGACGGTATGGGCAGGTTCTACTGCAGATCTCAAAATTTTGTTATTAGAGTTTTTTTTTTACTTTTAGATAACTAGCAATGTGGGATTGTGGGTACCACATTACTAGCAATCCTGTTAACCCCACCAGCTAAGCTCGGTAGGATAATGGGTAGGATTCGAACTAGCGACCTCAAGATTGCAAGTCCGATGCCTTAATCATTAGGCTACCGCCGCTTACAATATTATGCATGTGTTTGTCCACAAGTAGTAGTCTAGTAAATTATAATAAAATAGAAAAAAGTTCATGTTTAACAGTAATTACAGGGGTATAACAACTCATAAGTATAGTATGTTTAAGTATAATGTATTCACGCAAAAAAATACCACGGATTAGTGACAGAAACAAAACAAACATGTGTGATGTTCATTCTTTTTACTCGTAATAACATTATTATATTCTACGTTAGCTAACCTGCCGTAATAAAAGTATAACGTACGTAGGTATAAAGCTATAATTTTCACGGAAGTCGTAAAGAGACCGCTCGCCGGTCCGCCATATTGAAAACATGGCGTGTGTTTTGGCGGGAAACCCTGACAGACTTACAATGCCGTGTTATCGTTTTTAATAGATAGCCAAGTGATGTGATCGTGTTTGACAACAATAAAAATACTTTTTGGAAGTGTATTTCTATTTTCATAAGATTGAAAATAATATTTACGTAATATCAGCATTTAATCATTTTGAATAACTTTTTAAATGAATCGGGGTGCTTATGTAATGCGAATCTCTTGACCAGTGTGGACGGGATAAAGAGAAACAAAAAGATAAAACTTTATTTTAAAGAAATCGAATCGATTTAAGTAAAAGAGTCCACCAATTCGCATAGAATATGTGTCATGGTGGATTACTGATTACAAAATATTCAAGTACCTATATGTAGGAGGAGAAATGGAGAATGATTTACATTATTCAAATAACACCCCACAATAGTTATTTAAATTACATGTTAAAATAACAGTCGAGGGTGGAACGAAGAGAATTATTGTTCACACACGAATACTAACCTTTTATTGCCGTTGTTTTGAGCTACCCATATTTCATCAAACACTTTAGCTGTGAAAGAGTACATAATTAATAGCAAAACGATTACACCATTTACACGTGACTTTCAACTGGAGTGTTTGACAAAGATTCACCTATTTAAAGAAATTATATTTAACAAACCTAGATGATCTTTTCATTGACTCAGTCAAGTCGTAGTTTTCCAGACCCCCTAGGCGGATAATATTATATTAAATTGATGCAATAAAAATATACGACAATTTCAGTCTCTTGAGTGAAATATTGTAAAGTGCAAGGCAATGCGGCTCCCCTAAATTTGGCTTGAAGATATTTCACCGCGTCACGCAAAAAAAAGGTTTCTCGCTAACATGGACTGAAGGGAGAAGCGTTCAAGCTTAACTGACTGACATTAAAGAGGGAAGCAACTTGATTTGGTGGTTTTTAAGCCTTGATAGGGGATAATGGGATTTTGAAGTAAAACACTGAAACATGCATTATTGTTAGGGACCCAAAATTATTCTAAAGACCTAATTAAGTAGGTAGCTAGACAGATTTCAAGTATCATTATAATCTTTGTATAACTATGTTTTTAACTATTTATTATACGGGAATTAACGCGTTTTGTTTACCTTAAAATTTCTTGACGTTTCGTTTTAGCAGACTCAGTCCGCTTGTGACCACGGCCGGTGCAACCTGGTCGAAACGACAAGCAATTTTAAGCTAAACAATGCGCGTTCAATTCCCGTATAATAAATAGTTATAATCATGCAACGCGAAAGTTTAAAGGTTAGTAAAACTATATTTCTATCATAATACTTGATACAATCGGTACTCATTCTACTTTCATTTGAACTTTTTATAATAACGCACAGTCACCAAAACCGGTCGCCATTTGCGGATTATAATATCACACCCGATTAAAATCATTCAGATTAAACACCTGTCTTGTCCACTTTATTGGAGCAAGGAATTTTAGTTAAGTTATAGAAAGCAATAAATAAAAAACTTATATCTGTAGAGTTTTTTATTTATTGCTTAGTGATCAATAATGATTAACAGTTGAATAATTTCGCAGCAGCTAATGAAACAGGTTAAAAGATGAAAGTAGGTACTCTCTATTACACTTCTCGTTGAGAGATTAAATAAATACAAATATAACCTGTTCTATATTGGTTTTAGACCTGCCTCATAGATTCGAATGTTTATTGTACGCCCATATATTTATTTATCTAAATCTAACAACACCGGTTTGTTGCTGCACAGTGACAGCTGCTACGTAACAACGCAGAAATATGCTAATGAACAAATGGCCGAACACACTGCTGGTGTCCGCGCCTAAAACATTACGCGAATGCCACAGGGCGCTGTTTTAGGACCCATTAATTCATTCTGTAACAAAAATTTATTGAAATGTGTTTGCAAATAGCAATATAAATTTAGATATTAATAGGAATTAATATTTGAAAATGAATTACCGCAAATTTAATTATTTGTAGTAGTGTATCAGCTAAAACTCCAGATCGATATATACGAGCGTGTAGTGCATGCCGTACGCTGTACTAAGGGTAGGTACCGCAATATCAACGTGCAAGGGTCCTCCCCTCTGACTCATAAAGAGGGTGGCGGCTCTCCCTCTCACTTTTGAGAGTTTGGTCGATATTGCTCTCTTTTGTTTTCGCACTTCGAACGCTATGTGTACCGCACCGACTCGATTTGGTGATGGTACGTTTAACTATTTAAAAGACCGGCCCGATGAAGCTTGATGTTATCTCTATTGCAGATTAAATTTCCACAAAACTGTGTATAGCCAAATTTTAAATTTTAGACTTAGAATAAATACATGGAACATTTGAAATCGTGATTTTGTTAAATTTATTTGGTTGGAACTTGAATAATATAATTAGTCGGTCGCTAAGTCGAAGCATTATAGTTCTATCAAAAGGTCAACCTCGCTTTATATGCCTATATTCCCCTATTTTCCAAGATCAAGTCAAAGAGAAATGGCTGATCCTGACCTAGTCAGAAGGTTATAACTATTAGGAAGTTATAACTATTTTGTACTTAAATAATTTTATAGTAAACTATCTTTATGCACAAGCCTCTGCCCACGTGAATGCCGTGCCGGTTATAGCGACCATTTTACTAGAGTTCTCTAACGTGTGACGCAAACGCGCCTAGTAAAAGTGTGCTGTTATACATAGCCGATATTGATGAAACTTCTAGGAGTATTATGTATATAAACTAATTAAAATCATTGACGCACTTTTCGTCGAACTCCACAAACAAAAACGAACTTTAAAAAAAAAAAGTTCAGTAACCATTTATTTATAATCTATACAAATAAATAAAATTAAAGTGTCTGTTTGTTATGTCAAAATAACAACAAACTTATAACACAAACACACGACTTTTAAAACTGGCGGCAAACTGACATATCGCTATTTTTACAGCTCCGCGTTTAACGTGGAAAACAGTGTAAAATATATTTGAAATACGTGATAACTGGACAAGAATGAGGCTTTTGGGATTTAAAGAAGAAAACTAAAAAGAAAATAAACTTAAAACTGACGTATAATGTCACAGAATGTGCGAGCTATAATCCTATCGACCGATTAAATCGAAGAAAAGAGAAAAAAAAACAAAAACAGTTTTTATTTTATTTGTCCCGACAAATTTCCGAAACGGCTGTACGGATTTTGACGGGACTTTTACTGTCAGACAGCTGATGATGTAAGGAGTAACTTAGACTACTTTTATCGTCACGCTAACGTCTATAGGGAGTGAGCAGCACTGCAATTTCACGCGGGCGAAGTCGTGGGCTATGTCGCTAAACTTCTGTCTTTCTATATATGTTCGTAAACTTTCGCGATTTGTACACATTATAGAATTTTATAAGCTACGGGTCTTAATCGCGTAAATATTTTATTTTAAGGCTAAATACCTTTGTTTATTGCCCGACGTTTTGACCGTTTTGCAACGGCCGTGGTCACGGGTGGACTGTCAGTCTGTCGTGGTAACTTCGGGCAATAAACAAAGGTATTTAGCCTTAAAATAACATATTTACGCGATTAAGACCCGTAGCTTGTAAAATTCTATAATTCGGTCTTTCTTTTGCAAGCGGTGCAAAGACACCGCTTGCTCTGAATATTGTTTTCAGCTTAACGCCAATGGGTATGGGAACAATGAGCGCCGTTTAGACACAGTATAAATAAAATAAAGTATTATAAGTATTCAGTGTACTTAGGTAAATTCAGTTAAGTGTTTTCAATACACTAGCCTTGCTTCGTCCAATATGAGCTTACTGGACATTTATTAGTGGATAAATAATATTCATGATTTCCGTATGCATTATAAATGCATTTCGGCAGCTCACCCTCAATCAATGGGGATCTCGTGGTCATTGACCTTTTATTTAGGGTGGAGGGAACCATCGATGCACCCAAATGGACACAAGAGGAATAGGCTGATAAAAAATATGAATGCTGCATTCTTGGTCACCTATTTCATTTGTAGGGAGGCCTAATGCACTACTTGACCTGGTTTAACAATACACATATTGGAATCACTTATTACGGGTCTTAATCGCGTGAATAATTTAAGGTAAAATACCTTGTTTATTGCCCGGCGTTTCGACCGTATTGCAACGGCCGTAGTCACAGGTAGACTCTGCCGTAGACGCGATTAAGACCCGTAATAAATATTTTTTCATAATGTGTACAAATTGCGGAAGATAATCAACATTTACACATAATGGACCAAATAACACGACAAAACCGCCTCACAATACGCTAAATGACCGAAAGCAGCGCTGATTTTTTACCCGATTGCACTAGAAGGAGGATTTTTTTTTCGCGTATGAATTGGCACCATCTACAGCCCAAATGGTTTGTCGGGTTTCTTGTTATTATGATAATTTACAGATATCACGGTGATTCTTTCGTTTGTTAATAGAGTTTATTAAAACCGAACGAATGAAATAAAAAATCGAGTTTGGTAATTTATGTTCGACTGTAATACTAAAAAGTTAGTTAGCAACCATTCTTTTTTCAACTTTCAATACTTGACAATAGCTAATAAACCAGTTACATCCTACAACCATTAAAAAGTCTATGATCTTTGAATTAATCTCGATGAATTTTGTAAAATGCCTCAAAGTACATAAATTATGTAGGGGATTTTGTTTCCATCTTTTTTGTGCAGTCGGGGATTTTTTATTTGAAGTATTTATTTAATATCTAACTTGTACTAACAGGCGATCTATACATTTATGTCTTTTATTGATTGTCTATAACCAAAGACGTTTGAATAACTACTATAAGTACCTATTGATAACTCTAATTTGTTAATTAAAAATAAATGAAAGAATAAAAAAATATACATTTATTAGTACAAAATGATTAAATTCACATATTATTACCACACCATTTGATTCTACACCTATAATTTATTTTGCATATTCATTGAAGCCCTTTCGTTCTTTCTACAAATTCTGCATGTCTCTAGCAAGTTATTTTTGCCTTATCGTGAATACATCGCATCTTGCAGTTTTTCAAATATATAATCTTTTGAACAAATTTGAATGGCGTATCTATTATCAAATTTTTCAAAATTTTGTTGACCGATTATATTGTGCGTTGTTTGGCAAGATTGAATTTTTGATTTTACTTGACATGCAGACACATCAAGTTAATTTAACTTACGCCTACCAGTTGTACGTGATAAACAATATAGACTATTTCTTGTTAGTAAATGTCCCGGGTCACATTTATCTACGACAGATCTATTTTCTTCTGTTACTGAAGGTAAATATTTATTTATCGTTAATGTTGTTTTATTCTTAGTATTCGGCGTATTACTTAGTGTGTTCATTACAGTTTTTACTTCAAGCTTTTGGATTACCCAAGTACCTTGCTTTATTTGAGTTTGAGCTGCCTTTGTCAGACTTTTTGAACGTTTAACTTGTGACGACTTGTCTTTATGACATTTACTTTGACATTGTATACTTTTAGTAGGTTTTTTGTCGTTAAAAGACTGTTTTGGCATACTATGATTTTTGTGGAAATAAAAGCTGAAACAAGAACTCCAACCCCCTACTCGACTCTTGGTTTCTGAAGGTGGTTCAGGTATCAATGAGCCTATTACTGACTGAGATTGTACTGGTGCACCAGATCTTTTTCCTTTCTGATTTTTATTTTTTGCCCTATCTGTTAGAGATGGAGATTTAGATGATAATGCTGCACGGAGTTTTGTCATTTTTAATCCTATAGCTTTTTCAGCTGCTGGTTCGCGACGTCTTTTTCGTTCTTTATCATTTTTTGATTCTGTTATCCGCGGAGATTCAAATAATGGTCGTTCAATATGTCCTACTATTGCTGCTTTTTCATCTTTTAGTGAAACTGGCGGCGACGAATATTTACTTTTTACTGTTTCACGAGGTTGTCTTTCCGGTTTATGATCTTTCTTGGTTCGTGGCAGTGACGGACGTTCAGATAATGATGCCTCCATATGTCGTGATATTGCTGATTGTTCATCTTTTTCTGAAAGTGATGGCGACGAATATTCCCTTTTTACTGTTTCACGATAACTTTTGAATTTTAGTTCATTATCTTTTTTGGATTCTGGTATCGAGTGACGTTCAGGTTGTACTGCTTCACGACGTTTTATTCTTGCCGATTCAACTGTTGGTAATGAAAATTTACATTTTCTTTTTAGTTCTTTATTTTTTTTGAAGTTTGTCAGCGACGGACATTCACTAAGTGATGCTTCACGTTGTCCTTTTATTGCCGATTCTTCGTCATTATCTGAAACTGTTGACGATGAACTTTTAATTTTTATTCGTACACGGCGATTTTTTCTTTTTAATTCTTTATCTTTTTCAGAACTTGTTTGCGATGGGCATTCAGATAGTGAAGTTGTACGACATTTTAATATTTTTGAAATTGATCTTGGTGGTGTAGGTGGACGCGGTGGTTCTATGGCTTTATAAAATCTTTTGCCTTTCGGCACTTCTGCTACTTCTTTTTCATCTTCTGAACTTGTTGGTGTAGAATATTCATAATGAACTGTTTTAAGTATTGGTGGCAGTGAGTCTATTGCTTCGTGGTGTCTATTACTTTTCGGTATTTCTGTTTTTGAAACTGTTGTATATAATAATTTGCATCGCGCATGTTCTTTTTCTGAATTTTTAGATGATGACGATTCATATTGCGCTGTTTTATTTGTTGTTGGCGGTAGTTTTATAAGTTTACACGGTTTTCTCCTTAATATTTCAATTTTTTCAGAATCTGTTGCCTCTTCATATTGTACTGCTTTATTTTTTGATGGTCTGCGATGTTTTTTTAGTTTCGGTACATTTACTTTTTTTGAACCAGTTTTACGTATGCGCTGTGCATATTCATCTTCTAAAGTTGTTGGTGAGAGATATTCATATTGTACTGCTTTATTTGTTGTGTGTGATTTTCTCTTTCGTTTTTTATCTTTTTTTGTATCTGTTGGCGGTGTACATTCACATTGTACCGTTTCATAAGGTTTTCTCTTTAATTTTTTATCTTTTTCTATGTATGTTGGTGGTGGAAATTTACTTTGTATCTTTTGATAGGTAAGCTTTTCCTTTAGTTTTTCATCTTTTTCTGTGTCTGTTGATGGTGGACATTCACATTGTACCATTTGATAAGGTTTTCTCTTTAGTTTTTTATTTTTTTCTATATATGTTGGTGGTGGACATTCGCTTGGTATCATTTGATAAGGAGTTCTTTCCTTTAATTTTTTATCGTCTTCTGTATCTGTTGATTCACCTTGTACCATTTGATAACGAAGTTTTCTCTTTAGCTTTTTATCTTTTCCTGTATCTGGTGGTCGTAGACATTCACATTGTACCATTTTATAACGAGGTTTTCTCTTAAGCTTTTTATCTTTTTCTATATATGTTGGTGGTGGACATTCACTTTGTATCATTTGATAACGAGGTTTTTCCTTTAATTTTTTATCTTTTTTTGTATCTGGTGGTCGTGGACATTCACATTGTACCATTTGATAAGGAGGTTTTCTTTTTAAGTTTTTATCTTTTTCTGTATATGTTGATGGTGGACCTTCACTTCGTATCATTTGATAACGAGGTTTTTCCTTTAGTTTTTCATCTTTCTCTGTATCTGTTGATGGTGGACATTCACATTGTACCATTTGATAACGAGGTCTTCTTTTCACCTTTTTATCTTTTTCTAAAAATGTTGGTGGTGGATATTCACTTGGTATCATTTGAAAAGGATTTTTTTCCTTTAGTTTTTCATCTTTTTCTGTATCTGTTGATGGTGGACATTCACATTGTACCATTTGATAACGATGTTTCTTCTTTAGCTTTTCCTCTTTTTCTAAAAATGTTGGTGGTGGATATTCACTTGGTATCATTTGATAAGGAAGTTTTTCCTTTAGTTTGTCATCTTTTTCTGTATATGTTGATGGTGGACCTTCACTTCGTATCATTTGATAAGGAAGTTTATACTTTAGTTTTTCATCTTTTTCTGTGTCTGTTGATGGTGGACATTCACACTGTACCATTTGATAACGGGGTTTTTTCTTTAGCTTTTCCTCTTTTTCTAAAAATGTTGGTGGTGGATATTTACTTGGTATCATTTGATAACGAGGTTTTTCCTTTAGTTTTTCATCTTTTTCTGTATCTGTTGATGGTGGACATTCACATTGTACCATTTGATAACGAGGTTTTGTCTTTAGCTCTTTATCTTTTTCTATATATGTTGGTGGTGGATATTCACTTTGTATCATTTGATTAGGAGGTTTTTCCTTTAGCTTTTTATCTTTTTCTGTATTTGTTGATGGTGGACCTTCACTTCGTATCATTTGATAAGGAGGTTTATCCTTTAGTTTTTCATCTTTATCTGTGTCTGTTGATGGTGGACATTCACACTGTACCATTTGATAACGAGGTTTTTTCTTAAGGTTTTCCTCTTTTTTTAAAAATGTTGGTGGTGGATATTCACTTGGTATCATTTGATAACGTGGTTTTTCCTTTAGTTTTTCATCTTTTTCTGTATCTGTTGATGGTGGACATTCACATTGTACCATTTGATAACGAGGTTTTTTCTTTAGCTCTTTATCTTTTTCTATATATGTTGGTGGTGGATATTCACTTTGTATCATTTGATTAGGAGGTTTTTCCTTTAGTTTTTTATCTTTTTCTGTATTTGTTGATGGTGGACCTTCACTTCGTATCATTTGATAAGGAGGTTTATCCTTTAGTTTTTCCTCTTTTTCTGTATCTGTTGATGGTGGACACTCACATTGTACCATTTGATAACGAGCTTTTTTCTTTAGCTCTTTATCTTTTTCTATATATGTTGGTGAGGGATATTCACTTTGTATAATTTGATTAGGAGGTTTTTCCTTTAGCTTTTTATCTTTTTCTGTATTTGTTGATGGTGGACCTTCACTTCGTATCATTTGATAAGGAGGTTTATCCTTTAGTTTTTCATCTTTTTCTGTATCTGTTGATGGTGGACACTCACATTGTACCATTTGATAACGAGCTTTTTTCTTTAGCTCTTTATCTTTTTCTATATATGTTGGTGGTGGATATTCACTTTGTATCATTTGATTAGGAGGTTTTTCCTTTAGCTTTTTATCTTTTTCTGTATCTGTTGATGGTGGACATTCACATTGTACCGTCTGATAACGAGGTTTTCTTTTTAGCTTTTTATCTTTTTCTGTATATGTTGGTGGTGGATATTCATTTGGTATCATTTGATTAGGAGGTTTTTCCTTTAGCTTTTTATCTTTTTCTGTATCTGGTGGTCGTGGGCATTCACATTGTACCATCTGATAGCGAGGTTTTCTTTTTAGCTTTTTATCTTTTTCTGTATTTGTTGATGGTGGACCTTCACTTTGTATCATTTGATAAGGAAGTTTTTCCTTGACTTTGTCATCTTTTTCTGTATCTGTTGATGGTGGATATTCACTTTGTATCATTTGATAACGAGGTTTTTCCATTGGCTTGTTATCTTTTTCGGTATTTGTTGGTAGTGGACATTCACATTGTATCTTCTGATAATGAGGTTTTTGCTTTGGATTTTTAACTTTTCCTGTATCTGTTGGCGTTCTATGAGATGGTGGTGAAGACCCTATTGTTGGGCCATGTCTGTTTCTTTTCGGTATTTCATCGTTTACTGTACCTGTTGTATTTCGTGGATTTTTGAATTGCACAGCTTTACCATCATTTCTTCTATTTAATTCATTTTTTACTTGTGATGTTGTTGGTGGTGGACCATCACAGTGTACAGCTTTATTTTCTGTTAGTTGTGGACATTCACATTGCACTGGTTGATAAAGCGGTTTCTTCTTTAGTTTTTTATCTTTTTCTGTATCTATTGGTACTGAACATTCACATTGCACTTTTTTATTTCGTGGTGGTGTTGCTTCAACTGTTTTTTGAAGTGAGCTTCTTTGCGGTACTTTTTGTTTTTTTGAATCTATTGTAGGTACACGCCGTGCATATTTTCTTTCGCAATGTGTTGGTGGTAGACATGTCCTTACCTTTTTCACCACTGTATTTTTTTTTGTGTAGGCCCGCTTCCAGAGAGTCAAAAGCGACCATCTTGTCCGTGATCTTTTTGTTTTATTTTTTTGACAATTAGTCATGTCTTTATTTTGTGGAGCATCTTCTTTCCAATATTTTATTTGTGTATCCCTTTGCAGTGTTTCTTTTTCACTCACGCATCGATTCTGATCATCAGTATCTTTATTTCTTATGTCCTCGAACCAATCTGGGTCCTTAGGGTCGACCGTTATATCAATACGGATATGTGATCCGAAACGTACAATCCGCTTATTGCATTCTATGGAACATTTTGCAAGATTAGCATGCTGATTCATCACAGACGTACAAGGACAAGTAGGTCTATTCTGTTCAGGAGCAGATTCCGTAAGCTGATTTCCTACTGGAGCAAGACGTGCGAACTGATTCTTTACAGGGACACAAGGACTGGTACTCAGTTTTAGACCCGCAGGCTGATTCCTTGCAGACACACAAGAACATGCAGGCGGATTCCGCATAGCAGCAGATTCCGGGTGTTGATTCTGTATAGGGCTGGCAGGCTGTTTGTTTACAGCCACAGATGGACAAACAGGCCGATTCTGCATAGTAGGAGCAGGTCCCTCTGGCTGATTCCGTTTAGGAGCACACAGATTGGCAGGACGGTCCTGCAGTGGAGAAGGTGCCGCAGGCTGATTTTGTTTATGGGCACATGGACTGGCAGCCTTATTTTGCACAAGAGCAGGTCCTGCAAGATGATTTCGTTCAGGAGCACACTGATTGGCAGGCTGGTTCTGCATGACAGCTGCTCCCGCAGCCTGACACCGTGTAGAAGCACCAGGACTGGCGCACTGGTTCTGTATAGGTGATGATCCTGCCGGCGGATTTCGTTCAGGGACATAAGAACTGGCAGGTAGGCTTGGCATGCCAGAGGGTCCTGTAGCCTGACTTCGTTTAGAAGCACCAGTACTGGCAAACTGGTTCTGTATATGTGCAGATCCTGCAGGCTGATTTTGTTCAGGGGCACAAGAACTGGCAGGTGGATTCTGTATAGGTGCAGATCCTGCAAGCTGATTACGTTCAGATACGCGAGGATGAGCAGGCTGTTTTTGCATACGAGCATGACCCAAAGGCTTATAGGGTCCAGACGCACAAAAACTGGCAAATTGATTCTCTATAGGAGCAGGTCCTGCAGACTCATTCCGTTCACATACACAAAGACTGGCCGACTCATTCTGCATATGATGAAGTCTTGCAAGCCTGTAAGGTTCAGGCTCATAAGTATTGGCAGGCCAATTTTGTATAAGAGCAGGTACCGCAGGCTGATTCCGTTCAAGTAGACAAGGACTGACAGAATTATTCTGCATAGGTGGAAGTCCAGCAAGCCTATACGGTTCAGGCGCATAAGTACTGACAGGCCAATTCTGTAAAGGAGCAGATCCCGCAGGCTGATTCCGGTCAAGTATACAAGGACTGACAGACTTATTCTGCATACGAGGAGGTCCCGTAAGCCTATAAGGTACAGGCGCATAAGAACTAGTAGGCCGATTGTGTGTAGGGGCAGATCCCACAGACTGATTCCATTCACGTACACGAGGCCTTGCAGACTTATTCTGTATACGAGGAGGTCCCTCAGGCTTATACGGTTCATGCGTATCAAGAGTGCCAAGCCGTTTCTGTATAGGAGCGGGTACCACAGAATGATTTCGTTTAGACGCACAAGGACATACAGGCCGTTTGTTTAAAGCTGCGCAGGGACAAAAGGGTCGATTTTGCAAACGGGCAGGTCCCGCAGGCTGATTCTCTAAAGACGCACAAGGACAGATAGCTCGATTTTGCATCGGTGAAGGTACTCCACGCCGAATAGGTGCAGATTTTATATTTGTTTGTGTTTCTATGGGGTATGTGCCATGGTCCGTATTCTTCGAGGGAATCAATGAACTATCAATTGTGAAACTCTCCTCATATTTTGAGGCAGTTTGGTTTACTTCTGTCTGTACATATTTTTGTAAGTGTACTGAATAAAAACAACTATTTAGGTAGAGTGTTCTAATTGCTCCAATAGAAGGTATTTTTTGACTGCAGATTTGGGGGACAATTCTATGTCTGTAAGTATTTTCTGCATCGCACTTGCTAGGTACAGATTGGTCTTGTTTCACAGGTTCGATAGGCAAAGATGACCTTGTTCTATTAAAGTCAGTACTCAATGTGAAATAGTGAATTCGGTTTCTTACCCCGGGAATATTTACATCATGTCTATATTCATGAGGTGTTAAATTGTGCAGAAAAGTTTTTAAGCGGTAAATAGCCATTACATACCAATATGCATTACATTGTTCGTAACGGTTTGGATTTGAAAAAATACTAGACGAAAAACAAGTAGGCAGCATTGCACCATCAGTTTCTTTAAATCTTTCTTGTGCGTCAATATGGGAGAAATAGCTGTTATTCTCGTCTCTAGTCGATGTAAAAGTTTCACTACAACTTGGAATAGCTCTATATTCTGATTTATCTTTATAGAATTCAATCCCAAATGTAAAAGATGAACTAATTCTTAAATTCTTCGGTAATCTATGTAATGAACCTGGCTTAGATAAATTAATTTGTTTGGCTCTATCCCTTGAGTGTTTTAATGATTGTGTCTTCTGTGCTTCTGACCATTTCGAAGATGACAAAGTGGGTAACGCTGGTTTTGTTTTATTTATTTCTGTATCAAATTTTAAATATTTGGAGAGCATGTCATAAATCGGTCTTTTGCCACCAAATATGTTTAAAGAATGCCTACTTTCATCCAGATTACGCAAAAGAGTTTGATGAAGTTCGTGTGTCTGTATCTTGGCGGGCCTATGCTTGCTGATTCGTGTTCTGATAGATTTATGATTTTTCACCGGTTTGTGTGCATCAACAGTTCTTCGACTCCTATCTAATGCCAGTAACTTCATTGACGGAGTTACATCTTCAATCCCTAAACTATATGTATTATAATATATTCTTTTTAGAGGGTGACATTTATCAGATCGTGGGTATCCGTTATGTATACAATGACCATTTTCATGTTTTAAATGGAAGTCGTCAATTTCGGAATATGTAATTAGTGAATTTTGTTTTGATGGCCATCCCCTGTCTTTAAACAACGGTTTACCAAGATTTTTACTTGAGTCAAATCTAACTTTTCGGTCTATTCGTTCTAAAGTCAAGTTCCGACACTCATAACGATTAAACTGGTATGGTCTCTTAACGTCTTGTTTGCATTCATAACGTTTCAATTTATATGGAATATGTTTTGATTCTTGCTGGCTATTTACTCCCGTATTTATAATACTGCACCTTTTTAAGAGTATTGAAACATGCGGGATGTCGGGTTTGACCAATTGTGAAGTATTTAATGTTATCTCATTACTTTTTATACGTTTTATTTGGCGCCTCCTAATGTCTTCTACCCGGCAGTCACTAGATTTTGTAGCTTTCACTATTTTTTTTAATGAAGATTCTGATTTATATTGCAGGGTTTTACATAGATCGGTACGACAAACTTGTAAAAATATTATATTAGTTAAAGAAGATTTTCGGCCAAAACTAGGTTTTATTTGATTTAGAAACTCTGTATTACAGCTTTTGATTTTTTTACTTGTAATGAAAATATCACTTTTATCAATACAAATAGAGGAGTGTACTTTTTTAGTGTCAGGTAAAAAATGACAAAGACTATTAACAGTAGATATAGATTTTCTACTGTTCATCAATGTTTTAGAGAGTTTTCTACTTCTGTCAATCCTGTTTATACAAATATCTTTATCAGGATTATTAAAAGCTTGTTTGTACCACAATAATTCTCTCTCTTTACAGAAATCTAATGGTGTTTGTTTCTTAGATCTAGACCTAATCACTACTTCAGAGAACGTTACAGGAATTTTAACAACATTGTCTTGATATACTGTTGTACTTTTAGAGTATGTTATTGGGCTTGAAACAGTATTTTGAATATTTTCGCAGCTTCCGAAACATTGTATTTCACATTTAGATTTTCTAGTGTAACAGTTTGATCCTGCCTTCTTGTGACACATGTACCAGATATTTTCTTCACTCATGTCACTTCTATTTCCTTTAGAATGGTGAATAATCTTGTGAATTTCATTGCTTGAGCTTGTCGTTTGCAACAGAAGCGACATTGCATTATGTAGTTTTTTATATTTAGGAAGAGATTTTGAAGTTAGCTTTGACACTACTTGTTCTTTTTGTTGTTGTGTAGTACAAGGGTACAGCGCGTTCCATAATTTGAAACGTCTGTATTTAGTAGACTTACTAATACATAACGGTTTTTTCCTTAACGACCTGTTACATTTACTTTTAGAGGACTTCTTGTTTGTTAATGCTACGGTTAATCGACATTTTGGAAATTTAATATTTATCTTACTAGGTTGTAATTTTTTATTTATATTAACAGTAACATCGATTGGTAAAGATAGCTTGGAACGGTTTAATGATTGACTCACTGTATTTTCTAGCTTAAAATTTGCAGTCCTATTTAATCTTAATGTATTAGGTATTTCAAATTGCTTTGCCAAAATATTCTTAGTAACTTTACTTGGACTCGAATTATGTATTCCTTCTCTTAGTTTTCTTTCTACCAGTGTTTGGAATTCAGAACATTCCTTTAAAACATGTCTTGGGCTGGGTTTTTCCAAGCGCTCTACGGAGTTGTAATTCTCATTAAAATAATTTCTATCATCAATACGACTTTTGTCTTTAAGGTTCTCATTTAATTTCTGCTTAGATTCTTTTGATACTTGTGGAATATTTTCTACATTTGTTAGTGATTGTAACGTCAGATTACAAAATGGTTTCATGTTTAATAAATGATGATCGCTTTCAGTGTTTTCCAAAGACGCTTTTGTATTATAACTTGTTTTGGCAATTTTATCTAAATGCTTGAATTCCGTAAAAGGGAACTTAATTTCTTTTATGAAACGAGGTTTGAAGCATCCCAACCTATTGCATGATTTTTTATTTGTTACCCCGGTAAATGTACGAGCCCGAACCGGGCAATCCGTTTGTAACGTCTTACTAGACTTTTTGTCGGTGACTTTTTTGAATTTGAACGTGCCAGGATCCGACTTTATATTCTTAAAATTAGTTTCTAGACGTAAATCTTCAACGATCTTATTCTTTAGGATAATACTTGATTTGAAAGTTAGGATTTGTTTGTGTCCACAATCTTTCATGCTTTTTTTTAGCCTTAACTTAGAATTATAATTCGAACAATGATCACACAATTTATCAATTCTTTTATGTACTAAATCAAGCAACTCCTCTTCTAGTTCTTGTCTTGTTGCAGGTGATTGTGTTCCTGCTATCAAATCAATTTTGCTTGGTGTGCTAAAATTATTGACCAGTACTTCACGTTTCAGGTCTTCATATAGTGCTTTGGTTTTAACAAGATTTTGTAATAGTTTACGTTTTCTTGATTTCCTGTGTAGTAAGCGATCCGTTCTGAAACCTTGGAAGGTTATCAAATCATTAGAAGATGAACCTGATTGATTGTAGAAACAGTGCCTTGTACTCAAAGAGCTATCATTCAACACAGTGTCTCCGTAGACAGGGTACATTATTCCTTTTTGGGAATTTTCTCAATCCGGTTACCAATCTCAAAACTTTCTTAAAAATGGTCTATTTATCATTTAACGTCCAGTAAAACGTCAAAAATTTCCCATTTTTATCTGGAAAATAATTTATGTTGATTTCTAATAGGAATCATTTATGACTACTTAGACTATGTTTTATAGTAATACTATGTTTTTTCAATTAATGACTTCCATTATTAGTCAGAAAGTTTAGAGCCGTTCAAGAAAGTTAGAAGAAAATATGTTTGGGTTCACATATTAGTAAATAGGTCCTGGGCGTAGTTTGCTGAACTCTCACAATGCACTTGACAATAAGAGCAAATGTAAAAGACGTATTATATCTGGCTCATCAGTTAACTCATACTTAATATTATTGAAACAAGGGACCACGTCTAATATCAAAAAGATTATTAATATTTTATCTAGTTCTCTCTAAAGAAACCTTTTGGCAAACTGAGCTGTCATCATTTTCACAGCTCGGCATTTAACGTGCACACTAGGTATGCAAAAATCAGTCTTTGAGCAGTTAGATTGTACCTACTTATAAAAAATACTCAAGAGCAACAGACATATCGACCAGAGTCCCATCAACTCAAAAATTTGCCTATCATTGGTAGACTTCGTATAACGTCCATTTATAAAAAGAGCCTTTAAGTATGTTTTTATTACACCTTTCTGTCTTACCTGAATGTTCAAAACATTTTTTTTAATTCTAAATTTATTAGGTATATTCAACTTACTGGTCACACTTTACTTTACTCGTTCAAAGGCCGGTTGGGAGAAATCCCTCCCTGACCTTCAGAATTAAATTTTCAATACAATTCACATTTTTTAATCGCATTTAAATTTTATATTTATTTTCTTTATTTTTTGACATAATTAAAAATAATAAAGCATGACAGTTTATGTCAATATTGATAAATGATAACAAAGTGTTTTCAGTTGGCATATTATAGTTGGAACTACAGCCAGTTCTCACAAATAGATGAAAGAGGGCAAGACTCACCGATTATTGTTATTGCTATATTAAAGCAAACCTATATAGATACTAATTCTCAGTTGTAATATGTATCTCTCATTTTAGGTACTAAAATGTTACTCAGTTGTAATACGAACCGCTTTTTACCTATCTAAGTACCTAGTTAGGTACTAGGGAACATCAGGAGTCATCTAATTAAGTACCTACTAATTTAATTTAAAATTTTGTAGAGACCGGCGGCGGCCACCGGCTTAGAAAACTCTATCAAACCATGCAAAGTTTATTTCTAATGAAAGAATGACCAAATTAAAGCCTATATATAATATTATTTATTTTCCCATTCTAAAAAGGTACCTTTTAACACTTTATAGTGTTATTGTTATATTTTCTCTATTTCAACCACGGACCGGTACAACTATTCGCAAATGGTAACCCATCGAAGGACATGCCCGCGGCAATATTCTTTAACTCTACTGGACGACTTTACATGGTCGCGCCGGTCACCAATCAAGTTGTAGGCTTACCTAGCGGGCTTCACAAAAAAAATGGATTTAGGAGGCATAACGCTCTACTTGCAGAATTTTTACCTACAAACAAAACATCCATAAACACAGTTAAGTAACATGTGTAAAATTTCTATGAAAAGTTATCAAATCTCTACCAATCAAATACACAAACAACCGCGCGAAAGAGATCATTTAAGTAGGTATTCATCAGAGGTTAGTGACTTGCGACTCGCAAGACACCTGCGTGACAGGTTGCACTGAAGTCAGCGAACAAACTTACCGAAGTTCCTAAAGTTAGCCTCCCGAAGTCCGCAGTTCCAAAAAAAATCTCACTCACTAAAAACACAACACACATACATACACTAACGAACCACTTAAAAAGTAACTGATAAATAAGTTATTCCGCGAGTTTCAAACTGCCACTGCACCGAACAATAACCGACTCACACACTCGGATAGCAAAAGCAAACTAAACCAAGAGCCAATTCGAACACACGCACAAAACTTGAAACCCCATAGCTTGGATCCAAAAAACTTTTTATTAATACAAAACTAGCGCTCCCTATCAAACATCGTAAGCAACTTTCATGATGGTTGACAACCGTAACTAGATGGCGCTGTTATTATGACACATCGTAGTAAAACTCGTCCACTGAATAGTTACAACAAATTATAATAGAGGGCGCCTGTTTCAGTTGTTCCGGATTTAATTGAATTTAGTTTTAATTTATGATTTATTTTAAATCATTCTATTTCAAAAATCATTACAAAACCTCAATTTTAATATTTATGTAATTCAAGACGATTTCCAAACAGAAATAATTTGCATTTTATGGCTGTACCCTGTATAAGAGTTAAGAGCAAACTAAACAAAAATAATAATGTACCTTGAAATAGGTGCAATCAGGCGCGGATCTAAAACTTTGTTCAGAGGGGGGGGGGGGGGGGGTTACATTTGACTTAAACGGCCAAATGTGTCGCTCGCATGATGGGGGTGCATTTGATTCAATAACGGTAACCTAAACACCCCAATCCAGTGGCAAAATTCTATTTTATCCAAATGCCCCTGTTGCTCCCTGCCCCCTGGTATCCGCGCCTGGGTGCAATGGTTCTCAAAACCAATTTACAAACATATTTTCCCTAATATAACAATAGGGTAGATGTATATATTTTTATAATTAAACTAGCTGTCCCGCGCAACTTCGCCTGCGTATTTTTTCCTGTTTTTGTAACATTTCTCATTACTGCTCCGCTCCTATTGGTTGAAGCGTGATGTCATATAGCCTATAGCCTTCCTGCATAAATGGGCTACCCAACAGTGAAATAATTTTTAAATTCGGATCAGTAGTTCCTGAGATTACTGCATTCAGACAAGCAAACAAACTCTTCAGCTTTATAATATTAGTATAGATATGATTGTGGCCACAGTGGGTTGATATTCCTGAGATAAGAGTAGGTAAAAACAATAAACAGTTAAACAGAATTGGAACTCTTCATTTATGTATAAAATAATATATATATTATGTACATATTTATCTTAATTTATCATTAAAATATACACATATTTAATTATAATTATACAATAATATCAGACAAAGTCTTCTTCAAGTTTAGTTGTATTTATTAATCATAATGTATTAAAGATCCATGATTAGTAACAAGTATATTTATACCTAAGAACTTTCAGATTCTGTGTCTGATTCACTCGGTGGCCACATTTGTCTATCATCTTTCTCATTTTGTGCAGATTCTAGAAACTTCTCTTGTGCTTCCAATACACTCTTACTATCTGTACATGCTGCATACATCTCCAACGCTTCCGAATTCAGTTCCAAAAAAGAATGACCCCACGAAAACTTTGATAAATAAAATGTTGCTTCTTTTTTGTGCCCCGTTATAACCATGGCTGCAGCCAAAGCTTCTACACAACTTAATTGGTATGGTTTTCCATAATTAATAGGGTTAGCAGCTACTAAAAAGGGTAATAATCTTGGATGGTGTGATTTCATTCTACCAAATGGTGTTTCATCAATTTTTGCCCATGAACAGTCTATAACAGCTAGCCCCGACTTCTCTATAATATCCTTGTCATTTGGACTCACACATTGGGTCCCTACTGGTGATAAAACTAGGCCCGGAAAGCGTTGCCCGAGTTTTAAATTCTTTATGAGGTTGTGTCTTAAAAGTTTTCTGCCTGAGCATTTTTTCGGATCACAGTGGTTTAGATCCCACATGCTTACAGGATACGATGCTTCCACGCCTTCCTCATCGGATCCACTTTCATCAGAATTGCTTTCTTCGGAAGACTGAATGCTCAAATCGTTTAGCCTCTCTGCGTAATCGCGTTTAACATGATGATTTGAGCGCTTGCCATGAACACCACCTCTTTTGCCAGGCGCCATTATTTTCCCTTTAAAAAAACGTGCATATAGTTTTAGAAAACTTGCAAGTTCTTCGTTTTTTTGCTCTCCAAAAGGAATGTAAGGGCAAAAATGCAATTCAAAACATAACCTATCTGTTTTGACACTTAGTTGACAGATGGTTGACAGTCAGCAGCAGTAGCTCAAACATAGCATAGATTGAACGTGGTTAACGTCAAAGAGTAGTGTGCGTGTGTAACAATAACAAATTATTATTAATTTGTAACAGAAAAGGCTAGAAAAGACAAAATATATTATTTGGATTTTAATCAAATTTTTTGTATTAGCAAAGATACTGCAACTTGTCAGTTCACACAAGGAACCATACCATTTTGCCAATATTTTAGTAATGCTACTAAAATATTGGAAAAATGATATGAAACTGAGGATTTTGAGATACGGCCTTTCTTCAATCAAGCCATAAAAAAGGACTGTAATACTTATTTATAATAAAATAATATTAATCATTTATTTATTCATGCTTATGATTTAACTTACATGCCAACAAATTGTTGCCTGTTGACTAAGTAAAGTATCTATTTGGTATCTATACCAAATAGATACTTTTTATAGGTTGTGACTCTGTGTACATACTGGCATAATTAAATTATAAGTCCGTATATTTATGAAAAGAATTTTTCTTTCATGTGATTGTCAATTATATGTTATTAAAACAAGAGGTTGGTTTTATAAAGATTTTTGTTAACAAGTGTCTTATAAAAATATTCAAAATTGATTTTACACGAGGAAGAATGAGCAGCGCCTCCATGGCGGGTAAGTTTAAATTAATTACAATTTTTAAAATCTTAAATTCAACATTACCAAATTATTCATACTTTGAATGTATACATACCACGTTTTAAAGAAGCCGTGTACGCGTCGGTATTGACTAATCACTATGGCTTACTGCAATATTGCTTTTTGTACAGTATTAATTTATTTTGTTTTTGACATTAAATAACTCGTCATTGCGGTACGGATACAGTCCAACGAGTGCGTGTAGAACTCATTCACTACATATGTACCTATTCTAAATAAACTGAGGTCATTATCTCAACAGAGGAGTTAAAGTAAAATTATCTCAATTGTCTAAAATGTTCATCGTCATCTAGTTGGATGCTGAATACGTTGCAATTTAGGGAAAATAGGTTACCCAGGGCCGGATCTAGGGGGGTGACGGGGGGGGGGGATATTATTAGACTATTTCTCAAAATATCAGATTCTCAATATAGACAAAATACTTTGTCTATATTGAGAATCCGATATTTTGAGATTAATCAAGAAAAAAAACATAAAATTATTTTGCTAATTTATTTTTTAAATTTCTAGACAAAGAGTAAATAAAAACAAAAAATATAGGTATTTCCCGCATAAAAAATAAATGCAACGGCAACCGCACGCTTAAATCATGGCAATAAAGTCCTTAACAATCAAAATAGTCCATAACCAAATTGGCAATAATAATAATATCTATAGTTTGGATAACTTTGTTTCATTGTTTTATTTCTCTTTTTTTAGTCTAATGCTCTTTTCTGCTTTGGCCTATATTAATTTTATAAATTGATTTTGTTTAGATGTAATTTTAGTATTTATTCTACTGTGCATATCCTCAACCGCATTCGTTGTTCAATAATTTTTATTGTAGCAGCATAATGGTATTAGTTATTTTTTGCAATCAGGTATTGGCAATGAAAATATTTAAAAAACATTAGAAATAATCTTTAAAAAAAAACATTTTTTACGTTAAATGTACTATTTCTATTAGCTTGAGAATCTACTAATAATCTAATATTTTAAGAATCTGATATTTTGAGAATCTAATATTAAGCGACTAAGGGGGCACGGTCTACAAAAAATAATCTAGCTATGAGAAAAAGTTTTTTTTTGTATGGAGCTATTGTACAGCTGTTGTACAAGGGATACTTACATCCATACTAATATTATAAATGTAACTCTGTCTGTCTGTCTGTCTGTCTGTCTGTCTGTCTGTCTGTTACACTTTCACGCTCAAACAGCTAAACCGATTTAGATGAAATTTGGTATGGAGATAGTTTGAGTCCCGGGGAAGGACATAGGATAGTTTTTATCGCGATAACCGACATCCACGCGGGCGGAGCCGTGGGCGAAAGCTAGTGGATTATAAAAGCGACCTAGAGGTACCCTATGCACTACAACTTGCCTTTTGCACTGACTTGCAGAGCTATAAAAAAATAATAAGATATGAGTTATAAAAATTGAAAAAATACTCAGAAATAGCACTATCTAAGGTCTTTTGGAATGTTGCTACCATTTAAGGTTCTAATTATTTTACATGCTCTTGATTATAATTTACTGATAATCAAGTAGGTACTTTTATCACCCAGATGTTGAGATTATACCATTAGTTACCTACGCATTTTTTTAATTTATAGTATACAGATACCAATACTTAAAAATGGCCGTTTTAAGATTCTCGAGCTCACTTTTGTGACGGCCAAGCTTTGTGCTAAAGTTTAAAACGAAACAATCAAACAGTAGCCTAAAAATAATAGCTATTTATGATAAGATCACAATTCGAAAGCTTTAGACTCTTAAGCAGGTAGTAGACCTAGCACGTTTGACAATCATAATTTCTTTGTGGTAATCCTGTAACATTAAAAATGTAATTAACAACCTGTTTAGTATAACACTTTGCCTTCTGAAGATACGTACATAATAAGAAGGAGTGTAAAACTATTTTTAATAAATACTTGTGTTTATGGAATAGAAAATAAGTTAATCTTAAGTTTGCGACCAACTACCCATATAACCATGGGCGTACCCAGCTTTTGACCCGGGGGGGGGGGGCACATTTTTTTTCTGGGTCTTCACATTTTTTTCTGGGCTTTCAGTTAGCGCGCCAAGCGTCAGGACTAGAGCTAAAATTTTTAGAACTGTTTTTTTTTTTAAATTGCACCAGTTACAGCTATACCGGAGAGGGGGAAAGAGAACTCCTCTGGATGAGCTGAACCGATCCCTAGAAGAAGAGGATTTTAAAAGTGACATTTACGCTCGCCAGATAACAGCACATTATGTCACTGCCTGAGTTGAGCTAGCGAGCACAGCGCGACCTTAGAAGCCATTGAACAAGCTAGGGATTTCAGCGCAATATAAAGTTACAGAATGGTCCCCCACCATTCTGTAACTTTGACTCAGCGTGGTTTCACAACTCACTGCGCAAACAGAAGAGCGCAGCACTAAGGTTCAAGTCCCTGCACAAGCTGACGAATGAGCGTGAACTTAGAAGCTAATGAGCGAGCTGGGGCCGCAGAACCATTTTAAGTGTCACTGCATGAGAAGAGTGCCACAGTGTAATCACGGTGGTGAAAAACGAACAAAGAAGCCATTGAGCGAACTATAACCGCATCGCTGTCTTAAAATTCAGTGCGCAACGAAAAGTACAGTGTCGTCTAGCACAGTGTGAGTGTGCTTAAAAGCCACTGCGTAGACAGAGAGGCGCAGCGCAAAAGTATAAACCCCTGAGCGAAAAGGAGCAGGGGGCGAGCCATAGAACTAGCACACATAGCGTGAACCTAGAAGCAGATGAGCGAGCATAGACCGGGCGGCGAGAGGAGATGCACACAGCATATTTATAAAAGTTACAACTCTGACTAAGAAATTAAGTCACTGCTTCGACAACGACTTCCAACTCAAACATAGAAGCTACTGCGCGAGTTGAGGGCAGCAACGCGATCTTAAAATTCTCCACACGAACAGAGGACCGCAACGTAAATTAGAGCTTCTGCGCAAGCTGAGGGACACAGCCTGAACTTAAAAGTCTCTGAGGAAACTTAGAGAGCCCTTTATCCATCCTGTCCTACAAGTTCTCAGATGATCAAACTGTTTGGACATTTTTTTTCCAAACGGTTAGACTGCTTCCATGGGTCGAACTGTTTAGTTGTCCAAACAGGTCGACCCTCGGAGTCGAACTAACAGGATATATACAACCTACTATAGGATACGAACTACCTGGTCTATACATATTAAACAACTAAACTTATCTGCAGAATTCTAGCTTTCTAGTGCTATCTTAGTCTGTACAAATTCCCGTTATTTTATTCACGCTGAAGTTTTAACCCGCATTTGTGTAATAAAATGAAATTCGAAAGTTTTTTATCTTTATCTATACATATAATAAAACTGTAAATTTCACGTGTCTGTACATGGCCGAACTTAGTGAAAAAAAAAATTAGGAAATGTTCGAAAAGAGTATTCAAACACTTTGCTGCATTTTTAGAAATGTCTGTCTGTCGGTCTGTCTGTCTGTCTGTCTGTCTGTCTGTCTGTTTGTTTGAACACGCATCACGCAAAAACTACCGTACAGATTCAGTTGAAATTTTGCACGTGCAATCTAATAGATGCAGATTAACATTTAGGCTATAAATTATCACGCTTTTTCCCATAGGAGCTAAGCAGTAAGGGATAATGTCTGTAGCTATTTTTCGTTATAAAGCAGTAACTACTAGACGGATCTTTATGAAAATTTGCAGTTTTATAGTAAATACTATAGGACATTATTTTCACTATGAATCATTACGCTAACGTCTATGGGGAACGACTAGCAACGTATTTTTTGTCGCACCATAATGGTTTATCACAAAATTTTCCACAATTAGACATTATCTATAATAAAATTGTAACCCATGGAATACATAACATCACGCTAGAACTAAAAGGAGCTAAACACAACATTGTTAAGTTTCATAAGAACAGTTATTTTGACGTGGCAAGTAGCGAACGGTATAGCCTCGATGCTATACTAGCGGACTTTGGCGACGAAGTCCCGGGCTCGAATCCGATGTCTGATTATGTTCTTTTTGTTTTTTTTAAATTGTCTTTATCCTTTTTTAATATTTTTCTCAATGTTTTAGTTATTTTTTCGACCGTAAGTAACTTATTTACTTTGGTTATTATTTTTTTATATTAAAAATCAAGTAAATTATGCACGTAGGTAAGTTAATTATAGGTATTGCATGCACTGCTGAGAGTAATTAATTAATCGTAGTAGAAATGAAAAACAATATTACATTATAATTAAAAAGTATTCGACATTTTCCAGAAATGATGTGTTCGTCTAAAAAAAAGACATTACACACGTAAAAAAAAAAACATGTAGCGCCATCTATGAAATCAAATAGGTGCTTGAGATGCTGAGTGGCAACATTCTTGAAAGTAGATGGCGTTGTATTCAATAACGTTCTATACTTAGTACCTAAAAGAAGTTTTAAAAGAAACACATTGCTATGATTTTTAGAAATGTTTGTCTGTCTGTCCGTTTGTTTGACCACGCATCACACAGGTGCATCATGTTTTGGGGTTATGGTTGGAGATTACGTGTTCATCAATTCAACGATAATGAATGGCTCAACATCGGTCAAGTGTGAGTAGTTCGGGTGACGGGAGGAGGGGGGTCGTTGTTTGTCAACCGTACCTTTAGGGATATCTGACATTTTCGCGGGCATGACACACATGACACGCTCTGTGTTTGCTTACTAAAGTGTTACAGCAGTTTTATTATCAGTATTGCGTTGTAACACTATATGAAATACACCCCATTTTTAGCCAAAATGGCAAAACAGAACCCTTATAGTTCCCTTATGTCCGTCCGTCCGCAGCTTAGCTCAGAGACTGTTAGTGCTAGAAGGTTGCAACTTTTGCATGAATAAATTACTAACGCCGATAAAGTGAAAGAACAAAATCTTGAAAATCATTGTTTTTTTAAGGGTAGGTACCTCTCTTATATGTAAAGTGGGGATGTGATTTTTTTTCTCACCTACCTACCCCATCGTGTGTGGTATCATTAGATAGGTCTTTTAAAAAGCGTTTAGGGTTTGTGAAGACTATTTTTAGATTTAAGGATTCCTTTGTGTATAATATTAGGCTTTATAGTGAACATTTTTGTTAGAGTCAAGTGTCCCCCTGCCAGCTAAATGGTTGATGTTGGGTATGTGAAAAAATTCAGGGTAGTAGTATAAACACTAAAATTATAAAGAAACTATCACAGTTAAGTACTTAGGCTTTACAAGTTTACGATCACATGAGAAGTAACAACATTTTCGTACAAATTCTATTAAAAATTATTAGGTAATAAGTAGGTATAACGTTGAAAGAATGAAACAAAAACAACAGAAAACCCACTTCTTAAGCCGCACACCAAACTAACTATCTAAAAGAATAGAACAGATCGATTTTTATTTAGTAAGTATTTAGTCAACAGGACTGTTTCCAACATATTTACAAAGAAGTTATTTCGTTACCTAAATTACCTTAATTTAAACCCGACTTTCACGCGAACGAAGTCGCGGGTACAGCTATTATGAATATATATATATTACGGGTCTTAATCGCGTGAATAATTTTAGGTTAAATACGAGTACCTTGCTTACCTACGTTTAATATGCATGATAGTATAAGTATAGTTTAGTTTAAAGTCATCAAGTATTAAAATAAACTTATCCAGTTTTGAAAATAGATGGCGTTTAAATACAAATGAAACAGAATCAGGTAAATTGATTTAAAAAATAAATCTGAAATTCTTACGTAGAGGGATATGAATTTATGATGATCTTAATTAACGACAGGTTCATCATCATCATCATCATCAGCCTATCGCAGTCCACTGCTGGACATAGGCCTCTCTAATTGCACGCCACTTTGTTCTATCCTCGGCTACGACAGGTTGACACACCTATTTTTTAATTCACCAATGTAGACATTATAAAGAAATAAGTTTAGTATTTAAACTAAACGTTTCTAAAAGATATACTAATTCAGTATATCTTTTAGAAACGTTTGAATATTGTCTGTTTGTTTGAACACGCATCACAGTACCGCGGGAATGCAATGTTTTAAAAACAGGATATTTTTTTTTAAAACTTATCTCACACTAGCCCTATTTCGCGCGAGTAGGTACTTGGGCGGTTTCGGGCTTCATTTAACCCGAAACCGATAATAGTAATATTTGATGTGATGCAAATCATTTTGGTAAAATACTATTATAATTTGTCTTCTAACCGTCTGGCGCCATAAACTTTGTCGCCCTTCATTTTGCTGCACTGGGCATTTGCTTGGCTTGCCTTGCCATAGGTCGGGCCCTGATTAGAGCTAGGCCCTAATATCCATAGATGCCACAGAGCATTGTGGAGCATGTTTCCAATATGTTTTACACAGAAGTTAAATTGTAACATAAACTACCTTAATATAAACCCAACTTCCACGCGAACGAAGTCGCGGGCACAGCTAGTTTTAAATAAAGGTAAACAATTAAAAGCGGACATGTCATTGTTATAAACCAGATTTGAACGCAAGATTAACTAATTTATACAAGGACTAGCTGACCCGCGTAACTTCGTCTGTGTAAATTTTCCCCGTTTTTGCAACATTTTTCATTTCTGCTCCGCTCCTATTGGTCGTAGCGTGAAGTTATATAGCCTACATTGGCAACTAATTGCTCGGCCAATCATCGGCTACACAACCCGGCAACAATAAAATAGAGGGTGACTGAAACAACAACAAAATTGGCCGGGCAACATTTCGAAAAATAGATCGCTCAGCGACCATCAAATAAATATTGGAGAGTACTGCCATGTTGCCGGCCACAGCATTGCCGTAAAAAATGGACCGGTTACGTTGGTCGGCACCGTTGCCAAAAACAACGGTGTCGACAACGGATGCTCTTAGAGCGTTAACAGTGAGCATCGATGACAAAAATGACCAAAACGCCCATCTCTATTATATTACATATTATTAGTAGGTGAGGTAGAAGCGTAGTAGGTACTATTACTTAATCTGTGGTAAAAGGGAGGTACCTATCTACATATATGACAGGTGCTACTTATACATGCACGAACACGATACTGTCTTTATCCTTGAAACTGCTAACCGGCTGTTAGCAGTTTCAAGGATAAAGACAGTAACGTGCCAGTAACAGCTGACGATCGATAAAGAAAACTACATGGTAGGAACTGTAACACGATAACATGATTGACATTAAAATGGATGACCTAGCCATAGCATTTATATTAACGTAAATAATTCAATAGATTGAGTGACAGATTGTTTGTATGATAAAATGATAAACCATTTGTTGTTGTGGCGTTTAGGAAATGATATCAGAGTCTTCATCTTTATTATATGTCATTATACTAGGGCTCATGAATATTGGAACATGTTTAATCGAGACGAAAATTGATGGACAAACCTGTGGTTTCTGTTTGGAACCTAACAGATGGAAGCATCATTATAATCTACAACTACAGTTCGAGTAGTTTTAGGGTTCACAGGTTTCAGGATCACTTTGTTGTTGTCCGTCCGTCCGTCTGTCTGTCTGTCAAGACTCTTTAACTCGGAAACGCGTGGAGGTATCGAGATGAAATTAAAACCAATACTCAGATCTACAGTCCCTTGAAGCTGTAAAAAATTCAAACTTCTATGTTAACTTATTAAAAGACCACTGCGTGGACTCGATTCATGAACTTTATCAGTTTAATAAACGAGTCCGACTCGCATTTGTCTGGTTTTTTTTAAAGTTTTAAGCAGGTTCTGTAAATTCGACTCATCCTATAGGTATCTATATACATACGTCCTATTAAGAATTTGTACCTAAACCTAAAAAAACAATACAATCTATTGTATTCTTTCAGGTCAGCCTAAATATATATTGAATAAATATTGTATGTAGGTACCTAGTACTTCGGTAATTGCCATATTTAAAATTTTATATAATACATAATTTTGTTTGAAACCTACTTTACCTAGAACAGATAATATCATCAATTCATCACGTAGAGACATCATATACATATAAATTGTGTACAACCTTAAGGCTGCCTGTCCATTGAAGCGGAGCGAGACTGCAGAGTGGAGAAACGGAGAAATATTAACCAATAGTTTATGCAATCCTATATGTATAATCCTATATATCTATAGGTGGAAGGATAGGGATAGTATCGTGCCAGTACCAGCTGACGATCGATAAAGAAAACTATTGGGTTGGATGGTGGGAACTTTAACACGATAACATGATTGATATTAAAATGGATGACCTAGTCATGTAGGATCACGGGCAGATCCAAAATTTAATTCTGTTTATCTATAGATACTAATATTATAAAGCGGAAGAGTTTGTTTGTTTAAACGCGCTAATCTCAGGATCTACTGGTCCGATTTGAAAAATTCTTTTTTTGTTGGATAGCCCATTTATCGAGGAAGGCTATAGGCTATATATAACATCGCGCTATGACTAATAGGAGCGGAGAAGCGACGAGAAATGTTTCAAAAACGGGGAAAAATTACGCATACGAAGTTGCGCGGGACAGCTAGTTGAATAATATTCCCCTGTTTCTCCGTTCCGCAGCCTCACTCCGCTTCAATGGACAGGCAGCCTTATTCTCCAAATAAGGAGCAAGGCCAGTGTCGATTGCTCTTAGTCATTCCATCGTCTAAAGTCGTCGGATTTGAAATAACAAAATTCAAGTACACTCCTTTGCATTGCATCGCGCAATCGGGTAATTAAAGAGGAACCCCATGTCTACTTAGCGTCTACATAATTAATGGGAAATTTTGATCGATTTTTAACGTCAATGTGTGTACGACAAGCATTGTCACGCTAAGCACTATTGAGTCATAGTTCGTTGGTGATAGTCGGCTGTGTATTTGTGTCCTTTGTTATCTATCAGTCATTAAACAGACAGCGACGGTGTTAGGTGAGTGAATTTTTTTAAATAAATGCCTGCCCTGGCGCTTCACGCGGGTGTCATATCGTTGTTATTTATACCTTGAGTTACATTATTGTAATTTTCGTATAGATCTTTAATTTTTTTGACAATAAAATATTGTCTATGTTATTCCCTGATAATGTAGCTTTATGGTGATAGATTTTTTTAAATCTGTCCAGTAGTTTTTAAGTTTATTCGTTACATACTAAAATACAAATCTTTCCTCTTTATAATATTAGTGTACATTAGTACGTAAATTAAAAATAAGTACTAAAATCTGGTTTATGTAACTAGGTACTAGCTGATCCGGTGAACTTCGAGCCAGCTAAAGTAGACAACTCAATTTTAATTATTCTTTGCGTTTTCTCTTTTTTTTAAGTATAAATTTCATTTTTTTATTTAAGAAAATACATAACAGATTAAAATGAAAAAATAAAAAATATAATATTCAAACTATACAAATTGTTTATGCCGTTTTTGAGTTTCAACGAGAGTATATTGTGGTACATTTAATTCACCTAGGTAAATGATGTCTTCTAGACAAACAACTATTGATTTATAAATATAAAGCAGACTAGCATTCGGCCGCATAGTGGACGAATACCTGTTCATGGGTAGAATATCAAAAAATCTTTTCTATTGTGCCTATGTCCCAAGAGAAACCCACTATTCAAATTTCATTATTTAGCTTTAATACTTTTATGCGACAAGTCTCGCTTAGTAGGTACCTACTAAAGCTATTAAAACGTCGCTCGTCACAATAGATCATTTAGGTCGCAGCGACTTCCGCGCCTTAGCAGCCTGTTATAGAGGCCGGGATATATAATCCCGGCCTCTATCACAGGCTTCTAAAACATGACATAAATATGGCTTGTGGGCTTCTCTTGGGACTAGCTTCAGTACTTTTGATTTTGATAAATCCACCGCGACATAGGGCTTGCTACCCTAAAAGTGCGATTCCACTGACGCGCAGTGGGGTGATCAGATCCCTCTATATTTTAAAAACTCCCGCATACCTATGGGTGCATTTCTACTGACGTGGAGCGAGGCGTAATGGAGCAGAGTGAACCGACAATTCACCAATCACAGTGCCCGAAATCGTACTCAGGATTATTTCGAACAATGTCATTGGTCTATTCACGGTCCACTTCGATCCATTCTGTCCCGCTCCGCGTAAGTGGAAATACAACTCTTTAAAATAGAGGGTAAAAACATACCTAACCCTGCCTTTTTGGCTTTACCGTAGTCGGGTAAAAAGAAGTTACATACAAGTAGTTAACGTCTAAGGTACCTATAATAATAATAATAATAATCTTTATTTCTCTAAAGCATAGTACAAGTTTGTTCAATTCAGTTAGGTTCATTATAATTATGTGAAATTGTAAAAAAAAAAATCCTCTGACTTCTAAACTAGGTGAAGTCAGTGCTCAGTCCGTATCTTACATGTGGTACAACTGCCTGCGGCAAATTGAAACACCTGTAATGAAAGGTTCAAACAAACTTACCTGTAAGTGAAGTTCGATCCTGATTATATGAAGAATTTCGTCGAAGATAGGGATACTCCCATCCTCCCAAGGATAGCGGTGACCAGCTATCTACCCTAAGTATGAAAATACCTACTGGTCTATACGAAATGACGTAACGTAATTTTGCCAGCCGAAGATATTAAAAAAAATGTGTCATACTCTGAAAATTGCGTGATATCAGCACTGAAGGATGAGACTACACACAGTTTTAATATGTTGGACGAAATACTAGAATGTGTGGCACTCGGGGGATGCCGCGGTAAAGCTATTGCATAGCATTTTTTATCAACTTAAAAAAATAAAAAATATACCTATACCTATATTTTTATTTTTTTTAAATAAAAAAGTTTTTTTTTTCATTACATTTTGGAGCGGCTTGTCTCGATCCGTGCGAGCTTCGTACAATATACATATACGTTATGCGAACGCTCGGCCGAGCTACATGGTAGACGGAGTGGGGGGTGTTAGGTTTTATTTTCGTTACGGAATTTCTTGATTCGGTCGCCGCGCTCAAAGCCCGAGCCCGCGATAAAAGCTATGCAATAGCTTAATAATAGAATAAAAAAATAGAATATAATAGAAAAAACGCGAACGCATATTTTCATTTCTTTCAAGACGTTTGGTGAAACATCTATTCTTTAGAGAATTCAAGGTCTTCGTTATTGTTATGGTTGTAGTTATATCGATCACGTCAAATTGAACTCAGTCATGGTCGGTTGCTCACCTGAATGATATTCGCTAGTGCAGACAAGCCTACGCATAATTCATAATGGCTTTTGAGCTTTTGTCAATGCTCCGAATGTTCCGACAATCTAGTCGATTATCCTTTGATGATGCTATAGCTAGAATTATCTAATCAACCTAAATTGTTTTGGCTAACCAGGTGCGGATACAAGGTGGCGCAAGAGCCCCCCCAGACTCGACTGAATGACTTTTTTGATAGGTGTGTTGGTGGATATGGTGTATCTACCGGTGTTGAATCAAATGCCGTCAAATGACCATGCATGCGAGTGACTCACACTTGACCGATTGTGTCAAATGTTGCCCCCATCAAAGACAATTGACCTCGCCCCCCCCCCAAGCTCATAAATTTTCAAGTGTTCGCTATACATTTGGTCTGCGTTGACGGGCACAACTACTCACAGTTGGCCGGTGTTGGTCGCCCCTCCCCCCCCCAGAACATGACCCTGGCTCCGCGCCTGCCCCAGAACAAAGTTTTGAGTCCGCACGTGCGGCTAACAACATACTTAATGCATCCATCTCATACATCGCATCGTCTGCATTTTATACCATTTCTGGCTATTCTGGTCCGCTCGTTGTATCTTTTTGATTGAAATTTAGAAGCTCTGTATCACTTGTATTTTCAAAAATTCATTTTGAGTAGTTGCTTCGCTCAACGTTAGCGAAACCTATGGGGGTATCACTAGAATTTCTTTTCTTCACCCATGTGACGGAGTTTTGCGTCAAACCCGAACAATGAAGGGTAGTTCTCCCTTTCTATTCAATAGAAAGCGTACCTACTTACTCTTTACCCGAGTCAACGGTTTGACGGAACACTCAGGTGAATAGTAATTATGTAATTCTATGGAATAAAAAGTGAATACAAATGGAAACTAACCACAAAAAAATTATAACGTTATTTTTTTTCAAGTTACAGCCTCCTGGCACTAACAGTCTCTGAGCAAAGGTGCGGACTCTATAAGGATTCCGTTTTGCTTTTTGGCTACGGAACCCTAAAAACAGACAAGAAACAGCAAAGTTTCTGATTCCGAAACCCATAAGCCATAGTTAGTCTTAAGTTGTTTTTTTATTATGGACCTATTTTCCAATTTACATTTTTTTTAATAAAAGAAAAAAACACGTGATACTTTCAATTGTCAAAGTGATTACCGTATACAATACCTACCTATACCTATCCATACTATATACTATATAATATTATAAATGTGAAAGTAACTCTGTCTGTCTGTTACGCTTTCACGCTCAAACAGCTAAACCGGTTTAGATGAAATGTGGTATGGAGATAGTTAGAGTCCCGGGGTAGGACAGGATAGTTTTTATCGCGATAACCGACATCCACGTGGGCGGAGCCACGGGCGAAAGCTAGTAGTTAATAATTTATTCTTTACTAGCTGACCCGCTTAACTTCGTCTGCGTAAATTTTCCCCATTTTTGCAACATTTCTTATTGCTGCTCCGCTCCTTATTTCTCCACTATTTCATGGATGTTATTAAACATATAAACCTTCCTCTTCAATCACTCTATCTATAAAAAAAAACCGCATTAAAATCCGTTGCGTAGTTTTAAAGATTTACGCATACATAGAGTTATAGGGACAGAGAAAGCGACTTTTTTATACTATGTAATGACTTTGTTGTATTGAATGTGTCTCCAAATTCTATACGTTCCTTTAGCAATCAATACTTATGTGGTACAATACTTATATTGATTTGAAACTGAAATAACTACTTTCCACTTATATTTACTTAATCGATTTGACCCACTTTTATTTGACCTAGAGGACACAATGGAATAATAGCATTACTAATCATAAACGGTACTAATTACCTACGGTATTTAAATATAACATCGACATATAGACTCCCTCTGCCCTCCCTTTCAATTAAAAAGTAAATATTTGCGAGAAAGAGAGAAAAAACTCGTGGGGCCCTGTCTCTTTGACAGGTATTGTCCACAAAGTAGCGTTGTCTCTTTCCCGGAGAGTGGTCAATTTTGTGAGGATATGGCGCAGTCCAGATCTGGGTTAATGAAATATACTTATACATTGTCATGATCCTACCTATCTATTAGCTACAGCCTGTTCACTAACCAGTCTAGCTAATAGGAGCGGAGCAAATGTTGCAAAAACGGGGAAAATTTACGCAGACGACGTTGCGCGGGTCAGCTTGTATTGAATAGTTCCGCTCGTCATTTGTGGTCTTCATCTGATGATGAAGAACACAAATGACATTCATTCGTTCCATTTCACCAATTGGAGCTTTTTGAGAGTATATACCTATTTAGGGAATATATCACTATAAGTGTACCATTAATATTTGAAGAATTCCATGACAAAGCATAGCGCACTAAGTATATTTAATTTTTAAGACCTACGCATTGTACCCATGTTTTACAAATAAAATGTTGATTGATTGATTTATCAGGTCCTGAATGGTAACAGGACCAACTTGGAGGTATAACCCTATAAAACGTAAAGATTTTTTTTTCAAATTTTGTCCAGCCGTCTTCGCGTAATCTGTGAACAAAAAAATATAGTCGAATTGAGAACCTCCTCCTGTTTTGAAGTCTGTAGAAAAATGTATCAGATAGGAATTGGTCATGAGCGACCCTGCAATACTTTCATGCTAAATTAGCTTGCATCTCGAAAACGGTGCGTCAAAATTCAAAATTCTTTTGATGCAAAACAACTCTTGTGATACGTCGGGATTCTACATGTACATGTAAATCCTTTTGAAAAAATACAAAAATCATAAGGTAAGTAGATGTCCACCGTATCATGGTACAAAATTAACATGGTAATACAATATCTATCTAATAGTTATTATTGTATCGCTCGTTTATACCAAATATCTATACAATTTGTACAATTTAGATTTTTATCTTACTAGTTACTATATAGCAGGTGATTAGGCACGCTCGTGCGCCTGAATTACCAAATAATTATTTAGGACATGCAAAGATGTAATATAGGTTAGATGTTTCTGATATAACTAAAACGTTTAAATTTTTTTTTTAAAACGACTCCCGCATAAGGTTACAAGCCCAGTGTCACGGGAAACTTCACAAACATACAAGTCACGGACACCCAGACTCGGAACAACAATTTGTGGATCACACAAAGTGGTGTCCCGTGTGGGAATCGAACCCACGGCCTCTTGCGTCGGATACACTCTCACCGCGCCACAGAGGCAGTCAAAATTAATAAATCGGGCGTAAAAAATAAGGAAATATTTTTTTTAGCCCCGGGCTTCCGACTGAGAGGAGGTATTTAAGTAACCGAAAAAAGTTGAACTCAAATATTGTGGTGCGTGTGATTGGTCAATGAATGGCAGACTTTATGTACTTACCTCCTATTAGTGAGAGGGTGGGGATAAGGTTACAATTTTATTTGACTCTTTTTTACGCCCGTCGTGGGTTTTGAAAAAACTTTATTCAAACTATTATTACCTAAACATTTTTCAGCGTATTAATTTAATTGTAACGTAACTATTAACTATTATTTGCCGTGTGGTGCCGGCTTAAGAATAGTACCACCCCATCTCTTCTCGTGGGTGTCGTCAAGGCGACTAAGGGATTTCACTCCGGAGGACGGGCAGCAGCGTCCTCTGCGTACTTAAAGCCTTACTGCGATCGCCAACCCGCTCGCCAAGCGTGGCGATTATGGCAATTACCCCCAGGATCTACATACCAGTAGGTTCTACTGGGGAGACCCGTGCCCAGCAGTGGGCCATCATATGGGTTGAAATGTAAATGTAATGTAAAAATGTAACTATTATATTATAATCAGTTTTATTATTAAAAAGATAGCTTGGGTACTACTATTTCCAAAAACAAATGGGTGTACTGTAGCACCCCCTAGCGGTCTGTAACGTTAAAACCTAACTAGAACATGCTCAGGAATGAGACTTATACAAAGCAAAAAAACCGTTTCTAAATCGTGAGAAAATAATTAACAACCGTTTTGGAGAAGTGAGAAAATAATTAACAACCACTTTGGAGAAACATAACTACTGTAGCGCCCCCTGGCGGTCTAGAACATTAAAACTTAGCTAAGAACATGCTCGGAAATGAGACTTATACAACGCATAAAACCGTTTTGAAATCGGCCCAGTCGTTTCCAAGAAATATGGTAACAGACCCACACAAACATCTCTTACCTCAAACGCATATACCGTCTCGGTGGCCGTTGCGGGTAAAATAAATATATACCCAATTGACACACACGTTTGCAATAACAATTTCTAGTAACGGAAGGGGCCCATACATACATACAGTACTCCCAAATTAATAATGCACATGCAGATCTTCGCTAATTGTCGTATTCCCGGAAACACTCGAATCATGGAATCGTAAGAGCCCTAAACAAGGCATTTGCATTTTGCACCTTGTTTAAAAGAGATAGGAGTCAATATCATGTGTGCACAATCGAAAACAAATCGGGCGTTCGGCAGCTGTCGCCGGTCAGCGAAATGTCTGTCAGTCGTCTTTATATATTGGTAGTGACTGCACGTGTTCTCTATTTGTGGAAATATATAGAGCTGCTATTACACACCCTTCTTGGTAAATATAATTTCAACATTAATTAGCTTATTCAGATTTAAATAGTATATTTTGAAAAAAGGAAAATAAATAACATATTTCACGTTTTTTTAATATTAAAAAAATAAAATACCTACATTAAATACATATTAAGTACTAGAAAAACATTTAAAAAATGAGATTTATTTAAATTAAATAAATAGATAAACATGCATAAAAAATATATACCTAACTCTGCCCATGCCATTTTCTTTCAGACGAATTCTTCCAAAATGGATAAATTTAAACGTGGAAAACCGCTTAATTCACAAGCACGGCAAATGGTATTTAATGTGTACCTTTATTTCTTAAATGAAGCCAATGTTTTCAACAGAGACCATGATGGTTATTTTAAAAAAATTCAAGACCGTGTTACAAAAGCTACAGGAATTTCGCGACGAACTTTGAGTAATATCTTAAACGAAAAAAAACATAATCAATCAAAGAAATTTTCTACACCGAAAAAAGGAAGACCTAAAAGTAGATTTCGGCTGGTACTTGATGATTTCGACTACTGTGTTATTCGTAATATGATATACAATTTTCAATTGACGCTGAAAGAACTCCCAACTGTAAATAATTTAAGAATAAAGTTGATCGAAGCTATTAATTTCAAAGGCTGTGCCGAGACTTTAAGGTTGATCTTGAAAGACATGGGGTTTAGGTTTCTGAAAACTGATAATAACAGACAATTACTTATGGAAAAACATGATATACGCCTAAAAAGGATCAAATATCTCAGAGAAATACAACAGCTGAGGAGTTCTGGTAGAAACATAGTATTTATGGACGAGTCGTATGTGCACACATCACATACTAAGGGTAAAACTTGGCAAGATAGCAACAAAAAAGGTATCAAACAACCCATTTCCAAAGGAGAGCGAATAATTATTGTACACGCAGGCAATGAAAAAGGCTTCGTCCCAGGGGCTCTAATGTTACATAAATGTGTCGACTCAGAAGGTGACTATCATAAAGAAATAAACGCGGAACGTTATCAAACTTGGCTACGCAATCAATTGATTCCCAACTTGCCTCCTAATAGTGTGTTGGTAATAGACAACGCCCCATATCATAATAAGCTGTCTGTGAAACCACCAAACTCAAACACATCTAAACCACAAATGACAGCTTGGTTACAACAACACAACATTCCGCATGACCCAAAGAAACTGAAACCCGATTTGTATAAAATTATACAAAGATACAAAGAAAATTACACAGAATTTGCCATTGACCGTATAATGGAGGAACATGGGCATAAAATTATACGATTGCCACCATATCATCCCGATTTTAACCCTATTGAAAATATTTGGTCCCAAATAAAGCAACACGTGGCCAAGAGAAATATTGCAATGACTGTGACGTCAGTTAAAGATGCTATATTAGAAAAAATCAATAAAATAGGACCAGAAGAATGGAAAAAAGTTTCTGATCATGCGGTTCAATGCGAAGATGAATATAGAAAATTTGAGCCAAGAATCGATAGTTATTCCGATAAACTGATTATTTACACAGGTGATAGCAGTGAGGAAAGTGTAAATGAACAAGAGCATAATGAAACTTCTGATGAATCTGCGATGTCGGGAATAGAGGTCTTCCTCGATTCTGATTAATTTTTTTATAATTGTATTATTTTTCTGGAATGATTAGTGCTGTAAACAAATTTGAACTGAGATTTTGATTATATTTTATGTAAACCTCTATTTGAAAACGTTTTTTTCTCCTTCTAATAAAACCTTATGTTATTTAAACCTTTTCCTCCATAATTACACCAACTTCGGTAAGACACTTGAAAACTAATCACTCCAACAATGATTGTAGCGTTTTCGCTATTTACTTACATGGAATTATCGAATCAAATTTCGTTACAGGTAAATCAAATCTGTTTTAGCACAAAACACATAATATATAAAATTAGGCATAGAGAAATTGCTCTTAACCACTCTATATAAATATCGTCTTTCGACGCTCGGGTAATACGACCGTTGCCGAACAATGACGAAGATTTCCGAAGATTTCTATGCGCATTATTACTTTTGGAGTACTGTACTAGATATGCGAGCAAAACCATAACCCTTCCTTGCAGTCAGGTAATCGGATTAAGTCCCGATAATATTCTAATACTAGGTATCGTCTGTCTAATTATTTTGTTTTGTCCTCAGCCTGCTTTAACTACGACAACGCGTCTTCTCAAGGAGCTAATAAAGGAGACAGAGCTAATAAAGGAGAAAGAGCTAATAAAGGAGAAAAAAACGACGTCATGGACAACGGTAAGTACCTATTTTAAAAAAAAAATGAGTTGTTGCATAGGCGTACTCAGGAGGGGTGAATTGGTGGTTAAAACCCTCCGAAATTGTAGAAAGGTAGGAACTCATTTGGTCGGTGTTTCTTTAGTCAATGGTACTACCTAAACGGGAGGGGGGGAGAGGATTGACTTACTTAAGTACGCCCGTGCCATGCTGTACGCATGCAGGCATATGCTGTTTGGATTTTAATAACCCAAGAGGCAAATTAACGTATTCAAAGCAGTACAGTTGCAGATAAGTTTTGATTAAAACATTCGGCCATTTTCATATTTTTGTAGTTTTGGGATCGATCTCAAAAACGCTTGCGCACCGTACTAGAATTTCGTTGTTGCGCTATCGAGACGCATACTTGACGCAAGCGTATTTGAGATAGATCCCAAAGTTACAAGAAAACAAAGGTGACCGTTATAATCGAAACTTAACTGGAACTAAACTGTAACTGCACTGCTTTAAATACGTGAATTGACCCCCTGGTCGCTTGAGCCTTTAAGTTACGTGTTATTTTATTTGTGTTTTTACACGTTAAATGCAGATCTGTAAACTCCCATGCAGGCATATAACCGATTTCCCCGGTAGTTCCCATTTGTTTAGAAACCCGGTCAGAAAAGTTTTGTACCTACACAATTATTGGGGTCGGGTAACTTTAACTACATAAAGTAGTTGGAATAAAATTAATGGAAGTACGTTGTAGTTGCTAGTAGTTTGATTACGTGTAAAGAGGCAATCACGCGACCACGTCACGGTTTTACACACGGCAGGCTTGCCTGTGTTTCCATTATTTAAAGAGGCAATTACCTGTTTTCAATTGTGTGAAATTTAAAAAGGAAAATTAAAATATTTTAAGTATTTATTTTGTAAGGTATATTTCAGGTTTTCCCTAACATATCTGAATGTCTAGTCTACCTATCTGTTAGGTACTAATTGCCCAAACTTTCGTTTTCGATTTTTTTATAACTATAAGTGTTGCTACTAAATCTATAATCTTACGTAGTCCGCGTATTTGGGTAAAATGGCAAAAAAAGTATTCATACATTAGGTTTAACGTGGTTTAACTAGCTTTAGGTACATAAGTATTCAATTTAGAACCTAAATATTTATCTATTCGCAAAGACCGTATTCATAAAAATGCTATTCGCAAAAATGACTCAAGTATTCTTGAAAAAAAAAGTTATTGTTTTTCAGTTCATCGATTTCAGGTAAGTTTAGCTAGACTAGGTAATTAGGTTATTTTGTAATATTTTGACACCCAAAATACTTAATTATAAAATAATTTGAACAAAGCCGTCGTCGACAATGAATCCCTGATTTCGTTCGTTTCATAGCTTTTACAAAGTGGGTGTTACCATCGATCAAGTTTTTATAAGAATTCTAAGTTAATTAATCAACATAACACCGACTTAGGGTTGTCACCCGCCTTCGCAGTAATTTCATTTTCTTTTAAAAGATAACTCCCACAATTGGGTATACGTGGGGGTGTAAGACCCCAAGTGCGGGAGTTATCTTGTGTTGGGGTGGGAAGGAGGATATTGACATAGTTGGTCTAGTGGTTAGTAACCCTGACTGCTAGGCCGGAGGTCGTGGGTTCGATCCACACCCAGGATAAAACTTTGTGTGATGAGCACGATGGTTTATTCTGTATCTAGGTGGGATTTGTCTGTAATATGTATGTATTTAGAAATATATAAGTTGTCTGGTTGCTATAGTACAAGCTCTGCTTAGTTTTGGATCAGATGACGTTGTGTGAGTTGTTCCAAAATGTATAAAATTAACAGACACAAACTATAGCTAGACTTAAACCAAATATTTAGGTCATAAAAGGAAACGTGTGTAAAATTTCACGTTTCTAGGTTCGGTTTTACGCTGAAACGTCAGTCAGTCTGTCAGGGCCTCATAGGGTTGACATAATATTAACCATTAGCTGTGCCCCGCGGTGTTACCCGCGGTTTATAGTCGTATGTGTTAATCCATCCAGGGGGTCAGCTAACTCCACACCAAATTTTATTAAAATCGCTTCTTCCGTTTAGACGTAAAGTAACAAACATACACACTCACATACTCACAAACTTTCGCCTTTATAATATTAGTGTGATATGTATAAATTACGGGTCTTAATCGCGTGATCTCGAATCGAAACATAGGGCAATAAACAAGGTATTTTACCTTATATTATTCACGCGTTTAAGGTCTGTGTTAGTTGACCACATCATGAAGTGATTAATTTTATAAATAAGACCACATCTACATTGCTTATTTGCACTAGATGTTTTTACTTACATCGTAAACGAATATTTCTCCGCTAGAAATGGTTTAGAATGAAACTGTAACCACTTTTTACCTGCCAACAAACTTTGCTTTCTTGATTAGGTGCCAAACTGCCAACCCTACACAAAAAACCCTGAACCATTTTAAACATAATAATATTCTTTTGAGGGTCGCGTTTGTCGATTTTTTCCATTTGAGGTATGTGCCCGGTTTTAATTATTTCTGTTTCATTAGAAACCTTAATAGCCAGCCTTGGGAAGGGACATTGAATTAAATAATCACTTGCCCTTGTATATGGCTCCACCTGTATAGATTTCATATCCTTAAAATGATAAATTTAAAACCGGGCAAGTGTATGTTGGGCCACGAACAATGTAGGGTTCCGTTGTCCCCCCCCCCCCCTCCATCCGAATAATGCGGCTTAAGAAGTGGGTTTTCTGTTGTTTGTTTCATCCTTACAACGTTCTATCTCCAATGAATTATGTACGAAAATGTTGTTACTTCTCATTTGATCAGCTGTTACTCGTAAACTTGTAAAGCCTTCTTAGCTGTGATAGTTTTACTTTTAATTTTACTATAGATAAACTTAGTACTACCGTGATTTTTTTCACATACCTAACATCAACCATTTAGCTGGCAGGGGGTGACACTTGACTCTAACAAAAATCTTGAAATCTTAATATTTCGCAAACGGATCCCTAAATCTAAAAATGGTCTTCACAACCCCTACAAACGTTTTTAAAAGACCTATCTTACTATAATGGTTGGCTATGGAACCCTAAAAAGTAGTTAGCTTAAGCCCGCGTTCTGTCATCGGGGATATAGGTTATCGTGATAAAAATTATGCTATGTCCTTTCCCGGGACTTAAACTATATTCATGCTAAGTTTCATCTAAATAGGTTCAGCGGTAGTCCAATCAAATTAGGGATCAACCACGGAATAAGAGATTATAAGCTGAATTTTTGTATATACCTCCATTTTGCTGTTCTAAAAGTTGTCTCAAGTGTCATAGAATCTCGTGTCTGCGTCGTATGTTAATCAAGGTCAAAGTAAAAAAAATAACAGTTTTTCGTGATTATCTTGGTTCATACGCAGGATGTCGCAGATGCTTACATTTTGGAAGGTTGGGCTTGTGCCCATGTTGTTTTGTCTACCCAATTTCTTGTATTGTATTTCCAGTTTGGTCTCGTGCCCTAAGCATAGTTTTATAAATTAACAAAATTTTTTGGATCGAACCCACGACCTCGCAGTCGGACACACTCCCACCGCGCCACAGAGGCAGCCGGTAGGCCGTTATGTAGGTATGTGTCTACTTCGATAAAATATACTCTCGGTGTAGTCAAGCTCTTTTCTTCAACCAGAATCTTGGTTCGAATAAAACACATTTGGGTCACGCATTCACTGGAGGACTCACACTCATGGACAGCATCCTCCTCGCGGTGGCCCTCCCTTTCCCATGTAGGTATCCTACCTTTCCCATATAGGTACCTATCCGAGTACCCTCAGGAATGAATGTGCGTTCTTCCTTCATAAAACCTTCCCCCAGCCTCTAAACTAAAGTATGGGGTTCCTCAGCGAGGTAAGCCACGCCACAAAAACTTTTGCACTTTTCTTTCAACATTACCTTCATATTAAACGCCCAGTTGTTCCTAATGTTATTCTATACTAATATTATAAAGCTGAAGAGTTTATTTGTTTGTTTGAACGCGATAATCTCACGAAGTATTAGTCCGAATTGAAAAATTATTTTGCTGTTGGATAGCATATTTATCGATGAAGGCTTTAAGCTATATAACATCACGCTACGACCAATAGGAGCGGAGCAGCAATGAAAAATGTTGCAAATACGGGGAAAATTTACAGCTAGAATATCATATTATGCAACATACCTAGTTCTACTTGAAAAATGTAGAATTATACCTAGGTACTCGTCCATTTTGGCTCACGTCCCAACAGTTTGTTACGCCGGATATGTTTTACAATTTAAAGTAGGTAGACATGCATCTACATTTCCTTTCCACGGTCCATTTACTGCGATACTGATGGCCTAGTATGATTTCATCCTATTGTCAAAGTATAATTTGACATCTTCTTCAGACGTAGGTAAGTACCTATGCGTATTACAGTTCAGTAAACACAAAGTAGCTTGTACCAGACAGGACCGTAGTTGCACCACTCATACGGAAAATAATAATAATGATATAATTATAATAATCTTTATTTGCAAGAACATTGTTACAAAGATGGAAGGTCGTCTTAAAATGAAATGTGTACATCATGTTCTGCCTAAATATACGTTAATACGTTAAAAAAAGAAAATATACGTTAAAGAAGTTAGTGTTTTGTTAAAGCATTTACCTAATCTGCCTATTTATTATTTATGAACTCTTTCACAGTATAAACACCTCTATCTATCAGCCAAGTCTTGAGGCTCTTAACAAATTTATTATAGGGCAGGTCCTTTATACATATATATATATAACTCCACACGTTGCAAAACGGTTCTTTCTGTAAAGTTCAGTTCTAGGAATTTTGGGCAAAACAATTGTCTGGATTCCTGGTGTTTCTCAAGTACATGTCTTTATCTTTGATAAACAGATCTTTATCTAGTTTTGCAAATTTAGCAATTTCAAATATAAACATGCTTGGCAATGTAAGTACTCGTAACTTTTTAAAAGAGGTTTGCAGGATATCCAAGGTGCTACCCCTTGAGCTATGAACGCCCTGTTTACGTCAGTGCGAATGGGTGTATGGTGAATGATTTTAGGGGGACATGAGCCCCCTAGTATTCCCCCTGGGCAGCCACTGGTAGGTATTTACCAATCGTTAAAGCCAGTTCTGTGTCTCGGACGGGAATTGGGGGGAAGTGCCGGATCTTGGCATCTAGGAAGGAGGGAGAGGTGGGCAATCTAGGGCCTGTGCCAAGGGCGCTAAAGGTTTAAGTTTATTTTATTTATTGGTCGTAGCGAAAAATTTGGGTCCACCTCCCTCAATTAGTCCCACATTAAACATTATTTGAGAATGCGTTCATGAACTCTCACTTCGCACTTTATTATACGCAATGCGCAATCACATCTTTATTTCTCTAGGAATAGTTGCCGCCGCACCCCCTATTTCGTATTACTTTTCAGTTCTACAAAATACATCTGCGCAGCCACTTGTTGCTAAGTTCTGCCCGACCTACTTACATTGCGGAAACTGTAGTACAAAGAAATAAAAAGTGTGAGTGGTAACGCAGCCTGGTGTACAACTAGCTACAACTAGTACTATTACTTATTCTGTGCTACAACTTACTGTAGGTACCAGTAGAGCACCTATGTGTATTAAATATTTAAATTACGACAGTATTTGTATCAGAGTCAACGGCTTAAAAAAAACTCTTTAAAACGGTAGCTTTTTAACGAAAGCATACAAGTAAGCTTTCTTTAAAAAGTTCGCTTTTTAACGAAAGCATACATTCATACATTCATAAACTAATAAACAAATTTAAGCAAGCATACATTCATAAACTAATAAACAAATTTAATTTATAGTTAATGCCTACGCTTTAGGGCCTAAGCACACGATGACGTATTCTTAACGCGCCGACGACGTACGTTTTACGAATGCACGCATTCGTAAAACGTACGTCGTCGGCGCTGTAGTTGACCAAAAAGCAGATTGTCATATTTGCACTGTGGTTTAAAAGTCTATTCTATCGCGAATTAATTATACTAACAAAATCAAGTTTCCGAGATGACAGAAAAGTGTGCTTGATTATTATAGGCCGACCGCTTAACTCGTATATCGCCTGCGCGGTGAGAAGGGAGCGCGGGGTGATGTTAACGGGTGGGTGAGCGGGGTGCGCGGGACAATCGGGTCCCGCGCACCCCGCTCACCCACCCGTTAACATCACCCCGCGCTCCCTTCTTTCTTCCTTCAAGTTTCCGAGATGACAGAAAAGTGTGCTTGATTATTATAGGCCGACCGCTTAACTCGTATATCGCCTGCGCGGTGAGAAGGGAGCGCGGGGTGATGTTAACGGGTGGGTGAGCGGGGTGCGCGGGACAATCGGGTCCCGCGCACCCCGCTCACCCACCCGTTAACATCACCCCGCGCTCCCTTCTCACCGCGCAGGCGATATACGAGTTAAGCGGTCGGCCTATAGTTCAACAAGTCTAAAATAACGTAATAGTTACAAAATTTAAGTTACTTGCGTTTTCAAGTAATGACACCTCTGTTAACAAGCAAACTTTTCATTCTTAATTTTTTACCCTAATAAATAGGTGCTTACGTCGAAAGTACTGTATCTTTGGGCGTTATTGTATTGTTTTTAAGTGTGTTACTTATTATGTTTATTGCAGATAGTGGTACGTTTATAATACTGATACTTCTTTATGCACCTATCCTTTAAACTAATGATTTTTTATATGTAATTCCTAAACATCAACAGTTTTAAAAAAAAAGGCAATAATTGGCAGGCTCTAAAACTTATTTAATTTAAAAGAGGATTTACTAAGTCTATATTTAGGAACTTTAGTTAACTGATTAAAAATTTTTGAAAAAAAAAAAAATGAAACGGGGGGGAAGGGGGGGGGGATACTGATAAATTACTTTTGAACGTCTCTCTTCGAAAAAAACTCAAGGAATAAATTTTCTTTTAAAGCAATATAAAAACAAGTGAAGAAATTAGGTAGAGGAAGAAAAAGTAAATGTCGAACATCGATTTTTTAAATACCAAATAATCGATAATATTTATATATTTATTTGTTTTGGAAGTTGTAAAGAAAAAGAAGAATGAGCAAGAATTGTCAAAACCAAGAGGCCTACTCGAATTCAATGAAATAAAGTTTCGATAAAAAAATTAAGTGCTGTTATACAGAGCCGGCAACATTAGTTCAATCCACTCGTTTCTGAAAATTGTCTATGGGCTCGCAATTCTTGTGTTTATCCAAAAAGTAATAAGAATAGTCCCGTAGTAAACTTATGAAATGTAAGTTAACGAAAAGTCATTCGTTTAGTTACTAGTCGTAAATAAAAGTGCAATAAGAACTAAATTGTGATAAAATCGACTTTTAAACCACAGTGTGTTTCCATTTAAACGTGCGTACAAAGAAAGCGATATGAACTTGCGCGAAAAGCGTGTTACAAACTCGTTTTTATAACCCGACTACGGCCACTGCAGTGCGTCCGTATCGCCGTATAAGTGCATTTGTATCCATACAAATGCGCGTTTACAGCGCCACAACATTTTTGAACGTGTGCTCTTGCTTCGAACCATATCGAATAGTTATTTGGCATGGCCAAGAGCCTAAAGGCTCTAAAGCCGTGCCAAAAAAGTATACAAACATACATTCATACATACCATACGTACTTAAATACATACATACATACATATATGCATACACTCGAAAAACATAAGCCTCTTTCTTACGCAGTTGGGTAAAAATATAATCAATTATATTCTACTTGCTCATTTAACCACTAAATCATGAATTCCAAAAAAGCGTTTTACGTAAAACCCGCGCTTATAACGTAACGTAACGTATTAAGTATAACGTTTAAAAGTGATGATAAAATAAAGCAGGTTGTTCTCTATTAGCTACCGCTCTATTTTATTTCTTGCCTTCAGTCCATATTACTAATCTGTGGCTCAGTCTGTATTTACCGTCGAAGGCTTGTTGACGTCCTTTTTTACTTTTAAAAATGTTGCGACAAAGAAACTATTGAACCACGTGTTGTGTTTAATATATGTTATGCGGAATACCGAAGACTAATTCAAATGATGTATTGCGGAAAACCGAAGACAAATTCAAATAGTAAGTGAGTTTTTTTTATTTGTGTCTGTTTCAATTTGTGTACATCAACAACATGAGTTTAGTTATCCAGAAGGAATGACCAATTTACCATAATTTTATAGCACATGAAAGATACCTTAGCTTAGCAATAATTTTTAAATTATAACAAATGAATGAACCTAAAATATTTCGTTAAGATTTTGAAATTGACATTTGTAATTTTAATAATATTGTCTATGGTAGCTCGAAAAAAAAATCGCTAAATTTTGCTGTTTTACATAACATTTTGGTCGTCGTTCGATCTATATTTTAATACCGTAGACGATAACCGTGACATTTTTTTGTATGATGTTATATTATTGAAATTATCGAACACGGGATTAAACTTAAAAGCTGATCGGTCAGTGGCTCCCAATCTTTTTCGTTTTGTTACTTACGCCCGCCGTTTTTTTGAGTACTTTAAAAACCATTTTAATTTTATGCAAATAAAATAATCAACATTGGCCTCAACAGGGTTTAAAATGAGTGTGCAAAAATTATTTAGGTCACTGTTTTAGAGAATCATGAACACTGTAGCGCCCTCTGGCGGTTTAAAATATTAAAAGTTAGCTAAGAACATGCACGGGAATGAGACTTATAGAACGCAAAAAACCAGAAAGGCCGAAATCGGTCCAGTCATTTCAGAGTAAACACACCATACAGAAACACCTTTTAACCCTAACGCATATACCGTCTCCGTGGCCGTAGGCCGTCGCGGGTAATAAAAAAAAGAAAATATATTGTACTTATTTACTCGCAAAGAAATTTATTGTATCTACTCACACTCACCTTACTGCTCATTAAAAATCAATATCTATTATTGAAATCGACCTTATCACTTATCATATAAAATTAGGTCTGTAATGGTTGTTGAAATAAATAATTAAGCGGGTATAGTACATTGACGTTTTACGTAAAACCGTAATATCGATTTGCTCATGTTGGACTCGCGTGGCAACTCCTGTAATAATACAACTACGCAGCGAATTTCATATTTGTGTCATTCAGCCATGCGGGACTTGAGTAACGCTAGTTTTATGGATATTTATCGGGTAATTAGAGACTACACCATTGGGGTGTTATTATTTGCGACTAAATGACGGCACCAATTCCTATTTAGTAAATTACAAACGCGAAAGTTTGTTATTGTAAATTCGTGTTAGGCAATGAGTAGGTATTTATAGGAAGAGTTTGTTTGTCGCCTATATCCTTGCCCAAGCTTTATGCGCAGATCCAAAGGGATAAGGGGCAACAGGGGCAATTCCCTCTTCCCTCAGGCTCGACTAAATCAGCTTTTTCTTTTGCGGAATGAGAGAATTATGACTCTGGGTTTTGACTGGCGATTGCCCACCATACAAGAAACCACGCTTGTACCTAGTGTCCGACCGAAGCCAAAGTCAATTAATCGGCCATCGCCACAACCGAAGCCAAAACTTTTATTTTTTATTTTTTAATAGATAACTAGCAATGTGGGATTTTGGTCCCACATTGCTAGCAATCCTGGTAACCCCTCCAGCTAAGCTCAATGGCTTGCGTGTTAGGAGTGGGTTCACGTCGGTAGTATAATAGGTAGGACCCAAACCCCGCGCCCTCACGATTGCGAGACCGATGCCTTAGCCATTAGGCTACCGCCGCTTTCACCTTCTTGTCACCTCTATTTTACGTTACCCCTTAGGCAAAATTTTCAAAATCCTTTCTTAGCGGATGCCTACGTCATAATAACTATCTGCGTGTCAAATAGCAGCGCAATGAATACGTTTACTAATTTGACCTGTGTTTTGACCGATCAGTCAGTCAGTAACGGTTGCCTTTTTTACCCGACTGTAAGGAAGGGTTATGTTTTTCGCGCGTATCTTGTATGTATGTATGTAATATTCTTTATAAAATACATATTACTTAAATAGTAATTTAACAATCACAATCAGATCGATCAATCAGTATTTGTTTTTCTTGACTAGTGCGAAACTACCATGCGTTTCAAATGAGAAGATAATCGCGATCGCGACAACTTCATTCTGTACTTGTCAAATTTGTATTGCTAGCAACAAAAGCTCCCGAAGTCGGGTAAAGTGCGTATGTGTATGGTAATGGAACGGACGTAATGTTTATTTGTGTAATACTAATGACGCCAATTTACGAATCATTTTATTGCTGATCTTACGTCATACAATGAAGTTGCAGTCGTAATGCGAATCAAAATGTCATCATGACAGTTATCAACTCATTTGAAACGCATAATAAAATAATCATATATACATTTTCTTAATTAACTTTGGTCAATGAAATACAAAGTTTTGACAATATTTGTGTGTTTTCACTAGCTAAATCTTATTGTTTTTAAACTTTCGCGATTTTTATACATATTAGTTATATTTCGGGACTTAATCGCGTGAATTATTTAAAGGTACGAACCTTTTATTTACCCGACGTTTCGATCGAATTGCACTGATCGTGGTCACGGGTCGACTCAAATCTTCTCTACTTCTCAATCATAACTATCGTCATGTTGTACGAACTTGGTTTGACACCCGGCCTCGTAAGTCCTGTACGTCGCGCTGTCGGTCATTTGTTTGTAACAGTTCGTTCAATTTTGACATAAATTTGCTACGAACCTTCGGCGAACCTTCGGCTTCGGCAGGGTTTTGGGGTCGAAGCCGAAGTTTTCGTCGAAGGTAGTCGAAGCCGAAGCTTCGGTCAGTCACTACTTGTACCTAATTAGTTAGATTACATCAGAATGATACAGGCTTTAGGTATTTCGTTACGAAATCGCATGTAAGAAAAATAAAAATAGGCCGACTATTTCTTAGATAAGAAATATGAGGAAAAATGAATGTTTCGGAACAATACATTTTTCGGAGCGTTTGTTTTGTACTTATTTATCTTTGGTTTTATTTTAAACTAGCTGTGCCCCGCGGTGATACCCGCGGTTTATGTGCTATAGCTTATGTGTTATTCCAGGGTGTCAGCTAACTCCATACCAAATTTTATTAAAATCGCTCCAGCCGTTTAGACGTGAAGAAGTAACAAACATACACACTCACATACTCACAAACTTTCGCCTTTATAATATTAGTGTGATTTCTTTACCTTCGTACTTCTGCGAAGTACCTACCTACTTAAAATCTTAAAATTACTTATTTATTCCCCCCCCCCCACTCTTCCCCACCTAAATCGTTTTACGTATTATGTGAATCAATTGCGCCTTGTTTGTCTAACTTGTCTGTCAACTAGCAACTACACACATCAAAAGTGTCTAGGGATCAACATATATTTTTGCAATAACTTTTCTCCTGATTGATTTTTTTTTTTTTTATTTCTTTAAGGATTCATCAAATAAAGTGTTTTCGTTTGTCACAGTAACGATAAACCAAGTCACCTTTGCATTAATAAAGAAATTTGCCATTTTCCTAATAAAGGGATTTTTGACATTTGAACCACTAACATTAAAGTTCGAAAAAAAGACTGAAATAACAGTTTTCTTTAAAATTTTATTGGGTAACTTAAACAATTAATAATCCGTGTTTCTACCGCGAACACTAACAACACAAGAACATCGGTTTGGCATACTCAAAATGAGTTCATCCAAATCACGCTGTGGAATGGCCGCCCATGTTCGTTGCAACAACAAAAAAAGGTCTTCTTGCGACTGGATACCCTCCATATTCGGCAGAGCTCTTCTCTGTAGCATATCCCATGCATGCTCAATCGGGTTCAAGTCTGGCGACTGAGCAGGCCAGGGCAGGACATTGATGTTAGCTGCGGCGAGAGTCTGTCTTACAACTCTTGCGGTGTGCGGTCGTGCATTATCATGCATTAACTGAAATAAGGGACCGATTTGCACTTGTAGAGGAACGATGACGTCTGATACAATCGTCTCAGCATAAATTTGAGCGTTGAGGTTGCCTCTGATCCAAATCAACTCAGTTCTTCCGCCGATCCAAATACCCGCCCATACCATGATGGTTCCACCACTATAAGGATGGACTTCCTGGCAGGATTTTAATCGCTGTTGGCGTCCAGGGGTTCTCCAGTGTCGTATACGTCTTGTATCCGGTCTCATACCAAAACGAGACTCATCAGAAGAGCACACGAAACGCCATTGTTCTTCTGCCCAATTTCTGTGTTCAAGAGCCCATTGATATCGAATCCTACGATTGTGCATTGCTATAGGTGGTACCCGTAGCGGTCTTCGGGAATGAAGGTTCACTTCATGCAAGCGGTTTCTGACTGTTTGGTCGCTAATTAAGTTCCCTGAAGAGTGATGAAGCCTCACGGCTAACATCATGGCGGTTATTGTTGGACCTCTTCGAGTTAAGATTTGAATGTATCGGTCTTGTCTCCGTGTGGTGCAGCGATACCGTCCTCCATGGCGCTCAGCCACGGTACCAGTGCTTCGGTAACGTGTCCAAAGTCGACTGATAACACTCTGACTTGTATTCAGAGCTAAAGCCACAGTACGTTGCCGGGAACCAGCTTCTATCATTCCCACGGCTCTGAGCATTTCTTCCCTGCTTAAATGACGTCGCCGCTCCATAATAACGTTGGTTTTAATCAGTAGTAGGGAAACAGTAGCACTAATAATGTCTTCAATGCGTTGTATGTTTTTATAGGGAAAATATTGACAGCTGATTTTCATCTTTTACTCGAATTTGATTCACAGTTCCTGATTCAAATTATGAAATGCACCAAAAAGGATCCATATAAATTTATAAAATCATAAATTTATTACAAAGCCACATCTCAATCTCAAGAAATCCGCATAAAAATGCTTGATCCCTAGACACTTTTGATGTGTGTAGTTCTAAAAACTAAAACACCAAATACGAAATTTCAAAGAAAGAATTTATAACTTTAAAACTGACAAAGTTTCATTCACAAACTTGCGAACTCTATTATAACCCCCTAAGGCTAAAAGTTTCAAAATCCTTTCATAACGGATGCTACGTCATAATAACTATCTACATGTCAAATACCAGCGCAATACATTTAATAATTTGAACTGTGTTTTGACCGATCAGTCAGTCGGTGACTGTTGCCTTTTTTACCCGAGTGTAACGAAGGGTTATATTTTTTCACGCGTATCTTGTATGTATGTCATCTTCTCTATTAAATACAGATTACTTATATAGTAATTTAACAATTACAATCTTGTGATTAATGGTGCCTATGGACTTTTTTTTACTGGGGCAACCTGACCCGCGGGGTAACAATCAGCTGATTCTATTCAAATTTTGTCCCCGATTGTTATTGACGGTTATTGGAATTTTTGTTATACCAATTTCACACAATGCGTAATTATATTCACGTAAGGAAAATACACGTACTTAATACAAATTGTATTAACAAAATAAAACTTTTGCTTTATGAAGTGACACTTCTTTGACCAAGTTATGTTTTATTGGGTTAAATTTTTTTAAAATTGTGTGTTGTATTCTCTTTTAAGATACCTACCTAGCTAGCATTAGGTATATTTAGGTGATATACCTAAATATAATCCTTTTTACTTTGATAAAAACGTTTATTATAGTAATATGCTAAATGCACTCTATTTATAGCGTAACGTATAGTAGCGTTTATGTTACGCTAAAAATAGTGTAGGTACATTTTGCATTTTATTTTCTCAAACAGGATTCTAGATTTTGTTCAGAGGAGGTCCGGGCCATCTTTGTGTTTTACACCTTGAACAATGTTTTAAATTAAAAGATAGGTTATTCATATACTTAACCTACACTAATGTATGCAACTAAATAAAATTGAAGTGTCTGTTTGTTATGTCAAAATAACAATTTTCTAATAAATGCATTGTAAAAATGACATGTGATGTAACGAATGTAATTTTTTGAACATTCGCGAATGCGAATGCGAATATCTGCTACTGACATTCGCAAATGCGAATATTGTTTGTCATTCCGCTCGCGAAACAAGCGAAACAAAACAGACAAAAAAACTGAATATCATAACAAAAACAGTTATTTTATCTGTCTGTTTGTTCCGGCCAATCACCGAAACGGCTGGACGTATTTTGACAGGGCTTTGACTATTAGATAGCTGATCTTGTAAGCAATAACTTAGTTCCCACTTGCCGGGTGTCAGATCTGAATTAAATCGAGTGCTCTAGTGGCAGAACATTTTGTAAGAACAGCTGTTCACACAACAATATTTTTTGGCGTCTCTTCATGCTAAATGTTCTAGCGCTACAGTTCCAACTTTTATTCAACTCCGACACCCGACAAGTGGGAACGGACTCTTACGCTACTTTTATCATCACGCTGACGTATATAGGCAGTGAGCAGCACTGCAACTTCACGCGGACGAAGTCACTCACACATCTAGTAGATAATATATTACACCTAGGAGGACCTGGGTACATACCCAGGTCCTCCTGAGTATTGTAACTGTTATTATAGCATACAGGAATACTTGGCTTCTTCTAGGTTAACCTGAATGCTTTTCTTATATAGGTATACTAGCTGACCCACGCAACTTCTTCTGCGTAAAATTTCCCCGTTTTTGCAACATTTGTCATTGCTGCTCCGCTCCATTGGTCGCAGCGTGATGATACTCACACACTCTTCAGCTATATGTATAATATTATATATAAATATATAGTATAGATTATTTTGTCTTAATCTGTATATAAACTAACAGATATTTAATTAAAATTTACATGTACAACAATATTTTATGATAATCTAATTTAATTTACCATGTCGCATGCTAGTAATCTATACTAATATTATAAAACGGAAGAGTTTGTTTGTTTAAACGCGCTAATGTCAGGAACTACTGGTCTGATTTGAAAAAATCTTTTTTTGTTGGATAGCCCATTTATCGAGGAAGGCTATAGGCTATATAACATCGCGCTACGACTAATAGGAGCGGAGCAGCGACGAGAAATGTTGCAAAAACGGGGGAAAATTACGCATACAAAGTTGCGCGGGACAGCTAGTGGCTAATATGTGGATCAAAATTATGTTGTACTACCCATATTAGGCGATTAAATTATTTGATTTGACTGCAGTACTTAGTAATTGCTCCCATCAGGGCCGGCCCGTCCATACGGCGAACGGAGCGGCCGCTCCAGGCGCCACAGGTCAGTAGGCGCTGAAAGCGTTCTCCGGCTAAGGAATCTAGGGCGATAAATGGTATCAACGGCCGCTTTCATGTCCAAGGGGCGTTTTTATTTGCAAGGGGCGCTTTTATTTGCAAGGGGCGCTTTTATTTGCAAGGGGTGCTTATGTTTGGAAGGGGCGCTTTTGTTTGCAAGGGGCGCTTTAATTTACAGGGGGCGCTAAATCCCTTTACACCGCCCCCCGTCGCGCGCGCAAAATTGTGGCGCCTCAATTTGATCTCACTCCAACCAAAATCTGGTCTTGGGCTGGCACTGGCTCCCATTGCCACCCGTTTTTTTTTTATTTTTTTTTATTACAAATAATTAAAGCATAGGCTCAAGCCTCCCCCCAAATCTTTTACCATTCAATTTGAGTAAGTGGTGCAAAAACGGCCCTATCTGGTTCAAGCCCCCCCCCCCTCCCCCAAACGACAATCCTGAATCCGCCACTGGCCTCCTTATCATTTGGTCTCGACCTTTATTGGCATTTATATTTTTAATTGTAGGTATATTTGACATAAAAATTAATAAACATGATAACTCCTAAGGCCTTGGCTGGTTAGGAACAGATAAAACTGCTATTGACTTTGAAGGAATTACGGGAAGCCAAACATCCAAAGAAATATGTTACAGACTCAGTAGGGAACAATGAAAATGAAAAAAAAACTGTTCTATTTTAGAACAGGAACAAACTGTTGAAAGATCAATATCAAAGGTATTCTGGACAAACTCCCAACGCATTGTAGATGACTTTTCTTTGTGAATGAATAAATATACACCACTGACCTCTATAGTACTAGTACGCTGGACAGGACTGACTCAGACAACAAGACTTCCATTTGACTTTGACATTTGGACACTCATTTGTCAAAATCAAATGGAACAATGGCCATTTGTCATGTATCTAAAAAGTTCACAGGACGCTCATTTTATTATGCACAAGAAATTTGTCACTTTGTATGGGTTAGCCAGTCCAGCGTAATGGTACTATAATAATAGAGGTCATTGGTATACACCAAGACTACCACATCACTGTCTTGAATCCCCATCTACTTCCCCTCTGTCTTGGATCCACAGCTATGATCCATATGTGGACCTCGGATTTTTTTTTCTCGACAATACTGACAAGGGGATCCAGAAATACTTTACAGGCTACATAACATAGAAATCTGGTCTGATAAATTTACCATGTTGTAAGTCAAAAAGAAATTCTTTATTGAATTGGTTGATGGTGCCGTTGATTACTTGCATCCTTTATTATTTACCTCACCTGAAAGAATAAGCATGTTCTTTTCATAATAAAATACTTATGCTTGATAATAGATTACAATCTAGCCTAAAGACTAATGAGTAATTTAATTGACTGCCTCTGTGGCGCGGTGGGAGTGTGTCCGACTGCTACGCAAGAGGTCGTGGGTTCGATTCCCACACGGGACACCACTTTGTGTGATCCACAAATTGTTGTTCTGAGTCTGGGTGTAATTTGTGTCCGTGAATTGTATGTTTGTAAAGTCCCCCGCGACACAGGGCTTGTACCCTACTGCGGGAGTCGTCTTTTTAAAAAAGAAAAAAAAAGAAAGAAAAAAAAAAAAAAAAATTTTGACCTGAATTGCTATATGAACTTCAATCTAAGAATGTGTCCAATAAAATTCATATTATAGTAAAAAAAAAGATCTCTTTTATATGAAGTCAATTTGTTATGTATGAAATACATGTGAAATTTAAAAATGTAATAAATTTGTCAAGATTATTCAATGCAGGAATACATTCAATTATTCATTGAGATACAGTAATCTCAATGAATAATTGTATGTACCTATTGTTTAAAGTGTGTACTCTATTTTTCATTAAATAATTTGTTTTTATGTACTTACTAATTATTTTCCTATGGCATTGAAAAGACAGATTGCAACTAACCAGTCCATTACAAATGTATTCTGTATATTGGACTGAAAAATAGAGTAGGGATACAAAATAAGGAGAGGAATAATCTGTGGTAGGGAGCTGTTGACAGTGTTGGCTATAGCAGCTTTTCCTAATATGGGTTCCATAGGAAAGTATCCAGCGATCCAGAAAAATATTTTTCATAAAATAAAATCAGTCTATAAAATAAAGTTAAATAGCTGTCAGGGTTGCCCGCATAAAAGTGTAATTTTTTTTTTACTGGCTGCTCTGTCACTAACTTGTGATCCCTCTCCACTGACATCATCTATGAATGGTTACAGCCACAAACAAATGTTTCCCCTAACTTGACTAGTCCTATAATAATGAATAGGTAGGTATAGTGATGAATGTTTTAAAGGAATTGATACCTACCTAATGTCAAATTGAGTACTTATGGGACAAACTAGTATCATTAATATCTACACAGTTCACTCCTTACTAGTCTGTATCTGTGATATCATGGATAATAATATTTCAAGATCTAAATTAAGTAATGCTACCAGGTTTTAGATTAACATGGAAGGAAAATACCATTAAATAGGTATAACTAGCTGACCCGCGCAACGTCGTCTGCGTCATTTTCCCCCGTTTTTGCAACATTTTTCATCGATGCTCAACTCGTATTGGTCGTAGCGTGCTGTTAAACAGCGTATAGCCTTCCTTGATAAATAAAAGATAAGATTTTTCAATTCGATCTAGTAGTTCCTAACATTACCGCGTTCAACCAAACAAACAATTAAACAAACTCTTTAGCTTTATAATATTAGTAGATATAAGAAATAAATGTGGATAGATTTAAATCTTATGCATCCACTGACAAGTGACAAATTACTGCACTTTATTACAAAAAAATAAAACAATTGAAAATAACAAAGCTTGTTTAGTAAATATTTTTATTTGACTAAGATATAAATTATCTTGGTAATTATTATAAACAAAAAACAGATACATAGCTGTTTCACTATCTTTTTATTTTGGCTACACAAGTTGTTTCTAGTTGGCAACAGAACTTTGATGTCCCAATTAATATTGTAAATTGTGAAAGTAACTGCCTGTTTGTCTGATAAGATTTCACACTTAAACCACTAAACCGATTTTAGAAAAAAAAGTCCTAGGAAAGCTTATCTTAGCTAACAATTTTTCTTTAGCTTTTTATTTTGAAAATTGTAACATTATTATTTTATTTTAGTAATTTTTATAGGGATTTCTTGCCAATTGCTTTATAAATACAGTTGCAAATTGCATTTTTGAAAGATAGAAAAATTTGAAGTCATTAACTACCGGCTAGATGGCGTATGCGTGGGCCCAACTCGCAAGCATAAAAGGATAGAGAAATTTGAGGTCTAGTAACATTGTCCAGATAGGTGGTTCAATTCCGGCCCCGGATTGGCATACGGAAGTCTCGGGTTCGATTCCTAAGTCTGGACTTCAAATTTTTCTGTCTTTCAAAAATGCAATTATATATTGTTACTTTATGTTGATATTAGGTGAAATTCTGCCCTCGTAAATAAAGGTGAACAACACAGTGATTGTAACTTTTCGGGAGACCGGGCACTATCTTGAAAAAAAAATCGGTTTATCAGAATCTACCCCTGTTATGGAGATACTATGACAACACGTTAAATAATTACAAAAAACCCCACTGCTTAAAATTAGTAATTGAAATATTTTTTTCTAATTTTGATGTGAACTAAGACGAATGATACCTCCCCCAGCTAAAATCAAATAACTAGCAATGTGGGATTGGGTCCCACATGACTAGCAATCCTGTCTGTCACAAGCGTGAGGTCACGGGTTTATACTACCGACGTGAGGTATTATAAACCCGTGACCTCACAATTGTGAGTCCGATGCCTTAGCCATTATGCTACATCAGTATAGTACTGTTTACTTAATTCTAATTACATGTTCAAAGATTTTTACAATGATGTTTTGCCTTTCTATAAAACTGCTTTCTTCTTATTATTAACCCTTCGTATTCTTCAAATTGTTCAAATATTATTGTTTCATGTAAAATTTCTATAAAAAATATGATATTCATAAGTTAATTATAGTATCTCCATTACTGAGTTATGCCTGTAGTTTCAATAGAGGATAGCCCACCTATTTATTTTAGGATTACAGATATTAAGCAAGAACTGAATTACTGTGTTTGCTGTATATGTTTTTATGATTTCATTAATATTTACATGTTTTAGAGTGCTTTTAGTACCTACCTATATTTTTATTTATCTTTTTTATAAAACAAACAGTCTATGTTAACATAGACTGTTTATTTTATCAAAGAAACTGATTCGTTCAACATTATCATTACTGTAATATAAGTTCACGATTTTAAAAGAGTTAACCACGAATTTCGTGGTAGGGCAGCTTCTTTTCCGAGCTTTACACTTAGAACTTCGCGGCGCATTCGCCAGATCTGTACTCACCCTTAAAATTTAGGTATGCTTACATAGGAGTTTGGTTTGGTTAAGGGGCTTAACCATGATGAGTATAGTTTTTATCAAGGTATCACACACTAAAAAACACAAATTTTGGAAGACTCATAAACTTAGGAGAATCAGAGTGAGGTTGGCTTGAGTTTCTTAGATCCCCCTGGATTTATCCACTGCTATGACTATGGCAGGATGGTGCTATGACTATGGTAAATTGTATGCATTTACCATAGTCATAGCACCATCCTGCCATAGTCAACAATTTTTCTCAGTGACGGTAACGGTGTACTGGGCGGAGACCATAACAAATTTTTCACCTAATCGAAATTGTTAGTAAAATACAGTGATTACAGTTATTAGTTGTTTAGACCGATACAGATCTTGAGTACTAACGTATTAAATTAAACATAACAAATGTGGGTCAAGAAGCCATTTTGAATTTTATTGTTTCATTTTGGGGTTGCGTGTTAACGAAGTGGCGCTTTGTATCAAGTTTTATTTTTATACAATGTGTGTGTAGTTTTATACAAAAGGGTGTGGTGAAATTCTATGTATCAGCAGTGGGTGCGGAAAAGGCCTGGTCTGATTATAAAATGTGTTAAGCCATATTGGCTGCGAAGAGCGTGATCTCTATCGATGTTTTTCATAATCAGTTTTGAGTAGTGGTGAAATCGTAAGGCTTTCTTGGTTTTTGAACCCGCGTGACCAACAGCTCGCGTATCGGAGCCGTTATCAATAAACGACTACTGCTCCTCGAACTGCTGCCTAATTGACTACTTTTTGTAATTTTGAAAACGGCCCAAATCTTACCCTTACTATACTAACGCCAAAATGGTTTAGTTCCAGACCATTCAAGTTTACCAATATTATAAAGATTTGTATTTTTGTATGTATCGAATAAACTTAAAAACTGCTGGACAGTTTAAAAAAAATCTTTCACCTTTGAGAAGCTATCCCCGAGTGACATAGGCTACTTTTATCCCTGTATTCCCACGGGAACGGGAATTATGCGAGGCGTCCGCTAGTCAATAATACTTTTGTCAATTGTTTTTAAGCTTTGTTAATAAACATCACATCCATTCGGCTTTCGTTATAATAGCAGGCACCTTAAAACATAATTCTGTTTCCTATTGCCTTTGCCTTGTATATATTGACTGTAATAATGATGCGTGACAGTTTCATTCTGAATAATTTTAAATAGCATCGGAAAGGTAAGATTTGGGCTTTCCAAATATGCGACTTTGAATATCTTAGATATTTTTGTACGTTTAGGTACGTTTATCAAACATTGGTACGTTCTATAATATTATAACTGTAAAGAAAAACTTGATGATTTTAAAAGAGTGGTCCCGGAGCTTTACACTTGTTCATTTTGTGTTTTTTTTTTTCAAACAATTCATAATTTTATTATTCTTTTAGTATGTATTCATTTGACGTTTGCAAACAATCATTAATTTGGTTTTACGAAATATAGATATTTGAGGTTCAGGCCTGCCTTTTCTTGGTTTAAAGTTCATTTACACGATCCCATTTTCTTGTATATCCAAAAACAAAGAGCAATAAGTGAATGCCCGACCGTTCCTTTACATGAGAACGCCAAAAATAATACCATAATAGATTCAACGATGATTAGGACCATGATTTTTCAAACTTTATCATAAACTGACATAATTCAAACTGTCCCAGTTCATTGAGCGCAAAATCGAGTCTTATTATGCCAGTAAAAACAGCGTTATTATGATGTTAATGAATTCTGGAATGCAATCAATTAAAAGCTCGGTTACACGATGCCAACTTGTTTTTATTGCTTTAATATAAATGTATGCAACAGGCAAAAAAACTTGCATCGTGTAATCGACTCTTTAAGCACGTCGACGTTTGTTTTAAAGATTTTTGTTTGGCAATTACAGTAGCATGGCACAGACCGCAGTCGGCGACGTCCAGGCAGGAGGAGGAGTTGATGCAGAAGTCAGCTCGTGCGCTCGCTGGGGCCACGGAGCCGATCGACAAGTTGCGACTTCTGTGTCTGTCCAGGGGCGCCTCTGGTATATTAGGACTTGGAAGGTACTAGAATTTTAAATCTTATGTAGGAAACTTGCTTTTGCTCCCGGAACCCTCTGCTCTGATGTTGATTATTAACGACAAACCTTTATAAATTACGAGTTGTTGCTCGCGGCTTTGTCGGCGTGAACCTACTTAAGGTTGATTTTTCAAAAACGCTGAAACAAGTGTTTCATAATTTAAAACCAAAAAGCCAAATATAACATTTTACACATGGTGATTTGTAATTTACTAATACCCTCCCGCTCGTTGCTTCTTTACATTAAACAAAATAACTTCATACGTGATAAAAAAAATTTACCACACATTTGTGAAAGCCCGAAGTAAAATCGATGTTCAGGTTTAGGGCCCAAACCTCACAATAAACAACGATTTTACTTTAGTAAAATAGTCTGTAGGTGATAAAGGTCATAACTCTTATATATAACCCTTCCTTACAGTCCGGTAAAAACAAGCGGTAGGTGATTAAGGGTTATTATATTATTAAATACTAGCTGCCCCGAGCAACTTCGTCTGCGTAAATTTTAGCGTGATGTTATATGGCCTATAGACTTCCTCGATAAATGGGCTATCTAACACTGATATTACAAAGTTATTTAGTGTTATGTACAGAAGCCACAAGCGATATTACATAGTTATTTAGTGTAATGTACAGAAGCCACAAGCGGGAGGTTATTAATATTTTAAAAATCATCCTGTAGATCTAAGTAACTTCAAAACTGACGAAGTTTCATAAACGTGACTAACGTTTTACCTACGTGTTCTTACCTATTATAGTTTCAGCCTTTTAAGCTGATGTTCCGCAAACTTGAACCAAAATAAGTAACTAATTAGGTAATAATAATTCGACTGGCCTGTTGGTCTAGTGGTTAGTGACCCTGACTGTTAAGCCGTGGGTTCGATCCCCACCCAGGATAAAACTGTGTGATGAGCACAATGGTTTATTGTGTCTGGGTGTTAAATGTTAATTGATAAACATACTTTTTTTTTTATAAACATACTTAAATGTATTGAAATATATAAGTATGTATATCAGTTGTCTAGTTGCCATAGTCCAAGCTGTGCTTAGTTTGGGATCAGATGACGTGTGAGTTGTCCCATAAAAAACAAAAAAACCAACTAGTTCATAAAACCACACAAGAACGCCACACCACATAAAAAATTAAGCTTTCAAATCTGGGGATAATATGAATATTAGTACTATAGGCCGACCGCTTAACTCGTATATCGCCTGCGCGGTGAGAAGGGAGCGCGGGGTGATGTTAACGGGACAGAGAACTCAGTTCTCTGTCCCGCGCACACCGCTCACCCACCCGTTAACATCACCCCGCGCTCCCTTCCACCGCGCAGGCGATATACGAGTTAAGCGGTCGGCCTATAAGGATTATAATTCTTCGCGATACAAGGTTAAATATGTATAATAAAATGATTTCAGGATCTTTCGAAGAATGGATGATGACGGCAGTAGGCAGCTGAATAAGGATGAATTCTTTAACGGAATTAAAGAAACTGGCCTGGAACTCAGCCATAAGGTAACTATACAGCATAATGATGTTACTGTAAAAGCCCAAACTACTTGCTGGGGAGGCCAAGTAGCTATCTTGGATTTACTCGAGCGTCGTGAGGGCCTATTTGATTTTGAAGAGTATTATGGTTCGAAGAAAAAACTTTTAAGTTGCATACCCTTGCAGTGGTAGGGAAGGGAGTTGGCGGCTCCAGGTCTTAAAAAATCTCTTTCGCATGAAACGGATCCCACAAGAAGCTCCCATTCAAATGACTTGAGCTGCAAGCTTGTCGCGGCTTTTTTGACGATTAAGGAAACCCGTCCACATAATAGTCGAAATGTTTAGGATATCAAGCTAAACCATTTGTATTATAATCTAATGCGATTGCTATTTTTTTAAACGTATGGGTGCTCTTAAATTAATCTGCCGCGCTCGAGTACATCCAAGTTAGCTACTTGGCCTCCCCATCTATACGGTAAATCTTAAGAGTTTTCATGGTTTACCGACCTAAAACTAATGGTATAAGTCCAAAAACTTCTCTGATTATAGTTCATTTCAAACTAAATAGTTTATACCACCATTCCCTTAGAATTTACGTAGACATGGTATATGTTGAAAAAGACATTTAGATCGTGTTGGACGAATCATCGTCTCTCACTCAACATAATTTTTATTTGGTAATACTAAATTTTGTTTTTTTTTGGCACTCGCCAGCCAGCTATTGCCGCAATTATAAGTAGATGAATATGACGTCCTAACTTTAACAGTACGTGTTTTGACATTTTATGAAGAAAAAAAACACTGGTTTCCCTTGAGAGCCAACTACCCTATTCGGCATTACTTATAGACAAGTCAGTACAATGGTACAAGGGTCACTAGGTCAGAGTTTCGTAGGGCTTGTCAGTTGGGCTCGCGACACGCATCATTGCGTTATTTAGAGCTATATATGCGGTTGTTAATTGTGAAAAGACACGTTAACATGATTTTGTAGGCAACGTTTAGGTTCAAAATATCCAATTGTCATAATTAAAAATGTCCAATTACCAAAATGTTTAATTCTCGGAATGTTTTATTGTCAAATTAACTTACATAAACATCTAAACTGGGTCAGTGGGTAGTAAATAAAAAAATAAGGCTTTTTATTTGACTTTTAAATGGTTTACATTCTATTTTTGCACCATATTATCCAATGCTTTGTATCTTGAAACTCTTCTTCAATTTGGGTCTTGGATATTTTTGAGTTCCTCGTTCGTATAAACCAGTGGTTCCTAACCTTTCTTAAACAGGTTTTTAACCACTTTTAGTTCTTTGTTGTTCGCAAGCACCACCATATACCAACCTTTATTGTTTGTATATTAAATCAATCTGAAAATATACTAACCTAAAACTATCTGGATTTAAAATTTTTCTATCTTTCAAAAATGCAATTATTGTATTAATAAAGTAATTGGCAAGAAATGCTAAAAAAATACTATGGAAACACACTTATTAGCCGCACTGCAAGGAAGGGTTCTATTTTTTCTTGTAATAATGATTCAAAATTGATTTTTAATCAATATGATTTTTGAGCTAGTGCACGAGAAATTTGTAATCGTTCGCAGACAATTTTTTGATTCCTGCGGACCACTGGGGGCAGTGCAGTACGATTGATATGGACCACGAACCCCTAGTTGGGAACCACCGCGAACTAATAGAAATCTCTTTTCGTTTGCAGGATGCTGAGGAGTTGTTCGAAAAGTTCGACACAGACAATAGCGGCTCCATTAGTCTTGACGAATTCCTGAATCATATCCGTGTAAGTATTGTGATTTTCTGATCTCTTATTTCTGGGTTATTTATGAGTTTATGGCACAGGTGAGGTGCCGGCATCAATTGGTCTACAATGATAAAGGCATTAGGTATATTCTGGCAGTCATTTCAACATAAATGCCGGGCATTCGGCCCTTCATTCTTTTTTTTTCCGATGTCTGTATGCAGACCTAATAGCGGTCTCCGAAAGTGCAGTTTCTGGGTTGCGCAAATATGAATCTTCTAGTGTTTACTTGCTTAAAAGCTTGAAGGTCTGAAGTGCAATGGAAGATGGCATGTATACAGCAGCCTTAAAAACTATGGATAAGGATTACATTTGAATAGCATGTTTAAACGTTATTTTTATGCACGCGCTTGAAAAAGTGCTTTTGATTAATACGCAAATAGTGTTGCAAAAATTAGATACTATTATAAGTACCTATAAAAGAAATTGATTGTACCAATATTTGACATCTAATGCCAATGTTAAAACTGTGCTCTTGTTATGCACAAATAAATAAGGTTATTTGCAAAATTGGTTGTACTTTTTAAATATTATATTGTTCTTTAAGTGTAAATACATAAGGTAAAGAAGGCGGCAACGGTGGTTATAGTTACAACAATAGCTCAGTAGTATTTGGTGAAAAAGTATAAATTATAACTATCTGTGTACTAGACACCGATTCGCTGTACCCGACCCCAGTACAAAGTGGCTCATTATGCTTTTTTGTGTAACATTATTAATCACCAAAAAATATATTTTATTTAACTAAATGTAATAAAATACATTACTTAAACTAGGTTTTAAAGCTCTTTGCAACTCCCTAACAAGTTTTCAAATGAAACCACAGACTTGCAAAAAAAAGTGAACCGCCTGTTTTACCACCTTCTCCTGCTGCCTTGACCCTATATTTGCACCATAGATCTGAAGAAATGAGATTTATTTTCAATTGTGCAGACATTAAGTACAAACTAAATTTGCATTTAATTTTAGGTGAAAAGCGAACTTTTTAAGCGCTTTTTGTTTAAACGTTCACTTCTGTTGCTTATTGCTATTTTGTTGCAGCCTCCTATGGCCGACTCTCGTCGTGCTATAGTGGAGCAAGCTTTCAAGAAATTGGACAAGACTGGCGATGGCGTTGTTACCATTGATGATATTCGTGGAGTCTACTCTATGACTGCACATCCAAGGTGAACAATTTATGTTAGAGGCACGGATTCAGGAGGGGGGGGGGGATGTTTGTGTGAATTTGCACATATCTTATCAAAGAGGCACTTGTAGTTTGACCGAAATCGCTGCGCTGTGCCTCGCCGTGCCTTTCTAATGCGCGGTACAGCGGTCTCGATCAAACTATAGTACTTATCACATAATAATAATTAGCTTGGGACAACTCACACAGCGCTATCTGATTCCAAACTAAGCAGAGCTTGAATTATGGAAACCAGACAACTGATAAACATACTTATATATTTCTAAAGACATACATATTATAGATAAATAACACCCAGACACCGAATAAACCATCATGCTCATCACACAAAGTTTTATCTTGTTTGGGGATCGAACCCACGACCTCCGGCTAAGCAGTCAGGGTCACTAACCACTAGGCCAACAGGCCAGTCAATCATTCTTCCTTTTTGTCTAATTTTGATGAAATTGGACAGAAAAGGTGTTTCGTTTAAGAGTCGGACATGGGGCAAGGCAACTGACTGTCAGCATTAGCTAAATTAATGAGCCTTAAAAAAAATTAAATTAAGCAAAATAAAGTAGTATCTATTTCAGTCGATGAGTCGAGGAGAGACATCAGTGCCTGCAATTAAAAAAAAAAAAAATTACTTGTCCCACTAAATTCAAAAATCTACTCATTTATTTCCAAAACATGTTTTGGCGAAAGAATGCCAACATATTTTCAGAGTCGAGTGAAAAAATCTTGCTTTATTGAGTAGGGCGAGTCAAAAAGAACTAAAATGGTAGAAAATACCTACTAATGTTCAATTTGTGTTTCATTCAGATACATGAGCGGTGAGGAGACAGCGGACCTGATTCTTAACAAGTTCCTAGCCAACTTTGAGTCTGAAGGTTCTGTAGATGGAAGGGTAATTATATTATTTTTTCCTTTTTATGGTTGATTTTATCCTTTTAGGGTTGATGAATACAATAGCAATAAATTATTTAACAATAAACAGAAACTGGAAAACAATGTTTCTCTACAATTTTACGTTGTCATGAATTTATAAACATCAAAACAAACATTGAAACTACATGATTTGACCATACAAAAGAATGACGTCATTGTTTTGTATTTTATATAAATTAGTACGAGGCGCATCGTTTTGACGTTTCTTAAAAAGATAATGTTTTGACTTGACAGTCATCTACCCTACCCTTGACTAAGTATATTTCTTTTACTAATTTATACATAACTATATAGTACGACGTGACGATTGTTGACAACTCCGGCCGTAGCTTGTAGGTAGGGACTTGAACCCGGGTTCGCATCCCGCACGAGTGAAATTTGTCTTTCATACATAAATATGCATAAATCATATAATATCTATAAAAATAAGTCCATATTTTTCATTTAGTCTCGAGATAACTAGAGAACCGATTTATTTTTTTTTGCTAATTCTCTGTAGAAGGTTCTTACGTAAAAAATAGAATTAAAAAAATAACTGGCCGGTATGAAGTTCGTCGGGGCAGCTAGTTCATAATAAATCAGCAGACGTTTGAACACCATTTTAACAAGCGAATGTGTTGTTTTTATTCCATTTTCAAAATAGAAGACAAAACATTAGCTTGTTAAAATGCTGTAGAAACTAAGCTGCCCGCCAAGCTCGCACACTCGCCAAGCCGCAGGGCTTGGAGTGTGTAATTGTACGATTAAAAAAATATTTTTTATGTACAAACCTTGTCCCGACTATAACAAATAAAACGAAAAAAAAAATATTATTCAATTTGGTACAGTCGTTCTGAAGTTAGGCGATTATTTTATTTATATAGATAAGTATCAAGAAAAAAGTAAACTGTACGGGGCTAAACTAAACTCATAGGGCGGTTTGCTAAAGCAGGTCCTTTTCTTATGCAAATGGGACGGTTTGCTAAAGCAGGACCTTTTGCGAATGGGACCTTATGCAAATGTGACGGTTTGCTAAAGCAGGACCTTTTGCGAATGGGACCTTATGCAAATGTGACGGTTTGCTAAAGCAGGACCTTATGCAAATGGGATGGTTTGCTAAAGCAGGACCTTTTGCGAATGGGACCTTTTGCGAATGGGACCTTATGCAAATGGGACGGTTTGCTAAAGAAGCAGGACCTTTTGCGAATGGGACGGTTTGCTAAATACAGGACCTTTTGCGAATGGGACGGTTTGCTAAAGCAGGACCTTTTGCGAATGGGACCTTATGCAAATGGGACGGTTTGCTAAAGCAGGACCTTTTGCGAATGGGACCTTATGCAAATGGGACGGTTTGCTAAAGCAGCACCTTTTGCGAATGGGACCTTATGCAAAGCAGGACCTTTTGCAAATAGGACCTTATGCAAATGGGATGGTTTGCTAAAGCAGGACCTTTTGCGAATGGGACCTTATGCAAATGGGACGGTTTGCTAAAGCAGGACCTTTTGCGAATAGGACCTTATGCAAATGGGATGGTTTGCTAAAGCAGGACTTTTTGCGAATGGGACCTTATGCAAATGGGACGGTTTGCTAATGCAGGACTCTTTACGAATGCGACGTTTGTGTTTAAACCGACTTTTGATATTTTTTATACTTTTGCTTTTTATTAAATAACTTTTCTGTATACAGGTAACTCTGGAAGAGTTCATGAACTACTACAGCGGAATCAGCGTATCGATCGATAACGACTGTTACTTCGATCTGATGATGCGACAAGCTTACAAGCTGTAAATCGCACGACAAACAAAAATGCACCCACTTCACATTACACAAAATTCTGATACAATAACCATAATACTTACTTAGTATTTACTTTACAATTTATTATCCTAATTTCTGTGTAATTAAATCATTGGAGTATTACATACTAGTATTAGAACAGTAATTCCGGCCAAAATTGTTATAAATGACGTTTATCCATAGTTAAATTTCTTAAAAATGTCTGTCCGTTTGTCCGTCCGCATGGCTTTTACGGCATAATCGCGATTTTGGCGAAATTAGGGTATGGCGGTAGTTGAAAGCTTCTAGGGCTACAAGCTAACGTAGTTTTAAAAGGCCTAGTTAAATGTACATTGGTTTCAGATTCTATACCATAACTCCCTTGTACATACGTTATTAGCAGTTCAACTGGTGAAGGTTTTGTCCTCTTCTATTCTGCTTTGAAAACGAAATGAAAAACATAGACAAAATTAGACCTCCTCCTGCTGTCTGTTCCCTACAATACAAGCTGCAAAGCGTGAGACAAAACAATCGTGCGGCCATTAGTCTCTTTCTAGAAATGTGATTAGTCCACGACAATACAGATAAATAATAAAATTGACATAAATTGTCATTATAGACCTACAGAAAAGAGACATGCATTGGCCGCACAGCGTTGTCTTGAGTGGTCAATTTTGTAAGGCTACTCAGTCCATGCTCAATATCTATGGTTAAAATACTATTACTAACGTATTATGAATAAGACGGTAAATATATTACACCACCGTATTCATACCTACTTACATTTTTTACTGCTTAGTCCATCTATAAAAAATAAATTGGTCAAATTCTTCTTTAATTCTTGACTAAATTGTTTATAATGCATTAATAACAGCATTTTAACTAGCGAATGTTTTGTCTGTGTATTACATTTCATTTTTTAATTAAAATAGAAATAGACAAAATCTAGCTGAATTACTGTAATAACGTTATATACATAAATATCTAAGACCAAATAAATTTCGCGGTGTCTGCTTTTTATGTAGTAGTAATACGTCAATGAGTTAAATTTATTAATTTCGTTCGTATATGCCAAGCATCGTTTAACTCATTGCACTATTGTATGTGAACGATCTTATCGTTTTAGTGTGCACCCAGTATTTTTATAGATATTACAAAGTTAATAATTTATTGTCGTGTGGTATGATATTTATGTTGAACTTCATTAAAATATTTTCATTTTCTTTGGTGTTTTATTTACATAAATCCGCATTTATTATGTGAAAATAATAGTCAGTGCTGAAGGTAATTTGCCCTGTTTTCTCGTGGTCCCTTTGTATGTTAGTTTGTGTGCGTCAATTTTTTTTCAACCCAATATAATAGGTAGTTGATCTTAGGATAAGTATCGATCACCATGATGATTGGTGATGAAAGTTGGTAATAATGATTGACGATAAATGGTATTAATGGTGTCACTGACTTAAAAATGGCTGCCTCTGTGGCGCGGTGGGAGTGTCCGACTGCTACGCAAAGACGTCTTGGGTTCGATTCCCACACGGGACACCACATTGTGTGATCCACAAATTGTTGTTCCGAGTTTGGGTGTACTTAGACCGTGACTTGTATGTTTGTGAAGTACACGGCTTGCGGGGGTAATGCGGGAGTAATTAAAAAAAAATGATTATGAACTGTCAAGTTATCGTCCAGATCTTAAGATTCGCATTTTTTCGGCGCTGCGGGAAGTGCAGCCTATTCGCTCTTGCGTAAGAAAGCGCACTTTTGCACTATGGTCGCCTCCGCAGCCTTAGCTATTTATTACAGCGGGCGAAGGTTGCACTCCCTCCGCGCCTCCGGTTTTAAATAAAACCCTCGAGGTGTCACAAACAAGTAGGTAGGTACCTACCATGTGGAGTCGAGGTGGGCTAATTCAATTTTTGGTTTGTTAACTATCTATTACATAGGTACCTACTACTAAGTAGTTTCGAATGAAGTAGGTAGGTACAGCTTTTTATTGTTTTACCAAAGACTTTCTAGATATTATACATAACTAGGTGAATTCGGACCTTACAATCATAATTCCTAAAATGCGTTTTTATTAGGCATAGTTCCTAGTGACATAATATCATATAATTTATTGTTATTGATTGATTTGACATTCAAATTTACAAGGTATATGATTAAACTATTAAATACTATATTTAAACTAGAAATTAAGACTAAATAAAACTAAAATATATCCAAAAAATTGGGACCCCTGGGCATGGTTCCACAAATACTGGCAGCATTTCCTCGCTGTATAGCAATGCTGATGCGTTGTGCGAGGAAGCTGCCAGCTCTACGGTCACCAGTGGAGTCGACCAATTTTTTGGAAAGTTCTTTAAAAAAAAGTTATGCACTTGGACCCCACGGGCCAAGGGTCTCGACGCCGAATGGTATAAATATATATTGGTTGCCGAGACCCCTAGTGACTATATATAATCAAAAATTAATGAAATTTTCTGTAATATATATACAATGTTGATCTTACTTAAATTTATTTGTCCATATGCTACAAGTTCAAACACACTCACTACTAAATGTTTTTGGAGTGGAATATTAATTGAACAATTACTTTCATGGAAATTCACGCTCTTATGTATAGATTGAGGAGCCACATTATTAATAATGTATATTCAATCAACAGTATTTAATTCAGATTTTTAGTAGACACTATACACAATTACTCAAATATTCATTAAATACTTTTCATGTTCGAGGTGGCTCCTTAATTCAGATGTTTAGATTGAGGTGCCACCTTTATGTTCATACACTACAAAATCGCGGATCGATTCTACAAAATTTTCAAACTTACTAGGTACTAAATAATATATTATTTTCATTAAGATATGAAAAGTGGCTCCTCAATCCAAATGGACAGTTCAAGCCTTTTCACTTTGCCTAAAATGGGTACTTATTATTAGTGTCAACCTTATACATTTGATACTCAAGAATTATCAAATTTTAATTTGATAATTCTTGTTTAAATAAAAATAAAAAATAGACTATACTCACTCAGGTAGTTAAATTAATAATATAATTTTTGAGCCACTGGCTGCTGCTGTGCCGTCAGATCCATTTTTCCTGGTTGCGGCAACCAAGATTTCTTGACTGCCTCTGTGGCGCGGTGGGAGTGCCTGGGTGTTATTTATCTATAATATGGATTGTTTATCAGTTGTCTGGTTTCCATAGTACAAACTCTGCTTAGTTTGGGATCAGATAGCGTTGTGTGAGTTGTCCCAAGATATTACATTACACCCAGATACAGAATTAGGCGCGGATCCAAGGGCAATTGCCAAGCACTTGCGCCAGATTCGGCTGAAACACGTTTTTTGGGGAGTTTGAGCATTTTCACACTACTGGACTGGAATGTTTTGACAAGCAAGTGCCCGCCCCTCCTTTGCGGTGATGGCTTGAGTAACGGTGTTGAAGCAAATGCATTCCCTCCCCCGCCATGCGAGCGAGGGCGGTTGAGTCAAATGTTGCCCTCCCAAAACAAAGTTCTAGATCCGCGCCTGCACAGAATAAATCATCGTGCTCATCCCAGAATATTTATCCTGAGTGGGAATCGAATCCACAACCACTGGCTTAGCAGTCAAGGTCACGAACCTCACTAGACTAGAGATTGACATAGTGTCAAAATATTGTTTCGCAAAAAGTCAAATAGAACGGGAAGGTTTCTAAGCGAGACGACAGGATAAACCCTAGGCACTAGAATTTGTCCACTCGCCGACAATATGGATGCCTTCCAAATGGCGTGTTAGACTTCCATTCGGACTGGACGACGCGCCGTTTAGAATTCTATAACCGGACGACGTCCAGTCAAATGGAATACGTTTATGACATGCACAATAAGTTTTTGTCAGTCGTCCACCCTATTTGGATTGTTGGATGCATCATGCATCGACAGTGGAATTATGCACATCGTCATCGCCATTACATAATAAAACATTTAGTATAGCCGTTCGTCTAGACAAACGTCTCTAATTAAATGTTGTCTTGGCAGCAAAGATATTATAAAAAATAAATTTAATATAACAAATAATATTTATTAATAATTTAATAATAACTATATCTCCAAGCAATGGAGATATTGTTATTATTTCGAATCGAAGCTTCACGGAGATTACCTACTTATTTATTGTTTATTATAAAATTATGTGTTATATATTATTCTCTTTGGTTATTATTGTGTCACTGTGTCATTTTTTATTTCAATGTCATTTATTTTAGACGCTTTTGCCCAGTTTATTATTTATTTTATTAATTAAAGAAAACAAGGTATGTATATTTTTATACTAATGTGGCCTGTTAAGGATTGATTTTTGTGTGTATTGTGATACATGTGTTTCTTTATTTTAAACCAAAAAGCCAAGTAGGTAATACGTAGATAAAAGATAAAATACGTAATTTCATATAAAATCACAATCATTATTTTCTCCTATTACGGGATGAATTTTAAAAGGAGTACGTCCTCGAAATTTCACATCTGTACATTAAACTGTTCAGTCTGTGCGTTGATCCATCAGTCATTCAGGACAAAGAATTTTATGTAAGGTCGAGTGAGTTCGATCCCCACCCAGGATAAGACTTTGTGTGATGAGCATGATGGTTTATTCTGTGTCTGGGTGTTATTTATCTATAATATGTATGTATTTAGAAATATATAAGTATGTTTAACAGTTGTCTGGTTTCCATAGTACAAGCTCTGCTTAGTTTGGGATCAGATACCGTTGTGTAAGTTGTCCCAAGATATATATAAAAAAAAAAAAAACCGTGTGATCAAAACACAGATGAAATGATAAAGAAAAGATCGAAGATAGCGCCTAATAATTACTTTAAACTAAAATGATTTCGGACATGATTGGATATACCGTCATAGAGTTATTGCTAAAAAACTGCGTTTTTCAACAAAAGGGCGTAAGTGCGATGAACATACGCTCTTCTGCTGATGCAATTATTCAAGGCTGCGGAACCCTAAACTGAGCATGGTCCGACATGCTCTTGCCCGGTTTTTGTAATAAAACTTTCAAATATACCGAATTTCTTCGTCACAGACCTAAGTACCCTCATTTTGTTTGCTTGGAAAATAATTGGAAAATGGCGGGAACTAGTTCTTTATTTACTTATTGCATCTTACAACCAAAATTCAAGTAAAATACATACATATATATACCTAATAATATTCAGGTAAATACAATACAATATAACAATCATATATACAATCATCAATATCATATAAGTTGTTAACTTTGTGAAGATTCAGCTAAATCGTTAATAATATAAGTATTTATTTAATTACAATTATATAAGTACCTATAATACCCATGTTTATCAGCTGCCTGATGGATACAGTGCAGGTTGTGCCTAGTTTGGGATCAGATAGCCGCAGTGGGATAAGTGTGACCCTTTTGCAAGTTTTCCCCTGATATTTATAAAATAAAGCCGCGGTAGCCTAATAGCTAAGGCATCGGTCTCGCAATCGTGAGGTCGCGGGTTCGAATCCTATAATAATCCATTAGTTAGTTACATTCAGTCCAATCAAAGAGGTTTGATTACTAACAATACATTTAAAATACGAAAATACTTTTGCCCCTGTCCAGTTTACAATGTGTGTGTGTGTGTTACAGTGTGGTTCGTGACCTTGACTGATAAATGGGCTATCCAACTATGAAAGAATTTTACAATTCGGATCAGTAGTTTCTGAGATTACCGCGTTCAAACAAACAAACAAATTCTTCAACTTTATAATATTAGTATAGATTTAACTACTTCAGTATATATATATATATATATAATGGCGGACTTAATGCTAAAAGCATTCTCTATCACGCTAACTTTGGGTGATGTAACAATTTAAAACGTAGATGCAGAATGTTGACAGATTATAAACCATCACATTAATACATATGAAGGATGTTAGTTCATAAAATAAGTACTAAATCAGGTAAAATATACACAAATAGATACTATTTTAAACATACTTAAATATACCTAATAATATACACGTAAATACAATATAATATATAATATATATTTAGACATTATAATCATATAACGTATATGGTTAACCTTGTGAAATCTATGCAGGTATTTATTTAATTACAATTATATATGTAGATACCTATGTTTATCAGCTGTTTGGTGGCCGTTTAGGCTGTGCCTAGTTTGGGATCAGATAGCCTCCGTGGGATCAGTAATAATAAAACAGATTTAAAAAACCTACAGCGAATTATTAATACACACATGACGAAGCACCGTAAACATCACCCAAAATCTTCAATAGAGAGACTCACACTACCACGCAAAGAGGGAGGAAGGGGATTTATAGACATACAAAACCTACACAACAAACTAATATCTACACTAAGACAATACTTTCACACTAAATCACACGATACATTGCTCCATAAACATATCCCAGAAATTGACAACAAACTCACACCACTAAATCTACACGACAGACAACCACAATCAAATGAAAGCCTTACTACAACTGAGCAGAAAATCACTAGATGGGCCGAGAAGTCATTACACGGAATGCACCGAACCGACCTGAGCCAAACTTACGTCGATAAAGAGAAGTCGAACGAATGGCTTACGAAAGGGGAACTGTTTCCAGAGACTGAAGGGTTTATGCTAGCAATTCAAGACCAGGTTATTACCACTAGAAATTATAAGAAATTTATATTAAAAGATCCTACTCAAACTTCTGACTTATGTAGACACTGTAACTCCGCTTCGGAAACCATACAACATATAACCGGCGCCTGCAAATCACTCGTACAGTCCGACTACAAACACCGCCATGACCAAGTAGCTACAATAGTACACCAACATCTTGCACACCGGTACAAATTCATTGCTAAAAAAGTTCCATATTATAAATATAAACCAGACACCATTCTTGAGAACAGAACATGCAAAATTTATTGGGACCGAACTATTATAACCGATAAAACAGTACATTACAATAGACCTGACATAACCATACATAATAAAACTACTAATACCTATGCTATCTCCAACACTCATAACATTCAATCTACAATATCAGAAAAGCTATCAAAATATCAAGACCTTGCAATAGAACTCAAAATCCAATGGAAAGCGCACATAGTACACATAGTCCCAATTGTTTTGTCGTCAACTGGTGTGGTACCGAAAACGCTTAACCAAAGCATTGACATAATACACATGCCCACTCATACAATACATCTATTACAAAAAGCTATTATTCTGAATACTTGCCGCATCATTCGAAAGTTTCTCACATCATCATCTTTATCATCGACATAATTATTCCATTTAACGCGTCATGCTTGGCTTAGGCCCGCATGCCACGTAATTTACCCCCCAAAAAGGGAGTTAAAAAAATAAAAATAAAAATAATAATAATAATATCTAGGGACAACTCACACAACGTCATCTGATCCCAAACTAAGCAGAGCTTGTACTATGGCAACCAGACAACTGATAAACATACACTGACGGACTTATAAACTGCATCAAAGTAATAGACGACTTTGAAATAAATATTTTAACCAAGTATGCAAACTTTCTATACAGATTTAAATTGAAACCTCTAGATTGGTTCGTGAACTTTAAAACAGCGTAGGATCATATCTTTAAGTTTAAGTTTATGTACTGGAAAGGACCTTAAGACCTTTTTTGAAGAAAAAACAGAAGTTTAAGGAAAAATTGTTTAATTAAAAAATTGGTTTTAACAATAGACACAAACTTTATGCAAGGGTTTATTTGTGTTTTAATAAGGTGTATTACCCCCACGTGCCCTTATTACGGATTCTAATCGGTTCCGCATAGATTTTATAAGGGTTTTTAAAAGATCTTGCGGAATATTGTCCCATTCTTCTGAAAGTGCTGTTCTTAGTGCTGCCACTGTCGTAGGCGAAGGGTTTCTCGCATATACAGCTCTTTTTAAATTGTCCCAAACATGCTCGATGGGATTAAGATCCGGGCTGCGTGCTGGCCAATTCATTGTACGTATCCCAACCTCTTCGCAATAATGTTGAACTTGTGCAGCTGCATGCGGCCGGGCATTATCCTGCATTAAAGTAAAATTTTCGCCTATGAATCCCATGTAAGGCACCACGTGATCTTCTAATATCTCTGTTATGTAGCGATGTGCTGTCAAACCCCCTCTATTACCGTTTTGACGGACCATGTCTATGAACACAAGTTCTGTTCGCCCGTTCATCGATATGCCACCCCAGACCATACATGAACCGCCTCCAAAAGGAACACGCTCCTCAATGCAACTTTGAGCATATCGCTCCCCACGTCGACGATAGACTCTTCTGCGACCATCTGCACCATATAAACATGTCCTACACTCGTCCGTGAACAATACAGAGGCCCACTGCTCTTCTGTCCAATTCAGGTGATGACGCGCAAATCTTAAGCGAGCTTGTCTGTGAGCTGCAGACAACTTTGGACCATTTGCTGGTCTAAAAGGGGTGATAGCCGCTTCCTTTAACCTTCTTCTTATTGTTCGTGCACACACGTTTTTTCCACGCACTTCATTAAGCTCGGTTTTGATGTTAACTGACGTGAGGAAACGATTTCGCAGGGAAGTTGTAACAATAAATCGGTCATCACGACCTGTGGTTGCTCGAGTTCTGCCTGTACCACGTCTCCTCCTGTAAGAACCTGTCTCTACAAACCTTCTGTATATTCTACAAACCGTAGACTGGTTTAAATTTAAATTTCTACCAATCGTTCGTTGATCCAAGCCCTCCCGCACCAATGCTACAATTTGTGCCGCTTGTTCGGACGAAGTATCCATATTATGGTTCAAAAACTCTCGATGTGTTAAAAAACTAACCCAACAATTATGCTGGTAACAATAATTCAATTGACCAAACAAAAAAAATCAATGAGAATTAATTTAAAACTTTGCTATAAATAACACGCAAATCTGATACTACGAGTAAATTTTCTTTTCCCGGCTATATTCATTTGTTTTACCGCAGTTCTATTTTTAAATTTAATTTTTTTTTAAGATTAAGAGCCAGTCTTTCCATATTTATATAATTTAATCTAAAAAGTTTGCATACCTACTTATTATAAAAAATCCTTTTAGAGTAAACCTGAACTTTGATGCAGTTTATGAGTCCGTCAGTGTACTTATATATTCTAAATACATACATATTATAGATAAATTACACCCAGACACAGAATAAACCATCGTGCTCATCACACAAAGTTTTATCCTGGGTGGGGATCGAACCCACGACCTCTTGCGTAGCAGTCGGAGACATTCCCACCGCGCCACAGAGGCAGTCAATTTTTAATTCAAGTCAGTTTTGCAAGTTTTCCCATGATATTTATTTATAAAATAAGGCGGCGGTAGCCTAATGGTTAAGTCATCGGTCTCGCAATCGTGAGGTCGCGGGTTCGAATCCTACCCATTATACTACCGACGTGAACCCACTGCTAACACAAACCATTGAGCTTAGATGGAGGGTTAACTGGATTGCTAGTAATGTGAGACGAAATATGATATCAGATCAACTGGGATACTTAAGTTTCACCGTTTCTTGTCGTTCCTCGTTAGACCAGCGTTTCCCCAAGTGGGTTCCACGGAACCCACTAGAAGTCACCAGGGTTCTGCAAAATACTTTTTTAGAAATATTGAGAAAAGAAGTATTGCCTGCGTAGAAAGAATAACAAAAAACAGGAAAACACAGTTAATTCCATTTTATATGTTGAAACATATTTGGTGGGTGTTCCAATATGTAATAAGTTTGGGAACTTTTGTATTAGACGGCCCGCAAGTCTGTTTGCAACTCTCCTTCTCTACAACTAACTTACATTAAGCCAGAAACATACTACATATTGTGTTGTGGAGTGTCGTGACGCGACAGAAGACTATCGGTTCCAAACATTTTGTATGTGGTGTGTTGCAAAGCAATCTGTCGTGACCCGGACCGCTCGCAGGCAATGGCGTTAGAACGGTGGTGGGGATTCTGGCGCGCCACGACACAGGATTAGTGTATTTCTAGCATTATAATTCAAATATGAAAATTATTTGTTACAGATTTATCAAAGATGTGTGAATTGTCACAAGCAATATTACAAACCGCATTATGCATACTTCAAAATTTAATGAAGGTGATATTGAACATCGTCATTGTGCTTGACAACCTCATCAGACAAATTCTGGCTGCATTATACAACTTACTGTCGACTTGTTTGCAAATGATATCTATTTTACCAATATGTTTAGTTTTTCTAAGCACTTCTGGGGCATGTGGTGGATGTTCTCCTAATGCCCGGTGTGGGGTGCCTTATGTAGGAGGGGTTTGTCAGTGGGCGGTTTTCATTACAATGCTATTTATTGTCTTCACCATAGCTAAATGGATGACCGTGTTAACTTCTTTATTAAACTTTATGGGGTATGATACCACTACTGTTGGACCAGGTACGAGGTCGGCCTGTGTTACTACCCCTGCCTGTGGTTCTTCATCTACTACCTGTCCACATAAGGGTTAGGGCTACTAGATGCCCTAGTCTAGGGCGTAGACTAATTATGTTTAAGCAACTTTGTGATCAGGAAGTTTGTTTAAGCAGCTTTGTGCAGAAGGGACGTGATTGCAAATTCGTGTTAGCGTCCTTTGGTCGTTTGAACACCCCCCCCCCCAATCTAATTGCGGATCCAGAATCATGTTCTGGGGGCCAAAAAATTGTTTTGGGGGGTGAGGGAGTTCACAATAGACCCCGCATTTATTGAATTACCCCGAACGAACGGGATTGAATACAATACAAGAAAGTTGGTACATAAAGCAACCGTCTGAGGGGGGTACGTGACCCCGAGGCTCCCCCTGGATCTGCCTGTGAAGGTATTCTTAAGTAGGTTATCAAGATGTGGAAATAAAATAAAACACATACATACATCTTTTTGTTTTCTATAAGATTAATGCCTCGGGCGTACGAACGGTTAAACCGCCATGGTTTTCAAACGCAAGATTTTGTGTCACAAGATAACTCATACAAGCGGCCTAAATGCTGTTTTTTTACCGCGACTGACTTTTGACTTCCTAGTAATTTTGGGCGCGTCTGCGGTTTTGCCGAAAAACGTACCTGGGAAAAAAAACGCAGTGCGGGCTAGGCCTTACTCAAATGTCGCTTGATATTTATACTTTTTTTTCTTATATTTTACAAACTGACTTTTTTATGTTTTTTTTATGAATCTGTAATTTATTATAGTATACCTAAGTTTAAAAAATAATAATGTTATTATTTCATTTATAATTTTAACTAGTTTTCGCCTGCGGCTCCGCCCGCGTCGTGGTGGATGTCCGTCGCGATAAAAACTATCTTATGTCCTTTCACACATACACATATCAACCCATATGATGGCCCACTGCTGGGCACGGGTCTCCCCAGTAGAACCTACTGGTATGTAGATCCTGGGGGTAATTGCCATAATCGCCACGCTTGGCGAGCGGGTTGGCGATCGCAGTAAGGCTTTAAGTACGCAGAGGACGCTGCTGCCCGTCCTCCGGGGTGAAATCCGAAGAGATGGGGTGGTACTATTCTTAAGCCGGCACCACACGGCACCTTGTCCTTTCTTCATGTCCTTTCCCGTGATTCAAATTGTCTCCATAGATACCAAATTTCATCTAAATCGGATCAGCGGTTTAAGCGTAAAACCGTAACAAGTCACACAGATTTACTTCCACATACCTACTTATACTTGATTTATTTTTCAATGGGTTTCATCTAATATATAAAATTCTCGTGTCACAGTTTTCGTTGCCATACTCCTCCGAAACGGCTTGACCGATTTTGATGAAATTTTTTGTGCTTATCCGGTATCTATGAGAATCGGCCAACATCTATTTTTCATACCCCTAAGAGTTTGTTTGTTTGTTTGAATGCGATAATCTCAGGAACTACTGGGCTGCACTGAAAAATTTATTTTATTGTTGGATAGCCCATTTATCGAGGAAGGCTATAGGTTATAACATCACGCTACGACCAATAGGAGCGGAGCAGCAATGAAAAATGTTATAAAAAAAAGGAAGAAAAAAGGGAAAATTACAATCTATTATTCATGCCCCTAAGTAATAAGGGTTATCCACCCCTAACATTTATAACTATACTATAATATTAGAAGAGAGAGAAGAGTTTGTTTGTTTGTTTGAACGCGATAATCTCAGAAACTACGGGTCCAAATTGAAAAAAATATTTTACTTTTAGATAGCCCATTTATCGAGGAATGCTATAGGCTATAAAACAACTAATGGGAGCGGAGCAGCAAGTAAAAATGTTTGCAAAAATGGGAAAATTTACACAGACGAAGTTGCGCGGGTCAGCTAGTTACTATATATATCTTACGATTTTTTTTGTTTCTAAAATTATCGACTATGATTATATAATTAACTGCTCAAATACTTTTACAAAATATTGCTTGCTCCGATGCAGGGCCGTTAATTGTTGAGGAGTTCACTTAATAGTTCACTTAGGAGTTCAGTTAATCACTATTAGCTCTGTTACATTGTGTAATAATAGTATGACGAGAATAAAATGCTACTCAATACTATATTAAAGTAACTGAATCGCAAAACGTGAAATATTGGATAGGGCCGCGCACATTTGTGGTCATTATATTTTGGTCACACGGTTTAAAAGTTGGGGGGGGGGGGGGGGACACAATTTATGCAATTTTTTATTTATAAAAAAGTTTATAACAACCCTAAAATGATTTTCAAAGACCTGTCTAATGATGTGCCATACGTAGATGTTTCCAAGAAAAAAAAAACAGCTTCTGTTACATGTATGGAGTGCCCCCTTAAAAATATTTATTTTTATTATTTAGCTATCAAACTAATTAGCGGCTACTACAAGACATCTTTTTATCAAATTTCACTAATATTCATTGAGTAGGTAGTCTTTTAGCAAAATGCCCGTGATATACGGATGGGCTGAGAGACAGACAGACAGACAGACCGACAGATAGACAGACAGACAGACCGACAGACAGACAGACGGACATGACAAAACTATAAGGGTTCCGTTTTTGCCATTCTGGCTACGGAACCCTAAAAAACGTACAGTCGAATTGAGAACCTCCTCCTTTTTGAAGTCGATTGATTATAAAGAGGAAAGATTTGTATTTTTGTAACGATTAAACTCAAAAACTACTTGACCGATTTCAAAAATTCTTTCACTTTTAGAATGCTACATTATCCCTAAGTAACACAGGCAAAGAAAAAAATAGGGATCCCTATGTCCCATCCTTCTACGCACTACGACCCGTGCGAAGCCGAGACGGGCCGCTAGATAAAAACAGTTCAGGAATCTAGTCTCGCGGTTTTTTAAAGTTTGTCAAAGGAAAGTACACTACAAATTGTAATTCCCTAGCCAGTGTCGAAATATAAGTCTCGAAGGTAGAGAATGCTTTTAGCATTAAGTTCGCCTTTGTACACTATTTGTTTAAGTGTTAAAAAACAAAAGCATACGTTTTTTGCGGCATAAACGACCGTATCTTTTTTTACGTTAATTTAGAAGTTTGATTTTTTCACACCTTCGAGGGACTGTAGACTTTAGTATATGGTTTTAATTTCAACTCAATAACTCCAAGCGTTCCCGAGAAGGGTCTTGACAAACAGACGGACGGACAACAAAGTCATCCTTTAAGGGTTCCGTTTTTTCCTTTTGAGGTACGGAACCCTAAATACGGCAAAAAATGCCGTTTCTTGAATGGGAGCCCCACTTAAATAATTATATTAGGTATTGTTTTTAGTATTTGTTGTTATAGTGGTACCAGAAATACATGATCTTTTTACCCTTTGGGTACAGAATCCTAAAAAAAGGTTCCTTTGGCATTAGCATACTCCTCTAGGATTGCGAAAAAATATCATCATACTATATCTCTTGAGAGTCACGGTCAAGTTATAATTTCCTTTTCCTGATGATGATACTAAGTACAAAGTAAATTGGACTGCCTTTATTGCTACCCACGCGCTCCAGTTACTCTCCTCTGGCCACCATTTCCAGCGGACTGATCTCTGTTCAAACTCTAACTGTTCTGTCTTTATAAACTGCTACAGTGGACTCACTTAACAAGCTCCGTAATAAAGATAAGAGAACTGCACTTTTGCAGGATTCATTTTGTTACCCATTAGTTTTTTTTAATTTATAAAGACTTTATTTTTAGCTCATGTGGTGCTTACCTTTAATTTAATTGATTACTTTTATAATTTCACAACCCAGTTAAAACTATTTTTAAAATCATAATACAGTTTTTTCGGTAAAATATTTTATCTACAATATTTAATGTACATAGTTTCCTTCAATGTGGCATCGACGTGGGACACCCTGTATAGAACAAGAATAAAAGCAATTCGTAAAACAAGATTTTTATTTCAAGACACATAATAAAGCACAGTAGTAAATTCATAAACATTTTGGTTTTGCCGTCAGGATTAAATTAAATTTGCTAACAAAAAAGTCACACTTCGTCTGACAAGTTTAGTTTAAATGGTTTTAAATAGTCTATATTAGCTCCGCTTTACGGCTTTGCATCAATCTTCCAAACACTCTGTATATGCCTATGGTATAAAATTTATTTGAGGGCACAACATCAGCGCCGTGTTCTATTTCGTCCTGTTTGTTCATACATGTACATTTTCTATTTGTCCTACGCGTTTCCCAGATAAATAATAATATTTTGGGACAACTTACACAACGCTATTTAATCCCAAACTAAGCAGAGCTTGTACAATGGAAACCAGACAACTGATAAACTAAATACATACATATTATGGATAAATAACACCCAGACACAGAATAAACCCTCGTGCTCATCACACAAAGTTTTTATAGGGTGGGGATCGAACCCACGATCTCCGGCTTAGCAGTCAGTGTCAATAACCACTAGACCAACAAGCTAGTCAAAATAAATTAATAGAACAAGAGCATAGTGCTTACCTGATTATCTAAAGAAAGCTATAAACGTTCTTGTTTAGTTGATGAATACCGCGATATTTTGATTTCCATTTGTGTTCATAAATTGTTTGACACAACAACACACAACTTGTTTGTGTACAAATATACTAATCTAAATAAAAAAAAACCTCAATAACATTTTCACGCCACTCGTCTAAAATATAATGGCAGACATGTTATTTATTCTGTACTTATTAAACTTCTATTTTTAAAATTACTATTTCTGGTTTAACCAAAAAGTTTTACATACAATACTCATTTCAAATTCCTTCTCTCCATATAAAAGTCTTCTCTGTAAGAGATCCAATCGATTTTGGCGTTAGTAAGTCGTTTGATAGGTAAATAGAGTACAATAGAGATTTCCTTCTGCCTCTGTGGCGCGGTGGTAGTGTATCCGACTGCTACGCAAGTGGTCGTGGGTTCGGTCCCCACCCAGGATAAAACTTTGTGTGATGAGCACGATTGTTTATTCTGTGTCTGGGTGTTATTTATCTATAATGTGTATGTATTTAGAAATATATAAGTAAGTATGTTTATCAGTTGTCTGGTTTCCATAGTACAAGCTCTGCTTAGTTTGGGATCAGATAGCGTTGTGTAAGTTGTCCCAAGATATTTATTATTATTGCATATATCTATAGACATGCACACGCATGCACATTGAATACCTCTAAATCCATATTCATATGCTTCACAAAATATAATAATACAATACTGTCTCCTGAGTTTTTACCATCACGACAGCGACGGTTCATGTATATAAATCGATAGACTACAGCACATCACACAAGACATAAGTGTAGTTATCGATTAATGGTTGTCGTGGCACTTGCACATCGAATTGACAATCGACTAGAGGTTAGGTATAGTCACTGAATCACTGACCTCAGCGTACTAGTAAGTACTATAGAGGTCAGTGACCTGTAGTAGGTACTACAGAGGTGAGTGGTGATTTATTTTTGATCAGAGGCTCCCAGGCTGGATCTTTAGTTACTATTCTGAGCATAGGCGTACCCACGGGGACCCCTCCTAGTTGGTACACACACCCGTGGTCAGAATATTAATATTTGTGCGTTGAAACCTCCGTCCCAAATTGTAAAACGGTAGTGCCACCCTCCGAAGCTTTTGAGCCGGGGCTCAACCAGGTTAGATGATCGTAACCATCCTCTTCCCCTCCCCCCCACGAAAGATGATACTGGGTAGGTACGCAAATGATTCTGAGGGTTGCACTAAACAAATAGTTATATACTTTTTGGGCCGCACCTCAGAATTAATAACTAAGGCAGCACTGCAGCACCATGGCAGCACTAATTTGTCTGTTTGACATAAGAATAATTTTCGTTTACCTACTTTTTGGTTAAATATTTCGAGCATGTTAGGATAAATTTATACAAAAGTAACAATTTGTAACATTTTGGTGAGTATTCATTGTATTAATAAATACTTATTTCATGACTGCTTTGATCATCTGCGCAATAATAATTGTGGTTAAAATAGAAAGGACTAAACTTGGAAGATACCGACGACCTAAAGAAGGTCGCTGGGATGGATTGGATGCGGAAGGCAGATGGGCCAGTGTCTCATGTCGTGGAGTAGTTACATTAGGCTTAGTTAGTTAGTTTTACCTGGGCGAACAAGAAAACCGCACTTAGCCTCCTAATTGTGCCATTGTGCGTGTTCTACTTATCCTTTCTGTCACTCCAGCCAACCGATGCACTCCCAAAACGCTAGCAGCTTGCCCAAGTTGCTGCAGGCTTTCTAAAGTGATGTGGTGATGCTAGGAGTCGTGCCCGTTGTTCTGTTACACTGCCACACTCCGTGGCACGTGTATTGGTGTTTCTTCTGCCTCCATACATCCTCTGCAAAGGGGGCTATCCGTCAACCATATCCTGAAAAGATGCTTGTTAATAGGAAAGGCTTATGTCCAGCAGTGGACCGATAAACTGATGTTAATAATGATACAGACTAGTTCAGTGAAAAGACCTCCAGTAGCAGACAAAGTAATCTAAAATACACTACATCTTCATCAGCTATAGAATAAGACTTATTGTGATCGCATTACAACATAATTGCTGCATTAAAAGAGTTTTATTTTTTATTTTTCAGGTTATGTCCAATTAGATGACGTCCACACCAAGCCGCAAGTATCGCCAGTGGCCCAATCTCTGATAAAAATAAAATGTGATCATTTAGCTTTTCGTTTCCTTCAGTTAAAACAATGAATGATTGAAGGCTAAAATACGAGGAAGAATACGTAAGGATTGTAAGCTAAAAAGGACAAATCTTAGATCATCAAACATCTGTTGGATAAATGATTTGTGTTCTATCTTAAAATATATATTGAAAACACTTCCAAAATTATATTTACTTAATATTTATACCAAACTCAGAGTGAAGAAGAAGAATGAATTATAAGAGCGAGAGAAGAGAGACATGAGTAAGAGAGATGAGAAATTAAGAGAAATGGGAAATTTAAAGATAGTACTCATACTTGGAGGAAATTTTGATTACGTTTAATTTTTCAAATGAAACGTAGACCGCAGAAACTTGTGAACTGAAAAGAAAAAATAAAGAATTTCTTACAATTAAAGATCAATTTTATGACATGGTTTTCAAAGTGAGAAAAAGTGTCAAAACAAAACCTATCAATTCGGCTCTATCTTCGCACAAGCCACGCTCTATCGCGATTCTATTTAACAAAAATAATATTACGAATAATACGTCTTTAATAAAAGAGACTAATAATATACAATATAGCAATGAATATCAAAAACTAGTTTACTTAGAACCTGATAATTATATTCCAAACTATACTAAACCTAATGAAGAACTTGATACAATAATGTATAAAAAATATAGACAGCGTAATGAACATTCTAAATCAATCAGTCAAAAATATTATCCTGATAAACATATAAAACGACTACGTCACGGATGTGAATCCTATTCAGTGTCTCGCCCTGTCCAATGTAATTCTCATGGACCTGAAAAGCATTACAATTTTCATAATATGAGCCAGACAAAGAAATATTCTGATATAAATCTTACTGCTCATTTAATGCACAATAAAAGAGAACCAAAACTAAGAAGTTGTTTAAAAACCAAACAGTTTCAAACATATGCACGAGGAAATTACTATTCAAAAAGTACAAAAATTAATGAAGAAGATCTCTGGCATAATAATATGGGCGGAATAAAATATCCTAATTTAGAATTTCATGGAGATCGGTATCAAGTAAATAAAAGCGAACATATGCATAAATCTAAAAAATTTCCAAAACTTACTTGTGATGTGCCGGAAAACTTAAAAAGTACTAAAATATTACCAGATTCTCTACAAATAAAAACGGTTTCAAGCCATATATTACAACATTGGAAATCAAAAGCCAAAGAAGAATCTACAATAAAAACGTGTGAGTGTAAATTGAAATGTAATAATGTAAAAATGGGAAAAATATTTTATAAATACATCAACAAGGATCAACCATATTTAAAGGAATCAAGATCTCATACTGCAATAGATAAAAATAATAAATATAGCCATAAAGTAACACGAAGTAGAAGTACTTCAGATCTCTATTTCCGTTATACGTGCCAATCGTATGAATTAAATAATAAAAAAATTAAAGAAAAGAACATGAAAAGATGTAACATTAGTATAAAAAGAGAAATTGGACAAAGTAATTCAAGGAATACTGAAAACAAGACTGCAAATCATGGACTGCATGTACGCAGTTTAAGAATACAAAGAAGTGAAAACCCTCAATTATGTAATGCTTTGAATACCAGACCGATGTTACGAAGTAGTATTTTAAATGAAACGAATTTAAGGTTAGGCGGACCTAATATTTCAAGCTCAAAGAATCCTCAAATAGCCAATGAAATGACAATGTCAAACATAAAATATAGACCCAAGAAAACAAAATTTGAACGATGTCCCACTAAATACAATTTATTACAAGAAAATTATAAAGCTAGAGCATGTTATAGGAAGCACAATGTTGGTCACATACTGAAAAAATGTTATGATGCACTACAACGAAAATTCGCCGTTGCTAAATCACGTAAAATTGACCGATGGAAAAATAAGTGGACACATTCAACGGATTCGACAGTTAAAAATACATATCCTGGTAAACCAGACCAGGTGTATGTTACCAAACGACATATTAAGACTTCAAAATATAAAGAAAAGGATCAACAAAATGAAATATATGATCGCAAATATACACTCATGAAACACTATGAATCAGAAAAGATGCCTTATGCCAAAAGGTGTTTTACGATATCAAGATGTCAAATTGAAAGATCGACTAATGAAAAAAGAAATCACGGTGATTGCAAAGATTGTACAGTGTCTCCCAACTGTCCATACTGCAACCACCATATTCAAGTAAATAAACATGCACAAATTAACAAATGTCAACCTAAAAGCCTCTACTGCAGATGTTATGATTTCTTGAAAAAAGATTATAACATGAATCAGAAATCAAAACCTATACCTGGTAAAAAAGCCGTAATCTATAATGAACGTATGAAATTTCTAGATACAAAACAACAAGACTGTTCTTTGTGTAAAAAAAATATGTCGAAGCAACCAACGAAGCAATATAAAAAATATTCTGAAAGATGTCGTTGTGATACGTGTCTGACAGAGACGAATTCATTCCGCCGTAAATCAGAAAAGCCAGCTGTTGTCAAAAAGTGTTGTTGTATTTTAGGATTTAACACAAAAAAGACAGAAAACGAAAAACACAACAATGAAAGCAGCAAAAATTCTCTATGCCATAAAAATCGCCATTTAACTAATCAAGTTATAACTACGGCGCAAGCTAAAAAATATGAAAAATGTTTTGATACTGTCACAGGAGGTAAAGGCTGTAATAGGTGTATAGAACAGACACCGTTTAATCCAATGGATACCAGACGATGTAATAAGTGTTTAAAAAAGATACAGATTAATCCAATGGATACCAGCCGCTGTGACAAGTGTTTAAAACAGACACAGATTAATCAACTGGATACCAGCCGCTGTAATAAGTGTTTAAAAAATATACAGAATAATCCAATGGATACCCGCCGCTGTAATAAGTGTTTAAAAAAGACACAGATTAATCCCATGGATACCCGCCGCTGTAATAAGGGTTTAAAACAGACACAGACTAACCTAATGGATACAAGCCGCTGTAATAAGTGTTTAAAACAGATACAGATTAATCCAATGGATACCTGCCGCTGTAATAAGTGTTTAAAACAGACACAGATTAATGAAATGGATATCAACCGCTGTAATAAGTGCTTAAAACAGACAATGAATACTTCCCTCTGTAATAAGTGTTTAAAACAGACAAAGATTAATCCAATGGATACCTCGCGCTGTAATAAGTGTTTAAAACAGTCACAAATCAATCCAATAGATAACTGCCGATGTAAATCAGAAATGATGACTGTTGTCAATATTGTAAGAAGTTTAATTCAACAAACAAAAAATAAATATAAACATTCATCATCATCATCGTCAGAAACTGAAAATCAAAATTTTAGTAACTTCAGTAGAAAAACAATATATCCCAACTGTCAATGTTCCAAAAACCATAAACTTGATAATGGAAAGAAAATCAAAACAAATGTTATGATTCAAACAAAAAACGACTGTATGCCACCACCGAAGAAAACTAAAAGTAAAATGACTAAAACTAAAGTACAAACCAAATGTAATGAGTCTCAGTTCACCGAACCACAATGTGTAGGCGATTGTGCAGAAAATCGGGTACTATCGAATGATTCAAAAATGAAATCTATTTTAAACAAATGTTGTACTGTTGTGAAACATAAAAAGAAAAATGAGTGCCCTGAATGTTTTAGAGTACCGTGCTGTAAACACAAAAATTGTGGTCATCTAATTATGAATTGTAACAATAAAAGCCGCGATAATTGTGATGAAACAAAAGATTGCCGTAATAAGCGTCGAAAATCAGTATCAACACAAGAAAAAAAAGTTGGTAATATATTTGATGAAAAACCACCTTGTATTTGTGAACGTAAAGAAAAACAAACACAATCAAGTAATTTAAAAATGAAATCAATGGATTCACTCCAATGTAATGCAGAAAAGACGTCTGTTGCCAAAAGATCTTTTACGATAGCAAAATTTCAAAATAAAGAATCAACTAATGAAAACCAATGTCTTTGCAATGATAGTAAAACTACCAATCTTAATAATAAATATATGAGAAAACAAACTAAACAATGTGAACATTTAAACCTCTGCCATAGATGTTATGGAATGTTAAAAATTACGGTCACACGAAGTAAGGATTGTAATATGTGTCAAAAATCAAAACCTGGTAAAAAAGAGTTTTCAGATATTAAATGTAATCACAAATCACCTTTTGTTAGAGAACCACAAAAACAAAATCACCGTTATCACAATGACTGCACAATACTTCCATGCTTACCATACTATAAAAACTGGAATCACCATGACCAAATAATAAATAAAAAAGGAAAAACTAAGGAATGTGAGCATAATAGTTTCCGCCATAGAAATCATGGTTTATTGGAATTTTCTTCCACCAACTTAATTCCGCAATCAAAACCTTGTAATAAAGTCGTTTTGTGTAATGAATGTATTCAACAATCAGAAATTAAAAAACGAAATCAGAATCACGGCAATGTGTCCACAGTATATACTCATTCTCCATCGAATCAAAGGCGAAATCTTGAAATCCCGAAGATGAACGGATTCAATGAAAGTGATCGCAAAGTCTTGTGCCCTAATCATAATAGACTGGAGATTCCTACCACAGAAATCAAAGAGAGTGATTTCGAACTAAAATCATGTCAAGGTGACGTTTTTTGCAAACGTGATGCGAAATTGCCTAATTTTGTGGAAAGTAAATTGGTTGCTGGCAAAAAATGTTACAATAAACAATCAATGAATGAAAAACAAAATAATGATTCTATAAATAACTGTGCAGTATGTCCCGATAATACATGCCTCAAACCCGATCATAATTTAATAAATAAAAAGAAACGTAAAGGTCGTGGTGTTTTTGGATTTCTTTGCACAGATACAAAAGAGTGCTATACATATCTGGAAGCAAAACCAAGACCTTGTAAAAGTGTCAATTTCTGTAATAAATGTAATATAAAATCACCTGAAAACATCATCTGTGATTTAGGGAGGGGGGATTCCGATAATCTACATCAGACTTTTGTAGGTTCTGATAATCTTGGCAAATTGTCACCAATGGGATTTGCCTCCGCTGGCACGAAATTTATAATAAGTCAAGACTCCATTACTCAAATTCCAGAAAACAATACAAAGAAAACTGATAATGTGGCACAAAGTCTCGAAGGTGAGAGGTTTAATTTTAGTTTTATTAAATCACAATTTCATTATGTACCTAACAGTGAAACTCGGTTGTTGTGGAAGTGTTTGGAAGAGGCCTATGTTCAGCAGTTTTTAGGTTGAAGATGAAATTATGTTGTAAAGTCTACTTAAAGTTTTCCTTTAAATTTCACTATATATACCACTACCGTGATTTTTTTCACGTATCCAACATCAACCATTTAGTTGGCAGGGGGGGGGGGGGGCACTTGACTCTAACAAAAAATACACACTTTATTACAAAAAAATAAAACAATTGAAAATAACAAAGCTTGTTTAGTAAATATTTTTATTTGACTAAGATATAAATTATCTTGGTAATTATTATAAACAAAAAACAGATACATAGCTGTTTCACTATCTTTTTATTTTGGCTACACAAGTTGTTTCTAGTTGGCAACAGAACTTTGATGTCCCAATTAATATTGTAAATTGTGAAAGTAACTGCCTGTTTGTCTGATAAGATTTCACACTTAAACCACTAAACCGATTTTAGAAAAAAAAGTCCTAGGAAAGCTTATCTTAGCTAACAATTTTTCTTTAGCTTTTTATTTTGAAAATTGTAACATTATTATTTTATTTTAGTAATTTTTATAGGGATTTCTTGCCAATTGCTTTATAAATACAGTTGCAAATTGCATTTTTGAAAGATAGAAAAATTTGAAGTCATTAACTACCGGCTAGATGGCGTATGCGTGGGCCCAACTCGCAAGCATAAAAGGATAGAGAAATTTGAGGTCTAGTAACATTGTCCAGATAGGTGGTTCAATTCCGGCCCCGGATTGGCATACGGAAGTCTCGGGTTCGATTCCTAAGTCTGGACTTCAAATTTTTCTGTCTTTCAAAAATGCAATTATATATTGTTACTTTATGTTGATATTAGGTGAAATTCTGCCCTCGTAAATAAAGGTGAACAACACAGTGATTGTAACTTTTCGGGAGACCGGGCACTATCTTGAAAAAAAAATCGGTTTATCAGAATCTACCCCTGTTATGGAGATACTATGACAACACGTTAAATAATTACAAAAAACCCCACTGCTTAAAATTAGTAATTGAAATATTTTTTTCTAATTTTGATGTGAACTAAGACGAATGATACCTCCCCCAGCTAAAATCAAATAACTAGCAATGTGGGATTGGGTCCCACATGACTAGCAATCCTGTCTGTCACAAGCGTGAGGTCACGGGTTTATACTACCGACGTGAGGTATTATAAACCCGTGACCTCACAATTGTGAGTCCGATGCCTTAGCCATTATGCTACATCAGTATAGTACTGTTTACTTAATTCTAATTACATGTTCAAAGATTTTTACAATGATGTTTTGCCTTTCTATAAAACTGCTTTCTTCTTATTATTAACCCTTCGTATTCTTCAAATTGTTCAAATATTATTGTTTCATGTAAAATTTCTATAAAAAATATGATATTCATAAGTTAATTATAGTATCTCCATTACTGAGTTATGCCTGTAGTTTCAATAGAGGATAGCCCACCTATTTATTTTAGGATTACAGATATTAAGCAAGAACTGAATTACTGTGTTTGCTGTATATGTTTTTATGATTTCATTAATATTTACATGTTTTAGAGTGCTTTTAGTACCTACCTATATTTTTATTTATCTTTTTTATAAAACAAACAGTCTATGTTAACATAGACTGTTTATTTTATCAAAGAAACTGATTCGTTCAACATTATCATTACTGTAATATAAGTTCACGATTTTAAAAGAGTTAACCACGAATTTCGTGGTAGGGCAGCTTCTTTTCCGAGCTTTACACTTAGAACTTCGCGGCGCATTCGCCAGATCTGTACTCACCCTTAAAATTTAGGTATGCTTACATAGGAGTTTGGTTTGGTTAAGGGGCTTAACCATGATGAGTATAGTTTTTATCAAGGTATCACACACTAAAAAACACAAATTTTGGAAGACTCATAAACTTAGGAGAATCAGAGTGAGGTTGGCTTGAGTTTCTTAGATCCCCCTGGATTTATCCACTGCTATGACTATGGCAGGATGGTGCTATGACTATGGTAAATTGTATGCATTTACCATAGTCATAGCACCATCCTGCCATAGTCAACAATTTTTCTCAGTGACGGTAACGGTGTACTGGGCGGAGACCATAACAAATTTTTCACCTAATCGAAATTGTTAGTAAAATACAGTGATTACAGTTATTAGTTGTTTAGACCGATACAGATCTTGAGTACTAACGTATTAAATTAAACATAACAAATGTGGGTCAAGAAGCCATTTTGAATTTTATTGTTTCATTTTGGGGTTGCGTGTTAACGAAGTGGCGCTTTGTATCAAGTTTTATTTTTATACAATGTGTGTGTAGTTTTATACAAAAGGGTGTGGTGAAATTCTATGTATCAGCAGTGGGTGCGGAAAAGGCCTGGTCTGATTATAAAATGTGTTAAGCCATATTGGCTGCGAAGAGCGTGATCTCTATCGATGTTTTTCATAATCAGTTTTGAGTAGTGGTGAAATCGTAAGGCTTTCTTGGTTTTTGAACCCGCGTGACCAACAGCTCGCGTATCGGAGCCGTTATCAATAAACGACTACTGCTCCTCGAACTGCTGCCTAATTGACTACTTTTTGTAATTTTGAAAACGGCCCAAATCTTACCCTTACTATACTAACGCCAAAATGGTTTAGTTCCAGACCATTCAAGTTTACCAATATTATAAAGATTTGTATTTTTGTATGTATCGAATAAACTTAAAAACTGCTGGACAGTTTAAAAAAAATCTTTCACCTTTGAGAAGCTATCCCCGAGTGACATAGGCTACTTTTATCCCTGTATTCCCACGGGAACGGGAATTATGCGAGGCGTCCGCTAGTCAATAATACTTTTGTCAATTGTTTTTAAGCTTTGTTAATAAACATCACATCCATTCGGCTTTCGTTATAATAGCAGGCACCTTAAAACATAATTCTGTTTCCTATTGCCTTTGCCTTGTATATATTGACTGTAATAATGATGCGTGACAGTTTCATTCTGAATAATTTTAAATAGCATCGGAAAGGTAAGATTTGGGCTTTCCAAATATGCGACTTTGAATATCTTAGATATTTTTGTACGTTTAGGTACGTTTATCAAACATTGGTACGTTCTATAATATTATAACTGTAAAGAAAAACTTGATGATTTTAAAAGAGTGGTCCCGGAGCTTTACACTTGTTCATTTTGTGTTTTTTTTTTTCAAACAATTCATAATTTTATTATTCTTTTAGTATGTATTCATTTGACGTTTGCAAACAATCATTAATTTGGTTTTACGAAATATAGATATTTGAGGTTCAGGCCTGCCTTTTCTTGGTTTAAAGTTCATTTACACGATCCCATTTTCTTGTATATCCAAAAACAAAGAGCAATAAGTGAATGCCCGACCGTTCCTTTACATGAGAACGCCAAAAATAATACCATAATAGATTCAACGATGATTAGGACCATGATTTTTCAAACTTTATCATAAACTGACATAATTCAAACTGTCCCAGTTCATTGAGCGCAAAATCGAGTCTTATTATGCCAGTAAAAACAGCGTTATTATGATGTTAATGAATTCTGGAATGCAATCAATTAAAAGCTCGGTTACACGATGCCAACTTGTTTTTATTGCTTTAATATAAATGTATGCAACAGGCAAAAAAACTTGCATCGTGTAATCGACTCTTTAAGCACGTCGACGTTTGTTTTAAAGATTTTTGTTTGGCAATTACAGTAGCATGGCACAGACCGCAGTCGGCGACGTCCAGGCAGGAGGAGGAGTTGATGCAGAAGTCAGCTCGTGCGCTCGCTGGGGCCACGGAGCCGATCGACAAGTTGCGACTTCTGTGTCTGTCCAGGGGCGCCTCTGGTATATTAGGACTTGGAAGGTACTAGAATTTTAAATCTTATGTAGGAAACTTGCTTTTGCTCCCGGAACCCTCTGCTCTGATGTTGATTATTAACGACAAACCTTTATAAATTACGAGTTGTTGCTCGCGGCTTTGTCGGCGTGAACCTACTTAAGGTTGATTTTTCAAAAACGCTGAAACAAGTGTTTCATAATTTAAAACCAAAAAGCCAAATATAACATTTTACACATGGTGATTTGTAATTTACTAATACCCTCCCGCTCGTTGCTTCTTTACATTAAACAAAATAACTTCATACGTGATAAAAAAAATTTACCACACATTTGTGAAAGCCCGAAGTAAAATCGATGTTCAGGTTTAGGGCCCAAACCTCACAATAAACAACGATTTTACTTTAGTAAAATAGTCTGTAGGTGATAAAGGTCATAACTCTTATATATAACCCTTCCTTACAGTCCGGTAAAAACAAGCGGTAGGTGATTAAGGGTTATTATATTATTAAATACTAGCTGCCCCGAGCAACTTCGTCTGCGTAAATTTTAGCGTGATGTTATATGGCCTATAGACTTCCTCGATAAATGGGCTATCTAACACTGATATTACAAAGTTATTTAGTGTTATGTACAGAAGCCACAAGCGATATTACATAGTTATTTAGTGTAATGTACAGAAGCCACAAGCGGGAGGTTATTAATATTTTAAAAATCATCCTGTAGATCTAAGTAACTTCAAAACTGACGAAGTTTCATAAACGTGACTAACGTTTTACCTACGTGTTCTTACCTATTATAGTTTCAGCCTTTTAAGCTGATGTTCCGCAAACTTGAACCAAAATAAGTAACTAATTAGGTAATAATAATTCGACTGGCCTGTTGGTCTAGTGGTTAGTGACCCTGACTGTTAAGCCGTGGGTTCGATCCCCACCCAGGATAAAACTGTGTGATGAGCACAATGGTTTATTGTGTCTGGGTGTTAAATGTTAATTGATAAACATACTTTTTTTTTTATAAACATACTTAAATGTATTGAAATATATAAGTATGTATATCAGTTGTCTAGTTGCCATAGTCCAAGCTGTGCTTAGTTTGGGATCAGATGACGTGTGAGTTGTCCCATAAAAAACAAAAAAACCAACTAGTTCATAAAACCACACAAGAACGCCACACCACATAAAAAATTAAGCTTTCAAATCTGGGGATAATATGAATATTAGTACTATAGGCCGACCGCTTAACTCGTATATCGCCTGCGCGGTGAGAAGGGAGCGCGGGGTGATGTTAACGGGACAGAGAACTCAGTTCTCTGTCCCGCGCACACCGCTCACCCACCCGTTAACATCACCCCGCGCTCCCTTCCACCGCGCAGGCGATATACGAGTTAAGCGGTCGGCCTATAAGGATTATAATTCTTCGCGATACAAGGTTAAATATGTATAATAAAATGATTTCAGGATCTTTCGAAGAATGGATGATGACGGCAGTAGGCAGCTGAATAAGGATGAATTCTTTAACGGAATTAAAGAAACTGGCCTGGAACTCAGCCATAAGGTAACTATACAGCATAATGATGTTACTGTAAAAGCCCAAACTACTTGCTGGGGAGGCCAAGTAGCTATCTTGGATTTACTCGAGCGTCGTGAGGGCCTATTTGATTTTGAAGAGTATTATGGTTCGAAGAAAAAACTTTTAAGTTGCATACCCTTGCAGTGGTAGGGAAGGGAGTTGGCGGCTCCAGGTCTTAAAAAATCTCTTTCGCATGAAACGGATCCCACAAGAAGCTCCCATTCAAATGACTTGAGCTGCAAGCTTGTCGCGGCTTTTTTGACGATTAAGGAAACCCGTCCACATAATAGTCGAAATGTTTAGGATATCAAGCTAAACCATTTGTATTATAATCTAATGCGATTGCTATTTTTTTAAACGTATGGGTGCTCTTAAATTAATCTGCCGCGCTCGAGTACATCCAAGTTAGCTACTTGGCCTCCCCATCTATACGGTAAATCTTAAGAGTTTTCATGGTTTACCGACCTAAAACTAATGGTATAAGTCCAAAAACTTCTCTGATTATAGTTCATTTCAAACTAAATAGTTTATACCACCATTCCCTTAGAATTTACGTAGACATGGTATATGTTGAAAAAGACATTTAGATCGTGTTGGACGAATCATCGTCTCTCACTCAACATAATTTTTATTTGGTAATACTAAATTTTGTTTTTTTTTGGCACTCGCCAGCCAGCTATTGCCGCAATTATAAGTAGATGAATATGACGTCCTAACTTTAACAGTACGTGTTTTGACATTTTATGAAGAAAAAAAACACTGGTTTCCCTTGAGAGCCAACTACCCTATTCGGCATTACTTATAGACAAGTCAGTACAATGGTACAAGGGTCACTAGGTCAGAGTTTCGTAGGGCTTGTCAGTTGGGCTCGCGACACGCATCATTGCGTTATTTAGAGCTATATATGCGGTTGTTAATTGTGAAAAGACACGTTAACATGATTTTGTAGGCAACGTTTAGGTTCAAAATATCCAATTGTCATAATTAAAAATGTCCAATTACCAAAATGTTTAATTCTCGGAATGTTTTATTGTCAAATTAACTTACATAAACATCTAAACTGGGTCAGTGGGTAGTAAATAAAAAAATAAGGCTTTTTATTTGACTTTTAAATGGTTTACATTCTATTTTTGCACCATATTATCCAATGCTTTGTATCTTGAAACTCTTCTTCAATTTGGGTCTTGGATATTTTTGAGTTCCTCGTTCGTATAAACCAGTGGTTCCTAACCTTTCTTAAACAGGTTTTTAACCACTTTTAGTTCTTTGTTGTTCGCAAGCACCACCATATACCAACCTTTATTGTTTGTATATTAAATCAATCTGAAAATATACTAACCTAAAACTATCTGGATTTAAAATTTTTCTATCTTTCAAAAATGCAATTATTGTATTAATAAAGTAATTGGCAAGAAATGCTAAAAAAATACTATGGAAACACACTTATTAGCCGCACTGCAAGGAAGGGTTCTATTTTTTCTTGTAATAATGATTCAAAATTGATTTTTAATCAATATGATTTTTGAGCTAGTGCACGAGAAATTTGTAATCGTTCGCAGACAATTTTTTGATTCCTGCGGACCACTGGGGGCAGTGCAGTACGATTGATATGGACCACGAACCCCTAGTTGGGAACCACCGCGAACTAATAGAAATCTCTTTTCGTTTGCAGGATGCTGAGGAGTTGTTCGAAAAGTTCGACACAGACAATAGCGGCTCCATTAGTCTTGACGAATTCCTGAATCATATCCGTGTAAGTATTGTGATTTTCTGATCTCTTATTTCTGGGTTATTTATGAGTTTATGGCACAGGTGAGGTGCCGGCATCAATTGGTCTACAATGATAAAGGCATTAGGTATATTCTGGCAGTCATTTCAACATAAATGCCGGGCATTCGGCCCTTCATTCTTTTTTTTTCCGATGTCTGTATGCAGACCTAATAGCGGTCTCCGAAAGTGCAGTTTCTGGGTTGCGCAAATATGAATCTTCTAGTGTTTACTTGCTTAAAAGCTTGAAGGTCTGAAGTGCAATGGAAGATGGCATGTATACAGCAGCCTTAAAAACTATGGATAAGGATTACATTTGAATAGCATGTTTAAACGTTATTTTTATGCACGCGCTTGAAAAAGTGCTTTTGATTAATACGCAAATAGTGTTGCAAAAATTAGATACTATTATAAGTACCTATAAAAGAAATTGATTGTACCAATATTTGACATCTAATGCCAATGTTAAAACTGTGCTCTTGTTATGCACAAATAAATAAGGTTATTTGCAAAATTGGTTGTACTTTTTAAATATTATATTGTTCTTTAAGTGTAAATACATAAGGTAAAGAAGGCGGCAACGGTGGTTATAGTTACAACAATAGCTCAGTAGTATTTGGTGAAAAAGTATAAATTATAACTATCTGTGTACTAGACACCGATTCGCTGTACCCGACCCCAGTACAAAGTGGCTCATTATGCTTTTTTGTGTAACATTATTAATCACCAAAAAATATATTTTATTTAACTAAATGTAATAAAATACATTACTTAAACTAGGTTTTAAAGCTCTTTGCAACTCCCTAACAAGTTTTCAAATGAAACCACAGACTTGCAAAAAAAAGTGAACCGCCTGTTTTACCACCTTCTCCTGCTGCCTTGACCCTATATTTGCACCATAGATCTGAAGAAATGAGATTTATTTTCAATTGTGCAGACATTAAGTACAAACTAAATTTGCATTTAATTTTAGGTGAAAAGCGAACTTTTTAAGCGCTTTTTGTTTAAACGTTCACTTCTGTTGCTTATTGCTATTTTGTTGCAGCCTCCTATGGCCGACTCTCGTCGTGCTATAGTGGAGCAAGCTTTCAAGAAATTGGACAAGACTGGCGATGGCGTTGTTACCATTGATGATATTCGTGGAGTCTACTCTATGACTGCACATCCAAGGTGAACAATTTATGTTAGAGGCACGGATTCAGGAGGGGGGGGGGGATGTTTGTGTGAATTTGCACATATCTTATCAAAGAGGCACTTGTAGTTTGACCGAAATCGCTGCGCTGTGCCTCGCCGTGCCTTTCTAATGCGCGGTACAGCGGTCTCGATCAAACTATAGTACTTATCACATAATAATAATTAGCTTGGGACAACTCACACAGCGCTATCTGATTCCAAACTAAGCAGAGCTTGAATTATGGAAACCAGACAACTGATAAACATACTTATATATTTCTAAAGACATACATATTATAGATAAATAACACCCAGACACCGAATAAACCATCATGCTCATCACACAAAGTTTTATCTTGTTTGGGGATCGAACCCACGACCTCCGGCTAAGCAGTCAGGGTCACTAACCACTAGGCCAACAGGCCAGTCAATCATTCTTCCTTTTTGTCTAATTTTGATGAAATTGGACAGAAAAGGTGTTTCGTTTAAGAGTCGGACATGGGGCAAGGCAACTGACTGTCAGCATTAGCTAAATTAATGAGCCTTAAAAAAAATTAAATTAAGCAAAATAAAGTAGTATCTATTTCAGTCGATGAGTCGAGGAGAGACATCAGTGCCTGCAATTAAAAAAAAAAAAAATTACTTGTCCCACTAAATTCAAAAATCTACTCATTTATTTCCAAAACATGTTTTGGCGAAAGAATGCCAACATATTTTCAGAGTCGAGTGAAAAAATCTTGCTTTATTGAGTAGGGCGAGTCAAAAAGAACTAAAATGGTAGAAAATACCTACTAATGTTCAATTTGTGTTTCATTCAGATACATGAGCGGTGAGGAGACAGCGGACCTGATTCTTAACAAGTTCCTAGCCAACTTTGAGTCTGAAGGTTCTGTAGATGGAAGGGTAATTATATTATTTTTTCCTTTTTATGGTTGATTTTATCCTTTTAGGGTTGATGAATACAATAGCAATAAATTATTTAACAATAAACAGAAACTGGAAAACAATGTTTCTCTACAATTTTACGTTGTCATGAATTTATAAACATCAAAACAAACATTGAAACTACATGATTTGACCATACAAAAGAATGACGTCATTGTTTTGTATTTTATATAAATTAGTACGAGGCGCATCGTTTTGACGTTTCTTAAAAAGATAATGTTTTGACTTGACAGTCATCTACCCTACCCTTGACTAAGTATATTTCTTTTACTAATTTATACATAACTATATAGTACGACGTGACGATTGTTGACAACTCCGGCCGTAGCTTGTAGGTAGGGACTTGAACCCGGGTTCGCATCCCGCACGAGTGAAATTTGTCTTTCATACATAAATATGCATAAATCATATAATATCTATAAAAATAAGTCCATATTTTTCATTTAGTCTCGAGATAACTAGAGAACCGATTTATTTTTTTTTGCTAATTCTCTGTAGAAGGTTCTTACGTAAAAAATAGAATTAAAAAAATAACTGGCCGGTATGAAGTTCGTCGGGGCAGCTAGTTCATAATAAATCAGCAGACGTTTGAACACCATTTTAACAAGCGAATGTGTTGTTTTTATTCCATTTTCAAAATAGAAGACAAAACATTAGCTTGTTAAAATGCTGTAGAAACTAAGCTGCCCGCCAAGCTCGCACACTCGCCAAGCCGCAGGGCTTGGAGTGTGTAATTGTACGATTAAAAAAATATTTTTTATGTACAAACCTTGTCCCGACTATAACAAATAAAACGAAAAAAAAAATATTATTCAATTTGGTACAGTCGTTCTGAAGTTAGGCGATTATTTTATTTATATAGATAAGTATCAAGAAAAAAGTAAACTGTACGGGGCTAAACTAAACTCATAGGGCGGTTTGCTAAAGCAGGTCCTTTTCTTATGCAAATGGGACGGTTTGCTAAAGCAGGACCTTTTGCGAATGGGACCTTATGCAAATGTGACGGTTTGCTAAAGCAGGACCTTTTGCGAATGGGACCTTATGCAAATGTGACGGTTTGCTAAAGCAGGACCTTATGCAAATGGGATGGTTTGCTAAAGCAGGACCTTTTGCGAATGGGACCTTTTGCGAATGGGACCTTATGCAAATGGGACGGTTTGCTAAAGAAGCAGGACCTTTTGCGAATGGGACGGTTTGCTAAATACAGGACCTTTTGCGAATGGGACGGTTTGCTAAAGCAGGACCTTTTGCGAATGGGACCTTATGCAAATGGGACGGTTTGCTAAAGCAGGACCTTTTGCGAATGGGACCTTATGCAAATGGGACGGTTTGCTAAAGCAGCACCTTTTGCGAATGGGACCTTATGCAAAGCAGGACCTTTTGCAAATAGGACCTTATGCAAATGGGATGGTTTGCTAAAGCAGGACCTTTTGCGAATGGGACCTTATGCAAATGGGACGGTTTGCTAAAGCAGGACCTTTTGCGAATAGGACCTTATGCAAATGGGATGGTTTGCTAAAGCAGGACTTTTTGCGAATGGGACCTTATGCAAATGGGACGGTTTGCTAATGCAGGACTCTTTACGAATGCGACGTTTGTGTTTAAACCGACTTTTGATATTTTTTATACTTTTGCTTTTTATTAAATAACTTTTCTGTATACAGGTAACTCTGGAAGAGTTCATGAACTACTACAGCGGAATCAGCGTATCGATCGATAACGACTGTTACTTCGATCTGATGATGCGACAAGCTTACAAGCTGTAAATCGCACGACAAACAAAAATGCACCCACTTCACATTACACAAAATTCTGATACAATAACCATAATACTTACTTAGTATTTACTTTACAATTTATTATCCTAATTTCTGTGTAATTAAATCATTGGAGTATTACATACTAGTATTAGAACAGTAATTCCGGCCAAAATTGTTATAAATGACGTTTATCCATAGTTAAATTTCTTAAAAATGTCTGTCCGTTTGTCCGTCCGCATGGCTTTTACGGCATAATCGCGATTTTGGCGAAATTAGGGTATGGCGGTAGTTGAAAGCTTCTAGGGCTACAAGCTAACGTAGTTTTAAAAGGCCTAGTTAAATGTACATTGGTTTCAGATTCTATACCATAACTCCCTTGTACATACGTTATTAGCAGTTCAACTGGTGAAGGTTTTGTCCTCTTCTATTCTGCTTTGAAAACGAAATGAAAAACATAGACAAAATTAGACCTCCTCCTGCTGTCTGTTCCCTACAATACAAGCTGCAAAGCGTGAGACAAAACAATCGTGCGGCCATTAGTCTCTTTCTAGAAATGTGATTAGTCCACGACAATACAGATAAATAATAAAATTGACATAAATTGTCATTATAGACCTACAGAAAAGAGACATGCATTGGCCGCACAGCGTTGTCTTGAGTGGTCAATTTTGTAAGGCTACTCAGTCCATGCTCAATATCTATGGTTAAAATACTATTACTAACGTATTATGAATAAGACGGTAAATATATTACACCACCGTATTCATACCTACTTACATTTTTTACTGCTTAGTCCATCTATAAAAAATAAATTGGTCAAATTCTTCTTTAATTCTTGACTAAATTGTTTATAATGCATTAATAACAGCATTTTAACTAGCGAATGTTTTGTCTGTGTATTACATTTCATTTTTTAATTAAAATAGAAATAGACAAAATCTAGCTGAATTACTGTAATAACGTTATATACATAAATATCTAAGACCAAATAAATTTCGCGGTGTCTGCTTTTTATGTAGTAGTAATACGTCAATGAGTTAAATTTATTAATTTCGTTCGTATATGCCAAGCATCGTTTAACTCATTGCACTATTGTATGTGAACGATCTTATCGTTTTAGTGTGCACCCAGTATTTTTATAGATATTACAAAGTTAATAATTTATTGTCGTGTGGTATGATATTTATGTTGAACTTCATTAAAATATTTTCATTTTCTTTGGTGTTTTATTTACATAAATCCGCATTTATTATGTGAAAATAATAGTCAGTGCTGAAGGTAATTTGCCCTGTTTTCTCGTGGTCCCTTTGTATGTTAGTTTGTGTGCGTCAATTTTTTTTCAACCCAATATAATAGGTAGTTGATCTTAGGATAAGTATCGATCACCATGATGATTGGTGATGAAAGTTGGTAATAATGATTGACGATAAATGGTATTAATGGTGTCACTGACTTAAAAATGGCTGCCTCTGTGGCGCGGTGGGAGTGTCCGACTGCTACGCAAAGACGTCTTGGGTTCGATTCCCACACGGGACACCACATTGTGTGATCCACAAATTGTTGTTCCGAGTTTGGGTGTACTTAGACCGTGACTTGTATGTTTGTGAAGTACACGGCTTGCGGGGGTAATGCGGGAGTAATTAAAAAAAAATGATTATGAACTGTCAAGTTATCGTCCAGATCTTAAGATTCGCATTTTTTCGGCGCTGCGGGAAGTGCAGCCTATTCGCTCTTGCGTAAGAAAGCGCACTTTTGCACTATGGTCGCCTCCGCAGCCTTAGCTATTTATTACAGCGGGCGAAGGTTGCACTCCCTCCGCGCCTCCGGTTTTAAATAAAACCCTCGAGGTGTCACAAACAAGTAGGTAGGTACCTACCATGTGGAGTCGAGGTGGGCTAATTCAATTTTTGGTTTGTTAACTATCTATTACATAGGTACCTACTACTAAGTAGTTTCGAATGAAGTAGGTAGGTACAGCTTTTTATTGTTTTACCAAAGACTTTCTAGATATTATACATAACTAGGTGAATTCGGACCTTACAATCATAATTCCTAAAATGCGTTTTTATTAGGCATAGTTCCTAGTGACATAATATAATATAATTTATTGTTATTGATTGATTTGACATTCAAATTTACAAGGTATATGATTAAACTATTAAATACTATATTTAAACTAGAAATTAAGACTAAATAAAACTAAAATATATCCAAAAAATTGGGACCCCTGGGCATGGTTCCACAAATACTGGCAGCATTTCCTCGCTGTATAGCAATGCTGATGCGTTGTGCGAGGAAGCTGCCAGCTCTACGGTCACCAGTGGAGTCGACCAATTTTTTGGAAAGTTCTTTAAAAAAAAGTTATGCACTTGGACCCCACGGGCCAAGGGTCTCGACGCCGAATGGTATAAATATATATTGGTTGCCGAGACCCCTAGTGACTATATATAATCAAAAATTAATGAAATTTTCTGTAATATATATACAATGTTGATCTTACTTAAATTTATTTGTCCATATGCTACAAGTTCAAACACACTCACTACTAAATGTTTTTGGAGTGGAATATTAATTGAACAATTACTTTCATGGAAATTCACGCTCTTATGTATAGATTGAGGAGCCACATTATTAATAATGTATATTCAATCAACAGTATTTAATTCAGATTTTTAGTAGACACTATACACAATTACTCAAATATTCATTAAATACTTTTCATGTTCGAGGTGGCTCCTTAATTCAGATGTTTAGATTGAGGTGCCACCTTTATGTTCATACACTACAAAATCGCGGATCGATTCTACAAAATTTTCAAACTTACTAGGTACTAAATAATATATTATTTTCATTAAGATATGAAAAGTGGCTCCTCAATCCAAATGGACAGTTCAAGCCTTTTCACTTTGCCTAAAATGGGTACTTATTATTAGTGTCAACCTTATACATTTGATACTCAAGAATTATCAAATTTTAATTTGATAATTCTTGTTTAAATAAAAATAAAAAATAGACTATACTCACTCAGGTAGTTAAATTAATAATATAATTTTTGAGCCACTGGCTGCTGCTGTGCCGTCAGATCCATTTTTCCTGGTTGCGGCAACCAAGATTTCTTGACTGCCTCTGTGGCGCGGTGGGAGTGCCTGGGTGTTATTTATCTATAATATGGATTGTTTATCAGTTGTCTGGTTTCCATAGTACAAACTCTGCTTAGTTTGGGATCAGATAGCGTTGTGTGAGTTGTCCCAAGATATTACATTACACCCAGATACAGAATTAGGCGCGGATCCAAGGGCAATTGCCAAGCACTTGCGCCAGATTCGGCTGAAACACGTTTTTTGGGGAGTTTGAGCATTTTCACACTACTGGACTGGAATGTTTTGACAAGCAAGTGCCCGCCCCTCCTTTGCGGTGATGGCTTGAGTAACGGTGTTGAAGCAAATGCATTCCCTCCCCCGCCATGCGAGCGAGGGCGGTTGAGTCAAATGTTGCCCTCCCAAAACAAAGTTCTAGATCCGCGCCTGCACAGAATAAATCATCGTGCTCATCCCAGAATATTTATCCTGAGTGGGAATCGAATCCACAACCACTGGCTTAGCAGTCAAGGTCACGAACCTCACTAGACTAGAGATTGACATAGTGTCAAAATATTGTTTCGCAAAAAGTCAAATAGAACGGGAAGGTTTCTAAGCGAGACGACAGGATAAACCCTAGGCACTAGAATTTGTCCACTCGCCGACAATATGGATGCCTTCCAAATGGCGTGTTAGACTTCCATTCGGACTGGACGACGCGCCGTTTAGAATTCTATAACCGGACGACGTCCAGTCAAATGGAATACGTTTATGACATGCACAATAAGTTTTTGTCAGTCGTCCACCCTATTTGGATTGTTGGATGCATCATGCATCGACAGTGGAATTATGCACATCGTCATCGCCATTACATAATAAAACATTTAGTATAGCCGTTCGTCTAGACAAACGTCTCTAATTAAATGTTGTCTTGGCAGCAAAGATATTATAAAAAATAAATTTAATATAACAAATAATATTTATTAATAATTTAATAATAACTATATCTCCAAGCAATGGAGATATTGTTATTATTTCGAATCGAAGCTTCACGGAGATTACCTACTTATTTATTGTTTATTATAAAATTATGTGTTATATATTATTCTCTTTGGTTATTATTGTGTCACTGTGTCATTTTTTATTTCAATGTCATTTATTTTAGACGCTTTTGCCCAGTTTATTATTTATTTTATTAATTAAAGAAAACAAGGTATGTATATTTTTATACTAATGTGGCCTGTTAAGGATTGATTTTTGTGTGTATTGTGATACATGTGTTTCTTTATTTTAAACCAAAAAGCCAAGTAGGTAATACGTAGATAAAAGATAAAATACGTAATTTCATATAAAATCACAATCATTATTTTCTCCTATTACGGGATGAATTTTAAAAGGAGTACGTCCTCGAAATTTCACATCTGTACATTAAACTGTTCAGTCTGTGCGTTGATCCATCAGTCATTCAGGACAAAGAATTTTATGTAAGGTCGAGTGAGTTCGATCCCCACCCAGGATAAGACTTTGTGTGATGAGCATGATGGTTTATTCTGTGTCTGGGTGTTATTTATCTATAATATGTATGTATTTAGAAATATATAAGTATGTTTAACAGTTGTCTGGTTTCCATAGTACAAGCTCTGCTTAGTTTGGGATCAGATACCGTTGTGTAAGTTGTCCCAAGATATATATAAAAAAAAAAAAAAACCGTGTGATCAAAACACAGATGAAATGATAAAGAAAAGATCGAAGATAGCGCCTAATAATTACTTTAAACTAAAATGATTTCGGACATGATTGGATATACCGTCATAGAGTTATTGCTAAAAAACTGCGTTTTTCAACAAAAGGGCGTAAGTGCGATGAACATACGCTCTTCTGCTGATGCAATTATTCAAGGCTGCGGAACCCTAAACTGAGCATGGTCCGACATGCTCTTGCCCGGTTTTTGTAATAAAACTTTCAAATATACCGAATTTCTTCGTCACAGACCTAAGTACCCTCATTTTGTTTGCTTGGAAAATAATTGGAAAATGGCGGGAACTAGTTCTTTATTTACTTATTGCATCTTACAACCAAAATTCAAGTAAAATACATACATATATATACCTAATAATATTCAGGTAAATACAATACAATATAACAATCATATATACAATCATCAATATCATATAAGTTGTTAACTTTGTGAAGATTCAGCTAAATCGTTAATAATATAAGTATTTATTTAATTACAATTATATAAGTACCTATAATACCCATGTTTATCAGCTGCCTGATGGATACAGTGCAGGTTGTGCCTAGTTTGGGATCAGATAGCCGCAGTGGGATAAGTGTGACCCTTTTGCAAGTTTTCCCCTGATATTTATAAAATAAAGCCGCGGTAGCCTAATAGCTAAGGCATCGGTCTCGCAATCGTGAGGTCGCGGGTTCGAATCCTATAATAATCCATTAGTTAGTTACATTCAGTCCAATCAAAGAGGTTTGATTACTAACAATACATTTAAAATACGAAAATACTTTTGCCCCTGTCCAGTTTACAATGTGTGTGTGTGTGTTACAGTGTGGTTCGTGACCTTGACTGATAAATGGGCTATCCAACTATGAAAGAATTTTACAATTCGGATCAGTAGTTTCTGAGATTACCGCGTTCAAACAAACAAACAAATTCTTCAACTTTATAATATTAGTATAGATTTAACTACTTCAGTATATATATATATATATATAATGGCGGACTTAATGCTAAAAGCATTCTCTATCACGCTAACTTTGGGTGATGTAACAATTTAAAACGTAGATGCAGAATGTTGACAGATTATAAACCATCACATTAATACATATGAAGGATGTTAGTTCATAAAATAAGTACTAAATCAGGTAAAATATACACAAATAGATACTATTTTAAACATACTTAAATATACCTAATAATATACACGTAAATACAATATAATATATAATATATATTTAGACATTATAATCATATAACGTATATGGTTAACCTTGTGAAATCTATGCAGGTATTTATTTAATTACAATTATATATGTAGATACCTATGTTTATCAGCTGTTTGGTGGCCGTTTAGGCTGTGCCTAGTTTGGGATCAGATAGCCTCCGTGGGATCAGTAATAATAAAACAGATTTAAAAAACCTACAGCGAATTATTAATACACACATGACGAAGCACCGTAAACATCACCCAAAATCTTCAATAGAGAGACTCACACTACCACGCAAAGAGGGAGGAAGGGGATTTATAGACATACAAAACCTACACAACAAACTAATATCTACACTAAGACAATACTTTCACACTAAATCACACGATACATTGCTCCATAAACATATCCCAGAAATTGACAACAAACTCACACCACTAAATCTACACGACAGACAACCACAATCAAATGAAAGCCTTACTACAACTGAGCAGAAAATCACTAGATGGGCCGAGAAGTCATTACACGGAATGCACCGAACCGACCTGAGCCAAACTTACGTCGATAAAGAGAAGTCGAACGAATGGCTTACGAAAGGGGAACTGTTTCCAGAGACTGAAGGGTTTATGCTAGCAATTCAAGACCAGGTTATTACCACTAGAAATTATAAGAAATTTATATTAAAAGATCCTACTCAAACTTCTGACTTATGTAGACACTGTAACTCCGCTTCGGAAACCATACAACATATAACCGGCGCCTGCAAATCACTCGTACAGTCCGACTACAAACACCGCCATGACCAAGTAGCTACAATAGTACACCAACATCTTGCACACCGGTACAAATTCATTGCTAAAAAAGTTCCATATTATAAATATAAACCAGACACCATTCTTGAGAACAGAACATGCAAAATTTATTGGGACCGAACTATTATAACCGATAAAACAGTACATTACAATAGACCTGACATAACCATACATAATAAAACTACTAATACCTATGCTATCTCCAACACTCATAACATTCAATCTACAATATCAGAAAAGCTATCAAAATATCAAGACCTTGCAATAGAACTCAAAATCCAATGGAAAGCGCACATAGTACACATAGTCCCAATTGTTTTGTCGTCAACTGGTGTGGTACCGAAAACGCTTAACCAAAGCATTGACATAATACACATGCCCACTCATACAATACATCTATTACAAAAAGCTATTATTCTGAATACTTGCCGCATCATTCGAAAGTTTCTCACATCATCATCTTTATCATCGACATAATTATTCCATTTAACGCGTCATGCTTGGCTTAGGCCCGCATGCCACGTAATTTACCCCCCAAAAAGGGAGTTAAAAAAATAAAAATAAAAATAATAATAATAATATCTAGGGACAACTCACACAACGTCATCTGATCCCAAACTAAGCAGAGCTTGTACTATGGCAACCAGACAACTGATAAACATACACTGACGGACTTATAAACTGCATCAAAGTAATAGACGACTTTGAAATAAATATTTTAACCAAGTATGCAAACTTTCTATACAGATTTAAATTGAAACCTCTAGATTGGTTCGTGAACTTTAAAACAGCGTAGGATCATATCTTTAAGTTTAAGTTTATGTACTGGAAAGGACCTTAAGACCTTTTTTGAAGAAAAAACAGAAGTTTAAGGAAAAATTGTTTAATTAAAAAATTGGTTTTAACAATAGACACAAACTTTATGCAAGGGTTTATTTGTGTTTTAATAAGGTGTATTACCCCCACGTGCCCTTATTACGGATTCTAATCGGTTCCGCATAGATTTTATAAGGGTTTTTAAAAGATCTTGCGGAATATTGTCCCATTCTTCTGAAAGTGCTGTTCTTAGTGCTGCCACTGTCGTAGGCGAAGGGTTTCTCGCATATACAGCTCTTTTTAAATTGTCCCAAACATGCTCGATGGGATTAAGATCCGGGCTGCGTGCTGGCCAATTCATTGTACGTATCCCAACCTCTTCGCAATAATGTTGAACTTGTGCAGCTGCATGCGGCCGGGCATTATCCTGCATTAAAGTAAAATTTTCGCCTATGAATCCCATGTAAGGCACCACGTGATCTTCTAATATCTCTGTTATGTAGCGATGTGCTGTCAAACCCCCTCTATTACCGTTTTGACGGACCATGTCTATGAACACAAGTTCTGTTCGCCCGTTCATCGATATGCCACCCCAGACCATACATGAACCGCCTCCAAAAGGAACACGCTCCTCAATGCAACTTTGAGCATATCGCTCCCCACGTCGACGATAGACTCTTCTGCGACCATCTGCACCATATAAACATGTCCTACACTCGTCCGTGAACAATACAGAGGCCCACTGCTCTTCTGTCCAATTCAGGTGATGACGCGCAAATCTTAAGCGAGCTTGTCTGTGAGCTGCAGACAACTTTGGACCATTTGCTGGTCTAAAAGGGGTGATAGCCGCTTCCTTTAACCTTCTTCTTATTGTTCGTGCACACACGTTTTTTCCACGCACTTCATTAAGCTCGGTTTTGATGTTAACTGACGTGAGGAAACGATTTCGCAGGGAAGTTGTAACAATAAATCGGTCATCACGACCTGTGGTTGCTCGAGTTCTGCCTGTACCACGTCTCCTCCTGTAAGAACCTGTCTCTACAAACCTTCTGTATATTCTACAAACCGTAGACTGGTTTAAATTTAAATTTCTACCAATCGTTCGTTGATCCAAGCCCTCCCGCACCAATGCTACAATTTGTGCCGCTTGTTCGGACGAAGTATCCATATTATGGTTCAAAAACTCTCGATGTGTTAAAAAACTAACCCAACAATTATGCTGGTAACAATAATTCAATTGACCAAACAAAAAAAATCAATGAGAATTAATTTAAAACTTTGCTATAAATAACACGCAAATCTGATACTACGAGTAAATTTTCTTTTCCCGGCTATATTCATTTGTTTTACCGCAGTTCTATTTTTAAATTTAATTTTTTTTTAAGATTAAGAGCCAGTCTTTCCATATTTATATAATTTAATCTAAAAAGTTTGCATACCTACTTATTATAAAAAATCCTTTTAGAGTAAACCTGAACTTTGATGCAGTTTATGAGTCCGTCAGTGTACTTATATATTCTAAATACATACATATTATAGATAAATTACACCCAGACACAGAATAAACCATCGTGCTCATCACACAAAGTTTTATCCTGGGTGGGGATCGAACCCACGACCTCTTGCGTAGCAGTCGGAGACATTCCCACCGCGCCACAGAGGCAGTCAATTTTTAATTCAAGTCAGTTTTGCAAGTTTTCCCATGATATTTATTTATAAAATAAGGCGGCGGTAGCCTAATGGTTAAGTCATCGGTCTCGCAATCGTGAGGTCGCGGGTTCGAATCCTACCCATTATACTACCGACGTGAACCCACTGCTAACACAAACCATTGAGCTTAGATGGAGGGTTAACTGGATTGCTAGTAATGTGAGACGAAATATGATATCAGATCAACTGGGATACTTAAGTTTCACCGTTTCTTGTCGTTCCTCGTTAGACCAGCGTTTCCCCAAGTGGGTTCCACGGAACCCACTAGAAGTCACCAGGGTTCTGCAAAATACTTTTTTAGAAATATTGAGAAAAGAAGTATTGCCTGCGTAGAAAGAATAACAAAAAACAGGAAAACACAGTTAATTCCATTTTATATGTTGAAACATATTTGGTGGGTGTTCCAATATGTAATAAGTTTGGGAACTTTTGTATTAGACGGCCCGCAAGTCTGTTTGCAACTCTCCTTCTCTACAACTAACTTACATTAAGCCAGAAACATACTACATATTGTGTTGTGGAGTGTCGTGACGCGACAGAAGACTATCGGTTCCAAACATTTTGTATGTGGTGTGTTGCAAAGCAATCTGTCGTGACCCGGACCGCTCGCAGGCAATGGCGTTAGAACGGTGGTGGGGATTCTGGCGCGCCACGACACAGGATTAGTGTATTTCTAGCATTATAATTCAAATATGAAAATTATTTGTTACAGATTTATCAAAGATGTGTGAATTGTCACAAGCAATATTACAAACCGCATTATGCATACTTCAAAATTTAATGAAGGTGATATTGAACATCGTCATTGTGCTTGACAACCTCATCAGACAAATTCTGGCTGCATTATACAACTTACTGTCGACTTGTTTGCAAATGATATCTATTTTACCAATATGTTTAGTTTTTCTAAGCACTTCTGGGGCATGTGGTGGATGTTCTCCTAATGCCCGGTGTGGGGTGCCTTATGTAGGAGGGGTTTGTCAGTGGGCGGTTTTCATTACAATGCTATTTATTGTCTTCACCATAGCTAAATGGATGACCGTGTTAACTTCTTTATTAAACTTTATGGGGTATGATACCACTACTGTTGGACCAGGTACGAGGTCGGCCTGTGTTACTACCCCTGCCTGTGGTTCTTCATCTACTACCTGTCCACATAAGGGTTAGGGCTACTAGATGCCCTAGTCTAGGGCGTAGACTAATTATGTTTAAGCAACTTTGTGATCAGGAAGTTTGTTTAAGCAGCTTTGTGCAGAAGGGACGTGATTGCAAATTCGTGTTAGCGTCCTTTGGTCGTTTGAACACCCCCCCCCCCAATCTAATTGCGGATCCAGAATCATGTTCTGGGGGCCAAAAAATTGTTTTGGGGGGTGAGGGAGTTCACAATAGACCCCGCATTTATTGAATTACCCCGAACGAACGGGATTGAATACAATACAAGAAAGTTGGTACATAAAGCAACCGTCTGAGGGGGGTACGTGACCCCGAGGCTCCCCCTGGATCTGCCTGTGAAGGTATTCTTAAGTAGGTTATCAAGATGTGGAAATAAAATAAAACACATACATACATCTTTTTGTTTTCTATAAGATTAATGCCTCGGGCGTACGAACGGTTAAACCGCCATGGTTTTCAAACGCAAGATTTTGTGTCACAAGATAACTCATACAAGCGGCCTAAATGCTGTTTTTTTACCGCGACTGACTTTTGACTTCCTAGTAATTTTGGGCGCGTCTGCGGTTTTGCCGAAAAACGTACCTGGGAAAAAAAACGCAGTGCGGGCTAGGCCTTACTCAAATGTCGCTTGATATTTATACTTTTTTTTCTTATATTTTACAAACTGACTTTTTTATGTTTTTTTTATGAATCTGTAATTTATTATAGTATACCTAAGTTTAAAAAATAATAATGTTATTATTTCATTTATAATTTTAACTAGTTTTCGCCTGCGGCTCCGCCCGCGTCGTGGTGGATGTCCGTCGCGATAAAAACTATCTTATGTCCTTTCACACATACACATATCAACCCATATGATGGCCCACTGCTGGGCACGGGTCTCCCCAGTAGAACCTACTGGTATGTAGATCCTGGGGGTAATTGCCATAATCGCCACGCTTGGCGAGCGGGTTGGCGATCGCAGTAAGGCTTTAAGTACGCAGAGGACGCTGCTGCCCGTCCTCCGGGGTGAAATCCGAAGAGATGGGGTGGTACTATTCTTAAGCCGGCACCACACGGCACCTTGTCCTTTCTTCATGTCCTTTCCCGTGATTCAAATTGTCTCCATAGATACCAAATTTCATCTAAATCGGATCAGCGGTTTAAGCGTAAAACCGTAACAAGTCACACAGATTTACTTCCACATACCTACTTATACTTGATTTATTTTTCAATGGGTTTCATCTAATATATAAAATTCTCGTGTCACAGTTTTCGTTGCCATACTCCTCCGAAACGGCTTGACCGATTTTGATGAAATTTTTTGTGCTTATCCGGTATCTATGAGAATCGGCCAACATCTATTTTTCATACCCCTAAGAGTTTGTTTGTTTGTTTGAATGCGATAATCTCAGGAACTACTGGGCTGCACTGAAAAATTTATTTTATTGTTGGATAGCCCATTTATCGAGGAAGGCTATAGGTTATAACATCACGCTACGACCAATAGGAGCGGAGCAGCAATGAAAAATGTTATAAAAAAAAGGAAGAAAAAAGGGAAAATTACAATCTATTATTCATGCCCCTAAGTAATAAGGGTTATCCACCCCTAACATTTATAACTATACTATAATATTAGAAGAGAGAGAAGAGTTTGTTTGTTTGTTTGAACGCGATAATCTCAGAAACTACGGGTCCAAATTGAAAAAAATATTTTACTTTTAGATAGCCCATTTATCGAGGAATGCTATAGGCTATAAAACAACTAATGGGAGCGGAGCAGCAAGTAAAAATGTTTGCAAAAATGGGAAAATTTACACAGACGAAGTTGCGCGGGTCAGCTAGTTACTATATATATCTTACGATTTTTTTTGTTTCTAAAATTATCGACTATGATTATATAATTAACTGCTCAAATACTTTTACAAAATATTGCTTGCTCCGATGCAGGGCCGTTAATTGTTGAGGAGTTCACTTAATAGTTCACTTAGGAGTTCAGTTAATCACTATTAGCTCTGTTACATTGTGTAATAATAGTATGACGAGAATAAAATGCTACTCAATACTATATTAAAGTAACTGAATCGCAAAACGTGAAATATTGGATAGGGCCGCGCACATTTGTGGTCATTATATTTTGGTCACACGGTTTAAAAGTTGGGGGGGGGGGGGGGGACACAATTTATGCAATTTTTTATTTATAAAAAAGTTTATAACAACCCTAAAATGATTTTCAAAGACCTGTCTAATGATGTGCCATACGTAGATGTTTCCAAGAAAAAAAAAACAGCTTCTGTTACATGTATGGAGTGCCCCCTTAAAAATATTTATTTTTATTATTTAGCTATCAAACTAATTAGCGGCTACTACAAGACATCTTTTTATCAAATTTCACTAATATTCATTGAGTAGGTAGTCTTTTAGCAAAATGCCCGTGATATACGGATGGGCTGAGAGACAGACAGACAGACAGACCGACAGATAGACAGACAGACAGACCGACAGACAGACAGACGGACATGACAAAACTATAAGGGTTCCGTTTTTGCCATTCTGGCTACGGAACCCTAAAAAACGTACAGTCGAATTGAGAACCTCCTCCTTTTTGAAGTCGATTGATTATAAAGAGGAAAGATTTGTATTTTTGTAACGATTAAACTCAAAAACTACTTGACCGATTTCAAAAATTCTTTCACTTTTAGAATGCTACATTATCCCTAAGTAACACAGGCAAAGAAAAAAATAGGGATCCCTATGTCCCATCCTTCTACGCACTACGACCCGTGCGAAGCCGAGACGGGCCGCTAGATAAAAACAGTTCAGGAATCTAGTCTCGCGGTTTTTTAAAGTTTGTCAAAGGAAAGTACACTACAAATTGTAATTCCCTAGCCAGTGTCGAAATATAAGTCTCGAAGGTAGAGAATGCTTTTAGCATTAAGTTCGCCTTTGTACACTATTTGTTTAAGTGTTAAAAAACAAAAGCATACGTTTTTTGCGGCATAAACGACCGTATCTTTTTTTACGTTAATTTAGAAGTTTGATTTTTTCACACCTTCGAGGGACTGTAGACTTTAGTATATGGTTTTAATTTCAACTCAATAACTCCAAGCGTTCCCGAGAAGGGTCTTGACAAACAGACGGACGGACAACAAAGTCATCCTTTAAGGGTTCCGTTTTTTCCTTTTGAGGTACGGAACCCTAAATACGGCAAAAAATGCCGTTTCTTGAATGGGAGCCCCACTTAAATAATTATATTAGGTATTGTTTTTAGTATTTGTTGTTATAGTGGTACCAGAAATACATGATCTTTTTACCCTTTGGGTACAGAATCCTAAAAAAAGGTTCCTTTGGCATTAGCATACTCCTCTAGGATTGCGAAAAAATATCATCATACTATATCTCTTGAGAGTCACGGTCAAGTTATAATTTCCTTTTCCTGATGATGATACTAAGTACAAAGTAAATTGGACTGCCTTTATTGCTACCCACGCGCTCCAGTTACTCTCCTCTGGCCACCATTTCCAGCGGACTGATCTCTGTTCAAACTCTAACTGTTCTGTCTTTATAAACTGCTACAGTGGACTCACTTAACAAGCTCCGTAATAAAGATAAGAGAACTGCACTTTTGCAGGATTCATTTTGTTACCCATTAGTTTTTTTTAATTTATAAAGACTTTATTTTTAGCTCATGTGGTGCTTACCTTTAATTTAATTGATTACTTTTATAATTTCACAACCCAGTTAAAACTATTTTTAAAATCATAATACAGTTTTTTCGGTAAAATATTTTATCTACAATATTTAATGTACATAGTTTCCTTCAATGTGGCATCGACGTGGGACACCCTGTATAGAACAAGAATAAAAGCAATTCGTAAAACAAGATTTTTATTTCAAGACACATAATAAAGCACAGTAGTAAATTCATAAACAATTTGAGTTGTAACATTGTCCACGTAATATTCAACAGCAGGTGCTGACGTTGTATGCGTTACCGTGGACTCTTTTTGCTTATTTGACACTGAATTTATTCCCGTTGGCAACTCTTTAAATGACTTTTTTCTTTTAGACAAGTCTTTATGAGGCAATTTTTCCATTGACTTCAAAATAGGCAGTACTATTTCGCTTTCTTCATCCGTTGTAGATTCAGGTGCCATAAACTTTAAAAACTTCTCTCTCTGATATTGGTGTCTAGGTGCCAAAAATCGCGCTGAGGTATCTCCACCCACTCCAAACAAATCCAACATTTTATCAAATATGCCAGTTGCTTTAAATACGAAGAAGAGAATTATAATGGCGATTAAAGACATGATGTAATCGCAAGTTCTGTAGACAGAGAAAGGGGCATAGCCTCCACTGCTGAAGCAACACCTGCACTTCGCAGTCACCATGAGCACACAGCATATTGGGAGAAGTGATAATGTTTGTAGTGTGAAAGATATACAATCGTAAATATTTCGGAGGATCATTTTAGCAATGTTCTCCGTCATAAGTATCAGCGTCATGGCCATCCGTATTAGGACTTGTATTGCGCATCTTATCGTTTTCATCACCTCGCGGATTGTTGAACACATTTTGATGTATTTGTATCTGTAATAAATCAAATATTTTTTTACTAGTTGAAGTAAGTATAAGCTAAGTGCGCAGTAGGCAGCTACCTACACATACATATATTTTCCAAAGACAATTCCTGCATTAGGGTACAAGCCCTGTGTCGCGGAAGACTTTACAAACATACAAGTCACGGACACAAAGTACACCCAGACTCGGAACAACAATTTGGATCACACAGAGTGGTCTCCCGTGTGGGAAATCGAATCCACGACTTCTTGCGTAGCAGTCGGATACACTCCCACCGCGCCACAGAGTCAGTCAAGAAAACCTGCTTGCTGCAACCAGAAAAATGGGTCTGACGGCACGGCAGTCAGTGGCTGCAGGCAGCTAGAGCGAGTAAAGGATTTTCAAGTCGTGTGTATGCTGTCTTCGCGTACATGTATTTTTTTTTCGGACACTGATGGAAGGGTTACGATTACTACTGGCTGTCGATTGGCTGCATGAACTGGAGGCTCAAATATTTCAATAGCCATAGCCTGGCCGTCATCCTTATTATCTACTGATCGTAAAAAGAATAATAAGCAATCACTACCCTAGCCGAATGTGTCACTATAGCCTAATTCGAGCCCGACTAGCACTTGGCCGATGTTATTTTGTCGCACCGCCTAGGGAGCTCTGGCCGGTGTTATGACACCTCCCCCAGCCTGCAATGCAAGATTTTACACCTGGGATGACTCCCTAGATATTTCTATGCCTTCCCCCACCTGCAATGCAAGCTGTTACAGCTGGGATGATGATGAACTGCAACATTTTTGGTTTTGCCGTCAAGAATAAATTAAATTTGCTAACAAAAAAGTCACACTTCGTCTGACAAGTTTAGTTTAAATGGTTTTAAATAGTCTATATTAGCTCCGCTTTACGGCTTTGCATCAATCTTCCAAACACTCTGTATATGCCTATGGTATAAAATTTATTTGAGGGCACAACATCAGCGCCGTGTTCTATTTCGTCCTGTTTGTTCATACATGTACATTTTCTATTTGTCCTACGCGTTTCCCAGATAAATAATAATATTTTGGGACAACTTACACAACGCTATTTAATCCCAAACTAAGCAGAGCTTGTACAATGGAAACCAGACAACTGATAAACTAAATACATACATATTATGGATAAATAACACCCAGACACAGAATAAACCCTCGTGCTCATCACACAAAGTTTTTATAGGGTGGGGATCGAACCCACGATCTCCGGCTTAGCAGTCAGTGTCAATAACCACTAGACCAACAAGCTAGTCAAAATAAATTAATAGAACAAGAGCATAGTGCTTACCTGATTATCTAAAGAAAGCTATAAACGTTCTTGTTTAGTTGATGAATACCGCGATATTTTGATTTCCATTTGTGTTCATAAATTGTTTGACACAACAACACACAACTTGTTTGTGTACAAATATACTAATCTAAATAAAAAAAAACCTCAATAACATTTTCACGCCACTCGTCTAAAATATAATGGCAGACATGTTATTTATTCTGTACTTATTAAACTTCTATTTTTAAAATTACTATTTCTGGTTTAACCAAAAAGTTTTACATACAATACTCATTTCAAATTCCTTCTCTCCATATAAAAGTCTTCTCTGTAAGAGATCCAATCGATTTTGGCGTTAGTAAGTCGTTTGATAGGTAAATAGAGTACAATAGAGATTTCCTTCTGCCTCTGTGGCGCGGTGGTAGTGTATCCGACTGCTACGCAAGTGGTCGTGGGTTCGGTCCCCACCCAGGATAAAACTTTGTGTGATGAGCACGATTGTTTATTCTGTGTCTGGGTGTTATTTATCTATAATGTGTATGTATTTAGAAATATATAAGTAAGTATGTTTATCAGTTGTCTGGTTTCCATAGTACAAGCTCTGCTTAGTTTGGGATCAGATAGCGTTGTGTAAGTTGTCCCAAGATATTTATTATTATTGCATATATCTATAGACATGCACACGCATGCACATTGAATACCTCTAAATCCATATTCATATGCTTCACAAAATATAATAATACAATACTGTCTCCTGAGTTTTTACCATCACGACAGCGACGGTTCATGTATATAAATCGATAGACTACAGCACATCACACAAGACATAAGTGTAGTTATCGATTAATGGTTGTCGTGGCACTTGCACATCGAATTGACAATCGACTAGAGGTTAGGTATAGTCACTGAATCACTGACCTCAGCGTACTAGTAAGTACTATAGAGGTCAGTGACCTGTAGTAGGTACTACAGAGGTGAGTGGTGATTTATTTTTGATCAGAGGCTCCCAGGCTGGATCTTTAGTTACTATTCTGAGCATAGGCGTACCCACGGGGACCCCTCCTAGTTGGTACACACACCCGTGGTCAGAATATTAATATTTGTGCGTTGAAACCTCCGTCCCAAATTGTAAAACGGTAGTGCCACCCTCCGAAGCTTTTGAGCCGGGGCTCAACCAGGTTAGATGATCGTAACCATCCTCTTCCCCTCCCCCCCACGAAAGATGATACTGGGTAGGTACGCAAATGATTCTGAGGGTTGCACTAAACAAATAGTTATATACTTTTTGGGCCGCACCTCAGAATTAATAACTAAGGCAGCACTGCAGCACCATGGCAGCACTAATTTGTCTGTTTGACATAAGAATAATTTTCGTTTACCTACTTTTTGGTTAAATATTTCGAGCATGTTAGGATAAATTTATACAAAAGTAACAATTTGTAACATTTTGGTGAGTATTCATTGTATTAATAAATACTTATTTCATGACTGCTTTGATCATCTGCGCAATAATAATTGTGGTTAAAATAGAAAGGACTAAACTTGGAAGATACCGACGACCTAAAGAAGGTCGCTGGGATGGATTGGATGCGGAAGGCAGATGGGCCAGTGTCTCATGTCGTGGAGTAGTTACATTAGGCTTAGTTAGTTAGTTTTACCTGGGCGAACAAGAAAACCGCACTTAGCCTCCTAATTGTGCCATTGTGCGTGTTCTACTTATCCTTTCTGTCACTCCAGCCAACCGATGCACTCCCAAAACGCTAGCAGCTTGCCCAAGTTGCTGCAGGCTTTCTAAAGTGATGTGGTGATGCTAGGAGTCGTGCCCGTTGTTCTGTTACACTGCCACACTCCGTGGCACGTGTATTGGTGTTTCTTCTGCCTCCATACATCCTCTGCAAAGGGGGCTATCCGTCAACCATATCCTGAAAAGATGCTTGTTAATAGGAAAGGCTTATGTCCAGCAGTGGACCGATAAACTGATGTTAATAATGATACAGACTAGTTCAGTGAAAAGACCTCCAGTAGCAGACAAAGTAATCTAAAATACACTACATCTTCATCAGCTATAGAATAAGACTTATTGTGATCGCATTACAACATAATTGCTGCATTAAAAGAGTTTTATTTTTTATTTTTCAGGTTATGTCCAATTAGATGACGTCCACACCAAGCCGCAAGTATCGCCAGTGGCCCAATCTCTGATAAAAATAAAATGTGATCATTTAGCTTTTCGTTTCCTTCAGTTAAAACAATGAATGATTGAAGGCTAAAATACGAGGAAGAATACGTAAGGATTGTAAGCTAAAAAGGACAAATCTTAGATCATCAAACATCTGTTGGATAAATGATTTGTGTTCTATCTTAAAATATATATTGAAAACACTTCCAAAATTATATTTACTTAATATTTATACCAAACTCAGAGTGAAGAAGAAGAATGAATTATAAGAGCGAGAGAAGAGAGACATGAGTAAGAGAGATGAGAAATTAAGAGAAATGGGAAATTTAAAGATAGTACTCATACTTGGAGGAAATTTTGATTACGTTTAATTTTTCAAATGAAACGTAGACCGCAGAAACTTGTGAACTGAAAAGAAAAAATAAAGAATTTCTTACAATTAAAGATCAATTTTATGACATGGTTTTCAAAGTGAGAAAAAGTGTCAAAACAAAACCTATCAATTCGGCTCTATCTTCGCACAAGCCACGCTCTATCGCGATTCTATTTAACAAAAATAATATTACGAATAATACGTCTTTAATAAAAGAGACTAATAATATACAATATAGCAATGAATATCAAAAACTAGTTTACTTAGAACCTGATAATTATATTCCAAACTATACTAAACCTAATGAAGAACTTGATACAATAATGTATAAAAAATATAGACAGCGTAATGAACATTCTAAATCAATCAGTCAAAAATATTATCCTGATAAACATATAAAACGACTACGTCACGGATGTGAATCCTATTCAGTGTCTCGCCCTGTCCAATGTAATTCTCATGGACCTGAAAAGCATTACAATTTTCATAATATGAGCCAGACAAAGAAATATTCTGATATAAATCTTACTGCTCATTTAATGCACAATAAAAGAGAACCAAAACTAAGAAGTTGTTTAAAAACCAAACAGTTTCAAACATATGCACGAGGAAATTACTATTCAAAAAGTACAAAAATTAATGAAGAAGATCTCTGGCATAATAATATGGGCGGAATAAAATATCCTAATTTAGAATTTCATGGAGATCGGTATCAAGTAAATAAAAGCGAACATATGCATAAATCTAAAAAATTTCCAAAACTTACTTGTGATGTGCCGGAAAACTTAAAAAGTACTAAAATATTACCAGATTCTCTACAAATAAAAACGGTTTCAAGCCATATATTACAACATTGGAAATCAAAAGCCAAAGAAGAATCTACAATAAAAACGTGTGAGTGTAAATTGAAATGTAATAATGTAAAAATGGGAAAAATATTTTATAAATACATCAACAAGGATCAACCATATTTAAAGGAATCAAGATCTCATACTGCAATAGATAAAAATAATAAATATAGCCATAAAGTAACACGAAGTAGAAGTACTTCAGATCTCTATTTCCGTTATACGTGCCAATCGTATGAATTAAATAATAAAAAAATTAAAGAAAAGAACATGAAAAGATGTAACATTAGTATAAAAAGAGAAATTGGACAAAGTAATTCAAGGAATACTGAAAACAAGACTGCAAATCATGGACTGCATGTACGCAGTTTAAGAATACAAAGAAGTGAAAACCCTCAATTATGTAATGCTTTGAATACCAGACCGATGTTACGAAGTAGTATTTTAAATGAAACGAATTTAAGGTTAGGCGGACCTAATATTTCAAGCTCAAAGAATCCTCAAATAGCCAATGAAATGACAATGTCAAACATAAAATATAGACCCAAGAAAACAAAATTTGAACGATGTCCCACTAAATACAATTTATTACAAGAAAATTATAAAGCTAGAGCATGTTATAGGAAGCACAATGTTGGTCACATACTGAAAAAATGTTATGATGCACTACAACGAAAATTCGCCGTTGCTAAATCACGTAAAATTGACCGATGGAAAAATAAGTGGACACATTCAACGGATTCGACAGTTAAAAATACATATCCTGGTAAACCAGACCAGGTGTATGTTACCAAACGACATATTAAGACTTCAAAATATAAAGAAAAGGATCAACAAAATGAAATATATGATCGCAAATATACACTCATGAAACACTATGAATCAGAAAAGATGCCTTATGCCAAAAGGTGTTTTACGATATCAAGATGTCAAATTGAAAGATCGACTAATGAAAAAAGAAATCACGGTGATTGCAAAGATTGTACAGTGTCTCCCAACTGTCCATACTGCAACCACCATATTCAAGTAAATAAACATGCACAAATTAACAAATGTCAACCTAAAAGCCTCTACTGCAGATGTTATGATTTCTTGAAAAAAGATTATAACATGAATCAGAAATCAAAACCTATACCTGGTAAAAAAGCCGTAATCTATAATGAACGTATGAAATTTCTAGATACAAAACAACAAGACTGTTCTTTGTGTAAAAAAAATATGTCGAAGCAACCAACGAAGCAATATAAAAAATATTCTGAAAGATGTCGTTGTGATACGTGTCTGACAGAGACGAATTCATTCCGCCGTAAATCAGAAAAGCCAGCTGTTGTCAAAAAGTGTTGTTGTATTTTAGGATTTAACACAAAAAAGACAGAAAACGAAAAACACAACAATGAAAGCAGCAAAAATTCTCTATGCCATAAAAATCGCCATTTAACTAATCAAGTTATAACTACGGCGCAAGCTAAAAAATATGAAAAATGTTTTGATACTGTCACAGGAGGTAAAGGCTGTAATAGGTGTATAGAACAGACACCGTTTAATCCAATGGATACCAGACGATGTAATAAGTGTTTAAAAAAGATACAGATTAATCCAATGGATACCAGCCGCTGTGACAAGTGTTTAAAACAGACACAGATTAATCAACTGGATACCAGCCGCTGTAATAAGTGTTTAAAAAATATACAGAATAATCCAATGGATACCCGCCGCTGTAATAAGTGTTTAAAAAAGACACAGATTAATCCCATGGATACCCGCCGCTGTAATAAGGGTTTAAAACAGACACAGACTAACCTAATGGATACAAGCCGCTGTAATAAGTGTTTAAAACAGATACAGATTAATCCAATGGATACCTGCCGCTGTAATAAGTGTTTAAAACAGACACAGATTAATGAAATGGATATCAACCGCTGTAATAAGTGCTTAAAACAGACAATGAATACTTCCCTCTGTAATAAGTGTTTAAAACAGACAAAGATTAATCCAATGGATACCTCGCGCTGTAATAAGTGTTTAAAACAGTCACAAATCAATCCAATAGATAACTGCCGATGTAAATCAGAAATGATGACTGTTGTCAATATTGTAAGAAGTTTAATTCAACAAACAAAAAATAAATATAAACATTCATCATCATCATCGTCAGAAACTGAAAATCAAAATTTTAGTAACTTCAGTAGAAAAACAATATATCCCAACTGTCAATGTTCCAAAAACCATAAACTTGATAATGGAAAGAAAATCAAAACAAATGTTATGATTCAAACAAAAAACGACTGTATGCCACCACCGAAGAAAACTAAAAGTAAAATGACTAAAACTAAAGTACAAACCAAATGTAATGAGTCTCAGTTCACCGAACCACAATGTGTAGGCGATTGTGCAGAAAATCGGGTACTATCGAATGATTCAAAAATGAAATCTATTTTAAACAAATGTTGTACTGTTGTGAAACATAAAAAGAAAAATGAGTGCCCTGAATGTTTTAGAGTACCGTGCTGTAAACACAAAAATTGTGGTCATCTAATTATGAATTGTAACAATAAAAGCCGCGATAATTGTGATGAAACAAAAGATTGCCGTAATAAGCGTCGAAAATCAGTATCAACACAAGAAAAAAAAGTTGGTAATATATTTGATGAAAAACCACCTTGTATTTGTGAACGTAAAGAAAAACAAACACAATCAAGTAATTTAAAAATGAAATCAATGGATTCACTCCAATGTAATGCAGAAAAGACGTCTGTTGCCAAAAGATCTTTTACGATAGCAAAATTTCAAAATAAAGAATCAACTAATGAAAACCAATGTCTTTGCAATGATAGTAAAACTACCAATCTTAATAATAAATATATGAGAAAACAAACTAAACAATGTGAACATTTAAACCTCTGCCATAGATGTTATGGAATGTTAAAAATTACGGTCACACGAAGTAAGGATTGTAATATGTGTCAAAAATCAAAACCTGGTAAAAAAGAGTTTTCAGATATTAAATGTAATCACAAATCACCTTTTGTTAGAGAACCACAAAAACAAAATCACCGTTATCACAATGACTGCACAATACTTCCATGCTTACCATACTATAAAAACTGGAATCACCATGACCAAATAATAAATAAAAAAGGAAAAACTAAGGAATGTGAGCATAATAGTTTCCGCCATAGAAATCATGGTTTATTGGAATTTTCTTCCACCAACTTAATTCCGCAATCAAAACCTTGTAATAAAGTCGTTTTGTGTAATGAATGTATTCAACAATCAGAAATTAAAAAACGAAATCAGAATCACGGCAATGTGTCCACAGTATATACTCATTCTCCATCGAATCAAAGGCGAAATCTTGAAATCCCGAAGATGAACGGATTCAATGAAAGTGATCGCAAAGTCTTGTGCCCTAATCATAATAGACTGGAGATTCCTACCACAGAAATCAAAGAGAGTGATTTCGAACTAAAATCATGTCAAGGTGACGTTTTTTGCAAACGTGATGCGAAATTGCCTAATTTTGTGGAAAGTAAATTGGTTGCTGGCAAAAAATGTTACAATAAACAATCAATGAATGAAAAACAAAATAATGATTCTATAAATAACTGTGCAGTATGTCCCGATAATACATGCCTCAAACCCGATCATAATTTAATAAATAAAAAGAAACGTAAAGGTCGTGGTGTTTTTGGATTTCTTTGCACAGATACAAAAGAGTGCTATACATATCTGGAAGCAAAACCAAGACCTTGTAAAAGTGTCAATTTCTGTAATAAATGTAATATAAAATCACCTGAAAACATCATCTGTGATTTAGGGAGGGGGGATTCCGATAATCTACATCAGACTTTTGTAGGTTCTGATAATCTTGGCAAATTGTCACCAATGGGATTTGCCTCCGCTGGCACGAAATTTATAATAAGTCAAGACTCCATTACTCAAATTCCAGAAAACAATACAAAGAAAACTGATAATGTGGCACAAAGTCTCGAAGGTGAGAGGTTTAATTTTAGTTTTATTAAATCACAATTTCATTATGTACCTAACAGTGAAACTCGGTTGTTGTGGAAGTGTTTGGAAGAGGCCTATGTTCAGCAGTTTTTAGGTTGAAGATGAAATTATGTTGTAAAGTCTACTTAAAGTTTTCCTTTAAATTTCACTATATATACCACTACCGTGATTTTTTTCACGTATCCAACATCAACCATTTAGTTGGCAGGGGGGGGGGGGGGGCACTTGACTCTAACAAAAAAGTGCACTATAAAGCTTAATGTTTCACAAAGAGACTCCTAAATGTTTTAAAAGACCTATCCAATAATCATTGTTTTTAAACTTTCGCGATTTTTATACATATTAGTTATATTTCGGGACTTAATCGCGTGAATTATTTAAAGGTCGAATCGAATTGCACCGATCGTGGTCACGGGTCGACTCTACGACCTTTAAATAATTCACGCGAATATGTCCCGAAATATAACTAACTATCCAATGATACCCCACACGATGGGGTAGGTAAGTAAAATTTTTTTTTTTCAAAATTAATTATTTTACTTAATATGTGTAAGTCTGAGCTAAGCTGCGGACGGACAGACATGGTAAAACTATAAGGGTTCCGTTTTGTCATTTTCACTATGGTACCCTAACAAATGAAAATAGGTCGCCTGGTACAGGGCGATATTTACGCTGATCAACGTTTAATTTTATGCATACGGAGGATACATACGTCACCTTAATACAATATTCTTATTTTTTTAATAATACCTATACCAGATAATAATTATTTTACCACAAAGACCTCATCTGGGTATCTGGGTCTATCTATTATTAAATTATGCAGTGTTATTTTCATATGTCTGGCTGGATGGCCAATAAATATAATGTCTAATTTTTATTAGATGAATTGAAGAACCCAGCCAACTGTGGACGTCGTCGCCTAGGCACCTTTTGGAAGCGTCCTTCCCAAAGTGCTGCATGCGGACAGACACACTCGCACAACGTATATAAATCTTTTCTCTGTGCCTTTTTTATTTTTCGTCTTTTGTTCTAATGATTATACATATATGTGTATTGTCTTGTAGTGTATTGTGTCATGTATCCTTTAAAAAATAAATAATGCTTTTTTTTATTGTTTTTTTTTAAAGATGATTGCCGCAGTAGGTTACAAGCCCTGTGTCACGGGGGACTTTACAAACATACAAGTCAAGGACACAAAGTACACTCAGACCCGGAAAAACAATTTGTGGATAACACAAAGTGCTCTCCCGTGTGGGAATCGAATCCACGACCTCGTGCGTAGCAGTCGGACACACTCCCACCGCGCTAATGTTTTTTCTTCGTCTCTTTGACAGTTCATTGTTATCGGGTCGTTTTTCTGTTTCCGTTTTTTTATATAACGGCTACAACGATTTTCATTAAATTTAGTATGCAGAGGGTAGTAAATCGATCTAGATAGGTTTCAATTTTAGAAAACGTTGTTTAAAAAAATTTGAAGGCCCGGTGCCCAAAGGCCCAAACAGTCAAAGTACTAATGTAAACTTCTATCTTGTTTGATAACCAGTTACGAAAACGGAATTTATTTGTCGTTTTCGTAACCATGGTTCATAGTCAGCTACGAGAATTGTATTTTTTTTCCTCTGTTCATAACCGGTTATTAATTAGAAATATTTTTTCCACTTTCGTAGTCGAGATTCATAACCTGGAAATGTCAAGTTTATAAACTCTTCATAACTACATAAAACGTTATAGTATACTTAGCACAGCATAGAACGACTTTAAACAGATTGTACAAATCAATGTAATAAATAAAAATTCTTAAAAAATCCTTTTGAAGATAATTCTCTTACAACTGCCCTAAAAAATATTATTAGGTTAAAAACTTCATAATAATAATAATAATATCTTGGGACAACTCACACAACGCCATCTGATCCCAAACTAAGCAGAGCTTGTACTATGGAAACCAGACAACTGATAAACATACTTATATATTTCTAAATACATACATATTATAGATAAATAACACCCAGACACAGAATAAACCATCGTGCTCATCACACAAAGTTTTATCCTGGGTGGGGATCGAACCCACGACCTCTTGCGTAGCCGTCGGATACACTCCCACCGCGCCACAGAGGCAGTCAAATAATATATTTTCAAAATATATTTTTGTCAAATAATATTTTTCCCTCTTTTTCCGTGGTCCGGTCGTTGTGTCCGGCCGGCCGGACAATGGAAGAATTGTTTTTTCCGTGGTCCGGTTGACCGCACAGCGGAATAAAATACATTTTCCTTTGACCGGTCAACCGGACTATGGAAACATCCAGGATTTTGTCCCTTTAATGAAAACAGTGTTCATTGTAATCTCCATGACTTTAGTTAAGCGTACTAATTAATACACCTAAATCCATGGTAATCTTATAGTAATAAATATATTCGTAATAAATTTATATTCAATTGTATTCCAATTGATACAAAAAGAGTTGCAATGGAATCCCAAAATAGTTCACTGTGACTAAGAGAGAGCATCCATGAATGCTGCTAAACAAGTATTTCCTGCAGTGAAGATAGTCGGATGTCATTATCACTGGTCGAGGTGTGTATGGAGAAAAGCGTGCAAAAATACCTATTTTACCATATGAGGCAATCAAAGAAGCATGGCTTCACTAACAACAGCGTAGAAAGTTGGAATTCTAAAATCAATCGGTCAATAAATAAAAACACCGTTAACATATTACGACTTCTGAATTATTTAGAAAAAGCCGAGAAGAATACCCCGATAACATCGAAGAAACGGATATGGTAAGATATAAAAAAGGATGACGCTATACGTGACATTCAATTGCAATTCTTAAAGATATTGTGGTAGGGCATGCTTTGGAAAAGTTTGCAAACATTAAATAAAATATGTTATAAGAAATAAATTTATAAATGTTATTAAGCAAAATAGATTTTCGTTTCGTCAACCGGACCAAAGTACAGTACTTGAAGTGTACAACCGGTCAATCAGTATCTTCACCGGACAATCGAAAAAACAATTCTTCGATTGTCCGGCCGGCCGGACACAACGACCGGACCACGGAAAAAGAGGGATATTTTTTTTAATAATATATTTTATCTAATAAATAATAAGTTATTCATAAAATCGGCAACGCTGAAGTCACATTTCATAATTGGTATTTTTTTCAACTTATTCTTAAAGATATCAATATAACAATTTTTAATAGACTCAGAGAGTTTATTATAGATTTTTGGAGCCATACAGAAAACACTTTTGCTTATATGTGCTGTTTTGGCGTTATGCATACGTAATCTACAAGTATCCCTTTGACTATGTGTGGCTCCATCAGACAGTTTAGGAAATAATTCCAAATAACATTTGACAAATAAGGCTATCTCATAAATATATAAGGACGGAAGTATCAGGATGTTATACTCAATAAAATATGGCTTAGGTACAACTAATTGTTGGTTTTAAGTTAAACATAGCCATAACGCACCGTTTTCAAATTTTAAATATTATTTCCTTATCGGTGTAGTGACCCCAGAAAATAATTCCGTAGCGCAAGATTAATGCGACCAACCCTTGGTAGGCAGTAATAAGAGCATCCTTACCAACAGTTGGAGAAAGCTTGTAAAGAGCATATGCCGAGCTAACTGACCCTTCTACTAATTTCATCAATATGTGCTTTCCAGTTCAATCTGTGATCAATGATAAATTTTGCTGTGGTTCAGATACGTCCTGATTATTGTAATTAAGTTTTATATTACGTATGTTGGAATTCCGTTGTCTGAAATGCATTATTTGACTGTTATATAAGTTTATTTTTAAATTGTTGTTGTAGTATTCCAGAATGCCTGCAAAGTATTAAAAGACCTTTCTAATGACACATCGCTTATTATTTTTGCTTAATAATCTAGAATCCATACATTTTGGCCCGTACTCCCTTGCACACCTTAAACATTTACGAAGAATAAGCAACTTTGCCTTATAGTGTCCGTTTACACATAAGGCAAAGTTGCTTTACTCTTGGGGATCGCCCCGGAAGCATCATAAGAGTAAAAGAATAAGAATTACAAACCAATAAGTAACTAAATTATTACAAAACAGTAAGCCCAACTGCTTAAAGTTAAAAAATGAAATATTTTAGCACCGAAAATCTAACGATACCTTTCAAACTAAAATCCATCATGCCATTTAGGCTCTAGACACTAGAGCGTAAATATATACATATATATATATATATATATTTTAAAGACGACTCCCGCAGTAGGGGTACAAGCCCTGTGTCCCGGGGGATTTTACAAACATACAAATCACGGACACAAAGCACACCCAGACTCAGAACAACAATTTGTGGATCACACAAAGTGGTGTCCCGTGTGGGAATCGAACCCACGACCTCTTGCGTAGCAGTCGGTGACTAACTGTCTGATACTTACTCAATCATCCTTCAGAGGCGTAGGGTTAAAATGTTCCTGAGGTAACCCGATGCGAAAATGTATCTTGTTAGAAACGGTTTTTGTACGTACAATATAAACTAAATACAATTTAAAGGAAAGTCGAAAATAATGATATTGTAAGGACCCTCCGCCACTGTCGTCCTTCAGCTTTAGGCGCGGTTAGCTCTCATTATCAATCACTAGCAGGCGCAACTTCGTTTGTGTAAATTTTCCCCGTTTTTGCAACATTTTTCTTTGCTGCTCTGCTCGTATTGGTCGTAGCGTGATGTTATATAGCCTATAGCTTTCCTCAATAAATGGGCTATCCAACAATTAAAGAGTTTTTCAATTCGGACAAGTAGTTCCTGAGATTACCGCGTTCAAACAAACAAACTTTTCAGCTTTATAATATTAGTAAAGATATAAAGCCCCCACACTACAATGGCTTCGGAACGTCAATTAGTACTTGCCCTAATCAAAATTTGGGAGGCTGATACTCACATTAGGCCCTCCAACAAATTTTGATACCGGGTCCGTGTAAGGTAAACTGCTTAAAGGTGACGCCTTGATCAATAAATCGTAAGGCGACAGAAATACTATTGGGTGCATCTCAAAGTTAAGTATCGTTTGAGTATTCGTATACTATACAAATTTAGTTTACCTTAAAACGTAGGACGTAATACTGTTTAGATATTGGGGCAGGCCGATGAGACGGACATACAATTAATGTTTTGCGGAATCTCCGTCAAGTGTGTGTATTCAACGTAAAAACCGGACAAGTGCATGTCAGGCCACGCACAATGTAGGGTTCCGTAGCTGCCCAGCACAATAATTATACGGTATAAGAAGTGGGTTTTCTGTTGTTTTTTGTTTCATATTAACTACTTTTTGTTTCATAATAAGTAATGGAATTTGTAGGTACTAAAGTTTTGTTATTTCTCACTTGGTCTGCTTTTGCTAACGCCTACTGTGATAGTTTTAGTATTAATTTCATGACATATAGTACTTCTCTGTTTTTTTCACATCTCCAAAAACAACCTTTTAGCTGCCGGGGGGCGGGGGGGGGCTATTGACTCTAGCAAAAATTTGTAATTTGAAACTTAATATGTCACAAACGGAACCCTGAATCGAAAAATACTCATAACAACTCTTAAATATTTTTAAATGACCTATCCAACGACACCCCACGTGATGGACAACGTAGTGAAAAAAACACATCCCCACTTTACGCGTAGGTACTTACCGTATTTTTTTTCATGATTATATTTTATCACTTTGTCGGCGTAACTAATATGTATACCCATGCCAAATCACAGCTTTATGGTACTTAAGGTTCATTTCCGAGCATCGCGGCCGATTGCGAGCCGCTCGCGGCTTACGACAAGCGGCTGACGCTCGCGGCCGATGCGACAATATTCACACCGCGCGCGCGCAGGCCTACGACAGTCGTCGGCCGCGCGCGTCTGTCACTTAACTCAGCCGCTTGTCGTAAGCCGCGAGCGGCTCGCGATCGATCGCGATGCACGGAAATGAACCTTAAGGGTGTCTGAGCTGGAGACAGACACGGCGAAAGTATACGCGTTCCGTTTAGCCATTTTGACTACGGAATCCTAAAAAGGTACTATTCAATAGTTTATAATGTTCCCTTTTTCGGATAAGTAATGACTAATTTTGATGTAATATTCCGCGTCATTAATTTTACATAATTTTAGCATTTTGAGAACAATAGGTCGGTTTATCCGGGGAATGTCGCATTTTCCTTGTGTGATATTGTAATTACTTAATAAGGCAAATTGGTACTAAACGTCGCAGCGAATGCCATTACTGTACATACTGTTAATCATTGTAATAAAATAATGCTTAAATATTGTGGTATGTCGTATTCTGTTTTCTGATTCTAAACTAGGTAGAGCCTGTTCTACGGTGACCAGACAACTGATAAACATAGTTTGCACTTAGACAATTTTTAGGGTTCCATAGCAAACAAACCCTATATAACCCTATCGGCCGCGCGAGTTAGTCGCTTGTCGTAAGATGCGCGCGGCTCGCGATCGGAGCGATGCACGGAAATGAACCTTTATAGAAGACTAGCTGTCCCGCGCAACTTCGTATGCGTAAATTTTGTCGCTGCTCCGCTCCTATTAGTCGTAGCGCGATATTCGGTTACTATAATATGGTATTGAGTAGCATATTATTCTCGTCATACTACTATTACACAATGTAATAGAGCTGATAGTGAACTCCTCAACAATTAACGGCTCTGCATCGGGGCAAGCAATATTTTGTAAAAGGATTTGAGCAGTTGACATAAGCCTATTATAACTTATGTGAATTACAAACCAATCCACTAAAAAGTTAGAAATAAAAAACTTTTATATAAAAAAATATTACCGACTTCAAAAATAAATACAAGGCAACTAAAAAGCAAAAAATAATATACCTACCTAGAATAACCAAAACAAATTAAACGTTTTGAAGTTGGTTCCATGAAATGTCTTTATGTTTTATTCGGCACCAACTTCGAAATGTTTAATTTGTTTTGCTTATTCTAGGTATATTAATTTTTGCTTTTTAGTTGCCTTGTATTTATTTTTGAAGTCGGTAATATTTTTTTATATAAAAGTTCTGTAATGTAAACTTAGATTTAGAATATTTGACGTAGTACAATTCTTTTAAAAACAAAGAAACATTGTTTAATAAATTATACTCTTTTTAATAAGTCCGTACTTCTTATTTACCCCCTTTGAAATCAGATATACTCTATTTATTCTAATCAAAGTTGGGAAAGCCTAGGTGTAGGCCCAACTTGACAAAGAAACATAGGTTTTACTCCGGGGTTTCTCAGATGTGTGGTTATTTGTTTTTGCATTATATGTTCGTAAACTTTATATATATATAGCCTTCCTCGATAAATGGGCTATCCAACAAAGATTTTTTCAAATCGGACCAGTAGTTCCTGAGATTAGCGCGTTTAAACAAACAAACTCTTCCGCTTTATAATATTAGTATAGATTCGCTATGTCCATCCGTCCATCAGTCAGTAGCCGGAGAGCTCAGACTTAGTACTAAGAGGATTAGTACTAGAAAGCTATAATTGGATATATTGTTTAATTTGTTAGTTTGAACACTATTGGGCAATCGCAATGGAGGCAACCGGTCACAGTTGCCAGTTGCTACTGCTGGACACTTTCAATGCAACTGAAAATGGACACAGCAACCACTTTTTGACTTGTACAACTTGTATGGATACCAGAGGCGAAAGGTTAAAATTTACTATAGGTAACTCGATACAAAAAAATGTGTGGCACTCGGGTACTGCCGCGGTACAGCTATTGCATAGCATTTTTTATCAACTTATGCAATTATATATTTTTTTATTTATTACATTTCGGAGCAGCTCGTCTCGATCCGTGCGAACTTCGTACAGTCGTACCATATACATATACGTTAAGTGAACGCTCGGCCGAGCTACATGGTAGGTGGAGTGGGGTGTGTTAGGTTTTATTTTCGTTACGGAATTTCTTGATTCGGCCACTGCGCTCAAAGCCCGCGATAAAAGCTATGCAATAGTTTAAAAATACCTTGTAGGAAACGGTTCTTGAGGGCATAATATTAAGTAACTAGAACTCAAAGGGGAGCCGAAAAAATGGTGTTTTAAGAAACCGCTGCCACTGATGGATAGGTACACTGTGATTTTTGTTTTGATTGCACCTTCTAAGATGTTCAAATGTTATATACTATAAGTCTGTATCTATACTTGTGTTTCAAGTAGAGCTTCTGTTGTTAGAGGTAGGGTGACAGGGTGCAATCCACTAACTCGTCAATGGCCATGTGAGTCGCTCGCACGATGCTGAATTAAATTGCTACGAAAAAGCTTAGCCACTTTTTTATCCACTAAATGAAGATATGAGTCGTCAGCCTGACGCTAAGCGTCACACTAGCCCATAACAGTTTCAAAGAACAAAAATATTGATTTCGCAAGGATTGAATGCCATCGTACTGCGCTCTTCATTTGAGACATTGGTTCATTAAAATTGAAATCACATGATGCAAAACAATATTTGTGATACGTCGGGATTCTACATGTACATGTAATTCCAAGTTCGCAAACAATAAATAAAGCCGGAGAAAAGAACTTGACAATAAGAATAAACTTGCCGCCACTCTTCAAATTGCCAATGTTTGAATGTTTATAAACTTGATATGAGGGTAAGCTGCTGCCACTAATATACTATACACCATGTTATAGGACTGCTGCAAATTATATTAAAAACTAGCTGTCCCGCGCAACTTCGTATGCGTAATTTTTCCCCGTTTTTGAAACATTTCTCGTCGCTTCTCCGCTCCTATTAGTCGTAGCGCAATGTTATATAGCCTATAGCCTTCCTCGATAAATGGGCTATCCAACAAAAAAATATTTTTTCAAATCGGACCAGTAGTTCCTGAGATTAGCGCGTTTAAACAAACAAACAAACAAACAAACTCTTCCGCTTTATAATATTAGTATAGATAAGTCTCATTTGCCCAGTAATTACACTTGCTACAGTGCCCTTCAACCGAAACACAGTGATGTGTTACACATACACATTACTATTTCACGGAAGAATAATTGTTTTTTTTTCCTTGGGATAACTACAACAAACTAAGCAGAGCTTGTGCTATGGAATCTAGACAAACATAATTATATATTTCTAAATACATAAATATTATAGATAAATAACACTCAGACACCAGAATAAACCATCGTGCTCATCACACAAAGTTTTATCCTGGGTGGGGATCGAACCCTTGCGTAACAGTAGGATACACTCCCACAGCGCCACAGAGGCACTGTAAAATACCCACTTAAACGTCCTATTGGCTTAGACTAAATCAGAGTTCAACATCGCAAGACTAGCCACAATAATTTGGTATTGAGGTCTTTATTCAGTTAGGAATTAGTAGATTGAATAAGTACATTGAATTAGTACCTGTACCTTTCTGTTACATACGTTGTGGGTAGGTCCGTCTAGTTCGTCAATGAGTGACGAGGTGACTTTTTTGTTTATTGTGAGGTAATTGCGGTCTCTTTATCATGTTCTATTGAAGTCTGGGCCCTTATTGTCATGAATCAGAGTGTAAAAACGGCCAAAATTTCCCCTCTAGAAGACAACATGATGCTGATTGTCATAGTTATAGGTTAATTTAAAGGTAACGGATTTGGACATTTACCAGTCCCTAGAGAACACTAAATAACTTTACATAACATTAAATGACTTTGTAATATCAGTTTTGGAAAACATTTAACATATTAACCCTTCAACCAATCACTTACCTCATGTTTTTGGAATGATGATCTTAGCCACCTACAAACTATTTTACTGGAGTAAAATCGTTGTTTATTGAGAGGTGTAATAATGAAATACTCTTTTCAACCGACTTCAAAAAGGAGGAGGTTCTCAATTCGACTGTACTGTGTGTGTTTTTTTTTTGCATGTTTGTTCACTGATTACTACGTATTTAATATTTCACCGTTTGCGATTTTACGATGCGATTTGAAAGGGTACACTTCCAAGTTTTTTTTTTTTTTTTAAAAAGACACCTCCCGCATTAGGGTACAAGCCCTGTGTCGCGGGGGACTTTACAAACATACAAATCACGGACACAAAGTACACCCAGACTCGGAACAACAATTTGTGGATTACACAAAGTGGTGTCTCGTGTGGGAATCGAACCCACGACCTCTTGCGTAGCAGTCGGACACACTCCCACTGCGCCACAGAGGCAGTCAAAGTTGGTCCCATTGTTATCAGATCACGATCTGATGATGGGATCCTGGAGAAATCGAGGGAACTCTTCAAATATTAAAGGCACACATACAGTGATTTAGGTATATTTCATAGTGATTCGTGCATTTACTCTTAAAAAGCACCAGTTGGTGAAGTGGAACTGATGCTGAAGACCACAAATGACGAGCGGATCTATTCAATAATTCACAGTTTGCGATTCGGTTACTATAATATGGTATTGAGTAGCATATTATTCTCGTCATACTACTATTACACAATGTAATAGAGCTGATAGTGAACTCCTCAACAATCAACGGCTCTGCATCGGGGCAAGCAATATTTTGTAAAAGGATTCCTTAAAATAAAATATTTACGCGATTAAGACCCGTATCTTATAAAATTCTATAATGTGTTTTTTTTTTCAATTATATTATGAAGTTATTTAGTGTAATGTAAAGAAGCCAAGAGCGGGAGGTTATTAGTAGGTATATTAAAAATCATCCTGTATTTATACTAATATTATAAAGATGTGGAGTTTGTTCGTTTGAACGCGATAATCTCAAATACTACTGGTCCGAATTGAAAAAATCTTATACTGTTGGATATATAACATCACGCTACGACCAATAGGAGCGGCGCAGCAATGAAATATGTTGCAAAAACTAGGAAAATTTACGCAGACGAAGTTGCGCGGGTCAGCTAGTAGTATAATACAATTATAGTCTTCATACAATTATTAATTATTATTAGCACAACATCTAATGTTCTTCCTGTACATAGACAGGAGGATATTTATTAGCATTATCTATATAAATAACTACAGTGAATAACATAACCCAGTTGACGTTGTTCTGTTGAGTTTGACGAACCATTTAACATAAATATTAATTTAATAATTATAAGTACGTGTCAAATTGAAAACCTTCTACTTTTTTCGTCGGTTAAAATGTATTGGAAATTATTATTGTTACTTGGTGCTTTTACTGAATTTTCTGGTAAGTTATCTTTGCTAATATTATAAATCTAAAGAGTTTGTTTGAACGCGATATTGTCAGGAAGTACTGGTTCGAATTTAAAAAGTATTTAGTGTTGGATAGCCCATTTATCGAGGAAGGCTAAAGGCTATATCACATCACGCTATGGAAAATAGGAGCGGAGCAGCAATGAAAAAGATGTTGCAAAAACGGGGAAAATTTACGGGTCACCAAGTTTTTTGACAACCACAAAACCAAATGCAAATTTTCACAGATCTAACTTCAAAACTGATGGAGTTTCATAAGATCTTATGACCTCTGTTTTACCCTCTTAGGGTTTGAGTTTCCAAAAAGCTGAAACACGTGTTTCTCCATTTTAAACCAAAAAGCCAATTACAATATTTCATAGATCTAACTTTAAGACTGATGGAATTTCATACAAACTTAATCTTGACTACCTCTGTGGCGCGGTGGGAGTGTATCCGACTGCTACGCAAGAGGTCGTGGGTTCGATCCCCACCCAGGATAAAACTTTAGGTGATGAGCGCGATGGTTTATTCTGTGTCTGGGTGTTATTTATCTATAACTAGCTGACCCGCGCAACTTCGTCTGCGGATATTTTTCCCGTTTTTGCAACACTTCTTATTGCTGCTCCGCTCCTTATTTCTCCACTATTTAATGGATGTTATTATACATATAAACCTTCCTCTTCAATCCCTCTATCTATTAAAAAAACCGCATCAAAATCCGATACGTAGTTTTAAAGATTTAAGCATACATAGGGATATAGGGACAGAGAAAGCGACTTTGTTTTATACTATGTAGTGATTTGACGCTGCTCAGTAACTCATCACTCATCATCCATATATGATTAAGTCTCACAGTTAATAATGCGGAGTAGAGACGAGAAACGTTGCAAAAACGCATACGAAGTTGCGCGGGACAGCTAGTTCTATCTATTGATAGATTTAGCTACTAAAGATGCATGCGTCCATAAATTACTTGAGGTCTGGCGGATTCCCCCCCCCCCCCTCCCTCTAGTGAGATATCGTGAGATTTAGCTCGATTGTCTTCCCCCCACTACCTTATTTCACGTGAGATTTCACATAGGCTTTGAGTAAAATGCCTGTGACATACGGACGGACAGGCAGATAGACAGACAGACGGACATGACGAAACTACATGGGTTGCGTTTTTACCATTTTGACTACCGAACCTTATGAACCATGCTCAGGGTAGGGTTTAATATTCATCGGGTAGTTTTTGTGTAAAATGTCTGTGACATACGGACGGACGGACATGAGGAAACTACATGGGTTGCGTTTTTGTCATTTTGGCTGAACCCTAAAAATGTTCCAAAATAAGAACTCAACAAGTTACTCTTCACTATTTCACCGCTTTACTTTATTAGCTTTTCACCGCGGGTTCGCCCGCATTATGTTTGATTTTCATAGCCTATGTTCTATTCTGAATATTCTGATGTAATCTACACTACTCCAAAGTTAAATCAAAGTTAATAATTAGACGTGAAGAAGTAACAAACATACACACTCACATACTCACAAACTTTCGCCTTTATAATATTAGTGTGATATGTATGTATTTAGAAATATATAAGTATGTTTTATCAGTTGTCTGGTTTCCATAGTACAAGCTCTGCTTAGTTTGGGATCAGATAGCGTTGTGTGAGTTGTCCCAAGATATTATTATTATTTATTATTATAAAACCACAAATTTACACCCTTAGGGGATGAATTTTCTAAAATCCCTTCTTATCGGATGCCTAAATTATAGAAGGAATACTTCATCAAAAGTTCTCTACAAGCAGGGGTTTAAGCTGTGCGTTGAACCAATCATTTAGTCAGGACAAAGAATTATATATATAAATATATAGATTCTCATTATGTTTCTGATACTGTCAAGCTTGCATTTGTAATCTATACTAATATTATAAAGCGGAAGATATATATAACATCGCGCTACGACTAATAGGAGCGGAGTAGCGACGAGAAATGTTGCAGAAACGGGGAAAATTTACGCATACGAAGTTGCGCGGGACAGTTAATCTATACTAATATTATAAAGCGGAAGAGTTTGTTTGTTTAAACGCGCTAATCTCAGGAACTACTGGTCCGATTTAAAAAAATATTTTTTTGTTGGATAGCCCATTTATCGAGGAAGGCTATAGGCTATATAACATCTTGCTACGACTAATAGGAGCGGAGCAGCGACGAGAAATGTTGCAAAAACGGGAAAAATTTACGCATACAAAGTTGCGCGGGACTACTAGTCTAAGAATAAAGTACTGCCACTATTGGAAAATCATATTATGACACAATTTAGTCAAATAAGTATATACCACAGATATGTAAAGGAGTAACTATATTTAAATGCTTTGTGATATATACCTACTTTAGGAAAAACGTGCCTGAAATGGAATGTAACTCAACACCTATTACAGATTTTCAATTATGGTTAGATTAACTACAAATGGAAATGCTATGTGCAATGCCAGGAGGATGAGGATGGTTAAATTATTGTCCTGTTATGACATTATTGCGTATTTATTATTCCATTAGGTCCCAATTACCTACACATAGATAGGAAAAAACCCAGTGTAGTATTTTGAAATATTGACTACAAAGTATCTACTGTGAAATTCTACATCGACGGGGTGATTTGAAATATTTAGTATATTTTAGTTTATTTATCTATACCTAGTCTGGCCATAAATACTGTTACAATTAAAAATAAGAAAGATATTACATTTGAATTTGGAATCTGTCATTTTTATACGATTGTTCATTGTATTTTCTAATTTTGGCGCCAATACATTGTACAATATTTTGCTATATTAAAATGGAGTGGGGTGATAAAGAAACCGAATCGCTGTGATTGCATTACACAAAGTTGGTATGGAGCCGAATGTAATTTTTAAAACTCTCCATACGCTTGCTATTAGTCAAATGTTTGTGTACCGGGTTATTAATAGGTACAATGAGACCGTCTCTGTTTGTGACAGAAAAAGATCTGGCCGTCCACGTAGTGTTCGTACGAAAATGGTGGTCAAAGCAGTAAGGGAAAGAATTCGAAGAAATCCTGTCCGAAAGCAAAAGATTTTATCTCGGGAGATGAAGATAGCACCCAGAACCATGTCACGCATTTTAAAAGATGACTTAGGACTTGCAGCCTATAAGAGACGCACTGGTCATTTTTTAACTGATAATTTAAAAAAGAATAGGGTGGTAAAATCGAAGCAACTACTGAAGCGGTACGCAAAGGGAGGTCACAGAAAAATTTTGTTTACGGATGAGAAAATCTTTACAGTTGAGCAACATTTTAACAAACAAAATGACCGTATTTATGCTCAAAGCTCTAAGGAAGCTTCCCAATTAGTCGACAGAGTGCAACGTGGGCATTATCCGACTTCAGTGATGGTTTGGTGGGGTGTTAGCTATGAAGGAGTGACTGAGCCATATTTTTGTGAAAAAGGTATCAAAACATCGGCACAAGTGTATCAAGATACCATTCTTGAGAAGGTAGTTAAACCCCTTAACAACACCATGTTCAATAACTAAGTATGGTCCTTCCAACAAGACTCAGCGCCGGGTCATAAAGCTCGGTCCACGCAGTCTTGGTTGGAAGTGAACGTTTCGGACTTCATCAGAGCTGAAGACTGGCCGTCGTCTAGTCCCAATCTTAATCCGCTGGATTATGATTTATGGTCAGTTTTAGAGAGTATGGCTTGCTCTAAACGCCATGATAATTTGGAGTCCCTAAAACAATCCATACGATTGGCAGTGAAGAATTTTCCCATGGAAAGAGTGCGTGCTTCTATTGATAACTGGCCTCAACGTTTAAAGGACTGTGTTGCAGCCAATGGAGACCACTTCGAATAAGCTTTTTATATTTTGAATTGTTTTTTATTTATGTATTAAACTAACACACTGTAAAAGTAATAAATATGATTTGCAATAAAAAAAAATGTTTTTTCTTCGTAACAATATTTATGGCTAGACTAGGTACTAATAGTATAAAGCGGAATAGTTTGTTTGTTTGTTTAAACGCGCTAATCTCAGGAACTACTGGTCCGATTTGAAAAAATATTTTTTTATTGGTTAGCCCATTTATCGAGGCAGGCTATAGGCTATATAACATCGCGCTACGACTAATAGGAGCGGAGTAGCGACGGGGAAAATTTAACATACGAAGTTGCGCGGGACAGCTAGTGATTAAATAAACTAAAATATACTAAACTAGCTGTCCCGCGCAACTTCGTATGCTTAAATTTTCCCCGTTTTTGCAACATTTCTCGTCGTTGCTCCGCTCCTATTAGTCGTAGCGCGATGTTATATAGCCTATAGCCTTCCTCGATAAATGGGCTATCCAACAAAAAAATATTTTTTCAAATCGGACCAGTAGTTCCTGAGATTAGCGCGTTTAAACAAACAAACAAATAAACAAACTCTTCCGCTTTATAATATTAAGTATAGATTAAATAATGACATGTTTCTGTGGTAACTCGATACACGATTGTATCTTGATGGACATGGTTTTTTAGGGTTCCGTAGCCAAAATGGCAGAAAGGAACCCTTATAGTTTCACCATGTCCGTCCGTCCGCATTTTTGCTCAGAGACTGTTAGTGTTAAGAGGGTGTAATTTTGCATGAATACGTACATTACTTACGCCGACAAAGTGAAATAATAAAAACTTGTAAAAAATAATTTTATTTTTTTCAAGTTTTTATATAGGTAAGTAATTTGAGGGTGTGATTTTTTTTCTCACCTACCTACCCCATCGCGTGATAGGTCTTCTAAAAACGTTTTAGGGGTTATAAGGACCATTTTTAGATTTAGGTATCCGTTTGTAAAATATTAAGCTTTAAAGTGCAAATTTTTGTTAGAGTCAAGTGTCTCCCCCCCCCTGCTAGCGTAATGGTTGATGATGGGTATGTGAAAAAAAAAACTATAGTAGTATATGTAGTGAAATTATAAGGAAAACTATCTCAGCTAAGTAGACTTTACAAATTTATGAGTAACAGCTGATCAAATGAAATGTAACAAAATTTTCGTACTAGATTCATTGAAAATTATTATTAATATCATGTTTTGGCTTTTGCCCAGGCGCTATTTGCCCTGGCAAATGCCCAACTATGCAATCCGCGCCTGTAAGAGAAGATATTTGCATGCCGTACCTATATTATGGGATGGCATCTAAAAACCATTGTACCATCTGGTTACACCTATATTCTGAGTAAAATAATTATTTCTTACTAGCTGTCCCGCGCAACTTCGTCTGCGTAAATTTTTCCCTTTTTTTTATAATTCTATGTTACTTCTAATACCTCCAAGAATATGTGTACAAAGTTTCATGATGATCGGTTGAGTAGTTTTCGCGTGAGAGCGTAACAAACAAACTTACATTCACATTTATATATTAATATCTAAAGATTTCTTGTTCGTAGTAAAGAAAAACCCTTCGGAAAAGCTAGTAAATAAGTAACTAGCTTTTGATGATGAAGTGATGAGTGTAAAATGTTGTGAATTATTAACATACTTAGGTTAATAATTCACAACATTTTACACTACAGTTAAATAAAATAAAAGATATGTTATATTAATATAACATTTTTTTTATTTAACTATATTAAGCACCACTTCCAGCTTGTACTATTATTATCTACAAATAACATATACCGTGGTTAACGGTGTGGATGTCATAGTCATTAATTTTGTGTAACGTCATACTATTTTAACCATTTGTTATTGTGATATTGTTTGTTTACCCAATAAAAAAAAAAAAAAAACTTGAGAGGGGTCAAGGGACACCCGGATGGGACGAAGTTCTTATTAAGAAGTTATTTTTTTTATAATCTTTGCAACACCACACTGTTCAATGCGAAATAGAAAGACGAAACCCGAATACCAAAGGCTCGAACCCACAACTACACAATTGTAACCAATACTGTGTACCGAATTTATGCCTCTAGACCAAATCGACAGGTGACTTCTTCGTCAAATTAGATGTTCATATCTTACGCGCACGCCGCGCCGCACGGCTTGTGTGTGTCAAAAAGTGTCGTTACAACTTTTCGTGAGAATTTTTTCCGTCTAGCCCCCTTTCACAACGCGCGATAAGGAACTTCGTTCCAAAAACTGAGTAGCATTTTTCTCGAACGTTGCCGACCCGAACATGTGTGTAGTAACTCTAAGCGATATTTATGCGTGCATCCGTCGAGTGTGCATTATGTCAAGGCACAGAATACTTATACTTATTTGACGCACGTAGGCACTCATTGTGCTTAGTTTTTTTAAGCTATTGCATAGCTTCTATCGAGGGCCTTGAGCGTGGAGACCGAATCCAGAAATTACGTAACGAAAATAACCTAACACCCCCCACTCCGACCGGCACAGCAGTGATACTTTTAGTTTTTTTTTTATTATTTTACTTTAATATATTTTTTTAAATATTTTTTATTTATTTAAAAAAAAAAAATTGATGTTTTTTTAGTTGATAAAAAATGCTATGCAATAGCTTTACCGCGGCAGTCCCCGAGTGCCACAGTTATTTTTTTTATTTTTTTATCTATTTTTTGAAGGGGCTTTGTCAGATTTACAGGCTTTTCCGATGCAGTCCCCGAGTTTTTTTTTTTTTTTTTTTTTATCTTTGGTTTGAAGGGGCTTTGTCAGATTTGACTATGTCGCCCTCTTGTGCTTAGTTGGAGTTTGTTTTACGTTAACGCGATCGACACGTTTAAGACGTTTGGTGCTCTAATTGGCCCGCTCCTAGCTTTCTCGACCACGTAATAATAATATTCTTTTATTATTACTGATATCGTCACAGATAGACAGAAACCAGATACAGCGGGTGCCACGCTCAGTGTAGCTATCAAAGTCACGGCCAGCGTTCCTTTAGTACTCACTTTATTTTCTGGTGAAGGCGACCTTTTGCACTTCCGGTATTTTGTGGTCTGCCGTACCTCAAATGATATTTCAAATCAACTTATTTTTCATTTTATGTTTCAGTTTCATTGAATCCGACTCCTTTACCTGAACTAATAGTGGTAAGTTTGTATTTATAAATAATAATATATTTTTAATATAGTAAGAAAAGAAAAGAAACATTTATTTGTTGAACCACATAAGTCACAGCTTCAACAGAAAGTGGTAGATAAAGAATAACATGAAATATTAAAACAAAAAAAATAATAACTGAATATAATAAAAAATAAATCAATTTATAAAAAAAAATCGACAAAAAATAATAATAATAATGAAATGGTTATACAGGTACTTAGGTCTATAGGCCGACCGCTTAACTCGTATATCGCCTGCGCGGTGAGAAGGGAGCGCGGGGTGATGTTAACGGGTGGGTGAGCGGGGTGCGCGGGAAGTTCTCTGTCCCGCGCACCCCGCTCACCCACCCGTTAACATCACCCCGCGCTCCCTTCTCACCGCGCAGGCGATATACGAGTTAAGCGGTCGGCCTATAGTAACATAGTCCATTTCCAGTTTCTATCTTCCAAAAATGCAATTATTGTATAATTTTAATAATATATAATAACTAGCTTGCGCCCGCAGCTCCGCCCGCATGGATGTCCGTTATCGCTATAAAAATTATCCTATATAAGGACATATGTCGTCCTTACATAGGTGATTTTTATAGCGCTAATTTATGTTTATGTCTAGATGTGTTATCTATTAAATTATTATTAAATCATATGTTACAAATAACCCTATACACATATATACAAATGATTAAATTAAAAATATATAAAAAACCAGATTGCGCAAAAAAGATACAAACTGGATCTCCTACATATAATGCCTCCGACTCCGACGAGTCGGAGATGAGAGTCGGAGGCATTAATAACTCTCGATTAAACTTAGTATTGTGCTTCCGACAGCATGATATTATGTAGGGGATCTTTTTATTCATGTCTGTGTTTTAAAATGGCAATACGCTAAAATAATACCTTTTTGAGATGCTTACAATGAGCCAATACAATAATTGCATTTTTGAATGATAGAAAAATTTGAATCCAGACTCAGGAATCGAACCCGAGACTTCCGTAGCCAAACCGGGGCCAGAAGCGAACCACCTATCTGGACTATGCTACTAGATATCAAATTCTTCTATCTCTTAATGCTTTTTACGGGTTAGGCCCCTGTAGCGCCATCTAGTCGGAAGTTAAAGAACTATCACGGCTTTTGTTATTGCTTCGTTACAGAGAGCATTTTAACAAATTATGATGACGCAGGCCGAATATTGAAGTAATTTTTATAGGCATTTCTTGCCAAAGACTTTACAAATACAATAATTGCATTTTTGAAAGATAGAAAAAATTGAATCCAGACTCAGGAATCGAACCCGAGACTTTCGTAGCCAAACCGATGGCGCTACGGGGGCCTAACCCGTAAAAAGCATTAAGAGATAGAAGAATTTGATATCTAGTAGCATAGTCCAGATAGGTGGTTCGCTTCTGGCCCCGGTTTGGCTACGGAAGTCTCGGGTTCGATTCCTGAGTCTGGATTCAAATTTTTCTATCTTTCAAAAATGCAATTATTGTATTTGTAAAGTCTTTGGCAAGAAATGCCTATAAAAATTATTACAATGAGCCCTTTAATTTGATACCCATAATGCAGTATTCTAAAAACTTCTTGTTTTGAAAAGTGACGTTAAAAAATATGGCGGCTGTGAGATGTCATCACAGCCGCCATGTTTGTTGTTTTTTTTTTTAACGTCACGTAACTAAGAACACTTGGGCTGGTCAAGATAAATCTAACGACGTCTTATCTGTTTAAATTCGATTGTAGTTTAAGAGATATGAAGTAAAAAAGGATATTACATACATAGGTAAGTAGGGTAGACTGGGTACGGTTGTGCCAGGGTACGGTAGTGACAGTCGTTATAACCGCGAATCTATACGGAATTCGGGAAAGAGTGTAAGGGAAAAAAGAAGCGCAATGCATGTTTACACATGTTGCCCCATATTGCATTAGCCGGTGCGCGACGGAAATAAAAGCAGGAGGCCACATTGCTTTTTAACAGCCAAAAGTAAGTTTTCTTGTTCGGATTTTTTTGATATTTACTTCTATTGATATACAGATATGCTATGGCAAATATTTTTTTGTTCTAAATTGAATATTAGTAGTTAATTACAAATGATTACTTTTTATGTAGATAATTTAGGTTAGTCGTGGTGTTTTATTGTTTTCAGAAGTATGCGTTGGGTACGGTTGTGACAAATGTATTGGGTACGGTTGTGACGTATATTTTCTTATGGTTTTGCATTTAGATACCCAGATAACACTTGCGGAAGACTGAAAGAGCACGGTCTGATATTTGTCAATACAAGGATGCTTATGATGAAGTAATGATTTTATGATTTTAAAGAAGATGGTTATAATAACAGATTATGTTGCAGTGCCTTATTAATTATAAGAGTAGACTTAATTTAATTTGATATATAAATGTAAACTTTATATAGAACAAAAGAATTTTGTGTCATGTTAAATATTTTTAACAATATAAATCATTATAAACAATTTCTGTAAATGTTTATATACCTGTCACTACTGACCCCAACCACTGTCACAACCGTCCTTAGGGTGGGGTCGGTTGTGACGTTTTCTTTTTTTTTTTTAATTTGATGCTATAACTAATACAGCGTATTTTGAGACAAAATTTCAGTATTTTTATGTGAACAAATGTACAAGCTACGATTTAAGTAATTTTTGTCTCAACTAACTAATAAATTAACAAAATTATTACGGTCAAACCTAAATTGTCACAACCGTACCCAGTCTACCCTACATACGCACGAAACACATAACCCTTCGTTGTTGACTGCTTTAAAAAAGGCCGCAACTCAATTCGTGTATCTGTTTAGGTGGTTATGCGATGGCATAGACATACAGATAAGCACGCTAAACTCTGTGCCGTGGTGAGAGTGTATCCGACTGCTACGCAAGAGGTCGTGGTTTCGATTCCCACACGGCATACCACTTTGTTTGATCCACAAACTGTTGTTCCGAGTCTGGGTGTACTTTGTGTCCGTGAATTGTATGTTTGTAAAGTCTCCTGCGACACAGGGCTTGTAAACTACTGCGGGAGTCGTCTTTTTAAAAAAAAAAATAATTATGATTATGTAATGTACCATATATTTTCGTTATTTTCAGCCAAGTGAAGACCTACGTCACTGTTACGAGAACATAGCTGATCCCAAGAATAATGATACTGAGTAAGTTTATTTTATCTTATAATTGGGATATATTACCAACATGGGTGGATTCAGGATTTCTTTCTAGGGGGCTGGGGACAAGTAAATCTTCTTGATGGCGATCCATCACCTTGAAACACGCTTACGATGAGGGAGGGGGATGCACTTCGTGAATTTCTCTGGATCCGCCTATGATTACCACAATAACAATAAAGTATTAGATATATTTCGGTCAATCCGTCGATCGTGGTCGAGAGTCGACCCGTGACAACGATCGGTGCAATTCGATCGAAACGTCGGGTAAATAAAAGGTTCGTACCTTTAAATAATTCACGCGATTAAGTCCCGAAATATATCTAATATGTATAAAAATCGCGAAAGTTTAAAAACAATAACAATAAAGTATTTTGTTTTAATGTTTGTACACCATTTATTGTGTTTTTGAATATAGAATTTAACGGTACACCACTTTGTGTGATCCACAAATTGTTGTTCCGAGTCTGGGTGTACTTTGTGTCCGTAGTCGCTGCGACCTAAAAGATCTATTGTGACACCATAAAGAAAAGTAGTTCGATTAGTGGGCTCATGGGAACTGGTAAATAAAACTTGCGTTACCACTGGTACACCGTTGTATGCTGGGGTTGCCACGGGTCCGAATCCAAGTTCGTAGGACCCATGGAATCCCCGGAAGATACCCTGGGGGGATTCCATTAGTCCGGAAAGGTGTTTTGATTCGAAAGCTCTACGAAATTGTAATAATGATCCTTTCTTTTCAGACATGTATGCGATAATTTCGCCGATTTTAGGATACAAATACACAATTACACGACAGCATTTGCAGAAGCCCATAAAGACACAGACAAATTAGAGCAAGTGCCAAATGAGGAAAACATTGGCCTTCTGGAATATGCCGTCAACAGTGCAGAATATAAATGTAATGTTCTAATTATATAATAACTTATACACCGATATCCTTTTTTATGGCAGCAGACACATGAATTCTCTTGACTATTTATTATACGGCAATTAATGGTCATTATTTATCTTAAAAATGCTTGACGTTTTAACCAGGGGGTTAATTCACGTGCAAGCAGTGCAGTTGTAGTTAAGTTTCGACTAAAACGCCCGTTTTTGTATTTTTGTAACTTTGGGATCGATCTCAATGAACGTCAAATATGCGTCTCGAGAGCGCAATAACGACATTCTATAATCTTTAATACGGTGCGCAAGCATTTTTAAGATCGATCCCAAAGTAACAAGAATACGAAAATGGCCGTTTTAATCGAAACATAACTTGCAACTGAACTGCAACTGCACTGCTTTAAATACGTGAATTGACCCGCAGGTTGCACCACCCGTGGTCCGCTTCTGACCACGGCCTTTAATGTCACGACCAGTTTAAATGTTAGTATGAATGCTCGTGGTCTCATCGCGATGACCAGTAATGGAAGGTTCAAACGGTCGAGTTTAAAACGAATGGACGTGAATGTGTTACTTGGCTGTTTGCCACACCTAGCCCATGTCAGACTGGTTACCACGCGTCTGAAAACATCAAGGTATTGCCATAAATTGGGTTCACACGCTCGTTCAAAGAAACATTCCACGGGCACGAACACTGCCTGGCACTACACCGCCAACGTTATGCCACGGCGATCAAAGGCACCGACACCCATTGGCGATGGGCTGATGAGTCGTAGTTTTTGTATTTTTTCTTTAATGTTTTTTTTATTTGCAGCTGTGGTTGAAAATATTAAATGTATGAATTTAACCCTCGCTCATATTAATTGTTCGAAATATTTTGAGATTACTAACTCGACCGAATTACAATCACTGGTAAAACCTGAATTACAAAGACTGTTGTTTTCAAAACTTGAGTATAAGGTGAGTATAAACCGATAACCTTTGTTATTTATTTTTGTAGTAGTCTGTTAGGTACCCAATATAACGTCAATATTACCCAAAACAGACTTAGGTAATAATTATTTCCCCTTGTTATTTATTTATTTCCTAGACGAAGTTGTGTGGATCAGCTAATGCCGTGCCACACAACTTCGTCTGTGTCAATTTTTCCTTTATTTTTTTAATTTAAATGAAAAAAACCTCACCTACCAAATAGACCTACAAAAAAACATTAAAATCAGAGGAGCTGTTTCGCAGGAGTTTGACCACAAACGCTGTGACACGAGATTTTTATAAGTATTTAAGACTAGCTGCCCGCCTCGGCTTCACACGGGCAATAATATATAGCGTACTAGTTGATCCGCACAACTTCGTCTATGTCAATTTTCCCCAATTTTACAACATTATTCATTGATGCTCCGATTGCTTGGTTGTAGCCAAATCTTAAGATATCACACCAGAGGGAGGAAGGTGGTCCTAAATTCACCAAAATCACCTCAAGTATTTATTATCGTGGGCGTCCCCAGGGTCATTTTTCAGGGAGGGTTTTCGTAATTTCGTGGGGGGGATTTGAAGGTAGTATAATTGACTGAGGGTTTTAACCCTCAAATCACCCCCATGTACGCCCATGTTGTGTGTTTAATTATTATCTTCACATTTACAGACAGCGTCATGCGGCAGAGCGAACCAGACGAAAGCATGTGTGATGGAACTGGCGTTTACAGCATGCAACGATATAGTTAAGCAGTGGGCTTCCGATTTATTTGATTACTCCATTGAAAAATGTACAAATAAAACAACTCTTCGACCCGTAAGTATTTTTACAAATAATATTTGACGACCAGCCAGACCAAACCTATGAATCGATACGAAGAGTTTCTGAATATACCTAACTTACAATATAAATAAAAGCCTCTTACGGCCGGTCTCAATAATCTACTTATCGATGGATTTGGCTACTAGAGATAGAATTTTGACATATTTTATATGGAGCTTATGTCAAATATATATCTCTAGTAGCCAAATCCATCGATAGTTAGATTATTGAGACAGACGTTAGTCACGATTCAGATTGAAACAAAATAGCGACTTATAATAATATAGGCAGTGGCGGACTAAGTAGGGGCCCGGGGCGGCAAAGCTGAATGAGGCCCCCAATTTAAGAAGTTGAAATAATTTTACAAGCATTTTATTCAGTTTATATTTATACGTAAAAGTTTTTATAAACGGTAAAAAAATAGGTTAAGAGCATGTCAGACCATTTTAATCGTTGGCTTCTACAGCTGTTACTACAAAAAAAATGTACTGCTTAAGAACAAAACACGACTGTTGGCTGTTACAAGACACCTATAGTCAAAATTTCATCAATATACATCGTGTAGTTTTTGAGTAAAATGCCTTTGACATAAATGGACGGACGATGGTTAATACAAGCCAATGAGTTTAGCTGGCGGGGTGAACAGGATTGCTAGTAATGTCAGACCACAATCCCACATTGCTATAATCTTTTATTTAAAAAATATATATATAGGTATTTCTTATAGGTACCTATTATAAGTAGCTAAATTAGACCCAAACACAGAATAAACAAACGAGCTCATCACAAAGTTTTATCCAGGGTAAGAATCGAACCCAAGACCAAAAGGCCAGTCGAATTGGTGTATGTTATACTTTGTTTTAAATATTACTTACAATGTTTGAACTGTTCATTGTTTCAGAATAGCGCCACAGGAAAGTACCCATTGCCTTTACTGATGGCGTTCCTGGTGATGACTGCAGCATCAGTTTTTGCATTTTCACCCGCATCGGATTAAGATGATGAAATTATATTTAGTTTAACTCTTTAACCCATTGACCGTTTAGTCCGCAGAAAAAAGCAACTTAGTCTGCGTAAATTTTCCGCGTTTCTGCTACATTTCTCATTGTTGCTCCGCTCCTATTGATCGTAGCGTGATGTTATATAGCCTATAGCTTTCCTCGATAAATGGGCTATCCAACAGTGAAATAATTTTTCAATTCGGATCAGTAGTTCCTGAGATTACCGCGTTCAAAGAAACAAACTCTTCAGCTTTATAATATCTATACTAATATTATAAAGCGGATTTGTTTTGCTTTGTTTGTTTGTTTGTTTGTTTAAACGCGCTAATCTCAGGAACTACTGGTCCGATTTGAAACATTCTTTTTTTGTTGGATAGCCCATTTATCGAGAAAGGCTATAGGCTATATAACATTGCGCTACGACTAATAGGAGCGGAGTAGCGACGTGAAATGTTGCAAAAACGGGGAAAATTTTGTTGCGCGGGACAGCTAGTTAGTATAGATTTGTACTCAGGGCTGACTAGCCCATTTGTAAAGTAACATTGACTTATACTCCTAGACCCCTTGATATCCCTTTCAATTAAGAAGTAAATATTGACTGCAAAGCGTGAAAGAGAGAAAGCCTCGTGCGGCTTTTGACAGGTATTGTTCACAATGTAGCGTTGTCTCTTCGCGACTGTGCGGAAATACCCGTCTCTTTTCTATAGGTCTATAATAACAAAACTACATGACACATAGACATAAGCCTGTGACGTGAACCAATCATATTTCTAGAAAGAAACAACTACTTACCGCTAAAAATTCTTCAAAATTTACACGTTACTCCATCGCACATTTGATATTGGCAGAATTGTCGACAAAGGCATCGTTGCCATAAAAAAATAATAATAATAATAAAAAAAAAACTACTTACCGCACAATGGGGATGTTGACTGTCAAGTCAAATCAGTCTCTTTTTATAAAATGTCAAAACCACAAGCATAGAAATGTGTATGGAATAGCAATCTATGACGTCATAAGTTTCTGTCGTCAAATCATTACTTTTAGTATTTGTTTTTATGTTTTTAAATTCAAAAATATGTTAAATTGTAAAAGAACACTTATTTTCAAAGCATTTTAAGATCTACTTTTACCTGATTAGAATAAAATAATTTACTTTTATTGTAGTCAACTACCCTATTGTTTCATCTCACTCACTAGAAGGAACGCTTAGTCCAGTCTCTATATCTATGGTTATACATAACAGAAATTGACTTTGTCAGGTCGTAGTCAATTTCTCTTTTCTTCAGTCATACCGCATACACGCTGCTGGTCTCAAAGGTCTATGTACGCGGATATGCGGTCAAAGGGTTAAAGAACTTTCCCCTATTTACCCTCAACGTAAAAAGAGGGTTGTTATAAGTTTAATATGTATGTATGCCGTGTGGTACCGGCTTAAGAATAGTGCCACCCCATCTCTTCCCGTGGGTGTCGTCGCGACTAAGGGATTTCTGGAGGACGGGCGTCTTCTGCGTACTTTAAAGCCTTACTGCGATCGCCAACCCACTCGCCAATCGTGGCGATTATGGCAATTGCCCCCAGGATCTATAATTACTAGGTTCTACTGAGGAGACCCTTGCTTTGCAGAGCAACATATGATTGTGTCTATCTGTGGCATCATAGCGCCTAAACGGATGAACGGATTTGGTTGCGGTTTTGTTGTTATTTTTTCTATTAGAATGCTAGTTTAATCGAGCTTTTTTTTAGTTTCGTTTGATGGAAATCTGTTCACCCATTTTATAGACAGGTAAATAAACTTTTTACTTTGCGTATAGGTTTTTTGAATATTATATAAGTATGTAATGTTATCCTATTTTAATTTAATATCTTATATTGTATTTCCCTACCATAAAATAACTGAAATTTGTAAATTGTTTTTGAAATCTGTATTTTCCAAATAAAAACTTTCTTCTGATTAATTCAATGTAACTACTACAAGAGTTTTAATTAGTACCGATTTATATTTATCGACTTATTTTCTAGTATACATATATGTGCATATACCTTCTCCCTAAGGCCTCCTTCAACACGAAAAAAACAACATTTTTCAATACATCAATAAAATTAAATTCATAAGTTATTACGACAAGCGGCTGAGGTAAGTGACAGACGCGCGCGGCCGACGACTGTCGTAGGGCTGCGCGCGCACTGTGAATATTGTCGCATCGGCCGCGAGCGTCAACCGCTTGTCGTAAGCCGCGAGCGGCTCGCGATCGGCCGCGATGCTCGGAAATGAACCTTTACTGATGCAAGAAATAGCTTTTGTAAAATATTTAAGAATTTGGTTTCACTAATTCTTCATATTACACAAAAGAACCTGGACCACTGACTTCTATGACAGTGACCTACATCTTTGTATATCAATGCCTGAACCATGTGAACTTGAACCATCCCCTCACAGATCACTGTGGATAAAAATTACAAATAGATTCCTTAAGGGAGCTGTCTGGACAAAAAATCCAAATAAATCCCCCAGCGGATTTAAGCAGCGGATCCAAGAAATCATGAGTGGATCCAGGATTTTCTTTATGCAAAAGAGGCGAATGGGGAAAAAACAATAATTTTAGGAGATCAAAAACGGTGGGAACCTCTGGTGCAACAAAAAGGTGTGGTCAAATCCAAGATAGTAAGTGCACATACCTAGGTCCTTGTTCACGTTCTTTGTTCCGTTTTCGCTGCAAGCCCGTGCGAACTATCAAAATCTTGTCATACTGTAAATAAAGAGCTGCGTTTAGAAATGCATCAACGCGTATGCGCGGCGGACATTTTTGACGGCACCGCGTATGCGCTAGTTCGCACGGGCTTGCCGCGAAAACGGAAAAAAATGGTAAAAATTGTGCATATCATACATACATACATACATACATATCAACCCATAAGATGGCCCACTGCTGGGCACGGGTCTCCCCAATAGAACCTACTAGTATGTAGATCCTGGGGGTAATTGCCATAATCGCCACGCTTGGCGAGCGGGTTGGCGATCGCAGTAAGGCTTTAAGTACGCAGAGGACGCTGCTGCCCGTCCTCCGGGGTGAAATCCCTTAGTCGCCTTGACGACACCCACGGGTAGAGATGGGGTGGTACTATTCTTAAGCCGGCACCACACGGCTAAGCCGGCACCACGTGGCTGTGCATATCAGCCCACGTACAATGTAGGGTTCCGTAGTCCCCCATCCGTATAATGTGGCTTAAGAAGTGGCTTTTCTGTTGTCTTTGTTTCACACTACTAACAAACGTTAGTATTTTTCAATGGAATCTGTATGAAAATTGTGCTACTTCTCACATGGTCTGCTGTTACTCGTTGAGTTGTAAAGCCTACTTAGCTGCGATAGTTTTCCTTTTAATTCCACTTTATATACTACTACCGTGTTTTTTTCACATACCCATCATCAACCATTTAGCTGGCGGGGGAGGAAAATCACATCCCTACTTTAGGTACATATAGAGTAGGTACCCTATTTTTTTTTTTTTCTATATTTTATTCTTTCACTTTGTCGGCGTAAGTAATCCATGTAATATCCATAAAGTATCCATGCAAAATTACAGCTTTCTAGTGCTAACAGTGTCTGAGCTAACCTGCGGACGGACGGACAGACATGGCGAAACTGTGAAGGTTCAATTTTGCCATTTTGGCTACGGAACCCTTAAAAGAACGTGACCTTAGTTTTATTAAAACCTACCATATTATTTAATTAATTAAAAATAATTTTACATTTGTTTATTTATTGGTACGCGTACCTATTATTACCCTACTTCCAATAAATCTTTAAGCATGTTCCAGGCGGTAGGAAACAAGGCTTCCCGCCAAGGTGACTATGCTGGTTTCCAACAGTGTATGTATGTAATTTGGTTTACAACATCCATCAACACTGTTGGAAACCAGCAAGGTCACCTTGGCGGGAAGCCTATTTCCAACCGTCTGGAACATGCTTTATTCTCGTTTACTTCTCTTCTTCTATTATACATAGCGGTCAGTGATATAAGAATAGCTTTAGGATAGTAGGTACTAGGACGCTGGACTGGCTCCCTCGTACAAAGTGACAGCAATTTCAAATTCCGAATCGAATGACCGTCCTGTCAACTTTTTTGACACTTAAGACAAATGGCAGTTGGTGTTATTCTCTCAAAGACTTCCATTTGATTTTGTTAAATGACCGTCCAAATGTCAAAATGAAATGGAAGTCTTGTGGTTCTCTGTGGTAATCTGAACGGCATACAAGTTTTAGTCAGGCTCTTGTCAGCACTGGGGTGCCAGCTTGCTGAACCTAATGGTTTGGCGCGCAGCGATGGCAAGAGGCCGGACGGCCGGACGGTATGTCTTTGCTACTTTGAAAGATGGGCAGCCCTTTGGTGTGGGATGCAACTTGCGTCGACACCCTAGCGCCTTCCCATCTACCAAACACTGCAAGCTGTGCCAGCGCTGCTGCATCTGGGGAGACTCTCAAACAGCGCAAATATAGTAATCTAGTCGGAGATTACATAATTGAGCCGTGCTAAAAATGCATTCGAATATAGCCATGGAACCTGGAGGCCTACTCTTATTCAATGAAAACGAAGTTTCGATCAAAAATGAGGTGGTAATATACAGAGTCAAGAACATCTATTTATTCCACTCGTTCCAGAAAATCGTCCATGGGTTCGAACTTCTTGTGCTTATACAAAAATTAATAAAAATAGTCCCTGTAAACTAATTTAAGTACCCAAACTAAAAACCATGAATTTAGTTTACTTTAAGCACAAAATACCGTGAACACAGAAGATGCGTGGCTCGAGCGAGGTACACATGTCGCCAGCTAAGTTTGCGTGTTCGAATTTCGGTATCGGAGGCGATGAAGGAGACGGGCGGGGATCGACGTCCCTGCGCTAAACTACATTCCAGTATAACTTCACAAACACAAACTTAGGTGGCGCGAATTGTACGTATGAAGTTTTCATAATCAGAAGAAAAGTGCTACAAGTTGTTAAAAATGAGAACGCAAACATAAACAATAACAATTAATTTATTATTTTATACATTTCATTATTATCTACAATTATAACATTTTATTATATAATAAGTATTTAAATAACGAATATGTAATATTTTATTTGATATTACAATCATAAAAAAAAAGCTAAGTTCTTTTTGACGTGATAACGTCTTTTAGATCGATGACCGGCTGCTCTCATGAAAAAGTGTGTCACGAACGTCACCGCTCACGTTCCTGTGACGTCACAGCTCACGTTCCGCCTGCTGATAGGCTAAAGGCTGAAGTATTGTGGCAGTCGGGCGCATGCGCCCGGGTCCACTAAAGCTGTCACAGGCATAGTTGTTTATTCAATGTCATCAATGTTTTCTCATGACGTTATCATGTAAAATTAACGTCCATAAACCGACTTTACAGACAACCATTTTTTTCTCAGAAAATATCATTTGTTTTGTCTTGAAGTGTCAATTCCATATATTCGTAAATAAATAAATGGTAGGTATGCATGTAATACTTAGTATTTTTTTCCTTGTGTACCTACAACATGTTATCTCAGTCAGTAAAATTATGAGTATGGACTCATTTCATTGACGTACTAATTAATGAATAAATAATACAGTTTCTACACTATACTTTGCTGGTTATTTACTTAAAGATAATACTTACCATTAATTATATAAGAATATTGACTCTATCAATTTGCAACATAATAACAGCAAAGACACAACACACGAAGATAGATAAGTTTCACGCCGGCTCCATATTCTGGCCCCAACGTTGGCCCCAACGTTGGTCCCAACGTCACTCGTCCAACGTGTGGATCTAGAAAATAGCATTGGCGCCAACGTGGGATGAGTGTTACACCGGCTCCATACTTTGGCCCTAACGTTGGTCCCAACGTCACTCGTCCAACGTGTGGATTTAGAAAATAACATTGGCGCCAACGTGGGATGACCGTTACACCGGCTCCATACGTTGGCCCCAACGTCACAACCAACTTGTAGAATCAAGTGTCGCCAGCTGTATTTCCGGGTCGATATGAGTTTGAACTTAGACTCAAAACAATCGGGCTAATGCTTGTCGGGTCACGCACAATATAGGGTTCCATAGTCCCCAACCATCGCATCTGAATAATGCGGCTTAAGAAGGGGGTTTTTAGATATACATATTTCGGGACTTAATCGCGTGAATTATTTAAAGGTACGAACCTTTTATTTATCAGACGTTCGTCGACCAGTCGACCCGTGACCACGATCGCGATCGGTGCAATTCGACCGAAACGCCGGGTAAATAAAAGGTTCGTACCTTTAAATAATTCACGCGATTAAGTCCCGAAATATATATAAAGTTAAAAAAACCATAGAAGTGGGTTTTTGTTTCATACTTACAACGTTAAATACCTACCTACTTATTAATAATTTTCATTGGAATTTGTACGAAAATGTTGTCAGTTTTCATTTGATCAGCTGTTACTCGTAAACATGAAAAGCCTACTTAATTGTGATAGTTTTCCTTTTAATTTCACTATATATACTGCCGTGATTTTTTTACATACCTACTCAACATGAACCATTTAGCTGGCGTAGGGGTACTTGATTCTATCAAAAATTTGCACTTTAAAGCTTAATATTTCAGAAACGGATCCCTAAATCTAAAAATGGTCTTCACAACCCCTAAACGTTTTTAAAAGACTGCCACCGAGCCACAGAGCCTCTCAATTTACCACTCCAACATAGCGGTTTGTACCACTTTGACAAGCCATTTGGCGCCACCTTGCCCCCCCCCCATAGATCCAGCCCTGATCCTTTTCCTAAAACATTTACGCCGTGAATCTAGATACTAGTCTTTGGCACCTGTCAAACCTATGGAGATGGGTGCGGAGCGAGTAGCGATTTTATCGCAGAAGAAACGTACAATAGATGTATATAGATCCGTCCGTAAAAGAGATGCAGTAGGTATAGAGTGGGTACGTACTCGCCGGCGAGCGCCGGCAGTCAGCGACTAAAAAGTGTTGATATGTTTAGAAAAAACCTTCAGAATTTTTTTAATGTAAATTCTAATTTATCCTTTATTTAATTAAATATTAATTTTATCATTTTAATTTTATACTCAATTATTAAACAGTTATCAATTTATGTTTTATGAATGATTTATTTTGCAATGTACAATTTTTTTACTTTTTATTTATATCATATTGACATTAACGAAGTACAGATCCTAACAATATTTATATTGTTTCTAATGAAGCAAAGATTTATGAAGCCATTTAGATTTATTAAATGCATGTTCTATAATTGCATGTGTTTTTATTTACATAGGTACTTACGCCTTATTTTATTTATTTTATTTTTATAAATTAATTTTAGTATATACATAATTTAAATTATATCTACCGTTAAGACAAATTGTTTATTTACATATTATATATTTTGCTAATTACGTGCATCTATCCGTGCGTCACTTAACCAAGGTAGCCAACTGAAAATCAGCGCTAGGTGTCAAGCCTAGCATAATTATGCTAAGGTGGTGACCTTTTCGGCACGGACTTGAGGAGCAGCATACGGTTCCTACTATCGCTATGGTAATTTGTGTGTTATGTGTGTTTTTTTTTATTATTTATTTTGTTTATGTATATTACTTTTTGTACATATGTTGTTGCATCTGTTGGCCCAGTCCTCTTCCTTTCTTTCGATTAACTATTATTATCTGTATCTCTTTTGTTTACACGTGATTTACATAAGGAATACAATAGAATAAAAACGACGAAGAAATGTACTTCTTGAGCGATAAAATCTCTAATCGCTACTCGCTTTCTCGCCGTTGTTGGTGGGACAGGTGCCGTAGTCCCAAAGAAAGCAAAAGAAAGAAACAATCTAGGCTTCCATTCGCCAATCTGGTTGCACTCATCAGTCAGATCAAACTCTAAAATAAATAATGATGATTGTTCAACAAAATATAATCATAGGATCAAAAATCACAGAAATTCGTTCGGTGCAATTTTTTTTTTTAGAAAACGTTGCCTCCTGCTGTAGGGTACAAGCTCTGTGTCGCGGGGGACTTTACAAACATACAAATCACGACCACAAAGTGCACCCAGACTAGGAACTACAATTTGTGGATCACACAAAGTGGTGTCCCGTGTGGGAATCGAACGCACGACCTCTTGCGTAGCAGGCAGTCAATAAAATCACTCATAAGTGTGTGATTTTGCAATTTCTTTTTCATAAAGAGGGATATTTTCTTGAAATAAAATCTTATTTGTTGCGTATTGTCATAGTGTAAATTATTACATACTAGCTGTCCCGCACAACTTCGTCTGCGTAAATTTTCCCCCTTTTTTTATCCTATGTTACTTCTAATACCTCCAAGAATATGTGTAGGTACAAAGTTTCATGATGATCGGTTAAGTAGTTTTCGCGTGAAAGCGTAACAAACAAACTTATATTCACATTTATATATTAGTAGGGAATTGTTTAATAATATCACAAAATGGTTATCAGCAAAATCCGCTCTTTAGTGTTTCGTAAATTTGTAAGTGTTTATTGATTTATTTTGCTTACCGTACACCAACTTATACAAGGTGTAAATTAATACCTGTCCTACATGAAAGGGTAGGTAACAATGCTAAAAAGGTGGAAAAAAAATTATATCCGTCAAAATATTTTTTTAATGAATATTAAAATTTGCGATTTAAGTACCCAATTGCATAGCTTTTATAGCGGGCTATGAGCGCGGCGACCGAATCAAGAAATTCCGTAACGAAAATAAAATCTAACACCCCCCCCATTCTGCCTGCCATGTAGATCGGCCGAGCGTTCGCTTAACGTATATGTATATGGTACGACTGTACGAAGCTCGCACGGATCGAGACGAGCTGCTCCGAAATGTAATGAAAAAAAAAAATAACTTATGCATTAAAAAAAAATATATATGTATTTTTTATTTAAAATATATTTTTGTTGTTTTTTTAGTTGATAAAAAATGCAACAGCTTTACCGCGGCAGTCCCCGAGTGCCACACATTTTATTTTTTTTATTTTTTTCATAATCAATTTTCACTGTGTTTGTAACTTAGAATTACATACATTATACCTACAACATTACATTAAAAATCAATAATAATCATAATATACAAGAATAATAATTTAAAATGTAACTATACACAAGAATTCAAGGACAAACAATACAATTAACACCAATAAGACGTCATATGACCCCATGGAACAGAAAAAAATCTGTTCCGTGTGTGACCCCCAAGTCTGCCACAGAGTAAAGACATTAGTCCAACAGGTAGGCTTTTAGTTGCGATATAAATTTATTAGAATTATATACAATTTCCTATATGTAAGTAGGCAGTCTATTGAACAACTCAACTGCTTGATACTTAGACCAATACTTAGTTATATTTAATTTAGGAACTATTTTATTGGTTACAGCTTTGCGCATAATTAAGGTACTTTGAGGGTTTTTCTTCGTTATCCTTTTTTACCCGATGTAAGTATGTGTGTTCCTTTGTGGCACTATACAGACCAAACGCGTCGGCCGATTTTGATGATTCAAACCTCAATCGATTCGTAATAATGCAATCGTCACTAAACTAAAGACATGACAGCAATTAAAATTCAAAATGGCAACTACCAGACGCCATATTGTGATAGAGAAAAATAATAAAGTCGATTATAAGGGAGGGATCCCACCACCCACCCTCTATCTGTGAATCACCACGATTGAAGTAGTAAGGAAATGCCCTTAATACAACAATCGAAATAGATTGAATTTTCTTTGTTGCAGGTCTCTCTTTTTGAGTGCGGTCTGTCAATCTATTTCGATTGTTGTATTAAGGGCATTTCCATAATACAACAATCGAAATAGATTGACAGACCGCACTCAAAAAGAAAGAAATAGATTTTGATGGATTTCCGCCATGTAACGCCTGATTCAATCGGTTATCATAAATAAAGTCAACAAACAATGTCATGTAGGGTATCACAGTGTAGGTATTTTAAAATCATAATGAGGTTTCTTAATTAATTATTCACTTGAACCATTTAGGTTATATAACGATTTAAAGTTTTTTACCAACTATTTTCACTCAAATTTTCAGTGGTTACAATCAGGGCTCGGAAACCGGTTAAATTTCCAAACCGGTTTTGGTCATTGACCCCGAACCGAAATGAATTCAGGTTAAGGTTATCTTTACCGGTTATTTACCGGTTAAAGTGGGAAAACCGGTTTTTCACAAATTCCGATACTGTTCAGCGAAATAAACCGGTTAATTTGAGTTTCAAGGACATAAGTGAGTACGCGTATCTGTATTAATTTTTTGAACCGAATGTTTCGTCTGTTTAGTCAACGTTCAGATTCACAGAGTATTTTGTATATGTTTACATTTGTATAGTTAAACATTTACGTTTGCGCATTGAATCATAATAATAATTGAGTGAAATTGTGAATATCAGTAGTTACATTTCTTAACATACAAAAATGCTATAAATTCTTATCAACGAATGAAGTCTTACCGGATAGTCAACCGCTTTTTCTTGGTGTTGCCGAAAATATACTTTCTGATACAGATGATAGTAAGTAAACATACAGTGAAATAAAGTAAAACAATTGAATTAAATCTAAAAAGTAACATATCTATACTAATATTAAAAAGCTGAAGAGTTTGTTTGTTTTAACGCGGCAATCTCAGGAACTACTAGTTCGTTTTTTTTTTTTTTTTATAATGAAGTATCTATTACAATACTTTATATAGATTACAATCTGGCCCTAAAGACTAATGAGTAATTTAATTATGACCTAAATTGCTATAAGGACTTAAATCTAAGAATGTGTCCAATAACACTTATCTTATTGTCTCTATTACATATGTGAAGTCATTTTGTTCATGTGTTCTTTTACGTTGCACTTACACTACATTTAATATGTCACTGTTACACTCCACTAATTCAAACGGCTTCAGCCGTTTCAATCTTCTTTTTAACTCAGTGGTATCAAGGAGCTGGATTACCTCGACATTCACGTGTTGTTAAAGCCTGCTTTGATGTGCTTCAGCAATTTTTTGTATAACTGTCTCTATGTCATCCATTTTAAGGTCCCGGTGGAGATCACTGTTTCTTAAGTACCAAGGGGCGTTGACAATATCCTTGAGCACTTTGTTCTGGAATCTTTGTATTATTTGTCGATTGCACTGAGCGGTACAGCCCCAAAGCTGTATACCATAAGTCCATACTGGCATTAACACCTGTTTATATAGCAGGACTTTGTAGTATACTGAGAGGGAAGAGTGTCTTCCCAGTAGCCAGTACTTCTTCTGGTAGCGTAGGGATAGCTCTTCTCTTTTTTTCTTGACATGTGCTTTCCAGCGTAACTTTGCGTCAAGCGTCATACCGAGGTACTTAGCTGTATTCGAGTAGGGTATTGGTTGGTATAAGCACCGGGCAGTATTGACCTTTTTTATTTGTGAAGTCAACGTGAACGGACTTACTCTCATTAAGTTTTATTCTCCATTTTGTCGTCCACTCTAAGACTTGGTTGATGGCTACTTGAACCTTTTCTACTGATTCGTTGTGGGTATTTCCTACTTCTATGATGGGTGTATCGTCAGCAAAGATTGCAATAGCATTATTTTCGAGCTCTGGAATATCACAGGTGTATAAAAGGTACAGGACCGGACCTAGAACACTGCCTTGTGGAATTCCAGCTTTTATTTCTTTATTTTTAGAACAAACATCCTCTTGGCGTATTCGAAATGCTCTACTAGAAATGTAAGATTCTAGGACAGTAGCAAATTGATCTGGTAACATTGTTTTCAGTTTATATAGCAAGCCTTCATGCCAGACTTTATCAAAAGCTTGTGCCACATCGAGTACTATAACGTAAGGTAGGATGGCCCCCAGCCAGGTCCGACGACCTAAATAAGGTGGCTGGGATGGACTGGATGCGGAAGGCAGAGGACCGGCTGTTGTGGCAAAAATTAGGAGATGCCTATGTCCAGTACTTGCGAGCTATACCGGTAACTTTAGTTCTTTGTCGGATGACCTTATTGCGCGTTTTATCCTCCCAAGCATACGTCGCTCCATAGCCCGCTGCACAATTTTGTTTTTTTTTGGACTAACTCAACCGTAATAAATGACTTGGCACCGTAGGTCATAACAGGTAGGACGCACTGGTTACGTTGATCCTTCAGGCATTGCGGTTAAGGCGGAGTGAAAACTCGACGAAGTTTGCTAAACGCTACCCAACCCAATTGAATCCTTCTATCGACTTCTTGTTCGAAGTTGCTTTTACCAAACTGGAAACAATTCAAAGTCACGTTAAAGTAACCTACGGCCGAGACCCACACATCTAGAGGCTCCATTTAGGCTGTGCAGCATTTCGCTGAGCTGCTCCAGCGACTGCGCTACTACGACAATATGGTCGGCAAACCGAAAGTGTGAGATTTACTCACGGCTTATGTTTATGAAATATCCAGTCCAATCAAGTGTCTTGAAGATGTCTTCGAGAGCGTAGGTGAACAGTTTCGGGGATATGACGCTCTATTGAATTCGTCTTGCAGTCATGTATGGATGTGGTCCACGGTATTGAAGCCTTGTCGAAACCCGGCTTGTTCCGGGGGCTGGAACTCGTCGAGTTTTCTAGAGAGGATTGGTGATCACTCTCGAGAACAACTTGTAGACGTGGCTCAGGTATGTGAGATAGGTCTGTAGTTCTTCAGCAAGGGGTTATAATTTTTTTAAGAACAGAGCCACGCACTCCCGCTACACGTTTGTGTTAAGCCTTGGTGGATGACGGAGTTAAAGAGATTTGCTAGCTCTTTCAGGACTGGGGACTCCCACCTGCTCTCAAAAGCTCTGTAGTGATTCTGACATCACAGGGCACTTTGTCATTCTTAAGTTGCTCGAAAACTGCCCCGACCTCGCCCTGGTCGACATCCGATATGCACTCGGTATAGTGGCACGTGAGTGGGGTTCTGTGATCAACGACGCTAAGTCCCATAGGTTTAGCCATCCGTGATGCATATATGTCCATAAAAACTCTCGATTTCCCCAATTATCTCCAGCCTTGAGGTTTTACCACTCACTGTATTTAGTATTGTCAGACAGGGTCTGCCTAGCTGCTGTGAGAAAACTTAAGTGCCTCTATTTCGATCGATCGCCGTCTCAATGTTGCGAGTGCTGTAGCGTAGGTGGTCAGGTCATGTCAGCTTCCTGATCTTCAGGTTTATGGCTCTCATATCTGACAAAGACATCTGCGTGTCTCGTCTTACCCTCATTAGTTCAAGGATCTCGAGTGAGAGTTCGGACTCCCTTTTTTCGCGTTTTCCGGGAAACAACTTCCGAGATACATCCTGTAGCGTTTTGACCAGTGTCGGTTTTCTCGTTTGTGTTTCCAGCGATGCGAAACGGTTTTGAACTTTTCGGGACATGAGGCTATCTGGGGGGCAGTAGGTCGGAGAAAAGGCCTCATTATTTGGAGTCTTTTGACCTTGAAGCTAATAATTACAGACCCTCGAACCAATATGTGATCGCTGCCAGTATTGAGCCTGTTGATCACCGAGACGTCTCTAATTATTTGCAGCTTGTCCGTAATGATGAAATCTATCTAGTTTCTTATTACACCATCTGGGCTTTGCCATGTCTACTTTCTGTGAGGCTTCTTCTTAAAGAAAGAATTCATTAAGAAAAGCTCCGACGACTGTAGAAAATTAACGAGCATTTGGGCCCTGTGATTTCTGCGTCCTACGCAGTTAGGTCCAATTTTCGTTTCGCCGCGTTTTTGTACTCCCACATTAGCATTGAAATCTCCCATAACAACGTTTTAGTGAGCTTTTGTATCCTTTCATCATCGTCCACTTTAACGGATTCGTCTGTAGACGCAACAGTAGATATATTAAATGATTCATGTCTCACAAAATTTTGTATTTAGTGATACGTATGTAAGTTCCGCTGGCCAAGTAGTAATGTAGTGACCATGTAATAATTCAAAACTTAATTTCGTAATTGGTTAGCATTTCTAAAGAAGTTCTAGGCTTATTAGTTCGTAAACTTTAACGATTTGTACACATTATGGAGTTTTATAAGCTGCGGGTTTTAATCGCGTATATGTTCAATAATGAACTGATTGAACTACACGAACCACAGATCCTCTCCACTGACCGTCACTACTACTCCCGCATGGCGCGGGCAGAGGTTAAAATAAAAAAAACACGTCAATTTCAACCTAGAAGATGGATATCGTTTCTCAACATCGTAAAATCCCGCGATGATTAAGTGTACACACCGTCGAAACAAATATTACACGCCAGTGTGCAGATGTCGTTAGTGTTGTGTGTCGAAGTACCGACAGTTTCGTAATAGTGAGTGATAAAAATCAAGCGAGGGTAGTTTCCGGAACCCGCGCTTTACGGAGGCGTGCGTGGTGATTACAACCTTTCATCAAAAATTTCGATTTATTGGTCTCTTAATTTTAAGCGAACATAGATTAAATCTTATTTTATTTTCTTTTTCCCATGATGAATATACACACAATTAATATAACTAACCTACACTAAATAACGGCCGCACGCTTGTAGTTTTGCAGGGAACATGATTTAACACGACGCACGACGACGGTCTAACTCATACATGTGGGAAAGAAAAAGTACTAAGTTTCAATGACGTGAGGTCGAGACCGAACGACCGTGCCTTGCGTCACGCGAATTTAACCGGTTAATTCAGCTCACATTATCGGTTAGCATTACGCTCTCTGTTTTAACCGGTAATCAAAATTATTTCGTTATGATTACCGGTATCTTGATTAACCGGTTAATCGATGAGCACACCTTAAACCGGTTTTATTAACAATAATAACCGCTATTTATAAACCGGTTCCGAGCCCTGGTTACAATTATTACGTTACGTTTAGTCTTACAACTAAGCACTAAAAGTAATAAATAAAAAAATAAATCTAAAGAATCAAAAAACCTCACTCTTAAAAAAGATTAAAACAAGATAACCTTAAATCATGCAGTCGGAGGCATCTATGAATCCCAGTGGACTTACTAAAATGCCTTCGACTTGTTTCAATATATTTTAAGCAGGCGGGTTTTTTCTGTTAATTTTGTTTTTAATTTTAATTTGTGTTATGACACATATCACTGCAAAAGGTTCGTTATAAAGATAACTTAACCTGTCCGTGCGATCCCCTAAGGTTCACTCTGAAAATCAGCGCTGTGATGTGGTTCGCCGCAACCACAGATAATATAATACTATACTAGTAGCCGCAACACAGCAATACGCTGAGTATGGATCTATCTGTCGCAGTTTCCTATGATAAGCTAGATTTATGTTTAGATTTAGATAATTGCAAATGTATTATAAATGTATCCTAAACTTCACAGAGCATATACTTCAAGAACATCAGAGCTTATACACATTATCTATACTATCTATACTAATATTATAAAGCGGAAGAGTTTGTTTGTTTGTTTGTTTAAACGCGCTAATCTCAGGAACTACTGTTCCGATTTGAAAAAATATTTTTTTGTTGGATAGCCTATTTATCGGGGAAGGCTATAGGCTATATAACATTGCGCTACGACTAATATGAGCGGAGTAGCGACGTGAAATGTTGCAAAAACGGGGAAAATTTACGCATACGAAGTTGCGCGGGACAGCTAGTATGTAGATATATTATATCCAGATAAACTAAACAGCTTGTGTTAGGAGTGGGTTCACGTCGGTAGTACAATGGGTCGGATTCGAACCCGCGACCTCACGATTGCTAATCCGATGGTTTTTCCATTAGGCTGCCGCCGCTTCCTCGAAGTCCCAGAGACCATAGAAAATATACCATAGGCACAGATAATATAATACTATACCATAGGTATCTACAGGCAGGCCTACGGTTTTCTGTAGACGCCCGTTGTGCCGGATATAAGGGGAGCTTGAACCAGATAGGGCTGTTGTTGCATCACTCACACGAATGGAATAGGGTGAATGGTGATTGATTTAGGGGGGGTCTTGAGAGCCCTAGATCCACTCTAGGTCCACACTAGATACACAGGCCTCTGTGCCGCGGTGGGACTGTGTCCGACTGCTACGCAAGAGGTCGTGGGCTCGATCCCCACATGGGGACACCTTGTGTGATCCACAAATGGTTGTTCCGAGTCTGGGTGTACTTTGTGTCCGTGACTTGTATGTTTGTAAAGTCCCTCGCGAAACAGGGCTACTACGGGAGTTGTCTTTAAAAAAAACCTGAAGACCACTGGACGCCCGCACGATTTTTATTAGGATATTGCGTTACTAATTTAATCTTAGGCATTGCCCGTCAATGATCCCCTGCTTTTCCTCTCCTAGCTACAGCCCTGGGTACCTACTGTATCTATAGTCAGCAGTGAGACTGTATGAATGTAGACTATGTACAGACATAGACCACATTATTTCGGAGTCCTTATTCACAATTTTTATTTGATGTTCGTGGCAAGCCCGTGCGATCTGGCGGATGCATGGTGCGCTCGAAGATGTCCGCCGCCCATTAAGGCATTTCAAAGCACAGCTCTCTATGTACCATTATGACAAGATTTTGACAGTTCGCACGGGCTTGCGACGAACACATAAAAAAAGATCGTGATTATGAACCCGAGTCGGCAACCAAAGAATGACTAGGAGGTATATACATCTGATATTAGCAACTACTTATCATCACGCAAGTCATTAACTTGTTTGTAACATTATTAAAATAATAAAAAAAAAACAAATAGCTATGCCTATACCTATTAATTTATTAATTCTAGGGAAATATGGGTAACTTTCAGCTGATAATAAGTAATAAGAGTACGTGACGTGATAGCGATATCATCTGCGCAAGTGACAACGTTGCCAGGATGTAAATTTTAACAAATTTTGCGTTATTTTACTTTTCGTTTTTCTATATTACTTTTTTGTTTGAAAAGAATGGAAAAGGTTGGAGGAGGCCTTTGCCGGGGGTGCTAAGTGTCGGAAAACCTCCTCGTGGTGCACCCTGGGCAACGTGTGCCGGTGGATTCGCGGCGTTTCGCGAAACCACCGTCACACGGCTAATGTTCTGGCAGAGTAGGGGGTGGCCCATTCCTGGGCTGCCCGGAGGACGGGCTTGACGTGCACTCACACTGCCGTCGAGCGGGCGGGGAGATCTTCTTTCTGCCACCGTCGGATATCGCAATCCCGATTAGGAGTGTCGTGGCCACGTCTCACGGCTCCGAGCGGGGGCGAGGGTCTTGGCTTGGTCGCCTGGGCTGCGAGGATGACAACCTCTATAAAAAATCCCCGAATCCTGTGTTGCGGAGCGTGACCAGAGGATGCATGGCCGATGGGATGTTCGGTTCCAAGCGCTACCCCCAGCTGGGGCACCTGCGGACCCCCCAGTTGGGATACAAATTTACGCTTACCCGGGTACAGGGGGCACTGCCCGGGTGGACCTTTATTTCCCCCATACTCGTGGGATCAGTATGGACAACAGTAAATTAAAAAATATGTTTAACAAGAGGAGCGTAACGCTACTGGAGAAGGAGAAGGAGAAAGAGAAGGAGAGAGAGGTGGAAGAAGTACGGCGAAGGAGCGCCGGTAGCTTGCCCTTAGAAGCGGCCGATTCCGGCCGGCTAGGCGGTTCGAGGATTTCAGTGACTTCTGCGTCACTGGAGAGTTTGTTGTGCTCGGGCCAGTTCGGCTCCGAATCGTCTCTTAGGATGGATGGGTGGATCAGGCATCGGTCCAGACGCGCTGACGGCTGATGGTCGTCGCGCTAGACAGCAGAAGCGCGGTGCTTCTCCTGGAGGCGGTGAGAACCTTCCTGAGGTTGACGTTGGAGTCCCTAGGAAGGTTCACTCTTCCCAAAGAGGTGGATCTGTGGCGAGGTTCGCTCGCCCAAAGACACCCGCTGCAAAGACGGCTGCAAAAACAACGCAGGTCGCAACAACGTGTGGCCTTTTTTCTAGGCGGGAGGCCTACAACCGAGGCCGCACAGACGGAGAATTAGTCGCTGAGGACCAAGTCCAGCAACTAATGGACGGGCTCCACTCGTCGGGAGGGGCAAGTGCCCCGAAAACCGTGACGGAGCTCGTGGAATCGGCGACTGCTTCAATAGCGGTAATTGCGAAGGTTGCATCTAAAAGTAAAAACCTGAAGGGCACCTTCGCAAAAGGCTTGAAGGAGTCAGCCTCCATTCTAAAGGAGGTGGTAGATACGTTCTCCGATCGCTGCGTTGAGTTGCGGGCCAATAGCTCCCGCTTAGAGGCTGAAGTTAGGGCGCTCCGCGCCGAGCTTACGCAGTTGCGGGCTGAATTGAACTCGGCCAAGGCCGCCGGTTCTGTCCCGGCCAGGGTGGACGCTGTGCCAACAGGTTCCGTCCTGAATGTGCCAGCCCAAGCCAGAGAGCTGTCGCCTAGCGATTCCTTCACGGAGGCGCAAATGCGACAGCTCACTATCCTATTCGGGAGCCTCATGAACGCGCACCTTGAGGGCATCAAGGCGCGTCTGCCCGCGGAGCCAAGCTGTCGGCCGCCGCTCGCAGTGCCCAAGTCGAAGCCTCCTCAGGGGCCACCAATGGGGCCGCCACCACCCCGTACAGGGGGACGGGCCGGGTCTTTTGCAGCAGCGGCTGCCTCAAGACCGGTTGACCAAGGTGTGCGGCCGCGGAGGGGAGTTTCCAAATCCCCGCCGCAGCGTGCGCCGAGAGAAGCCGTTATGGATGCTTCATGCGCCACAGCGGCTCAGGTCCATCGCCCGGCGCCTGCGCCTGCTCCCGCCACCACCACCTCTTCTGAGGAATGGCAAACGGCGGGGAGCAAGAAATCGCGGCGCCGAAAGAAGCAGAGAACCGCTGCCGCCTCCTCTGTGCAGGAGGTCGCTGCCGCTTCCACTGCGCGGGAGACCGCTCCGGCGAAAAGAGGCAGGAAGAGACCAAAGCTCTCTCCGCCGAAAACAGCCGCCGTCCTTGTGACGGTGTCGCCGGAGGCGGAGAGCAGAGGCGTTACCTACGCCAGCCTCTTTAATGATGCGAAGATGGCTCTTTTAGCTGCTGGGGGCGTAGAGGTCAGGTTCCGCCGCTCACAGACTGGGGCCCGGCTTCTGGAAGTTCCAGGTGCAGAGGGCGCAAAAAAGGCCGACTTAGTAGCGGAAACGCTTCGGCGTCTCGCGGGAGGCGAGGAAGGCGTAAGAGTCGCCAGGCCGATGAAGTGCGCGGAGTTGCGCGTCTCCGGCCTGGACGACTCTGTAACGTCCGAGGAGGTCCGGGAGGCAATAGAGCAGAAGGCTCAGTGCTCTCCCGGAACGGTGAAAGTCGGCGTCATCCGCCCCGGCCCCGGCGGAGTTGGTGCGGCATGGGCGCGTTGCCCCGTCGCCGCGGCCAAAGTCTTGGCAGAGACAGGTCAGCTCCTCGTGGGCTTCTCTGCCGCGAGGATCACCATCCTCGAGGCGAGGCCCACGAGGTGCTACCGGTGCATGGGCGCGGGACACTTGCGCCCGCAATGCACCAGCAGCCTAGACTGCAGCGCACTCTGTTTCCGCTGCGGTCAACCGGGGCATACGGCAGCGGGGTGTTCTGCCGCTCCCCACTGCCCCGTGTGCGCGGCGGGCAACCAGCCCGCCGACCACATGATGGGAAGGGCAGGCTGCAAGCCCCCCAAGGCTACAAAGCCCCCCAAGGCTGTCAAGCCGCCCTCGGGGACGGGCCGAGCTGCGGCCGACCTCAGCACCCAGGCTCCGGTGCGGATGGAGGAGGGTGAAGACGAGGCGCCTTCTCAAGCCTCTCCACCCTCCACCTAACGGACTCCCTTAGACGTGCTCGCTCCTCGCCCCTGTCGTCAGTGATAGGGGTACCGGATGCGTTGCACGCTAGGGGGTCCAGGACGCGGTCGCACCCTCCTGCGGGAACTTCATCTCGTGGGGGGAGGCGGCGGGGATAGTCTGCCCCGTCGCCGGTGAACCGGGCGACGTCGAGGCGCAGTCGCGCGTGACGTCGCTTGGTGGGGCTGTGGGCGTGATGGACGGGGAAGTTTCCCACGCTTGCGGCCTTTCGCGATGGCGGCGTTCTGTGTGTACCCAGGACGCCGCAGGAGCAGGAATGCCCGATGGGGCTATGCCGCTGGGTGGGTCGCCGAAGAATAGCAAATTCCGGCGGCCTATCCTATTTTTTAGTGGGGGCAGGTCCCACACTACCTCCAGCGTCTGCCCCGGGTGCTGGAGGTGTGCGTTCAGGCATTTTTTACGGCCATAAAAAAAAAAAAAAAAAAAAAAAAAAAAAAGGCCTTTGCCGATTGGCAAACAGATCTAGGAAAGATTACCAAACAACAGATAATTAATTAAATTTTACTTAGTTTAAAAGTTTATTGTTATTATACCATAAGTTAAAATGTAACCAGCTAAGAGACCTGAATAAAAGGCTATATTATTATTATTATTATGTATGTCGTTTCCATATCACGGGACTATGGAGTCCCGGTCATTTGGGAGGCGTGCGTGGGGCCGAAGCCAACACGTAGAGGCCCGTTAGACACTTTAATCTAAAGGCTATGTGACACAAACCGGCGAATATCGTTGTATACACTATATAAATGTACCCAACGACATTCCCCGGTTAGTGTAAAAACTATTATCATAAAGTGGTAGCTAAGAAACTGGGTTATGGAGGTGATGTGTTAGTGGAATGGTTAACTGGTACTATTGAAGGACTATGGCGCCTGCCCTGCAAACACATGGTAAAAACACACGGACAAATGGGCAGGCGGTGACTCGCCACTCACTAGATGGGCCCCCTTCTGGCCGCCACAGGCATACAGCCAAACAGGCGACAGGGAGCAACATGGGTGTGAGCAGCTTGGGGTGTCGAGCGGTGCGGCGCCGGTTTCACCATCACGAAGAAGGCCCGTGAGCGGGTTTCCCCGTAGTTATGCCCTTGAAAATGACACTTCCACCCCCGAGCGTACAAGCTCTGGCGACCTCCCTCTGGCCGGCCGGTTAAGACAAGACAGAGTTGAGAGTCCTGCGGGCGCTCTTGGTGTTCCACTCCCGCCGGCCAGTGAAGGCAAGCGGGAGACGAGGCCCTGACCGACTCTCTGAGGTATCGGGACCGCAGTGTCGCCACGCACATTCAGCTCGCCACAAAGCTGCCCTGCGGTTTGTGTACTCTTATTTCACCCTCATGAGACATTTTTTATTGGTGTCATAAGGATTTCAAGAGCTGCCACTATGCCCTCAGAGTGTTGCGTTAATCTCATATAGGGAGACAACGACTAGCCCCGAGGGGTTTATTATTATTATTATTATTATATTACTTTTTTGTAACATGTATTGTGTACATTTCTTAACAACACCTTGGTACAAAACACAACCGATCCCAAATTAGGCAGCATTCAAGCCGACAACTGTGAAACATACTTATGTTAGGGTGACCGTATGAGCTATTAACGTCAGTAAACGTCAAACAAATCATGTCATGGCGGCCATGTTTAAAATGAGTCAATAGACTTGCTATTTAATTAAAACAGATGTTAGTTCAACGGAAATAAATAAGTGATTTAATAATTCTCCTACATTTGTCGGATAATATATGCGATCATATCGATTTTTATATATTAGATTTATAACTAACTAGATGTACCTAGTTTGTTATAAATCTAATTTATGAAAATCTCATGTCACGGTGTTTGTGGTCGAACTTTTCCGAAACCGGCTCGACCGATTTTAATGTTTTTTTTGTATAAGTAAATAGTAACTGGACGACCAATCGGTATATTTAAGGTTCCGTAGCCAAAATGGCATAAACTGAACCCTTACAGTGTCTCTTATAGTCTGTTTGTCCGTCCGTGTGTCAGAGGCATTTTACTTAAAGACTATACAATGAATATATTAAATTAAATTTGGTGAAAAGGTGTCTTGTAGTAGGCGCTACTTAGTTTGATAGCTAAATAATAAATATATTATTCGACAGGCCTTTAAAAATCATGTTAGGTTTCAAAGAAACTTTTTTGATTAAGTAAAAATTTTTGGAAATAATCGCACCGAAAGTTGCATAAATTGTGCCCTTATCTTTTGAACTGTGTGAACAAAAAAATATAGTAATTTTATAGGCATTTCTTGCCAATGACTTTATTATAAATGGAATAATTGTCGATTTTCGTCATGGACGGATATACAAGAAAATGGCGTAAGTGCCATGAACATACGCTCTTCTGCTGGTGCAATTATTGAAAACGGATTTTTTACGGCTACGGTTGCGGGACCCTACCTAACCCCTGAGTAGTACATCGTGTACTTATTTTGGACATTATATTTTTCGATCTTTTGAATAAATGAGTATTTTTAGAAATAATCGCTAAGAAAATTGCATAAATTGTGACCACCCTTAGGTATCTTTTGAACAGTGTGATCAAAAAATATTAAAAAAATAAAAAAGGTGGTGCTTAACAAATACTTCAAACTGTAATTATTTCGGACATGATCGGATATACCGCCAAGCGCATTCACTAGTCGCCAACCTCAAACCGGCCGAATTACGTTGATCGAACTGTACCCCGACACCCGCTTTTTCTCCTCATACGAGTAACTTTTGACTAACACTCCTGGCAACACTGTCCAACAGTACGCAAGTACACACGTGTCTATCTCTGTATATAACAAGACTACAATACGCTGCAGCGGCTCAGTTGTCTATTGACGATCCTAGTGACCGCATTTAAAACGGTTTGCTGTCAACATGGTGATTAAAACGATCATTTTTGCCGCCCTGGCTATCGGTAAGTGATTGAAAAGTATTATTTACCCTTTAAAAGATTTTCTAAGAAGATTTGGCCTAGTTAACTTTGGTTTTTATAGCCTACTATCTTTTACCGTGGTTTTGGCCTGTTTATATTTGATTTTTAATGTCTAACCCGCAACTTTGTTTACGTAATTTTTCCCGTTTTTGTAACATTTTTCTGGTCTGCTCCTATTGGTCGTAGCGTGATGTTATATAGCCTGCGACACTCACAAATAACGTGGTTTTCTATTGGTAAAAGAATTTTCAAAATCAGTTAAGTAGATCCAGAGATTACCCCCCTACAACCTCACAAACTTTACCTCTTTATAATATTAGTATAGATGTGCTATTCTGTAGGTATGTATAAACTAATTTACTGTAAAATTTTATCAAAATCCGTTCAGCAGTTTTTGTGATACAGGGCAACAGACATCTCCTTATTCTTATACATATCACGAACTTTCGCAATTAATATTTCTTGTTATACTATAACATTGTACAGTTACAAAAATCAGTCCAACAAGCGAGAACAAACGTCCTGCCATCCTCGCAAACTTTCACGTTTATAATATGAGGATTTTTCTAACAAACCTACCCGGCTTTTCTCGAATGCAATTATACCTAAGTAGGTACAACCATCACATTTTAAATTAACATTTAAATTAATAATTATACTATCTAAATTGAACCAAGTGGTCCGAGTTTCAATGTCTGTGAGCGATGCCTGTATGTTGCTCGAACGCGTTTATAATAAGCCTACCTTCTGTACTTTAAGTTTTTTGTTTTCGTCGTCAATCTCCCCATTTAAAATGAAATAAACTGCCCGAAGTCATACCAGTATTTAGCGGCGGTAGCCTAATGGCTATAGGGTCGGCCTCGCAATCGTGAGGTCGCGGGTTCGAATCCTACACATTATACTGCCAACTTGAACTCACTCCTTTTTTTTTTTTTTTTTTTTTTTTTTGGTCTGGCGGGAAAAATTCCTGACGAACACCTCCACCGTCCGGGGAAGACGGTGGAGGTAGTGTGGGGTTTGCACCCACTAAAAAACCCGCCGTGTATCGCTCGCCACCTTCGCGGACGGGCCGCCGGAATGTGTTATACCGTCGGCGGCCCGCCCAGTGGCAATGCCCGGACGCGATGTTGTAGCGTTCCGGGCATTTCACACCTACGCGGCTCCTGGATACACACAGGGCGCCGCGCCTCCACGGAAGGCCGCGGGCGAGGCAGATTACCCCGTACGCCCGCCCGCAGCCCCACCTAAGGCGGCATCAGGCGCAGATATGCGCGCCGACGCCGCCCGGTTCGCCGGCGACGGAGCGGATCCGCCAGGGAGCTCTCTTCCCTGACGCGCTCCGCCGCCTCCTTCTGCGAGATGATGTCCTCACAGAAGGATGCGACCGCATTCCACGACCCCTCGCTCCGGACCATGGACAGAACCACGGCCGGCAGCGAGAGGTCACTTCCGACCACTGCGGTGAGAACTCGACGTTGCCCCTCCCAAGCTGGACAATGCTGGAGGGTGTGCTGCGCCGAGTCCTCACCGCAGTCGCAGTGGTGGCAGGCGGGACTCGGTTCCCTCCTAGCAACCGCGTGCAGGTACTTCCCGAAGCACCCGTGCCCGGAAAGGACCTGCACCAGCCGGAAGGAAAGGGTCCCGTGCTGCCGCCCTGCCCACTCCTCCAGGACCGGCTGGAGCGCCTCCACGGTTCGAACACCTGCCCGTGGAGCCTCCAGCTGGCCCTGCCACCGGGCCATGATTGCCCGGTGGGCCTCACCGCGCCAAGCGCGTAGCTCCTCAGGCAGGGGCACCGAACCCCCTGCCCGAACAGCCACCGCCCGCCGATACACTTCGGCGAGCACTTCCGCCTCCAAATCCCACGGGGGTGTGCCGGCCAATGCGCACGCCGCCTCTGCAGACACCGTGCGGTATCCACGTATGGCCCTGACCGCCATGGTCCGCTGGGGTCTCCCTAAGCGGAAACTTGAACTCACTCCTAACACAAGCATTGAGATTAGCTGGAGGGGTAAACCCTCCAAATAGCTTTAGATTTTTTAGTTTTTTTGACTGTCTCTCTGGGGTATTACTAACTTTCTATTGGTTAAACCAAATACGTACGGTGAACAGAAAAACAATTATTCAAATCAGTTACAGTCGTCTCAATGTAAGTTAGCCGAATTGAATTTGGCGACAACGACAAGTGGTTGCTCAGATGGATTTTTTGGAAGTAAATGGTGACAGGAAGCTGGTGGCGGGGGCGGTATCTAAACATGATCTAAACAAAGAGAATTACAGATGCAATTACGCATTACATTGTCAATTATAATAGTATTACTGAGTCGTGTTTTTGTGATTATTTTTGTAAAAAAAATGTTTTTCAAGCTTTCTTTAGTATTTACTGTACTTAACTGTTATATTTTAGTTTTTTTTATATTGTTAAATCAAAATTGTGTTAGTATTTTTAGTCGATTAAACATAATTAATCGTTTTCGTTAGTCATTTTAGGGTCGCATCTCTATGGCATGCAATCCAATCCGGCCAACTTAGCCTGTTGGTCTAGTGGTTAGCTGTAACACTGACTGCTAAGCCGTATGTCGTGGGTTCGATTCCCACTCAGGTTAAAACTTTGTGTGATGAGCACCATAGTTTAATCTGTGTCTGGGTGTTATTTACCTATGTGTTAGTTTTTTATCAGTTGTCTGGTTTCCATAGTATAATACAAGCTCGGGTTAGTTCGGGATCAGATGACGTTGTGTGAGTTGTCCCAAGATATTATTATTATTACATAGATTCAACCATGAGTCAACTGTAGGTAGGTTACCTAAGTAGTAGGTAGGTATCGGTTTTTTGAGTTTTTGCGAGGCTAATGAGTATTTATTTGAAAAAAGAAGGTTGACATTAAAAAAAAAAAAAAAATGAATAATATATTTAAAGATACCTACTTAAGAGATGTAAACCAAAGTCCTAGAACAAAATCTAAATCCTAAAATTGCCATTAAAACAAAAAAAAGAGAAGAAATAATAGTACTATTCCTTCTACTATACTATTATTCCTTTTTTTTTAAATGTCAACCTTTTTTTTCAAATAAATACTCATTAGATACCTATATTTTGCACATATGTTCCAGTTGTAAATACAGGAACAACATATTTTATTCTCTTGGACTTGAAACGTCAACGTGCAAAATAATGATTAGTGCATATTATCATAAATGTAATTACAATATTATTATAATAATTTATAATCAGTAAAACTAAAGATAACAATAATTGGCTGTCACTTAATAGGTTAATTGTGTCATACAACCAATTAGGTATAATTACTGTTTGACGGAATGAAAATGAATGGTTTCCCAGATGAATGGTGCCCAGTTTAAAAGTACCTATACAACACCTGAAATAATGGTCTAACCGATGGCGGTCACAGCGGCTAATCTCGTTTGAGACTAGCCAACTACGCAGAAGATATTATAGTGCACAAGTGTATGCGCAGACACAAGTGCACTCTCTATTCCCTCACTCTCATAGTCCGATGGGACAGAAACCGACACGAGCGGATAGAGATTAGGCGAAGGTAAAACTAACTTTCGATTAATTTAAGTCATCGACATATTTGTAAGCGTCTTCCAGACGGTTGGAAACGAGCCTTCCTGCCAAGGTGACCTTGCTGGTTTGCAACAGTGTAGACTGCTTTTGTAAACCAAATTACTTGGTACTTGATTTGCAACAGCCGTCTACACTGTTGGAAACAAGCAAGGTCACCTTGGTTGTTTGTTTCCAACCGTCTGGAAGACCTTCCCTCCTTGTAGAGAAAGCGTTTGTGCAATATGGCTAGATATCCTAGCTACGGCAATGAATGAAATAATGGAAGTTGCTTGAACTTGAAGCCATAATGACATAGGAACCTAAAGGGCTACTCTCTTTCTTTAAAACGAATGATGAATTTTTATTTGCTTAAATTTCATAAGTTTACGAGGACTATTCTAATTATTTTTTGGATAAGCACAAGAAGTTCGAACCCATAGACGATTTTCTAGAACGAGTGGATTAAATAGATGTTCCTGGCTCTCTATATCACCACCTCATCTTCGTTTTCATTGAATTAGAGTAGGCTCCTGATCTAAGCTACATTATTCCCTATATCACACAGGCAAAGCCGCAGTACTTTTGCCTAATAGGTCAAACTGCAATACTACCTGTCACTAAAGCCGGTAACTTCAAAACCAATGTAGTTAATGACGAATCATTCTTTCATGTTGTCGTCCATTACACAATAGCGATGTCGAGTTTAATTCACGGAAAAAGATAAATTGTACAATTATGTCTTTAACGCTTGATCTATCCTGTCTTCCGTCACAAATTAGATAGGAACAGATGTGCCGGTTTCCTACAAGGAGTGAAAACAGGCTCACGCAAACATAGACAAGCATATACACAAATCTCAGTTGAGCTCGCTCGAATCGTCAACCGTGTAGAAATCGCCGTTTGTGTGCGTGGTTTTTTTGTTGAGCTGTGAGCTGACTTTCTGTGCTTCCCTCTTATCAGCAGGGCCTATGAACTTTATATGAACCTATGAGTATGTTTAGTAGGTACATAAGATATTGATTCAACTTATAATCAATGTTTGTGAAACCATTTCTATATCAATTTATGTATGTAGGTATTGTTTATCGAATGTTGATAGCGAATGTCAAACTATTTGTTTTAATTATTAAACATCATGCAATGTTATTTTATTATATAATATAAACACTTATATGAATAACCAAGTATAGAGCCGGGTCTACACATTCATTTTGGAACGGCGTTCCAGGATCGTAGAGCGTGCGTTATCGAACTACGAGTATGTATTCGGATCGCATGCACCCAACCGACTGCGCATTTGGATCGCGCTCGCGATCCAAGCGCGCTGGATAGTCCGGTGCAAACCCGGTCCCTGTGTACCGAATGTCTTGTATTGTATTGAAGTCCTGCGCACGTCTCACACTTGGCTGGTATCGGGTAAAACGAAAATACACGGCCAATTGCCTCTTATACCATAATCAAATCCTGCATACGCCCCAGAACCTTGCTATTGATGTTCTTATGAATGTTCATTCTACATATAAACACTTCACATATAAATACTTTATTGAAATACTATCTGACATTTTTTTGGCATTCAGTAGGAGCTTATAATGTTCCATAAGTTTCAAATAATTTTCCTGGGAACAGTACACATTTGGCCGGTGTTTGGACGTTTTACATGTTTTTGTTAAAAATGAAATGTTTTCAAGATTCTAGCTCTAACAGTCTCTGAACTAAGCTGCGGACGGACGGACATGGTGAAACTATAAGGGTTCCGTGTTGCCATTTTGGCTGCGGAACCCTAAAAACTTGGTGTTCAATAAAAACTATTCGATCTTGTGATTTTTTATTTGATCTTGGCTAGGTGGCCCGCTTAAGAATAGTGCCACCCCATCTCTTCCCGTGGGTGTCATCAAGGCGACTAAGGGATTTCACACCCTCAATTTTAAAGCCTCACTGCGATCGCCAACCAGTTTGCCAAGCGTGGCAATTTTGGCAATTACCAACAGGATCTAATAAGTAGATTCTACTGGGGAGACGCGTGCCCAGCAGTGAGACATCGTATAACTTGATGTCCGTTCTTGGGTCTTTTAAAAAAATCAAGAGCGTTTGTTTGTCGACTTTTGTACAAGACTTACACAGTGTCTAACTAACCATATGTGTAACAGATACGAACAGTTAGAACTGGGCACTCAACTCGTTCCCCTCTTCCGGCGAGGCGGCCCATTTATCAATTTACTTGATCAAGACCATCGTCTGAACTCGTCCGCGACAGCTTGACCGCTGTCCCATGTATTATGAACAGTTTGAACTTATATTTTCATCGATATTATGCATTATTTACAATTAAGAAGCGTTTTGTATGTCAATTGTGTGGTAATGTCCTAGTTTAACTTGTAATAGCCTGTTCATCTATACCTACTTCTATACTTAGGTTGTGAGTTTGTGAGGTAAGGCAGGCGCAAAAGCCCCTTTTTAGATAATTTCGACACCGTACCAGTGTTTTGACTGGCAATTTTTTTTTTTTTAAAGACAACTCCCGCAGTAGGGTACAAGCCCTGTGTTGCGGGGGACTTAACAAACATACAAGTCACGGACACAAAGTACACCCAGACTCGGAACAACAATTTGTGGATCACACAAAGTGGTGTCCCGTGTGGGAATCGAACCCACGACCTCTTGCGTAGCAGTCAGACACACTCCCACTGCGCCACAGAGGCAGACAGAATTGCACCGAGGCAGTGTTGGCTGGTGTACCAGTGTTGAATCAAATACTCCCCTCCACTGCCATGCAAGCGACTCGCACTTGGCGGGTTGGGGCACGTGCACAGTATTGGGGGTAATCTCTGGATGTACTGATTGATTTTGAAAATTCTTTTTCATAGGCCCAACGAAGTGGGCACGGGTCAGCTACTCTTGTCGAGTGAAATATTAATTGCAATCCCCCCCCCCCCCGTCCTCCGTTATCATACTGTCTCCGAACCTCTACCAGCAGAAACCTAAGTCTAGCTACGGCCCTGCTGGACATCCACCCAGACTAAGACAGGACTATCTATCCCAGATAGGTACAGTATCAAATACTTTGAAATCAATAAGGTATTCATGGTATGAATCCCACTTAGGTAGGTACTATCTTTATGGTATATTTTTGGCATTTTTTTTATCCTAAAATACTTTTCTATAGCGAAATGGGCATAACTTATAAAGGCATAACAATACATGTAGATACTTTGACATAATGTTTTAGTAGGACAAATATCGTTTAGACTTTATTCATTATTTTTTTTAAAGATAACTAGCTATGTGGAATTGAGTCCCACATTACTAGCAATCTTGTTAATCCCTCCAGTGAAGCTCAAAGGCTTGTGTTAGGAGTAGGTTCACGTGCGGACCATGGCGGTCAGGGCCATACGCGGATACTGCACGGTGTCTGCAGAGGCGGCATGCGCATTGGCCGGCACACCCCCGTGGGATTTGGAGGCGGAAGTGCTCGCCGAAGTGTATCGGCGGGCGGTGGCTGTTCGTGCAGGGGGTTCGGTGCCCCTGCCCGAAGAGCTACGCGCTTGGCGGGGTGAGGCCCACCGGGCAATCATGGCCCGGTGGCAGGGCCGACTGGAGGCTCCACGGGCAGGTATTCGAACCGTGGAGGCTCTCCAGCCGGTCTTGGAGGAGTGGGCGGGGCGGCAGCACGGGACCCTTTCCTTCCGGCTGGTGCAGGTCCTTTCCGGGCACGGGTGCTTCGGGAAGTACCTGCACACGGTTGCAAGGAGGGAACCGAGTCCCGCCTGCCACCACTGCGACTGCGGTGAGGACTCGGCGCAGCACACCCTCCAGCATTGTCCAGCTTGGGAGGGGCAACGGCGAGTTCTCACCGCAGTGGTCGGAAGTGACCTCTCGTTGCCGGCCGTGGTTCTGTCCATGGTCCGGAGCGAGGGGTCGTGGAATGCGGTCGCATCCTTCTGTGAGGACATCATCTCGCAGAAGGAGGCGGCGGAGCGCGTCAGGGAAGAGAGCTCCCTGGCGGAGCCGATCCGTCGCCGGCGAACCGGGCGGCGTCGGCGCGCACATCTGCGCCTTATGCCGCCTTAGGTGGGGCTGCGGGCGGGCGTACGGGGTAAATTGCCCCGCTCGCGGCCTTCCGTGGAGGCGCGGCGCCCTGTGTGTATCCAGGGGCCGCGTAGGTGTGAAATGCCCGGAACGCAACAACATCGCGTCCGGGCATTGCCACTGGGCGGGCCGCCGACGGTATAACACATTCCGGCGGCCCGTTCGCGAAGGTGGCGAGCGATACACGGCGGGTTTTTTAGTGGGTGCAAACCCCACACTACCTCCACCGTCTTCCCCGGACGGTGGGGGTGTTCGTCAGGATTTTTTCCCGCCAAAAGAAAAAAAAAAAAAAAAAAAGGAGTGGGTTCACGTCGGTAGTATATGGTAGGATTCGAACCCGCGACCTCACGATTGCGAGACCGATGCCTTAGCCATAGGCCGCCGCCGCATTTGGTCTAACTTTAAATCGCATGAAGTTTTAGCGCATAGTTGTGTCCGTTTAACAGTTATTAGGTATAACGGTAAAAAATACTACTACTAAATGGGTTATGAGCATGTCGGTTTAGCTCAGTGTAGGGTTCCTTAAATAAACCAACAAATGCACTACACACCTTGTGAAAAAATGTAACAGCAGAAGAGCGTATCCCCATAGGACTTACGTCCTTTTGTTGAGAAGTGTAGTTTTTCAGCAATATCTCAAACGATATAATTATATCCAATTACTAGCTGTCCCGCGCAACTTCGTATGCGTAATTTTTCCCCGTTTTTGAAACATTTCTCGTCGCTTCTCCGCTCCTATTAGTCGTAGCGTCGATGTTATATAGCCTATAACCTTCCTCGACAAATGGGCTATCCAACAAAAAAATAATTTTTCAAATCGGACCAGTAGTTCCTGAGATTAGCGCGTTTAAACAAACAAACAAACAAACTCTTCCGCTTTATAATATTAGTATAGATGTACATATTTATTAAGCGTAACTTTTGTAATTATTTTCATATTCTTTGGCCATACGGTTTAATAAATTTTTTTGATTCAAAATATTTTTATAAATAATTGCTTCAAAAGTTGCATAAATTGTGTCCCCCAACGTTTAATTATTTAAAAAAATATATTTAATCATAAAGTTTCTTAGAAACGATAAAGTGTTTTTTAAAAACCTGTCAAATGATGTGCCATACATTTGTTTTGTTTTTGAGTAAAATGTGTGTGGCATACAGACAGATAGTCAGGCTGACGGACATGACCAAACTATAAGGGTTTCCTTTTTGACATTGGCTACGGAAGCCTGAAAAGGATGTATCTACTATTTCCTTCTAAATTGTGACAGTAGGTTAAGGTGCGGCGGGGGTGACCCTTGTGGCCCTAGGGCCACCCAGGTCAGTTTAATAATAACTCGAAAATTACATTTAGGTATAATTCGTATCGCATTGTTGTTATGCCATGTAGCATTATGTTGCTATGTTATGCTATTATAGTATGCCTTTCAATTATGCCAATAGTAGTTATGTGTAACAAAATTATGCATAAGGATTTATGCGAAACAATATTATGCGAAACGCCTATTAGTGCAAATAAAAATTTTCCATATTAATATAGAACCTATATTTTTATCTTATCGATTCGATAATAAACTTTCGGTCTTATTGATTTTATTCATAAGTAGGTATTTCATGTATTGATACGTTAAAAGTGAAGCTATGAAAATATTGCTAGCTTTTCACAACGTATCTCTTTCTCTTATCTCACGTTTTTCCTCAATTTTCACAACGTTTTTGGCAATATCATTGTTTTTCAGGTAATCTGCTAGTATCAATTAACTGCTCGAAAAATCGGTTTCATCATTTTTACTTCTTTTTAGTTACATGCAGAGCTTTGAAGGTCATATAACAGATCACCTTGCCTTGTTTTGTTCCAATATAGCAGGGCCGGATCTAGAGAAGAACAAACATGGGCGCTTCCCCGCGGCGCCACGCTTAAAACGGTCGCCAAATGGCATGTTGAAGGGGTGGTAAGTCGGGTGAAATGATTTGAACCCCCCCCCCCCCCCCCCATCGTAAGCACGTTCTCCGCGAAGGTGAATGGCGCTATCATCAAATTTCTGCCCACCACGAAATAACCCTAGATCCGGCACTGCAATATAGGTACTAACAATATGTAGGTACCTACATTTCAATGATAAGTTCAACAAATCTGCTTCGTAAACAAAAAATCACGCGATATTATCAGTTGTTAACATTAAAACGTGGACCAATGATGTTTTAAGTAAAAAGGTGTAGATAGGTTACATAAACAACATTCGATATTTAAAAACGGCAAACTAATGCACACAAAGATAACCTATAAATTACAATGTCACATTATTATAAAAAAAATTGTAAAAGTAGGACATCATGATTTAATTTATCACGAGTGAAAAAGAGAAAAATGTAATCCGCTGCTTTCATCTGTTTTCACCTGTGATGCGACACTGACATATAAAAACAGTATTATATTATCTGTGTAAAAAATAAGTCAATTGTAAAGATTTTAAGGTGCCGTTTTCTGCGCGCTTGTAAGCTATCTACCTACACATTTTCACTTTAAACATAATTGGTATGGACCGCGACGAGTCGACATGACAATAAACTATTTTGCACTGTAACAAGTAAACTATCTGAAAAGAAAATGTTAATTCTAAATCAATGACCGGCTGCACTCACGAAAAAGCCTTATGTTCCGCTCACGTTCCGCCTACTGAAGACTAAAATATTGCAGCCGTCGGGCGCATGAGTGAGCATGCGGGCTGCTCCCAACGACTGGTTGCTAAGCAACGCGAATGGCGATATGTCATCAATGTTTACGACCTTATTTTTTTAAAGTTTTTTTCACATTTCACAGTTCTCGTAACACATTTTGGTACTTATAACCATCAAATGATCACAACAAACATAATTTACTACACAAAAAAATTATGACGTCAAAACATACACTCTCATCAAAGCTTCTTCTTCTTCTTTGAGTTTATGGCAATCTAGCCGTTTTAACGGCTAATTACTGCCAGTGTCAAGTATTTATGCACATAGTCTCGTTCTAAGTCAATTATCACGTATTCAAATCATTTTTTACAAGTTAAACTCTGAGCTGTAAAAATAATGGCCGGTCAGTTTGCCGCCATTTTTACAACTCCTCTTCAAAGCTTATCGTTGACGTATCATAAAAAAAAATGATTTGACTTCGCATTCAAATACCGAATGCGAGAATGAGGTTTGACGACGATGACGGCGAAAACCAAAAAGGTCCCGTTCCCGTACCATCTTGGTTTTCTATACCCGCGCAGCGCCCGTACCATTGTGATATAATAATAATGGTCTCACAACCGATATCGGTTACAGCGGCCAATCTCATTAGAGACTAGTCAACTACACAGGTGATAATAGATTGCCCAAGTGTACGCGCAAACACAAGTGCACTCTCTATTCCCTCACTCTCATAGTCCGATGGGACGGAATCCGACATGACTGGATAGAGATTAGGCTTAGGACCGATTAATATACTTTCAGAGTCGAGTCACCCAGACGTTGCTTAACCTCGTAGTTATCCCAATCTGCTAGATCGCTATTGTGTCAGGGACCTCTGGAACCATTGTGATCTGATGATAGTGAAAGGGTTAATGGGGAATTCATCCCCACCAGGTTTATTAGGGTATGGTGTGGTAGGAAAAGTCTTGTTTTCAGGAATTAAAATAGGGATTACAATTTCGTGCGCCATTATCTTTAGTTACTTAGGTTTGTTACAGATAGAGAGAATATGAATAAAGACAATTTGTTAAACGGCTATTACACTACCCTGAATCAGGGCCTTAAATCAAGGTGGCCTTGAAAATTTGTTGGCGAATTAAAGTAGGGACAAGATAATAGGTCACTTTTGACATTTCATCAAAATTCAACAACGTAACCTTGTAACATATTTATTGTAATAATGACCGATACGAGTAATTTTACGATTTGCTTTCACTAATAAACCATTCTAAACATAATAAACAATTTCTGATCTAAAGAACTGAACGTCGTTACAATGTTGCGTCAGTCAACCCTTTTTCTTTTTAAACACTAGGGATGTTACTCTAAAAATCGAAAGCTGATAGGATTGTAAGTTGAATCGAATGCAATGATTACTTGTGAAGAAAAATCACCATAAATTTATAACCACGTTGTGATTATAATAAAACCTAATTATACATATTTATTATTCTTTTAACTAACTATGAAAATACAAAAAAATAACTAAATAGAAAGGTCATTGATGTTGGGTGCAATTTAGGTGGATGTTGCTGGCAACACCAGTGCCTGTCGATGACGCATGTCATGTCGCCATAACATGATGATGACGCAGTCTTTTGTTGTTGTGCGAAGTGACTGTGCGTTTTTGGTGTGCTCTCTGTTATTTTCTTCTGATCCGGCTTTTTCATTGAACTGATCTTACTGACTACGTTTACCTGGCTATAAATTGGACTCCGATTGCTTAACGATTATTAAACAAGAAAAACATTACAGTCTTACTATGTCGAAACGAGGGAAAACTCTAAACAGTCAATCTCGCGAACTAGTGCTGAAATTGTACAATTATTTTGGACGTGAATCAGTTAACGATGGGCCTCTTTTACCATTGAAACCACCGAGAGAACGCGTTGCCGAAGCATTGGGAATAGACAGTAACTCAAATTCTGAAAGAGAAATACGGACCATCAGGCTCAGAAGATAATACTTTACGTACACCGAAAAAACGAAAGAGGGACAAGAAAATTGTTGACGTTGATAATTTTGATGCTGCTGCAATTCGCAACCACATTTATGGATATTACTCGAGAAAAGAATATCCTACACGGGAAAAGCTATTGAGTTCGTTAAAAGGCGCAGGCTTATTTTTTGGAGGCAAATCGTCTCTATCAAAGGTTTTGAAATCGATTGGCTTTAGATTTAAAAAATCCGACAAGCGGAAAATCCTGCTAGAACGCTACGATATTATTTTGAAGAGAATAACATTCTTACGTCAGGTAAATAAAATTACGGATTGGGACAATGTCGTGTTTATTGACGAAACATGGTTGAATGCGAACCATACGGTTGCGCGGACATGGACCGATGATACAGCGGCCTCCACCTCAAAAGTTCCATCGGGAAAAGGAGCCCGACTTATTATATGTCACGCGGGATCAGCTTCTCAAGGTTTTATTCCAGACTGCCTCCTCGCATTCGCCTCTAAAACTACAACAGATTACCATGAGGAAATGAACTTTGATGTTTTTAAAGAGTGGTTTGAGAAGCTGCTAGTCAGCTTAGAAAACCCATCGAAAATTATAATGGACAATGCTCCGTATCATTCTGTACAAGTTGATAAACCACCAACTCAAGCAAATAAAAAGCAAGAAATTGTCTCGTGGCTGGTAAGAAATGGTGTGGAGGCAAGTCCAACTTTATTAAAAGTTGAGTTGTTAAATCTGGTAAAAGCAACTAGGCCGTCCAAGCTCCGCTATGTAATCGATGAACTAGCCCTAGAGCATGGACACGAAGTTATTCGATTGCCTCCCTACCATTGCCAGTATAACGCCATCGAGCTTATTTGGGCACAAATAAAGGGTCATGCAGCGCGGAACAATACTGAACCACCCTTCAGTACTGCTAAAATGATGACTCTGCTACAAACTGCATGTGCAGAAGTCACTACAGAAGACTGGCGAAAAGTCGTGGAGAAGACAAAGAAAATAATTTTACAAGATTTTGAACGAGATGTGAGAATAGACAATATTATTGAAAATGAATTAATAATATCTCTGAGTGCTGACAGCAGTGATGAAGATAGCAGTTCCGATAGTTCAAGTGAATAAAAGCAATTTTTTTGTTAAATTACGTAGGTACTTGTCTTATTTTGCTCCTTTAATTTATGAAAGAAAAAATAATAATGGGACAGGGATTCGCATGATCATTTTCAAAATTCACATATGTTTCAAGTCTGTATCGATTCATTCGATTCATTCATTTAATCGATGTTTTTAAGCAGGTCACCTCACTATGAATATAAAACTGACATCTGTCAAAAGTGACCTATTATCTTGTCCCTACTTTAGGGTCCTACCTCTAATTACACCTCTCTTTTTAAGGGTCCCTGATTTAGTGTAATGTATCTATATCTTCTCTGAAACCTTATCCCTTAGAGATTTAAATTTTTATCTATACTAAAAGCTGAAGAGTTTGTTTGTTTGAACGCGATAATCTTAGGAAGTACGCGATCGAATTGAAAAAATATTATTTTATTGGATAGCCCATTTATCGAGGAAGCATTTATATGTATAACGTCACGCTACGACCAATAGGAGCGAAGCAGGAATGAGAAATGTTGCAAAAACGGGGAAAATTGACGCCGACGAAGTTGCACGGGTCAGCCAGTTTTAATTATAAATTGACTTGACGTGGACTCTATTTAAAATACGTAATCTCTATTTATTTAAAATTTAATTGATATGGTTATCTTCAACAAAAGTTTTCTTTAGGTGATGTAGGTAGGTAAATGTTTATGATAATACTTATATAAGTCATAGAGGTCAATAGATAAAGATTCTTGGTAGGTATTACAACAAATAATACTTATCTCAATATAAATATTGTTATTAAGACTTTATTGTTAATTTATCGTTAAATGTATCCTTATTGTAGACCTACTCAATTATACCTACCTAGCACGCGGTATATAAGTATATTTTTACAAATTGTTATCATACCTAAACATTGATATCAAAACTGAGCTACCCTGTAAAGTTTTGCCGTATTTTGATTTATAAAAGACTACTCTTACGCTATGGAATTTTGGTAATATATCCTGAAGTCTAATTAATAATAATATCTTGGGACAACTCACACAACGCTATTTGATCCCAACTAAGCATAGCTTGTATTATGGAAACCAGACAACTGATAAACATACTTATATATTTCTAAATACATACATATTATAGATAAATAACACCCAGACACAGAATAAACCATCGTGCTCATCACACAAAGTTTTATCCCGGGTGGGGGTCGAACCCACGACCTCATGCGTAGCAGTCGGATAATCTCCCACCACGCCACAGAGGCAGTCAACTTACCTTACGTAATTTGCCATATGATAGGTAGATCAGGCTTATAAGGCAATCACATTGGTTTCAGCCCAATTTGGATGGAGATAGGATCCGCCTCTTTTATTGCGAAAATGATGCGTCATTTGCACAAAGATTTACTTACAATCTTCCATTTCGTCGATTTATGGAGCAATGCCGGTTCTAGGGTGTGGTAATCCAGCACTCGCTAACATATTTGACCATTTTTTTTAAATAATAATTTTGTTATATTTTATTTAGCGAATTAAATAATTTTAGCCTTTAATTTTTTACCTTCTGTGTGGCTAGTGCGAGTTTGTTTTACGTTAACGCGATCGACGCGTTGAAGACGTTTGGCGCTTCGATTGGCCCGCGCCAATCAGAGTACCAAACGCGGTAAACGTTTCAATCCCGTTAACTTTTCTTTTCTTTTCTAAAACAATTCGCACTCGAGGCACTGTACTCTCCGGTATTTAGTGTAGCAACAGTGACAGCATATACTTAAAACGATGTTAGAAAGAAAGAAAGAAAAAACATTTATTTTCGACAAAACAGAAAAAATAAAATGAGTACATGTGCGTGTTAAAACCAGTAGCTACTAAATTAAATACAATTTGACAACATTATGTAAAGTTTAAGCCGAAAAATAGGAGCTAGTTCACCATATGCCAGGCAAGAAGCCTGACGCAGGTTTTCAACTAGCCCCTTTTTATAAATATACTAATAGTATAAATAGATAAATAATATAATAAATTATAGAAAAGATAATTAAAATAATAATTTATAGTAAAAATAAATAAAAATAATAAATACCATTATGGTATATAGATAATAATACATAAATAATACCTTTTAATCTATTAATGTAACAGGACTATACTTACTATTATTGTGACTATACTATTATGTTCTAAATTAAGTTGCGTTATTAATGAAGAGAAGATAATATTGTAATCTGTTTATTCCAGCCATGGTGGCGAGCGAGTATAAAATCCCCACCGCCAAAGTTCAGGAACTCAGGGATATGCTTAAAGCACAGTGTAAGAAGAACGGCGGAGAAGACAAGGCTGTTGAAATCGAGGTTCGTTTCTTAATAAATCTCTACTGGTTAAGTCCAAAGGTACCTTAGCGTTAGAAGATCAGCGACATTTTAATGTTCCTGCAAATATGATCACTGATCACCCAGGTCTTCAATAAGAAAGTCTTTTGAATTTACCATTTCGATGTCCTGCCTTACCTCTGTAACAGGGATGATACGGAGCTTCGACTCCGACTCCGAAAGGTCGGAACTTCCGATTGATTTCACACCTCCGACTCCGACTTCGGCTTCGACACTTTTAAATCGAATGTTTTTATCGGAAGTACCTACCGTTCGGCGGCGGCCTTTTAAGCTAATTCATACATACATATCAACCCATATGATGGCCCACTGCTGGGCACGGGTCTCCCCAGTAGAACCTACTAGTATGTAGATCCTGGGGGTAATTGCCATAATCACCACGCTTGACGAGCGGGTTGGTGATCGCAGTAAGGCTTTAAGTACGCAGAGGACGCTGCTGCCCGTCCTCCGGTGTGAAATCCCTTAGTCGCCTTTACGACACCCACGGGAAGAAATAGGGTGGTACTATTCTTAAGCCGGCACCACACGGCATAGCATATACACAAATAAATAAATAAATTATAAAAATAAAAAAACCCGCCTGCACAAAAAAGATGGAAACAAGATCTCCTACAGAATCATATAATTTCATGCAGTCGGAGGCATTAATGGATCTCGATGAACTAAAGTGCCTCCGGAGGCGGGTTTTTTTATTTTTATTTAATAATTTTTAGTAGTTGTAGAATGTAACCGATGTAACAACTTACTTTTATCACAGCTATTGTCAAATATTGAAAATTGAAAAAAACAATGGTTGCTAACTAACTTTTTTAGTATAACAGTCATATTCATGTTATACCTTTTTGAAATGCTTAAGATGAGCTCTTTAATTTGGTACCCATATTGCAGTATTCGAAACAACTTTTTTTTTCACACCTCATTATTTTGACATCTCATAGCCGCCATGTTTGTCACCTATCTAAGAACACTTGGGCGATTAAGACGAATTTAACGACGATAATTGTATAAATCCGTTCAGTGGATTGTGAGATACGAGTATCAGGTTATAAAGAATATTACATACATACAAGATACGCGCGAAAAACATAACCCTTCTTTACAGTCGGGTAATAAATGTATGAAGAAAAAGTTTACACGGATTCCCTGTGATCGCGGGTTCGGGTCCCACACGAGTGAATTTTTCCTTCACACATTTAGCTAATATGACTGATGATGATATTTATTTTTTATCTTATTTTCTTAAGCCTTATATCAACATACATATTCGTCTTGTCCCACCACCTCTGACTCCGATTCCGATTCCGACAAAACAATTTTAAAACCTCCGACTCCGACTTCGGTTTCGATAAATCACCTCCGTAACATCCCTACTCTGTTACTTAAAATAGGCTCGAAAAAAGTTTAAATATTTTATTTTATTTATCAAGATAAAAAAGTTAAAGGATATACCTACTCCTTATGTACAATATTAGAAGAAGGTTTTTACTATAAAACATTTATTTTTTATGAAGAGACGAACCAGATTATCGTAGTGGTAGGTATCCACGGAACAGAAAAAACAAGTTTTTTTTTGTTCCGTGTAGGTATCTATAAGCTTATAGATCGAATTAACTAGATGAGAAAGACCTCGTCTTTACCTAAATATAGCTAAGTAATCTGGTCACTTTTTTTGATTCCCACTTTGTGCCAGGATCTTCTTGTTATTTTGGAACCATGATGGTTTATCATGGTTCCAAGATAACAAGGAGATACTGGAAGGGAAGTACGGAAGACGTAGTCTATAAATATTCTTATACATACTTTCATTTTAACTCAGAACGCCGGCCAGAACTTCGTGAATTGTATAAAGGAACTCATCAACCCAGAAACCATCCAGAGAGAAATCGAAGAGGCCAAGCCCAATGGTGCTCTTGACGAGGTCTTCAAGAAGTAAGTACTTAATTTCATGGGCGTAGGTACCCAGTACTAGTTTTCGGGAGAGGCTTTGGTAATTTTCGTTATTGAATATTTAATTCTAGGGTAATTTCGCATTACTTATAATTTTACACTAATATTTCCTCTCATAACGTCCTCTCGTAATTTCCCACTGCTGGGCACGGGTCTACAGAGTAGAGCCTACTTTTTGTAGTTCCTGGGGGTAATTGCCATAATCGCCACGCTTGGCAAGAGGGTTGGCGATCGCAGTAAGGTTTAAAGTACGCAGAGGACGCTGCTGCCCGTCCTCCAGAGTGACATCCCTTAGTCGCCTTGACGACACCCACAAGAAGAGATTGCGTGGTTTTAAAAACTGTATGTAGTACTGTCACAGTGTGTGGTACTGCGGATTAATTCACGTTTTTAAAGCAGTGCAGTTGCAGTTTAAGTTTCGATTAAAACAGCCATTTTCGTATTCTTGTAACTTTGGGATGGAAGTTACAAAAACACTCGCAAGATTAATAGGAATCTATTGACGTATGAATGATAACAATCGGCCCACGCGTTTGGTCTATAAAGTTCCTCAAAGGAACACACATACATACTTACATAGGCTGATAAACACGTTACCATCCAACGGGTAAAAAAAAATATTGCGCGCTGTCGCAGCCTAGCTGCCGCAGCCAGGCATCCTAGTGAGTGCCTACCCTAATAGATACGAGAATAAAGTTTAACATTTTAATGCTTTCAGGTACTGCGCCAAGAGCCCGCAACTGAAGACTTGCATCCACAACTTGCTGGACGGCGTGGCTCCTTGTGTAGACAATGCTGCTAAGGAACACATAATCACCGGCAAGAACGCTACCGACCAACTCATTGACTTTGTTTGCTATAAGGATGGTGATAGAATTGCTCGTGAGTTTAAGACATTATTGATGACAGGGGCAATTGCCAGACTCGACTGAAAGACCTTTTTTGAAGAATTTTGTCACTGTACAGGTGTTGAACCCTCCCCTCGTCATGCGAGCGACTCACAGTTGGCCGGTTGGGATCCCCCCCCCCTTCCTGGACACATTTCTGGATCCGCATCTGATTTTAACTGGTCTGTTGGTGTACAGTGGCTAGGCAACTCTTTAAAAACTTTTAAAGCCATTTAACCCCTACTGTGAGTCTCTCGAACGATGGGAAGGTGCAAGTACATCGCGAGGGGTGGGGGGGAGGAGATTACTACCACCTATATTACCCCTAAAGAATAGCTGTTTTACCCAGCCGGAGGCCAATATCCACAGATAGGAAACCGAGGAACTAGTGGTTAATGACCCTGGCTGCTATTTCAGAGGTATTGGACACGTGGTTCGATTCCAACCCTGGATATTTTTTTTTGTAATGAGCATGTGTGTTGACCCTTCATCTGGGTGTATAATGTATGTGTTCGAAATATATAAGCATCATCCGTTGTCTGGTTACCATAGCACAGGCTCTGCTTGGTTTGCAATCGAACGGCCACGTGTGAGTTGTCCCAAAATATGAATTTACTTGCATAACATGTTAGTTATATTTCGGGACTTAATCGCGTGAATTATTTAAAGGTACGAACCTTTTATTAACCCGACGTTTCGATCGAATTGCACCGATCGTGGTCACGGGTCGACTGCTGGCAGCTTAGCGATGTCTCCGTGAGGCGTGGGGTTTTTCAACTACCCTCGCCTGGTCTTGATAATTTTGATAATTTGTACTTACATAACATGAACCATACTTATGTAGATGGAGATAGGAGGACTATGATAACAGTCATGTAAATTCATAAGTACCAAACAAAAACACTTTAAAATTGCCACCGTTTTACCCTATACGCCTTTTATCTTTTAGTGTTCATCGCCGAGGGTGGCCCAGAGTGCTTCCAGAGCAAGGCCAACGACATGAGACAATGCGCCGAAAGCCTGAGGAATTCAGTCACAACGGTCGAGGAAGCTAGGAATCTCACACTCCAAGTAAGTTATTTCATGATGTTAAAGTCGAACTCTAACATTTAGGTTACAATGCAACTCTTAATAATGTCTGATGACATTTTTAACAGAATGAGGCTACATTTAGCGCCAAGTTCGCTAAAAGTAAAACCAGTGAGAAAAGAATTTGACAATAAAAACTCAAAGCCACTTTTTTGAAATGCCAATTGAATTTATACAATACTAGCTGTTCCCCGCAGTATTACCCGCGGTTTATTAGCCTATGTGTTAATCCAGGGTGTCAACTAACTCCATACCAAATTTTATTAAAATCGCTCCAGCCGTTTAGACATGAAGAAGTAACAAACATACACACTCACATACTCACAAACTTTCGCCTTTATAATATTAGTGTGACTAGCTGTCCCGCGCAACTTCGTATGCGTAAATTTTCCCCCTTTTTGCAACATTTCTCGTCGCTACTCTGCTTCTATTAGTCGTAGCGCGATGTTATATAGCCTATAGCCTTCCTCGATAAATGGGCTATACAAAAAAGAAAGAATTTTTCAAATCGGACCAGTAGTTCCTGAGATTAGCGCGTTTAAACAAACAAACAAACAAACAAACTCTTCCGCTTTATAATATTAGTATAGATATTTGTTTGTATACATTTAAACCATCAAATACGGTGCTGCAAACATTAGTTACACTCACGCAAGCAGTAGGTAATTATAAATATATATGTATTTAATAGTATATTTTGTAGCAGTATATTTTGACTGCTTCTGTAGCACTGTGGTAGTGTGTTCGATTCCCACACGGGACACCGCTTTGTGTCATCCACAAATTGTTGTTCCTAGTTTTGGTGTACTTTGTGTCCGTGAGTTGTTTGTTTATAAATTCCCCCGCGATACAGGGCTTGTACCCTACTGTAAATATATATATATATGTATACAAGGTTATTTTTGGTACAGTGCAAAGCTCGGGCACCCCAACAAGATTTATCTATGCAAGTTTTAAAAAAGTATTTAAAACTTGCATAGTTGCTTATAACTATTTAACAAAAATTATAACTATTTAACATTTATAAACATTCAAGTTGCCGTATGTTCTTCGCGCTATCGTGCTTATATGCTAGGATTTGGACTGTTAGAATCAGTAATAAAAAAACTACCCCAATGGCTTTTATTACTGATCCTGAGCAAACTACTTTCAGGTTTGCACTATACCAAGAATAACATTGTAAACGTAAAGGAGGTATTGTCATTATAGGACTGCCTCTGTGGCGCGGTGGGAGTGTGTCCGACTGCTACGCAAGAGGTCGTGGGTTCGATCCCCACCCAGGATAAAACTTTGTGTGATGAGCACGATGGTTTATTCTGTGTTTGGGTGTTATTTATCTATAATATGTATGTATTTAGAAATATATATGTATGTTTATCAGTTGTCTGGTTTCCAAAGTACAAGCTCTGCTTAGTTTGGGATCAGATAGCGTTGTGTGAGTTGTCCCAAGATATTATTATTATATTATATTATTATTATAGGAGGCAAATAGGTGATGAAACTTGATTAGGTATCAAGTTTCATTACCTATTTGCCTCCTATAATGACATGGCACCTAAGTAGCCGCCGTTCACGAGTATGATACATGGTTTAGTCATCATCCTCTTTGCCATATTAGAGTGAAGCGAGACGACCCTCCCTATCACTACCACAACACAAGCAAAACATTTTAGTGAGCATAACTATCCCTGACACGTTAGTTATTTTAGGCGTGTAAGGAGAACACTACTTAGCCTCCTGATTGGGCCATTGTGCGTGCTGTGTTTATTATATCCGACACTCCAGCTAATCCAGGCACTCCTAGAGCGCCAGCAACCTGCCCAGCCTCACCCAGGCTTAAGGGATGTCGATGATGCTAGAAGTTGAGCCCGTAGGTTCGCTAGAGGCTGTCTGTCACCCCTATTCTGAAATGATGTTTGTTTGAGAGACAGTGGCCTGTTATGATGCCTATTGCCTTAGATGTGTTATACGCTTGTTCTGGCCGGCATCATTCGGCACAGGCCGGGCGGTATAATATGTAAATGAACATTCAGGAAAAAAGCTCGGCTTCGGCTCGAGCTACCCGATCACATGATAATGAAGTCGAACATATGTAGTAGTTGCTTCAGGTCGGCTTTGTTGAATATGCCGACCCCTTCTTGTGTGTAGCCTACCATATGCAGGTTGTCCCTGGTAAGCCCGGAGGCTTACTCTAATTCAATGAAAACGAAGTTTCGATCAAAAATGAGGTGGTAGTATACAGAGCCAGGAACATCTATTTTATCCACTCGTTCCAGAAAATCTTCCATGGGTTCGAACTTCTTGTGCTTACTCGAAAATTGATTAGAATAGTCCCCGTAAGCTTGAGAAATTTAAGTAAACGAACTTCATGAATTTCGTTATAAAGAAAGAGAGTAGGCCTTACTGATGAGATTGCGCATCTCTCATGTGTTTGTAGACATACTGGATAACGGCTTATGGTCGTGCTTATTTTAGAATTTAGACTTACTTTTATATAATTTTTCTTTCTATTACAGCAACGTTGCGACAAATTCGACGAGCTCCAGACTTGCATAGTCCAGAAGTTAGAGACATGTGAGACGCCTACACCCGCTAACATGTTCGAGTCCCTCGCTAAATACGTCCGCAATAGTTCTCCCTGCCCAGTAAGTAATAATGTAATAATGTGTAAAAATAAAATTATGGTCATACTTCCTACGCATCTATAGCTCAATAGCAAAACTTTTACTGTAATGGTGGAAAAATGTATCTTTAAAAAACCTTTTTTAAGGCGGCACCCCGACCAAATAACCTTGAGCATTCGTTCCCTCTTCGCCGTAATATGTATAATCGTTAAAAATAAAATTTTGGTCGTTTGAAAAAATGTTTTTAGCATAATATTATAAAAAACTTCTTTACAAAAAAATATTACCGACTTCAAAATTAAATACAAGGCAACTAAAAAACAAAAAATAATATACCTAGAATAACAAAAACAAATTAAAGATTTTGAAGTTGGTGCCATGAAATAGTAGTCTTTATGTTTTATTAGGCACCAACTTCAAAATCTTTAATTTGTTTTTGTTGGGTTACTTTTTAGTGGGTTGGTATGTAATTCACTTAAGTTACAATAGGCTTATCTCAAATGCTCAAATCATTTTACAAAATATTGCTTGCCCCGATGCAGGGCCTTTAATTGTTAAAGAGTTCACTATCAGCTCTATTACATTGTGTAATAGTAGTAGGTATAACGAAAATAAAGTGCTACTCAATACCATATTAAAGTATCAATTACTTTAATATGGTATTGAGTAGCACTTTATTTTCGCAAACTGTGAAGTATTGAATAGGTCCGCTCGTCATTTGTGGTCTTCATCATCAGTTCCACTTCACCAATTGGTGTTTTTTAAGAGTAAATGCACGAATCACTGTGAAATATACCTAAATCACTGTAGGTGTGCCTTTGATATTTTAAGAGTTCCCTCGATTTCTCCAGGATCCCATCATCAAATCGTGATGACAATGGGACCAACTTGGAAGTATACCCTTTCAAACACAAAAAGAATATTTCAAATCGGCCCAGCCGTCTTTGCGTAATCGGTGAACAAACATACAAAAAAAAACAAAACATACAGACGAATTGAGAACCTCCTCCTTTTTGAAGTCGGTTGAAAATAGTACTTTACGAAGAGATGCATTTAATCAATAATTATTTCTCATTTCTGTAGTTTCTTTGTGAGGAGATTAAATAAACATTTTACTACTTTAGCAAAAACAAAATCTACCACTTTGGAGTCAAAATTATGTAGACATTTAATGTATTTATAAAAATACTAATAATAGTTGATATTTATTTTTGGATACAGAGCAGATAGCTCCACAAAAGTGCACAAAAAACGGCAAGTGCTGGGTTTGAAGCGTCTTAAATAAATTATACCCGTGTCCAATAAGGTTTTACATACGTCATTGCCCGTGTCGAAGTAATTTATTTCAGAAAGATGGTTAGTCAAGGGAAAGGATTTCAAAAATGTACTTACGAGTATGTAGAGAAGAGATGTCACTAATAACTACTTTGAATGCTGATTGAAAGTCCATCTGACCGTGAGAATTGCCTGTCATGAAGCGGCGGTAGCGTAAGAGCTAAGCCATCGGTCTCACAATCATGAGGCTAAGCTCAATAGCTTGTGTTAAGAGTGGGTTCACGTCGGTATAATGGGTAGGATTCGAACTCGCGACCTCACGGTTGCTAGTCCGATGCCTTAGCCCCAATCGTAACACAAGCCATTGAGCTTAGCTGGAGGGATTGCTAGTAACTGGCACCACAATCTCACATTGCTAGTTATCTTATTTAAAAAAAAAAATGTTTGTAGCTAGTGACTATTATGTCCCCCTCAGCAACAATTTGACCTAATATCAGTGGAGTTCAGGATATAGATGTTACAACTACCCTGGTTTTCAGATTCTGAATTAGGTAGACCTTTGATTGTAACAGCATTGAGATTGCGTTCCGGGCACATTCTATCACGAAAATTTGCATTCATGATGAGGAAAAATGATTCGCCGAATTGTGAAATCTGTGACACAATCGATGATGAGCAACATCTCTTAATGGAATGTGAACGGAATCGTAGTGGTAGAGAAAATTTGTTCTTTCTTTATAACATTAAAAGACTAGAGATGGGTTCTGTCTTCAATATACTATGTACACCTAATTCAGAAGCTGCTAAAGATTTATATACAACGTGTAGAAATTTAAGTTAATTTAAGTTATTTAAGCACCAACCTGTTTTTATTTTTATGTTATTTTGTTTTGCAAGCACCTACTTGTTGATGATATCTTGTTTATTGTTTGTGTTATTTTGTTACAATAGGACTGACATATCGTAAGATAAAAGTCCTTTAAATAAATAAAGATTATAAAAAAAAAAAAAAAAAACTACCAACTCGACACCATCTGGGTCCTTATTCACGTTCTTTTTTTCCGTTTCCACGGCAAGCCCGTGCGAACTGACAAAATCTTGTAAATGGTAAAATGAGAACTGCGCTCAGAAATGCATCAACGCCCATGCGCGGCGGACATCTTTGAGGGCACCGCGCATGCACCAGTACGCATGGGCTTGCCGCGAATACGGAAAAAAAAACGGTATTATGGACACTGAGGTAGCGAATGCGGCTGTAGCAGAGGTGATTGATTATAGTAAAGTATTGCACCAGTAATGGAGTTATCCAGTAACATGTCACAGAACTTTAAATATCTTTTATTAGGAAGTAGATAGACACTTAGATTTTAATAAAAAATGTTACAAGTATCTATTCAATATCGACCCGCCACGCGTTTTGTTTACGCGGGAATAATCCGGAAGATGTTGTGATTTTGTGAGACTAAATGATATTGAGTAGATATTTGCAACATTTTTTATTAAAATCTAAGTGCTTATACATAATGATTGCCTCTGTGGCGCGGTGGGAGTGTCTCCGACTGCTAGGCAAGAGGTCGTGGGTGCGATTCCCACAGGTTTACACCACTTTGTGTGATCTACAAATCGTTTTTCCGAGCCTGGGTGTACTTTGTGTCCTTGACTTGTATGTTTGTAAAGTCCCCCGCGATACAGGGAAAATCTTTTTTTTAAATAAAAAAAATAATCTTGAATTTGACCACACACATAGTGTAAATACCACAATATTTATTAAGTAGTTACTTACTAACTTTTATTTTATCATTACAGAAGAAAGGCGATTGAGTCAACGCCGAGGATGTTCACATAAATTCCAATAGACAATACGTTATATCTACCAAACCAACAAAATAATATAGTAACTTTTCATAAATAAATGCAAAAATATTTGTTCGTGTTTTTTTTTTAAACCATAATTCACTCAACATCGCCAAGTGTGACTTGTTCGCACGGCGGGGGTTTTTTAAGACACCGGCCAAATGTGTACCACAGAAAAGATTTCTTCTGTGATTATTTTTTTCTGGGCGGGCAAAAGTGCCAAAAAAACAACAGTAATTGTTAGAAATAAACTTTAATTATTTATATCGAGGTTTATTAGTATGAAAACAATATAAAAAATAGTATTTAATATGAGGATATCTCCACAGTATAGAACACAACCGGTATACAATTCAATACAATAATTGCATTTTTATCATTAGAAAAAGCCGTGATAGTTCTTTAATTACCGACTAGATGGCGCTGCGAGGGCCCAACTCGCGAGCATCAAGGGATAGAAAAGTGTGAGATCTAGTAACCATAGTCCAGATAGGTGGTTCGCTTCTGGCCCCGGTTTGGCTACGGAAGTCTCGGGTTCGATTCCTGAGTCTGGATTTCAAATTTTTCTATCTTTCATAAATGCAATTATTGTATTTGTAAAGTAATTGGTAAGAAATGCCTATAAAAATTATTTCAAGGTATACAACTCTCCGGTTTGTGCCCCTCACCTCTCCTAAATTCGTTCTTGATTAGACTAGAGTGTAGTATTTTGCTTCCGAATGTTAAATTTGAATTTCACCTTTCCACATATACAAATAAATACAACATAACACAACTAAAAGTATTCTGTAAGTTTATAAGAATAAGAATAGAATAAGAATATTTTATTTATACAGAATGTAGGTAACAATAAGATGTAACAACAGTTCATGAATCCTTGTACATTCTACCTTTCGGCATACAAATATGTAGTCTTAAATACATTTCTTTATGTAACTTAAGCATCATAGTACATCATTTAAAAATCATTTATAGAGTAGTAACATTTTTTTAACAATAAATCGGTTAACTGTTTTTTAAATTTTTTAATGGCTGTTGCTTTAGATTGTTGGGTTATTTATTGTAAATAATTGGTGCCATACAGATGGTACTTTTTTTTAACAGTGTGGAGTAGTAGCCACCTGTGTGCAATAAATGTTGATACTGAGATCTAATACAATTCTTTCTCTTTCGTGTCTCGTTTAACGATGGAAACAGATGCGGGTTCGATTTTACAAAAAGGGTTATTTCTAGAATGTACAAACATGACAAAGTTAACAATTTATTTAATTTAAACAAAGGAACACAACTATCTGTAACCTGCAGGTTAAAAATTGATTTAATACATCGTTTTTGGGCTTTGAAAATGCTTTCTCTTATAAATTAGCCAACGTTGGTGTACATAATATTTTAATAACATTTATTTTGCTAAAAAGTTTTATACATTTTGTAGATAAGTACATAATATTTCTTGGCATTTTACAAAAAAAAAAATGATATTCGTTGGCCTTATCTTTGGCTAGTACCTATACTTATTATGAAAATAACATTCAATTAATAATTATATTTCTTTTGTGACTAATATTAATACTAAAAAATAAATTACAAGCAATGCATGGACCTTCGTACTAATACCTAAAACAAAAAATCTTGAGGGAACTCAAGTTCTAGAGGCAGTGTTATTAAAGATTATTTTGATACTAAAGAAGGCGTTAGTTAATTTTGCCATCATGCTCAGTGTTGCCGTATCAAAAAGTCCGATTTGAATAATTGCACCAACAGAAGAGCGTGTGTTTATGGCACTTACGCCCTTTTGTTGAGAAACGCAGTTTTTCGGCAATGACTCAATGACAGTATATTTTTATTCTAGTAATCGTTAAAACCACCGACAAAAAACGACTTTATTGCATAACTTATGTAAAAAAAAACTTTCTTTTTGGTTTACAAAGGTTTAATAAATTTCCAAACTAATTCTCTGAAAATTGCGTGTGTGTGTCAGTGAGAATTTGTCTGTATGGTACTTCTCGCGAAATGAGACCCCGTGGTTCGTCACTTCCACAGTATTTTATGACTCCAAACTCATTAATTAAAGATTGTGTGATTGATGACAAATTTTACTTACCTAACAATATCAAGATATTTTATTTAAGAACTCAAATGAATTATTTTCGTTAAGCATGATACCAATATAATTTAAAATGAATGAAAAATGTATAGTTCTTTATCCCATCACTAGCACTCAATCTTTTGTAGGTATGCGCCACGGGCAGTAACTTCCCGTAAAAACACCGATTTTAAAAAACTCCTATAGCTACTGGAATATTGTATAGAACTCTCTTCACCTTTTCTCTATTGACCTTTACACCCATGACCTGATACGGGAAAAAAGAAGTCGTACCGCAAACTTGGCAATTCTGATACGGGAACATGACTCGTACAGCACTGTGGCTTCTTTAAATTACACTAAATAACTTTGTAATATCAGTTTTGGAAAATAATATTTAATATGTATATATTAATCACCGTTTTTGGAATTATGATCATTGTTTATTGTGAGGTTTAAGGCCCTAAACCTGACAGCAAAACATCGATTTTACTCCGAGGTCTTAGAGATATGTGGTAGATGGTTGTGTGACAAAAATGTGTTTTTTTTTTTTATTTTTTTTTTAACGAAGTTATTTGGTGTAATGTAAAAAAGCCACGAGCGGGAGGTTATTAATATATTAAAAATCCCCCTATGTACTGTACCTATCTACTGTAAAACAAGCTGAGGAATTGTCTTGTTCCACCAAAGCAGGGTCCGTATTCACTATGTTTTTTTTCGTTTTCGCGGCAAGCCCGCGAGAATTGGCACACGCGGTGCGCTCAAAGCCGTCCGCGCGCATGCGCGATGCATTTTTAAGCATAGCTCTCTTTATACCATTATGACAAGATGTTGTTAAAAACGCGGGCTTGACGCGAAAACGAAAAAAAAGATATTGAATAAGGACCCAGATATTCATATTTTATTTAAAGATGAATTGATACATTGTGGCAATATTGTGTCGCATGTGGCTACTTAATACGGAAGGTTAGGGTGTAGCATAGTTCTTGGTCTACAAGATATTTTACTAAACTCGCATTCTTCATAAGATTGTCGTAGCCTGGATGAATGTGTGAAAAGAGGTGTCTGTGTAAAAACGTGAAGCAAAATCTGTCGTATAGGTACTTAATTCTGTTCGACAATATTGCAACCAGTCGCGGATCCAGGATCGTCGTTTGGGGAAAAGGGGGCTTGGATTGTCGTTTGCGGGGGGCTTGAACCAGATAGGGATCTTACTGCACTACTTACACGAATCAAATGCGTGAAAGATTTTGGGATCGGGGCTTGAGCCCCCTGGTATCCGCCACTGATTGCAACTTTGTAAACATGCGATATTGCAGCAAACTAACTGACATTAAACTTTGTGGAGGGGAGGGCATTAACCTTGAGCTCCCTAGCCCCCTAGGATCCGCCACTGATTGCAATATTGTAAACATGCGACATTACAGCAAGCTAACTTTCTATACACATTTTTAAGAATACTTTAGGTACAACTATATGGTTCAAACGAATGCTTGATTAAACAAGCATTGCGACGGTTAAAGCCATGAGGACGGTCCCTGTTGTTACTGCGAAACTGCTCGCTGAGTTGATCTACAAGAAAAATAAATAGATTCTAATTAAAATGATCTCTTAACCGATTTCAGTCACAGCGGCCAAGCTCATCAGAGATCAGCTTGGCCTTGGCTTGGCCACTACACTACACACAACTATAGATATTATAATGCCCAAATGCCTCACTCTCATAGACTATGAGAGTACATAGTCCCATGGTACGACGAATGCAGAAAGCTAAATGACCTATAACGTTGATGAAATCGAGAAAAGCAACATGAACACTTTAGTATATATCTATCATAATATTTTGAAAATAGAACATAATGTAAGGGGAGACGTCGAAGACCCACTTTCACCCATCTGATAATCAGATGAAATCTATTTTTTATAAAAAAAAATGATTTATTAAGGCCGACATGATACGAGTAGATTATCCATCGAAACGCGTTCATTGTTATTTTTTTTTTGTTTTTAAAACCTAAATATTCCATTAGCGTTTTTTGTGCAGGCAAGCCAATTCGATATTTTTGTGTAAATTATCTTTCTTACGATACCAATTTTAAGGGTTCCGTAGCCAAAATGGCAAAAGAGGAACCCTTATATGTTTCGTCTGTCATGTCTGTCTGTCTGTCTATCTGTCCGTATGTCACTGGCATTTTAATCATAGTCTCAATGAATATTGATGAAATTTGGTGAAACGGTGTCTTGTACTAGCCGCTACTTAGTTTGATAGCTAATTAATATTTATTTTTATTAAATAAATATTATTTAGCTATCAAACTAAGTTTTAGGGGGGCACTCCATACATGTAACAGAAGCAGTTTTTTTTTAGCAAATATCAACGTGTGGCATCTCATTCGACAGCCCTTTAAAAAACAATTATCCCTTGAACGTTTCTTTTTTTATCTTATTACCTCCGACTCCGACAAACCAAATTTAAAAACTTCGACTCCGACTTCGGTTCCGATAAAACCACCTCCGTAACATCCCTAGGTTATATATTCGTTTCTCTTCAGGGTCTTATTCACTATCTTTATTTCGTTGTCGTGACAAGCCCGCGCGCATGCGTGGTGCGCTCAAATATGTCGCTACGCTAAGAAATGCTTTAACGCGCATGCGCGATGGACATCTTTGAGCGCACACGACAACGAAATAAAGATAGCGAATAAGGACCCTGTACTGCATATGCAGATGAGATCGTAGCTTTGCAATTTTCAAGTATCGCTTTAAATACTATTTTCATGGCCTTAGTTCTACAAGGGTATAAAAGAACACTTACTTTCACATTTACCTTCTTGCAAGGTGTTGCTCCTCTGATCACATCGAACAGTGATACTACGATGTTAGTCGCAACCGGTTTCTTGCAAGTCTTATACACGTTGACCACACAAGTTTGAAATTTTGTTAGTTTGTTGCACTTCTCTTTCTGTGAAGTTTTTTATACATTAACTTTAATACAACATATTGTTTATACTGATATCTATTGAGTTATTGTTTTGGAAATATTTGCAATGGGAACTGAATAGATTAAACTTTAATATGTAATTTACACTAAGTATATTTTACGCGATATCATGCGATAGACTGTAAAGAGGGACTCATCCCTCGTTGACCCACTATTGTATGATGTCGCGTTTTGGTTCGTTGGTTACAGTTAGCTATTATTACATCCACGCATACTAAGTATTATTTTGACTGCCTCTGTGGCGCGGTGAGAGTGTGTCCGACTGTTACGCAAGAGTTTCGATTCCCACACGGGACACCACTTTGAGTGATACACAAATTGTTGTTCCTAGTCTGGGTGTACTTTGTGTCCGTGACTTCAGACATACATATATGTTTGTAAAGTCCCCCGCGATACAGGGCTTGTATCCAATTGTACGCGCATGCTCGTTGATGCATTTCTAAGCGCAGCTCTCTATTTATCGTTATGACAAGATTTTGACAGTTCGCGCGGGCTTGCCACGGAAACGAGAAAAAGAACGTGAATAAGGACCAAGGTCGTAAGTCAAAGATCAATTCGTTATTTAAAACTATTACGGTATTTTAAACTAAGCTTGTATACTAGTATAGTATTATATTATCTGTGGCTTGTAGAAAGTGATAATCTATATAAATAAAACAAAGTCGTGTTAGTGTTACCATTTATAACTCAAGAACGGCTGGACCATTTTTTTTTTGATATTTATGTTTTTGGATTTGTCTTCGTCCGGAATAGGAGAATAAATATTAAAACCATTGAAAAATTGACAAAAAAAAATAAAAGAAAAAAAAAATCCCATACAAAATAGTTATTACTTCATGGGTTTCGTATCTGTCAAACATTTTATGTTTATTCTGTCGATACGGTAAACTCTCCCCTCAAATTAAAGAACATATTTAATTAAAGGTTTCGAATCGACAAGATATATTCACAATATTCGGATAAACGCGCATTTAAGATTTTTAAAATGTTGAATAGTGACAGTAATTAATATATTTTTTGGTTGTCAAATATTTACACGTGCATTTGAATAAGTTCATGATCTTTTTGGTGATGTATAATAACAAAAAAACTCGGTTTTAGAAAGTGGAGATTGTTGACGCCAACATTTGTATAGAATATCATTCAGATTAATTGAAATTATTTTTGAACTGATTAGTTGGAACTTGGATAATTTTACAAACAACGGTCACTCATGTACCTATTAAATCTGATAGGAAACGTTGCTTTGCCTTGCTGAATTCTCAGATTACTAGACCGCCAATGAGTCACGACTTACGAATCCCTAATATTATATAGTTGAAGAGTTTGTTTGTTTGTTTGGTTGAACGTAATAATCTCAGGAATTACTAGTTCGAATGAAAAAAATATATTAGTATTGGATAGCCCATTTATTAAGGAAGGCTATAGGCTACATAACATCACGCTACGACTAATAGGAGCTAAGCATCAGTGAAAAATGTTGCAAATACGGGGAAAATGAACGCATACGTAGTTGCGCGGGTCAGCTAGTTGTAAATAAAATAATATTTTGCAAGTTATAAGCTCTAAGACATTAGAATTTCGCCAAAATTGTTGAAATTCATGTTTTAAGGCATATTCAAATATTAATTTATTTTCAATTATTGCTGACTACAAGTTCAGTTTATGATAAAACGAATTGATATTCTTTTTAAGCTTTGACTTACGAACTTACCTAAAAAGTAATCACTTATGCGCGTTTGTGTGGTGGAATTATCGAATAGGGCGCCCTTAATTACCAACGAATACCTACTCAAATTCCGTTAACTCTCACATTCTAACTGTTACTTAAATGTGAAGAGTATCGGTTTATTTCACCTTGTTCACCTGGTTGAATATCCACTATAATCACCCAGGTGAACAGATGTGACTTTTAAAAATATATTGGTGTACTTTATTCACCCACGTTCTAGGTTGCAAATCGTTTAAAATGAAAGTAATTTGAGTATTTAATTTCAATAAGTTTAGTGTAAATAAGACGTGAATAGAATTTATCCACTGTACTTTGGTAATATATCGTTGGTACTGGTGCGTAATCAGACTAGAGTGTAGATGAATAAAGTCCACAAAAATATTTTAAAAAGTCGCATTTTTTCACCTAGGTGATATAATTTTAAAGTGAAGAAAGGACACCACTTATGTTCTCTCAATTCACCTGGGTGATATCACCTGGGCGCAATGATTCCGAGGTGAAATGAGGACATTAATTATGTCAAAAAACCTCGGTGAGACAGAAATACTTTTGACCACAAGTCAAAGTATATTTTAAATATTCAGGGGTGCGATCCGTAGTCTATATATGGCATAGTACAGTGTATTTCCCCTACCGTAATTTCCAGATCAAAATTCATTTCATTGTCTAAAAGAGTGTCTACTGTCTGGTTAATGCATGTATTTAATTCCTTCGTCTTGTCTGCCCAACATTGTATTCCACCGTTAGCGATGAACTCTAAAAGAAAAAAGAATATCATGTCTGTGTGAATATATTTGCAATGCTCTTCTCCTAACTCATTTAGGGTTGGAGAAATACGTTTTATCATTTCACACGTTCCTGTCAGATGCCATATCTGTGCTGAAATCGTTTCTGGTCATATCAGATTTTATACATTCTACTTATATCCATCTTTCTTTAGGTCTTAGGTCAGTACTCGTGAAGCCCTGCACATTAACTTTTACTTTCTTTACTTTTTTTTATCTATTTGGCCGTACCTACGCAGGATAATTTTTCGGGGGTATATTTTTCATATCATGACTATATGATTTAGACCAACGAATTCGCCATTTTTTGGCTAAGTTCACACGGCTATATCTATACTTAATATTATAAAGCTAAAGAGTTTGTTTGTTGGTTTGTTTGTTTGTTTAAACGATCTACTGATCCAAATTACATTTATCGAGGAAGGCTATGACCAACTAAGCATGCACAACTAGTTGTGTCATTAGAAATATTATTGTTTTTAAACTTTCGCGATTTTTATTAGATATATTTCTTACTCGGACTTAATCGCGTGAATTATTTAAAGGTACGTACCTTTAAATAATTCACGCGTTACCTTTTATTTACCCGACATCAAAATTATCAAAATTATGAAGACCAGGCGAGGGTAGTTGATAAACCCTGCGCCTCATGGAGACATCGCTAAGCTAATCGAAACGTCAGGTAAATAAAAGGTTCATACCTTTAAATAATTCACGCGATTAAGTCCCGAAATATATCTAATCATTAGAAATAAAATTAAAAATCGTTCCCATATACGCAAATAAATCACACTAATTACAAATTGTGAACAAAATACTTAGTTATTTTATTTATGTTTTGCATGAAATGATGTTTTATTTTGGTTTTTATGGTTTTAGAAGTTATTTTATCCCTGAACTGTTACTGGTCTATACGAGACGGTATTATATATTTAGGTATACGTGTATTTGTATTTATTAGAAAATGATTTAAATCAGGAGCTTTGTATAATGAAAATTTGAACCTGCAGTTCCTCTATCTCTCTCTATCTCTACGTAGTCTGTCTTAAACATAAAACAAGGTAGTAAAACTCACCTTTGACTCTATCCCCGTCCTTATAGCATAAGAACTCTGTTAAGTCATCGATCACCTTCAATGCAGTATCGAAGCTTTTCTGTTCCTTATCGGAGAAGCATGGTTTTATCGTCTTAATCATGTTACGCCAACACTTTACGTATTTTTTAATCATAGTATTACAGACTCTGAAAATATATTTCAATAGTATAATAAACAGCAAAATCACATTAATAATATAATAATAATACCTTGGGACAACTCTCACAACGCTATCTGATCTCAAACTAAGCAGAGCATGTACTATGGAAACCAGACAACTGATAAACATACTTATATATTTCTAAATACATACATATTATAGATAAATAACACTCACAATAAACCATCGTGCTCATCACACAAAGTTTTATCCTGGGTAAGGATCGAACCCACGGCCACTTGCGTAGCAGTCGGATACACTCCCGCCGCGCCCCAGAGGCGGTATAATATAGTAGAGCAGAGATTTTATTCGCATCCGCATCCGCAATTGCGAAGCTTCCGCATCGATATGGACATCTGCATCCGCATCAGCAATAATCAATGCGAATTTTCATGCGGATGTAGATGTTAGTGGTGGACCGATCATCGAGAAAAAATGCAACTAGTATATTAAATACATAAACAGATTTCTACCGAAACCACCAGCCGGGGTTCCTACTGAACAATTGTTTAGTTGTGGGTTTAATTTATGAATGACTAGCTGACCCGCGCAACTTCGTATGCGTCATACTTACCCAATTTTGCAACATTTTTCATTGAATCTCAACTCCTATTGGTCGTAGCGTGATGTTATATAGCTTATAGCCTTCCTCGATAAATAGGCTATCTAACAAAATAAGATTTTTTCAAATCAGACCAGTAGTTCCTGAGATTAGCGCGTTTAAACAAACAAACAAACACTCTTCCGCTTTATAATATTAGTATAGATTCATAAATTAAACCTACAACTAAACAATATTTATACTAAACTAAACTAATGTAAAAACGTCGCTGCAATCGCCAGAGCAACCATTCCTGTGGCAGCTTTAGTGGAGCCGGCACCCGAGGGCCATAATATCAGCAGGCAGAATCGTCATTCGCGTTGCTTTACAACCAGTCAATAACGTGACTGCTTAGCAACCAATCAATAACGTACCCGTTGCTACGGGACTGCTTATCAACCAATCAATAACGTGACCGTTGCTGCGTGACACTTTTTCGTGCGTGCACTACGTCATCGATTTATAAGACGGCGTTATCACGTCAAAAAAGATTTTCTTAATCTACATAATTGTTTTCCAAATAAAGCATTTAAATGTTTATAAAGTACTTAATTAAATTGTATTCATGAAGTTTTGCGTGAAACTGCAACATGGGTACTAACAAAAAGACATATAAAGTAAGGCATGGTTTTGAATCCTAATCATCATACTTAAGTTTAACGTAAAATTGAGTATTAATTAATTAATCTAGGTTACTTTTTAGGCTTCCGTAGCAAAAATGGCAAAAAACGGAACCCTTATAGTTTCGTCATGTCCGTCTGTCAGTGTGTCTGTCCGTCCGTATGTCTCAAGGATTTTACTCAGAGACTTATCATTGAATATTAATTAAATTTGGTGAAAAGCTGTCTTATAGTGGCCGCTACTTAGTTTGATAACTAAATAATAAAAGTAAATAGTTTTAGGGGGGGGAGGGGGGGGGGGGCACTCTATACATGTAACAGAACCAGGTTTTTTTTTCGCATAGCTTCTAAAAGCCTTTTAAGGTTTCTAATAAACTTTTTTGATTGAGTAAATACTTTTGGAAATAATCGCTCCGAAAGTTGCATAAATGTGTGTGTCCCCCTTAACTTTTGAACCGTGTGACCAGCAATGAGAAATGTTGCAAAAACGGGGAAAATTTACGCAGACGAAGTTGCGCGGGACAGTTAGTCGCTAATAAATCCCCATTTGCATACATATCGTTATTGTCATATCATTATATAGGTATATCACTTCGCTCTGTGTGAAAGAACATTTTGAAATTTGAGTAAAAAAACTTACGCTTTTGTTACATTACCAACGTCCATGTCACGAGGCAAGTCATTAACATTACTTAAGCAAGTTTCGTATGATTTTAAGGTAGTCTGAAAAATAAAGAGACAATTTTAGTAAGTATATAAGTAAATTAAGAGATGTTTTAAAAGGTTAAGTATGGATTTGAGTAAATTCGACCTGTAAGGAGTCCTGTGGTGCGGTGGGAGTGTGTCCGACTGCTACGCATGAGGTCGGGTTCGATTCCCACACGGGACACCACTTTGTGTGATTCACAAATTGTTGTTCCGAGTCTGGGTGTACTTTGTGTCCGTGACTTGTATGTTTGTAAAGTCCCCCGAGACACAGGGCTTGTAACCTACTACGGGGACGTCTTTAAAAAAAAAGCCAGTAGGTAAATTATAATTTTCATTGTGTCTGTTTTGAAATTTTCACTTTAAAAGAAACATTCATACAAACAAACATCCGTCCTAAGGAGCTCATATTAAGACATTTGACCACATATGTCATGCACTGTACAAACCGGGGTCCTTATTCACTATCTTAATTTCGTTGTCGTGACTATAGCTTGACCACAACCGCTGTGCCGCTCCTTAGGTATGCGCGGGGAGGCGGGGTGCGGGCAGGAAAGGTCACGGACACACAAGAGTCTGTCGTCGTGTCGGATAGATCTGAAGATACCGAAGTACAATATTTTTGGCTCTGTATAGGTACATACTTATTATTTATACGCCGCTCGCATACCTAAGGAGCGGCACAGCGGTTGTGGTCAAGGTATACCACGTACGAACTAACGCATGCGCGGTACGCTCAAATAAATCTACCGCGTATGCATCAACGCGCATGCGCGGTTGACATCTATGAGCGCACCGCGCATGCGTCACTTCGCACGGGCTAGTCACGACAACGAAATAAAGATAGTGAATAAGTACCCGGGACCTCCAGGCGCAATTCTGCCATTTAAAATAGTTGGCATAAACTATATTTTTGTCTAGCGGCGGTATCCTAGTATTCCAAGATCTGTTGTGACCTATTTTATTTTCAAACAAATAAAATGTGGGTCTTCGGTTAGTGTTAATATGTACACTCAATGCTAGCATATCAGCTAAATTGTATAGACGGCCAATTTTCAGGTACCACGTGAGAAAGGTCAGAAAAATTGGTATATATGGTGTAAAATACTATAAAAAAATATTATTAAGTATTGCCAGACACTTCCCGCCGGCCATAACTTCCACCAGACACTTTAAAGTGGCCAAAAAAATATGACAACTTATCTTATTTTCTGATTCTTGATTCTTATTTAAGTTACTTAGGGGATTATAATTATGGAACATACATATATTTGCTCCGCCAGACAGATTGTAGGGGCCAAAGATTCTACGAGACACAAAATATGGTTTATTAATTTTTAATTTCTGTAAAAGGTTGGACAAAAGGCTAACTTAAACTATCCGTGCGATCCCCTAAGGTTCACTCTAAAAATCAGCGCTGTGATGTGGTTCGCCACAACACAGCAATACGCTGAGTATGGATCTATCTGTCGCAGTTTCATAAGATAAGCTAGATTTAAGATTAATAATAATAATAAAAATCATTTATTCACTTAGGAAGCAAAATACTACACTTGTGAAAAGTCGATTCTACATTTACTGGTAATGCCTGTTCGCAAACAATAGGTAAAGCCCGAGAAAAGAACAGGCAATAAAAACTCGTGGCCACTCTTTTCAAATTGCCAATGTTTACAATGTTTCTCTGTTTATAAACTGTATATGCAGGTAAGGTGCTGCCACCATTATATTATACACCATATTAGAGGACTGATGCAAAAAAAGAGGTCAATAATATTAGAAGAGTACACGAGATCGGATACATCAGTCTCAATGGGCACAACATAGTAGGAGCATCCACTTACGGTGTAAAAACTTTATGTGCTTAAATATTGGCCAATTTACTGCTACTTAATGAATAAGTATACATGTTATTCAAAGGAAAGAAAAGAATGGTAGCAATTTATCACGCAGAATCTTTACTTACAGAAGTACCTAAATCGTTTTCTTAACTAGTACCTAAGTAAAATTATCAAACTGTGACAACAATATTCACCTAGTAAAATGCAATAAACTATACAACACAATACATTAATAGGGAGCAACGAACTACATCCATTTATCTTTGTCAGTTAAATAATCATCGATTGAATAGTAAGCTCTTTGTATAAGATGTCTCTTGACTACATTCTTAAATTTATTTACTGGTAGACTCGATATGCTGACTGGAGTTTTATTGAAAAAATTAACACCTCCCATGTCAACGTCCCATGAATGAGTTATAAGTTTTATGAAGCCTATGATATTGACCTACCAATTTGTGCTTATTTCTTGTATTCACAGAGTGAATATCACTATTTTTGTTATATAAATGTAAGTTTCGTTTTACAAACATAACGTTTGCATATATATATTGTGATGCAACTGTCAAAATGCCTATCTCTTTAAACTTTTCTCTAAGGAAAACTCGTGCTCCTAGTTGATATATCGCACGCACTGCACGTTTTTGAAGAATAAAAATAGTTTGTATATCAGCCGCCTTGCCCCAAAGCAATATGCCGTAGGACATGACGCTGTGAAAATAACCAAAATATACTAGTCGAGCTGTTTCTACGTTCGTAAGCTGTCTAACTTTGCTGACAGCATACGCTGCAGAACTGAGTTTCCCTGATTAGATTAAGGTAATTGTAAATGATATGGATCTGCGAGAAATAAATATGTATATTCAAATAAATTCAGCCTTTAATATGATCGAGAAGGTATTATAAATACTTAACTTATTTTCTGACGCTTGATTTTTTATATCTTATTTCTTATCAATCTTAATTCTTAATTATATATAATTATATCACATCATTCGACAGGTATTTTAAAAACATTAAGGTTTTTAAAATACCTGTCGAATGATGTTTTTTTGATTATGTGAATATTTTTGGAAATCATCGCTCCGACAGTTGCTTATATGGGTGCAATTATTCAAATCGGGTTTTTTATAAGGCAACGGCTCCGGAACCCAACGCTGAGCCTGATCCGACAAGTTTGCCCGGTTTTTTGTATACTATTGCATAATTTTTGGGGCAGGGGCAGAAGGTAAAAGTTGATTAGTATCCTTGGGGAAAAGTCCATGCCTGATAAATTGTTGGGGTAAAATCATGAAAACAGTTATACAGACATTTCATTATCCTGTTATTGTGGTGTAACTATAATAACCATAATATAAGATAAAAAAATATATTAAATTGAACATTTTCCTTTTTATCATTTTCGCTTAATTAACCATACTTATCAATTTAAAAACCGGTTTTTATGAGTTTCTATTTTAACTTTTATATTTTCAATGATTGTTCTCAAAATATAAAGAAACAAAAACACAATTTTGCCATTTTACTGTATTCGACGCCGGCTTAAGAAAATCACCCAATTTCTTCCGTACCCATATAGTTTCGTCTTGTCCATCCGTCTGTCTGTATGTCACATAGGCATTTTACTCAAAAAACTAAACATTGTAGATATATCGACGATTTAGAGTTCAGGAGTCTTGTATGATCTTGTATAATTAGTTTGATAGACAAACGGTATTTAAAAACATTTAAAGGTATATATGGAATATTTTCGGAAATAATCGCTCCGAAAGTCGCAAAAATGTTGTCCTCTTTAACTTTTAAACCGATTGACCAAAAAATATGAAAAAAATCACAAAGTTAAAGTTTAATAAATATTTTTAACTAAAATTGATGACCGGATATACGGTCTTTGAGTTATTGCCGAAGAACTGCGCACTGCGAACTCAGGGTAAGCACAGACACACTTAGTACTGAACTTGCATGGCTTAGAAAGCTGTTATTTAATATTTTAATACTTTTTTAATACTAATTGTAATTATGTAAGCCATATTTTAGTTACACCGACAAAGTGGTAGAAAACATTTTTAATGTTTTTTTTCGGCGACCTCCCCCTACGGCGTCCTCTTCTGTCTTACCTTCCCAGTTAAATGGTTGTTTTTGGAGATGTGGAAAAACTCTGGGTAGTAGTAAACATAAGTATATAATGAAACTAGCTGTCCCGCGCAACTTCTCTTGAAGTGTGGGGAGTGTGTCCGACTGCTACGAAAGAGGTCGTGAGTTCGATTCCTACACGGGACACCACTTTGTGTGATCCACAAATTGTTGTTCTGAGTCTCGGTGTACTTTGTGTCCGTGACTTGTATGTTTGTAAAGTCCCCCGCGACACAAGGCTTGTACCTACCCTAGTGCGGGAGTAGTCTTTAAAAAAAAAAACTTCGTATGCGTCAATTTTCCCCGTTTTTGCAACATTTTTCGTTACTGCTCCGCTCCTTGTGGTCGTAGCATGATGTTATATACCAAAATATTTCTGAATTTTCATGCCGATGCAGATGTTAGTGGCGGACCGATCATCGAGAAAAAATGCAACTACAATATTATATCTAAAAGCGGAAGAGTTTGTTTGTTTGTTTGTTTGTTTGTTTAAACGCGCTAATCTCAGGAACAACTGGTCCGATTTGAAAAATTCTTTTTTTGTTGCATAGCCCATTTATCGAGGAAGGCTATAGGCTATATAACATCGCGCTACGACTAATAGGAGCGGAGAAGCGACGAGAAATGTTTAAAAAACGGGGAAAAATTACGCATACGAAGTTGCACGGGACAGCTAGTACATTTATAAACAGATTTCAACCGAAACCACCAGCCGAGGTTCCTACTGAACAATTGTTTAGTCGTTTGCTACTTAAAAACAAAAATAAGTAAAAACTACAATATTGCTTATTCTGTGCAAAAACTTTATAGTTTTGTCTATGTCGGTGCCTATTGTATTTCCCAAATCAATTTTATAATTGATTTGGGAAATACAATAGGCAAAACATTGATAAACAAGGGTAAAGCTCATGAAAAACGCTAACTATTCGTATAAGTATCATAATACCGTATCTGTAAATTTAAATATGGTTCTATTTAGATAAAACTAATTTATTTGTTTTCCCACATCCATCTAATGTTCATATATGGGCTGAAGGAAAACTCCATCTAATGTTAATATATGGGCTGAAGGAAAACAAAATAAAATGTTATTAACCTATACAGTATACTCCGCGAATTAAAGGGAAAAAAGTCTTGAGTTTGCATTAATTGCAAACAAGCTGGATTTTTGTACAGGCCTTAAATATACTATTATATCTGACTAGCTGACCCGCGCAACTTCGTATGCGTCAATATTACCGTTTTTGCAACATTATTCATTGCTGCTATGCTCTTATAGGTCGTAGCGTGGTGTTATATAGCCTTCCTCAGTTAATGGGCTATCCAACAGTGAAATATTTTTTTAATTCGGATCAGTAGTTCTTGAGATTGTCGCGTTCAAACAAACAAACTCTTAAGTCCCCGTCAATACCGCTGGTGTGTCGTTTTTATTCGAGATCAAAGGTTAAGAATTCTGTTTTTTGGGAATATTTGCAAAACGGTAATGCATAGACAAAGTTTGTAGCGCTAAAAATCCTATACAAAAAGTTTTTTTTTTCCTACGAAGCACTATTTTCGAAATATCGGCACATTCGTTTATTGAGAATTTGTATTTATTATTTACATTATATATGTCGTGGTCAGATCGTAGAACTGATAGTTTTCTGATGTGGCCGACCAAATTATTATTAAATGGTAGTATTGTACCCGGTGTTAAGTCCCTCCCACACACAAGGGAGGATCCTCCGACCAGGCGAGGTGATCGTGCCAACGGTTAACGTTGGGAACTTGTATTTATAGTTAGCAGCTGTGAAAACTTCTATATCGCGATTCAGGATTTTGACGCGAGCTGTCAAGTGTCAATTTATTTTATATTATTATATGTGGGTACCGCCACATATGATTTCAGGACATGGTAGACCACTTCATGAAATTAAAAGTAAAGCTTTCTAACGAAAACAACCACGTTCAAATCTATTTATCGGTTTTACATTACAATCCTCTATTTGCGTCAGACGATGATGGAGGAGAGCGGGGTATAGGTACCTAAATATCGGAGTAATATAAAAACTGCCAAAGAAACAAGAAACGTTATTTTTTCTGTAAAGGATGCTGTGGTGGAATCCCGAAATATCCACTAATCAACGAAAATACAATCATACTAACTGCCACCGTACAGCTCCGAAAACTGAACGACTCTGACGTAAGACTCTCAACGGACTTGGAAATTGAGATTCAATTTTTCTTTTTTAAATATAACTTGCAATGTGGGATTCTGGTTCCACATTACTAGCAATCCTGTTAACCCCTCCAGCTAAGCTCTATGGCTTGTGTGAGGAGTGGGTTCACGTCGGTAGTATAGTAGCGACCTCACGATTGCGAAACCGCCTTAGCCATTAGGCTACCGCAACCAATCAATTTACAATCAAATTTAAAAACAGAATCAGCTTATACTTAAGATTTTCTTCTATATGAGTTGATTTATTGACATTAAAATAACGTATTTAATATTGTCCACACAACTCAATAAATATGGAAAGCGGAAGAATTTTATCGAATTTAAACCTTAGAAATTTGGCATGGAATTTAGATGGAGGAATAGGCACCTTTCTACCCAGTAACATCAGGGAAGGAGCTGTGAATAACATACCTCTGTGGCGCGGATGTCCGACTGCTACGCAAGAGACGACCTCTTGGGTTCGTCGACACGGGACAACAAATTGTTGTTCCGAGTCTGGGTGTACTTTGTGTCTGTGGCATGGCATGAGGCGCGCAGGTCTTTACAAAACATACCTATGTTTGTAAAGATCTGCGCGACTCAGAGCCAGTACCCTACTAAGGGAGTCGTCTTATTAAACAAAAAAAAAGTGTGGTCAATAAAATAGTTTAAATAATATTAGTTTTATTAAAGCTCGAGTTATCTGACACCTTTTCTTACCCCCTTACATCACAAAAGTAACATCAGAAAATTTCATGTTCTAAAAGTAGGTAAGGGTTTAGGCATGCGTTGATGAGTGGACGAACATGTCACAACATTCATTTGTATACATAAAAGTACCTACTTATAAAAATGAATGGTGTGATAAATTTAGAATTGATTTTAAAAATAAGCTAAGTACTTACCATAATATTTTGAGATACTTCAGGGTGTCCATTTTCCTCACATTTACTCGTAAATTGTGACTGTAGATTCTGTACGAGCGGGTTCGTTTCTCCATACGAGTAACCGAACTTCGCTGAAATAACGTTTCGCTGGAATAAAGTTTCGCCGAAACCACCATTGTTCGACTGATGCTTTAACGAAAGAATGCTTTATCGACTGAACGTTAAGCCGAAAACACTAAGTCAACGGTTGGTTTTACGAAGAAACCGTTTACCTAATGAAGGACGACCTTTCTTGGTCGTCGGTTAGTTTTACTAAAACTTTTTCACCCGAATTTATCCCAAAACCCAAAATGCTCCTTTTTCCTCCAGCATATTCATGTAGGTATTTAAGATGTAATTATTAAAAAACAATATCAATCACAGACATACAGATTTTTTTAAATTTTAATTAATGTTGTTTACAGTTAACTTTAATATCAATTTAAATTATAATTTTCCGTATCCGACTGCTACGCAAGAGGGTTCAATTCCCACACTAGACACCACTTTGTATGATCCACAAATTGTTATTCCGAGTCTGGGTGTACCTTGTGTCCGTGAATTGAATGTTTGTAAATTCCCCAGCGACACAGGGCTCGAAACCTATTGGGTCATCTTTAAAAAAATATATTATTTCGCTTATTATTTTTTAAAATTGTAAAGACAATAGACAACTGTAAATCATTGATTCTTAAATACACAAGTAAGCTGAATGAAAAACAAGCTTTTTAGGTTTTGGGATAAATTCGGCCGAAAAGCTTTTCGTTAAACCAACTTGCTTGTAGACACACTTGCTCCTTCCCACCTCCACGGAACCAGCGTTCAAGCTGGAGCGGCGGCTAAAGCGGCCGAAAATCTAAAAACCCATAAATACAGGGGTCTCGGCAACCAATATATATTTATACCATTCGGCGTCGAGACCTTTGGCCCGTGGGGTCCAAGTGCACAACATTTATTTAAAGAACTTTCAAAAAAATTGGTCGACTCCACTGGTGACCGTAGAGCTGGCAGCTTCCTCGCACAACGCATCAGTATAGCAATACAGCGAGGAAATGCCGCCAGTATTTGTGGAACCATGCCCAGGGGTCCCAATTTTTTGGATATATTTTAGTTTTATTAAGTCTTAATTTGTAGTTTAAATGTAGTATAGAAGATATAAATAGTATTTTTATATTGTTGAAATAAACTTGCTTGTCGACTAAGAATTATTTCGTCCTACAGCGAACTGGTAAAGGTTTTTTTCGTAAAACGAACCGTCATCGTCAGGGTGTTTTCGGCGAAACGTTCAGTCAGTGTAAGTATCATTATTACGTTATAAATAGCATCAGTCGATCCAGGGTTTTCGACATTTTTACCATACCTACGCTAAGCCCATATTGATAAATTGATAATCTTTGTGTCCGGGACTTGTATGCTTGTAAAGTCCCAAGCGACACAGGGTTTGAAACAACTGTGAAAGTAGTCTTTAAAAAAAAAAGATACTGTCGCGACAATGAATACTTGTGTGTTACCGCTGGAACTTGTTTATCGTCGCGTTTTATACACTTACCATCTACTCGTCTTGTCTCAGATCGGGTGCTCAAGTGAATGTTCTGCCACTAGAGCACCCGATTTTTAATGAGTGTGACCTTTAACTGATGTTGTGTTGTTGAAAGTTTTAATTGTCGAACGGAACGGGCCCTTACACATACGCGGGTAAATATACAGTTGAATAATGAAATTTCCATTTAAATCGGATCTCTAGCTATCGAGAAAATCGCGAAAATACTATACCTACGGGTCAAACAGGGAACCATATTTTTTTAAACCAGCGTAAAATCAACAATCAAGCAAAAGTCTAATATTTACAATTAATTTATCATTAATTTTTAAGCTATTGCATAGCTTTTATCGCGGGCTTTGAGCGCGGCGACCGAATCAAGAAATTCCGCAACGAAAATAAAACCTAACACTCCGCCTACCATGTAGCTAGGCCGAGCATTCGCTTAACGTATATATATATGGTACGACTGTACGAAGCTCGCATTGATCGAGACGAGCTGCTCCGAAATGTAATGAAAAGAAAAAAAAATACTGCATAAATAAATAAATAATTTATAATTGCATACGTTGATAAAAATGCTATGCAATAGCTTTACCGCAGCAGTCCCCGAGTGCCACACATTTTTTTTATAGGCATTTCTTGCCAATTACTTTATTAATTTTAATCTGCCGTGTGGTGCCGGCTTAAGAATAGTACCACCCCATCTCTTCCCGTGGGTGTTGTCAAGGCGACTAAGGGATTTCACACCGGAGGACGGGCAGCAGCGTCCTCTGCGTACTTAAAGCCTTACTGCGATCACCAACCCGCTCGCCAAGCGTGGTGATTATGGCAATTACCCCCAGGATCTACATACTAGTAGGTTCTACTGGGGAGACCCGTGCCCAGCAGTGGGCCATCATATGGGTTGATATGTATATGTACTTTATTAATACAATAATTGTAATTTTGAAAGATAGCAAAATTTTTTTTTTTTTTTTAATCTTTTATTGTTTAAAGAGGCTTTTTAATAATGTCAGCCTCATCATAACCTAATCTTAATTAACAAACTAATATCTATAACTATTCTTAAATACCTACTAATAGGTTATGGATAAGTGAATATATTATGGGGCAGAGGCACTCACTGCTGCAGCTACCATTTTGTATAACAATTTGGCTTCTAACGAGCCAGGTGTTGCTAATATATTTATAAAAGCTCCTATGTCGTAAATGTTTATTCTACAATGAGCTAGCAGTGAATCTCTCTCTCCCTGGTTCTTTTCACATTCCATTAGCAAGTGTTGGACATCATCAATCTTACCACATACCTCACAATTTGGTGACTCTACTTTTTTTCATGAGATGTCCAAACTTTCTAGATGGAAAGTGACCAGATCGCAACCTATGGGCCCTATAAGTATAAATTTGAAGCCCTGACACAGGAAGGCCCCGGTTGGGCATACTGAAGTCTCGGGTTCAAACAACTAGGTATAGTAATATTTTTATTAATTTTTTTTTAAGTAGATAACTAAAGAAATAATTATGTAGATAGCTATAATAATTACCTACTTAAATTAACGGCTGATTGTTTTTTTTATTACTTATTGGTATATTACTTAGATTCCTCAAAAATCCAATATCCGTAGCCGACATTATCCGAAACTAACATATAATCCGAAATAATGTTATATCTGTAACCGAAACCGAAACCGATTTAATATTATTCTTATATTCGTACCCAGATCCGAAATGTTATAACCGTAATATTCCTAATCTTGTGTACAAAAGTAATTTAAAAAAAAAAATACCGACTTCAAAACTGTAATATACTGATTAAATAAATAAAACCGGTCAAGAACATGTCGGACCATACTCAGTGTAGGGTTCCGCAGAATTGAATAATTGCATCAGCAGAAGAGGCAGGGAGAAATCACAAAGATAGCGCCTAATAAATACTTTAAACTATTATTTTATACATGATCGGATATACCGTAATTGGGTTATTACTGCGTTTCTCAACAAAAGGGCGTAAGTGTTATGAAGATACGCGTCTTCTGCTGGTGTAATTATTCAAATCGATTTTTTTCATAATATCTAGTACATTTAGTTGTAATCTGCGGAACCCTACACAGAGCATGATCCGACATGCTCTCGTCCGGTTTTTTAGTTATTAATTGAATAAATTACAGTTTAAGATTTTAAGTAAAACTAAAAACTTTTTGGCTTTTGTTTAGAAGCTGGTATAGACTAACATAAATGTAGATAAACTTTCGCGATTTGTAAACATTATGAAAATATATTAAATATATATATATATATAAATATATTATATGCGGTCGAAACGTCGGGCAAAAAACAAGGTATTTTACCCTAAATTATTCACGCGATTAAGACCCGTAATATTTTCTTAATAGACTAACATACACAAAACCCGGCTCCACACGTTGGCCTGTCCCAACGCCACTCGTCCAACGAATCTAGAGTCTCAACGTTGTCTCCAATGCTTTTTTCTAGGTACGACTATTTTAGTAATATAACCACCATTTTTGAAGACGGTAAATAAAAAATAACAATCAGGTATACTTACTAATAATACAGGTTAATACAAAGATTTTCCAGTTCATTTTGCAGCCTTTATAACAGCAAGTTGACAAAGAATTATATATTGGTACTTTTTATGACTTTAAGCTACACCGCAACAAAAACTGTTTATCTATACTGGACTCGTAGACTCGTAGAGGAATACCACACAACGCGATGCAAATGAAATAAATGAATTGTAGGAAAATCACATCACTATTTTATATACTCTTTGCGCGTCACGTCAATTCGTCATGCACGGCGCCTACCTCACCCCCCGCATCACATAGGCGTACCCAGGGGGTATTTGGGATTTAAACCTTTTCGTATACCTACAGTCTGGACTAACCAATGTACCAGTAACCAGTGATTATCTTTATTTTATAGAAATCCGCCTGCTTCTTTATAATCTTCCTAAATGATCTAACAGCTTTCATTGAAAATTGCGTACCGGCGCCAAACTAGTTATATTTGCTGACGTGCAGTGTCCAAAACGAGAAGAAAAAATCAAGTCACTATTTAAAACTACGATAAAAAATACTGCAACTCTACATATTTTGTCAAAAGGAAATAAAATAGACATTGTAGACAACATGAAATTCGTAGGAGTACAGATAGATGCTTTATTACTTAATTGGAAATAAGAAGTGTCTTCTATTTTAAGCACGATAAGGTCAGCCTGCTACATAATAAGAAGCCTTAGAGTTCTACTCACAATAGATCAGCTCGGGATGGTCTACTTTGCTCTAGTTTTAGAGCATTTTAGTAATCCTAACCAATTTAATAAAAAAACATAAATAAATACGAGACTAAATCAGAGAGAGAAATACAGTTGGATCAACGTAACTAGGCCGGACTGAAGTAGGCGACAAGTGGTTGCGCAGATGCATTTTTTGGAAGTACAGTAGGATCAACGTAACTAGGCCGGACTGAAGTAGGCGACAAGTGGTTGCGCAGATGCATTTTTTGGAAGTAAATGGTGACAGGAAGCGGGGGGCGGGGGCGGTAACTAAACCAAGCGAATTAGAGATGCGATTACGCATTACATTGTCATAATTAGTATTACTAACTCATGGTTTTTTGTGATTATTTTCGTAAAGAAATTGTTTTTCAAAGTTTCTTTAGTATTTACTGTAAATGTTCTAAATTTAAACTTTTATGAACTCATTTAAATAGTGTTTTTTATATTGTTGAATAAAAATGTTGTTAGTATTTTTAATCGATTAAACATATTTAGTCGTTTTCGTAAGTAATTTTAGGGTCGTATCTCAATGACATGCGCGAAAGTGATAAAAACCACGAACTATTATGTCAAGTGGGGTTTCATTGAATAGGTATTTAAAAATCATAATGAGATTTCTTTTATCATTTTTCATTTAGAATTCCTTTTAGAATATTGAATCGTATTACGTCTATTCATTAATTACGTAAGGGTCCCGAGGAGGAGAGAGAATCTCTACTTGTAAAATTTTTTTAATGTGAAAATTTAACATTAGAAATTTGGGCGCCTACCAACCCTTGAATATGACCACACCTTTCTGTTACACCTTGTATAGTGAAATTAAAAAGACTATCAGAACAAAGGCTTTACAAGTTCACGAGTAATAATAATAATAATAATAATAATAATATCTTGGGACAACTCACACAACGCTATCTGATCCCAAACTAAGCAGAGCTTGTACTATGGAAACCAGACAACTGATAAACATACTTATATATTTCTAAATACATACATATTATAGATAAATTACACCCAGACACAGAATAAACCATCGTGCTCATCACACAAAGTTTTATCCTGGGTGGGGATCGAACCCACGACCTCTTGCGTAGCAGTCGGATACACTCCCACCGCGCCACAGAGGCAGTCAGAATAGCCGACTAAGTGACAAATAACACTAATTTTCATATGATTTCCATTGACAATTATTTATAAGTATAAAGTTGTTAGTAGTACGAAACAAAAACTACAGAAAATTCACTTCTTAGTCCGCATTATTGTGATAGGCAACTACGGAACTCTAAATTGTGCATGGCCCGGCATGCACTTGCCCGGTTTTTAACATTAACACGTTTTTATTAGCTTCATACGTATGTTAGTATATAACGGAATCTTTGAACGTGTTTTTTAACCACTTCAGAACGTCAGATTTAATTGAAACTTCGCATACTTATCAAGGGCTGATGACAATAGGTACAATCCGATAAATAGGGATTTTTGAAAAGTCATCTCTTAAGGGAGTAAAATAGTGAAACTAAGCTAAGGAGGCTAGTACTAGTTTACGAGTAACAGCTGATCAAATGAGAAGTAACAACATTTTTGTACAAATTAGGTTAATACCTAATTTGTACGAAAATGTTGTTACTTCTCATTTTTCATTAAGTAGGTATAACGTTGTAAGTATGAAACCAAAACAGCAGAAAACCCACTTCTTAAGCCACATTATTCGAATGGGAAGGGAGGGGGCTACTACGGAACTCTACATTGTGCGTGCCGCTACATGCCCGGTTTTTAGGTAAACAGTTGGCCCCTAGAGATGTCGGTGACCACCTCATAACAGTTTTTTTTTTTTAAAGATAACTAGCAATGTGGGATTTTGGTCCCACATTACTAGCAATCCTGCTAACCCCTCCAGCTAAGCTCAATAGCTTGTGTTAGGAGTGGGTTCACGTCGGTAGTATACTGGGTAGGATTCGAACCCGCGACCTCACGATTGCGAGACCGATGCCTTAGCCATTACGCTACCGCAAATATTGATTATATCATCTATTGATATAATAACAGAGTACAAAATAACTAAATAAATAAACAGGAACAAAAATATCCATTCCTGTTAGATCTATTTGGCAATATATGTCATTAGCGCTTGTCTCTGTTATCAGTTATCCGTTATCCGTACAAACAAAATACACAGTATTAGAATTAAATTTATATAACATTATACACAACCATAATAATAAAGTGGGAAAATACAGCCAAACAACGACGCATCCTTAAATTCATATCCTTAAAATGGATAAATAAACATTCTCAATTACCATCACGTAGGTAACTACCGATTAATAATTAAAAATTATTTCTGAGCGCTTGTAACCTATCTACACCTTTTTACATAAAACATCATTGTTCGCAATTATTAACATGCGAAAACATATACAATACATCCGCATCAACGTTCACTAAATTTTCTCCGTTTTTGCAACATTTTTCATTGCTGCTCTGTTCCTATTGGTCGTAGCGTGATGTTATATGGCCTATAGCCTTTAAAATATTTTTTCAATTCGAACCCATAGTTCCTGAGATTATCGCGATCAAAAAAACAAACTCTTCAGTTTTATAATATTAATATAGATGTACAATGACGTACAAATGCAACGTTCAAATTAAGTGTATTTACATAAATATTCAACACTAGCGGACGCCTCGCGGTTTCACTCGCGTAGTTCCTGTTCCCGTGGGAATACAGAGATAAAAAATAACCTATGTCACCCGGGGTTAGTGTAGCTTCACAACTTGGGAATGCAATCTCGTTCTCGCGAGATCCCGCTTTCGCGAGATCTCGGCTTTTTTAGCGAGACTAATCTCGGTCGAAAAATGGTCGAGATCTCGCAGATGTAACGAGATTACATTCGAGCATAAATCGGCTTAACGGCGCGGCAGCCCGCAAACCCAGTATACTAAACCACGGCGCGAATTGACACGGACCTGCGATCGGTTTCAAAATTAAAAATGTATTCACTTAGAATGCAAAACAATTCTTGTGATACGTCAGGATTCTAAACTAACTACGAATTCGCTGGAGTCATTAATCTTAAAGGAAATGAATTTATACGAGTCGGGTGGGGTCAAAAGGCGGACTTTTACAGTTCGCGGATGACTGCCTAAGATCTGTGGTTCCAACTAGCGTTGAATCCGAAAGCGCGTTCTCAAAGGCTGGTTAAATAAATCAAATGACCAGCAAAATAAGAAGCCGTTTAGCAGACGATTCTTTAGACATTTTGTGCTTCTTGAGGAGCTACTTTCAAAATAATTTGTAATAATATGTGGCGTGTGATGTAAACTGAACAAGCGTTTAATTATTTTTTTATATTTTGTTAATTAATCTCTAATTTCAAATAGATCTCGAGATATAGTTTGTTTTAATTGATAATATCTCAGTCTACTAAAGTTGACTATTAAAGTCAACTCAACTTAGTTAATGAGTTTCATTTTAGTTTTTGACTTCTTGTTGTTTAGATAAAAAAGAACTTTTTTTATTATTAAAAGACTTTTGTTTGATATTAGAATAGTAGACTAGTTGTTTATATCATTTCTTATTGGATTAGATAAGTCAACGTTTACTAATTAAAAGTTTATTAAAACAATATATAGATACTTACGTCAATGTTAAGTAAAAACAAAAAAAAAGTTTAATAAAAAAAATCGTAAAAATAAATGTTTATTTCATAATGCCTATAATTCTTTTATTATTTTTCCTAATTTATTCAAATATGGTGATTATTTGCAAAAATAGAGATACATAACGGGATCTCGGAATTGGCGAGATCTCGCGGTATTGTTATTTATAAACTCGCGAGATCTCGCCTGAGCCCCAATCTCGCGAGATTGCATTCCCTATTCACAACGATGACAGATTTTTTTAATTCGTCCTGTAGTTTTAAAGCCTATTCAATACAAACAAACAATCAAATCTTTTCTCTTTAAATTAAAAGTATAGTTAAAGATTATTCATGTCAATTTATACATTATTGGAAACAATTTACAAAATAAATTGTTAATTAGAATACAATAACAATAAATTCAAATTAAACTTGACTTGACCTTCTATTTGAATTCAGCATTCGTTAGCCCTTTCTAAGTGTAAGGTTGTTTAATGTAAATAATTGGCGCCATGCTTACAACACTTTTGTGCATAAATGCAGTTCTGTCGTGTCTCCAGTTTTACATATAGTATGCTTGTCACCATAGATTAAGTAATAGCTGACACGTTTATTTCTAGGTACCTACTACATCTGCCATACTTGAAAATAAGTCTGGGTTTGTTTTAGCAAAATAAATATTTATAATTCTTAAATGTACAAAGATGGCAGAGTCTTATATTGTTTATAGTAGGGTGCACAGCTATGTGACATTTATAACTGAAAAACTCAATCTCAAACACCTTTTTTAGGCTTTAAATATAATTTCCCTGTCTGTAGAATTGACTCAGAAAACTGACTCCGTATCTTAGAACGGATTCGAACGGATACAAGTCCATAATAGGCAGTAAGGAGAGCATTAGTACTAAGGCTTCGCGATAGTGTGTGTGTGTAAGGTATATGAAGAACTGTTCAATCGTTTCCTCAATATTTCTATGTGGGCCTTCCAATTAAGTGTTCTATCTATTATTATTAAAATGATTTTGATAGCATAAAATTGTCCAGCTTGACGCAAAGGTTAACTTGTCCTTGATCATTCTTTACATTATAGATTTTTTGCAGTTGCATTACTGTTTTCTTTAAAGCATCTCGATCTGTAAAGATTATAGCTGTCAGTTTGGATTTACTTATAATAATAATTGCATTTCATAAGAGAGTTTAACATTATTTTTTAGCAATGCTAGTTAGCTCGTATGCAATGCTAGTTTTTATGCTAGAGCTTGTTTTCTTTCGTAAAGTTTAGCAGTAAAATCCACATGATTTCAGAATTCTAATTTTAAATGCTCAGTGAATCTCTTTAAACTGTCTCCTCCAACGCGAACTGTCTTTTCGGGCAGACGTGCTATCGGTTGCTGTGGCATATTTTTAAAATAATCAACAATGTGAGAAAGTGCGTATAATGTGCCTAGTTTGGCGTACTGGACCTTTTTTTAAGTATACAGTGCTGAGTGCAGTAACACAATGATTTATTTGTGATATCAACCAAATAATCAACAAGTTTATTGATTCTCAAAACCGATTTGCTACCCAGCCACTTACAACTTTTTAATCTACGGCTATTAAAATTAAATAGGTAGCTAATTGCGTTCCATAAACTTACCAAACGCCTGTTAAATTTATCTTAGCAATATTTCGGTTGGAAATTTTGCACTGTTTTTGGGATAATATTTTGCACTGTTTTTGGGATAATAAATATAAATAAAACATAACATTCATCAACAAAAAATGAGACACCATCACGCTCGGATACTGCTGCTGGTTCCGTTTTTGCCATTTTGGCTACGGAACCGAAAGCCGGGGCAGGCATCTAGTAAATCATAAACGGATTGATGTAGGCATAGGCTTATGAAATTTCGTGGGATTATGAGAATAAATAAGAGGCAATTTATATACCTACTACTTACTACAAAATCATAACTAGGTTTCTAGGTCTTCTAGTTTGGAAACTGGAATCTTATTTCCTTTATTAAAATGTGTCTCATAACTAGTAAACCGTGTATCTGTATAGGACAGACAGCACAAAGCATTACAGTGCAATCTTTGAAAAAGTGGAGCAAGATCTACATATTAGTAGTTACGATATTGCTGAAGAACTGGATGTTGATCACAAAATAGTTTTACGTCATTTGCAAAAGTCTGCGTACTAACCGTATAAGAAAAGGGTTTAACATGTAGGCCAATGAATATCGCTTAGAAAAATTCAATTGTAATGTTTGTGCTAATATTACCAGTATAGATTTCAGCCACTCCGATCCGAACTATCTTTACTCCTCAGTGCTTAATATAATCAAATGTGAATACAATAATATATTTAAATCAAAAACTCTTTCAATGAATTCTAAACTTAGCTTTTGTGATTGGGCAACAACCGGCATTTACAAAAGTAGAACTAAGTTGTACGAGTTATATGGTATGAAACAATTTAATTTTGATCAAAACTTCATTCAGTATGTAAGAAACTATTCAAAAACTTGTAAAAAAGCTTGTGCATGTGCCAAAGCTTTACATATTAGTAGAAATATTAAAAAATCTGATAATAAAATAAAAGCCACTTGGAAAAACGTTGCATTAAGTTTGAGACAAACTTAATGCAACGTTCCGTTCCGACCCATTTCTTAAACGGTTGATTACGGGTGATGAAAAATGGGTCACTTACGATAAGAATGTCCGAAAAAGATCGTGGTCGAAGCATGGACAAGCCCCACAGATCGTGAACCTGACTCGGAATAAAGTGATGCTGTGTGTACGGTGGCATTGGAAAGGAATCGTCTACTATGAGCTTTTGCCGCCGGGTAAAACTATCAATTCTGACCTCTACTGTCAGCAACTGATGAGATGAAAAACCAGCCGGAGCTGGTGAACAGGAAGGGCGTGGTGTTCCATCATGATAACGCCAGACCGCACTCACCTATAACCACTCAGCAAAAATAGAGAGAACTTAGCTGGGATGTGTTGATGCATCCTCCGTGTAGCCCTGATCTTGCTCCATCAGATTTCCACCTGTTTCGGTCACTTCAGAACTCTTTAGCACACATAAAGTTAACCTCAAAAGAATACTGAAAATTACCTATCAAATTTTTTTGATCAAAAATTCCAAAATTTTTACAACATGGGATCATGGCACTACTCTTAAGATGGTAACAAGTCATCGATCAAAACGGCACTGTATGTGCCGTTTTCATCGATGACTTGTTGCTATTATAAATAAATTAAAAAAATATACATAGGTACCTAAAACTTTTTTTTTGTATGAAAAATACGAAAATATTTTTGCCCCGACCACTACCAAGTTTGGATTGTGTCTACTAACTATTTTCAAAAGCTACAAAATCATAATAAATTATGTTAAGTATTCATTTAATCCAAACATTTAGATTGAGATGCCGACTATATTCATATAACTTAACTTACCACAAAATAAGTATAGGTATCACTGCCTCTGTGGCGCGGTGGGAGTGTATCTGACTGCTACGCAAGAGGTCGTGGGTTTGATCCCCACCCAGAATAAAACTTTGTGTGATGAGCACGATGGTTTATTCTGTGTCTGGGTGTTATTTAACTATAATATGTATGTATTTAGAAATATATAAGTATGTTTATCAGTTGTATGGTTTCCATAGTACAAGCTCTGCTTAGTTTGGGATCAGATAGCGTTGTGTGAGTTGTCCCAAGATATATTATTATTATTATTTTATTAAGATACGAAAAGTGGTCCTCAATTCAAATGGACATTGTTGGCAATGTTGGCAACTTGATTTTTTTTTTGTTTCCTGTAATTATTCTAATTTTTTTAGCTGTTGGTATTTCGATGTAAAAATAAAAAAATGAATATGTAAAATAACAAGGGCCCATTTCAATAAACACAACTTAATAAATCAAAATCACACTTTATTATATCTTTTTTCCATATGATATGCCACGTACATAGACTACTTACATATTTCGTTATAAATTCGGATTAGACACGGTAATATGGTTTACAGCCGGTTTTAATAATCTATCTATCGATGGATTTGGCTACTATATTTGACATAAGCAAACGCCATACAAAAGTTGTCAAAATTCTACCTCTAGTAGCCAAATCCATCTATACATAGATTTTTGAAACCGGCCGTTAGACGTTTGACATTCTATTATCTAGGACACATACCCTTACACCAAATGTTTATATTTAATGCATAAATAGGAATAAATAGCAGTATGGACAGAATGACATAAGCTTACACCTACTCGTGTTAGGTATAGTTGTTGCCAATCACGAGAGAGTCGTTATGTTTTAAATTTTTTATAGTCAGCCTTCCTCAATACCTATTATTGAGGAAGGCTGACTATAAAAAAATTAAAACATAACAATATCAAAACAAATAGCTATACAAATTTCTGAGATTAACGCGTTCAAACAAACTGTCTCTTTATAATAGCTTTAATTGCGCTACTAAGGTCCCCCATATGCGCGAAAAGATTCATAAATTATACGAATGTTGAGTAGGTATGGCTATGACCTGAACTTTGTTTTTAGTAATTGTTTGGGAAAGAAACGATTTTTTTGTTTTTTCTATTTGGTCTACGGACTTGTTTTTTTATGAATATATATATGTATATATATATTACGGGTCTTAATCGCGTGAATAGTTTAAGGTAAAATACCTTGTTTATTCCCCGATGTTTCGACCGTATTGCAACTGCCGTGGTTGGTGACCCGTGACCACGGTCGTTGCTATACGGTCGAAAATAAACTAAAATACCTTAAACTATTCACGCGATTAAGACCCGTAATACATATATATATATATATATATATATATATATATATATATATATGTATATATATATGTGTATATATATATATATATATATATATATATATATACACATATATATATATATATATATATATGTGTATATATTCATAATATGTACAAATCGCGAAAGTTTATCAACATTTTGTTTTTTTTTACTTATACATATTTCCAAACTTAATGTGTGAACATAGCGTGTGTGTGTCAGCGTGTTTTTGTCTGTATGGTACTTGTACTTCTCGAGAAATGAGACCCCGTGGTTCGTCACTTCCACAGTATTTTATGACTCCAAACTCATTAATAGATTGTGTCTGCGCCTGTTCGCTTGTGCGGTATTAGCGTATTGCTAGCGCTGCTCCTTATAACATTCAAAGACCGATATCTCAGCAAGAAGTGTTCGTATCTAGGTCTATGAAGAAAGAATTTGAATCTGAGTATCAGTCATCCTTTTTTTTTACCAAGTCTGTAAACCAAAAAGGAAAATCGCTTTTTTTTCGGTGGTTATCTAACGACTACTCGATAAAAAAAAAATTGATACGAAAACTAGACGCTTAGAGCTACAAATAACCTACTTTTATTTTAATTGGGTAGATGTATACAGTAACAATAAATTATTTTATGCTATTCAGGCAATAGCATTTGCAAAACTATTCTGAAAAACAATGTTTCTCCACAATTTTACGTGGCCTTGAATTTATAAACATTAAAACAAACATCAAAATTAAATGATTTAATCAAACGAAAGAATGACGTCATTGTTTTGTTTTTCATTTAATCATCGTTTTGACTCACTTTTGACGTTTCATAAATAGATACTGATTTGACTGTCATCTACCATAATAGGGGAGATGACCGTCAGGTCAAATTCTATTCCTACATACACCCATTTTACGTCAAGCCCGTTAATTTATTTGATGTGAGTAATGTTTCAAACACTTTGTGAAACTCACATAGGTACTAAATATGTAATATGTGAATAGCTTTACATTTTTAAAGCGTGGTTAAACACTATGTTCAAATGACGAGCGCTTGACGGGCGATTTGGTAAAACGCGCTTACAACTGTAATCATATTAAAGCATGTTCCAGACGGTTGGAAACAAGCTTACAAACCAAGGTGACCTTGGCGGGAGCTTTGTGTCGCCCACCGTTTTTGCTTGGTACTTGCGTTTGCAACAGCCGTCTACACTGTTGGAAACAACCAATGTCGCCTTGGTTTGTACATTTGTTTCCAACCGTCTGGAAGACGCTTAAGGTGTGCACATGGTAGGCCCTTATTAGCATGAGCGATTTTTTTACACGTGTTAAAAATCCGGCGAACCGGCCTCTCGATGTGATTATATGATCTATTCCCAACGTCCAGGGTTGAAAATACAACAGTGCGCGATAAAAATACGTCGCGTTGCCGTGTGAACGTGTAGTTAGGTACTTGGGAATGCATTGTTCTATTTAAGCGATTTTTTTACGCGAGTTGAATATACGCTCGTGCGAATGAGGCCTAACGCGCGTTATAAGAAATTATTGATATGAAATTACACTTAGTTTATTTTTTCAAAATTCTAAAATTAACAAATAAAATAAAACTCTTATTGCTAATAAACAATGTGTAACGTTTTATAAGCAAGGCCGAAATAACCTTAACGCACACATTAAAACTAATGCTTAATTAAACAAGCATGGCGGCGGTTAAAGCCACGAAGACGGTCCCTGTTCTTACTGCAAAACTGCTCGCCGAGTTGGCCTACAAGAAAAATAGATTAACTATTAATTATAATGACTAATGATCTCCTAACCGAATTCGGTCACAGTGGCTAATATTTTCAGAGATTTAACTACGCTAGGGATATTTATTATAATGCACAAGTACCTCACTATCATGGTACAAAAGACTGTGATGATAAAATCGTGATAAATATGTAGGTACCTAGGCAACATGAATACGTCAGTATAGTTACTAGTATAGTATTATATTATCTGTGGTATAGTCCACCGCGGCCGCTGCAACTACAGTACGATCAACGTATCTTGACCGGATTAAAGTTAGGTTTTTATCACTTTCGCGCATGTCATAAAGATGCGACCCTAAAATTACTTACGAAAACGATTAATCGATTAAAAATACTAACAACATTTTAATCAACAATATAAAAAAAATATTTAAATGAGTTCATAAAAGTTTAAATTTAGAACAGTTACAGTAAATATTAAAGAAACTTTGAAAAACAATTTCTTTACCAAACTAATCACAAAAAACATGAATTAGTAATACTAATTATGACAATGTAATGCGTAATCGCTTCTCTAATCCTCTTGGTTTAGTTACCGCCCCCGCCCGCCTACTTCAGTCCGGCCTAGTTACGTTGATCCAACTGTAATCGCTACTGAGGGTACGTGGCGTGCAAAACGCACCGCTTGCCGACGCCGCCCCGCTCGCCGCGCCGCGCCCCGCTAAGACCGAAGTCGTGACCAGGGGGTTTATACAAGGTACATTTCTTCTTCTTCTTCTTTTTTGAGTTTATGGCAATCTAGCCGTTTTAACGGCTAATTTCTGCCAGTGTCAAGTGTTTAAGCGCTTATTAAAAGCACAAAGTCTCGTTCTTATTCAATTATCACGTATTCAAATCATTTTTTACAAGATAAACTTGGAGCTGTAAAAATAATGGCCGGTTAGTTTGCCGCCATTTTTACAACTCCCAAGGTACATTTGTTCCGTGGCGAATTCGATAACGTCATACTAATCATTCGCAAAAAAATAAAAAAAATGTCTATGGTCTTCACCGCAAACGTCAAATTCTATACTTTAATTATTTTCCATTCCCGTTATCGCTATTTGAATGTGACTTCGTCTAGATCCCCAGGCCGTAACAGCATTTTAACTAACGAATGTTTTATTTTCAAAATCTACTACGGTTATCTTCTATACATATAATAAAACTGTAAATTTCACGTGTCTGTACATGGCCGAACTTAGTGAAAAAAAATATTAGGAAATGTTCGAAAAGAGTATTTAAACACTTTGCTGCATTTTTAGAAATGTCTGTCTGTCTGTTTGTTTGAACACGCATCACGCAAAAACTACCAGACAGATTCGGTTGAAATTTTGCACGTGCAATCTAATAGATGCATATTAACATTTAGGCTATAAATTATCACGCTTTTTCCCATAGGAGCTAAGCAGTAAGGGATAATGTCTGTAGCTATTTTTCGTTATAAAACAGTAACTACTTGACGGATCTTTATGAAAATTTGCAGTTTTATAGTCAATACTATAGGACATTATTTACACTATGAATCATTACGCTAACGGCTATGGGGAACGAGTAGCAACGTATTTTTTGTCGCACCATAATGGTTTATCACAAAATTCTCCACAATTAGACATTATCTTTAATTGTAACCCATGGAATACATAACTTCACGCTAAAACTATAAGGAGCTAAACACAACATTTTTTAGTTTCATAAGAACAGTTATTTTGACGTAGTAAGTAGCGAACAGTATAGCCTCGAAGCTATGCTACCGGACTTTGACAACGAAGACCCAGGTTCGAATCTGATGTCTGATTATGTTCTTTTTGTATATTTTTAAATTGTCTTTATCCTTTTTTAATATTGTCCTGAAAACCCAGTTTAACTTTCTGATTCTATTAGAGACTTGTTCCAGGTGAGTATACCAGGATAATCTCTGATCTATGACTATACCTAAATACTTGGTTTTTGAGACTTTAGTGATACTAGGGCAGTTACAATTTATGTTTGATGCATCACCACATGAGTGTACTCTGATCGTAAAATCTTCTCTAGGCTGTGTGCGATTTCGGATGCTGAAGCATAAGAAGTTGGTTTTCAGTGTATTAAGGGAAAGCAAGTTATAAGCAAGCAACTGAGCTATTATTGTCATGCCTACCTCAGCACTGCGTCCAACATCCTCCCAAGTACTTCCATAACAGACCAAAACTGTGTCATCAGCATAAGAGAGGATTTTTGCGTTAGGGATTTTCAAATTGCAGAGGTCGTTTATATAAATCAGAAATAGTGTAGGTCCAAGTACACTACCCTGGGGAACTCCGTATGATATGTCAGCGTCGTTACTGATATAGTTGTCCACTTTTACCCTTTGTCTTCGCATCGACAGGTAGGTAGTCTTTAAAAAGATTCAGTTCATTATCCCTAACTCCAACTTTTTCTAGCTTTTTGAGAAGGATAGGAACAGAGACTGTATCAAAGCTAGCCACAGCTAAACATTTGTTGCCTTTATCTAGATGTTCAGTTACGTCAGAGCTGAGTGTAATAACTGCATCTTCGGTAGACCTACCCTGTCGAAATCCAAACTGGGAAGAAGACAATATGCTAAATTCATTTAAATAATTTATTAGCATATTATTTATTAATTTTTCGAGTATTTTCGACAAGGCTGGCAAAACAGATATGGGCCTGTAATTATTGATATCGTTTCTGTTTCCAGCCTTATATACCGGAGTGATAATGGATTGTTTTAGTGGGATAGGGAAAACGCCGCTCCTGAAGCAGAGATTAGCAAGGTGAGTTATGATTGGGACGGTTACTGTACTTGTATATTTCAGATAATCTGTTGAAACGTTATCATATCCAGGAGCACTACTGGATTTTAAGCTCATCAGCACTCTGAGAACTTCATCAGGGTCAGTGTCAAGCATTACCAAAGAATTCAATTGAGTTGGTAAGTTACGCAGAAAATTTGGATTGTTAGTTCTACTAGTCTGGACTTGCTGAGCTAATTGCATACCGACATTTACAAAATATATAGTGGAGACCGTAGGCAAACGTAGTGTAGGACGCCCTCAGGCCAGGTGGAGTGACGATCTACACAAAACGGCTGGCAGGAGCTGGATGCGAGTAGCCGAGGATAGAACAAAGTGGCGTGCAATTGGAGAGGCCTATGTCCAGCAGTGGACTGCGATAGGCTGATGATGATGACCTAAGAGGTCGTGAGTTCGATCCTCACCCAGGATAAAACTTTTGTGTGATGAGCACGATGGTTTATTCTGTGTCTGGGTGTTATTTAACTATAATATGTATGTATTTAGAAATATATAAGTATGTTTATCAGTTGTATGGTTTCCATAGTACAAGCTCTGCTTAGTTTGGGATCAGATAGCGTTGTGTGAGTTGTCCCAAGATATATTATTATTATATTGTATACTAGCTTTTGCCCGCGGCTCCGCACGCGTTCATGTCGGTTATTGCGATAAAAACTATCCTATGTCCTTCCCCGGGACTCAAACTATCTCCATACCAAATTTCATTTAAATCGGTTTAGCTATTTGAGCGTGAAAGCGTAACAGACAGACAGACAGACAGACAGAGTTACTTTCACATTTATAATATTAGTATGGATTTTCATTAAGATACGAAAAGTAGCTCCTCAATTCAAATGGACATTGTTGGCAGTGTTGGCAACTTGATTAATTTTTGTTTCCTGCCATTATTCCAATTTCATTAGCTGTTGGTATTTTGATGTAAAAATAAAAAAATAGGATATGTAAAATAACAAGGTCTAATTTCAATAAAGACAACTTAATAAATCAAAATCACACTTTATTATATCTATTTTTCACATGATATGCGACGTACATAGACTACTTACATATCCTCATATATAGTCCTAGATAATATAATGTACCTAGGCGTCTAACGTCTAACGGCCGGTTTCAATAATCTATCTATCGATGGATTTGGCTACTAAAAACTCCATACAAAAGTTGTCAAAATTCTACCTCTAGTAGCCAAATCCATCTATAGATAGATTTTTGAACCCGGCCGTTAGACGTTAGACGCCTAGGTACATTCTATTATCTAGGACACCAAATGTTTACATTTATGGCTTATTTAAGAATGAATAGCAATATGGATAGAGTTACATAAGCTGACACCTACTCGTGTTAGGTATAGTTGTTGCCAATCACGAGTGATCGTAAACCTTTATATATACTTACTAGCTCTACCCCGCGGCTTTATCCGCGTTATGTTTACATTTTTTTATAGTCAGCCTTCCTCAATAATAGGACTATACAAATTTCTGAGATTAACGTTTAAAACAAACCTTCTCTTTATAATAACTATTAATTGCCTCACTAAGGTCATAAAAAAGATTCTTATAATATACGAATGATGAGTAGGTATGGCTAAGGGACTTGAACTTTTTTTTTTAGTAATTGCTTGAGAAAGAAACGATTTTTTTGTTTTTTCTGTTTGGTCTACGGACTTGGTTTTTTTACTTATAGTTCCAAATTTGTTTTTTGAACATTACGTGTGTGTCAGCGTGTACTACTCGAGAAATGAGCCCCCGTGGTTCGTCACTTCCACAGTATTTTATGACTCCAAACTCATTATTTGAAGATTGTGTCTGCGCCTGTTCGCGTGTCCTAATACCGCGTATTGCTAGCTTTTAACATTCAAAGACCGATATCTCAGCACGAAGTATTCGTATCTAGGTCTATGAAGAAAAAAAAAGAATCTGAGTATCAGTCTTCAAATTTTTTTTCCAAGTCTGTAAACCAAAAAGGAAAATCGCTTTTTTTTCGGTGGTTATCTAACGACTACTCGATAAAAAAAATTGTAACGAAAACTAGACGTTTAGAGCTACAATTAACCTACTTTTTTTTAATTGGGTAGATGTATACAATAACAATAAATTATTTTACGCTACGGAAATAGCATTTGCAAAACTGTTCTGAAAAACAATGTTTCTCCACAATTTTACGTGGCCTTGAATTTATAAACATTAAAACAAACATCAAAATTAAATGTTTTAATCAAACGAAAGAATGACGTCATTGTTTTGTTTTTCATTTAATCATCGTTTTGACTCACTTTTGACGTTTCATAAATAGATACTGATTTGACTGTCATCTACCATAATAGGGGAGATGACCGTCAGGTCAAATTCTATTCGTACATACACCCATTTTACGTCAAGCCCATTAATTTATTTGATGTGAGTAATGTTTCAAACACTTTGTGAAACTCACATAGGTACTAAATATGTAATATGTAAATCGCTTTACATTTTTAAAGCGTGGTTAAACACTATGTTCAAATGACGAGCGCTTGACGGGCGATAAGATAAAACATGCTTACAACTGTAATCATATTAAAGCATGTTCCAGACGGTTGGAAACAAGCTTACAAACCAAGGTGACCTTGGCGGGAGCTTTGTGTCGCCCACCGTTTTTCCTTGGTACTTGGTTTGCAACAGCCGTCTACACTGTTGGAAACAACCAAGGTCGCCTTGGTTTGTACTTTTGTTTCCAACCGTCTGGAAGACGCTTATGGTGTGCACATGGTAGGCCCTTATTAGCATGAGCGATTTTTTTACACGTGTTAAAAATCCGGAGAACCGGCCTCTCGATGTGATTATGTGATCTATTCCCAACGTCCAGGGTTGAAAATACAACAGTGCGCTATAAAAATACGTCGCATTGCCGTGTGAACGTGTAGTTAGGTACTTGGGAATGCATTGTTCTATTTAAGCGATTTTTTTACGCGAGTTAAATATACGCTCGTGCGAATGAGGCATAACGCGCGTTATAAGAAATTATTGATACGAAATTATACTTAGCTTATTTTTTCAAAATTCTAAAATTAACAAAACAAAATAAAACTCTAATTGCTAATAAACAATGTGTAACGTTTTATAAGCAAGGCAGAAATATCCTTAACGCACACATTAAAACTAATGCTTAATTAAACAAGTATGGCGGCGGTTAAAGCCACGAAGACGGTCCCTGTTCTTACTGCAAAACTGCTCGCCGAGTTGGCCTACAAGAAAAATAGATTAACTATTAATTATAATGACTAATGATCTCCTAACCGAAATCGGTCACAGTGGCTAATATTTTCAGAGATTTAACTAGGCTAGGGATATTTATTATAATGCACAAGTACCTCACTATCTTGGTACAAAAGACTGTGATGATAAAATCGTGATAGATATGTAGGTACCTAAGCAACATGAATACGTCAGTATAGTTACTAGTATAGTATTATATTATCTGTGGTATAGTCCACCGCGGCCGCTGCAACTACAGTACGATCAACGTATCTTGACCGGATTGAAGTTAGGTTTTTATCACTTTCGCGCATGTCATAGAGATGCGACCCTAAAATTACTTACGAAAACGATTAATCGATTAAAAATACTAACAACATTTTAATTCAACAATATAAAAACACTATTTAAATGAGTTCATAAAAGTTTAAATTTAGAACAGTTACAGTAAATAATAAAGAAACTTTGAAAAACAATTTCTTTACCAAACTAATCACAAAAAAACATGAATTAGTAATACTAATTATGACAATGTAATGCGTAATCGCATCTCTAATCCTCTTGGTTTAGTTACGGCCCCCGCCCCCCGCTTCCTGTCACCATTTACTTCCAAAAAATGCATCTGCGCAACCACTTGACCACAAATTAGAATTAGACAAAACAGAAATTAGCCATAAACTCAAAAAAAAAGAAGTTCTTTTTTGAGTTTATGGCTAATTTCTGCCAGTGTCAAGTATTTTTGCGCTTATTAAAAGCACAAAGTCTCGTTCTTATTCAATTATCAAGGTTTCAAATCATCTTTTACAAGATAAACTCGGAGCTGTAAAAATAATGGCCGGTTAGTTTGCCGCCATTTTTACAACTCCCAAGGTACATTTGTTCCGTGGCGAATTCGATAACGTCATACTAATCATTCGCAAAAAAATAAAAAAAATGTCTATGGTCTTCACCGCAAACGTCAAATTCTATACTTTAATTATTTTCCATTCCCGTTATCGCTATTTGAATGTGACTTCGTCTAGATCCCCAGGCCGTAACAGCATTTTAACTAACGAATGTTTTATTTTCAAAATCTACTACGGTTATCTATACTTATAATAAATCTGTAGAGAGGTCAATTCTGTACATGAAATATATTTCCAAAATAACTATCAGGGGGTGATTAGGGATCGATACTGATGCCAAAAATGCAATCAGTAAAATTTTTGTCTGTCTGTCTGTCTGTCTGTATAACCGTTATAGAAACAAAAACTACTCGACGGATTTTAACGAAACTTGGTACAATTATTTTTCATACTCCTGAGGTGGTTATAGTATACTTTTCATCACGCTACAATCAATAGGAGCAGAGCAGTGAAGGGAAAACGGGAGAAGTTACTCCATTTTTTAAGCTTCCGTCGCGTGTGCAACCTTAATGGTTAAAGCTACACAGAAATCATGTATGACGGAAATGTTCTCCTTAAAATTATATAAAAAATATCCCACGACAGCATATGTCTATCTTTTATGGTTGACTCACAATATCACGTGTAACTCCCGATAGCTTAGCAGTTCGAAGCTTTCTAATTATATTTGTCTACTCTTACGTTTATAACACTCTCAGTCATCCCTAATTCAAAAAGTTAACATAATTAACTATTCCATAAAAAAAAATCATATTAATCGGTATATAAACACCAAAGTTATACATGAAATACGCTAATAATAAGCCATCGCGCTTGAATACTGAATCATGCTACCTATCTATATCTATACATATAATAAAATTGTAAATTTCACATGTCTGTACATGGCCGAACTTAGTGAAAAAAAATATTAGGAAATGTTCGAAAAGAGTATTTAAACACTTTGCTGCATTTTTAGAAATGTCTGCCTGTCTGTTTGTTTGAACACGAATCACGCAAAACTACCAGACAGATTCGGTTGAAATTTTGCACGTGCAATTTAATAGATGCGGATTAACATTTAGGCTATAAATTATCACGCTTTTTCCCATACGAGCTAAGCAGTGAGGGATAATGTCTGTAGCTATTTTTCGTTATAAAACAGTAACTACTTGACGGATCTTTATGAAAATTTACAGTTTTATAGTAAATACTATACTTAGGACATTATTTACACTATGAATCATTACGCTAACGTCTATGGGGAACGAGTAGCAACGTATTTTTTGTCGCACCATAATGGTTTATCACAATTTTTTCCACAATTAGACATTATCTTTAATTGTAACCCATGGAATACATAACTTCACGCTAAAACTATAAGGAGCTATACACAACATTTTGAAGTTTCATAAGAACAGTTATTTTGACGTTGTATGTAGCGAACAGTATAGCCTCGAAGCAATGCTAGCGGTCTTTGACGACGACGAAGTCTCAGGCTCAAATCTGATATCTGATTATGTTCTTTTTGTATTTTTTAAAATTGACTTTGTCCTTTTTTAATATTTTTCTCAATGTTATAGTTATTTTTTCGACCATAGGTAACTTATTTGATTTGGTTAATATTTTTTTATACTAAAAATCAAGTGAAATATGCACTTATGTAAGATATCTATAGGTATTGCATGCACTGCAGAGAGTAATGAATTAATCGTAGTAGAAATGAAAAATAATATTACATTCCAATTTAACAAGTATTCGATATTTTCCAGAATTGATGTGTTCGTGCTCAAAAAAAAGACATTACACACGTAAAAAAACGTGTAGCGCCATCTATGAAATCAAATTGGTCACCGTGATCAAACAATTCCTTATTTGTGAAAACATTTATTAGGGTATAGGTGCTTACGATGACGGATTCATTTTTTGCTGAGTGGCAACATTCTCCTATTTATTTAATTAAATTGCTTAAATTAATAAAAAAACATTAAGTATTAGAAGAAACTTCACTGGTTTTGAAAGTAGATGGCGTTGTATTCAATAATGTTCTATACTTAGTAAAAGAAGTGTTAAAATAGTATTATAAATAAACATATTGCTATCATTTTTAGAAATGTTTGTCTGTCTGTCTGTTTGTTTGACCACGCATCACACAGGTGCATCGAGGATCATGTTTTGGGGTTATGGTTGGATATGAAGTGTTCATCAATTCAACGATAATGAATGACTGCCAAGTGTGAGTAGTTCGGGTGACGGGAGGAGGGTGGTGGGGGGTCATTGTCTGTCAACGCGGAGTCTGGGGGAAGGGGAGTCCATGTCTTTATTTCTTACTTGCATCAATGATGCCCGATGGCCGATGAGTCAAAAATCTCTTATAAGAGAGGCACTCTCTTATATGTAAAGTGGGGATGTGATTTTTTTCTCACCTACCCCATCGTGTGGGGTATCATTAGATAGGTCTTTTAAAAAGCGTTTAGGGTTTGTGAAGACTATTTTTAGATTTAAGGATTCCTTTGTGTAATATTAGGATTTATAGTGAACATTTTTGTTAGAGTCAAGTGTTCCCCTGCCAACTAAATGGTTGATGTTGGGTATGTGAAAAAATTCACGGTAGTAGTATAAATACTAAAATTATAAAGAAAACTATCACAGTTAAGTACTTAGGCTTTACAAGTTTACGATAAACATCTGATCAAATGGGAAGTACCAAAATGTTAGTACAAATTCTATTGAAAATTGTTAGGTATTAAGTAGGTATAACGTTGAATGAAAGAAACAAAAACAACAGAAAACCCACTTCTTAAGCCGCACACTAAATTAACTATATAAAATAATAGAATAGAACGATTTTTATTTAGTAGGTACACAGAAGACACATATACAGACATTATTATAATTTAACAGGAAAAGTCATGCAGAAGATAAAAAAAGCAATAAATAAAACAGTAAAATAATAAAAATAACAATAGACAAAAAGAAAAGAGACACAAATAACACATATTAATGACAGAAAAACACAGTAAACGAATACCTAAAGAGTCTGTGTTTGGTACTTATTCATTTTCACAAAGCTTTTGGGTGTTGAAGCTATCAATAGATGACTATATGATGATTCTCCGCTGCTGAATCATATCGCGGCTCACCCGACAGGACTGTTTCCAACATATTTACACAGAAGTTATTTCGTAACATAAACTACCTTAATTTAAACCCGACTTTCACGCGAACGAAGTCGCGGGCACAGCTAGTAAAATAATAAATGCGAAAATTTGGATGTGTGAACAATCGAATTTTGTACCAGGGGAGGTATATTTTTTATGCCATACGCCTCAAATTTCGGTAGTGAATACCGAAATTTGACAAAAAGAATATGCTATAACTATGTAATAATAATGCACGATGATAACATACCCTATCCGCTGCTGAAATTTGACCACACCTTTCTGTTACACCCTGTATATATTTTTAATTTCAACGCGAACGAAGCAGGCGCGGATCCAAGGCGGGGGCAACAAGGGCAATTTTGCGAAAGTGATTTTTTGAGAATGTGACATTATGCGCTAAAGGTTCATTTCCGTGCATCGCGGCCGATCGCGAGCCGCGAGCGGCTTACGACAAGCGTCTGACGCGCGCGGCCGATGCGACAATATTCTGAGTGCGCGCGCAGCTTACGACAGTCGTCGGCCGCGCGCGTCTGTCGCTTACCTCGGAAACGGCACCATACATTCTTATACTCTGAGTATTGTCGCATGGCCGCGCGCGTCAGTCGCTTGTCGTAAGCCGCGCGCGACTCGCGATCGGCCGCGATGCTCGGAAATGAACCTTAAGAGGCAATTGTCCCCCCCCCCAGACTCGAATACAAGAAGAAAATAATTTTATTCGTCACATGGTCACAGTGTACCATTGACGTATAGACCTGGACTGCGCCATAACCTCACAAAATTGACCATTCTCTAGAAAGAGACAACGCAAATCAGGGATGTTACGGAGTTTCGCTCAGACTCCGACTTCGGCTCCGACATTTTTAAATCGGACGTTTTAATCGGTGGTACCTAGCGTGCGGGGGCCGCTTCTTCAAGCTAATTTACTATACATGTTAAGGGTATAAAAGAAAAATTTTCAAGGAATTCCTATGATCGCGGGTTTGAGTCCCGCCCGAGCGAATTTTTCCTTCACACATTTAATATGACTGGATAATGTTTTTTTCCTATTTTTTTCTTAGGCTTTATTTCAACGCTAGCTTTCGCCCACGGCTTCGCCCGCGTGGATGTCGGTTATCGCGATAAAAACTATCCTATGTCCTTCCCCGGGACTCAAACTATCTTCATACCAAATTTCATCTAAATCGGTTTAGCTGTTTGAGCGTGAAAGCGTAACAAACAGCTGTGCAATGTGAAAGTAACTCTGTCGAGTTACTTTCACATTTATAATATTATTAGTATGGATATGGATATCTTCTCCCACCACCTCCGACTTCGCTTCCGATAAAACCATCTCCTTTACATCCCTTATGTCATCGTCATGTGGGTCACATGTTGCCCCCTTCCCCTGAACAAAGTGTTGGATCCGCGCCTAGAACGAAGTCGCAAGCAACAGCTAGTATGTCCTTAGAGCATAATAAGACAAAACATTCGCTAGTTATAATAAATTATATTTCTGTCCTCTTCAATATTTCGTATGCAGATATATCTCATACGAAACAGACGTATCTGCATACGAAATATTGAAGAGGACAGAATATATAATTCTATTGTTGAAAATTGCAACGCTATGATCGTTCATAGCGTTGCAATTTTCAACAATCACTTTGGTGCGAGGGCCCAACTCGCGAGCATTAAGGGATGGAAAAATTTGAGATCTAGTAACATAGTCCAGATAGGTGGTTCGCTTCTGGCCCCGGTTTGGCTACGGAAGTCTCGGCTTCAATTCCTGATCTGGATTCCAAATTTTTCTATCTTTCAAAAATGCAATTATTGTACATTATAGAATTTTATTAGCTACGGGTCTTAATCGCGTAAATATTTTATTTTAAGGCTAAATACCTTTGTTTATTTCCCGACGTTTCGACCGTATTGCAACGGCCGTGGTCACGGGTAGACCCGTAGCTTATAAAATTCTATAATGTGTACAAATCGCGAAAGTTTACGAACATATATTGCAATTATTGTACAGTCAGCTTCAAATAGTTAGTTACACTCAAAGTGCTCAAATAAATAGGTGCAACCAAAAAGTCAATAACTTCGTTACAAACAGAGTGTCCTTAAAGTTCGAGACATTTAAATCGCCATATAGATAGTTGCAATCAAAGCGCCATAAATATAGTTACAGTCATCCCGCATAAAACCTCTTCTCACTCAATCTAGTGTTGTTTGTTATTGTCTATCAGTCATATCCAATGTCAAATGCAATAGTAAGTCAAGCGGATATCTATTACAGCAATAATAATATTTAAAGTTTAAGTATGGCTACATATACATATCGCGTGAATGACAACATAAAGCATCACATTATATTCTTGAGGAATGAAGGCCTATCAGTTACTGAAATATCAAATGAATTGGGAATATCCGTAAGTATCGCTTTATATGAGTTACCTATCTTGTAGAATCTAAATCAAAATTTTATTAATAACTTATTCTGTATTTTTTTTAGAGATTTGAAACCGAAGGCGCATTACATAACCATGTTTTGGTTGGTCGTCCACGTCAAACAAGTGCAACATGTGATAGAAATATAGTACAGCGAGCTATTACCAACCGATTCATAAACTCCAGGAGTATCGCTGTGGAATTTGGCACATCGCAGAACACGATAAGGCGACGACTGCAAGAACACGGGTTACGCCATCGTATTCCAGCGAAAAAACCCATTTTAACACCGAGGCTTAAAGCACAGCGTCTACAGTTTGCACAAAATTATATAAATTACAATTTTGAGAATGTAATCTTTGTAGACGAAAAAGTATTTTGTTCATCTGCCCAGGGACGCCTATCATTATATCGCACATTAAACACCAGATACGACGAAAGGAATGTCCTCCCTAACAATCGTAGTGGTCGAATCACCTTAGGGTTTTGGGGATGGATGAGTCAAAGTGGACCAGGAGAGCTGGTTGAGGTAGGAGGCAGAATGAATGGCGCCCGATATAAAGAGATCCTCGAAAGTGTTTTACTTCCGACAGCCAGGATATTTTTTCCTCATGGAAGAATTAGGTTTGTGCAAGACAACAGTTCCGTGCACAACTCCCGAGTTGTACAGCATTACTTGGCAGATAACACGGACCTGGAATTGATTAAGATGCCGCCTCATAGTCCCGACCTAAACCCAATTGAGAATTTGTGGGGCAAAATGGTTCAGGTTTGGGACAATACTCGAGCACGAACCACCGCCGCCTTAAGGACTCATGTCGATGAAATCTGGGAGTCCATGAGAGGAGAGCAATTTTGCTACAATGCTGTCCAATCTATGCGCAGACGTCTTTCTGATGTGATTCTCGCAGACGGTGGATATACACGTTTTTAATAAATAAAGATATTTTTTACAATATATTACTACTTTTTACAACTATGTCTTTTTTTTAAATTTTATATCCGATGAGAATTTTTATTGTTCCGGACGTTCGTTGTGTGTATTTATACTTATTTACTAATTAATATGTGTATATTTTAAATAGTAAATACGTAGAAATAAATACGTATAAATTTCTTAAATAAAGTGATGTAAAAATCATAATTATTTAATCATAAATTAGCATTCATATCTCATACTAGGAGCTTTTAACTTATACTCATTCATTTTAGCAATGAGGTTTATTAGGTTGAGATCTATTTTCAGCCAGCTGTTTATTGCTCGTAATATAAATATTGTATACAGCTTTGCACAAAATTCTTTACAAACAAATGACATATCAATGACGTCACGCACGAAATGAAAAGGACAGAACTACTTCTTATAGTTCGGATGACATTTTAACTATCATTGAACCTGACAGATGAAATTATATTTAAAACATATAGCAGTAAAGTTTATTTTTGTAATGTGTCGATGACTGTAACTATATATATGGCGCTTTGACTGAAACTATCTATATGGCGATTTGAACGTCTCGAACTTTATGGACACTCTGTTTGTAACGAAGTTATTGACTTTTTGGTTGCATCTATTTATTTGAGCACTTTGAGTGTAACTAACTATTTGAAGCTGACTGTATTTGTAAAATCACTTCTGTGCCGGATTTGGGGCGTAAGCCGGGGTACGTACCCTGGGCGTCACGATTAAGAGGCACCAATTGGCATGTTTAGTCAAGTTCAAACTGGTATGTTGAAGCTGGCGCCATAGGCAATCAAGGCGGTACTCACACTGACGGTATCGCTGAATCACCTTCAAATACTATTTTCATGGCCATAGTTCTACAAGGATATGAAAAACACTTACGTTACTGAAGTCCTTGCAAGGTGTTGCCTCTCTGATGACATTGAATACTGAGTCTATGAAGTTAATCAATGTAGGTTTTTTGCAAGTCTCAAACGCGCTGACCGCGCAAGTTTTAAATTTTGACAATAATTTGCAATCCTCTTCCTGTAAAGATTTTTATACACTACCTTTAATACAAGACATTGGGAACATTTGTAATAGGTATTAATCGAAATTAAAAAACCGGGCAAGCGCATGTCAGAGCCATGCACAATGTAGTATTCCGTAGTCCCCCACCCCCCTCCATTCGAACAATGTGGCTTTAGAATTGGGTTTCATACTTACAACGTTATCTTAATAATATTTTTCAATGGAATTTATACGAAAATTTTGTTACTTCTCATTTGATTAGATGTTACTCGTAAACTTGTAAAGCCTACTTAGCTGTGATAGTTATCCTTTTAATTTCACTATATATACTACTACCGTGACTTTTTTCACATATCCAACATCATCCTCCGCCCACTGTAACAAAGCGCCAGCACCATGTGAGCCGTAGCGGCCGAGGCTGCGAAGGCAAGCATAGGGGCAGTCGTTGTTACAGTGGACGGAGGATGATGCGAAGAGGCTGTACTTCCCGCAGCAGAAGATGCAATTCTAAGATCTGTGCGATAACAATTTTGACCAATGCGTACTTGACAGTTTAATCATCATCACCATTACCAATCATCATAAATAATCATTCACAATAATTAATCATCATCATTCATTCGTAACAAAAAGACTAAAAACCACATTAATTATTTGTAATTTATCACATACATCGGTACTATGATTAAATTACTTATAATCACCGGTAAAAGTCATTAATTTCTTACTTTTGTACCACGAATTCCGGTAACTATTAGTAATGATAGACAATTATTAAATATCATGTCCCATACCGTAATTTTCAGACTAAAAATGTCATCCATTTTCATATCCTCTAGATTTTCTTGAGTCTGACAGTCCAATGCCTGGATAAAGCAAGTTTTTATAACATTCAGCTTGTCTTCGAAACATTTTTGCCCTCCTCCAGCGATGAACTCTAAAAACAAAAAGAATATAATGTGATTTTGCAATGCCCTTATGGAATGGCCCGGCATACTTTCCTGTCAGATGCCATCTCTGTGCTGAAATTGTTTCTGGTCATTTCAGATTTTGTACAATCTACTTATACGTGGGACACTCAGAAAGTTTTGAGAAACTAAAAAACTAACTTCTATGGATAAAATATTTTAATTAAATCAAATCTGAACCAATTTTTTAAACATTTTTTCTAGTCCGCCGCAGACACCTCTTCCACGGCCTTCTAGAATGATGAAAAGTGTAAGTATCCCTTTCAGCAGATTTTTTATTTTAGGGAATAAAAAGAAGTCAATGGTGCCAGATCAAGACTGTAAGGAAGGGTGACCCAAGACTCTGACCGGTGTGGGGTCCAGGAAGTCACTCGTTAGCGCTGAGTGTGCGTTGTCATGGTAAAGCAGTACCACGCGAAGCCGCTTCGGTCGCAACGGTGTTCGGTCGCTTGTTGCTCATTGTAGACAACATTTCTGGCAGGCATTTTGTGGTATACCATTCAGCGTTAACGCTGCTTCAGTCTAGTAACGGAATTAAAACCAGATCAAGCGAGACCCCGGAAAACTTTTTTTTTAAAGATGGGAAATCATCAAACAATTCCTCATCTCCTGCTGTGGGCATGAGCAAAGTCTGTGTTCATTCTTTCGCCCTTATGTTCCGGGAGCACAGTAACTCTTTCGAACGATCCCGCGGTCCCGGTGGGTCGGTGGGCGCCGGCCCAATGGGGCCCCGTCACTTCCTGACACCTCTTTGAGGCGCGCGTGGAACACTAGCGCGCCGTCGAGCCGGGCCTGGTTCTAAGCTGGGCGGTGAGCTACCCACCGCTCGTCGTCCGCAGGTCCGCGCCTACGGCGGCCGGATGTCATCCCTTGACACCCGTCGCCCGGGGCACATCGTGCGGGGGCCGGGGCGTGAGCACCGTCAGTCTGACGCGTTCCGCCGTCTCCTTTTGCAACATCACCTCCTCGCAGAAGGAGACGACTGCCTCCCATTCCCACTCGCTTCGCAGCATGGCTCGAATGAGCCCCGGACGCGAGAGGTCGCCGCCGCCGATCATGCCACGAGGACAAGCCGCTGCTCGGCCCAAGCGGGGTACGAATCTACGGTCATCGCAATGATGACACCAGTAGATTCGGAACAAGAGACAGACGAACAGACAGAAACACGAGTGATCCTATAAGGGTTATTTTTTTTCCTTTTGAGGTACGGAACCCTAAAAATAGTTAAATCAAGATGGTTCTTTGCTTCAGCTTTGTTTAATTAAAAAATTAAACCGCAGTTCCCTCCCTTAGAAAATAAAGAAGTAAAACTCACGTTTAATTCTGTCCCCGTCCTTATAGCACATGAACTCAGCAACTAATTCTTCTTTAATCTTTAATATAGTCTTGAAGGTTTTCTGTTCCTCGGCGGAGAAGCAAGGTTTGATTTTCTCAGTCAATTCACGGAAACACTCATCTGATTCTTTATAAATATTGCAAGATCTGAAATGTAAATAATATATTTTAATCTATACTTAAATTATAAAGCTGAAGAGTTTGTTTATTTGAGAGCTGTAATCTCAGAAACTACTGATCCGAATTGAAAAATTCTGTTGGATAGACCATTTATCGAGGAAGGCTATAGGCTATATAATATCACGTTACGACCAATAGGAGCGGAGCAGCAATGAAAAATGTTGCAAAAACGGGAAAAATTTACGCAGACGAAGTTGCGCGGGACAGCTAGTGATACAATAAACAGCAAAATCACATTGAGACATAGTCGGTATATTGTTTAATATGTCAAATTTGCACACCCTAAAGTTTTATGAAGGTAGAGCCACTTTAACTTTTAATGGAAAGGTACCATGTAAAGGACACTAAAAGTCGACACTAAACGAGGGCGTCGGAAAAGTAAAAGAAAAACAAACCAATAAATAAAAAGGTAAGCTTAATGATATATTGGGATACAATACAACTCACACACAGCTATCAAATCCCAAACTAGACAGAGCCTGTACTATGACAATCTGACTGCAGAAAAACATACTTCTATATTACATAGAGTAAACAATCGTGCTCAAGATTTATTTGAGAAGAGCATACTTGATCCGCCCTTTGTTTTTAAGCATTCATTTAAGTATTGAAAGAGCTTTCGGGATATTTTTTTTATAAATGTGTGCAGAATTTATCCAGATATTGTCTACAGAAATGCCTTAAACATTTGTTGAAAAATCATGTGCTTTATAAGAAATAAATGTAAGGTCTGTAAAATTTACTGTGTCCAATGTTCTAGGATACTTTTTCTTCACCGTACAAATCACCCTGATGTGTAGGATACTCTTTTTTTTTATCTTTTATTTAATTGGGGTTTTTATTCTTAAGAATACGTCAACCCCATGATATTACCAACATGGAACCGTGCGTAGCTACCGCCGTATCTGCCGTATCAATTATACGGGGACCCCGGTCCACGGGGGCCCCCGACATGCGTAGAGCAAAAACTAATAAAAACTTCGCTTCCTTTTTATTTCAGTTATGACAAAAGAAAAAAAAAATGTTCCGCGTATAGCGTGCGACACAATACAACTAGTTACCCACATATAACTGGAATCCAATGTCAAGTTAGGTTGGAATCAAACAGATTTATTGAAGTAATAACTTATTCGGGGATCAAATCCTTTAAATACTTAAGAGGATCAAGTGTCCCTAACTACATTGAGGTTAGTATATCAATATTTCTTACAACGTGATTTCATTATCTTTGAATATTTTTAAACTATTTTACATGTCCTTTCCAATCTATATTAATATTAAAAAGCTAAAGAGTTTGTTTGTTTGAACGCAATAATCTCAGGAACTACTGGTCCGAATTGAAAAATTGTTTTACTGTTGGATAACCCATTTATAGAGGAAGGCTCAAGGCTGAGTGAGTGATATTTAAAAAATATCACTCACTCACTCAAAGGGTCACTAACCACTAGACTAGACCAGTAGATCAGTCAATAAAGGTTTGTATTTCTTCTACTCTGTCAAGCAACAGACTTTCCTCTTTACAAATACAATAATTGCATTTTTGAAAGATAGAAAAAATTGAAATCCAGACTCAGGAATCGAACCCGAGACCTCCGCAGCCCAACCGGGGCCAGAAGCGAACCACCTATCCGGACTATGTTACTAGATATCAAATCATTCTATCTCTTAATGCTTGCGAGTTAGGCCCCCGCAGCGCCATCTAGTCGGTAGTCAAAGAACCATTACGGCTTTTGTTACTGCTTCGTTACAGATTATTTGTAAAGTAATTGGCAAGAAAATTACTTCAAGACTTTCCTCTTCTTCTCGTGTTTAAAAAAAATTGTGAAAAAACTTACATTTTAAACACTCCATCATAATTCCGGTCGAGTTTGACCTTTTCCATCTCGGCTATAAGCAAGTTCTGATCTACCGTACTCATTCTGCAAGACGACAATGTTTGGAAGATATTCTGAAAATGAAATAGTACATTCAATTTTAATACAGTTTTTTAACTGTTTTTTAAATACACATTGGTTCGATCGTGATTTATGAATGAATGATTACCGAATGTATCTTAATTTTTTTTTCTCTCTGTTAATTTGATTTGTTCATACTCCAATATGTCTGTTTGTTTTTAAAATGTATTAATTATTATTATAATTTTTTATTTTTAATTACTCCAAGTTGGGGGCCTGGAGATCCGTAACACAGGGTTTCCCTAGCATGGACTCCAGTCTCTCACAAAGCATCGTCCTAACATAGTCTCTGTATTAATGTCCTTCCTTTGAAATTTTCGCAAAAATGTAAGCCCTCAAATTAACACATTTTCGTTGTCATGTTCAAAATACTTAACCGATTTTGATAAAACTTGCACGGTTCCTAAGTTCGAGTAAATAAAAAAGAATGGTCACAATGTAAGTTCCGGTTTTTTCATTTCATTTTGTTTAAAAGCCCTAATAGATCATCATAATTACAACCCACGTATCGATATATACTTTTTTGAAGTCTGTTAATAAAATGATACGTAATCAAGAAATACTTAAAAAAACGAAGAAGAGGAAGAAGGAAGGTTGCATTTTAGTAACAGACTACGTCCAACACTCCGCTGCGGTGCCGCGACAGCTGAGTCGAAGTACGGAGTGCGCCCCCACCCTATAGAAATATATATTTTTTATTGTATCAACCACCTAGAGCCCCCCCCCCCTCTCAAAGGCCGGTACAGACAGGGACCTCGTAAAATTGATGTCGCCGACGCTCACGCCGCCACTGATTGAAGAGACAAGCAGAGCAAAGATCTGAATGTCATCCCACCGCACTCCTCTTGGGCGTCACAATAGATCTTTTAGGTCGCAGCGACTTCCGGGTTATATATCCCGGCCTCTATCCAGATACCGCACTCCTCATTTGAAACATTAGTTCGTAAATCTCATTTGCCCAGTAATTAGGTACACTAGCTACAGTGCCCTTCAACAGGAACTAGGGTTGCCACCCGTACTTTATAATAAAGTAATAAACTTTATTTCGGGTAATTGTACTAAGTATATACTTCATGAGAAGTAAGTATAAAGTACGCAAAAAAATATATTTTACATGATTAAATTCTCCGGAATTCAATTCCATTTACATATACGTAACTTAAATATATACTGTAAAGATGCTTGATTATGATTAGGTAATAAAAGTTGCTAAAAATAATGTATTATATTTTAAGAAAGTAAACTAAATTAAATTGTACTTTTTTTTGACACAATGTATTTTTTCTACTTTTCATAACCAACGTAAGTATTTTATTTGGACCATAAACAGGTGGTAACTCTAACCGAAACACAGTGACTATCTGTCGCTGTTGTGGTACCGAGCAAGTTTTAGTAGTGATAACAGTATACCTACATTATCTAACCCATGTAGGGTTAGATAATGTAGGTATACTGTTATCACTACGAATATATTAAAAAAACCCGCCAGCAAAAAGACGGAAACAAGATACCCTTCACATTTAATATCATGCAGGCGGAAGCGTCAATGAATCCTATTGAACTTAAAAATTGAGCCCCCGACTGCATGATATTAAATGTGAATGGTATCTTGTTTCAGTCTTTTTGCAGACGGGTTTTTTAAAACTTTTTTTTTTGTTTTTTAGCATTTCTTATTCCAAATTACATTTAAATATATAAGTTTTATATATATTTGTTATCAGCTTTTCAAATCCTTTATTTTGATACCCGACTCGATAGATTGTGAAACATTTTTTTAAACATAAGTATATACTGGTGCCAAAATTACGCTATTTGACCATTTTTTTAATTTATTTAAAGTACCCATTGTCACTCACACAGTGATATCACAACTAAGACGAATCTAACGAGACCTCTTAAACTAAAAGCGATCAAGCCGTTTAAGCTGTAAGCCGTGCCAAAAAAATATACATACATACATACAATCGAAAAACATTACCCTCCTTCTTACGCAGTCGAGTAATAAACAGTTGTTAAGGCAAATATTTGAGAGATTTAATAAATTCGGGATAAAATTTAAGTAGGTAGGTACCTAGATGTGCATTCGGCAAAACGGAAGTCTATTTTCTAGGTTATAGAGTCACTGCAAAAGGTATATGTATGTGTTAGAAAGTTAATCAAGGATTTCCCAAAACCTGAAACAGTTGAACAATTGCGAAAAATTGTAGGTAAGTATACCCAAACAATTGTTATAGGTCGGAATTGAACGCGTATTTAGGTACATAATTCTAAGAAACGCGATAAACAAAGATTCAATGAACAGATAAATCCTAACCTACCTACGTTTAGAATGTAAGCAACAATTGCGACAGGCGGTTGGTTATGCTATCGCATCCGTTTCTAGATTGCAAGCTAGGACTTTTTACAGACGCGTCAAATTCAAGTCAGGGATGTTATGGAGTTTCGACTCCGACTCCGAAAGGTCGGAACTTCCGATCGATTTTTCACTTCCGATTCCAACTTCGGTTCCGTTCGAAGCTATAGCTTATAAGCTAATCTATACTAGTATTATAAAAGCTGAAGAATTTGTTAATTTGTTTGTTTGAACGACCAATAAGAAAAAAAAAGAAAACAAAATTATTACAGTCAATTATACAGTCGACCCGTGACCACGATCGGTGCAATTCGATCGAAACGTCGGGTAAATAAAAGGTCGTGCCTTTAAATAATTCACGCGATCAAGTCCCGAAATATATCTAAAACAAAATTATTCCCTAACCATTCCAAAATATTCAAAAATGCACAATGTTTATGTTTAAGTTTTCACTTCTGCCGGCACTCCCGGAGTGGAACCCGTTTTTTTTACTATTTTATCTTAATTTTTTAAGCTTTTCTCAACATATTTGTTTTCTCACTACCTCCGACTCGACTTCGACTCCGATAAACTAAATTTGAAAACTCCGACTCCGACTTCGGTTCCGATAAAACCACTTTCATAACATCCCTAATTCAAGTATAGGAGCTGTGTTACAACAGCATGTCGACGGCAGTTGGCATCCGTTTGGTTATTATTCTAAGAAATGGTTACGCAGGATAAATATAGTATCGGTCTACTTATGGTAGGGAATAATATTATTATATTACAGACTAGCTGTGCCCGCGACTTCGTTCGCGTGAAAGTCGGGTTTAAATTAAGGTTGTTTAGGTAACGAAATAACTTCTGTGTAAATATGTTGGAAACAGTGATGTTGGCTAAATACTTACTAAATAAAAATCGATCTGTTCTATTCTTTTAGATAGTTAGTTTGGTGTGCGGCTTATGAAGTGGGTTTTCTGTTATTTTTGTTTTATTCTTTCAACGTTATACCTACTTATTACCTAATAATTTTTAATAGAATTTGTACGAAAATGTTGTTACTTCTCATGTGATCGTAAACTTGTAAAGCCTAAGTACTTAACTGTGATAGTTTTCCTTATAATTTTAGTATTTATACTACTACCCTAAATTTTTTCACATACCCAATATCAACTATTTAGCTGGCAGGGGGACACTTGACTCTAACAAAAATGTTCACTATAAAGCCTAATATTATACACAAAGGAATCCTTAAATCTAAAAATAGTCTTCAGAAACCCTAAACGCTTTTTAAAAGACCTGTCTAATGATACCACACACGATGGGGTAGGTGGTCAGAAAAAAATTACATCCCCACTTTACATATTACCCTTAAAAAATAATGATTTTCAAGATTTTGTTCTTTCACTTTATCGGCGTTAGTAATTTATTCATGCAAAAGTTGCAACCTTCTAGCACTAACAGTCTCTGAGCTAAGCTGCGGACGGACGGGCATAAGGGAACTATAAGGGTTCTGTTTTTCCATTTTGGCTAAAAATGGGGTGTATTTCATATAGTGTTACAACGCAATACTAATATTATAACTGCTGTAACACTTTAGAAAGCAAACACAGAGCGTGTCATGTGTGTCATGCCCGCGAAAATGTCAGATATCCCTAAAGGTACGGTTGACAGACAACGACCCCCCTCCTCCCGTCACCCGAACTACTCACACTTGACCGATGTTGAGCCATTCATTATCGTTGAATTGATGAACACGTGATCTCCAACCATAACCCCAAAACATGATCCTCGATGCACCTGTGTGATGCGTGTTCAAACAAACGGACAGACAGACAAACATTTCTAAAAATCATAGCAATGTGTTTCTTTTTAAAACTTCTTTTACTAAGTATAGAATGTTATTGAATACAACGCCATCTACTTTCAAGAATGTGGCCACTCAGCAAGAAACAAATCCTTCATCTCAAGCACCTATCTATACTTAATATTATAAAGCGGAAGAGTTTGTTTGTTTGTTTGTTTAAACGCGCTAATCTCAGGAACTGCGGGTCCGATTTGTAAAAATCTTTTTTTGTTGGATAGCCCCTTTATCGAGGAAGGCTATAGGCTATATAACATCGCGCTACGACTAATAGAAGCGGAGAAGCGACGGGAAATGTTTAAAAAACGGGGAAAATTACGCATACGAAGTTGCGCGGGACAGCTAGTACCCTAATAAATGTTTTCACAATTAAGGAATTATTTGATCACGGTGAACAATTTGATTTCATAGATGGCGCTACATGTTTTTTTTTTACGTGTGTAATGTCTTTTTTTTAGACGAACACATCAATTCTGGAAAATGTCGAATACTTTTTAATTATAATGTAATATTGTTTTTCATTTCTACTACGATTAATTCATTACTCTCAGCAGTGCATGCAATACCTATAATTAACTTACCTAGGTGCATAATTTGCTTGATTTTTAATATAAAAAATAATAACCAAAGTAAATGAGTTACTTACGGTCGAAAAAATAACTAAAACTTTGAGAAAACTATTAAAAAAGGATAAAGACAATTTAAAAAAATACAAAAAGAACATAATCAGACATCGGATTCGAGCCCGGGACTTCGTCGTCAAAGTCCGCCAGCATAGCTTCGAGGCTATACTGTTCGCTACTTACCACGTCAAAATAACTGTTCTTATGAAACTTAAAATGTTGTGTTTAGCTCCTTTTAGTTTTAGCGTGAAGTTTGTTTTATGTATTCCATGGGTTACAATTATAGATAATGTCTAATTGTGGAAAATTTTGTGATAAACCATTATGGTGCGACAAAAAATACGCTGCTACTCGTTCCCCATAGACGTTAGCGTAATGATTCATAGTGTAAATAATGTCCTATAGTATTTACTATAAAACTGGAAATTTTCATAAAGATCCGTCAAATAGTTACTGTTTTATAACGAAAAATAGCTACAGACATTATCCCTTACTGCTTAGCTCCTATGGGAAAAAGCGTGATAATTTATAGCCTAAATGTTAATCTGCATCTATTAGATTGCACGTTCAAAATTTCAAGCGAATCTGTCCGGTAGTTTTTGCGTGATGCGTGTTCAAACAAACAGACAGACAGACAGACAGACAGACAGACAGACATTTCTAAAAATGCAGCAAAGTGTTTAAATACTCTTTTCGAACATTTCCTAATTTTTTTTTTCACAAAGTTCGGCCATGTACAGACACGTGAAATTTACAGTTTTATTATATGTATAGATATAGATATTTATAATAATTATAGAAGACCAGAAATAATTCCATATATAAATTTTAACTTAGCTATATAAATGTCATTACAACATTTTCGAATATGATAGAACAGTGGTTCTCAAACTTTTTAAATGACGGAACCCTTTTGGGAAGCAAAATACTTGATGGAACCCTACAATAAAACAATTATTTTTATAAGTGTATTCTTTATTAATCAGCATAATAAAAGTACAATGTATCAGTTACTAATTATTATTTACTTCACCACTTGGTAAGGACAATAATAGAAAACATTAAAAAAGAAAAAATCTAACTTGTGGGAGGTATGAAACTGTTTTTTATTTTTCATCAATTGCTTGATATCAGGTTTGATGGAAGAAAGTTGGAGTCTCATATCAGCTTCGGCGTCCAGTCTATTGCGATATTTTGTTTTCGTGGCTGCGTAGGTAAAGAATCCTGTTTCGCACAAATATGTAGTTGGGAACGGGAGAAGAATATCCAGAGCCATTTGGCCAAGCATTGCATATTCATCTTGGATTCTGCACCAAAAATCATTAAGAGGCGTCGTTTTGAACAATGACTCCATACTTGTGTCTGATGACATTTCTAAAAGAGATTCATATATCTCATTTGACATGTTTTCAGGCTTTTCCAAGTTGGGTAAAAAAGGATTATGAATCCAGGAGTTCACTTTAATTTTTGTATTGTGTTCTTCGGGAAAATACTTTTCAAAAGATGCGCGCATCGAACTGAGATATTGGACCAATTCTTCAAACACATTATCTTCAAACATTTCTGAGTCGTTTTCGCTAACAAACTCACTGAGTAACGTAAAACTTTCTATTTCTTTCTTACCAATGCAAATGATCCAAAAATCTAATTTTCTTTTAAAAGCAGTTATTTTATTATAGGCCTGAAACACTGTTGTCTGTTTACCTTGCAACGATAAATTTAATTCGTTAAGTTTTTGAAAGATATCCGCCATAAAAGACAATCGGAACAACCAAGTTTTATCATACAAACGGTCCTTCAAATTAAAAGAAGTATCTGCTGAAAGAAACATTTGTAACTCGGCTCTAAGTTCAAATAGCCTTGTTAAAGTTTTTCCCCGAGACAGCCATCGCACTTCTGTATGGAGCAGCAGTGTTTTATGTTTGCTGCCATAATCTTCACACAATAATGAGAACAATCGGGATTGTAGTGGTCGTGATTTGATAAAATTAATTATTTTTACCGCTTCATCCATAACTAATTTTAGATTAGACGGCATTTGCTTCATCGCAAGTGCTTGTCTATGCAGAATACAATGACTGGAACTACAATTAGGCGCTTTATTTTTCATTCGTGACACTGCTCCTGCTGTTTTACCTGTCATCGCCTTGGCCCCATCTGTACAAATGTCAATGCAATTGTTCCAACTGAGATTATGTTCTTCAAAAAATATATTTATTTTATTAAAAATTTCTTCCCCGGTAGTGTTTGTAAGCAGCGATGAACACATAAGCATGTCTTCTTCAAAAGAACTTTTATATGGATATCTCACAATAACCAGCAGCATAGCCAAACCAGCGACATCAGTCGACTCGTCCATTTGCAAAGCTAATCGTGTATTTTGTAGACGTGTAACTAGTTCTTGTTTGACGTAGCTTGCCAGATCATGGATTCGTCGTGAAACAGTATCGTTTGATAGCGGAACAGTAGAAAGATGCTTTGCAGATTTTTCATCAAGCATACATTTTGTTATGTCTAATACACATGGTTTTATTAATTTCTCAGCGATAGTGTGCGCTTCACCTGCTTGTGCAATGCGATAGCTAACTAAATATGATGCCTCCGTGGCCTTTTCGTTGGTAGTTTGTGTTACATGCATCATATTTTTTTGACTTTCTAATAACTGATCTTTTTTGCGAACAAAAAAATCTTTATTCTTGTCTTTAGTCTCGGGGTGTACGGTTTCTAAATGTCGACGCAATTTGGCAGGTGCCATGGAACTATTAGGTAGCAGTTTACTACAGAGCATGCAGAGAGGTGAGCCGTTGGAATCAACAAATCCGAAACTGATATAAGATTCATCATACTTCCTTTTTTTCGTCTTTGAAACCGTCGAGCTTGACGTCGTGGCACTCGTGGCATAATCTTCTGGATCGGTGATTGCTAAATTCTCCGCGCGCATTGCTTTTGAACATTCAGCGTCATTAGAAGATGTTGTTGGAACACGTTTAACACCTTTAAGCCAACGTTCCATTCTTCTTTATTTATAATGTTACAAGTCAGGATAGTGGGGTTTAAATAATGCACAATCGTTACTGCGTATAAGAGACTAAATTTAGAACCTACAGGGAAGAAATGTATAAAACTGAGACAACAGAATACAGCAGGCAGTAAAACAATGAACACTAGTTTCTCGCTAGCGAGCTTGTAAGTAGGTAGTAACTTATCGCTCCGAACGCTAATCATCAACTGACGACGCCAACGCGCGATCGCCGCTTTTATACTTAGTCCTAGACTCGATCTCAAATATTCTCGAAAATACTCGAGTCGGCACCTTTGATAAACAAAAAGCAAAAATAAAAACAGAAATTTAAAAATAGCGTTGTAAACAATATCGACTTTATCCTTTGAAGTTAGAGACGAAAGTCGCTTGTTGACAACTATAGCGTCTAATTCAGAGGCGGCTTTTATCAAAGAGACTGAGCGCTTACAAGTATACTACCCGCTCGTTTTAAGTTTGCCGCTGGCGATAGGTATGAGTGTATGACGTTCGAAATTTTTTATTTAATTGTAACAATAAAAATTGTGTACGGTAGATATTTGGGTAAAACTATGACACATTATAAGTTTTGTTGTCACGTGGGGGAGGGTACGCGCATTCCACAGACCGGCAAACTTAGAGCGAACGCGTTGTACAAGTATAAAATTGTTGAGACCAAACTTATAAGATATTGTACCAGCTAATGTAACACAAGCTTATACAAATACAAATAAATAAATAAATAACATTCATAGCGTTTTGTCTCCGCGCGGCCGCGGAGTCCGCACAGCCGCGGAGCGACCAGAGAGAGGTGTTTTGATTTTTTTATTTCTAAATTCTTGCGGAACCCCGACAGAGGTATCACGGAACCCTAGGGTTCCGCGGAACACACTTAGAGTATAGCTGTGATAGAAGGAAGAGAGCTTATAGTGTAGGGTGTCTAAAAACTATGCCACACGGAGGTAAAGTACCTTAAATAAAGTAAATAAAACATTTTACTGAAAGAAAACTTAATTTTGTATTTAAAAATAATTCGAGTTGCATTCACAGATGCATGCTGCTGCATGCTTATATAAAATTGAAGTATCCGTTTGTAGTGTCAAAAAAGCAGTTCTTCAGTTAATTATTATATGGTACTTATAACAAAACACAGTTGTTTTTTGTATGTCCGTCTGTCTGTCGGTCTGTCTATCTGTTTATTTAAATCTCTGAAATTGCTGGACGGATTTTGAGGGGACTTTTACTGTCAGACAGCTAATGATCTAAGGAGTAACTAAGACTTATCATCACACTAACGTGTATAGGGAGAGAGCAGTATTGCAACTTTACGCGGACAAAGTCGCGAGCACTGCTAGTAAATCAATAATATCTGTCTTAAATGTTGATAAACTTTCGCGATTTGTACACATTATTAAAATATATATATTACGGGTCTTAATCCCGTGCAACCACGGACGTTGCAATACGGTCGAAACGTCGGGCAATAAACAAGGTATTTTACCTTAAATTATTCACGCGATTAAGACCCGTAATATATATATATTTTAATAATATTTGTCTTATCTGTTTATCAGATGGGTGAAGTCCGATGTTCTGCGTCTCTTAACCTATAAATTTATGAGCAAAAACGTGTTTAGAATATCAACATTCAACAGTAGGTACAACGTCTCTGACTGCCTCTGTGGCGCGGTGTGAGTGTGTCCGACTGCTTCGCAAGAGTTCGTGGGTTCGATTCCCACACGGGACACCACTTTGTGTGATCCACAAATTGTTGTTCCGAGTCTGGGTGTACTGTGTCCGTGACTTGTTTGTTTGTAAAGTCCCCCGCGACACAGGGATTGTACTCTAATGCGGGAGTCGTCTTATTAAAAAAACCACACGACAGAGGATGGTTATACAGAACTAGCTGATCCGCGCAACTTCGTCTGCGTGAATTTTCCCCGTTTTTGCAACATTTTTCATTGCTGCTCCGTTCCTGTTGGTCGTAGCGTTATCTTATATACATTTATATAGCTTTCCTCGATAAACGGGCTATCCCACAGTAAAATATTTTTTTTAATTCAGACCACTGGTTCCGGAGATTCGCGTTCAAACAATCAAACAAACTCTTCAGCTTTATAATCCATCCATTACTAACATTATAAATGTGAAAGTAACTCTGTCTGTCTCTCTGTCTGTTACGCTTTCACGCGCAAACAGCTGAACCGATATAGATGAAATTTGTTATGGATATAGTTTGAGTCCCGGGGAAGGACATAGGATAGTTTTTATCGCGATAACCGACATCCACGCGGGCAAAGCTAGTATTAGTATAGAGTTAAATCCTAGGCCTATGCAACTACTAGGTATTAGTATACCCAGTTTTAAACCATGTAACCAAGTTTTCGTAAGAAATGATACAGATAAAAAAACCGGATAAGTACAAGTTGGACTCGCCCAACGAGAGGTCCGGATAGTCCGGTAGGTGATAGAGAGAGATGGTGATTTTTGGGTAGGTTTTTGAGGCACACTGAAAGCTAGTCAAATAACTTCCTTATAATAACTCAAGCACAGAACTACAGACCTGGCAAGGGGATAAGGGGGGGGGAGGCTAATTCGATGACCCCTTTTTTTTTTTAAAGAAACCATTTGATTTGCATTTTGATTTTTTACATGACTTTAAATTTAATATTTAAAGAGTAAAAAAAAAATAAACCAGATTACTTAGTCAGGCCATAAACTAATTGAGGCGCTTGCAAAATTATTTTGCAAAAAAACGAGGCACGCTGAAATTGTAACAGGATATTATTTATAACCTATACTAATATTATAAAGCTGAAGTTTGTTTGTTTGAATGCCAAAATCGTCAAAAACGGCCATTTTTGTATTCTTGTAACTTTAAGATAGATGTAAAATACGCTTGCGTCAAGTATACGTCTCAAGAGCGCAATAATGAACGATTCTATGTAGTACGGTGCGCAAGCGTTTTTGAGATTGATACCAAAGTTACAAGAATACGAAAATGGCGTTTTAATCGAAACTTAACTGCAACTGAACTGCCTTAAATACGTGAATTGGCCTCCTAATCGGTTGCACGCCACAGCCCTAAGCCATAAAAACGGCGAGACCTACTGTGGCAGACATTTACGGAGAAGCGCGTGCGCCGACTTATTTGTATTTTTTTATGTCTGTGCATTTGGGCACAGACTACATAAAAAAGGTAAACGCAACAAAATAAAGGTTTTTTTTAAATTAAATGAATTTTTGTTAATAAAACCTAGAACCTAGCAACTCCATATCTCCAAGGTAAACGCAACAAAATAAAGGTTTTTCTTTTAAACTTAAATCAAGTTTTGTTAATAAAACCTAGAACAAGCAACTCCATATCGAAAAATAACTGTCCTAGCGCGAATCGTTATCACAAGTGAGCGCGTTGTAAAAACACCCGTTAGATTTATAATATACTTAGTATTTTTTATAACTGTTACGTCAGGCAAACCTTATTTATGAGTATGCATTGTATCAAGAAGTCATAACGCTAGAGTGGCAAACAAAGACTTCACAGTTTCTCAAACTGTAAGTGCCTCTCTAAGTCAGTAAACATCCGTATAGGTACTACCTACTTATCGCATTAGAACAAACTCCTTACTAAGAATGTTGAGTAAGTAATCTAGCCCTTTGAGTTATGAGTATTTTATTTTATCAATTGTATATAACACTTAAAGCTTTAAAATAAAGCACCATTGTTTTTTCGATGTGTATATCGTATTAAGGGCGCCCTATTCGACGAATCTACCATAGTCCTCTGTATGAGATCGTAAGTCAAAACTTAAAATTAATATCAATTCGTTTTATCATAAGCTAGACCTGTAGACAGCCATAATTGAAAATAAATTAATATTTTACAAGTTATTTAAAAGCCTTTAAACATTTAAGAACTTTACACAACAACTTTGGCACAACAATTTTGCCGAAATTTTAATGTTAGGCTTATAACTTTCAAAACATTTATTTATATTTTTTATGACTGCCTAGCCTAGCTTATGATAAGACGAATTGATATTAATTTAAAGCATTGACTTACGACGTTAAACAGAGTATATGGTAGAATAGTTGTATGATAGAATCATCGACTAGGACGCCCTTAAAAGTCCTTTTCATTTATTGGCATTGTATAATATTTTTAGTTTAAAATGGACGCCGTGAAAATATCTAAGTGCAACGATAACGGCGCACCGAGTAGACTAAAATAAATGTTCAATTGTCACGTAATATCTCGCTGAACTTTTTAAATATCAAAATTCTAATCGTTATCTATACCACAGATAATATAATACTATACTAGTCTATACTAATATTATAAAGCTGAAGAGTTTGTTTGTTTGAGCGCGGTAATCTCAGAAACTACTGGTCCGAATTGTTGTTTCACTGTTGGATAGCCCATTTATCGAGGAAGGCTAAAGGCTATATAACATCACGCTACGATCAAAACAATGAATCAATAATATAGAACACCCGGCTTAGATTACAAGCCCTGTGTCATGTAAGTACCTAAGTACTATGCGTTTCAAATGAGTTGATAACTGTCATGATTATATTTTGTTTCGCAATGCGATTGCAACTTCATTGTGGTCTAACTTAGGTCAGCAATAAAATTATTCGTAAAAAGGTGTCATTAGTATTACACAGAAGTACCTACCTACTCTATGAACGATATTTATGCACTGTTTTTTACTATTTACTAATTTATTTAAGTTTTAGTTTAAAAAAAATCACGACTGACTGAAAGACTTATATTTTGCCTATTTACTTGTTTTTGTTTGGTGTTTATTAAAAAATAAGAATACTATTAATATTATAATAAAGAAAAATATTAGGTACATAGTTTAAAGCAAATAAATAATACATCCGTTCCATTACCATATACATACGTTATTTACCCGACTTGGGAGTTTTTGTTGCTAACAGTACAATTTTGACAAGTACAGAGTGAAGTTGACGCGATCGCGATTATCTTCTCATTTGAGACGCATAGTACCTATATACACCTATTTTTGAATCAGATATTTATGGATCACGTTTTGTCTTTGTTTGGGAATCGAACCTAAAACCAATTGCATAGCAGTCGTCGTCAGTACCACTTCGCCACCGAAGCACTAGACCAATAATTATATTAGTTAAGTTCGACATATTTGAAAATTACACCACGAGCGGATGATTCGACAACTAACAATTTAAAAATGGGGACGTTTCATCCGAAGATGAAATATTCTGCGGAGGAATTTTCACCTAAATCAAAAAACGGTCATATCATACTTTGGAAGTATTTTTTTTTTTTTTTTTTTTTTATCTTTATTGTTTAAGGGTTTTTATCTTATTGGATACGTCAACCCATTGTAACTTAAACTATTACATCAAGTATGTTAAATAATATTAAAATTTTGGAGAAAATACAAACTACACCAAGTATAACCTATACAAGTGAATTTTGAGGGGGTAGTTCGCAAGACATGGTCACCAATTTACACATTGCGAATGCTATGTCTGATTTTGGATTAGATAAGGCAGACTGCGCTATACCCATATCAAATAAATTTATCTTAAACTGTCTTATGAACGCCTCCCTCGTGACATGGTTTTTTTTACATTCAAACAATAGGTGGTGTACATCATCAATGATACCGCATACGTCAAGTATTTTTGCGGGACAGTTAAACCCAATTGAATAAGAAATCCAACCATAACTGGCTGATTGATTACTGATAATATAATTTATTTCAAACTAATATTATAAAGCTGAAGAGTTGGTTTGTTGGTTTGAACGCGGTAATCTCAGGAACTACTGATCTCAATTGAAAAATTCTTTCACTGTTGGACCATCATCATGAACATCACGGTATGACCAATAGGAGCGGAGCAGCAAAGAGAAATGTTGCAAAAACGGGAAAAATTTACGCATACGAAGTTGCGCGGGTCAGCTAGTTATAAATAAATCCCCCGTATGCTGTACTCTAGAGGTGCTCAACGCCCTACTGTCTGCCAACCCTGAGACTGATGTGTTTGCCCACGAGTGGGCAAAGATTATGCAAGTAGTTATAATGTTCTGCGAGAAAAGATATATGAGAGAGTCTACTATACCATATTAATTTGTAAATCTTTATGTACTTATTATTAAATTTATTAATGTATTTGAATTTTTGATATGGTTTAATGTTTTTTGTTAATGTGTTTAATTCTAAGTTAATTAATCTAAAAAGTCAAAATTCACTTAGGTTACAAATGCAACGCTTATAAACGTCAGACAAAATTTGGAATAGAATGATTCTACATTTATTGCCCAATTCGCAAGAGTAAAGCCGTGAGAAAAGAACTTGGCAATAAAATGATGGATTAGTTTACGTTCTAAATACATATTTTTGTCTAAAAATGTTTTTATTTTACTTTCATATCGTTTTGCATAATAATAATATTCTTCATCTGACATTTATTTATACTTTATTATATTTTTTTAAATATTTTTAATTATTATTTTATTTATTCAAAAGACAAAATATTCCTTGACTATTACCTTAACTAAAACCTCTCAGATTATTAACTAAATGAATAGATTGAACGTATATAATCTGCTTCATTATACTCCTATCACTCTCTGCCACTGATTGTGAAATTATTGTGTTAAAATAAGACAGATATAGCACGTGACCACGGCCGTTGCAATACGGTCGTAACGCCGGGCAATAACACAAAGATATTGAGAATTAAAATAAAATATTAACGCGATTAAGTTATGCTTATAAAATTCTATAAATAGCACTATTAGTTCCGTCAAAATAACGTTCTTGTGACCCATAGTTTCCTTTGGTCTTCTTTACGCGGATTGAGAAATAGTCGTTTCATGTTATTAATTCCCATTGTGGGTGTGACATTTCAAAATAGTCGTGCTATCATTCGTGTCTAACAAGAAGCTGTCAACTACTATCAACCAATTTTCGCAGTTATAATATCGCATGCGATTGATGTAGGTATGTCTACTTTCTTAACGAAAAAGTTTTTATTTCAAAGCCGGTCTCAATAATCTAACTATCGATGGATTTGGCTACTCGAGGTATATATTTGACATAAGCTCCATACAAAATATGTTTTTTTTTATTAGCGTAATATGGGTATCAAATTAAAGTGCTCATCATAAGCATTTCAAAAAGGTTTAACATGATTATGACTGTGATACTAATAAAGTTAATTAGCAACCATTCTTTTTTCAATTTTCAATAATTGGCAACAGCTGTAGTAAAAGTTAGTTTACATCGTTACATCGGCTACATCGTATAACCATTAAATAAAAAAATATTTATAAATAAAAAAACCCGCCTGCGCAAAAAAGATGCAAACTTCACGCTGTCGGAGGCACAATACTAACTTCATCGAAAATCATTAAATGCCTCCGACTGCATAATCTATACTAATATTATAAAGCTGAAGAGTTTGTTTGTTTGTTATAACGCGGTAATCTCAGGAACTACTGATCCGAATTGTAAAATTATTTTACTGTTGGATATCTCATTTATTGAGGAAGGCTATACAGGATATATTATGTCACGCTACGACCAATAGGAGCGGACCAGCAATGAGAAATGTTGCATAAACGGGGACATTTACGCAGACGAAGTTGCACGGGTCAGCTGGTATTGGTATTTATTACATATGTAGGGGATCTTGTTTGCATCTGTTTTGCGCAGGTGGATATTATTTTGAATATATATTTTTAAGCATGTCTAATTTCGCGGGCAACAAGAGATAGAAAAAATCGAAATCTAATAACATAGTCCAGGTAGGTGGTTCGCTTCTGGCCCCGGTTTGGCTACGGAAGTCTCCGGTTCGATTCCTGAGTCTGGATTTCAAATTTTTCTATCTTTCAAAAATGCATTTATTGTATTTGTAAAGACTGACAAATGTCAAATGTGATCTAACTATTATGTTGAGTTGTAAAAATAGCGGTAAACTGACATGTCGCTATTTTTACAGCTCCGCGTTTAAAGTGTAAAATAGTGTAAAATATACTTGAAATACGTGGTAACTGGAGAAGAACGAGACTTTGTGATTAAAAGTAGAAAACTATAAATACATTAAACTTGAAACTGGCGTATGCACATAATGAGCGAGCCATAATCTCTACCGATTAATATTGGAGGGAAGAGGAAAAAAAAAGTTATGAAGTATGTTGCCCTACTTTACTTACCTCAATAGTTTGATATACTTCAGGGTGTCCATTTTTCTCACATTTCCTCTTAAATAGTGGTTGTAGATCAGGTGGCAAAGCTGCCAGAGATACCGAACGTACTCCATAAGGTGGCAAAGCTGGCAGAGATACCGGATGTACTCCATAAGGTCGCAAAGCTGGCAGAGATACCGGGTGTACTCCATAAGGTGGCAAAGCTGGCAGAGATACCGGATGTACTCCATTAGGTATCAAAGGTGGCAGATCTACCGGAGGTAACATATAATCTTGTGCAGTCACTATACCTAAAAAAATATTAAATGAATTGTAAGCCTTGGACACTTTTTGACAAATACCGCTATACAGGCCCTTACCTAACTTACTTTTGTCTTTGCTTTAATTCTATTTTTAAAATAGAAAGAAAAAAAATAGATAGCAATGTGCGTATATAAGGGGGGGGCGGTTGGGCCGTGCCCACCCCAGAATGGTCTAGTGCCCATCCCAGGATGTTGGATTATAACACCTCAGACATAATATTCTTTACAACACCTAAGACATAATATTTTTGACGGCCTCTGTGGCGCGGTGGGACTGTGTCCGACTGCTACGCAAGAGGTCGTGGGTTCGATCCCCCCCCAGGATAAAACTTTGTGTGATGAGCACGATCGTTTATTCTGTGTCTGGATGTTATTTATCTATAATATGTATGTATTTAGAAATATATAAGTATGTTTATCAGTTGTCTGGTTTCCATAGTACAACTTTGCTTAGTTTGGGATCAGATAGCGTTGTGTGAGTTGTCCCAAAATATTATTATTTTACAGTCGAGAAATCTACATAGTTACTTATTATTACATAGTACATTCCATTTAGTTACTTTTAACTACACAGCATATAAGGTACTACAGACTACGTTTGAATTTAGCGGCTCAATGCCAAGCGACTAGCAAAGCAAGGATACCATTGGCTGAAACGCCGTCGCACCATGTATTATAAAGATAATTTTTCTGACACTGCATTTTTAGGGTTCTCTAGCCAGAATGGCAAAAACGGAACCCTTATAGTTTCCTCATGTCCGTCTGTATTTCATAGCAAAACTGCACAACGTATTTGGATGAAATCTATCTATACTAATATTATAAAGCGGAAGAGTTTGTTTGTTTGTTTGGTTGTTTGTTTGTTTGTTTGTTTAAACGCGCTAATCTCAGGATCTACGGGTCCGATTTGAAAAATTCTTTTTTTTGTTGGATAGCCCATTTATCGAGGAAGGCTATAGGCTATATAACATCGCGCTACGACTAATAGGAGCGGAGAAGCGACGAGAAATGTTTCAAAAACGGGGAGAAATTACGCATACGAAGTTGCGCGGGACAGCTAGTGTATTATAAAGATCATTTTTCGGACACTGCATTTTTAGGGTTCTCTAGCCAGAATGGCAAAAACGGAACCCAATCCCCATGTCCGTCTGTATTTCACAGCAAAACTGCACAACGTATTTGGATGAAATTTGGAATACAAGTGTCTTGTATAAGTATTTAGTTCGATAACTAATTTACCTACAAAAATAAATATTTCTAGGGGGGGCACCCGATACTTGTAACAGAAGCTGAAAAAAAAAATCAGCAACCATCTACGTGTGGCACATTATTCGACAGGGCCTTTAAAATATTTTAAGGCTTCTAAGAGCTCTATTGGTCAAATATTTCTTTTGAAAATAACACAAAATAACACCAGCTTTCGAGAAAATCGCAACATACATCTATACTTAATATTATAAAGCGAAAAAGTTTGTTTGTTTAAACGCGCTAATCTCAGGAACTACTGGTCCGATTTGAAAAATCTAGTCAGTAATCTAAGGCTATAGGCTATATAACACTGCGCTACAACTAATAGAAGCGGAGTAGCAGTGAGAAATGTTTCAAAAACGGGGAAAATTTACGCAGACGAAGTTGCGCGGGACAGCTAGTACCTACATACATATCAACCCATATGATGGCCCACTGCTGGGCACGGGTCTCCCCAGTAGAACCTACTAGTATGTAGATCCTGGGGGTAATTGCCATAATCGCCACGCTTGGCGAGCGGGTTGGCGATCGCAGTAAGGCTTTAAATACGCAGAGGACGCTGCTGCCCGTCCTCCGGGGTGAAATCCCTTAGTCGCCTTGACGACACCCACGGGTAGAGATGGGGTGGTACTATTCTTAAGCCGGCACCACACGGCACCTACATACACGGGACAAATAGAGAACCACCTTACAAATTATCGAGGAAGGCTATAGGCTATATAACATCGCGCTACGACTAATAGGAGCGGAGCAGCGACGAGAAATGTTGCAAAAACGGGGAAAATTTACGCATACGAAATTGCGCGGGACAGCTAGTTATAAATAAGGTTTTACCTATCTAGCGGGGCGGATGTGGTGCCTACCGTCGCCAAATAGTTAATTTGCTAATGCTCTTAGAATTATATCCAAATGTTTAAGGTATTTATACCCGCGATGGCCACGGAGACGGTATATATATGCATTTGGGTTAAGAAGTCTTTGTGTGTGTGTGTTACCTTTTTTTTCGGAAACGGCTGGGCAATTTTTGAAACGGTTTTTGAGTTGTATAAGTCTCATTCCGAGGATGTTCTTAGCTACGTTTTACTATTCTAGACCAACAGGGAGCGCTACAGATGTCATTTTTCTCCAAAACAGTTTTTTTTTTTTTTTAGAAGTGGCTAGTACGATTTGGAAATGGTAATTTTTTGCTCAGTCAGAGGAACTAAGATGTCGGTCAATTTTAGGAGGTTATGGGGCAGTCTAGTTCTGTACGTCAATGAGTCCTTAACACTTTCGCGCATGCCATAAAGATGCGACCCTTAAAATGACTTACGAAAACGATGAATTATATTTGATTCATTAAAAATACTAACAAAATTTTAATTCAACAATAAAAAAAACTAGCTGACCCGCGCAACTCCGTTTGCGTCATTTTCCCCTAATTTTGAACCATTTTTCATTAATGCTCAGCTCCTATTGGTCGTAGCGTGAAGCCCATTTATGAAGGAAGGCTACATTCCTTCGTAAATGGGCTATACAACACTAAAATATTTTTAAATTCAAACTAGTAGTTCAAAAGATTACTTTTCAGCTATATTTAGCCAGATTTCAAAGGGATTCGTGAGTCGTGACTCATTGGCGGCCTAGTAATCTGAGAATTCAGCAAGGTAAAGCAACGTAGGATAGGTAATCAGATTTAATAGGTACATGAGTGACCGTTGTTTGTAAAATTATCCAAGTTCCAACTAATCAGTTCAAAAATAATTTCAATTAATCTGAATGATATTCTATACAAATGTTGGCGTCAACAATCTCCACTTTCTAAAACCGAGTTTAGTTTAGTTACAGTAAATACTAAAAAAAGTTTGAAAAACCATTTATTTACGAAAATAATCACAAAAAACATGACTTCTCTTCATGAATTCTCTTGGTTTAGATCATGTTTAGATACCCCCGCCGCCCCCCGCTTCCTGTCACCATTTACTTCCAAAACATGCATCTGCGCAACCACTTGTCGCCTACTTCAAAACGGCCACCTTACATTGAGACAACTGTACGATACCTACACCTACAGCACGATCAACGTAACTTGACCGGGTTGAAGTTAGGTTTTTATCACTTTCGCGCATGTCATAGAGATGCGACCCTAAAATTACTTACGAAAACGATTAATCGATTAAAAATACTAACAACATTTTAATTCAACAATATAAAAACACTATATACATGAGTTCATAAAAATTTAAATTTAGAACAGTTACAGTAAATAATAAAGAAACTTTGAAAAACAATTTCTTTACCAAAATAATTACCAAAAAGCCATGAGTTAGTAATACTAATTATGACAATGTAATGCGTATTCGCATCTCTAATCCTCTTGGTTTAGCTACCACCCCCGCCCCCCGCTTCCTGTCACTATTTACTTCCAAAACATGCATCTGCGCAACCACTTGTCGCCTACTTCAGTCCGGCCTAGTTACGTTGATCCAACTGTACTGACTTCCATATTGATAATGGCAGGTACCTACTGTAAGTACAACACTTGTGTTCATCGTATCTGTACCGAGAACTCTGTCGGTAAATAACACGCAGTTTCCCCTGAATACCTACAATGTATTCATAAAAAAACACACAACACAATCTACGATAAAATTTCGACTTCCCTGGTCAAACGGCCAAATTCCAAGTCATCTACTGTTTTTTAAGGTTCCGTAAACAAAATGGCAAAAAACGGAACCCTTATAGTTTCGTCATGTCTGTCTCTCTGTCCGTCCCTATGTCACAGGCATTTTACTCAGAGACTTATCAATCTATATGGATGATATATGGAGTAAAGGTGCCTAGTATAAGCCGCTACTTAATTCAATAGTTATATAACAGGTTTTTAAGAAAAATGAACAAACTTGAAATGAAAATCAAGGAAAAAAACAGGACAAGAGCATATCGGGCCATGCTTAGTGTAAGGTGCCGCAGTCATTATCCATACTAATATTATAAATGTGAAAGTAGCTCTGTCTGTCTGTCTGTTTGTTACGCTTTCAAGCTCAAGGAGATAGTTTGAGTGTCGGGGAAGGACATAGGATAGTTTTTATCGTGATAACCGACATCCACGCGGGCGGAGCCGCGGGCGAAAGCTTACAAACAGACAGCATTAACATACGAAAAAATCCGATTTGAAAAATTGCACCAGTAGAAAATCGTATGGATTGTCTGTTGTGTAGGTACTTGGTTGAACTTAATATCGCGCCTCCGACTGCATTATGAAGGGTTTCTTGTTCCTGTTTTTAGACGGTTTTTTATTATTTTTTTCATATTTTTTGGTAAAAAGTTATATAGCGATAACAAAGGGAGGGGGGGGGGGCAGTTTTTGCAACTTTCGGAGCGATTATTTCCAAATATATTCACTTCACTTAATCAAAAAAGTTTGTAAGAAACCTTAAAATGATTTAATCTGTCGAATAATGTGCCACCCGTTGTTGCTAACAAAGAAAAAAAACTGCTTCTGTTACGTGTATAAAGTACCCCCCTAAAAATATTTTTTTTTATTATTTGATTATCAAACTAAGCGGGCTCAATAAAAAACATTTAACCTACTCTAATTTTCGTTCATATACAATGTATAATTTTTAAGTAAAATGCCTGTTGTTGTTTGTGAATAACGGACGGACATACAGCCGGACGGACGGACATAAAACAGGGGTTCCGTTCTTTCACTTCATAAACATTTTATTGACTTACTTACTCCTGTGTTATCTGTACTACCTGCAATAGTCTATAGCTCTGTTGTCTTATCTATACTAATATTATAAAGCTGAAGAGTTTGTTTGTTTGAACGCGGTAATCTCAGGGACTACTGATCCGAATTGAAAAAATCTTTCACTGTTGGATAGCCCATTTATCGAGGAAGGCTATAGGCTATATAACATCACGCTACGACCAATAGGAGCAATGAGAAATGTAAATTAAATTATGTAAATTAAAAGGAAACTCACAGCTGAGTAGGCTTTACAAGTTTACGAGGAACAGCTGATCAAATGAGAAGTAAAAAAAATCGTACAAATTCCATTGGATAACGATGTAAGTATAAAACAAAAACAACAGTAAACCCACTTCTTAGGCTGCATTATTCGAATGGGGGGCTACGGAACCCCGGAATGTATCTCGGCCTAAGGAATTATACTTAAAAATCTAAGGAAATTTAATATACTTTGTCGGGTATACGACACAATATTTATAATAAACTTTTATGTGCTTTTCCATGGTAAAACTGATCTTTTCACTCACTTTTTTAACTTTCAGTAACTTTGTCAACCAAACACTTTGTTGTTGACACCAAACTTGTGTAATCTGACGTTACAGAATAAGCGCGCCAAAATGGTCGCGTTTTAAGTCGCCCGAACAGGATAGTGATTTTAATTATTATCAGCTTTAATTTATTTGTAATGGCAAACAAGAAATGAAAAAGCAGAACTTTTATATATTTACTTAAAAAATAAGATTTATTAAGTTTTACCCCTTTCAACTGCATGGTGTATGACGTCACAACAGTGTCTCCAAAGGGGTTCGCTACCTGTCCACTATTTTATGACGAGGGCGGCCGGCGTGATTTGTTTCGTTATTTAGTTGTTAAGTTTGTTTTGTTATTTAGTTTGTTAATTGTAATTTAAGTTAATGAGTAAGGAGGCAAGAATGGATACATTATTCTCCATTGCATACACTACGTAAAAGTAGGTATAACATAAATATTAGTAAGGCGGTGAAGGTTTAGATCGAATTTATTATATTCTAAGACTAAATTGTATTCTAACGACATATCATACGTAAGTATAATACATAAAAAAAATAATTATATCGTAACAAAACTAAATAAGAATAAATTATCTATTTCTTCAAAAATGGTTTGTATTGTACAATCTAAGCCTAGTTCTCGGATTCAAGGACGCCCCGTACCATGATTCGTTTGTTGATGTACAGTTGGATCAACGGAACTAGGCCGGACTGAAGTAGGCGACAAGTGGTTGCGCAGATGCATTTTTTGGAAGTAAATGGCGACAGGAAGCGGGGGACGGGGGCGGTAACTAAACTAAGAGAATTAGAGATGCGATTACGCATTACATTGTCATAATTTTCGTGATTATTTTCGTAAAGAAATTGTTTTTCAAAGTTTTTTTTAGTATTTACTATAACTGTTCTAAATTTAAACTTTTATGAACTGATTTAAATAGTGTTTTTATATTGTTGAATAAAAATGTTGTTAGTATTTTTAATCGATTAAACATATTTAGTCGTTTTCGTAAGTAATTTTAGGGTCGCATCTCTATGACATGCGCGAAAGTGATTAAAACCTAACTTCAATCCGGTCCAGATACGTAGATCGTACTGTACGATTAGCGATATTATTCATACATTGTTGTCGTATATTCCCGAATATTGAAATACATTGGTACAGGGGTGGCAATGTTATTTTGTGCACGTTTATCTGGCACCAACTTTATATTATAAGACTGAGATAACATTATTGAATGCTCTTGAATATGTTATGAGTTGTCAAATGCTATTTTAATGTATTTATAAGAATGTTATTAGTACAAATATGCTCATAATTTTTACTTATAGGACTATTTTGCTTGTTGGGAGGTACCTACCTACCTACATACACCATCTTCTTTGAAGCTGGTTACAAAGCAAGTCATATATTTATAATTATGTAATTAATTTTATGATTTAATATTATATTAATTAGATATTATTACAAAGCAATGAAAAACCTAAGTACCTAAATAATTTAAAAAAAAAATTAACTAAATTCCAAACTGTAAGTAATTTACTTATTTAATAAGAAAAAAAAACCTAAAAAGCAAGAAATGAAAGAAAGCTACAAATTATGAAATAAAAAGTTGGTAAGTAAGTACCAGAAAATAGTACATAAGTAGGTATCTTAGTTTTTAAGTTTTAATTGCCAACAACTTTATAATGTTTTTTTTAACTATTTGTTGATGTATTTATTTTTCCCTTATTAGATATTAAATAAATAAATTACAGTTTTGAAGTCGGTATATTTTTAAAAATTACTTTTTGTTTCATAATTTTTAGTTCCTAAGTAAAAACTAGTAAATTTCTCGGCCGGCACACATGTTTAGAAGCTGGTTTAACAAAAACTGCAATTCTGACAATATTACAGTCAAATTGTAAACATTTTTTTTTGAAGTCGATTAATACAATAAACAATCAGGTATACTTACTAATCAAACAGGTTAAAACAAAGAATGTCCAGGTCATTTTGCGGCCTTAATATCAGCAAGTTGATACAAGAAATATACTGTTACACTGTAAGTATGAATAAATAATACACAGCAACAAAAAGCTTATCACAGGACCACTCAGGGCTAGAGGGAGACCCAAAGAGAAATAGCACAACGCGATGCAATTGAAAAATAACTGAATGCACAGCAGACCAATGTTACCATATCCAAAATTAGATTTACGGTGATTTCGCGCAAAAAATACGGTAGATTCTGGTAGATTACTAAAAAATTACGGTGACTAAATACTAAAACCGAAATGAATGAGAAATTTTAAAGTAACAAAGATTGAATGGTTGCTAAGCAACTTTTTTTGTTAAACATTTCACTTATATTACTACTTTAGTCCAGGCCCTAAAAAAACGGCAGAGCTATTTTCAAAAAACATCCATTTTAGGACTATTCAAGGTACGGAAATAACTTTTTCAAGAAAAATTAAGCGCCTTCAAGGAAATTATGTCTCTGTTGTTTTTTAACGTTTTAACACTAAAACCTTTCCAAAGTCGTCAAAAATTTAGATGGTTTAAGTCGAGTCGACTAAAACCCCATCTAAATCTACTAGCTTTCGAGAAAATCGCGAATACACATACATACAGGTCATATACAGAACCACCTTTTTTGAAGGCGGTTAAAAAAGATTAGGTGGATTTATAAAAAAGTTAACAGTTGAAAGCTGAAGAGTTTGTTTGAACGCGGTAGTCTCAGGAACAGGTCTGAATTGAAAAAAACTTTTTCTGTTGGGTAGCCCATTTTTTTAGGAAGGCTATAGGCTATTTAACATCACGCTACGACTAATAGGAGCGAAGCAGCAATGAAAAATGTTGCAAAAATTTACGCATACGAAGTTGCATGGGACTACTATATAAGTAGGATCGAACTACTTTTGATACGGAAATATTTCTGGTAAAAAAATTTGAAATATTTCGGTGCAAATAATTTTACTAGATGCCGTCAGTGCTAGCACCACAGAGTACATTTTATGCCTAGTACCCACAGAACAAATATACTCTACGACTAGTACCTCGCAAGCCTCGTAAAATGGATCAGTTAAGTGGTCGCATATAGTAAATGAACCACTTTGAATACTAACCGTTCTTATCATAGAAGCAAAGTTTATTTTCAAACCGAAATTATGACCATTTTTTCGACATATTTTATTAAGAATGTATTATTCTGACAAAATATGTAATGGTTCAATAGGTACTTAAAATTTAAAGAAATACTCTTACGTTTTTATCGTGAAAAAATAAAAATACACATTTTTTTTAATACATCCCGTTCTGACCACTGTATACCTAAACCTAAGAAAAATCTAAAATTACGGTAGAATTTGTCACCGTATCGTATTTATGTACCAGTATAGTATTTATTATGTGTGCTACGTTGATACTTTATTCCAGCAAAATTTTGATGCCTTCAATCCCACAACATAGTAAAGGCCCAGCTTCGTGGATGGTAGTTCAGTTTGCAGCTTAGGCGCGGACACGACACAAGCCGACGACGGAACCCTAAAAAGGTCTTTCAGTCGAGTCTGTGCTCGACTGAAAGACCTTTTTAGGGTTCCGTAGCCAAAATGGCAAAACAGAACCCTTATATTAGTTTCGCCATGTCCGTCCGTCCGTAGCTTAGCTCAGAGACGGTTACTACTAGAAGGCTGTAATTTTGCATAGATACACATATTACATACGCCGACAAAGTAAAAAAACAAAATATAGAAAAATAAAAATGAAGTAATACTGTATTTAATGTAAAGTAGGATTGTGAATTTGTGATTTTTATTCTTACCTACCACGTCGTGTGGGGTATCACTAGATACAAAAAAAAATACGGTAGCATTACTAGTAGTATATATAAAGGGAAATTAAAAGTAAAACTATCACAGCAAGTAGGTAGTAGGTAGGGCTGATCAAATGAGAAGTAATAAAATTTTCATACAAATTCTATTGAAAATTATTATGACCGACTTACGGTGTAACGTTGTAAGTATGAAACAAAAACAACAGAAAACTCATTCCGGTTCATTTCCGTGCATCGCGACCGATCGCAAGCCGCTCGCGGCCGATGCGACAATATTCACAGTGCGCGCGCAGGCTTACGACAGTCGCTAGTCGTCGGCCGCGCGTGACTGTCACTTACCTCAGCCGCTTGTCGTAAGCCGCAAGCGGCTCGCGATCGGTCGCGATGCACGGAAATGAACCTTTAAGCCGCATTATTCGGATAGGGGGAGACTACGAAACACTACATTGTGCGCGGCCCGACATGCACTTGCCCGGTTATTTATGGAATTTTGTCACTGTAGCAATGTGTTTTGACAGCCAATAGCTCAGCCCCCCACCCCCCTCGGCGATGACGGTACCAGAGTTGAATCAAATTAAATGCGTCCCCTCCCGCCATGTGAGTGACTCACACTTGGCCGGTTAGGTTAAATTTTGTGGCCCTGATGACCCTGAACAAAGTTCTGGATCCGCGCCTGTTGCTGTCACTGAAAATACATGAAATACGTGGTCTTCTTAAGGGTCGTTACCCCCCTTTATCTAGACTCTACGTAGACTACATTAATTTGAGTCGTCGTCTAATATGCTTCGCTAATGACAAGATCTTTTTTCATTTAGTTATGATAGGGATGTTCAAGGATTGCGTAACGCAATTTGGGTCGAGAGGGTTTTTTAAAGAGGGGGTGAGAGGCGGGTTCGAACAACGCGTTACGAAGCATTTTTAAATACTAGGGAATTAAAGTCTCTCCATCTGGCAACTATAAACGAAAAGTTTATGCTTTACGGGAAATATCTCAAGTAGTAACAGATTTATACTAAAAATAAAAAGTATATACCTACCTACATATTGTTATGGTACGGATACAAAGAACACAATTTAAATTTTATTGTCTGCCTGTCTGTCCGTTTGTTCCGGGTAAACTTCAAAACAGCTGGAAGAATTTTGACGGGACTTTCACTGTACCTACTGCATAAATAATGAACTTTAGGGCCGGAGCCTCTTCAAAATTTCCTAAAATTCGATAATATGAAGAAAATAAGCAATACTCCGAATTTAAGATTATTTAAAAACAAATAATTTTTTAAGCGCCATATTTAAAAAACTATTAGACCATACGAAGTCGTAAGTGGAATCATTTTTTTTAATGTTTTGTACTTTTAAAATAAAGAACTAGATATAAAAAATCCAAAGTTTTGGATTTTACATGTAAATACTGAAAAAGTCCGAAAATGTTACAGTTTTTCGCATATTACGCAGGTAGTAAGGCTTTTTTTTGCTTGCAAAACATAGTTTCACCTAAGAGCTTCAAATAACACACCCAAAATTCAGCTTTACATCATGTTTTGTTTTTTTAGGGTAATTATTTGTAAAGTTTAAGTGGGGTATGCAGAGGTTGTGTTATTTCTCCAGATAGCTTTTGTTATATTGGTGAATACACAGCAAAAAGTCAACATAGAACACAAGTGAGGTTGTGATTGCAAAATTTTTATTTAGTGTTTCAAAATTGAAGGTTTTGATAATAATGAAGATAATCGTTTAAAGTTTGTGGGTTGAAAAATCTCATATCGTTTTAGTATACCTGTGATATGGCGTGAACAGAATAATCACAAAACCGACTGCTACTACTGTTTGGCAGAACGGAAATAATTTAATACTAATTTACCAGAACCTTGACTCAGCTATTCGTCCAGTGTCCTATGTTCTGAAATATCAATTCCACAGCCACCATGTAATTTAGATGACATACTGAGTGAGTCAGAGGACTCTGACGCATTAGCTTCACAGCAAAAATCTAGTTCAGATTTTTCGGTTGCTGAGGTACCTCAACTTCTTTCTCAGTAAGTCAAGTAAGAGATTTAATAAAATAGTCAACTATTTTAGAATTGTTTACTATATTTGTAGTCGCCTTTAGTGGCGTAAGCCTCCCTTGGATGACTAATTTCATTCCTCTCACGCGTTTTTCTCATCCACTCTGATCCTCATTGCTGACTGAAGAGTAAGAGTTTAGGTCTTTCAAAATATGCGGTCAAATTACTAAGAAAAAAAAAATCTGTGACCAAATTTTCGTGTTACAGTAAGCGAGAGTGAATATTTACTTAGTTTTTCTCCAAAGATCTAGTTTGTTGCACCTAATGATGTTCTTGGTCTCTTACTCCCGCATTCATGCTTTAGGTAAGCATTAAATGAGTCTGAATGCGGCAGTACGGTTACTAAAGATTTTATATGAAAATAATAAAATCATTAAAAAATACTAGAAGACAAAAAAAAACAAATATTATAAGTAATTGAGAACCTCCTCCATTTTTTGGAGTCGGTTGATAAATAGAATTAGTTCAATGTAAAAAAAATAGTTTTGCAGCTGCCAAAGTTAGAAAGAAGAGATTTTAATTGTAAGATATTATTGTGTTTTGTAATTCATACAATATTTTAAATATACATTTATTGCTTTTAACTTTCGATGGGACACTACCAACTTCCGCACCGGGTGTCACATAAGGAGCTACGCTACTGTCTATAGTTACAACCGTGACGCTGCCTAAGATTACTCACATACGAGAGTTCACCACGACACGCTACTGACACAACACGAAAATTATGTGTGTATTATTGTTGTGCCGGACAGATAATATCCAGTAGTTTTATTTTGTATTTTATAATCTATACGAAAATAATAGTTATAATTTAGTTCCTTAACATGCAACATTGATCACATTACTTGCAACATTGTCCGTCTCATGTCACGTAATTAGAGAAGGAATTATTGTCCAAAGAGAATTTTTAACTTCGTAATAGAATTGTCCTTGACCATAGAGATTACAACGGAAGTAGTATTTTTAACTTATCATTGTTGAAATTGTTTTAAACTTTAAATACTAAATATGAATAATGAAATCAAAAATAACCAAGTTTTATAGCAAATTTGTTTAATTTTAAATTCATTGTCGTTTATTAACTCGACACTAGCAGTGATTGTCTCTGAGATCGTGATGTTTTTATATTATAAGTCCTTTAATTGTTATAATTATATAGTATTGTTATTACACTTCTTTATGGTTATACAATATCTATAGCCCTTAATATTATGTATTGTATTATTTAGCCGTAATTAAAATCTGAATGACACTGTTTGTACAGGCACAGCTAAAGATTCCTATTGGTCAGAATTTTATATTATTAATAGCGTTGCCAATTTGGGGGATTTAAGTGGGGTAGCTGTATTAACCCGACTCCGCAAGAAGGAGGGTTATGTATTTAAGGAACTTTTTAGGGGAACTAAGAGTTCTTTACTTCAGCCAAAGTCCACAGCACCGTCACCATTCGCGCTTGATTGGTGTTCATTCAGGAATTTTCAAATAAGTTATAAACATTTAATGGGTTTTTTATAATAATTTATGCGATTTAAAAATGTAGGGTTGACAACACTGATAAATTGACCAATAGCGAGAGGTTATTTTAGAGCTAGATGGTGTAGTCGAACGATACCATAGATTTAATGGTTTTTCAACGCCTATAAATACAGCTGTAACCGAGTACTAAGGCGGATTCGATCAAGCTCCTTGAGCCTAGCTCGAACTGATGGATCTCTCTCAGTAATTGAATATACCGATGTTCTTACTGAAATATATACACTAGTCAGTCACTGATATAGTTTTATTACTATCCCTTAAACTGCGTTGCCCTCCGACCTACCTCAGGCAGGTACCAAGCTTCAGGGCAAGCCGGGGCACGAATCTGCAGAGTATCTTTGTACAATTGTTTTATAGATTACCACTACGTCATTGGTGGTACACCACGAGGTGTTCACTTATAAACACAAAAATTGACGCAGACGGTGGCGAGAGTCAGCAATTTTTTTTTTTATACTAGTCATGCAATAGTACAGCTATACTCTAAGTGTGTTCCGCGGAACCCTAGGGTTCCGTGATACCTCTGTCGGGGTTCCGCAAGAATTTAGAAATAAAAAAATCAAAACACCTCTCTCTGGTCGCTCCGCGGCTGTGCGGACTCCGCGGCCGCGCGGAGACAAAACGCTATGAATGTTATTTATTTATTTATTTGTATTTGTATAAGCTTGTGTTACATTAGCTGGTACAATATCTTATAAGATTGGTCTCAACAATTTTATACTTGTACAACGCGTTCGCTCTAAGTTTGCCGGTCTGTGGAATGCGCGTACCCTCCCCCACGTGACAACAAAACTTATAATGTGTCATAGTTTTACCCAAATATCTACCGTACACAATTTTTATTGTTACAATTAAATAAAAAATTTCGAACGTCATACACTCATACCTATCGCCAGCGGCAAACTTAAAACGAGCGGGTAGTATACTTGTAAGCGCTCAGTCTCTTTGATAAAAGCCGCCTCTGAATTAGACGCTATAGTTGTCAACAAGCGACTTTCGTCTCTAACTTCAAAGGATAAAGTCGATATTGTTTACAACGCTATTTTTAAATTTCTGTTTTTATTTTTGCTTTTTGTTTATCAAAGGTGCCGACTCGAGTATTTTCGAGAATATTTGAGATCGAGTCTAGGACTAAGTATAAAAGCGGCGATCGCGCGTTGGCGTCGTCAGTTGATGATTAGCGTTCGGAGCGATAAGTTACTACCTACTTACAAGCTCGCTAGCGAGAAACTAGTGTTCATTGTTTTACTGCCTGCTGTATTCTGTTGTCTCAGTTTTATACATTTCTTCCCTGTAGGTTCTAAATTTAGTCTCTTATACGCAGTAACGATTGTGCATTATTTAAACCCCACTATCCTGACTTGTAACATTATAAATAAAGAAGAATGGAACGTTGGCTTAAAGGTGTTAAACGTGTTCCAACAACATCTTCTAATGACGCTGAATGTTCAAAAGCAATGCGCGCGGAGAATTTAGCAATCACCGATCCAGAAGATGATGCCACGAGTGCCACGACGTCAAGCTCGACGGTTTCAAAGACGAAAAAAAGGAAGTATGATGAATCTTATATCAGTTTCGGATTTGTTGATTCCAACGGCTCACCTCTCTGCATTCTCTGTAGTAAACTGCTTCCTAATAGTTCCATGGCACCTGCCAAATTGCGTCGACATTTAGAAACCGTACACCCCGAGACTAAAGACAAGAATAAAGAATTTTTTGTTCGCAAAAAAGATCAGTTATTAGAAAGTCAAAAAAATATGATGCATGTAACACAAACTACCAACGAAAAGGCCACGGAGGCATCATATTTAGTTAGCTATCGCATTGCACAAGCAGGTGAAGCGCACACTATCGCTGAGAAATTAATAAAACCATGTGTATTAGACATAACAAAATGTATGCTTGATGAAAAATCTGCAAAGCATCTTTCTACTGTTCCGCTATCAAACGATACTGTTTCACGACGAATCTATGATCTGGCAAGCTACGTCAAACAAGAACTAGTTACACGTCTACAAAATACACGATTCGCTTTGCAAATGGACGAGTCGACTGATGTCGCTGGTTTGGCTATCCTGCTGGTTATTGTGAGATATCCATATAAAAGTTCTTTTGAAGAAGACATGCTTATGTGTTCATCGCTGCTTTCAAACACTACCGGGGAAGAAATTTTTAATAAAATAAATATATTTTTTGAAGAACATAATCTCAGTTGGAACAATTGCATTGACATTTGTACAGATGGGGCCAAGGCGATGACAGGTAAAACAGCAGGAGCAGTGTCACGAATGAAAAATAAAGCGCCTAATTGTAGTTCCAATCATTGTATTCTGCATAGACAAGCACTTGCGATGAAGCAAATGCCGTCTAATCTAAAATTAGTTATGGATGAAGCGGTAAAAATAATTAATTTTATCAAATCACGACCACTACAATCCCGATTGTTCTCATTATTGTGTGAAGATTATGGCAGCAAACATAAAACACTGCTGCTCCATACAGAAGTGCGATGGCTGTCTCGGGGAAAAACTTTAACAAGGCTATTTGAACTTAGAGCCGAGTTACAAATGTTTCTTTCAGCAGATACTTCTTTTAATTTGAAGGACCGTTTGTATGATAAAACTTGGTTGTTCCGATTGTCTTTTATGGCGGATATCTTTCAAAAACTTAACGAATTAAATTTATCGTTGCAAGGTAAACAGAAAACAGTGTTTCAGGCCTATAATAAAATAACTGCTTTTAAAAGAAAATTAGATTTTTGGATCATTTGCATTGGTAAGAAAGAAATAGAAAGTTTTACGTTACTCAGTGAGTTTGTTAGCGAAAACGACTCAGAAATGTTTGAAGATAATGTGTTTGAAGAATTGGTCCAATATCTCAGTTCGATGCGCGCATCTTTTGAAAAGTATTTTCCCGAAGAACACAATACAAAAATTAAAGTGAACTCCTGGATTCATAATCCTTTTTTACCCAACTTGGAAAAGCCTGAAAACATGTCAAATGAGATATATGAATCTCTTTTAGAAATGTCATCAGACACAAGTATGGAGTCATTGTTCAAAACGACGCCCCTTGATGATTTTTGGTGCAGAATCCAAGATGAATATGCAATGCTTGGCCAAATGGCTCTGGATATTCTTCTCCCGTTCCCAACTACATATTTGTGCGAAACAGGATTCTCTACCTACGCAGCCACGAAAACAAAATATCGCAATAGACTGGACGCCGAAGCTGATATGAGACTCCAACTTTCTTCCATCAAACCTGATATCAAGCAATTGATGAAAAATAAAAAAACAGTTTCATACCTCCCACTAGTTAGATTTTTTCTTTTTTAATGTTTTCTATTATTGTCCTTACCAAGTGGTGAAGTAAATAATAATTAGTAACTGATACATTGTACTTTTATTATGCTGATTAATAAAGAATACACTTATAAAAATAATTGTTTTATTGTAGGGTTCCATCAAGTTTTTTGCTTCCCAAAAGGGTTCCGTCATTTAAAAAGTTTGAGAACCACTGCAATAGTAAGTATCTATTACAATGCCTTATTATGAAATGTTCGTTTACAATTGGACGTAGTTTAGCAAAAAGGATTTAATCCACATAAAGAGACTTTCGAGTTATTGACCTTTATTTGATGATAATTTATAGAATTTGTATAAAGCTACTACTTTGAGTGGAGACCGCGGCTTGGCAAACGTAGTGTAGGACGCCCTCAAGCCAGGTGGAGTGATGATATACGCAAAATGGCTGGCAGGAGCTGGATGCGAGAAGCCGAAGATAGAACAAAGTGGCGTGCAATTGGAGAGGCCTATGTCCAGCAGTGGACTGCGATAGGCTGATGATGATGATGATGATAAAGCTACGCCACTGACATAACCCTCCTCGGAGGTGTTCACATAAAAACAAGGTATAGCATACCTTGTTTATACATGTAAAAATACTAAAATTGCTATTTAAAAGAAATACTTTATGACCTATTCTCATACATACCAAATATAGAAAAAAACATTAAAATGAGTCGAGCCGTTTCGGAGGAGTTCGACCACAAACATCGTGACACGAGGTTTTTATATATTAGACTAGCTGTCCCGGCGAACTTCGTACCGTCCCGTTATTTTTTACGTAAGAACCTTTTCCGAAGTTTTAAAAAACTAAGAACAAAAGAATTAATTAAATCGGTAAAGTCGTTCTGTAGTTATCTCGTGACCAAGGGAAATAGGGATTCATTTTTAGGGTTCTGTAGCCAAAATGACAAAAACGGAACCCTTATAGTTTCGTCATGTCCGTCCGTATGTTACAGGCATTTTACTAAAAGACTACTCAATGAATCTTGATGAAATTTGGGGAAAAGGTGTCTTGTAGTAACTGCTACTTAGTTTAAGCTAAATAATAATAATAAGTATTTTTAGGGGGGGTACTCCATACATGTAACAGAAGCTGATTTTTTTTTCAGCAAAAACATCAACGTGTATCACATCATTCGAAAGGTCTTTCAAAACAATTTTAAGGTTTTTAAACAACTTTTTTGACTGAGAAAAAAGTTGTCGCTCCGAAAGTTGCATAAATCGTGTCCCCCCCCCCCCCCTTAACTTTTGAACCGTGTGACCAAAAAAAATGGGAAAATAACAAAGAGTCCGTAAAAACTTTAAGCTAAAATTATTTAGAAAAAGATCGGATATACCGTCATTGAGTTATTGGCAAACACTGCGTTTCTCAACGAAAGGACGAAAGTGCCATGAACATACGCTCTTCTGCTGATGCAATTGTTCAAGGCAGCGGAACCCTACACTGAGCATGGTCCGACATGCTCTTGCCCGGTTTAATGTATATTAGATTGTATAATAGTAGTTCACTACCCATTGTTAATAGTTATGTTAGGAGGACCAGTTTTAATAAAGACGACTTTATAAATCAAAATCACACTTTATTATATCTTTTTTCACATGATATGCCACGTATACTACTTACATTTTTCGCTATAAATTCAGTTTAGACATCTAGGTACATTTTAATAACTAGGACACATACCCTTACACCGAATGTTTACATTTAATGCATATATAGGAATGAATAATATGGACAGAATCACAGAAGCTTACACCTATTGGAGTTGTTGCAATTCACAAGTACGCGTAAACCTTACTAGTCTTTCCCTGTGGCTTCGCCCGCGTTATGTTTTCATCATTTTATAGCCAGTCTTCTTCAATAAACGGGCTATTCAATGCAAAAAGAATTTTTCAAATCTGATTAGCAGTTTCTGAGATTAAGGCGTTCAAACCAACTCTGCCTCATTATAATATTAAAGAAATGAAAAGATGCGCAGATTGTACGATTGTTTGTATACTTTTGAAGGGCTGTCAGCGTAAATTAAATGTTCGCAAAGTTATCAGCGAATTCATTCGTTAATTCCTTCATGGTGTTTTTAGTTTATCGACGAATATGTAAACGACTACGCGAAGGTTTTATTGCGTCATTCTTTTCTTCGGCTATAACTGACTTGTAGATTCATTACTTGTAACAAATGTAGTCTTTTGCTTCCTAAGTGTACCCCTTGTCTGTCTAAAGCCTTCTGAAGGTCGCGTGACAGATATGATTTTAGCCTACAAAAGCTGCACCTACCCTTATCGTACTTTAATAGAATGTTAGAGCGTTAGACAAAAATTGAAGTAACAAACACTTGCGACACATCTCCATATATACAAAACGACTCTACGAAACGACGATCATGAATTGCAACAACTATAGGTATTATATAATTTAGGCAACATATACATGATATTATCAATGACATTTCTTTTATAAAAACTGCAAAAAAGTTTTGAGCATTTTGTACTTATGCTTGGCATTTAACAATTATGTTCGTTGGCCTTATCTTTGGCAAATACCTATATTATGAAAATACATTCAGATATGTTTTGCAATAAACATTTATTACTAAAAAATACAATATCACTTTACGCTTATTATAAGCCCAAATCCTGATTACAACTTAATTATTATATCCTTTAGACTATGAAGGTTCATGCATATGTTATATATTAAGCTACCAATATGCCTTGCGTTTATAAAATTAAAAAAATACAATGGAGAAGTGCTAAAGAAGGAAACTAAATAAATTATGAACTATTTTTTTCGTGTTTAAAATCAATTAAAAAAGGACACATTAATTATCAAACTGGCAAGCTACCTAATTGTAAAAAAATATTGAGCACAACCACATTATTGGTATATTCATGTGATTGCATGAATGTGTTTTGGGAATGTTGTTCAATATTAACTAAAAGCCTATGTTAGGGTTGCTATGCAAATAAGCGGGCCGGCAATGTGGGATAATCGGCACGATGTGGGAACTAAAATTCAACATTGCTAGTTATTTAAAAAAAAAAAGGTTAATGTGCTACCTGATCGGCACTTGCAAATTACTCGATAGGCTCTAATTAATTGAAGCTGAACATGTGTAGTAATTGGTTCGGGTCGGTCTTGTTGTACAACAAATATTGTCGAATTGATAAAACCGAACTGTGTACATAGAGAAATCCTGATGACCAGCATTTGACTTCTCAAACAAGTTCCACCAAGCAATATTACAAGTTAAAATACATGTTGTCCAATAATAAAGTGTAATTCAATACCCATAAGGTTTAATTTCAATAACGGCTTTTTTGATACAATTTTTCAATGGTTACAGTTGTCGCAAAAGCAACTTTATGACAGTTTATTTAAGGTTGGTATTTTATGTTGGCCTATGTACCTGCACATATATTTGGCACTGTTACCTTTTCAACAAGGATTCCAACATGATGCAAGCTAATCAGCACTTTAAGCAATTAATATAAGGTTTAAAATACAATGTATGTCAAAATTCTTTCATCTCTTTCCGGCCTCTCTTTCTCTTTTAGTATGTTTCAAACACCATGTGATACTCACATGCTTAATATTTATATAGTTGCCACCTGCCTTACATATAAACATTATTGAAGCCAACGTTCAAATGACGAGAGTTTTGGTCGGAATGAGATCGGATTCTATCTTCGTGTCTTCCATATTTTTTCTCTTCCCGCCGATATTACTCGGTAGGGATTATGGCTCGCACATTCTGTGTTGCCATTTCAAGTTTCAAGTTTTTTTTTTTTTCAGTTTCAAGTTTATATTCTTTCAAGGTTTCTTCTTTCAATCACAAAGTCTCGATGTCAGTTCCAAATAATAAATAATAATAATATATTTATTACGCAAATGCGCGTTAAAAAAGCGCTCGTCATCTGAACATAAGTCAACAGTTAATTATAGATAAACTATTTTGTTCAAATTTCTAAAATTAACAAAATATAATAAAACTCTATAAGCTATTAAAAAATGTTTAACGTTTATAAGCAAGGCAGTATAATTATTAGAATTAACCTCACGCCTTTTTACCTCAGAATGTAGAAGTATAACTAACGTAAAAAAGAATATAAAAACCTGTATACCGGCAAAAATATGAATATATCACATTTTATAATATTTCGCATTGATAGTTTTAATTTAAACATAAATGGAAGCACCAGCGCTTAATACAGAAGAATTTTCTTCAATTAATTTGTGCTATGTTATAAGTGGTAAATCTTGCTACATTGTGGCAATCCTATGTCGCATGTGACATCCATCGCTAGCGACACATTGCTACATGTTACAAAGAGTTACATTTGCGAGAATAAAACAGATATGCTTCTTTACTTTTTACCCGACTGCGCAAGAAGAAGGGTTATGTTTCTCGAGTGTAAGTATGTTTCTATGGCACACTCAAGAGCCTAAATGGCTTGATGGATTTCTTGAGAGGTATCGTTAGATTCTTCTCAGTTGTGAGAGTGAAATTGGGCACATCATAATTGGTAAAAAAGTTGCGGTTATTAATTTTAAGCAGTCGGCTTATTTGTTTTGTAATCATTTAGCATGTTGAAATGGTACATATTGCTACATTGTGGCAATATTATGTAGCATGTGGCTACAAAGCTCTTGGTCTACAAGATGTTTTACTCAACTCTCATTTTTTATAAAGCCACACGAATGTATTAAAAAAGATCTATGTAAAAATGCTAAGCGAATTCCGTCGTATAATTTTGTTCGACAACTATTGCGACAAATTTGCGACATTGCAGCAAGTTAACCGGCGTTCAACATTCTACATAACTAGACACATTTTGACTGATACCTTAAAACTATATGGTTCAAACTAATGCTTGTTTAAACAAGCATGGCGGCGGTTAAAGCCATTAGGACGGTCCCTGTTGTTACTGCAAAACTGCTTGCTGAGTTAGGTTTATTACGTTTTTCAGCCTGAAAAAAAAAAGGTTTTTTTTTAAATAACACAAAGCCAAACCTTTCTTTAGTAAAAATAATGATTAAATGATGATATCTTAGGAAAGGTCAGAACGCCATCTGATCCCAAAAAACTGATAAATATATTTATAATAGTTCTAAATGCATACATAATAATAATAATATAATGGGACAACTTGCACAAAGATGATCTTAAACTAAGCAGAGCTTGTTCTATGGAAACCCAGAATAATAAACATAATTATATATTTCTAAATACATACATATTATAGATAAATTACACTCAGACACAGAATAAATTATCATGCTCATTACACAAAGTTTTATCCTGGTTGGGGATCGAACCCACGACCTCCGGCTTAGCAATCAGGGTCACTAACCACTAGAATAATAAGCCAGTCAAATACACATATGACAGATAAATTATATCCTAGACCTAGAACAGAATAAATCATTGTACTTATCACATTATTTTTTTATCCTGGGTGGGGATCGAACCCTACGCCCTCTGACTCAGCCGTCAGGGTCTCTGAGTCTCGAGTGACCATGAGTTTTTATTTAGTTACTAGTGACCCTGGCCACGATTCGCTGTGCCTTTTTATTTTTGGTCAGAAACATGGTGTACCATGTGGAAATCGAACCCACAACCTCTTACGTAGCAGTCGAACACACTCCCACTGCGCCACAGTACAAATCACTTGTGCTCACTCAATTGGGTAGATGACTACAATAACAATAAATTATTTTACAATATTCAGGAAATAGCATTTGCAAAAATGTTCTGAAAAACAATGTTTCTCCACAATTTTACGTGGCCTTGAATTTATAAACATTAAAACAAGCATTAAAATTAAATGATTTGATTATACGAAAGAATGACGTCATTGATTTGTTTTTCATATAAATTAGTACGGGGCGCATCGTTTTGACGTTTCATAAATAAAATAAATGATATTAATTTGATGAGATAATTTAAATAAATAAAATAAAAATAAAAAGATACTAATTTGAATTGACAGTCATCTACCTTATTATAGAAAGCCACATCATGCATAATAAGTACGTAAACATATTATTGTAAAATAAAATACAAAGTTGAAAAACAAGTACGTGGTAAGGTATAAATAGATCAAGTTATTGTTGATGTTTGCTTAACAAGATTTAAACATCACGTCACCGCGGCTAATCTCCACACAGACTAGCCAACTAAGCACAAGTATGTGTCCCTCACACATAAATGAGTAGTTCCTCGCGGCTTCGCCTGCGTGTATAATTTTTACTTTCGATAAAAACTCTGAACCACGTTTTTCTGTATTTTAAACCACAAAACCAAGTACAAAAATTCATAGATCTAACTTCAAAACTGACGAAGTTTCACACAAACTTACAACCCCTTTCTAATTTACGCCCAGGGTTAATTTTACAAAAACGCTGAAACACGTACTTCCTTATTTTAAACCATAAAACTAAATACGAAATTTCACTGATCTAACTTCGAACTGACGGAGTTCCATACAAACTTGCAAACCCTGTTTTACCTTAGGGGTGAATGAATTTCCAAAATCGCCAAAACACGTGTTTTTTAACACAAAACAACGTCTTTGAAATACAATAATTGCATTTTTGAAAGATAGGTAAATTTGAAATCCAGATTCAGGAATCGAACCCGAGACTTCCGAAGCCAAACCGGGGCCAGAAGCGAACCACCTATCTGGACTATGTTACTAGATCTCAAATTTTTCTATCCCTTGATGCACGCGAGTTAGGCCCTCGCAGCGCCATCTAGTCGGTAGTTAAAGAACTATCACGGCTTTTGTTATTGCTTCGTTAGTAACATAGTCCAGATAGGTGGTTCGCTTCTGACCCCGGTTGACTACGGAAGTCTCGGGTTCGATTCCTGAGTCCGGATTTCAAATTGAAAATGTATTTGTAAATTAATTGGCAAGAAATGCCTATAAAAATTACTTCAACGTCTTTGAAGTTGTGATAAATGCTGACAACAGACGTTTGGAAGATAGGGTGGTCGCAAGTAAACAATATGTACTAGTATCTATTTAACTAACGTCTAAAAACACGACAGCCCTGGATACTGAGACCACGCTGTGTACGTGTGGCGTGGTCTGCCCATTTCCGTCAAGATTATCCCGTCTAGACGGCTTCGTCGCACGATTGTATGAGTTATTCGACTGTGGTTTCGCATATAAAAAATACTTACTTTACTGAAGTCCTTGCAAGGTGTTGCTCCTCTCACGAAATTGAACAGTGAGTCTACGATATTGGCCGAAGTAGGTTTGTTGCAAGTTTCCAACACGCTGACTACGCAAGTTTGGAATTTCGTCATCTTATTGCATTCCTCTTCCTGCAAATTTTATACACTAACTTTAATATAGCTTGAGACTTGAAATATCTACTGATATTGAGAAATTTGACCACCAAATTTGAAACCATTGCAATATTGAAATTTTGCAATGGTTTTTGATATAAGCAATAGAACCCAAATGTTTTATTTAGGACTAGCTGTCCCGCGCAACTTCGTATGCGTAAATTTTCTCCGTTTTTGCAACATTTCACGTCGCTACTCCGCTCCTATTAGTCGTAGCGCGATGTTATATAGCCTATAGCCTTCCTCGAGAAATGGGCTATTTTATTATTAAAAATTAAAAAAAAAATTAGGGGTGGACTACCCTTAACATTTAGGGGGATGAAAAATAGATGTTGTCCGATTCTCAGACCTACCCAATATGCACACAAAAATTCATGAGAATCGGTCAAGCCGTTTCGGAGGAGTTAAATTACAAACACCGTGACACGAAAATTTTATATATTAGATTACTACTGGTTTCCATACCTTAAATTCCAGATCAAAAACGCCATCCATTGTCATATTCTTCAGATTGCCTTGAGTCTGAGAGTCGAATGTCTGGTTAAAGCAAGCCTGTAAAGCCTCCTGCTTGTCCTCAAAACATTCCTTCCCACCTTCAGCAATAAACACTAAAAAAAAAAAAGTCAGTTTGCATTGCTTCCTTTACAAACTTATTAGGGGTTGGCGTCATATCCGATGATAGAAAGGAATCTCTGTGCTCACATCCTCTCTGGCCATACCAATATGACTATTATTGTATTTTATTTTATTTAATACTTTAATATTAAAATTTATAATTTACTTTTTAGAACTATGGTAACATCTGTGAAATTCTATACATTTATTTTATGTATTTCTAAAATCTATATTACGATTGAGCAAAAACTACCATAACCATAACTGCCTCGGTGGTCCGACTGCTACGCAAAAGGTCGTGGGTTCGATTCCCACCCAAATATATAAGTATGTTTAACAGTTGTCTGTTTACCATAGTACAAGCTCTGCTTAGTTTGGGATCAGATGACGTTGTGTGAGTTGTCCCAAGATATTATTATCTTTATTATAATCAAATCTTTCCTTTTTATAATATTAGTATAGATAAGTAGTAGGTCTAAGCCATAGACCATCTTGGTGGTATCCCCACCACCACAGTGCCAATTATTCTTCCATGAAATAGTGATGTGAACACATCATATGTTTCGGTTGAAGGGCACTGTAGCAAGTGTAGTTACTGGACAAATTAGACTTATAAACTAATATCTCACATGAGGAATGCGGTGTGGTGACATTCAGATCTTTATTAAAATATATATATTACGGGTCTTAATCGCGTGAATAATTTAAGGTAAAATACCTTGTTTATTGCCCGACGTTTCGACCGTATTTCCCGTGACCACGGCCGTTGCAATACGGTCGAAACGTCGGGCAATAAACAAGGTATTTTACCTTAAATTATTCACGCGATTTAGACCCGTAATATATATATTTTAATAATGTGTACAAATCGCGAAAGTTCATCAACATTCAGATCTTTGCCAAACAAGGATTTGGGTGGTGCTGATACTGTTATGGGCTAGCGTGACGCTTACGACAGGCCTATCTACAGAAAACAAGGCAGTAAAACTCACATGCGATTCTGTCCCCATCCTTGTAGCAAATGAACTCAGTTAGTTGATCGGTAACATTGTACATAGTCTTGAAGTTTTTCTGTTCCGCAGCAGAGAAGCAAGGCTTTATAGTCTCGGTCATGTTACGGAAACACGCCTTGAATTGTGGAGTCCTATCGCAGTATCTGAAATATAAATAAGTAATGTATTTTAATATTGTAATAAATAGCAAAATCACACTTTAAAAGATAAAAGATGTGATTTAGTATTTTCTTAATTTATTATTGAATCAATAAAACATACAATTTACAAATAATCATAGCACAAATAAACCACTGAGGTTTGTCCTTATGCTACGGAAGTCAGATCTAGCGCATTGTTTATTATGTAACATTTGCACTCTTAATTTTTATGTATAGAGAAAAAGCAACATTCGCCTGGCACCTGTCCGACCAACGGCGAAAAAAAAAGAGTAGCTAGTAGCAATTTTATCGCTCAAGACACGTACGTACTTATGTAGATCCCGTGTAAACAAAAGAGATACATATATTAATAGTTAATCGCTGAGTGTTCACACTGCCGGCGAGTACTCGCTCTATACTGCATCCCTTTTGTTTACACGGACGGGATCTACAAAATACATCTGTTGTACGTTTCTTGAGCTAATCGCTACTCGCTATTCGCTCATCGTCGTTAGTGGGACAGGTACCTGAGTGTTCGTTCACACATATCGCCCCGGAGAGTATCGGAAGAGTAACAGAAGTACAAACCAATGAATAAAAAGGTAAGTAGGTATATACATATGTGTCTAATCGTTAAGTGTGTACAGGCGATTATTCCGTAAATACAAGAGATATCAAAAAACTTAAATAACTTTTTAAAATTAATACGAGAAATGTCACAATTGTTTACATTAAGGGCTCCTATAAATTTACTACGATATTAGTACTGAGGATTTGTCCTTATTTTGAATAAGTAGTTTGAATAATTGTATAACTTAAAAACTATTAATTATTGTTACCTTAATCATAATTCATGATTTTTCATTATTATTACAAATGTTGTTTATTTTTATAGCACACAGCACTATAAATGATACATTAAAGTTTATATTCCATTAACTGGCTAAAAAACCACATCCCTACAATCCTTAATTAAATCCTATCTACTTAATTTTGGTGTTCATTCGAAATTAAATTCTCGCTGAAATCATTAATTTAATTGACTTCTATTTTTAATTATTTATGAAAATAATCACAAAAACATGAGTTTGTAATACTATTTATTAGTAATATTAATTCTTTTGGTTTAGTTACCGCCCCCGCCCACCGCTTCCTGACACCATTTACTTATAAAAAATGCATCTGCGCAACCACTTGTCGCCAAGTTCACTCCGGTCGAGTTACGTTGAGACAACTGTAGTCACATTTTTATGTAATACTAGCGGACGTCTCGCGGTTTCACCCGCGTAGTTTCCGTTCCCGTGGGAATATAGGGATAAAAAGTAGCCTATGTCACCCGGGGTAAGTGTAGCTTCACAACGATGAAAGAATTATTCAAATCCATCTAGTAGTTTCGCAGCCTATTCAATACAAACAAACAATCAAATCTCAATCTTTGTGGTATTTCAGACAAATGTGATATTTTTTTTAACTAAAACATATATATGTAAATAAATAGTAAAATACAGTGCTTTTGTGTAGTTCATTATCGTAGATAGGTACATCTGTGTAATACTAATGACACCTTTTTACGAATCATTTTATTGCTGACCTTACGTTACACAATGAAGTTGCAGTCGTAATGCGAATCAAAATGTCATCATGACAGTTATCAACTCATTTGAAACGCACAGTATAAATTATACTTTATTTATACTGGGACTTTGGGCTGTTCAAATTTAAGTGAATAAACTTACTTTTTGAATACTTCATCTACCTTCCCGTCAGGTTTGGCCTCTTCAATCTCAGCTTCAAGCACGTCCTTATCTACCAGAGCACTGCTGCAAGACATGAATGTTTGGAAGGCAGTCTGAAAAATAAATACATGGTATATTAAATTTTAGTATAATTAAAATCAAGGGCGTAGCTTAGCCTTCGACGGGCCCTGTATCTAATTTTGTCGGGGGGGTCTGTGAGTGTGCAAATTTGCATTTTTTTTTTTTAAAGAGTAAGTCCCACATTACTAGCAATCTTGTTAACCCCTCCAGCTAAGCTCAAAGGCTTGTGATAGTAGTGGGTTCACGTCGGTAGTATAATGAGTAGGACTCGAACTCGCGACCTCACGATTGCGATACCGATGCCTTAGCCATTAGGCTACCGCCGCTTAAGTGTTCGTCATCGTTCATCGCCTAACTCATCGGCGTTAGTAGCTAGCACGGGGAGGGATGGGGGGGAGTTTGGGGCCCCGTATAATTAATACGGATGATATAGAAATGTTTTCTGCCTCTGTCGCGCGATGGGAGTGTATCCGACTTGTTACGCAAAAGGTCGTGGGTTCGACCCAGGATAAAACTTTATGTGATGAGCACGTATGTATGTATTTAGAAACAAATAAGTAGGTATGTTTATCAGTTGTCTGAACTATGCTACAAGCTTTGCTTAGTTTGGGATCAGATAGCGTTGTGTGTTGTCCCAAGATATTATTATCGTATTCTTTTTCTATATGGCGGTAGCTACGCCCCTGAATAAAATATGTTATCAAGGGGTAAGAAAGGGTTTGAGGCAACTCAACTCGAGCTGTACGGATGTCACGGATGGTAAAAAAGCCAGTGGGTAAATTATACTTTTAATTGTATCTGTTTCAAAACTTTATTTGTATGTGAATAATCCATCCAGCTAAGCAAAATTCCTTGTTTTAGGCGTGTGTCCGACTGCTACGCAAGAGGTCGTGGATTCGATTCCCACACGTGACACTACTTTGTGTGATCCACAAATTGTTATTCCGGATCTGGGTGTACTTTGTGTCCGTGACTTGTATGTTTGTAAAGTCCCCCGCGACACAGGGCTTGTACCCTAATGCGGGAGTAACCTTTATAAAAAAAAAAAGCTATTACGCCGGCTTCGCGGTCGGCTCCACACGACGTGGGCTCCAACGTCGGACCCAACGTCCAATGTGTGAATTTAGAAAATAGCATTGGCGGCAAAATAGCGTTATTTTTTATAACTAGGAGTGCCCCGCAGTTTCGCCCACATTATATTTTATTATACATATTTACGTGATAGTATACATTCAGCTTATAGCCTTCTTGCTATACAAACATACAAGTCACGGACACAAAGTACACCCAGATCCGGACCAACAATTAGTGAATCACAAGTGGTGTCCTGTGTGGGAATCGAACCACACGGGACACCACTTACAAAACTTTACATCAAATGCCATGTGGACAAATCACGGCTTGCACTTTTACAATACAATAACAAATAGATAGGTAAATAATGACGTCACATCAAGATTCATAACCAAGCTTCTGTCTATATAAACATATATCAAGTTCAAAGGTCATTGTACTACGAATGAACAAAACAGCGATATCAACAGAAGAGTAGTTATTATGATGCTCAAATGCTAAACAATAAATCTATACTAATAAACCTAAAGAGTTTATTTGTTTGTTTGAATGCCATAATCTCAGGAACTACTGGTCCGAATTGAAAAATTATTTTACTGTTGGATAGCCCATTTATCGAGGAAGGCCATAGGCTATATACCATCACGCTACGACCGATAGGAGCGGAGCATCAATGAAAAATGTTGCAAATACGAGGAAAATTTACGCAGACGTAGTTGCGCAGGTCAGCTGGTAATGAATATTTATAAAACTATCGTGTCGATACTTCTATTCGTTCTATGAACAATTTGTTTAAAAATAGATGTTAGGTGTAATAAGTGGTAAATAATAATTAAAGACATACATAGTGTAACCGCATCTTTGCTCATGATATATAGTACCTAGTGTATGCCCACCTTCGTCCTTCTTTATCAGGCATTATAATTATCAAATTTTACCAAAATAGGTGCCGTCAAAAGGACAGACAGGCTAAATGTCAAACCGTTTCAGCATATTGAGATTGCTAACTTTTTTTTTAATATTCCTTAAAAAAAAGTAACTTAGTACGTGACTCTTAACTTCGTACCACCTAAAAGGCTATAATTCCCATACAAGAAATTATCAGGGCTGTTTTTTTGGGTTTTTTCTAAACTACTCTATTATTGAGATGAACATCGGTCAGGCCATTTTGTACTTTTTAGCGAGACTAACACATGGCAATAGATTTTTGGATATTAATAACTTTAACATGTTAGGCAATTTGTTCCACGCCTTAAATAAATAATCAACGAATAATAATCAGAATTATCCAAAAGTTTTATAACAGATCAGAGACTATCAATGATCAAACACACGGAAACAAGTTGGGTAACTATAGATAATTGATGTAAATACTTATTGATATAATATGACCTTCAGAACTAGTCATAATATCGTTTCAGCTTAACATCTGTATAGTATCAATAGTAATTGAAAATTTGTTTAATATCGATCATGAAGATTTTTACGTAATTAGATACTTATTTAAATGCAGCTATGAATACTTATTGGCAGTCAAAATATTGGACATTAATACGACGTATAATAATAATAATAATAAGTTTTATTGATCATTATAAATATTGTAGTACATTCGTTGGTTACACAGTTTTAAAGTTTGAGATACCTATTTATTTTTTTCTACAATAGTATTGGGTGCAGCTCTGCACCTGCTCTGCTGCTCCTAACTAGGTTACAGAGTAACCTGTATGAAGGAGTTACAGTTCCGATCCCACGTGTAATATAATACATTGGTGACAAAAGGTTTATGTATTTATGTTTTATATTTACCGGTACAATATTATAATGAAAGTAAAATCTATGACTACATACTTAATATCAAAATTAATATTAAAATTTACAAAGAAAATAAAACAAGTTAAAGGTATCAATGTCCAATATTTATATAATTAGTCATAAATCCAGACGAAATAGATTTATTGAGATCTATTTATCTCGTCTGGATTTATGACAATAAATCTTAAAAATATATTTTTGACTGCCTCTGTGGCGCGGTGGGAGTGTATCCGACTGCTACGCAAGAGGTCGTGGGTTCGATCCCCACCCAGGATAACACTTTGTGTGATGAGCACGATGGTTTATTCTGTGTCTGGGTGTTATTTATCTATAATATGTATGTATTTAGAAATATATAGGTAAGTATGTTTATCAGTTGTCTGTTGTCCATAGTACAAGCTCTGCTTAGTTGGGGATCAGATAGCGTTGTGTGAGTTGTCCCAAGATATTATTATATTATATTATTATGACTCAAAGTAAGTATCGTTTGAGTACTTATTCGGGGGCTCGTTTTTAGAAAAATCAAAAGCGGCAATAATAGCATGAGGAAGAAATTCACTGCAGGTATTGCCAAGCCAGGGGTAATGGACAAATAATTATATTTTGTACTTGTAATAATAGATATAATTTGAAGTATGTTTATTTAATAGGGCAACTCAGCCTATCAGTGAACGGTACAACGTGATAAAACTATGGGTCAAAACACAAAGATTAGGCTTGGTCTGCAGACGAAGTAGGCTATAAATAGACCTAAGAATAGTATGAACGTAGGTAGGTTAATATAAGCCTAAGTACAAGAATATGCATTTTCTATTTAAACAATAGTTAATAGTAACAAATACTTATAAATTTCTAGAAAGCGTGGAGGTTTCTATGATTCCTTAACAAATTTAATTAAAAAAGTAATAGAATCGCTTTGTGAATGATAAGAGGTAGGCTAATATTTATCATATAATTGTTATAAATGAGTTACCTACATATACTTAATGAAAAAAATAATGAATTAATGAAACAAACATTTACCATGCCACTTCTTTGTTTTTGGTGAGAATCTATCGCTATCGAGAAATTATATTAAAAAGAAAAAAAAATGTGTGACACTTTGGGACTGCCGCGGTAAAGCATTTTTTATCAACTTATGCATTTTTTTTTCTTTTCATTACATTTCGGAGCAGCTCGTCTCGGCCGAGCTATATGGTAGGCGGAGTAGGTTAGGTTTTATTTTCGTTACAGAATATCTTGATTCGGTCGCCGCGCTCAAAGCCCGTGATTAAAGCTATGCAATAGCTTAAAAAAACATTAGCGTTATTTTAATTCAATAAATTTAAATATTTAACAAAAACCCGCCTGCTTAAAAAAGATTAAAACAAGATAACCTTAAATCATGCAGTCGGAGGGATTCATGAATCCCAGTGAACTTACTAAAATGCCTCCGACTGCATGATTTAAAGTTATCTTGTATCAATTTTTTTAAGCAAGCTGGTTTTTCAATTTTTTTAATTTAATACCTTTTAGTGCTTAGGTGTAAGACGTAACGTAACGTTATAGTCGTAACTACCGAAAATTTTAGTGAAAATAGTTGGTAACAAACTTTAAATTGCTATATATCGTAAACGGTTATTTATTATAAGTGAAAAATGATTTTAAAATACCTACACGATGATACTCCACATGACATGCCATGGTGACAGCCAGACGCCATCTGGCTGTCGCCATTTTGAAATTATAGCAGTCATGTCTTTAATGACACTCGCAATTTAATACGAATTAATTGACGTATGAATGATCATAATCGGCGTTTGGTAAAAACGCACGCGGAGCGGTAATTTCTATGACAGTTTGCGATAACTATTCGATTACTATGCGTAAGTGTTCGCAATACTGAGAAGTATTTCTGTTGCGACGTGGCGCGTTGACTTCGACATATTATTATTTGAGTTGCCTTCGAGAATTCGGTCGACAGTTTACTGAACCCAATATGTTTGAGTAAATCGACCGTCTCGGTGCCGCGGTAGGAGTGTGTCAAACTGCTACGCAAGAGGGTTCGATTCCCGCACGAGACCTACCTACTTTGTGTGATCCACAAATTGTTGCTCCTAGTCTGGGTGTACTTTGTGTCCGTGACTTGTATGTTTGTAAAGTCCCTCGCGACACAGAGCGTATAGTGCATAAATCGTTTTATTTTTTTTAAAGTGTGTTTGGTTTAGATTTGATAATGAATAATGGAAATATATTTAATATAATAGTGGTGTAACCACAAAATCAGGCCTATGAACTTCTCGAAATAAATTAAATACCTACCTATCTACTAGGAAAACCGCTGAAAAGGGCAATATTTTTTTTTTTCATAATTTTACCTTAATAATTTATCGGACACTAGTTTATCTCCGCGACTTTGCCCGCTTATTTTTGATTTTTAACAACTTAAAAGCTTGGTTTTTAAAAAATATATGTATATCAAGACGAATTGAGAACCTCCCCCTTTTTTAAAGATCGTTTGAAAACGCTGAAACACGTGTCGTATTATTTAAAACTAAAAAATCAAATTCAACATTTCTGACGGAGATTTATACAAAATTGCAAACCTTATTTTACACCCTTAGGGCACCTGTCCCACCGCCGGCGATGAGCAAGAAGCGAGGAGCGATTTATCGCGAGCGCGTTTTATCGCTTAAGAAACGTACAATATATGCATGTCGGGCCACGCACAATGTAGAGTTCCGTAATATATCATGTAACATTCTTACACTTTGTCAGCGTAAGTAGGTACCTATTATGTGTATTCATGCAAAATTACAGGCATCTAGCACTAACAGTCTCTGAGCTAAGCTGCGGGCGGACAGACGGACGGACATGGCGAAACTATAAGGGTTCCATTTTGCCATTTTGGGTACGGAACCAAATACAATTTTTTTATACTTTAAAGATAAAGGAGTTTTATACAACCTGCACTTCTTTTTTACCCTTAAAAGAGTAGCCAACAACATAAAAGGCATAGTTGATGCCTTGACCATGACCAAAATGTCAGTTCTGTAGCCACAGCGCCAGCGTTTAGGTTCTGCGTTGATGTATCAGTAAGACAATCAGGACAAGTGAAATTTTTTGAAATCGGTCCAGTTGTTTTAAGTTTATTCGTTACATACAAAAATACAATTCTTATTAAGTATAGATATAGAAGTAGGACTGCCCAATTTGAAATTCCCTGTCAAGAAAAGCCAGAAGCAACACGTAATTAATACGCAGATATAAAGTTAATTACAAAGAGATGCATTTATAAAAACCGGTTTGCGTGATGACATGACAAAGGCAAAATATTACTAGAACCTTACCTTGAATAAGGTAATTAAATAGACAATAACTTGCATTTTTGCGGAAACTGCCATTACAAGAAAACCTTTTTTTTCCACGGAACAAGGTAACTCATTCCAATTACAACACCCTCAGGACGATTACACATTTTATGACAAGTTTTTTTCTTGCTAATCCTATCCTGCTTGTGTCCGTATCATCCAAAATACGCAATATCGTCGCTAAAGGCCTCGACTCGAGACTTCTATTCGGGGAGTGGGGGGGGGGGCGGAAAAATCACAAACGAGGGGTAAGACATCCCTTGTATATTGTTGGGATGTTTTTTTAAGAAATCCGTGTGTTTTGGGGTGGGGGTAGTCTAAAACTCACGTAATTAATGAACGACCCCAATCAAGAAAATCCCACTAATATTAACGAAAAATTGAGACCGATGACATGACCCCTACGTGAAAAGACGTCTATAAGATACCATACCTACCATACAACGTATGTGTTGTTCACTCTAAACTACAAGCAGATTTTTACGAACATTACAGAAAAAAAAACGTAGGTATAGCTAATTGAGGACAATACGTAAAAGCTAGTTATACCTACCTAATTTAAAAAGATTTATTATAACAACTAGCTGTCCCGCGCAACTTCGTATGCGTAAGTGCGTAAATTTTCCCCGTTTATGCAACATTTCCCGTCGCTACTCCGCTCCTATTAGTCTTAGCGTGATGTTATATAGCCTTCCTCGACAAATGGGCTATCCAACAAAAAAATATTTTTTTAAATCGGACCAGTAGTTCCTGAGATTAGCGCGTTTAAACAAACAAACAAACAAACAAACTCTTCCGCTTTATAATATTAGTATAGATAGGCAACACACATTTATACGGTCAGAGCTCTGGTATATCTTATTATGTGTCAGAGTACCACACACTGTAACAACAACAGAAAATATCATCTGCGGTCATTGAGCATTGAATTATACTACGTATATCGCATGCATCGAGAACTAAGTTTATCTACAAGAGTTATTGCCATTGCACCTCTTTGATGAATGATTTGAATCATGCGCCTAATCTCTCGTCGGTCTTATCGGACTGCCGTCCCATTGGACTATGAGAGTGCACTTGTGTCTGCGTATACACTTTTTGGCTAATCTATACTAATATTATAAAGCTGAAGAGTTTATTTGTTTGTTTGAACGCGATAATCTCAGGAACTACTGGGTCAAATGGAAAAAATATTTGACTGTTGGATAGCCCATTTATCGAGGAAGGCTATAGGCTATATAACATCACGCTACGACCAATAGGAGCGAAGCAGTAATGAAAAATGTTGCAAAATCGGGGAAAATTGGCGCAGGCCAAGTTGCGCGGGTCAACTAGTCTATACTAATATTATAAAGCTGAAGAGTTTGTTTGAACGCGATAATCTCAGGAACTACTGATTCGAATTGGAAAATTATTATCTAATATTACTATTGGATAGCCCATTTATGGAGGAAGGCTGTAGGCTATATATATCATCACGCTACGACCAATAGGAACAGAGCAGCTAGTAAAAATGTTGTAAAAACGGTAAAAATTTACGCATACGGAGTTGCGCGGGTCAGTTAGTCTCTGATAAAATTGGCCGAAGTAAGTAAAACCGGTTAACAAACCATTCTGAAGTATTACGTAGTGCCTAGTCAAGTAAAAGTACCTAGTAGTTCAATGGCTGCTAAGTTAAATGAGGAGTTATTCTTTGAACAGTGAATCTAGAGACGTCCGCCTCTGTACCGGAGCATAGATTATGTTTATTTTTAGACCATACAATCTGTCTTGTTATTTAAATTATTAAAGTAGGTAGCACAGGCGTAATAGTCGAGACGTTCTGATTTGATAGACGGCAGATTCCATAGACCGCATTCACATCGTATAGCGATGGATATGGATCGGACATAACCGAATCGGATCGGTCTATTAGCACATTAGTACCTACTTAAAAACATCCGGGTATAATACTGTAATGTTTTGTATAAATATTATTCAAACAAATCTATTTTTCCCTATTGATTATATTGATTCTCGGCGAAGTAAGTATATGCAAAAAGTACTGAACGAATTTTACTGAAATTTACTGTAACAATACAGCTTATTAGAACAATAATAGGCTATAATCAATGTGATTATAGGGAAAACGCTTATCATATGACAGCCGTTTAGTTAGATATCTTTGTTTTTTTTAATGATAACTAGCAATTTGGGATTGAGTCCCACATTACTAGCAATATTGTTAACCCCTCCAGCTAAGCTCAAAGGCTTGTGTTAGGAGTGAGTTCACGTCGGTAGTATAATGGGTAGGATTCGAATCCGCGACCTCACGATTGCGATACCGATGCCTTAGCCATTAGGCTACCGCCGCTTCATTAGCTGTTGTCATTTATTAATTACTAGCTGTCCCGCGCAACTTCGGATGCGTCAAATTTCCCCGTTTTTGCAACATTTTTCATTGCTGCTCCGCTCCTATTGGTCGTAGCGTGATGTTATATAGCCTATAACCTTCCTCGATACATGAGCTATCTAACAGTGAATGAATTTTTCAATTCAGACCAGTAGTTCCTGAGATTACCGCGTTCAAACATACAAAACTCTTCAGCTTTATAATATAAAAAACTAGCTGTCCCGCGCAACTTCGTATGCATAAAATTTCCCCGTTTTTGCAACATTTCTCATCGCTGCTCCGTTCCTATAAGTCGCAGCGTGATGTTATATAGCCTATAGCCTTCCTCGATAAATGGGCTATCCAACAAAAAAAAATATTTTTTCAAATCGGACCAGTAGTTCCTGAGATTAGCGCGTTTAAACAAACAAACAAACAAACTCTTCCGCTTTATAATATTAGTATAGACTAGCTGCCCCGCGCAACTTCGTCTGCGTAAATTTTCCCCGTTTTTGAAACATTTCTCATTGCTGCTCCGCTTTTATTGGTCGTAGCGCGATGTTATATAGCCTATAGCTCGATAAATGGGCTATCCAACAAAAAAATAATTTTTCATATCGGACCAGTAGTTCCTGAGATTAGCGCGTTTAAACAAACAAACAAACAAACTCTTCCGCTTTATAATATTAGTATAGATATGGAAGTATAGATAAGCGTTTTCCCTGAATGATTATATAAATATTACACTTACCTACATTTATATCAATTTAGGTATACCGGCTAAAGGAAATCAAGAACGAATAATAAACCAATTAAAATTGGTACTGATTGATATTATTGAATGAAACAATAAATTTGTTTCCTTTAGTTCATGTAAATCAAAACAAATTGTAGTTAATATTGTAAGTTCAAGCACACTGTCTATGTATTAAATGTACTTTGGAACCATGCTAACTGCGACCTCGTCTTCTATACATGGAACCGGTTACAGTTGTTCATTATATGTATAGATACAACATAATATATAATATGTACTTTTTTATCACAAAACTTCATAGGTAAATACTATGTTAAATAAATGGTAATCTGCTAAATTCTGCTCGCAGCTCACTCAACCCGTTTAGATCTATACTAATATTATAAAGCGGAAGAGTTTGTTTGTTTGTTTAAACGCGCTAATCTCAGGAACTACTGGTCCGATTTGAAAAAATCTTTTATTGTTGGATAGCCCATTTATCGAGGAAGGCTATAGGCTATAAAACATCACGCTGCGACTTATAGGAGCGGAGCAGCGATGAGAAATGTTGCAGAAACGAGGAATTTCTTTGCATACGATGTTGCGCGGGACTGCTAGTGTCTGATATAGTGATAAAATGTAGCCTACCTGTTCTTATATTTATGAGCTATATTACTGTAACTTTCCATCAAAATAAAACTAGATAAGTATCTATCTGGTTTCTGGACGAAAGAGTAACAATAACAAACATCTCATAATTCTTTTATCCTCGCAAATGTTGAAGTTTACAATATTATACCTTTTGTGACGAAGTGATGTGTTAAGATCTTTTCAACCGACTTCAAAAGGAGGAGGTTCTCAATTCGACTGTTTTTTTTTTAATGTTCCTACCTGGCTATTTTTGTTTGTTATTGAAACATTTTCAAGTTGGTGCCTAAAACATAAAACTACATTTCCCGGCACCAACTTCAAAATTAAAATTATTTTATGTTGTTGTATACCTATATTATTTTTTGCTTTTTAGTTACCTTATATTTATTTTGGAAGTCGGTTTTTATTTTTTGTCAAAAAAGTGTTTTAATTTACGTACAAAACTTCATAATACTCTGTCAATACAAACGCGTCTTTTAACGTTAAATTTAATAATATAATTAAATAATAATATAATTATTCAGTTGCTTCAGCATTGATGGTAAAACAGGTCTTAATTTATGGGGTTTTTGTGATATTTCGACATTTTAAAACGACCTAACCTAACGTAGGTATAACATAATAATATCTTAGTGCAATTTTTAATTATGTATTCAAATGTAAAAAAAAGACAAAAAAAAAAAACAAATCGTCCCAGGCTTGATGATTCAATGCACACGATTTTATTCATTAAAAAAACATGCGAGTGAATAACAATAGGATACTGGATAACCTTCATTCGCGATAAAAGTAGATATCATAAACATTCCCATAGCGATAAAAGTATTAATTACGTTTATAATCTTAAACCATTAGCTAATGTGATTATAATTGCTGCAACAATTGGTTAAAGTAGGACGTTAGGATTATTTCGTTTTATTTTAAAGTTATTAATTTATTAGGTAGGTTAAAACACAAAATACCGAGACCAACGTACTCTCGGTATTCTGTGTTCAATGAATGTTCGGTCGGGGTGTAGCAAAGGCGGTGCACTAAAAATTTTTTTTTTTTTTTGGAGATTAATTTGAATCTAATTAGGTTAGGTTAGGACTGTGACCCCCTACGAAAGCCAGAAACATCTCCATACAAAGATCAACATTTTTTTAAGTATTAAACATTTTAAAGCCTTTGCACACCTTGACAATGTTCATATTCAGAACGTTTGTTTTGTTAAAAAAAAAACATTTCGGAAAAGGACATTTTCCCAAATGTTTGAAACAAAAAAACGTTTTGGGAAATTGACGTGCGGAATTTAAGCCAGCTTCTATTATATGTACCAACGTTCGCTAACAAGGTTCGCCCGATGTCTAACTCTAGCTAGAACAAAGGCGTAGGACCTTTGGTCATCATCACTCTCAGACAGATGGATATTTGAATGCTTTCGGAGGACTGAAGACTGAGGAAACAGTTGCGCACGTGCTCCTTGAGTGCACCGGATTCGCACAGCTCCGGAAAGAGACCTGGGGTCACCAAGGTGGCTAACAGATACCCTGAGAAGTTTAGGGAAGCGGATCTACTTTTAGAGGGAGGTGGGCTGGTTGGAGTAACGGCCACCACGGCTCACGCACAATGGTCCACAGCCAGGAACAAGTACGGAACCCACACCCATGATGGCAATGGGCGACCTTAATGATGATGATGATGCTTTCGGGGGAAAATAGTCCGAAGTGGTCCCGATATTCCGTATCCGTAAACAATGTCTATGTGTGCGTTGTTGTTTTCTGGCAACGCGATAGAGATCAAAGTTAAATATCTTTGAAACGACTGATGATGAAACGACTGAAAGGAATTTCATCAAACATATCCATTATGAATAAACATACAAATAAAATATAGAACCAACCATCTCACTGATTGGTATATCAACATGGTTCAATACCTCTGAACAAATTGGGTTAGTGATAGAACATACGATTTTGATGCACATAGTTATTGTGACGTAGAGTTCAGAAAATTAAACCCCAGAAAAGGGTGGTTTCAGTCCTATAACATTTATTATATTACTGGGTTGATTTTGATACAATTTGGCACGGAATGAAGCTGGCGGAGTAGGTTATTTTTATTTTTTATTGCAATAACAAAAGGGTTTTTTGTTATCGCAATAAAAAAATAGCAAGGATTGTAAAGCCCTTGCTATTTTTATCTGCATAGAAACAGGAATGTAAATCAATAGATTTACATTCCTGAATAGATACAATCTCAGGAAAGCCGTGAGAAACAGCTAGTTGTCTATAAAAGAGTTTTATTTGTACCTTATTATTATCTTATTGTTATGTTTGTGAACAAATTAGAAAAAAAATCAGGAATAGGAAGACTTCCAATTACATCTATAATATAGATGTAACTGGAAGTCTTCCTATTTCTGAAATCCTTTGTTATCACTTGGGCAAAATATTATTATTCTAGGTGCCAGACACACACTGATTTAAAAAAACAAGCCAGTTACCTTAATATTCTCATATACTTCAGGGTGTCCATTTTTATCACATTTCTTCCTAAATTCTTCCATATACTTGGTCTGCACTTCTTTAACTTCAGGACTTTCAAATTGTTGCTGTAGATCGGGTGGCAACGTTATATTGGCTGGAAGAGTGATTTCTTCATTTTGTGCTACTACTACACCTAAAAAAAAAAAGAATAGTAAGGACTTGCTCAACTCAGGCGGGTTCCAAGACTCAAAAGAATGACTTATTTTATTTTGATTTGAGAATTTTAACATTAGACTGGTGCATTTTGACAGGCAATTGTACCACCTCCCTTTGGGTGGTGGTGCCCAGTGTACCCGTGTTAAATCAAATGCGGGTTGCATTTGATTTCACGTCATGCAAGTGTCTCGCACTTGGCCCATTGAGTCAAATGTTCCCCCCGCCCTGAACAAAGTTATGGATCCGCGCCTGGCTCAACTTGGACTTTTTTAGACAAAAACTGTGATACAAAGTCCTATTCATCCTTTCACCCCCTGTCCATAACATGTTATATTAGCATTTTAACTAACAAATGTTTTGACTTGGTTTTTCATATTTTCAAAATAAAATAGCAAACAAAACTTTATTTAAACTAGCATTTGCATTTGAAAAAGTTTAATGCCAGTTTTATACATCCCTTGAGGATGCCAAGTGTATAAAAACACTTTACTTTTAAATCAGTCAAAACAACAACAGGCAATTGGATAAAAAAAATGGGTAGACAAAGATAACTATGTTGTTTCTTAGTCATCAATCTTATATGTATTTAATTGCATATAGTATAACATAAAGTAATTCAAGACTATGTGCCATAAAAAAAATTACATATAATTTAAAAATATGCATTGACAATGAATGCCATGGAATTTTGCAAATTTTCTTCCATATCTAGGATAGAAAATAATTTAAATATTGTACATTTATTAGACCAATGACAATGCATTTTTTTTTAAGTCTTATATGGTGTTGTTCCTTTAGTTGAGCTTCTCAATTCAAACAAGAATCTTATTGTGTACAATTATGTATTATACATACAAGTTAATTATAAAAATGTAGTTAATATTTATAATCAGTTCTAAGTTACAATGTTTGCCCTGCACTATCAATTTAGATAAAGTAAAAAAAATGAGCACAAACATTTTATTATTACAAAACATTTTTATCAAAATAGTCTAATATTATAAAGAGGAAAGATTTGATTGTTTGTTTGTATTGAATAAGCTCCGAAATTACTGAACGGATTGAAAAATTCTTTCATTGTTGTGAAGCTACACTAACCCCGGGTGACATAGGCTATTTTTTATTCCCGTATTCCTATGGGAACGGGAAATACGCGGGTGAAACCGCGAGGCGTCCGCTAGTTATTGATAAAGGTAGGTAAAGTTACCTACGTATTGAAAAAAAAGTTTAATTATAGAAGTTTAGTATTCTTCATTTTCAAATTTCGAATAGGATTTGATAATATTGCTAATGGCCCTCTAAAGTAGAAGTTAAAAATACTACTTGTAGCCCGCGTTTAGGCCAGCAATGTTGAATCCGAAATTAACGTGAGTACAAAAATCGTATTGTGAACATTGAATCAAGTAAAATTGGTGGCACCTCTGTCTCCAACTTACGTACAACAAAAACAACAGAGGATCGAAGTTCAGATATTTACAATTAATTAATCATTAAAATATTATGTTCTTATGTACGAAACAAAGCAATTATAAAATAAACAGTTGGGTTAACTTACTAATTAGGCAGGTTACAACAAAGTATATCCAGGTCATTTTACAGCTTTATATCAGCAAGTTCACACAAAAAATATAAACTAGTACTATTATTACCACACCGCAAGAAAAAAATGTCTATCTACACTAAACTGCGAGCCTCGAAGAGAAATACCACACAACACGATGCAAATTAACTAACTGAATGAATGAAGTAAAATCACGTCACGTCAATTCGTCAATCGCGCGGCGCGCACCTCCCTCACCTCTCACATCACCGTCCCCTCCCCGCCGACACCCAGGCGTCCGCCAGCATTCAGCATCAGCCACAGAGTACATTTAGCATCAGCACACCATAGATTAAATAAACATACTTACTGGTAAACAGCATGGTTGTTACCAGCCTGAATTTTCGTAAAACGGAGCGTAATTTTTCGTGTCCGACCAAACCCCTTGGATTTTTTCAAAATAAAATACTGTCTCGTTTGACTATTTTCTAGAAATACTTATGGTACTTTTCCTCAAGGGGCCAGGGAGCATTGGTTTGGTCTAGCACCGGCCTTAGCTATCTTCGAAAATCCCCGGAAATTGTTTCATCCAGAACCAGATATGGTCCAACTAATTCGAAAAGGTTTCTCAGCCAATGGCGTTTTACATGTAGATAAGCCTTACTGCACTCTATTTTGGCAACTTATTAAAGCACGGTAGCAACCGTGAATTGCCCTAAAAACGTTTTACGTGTTTGTCAGTTAATTTGATAGTATACAGCTTTAATTGAAATGAAAAATGAGGATGACGTCGTGTTTGTGGCGTTTGACAAACATGATTTGTACGTGTAAGTACGGCGGTTTTTGTCCATTATGATCTCAAGCCATGAACATTTTAATCGTTTAGTTTCAGTCTTTTGCAAAGAGTATTACGGAAATTTGGTAAGAGTTTCGTAGAGTAAACTACGGAAATTTGGTAATATGGAGGACGCTACAACGCCTTCTGGCAGCAACAGGCAACAGCATGGTTAATGGTGGCGGTCGGTACTAGTGGTGTTACGAAAAGAGAATTTAAGTAGCATTTTATCTTTTTTTCATAATACACAATGATAGAGTCAATGCCAAAAATGCTTAGTCTTTATTACTCATAGTTTAGATTATATTTAGCACGACGTTAAATACAAGAACGAGAAACCCTACTCTGGCACATTGTTTGACAAATTTGTTTGATGGTGGGTTTGGACGTTTTAGCTAAAGTTAATAAAATAATAAAACTTTTTTTCCAATTTACTGCTACTTAATAAATAAGTATACATGTTTTTCAAAAGAAAGAAACAAACTGTGACAACAATATTCACCTAGTAAAATGCAATAAACTATAGGGAAGTTAAGTATTTAGTTTGATGAAAACGTGAAGTTCGACAAATATATTTGACAAATAAATTTGATCGCTTACAGGGCGCATAATAACACTAAAGCGCCCTATAATGATCAAAATGTTTGTCAAATGTACGTGTTTGTAGAACGGTTTACGTGTATTAATTTTTCATCATACACGTAGAACGTGTTTGATGAAAAATTAGATAGACGTCGTGTTTGACAGTGTTTGTTAAACATATTTGAATGTGTAGGCAGGGGGTGTCACTTCACACTCAGTTTAGGTATATTCGGGCAGCGCGCCCCTCGAAGGGGCGTATGGCAGTGGGCTGTCACTCGGCTCGCACGACAGTCGCGGTCACGTGCGTCGCGCTCGCGCGTACTTGACAGTTTTTTTTCTTTTCGACACCCGCAATGTCTTTTAGGCCTGAACGTCAATATCTGACTTTATGTACGTCGATGTCTGAATAAAACGAATATTGAATCAGAATTAACATTTTTTACAATTCCACTGCGTCATCAAAGTACGTGTAAAAGCAGGGGCGGCAGCCGGTCTTTTTAAATTACTTAGGTTCTGAAGTACATAATAATAGTTAAAATAAAAACCCTTATTTAGTGGCCAAGAAATAATATTAGGAACAGGATAAGATAATGTTTACAAAGGAATATCTACACCCGTGGGAATCGAACACACGGCAATTGGAATTTTTATGTTTATAATGCTAAATGTACGTTTGTAATGCTTAATCTACTTAAATAACTTAAAACTAATAAATTAACTAGATACAAAAACTTCTCAAGTGTCTACCCCGTGCGGACTTCGCAGCTCGGTCATAAAACTGTGGGGATAAAGTTGTTTTACGGAAATACTCCGCAGATAAGCGAATTGTTTTAGAAATGTTTCAATATTATCTGGTCAAAAAGGGGTTTTCATATTTCTACAAAATAAGATAACATATCCAAGTATAAGTTATCGGTAAATAGAGACTTAAATAAAATACCGTTTTAGTATACCGATACAAAATTTCGTTAAATCGATAATTGGTTGGCAAATCAAATCGGCTAGATTGCCAACATATCTAAAAAAAAATGCAATTATTGTATTTGTAAAGTAATTGGCAAGAAATGCCTATAAAAATTACTTTAATAATCGGCCTGCGACATCATAATTTGTTAAAATGCTCTCTGTAACGAAGCAATAACAAAAGCCGTGTAGTTCTATAACTACCAGTCGGTGGTTAGATGGCGCATGCGAGGGCCCAAACTCGCGAGCATCAAGGGATAGAAAAATTTGAGGTCTAGTAACATAGTCCAGATAGGTGGTTCGCTTCTGGCCCCGGTTTGGCTACGGAAGACTCGGATTCGATTCCTGGATCTGGACTTCAAATTTTTCTATCTTTCAAAAAAAAGATGCAATTATTGTATTTGTAACTTAATTTAGGCAATTTATTATGAAGAAGAGGAGTACTTTTATTTATATTATCCAGACTGACAGTTGGAACCACAGACTTAGAATAAAAACTACTAGAAAAAAAATAATTTTATAGGTACTCAAAATAAAAAAAAAATTCATCGGAGCTATGTTATTGAGATGCTTGTTACGATAATGAGACCGGCCGTTAGAGAGAGACTACCTTCTCTATATATGCATATTGTTAAATCATGGTTACTATAGTCACGAAAGAGAAAGATGATCTCGCAAAAATGACAAATAAATTCAAATTGGTTCTCTTCGTCTTCACTTCTTCAGTAACAAATTTATAGTGTTGTGTCTTCAGTATAACCCCCTTCGAGTGATAAAATCGCTGCGGTAACGGTTTGTGCTCGTTTGCTCGCTATAAATAAGTGCGCGCGTACCTATTCCTTCCTACTCATACACAGGCACAGAATAAGTTATAGTACTACGTACAGAACTTTCACTCCCTAACAAAAGTCAGGTTTAGGTATAAAAATATACCTAGACTCGCCATCTGCAAGCTAAATTGAAACATATAACCGCTTTATGATAAACTAGCTGTGCCCCGCGGTGTTACCCGCGGTTTATTAGCCTATGTGTTAATCCAGGGTGTCAGCTAACTTCATACCAAATTTTATTAAAATCGCTCCAGCCGTTTAGACATGAAGAAGAAACAAACATACACACTCACATACTCACAAACTTTCACCTTTATAATATTAGTGTGGTAAGTAGATTAAGCATTACAAACGTACATTTAGCGTTATAAACATAAAAAATCAAATTGTCGTGTGTTCGATTTCCACGGGTGTAGATATTCCTTTGTAAACATTATCCTGTCCTGTTCCTAATATTATTTCTGAGCAACTAATTATGGATTTTTATTTTAACTAAGTATTACTAAGTACTTAAGGACCTAAGGAATTAAAAAAGAACGAACGGCTGCCGCCGCTGCTTTTACACGTAGGTACTTCGATGACGCAGTGGAATTGTAAAAAATGTTAGTTCTGGTTCACTATTCGTTTTATAGATATTCGTAAACACAGCAATATATTTTATACGGATTAAATTGATGTTTAGGCTTATAAGACAGTGTCGAAAAATAAAAAATATATATTTTCAAGTAGCGCGAGCGCGACGTGACCTCGAATGTCGTGCGAGCCGAGAGACAGCCCACCGCCATTCGCCCCTTCAAGTGGCGCGCTGCCCGAATATACCTAAACTACGGAGTGACACCCCCCCTCAAGTTGGAATTGTAATCATATACTCAAGGCTCAGTCTCTTGAAACTGTGAAAAAAATCAAACTGCTAAAAATGTATACTTCGACACTTCGCTAGAGACTCAAAATTTGTAGGGTAATTTCCGTTTCCGCAGCTTGGCTCAGTGACTGTCACTGCTATAAAGCTGTAATTTTGCACAGATATGCATATTACTTACGCCGCCAAAGTGTTTTTTAGGGTATTTTCCATAAACGTAAAGTGGCGGTGTGTTTTTTTTTCTCACCTGCCAAAACGGAACCCTTAAAGGATCATTCGTGTTTCTGTCTATCCGTCTGTCACAGCCCATTTCCACCGAATCTACTAAACCGATTATGTTAAAATTTGGTACACATATGTGTTTCTGTGACCCAAACACAGACGCCTAACGTAAATAGAAGAATTTGGAACTTGCTAGCCATTTTTGGGAGGCAAACTAGAAAAATAAAGTAAGTTTTGCAAACTGTATCGTGTTACATATCAAATGCTTGTTGTAAGGATGTCTAATATATTTATTATAATTTTAAAATAGTTATTTTAAAAGTTACTCAATTGAAAAACCGTTATGAAAACGGTATAGAAAAAATCGATTCCTCCCTTTTTGAAATTACTGAGCTTACAATTTTGAAAGAAAAAATCTATAGTATGAAAGTTACGTGGTAAATCGACTGGTCCGTTGGTCTAGTGGTTAGTGACCCTGACTGTTAAGCTAGAGATAGGTTCGATTCCCATCTAGAATAAGTATATTCTTCTATTTAACCCATTGAGGTTGATAGATTGAATCTCAAGTCTTCTTTTTTAAATATAATTTTATATCTTGTACACCAGTCACCAGTCTTGTTCACCAGCAATGTGGGTCGCACATTACCGTGGCCTAAAATGCTTATAGTAGATAATCACGGTCTTATAGTAGTCGTCCTTTTGCAACTTGGTTAATACAGTGCCGTGTGTCTAGATAGATTCCCGTGTTGATCAAACTATTTGCATACTTTTATGTTAGTACGGAACCCTCAGTGCGTGAGACCCACTCGCTCTTGGCCGGTTTTAGATTTACGGACCCGTTTGTGGAATATTAAGCTTTAAAGTGCAAATTTTTGTTAGAATCAAGTGTACCCCCCCCCCGCCCTGCCAGCTAATTGGTTGATGTTGCGTATGTGAAAAAAATCACGGAAGTAGTATATAATAGTGAAATTGAAAGGAAAACTATCACAGCTAAGTAGGCTTTACAACTTAACGAGTAACAGCAGACCAAGTGAGAAGTAAATACTTATACAACGTTGTTAGTAGTATGAAACAAAAACAACAGAAAACCCACTTCTTAAACCGCATTATTCGGATGGGGGACTACGGAACCCTACATTGTACGTGGTCCGACATACACTTGCCCGGTTTTTTATTATAATTATGTGATAGGGGTAAATCAGTGGCTCATCTGATGGTAGCATTTGAATTTTGCTAAGCATTCCCTTTCATTAGAAGCAAATAACTTGCCTTGCGTGTTAGTTGTTTTATCTATACATACCTATAATAAAATTGTAAATTTCACGTGTCTGTACATGGCCGAACATAGTGAAAAAAAATATTGGAAAATGTTAGAAAAGAGTATTTAGACATATTCCTACATTTTTAGAAATGTATGTCTGTCTGTCCATTTGTTTGAACACGCATCACGCAAAAACTACCAGACAGATTCGGTTGAAATTTTGTATGTGTATTCTAATAAGTCTGGATTAACGTATAGGCTATAATTTATCACGCTATTTCCCATAGGAGCTAAGCAATAGCGGATAATGTCTGTAGCTATTTATCGTTATAAAACAATAACTACTTGACGGATCTTCATGAAAATTTGCAGTTTTATTGTAAAATACTATAGGTCATTACTTACACTATGAATCATTACGCTATCGTCTATGGGGAGCGAGCAGCAACGTATGTTTGGTCAACCCGTTATGGATTATCACAAATTATTCCACAATAAGACATTATTTACAATTGTAACCCATGGAAACAATAGCTTCACGCTAAAACTATAAGGAGCTAAACACAAAATTTTCAATTTTCTTAAGGTCAGCTATTTTAACCGTATTTGTATCGATTGAGGTGGTCTGTTGGCACAAGTAGCGGTATTAAAGGAGCGAGGATCGAGTCTCTAATAGCGAAACTCTTTTTGTGTTCTTTTAAAATTCTTTTTATTCTTTTTTAAGTATTTTTTTAAATGTATACTTATTATACATACTTTTATATTCGACTTTAACATGTTTACTTTGTTTAACAAATTTTCATAATAATCAATCACTTACAATAGGCACCTTTAGCATTGTTTTCCATGAATCGTTATTATGTTATGAATGTAGAAATGAAAAACAATATTACATTACAAATAAACAGTAACTACTTGATATTTTCTATAATTTAAGTATGTTAGTTGCTTAAAAAAATGAAAGATTAAGTCCGTGTTATATCAAAATAAAACACGTGGCGCCTGTGATTCGATTTCTTCTGAGTGGCAAAATTGCTTACCTACAAATGTTGATAAACTTTCGCGATTTGTACACATTATGAAAATATATATATTACGAGTCTTAATCGCGTGAATAATTTAAGATTAAATACCTTGCTTACCTACGTTTATTATGCATGATAGTACCTATAAGTATAATTTAATATAAAATCCTCAAGTATTAAAAGAAACTTATCCAGTTTTGAAAATAGATGGCGTTTAAATACAAATAAAAAGAATCAGGAAAATTGATTTAAAAAAAAAATTGTAATTCTTACGTAGAACATAATATGTTCTACGTAAGAATTACAATTTTTTTTTTAAATCAATTTTCCTGATTCTTTATGATGATCTTAATTTGTGACAGGTTGACACACCTATTTTTTAATTCAGCTATGTAGACATTATAAAATAATATTTAAATCTTCTAAAGTGAGTGAAAAAAATATTGAAATAAGTTTAGAAATAGTATTTAAACACAAAAAAAGATATCTGAGTATATCTTTTAGAAACGTTTGAATGTTGTCTGTTTGTTTGAACACGCATCACAGTACCACGGGAATGCAATGTTTTACAAACAGGATATTTTTTAAAAACATAACTCTCACTAGCCCTATTTCGCGCTTTACAAATACGGATACATAGTGGGCGTACTTTAGACTCGGAAAAGATCGCTCGGGCAGTACTCGAACCCGCGATCATAGGGAATCTGTGAGAGTTTTTTCCATCATACCTTTATTACCTACTAGCTGTGCCCCGCGGTGTTTCCCGCGGTTTATTAGCCTATGTGTTAATCCAGGGTGTCAGCTAACTCCATACCAAATTTTATTAAAATCGCCCCAGCGGTTTAGACGTGAAGAAGTAACAAACATACACTCACAAACTTTCGCCTTTATAATATTAGTGTGATGTATAAATTAACTTGAAGGAGCGGCTAGGTACCTCCGATTAAAACGTCCGATTTAAAAGTGTCGGCGCCGAAGTTGGAGTCGGAGGTTAAAATCAATCGGAATTTTCGACCATTCGGAGTCAGAATCGAAGCTCCTTAACACAAAATTTCGTGCGAGTACTTTGGCGGTTTTGGACTTCATTTAACCCGAAACCGCCCAAGTACTCGCGTGACGGGGGAGGGGGAAAGAATTTTTCAATATTAATAATATTTGATGTGATGAAAATCATTTTGGTGAAATACTTTTTAGTCGAGGTGCTGAAAGCATAGGAATTTTTATAATTTGTCTTCTAACAGTCTGGCGCCATAAACTTTGTCGCCCTTCATTGTGCTGCACTAGGCATTTGCTTGGCTTGCCCTGCCATAGGTCGGGCCCTGATTAAAGCTAGGCCCTAATATCCATAGATGCCACAGAGCATTGTGAAGCATGTTTCCAATATGTTTTACACAGAGGTTAAATTGTAACATAAACTACCTTAATATAAACCCAACTTCCACGCGAACGAAGTCGCGGGCACAGCTAGTACTATATAAAGTACGAAACTCTGTTTAGTCATTCCAAAACGAATTCAGGTTTTAAACCCTATGTAAAAGGAGATTAGTGTTATAGCTTAACAAATGTATCTATGCATTTATATGTCTGTAAGTACATACAGACACACGTCTGTCTGTTGCATTGCACCACCCAAACGAGTGAATGGATTTGGATGCAGTTTTTTCTGTTAGGAAGCTAGTTTAATCGGGATGATTCTTAGCTTGTTTAATGAAAATCCGTGCTTTATTCAGAAGATAATTAACTTTTGTCAGGAGGTCTGTTTTTAAATTCAAGCCTTATTCAATTACTTCAGGTGTTCTACAAGGGTCTCATCTTGGCCCCGTGCTACAGTGGAGCGTCGATTATTCGAACGACCGCTTAACGCGCGTGTCTTTTTCTCTCGGGCTACAATTCTAGCGGACTTGTTGTTAGCTGCATGTTACTTCCAAATGGCCGCTAGTGGATAAACTAAATTTAGCCGCATAAAAGAAACCTATTTCTGCAAACAAAGCATAAAAAGGTTGGTTAAAAGGATTCAAGTCAAGACTCTTTATAAATGTGCATGTGCGAATCAATACAGTTTGATTATTCGAAAAAGTTGGTGTTCCGAACACCCATGTCCCCCAATTAGTTCTGATAATCAACAAGCTCGATCGGTGCAGAACTTTTTGAATTTTTGAAGCGTACACAGACCAATATCACATTTTTATGGGTACACCTATTATAGTAGAACTTTTTAAGTAATAATTTTATATTGCATAACAACTAATAGCATAAACTCTTTTCGCAGAATATCGTTTGGCATAAACTCATTTAGCATACATTGAAACCCATAATTTTGTAAGTCAGAATCATCTGTACGCATAATTTTGGTATCCATAATAATCACAATGTATAATCATCACATCGCAGAAAGTTCAAAACCAGATTCATCTTTTGGCATATATTTCTTATATTATAAATAATCAGTCGGATTACACAGAAGTTGGGTACCTTAAAGCAATAGGAGCTAATATAAGATTAGTTTAATTTTGTTTTCTGATTAATTTAATTGTTTTTTTTTAGTAATTGTAATAAATAAAAGTTGATTTAATGATAATTATTTGGTTTTTATATCCTTGCCCATGAGAGCATGTTCGTTTCTGGCACTCGCCGGCCGCTGCCGCGGCACGCTCGCTTCGCTCGCTCGGCTCGTGCATAAGAGGTCACAGTTCTAACCTAACCTAACCTACGCATTTTTAAAGAAGAAAGTAACCCAATCTATATTATTCTAATTAAAATTCTATGATCTTCATAGTTTGCGTAGTCAAATTATGCCAAATAATCTGTACTCTAAATGAACGTTATGCTAAATGAAATTATACAAAATTTTAACTATGCCAAAGGTAATTATGCCAATAAAAATTCTACTATCTTAAATGTATGCCATTCTAAATTCGGTCATAAGCACATTATGCCTAAAAATATTTATGTCAAATATTTTTTATGCCTAATAAATGATCGACTAAAGAAGTTTCTGCGAAGTCAGTTATCCCAAATAGGTTTCGGAGTATCAAGTTTCTACCAAATAGACCGCACCCCATTTTTATATATATGGTAGGCCGAATGTAGTAACTAAAATTCCAATCTATATACTACATTACTTTCTGATCTGATTTTGATCAAAGGTTCATCATAATAGTACGAGTACCCTGGACTGGATAAGGCTACCCCGTGAAAAGTGACATCAATTTCATATGCCGAATCGAATGACCGTCTTGTGAACATTTTTGACATTTATCACAAATGGCCGTTGTTTTTATTGTTTGATAACAATTATATGGCCCCTGGCCTGAAAGTTGGTAGTATTAGATAGGATGTTGCCAATCGTTCACTTGACATTCACACTAAAACTCATTAGATAAAAAATAAATTGAAACTCTAGAATCATGTTGGGTTATGTTAAGTGCGTCTGTGCAAAAGTAGTCTCATTTTCTCCCATGTTGATAAATCTTGTTTGGTTTCCTAGCTATTACAGATATTTGAAGTTTGCTGATAACTTCGCATTAAGCAATGCCGTACATGTAGTACTTATTTTACATACACACATCAAAAGTGTCTAGGGATCAAGCATTTTTATGCGGATTTCTTGAGATTGAGATGTGGCTTTGTAATAAATTTATGATTTTATAAATTTATATGGATCCTTTTTGGTGCATTTCATAATTTGAATCAGGAACTGTGAATCAAATTCGAGTAAAAGATAAAAATCAGCTGTCAATATTTTCCCTATAAAAACATACAACGCATTGAAGACATTATTAGTGCTACTGTTTCCCTACTACTGATTAAAACCAACGTTATTATGGAGCGGCGACGTCATTTAAGCAGGGAAGAAATGCTCAGAGCCGTGGGAATGATAGAAGCTGGTTCCCGGCAACGTACTGTGGCTTTAGCTCTGAATACAAGTCAGAGTGTTATCAGTCGACTTTGGACACGTTACCGAAGCACTGGTACCGTGGCTGAGCGCCATGGAGGACGGTATCGCTGCACCACACGGAGACAAGACCGATACATTCAAATCTTAACTCGAAGAGGTCCAACAATAACCGCCATGATGTTAGCCGTGAGGCTTCATCACTCTTCAGGGAACTTAATTAGCGACCAAACAGTCAGAAACCGCTTGCATGAAGTGAACCTTCATTCCCGAAGACCGCTACGGGTACCACCTATAGCAATGCACAATCGTAGGATTCGATATCAATGGGCTCTTGAACACAGAAATTGGGCAGAAGAACAATGGCGTTTCGTGTGCTTTTCTGATGAGTCTCGTTTTGGTATGAGACCGGATACAAGACGTATACGACACTGGAGAACCCCTGGACGCCAACAGCGATTAAAATCCTGCCAGGAAGTCCATCCTTATAGTGGTGGAACCATCATGGTATGGGCGGGTATTTGGATCGGCGGAAGAACTGAGTTGATTTGGATCAGAGGCAACCTCAACGCTCAAATTTATGCTGAGACGATTGTATCAGACGTCATCGTTCCTCTACAAGTGCAAATCGGTCCCTTATTTCAGTTAATGCATGATAATGCACGACCGCACACCGCAAGAGTTGTAAGACAGACTCTCGCCGCAGCTAACATCAATGTGGCCTGCTCAGTCGCCAGACTTGAACCCGATTGAGCATGCATGGGATATGCTACAGAGAAGAGCTCTGCCGAATATGGAGGGTATCCAGTCGCAAGAAGACCTTTTTTTGTTGTTGCAACGAACATGGGCGGCCATTCCACAGCGTGATTTGGATGAACTCATTTTGAGTATGCCAAACCGATGTTCTTGTGTTGTTAGTGTTCGCGGTAGAAACACGGATTATTAATTGTTTAAGTTACCCAATAAAATTTTAAAGAAAACTGTTATTTCAGTCTTTTTTTCGAACTTTAATGTTAGTGGTTCAAATGTCAAAAATCCCTTTATTAGGAAAATGGCAAATTTCTTTATTAATGCAAAGGTGACTTGGTTTATCGTTACTGTGACAAACGAAAACACTTTATTTGATGAATCCATAAAGAAATAAAAAAAAAAAAACCAATCAGGAGAAAAGTTATTGCAAAAATATATGTTGATCCCTAGACACTTTTGATGTGTGTATATTTAATCTCAGACAATGGACCTGTTTAATATTTATTTGACAAAGACGCATATTATATAAAGTGAGTATACACAATTTCCCCGGTTGATCCTTATTGTTTAATTATTCAGATTCAGGTAGTAGAATGGAAATTGGTAATTTCCCCTTAATATAGCCCTAATGGCTGAAGCTAGTATTATATCTATCCTTCTTACGCATAGTGGCGCCAACATTGACAAGTCAAGGGACACATAATGCACACTATTCTTGTTACACGAGTATAGACTTCCTTAATCTGATTTTGTCATATGACCGTCTAAGTTTGAATATTCCTTCCATTTGAATTTGACATTTAAATGGAAGCCATAATATAGTCGGCGGTAACCTGTGCAGCGTATTAGTCCTACTACAGAGGTAGGTGGATTTATATTAGTGTTGTGTTTAAGAATATTTAGTGCTAAATTTGCAAAGCATTTTGCATATCCAAAATCAGACATTGCAAAAAATTACGTGGCTTAGTACGGACGTTTAATTATTGAACCCCATACCGTTATTATCATTGCTATGCATAAGGTGCAATGGGGATGGCTGGGGCTGGATGGGGCTGGCTGGGGCTGGCGTGTCCATGTGGTTAAAAGCTCCGTACAATTTTATAGAAAAAAAATAACATTAAAATATATACATATAAACCTAGTCCGGGCATAAGTTCTGTTACAAATGAAAATGTTCATTACTATACGTATAAAGTCTCAGCAAAAAATATAAACAATATTCTATTCAAAATGGCCACCTTTAGATATAATCAGTCTGGCCACGAATCTATGGATTTACGCACTGTTTCCATGAGAATTTCACCACTGCTTGCTCCAGAGATTTTTTAAGAGTCTCACTTTATTTGTCGCCGTGTCGTTTAGAGCAAGCCATTTCCTCTAAAACTGACTATAATTTGTAGTCTAAAGGGTCGAGGTCTGGGCTAGATAATGGTCAGTCTTCAGCTCTTATATAGTCTGGAACGTTGGTTTCAAGCCAGGTTTGGGTAGTTCGTGTCTTGTGACCAGGTGCAGAGTCCTGCTGGAAAGTCCACGGTACATTTTTAAAAATTGTATTGCTGAGTGGTTTCACAACACGATCCAAGACTGTCTCTTGACACACTTTCCTGAAGTTTTTACTTCTTTTTCACAAAAATGTAGCTTTGTGACGCCTTCATAAGACACGCCCCACCAAACCATCACTGACGCAGGATGATGACCACGCTGTACCTTTCCGACCACTTGAGCAGCTTCTTTAGAACTGTGAGCGTACACTTTATCATTTTGCTTATATTGTAGTGCTATGATTTTTTTTTCATTGGTAAAGAGGATATTTCTGGGCCCTTCACCTGCGTATCGCGACAGAAGGCGTTTTGTTCGATCCACTCTCTATAATTGTAAAGATTGATTTAGGGCATGTCCTGTATTTCGACGATAAGCACCGAGCTTCAGGTCTTGTTTAATAATACGCGACAGAGTCCTAGCGGGAATCTTCATTTATCGCGAGAACATTTTTTGCTTCCTAATGGGATTTCGACGAATTCTGGCTTTAACAGCATTAACAGCCTTTGTAGTTCTAGCAGCACGCGGCCGCCTCGATATTTTATGGTCTTCGACAGAGGAAGTGTTGTTGTATCTGTCGATAGTACGATATACGAAGATACAGCTGATACCAAGCTTTTGAAGTGTCTGGATTATGACCGACGGCTCCATACCCACTTTGTGCTAGGCGATCATCGCAATCCGTATTGTAATTTGATAATAAACACGAAAAGATATGTGAAATGGCGAGATATCGAAAGAACTAGTTCCAAATTCAAAGTAATTAAAAAGGTGAGAAAAAGAAAAGTTTATATGTATCAGTCCTTTCGGCGTTTTAGGACCACAATGAGAAATAACCACAATTAAAAATGACCACTTCTTGAAATTACCACTTCTTGAAATGCTGGCCGGACTAGTTTTATTATATTTTCGTAGAAGAAGTTCGTTCTCCGTTAACTAAAAAAAAAATATCTTCAAAAGTTAGGAAGGTTAGGTTTATGATTCCAATGATAGCAAAATTAAAACGATAAATTTTATTCTATTTTTTTATTTTAAACATTATACGAATATTAGTGGCAATTTCTGGAACTCTACTGAGTATGATAATATATGCACTTTCAATACAAATTTCAGAATCCGAACTGCAGTCGATGTGTACAACGATTAATTAGCATAAAATGGCTTGTAATCTGCTATAATGTAATGAGGGCAAGTAGAATAACTTAAAAATCTCTAATTTATTACAACGTGGTACAAATTGCTTACTGTCAATTTATACTTTGATATGATATCCATTTTGATTTGTCATTACTGTATACGCTGAACATCTTATTATGTACTTAAGGGGCATCTAAACGGGCCATTTTTTACGGCAATTTGTGGCGACAATGCTGTGGCCGGCAACATGGCAGTACTTTCCAATATTGATTTGATGGTTGCCGGACGATCGCTGAGCGATCTATTTTCCGCAATTTTGTTGTTGTTTCAGCCCCCCTCTGTTTTATTGTTGCCGGGTTTTGTAGCCCGTTTAGGAGACTGGATCATGCGCCATACAATTGTAGACATATTGCCATATTGGCCGAGCAATTAGTTGCCAATAGTGTCGCCACCAATTGCCGTAAAAATGACCCGTTTAGACGCCCCTTTATATTTTGCAAAGCAATCTTTGAGATTAAATTTGCTTGTTGACAAGCCAAGGGCAAGATGTTGACTAAATTGTGGCCAAATTAAATACAAGACATTCCTTTTCACCTCCTCACTTCACTTCGCACATAAAAATTTATAGAAATCAAAAAGCGGATAAAGTATTTCAATAAAGTCTATTTTAAAACAGCATTTTCAATCAACATCTTGCTTCTAAACATCATAATTATCTCGTATTAATATAACGTTATAGGTACAGATACATAAGGTTTACAATAAACCATTTACAAAGTCTCATCCAAAGTGATAATATCCAAAAAAAATAAACACATAACAAGAAAATAACCCTTTTTTGGGCAATGTATGTTAAATAAAAATGGTTAACTAACATCTAATATAACGACTATTTAAAACATTCAAGTTCTTGTCACACAAGAATATTTTTGTTACAATAAAATCACAGTAAGTACTTTTATCACTAAATACATTCAACGGCTTTCTCTTTTAGAGAACGAAGTAGGGCCCTACTAAGGGAACCGTCACAAATAGATCGACCATTATAGGTACATAATCACCAATATTATAATATAATGTATAAAAAAACATGCATTCACTGTAAATTAGACCAAGTTTTAAGTAAAATAATAGGTAAGTATATAATTTCAATTTCTTAACTCCACTTTTTTGTTATTCATTCCAATTTTCTAAGCGTTTTGCTTCGTGCGACATCGAGTTAATCTACGTTTGTTCAGGTCTCGTAGTTATACACATATTAATATATAGTCATAACTATTATATAAGTAGGTTTAACATTAATAAGATTTATTATAGGGTACATAAAAATCGTTGACCACCCTAGCTCGCTTTGATAGTTTGTTATTTACATAGCCATAGTTTTAAATACATTGATTACCGTTATTTTCCAGTTTATAACCAAAACAAAACTGCCGAGTAATCGTTTTATATAAAGTATTTAGGCGCGGCAATTCTTGATGCATAAGTAGGCACCTAAAAAGTAGACTGATTGTATTCATTTTTTTTACTATAAGTTCGTATCGATTATCGTACCTAACGCAGATTGAGAATAGCAGATTTTCTAATAACTCAGAAATGTTAACCTGGTGACTAAAGCCTGAAAATAGTTTTAACATACGATGTTGGCTGCTAAATCATGTTTTACAGTCTTAACGTAATAACGTAATTTTTCTGTGTTATCAGAAAATCTTTTCTGTGTCCCTCGTAGTCTCGGTTCGTACTGATTGTAAGTGGTGCAAATTATTTACATGTAAGAATATTCAACTTCTAACAGCCACTGTTGTAGCCAATGAATATATCTATCACTTTCGCCAGTAGTACCACAGGAGTGATTATAAGTAACGATAGTTTAAGTTATCATTACGTATTTAGCAGTAAAACATTAATTTTCTACGAAGTATTTTGGTCGAGATTTAAACGTTTTGGGCAGTAGTCGAAAATCAGTATCATTTGTACATTGCTTTAGTTTATCGAGTCAAAAGTACGGCAGTGATGTATCAGTTAGAAAATGTATTAGTAATATATTGTATAATTTAGTAACCTGTACTTATAACAATGTATATATGCTTGAATCTAATTGTAATACTGATTTTTGTAACTAGGTCTTTGTATGTTGCAGAGGATCTAAGTAGTAATCTTATTTTGCAAGCTATGTAAACTAAATAATGTTGTTAACCAATGCACTATTATTAAAACGGCTATTTCATATATTCCGTGTCGTTATATAACGTTATTTTGCCAAGATTATTTACAATAATTATAAAATTGTATAGAATGACTTTGGCACTATACAATTTATTGAAAAGAAAATAACTAAGAAGGTATAAAGATGCAATAGAAAATATTTAAGACATTTCACCCTTTAGATCGTTAAGACATTGGGGCAGGAATATCTTTGTCAATTCATATTATCATTTTCAATTTCGGAAGCACTAGATTTTTAGATCAATTTTGATCTTAAGAAATTGTTGTATACGCCGAATATTGACTATTAAATATTCTACTACACAATATAATATCTAATAGATGAATATTATTATACGTTGGTGTCATAGGCTCAGCGCAAAGTTGGCGATTTTCTCTGTTCGTCGCGCGATGAAAACTAAACCCTATTTTTCAGAGCGATGGCGCGCCGCGATCGAGAGTTTTTGTATGGCGCCTATGGCATGCCATTTTCAACCGTGTGTCATTCAATTTTAGGTTTAGTTTAAATGTTAGTATTTTTTCAGCCTGTCGCTAGATTTGTGCTGGCTCAGACACGAGAAAAATAAATATAGGTACAACTCAATTTTTGTGAAAATTATATAGTGTATTTACTCAGAAGCAAAGTGAGACGTGACTCACTCATAAGGCTAACTAAAAAACATTGTATACATAGTTGGGATTCAATTAGGTTTTGTAAGAGTTTTCTGTTTGTTAATCAACGCATTAATGAGTTTAATCCTGGCTTTAACAGCTTTGTAGCGGAGGTATTCGTCTTCGTGTCCCTTCTTATCGTCCCTTTGAACCTTTCGACAATTTTGCTGCTCGAAATTTACTTCGTACTCTTTTATGGTCCGACGTAATATCTGAAAAAGAAACAACAAAAACTTTATCCGCAATTAACTTTCAATGGCGAATGTCCTGAGGAATAGGGTAGGTACTTTCGGTAGTGAACAATAAATTATGAACATCGATTAAAATTAAAATGTATAGCTAAATAAACATAGATACTCTGATTTATGAATTTTAAATCTGTATATCACGTGACATGAAACATGAGCCGCCAAAGTGTGACGTAATATAGGCAAAAGAATTGCCGCTGTCATCTGTTAGTTCTCCCATAAACAGGACACAAAAACTGTCATACTAATAGTGTCGATAAGCCTGGCCACAGACGTTCGGTTTCCTGATTAGAATTCCTGATCAGGAATTCCGTGAGACTAGCGCATAGTGCACCCGGTTTAGGTCAGGTTAGATTTTTTCTCAACAGAAAAATATGAACGTGTGCGCTTTGTTGAACATTTTGTATGTAAGCCGATCATTCAGGTTTCCAAATTTGAATTCCTAATTAGGAAACCTAATCAGGAAACCGGACGTCTGCGGCCAGGCTTAAAATGCGCATAGAAAAGGTAGCGCAACTTAGTGCTCACGGAACGTAAATAATGGTTGCATTGCCTTGTAGCCAGCATAGATGGCATTGCCGACACGATACCTAAATGACGTCATGAACTGACAGCGTTTTCGCGGGAATCATTTTTTTTAATCTAATATATAAAATTCTCGTGTCACAGTTTTCGTTGCCATACTCCTCCGAAACGGCTTGACCGATTTTGATAAATTTTTTTGTGCTTATCCGGTATCTATGAGAATCGGCCAACATCTATTTTTCATTATTAAAATATATATATTACGGGTCTTAATCGCGTGAATAATTTAAGGTAAAATACCTTGTTTATTGCCCGACGTTTCGACCGTATTGCAACGGCCGTGGTCACGGGAAGACTGTCAGTCTTCCCGTGACCACGGCCGTTGCAATACGGTCGAAACGTCGGGCAATAAACAAGGTATTTTACCTTAAATTATTCACGCGATTAAGACCCGTAATATATATATTTTAATAATGTGTACAAATCGCGAAAGTTTATCAACATCTATTTTTCATACCCCTAAGAGTTTGTTTGTTTGTTTGAACGCGATAATCTCAGGAACTACTGGGCGGCATTGAAAAAATATTTTATTGTTGGATAGCTCATTTATCGAGGAAGGCTATAGGTTATAACATCACGCTACGACTAATAGGAGCGGAGCAGCAATGAAAAATGTTGTAAAAAAAAAGGACGAAAAAAGAAAAAAGGGAAAATTTACGCAGACGAAGTTGCGCGGGTCAGCTAGTTTCTAATATAATAGGTAGGGTAAAAGTATTTTCGTATTTTGAATGTATTGTTAGTAATCAAACCTCTTTGGTTGTCCTGAAAGGCTGGTTTTAATACCATTAAATTTTAACATTCTGAAGCTGAAGAATAAATTAAAAAAAAACTAGTTACCGCCATTTTTCAATTGTTTTTCAAGCAAGCAAAATGAATGTATGTGACGAAGAAATTCGGTACATTTTAAAGTATTATTACAAAAAAGGTAAAAATGTGACGCCGCGAAAAAAAATTGTGTGGTTTACGGACCTAATACGGTATCAATACGAATCCAAGTCTGGAAATTTTAGTGTGGAGGATGAGGCTCCGGACGCCATCTTTGAAGATTCGACATATTAGTAGATACGATATTGCTGAAGAACTGGATGTTGATCACAAAACAGTTTTACGTATTTACAAAAGTCTAAGTACAAGAAAAACCCTAATATTTGGGTACCACATGGCCTCACTGAGAGAATCTTAATGCAACGTGTTTCTATTTGCGATTCTTGTACGTAACAATTCCGACCCATTTCTTAAACGGTTGATTACGGGTGATGAAAAATGGGTCACTTACGATAAGAAGGTCCGAAAAAGATCGTGATCGAAGCATGGACAAGCCCTACAGACCGTGGCAAAGCCCGGCCTGAATCGGAACAAAGTGATGCTGTGTGTATGGTGAAATTGGAAAGGAATCGTCCACTATGAGCTTTTGCCGCTGGGTAAAACTATCGATTCTGACCACTACTCTCAGCAACTGATGAGGTTAGTAGAAGCTATTGAGAAAAACCGGCCGGAGCTGGTGAACAGGAAGGGCGTGATGTTTCATTATGACAACGCCAGATCCCCCTTATCTATAGCCACTCAGCAAAAATTGAGAGAGCTTGGCTGGGATGTGTTGATGCATCCTCCGTATAGCCCTGATCTTGCTTCATCAGATTTCCACCTGTTTCGGTCACTTCAGAACTCTTTAGGAAGCATTAAGTTAATTTCAAAAGAACACTGTGAAAACTATCTGTTTGTTATCTGTCTCAATTTTTTTATAGATAGCAATAAAATTATGGGTAGTGCCATGATCCCATTGCTGTAAAAAAGAGGAGAGGTTTTTGATAAGAAGGCAACAAGTCATCGATCAAAATGGCATATACATATTATAAATAAATAAATAAAAAAAATCTTTGTATGACAAATACGAAAATACTTTTGCCCCGACCTTATAATTTTATGGCAAGAAAGCGTGTTCATTTTGCTTAAATATAATTTTTGTGTTTTTTTTTATTAGGAAACAAACATTTTAAAGTTCTTTTCGGATTAATTCACCAGCACCAATATCAGCCTCACCATCTTGACACTTGGCAATCCGTGGCAATCCGTGGCAAGGGGTTGCAAGTTTGTATGGAACGTCGTCAGTTTGAAGTTAGATCAGTAAAATTTTGTATTTAGCTTTTTGGAATTAAAGAAAGAAGAATGAAAGAAATACGAGTTACAGTGTTTTTGGAAAATCAACCACTAATCGGGTAAAATAGGAATTGGATAAATAGGGTAGAACTCCGTCAGTTTTTAGTTGGATCAGTAATTAGAAAGGAGGAAGAGGAAGTACATGTTTCGGTGTTTTTTGGAAAATTTACCGAAAAATTACTAAGTTTGTGGGAAATTCCGTCACAATGTTGTGTTAATCTTAGTCAGTATTGAAGTTAGATCTGTGAAGTTCGTAATTAGTGGATAAAAATAAAGAAACACGTGTTTCTTTATTTCAACTCTGAAGCTGAAGAACGCGGGCAAAACCGCAAGCGACAGCTAATACCTACCTACTTACATAAAACTATTCCATATAATCAAATTAGTTAAATCAAAATATACTAACGGTTTTCTGTAGCTTAGCTTCTGTGAGCGCTTTGGTGAGTTCTTCAATACCAAGACAGTGCAGGCCTTCATTCAAGGGAGCTACTTCCTCGCTAGGAGCAGATTTGGCTGATGACGCTGATGAAGCTTGAAGAACTTCATCTTCGGCCACTGTGACTTCACGGGTCGGAGGCGATTGGAGCGGAGTTTCTGTTGTCTCCTACAATGAGAGAAAATACACTTTTTTAAAAGGTTTCACTTTCCTCCACTCCAGCTGCGGCGCTTGAAGTACTGCTCAACCTGAATCCTCTGCACGTGCAGGTGCAAATGGAAGCCAGGGCTGCGATAATGAGAGCTAAGAATGCAGTTAGAACAAAATGGAGATCAATATAGAAGACAAAATGATGGCAATGTCATCTGATGTCATGTTATCCGAATATACCTTTGATAAACTATTTAAAACCACCGTTTCGGACAAATCGGGAAGGTCAAAAGATCCTGCAATCTCGGTGAACATGAAATCGTTTTCCAAGCAGAGCTCTTTGCAATTCTGGGCTGTGCTCAGGAGAGCCTGCAAAAAGACTATAAGAATAAACGTATATCTATCTTTACCGATAGCCAAGCAGCTATTCTAGCTCTAGGCTTACAAAGGATGGATTCTAAACTCGTAAAAGAGTGTGTCCATACCCTAAACAAACTAGGTAAAACCAATAAGGTAGCGCTAAGTTGGGTACTTGGGCACTGCGGCATCGAAGGAAACGAATTAGCCTAGGTCAGAATGGGGGCAGAGGGTAGAACGTGGGGACCTGAACCCTTTTGCGGTATACCCAAATACTCCATTACAAAAGATGGGGCTAAACCAAAGCATCAAGCTGTGCTCAAAGTCACCAGGTCAAGAGCACTAGAGTGCTCTTGCGTTGAAGCCCACTAAGAGTGCTTTAGAAAGCACTCTTAGTGGGCTTCAACGCAAGGTTCACTAAAGAGGCTCTTACTATGAGTAAGAATCAAATCAGAATTGTTACCCGAACCCTAACTGGGCACTGCAGACTAAACAAACACATGTACAAGATGCGTCTCAACGACACTAATGTTGGCAGGTTCTGCCACAAGGATAGGAAATACCAATACACATCCTCTGTGGCTGCGAGGCAATTCACCACACAAGCAGCCAGCACCTCGGCACTTAATCACACCTGACCACGTTAAGGCCACTCCACCAAGATGCATAGTCGACTTCATAGTCAGACTATCCCTTGGAATATCCTTTAAGTAAGAAAGAGGTGTCACAATAGATCTTATAGGTCGCAGCGACTTTCAGGCTACACATCCCGGCCTCTATTCAGATACAATACAATACCTAATGTCACCTTATTAAGAGCTTTATGCACCTTGTAATAGAGTTCAATACTAATTAGCATATCTACTGTTTTATCGCGATGGGCGTACACAGGTAACCAGAATCGTAGGAGATCCCGCTCTACGTGGTGGTCCTCTTATTCTTTTACCAACAACGTAGTATCTATCGAACCCCCAAATACCACCTGGGTATTGAATATTGAATTGTTTATATAATGCAAGGCGTAAGTTTCAAGTTTTTTATAACCTTATGATGACATCTTATACAAGCCCTTTACTTTCGATTGATACAAAGTTGTGAAAGAGAAAATTCTGTTTTGTACTTTATAAAGAAAATGTACCTTATAATTTTTTTTTTTATTAAAAATTGCCTGCCCAACATGTTCGGTTACTCCACCCGCCTCCTGGGTCGTGCGTGTTCGTTAATATATTTAATTGTTTAAATTGTATAATTCGCCTGGAAAAAGAGTCAGTGGTCCACCACATAGAGTAGGATCTTAGACCAGTAGTTTTAGTACGAATCTTAACTATAGGTATCATCGTAGGTATAGTTAACCCAATATGGCATCGAAACTAGCGCTCTGTGTGCGTATTTTGAACTAAAATATAGGGTTAGGTAAAGTCAATTACTTGTGAGGATTCCGATGGCAGTGAAGGCTTCTCCTGTGAGTCACTGGAGCTGTCGACGCTCGTGTTGAACAACATAGTCTCGTGCTCGTGAATCGTCGCCAGCTCACCGTTTGTGCCCATAATCTGTAATAAGGGATAATATTGATGATTTGAGAATCAAGATTTTTTTATTGTCGTCATTAAGGCTAATAATAATAGTATTATTATCATAAGACGTCAAGCTAAGTGGAGGAACCGTATTCATTAAACTAAGATCTACTCTAGACCAGAAACGGGATGATCTGAAAACCCGATCACCGGCATCTTTAACTTATAATTATATGAATGGTGTGCTAACGTGTCCCTTAGGTGAGCATAGATATAGGGATAGGGAGATAGGGTGCGCAAGTCACTGGAGAGCACACCAAAGAGCTGAACAACCAACCTCAACATTTATGCAGGAGTTTTGAAGCTGTCGCTGTACTGAACACGGCTTTGAGGCTATTATTAATCACAACATTTTGGGATTATGCGGTTTAATTTCAACCTATCCGAACAACATTTATTTCTGCAAAATGTGTACTTTACAAGAGAACGATTTAAAGTTCATTTTATTGCAAATTAAATGTCGGATAGATCTTGGTTGAATTAAAAGTGCTTAGCGCGTGAATAGCCGGGTAAACACCAAGCGCACAGGCTCACGCGGAGTCCTCGATTTAGGCTTGCGGGCCGCCTCGAAACTCGAGGCAGCCATCAGTTGTTTGCGCGTAAACACAGAGGCGAGCCTCGCAAGGCAGGCCGAGTCACTAGAAGCCCACGAGCATTCAAAATGAACAGTTTTGTAATTTTAAAATGTATGTTACGTTACATGCGTAAATACATACGTAGCTAAGGATAGCCTGGAACCTAGCGTCCACATTGACGAACAGCGCTCGCTGAGGTACTTTTGAGCACGTACAGTTTACCACAACCGATGACTCGGCCTCGAGGCATGCAAAGCCCAGGCAACGTGCGCCAAAGACGGGGTTTTGTTATTCGGGAGTATGTATATATCTTTAGCACGCTTTATTCTAGAGTTTAAATGACTTGATAGATTTTAGCTTGAGAGATTCCGTTATATTCATCTCACTTGTGAGAGTGACACGCTGGGTACATCAAAATTTTAAAAAAAATACGGTGTTTAGCGCCAAAATATTTCAGTTATTAATTTTAAGCTCAGGAGTTTTGTTTTGTAATAATTTATAAGTATAGTTCTTCATTATTAGATTACTTACAGCATCAGGTCTGGAAGATGCCAGTACTCTCTTCACCGCGCGATATCGTTCATACAAGTGTCGCGCCGCTCCTCTCTCCTCCGAGTGCGCAGGCGGCCGGCCCCGCGCCGCTTCCAACCTCAATAGCACTCGCTGTACTGCTAGCTTCTCCGCAGCCAGTTGTGACGATGTCCAGGTGGATTCTTGGACTGCTGTCCTTCCGTCAGCTTGCCGACAGCCCTCGAGCCACTGATTCGAAAAATAGGAATTTTTGATATTACTGAGATATTTTACATTTCTCTGAAATTTAATCTGGATATATCTCGTCAGATATCGCCTCTTCGAAGGTACTATAATCTCAAGTTAGTTTTGTAACATAACAATATTCAGGTATGACGATAAGTCTGCCGTCGTAGTACCAAAGTAGACGCTTGGATGACAAAATTAGCTATGCCTCCACTCAATACAGACGTTTGCTATGAGGACGTAACCAAAAAAAAAACGTATACGGTGTGAATACTAACCTCTTCAATATCTTTGACAATTTCTGCCATTGATTTGTCGCTCCTGAAAGATGCGTCTAGTTTTTCATCTCTCTCTTTCTGTTGCTTAGCCGCTTGAACTTTGAGCGCATACTCCACAGGATCTGCTTTGATACATTTCTTTTCTGCTTGAAGACGACGCAGCGCCTCATACATCCGAGTGAGGCCTACGTCTGTGATCCTGTCACTTGCTGTCAGTGGATGACCATGCTTAGCTTCGAATTCAGACTCATATTTGGAGATGTTTTTCTTCAGCACTGTGATCTGAAATGAAATTTACAGATTTTGGAAGAAAATGTCAAGTCAGCTAGAAAATGCAATACACAAATATTTTTTGACGTATATTTATTCAGTTTTCCATTTACCTAGTCAAAAACATTTTTGCGCAGCTGCAATGATTAGGACGAATGACCGGCCTTTACCGTCTCGAAAATCCACTGTCTTGTGTCACTTTTCAGACGTGTATTATTCATACTATTCTAGCTAATGCTATTATGCTTACCTTCTTCTGAATCTTGTCAAGCCTTCGATCAGGACACGGCTGGTCATGCCTTTTGACGTTGGGTGGAGCAGCGCTGCGTTCATGGGACCTTGTTCTTTCAGCCGCAGCATAATACGCGGTCGGCGCATCGTCGTCACCGTTGGAGCTGACGCTCGGTGTACGGCCAGTCACGCGGTGAAGAGCACCCGCGTCCAAAGTCTCCGGATCCTCGCATACTGCAATAACGATGCATGATGGGTATCGTCTGCTTGAGTATGGTAACTGTTGGCATTTTTACTTGATTATGTACACGAATACTTTGTGACATTTTTTATTTCCCTCATGTAGGTTAGAACTGACTTAAATTTTGCCACAGTTAACCAATTATTGCTTTGTAATTAATGTCGTACTATGCAAAAACCTCAAAACCTTTTTCAATTGGCGGCAAGGACGCGTAATTGAATTTGAAACCAATAAGAAAAGTTTAGAAGCTTTACATAAATGTGTACTTACAATGTGATTTCTGAACAACGGCATAATCGAAATGTGGTGGTGTGGAACATCTGATTTCTTCAGATGTGGTGAAGCAGTCATTTTCTTTGGGGTGTTTGGGTATCCTGGGTGGTGGGCGGCGACGCTTACCGCCAAACTGCGGGCGACGGGCGCGAGATAACCGCTCGGCACGACGTTCCGACTGCAACGTTAGTTTAGTCTGTTATTTTTGTGGCGTTACATTTGTAAGCTTTAAGACACATTAGGTACCTGTTTCGCCAACCGCGAGGAAGCGAATAGCGATTTTATCGCTTAAGAAACGTACATACTTATGTAGATCCCGTGTAAGCAAAAGAGATACATTACGTGACCGTTCACTCTGCCGGCGAGTACTCGCACTATACTGCAACTCTTTTGTTTACACGAACGGGATTTACCATATATCTACATCTATTGCACGTTTCTTGAGCGATAAAATCACTACTCGCTTTTCGCTCATCGCCGGTAGTAGGACAGATGCCTTAAGAGACGCCAACCGGCCAAGATTATGTTGATATATTAGAAATTACCGGTGATTATATTGTAACGTTTCATACACATCGATTTTTATTGCATACGTAATCAGTTATTGTATAACAATTTGTACGAGTATGATCTTTCGTTTTACGATCTTAGAGCTATAAAAGCTTTATGGGTAAATGTATCGGAAAATATACGCTTTTTTGTAAGGTTAGACTCACCTCAAGTCGATTATAGTCGTGTAGCGGCGGCGGGGGTGGTGGTGGCGGCGGTCGCTCCTCGCTGTGCGGGCGACGCTCTTTGCGCTCGTGCGCACAGCCCGAGTCGCGGCGCTCGCGTCGTTTGCGAGCCTCTCGCTCACACTCGGGGGCCGCCATATCTTCTGTCGACTTCCCTCGCTCTCGATCTCGGTCTCGCTCGGAGCACTGCGCACGCCACGCGAGCCCAGATATTACAACCCGTCGCTCGCTCAAGCGATCACTTTCCTGTCCGTAACCCTAACCATAGTATAGATCACAGTAAGTGTCATGTGCGTATAGATGTAGACTTTCAATGTTACGAAACAAAGATTGTGGGTGGGTTAAGCTGATGTTTGCGATTCGTATCGAATAGTGAGGAGAATGAAGTGTTGATCATGTATGATACAGTTTATTGTATAGATATATACGTAGGTACATATGTGGAATAGTAAGGGTATTCTTGGTGTAAGCTATATTGCTAGTTTCTATCGAGGGGCATGGGTTAACGAAGCACTGGTAATCTACCACACAGCTTTTACCTACACAATTTACATAGGTTTATTATATAAGCAACTTAACTTTAGGCAACTAATACTTTAGTTATTTATTCTAACTTTAAAAATATATTATTACATAAACAGTCTGTCCAATATACCCATGTATTTACGTATATATTGCAAAGCGTATATGTATAAGTATAAGCTATAATTTTCATATTTATAAGACGAGAAACTATTATAATTGGAGACACTAAAATGATTATGTGAAGCCCCTTTATCTAATTTTTCAAAATACCTGTAAAATTTCCAATTGTACCATTTTCGCTAACTCGGAAAATAAATCACCCAATTTCCAAAAGTTCGGCCGTTAATGGGACGATTCTGAAATTAAATCATGTTTTGGAACGAATGCAACTGAACGCATCTAAAATAAAAAAGCTTCGTCGTCTATGGCTAAATAAAACCTTGTCAGAAGTACCTACGGTATCCCTCAGAATTTTAACATCAGAATTGTTATAGCTAAATAGTGACAGATACTTACAATGCAATATCTAGCAGCGTCTACTATTGAGTCCAAGATCCTGGATATGTTTTCTCTGGTACGGCTGGCCAGGATCGCGTTGGGGCCCGCTCCTAGGCAAAACCCCCACCAGTAATCCACAACCAAACACAAAAAATCGGGCTATTGCTTATCCTTTGATGTAAAACAAAATGAAATAACTAAAACGAAACGGCAGGGCGTATACACGCGCCGTTTTGACGGAAAACTTGACACTTGATTATATACGAATTGTCAAATATGTTTGTTTAAAAGCTCTATTTAATGATGTCACTCGTTTGCACCGACATGTCCCAATCACGACACATAATTATTTGGAACGGCACAAAAGTCAATAGAGAGATGGTCCTTCAACAATTTACGGCTGCTTCAAAAAATGCGTTGAAACGAGTCTGTAATTTAGCATTGATGGTCCGAATAGGGTTTTTAGAGCCTGTTAGCTCTTTATCGCTCTTACTGCGATGTCCTCATCGTTATCTTGAAATTATTACGAGATATGTGAAGATGTCGAAAGTATGAATGACGTCGAGGTACGGCGTCAATTGTCTTCTATCGTGTTGCTGCCCATCTTCGAAGACTTGGTGATATAAGCTTTCAAAAGCTAAAATTGTTGGTACTATTCCTGAACTGCGTTAATCTGGAAAAGAAAAAATGCACGTTGTTAATTATATTGGACGCGTGCCTAAATAGAAAGGTGTAACAGATTTAGTCTCATTAACCTTTACTCGCCGAGTTGACAAAATTTGTGGTTTGTCCTTGAATTATAATTTTGTCCACAACAAAAGGAAATAATGACTAACGTAAATTTTGTAAGAACCTCGTATAAAATGTTAAAAGGAAATGGAACTAGTTACATAAATAAATCCGTACATTCAATCGCAGATTCAGATAGGGCTTGTTACTAAAAAATTGGAATTATTTAAAACTTTGACCACACACAGGGCGTGTACAAGACTTTTAGTTGCCGTAGGCAAATACCTACATCTACATATAGGCTTAACGTGTCTTCTGGAACTATTCCAAGAGTCACAACTTCCTTCTGGGTCCTCTTTAAGCCTCAACCTACATGGTAGTCCAGGCCCTCTGAGGTAAGTACTAATAGAAAACTGTGCGTTTAAACAAAATTTCGCGACTGACTCTCCCCTTGGACCTGTTCGGCATGAGTAGCTCTACCGGCATAGCTTCAAGGATCGTCAAGACACGCAAGTCCCACCATGGCGACAACGTGGGGACATGGGTTGGGGGGGGGGGGGGGGGGAGTAGACTAACCTAAGGGTCCGATTTTGCACGCTAGACAAGAACCATCCCAATAGATCGATCAAAAAAAAATACCGACAAAGAGCCTTGTTCATGCTTTATTATGAATGAAGGCTCTGTAATTGAAAAATATTTGTACAGCGTTGTAAACTTCCCATACCATCTATTCATAAAATAAATTAAATAATTCATATAAAAACCAGTCACGTTGACATTCCGTTAGCATTTATACTCCAAATATTTTTCTACAATCACATAACAACATGCCCAATAGCAATTACAAAAGTATTAAGTTGATTGGTATAACTTTCGGCAGATGACATACAATTCATGGCCATTACCTAATTGGTGCTCGCTTCACAGTGGCGGAGTTAATTGACAACTCGCTAGGGCTCGCACGCTTACCAAATTAATTTCTAAATAATAGACTTTTTAATTTTGTTTACGCCTCGAGCGAGCGCGTTCTATTCATTATTTATGGTACGAGAACTCTTCGTCGACATAAAAGTTTAATGAATTCAATTATAGACTATCGTGTCGTAAATAAGCGCTGAACTAAAGGCGTAGTTTGTATTTACAAAATATGGCTTCTGGCTAGTGGATTTTAAATTGATTATGTAATTTTAATTATTTTGTCATTAAGGTTATTGACAAATCAGAAACAGGTATTGTGCAGTTATGACAAAATATCAGCTTGTTACTATGCTATTATTAATGTTACCTAGGTACCTATATTTTAAGGGGTTCAGTAAACGATCCCCAGAAATCTAAATGACTGCGACCTTGCAAAGGTGATTACAGGATACCAAAATAATAATAGGTAAAGGATCAGTCGCGGAACAAGGATCATGTGCTGGGGCACTTTGACCCCACAACCGGCCAAGTGTAGTTTTGCCTGTCGACGCAAACCAAATGTATGGCGAACACTTAAAAATTCATGAGTCTGGGGGAGGGGGTCTGCCCCTTGGATCCGAATGGGATCGACCACAGAACATTGATAATCGACCATGAACACGTAGGTAGTCATATTCGCGGGAGAAATAGACATTAAAATATCGCCTGAGGACATCCATGTGACATGCATTGTGACGTCACACTATAAAGGCGCTATTCTATTATGCAAGTCTTGCATACAAGTAACACGTCACTTGCGCGTACAAGTTACTTGCATCGGAAACATGTCCAAAACAATAACAAGAAAACACTATTGTTTTCAATCTTTTGTACAAGTTCGAGCTACCTCATAAAGTTGTAACTTGTATACAAGTTTGTTCAAGTTGCAATTTGCAACTTGAATTCGATATGATGGTAATATCTGGAACTGAAATGCCAGGTACATGGGAGAACCCAGGCACTTTTCAGAAGAGGAGGTCTAAGAAACTTAGAACTCCTCCCCCCTAGAGGAAACACCTATACACATCCTATGTGGCTGCGAGGCAATTCACCACACTAGAAGCCAAAACCTCGGAGGGCACTTAATCACACCTGACGACGTTAAGGCCACTCCACCAAGACAAATAGTCGACTTCATGGTCAGACTAAACCTTGGAGATATCCTTTAAGAAAGAAAGAGGTGTCACAATAGATCTTTTACATCGCAGTGAGTTCCGGGCTACACATCCCGGCCTCTATCCGGATACAATACTCCTCCCCCCTATTTCCACTACTGGTGTCAAAGCATGGGTGCAGGTGCACTTTTTGGAAGGCGATTCCGTAATTTAGATGGAGGGGTGTGTTCAGGCGGTACATTTGAATATACACTGGCCAAATGTATACTGTGTATCTATCTTTTTGCAATTTCGGGAGTATCCCCAAATACGGGGGGTATTTATGTGTACGCATACCCCCTGGATACGCATGTGTTAAAGTCAGGCTTGCTGTACTATGTACGCAAGAGATTTTCATACGGTTTTTAAGAATAGACATTGCAGAAAATTTACTGCCAAGGAGTGGTCGTTAGTCTATATAATATAAAAACTAGCTGACCCGCGCAACTTCGAATGCGTCAATTTTCCCCGTTTTTGCAAACGTCTTTCATTGCTGCTCTACTCCTATTGGTTGTAGCATGACGTTATATATATATTTATGATGCCTATAGCATTCCTCGATAAATGGGCTATCCAACAGTGTAAGAAGTTTTTAATTCGAACCAGTAGTTCCTGAGATTATCGCGTTCAAACAAACAAGCTCTTCAGCTTTATAATATTAGTATAACTAGAGAACGACTTTATCTTTTTTTTTTTTTTTAATGCTCTGTAGAAGGTTACGTAAAAAAATAACGGGGCGGTATGAAGCTCGCCGGGACAGCTAGTTAGATAATAAATATTACAGCCTAAAAATAGTAACGTACGGTTCGTCAACACAAATTATTAATGTTGTGTACCTATATTCCGATAACGTTAATCACGTCAACCCTTGTCGCTTCCAGACGCTGATTTTGATATGGATCATTTGTATCCCTCTAATACTACTATAACAGAACAGAATCGATCAAGAAAGTTTAAGTACATGTGTATTAAATACATGGCCACTGTTAGGTCTATAGATCTATAAAGGCCAAACGTTTTTCGAAACGTCAGATCCGTACGTTAAAACGGCCTCCTAGACCAGGGATTTCCAAAGTTTTAACTGGAACACCTAACGAATACCTTTTTTAGGGTTCCGTACCTTAAAAGGAAAATACGGAACCCTTATAGAATCACTGTGTGGTCCGTCCTATCGTCTGTCAAGATTTCGGGAACGCGTGGAGGTATCAAGTTGAAATTAAAACCATAATATACCTACTCAAGTCTGAAGCTGTGAAAAAAATAAACTTACTAAGTTAACTTAAAAATGTAATATAATAATAATAATAAAAATTATTTATTCACTTAGGAAGCAAAATACTACACTTGAGAAAAGTCAATTCTAAATTTACTTGTAACGCCTGTTCGCAAGCAATAGGTAAAGCGCAAGAAAAGAACAGGCAATAAAAACACGTGGCCACTCTTTTCAAATTGTCAATGTTTACAATGTTTCTCTGTTTATAAACTGTATATGCAGGTAAGGTGCTGCCACCATTATATTATATACCATATTAGAGGACTGATGCAAAAAAAGAGGTGAATAGATGCGGAATCTCTCGGTGGGCTAATCGTCCTCGACTTGTTCAGTTTTTATATAATGGAACCCCAAGTTCATGACAGGGGAGAGGCGCGATTAATTTATATTATGATACTTCTCATTATGGAGTAAACATAGCTAGACACATTATTCAATGTGTTTTGTAGTTGTTCTTTGGCAGACGTTTCATTTTTCAAAATTTCTTAAAATAAATTGCGTAACCCTAGTAACTTTTCTACGAAACCCTTGGGTTCCGGGAAACCCACTTTGTGAAACCCTGTCCTAGACTATAGGCAGCTCGTCTAGACTATAAGCAGCTCGTGATCACGACAGGTATAGCCTGGGGGTCAATTCACGTATTTAAAGCAAAGCAGTTGAAGTTAAGTTTCGATTAAAAAGGCCATTTTTGTATTCTTGTAACTTTCGGATCGATCTCAAATACGCTTGCCTCAAGTATGCGTCTCGAGAGCGCAAAAACGACATTCTAATATGATTTATTTATTATTAGATATGGTATTTTTGAGATCAATCAAAGTTACAAGAATACGGAAATGGCCGTTTTTATCGAAACTTAACTGCAATTGTATTGCTTTAAATATGTCAATTGGCCTCCTGGTGTGTAATAACACGATCGCGTTTATTCCATTCTCGTAGATATCCTAAGTTATTTTTTGCAAACATATCTATAAGCTATATGAATATTTCATAAAAGATATTATTTTTATCCGTACTAGTATTCAGACAATTTATTCGTGTTCAATATACGTATTGTATTCAAATGAAGCACTTTTACAACATTTATATTTTTCATCACGCAATGCATGAGGATTTAAAGATAAGATACATGCTGTGCTGTCGTTGTTGCTAAGCTGATGTGTGTAATTTTTTTTTAAACATAACTAGCAATGTGGGTTCATGGTTTAGCAATCCGGTTAACCCCTTTAGCTTAACTTGGGTAGGATTCAAACCGGCGATCACGATTACGGGACCGATGTCTTAGCCATTAGGCTACTGCCGCTTACTATCTTAAAATCTACCAACAAAATCGCTAAACCGTTTAAATCAAGCTATCCTATTAGTGGCTTTGTCAAATTCACACATTTGTAGCTTCGTGATCTCAAATCACGAAGCGTCGGTTAAAGTTCTTGGAATCAAGAAGATGGATAATAGACTCTCATCATCTTGTAATCCTATCATTAACAAATGCAATCATCGCCGTATAGACACATGCCTCATTGTAAAGACGTCGTAAGTATAGTGTGTATAAGTACCGTCAGTACAAATAATAAAAATTAAAAGTCCGGGCAAGAGTAGCTTAAAAATCCCATGCCTGACGAAAACATCGATAAACTACCATCAATTGACCAGTGATCTCATCGATGCCATTCGATCGAAACGTCGGGTAAATAAAAGGTTTGTTCTTTTAAATATTTAACGCTAGTAAGTCCCGGTCTATCTAATATATCTCGAGCTTAACAACAAAGCAATCTCTAAAATAAAGCAGCCTTCCAAATTTACAACGCAGTTATGTAACAGAGGGGTTGCGGTGTCGGCTACGAACTACGCAGTGCCAGTACTACGCAGTTGCGTAGCACTGCGTAGCATTCTCATCACGAGCTACGAGGGCACTACGCGTCCTCGGCCGACAGGTTTATCTAATTTGTTACATCTGACAAGATGTTGCGTTGCCTAGCGCTAGTTATTTTTGCAAAGTTAGTTTTGTTTGTAAGTAAGTATTTCTATACGATTGATTTTATACACCAATATCAGATACTTGAAACCTACTTTTGTACTATGGAATTATTATGAAAAAGAACGTGAACCTATCTGGTTGCCAGTTTTTTGTCAGTACAGTAACGTAGGGACACACATCATTAATTTATTTCGCGCCACAGCTCAATAAATGAAAAGTACCTACGAATAAATCCCTATTTCGGCTGTTCAATTTGAGCCACTATACATATATCTGAATAGGCACGCATTATTCAATCCAATTAAAATTCTTTATTAACTTAGGATGCAAAACAACACTTGTGATTCGTCGGGTTACATGTAAATGTAATGCCAAGTTCGCAAACGTTAAAAACTCGCGGCTACTCTTTTCAAATTGCCAATTTTACAATGTTTGAATGTTTATAAACTTGATATGGGGTTAAGATGCTGCCACTAATATACCTACTATACACCATATTAAAGGACTGATACATATTATATTGTTAAAAAATTGGAGCATGAGATAAAATTCACTCAAAACACATTTATGTAAGTGGATTATTATTAACTTATAGGTCCTATTTGTACGTGACAAATACTTTGTACGCGTAGGTGTCGATTTCCAAACCTTTTCAGAATTTATAAATAGATACAATATGAGAGCAAGAGTAACTAATACTGTTTACTATTATTAATTCTATTCAACTTATATGTTAGGGAGAAATGAAGGGAACATTCATCAAGATCGTTTAATCACCTGCAAGCTGGCAACGCAGCACTTTCTAAGGATTCTTTTGTTCAGTTAGGTTTGGGGCTAGTTTCTACTTGAAAACTTCACCACGCGGTTTTCATTTTCTCGATTTAATAATAATAATAATCAGCATCATCCTACATGATAACAATCTCGTGAAAGTAGACAAAGTTAAAGAAATAAAATATCTGGACTTAGCCCGCGAGATTGTTGACATGTGGGATGTGGATTAAGCGGTCATGGTGCCGATAGTTTAATCGCCAAGAGCCTCGACCAACACCTGCAGAGGCTCATGTTGGGTAGCTGGGTCAAGGGCCAGAATACTTGACACGGCACGCATCGTGAGGCGGTTCCTGTCCCTGGAGCCCTAACCACCTGTAGCTTGGTCCCTGTACCCGATGCCGGTGGAACACTATTTTTTATATTATTAAATTTATATGTTTTGTTATTTATTTAAAAATGTAAAAATAAGCTAATGAAATAAATAATAGGAATAATAATAATATCTTGGGACAACTCACACAACGCTATCTGATCCCAAACTAAGCAGAACTCGTACTATGGCAATCAGAAAACTGATATACATACTTTTATATTTTAAAATACATACATATTAAAGACAAATAACACCCAGACACAGAATAAACCATCGTGCTCATCACACAAAGTTATATCCTGGGTGGGGATCGAGCCCACGACCTCTTGCGTAGCAGTCGGATAGACTCCCACAGAGGCAGTCAATTATTTTTAGTAAACTGGATTTAAAAAAAAATATTTGTGCTAGTCTGACTCACCCACCGAGGGTTTTTACATATTATAAATAGTTTAGGAATCAAGTCTCTTTTGAGTTTGACGTTTACTTAGAAGTTTAAATTTTTCTCAGTTTTAACTGACTGTAGACCTGAGTATATAGTATGATAATTTCAACTCGATACCTCCTCGCTTTCCCGAGATAGAGGATCTCGACAGACAGACAGACAACAAAGTAATCCTACAAGGGTTCTATTTTTTCATTTTGAGGTGCGCAACCCTAAAAATCGTAAATTAAATTGCCTTTTCGTGTAGATTTATTGATTAACTGGTGGGTTTTTTTAAAGCAGTGCAGTAAATTATAAGCTTAATAAGTAGATACGAGTTTTTTTATGTGTGACGAAAGCACCTGCGAGATATATACCTAGTCCGGACATAAGTTCTGTTACAAATGCAAATGCAATTTTTTGTAAATGAAGTAATGTAATATTACTAAAACTTCTAAGTACATATTTATTAAAGTCTCAGCAAAAAATAAAAACAATATTCTATTTAAAATGGCCACCTTTGGTTTTTATACAGGCCTTTGATCTGTTTGGCCACGAATCTATGGATTTACGCACTGTTTCCATGGGAAATTTCGTCACTGATTTTTTAAGAGACTGAATGTCACCGTATCGTTTAGAGCAAGCCATGTCCTCCAAAACTGACCATAATTTGTAGTCTAAAGGGTTAGGTCTGGGCTATATGAGGGTCAGTCTTCAGCTCTTATATAGTCCGGAACGTTGGTTTCAAGCCAGGTTTGGATAGTTCGTGCCTTGTGACCAGGTGCAGAGTCCTGCTGGAAAGTCCACGGTACAATTTTAAACAGTGTATTGCTGAGAGGTTTTACAACACGATCCAAGACTGTCTCTTGATACACTTTGGCTAAAGTTTTCACTCCTTTTTCACAAAAATGTAGCTTTGTGACGCCTCATAAGACACGCCACACCAAACCATCACTGTCGCAGGATGATGACCACGCTGTACCTTTCCGACCACTTGAGCAGCTCAGAAATCAGAAATTCTCTCTGAACTATGCCACACGACTCAATGCGACGTTTTGTGTGTCCAAGAAACCCATAGAGACGATACCTTGAGCCGACCACACATTTCTGAACTCACGTTTATCACTGAAAGCTGTCATCCGAAGCCCGGTAACGGAGTGTTTGTTGCTCTCGGCGTAAGCACAGAATCAGAAAGGCCGCAAGAATGTAGTTGACGTGGCCGCGTTCTGGGCCTCCACAATATTATATATTTTGTTTTTTTTTATTTATAATGTTTGCTGTCGAAACGATAAGAAGAAGGTAGGATAGGTTTTTCTCACGATAAGATAGCTGTCCCACCAACAACGATGAGTGAGAAACGGGACCAGTTAGCGATCAACTATTAATACCTGTATCTCTTTTGTTTACGCGGGATCTACATAAGGATGTACGTTTCTTTAGCGATAAATCGCTACTCGCTACTCTTTTTCTCGCCGTTGGTCGGACAGGTGCCTAAACGACATCCATGCGGGCGGATCCGCGGGCTAAACAAATTCTGTCTGCTGGACAAATTGACACACATAATTTTTATTTAAGCAAAATTCAGGTTAAAATTGTAGGTGTTTATTATAATTAAAGCAGCGTGACAATATTTGCCTTGTACTACTGATTGGGTCTGAAATGGCGTTGATGTTAACAAAACCGCATTTTATTGGTAAAAAGTCGTTTTTAGTATTGTTTTCAGCCAAATTCTAGTAGGTAATCGAATTTTAGTAGGGTTAAATGTTGATAAACTTTCGTATTGCAACGGCCGTGGTCGGCCGTTGCAATACGGTCGAAACGTCGGGCAATAAACAAGGTATTTTATCTTAAATTATTCATGCGATTAAGACTCGTAATATATATATATTCATAATTTAGTACGGTTCGCGAAGCTACTAGACCTTTAATTAGCAAGAAGCCCGTGCCTCCACTGAATGTGATGTGACGTAATTTTATAGCTTATGTAAAATACGCGGCGATATTGCGGTTCGGTGTCCGTAAATAAATCCGCCGCTCGTTTAATATTGCTCTACTTCTTGGCGAAACGCCTTTCCGTACAAAAGGACATAAATTAACAAGAATTTGTTCGTAGAGTTGTGTTATGTAACTGACTTAATAGCCTATTAATTATTTTTAAATAATCTACTGCGATAGATTCAGCTCTTAGGGCCAGTGCTCCTAGGACCCAGAGGATAATTTGAGCCCCACCCCCCCATCCATTCATTAGGCCGGCGTGTGGTCTCACGCCCCGTTGCGCGGCAAAAACTAGCATTCTTAGAAAAAAATAAGGTCAGAAAGCTATGTAAATCTCCGCCATAATTTGCGTTTTTCCGACAACGCACGAATCTGCAGCCAAAATCTAAGTAATGGAAAGAAAGTTGAACCAAATACTCTTTCGCATATGGTTTAAGAAGTGTTTAAATAATAATTTTAGATGTATTTTGGCTGTGTGAAAAGGAAATGGTGCCAGCCGGGCAAAATGCCAATAGTATCCACCTCTAGCCCTAGCCTTGATACGAGCTGAAACCTCCTTTTGGTTAACGTTCGTTGGTTGTACCGCAGATATATTTCAGCTTCATTGGTATTTACTTGTTTGACAACTACTGTTGTCAAAACGGAACACTAATATTATAGAGTCTACCCGTGGCAATAAACAAAGGTATTTAGCCTTAAAATAAAATATTTACACCATTAAGACCCGTATGAGTACAAATCACGAACATATATATTGGAACCCTTATAGTTTCGCTATGTCCATCCGTCTGTCCGTCCGTCCGCAGCTTTGCTCAGAAACTGTTAGTAATGTCACATGAATACACATATTACTTATGCTGAAAAAGTGAAATAATTTAATCTTGAAAACCCTTTTTTTTTAGGGTACCTCCCCTATAAACAAAGGGGGGGAGTGATTTTTTTCTCACCTGCTACATCGTGTGGTGTATCATTAGATAGGGATAGGTCTTTTAAAAATGGTTGGGGGCTGTAGGTATGATGTTAGGTATGTGAAAAAATCACGGTAGTAGTATATATAGTGAAATTAAATGGAAAACCATCACAGCTAAGTAGGCTTTACAAGTTTACGAGAAACAGCTGATCAAATGAGAAATAACAAAATTTTTGTACCAAATTATTATTAGGTAGTAGAGTCCCACATTACTAGCAATCTTGTTAACCCCTCCAGCTAAGCTCATTGGCTTGTGTTAGGAGTGGGTTCACGTCGGTAGTATAATGGGTAGGATTCGAACCTCACGATTGCGAGACCGACGCCTTAGCTATTACGCTACCGCCGGTTTTATTAATATCTGTAGTCAACTAGCAGCAGCTAAAAGATGGTAAAGTAAAACTAATTCTTTTGATATAGGTATTCTTAACTAGGTAGTATTCTTATCCCCATCCGGGATAAAAATTTGTGTGATGAGCGTGATGGTTTATTCTGTGTCTGGGTGTTATTTATCTATGTATAAGTATGTATTTAGAAATATTTAAGTATGTTTATCAGTTGTCTGGTTTCCATAGTATTCTCTGCTTAGTCCAAACTAAGCAGAGAATAACACACAACACAACGCTATCTGATCCCAAGATCAGATAGCGTTGTGTGAGTTGTCCCAAAAAAAAAAATGAAAAGCATAATATAATATTATCACAATATTATGTTTGATATTGGATAAGACAGTATCAAGTCCCACTAATATCGAAATATTTGAATTGAATCGATGTGACATTGACGAGTCACTGACCCCCGGCCATCGGTAAATTACTCAATAAGTTGTTGTGGTCTTGTTTTATTTTCTCATGAACAAACTATTGACCCGCCCATTATTTACTCATCAAGCTGACCGCTAAATGCTATGGATACTGTTAACATTCATTTTAGTTCCGGCTAGCTGCGACCCACGACTTTGACCGCGTGGAATCAAAAAACATAGTTTGGAAAATTCAAAGTAAAAGTCCCGTCAACTCCCGTCACCCTTGTTGAACTGTTTTAGGGGTTAAATTTAAAAAAAAAATACATTCTTAGACAATATCTGCTTCATAATTTATTTTTTATTAATTCAAAATAAGATTTAAATTTGGCACTCGAGATAGAGCACCAAATTTCAATCCTATCAGTTCAGTAGTAGGATGTGGGTTGATAAGCCAGTGAACACATGACCTAAATTTACGTAAATTTGATATCAATATGATATAAAATAAGTTAAAATTAGTGTTTATGTCACATTGATATCACACTCACGTAAATTTACGTCATGTATTCACTGCGATCGGTCATTGTTTTCTTATAAAAGAAAAGTATATACAGCTTATCAAATAGAATGCGTAGGCTGATTTTCCATATAAGTAGAAACTGGAGCTTATAGCGCAAGAATTGTAGGAGTCAATAGAGTCACATCCGTCCTCTCGCCTTGTTTTCCGAAGTCGCAAAGTCGTTCGACACGACTACTGGAGAAATTTCAAGCAAAACCGATGACTTAACGTTTTCTCCGAGACACGGAACAGTAATCGATCGACTCCTAAAACGGTAATAGGTATTATTGATCTCATGTCTCTCTCATAATATAGGTTGATTTATGTATTAGTGATAACAATGTTTACAATGTCGCCTCACGAGTGCGACACGGGTACTATTTTCTTCAAGTGGTTGCTACGAGTAAAAATAACTTTGTTACCTATGTATCAAATAGAGTGTGGAAACATGATCATATTTCAACCTCTAGGTTTATTGACTTTGGCTTTGGTTTGGGCGTCAGCAAGCGTTAAGTAAGTAGGTGGGTACTTGTCGAATCTATACTAATATTATAAAGCTGAAGAGTTTGTTTGTTTGTTTGAACGCGGTAATGTCAGGAACTGCTTATCAGAATTGAAAAATTATTTCATTGTTGGATAGCCCATTAATCGAGAGAGAAGGCTATAGGCTATATAACATACGCTATATACAAGCTACGACCGATAGGAGCTGAGCAGCAATGAGAAATGTTGCAAAAACAGGGAAAATTTACGCAGAAGAAGTTGCGCGGGACTGCTAATATTGGATATGTAACGAACTATTTCTCAAATGATGAGCTTTTAAGAAAAATAAATACTGCATTTAAACACTGTAGTTTAACTTAGTAATTAACTATAAATTATATTAAGCGTGCACCTATCTAATTTTCTAAAAATAGGCCATCTAAGCAATACCATAAAAGTACAGGTATTATACTTTTTATAAAACTCATTGTTTCTGTTTGTCTGTTATATAAGAATTGGTGGAAAATGTTTTCTTCATGCGAGTCGAGATTGTAGGATAAATACATATTTCGTTATTAAACAGTATGTTGCATCACACATCAATGACGATTTGACTTAAGCCCGCTAAACAAGCCAGGATTTTAGCTTGTTAACCCAACTGAGGGTAGTTTTTATCAAGAAAACATTATAAAGCACACATACAAAGGAGAAGGCAGACATTTTTTGGAGCTTAAATCTATACTAATATTATAAAGCGGAAGAGTTTGTTTGTTTGTATAAACGCGCTAATCTCAGGAACTACTAGTCCGATTTGAAAAAATATTTTTTTGTTGGATAGCCCATTTATCGGGGAAGGCTATAGGCTATATAACATCGAGAGAAATGTTGCAAAAACGGGGAAAATTTACGCATACGAAGTTGCGCGAGACAGCTAGTCCTAACTAAAGCTTGTGAGCCGTGAACCTTTGTGAGTGGTGGGGCCGAGCCCAGCACTCACTTATAAACCCGCAGTAGCATTCAGTAACTCGACGCTTGGACTCTAGGGACGTGACCTCGTTTCCTAGGTTCATTGCACTTGCTGACATTCTCAACTTGAAAAGGTACTTCATACCTACTATAGATAGGTACTTATCTATATATATAAAAGGAGAAGCTGACTGACAACACAGAGCCTAAACTATATGGGTTAGAAATTTGAAATTTTGCACAGGAGTTCCTTTTATAACGTAGGGCAGCACTAAGAAAGGATTTTTTAAAATTCACCCTCTAAGGGGGTAAAACCGGCGTGCAAAGTTAGTATGAAACTTTGCCGTTAAAATATTTTGGTAACAATCTGGCATCCACGCGGGCGTAGCCGCGGGCATAAGCTAGTATATGCATATATCTATTCTTGTGATATGAAAAGATTATACGTAGAACATTAGTTTTTAGGCATCTGTCCCACCAACGACGATGAGCGAGAAGCGAGTAACGATTTTATCGCTCAAGAAACGTACAATAGATATATATTGTAGATCGTCCGTGTAAACAAAAGAGATGCAGTATAGAGCGAGTACTCGCCGGCAGTGTGAACGGTCAGCAACAACTATTAATATCTGTATCTCTTTTGTTTACACGGGATCTACATAAGTATGTACGTTTCTTGAGTGATAAGTTGGTGGGACAGGTGCCTTAGGGTCCCGTAGCCAAAATGGCATGACAGAACCCTTATAGTTTCGCCATGTCCGTCCCTCCGTCTGCCCCAGGATAGTTCAGAAGCTCTAGCACTAGAAAGCTGTAATTTGTCATGGACGTACATATTACTTATGCCGACAAAGTGGTAAAAGAAATACATGGAAAAAAAATAGAGTACCTCCCCTAAATGTAAAGTGGGGATGTGATTTTCTTTTCTCACCTACCCCATCGTGTGGGATATGATTAGATAGGTATTTTGAAGATCGTGAATATCTTTTCTTGATTTAGGGATTCGTTTAAGCCAACCACCAACGTTTGTTTACCAACTAAATGGTTGTTTTTGAAAAAATCGGGGTGGAAAAACTATCACAACTATATAGGCTTTACAAGTTTACGAGTAACAGCCGACCAAGTTGAATTGAAATTATTGAATCTAACCCATCACAGGGGGGTGACAGTGTTATTAGGTATATAGGCAAAAATACCTTAAATATTTTATTCCCAATTGTTGTACTTTGTAGTCTACGTACTTCTGAATTAATGTTTTATTTCTCAGTAGTCTTACGATATGTTTACAAAATGTGAGACTAATGGGAGTCTTTACTCCCACTTGTTCTATTCCAAAGTTCTACGATAAACTTTCCAAAAATTGGTCGACTCCAATAGTGGCCGTAGAGCTTCCTAGCACAACGCATGAGCATTGATATACAGCGAGGAAATGCTGCCAGTATATATTTTCTTAGTGTTAGTTTTTAAGTATGAATTCCAAGATTATAAACTCAGTAGGTAGGTAATTATTTATTTACTGACTTGTGTTGTACCAAAACAATAAAATAATATGTTTTTTTTTTCATCAACAATGGTAAATTGTGTGTCCAATAATATATTTTTCGACACCTATTTAATTCCTAAATAAGTAGCACTCTAGTTGGTACTTAGCTAATGGCATTAGTTATTAATCGCATTAAGGAAACAGTCATGTCTACGTGTTGTCTGTCTACAAACATACATTTGACAGTAAGTTAACCTGTCACCACCGTCAAACGCATTGACGGTGATAAATGTTTGAACGTTGTATTTGTTTGACATGACGACTACGATAAAGTATCTATGGGCTTTTATCGGTGATGGTAGATTATCATATTTATTTTTTACTACTTTGGTATTGATGAATTTGACAGTAGTTTTATTGAAGGGCAGGTACATAATGGAATATGCATTTATATTTAACTAGCTTTCGCCCGCGGCTTTGCCCGCGTGAATATCGGTTATCGCGATAAAAACTATCATTTGTTCTTTCGTAGGGCTCATGTCTTCATACGCAATTTCTTCTAAATCGGTTTAGTGGTTTAAGCGTGAAACAACACAGTTAGATAGAGTTACTTTTTTTTGTTCATATCAACCCATATGATGGCCCACTGCTGGGCACGGGTCTCCCCAGTAGAACCTACTGGTATGTAGATCCTAGGGGTAATTGCCATAATCGCCACGCTTGGCGAGCGGGTTGGCGATCGCAGTAAGGCTTTAAGTACGCAGAGGACGCTGCTGCCCGTCTTCCGGGGTGAAATCCCTTAGTCGCCTTGACGACACCCACGGGAAGAGATGGGGTGGTACTATTCTTAAGCCGGCACCACACGGCACATTTTTTTGTTATTAGTTTGAAAAAGTTTTTTTTTTTATGTTGATTTTGGAAAACCTACTTTTCGTATAACATCCTCGACTTTTCTATCTACCTATAAAACGAACGGTAAGTACTTCTTGCTTTGTAAACAAAACTAGTGCCTCCACCAAGACGACACAGCTACAGCATTTTCTCGAGGTGTTTCGTCGTATTTGTGTACCTACCCTATAGTTATAATTACGTTATAAATAATATTTTTTTGTAATCCATTTTTTGTAGTTTACTACAGATAAATTAGCTTGAAGAAATTTTTGCGTTTGTAGTAGTGTATGGTCAGCAAATAAAAAAAACAACATTTTATTTTTAGTTTTTATTGTTTTAAAGGTAATATACGTTTGTGGCTGGAGCACACCAAATGCGTGCACGTCTACGCATACGCACTACGTACTAATACGGTCGTGAAAATGTGTATCCACCGCATTGTAATCTATGGAACTGTATGAGGCAGACAAGCCAGTTCCAAACATTACAAGCATTGAATGCCGGTTTTCACTTCAGTGAAGACGTGTATGAATTAGGTGTTCTCCGGCCATAAATGTTTTATTCTAATAATTCATCAACCCCAGGCATATCACAATCATCCCCATCCTCGCTTTCATCAGATGAATTATTTAAATTAATTATGATTCGTTCTGATATTGTGTCTAAAGCTGCGTCTCTACCCTGATATTTGCTTTCCTCCTCAATAGCATGCAAACAAACTTTTCTCCATTCCTCTACAGTTATGGCGTTCATTTTTTCTTCAGCTAATGACATTATAACCTTCATATTCATTGCGACATTCTTTTTTGCGACATATGTTTTCACTATCCCCCATATATTTTCTATAGGATTAAACTCCGGATGGTATGGTGGTAAACGCAGCACAGTATGACCGTGCTGTCGTAATATTTCGTCTATCTTGTACTCTATAAATCTCGCCTTGTTTTGCAGAATCAGTTCATATAATTGAGGCTTAAGCAACGTGGATGAATGCTCAATGTTTCGAAATGTCAGCCAGTCTATCATTTGCTGTTTTCTAGAATTACTATTCGGTGCAGGATTTTGTATTGAGTTATGATATGGTGCGTTGTCAACAACAACAACAACACTATTTGGTTGTAAGTTGGGTATTAATTGAGTTTGAATCCACCTTGAATAGTTGTCATAGTTCATATTGTTGTGGTAATCTCCACTTTTTTGGTCGGCTTTAAACATAAGCAATGCATTTGGTATAAAGCCATCGATACCACCGGCATGAACAATGATTAAGCGGTTGCCTTTCGATATATGTTGCTTCAAACCTGAAGTGCTTCCATCTGACCAAGATTTCGAGAGGGTATGTGATGTATGTATATATGTTTCGTCGGTGTAAACAATTGGTCGGCGTTGTTCACGATATTCAGCAATTTTCATCAAATAATTAATTCGCAAGTATCTAATTTCGTGTTTTTCCATAAGAAGTTTCCGGTTATCTTCTGTTTGCTTCCAATTAAAACCTAATGACATGACGTGTTTTCGTAACGTGCTGACACAACCTTTATAATCGATATCTTCTTTCAATTTTGAGTGCAAAGTTTTTAAAGTGGGAACTTCTTTATTTGTGATGTGGAAGTCATGAATTGTTCTTCTGATAACTTGCTGATCAAAGTTATCGATTACTATTGTAGGTTTACGATTCGGTTTCTTTTTAGGAGATTTAAATGTTACTTCCTGATCTGAAGGACGACATTTGCTTTCTGATACTACCTTTCTGACGGATGCTATTGAAATTCCTGTTGATTTAGCAACTAATTGAGTGGGGGTCATAATACTGCTCGGGTTGTTATTACACTCATTTTCGAAATATTTGTACAAACAGTACAAAACTTCCTTAGTTTGAGAAGTCAAAGGCTTGCCTCGACCATGTTTTAACACTGGAGCCATTTTGAATTATCAATATAAAGTTACAACACTTACACACTTGAAATTAAACACTTCAACAAATATTTTAACAATAATAACAAACAATAACAACAATCAACAAATACAAAATTTCACAATGAAACTACTACGTATCTAATAATTATAATTTTTTAATGAAATGCGTGCTTTATGTTCTAACGGTATCAAGCGACTGACGTCAGACTGCACGTGGCACCTGCGGACAGAGTAAACTGGTTTATTCTGGTTTTGTGCATGTTTCCACTTTCCACTATCAAGTGACGATTTATTTATTTGTTTTGTTTCGTAATTATTATGGTCAAAACTTTTTACCTATAGCTAAACTACTATCATCTAAAGAACGACACGATATTTTATTGTTTCACGGTAGTCGCCTTGTCGTTTGCTCAAGGACGTGAAATTGAATGACATATTTTTTTTAATAAAGTCAAAACCTTTTTCTTTAAAATAAAAACTTGTTTTTATTGAAAACAAAAATCAGAGTGTTGCTAGGGATAAGTATTAAATTAAATAGTAATGTTAGGATATTGAAACATTTTTGTAAGGGCCAGAACGATATAGTGGAAACGCGCTCTAATATCTAAGTAACATACACACCACTACATATGCAAAAATTTCTCGAGACTAATTTCACTGTATGTAAGTTGTAATTATTTTAATAGTTTGTATATAATTAGTTCGTAGGGTAATCTAGCTTAATGTATATAATAACATTGTAAATTTTCATTTTAAACGTAAAAGTTTTTCTCCTGTGTCCAAAAAGACGGAATAGAATTACGATGATGTTTATAATAATATGTTCAGCTGTAATTGTAAATTCAGAGTCACTCAGTTTCTATTTTCTGAATGGAAAACCACATGAAAAACGTCTAAGTATGTAGGTACGCTTCGAACTGTCACAGGGGTTTAAGCGTAAAAATATGAGAAAATACTTATTGTATTAGGGACGATTATTGACTAATCTCCTTATTCATAGTAAACAAATAAATTAGCAGACGTTTTAAAAGCATTTAAACCATCGAGCTTAAAAAGAATGCAATAAAATAATCTTAAAACGTCTGCTAATTTATATGTTTATTATAAACTAGCTAACCCGCGGAACTTCGTCTGTGTAAATTATTCCCATTTTTGCAACATTTCTCATTGCTGCTTCGCCCCTATTGGTCGTAGCGTGATGTTATATAGCCTAGCCTTTCTCGATAAATGGACGGATCGGACCAGTAGTTCCTGAGATTACCGCGTTAAAACAAACAAACTCTTCAGCTTTATAATATTATTATAGATAGCTGACCCGCGTAACTTCGTCTGCGTAATTTTTTCCCGTTTTGGCAACATTTTTCATTGCAGCTCCGCTCCTATTGGTTGTAGCGTGATGTTATATAGCCAGCCAGCAAAATATTTTTTCAATTCGGACCAGTAATTCCAGAGATCATCGCATTCAAACAAATAAACTCTTAAGCTTTATAATATTAGTATGGCTAAGGGGGTTAGTGTTTATGAATTAATTTTAAATCTAAAAGTGACACTTTTTCCTTACATTATACCTATTTTTATCGCTTTGGTAGGTTGGTAATTGTTCTATTTAGGTACATTATAATAATTACAAAAAAAAATGGTTGTCGGTAAAGTCGGCTTTTCGGACGATTATTTAAGGTGATAACGTCTTAAGAAAACATTGATGACAAATCGCCATCCGCGTTGCTTAGCAACCAATCAATAACGTTAGTTCCAATTTTGTTGCATGTCAAGTCGCTGCAATCACCAGTCGCTGTTACTTAGCAACCAATTAGTAACGTGACTTTATTTTAGACACTTTTTCGTACGTGCACCTGGTCATCGATTTATAAGACACTAGCTTTCGCCCGCGAAACTGCCCGCGTGGATGTCGGTTATCGCGATAAAAATACCCTATATCCTTCCCCGGGACTCAAACTATCTCCATACCAAATTTCATCTAAATCGGTTCAGCTGTTTGAGCGTGAAAGCGTAACAGATAGACAGACAGACAAAGTTACTTTCACATTTATAATATTAGTATGGAAGTAAGGATATTAGTATGGATTATCACGTCAAAAAATAATGGTAACACTACAGTTACATTACAAAACTTGAGATAGTAGGAGTTATGTTGTAGGCTACCTATTTGTCTATCTAATCTACTCAACCTTTTCTTGAACTGGGACCACTTTTAGTTCTTTGTTGTTTGCAAGGACATCCATATACCTACCTTTGTAATTGGATATGTGATTGCTATCAAAATAAAATATTTTATATTAACCATGCAATAATGTCACAAAGAGTTCTGAAATATATGATCATCTATAATTTAACGTGTTTATTAATTTTTAATCAAAAAAAAGAAATATTATACGTAAATGGTTGGGCCATAAAATAGCATTTCATACAAACTTGTAAGGAACGGGGCGGGACTTTAGTCAAATACCCTATTTGAAGAGTTCTTTTCACTAAATCAATCCGTAAACTAAAGTATAACCAAAAACTCATTGTAACCTGCTTGTTACTTTTACAAAACACTTTCTTAGGGTTCCGTACCTCAAAAGGAAAAAAACGGAACCCTTAAAGGATCACTCGTGTTTATGTCTGTCCTTCTTTCAAAGTCAATTTGCTCCGAATCCACTGGATTGATTAAGTTCAAATTTAGTACACTTATGTATTTCTGTAACGCAAGCACAGACGCATAACCTAAATAAAAGATTTTTTTAATTTGAGAGCCATTTTTGGGAGGCAAACGAGTTTTTTTTTTAACTAACCTGTATTTTAATAAACGGACTGTATCGTAACATATGAAATTAAAGGGCTTGTTGTGAGCATCTCAAATATATCTTGTTATCATTTTTTTAAAGTTATTAAGAAAAAGCCATGAAAATAGAATATCCCCCCCCCCCCCTATTTCCGAAGCTACTTATATTTTGAAAATAAATACAAAATATAGTTTTTAAGACAAAACATTCGCTAGTTAAAATGCTCTTAAAACGTCTGCTAATTTATTTACTAATTATTAATAAGGGAGCCTGACTGCTAAGCTAGTCGTCGTGGGTTCAATTTGCATAAATATGTGTGATGATCACGGTTGTTTATTCTGTGTCTGGGTACTCAAAGATCTTGAAAATCAGTCCACCCGTTGTTGTTTTATAAATAGTGTAACTATCGCGAGTTTGTTTTATATTTGTTAATATTAACCCTATTTCTTTAGAATTATATAAGTATGTTGTGTTGTTTTTTGGTTGTTGGCTTGGTCTTCATTACAGAGATCATGTTTAAAACAAAAATGTTTAAATATGTCAAGTCGGTTAAGGGTAGGCGCTAATAACAAAAATTAGATTTAACTGGAAATCATTTTTATTTAAGTTCTAAAAATCGTACATAGCTTCTATTACACATGACGTATTCCAATTTTTTTAACGATTTGTACTAGCAATATAGGTTGTACATTACTGTGGCCTGAAATACTTTGGGTAACCACGGCTTGTGAGTCACCACTTTAATATATATTCCCGGAATATATTACACCTATAAGTTTGTACAGAACCCTCAGTGCGCGAGTTTGTGGCCGATTTTTCTGTAGCCAAAATGCCAAAACGGAACCCTTATAGTTTCGTCATGTCCGTCCGTCCACACCTTTGCTCAGAGACGTTAGTGCTAGGAATCTGTAATTTTGCATGTATACACATATTACACATAGTCAAGTGTCCTCCCCCCCCCTGCCAGCTAAATGGTTGATGTTAGTTAAGTGAAAAAAATCACGGTAGTAGTATATATAGTGAAATTAAAAGGAAAACTATCACAGCTAAGTAGGCTTTACAAGTTTACGAGTAACCGCTGATCAAATGAGAAGTAACAAAATTTTCGTACAAATTCCATTGAAAAATATTATTATGTAGATAAAACGTTGTAAGTATGAAACAAAAACAACAGAAAACCCACTTCTTAAGCCACATTATTGGGATTTACTACGGAACCCTACATTGTGCGTGGCCCCACATGCACTTGTACAGTTTTTTTTTGCTGTATGCGTAATTACTAAAACAAACCTTGTCTAAACACTTAATTTCGAAGTAAGAAATATTTTTTAGGGAGATCCACTACAAATTTGGATGCTACCACCCAAATTTCCGACTTTTCCGGTGGCTTTATTTTTTAGTGTTAATCTTAATAAAAAAAATGTGTCGTTCTGTTTGAAAGTTTGAAGTCGAATCACCAGTAGGCCTATATATCTACACTAACATTATAAAGAGAAAAGATTTTTATTTTTGTATGTAACGAATAAGCTTAAAAACTACTGAACCGATTTCAAAAATTCTTTCACTTTTAGAAAGCTACATTATCGGGGAGTAACATAGGCTATATTTTATTGTCAAAAAAATTGTAATCCCTACGAAAATTCCAAAAATGTAATAACTCTAGGTATAAGAAACTACGACATCACACCCGTGCGTATCCGGGACAAGCAGCTAGTAAATAATGAGGCTAAATTAAACTAAAACAAAGTACAACACAAATAACTCTAAATACAACATACCCAACCAATACCGAATGCTCGACACGCACTACAAACGAGCGTGACGGAACTCCAAAACCGTCGAGTAAGAAGTGCGAGTATTCAGATACAAAATGTAAATATTCCATTATTATTGTTAGTACTGAAGGTTTAATAACATGAGTGATAATATAGGGATGCGAAACTGGCGTTTGACCCGGTTATACTAGAGTTCGTTGATCGGCAGTGGGCGTGTCAACGCAACGTTCGTACATATTGACTAATGTTTTGTAAGATGACGTCGTGATGTAATCTAGAGTTTATTAAGTACAAGTTTTAGATAAAGAGGAAGGATTTACTAATCCTATTAGGTACTCCTAATAACCGTTCAATTAATCAGAAAAATGAATTGATTTGATAAAGTCTCATTGCTTTTAAACTCGATACGTTAAAAGGAAGCTGCGGACACTTTTAAATTAAGCTGAATCATTGTTGAACTAATAAAAGTTATTTTTTTCTGAAAACTGTTAGTTACTATTGTAAAGAAATAATGTTAAGTTTCAATTCAAAAAAGTACAGTGCGTATTAAAAGGATTTTTATTCTAAACATATTTAATTTGACATTAATAATAAAATAACTGCAAATTCAGATTATATTACAATAAAAAAGCCACTATAAAACCATACGAATTATTTTCACACCCTATAAATCTACGGAACACTCCGAACTGTCTGCAACCAGCTTATCTAGGCGGCCTTCACCCAGGTCAATAATAATATTTCAAACAAAAAAAAAAGAAAATCATCGTCGCCCAAAACAAACATTATCAACAAAACAAAGCAAAAATCTTAAAGTGGGCAAAAGATAATTGTCATAATGTCAACTGGCTATGCTGAGCAGTCTCGGCCTTGAGCTTACATCTCGACTGACAAGACGCCTTAATATAAACAAGATATAAACCCTACCCAAAAATAGAGAACAAATAAGACTTACCAATTAAAAAAATTGCTCAATTTTTTGTTCACTTCCGTATATTCAACTGAATTGTGAGAGTAGGAAGTACCTATTTGAACTGTGTGCACGAAATGGCGCCTCAAATTAAGATGGCGGTTGACGTGCGTCCGCTTGCGCCAAACGATGCCGACTGAAGGCAGAAGGGAGGTTGGGCGGAGCCGACGGGCTGATCAAGCGAATATTTTATCGATACTTTTGCTTTAAGATAGGAAATGGGAGACAATTATGTATGATAAAGCGCACCAAGTTCAATTTTAGCCCCTAAAGGGACTGTAATGTGCGGTAATTAGGCAAGCACCTATATTTAATAAAATAGCTACAAATGAAGATACGTAGGAAAAAAGAAAGTATAGTAAATAAGGTCTAAGTTAAGCTCCAAGTATATACTATGTCTGAAATTAGTAATACCTATTATAAATTGTATTTCAACTATTTGTTGATAGAAATAGAACTAGTAATGAATCTGTCACATAAAGACGGACAATAGCGATAAAAGGAGCATCAATTCTAACGAAATAGCTAACCCACATTCTGCTTTCAATGTCCAATAATCGTAAAGTTCAGCTTAGACGGGAGTTATCTATCGACGCTAAAATTAAACGCATATCACTGGATGTAAACATGTCGAAGCGCACGTCGCACCGGCCGGCTATAGTAGAAAGGGGCTCTCCTGGCACCTTGAACCATCTACCCTACAAAAAACACACACCATTATCACCTAATTCGCGCCATCCATTGACTCATGTCCTCTCTGTCTTTATCCAGAGCGTTATACGTAGTGAGCAATGGATATGATGCAAGTTGAAGTATCGTAGTGCATAATATCTCTCGTAGGTTTTAAGTGCTACGGCGTAGAGGGTTCCTAGCTACGTAGGCGAACACGCCCGCTATTTTTCATTCTCACAGTATTTGTAAATAGGGAACTACGTAATACTGGTAGTACAAAAGAGATCACTGATTCGGGCTATTCCTGAATTCCTTACTACAATACAAAGTATTTTCGAAAATGCTAATTATACAAACTTAGTTAATATAAACTTTGACTGAATGTTGTTGAAGTTGGAGAGATAAGTGGATACTCCTAATTTAATGTAGGTCTGCTTCTAATTAACGTTTTAACCAAACACTAGTCCAAAGTTATGGCTTTTGATCTAAGCTTGCTTAATTCGTAATTGTAATCAAAGTTTTGCTATTATGTATGACCCAAACGGCGGTTACAAAATACATTTGTGTTTCTGAGTCGTCACCACCGCCAATATCGGTGTTACTGGCTTTTGTTCGCGGGTGGAATAATGTGTACTAGCTCATGTCCACTCGTGTGGATGACGGTTATTATGATAAAACCTTTATAAATCACTATTTTACTCGACCTCTTTAACGTATCGCGCTCCTAGTAAAACGGGGATCAATCTGTATATACTTAGATGTTAATAAAACCTATAGGTATTTTTAAAAATAGCGTATTATCTTAAAAACGAAATTAATTTATTAAAGATGATTCACAGATTTTGTGGCAATCTTCCACGGACAAACAAACATACATTAAAAAATAAATCACAATTTTGAATTGAGAAATCCATAATTTGATGATTTAGGTTTGAATTTTGTAACAGTATAAAAATATGTAACTAGTTTATCCTTTCAACTTACCTGTGAACTATTAAAACAAAACCAAGCATAATTAGATAGCACTTATCACAGCCGTCCTTTTTTTCTTTGTTTACCAACAGTCTACCGAACATTTCCCACAAATTGCCGTGAGAAAAAGACAGAAGACATATGCAATAGCTGCATCTTCTTCACACGATACTTCGATCGATGTGACCTTGGCAGTGGGGACATTTAAACCCTAATGGATGTGGGATCCTAGGGGAATATTAAGAAGTTATATGGAAATATATGTTAAGATTATGTCGGGAAAAGATGGAATATTCCATACAGGTAAACATGAAGGTTTCTACTTTCGAGGCCGTGGCGTTCCCGTTGTTTAATATATTTTATGCAATATTTTTATATGAAAAGTTTGGTGTCGTTTCTATTTGCTACTAACTAGTAGAATTGTATTTATGTAATCAACTTGTGAATGTTAATTTTCTTGAGTTCACACAGTGTGATGATTAGTGTTACAACCTACTTCGATCTTTATTCAGCTTTTGATCTTAAGTTTAATATCCAAGAAAAGGGGTCTCTAGTAATATAGCAGACCGGCAATTGTTCCGTAACGGAAAAGCTGTTCACATTGTCGATCGAGGAAAGTGGCAAGCATTCATAAACATTGCACCTCCGTCTCCGTATTTGCTGATTTGAAAATTATTTTGGTCTAGTATGGAAAGCCAGGTCTTTCGAAAACAAACTATTTGTAATATTAAAAAAATATTGTCGGTAAAGTCGGGTACCGCACGATGATTTTACGTGATAACGTCATAAGAAAACATTGAAGACATGTAATGAACAACCATGGCTGTGTGTGCAACCAGCTTCAGTGGACCCGGGCGCATGCACCACGGCCACAATACTTCAGTCTATTAGCAGGCGGAATCACCATTCGCAATGCTTAGCAACCAGTCAATAACTTGACTGCTATATTAATATAATATAATATCTTGGCACAACTCACACAACACTATATGATCCCAAACTAAGCAGAGCTTGTACTATGACAACCAGACAGCTGATAAACATACTTATATATTTCTAAATACATACATATTATAGATAAATAACACCCATACACAGAATAAACCATCGTGCTCATCACACAAAGTTTTATCCTGGGTGGGGATCGAACCCACGACCTCTTGCGTAGCAGTCGGATACACTCCCACAGGGCCACAGAGGCAGTCAGCCAGCTCTGCTGAGCAACCAGTCAATAACGTGATCGTTGCTACGTAATACTTTTTCTTGCATGCACCCCGTCATCGATTTATAATAATATCAGCGATTTATCAATTTATAAAATCGCGTCTTGAACTAATATTCGTTTAAAACATTTAAAATAATTTAGTAGGTACCAGTGCAGCAATATAAACGTAACCTTTTAAAATCAGCCTCATAAGTAGATACACAAATTAAACTACGTTATAATAATAATAATAATATTTATTGTCATAAAAGTTACAATTTATTCTTGATTAGTGAATGGAGCCTCCTTTTAAGCAAATAGATGCCTGTATCAGGAGACTCCGCTCTTCCACATCATATGACCGGACCTACTACAGTGTGTATTAGGGAAATGAACTGTTGTAAATAAGTAAACGATTTTAATTAACATTGCTAGAAATAGAACAATTAACGTTCAATTTATAGATAAGTACTAAACTAGTAGTATCTACAGTAGGTACCTATTTAAAATTGCGTGGGCTGATCAGATTATTGTAGGTAACAACAATAATTCATAAAATAGGAACATCCAATTATGGTCGTGTTGTTTATTTGTATCGGCTTGAAGGGCAAGCTTTTGATGTTATGAATAGGGCAATCAGGAGCTATTATTTTACGAGAACACGTGTACACAACAAAATCGATTGAACGGTTTTATATGATACCTATATAAACCGGGTAATTTGTAAATAGTACATTATGATATAAGTGCGGTAAGTTGAAAGTTACAGCCGAGGCGATATTGTTAGCTGTAATTATCAAAACGCACGTATGTAATTTTTGAAATAAATGAAAAAATGTCATACGACGTTTTTTATCATACTTGCGAGGAAATAAATAACTTTTTTTTTTCCTCTTCCCTCCAATATTAATCGGTAGAGCATAATCTCTCGCTCGCACATTATGTGCATACGCCAGTTTCAAGTATAATTTCTTCTTTCAATCACAAAGTCTCGTTCTTGTCCAGTTATCGCGTATTTCAAGTATATTTTATACTGTTTTACACTTTAAACGCGGAGCTGTAAAAATAGCGACATGTCAGTTTGCCGCCATTTTTACAACTCCAATAACATTTTAAAATAAAAACAATACAGCGAAAAGAAAAAGCGCGCGGAATATATTTTTACTTGTTCACAAATTAGCGATGCGAGCGCATTAGTTCCTTTTTTTAAGGCAATGGCACAAAAACAGCCAGTATTACTAATAAAGTAAATTAATATTTTTGTGTTTTGTTGAAATGGTTGTAATTTATGGTCAAAATTAATTAAATTAAAGAATTAAATGTTTATTTATTATATTTTATCTCTCAAAGTTAATTTTATTCATAAAATGTTGACCACTTTTCTGACATAAAAACTCTTTGCTAAGATTTAAAAGTACCGTTCTTTTTAGATGGAGCATCTAGATAAACCGTGCGTTTTACATGACATTATCGCACAATGAGATACATTACGATATTGAAATTGGTTAAATAAGAGACCCTTTACGAGCAAGTGTGTTATAAATATAACAACCTACCGCTTGTAGCTTCTTTACATTACACCCAATAATTTTGTAATATCAGTTTTGAATAAAACAAATTTTAACCTACCACCTACTTTTGTCACACAACCACCTACCACACGTCTGTGAGACCCCGGAGTAAAAGTGCTTTTTGTTAGGTTAGGTTAGACCTACAAATTCCGGCGGCCCGTGATACACGGCGGGTTTTTTAGTGGGTGCAAACCCCACACTACCTCCATCGTATTCCCCGGACGCCACCGTCCGGGGAATACGATGGGGTGTTCGTTAGGAATTTTTCCCGCCAAATCCAAAAAAAAAAAATACCTAAAAAAAGGTAAGGTTAGACCTAAACTTTACAATGAACCCCGATTTTACTCCGGTAAAATACTCTCATAACTTTAAAAACAAGTGGAAGGTTTGTAAAAGGGGAATTATTAACCGTGTGAATAAATAATATGAAATAAATAAAATGAGTTACTTTAATACTAAACTGAGTGGCGTCAAATGATGTTTGCGAAACATTTACGTAACTGGCGATTATCATGAATGATTAAAAATTCGTAAAATAAGCTGTTAGTAGTGGGAAACAGTTAATGTAAGCTAGCAAATAAAATTCCAATTGATCAAAATAAATATTAAATTGTTTTGCCATTAAATTATAATATATAAGTGCCTATTGCACTGATTCGTTTCGGTTAGGTTAGAACTTTGCCAGAAACATAAGATTTAAGTTTATTTGTTTTTTAGGGACCTCTTTAACTTTCTAGGAGTTTTTCAAAACTACTTTTGACCAGCTTCATATAATTCGTACCTTAAATTCGTATTTATAAGTCGCCGCCGTCTGCTATCTTTCGCCCATTTAGTACCTTTTTCAGTACGCTATAATCAGTAATTTTGACACCCATAGTTTGAATTTATATTCGCTTGTTTAATACTACCCGTTAAAATATTAAATGTTTTTCGGAACTGATACTACAAAGTTGATGAGTCAAATAGCGAAATCTGAAAAAGGGCTACACCAATAGATATGCTCGAAAAAGTCTCAGAAGAAGAATCTACAGTAAGAGCTGAGCTTTATGTACTAGAGTGAGAAAAAGAGCGAGTGTGCGACCGTAAGTGGCGGAATCGACGAGGCGCTCGGCAACACACTCTCTATCTCACTCGAGTAAATGACGGTTTTAAGTGACAGAAAATGATAGAAGCATAGGAAAGTGCGATTCGATGCGGCCAAATGTAGTTTAACCCTTAGAGCATTATCCGGCCGTGACCATGAAGGCTTTGGTTTAAGTGTCCACCAAGATAAAGATGCTGAACTAAAGTTACAAGGTAGCCGTGAGTGTTTTGATGATTGAAAGTTTTTTACCTACCTATTATTCAAATATGATTGAAAGGGACTGCTATACGTTTGGGGATAAAGAGGAAATTATTAGCTTTTATCTGTGTGGTAGGTCAGAATCTCTTTTGCAAAACGAAACGACATATTTTAAGGGGACTTTAGGTAGGTAAAATAATGTGTCTGTATCTATACAAGCAATTATTCAATATCTACATACAAAATAATATACATCGTTGTTGTTGTTGTTAAATTATATTGCAGTGACTTGTAGATCGGGAGGAGAGCGTGAAATAAAGGCAGATTTGATTTGATATTACGGCATATTAGTGGAGTAAAATGATACCATTTAGGTCAGTCAGCTGGATTCCTTAGCGTTTCGCGTGCAGGACTTTAATCGGCTACTGACGGCATGTAAACGGACGGTGGTAAAGACTTAGGCTGACTGACTGATGGTAAAGTGATTCTGATAATATTTTACGTCGGTTATACTAATTTCAAATCACACATTCGATAGCACGCGCAAATCGGGCACGCGCGCAGATCGGGCACAGTTAAATAATACAACTTAATCGCATGGCTGACGCGCCTGGAAACAAAATTTTGCTAACTGACAAACGTTAAACCTATTTTGAAATTTAAAAATACTGCTAGAAAAGTAATTTTTAAGTTTTAGAAAGCAGTTTCACGATATATTATGATCATTAAAAAAAAACTCTCGCAGAGGCAGTTTTTTTTATGACAGTTGAGGCAGAGTTTTTGATCCAGCTGACTGACGAAAGGGTATTTCTTTACTCCACTGATGTGACGTTATGTCAAAAAATACTTGCATTTTTCGGCGCTCCCCTCATTACATATTAATATTAAAAGATTATAAGGTAGGTATTTGTTTCATTTTACAATAGGTACCTAAACATTTTTTTAAGAGTAATTTAATCCAAAAGTATTAATGTAATTAAAACTTACTAAAATACCTCAACACTAGTATAGTATTATATTATCTGTGCCTCAACTTAAAAAAATCAAACTTTGTCAACCATATAGAATACCTGTCTAGTTTTAATCAACAAACTCCCCGGGAATCTAAAAATAGAATGGAGCTGCGCTGCAATAGCGCTGCACTCACGTTTAACCTTTTCTAGGAACTTGATATTCAATGAGAGAGAAGAGGTGTATTCTACATGTACTTCTACGCTAATATTTTAAAAAGGAAAGATTTGTATTTTGTATGTAACGAATAAACTTAAAAATTACTGGACCGATTGTAAAAAATATTCACCATTATAAAGCTACATTATCGGGGAGTAATGTAGGCTATATTTCACTGTCGAAAAATTTAAAAATTACAATAATGTAACTCAAGGTTTAAAAAACTACGATATGACAATCGTGCGAAGCCGTGGCAGGCCGCTAGTAACTTACCTATATACCCAGAAATAATTTTCGGGGGGAGGGGTGGTTGGGGACACCACACGACGACGACACAAATTGCAAATACCAAAACCAAATTGCAATTACTATAAGAAGGTGTATAGCTGTATAACAAATTGTCGGATGAGGTAACAAATATTAAAACATTATTTATGTATAAAAAGCGTTTATTACAATATGTCACCAAGAATTGTTTAAATACTTTTTTTTATACTGTTTAATACAAACTCAAGTTGTTGTTAATAGAACACATTTTTTTTTGTAAATATCAATTCAATTTATGTTATTCTTTTTGAGAATAAATATTTTTTAACCCGAAACACCGGCTAAATGAGTTTTGACCTTTTGCGATTTTGGGGGATAGAGGGGGGAGGAGTTCCAACCCCAAATTCTCCACCTGGGTACGTAGGTACCCTAATTATAAGGGTTACCTACCTATGATTCGATACCAATTTTGATATTATCAGGTTAATGAGCGAAATAGTCAAGGTCAATGTTGGGTCAATGAAACTGTGGGTCAATAAGTCAAGGTTAATTTAATATAAAATTGAGGATTAACCTTGACTTATTATTTCACCAGTAATTCTATTTTGTACTTAGCTAGAAACCTGTCTTGTTCATGTATTAGAGTAGGTACTAAGTGTAGATATATTAATAATAAACATCTTAATACTTAGCTCAAAAAATGTTAAGTATTATTAGAAGAAGCCATAGATAAAAAAATGTTTTAATAATAGAATATCAGGCAGTTCGCACCCATTTAAGACTAAGATTAATTTTACTAAAAAACAGCGTAAAACCTACTTATATCTTTAATCTAAAAGAGACATATTTAAGTACTAATTCTATGTTCTAAATTAATAAAAATCTATTAACATTTCAAAGCAGTTTTCTTAGAAGAAAGTTGAAAGTTATTTCAGAGGTTAAGTGTGTCACAGTGGTACTAAAAGATAGCATAATAATGTTGATATCTATCCCTTTATATTCAAGTCCTGCGAACACTACATTCAGATTTAGGGAGGGGTGGAAGGGGACAGTCGATAGCTCCACGCTTGCGCACTATCGTTTACTAATACACGACAAATAACAAAATGCCCCTTATTCCAACGGACTAAGATCTATGTGACTAGTTGTACCGTTATTCATTCGTGGGACAAAGGAGTCTGGGAGTTAGAATCTAGGATTACAAAGAATCAGCCGGAAAGGACTTTCTTTTCAAGGCTTTGGTCTTTATTAAGTAACTATAGCTGCCTGCCTCGGCTTAGCACAGGTGTAAAATCGTAGTTTTTTTTATACCTTGAGTTACATTATTGTAATTTTCATAGGGATCACTATTAATTTTGAAAATAAAATATAGCCTATGTTACTCCCCGATAATGTAGCTTTCTAATTGTAAAAGATTTTTTAAAATTGGTTCACTAGTTTTAATGTTTATTCGTTACATACAAAAATACAAATCTTTCCTATTTATAAAATTAGTGTAGAAGACTCCGGAATTTTAGATATTATTAACTTTTTACGTTCTGTTTAGAGCGACCTTGTTAAGCTGCCTACCGTAAATGCTAAGTTTATTATTATTGTTGACATTATCGTAGCAAACAGGCATGTTGTATGTACCTATAGTTTCGGATTGATGGAATATAGATTAAGATACTTTATGTACTTAATCATCGATTATAATATAACTTAAGTTCCGAACTCATTTAATTTCATAAAAATATACAATTGGCTGACTACACCTTACAGATGGCAAGAGCGTGTTTCGGAACATCAAACACTTTGATGTTCCGAAACATTCACACATCATTTCACTTTTTTTTTTTTTAATTAAATAATTTAGTAGTTACGAGCTTGACTTTTGCTTTTCTTTGTTAGGTATATCGCTTAATATCTCTGCGAGCTCTGGTGTCCTGGTGATTCTCACAACACATTATCTAAATTGTTTTACTTATCTGAGAAAAAAATAATTATTTTAAATCCTAGGCATATTAACCCTAAGTTACATGCTTTCCAACGAGACAATATCTATAGATAGATACTACGAGTAATACAATAAAGGTAAAAGAGTTTTTTTTTGTTTGAACGCGCTAGTCGTTGAAGATGAGGCCGATTTCAATAAAATTTGGTTTGGAGGTAACTTGAAGGTTGTGAAAGGTTTTTTCATCGCGATCCTATCTACGAGGGTGAAGTCACTAGTTTCTACGGAGTAGAAACTGAGACTCTATACCTAAAGGCTAGAACGAATAAGGGGAACGAGTAATTACATGCTTTTTATTTGTTTACAATGTTATTAGACCTTGGGTGTCCTTAGCACAACAAACAAACACAAAAAAAAACAGAAACCTCCTCTTCATGATATTATCAAAACATACTTAAAACTTTAATCCGCTAGAGTTAAACTTAGAATTTTATAAAGTGGTTATATAGGTATGATTACAATCTATACTCAGGTACTGCTGGTTGGAATTGAAATAAATATTTTAGTGTTAGATAGCCCATTTGTCAAGGAAGGCTATAGACTATATAATATCACGCTATAATCAATAGGAGCGGAGCATCAATGCAAAATGTTGTGCGCGGAACTGCAGGGTAGTTTTTTATAAAAGACAACTCGGTCGACACAGGGCTTGCTGTTGCTTGGTCCCTTGGTCCCAGCCCTGTGTCGCGGCGGACTTTACAAACAAACAAAACAAATACACTCAGACTCGGAACGTCAATTTGTGGATGACATAGTGGTGTGTGGGAATGTAACCTAGCACCTCTCGCGCAGAAGCCGTAGACGCTCCCACTGCGCTATGGAGGCAGTCCATTTAATAAGATTATGTTTTCAGTTATTAGTAAGACATGTAAATGTTACAGTAAACTTGATTAATTTAGTGATTATACAACGTTAATCTTGGTATAGTGCAAACCTGAAATACTTAGTTTGCTTAGAATCAGTAATACAATCCATTGTGGTAGTTTTTGGAGTATGTTATATTTTTCAATTAATTAATTTATCCATCATTAATTAATTCGTTAATCATGTTCACAATGTGATGTGAAATGTGATCATCATTTATTTTTCAATAATATTCATGGCTTAGGTATATACTACGGAATGCAATGAGCATGATAGTGCGAAGAACACAATACAACTTGAATGGCTTATAATTCTGCAAGTTTTCAATATTTTCATTTTGTTTTTATTATGTGATTTCTTGAAGTAAAAATCTTGTTGGGGTGTCTGAGGTTTGCACTATACCAAAAATAACCTTGTATACTATTGTTATACTACTACTACTAGTATAGTATTATATTATCTGTGCTACTACTAAATTATGCATAAAAACGCATTTTAGGAATTGTGTTAAGGTTATTTTGCCTAGTTATTATGTATAATATTTAGCAAGTCTTATGTAAAGTAATAAAATGGGTATTATTTCATTCGAAATGAGTAGTAATCAAGTTTAAAACTATGACAAAACCGAATTAGCCCACCCCGACTTCACGTGGTACTTGTTTGTGACACCCCGAGTGTGCTATTTAGAACCGGAGGCCCGGAGACCAGCTAGCCGAGGCTGCGGTGGCGAGCATAGGTGTCAGGGCAAGGGCGAAGAGGCTGCACTTCCCGCAGCGCCGGAGAAGGTGCGATTCTTTAGACCTGCAATCTTGACAGTTTATCTTTATCGTAATCAATCATCAGTGCCACCATTAATGCCATTTATCATCAACCACCATCACCAATCATCAACGTGATATGTATCCATGCAAAATTACTGCCTCTCTGACGGATGGGCGTGGCGAAACTAAAAGGGTTCCGTTTTGCCATTTTGCTTACGGAACCCTAAAAACCGATATCTCTCTGACCTTACCTGCCATGCTGACACCAAAATGTCTTCCAAATCAAAAGATTTATTTATAAAAATATGGGTAGATAGGTTGTATGAACCTCGATCGAACAAAACAAGTCGTCACGCGACTTTCACTGTCGGTCTAACAACCTATATCTATCTAGGTGCCTACGTTTATGACTGTAACTTGTGCTCTTCGCTCAGCCCGCGTGACTGGCAAACGTCGGCGTCGCATCGGTCGCGATAAAAATGTAGTCTATGTGCTATAGATTGACCGCGTTCGCTGTAACGCGCCTTAGAAAAGCGCGGCATGGCACGGCACGGTACAGCGGTCGCGGTCAAACTATATATACCTAACTATGTTACTATAAGTTTCATGAAAATCCTATCAGTAGATAGTTCTTATGTAGTGATATGAGGCAGTTTTTTTAGGTGTAATGGCAGACCTTAAAGGTCGTCTTTCTAAAAGGGTTACAGAAAAATCACGATATATTACCAGAGGCGGGGGGTGTAAAGAAAGAAAGACAAGAAGGGTACATAAGAAACGCAAAATATAAAGATGTTTGCTAAATAATTATAAAATTATTGCCATTTTGCAACAGTTTGTTGGCAGTAGCTGAGAGTTTTTACAGCCTTGTTCTTTCTCCGACTTTACATATAGCTTTGCGAACTTGGCATTGCGTGAACCTTTCTACATGTACCTACTGTAGAATCATGAGTTAAATCACAAAGCGTCGTCTTTGTAATAAATAATTTTGATGGAATTAATAAATTATATTTTCATTTTTAGGGTTCTGTAGCAAAAATGGTAAAAACGGAACCTTTATAGTTTCGCCATGTCCGTCTATCTGTCTGCCTGTCTGTCCGTATATCACAGGCATTTTACTCAAAGACTCTTGAAAAAAATCACAACGATAGCGCTTAATAAATACCTTAAACTAAAATTATTTCGATTAAGATCGGTTATACCGTCATTGAGTTATTGCCGTAAAACTGCGTTTCTCAACAAAAGAGCGTAGGTGCCATAAAATCTTGCCCGGTTTTTAAAAACCTAGTATATCAAAGAACATGAAGAAGTGATCGTATTCGCACACGCACGATATCAGAACCATGCTGAATTACTACCTACTGAGGCGATGTGATAACATTACTCAATCTTGTCACTAATGCGTTCTATTGTTTGTTCCCATTCTTTGTCTTGTTGACTCATTCTGTTTGGCGACATTCCAATAAACAAACAACATTTACCAGAATATGTTTGGGAAAATATTCACGAAACCTAGTTACGTTTAATTACTTCATCTGGTGCCTAGAATTGGGTTAATGGCAAGTGCTACTTCTCACTTCTAAAGTGTAGGTACCTAAACTTACTACTGCTTACTAGTGGTCGGAATTGTAAAGTTTGATTTTGATCTAAATTTAGAACGCCCGTTTCACCTCTTCAGGGGTTACAGTTTTTAAAAAATCCGTCCTTAGCCGATGGCTATAATAATAATAATATCTAATAATATCTGGCGACAACTCACACAACGCTATCTGATCCCAAACTAAGCGGGGCTTGTACTATGGAAACCAGACAACTGATAAACATACTTATATATTTCTAAATACATACATATTATAGATAAATAACACCCTGACACTGAATAAACCATCGTGCTCATCACACAAAGTTTTATCCTGGTTGGAGATCGAACCCACGACCTCTTGTGTAGCAGTCGGATACACTCCCACCTTATACACCTATTGTTTCTTCCGTACGTGTTTGTCGCCTAACTCCTCGTAAACATCTAGACTGATTTGGATGGAGTTTTGTGTGTGTATTGATGAAACCATCCAGTAGTCTGTCTGCTAAATTTCAACTGGACTCAACTCAACTCCGTTCACCAAAATCAGTCGCTGTTTCCTTTTAATATCTGAATATAAGTAAGTTCAGGCGCAGAAACAAGGGGGGGGGGGCGGCGTAACAGGGGCAATTGGCTTTTTTTGTGGAATTTGAGAATTGCCACTTGATCGGTTGAGCAAAAATGAAAGTGCTGGATCCGCGCCTGAGTAAGGTTGCAGCTACCCAGAGGGATTTGGATTGGACCTCGAGTGTTAAAAGACTTTATCTGTACGTTTGTGTACCGCAGTCGAAGTTTTAAAATTTTATATGTTCGTAAACTTTCGCGATTTGTACACATTATAGAATTTTATAAGCTACGGGTCTTAATCGCGTAAATATTTTATTTTAAGGCTAAATACCTTTGTTTATTTTCCGAAGTTTCCACGGGTAGACTGATTCAGCTCAGCGTCGCCTCCGAGAAGCGCGGGTTTCGGAAACTACCCTCGCTTGATTTTTATCACTCACTATTACGGAACCGTCGGTACTTCGACACACAACACTAACGACATCTGCACACTGGCGCGTTATGTTTGTTCGGCGGTGTGTACACTTGCTGATCACTGGATTCCGATGTTGACAAACGATATCCATCTTTTCGGTTGAAAATGACGTGTTTTTTTATTTCAACCGTTTCCCGCGCCATCCTGGAGTAGTAGTGACGGTAAGTGGAGAGGACCTGTGGTTTATGTAGTTCAATCTAGTGATTGGATCCCGCATCCAGACCCGTAGCTTATACAATTTTAAAATTTTATTTGTCGGAGTCGGAATCGGGGTCGGCGGCGGTGGGAGAAGACAAACATGTTGAAATAAGACCTAAGAAAATAAGATACAAAGAAACATTATTCACTCATATTAAATGTGTGAAGGAAAAATTCGCGAGAAGAGAATTTTTCCGCACGCTAGGTTCCGATTAAAACGTCCGATTTAAAAGTTTCAGAGCCGAAGTCGTAGTCGGAGGTATCACCTCTGACTCCGACTTCGGCTTTCGGAGTCAATCGAAAGTTCCTACCCTTCGGAGTCGGAGTCGAAGCTCCGTAACATCCTTGGTGTAGACTCACATTAGCAACCACCAGAGAAGCTACTATAGGCCGACCGCTTAACTCGTATATCGCCTGCGCGGTGGAAGGGAGCGCGGGGTGATGTTAACGGGTGGGTGAGCGGGGTGCGCGGGACAGAGAACGTGAGTTCTCTGTCCCGCGCACACCGCTAAGCGGTCGGCCTATAATGTAGTATAGGTACCTAAGTAAGTGACGATGTAATTGTTAAACGGCTATTACACTACCCTAAATCAGGGCCCTAAATCGAGGTGGCCTTGAAAATTTGTTAGAGAATTAGGGCCCTAACTCTTATTACACCTCTCTTTTTAAGGGTTTAGGGTCCCTGATTCAGTGTAGTGTAATAAGCGCATTAATAGTATTAGCGAATCGGCACCCACACTATAGTACCTAGTAGAACACTAACATTGTTATAAGTTGCAAACTATTAATCCGATTTAAATGGAACAAGCTAAGTCTAGAGCACGTGCTGAATCAGAAGTAAGCGGCTCACTTCTAGGTAATCAGTTTAAAGTCATTCTTCACTAGCGCAACTTCGTCTGCGTAAATATTCCCACGTTTTTGCAACATTTTTCATTGCTGCTTCGCTTTGCGGTTGTAGTGTGATGTTATATAGCATTCCTCAATAAATACAACAAGTAGTTCCTAAGATTATCGCGTTCAAACAAACAAACTCTTCAGCTTTATAATATTAGTATAGATTAGAAGTTTTGAAACAAGTAGGCCTAGTCAGATAGTTATTTCATTAACAAGAATTGGAAGTAACTGGACGGCATCTAAAATGACTCACCAACGGTTTTCAAAACGGCTTGAACAGATTTTCATCAAACAAACAAAAAAAATCAACCCGATTAAAATGTTTTCTAATAAAAAACCCCATTCAAATCTCTCCATCTGTTTAGCTGCTACAATGACACAGACAGATACACACGTAAAACTAAAAACACCTCCTTTTACGTCAGGGGTTAAAAAAAAACATTTACTGCACACGAATCTAAGTGACCATTTTTATTTATGGCGGCCGGCAACTAATGCCTCGGCTGATGGCGTCTAAACGGAACGATAGTCGTCAATCACCGGCAGTAGTGCAAACAATGGCTACCTAATGGGGCTCTCTCCAGTACCCACCCACGTCTTGTTGTCACTGACCTGTTGGTCTAGTGGTTACTGACACTGAATGCTAATGTGGTGAATGTGGGTTGATTATTTTTTTTTTAAAGACGACTCCCGCTTTACGTTACAAGCCCTATGTAGCGGGGGACTTTACAAACATACAAGTCACGGACACAAAGTACACCGAGACTCGGAACAACAATTTGTGGATCACACAAAATGGTGTCCCGTGTGGGAATCGAACCCACGACCTCTTGCGTAGCAGTCGGATGAACTCCCACCGCGCCACAGAGGCAGTCTGGATTCCCACCCACGATAAATTCTGAGTTCTTGCGTACAAACCAAAACCATACTCGAGAGTGTCAGGAAATATAGAACATACATAATTTGTTGTTGGAAACATAAAAACAAACATTGCTAGTTCGATTCGTGTCAGCGTTGCAACAACGGCCCTATCAAGTTCAAGCATTTTTATTATGTAAATTTAATAATAAGTAAGTACACTTTTCAACAAAAAAGTAACAAAGGTCCTAACCGCAAAAGGAGGCACTCTCAGTTAACATTGCCATATAAAAATCTTTTTTAAATTTCGTATAATGAGATTCTGGTACACCTATATGTACTGCGAACATTTGCATGCTATGATGTTTTATGATTTTAAATTTGGTTTAACTGAAAAACTTAGCCCTCAACGATTACAATCAGCGTTACGGGAGTTTGCCCCATCTTGAGCAACAGTTTTTAGACGGTTCAGTGAATTTAAAAGGGGAAAACAAACCTCCATGATGATCATTGCAGTGGTCGCCCACACACGGTAATATCTGCAGATGTGTGGACTATTGAAATTATGGTACGAGAAAACCCACGAATTACTTACTCGGACATCGAGAAGATGGGCGTTGATGGATGGCGTTAGTTCGGGTTCGGGGAGCGTTAACATTATTTTGCATCAGCATCTTGGAGTGAGGAAGCTTAGACATCGAAAAACAGGCCTGTGTAGATTGGTGCCCCGAAATGCGTCTACGATTTGAAAACGGAACTAACATTTAAACTTTCGCGTTGCATGATTATAACTATTTATTTTACTGGAATTAACGCGCATTGTTTCCCTTAAAATTGCTTGACGTTTCGACCAGGTTGCACCGGCCGTGGTCACAAGCGGACTTACGTCAAGAAGTGTTTCGGAAATCATCACAGACGAAGAAACGTGGATTTATCAATGTAATCCGGAAAATAAGAGACAGTTGTCAGTATGGGTCTTTTCAAAAGGAAAGTTGAGGGAAGCGTTAACATTATTTTGCATCAGCATCTTGGAGTTTTGTTGTCGTTGGATCCCGCGTTTGCTCTCAGACACTCAAAAATAGGCCTGTGATGATAGGTGCCGCGGAATCCGTCTACGATTTGAAAACGCAACGTCAAGACGTGTTTCGGAAATCATCACAGGTGACGAAACGTGGATTTATCAATATGATCCAGAAAATAAAGACATCCATCGGTATGGGTCTTTGCAGAAAGAAAGTTGCCGACAAAGACCTCGTAACGTTGGTAAAAAAATTGTGGCTAGATTTTCTCTCGTAGCAGGCATGTGTGACAATAATGTTGGAAAATCATTATCAATTAATATCAGCAGTATGCATACTACAACAACAGTAGCATTCAAAAAGTTTTCCAAGCTCTGCGAGAGAGGAGACTGGGGAATCATGCTGCATCACGACAACGCTTCGTCACATACATCCCTCAGAACAAAGGCGTTTCTTGAGGAATCCAGTATTGAAACCTTGCTCCATTCACCGTACAGTCCTGATTTAGCTCCCTATGATTTCTTTTCGTTCCCGATAATAAAGGAAAAAATAAAAATGGATTTTTTTTTCGTGTGCTGGAGAGGCCGTGTGGTGCCGGCTTAAGAATAGTACCACCCCATCTCTACCCGTGGGTGTCGTCAAGGCGACTAAGGGATTTCACCCCGGAGGACGGGCAGCAGCGTCCTCTGCGTACTTAAAGCCCTACTGCGATCGCCAACCCGCTCGCCAAGCGTGGCGATTATGGCAATTACCCCCAGGATCTACATACTAGTAGGTTCTACTGGGGAGACCCGTGCCCAGCAGTGGGCCATCTTATGGGTTGATATGTATATGTATATGTATGGAGAGGCCGTGGCCGCCTACGAAGTCGCGTATCGTATCAAGACTGGCAAAATTGTTTTATTAGTTGATTTAGGTGAATGGAACTTTGCATAGGGAATGTAGGAGTATTTCGAAAAAATTAAAAATAAATATTGTTAATATCTTGTATAGTTTTTTTCTTGTCTCAAAGGTCATCGAGTTACAGAACAGTCAGAGGCAAAATACCCTATTTACAGTATAGTTACCCTGATCATCGTAATTTAATTAAGTAACTTGGTATTATTTACGTCGGCCGTAGTGCAAGATGCAGTGGGTGCATCGATCGGTGCAGCCGACCTACTTGCAGGTCAAACGGCCCCAAGCAACAACCTATAAGCCCTGCCCACCGCTTTCGTTCGTCCATTTAAACTGAGCATCCACATTTTTTTCGCTAGTGATAAGGGAATATTTTTTTCTTAGGCAGGTAAGGGTGTTATATTGTTTATCTATGTATGTATACCCAACGGTTAATCGTATGGTTAGATACATATTTTGATTGTCATTAACTTATTATCTACATAAACAAGATTTTATTAGGTATCTGCAAGAACTGTGCCCACACATATTTCGTACCGATTGCTACCAGTGGTTCAACCAACGATAGTTTTTCTCTTGGTTAAGTACCTGCCTAACAATTATGGACAATTATTTTTAATTTTTAGAAAGTAACATATTTTCAGTGGCTACCTATGTAACTATATAAATATAACAAGCAACGTAAGTATGTACTTACGTCGCTTGTTATATAAGTCGGAGAAATATTAAAACGCTAATTGATTTCCGTTGACCTAGTATCTGTTTTGATTAAAAAGCAAGTCTTTTGACTAATTTAAACATGGCCACCTGAAGATGGCTGTGTCTTTAGTTTGACGTTAACATTTAAAGTGCCGGTAGTGGGGCTGTGAGCAAAGAGAATATAAAACTTCGTAATAGCAGTGAGTAAAATTGGACAGTCTTACTTGAGCGGTCCTAGCGACAACACGTCTTCCGATAGATGTCACTGTTTTTTATTCAGTTTGCAACCATGAGCAACGAGCTCGTGGTAAACGAGCTGCTGGCGTTTCTGCAGCAGAAACCGGACGTGATGGACGAGGTGTCCGCTGTCCAGATCTGTGTCACGAACTTCAGTGAGGATGACATAGCTGCAGCCAAGCGGCTACTTTACGGCGTTCTGAATAAGACCGCCCAGATGGTGTCTCATCGTCGCGATGGGACTAAGAAAAGTCTAACGGAAGTCATCACGCTGCTGAAGGAGACCGATCCTGACGACGTGCCTACGTTTGTGGCGAAGCACCTGAACAAGCTCCCTCCCGTCACCTTCGATCATGTCGACGTCACCAGCCTGCTGAAAGACATAGTCTTTCTGAAGGCGAGCCTCGCGGATGTGCAGCGGAAGTATGATGCTTCCGAAGCCAACGTAGAAGATCTGCGCCAACAAGTCATCAAGTTGCGCAACGTTATTACGGGATCTGGGTCACCGTCGCACGTAAACACGCACCGCGGTGCATGCCTAGATTTAAGTTACGCGTCAGCTGTGACGACATCGCCGCCGGCGTCGAATGCTGACTGAGCGGAATGCGCTGCGAGTGCGCATAGTGACCCCGCCCGCACGCCCCGCAAGCCTGCGCCCATGCCTGCGGTTGCTACCTGCAGCGCTGCCAAGGTCAGCCGCCCCGTTGTACAACAGAAACAAGGGATGAAGACGAAGACCAGCGAGAGCGTACCCACAGCCCCTGCCAAAGGGCAAATGGATGTAGAGGGCTTTACAAAGGTTGAAAGGAAGCTGTAGAGGCCCTCCAGACGAAACCAATGTGGTACCGGCGTGACGGCACCTAACATACTGCTGCGTCCGGCAATAGCAACGACGCAGCTATATGTGTCTCGTCTGCATCACACCACAAAGGCAGAGGAACTTGCGGAATACCCCCGGATCAAGACGAAGTGGACCTTGAGGGTAGAGAAGTTGGAGTCGCGCCATGACGTCAACTTCAAATCATTCATGGTGCGAGTTCCCAGTGAACATCTGTCCATCTTTATGAAGGAGGACTTCTGGCCGAAGGGTGTCGCGTACCGACGTTTTCGTGGAAGGTTACGTGACACCACGCAGCGAAACAAGACGCCGCTGTCTCAATCCCAGTGTCGTGTATAATTTTAATTATGTATTAGTTTATTGTTTTTTATGTTACGTATTTGTGTAATTGTAGTTTAAATTATGTATTAGTTTATTCCGTTTTTTATGTACCTATGTATTTGTATGATATGGGCCTTAGTAGCCTGAAATAAATGGTTATTATTATTATTGTCATTATTATTTATAGTCGTGTGTGCAAAGTGTTAGTGTGAATATTATAGAGTCAGCATAATGTTAATTCGAATATTGAGCCGCTAATAGCTCATACGGCCACTCTGGTGCTTCGGCATATTGTATTACCTATAATTTAATTAGCTGCTTTGTTTGTAGGTAATTCGTTATAAATAAAAAGTATCTAGGTACCTACTTTATTGATACCTGCCCTCACTTTTTATCAAATAATACAAAAATGTGGCAAAATAAAATTCTGTGCACTTACTCACAAAGCTGGTACGTTGTATTTTTGCTGATCTCCTGCTCCTCAGCTTCCGGTAACTTTTTTGTACTGACCTAGAGACCTCTAAGTAGTATTAAATATTTATTATATTAGGTTAATAAAACACTGGTATTTATCTACCTAGAGGCCAGTTGGTGTTTAAAAATTATTGTTGTTGAACAAGTTATAAAAAAATATTGTTGATAGATGATGGCAAATAAACTGTAGTGTGGCACTGACAGACTTGACAGACTGACAGTTGACAGTTTACGCAGCGTCAACAGTTGAATAATAATTTACTTTATAGGTTTTATATCCTCGTGGTCCTTGCATATTCACACACTTGACACATAAGTGATCAAGCTGGCATTAATCGGCACAACCGGACGGTGAAATCGAATATTGTTGAATATTCGGGTAAAAAGGCGATTGGCTGTGTCGCATCGAATCAAATGATGTGCCGACCCGAATGAAGTATCTGATCGGCACTTGTTAATAAAGCCAAACACGATGCTCAAATCGCGTAAATTATTTAAAGATACGAACCTTTTATTTACCCGACGTTTCGATCGAATTGCACCGAGCATGGTCACGGATCGACTGATGGCAGCTTAGCGATGTCTCCGTGAGGCGGTGGTTCGAATTAAAACATTCTTTTACTGTTGGATAGCCCATTTATCGAGGAAAGCTATAGGCTATAATATAATATCACGCTACGACCAATAGGAGCAGAGCAGCACTGAAAAATGTTGCAATAACGGGGAAAGTTGACGCATACGAAGTTACGCGGGTCAACTAGTTACAAATAAATGCACTACATTTAAAAAATCCGATTTGAATAATGACACCCGAAGAAGAGCGTATGTTCATGGCACTTACACCCACCGTTTTATAGAGAAACGCAGTTTTTCAGCAATAACTCAATGACTGTATATCCGATCATGTCGAAAATCGTTTTAGTTTAAAGTATTTATTAAGCACTACCTTTGTGATTTTTTTCATATTTTTTGGTCTTACGATTCAAAAGATAAGGGGGGGGGGGGTGCACAATTTATGCAAATTTCGGAGCGATTATTTCCAAAAATATTAATTTAAAAGAAAAACCCTTTAAATGTTTTTAAAATCTCTTAATAATATATAAAGGTTTTGGTGAAAAAAAATCCGCTTACTGCCTCCCTAAAAATATTTATTTTTATTATTTAGTTATCAAACTAAGTAGCGGCTACTACAAGACACCTTTTCACTAAATTTCAACAATATTCATTGTGTAGTCTTTGTTTAGAATGCCTATGACAAAAGCCACGCACGCTGCTATGACCTAAATTGATGGGATTTTTTCACTGATTTTTCAATGATATCAAAACCACAAAATGTTGAATAGTGACATTTAATAACATATAGGTACATTATTCCACCTTATACGGCTGACCCTACATAACTGGAAGTACATTTCTTAAAACTAAATGTATAATAACATTTAGATAATTTTATTTTTGTTTTGTATCAAGCAACACAACACGTTTGCACAGCATTTACAACTGAGATCTATAGAATATGCTTAGGTTCCAGCTAGCTTAACTTTATAATGATGCCCGTTGACGTTTTAAAAATATATATGCTAAGCTCAATATATTACCAATCAATATTATACGTAAACCGATCTACTATAAAAAGTAGGTTTTGGCAGAATTGAAAAACATGATATCCCATTAAAAGCGGGACATCTGGCAACATTATTAAATAGATCTCAGCCAGTCTCGACTTATTTATAAATGTGTAAAATTCGCAAAAGTCTATAAAGTAGGTAACAGGCGATCCAACATGGCATTGTCCAATAATGTTCAAGCATCCAAACTATTACAATGAAAGATACTTCAACGCTCGATTTACGGCTGATTTAAGTGTAGATTACGCGAAACAGGGATCGGCTCTGTCAAAAATGTATATAGAAAACCTAATTAGGAAACGAAAAAAAATGAGTGGAGTTTTTCTAGTAGATGATACAAAGAAATTTAAGGATATGTCTTAATATGATCTCACAAATAAATCTTGAAGTTGCGGAAAAATACAAAATCGAGCATTTTCGTATTGTCATAGTTATGGCGTTTTTATACCACGTTGGATTGTCTTTTAGCAATTTAAAGAAATTTATCGAACTATTTTTATTACAATCACTTTAGTTTTCGATTCAATATGTCCAGAATAAAAGTGAGACAATCAAAACACCAAGAGTTGCTACACACATAAACAGGCCGGCATCAATTGGCACAGGCCAGGCGATAAAATCGCTTATGTATACATAAATGTTCGGGTAAAAATCCGATTGGCCTTTTGCCGAACACGTACACTAGGCCGAGCGTCATCGGGCCGGCATCAATCGGCACAGCCGGCCGTATGTGTGTAATGTTCGGCTTTGCCGTTCAAGAAATACTGTCGAATAAAATGTCGAATAATGTGCCAGCCAGAATGAGCTACCGAATCGGCACTTGACGGCAAGAGTGCCGAGTCGCTTATGTGTATGGCAACCCCAACACTTTTTTTAACCATAATCATACATACAGTACCTTAGTTCTCAACCTTTTGCTAGACCCCATAATAAACTTCAACCCAAACCTGTCCTTAATTTATTTTAAAATAAATCTTTCATAGATTTTGACAACAGATACGTCCGTTTTATAATCAATGTTTCTTATGTACAAGTAAATATTGTTTGATTAACTACAGTTTAAGAGTAGATAAATAATTATTACTTTATTATTATAGACAAATAAAATTTATTGATATTTGTACAAAATTTAATTTATGAATATATTGCATATTGTAATATAATATAGGTGTTTCTAAGATCCTTAATCAGATTGGGTAAGAAAAACATAGTCTACAGATATTCGATATTACACATCAAATCTAATAGATAGTGTAGGTAAGTGTTCGATATTGGTTACTTTGTATTGTACAACATAAATTATAAAAATATGTAATGTTTATTGGCAACAATATAACAATGTATCTTTAGCTTCCTATATTAAATTATTTACGGCTTTGAACTGGTATAAGTCGACTAGGAATCAATTTAATTCTACCAACTATTGCTAGGTAGTTTATAACAGAATTATAGACTGTTTGACAGTGAATAAGAATGTTTTTTTAATATTATTCGTATAGGCTTTAGGTTTTAGAATACGACGAGACAAAATATAACATCAAATAAATAATATTTATGAAAAAAAAAGAACAATTTTATTAACTTAATGTATGATGACGTCACACATCTGTAATTCGTTTTGACGATTGTTTTAATGTGACGTCACTGACGCCATTTTGCTCTAAATAGCGGTTAAAAGTTTTTTTATTGCTTTTGGAAGGATTTGAGAAACCAGTTGCATAATTATATTAGTTGCCAAAAAACAATCTTTACATTCTGCTCTTTAGTTTGAGTCCATTTTGCACTAAACCAGTTTCATAATAACACAACCTAACCCTGTCAATTTTCACTGTTGTTTCATCACTCACAATGTTGAAAATGAGTTGTTGAAGTTTGATACAGATTTGTAGTTTTTAATTTAATATTGAAATATTTCAAGGTACGAATCTTATTTATCTGACGTTGCGATCCAATTGTAGATTAATCCCGATAATCTATGCTTATAAAGCTGAAGAGTTTGTTTGTTTGAACGCGGTAATCTCAGGAACTACTGATTTTAATTGAAAAATCTTCTTTTACTGTTGGATAGCCCATTTATCGAGGAAGGCTATATAGGCTATATAACATCACGCTACGACCAATAGAAGCGGAGCAGCAATGAAAAACGTTACAAAAACGGGGAAAAATTACGCAGACTAAGTTGCGAGGGTCAGCTAGTATTCTAATAAGTGTAAAAAAAGTTTAAAATTAATTAAATGACCCTGTATATTGCAGTTTAAAAATATTTTAAGGAATCTTCAATGGAGGATTTGTGTTCTAACCTTTTGACCGCCACCGATGTATATGGACGTCAGTTGTTACGATGCCATATTTTAAAGGTGTCATGCCGTCGGTGGCGTCATAAGCAAGTTTTAACTTAGACGTTCGTGGCGATCAAAAGGCACATCGCGCGTCAAGCGAATAAATTCACGATCAATCGCCGCTCCACTGTCGACCGGATAAAAATCAAGTGAGGGTAGTTTCCGAAACCTGCGCTTCACGGAAGCGACGTTGAGCTGAACCAGTCTCCCCGTGACCACGGCCGTTGCGATACGGTCGAAACGCGGGCAATAAAACAAAGGCATTTAGCCTTAAAATAAAATATTTAATACGGCGATTAAAATTCTATAACCCGTATGTCTGGCCGACATTGAAGCCTGAATTTAGGGCGCGTTTCAGCGCATAATGTCCTTTTCTCCAAATGGTCGCGGGTTCGAATCTCCTGACACAAGCCTTTGAGCTTAGCTGGAGCGGTTTACAAGATTGCTAGTAATGTGGGACTCAATCCCACATTGCTAGTTATCTTTTGCTTAAAAAAATGTATATTTAGTTGATTTTGTATTTGACTATTATTATATATTTGCTACCTAATAAAAAAATCATTTCTTCACCACGATAAATTCAACTACAGTCAAATCTTACCATACTGGTAAGATTTGACTGTAGTTGAATTTGTTGTGGTGAAGAAATGTTTTTTTTTATGCACCTACAATGCTATTGAATATTTGGAAAAAAATATACTGACAAATAATATATAAAGATTCATTAAAATCTTTGCCTGAAAATAAAGAAACTAAATACTAATTATATTTTTTTATCTGATTTCACGTTATGCTCTTAACTTACATGTACGTACATATTTAAAATTGATTAGTTCTGAGAAAAGGACATTTGGTGAAAAGGACATTTAGAGAAAAGGATATTTCGAGAAAGGACATTTCGAGAAAAGACATTTGGTGAAAACGACATTTTGAGAAAGGACATTTCGAGAAAAGGACATTATGAGCTGAGACGTTAGGGCGGATGACGGTATGTCCGCCAGACGCTTGGGAATGCGGACCTGTGAAAATGATTATCTTCATAACTATCAGGTCTATCTTGTCGCGAAACGAACGGTTTGAAAAGTACATGTTAAAAATGTTTAACAGAAAAATAAAGTTATTAGTTAATATGATTGGTACCATAATAATATCAACACCCTTCAACAAGTTTACTTCAAGAACTCATAAACAGATCCACCATTTTCAAGAACTCATTAACAGTTGCTTCAAAGAGGATTACCATCGGAGTTTTCAAAATGTGGTATGTTAGTACCGGTGCTATGGCGGCCGCTTGGCAGGGTGGCGTCTGATGATCACTAGCTAATATCTGTGTCTGTTTGGATACATATTGTTCTGCACGTTGTTGGATTGTTGGACCGGGTAGCCCTGAGTTATACTGCCCGGTTTCGCCGTCTGTAGGAAAAGTAACCGTTAGACTAGAGACTAGAGTTTCCAAATAGGGGGCCCATTTGTTTGAAATCGGGTAAACAAATTGAGAAGGAAATGTTTAAATTTTTTGATGAGATAACGTCTTATAAATCGATGAACGCCGTGTGCGCGCACGTATAAGTATCACGTTCCGCGTGCGAGCGCCAGCGTGGATCAAGCGATAGAGAGACACACAACAATAGTGATACAATTAAAACTAAAGCTGTCACAGGCATGTTTGTTTATTACAATGTCAAAAATTGTTTTGACCTTATCACGTATAATTATCGTCCGTAAACTGACTTTACAGACAACCATTTGTTGGACAATAAGCTACGCCGTGTATCATTACGATTAGACATGAAACGGATAGCTGTTTAGCCCTCCACAAAGTGTAACAAAATGGTGTGATCAAATTTCAGCAGCTGAAAATATGGCGTCTGCCATATTACCAAATCTCATTTCATTATTATGGCACACTTAAAGCGTTTTATTTTTGATAAATTTTAGCAGTTATAGTACAACACCTTCCCTGGTGTTGTACCAGAGAAGGTGCAATACATATGTATTTATTATTATTATACCATTCGATTGCATTGTTATGGTAAAGCCATTCTGTAATTTCTTTAAACTTTGACTGCCTCTGTGGCGCGGTGGTGAAGGGTGGAGTGTATGCGACTGGTACTTAAGAGGTCGTGGGTTCGATTCCCACACGGGACACCACTTTGTGTGATCCACAAATTGATGTTCCGAATCTAAGTGCAATTTGTGAATTGTATGTTTGTAAAGTCCTCCGCGACACAGGGCTTGTAACATACTGCGGGAGTCGTCTTAAAAAAAAAATCAAGTACTAAATTACATATGTCATAACAACCCTTGAATTTGACCACACCTTTCTATACATTGTATATGCAAATAAGAATGTCGGAAGAATAAAAAAGGGGCAGACAAAACTCAACAAATATCATACCTGCATGTTATTGTGTTGAGTCTGATGTATAGCGAGGTGACGAGACACGGGAGGCTGTGCGTACCCCACGCCGCTGGACACTGAAGGGTGGTGCGCTTCGCTCAGACCGATCAGGACTTGAGGCTGAAGAAAGAAAGAGTATTAATATGATACCATACTTCATTGTGAACGAAAATCTTGAGAAAAAAGCGAATGTCGAATATGTCCTATAATAATATGTTTTTTATTTTCTCGCCACAATAGTACAATTTTTATGTAGTTACAATATTTGTAGTAGGTATACAATAATTACTTTTTTTTTTAATATTGTGGGAGACTGGTGCCTAAACTAGGCTCGAAGCCTTTATTTCAGGACACCTGGCCTCCTCCTCATCTTTATCTTATTACAATTTGTTGTGCATAAATTTTATGACCACTATACTTATCAAGTAATATACTTGTGCGGGACAGATAATACCCAATACATTTAATTTGTGTTTAGTTTATACTAATCGATACGAAAGTAATAGTTTTAATTTAGTTCTTTAACTTACAACATTGATTCCTTAACTTGTAACATTGTCCGTCTCATGTCAATAAATAGAACGAACAAAGAACGAAATAATATCCAAAGAGAATTTTTAACTTCGATATAGAATTGTCCTTGACCATAGAGATTACAACGGAAATTGTATCTTTAACTTTTAATTAGTGAAATTGATTTATATAGTTTATTAATAGATTGCCGTGTGGTGCCGGCTTAAGAATAGTACCACCCCATCTCTTCCCGTGGGTGTCGTCAAGGCGACTAAGGGATTTCACTCCGGAGGACGGGCAGCAGCGTCCTCTGCGTACTTAAAGCCTTACTGCGATCGCCAACCCGCTCGCCAAGCGTGGCGATTATGGCAATTACCCCCAGGATCTACTGGGGAGACCCGTGCCCAGCAGTGGGCCATCATATGGGTTGATATGAAGATATGAATAGTGAAATGTAAAATAACAAAGTGATTTATGAGACATTTTCACTTATCTTTCGTGCCTTAGATACTAAGTTTGTATAATTCTAAATTCATTGTCGTAATTAGTTCAGCGACAAGACACTAAAAACTTGTCTCTGAGGTCGCGATGTTTTTTGATTATAATTCCATTAATTGTTAAAATTACGTGTAAATAGTATTGTTATTACACTTCTATATGGTTATACAATATCTCTAGCACAATAGCTCTTAGTAATATTGCATTGTTTAGCCGTAATTTGTAATTGAAATCTGATAGGCACGGTATGTACGCGCCTTAGAACATTCCTATTGGTCAGAATTGTATATAATGTAATAGCACTGTTGCCAATTTAGTGGATTTACCCCAAAATTTAGGGAGAAATAAGTGGGGTAGCGGTATTTACCCGACTTCGCAAGAAGGAGGGTTATGTGTTTTAAAGACTTTTTTTGGGGAAAACCAGAGTAGTCTATATCAGTCAAAGTCCATAGCAACGGCACGCGAGCGAATCAATGTTGACCGCTCGCGCATGATTGGTTTTCATTCAGGAATGTTAAAATTAGTGATAATCATTTTATGGGTTTTTTATAATAATTTAGGGAATTTATAAATATAGGGTTGACAACATTGCTAAAAATAAATTGACCAATAGCGACAGGTTATTTCGATTTAGATGGTGTATCCGGACTATACTATAGGAATTAACGGTTTTTCGACGGGTATAAATACAGCTGTAACTAGTGTTGCCCAAATTCAGTCTTGGTCTTGCAGTCTTGGTCTTGTTCTTGCGTTTTTGCAAGACCAAGACCAAGAACAAGACCGCGTATTTTTAGCAAGACCAAGACCAAGACTGACCGTGCAAGACTTGAGCAAGAACAAGACATAGCCTGCAAGACTCTTGCGTCTTGCAGCTAGGACTTAGCGCTATTTCACTGAGTAGTTAGGTGTAACAGTTCGGTGTATAGGTAGGTACGCTTAGGAATTCTATGAGACGCAAAAAACTGTATCAAAGAATATGAAAAACTGGACCTATGCGCATTACGACTAATACCATAAACATAGCGAATAAAAAAATATCTATTAAAATCAAACTGAGTGCATGCATAGTTATGTTTTAACCATCGGCACTTTGCTAATGCGGCATCAAAGGTTTTGTACTTACTTCTCAAAGAAATTTGCCGCTTTTCGGAAGTACATGGTTATGATACACGCGCCGGCGGCTTCTTTTGAAATCTAAAACAATCGTTGCCGCCACGCCGAAATCATAACATTTGACACTATTTGATTGCCGCCATAGGGCGAAGGTATACTCATGCAAAATAATTTCCTAGTAGAGTACCTACAGGTGTTCCAAAGAATAAATAAGTTTCAGAGTGCTTAGAATGAAAATGAATACATTATACTGATCACGCAAGTAGTATTATGATTAGGATAAAATGGTAAGGATAGGTAGTAGATGTCATATTAATTCATTCTAGTAAGTATATATTATAATATTGATTACTTATATGGTTTTAAACTAATTACTTAGGTACTATTATTGTACATTTAGTCATTATATTTCTTAAGTTTTTACAAGAAAAAATAGCAAAAAAGTGTTCAAATATCACCCGTTTAATAAATATTGTAGCCACTTTTAAATATACTTGAAACGTGTAAAAAAATTCTACAAAACTAATAAAATAATATAAAAAGCGTAGGTACTTACCTACTAATAAAATAAAAAGCCTGCGATAAGAGTTTTGTATTACTTACCAGCCCGAATATCTCTGAGAGAGATGATGAGAGTAAGTATTTACTAGCTGTGCCCGCGACTTCGTCCACGAGGAATAGTAACTTTGGAGGTATAGTGACGTTCAGGACTTATTTATTTATTTTAAAACTTCTGTCATCAAACATACAAACGAACTCTTCAGCTTTATAATATTAGTATAGATGTACGCCAAAACATTCACTTATATGTAAAGAATAGTGATTGGCACTAATTCTATTTTATTCACGCGTCGCGTCTGTACAAGTAGGTAATATTTAGTGTGTGTTTGTACGCCGCACGCGGCATTGTTTGATTTGCGGCGGCATCCTTTTCATAGAGCCGGCACGTGGCGAGGCGGCGCGGTAAAGCAAGGAAACGTACTATAAATAAAGGAATTATTTTAATTCCAGTCATTTCCAATTGAGCTGTGCTTCGAGTCTAACTTGATAATTGTTTTTACTAATTCTCGTTGTTTTCTAAAAACGTATCACGTGTACAATTTAATATGAGTGACGAAGATTCAAATTATTCTAGTCCGAGTAACGAGAGTTTGAGTCACAGATCTAAAAGACCCAAAAGCAAATTTGAGGAGTTTTTCGAAATAATTCATGCATCCCAAACTGCCTTCTGTAAATTGTGCCAACATAAAAAGATTGAAATAAAAATGAAAAACAGAAACACTTCAGGCTTAAGGAAACATCTAATATCTTTCCACAAAAAGGAATCAGAAATATTTCTTCCTGTTAAACCAAAATTAAGTGGAGATATCACAAGCTTTTTAGTAACCGCTGGAAGTGGACAGGTAAGAATATTTTTTTAACAGTTAAAAGAATTTTAACTCCGCGTAGCTATTCATGCGATACTTTCAAAAACGCCATTAACTTACGTAAGTATTTTTGAGTTAGTGGTGTTTTCACAGTTTTCATCTAGGGGTGCGACATATTAAGTATGTAATTATCGTCTTAAATATTTTTTATAAACACCCATATTTTCAGTTAATCGGCCAGTAACAACTAAGTACTTTATTTTGGTAAATTACAGTACAGTGCAACCTTAATATAACAAATATCAATTTAACGATTTTCTCGATTTAACAACAACAAACCTCCTCCTCTTATACGCTCAAACCTAATAACACAAGATTTATTGTTTTGTTTCAGTCGGAAAACAGCAGTGACAACATCACGACAGCTACAGTTGATTGGGTGGTGAAAAAATATCTTCCCTTCTCATTTTTCAAAGACGAAGCTACACAAGTATATTTTCGACGTATTTGCCCTAATATGGTGTTTCCTAAAAGGTCTACACTTAGAAGGAAAGTCAAAGAGCGATTTGAAGAGCTCCAATTGAATCTCAAGGAACGACTTCAACAATTATCATCTAAAATGTCTTTTACCATTGATGGGTGGACGTCAATTGCTGGTAGGAGTTACTACGGGGTTACTATTCATTATATAGACAACGCATGGAAGTATCAATCTGTAGTTCTTGATTTTATACCATCACGCGGTCGACATACTGGGGAAGATATTGCAACGATTTTCCATGAATGTTTATTGGAATATGGCATAATTGATAAAATACAAGGTATCACGGTCGACAACGCAACTGCAAATACCAAATTCATGTATGAACTGGGCAAACAGCTGCCGCCACACTTTGATTCAGACAATCAACATTTCCGGTGCTTTGCTCACATTTTAAACCTTGGTGTACAAGATTTATTAAAGACCTTAGCATTACACTGTGAGTCTGACACTAACGCGCAAGATCAGCAGTACGAAGACTATGCAGACGAAACTGAGGATGAGGAAGATGAAGAATCTGCACCAAATATTGCTGACTCGCGTACATCTGTAACAAAGTTACGCAGTATTTCCAGTAAAATAAAAAGAAGTGAGATAGTGAAGAAGAAGTTTCAGTCTGCTTGTGAAGCAGCTGGCGTGCCATCAAATCTAAATGCCATTCTTGACTGTCCAACGAGATGGAATTCCACACATGATATGATTGGATTTGGTTTAAAAGTGAGAGCGGGCATTGACATATTGTGCAGTTCTGTCACCGAATTAAATGATTTTCAAATCACAGCTAATGAATGGCAGGTACTCGAAAAATTACATAAATTTCTAATAAACTTTAAACTTTTAAGTACAAAACTTGGTGGAGACAAATATGTTACATTACCGCTAGTCATTGTATCATTCAATCTCTTGCTAGATAAAATTGAATCCATGGTAAAACAGTTAGATGAGAAACCTAATCGATCTGAAGTGGATGAAAGGCTCATTCTAGCTTTCCAAGCAGCTCGAGACAAAATGCTTAAACATTACAAGAAGAGCAACTGGATTTATTGTACTTCTTTAATTTTAGACCCAAGGCATAAGGCTCAGACTTTTGACCTGACAATGTGGGGGAAGCAACTTAAAACAGAAAGTCTGCGCAAGTTCAATGAACTTTATGAAGAATATAAAAGTCTACACTCACTGAACAAATCTCTTGAATTACCAGAAAAAGAAAATAAAGTATGTGATGAAGATGAAGACGTAATAGACTTTGATAAACTCTATGAATGTCCCTCGACGTCATCTGGATCTTGTCTTCAAGGCTTAGTGATAGACGAGTTGGAGGAGTACCTGAGAAAACCAAGAACTGCCAGCTCGGAAGACATTTTAGATTGGTGGAGGACGCATGAGACAGAGTATCCGATTTTATCGAAAATGGCCCGTGATTTTCTCTCAATACCTGCAACTTCAGTACCTGCTGAGAGGTTATTTTCTAAAGCATCATTAGTAATTAGAAAACATAGAAATAGGTTAAGTGATGAGTCAGCCAGATGGTTACTTTGTATTAATTCTTGGTCAAAAAAAATTATATAAAGTATCATAACCTAATGATAAAGCTGTTGATTTGTGTTGTATTTTATTTTTTATTCAAATAAATGATAAATCGTAAACTCTTTTATTAAATTTCTTATAAGTTGAGGGTTCAATCTCTTTCTAGACAGATAAGTATTGTTCTTTAAAATACAGTCAAGTTATTGTAATTAATTTGTTTTTTTACATGTTTTAGCAAATGTAAGCTTATAAATCATAAATGTTTATTAAGAAACAGTTACTTCCATGGAAAACGACATATAGGTCAGTTGATTTTTCGAATTTCTTATCAAATCTTCAGTTACTTATTAATCTGCTTGATCTTTACTATGGCTATGTTAATTCAAGCTCACAATGTTCCAATTCTAATACGTTTTTCTAAGATTTAAAGTAAACTTTAATAAATAGTAATAGACTAATAGGTAATTGCAAGACTTGCAAGACTCTTGCTGCAAGACCAAGACCAAGACCAAGACTGGGAGCGCAAGACCAAGACCAAGACCAAGACCAGGTGTATTGGCGCAAGACCAAGACCAAGACTGGCTAAGTCTCGTCTTGTTCTTGCATTTGGGCAACACTAGCTGTAACCGAGTACTGAGCGGATTCGATCAAGATACTTGAGCCTAGCTCGTACTGATGGATCTCTCTCAGTAATTGAATGTACCCATGTTCTTACTGAAATATATACACTAGTCAGTCACTGATATAGTTTTATTACTATTCCTCAAACTGCGTTACCCTCCGACCTACCTCAGGCAGGTACCAGGCTTCAGGGCAAGCCGTCGCACGAATGTGCAGAGTATCTCTGTACATTTAATGGTCCTTCGAGAGCCGGATACGTAAGGATTTATCCTGGCGTTCTGCTCTAGCGCATTGGTACCTGAGGAGGAGTACAGTGTATATAGGTATAGTACTCCCTGACGATGCCGGTAACTCGGTCGGAAGGGAAGGGTCGCAAAGCTCCGTCGATGACGAACCCGGCGCCCGCCTGCTAGTACGACTGTCACAACGACGGTTGGAACCAGGCCGGTGTCGGAAGTAGTTTGCGAGGGGCCGCCGGCGACTATGGTAGAGTCCCACGACACGGCCACGCCGAGGTCGGACTATAAAAAAGTTATAGCAGTATCCCGTGCCGAAAATAGTGGCATGGGGTCAACTCGCTCTATAGCGAATATCGGCCTTGCTTCCGCCGCCGCGACGGTGCCGATCGGGTCGTCGTATCGACGCCCTGAGGAGCCCGAAGTGGTGCGGGACCTTGGTATAGTAGAGTCCCACGACACGGCTACGCCGAGCTCGAACTATAAAAAAGTAATAGCAGTATCCCGTGCCGAATATAGTGGCATGGGGTCAACTCGCTCTATAGCGAATATCGGCCTTGCTTCCGCGGCCGCGACAGTGCCGATCGGGTCGTCGTATCGACGACCTGAGGAGCCTGAAGTGGTGCGGGACCTTGGTATAGTGGAGTCCCACGGCACGGTTATGCCGAGGCCGGACTATAAAAAAGAAATAGCAGTATCCCGCGCCGGTTATCATGGCAAGGGGTCAACTCGCTCTAAAGCGAAATCTTATAGAATAGCGAAGGCTAAGCAAAATTTACTACGCCTTCAAATAGAGCTAGCCACGGCTAGAGTCGCCGAGCTAAAAGCCGAAGATTCAGATGAAGACGTCATGGACAGTATCTCTGAATATAGTAAAACAACAATAGATACTCGTGTGGATTAGTGGCTGGACAATCAAACCCCGCCAGCTGTAATAGTCAATTCACAAGGTAAGCTGTCTCAAGATAATTTAGTGAAACAAGAACTTTGCGTCCGACAGCCGCCTCTACCTCAAACACAGTTAGTATCGGCGGGAGTCTGCGTGCCTGCTAATCAGCCAGACTTCAGTGAGCTAGCGTCCGCTATCACGCTAGCAGTTAAAGCCGCACAGCGCCCAAAGTTTATAGAGCTGCCCTACTTTCTTAACGGAAGTCATCAAGAGTGGTTACCTTTACGAGCTGCTTACTACGAGACCGAAGCCCTGTTCTCGCAAGTTGAGAACATTAATCGCTTACGAAGAAATTTGAAAGGGAAAGCTAAGGAAGCGGTCGAAGGTCTACTAATAACCAACGCACACCCATTAGCTGTCATGAAGACTTTAGAGACCCGATTCGGAAGACCAGAATTTATAGCTATGGTTGAAATGGACACACTACGAGGATTATCACGTCTCACTGAGTCACCAAGAGATGTGTGTATATTCTCCACTAAAGTGACGAATGTAGTGTCTACACTTCGAACATTAAAGTGCTCTCACTTCATGCACAATCCCGATATAATGATGACGATGGTGGACAAGTTAACTCCAACTATGCGTTATAGATTTTACGACTTCGCAGCTACACAACCCATAGAAGATCCTGAATTAGAAAAGTTTGAGAAATTCTTACAAAGAGAGGCCGACTTATGCGGCAGATATGCGCAGCCTGAATATGTCACGCCGTACGCCGTTACGCCGCGCCCTACAGTACAACAGAGACGTCCGCAGACCATCCACACAGTAATAGAAAGACCACTTAATAGTATATACAGTCCACATAATAGTATAGAAAGTGCACATAATAGTATAGAAAGTGCACATAATAGTATAGAAAGTGCACATAATAGTACAGAAAGTCCACATAATAGTATAGAAAAGTGTTGGTTGTGTGATGTACCGGGACACAAAATAGAAGATTGCCGAAAGTTCCAACAGGAAACAGTAAATAGAAGGTTGGAAATAGCGAAAGCTCGAAATATGTGTTATCGATCCTTACATAATAGAGATAGAACCCACAAGTGCCCGAAAATAGTGTGCAGTATAGATAGTTGCAAGAAAACGCATAACAATCTGTTACACTATGAAAAGAAAAATAGTGATAGTATAGAGGAATTACAAACAATCAATAACATCAACCTTGTGTGGTCACAGACGTCAGATGACAACAAGAAAATAGATACCTACGTCTGATAAACAAGATTTCGAAATAGATTTAAATTGCATCATAGACAATAAAATAGAAGAAGAGTACACAGTCAATAGCAGACCACTGACTCATGTCTCAGTCAGTGAAGAAGTTCCTGAAGCACTCACCCCAAACCACTCTCTCCTTGGTGGGCCTGGGCGAGTGCCAATCCAAGGCGACTTCACCGAGATGGATAAAATCTCATCATCGAGTTGGCGAGCTTCGCAATGGCTGGCAGATATCTTCTTGTCGAGATGGCTGCGCGAGTATTTACCCGAGCTGCAACACCGGCAGGAGACACACACACACGGACGAGGCGCTTCAATCCAGCTGGGAGACTTGGACAACATGTGGGCCAGAAGCAGAGTCATCGCGGTCTACCCCGGACCAGGCAAAATAGTGCGCACCAACGACATCAGAGCTAAGGGAGGTGTGTTGCGCAGGCCGGTGCGAAAACAGATAGTTCTACCTATAGACATAGACCCGGCACCAGACGAGGATGCGCCGGATATAGTGTGCGCTATAGACATTGACCCCGCACCAGACGAGGGTGCGACAAGTCGCACGGCGGGAGAATGTGCGGGACAGATAATACCCAATACATTTAATTTGTGTTTAGTTTATACTAATCGATACGAAAGTAATAGTTTTAATTTAGTTCTTTAACTTACAACATTGATTCCTTAACTTGTAACATTGTCCGTCTCATGTCAATAAATAGAACGAACAAAGAACGAAATAATATCCAAAGAGAATTTTTAACTTCGATATAGAATTGTCCTTGACCATAGAGATTACAACGGAAATTGTATCTTTAACTTTTAATTAGTGAAATTGATTTATATAGTTTATTAATAGATTGCCGTGTGGTGCCGGCTTAAGAATAGTACCACCCCATCTCTTCCCGTGGGTGTCGTCAAGGCGACTAAGGGATTTCACTCCGGAGGACGGGCAGCAGCGTCCTCTGCGTACTTAAAGCCTTACTGCGATCGCCAACCCGCTCGCCAAGCGTGGCGATTATGGCAATTACCCCCAGGATCTACTGGGGAGACCCGTGCCCAGCAGTGGGCCATCATATGGGTTGATATGAAGATATGAATAGTGAAATGTAAAATAACAAAGTGATTTATGAGACATTTTCACTTATCTTTCGTGCCTTAGATACTAAGTTTGTATAATTCTAAATTCATTGTCGTAATTAGTTCAGCGACAAGACACTAAAAACTTGTCTCTGAGGTCGCGATGTTTTTTGATTATAATTCCATTAATTGTTAAAATTACGTGTAAATAGTATTGTTATTACACTTCTATATGGTTATACAATATCTCTAGCACAATAGCTCTTAGTAATATTGCATTGTTTAGCCGTAATTTGTAATTGAAATCTGATAGGCACGGTATGTACGCGCCTTAGAACATTCCTATTGGTCAGAATTGTATATAATGTAATAGCACTGTTGCCAATTTAGTGGATTTACCCCAAAATTTAGGGAGAAATAAGTGGGGTAGCGGTATTTACCCGACTTCGCAAGAAGGAGGGTTATGTGTTTTAAAGACTTTTTTTGGGGAAAACCAGAGTAGTCTATATCAGTCAAAGTCCATAGCAACGGCACGCGAGCGAATCAATGTTGACCGCTCGCGCATGATTGGTTTTCATTCAGGAATGTTAAAATTAGTGATAATCATTTTATGGGTTTTTTATAATAATTTAGGGAATTTATAAATATAGGGTTGACAACATTGCTAAAAATAAATTGACCAATAGCGACAGGTTATTTCGATTTAGATGGTGTATCCGGACTATACTATAGGAATTAACGGTTTTTCGACGGGTATAAATACAGCTGTAGCCGAGTACTGAGCGGATTCGATCAAGATACTTGAGCCTAGCTCGTACTGATGGATCTCTCTCAGTAATTGAATGTACCCATGTTCTTACTGAAATATATACACTAGTCAGTCACTGATATAGTTTTATTACTATTCCTCAAACTGCGTTACCCTCCGACCTACCTCAGGCAGGTACCAGGCTTCAGGGCAAGCCGGCGCACGAATGTGCAGAGTATCTCTGTACAATACTTATGTCGCAACCCTATTTCTGGCGCACCTGCAACACTCATAAGGCCTTTTTAACCTCCTTCCTCTGTGGGGAAGCCAAATATGACTTTAACCTACTCCTTTATTTTGTGGAGCTGTCAAATATTTTATTGATTGACCAGTTGGTCTAGTAATTAGTGACGTGTAGAAATCCAACCCACATTCTCTAGCCTAACAGTCGGGCTGTTAGGTTCGGTTAGTCTTTGTACTTTGTGGTCGTGACTTGTATGTTTGTAAAGTCCCCCGCGTCACGGGACTTTTTTTTTAATTATACTACGGACCGAAGAGACGAGCGGGTCGTCGCCCATAACAGTATCAGCGTCACCCAAAACCTTGTTTGACAAATATCTGAATCATAAAAAAGTTCATAAGTCTCATTTGTCCAGTAACTACACTTGCTACAGTCCTCCAACCGAATCACAGTGATGTGTTAACATCACCAGGGGCGGATCCAGGATTTAAATCTGGGGGACGGGGGGGGGGGCACGAGAGGCAAATGACAGTGCAGGATCTAACATGTTTACGTCGGGGTCGGGGGGACATTACGGGGAGTGCCTAAAAAAACCTGGAGTGGGGTCACAAGACGCAAAAGGGCAAAAAATTCGGTACCTGCTTGAGACCCTGTCCCCCCCCCCCTTAGATCCACCTATGAAAATCAATATTTCGCGGAAGAATAATTGACTATTGTGGTATCCACCAAGACGCTGGCTTAACCAAATATAAAACAACAAACATACCTGAGTGTCCTTCTTCTGGTCCTGATGCTGTTGTCCATCCCTCTTCAACATATCCAGATAGACATGAGGCGGTTGTGGCGCAGGCGCATACATCAAGTTGGCATGGTGTGGGGTGTGAGGCGTGTGGGGTGTGTGGGCATGGTGGGCGTACAACAATGGCGGGGGACGTTCCCCTACAACCACACCGGATGTAGGCATAGCGTAGTAGGTCGATGTGACTTGCTGACCGCCGACGTTTGATCCATATTGAGATGGCTCTGTAAATATAATATGTTATTAACTGTTTGGATATCATTTTTCTGCTACAATATTGGTGCCAATTATAACTTTTAAACTTACGCGTTGCATTATAAATACAATTTGACACGGGAATTTGAAATTTGACCTGACATTTCGACCGGGTTACACCGACAGTCAGCTTGTGACCACGGTCGGTGTAACCCGGTCGAAACGTCAAGCATAAGGTAAATACTTTACCTAGATTAAACGCGTTTATTCCCGTGTCAAATTATATTTATAATATTGGTGCCATTGATGTAAATAGTTAAAAACTTTTGATTTTCTAACGGCAGGTCTCAATAATGTATCTACCGTTAACTGTTTGTTAAATAACTAACTCTAGTAGCGGAACTTACATTCATGCCGTCTATAGTTATCGAAACATCTATTGACGGTTATCAAAATGTTTATCTTGATAAAAGTATTTTTCAAAATTTTGATTGCTTAACTAGGTCTGTCATCTATACAGTATGTATTTTTATTCCTGTCCGACCCGTTAATGTGTTGTTAGGTATCATGTTCCCATTCGATTTGTCTTTTTTTTATTTAATGAAAATATTTTAATTTATTGAAGTCTTATGGGAAAACATGTGGCGGCGGAAAAGATTATTTTGATTGTAAAGAGGCCTAATACAAACAATGTTGATAAAAAATCTTGAAAATTTACGCATTTCGACGAAATTAGGGTTCTAAATTCCTGGATTTTAAAATTCAATAAAAAATCCATCACCATTATTATTACAATACCACGCCCCTTTGGGGTCGGACAGGAATTAATTTTATTATCACGTTGTATATTATCTGTATTCGTAATAACTATTAGGTAGTGTTGGAGCGATTTTATTTACTCATGGCGTTACCAATACTGTAGCTTTGGTTTAGTACAGAAGAAGTTTTTTTAGATTTTAAGTTAGAATAAAGACGACACGATCATGCATGTTAGATAGCTCTAGCTCAATTTTAATTAAGATATTAATGACGTAGTATGATAAAAAAAAAACATTTTTTTTTGCAGTGGTTATAGCTAGAAATATTTTAATATAGATGCTAGTGTTTATGGCGACAAAAATCCACTAAAAATTCTATAAAGTAGAAAAAAAATAGACGTTAAAATTCGGTGTAATTGTTATGTTTGTGCTATACAGGGTGTAACTTCGTTTAAGTATTTAGGTACAGGCGATTATTATGTAAATATAAGTGACATCAAAAACCTTTAGATTTATATTGAAAGTACAACGCCTAAAGATTTTTGATGACTCTTATATTTACGGAATAATTACTTGTAAACACTTAACGATTACTCTGTATACATAATACAAAGAACCGGAGGACGAAGGCTTCACCACTGAATTTATTAATTTGTTGTGGCAAAAAAAACAGTATTACAATTTTAAAGAAAAAATAAACTGTATTATTATAACACTGTCACCATAAAGTTGCTTATATGTCATAATTTACTATAACAGTAACATAACATTACATTCGCAAAGCACTATTATATACTTCAATAAAATTGACTACGTCACTAGTTTCTTAACAGAAACGAACTCATAAAATAGTAGATATAAAATATGAGATAACTAAAACTAGATGATAGTGATTTGAAGAAAAGATAGATGTTAGATGATTAGTGCAGTTAGAGAAACAACAAATGACAACGAAAAAAAAATGTTATGAGTAAAATATGAAAATTAAAATTAAACATTACAAATAAAAGTGTATGTGCACACCCTATAACTTGTTTTAATTGATTTTAAATAATCTTTATTCATTAAAGAGTATTTTAAATGTTGGCAGTGTGATTAAAAAATTAATGACCTATCACTTGGCGCCTTAATTGGCAGTTTTTGAAAATTGATGCCTTTTAAAAATGATGATAGGAACAAAATAACGGTATTTTAATTTCTATTTTTCACAATATATTGTTCATTATAAATGATGTACAAATTCTATTACAATAAGAAAACCAGTTTCACTTTTTTTAAATGTATTATAATTGTAAGGTTCTAATTTCAAAAACTACTTACGTACTTTTTGACCCAAAGGGGCAGAGCAGTAACCCTGTCATGAGTATATAATGCAGACAATTTTAACGCGAATGAAACCTATTTGCTAGCTATTAAAAAGTTAATTCTAGATAAATATTCAATTAGATTATATTTTTGTGCACGCTACACTTTTATTCACAAAAACACAGACATAACACAAGCAGGGTGATGTAATGAGAAGCGAGTGTTGCACCTATCGTGAATTCAACTCACTGTTCCATAGCACTGCTCGGGCCATCTGACGGCCCATGCGACCATCTTCGACCTCTGCAAATACAAATTAACACATACATGACATACATAAATACTTTTTGTAATTTTCAAAGCATTTCTCTGCAATTTTTTATATGAACTGTGGCTTAAAACTTCGAGATAATGAATTTGAGCTTAGTTCAGTTGAAAATTATCCCAATATGAGTTATATGGCACAATGTCACAGTTGAAAAAAAAAATCTTGTTGAGGCTATTTATAAATTATGTTACAATCTAATTAAATTTAAAAAAAAGTGTGACATTAAGTGACAAGGGGAAGGTGTGAATCATAAGACTTTGTGACGTCACTATTGTAAATAGTCACGAAAATGTGTCCCTTCTACAAGGATGGGAGGAATTCAAAAGTCATGAAATTCGAGCAACATAATTTATAGATGGCTCCATATAAGGCATATTGCGGATGCAGCTTTTACGCATTCGCAGATGCTAATGCGGATTTTTTGGATGGAGATGCATATGTCCAGATTGATGCGGAAGCTCCGCAATTGCCAACTTACCGCAATAAAAAATATTCGCAACTTCCAGATGTGAAAGCACATTGTTGTGTGACATTTTACTTGAGCTCTCTAATGTGTGTCTACGGATATCAATAAAAATTGAGACTTTTCTCAATGAACGGTCAACCATTTAACATCTACATCCGCATGAAAATTCGCATTGATTATTGCAGATGCGGATGCTGGTGTCCATATCGATGCGGAAGATCCGCAATAGCGGATGTGAATATTCCCAACATTTTCTAACTATATAAAAACATAACTTACTGTGATCGGGATATACAGGCTGATGTTTCATAGGAGGTTGATGCAAACGATGAGCGTAGAGTGCGTAGTTCGGCGACGGGCTGCGCGTCCTCTTCACCCCGGACTGTATCGGACCACGCACTATGGTCTGCTGTTGTGGAAACAACATGTTTGAGTGCTTATGCTTAAACAAAGGAGAATAATACGATAACACGTGCAGGTATATATGTGAAAGTGATGAGTGAGGTTATTACAGCAAGTTAGAACAGAAACTAGTGGTACAATTATTGCATATTTCAAAGATAGAAAAATTTGAAGTCAAGACCCAGGAATCAAATCCGAGACTTCCGTATTTCAAACCGGGGTCGGAATCGAAACATCTAAACGGGACTATGTTACTAAACCTCAAATTCTTCTATCCTTCTTGCACGCGAATCAGGCTCTCTGTAACGAAGCAATAACAAAGGCCGTAATAGTTCTCATAACTATCGGCTAGATGGCGCAAGCGAGGGCCCGACTCGCGACTTTCAAAAATACAATTATGGCATTAAAGTAAATGGCAAGAAATGCCTATAAAATTACTATAAGAAACTAGTGGTGCTAATACCTGGTAAAGAGTTATATAGTTAAAGTACGGGAGACAACCAGCTATTTGTCTCTTGACTGGAAAGAGAAAGAAAACCGCAGTACCTTATTATCTCTTTTAACTAACGCATGCGCAATAAGTGCAGAAAAAACAGCTTGTTTTGATTGTCAAATTGTTTGATTACAAGCGGCTTTTTAGGGTTCCATACCCAAAGAGTAAAAAAGGACTCTATTACTGTCCGTCCGTTTGTCTGTTCGTCTGTCACCAGGCTGTATCTCATGACCCGTGATAGTCAGACAGTTGAAATTTTCACAGATCATGTATTTCTGTTGCCGTCATAACAAATACAAACAGAATAAAATTAATATTTAAGGGGATCCCGTCAGTAAAGCCAATAAGCTACAGTAGTTGTACAGTTAAAGCACATTGTGATAACTAAAACAGCCGGCGGGTCTGCAGGTGGGCAGCGGGTGGGCGGACCCGAATCGCGGTCGCTGAGTCGGGTCCCACCACCCGCTGCGTCGCACTCCGCAACCCCCGCACGATACCCATCTGTATCTCATAGTTGTTAGACTGTGGATCAAGTGTCCAATAAATATTGGCTGAAAATTTATTAAGAATGCCACCATCTCTTAAAAAAAAGCAAATGGAAAACTTTAAAAATAAGGTGTGCTGCACAAAAAACTACCAATTGTTCAAAATAATATGAAAAAAATAATAAGTAAATAGGTCATTGTTGTTAAATATATAGGTATTCATTGTAAAGTCACGAGATTGATTTATTAAGATTGATACCATAGCCGTACAATCAATCAGTCAACAGATTCAACTTTTTAGAGCCTAGAATGAATAGAACAATTGTTTTTTTTTTTTGAGAAAATTAAATTAATTAAATAATCAATAAATCAAATCTCGTGCGGTTTTATTAGATGTCTATTGCTGAAACCTTGCATGTACATTGCATACCAAAAGTCTGCAATAATTACTTTATCAAAGGCCAGCATTCTACCGAGCTGCTATACTGTCTATTCTACCAAGTATTTGCAGCCTACAAGATGAATAAAGAATAAGTGTGTAGGTACATGGGAAGAGGTATTATGACAGTAATCACATCACACAAACAAATTTATGCTAAAAGATAAACAATAACATATAGTGAAATACAGGTGAAATACCATGCATATATTTGTGCAGTGTAGAACATAGCATTGAAAATTCCGAAAAAAAAAAAAAGATTAGAATAGACAAAATGCATTTTTTTCACATGTTGCGTGGAAATATTAAAAGAAATTTAGAATTGTTTTATTGGAAAGTTTCAAGGAAATTTTGTCAGAGAATATTTCAAGTTTTTTATAAAACGGAAAAATACAAAAATCCGGGAACATTTAAGGTTTTTTTTAGGTAGTGATTGGTTATGAGAAGTGTGCCGTAGGGTATACCTATAATTTAATAAAACCATCTACTATGATAATACGTATTAATGAAAAAGAAGGCCAGGCTAACCTAACCTGGCTCGAGCCGGCTAGGTCAGTTCTCAATCGCGTGACAGATTTTGTTACAAAATCACGTTGTAGTGTGTTATCTCGTAACTATTGAATAGACGTTATTGGGCGTATTGTAGCGTTATTGTGCAGTGCATTACTTATTCCATTTATATTAATTTAAACTGTAAATACTGTCGCAGACTTTAATGCCCCGCATTAAACGCTGCATCTGCGATCATTGTCTGAGCCAGATGCAGGCTCACAGAAAAAATCCAATACTGGCTCCCTTTTTCATTAATATCTATGTATTTTCATAATGGACATAAAGGACCATTCGTTTCATAAATTATATATGTACCCTACTCCACACTTCTCATAAGATTGCAATACGAAATCTAGGGCCTATAATTCCATAGCTACCTCAATAGTTGAATAAAAACATGAAATGTTGCCGGTTTTTTCGTATTTTTCCGTTTTTTTTGTTTTATTAACAAAAAACTTGAAATATTCCCTGACAAAATATCCTTGATATGTTGTGTTAGAAAAAGGATTTTTTCTGCTTTTTTCAACGCTAGTTGAACATGCAACTATGGCGTAAAATCAGGAGGCTTATAATAAACAAGTTCCTTTTTTTATTATAAAAGACGACTCCTGCAGTAAAGTACAAGCCCTGTGTCGCAGGGGACTTTACAAACATACAAGTCACGGACACAAAGTACATCCAGACTCGGAACAACAATTTGGGATCACACAAAGTGGTGTCCCGTGTGGTGTCTCTGCATTTATGGTCATAAACTTAAAAACATCACAATCAATTTGAAATGTGCACAATGAATTCATAATTCACAAATACGCGGGCGTATTTGTAACTCTGCAATTGGACTTCATATTTTAAGTGTGGTTTAAAACACCAGTAAATTAAACTAACTAGATATGCAATATTTGGTTAATCTTAGTAACACACCTTGGGCATCAAATGAGTCGTAAGTGGCGGTGGACGTCCCTGTGAGGATTGTGGTTCGCCCTGACCAGTGGAAGCAGACATTGGGAACATTGGTACCTGGATGTTGCCCATCTGCATCTTCATTGGCTGCATCTCGCTGGAAGTAATACTTCTGTTAATGTCTAGGAACTTGTGGTTTATGTAACTTTGGGCATTTGTGGCTATGAATGGGGATGTTTAGGAATTTCAGGACTATAAAGTAGATGGAACTAAAGGCAATGAAAGAATGTGGTAAACATTTTTCCAAATTTTCTTTTGTAAAGATCTATTTTCTTTATTACTAAACTAATTCTCCCTGTACATACACAATTAAATGAAACCCAATGCTTAGTTAACATTTCAGGTATAGTCTGCCCCCTGATACAAGTCAGCTGTAGTCTTGCTCAGCAATCCTATTATTTCCTCAGTGGCTATATATACAATAAAATTAATAAAGAACTCAATATTTATCACATGCTAAAACAGAAATGTAAAATAACCAATACTAATTGGCTGCTAAGTCTGGACTATGATCAAAAAGAATAATTTTTAAAAACCATTGATTAAATATCTCAGACAAACCATACACCTCATGCATTCACACACTTAGGTACACATTTCCACACACACTTACACATTTCCACACACACAGACATACACCTGCAAAACATTCACTTTCAATTATTTCTCTCTCGAATACACTGGTATGTACATTTAAGACTACCATAACTTACCTTGCACAATTGTAAAGAAGGGAGGCTGGAGCTCTGTCATACAGGTTTCGAACCTACTACAGACTATCCAGCTCCCACAAAGGTTTTATGTTACTAAATTGTAAGTTATTTAATGTAACACAACATTAACATGTTTAAGAGGAATAAATTATATTATTATTTTCTCATCACAATTAAAAAATAACAGTTAAAAAATTATAAAAAGCATTCAAATATGTTAATAAATTTTATAGACAAAACTCTGTGTCGCTTAGACACAGGATTTCGTAATTGTGGCAGTCATCAGTGCAATTTAATAAAAAATATGGATAAAACAACAGAAGCTCACTAAATATTTACATTTATAAATGAAATGAAATTGACAACTTTCCCATACTCACTTAGTTTCCTTCTGTTGCTGTCTCTTTCTAATTTCATCTTCATTCAGCACCTTTTTGAGTTGCATGAACAACTGTTGTTTCTCTTTCTCTAGTTGTTTTAGTTTCTGCTCCAATTGTTCAATTTGTTCTTTTGTTTCTTCTACAAATTATGTTGAAAAGACAAAATTTGTACACATTAATACTCTACCTTATGTAAGTTTTATTTTTGTTGTTAAAGAAATTGTTTTTATTCATGTCATATTTCAATATTAGCAAAAATATGAAATAAGCTGAGATATATGATACATACCGAGAGTCATGACATCTTGTCTCTCTCTTGCTTCCCGCTCCTTACGTAGCCTCTCTTCCTCAACTTCTGCTTCATATTCTGAAATAATAGGAGGTGTAAGAATTAAATTCAATGCTTCAGCAACACGGGAACTATTCATAAGGGCAGGAATTGTTGTGTATTTACAACACAATGGGATCAAAAAAAGGTTTGCAGTCAGCCAATTGAGCAATACTACTAAATTCTAAAACCCTTCTTGGCTTTTCATGATTTCGAAATAGAATTTATATTGACACCATTGAAGAAATTGATTAACAAAAATTTAGGTAAGTACATTACAGAATGTTTGTTTACTTGTCAACAGTAATCTGTAGACAAGTAAACAAACATTTTACACAAGTAAATGACAACTTCTAGATGTTGTTGGCTGATGGTAGATTTTGGGCACTTCTAACAGGGGATTACAAATAAGTACCTAACAGTAAAATAGAATTCGATGTGTATCATTGATGGGTTCATTTATTCTTCACCCTAAGTTAGGTACCTATATTCAAACACTGTTTTCTTAAACCTACGCATTGATACAAAAACAGACCAGAACACCATAAGTACAAGTACCTTCTTTCTTTCGTTGTCTTTCTCGTATTATATACCGCTTCAATGCACTGCACATCTTTTGTTCTCCTTCATTCTGCTCCTCGATTGAAGATGAAGTTACAGCAGGCATCTTAGAGCCTTCATCAAATCAAGTTCTCCAAAGTTTTTATACAAATATTGACGGTTCATAAAATGGTCGCTATGACTATTACATGCCCATGATGAATGATATTAATACCAATTCTCGGACTGCAAGTTGCCCCTGTTGAACATAATAATTCAGTTTAGCGCAATCTACGTCTCTGATTTCCAATAACCGTATTTATTTCTTACAAACAATGAGATTACCATAACTACTGTCATGACATGTCAAATCACAGAACAAACCCCTGATCTGCTGACGAACCTTATTATGGTTTTGACAGATAACGCCGTAAATGTTGACATCTGCATGAACCGTCTATGTTTCCCAATATCTTGCTCAACTATTAGTCCACAGAGTACATTTGGACGTATTAAAATGAAAACGTTCCAACCCACACGACATTCAAATTGAGTAATCTTAATTTTAAGTTGAAAAGAGTAATGTTCAGTAACAGACCAATATTTCGCAAATCTGGTAATGAGAGTCGTTAATAGGTTTTTTTTTTCTCTATTTTAAGTAATTAAACACTTACTTATTTACATCACATCATCAGATAATTGGTAAAATAAGCCATAGAACGTTTTTAATTAATTGCATTTTGCTTCAGGCAGTTACAGAATGATTTTCTCAAAAGTGTTCCAAATATTTGAATAGCAGAAATAAAAGGTTTGCCTTGTCATTTAACATGAATATTTTACTAAAAATTATAAACTTACTCGATCCTAACCTTTCACAATTTCAACTTCTTGCTAATAGTAAAAAGTCTGTTTAAATAGTCGATTTAAACAGAGTTTTCACTTTAATAGATACCTACAAGAGGTGAAACATGCATTATTGTTACGTATTTTAATATCGTGGATAAGGATTATAGCCAAAATAAATCAAACACAATCATAATCAGCCATAATTTTTTAATATTGTGCAAAAATAAACGAAAAAAACTTCTACAAAAATGAAAAAACTTCTACAAAAATGAAAAAACTTCAACAAAAATGAAAAAACTTCTACAAAAATGAAAAAACTTCTACAAAAATGAAAAAAACTTCTACAAAAATTAAAAAACTTCTACAAAAATTAAAAAACTTCTACAAAAATGAAAAACAAAACACTTAAAATTGCAAACAAGTAACAAAATTTACTCCTCATCTGAATGTTCAACTTCAAAATCAGGAGTTGTGCCTAATCCATCTACATCATCTAGGACGTTAACATTTCCTTTGAGGTTTTTATAAAAATGTAAGCAATCTCTTGGAATGAAGAGGTACAACGATCTCAGATCATCCAATTTTACTTGGGCGATCTCTTTTCCATTGGGATATAGCGGACACAACAAACTTTCGTTTATAGGTAAGACTTTGCCCTTCATCTTTTTTTCAATACTTATTTCTTCTGAACCTTCTGCAGTTTTGATAAATAACGAGTGTAGTTTTTCTTTTCTCAATAATATTTCTTTAATTTTCAACCAATTTATTTTATTTTTGTCAACAGAAACTTTTCTATTCACGATGTTTTTTTCTAATTTTTGTGTCCCCAAAAAATGCTGAGTTTCCATCTTCTTTACTATTAGAGGATTCTTAATTCTACAATTTTTTATTACATTTATATAATCATCGGCAGTGTAGAGTCTCGAATGCAATTTTAAGCTTGTTTCTATTTTAGAAAAATCTGTATCATTAGGCAGAAATGTGTGCCCTGGTTGTAGATACTTCAATGTGATTGTTTGCAAAGTGGGATGACTTTCCAGAACAGCCTTCAACAACAGAGTGATCTTTATGTTGCGATTTTGGCCACCACATGAATCGCTCCACAGAACTAAATGTTTAACCTCTTTGTTCAAAATGTTTTTTATGTAATAAGCCAAACAGGACCCTACCTCCTGGGCTCCTCTGCCAGCTTCGCCCTCTACCCATACAAAACAATATCCGGTATTCGTAGAACCCGCATGAACCCCACAATTGTAAAACCATAATTGCCGTTTGTAGAATGCTAAGTTAGTAGGGATTCGAGGCAACGGTAAGGTCTTCTCTAAGTCATACGTTAGGCACTAATATATTTCGTTGTTTTTTGCAATAACCATGTCGTTTCTCATCATTGTTCTTAAAGTTTCTGCAGTTTTTAAATGATTGTCTTTTTCTTGTAGCAAACATGTTTTGGTTTCATCTGACGTGCAGCATTTTATTTGAACAGCCAATCTATCACATATGTTGCACGTATCTTTCTTGAGAGGTTTGCACTTTAAATTAAATTTGGTCAAAAATATATTTCTAAATACGTTAAATTGAACACTTTTCCGGCTTTCTCCATATGACTCCTTGAATTCTTCCAAATAAAAATTATAAAGTTTTCTTTGTGTCATTCCAGGCTGTAAATATTGTTTGTCACCGTTATTTTCTCTCCTGTAGTGGGATTCATATTTAGGGATCTTGTTGATAAAATTGGAAATAAAATCCACATCTTCTTGCGGTGTCTTGTTCCAGCCACCTCGCTTGCCTCTTAGATCTTTTACGCTTCCTTCACTAGAACGATTTTTTCGGAGACTGATAGTTAATTTTTGGTTAGAGATTTGCAAATTTTTAGTAAACATATCTTTGATTCCTTAATTTAGAAATCGTCTGTTTATGCGTGATTTATTCATTAAGTTTGAAAGTATCGATACCACATGATATCGATACTTATTGCGTGCTTTGTATCTTAGAAAATTGTTCGATTTGCTCAAAGAAGACTTACAAAGCCTATTGTGCATCTCATGCATTCATACTATGTACTAAGAACAACACTATTTACTATAAAATGACACTTTAGATTTTTGACTCTGCTTTATTTTCTCTATGGTGTTATCCATATTAGGTCTGTGGATCCAACTAGTTAGTACTTGAATCACTTTATGATTTAACCTAGAGCAGAAATAAATTTCACAAAAACATTCCTTGCTTTTTAGAACGTTTTTGTGAATTTAGCCTTAAAGGGGTGCCTTTTATAATGTATTTCTCTAAAACGTTCCAGTCTACTTGAAACGTTTTTCTGAATTAGATATAAATGGATTTAGATTTCACGAAAACGTTCTAGGCTGATTGGAACGTTTTTGTGAAATGCTTTTATTAATTACATGTATTTCTCAAAAGTGTTCCAAACTGCTTAGATCATTTTCGTGATAGTTATAATGTAAACAATATCAAAAATATAATTGAACAAAAACGTTTCAAGTAACTTAGTTCATTTTAGGGAAAAAAAAAGAAAAGCCACGCCATAGAAAACAAATATGTCAAAATGGTTTCAAACAGGTTGGAACACTTTTGTGTTTTTTAAATTCAGACCGTTCATATGTATGAGTTGGAACCCTATCGTTACTTTTACCCCTACAAGCAAGATATCGTAGAACCTTTTCGATATATGAAAGAACCATGCTCACTGACCTCATTGGTGTAGCTAACTCATTTTTGGACATGTTGTGGGTTGGAACGTTTTCGTTTTAATACGTCCATTTGTTTAATGCGCTTATTACACTACACTAAATCAGGGACCCTGAATCCTTTTAAAGAGAGTGTAATAAGAGTTAGGGCCCTAATTCTCTAACAAATTTTCAAGGCCACCTCGATTATGGGCCCTGATTCAGGGTAGTGTAATAGCCGTTTAAATCATCGATGAATAGACCGCGCCATCCGCGACACGCTTTGCAGTTAATATTTACTTTTTAATTGAAAGCAATTAAAAAGTAAATATTAACTGCAAAGCGTGAAAAAGAGAAAAATCTCGTGCGGCCTTTGACAGGTATTTCCTCTTTCTAGAGAGTGGTTAATTTTAAGAGGTTAAGGTGCCGTCCTGGTCTCTACGTCAATGATTTTTTGCTCTTCCAAGGGAAAGGGATTGCTCGCTTCTGTCTGGTTCTGTGCAATGTGCATAACGTTGACGTATGGACCTGGACTGCGCCGTTTCCTCACAAAATTGACCACTCTAGAAAGGGATAACGATATTTTGTGGACATTATATACTGTCAAAGAGACAGGATCACACTGCACTCACTCATAAGACCGTAGGCAAATTTTTGTTAGTTCCGGCTAACAAAAGTTTGAATACGCAGGTACATACATTTAGGTTAGAAGCACACGCTCGCCGCACGACCGCGCAAGGGTGTACATGGCCTAACGGCCTACACTTAACACCTCACAAAAATAAAAAGGATCACACGAGTTTTTGTCTCTTTCACGGTTTGCAGTCAATAATTACTTTTATTTAATTGAAAGGAATGGCGCGGTCCAGGTCTACACGCCAATGGTGCATAATCTGTCAGCCTGACAGAGCTGACATACCCCCCCCCCCCCCTCCTTTACATATATCATCTGTTAGCCCCCCAGACCCCCTGTGGTTTTGTTCTGTGATAAAATTCGGTACCTAGGTAGCAGTTTCCAGGCAAATTTTAAATTAGTGCTATTCATTTGTAACATACAAATTTGTGTATTTGAGCCAGTGTTTTGAACACCCTCAATCGTACAATGGACGGACCTTCAGGACCTAAAAAGAAACTAAAAACCGTAAGTGAAACCCTTTGCTTATTTTATTTTGAGTTAAATGTCTACGTTTGATAAAATTACCGTTAGCAAGGTGGCTCGATACATCGAAAAATGGTAGAAAACCGATTTATTTGGAACAAATAATCATAATATTTTTTTTTTTACTGTCGCAGGCGATAGTTTATTGGTTTACATAGGTATTTCAGCTCACAACTGAATTAAACCACATATTTTCTCTTAAGTAAGACAATACGTGTGCCAGCATCTACCTACTTTTAAAAAATGACCTTATAATTTAAAATTTCATCAAAATTTATTTCATTAGAATGAGAGGGAGAAGAATTTTATTCCTATTATACATTGCCCTAAGATTATTTTAATAGTGTATAAATTTATATCATAATTATTACATAAATTTCTTATTACTCAGAATTACTCTTCGCATACTATCTCAAAACCTATTCAGTAATCTAAATGTGGCAGGTATTTCTTAAGTAGGTGGCATCGGCTAAGGATAATTATTAATAAAACTCAACCTTGTGGGGCAAAAAGACAGCAAATATATTTTCGAATACAATAATTGCATTTTTGAAAGATAGAAAAGTTTGAAGTCCAGACCCGGGAATCAAAACCCGAGACTTCCGTAGCCAAACCGGGGCCGGAATCGAACCACCTATCTGGACTATGTTACTTTTTTTTTTTATTTGTTCTATCCATATAAATATATTTTCTTTGAAAAGTCAACTAATTTTGGTGGATATGTACAATATGGCATAGTGATAACCAAAGAGCATGTACTTAGGTGGAGCCACAGAGAATGTTTAGTCATCACCAAAAGTAGTTGATGTTACATTTCAATCATGTATCAAATAAAAGGATAGCTATATGTAGCAATAAGATAAGGCAACAACTCTGCTTATCTGATTAAGACTTAGGACATGAATCAATAAAACAATCATTCAGGGTGTGAATAAAATAAGGATGGAAGGAATATATTATGTTGTCTGTTTTAACATCCATGCCAATTCATACCATTCTATTGAGTTAGTCTAGATGGACTTTGTCTGTAAAATGTATGTTTGTAAAGTTACAACTTGCATTGGCTTAAGCCTTAACCATTACAAATACTGACTATGAGAATGTCCAAAGATTCAGTAGTGTAACATTCCATCATAAATTATTCTAGAAGCTCTCACAAAAGGTAGGTATCCAAGTTATAATCAGATGACTGAGGGTTTCCTAAATCTACACTAATACAGTTCAGTAAATGAATAGGTTGCAACTAATAAAAGATTAGGAAAAGTTCTAGAATAATTTAGCAAATTGTTACAGTATAGATTCCTACTTCATATTCCTAATAATGATTGTATGAGAGTGATCTTCAAAACTATTGTACCTATTTGTAATATTCTTTGACCATTTGAAAGGAACACTATTCCAGATAGTCATAGTATAATAAAATTTGATGTTAGGTTAGTTGTGAAATGTTTTCTCAAATGACATAATCATGTCAGACTAGCTGCAGCAAAATCATAGTATGCTCTTGTTTTGGCTAGATGCAGCAAACCCTAAGGTTGTTACCATTTTGGGTCACCAAGTGTACCATGTATCATTGTCATTGAGTGTCAATCACCCTCAAGGAAAGTTGTGCTACTGCACAGCTCTCCTTGGGGTGATTGACCAATTCCAACCCTGGGATGGAATTGCAACTTCCATTATAAAATCTGCTCAACATATCCTTACACCCATCCTCTCTATCTCTTCCTCACTGTTGGTATTTTTGCTAGAGTCTTTAAAAAAAGCTATTGTTCACCCTATGTACAGGAGTGGTGACAGAGGCAGTGTCACTAATTAGACCCATTTCTGTACTTTATGTGTCGTCAAATATTTTCGAAAAAGTTTTTTTGAGGAAAAAAAACTCTTAACAAACGGTTAACTCGATTTCTTCACGAAAATGATATTCTGGCTCCTAACCACTAAGGATGAGGAAGGAGGATGCGGTTTTGAAGCTCACTGGATCTATCATCAAAAATCAGGCAAAGAAGCGGAAAACTATAGGGATCTTTTTAGATCTTTCTAAAGCGTTTGACACTGTACACCTGCATAATTTCTAATTTAGTGCTATATGGCATAAGAGGAGTTGCTCTAAATATGTTTCGTTAGCTACCTATGCCTTCGTACTCGGTATGTCCAAATCGATAAACCTAGTCAAGAATATATCGTAAATTTCGGAGTGCCTCAGGGTAATGTCCTACACTATTCCTTTTATAAAGGGTCTTTCAACAAAGACGGGTCGATGTTAAAATTGAATAAAACTAGATATGTGTGAGATATTAACGAAATTTATTTTTTATTTGAAAGGCCCGTTTATGCCATTATGCATGAAATATGACATCGTTCAAATGTCCGCCGCGGCTTCGCATGGTAGCACAAATCCGAGAGGTCCAATTTTTAATGACTCTGCTGCATAGATCCGGCTGAATCTGAGCGATGGCCTGCGTTATGTTGGCTTTCAGGGCAACGGTCGAATGTGGTTTATTGGCATAGACCTGCGACTTCAGAAAACCCCACAAGAAAAAGTCTAGCGGAGTCAAATCACACGATCTTTTGCTTATTAACAAAACCATTCATCCAAAAATGTGCCTCGTCGCTAAAGATTATTTTTTGGCCAAAATCGGGGTCCTCTTCCAAGCGTTCCGACGCCCATTCAGCGAACACACGGCGTTGTCTATGGTCATTAACTTTGAGCTCCTGGGTCAGTTGGATCTTGTATGGATGCAGACCCAAGTCCCGACGCAAAATTCTCCAAGTTGAAGTCTGCGAAAGGCCGAGTTCTTGTGCACGGCGAGAAATCGACTGCTTCGGAGTCTCCTGAACACTCTCACGTACAGCGGCGATGTTCTCGGCCGATCTGGCGTTCCTTTGACGTAAAGGTGTTGGTTGGTTGTTTACCGAACCGGTCGTCTCGAATTTAGTCACCAATCGTTGGAGAGTAGACTTTGAAGGGCCACCGCGTCTGCCGTAAAATGGGCGCAATGCGCGCAACGTTTTCACTAACGAACACTCATTTTGATAATAAAGTTTTATCATTTGCACATGCTGCTCAACCGTGTAACTTGCCATGGTGATTTGGCATCAGTGACTGAATAAGAAAAAACAGATTTGACAGATGCCGCCAAATCAAAATGGCCGCCACAGATTATTAATATCGACCCGCTCTATTTGAAAGACCCTTTATATTACCGATTTGTGTAAATCAAGTTCTCAATGTTCGGCAACTTTTTATTTTAAATATACTTAACTTAAATACACTCTTCGTAAACATACAGAACTATGCTATGGTCTAACTTTTGTTACCTACTTCAAAGCGATGATCTGACAGGGTTTGTCAATATTACTGCGACGTTCAGCAGTTGCTAGTCGACATTATTTGTATATCAGCTCAAAAATATATAATACTAGCTGTCCCGGCGAACTTCGAAACGTCTTTTTTTATGTTATTTCTTTTTTTTTTACGTAGGACCTTTCTACAACGTAATAAAAAACGTTACGAAAATAATGAATGAAATCGGTCAAGTTGTTCTCTAGTTATCTCGTGACCAAGGGAAATAGGGATTAATTTTATTATTACAAGCTTTTATTTAACTTGCAATGTATGTATGTATGTTTGTCTGGGTGGAATCTTACAACTGAATTTTAAATCGATTATCGTTAACCAATGGAGCTGAAATTTTCTGCATTAACAAAAATTGTTAATTGTTGAACATTTACTAAATTGATTAGTTGGATTTAATTTTAAATTAAAATTTCAAGTTTGCTTTGAATGGATGCTCTAGGGTGACTCTTGTGACAAAGTTATTGCTGAATATAAATAGCATTTACAAATGCTCACAATCACTCAGACACACACACACGCGCGCACGCACGCACGCACGCACGCTCGCACGCACGCACACACGCACACACGCACACACGCACACACGCACACACGCACACACACACACACACACACACACACACACACACACATACACACACACACACACACACACACACACACACACACACACACACACACACTACAGGTATCATCCATCCCATATTAATGTACTGTGTATAAACTGTTTGTGTTCCAAATAAACTACTTTTATTATTATATTTATTGGATATTATTATTATTAAAAAAAAACTTCAAAGGTGTCGTCCTACTGTTACTTACTTGTTGTTCGTTTGTAATAGCAGTATCTGCGGGTCAATTCGCGTATTTAAGGCAGTGCAGTTGCAGTTAAGTTTCGATTAAAACGGCCATTTTCGTATTCTTGTAACTTTGGGATCGATCTTAAAAACGGTTGCGCACCGTACTAGAATGTCTTTATTGCGCTCATGAGCAGCATACTCGACGCAAGCGTATTTGAGATCGATCCCAAAGTTACAAGAATACAAAAATAGCTGTATTAATTGAAACCTAACTGCAACTGAACTGCAACTGCACTGCTTTAAATACGTGAATCGATCCCCTGGTATTTTTAAACCTTGATACAAAAGGACTAGTGATTTATGTAAGTGTGTATTTGTGTGTGTGCCTGTCTGTTTTAGACAGTGGCGGCCCGGGCCAGATCAAGTTTTAACGCCAGCACATCGGTCAAGTGCGAGTACAGACCCATCTCTCTTCACATCTTGAACCAAATCGACATGTTATTACGAATCGTCTCGCACACAGGAGGCCTACTCTAATTCTATGAAAACGAAGTTTCGACCAAAAACAGGGTAGGGATTAAATAAATGTTTCTGGTTCTGTATAATAAGGACCATTTCTGTATATTGGTCCAGAAACATCTATTTAATCCACTCGTTCCAGAAAAACGCCCATGAGATCGAACATCTCGTGCTTATCCAAAAATAATTAGAATAGTCCCTGTAAACCTAAGAAATTTAAGGAAACGAAAATTCATGAATTTCGTTATAAAGAAACAGAGTAGACCTACAGATTTGACGAACCCCACCTAACAAACAAGCCAGTTTAGGTAAAGGTTTCAGTACTATAAACCAAATCCATACTTTGCGGCAAGTTACAGAAGATTTAACAGTATAACCTACCGCCACAAAATGTCAGCCCCACAAAACCAGAACTCGGAACCTAATAGTTGATTAGGTTCCGGTTCCGTAGCGAGTAATAAGGCAGAGATATGTCATTTCTCTGTTCGAACTGTTCGCGCCTGCATTGAAAGATGTCTTCAAGGGACTGGAAACGATTTGGCATCAATATTTGCCTTCGATTTGCCAATGATATGGTCATGGTTGAGATTTTAGAAGACCTTAGCGCAATGTTCGACTTGCCTCAATAGAGACTCCGAACAAATGGGTTTTCTCTATGCTCGAAGTTGTATGTACCTGGGACAAACAATCCAATTAGGTAAGACCAATTTCGAGAAGAGATCAGCCGACATATTCAATTTGGCTAGGCGTTAAAGCGGAAGCTACAAAAAATCTTACGCCATATACCGCAGTGCATCAAAACTCGAGTATTTGCCGAGTGTGTGTTGCCAGTGCCAGTGACTTACGGCACTGAGACAATACATGGGCATTTACAATGGGCCTCCTTATGGAAGATGATGTTCATCCAATTGCAATAGAGGTCCTCAGCTTGCTCGGCAGCAATTTTTTTAACTTGCAATCATTTGGTTAGCTAGTTAGGTAGACACACCTACGCCAAATTATAGACTTTATTATCAGCGGTGGTGAATCCAAAGAAAAGGAGGGAGGAGGCGTGGGGACTGAGCCAAAATATTGCAGGTTGAAAAATTTTCGGCGACTTCTGGTATGTAGAGTCCTGGTTCGTGAACTGATAGACTTTGCGCTATAACGCTTCACACTCTTCGCTCTTCTCTTCCTTTGAGATCAAATTGTTAAATAATTTATTGCTCTACAATTTGCATACATTTAGATTTAAAACATAGGAAGCGAGATATTTAGGAAAAACTCTTACCTTCGTCCTCGAGAATGATAAAATGATTGTGACTTTTAAGGTAACATTTAGAATTGCTAAGCCCAAATATACTATATATATATATATATATATATATGTAAATTGCCGGCTTCTCTCTTATATTTCCGAGATTGACCGTGCCCTTTAATAGAGTAAGTTGACTGCACTGCATTTAAGTTATATTAATTAACACCAGCTCGAAAATTCAAGAAGTTTTCGTTAAGACCCTTAACATAAAATAAAAACAATATAAATCTGATAAAAAATCTACAATAGTTATTAAATACACCATGTTCCTAAACACATTTTAATCAAATAGCTTTTTTTTTGGGTTTGACCCGAATCAATTAATCATAATAATTAGAATTGCCGGTCTGAACTCTTTATTAGGCGCATGTTACCGGTTCATTTGGACGCCGCTAATACACTGCTATTTCTAGATCAAGGATGTTACAAAACAAGCGTTACTAAGCTAATTGTACACAATACCAATTTAGTATATCTACTCTTTGATTGTATTCATTACAGAGGTCACCAGCGAAGTTATTCGCCGTAAAGAGCAATCTTACTGCACTGGTGAAGTTGACATAACTAGTGTAACAGTGATTGCTCTAGAAAGTGAAATGTAATCGACCTGTCCATACAGCTATTATTTTGTCCTCAAAAACAAATATTACTCAGTTGCTTGTGCCCAAAACCTTGAATTTCTTACCATCAGGTGACCTGTATGGTGCCGATTCAGAATCGGAGATATCAGACATACTTAATACCTACCATCTCTTAATTCTCTAGTTCTGAACAAGCATGGTTTTAAAACTAATTCCTGTTATTGCACTTGAATTTATTCGGCCTATGTAGGTAACAGCCTGTGGAAAAATTGGCAATTAACTAGCAAAAAGTATCATGACTCGCAAATTTATACTGCTCTGTAGTGACAGGCTGAACCAGTAACAAAAAAAAAAAAAACTAGACGTGCATGAGAATAAAAATAAGTAGGTATACAATATTATTTTCCGGATTCAAAACAATCATTTTCTAACAAGGCTAAAATGCAGTGCAAGTGTTCCTTCGTCCAATGAACTACAAGTATTATTTATTAGCAATTTAAAATACAGTATCATTCAGAGATCGCGCCAGTCTAGTGCTCAACAGCGCGAGCGACGTGCGTGCCGTTGCGTTCATTGCCCAACCGGTTTTTAAAACACGTCTATTCGAAGTTGGCGGGAAAGTTTTATTTGACATTTGTTATTTTTTATTATTTTACAATGAGTCTGGAACAAAGGAACAAGAAGGTGACTGAAACCTTCGAAAAATTCAATATTGCTGAATGGGGCAAAGCAAACTTGAGAACGGTTAGTAATTTAGAGATTTTTTTATGTATTTTTATATTTTATTTCGTTGTTTATATTGTGAAACCTATTGGACGAATGAAGCGAAATGTAGGTACTTACTTAATGTTTTTAATTCCGGTGTCGGTTTCGTATAAAATTAGCTATCACATATTTGTTGTTGATAAGCTAATAAGTAATAAATGTTTGATAACATAGTAACCTAGTAAACAACAATTAAAATGTTGTAAGAATAAGGATAATAATTTGGTTTTTAAATTATAATTTTATATGGGGTTGCTTTCACTGAATTAATGGTATTAAAGGTCTGCCTTTCTATCCGGTCTTCAAATATCTTAGTCTACTTTCATGCTATACCTGCTTAATTAAATGAATAAAGAAAATAAAACGACCAATATAAACAAAAATACCTGGATATATTATGCCTATAATTTTAGATCAAAATTCATCAGATGAAATTGAAGATTTTTTTTCTTCTATAATTTTTATTGAAAAGTCTTAAAATCTACAAAAGAAATCAGCGCAATATGACAGATTTGCTTCAGAAGCGTAATAGCGGAGTACTCTCTGTCCGGGAAGAAAACAATCAATGCTTATGTAGGTAGGTAGGTACGTCTCGGACAGTGCACAGTATCGAACGATACTAGGTACAAAATTGGCATACCTATTTAGGAATCCTGTTAAAACTTGAGCGTGTTTAAATTGAAATAAATCAGGAAGGAACCATTCTTTGGGTTAAAAGGCTTAACCTCTCCAGCTAAGCTCAAAGGCTTGTGTTAGGAGTGGGTTCAAGTCAGTAGTATAATGGGTAGGATTCGAACCCGCGACCTCACGATTGCGAGACCGATAGACCATTAGGCTAATCGCACCGAAAGTTGCAAAAATTGTGCAAATATGAAAAAAATTACAAAGGTAACCCTAAAATAAATACTTTCCATTATAGTCCTGGAGGATCCTGCCTTTCTGTTAAATACAATGTATTTTTGAAGGACAAGGTGTCACGTCATGATTGTTATTTTTGCCACAGAAATCTACGAAGCTGCGGGAATACATTTTTGTTTGATAAGTACCTATATTTGCTTGATCTATAAAATTATGAACGTTCGACACATTGAACCACATAATTTTATTACTACATAATATAAAACAAAGTCGCTTTCTCTGTCCCTATATCCCTATGTATGCTTAAATCTTTAAAACTACGCAACGGATTTTGATGCGGTTTTTTTTAATAGATAGAGTGATTGAAGAGGAAGGTTTATATGTATAATAACATCCATTAAATAGTGGAGAAATAAGGAGCGGAGCAGCAATAAGAAATGTTGCAAAAACGGGGAAAATTTACGCAGACGAAGTTGCGCGGGTCAGCTAGTTTGTTATATAATCATGACACGCGTTTAATCTTATCTGATTCCAACACTTATCCAGAATGCCTATCTGTTACCTTACAATGATTCTCTCACCATTCACATAATTTCGATATTTGTTAACGTCAAATTTTCACGGATAAAAATCTTTGACGTCAAAACTTATTTTCATGGCTTACGATAATTCTAGTAATGTTATTGTCTTTATTGTATTTAATCCTCTGGTTATTGGTTCTACCCGAGAAGTGAGTTGAGTTTATGTTTTACAATCATAATATTTATTGTTTTTACGAGTCTTGTCTTCAGGATATATTATCACTTGTGAGTTCCTGTATATGTTTTGTCATAGCTCGACACTGGGTAGTATGTCGTCCTCAGAGATTTACATACGCTAAAAAAATAAAAACCCGCCTGCGAAAAAAAGATGCATTTTGATGATGCATCGCATTATTTGATAAAAATATTTTATGATTTTATACTTTTTAGTGGTATTGCCTAGTATTGAGAATTTAGAAAATAATGGTTGCTTATTGACTTTTTTAGTATTATTGTCATAATTATATTATACCTTTTCGAAATTCTAATAATGCGGTATTCCTCTTGTTTTTGACATCTTACAGCCGCTGTTTTTTTTTTCAAACGTCACTTATCTAAGATCATTTGGGCGGCCAAGACAAATCTAACGACGCCTTAATTGTTTAAATCCGTCTTGTGGTTTGACATATCGTCGCTTTGGAGGGCAATGGAGCTAAGCCACAATTTTTAAAATTGTGGCTTAGCTCCATTGCCCTCCAAAGCGACGATATATGAGGTAAAAAAAAATTATATACATACATACAAGATACTTACGCGCGAAAAACATAATCCTTGCTTGGTAAAAGGGAGGTTACATTTATTATATTAAAACACGATATTAGGTTGTTATCCCGTTTTATTTAGACGTGCTACAATCATAGAACTTAAATAGTGAATACCTATTTACTTCTTAAAATGTAGGTAACTAAAATTATTTTACATGGAATATGATACCTATTCTTATTCAGTGTAATTCAGTCTTTATTTCCGCTCAAGGATAGTTTTGTCTACATCTATATACTTATCTTATACCTTCAGATAAAATAATAATTATAATGTTCTTAAGTAGTCTTACATGTTCTTATGCAGTGTTTGTTTTCTCATTGTCAGTGTGTTATACGCAAATTCACTGGCGACATTGACTGTGCCTAATGTTTAGAATTTTAAATATAGTGGAAAGTACATAGATATGAAAATTTGTCGACATGTAATCATGTTATGGTTAATTATTTTATTATCAATTACTCTACTACAATTTGAAAAATCAATTTAGTCCAGATTGTAGATAAATATTACATTTCCTAGACTTCAAAACGACCATACACATCCGGCCGAAAAACTGATTTCAAACGATTGTGTAAATAGATATTAGAACGCTTCTATACTTGGTTCTACAGTAAAATTTTAGGTACTTGATAATTATATGCTGGCGTGAAAATTTTGAAAGACATATTTATCCCACGGGAACATTTTTCCGGGATACAAAGTAGCCTATTTTAGACTATAATCTATATCTCTGCCAAATTTCATCCAAATCCCTCTAATCGTTTTGGCGTAATTGAATAACAAACATCCACCCATATATTTATACATAAAAAAACTCATTTTTAATATTAGTACTTACTTATAGATTTTAGAGTTCTTCGGTTGCCATTATTAATGAGCTTATTGATATACCACATGGTCTCTTTTACGGTAAATTAAATTCATATATCGGATGTGGACAGTGGACCAACATCTGCAGTTGTCTCAAATTTCGTTCAAAGAAATCGTGGCTCGTCATTAAAATAAATTGTGAGAATTTTAGCAAAACTTTTGAATGTTAAACAAACATGTGACTGAAGCTTTATTTTATTTTCATATTATATTATCTTGAGAAAATTCTTATTGAATTGGTAATAAAAGTAAAAAGTGTGTAACTTCAAACCTTACGCAATGGATTTCATCTTGAATTATGCAAACTGTTATACTGTCTCCAAGGGAGAATGTCTTCTGGTGTATTCCGTCATAGCGGTCCTAACTTCCATCTCAGTCTAGGTCATCTAACGATTCTCATGGGATAGAACTATTTTAGACTTTCTACATTTGGGTTTATTTACTTTACTTATCTACATACTTACCTGCATACAAACCAAACTGTCTATGTATCGAATTCACCTAACCTATCTACAGAACGTTCAGTTAGAAATAATATTGTGGGTAACAGCCTACGTTTTGAAGGTCTTTGATATAGCTGTCACGCGCAACTTCGTCTGCGTAAATTTTTCCCGTTTTTGCAACATTTCTCATTGCTGCTCCGCTCCTATTAGTCGAAGTGTGATGTTATATAGCCTATAACATATTAGCCTTCCTCGATAAATGGGCTATCTAACAGTGAAAGATTTTTTCAAATCAGATCATTAGTTACTGAGATTACCGCGTTCAAACAAACAAACAAACTCTACAGCTTTTTAATATTAGTAAAGATTAAGGTCAAGGATACACGTTAAAAGAAAATTGTTTATTCGACTTTTTTTAAGTTCATCGTCTATTTCTTTTGTTTTAAAGGGATGCCTAGTGACGAAACCAAAATCAGAGGCGATGGCGAATATGACCCTATTGTAAATGTAGGTACCTAAGTTGGTACATCAGCATCATTATATTTAGTCTTCATACCGAAGTAGAGTATACCGGAGTACCGACTAAATATTGTGATGCCGAAGTTTACCTGCCCTTGATAGGTACTCGACAGTGACAGATAATATATCGTAGATATAATAGTATTGATAAATAATGCATTAGTAGGTATACTTCCTATTGTAGTATAGTGACCTGTGCAATATTAAAAATGCTACATATCTGAAATATAATACTATTGACTAACAGGTACCTATTTTATTTAGCTGTTATTTTGTCACAATATCAGGTGATATTTTCTCCACGTGTATTATGAAATCTTAGATTGTATTATTGAAGTTACATAATCGTTGGAAACACTTAGGTATGAAAGTTGTCGTTTTTATCGTCCAATATATTGAGCTATGAAGAGTTTTACAAAAATGTGTTTTTGAAGAAGCTCTGAAATTTATAGGTCATCAAAACCTGTACCATTGGCTTCATTCACTGTACCTTGTTTCCGTCTGTTTAGATTTTCGTCAAGAAAATAGTAAAGGTCTTGGTTTTCATCATAACTATCTACGGGCTTAAAACCTGCCTAAAGTTTCACAGGCAGTAGGGTTTGTTTGCTACCTATAAGCTTTTCGATTTGTCTAAAGAGTTGATTCCAGTTTCAAAAATTTCAATGTTTTACGAGAGAAATACTTTTAACAATGTATGTTATTAAATTCTGGGAAAAATTGTATAGCGTACATTTTTGGGGAACGGTCTTAGGGTTCGGTTCCGTAGAATTCAAGTATCAAAGTTATAACAGTTCAATAGTAGAAACAACAGAATCGCAACGGTTATGCCACGTTACATCGTTGCCTTTAGTTTACGTAAACATTCAACTTTCTCCGCATTTCTTGTCGGTGTGAGTGGTGAGCTAATGATGTGTCTTACTACTTAAAAGCACTTTGATATTAAAATGACTAAAAGTTAGACATCCGATCCGCTGCTTTTTGTAAAATCGCCGGAGATGAATACTATCGCAGGATAGTATTAGGTACCTATAGGTATTAGGACAAAATGTAAGTACACATGTAAGTAAACTAAGCAATGCTACTTTAGCTCTTAAACTACGTAATATGCATGTGAAAAAAACACGTTAATAGGTACTCAAAATCCTCTTTTATCGAAAGTTATCTTGAAGAAAATTAGCAGTAAAATATTTATCAGACTTTTGTATTAATACTAACCTATGTAAGTACGTACTAAAATGTAGTATTTGATATCTATACTTCTACACTAATATTATAAAGAAGGAAAGATTTGTATTTTTGTATGTAACGAATAAACTTAAAAACTACCGATTTAAAAAAATCTTTCACCATTAGAAAGCTACATTATCGGGAAGTAACATAGGCTATATTATATTGTCAAAAAAAAAACAGAGATCCCTACGATAATTACAATAATATAACTCAAGGTGTAAAAAGCAACGATATGACACCCGTGCGAAGCCGGGGCAGGCAGCTGATTTACGATAAAGAAAGCAATTATACTTAATCAAACATTAACAAATAATTAAAATTTAACACGTTTATTACTTAAACGTGTCCCCCGTATCACAGATAATATAATACTCCGTATGGTTGTAAACAATCCATTTACAATTTAAGCCAATGTTTATTATAAACGTTAAACAAAAAATATTGAACTGGTAGAAAGTATTCGTTCAAAAACAATTAAACGGTGGATGGTTTTTTTGTTTGCTTGAAAGTTAAATTTAGGTTTATAGAAATTTATTATTCTCTAATAAAAACAAACATATTATTATCACTTATTTGCGAAAATTATAAAACATAGTGTGATATCAACTTCGTTTTATCTAGTGGATTCAGGATTTTTTTGCAGTAAATCTTAAAAGCATTTATTGTGTTTCCATATTTGTTCTCCTTTAAAAAGAATAGATTGTTATAAAAGTGTTCAATAATTATTTTTTTTACCACGCCTCCCGACTTTAAAAGACACCCTCGGGGTCTGACAAACAACCACGTGGCGTCAGGTCCTTTTCACACGTCCGATTTCAATCCGGGCGCCGGATAGCCGGTGACCCGGCGCAAAGTGGAAATGGACCTAAGGGTGGGTCATTCCGGTTCTTTCACAATTTGAGATTGATATACAATTGATTATAAACTATCGCGAAAAAATGCTTAAAATAGTGAACAGATTCTTTTATAATATGCCGAAAAATATGGAAAGTAACGGGCATTATAAGTTGGATTGTGGAGTTGGGTGTATCTCTAATATTAATCCGATTTATTTGATGGATATCACACTAATATTATAAAGGCTAAAGTTTGTAAGTATGTGAGTGTGTATGTTTGTTACTTCTTCACGTCTAAACGGCTGGAGCGATTTTAATAAAATTTGGTATGGAGTTAGCTGACACCCTGGATTAACACATAGACTAATAAAACGCGGGTAACTTCTTATTTGATCAGCTGTTACTCGTAAACTTGTAAAGTGCCTTCTTAGCGGTGATAGTATTCCTTTTAATTTCACTATATATACTAGTACCGTGAATTTTTCACATACCCAACGTCAACCATTTAGCTGGCAGAGGGGGGGGGGGGTGGCGACACTTGTCTCTAAATCCTAATATCTAATATTTCACGAACGGATCCCTAAATCTAAACATCCTCTTTCCAACCCCTAAACGTTTTTAAAAGACCTATCTAATGATACCACACAAGATGGGGTAGGTGAGAACAAAAAATCACATCCCCACTTTAAATATACGGGCGGTACCCTAAATAACAATGTTTTTCAAGGTTTAGGCGTAAGTTATATGTGTATCTATGCAAAATTACAGTCTTCCAGCACTAACAGTCTCACTTAAAATGTCAGTTCTCAGTTAAAATGTTTAACATTGTATTTAATCGATAAATATAAAAAAGATATATAACTAGATGTGCCCGCGACTTCGTCACTCACTAAGGTACTCTTTACATCCTCAGCTAAAGCTGCGGACGGACGGACATGGCGAAACTATAATGGATCCGTTTTGCCATTTTGGCTACGGAACCCTAAAAATTGTTAATCCGTCATGACATGACAGGTATATTTTGGAATTATTTTGTCCACTGATGCACTGTAATCAATGCAATTCATATTAACAATTCTGAGAAATAAATTATATCCCAATATTGATTCATTGTTGTAGCTGTTGTGTACTGGAGACACGTGGAATTGTTATCGGCGGTATTTGTTTAACACTCGTACAATAAACTTCATCATGATAAATGTAATTGTTTCGAGTTAAGTACACCATTGTAATACATTGTAATTATTTATTTACAGAAGGTATTAATAATGTATTCTTTTCTTTTTACAAGATACTCAGGACTTATAAGGTCCCGAATTACGGTACGCTACAAACATACAACTGACGATCAGTGGCTTACCTTCGTCTTGACTTTTGGGTAAGCCCAGGGGCCTATCCAGTTTCGGTCACGGTGGCTTATCTTATCGAAGACTAGCCTAACTACCTAGATATCAAATAAGTACCTTCCTTATATAGGAAGGAACCTTTCTTACTTCCTTATTATTATTAAGTTAAAATGTTTAACATTGTATTTAATCGATAAATAAATAAAAAGGTACCTATATAACTAGATGTGCCTGCGACTTTGTCCGCGTGAAGTTGCAGTGCTGCTCTCTCCCTATAGACGTTAGCATGATGATAAAACGACCCTAAGTTACTTTTTACATCCTTAGCTGTTTGACAGTGAAAGTCCCGTCAAACTCCGTCCAGCCGAACAAACAGACAGACAAAAAAAATCAATCAGTACCATATATCCTTTCATATGCATTTAGTAAAAAAAACTACTATTTTGACATTACAAACCATTGACGTAGAGACCAGGATGGCGCCATAACCTCGCAAAATTTACCACTCTTTAGAAAGAGACAACGCTACTTTGTGGACAATAGGTACCTGTCAAAGGCCGCTCGAGTTTTTTCTCTCTATCTCGCTTTGCAGTCAATATTTATTTTTTAATTGAAAGGGACGGCACGGTCTTGGTCTATACGTCAATGTTACAGACAGACACGTCAATTTTATTTATTTGTATAGATATTAAACTTAATGTAAGTAGGTTGGTTTACCAGCTTACTAATATACCTTACCTATATATTTTTATTTGGCCCTAAGTCCATGACTTTGTTTGCTTAAGAATTTAAAAAAAAAATTGTAAAACAATTTTATCCCATGGAAACAAAAACAATGGGATAAAAAAGTAGCCTATGTTCCAATCCAAACTATAATCTATCTCTTCCAAATATCGTCCAGATTCATTTACCCGTTGTGGCGCGATTCATTATCAAACACCATTCATGCATGCAAAGTTTCGCATGTATACTACTAGTATAGATAAAGTTACGGTATTACGAACGTAGCTACATAATTTGTATATTAAAAACCGAAAGCAATAGAATAACATGAAATTTGCCTTGCATTATTTTGTCATTTTAAAGCTAAACATTATATTAAAATACATTTTGATAAAAGCGACATCTATATTTTGTTATGTTGTTATTATACTGACTGCCTCTGTGGCGCAGTGGGAGTGTATCCGACTGCTACGCAAGAGGTCGTGGGTTCGATCCCCACCCAGGATAAAACTTTGTGTGATGAGCATGATGGTTTATTCTGTGTCTGGGTGTTTTTTATCTATACTTGTAATAAATCTGTAGAGAGGTCAATTCTGTACATGAAATATATTTCCAAAATAACTATCAGGGGGTGATTAGGGATCGATACTGATGCCAAAAATGCAATCAGTAAATTTTTTGTCTGTCTGTCTGTATAACCGTTATAGAAACAAAAACTACTCGACGGATTTTAACGAAACTTGGTACAATTATTTTTCATACTTCTGAGTTGGTTATAGTATACTTTTCATCACGCTACAATCAATAGGAGCAGAGCAGTGAAGGGAAATGTTGGGAAAACGGGAGAAGTTACTCCATTTTTTAAGCTTCCGTCGCGTGTGCAACCTTAATGGTTAAAGCTACACAGAAATCATGTACGACGGAAATGTTTTCCTTAAAATTATATAAAAAATATCCCACGACAGCATATGTCTATCTTTTATGGTTGACTCACAATATCACGTGTAACTCTTACGTTTATAACACTCTGAGTCATCCCTAATTAAAAAAGTTAACATAATTAACTATTCCATAAAAAAGAATCATAGAAATCGGTATAAAAAACACCAAAGTTATACATGAAATACGCTAATAATAAGCCATCGCGCGTGAATACTGAATCATGCTATCTATCTATCTTTATATATCTATATATCTATATACATATAATACAATTGTAAATTTCACGTGTCTGTACATGGCCGAACATAATGAAAAAAAATATTAGGAAATGTTCGAAAAGAGTATTTAAACACTTTGCTGCATTTTTAGAAATATCTGTCTGTCTGTCTGTTTGTTTGAACACGCATCACGCTAAAACTACCGGACAGGTTCGGTTGAAATTTTGCACGTGCAATCTAATAGATGCGAATTAACATTTAGGCTATAAATTATCACGCTTTTTCCCATAGGAGCTAAGCAGTAAGGGATAATGTCTGTAGCTATTTTTCGTTATACAACAGTAACTACTTGACGGATCTTTATGAAAACTAACAGTTTTATAGTAAATACTATAACCTAGGACATTATTTACACTATTAATCATTACGCTAACGTCTATGGGGAACGAGTAGCAACGTATTTTTTGTCGCACCATAATGGTTTATCACATTTTTTTCCACAATTAGACATTATCTTTAATTGTACCCATGGAATACATAACTTCACGCTAAAACTATAAGAAGCTATACAAAACATCTTTAAGTTTCTTAAGAACAGTTATTTTGACGTGGTATGTAGCGAACAGTATAGCCTCGAAGCGGTCAGCTAGCGGTCTTTGACGGCGAAGTCTCAGGCTCGAATCTGATATCTGATTATGTTCTTTTTGATTTTTTTTTTAAATTGTCTTTGTCCTTTTTTATTTTTTTCTCAATGTTATAGTTATTTTTTCGACCATAGGTAACTTATTTGCTTTGGTTAATATTTTTTTATATTAAAAATCAAGTGAAATATACACTTATGTAAGATATTTATAGGTATTGCATGCACTGCTGAGAGTAATGAATTAATCGTAGTGGAAATGAAAAACAATATTACATTACAATTTACCAAGTATTCGATATTTTCCAAAATTGATGTGTTCGTGCTCAAAAAAAAAGACATTACACACGTAAAAAAATACATGTAGCGCCATCTATGAAATCAAATTGGTCACCGTGATCAAACAATTCCTTATTTGTGAAAACATTTATTAGGGTATAGGTGCTTGCGATGACGGATTTGTTTCTTGCTGAGTGGCAACATTCTCCTATTTATTTAATTAAATTGCTTAAATTAATAAAAAAACATTAAGTATTAGAAGAAACTTCGCTGATTTTGAAAGTAGATGGCGTTGTATTCAATAATGTTCTATACTTAGTAAAAGAAGTTTTAAAATAGTATTAAAAAGAAACATATTGCTTTCTTCTTTAGAAATGTTTGTTTGTCTGTCCGTTTGTTTGACCACGCATCACACAGGTGCATCGAGGATCATGTTTTGGGGTTATGGTTGGATATCAAGTGTTCATCAATTCAACGATAATGAATGACTCATCGGCCAAGTGTGAGTAGTTCGGGTGACGGAGTCTGGGGAGGGGGTCCATGTCTTTTTTTCTTACTTGCATCATTGTAACATATAAGAGAGGTACTTCTCTTATATGTAAAGTGGGGATGTGATTTTTATCTCACCTACCCCATCGTGTGGGGTATCATTAAATAGGTCTTTTAAAAAGCGTTTAGGGTTTGTGAAGACTATTTTTAGATTTAAGGATTCCTTTGTGTAATATTAGGCTTTATAGTGAACATTTTTGTTAGAGTCAAGTGTTCCCCTGCCAACTAAATGGTTGATGTTCGGTATGTGAAAAAAATCACGGTAGTAGTATAAATACTAAAATTATAAGGAAAACTATCACAGTTAAGTACTTAGGCTTTACAAGTTTACGATAAACATCTGATCAAATGGGAAGTACCAAAATTTTAGTACAAATTTTATTGAAAATTATTAGGTATTAAGTAGGTATAACGTTGAAAAAATGAAACAAAAACAACAGAAAACCCACTTCTTAAGCCGCACTCCAAATTAACTATAGGTATAAAATAATAAAATAGAACGATTTTTATTTAGTACACAGAAGACACATGTATAGACATTATTTTATTTTAACAGGAAAAGTCATGCAGAAGATAAAAAAAGCAATAAATAAAGCAGTAAAATAATAAAAATAACAATAGACAAAAAGAAAAGAGACACAAATAACACACATTAATGACAGAAAAACACAGTAAACATTCGTTTACTGTGTTTTTCTAACCTAAAGAGTCTGTATTTGGTACTTATTTATTTTCACAAAGCTTTTGGGTGTTGAAGCTATCAATAGATGACTATATGATGATTCTCCGCTGCTGAATCATATCGCGGTTCACCCGACAGGACTATTTCCAACATATTTACACAGAAGTTATTTCGTAACATAAACTTCCTTCATTTAAACCCGACTTTCACGCGAACGCGGGCACAGCTAGTCTATAATATGTTTGTATTTAGAAATATATAAGTATGTTTATCAGTTGTCTGGTTTCCATAGTACAAGCTTTGCTTAGTTTGGGATCAGATGGCGTTGTGCGAGTTGTCCCAAGATATTATTATTATACTATGGTTTACACGAAATGTTTTGTTATAGGTGTACGGTGTATCAACACTAGTTTGTGCTAAATTTGTATACTTATCACAGAACATAATACTCATACTCAATAGGTATTTACTAGGTATTTAGGATTTCTATCGTCGTTTAGCATAATTATTACTAAAACAAATTACAGTTAATATGGTAATTTGTAAATGATTACGTGTAAATCGTTTTAACGTTTTAATCACATATTTTATAAATATATTTTGTAAAACAATAACTTGATAGATAAATTGATGAAAACACGATCATAGACGAAAATCATTCAATATCTATACTAATATTATAAAATATATGTTCGTAAACTTTCGCGATTTGTAAACATTATAGAATTGTATAAGCTACGGGTCTTAATTGCGTAAATATCTTATTTTAAGGCTAAATACCTTTGTTTATTGCCCGATGTTTCGACCGTATTGCAACGGCCATGGTTACGGATAGACTCTTCTAGGTCTTTAGGCTATTAAGACCCGTAGCTTATAAAATTCTATCTTTACTAATATTATAAAGCTGAAGAGTTTGTTTGTTTGTTCGTACGCGGTAATCTCAGGAACTACTGATCCGAATTGAAAAAATCTTTCACTGTTGGATAACCCATATATCGAGGAAGGCTAAATATTATATAACATCACGCTGCGATAAATAGGAGCGGAGTAGCAATGAAAAATGTTGCAAAAACGGGGAAAATTTACGCATACGAAGTTGCGCGGGTCAGCTAGTGTTTAATATAAAACTATTACATCACATACTCAGGTTATTTAGTACAGTGTCAACTATTAATCCTGCAAATACACAATATCAGTATATGTTCTTTTGGTACCGATTTTAGGTACCTTTGCTTCGCCGATTAAAACTCGAAACCACTTCAAATCATCATTACACCGCGAAGTAACCTAGTAATCTACCGTCTTATTTGTTTACCAAAACACAGATAGAATTTAAAAACTAAATAACCATAACAACACAAACTTTTCACCCACTAAATAAATCGAGGGCAAGTTCATTGACAAACGCGTATGACAATTTTGACATTTCTTTATAAATCGTTCGAAAGAGAAACTTCATACCATAGAGAACATTTGCTGTACTCTGCCGATCTTCGCAGCATGAAATTGTCATGTTGCGAAACCCGGCATAATACATCCTATTGACTGATATCTATGCCTACCTTGTTGATTGGCCTTGTTAGTTGTATACCAATATTTGACAGCGAATTTTCAAATGTAGATTGTTTGTAGTTAGTAACAGTGGCAGTGTAATTTTCTAGATCAACTATTTCAATAAGGCATTCCCGGCTTTTATGCTTTTATACAAAATCCGACCCTGCTGGCGAGCACAAAATATACCCAGACTCAGAACTACAATTAATACAATAATTGCATTTTTGAGAACTACAACACACATAGCGGTGCATAGGCGTACCCATGATTAATTTTCGAGGAAAGGTCGGAATTTTAGGTAGTACAATTGACTAAAAAAAGGACAAATGAGTGATGTGTACGTACCTTCTTCCGATTTCGAGGGAGGGACGGGGGTGTTTTAACCTCCAAACCCCTCATCTGAATATGTCCATGCAGTGATGTCCTTTAGGGGAACCGAACCCGCACTAAGAGGGTGTGGGTTCGGTTCCGCAGCAGACGTACACACTACCATAGTGCTTCCTAAACTATTAAAGTGGTATAAAATCACCCCATTCTTTAACATTGTTTTTATCAACCACTATATAGGATTGAGTTATTAATTCTTCACTCATAAAAGAGTTTGTTGGTAAGGTACGCCAAACATTTTAAAACATCCTTAGGTACGTGTTTATTTCGGGCTGCCGATTTATTGTAGCTATAAACATCCATGAGTACACCACCTAGTATCTAACAGTATATGTGATTAAAAAAAATGTCTTCCACACTTGTTATTCGGTTCAAAAATCTTTAAAAAAATCCGGAAAAATCCCTTTTCAATGTTAGTTTTAAAGGGATTAAACCCCCATTTAACGCTGGTTTTATGGTTAGAGTTAAGTAGGGAGGAGGCTTCCACATCAATCCAATAAACAAATCCATTAATGAATCCTCCCACTTTTTGTACCACTCTAATTCCATCAATGGATCTGTTTCCACTTTTTGTTCCACTTCGATTCATTGATGGAGTTGTTCTACTTCGACCCTAATCCAATAAACAATTCATATAATGGCAAATGCACATCTTTTTTCAAACAAATGCAACATTGGTAAAAACAAATGAATATCGGAAAAAACAAATGAACGTCGTTAAAAACAAAAGAACATCAAGAAACAAGTGAATTCTACAAAATATTTGATTAAAGTATACCATAGGTACTGAACCATAAAATGTAGTGAAAAATTATTCATCGTAGGAATGGATCACAGCGAAACAAAAAGTGGAAATAGATTCATTAGTGGATTGGTCCAGTGGATAGAGCTTTTATACTTGGGCACTACTATTTTTTACGTATCTGTCTAAGTAAAGTGAATATACCTATTTAATAATAATGATGAAGCGTGAATTCAAATATCCCATCCCCAAATGAGTCGCAAGCTTGCAAACTGCTGTACCAAGATTTTCATCTATTTAATATTGTAAATAGAATGAACAACAGAGGAAATTATTTCTCTAAATAAAAAAACTAATTTATTATGAATAATTAATTTATTCATTTGACAAGCTATTTGAAAAACTGCCGCAATACAATTGTTAAGATATAAATTATTACTATTTTTTGCACTTACAAGGCCATGTTTTTCTTCAATTGTTGACAGTTTTATAATTAAACTAGTCAAGAGCTAGTTGGTAGTTCGGCGCTCGAGATGCCTTGTTGTTTTATTTTTTATGAACATATTTTTAATTATATTTCTGAATATATGTAGGTATACCTTTGCCTCTATTTATAGGTTACTTTTTTTGTTCTTGAGAACCTATAAGTAGGTATACTTTACTATTGGTTGTAGATACGTAAACAGGATATGAATCGTCATGCTATATTTTTCTTATACCTACAGAATTACTATTATTTAATTATTTATTTTATAATTAGGTAACTTGTACTTGATTCATTTTTAGGGTTACGTACCCAAAGCGTAAAACGGGACCCTATTACTAAAAGGCTTCGCTGTCTGTCACCAGGCTGACGAACCGTGATAGACAGTTGAAATTTTCACAGATGATTTATTACTGTTGTCGCTATAACAACAAATATTAAAAAACAGAATAAAACTAATATTTACAAAACAGGCACGTCTGCCTACGGCTCGTCCAATCATCCTACAAATATTATAAAAAATCTAAAAGTTTGTGAGCATGGATGAATAGGTATTTGTTGCTCTTTCATTCAAAAACTACTGAAATAATTTTGATTAAACTTTTCAGTAATGTAGTTTATACATCAGAATTACACATAGGATTAAAAAATCAATCAAAACGCATGCGAAGCCGTGGAATGAATCAGAAATAAAATTTTGTCCTACCCTGATGTTTAGAGGGTATTCAAATCAGGGAATTCACCGACTTTCCTGTCTGACCGATTCTATGTAAATTGTAAAATGCTTTAAAAAATAAATTAGGTAGGTCCCTACCCCGTTTTACGTCGCGCAGTCAGGTAAAAATAAAAAAAGAAACGAAATGTCACCCAGCAGGTTCGAATTAATGATTATTAGTATGTACATAGGTACATGTTTAAAAAATAAAAATGACCAACTGTTTGAATGCAACTTCTTAAAGGTTTTCAAGGTTGTATTGTATGCCCTTCACTGGTAAAGGGTACCTACTTAGATTTACCTTCAATCATGAATGGAATTATGCCTCGTTCTTAAATATTCGATTCAAGTCAAGGCCTAATTTTTGCCTAGTAATTTTATTTCATTTACATCAATAAACATACATTATAATTTGTAAGGCAGAGAGGAGATGCTAGTGGCAATTTATATGAAACTGTTAACCATGCTGGACTTAAACAATTGTTGTCCTGGCGTATGACTATACATTATAACATCTCCGGCAGGCTTTTCCGGAAAACATGTCCGCCCGGTGTAGCAGGAATCGTGAATAAGAAAAAAATATATGCTTAAATATTGCAAAGCTACAAACCTCAAAAGCCTTTTCTTACTAAATTCCACGAGTATTGCCGATAGTAGTAAATCGCCACGTTCGAACGTTCAGGAATCATTCAAAAGTATAATGGTATGTTGATTGTGTGTTAGTGTGTACTTTACGGTAAATTAACGTGATTGTTATATGATATACATAACTATATTTAAAAGCGGAGGTAGCCTTATGGCTAAGGCATCGGGCTCGCAATCGTGAGGTCGCGGGATCGAATCCTACACATTATACTACAGACGGGAACCCACTCCTAACACAAGCCATTGAGCTTAGCTGGAGGGGTTAACAGGATTGCTAGTAATGTGGGACGAAAATCTTTAAAAAGAAAAACAAAAAAAAATGTTTTATACTATTATATATATACTACTTAGGCTGCGAACCGGAGAAAAAACATTACTTTATTGGCAATTGCAATAAATGCAATTATACGATAGAAAGACGAAAGAAGGAAAAAACAAAAGCATCTTTAATAACATATGTGTAGACAATAAAAACTACTTCTTTTATTTCTCCAAAGTGCACGAATGATTTGTTAATGTAATTTAATATGTAGGTATTGATTGAAAGTTTAAATGCCCTTCAGCCATTCAATTGTACTTGCAATATGTAGGGTCAATTGGTATCTTATCGCCACTGTTGTAATACCAATCATTTCTTCCACTACCGTATCTGTAAGGTTACTGGAGCATATTGTTAATGATTGCTTACCATAGTGTTGAGTGGTAGTAACTTTCTTTTTTCAACGTACGAGTACACTCAAGATACTTGCACTAAGTACCTATGTTCTCTGTCTTAAGAGCTAAGCCTATAATGATCGCCAATGACCTATTGAGGCATTCGCATCAACCACAGGTGTTGCAAGCCATGAAGGTGGTCGGTCGTTGAAACAATTTGCAAGACTCTACTGAGTAATCAAACTTCTGTCGGCGTTTTCAGCAGCGAGAGAGAGAAATGCTGTTTTGTAGATATTGAGTCGCAAGTAACTGCCATTCACCACAAATGTGCTACAAGTCCTTTACAATTACAAATGTAAGAAATAACGCGATCGCGTAAAAGCAATGACTCATTTGCGTAGAGCTTCAGACCAGAATGGTAATTTTATTTATAAATATTGATTAAAGAGTCTTATTGTAAACGAATACGTCGCAAAGTAAACAATTATTCTAACTTAATTGATTTCTATGAGAATCATCAACTTGCTAGGAAGAGGAAGTTTAGCGATGTTCAATCACTTTGCAGTTCTTATTATAATTTATGTTTATAACTTTTTTTTTTTATAATAAAACATGTTCGACCTTCGACGAAGCCAATTTGATTGTTCAGTTTCCGAACTGAGAAGCTGGTACATTATTTCCTGGTGTCTATTTAAAAATGCTATTATTTTCTTAATAACAGTTTTTTGTTGTGGTTAATCGACAATTCGCTTTATTTATCGGTTTACAAGTTCACTAATAGAGCTATAGCTATTTATTTTAATACCAGATTTTCCATGCATTAGTTCACCTGCACGATTTTCCGGTGATAATTTTTAGTTTTAATTATTTTTTAATACTAGCTGCAAATCAGACTTTGTTCAAGTGCGATTTCGAAAATAAAAAGACCCTTTTTGAGGCAAGGAACCTTTTTTTTTAGATTCATATACGATATGATATGAATTCAAAAGATGATTAATGAATTCAAACAGATTTTTAAAATAGATAAATGATAGTACTAAGTTTATTCACATACCTATGTGTTTTAACCTACCCTCTAATTTTCCATGGGCATCACAGATTTAATAATATCTGTAGGCCCGTGTGCTACTATAGCGACTGTAATTTCACGTGTGTAGGTGACCAATCGGGTTTATTCTATAAACTAGCAAAAAGCCGTGCTTTAGTGCTCGCCAAGTTTTCTACCAAGTAAATTTTTTTAAGACAGTTTTTTAAAGATAATTAGCTTTTAGCCGCATTTTTTTAAAAATATGTACAAAATAATATTTCTTTAATAGATAACATGAATTGAATTGTGATAGTTTCTCAGTAAATGGTACCACAAAAGTGCATACTTTGTGGGATAGTGTTAGGGCTCGCTTCGCTCGCCCTGATAAATAAAATACTCAAATTAATAATAAATATTTCATTTTGTTTCAGTGTGCACAAGTGGCAACGAACGTCGTAGAACAAAAGCACCAAGTGTCCAGAGCTAAGAGGAGCCGAGCTCTTGGTAGCAGAGCGTTTAGAGGCAGCACTGTCTGGTTCACAGGCCTCAGTGGTGCTGGCAAGACCAGCATTGCTTTCGCACTTGAAGCTTATTTAGTATCTAAAGGTATGTTCTATGTATTCTTAGTACAGTAAAACCAGTAGTCATTGAAATAAATACCTTATATATATATATATATATATATATATATATATATATATGTGAAGTTATGTGTGATGGAATACATCTAGAGTCTTTGGAGATTACATTTAAACTTTTCTAAAGATGTATGATTCCTTTTTTATATAAGCGAGGTGGCAAGCTATATAAATAGGAATGAATCGCCAAATGTTGCTAAGTGTAAAATTGTTGGATCAATTCCTAAATTTTGCGAAGATGGTTCTTAAGAAGAGCTAAATGGGAACAAATTCCTGGTAAAAGTATGAACCATTTTCACATGACTTAAAATCAAACTAAAGGTGGACAATACTGCGGGGAAAAAAATGTTTATGATAAGGAGGGATCCTAGAGCTAAACTTCTTTACCACTTCTGCAGAGAGGTCTGTAGCCAAGATTCCACCGTGAAAGGGTAATGAGAGGGAAGTAGCTAAAGAGAAAGGACTCCTTTCCGCTTCCATTGCATTTCCACCAACAAATAGTTTATTAAACTTATTCAGAAGTAGACCCTCTGTAAAACTGATCAGACATTTCTACTCCTTTTACTTGCTTAGTCTGTTTTGCTCAATTATTTGTTGGTGGAAACACCAGTAGATATGCAGTTTACTCTTGCCAGTTAAATCCGTTCCGCTTTTTCTCGGAAACCGGGCTTGTATCCCAGTAGTGGGAACGTTTAAAGGATGATTATAATGTACTGGTTCATCAGTCAGTTTCAAAGTAATCCATTTTCTTATAAGTATTACGAGGTATATAGAGCCATGGTTTATTTTTAGTTGTAACGGCACAGTGGATTATATCATGCCAATTATCTTATTGTATTCGCAACGAGAAGCCGGGCTGGTACCAGCCAATCAAACGTTATTAAATTCAACAACTTCAAGATCAACTCTCTTACTGGTGAAGGAGCTCTGAGAAAAGTATATTTCATAAGTACTTGTAGATAAAGTGTTCAAAAAACGTTTTTGCATAATGGCTAAGTTGCAAATGGAGACCGATTTTTAGCCTCCAATGCAAAAGGATTGGTTATAAGTTTAGCAGGTGTATCTGTGTCTATCTGTGGTATTTTAACGCCAAAATGGATGTACTCTTACTAGCTTTGTTTCATTAAAAATAGTTCGTTTTCGTTTTAAAGATAATATAATTTTGAATCTCACGAATTCGAGTCTTTTTTGGTGTAAAAATAAAATTGAAGAGGAATTTTTGATAACGACAGCTACCAGCGCGGTAGTAACCCGATATTTAATCGAATTTATAATTAAAGTTAGCAAATAAGTAATACGATATGCCTAAGTACTATTATTAAAATTAGAATTGCGTTATTACAGATGGTTTATCTACTTACACGCTCATTCAACGTAAACATGACTAACATTTATTCAATAACTCCGTTTGCGTATTGACCCACAAAGAGCACACGATGTTATTTAACACTGCAATCTGATACTGAAATAGGTAGTACCTCTACCTATGTAATGGAAAACGGCGCTATAGGTATGTTTAGATATAGAGAATACTATAGGTCCGGCCCGGTTTCCCACGAGTTTTTCCACTATCCGTATACATAATATGCATGTAGGTACTATACATATCCATTTTCACCATCATCCACTGTTAAATAGTGAAAACCGTATAAATTTGTTCGCCTAATTAGGAAATCTATGCGTACATAGTCAGGGACAGACAGATAGCGGGAAGTGACTTTGTTGTATACTACTTATCTATGTACTTAAAGATAAGAAAATAAAATTCCTGTCCTATACAAAATTATTGCAACTATTTATAATACGGGAATTAACGTGCATTGTTTACTTTAAAATTGCTTGACGTTTCGATTAGGTTGCACCGGCCGTGGTCACAATCGGAGTCCGCTTGTGACCACGGCCCGGTGCAAATGCACGTTAATTCCCGTATAATAAATAATATAATAATAATAATATCTTGGGACAACTCACACAACGCTATCTGATCCCAAACTAAGCAGAGCTTGTACTATGGAAACCAGACAACTGATACACATACTTATATATTTCTAAATACATACATATTATAGATAAATAACACCCAGACACAGAATAAACCATCGTGCTCATCACACAAAGTTTTATCCTGGGTGGAGATCGAACCCACAACCTCTTGCGTAGCAGTCGTATAAATATTATAATCATGTCAAATAGTTATAATCATGCAACGTGAAAGTATAAATGTTAGTAAAATTATTGCATTTATTTTTCAATCAAAATCATCTCTTGTTATATATATAGCATTAATTTGGACTACGCCCGCGTAGATGGCGGTTATTGCAACCATTCTGTCATTAAAGCTGTATAGTATAACCTATTTTGATGAAACTTATAGCAGTAGGTATTTAAATTAAAGTATGTATTTAAAATAGCAATAAAGTAATCAGAATCTGAGAGCTGAGACTGTTCTGTAGGTACTAAATACAGAAGAGATGCGGTTCAAAGCACAGAGACATAGCTGGAATCTCGGACCGTCTCGGACCACTTTGTTCCGAAGGTGTTCCGAGTTTTCGTGTCTGTGAACGATGTATCTGTGTGTGATGCTCGAGTGAAGCTATCTATATCTCTAGTGTTTTGTGTTGACGTCCAAGTTTACCTATACCTAGCTACCAAGGAAAGTATTTATTGTATAACTTCAAACCCAGTAAAAGTAGAAAAACCGGATTATTAAACGTTAGCAAGTGGTGCGCTACTGATGTTCTACTTTTCGCTTAGGTACTAACATAAAATTAATATATTCACATATAAGTAGGGATGTTGCATAATTTGTAATGACAAGAAATAGTAATAGTTTTTATAAATATTGGAAATGTTTATCTTAGCCATTATATTTATAGCTGGGAGTTGATCTGTCATCCTTTGTTTTACGAGATTAAATCTTCAGATTTTTTTTTCCATTCTTTCTAATAGAGTGAATTAGAAAGAATGGAAAAAAAAATCTGAAGATTATTTATTTTATTTGTCTAACACTAACTAACTAAGGATAATAACACTGTTTTTTAAATATAGTTATAAATACTTTTAATCTTGGGGAGGGGGGGGGGGGGGTTGGTATCTGTAACACAGTAAATTACTATTACCTACTAGTACATTAATGGGACTTATAACAAAAGCACATTTTTTTTTGTCTGTCTGACTGTTTGTTTCGACTAATCTCCGAAACAGCTAGACGGATATTGACAAGACTTTCACTGTCAGACAGCTGATGTTGTAAAGAGTAACTTAAGCTACTTTTTATGACCACGCTAACATCTATAGGGAGTGAGCAGCACTGCGACTTCACGCGGATGCAGTCGTGAGCACAGTTGTCAATACCAGATGTCCGTTTTAACAACTTGTTAAATACACACTGTAAACAATGAAATACGTCAAACTCAAACTCAAATATCTTTATTTCGTAAAATCAGGTTAATGATTATTTGAAAACGTCAAATTAATACATACTAAAAAAAATATAAAATTATGATTGTTTGAAAAGAGAAACAAAATGAGGTTAGGTGGCAGTTCCAAGTGTAAAGCTCATGAGAAGAAGCTGCCAAACGTAGTAATATGCAAATCTTTATGGTAATGCAGTCTAGCATCTCAAAACACTCGGTAAATGTTCAGAAGCTTACCAGGCGTCTTGGTAACTTGCATAGTGTCGCAAACTCAACTTGTTTTGTCCATTTATGGAATGTTTATAGTTAAATTCTAGAAGCTGGTGGTTTAGTTCTTACTGTTTTTTTTCTATGCTATTATAATATGTAAAATAGCTGTGTCTTCTATATTAAAGATATTAAAAAAAAACAACTAACAAAGGCAACCTAAGGGCTCTTTTACTTCGTTCGTTTTTAATGTCTATTTGTTTATTTGTTCGAGCTCAGGCAAAAACGGCTGAACTTTGGCATGTTGGTCTAGTGGTGAGTGCCCTGACTTCTAAGCTGGAGGTCGGGGTATAGATCCACACCCAGGATAAAACATTGTGTGATGAGCATGATGGTTTATTCTGTGTCTGGGTGTAATTTATGTATAATATGTATGTATTTAGAAGTATATACGTATGTTTATCAGTTGTCTGGTTGCCATAGTACAGGCTCTGCCTAGTTTGGGATCAGATGGCGTAGTGTGAATTGTCCCAAGATATTATTTTTATAACTTGGAGTAGGCAACATAATGTAAAAGTAGGTACATTTCATAGGAACAATTAGTTATACGTAATCATTCATATAATATTCACACAGCAGGATTAAAATTAAACTAGCCAAAAAAACTTCATTAAAATTTATTACTACTTGTGAAAAAATTAAATTACATAATTCGCGTGCAAATGCATGTCCTATGAAATACGTCTGTAAATGTTTGCAAGAATTCTAGACTAGACTTTTCCTTACATTATATCTGGCTTTTATAGTTTGTATTACTAGAGATCTGATGTATAAACTAGATTACTGACAACTTTCATCAAAATTCATAATTTCACCCCTTCATTATCACAAACTCGAATTTATAGTAAGACGGAAGGTATGCAGAACATCCTCATTATCAGTAGACATTTAAGACAAAGTGATAAACTCAAGCAAACAAAGGTATTCAGCCTTAAAATAAAATATTTACGCGATTAAGACCCGTAGCTTAAAAAAATCTATAAACTCAAGCATCTTTATTTCTTAAAACCAAAATCAAAATTCAAAAAAATCAAAAATTCCAATATACGTCGGGATTCTACATGTACATATAATGCCAAGTTCGCAAACAATTGGTAAAGCCGGAGAAAAGAACCAAGCAATAAAAAATCTATGAGTATTTGAAAACGTCAAGTTTGAAGGTGATAAAGTACTATAATGTATTCTCTTGTACAGGAATCCCAGCATACGGTTTGGATGGCGACAACATAAGGACCGGTTTGAACAAAAACCTGGGCTTCAGTAAAGAAGACCGCGAGGAGAACATCAGGCGAGTGGCTGAGGTGGCCAAACTCTTCGCTGATAGCGGCGTTGTATGCCTCTGCAGTTTTGTATCGCCTTTCGCAGAGGTAAGGACTCCGTTTTTAACTCTCGACACTAATTAATGAGTGCTGTACAGTTGGATCAACGTAACTTGAGCGGATTTAAGTTATCATTTTCGCGCACGTTATAGAGATGCGACCCTAAAATTACTTACGATAACGATTATTTATGTTTAATCGATTAAAAATACTAACAAAACTTTAATTCACCAATATAAAAATACTATATACATGAGTTCATAATAGTTTAAATTTAGAACAGTTACAGTAAATACTAAAGAAAGTTTGACTAACAATTTCTTTACGAAAAAGATCCCAAAAAACATGAGTTAGTAATACTACTACTAATTATGACAATGTAATTATCCGTGTATGTGCTATCGTAGCGCCGAAACAGGTGATTGGATTTGGATACGGTGTTTTTAGGTAAATAGAATGCTATGCGGCGCTTATGATCACCTCGCCTCGTCGGAGGACTCTCCCTTTGTGTGGGAGGGAAGTCCTTGTCTTTCACAGTTATCAAGACAAATTGCAAAGATAGGGTAGGGAATATCCATTTTTTTTTTTGGACAATGGCCTGCTAACAAGCTTTTTAAATCAATAATGTCTCCACGGGTATTTGGAAGTGATTTTTATCTCGTATATCAACCAAGCAGGTCCAACTACGTAATTTAGAACATTTTATTGCAATTGTTGTTATTGAAACGTTATTTTGTAATATGTATAATATTGTATTATACCTGAATAAATAAATATAATTTTAATAGTTTAGCGTAACTAAACTGGTTGCATATTGTTATTGATATGCAGCCATTCGTAAATACAAAGCATGATTTTGTACGGTGAGGTTTTGTCCAGTCTATTCCATAATAGGATTCCTCGGTTGATTATTTATGTTTACTAGACTACGCACGCAGAGGAAGGAGGAGAAAGACGTAAAGTAATGTGTTTATCAGTATGTATGTAGGGTAAAAGCAGGATAGATGCCCCACTTTTCAAAAAAGCTCTACAAATAAAAAATATGAACACATTAAGAATAATACTAGATGTATATCAAAACATTGATCTTTTGTCTTTACTATCAGCCTATTTTTGTAAACATAATTATTATTAGTTTTGAGTAAATTCAGTTTTAATAGACCTCTCAAAAAGGGGATAGTTGCCTACTGTGGCGGATAGAAGCCTAACGATAACGATATCTTGGGACAACTCACACAACGCTATCTGATCCCAAACTAAGCAAAGTTTGTTCATACTTATATATTTCTAAATACATACATATTATAAATAAATAACACCCACACACAGAATAAACCATCGTGCTTATCACACAAAGCTTTATCCTGGGCGGAGGTCGAACCCACGACCTCCAGCTTAGCAGTCAGGGTCACTTACCACTAGACCAGCAGGCCAGTCAATTTAATCAGGTAAATCATATTCGTAAATCAAATTATCTTAGGTTCAATGACATCTGACCATTGCAATTCAGTTCAAAGTATGTTAAACGATAAATTGCTTGTTTAGAAGTAATTAGGATTGATTGATTGAGGAGGTATTCGCAAGAGAGGCCACCAACGATTTGGGCTTTATTTGTCGAGTATCTAACTGCTTGTAATTTAACGTATAAAAGTCACAAATTACTAAGAGTACATAAAAGCCTATTAGAATACCCTTTGGAATACACGCACATATACTTCGCTCATAAACACGTAATTAACAACAATTTCTATATAAAATATTCTGAATTGTTCTGAGATTCATGTCTGGGATTATGTCTATGCGTGTGTTGTTCGAGCAGTATGAAAGTTGCCATCTGTACTCTCTGTAATTTGTGTAAGTATAAGTGATTTATCTTCAAACCGGAATATAAATATTTTATTGTATATTTAATTAAATGTAGTAGGTACACATTTTATTTAGGACAGATTTTATCACATATTCTCATTAGTGTAATGATTTTTTAAATTAATGAATACGATACGTTTATCAAAATTCAACATACCATAATTGACAATTTGCGGCATATTTGAATATGCTAATATAAAAAATGTAATAAAAAAGCAATTATCTTTTATATAAATAAATAAAATCATTATTACAAAAACAAAAAACCGGACTGCTTGGAAGCTATAAAATATATTAAGCTAAAAAATACCTATGTCACTGCAGTTAAGATGAATCCAACGACAACTCATATGATGAAATCTGTCAAGCCGTTTGGGCTGTAGAGCATGACAAAGAAACGGACATACACACAAACACTCGAAAAACATTACTCTCGACATCCATACATATAGACTATCGAAGAACATTACCCTCTTTCTATTGCAGTCAGGCGTGGACTCAGCCCACAAATAAAGTTGTGGGCATAAATAAAAAAAAATGGGCTTTCCCACCGTGCCCTAAAAAAGTTCCTACAACCATTTTCGGAATGTACACCACCCCGTATACGTACGCCTCGATAGGTACCTATTGCTTACATATTGTATTAGCGGACGCCTCGCGGTTTCACCCGCGTAGTTCCCGTTTCTATGGGAATACTGGGATAAAAATAAACCTATGTCACCCGGGGATAGTATAGGTTTCCAACGGTAACAGATTTTTTAAAATCGGTACAGTAGTTTTTAAGTTTATTCGTTACATACAAAAATACAAATCTTTCCTCTTTTTAATATTAGTATAGTGATTATAGTTTTTTTTTATCAGGATCGTGAGGTAGCCCGTCGCATCCATACAGACTCGGACCTCCCGTTCTTCGAAGTATTCATAGACACTCCACTTGAAGTCTGCGAACAGAGAGACACCAAGGGACTTTACAAGAAAGCTCGAGAAGGACAGATTAAAGTAAGATACTTCTTTAAATATTTAAAACACTAGGTACTGTGACGTGAACCTCCTGGCTTTGGGGTGCGCAGCCGGGATTACTACTCTCGGGGATGAGGAATTAAACACTTTCTTATGCCCAGAACGATATTATATATTATACAATTCGTAATATTATTCCTTTACATTTCAATCCTTTTCCTTGACCATTCGTCTTGACGCTTCCTTCAATTCTCTCGATTGTTTTTCGTTTTTCTTCTTCGTCATTATTCAAAGTTTTGGAACGTCAAGACAAACAGTTCACAATTAATGAGGCTTTATGCGAGTGGCCGGTCGAGTTTCCGACGCACCTGCCACAGTACCTACTTATCAAATACTGGCTCTTCCTCGTTTTTGTAACATTTTTTTGCTGTTAGCGTGATGCTATAGCCTTCCTCGATATTTTTTTTTTCATTTCGGAGCAGTAGTTCCTGAGAATATAGCGTTCAAACATACAAACAAAGTTTTCAGCTTTATAATATTAGTTGTAGACTAGCTGGCCCGCACAATGTCGTCTGCGTTACAATGTAGTAAAATTTCCCCGTTTTTGCGACATTTTTCATTGCTATCCCGCTCCAATTGGTCGTAGTGTGATGTTATATAGCCTTCCTCGATAAATGGGCTATCCAACAGCAAAAGTTCTTTTTTAGTTCTGACCATTAGTTCCTAAGATTATCGCGATCAAACAAACGAACACACTCTTCAGCTTTATAAATATTTGTATAGATAACTTAATTCTGTTGGTGGGTTTTCTCTAATAAAATACGTACGATGTGGTTTCAAGCCTACTGCGTGCACTTTTTTAATAAAAAAAAAACTAGCCATAAAAGTTGCACATTATGAGTAATCTTGTTAAGCTAAATTGCTTGTGTCACGTCGGTAGGTACTATACAGCGTGTAAATTAATCCTTCTCCGACCGTAAAGGGATAGAAAAAAATATATTCGTTAATTTTTTTTATTGAATATTAAATTCATGATTTTAGTACCCAATTTCGACGAAATGTGTATTTTTTTTTAATATTGTTTGTATAACGCCTCTTTACAATCAAAACCGTATGTTTTCCCACATGAATTCTTATTTTTTTTTTTCACTAAATTAAAAAAAAGACATATACCAATTGGGAACACGATACCTTACAACACAATATCGGATGGGACAGAGATTAAATATACATGTTGTATAGTTGTGTTTCGAAATCGCGACCTCTCGATTGAGAGTATGATGCTTTAACCACTAGGCTACCCTCTTTATTAGCTTTAACGATTTTGTAAAAAGCGCTAAATTGGGTCATCTATTTGCTCATTCCGTTTCATGGCCGAATGACCATATCATTACGCAGTATGAGGCGAGCTATCGCTATGAATCCTTAAAAATACTATTTTTTCACTGCCAGTTGGTTTCCTAATTGATTGCATACTTCTAAATTGAAGGAATTTGTGTTTCTTCAGTGTGGTTTTTCCCTGATTAACAATGATCCCTATTACAGGGCTTCACAGGCATCACCCAAGTATATGAGCGGCCAGAAGCACCAGAGTTGGTGATTCAAACAGTGGGACAGTCCATTGAGGAGTCTACTATGCACGTTGTGGAACTGCTCGAATCACAGGTAAAATATTGATTAGATTTAATTCCCCCAGCTAATTCATCTGGGTGAATTAAGTATGTCGTTTGATAGACTTCATTCACCCAGGTGAATTAAGTTCACCATTTTGTTTTGATGACGATGAATTATGTAAGTGCACATAATAAAGATAATAGTTATACTATTTTGACATAATTGTAATACAATAAAAAAAAATCACACACGCTTAACATTTTTAGAGTTCCGTAGCCAAAAACGCAAAAATGGAAATACTCAATGAATATTGATAAAATTTGGTGAAAAAGTGTCTTGTAATAGCCGCTACTTAGTTACATAGCTAAATAATAAACAAATATTTTAGAAGGGCACTCCATACATGTAACAGAAGCTGAAAAAAAATTATCAGCAAATAACAACGCGTGGCAACTCATTCGACAGGTCTTTCAAAAACATTTTAAGGTTTCTAATAAACTTTTTAGAATGAGTGAATATTTTTGGAAATAATCGCTCAGAAAGTTGCATAAATTGTGTCCCCTCCCCCCCCCTAACTTTTGAACCATGTGACCAAAAAATATGAAAAAAAATCACACAGGTAGCGCTTAATAAGTACTTTAAACTAACATTATTTCGGACATGATCAGATATACTGTCATTGAGTTATTGCTGAAAAACTGTGTTTCTCCATAAGAGATGCAATTATTCAAGGCTGCGGAACCCTACACTGAGCATGGTCCGACATGCTCTTGCCCGGTTTTGTTTATACATCTTATGTAACCTACCTTATTTTTATTCTATACTTAAAATAGCCCTAAAAATATAGGTACTTTTGTTTTTAAATAGATTGTAGTTGTATGTTGCGGTTGTACAATACGTATTGGCAATCTTGGTAACCTCTTCAGATAGGCGAATTGCTGATTTTAACAGTAGGATGGGATTAACAATATAAATAGGTGGGATTAAAACTTCTCGCCAACCAATCCGTTTTTGTTCGGAAGTCTGTTTGTGAAAACTATTTATTTACCTAACAAATGAATACTTTATCCATACTAATATTATAAATGTGAAAGTTACTCTGTCTGTCTGTTTGTCTGTTACGCTTTCCTGCTCAAACAGCTAAACCGATTTAGGTGAAATTTGGCATAGAGATAGTTTGAGTCCCGGGGAAGGACATCGTTTTTATCGCGATAACCGACATCCACACGGGAGGAGTCGCGGACGAAAGCTAGTATTTGTATAAACAAAATCGCTTCCTGCCCCTAAAGGTTAATTTCCGTGCATCGCGGCCGATCGTGATCGCGAGCGGCTGAGGACGTGCGGATGACACGCGCGGCCGATACGACAATAATCAGAGTGCGCGAGCAGCCTATGTCAGTTGTGAGCCGTGCGCGTCTGAGGCATAACTTGGAAACTGCGCAATACGTTCTCATACTCTGATTATTGTTGCATCGGCCGCGCGATTCAGCCGCGCGCGGCCGCGATGCACGGTGATGCATCTACTACACTATGCAACAGGTTTTGATGTGGTTTTCACTTTTATTAAGAGTTAAAATATAAAATTGCCGATTGGTGCTGAAAAATTAATCCTCGATTTTTGGGTTCCGTACCTCAGAAGGAAAGAAACTGAACCCATATAGGATTACTTTGTTGTCCGTCTGTCAAGACCCTTTATCTCGGGAACTCGTGGAGGTATAGAGTTGAAATTAAAACCATATACTCAGGGAAGTCGAAGTTTTCATTACATAAGCGTTTAAACCCAAAACGCACGGTGCGTTCATTAGCAGTCTCTCCAAACGTAGGATTGATATTGCGAGTCGTTTATGTCTCGTTAGTTCCGCGTCGGAACTCGTATTCATAAATTACTCGGATTTTCGATCTTTCCCGTCTAAGCTGAATAAAATAAGGAACTACATTTAAAAAAAATAATTGAAATTCAAAAATCGAATGTTGCTCATAATCTTCATAGGTATGTTGTGAAAAAATTTCACTAGAAAATCTCACACCATGAAGGTTTAATGTCAATTCAAAGTACATATCTATTACTTTATAATGGCAATTTTAAACTGTAACTCCTATTATTTCAGATGCTTTGTAAGTACAATACATGCACAATATGTATTTAGATAGTATAGAAAACTTCGTGCGAATAGTAATATGACTCCAAAGAATATCACACAGAAAGAAAAGTTGAATAAGCAATTGTATTTTAATTAAATCTCGTTTTTATTTCGTTTTTATGTAATAATAACTATAATTCTGAAACGATAATATCTTGACAATAATTGCATGAATAATAAATTAAACAACAATTCCCACGAAACATTTATTATTCTTTTTGTTATTGTTTTATTTTTTCTCATATTTTAATTTACTTGATTATTTATAATGACCTTGTTATGTATGCTTCCTGCCTCTCTCCAGACCTTGGATTTGGCACGATTTTTCCTCAATCGATTTATTAATATTTACGGTTTCCAAGAATGCGTGATTTATTTTTATTTTTCTTTATTTTGTTTTATTTTGTTCGGATAACCGTTCCCTTTTCAAGGTTTTAGTTTATAACTGAATCGTGTCTAGGAAATGCTTTATGTAATAGCCATAGCATAGATTTATTATATCTATTGGCTAATTATGGTAATAAAGTCATCAGTTAGCATGACCCGATTTGTTTTCAATTGAGGAAATGCTATAAAATCGATTTTATTTTATAAAAGTAGGAGTTAAATCAATCTTAAAATATTTTAATATAAGTGGCTGCCGCAAAAATCTCTTTATTGATAAAATGTTAACTATAGTATTTTAACTAGCGAATGTTTTGTTTGTCTTTCTTGTTCATTCCATTTTCAAAAAGAATAGGTGAAGAGCAAACATTCGTTAGTTTTTTATTTATTTTTTATTAGAATTTATTAAAGAAAGTATTATCAAAGCAGTAGTCTGACATTTTTCAAATGGTTATACAAGCATTTTAAATGTGTTAATATTGTAGTAAAAACATTAATTCCACTTGTACATATTTAAACACACTAAACTAAAATATTATGCAATAGTTACGACGTGTAGCTACAATTGCAGTAGTTTCTACGTGTGCATATGAATATAGTTTTAAAGTTTTTGACAGATTTGACTTGACAATCAATTAGGTACTCTTTTATCATTTTATATGGCTTTTGAATAAAAACTTTTACACAGTTACGGAACTTTTTATCCACAAAAATAAAGTAATGTAAATGGTGCATAGTGTTATATGCATAGGTAAATATAAAAAAACTAGAAACATCTTATTCCCGATTTCTCATCAAAAAAAGACAGCTTATACCAGGCAAAAAAAAAATCGTAAATAGCAAAGCTTTAATTTTTAAGCAGATTTCTGATGTTAAGCATTCCAGAAGGATTAGGCAATTTTTTTTTATTTGTAATGACGGTGATACTGATAAAGATCAAATCGGCGAGCAAAAGACAGTAAATAAATATATCGCAAACAAGACAAATTACACAAGGGACATGTCGCGAAAGGGATATATCGCGAACGGGACGTACTGCGAAAGGGCCATATCGATAACGGGACATATCGCTAATCGTTGAGGCTTTTACTAGCGTGCCCAATCGCTAAAGGGCCCAAACCGTCCTAATCCTTAATTCTGTTATTGACATGATTTTGTGATTAATAATTTTATACAATTTGATTATTGTTAAACTAATTTTATATTTAATCTTTTAACTAATTTTAATCTTATATATTCTACCATATGGCATTGAAAACCATCGGCCTTAGGGGGGATCGAAACTACGACCTCCGACTTATCAGTCAGGATCACTACCCAGACCAACAGCCAGTATGTAAATTAATATTATTTTTTTAATTCGCAGAGTATCATCCCCCGTTTCGAGAGTAACCGAGTTAGAGTTGAAGAACTATTTATCTACGGCAACAGGCTGAGCAGCGCTATCGAAGAAGCGGCCAGACTACCGCAGATTGACATCACTACCTTGGATTTGCAGTGGGTGCAGGTGAGAAATTATACACTTACAGAGTACTATAACTATGCTTCTATAACTAGGCCTCTTCCCCATTAACACCTTGCGCAATTAGTTAAACTAAGCCTTCTAAGTATAGAAAAGTATATAATACTAGCTAACCCCCGTTTTTGCAATTCATACAAAAAATGCTAAAAACGCGATTAAAAAAAAACTTTACGACCTATTCTCATATTTACCAAATATTTAAAAATCATTAAAATCGGTCGAGCCGTTTCGTGGGAGTTCGACCACAAACACAGTGACACGATATTTTTATATACATACGTATTAGATACAAAAATGTATCAAGTACCTACCAGCTAGTATTATCGATGACATGTTACCGATTTATATTTAGCCTAATGTTGTCATTCAAAAAAGGTATACTAATCTTAAAATAAACTATAATTTAACTAACTATAATAATATTAAAGATACTAATCTTATTACGTCTCAGTATACCTATATGTGACCTAACCCAACTTCGTATGCGTCAATTTTCCCCGTTTTTGCAAAACTTTTATTGCTGCTCTGCTCCTATTGGTCGTAGCGCGATGTTATAAGGCCTTCCTCGATAAATGGGCTATCCAACAGTTAATTAGAACCCGTAGTTGAGATTATCACGTTTAAGTATTATAAATATTAAAAAAACTAAAGAGTTTTATAATATTATTTAAACTAATATTATAAAACTCTTTAGTTTTATAATATTAGTTTAATTATAATAATAAATACCCGCGGAAAGAAAAAATAAATTAGGCAAACGTATTAATAATTCTGTTCCTGTCACATACGCCCTTTTAAGTTGTAATGTAATTAATTTTCCTAAATCCTATGTACATTTGTTTTATATTGTGTAGTAATGGCGTTTAGTCGGCTCATTTTATCGACAAAGCTAACAGCTGATAACTGTTTATAACCTTGGCCATCATAGTACTATCGTTTGGCATAAATACATGAGATATGCACTGATGTAAGCTTTTTACGAATATATTGATTAATGGACTATAAGTACTTGAACCCCCTTATTCATGTGAGGATTATAATGTACTAACTGACCCGCGCAACTTCGTCTGCGTAAATTTACCCCGTTTTTGCAACATTTTTCATTGCTGCTCCACTCCTATTATTCTTAGCGTGCCAACTCTATAGCTTTAAAATATAAGTATATATTTGATAAACTTTCGCGATTGCCGTGGCTGTGGCCGTGGTCACGGGTAGTCTACCCGTGACCACGGCCATTGCAATACGGTCGAAACGTCGGGCAATAAACAAGGTATTTTACCTTAAATTATTCACACGATTAAGACTCGTAATATATATATTTTCTTAAGTATAGATTAACATTATAATTTTCACATTCTATTTCGACCATTTCTCATTTTGTGTAAGTGGACAAAAGAAGAAGCCATCTGATATTTGAGTACTACTTTTATAATTATCGTATAATTCATTAAGATTTTTTTATTGATATATTTTATATTTATAATTTCTAAACCCTGGACAATTGATGTAATTTGAATAGCTCATTTTGTTAAAATATGTCCAGAATAAAAAAAAACAGCTGAAACAAATAATTCAGTAGTAAGTTATTACAATTTTGCATAAGTAGGTTAGGTATCAACGATAGTCATAGTAACTTCTAATAGATACGGGACCACAAGACCGTTAAGTGCTTAACTAAAGAAATCGATTAACATTAAGTACAAACATAAAAACGTACTTATAATTTTGTAAAAAATATCATTATTATGTCGTATAGATTATATTGACATGTACCTACTTGAATAACTACAGTACAGCTGACACTGACGGTTATACATATTATATTATGTGAATAATAATTATTAAAATATTTTAAAACAATAATTAAAAAAAATATTTATATTTATTTTTTGTGAGAAACTGTTGGCTGCATTATTATGTGTAATAGATTATATTGACATGTACCTACTTATATAATTGCAGTATAGCTGCACACTAATGGTATAATAATAAATAAATAAAAATGGCATTTATTGAAAAATACATTATTTATTTAATTTTCATAAGATACTCTTAGCCGTTGTCTTTGTCAATTTAATCTCGTAGAATGTAATATTGCTATTGTCCGACCGAAGGTCGGTTATTGGCGGAAGCCGAAGCCGATTAATCGGCTTTTTCCACAATCTTCGGCCTAAGCCGAAGCCAAAGGTTATCTTACTCTCTAAGAAATTTTGCTTCAGATTAGCTGCAAGCTAGAATATTGTGTTACTCGTGGTTTTGGTCGCGTGGATGATTTTAACCCCTTTTGATACATTTATTTTTTATTTAAAATCTAAATGCCAAATACATTTTTTTACAGAATTAAAGTCAATACTGAGGGAGTTTCTTACAAACTGACAACCCCTTTTCACCCAGTAGGGATCGATTTGCCAAAAACGCTGAAACACCTGTTTCTTTATTTAAAACCGCAAAGCTAAATTAACGAAATTTTACAGATCTTACTTCAAACCGACGGAGTTTCTAATAAACTTGCAACCTCTGTTTCACCCTATTATGGGTTGATTTTCTACAAACACACACAAACGCTGAAAATCTGTGTTTTTTTAATTACGACCACATGGCCAAATACGAACTTTCACAGAACTAACTTCAAAACTGACGGGAATTTTGACGACGTCTTCTTTTTGGTTCTAATAACAAAAAAAAAACCAGAATTACAGTGGTTTTCTTTTTAAATGTAACTCTAAGGGGCTAAAGTAGGAGTTATACCATTATACGAAACTTCGTCAATTTTTAAGTTAGATCCGTGAAGTAGTTAGGTTTTTTTGTTTAAAATAAAGAAACACGTATATCAGCGTTTTTGTTTAAATCAGCGCTTAAGTGGTTACAGTTTTCTATTAAACTTAGGAAGACTTTGGAAAAACTACATACACGTGTAAGCAGCATTTTGATCGGGTGTAAAATCCACCACACGGGCCAAGTTGCGAACGACAGCTGGTATATGTTTAGACTAGCTGACCCGCGCTACTTCGTCTGCGTCAATTTTCTCCGACTTTGAAGCTTCACTCCTATTGGTCATAGCGTAATGTTTTACAGCCCTATATGCTATATAACTTCCTCCCTTCCTCAATAAATAGGCTATCCAAAAATAAAAGATTTTTTCAATTCAAACCAGTGCTTTCTGAGATTATCACGTTCATACTAACAAACAAACTTTTTAGCTGTATAATATTAGTGTAGATAAACGAGTTTTAAACTTTATTATTGAAGGTTTATATTGACTTAGGTATAAGATATTTTATAGATAGGTAATTTTAACAGTCTCTCTCAACTTAACAGTCGATCCAGAGATGATATTTTTTTTTATCACAATAATAACATTTCCAAATAATGTGTATTTATACCATTTATTTATCAATATAATTTAATAATCACATTCAGATCGACCAATCAGTCCCTGCCTTTGTCTGATAGTGCGAAACTAGACTAAACAAACACTCACTTTCTTGATAAACTGTGATGAACATATTAGTGTATTTTTCACTAGCTAAGTCTTATCTACTTTTTTTCAATCATAACTATCACAAATAAATTGTGCTAAAAATAATACAAACACTAAACAAAGTGAATGTATGTAAATGCGCGTATGAACTCGCTCATTCGTTTGTAACAGTTCTTTCTATTTTGCCATTTGCTAGAAACCTTGGTCGCCACCTTCGGCTTCGGCCGGGTTTTGGGGCCGAAGCCGAAGTTTTCGCTAAAGGTGGCTTTTTGGCCGAAGTTTCGAAGCCGATGTCAAAGGTTCGGTCGAACACTAAATATTTCTAAAGAGTTACATATGATCTAATTAGATATAATTTTTTGATTCATTGATTTCTCTCAAGATTCTATTGTTATCGATTGGTTTAGTTACATTCTTAGCAATATCAAAAAAAGGAATGCTTAGGTTGTGATTACAGACTTAATAGTAGAATAAACAGTTTATCTTATTTAACTATCGAATGTTTTGCCATTTCAAAATATGATAGAAGGAGACAAAACATTCGCTTCTTAAAATGGACTCCGTAAGTTCAAAAGAATGCAACTCATTATTAAGATGATGTCTTTAAATCTACTACTGGCTTTTGAACATACTACCGTAACTACGTAGTGTAAAGCAATACACTAAACTCAGTGAATTACTTGTTTGCCGTGTTAAAAATATTATATAAAACAAATATGTACCTACCAACAATAAAAAATAATATTTTCACGACAATACTATCTGTAGCTAAGCCATACTCAAATATGCATGGAATTATAGTTGGCATTTATATATGTGCAGGAGTTAATATTTTTACTTTATTATCTTCCTACTCGGTTACCGATGAATGAAAGTAAGCTCCTTTTTTACGAATCTCGGTACGAATGCGCCGGAAGGGGTACAAATAACAAAAATAATCTAAAAGATATATATATTTATTGAAAATAATCTTCAAGATATAGTTTCTTGGTCCAGAGTACAACTGTTCTTGATTGTTTATCTATATTGCTATTTACCTAAGTCACCATTACAAATGATTGTATTGCTCTTAATCTGATTATAAAGTATATTGGCGTTTAAGATAAGATAAATTATAATGTTATTATTATGTCCTTACTGTGACATCTTATTTAATTTATCATATCATTTCATATACTTATCTATAATCTTTAGGCCCCCACGTATCGTATGTTGGCTACCACGATAGCAATTTATGACGTCATAGTGTATTATTCCATAAAAAATCAACAAAACGTGTCGTTTTAACATTTCAACTACTCCTTTTTATGATATTTTCCTGGCATGTGGTACCGCTGCCGTGTGGTACCCGCTTAATAATAGTATCTCCCCATCACTTCCCGTGGGTGTCGTAAAGGCGACTAAGGATTTTCCTAGGAATTTCTTAGGGGGACGGGTAGCAGCGACCTCATGAGTATTGTTAAAACCTACTGCGATCGCCAACCCGCTCGCCAAACGTGGCAATTATGACAATAACTAGCAGGATAAGTAGGTTCTACTGGGGAGACCCAGCAGTGGGACATCATATGGGTTGATATGTTTATGTCTATATTTAAGAAAATAAATTTTAAAATCTTTTCTAAATAATTAAGTCCGACACTGTAATAAATTTGTGTTTTTTATACAACGGAATGAAGCGATGAGCAGGTCATGCGCCTGGTGATAGCACGTCACGCGTCGCCCATAACAGTATCAGCGTCACCCAAAACCTTATTTGACAAAGATCTGAATGTCACCGCACCGCGTTCCTTTTTTTTTTGAGATATTATTTTTCCATTTGAGATATTAGTTCGTAAATCTTATTTGCCCAGTAATTACACTTGCTACAGTGCCCTTCAACCGAAACACAGTGATGTGTTAACATCACTACTAAACGTTATATATAACCCAAGACGGCCTATGGCTTAGACCTACAACTCGTAAACTGTGTGTATAAAGTTAAATCTATACTAATATTATGAAGAGGAAAGATTTGATTGTTTGTTTGTATTGAATAGACTCCGAAACTACTGAACGGATTTCAAAAAATCTTTCACCGTTGTGAAGCTACACTAACCCCGGGTGACATAGGCTATATTAGAAATATTTTTATCCCTGTATTCCCACGGGAACGGGAACTACGCGGGTGAAACCGCGAGGTGTCCGCTAGTTAATAAATAAAGCAACTTCTCTGTTTTCATAAACGTCCAAATTTTAAATAATGCCAGATACACCTATGGTTAAAAAGCGTGGTATTTAAAAAAATGTTTCGTTGCACACTATGTAATTTATCTACTGTCTGTTTGTTTCAGGTATTGTCGGAAGGATGGGCTTATCCACTTAAAGGATTTATGAGGGAACATGAATATCTTGCTGTAAGTATTTATCATTTAAGATATCACTGCAAATTGAATTTTACATCAGAGTACTAAACACTAAATTGGCAGTTAAGAGTCTGTTCCAATTATCTGAGTATACTTTAGGGATTTTAGTTAACCCGTCAATATTCAACTAATTAAATATAAAAAAAATCAGATAACTAAGTACTTCATACTTAGTTATCGGAATTTTTGTTCATAATTTACATTTTTAACAGCATTTTAAATCAAAATATTAACTGGTTATAATACTGCTATGCTATTTATGTATTTATTATAAATTAGGAAGCAAGTAAATATATTTCAACCACTTTAAGCGGCGGTAGCGTAATGGGTAAGGTTTCGGCCTCGTGAGGTTACTTGTTCCAATCCTACCCATTATACTACCGACGTGAACCCACTCCTGACACAAGCCATAGATTAGCTAAAGGGCTTAACAGGATTGCTAGAAATGTGGGACCTAGTTATCTTAGAAAAAAACACAACTATTTTATTCCAAACTAGGCAGTGCCTAAATTATGGTAACCAGACTAACTAATAAACACACTTATATAATTATAAATACATACATATGATAACAAATGTGCTCATCACCTTTAGATTATTTTAACAGAAGCTTACGAGCTCTGGCTCAGCAGTTAAAGTCATTAACCACTTGGCCAATCAAGTATTTGGATGAAAAATGAAGTTATTATAGCCCATAGAACTGAGGTTATTTAATAACTCATTGTATAATGATTTCATGCTAGTAACGTTATAAGCGGTCATGCCCTATTAGCCACAACCGCGCATAATTATAAATAATACGCGTGCAATTGAAACTACAATAAATCATACTTACGGAATTATACTCATTGCTTTATTGATGAAAAGATACAATGTGGTTGGTTGAGCTCAAAATGTAATGCACCTTTATCTTTTATTCTTTGTATGATAAATCAGCCATAGATAGTGGCGAGGTGTCCACAGAACACCATTGCTTTCGGTCTACCTTTAAATTTCAGTCACGTAATATTAAATCTACAAATAACTCTATTCAGCATGATATATTATAGTATGGAATTACCTCGGGTAATTTTTTTAACCTTCGACTCTGATAGGTCTGTTGGTCTAGTTGTTAGTGGCCCTGACTGCTGAGCCGGAGCTCGTGGGTTCGATCTACACCTAGGTTTAATCTGTGTCTGTGTGTTATTTATCTATTATATGTATGTATTTGGAAATATATAAGTATGTTTATTAGTTATCTGGTTTCCATAGTACAAGCTCTACTTAGTTTAGGATCAGATAGCGTTGTGTGAGTTGTCCCAAGATATAATTATTATTTTTATTTTTGACAGGCTCTCCACTCAAACTGCTTAACCCTATCTGACGGTACAATAGTAAACCAATCCGTCCCTGTCGTACTACCCGTCGTCACTGAACTAAAGGACCGTTTAACCGGAGCTAATGCCATTGCTCTGGTGTATAATGGGAAGCCTGTCGCGGTACTCAGGGCTCCCGAGTTCTACCCGCATAGGAAGGAGGAGAGGTGTTCTAGGCAGTTCGGAATTTATAATGCGGAGCATCCTTATATTAAGGTATTGTTATAAGTCGACTGTCGTACGTTTTTTTAACTACGAAAATATATTATCTGTAATATTATATTAAAGCTATAGAGTTTTTTTTTTTGCTTCAACGCACGAATTGGGTCTTTGACTACTATCTTAAATTAATTATTTTATACTAATTATGCAACAATATGTCATAAAGTATTCTTAAAAAAATATGTACGTTCATAATTTAAATTGTTTATTATTTTTTATTCATCAAATTCTTTTGAGGAATAAAAAATAATAACACACCCTTTGTATATTTATATTTTATTTATATCATAATACTAAGTTACGTACAGTTCTTAATGTCTTCTTCTTCGTAATTACTATGAACATTGTGAGGTGTATTCCCCAGATGATCAAAGAATCAGGAGATTGGTTAGTGGGCGGCAGCTTGGAGGTGTTCGAGCGTATTCGCTGGAACGATGGTCTCGACTCGTACCGCCTCACGCCCAACGAACTCAGTGAGAAGTTCAAGGAACTTGGTGCTGATGCCGTGTTCGCTTTCCAAGTAAGTTTGCGTTCTGGAGGTACAAAGGTTGCATATTGTTGAGCTGTCAAACATTTATTTTATGCGAGACTGCCTACAATGATGTAGACCATAAAAGCCGTCAGGAATTTTCGACGAATATAAAGAGAATCAATTTTTACCCGACTGCTCAAGTACTACTTTATAAATACAATAATTGCATTTTTGAAAGAATTTGAGGTCTAGTAACATAGTCCAGATAGGTAGGTTCGATTCCCGCCCCGGTTTGGCATACGGAAGTTTCGGGTTCGATTCCTGGGTCTGGACTTTAACTGGAAAAATGTAATTATTGTATTTATAAAGTTATTGGCTAGAAATGCCTATAAAAATTACTATTGTGTGTATGTATGTATATTTCTTTGGCACACTCTAGAGCCTAGTTGGGTTGATGGATTTTAGCTTGAAAGGTACCGTGACATCAAAATAAAAAAAAGCAGTCGGGTTTTTTGTTTTGTAATAATTTAGCTTGTTATCTTACCTACATAATCTTAATTTTCGTAAATCATTATCAAAATAACTGACAAATTCAAATTCATTATGTACACACTTATACAGAGCCAGTGTGTTCGATTTTTTATCGTTTTGTGTGTCGCGACAGAGTATATGATTTTATGTGACTTTCCCTATTCGGTAGCAGTTTTTATAAAACCTTAGTTCACTTTTTTTCTGTTTAGATTACCATGTAAAATAAAAGGGTTTTGTTTGTGCTAAATTTCAAATTGACTAAGTACCAGTTCATAGCCAGTTGTTAGAATATAGTGTTATTAAAAATTGTTTCTCGTTATATTTCAGCTCCGTAATCCCATTCACAATGGTCACGCTCTATTGATGCAAGATACGCAACGTCAACTCGTCGAGAGAGGATTCAAAAAACCTGTCCTTCTATTGCATCCTCTTGGTAAGTATTATAGGGTCTTTTTTCTTATTTTTAAAGCTATAGAAACTTGAACGCCACGTGGTCTTTGACTCTTTTAAGTCTTGGTAATCTTGGGCTACTTCAGCAAGATCCTGACCTGCTGCGCGGTCGTTGACTTGTTTGAAGCTTGCAGTCGTACCTATATCGGATACGGTCTCACACAAATAAATACTGTTTAGTAATGCCGTCGCCGTCTGCAGCATCCTGCAGAAATACACCTTAATTGTTTGCCACTGAAAATCAGCGCTAGGCGTACCGCTTAGCTAAAGCTGAGTTGGTGACCTTTTTCGGCAAGAGCATACACTCAGCAATGTTTTTTTTTTTTGTGTTTACTAAACTATAGCCAATCGAGAGTTTCTTTTTTCTGTTTTTATTTTACATATGGGCTATTTTTTGTTTGCTCAAATGTTTTATTGTTACGTTTTGCTTGAATTGCGTTTTTTTTTGTTTTTGTATTAACTGTGCTGTGTGTGTAAATGTCGAATTAAATGTATTTTCTTTCTTTTCTTTCTTAATCTGATAGTCCTAGAGGGGAGCGCCGTATGAACCATTAGAAGCTCAATATTCGAATTAACATTATGGTAAATGGTAATCGATCATATGATATCGGCTACCTAGAGCAAGGTAAAGTCCGCCAACTGTTTTAATCATTTCGATTACACAAATGCCATTGCATCACTGACCCTATAACTACACTAACACTTTGCACACACTACTACAAAAGTAGCGACGACTATCGGTAGACGTGTTGTCGCTACGACCGCTCGATTAAGATTAAACTCACTGCCCCACTACTGGCACTTCAAATGTAAACGTCAAACTAAGGTCACGTCATCCAACGGCGGCCATATTTAAATGAGTCAATAGACTTGCGTTTTAATCAAAACATATATTAGGTCAACGGTCAATAAGCGTTTTAATAATTGTCACATTTGTAAAGTAAAAAAATATTCTGTCGTTAATCAGCTGGTTTAGCTGTGGTTTAGCGCTCGGTTGAGTGGATTTTGCATAAAAATAACTAGTAAACCAATATTTTTTTAGGTGGTTGGACCAAAGATGACGATGTACCATTAGAAGTGCGTATCAACCAACATAAGGCAGTGCTCAATGAAGGCGTCTTAGATCCACAGACCACTATCCTCGCTATATTCCCTTCGCCCATGATGTATGCTGGACCTACTGAGGTAATTCTTTTTGTTTTTATCGGTTTTTGTTTTATTTATTTTACAATATTTTAAATATTATTGTGTTGGTTTTGATTGCAGCACCCTACTAGCAAAATTTCAATTTAAAATGGTAAAAATTGACAATAAAAATTAAGTCGCCCTAAGTTTTCTATTACCCAGTTCTTTTCTTACTGGCTATACTTTTTGCAAACTTTGGATTTAATGTAAACTCATACTATATCAAATTTTGTTACCTAAGTGAATAAAGTATTTTGACTATCGACTATTGACAGATTATGACGTGTGGATTGTGTACAAAATGTAACAGAAAGGTGTGACAAATTTAAAGATTGTCATGTACTACAGTACCGAGTGCTTTTATTGCGTTATTTGAGCTCAAGAAATATAACAAGTATAAGCTGATCAGAATTTCAACCACTGAACCAACTAATAAACCTGACTGACTCACACCGCCTCCTCGACGGCACGGCATACACTTCTTTATGGTTTGGATTCAAACACAATCACGTTCCAGTTATTCTAAATATCGGTACTACTGTCTTAAACAGGAAACATAAAACAACATTGTACAACAAGGACCGACTGGAATTGCTTTCGGAAATTGGTCCAAGAGAGATTAGATCTTAAAATAGTTTTAAAATCCCAGTTAAATATTGATAACGCCGTACGTAAGTAACATCAGTCATCCAAGAATGCTGTTGGTTGTCCGCGCTTGAAATTAATGCTTGTCGTCCTCAGAGCAAAACATACTCTGATTACTATTCCATAGAAGATAGTCGGAAAAAAAAGGCGACTCCGTCAAGTATGGCAAATCAGCAGACATCCAAATGATAAAAAGGAATTAAACAGAGCCATTCGAGAACTTAAAGCCCCTAGACTATATCTACTTGGAAGGTTTTCCAGCCACAAAAACAATAAACTATTTACTACGAAAAGCCTGAAAAAAATCTTGATATACCACTGCACCAAGAACCTTCTTCACGCACATATGATGCTGAGTGGATTAGTACCTTTGCAAAGCATCGCTGCTGCATCCGTCTGTGCCAACAACGCAGCATATATGTGTCTCGTAAGCATCATACCACAAAGGCAGAGGAACTTGCGGAGTACCTCCAGATTAAGACGAAGTAGATCTTGAGGGTGGAGAGGTTGTAGTCGCGCCATGAAGTCAACTTCAAATGATTCATGGTACAAGTGAACATCTGTCCATCTTTATGAAGGAGGACTTCTGGCTGAAGTTTTCGTGGAAGGTTACGTGACACCACGCAGCGAAACACGATGTCGCCATCTCTATCTATTGTCGTGTATAATTTTAATTATAAATAATTATACATTAGTTTTTTTTTAAGCCATTGTATAGGTTTTATCGCGGGCTTTCAGCGCGGCGACCAAATCAAGAAATTCCGTAACGAAAATAAAACCTAACACCCCCACTCCGCCTACCATGTAGCTCGGTCGAGCGTTAGTTTAACGTATATGTATATGGTACGACTGTACGAAGCTCGCACGGACTGAGACGAGCTGCTCCGAAATGTAATGAAAAGAAAAAAAAAACTGCATAAATTAAAAAATAATAATTAATTATAATTGTATAAGTTGATAAAAAAATGCCATGCAATAGCTTTACCGCGGCAGTCTCCGAGTGCCACACAATTTTTTTATGTTACGTATTTGTGTATTTGTATGATACGGGCCTTAGTAGCCTGTAACTATTGTATGAATAAGGTCATTGTTCAGATATGCGTATACTTAGTATACGCATATCTGGACAATGATGAGAACAATACTCCCCCCCCCCCCCCAGGTGCAATGGCACGCCAAGTGCCGCATGAACGCGGGCGCCAACCACTACATAGTAGGGCGCGACCCCGCGGGGCTGCCGCACCCGGCGGGCGGCGGCGACCTGTTCGACCCGCGCCACGGCGCCATCGTGCTCAAGCAGGCGCCTGGACTCAACGACCTGGAGGTAACGTGCCAACACTACATAGTAGGGCGCGACCTGTTCGACCCGCGCCACGGCGCCATCGTGCTCAAGCAGGCGCCTGGACTCAACGACCTGGAGGTAACGTGCCAACACTACATAGTAGGGCGCGACCTGTTCGACCCGCGCCACGGCGCCATCGTGCTCAAGCAGGCGCCTGGACTCAACGACCTGGAGGTAACGTGCCAACACTACATAGTAGGGCGCGACCTGTTCGACCCGCGCCACGGCGCCATCGTGCTCAAGCAGGCGCCTGGACTCAACGACCTGGAGGTAACGTGCCAACACTACATAGTAGGGCGCGACCTGTTCGACCCGCGCCACGGCGCCATCGTGCTCAAGCAGGCGCCTGGACTCAACGACCTGGAGGTAACGTGCCAACACTACATAGTAGGGCGCGACCTGTTCGACCCGCGCCACGGCGCCATCGTGCTCAAGCAGGCGCCTGGACTCAACGATCTGGAGGTAACGTGCCAACACTACATAGTAGGGCGCGACCTGTTCGACCCGCGCCACGGCGCCATCGTGCTCAAGCAGGCGCCTGGACTCAACGACCTGGAGGTAACGTGCCAACACTACATAGTAGGGCGCGACCTGTTCGACCCGCGCCACGGCGCCATCGTGCTCAAGCAGGCGCCTGGACTCAACGACCTGGAGGTAACGTGCCAACACTACATAGTAGGGCGCGACCTGTTCGACCCGCGCCACGGCGCCATCGTGCTCAAGCAGGCGCCTGGACTCAACGATCTGGAGGTAACGTGCCAACACTACATAGTAGGGCGCGACCTGTTCGACCCGCGCCACGGCGCCATCGTGCTCAAGCAGGCGCCTGGACTCAACGACCTGGAGGTAACGTGCCAACACTACATAGTAGGGCGCGACCTGTTCGACCCGCGCCACGGCGCCATCGTGCTCAAGCAGGCGCCTGGACTCAACGACCTGGAGGTAACGTGCCAACACTACATAGTAGGGCGCGACCTGTTCGACCCGCGCCACGGCGCCATCGTGCTCAAGCAGGCGCCTGGACTCAACGACCTGGAGGTAACGTGCCAACACTACATAGTAGGGCGCGACCTGTTCGACCCGCGCCACGGCGCCATCGTGCTCAAGCAGGCGCCTGGACTCAACGACCTGGAGGTAACGTGCCAACACTACATAGTAGGGCGCGACCTGTTCGACCCGCGCCACGGCGCCATCGTGCTCAAGCAGGCGCCTGGACTCAACGACCTGGAGGTAACGTGCCAACACTACATAGTAGGGCGCGACCTGTTCGACCCGCGCCACGGCGCCATCGTGCTCAAGCAGGCGCCTGGACTCAACGATCTGGAGGTAACGTGCCAACACTACATAGTAGGGCGCGACCTGTTCGACCCGCGCCACGGCGCCATCGTGCTCAAGCAGGCGCCTGGACTCAACGACCTGGAGGTAACGTGCCAACACTACATAGTAGGGCGCGACCTGTTCGACCCGCGCCACGGCGCCATCGTGCTCAAGCAGGCGCCTGGACTCAACGACCTGGAGGTAACGTGCCAACACTACATAGTAGGGCGCGACCTGTTCGACCCGCGCCACGGCGCCATCGTGCTCAAGCAGGCGCCTGGACTCAACGATCTGGAGGTAACGTGCCAACACTACATAGTAGGGCGCGACCTGTTCGACCCGCGCCACGGCGCCATCGTGCTCAAGCAGGCGCCTGGACTCAACGACCTGGAGGTAACGTGCCAACACTACATAGTAGGGCGCGACCTGTTCGACCCGCGCCACGGCGCCATCGTGCTCAAGCAGGCGCCTGGACTCAACGATCTGGAGGTAACGTGCCAACACTACATAGTAGGGCGCGACCTGTTCGACCCGCGCCACGGCGCCATCGTGCTCAAGCAGGCGCCTGGACTCAACGACCTGGAGGTAACGTGCCAACACTACATAGTAGGGCGCGACCTGTTCGACCCGCGCCACGGCGCCATCGTGCTCAAGCAGGCGCCTGGACTCAACGACCTGGAGGTAACGTGCCAACACTACATAGTAGGGCGCGACCTGTTCGACCCGCGCCACGGCGCCATCGTGCTCAAGCAGGCGCCTGGACTCAACGACCTGGAGGTAACGTGCCAACACTACATAGTAGGGCGCGACCTGTTCGACCCGCGCCACGGCGCCATCGTGCTCAAGCAGGCGCCTGGACTCAACGACCTGGAGGTAACGTGCCAACACTACATAGTAGGGCGCGACCTGTTCGACCCGCGCCACGGCGCCATCGTGCTCAAGCAGGCGCCTGGACTCAACGACCTGGAGGTAACGTGCCAACACTACATAGTAGGGCGCGACCTGTTCGACCCGCGCCACGGCGCCATCGTGCTCAAGCAGGCGCCTGGACTCAACGACCTGGAGGTAACGTGCCAACCATGGAGAAGAAATAATGGAGGCCATATGCTAAACGATTAATAAAAGTGTAACAATTTGACCTTGAAAATACTGTTGTCCTCTCCATCTCTTTCTAAATAGACGTGATTTTGTTTAACTTATGTCTTGATTCCTACGCTTAAATAGTTGTATCGATTTTGTAAAAATTATAAATCCTGGAAAGCACTCTTATAGTAATAGTTCATGATTAGGAGTTCGTTTCCATCAAAATAGTGGTGATTTCTTACCTCATTAATATCTAAATTTTTAACATTTTCTCTCTTTTCATCTCCATGAACTATCGATATATTTTTGCCACTATTAATGGACACCATTAGCTATTTTCTATTTAACATACATCTTAAATCAGCTATATATGCCGCAAGCAATCTATATTTTATTTGATGGCCTCATTGGGCAAAGGTCCTCGGGTCCTCGACTGAAAAGCGATTAAACGTGCAAATAAAGCATATGACCGTTTGACCAAAAGCTTGACACGCGGGCCACACCCCCTTGCGCCTTCTATTGTAGTAGGTATAAAAGTTCTGTGTAATTAACTATTTTAATACTAAATATTAGTTACACCGTCAGTTTCGTGTACAATCAATACACAAAGTGACTAACCACACTTTATTTTACAGATTATACCTTTCCGTGTAGCGGCGTACGACACATCTGTAGGAAAGATGGCTTTCTTCGACCCGACTCGTAAGGAAGACTTCGATTTCATCTCTGGAACTAGAATGAGAGGTATATCTTAAACACTTTTTTTTTTTTTTGCACGACTGCTCTAAAAAGGAGGATAAAAATCTTGGGCTTCTGAAAACCTCTCGGTATCTTTTTGAAAGATTGTGGCCAGGGGCGGATCCAGGATTTCATTCTGGGCGGGGCACGAGAGGCAAATGGCAGTGCCGGATCTAACATGATTACGATGGGGGGGGGGGTGCATTTCATGTCACCTACAAGACATCGGTCAAGTGTGAGTTGCAGGCACGACGTTCAGGGGGGGGGGGCAAATAGGCAAAGAAATACAATATTGGGGGCGGGGGGGGGGCTCGTGAAGTGTTGCCATGACTTTTTATTGTCAAGTTTTATGCCTTAAGGGTAGATTACGCGAAACAGGGTTCGGCTCTCTCAAAAATGTATACAGAAAACCTAAATATTAGGACACGAAAAAAATTGTGTCACTATTTAAAGAGTTTTTCTAGAAGATGATATAAAGAAATTTAAGGATATGTTTTAATATGATCCCGCAAATAAATCATGAAGTTACGGAAAAATGCAAAAACGTGCATTTTCGTATTGTCATAGTCATGGCGTTCGTAATCTAACATATGTACGAACGGATATTCTACTTTATTTTGACCTCCGCTTCTGCGCACTGTGAAGTAATGGTTGTGTGCGGAAGAGCGAGGCCGGCGATCGTGTCGCTGTGTACGTAGCGCTAAATAAATAATTATCTCAGTGTAATGCCCCCTTAATGACTTTACCTTTAGCGAAACTTGCATTAAATATTCTATTCTTAACGCTTTCGCTTGATCGCTTTACTGGAGCGCGAAAGCTGAACCATCTAACCTGAACTATATCACTAAACTTGAAATATATCTTCTCTTGTTGCACACATGTTCTGCTCTCGCAAGCGCTATCTAGCCATGTTTTTCAGAACTATTACTACTTCTGTTATTGCTTCGGTACAAAGAAATTTTTCTTTCAAATACAAGTACTATAATATTCCAAATTTATTCAGACGTTCATATTGTAACCTAAGTAAGAAGTACTTGAAGTCAAAATATTTGACGTTCATCGACGTCGTAGAAAGATGTAAATGTACCCTTCAAAATAATTCATCCACAAATATTCATTGTCATTCATAGCGTGGACTCCATATAAATATTATAATAATGTAAGAAAATAATACTAATGCTACCTAAAATTATATCGCAGGTCTTGCTAAATCCGGCAAGGAGCCTCCAAAAGGTTTCATGGCGCCAACCGCGTGGAAAGTCCTCTCAGAATACTACCAATCGCTGAAGTCCAAGATGGACACCAACTGAACTGTTCAATAACCATCTAAACATAAGTATTACTTATATTAACGTATGGCCTGATTACGTGACACCAGATTTTATCAAACGATTATGTATTTTTTTTATTTCAGAATAACATTTAATTTTAGGAATAAGTGGAGTGTCCACTAGGAAGATTCTTTCAAAGGTGGTTCTTGAAATATAAGAAGTAGACTTGCTTAGAATGACTGTAACACATGCAAGTGTCTTGCCAATTCTGACTTGTGCAAGTTTTGTGGCTAGTGGATACTACGCTTTAGAGAAGTGTATATTATATTCTACTTTCAAAAGATACATCAAATTAAAACTTATAACGCGGTGGTTTTATGGAAGGTGTAACAGAAAGGTGTGGTCATATTCAAGGGTTGATATGACCCATGATACTGAGTCCACATACCTAATTTTATCAGAATTGGAGTACCCTAAAAAAATATTTTTTGTTTTTTCATTCGTTTATTTATGAGTGAAACAGTTATTATTTTAAAAAAGTGTGACTTAAAAAAATCTATGCCATAATAGTCCAATCGAGTTTTGTACCAGGGGAGGTATAATTCTTATGCCATACGCCTTTCACTATTGAATTTTGACAAAAAGAATATTGCTCTAACTATGTAATAATAATGCAACCAGCTATGGCATGATTATAGATGCAATACTAATAACATACCCAATTTGCTACTGAAATTTGACCACACCTTTCTGTTACACCCTGTATATAAAGAGAGAGAGATTTAAATGTTGGAAAATAACGTTTAATTTCAAGTACCCTGTAGTTTCGAAATTATCAAAGAATATTACCGCAATTAAGTTTGTATTTGCTTTATTAATATTATATTTTTAAAATATATTTTAGAAATTATTGACTTATTTGTGACTTGAGGTTGTTTTATAAACTGTACTATCGGCAGCTGATGAAATCGGGCATTGTAATATTTTATTCCTATCACAATTAATTAGTAATTTTATTATATTTGATATAAAGTGAGATTTAACTATAATTAGAAGTATATAAGTGATTATGGTTTTGCTTTTATTCATTTTATTTATATTTTTATTTTCAAGTACTTAAATTTTTCTTGTTCAACGAGTTAAGTACATACAGTGCAATATTTTTACTTATTATTTTATTATATTATATTTTGTGTACATTCCTGTACTTCTATACATTGTGTAATACACATTCCAAGTCTCTATGTACATAATTTGTTTGAAATTATTAATACAAAATCAAAATCATTTTTATTATTATCATATTTGATATACCCATATAAATTGATTTAATTAGAATGCTTAAAATAAAGAACTCAGCTAATAATTTAAATAAACATAAGTTTGTTTTTACTAAACGAAGCAAATTTAAATTTCAATGACTGTAAGATAATATTTGAAGGTGAAATTCCACTACACACACACTTTTTTTCTGACGTTTCGACCATATTGCAACGGTCGTATCTGGGTATTTTACCTTTAAATATTCACGCAATATTTGTCTTCAAAACTGTATGTGTCCCACTGCTGGGCACGGGTCTGCCCAATAGTAGGTACCTACTTATTATAGATTCTGGGGATATGCACCATAATCGCCACTTTTGGCGATCACATAACATGTCATAACATAACATGTCCCACTGCTGGGCACGGGTCTCCCCAATAGTACCTACATATTATAGATTCTGGGGATATGCACCATAATCGCCACTTTTGGCGATCGGGTTGACGATCGCAGTACGCAGAGACGGTGCTGCCTCCTCCGATGTGAAGTCAACTTGACGACACCCATGATGGGGTTGATTCTTAAGCCGGTACCACACAGCCAGTACCTATAATGTGTACAAATTGCAAAAGTTGGTACAGGTACTGCCTAAAGACACAATAATAAACGCACATCAATTATTAAACTGTCACACAACATTTAAATGATTTATGTGTATCCTTAAATTTTTTTTGTTTGGTAAAAACTTAGAATAGTTTTTTTTTAATGCATACAACTTTTATTTTCACTGAAGCTTTGCGGTGTAATGGTATTATTTATAATTCTATTTTGATTTTAGTAACCTAAGTAGGTACGCTGTGCAAGTGTTTACAAACAAAGTCGGATTAAAATTGACCTTGATTCAAAAACTTTCAGCAGCATTTTATCACAAAATTGCATAGAAGAGTAAATAATAGAACTATTAAGATTATAAGGGGGAATCTTTTGATAAATACTGGGAGCACTATGGGTCCACGTGATCCAGAATGAACGAAAATATCAATGAATTCGGCAAATTCTCGAATTTTAATTCTTTAATTTTTTTTTAAATATTTTTTTTCTTTTGAGGAAACGAAAGTGGATAACTTTCAATCGAAATTTAAGACATGTAAGTAAAATATTATGGTAACTCATTAAGTTAAAATTAATAATGAGAATTTCTTTTTACAAATAAACACAGTGCTTTGTAGCTTATATGCTTGAAAGTTGCCATTTATAATTATCGAAATCTCAGGTAATAGACTTGCGGCATATCAAGTCAAATAGTTCAAATGATAGGTTCTATAGAAATTTGTACGACGACCCTACATACATTTGACGCCATTCGTCAGTAATGTCAAATCATTTCTTTTCAGCATTGGTTTGAATAATAAAATACTATAAACACTTTAAATTATCGACGAACTTATTCTTTTAGAGAATTATAAGACACACTATTGCTTGATAGCTCATAAGACACTTATTTTGAATATAGATTGCTACTCTCTTGTACTTTAAGGCGCTGTTCCATTATGCTAGTTACTTGTATACAAGTTACAACTCGTATGCGTTATTCGAACTTGTACAAGTGATTGATTGATGGTATGAACATGTTTTCAATGCAAGCAACTTGTACGCACTTGTGACGTCATAATAGTATGCAAGATTTGTCTAATGGAATAACGTCTTTATTGTTTACACATGAATATTTGTAAATGCAATCTTCATCTAAAATGGTTTTAATGTCCCTACAATTACTCACTTTATTAATTATGGTACAGTATCTCAATGTAACTCGGCCGGATTGATGTTAGGTTCATAATATTTTCGCGCATGTCATATTATATTATACTAGCTTTCGCCCGCGGCTCCGCCCGCGTGTATGTGGGTTATCGCGATAAAAACTATCCTATGTCCTTTCCCGGGACTCAAACTATCTCCATACTAAATTTCATCTAAATCGGTTTAGCGGTTTGAGTGTGAAAGCGTAACAGACAGACAGACAGACAGAATTACTTTCACATTTATAATATTAGTATGGAAGTATGGATTATATTATTGATGTTTAATCGATTAAAAATACTAACAACATTTTAATTCAACAATATAAAAAATACTACATAAACAAGTTCGTATCAGTTCAAAATTTAGAACATTTACAGTAAATACTAAAGAAAGGTAAAAATTATTTACGAAAATAATCACAAAACACATGAGTTAGTAATACTAATAATGACAATGTATGTAATGTAATTCTCTTGGTTTAGTTACCACCCCCGCCACCGCTTCCTGTCACCATTTACTTCCAAAACATGCATCTGCGCAACCACTTGTCGCCTACTTCGATCCGGCCAACTTACGTTGAGACAATTGTATGTCCAATTAGGTATGGTATCCAATGTAGTATTAGGCCACTTCAAAATGTTAACTGGTCCAGTAGAATAAATTAATGGCATTACATATTTAATGCATTTTCATTCGTCTTCGAGTTTAGATCAATACAATACACAAAACTTAAAAGTAAACCAATATTATATCATATTTTTTCTATTTTGTTACATTTTAAGAAATGAATCGGTTGTAATATTAAATTGTTATAATTTTGTATTATTTTATATGTACGTAAACACATTGTGTGAAGGGACGTATTGTTAATTTATAAGAAGTTTAATTATAAATTGTTGTAATATTAGTGAATACAGGTGCTTCTAAATATAATGTAAAATAAATATTAAAGTAATATTTGTCTTGTTTTATTTTTACTTTCATTCGGTTGCTTATTTAGATAAGTTTTTAGCTGATTGGATAACCGTTGTTTTTTTTATAAAAGATAACTAGCAATGTGGGATTGAGTCCCACATTACTAGCAATCTTCTTAACCCCTCCAGCTAAGTTCAAAGGCTTGTTAGGAGTGGGTTCACGTCGGTAGTATTATGGGTAGTCTTCGAACCCGCGACCTCACGTTTGCGGGACCGATGCTTTAGCCATTAGGGTACCGCCGCGTCTAAAATATGTATGAATTACATTTTATTTTTATTTTGAATAAGTTTTATTTTGTATTGAATAAAGGACAACATTTGGATGAAGTACCACTTACTATTACGTAAACAGTATTTTAGTCTTTTTAAACTTTATCTCCCCCTCATCAGCTAAAGCTCCCCCAAATGTAACTTAAAAACTAATTTTTTTGTCGCATAACGAGGGAGAGGCCGCATTGCCCCCAACCCCCATGCATCCCCATCCAACCGCCCCCCTCCTCCCCATGTCACCAAAAACAAAGAAACCAATTATCTCCCCCCTTTCGTGCTTACTTGATCCACATTCATTTTTATAAAAGTAGGTACAAGTTATGACAATAATAATTACAAGACCTCACTATCACCTTGCTATAAAGATAATGTCGGTAGAAGCGTGTCCTTGACAGTGGTGTTACGATATTTTGGTTGGTAAGTACATAATAGATAAAATGCATAATCATATCATGTTATGATAAGATTAACACCTAATATTAAAAAGTTAGCAGATTGTTACTTCATTATAAACAATTATTTTAAATCGAGCTATCAGCTAACATCTTACATCAGCATAGCAATTAGGTATAAATGTGACGCTGCTAAAAATCACGTCAATTATTCCTCTTGGAACAACAGTTTTACTAAAAGGAATAACCCATTTGTTGTTGCAACTAACATAATTTCGCGTTAATCTATACTAATATTAAAAAGCTGAAAAGTTTGTTTGTTTGAACGTGACAATCTCGGGACCTACGGGTCCGAATTGAAAAAATATTTTACTGTTGGATAGCCTATGCAATGAAAAATGTTGCAAAAACGGGGAACATTAACGCATATGAAGTTGCGAGGGTCAGCTATATAAGTATTATTAGGTATAGATACAGATTCGCATTAGTGTAATATTATTAGATATGTAAAAAATTGAGCATCACACACCCCCTTAGAAACTGAAACATGACAATATTTAAACAGTTTTACGTAAATTGTTATCAAAAAGCCTTATCTTAATAATGAGTTGCCTTATAACCTTTCCATGCAAAACGACTCTTATTAATTAGGGCGTAAAGTATAATATTAATTGTTATAATGTTTAAGATAACTTAAACATGTTTGTTTTGCTGCCCAGTCGCACCAGTGTGAAGCTAAGAGCTCCGAAGAGAGGTCGTTTTCGCGATGGCTGTTCGACTTTGTGTTACAAATGCGCTGCGTAAATGTGCGACGAAAACCGGTACGAGGTCAATGACACATTATCCGATCGACGAACATGTGTTCGGATTGTCTAGTGAACAACAACAAGTAAGTTATAAATATTGTTAATGATTTGACATATTACAATGTTGTTATGTGTTTGGTAATGTGTAAACAGCTGTAGGTACCACTGCCATTCATCAAATCATCACAGACCAGTTAATGAATAATGTATGATTTAAGTAGACTAGTGGTAGAATTCGGAACTAATTGAAAATATATTTTATCTGGCGATAACGTCATTCAGTATTTTATAATGGTTGCTGCTGTTGTTTAGGTTTTGTACCTACTTGCGTTGTTTTGCAATCAAGGCCAGGGTCAAATTATAAACCCTGTGGTATTACTGATTATATCATACTGGGCATCGCAGATATAAAAGGACCCTACAAGGAAAATTAACTTCTATTCTGATTCACAGTATTTAATGCTTAAGATTGAAAATATTATAACTAAGTAAGTATTATTTAAGAGTTAAAAAAAAATAGTTGGCTGTAAAGCTGGTTAACGGACGATAATTTTACATGATAACGTGAATAAGAAAACATAGATGAAATATCGCCATCCGTATTGCTTAGCAACCAGTTAATAACGTGACTCTTTTTCGTGAGTGCAGCCACTTAAACAAACAAGAACACTTTTTTGTAGCTACATACAACGGTTAAGATGCTTGGGCTTACTCCTCTATTTAAACTTCACCCTATAAGTATATCAACCTACCTGTAGGCCTATTGATTTTCAATATACTTAATGAAAATCAAAATTAATTGAAATAATATGGTAATCAAAATCAATATAAACTGACACAAAATAAAGCAAGTGTTTGATACAAACCTACCTACATACTTAAGTAAGTAGTCTATTATTAACATTAGGTACCTACATAATATGGATCATCGTCGGCTATCGCTATAAAATTCTATGTCCTTCCCCGGGACTCAAACTATCTTCATACCAAATTTTATCTAAATCGGTTTACCTGTTTGAGCGCGCAGCGCGTAGCAGATAGACAGACAGACAGAGTTATTTTCACATTTATAATATTAGTATTAGTATGGATACATAGCAACTAATGATTCTCATTTGCCTTTCAGCTTAGACAGGTCGTTTTTGACTTCGCTCAAAAGGAACTGGCACCTAAGGCCGCACAAATAGACAAGGACAACAATTTCCCCGAGTTACGAGAATTCTGGAAGAAATGTGGACAGCTAGGACTTTTAGGTAAGCCGAAAATCTTATGAAATATCAGAGCTCAATAAACTGTACATTCTTTGCTGCTGTATACTCTAATTTTCTCTTATGAACAACTGCCAGGCGCCTGGATCACGTAAGAAATATACGTAGTAAGGCATAGAGGCGAAGTATTATTTTTTTCTGAGGTAACCCGATACAAAAATATATTTTGCTGGACATGATTCTTTGTATAATACTAAGTAACTACAATCCAAAGGGAAACCGAAAATAATGGGGTTATAAGGACCCTCCGCCACTGGTAAAGTATATGTATAGCATGGTCTATAATATAATAATAATAACGGACAATAAACTCGAGAGATGACTTGTATTGTTTGTATTACTTGACAATGACCTGTTTTATATTTAATTAGGTAGTTTACGTATTCAGTTAGGTATAATGGTAAACGCAACTACAACGTACCGGCAACCAAATATAAACGGCTTGATTAATAAATCGGACATTCTAAGCTTACATTTAAATAATTACGTACACGAAGGAAACTTTATGGATGTTTTATGTATCACAGAAACAAACATGAAAAATGATGATCATCAACATCTATACATACCAAATTATACACTCTCTACATACGAACCTAATAGAATGTTGTGCAGTTGAATTGCAGTCTCATTCAATCATTATACTATGTATATACAGACCTCCAAAGCTTGATAAAAAATCGATAAGTACATTCTTTAACAATTTAGATAGTATTTTGAATGAAATATGCCTTGTACGTAAAAAGAAGGTTATATGTGGAGATTTCAATATAGACATATTAAAAAATAGTAATAATTCTCTCGAATTTGAAAATATATTGAATAGCTATAACATGACAGTAGGAGTTCGCGAACCCACACGTTTATGTAGTGGCACCTGCATAGACAATATTATTCATAACATCAGGGGTAGTAAATGTGTAATTACCGAGTTGGGTGTATCAGATCACACCGCGCAAATTATAAGATGTCCTGTTAAGGCGTCTAGTGTCCTTCCGTACTGGTACGTATTAAAGCGGAAATATAGCGATGAGAATACTTCCAAGTTTGAAAAATGCTTACAAAGTTTGTCCTTTAATGATATTTTCAACATTAGTGAAATGAAGCATTCAACAAGTTCTATAACAGTTTTAAATGCTACTATGATATGTGTTTTCCGCTTAGAGAATAAAAATTAGTGCAGAAAAAAAAGTAAATTGGCTTAGTAAAGTAATTAAATTGTGTTGCCAGCGCAAACGTCAAATGCTTTGGCAGTTTCGTAAAACTCCCAATTCTAAAAATAAAAATAGTTTTAAAATATATTCGTAAAGGTTGAAAACCATAATTCATCTAACAAAAAAGGCACGAAATAATCATTTTATAAATAATGCTCGGAACAAGAGCAAAGCCACATGGCAAATAATAAATATTAATAAAAGTAATAATAAGCCGATAGAAGGAATAAATTGAAATAAAATTTGTAATGAATTTATAAATAATCCACAATGCATAGCTCAAGTTTTTAATGACTACTTTATTGATCAAATTGACACATATCATCATAGCGCCCATACTCAGCTACATTTTCAACGCTTGCATAGAATGGGGCGTATTTCCATAGCGACTAAAACTCTCTGTAATAAAACCTTTACATAAGAAAGGTGACATAGAGGACCCAGTTAATTACAGAGATAATAACATGTACTCATTTTTAGAAGAAAATAATATTTTAGTTAATGAACAATACGGCTTTAGAAAAAACAAAAATATTAACATGGCAATTTATAAATTAAATGAAAAAATCATTAGCAATATAGACAATAGAAAACCTGTAGCAGCTCTATTCATGGACATGAGCAAAGCTTTTGATTATGTCGACCGCAATAGACTTTTAAATAAGCTAGAAAGATATGGCATTAGAGGTAACGCTCATAGCCTCTTAAAATCATATTTGACAGATAGGAAACAAATCACATCCATCAACAACATCTGTATTAAATCTAAAACCGAAAAATCATACATTTCCAGGCAAAGACTAACAAAGTACGGAGTACCTCAAGGTAGTATACTGGGACCACTACTTTTTCTAATTTACATAAACGATATGCCTAGAGTAACATATCATTCAATGGTGTTATTTGCAGACGACAGTACTGTACTATTTAGTTCCAATAATTATGTAACACTCGAAAAAGAGATTAATAACTGTCTTAAATCATTGGTTGATTGGCTAACGGCAAATAATCTTCGGATAAACCTAGACAAAACTAAAATAATGTCATTTGAACAAAAGACAAATCACGTAAAACCACGGATAAAATATTTCCGAAGCAAAATCAACTAGGTTTCTAGGGCTCGAATTAGACAGCGATATGAAATGGAAAACTCAAACGGATAATGTTACCAAAAGACTAAGTCAGTACTCATATGCTCTGTACAATTTGTCTAAGATAGTAAACCAGGAGACTCTACTTACAGCGTATCATGCATACGTTACATTCACTATGCGATATGGCATCATATACTGGGGCGATTCTACAAATATTGAGACTGTATTTAAAGCCCAAAAGAGATGTCTTAGACAGGATGTAGAATAAAAAATATAGACAGCTGTATACCTCACTTTATAAGGTTACGTATATTAACCCTGCCATGTCTATATATAAATGAAGTAGTAATGTTTGTTAAAAACAATCTTCACCTATATGACACACTAAACAGTAGGGGAAGGTGGTACAAAATGATAAGGGAGAATAGTTGTAAAACAAGTGTTTGCAACGTTTTCTTAAACTTATTTTTTTTTAAACATAGCTATTTAATCAAACTACAAATTGAGTGAGGGTTTAATTTCAATTAGCCATTAGAAATATTTTTTTAAATTATTTTTGTAAACATCTACTAAAGGATCGTTTTGTACACCTCTATGTCCAAAATGATCCCCTGTGTGCGGGTGAAATGATCTTGGGATCATTTTACCCCAATATTGTGACGTTATTTGCTCTCGCTATTATTATGACGGCCAAATTTCTGATATGAGAAAGATGCCCGTCCAGTATGAGAAAAATGGGATCTTCAGGAGATGGTTTAGTGTGGGATAAAAAATGGTCAAACCATTGTGAAAATACCCCAATATTCATCTAGCCAGACGGATTGCAAACATACACTGAGCCTGGTGGTCCCATCCATCCATTTAATTTCGAAAAATTGACATTGGTGGTATGAAGTTTCCTCCAGCTGATCCGTTGAAGTCGATTCACCTCTTTCAGCAGACGTTATTCTTGCTACTTGCTTTTGATCATTCTTGGCAAATATTTTGGTATTTTTGGTTAGGACGGTGTTCAAACTAGTCTCATCAACATTAAAAATGCGATGAGGAGGAAATGGATGTTTCTCATGAGCTTTATGTAAATTATTGTAAAATTTGTAACAATCGGCTTATTAAAAGCTCAAGCGCGTGCAGCTGACGTTGTTTCTGGGGCACGTAGAATATCCGGATGTCTTGTTTGAAAAGTAGAAAACGGACGTTTAATTTTGTTGCTTTCAGCTACCTCATACGCAAACTTCAAGACGTCATCTACTGTAAAGCCGTACATAGTTTTTTCATTTTCTTTAATGTGTTGTACGAGCTCCAGCTCCTGTTCTACTTACGTAAATACTTTTCTTAAACTCCCCATCACTTTCGTGCCCCCCACAGCGTGAATGTTTCTTCCTTTCACTCTTCTTTTAAGTGCCATAAGTGGAACTGAGAATGGTTTGGAAGCGGTTTTAAATGGCATGCCCTCTTTTACAGCATCTATGGCGTTAATCAGCTTTTAGTTTTTCTAACGTAATTTCGCAGCATGATTTCTAAAAGTAAAAAGATATAGATAACAGCCGCAAATTTTTAGCAACAAAAGAAAGATATGTTTTAAAGTATCATAGGTTAAGCCTATAATTCTATTAAACCAATTAGGATTATGTATGGTAAAATATTATGGAATGATTGAATACTTGAAATACATTTAAGTTATGATTGTATACAAAATACTTCATTAAAAAAAATCCTATATAAAAGACTATTAAAAGAACTTTTTTTACAAAAAAAATATCTAACTTACTTCATTCACGGATTTGCTGGCATTTATGGCGAGTTTCGTTGTCTGTCTCCGAAAATCATCATAAGATCTTTACGAAATTAATATGGGACCATTAACTTTAAACTTCTTTCGCACAAAAAAGAAAAGGTATATGACACGAGTTATGCCCAATCATACATTTTATAAAAATACAAACATCTGAGTTGAGAACCTCTTCCTTATTGAAGTCGGTTAATAAGTTGACTCAATACTATTGGAAGTAGCTAATCAGGGGTAAAATGATCCTGGGATCATTTTGTCACCCTGTAACGGGATCGTTTTGCCCCAAATGCCTTAATAATGAAAAACTTCAAAACATAACCTATGCATTTAGAAAACTGTAATGAAAGACGATTCATTATATTGCGGTATAAAAGCTGAGACAAACACATCTGTTACATAATATGTACGTAGACTAAATCTACATTATGTCAAATAACGGCTTACTTTAAATGAAGCACAGTAATTTTGAGTAAATTTTCATAAAAATGTTCCCACTGCCAATGACGCCATGACACTCACAGAGGTTGCGCGGCTCGGCCGCAGGGACCCGAAATGCATTTAAAATATCCCAGATGGCGTTATTAAGTCAGAAAAACAGTCTGGGATCGTTTTACCTCGAGGGATCATTTTGTACCACCTTCCCCTACAAGGAATAGCTATAAAATTCGACATAGACAACATAAAAAGGCAATAAACGATAAAAACTTTTTAGGCATGGCACCAAAAATATATAATAAATTACCTAAATATATCTTGGAAAATAGAATAATATAAATTTGTTTAGGAATAATGTAATTAATCTTTTACTAAATAAGGCATACTACACTGTTAAGGCGTATGTGTCGGATATTAATATCAGCATATAATATTGTTTAATTTGAACCTTGTTTTTATTATTTATTAATTTAATCTATTGAAATTGTAATAATTGAAATAATTTGAAATTTTGGTGTATTCAATTCTGACATTCTTAGAGCTAATTTTGTATACCTTATCGGTAGGACATAGTGCACTACACCATGTAACAAATATCATCTGTAACTTACCTATGATCCACAAATAAATAAATAAACCAACTGTTTTCATGCTTAGTAAACTTTGATTCTGAATCTAAACAAGACCAGACCAACAGAGTTTCGAATTTATAATATTAATTATTATAAATTCGAAACTCTGTTTGTCTGTCTGTTACCTTTCACGCCGAAACCTGTTGGTTTCGGTAGTTACCGTGGGTTTGATTCCCACTCAGGACAGTCGGGACACTACTTTGTGTGATCCACAAATTGTTGCTCAATTGTTGTCTGGGTGTACTTTGTGTACGTGACTTGTATTTTTTTTTAAGTCTCCCGCGACACAAGGATTGTAACCATTTGGGGCGTCGTCTTTAAAAAAAAAGTAGGTTTTTTTTTGTCCTACCTACTTTAGAAGTCCTTCCAAAGTCCTTGTTTAAAAAAACAAGAACATTGGAAAGACTTCTAAATATAATTTGTACTAGCTGACCCGCGCAACTTCTTTGATGCTCCACTCCTATTGATCGTAGCGTGATGTTATACAGCCTATGACACTCGCAAATAACGCGGCTTTTATTGGTAAAAGAATTTTCAAAATCAGTTCAGTAGATCTAGAGATTTACGGGGGTAAATCGTTGTAAGAGTTTGTTTATTTGAACGCGATAATGTCGAGAACTACTGGTTCGAATTAAAAATAAAATTGTCGTGTTGGATAGCCTATTTATCGAGGAAGGCTATAATAACATGAAGTTATGACCAATAGGAGCGGAGCAGCAATGAAAAAGGTTGCAAAAACGGTAAAATTTACGCAGACGAAATTCGCGGGTCAGCAAGTATAATATAAAAGTATGTAAGTAGGTATGGGTGTATATTTAATTAACAAAGTCATTGTAACATTTAGGAATAACCGCCAATCCGGAATTCGGTGGTACTGGCGGGAAATACTCGGACCATTGTGTGATTATGGAAGAAATATCGAGGTGGGTACTTACATAAATAATGCTTACATATTTACATAATTCATAATTGATTTGAATATGCATTATTCAATACAATTGTTTGAACCAAAAAACTGAATACTATAAGTGTCTTTATTATTTCAGGGCCAGTGGCAGCATAGCATTATCGTACGGTGCGCACTCCAATCTCTGTATAAATCAAATAAACAGAAATGGCACAGATGAACAGAAAGCAAAATATTTGCCAAAAGTTAGTAGGTTTTGAATATCTTAAAGTTAATTTAAATAAGTAAAAGACAAGTAGAGGATACAACCCTTGCGCTTAGGCGATGTCAGGAGCCTCGCTACAGCATTTTGCTGGTTCGATTTGCAGGTTGCTTGTGTTTTTAACTAGACCTGTCTGTCTCCTAGATCGATCTATGAGTCTAGGTATCGGTTATTAAGTTAATCTCTTTGCATGACTTATATAGGTACATACTAGGCGCTGATGAATTAATTGTAAATATGAAATAAGCCAGCCAAGCCGATCCTACTATTAATATAATATTTTAAAAGTTAAGTTATTTAAGTTAAGCTTTAAAACATTAAAATTTAGAACAGTTACAGTAAATAGTATTTACTGTAACTGTAATCTTTCTGTATTATTACTAAATACTACAGAAAGATTGAAAAACAATTTCTTTACGAAAAAAATCACAAAAAACATGAGTTAGTAATACTAATTATGACCATGTAATGCGTAATTGCATCTCTAATTCTCTTGGTTTGGTTAAAAAATGCATCTGCGCAACCACTTTTGGCCAACTTCAATCCGGTCAAGTTACGTTGATCCTACTGTACGTACCTTATTACTAAGATAGGTATAATTAACCATCTATATTGAGCTGTATATCTCATGATGACAGATTTTCTCAGTCTGACGCCTTTATTTACAACTCCACTAAAGCTGTCACAGGCATGGTTGTTTAATACAATGTCATCAATGTTTTTGCGATTGCAGCGACATGCGATACAATTGAAAAAAAAAGCTCCCATAGCCCATTGTCATCATTATTTTTTTCAGTTATGTTCAGGAGAGTACATGGGCGCTTTAGCAATGTCCGAGCCGGGAGCTGGAAGTGACGTAGTGTCTATGAAACTGAGGGCAGAAAAGAAAGGCGACTACTATGTACTGAATGGCAACAAATTCTGGATCACTAATGGACCTGATGCTGATGTTTTAGTCGTAAGTTTTAAGACAATTAGAAGGTATAACTGACTTCAAATTCTGGAGTCGTTTCTAGCCTTAAGTATACTTATCCGATTTGTATTATTATTCTGGCTGGGATACTTTTAGGTGCCGTATCTACTTAGGTACTTTTTTTTTGGGTATGGCGGATCCAGGGGGAAGTGGAGGGGACTAAGAAGCTCAAGTAAAGTGTGTTTTAAAAAACACACCTTACTTGAGCTAGGCTGAATATATATTTTTACCCAGCTAAACACTGAAGTGTTTACCTAGGTAAAATATATATTTAGCTAGGTTAGGTTCCCAAAATTGAAATCCTGGATTGCTCATGTCAAGCCCCCTCCTCCTTAAATCAAAATTTTTGATCCGCCGCTGTACCTACTAGGTACAATTATTTTAAAATTTGTTCGCCATTATAGTGGACCCGGTCTACTAAAACTGTCAAAGGCATGGTTAAATACAATGTCATCAATGTTTTGGCAATTGCAGCGACATGCTATACAATTGGAAATAAATAAAAATAATAAAAAAGTTTTCCAGACGTTATCACGTAAAATTATCGTCCGTAAACCGACTTTACAGACAACCATTTTTTAGTCATATTCGTTGCCGGCCCGAGGCCAGTTTTTGGTTGGAGCGATATCAAATTTTGGCGCCCAATATTGGTCGAGTCTATACTTAAGTGGGGGAAGGTAAGGAGGGTGGATGCCAATCGTTTCGCCCTATTTTTTTTTCAAAAGATAACTGGCAATGTGGGATTGAGTCCCACATTACTAGCAGTCTTGTTAACCTCTCCAGCTAAGCTCAAAGGTTGGTGTTTGGAGTGGGTCGAATCCGCGATCTCTCGATTGCGAGGCCGGACGGATATCTATGGACGGGCCCTGGTTATATTCTTGGTTATATATAGGGTTTTAAAAGATAAAGAGTTCTTTATACTGCATTGTCACGAACTTTATATGTGTTTTAACAGGTGTATGCAAAAACGGATTTATCAACCAAACCCCAGCACGGTATCACAGCGTTCCTAATAGAGAAAGACTTCCCTGGATTTAGCACTGCACAGAAGCTGGACAAGTTTGGCATGAGAGGATCAAATACTGGCGAGCTGGTGTTTGAAGATTGCAAGGTAGGTTTTGTTACATTGAGTACGTCGGTACGTAAATGAATGGGATGCTTGGTGTAGGCTGAAGACCGTTCTCCGGCCGGTCCTGGAGGAGTGGGCAGGGCGGCAGCACGGGACCCTTTCCTTCCGGCTGGTGCAGGTCCTTTCTGGGCACGGGTGCTTCGGGAAGTAGCTGCACGCGGTCGCTAGGAGGAAACCGAGTCCCGCCTGCCACCACTGCGACTGCGGTGAGGACTCGGCGCAGCACACCCTCCAGCATTGTCCAGCTTGGGAGGGGCAACGTCGAGTTCTCACCGCAGTTGTCGGAAGTGACCTCTCGTTGCCGGCCTTGGTTCTGTCCATGGTCCGGGGCGAGGGGTCGTGGAATGCGGTCGCATCATTCTGCGAGGACGTCATATCGCAGAAGGATGCGACCGCATTCCACGACCCCTCGCCCCGGACCATGGACAGAACCACGGCGGAGCGCGTCAGGGAAGAGAGTTCCCTGGCGAACTCGCTCCGTCGCCGGCGAACCAGGCGGCGTCGGGGCGCATACCTGCGCCTGATGCCGCCTTAGGTGGGCAACAACATCGCGTCCGGGCATTGCCACTGGGCGGGCCGCCGACGGCATAACAAATTCCGACGGCCCGTTCGCGAAGGTGGCGGGAGATACTCGGCGGGTTTTTTAGTGGGTGCAAACCCCACACTACCTCCACCGTCTTCCCCGGATGGTGGAGGTGTTCGTCAGGAATTTTTCCCGCCAAAAAAAAAAAAAAAAAGTCGGTCGCTGGGTTGGACTGAATGCGGACGGTAGAAGACCAGGTGTCGGGGTGTACAAACAGTGGACCAATATGTCCCTTCATTTCTTTCGTGTCTTTTTTTACTTTACAAACATACAAGTCACGGACACAAAGTACACCCAGACTCGGGACAACAATTTGTTGATCACACAAAGTGGTGTCCCGAGTGGGAATCGAACCCACGACCTCTTGTGTAGCAGTCAGACACACTCCCACAGCGCCACAGAGGCAGTCAAAAAAAAGTCTTGGCGATCGTAACTAATTATTGACCGGGCTAAAAGATGGCTTAAAGGTTTTTATCCTGTCAAGCCCCAAATTATGAGTCTACAAAAAAAAGTTGTAGTAGTTGTAGCCTTCAAAAAAAGGCTAAAAGCAACAACTACTCTATAATAGGGCTTGATTTTAGTTTGTAAACTTGGAAGGTGAGAGGGTGACTAAAGTCTTTATCCCCTCCTTATTATTATGATGTTAACGTTTGCACAAATTAAGTAAATATATGAAACAATTTCAGGTACCAGCAAAAAATATACTAGGAACAGAAAACAAAGGAGTCTATGTATTGATGTCAGGGTTAGACCTAGAGCGGCTAGTTCTGGCCGCTGGGCCCGTTGGTCTTATGCAGGCGGCGATAGATTCAGCATTCAACTACGCACATATCAGGAAACAGTTCGGAAAACGTATTGGGGAGTTCCAGCTTTTGCAGGTGAGAATACTCTCTTGATGGCTCTGATATATTATCTGACTAGGTCAGACTTTCTGTTATGTCCTAGGAATATGGACTTTCTTAATTTCTGACACAGAACGAAAAATTGTGGCGGTGTGTAGGTTCAGGTTCAACTGTTATGGGTAGAATTTTCACATAGATCAAGTCACACTACATGTAACAGGTAGGTATACCTGTTGCATATAGTGTGATAGTACCTATTTGATAGTACTTTAGTCCGTTACTTGGCATGAGCTTACCCACGGGGCGGGGGGGGGGGGGATTTGGGGGTTGAAGCCCCTCGAAATTGTAAAAGGGTACACGGTACACATAGGGCCGGTGTTTAGTCAATTGTACCACCTACCCCCTCCGCAAAATGATCCTTGGTAACGCCCATGTTAAATGCTTGTTAGTCTCCCGTGACACATTTGTGGTCTGCACAAGAGTAAGTACCTTTAAGCGGATGCAGTTATTTTAAAACTTCTGTTCTTCTTAAATGTTGGTGAAGTGTGTTTTCAGCAATGAATGTGTTTACCAATCAAGTCCTTCACGGCATCCGTATAACTTTAAACATACTCGTATTTAAAAATTAACATAATTTCCAGGGTAAAATGGCGGATATGTACACGACACTGGGCGCTTGCCGAAGCTACCTGTACAATGTTGCTAAATCGTGTGATGAAGGACATGTCAATAGCAAGGATTGCGCGGGAGTCATTCTCTACTGCGCTGAAAAGGCCACGCAAGTTGCTTTAGATGCTATACAAATATTGGGTATGTGAAATTATATATTTTTGTAGATCGGTGTTTAAGGTTCATTTCCGTGCATCGCGGCCGATCGCGAGCCGCGAGCGGCTTCCGACAAGCGTCTGACGCGCGCGGCCGATGCGACAATACTCAGAGTATAAGAATGTATGGTGCCGTTTCCGAGGTAAGCGACAGACGCGCGCGGCCGACGACTGTCGTAAGCTGCGCGCGCACTGTTAATATTGTCGCATCGGCCGCGCGCGTCAGACGCTTGTCGTAAGCCGCTCGCGACTCGCGATCGGCCGCGATGCACGGAAATGAACCTCTACCTCGGAAACGGCACCATACATTCTTATACTCTGACTATTGTCGCATCGGCTGCGCGCGTCAGTCGTTCGTCGTAAGACGCGCGCGGCTCGCGATCGGCCGCGATGCACGGAAATGAACCTTTAAGGGCGCCCCAGTGAATGATTGTACGGCACAAACGCGCATAAGTGATTCCTCTGTATAAGGTCGTAAGTCAAAGCTTAAAATTAATATCGATTCGTTTTATCATAAGCTAGGACTGTAGGCAGCCATACATTAAAATGGACATTTATCCTTTGCTACCACTAAATAGTGGTTAACAAATACTTATGGACGGCCCAGTCCAGGATTTTGAGGAGGGGAGGCGGAAATTGACCCCACTAAGAAGCAATCTAGAATTTTGGTTTGGAAGGTCTCGATCCCGCTGCTGACCATGATGGGTTTTACCAAGTTAATATTAAAAAGGAGAATTTCATGAGAGGGCTCAGACGATTTGGCGGCATGGGGTTGAACCCAATAGCCGCAGCAGTAGGCGCCCTTGCTTTAAAATGAGTCTTCGAATTAGGTGCAATGATGTAATCGTCATCGGTACCTAATTCAAAAAAGAAATTGTTATTTCTTTCCGCGGTACCAAGCTGCACATGGAACCTTCGTTAATATATTAACTTCCTTGCAATGTAATGACTTCATGACATAGGTATATTTTTGACGTGATAACGTCTTATAAATCGATGACTGGCTGCACGCACGATAAAGTGTCACGTTCCGCCTGCTGGCCAGGCTGATAGTATCAGCCTATCAGCGAATGGCGATTGGAGCGACATGTGATACCATTGGAACTAAAGCTATCAGCCTACCAGCTAATGGCGATTGTATGGTGATTGGAACTAAACCTGTCATGAGGACTTGTTGTTTATTACAATGTTACCAATGTTTTACTATGACGTTATCACGTGAAATTATCGTCCGTAAACCAACTTTACAGACAACCATTTTTTATTTTACAGGCGGCAACGGCTACATAAACGAGTATCCGACCGGTAGAATACTTAGAGACGCCAAGCTTTATGAAATCGGCGCAGGAACGTCTGAAGTCAGGAGAATGCTGATCGGCAAAGCACTAAACAACGAATATAAATAAAATGTAACGACCTCTGTATCTATCTATCGACTAAAGTACATACCTATACCTACCAAAAAACTTGTTTTAATTTATAGGTTTCTACTCATACCTACTTGAATGGTCTTGATTTATTTTGGGATGTTTGTATTACTGCAAAGCCCTATATTTCAATTATGTAGTCAATGTGCAGTTTTACAAGGGAGTTATATGTTATATGCTAAACTTCACATTACTTAACATCGAGTCATACCTCGGAGGGCACCTGTTAGTGATGCTTTTGTTTTGATCTTTTCAATATGTGGTTTCCAACTAAGTTTATCGTCAATTACAATGCCTAGGTTTTTTTCTGTAAGTGATTTAGTAAGATTTATATTATTTATTGTTAGTGGTTGAAAATTGGGAATATTTTTATTTATGGCTGGAAATATTACCTAGGTACGTAATCTGTTTTGTCCACGGTAAAGGTTAACAGATTGCTTTGGAACCAGATGTTAAGTAAGTCCAAGTTATGTTGAGCATCGTGAATTGAAAGAATCAATATTTTGACCGACGTAAAATAAGCAAGTATAATCTGCATATAATGAAAGTTAATAGTAAGATTAAAAAAGAAAAGAAAAAAGAAATGATACATTTATTCGTTGCATTACATTAAGTTACATAAAATGTTGTGCCTCGCGGTTGCAACGAATGGGTGTCCAGTTCAGCATAAGCTAGACTTAAGAGCCTGGCGCTGGTTTTCAACTGGAACCCAGCGAAAAGTGTTCGTGTGTGTGTGTGTATGTGGTAGATATATTTATGTATACATACATACATAAAAAATAATATATACATACATATAAAATAATAAATATATGTAACTTTATATTTAACCCAGTATATCTATATAATGGAGATGTTAGCATTTACATCAGCCAGCTCTCGCTGCGCATCCAAAAGATAGGACCGTAAACTAGTTCTGAAAATTGCCACGGAGTTAAGAGCTCTCAACGGTGGCGGGATATTATTCCAAATGTTGGATGCGGCGTAACGAAAGCTGCCCTTAAACGATGCTGACTTGTGTGATGGTATTGCTAACTGTTGTGAACATTGTCGACTCTCACATTCTCTTCTGCTAGTCACTCAATTAAGCTTACTATGCAGGTATGCCGGTTCCCTACCCTTGATGACGCCAAACAGTAGGCACGCCAGATGTAATTTGCGTCGATTTTTCATTTTAAGAATGGAATGCTCGTTGAAAAATGGAGTGACATGGCATCTTGGTTGAATTGAGAAACAGAACCGTGCACAGGCGTTATGTACCCTTTGAATGAGACGCTCAGTTCGTGCAAGCAGTCGCGGCCCGTACACCACATCTACGTAATTTAACTTTGATAATATTAAAGTATCGACCAGTCGCACTCTGAGCCCCTCAGACAGGTACGGTCGCATTCATATTGATTAGGTTTACATATATTTAAAAAAGTAGAGGTCCAAGAATTGAGCCTTGTGGGATTCCAAATTTTATGGATGTGGGAGAACTTTGTAAATTTGAGATTTTTGATACTTGTGAACGATCGTAACGTAGGATTCAAATATTTTGTGAGCATTACGCCCTAATATCGATGTCTATTTGTTTGCTTAAGAGGATTTTATGACTAACCGTGTAGAACGTTTTTTTAAGATCGATAAATATGCCCAGAACAATTTTCTTCTCGTCCATAGTTTTTTATTTTGGTTACAACGTATACGCTTTCAGCTACTGTACGTAATTGGGTTTGGTACGGAGTCCATATTGTTTTTGGAAGAAAATTGTTTGAATCCAGTAAGTACAAAGACGACTATAGATAACTTTCTTAAAGACTTTTGACATAATGGGTAGTACAGATATAGGGCGATAATTGTTCGGATTGGATCTGGAGCCAGCTTTAAAAAAAGGCGCTACTTTGGTTAGTTTTAAGCTTTTAGGAAATATTTCCTATTCAAGACAACAGCTATTTATACAATTTGTGATTTTTTTAGAGATTATAATATCCTTAACATATTTTATCGATTTTGTATTTATGTTATCATGTACTTGGATAACTGAGCTTTGCCCCGAAACCCCCTGCATACAAAATTTTATGAAAATCGCTAGGGCCGTTGCCGAGATTTAGATTCAGATTATTATGTATATATGTAGTTTTATATATATACAAGAATTGCTCGTTTAAAGGTATAAGATAAGATACTGAAACTAGTATTGCTGTCACTTACAGATTCCCAGCCATTTGCATTTGCAGGCACACCTAGGTACATATTCATGTGTGTACGTTTAATGCATCATTTTAATGATTTCTTCTAGGGTTGTTGGGTTTATGGTTGTCAAGCCAAAATTGGGTAAATTTTTGTCAACTAGTGGGGTAGTGACACGATTTTTTGTTTTAATGATCCACGGGAAGTTTGTGTTTTTAAGTTGGGGTCTCTCTCACTCTACTTGTATTGATTTAATATTTTAGTTTTTCTTATCCAAATGGCAGGAGTTTTCCATCAAATTGGTGGACACATGGTCTAATATTGTTTTTCTTTGAGGTACTTCTCTAGAGCAATATTGGGGTGTAATCTTATTTACTTTATGAAAACCATTTTCTTGGAGTGTGTGTTTATAGAGCTTTACTGCACCGTTACTGGCATCAAGTAAGTCAAAATTGTCATAGGTCACAGGTATTTTCTATGATTTAATTGCAAGGAATAAAGTGTCTAAGAAAGTGTTCACATTTGTTCGACCTGGCTTGTATGCCACACCAATTTCTATCCCATACTTTTTAAAATACAGGGTATTGGTACTCATCCTCTGAGTAGTAATACCCTGTATTTTATGTATAGGAAAATGGTTGATAGGTGATGCTGTTGGCTACTTGTTGCGCCTAATTAAATAACATTTTGCCCTAAATTTAACAAGTAATCAATTTTGTTGCTGCCTCGGTGGCGCGGTGGGAGTGTGTCCGACTGCTACGCAAGAGGTCGTGGGTACCCATGACTCTATGTTATCCACAAATAGTTATTCCGAGTCTGGGTGTACTTTGTGTCCCTGATCTGTACGTTTGTAAAGTTCGTCGCGACACAGGGCTTGTACCCTGATGTGGAAGTCGTTTTAAAAAAAAGTCCCCCTTTAATCTGAATAATGCGGCTTAAGGCAGGTTTTCTGTTGTTTTTGTTTCATACTTACAACATTATACCTACTTAGTAATCATTTTCAATGGAGTTTGTACGAAAATTTCGTTACTTCTACTCTGATAGTTTTACTCTTAATTTTATTTCACTATATATGCTACTACCTAGGTTGCTTACTAGGTTAAAGGTAGGTCTTTCAAATACGTTGTAATATTTTTCAAGAAAAATCACAGCCTTCTAATACTAACAGTCTCTGGGCTAAGCTGCGGACGGACGGACGGATGAACGAATGGACGGAGGGACGGCGGATGGACATGGCGAAACTATAAGGGTTCCGTTTTGCCATTTTGGCTACGGAAGCCTAAAATGTTGTTGTCATCATGCGTCAGTTCTTCTGTAAGATAATGTTTAAACTGATTTATAGTTCTGTAGCCATACATATCTTCAACGTTCTATCTAACATCCTGTATAAAGTAATTGGTAACAACTCAAGGTCTAGTTCTGATTGTTGAATGCCACTCAGTTTTAAGATGCAAATTATGCACTCTTCCTTTCACTTTAAGGTTAATAGTAGCAATAGAAATACTTATAAGAACATCTCAAAGTTGAGTATTGAGTATTTAAGGGCGAGACACGGTGCAAGGAGTCCTGAAGGATTAAGCCAACATTGGGACTTAATCGCGGGAAATATTTAAAGGTACAAAACTTTTATTTACCTGATGTTTCGATCGAATTGCACCGAGCATGGTCACGGGTCGACCGATGGCAGCTTAGCGATGTCTCCGTGAGGCGCGGGGTTTTTCAACTACCCTCGCCTGGTCTTGATGACGAAACGTCAGATAAATAAAAGGTCCATACCTTTTTTTTTTCTTTAAATATTTAATGCGATCAAGTCCCAATAATATTCTAATATGTGTAAACATTGTGAAAGTTTAAAAACAATTATTGATATGTTTTACATGACTGTACCAAAAACAGGTAAGTATTGCATGCAATGTACTGTTAATATTCAGAAAAACACGAAATTCCATTTGAAAGCAACATTTTTTATTTTATTTCATTGGATTTGTGTAGAGTTGAAAAATAGGGTAGATGATGAGATGCACATGAAATGACAAAAAGATTTTTTAGTAACAATAAGTTTATTTAATGATTTAATATTAAGTATAACATATTTAAGTAAAACATTTAATTTGACAGATTTACCTTATTATTCATAATAGGTTAATAACAATAATTTAACTAGCAAATAGTGCATCTTTTTCCATTCTGTTAACATAGAATAGAAAACAGAGACAAAATATTTGCTAGTTAAAATATGAATAAGGAGGTTATTAGTTTAAAGTGTACTGGCTACTAATAGATTAGTAGGACTATAATACTATTTGTTCTAGAAAATGTTGACATTGAAACAAAATTAGCATCAAACAGAATGATAAACAAGCTTGTTATTCCCACCAAAAACTTACAGAAAAACTAATTGATAATGACTCAACAAAATGCCACCATTTTGGTGGAATATATAACATCTGTCCTGGCTTTAAGACACAGTAGTATGGAACTGCATTCTTATATTTTGGATGGCGATCTAAATCAGGCTGTCTAGGATCTACTTGTGCCGTGTTATTCATTAATTCATGTTCGTGAGGATATAAATGCTCAGAGTCTGTAGGAGAAAATAGAAACAATCTTTTTTCACCAACTACTTGTGTAAGTAAGTTTTTTTTAGGGTCATGATGTAATGGTGACACAGTGCCTTTAGGGCCGTACCAAGCCATGACGTCAACAGGTTCATTACTATCAGAAAAACAGCAATACTCAGGCTCTGTGATATCATTCTTTAATTCCGGTATTTGATCAAACAGTTGGTATTGAGCAAGATATCCGGTTGGACCCGTACTTTGATAAATATATTGGTCAATGAATTCTTCAATTGTTATCAATTTTTGTGTCCAATCAGAATCTGTATATTTGCTTCCGATTTCAATTGTTACAGTTCTCGGTCCAGCAAGTTCTTTAAAATAATTTTGATCTTTCCATTTATGTAACGCTGGCCAGTGATTTATACATTTGTCTAAAATAACGGGTTTTTCAGCTAAAATATAATTTGTATAGAAATATTCCATACTAGGACAGTTAAGTATTTCTACAGGAGTGGCATTAAAATGATTACATTCTAAATTACTATTACTAGAACTAGCATTTGTAACATCTGATTGTTTATCACAAATTTGAACTTTAGGTTTTTTAATACTTATAGAACTAAGTGTTGTTGCACAATTTTGCAGCAATTTAGGTTCCTTATCTAGGGGGCAACCAAATAATATACCAAAGTCGATTATCTTAAATGCTTGCTTAATCAATGTGTCCTTATCTTCGTCACAATATTTTAAATGAGCTAATAACTTCAAATATGAAGCAATTGTTATGGTTTTTCTTACATATGGTTTGATGTCTTTCCAATTGCCGATATTGATTTTTTCGTACATATAATCGATGATAGCTTGTATCCTCATTGTGGAAGAACGATCCGCAGATTCTGTACTGTTAATATATCGCTGTAATAATGATTTCGAGGCCGCATCTGTGTTGTCAACTTCCACTAACGCCTCAGCTACATTAGCTTTATATTCTTCCAATTTACTACAAATATCTTGTAATACTAACATTTTGGTATCACTTACACTGTGGCACATCTATTTTTATAGTATTTACAAATTGTAAGGTGTTTACAATTTTATTTTTTTACATCATCACTATTCATCACCATTACCGGTTGACTTTTGGCATATTTGTTGTGCTTTTGACACTCACCAGCGACACTGACACTTCACACGCGATTCTGGTTACGCATGTATCTCTTAAAACTCATAATTGAGTTGTTAGATACTAAAAAATAAGTGGTTTTAAATTAAATTCCTTAGCACTTACTACATTAATTTGTATGTGCAATATGACATGACATAATTGAACCTACCAAAAACCTTTAAAACATGGTTGTTTATTTTGTTGGTGAAAGCTAAAACTGCGTAAAATGTAGAAGCGTGTTGTCTATGGCGTGAAGATATCATTGGACTAAATTATTCCAACGTCAAGAGGCCAGAAAATTAATGATAAAAAATGTGTAACATTACTTTTTAAGTATAAAAAAGTTATATGTAAATTAGTAACATTGAATAATCCTATTAAAAATAGTTTTTATTGACCTTGACCTTTCAGCAAAAGTAAAACTTCTTGTCTATGACAAATCATATGACTTTTGCACGTGATGTGACAGATTATTTACATTTACCAAAAGTGATATGAAAAGTTTTAAAACAATCTTTTTCTAATTAGATCGGGACAGGGATATTTGGAAAACTTAGCCATGAAAATATCGTGAAATGTTACGTGTGACGCAATGGCCCTATTCGACAAATTGTTTTCTCTCAAGAGAAAACTTGATGATAGCGAATCACGAAACCGCGACAGGTACGTCTTATTGAATCGCTTTTCATTCATTTTATTCTATTTTTGAGTGTTTGTGGTATGCGATGGTGGGGTTGACGCACGAAGCAGTCATCCGTGCCGGGAGTCAGCTCTCGTTGTGTTGACGGGGGCACTATGTGGACCTTCGCGTTGAGGCGGTGACGCACGCAACTCTGGCAGTTCTGTACGACGAGCATGTGATGACTGCGCGGGGCGGGCGAGGGCCGCGGGCGTAGGCAGCCGCGCGATAACGTCACACCAAGCGAGAGGGGCGGGTCGCGCTATGTGTTTACTTCTTATTTACATGAGATTTAAGCTAGTACACCAGCACATTCCACTGTACACGGACGCTTGTCCGCTCATACTCGCCTATCGATGTGCATTTAGTGTAAATTTTTATCAATAGTTGCATTTCTTAGAACAGTGTGCGCTTATGACAGTTGTATTGTTGCAAACTTTGATATTGTGGTAAACAGCTGGGGGACTGGACAGTGGCTATGAAATAAAATGAAATTTAGGTAACAAGTGTTTATTTTGTGCTTTCATTAGTTCTTTTAAGTAAGAAGGCTGTTTGGGTGAAAATTTTAGTCAATCTGTTTGTTGCAACCTTTATTGAAGTGTTTAATATTTAGTTCGAAGCAGTATATACTTGTTTCATCCAAGTAATCAGAATCACATTCTAATGAAGCATATTTTGAATGCTAAAGGCAGTGATGAGTTGAATTAGTGTCAGACAGAGTGACACTGACACATCTAGTTAGTTTCTAATAGATAGCAAAACATTGTTGGAATGACTGTATGAGTGTAGTGGCTGTAATAACATTCAAGTGGAGAAAGTTTTGTATTGTTATTTGGTAATGAATGCATGCAATCTGGTTAACCAACCTTATTGCAAAAATAATTATTTAATTTTAATCAATATTATAATTAATTCTTTATTATAATTCAATGTATTTTATTAACAAAAAAAATTATAATCATATAAAACATACAAAATTTTAGTTTTAATATTTTAACTAACATATTTTATAAAGTTTACAAATAATTTAATATGAATTCTCTAATATGCATCTTATTAGAAAATAAACTAATGAAATGAACATACTATACCATATTTCATGCCCTGATAAATAATTACCAAATAGATTTTATAGTAATAATGACACTATTACGTTAACAATGGCAGCATGTGTTAATAACACACATTCTGACAAAGAGCTACAAACTACTTGACATGAATTGCACTAGATGTAACTTGGTTTGTTTATATCATTGTTATAAATGTACTAGCCAATACCCCTGGCATGTGAACTGTTACAGCCGTGGTACCCAACCTTTTTGATCTTGTTACTAAATAGAACTGAGTACTTTATAACTCATATTACCGTCAAATGTGGTCTAATCATACAGGGGAGTGCAAAGGCCTAAATGTGAGTAGCTGACAAAATGTGTTATTATGATGCTATGTTACTGTACAAATCAAATTCTGTTCAGTAGTTATTGCTTGCAAGAATAACAAAAAAATGTCCATCTACAGGCATATCCAAGTTTATTTTTTGGGAGATTGGGATAGGTGTCAGTCCTGGTGTATAAGGGGGGAGGGACTTAAACAATAAAGCTGCTTGGGGGAGGTCAATGTGGGATTGTGGTTCCCACATTACTAGCAATCCTGTTAACTCCTCCATCCTCCATGCTGCGTGTGCATTGGCCCGCACACCCCCGTGGGATTTGGAGGCAGAAGTGCTTGCTGAAGTGTATCGACGGGCGGTGGCTGCGCAGGCAGCGGGTTCGGTGCTACTGCCCTAGCAGTTATGCGCTTGGCGCGTTAAGGCCCACCTAGAAATCATGGCCCGGTGGCAGGGGCAGGTGTTCGAACCGTGGAAGCGCTTCGGCTGGTCCTGGAGGATTGGGCAGGGCGGCAGCACAGGATCTGAACCAGCCGGAAGGAAAGGTTCCCCTTTCTGTTAAGATTTTTTCCGGGCACGGTTGCTTCAGGAAGTACCTGCACTTACACGGTCTAGCACACCCCCGAAAAGCAAACATCGAGTTCAAACCGCAGTGGTCGGAAGTGAACTCTCATTGCCGGCCGTGTTTCTGTCCATTGTCTAAATTGAGGGATCGTGGAATGCGGTCGCATCTTTCTGTAAAGACGTCATCTCGCAGAAGGAGGCGGTGGAGCGCGTTAGGGAAGAGAGCTCCCTGGCGGATCCGCTCCGTTACCGGCGAACGTTCACATCGGTAGTTAAACGGGTAGGATTCGGACCCGCAACCTCACGATTGCAAGTCCGATGCCTTAACTATTACGCCGTCGCCTTACTGGCATTTAGGTTAATCACACAATTAATTGAAATTGTAGATAATAAAAAAAAAATGGAAGAAAAGGAATAGCTAAAAAATTGAAAACAAAATATACATCGGTAATATTGTTTGGGAATAAAATTTTCAAGTTTTTACCATCAGACATGTTCTTTTTATGAATTTAGTTAATCTCGCGGCTATCTCGATCTTCCCGGTTGTCACTGTTTTAGGAACCCCTCATTTTGGTAGTGATTCTGATTTATGGTAGTCATATCAGTTTTAGTCCATGGGAAAACCAGTCCACGGAAAACTATAACCAACCCAACCCCTTGTCTAGCAAATGAATAAAATGGAAGTAAGAGTGCTGCACTAGAGATGTGCTACGGTGCTATGGATACGTTTGATATCCACCAATCATATTCATTGGTCCATATAGCTATCCTATGACACTGATAGCATAACTGTAGGCCGTTGTCGAGTTACTCCCGATATGGAAGAGAAAAACATGTTTCGCCGACTCCATATAAAAACCTGGAAGCAGGCCAGGTAGATGATAATGATAACGGAGCTAGCCTGTTGAAATAACGTTTAACGCAACCCCGCTCGTGCATTTTTACTTGCTAAATATTTTGACACATAAACAATTTTGATCTCATTGACCTAACAACTGCTGACAACGCACAACTAAAACTATGAACGGATTGGGTTGCAATTTGGACACAGATTTTGACATAGGCATCTTCTCAGCAACCCCCAATCGAGTGAGATGGGTTTTCCAAATTACATTTAAAACTTAACGGGAAAAGTAAGTCTATTTACGCCTTTCTATGATTCAAACTATGAACAGCATTTTAATAACAATTAAAATGCTGTTCATAGTTCGAACCCTGATCAGTTAGATATGAATTTATCTAACTGACCACATTTAAAGGAAATTGAACCAAATTAATATTTAATAGCAACAATAAAAGCCTATGTTCAGATGATGGCTTTTAAGCACAGTTACAATTGTTTTAATGCGCCTGACTATACAAATGTCTTGAACAGTATAAAAGCTGTAAGCGCATCTGAACGTAACCTAAATTTTAGTGTTTTTGTCCTACCAGGCCCTGTCAGATAAATCCGGACCAAGTGCGGTTGCTTCTATTCAAGGAGTGCGATTGGAGGGGCAGGAAGCTTTTGTTTGATTCATCTGCTATACAAAAAGTACCAGCTGGCAAAAATGACAAGCCTAACCTCAGACAGACTGAAGAAACACCAAGCATTGTGGAGGTGTCGGAGGGTTTCACATACCTGGTAATTATTCTTATTGTTCAACTAAATAATATAAGAGTGTTAGCGCAACTAATATTATAAAGCTGAAGAGTTTGTTTGTTTGAAGGCGATAATTTCAGGAACTACTGGTCCGAATAGAAAAAATATTTTACTGTTGGATAGCCCATTTATCGAGTAAGGCTATGTAACATCACGCTACGACCAATAGAAGCGGAGCAGCAATGAAAAATGTTGCATGCAAATGTAGAAATGCAAAAACGGGGAACATTTATGTAGACGAAGTTGCGCGGGTTGCTAGTTCCATATATGGGGGAAGGTTTTCGAAAAATCTCACACCCCTCCGTGCTTCGGAAAATGTGTTAAGCCATGGGACCTGCATCTAATGTCTCTCCTGTTGTGTTGGATTTTTGTCCCCAAACGTAGAATTATTCTTTCATTGTGATTTTAAACATAAGGACTAAAATATCCAAATTTCCGACATTTCGATTCGATCGATTGATTTTCCTTCTTTAACTGTTTTCAAGTGATGATTTTCTATATACCTATATGCTCTTGGCTTCTTTACATTACACTAAATGACTTCGTAATATAATTTAAAAAAAAAAAAAAAAATTAGCATATTATTCGAAAAACGATCACCCAAGTATAGGCCTACAGTGGTAACGTTTAACCTCCCAAATCTCTTAATCTGTTCGGTCGTCCTCCGTCCTCCGTCTATCTACACATAGATATATCTACACATTTACGCATAGATTATCTATGCGTAAATGTGACATATATCTATGTTTACTATCTTTATAGATAGTAAACATAGTTTACATGACAAAATTGCGTATTTATTATTTTATATCAGAAACTTTCTATTCAAATATTTCAAACATAATACGACATACGAACATTATCTTTAAAACAATAAATCGATTGTTCATAGTACTACGATGATTGCAAAGTGGCACTTCTAGTGATCTCTTTAGTAATGATTTTGGTGAAGTGAGTGTAGGATGTGTAAACACTCAACCATTTATGTTGTCTACTGCATAATATATCTTCATTCTATTAACTTCCGCTAGTGGCTTATTTACATAACACTAAATTACTTTGTAAAATCCTTAATCACCTACATCTTGTTTTTGGAGACCTTAACCACCTACATACAATTGTAGTTAAGTAAAATCTTTGTTTATTGTGAAGTTTAGGCCCTAAGCCTGACAAAGAAACATCGATTTCATTCCCGGGTCTCACAGATAAATGGGATATCATGGAGGTAAATGATTGTGTGACAAAAGTAGGTGTTAGGTGGTGAAGGGCTTACCCTTCGTGTCCCGGAGAACTCGTGAAGTTGTTGGTCCTACATCTAATCACTTTCCAGTGTTAATTGCCATCCTATCGGACTGTGAGAGAATAAAGAGTGTTCTTATGTCCGCACTGTCATTTGTGCACTGTATTTTTTTGCTGCGTTGTTGGCTAGTCTTTGATGAGATTGCCCACATTGAACGAAATCGGTTAAAAAATTATCATTGTAATTTTTTTTAAGCTATTGCATAGCTTTTAAGCAAGCAAGAAATTCCGTAACGTAAATAAAACCTAACACCCCCCACTCCGCTTACCATGTAGCTCGGCCGAGCGTTCGCTTAACGTATTTGTATATTGTACGACTGTACGAAGCTCTCCCGGATCGAGACGAGCTGTTCCGAAATGTAATTGCATAAGTTGATAAAAAATGCTATGCAATAGCTTTACTGCGGCAGTCCCCGAGTACCACATATTTTTTTTATTCATTTCCTCCTTTTTTCGTCTTTTAATCTTTTCACAAAGCGACTCGCGAAACGTCTATAGACGTTCAAAATTGTTGTACAGATCATATCGAAAAGAAATCAGGAACGCTTAAAAGCGCCCAAGAAAGCTCCAATTTAAAAATATCTATAAAGTATGTAGTAAGTTTGACGTCATAACAAGTTAATCGATACAGACAGACACGTATCGTTTCAATACACAATAAAGGCGATACAAAGAAGATTAGAAAAGTTTAAGTCAAATAACCCGAACTTTTTTTATAGAAACGTCAATATTCTTATTCTGCTACTATTGGTAGATTCTGAGTGTTTTGGTTCCAATCTTCAGAATTAACAGCCAATCAGGTAGTCTTCTATCTTTTCATGAAACTCTTGTGCCATTCATAAGGGCGGCCAACACTATACGATTATATATTTAAAAGAAGTGTGTGTCACTGACCAGGCTGTATTTCTTTTTCGTTCTTCTCATCTCATATCCCATTGTTTGGAGTCGGGTCTCCTCACTTTCCTGAACCAAGTCAAACGATTTTGAGTTGTCGTTTCGTGCATTTGAGCTTTCTTGGGGTCTCTTTTAATGGAGTTCCACCAGGTCAACGGTTGGCGGCCGCTCCCTCGCTTTTGTTCTGGGTGGTTAAATGCAGTCCTAAGCATATCATCTTCGTCTCGTCTTTTGACATGGTCATACCAGCGAAGGCAGTTTTCGGCGATTTTATCTGCGATTGGTGCAACTTCATGGCGGATTTTATCCAGTCGCGTTACATCTCTCGCCCACCTGAGCACTGCACTGCACCAGGCCGTATTTAATATACTTATTATGATCTGTTTTGTTACTCTTTCCTCCTTCCTAAAAGAGAATGCTATTAATTTGAACTTGATCTTGTTTAACAACACTCGATATGACTAACAGAATTAGTATTCATTTGAAAACTTCACAACAAACTTCTTCCCCTTTTTCAAGTCTTTAACGTGGCTTATAAAATTGTATTACAAGGCATAAAAAATACTAAAAAGATTAGAATTTTACATTCCAATATTCGTAGAGGAAAAATAAATTATAATTTAGTAATATGTTTTCCTTGATACGATTAATAGATGTCAGACGAACGCGTGGTATGATTTATACAGTTTTTTTTCGGCCGTTCGCCAAAGTGCGAGTTTAGGCCGTTTACCTTAGCGTGTGTTAATAATACGGCCACGATGCACGTGACTGGCAGCCGGTTGCGTTTGTACCGGCGTGATGACGTGACATTGGAACGATGTGATTTTATTCAACAAACAAGTTATAAATCTGTATTTCCACTCAGTTTCAGTTCAATAAACCGCAATCACTGCACTAGAGATAAGATAGTTACATCGATATAATAGATCGATTTCTTATACTTATGACGTCATCGGTCGTAATGTTTTTATTTGTCTCAGATTAGTTGTTCTCTTGGGTTAGTAAAACTAGTAGAAACTCAATTTCGTCTGCTTTCTTAAGTAGAATAATGACATCGTAACCGAGTTTTGGTGACGGTGGCGGCACAAACAAAACACCGAGAGCAGGTGTACAAAAAGAAAGCTTCATACATTGCTCACAAACCACGTTCTAAAGGCGATCCGAGATTCTATGTTCATGAACGATTTCTATGTCTGAGTGTTGCTCAAGCGCAAGTTGTGAGCTTTTGTGAGTTTTGTGGTGGTGGTCAATCGAAACGTTGACTATCCTACTACGTAAAAGATTATAGAGCACACATACTTAGCACTCTATTCGAAGGAAAATTACTTACGTATGTTATAGTTATAGTATGTTAGTCTTAATAACTTATCTGTCGTTAACTGTCTGTTAAAGTAGCTAAGTCTAATAACGAAACTTATATTTGTGCCATCGACAGATATAAATCCTTTCTGATTATATATCTATCGACGTTTATCGAAACGCAAAAATGTTAGTTTAGAGTTAGCATTTAAAACCGGCCGTTATAGTAGGTACATGCTCTTCAGTGCACGATATATATTTTTTTGGAAAACGATATCGCAAGTGGGCCTATCAGTAATATATTGCATTTATCTTGTTGATCGATCGATCCATTTGTACCATTGTAAAAGCATTCTCTTTATCCTTTATTCAAGGTAAGAAAGTCACTTGACGTCCTTGTCCGTGATTCCCATTTTATATCGGTCAAAGTCAGAAAAACGACGTTTCTATAGGGAAATGCTCGGAGATTTGATTTTGATATTTTGCCAAGCAAATAGGGAAATCTCTACTGCTATCACATTAGTAGTTAGCAGTCATCTGTGATAGATACGTGGGCGGTCGACAATGACAATGACACCGTGGAGGATAAATGTAGCGAAATTGACCAACTAAATTATCCGCTGATTTTATCATAGAATAATCTTTTTTCAATTCGGAAATATTGCACAAAGGATTTCGCAGTAGCCTCCATACTTCTACTACTTGAGAAGTAGAGAATACTAGCTTTTACTGTGACTTTGCCCGCGTTATGTTTGATTTTCATAACTTAATAATATCTTGGGACAACTCACACATCGCTATCTGATCCCAAACTAAGCAGAGCTTGTACTATGGAAACCAGACAACTGATAAACATACTTAAATATTTCTAAATACATATTATAGGTAAATAACACCCAGACACAGAATAAACCATCGTGTGCTTTTTTAAATTTATAAACTACATTACGGTAAAGGATCATACATATATCCTCACTCCATCACACTTTCGGATTTGTAATATTAGTAGGATGTAGGATTGCTATGGTAGCCTCTTGATTTTCTAGCGTTGCCCAACTAAAATATCGACTTACACATTTTATTTATTTTCTTAGCAAGAACACCTACTGTTACTTTCTTTTTTCATGCGAATATAGTGAGAATAACGCCCTGTCGCTCAAACGGGCATATCTTTACGATAACAGTTTAAAAATAACCCTACAATCGTCATAAGAAACGGTCACGAGACCGCCAATTCACTCAACATTATCACTCTGGACTGTTCTAAATTTAGACCACTTTAGATGCCTTTTTGATTATAAGTAAGTGACTTTTTGACGTCGCAGCCATATTAATTCTAGCTGTATTCTAATTAATAGTTAGCGTGTTGTGTTATATGGCTGTCGCAATTCTCTGGCATCTATTATGGGAATATTTACTTTGGATATCATAGATATTACCTACAAGTGAACGTTAATTGTTTCTCTCTCAGTAGGCACTAAAACTACGTGTGGCTGAGCCTAGTCACGTATAGCTAGCTGGGTATTACTATCTAAATAGGGAATCTAAATGGGCTTGTTCCGACAATGTCTGATATATTACGGGTTGGCGTTTGCGGATGTTTATTACTTTGTACTGCCACAACATTCAACCTTTTCACTCTTTGACCTTTGTTTTACTATAAATGGTTGGATCAATAGTTTTCCTCAATTTATTTCTTACTTGTTAATAAGATTTTCTGAAACAAAGACATTTGACGTCATTTTTGCGATGGCGTTATAAGAATGTAAACAAAAGAGCATCGAACTTGACGTAATTACAGTAATAATTTTGGGTGATTTCTCTATAAAATATTTATCCTATTGGCGCTATGCGGGGGCGTGGAAGAAATCTATACTAATATTATAAAGCTAAAGAGTTTGTTTGTTTGAACGCGGTAATCTCAGAAACTAGTGATCCGAATTGAAAAATTTTTTCACTGTTGGATAGCCCATTTATCGAGGAAGGCTATAGGCTATATAACATCACGCTACGACCACTAGGAGCAGAGCAGCAATGAGAAATGTTGCAAAAACGGGAAAAATTTACACAGACAAAGTTACGCGGGACAGCTTGTATATTATAAAGCTGAAGAGTTGGTTTGTTTGTTTGAACGAGACAATCTCAGGAACTAAGGGTCCAAATTACAAAATTATTTTACTGTATGATGATGAAGGCTATAGGCTATATAACATCACGCTACGACCAATAGGAGCGAAGCAGCAATGAAAAATGTTGCAAAAAACGGGGGAAATTAACGCATACGAAGTTGCGCCGGTCAGCTAGTATTGAATAAAGCTTTGTATTTTTAGTTCCTGACGTATTTGGGCGTACGCGGCCACCACCTGCCTTGTAAATCATCACGTCTTTGATGAATGAACACGCTTTGTTTCAAAGTTTTGGAAGGTCAAATAGTACACACCGTCGCCCTTTTAGTTTGCTTACATAAATGTAACTAAATTCTGGCAGTGCTTTTAAACGGCTGTCAAAATTGAACAATTTGGCATCCGATCTTTTAGAAGATTTTGTGTAAATTGTTTCATGGATACGAGTATGTATCACATTTTTAGCCCATTTATCGAGGAAGGCTATAGGCTATATAACATCACGCTATGACCAATAGGAGCGGAGCAGCAATGAAAAATGTTGCAAAAACGGGGATAATTTACGTATACGAAGTGGCCTGTGTCAGCTGGTACATGCGCAATTCGATCTAAGCGTACAGAAGCGACTTTATTAATGGTCTCCGAACCGATTTCGGTTACGGCGGCCTATCTCATCAGAGACTAGCCAACTACGCAGGAGATATTATAGTGCACAAGTGTATGTGTAGACACAACTGCACTCTCTTATTCTCTCACTCTTAGCCCAATTTAACGGAAATGCGACACGACCGAAGATATTGGGCGCAGGACCGACGGCTTAATGTGCTATTCGAGGCGCGGAGGGGTTTGATATTTTCGAAAACGGTGACCCATATGTGGACTGACAGTGGTAACGTTGCGGAATCTCGCAGATGTATAGATCTGCTAGTCGCTACTGAGCTAGGGACCGCTCAATTTTAGTTTTATACTAGCTGACCCGCGCAACTCGTCTGTGTAAATTTTCCCCGTTTATGCAACATTTTTCATTGCTGCTCCGCTCTAATTGATTGTAGCGGGATTTTATATAGCCCATAGCCTTCCTCGATAAATAGACTACCCAACAAAAAAATATTTTTTTAATTCGGACCGGTAGTTCCTGAGATTGCCGCGTTCAAACAAACAAACTCTTCAGCTTTATAATATTAGTATAGATGATGTAAAGAGAATCTGTGATTTGTGTTCTAAATGATGTTATTGTTCACAGTACAAGGGCCCGGCGGAGGACGCGAGTGTTCTCGGAGAGATGATATTCGGCGCAGTTGCTATGAACTACAAGAATGTCGCTCTCAAGATTCACATCATGGATGAGCCGAGGAGGTAATAAGGTCATCATTTTAACGTTTTTTTTATTTTATTTAACTTTATCATTGTTGTAAAATTGTTTTATGTAAGTTGTAAGCTGAGATCATCGTCATCAGCCTATCGCAGTCCACTGCTGGACATAGGCATCTCCAATTGCACGCCACTTTGTTCTATCCTCGGCTTCTCGCATCCAGCATTTAAAATGTCATAAAAATTGGTCTAGCTATTTCGGAGGAGTATGGTACATACAGCTCCTGCCTGTTTTGCGTAAATCATGACTCCACCTGGCCTGAGATGATGGTGAAGCTGAGATCTATAGACGTGCTTTGGCTTAGCTCGAGCTAAGTTTGTACTATAGTAATTTTATAGGCGTTTCTTGCCAATTAAGTCCAGACCCAGGAATCGAACCCGAGACTTCCGTATGCCAAACTCGGGCCGGAATCGAACCACCTATCTGAACTATGTTACTAGACTTAGATTTCCTGCACGCGAGTTGGGCCTTCGCTAAGTTTGTACTGTACCTAGTATAATATAATAATAAATATATTTTCATAAAAACTTTACGTTATATTCACAGTGATCGAAGTCTAGGTAGGTACATTCTGTTGCCTTAAAATTGCACTTAAAATTAGCTAGGTACCTTATTGTACCTACTTGCAATTGGCTTTTTTTTAAGAAAACTAGCAATGTGAGACTGTGAGTCCCACATTACTGGCAATCCTGTTAACCCCTTCAGCTAATTTTAATGGTTTGTGATTATAATGATTCGAATCCGCGATCTTACGAATGGGAGTTCGATGCCTTAGTCTCATAACACTGAGAGTGCAGAAGGTAACCTTTACACGTACTTTGCTCAAGCATCGCACACATAGACATCGTTCACGGAACCTCGGAACTCCTTCAAAACAACGTTGTCCGAAGTAGTCCGAGATTACGTGTTCGTAAACGATGTTGTGTGTGTTTGTATTAAGCTTACATTCTGTACTGTCGGTGTTTTGTGATTGTACTATGTGAGTGGATGACGTGTCAATAATCGCTTTGGCTTTGTATTCAGAATTATTTATACAAAATTTTGTGTTGGCCTTGATCAAATTTAATAATAGTACCGCTATTATACAGGGGTTTCCCACTAAGCACAATAATTTATGATCGGCAATGTATGATAAAATCATCGACCGATTAATAGTAGTTGCCATTATCCAAAAGTTATATTCTTGTGTTTGTTTTTTGTCGTTCGATCGTTATTTTGAAAGGTTGATCTTATTGGCCGGTTATAGATACCTACAGTACGAGCTCTAGTACATGAAATGTATATACTCTCATCAGTTAAAAGAACCCCTGATCTAGATAATATCTTACGTATTATCTTTGAAAGGATTATTTTATGGAACCCCGATTTCAAGGGTAATTGGGGGGGGGGGGGAGTGCAATTATTCTGACAAAGATTCTGACAAACAAAGATTTCAATGCATTTGTGAAATGTCCAGTTGTGATAGCCAAATGAAATGAATGACAATCATCATCGATGTTGTTCTTTCTACGCAGGCAATAACTATTATTTGATCAAAGTTTTTTAAATAATATTTCACGGAACCTGTTTGACTTCTCTACGGAACCCCTGGGTTCTATGGAACTCACTTTGGGAAACGCTGGTCTATATTGATAAACCGCAAATGGGTTGCTTAACAAACAAAAAAAATACTACTAAAAAACATGATACTGTTGACTGAAGTTGTGAGAAATAAAAACATTGTAAGACCACAGTTGTAACAACTTATAAACAAATCAATACAATACAACATTTCAAAAAAACTTTCTGTTGTCTTAGATTGATGTGCACGAAAGTGTTTTGCGTGCCATCTAGAAGAATAAGCCGAGTTCAAACAGATCGCAAGCCGGATAGAAGAGAGGCCAGTGGCAGCGGGGACTTGGGCATCCAAACAAAACCGCTGAGCGTTCCTTTGGTTACTGAAGAAGGAGTGTCGTTGAGCTTTTCACTGGGTAGAGGAGATTCTGGTGAGTTAGATGTTGTGATTCATACTTAATCACACTTGTTACACAAAATACCGAGGGTGTAGAGTAGCATGTTAATGATGCTATCCGCGGGCTGCATGCGACTTATTCAGCATTTTCTTGCGGCCTGTATTAATTTTGAAAATTGCTAGATAATACGGCCTGCAAGCGTGTTAAAAACGCAAAACTGATGCACTCTTGGCCGCAGTTTTAACAATTATTTCCGCCGATAACTCACGCCACGAAATATAATATCTGCCAAAACAAGTTAATGTTTGGAATTGTTTTGTGATGTTCTTTTTATTCGAAATTTAATAAATATTCTTGTACAATTATAGTATTTTTTCGTAGAGATTTTCATTAGACTATGTTGGCCGCAAAACCTTGGCACATATAGTCTATGGTCTTCATGTTTTTGGTCCACCAGTGACTTTGAATATGCCTATGGCTGGTGTAGAAGATAACCTTTGTACGTACCTAGCTCGAGCAACTCACAAATAGGCATCGTTCACGGACCTGGTATTATAAACCACTTTCTTCGAAAAGCGTTATGAGATTCCGTGTCGTACGTTGCATTTATGAAGTTTACGGTACGATATAGGCCACTTCCACTTTGAGATAAAGGGTTCTGCCGTAATCCACCACTAGTCGCAGGTTTCAATAACTTATCTGTATATTAAAAAAAAATGGTAGTCTGTAAAGCCGGTTTACGGACGATAATTTTACGTGATATCGTCATAAAAAACAACCATGATTTCCAATTGTTTCGCATGGCGCTGCTACAACCATGACTGTGACATATGTATTGTGGCCGTTGGGGCCGTTGGGTCGTGTTAAGTATTGTAGCACATGGGCGCGCATGTGCCCGACGGCCACAATCCTTCAGCCTATCAGCTGGCGAAACGTAACGAGCCGTGACACTTTTTTGTGTGTGCACCCGGTCACCGATTAATAAGACATATCACGTCAAAAATAAAATAGTTAACTCTAGTAACGAAACTGAGATTTCTGCCGTCGATCAACCTATTTTACAGACAGATTTATTATTTAGATAAGTTATTCAGATCAGCCGTAAGTCAATTGATTGGTGGAGTTTAACGGCCGTTTTCAATAATGTATCTAACGATGGATTTGCTTACTAGAGATAAAAATACATTTATGTTGCTTGGGCGAAAAAACGTATAAATTTTACCTTTTCCAATATTTTGTTGTCTAGCGGTTCCCAAATTCATAAGTCAGGCGCGGGTCCAGGATCATGTTTAGGTTTGTTATGGCGAACACTTGAAAATTCATAAGTCGTGGGGGGGGGGGGGCAATTTCCCCCTGCTTCCCCCCTTGCCCACCCAGTATAAAGTTGTTAGATTAGTGTAGCGTGCATAGCACGCCTGTATAACGTTAGGAGGGGAGAGCGGGGGAAAGTCACCCACCCTACACAACGTGTTTTTCCTATTGGCGGCCAAGGTCTTTGAAGGCGAAGGTCGTCAGTTCAAGGGCATGAAACATTTTTATTATAAAATGAACTTTTATAGCTTCAGGTGGCTGCTAGAAACTTTTATGAAGAACTCATATTTAAATAATTAAACTAGTTCGTATTTAGAGTAAGCTTTTATATAACCAGGCGTCACATGACTGAAAACCATCTTAAGTAGATTATATGGGAGGGATCCCACAACCCACCTTCGATCTGTAAATCACCACAATTGAAGTAGTAAGGAAATGCCCTTAATACAACAATGGAAATAGATTGACAGACCGCACTCAAAAAGAGAGACCTGCAACAAAGAAAATTTGTGACAGGTACTCTCACTAAGTCGAGTAGTAGGCACCTCCGGACCCTTGACTTTCCTTACTACTTCAATCGTGGTGATTCACAGACCGAGGGTGGGTGGTGGGATCCCTCTCTTTTAATCTACTTTTGATAATTATATTTCACAATTTGCACTTACACAATTATAATCTCTACATCACCCAAAGGTTGCCAGGCAGAGAATGATTTTAGCATTAAGACCGCCCCTATACATTTTTTTGAGCTTAAAGTCTTTAAGTAAATATTAAAATAATTCTACTTTTAGTTCTGCAGGTCCGGTAGTATCTTATTTATATTACAATTTTGTATAACTTTGCGTAAAAGTATCGAATAATACGAATAATAAAACGCTCGTCACCTGAACGTAGGCTTTAAAATAAATTGCCTTGTGTTAAGTAGGTACTTAATTATTAATGTAAATAAATAACTTGTTATTGTTAATTACATAGTTTTGTAGTCTGACCTGATTAGCTTATCATGGCAATTGTTGATATTCGTTTGTATGATGTATGTATGATAAATACGATAAATTATAATGTCATATTGTATTGACTACTGTCACTCATATAGAAACCAATTTACCGAAGATCGTATCGATCATCAAATATGGTACATTGCTGGAAATACATCTTATGTATTCGTAATTAAAGGTTTTATAGGTCTTAAAACCATTTCAGTTATTATTATAAACACAGCCACGGAAGCAGAAGCTTCTGTGGCGTATAATAATAACTGTACTAATTAGAGTAGTATTAATAAAGTGACTTTGTTTCAGGTTATTACGGGGATCATTCACCTTACAGCAGCGTAGGATCCACCCACGACTATTTCTCCATGTTCGATATAACAAACAATAATAACCAAGATGATTACTTCTCTTTCCATTGTAAGCATATTTTTTTAAAGGATAAGTATTTGGCTCTAACCTGTTATGCAAGTGTGTATATATTTTCGCCCTTACTCAAGAAAAAAGTGCAGAAATCATGCAGATCTTCTGTTTTAGTACCACCCGGTCGAAAGCTAAGTACTTCAAGCAATGGCAGTTGGCAACGGAGAACATTTCAGAACATGGCAACCAGGTTTGATCTCGGTCATCAGAGTACTAACTTGTTAGGAGTTCCGACCTTCTGCAGCAATGGGGGCAGTTCCGATTCACAGGTAAGGATCATACGTTTTTTTTTTCATAGTTTTTAGATGACAGTAAATGTGTCTCTGGCCTGTATTTTTTTCCAGTGCGAACAGGGCAGATGTGTTGGACCATTAAATTGTTGATATAAACACTGACAAATAAGCTATTTCGAATAGATAGGAAATATTCGTATCAGTCTGTTTACGAGTTGCCGTTCAATAAATCCGATAATTTTGATTTTTGAAATTTTTTTTTCGTTTTCAAATTTTATAATATAATTGCTTAGCATAGGCGAATCCAGGATTATTTTTTGGAGGTAGAAACGAGAAGGTCAGTCCAAGTGCAAAAGCGGGAGAGGCGCTTGACCTTTATCAATCAAAACGGACTTAAACCGTTTCGAATGGGGTTTGAATCTCCAAATCCCTATCAGGTTACGCCAGTACCTATATATAGCCATATAGTATCTATGTAAAGACGAATAGTATATGAACATTAAAACCTCGGCCATTCTAGTCAAAAATATACCATATATACATTATATCGTGCAGCAGTACAAAAAATATATATGATTTAAAATGTGACGCCACTAAACAGTCTCATAAGGATATTAAAAGAGGAGCGTCAATTTTAGTCCGCTATTTATAGGACCGGCAATTTACTGATACTCAAAACGAACGGACATCTGTTCTAAATCATAATTGTGGCCATACATTTATCTGGCAGTCAATTCACGACACGTGGTGCCTCATCATTCAATGTATTGTAAATCCTTTGAGTAGGATGTGTCTATCTCTACATTGGGATAAATTGTGACGGACGGATAGATCAAAACAAATTTTCAATGACCAGTCTTATTGCTTGATTCGCTAGCAGTTACAATCGCAGTGTTGACTGCTATTTTTATTTGAATCTTGTTTTGTTTTTGGCGTCAATTAAGGCGAGACCAAAAAGATTTTGTGTGTAAAGCAGTAGGTAGCATGATCCTCACTTTGAGACCAGTTTTTATTTGTTAATCTTGCATCAAGTTATGACTCACTCGATGCCACTCTTGTAAGTGATCATATGACCGATGACGATGTTAGGGTTACTCCACCTTTTTCCGAAGTAAAATGCACAGCTTATTGTTGGGCAGCATTCACTTTTATAATATAACATCTTGTGTGCTTTCTTAAAGTGGTTTATGTTTCGCAGCCAGGTAATAACATTCTTTTTTAGGAGGCTATTGTGAAAACGTTTGACACTCAGACTTGGAACAACAATCTGTGGATCACACATAGTGATGTCCCGTGTGGGAATAAAACCCACGACCACCTCTTGCGTAGCAGTCGGACACACTCCCACCGCGCCACAGAGGCAGCCAAAGTTAAAATACACTATTTTGTAGCACGCTGTTGACTGTAAACAAGGACCTCCATTTGTTTTGCTCTTGGCTTTAGGAATTCAAATCATAGATAGAGATTTAAACCAGTAGTGCTCCGGTTGCAGTCGGCAGTAGTTTGGAATAGTAACTTATGGCAGCACGATAGTCAGGTTTATGCAATGTAGGGGTACCACCGGCATCAGTGGACGGGCAATGACAAAGATAATGCTTCTATGGCTATGCCGGTGGATAATTTCTACGGCACAAAGTCCTGTCATGCATTTTGGAAGCCATTGAAACTGATAATTAATGTTTAGTTAGAGCTGTTAGATAGTTTAGCATAGGTTTGATAGATGAAAGTGATTAATCTTGCACACCGCTATGCTGACAGTAACCGTAGGTACTATCTAGTTTGTTAGCAAGCATCATTATCTGTATTAATGAACATAAACCTCGTGACGCGTGTCACATGATTGTCCAGGCTGTCGTTCGTGTGACATGTTATCAGGACAATGACTGTTCGCTTATAAGGAAAGGTAGATAATAGCCACTCGTACTTGTGTACTTGTTGTTTGATTAGCGAAGGGCGTTACTTAGTAATCGAGGGGACTGTTTGTGGAAGATTTTTGGGGAAATTCCTGAATAGAATGACGAGGAAGCTTTTAATGTTGTAAAATCACTGTGTTAATTAAAAGTCAAAACGTTATACTCTGTACTGATTTGTATAAAATTAAACATGATAATGTCATAATTTTCTGATCTGAAATCATTTACTTTTAATAATATATAAAATACTAAAACATATACTCGTATTAAATTTTGAACTTATTTGTGTAAAATATTGTCATTAGTCTTACTAGACAACGAGACTGTTTACTAGACTACTAAATACTAGATAAATCTTGATAAAATAAGAGGATTTGGTTAGTGATACATAACGTCATATAACCGATATTATTAATTTAATATTTTATAAATAGTTTTTTATATTCTCGTTCTTAATATTATCTTAAACGATGCGATATTTGGTACGAAATACGGGCTAAAGCTTATTTCTGATAATCTAATCATTGAATTTTAATACTTACAAGAGTAACTATACTTAAACACCCACTTATAAATTCGTACGTCAACCAAATCGTACCTACAAAATGTCACGAGACACATGTTAATCTATAATTTTTACACTCCATTGTTTCTGTGACATTTCCTTGACTTTAGAACAGACATGAGATGAAATTTATCACCCTGAAACTGTATCACATGTCTATAAATAAAATCTCTTCAAACAATTGAGCAAGAGAACTTTATTACTTGACGTATAATCCAATTTCGTTGATGGCTTGCGTCGCTCTGTTAAACTGGTATCGTACGGTTTTGATTTTATATACGACTATCTACTGTTATATTTGAAATTTGGATCTCTGTTTTACCACTTCAAGGTATGAATTTTCAAAATTCTGTTCTTAGGGGATGCCTACGTCATAATAAATAAGTGTAAGTAGTATAGACCGGGAGGAAAGGAGAAAATACGAACATTTCTTAGGTTGTTTTTTTGATATTAGGTACGTCATATTAGTGGAGTAAAGAAATACCCTTCTGTCTGTCGGTTTGGTGTGCAGGACTTTTATCGGCTATTGACGGCATCTTTTACAGAGTTATGCAAACTAACTGATAGTACTTGATTTTGAAAATATTCCTCACCCGTTATACTACATTTCAAATCACGCATTTGATAGTACGCGCAGATCAAGCACGATTAAAGAATACAACGTTCACGCGTGACTGACGCGCCTGGCTTTTTTAAATTAAGACGCTGACAACAGCTACTGAACTTCGATGTTTCACTATTTTAGCCACGCCCACTATTTCTCCGATGTCCTAGTGCCATTGATAAAGGACGGTAAAAACAGCGAACTACCAACACAAGGACGCGGTCAATAATAAACAATAAACCAATAGATGGCGCTTTATTTTTTGTTCTATATGAAGAACTAGAAAGAAATTAGACAGGGCGATTAAAAAAAATAATAAATATTTTTTATACGTTTGTATTTTTAATTATTTCAGGAGACTTTATTTGCTATGAACTTCAAAACAATATAAAAGAAATAAAAATAAAACTCGAAAATATGTTAGCAACATTTTAAATATTTTCGCATAATTATAATTTATTTGCTCTCGGATATTTGCCGGAACAAACAGACAGACAGACAGACAAAAAAAACTGTATTTTTGTTATCAGTAATTATTATGGATATAGGTATGTTATCCATAATAATTAATATATATGCATAAAACTGTTATTTTGATATTACAAACAGACTCTTCAATTTTATTTATTTGCACAGATAGTTAATAATATATATTGTTTTTTATTAATAAGATTATTATTTATTTGACATAAGGTAAATTTAGAGCTGAAGAAAATTCTTTCAAGTTTGAAGTCCTCCGAAAATTGATAACATACCTGCTACAGCACAATAATTGACTGGTAAATAATTTTCGTCACTGGAATCACTTTTAATGATAAATTTTAAATTGCACATCCTACACTCCGTCTAGCAAATCTGTTGATACTTTTAGCAAAAAGTATAAACAACAATTGCTAGACTTACAAGACACAACAGACCTAATAATTCTTGAAATTGTGCCGTTTATTCAATGAGCGCTCCTCGCTGTCATTCCAATGATAAATGTAAATGTAAATTTTATAAATTTTATTGCTCATCTGCAGTTTTCATAGGTACGCACTATTTAATACAGTTTAGGCATTTTAATGGGTACTTGGTAAAAACTTTAAATTCAGTCGAAACCGAAAAACTCTAAGTTCTAACGTCAAATCCAAGTTTAAAATCTATGGTCAAATCTGTCAATGTCAAACGTTTCCCGCGCGATTTGGCTGCGTTCAATACTAATTACACTTTACAAATTAATAACTAACCTTAACAAAATAATATTACAAAATTAAATTACCCATAAAATATGTTTTTTTATTATTATTATTATTTTTATTTTTTTTACTATTTTTAAATATAGTCTTACTTATATAAACTTTATTTTTTCTGTTTATATTTATTTTATACTTTCCTATTATATATTGACGGTTAATGTTCGTGTCGTCACTTTGGTCTTAGCAGAATACCAGCGCAACTCCTCATTAACCGGAGTTGCAATCTAGCTGAGCTAGGACCATTTTTGTCTCTCGATACTACTATTAATTGAATTTGTTCTACTTACTGTATTTTTTTTTCTTTTGAGGACAAAATAAATTTATTTCTTTCTTTCTTTTCTTTCTTACACAAAAGAGTGAACTTCGACAAGAATCCATTTATGTTTTCTCCTACCAAATTAATGTGTTTTAAATTACAACCCAAGGGTTTAGGGGTAAGGGCGAGAAATATTCTGAAGATTTAAAAATAAATGCGATAAGTTTATTCGTCGTCCGATGTAATAATAATAATAATATTTATAAGGATTTTTTGTTGTGCAGGGTGACTTGTAGCAGTCTAAAAAAAATAATACTTAAAGCTTACCTATGCGTTAGTAACTAAATACTAACTGCCAGATTTTATCTTCGACAACCTGTTCAAAATAATAATATTTACCTCAAGTTTAGGAATATTATCGGTGGATTCAACTGTCTCAGATACCTTTGCCGATACTTCAAACCAGTGATGGAAAAAAACTATGACTCACAATAACATAAGAAGTATAAGAACGATCATGAGGAAGTTTCATATCACTTGGGCATCATCTTTACCTGGTAACATTTTCTAGAGGAATTATAACATCACTTTCTAATGTAACTGCAACAGCCACATTTCCTAATCTGTACAAAATATTTATTACATTTAAACTTAGAAAAACTTTCTTCAGCACTAATCTTACCTATTATGTCTAACTAGCTGTAGACTAGCTGTGGACGTAGCCTAAGTTACTCCTTACATCATTAGCTGTCTGACAGTGAGTCCTGTCAATCTCCGTACAGCCGTTTTGGAGATTTGTCGAAACAAACACACAGACAGACAGCCAGATAAAAAAACTGTATTTTTGTTTTAAGTACTATGCGTACTTTCATAGCATTTAGTAAAAAACTGCTATTTTGACATTAGGAACAGACACTTCAGTATGTATAGATCGCCATATATAGGTAAAAAATACTAAAACCTACACAACTATTTGTATGGAAAGGGCAAGAAACAATGGATAAAGCTACAAGTATTTTAGGAGTATTTTCCTATTAGGCCAGTTCTAAGATAGTCGTAGGTCTATGCAAATGTGATAGTTTATCATTATACTTGTTTGTAACTATCTTTCTAAAATGTAAAGGGGATCCTCTTTGTCCATGTGGCGATTCTTTTTGTGTAATGTGTTAATGTAATATAAATAATAAAATTATTATCTATATTAGTATGTAGGTACTTATTACAAACTTATTGATGAAAAACTTTCCGAAGTTTCACCTGCTTCTGAACTATTCGCCAAACGTCTCTTTTTACTGAAAAGATAAAAGAAAATATTAAAAATAAATACAAAAATTGAACAGGCGAACCTAGGTTTCGAACTCGATACTTGATATTCTGAACCAACGCAGATACCGCTAGACCAAACGAGTTTCACAGTTGCAGATGAATTTTCGCTATACGTTGTACAAAACAGCTTAGTGTAGCTTTTTGGTTTGGTTACGATTTCACTTCTGTTCGTGCAATATTTTGTCAATATGAAAAATATAATACTTACTTTACTACTTCCATGAGATGTTTTTGTTTGTTGGTATAGAAGTGCTTTTGCTGGCCTCCGACATTTTTGTTTGTTTCCCAATTATAGTAACAAATATTTTTAAACTTAGAACTAAATATATTTAAATTAACAACTTAGATAGTATAAATTAATAGTATATTTATTAAACTTATATTCTTTACCAATGTCTATAATTTTTCAAACAACAAACAAAATATGAAGTGAATGGATGGCGAGGCAAAGCGACATACGTCCGTCTAGCTGCGCGTCTCTGCGATCACTGTCAGATTGCTTATAAAAGAAAGAGAAGCGCGATCACGCAGCGCTCGTAACTAATTATAAACCATAAAACAATTAATTACTTGAAAATAAGTCGAGTAGTCGAAAATAAAAAACAACCAGATTCTGTATTATAACATGATACGTTATTGTTAATTATTTTACCAACGTACGTTGTTATGTAATACAGATATTTTTGTTAGAAGATCATTTTAAGAGGTTAGTTTGTATTTTTTTTTTATCGAGAAAAAAAATCAAATTCGTGTTTTGAATACAACAGGGTTCTTAGAAATATGTTCAAGATTAACATATATTTTTTCTGCCGTCACAAACTACGTAGATTTGGCTAAAAAATTGTTTAGGATAAGCCTATTTGGCTGTTGTCAGCGCCTTAATATGCTGCTAGAAAAATAATTTTCGAGTTTTAAAAAGCAGTTTCAGTAGGTATTAAGTTCATTTTTAGTTCATTTAAAAAAATAAACTGACGGAAGGGTGTTTCTTTACTCCACTAATGTGACGTAATACTAAAAAAATCTGCCATTTTGGCGCTCTCTTGGATTAGTAATAGATAATGGCCACGATAGATACATCATCAAACTTTATTTCTTGTATACCTATTTTTTTGTTAATTTATCTGTTCTTATCTGCCAGTATATGTAATGCCCGGGGACATCACAAATATTGGCAGTTTTACTCACCTAGATTATTCTCTTCTACCTCAATAAACTTGTCATTTAGAACATGTTCGAATCAGTATACAGTCTTGGGATTAGTAGTTTTGCATGCAACATTTTTTTTCAATTACATTTGGTGACCTATCCATTTTTAAATTTGAATACTATGCTTGAAATCTTAATGAATAGCTCATGACCGGTTGGACTTTTGTTATTATTATTTGAAATTTGCCTTTATGTGAAGTGTATATTATGATTGCTTAAAGTTCAAAACAGAACGAGACAAATAAAAACAATACTACACAAACACACGCAACTCAAGTTTTAATGGTGATTCACAAGTCCAGTGTTTTTTTGTACACTTATGTGTTTTGATGAGGAGCCTCAAATGATCATAATATTGAAAAAAATAAATTGAAGAGAACATCAAGAACCTATACATTGCTGGATGTCCCATTTCAACTTTTGAGATTAGAAATAATATAAGTATAAATAGACATTTTACATACAATTTCTGAAAATATATCAAAAACCCTACGATAGAACTAGTCGGTAATAAAATTTCTGTTTTCTGATATGCATTATTGGATATTTGCAATTTCATAATGGTAAAGCAATCACTGACGAATTGTTTGCAAAATTCACTCACTCTGCCAATCCAAACAGTCACGTGTGTTTGACTTTTAGTTTATATACAGTGTATGTTATGTATTCTAGTCTAATGTGACTTTATTGTGCATATGTTTGTTTAAGCTTTAGTCATATTGTTTGAAACAAAACAAATATTATAGCAAAATTGAAAGTTGTTCGTGATATGTTATCAGTATCACAATTTATGGCGTGATTTACTTTGTGTTTATTTTATACTTAGGTATACTGTACATGTGTTGTCTAGCTTTTAGGAATAAGATACTAGGTAATATGTAAATATATGGCTGACTTTAGAATTAATTTTCTTAAAGATGAAGTATAGTTTATCGTCCCATATAGAATTATATTATCGGATACCTCTGGAAAGTACTTCAGCTCTGATATTATCATCTATACTAATATTATAAAGCGGAAGAGTTTGTTTGTTTGTTTGTTTGTTTAAACGCGCTAATCTCAGGATTTACTGGTCCGATTTGAAAAAATCTTTTTTTGTTGGATAGCCCATTTATCGAGGAAGGCTATAGGCTATATAACATCGCGCTACGACTAATAGGAGCGGAGAAGCGACGAGAAATGTTTCAAAAACGGGGAGAAATTACGCATACGAAGTTGCGCGGGACAGCTAGTATATATATATGGCGCAAAAGGAGTCCCAGCTAGACACATATGTTATACCTATTTATATACACATACATATATATCCCCGTTTTTGTAACATTTTTCATTTCTCCGCTCCTATTGGTCGTAGCGTGATGTTATATAACCTATAGCCTTTCTCGATAAATGGGCTATCCAACAGTGAAATATTTTTTCAATTCGGCTTAGTAGTTCCTAAAATTACCGCGTTCAAATAAACAAAAAACTCTTCAGTTTTATAATCTTTATATATATATATTTCTTGTGTGCGTGTGTATGTCACTGAACTCCTCCTAGACGGCTGGACCGATTTTGATGAATTTTTTTGTGTGAGTTCAAGGGGATTCGAGGATGGTTTAGATTCACAATTGAACCCGATTTACAAAAAAAAAAAAGAGTCGAGACGAAGTTCGCCGGGACAGCTAGTATTAGTATAGATCTATGTGCCGGTCTGTACCATCGTTGCGACCAAACCACTGACATCTATACTAGAACGCTGGACAGGCTACCGCCGATAACAATTGACAGTGGGCTGTTATTTGACAAAATTAAATGGAAGTCTATATGTACTTGTGTAACAAGTGTCAATATGTATATAAGTATGAGGATTTCCTGACATAGTGGCGACGTTAAGCAACGTTACCACTGCCGGTCCATAAATAAGTGACCGTTTTCGAACATTACTATACCCCTCCATGCCTCGGAGAGGACGTTAAGCCGTCGGTCCTGCGCCTAATCTCTCTTCAGTCTATAATATCTCCTGCGTAGTTGGCGAGTCGCTAATGAGATTCGGTTAGGACCAAGTGTCAATAAAGTGGTCATTCGATTCGGCATTTGAAATTGCTGTCACTTTGTACGAGGTAGCCAGTCTAGCGGACGACGTACTATAGAGGTCAGTGGACCTAACAGTTGGAGGGAATTAAATGCGGTAAAAAAAATCTAGTTCCATTGAAATGGTTCTTAGCTTTGTTTAATGAAAATCCGTTTAACCGTTTTGAAGATAATCAAGTTTTTGTTTTACCTGTCGGGTTTTAAAATGTTACGTTTTTTTTTCTTTTGGCAGATATACAGCAATAGTTCTACAAGTGGTACAAGTGATAGTTTAGCAAGTTCCGGATCGGCGATGGTGTACAAGAAAAACAAATTAGGATTAGCATTGTTGATCACCGTCACTGATACAGCGCAAATGTGAGTATCTATAAATTTTGCCTTGAAACGCTTTAATGTATTTACAACTAATATGCTTAGTAAAAGATAAGAGGCTTCGTTTTGTTAGAAAGTTAAATATCTGTTGCATTTGCGCAAATGAATTATATATATTTTTGTATTAGAAATCTTTTCATTCGAATTGTTTAATATGGATACATTATCTAGTATTTTTACTACCTACTGTAATATAATATTATATCACTGTATCATTTGGCTTGCTACAAAAATGATCCATAAATACCACACAATACTTTTTGCCAATCTAGATCTTTTTGTTGGAATCAAAACCAGTTTCATGCAGGTAAACAATATTTGCAAAGGTATCCGTGAAGAATATTTTGCAAAACTTCGAACAGAACCTGTTTCTTTGAAGTCACATAAAATTGAAAGTGCAGAAGGAAGGCCTGTTATAAACTTTCGAGCAGCATCGGGCTCTTTCCAGCGCGGATTCAGGGAGTGGAGGGGGGGGGGGGCAAGTGCCTATCTCTGACTGAAACACTTCCATTTAGTCTAATTTAAAAAGAATGACAAGTTCATATATTTAGTCAGTGTTGACAGACCCCGTCTCCGCCGTTTCTTGAATAAATTTCTGAATCAGCGCCTGCTCTCGGAGGTAGTTTGGGATGCCGTGTCTGTGAGCGACGTCTATGTGTGCGTTTACTAAAGCGTTTGTATGAAACTTACCTTCTGTACTTTCTCATCGTGATCACATCGTATGCATTGTCATGTGATTTTGGCTCGGAATGAACCACCCTGTTATTTCGTAGGTACAATCATTAGTCATATGACTGCTAGAGATTATGTCAATCATGTGCAAGTTTGTTGTCATTGACATTTTTATGTTCAAAACGTGTTAGATATCCAAATAGTATTAGGTCGTATTTATAGTCAAGGAGATATGACATATTTGGACTTTCTTTATAAGCTGTGACATTCTAATTTCGGTTCTTTTTTCAAATCTCAATTAAAAAGTGGGTTGTAATAGTCTCATGACTACGTTTCTATATGATATCATAGATCCACACGGATGAGCGTATTTTAATACATTTTTCGCTATGTTTGGTGAAAATCTGGTCAGCCATTTTGGAGATAAGCAGCCTTTTATAATTATCACGTGTTTAATTTTATATTAACATCGCCGCACGAAACTTTTTGTAAATATTCACGGTTTACTTATATAGGACCACGTTGTCACAAACACTTAAGACAATCTTATCCTGTGCAAACACAGACTTGTGTTACCATAAAAGCTATGTTCTTTACAATATAATTTTTATCACTTTTTTTAATACTTTTCATCTTCTATTCGTTCCTTGAATATTGATTTTGTACTTAATCACTTTTGATATATATTTTTTTTACGTTTTGGGAGTTGGTATTCCTTACGGCGTAAATACTTACTTAATATGTTTCTAGCTGGTACACATGCATAACAGCTTCTTGTACGTTCTTCCTAATATATACTAATTTTATAAAGCTGAAGAGTTTGTTTGTTTGAACGCGATAATCTCAGAAACTACGGGTCCGAATTGAAAAATATTTTACTGTTAGGTAGCCCATTTATCGAGGAAGGCTATATGCTATATAACATTACGCTACGACCAATAGGAGCAGAGCAGCAATGCGAGCATGCTAGTTGCATGTTCCTTTTTACAAACATGTCTAATGTTTATCTCCGCTCTAACATACACAACAAGAGTTATATTAGGTATAGTGTATGAAATAAAGTAAAGTTAGAGCTTAGAAATCCGTAAAATAGCTCTCGGAGTAGCATCGTATCATTAGTCTAGTACACGAATTTATCTATGCCCTTAATTGCAACTAGTGCCTAATAAGACTGCCAGAATGATTGATTACGATGTACTCATCCGTGACTAATCGCTATAGCGGTTAAGTAAGAGGTCAATGTATTGCAATAATCTATATCCTTTACACGTCATCCATCGTTAATCTAGAGTCACTGAACTGTCAAAATTTTAATTGCATTTATATAAATTGACGCAATTGGGTTTTTGATTATTATGATCATTAATTATATTTTGTAGTAATTGTACGTCTCAAAGTGTTCATCGGTAGCCTAATGGCTAAGGCATCGGTCTCGCAATCGTGAGGTCGCGGGTTCGAATCCTACCCATTATACTACCGACGTGAACCCACTCCTAACACAAAAGCCTTTGAGTTTAGTTTAGTGTAGGGGTTAACAAGATTGCTAGTAACGCGGGACTCTATCCCACATTGTTAGTTATCTTTAAAAAAAAAGAGTGAGCATTTGACGTAAAACCGGTTAAGTATGAGTTGGTCGTGCGACGCGGGGAGGGCGCAATTACCTATCCATGCAGCCCAAATGACTATCAACACGGAGCAAAAGCATTAAATTGACGAGTCTGGGGGAAGTTGGGGCGGGGTCAAATGCCCCCCCTTGGATCCACGCCTGGTCCGGATACAATTTAAAATAGGAATTATTTTTAAAAAAAAATTTTAGTAAATGGTTCCGACATAATTAATTGTGACGACCTGAACTACAATAACTAAGCGGTAACCTTGTACCGTGAACGGATTTGCATTATAATATTCTTATCGTTTTAACTCAAACTTAGGTATTAGATGAGTCAGAAGGCCGTACACCTTATATTTTTTCGGCCTTGTCCATATTCATTATCGTTTATAGATTGAATATAATTAGCTATTGTGAGCTTCGTGTGTAATTAATCTGTGTATTATCTATGTTTTAAGTTTCATAGTAAATCCATTTGCAATTGAGTTGTCAGTCTTTTCATAAATTTCTTTACATACATATAACTTACTAATGGTTTATTTCATATTAAACAATCATGAGAGCTAAGTCCTTTTGAACTTCTGTCATACAATTATATCATTAAGTTCTTTATTTAACAGTCAACAATGTCCGATATCCGATGCGTATTTAGATAGACTAAGCTAAATAAAAAACTCTTTAGTATTAGGGATTATATTATAGCCAGAAAAGTAATAAACCTTGCCATGTCGCGGCAAACTAATGGAACTAATTTCTTCATTTTTTTCATTTTAGGGGTATATGTCCATAGAGTTATTATAGGTGGAGTAGGAAACATATGACTACGCGTATAAATAAGTGGAAAAATCTTACGAATAGTAATCCCCTTCTCTATCTATAATTAATCAATCAATAAGCCCTCTATCCTGAACTTCCGTCGGTTTATAGTTTTTGTTTTCCTCGTTTAGAAGATATCTCTAAGTTCTGTGTGCCTTTTGGCAAAGGCCTGTAACATTTTCCACTGTGTTCTATCTCTGGCTACCCTTCTCCAGTAAGGGCTCGCTGTAAGCTTCAATATCTATCTATAATAACTCTGTCTATACATGCTCTTAGGGTACGACTACAAGTGTTGAAAATTGAAAATGTAGCTCTCCTAAACCAGGTTTAATAATCGGGCTTTAATAATATCAACCTTTTCAAATAAATTGTTGTGTGAATAAAGTTAAATATGTTGTGTATAAATAAACAAAACACAAACGAATATGGACGTATGTAATGTTTTTCTGACAACTTATTTTGTTCGCAGTGACGTAGTACGACAATGTCTGGAGCATTCATCACAATTACAAGCTCTAGTGTGTCGGCTGCGGTTGGCGACCTTGTCAGCGGGGGCCAGTGGAGGCTTCGTGTCCACTTTGTATCGCGCTGCTGAGCAAGCGGCCCGGTGGTGAGTAGATTATTAGTATTTAAAGTACATATTTTATTTGCGCATAGTTTCCCATAGATTGGGATCCGTACTCTTGTATGCCAAAGGTGCTCGCTTTGGAGCCCACTCCAAAGAGGGTGTGCAAGTCTCCTATTTTACTTTTTATGTGTTTTTCATGCCCTTTTTAGAGTGCGTTTTATAAAACGCACACAGAAAGGGGTGTGTTAGAGTAGAGCTGACTAGAACCATATGAGTTTCTACCACAGTGGCTTATAACCGTAAGTGAGGCGCTCCAGCTTTTGATCATCACATCAATCTAAACTGAGACTAGCAAGAGATATAAGCTAAGAATGAGCAAACACAATTATTATTTTTGATTAGTAGACACGACTGCAGACATTTATGTACAAATTTTTTGATAGACTTACCTATCGACCGAAACTAACTCACGCATATCATGTGACGCGAAAGCTCAGAAGTTATTAAACAAAATCCCTATATTTTATATAGTAACTGCCTTTCACCAGGTTATCGGATCTAGTATACGGGCCGCGGCTACAGCCGGTGTGGTTGAATCTAGTCATGGGTGATGCGAGGACTTCTAACAGACTGGCAGAGTCGCTGCTTTCCGATCTCTGTTCTATACTATCTGTGGGAGATACCAAAAGCACCAATTTGTAAGTATCCTTGTTTGAAAATTTGTCTTTTATCTGTAAGTTTTTAGCTTATATTAAAAATATATGAAAGACAATATACAAGGCTCAGCGTGAGAATAGTACCTGGCTTCTAGGATTCTAGCCTACCTAAATGTTGATGTCAACTAATTGAATTTTGTTTTCATTTTCCGTTTAGTATGCAGCCTACAGATACACAGACACGCTTTAAACTTATAGGTCAATTTCTTTTTTGCCTACGCTACGGGATTGAACATTCTAAAAGTAGTATAAAATCACATGCTTTACATATTTACGTTCCACCTATTACGTATACAAGCATGTATACTTGCACGTCTCCGTATACGTACACAAAATGTTTTAACCTTTCATAAACAAGTATTTAATCTGCAAGTCTAATTTCTGCAGCCTTTAATCTGTGATTTAATTAGCCAAAAACATCTTGAAATACCAAAACGTGTGTTATACAAATAGTAAATAATAATGGTCTCCTAACCGCTTTCGGTTACGGCGGCCAATCTCTTAGACTAGCCAAGTACGCAGGAGATATTATATTTCACGAGAGAGATTAGGCGCAGGACCGACGGCTTAATGTGCTAAAACAGTCACCCATCTATGGCCCTACAGTAACATTCCTTAACCTCGCAGATATCTCGATCTACCCGGTCGCCACTGAGTCAGGGACCCCTTACACCCCCTCTACAAATAGTAACCACGTGATCTTATTTTAACCAGCTTTTCACTCTCCCCTTCACTCTGGTGATATTTTAGACTACCCCCTCTAGACTACATCAATTTTCACACGAGTGTGAGTCTCGAACGACCAGGTACAGATATAAGGGGGGGGGGGGGGGGCAACAGGGGCAATTGCTCCCCCCAGAACTGAATGACCTTTTTTGAGGAATTTAAAAATTTTGATACTGGGTCGGAGTGTTTAGGCAGCTCGGTGGTGGTGGATCAAATGCACCCCCCCCCCCTCTCGTCGCCCTGCAAGTCACGGGTGGTACAATTGGTCCAACACTGGTACACCATATACACCACCACCAAGCGGGGAGGATGAGGAGCAATTAATATTTATCGCCGGTCTTGAAAAAATACACGTCATTTAATTTTGGATTAAGTTCCATAGCTAATCTACGAAGGAACATAATATTCTGTAAAACGATACTCGCGAATTGCAGTCATCAATTGTGTATATAGGCCACTCTGATGGTCTCAAACGATGGGTGGGAACTGCGATATTTACGCCATGGATATTTATAGACTAATCTCATAGTTGTCTATAAATATAATCATGATATATATACGAGTTTAGACGGGAATAGGTCTTTATATTTCAATGATAGATTAAGTGTGTTTAATAAGGAATGCGGAATGAATTTGATTTTTTTAGCAAGTGAACGTGTCGAAATTATATTTGTAAGAACCTATTCAATTAAAAGGTAAATATTTGACTAAAAGCTTAAACTTAGAGTTTAAGATTTATACGACGAGACTATATCGTAATGTGGGACATTATTCCACATTGCTAGTTATCTTTTCTAAAAAAAAAATAATAATATTGATATTGTAGTCGTCTACCAAATTTTGTACACGACTTACTACAAGTGTTTAGAAAGAGCTTTTGCTTAAATGAGTAAAATAGGTACGTATATGTATTACGGTAGTAGATTTCGCAAAAACAGCTCAATCTGTTGACAATATTATTGAAATCAAGTAAATATGTGGAGTAATTATAAATATGAGTATCTATGTGTGGTAATACGGACACGTGTACAGTCAACATAAGTCGCTACCGCGTGGTTTTACAACTTTTCATAATATTCGAGGCGTTTACATGATAATGTTATAAGTATGAAATTGTAAACGCCCGTTAGCAAAACGTGCGTCAAACACCTGTCATCTGAACATAGTTTTGCAAAATTGGGTGTTACATTGTTGACTGTATGTAGCAGGCGACTTCAATCTTTGATAGTACGATTCTCTTTAATATCAGGCCACATATATATTCAAGATGTAACTGCGGATATCACGTCCTTTAATGTAACATGTGACTAAGAGATTTTGTTATTTTGATGGACAGATGTATCCGCTTGCGTCATACGACCTACGAGTATGGTAATGTGCCCGTTTTATTGTCTGAGAAAGGACTATAAATTAGAATACACCGAAACAAGTTCTTTACTAATGATGTTGATATATCCTTCTAGGAAAACGTTCAACTCTAATACAGAGCCTGACTAAGTTGGTTGAAAGTATATACTTTATTCATTCATGTATGTACCTACGTTAATTGAACACTTTATTGAAAACGGTTAATTTTAATATATATATATATATATATATACATATATATATTAAGAGGTACCAAACGTTACCGGACGGTTCGAAGGTGCCCGATACATATACAAGACTGGCTGACCCGCGCCACTTCGTTTGTGTCTTTTTCCCCGTTGTCGCAATTTCTCCTTTGTTTTTCATTGCTGCTCCGCTTCTATTGGTCGTAGCGTGATGTTATATAGCCTATAGTCTTTCTCGATAAATGGGTTATCCAACAGTAAAATATTTTTATCGTGTTCAAACAAAAAACACATTCTTCAGCTTTATAATATTAGTTTATACAACTTAAGTTGAAGCCGGAGACTTTTTTTTCGGGTGCGATGCCCTTATTGTGATTTAATATTACTTTCAGAGGAGATTAATAAGAGATTCAACATTTTAAATGAAATTAATACACCATTTCTTTAAGCCAGATAGTTTATCGATAGAACCAATCGCCTATGAGTTATCCATTTGCTAACACTTCGTATAAGCTTACAATATTTGCAATAAACTTATCATATTGCAAATAAATCAATATTTCCTAAACCGGCTACTTTACATTGAAGCTGACATAAATTGTCTATTCCTGGGTAATAATGAAAGGGCTACAATGTCACACCCACTTACTGCGTGCCTGTCTAATCGTTGCTACATTATGCAGGCTAGTTGCGGTCTAGTGAATTGTACTCGTATGTGTTTATTAGAACCTAATACTAAGTGTTGAAACGGTTTCACAAGTAAGTGGTATATGTTTTAGGGAGTTTTTTTTTAATGTACTTTTTTTTAAAGACCCCTACTGCAATAAGGTACAAGCCCTGTGTCGCGGGGGACTTTACAAATATACAAGTCACAGGCACAAAATACACCCAGACTCGGAACAACAATTTATGGATCACACAAAGTGGTGTCCCGTGTGGGAATCGACGACCCACGAGCTTTTATGTAGCAGTCGGACACACTCCCACCGCGCCACAGAGGCAGTCACATGTAATTACACTCGCACAATCACAGTAATTCACACTCAAATGATTTTTTTTTTACAATACCTACTACAGTTTAGCTAATAGTTGCCGTCAGAGCCAACAGTTGAATTTGGAACGTAACATTTCAAAATTAATACATCATGTGCGCACTATTGTACCTGACCGGCAGTCATTTCCGAACGGCAAAAGTCCGAAGGGTAAGCTAAAAAGTAAGGTAGGCCAAACACGGGAAAACATCGGTACGTCTTAGTAAAAACTACTCCGTCCGCAGTTTTGCCGTCTTAGAAAATATCACCAGTTAACGTGAGAAAACCCAGATTGAATTTCCTAAAGAAATTAATAGTACACGACTCCGTGCCTATGCGTCATCTGCATATGTTTATTAGGGTAATAATGTTATTACGTAGTTTATACCTAACTATTAATCCCTGCTAATGTGCTCTTCAAATAAATTGAGGAATCATAATGGCCAACTGGGTATTACTGCTTAAATATCGTATCTAGCGAATTAGCAAAGGTCTGCAAATTATGTCAATATTAAACGTATGTGTAAGCTTCGAATTTCTGCATTTTAATTATGAAATACGTTTCCAGGTATTTATAATGTCTATATGACGAAAGATCAAGTTGTACAATATTTTTATTTAAAAAAAAAGGTTTTAATAAAGTAATTGGCAAGAAATGCCTATAAAAATTACTATAAGATCAAGTTGTTTTCGTAATTTTTAGAAAAAGGTTATGTTTGGAACATTATTTGGAAAAAAAAAACGGAAACCATTTGGTGTGTAAGAAGGTATTAAATCAACTTCGAAAGTTTTTAATAAAATATTTACGGTGATCGATAATTCTAAATTCACTTTTAGAACATTGTAAATAGCCTAGTTAAATTCCAGGTACTTGTACTGCCAAATCTGAGTGTCACGAAGAAGAATTTGTTTCTTTGACAGTCCTAATTTCCCAAACGGCTATTTTGATGAAATTTGATATGGAAATATATTAAACCTTGTGGAACGACATAGTCTACTTTTTAACCTATAGAAAGTTCAACTTGTGTAGTTCCTTTTAAAACTTTAACGTCTCTATCTGTGTCTCTCCCATCGCAGAACCCAAATGGCTAGGCAGATTTTAATGCGTTTAATCAGGATGGTTACTTTGTTTGAAAATCTGTCTAGCCGTTTTGGAAATAATCATGTGATGGGAATTACGAGGAACATCTAGTTAAACTGTAACAGAAATTCGTTCACAATGAGCCTAATAAATGTCACACTAAACGGTCTTCTACGGGCGCATCTATAAATTCTCTTCATATTATTTTATTATTTCCTATAAAATTCTCGTGACGCGTTGTGTAGACGATAAAGATATGTTTTACGGGCGTCTGTGTATAGTCGATATACCGCGGGTATACAAGACAACGCGCGATCATTTTATTGCACATCAGATTACTTGGCCCGTAAACATAATCACATGATTTTATGAAAAGCCCTCCAAGACCTAGTTAGTCTAAAACTGTTATATAATGCTCTGTAAATATTTAAACGTCTGTGTTTACTTTGTATCAGGAAAGTTGTGCTTATTGACAGAATTGTTGGCGAAGGAACTTTAAACAAATTATTGTTCTGTTGACGTGAGCCGACATTTTGCACAATTTGGAATGCAAATTTGCTCGAGTATTTTATTTCATTGTCGATTAGGAATTTCACGTGATTCACTCGTTTGTGAAATCACGTGAATTTCCGACGTTAAAATCTATAAATTGTAGCGAAATCTTAAAATCTTATGTGTAATAAATTTTTAAAAAAAACTTTACTACAATTTTATGAAATAAAAATTACGGTAATATATTAGCACTAAAAATGTATTCATGTTTAAAAAAAATGAAAATATTTCTGTGTCATAAATTGTGTAAAATCAAAACAATCGTTCCATTAGTCATATCTTTTATCAGACAGCGACGCGACAATTATGTAAGGACCATACATCAATATCAACTTCAGATACGCGCATCGCTTCGTTTGTTCGACTGGAAAGCGTCCAATGTCGCACATTGACGACGAAAAAAATGTCTGTGCATATAACTTGGCGTGAATTTTCACAGATGTATGAAACGAAGTGTGAATGAAAATGCCATAGTTTTTTCTAACTAGGCAGGTAGAGTTCTTAGAGAGATATTTTTGCTCGTAATGTTTACGTATATCTCCTCACGTGATTTCTGAAGTTTTTTTAATGGTTTGACGTCCGTTGTCCGGATTGCTCAACGTTTGTTGTGCAACCACAGGTTCGCGATATTCCGCATCGTATTAATGTTGGCGAGATGAAGAAGCGTGTTCAGCTGTTTGGATGATTTCATATCTTGAATTACATGCACATATTTCTTAAAATTAAAAGGGACTGAACACTTAAGTATAGGCAGCAATTCGCTTAAGAAATTCGTGTTTTAAAAGTACACAAAGCGTCTTTTTTTAGGCTTTTAGTTTTAAAAATATTTTTTTTCATGCTATTATTATTGTTAAAATCGGCATACTGGGACGATTAAACAAGATAAAAGCAATTTTTGACAGTGACAGTATGGAAATTTTAATGACCTTGAAAGCTTATCAAAATTTCCATTAAATATGTAAGTGATGTTCAATGTGTTATTAACACATTGAAAAAATCCTTTTTACATTTTACAATAACTGTGACGTTTAAAGTATTCAAATGTTTATTTTAGTTTAGTTTAAAGAAGCATACAAAGTACAGTAGTAGAGCAGTAACATGCAGTAAATGTGTTATTTGTTGCCTATATACCTAGGTCATTAACATGTTGCGTTTTAAATACATAGTTTTTACTTCGTAGCTCAATGAAAATGTATGTAACCACATTTTATTTTCCGTTGCAGTTTCATCAGTACGCTGTTGACGAACGTGTTGACGTACCATCTCGGGTGGGTGGCCACCGTGAGTCCATACGACACCGTAGACCATCAGACGCGGGAAGAGTCCGGTCTAGACACACGAAGGCCATACAACGCCCTCTGGGCACAACTCAACGACCTCTGCGGGAGCATCGGCTTCCCACCACGAGCCGCTAGAACCATCATCAGTGGCACCACCAACACACAATTCCTCAATAGACTACTAATCGTGTTAACATACTTCATGCGCTGCGGTGACGTCAAACGAAATGACTTTAAATTCCAAGAGTGTACAATCAAAGAGAATAAAGTAGTGAATGTTACGTCAAGTGTCTCCGAGTGTACTGGGTTGAGGAGAACCGCAACCCACGTAGCTAAATTGGGACAGTGTGATTTGGAAAGTTTAAAAGTGCCAGTGAATACTCAAAATAGTGATAGTAGTGTGAGTACGTTAGCGGCGAGCGAGGTCAGCATCAAGAGGTCGTCCACGCTCGCCAACTTAGGTCTAAAGCTCTCTAATGGCTCGGAGACAACCGAGAAGGATGGAGGTTTCACAAGCGAGGTGCCGGTCACCAGCCAGCTCAAGAGGAACCCTACAGTCATGCTGTTACCAAAACCCTCCTCGGATTCTAGTCCAAGTTCATCACTCTCCGAGAACGAGCCGGAAGCCGAACAGAAAGTCGTGTTTGTTTTAGGTGATAACGATAAACTAGTGGGACTCAAAAACAAGTCAGTCGGCGGAAAACTCGTGAAGAAGTCTTCCAAAATCCACAACGAGCCCTTAAATATTGACATACCAGAGAAAACGACTGAATCGTGCAAAAACGAAGGCTGTGAGCAGGACAAGAGGGCCAATAGTCCGTCGAAGTGCTGCGGGCAAACGCTTCAACATTCCAAACCAATCAAACATTCCGGTTTTAAGTTTGAGTTCGATAAGTACCCCCAGATAGTCACTAATTATATGAAGAGCAAAAACTTAGAGATACTAGATAGGCACTATATCGGTAAACCGGGGAATTTGAAATTGGATAACTTCCAGTTTGATCCTACGATCGTTCCTCCGATACAGGAGGAGAGATGTGACACTTGCGTCAAGTGTCAAATGATGGAGTCTATGTTACAAACACCTACTAACGCTTCCGAAATGGAATATATGAACGATATGCCTAGGCAATCTGAGCCGCAGTTTGCTAAAGAAACAGTAGTGGAGAATACTACAAGCCCACATAGAGAAATGTCACCGAAAACTTTTGTGAGGCGGCGGAAAGAGAACACTGTTGTGGTTAACTTCGTTAGGACTAAGAAAAGTTCTGCTTGTGATGGTGCGAGTGAGACAAGGAGGCCGGATGTGCGGAAAGTGAATAGAGAGAAAGAGAAAGATAGAGTGGTGGATGTGAAGCAAGTGTTGGAGTTTCCTGTGCCGTCGTTGTGTGCTGAAGTGAAGGGCGTTCATACGCGCTCGGGGTTCGACGGATCATTGCTGGGAGGAGTCACCGACCATTATGTACCTGATTTAATTTTACAAGGTAATTATTATTTTATTATCATTTTGTAGCTATCTCTACTCAATAAACAAGGTATAACGTCAAATTCTAAAGCCTAAAATAATTCGGAATAGAAAAAGAATTCGAAGTAGATTAGTTTGTTTACCATTTCAAGTGCAGATTTCAAAGTGTATAATATAGTAATTTAGAAAAATTAAAGCAAAACGGTACCAAGACCTTACAGGATCACTCGTGTTTATCTGTAATTGAAATTTTACTCCGAATCTACAGTTTTTTTTCAATATTTTCAAGTTTGACGTCAAGCATTTTTACTTACATATATTTTGTATGCTTTTATTACAGCAACAATTGCAAAACCGATCGCGTGGGACACAGAGTTGCGGCGCGATCTGGACTTAGCGTCTTATCTAAATAAAACGCTCGAGTCGCCTATACAAGCCATCGCCATTATAGGAGACATCAATACTTGGTAAATATTTAAGAGTAGTATTTAAGTAAGCGAATATAAATTCAAACTATGGGTGTAAAATTACTGATTATGGCGTACTGAAATACTAAGTAAGCGAAAGCACTCAGCGGCCGCTGCCGCGGCAGCGTGCGCAGGTGGTTACAGTTCTAACCTAACCTAGTCGAATCGATTTACGGCCGGTCCCAATAATCTAACTATCGATGGATTTGGCTACTAGAAATATATATTTGACATAAGCTCCATACAAAATATGTAAAATTCTACCGCTAGTAGCCAAATCCATCGATAGGTAGATTATTGAGACCGGCCGTTAGTGCATTAAATTGTAAGCAGTATGTTACGGTTTAGAAACTTTCGATCCATATTATTTTCGCCCACTCAGTATTTTTTTCGCCTAATATATAGGTAGTTTAGTAGTTAACCCGCGCAACTTCGTCTACGTCAATTTCCCCCATTTTTGCAACATTTTTCATTAATACTCCGCTCCTGTTGGTCATAGCGTGGTGTTATATAGCCTATAGTCTTTCTCGATAAATGGGCTATCCAAAACTATTTTTTTTTTCAATTCGAACCAGAAGTTCCTGAGCGTTTAAACAAACAAACTCTTCAGCTTTATAATTTCGATTCATACGTCAATAATTCCCCATAACCCCCTCTGCAAAGTGCATGCAATAATTGCCACGCTTTAAAGGGTTGGTGATGTGATCACAATAATTTTATTAGATAAATGGATGATGATTACAATACTGACTGCCTCTGTGGCGCGGTGGGAGTGTAACCGACTGCTACGCAAGAGGTCGTGGGTTCGATTCCCACACGGGACACCACTTTGTGTGATCCACAAATTGTTGTTCCTAGGTGTACTTTGTGTCCGTGACTTGTATGTTTGTAAAGTCCCCCGCGACACAGGGCTTGTACCATACAGCGGGAGTAGTCTTTAAAAAAAAAACTATTTTAATTTAATTCCTCGTTTTGTTGAAACGTAAACTGTGAACATGGGGTACCACTTTATGTTACCTACTAACTGCTGGTTTGGTTCGAATTTTGTATCAGTGATTTGGTGTGAAGTCACAAAGGACTTGGTATTCGTCTCACTCGACTCGTGTGGTAAAAATAAGTAAATTGACACGTTGCACTAAAGTACAGTAGATCAATTGACGTATTTTTATGACGCAACGATCAAATAGCAGTGACGTTGCTATTAAGTTTAGTTTTAGCGCTAAATTTTATTCTAGTAACCTATGAACTATGAAGGGCGTAGCACTATGATCCAACTTTTTTATTTACATCCATACTAATATATTAGCTGAAGAGTTTGCTTGTTTGAACGCGGTAAGCTCAGGCACTACTGGTCCGAATTATTATATATAAATATATAAAAATATTTTTCTGTTGGGTAGCCCATTTATCGAGGAAGGCTATGAGGCTACATAACATCACGCTACGACCAATAGGAGCGGAGTAGCAATGAAAAATGTTGGTAAAAAAGAGAAAATTGACGCATACAATGTTGCGCGTATCAGCTAGTATTAAATATTTTACAACTTTATATTAATCACATTAATTTGGCTGGCCTGTTGGTCAAGTGCTTAGTGACTTTGACTGCTAAACTGGAGGTTGTGTCTTCGATCGTTATTTATTTTTCGTTATTTTTTGTTATGTAAGAACATTCTATAGAATATTAAAAAAAACTAAAGAAAACAAAATGAATGAAATCGGTAAAGTCGTTCTTTAACTATGCCGTGACCTCGAGAAATAGGGATTCATTTATATATATATATATATATACTAGCTGTCCCGGCGAACTTCGTACCGCCATTTTTTTTGTGAATCGGTTTCAATTGTGAATCTAAATCATCCTCGAATCCCCTTGAACTCGCACAAAAAATTTCGTCAAAATCGGTCCCGCCGTCTAGGAGTTCAGTGACATACACACGCGCACAAGAAATATATATAAAGATTAATGTTGATAAACTTGCGCGATTTGTACACTTTATGAAAATATATATATTACGGGTCTTAATGAATAATTTAAGGTAAAATACCTTGCTTATTGCCCGACGTTTCGACCGTATTGCAACGGGTAGGCTAGGTCAGTCTGACCACGGCCGTAAAAATATGTGCCCGTAATATATATATTTTCATAATATAAGTATATTTATCAGTTGTTTGGTTACCATAGTACAGGCTTGGTCTAGAATGGGATCAGATAGCGTTGTGTGAATTGCCCCAAAACATGTTGTTGATATTTTCCAGGGAAGTTCGAGTGATGGGCAGAGAGTGTGGTTCCGGCGGTATGTCGTCGCTAGTGGGCGCCATGTTGGACACGTTACCTGCCATGTGGAAAGCGAAAGTGCCTGCGCATCAGGTACATATATTACAAGTGCACATTATTTTTAATATAGTCGAGTTTTTATGCTAATACTCTGTCCCGCGCAACTTCGTCTGCGTAAATTTTCCCCGTTTTTGCAACATTTCTCATTGCTGCTCCGCTCCTATTAGTCGTACCCATAAACAAGTGGCATAAATTTTAATCGAATAGGATGATGTCATACGCGTGCAAATCACAGCTATGAAAATGTTGATCTTCAGCTAATTTTCATATTCACGGTTTTGCACGCGCAACCACGTCATTCCGCCCCCATTCTATTCCATTAGCGTTTATGCCACTTGTCTAAGGGGTATTACAAAATTCTCTTCAGTAAAAATTTTCTTTGATTTTGACTACCTCTTTGGCGCAGTGGAAGTATGTGCGATTGCTGCGCAAAAGCTTGTGATTCCCAAACGATACACCACTTTGTGTGATCCACAAATTAAATCTGACTGGCCTGTTGGTCTCGCGGTAAGTGACCCTGACTGCTAAGCCAAAGGTCGTGGGTTCGATCCCTACACGGAACACCACTGTGTTATCCGCAAATTGTTGTTCCGAGTCTGAGTGTGATTTGTATGTTCGTATAGTCCCCCGTGATACAGTGCTTGAACTCTAATACGGAAGTGTTTTTTTTTTCATTTTTTTTTTTTTTTTTCGAAGATATGAGTGCTTTGTGCTGTATTCGCGACTATATTAACGCATCACATAACATAATTCAAATATAGATCTAAAGAACGCAATAGTCGGACGTCCGTTGACTATTTCACAATATTCTATGACGCACAAGAAATTGAGATTACAAATATTTGTTTGACATGTTTGTTTTACAAGTTATTTGCTTACCCCTTTCGGACCTGCGCTCAAACTACAAAGAAATTTGTAATTTTGAACTTGAATCTTAGGTAATTTGGGGTCTCAGATTACGAATCTGCTATCATTTTCCAGATTTTCCGCCGCCATCTTGGAAAATTCGTATATCAACAATTGTATCATACTGGGCCCTTCATTTCCTACGTACAATTGTGAGTTGTATGAAATTCGGACCAACACCTCCTTTTTACGTTTTTCTGAAAAGAGACTATGAATGAAATAAACATGAAAATTACAATATTATTTATTAGAAATCAGAAACACATCTTTGTATTAGTTATATTAATGATATTCAACAAATGCTTTTGCTCCAAATCATCTTCAGTCTTGGAAATTGTATAGGTACACCCAAGAATGGCATGTTTTCCTCCAAAAAACTTCTTTACATCCAGTAAAGAACAAATAGGTTTCATTTGTGTACCAGTATTGGCCATTTATTATTGATTTGTGGTCAAAGCCATATTTTACATGAGCTTGACAGTAAAAAAGCGCTCGAAATATTCGTATGGAGTTTTAATATCTTCTGGATCACTGGAAGAGGTTTGCCATTGAAGGGCTTCTTTTGCCATCCTGCTAGCATACTCATAGGTGTGTTATCGTCATCCCTGTCCTATCTATCACTTTCTTCGTCTTTATAAGAAGAAGAGGAGTTGAAGATTCGGGGTTTTCTTCATTGACGTTCTCCAAATCGATTTCGTCATTGTCATCGTCTTCGTCCCCAGAGTCATTGAGCATCTCTGCGATAGCAGCGTCGTTTAAAACCGGAAATATGGTTCGGAAACTGTGAAAAATGAATAATCATTAGAAACTTATAATACGCATGAGGTAATGCAGGGCCCACGTCGATACAATTGTGTCAATAAAGTTCGTTAAACCGTTACGCTAAAGCGTTTGCTTGCCAACAGTCACCGTTGTCACATAAACATTCTATGTTTAACTATTTTTCTAAGCAATAACTCGTATTTTACTACACTTACAAAACAAAACAATAGTAGGTACTTACTTTCGCCAAGTCGGGGAACGAAATCAGTCGCGAACTGTAGATGTTGAAACTGGCTCGCCGACTGCCCGTCAGACAAAATTTGCACGGGAGCTGAAAGTTCGTTTCCCGCGCAATCGTACGATACTAGGCCCGTCCACTGCCAACGTAAAACTAATGAGCTATACTCAATTTTGTGACCCGCACAATTGTATTGGAGCGTTCCGAAAGGGTTACGTTATTAAACTTGACTATGTACTATAGGGCACATACTCAGAATCAGTAACACGATCCAATGGGATAGTTTTTGGACCATGTTATATTTTAAAATTAATTAATTAATTGTAAAATATAACATGTGAACACACAAACACATTGTGAACATGATTTGGTCTGTTAGAATGATTATGTAATTATCACTTATTTGATTTTATGATGTGAAATGTAATCATCACTTATTTTCAAAAATAACCATGGATTACGTACTACGCGACGCAATGAGCACGATACTGCGACGAACATAAGACAACTTTAGTGGTTTATAACTCTGCAAGTTTTATTTTTTTTATTTAAGGATTCTTGAAGCAAAACTCTTGTTGGGGTGTCTGAGATTTCTAAATAACCTTAGGTATTTAGAAATATATAATTAATTTTATCGGTGGACTGGTTGTCATCGAACAAGCACATCGAGATATCTTTGAGGTTAAGTAACGTTACCACTGTTGGTGCATAGATTGATGACCGTTTTCATATCCTAGGAAAGCACGTTAAGCCGTCGAACCTACATCTAATCTCTCGCCGGTAGAGAAAGGGAATAGAGAGTGTTCTTGTGTCTGCGTATACTATGCGTTTCAAATAAGAAGATAATCGCGATCGCGTCAACTTCACTCTGTACTTGTCAAAATTGTACCGCTAGCAACAAAAACTCCCAAGTCGGGTAAAGTACGTATGTGTATTATGGTAATGGAACGGACGTAATATTTATTTTCTTTGATCTATGTAGGTACCTACCTAACATTTTTTTTAATTATAATATTACTAGCTGTGCCCCGTGGTGTTACCCGCGGTTTATTAGCCTATGTGTTAATCCAGGGTGTCAGCTAACTCCATACCAAATTTTAATTAAAATCGCTCTAGCCGTTTAGACGTGACGAAGTAACAAACATACACACTCACATACTCACAAACTTTCGCCTTTATAATATTAGTGTGATTAGTATTTTTTATTATTCAATAAACACGAAACATAAATAAGTAAATGGGCAAAATATAAGAATATTCTACACTTTAGTGGCCTTTTAGTCAGACGTAATATTTTTATACCTAAAACATAATCACATTAATATTATAAAGGCGAAAGTTTGTGAGTATGTGAGTGTGTATGTTTGTTACTTCTTCACGTCTAAACGGCTGGAGCGATTTTAATAAAATTTGGTATGGAGTTAGCTGACACCCTGGATTAACACATAGGCTAGGCATAAACCGCGGGTAACACCGCGGGGCACAGCTAGTAAATAGTAAAATACAGTGCTTATAAATAGTTCATTATAGTAGGTAGGTATTTCTGTGTAATACTAATGACACCTTTTTACGAATCACTTTATTGCTGACCTTACGTTGCACAATGAAGTTGCAGTCGTATAACAAAATATCATCATGACAGTTATCAACTCATTTGAAACACATAGTACACTTGTGTACTATGATATCTCCTGCGTAGTTGTCGCGTCTCTATTGAGTTAAGAGACCATTAATAATATTATACATACAACATTCTTATTAAACTTTTTATCATTTTGTTTCAGTGTATATCCTTCTTAGAAGGCAAACTCCGTGAGTTCTGCGTCCTATCAAAGACTTTAGCGGATATGTTGATGTCAACGGACTTCTGCGACATCGCAACTCTTACAAAGTCACTTAACATCGACGTGAACGATGTACCCTTACTACTAGCAGTCGCCACAACACACACGCCGCAAGTTGCCACTAGATATGGACTTAGTTATGGATAGTACACTACTAGCTAGTAAAGGTTTGAAAACATATATTGGGCGGTAAACTTTAGCCTGTAATGTCAACTAAGTTGACATTTGAAAACTCGCATCACTTTCCAAACATTGAGGTCTTCGGCGGGAATTTTGTGATGGTTAAAAGTGACTTGCATTGCAAAAATTGGCCGAGATGGTTCTCTAACTATTTTTTTTTTGGTTAGAAGTCTATTCTTGTAGTCTTTGCTAACTTGTACTACTTATATAGTCAGACTTTGATGACTGTCGCTCGTTTAATGTTCTGTCTCTTTCTGTGTTAACAAATGTGAAAAAGAGATAAGATTCAATAGGTATAAGTGAGATGTCGAAGTGCGACACGGTCCCAGAGATCGCATGATACGTTACTAGCAATTCTGAACGTTTATTACTAAGGTTTTTATTATTTATTAACGTATACTTTGTCTTTTTCTATAGTATTGTTGACGTAAAAAGAGGAAAAGAGATATAACATTTAATAGGCGTAAGTTTGAAGTCGAAGCTATAGCCTTTTCCGACATCACAACGTTTACCAAGTCCTTAAAATAGACGTTATAAATGCCCTTATTGTCGCAAGTAGCTGCTATACAGCAACCATTACTATGTAATCAACATTTTATTATGCATAATGTATAAGTACACAGTGTAAAAAATATTGAAGAAATGGCAGCGAAAATATCGAGAAAGTGGATTTTGTACGTTTCGTTCATATTGATTATGGCACAACACTTGTAAAATAAACATTTCGTTCTATTAGATAAATGTAGTCGCTGAGTATTGACGCGTATATTTATTAAAACAGTAGATACTTTTATCGAGTATTTTTACGCGTATGTCGGTCAAGCGTATACTCGGTAATTCTAAATAAATAAAAAAATGTTTATTGCCATTATAACATTATAAAATAAAGGTCGGTGTCTAATTAATTACTATTCAAAGTATAAACAAAAAAAGTATTATTAAAATCGATTAGATGACGATGTCTCGTGTTGAATCAATGTTGCCGTATGATTTTTATCGGATCATTTTTTGAACAGGCCATAATTAAAAATTATGTTATAAGGTTACTTGTTGTTAAAGGATTTGTCGTTGTCGTGGTCTATTTTCTTAGTCAAGGTTATTTCTTAAGAAATAATGAAATTCATCACCAATATATATATATATTATTAATTTGGGTAGCTATGCGTTGTAGTAAGACTATGCCAAACTTTTATTGCATAAGATGATACAATCATTAGGACATACAATTTGCTTAAAATGTCTTTAGAGGTATTAAAAATATCTCACACGAACGTATTTTAAAACAATAATATATATGTAATTTATATGTATTTTTGTTCTTTACGAGTACATTGCTTTGCTGTCATTTAAAGCAGTATATGTGATTACACAGATCAATTAAGTAAAAGAATAACTAAATAAGCACTACATACATATTATATTGCGCCCGCACAATTAGAGGGCAAGCAGTTCAAAACATCACTGGAATCTGTGATTACGAAATGTAATATTTAATTTTATATTTTATACAGGTAACAGAAAGGTGTGGTCATATTCAAGGCTTGGTATGTGCCCATGATACTGAGTGCACATACCTAATTTTATCAAAATCGGAACACCCTAAAAAATATTTATTATTTAAACATTCGTTTATTTATGAGTGAAAAAGTTATTAATTTTAAAAAGTATGGCTTAATAAGTTCTATGCCATAATAATTCAATCGAATTTTGTACCTTATGCCATACGGCTTTCACTACTGAATTTTGACAAAAACAATTAGCTATAACTATGTAATAATAATGCAACCAGCTATGGTACCATTGTAGGTGCAATACTGACAACATACACTATCCGCTGCTGAAATTTGACCACACCTCTCGTTACACCCTATATATTGTAGTGGAGTCTGCCATTGATTGTATTAATAATATAGGTTGGATTTCATTTTGTCAACCCGGCCATGAGATTTTTTGTTTAAAGTTTTATCAAAGGAAGAGATTGTGTAATGTACTTCACCTTATGCGCGTGTATGAAAGAAATAAAGAAAATAACATTTATTTTCGGCACAAACAATACAAAAGATACACTTTAAAGAAACAATGGATGCAATTGTATGCCGAAAATAGGCCGAATATATCTTCACTCTCACTCTAATAAATGGTATGTTTAAGCGTTAGATAAAGATGGAGATAAAATGAGACAAGAATTGTACGCATAGTGAACTCTGCCTTCAATAAAGTATGTATTTTGATTGTGATAAATCGTGGAATATATCTGGAATGTTAATTTGAGATCAGTAGGCTTTCAAAAGGCCTGAGTATTGTGATAGTCAATTAAATTTTATAAATCTATTTATATTATACATCGGAAGCTCAAAAGCTGACAATATTTTATTATATTTTGTTAATATTACGTTATTTTTTTGTCAGTATAGTATAATTTTTATATTTATTTCAAATGTATGGTAGGAAAATTTAACTTGAGCGAGACTCGAAGCTGCGATACAGGTATCTTGTATTCTTATCGCTTAAATCAACTCAGCTATCATTCCGCTCACAGTTTTATTCTACCTCCATATTATGATTTACGGGTTGCGGCATTCGGCATATGCCGCAATGGCAGACGGCATCACTTTGCAGTATTACTTTGTATAAGATCAATTTTGTAATATTATTATTGCAAGTGTTGCAGAGTAATAGCAATCGTAAGTTGTCAATCAATTTTGCAAATTGCCGTTGCTGTCTGCCGTTTGCCGCGTCAAACAAAACCGTACCTTATTGCCATCATACAACAGTATAATTTTATAAATTGTTACTACTATTAATATGAAATATTATATTTTACATTGGCAGCGTTATGGTAATGATGGGCATAATAAAAAAATGTAATGTACGAGCCGCTAGACGGCCGTGATACGTATAAACTGAACAAAATAATCAAGACTATAAAACAAATTGTAAAGCTTCACAAATATAATACTCATTGATTTTGTAAAATGTCGAACGCATTGTAGTCTGGCCACTGGTATGAGCGGCGGACGAAGTTGTGAAAATGATGACGAAGCTATCACAGCTATATAACGTGAGAAAATACATGAAATACGTGTATAATACTTAAGATCGATTCTTTATGCAGTCAAAGTATATATAGAAATGGGTTAGGAAATCGGCTAGATTGCTATTAACTAAAGATTAAAGATGCGCTAAGGACCAAGGACATACTGTATACAATTGTCCCGGTCGCTCAAACCGGCGGTAGCCTAATGGCTAAGGCATCGGTCTCGCAATCGTGAGGTCGCGGTTTCGAATCCTACCCATTAAACTACCGACGTGAACCCACTCCTAACACAAGCCATTGAGCTTAGCTGGAGGAGTTAATAAGATTGCTAGTAATGTAGGACTCAATCCCACATTGCTAGTTATCAAGAAGTTCCCGCTCCAATCCGTGGCCAAACAGACCCTTGCTTCATTTTGATATTTATCAAACCAATCACACACAAAACATATAGTATAGATACTCGCATTTGTGTTAAACACAATCAGTATTAAGGTTCAACCTTGCTGAGCGAAGCTGCCGAGAAATGTGGCTCGGTGAACTAAGTACTGTTTACATGAATGTACACTGGCAAAGCTAGAAATGTGTCATGTTAGCGAAATGATAAAGGACACTGCTCCGTTTTTGTAGTACAGTTACACTCTGTGCTGTCCGAACTTTAAAGTAGGATTCTTAACGTATAACGTTGTAAACGAAGCATATTAATTGCTAGCAGTCTTTATAGTAAAAATTAAAATATGAAACAAAACATTCACCTTTTTTTAAGTAGTTAAAAATTGATATAACCTACTTTACCCTTTTTAAGATCATTATCTCATATTCCATCTGCTTTAGAATTAAAAAAATATGCAGCAATAGTACAAATGTAAGTTCTAATTCCATTCAATGTAAGTTTAAAATCAATTGTTGTAATATTCAATATGCTTCGATGAAATTACTATTTTATAGAATGGCTGGATTACAAATATTTCCATGTGTATGTTTAAGGCAAAGCCTGAATACTTAGATAGACGTCTGTTTGTACCTACTTTTGTTAACTATGTCATATTTACCCCATAACAAGGCCTCTTTAAACTGGTCTCGTTCCGATCAAGTGGTATTAGCGTAGCTTAATTATCAATGTATCGATACTAGTCCATATCGATATTGAACATATCGATATTGAAATATAACCAAGTATCACAGTATGTATTGCTTGTCATATGGTGCGCACAAATCTGTAACTGCACTGTAAGTTTTTGTGCGCCCTTTGTATGCGAAAGGCCCACAAAAAGGACCTTCTCGTGCATTCGCTAGATTTGTACGCTCCATTAGATACATATAATATCACGATAGATACTTCCCCTTATTCATAAACGCTCATAACTTTCAACTAGCGAATGTATGGCTTCTTTTATTCTATTTAAAAAAAACAAAGATTAAACATTCGCCATTTATAATGCTGTTATTGTAGGAGAAACGCTGAACATGGATCTTCACTCAGTTGAGACATATTTATCAAATTTTATTGATTTGCTAGCTGACTTACGCAACTCCGTCTGCGACAAATCACGCTCGTAATTAAAAAAAAAACTTTACGACCTATTCTCATACTCCAAAAACATTATAATCTTTCGAACCGTTTCGAAGGAGTTGACTACAAACACCGTGAATTTGACACGAGTTTTTTTTTTACTACTATTAGAAGCTCGCGTATGATAGCTTGCCAAACAAAAAGGATTCAGTGTTACCAGACGGTTGAATGTCAATGTTCAACATCTCTAAAATAACTAAAGTACTATGAATAAGGCGGACTATGTATAGTATTTTAGAATTTTAATAGTCTGTAACCTTAAAATAAACCTTTAATTATCGATACATTAGCACTATTTCAACGAAACCTAATACTTGGGGTAAAATAGGGTAAAGATGACACTATACCACTTTGTATCTAGTATAACCTGAAGTTGTATCCGTATCTAAAGTACTTTGTTTTCCACGAGGGTGATATGTATAGTTATATTTTTAAATTCTTACTTTAAAGGCAATAGTGATAATTTTTTTTATACTTTAATCTGATAATAAATTATTTTTTTCATATTGAATATGTGTTTTAAATATTAACATGTTATGATTTCCTATGTCCTATTCCAAAATTAACCAAATCCGATACAGTAGTTTTAGAGATTATCCATAACAAACAAATGTTATCTTCACAGAGGTATAAAAATAAGCTCACCTTTGTCTTCTTCCTTCTCGCATAGTATTAGGTAGTAATAGTTATAATATTAGCCTTAAAATAAAATATTTACGCGATTAAGACCTGTACAGGTCTCTCTCTATCTCTTTTTTTTATCTATAAAATTCTATAATGTGTACAAATTGCGAAAGTTTACGAACATAGATATACTACTAGGATTTAAAAGTTGGAATTTTAGCGCGTATTTAAAAAATCCATCTGGTCGTTTAAACAAAATCTCTGCAGATTAGTCTCTTTTCCTGATACCAATCAGGAAAAGAGCGGTGGTGGTAGCCTAAGAGTATAGTAATATGAGATTCATACATAATCTCAAATTATAAATAATAATAATAAACTTTTATTGGCAAATACACTTTTACAGTACATTTTTCAGAACCCTGTCCTCTTTGACTGTATTACAGGAGACAGTCATCTTTCACATCTCTTGTATTAAGAACTAGGCGAAATACATTATACAAGTGTAACAACATATTACAATTCCAATTTAAAACATAATCTTGGTTTCAATTAAAGTATTACAAATGTACAAAGAAAGAAATACAAATTGAAAAAAGTTGCTAGTTATCTAAAATCTGATCAGCTGATGCTTGTTCATATACTATTAAATTATTTCAGCAATAGGTCTAGTTAAACCAAATTTGGAAAATTCAACATATGAGTCCTGAAGATTAGTTGGTCTTGATCTAGAGAGGTACCAACACCTTATCTACAAGTATGGGATAGTAGAACAACTTAATACAGGACATTAAACCATTTTAAATTAAATTACATCTAACTACAATGCGGCCAGCTTTCCTTTTGTACCGTAACAATACCTAATTAAATTTAGGCAATTTTCCAACTACATACCTACAAAGTTGTTAAAGTTTCGATTCTCCAAACTTGGCTTACACACTGGCCGAAACTTGTTTTACTAAACTTTGGGGTGTAAGAACTTCTGTATATAATTACGTCAGCCGTGTTTAAAAGTTTTCCATGGTTCGTTTTATCCCGAGAAGATTAATGAGTCCTATTTTCGGTTTGATCTTACCTTAACGGATAAAAGAATTTTATGCTGTATTTTAAAATAAAATAAAAAAACTTAAAGGATTATTTGAAACAGCCGTGGGGTTATTTTTAGAGTTTTGTTTGCCTTATCTTTGTTAGACGACCTTATACCTTCCGAAAATGCTGTGCCGATTTAGAAAATATATATATAATATATGTATAAATCTTTGGGAATTTGAATAGGCTGCTTTTTAACCGCCTTCAGAAAAGGTGGTTGCATGTATGAATGTGTATGTAAGTATGCATGTTCGTGATTTTCTTGAAAGCTAGTAATCCAATTTAGATGGGGCTTTCGATATTCGCCTGCCTTTTTTCTGAAAAGATTTTAGTGTATAAAACGTTGTCCTAGGTTAAAAAACACCAGAAATATATTTTTTTAATTTTTTTTTAACGACTCCTGCATTAGGTTACAAGCCCTGTGTCGCGGGGGACTTTACAAACATACAAGTCACTGACACAAAGTACACCTAGACTCGGAACAACAATTTGTGGATCACACAAAGGGGTGTTCCGTGTGGGAATCGAACCCACGACCTCTTGCGTAACAGTCGGACAAACTCCCACCGCGCCACAGAGGCAGTCAGGCAGGCAGTCATATAGGGTAAAACATAGAAATGAGTCAGCGAAATTTTCATTAAGTGATGTGGTTGATTTTTGCCTTGATAGTCACTTAAAGGCGGTTAATTTTTCTTAAAAAAGTTATTATTACAATCCGATCCAAATGAGTAAATCGTCTCATTTTCCGTGACATGGTCCTGGTGACCTGTAGATAATACAGATTTTCTATACCAATCTCACGCTCCAGACTCGTAATTATGTAACAATTATAACTCTCGAATAAGCATAACCTTGTTGGGTATATGTATAACTGCTGTCCCGCGTAACTTGTGTCTGCGTAAATTTCCCCCGTTTTTGCAACATTTCTCATTGCTGCTCCGCTCCTATTGGTCGTAGCGTGACGTTATATAGCCTATAGCCTTCCTCGATAAATGGGCTATCCAACAGTGAAATATTTTTTCAATTCGGACCAGTAGGTAGTTCCTGAGATTATCGCAAACAAACAAAGTAACTTTTTAGCTTTATAATATTAGTAAAGATTAAGAAAGCGAATAAATAAATTTACCCATTTTCCGCTCTGGTCATTCCACTTTTTCTCTTATTGGGCTTTTGAGTTTCAACCTCTAGTTCGGCTTTGAACTTAAATCATACCGCACGTAACAATAGCGTAAGACCATCTGGAATAATGTGTCAAGGTGGATTCGACCAAACCAAAATTAATACACAAGTAACTTAAATGATTACCATTCATTTAAGTTACTTGTGTATATATTTTGAGTTAGAGAAAGAGTTTTTTAATAAGTGCACTGTTTCCGAAGATTACCTACTCTCCACATACTCGTATAAACTCAATAAAAACCCTTCTCTATATGATAATAAGTATACCTAACTATTAATTTCATCTAGTATTCCCTAAGCGCTAAAAGTTTCCCCAGGAGAACCGTAAGAGGACCATTATCTATATTAAAATGCAACGTTATTTCTAACGTAAAATGACGTGCAGTCATACGTACCACGAGTGGAGCGATCCTTTCATAAAATATTAGCTCTGTGCCGAGTAATCTCACTAATGGCAGCTCAGATGGGTCGCAAGCCTAATTACTGAAATAGAGCATCTTGTAAGTCTGAGTCTATTTATTATTTGATGACTGTGTAGGGACGTAAATATTATATTCTATGTATTAACTTGTTAAGTAAAATGCTTGAATTCGGTTTAAGAATACCTATTACATTACGGAAAAAGGCAACATACGAGTACAAAAGCCAGTATGTACCAAAGTATTGCTAAAGTCATGTACTCGTATATACCACGATTTTTTACCGTCTTCAAAAAAGGTACGTATGTATGTATGTTCGCGATTTTCTCAGAAACTTCTGAACCAATTTTGATGCGGTTTTCACTATTCGATCGCATTTTTTTCTGAGAAGGGTTTAATGTAAAACGTTGTCCTAGGTTATAAAATACCAGAGATATAGACTAAAACATAGGAGTGAGTCAGCCAAATGTGCATTCGATGATGTGCTTGATAATATTTTTTCCTTGAAGGCGTTTGTTTTTGCAACATTTCTCATTGCTTCTCCGCTCCTGTTATGTAGTCTATCGCCGCCTTCCTCGATAAATGGGCTATCCAACAGTGAAAGAATTTTTCAATTCGGATCAGCAGTTTCTGAGATTACCGCCTTCAAACAAACAAACAAACTCTTTTGCTTTTTAATATTATATTAGTATACATTTGGCGGTCGCGCTAGGGCTGTTTACTCTGGCCTACCTACGCAAAAAGATGTGTGCGATGCAGAAAAATAAAAATATTCGTTGGCATTTGTGGGTTTTATTTGTGACCGGTGGGATGGTGGTTTTCATGGTTGCGGTTTGGGTGATAATGGTAGTGGTGTTTATATGACCATGGTGATGATGATGATAACCATTGCCGCCACCACCACCATCACCACCACAAACACCATCACCACCACCATCACTATCATTATCATAACCACCACTACCATCATCACCGCCATAACCACCATCACCACCACCATAACTATCATTATCATCATCACCACCACAATCACTATTACCAACACCGTCACCATTACCATCACTATCATCATCATCACAACCACCACCATAACCATCAAGTTCAAATGTAAAGAACGAGGTACATAACTACTTTAACAACATTTTATACAAGTTAGAATCTACTTACCTTTCTGAGTTGACTGCCTCTGTGGCGCGGTGGGAGTGTGCCCGACTGCTACGCAAGAGGTCGTGGGTTCGATTCCCACACGGGACACCACTTTGTGTGATCCACAAATTGTTGTCCCGAGTCTGGGTGTAATTTGTGTGTCCGTGACTTGTATGTTTGTAAAGTCCTCCGTGACACAGGGCTTGTACCCTAATGCGGGAGTTGTCTTTTTATAAAAAAAAAAAAAAAAAAGTTATTGTGGTAGTTATTAAAAAATTATAAAAATGCCAAATCACAGTTTAAGGGGCATTACACTGGGATAATTATTTATTTAGCGCTACGTACACAGCGACACGATCGCCGGCCTCGCTCTTACGCACACAACCATTACTTTACAGTGCGCAGGAGCGCAGGTCAAAATAAAGTAGAATATTCGTTCGTACATAAGTTAGATTACGAACGCCATGACTATTACAATACGAAAATGCTCGTTTTTGCATTTCTCCGCAACTTCAAGATTTATTTGCGGGATCATATTAAGACATATCCTTAAATTTCTCTATATCATCTACTAGAAAAACTCTTTGACTAGTGACACTATTTTTTTCGTGTCCTAATACTTAGGTTTTTTATATAAATTTTTGAGAGAGCCAAACCCTGTTTCGCGGAATCTACCCTTAAATTTGATTTTAAACACCTACTTACGTAACAATATTATAGTAATGAATTAAATGATGCTCACTGCAGTTGCACCGCGCGAGTGTGGCAATCGCTCTGTCTCTGGCCTGGTTTAAAAAAATGGAAGCGTTAAATACCAACTGGCCTGTTGGTCTAGTGGTGAGTGACCCTGACTGCTAAGCCGGAGGTCGTGGGTTCAAGCGCCACCTAGAGCAGGATGGTTTATTCTGTGTCTGGGTGTAATTTATCTGTAATATGTATGTATTTAGAAATATTTAAGTATGGTTATGAGTTGTCTGGTTGCCATAGTTTTTGATCAGATGATGTTGTGTGAGTTGTCCCAAGATATCACACTTCTCACTAATATTATAAATGCCAAAGTTTGTGAGTGTGTGAGTGTGTATGTTTGTTACTTCTCCATGTCTAAACGGCTGGAGTGAGTTTGATAAAATTTGGTATGGAGTTAGCTTTATAGCGTTAGTTCTTTCTTTCTTCTTCTTCTTCTTAGAGTTAATGGCAATCTAGCCGTTTTAACGGCTAATTTCGTCCAGTGTCAAGTATTTATGCACTTACCTATTGCCTCTGTGGCGCGGTGGGAGTGTATCCGACTGCTACGCAAGAGGTCGTGGGTTCGATCCCCACCCAGGATAAAACTTTGTGTGATGAGCACGATGGTTTATTCTGTGTCTGGGTGTTATTTATCTATAATATGTATGTATTTAGAAATATATAAGTATGTTTATCAGTTGTCTGGTTTCCATAGTACAAGCTCTGCTTAGTTTGGGATCAGATGGCGTTGTGTGAGTTGTCCCAAGATATTATTATTATTATTATTATTACATGCACATAGTCTCGTTCTAAGTCAATTATCGCGTATTCAAATCATTTTTTACAAGATAAACTCGGAGCTGTAAAAATAATGGCCGGTCAGTTTGCCGCCATTTTTACAACTCCTATAGCGTTAGTTAGATATTAATATAATTAAAACGTTAAATATCAATTCAGATGACATTTGACATTTGACTACCCACGTCATCGAAGTATTACTGGTACATCAATATCGTCTTTAGCGGGAAACCACCGATCAATAAACCGACGGAAAAGCCACGTGATTGATTTATTTGAATCACTGGTTTTTAGTTTTATGCCTCACCCCTTATCTATTTCGCAAAAATTGGTCGAGGTGGTTTCCATATCAAATTTTCCAATTGGCTGTTTATTCTTATGAAGCTTTGGATATATTTAACAGTAGCATTTACCCAGAGTGTCACTCTGGTTTGGTTTGATTTTTACCTTGAAGTACCCATATTACTTCAGAGACACCATCATCAATCCATCCTCACAAACTTTCAGATATAACGATAACTGCTTACAAACAGCCATTATAATATTAGTAGGATTAGATGGGACACAAAAGCCGTGAATAAAAACAATTAAAAGCTCCTGTCAACTCATTAGTATTCGTGTTCTTTATCAAGCGGATGGTCGGACGCGTAATCGTTTGTACCTACCTAGCTACGCTCGTGTGAGGCGACGACAGCTGGTCGCCGGTCGCTAATGGTGCGGTGAGAAGTTTGTGGATTTGAATTCCACCCATTTCTGTACTCATTAACGTGACCTAATTTGATCAAAGGTAGTTATTATTATTATTGTTCTTTAATTGACGACACAAGTGGGGGAAGGGGGGAGGTTGTTATAAGTTGTCAGTGCCATTGTATTCCCAAAACACACGGTTGAATTTGAAGCTTTCTTAATCTAGATTGTTTTAATATATGTTTAATAAATCCGTTTAGCTGTTGACCTGTGAGGTTGGTTTTTTTGTATCAGTTCTGGTTTTTGGGATAAAAGCAAAAATGCGACATTTACAAAAAAAAATGTCTGTAAAGTCAGTTCACGAACAATCATTTTTCGTGATAACGTCCTAAGAAAACATTGATGACATTGTGATAAACAACCATTCCTGTGACAGCATTAGTGAACCAGAGGGGCACAATACTTCAGCCTATCAGCAAGCGGAACGTGATACTTTTTCGTGAGTGCAGCCAGTCATCGATTTATAAGACATTATCACGTCAAAAACGATTTATTTTTTCTGTAATCGTGCAAAAATCTCTCAAAGGTGAATTTACAATCCCCCTGCAATATATGGTCATCATAATGAACGTCTCACACGCCTGATAGGTATCAGCCACTGTTTCTATGTCTTGAAGGAAGCGTTTTCGAAAAAAAAGACTAAAGTACCAAAAATAGAGCTGATAGGTGAAAACAATACCATCTTCATCTACTTCAGGTAACATAATTAAAGCACCAAAAATTAAGTTTTTTTGTAGCCTTGTTAACCAGCAGCTCCGGCGTCGCACGGACTTTTATTCATTATTTTATTAGGTTTTTTTTTATTTTATTAGGTTCGAATTTTATTTAGGGGTGTTTTTTAATAACTATGTGTAGATTAAATAGTTGACGTACAGTTAGTACCTCTGATAGTTTGTAGACATCTGTAGTAGGGTGATAAAATGATAGGAAGTAACTTACTTTTATTATAGCTCTTTGCGCTCTTTCAATTTTTAGCAACTTAGATTTGGAGGTACCTCCCCATGTAGTGATACAATAGGTTAACTGAGATTGACACAACGCTAAATAAACAGTCTCTATGATATTTGTATTTGCCACATGACGCAAATTCTTAAAAATAACTATCATTTTTCTTATTCTAGACACTAACATGTCAATATGGCTGTGTAAGCTCAGTTTACTATCTAACATAATATGTATAAACATAATATGTATGTAAAATATACATATAAACCATTCGGAAGAAATGATCTAACTAATGATGAAAACTGCATCTAAATCCGTTGATTAAAATTTAGAAGAAGTTAGCGGCTGTATTCGCTGTACAGACGCAGAAAGTGCATTCATTTAATACTATAATACTATGTATACGTAGTAGGATTCCTATCAACATTTATTAAACAAAGTACTAATTGACTATCTCCCACCAAAACTCCAGTCTTATTACACGGCTTCAAAGAAATGTAGATTGGCTACGAGTTCTACAAACGGCTACGAGCCAAACGAGCTTCGACTACCGATTACGCATGCTGTATATTCTCCGGAATAAAGCGCAGAGTTGCCAGGTTAAATAAATCTACTGAAGTGATTGAAAATAGGATGTTTTAGGCAAAGGCATTCGTTATGAGTCTAATGGAAACAGCTCGTGTCTTTTAGTTATAGGCAGTAAAACATTTCATTAGTGTAATTTAAAAATTTTACTTCTACCCGTAGAGCTTTCTAACTAACTGACTGAAACACTGCGGGTGGGAAATTTACGAGCCTCTTTACGGCCTTACTTACGTTGTTGTGAGGATAATAAATAATAATGTATGAAAACAGGTCTTTTGGTATTGCTTGGTGCTATAAACTCAATTGCCGAAACAAAAAAACTGTTAAATTTAGTTTAGTAATCACAGATATTTTTGTTTTTCTGCATGTTACGAGTATTGAGAACCGAATTGGCTTCATATCGCAACATAGAGACAAAAGTGGGGAGAGGGTACTACACCTAATTGATACCTATTAATAAAAACACCATCTAATTTCGTTGGATCCCAATTTTGAACGCAATTTATGCAACTTTCGGAGCGATTAAAAACAAAAATATTTGTTCAATCAAAAAAGTTTATTGAAAATCTTAAATTGTTTTTAAAAGACCTGTCGATTATTGTACAACACGTTGTTGTTAGCCGAAAAAAAAAACTTCTTCTGTTACATGTATGGAGTGCCCCTTAAAAATATTTATTTTTAATATTATAGTAATATATAATATATAGTACACCTTTTCACCAAATGTCATAAATATTCATGGTAGTAGAGAAGTATAGTAGAGAAGTCTCTGAGTAAAATGCCTGTGACATACGGGTGGACAGACAGACAGACAGACAGACACACAGACAAACAGACGGACATGACGAAACTATAAGGGTTCCGTTTTTTGCCATTTTGGCTACGGAACCCTAAAAAACGCGGGTATGGTGGTGGAGTATGTTGAATTGTAAAAGAGTATCACATTATGAGCATATAATTAAATAACACAAAACAAAACTTAACCGAATCACAAAGTAGGCACTATGAGTGATCAACTCCTGTCTACTTCTTCATCCATAGATTTATATTTTGTAGACAGAATAGGTGGTAGGTAAAGTTCTTTTACATAATGCATAGAAATAAAAAGAAAGAAATGAGATAATAAAAACCAGGCAAGTGCATTTCGGACCACGCAATGTAGGGTTTCATAGATGGATGTGGATTTTCTGTTTCATACTTGCAACGTTATACTTACCTACTTAATAATAATTTTTAATGGAATTTGAACGAAGTTTTATTACTTCTCATTTGATCAGCTGTTACTCGTAAACTTGTAAAGCCCACTTAGCTGTAATAGTTTTTCTTTTAATTTCACTATATATACTACTACCTTGAATTTTTTCACATACCCAACATCAACTATTTAGCTGGAAAGGGGGGGGGGGGACACTTGACTCTAACAAAAATTTGCACTTTAAATCTTAATATTTCACCCCTATACGTTTTTAAAAGACCTATCTAACGATACCCCACACGATGGGGTAGATGAGAAAAAAATTACATAAGATTTTATTCTTTCACTTTATACACGTAAGTAATATGTGTATCCATGCAAAATTACACCCTTCTAGCACTAACAGACTCTGAGCAAATATGCGGACGGACTTGCGGACGGGCGGTCATAGCGAAACTATAAGGGTTCCGTTTTCCGTTTTGCTCTCATATAAATCATATATATATTCCGTTATAAGTATCGTGGGTCAATTGTATGCCTGTCTGCACGCAAGGATCGTCAGCTTTACCTGTCATGAGTTAGAATTTATTGGGAAGTTCAAATACCTCGGTCTCTGGGTAGACAGAAACATGAACTGGAGGACGCATGTTGATAGTGTGTGTAAATAACTTAGATCCTTATTACGTACATTATAAAAACACATTTGAGTAGAAAGACCCTACACGTCATATATATTTTTTGCTCTTGCCGTACAAGCCGTAGCTCAACAGTGACTCGTCACTGTTGAGCTACGGCTTGTGTGCTTATTTTGTGCAATTTAAATTTGTTTTGAAAGTACCAAAACATATTGAAATAGCATAAAATCACTGCAAATACGTTTTGAAACTTCTCGTTGATTCAAAAACAAAAGGAGATACTAGAGGTACTTTTTGGTACCGGAACAATACTATTGTGATCAATTTATAGAACACGTAAAAATCACCTATAATACTAAAAGTGTTGGAGAAAGAAAACTATTCCGACAATCAGTAAACAATTATTATGGCGAAAGAACCAACAAGTACTTGATCCCAACAATATTTACTAAAATAACAAAATCAATATAGCTTAAAAAATAAATTACGAAATTTTTTGCTGAGTTCGCCAAGTAATAAATTCTGGCAATGTTGTTTGTTAGTCAGTTATAAATTTACTTGTAACTACTGCTTATTTTTTTGTATTTAAGTAAGTAATTAGAAACTAGTTTTAGGGTGTGAAGCAAGCGCGAGAGTTGAGGGGGATTTTTATGAACTCACGTAAATATCTTTAAAAAAATGTTTATTGGAGCCCCTTATTTAAAGCCCTTTTATTTGTTTTCATGTCATACCGTTGTTAAGGGTTTTTTCTATTTCCTGTTTTGCCCTCATGTTCAAAAGTTAGACTTTTATTAAGAACTGTTTTGAAACAAGATTTTTTTTCAAAATATTAAACACAGTAGCTTTCAGTTTTAGAGGTATTTCCTAAAAAACTTTTCCTTTTAATTTCAATTAACTTCTCACTTGCCCCCCAAAAATGACCACCATGTTCAAAATTACTCATAATTATAGGTTTTCCTGTTGTCTTTAGTAGAAGACCAATCTTTGGTATTTTTTCCAAATATTAGACTCAGTAGTTTCGGGGATAAGTGGGTGGAAAGGAATAAACTATTTTCATGGTTTTTCCTAAATAACTTATGGAAGATAATGTATTTGACATTTTTAAAACAATCCCTTTCATTTGATATATTACACGACACAGTTTGCAAAACTCTTTTTTTAAATTTTAGTGTTTACATACGTAGTACGTTAAGCGTTCGTATTTGGGACACAGGTGTTCATATGTGTACCAAATTTGAACTCAATCGGTCCAGTAGATTCGGAATAAATTGTCTGTGATAGTCGGACAGGCGGAAACACGAGTGATCCTATAAGGGTTCCGTATTTTCCTTTTGAGGTACGGAAACCCTAAAATAATATTTCAGCAAACATCAACGTGGCACATGGCACGTGGCAATGTGGCACATGATTAGACAGGTCTTTTATAAACATTATAAGGTTTCTAAGAAACTTTTTTAATTAGGTAAGTGAATATTCGCTCCGAAATAATCGCTCTGAAAGCTGAAAATTGCCATAACTTTTAAACCGTATGGCACAAAAATAGGAAACAGTTACAAAGGTAACGCTTAATAGATACTTCCAACTAAAATTATTTTCAAATTGATCGGATATATCGTCTTTGAGTTACTGCCCAGAAACTGCGTTTCTCATTAAAAGGGCGTAATTGCCATGACATACATACCTACGCTATTTTGCTGGTGCACTTTTTAAAACGCCTTTTTTCATATGTAGTGCATTTCTGTGTAGCAACAGCTGCGTAACCCTACACTGAGCATGGTCCGACATGCTCTTGTCCGGTTTTCTCAGTGTTGCCATTATAATAAAATTGAAGCTTGGAAATTAAATTTAAACAGGTTTAAGTTGCTGCCGCACAATCTATGAACGCAGTTAGAACCTTTTACTGCGTTTATGATTGTTTTAGATATTTGAGATGCTGACATTACGACCTATAAAAATCGAAGACCCGTATTTTTCTATCTCTATCAAAAAGGCAAAAACCTATTATTATAAATGCAGTAAAGAGCAGATTAGTTTTATTTATATAGTAGAATCCCAGTAACTGTATTTAAGAATTATACTATTTTTATAGACATTTCTTGCCAATTACTTTATAAATAAAATAATTGCATTTTTGAAACATAGAAAAATAAGTCCAGACCCATGAATCGAACCCGAGACTTCCGTATGCCAATCCGGGGCCGGAATCGAACCACCTGTCTGGACTCTGTATATGAGCCTATATTTAATTATTTTTAGAAAACTAGCCCAAACTAGGTTTTTTTTTCATGTATTAGTAGCAATGAGAAATGTTGCAAAATCGGGGAAAATTTACGCCGACGGAGTTGCGCGGGAAAGCTAGTATGAAATAAAATATATGACACAGAGAACGCTAAAGAAAAGCTGTGAATATTGAAATCTTATTACAGTGATGGCACATTTAAAAGTTGCCCAACTGTATGTGATTCAAGGAGAGCTTAATCGATCTGACGATAGATAACATTGTACCTCTAATATATGCTTTTATTAATAAAATGGATACACAAACCTTAAAACATCGTCTTTCATTTAAAATAAATTAAGAAATAATATAACTATAAAAACATCGATGTCAAATGTTTAATTAGTCTTTCGTCACGTCTAATCTTATTCTAATGTTCTAAAACGTCCTGTATTAAACGTTTTCCAAAAATGCCGCTGTAAATAGAAAACTCTAGAAAACAAAACACTTCAACAATAAAGCTTAAAATATACATTTCTACGTATGTTTACCTGTTAAGCCTACTTGTACGAAACAATCCAATTAGTACGGCACCCAAGCGGAACTTTTTTCCACTCAACCCTCCGCTGCGATGGTAAGGGTTGGTACACACATAAGCAGTTGGCACGTTCGGTTCGGCAGCATTTGTCGAACTCGAAGCAACTGCTACATTAACAAGTGCTGGGGGTCAATTCACGGATTTAAAGCAGTGCAGTTGCAGTTAAGTATTCGATTAAAACGGCCATTTTTGTATTTTTGTAACTTTGGGATCGATCTCAAATACGCTTGCGTCAAGTATGCATTTCGAGAACGCATTAACGACATTCTAGTACGGTGCGCAAGCGTTTTTAAGATCGATCCCATAGTTACAAGAATACGAAAAAGGCCGTTTTAATCGAAACTTAACTGCAACTGTACTGCTTTAAATACGTACGTGAATTGGCCTCCAGATCGGATAGTTCATTCGGGCTGGCACATTGATCTACACATATTCTGTTGCGCCAATTGATGCCGCCCCGAGTGTACATTCGGCAAAGTCAAGCGACGACACATACATTCGGTTTTACTACCTTGTTCGGCTTGCGCTGAATAATACCGGCCACTATGTGTGTAACAACTCTAACGCCACAAAATACATAGAATACAGAAGGTAACCTTCATACGTACGGTCAACTACATACATAAGACGCTTACCAAAAAAAAAATCAATTGAGGCAAAATAAATGGGTCTAGGCATTTCAAAATTTAATTTATTTTTTGGAAAGCTATTTGATTTTTTTAAATTTTATGCTTTTTGTAAAATTAATGTGTGCTGTCCGTTTTCGACTTATGCAGCTGTCTGTACTTTGCTTAAGCCTTGCACACATAGACATCTTTCAGAGACACGGAATTATAGACCACTTCAGACCACTTTTTTGGAAAGCATTTCAAGATTCCGTGTCTGTGTGCGTTATTCGACCGCGCGTTGTTTGAAAATCATCTGCTCACTTCTGTCATCATCTTCATCAGCCAGTATCGGTCCACTGCTCTTCTAATTTTCTCCTAGGTTCTCTGTCTTCCGCAAGCATTCCATCCTAGATTCTTAGCGACCTTCTTTAGGTCATCGGTCCAACTGGTACCTTTTGTATTCTGGTTATATTGTAACGGTAAAGTACAATCTCGTATTGTTCTGAAATATTTTGTTTATTAGCCTCATTTCCTCATTTATCTGATTTATTTAGTTGGAAATAAATGATTTACTGAGTGGTACTTGTTTATATTAATAAGTACCCATTTCATTACGTTTCATTCAAGTGTGGTATTAAACTCAATATTTGTTGTCGTATTCGTATATTCTTTTATGTTTTAAGTATGTATATTCTTTTCTCGGGATAACATACCTATATATTTGAACAACACATGTTACACCTTAATTTGTTATTAATTTATTCTACTACGATGTAACAATTTTGACTATCTTTCTATGAACGATAATAAAATTGCATGTGTTACTTCTACATTTTACTAACTATTTATCTTGTAAATTGAATTTGTTTAATCCAGGTTTGACAAATTTAGCTTTCATTTGAGTTTATTTTGGGCAATCCAAGTCTATTATTAGTAGTACTTAAACAGTTTTTTATTATTCCTTAGGAAAAAAAAACATTTTTACGATTATCATTTAATTGTTTGGGACCCGCAAATAGCCTGTTGCACCTTGTGAAAATACAATACATTTTATTTACAACAATTTCATTATCTATTAAGAATATTTTGAATTAATGTTTACCTACCAGTCAATGACAACGACAACATTCGATGTATTAGTCGTTAAACTCTCCAAACGATTCATCTTCCCGTGGCCAACTCACATACGTCATTTCTCAAAACCCAACACTTAATCTTTACCTATTTATGTAATAAACAAACCAAAAGGTCGACCGTAACTAATCGAAATTTAATTTAGGTGGCGAAACGAGGGGCATCCATTATGGAAGTAGGACGTTTGATGCGTGACAACAGACCGGCTCGGTCGATCGACTATTAATTGTTTTCGCCTATAGGTACCTCTCTCTACGGTACCTTGTATAGGTACTTACTTGTACTAGATACCTATGCTAGAAGTATGACAGCAAGTAGGTATAGTCGTTTACTGAAACAGCAGACTGTCCTCGAAATTAGGATGGTACCTAACCGCTTCAAGCCAGTGTAATTACTTTAAAAATAGTAATGATTTTTCGTTGCACGATGGTGTTTTTTCCTGGGTGAGAATGGTATCTTTTTTAACTCCCACCGCCATATAGGGGTGTTATACCTTTAAGGTGTGTATCTGTCTGTAGTGTCGTAAGAATAGACAGCTTTAGGTTAATAGGATTTATATATTAATTGAATTTTCCCCTTATATATATACTTATAATCTAAATAAGTACCAGCCTATATTTCAGCTCCCCAGTTCAAATAATTTTTAAGATTTCTTTTTTGTGTCAATGAGCGAATAAGTGAGTAACCTATCACTTTAAAATACTTATGAAAAAAAAAAACAAGTAATTGGAAGACTAATTGGCTTTTAAACTTAATTGGTCTCGAGCGTTTGTGCAGGGAGGCTTGTCTATAATTACATGAAATAAAATTTGTAACGAGAAGGTGTACCTAGCGTAATTGTGCAAAAACAATTACGAGGAATACGTAGTCGGTTTATGTAACGCCATGGTAACTGTAAATTCAATACACATACTTAATTATTCTTCTTTATATATTGTTTACTTTAAATTATAATATAACGGATGCCTGTACTGCGTTACTGGAAAAACCATAACAAAAGAATGATTATATTAAATATGTAGGTAGGTACTTAAATTATGAAGACGATTTAATCCTGTTTTTGTTGTAATCAAATTAATGTTCTCCGTTTTTCTCAAAAAGGTCGGACCCCGCTGTGCCATAAAGAGCACATTAACGTTCCATCGGACCATAAAACAAAAACTCTTTTAGGATTACTGAAAATCCTTAGTAAAAAGCTCCGAGTGGTGTGTCTTTGCAATCGATAATCGAACTCGGTAACGAGAACATCCGAGACATCGATCTTAATTAAGAGATCGATTAGACATCTAAAGGGGTGAAATGTGTTCGTGTAATGCATTTATCTTGTACCACCTACGTTTGCGGTTTCGCTCGTTAAGACTTTGGAGCTCAACTGAAATATTTATTTGAAAGTGTAAATAATGAATTCGAGCGTCAGATGGCTTCCACGGAGTTAAGTAAACATCCATTAAAAAAACACACGTTAAAAATGGATTCATACATTTTATGAATTATATACCTTTCTACATAGCAGTTTATTTGTGTAATATTATTTGGGTGAATATGCTGTAAGGCCATTTTCATCAAAGTCTTTTGACCCCAACCTTTTTGACCCCAGATACAAAAGAGAACATTTTATAAATTTAACATGTAGGTAAATTTATATTATAGCCTTTTATAGCGCATAAGTGGATTGACGGATTCAACGTTAGTTAGTTTATCGGAATAGTAATGTATGGTATAATAACCTCAGGTCGGGGTTTTTTAAATTTGCACACATTATTTTGTTTAGAGAAATAAATTGTTTGTGTAAATTTGTTTGAAGAACTTCTGGACCGAAACAAAGTCTTCTCAGCAAACCGTTTATTTAATTTACAATTCATTGATAAGTCCTTTATACACCTTTAAATTTCAACACATACCTGAGTACACTAAAAGTTATACTATAAAAAAATAAAGCTCGCCACAAGCCCCATACAGGGAGAGTCAACCGGAAAAAAACAAACGCAAAATGTTTTCCACTCGCTGTTCATCATCTAAATACGTAATGAGTTGCTTGCGGGCACGAAAGAACAAAGTCCGGCTTTTGCACATAAACCTACTAACGTACACAGGGATTAAAAAACCAACAAAGCAATGACGCTCATGGGGCTTTTGTATCATAAAAATGTCGTTTGAATAGATTTCAAAGAATAACTTCAGATATTTTTTTACAAAAATATGGCCCATGTATTTCTGTCATTACAAATGCCTGTCTTCTAATTTGTTCGCTAACGAAACGTCTGATTAGAATATAGATTACGAAGCAAAATAACGGAAAAAAAAAAAAGGTCGTGTGGTTTCTGTAGGTACAATAAACATCTGACATTGTTAGAATGCTTCTCACAATGTCAGATGTTTTGCTGAAAATTAGATTAATAAGAGTATTAAAAACCTTTGTATTACTTACAAGGCACGAATGAAGTAGAAAACTATAATAAAACAAATCTTTGTATGTGTAAACGTCTCCTGCTCATTGAAGTACAGAAAACGCATGAACATTTCGAAAGAATCATTCGAGCAATAACTAACAACGCTTCATTTTGCGTTAGCTTATATTTCAGTTAATACAGCAGATTAAACCAAAAAAAAGACATGATACTAACAAGTTTAGTTTATGTGTGGCTTGTTATGGCTCTATATTTATCACAGACTAATGGGTCACCTATTTCCAACTTTGCTTGTGCCCCAGCTGCAAGTGGAGTTCTTTCCTTTTTCGACAAATTTAATCCGGTATCAACAGTAACAGTACATGAAATACCTCTAAATCTTATGAATTTTTATAAGCTACGGGTCTTTATCGCGTAAATATTTTATTTTAAGGCTTTGTTTATTGACCGTAATGCAACGGCCGTGGGCACGGGTAGACTTATAAAATTCTATAATGTGTACAAATCGCGAAAGTTTACGAACATATATTGCAAACCTCTAAATCTTGTTGCATAATCAACAAAATAGTGATGAACTAAGAACACAATTAGACAGACGTGGTGCAAAAATAACTAGACAGACGTGAAAATATACCAAAAGTTAATATGTATTCGATTTAGACAGAAAGAAAAACGTCTGAAACTAAATTGCTGTCTCATTTTCATAATAAAGTTTGGTAAAACAAGCAAAAAAATCCTTTACTAAACAAGCAAGGGAAAAGAAAAAATAAAAAAGCGAAGGAAGATTCAATGACACGGTTAAATATGAAAACTTTGCGAAGTCTGAGCGAGTTCCTATTTCGCTTCACAGCGTCTTATTATTTGTCAAGGTTCAGTTCAGTGTGTTCAACGAAATTGATAAGAGGTCTCATAAAACTTAAAATTTTAAATAAACTTTCTTATAAAAAATAGCTTTTTTGATGTACCTGCTTTAACATTATTCATTACCTTTACATCTAAATTTCAATTGCTGTGTCATAATCTCGCAACCTATAAAATAGCTAGACCAATTTTAACTTATTTTTTGTCCGCCTCAGTGTTATGGTTTAGTATAACAGAAAATGAGTCAGTTTTCTATTATACGGAGGGTACTGTTATCTTTACACCAATAGACATATCTACCTGTTGTCGTTATACAGATCGAGAAAATACATGTTTCTTAAAACAACTCGTATTAGATCTGAAATGGCCTTTCGTGCCTGCACTTGCCCTTTATATTTCGCAAGCGATATTTACAAATTCAAAATTATAGTAAGCTAAAGAAACTCTTTCTCAACACACGATTCTACGTGTACATTTAATTACAATTTGTACTTCATCAAATGATTATGTGCTTTAAAGCCAACATTTGAAAATACATTTTCAAACGTTGGCTACTCGGATTTGGACGCAGTAACTCCAAAGTCTGGAAATTTAGAAGCAATTACAACATTTTCGTCTCCTAACTTTGTGTCAAAGGCATGGAGGAAGCTTAGCTTACAGTCTATCAGATTACTAGAACCAAAGCTAGTACTCAGAAATGTACCTAAAGGTTCACATCTAACTAAAGGTCACCGACCCACGAACGCCATCTTGGATTACGTAACATGGGCTCTTAGATGTAGCCCACTGAAATTGACTTTTTCAAAGTAATTCAAAGTTGAGTAGACTTCGTTCAAGACAACGGCCTTACATTTCATTAAGTCATTGACATTGTTAAGCCGTGTCATGGGTATGGCTTAACGGCTTAACGGATGTTTGATTACCAATGGAAGGATTGATGTTTCCTCGAACTATTTAATACTAATACTTATTTGAAAGCTGCGCGCAAATGATATTTAGGGAGACCGTTAAGGAAAAACAGAGTCCATAATATTTTGACAGATGATGATCCTTTGAGGCATGCAGTGGTGGCTCAATGGTGACACTTACGAGTTATAGGAAGTAGGGTCAAAGTTCAGACAGGCGAGTGTGTACTTTGGTGGAAGAAAATACAGTGAGGACAAAACAAAATATGCGAAGACATAGCACAGCACATCCTTCCTGGGCTTGCGAGATAACAGTCTCTATACTACTATTTACTTTCATTGTGAATGTCTATGGGAAATGCTGATGACGTAAGTAGCTATTTTTTGAAGTCAGATTTTTTATATGATTGAATTATTGAATTCAGAACTTGTCACTTGTCATTGTTTTTAAACACCGGTGATTGAAGAAAACTGAATAATAGATAATTTCTAAAAAAAATAATAATTCAGTTCTCTCAAATATAACTCAATAAGCATCGTTTGAACATTTGACTAAAAGTGTATTTATTTATTTATAACAAGAAACCAATCATGCCCGGTGCAATCAACTGTTGATTTGTAATCAACATTATCGACTAATTGGACTGTAACTCGATTTTGATTGGCTAGTAACACAATGAATATCCGAATGCTATTGCTGGCTATAAATGCTTCTTAAATATAAATATATATATATATATAAATCTTATAAAACAACCTAAAAAGTTTGTTTTTATAAGATCTGAATGAAAGAAATATCGTCTAATTACCACACATACAGAGCTGAAAAATATGGTAATTGTGTACTTATACAATTTCTTATTGCACGCCTGCGATGCGACCTCCTCTTGTACCGTTTGCTGTAAGTGATAAACGGAAAGAAAAGAAAGAACAACGATAATTTTATCTGATAACGTCATAAGAATACATTGATGACATTGTAATAAACGACCATTTTTTTTCGATCAATCGCCAAAACTGATGACATTGTTATAAACAACTATGCCTGTGACAGCTTTGGACGTGTACGAGACTCCCGTGTGCCAAACTGGGGCCGGAATCTAACTATCTATCTGGACTACTAGACCTCAATTTTTTCTATATTTTGATTCACGCGAGTTGGGCCCTCGCTTGCATACGGAAGACTCGGGTTCGATTTCTGGGTCTAGACTTAAATTTATTCTATCTTTCAAAAATGCAATTATTGTATTAATAAAGAAATTGACAAGAAATCCCTATAAAAATACTATAATTTAGTAACACTATCACCAAAAACTACCGTAAAACGCTGATCTAACACCGAATGTGTAAGTTCCTTTAAGCTAGAACGCTACAAGCCATTATTAAACGCTTGAAAGCTAACATAATAGTGTAAAGCATGTGGCAGGAAGCAGTGATTTATACTGCACTTAGTTGTAGGAATAAATTTCATCTTGCCTTACAGCGGTACACCACTGAAAGGGTAGACGGCTAATTACGCTTGGATATATAGCGTGTCTATCTTTTAGTACTGGTGTTATACAAAGTCTTTATGGGTTATATATTTTTAATCCTAGATGTTAAAGGGGTGTTATTTATATAATCCAGTAGAGAAGGGTTAAAAATATCTAAGGTACCCCACACTATATATCTATCTTGGTGGACTATATATCTATTCTTTGTACCTAAAATATTAAGTAACTACAATTCAAAGGGAAACCGAAAAGAATAGTGTTCTAAGCACCCTCCGCCACTGATATCATCTTTAATATAATCATTTCTTGGGACAACTCACACAGCGCCATCAGATCATATGATTCCAAACCAATTAGAGCCTGTACTATGTTAACCATTCAACTGTATGTATCTGTGTATATCAAAAAACAGATATATCTATACTAATATTATGAAGCTGAAGAGTTTGTTTGTTTGAACGCGATAATTTCAAAAACTATCTAAATAGTTGGATAGCCCATATATCGCAGAAGGCATTTATAACATCAGGCTACGATCAATAGGACCCAAGCAGCAATGAAAGACCTGGACCGCGCCATCCCTTTCAATTAAAAAGTAAATATTGACTGCAAAGCGTGAAAAAGGAAAAAAACTCGTGTGGCCCTGTCTCTTTGACAGGTATTGTTCACAAATTAGCGTTGACTCTTTCTAGAGAGTGGTCAATTCTGTGAGGTTATGGCGCAGTCCAGGTCTATACGTCAATGATTGTTACGAATATGACGTGCAAGTCATTAAACCCAAAAGAGTATATATAATAATACAACCATAATATATAAATAAACCATAAGCTTGGAGGTTATTAGTATATTACAAATCATCCTGTATATACAAGGTCATTTTTGATATAGTGCAAAGCTCAGAGACCCCAACAAGATTTTGACTTCAAGAAATCATATAAAAAAAAGAAAATGAAATTATTGAAAACTTGCAGAGTTATAAGCTATTCAAGTAGTCTTGTGTTCTTCGTGCTATCGTCCTCATTGCATCTCGTAGAATGGAATCCATGGTTTTATTGAAAAATAAGTGATGATTACATTTCACATCACATTGTAAACAGGATTTGGACTGTTAGAAGGATTAATTAATTAATTATTTTTTGATTAAGAATTAATTACATGGTCAAAAAACTACCCCATTGGATTGTGTTACTGATTCTGAGTAAACTACTTTCAGGTTTGCACTATACCAAGAATAACGTTGTATAAGCAGTTGCGAATTGGGCGGGTAAGCCCGGACAAAAAATCACTGATTTTTATCCGGGTCTACCCGCCATATTCGCTACTGTATACAATAAGTATCTTTACAACAATATGGTCTCATTTAGGCCAGTAAGCAACCCCCAGTATGTTTAAGTATATGGTATAATTTAAAGGTGAGTCGAACTTCTGTAGTAAGCGGCATTTCAATTTTTACACAGCTAGTAATTTATATCATTGACAAAGGCTGATGAGGGATTGATTATATATCTTAAGAGTAGGCTAAGTGGCTTCACTTCTATTTATCCAATTAAATAATATACACCGTTAAAATATAAGAGCCGGGCAAGTGCATGTCGGGCCACACACAATGTAGGGTTCCGTAGTTCCCTCCCCTCATCCGGCTAATGTGGCCTATGGAGTGGGTTTTCTGTTGTTTTTGTTTCATACTTACAACGTTATATCTACTTATTAATATTTTTCGAAGAATTTTTACGAAAATTTTGTTACTTCTCATTTGATCAGCTGTTACTCGTAAACTTGTAGTTAGCTGTGATAGTTTTTTTTTCAATTTCACTATATATGCTACAACTGTGATTTATTTCACATACCCAACATCAACCATTTAGCTAGAAGAGGGGGGGGGGGGCACACTTGACCCTAACAAAAATTTTTACTTTAAACCTTAATATTTTACAAACGTATCCCTAAATCTAAAGTATTTCCAACCCCTAAACGTTTTTAAAAGACCTATCAAATGATACTGCACACGATGGGTTAGGTGAGAAAAAAAATCACATCCCCACTTTACATAGAGAGAAACCCTAAAAAGCCAGCCCTGGGAGGGGAGAGGTACCCTAAAAAAAGGGCTTTTACGTTTTTGGCGTGAGTAATGTGTATCCATGCAAAATTACAGCCTCCCAGCACTAATAATCTCTGAGCAAAGGCGCGGACGGATGGACGGACATGGCGAAACTATAAGGGTTCCGTTTTACCATTTTGGCTACGAAACCCTAAAAAAGGGATACAAAGCCAACTTAAGTTAGATTAAATACAGTTAAGTATTTAAGGAAAATGCGTGTTAACCACGCAGAAAAGTTTTGTTACAAAACAAACAAGAAAAACTTTTAATGAGATCTAAAATGTTGTAGGTTTTGTTTAGGAAATTGTATGTCAGCATGGTACATACTTAATTTTAAATATAGAAAAACCGTAATCCTATTAATAATATAACATATCTTTCCCAGCATACAAACTAGCTTTCCCAACATCTTCGTACCCGGCCCGCAACTACTACTTGTCTTAAGCTTCCTCATGAACCAAGCTACCTTACCATCAAGTTTTATTTAAATAAGCCCAGTATTTTCAGAGATTAGTGTATTCAGACAGACAAATTCTTCAGTTTGTTACTTAATCACAATCTAATTCAAATGGTTTTGCATATTCGCAACTTCGTCTGCGTATATTTTCCTCGTTTTTGCAACATTTTTATTGCTGCTCCGCATGTTATTTAAATGTGAATATGAATGATATATGAATAATATTCAATAGTAAAAGATTTTTTTTATTTCGGACCTGTTAAAATGGGATTCAAACAAACAAAGTCTTCAGCTTTATAATTAAGTATATGACCTTAATAATTCATAGGTTACGTTACTAAATCGCAAGTAAAAATTAGCATGTATTAAAAATGTGTGAATATTTCCGATACATTTCGTAGCATTTTCTACGCCGTAGCCACATGTAGACCCACATCTACGTACGTAGCTGTTTCGTAGCGCATAGTCAATCACACTGAATGGCCACGGTCGTGTATCGAAACTCTGTTTCAGATATCCCTTTGGCTAGGTTTACGGTTGATTTAGCTGTAGGTTGAATGTCAATGGTTTAATCCAATTCTGGTGGTTGATTTCACGTTTGTAGTATATACGGGCATGCTGGTGTTTCTACCATTTTGTCCTATATAGACATACCTACGCAAAATTGCTATAAACGCGTTTGGTGTTATACTACGGTAAGTATATTAGGAGGTTTTTTTTGTGAGCTTCCTATACAAATTTGTCAAGAAAAGACTTAGAAAGAAAGTTAAAAGCAAATACAAAAAAAATCACAATATTTCTATTTATAGATAGTATTATAAAATATCTTTGACCGACGATAGCTTCCTTTGAATTTCTTTGTAATCTAAATGAAACTCTTTTTCTCGAAAAACATTCGAAGTTTATAACTTAATTTAAATAACCACTACAGATACAGCTGCTTTAATAACGAAAGGTTCATTCACCAAGCAAATTTAATAAGCACTTGCTACAAATAAGGGAGCAACCCGTATTCCCTTTCAATTTCACTGAAACGCCCAAAAAAAACACTCATTACTCTAACAAAATGAGCGCTATCAACCCGGCAAAGTATTTAATTTCGAGCCTTGAAAAAATTCTCGACGGTAAAATAAAAAAGTCTTAGTGTGTCAAAGGAATTCATTGGGGTAGGCACACTTTCATTTTGCCAGGCTTTCATCACGGACTACGTACCCATGAAAGGGCAGCTCACGGCTCAACAAGAAATCTACACACACAAATACGCCTGTATACGTTCTCTTAGAACGTGCGCCGTCTCGGTTGATGATTCGATCGAGTTCAGCCGAGATTTGTGTACATGCACATCTATGTTTTAGTGAGAATATTTTCGCTCTTTGTAGGGAGCTGGTTCGTCCGTATCTATCTATTTTTGTGCTTTCACGGTACAAAAGGACCGTCAACAGGTCGTTGATGTAAAGATTCTTGAAGCACGTACTCTGTGTTTTCTGTGGAACTGTGTCGGATTATTCTGACTGTTGATTTTGTGTAGAGAGGTTTTTGTAACGTATATGTCGAATGAAGATTGAATACTATTTGCAGATACAGAGTAAAAACTGCGCTATGTTTTTGTAATTGATTTTGTTTTTGTGCAGATTGATGATAATGAAAAGGATGTGGTACCTACTGAACAAAAACAATGAAAAGCAAGGTAGTGCTATGTATGTATGTAAGAAGTTCTGGGTTTTATTTCTACATGCTTTACGATATCGAGATTTGCGCCGTGGGGTTACAATTAATGGACAGTAAGTACACGCAGAATCAGAAACAATATTTAGGTCTCTCTCCATAGCCTATTGGCTAAGGCATCGGTCTAGCAATCATGAGGTCACGGGTTCGAATTCTACCCATTATACTACCGACGTGAACCCACTCCTAACACAAGCCTTTGAGCTTAGCTGGAGGGGTTAACAAGATTGATAGTAATGTGGGACTCAATCCCACATTGCTAGATATCTTTATAAAAAAAAATTGTACTGTTCCGCGGGAATCACTTAAAAATTGGTATGTGACGTCACAAATTTCTATGGCCAAGTAGGCGGTTTGGAGCATTGAAATACTACTACCACGATGGTTTGAGGAGGAGTTTTGAGGCGGCGGTAGTCTGATGGCTAACGTAAAAAATCACTGTCGGCAAAAAATCACACATTTGAGAAGAACCACTGCACTTAGTTGAATTTTGTTAAAACTTTTGGTAAATAGATTTTTTTTTAAGATAACTAGCAATGTGGGATTGTGGTCCCACATTACTAGCAATCTTGTTAACCACTCCAGCTAAGCTCAAAGACTTGTGTTAGGAGTACTAGTTTTTTGACATCAAAGTCGAAATGGTTAATAACTGTATCATTTTCCCTACTTGAAATTATAGACGAATATATTTTTTTAGAACATTTTAATTAGAATATTTCATAGTTAGGCCTGAATAGTGTATAATAATTTACTGTTTTATCATCATAAGCCTATCGCAGTCCACTGCTGGACATAGGCCTCTCCAATTGCACGCCACTTTGTTCTATCTTCGGCTTCTCGCATCCAGCTCCTGCCAGCCGTTTCGCGTAAATCATCACTCCACCTGGCCTGAGGGCGTCCTACACTACGTTTGCCGTGCCGTGGTCTCCACTCAAGAACTCGTTTACCCCAACGGTTGTCGGTTCTTCGGCAAATATGGCCCGCTCACTGCCACTTCAGCTTGCTAATCCGGTGGGCTATGTCAACAACTTTGGTTTTCTGCCGGATCACCTCATTTCTGATTTTGTCCCTAAGAGAAACTCCGAGCATAGCTCTTTCCATAGCCCGCTGAGCGACTTTGGCATAGCCCGCTGAGCGACTTTGCCATAGCCCGCTGAGTGACTGTTTTATAAAATAAAATAAAATCTCAAGCGTTGGTTCCTAGCTAACATGTGGGTATTCCTTTTATGCTCGGACAACTTATAAACCAAATTATAACCTCACTTTTGCGTATATTACCACACTGTATACTTAAGGGTCAACGAACTGTCGCCGAAGTAAGGTCACCGTAATCCTCTTAAGCTCATTCGTCGTGAGGTCAACAAAGGCTCCTTACAAGATATTTTTGGTTGTTGACAGTTAATTATGCATAAGGTCTGTTGCAGACGATATTACAAACGGATTGACATTTTTAAACTAGATTATAGGTTAGGTTAAATTAAAAAAAAAACTGAACAAATGCTAGTCGGACTCGATTACTGAAGATTCCGTACAAATTACATATGTACATATTATAAATAGTTCAGGAATCAATCATTGGCGTTAATTATGTATGTAGGGGGACTTCCAACATTTTTTTATTTGGAATTTTTCCTTTATTTGTGCTGCAAGACCTTGTTTTTTGCCAAATTTTGTGATTCTAGGTTAACGGAAACTACCCTATAGGTTGTAGACCCAAAACCAATAGGGTAATTCCGGTTGATCTAGAATTGTCAATTTTGGTTAAATAGAAATTCAGAAAAATAAAAAAATGTTGAAAATTAACGGTAATTTTGGTACTTAAAATTTTTTGCAAAAATCTAAATTTGCCCATATCTTTTCATTGTGTTGACTCAGAACTTTGAATTTTATACACCTGATAGGAACTATGCACCTCATTATCAGGTATAAATTTCAATTTATCAGTCCGTTCCTTAGAAAATCGGTGGTTACAGACATGCTTATTATCTTATCTCTCTCCTGTCCGTCTGTCCAGACGGACAGGAGAGAGATAATAAGTTTTCCTTTTTTACCTTTGCGGTACGGAACCCTAAAAATGCCGGCCTAATTAGTGTATCGAATACAAAATATTGATAATTACACACGGAAAATCAATTCAAAAATTTCACGTATGGAAAAACCGTGCTTACTTTATGGACTAAATAAAATAATATACAAAAAAATAAATAGGCAAATCTTGAGAAAAATTAATCGTATTGTAAAATCAAGCGGACACATCGAGGAAGCGCCGAGCTCCTTATTTGAGACATTAGTTCATAAGTCTCATTTGGCCAGAAATAACGCTTGCTAAAGGTTCATTGCGCGCGCTCTCTGACTATTGTCACATCGGCCGTGCGCGTCAGCCGCTTGTCGTAAGCCGCGCGCGGCTCGCGATGGACCGCGATGCACGGAAATGAACCTTTAGTCTTCAACTGAGACACAGTGTTAACATTACTATTTCACGGAATTATAACTGTTACTGTTTGGGTGTACTTGAGTGTTCTTGGGTATCAAAACAGTGGCGGTCTATGACCCAAGTGGCCTATAGCTTAGACCTAACACAGTTTAAAAGCCGGATAATAAATACTACCTTTCAGTGAAACTCGTGTATAGGCGTAATGTAATGTTAAATGCATTTCAAGTCGATCAAAGGGATTTTTTGCTTTACAAAATAGGTCAAGCTCCTTTTGTGAAAACAGTGTTGTTAAACGACAGAAAATGTTTCGTAGGATACGGGGCGCCTGAGGGATGAAAGGGCATAATGTGTGGGGGAGCTTTCAAAGTCACTCAAAAGCTTAAATCGTGAAAATATTAATGAATATTTTTTCTACTAGCAAGCAACGTGACAATTTGGTCAAATCGGGGAAGATAAAGTTGACACTAAAACATGCACTGGATGGCGTCATGCAGAATATAAACTTGTATGATGTATCGATGCCTGTTTATTATTCTTTTTTTAAGTTCCTACAGCTTTCACAGATCATTTTGCCCCACTTTTTAACCCCTAAAGGGTATAAAAATGTAAATCCGACTCATATTGCTAGATATTTCTTTATTAAAAAAATAATGGTTGTCTGTAAAGTCGGTTTACATATGATAATTTTACGTGATAACGTCATAAGAAAACTTTGATGACATTGAATGCCTGTGACACCTCTAATGTTTTTTTATTTCATGTCGCTGCAATCGCCAAAACATTAATGACATTGTAATAAACAACCTTGTCTGTGTCAGTTTTAGTGGACCCGAGCGCAATACTTCAGCCTATCAACAGGCGGAACGGACGTGAGCGTAACTCGAGCGGTGACGTAACACTTTTTCGTGAGTGCAGCCGGTCATCGATTATAAGACGTTATCACGTCAATAAAAAACGTATGTAGGTAGGTATATACCTACCTACACTTGTATACGTATTATTATTTCTTCAATCCTCTTTCTTTTCAACGTAGTAGATGCAGTAACAATAAAAAGGTGCTATACCTACTTACTGTGTGCTGTACAATATAGCTATTTTACAACAGGATGCGCTTTCTGTCTAGATTTTCTTGAGAGCAATTTCCTGTAGCAGTCTTAGTGGGAAGATAATTATATTAGCTGTAGTAGAGAGGAACTATCTCAAGTTTTATATTGAATCTATATGCAAGTAGGTATCTTCCATAATTTTGTATAAATGCCCGCTGCTTCACCTGTGTGTATGCTGGTTATCTATATATATATCAACTTGACATCAAGATGTATGTGTGTATAACTGATTTTGGTGAAATTTATAGCTGTATTTAGGTCACCCGTTATCTTCAAAATTGCAATCAAATAATCAAAATAAATTTACTGAGGTTCGCGTCAACCTTAAACAAACAAGTTATTTGTTTTGATTTTATAAAATCTTAGATATGCTTAATTGTTGACCAAGAAAACACATTTCTTCCCCAATTACTAAAACAATTGATACTATTGGAATAGTAGGTACCGTAGAGGAATGACGCGGTGGGAGTGTGTCGGACTGCTACGCAAGAGGTCGTGGGTTCGATTCCCACACGGGACAGCGCTTTGTGTGATCCACAAATTGTTGTTCCGGGTCTGGGTGTACTTTGTGTCCGTGACTTGTATGTTTGTAAAGTCCCCCGTGACACAGGGCCTGTACCCTACTGCAAAAGTTATCTTTAGAAAAAAAAAACCGTAAGATTATTCTCATATAGGTAAATGACAGTGTCAGCATTGTTAATCACTTCTAAAAACTGGGTATCGTTTGAGTTTTCGGCGATTAAAAGATTACCTTCTAAATGTAAAATTATAAACACTTAAATTCATTGTACCTAGTCATCATCCCAATTACAAATAACACAGGCTATATTTTATATACAAACTCGCCCTTAGTCATAACAATAATACAATTGCGATTCAAACATAACGTAGGTTCAACAACAAAACAAGCTCGGAGATATTTCGGCGATGAATTGTTGAATCTTTAGTACATAACCTCAAAATATACAGCCTACTGAGCCAACTCAAGCCCTTATCTCCGTCCCACAAGACCTACTTTTGCCCTTGGCTTTATTAATTTAATTAATTAAATTCCCCTCGGGCAACACTCCTTTCAGTGGCTCGACAGACAAACTCAGCATTAACTTATAATGTTTTGTTAAAAATGAAAGACATTGGAGGAATTAAGGAACCGTTTTAAATATTCAAAGGCTGTACCTTCTTTATTGAGTTGTGTTTAATATTATTGCGAATAAATGCCGGTTGGAGTTCATTTTGATTGATACAAGTGGCATTTTTAACGTAACGAAAGATGAGTTATCACGAATTTGAATCATATCTATACTTACTAATATTATAAAGCTGAAGAAAATGTTTGTTTGTTTGTTTGAACGCGGTAATCTCAGAAACTAAGGGTCCGATCTGAAAAAACATTTTATAATATAATTTTATTGTTGGATAGCACATTTATCGAGTAAGGCTAAAGGCTATATAACATCACGCTACGACCAATAGGAGCGGTGCAGTAATGAAAAATACAATTTGACACGGGAATAAACGCGTTTAATCTAGGTAAAGTATTTTATAGTATACCTTATGCTTGCTATGAGTCAGCCTGTGACCACGGTCGGTGTAACCCGATCGAAACGTCAAGCATAAGGTAAATACTTTACCTAGATTAAACGCGTTTATTCCCGTGTCAAATTGTATTTATAATGCAACGCGTAAGTTTAAAAGTTATAAGTAATGAAAAATGCTCCAAAAACGGGGAAAAACGCAGATGAAGTTTCGCGGGTCAGCTATTCATCTTTATAAAAGCTACAGCGAAGTGTGACCGAGTTCAATTAGTATTAAATATAATAACATATGAATTCATCATCGGATTAGCTCGATCATACGCAAATTAGGATTTCCCTTTATATATTTTCTTTTTCCTCAGGGGCCACTACAAAAATGTAACAACAATTTTGTTATTCATATATTCTATTATATATTAATAAGTAGGTACCTGCCTATTCCATTCCTAAAAACGTAGGTGACTACAAATAAGGTCCACGTTAAAAATTAATACGTTCTGAGATTTGTTGGCCAAAAATAACATCAGCTGATTTCTGTCTGGGCTGGTAACTAAATCTGATAAAAATAGGAATATAGTCGGCAAAATATTTTTTATGGATGGCTGTGACAAAACCGACAGGCATAAATAAAGTGATACGAGTAACCTATACTTATATTTAGTACTTAACATAGATATTTGTTTTGATAGATAGGCAGACACATTAGTTGAGTACTGACAGTGACATTAGGTATGTATGTGTACGTATATGTATATGTATATACCTAGTCCGGCCATAAGTTCTGTTACAAATGAAAATGTATTTTTTTTAATGAAGTAATGTAATAATAATAAAACTTATATGTACATACTTATGAAAGTCTCAGCAAAAATAAAAACAATATTCTATTCAAAATTTTCACTTTTGGCTTTTATACAGGCCTCTAATCTGTCTGGCCACGAATTTATGGATTTACGCACTGTTTCCATGGGAAATTTCGTTCCAGAGATTTTTGTAGTGATAGTTGTAATCTAAAGGTCTGGGTTAGATGAGGGCCAGTCATCAGCTCTTTTAAAGTCCGGAACATTGGTTTCAAGCCCGGTTTGGGTAGTTCGTGCCTTGTGACCAGGTGCTCCTGCTGGAAAGTCCTCGGTACATTTTTAAAAAATGTATTGCTGAGAGGTTTCACAACACGATCCAAGACTGTCTCTTGATACACTTTGCCTGAAGTTTTCACTCTTTTTTCACAAAAATGTAGCTTTGTGACGCCTTGATAAGACACGCCCCACCAAACCATCACTGACGTAGGATGATGACCACGCTGTACCTTTCCGACCATTTGAGCAGCTTCTTTAGAACTGTGAGCGTACACTTTATCATTTGGCTTATTGTAGTGCTCGTCAATCGTGATTTTTTTTTCATCGGTAAAGAGGATATTTCTGTGCCCTTTACCTGCGTATCGCGAAAGAAGGCGTTTTGATCGATCCACTCTCTTTAATTGTAAAGATTGATTTAGGGCATGTTCTGTATATCGACGATAAGCATCATAAAACAAGACCTGAAGCTCGGCTTCAGGTCTTGTTTTATGATACGTGACAGAGTCCTAGCGGGAATCTTTATTTCTCGAGATAAGACTTTTTGCTTCCTAATGGGATTTCGACGAATTATGGCTATAACAGCATTAACAGCCTTTGTGGTTCTAACAGCACGCGACCGCCCCGATCATCGACAGAGGAAGTGTGGTTGTATCTGTCGATATACGTACACACTGCAGCTGGTATCAAGCTTTTGAAGTGTTTGGAATATGACCGACGGCTCCATACCCACTTTGTGCAAGGCGATCACCGCAATACTATTTTATTTAACACCCCAATCCAATATGTAATTTGATATGAATTGGCGTGAAATCGAAAGAACTTTAAAAAATTAATAAACGTGTTCCAAATTCAAAGTAATTAAAAAGTTGAAAAAAAGAAAAGTTTTTATGTGGGTGCCGTCAAGGCGACTAAGGGATATCCCACCGGAGGACGGGGAGCAGCGTCCTCTGCATACTTTAAAGCCATATCGCGATTGCCAACCTGCTCACCCAGCGTGGCGATAATGGCCATTACCCCCAGAACCTATAATAAATAGGTTCTATTTGGGAGACCCTTGCCCAGCAGTGGGACATCATATATGGGTTAATAATAAAGGACTGTATCCATGAGCGAGAGAATTGCGGCGATATTATCGTCGTGAAACCTATTTCTACACACTCTAGATCTATACGTATACGTACATATACATACTTAATATCACTGTCACTACTCGACTAATGTGTCTGCCTATCTATCATAACAAATATCTAAGTTAAGTACTAAATATAAGTATGGGCTACTCGTGTCACTTTATTTATGCCTGTCGGTTTTGTCACAGCCATCCATAAAAAATATTTTGCCGACTATATTCCTATTTATATCAGATTTAGTTACCAGCCCAGACAGAAATCAGCTGATGTTATTTTTGGCCAACAAATCTCAGAACGTATTAATTTTTAACATGGACCTTATTTGTAGTCACCTACGTTTTTAGGAATGGAATGGGCAGGTACCTACTTATTAATATATAATAGAATATATGAATAACAAAATTGTTGTGTTAAGGCCTCTTATGTGGTTACATTTTTATAGTGGGCCCAGAGGAAAAAGAAAATTTAAGGAAATTTTTAGTTTTTCGACTTCGCATTTGAGCTAGAAGACGGTTATAGATCGCCCACTTCTCCACTAGCGAGAGTATCGCGACGATTTCGCTCTTTCCACGATTAGCAAAGCTACCACTGTCCATGTCATGATGGATGAAAATTGCCTAAAAACCCACATCACTCCGTGCCTCAGAGAGGACGTTGGGTCAAAGGTCTTTATCGTATTCACTTAATTTCTCACTGGCCGTTTCGAAACTCCCACATTGAGAGTAAAGAACAGAGAGTGCATTTGTCCGCTCATGTATTTGTGCATTTAAAAATATTTTGTGAGATTGGCTGAAATCGATTATAATAATTATACATGTATTTTTATGCTATATGTTCATGTAATCTCCAAATGACACGATTTGTCTGCCTCGATGGTGAGGTAGGAGTGTGTCCGACTGCTACGCAAGAGGTCGTGGGTTGGATTCCCACACAGGACACCACTTTGTGTGATCCACAAATTGTTGTGCCGAGTCTGGGTATAGGTACAGTGTGTCTATGACAACTCGCAACATAGGGTTTGTACCCTACTGCGGGAGTCGCCTTTTTTATAGATTATTGAACTTAACACGAGCTTTTTGTTTGTTTGCTTGATAAAGTAACTTTTTATTTATTAAGGAATCATTACAGGCTCAAAAATCTATTGGGGTCGAATCACGCGAAATAACACCGATAAAATATAAAGTTATAAATCATAAACTATATAGATTAAGTTCAACCTCTATTGAAACTCTCTTGGAATATTATAATAAATGCCCAATATTAATATTTCAATATCTAAGAAACACGATATGAATAGAACAGATTGAAATACAATATTAGACTAGCGATTCAACATTTATTGGAGTTATGAATAATCTCCGTTCTTTTTGAAGATAAAAGTTTTAAAGGGATCATTTTTTATGGATATTTAGAAATTTTGTGCTTATGTATGTACATCTAGTTATTCAATAATATGCCAATAAATTGTGTAGTCTAAAGGTAATAAAAACATTAATATTGTAGAGGAAATCTATGCCCAAACTTAAAGAGGTAGCTAAAGGTAGATATAGATTACTGTTTGTAGATATAGTTTAGTGTGAAAAAACTGTATTTTTATGTCACCAATCCGATGGGCAGTCATGGGAATTATTTTTTTCGAAATAAAGGTAAGGCGATGAAATTTTACATTATAATACAATTAGCATTTTTCTGAGTGTTTGTTAGTTAATAGCGATATTATAAGTGTGCTAATTTGACACGTTTGAACATTTGTTTACATTTTTTGCAAGTTGCAGTTTGGTGTACTTATTTAAACTTAAATGTTAATTGTATGGTTTTCCTTACGTTTAAGATACAATGTTATTTAGTAAAAAATAATTTGCGGGTTCGATTTCCGGCCCAGACAGGCGATTAATTAAAAAGTTTTGAATGCAGTTCAATTTATTTTTAAAATCAAAAGTCTTTCAGTAAAATGTACTCTACAATATTTAAGGTACTTTCCCTGTGTGTGGCATAGTTTTGGGACACCCTGCATACATAAGTGCATATTATATTTATTTATAAAAAAACATTAATAAACAAACATACTAATAATAAAATACCTGCGCAATAAGTAAAGAAATTACACTTCAATCAATAGGTCAAGGAGAATGTACTTTTAAATGTATATAATCTAATATATCTATATTATGTAAATGATACAAATGTGATGATTGGAATGGTGCATGAAAGACAACAGATTGCAATTGCGATATTAGAGTAAATTTGATATTTCGCCTTTAAATATAAACGCAATTAGACTGCTGCCTGGTGTCCTTATTTAAAATTTTAGGATGTTTTTGGTTCAGGCTGCTTTCTATAGTACCAATATACACCGAAAACTTAAGTCAAGAAAAGTAATATAGTAAAAGAGTACATTTATCGAAGCCAAACTAAGTAAATCAGACACGAAGCGCCAATATCTTGACAGTGAGTTTTCAAAAGAGTTCCAAAGTGATCCCACACCTGAGGGCACTTGAGATAACAAAGAGTTACTCTGTGATGTTCCGGCCGCGGCGGGGCAAGCCCCAAGGGCATACCTAAGAGCTGCGGTATGCTTAATAAACTGAGCGTGGTGTTACACACATATCAACCCATATGATGGCCCACTGCTGGGCACGGGTCTCCCCAGTAGAACCTACAAGTATATAGATCCTGGGGGTAATTGCCATAATCGCCACGCTTGGCGAGCGGGTTGGCGATCGCAGTAAGGCTTTAAATACGCAGAGGACGCTGCTGCCCGTCCTCCGGAGTGAAATCCCTTAGTCGCCTTGACGACACCCACGGGTAGAGATGGGGTGGTACTATTCTTAAGCCGGCACCACACGGCAAGGTGTTACAGCACCGCGGAGAATTTCAACTAGATATGAAATATATAGAGATGATTATTATAATGGTTTTAAATCTGAAGTAAAAGTTTGGTTATGTCGTTTATAAACTGTAGGTCTCAATGGCGCAATAGGTTAAATGTCTTTTTGTTTAATTCACAGTCTATACTTAACACCGAAACGTTAGAGAATAAAAATATAATGACACAATTTGATTCAAGAATAAACGAGTTTAAACTAGGTAAAATATTTACCTTATGCTTGGCATTTTGACCGGGTTACATCGACCGTGATCACAAGCTGACTGTCAGCTTGTGCCACGAACGCGTTTATTCCCGTGTCCAGTTGTGTATATATTGCAACGCGTAAGTTCATAAGTTATAAAAATAAAATGAACCTTAAAACATTGATTGGGAGACTCCGAAATCTACCTATACTTACGTTATATATAAATTTCAATTGATTAAACGTAACATTTTAACGATTCCAAATTTTATCGGCAAACTGCGACAGCTTGCACCCTTGTATTTAATGTATACAATTGTGTGTATGTAATAGAGTATGTAATACACACAATTGTATACATACACTTAATATGTAGGTTTATTCAAATATCTTTTTACATCCAAAAAATCCAAACTTATTTTCTGCTATTTCAATAGAGAACAACACACATTTTACTGTTACGTATATTCTTTTTGTGAAAGTACATCTGGGATATCTTTACCAAAGTTCTGCGTATGTATAACTTTTGGGTGTACAAAAGTAATTTATCATTCGCCACAGGAAACAGGGGCCGTCCACACCGTTCGCTCGATTCTTATCTAAAGGAAGCAGACTCGACAGTGGGCGTTCGTTATAACACGACATAGAATTTGTTATGTACGAACGTATAGCAACGCCTTTATAACTTATTTTTTTATGACTGGGTTGTGTTTGCACTTTTTTGATATACTTAGTCTACAAAATTTGATCGAAGTTTGAGTAGATACTTTTCGAATTAAAATGAGAAGGATAAAACGTAGAATTTATATGAATTGTAATATCCATATTACAAAATTATAATAGCGAAAGTCTGTCGTCTGTTTCTTACCTTTTTACAAATAAACGGCTGAACAGTTCTTAAAGAAATTTAGCAAGAAGATGGTAGTTAGCTAGGGAAGGATATACTTTAGATGTACTTTTAATCTCGATAACCAGCGAAGAATATTGACAAGCCTTTTGGTCTAGTTGTTAGTGACCTTCACTAACCACTAGACCGGGCCTTACCGGGCAATCTTACAAACTTTGACTCACTTTTCTTACTAGCAGTCAGGGGACTGATAAGGTTCAATCCCCTATCTATATATCTTGGTGTAATTTATCTATAATATATATATATATATATATATATATATTTATGTAAGTTTAACACTAGTCTGGTTCGAGCCTGTACTATGGAAACCAGACTTGACCTTGAACCAGAGTTTGGGATCATATGGGCTTGTATGAGCTGTCCCTAGATATTATATAAAAAAAGAAGTAAACAGTATGATTACTGTATCTAAATCTGAATAAAAAAAAGAACTTTGTTTCTATTTTCAGTAGTAAAGCCAAGTGTACTCTTGCTTTCACTTGTTCGTCATCGAATACTTGAGACGAAATTATGAGACCTTAGGAATAAAGAACTGAAGCGAATCAAATAAAAACCGCAGAAATACAGAGCCTTGATTTAAATCAACATTAGGCATGAAAGAAACTGATTGTCTTTACGCTGCTACTGTATGTATATTCGTATTCAATATTTTACTAAGTAAAATAAACAGAACATAATTTAACTCTTGCGTGAAATTCACAAAAGGCATTCACCGAGCGTAAATTTGTTTTCAGTGCTCACGTTTGATGCGTTGTCGCATGAAATATTAAACCTATTCTACACATGCCATTCGCTGAACGATACGCCCGCATTACTCTACGATATGACTTGTATGTACCCGGCTTTATTTTAACGTAGGTATAGGTAGGATTAGACTTGAAACACACGTTTGCGAATAAGGCTTTTTCTCTGCATAAGTATGACAATTATTTAGGCCCACTCTGGGTTTGCATTGTAAATTATCTACCGTAGGTACTACTTCTTCAGGGTTGTGGGTCATTCACTCCAATAATCCTGTATGAGATGTGGACTACGAGTTTAACAAGTTCTGAAGAATGGGAAGATTTTTAAAGAGTTTACTCCTGTGATTGGAGGTTACTGATTCGTGTGTGTAAGCTTACTCTAATAGATCTTTAAAGGTAAATACTATTTTTATTTTTATCGGTACTATATACATTTATTTCACGAATTAATATCTTGATATTATTCATATTGCATTCATAGAGCTGATGTATTGATACGTTAAATAAAATTGATAAATTGTACAAAATATAAGGTTGGGGCAAAAGTATTTTCGTATTTTTCATACAAAGAAATAAAAAAAAATGGTATATTTTTTTCATAATTTGTATGTGCTGTTTTGATCGATGACTTGTTGCCATCTTGTGGGTAGTGCCATGATCCCATTGCTGTAAAATTTTTGAGATTTTGGATCAAAAAATCTGACAAGTAGTTTTCACAGTGTTCTTTTGAGGTTAACTTTATGCTTCCTAAAGAGTTCTGAAGTGACCGAAACAGGTGGAAATCAAATCAAACAGGAGCAAGATCAGAGCTATACGAAGGATGCATCAACACATCCCAGCCAAGCTCTCTCATCAAGCTGTTTGCTGAGTGGCTATAGATGAGTGCGGTCTGACGTTGTCATGATGGGAATCACGTCCTTCCTTTTCACCAGCTACGGCCGGGTTTTCTCAATGGCTTTTTTAATCTCATTAGTTGCTGTCAGTATAGGTCAGAATCGATAGTTTTACCCTTCGGCAAAGCTAATAGTGGACGATACCTTTCCAATCCTACCATACACACAGCATTACTTTGTTTCGAGTCAGGCCGGGCTTTGCCACGGTCTGTGGGGTTTGTCCATGCTTCGACCACGATCTTTTTCGGACATTTTTATCGTAAGTGACCCATTTTTTACCACCCGTAATCAAATGTTTAAGAAATGGAAATCATTTCTAGAAAGAATCGCAAATGGAAACACGTTGCATTTAGTTTCTCTCAGTGAGACCATGTGGTACCCAAATATCAAGTTTTTTTTTGTACCCAGACTTTTGTAAATGACGTAAAACGTTTGTGATCGATATCCAGTTCTTCAGCAATATCAAAACTACTAATATGTCGATCTTGCTCCACTTTTTCAAAGATGGCACTGATTTTATCCGCGACAGGCGTCCAGAGCGAGCCTCATCCTTCACACTAAAATTTTACAGACTTGAAACGCTTGAACCACATTTGTGCCATAAACCGAATTTCTTCGTCACATACGTACATTTTGCTTGCTCAAAAAACAATTGAAAAATAGCAGGAACTAGTTTTGTTTTTATATATTGCATCTTCAAAATATCAACCAGCCAGTTACATTCAGTACAACCAAAGAGGTTTAATTACTAACAATACATTCAAAATACGAAAATGCTTTTGCCCCTACCTATTATATTAATGAATTTAATGATTAACAGCTAAACAATAAGCAATGAAATGACTTCTTTTTTTAAAAAGAGAACTAGCAAGGTGGGATTGCGCGTCCCACATTTTTCAAATAGGTAATGTAAAAATAAATGTTAATATGTATGTACGTATCCTTTTAATGTTCCTGGAGCGAGTGAACGGAGGACAAGGAAAAAAAAACTTCTCAAGGGCTCAACCGATTTCGATGAATATGATACGTCATTAAATTCGTTTGGATGACACGAGTGTAACTGGGTGTATGAAATACTTAATAAATCTAAATGGCGTTTTTATGCGCGTTAATGTGCGGTTTTTTTTTTTTTTTTGTCTAAGACCCTCGAGTGCGGTATTAAATCAAAGGGCTTTAAAGGCGAGTACGAAAATATATTTAATATATTACATGTTTATAGTGGCAAATCGTAAAAAAACAACGTTAACAAATAGTTCTTATCAAATCATCTTATAATTATTACAACGACTAAGCAGTACTAAATAAAAAATAATTTAAAAACTAAAAAAAAGCAAAAAGACAGAAACTGTGATTAGGTATTGTTCTTGATTGGATTGTTATAGAGAATAAATGATGTTTGAGGGTGTTATGATGCCAGAGTGAAAGATCTATAGGTAATGTGTTGTTATTTCACGGTAGTCCTCCCTATATGTGGGACTTTACGCACGCGTATGTTAGATTTTACATAGGGGTCGTAGCGATTTGTAATAAAATACTAAAGCTTTTATTGTAGAACTACGTAGAAGTCCTACGACTCCTTCTTGTAGAAGTCCTACGACTCATCGTAGTAGTACTACGACTCATTGTAGACCACTACGACTCATCGTAAAACTACACTTACTACTGTGTCAGGATATTTGGATCATATACCCAATCAGTTGCAATCTAACCTTATCAATCAGTATAGTATCAATAGGGAATAGAATAAATCAGGGAGGTAAATAATACAAAGGAATAAATGGCAAGAATCATATATTTTCAACCTTGTTTGGTCTAGTTGTATCAAAGGTTTCATAATAGCCAGTCTCCTAATAAACATTTGCCGTACTATATTTCATAAATCCTAAATACAATATACCACAGATACTTTCTAACACAACCAATTCACAACATTATTGCAATGTACGACCATATCGCTGTAGAACAGCTGATAAGTATCACACCAGACAATATTCATCAAATCATACCACATCGCAATATATTGTTATTAGTCAATATCTATACATAATACACAATAATAGGATATCAGCATAAAAGAACCAGCTATAAGTATAATCTGAATCGAATCGTACCTGTATCCGCAAATGTTGTAATCAGACTGAGCCTCGACCACAATCTGTCAGTCCTTTTATAGAACAAATACACTGAATATTAAAGAACATGTGGGTACTTCGCAAATACTCTTAATTATTATACTTTAACCCATAAAATAATTTAATACACCAAATTATGTTATTTAAATAAATGAACACAACACCCTACCTACACACTACCTTTTAATTTTCAGTAAAAGAAGTGAAATATCACAACAACAATATTTGACGTTTCAAGCAGTACCTACATTTGTGACCAGTGGATATTTATTGTTTTAATTCATTTATAATACTGTATGGTGCTTTTATAATGTGTTATAATCATCTTAAGTAATTTACATGTTAATTACAACATAAACCGTAAGTACTTGTACTTAGTCATAACTGTCACAGTCGTGACGTCACAGTGCAAGTGATCGCACGCGCACGACGAGCGCTAAATGGCTAACGGGCGGTCATTGACCTTTGAGTGAAAATGTCAACAATAAAGTGCAATAGTTGTAACCTAGTGATAAACGAGTGTCTCGCGTTCATACAAAATAAAGCGGACATTATGGACGAGGATAGCATGAGCCGTCTTTGTATGACAGCCTTTACAGAGGACGAGATAGCAGTGGCCAAGAAGTTACTTTATGAGTCAGTGGATACATCGAGACGTCAAATTAGGCGGAGGAAGGAGGGTAAAGGTCGGCGAGATATCGAGGACATCATCACACTCATAAAAGAAACAGATCCCGAACAGGTACCAATTTTTGTAGCTAGAAATCTTCATAAGTTGCCACCAGTAATATTCGATCATCTGGACGCCACTAAGATACTAAGGGATATTATCAAACTGCGAGATGATATAACTATTATAAAAACAAATTATGTGACTACAGAACAACTTAGGGATATACAATTATCGAGTAATGGCGGGTATAGAAATATAAATGTTAATAGCCGTACAGGAACATGCCTTATGAACAATTTTGAGTACGAAAGCGGGCCGATAGGACTACTCACAAACGTACAAAGTAAATCAACAGCTGAGCCGAGTAACAGGTGTCCGAGCGAGAGGCAAAACGATACCTTGCTAAGTAATAGTGCGCTCTCGCCGGCGCATACGCAGGTAGATCATGACACAGCGATATGCAAGCGGGATGACGAAGCTATACATGTGGAGGCCAATACCGCGGTTTCGTCAACGAGTGCAGCGGCAAGGGCGGTGCAACCAGCGCCGTTAGAGGGAGAAGCAAAGAGGCCAACTGCGATTTCGACAGCTAGTGCAACGATGAGTGCGGACGCTCCAAGGTCATCTACGCCGGAGCGCCTAGCGTCTAAACAGCTGATATCCGACGTGTTGCGGCAAGGCGGTGAATGGAAAAAAGATTCGCCGAGTGACGAATGGACGACGGTGCAGCGCAAACGGTTGCAAAATCGTTTTATTGGGATGAAAGGAAAGGCGGAAACCCTTCCGAATAGTTCTTTTAAGGCAGCGAGTGTCAATATACCGTTTTATATCTATAACGTAGACAAAGATACGAAAATGGACGATATTGAGTTATATATTAAAAATAACACCGGTGTAGAAGTTAGTATTAACAAAATAAACATGAAAGTAAATAAGGGTTATGCGGCTTATAAATTTTTGATACCTCTAAGTAAAGTGAATGTGTTTATGAGTGAGTCACTGTGGCCGTCGGGGGTATCATTCCGTAAATTTGTAAATTATAGTAAATCGAGTGATAAGGTAATTAATACATAATTTTTATTAATGAATAGTGTAAAATTTTATAATAATGTAATGATTCAATGTATTAGTTTTAATTGTAAGTCTTTAAAGAGATCATTTTCGTGTATACAACGTCTGTGTAAGTCGGTAGATGTGATTGCCTTACAGGAAACTTGGCTGTTGCCACATGAAATACCAATGTTAGAAAATATAGATACTAGTTTTAGTTATTTTGGCAAATCTGCCGTGGATACATCGGAGGGCGTATTACGGGGCAGACCGTATGGAGGTGTTGCTTTTATGTGGAGAAAATCGCTATTCACGACTGTGTCAGTAATTCAGTGCACTAGTAATCGTATAGCAGCTATTAAAGCGACGTCTGCCTCCCGCTCCATATTAATTGTAAATGTGTATATGCCAACCAACTCGACTGATAATTTTATTGAGTTTTGTGACTGTCTGAGTGAGATCGCGGCGATTGTCGAGAGTTCTAACTTAGAACATGTTTATATTCTTGGTGATTTTAATGCACATCCAGGTGAGTTATTTAGTCGAGAAATGCTAAGCTTTTGTACTGATCAGAAATGGCAATGTGCCGATTATATGAAGCTAGGATTGATCTTTGAGACTTACACTTTTATAAGTGAGATATGTGGAAGTAGACGTTAGCTTGATCATTGTCTTGTGACTGAAGCAGCGTGGAAATCACTTGAGAAAGTCGAAGTTTGTCATAACGTTTACTGGTCTGATCATTTTCCGTTGTTAATTCATGTCAATATGGGAATGATTAGGACAAGTGACATATCATACAAGCCGATGGTTGAGATGAATAAAGGGATTCTATGGGGTAACAGGAGCATAGATCAAATAGAACAGTACAGTAGGTTATGTGGAGAGAGGCTAAAGGATATTGACTTCCCGTCAGAATTAAGTAAATGTTGTGATCATTTCTGCACCAACAGTCAACACAGAAAGACCATCGATGATCTATATGAAAACATTGTGACATCGCTTAGGGACGCTGCTGAGATTAGCTCAAAATCAAAACACAGTAGGCGGCAAAGGGTTTCAGTAGTAGGGTGGAATAAGCACGTCAAGGACGCGCACGGGAACGCCAGGCAGGCTTATCTAAATTGGATAGGGCATGGGAAACCCCATGCGGGTCGGCTCTTTGTGGCGATGAATGAAACTAGGAAAGTGTTTAAACAAAAATTAAAATTCTGTCAGAACCACGAAGAGCAAATCCGAATGGATGTGTTGTCCGATGCGCGTAAAAATAAACAGTTTCAAAGGTTTTGGAAGTCGACACAGAGGTTGAACCCTAGGGCTGCCGTTCCCGTGAGCGTCAATGGTGTGACAGAGCCAGGGGAAATTGCTAACCTGTTTAGGAAACATTTTCAAGTGCATGCAGTGCTTCAAAATGCTGGGCAGGGAACAAAAACAGAGGTATTGACAGGAGAGCCTATTACAATAGCAGTCAAAGAAGTTCGTGACGTTATTAAATCGATGATAAGAGGTAAATCGCCGGGTTTTGATGGTCTTAGCATAGAACATCTTCAACATGCCGGTCTACATCTCCCAAGAGTTCTGGCTATGTTGTACAACATGTGTGTGAGACACTCGTATAATAATATGCCGGTTGACCTAATGAGAACGATAATCATTCCTATAGTCAAAAATAAGACGGGTGACAGTTCCGACATGGATAATTATAGGCCGATCTCTCTGGCGACCATTATGGCAAAAGTGCTTGACGGTGTGCTTGAGCGCCGTTTAGCTAGACAGATTAAAGTACATGATGCGCAATTTGGTTTCAGAGCTGGACTGTCTACGGAGGCTGCTATACTTGCGCTTAAGCACACTGTTAGGTACTACACAGACAGAAAGACGCCTGTTTATGCTGCCTTCTTAGACCTCTCCAAGGCGTTTGACCTGGTTGATTACGGTATCCTATGGGCAAAAATGCGCGAACAGGGCCTACCTGATGAGCTTGTACGGCTTTTTGAATTTTGGTACGATCACCAGATAAATCAGGTCAGATGGGACGGAGCCTTTTCTGAGGGCTACGGGTTGAGGTGTGGGGTGAGACAGGGCGGCCTGACCTCACCAGCACTCTTCAACTTATACGTAAATGGGTTGATCGAGGAGCTCAGTAGTACTGGGGTTGGATGCTCTATAGACTGCAAATGTATTAACAGTATAAGCTATGCGGATGACATGGTGCTGTTGGCCCCCTCGATCAATGCTCTCCGTCGACTCCTAGGCATATGCGAGAAATACGCGAAGACACATGGTCTCCGGTATAACGAAAAGAAAAGTGTGACAATGGTGTTTAAGGTAGGATCGAAAAAGCTAGATACTAGATAGAACGGGTGGTACGTACCACCCGTTCACATTAATGGCGTTACCTTAAATAGGGTGTCAAATTTTAAATATCTAGGTCATATTGTACGGGAAGACCAGAAGGATGACGAGGATATGGAGAGAGAGCGGAGAGCGTTGGCAGTCCGATGTAATATGCTGGCTCGCAGGTTTGCACGATGTTCACAAGAAGTGAAAATCACACTGTTTACAGCGTATTGTCAAACACTTTATACTTGCAACCTGTGGGTCAGTTATACGCAGAGGGCTTACAACATTCTCCGCATACAATATAACAATGCCTTCAGGTTGCTGATGGGGCTTCCACGTTTCTGTAGCGCGTCAGGGATGTTTGCAGAGGCGAGTGTTGACAGTTTTCAAACAATACTCCGTTAGAGAACTGCATCCCTGATGCGCCGGTTGAGGGGGAGCTCTAACAGCATCCTGAAAACTATTGTGGATAGGCCTGACTGTCCGTTCATGTGGCATTGGACCTGTACGCATACATGTATACCTGGTAGGCAGAATGGCGGCAGGTATATGAATTGAAATAATTGATATAAAATAATGTTACTAACATAGTTTTTAAGTCTTATGTAATACTAACCATTATGGATGTAAAAATCTGAAATAAATGCAATTATTATTATTATTATTATTATAACCTATTCCGTGATACAAATTATTGTTCAGGTTACTAAAAACACATTTGACTTAAAGACATGGCTACTTGCATATCCATGGCTATTGTTATAATATAAACAACCTGTACCTACTTGTATAATGACAATTTACTCTGCCATAACGTATTCTGTTATTCTAATGTAAAAATACTGTCACATATTCTACAGTTAACAACATTACGGTGGTATTTAGGATTCCTTATTAAAGTGGTCATTATGTCTACGATTTATTGGCAGGCTAAACAAATTCATCAAACATATTCATCCCCTAGTATACAGGTATAATATTTACCTGAATTTATTTATTACGATGGCTATTTATCTATGTAAATAGCCATTAATATACCCCTTATCTATCACGTACACACGCAATGACAATTCTCGATGGAGCGATGCCCGCGTCGAAACCTTCTGCCAGTTTGGTTTGGAAGTCGCCTAAGGCAGAATCGACTTTTTTTTTAAAGAAACGCCACACCACACGCGACGCGAAACGCCCAGCGTCTCCGTAAACAAGGTCTAGGCTACCGCGCCTAGGCTAATCGAACCCGCTTTGCATATATAATCGTATCCATTTTCCCTCAAACTCACTCTCATTCAAATAAACATATTTCTTACATGAAAGCGCTTAACCCTGTAATACAAATGAATCACCAACACCTCTCTTAATCTCTTAGTGGTACTCATTCGTATCTCACAAACAGCCGTCAATTCTATGGTTAACAACGTTACGGCTCTGCCTAATGGCCTCTATGTACGTAATTATGGTCCAGCCGTGCGAGAAGCGCTCTGGTTGGTCCATACATATAAATATATAGGCTATAGTATAATACTATAAGTACGGTGAAGGTTTTATCTGTGCTTCTTATTTTTTAACCCTTCATTATTACGTGAAGAGTTCTAAGTTTGATGGCTATGTTTAGGGATTTTTGATAGCTGGGCTTGATAAAAATCTGCATAGTTTTTTATAGATATGAGTTTTTTCTGAATTTTTGGTTTTATATGTCAATGACAAGCAGCTAGTAAAATCAAGATTTACCTAGGTAATATAGTAAATCCGAAAGTTAGTGAGGATTGATGGATGAATGATGAGATTGTTGAATGCAAAATCTTCTAAACGTATATGTAACGATACTTAACAGTGATGTAGTTTAAACATTAATATAACACATTTACATCAAAAGATATCCGTAGCTGTTCTGTAATAATATTATAAATAGATAGTTTGTTGGTTTGTGAGTTTGTGTGGTTGTAGAAGGTAATCTCGGGAACTACTGAACCGATTTTGAAAATTCTGTTACCAATAGAAAGCCACGTTATTCGTGAGTGTCATAGACTATATAACATCACGCTACAGATCGGCCGTATGCCGGATGTGATGATGCTTCGCTCGTATTGGAGAAGCGAAGCATCGTTGAAAAATGTTGCAAAAGCGGAGAAAACTACGAAATGAAGTTGCAATTTCTCTCGTCACAAAGCAAAGAAAGTCGTAGTACACACCTAGTTTAATACAGTCTAATAACGTACAACAAATTCTATTAATAACTCTAGTGTTGTCTCTTAGTGAGGCTTCGAAGTTTTAGTAATATTATTAGCAGAGCCGTCCACACTAGTTTGCGTTGCAAATGGACGTACGACAGTACGAGGAATGTCCACCTAACCACGAACAATTGAATTAAGTCAATGGATGTCAGTACGGAGCATTGTTTTGTTTGTAGTGGAAATATGGTTGAAATGTTGGCCTTTCTTTTTTGATTTAGTTTGACGGTCATTTTGTGTAATATAATTTGGTATCTTAATATCTTACGCAAGAGGACGAGAGTAATATTTTAACGGTATGTCGTTGGTATCGCAGCGTTGGATACACGGATTCTGTTAGTAGCATACCACTTTAATCGAGATGGTGTTCCAAAATCCATTTAGTTGGTTTGAAGATTACCAACTTTTTGTCTTACTAGTCCTTTTAACTTCAACGGAATAGTCCAAGTTGGAGTCTAGGTAGATCTAGACTTGTCTTGGTTCCGACTAGGACTATTCCACTTTACTATATTCCAGACAATAATTTATTTAGGTATACTAAGTATTATAATATTTATTACTTAAACAATTAATGTTATATGTACAAAAGAGCGACCAACATAACAAAATAATAAAAAAAGAGTCAAACAAAATTAAAGCCACGTAGTTGTACGACTTGTACGTGTAACCCTAGAATTACGTTACAAAATTTTGCAAACTGCTACACAAGAAAAATAATCAAGGATGGAAACAAAAAAATCGAGTTGAAGGTGGATGGGACTCCTTCGAATAGGTTAACTAAATGTACCTACTTACCAATGAAAGATATTATTATTATTATTGTAATTACCTGTAGCACAGGTAATTACAATTATAATAATATCTTTAATTATAATATCTTAAGACAACTCACACAACGTCATCTGATCCCAAACTAAGCAGAGCTTGTACTATGCCAACCAGACAACTGATAAACATACATACATATTCTAAATACATATTACAGATAAATAACACCCAGACACAGAATAAACCATCGTGCTCATCACACAAAGATTTATTCTAGGTTGGGATCGAACCCACGACCTCTTGCGTAGCAGTCGGATACACTCCCACCGCGCCACAGAGTAATCTGATTGATTGCATGTTGGTAATTTTTTTCGCTACACACTTCCTTAGGCACTTGTCCCATCGCCGGCCAATAGAGAGAAACTATCAACTATTTTATCGCTCAAGAAACGTACAATATACCGCTTTTGGTTTCTTTATACACCAAATAACTTTGTAACATATTTTTTGGAAAAAAATACAAATTAACTCTTCACCACCTACTTTTGTCACACAGCCATTTACTACATATACTGAGACTACATATATGTGAGAGACACCGGAGTAAAATCGATGTTTCTTTGTCAGGTTTAGGGCCTGAGCCTCAAAGCACAATAAACAACGATTTTACTCCAGTATAATAGTCTGTAGGTGGTTAAGGTACTCCAAAAACAAGTTATTTAGTGTATATATAAAGAAGCCACGAGCAGGAGGTCAATAGTATATTAAAATCATTGTGTATGTTTATTGTAGCTGTAGTGTAAAAAACCGAGATGCAGTATAGAGCGAGTACTCGCCAGCTGTGTGAACACTCAGCGAGCAACTATTAATATCTGTATCTCTTTTGTTTACACAGGACATACAGTACTCCCAAATTAATAATGCACATGCAGATCTTCGCTAATTGTCGTATTCCCGGAAACACTCGAATCATGGAATCGTAAGAGCCCTAAACAAGGCATTTGCATTTTGCACCTTGTTTAAAAGAGATAGGAGTCAATATCATGTGTGCACAATCGAAAACAAATCGGGCGTTCGGCAGCTGTCGCCGGTCAGCGAAATGTCTGTCAGTCGTCTTTATATATTGGTAGTGACTGCACGTGTTCTCTATTTGTGGAAATATATAGAGCTGCTATTACACACCCTTCTTGGTAAATATAATTTCAACATTAATTAGCTTATTCAGATTTAAATAGTATATTTTGAAAAAAGGAAAATAAATAACATATTTCACGTTTTTTTAATATTAAAAAAATAAAATACCTACATTAAATACATATTAAGTACTAGAAAAACATTTAAAAAATGAGATTTATTTAAATTAAATAAATAGATAAACATGCATAAAAAATATATACCTAACTCTGCCCATGCCATTTTCTTTCAGACGAATTCTTCCAAAATGGATAAATTTAAACGTGGAAAACCGCTTAATTCACAAGCACGGCAAATGGTATTTAATGTGTACCTTTATTTCTTAAATGAAGCCAATGTTTTCAACAGAGACCATGATGGTTATTTTAAAAAAATTCAAGACCGTGTTACAAAAGCTACAGGAATTTCGCGACGAACTTTGAGTAATATCTTAAACGAAAAAAAACATAATCAATCAAAGAAATTTTCTACACCGAAAAAAGGAAGACCTAAAAGTAGATTTCGGCTGGTACTTGATGATTTCGACTACTGTGTTATTCGTAATATGATATACAATTTTCAATTGACGCTGAAAGAACTCCCAACTGTAAATAATTTAAGAATAAAGTTGATCGAAGCTATTAATTTCAAAGGCTGTGCCGAGACTTTAAGGTTGATCTTGAAAGACATGGGGTTTAGGTTTCTGAAAACTGATAATAACAGACAATTACTTATGGAAAAACATGATATACGCCTAAAAAGGATCAAATATCTCAGAGAAATACAACAGCTGAGGAGTTCTGGTAGAAACATAGTATTTATGGACGAGTCGTATGTGCACACATCACATACTAAGGGTAAAACTTGGCAAGATAGCAACAAAAAAGGTATCAAACAACCCATTTCCAAAGGAGAGCGAATAATTATTGTACACGCAGGCAATGAAAAAGGCTTCGTCCCAGGGGCTCTAATGTTACATAAATGTGTCGACTCAGAAGGTGACTATCATAAAGAAATAAACGCGGAACGTTATCAAACTTGGCTACGCAATCAATTGATTCCCAACTTGCCTCCTAATAGTGTGTTGGTAATAGACAACGCCCCATATCATAATAAGCTGTCTGTGAAACCACCAAACTCAAACACATCTAAACCACAAATGACAGCTTGGTTACAACAACACAACATTCCGCATGACCCAAAGAAACTGAAACCCGATTTGTATAAAATTATACAAAGATACAAAGAAAATTACACAGAATTTGCCATTGACCGTATAATGGAGGAACATGGGCATAAAATTATACGATTGCCACCATATCATCCCGATTTTAACCCTATTGAAAATATTTGGTCCCAAATAAAGCAACACGTGGCCAAGAGAAATATTGCAATGACTGTGACGTCAGTTAAAGATGCTATATTAGAAAAAATCAATAAAATAGGACCAGAAGAATGGAAAAAAGTTTCTGATCATGCGGTTCAATGCGAAGATGAATATAGAAAATTTGAGCCAAGAATCGATAGTTATTCCGATAAACTGATTATTTACACAGGTGATAGCAGTGAGGAAAGTGTAAATGAACAAGAGCATAATGAAACTTCTGATGAATCTGCGATGTCGGGAATAGAGGTCTTCCTCGATTCTGATTAATTTTTTTATAATTGTATTATTTTTCTGGAATGATTAGTGCTGTAAACAAATTTGAACTGAGATTTTGATTATATTTTATGTAAACCTCTATTTGAAAACGTTTTTTTCTCCTTCTAATAAAACCTTATGTTATTTAAACCTTTTCCTCCATAATTACACCAACTTCGGTAAGACACTTGAAAACTAATCACTCCAACAATGATTGTAGCGTTTTCGCTATTTACTTACATGGAATTATCGAATCAAATTTCGTTACAGGTAAATCAAATCTGTTTTAGCACAAAACACATAATATATAAAATTAGGCATAGAGAAATTGCTCTTAACCACTCTATATAAATATCGTCTTTCGACGCTCGGGTAATACGACCGTTGCCGAACAATGACGAAGATTTCCGAAGATTTCTATGCGCATTATTACTTTTGGAGTACTGTACGTATGTTCGTTTTTTGAGCGTAAAATAGTAGATAGCTTTCTCGCCGTATGTGGGACAGGGGCCTTAGTATAGGTACGTCTAGGATTCTAACTTACGAAACTTTATGCACAGTTGTTGTACAAAGGCGGACTTAATTCTAAAAGCATTCTCTACCAGTCAACCTTAGGGTGATGTAGAGATAAAAACGGAAGTAGGTGCAGTAAACATTTTGGCAGCTAAACTATATAATAATAAAGAATACGTGAAACCGAAATAATAATATACCTAAGTACCAACACACAAATAAATATGCATAATTACATACAAACATACATTTACAGGGTGATTTGTAATATACCTACTAATAACCTCCCGCTCGTAGCTTATTTACATATCACTAAATAATTTTATAATCTCAGTTTTCAAAAATATTTAATATTACCTCTTATTCACCTATCACCTGTTTTTGACTCATGACGTTAACCACCTTCAGACTATTTTACTGGAGTAAAATCGTTGTTAATTATGAGGTTTAGGTCCTAAACTCAACAAAAACAATGATTTTACTCCGGGGTCCCACAGATGTGTGGTAAGTGGTTGTGTGACAAAAGTAAGTAGTAGGTGGTTAAGGGTTAATAACAAAACTAATATTACAAAGTTATTAGGTAAAATAAGAAAGAAAATTAAATTACAAAAATGTAGGAAAGAAGCCACGAGTGGGAGGTTATTAGTATATTAAAAATCACTCTGTATACATACATACATACGAGTTCATACATACATACAAACATACAATTATATTTGTCATATAACGTGATTGTATGTCAGTGAATTTGTCCGCGACACAGTAATTATTCCTTAATCTATAGTCTATTTCAAAATAGTTAAAGCACTATCAAAATCTTATTACTTACAGCAGTTTGTTACAGCTTCGTTCAATTCAAGATTATCCCACATTGCTTAGATTTGAATTCGACTAAGCGTTACCAGTCAAAGTAATCCCGCATTTGTCGCAAATAAAATATTTACAAGGCTGCCATACAACCTTCGTGTCGAAAAATGAGGCGCATCGTAAGAAGATTCTTATGAATTCACAAAAAAAATGTTTTATTAGAGCAGGCGTGCTTTAGAATGAGAGAAATGGAATCGGTAGGTTTATATTACGAGAATATACACGATGCTTTATCTTATTATCAGTCTAAACTAGGCTTTAAATAGTTACAATTTTAGGAATACAAAACACTTGATGCTTCGTCAATTGATTAGGTACTTATAGGTACCCGAAGAAGAAATGACTTCTAGTAAAAAGTATTTGATTGAAGTACCTAAAAACCGAATTCTTTTTTCAATTTATGGATAAAAACCGGCCAAGTGCATTTCGGGCCACGCACTATGTAGGGTTCCGTATTCCCTCATCTGAATAATGAAGCTAATGAATGGGTTTTCTGTTGTTTTTATTTCATACTACTAACAACGTTATAAAAGTATTTTTCAATAGAATTTGTACAAAAAATTTGTTACTTCTCACTTGGTCTGCAGTTACTCATTAAGTTGTGAAGCCTATTTAGCTATGATAGTTTTCTTTTTAACAAATGTTTTTTTAAAACCTATTTAATGATACCCCACACGATGGAAAAAAATCACATCCCTACTTTACACATAGGGGAGGTACCAAAAAATTGTTAACTAAGAAAGCTAAACAACACTTGTGATACGTCATGATTCTACATGTGCCTAATGTCAAATTCGTAAAACAGTAGGTAAAGCTGGAGAAAAGAACGAGGCAATAAAACTCACGGATACTCCTTTTTAATTGCCAATTGCTCAACCTTTAAGTATCCTTATACTACCTACTAGGTATACACTTGCCATAGTAATATTTCAACAACAGATTGTTTAAAAGATAACTAGCAATGTGTTATTGTGGCTCCCTTATTACTAGGAATCCTGTAAAACCCCTCCAGCTAAGCTCAATGGCTTGTGTTAGGAGTGGGTTCAAGTCGGTAGTATAATGGGTAAGATTGGAACCCGCAAACTCACGATTGCGATTCCGATGCCTTAGCCATTAGGCTATTGTGGCAGGTGCGTCGGAGACTCGACCGGCCGCTCGCATAAAGCCTCATTACTTGTTAACTGTTTGTCTTGACGCTCCAAAAGTTTGAAATAGTGAGGAAGAAGAAAATGAAAAAGAATCGCGGAGAATTGAAGAAAGCGTCAAGACGAATGGTCTGAAAAACTATTGAAGTGTAAATTAATGAGATTACAAATTGTTAAATATATAATATCGTTTCTGGGCAAATGAAATAGCGATTGATTCCTCCCTTAGAGTAATAGTCCCAGCTACGCATCCCAAATCTAGCAACCTCACGTCCCACTACCGCTAAAAAGCGAATTATATCATGAAACTATTAAGGAAATTAGGTGAGGTAGTAAGAACAATGCTGTTTTATTTAAAAAGGTATAGATAGGTTACCAGCGCTCAGTAAGCGGCACCTTAAAATACAATACAATTGACTTCTTTTTATTTGTCAGTGTTGCATCGCCGGCGTCAACAGATGAAAGCAGCGGATTACATTTTTCTGTCTCTGTGATAATTAAATCATGCTCTCCTACTTTTACGATTTTTTATAATAGTGTGACATTTCAATATTTAAATTATCTATGTGTGCATTTGTTTGCTGTTTTTAAAGATCGAATGTTGTTAATGTAACCTATCTACACCTTTTTACTTAAAACATCATTAAGTAAGAAATATATTTTTAGTGACACCATAATGAGGCATCTAAACGGGCCATTTTTTACGACAATTTGTGGCAGCAATGCTGTGGCTGGCAACATGGCAGTAGTCTCCAATATTGATTTGATGGTTGTCGGACGATCGCTGAGCGATCCATTTTCCGCAATGTTGCCCGTCCAATTTTGTTGTTGTTTCAGTCGCTCTCTATTGTTTTGTTTGTTGCCGGGTTGTGTAGCCCGTTTAGGAGACTTAATCATGCGCCATACAATTGCAGACATATTGCCATTATTGGCCAAGCAATTAGTTGCCAATAGTGCCGCCACAAATTGCCGTAAAAAATGGCCCGTTTAGACGCCCCATAAAGCTCTAGGTTGCATATTCATGTTTACATATGTATCGTGTACACAATATATTTACAGATGACCTAGTTTCACCTGTATTGTAAACTATGACGTTTGTTTGACGTGGGTTTCATTGACGTGGGCTTGACATGTAGCTTTAACTACACATACGACTGGTGATATAACTTCATTGTTACGACCCTTTAAACATACGTAGGTACTATTCAAACATTAAAAAGTAGTTTTTGCACATTTACTTTAATGATTAAATATCTTAGGACAACTCACGCATAGTCCACAGATCTTAAACTAAACAGAGCGTGTACTACGGCAACCAGTCAATTGATAAGCATATTTATATAATTTCTAAATACTTACATAACACGATGGGGTAGACGAGAAAATCAAAACAACATCCCCACTTTGCATGTAAGAGCGGTACCTGCCTTTTTTGTTACCACTTTACCGGCATAGCAAATATGTCCATGTCAAATTACACACATGAATTACACCTAAACACGGAATGAACTGCTTTTCGCACAAAGATTTATCCTGAATGGGAATCGAATCCACGACCTCTAGCTTAGTAGTCTGGGACACTAACCACTAGACCAACTGGTCAATCTGTTAAGATAAAATTTTTGAACAGCATTAATTATAACCTTCCGTTTTTGGCTTCGCTGTAGTTGAGCAATAAATAAACCATGGCTGACCGATGATGATGATCTTAGGCACTACTTAAACCATTCAACAAATTGGGTATCTGATAACGGATTTTTAAAAAAATAACCCCAAAAAGGTTCATCGCCTTAGGGGTTGAATTTCCTAAATTTCAGGAGTTAGAAATTCCAATCAAACTTAACGAGAGTAAATGGCCCCCGCCGCGGAAAGAAGCTAGTATTGTAAATACGAAATTTAATACGGTCGGCCATAGAAAGCAAATTATACCAGTTACACGAATTATATACGCATTTAGTAGATCCTTCGTCGGTAATCGAGTGGTGGGGGCCATTCCCTTGACAGATATATAGCGCCAGGTACGAATCTCAAGTGGTTCTTTCAATAAATTGTTTTAATTGTAAGTCGTTGTGAAAATGGACATTCTAAGAGGCGTTTTGTTTGAATTTAAATTTCAATTCACTTGCTGCGTAATAAAAGAAATAGAATTGTATATATTTTTTAATTGTTATGGTTAATAACTGAGATTTCATATGTGGCAAATCACAAAATAATGTAAGTTGTAGTCGTTCTGAGTGTGCCTTACAAAGTATCGAAATAGGACTACGATCTTTGAGCTTAATTACAAATTTGTTGCCAGTTTTAAAAGAAAAAGGTTTACTGTGTTAAGTATAAATTAGGTACCATTTATCATTAAGATACAAGCCAAAATGAGAAGTAGGTAATATGTTTTATAAGGAAAACCCGATTAAAAAATCGCACGGGTTTTCCCATCACCACGGATGTGTGTGTGTGCGTGTGTGTGTGTGTGTGTGTGTGTTTTTTGTTTTTTTAAAGAGGTAGAAAAATACTTTTACGTATCGTCAGGACTAGCCTGGTATGTCGGGCTCAATAATGTAGATGTTCAATACCGACTAAAAAACCTCCTCTGTCTCCAGCCTCTCTCTCTCTCTCTTTCTACCTCTCTCTCTCTCTCTCTCTCTCTCTCTCTCTCTCTCTCTCTCTCTCTCTCTCTCTCTCTCTCTCTCTGTGTGTGTGTGTGTGTGTGTGTGTGTGTGTGTGTGTGTGCGCGCGCGCGCGCGCGTGTTTGTGTGTGTGTGTGTGTATGCGCGCGTGTGTGTGTGATGTTACACAAAATTGTAGAAGGGTACAATCTATTGCGAATCTCCCGGCATCATATTCAAATAAGTTGGGTTAATGACAGGATGACAATAATTATTCGCTATTAAACTCGTACTTTTTCAAAGAAGTTTAGATACTATCTTTGATGAAAAGTGCCACATGTTTTTTTTTTTCTTATTTGTATTTTATTCCAATCAAAATTATTATTTTACATAAATCTAAAACTGTCAAATAACTTTCAGTATTTTTGCGTGGACCTTGAAAACTACGTGAATTACGTGACTAAAATAAATTTGCACCAGAATTTCTTACTTTCAGATTTCAATATCTTTTCTCACTACTATATAATTATTCAGTTTTGTATGGGTATTACGTTCTTCTTGTAAACGTCCGCATCAGCATCATGTAGCGACTCGCTTCTTGCCATTCTCGTTTCATCCGAGACATTAAAGTGTGTTTGATCAATGCTCGGTCAACTTGCGGTTAACGGAATCAAGCGGCAAATAGCGTTTATGTAGTTTTAGAAAGAATGAAATTAGAAGACACTTGAACTTAAAATTGCCTTTTTATACTCTCGAAGCAAAATTAATGTTAGCATTACATATAACATGCATTATTTATAAGTGAGATGCTGAGTCTACTTGCTAATTATTTTACTGAAATATGTATCTTTATAACTAAAACTCAATAACCAGGTGCAAGTAAAACTTAACTGAATGAAAATTAAAAAAAATGTTTGCTCTTCAGCGCAACTAAAATATGTATGCTATATAACTAAAACTCAATAACCAGATGCAAGTAAAATTTAACTGAATGAAAATAAAAATGATTGTTTGCTCTTCAGCGCAGCTTTCTAAGCTAGTTAGCAACATTGTTGTGTTCCAAGAGAATTTAATTGTTCCCACCGAGCCGAGCGGATTAAATTCGTAATTCCTATCCGTTTCTCAATTAAATTATTCATTGCGTGCTGAGACTCTGAATATTTCAAGTTTCTTACAAAAAAATGAGAAAGGTATTACCTAGTCTACATTAAAGTCTACTGAAATATGAATTTCAAAAGTTTGAAATTGAAATCTCAAGTACCTATCTAAATATTATGTTAGAAAAAAGTTGTATGCTAAGCCGCTATGCTTTAAAGTTGTAAGTGGAGATTACCTACCTTACCTATACCAGTACTAAGTATATGAAACCTGAGATTTAATCTACGTGAGTTTCAGATTGAGAAAATGCGTATGTAATTGTGGTTTTTGGACTCTGAGGCCTCGTTTAATTTCACGAGGTTGCGCGTTTTTAAAGCCCTACGAGACTCTTGATTAAAATAACGACTAATATCATAATTATTTTTTTATTATGACAAGCAGTATTAGTAAAGTGTCGTTAGGTAAGGGAAAGATTTGGCTGTGCCATATGCGCTCGCTTTGTTCAAACTGAATTAGGTCTCAGAGGAACTAAATTCAATTAATCCATCGGTTTCTAATTATTTTCAAACTAAGTGACACCATTCATACCACCCAGCCATTATTAACATTCAAAATGGTATCGCACGTTCTTGAAAGCACCAAAATAGGGATAAAATATTTCTATAATTCAATAACTTATTTCACTAGTACTTCCGAACTTAATCCTTAGTTTGTCTTTGTGTATCTCACCTCTTCCTATAAAGCCTAAACTTTGTCGACCTTAATAATATTCCAACGAGGTATCATGGAGTAAAACAGCGGTTTAGACAATTATTTATAGTTATAGTGCAAGTTCAAAAGTACTATTGTAGTTCAGGAGTTGTTTCGGGAATTGATTGCGATGGAATTTGTAACTATTGGAATTTGTGTTAACACAGATTCCAATAGTTACAATTAAGTTAATGGTTAAATTGGCCGTATTTGTTTCGAACTTCATAAAAATACAACACAACATACTATTCTACTTTATCTATAACTATAGGATGGATATAATAATAATATCTTGGGACAACTCACACAACGCCATCTGATCCCTAACTAGACAGAGCCTGTGCTATGGTAACTAGACAATTGATAAATATACTTATTACCTATTATATCCAGACACAGAATAAACCATCGTGCTCACAACGTAAAGTTTTAACCTGGATGGGGATCGAACCCACGACCTCCGACTTTGTAGTCAGGGTCACTTACTACTAGACCAACATGCCAGTCGAATATCAGATAGATGGATATTTGTTATTCAATCACAGCAGAACAGATTTGAAGACATTTATCGCAGAGATATATTATAGTCCGGTACAAAGGCTACTATTTATTTCGAAAAAACGTACCTACTAGTCACGTTGGATAGATATGTATTTCAAAATTTTCACGCGATCGAATTTGTGGATGGAACTAATATTTTTAAACTAGAGTTTTATTACCTTGCCTTTTTTTAGTCTTAAGTATTTGCTTTGTTTTGACTTGTTTTTTTCTATTTTTTTCTCAAAGGCCTGCAACGCTTCTCATCTACCCAACCCCAACATGTAAAAAAAACGCTTTCAAATTGGTTTTCCCGATCAGTCGGATGCGATCAAATAGAAATTTCTGTTGGCATTTTACCGTGAGTAGATTTGCCCAAACTTTGGATGAACGAAGGTTAATGCTGAGGTGTTAAACGTGTTGTCTAATTACTGTAACTTGTTAGAACTAGTTATTGATATAATAAATAAGTTTTAGCAGTAGTTTGGCTGAAGTTTCCTGACAAGATTCGATTAATTATAATCAGTGCCGCATTTAGCATTATTTTGACTTACAAAGGTGGGGGTTCAAATCGTTTCACTGGATTTTACGTCTCTTTTTTTTAAAGACGACTCCCGCAGTAGGGTACAAGCCGTTTGTCACGGGGTACTTTACAAACATACAAGTCACGGACACAAAGTACACTCTAAGCCGGAACAATAATTTGTGGATCACACAAAGTGCTGTCCCGTGTGGGAATCGAACCCACGACCTCTTGCGTAGCAGTCGGACACACTCCCACGAACTCTAACATGCCATTTGTCGCAATATCGTGCCGCATAAAAAGTATTATAAATTTCACGTGCTAGGATGACTCAAATACTTTGGAGTGGGGTTGGGGGCGTTTTAGCAGTGCTGGATATGTCAGCCACTGTGTGTGTGTGTGTGTGTTATTATTATACGAGAAAATGAAGAGCCGAGCAGGTCGTGAGCCTAATGGTAAGCATCACGCCAGCTCATAACAGTATCAGTGCCACCAATCTTTTTTTCTTTCAATCTTTGTTTGGCATAAATCCGACTGCCACCGCAATGCGTTCTTCATTTGAGATTATTAGTTCATAACTGTGAGGGGATAATATATCTACATTAATATTAGAAAGGGGAAAGAGGAAAGATTGTATTTTTGTATGTAACGAATAAACTTACAAACTACTGGACCGATTTTAAAAATACTTTCACCATTAGAAAGCTACATTATTGGGAAGCAACATAGGCTATATTTTTTTGTGAAAAAATTTACAGATCCTTACGAAAATTACAATAATGTAACTCAAGGTATAAAAAACATCAATATGATACCTGTGCAAAGCCGGGGCAGATAGCTATTAATTTATAAAAAGACCACGCTAAGACCTATAAAAGGCTTGCCAGTACATTGTTACAAACCAATATTGCACTCTGTACTGAGGGGTGCTTTAATGAACACAAATTGGCTAGTTAATATTGGAACTAGTTTATACTTGACTTGCCGTCCCGCGCAACTTCGTCTGCGTACATTTTCCCAGTTTTATTATTAACTAGCTGTGCCCGCGACTTCGTTCGCGTGGAAGTTGGGTTTATATTAAGGTAGTTTATGTTACAATTTAACTTCTGTGTAAAACATATTGGAAACATGCTCCACAATGCTCTGTGGCATCTATGGATATTAGGGCCTAGCTCTAATCAGGGCCCGACCTATGGCAAGGCAAGCCAAGCAAATGCCCAGTGCAGCAAAATGAAGGGCGACAAAGTTTATGGCGCCAGACGGTTAGAAGACAAATTATAATAGTATTTTACCAAAATGATTTGCATCACATCAAATATTACTATTATCGGTTTCGGGTTAAATGAAGCCCGAAACCGACCAAGTACTCGCGCGAAATAGGGCTAGTGTGAGATAAGTTTTTAAAAAAATATCCTGGTTTTAAAACATTGCATTCCCGCGGTACTGTGATGCGTGTTCAAACAAACAGACAACATTCAAACGTTTCTAAAAGATATACTGAATTAGTATATCTTTTAGAAACGTTTAGTTTAAATACTAAACTACTGTCGTAGCCGAGGATAGAACAAAGTGGCGTGCAATTAGAGAGGCCTATGTCCAGCAGTGGACTGCGATAGGCTGATGATGATGATGATGAACCTGTCGTTAAGAATTTCAGATTTATTTTTTAAATCAATTTACCTGATTCTGTTTAATTTGTATTTAAACGCCATCTATTTTCAAAACTGGATAAGTTTATTTTAATACTTGATGACTTTAAATTAAATTATACTTAAACTATCATGCATATTAAACGTAGGTAAGCAAGGTATTTAACCTAAACGCGATTAAGACCCGTAATATATATATATATATATTCATAATAGTTGCGCCCGCGACTTCGTTCGCGTAAAAGTCGGGTTTAAATTAAGGTAGTTTAGGTAACGAAATAACTTCTGTGTAAATATGTTGGAAACAGTCCTGTTGACTAAATACTTACTAAATAAAAATCGATCTGTTCTATTCTTTTAGATAGTTAGTTTGGTGTGCGGCTTAAGAAGTGGGTTTTCTGTTGTTTTTGTTTCATTCTTTCAACGTTATACTTACTTATTACCTAATAATTTTTAATCTATTAAAAATTACGATCACATGAGAAGTAACAACAGTTTCGTACAAATTCTAATTTGTACGAAACTGTTGTTACTTCTCATGTGATCGTAAACTTGTAAAGCCTAAGTACTTAACTGTGATAGTTTTCCTTATAATTTTAGTATTTATACTACTACCCTGAATTTTTTCACATACCCAACATCAACCATTTAGCTGGCAGGGGGACACTTGACTCTAACAAAAATGTTCACTATAAAGCCTAATATTATACACAAAGGAATCCTTAAATTAGGATGGCACCCAATCGCCTTAATTTTAAATGGAAGGTACGCACTTTATTCCTTGATGGATCAGCTGAATCATCACAACATTAGTAACATAAATATTAGTCTGTATGTATGTATTTATTTATGTATGTATGTATTGCTGTAAGTATGTATACTATTGTATAGTTATGTATGTAGGTATATATGTATATATGTATTTTTGTAAGTATGTATAGTATTGTATAGTTATATTGTTTTATTTGTGTATTATGTAAGAATAATAAGGAAGTTCTTACAATTAGGTTACTGCACCTTTCACACATTCCATTTCTACACCACCCTAAGGTAGACTGGCAGAGAATGCTTTTAGCATTAAGTCCACCTTTGTACAACTTTGTGCATAAAGTTTTAAATAAATAAATAAATAAATAAATAAATAAATCTAAAAATAGTCTTCACAAACCCTAAACGCTTTTTAAAAGACCTATCTAATGATACCACACACGATGGGGTAGGTAGGTGAGAAAAAAATCACATCCCCACTTTACCTTTACCCTTAAAAAAATAATGATTTTCAAGATTTTGTTCTTTCACTTTATCGGCGTTAGTAATTTATTCATGCAAAAGTTGCAACCTTCTAGCACTAACAGTCTCTGAGCTAAGCTGCGGACGGACGGCCATAAGGGAACTATAAGGGTTCTGTTTTGTCATTTTGGCTAAAAATGGGGTGTATTTCATATATAGTGTTACAACGCAATACTAATAATAAAACTGCTGTAACACTTTAGTAAGCAAACACAGAGCGTGTCATGTGTGTCATGCCCGCGAAAATGTCAGATATCCCTAAAGGTACGGTTGACAAACAACGACCCCCCTCCTCCCGTCACCCGAACTACTCACACTTGAACGATGTTGAGCCATTCATTATCGTTGAATTGATGAACACGTAATCTCCAACCATAACCCCAAAACATGATCCTCGATGCACCTGTGTGATGCGTGGTCAAACAAACGGACAGACAGACAAACATTTCTAAAAATCATAGCAATGTGTTTCTTTTTAAAACTTCTCTTACTAAGTATAAAACATTATTGAATACAACGCCATCTACTTTCAAGAATGTTGCCGTTGTTTTGTTGTTCACAATTTGATTTCATAGATGGCGCTACATGTACTTTTTTTACGTGTGTAATGTTTTTTTTTTTTAGACGAACACATCATTTCTGGAAAATGTCGAATACTTTTTAATTATAATGTAATATTGTTTTTCATTTCTACTACGATTAATTCATTACTCTCAGCAGTGCATGCACCTATAATTAATTGCATAATTTACTTGATTTTTAATATAAAAAGTAATAACCAAAGTAATTATGTTACCTACGGTCGAAAAAATAACTAAAACATTCAGAAAAATATTAAAAAAGGATAAAGACAATTTAAATAAATACAAAAAGAACATGTTCAGACATCAGATTCGAGCCTGGGACTTCGTCGTCAAAGTCCGCTAGCATAGCTTTAAGGCTATACTGTTCGCTACTTAACACGTCAAAATAACTGTTCTTATGAAACTTAAAAATGTTGTGTTTAGCTCCTTTTAGTTTTAGCGTGAAGTTATGCATTCCACGGGTTACAATTATAGATAATGTCTAATTGTGGAAATTTTTGTGATAAACCATTATGGTGCGACAAAAAATACGTTGCTACTCGTTCCCCATAGACGTTAGCGTAATGATTCATAGTGTAAATAATGTCCTATAGTATTTACTATAAAACTGCAAATTTTCATAAAGATCCGTCAAGTAGTTACTGTTTTATAACGAAAAATAGCTACAGACATAATCCCTTATTGCTTAGCTCCTATGGGAAAAAGCGTGATAATTTGTAGCCTAAATGTTAATCTGCATCTATTAGATTGCACTTGCAAAATTTCAACCGAATCTGTACGGTAGTTTTTGCGTGATGCGTGTTCAAACAAACAGACAGACAGACAGACAGACAGACAGACAGACAGACAGACAGACAGACAGACAGACAGACAGACAGACATTTCTAAAAATGCAGCAAAGTGTTTAAATACTCTTTTCGAACATTTCCTAATATTTTTTTTCACTAAGTTCGGCCATGTACAGACACGTGAAATTTACAGTTTTATTATATGTATAGATATAGATAGAAGATATACTTTTTTTATAAACGACTTCGCAGTAGGGTACAAGCCCTGCGTCGCGGGAGACTTTACAAACACAAAGTACACCCAGACTCGGAACAACAATTTGTGGATCACACAAAGTAATGTTCCGTGTGGTAATCGAACCCACGACCTCTTGCGTAGCAGTCGGACACACTCCCACCGCGCCACAGAGGCAGTCAATTTCAAATATTTAGCGTGATATTATACAGCCTTCCTCGATAAATGGGCTATCCAACAGCGAAATAATTTTTCAATTCGGATCAGTAGCCTAAGCTTGCAGTAATCTCAGGAAATACTAATCCGAATTGAAAAAATCTTTTTAAACAAACCAACAAACAAACTCCTCAGCTTTATAGATTAGGTTTTACAAGTGCTGACAAGTCTTTCTACTCTCTAGACTTATTAAAAAGATGCATACTTAAAAAATATTAGCCATTTATCGCACCTGGGGCCGTACCATGAACATTTAGATTATTTGCCAAGTACAGGGCAGTTCAACATCGTGTTTGAACCTGGCAGGTTTATAATTTGTACCATGAACTTTAAAAAATGCTGTCCTGCAGCAACGTTCTAAAACACGTTTTAATTTTACTAATTTTATAAAGCTGAATAACAAAAACAAACTCAATAAAAGCTTGATTAATCAAAATAAACGATTAAACTTCTGTGCGTCTTTTAAAAATCATAATATCTACTTTAAATAAGACACTAGAATGAAGTTATAAATTCCCTTAGGGAGGATACGTTTTCGAACGAGCTTAGCTACATGTCAAAGATAGTGCTGTCAGCATATGTTTATATTCTATGTAGGGTGCTAAGACTATCGTGATCTCGGAAAATGTTTAATTTTTATCTCTCTCAATCAAAATGCATTTTGTCTTGATACTATTGCATTTTTTTCTTCGAAGTAATACATAATGATGATAAGCAAAATTATCAATAGTTGTACTTACTTACCTACTACTTATGTGATTTTATACATGGTATCTCAATACTACATGTAGGTACCTATTCCATTGCTACATAATTAAAATTTTAAAAACAAAATCGTAACTAGCACAAATAACGAGACCATTATAAAAATCCATTAGTATGGACAGCCCTATAGGTAGTATGTTTAGCTAGGACATTGGTGACCGTAGATTGTCACACCCTAATCTGTGGTCACACCCCTCGGTCCTGTGCCTAATCTCAGTCCGGTCGTGTCGGATTTATATCCAATCTGACTGAGAGTGAGAGAATAAAGAATGCACTTGTATCTTCGCATACCAAATACTTGTGCACTATAATATCTCTAAATTAAAATACTCTTTGCTAGTAGGTCAACTATTTATACATCAACTGCATGCTTATACATAGCTTGGCAAAGATAAGGATATTAAGAGACCGTTTTGAAATTCAATTGCATAGACAGTATTCCTATTGATAGTAATAAAACACACAAGGTACTTAAGTTTGTTGAAGCTTTTATTAAGTATGGGCATTATCATAATTATTTTGTAGACTAAACATTCCTGCCAAATTTGGAGTTTACTACAATGTTTATTACAATGGCTACAATTTCTTTACTGAGTTGATAACACTTAACAAATTTATCTGAGAAAGACAAAGTTTTGCTAAACTAAAGTAAATTTGAAAACAAATCAAATCAATTTATTTTTGCAAATATGACTAGGAACCTCTGTACATTTTTATATGGGAGCTACATAATACTATAAGTCTTTTTGTCATCAGTCAAAATATTGTAAGTAATGCTCCTTTTTTATTTACCTACATATTAAATTAGAACAACAATATATTGCGAAGTAAAATAATAGTAAATAACATTGAATTGGATTTTGAGCTATTTATCACTGTGTATCACTTATGTATTACAACCTACTACACTTACTTGTTTTAATAAATGATTGTGTATTTATGACAGTATACAAAGAAAAAAGTTATTACTATTTAGGTACCTACCTACTTTTTTTCATTTGTGATGTTTCATTTAGTCAGACTACATATTTCACTATTATAATATTTTTTTACTTTTACACTACCTATTCAATAAAGTTTTATTAGTTGGTAGGAATGTGTATGTATGCACTTAATAGCAAAATAAATTGCTTACATGAATCAGTAGGTAAACTTAATTCTACAGTTTGCATAGATACATTTCTTTAGAGCTTTAAAGCCAATTTCTATTGAGTTGCTCTAAAAGGTGACATCATATCTTAAAAAGGACACAATGTATGGTATATAGTGATTACACTAAATTGGTTATCCACTCTTTGTGCATTTAAAATGCATAGGAATATTGTTTCAATTTGCTTTCTAAAACTCATCTTTAAGTGTATTTTCCAGTTAAAGTAATAGTCAAAATTAATACCTAAGAATTTTATAGTCTCTTTCACTTGATTATCAGAAAATTCAAGAGGTTGTTATTTCAATATTAAGAATTAAGTAGGTATTTTTTTTCTATTTCTACATTTTATCACAGTTTGTACATTCAACAAATTTCATGTAAGTACATATACTAGTAAATCATGTTAGGCATTCAAATTAATGTATTTATTGTCACATTTCTTGCATTTTCTAACTAGGCATGATTTACTACTATAATAGGTGGTATCATGAGCAAATAAAACATCTTTTGTTCGATAGCTTTAAGTAGGTCGTTGATACACGTAGTAATAAAGTTACTTATTTCACTGAATTCTGTCCAAGAAACATGAACTTATCTTCATCGCACTTAAACGTAAGTCTTATGAGTTTTGTTCACAGAAACACAACACTTTTTACATGGAATATACATCTCCATTAACACTGCTATCGTAAAAATATGTCAATAATTACTTTTATATTACGTATTGTATTGATAATACGATAAACATTTCAATTATAGTTAGTTTACAATAGCTGCAAAATTTGATAGCACGGCAGTTCAATTATCGAGTTTCAAGTGTCAAAAGGTCTAAAATAGGCGCATGTCAGTTTCTAACCTGCTGTCAAATTCAAAGAATTGACAATTAAACAATAGGCCGCTCGCCGGTTTTAGTGACGTCATCGCTGACTCGCCTGCTTTTTGGCAGATTATTGTTCGAAATTAGCAGGACAGTTCAATTTTCGTCTATAATTGACCTGTTATAAGAGCTCATGGTACGGCCCCTGCTCTCTTCAATATTTTTTACAAGATCTTTAACCTCAATATCTCTACAAAGTTCATTTTCAATATCCAACCTCTAAACTTAAACGTTTATCCGACCGCTTGTCCTTTTAAAATCCCCAACGAACGATTTGTCCTTTTAAAAGGCCGGGTTTGTGCGAAAATGGTTTAGAATCAGTCACGCACACGGCCAGGGCTGCGTACCGCACCGTGTTAATTGAGGGAGCTCAATCAATTAAAACTTTTGTATAGGACACAGTCGCGTGGGTACGCAATCGGAAAGTTTTCTCATTTCCCCTGCACTAATCTTCCTGCTGGGATTATACGATGAGACAGAAACTGACGCAAAAATATAAGACGAGGAGTAGTATTCTTCATGCTCGGGTGGCAAAGTGCATTGGTTAAGTTTCAGATAGTTTGTATCTTTTAGTTTTAGACCGTCTTGGTTTTACCGACATAATACTTAGAATGGGGTAATTTTTACTATAGTTAGGTAGACTTATGTTAAAAATAAATCTATGTGTATATACCATAAATCTATACTACTATTATAAAGCTAAAGAGTATGTTTGTTTGAACGCGATAATCTCAGGAACTACTGATCCGAATTGAAAAATTATTTTACTGTTGGATAGCCAATATCGAGGAAGGCTATACAACATCACGCTATGACTAATGGGAGTGGTGCAGCAATGAGAAATGTTGCAACAACGGGGAAAATTTACGCAGACAAAGTTTCGCAGGACAGCTTAGTAGAGTAGATAATATAACTATCATATAGCACAATGAACAATGAAGCATATTGTTGTTAATTGAATAGGGACTAATAGGGACAGTTTAGACAATTTTATTTCTTTAATTCAATAAAGTATAATAAATAACGAATTATAAACTATAAAAGTTCGCAACTTTACTGTTGGTGATTTTAATATGAAGGAAATATATTTGTATGTTCAAAAAAGCTTTAGCCTATTCATTTAAACTTAGGTGCTATTATGTGTCTGTTCTGTAAGAAATATTCATAAAATAAAATTCTATCTTGCCTTTACAGTCAGTTAAAATGTATCTACCTACTAATTACATAACTGGACCAGGTTAATGTAATAAAACATAAGCTCAGAAGTTGCTCCAACTTTTGAATCATAAAATAAAAATTGTTTGCGCTTGCCTTTCTACATAACACTACTATTTGCAACTTTTTATAACTATTTTACAGAACTTGGTCTTTTTACGACGACTGTATTTCAAAAGTGTTAGCTGTTTCTGCTCCTGTGAGCGTGTAATGGACGATCCAATTGCTCTCGGAAGATTGCATTTTGTGCTTTATTACTGTGACAAGTAATCTGCTAGGCTATCTTCACAGATTTTTTTGTCTGCGAACCAGTTTGTAGTAAGGCGACGAATGAAGATCTGCAGTTTTCTGAGTCATTCTACAATGACTCAAAAACTGAACATAAACTATAGTTTGACTAGCTTGTTGCGATTTCCTGCTGTCAAGATAATGAGGATATCTTAATAAGATTATTTAACTTTAATCCCTAGACTAAAGTAGTTTTGAGAAACGTACGCAAGATATTTAACGAACACTTATACCAAATTCAAAATTTTGAAGAACTGCGTAATTAAACTATTTCATTAGGTTTTTGTTGCGGCAACTCAATTCGTGAATCGCGCAAGTGGCCGTCTCATATCTGCTAGTTACCTATATAAGTTAACAACAACAATTATTACTGTTTCTATGGTTTCCCACGCAGCTCACACACACACACACACACACACACACACACACTTTTTGTTAGTTTCGCTAACAAAAGTTTGACTATGTAGGTACACTTATGTTTGGAGCCCAACTCACAGAAAAAAAAAACTGTTTCGATGCGGCCCGCCAGACGCGATCATCTCACCTGATCGAAGCATCCTCCCTTTGTGTCAGTGGGACGTGACACCTTGTCCTCCACTCAAGATGAAGTCAACTCGGACGAAGTTGCAGGAAAGTTAATGAGTAATAAACGCACCCATTTAATGTCACACCTTTACACCGTGCACAGACATTAACTTTGTTCTTATTACGTCATTAAGAGTAGATTAAGTCGACAGTTTCAATGTTCGTCATAAATATTCGCAATAACCTACTAATGTTTAATAAACACTGTGTAAACAAATAAGTGTTTTTAAGGAATAAACTGTTAACTGTTTTACGTAGGTAGGTACTTACACAACTTACAACATATAAGATGTTATACAACGACTGTTGTTGTTATATACGACATATTTGATCTGTCTCGGTGGCGGTTTACGACTGCTTTAGAAGTAGTTAAGGGTTAGATTCCCACACGGGCAAGAGCTATTGGAGGTCCATAATTGTAAGTTCGGATGCATTTGTTAACCGTATGTTTGTAAAGGCACCCACGACCCAACCGCAAGAGTTATATTTAAAAATAAAACGAGAAAGAAAGAGAGAGACAGATAATTGAAATACAGGAATAAAATCATCTAGATCATTCATCCTTTGCTTCCTCATATTTTTACATAATCAGCTTTGGAAGTAGGAAATATGCCGTAAACCTCAAGTGCCTGACTGCCGACCGAGTGGATGTCCTATGCCTGAAAATGTTTTGATAGAAGACATTTTGATTTGACTTTGCTGAATGTTTTTCTACATCTTTGAATTCAGCGATTTCCAATGTCACAACCTTCAAGTGATTCCGTTCTCTCCACCGGCAGTACAAGCCTGTCTTTATAGCATTGCAATGCCAGTTTCTCATCATCCCAAATGATGTCCCACTGCTGGGCACGGGTCTCCCCAGTAGAACCTACTTATTGTAGATCCTGGGGGTAATTGCTATCATCGCCATGCTTGGCGAGCGGGTAGACGATCGCAGAGGACTATGCAGCCTTATCCAGTTAGACATCCCTTAGTCTTTTTGACGACACCCACAGGAAGAATTGGGTTGGTACTATTGTTAAGCCGGTACCATATGGCCTTTTTATTTCACTTAAACTGGGTAGGTACTTCGTTAATTAGGTTGCTGCTCAAATAGAACGAAAGAGGAAGAACTTTTTCTAGTAAGCAACCTCTCTTCCTCTCCTCGTGTATGTTTTCCAAAAAACAATAAACCTTACCTACAGTATCGATCCTTCACGTCTGTCAGTGAATGATAACGGCTTTTGTCTTCCTTTCGTAATTGAAATTGTGTCAGATCGGCTCTCTAGTTTATGAATTACAAACATCCCTGGTTCGGCTGGTTCTGACAGGTAATGTGGGTCGGACGATAAAAATAAACACAACCAATATTTGTGCGGACTTGAATTTATGAAAATAAGTTCCAAGGGAAACCTCGGTAAATGTTGGGATGAAATGTATTCGCAATGGTACAAGTCCACGTCAAAAATATTTAATAAATGGACTTTTGCTGGCGCACATAAGACATGTACGTAAAATTCATTTTTTGAAATGAACGTAGTCATATTAAGCTTTTGTTATCTAATATAGACGAGGTATTTTCACATATGTTAGCGATATTTGAATCATTGATAAGTTAGTAGTTTATCAGATTGACGTAATTGAAGTTGACTGCATTCACTGCAATCACCTGCGTTAAACGGTCCGTTTAACGCTGGTGAAAAAAATACTGAGCGCAATCAACAGTGATTTATACTTTTTGATGTTTACTGTTTAATAATTTTATGTCGTGTTTAGAAAAAGGTACGACCTATTTAAAACTGCTTTTATTTTATCAAACATTGAATTTTAGTAAACGTGGAAATACCTGCCCTATTTATATAACAACAGTTTAATAAATCTATTTTCATTTTGAAAAACCAATATTGCGCACGCGTCCCATAATGTCGGTTCCTGTGTGCGTACCAATATGGCTATCTATTCTCTATGTACAAATACAAGATGCAGAAGATTCTAGGATCGTTTTGTACTCTTAAGTATCAAGGGATATTTAGTACCCCATAGTTTCATTCTTGGCGTTTTCAAACAATTATGGGTTTGGTTTTACGAAATAATGATTTTTGACTACTTGAGTTACATAATTAAGTTACCATTTCAGAATTTCTTTTATTTATAACTAAACAACGGCAACTTAGAAGCCGGACTGCTGCTGCGTCGACGGCAGAGTCCAACAAACGGCGCAAATATGCAGGGCTCAGTAACACCTGCATATTTGAGCCATTTGGGAGACATTTGTAGTCCTTTATTAACTTTATTGTTTTTTACATATACTCTTTATATATTTTGTAATATTATACAACTCAAAACTGTTGTCGAGTACTTAAATTCTTACATGTCCAGACTTCCATTGACATAATGTAAACAGCTATTTGCTAGTTGCCAGTTGCTGCAATAGTTTCACCATCTGCAAAGCGCCTTAAATTAACAAGCCGAAAATTTAACAACCTTTATGCGGGCGAAGTAGTGTGCAGAAGCTTGTATATTAATTATACCGCTCTGGGCGGGCGGCTCCATAGATACCGTGGCATATCTATAGAGCCGCTCGCCCGCACTACGAACGAAACTCATCGTGTTGTCATATCATATAGCTGCTGTTTACATAAGTATTATCAATTATCTAAGATAACGGAGTCATAATGTACTGAACGATAATGATGTGTCATTTATAAAATACCTATTGGTTTTATAAGTATCTACTAGGTAAGTATATTATGTATTTTTATTCATACATTAACGGTATAAGATTAAATTTTATAAATATCTATGTACGTATTTAAAAATCACAAAAATCGACCAGTAACATAAAAATAAACAGGTACATGCCTATAATATAAGATTTTGGAAATCATCAATTAAAATAAAACTGTTTTTTTCCAAAAAAAACACCTGTCTTCAATCACAATTGATTTGATGGCATTTATTTAGGCGTTTCGTTGTCTGTCTCCGAAACCATCAGCAGATCTTTTCATCAGAATTCATCAGAATTTTGAAAGTCCGTCAGTCCGTTTCGAAATACATTAAAAAAATGATAAACACCCGAATTGGAAACCTCCTCCTTTTTGAAGTCGGTTAAAACACTACAAACAATTAGTATTTTCATTCTAATGATTCGATATTTCGTACTTATAATGTAAAATTCTACTGAACGAAGTTTAAAAAATGCATCCAAAACACCTACCTACCTAAAATACTTTTACAGCTTTTGCACAATAACTTTACGACTCATTTAATAGTCTAGTATTCGTATTCTTTTATATTCTAGCTGTTAAAACCGTGGATGAAACATAAAATGCAGGCGGTATGGTTATTTTTATGGTGCAGTTATGGAGGCCATCTCAAATGGCTGCACATCTGTGATAGCGAATAAAATTGTAATTAGTCTTTTATAAAGGTTTACGGTAATAGCATTCTGTGTTGGAGTCGCTTTTTAATTGACTCTTGTTTTGAGTATATCATTTTATTGTAATTAAACATAAATGTTAAGTGTTCTCGTGAGTTTGAAACCTTTAAAACATAAATGGATTAAAAAAGAACAAGGTAAGTTATATCAACGTATCTCAAAGTGGGTTGGATAATTCCAATGTGCTTAAGTTATGATTATTTTATTATTATTATTTATTTATTTACTTATTTTATTTTAATTGCCAAGAAATTGTGTTTTGACTTTTGTAAGTAAAGATTCTGCGTGACAAATATAGACCATATTTTTTTTTCATTCAATATTTTATATTTAATCATTCGTTACCAGTTATATACATACTTTGGCTTATATTTAAGCACGATTAGGTTTTACCTTTGTTTTCTTTCAATATGTTGTACCCACTGAGGCTGATTTAATTTTTTTTATTCTATGTTCCAATTTTTAATCAATATAATTTGCATCAGTCCTCTAACATGGTGTAAAGTATATTAATGGCAGCACCTTACCCCCTTATCAAGTTTAATAAAAATTCAAACATTGTAAAAAACTCAATTTGAAAAGAGTGTCCGCGAGTTTTTATTACCATGTTCTTTTCTCCGGTTTTACTTCTTGTTTACGAACATGATATTACATGTACATGTAGAATCCCGACGTTTCATAAGAGTTGTTTTGCATCATAAGTGAATAAAGAATTTTGATTTTGAAATGGGAACTATCATAACTGGACATAATATGGTAAATCTACGGAGATCCATGTCATATTTATTGCAGGGGCATGAACTTGGGGTTCTATAAAATAAGAGGTATTTGGTAGGTGCTATGTTAACTATGTTAAAAGTTTGAAATTAAATAATCATGTAACACAGGGGATTATATGATTCTATTATAATATGTTGTGCTTACCTACGATTTATACTGTAATAAATGGGCTATCCAACATTAAAATACTTTTACCTAAGATAATAGATACTTTTTCAATTCGAACTAGTGATTCCTGAGTTTATCGCGTTCAACCAAACAAACAAATAAACTTTTCAGCTTTATATTATTAGTACAGATAACATCTACATATCAACCCATAGAGTGTCCCACTGCTAGGCATGGGTCTCCTCAGTAGAACCTACTTATTAGGTCTTGGGGTAATTGCCATAATCGCCACGCTTGGCGAGCGGGTTGGCGATCGCAGTAAGGCTTTTAAAATACTCAGAGCATGCTGCTGCCCTCCGGTGTTAAATCCCTTAGTCGCCTTAACGACATCCAAGGGAAGAGATGGGGTGGTACTAATCTTAAGCCCCACACGGCATGACATCTTCATTAGACTAATTAAGTTTTGAGTCTACCCGTGACCACGGCCGTTGCAATACGGTCGAAACGTCGGGCAATAAACAAGATATTTTACCTTAAATTGTTCATGCGATTAAGACCCGTAATATGTATATTTTCATAATAGATTAATTAAGTTGAGGAGTTTGTTAGTTTAAATGTGGGAACTAAAGCCTGGATCCATCAGTGTTTCATTTGCATTTATCATTTCACCGTACAAGTACTGAATTCCACAATATTCCTCACAGTTATTAACACTTTTTCCTTACGTATACAGATGAATATCTCACGAAACAAATACCTAGTACATGTCTCCCTTGTTGTCAGATACCCGTCCTTTTTATGTTTTGTTCAAATATGAATTATTTTGTACTATACAAGCTTTTCCGTTCTGAACCTAGTTTACATAATTTATTCGGGGTTTTAAGATCGTGCGGTAACCGTACGAATTGCGGTTGCCAACGGTCAGTACCAACGCACGTTTGAGCCAAAATGACACAGTAGGTTTGCCGTATTCAACTAGTATACTTTATAAAATATATAAAGGGACATTAATACAATTGTTGGATGTTCAAGTTTGTGTTTGATGTTAGGTTTTGTGGTTTATTTTAGGTGTACCTATCAGGGGTTCCGGGCGGGGGGAGGTAACGTGAATAAGGTATCCGATAATACTCGTATATGAATTTGATGTCTTTTTTGTCATTTATTTGTCTTTATGTTGGTCCCTAATATTCTGCTCTCATTTCTCTCTCAGGTCCATAATCTGATAGGACGGCCGACGTGTCATAGAATTATGACAAAATCTTCTAAGCTTATGACTATCTGTCTATTAAAGCGAAGCGCGGCATTAACATTAAATGCACATTAACATTAAATGGAAATATCAACCACTGGACCGGAGCCTTTTGAGTCCTCAACTCATATGATGTCCCACTGTTGGACATGAGTTTCCCCAGTAAATGATGGTAATTACCATAATTGCTACACTTGGCGAGCGGGTTTAAAATACGCATAGGATACCGCTGCCCGTCCTCAGTTGAGAAATCCCTTAGTCGCCTTGACGACATCCACGGTAAGAGATGGGGTGGTACTAAGTCAAAGTCAAAATACTTTATTAACTTAGGTTACAAATGCTAATGAACGTCAGACAAAATTTGGAATATAATGATTCTACATTTAATGCCAAGTTCGTAAGAGTAAAGCCGTGAGAAAAGAACTTGGCAATAAAAACTCATGGCCACTTTTTTTAAATGTAATTTTTTACAATATATTTGTATAAATACAGTTAAGCCAATAAGGTGCTGCAACCATTACACCATGAAACTCACGCAAGCAATAACCGTAGTACATAAACTGGTATAATCAAGTTTTAAATGAATTAGCCTCCTACGGTGTGGATGGGAGATCAACTTACAAAAATACAGAAGAGGGTAAAGGCAACATGCGATTCGATTATTATAAGAAAAACTACTATTCTATTCTTAAGCTTTTTTTGTTTACATTTCTTCGCTTTGCAGCCGCGCTCCGCTTTAATGGATAGTTAAGCAGCCTAAAGCCGTGTGATTTTGATTAACATGGTCCCAACAATGTGGTTACTTGACTTCGCTGATCTATTGATGTCGCAGAACACTAATACTCAAAGAGTCTATATTGGACATATTACTCGTATTATTGGTTTGGTATGCCATATGGTTACAATATCTAAGAAAATAATGAATTGGTACTTACCAACGCACTCGTTTTTTTACATAAGTATGTAGTTAAAATCCTTACCCAGAATATATATAACGGCATCTCGGTTTTGGAACGTTTTACGTGCCGCTTGTTGGGTAGGTAAATGTTCCGACGTCGCACAGTACTGCCATTTGCAATTAAGTGTACCACATGTATAGATATAGTTAAGTACCTATCTATAGTAAAAAAAATCTAGTTTTATCAGAGAATAACTAAAACAATAAATGGTAAATAAAAAAAAAAACTTTTTTTACAAAATATGTTCGTCGTTTTGCGATTTGTACACATTATATAATTTTATAAGCTACGGGTCTTAATGTTGTAAATATTTTATTTTAAGGTTAAATACCTTTGTTTTATGGCTCGACGTTTCGACCGTCGGGCCATAAAACAAACGTATTTAGTTTTTTTTTTCACATTTGTTATCAGATAAAAAAACCGGTTAAGTGCGAGTCGAACTCGCCCATCGAGGGTTCCGTACAAATTTGTAGGTACATATTATAAATAGTTCACGAATCGGGTTTCGCAGTTTTTAAAGTCTATATTATGATGATTATGATTATGATTTAATTTTATTTATTTATTTCAGACTTTTCCCTATACTTGTAGTATAAGACTGTATTACTTGTCAAATTTTATAGTTCTAGGTCAACGGAAAGTACCCTATAAATTTTGATTCCCTAACGAGTGTCGAAATATACGTTTATGTGTTTTGCGGCATAAACGGCCGTATATTTTCTTTACGTTAAGTTTTATAAGTTTGATTCGGTTTCACAGCTTCAAGGGACTGTAAACCGGAGTATAAGGTTTTAATTTTACCTCGATATTTTTACGCGTTCCCGAGGTAAAGGGTCTTGAGAAACATACGGATGGACGGACGTTCGGACAACAGAGTGATCATATAAGGGTTCCGTTTTTTCCTTTTGAGGTACGGAACCCTAAAAATAGTGTCATCTCTTTGCAATCAGTACATAAGATGACAATGTGCCTTATGATTAATTTTAAGCTAACCTTAAGAAAATTCACACGAAACACTAAGGTCCTTTTCATATGTTTCGGTTTCAATCCGGGGCCGGGTATGTATGGCGACTGGACCGGACGAACGCCGAAACATGTGAAAGCATCGATACACTTCACGCCGGGTACCCGTTAACAGCCGGCGCCCTGCGGATCTTAAGGTGTAAAATAAAACCATCTTATTAGTTTTTCTGTCAGTTTATCCTTATTATTTTAACAAAGTCACCTAGGTACATAAATAAAGATATCATTTTCAAAGAAGATTAAAAGGAAAAAGTAGGTATTTATACAAAAGTATCACTTCCTGGCATCAAGTAGAGAAAAAGTAAGTCTTATAAATTGGCATCATTTTCAGCTTTCGTACAGCTGTACGAAAGCTGAAAATGATGCCAATTTGGCCAGCTGGCCAACCTGTCGAACAATTTGTAAATATTGTCCTTGATCCCTTTCTTCAATATTGGTCAATTGTAACGCTGATATTGTATTTCCAGGAATCAAAAATCTTTTCGATTTCGTGACTGTAGCGTAACAAAAATATTTATTTTTCATCAGAATAAAAGAGCTTATAATAATTTAGACGCTTATCGTATTACAGAGATCATCATATAAGTAGACTTTTCGAAGGTTTAAAGTGGCTGCCATACTATCATGTATATGTTGCGTCGATACCAATTAAAATGTACGTTGTGAATTTTGTTCAATTGAGCAAATGAAAATTCTTTCTGCCTACATAAGTAAAAATAAAAATGTGTGGCAATCGGGGACTGCCTAGCATTTTTATGCAGTATTTTTTTTTCATTACATTTCGGAGCAGCTCGTCTCGATCCGTGCGAGCTTCGCACAGTCGTACCATATACATATACGTTAAGCGAACGCTCGGCCGAGCTACATAATTGGCGGAGTGGGGGGGGGGGGGGGGGGGTGTTAGGTTTTATTTTCGTTACGGAATTTCTTGTTTCGGTCGCCGCGCTCAAAGCCCGCGATAAAAGCTATGCAATAGCTTAAAAAAATCTTTAAAACCATAATAAGCTAATGTTTAACACAATTTATCTATTTACAATTTTGTCTAGGTTTCTCTCACTTTTCTGCACTGTCCACAGGTTAAATACGTCCATAATTATAACTCCTGCTCCACACATTGACACCAACGTTGGTCCCAGTACCACCCGTCCAACGTGTGGATCTAGTAAATGTAATTGGCCCCAACGTGGGTAAGAGCGTTTTTCTAAATCAAGACATGGGACGAGTAGCGTTGGGAACTTGGGACCAACATGTGGAGTCGGCGTAAAGCTACTTAACATTAAAGAGATACAGTGTAGGGTGGTTTATAAAAGAGGTTTGTTGCTACATACGTAGGAATAATTTGTGCACATGTGTCTCTTAATATCACATCTTTATGATTATTTTACTTGGCTTTGTTACAAACAGTCACGTACCGTAACCGAGATTAAACTTGGAGCCGAATAATTCGTATTATATTTCCAAAGTAAACCGTGTTTAACAAAATATTTTTGTTACATACTGTACTTATATTTAATTAATAGCTTTTGCCGGCAGCTCCGCTCGCGTGGATGTCGGTTATCGCGATAAAAACTATCCTATGTCCCCGGGACTCAAACTATGTCCATACCAAATTTCATCTAAATCGGTTTAGCTGTTTGAGCGTGAAAGCGTAATAGACAGAGTTACTTTCATATTTATAATATTAGTATGGATAACGTTAATGTTATAAACGCGTAAATTTGTAAGGATGGATAGATTGTTGTTTGTTACACCTTTAATACTAGAGGAAATATAATGATTTTTTAAGCTTTTACAGCAGATTGAGACTGATATATCGGAATAGCAGATAGGTTATAAAAACTAAATTTACGCTGGTTACCCCTCGAAGAAAAGTTAATATGAATAAGCTTATTAGTATTCTACCTATATGTAGAGTGGCTAAATGATAGAGAAATACATAAAATTAAACAGATTTAAAAAAAAAATGATAAGGAAATATGTTATCCTCTTTGCCGTAAGAAGCCAACGCTATACGTTCAGAGCTATATTGATAGATATTATTCATTTCATTTTGGTTTACTGTCTAAAACATGAAAAAGTATTTTATAAGCACTCGCGAGAATTTGAACGGATAGTCTCCTCAGATTTTTCCTCGCTAAGGTTATACCTTATACTCCGTAAAAAATACTCATAATATTTTCTGATTACCCACCTATCCGCATGATGTGTGCTAGGGTGCACTCGTAGCCATTTTATATTTTGTGGAATTTTCCTGTTTCTTTTATTAACAAATTTTATTTAACTCAAAATGTTATAACAACATTTATCGTTATTGTGTCGTGCTCGTAACGCTTTTAGGGATATCTAAATAGCATTTTTTTTTGTTTAAACCATCAATTGTGTTAAACCTGTTCATTCTTATAAATATCTTGAAACTTTCTCTTTTTCTTTTTTCATAAAGACGACTCCCGCAGTAGGGTACAAGCCCTGTGTTGCGGGGACTTTACAAACATACAAATCACGGACACAAAGTACATCCAGGCTCGGAACAACAATTTGTGGATCACACAAAGTGGCGTCCCGTGTGGGAATCGAGCCCACGATCTCTTGCGTAGCAGTCGGACATACTCCCACCGCGCCGCAGAGGCAGTAGGTATCATATTTTAAATTTAACGTCAGCGGGTATATTGAAATTAATACTTTAGTGGTACACCACTTTCTGTGACCAAAAAATGTTTGTAAAGTCTCAAGCGACACAAATCTTGTACTCTACTGCGAGAGTTGTCTTTCTTTGAAAAAAAAAAAATAACAATTCGTGGCAAGTTCAAAATTCTAAACTTGTCACGAATCGTTTCTTGAAATCATTTCCTTTAAATATTATAATGCAATAGTAGTTAAAAAAATATTAAACCTCTCATTATCATTGCAAATAGCCTTTTATAACACACATCTCTACTGTTTTTACCCCTTTGTACTTAGCTTAAAAAACCTCACCGTACTCCCTCATTTTAAGTGGCAGGTTGTGTCACTACTACATTTATTTTTCTCCCTTTTATTGCGACAAAAACACTTTATCCCAAGCTAGATAAATGTGATGCCTGGTGACCCCACTTTTCCGTAGCGCGAAGCATGTCGTCTACATAGGTATATATGAATTGCTGTCTGGCAAGCGATTTTTCCCTGTCGTGTGCGTAATAAACAGTGACTTTTCCGTGCCTCTCATTAGCTCTGAGATCGATCTTGACTCAGCGTTATCCGTGTTCAAGGTTTATAAGTCTTATTATTATGTGATTTAGCTTCAGATCATTTCGAAATCTACTTCTTTTGATCCAATCTTTTGTTACTCCATAATCAATGTGGTAGGTTGGTTGATTTTAGGGTTCCGTATATCAAAAGGATAAAACGGAACCTCTATGGGATTACTTTGCTGTCTGTTTGTCTATCTGTCAAAACCGAGTCTGTCAGTATCGAATTGAAATTAAAATCATATACTCAAGTCTCCAGTCCTATATAGATATAAAACAAAAAAATATTCGCCCTAAAAAAATATACGGCCGTTTATGCCGCAAAAAACGTAGGTACATTTCCCCTCTTAAGGAATAAATATTTAAAGGGTATTTTCCGTTGACCTAGAACTATGAAATTTGGCGAGTAATACCGTCTCATACTACAAGTATAGAAAAAGGTTGAAAACTATACATTTGTAATTAAATCATAAAAGTTTTGTGTTTAATGAACTGCGAGACTCGATTTCTGAACTATTTAAAATATGTAGTACCTACCTATAAATTTGTACGGAACTCGTGGCGGGCGAGTTCGAATTGCACTTGTTTTTTTTTTCATTTAAGGTTGATTATTTCCTCTTGTTCATGCTTCGTCTCCGTGGCCCTTCCGAGATCCTTTGGCGTTGGCCCTCTGAATATGTTCGCGTCATTCGGTTTTGTCATTAATGTCATTATTGAATTTGCTAGTTTGTTAAGGTTTCTCTACCAAGTAGCTGTTGTCGTGCTTGGGATTGTTTTCCTACGTCAATTTTAAAGGAAATTTGAACTGGGTGGTCTTCTTCCGGTTCCGCCCACGTGTATGTATGTTATTGCGACAAAATTAAGCCTATGTCCAGGTTTAAAGTACGTTTATAAAATCTCATCAAAATCATCCTCGTAATGTTATAGATTTATTCAACAAGCTAAATTTAAAAAAACTTGACTGTATAAATTTAATAACTGAAATGTTTAGGCGCCAAAAACCACAATTTTTTTCAAATTTTGATGACCACGAATGTAACGATATCTCTCCAGCTATTTTAGCTGGAGAGATATCGTTAAACCTTTATTCTCTAGAGCGTGCCAAAGAAATATACATACACGTACATACATACCAACATATATACATCCATACATACATACACTAGACAAAAAAATCATAAGGCTCCTTCTTGCGCGGTCGTTCATTCAATTTGCGATTGAATAACATTCATGAACATTCAATCACAAAAACATTCATCAAAATAACTTATTAAAATATCAGTCGTGTACTAATTCATTTATAAGTTAGCATGCAAAAGGGAAAATAATTTCTCTATAATAATTATAATACAATATACTTTTTTACCCGACTTCGTAGAAGGGTTATGTTTTTGACGTGTGTGTGTTCCGCCGATTTGATGATTCATACATCAATCGATTTGTATTAGTCTTGATAGTGTCACTTTAACAGAAGGATTAATACATTAACTAAGAAACACAATATATATATATATATATATATATATATATATATATATATATATATATATATAGGTATATATATATATAGTTATGAATGTAGAAGTTATATATATGTAGGTGTGAATGAACTAACTTAATAAAAAAAAAATATATATACATATATTAGTTCATTCACACCTACACAGCAAATACAGGCAAACACATTCACACACACCGTGAGACATGCATGTTAGTTTTAATATTATTATTTGTTACTATTGTTTTATTGGTCCAATTTGTGGTAAATATAATGAATCAAACCTGTAATCTCTAGGGTGGAAGGCGCTGGTGACTGTAACACAATTTATATTAGTACAGTCGTCAACGACAACCTCTTATAGGTTAAACATCATAATGGTTTTGTTATGTATTTTATTTATAAGAGAAAATTGTAACAATGTTATGGCTCAATAAATATTATTATATAAAAAAAAAATATTAAAGACATGGCAGCAATCAAAATTCAAAATGGCGACAGCCAGACAACATGTTGTGATAGAGAAGAAAGTAAAGTCAATAAACTATCATGTGGGGTATATCGTCGTATAGGTATTTTAAAATCATAATAAAGTTTTTTTTAATCATTGCACTTAAAAAAACTGTTTAGTATATATAGCGATTTAAAGTTTGTTACCAACTTTTTTCACATTTTTTTTTAATTAGTTTAAAAAAAAAAAAAAAAAAAAATTAGTTACAATTAAGTTGCTTATAAAATCATGCAGTTGGAGTCATTTTAGTAAGTTCACTAGGATTCATGAATGCATGATTTAAGGTTATCTTGTTTAAATCTTTTTTAAGTAGTGTCTTAGTTTTTTTTTTCATAAAAGAACGTAACATTAGACAAGGCAGCTAAATTGCATCGGACGGGGTCCTTTCAACCTGCCCTTTAATTACAAGTGACTAGCAACTTACAGTTTTGATGCAAAAGCCATTAAAAGTTTAAATAGCTACTTGTTCTACGTGAAACTTACAACTTAAGTAATGATTGTTCTTGGAAGTACAAGTGAGTTTGTTACTTGCGAGCTAGGTAGAAATACTTACTTAGGAGTTAGACTAAAACCCGACGATGTAGAACTTATACTTGATCTTTAACATTTGAATGTGGGTAGTGGTGGATCTAATGAGAGGCTAAGGGGTTATACCTCTCCTAAAAAGCACATATACATGAAAGGCTGCTTATTAGTATTTACCTGGATGAATAAAAAAAATAAATCAAAAAGCGAAAAAAACCCGCCTTTAAATTTAATGTCATGCAGTCGGAAGCACGATGTTGAATTCAACAGAATCCAATAATGTATCCGACTGCATAATATTAAATTTGAAGGGTATCTTGTTTCGGTCTTTTTGCGGGTGGGTTTTTTTAGTGTTTAAATTTATTTTTTATTTAGTACTTACTTTTTATTTATTGTAAAATAGAGACAAGGCGATTTAATAAGAACTATTTGTTTAATTTATTAACGTTGATTTTTCAATGATTTGTCACTCCAAACTTTTATTAACATAAATTTTAATCATATATTTCCAAACTCGCCTTTTAATGGCCTTTAATTTGACACCCTACTCGATGGTCTTCGAATATTTTTTTTCTCACACCACTAGTTTATGTGACATTCGCGTCATCGAGACGAATCTAATGACGTATCATTTATAAAAATTGGTAAAGCCGTTGTGAAGCTATGTGCGGACATAGGAACAATGGAAGGATACACATACATACGAGCCAAACACATAACCCTCCTCCGCAGTTGGGTAAAAATAGGTACATTTAACGCCAACCAAACCCAGACCCTGGATTGTAACGGGATCAACCTCCTCCTCAATCTAAAATCCTGGTTTCGAAGCTCATTTGATGCCAGTCTGACTCAACAAAGTAGTACTCTTCAACAGGATGCCTCTCATTTTTGTTTGATTCCACTTGATACTTAGTAAAATTTCTTAGTTTTTATTAAAACACACGAACACATAAAGTTAGGGTAGAATGTTTTGCCAAAAACATTTCGCGAAATAAATATCATAGCAACTAAAAAATAATATTATTATTAAAACACACAGTTTTTATTACTTGTGCCATCGGCCAGAGGCGGGCGTTCACAGCGTAGGACGTAGGCAGGGAACTGACAGGCTTGGTCAGCCCTCGGTTTGATGTCAAGCGGCGTGACAGCGCCAACAACACCGACTGCCCCTCCCCACCGTCTAAATAAAGTAGGTAATTATAATACATTTATGTTAGTTTGTATTTACAATATTTAGAGTAATTAATATCTCCTTATTATTTGGAATTAAGTTATTTTGAATATTTGTCAGAATACTGAATAACGACTTATTAAAAACAAAAGCTAAATATACTGTAAACAGCAAACAAATCATGTAACTTACTTGCTCAGAATACTGTAGAATATGACATGATAAGACAGAATATTGACAATAATAATGACGACATAAGATGATGATAATGATGAGGACGATAATAATGACGACTTTGGTGATATTTATCAGGTGCACAGACTGACTGATATTTATTGAAGATATATTAATATATTTTCGACAATAGTAAAACCAAAGTTAATTTGTTCATGTCAATATTTATTAAGATAATATTACATTTTATTACATTTCAGGTTATTATGCACTAAATCTCACGGTTAACTCAGGTTTATGTACACATTTTTTCTGAAATTTCCATAATTGTCTTGTATTTTTGTTTCCAAATAACCAGAACATAATGGAAAATGCACACTGATACATAGCAAATATACTACTACTCAAAAAAATCGCCGTTCCAATATTTATATCACCTGTTGTTACATAAACAACCAACCAAATGTCCTTAATTATTTGTTGAAAACAAAATACAAAAATCATTACAATCATAACTACTACAACTTTTACATTATTTAATTTAGTATTTTTGTTGTTTACTAGAATAGATTTCAGAACTAGAATCAATAATATAGCATTAATAATTAATATTGGCCATTGTACAATCATTGAATAATACAAAAAGCTGCTAGCATAACTGTCTAGTATGTAAAGTAGAAATGCAACAACAGCAGGTATAGTCCATACGCAGATCGAAATTTTCCAAATACTTTTAGGTGCAGTATCGAATACTTTAACAAGACTTAAATACATTTGTCGACTAAAAGCAAACATCCAGGTAATGAGAACCAATTCAGAATACATTAAAATGAAAACGTAAAATGCAATTAAGCGATAGATAACAGGTAAGATACCAAACGTGTAATGTATGTCATGCAAGTGTCTGATGAAGGTATAGAAGAATCTTGCTAGCATGAATTGGATTAATAGACGATTTTTGTAACTTTTTCTCCATTCATCAAAAAGCAGTGCTGTCAGAATGAGCAACATCAAAGCCGCTGTCGATAGACTCATCCCAACCGTTGTCACAGTGAAGGCCCATGGTTGAGTTGTATAGTTTATATGTTCTAATACGTATTCACGGAGCGTTATATTTAATATACCTCTCATGTTGTCTCATATTGCATGGTCACTATATCACTTCACCTGAAGCTTGGGTTTGTAATATTATCACTATTAATTGTTTTCAATTTTCAATTCCGCAGCCTTTTTTGTTTGAAACTTTCGACCATGACACCTCTTGCGCATCTTTTGAACGTCAATAATTGTGTCTTCCGAAAAGTTTGGCCACCAAACACGTCTACTCATTTAAAACCACCAAAAGATTATTCTATAAGCCAATGTTCGACAACATTTTTATCTATAAACGATTAGATTGCATATTTTGGTATCACGAAGAGTGCTTGTGGATAAATAATTAGTTCTATCTACAATGGATCTTGAGCTTTCAAAACTTCTGTTCACTACATTTTGATTATATATTACAAACGGTTCAATTATAAAGAGTTTCAAATACTCAGGAGTTTAATTTAGCTAATGATGCGTCCTCAAATAATATTGCTTAATAAAAATGGTGTCAGAAAGGCAATTTATTAGCTAACAAACGATAGCTTACAGATATGTACCAATAGGTGCGAGTAATAATATCGAAATCTATCGATATTATGTTAAAATTAATAGAAAGTCAAATAGTTTAATTATTATGAGCTATCAGCGTTGGTTTTTTTAAATATTCTGTTTATTATTGAGCCTTGACAGGGATAGCATGGGCCTGACGGTAACAAAATTGCTTATCCCCATTCCTAATCTCTCAATCTGCATGATTCTGAGTCATGGACCCGAGAGCAAAGTGTCACATCATCTCACGTCGTCATAGTCATAGATATTGTCATTCTTACCATGATGGGTATCATCATTGTTACATTATTGCCACTATTATAGTCATAGTCATTATCATCAGCGTCACTATTATCATCACCATCGTAGTCATAAAAGCTTTTTTAAACTTGCCCTGTTTGTTAGTTTGTAAGTTATGTTAGTTTGTGTGGGTCAAATTTTGGAAGATAAATTAGTACCACTTTCTGGCGATCGATTGGGCTCAAATTTGAAACAATAGTGTATCTTGATGACATTGCAATATTATACCATAGACCCGAAATTTCTAAAGTAAAAAATGGACTCATTTTTATTTGCATATTTTATTAGATGATTTTCAAGGTCTGATGGTGGAGTCGGAAGGTGGGACAGTGATACTCAACAGTTACCTGCGAACCACCCCCCCCCCCCCCGCGCGGTGTTTGAGTTTCTTTGATTCGTCTTGTCACATAGTGACAGTTTAGAAAATTAATTTCGACAAGCTTTTCAATCCCACGCATAAGGTCGGAAGTCAGGTTTTGCCCCAATAGCATAACATTCTACCATGCTTAAAGGTGCTCCCACACAGCATTTATAAAACGTTAAAAAATGTTGTCTTACTTTTTTTTTACCAAATTGTAAGAAAAGTTTTAAATTGTTAGTGATGTTTTACAAAATTTTAACGCTCCCGTACAAATACTAAAGCAAAAATGGCTCTACTGAAAAATTGCGTCTTTTTGTAGCTACCTTATGTGTAGGAGCCGTCGCTATAGGTAGGTATAAAATATAATAGGTGAATGTTTTTAAAATTTAAAACTGCACTACGTAGACATAACAGATAAGTTTTCTTATTTTATTCTTAATTAATTACATAGGAAAGTATAATATAACTATATCCACATTTTTTAAACCATTTATACGCGAATTATTAGTTTATTGTTCAACTTTTGAACATATATTTCTAAATACAATAATTGCGTTTCTATATCCACATTTTTTAAACCATTTATACGCGAATTATTAGTTTATTGTTCAACTTTTGAACATATATTTCTAGTTATAAACAAAAATTAGAAGAAAAATGATCAGAGCCTTAAAATTTATCTTGTTATACATTTATTAAACCTTAACACGAATTACTCTGATCAATTTAAAATTTTGTACAACGGTTACAACTTATTATGCACTGAATTTTATGTTTGATTCTGTTTTGTTAACACTTTTCTTTTGAAACTTCCATAATTGTATAGTATTTTTGTTTCCAAACAACCAGAACGAAATGGAAAATGCACACTGATACATAGAAAATATACTGCTCACCAAATAAATCGACGTTATAAAATCTGGATTGCCCACAGAACTTACATAAAGGAGTAACCAAATATCCTTAAGAATTTGTTGAAAACAAAATACAAATATCATTACAATCATAACAATGACAATTTTTGCATTCTTTATTTTAGAATTCTTGTTATTTACCAAAACTGATTTTAGCACCAGAATTAACAATACTGCATTTACAAGTAATAATGGCCATCTTATAATTATTGGGTAATATAAACCGCTACCATAGCTATCAAGTAAATAAAGAATAAACGAAATAACAGCAGGTATTAGCCACGCGCAGACCGATACTTTCCAAAGACTTGTTGGTTCAGTATTAAATACTTTGACTAGACCCAAATACATTTGTCGACTAAAGACGAACATCCAAGTAATGAGAACAATTTCTGAATACATTAACAAGAATACGTACAACGAAATTAGGCGACAGATGATCGTTAAGAGGCCAAACGTATAATGAATATCGTGAAAGTGTCTGATCAAGGTATAGAAGAATCTTGCTAGCATGAATTGTATCAGAAGTCGATTTTTGTAACTTTTTCTCCATTCCGCAAAAAGCAGGGCTGTCAGAATGAGCAACACCAAAGCCACTGTTGATAAAGTCATTCCAACTGTTGTCACAGTAAAGGCCCATGGTTGAGTTGTGTAGTTAACGTGTTCTAATACGTATTCACGAGTTGTTGTATTTATGCCTCTCATATTGCAGAACTATTGGGTATATTGTACAGAACTTGCATCGTCACTGTATCACTTCCCAAGGTACTTTTGTCAGGCAAATTATCACTGTTAATTGTTAGGATATTCACTATTATTACCAGTCTCTTCTGGCAAATCTTGAGAATATATGTGTTTTCTAAATAATTTGACCACAAAACACGTCCACTCATTCAAAACCAAAAAATAGATTGTTCTACAAACCAATGTTCGACATCATTTTTATCTATGAACGATTAGATTGGATATTTTGGTATCTCATAGAGTGCTTGCAGATAAATAATTAGCATTATCTACGATTGATCTTGAGCTTTCAAAACAATTGTTAGCTTCTGTTTGTACGCTAGGATATGTTTAATTTTGCGATTGGTATTTATTTACCTTAGCTTAGGTAGGTAACTAATATGCAAAATCTATAGTCGTGACTAACTCGAATTGATGGAGGTGGTGAAATGGCTTTTCTTGCCACAACAAACAAGTATAACAAGGAAATTAGAAACGCAATTGTGATCCACATGTTCACAATTCTGTTTCCAAAAATGTCTGTGCGATATGTACCTAATAGAAAGGTGCGGACACATACACTGACGGACTCATAAACTGCATCAAAGTTCAGGTTTACTCTAAAAGGATATTTTTATAATAAGTATGCAAACTTTTTAGATTAAATTATATAAATATGGAAAGACTGGCTCTTAATCTTAAAAAAAAATTAAATTTAAAAATAGAACTGCGGTAAAACAAATGAATATAGCCGGGAAAAGAAAATTTACTCGTAGTATCAGATTTGCGTGTTATTTATAGCAAAGTTTTAAATTAATTCTCATTGATTTTTTTTGTTTGGTCAATTGAATTATTGTTACCAGCATAATTGTTGGGTTAGTTTTTTAACACATCGAGAGTTTTTGAACCATAATATGGATACTTCGTCCGAACAAGCGGCACAAATTGTAGCATTGGTGCGGGAGGGCTTGGATCAACGAACGATTGGTAGAAATTTAAATTTAAACCAGTCTACGGTTTGTAGAATATACAGAAGGTTTGTAGAGACAGGTTCTTACAGGAGGAGACGTGGTACAGGCAGAACTCGAGCAACCACAGGTCGTGATGACCGATTTATTGTTACAACTTCCCTGCGAAATCGTTTCCTCACGTCAGTTAACATCAAAACCGAGCTTAATGAAGTGCGTGGAAAAAACGTGTGTGCACGAACAATAAGAAGAAGGTTAAAGGAAGCGGCTATCACCCCTTTTAGACCAGCAAATGGTCCAAAGTTGTCTGCAGCTCACAGACAAGCTCGCTTAAGATTTGCGCGTCATCACCTGAATTGGACAGAAGAGCAGTGGGCCTCTGTATTGTTCACGGACGAGTGTAGGACATGTTTATATGGTGCAGATGGTCGCAGAAGAGTCTATCGTCGATGTGGGGAGCGATATGCTCAAAGTTGCATTGAGGAGCGTGTTCCTTTTGGAGGCGGTTCATGTATGGTCTGGGGTGGCATATCGATGAACGGGCGAACAGAACTTGTGTTCATAGACATGGTCCGTCAAAACGGTAATAGAGGGGGTTTGACAGCACATCGCTACATAACAGAGATATTAGAAGATCACGTGGTGCCTTACATGGGATTCATAGGCGAAAATTTTACTTTAATGCAGGATAATGCCCGGCCGCATGCAGCTGCACAAGTTCAACATTATTGCGAAGAGGTTGGGATACGTACAATGAATTGGCCAGCACGCAGCCCGGATCTTAATCCCATCGAGCATGTTTGGGACAATTTAAAAAGAGCTGTATATGCGAGAAACCCTTCGCCTACGACAGTGGCAGCACTAAGAACAGCACTTTCAGAAGAATGGGACAATATTCCGCAAGATCTTTTAAAAACCCTTATAAAATCTATGCGGAACCGATTAGAATCCGTAATAAGGGCACGTGGGGGTAATACACCTTATTAAAACACAAATAAACCCTTGCATAAAGTTTGTGTCTATTGTTAAAACCAATTTTTTAATTAAACAATTTTTCCTTAAACTTCTGTTTTTTCTTCAAAAAAGGTCTTAAGGTCCTTTCCAGTACATAAACTTAAACTTAAAGATATGATCCTACGCTGTTTTAAAGTTCACGAACCAATCTAGAGGTTTCAATTTAAATCTGTATAGAAAGTTTGCATACTTGGTTAAAATATTTATTTCAAAGTCGTCTATTACTTTGATGCAGTTTATAAGTCCGTCAGTGTATAAGGGTTCTGTTAAACTGAGTATTTTGTCAAAATCTTAGTACCCCAAAATTTTGTTTAAGTCAAACTTATTTATTTTAATTGTTAACTTTAACTGCTTTAACTTTTTAAAATTTTATTTATTGTGAATGAATCATAATGAATAAAATTTTAGGGAACTCCGATTTTGATTAAATTAGGTATGTGCACTCAGTATCATAGGCACATACCAACCCTTGAATATGATCACACCTTTCTGTTACATATTGTATTGCACCTATTCGTTCCCCCAAACGTTATCAATAATATTCATAAATAAAATCTCGGTTCATTTTTAGAGAGTTCTTCTATGTACTCGACGTGTCAGCGGCTGGCGGATCCAATCACTGGGTGGAGTGGCCGCTCGATCCGGCCGCACTTAATCTCTGATCAAACGTAAACAACCCACCCTACATGCTCCACACGACAGAATTCAATTAAGCTTCAAATACTTTTGCAAAGAACACAATCCAACAACGGTTGGTTGATTGAAAGGTGGCAGGTAAATATTGGTGAAAGGATTTTCACAGCTTTGTTTTGTAAATCTATAATGATATTATAAATGCGAAAGTTTGGATGTATGGATGGATGTGTGATTTCTGATTACGCCACAACGGGTAATTGGATCTGGATGAAATTTGACACAGTGATAGACTATAGTCTGGAATAGCACATAGGCTACTGTATCCCGGAAAAAAATGTTTTTAATCATTTTCACGCGGAAGAAGACGCTGCCTACAGCTAGTGGTAAAATATTATATTTACGTTATTGTATTTTACCACTCGCCGTCCCCGGGTCTACAAAGGGGACGTCCCCTTTGTAGACCCGGGTCCTTATTCACGATCTTTATTTCGTGTCCGTGAAAAGCCCGTGTGAACTGGCACATGCGCTGTGCGCTCAAAGATGTCCGCCGCGCATGCGCGTCGTAGCATTTCCAAGCACCGCTCTCTATTTACCATTATGAAAAGATTTTGACAGTTAGACGCGAGCGATTGCCGCGAAAAGAAAAAATAAGATAGTGAATAAGGAATCTGGAATCAAATTTGGTTCAAACTTGTACCCAATTTAATATTTGGAAATGTGGTAGGTATAAATTTATTAATAGGATTAATTTCTGGTTGTATGACTTGCACCTCATATTCGTCACAAAAAGGGATCTATCTGTTCTTTTTTTCTTCCTTAATTTTATTTCTTATACGTTAATATCGTACTTAATGTTAAATTAAAATTTCTCCCCTATAAACAGTAGCGTTAAAACAACCATTATGGATCTATAAATTATTCGTAATGATGACTAAAAAAAACCTTAACACAGTGGGATAAAGTTTAAATCAATCGACAGTTCGACGATAACATGTTTTATGAGCAAAGTTTTCTTAATGAAATCTGTCTAAGAGGGATTATAGCGCATAAAAATAATGATGGTGCTATAAAAACCAAGACGTTTACGATAAATAGGCACACGTTACAGATTCCTATTCTATGGAGCTTAAATTTTACGACTAGAATATTGGGCAAGAATTTTGACAATAGCGTTTTCTTGTAATATAACTGAACGGAAAACAAAGTTACAAGTACAATTGCTGTTAGTGCGTAATTGGTCAACAATTAGAGCTCATCTTTGAGCGCCGCGCATACGCCAGTTCGCGCTGTGATGCCGCAAAAACGAAAAAAAAACATAGTGTATAAGGACCCAGTTCCTCAAAAAGTTCGTTCACGGGCGTTACTTGTGAATATTTGGATTCGCTCCATTGTTTTTAGGTTTTCGTCTGTCTGTCCGTATTCAAAAACTACACAATGAATATTGATGAATATTTCGAGCATATTGGTCTCTTGTTTATGCCGCTACTTAGTTTAATAGTCAATTTTTTTTATTTTTTTTTATTTATATCCTGCTTAGCACAGCAATCTGTCAAATATATTTAGCTTTTACGATCTCTGAGCATTAACATGCGTGCTTAATTTATGTTAGTATTTTGAACTTCTAGCTGCAATTTCTTGTTTAACAGCGTCAAGCTTTAGATCGTGCAGAATGTATTTGCTGTGGATATTGCATAAATAAGGGGGAACACCCCCCTTTATCTTTCCAACCGTAGGACCAAAAAATTAGAAAAAAAATACATAGGTAACGCTTAATAAATACTTTCAACTAAAATTATTTTTAACTTGATCGGATAAATCGTCTTTGAGTTATTGGCCAAAACTGCGCCAAATATTTCATACAGCTGATTTAGGTAAATTATTTTAAATGTCTATTTAAAGTAGTGGTCAAAAAACTCATAAGTTTACATAATTTGATTTTTAAAATTATAACCCTTCACCACCCATCACCTACTTATCCCAAAACCAGACATCTGAGAGACCCTGAAGTCAAATCGATGTTTATTGGTCGGGGTCCTTAATCACTTTGTTTTTTTTTTCGTTTTCGCGGCTAGCCTGCGCGAACTGGCGCATGCGCGGTGCGCTCAAAGATGTCCGCCGCGAATGCGCGATGCATTTCTAAGCGCAGCTCTCTATAAAGGTACCATTATGACAAGATTTTGACATTTAAAAGCGCGGGCTTGACGCGAAAACGAAAAAAAAGATATTGAATAAGGACCCAGGTTAAGGGACCTAAATCTAATTTGATTTATAATATAATTAGAAATTAAATTTTCATATAATTATTTCTGTAATAAATACATATCTAATTTGTTAATGTAATTACTGGTATAACTATGTGTATTATATGTTAAATGTTTCACTTTATTAAGTACCTAGTGTTTAATTGTATGTTTTATAGTCTGACGTTTATATGACGTTTTACTGCCTCTGTGGCGCGGTGGGTGTGTATCCGACTGCTACGCAAGAGGTCGTGGGTTCGATCCCCACCCAGGATAAAACTTTGTGTGATGAGCACGATGGTTTATTCTGTGTCTGGGTGTTATTTATCTATAATATGTATGTATTTAGAAATATATAAGTATGTTTATCAGTTGTCTGGTTTCCATAGTACAAGCTCTGCTTAGTTTGGTATCAGATAGCTTTGTGTCAGTTGTCCCAAGATATTATATTATTATATTAATATGCGTTGCATTTTGTAACTTTAGTGATTATAGTACTTACTTTGACTTTGTTATTAGTTTACTAGTATGATGTACCATCTATCTATTAGTATGTATAATTCAGTCACTAAATTATTTGAATTAAATTTTACTGCAGTAAAATAGTCTGTAAGTGATTAAGGTCATAACTCGAAAAACAAGTGGTAGGTGATTAAGGGTTAATATATTAAATATTTTTTAAACCTAATATTACAAAGTTGTTTAGTGTTATGTACACTAGAAGCCATCAGCGGTAGGTTATTAGTAAATTAGAAATCACTCTGTATAGTTGTCGTCAGCTTTACTCCCGTTAGCCAAACGTTAAAAATTGTCCTTATAACTAAACAAAGAGCCTCAAGAGGGGCTTAAGTATTCCTTAGCTTAGCTGACACCCCACTTTAATCCCTCGTTCGTTTCTCGGTGTAATTTAGCACTAATTACGAACCAATTTGGGTCCGCGTTAAGCACATTTCCAGTTCAATTAGTAGGGGTTCGGTCTCATGTTACTTGCACGTGTTTCATATACAAACTTTAAGATGTAACGATATAATCGATTAATTGACGACCATTACTTACCCTGATCGTTGCTTGTTTGCACACCTTTTTAGGGTTCCGGGCCAAAGGCTCCAACGGTACCCTTTTACCTACAAAGGTCGTCTGTCAGTCTGTCCCTTCGTCCGTCATTCTGTCTATTCGATAATCTAGGGCTGTTTCTTTTTGATAATCTAGACTTTTCAGCAGTTTTCTGCCAGGTGACATTCTATTGTATTACTTATTTTTAGGGTTTCGTAGTCAAAATGGCAAAACAGAACCCTTTTAGTTACGCTATGTCTGTCTCTCCGCAGCTAGCTAAGAGACTGTTAGTAGCTTACGCCGATAAAGTGGCGAAACAAAATTTTGAAAAAACTGTTTTTATGCCCATAAACCTACATGTAAAGTGGGACTGTAATTTTTTTTCTTACTTACGCCATCATATGGGGTGTGGTTAGATAAGTCTTTTGAATATTTAGGGCCTGTGAATATCCGTTTGTGAAACAAGCCTTAAAGTGTACATTTTTGTTGAAGTCAAGTATGCATCCGTTCTGAAAGCTAAATTGTTGTTTTTGAAAATTTGAAAAAAAAACAAAATAGTAGTATAATGAAATTAATAGGCACAATGCCCGTGGGCACCGATTTGGAACAAGTTTATTATTTGTAGTCCTTTATCTATATTATGATTGTTTTTTATATATACTCTTGATATTTTTTGTAATAAGTCCTGTCTCAGTCTAATAGATGCAATATATCGAAAAACATTGGTGAAAAAAAGGGAAACTAACACAGCTAAGTAGGCTTTACAAGTTTACGAGTACCCGCCGATCAAGTGAAGCCTAATGGCCAAGGCATCGGTCTCGCAATCCTGAGGTCGTGGGTTCGGATCCTGCGAGTATAATAGTATACTACCGACGTGAATCATAGAGCAAGCCACAAACCACAAGCCATAGAGCTTAGCTGGAGGGGTTAACAGGATTGATAGTTATCTTTTTTTTTAAAAAAAAGTAAAAATGAGAAATAACATAATTATCGTACAAATTCCATTTAAAATTACCTATACATCGTTTTTACGTGACCCGACATGCACTTGCCCGGTTTTTCATAATTTTAATCAACTTTGCGCATCACACGCTATTGTATGTAGGTATCTACTGCAATGCGTGGAACTTTGAAAATGACAACAGCACAATTTGCTTTCACTTTTATAACTATTTTAAAAAGTACGACATTTTTTTAAATCTAATCTTGTTAAGTAATCACTGAAATCAACTATACATTTTTGTCATAATTATTTATGATAATCCGTGAAGTTTGGGCTTATGATGTATTTACGTATCAATTAATAACAGGTACTTACATCTGTCACTTTCACAGATTAGTAGATTAGGTTTGCGTTTGCGATTGATTTAGGCATTAAGGTACAGTAATTGCATTTTTGAAAGATAGAAAAGTTTGAAGTCCTGACCCAGGAATCGAACCCGAGACTTTCGTTCTAACCGGGACTATGTTACTAAACCTCAAATTCGTTTATTTTGCCTGCGCGTGAGTCAGACCCTCGCTGTTCGATTTCTGGGTGAGGACTTCAAATTTTTTTTCTTTAAAAAATGCAGTTATTGTAATAATAAAGTAATTGGCAACAAAAGTTCTATAAAAAATACTAAAATTAAGGTACAGGCCCATAGATGGGTAAATGTTGCCTAATAAAAATGTCTTACATAAGTGTGAGGAGGTGTGATCAGATGCATCTCGAAGAGCATGTTAAACTATAAGTCCTACGCTTAATCTCGTTCCGGGTTTCTGTTTCACCAGACAATGATAGTGAGAAAATATAAACTTGCACTTGTTTTTGCGAGTACACTTGTGCATTTATCTTCTAGTTAGTTTATAGTTATCTAGTCCCCACTGAGGTTATCAGCCGTGATCAGAATCGGCTAGAATAAGTTCAGTAAGGGACCGTTAACACGGGCGAGAAAATCGCTGCGATTCCGATCTACTATCGTTGGGTAGTCTCCTGAAATGAGCGATTATTCTGCTAGGGTATCGTCGCGACTCGTAACAGAATCGCCGTGTGTCCGCGACGATGATCGTCACTTTTTCGAGGCGGGACGCCTGCGTTTGACTGCGAGCGCGCGGCGATATGGTGACGTTTCACTCGCACTCACCCACTCGTCGCAACGCCGCGATAACATTGCCTTGTGGAGAGTGGAGACACATTCTAAGAGAGTGTATGGAAATAGGTGGCACGACGATAATATCGCCGCGATTCTCTCGACCGTGAAGATGCTCCCTTAGGTATTTAAAATTGTAGACTCCGTAAAATCCAGCCAAGTGCAATCTCCATATAGATCCTTCTGTAAAGTGCAATGCCTATCCGCAAGTTTCCTCTGTAAAATGCAATCCCTCGAATCAAGCTCTAGGTAAGTTTATGTTTTACAGTCAACTCCTGCACTACGTTACAAGCTTTGGAGAGGCCGCGACATAGGATTGTAGCCTACACAAACAAAAACGACACAAAATTCAAAACTCACTATTGGGAACAACAATTTGAGGATCATTCAAAGTGAAATCCTATATGGGAATCAAACTGACAGACTCGACCTCCTGTGCAGCCGAAGTAGGTATCTACACGACAGAGGCAGTCAAGTTTTGGGTTGGTAGTGATAGCTGTGAAGATTATGTTTTTTACCTGTTTGCAAAATTCTAAAATAAATAATATAAAAACAAAAATTAAAATATAATCCCCGTTTCTTCATATTCGAAGAATAAAGTTGTATCTACAAAATTTCTACTTTACGGGGGAACAACTTTAAATTTGTCTTGTTTTTACTATAATAAATTCAAATTCGAATTTTTTTATTCACTTAAGATGCAAAACAACTCTTGTGATACGTCGGGATTCTACATTACATGTAATGCCAAGTTCGCAAACAATAGGTAAAGCCGGAGAAAATAACCTGGCAATAAAAACTTGCAGCCACTCTTTTCAAATTGCCAATTTAACAATGTTTGAATGTTTATATGCTAATATACAATACACTAAACTAAAATCAGCCTTAGTGGATACAATATAGTAGGAGCATCTATTTACAACAAAAGGCCAATATGTTAACCTTCGGATAGATCAATTTAATTGTAAGGGATATACACTTAATCTGTATGCTGAATTTTAATATTAAAATTTCATATTTAAGAAATAATTTGGTCTCAAACATTTCCACTTTGCCATTTGTTACAATGGATACCAAACTATATAAATATTTCTCATGTCTGCTGACCTATAAAGTGAAGCTGTATGCTAACGAGTCGTACTGAATTACACGTTTAATTGTTGTTTATCGGTTCGCAGCTTGTTTTGATCTCTTCGATTGCTTATCGGTCAGTAAATGCAACTGGCTTAATTGACGGAGTTATAAGTTGATAAATCAGTCGGGTAGTAGGCGTAATATAGTATACGTCATTAAGCAGATTAGCACCTTGTTATCTATTTACATTTGAATTGTGCTAAATACAGGGTGATTTTTAAAATACTAATAACTGGTCGTGGCTTTTTATATAATAGTGAATACCTTCGTAATATCAGTTTTGGAAAAAAATATATAATTAACCCTTAATCAGCTACCACTTGTTTTTGGAGTAATGACCTTAACCACCAACAGAGTATTTTACTGGGGTAAAATCGTTGTTTATTGTGAAACTTAGGCCATAAACCTGACCAAAAACATCAACTATACTCCGGGGTCTCACAGATGTGTGATAGATGGTTGGGTGACCAAAGTAGGTAGTAGATATTGAAGGGTCAACTTGTAATTTTTATTTTTATTTTTTATTACAAAGTTATTTGGTGTAATGTAAAGAAGCCAAGAGCGCCAAGAGCAAGGTTTTCATTTGGGTTTTTTGTTTGATTTTTTGTTTTGTTTTTACATATTGTCTTTACAGTTATAATAAGATCAATCAATTTATTTACAGTCAATAAAAATGTAACTTATAATTTAATTTTTATTTTTATTATTTTAATGTAGTTGTGATGAATTTAATTCGTATATATTTATTTTATGAATGACTGTAAGATGGGTTTTCACCTGAAAGATTAAGAAATATGATTATTATTAGTATAATACAAATCATCCTGTATATGTATGTTTAGTTCCTTGTAGATTGTGCTGTATCAGGTAACAAATATAAAGAAATCAAGTATTTTTCCATGTTTTATTTATGTAGACTTATTGTTCAGAACACAAAATAACAACCATACGACCTACTAATACGGTTTCAGCTCGTTATTACGCACTAAATCTTACATTTGCATCTGGCTTTCGAACACTTCTCTTCTTCTTGAACTTCCATAATTCTCTTGTATTTTTATTTCCAAACAACCAGAATGTGATAGAAAATGCACACTGATACATAGCTAACATACTACTACTCAAAAAGGTCAAAGTAACGATATTTACATTACCTACTGTTACATAAATTATTAGCCAAATGTCTTGTAAAATTTGTTGAAAACAAAATACAAAAATCATTACAATCATAACAACTATGATTTTTACATTATTTATTTTAGAATTTTTATTGTTTATCAAAACAGATTTGAGAACTAGAATTAATAATATTGCGTTGCCTAATAAAATTGGCCATCTAACAATCATTGGATAATAAATAACATTGTTACCGAAGCTATCTAGCAAATAAAGAAGAGACGAAATAATGCCAGGTATTATCCAAGCGCAGATCGATATTTTCCAAATAGCAATAGGTTCAGTATCGAATACTTTGACTAGACTCAAATACATTTGTCGACTAAAGACAAACATCCAAGTGATAAGCACTAATTCCGTATACATTAAAATAAAAACATATACCGTAATTAGACGGTAAATAACAGGTAAGACGTCAAACGCATTGTGGATATCATTTAAATGTCTGGTGAAAGTATACAAGAATCTTGCCAGCATAAATTGAATCAGTAGTCGATTTTTATAACTTTTTCTCCATTCTTTAAATAGCAGGGCTGTAAGGATCAGTAATAGCAAAGCCAGTGTTGATAAAGCCATTCCGACTGATGTCACGATGAATCCCCATGGTGCTCGATTTATACTATCTATATTATCTAGTATATATTGACGGGACGTTGTATTTAAACCTCTCATTTTGTTAAACTATCGGTTGTTTTTTTTACAATTTTTACATTGTCACTGCATCACTTCACAAGATACTTTGATCAAGTATATGTTCACTTAATGTTTTTGCGTTTTCACTATAACAACTAGTTTTGTATGAAAGTTGAATTCAAGTCGATTTTGGCACATTTTTAAATATTTAAAATTTGATATCTCTTTAAAATAAAGACCACCCAGCACGTCCACTCATTTAAAACGACCAATAGATTATTCTACAAGCCGATATTCGTCAACATTTTTATCTATAAACGATTAGATTGGGTGTTTTGGTATCTCATAGAGTGCTTGTAGATTAATAATTAGCATTATCTACAATTGATCATGAGGTATCAAAATATTTGTTCATTTTATTTTGTTTGTTAAAAACATTTTTTTCAAGTGGGTCCTATGTTTGTCATGAATATAGAAGAAAAAGAAAATATTTTTATTTGAACCACGGTACAACGGAAAAAGAAAACACAGGTTGATACGAACATTACAAAGTAGGCTTTTTTGTTTTGCTGCCGCTGTCACATGCAGCAATACATATCATTACATAAATTTCTTTATTTTCTGCCCTCTCAGATTAGTTGCTCGTCCTGCATTTCGAGCTTCGATGATTTAAAATATGTTTTTTTGCTAAACAATCTTGTAGCTATCTGGTACCTAGGTACTGAACGTGTGTATGCAGATGCGTGATCCCGTCCAGAAAATCACTACCCGCCACTGCTGACCGCCATATCTAACTATTTTGTTGCGCTAAAGCTATAGATTATCTGCAATTATTTGACCAGATATTTTTGTTACACGTTGTGTAAGCAAAGCAATCTGAAAAGCTAGAATCAATTTTATCCATTGTAGTGCCACACACCGCATTCTAACTTGTATCTACGAATCCGACGACAGTATACCATTTCACGTTGATTACCGGTTTTTTGTACCGATACCTGAATGTGTTAATAATATACGGAATAGGATCTCATTTTATTCCACAAGATAGGTGTCATATGAAATCAGATAGAAGGCTTTGGAAAAAATCGACAGGAACAGGTGTTTTTTTATCAGTGTAGTATTTGACAGCACTGTTAAAACACAAGATGTACCTACTTATTACAATTTCTGTAGACAGACCCGGACGAATTTCGAAATGATATTTCATTTATTTATTGTTAACTTACAAAAAAAACAAACATTAACATAGCACATATTATGCAAACATAAACTCGTGCAATTTTAGGAATTTATTTAATTGTGTGTTATTAATGTTATCAAACATCCTACACAACTATTATCTGGATCTGTAGTTAGATAAATCTGTAAAATTTTGTTTCCATGACACCACGACAACCCCCATTATGTCGGAAGGAAACTGGATTTGTAGTTAGATAAATCTGTAAAAGTTTGTTTCCACGACACCACGACAACCCCCATTATGTCGGAAGGAAGAGTGTGAATAGTTATACAGCACAGCGTTTTATTGAGCAGTACTTCAATAAAGGAATATTATCAAAATAAAAAAAAAACAAAATTCTTCCACAATTTGTCAAGCAGAAAGAGATAAAAACACCCTTTTTTATCTCTTTCCGCCAGTGAGAGAATGACGAAGCTCATGCACAGATGAGACATGTATTAATGTGCTTGTGGAGTATTAGTTAGTATTAAATAAGTCAAATACTCCCCAGGTTTTAAGATGAGCTTTTGAAAATTCATCCGTTGGCGGCAGTGAGTTTGTGTGTTTTCCAGAGATGACTCACTTTATACACTGATGAATACTTGTAATATGGAATAATACTAATGAAACTTTAAAGACTAATAACTAATTTAATTACAAATAAAAGTTATTTTATTTTAGAGAGATACAAAATTTACATCTGACGTTTACAGTGTTGCCAGGCTCTCTCTCTCATCAATCGATCATTTGAAATTTCGTAACCTGTAAAATACTTACATATACCTACCCCATCTTTAACTTGCACTAAATCAGTTCTCAGACACATACACAACAGAAGTCGCAGCCATCGATGTGGCATTATTAATAAAATTGTGACTCGTACAGTACTGACTGTACGAGTGACTGCTTTCTTCAATTGTTTTTGCAGTAAACGTGTTAAAAAAACAAAATTCTATTAATATTCTTCAACAGAAGGTAATCTTAAATTTTATTATTCTCCTCGCAAATAAAAAAAACGCAAACAATTTCTGCCATAAATTACTTTTTTTTTTGTGCAGCATAAACCATTGACTTGGTGCATTTCGTGAAAGCACTCAAGAAGCACACATTTTACCATTTTACTTTTCTAACAAAATCCTCCCACACTCTCTATAATATTTGTATATACTTTTTATTCCTACGTGGGTTTCGGCAGAAAGATAAAGGCGAGAATAAAACACATAATAAGAAACACAGAGAATATATTTTCAGATATAATGCCACGACAGGACAAAAATAAAACTCACTTACGTGAGGAATAAGAAACGATAAATATATAAAATTCTATACAAATAGTTAACAGGGTGACAGTGTCTAACGATTACAGTATTTAAACTTATTGCAAACCTACTGTACACTTGAGGACAGAAGTACGAAATGTTAACACACACACGTATTCAATGTTATGCAAATAGGAAATTCTGTAGCTTCACATTTGTATCCAAAAACATTTGTTTGTTATGTTACCTTATTCCGTCCTCAAGTGTAAACATATATCGAATACTCCTTCAAAACACTTTTAGCTTGTTTGTGACAGATTGATTTAAGAAGCATAAATTGTGCTGGCATTTTTTTATATTTAAGTATTGCCTCAACTGCTATTCATGAAGAGAATTCAGCCTATTCGTCTACAAGTAAGTGCATCTACTTATGAAATATTATTGCATTTTCTAATTTATACATATATAAGTAACTTCTAGTCAACATTAAAACTTTAGAAATTCTACTCAATAAAATTTATTCTACTAATAGCTTTGACTCGCTGCTCATTAGATTTTAGACAAACTAATTCGCCAACGTAATTTCTAAGTCTAAAAAGACATATCATTTTGAGAATATTTTGTAAACACAAGTAAAAATTATAGTCAAATATAAGCTCAAAGATCAAGAGAACGTATTTATCAGGATTACTAAAAATAAGAACATTTTTAATAGCTGCCTCAACTTATGCACGGAAGTGTAAAAGCTTAGTATTAAGAATTTACTTATTTTATAACTGTTTTAGGTACAAATATTGTTCAAAATTAGAAAACATTTGTGCACTAATTTGTATATTAACGTCATTCCAAAGGTTTATATTAAAATGTAAAATAATACACTGCCGGACTTGAATCAATCCACATAATTTTTTAAAGGTTAATTTGAGACAATGATGATTCAAAACAAAGATTTTTTAATTACTTCCATTATTTAGGAATATCAAATCTTAATAAAAGAATGAGAAAATCAGAGTAACTTGATTTCAGTGTCCAGAAGTGTATTTACTGTATATAATTTAATTATTTACTATAATAGGGTTACAAATGAAAAAAAGATAAAAACCTTTTTTTAAATTTAGTTCGTTAGAAAACATTTCGATACGTAGGATAGACTAACAGACGTTTATTATCACTAACTATTCATAAGGATTACTCATGTAGTTTTGAATACTATGTGTACTTATATAGAAGTCTTTATAAGGGATCACAGTTGGAAAACACTAGTTAAATACATAAATCGGGGAGATTACATCTATAAGTACCTATATTATAATCTACTGCTATCTTATGATATTTCTAATTACCTATACTTAATCACTACAGCAACGTACAAGAAACAAATAACAAAAATTTACAAAATAAGTAATATAACAAAAAAATCAACAACTTTTCGTTTTGTGTCAGTGTTCCGTTTTAGAGACGAAACTTAACTAAATTTATTAAAATAATTATAAAACTAAAAGATCTTTTTTTTAAACAGATTTTATTTGCTACTTAACGTTTGCATTTGTTAAAGTTACATTCATTTTTGCGAGTAATAAAGACACAACATTTCTGGAGCTGAATATGCATGGCAAACAAAATTTGTTAAATACGAGTCTAGGACTTTCTGTCTCTTTCTGTTTTTTTTTTTTGTAATAAATGGCTGAATGCCTCATATCTAACAAACGTGATCTTCTACTATTCTTGTGTCAGTGTATCTAAATAATGGCTTAACATAAACCGTCATTATTGCAGAAAAACTACGCTTTAAATCTAATAAAACAAATTGTATTTTTTAAGTGTAAATTTATTAATAACGTATTTCTAAACTTACTTTCTAATTATACTTTAGAATGTGCAGTCACAACTTCATAGCGTGAAAGAGCAGTATTTGGTACTACTAAAGGACCAGTTTTAATGTAATGTAAACGAATTCAATAGAACACACTCTTATTAAGAAATGGTTGTCTGTTAATACGGTTTACGGACAATAATTTTACGTGATAACGTCATAAGAAAACACTGATGACATATCGCCATTCGCATTGCTTAGCAACCAGTCAATAACGTGACATTTTTTAAGAAAACATTGATGACAACTTCTTATAAATCGATGACCAGATGCACTCACGAAAAAGTGTCATGTTATTGACTGGTTGCTAAGCAACGCGAATGGCGATAATGTCATTAATGTTTTCTCAAAAAGTGACACGTTATTGACGGGATAACGATCACTTAAAAAAATCGACTTAGAACTCAAAACTTGAGCAAATAAGTATAACTGGAATCTAACATTGAAAGAGTTCGATATCCAAGAAACCAGTTTTACAAAAAATTCACTCCAATATCTAATATACAAAAATCTCGTGTCACGGTGTTTGTGGTCGAACTTCTGCAAAACGGCTTGATCGATTTTAATGTTTTTATTGATATATTTTGTAGGTATGACAATAAGTCGTAATTTTTTATAAATCGCAATTTAAATATTGTTATATGGATTGCAAAAACGGGAAAAAATTATGCAGATGAAGTTGCGACGGTCGGTTAGTATATTATAATTATTATGGGTAGGTATTTTATGCTAAGTTGCGTTTTCGTCCGTATTTGGGTCTTGGTACTTGGGTCAAATTTTGAGTTCGGTCGTTGTTTGATAAATGGGATACCAATAATAATAATAATTGGATGGGACTGTTTATTTTGGTATTGCCCATTAGATAACATAACCGTAGAGAATTAAAACACGTTGTAGTTATCGATTTTTCAATTAGAATTTCGAGCTTAGTAACATAGTTCAGGTTAGATGGTTCGGCTTTCGCGCTCAGGTAAAGCGATCGAAAGTCTTGGGTTTGGTTCCGGGGTCTGAACTTCAAATTGTTCTTTCAAATGCAATTATTGTATTATTAGAATAGACTGGTTGAAAATATTGAATGGTTTTAATTCTAAATAAACTGGTCCAGAAATGAAGCTAGATAGTTCTAGAAGATCACAATGCGTATAGGCTAAAGATATTACATTTTCTATATTATCTTATTAACTTTCTAACTGATCTGTTTAATTACAGTATCATTTCACTTACTATAATGACTAAATTTACGTTTCGGTAAAATATTTCGTAAAGTTTTCCCAATATTTAATATAATTTGCTTATATTTATTTATTTGATACCAATCCTTAAGAAACTTTTATAATTTCAATCAACTACTTGAAAAGGAAAGTTGTTAATTTAACATTAATATTAAGTGTCAATAAATAAAATTGAAATCAATTTCCAAGTTTCATAAATTGACAGATAGAATGAAAAAACAATAAAATATTGCACAACGATGATTTTCACAATCAATCATGATTGTTTGTCAATTAACAGTGAGTGTTTTGAAATTGCTTTATACAGTGAAATGAGACCAGCTCATTTTGAAGCGATAAATTAATGATAGATAGTTTAAATTAACTTAATTGTAAATCGTTTCCCAATGAATTTATTCGACCATGTGCTCTGTGAAAAAAACGTTTTTGATTAATATTCGTAATTTCGGATACAGTAAATAAATAATGTATGATAATTAGGTTTGCCAATATACTATATAATTATCGTTATCTCGAGTATAAATATCGTATAATACCGTACAGGAAAATTAAACAAACATCAATGTCGTTTACTGATTGATTCGATTGAAACTCAATATTAATTTAGTCGTGTTTAGTTTTAATTATGAGAAGAACCGCATTAGGTACAATACAAAATATCATTCTAATTTAACACAATGAGTAGGGAAGTTAAAAACCTCTTAAACTTTTTAAAGTAGCAGAGTTGTTTGAAGTTGTCGTGAATAAAAACGATGCACTGTGTTTAATTAAAGTTGCCATTTTTATATCAGAAAAAGAAACTACTTGCTATATTAAAGTGGATATTTTTATCTAATAATAAAAACAGCACAGTTGAATAATTAAATAAAAAAATGCCCGTAACAAAAATGACTCTCATAATGTTTCATGAGAGTCATTTTAGTTAAGTACGTGTAATTTTTGTTACGATGTTCCGTGCGATCGCTTTTGTTTAATATTTCTACCAAGAAATGGAGTTGGAACAAGATTCAAACACAATTAAGCGAGTAAGATAAGAGCAGATAAGTAAGAAAGTTAGTCAAAGTTACCTTGTTCTTCCACAGGCGTGTGTTCTTCGTCTGACGAGTCGAAACGACTTTCGATCAACGAACTTTGTTTCGATAGACACTGTAACAAAATTTATAATAATGAAGAGACTTAAGGACATGAATATTCGTAGTACAAGTTGTTGGCAACAAGTTACATGATATTATTTTACACTAGTTTTATTCTGTGGGTTTTGCCGGGTTAATTTAGAACGTAGGCAAAGTATGTAGCGCTGTAAAGTTAGTGCTGTGAAGCGCTACTTTTAGTTTAAGTGATCCTTTTGTGAAATATTAAAGTGCCAACTAAATGGTTGATGTTGAGTATGTGAAAAAAATAGTAGTATATATGGTGAAATTAAAAGGAAAACTATCACAGCTAAGAAGGCTTAACAAGATTACAGTACCAGCTGATAAAATGAGAAGTAACCCAATTTTCGTACAAATACCATTGAAAATTGTTATTAGGTAGGTATAACGATATAAATATGAAACAAAAACAACAGAAAACCCTCTTCTTAAGCCGCATTATTCGGATGGGGGGGCGGGGACTACAGAACCCTACATTCTGCGTGGCCAGACATGCATTTGCTCGGTTTTTATTTTTTAATAAACCTTTAGCCATTGTATGATTAATACACAATGTTATTTTACATAAAATTAACAAAAATATGATCAAATTTACCTACGTAGGTACAGGTATCTATTGTCACCATTTTATCTGTTACATAATACCTACGATATTTGTCTTAGCAGAAATACCTTTTCTTGGTAATATAAAATACTTATGAAAACAGTTACCTTATTGGATCGCCGTCTCGGTGGAGATATCTTGTTCCATAAAGCTTCAAGTTGATCAAAGTGTTGAGATTGCGCTATCGCCGCTTCCTCAGGCCCTAAGCTAACCTGCACATGACATTTTATATTAAAGGATATTTCTACCGAACGGACGGCAAACGTTTCAAATTTAAAAACGAAAATTGTATTTAGATAATACAGAAATGTACCTGAGATCCCAAGTCTTTGTTTTTAGCTTCTTGTATTTTTGAAATTTCCTCCATTGAAGCCGATACCGAAAACCTAAAATAGACGATTTATTTAAAGCTACGTAATAATATACATTTTAAAATCAGGATATATAGAACAAGCGTTTCCGTAACAAATTAAATTCGATTTTCTACAAGTATACCGAAATTACTCTTGATTTTATAAAGTTCCATTGTACTACGGGTCTTAAGCGCTTCAATATTTTAAGGTAGGTTTTCTGTGCCTTATATATTCACGCCATTGCAATACGGTCGAAACGTCGGGCAATAAAAAAGGTCTTTACCTTAAAAATATTCACGCGATTGGGACCCATAGTGTATGCAATTTTATGTGTACAAATCGCGAAAGTTTATCAACCCTAAAATAAACCCTATATACAAATACAAGTACACTGGTAAAAGTAACTTCTACCTATCGGGCAGATATAAGTCCATACAATTTAATTTAAAAAAAAATGTGGCACTCGGGGACTGCCGCAGTTATGCAATTATAATTTTTTATTTATTTTTTATTTATGCAGTATTTTTTTTTCTTTTTATTACATTTCGGAGCAGCTCGTCTCGTCTCGAGCGAGCTTCGTACAGTCGTACCATATACATATACGTTAAGCGAACGTTCGGCCGAAGTACATGGTAGGCGGAGTGGGGGGTGTTAGGTTTTATTTTCGTTACGGAATTTCTTGATTCGGTCGCCGCGCTCAAAGCCCGCGATAAAAGGTATGCAATAGCTTAAAAACATCGCCGTTGGTCTAGGTTATAAAAAGGTAGTAACAGAAAGACTTACCTTCTCTTTAATCGTTCATCTACTTGAGCCATCATGGCTGCTGAAGTGAGATGGCCATATTTCTTCTGCCACGTGTAAGTGTCCAAAGACACTTCTTTCTTCAGTAATCTTCTCATCGGCCGTTTTGGTGCCAACGGTCGAAGTTCTACACAAAAAAATAAACGGTAACGTTTTCTAATAATAATAATATCTTGGGACAACTCACGCAACGCTATCTGATCCCAAACTAAGCAGAGCTTGTACTATGAAAACCAGACAACTGACAAACATACTTTTATATTTCTAAATACATACATGTTATAGATAAATAACACCCAAACACAGAATAAACCATCGTGCTCATCACACAAAGTTTTATCCTGGGTGGGGATCGAACCCACGACCTCTTGCGTAACCCTTGGATACACTCCCACCACGCCACAGAGGCAGTGCACCACCAATGCTTCAACTATGTTACTAAACGAGGATGAATTCACATTTGATGGGCACATAGTACACTATACTTTAGGGTAAACGAATTTTAAGACTAGAATTTCGGAACAAAAATTAAAATAGATTACGACCCGTATCATCTCTCAGAGAGAAGTCCTTTGAGTGAGTAGCTCCTGGTATAGTAAAGTTCGTTGTTACATAAAATGGATTTGTACGAATCTATGTAGACATTTTGGTTGATGACATGGTACACTAAAGATCCGTCCTTATAATAAATGTAAAATTTTGAACACACGAAAAGTACTTACCTAGTGTGTGAGCTGAAAAGTTCCATGATTTTTTTTTCAATATTCAAATCAATGTTTTTTTTAACTTACCATCGGCATCTTTAGTAGGAGCGGTGTAGGTTGGTATCTTCACGTATGTAGCCGGTGTGTTGTGTAGACAAATCATTGGTAGGCAACCTAGTAAAACGTTACATACGTTCACTAAAAAAACTTTTAGATATATTTCGGAACTTAATTGCGTCCTGTTGTTTATGGGCTGATAGTGGTAAGGGCGATTATTTAAAACAATTTTGTTGCAGAGATCCTTTTTCCCTTAAAATTTAAAGGTTAATTTTGTGTTTTAGTAATGTTTGTTTAATCTTGTTTTTAAACTTTCGCGATTAGAGAGAGAGAGAGTCATTAATGCCTCCGACTGCATGAAATTATATAATTATGTAGGTAATCTTGTTTCCATCTCTTTAGTGCAGGCGGTTTTTTTTATTTTTAAAATTTATTTGTTTATTTCATACTTTTGAGTTGTTGGAGGCCACAACTAGCTTCTATCACGGCTATTGTAAAGTATTGAAAATTGAAAAAAGCATGGTTGCTAATTAACTTTTTTTAGTATTACAGACATAATTATGTTATACCTTTTTGAAATGCTTAAGATGAGCCTTTTAATTTGATACCTATATTGCAGTATTCGAAACAACTTTTTTTTCACACAGACTCTGTATATTGACAACTCACAGCCACCATGTTTGTTGTTTTCAAACGTCACATAAGTAAGAACACTTTGGCGGTCAAGACAAATCTAAGAACGTCTTAATTGTATAAATCCGTTCAGTGGTTTGTGAGATATGAGGTAATACAAAATATTACATAAATACATACAAGATACGCGCGAAAAACATTACTCCTTCCTTACAGTCGGGTAATAAATTGTAATAAACTCACCTCTATCCAAAAGATGAACGCAGATCCGAGCACAATCGCTCGTTATTTGAAATCCTAGTAGTGGGACGTGTAGCGACAAAGACGTTAATGCTAGACCTCTTTTAGTTTCCCAAATTATTAATGTTTTGTCTTCTGCGCCTAGACAATAACAAAAAAATGATAAAATTAAAAAAAATGTTAAAAAATATGTAATGTTAACTGATATACCATGGCCAAAGAGAATTTATATTATTGTTGTGAATAATGCTTTCATCTTTATATGGCCATTCGTAACAATCAAAAGCATTTTAATAACTATTAATACAAATTTAAAAAAATAACTGAGTCAATTTAAAGGTAAACAATGATGATACGCCCTAGAACAAGTCTCTGGATTGCAAATACCCAGGCAAATAACATTTTTATGGAATTGTCGTCTATCAAAAATACCCCGAATGATATACATATACAAATACAATAAATGCATTTTTGAAAGATAGAAAAATTTGAAATCCAGACTCAGGAATCGAACCCGAGACTTCCGTAGCCAAACCGGGGCCAGAAGTGAACCATCTATCTGGACTATGTTTCTATCTTTCAAAAATGCATTTATTGTATTTGTGAAGTAATTGGCAAGAAATGCCTATAAAAATTACTTTGATATACATATAGCTTGAATTTTAAAATGTAATTTCCCATATCATGGGAAATATGATACCAACGTAGAAAACAAATAACTACTTACTTGACACAGCAATAGTGCCATCTCCAGTGACTTTGACACACGTCACTTTTCCAAGATGACCAGACAACAAATGTAAATCAGACCCGGTGTTGATATCCCACACGATGAGATTGCAGTCCCAAGATCCTGACACGATCTGCGTTTTGTTTGTTATGGACATTGCGACACATGTCACTATGTCTGAATGACCCACCAAAACCTATGAGGAAGTCAATTTACATATTTATTTAGGTTATCTATACTAATATTAAAAAGCTGAAGAGTTTGTTTGTTTGAACGTGGCAATCTCAGGAACTACTGATTAAATTTAAAAAATAATTTTATTGTTGGATAGCCCATTTATCGAGGAAGGCTATAGGCTATATAACATCACGCTACGACCAATAGGAGAGAAGCAGCATTGAGAAATGTTGCAAAAACGGGGACAATTTACGCAGACAAAGTTGCGCGGGACAGCTAGTAATAAATAATAATATAATTTATTGTGTTCAATGGATATATATATTTTTTATAATAAATAATGCCTGTGTTAGAAGACGCCGCTCCTCTTTCTCTATATTAAACAGAATAGCTCTGACTTATTTATCTAGAAACCTGAAATTTTGTAGACGTAGATGTAGACAAGGGGTACGTACACAGCTACAGAGAGATACGGTTAAAAACTTGGAAACCTAGATTTTGACATATAACCCCAAATAAATAACTTAACACATTTTTAGAACATGGCGACTATTTTCCAAAAACTCAGAGACGTGTTAATGTATTTTAAGTCAAAAGATAGAACAGATTTCAAACCAACCTGCGACAACTTTCCTCCATCTAGCTTCCACACCTTCAAGGACATGTCCATAGAGCCAGTCACAACATGTTGCGAATCAGCAGTTAGAGCAAAACATGTAATCCTTTCTGCATGGGATACTGAACGTTTCTCCTCACCACTGTCTCCTCCAGCTAATGTCCAGATACGGACTGAATTATCGCCATCAGAAAGTACCTGTTGATTATGACATACTGTTTTTGATAATGATAACACAAGAGCAGGACAATCGTATAGATACATTTTTACAATCTCGTACTGCTGAAATTTATTACAGCCCCAATAATAAAATCGAATATGTATCTATTTTCAATACCTTTGGTCTGAATTGATTATGTTCGTAGTGCTTTCTTCGCAAACGAGAAAGAGAGAGAGAGAAAGGAGAATGAGGTCCAAAACAAAGAGGATTTAAAAAAAAAATTGGTTTTGATTTTTTTTGTCTCAGCCTGAGGGTACTAGTGCATTTCAGTAGTCACAGGACAAATTTCGAAGGGACTCTGAATGGTAGATTGATTTAACATAAGTTACTGATTTTTATTAAAAAAAAACTAATTTAAACATTCAGTTGTTGTGATCTATACTAAATTCTTCATCAATTTTAATAGGCAAATATTTTTTATTATAAAAATGAAAATACTCGTTGCAGCTAGTCAAAAAGATATGAACAAAAGTAGGTGACTAGTACTAAAACTTAAATAAACCCAAGATTAAACTTACGGCAAACTTCATATTGAGAGTGACATCAAGGCTGGCAGTGGGCGCGGTGGTGGAATGAAGAACAATGCCAGAGTCAACCAGCCATACGTGGACATTACGAGATCGATCACCAGACATGGCGCGGCGGCCGTCTGACATCATGAGGAGAGTTTGAAGAGCTGCAGAATGTCCCTGAGGGAGAAGTTAGACCATTGTATCATCACAACATTGACATCAACAATATAAAAGACTATACTTCTCATCAGACTCGTGATCCCACAAAGATCACTGCATTTTATCCCTCAGTTAAAAGGCAGTTCCCAGTTAAAATTCTGTATAAAATAAAATGCTATACGGATACAACTAGCTGTTTATTTTGATGTTATTCAAGAATTGGGTATTTTTACCATTTTGATTTACAGTTACGCCTAATGTAACCAGCTTTAAAAATAAATACATAAATTATGAATAAGATTAGCTACTGTTACTTACCTTATAAGTCAAGGACGGCGAATTGTCCGCTAATTGCCAGACTACAACGGTTCTATCTTCAGACCCGCTTAGAACCAGCAAATTGTTAGGAGAGAACGTAACGCAAGTGACATGTCCTATGTGCCCGTTTAGTGTATTTTGCAGACGATGGGTAGAAAGGTGCCACACTCGTACAAGACCCCGGGCACAACCACTGGCACCCAGTTGGCCGTCTCTTGAGACCTCGAGACAACTGATTGGTATTAGTTCACTTTGTTCTGCCTAGTTGGAAAAAAATATCAATAATTATAAACCCTATAAAATATACTTCTTTTATTTTATACAGACTATACACAGACTTTGAAATCAGTTGACAATTAATTGCTGAGTTAAGGAAATATTGCTAATTAAATTTGTAAAAAATATTACCCCAATTATATGATCCATCAATAATAATGTAAACAAAGATTAAATTTTCAGTTAATCGGTTAAATTTAACCTATTCAATGGTTATGTTAAACTGATTAGCTGAAAATATCCATATTTTATTATATTTTGCAAACGTCTAAAGCCTTAACAAATAAGTTAACAATCACATTATCAAATTAGCCCGGTGTGCATGCAATATAAAGATCAAAATTTTATTTGTAAGTAACAAGAGAAAATAAATATTTATTATTGTTCACCCCTTTAAGTTTATCGACTGAATTAAAACACATCCTTAGTATATTTATATGCCAATACAAATTATAAAATCCACAGTAAAAATTCAATTTTGTACTCCGAAACTACTTTTGTACTTCCTAACTGTAAAACTTTATAGAGATTTTTTCTTTATATTTCGTTTTAAGGGCTCTTAACCTGCTCAATTTCATCCTTCATACGAATACATAAAAGCAGACAAATAACTAAGAATAATGGGTGCTTAATAATAGCGATGAGCGTACTTGGCACAGGAATATACTAGATAGATATTCATTTGGTTAAAAGAAGTTATCTTGTTTGTTACCTGTAATAGTGTCACATTTGTAGTAGATTTAGTTTGGCGTCTCTTAGTCTGTTTAGTTGGTCGGAAATTCGTCAAGTTATCCTCTGTGTGGAATGAATATATTGTTACTCTGTTGCCGCCTGAAAACAATATAAAATGTCAGCAAAAATCACACAAATAAGGTCTACCTACGTAAGGATAACATTTATACATAGATAGCGTGGGTTGGAAGTCATAATGATATTTCTTTCGTTTGTTAGTAAAGCGCTAATGAAGATCGAATAACTGAACTTATTTATTATATACATTTGCTTCATTAGTGTGAATACCGACAATTGCTTTATTAGTGCGAGTAAAAGGAAGTAGTGAATGTCGACATTTGAGATAGGAATGGCATCGTCATTTTTGTTACTACATGGATTAATGCAGAATTATCCAAGAACTGTCTTTTGTTCTGCGATATTTCAAAGTTATTAGGTCTAACTTCATTTTATGTTAATAGTTATTTATATTAAGCTATGTATGGCAAAATCCAAAACGTTTTCTTTTACAATTTTTTACATGGCCAAATAGTATTTGTAAATATTAAAGTTTTGGTTATTCATTCACTAATGAACCAATTGTTAGAAGTTAGATAAATATATTATTTATTTTAAGATTAATATAATTTCACTATAGTACTCATATATTGTCATTTGCTCCATTTAATAACAAACTATTTTTAATATAATTACTAATCCCACCTGCAGCCAATAAGAAGTGATCTTTATCAGCGATGGCCAGCGCCGCTAGGTCATGTGCCACAGCCAAAGTGCGCAACAGTTGCGCACTGTGCAAACTGTACAAGTATATGCGTTGATCAGAACATCCCACCGCAGCGCGAGAAGAGTCGTGTGCCACGCAGAAACATTTCACCTATAATTTAAACACCACATAAACACTGCACTTTTTGGTCCAATGTTCAACACACATTAGAAGATTGAAGAAGAGAGAGGATATCGTTATTTCTACACCTTCTCGCGTAACTGCAATTTTCAATCTATTAAGTCTCATTTTATGAAATACCTACTCAGGACAACATGTTGTGGAAACAAGGTGTTGAAGAGCACAGTCAAAGTTTTAACTTATCACCTCTATAGTCGGAGCCAGCTTTAGCCAACTCTGGCAAGCTCACATGGAAACATACTCCATCAGGCGAACATACGCATTCTTCTCGGGACCATTCCTCTCCTCCTTATCCTATCTTATCCTTATCCTATCTATAGCTAAACCAAATCAGTTTTTCAGTACGTAGAATGATTGTATTACTAAAATCAAGATAAAATCGATTAAATGTCTTAGAGCCGCACAAAAAGTTACAGTGGCGTGCCACTCGCGCATTCGCTGCACGTTCGCCAGATTTGTATGTTACATTAATTGAGTTTCTGCATCGATACTCAGAAAGTTAATGAAGCTTGTCAATAAGAAACGTCTCTGAGTTCCCGTAAAAACAATTTAAATTGAATGTCAATCTGCCTGTGTTTAAAGTTAGGGGGATTACAGATTCGGTGTAATTGACAGCCCATTAACGGTATATGGAGACGGAGGAATCAATATCTATGGTCATGATTGCCGTAAAATTGAATATTATCAGGCTATGTCTCGGTATCGTATTGGTTAATGGCGTAATCGCGTCTGAGAGAAAAAAATATTTCATCAAAAACGTTTTCAAGACGTGTTGGCTCACAATCGTTTACTAACCAATTATTAACTTAGCAGCTGTTACCCGTCACTTGATTCGCGTGAAAATGTTGACTGTAATCTATCTCTGTGCCAAATAAAATCAAGATCCGATAACCCGTTGTGGCGTGATTGAATAACAAACATCACACCTTACATACAAACTTTCGCATTTATAATATTAATATAGAAGTAAAGATTGAAGAAATCATTATAACTACAATTATCAGCGAATCTCTAGTATATAATTATGTTTTATTCTTCATGTTTATTCCATGTCAACCTGAGTGATTATATAATTGTTATACCTACCTATTTTACATTAACTCTACGCTACGAACGCTGATTAACTCTTAAAGCTATGATTTCATTTTAAATTCTTTGAAAAAAGCAGCTGCATTTGTTGAAAAAACTCAAACTGCTTCTCACTTCGTGCAAATTGGAATATCTGACTAGAGAGATACTTCGAATGCAGGAATTATGCGGAGTATCAATTATTACTTCGACAAACTTCAGATCGATACTCTATCAATTGAAACTTTGTTCCTGATACCGTGAACAACTCTTGAAATGGTTAATTGACACAGATAATTTATTATTAAAGTTAAAACAGTATCTTTCGTAGATAGAAAGCGTCTTAATGGCTTTTCTATAAATAATTTATTTCCAATAATTCAAATCACAATAAGCTTATCTTTGTCTTGATGCTGATTTAATTTAAATATAAATCAGTGTTTAGGATATGATAAAAATACAAGACTATGTCGAGTCCAACACTATAATATTTGTAACATTAAGGAGTAACAATTAATTTAATGATTCGAAGTTTCTTGCCTTTCGCATACAAATAAATTAAAGCAATATAAATGACACCGTGTAAGAGCCTTTAATTTATTGCATTCAATTTAAGCTTTTGAAGCTTTTACTCAGAATTAAATTTATGGCGATGTAATCTTCTGACAAAAGATCTTTTCAATGAGATCGTACCATAACATAACAATGATAATATTACAAAACTTGTATACGATTATGACCATCGTCCAATACACAAGAAAAAGTTTCCTAACCTCAATACCGATAGTAATGTAATATCTCCTGTTAGCGGCACGTTTCCACCAAATGTAATAAGAAAACGGGGTCCAAGAGCACTTAGCAGAAATCGGTGGTAATCTATTTTCTCTAACGAATAAAGTAAGAGCTTAACCAATTTACTGATCCCCAATTACTAGCGGTTGAATGTAGGGTAGAATGTCGAGGATGTGTTCTATATATCTACGACTACTAACTCGATAAGTTTTGAGACAAGAAAAAACTATACAATATATTAACAATATTTATTTTCAATTTTTTTCGAAATGATCTCCTTCATTATCTATGTTCCAAAGTTCCATTCACTTAAATCAACTATTAAAACACTGTTGCCAGTCTTGATCCTATAGATCCCGTAGTTATACCATTCCGAGTTAACAGATCCATGATTTTCCAACATTGTTGTCTACCCCTGCCCGCTGCGTGAAAAAAGACCCATACTGACGACTGTTTCTTATTTTCCGGTTCATATTGATAAATCCATGTTTCGTCACCTGTGATGATTTCCGAAACACGTTTTGATGTTTCGTTTTCAAATAGTAGACGCATGTGCACACTGGCCTGGTACAGTGTCTGATAGCAAACTCGAGATCCAACAACAACAAAGCTTGCTCACTTTCCTCAAAATGTTAACGCTCTCCGAACTAACGCCAGAATCTTCTCTATATCCTAATAAGTAGTTCGTGGGTCTTCTCGCACCATAACGTCAGTAGTACACACACAGTTATTGCCGTTTGTGAGCGATCACTTCTATGGTCATCTTCGAGGTTTGTTCTTCAAATAACTATCGCTCAAGATGAGCTAGACTCCCCTAACGCTGATTTAATAGTTGTAGGCTAAGTTTTTCAGTTGAACCAAATTTATAATCATAAAACATCATAGCACGCAAATTTAGCTCCATCGTTGAAAAGAAAAGCGCGGGAACCATCGTAGTAAAACGACTGGAACATCATTATTTTTTTAAACCAACACCTGGCTACTGGATTTTAAAAAATATATACGAAAGAGATGCGTTCTATTTTTAAATTACGAGTATCTCAAAACTTATCGAGTAGCCTATGTATAAGTTCGATTCAACATTCGACCATTACAATCGAGTTATTTGTTCCGGAAGCTTGAGAACGTTTTGACAATGGTATAGAGAGAATTTCTTGTCTCATATTTCGTGTAGTTAAATTATTCTTGTCATGGAAACAGTAAAACTTTCGTTGTGAAAAAAGAATAAAAAAACAATTCAAGTTAAAATTAAAAAGATGCTTCCAACTGTGTTTAACATAAAAGATTTCGACCTACGAGTAAATAAATCAATTACGATTACGAGAGTCACTTTAGATATAGGTATGTACGTCAGTGCAATTTGGAATTAGTACTAGTAGCGCCTGTTAGCATCATTAAATATCAAAATGGCAAAAAAATTGAAACACCTGTTTGTTGTACTAGCTAACCCGCGTAACTTCGTCTGCGTCAATTTCTCACGTTTTTGCAACAAGTTTGCTCCTGTTTGTCGTAGCATGATGTTTTATATAGCCTTGCTCGATAAATAGGCTATCCAACACTAAATATTTTTTTATTTGAAGTAATAGTTCCTGAGATTATCGCTCTCAATCAAACACTTTCACACTTTTATAATATTAGTATAGATTTGTTTTTTGTAATCGACACAAAACACAAGTCTATCAAGTATGTATACGGATACTACTATACAACGTTGTTTTTCGCATAGTGCAAAGCTCAGTAATCCCTACAAGGTAAAAAAATACTCTATTGTGATGCATAAAAAATCACTGGCAAATTATTTCTTAGCAAAACACTTTCAGGTTTGCGCAATACAAAGAATAACATGGTATAGTTTAGGTACTAACCAATACAGCCATATTTTAACTATATTATTATAGCAGCAATCATTTAAAGCTACAAATAAATTTTGACAGAGATGTCTTACAAAAGGCAGGTAATAATAGTAAATAAATTTGGCAACATGTAATATGCACGACTTAAACAAATTCGAGTTTACAGCATATTAACTCATCACCAGTAAATTCTGCTAACCATGTAAATAACTATTATAAATGTGGACAAAACCTTGCCGAGCGTATTCAGAACTTTAATAATAGCCATGGATGTACGCAACGCCCCCCCCCCCCATTGGGCTGTGCCTTGAGTCAAAAATCCTTTGTTATGCTTGACACTGACGAACACGAGGTAGCTCGACTTATTTCTGGCTTAAAGGATAGCTGTACTTCAGCCCTAAACTTTTTAAATATATTTTAGTACTTCCTCTCACATATATGTTTATTTTTCGAAATTACCTTTCTAAAGGGATTTTTCTTCAATGCCTAAAAAGGCAGTGGTTATTTCTATCTTTCCATCCGGAAATAAAGAACTTATATCCAACTACCGACAGATCTCTCTACTTCTCAATATGAAAATACTAGGTAAAAACAATTACATTAATTAATTACCTACAAAACAACCAGCTCATATCCCCTACACAGTATCGTTTTTTTTCTTTTTTAATTGTCTACAGACTACGCGACTTATACTTTGACAGATTATATTTCACAAGAGCTCAGCAAAGGGAACCTAGTCCTGGGAATCTTTCTTGACCTTACTAAAGCTTTCGACACCATTTCTGTTCTCATTCACCTAACCAAATTGGAACCTCAGGGCATTAGAGGGACACTAAAATTTTAGAAAATTCTTTGAATGAAAGATATCAATGTATCAAAATAGATAACATTATTAGTGAAGTTCAAAAATGTTCTGGTTTTGGTATTCCTCAGGGTAGTATTCTTATTAAATAGGTCTTACTTTATTCCTTATTTATATAATTGCAATATGAATATCAGTTATGGCAAATTGAAATATGTAATGACAAAAATTTACGTAGTATGTCATCACTACCTTCTTGATCAGATGATTAAAACAGATATGCTGATACGCGATTTAGGTGGCGAATACATACCCCGGCACTTGCGTCACCCTCTCGACTTAACCGACAGAACCCACAAGAATGACTAACCAATACGTGCGGCGCCAGATCGGTTGCAGGACCTGTTTCATGTTTTACGGGAGGAACCATAGCGGGTTTTGTTTCGAGTTTCCCTTTCTTCGTACTGTTTACGTTTACGTACGTTTGCGATGTATTTTCCTTAGTTGCCACTTACGACACCCATAAGATGAGATGGGGTGATGACACTTTATATTCTTACTCCATCACCACGCGGATAGTAGGTAATATGTTTATTTAGTCAGTAATCATTTTTGCTCAATAAGCAATTTTTATTTAATCTATGTTTGAAACTTGTAATACTAGTCGCATTCGTAATTATTATTGTTATTTATTTTGTACCTAATGATAAGTTTATTTACCTTCACTTTCATGCATAAACTATTATTATTATTATATTAACATGCCGTAATAATTTCGTCTAAGTCGACTTCATCTAAATTTATCTTCCTAGCTTAAAAAGTAAACACTTATTTTTAACTAACCTACAAAAACAAACTTCAAAAACTTTACGGGCTTTAAATCTAATTAAAATACATCCTCGTATCTCGCAGAGAAAGATTAACGTTGTTCCAGATAATGGGGACATATTGTTAACAAAGTTTTAAAGACAAAGTTATGGTGTGACGCAGCAAGGGGCGGTCCCTTTTAGTTCAAAGTTGTTCTTTTACTTTAACTTGCATTGGAAAACATTGATATTAAAAGTATTAGTAGATCAACAATTTGTCCCGAACAGCATGGCGTAGGTATTTGCTCATTGTCTTATTTACTACGATGAGGAGATTGCAGCCATTATATTTACGGTCTTCATTCAATTTAGCCATAGACTCTCGAAATAGTATTAGAAAGAAAAAATACCTGCGTTTACTTAAAAATATTGAAGGTTAATAACAATAATAATAATATCTTGGGACAACTCACAGAAAGCTGTCTGATCCCAAACTAAGCAGAGCTTATACTATGGAAACCAGACAACCAATAAACATACTTATATATTTCTAAATACATATTATAGATAAGTAACACCCAGACACAGAATAAACCATCGTGCTCATCACACAAAGTTTTATCTTGAGTGGGGATCGAACCCACGACCTCTTGCGTAGCAGTCGAATACACTCCCACCGCGCAAATATAATATTGCCTGTACTAATATTGAGACATAGAAGAAAGCTCTGCATCTCTAATTGAAAATGGGCAACAAAAAATTAACTCTGCAAAATAGTAATTTTATTGTAGTGAGAATCAACTGAACCCATTTCGATAATAATCTATAGGTATCTACGCTCGCGGTTGTTCGTATCAAAAGGTGTCATCACCTTTTTATGAAGAGTAGGACTCCTTAAAACAATATTTATCAAATATTCAGCTTGCCGTAACGTCCATCTTATTTGTGTTAACTGTCATAGTTCTGAATTCAATTCAATGTCAAGTATTCATTCATTGAACAATATGGATGAGGTCCCAGTTTAATTTATACTTAGAGCGCTTTCTTCAAGCGTCTTTAGTCCCATTTCAATTATTATTGGTTCATCTTTAGATTGTGAAACTGTGTAAACACTTCTGTCAACTCGAAAGCAGTTCCTACCTACCGGGTTCGTGAGCATTTAAACAAAAGCTTTCCGTCCTTTAAGTAAAACAATGGGTCTGTTTGTTTGCAAAGTTAATTAGGCCGTAGAATTTGTTTAATTCTTTAAAACGGCAACAGCTTTTTGTTTAAGTTACTTTAATTAGATTATGTAACTTCGCGAGAGGTGTTTTTGCTACCTGAAGTGAGTTAGATATTTATTTAGGTTTGAAATGTATTTCGGACCTAGGTTTTAACGAACATTTTAATTAATAACGAAGGTTTGTTAAATATTTATCTCTGATTATAATTGTTATAGTTGAACATGTTATTAAAATTACAGTCTGATACACATAATTATTTATCAAACGTTCATTACTGTACATTTTAGATAATTATCTATAAAGTACAGTTTCGATAGAATTTGGTAATAATTATAATTATTGGAAGATTCTGCGAACTTAAATATTGCTGTAAATATCACATTTTGAACCATACATGTTTCATATAAAGCTTTAATAGTCTGTTTGTCAGGGAACAAGGAGGAAAATTTGCAATTTTGACAGTAAATAGATTGGAAGAAAGACTGCAGCGGTCGTACCAAATTGGATAATTTTTTACTGTTGGATAGCCCATTTATCGAGGAAGGCTATAGGCTGTATAACATCACGCTACGACCAATAAAAGCGGAGCAGCAATGAAAAATGTTGCAAGAACAGGGAAAATTTACGCAGACGAAGTTGCGCGGTCAGCTGTGTTATAATAAAATTATAACTTGCGAAAATATTTTATATGAGGATATGTGTTTGAAAAAACCTCCGAGACTCGGCATTATTATTACTGTAAGAGACGTCTTTTTTTAATAAAAAAGGAGGTTCTTACCTTGGTCTTATGCCTCTTCAACACATGCAGATGAGTCCCAGTGATGAACGTTCTAATATGCAACTCGTTTTCGCCTTGCAGCGTGACAAGGAACACATTGTCATCTGTTACTTCCATAGCAGTTATTGGCACGCCTGCTGTCACAGTACTCAGCAGTGTGAAGTTATCTACGTTCCAAGTACAAACTGTACCGTCTTGGGAGCATGTGACTAGGATTTCTCCATCTTGGATTACTTTGATGCCTGTTACAGGACCTCGGTGGTGGTCTAGTTTTGTAACCTGTTAGGAAGAACGTGAAATGAAATTTGTGTGATATTCTCTTGAGGCTTGTTTATTACACATTACGGGTCATATCATGTGATAATAAGGTTATACTCAACGGGCGCACGTGTTCTCCCCTAAAAAATTTCAATAGACCACGAAATAGAAATGATAACTAGAGTTAAACCTTACAGGTAGTAGTAACAAAGGTTCAAATAAATAAGATATACCTACGTCGTCTTTACACTTAGTAACATCACAGTAAAAGAAACGACAGGCAATGTTTCATAGAATTCATATTACTCTTAAATAGGCATATACTACTGTATGTTTTTGTTGTTCAAAGTTAAAAATGTTTACTTGACTTTGTTGCATAAATACCTATGCAAATATTTATAAACTGTTGATTTTCTTTTGTGTTGTATTTACAGCTGACAAGAGTTTCATTGTTTTATGGCTTCATATCATTTTTGTTGAAATTATTGTTAAAGTAATAGTATTTTATGTAAAATGAAACATTATCCACTTGAGCCTTGGGGGTTGTCATCATCAAAGCCACCGTTTGTCCTACTAATATAACATCAAAGTCTATATAACATAATTAAGGATACTTAGCACCTACTAAAATAACTACGCATTAATACAAATTGGACAATGTATTCTCACCAGTGCTCCATCAACGAGTGACGTCACGATGACAGCGGAGTCCTCGCCCCCGCTGATCACTAATGATCTGTTCACAATAGCTGCGACGCACAACACTGGTGCTATGTGTTCCCTAAGAAACAATTAGACCTAATATTAGCTCCATATAATAATAATAATAATATCTTGGGACAACTCACACAACGTCGTCTGATCCCAAACTAAGCAGAGCTTGTACTATGGCAACCAGACAACTGATAAACATACTTATATATTTCTAAATACATACATATTATAGATAAATAACACCCACACACAGAATAAACCATCGTGCTCATCACACAAAGTTTTATCCTGGGTGGGGATCGAACCCACGACCTCTTGCGTAGCAGTCGGATACACTCCCACCGCGCCAATTCAATATACTATGTATTATGAACATTTAGCGATTGTTTAGTCTATTCTGAAAATGGAATGAAAAACAAAGACAAAACTTTCGCTTGTAAAAGTGCTGACTATAAAGTATATTTATCTTAACATTGTATCAAACAAAGTCGCTTTCCGTACCCAAATTTTGTTTGACGTTCTTAAGCGTTGCATTTTTAACCTAAATGAATAAAGTATTTTGACTTTGACTTTAAAAAAATGGGTAAAAACGAGACCCTATTACTAAGACCTCACTGTTCGTCTGTCTGTCACCACTGTCGGCTGTATCTTATGAGCGTTGAAAGCGTGATTTTTTGCTTGATATTATAATAATTTTAAATTATAGTGTCTAATTTTGTACGGAACCCTTCGAGCGCGAGAGTTTTTCTGTCTGTATGCATAAATCTTCTAAACTACGCAACGGATTTTTAATGCGGTTTTCATTCTTCTCGGATTGTTTATGTGTATAATACACGCATATAATGTACACAGATGATGGAGAAAAGTCCGTGCGAAGCTGGAACGGGCCACTAGTTATGAATAAAAGCGTGTCTGAATTGTTGTAGCATCACAACAATATGGTATATCACCCTACGGTTGAAATTTATTTGCACGTCATAAACAACAAGGTTGATTTTCCCTTGCAATTATGTATTGACAGTTACCAATTTAAACCTTAACGCTATTTTGGTAACAAGGGAAGCTTTGTCGAAACTGATAGACCATTTCCTTGGCCTTCCTTGGATTTTTTCTCAAAAGTCAAAGGATTATATAAAGTGCATACATTAAATTGTGATAATAAAAATCGGTACCCGAGTTTATTTCTCTATTTTACATAAACAAACTGGTTTCAATAAGCATTGGCAAGTTGCCTGCAATCTTGAATGGGATCATTTGAACACTAGAAAAATACTTTATAGAGAGTGAAAATGGTGCCAGAAATAGACACTACTAAACTTAAGTTATTTTCAGCATTAAGTACCTACGTAATTTTGTTTGCTTACACTTACTCGAGTACAAGATAATGGTCCTTTATGTTATTTACTATTTCAATGAAGGAAATAGTTCGCAGGTATATAATCCGCTTAATGATTTATCTCTGCAGGTAGTTATTCATAAATTAGGCCTACTTTTGGTTAATTAAATATTGTCCACATAGTTACATATAGAAGTAGGTGTTTTAATGTTAAATCATATAAACATAAGGACATTATTTTGTACTAAAGCTAGAATCCGAGCAGAATACTAAAGTACTAGAGAGGTACTATATTAACATCTTAAAATATAGTAGTACAACACAAAGTACAACTGGACTGCTGATATTAGTTGTACTATCAAAATATGTAAATGTAGAAACAATGTACCTACATAATAAATACAATTTGATACGGGAATAAACGCGTTTAACCTAGGTAAAGTATTTACCTTATGATTGTGACCACGGTCGGTGTAATCCGGTCGAAACGTCAAGCATAAGGTAAATACTTTACCTAGGTTAAACGCGTTTATTCCCGTGTCAAATTGTATTTATAATGCAATGCGTAAGTTATAATGTACATAATACATCTATCTTGAAGCACAGGAAGCCTAGTGGTTAAGGTATTGGACGCGCAATCATCATCATCATCATCATCAGCCTATCGCAGTCCACTGCTGGACATAGGCCTCTCCAATTGCACGCCACTTTGTTCTATCCTCGGCTTCTCGCATCCAGCTCCTGCCAGCCGTTTTGCGTAGATCATCACTCCACCTGGCCTGAGGGCGTCCTACTCTACGTTTGCCGAGACGCGGTCTCCACTCAAGAACTCGTTTACCCCAACGCGCAATCGTGAGGTCGCAATCCGGAGGGTTCGAATCCCACCCATTATAGGTATTACCGACGTGCACCCACTTCTAATGCAAGCAATTTAGCTCTTAAGCTCTTTCTTGCTAGTTATGTGTGACCCAAACTGCTTATTATCTGAGACATCGATAAGACAATCCTTGATCGGCATCAGCTAATTAAAGTAACTAACAGAATTCTAAATTCCTTCTTCTTTTTCGCGGTTTAAGTCTATGAGTGTGAGTTTTGTTATACTTACAGAATTTTAGTCTTTACAGCCAATGTATGTAGATCCCACACTATGACACTCGTATCCTCAGATCCAGTTAGAAGGTACTGTGATTCTCTCGTCACACACATGCAGAGGATCCTTCCGGAATGACCTAGATAACAGAGAAAACCAATTTTAGTCAACAACTAAAACATAGTAAACAAAATACATTGGCATTCGATTCCTGGCTGAAGAAGCCAATTTTTTTTTTTTGTAAAGTCTTCTCCAGCATTAGGATAAAAGACCTGTGTCACGGGGGACTTTACAAACATACAAGTCACGGACACAAAGTACACCCAGACTCGGAATAACAATTTGTGAATCACACAAACTGGTGTCCCGTGTGGGAATCGAACCCACGACCTCATGCGTAGCAGTCGGATACACTCCCACCGCGCTTAAAATTATAACAGAAATAACTAAGGGCATTTTTTTCTTTCTGTTGATATAGGAATTAATCTATACTTTAATATTAAGGGTAATATAAGAGTTTATATGTTCGAACTCGATAAACTCATAAACTAGGTACTAGTTCAAATTGAAAAATTCCCAGTTCGATAGCCCATTTATCAAGGAAGGCTATAGGTTAAATAATATCGCGATACGACTATAGAAGCTGAACATTCATGAAAAAGTTGCAAAAACGGGGAAAAATGACGCAGCCGAAGTTGCAGATAGTATTTTATATTTAAACATTCGTTACCAGTTACCAGAACAATACATATAGTTTTTATCTTAGATAAGTAAATGCTACTACTACGTTGTACCCACCGAGGCTGATTTTATTTTATTTTATCTCATGTTCCAAATTTTTACATGTTCCCATGTTCAATATAATTTGCATCATACAAACATACACTCGAAAAACAACCCTCCTTCTTGCGCAGTCGGGTAAGAATCATGGAAATTACATGGTTGTAGAATAAAAACAAATAATTTCAAAATTTAAAGGAGGGATAAATATAATGTTCATAGGACTGTTTTCCTATGTAGATTCTTATGTTTCAGTTTATCAACCGACTTTAAAAAGGAGGAAGATCTCAATTCGTCCGTATGTTTTTTTTTTTTTACATTTTGAAGTTGGTGCCGAATAACCATAAAGACTAGGTACTATTTCATGGCACCAACTTCAAAATGTTTAATTTGTTTTTGTTATTCTAGGTAAATTAATTATTGCTTTTTAATTGCTTTGTATTTATTTTAGAAGTCGGTAATATTTTTTTGTAAAAAAGTTTTTATTAAAAAACTAGCGGACGCTTCGCGGTTTTACCCGCGTATTTCCCGTTCCCGTGGGAAGACTTGAACAAAAAGTAGCCTATGTCACCCAGGGATAGTGTAGCTTCCCAACGGTGATAGATATTTTAAATCAGCCCAGTAGTTTGTAAGTTTATTCGTTACATACAAAAATACAAATCTTTTTTCTAATATTAGTTTAGATAAATAGCATCAGTAAAAAAATAATTTAAATAAATGTATAAAGCGACGAAATCAATCAGTGTAAATTAATTTCGATAAAACGATGTGTTTTCTCGAAATTAATTTATTTTCTAACCCTAAAGTGGTTAGTTACCCAATGCTCCCAAATATTGGAAGTAAGAATATTACGGGCAGGTGGTTTTAATTAAATCAGGAAGCTATGGAACCACTAACCAAATTACGGATATTCTAATATTGGCAAAATAGACATTTTCCTTACTAAGGGTGGATTCGACCAAAACGAAATTTATACACGAGTAACTTCCAGATATAATCTATTATATGATCTTATTCTTGACTAGCTGTCCCGCGCAACTTCGTATGCGTAAATTTTCCCCGTTTTTGCAACATTTCTCGTCGCTACTCTGCTCCTATTAGTCGTAGCGCAATGTTATATAGCCTATAGCCTTCCTCGATAAATGGGCTATCCAACAAAAAAGAATTATTAAAATCGGTCCCGTACTTTTTGAGTTTATTCGTTACATACAAAAATACAAATCTTTCCTCTTTATAATATTAGTGTAGACTAGCTGTGCCCGCGACTTCGTTCGCGTGGAAGTTGGGTTTATATTAAGGTAGTTTATGTTACAATTTAACTTCTGTGTAAAGCACAATGATCTGTGGCATCTATGGATATTAGGGCCTAGCTCTAATCAGGGCCCGACCTATGGCAAGGCAAGCCAAGCAAATGCCCAGTGCAGCAAAATGAAGGGCGACAAAGTTTATGGCGCCAGACGGTTAGAAGACAAATTATAATAGTATTTTACCAAAATGATTTGCATTACATCAAATATTACTGTTATCGGTTTCGGGTTAAATGAAGCCCGAAACCGCCCAAGTACTCGCGCGAAATAGGGCTAGTGTGAGATAAGTTTTTAAAAAAATATCCTGTTTTTAAAACATTGCATTCCCGCGGTACTGTGATGCGTTTTCAAACAAACAGACAACATTCAAACGTTTCTAAAAGATATACTGAATTAGTATATCTTTTAGAAACGTTTAGTTTAAATACTAAACTTATTTCTTTATAATGTCTACATTGGTGAATTAAAAAATAGGTGTGTCAACCTGTCGTAGCCGAGGATAGAACAAAGTGGCGTGCAATTAGAGAGGCCTATGTCCAGCAGTGGACTGCGATAGGCTGATGATGATGAACCTGTCGTTAATTAAGATCACCATAAATTCATATCCCTCTACGTAAGAATTTCAGATTTATTTTTTAAATCAATTTACCTGATTCTGTTTCATTTGTATTTAAACGCCATCTATTTTCAAAACTGGATAAGTTTATTTTAATACTTGATGACTTTAAATTAAATTATACTTAAACTATCATGCATATTAAACGTAGGTAAGCAAGGTATTTAACCTAAAATTATTCACGCGATTAAGACCCGTAATATATATATATATATTCATAAGTAATAGCTGTGCCCGCGACTTCGTTCGCGTGAAAGTCGGGTTTAAATTAAAGTAGTTTAGGTAACGAAATAACTTCTGTGTAAATATGTTGGAAACAGTCCTGTTGACTAAATACTTACTAAATAAAAATTGATCTGTTCTATTCTTTTAGATAGTTAGTTTGGTGTGCGGCTTAAGAAGTGGGTTTTCTGTTGTTTTTGTTTCATTCTTTCAACGTTATACCTACCTACTTATTACCTAATAATTTTTAATAGAATTTGTACGAAAATGTTGTTACTTCTCATGTGATCGTAAACTTGTAAAGCCTAAGTACTTAACTGTGATAGTTTTCCTTATAATTTTAGTATTTATACTACTACCCTGAATTTTTTCACATACCCAACATCAACCATTTAGCTGGCAGGGGGACACTTGACTCTAACAAAAATGTTCACTATAAAGCCTAATATTATACACAAAGGAATCCTTAAATCTAAAAATAGTCTTCACAAACCCTAAACGCTTTTTAAAAGACCTATCTAATGATACCACACACGATGGGGTAGGTAGGTGAGAAAAAAAATCACATCCCCACTTTAATATGTAAAGTGGGGATGTGATTTTTTTTCACATTGCCACTTTACATATAAGAGAGGTACCCTTAAAAAAATAATGATTTTCAAGATTTTGTTCTTTCACTTTATCGGCGTTAGTAATTTATTCATGCAAAAGTTGCAACCTTAGCACTAACAGTCTCTGAGCTAAGCTGCGGACGGACGGCCATAAGGGAACTATAAGGGTTCTGTTTTGTCATTTTGGCTAAAAATGGGGTGTATTTCATATAGTGTTACAACGCAATACTAATAATAAAACTGCTGTTACACTTTAGTAAGCAAACACAGAGCGTGTCATGTGTGTCATGCCCGCGAAAATGTCAGATATCCCTAAAGGTACGGTTGACAAACAACGACCCCCCTCCTCCCGTCACCCGAACTACTCACACTTGAACGATGTTGAGCCATTCATTATCGTTGAATTGATGAACACGTATTCTCCAACCATAACCCCAAAACATGATCCTCGATGCACCTGTGTGATGCGTGGTCAAACAAACGGACAGACAGACAAACATTTCTAAAAATCATAGCAATGTGTTTCTTTTTAAAACTTCTTTTACTAAGGTATAGAACATTATTGAATACAACGCCATCTACTTTCAAGAATGTTGCCGTTGTTTTGTTGTTCACAATTTGATTTCATAGATGGCGCTACATGTACTTTTTTTACGTGTGTAATGTCTTTTTTTTTTAACGAACACATCATTTCTGGAAAATGTCGAATACTTTTTAACTATAATGTAATATTGTTTTTCATTTCTACTACGATTAATTGATTACTCTCAGCAGTGCATGCAATACCTATAATTAATTGCATAATTTACTTGATTTTTAATATAAAAAGTAATAACCAAAGTAAATAAGTTACCTACGGTCGAAAAAATAACTAAAACATTCAGAAAAATATTAAAAAAGGATAAAGACAATTTAAATAAATACAAAAAGAACATATTCAGACATCAGATTCGAGCCTGGAACTTCGTCGTCAAAGTCCGCTAGCATAGCTTCGAGGCTATACTATTAGCTACTTAACACGTCAAAATAACTGTTCTTATGAAACTTAAAAATGTTGTGTTTAGCTCCTTTTAGTTTTAGCGTGAAGTTATGCATTCCACGGGTTACAATTATAGATAATGTCTAATTGTGGAATTTTTTGTGATAAACCATTATGGTGCGACAAAAAATACGTTGCTACTCGTTCCCCATAGACGTTAGCGTAATGATTCATAGTGTAAATAATGTCCTATAGTATTTACTATAAAACTGCAAATTTTCATAAAGATCCGTCAAGTAGTTACTGTTTTATAACGAAAAATAGCTACAGACATTATCCCTTACTGCTTAGCTCCTATGGGAAAAAGCGTGATAATTTATAGCCTAAATGTTAATCTGCATCTATTAGATTGCACGTGCAAAATTTCAACCGAATCTGTACGGTAGTTTTTGCGTGATGCGTGTTCAAACAAACAGACAGACAGACAGACAGACAGACAGACAGACAGACAGACATTTCTAAAAATGCAGCAAAGTGTTTAAATACTCTTTTCGAACATTTCCTAATTTTTTTTTTCACTAAGTTCGGCCATGTACAGACACGTGAAATTTACAGTTTTATTATATGTATAGACTAGCTGTGCCCGCGACTTCGTTCGCGTGGAAGTTGGGTTTATATTAAGGTAGTTTATGTTACAATTTAACTTCTGTGTAAAACATATTGGAAACATGCTTCACAATGCTCTGTGGCATCTATGGATATTAGGGCCTAGCTCTAATCAGGGCCCGACCTATGGCAAGGCAAGCCAAGCAAATGCCCAGTGCAGCAAAATGAAGGGCGACAAAGTTTATGGCGCCAGACGGTTAGAAGACAAATTATAATAGTATTTTACCAAAATGATTTGCATCACATCAAATATTACTATTATCGGTTTCGGGTTAAACGAAGCCCGAAACCGCCCAAGTACTCGCGCGAAATAGGGCTAGTGTGAGATAAGTTTTAAAAAAAAATATCCTGTTTTTAAAACATTGCATTCCCGCGGTACTGTGATGCGTGTTCAAACAAACAGACAGAATTCAAACGTTTCTAAAAGATATACTGAATTAGTTTATCTTTTAGAAACGTTTAGTTTAAATACTAAACTTATTTCTTTATAATGTCTACATTGGTGAATTAAAAAACAGGTGTGTCAACCTGTCGTAGCCGAGGATAGAATAAAGTGGCGTGCAATTAGAGAGGCCTATGTCCAGCAGTGGACTGCGATAGGCTGATGATGATGATGATGATGAACCTGTCGTTAATTAAGATCATCATAAATTCATATCCATCTAGGTAAGAATTTCAGATTTATTTTTTAAATCAATTTACCTGATTCTGTTTCATTTGTATTTAAACGCCATCTATTTTCAAAACTGGATAAGTTTATTTTAATATTTGATGACTTTAAATTAAATTATACTTAAACTATCATGCATATTAAACGTAGGTAAGCAAGGTATTTAACCTAAAATTATTCTCGCGATTAAGACCCGTAATATATATATATTCATAATAGCTGTGCCCGCGACTTCGTTCGCGTGAAAGTCTGGTTTAAATTAAGGTAGTTTAGGTAACGAAATAACTTCTGTGTAAATATGTTGGAAACAGTCCTGTTGAATCAATACTTACTAAATAAAAATCGATCTGTTCTATTCTTTTAGATAGTTAGTTTGGTGTGCGGCTTAAGAAGTGGGTTTTCTGTTATTTTTGTTTCATTCTTTCAACGTTATACCTACTTATTACCTAATAATTTTTAATAGAATTTGTACGAAAATGTTGTTACTTCTCATGTGATCGTAAACTTGTAAAGCCTAAGTACTTAACTGTGATAGTTTTCCTTATAATTTTAGTATTTATACTACTACCCTGAATTTTTTCACATACCCAAAATCAACCATTTAGCTGGCAGGGGGACACTTGACTCTAACAAAAATGTTCACTATAAAGCCTAATATTATACACAAAGGAATCCTTAAATCTAAAAATAGTCTTCACAAACCCTAAACTCTTTTTAAAAGACCTATCTAATGATACCACACACGATGGGGTAGGTAGGTGAGAAAAAAATCACATCTCCACTTTACATATAAGAGAGGTACCCTTAAAAAAATAATGATTTTCAAGATTTTGTTCTTTCACTTTATCGGCGTTAGTAATTTATTCATGCAAAAGTTGCAACCTTCTAGCACTAACAGTCTCTGAGCTAAGCTGCGGACGGACGGACATAAGGGAACTATAAGGGTTCTGTTTTGCCATTTTGGCTAAAAATGGGGTGTATTTCATATAGTGTTACAACGCAATACTAATAATAAAACTGCTGTAACACTTTAGTAAGCAAACACAGAGCGTGTCATGTGTGTCATGCCCGCGAAAATGTCAGATATCCCTAAAGGTACGGTTGACAAACAACGACCCCCCTCCTCCCGTCACCCGAACTACTCACACTTGACCGATGTTGAGCCATTCATTATCGTTGAATTGATGAACACGTAATCTCCAACCATAACCCCAAAACATGATCCTCGATGCACCTGTGTGATGCGTGGTCAAACAAACGGACAGACAGACAAACATTTCTAAAAATCATAGCAATGTGTTTCTTTTTAAAACTTCTTTTACTAAGTATAGAACGTTATTGAATACAACGCCATCTACTTTCAAGAATGTTGCCACTCAGCATCTCAAGCACCTATACCCTAATAAATGTTTTCACAAATAAGGAATTATTTGATCACGGTGAACAATTTGATTTCTTAGATGGCGCTACATGTTTTTTAGACGGACACATCATTTCTGGAAAATGTCGAATACTTTTTAATTATAATGTAATATTGTTTTTCATTTCTACTACGATTAATTAATTACTCTCAGCAGTGCATGCAATACCTATAATTAACTTACCTACGTGCATAATTTACTTGATTTTTAATATAAAAAAATAATAACCAAAGTAAATAAGTTACTTACGGTCGAAAAAATAACTAAAACGTCGAGAAAAATATTAAAAAAGGATAAAGACAATTTAAAAAAAATACAAAAAAAATATAATCAGACACCGGATTCGAGCCCGGGACTTCGTCGTCAAAGTCCGCTAGCATAGCTTCGAGGCTATACTGTTCGCTACTTGCCACGTCAAAATAACTGTTCTTATGAAACTTAACAATGTTGTGTTTAGCTCCTTTTAGTTTTAGCGTGAAGTTATGTATTCCATGGGTTACAATTATAGATAATGTCTAAATGTGGAAAATTTTGTGATAAACCATTATGGTGCGACAAAAAATACGTTGCTACTCGTTCCCCATAGACGTTAGCGTAATGATTCATAGTGTAAATAATGTCCTATAGTATTTACTATAAAACTGCAAATTTTCATAAAGATCCGTCTAGTAGTTACTGTTTTATAACGAAAAATAGCTACAGACATTATCCCTTACTGCTTAGCTCCTATGGGAAAAAGCGTGATAATTTATAGCCTAAATGTTAATCTGCATCTATTAGATTGCACGTGCAAAATTTCAACCGAATCTGTACGGTAGTTTTTGCGTGATGCGTGTTCAAACAAACAGACAGACAGACATTTTTAAAAATGCAGCAAAGTGTTTGAATACTCTTTTCGAACATTTCCTCATATTTTTTTTCACTAAGTTCGGCCATGTACAGACACGTGAAATTTACAGTTTTATTATATGTATAGATAGTGTAGATGTAGATTAAATCAATAGAGGTTTTTACATGCAATCTACCGTATGATGACCGTATGTCTATACTTAGATTGTCTATGCGCGAATAGCAAAGTGAATGATAGACGAATGTAATACCCGGCAATCGTTGTTCTATTAAGGATGTTCATGTCAACTCGCATATATGTACTTACATAGTTGTGCAATAAATATATCTTTTTATCGCTTTTGTCGTATTGTGTGGGACAGGACCTGTCAAAGTTGGTTCGTCTGTTGGTCTGTTGTACCTACTTGTATTTTTCGTGTGATTTTTTGGGTTTAGCAAGTTTTGTTTTTAGAAATAAGTATTAAATGCACTCATTTTAATAAACGTATAAACCGGATCGCAAAATTACTATCATCGTAGTAGGTATTCAAATAAATTAGTTTTTTATTATCCACCTTGGACGTATAGTTATAACTTCTTCATCACTATCACTTTCTTCAATCAAATCGTTTAGACGTTGCATTTTAATATTTTGTATTAAATTAATTCCTTGCGTGTGTAGAGTTCAAAAAACCGGGCAAGTGCATATCGGGCCGTGCGCAATGTAGGGTTCCGTAGTCCCCACCCCTCCGTCCGAATGCAGCTTGTGAAGTTGGTTTTCTGTTGTTTTTGTTTTATACTTACAACGTTATACCTACTTAATAAAAACATTTCAATGAAATTTGTACGAAATTTTGTTACTTCTCATTTGATCAGCTGTTACTCGTAAAGTTGTAAAGCTTTCTTAGCTGTGATAGTTTTTCTTTTAATTTCACTACATATACTACTACCGTGATTTTTTTCACATACTCAACATCAATCATTTAGCTGGCAAGGGGGGGGGGAGGCACTTGACTTTCAAAAAACTCTTTTAAAAATTGCACTTTTAATCTTAATATTTCACAAAATTATCCCTAAATCTAAAAATAATCTTCCCAACTCCTAAACGTTTTTAAAAAACCTATCTAACGAGACTCCACACGATGAGAAAAAATCACATCCCCACTTTACATATAGGGGGATATACCAAAATAAAAAATGTTTTTCAAGATTTTATTCTTTCATTTTGTTGGCGTCCTTCTAGCACTAACAGGCTCTGAGCAAAGTTGCGGAGGGACGGACAAACGAACATGGCGAAACTATAAGGGTTCCGTTTTGCAATTTTGGCTACGGAACCCTAAAAATGTCGGTTTGAGACGACATTACAATATTCTTAGAATAGTTCTTTATTCCGTGACAAGCGGTGGTATAATAATTATTCCCGAATAGGGCCACTATTCATACCCCCGTATTTATAAACGAGTAATAGCAGTTACTTAAGTAAAAGTAATTACTTAAGTAACAGTTTCTATTTTATAGTCAAGAAAATGAGTGAAGTAAGAAACGTCAAACGTTAGAATACTTAGCCAAGCAATAGTCACCGATATCGTTACTTGAGTAATAGCTTTAATTAAGAATTTTATGGAGAGGTTATTTTTCTTAATAGATATTTTAAAAATATGTAAGGTTTGGAAAATAAAAACAATTTATTTGGCGCTATGCCAGCCAGTGGGTAAATAATACAATAATAATATAACATTTATTTTAGTCATCTTTGGCCCACAGAAATCTATACCTTGCCGACTAACATACTTGTCAGTATAATACAATAGTGAAGTGCTAGTAAAAGTAAATACAACTTAAAACCACTTTATATTAAAACTATATCAGTAGGTACGCTTCACTCCCTCATAAGTACCATGCGTCGCGACTCCAGAATCTGCACCCTCGTCTTGTAGCGGAACTTCTGGTACGTGCCGGCGCGAGATATACACCGGCGTGTTCACAGAGTTCCCTTAGCTTAGCCGCAGCGGTTCTTGATGGTTGGCTGTCGGCGCTTCTTTCCTTGCACCGTTACAAAACCATCTTTTGTATCTTCTTTATCTCTGTTCGTTGTACTATCCGGGTAATGCTTGAAAGGGGGCTTCTAGCTACACTGACAAAATCTATTGATTGTGGTACTTGAGATTTCACCGGGACAAGCAATGCAGTCGACACAACGGGGTGGCTGACCCGGCCTTAGGCTTGCGGGCTTTCAACCATTATAAAATACACCGGTGCCCGTATTTAACCAACAAAACTTCCTTTAAATAAAACAGTAAAACACAGGTGATGTCTTCAGTGATTAACATTTCATTTCAAATAAATTATTTAAAATATTGTTATAACAATAACTTTTATAATTAATTATCTCTCTTAAATTCGAGAATCTATAAATCAATAAATAATAATTAATATTAGTGACATTTCTAGGGCGACGTCAAGCGAGTTTTATGACGCTAAATTAAAAATAAGTTCTTCAAAAATACTTTATATACGTGTGACGGACAATTTCATTTGGTAGCATTACTATTCTATTATGTTGCATTTCGTTACATTCAGAAAACTAAAATTGAAGAATATCGATAAAATCTAAATTTGGTCAGATTAATTTCTGTATTATTAATTTTTAAAGTTTTAAAATTTTTAGCTATTTTAGTTTGTCGTAATATATTTTTGGCTCTCTATTTTGCAACTTTAATAAAATCTTGTTTATGTAAAGGAACGTTTTTCGCGGCTCACCGGTTACTAAGCAATAAGTAATACTTGGTTACTTTGCTCAAGTAAGTAACGAATATTTCTCGTCTATAAAATAGGTTTTTCTAAGTAATTACTTTAAGAACTAGCCGTGTCTCAATGAAGTAATGGCTAAGTAATAAGTAATTACTCGTTTATAAATACGGGTGTTAGTATTGTGCACGGTAGAACATGAAATTCATTTACTCTCGAATTAGTGGCTACTTATTCTAGGAATAAACTTTACTCTCGTTTGGTCGAACCGGCCCTAAGAAGTAACAATGCTAATATTATTTAGAGACGCGGGCCTATCACTAGATTTTTTTTATCGCAAGAAATAATGGAGAAATGTTTACTGTAGAAAACTGCAAAAGCAATAAAGCAGAATAATTTGATTTTATTTAAATAATACATTATTTAGATACTAATTTTATAATTATAATTAATTAATTTAATTTTAAATATTTTTTTTATAAATTATATGTAGTTTTTATTTAATTTTATTTTTAAACCTAATAATAATAATAATGGCTCCTTATCCGATGTCAGTTACGGTAGCCAATCTCTTTAGAGACCAATCAACAACGCAGGAGATCATTATTATAGTGCACATACACAAGTGCACTCCCCAGTCCCTCACTCTCATAATGCAATGGGACGGAAATCCGACTCGACCGGAGAGCAGGAACAGGGCGCAGGACCGACGGCTTAACGTGCTCTCCAAAGCACAGAGGGTAGGATTTTTTTCAAAAACGAACACCCATGTGTGGACCGACAGTGGTAACGTGGCTTAACCTCGAAGACATCTCTATCTTCTCGGTCGCCACTGAGTCAGGGACCCTCAATCCTAATATATAAACGCAAATTTGTGAGGATGGATGGATGTTTAATATTCCTTCATGCAAAAAATAAGAATAGATTTTAGTGAAACTTTAAAAAGTTGTAGTTTATACAGGGTGTAACAGAGAGTGTGGTCAAATTTCAGCAGCGGATAGGGTATGTTATCAATATTGCACCTACCATGATACCATAGCTGGTTGCATTATTATTTCATAGTTATAGCATATTCTTTTTGTCAAAATTCAGTAGTGAAAGGCGCATGGCTGGCAAGAATTATACCTCCCTTGTTACGAAAAACGATTAGATTTTTTAAGTCATACTTTTTTAAACACCTTTCTGTTACGCCCTGTATAGTATACAGGGTGATTTGTCATATACTAATATAACCTCCCGCTTGTGGCTTCTTCCAAAACTGATATTACAAAGTTATTTAGTGTTATGTAAACACTAAATAACTTTGTAATATCAGTTTTGGAAAATATTAACCCTTAATCACCTACAGACTATTTTACTGGAGTAAAGTCGTTGTTTATTGTGACTTAAGGGCCTTAACCTGACAAAGAAACATCGATTTTACTCCAGGGTCTCACAGATGTGTGGTAAAAGGTTGTGTGACAAAAGTAGTGGTGAAGGCTGGAACCTGAGCTGAACCAGTCCACCCGTGACCACGGTCGTTGCAATATAATCGAAACGACGGGCAATAAACAAAGGTATTTAGCCGTAAAATAAAATATTTACGCGATTAAGACCCGTAGCTTATAAAATCCTATAATGTGTACAAATCGCGAAAGTTTTTGAACATATAATAAGGATTCATTTATATTTTTTTTTCAAAAATGATATAGTGAAGTTTTTGGTGTAATGTAAAGAAGCCAAGTGCGGGAGGTTATTAGTATATTAAAAATTATTCATAACACCAAATCCATACTCCATACTTATATTATAAATGTGAAAGTAACTCTATCTGTCTGTCTGTCTGTTACGCTTTCACGCTCAAACAGCTTAACCGATTTAGATGAAATTTGGTATGGAGATAGTTTGAGTCCCGTGGAAGGACATACGATAGTTGTTATCGCGATAACCGACATACACGCGGGCGTAGCCGCCGGCGAAAGCTAGTAGGCTATAAAAATCAAACCTAAGGTGTTTGTCCTCCCAAATGGTGAGAAAGCGAGCGACTATAAACTCGCGCAAGACACGTACAATAGATGTAGATACCGTGTAAACAAAAGAGATACATATATTAATAGTTGATCGCTGATTGTTTAAACTGCCAGCGAGAACTCGCCCTATATTATATCTCTTTATTCTTGACGTTTTTTCAAGAAAACAATTAAGAGCAAGAGAAGAAGGTGGGAGAAGTGTCTAACGCGGACGAAATTGCGGACAAGAGTGCGACAGTAAAAAGGTTAAGGTGTCATATAATTAGTTTTTTTTTTAATTTTTTGACGTGATGACGTCTTACCTATAATAATAATAATAATATCTTGGGACAACTCGCACAGCGCTATCTGACCCCAAAATAAGCGGAGCTTGTACTGTGGAAATCAGACAACTGATAAACATACTTATATATTTCTAAATACATACATACATATTATAGATAAATAACACCCAGACACAGGATAAACCATCGTGCTCATCCCACAAAGTTTTATCCTGGGTGGGGATCGTACCTACGACCTCTTGCGTAGCAGTCGGATACACTCCCACCGCGCCACAGAGGACCGGTGATCGACATATGGTGGGTTTTCTTTTGTTTTTGTTTCATACTTACAATGTTATACCTACTTACTTAATAATAATTTTCAATAAAATTTGTACGAAAATTTTGTTACTTCTCATTTGATCAGCTGTTACTCGTAAACTTGTAAGGTCTACTTAGCTGTGATAGTTTTCCTTTTAATTTCAATATTCCGCGATTTTTTTCAAATTCTCAACAATAACTATTTAGCTGGCAGGGGGTGTCCCCCCTGCCAGCTAGATAGTTATTGTTGAGAACTTGACTCTTTATTACACTTTAAAACTTAATATTTCACAAAGGAATCCCTAAATCTAAAAATGGTCTTCACAAACCTGTTTTAAAAGACCTATCTAATGATACCTCACATGATGGGGTAGGGGAGAAAAAAAATCACTTTAAATTTTAAATTTTCACACCTTAAATTTTTTTTTTAAAGATTTTATTCTTTCACTTTGTTGGCGTTAGTAATACAGCCTTCTAGCACTAATAGTCTCTGAGCTAAGCTGCGGACGGACGGATATGGCGAAACTATAAGAGTTCCGTTTTGCCATTTTGGCTGCGGAACCCTAAAAAGAAACCAGTGTGTACATCGTCAGTTACATTATCTACCGGTCTTTTTCGAGAAGACCATAAAACTTACACCAAAACCTAACCATATATAGTTTCTGATATACCGTTCATATTGCTTTGTATAGATAGAATCGTAGTTTTCCCCTGTTTATCTTCCCCCTACGACCCAAAGGGTCAGTGTATTTGGGCCAAACCCGCACATAAATTATTATCACAGAACCGCCCAATGGGCCGAAGAGCCAGATTTCCTTGCGTATACCGACCTGAGTCTGCAAAGTTACCTTTTAGGTTTAATGCCCAAGGGAGTAACCGCAATGTTGATGTTATATAAATAAGCTTTTTGTTGACTACAAAAAGACGACAGAATTGTGGCTTATCAAATGTTTGTTTGTATATTAGCTGGATATTTTTTTTTTTTTCATATATAAGGTTATTTTTGTATAGTGTAAAGCTTAGACACCCAAACAAGATTTTTACTTCAAGACATCACATAAAACATGGAAAATAAAAAAAAATTGATAACTTGCAGAGTTGTCTTGTGTTCTTCGCGCTATCGTGCTAATTGTGTTCCGTAGTACATAATCCATGGTTATTATTGAAATATAAGTGACGATCACATTTCACATCATATTGTAAACAGGATTTAGACAATTAATTAATTAATTGAAAAATATAAAATGGTCCAAAAACTACCCCAATGGATTGCTTTACTAATTCTGAGCAAACTACTTTCAGGTTTTCGACAGGTCGACACAGAAATGTTGAATGAATTAATTAATTCTTGATTGTACACACTAAGATGATAACATAAATATTACAAAATGCTTAATAACTATGTATACAAAGGCGAGCTTAACGGCGTTGTATACACGAAAGGAAAAAAAAGTAAACGAGATTAAAATTAATAAGCGCTGCATCTGACGGGAACTAGTACGTACTATGAAGTCGCAGGCGGATGAATGAGTCAGGACTTTCGTTTTTAGGGTTCCGTACTAAACAAGGAACCTTTATAGTTTCTTTATGTCTTTCCGTCTGTTTGTCCCCAGGTTAGCTCAGAGACCCTTAGTACTAGAAAGCTGTAATTAGGCATATACATATAAGTTACGCCGACAATGTGGTAAAAAAAAACTGTGGCTTTATATTGGTAAAATAATTTTCAAAATCAGTTTAGTAGATCCAGAGATTTTACCCTACTACCTCACAAACTCAAACTTTCCATCTTTATAATATACTAATATTATCAAATATAGATTTAGGGGTTGTAAATACCATTTATCGATTTAGGGATATGTTTATTAAATATTAAGCCTTAAAGTGCTAATATTTGTCAGAGTTAAGTGTCCCTCTCCCCTGCTAATTAATGCAATTAAAACGAAAACTATCACAAGTTGCGACTAATAGCTAACCAAATGAGAAGTACAATAATTTTCTTACAAATTACATTATAACTACATAAAGGTATTTTAACGTTGTTTGTTAGTAAGTATGATGAGCAACTACGGAACCATACATTGTGCGTGGCGCCACATGCACTTGCCCGGTTTATTATTATACACCTTCATCTCGCTCTGTTTTGCACACAATGTAATACGATCTACCTTTTGAAATTGAGTCTCTATATACCTGTTGTGTTTACTTGAAATAAACAAGCCTTGTATTTAAAACCTTTAACAATACTGAATCCGATTTCACCGCGTCTATACCTTTCAAATTTTATTCTCCAAGTAAATTCCGTCTTTATTACTCTTTCGAGCACAGGATTAATGTGTCGCAAATAAATTTGTGCGACAAAGGCTGGTGATAATGACAGTAAGCTCACCACGATATAATCAAATTAATTGTAATATTTACAGCGTGTCAGGTTGAATAAATGGTGCGGAGGGTTATGTGCTGTTGCCTAACTTTCAACTCAATATAGGAGTGTAAAGTTTTAAAGTTTATGTCTGAACGAGTGCCTTTGTTTGTGAGTTCATTCCACATTAAGCAGGTTAAGTACGTTGAAGTGAAAATGGTCTGGCCACATCTAGACTGATGACTGTGACTTGGTAAATGTAAGGTAGGACCCCCTCCCAGTTGAAACAACGGTCTAAAAAAGGTCGCAGGGAAAGAGAGGATGCAGAGGCAGAGGACCGGGTGTTGTCGCGAAAATTGGGAAAGATCCAGAACCTAGACCGATATAGGTGAATAAGACAATTTCAAATATGTATAACACTTAGCGGGTCACTTATAAAGACAAGCGTTTGGCAAATCACCTCCCATCTTGGCTTCTTTACATTACACCAAATAACTTCATAACCCGTGAAGGGTTATGAAGTTATTTGGTTCACCTATTTTTGTCATACAATCATTTACTACAAATCTGAGAGATGCTGAAGTAAAATCGATGTTTCTTTGTCAGGTTGAGGGCCAAACCTCACAATATACACGATTTTACTCCAGTAAAATATTTTGTAGGAGATTAAGCTCATAACTCCAAAAACAAGTGGTAGCTGATTAAGGGTTAATTTAATAATTATTTGTCAAAACTGATATTACAACGTTGTTTGTATATGTATATCCAAAGTTAAAAAAATACAAACTCTTAATAAAGAAGTTATGAATTGTTTTGCTAAAAATCAGAAAATTACAATTTCTGAAAACTGTGCTGTTTTCAGATACAGTATCTTGTTATGACATGGCAAAGGACGGGCAGCAGCGTCCTGTACGTACTTAGAAACCTTACGCCAACACGCTCGCCAAGCGTGGCGATTATGGCAAATACACCCAGGATCTAATAAGTAGGTTCTACTGGGAAGACCCGTGCCCAGCAGTGGGCCATCATTTGGGTTGATATGAAATTAGGATACGCACAGGAAATGCGACTCCTTAGAAAGTGCAATGGTCAACAACCATTACGATAAAATAATGATGCGGAAGCCATTCAACGGTCCAATGATATTAATATCAAGTTGGGTGTAGTGACGTAGTTATCTAAATTCTACTAACTTCGGAAACTAATGGCGTTGTGCCAACCCTGTTCCGAAGGTAGAAACTTGATAGTGTTGCCCAAATGTTTGCCAAATAAATGATTTAATTAGCACGTAAAATGATTTAAAGCGTATGCAGAAATGTAACTGTTTGTTATTTATATATTACTAGCTTTCGCAAGCGGCTCCGCCCGCGTGGGTGTCGGTTATCGCAATAAAAACTATCTTATGTCCTTCCCCGGGACTCAATCTATCTCCATACCAAATTTCATCTAAATCGGTTTAGCTGTTCGAGCGTGAAAGCGTAACAGACAGACCGAGTTACTTTCACATTTATAATATTAGTATGGATTGATTGTGTAGTATTAAAGCCGGGTAAAATAGTATTAAATAGGCATGTGCAGCATGTAGAGCCCTTTCAGAAGTGGCATAAATGATCATTGAATGGAATGACAACTCGTCGTTGCCCGCGAAAACAATAATTTTCAGCTAATTATAATTTTATTAAGTACCAATAATTAACTATTATATGGATTAAAATTATAGTTAAGCTTAATCTACTTGCCTACACCAGTCACCAGCCTCCCTGGTGTTACTATACTACGTATTCTATTAAATAACATGGGGCATTATAGCTCTCAAAGGGATATATGGATTCGAATACAGCCTGACTATTTAATGTTATATGTTTAACGTGTGTGAGTCCGAGTATATGAGTGAGTCTGATTGTTTGCGCCGTCGTAGTTCTGAAAACCAAAAGAGTGGACTAATTAGGTTCCGTAGCCAAAATTGCAAAATGGAACCCTTATAGTTGCCGCACCTTCGATCAGAGACTGTTACGTACGCCGACAAAGTGAAAGAATAAAATCTTGAAAAACATTTTTCGAGGGTACCCCTATATGTAAAGTGGGGATGTGACTATGGAACTCTACATTGTGTGTGGCCCGACATGCACTTGTCCGGTTATTTTTCATTAGAAAGCCAGTTTCATCAGGATGATCTTTAATTTTGTTTGTACAGAAGCCTATGCGAAAAGAAAGAATATATATTTAGTGTGTAGTTTAATCAGAAATCTGTAAAAAAAAACAAAAAGTGTCATGGAGTAAAAAGTAACACAACAATTTGTTAAAAATATTCTATCGATCTTTTCTAAGCTCCTAAAAGAGAAAATTTTACAAGAGGTATACCTATTGTAAAAGTTTTCTCATAGTCAACTTCTTCTTTTAAAATGGGTATAACAATATTACGTAATACAATGTTTCGTTTAAAGTTCAATTCTTTTCCTATTTAATCGGGAACATAAAACGCCCAAATAAATCATGACCAACGTTAAAATATAAAACTGTCTAATGGATAAACCGCATTACTTTTATCCATTAAGCTTTTGTGAAATAAAACACAAAGCGATGAGGATTTTGTACAATCTATACCTTATAATTTTATAAGCATATGTTCCGATGACGAGTGCTTCACGCACTGTTACCATGTGGAAACTGAACAATGTAGTAGAAGTTGTAACCGCGTGTTAGCTCAACGTTAGTGACCTGAACGTAGGTAGAATTGTAAAAAAATGTGGCTTTGTCAAAAACTACTTTATTTCTTCCCATGGCCCCGTCCGTAAAAAGTATCGTAAGTCAATCCACTGGCTTCAAGAAAACTCTACACCAAATTACATCAAAATCTTTCTCTTTTTCTTATTTTTTTAAAAGATAACAAGCAATGTGGCAGATTTTAGTCTCACATTACTAGCAATCCTATTAACCCCTCCAGCTGAGATCAATGGCTTGTGTTAGGAGTGGGTTCACGTCGGTAGTATAATGGGGAGGATTCGAACCCGAGACCTCACGATTGCGAGACCGATGCCTGAACCATTAGGCTACTGCCGCTTACCGATTCTAGTATATAGAAAGAAAGAAAATACAATTACTGTCTCAGATACAGACACGGTTCGGTTTAGACATATATAGAGTTACTTTCGCGTTTATATATGTATAGGTATGTATGATAATACTGTCAAGAAAGCATATGATACCATCCAGTGATCCATATTAGCGGGAATGCCGCCCAGCAAGCTCAGCTTGATTGATTAAAAATATCATATCTATTTCAAAAGGGCAGCTGCAAATGCAAACCGACGTGGGACCGCGAAATCCGAGATACAAACATACGAGTACAAATCATTTTCCAGGCGGTTGAGCGTACAATAATATTAAGCCAACTTCACCATCAAGATAATTACGATGTTCCATTATGTTGATCTTGCATGATGCGGGGCAATATTGTATTATGTTACACGTACGACTGGTATGATAAATATATATGGTGGGATATGATAAATATATCTTTGTATATTATTTTTTTCAATCATATTTAAAGTGAACAACCACGAGTTTAAAGTGACGCTATGCAATGTACTATTACGATATTACGATATACACAGACCATAAGTAAGTCACGCTTGCAAGTCTTGATTTTTTGTTAATATTAGTTTTAACATAATGTTTTGTTTGACATCATTGCATATATATTGTAGCTTGAAACATAAAATTTGAAAAGAAGTAAGGATTTTTGTTGTATAATTGTTTGTTCGTGATTTTCTGAAAGAGTTCTAACCCGACTTTATTGGAGACTAGCTGTCCCGCGCAACTTCGTCTGCGTAAATTTTCCCCGTTATTAAAACATTTCTCATTGTTGCTCCGCTCCTATTAGTCGTAGCGCGATGTTATATAGCCTATAGCCTTTCTCGATAAATGGGCTATCCAACAAAAAACTATTTTTTCAAATCGGACCAGTAGTTCCTGAGATTAGCGAACACAGTTAACAAACAAACAAACTCTTCCGCTCTATAATATTAGTATAGAATAACGCATTTAAATGCGTATGTTTCTGGCAAAGCATTAATGTACAAAACGTTGTTTTAGATTATTAGACACCAGAGCAGATATTGTAAACTAAATAGGAGTAAATTCGATACATTTTTCATATTTATAAATCATCAGGTCTACCTTCCTATCATCGCAAGGTTCTCATTCATTAGATCGCTGCTCTGATATAAAGAAAACATAAATTCAAATCAAATATTCAAAGACTAACACCCTTTCAGTCGTAGCAATAACACAAGACCCTATAAATTTGCATTACAATAGATGATACAATCCACAATACATTACGTATTCCACATATATCTCAACAAAGGGTTACAAATAGAAACTATTTTTCTACGGTGGTGTTGGGCAACAATTTTCTCGCAAGCCGTAGCGATCGAATGGCAGGAAATAGGTTCATTGCAATATCGAGAAGCGATTGGACAACGTCTTATCTTCAATGTGTATGTAACAATTATACCTAAATATGAATTTAAATAACTTTAAGCAATATTTTGTTATGTGTAAAACGCCTATCAATTTATAAATAAATAAATATTATCTGACCCGCGCAACTTCGTCTGCGTCAATTTGGAACGTTTTGAAACATTTTCCATTGATGCTCCGCACCTATTAGTCATAGCGTGTTATTATATATCCTATGCCTAGCCAGCCTTTCTGGATAAATGGGCTAATTACCAGTAAAATAAATTTTCAATTTGGACCAGTAGTTCCTGAGATTATCACGTTCAAACAAAGAAACAAACAAACTCTTTAACTTTATAATATTAGTATAGATTCTGTAAAATATCAGCCTGCTAGAGGGCTCTTTTAGACGTTACGCTTTTGTTTTAAATAAGTTTTATCGATAGAGCCGTTTAAAGTTAGAACAGTGCAGACTCCGAAAAAATCTAGACCTTTGGTAACAATTACTAACGGTAACGGCTTTTGAAATTTCGGGATTTTTACAAATTCATATTAATATTATAAATGTAAAGTAACTCTGTCTGTCTATTATCTTTTCACGCTTAAACCACTGAACCGATTTCGATAAAATTTGGTATGAAGATAGTTTAAGACCCAGGGAAGGAATTGGCGAATTTTGCGAGCCCTTTCCCTCTCTCTGGAGGGATATCGTGAGAGAAGGACAAAGAATAGTTTTTGTCCCGATAAGGCGGCGTCCATAAATTACGTGAGGTAATTTTAGCGGATCTTGGACAATAAATGTAAAAATTATTACGAAAAAAAATTACTTAATTTAATTCAGTTTTAGATTGTTTTTTTTTCAAAAAAAATTACGTGAGATTTGCTAAGACTCCCTGCCCCAAAGTGAGATTTGTTGAAAATCTGCTCGACCGCCCCCTCTTTCTCCTAAACACGTAATTAATGGACGCCGCCTAACCGATACCCACACGTGCGGCGAGCTAGTATTATATAAAATTATCGAGATTTGAGAAATATTTAAAGGTACCTTTTATTTACCCGACGTTTCGATTGGATTACACCTATTGCGCCGTCACCCGTCCTTTTAATATTTCACACGATTCTCGATACCTAAATCTTATGTACTTCTTGGGTATTCAACGCACTTTACACAACAGTATTAATTTTGTCTATCAAGTATTAATGACAATGACAATGTTGGTCACATGTCACAGTAAACTACATTTCAGAACTTTAGACAATGACATCATAAAAGCTTGAAATAGTTTCCAAACAACATAAACCGTTACAGGCAGTTCCATAAAGGTGTAATTACTTTTGTGACGAGTTTCAACGTTACTTAGTCCCCACATCGATCAACTGTCCACTACGTAACAAAGTTGTTATAATGGAGTTGTTGGGAAGAAAGAAAAATAGTTGTTTGATTTATTACTACACTTTTAAACCCCTATCTAAAAAGATGGATGTTTCAAGTTTGAAGCCTATTGTTATCTCTCAGCTTGTGTGTTTTAACCCTTAAGTAAAAAGCACCTCCTTTTGCGTTTGTTATAATATGTTAAATGTGCGTATAAGTGTTATGTAAAAAAGCCACGAACGGGACGTTATTAATATTTTACAAATCACCTTCTATAATCATTTTTTTTATCTCACTATCTCATCTTTCAGGGTTCTTATTATAAGTGTGTCATGTCACATCTCTCTCTCTCTCTCTCTCTCTCTCTCTCTCTCTGTGTGTGTGTGTGTGTGTGTGTTTGTGCGTGTGTGTGCGAGTATGAAATACTGTAAAACATTGTGTTGTTGGCTTGGACGTATTATTGCGTGATTACCGTGTGATTAAAGTTTTATTTATTTGAGGTCGTCCAACAATAATTACTCTAGTTTGTAGGTTTACTTATGGTTTACTAAAACATCTTAACTTTGTTAAATGTAATGGTTATGCCATTAGTGTGGATATTCAGTTGGATAATAATTATGTAGGTCAGATATGTGATATGTTGATAATTAATAATACGTTGAAAACCTTTAGTAAAGATGTAGTTTTGTGTGTTTATGTAAACTGCATCGCGCAATTTCATTTGCGTCAATTTTCCCCGTTTTTGCTACATTTTTCATTGCTGCTGCTCCTATTGGTCCTAGCGTGATGTGATATAGTGTTCCTCGATAAACGGGCTATCCAACAGTAAAATAATTTATGAATTCAAATAATTGGTTCCTGAGATTATCGAGTTTAAACAAACAAACAAACTCTTCAGCTTTATAATATTAGTATAGATTAAGATAGTTAACTTTCTCCCGCGACTCCGCCTGGATGTGATATATGATTTCAGGAAACGACATTCGATTTCGACGAGCCGCATTCTGAAAGTAGTAACAAATAACTGTAAAGGTAAGATATTACACTAACCTTTAAATGTGTGTACTCTCGAGTTGGACATTACATGCCACAGCTGAGGGTCGCCAGCAGACGGGGCTAAAACTAGATGCTGTCCTGAAGGCGCCAGCTGAAGTAATCTTGCGCCGGCGCCGGGCGTAGATCCCCCGACTGACACCACGCGAACTGTTGATGCTATTGGCGGTTGGAGCCTATGAAAAAAAAAACGGGTTGAATTCCGGGAGTGCAAGTGAAAACTTGAACATTAAGTTGTGCATTTTTGAATATTTTGGAATGGTTAGGGTAATTTCGCACGTATTGCTTTATTTGTCAGTATAAAAATGCTAACATTTATGTGGTTAATACAATATTCATCTATTGTGCTATCGTACACAAACGTAAACAGCAGGAGCAAGCATACATTTTCGCCGCGAAGTAGAAAGAGAGGGGGATATTACTTCCCCTCCTACGCCGCGTCGGCGGTCTACTCTCCCTCCGTTTTATGAATTTTCGATCAGGTCACGTGTCCTGACGCGAGTGTCCTGACGCTAGGTTAACATTACCCATCCCAAATGTGCACAACGTCGGTAAAGAATTTTTCACTTCAATAAAATTAAATCAATAGGGCAGTAGGTAGAGGCTTTTTCAAGTTGAATGATGCAAAAGACACAAGAAGACTCGTGAGCCGTAACAGGAGTGTCTTATAGTGATTGATCAACTTGAATTCATTTAACACATTTTAACTACACTAACTTCGAAGCTAAGCTGAGCTTGTTTAAACTCGACTAGAGTTTTTGTTTCTATACACAATGAATAATGGCACAGGAGAAGTAGATATTTGTTAAATTACGAGTATATCCAGTGACAATAGCAACAATTATATATATTTTCTACAACATCATTTAATTACTACGGCCTCCTTGATTGTGTGGATCAAAAGCTTGGACTTATATAAAAGCAATAGTACAATATTATATATTCTAGTCTTTAAATATAAGCATCTATTCATAACATGCTGTCGACCGCAGCTGCGCCCGCGTAGTTGATTTTACCCCCTGAAGGGCTGATTTATCGCTTTCGATCAAAACGCTGAAACACGTCTTTCCTTATTTACAGCCACAAAGCTAAATACAAAATTCCACAGAATTAACCTCAAAACTGACGGATTTCTATACAAATTTGAAACCCTTATTACAACACCCTCTGAGTCAATTTTATGATACGAAAAAAAAAACATGTTTATTTATTTTAAACTAAAAAGCCAAACATTATTTCACAGATCTAACTTCAAAACTGATGGAGTTCAATACAAACTTGCAACCACTACTCTACCCCTTGAAGGATTGATTTTTCAAAAACGCTGAAACACGTGCTGTTTTTATATTTTAATACGAAATATAATATTCATACAAACTTGCAACCCCTATATTACCCCTTAGGGAACGAAATTATAAAAATACTTCCTTATCAAATGTTTACATCATAAAATGCATCAACTGCCAAAATTTCAGATTTGTAACCCTAGCGGTTTAGGCTCTGCGTTGATGCATCAGTCAGTCAGGGCAAGTGATTATATACCAATGTATATCTAGTGTCATTCTTTCACTCATTTTAATGAATTTTGCTGCTGAAGCTAGAATAAAGCTCTATAATAAAAGTAGAACTTGATATCAGTACAAAAGATAAGATTGTGCCTACCGTATTTTTTCTTTATTCCGACCAAATTATTTTTCCTGAATGTCTCATTAAGGATAATCGTCTGTGGCCACGGGAGCTCATTCCCATTGTCCCCGAGAACATTTATTACGAAAAACTTAATGGAATAGATAAGCAAAACGATTAACAAGTTAATTAACAGTTAGCGTAGGCTGCTGGCCCAATGGCCGGTTTTTAGTGATCCGTTCAAAGATAGTACGTAATAGGTCAGTTGACCTGTTTAATAAATTTCTCAGAAAACTATCTACATAGACAAGAAATGGTTGATTTTGTAAAGGTTCAGCTACAAGTTCAATCTTGCATGTAAACAGCTTACGGCATCTACATGAGAGGGGCTTTTATTTGTGGAATATAACTTTAAGCTCGAATATTGAGCGTTCTGTTCTTGTTTATGATTATGATTGAGCGATCTATAATATGTTCGTAAACTTTCGCGATTCGTACGTCGTTCGTTTATAAGCTACGGGTCTTAATCGCGTAAGTATTTGATTTTAATACCTTTGTTTTATTACCCGACGTTTCGACCGTATTGCAACGGCCGTGGTCTACCCGTGACCCGTAGCTTCTAAAATTCTATAATGAGCTATTGATATTAAACGCAATATCGTCACATTTTTTTAACTCCCTATTTTTTCTTATTTATGGAAGATAATTTCGTATCCAGCTGTACTTGTACCCGCGGCTTAGAGATTTCGCTTCCATCGCTTTATTAATGTTACCGAGACCCTGTCGTAGGCCACAGCTTTGTCTTTTTTTACGATTTTGGGTCGCTTAGGTTCCTCTTATTTTATTTTATTAGTGGCGTACCCATGTTTGATTTCGTTAACTAAACTATATAGTCTACAAGTAGTTTTTTATAGCCTATAGTTTACGAGAAAGTCTATATTTCTATTGCGAAGTTCATTGCTGTAATATAATCCAAATTCCTCTATTCTTATGCGTGACATTCTACCAAATATAGGATCGCACCTTCATAGAATTATTCGGTAAGTGGGTTAGCAACAAAACGTGATTCGTTTATAAAATATATGAGACAGATATAGAATAAAACACGTGGAGAAAAATGCCGCACGTCATAAAAGGAACGTAGGAAATGACATGTGCGTATAATTTTATCGAGTGACGCGATTCAAAATTGCATTACGTGCTTCAGTAAAAACATTTCCTGTAACGTTTTGTTTTATTTCCTTTAAATATAAATAACAATTTATTGAAGCTATTATTAGAAGTTCGGAAGATAAATATTTCAGTAATAACTACGCGAATTCTACCTTTGAATAACAGGAAAATTGATTGGGAATCCCGATTATTTTAGACGCATTTGGCATTTACGTCAGGTGACATAAATGTCAAATAACTCTTATTATTACACCTTTACCCTTTATCCACTCATCAAGACAAGATAGGAGAAACTGAACAAAAAAAGATAGGAGGCCTGTTTCATGGTATTATAAAATTATAAATACTACGGGTCTTAATGCGTGAATAATTTAAAGTTAGAACGGGTAGACTGACCGAGACCACGGCCGTTGCAATACTGTTGAAACGTCGGGCAATAAACAAGGTATTTTATTTTGAATTATTCACGCGATTAAGACCAGTAAGTAGTATTTATAATTTTATAATGTGTACAAGTCGCGAAAGTTTATCAACACTTGTTTCGCTGTAGCCTTAATAAAGTTTTTTGAACTCCATAATTTGAAAAGTTACAATGGTATTGCTAAAAACTTATACTAAATAAACCTAAAAGTAATCATAATGATATTAAAAAGTAGATATTTTACCATCCATTTAACGGCACTAGCAAAGGTTTGTCATATCCGTCGCACCACGCCATTGCAGCGGTAACGAGCGTCGCCAGAACGCCTCGCCGCGCCACCGCTGGACGAAGCCACGCTATTATCTACGAAAAAACATTATATTTTACAGTGCCAAGCGCTGCAGCTGAAAATTTTAATGCAAATATATTTCAAAATTTCATTTTTTTAGCTAGGGACACAAACACTACACGGTCGTAACTTACATAAATATTTCTGTTGTCTCTTTTCTTTGGAAATAAATGTAGCTTTATTGGGATTAAAAATTAATCTTTATATTGCCAAGTTTAGGAAGACGTAAATCACACCCAGACTCGAAACAATTAATTAATGTTATAGTGAATAAAGCAAAATGAGGATAGTTCGCACTTTCGCAGCTGGAATTTTGATCGCTGTTCTGAGCCCTTAAATAAGTAGCATAAACGCTAATCGAATAGAATGTCGTCATTGCACTTGCAAACCGCGAATATGAATATAACGCGATAACTTCGCAGTTTTGCTGCCCAACGACGTCATTTCAACATCATTCTATTCGATTATCATTCTAATCGATTACCTCGCGGTTTCCCTCGCGTAGTTCCCGTTCTCGTGGGAATACAGGGATAAAAAGTAGCCTACGTAACCCGGGGATAATGTAGCTTCCCAACGGTGAAAGAAATAGAAATCGGTCCAGAAGTTTTTAAGTTTATTCGTTGCATACAAGAATACAAAACCTCTTTATAATATTAGTATAGATTTTAATTATTATTTTAAAACATTTGAATTTTAACAATTACTCGTCGATTCCTGACCTTGATCTATGCAATTCCATCGAATCGTCTCATAAATAATAGCTACCACTTGGTTAAATATATCAAACCTTACGCAGTTTTTCTTTAAACCTTGTTCCAAATTTCAACCCTTCTGTTGCTAAAGCATATTACACTTAAGTTGCGTACTTTATACCTACCTACCTATACAATTTATGAGTATTCGATAAACCAATTTCGAAAGTTCGACATGAACAAAGGCTTATTGGGACTCGTTAAAGGGTTTTGTGGCTTGTGCTGACATCGAGGCCACTTTATTGATTGATATTTGATCCGCGAACTGATATCTAACACACATTTATGGATGGTCCTTTTAGTAAAATTTTACGATTATGTTTGTTTACGGATATTATGTTTTTGTTTTTACTTCGGCAGAGTGCTGTTTGTTTAGTTAATGGCAAAATGTCATTAGAATGTTCGTGTTACAAATAATTATTAATGCACTAGCTGTCCCGCGCAACTTCGTATGCGTAATTTTTCCCCGTTTTTGAAACATTTCTCGTCGCTTCTCCGCTCCTATTAGTCGTAGCGCGATGTTATATAGCCTATAGCCTTCCTCGATAAATGGGCTATCCAACAAAAAAAGAATTTTTCAAATCGGACCATTAGTTACTGAGATTAAACAAACAAACAAACAAACAAACTCTTCCGCTTTATAATATTAGTATAGATTTAGGTCACTGTTTGACGTATATGATGTATGGAAATGTAGTTCACAGTTCGCATTACGGTGGTGTGACGTTGCACTTTTTGCTAGCACAAATTTTTGTTTGTATTTTTTTCCAATGACGTAAAAGAGGCCTTAGATCCTACGTTCTTCGTTCTTTTCATTATATTTTTTCCAGACTCAAAAACGCTGCTTAAGGATCATCTTTCAGTTAAAAGTTACTGATAGTTGTAAACCATTCTTTAAAAGCTTTAAAATCTTAACACTACCTTCTCTATACATTTTAGAAACTGCAGTTTTTGTAAAAACCAATACTAATTAGTTCCCTTTAAAGTCTGATGTAGTTATTCGCAATAGACGAGATAACAGTTAACTCTGTCTTCATTCATCGAAAACTATGCTAATTAATAAAAGTATATTTTGTATGGCGCCAAAAATTTATAATAATATTCCAAAACTGTGGAAAGAGCAAAGTATTGGAAAATTTAAAGAAATCCTATGTAAATATTTAGCTGATAGAGCATTTTATAGTATTGATGACTTTCTGCGTGATAAAATTGACATTATTTAATCCATTGTTATTTCTATTTATATTTCTGTTTTTTTTATTTTAATTATTATTATTAATTACTAATTGAACTGTCAATTGAAATAAAATACAATGGATGAAGGTAATAATATTGTAATATAAATTATTAAAATTATTTATTGGTATGTAATTTTAGTGTACCTAACTGTAACGTCTGATTTAATTAAAATTAGGTGTAATTTTGATATGTTATTGAATTGAATATTATTTATTATTGAATACTTGTACGCCGCAATGGCTAAACATGATTTGATCATAAAATAATTGTCCATCTTGCATGTTTTTGTCGATAATTTGACAAACTCGGGACGCAATATTACTGTTTAAACGACTCTTAAAATTATCGGGTGCTTGGTCACACAAAGTATGTTGCTTTTAACAAATAGTAGGTACTGCTTTTCATAAGACCTTTGATTTTAATATAATGTCTAGATTTTTGTCAGTTTGTTAATTATAGGTTCTCCCACCTAAACGGATAAAAATATATACAAGCGAAAAAAAAAGTGACACATTTTTTGGTAAGATTACTGAGGGAACGCTCCATCTAGACAATGGCGACTAAATGACAATCAAAGCAAAAACCTATTTGAAAATTTCATAAAGTACTTAGTATGAAAAATGGTTATTACCTGAGCGCCCAGCTGCATAGGATCCCGAGTGAGGATATCGCTTGATTTCCTCACGGCTCCGTACACTAGTTCTACGTCACGATCCAAGATGTAACAGCGAACGTGTTCCAGAATGCATCGCAGATACGATATTGTTACCGTTTGTACCTGAGGGGAATATTGCCTGCATTAGTATTGAACGTAATAGAAAAGCTTTTTGCTTCAGGCATGCTTGTAGTGTTGGGAATATTGATATTTGAAAGACTTATTTAATAACAGTAGTCTAAGGAAGTTGTCCCACCAACCGCGAGAAAGCGAGTAGCCATTTTATCGCTCGAGAAACGTACATACATACTAAAATCACGCAAAAGGAGATACATATTGTTTTGGTTTTTTTTTGTTTAAAAAGATAACTAGCAATGTGGGATTGAGTCCCACATTACTAGCAATCTTGTTAACCCCTCCAACTAAGTTCAAAGGCTTGTGTTAGGAGTGAGGTCACGTCGAAAGTATAAAGGATAAGATTCAAAACCCGCGTCCTCACGATTGCGAGACCGGTGCCTTAGCCATTAGGCTACCGCCGCTTCAATATCCCTGACCGTTCACACACTGCCGGCAAGTACTCGCTCTATACTACATATCTTTTGTTTACACCGACGGGTATCTATAGGTATATTTAAATTCATAATCTCAACTCGTTCTCATTTCAACATGGCCGCCGCAAGATGGCGTATTTTAGTTTGACGTTTATATTTGAAGTGCCAATAGTGATGTGGGACAGTTATTCTTTCATTTGGCGGCGCTACGGGCGCTCTCATTAAGAAAGTGAGCGGTCGTAGCTACAACACGTCTTCCGATAGATGTTGCTATTTTTAAAGTCGTGAGTGTAAACTGTTATTGTGATTATAGTGTCAGTAATGCAGTGGCATTTGTATAATCGAAATGATTAGAACTGTTGACGGACTTTACCTTGCTCGGGGTATCGGTGTTTATATGATCGATTACCATTATGTTAATTCGAATATTGAGCCGCTAATAAGCTCATAAAGCCATCCTGGCGCTTCAAAATATTATAATTATATACATCTATTGTACGTTTCTAGAGCGATAAAATTGCTAATCGTATCTCGCATATTGCCGGTAGTTAGACAGGTGCCTAAGTTTAAATGCTCATTGATTTTATTTTTCATTAGATTGTGTGGATGTGTCGTATGGAATGCAACTTGCTGACTCCTTAAAAAATAAAAAAAACTTCTATATTATAGACTATGCACTATTTATAAGAACGAGACGTTAGCTAAGAACAGATTTAATTAGAAATTCTGGACAAGGTTCAGAATTAAACTTCTCCTTTATTATATTTGGGCTGAAAAAAATATGTCACTTTACGTCTACAAATATGTTAATATTATTTGAGGAAAATTAAATAACAATGCCGTGTGGTGCCGGCTTAAGAATAGTACCACCCCATCTCTTCCCGTGGGTGTTGTCAAGGCGACTAAGGGATTTCACTCCGGAGGACGGGCAGCAGCGTCCTCTGCGTACTTAAAGCCTTACTGCGATCGCCAACCCGCTCGCCAAGCGTGGCGATTATGGCAATTACCCCCAGGATCTACTGGGGAGACCCGTGCCCAGCAGTGGGCCATCATATGGGTTGATATGATATGAAATAACAATATCAAAAACACTGTTTATTAGTAATCGGATGTCCTCAACGAAAAACAAGAACTAAGGAGAAGAACCACTTTATCACACGTTGCTAATGTCCATTACATGTTATCTCCCATATAAGGGGACAACAAACAAAGGCAATAATTGCGTTCTTGGAAGCAATATTCCGTAAATAATTACTGCCTTCTCGCCGTACATTGATCATCTATGTTATTAAGCATACCTACAGGTTGTATGCTTGCACGCTTTTTCCTTTGTTCCTTAGAACAAGGAGATAAAAGAATAATAGGGAAGTGATTCAAAGCCAAGATTAATCTTGAGGATGCTTATTGTTGTTCTTGATTTATCGGCCCATTAATAGGGAGATGATTTTCTTTAGGTATGGCACGCTTCAGGGAATTTCTTGGATTAGTAGTTTTTTTTTTAATGGCTACGATGACGTTGTCGACAATTCTGCTAATGTCAAATGTGCGATGGAATAACGTGTAAATTATGAATAATTTTTATCATTGCACTATTTGTGAAGTTAGTACAAGAGATTAGTAGTTAATAAAATTTATTTTACGTTTCAAAACGTCACAAGTTGGCGTTAGTTGAGCCGAATCACACGGCGCTGTACCGCTCCGGAACCGCACCGCAAATAATTCGCCGTGCAGGCGTTAACACTGGTGGTGGGCGCTGCACAGCGGAGTGTTGGACGTACAGTCTGTTAATAAAATACGAACTTCCTTCTGCCGCGCAGTGATATAGCGATAATGATAGCGGATAGCGATAATGACAGATAGCGGACGTGTATGCCATAGATTTTTATACCTCTTTTCTTTCTACTCGTGCATATAAAAATCTCGGCAGCGGCACCGTTCAGGCGTCGCACCGTCGCCGTACCTCGCCGTATATCTCAAAGTGCAAAAATAAAGCTTCTTACGTAGATTCTTCGCACTACACAGATACTGTTCACGCAACGCAACAAAGTGGTCCAAAGCATTGGCGTACCCAGGCTCCTTTTTCGCGGGGGGGGGGGGGGAGGTTAGCAATTCTGATCTCTTGTCAACATCAATAAACTTCATCATATCTTAAAATAGAAACCAGTGAACCCAGAGAATTGACCAGCAAACGCAAAGTTTGCATCAAATAATCACAGTCTATTTGTGCTATGAAACTAGAAAAGTAGGCACTAAAACCACGAAAACAGAGCACATTAATTGAGTAAAACAAAAACTAGAGTCCCTACTAAACAAACGGGATAAAAACAGGGTTATTAAGTACTGTTTCCTAACCATTAAACACGATAATTTCGGCCGCCGGATCTACGTTTGATCTTTGTTCCATTTTATGTAAAGTTTGGGCACCCTACTCCATCAATAGAAAGGAAAACAATTCCTAAGTTTGTTATAATTACACCTTTGAAATGGACACCCTATTTGACGTATCCTGTAACTAATTGGAGGCTCACAGTATTCAAGTAATTATGAAAATATCAATGAAGTCCATAAAAATGAATAAATGAAATTGAAATCATAATGGGGATTGTGTGAAAGTACTTAATTACTTATACTTGTAAATTAAAATGGAAACGGTTTTGTTGGGCGTAGTTAACAGTTCCCATGTACTGTTTTTAAGTCAACAAAGGTCGATTAATATAATCGTAAGTCGTAAGTCGTTATATCTGTTTAAGTAACTATTCGTTAAGGACGGATTTTAGGGCTCCGTAGCCAAAATGGCAAAAAACGGAACCCTTATAGTTTCGTCATGTCCGTCTGTCTGTCTGTCTGTCCGTCCGTATGTCACAGACATATTGATCAGAGGCTACTGAATGAATATTGATGAAATTTGGTGAAAAGGTGGCTTATAGCCGCTACTTAGTTTGTAGCTAAATAAAAAAAATATATATATTTTGAGGGGGGCACTCCATACATGTAAAAGAAGCTGAAATTCTATCAGAAATACTCAAAGAACACCCATTTTTAGAAGCCCCCATTGATAGAATCCCAAATACACAGAATTTTGACCAAAGATACAAAATCAGGCTTAAACCCGAAGAAGCTGATAGCTCCGAATTAAACGAAGTCAGAATATACACCGACGGCTCAAAAACCTTACAGGGCACAGGAGCTGGTGTCTATTCAGACGACCTCAACATAAAATCATTAACCTCCCTAGACAATAGGAGCACAATATTCCAAGCTAAATGTAATGGCATTACCAGAGCGGTTGAGGCGATCACATCCAGAAATGCGAAAAATCTTCGCATCAAGATCGTCTCTGATAGTGCATCCGTGCTACAAGCCCTAAGAAACAAAACAATAAACTCAGCCCTCATCCACAAATGCCACGTGGCGCTACAGACGGTCTCTCATACAAATGTGGTAATTCTGCAATGGATCAAGGGGCACAGAAACTCCATCGGAAACGACGTAGCGGATGAACTGGCGAGGCGGGGGGCACCAGCAACCTACGGCCCCGAGCCGCTGGTGCCACTGCCACTGGCTCAAATTAGGGCATGGCTGCGTGAAAATGGAAACCAGCCATGTAGCGGAATGGAGAAATAACAGCGGTTGCAGACAAACCAAAGAGGCGATTCCGGAAGCTTTAAGGAGATTCTCGCAAAGCCTCATTAGACTTGAAAGGGACAAGCTACACAAGATTATCGGCATTCTTACGGGTCCCCAAAACAAGCACCTCCACACCATCGGGTTGAAGGATAGCCCTCCCTGCGGAGGATGCATGAAAACTGCAGAAACGCCCCGGCACGTAATTCTAAAGTGCGGCAGTTCCTTTCGTCCGCATCATCTCTCCCGGAGGCATGCAGCGGTCTGAGCGGACTGCTGAGCTTCTGGGAGTGTCTTGGGTGGCTGGAGTGACGGACCTGGCAGGATAAGTATCTAACGCACAATGGCCCAATTAAGTGCGGTTTTTATAGCTCCGTAAAATAAACAAACAATCGGTAAAATTATCGACCATTAACCGACTTGACAATAAAAAAATGGTTCTCTGTAGAACCATTTTTTTATAATGAATAAGGGGGCTATCCTCGAGGCATTATCGAGCCTTGATATCCATGGGCACAGCAGCAAAAGACTAGCGAAAAGAATTATAACTTTAAGCAGGAGTTGTAGTATTCTAGTAATCAGTCATAAAGATCTCTAGGCCCTGAAATGTCTACAGTTTATGTGACCACTGTCCTTGACTGTTCTCTAACTTTTGGACAAACTTAGTTTATGCGATCCAGGCACGCCTGACGTAACAAGTTTTGCTGAAGTGAGTTTAAGTCAACTTCAGATACGTGTTGTATAAGTTTGTGATGGAAGTGATATATTTAATTACATTGTTAACATAACTTAATATTACTCATGATGGTTGTCAGATTTGATTTCTAGATGTAATGTTATTATACCTAAATTAAAATCCCTTCGGCTGCCTACGTAACCGGTGTTTCGTAAATAGTTGCGATGAAGGCTTTTTTATTTGTTATATTAAAACCCATAATAATGATAATCGTATTATAAATATATTATATAATTAAGTAAGAAATAAATCCCAATGTGTAATTGTGTAACTTTAAAACTAGTTGATACGTGCAACTTCGTCTGCGTAAATTTTTCCCTTTTTTCCAACATTTTTTATTAGTGCTCCGCTATTGGTTGTAGCGTGATGTTATATAGCCTATTATATAGCCTTCCTTAATAAATGGGCTATCAAACAGTAAAATCATTTTTCAATTCGGACTAGTAGTTTCTGAGATTATTGCATTCAAACAAACAAACTCTCCAGCTGTATAATGTTAGTATAGATACAAATCCCGGACACAAAGTACCTACATATAGCCAAACACAAAACAATAATTCTTGGATATACAAAGTTGTCTTGTCTGGAATAAAACCTCTAATTCTCCGTATGACTGTTACATATTCTAATTATAATTATTTAAATACCATTAACCTGGAAATAGATTGAATACATCTAGAATGAAGCCATTATTACTTACCGCAGCAAGTAAAAAGTCAAAGTTACAGACAGTCAAGTCCTTCAGTTTAGAGAAGTCACCAGCGAGTAGTAAATGCAGCCATGATTCTTCGACGTGTCGTTGTGTAAACGCGGCCGCTGTCCTGCTAGCCGAGTGGAACGGAGTTGAATCCAGTAGAGCATCATCGTCATCTACACAACCTGTGAGGTAATAGTACATTATGATATAAATGCGGTAAGTTGAAAAGCCGAGGCGATATTGCTATTGCTATTTTTGTGTTTTGTTACAGATAAATGGTTGTAATTTATGGTCAAAAATAATGAAATAAAATAATTAAATGTTTATTTATTATATTTTATCTCCCAAAGTTATTCATAAAATGTTGACATAAAAGCTCTTTGCTAAGATTTTAAAAAAGTATCGTTCGTTTTAGACGGAGCGTCTTAATAAACCTTGCGTATTACCTTATTAAAAAGAAACTCGTGCGTTTCACATTACAATAACGCACAAGTACGTAATGAGATACATTACGATATCGATATTGGTGAAATAAAAACTCTTTACAAGCAAATGTGTTAAAAAAGACTATTATTATTAGGGCACCATTTAAACACATGTGTACAGTGCGCAGTTGAAAACCCGTATCAGACATCTCGCCTGGCAAATGTTGAACTCCTATTTTCAACATTACTGCACATCTTATATCTTTCTTTTTTAAATTATTCTTTTTGTTACATCAATTTTATTTTTTACCTAGGCAATAGTAAAACTACTGGCTTAAGCGATTTGTTTTAAATCAAATCATTGTTTCTTTTCCAATACTTTTAATATCAAGAGAGCTTTATTCCAATATATGTGTTTTTTGATTACGCCAACGCGTTGTACAAATTTATGGGATCATATACAATACGAACATTTTTATTGAAATATATTCTACTATTTGTATCTTAGGAAAAATATCAAGTTTGGATCTAGGGCAAACAATAAAATGTGATACCATTTCTCAAAGCCCAAGTGAATCGATGCCGAAACAAATATCGACGTTGTACGTGAAAGATTGGGTTTCATCATCTTGGGTAGGTAAGTATCTGAAGGCGTTTTCTTTGTGCATGAGGGCACAATAGCTCAGGAATTCAATGAAAGTGAAATGAAAAGCAGTTTTACATTTTATGTATTTGGTGACACCGGGCTCTTTCTTCGATATTGCATCTAATGTTATTCTACTCTTGTTCGTAATGAGATCAGTTACAAAAAGCGTGACGCTGTACCTACTATTTCTCGTTTCTTTCTCGGGATTTCTATTTGTTAGAAAAATAAAGGAGTAGGAAAATAAGGCTGACAAATTCCCTGTTTATTTGTAGACTTTCGAACATAAATAAAATGGTGCAACCTTAGTTTCTATCCTGTTTACAGTGACGATAACTAATCCGTTTTACTCCGGCAACGAAGTAGGTACGTCAAATATTTGCTAACAATATATTCGCTGGAAGTAGTAGAATTATAAAAAACGCACCTGCCATTTAAATGGGAGTATCGTAATCTAAAAAAGATCGAAGACTTTCCAACTTTAGAAATACAGTTGAAAAGTAAAAAAAGAACACATTACAAAATTATAATACTTTACTAGAATATGAACGAACACTTTGAAAAAGTGAACGCAACTGATTACGAAATTTACGGCCCGGTAAGGACAAATTTAAATGTTTCTTTCTATTACTTACCAGGTTCTTGAGCTTCAGAAGTATCAGTATCATCAGCGTCTTGAAGAAAATTGGCAAAGTGTAACGCAGCGAGGTCCGAGTGGGCGTCCCTCAAAGCAGCTTGGGAACGCACATAACGTCGTCTGGCTCTTGAACTGGCAGCGGCTGCTCTCCATTTCCATGTGTAGCGACCAGAGACCACGTTCTCTGATATTAACGTTTCTGTGAAAATTATATGGCTACAGTATCTAGTGTCAGTTTTCAAAATATTTTAGATCTGACAAAAATGATAATCAAATTGTGTACATATAACTTTTCAGATTTTAAAATATTTCTTAAATGTTTGGTCGGAGAGTTTATTTAGCCTAAAAGTGATTTAGTTTGTGTATAATAATGTTTTTAGAAATACAGTTTTATATTTTTTTTATATTGGATATTCTTAGACATTCGTTTTGGGTTTTAAATCAATTATTCAACCCTGTCTAAAGTGATTGCTCAGTAAATAAAAAAAAAAAAAAAAAAAAATAACAGTAACCAGCATATTTCTTTAACAAAAATGTGATTTAAATTGAATGCGAATGAAGTCAAATTTAATAACAATCTTCTACAAGATTTAGATAGACAGACCTTTATAGTATTTGTATTTCATGATAGCACGCTGGACTAGCCACCCCGTACAAAGTGACAGCAATTTCAAAAGTCGAATCTATTTTTTTTTTAAATATTAAGGCAACACTGCCCTTGCCGACAATTCTGCCATTGTAAGTGTCGAATCTTATTACTGTCCTCTAAACTTTTTTGACACTTATGACAAACGGTCGTTTTTTTTTCCTTTTCCCTCCAATATAAATCGGTAGAGATTATGGCTCGCACATTATGTGTATACGCCAGTTTCAAGTATAATTTATTTCTAGTTCTGGTCCAGTTAACACGTATTTCAAGTATATTTTAGACTTTAAACGCGGAGCTGTAAAAATAGCGACATGTCAGTTTGCCGCCATTTTTACAACTCAACGGTCGTTGTTGTTATCGTTGTTATGTACTTTTATGAGTATACTTCCATTTGATTTTGTCAAATTACCGTCTCAAATGACAAAATCAAATCCAACGTACTAGTAAAATATAGGTCAGTGTTAAGATAGGTAATGGTACTCACTCATCATACACTTAGCTACGCAAATTGTGGAGAAGTTGAAGTTGGCGTCCTTGAGTGTGATGACAGCGTCACTGTTGCTGGTTGGCATTAGAAGTTCTAATAACTCAAGCTCTGTGAGTCCAAACTCTGAACAAGTTATGTAACCTACAAACAGTTTCAGTAAACTTCATCAGACTGTTTAGTCATTTTGCATGTCATATAAGAGTTATTTATATTTAATCATTCATTGTCATTATAGTTTCAACCTGTTATGTAAGTAGATGCTCCTACTATATTACATCAATGAGACTGATTTTATTTTATCTTATGTTCCAGTTTTTTATTAATATAACTTGCATTAGTCCTGTTATATGGTATCAGGTATATAGTATATAAGTGGCGGCCTTACTCTCATATCAAGTTTATAAGCATTCAAACATTGTAAAAATTTAATTGGTAATTTGGAAAGAGTGGCTGCGCATTTTTATTGCCATTTTCTTTTCTCCGGCTTCACCTATCGTTTGCAGAACTTGGCATTACTTACATTAGAATCTTGGCGTTGTTTTGCATCCTCAGTGAATAAAGATTTTAGAATTTTGTCTGTCTGCAGACTAGCTCAATTTTGATGAATTTTGGAATGAAGAAAACTAGAAACCCAAAGGAGTGGAGTTCAAGGCGGCTCTACTCGCGTAGATGATAGTAATCATTGTTGCTACGTATTTTTATGAGCTACATGACGAAAACTTCAAACCGTAAATAAAATTCAAAACTAGTCAAACATAATAAGTTTTGGATACTTACTTGCTAATTTACTAAAAGCTTTAGAACCAAACACAACTTCTAAGTTATCGAAGGCACTATCAATATAGTCCCCGTTGCTATTATTTTCTGGGGTCTCTTCTATCGCATCTAACAAATAGTAACAGTTCTGAACTTTAAACTTTTCTTTTTGTGCCGGCGTCAGCTGCAGTTGCTCCAAAGATACGGCACTAGTACAAACTAGGAACACATTTCTTGGCAACGACATTGGCAACCAAGATAGTCCAGTCACTATATCACATTCCAAAGGATTCACTCTATGCACATTATCAATATATATCAACAAAATTTCATTTTCCATCTCTTCACATTTCCTTAACAGACTTTGAAACCAATTATTAATGTAAAGAGGATCAAAACTTGCATCTTTTGGCAAATAACCCTCCGGAATGTTCAAAATTATTGATATTTGTTGACACATCACTCTCAGAAGCTCCAAATTGTAGGCCGATCTCGGTGTGGCAGCAGAAAATCTTACTATCCTCAGAACAGGTTTCGGGAATACTTCTTCAGATTTGAAGTATAAATGTGTCAATAGAGTACTTTTTCCTGAAGCATCGGGTCCATATATTAAAGTCGGTGGATGTCGTGTACGATTCTCGTAATTTTCCTTAGCATTATTTAGAATACTTTTGGCTGTTTCTTCAATTTGCTTAACATTAACCTTATACAAACGATTATGTTCTATACATATCCTAAGATGAGTGATGTGTTCCAGAAATACTTCCTGCAAGTTATAATGAAAATCAATGAGTTATTCATGCGCGAAAAGTTGTCATTCGACGAGGGAAAAGTTTTCCCGATATCTGAGACTTTAAAATTTTAGAATCGATATTAAATTTCACTGAAACGTCTTTGGAGTGAGTTTGTAAAAGAACATGAATCAAATTAAAGTTATTCACAGTTGAAAGTTTGGCCTCTTAGAGTACCTATGACATAAATTGCTTCAAGATACCTGTACAGTCTTTTTTCTTCCCTTTCCTTGGTCGGGTTCGGTGCTAAGGCTATCATCAATCAGCGAACTGATGACAATTTGCACTTTCTCCCTAAAAGGTGCCAATTTCTCATCATTGTCAGAAGCTCCGTCTGTTCTTGACGAATCTGCTGACGAGGATCTACAAAGAAGTACTTATATAAATAAGTGGTATGTTAGGGAGAGTTACCCATAGTTTTAAAAAAATACCAATACTCATTCTATTTCATTAAAAAATACTAAATGAAATATGCGTTGTTTTTTTGAAGCACTGTTATTTTTGCCATTCAGCGTATTTTAGTGAAACGTAGTAATATGTCGATGAGTTGGATTTATACAATCTAGCTTTGCAATGTCTTATAGTTAACAATGTTTTTTCATTGTTGACTGTTTTTTCATAGTCTTTTTTTTCATTGGGTTAGATAGAATCATTGTATCAAACATTTTTTTTCATTACTGAGCATCTAACCCTGAAACATTATATGCATATCTACCGATCGTTGAATAGACTCACACACGTATCCGAAAAAAATACATACAAAATAATAGATTGTCAATGAAACAAAATCACAATGTTAGATTATAAAAAATAGTGAATAATTTAGAAAAAAAATACAGGCACTGCAAACTATTCTGGATATAATTTTATTTTTGCATTAATAACAGAATACCTACACGCCTTTTTCGGTTCGAACAGGGATATAATTTACACGTTGTAGGTGTAGAGGTATGAATATGATATTTTTGCAGCGTCATGTTATTTCATTAAGACTGAAAAATGTTAGAAAAGGCCTGTCAAATACACCAAATGTGTTTTACTTTTATTTTAAATAAAATAACATTTACATTATTTTCTTCAGACTGTTTGAAAATACTTATTTAGAATAAGTATTTTTAAACAGTCTGAAGATTTTTTTTTCTCTTTGTTTAAAAAGTAATTACATTGCATTTGTTTAATGAGTTTTTGCTTAAATGTCAAAGTTTTGATTAATATTCTTAGAATGTATTGTGTATGTAATGTCTGTACCATGACACGACATATGTTAATATTTTCAAGTTATGGTGAATTCAAGTAATTAACCATAGAAGCAATAACTTATGGTAATGAGTTTGTTTTGTGATATATTGCTTACTTATTCTAAAGCAAACCTAAAGGTTTACATGTAAGTGTCTTACAAATAAAATGATCGCCAAGAAAACTTTTATTAGTATCGGCAGTAGTCCAAGCGTTCTACACATTTCAGAACGTACAGCTACGATATTTTAACCATCAAGAAAGCAATAAATATATTCGTAAGTACACTATTAATCGCTTGAATTTTGTGTCTCGCAGAAATCTTTTTCTTGGAACTTTTGACAGAACTTGACTTGTAATGTGTATAAAGAAAATAGGATGATCCGTGTGACGAAGGACAGACTTACAATATAGAGAGTGAGGAAAACCTTTTTTGTTATTTTTCTTTGTTGTTTTAGTCTTGGAATTCGCACAAAAAAGAAAAAATGTTTGCTTTTCTATATTCGGCGTTAATTAATCTAAGTGTTATTATATAGTCTTCGTGTGATTTGGGCTTAAGTATTAAAATTTACTAAAGACTTAGTAGTCGACTAATGTTTATTCAGATATTTATCAGAACGGAGTACTTTCTGCGTATAGGTACATAGCCGTCCCGCGCCATTTCGTCTGCGTAAATTTTCCCCGTTTTTGCAACATTTCTCATTGCTGCTCCGCTCCTATTGATTGTAGCGTGATGGTATATAGCCTATAGCCTTCCTCAATAAATGAGCTATCACACAGTGAAAGGAGAAGAATCAATTCGGATCAGTAGTTCCTGAGATTACCGCTTTCAAACAAACAAACAAACTCTTCAGCTTTATAATATTAGTATATATAAATGATTTTTGATTTTTTTACCCACGTCTTATTATCAGTTAATGTTTTGTTTATATATTTTATGTGTACTATATATATATATCCCCAAAGATGTCATCAAGTTGAGAAATTAACAAGATTTGATGTCGGGTTCGACGCAATTAAAAAGTCGGTGTTCTATCATGCCCGTCTACAGCCAGGGCCGAAAATTGTGAATGTAAGCTCTTGCGGTTTTGCCTATCCGTGTCTGAGAAGAATTCAGCTTGATCCAGAATTGTTCTATCCTTTTGTTGTATTCCTCCAGACGGTGGCAAACAAGCATACGACCCGCCTGGTGGTAAGCGGTTAGCGTAGCCTGTGGACGCCTGGAAGATAAGAGATGTCACGAGTTGTCGACCCTTTCAAAAACCATTCACTCCCTTGAAGAACCCCATGTCTTTAGGGAATTCGCTACGGCTTTGCTGCTTATCTCATTGTTTCCTTACTTAATTTATAAACCTTTGCCGAAAACCCTTCTACTCATTAACGTCGAAAAACTAAATATACTTACTCTAAGCTTATAACATGTGTTTCAGGCAAAGTTTCCTCTATTTTTCTTCTCAGTTCTTTTAATCTCGTATGTGCTAAGACTGACAATTTGGAGTCTTCTGGTTCGGGATCTGGTATATCTCGGAATACTGCTATCATTCCTTTTGGATGATTGCCACTTGATAGGAGTTCTGAAACAAATCCAGAGTTAGGGCTCTTGAAGAAATGGGCTAGTTTCCAACTAGTCAAAACAGCAACTCTTTAAGAAATGTCAAAATGCAGATTTATTAAAGATATCTCATACAAATGCCGGACAATGACGGCACTATTTTTTCTAATCACTTCTTTTTATGATTTAAAATATATTTTAACACAAAATTTTATCGAAACTTAATCGTTGGTAGTTTAAATTGCTAGTTTTATTTACTAATTAGTTTTTTGGGTGTTTCGCACGAATTATTGTACTGATACAAGAAAAATATGTGGATGTAGTAGTAGTAAAACTTAACGACTATTAGAATATTATAGGGACTTAATCGCGTGAAATATTTAAAGGTACGAACCTTTTATTTACCCAACGTTTCGAATGCACCGATCGTGGTCACGAGATCGGTACAACTCTTTCGAAACAGTTAACTAAACTACTGTTAATAAAAGATAAATATTATTCAAATATTCGCTTGCATCATCGAGATATTATGTGCTAATAGTATCTTAATGGCTTGTATGCACTTTAATTTAAAGATTAAGTACTAGCACTACTTATATGATTATATCGGATTAATTGAAAATGCGAAGAGCATTTCGGCATCCTAGCCTGCTAGACATCGTGAATCATAAATCGTAATCCGGGCATTAAAGACATACATCTGCGCTGGTATATTAGCGAGCCGGTACCTAATAGGTATATCTATCTATTTTAACGAAAATAAATCTCCGAAATAGTCGCTTCGGTGCTCGATTTGTCAATATCCACACATAAAATAACGGTTCACTGCAAAAAATCCGTACACCTATTGTTTTTAACAATGGGGTGAACTGGAAATGGGGTAGGCATGTGCCCAACGCGAGTAAGGTAAAAATCCTTTGTGTTAGTAACACCTATTGCAAACAAATAAAATACGACCACAGAATTCCGAGAAAACAGAAGACAATCTGGGTTCATAAAAAAGCTTTTCACGCACGCACAGAGACATCGCACGCCGACATGGAATCGGGGCACGACTTCTGAACAAAGTGCACCGATGTGGTCTTCGATTCATGTCCATTAACGATGCCTTATACTGCTTTCACACACTTTCGTTCAATGTGAATTTTAACGGGCACGAATAAGTGCCCAAAAGTGTAAATATGTCCCGGCTGATTGTGTTTGGCCCGTGCCGGACTACTTTCCATGCTTTTCGGGCTGCGTGCAGTTTTAATATGTGTGCATCGCTCGAGTGAAGTATGTATGAAGGTTGCCTTCTATACTATCGGTATTCTATGATACAACGGTGTTGTAGCGGGCCGCCGTTGTTTTCATGTAATTGGAACGGGCATCTACGGTCCTATTTTAAATTCTACTGATATCGGTTCCAGGGACTCGTTTCCGAACGGTTAGAGGAAAATCCTCAAATTATTTCTCACATTTAATTATTTTATCCAAGTCATTATTTAAATTAAAAGCGAAAAATTCCTTGTAATTAATGTAGCGACATATTGGAGTGTCTACTGGAAAATTAAAATACAGGCTAGTGGTTAATAAAATCGTTATGCTGACTGACTGAACTTCAAATTCAATCAAATTCATGAATCAAACTCAATAAAGACGAAGTCGCAGCGCAAGTCCCCCGACTTCACTTTCATTGAATTTGATTTCTATAGCCTGTGCGCTATTTTAACGTAATAGTCAAGGAGAGGAGCGCCAAAAAATGCAAGCGATTCATAAAGGCTGATTCTTTTATATTATCTACGTCTGATAGTGGAGTAAAGCAATACCACATCATCGTGAAACTACTTCCTAAACCTAAAAAATAGTTTTCTAGCAGTATATTAATTCAAAATAAATTTTACGTTTGTCAGTCATGCAAAATTTTGTAAAGGTTGATTGGTAGAGAATGCTTTTACCATTAAGTCCGCCTTTGCACACAGTTTTTAAATAAATAATAAAATTCTTTATTCGTGATCTGCGCGTGCTGTCTATGCGTGATCTGAAATTTAGTATAACCCTTGAAGAATATTGTCAGAATCACTTTACCATCAGTCAGTCAGCGTAACTCTAAAACAGATGCCGTTAGTAGTCCATTAAAGTCCTATACGCCAAACGCTAAGAAATCCAGCTGACTCACGGAAGGGCATTTCTTTACTCCACTGATGTGACGTAATATCAAAAAATCAGCCTTTATAAATGCTTTAATCTGTTTGCGATCCCCTCCCGGTCTATAAGTACCTAGGAGGTGTGCTATTCTGACATTGTAAAGTAAAACTTTGAAAATATGCCGAGTTATTTTAGCATGAAGGAGCATCGTCTATACTCTATCAACTTTCGCGTTTTGATACTTCTCAAATGTAAGAAGCAATAGACTAAAAACCAAATCACGTAAAAACAGAATAGTAATAAGCATTCTGATCACGATTAAAAGTAGAACGAGCTATTCGCATTCTTTTTCAATAAGTTAGCAATAAAACATCATGCAATAAAATAAACTGTAGTCGTAACCAAAGAACGGTCTCATATTTCTGTTGTGTTAGCCCCAAAAACTTTTATAAGAAAAGGAACAATATACCACAACTGCCTTTCAAAAGAAACTTAATCCGTAACAATGAGAATAACTTTTATAGGCGGACAATAAAAATAAAATTTTATGATTACCTAAAGCTAATTCACACTGAAGCTCGACGGAGCTCCTCAGTAGGTCGGCGACTTGAGCGCCATTTGCTAAGGCTTCAAGCGCTGTAGCGTTGAAAGCCTTTTGGACTTCGAATAGACGACACCGCTGCTCTTCGCGGTCAAGCAAATCGCTGAACCTGATGAAAGATACAACTGTTAATCCATGTTTTGATTGACTATAAGTGAACTTCAATATAACCGTTGTAAGTTGGCTATATCAGAACGTATTCCTTTTTCAACTTATTTTATTCGTAATTTATGTATGTTTTAGTTTCAAACTTTGTTTAAGTTTCTGACAGCTCAAAATAAATAATAGGTCAACATGAACTTATGGCATATTAAAATGGTGATAACGTCATATCAAAACATTGATGAATTTGTAATAAACAACCATGCCTGTGACAGTTTTAGTTCCAATTGTATCGCATGTCGCTGCAATTGCCATTCGCTGATAGGCTGATATTTTAGCCTATCACCGAAAGCGTAACGTGACACTTTGTCTCGCGAGCCGGTCATCGATTTATACGTATCACGTATAATAAGTAATATCAGACTAATACAGTCTGCCAACGGAGATAACGTACTCGTATAATATTTAAAATAATTGTAGTAGATTATGAGATCAGCGTATTCTGCTTAGGCTGAATGTCCAGAGACGAGAAATAAACATAACAGTGCCATGTAGATCACGAAAATAAACAGTAGGTAAAAAAGATAATTAGCAATATGGGGTTGTGTCCCACATTACTAGCAATCTTGTTAGCTAGCTAAACTAAATGGCTTGTGTTAGGATTGGGTTCACGTCGGTAGTATAATGCGTAGAATTCGAAACCGTGAACTCAAGATTGCGAGTCCGAAGCCATTGCGTTACCGCCGCTATGAATGTAATCAATAGAATACGTTTACTAGCGGAATAGCAATTGCGTTCTAAACTTATTGGTATTCAGGTCATCTAGTATCCCTTTATGGCTCTCATAGGATACCATACTGCCTAATTCGATATATTTGGAGGTATCATCATAGCTCTATTGTTATGTAAAGGCGTAACTACGAGTACACGTCTCTAGTTGTTTAATTGTTTTGTAATCTGAATGCTTGTCATATTTACCATCCAAACTAATATTAGGTATAAATGTGAAAGTAACTTTGTCTGCTACGTTTTGCGCTTATGCCGCTGAACCGATTTAGATGAAATTTGGTATAGAGTCCTGAAGGACATTTAAGATAGTTTTTATACCAATTACCGACATCCACGCGAGCGGAACCGCGGGTGAAAGCTAGTACTTATATACACACGATGAAATTTACGTCACTATTTTCCCAAAATATTCCAGTTGATTTAGAACACTTGTTCCTTATCTTAATCTAACTTTGCTTATCCCCGAATACTCAATTTGGTCGGGTCCTGTTCAAAATGATTCCTTTAGTCACGAGTACTATTCACTTAATGTGATAGTGACAGTATAAAAATTAGCGGCGTTTCGAAACTGAGTCAAATTTGAGTATGTCTTCAAACTCAATGATAGTTAAATCTGCTCGTTCATCACTGAATCCTATCTTGACGTAAATCTGATATATCAAACAGTCTAATCGTTCGTGCATTTTTTTATAACTTCATTTTTTGTTTTCTCTGTCAACAAAAAGATAACCTGAAGGATATATAAGGAGCTACGTACTTATATGTAGAAACATTTGTGGCTGCACGATAAATTATTTATTTTACGATCCCACTGAGTAATCGGACTTCGTCCTCAGGCAAGCGTCGTAAATTGTTACAGCCTAAATAGATGAAACGCGAGGATGATAAAAGTCTTTCAGAAAATTGAATGGAAAATTAACAAACAATTATGGAGAAGAATCAAAAGCATGGGACCATTATAAATGAATATTATTTCGTAATTTTTGGAGTGTTGAAGAATTATGAGTTAAATTGAATCAAAATAATAGATGATTATTTTAAATATTAAATGTAAAATACTGTATTAGTTAGATGTCACTTGCCCTTAGGATGGGGGGTGGGGTTAAGGAAAAATACAAGTGATTTTTCACTACACCCTCTGGTGATTTTTCTTTTTTTTTTCGAATCCCATCCCTTTCCCTTTAGAGCCTTACGTGAGTAATGGACTAGTCCTTAGGAGTAACACACTACGCGAATATCAAAATTCTGACAATGCTTGGAAAACCACGAATGTATCAAATGCTTTACAGATGGCCTGGCATATCGATATTTGGACCTATATGGCTTAACGCGCTCTACGAGACACAGAAGGATATGACTCTTTTGAAAACGGTCACCTATCTATAGATTGACATTCATAACCTCGTTGATCTCAGGTCTATTCCGTCGCTACTTAACTGAGTGAGCGACGGGGTGACAACATGCGACAGATGAAGATTTTGACAATTCGCACGGACTTGCCGTGGATAAGTAAAAAAAGAACGTGAATAAGAACCAAGGACTACAGGTGTCTTATTACACAAGTTGCATCAAAAAAGCTAAGACCTTTTTTAAAGAGAACTCTCGCATTCTCGCATTAAGGTCCAAGCTCTGTATCGCTGGGGACTTTATAAACATACAAGTCACGGACACTAGAAAGTACACCCAGTGCTGATGACGCAAAGTGGTATTCCGTTTAGGTGGACCTCTGGCTTAGTAGTCAGGGCCACTAACCACCAGACCAAGAGGGCAGGCATAGTTGTATTTGTGTGTTAAGTTCTTACCATTTATCATCGCCTTCAAGATGATAGCTGCCATCACCGTTCAGTCTGTAGCAAGCTCGGACGAGGGCAGACTGCGGAGAGTCGGTTTTGATTAGCTCGTCGAACTTGGCTTCTGGGATCTTGAATGGAAGCACTGGTTGGTACGATGATGGATCTCCACCTATGAGGCACTAAAAGAAAAAAAACTTATTAAAATTTAACTATTTTGTGTTTTAAAATTGTAAAAAGTCTATTAGTAGTGCTGACCTCAACTTCAGGAAACGTGAGGAAACCTGCTTAAGCTAGAAAGAGTTCTTTGTCCCCCCCTCCCCCCTAGGAATGAAGCCTGCCCGGCTTGTCTAGGGGACAAGTGGAATAAACGCTAATTGAATAGAATGACAATCGAATTGTCGTCGGAATTATGTCGTTGCACACGCAAAACCGTGAATGTCATATTAAAAAATATATACTAATTTTCGCGGTTTTGCAGGCGCATCAATGTCATTCTGTTCGATTAGCGTTTATGCCACTTGCTTTGTCCCTGCAGTAGAAACTTTTTTTATCATCATCATGATTGTAACATTAACGATGGAAATAGTCTGATATTATTATACTTTTATATTACAAATTATAATTAAAGCACTGATGTCGGTAGGTCGCTATTATGTATTGGTTTTAGTCATTTATAAATATTACTAGAGGCTATTGTGCTGGTCAAATGAACTCCTTCAATTAAAAATAATTAGTTGAGTAGGTAGGTACCATTTTATGGTAAAATTTTATAAACGGTATTTTATGAAAAAATAATTAGAAAATTAAAAATCACGTACAGCACTCAGCATTTTTTTTCTCTTCCTTAAAAACAAAACAAAATATTGTGCTTATTTTGTTCTCAATTTGAAAATTTATATCTAAGTAGGTACTATAGTATGACCATTAGTGCTGTGCACTCCCTGAGGTATGCGCGCGGTGAGACGGGGGGGTTAGAATCGGCTGCTGCGCTGTCAGTGCGCCGTCAACGCTTGTGACGGCAGGTAGTGTTATTTGTATCGGACTGTCTATGTCAGACGCACACGAGATAAATATTCAAAGATGGGTCGTGCGTTATCTCGTGATATGAAGACTGTCATTTTTAAGGTGGCTGAATATTTTAAGAAAAGAAAAGCAGACAAAGAAAGCTTTGAATTTAAAAATGACGTGAATATTGCTAAAATCGTTGCGGAGGCTACGGGATACAGCAAAAGAACCGTACATAATGTGATTTCTGCGGGCTATTTATCAATTGAAAATTCAAGCCAATTAAAATTTCAATCGCCAAAAAAACCAAAAGTTCTAAAGAAAAAACACGTTGTGGATGATTTTGACCTTGGAGTTATCAGAAGAAAAATTCATCAGTTTTACGAAGTTGAAAAAAAAATACCAAGTGTCCGTAAGTTACTATCAAGTTTGAGACAGGATGGCATATTGAATTGTGGACGGGAATATTTAAGACAGCTTTTACACAAAATGGGCTACCGTTACAAAAAATGCAAATCAAAGAGACATCTCCTTATAGAGCAGCCTAATATTACAGTGTGGCGGAAAAAATATCTTACACAAATCAGAAATTACAGAACGGAAAACCGAAACATATATTTTCTTGATGAAACATACATCAACGCCAGTCACCATGCCAGCAAATGTTGGCAATCATCGTCAGAACCCGGTATTCATGCTGATATTGGGAAAGGACGGCGACTAGTAATACTCCACGCTGGGTGTCGAAATGGCTTAGTGGATGATACATTGACTATATTCAAATCCGATGCTAGAACCGGTGACTATCATGGAGATATGAGCGGACCTACTTTTTATAAGTGGGTAGATGAAAAGTTAAAAGATAAGTTGCTGCCGAATTCTGTGGTTGTAATGGACAACGCGTCTTACCACAGCGTTCAGATTGAGAAGAAACCAACTATATCAAGCCTCAAAAGTGAAATGCAGAACTGGTTGCTACGCCATAATGTAGAATTTTCAGGAACCATGTCAAAGGCTCAACTGCTACTTCTTATCAAAAATACACAAAAAGAACCCGTGTATAGAATTGACGAACTCCTGAAAGCCAGTGGACACACTGTTCTGCGTTTACCTCCGTACCATCCAGATTTAAATCCAATCGAGTTGGTCTGGGCTGATATTATAAACAACATAGCCCAAAACTATATTAATTCTTCTCTAGACGAAAAGATAATCTTATTGGATAAATTGTTTTCGGAATTCACGGCGGAAAAATGGCAGAAATGCGACGATCATGTCCAGAAAAATGAAAATGATTACTGGAGTCGCGATAGTAGGTTCGATAATGTTATCGATTCATTCATAATAAATTTGCAAGACTCTGATTCAAGTTCCGGTGGCGAAGAGGAAGATGAAGATGATGACGAAATGGAAGATGAAGTTGAAACAGAATCTATGTCAGAATAACTTTCGTTAGAATATATAATTGTTTGTAAATATAAAAAATGTTTAATAAAACAAGTCCTGTTGTGAATTATAACTTTCAATTCTTATTTATCACCTGCATATTTTTAATAAAATATGAGTATATTTGGGTTACATTTTAATCAACAAAGTAAGTATATATTACAGATAGATAGCCTCCGACCAACGCAACGTCCCGCCACAAGTCTTGCCTTAGAAATGCAAACTGATATCGTAAGATCTGTCCGACATGTATCGACCTCATGTGAACTCATGCACTTTTTTCTTCGCCCCCCACCTCGCCGTGCATACCTCAGGGAGTGCACAGCACTAATGGCCACACTATAGCATATATGTGTAATAAATAGTATTTATAGACATGAACATATCAAATTTTGTTGCTTAAAAAAAGGTGTTAGAGTACAGGTTCGTATGAAAAAGTTAGTTACCCATTTTGGGTGTTGTTATTACACCTAAGGTAGTTAGTACCCACATACTTCTACAGGTATATAACCTGTGACATAATAACGTAGTATGTAATGTCAAATATAAATAAAATAAAATTATCGACTTACCACAAAGTAACCGGCTTTTGATATTTGGTTACAGCATCTTATTTCTTCAAGGTAGTAACGTACTAGTGCTGGATTACTTTCATCTCCGCCGTCGGTGCCGTAGTGCATATCCACGAAGTCGATCTAAATACAGACAAGAAAACTAAATCAGGTCAAACATCAATCAATCAATCAAAAGGGGCCTTATTCGCGACATTTATTCCGTGTCCACGGCAAGCCCATTTGCAACTGTCCTCTCTGCAACTCCAACTGTCAAAATCTTGTCATAATGGTAAATGGGGAGGTGTGGTCACAAATGCATCGAGGTGCATTGTGAGCACACCTCCGGTATGAGAAATAAGGCGCTATAAGAAATGTTCGCCGCTCATACGGTTTGGTGAATTTCTAAGCGCAGCTCTCCATTTACCGTTATAACAAGACAACATTTTGACAGTTCTGCATGGCCTTGCCGTTGGCATGGAATAAATATCGTTAATAAAAATCCAGGTTGGATTATAGCTATAACTTTATTCAATTAACTAAAATGCCTTTTATTTTATTCCTACTTGAATATAAAATGTTGGTTTTAAAACAAGACAATACTTCATATCTCGACAAAATGAACAATTTAAAAAGTTTGCGATTTATCTAAGCAGTTTTTCATTACTTAACCCCTCTTGTGGCATAAAACCCGCCCGTGTTGACCAGTTCATAGCACTGTTGACCTCTTAAGGCCCCTGTCCCATCAACAACGATGAGCGAGAAGCGAGTAGCGATTTATGTATATTAGATGTATTTTGTAGATCCCGTTCGTGTAAACAAAAGAGATGCAGTATAGAGCGAGTACTTGCCGGCAGTGTGAACGGTCAGTGATCAACTATTAATATCTGTATCTCTGTTGTTCACACGGGATCTACATAAGCATGTACGTTTTTGAACATTAAAATCGCTACTCGCTTTCTCGCCGTTAGTGGGACAGGTGCCTAAGTCTAGAATAACCCATGCAACCATACCAACGCTTACACTAAAGCATTGGTACATTTTTGTCTCGCTTTTCTATCTAATTGCCAAATACACATAACAACAAAAGTACAAGGGTTAAACATCCCGTCAAAAAAAGATAAAACCATTTAGGTCTCTCATTACTTGTACCTAATTTTATAACTCCTTTACCTACGCTATAATGCTTGTTATAAGAGTGATGTCTCCTTATAGCAACCACTAAGTTACGACCGCAGCATTTACTTTCTTATAACTTTTGTATACAAGAAAGTCTTTGAGGCAAAACGGTAGGTACAGAGTTTATTGTGCGCAAAACCGCACCCTTCTTAATTTTCGGTCCAGTACTTATTGAGATATTTTAAAGGCATTTAATTTTTTTTTCGATCATTTGCACGGTATTTTATTTGTGTTTTTTGCTGTTGTTAAATGAAACTAAAGACTGGTCCCGGTCTTTAGTTTTAATCAGATATCAGCCACTAGATTTCAGACGTGATTTCACTCGCGTAGATATTCGTTATAGTGAAGAAAAGTGACTTATGTGTTATACCAGGGTCCTTATTCACTATGTTTTTTTAGTTTCCACGGCAAGTCCGCGCGAACTGGCGCATGCGTGGTGCATTTCTAAGCGCAGCTCTCTATCAATCATTATGACAAGATTTTGACAGTTAAAAGCGCGGGCTTGCCACGAAAACGAAAATAGATAGTGAATAAGGACTCAGGTTGTTTGTAAACTAAATACATGCCATTTTCATCCTTTGCAGTTTGACATGAAGGTCGCACGAACCATCAGACATGAATAAATGAAAACATAGCTTATTTTTCTTTGTGTCATATACTAAAAGACGCACCGTTGGTCTTAGTGATGCATTACTCTCTTAGTGACAAGATTGCAGTCCCAGATGGTCTTTATACACGTTATTTTTTTCCGTTTTCGTGGCATGCCCGGTGCACTCAAAGATGTCCGCCGCGCATGCGCGTTAATGCATTTCTAGGCGCAGCTCTCTATTTACCAATGAGACAAGGTTTTGACAGTTCGCACGGGCTTGCCGCGAGTACGGAAAAAAATAACTTGAATAAGGACCCAGGTGTGTAAAATATAAAGTGTAAGTAGGGTTAAAAATATGTGTCGAAAGAAGGTGACGAGGTGATTTTAAAACTCGATTTAGTCAGCTCTCAAGAACTAATTCTTGAGAGCTGACTAAATTGAGTTTTAGCTGAGTGCAAGCCATTAAGCCGAGAATTATGTTACCTACTTAGTGAACTGATTGTGTTATCCCATAAATAAATAGTAGCAACACTTAGATGGAAGCCACGGGAATTTTATTAGTCTATTTTTTGTTAGTGCTTCAACACGTTTATTTTCACCAGAATAGTTTTAATTTCGAAGGCTATGTGTACTGAAAAAAAAACTAGTTAAGTACGAATTGGATTGGCGCATCAAGTGTTCCGAAGAAATTTGTTGGTAGTATTGTAAATAGTTTGTTCACCACGAGAATCTGTCTCTCTATCGAAACAATATTGAAATATTTACCAAGTTATATTCGGTGCATAGACTTCTTATAGGTTTACCTGTAATTTACAAAGAAGAACTCTTTTTTACATTTTTCTAAATTATACGCTCTAGTTTCGGGAATAAGGGGAGAGATAACGTCAGTCGTATATATTTTTTTAAATAGCTAATTACCTACTTTCAAGCAAAAAGTAAATTTGATATACAGGGTGGTTTTTAATATACTAATAACCTCCCGTTCTTGATTTCTTTACATTACACCAAATAACTTCGTAGTAAAAAAAATACATATTAACCCGTTACCATTTACCACCTACTTTTGTCACACAACCAGTTACTACACATCTGAGAGTAAAATCAATGTTTCTTTATCAGGTTGAGGGTCTAAATCTCACAATAAACCATTTTGCTACAGTAAAATAGTCTGTAAGTGGTTAAGGACGTTACTCCAAAAACAAGTGGAAGTTAATTATGGTGATTATTGGTGAAGGGTTCATTTATTAAAAAAAATCCAAAACTAATATTACAAAGTTATTAAGTACTAGCTGTGCCCCGCGATGTTACCCGCGTTTTATTAGCCTATGTGTTAATCCAGGGTGTCAGCTAATTCCATACCTAATTTTAATTAAATCGCTTCAGCCGTTTAGACAACACAAACACACAAACTTTCGCTTTTATAATATCAGTGTGATTATTTAAAAAAAAAAACCACAAGCGGTAGATTACTAGCACATTAAAAATCAGCCTGTATATGTCTTTTACTAAACCCTACGCTCTACAGACACGAAATACATTACTCGTTAATCTCTCCATCTATTTGGTTCCCATTAAGTCAATCAAAATCCAAAGCCTATATTCTCTGTATAAAATTAGACATATACATGTCTACAGTACGTTTTGGAGCACATTTTGGATACCAATAATTACATTTATACAATCAATCATCCGAAATCTACAATCCTAATTAAATTCCACATAAACAGCCGATTGAAACAGTGTAAGCAAAATTCGATCAAAGTTCTAAGGGCTGTATCAGACTAGCGTTTTTTCTGCGGGTGTAGGGTGGCTACAGTTTTTTTTTAACATAACTAGCAATGTGGGATTGAGTCCCACATTACTAGCAATCTTGTTAACCACTCCAGCTAGGCTCAAAGGCTTGTATTTGGAATGGGTTCACAATGGTAGTATAATGGGAAGGATTCGAACCCGCGACGTCGCGATTGCGAGACCGATGCCATGGCCATTAAGCTACCGCCGCTCTTCAAAACTCGGACGCGAGTACACGGGCATATTTTGCCGTGTTCTTTTGAATCTGTGGTGGCAGGCCAGTGTCGCTACGCAAACACGAGGTTATAGGCGCGACTTTTACCACACGCGCAACTAGTACGAGCGCGAACGTTAACGCACTTATAGGCTCGTATTAGTTTCTGGATACTGACACACGACTACCGGTTCGAGCAAACATGGCATATTCTCGTGTACGCGCGTCAATGCAGTGTTATAAGTACGCGTGTAGGTATACATATATATACATATATACAACGCTATCTGATCTCAAACTAAGCAGAGCTTGTACTATGAAAATCAGACAACTAATAAACACACTTATAATTTCTAAATACATACATACTATAGATAAATAACACCCATACACAGAATTAACCATCGTGCTCATCACACAAAGTTTTATCCTGGGTGGAGATCGAACCCACGACCTCTTGCGTAGCAATCGGATACACTCCTACCGCGCTACAAAGCCAATCGATATATGCCGAAACGATCTAAAACGCGCAGAAAAAAGCGCTAATCTGAAACGGGCCTTTACGTCTGAATAGAGATTTAACCGTATCAATTAACAAAGTAACAATCGTTTCAAAGTTTCAGTTGCAGCAATGAACGTTAAATTGCTCTGAGGTACGGGTGAGGGAATGTTCATAATTGAGTAGGTAATTGTATGAGTGAAGTATTTATTTTACAACCTAACTCTAATTATTCCCGGGCGTGTTCGGGTTAGCTTTTAGTCCAATTAGGTATGCATAAGTAATGTGGAACTCAATCATGTTTGGTATGTGCTTTTAGATTGTTGAAGGCGTTAGCTACAGAGGGTGTGAGATGAGTTATTCTATTCTAGTTTCTATAATAATCTACTTTACAATATTACTTGACAATGATGACTTTTTAATCGTTGGTTTGTTGTGGTGATACAATTTCCATAAACACGGCCTGGGTCCTTATTCACGTTCTTTTTACCGTGTTCGCGGCAAGCCCGTGCGCTCAAAGATGTCCGCATCGTATGCACGTTGATGAAATTTTAAGCGCAGCTCTCTATTTATCATTATAACTAGATTTTGACAGTTCGCACGGGCTTGCCACGAAAACGAAAGAACGTGAATAAGGAGCCTTCACAGCATTTTTACTATCGTATGTTTTGCCGTCTTCTCCTAAATTTTTATAATAGAATGAAAAATAAAGCCAAAACATTTATTTATTACAATGATAATTATGTGTATGCTTCACATAGGGTATAATCAGTATGCTGGAGACACTTTACAAATACACTACAATACAATAATTGCATTTGAAAGACAAATTCGAAGTTCAGACCCAGGAATCGAACCCGAGATTTCCGAGAACCATCTAACCTGGGGGCCAAGACAAAGTCACATTCGAATAATGATGTTAGCCCTCTGAACTATGTTACTTCTCTTGCTGCACACGAGCTTTCGCGCTCCGGTAAAGCGATCGGAAGTCTCGGGTTCGATTCCTGAGTCTGAACTTCATTTTTTTTCTTTCTTGTTTTTCTTGTTTAAAAAAGACGACTCCCGCATTAGGGACTTTACAAACATACAAGTCACGGACACAAACACCCAGACGCGGAACATCAATTTGTGGATCACACAAAGTGGTGTCCCGTGTGGGAATCGAACCCACGACCTCTTGCGTAGCAGTCGGACACACTCCCACCGCGCCACAGAGGCAGTCATTTCAGTCTTTCAGTCTTTCAAATGCAATTATTGTATTAATAAAGTATTTGGCAAGAAAGGCATATAAAAAATACTATAATAGGTACAATGATCTACGAATACAAAACACACTCAGAGCCAACATCTACTTATAAATCTCTCAATGCTCTATCTTGTATAGGAATCGAACCTATAACTTCTTGCACAGCTATACACTGCCCCTAAGCAAACCTTACTCTATCTAAGCTCGGATTACTGCATTATTTTTATCATCCTAAAGAATAATAACACGTAATTTACAACAGGAAGATTAGACAACGGCTCACCAATTCATCATCTCGTAACATAATTTCTGAGTATTACCTAAGAACAATCCCATCAGTCTTTATTACATCTGCTAGGTACCTACCTATAATTTATAGATATTATATATAAAATATACAAAATTTTTTTGGTGAAGCGCGTGCCAAACCGTCAAAATTAATATTTTTGATATGAGATTCGCAGTTTTGCGCGCACAACGACGTTATTATGATGTAATTCTATTCGATTAGAGTTTCTGCCATTTATCTAGGGTGCAAGTAAGTTTGTCGAAAATTTTTAATATATATTTTTTTTTAATCGTCATAAAGTCGCTAGTCGTTTTGAAAATATTCAACTTATAATATCACGTCTCGGGTTTTATTTAATGTAATCAACCTTTCTGTAAAATTGTATAGTAGCTGTATCTTTTGATAAACTTTTGCGATTTGTACACATTGTTAAATTATATACTACGGATCCTAATCGCGTGAATAATTTAAGATAGAATACCTTGTTTATTGACCGACGTTTCGACCGTATTGCAACGGCCGAGACTGACAATCTACCCATGACCACGGCCGAAACGTCGGGCATTTTACCTTAAATTATTCACGCGATTAAAACCCGTGGTATAAATAATTTTATAAAAGCTGTATCTTATAAATATACAGCTACCTTAAATTTAGTTTCTAAATAATTTACATAGGTATTTATGTTTATAACGCGGGCAAAAATCCAGTCAGAGCAGGGGTGCGTTTTGTGTAGGTAATGGGTATCACTGCCAAAGCTCCAAAATCGTTGAAATTGAAGACAAACATCGATAATACGGGCGTATCTCAGATTCAAAATAGATAATTTATAACATTAGTAGTATTTACCTAAACGGGAATCATCACAAAATTAATCTCATTCAATAACACACAACAACATCCAAGTTGATTAATATGATATTAATCAGTTGACGATAAACCTAACCAGAATGCGAACTCGTGGCTAATATGGGACCGCTAATTGAATGAATTTAATTAATTTTGATCGCATAATCAAATGAAACCCCAATCTACATGGTCGTCAAACACACCTGTGACGTTTTCAATGCTCTTTAAAACTCTCTAACTATTATACCTGCTGATAAAATGTTTTAATTGCTCAGGTAATGGTTGGCTATCCATTCTGTCCAAGTGTAATTATATGTACATACCTACATAAACCACAATTACAGTCACACATAATAATTACGAGTAAATTTTAAAGCGAAAGGTCAATTCAAAGACAACTTCCAGCAGTAGTTAAAAGCCATGTATGGCGGGGTCTTTACAAATATTCAATTCACTTAGGTACACCCTGAGTAGTAGTAGAAGCACTAAATGACTCATTAAGGGCGTCCTTCTATTTATTTTTTTAAAAGACGACTCCCGTATTAGTGTCCAAGCCCTGTGTCGCGGGGGACTTAACAAACATACAAGTCACGGACACAAAGTACACCCAGACTCGGGACAACAATTTGTGGATCACACAAAGTGGTGTCCCGTGTGGGAATCGAACCCACGACCTCTTGCGTAGCAGTCGGACACACTCCCATCGCGCCACATGTTTTGACAAAAAAATGTATTTGTACCTATGGTGTAGATGGGAGCATCAACTTAATAAGGGCATTGAATGACTTATTAAGGGCATATAAACACAACAAGATTTACACGATTAAACAATAACATGGAGGCACATCGGAGCTATAAATAGAGTTGCTAGACAATTGCATCAATGGCGCGTAAAAGGGTCGTCGTGTGCAAAGACCCTTATAATTAAGGACTGAAGAGTGCGGGCGATTAAATAAACAAACACACGTTATAAAGGCGCAATGATAAAAAGTGAGGAATTTGAAATAAGTGAATTTTTACTCACGGCATTTCAATCATTAATTTTTTTATTTTTAACAAAATCCCATTTCTCAACTCTGGCATTAAGGTCCAAGCCCTGTGTAGCAGGGTACTTTACAAACGTACAAGTTACGCACAAAGTACACTCAGACACGGAACAATAATTTGTAGATCAGGATCACACAAAATGGTGTCCCGTGTGGGAATCCAACCCACGACTTCTGACTTAAAACCACCAATATGCCAGTTAATGAGCGATAAGAATGCTTAAAAGCGGCAGTAGCCTAATGGCTAAGGTATCGACCGTATCGGTAAGGACTCGCAATCGTGAAGTGCTGGGTTCGAAACCTATCCATTATACTGCCGCGTGCCGCCTTAAAGTCATCGCTAATACAAGCCATTGAGCTTAGCTGGAGGGGTTAACAAGATTACTAGTAAAGTGGGACCCAATTCCAAATTGCTAGCTATCATAAAAAAAAAAACAAAAATTAGAAGAACCAGCGCATGACCGAATTGTTGACTTTCATTTGTATCCCCTACAAAGAGAGGTTATAAATTTAACGTGTGTATATATAGTGAATACGGACCCAGAGCACTGAATATTGACTTGTAAAAATATCATGAAGTTGTTACACTACAGTCCTCTTTAAATAAGCCTATCCATTCAAACATTTATCTCATTATTACGCAAGAAAATCATGATAATGACAACCACCCGATGTAACTATGTTCATGCAAATAAATAATAATTATTATTATGTCATCGGGCATAATTTAAGTTAATATATAGACTTTGGATATTAAGTCTATGGTTAGTATAGATTTTTCTTTACAAATACAATCATAGCATTTTTGAAAGTTAAATTTTTTTTTTAAGTCCGGACCCAGGAATCGAACCCGAGACTTCCGTAGCCAAACCGGGGCCAGAAGCGAACCACCTATCTGGACTATGTTACTAGACCTCAATTTTTTCTATCCCTTGATGCTCGCGAGTTTGGGCCCTCGCATGCGCCATCAAGTCGGTAGTTTATTTTTGTTTTTTTTTATAAATATTACAGATAAACATAAATAGAATATGTTATAATAGGACTGACGTATATTTTTGGTTATTATTTTTATATTTTATTTATTTCTTTGGAAAGATTACAGCTATTTTACAGATATTAACATTAGTACTATTACTAGGTATTATTAAAAACATATTTAGCTGTTATTCTAATAGATACATATTGTCACAAAACTGGGTCATATTCATTCTCAACTAAATAAAGCCCTAGTAGTTGAACTTACCTAGTAAAATGTTGTTAATCAAAAATAACTATAATCGTTTGACATTTATATTCTATAGAACTCACATTAGTCATTACTCAGATCCATTAGAGAAATTGACCCAAATTATATAATGACTCACTTTCATATAAGTGAATATCTACCTCTTTGCTTAATATTTTTCAAACGTAAATGCATTTTAATTTTACAAGATAGGTAGATACTAAATTAAATATCTATGTTACGGTTATAAATTAATAATTGTTAACCATTATTAATAACTAGCTGTCCCGCGCAATTTCGTTTGCTTAAATTTTCCCCGTTTTTGCAACATTTATTATTGCAGCTCGGCTCCTATTGGTCGTAGCGTAAAGTTATATAGCCTATAGCCTTCCTCGACAAATGAGCTATCTGACAGTGAAATATTTTTTCAATTCGGATCAGTAGTTCCTGAGATTGTCACGTTCAAACAAACAAATAAACAAACTCTTCTTCTGCTTTATAATATTAGTATATACTACCGGAATTCATGTTAAGAGTAAGAAATTAATCACTTTTACCAGTGATTATTAATAATTTAACCTTAGTATAGATAGATGTAATAAATTAGTAATATTTAAGGTTAGGTAAGATAATAAAGATGATGATTAAACTGTAGAGGTCGCATTAGTCAAAATTGTTATCGCCCAGAATAGAATAGAATCGCACTTCTCCGGCGCTACGGGAAGTGCAGCCTCTTCGCCCTTGCGTAATAAAACGCCAGCATCTATGCTCACCTTCGCAGCCTCGGCTTGCTGGTCGCCTTTGACAACTAACCTCGGCAGATACGGCTCTCATCCGGTTAAAAAATCGCTTTTTGATTTGCTCCGCGCCTCCGGTTTTAAAAAGCAACCTCGGGGTGTAACAAACAAGTACCACGTGAAGTTGGGGTGGACTAATTCGGTGCTGTACTTTTTGACCCTGTTTATATCTGGTACCTACATCAGGCAAAGTTATGTACTGTGGTATTATAAATTAATACCAACTGGAGAAATAAATTTAAGTCTCCTTTTAAGTTATTACTTTTACCAATGAGAGTAGAGAATAAAGTAAAAATATCAAGCAAAAAAAGTGATGAATTTCAATGTTATTATCACATTCAACAATTTAATAAAATGTTTTAAGCTATGGGCATGTATACAAAGGGAGATTTTGGCGGCTGACCTTTCTCGTTCTTTTTTTAATTTTAATAAAAAAGGGATAAAAGTATTCGCTATTTAAAGTAATATCATGAACGTATCTTTATGATTAAGTGCAACTAGCACTATTGGGTCACTGTAACTATAATAATTAATTGACACTTACACCTACTTATTTCTTTAATTCACAAAACAGTTAGCCAATAAAGTGTAATACGTTCTACTTGTAGAATGAAAACATACATATTTCATAATAAGCTGACTACTAGTCTAACATAGTTCACACATAATGTCACACAACTATGCTACATTTATTATCCGACTTTTAACAAAGCTCGAACAGTTGTACAAAACTCGTAACTATAAGGTCATTTATATTCAGCCGGCTAATATGCTTTTATAAGTTGCCACTCGCTACTAGGGTTGGTAAAATGACGGTGGGTGGTAAATTTTATTTATTTAATTTTAATGCGATTTATGTCATTTGTTCCTATTGCAACATTTTGGACTGATATGCTGCATACAAAGTTGTTAGACTTCAGTCTACGAAAGCGTGACCATTTGAAATATCATCAATCAGTACCTAGCCATTACCATGGTGTAAAATATTCCATCTGGTGGCAGTAAAACATTGTTAAAACTGGCGAATTATAAAATGTCGTAAATAGTTTTAGTTGCTTTGTTCCTTTTACGGCTTAATTATTGCTTTACGAAGTTGCTTTTACTTATGTAAGCGTAGAATCACGTCATTGTGAACAACCTATTAACACAAGTGTTGCATTAACTTCTTTAGTGAATAAATAGCTTAAATTAACAGATAAAACTCGGTCCTTTATCTGACAATTTAAGCTTTCTGGGCGTCATATTAATAAAAAATATATTTATGATATGACGAAATACTGTATCTTAAAACGGCACAGTTTTCAGAAATCGTGACATTTTTAACAAAATAGGCTTTCTTTATTAGGAATTCCCAATTTTTTTTTCGAAATTTGCATACGATATTAATCAGTTTATGAATTATACTGACAAACAAAAAAAAATATCTTCATTATATTAATTTCTGTACATTTCGAGCTAGAAACGTGTTCTGTCGAAGCCCTCAACTAGCACTGACAGCAAGCATTGTTAATACCTACAACACACTGCAAGTTAAGTTACAGTACTATGTGATAAACTGATCACATTACATGCGCACTGTATCTTTATATAGCAGCCGACCAAAACTAAAGTCGAGTTACTATACTCTGAAGATAGGTGGTACAGTGTATAGCGTTTTCACTATCATTCAGATAATTTCTGTATGTTTTATTTGTATAATAATTGCATATTTGTTGTTTGTTTTATATGTTTTGTGTAACTTAGGTACTAACGGGCCCAATTGAAAATCAGCGTCAGGCATATGTCTGATAAAATTACTTATATGATGAACTGGATCCTATTTTCGGCATTCAACTGCCTGAAATAGTTTTAATGAAATTCTATGTTTTTTTTCTGTATTAAATTGTCGATATAAAGACCATTTTCTTTCTTTCTTTTTTTTCTTTTATATTCTGTGTATATATGGTAGAGGAAACTCCGTGAGAAGCTAGAGAGGGCCGCTAGTAGAACATAAACTACATAATAGACTACCTATGTCAGAACTCAATTTGTCAGTTAGCAGCCCTATTAGTAAATCTGCATCGCAACCAAGGTTCCCACGCTATTGTCGTCCAAAAGTTTAGCTTCCTCCGTGTTCGAAACATTTGTGGTTATTCGAGGGAATGTAGTTAAATGGAAACTTTGTGTACAAAACTTAGTTGTAATGTGATATTAGGCAGTTTGAAGACTCGTAAGTGTGACCTGTTTGCGGTGAATGATAACGAAAGTTTTGTTACAGGTGTTTGGGTTCACTGTAAGGCTAGAGCTAGTTATTTCTTTTAATACTAGCGGACACCTCGCGGTTTCACCCGCGTAGTTTCCGTTCCCGTGGGAATACAGGAATAAAAAGTAGCTCATGTCACCCGGGGATAGTATAGCTTCCCAACGGTAAAGGAATTTTTGAAATCGGTGGGAATACAAACGTACAAAACTTTTTAAATTAGTATAGATATAGATTAGTTTGTTTGTGTGTGGTTGAACGCGATGATTTCAGCAACTACTGGTTCGAATTGAAAGGTTATTTTAGTGTTGGACTGCCCATTTATCGAGAAAGGCTATAGGCTATAATATAATATCATGCTATGACCAATAGAAGCGGAACATCAATGAAAAATAAAATTACGCGGTTGAAGGTTCGCTGATCAGTTAGATAAATAAAATTAAGGTATGTAAACAGTTTGAATTATAAGTATAAAGTGTGTCTTTATATATCTATGTGTCTGTTTTTGCCATCGTAGCGCCTAAATGGAACGAAAGATTTAAATACGATTACTACATTAAAAAGTTACCTACTTAAGACGCTGACAACAGCTACTGAACTTCGATGTTTCACTATTTAAGCCACGCCCACTATTTCTCCGATGTCCTAGTGCCATTGATAAAGGACGGTAAAAACAGCGAACTACCAACACAAGGACGCGGTCAATAATAAACAATAAACCAATAGATGGCGCTTTATTTTTTGTTCTATATGAAGAACTAGAAAGAAATTAGACAGGGCGATTAAAAAAAACAATAAAAAATTTTTATACGTTTGTATTTTTAATTATTTCAGGAGACTTTATTTGCTATGAACTTCAAAACAATATAAAAGAAAGAAAAATAAAACTCGAAAATATATTAGCAACATTTTAAATCTCTCGGATATTTGCCGGAACAAACAGACAGACAGACAGACAAAAAAAAACTGTATTTTTGTTATCAGTAATTATTATGAATATAGGTATGTTATCCATAATAATTAATATATATGCATAAAACTGTTATTTTGATATTACAAACAGACTCTTCAATTTTATTTATTTGCACAGATAGTTAATAATATATATTATTTTTTATTAATAATATTATTATTTATTTGACATAAGGTAAATTTAGAGCTGAAGAAAATTCTTCCAAGTTTGAAGTCCTCCGAAAATTGATAACATACCTGCTACAGCACAATAATTGGCTGGTAAATAATTTTCGTCACTGGAATCACTTTTAATGATAAATTTTAAATTGCACATCCTACACAAAAGAGTGAACTTCGACAAGAATCCATTTATGTTTTCTCCTACCAAATTAATGTGTTTTAAATTACAACCCAAGGGTTTAGGGGTAAGGGCGAGAAATATTCTGAAGATTTAAAAATAAATGCGATAAGTTTATTCGTCGTCCGATGTAATAATAATAATAATATTTATAAGGATTTTTTGTTGTGCAGGGTGACTTGTAGCAGTCTAAAAAAAATAATACTTAAAGCTTACCTATGCGTTAGTAACTAAATACTTACTGCCAGATTTTATCTTCGACAACCTGTTCAAAATAATAATATTTACCTCAAGTTTAGGAATATTATCGGTGGATTCAACTGTCTCAGATACCTTTGCCGATACTTCAAACCAGTGATGGAAAAAAACTATGACTCACAATAACATAAGAAGTATAAGAACGATCATGAGGAAGTTTCATATCACTTGGGCATCATCTTTACCTGGTAACATTTTCTAGAGGAATTATAACATCACTTTCTAATGTAACTGCAACAGCCACATTTCCTAATCTGTACAAAATATTTATTACATTTAAACTTAGAAAAACTTTCTTCAGCACTAATCTTACCTATTATGTCTGACTAGCTGTAGACTAGCTGTGGACGTAGCCTAAGTTACTCCTTACATCATTAGCTGTCTGACAGTGAGTCCTGTCAATCTCCGTACAGCCGTTTTGGAGATTTGTCGAAACAAACACACAGACAGACAGCCAGATAAAAAAAAACTGTGTTTTTGTTTTAAGTACTATGCGTACTTTCATAGCATTTAGTAAAAAACTGCTATTTTGACATTAGGAACAGACACTTCAGTATGTATAGATCGCCATATATAGGTAAAAAATACTAAAACCTACACAACTATTTGTATGGAAAGGGCAAGAAACAATGGATAAAGCTACAAGTATTTTAGGAGTATTTTCCTATTAGGCCAGTTCTAAGATAGTCGTAGGTCTATGCAAATGTGATAGTTTATCATTATACTTGTTTGTAACTATCTTTCTAAAATGTAAAGGGGATCCTCTTTGTCCATGTGGTGATTCTTTTTGTGTAATGTGTTAATGTAATATAAATAATAAAATTATTATCTACATTAGTATGTAGGTACTTATTACAAACTTATTGGTGAAAAACTTTCCGAAGTTTCACCTGCTTCTGAACTATTCGCCAAACGTCTCTTTTTACTGAAAAGATAAAAGAAAATATTAAAAATAAATACAAAAATTGAACAGGCGAACCTAGGTTTCGAACTCGATACATGATATTCTGAACCAACGCAGATACCGCTAGACCAAACGAGCTTCACAGTTGCAGATGAATTTTCGCTATACGTTGTACAAAACAGCTTAGTGTAACTTTTTGGTTTGGTTACGATTTCACTTCTGTTCGTGCAATATTTTGTCAATATGAAAAATATAATACTTACTTTACTACTTCCATGAGATGTTTTTGTTTGTTGGTATAGAAGCGCTTTTTGCTGGCCTCCGACATTTTTGTTTGTTTCCCAATTATAGTAACAAATATTTTTAAACTTAGAACTAAATATATTTAAATTAACAACTCAGATAGTATCAATTAATAGTATATTTATTAAACTTAGATTCTTTACCAATGTCTATAATTTTTCAAACAACAAACAAAATATGAAGTGAATGGATGGCGAGGCAAAGCGACATACGTCCGTCTAGCTGCGCGTCTCTGCGATCACTGTCAGATTGCTTAAAAAAGAAAGAGAAGCGCGATCACGAAGCGCTCGTAACTAATTATAAACCATAAAACAATTAATTACTTGAAAATAAGTCGAGTAGTCGAAAATAAAAAACAACCAGATTCTGTATTATAACATGATACGTTATTGTTAATTATTTTACCAACGTACGTTGTTAAGTAATACAGATATTTTTGTTAGAAGATCATTTTAAGAGGTTAGTTTGTATTTTTTTTTTATCGAGAAAAAAATTCAAATTCGTGTTTTGAATACAACAGGGTTCTTAGAAATATGTTCAAGATTAACATATATTTTTTCTGCCGTCACAAACTACGTAGATTTGGCTAAAAAATTGTTTAGGATAAGCCTATTTGGCTGTTGTCAGCGCCTTAAACTAAGAACCGTATAGCTTGATTGGATGACAATTGTTTTAAAGATATTATTTTTAATATTCAATGATAAGCAATCCAACACTCACATTCACTTTGTTGATAAACAGTTTAATTTCATCATAATATAAAGACATTATTGAGATTTAATTTTGACGGTTGACTTTTAAAATGTAAATGTCGGTAGTGAGATGAGATGAGATGCACTAAGTGACATCCGCATGACAATTGTCAACGTCATGTGTTGACAATTGTCACGCGGATGTCACTCCGACATGGAGAGGGAATAAAAAGATGGCTGTCACATTGTAATCGCGTGTCAAACAGCGCGGACGTTTGTAATAGTTCGAATAAATCCGTTTATCACTTTGTAATCCTCCGCATTGTTATTGAAGTCTGAGTTAATCCTTCACAGTAAACGTGCTGTTCTTCAACAATAATACTACGAATAACACTTCCAACAATACCTTGTCTGACACTACCAAAACCAACCTGCCTTGATCCTAACTTAGATTCTAACCTTAAAGAAACATTATCTGACCTGTCTTTACTACTAACACGTTTATTTTGAAATGATTTTGTTTATGATCGCACTTTTCTAACTTGAATGATTTTATTTCATTTACCTCAATGTGTCGATCGTCATAAGTGGACTGCAACTCCGGCCCGACCATTTCCAGGATTTGACGCCTCTCTTCACGGAATTCTGTAAAAACATTTCATGAAAAAGTACTTTTGACAAAAATAACTTTCCCATTTTCGATAAAAAAATATTCTTTTCCATTTTGTCACAACCTGTTGCTCGGAATTTCGATACGCAAAGATGTTGATATATAAAATATCAGCTTATTAGTATTGGAACGCGTTGATTTACAGTAAGCACATTCAAGAGATCCTGATCTTCTTTAGAGAGTCAATGAAAAGAGGTTATGAATGCCAGGTACACTTGGATGAGCAAGCGAATAATGTGGAATTATTTGAAAGGGGTTCTTTACATTATACTTATAATATTAGGTGAAACGACCGTACAATGACGTCCGATGACAAAGCGAGTATTCTGAAGACAGGGTCCTTTCAATTTATATTTTAGGTGGACCTTCGTAAGATCTATTTAGTGAAGGTGTCTTTGAAGAAGTACCTAGTCGTAGTCATTGTTGTTGAATAATCGATGCTATAGATAGAAAGACTGATACAAGAAAAAAGTGTATTGTCCTAACGTCCTTAACGTTCTCTGACAGTACTTTTTCAAACGGAATAAGTACTTAAGTACTTTTTCGAACGAAAATTGATTATGATTTTACTAGTTCGACATTATTTGCATTACATTTGAAGAATTTTTGTTTCTCTACAGCTTCCGCAGTAGAGAACAATCCTTGTTTCGCGAGGGATTTACAAATACAATACACAACAGCTGACGTACACAAAAAAAAATATGGATCATACAAAGTGGTGTTCCTTGTATGATAATTCCCCCACTCCTAGTTAACTGTTTTAACAGTCATACATAGCTTTGTAAATAGTGGCGACGTAGATCTTAGCAGCGCTAGGTCTGGGCCACTTGTCGCTATGCTCAGTGTTGGCCTTCAGTGCGTTCAGCACCGCCGCCTTCAAAACACTCATTGCACTCCGCCTTCGAGCTCACCCGCCATATTTTTTATGAAGCAAACAGAATTTTACTTTCAGTTTATACGTACCATTGTAAATAGAGGCGACGTAGATCTTGACAGCGCGAGGTCCGGGCCACTTGTCGCTGTTCTCGGTGCTGCCCTTCAGTGCGTTGAGCACCGCTGGCTCCGGAGCGCTCATCGCGCCCCGCCCTCAAACTCACCCGGCACTACTTGTATCACGCCACCACATTCTGTTAACAAACAATAAAATACTTTGAGCTATATTTTTAAGCGCCTTCAAAAAGGTAGTTCTCCGTTTGACCCCGATGTTTGTATCAATTTTCTCAAAAGCTAGTTATCCGATTTAGATGGGGTTTTTGCTATTCGACTGCTCACTTTTCTGGGAAGGTTGTAGAGTATAAAACGTTGTGCTACCTTATAAAACACCAGATATATAGACTAAAACGTAGGAGTCAGTCGGCAAAATTTGCATTCGGTGATGAGCTTCATTTTTTTTCATTGAAAGCGATTTATTTTTCTTTAAATAGAAAATACAGTTAGATTTATTTGGCATAAGGCAAATTAGTAAAGGTAGGTAGGTTAAGGAAAACGTGATTAACTGGTTTATCAATCCACAGCTCAAATCATTAAATGGATTTGATTTATTTAAGATACTAGAACTGTACTGACGTAGATCTGTTAGAACTGCTTGTAGTCATATAATAAAATAGTAACTGGATAATTATTTTTTTAAACGACGTTTTCTAAAAATAAAACATAGCTACATCGATTTATTGCCCCGAAACCATCTGCATACTACATTAGCGACAAAAACCGGGTAAGTGCATGTCGGGCCAAGCATTATGTAGAATTCCGTAGTCACCCCCCCCCCCTCCATCCGAACAATGCGGCTCGTGAAGTGGGTTTTCTGTTGCTTTTGTTTCATACTTACAACGTTATACGTATCTAATAATAATTTTCAATGGAATTGGTACGAAATTTGGTAACTTCTCATTTGATCAGCTGTTACTCGTAAATTTGTAAAGCCTATTTAGCAATGATAGTTTTTCTATTTCCTATTAATTTCACTATATGTACTACGACCGTGATTTTTTTCACTTGACTATAACAAAAATTTTCAAAAACGGATCCCTAAATCTAAAATTAGTCTTTCCAACCCCTAAACGTTTTTAAAAGACCTCAGACCAAAGACCCCACATGATGGGTTAGGTGAGAAAAAAAATCATATCCCCACTTTACTAAAAGGGGAGGTACCCTAAAAAATGTTTTTCAAAACTTTATCTCTCACTTTGTTGCCGTAAGTAATGTGTACCCATGAAAAAATACAGCCTTCTAGCACTAACAGTCTCTGAGTAAAGCTGCGGACTTACGGACGGACGGACATGGCGAAACTATAAGGGTTCCGTTTTGCCATTTTGGCTACGGAACCTTAAAAATGAAACATTTTGGTAAGTTTTGGGATAAAAAAAACCTATCTTGATTAATTTCAAGATAGGTATTTTTATGTCTAAAGTGTACCAACATGTTCATAAAACATTAAATACGTTTTAAGCATTAAATTAAAACGTGTCGCCAGCGTTACAATAGATATTAGTTGCACAAGACAGCTCCAACACCTTTACAAAGATCTATTATATTAAAATCCGTATAATAGTGGAGAGTCTCGCATAGTACATTGAGTGGATTTCAAAAGGCCAGTAATCAAAAGCCTCGCTTCTTCGATCATTTTTATAAGTAGAGCTTCACAATGAAGCATCCGAGATTTATAAAGGAGATTTCAATGGAAGTTAGTGCTTAAAGCCATTGTAATGAGTTCTAACGTACAATAGAGTGGTGTTTGATGTTATGGTTACATTTACATAATATCTAGGAACAAACAAGAACATAAATTAGAATATAATTTTGAAGACAGTATACAACTCTCAGTGACTTTCACTATGGCCACGATCGGTGCCTCTTCTGTACCAAGAACGGTGCAATTTGAATTAAACGTTTCAATGTTTTAATTTTTCAAATGCACTAGCAATCTTGTTAACCCCTTCAGCTAAGTATTTAACTTTTTTGTTTTGGGGTTGCGTCGTGCAGGTCCTTTCCGTTCAGGGTTGCTAAGAGGGAATCGAGTCCGGCCTGCCACCACTGCTATTGCAGTGAAGACAGCACACCCTCCAGCATTGTCTAGATTGGGAGTGGCAGCGTAGAGTTCTCATTGCAGTGTTTGGAAGTGACCCCTCGTTGCCGGCCGTGGTTCTGTCCATGTTTTTTTCTTCCACGACCCCTCGATCCGGACGATCGAGGGGTCGTGAAGGAAAAAATATAAGTATTATATTATTATTATAATAACAAGCGGTTGCCCGTGGTTCCGCCCGTGTAGATGTCGGTTGGGAAGGGTCCATTAATTATTACGTGAGATGTTTAGAGAGGAGCTTGGCAAATCTCACGTATTTTTTCTTCTCTATTCTCTTTGCAAGAAAGAGAATAGAGCTAACTGCTGATAAAAAATCCTATGTCCTTCCCCGGATCTTAAAGTATATCTATACCGGATTTCATTATAAATTGGTTCAGTGGTTTAAGCGTGAAAGGTAACAGACAGATACACATTTATAATATTAGTATGGATATTTAAAAATAATATTTAGCAAAATTAAAAACCACGACCGGCGACGCGCTAATAACAATACAAAACTATATCTTATATCTTACATCGTCTCAATGCAGTCTTTGTTTGGATACCCATATTGATTTGACCAAAAGAAAATAATAAATCAAGAACTTTGACTGAACTCTGACTACTCTGAACTTTGACTACCTCTGTGGCGCAGTGGGAGTGTATCCGACTGCTACGCAAGAGGTCGTGGGTTCGATCCCCACCCAGGATAAAACTTTGTGTGATGAGCACGATGGTTTATTCTGTGTCTGGGTGTTATTTATCTATAATATGTATGTATTTAGAAATATATAAGTATGTTTATCAGTTGTCTGGTTTCCATAGTACAAGCTCTGCTTAGTTTGGGATCAGATAGCGTTGTGTGAGTTGTCCCAAGATATTATATTATATTCCCAAGATATTAAGAATGAGTACAAATAAAAACATAAGTTTGCCCACAATATATATAACATAACATTAAATGAACATAGTAAAATTGCAAAACACTACCTCGAGGGCAAATTTCACAACATAACTTATTTGCATTTGTTAAATAAATTAATGTGTGTTATCTGTGTTTGTACCGAGATAACGTAGCGCGTAGGATTCACACAGTAATTGCAATTTGTGTGGATATTGTACAGTATATGCAAAATGTTTAGATTGCTGTTTGTTCTAATTCCACGGATTTATAGATATGTAGTTTTGTTGATGACTGTTTCTTGTTTATTCAAATTTCGCTTAGGAAAGTGGATAATTATGGAGATTTCACAACTGGAGAATCGCTAAAATGCTAAAGCAGTGACTGCGTACGAGTTTCATGTCATGATGAAGCGGCGATAGCCTAATGGCTAAAGCATGGGTCTCGCAATCGTGAGGTCGCGGCTTTCAATCCTACCCAGTATAATACCGACCTGAACCCGGCATTGAGCATGCCGGATGCCATTAAGTTTAGCTGGAGGGGTTAACGAGGTTTTTATGTATATTATAGAAAGACAAGATGACTCGCTCAACTTCCTCGTGCGTAATTGTTTTGTGTCTTCAACATTTTTCATTGCTGCTCCGCTCATAGTGATTATAGCGTGATGTTATGTAGCTTATAGCCTCCTTCAATAAACGGTCTATCCAACGATTTTGCAATTCGGACCAGTAGTTCCTGATATTATCGCATTTAAACAAATAAACTCTTCAGTTTTTTAAAATTAGTATAGATGTTAAAAAAAAAAACAAATCTGAAAGTGTCACGTGGCCGTAACTGGAATATTTCGAAAATCAAATCATAAATCCACTAATAACATCAAGAAATTCTGCATCCTAGGTTGAAGACTATCTATCTCTGTCTACGACATTTAAACATTCGTCCAGAAAGAGAGAAATATAGATACACCTCTAAAATAAATCAAGGTCAAATATTTCGACTTCAAGTAAGTTGTTTATTACAGTCTAGACTCCATCTGTAGACTATTTTCAAGGTCATAAAATGCGACCCCATTCATCAATATAAAAAGACTTTAGAAGTTCGATCAAATCCGAAACACTTCGACATTCAGGCATTGACAGATATGTTATTAATCATAACAAAACTAACTAGAACAGATGACTAGATGATTAACTTCTAACCTTTGGACTTTTGACCTTTGACCTTAATTCGGAAACGTGACCTTAATATTGAATTTCGAATACATTTCATTTGAAATGGACTGGCTCAGTTATTAAACTTCTATCAGTTGTATACACGAATTCGGTTTTTTACTGATAAAATATTACCGATATAGGTAAATTATATATTTGTGGTAGGTAGGTATTGCATTATTTCTTTTTAAAATACAACTCTCGAAGTAGGGAACAAGCCCTGTGTCGCAGGGGACTTTACAAACATACAAGTCACGGACATAAAGTACACCCAGACTCGGAACAACAATTTGTGAATCACACAAATTGGTGTCCCGTGTGGGAATCTAACTGACGACCTCTTGTGTAGCAGTCGGACACACTCCCATCGCGCCACAGAGGCAGTATTGACTAGACGATGATTTATTTTTGTTAACCACAAATAAATTTCTTCATCAAGTCAGTGCTAAATAAGCTGAACTGCGATACCTGTAGACTTATTCTAGGCGCGCAGTAGGTAGCTTGGCTGCGACATAATGACGTTGTATGAAAGCCCACGCACTAAAGAGCCACGAACCGTCGTTATTTTGCTATCTTTACAAATAAATAACATTGGAGTGTCGTTTTGTAATGTCAAAATAATAATTTCTTACTAAATGCATATGAAAGTATATTTAGTACTTAAGACAAAAATCATTTTTGTCTGTCTGTCTGTTTGTACCGGTTAATTACGAAACAGTTCAACGGATTTGGGTCTATAGGGAGTGTGCAGCACTGCAATGTCACGCGGATGTAGTTCCAGTCACAGCTAATCATATATAAAAAGTTTATCTGCATAATCAATTTAGCTTTCCCCTATTTTTTACGAAGTTCAGAACTTTATATTTTATTCTTTATTAACTGGACATGAAATAAAATTAAATTTTAAAAAAATAACCTCTGTAGATGATGCTAAGTAATATTTCAGTGAACTTTTATTTATTTATACATAAATAGAATTTGAAGTGACAATATCTAGCAAATTTTCAATATTATTTTACGTTCATTATAATATAATTGAAGCATTTACCAGTGTATGAAAGCCTAGGCTGCCCAGGCGTTATAGTTATTGGTGTCACTGATTATAAAATCAATCTCGCTTCTACATCTTTCTTTTTTAGGATTCCGTAGCCAAAATGGCAACCTGTCTGTCCTTCCGTCCGTATGTCACAGGCATTTTACTCGAGGACTACAATGAATATTAATGAAATTTGATGAAAAAGTCTTGTAATAGCCGCTAGTTAGTAAACATCAACGTTAGTTTTTTTAGCAAACATCAACGTGTGGCACATCATTTGACAGGTCTTATAAAACAGTTTAAGGTTTTTATGAAACTTATTTGATTAAATTAATATTTTTGCATAAATTGTGCCCCCCCCCCCATATATACCACCACGACACGATCGGATATACTGTCCTTGAGCTATCCGAAAAATTGCGTTTTTCAACAAAAGGGTGGATGATGTAAGTGGCATGAACATACGCTCTTCTGCTGGTGTAATTATTAAAATCGAATTTACTCTGAGCATTGTCCAACATGCTTTTGCTCGGTTTTTTATTTTCGTAGCCGAGAGTAAGAAAGTCTCTTGAAAATTTCTCCTTTTCTCCTCGACGATCTTCCAGATGATTTACTCCAATACGTACAGTATTGGAGTCAAAGGCACTAATCTCTTTAATAGTACTCATGTGACGGCAATTACAAACGCCGAGTCGAATGCCCGTCCTGTGAATCTTTTTGACACTTATGACAAACTACCTGACCCGCGCAACTTCGTATGCGTCACTTTTCCCCGTTTTTGCAACATTTTTCATTGCTACTCCGCTCCTATAAGTCGTAGCGTCATGTTATATAGCCTATAGCCTTCCTCGATAAATGGGCTACCCAACAGAAAAATATTTTTTTCAATTTGGATCAGTAGTTCCTTAGATTACCGCGTTCAAACAAACAAACAAACTCTTCAGATTTATAATATTAGTATAGATGTCCGTTGTTGCCCCTTTATCCTCGTCGTGCCACCAACTTATACCACCAGTGGCACGATAAGGAATTGGCATTCCTCGTCGTACCACTGAATGCAGATACATGCAGGGATGGTAGCTCTACTTAATTTCCCTTTAGATATTACTCAATAAATAATTGTCTTTAGCATAATTTTCCTGTAACTGCAACTTTAGTATTATGTACCTACTCGTACTTTATTGTTTAAACTCTATAGTGTCAGAAATAATTTATTTTTAATTTAATAAAAAGTAATTTATTGTGACATGTGACATAAAATACAGAGGTATAAAATTCTTTATAATAATCTGCTAATTCACCTTAAAATCCGTTATAATAATGGAAGTCTGTGAATCGGAACTGAAATTTATTTCTAGAAAACACGGAACCGTATTACTTTACGAGGGATTTCAATATTTTAGACACAAATTGTACAAAAACGGAAATGTGATTTGGCAATGTAGCTTGAAAAATAAAAACAAATGTACTGGTTCTGTAACCTTACAGGTTACAAGCACCTATCATTACTTTTACATTTGAAATTCGCTTCGTTATTGTATGGGACGCCAAACGCTACCTTTGTGTTGTGTGTGTATGTGTGTGTTTTGTCTGTCTGCTATAAGCATAGCGCCTTAACGGCTTGAGATACTCATATCTCTATAATTATTGCCCTCCGAAGCACGAAGACACTCAGATGAAAATACCAGAGAGCGGTCACTCATCCGAGTACCAGCCACAGCCAATGTTGCTTAACCCACTGACCGAATACCGGTCAGTGAGCACAGTAGGCTATGAGTGTATTAGTTTAATTTAATAGATATTGTTTTACAGAATGAAAAAGTAACTAAAACAGCAAGCCATGTAGAATGCTGTGTACCGGATTTCGCAAAAAATGATGTAGCGATAAAAATACACGAAGCACATATTCTTGCAGTTACATCAGACAATACTATCAACAAAATTTATAACGATACTTTAGTCCCATTACAAGATAAAGGCTATGATTTTATTTCCAAAGTGCCATCTCTGAATAGTTGTAAAACAGCAATGTATAATAAGAGAAATAAGTTTCTAGGAGTTTCGAAAACTGTTTTTCGTAATTTAGAAGAAGTCGAAGTCCCAAATAAATATTTACCGTATCTGCTTGGAGACTATTATAATGGAAGCTCCCGAATACTGGTCTTCATTTCAAAAGAAGCCAAGAATATGTTAACTCAGCTTTCAGAGTTTTTTATAGATGGAACATTCGCTAGCTGCCCCAAGCCATTTGGACAACTATTTACGATACATGGGAATATGGGTAGTTCTTTATCAACCACAAACATAGTTCCTTTAGTTTATTCATTACTAAGTGACAAGAAAGAAGCGACATATTTTGCACTGTTCGACATTATAACATCACAAATACCAGGATGGAAACCTACTACAATTCATGCTGATTTTGAAACTGCATCTACAAATGCAATTCGTAATTTTTTCCCTGACATTACCGTAAGAAGATGTTATTATCACATGACTAATAGTCTATGGAGGAAGGCCAAATCTCTGGGGCTAAAACAAAAAATTGAAAAACGAGTTGTAGGCCTTTGTAGTGCGTTACCTCTATTGCCGCGAGAGATGATTACGGATGGTTGGAAATATATACAAGATGAATGTCCGAACCTATCAAAAGTAAATAAATTTATAAACTATGTACAGAAATATTGGATGAAAAATGAAAAGTTTATTGACGAATGGTGTATATACTCGGAACGCCACCGTACCAATAACGTGGTAGAGGCCTGGAATAGTAAAATCAATAGGACTATTAATAAAAATAATGTGTCATTGACTAGGCTATTAAATGCATTGTTAAATGATGCCGCCTGTTCAAATTTCAAAAAAATGCAATTTGGTCTAAATATTTATACTGGTAGACTGGCATTGTACAAAAAAAAAGATGAATTTGTTTTACAGACGCAAATGGAATTATTAAACCACGTTATCACTATAGGTCATTTTTTGGAAAAATTAAGATAACTTTATTTTGATTTTGTTAATCTACAAGTTATGAATATGTTGTTTGTTATAGTATGTAGGACCGGGATTGATTAAAACTAAATTTGTTTTTAGATTTTTTTTTTATTACAAGTAGAGCAACAATCATACCATAATCATTCAGTGGTACGACGAGGAATGCCAATTCCTTATCGTACCACTGGTGGCACAAGTCGGTGGCACGACGAGGATAAAGGGGTTGTTGCTATCTTTTTTACTAGTATAGACTTACATATAGGCCGACAAGACTTCCATTTCATTTCGACCTTTGGAAGGTCCTTTTTTTTTTCATTTATTGTGGTAAATAAACAGTGACACAGTAATACCACATTTGACAAAGTCAAATGGAAGTCTTGTAGTTGTCAGCCGTAGCCTGTTCAGGGTCCTTATTCACTATCTTTATTTCGTTGTCGTGACAAGTCCGTGCGAACTAGCGCATGCGCGGTGCGCTCTGGTATGTACGCCGCGCATGCGCGGTAGAGAGCTGCGCTGAGAAATGCATCAACGCGCATGCACGCTGGATATATTTGAGCGCACGCGATAGTGAATAAGCACCCAGGCTAGTGGGTCAAAGTATAATAAATAATATAATAATAAATACTTTAAGACGATCTCAAAAGTATATTTACCACTAGCTGTCCCGCGCAACTTCGTATGCATAAATTTTCCCGTTTTTGCAACATTTCTCATAGCTGCTCCGCTCCTATAAGTCGCAGCGTGATGTTATGTAGCCTATAGCCTTTCTCGATAAATGGGCTATCCAACAAAAAAAGATTTTTTCAAATCGGATCAGTAGTTCCTGAGATTAGCGCGTTTAAACAAACAAACAAACAAACTCTTCAGCTTTATAATATTAGTATAGATTTAAGTTAAAATGACTGTGCCAGCATGAAATTTGAAATTTAACGACGACATACATCTATACTTATGCAGTCAGCCGCTTGTAGTAAGCCGCGCGCGGCTCGCAATCGACCACGATGCACGGAAATGAACCTTTAGCGTCTTGAATTAAAAACTACGACGTTTTCCTGCCAAGTAAAACATATTTACATTCAAACTACTTTCCCCTATCTATCGTACACTAACAAAGATAATACCACACTGTTTTTCTTTCATTCTAGCCGATCAAGTTGGCAGTACTCATAAAATATCGCTCGTTGGAATAATCCGTGAATAAATGTACCAAATTGAATATAATATTTACCCATCAGTTGAATAATTCATTGAAATAATAAACTCATGTGTTGGTATTCATGGTCTTTTATGGCGTTCGACTGATATGTTTAGTGTTGTATATGTACTTGTTATATGACACAGTAAAATGTTGCTATTTATAGTTTCGTTCTGTCTTCAACTGAGGTATAAACATTCCTAATTTGTATCTATTTTTAAATTTCTTTGTATTAAGTGACTAATTAGAGAACTTTTGCGATTTGTACAGCTAATTTATTGCTACGGGAGACAACGAAACATCTAGGAGTTTTTTTATTGGCAAACTTTTAAGAATGTAATTAGCTTTATTTATATTTGTCGGTAAAGCAATACTATAGTTAACTAGCTGACCCGCGCAACTTCGTCTGCGTAAATTTTCCCTTTTTTCTTTTTCTTCCTTTTTTTTTTACAACATTTTTCATTGCTGCTCCGCTCCTATTGGTCGTAGCGTGATGTTATAATCTATATAAATGGGCTATCCAACAATAAAATATTTTTTCAGTGCAGCCCAGTAGTTCCTGAGATTATCGCATTAAACAAACAAACAAACTCTTAGGGGTATGAAAAATAGATGTTGGCCGATTCTCATAGATACCGGATAAGCACAAAAAATTTCATCAAAATCGGTGAAGCCGTTTCGGAGGAGTATGGCAACGAAAACTGTGACACGAGAATTTTATATATTAGATAAACCGGCAAGAGCATGTCGGACCATGCTCAGTGTTGGGTTCTGCAGCACTGAATAATTGCATTAGCAGAAGAGCGTATGCTCATGGCACTTACGCCCTTTTGTTGAGAAACGCAGTTTTTCAGCAATAACTCAATGACGGTATATCCGATCATATCCAAAATAATTTTAATTTAAAAATTACGGTCGAAACGTCGGACAATAAAAAAGGTATTTACCTTAAAATATTCACGCGATTAAGACCCGTAGTATATAGTAGGTATATAGTCATCCCGTAACCACATTCTACCGTGAAATAACGAAGGAATGAGTATGAGTTTATGTATGTATGTGTGATTTTAAGATAAATATGGCGCCCATATTAATATATCAGTCGGGTTCTTTGATGTTTATTAATATTTCCTATAGATACGTAGCACGAGTATAACGAGCAAGTACAACATAATATTAGTTATCTTTTGGTAAATAATGTAGGTACTTATTAAGATAGTTTCATTGATTAATTAAATAACGAAATTAACAGGTCATGGACATTTGAGTAATTGAACAGTATTTACTCTGTGTAACGGGCTTGAGTCAAATACAAATACAAATATTTTTTATTTGCTGTAAATAGGGTGGATACATGAAGTGGTCTTATAAGTAGTTTACATTAGTAGGTACTAGCTATTTTGCCATTATCAATAGCATGCAAATATTGATCACATATAACTAGATATTAATTATAAAATGATTTTCTTTGTACATAACCATTACCACATTTATTTTCTACTCTTATATAACTTTATTATCAAAGAACTCCTCAAGTGTATAGAAAGTTTTCTCGGTAAGCCAAGAACCAAGAGCTGACGGAAACTTTTTTTAAGGTAGTAATTTTAAGTTAGTAGGGATTTTATTATAAATTTTAACACACATTGCATAACATTTTTTTTGAAACCGACTACTCTTAGGAATCACGCCCAATGCAAGCCGATCAGGATTTCTTGTATTTATTCTGTTTGTGGTATCTTTTGCTTGCTTAAACAATTCAGGGTGATGTTTAACCATTTTCGCTACTTCTATATGGATTCTTGGTAATTTAACTGTTGCCACTCTCCTGATTTCTCATTGATATGAGCAACGTGTGGTACGTCTTCTACTCTGAACTCGAGGAAGGCAAGCGCGAGCAGGCTGTATAACTCCTTGGGTTACTACCTACCTAACTCCTTAGGTCGTCCTCGTCTCCTTGCTTACATTGTTATTGCATCTGCCTACGTTTGGTAGTAAAATGAATGCGAAAATGAATAATAATAATATCTTGGGACAACTCACACAACGCTATCTGATCTCAAACTAAGCAGAGCTTGTACTATGGCAAACAGACAACTGATAAGCATACTTATATATTTCTAAATACATACATATTATAGATAAATAACACCCAGACACAGAATAAACCATCGTGTTCATCACACAAAGATTGGGTGGGGATCGAACCCACGACCAGTTGCGTAGCAGTCGGATACACTCCCACCGCGACACAGAGGCCAAAAATTGCCATAGTTTTTCATGAATAGTTGTATGTTTGTTGTCATAACTATAAAACACACTGTTCGCTTTTCGTTTGAAGACAAATGCCTATTAAATTACTGTAATTTGTTACTTTATAAAAACAGTTATTCTTTAGGCGCGTCTGGCCCTGACGTTCATGATTTACGAAGTTCTATTATATTGATGTTAGTCTTTATATTGAGAACTTATATTAAAGGGGCATGGCAATTTATTTAATATACAATAAAAATGTACAAACAAATTTGTAAATAATTTCTTCCTACGTTATTTTGACATATTAATCAAAAGTCAAGGTGAGTAATGATTTATTTCTATAGAAACATTTTATGTTAGAAGCCTATTTACACATATATAGACACATAAAGAGGTACAATCCCTATCTTACTTATTATAGGGTAGTTTGACATTCTACCAAGGCTGTTTTTCGAAATCAAATTAAGACAATATTTAACAACTGAAATCTTAGGGTCGAACCATAACGATCGCTAATGTTGGCAGTTAGCTACATTTTGACCATCCAAGACGTCCGCCTCGAGGCCAAGGAAGCGTTGGTGTGACAATTTGGATGCTTTCAAAATTAAGTAGAGGGAGAAGACAAATCAGAAAGGCAGGTTTGAAAGGGCATTGACTCAACAGTGAAACAGTAATAATATAATAATAATGGTCTCCTAAATTATTACAGCCACGGCGATCGGAGACTAGTCAATTATGCAGAAGATATTATAGTGCACAATTCACTCACTATTAGACGGAAATTTGACACGATTGGAGAGAGATTAGGCACAAAGCCGACGGCTTATCATACATATCAGTCGACTGTAGTAAGGTTTCTTAAAGCTGCTATTATCTATTGCCACTGAAGAACGTATCCCCAGACGACATCCACAGCGTCGAAGCTTGCTGTAATACCTTGACTAGTATCGAAACTGCCACATTCGATAAAATTCTATTTGTTGCTAACAAGGTTTATCATTGAATGCGAAATATCTGGAGAACTACGTTAATAATGTAAATATTAATAAGTAGAACAAAAACGTTTAAAAAGGCATTTTACTTAGACATAACTTTTATTATTACTACTTTTATAATAGCCACCGTCGTAGATCAAAATTAACCTTCAAGTAAGTCAAAATCCAACATTCTTTTTCACTTAGGATGCAAAACAACACTTGTGATACGTTTCGATTCTACATGTACATGCCAAACAATAAGTAAAGCCAGAGAAAAGAACATGGGAATAAGAACTCGCAGCCACCCTTTTCAAATTGAATGTATATAAACTTGATATGGGGGTCAGATGCTGCCACTAATATACTATACACTATGTTAAAGGACTCTCCTGTAAACTATTTTATTAGCAGATACGATACTGTACGTGGCGGCAGTCGTAGTGTCACGATGCCTAACAGTTATATATTTACCTTACTTCGTTGGTTACTTATTGCGTGAGGTCACATTATATTACCGTATTGCCTCAAATATTGGTTCCATAAAAACGTGAGTCCAAGAAAAATCATGCCTAAGAAAATATTTTGTTTCGCCTCCAATCCACACGTATACTCCTCTGTCTGGCTAACCTTTCTATGTTTATTGAAGCATTTTCATTTTATTCAGGGTGAGTTATTTCTATGATTGCTTAGCTGGGTATGAAATATTCACGTATCGTTTTTATTATTCAACCCTTGCCCAAGAATAGCAAATCTTGGTTAAATTTAGAAACGTTTTATAATGTTATGCTTATTTAGAATTTATAAAGGATTTAGTCCTGGTAATTGAAGTTGGGTTTTCTTAGGGTTTCTTAAATAAATGTAAATATATAGTCTACGAGTATGTTACACGAGGTAGTTTAAATACATGGTTAAACCGCTGTCTTAATAGAAAACTCAGGCTATCATCTATACTTATATTATAAAGCTGAAGAGTTTGTTTGTTTGAACGCGGTAATCTCAGGAACTACTGATCCGAATTGTTTTTTGAAAAATTATGACACAGTTGGATAGCTCATTTATCGAAGAAGGCTATAGGCTAAACAACATCACGCTACAACCAATACGAGCGAAGCAGCAATGAGAAATGTTACAAAAACGGGGTAAATTTATGCAGACGAAGTTGCACGGGACAGCTAGTGAAATATAATTGTCTAACTTTTATATAAGTATTTCTTTGTAAACATAAAAAAAAATGATTTTAAAATATTAATTGAAGTTTTTGAAAACGGGGAAGATGACTCAGATGAAGTTGCGCGAGTCAGCTAGTCCTTTATAGATAGAGACAAAAGCTCCTGCATACCTACATAGACAATTAAATAGATAAATAGATAAAAATACTATCCCCCGTGCGTTTATGAGAACAGACTACTAAAAACATAGTGACATTTGGCTTGACTCAACTTTTTGATAATACAATTTGTATCAGTCTTTTAACATGGTGTATAGTATATTAGTCGCAGCACCTTACCCCCATATCAAGTTTATAAACATTCAAACATTGTAAAATTGGCAACGCGAGATTTTATTGCCCGGTTCTTTTCTCCGACTTAACCTATTGTTTGCGAACTTGGCATTACATGTGTTGTTTTGCATCCTAAGTGAATAAAGAATTTTGAATTGAATTGAATTGAACTTAAAAAACACGAACAACTCCCTACAACTACAGCTACATTTACATATAAAAACTGACACAATTAGACGCGTATAAAGCTTGACCTACATTATAATCATTTAAGCACTTCGTCCACAAAGCGCAGTTTACGTTCTGGGTAACAAACCTCATTCATTCCCTTATAATCCCTCTCACCCTGCACTTACATACCTCAATGTGGTTAATTACAAGGCCCGTAAAATACGCTACAATTCGTACAAATTCCTGCGGATTACGACTATACTGTAGTTTTAGTTTCGTTGTAAGCTCTGCTCAGGTCGACTGCGGTTTCGTTAAAAAACAGGTTTTGGTTAAAATTATGGTAAAGTAGTTTTATTGCAATATTTGTTTCCGACTTCGCCCACGTCTATTCTAAAGTCACATAAATTGAGATATATTGTATTCATATCTACCGAATTTTAAGTTAGACTTCCAGTATTACAATAAATACAACTATGAAAACCGTATCGTGCAGTATTCTTTACTCATGCTTACCTAATAAATTACACACAAAAGTAAAATAATATTATCTGCGTAGTTGGTAAAACTGAGTTCAGATTGGCCGCTGTCATTGAATAGGTTGGCGGAACAATCATGCAGAAATATATAGAATCAGTGGCAGCCATATGGTATCAGGCCCTAAGCTTCCCACGTATTTCTTTTTATTATCATTTCTTTTATTGATTTTCGTATATGTGTAATAGCTTAATTCTATATTTACGCATCATTGTTATGGTAGAATTTGATAGTACTTTAAAATTATTACCAACATCATTCTTATAAATAAAATGATTTCATTGAATTTGATTTGATACTGGATCATTAGTGGTAAAACAACGTACCTAGCCAACAATTACAGTTTTTATGCGCTACCCATTGGCGTTTTTCAGAAACTGAAAAGCTTCCCGGAACTGGTTACCTGTAGCAACTGTAGGTATATATGACCTTAGGTTAACTAACTTGGGTCCTTATTTACTATCATTTTTCGTTAAACCCGCGCTTCTAACTGTCAACATCTTGTCATAATGGTATGTATAGAGAGCTGCGCTTGGAAATGAATCGCGCATGCGCGCGGACATCTTTGAGCGCTCCGCGCACGCGCCAGTTCGCGCGGGCTTGCCGCGAAAATGAAAAAAAAAACATAGTTAATAAGGACTCTGTCGGTTTTTCTCTCTTTCAAGCAGTGGATTTTTCGTGTCACCTATTATATCCAAACACATATGAAATAATATGAAATATTATGACAGAAGCACAATCACTTAGAAACACAGAAACATTATAAATGCATAAGACATGCAGGAAAATGTAAAATCCGCAACAAAAAGAAGTTCAGCCGACGCAGGTGTAGCACGCTAAAGTGGGAATCAGTTGGCCATATCTGCAGAAAAACCGGTGGCCGTTAGAGCAAACGAGCCCTTGAGAGACTGTGACTCGGTAAACAAAAGGTAGGAAAACCCTAGGCCCTTAGGAGATTGCTGGGATGAACTGAATACGGAGTGTAGAAGAGCGAGAGTCGTGGAGTATGGTAGAGGCCTATGTTACGCGGTGGACCGATAGAGGCTGGTGATGATGAATTATCCAATGAGCAATAACAACCTCTGTGTCACGGTGAGAGTGTGTCCGACTGCTACACAAGAGGTCGTGGGTTTGATTCCCACACGTGACACCACTTGTATGATCCACAAATTGTTGTTCCGAGTCTGGGTGTACTATGTGTCCGTGACTTGTTTGTTTGTTGAGTCCCCCGCGACACAGGGCTTGTACCCCACTGTAGGATGCACATTTAAAAAAAAAAATGAAGATACAAATAGCTAGATAGACTTTTGGACTAAGTAGACCAAAATGCATTTAATATAATAGTGACCAATGGACACGTTTGTATAAATAAACGGCACGAAAACCACTGCCGGCAATATTGACAGAGATAACAAGTTCACATTTTCAAAGCAATTATGTACGTGGATTTAATTAAATTTGCACACACAGCACAGTACGTGGCAATGACGTCAGCGACAAAACCTTTTTCTGTATCGCCGTGTAATACTGTAATCCAGTATTATGTACACGAACAACTTTGCCAAATTAAATTTTGTACTGAACTTTGTTTGGACGAATTGTTGAATACTTGGCTTAGGTCTAGATTAGACGGTGTGTCAAGTTTATTTGAAGTCAAGTTTAGTCGAAGAAAATTGTTTCGTCAAATGACTAAACATCGTTTAAATTAAACGAAAAACACACGACGTTCCTATCGATTTTCTGCCGCAGCAATCGCAACTGTCAATTACAGTTGTCATAAGTGACGTATCCGTTACCCAATTGGTGCTACTGGCATCCGTGATACCGTAAAAACTCTTGACATTACGACATCTTCGAACGCACATGCAACTCGCGATCTCTTGGCGAAGATTGTTAATTCGTAATATTAAAGACGTGTATATGTCGCAGCCATATCGTATAACCCGCCGTATTACAAGTAGGCGCGCCGTATAAAAAAAGTGGCCTAAAGGCGATTGTTCAAGTGACTATGGAATTTAGTATCGCTACAAATTTTGTTGTGCCAAGATGAAAACTACTGATTTATGTAGACATTAATATATACTTTCAGAAAAACCAACAATAATTTACCTAATTTGCCGGGTTTAATTGATATGGGTGGATGAACTTCGAAAATCGAAATATTTATATACATTTTTTTTTTTTTAATTGGACATAACTATGATATTGCGTATTAATTACCTATGTATTACACATGATGTGTAAACACTAGTTTATGGCTATGAATTCGGCTTTGCAATGATATATAATCCGAATCTCTATCTCACAAACACTTCACAATTGTCACAATATTGGTACAAGTCTCTGTCTCACAAAATATTTCTGATTGTTACTATGTATATGGAGTCTCTATCTCAAACTCACGTAATGTAACCACAATATCATACACAACACGAGAAATAACAAAAGCTATTTGTTATTAATACTTTAAACTGTTTTCATAATGGACCGGCGCCAACAAGCTTTATGCACAGATAAACAAGTGACATGACATTACATTTCAGTGTTGCCATAACTTTTGTCACATCCTATACAAATCGATTTTTTTATTAAAATTCATTAATATGTTCTTATTTTTAATCGAGCCGGGTCCTAATCTAAAGGTATCAAAGAATATGCTTATTAAAAAGTATAGTGTATAAATATTATCGTTCTTTACATTCAAACGGTGCAACAATTAATAGAGTATTTATATTAATTATTTAATAAAAATCGATAATAACCCTAATCGATATTACAATTTTATTTTTGTAATAGTGTTACCACCGTTAAAAATAACTACATACGAAAAAAAAGGAAATAAATAAACTGAAAGACTAATATTTGCATCTCAATATTCCGGCAAATGTGAGACTCCATATCATTATATAATAACGTTATAATTAGAAACAAGAATTATACATTTAATCAACTTGTGGCACAACGTAAATACTAGCGATACTGCTGGTGGGCATACCCCCTTTCCCCTTTCAATTCGGCTGAAATAAAGTACACGGCATTCAATGGACACTATGCGTTCGTAACGTGAAACCCACATACAAAAGGGCGTATCGTCGATACGCCGCTTTGAATGTTTAAGGCCTCATTTTCACGAGCGTATTTTTAAATCACGTTAAAAAGCACTCAAACAGATCAAATGCATTTCCGTACGTACATGTTCAAACGTCAGCGCTTTTAAACGTGACGTATTTTTATCGCGTAGTGGCGTATTTTCAACGTTGGTCGTTGGGAATAGATCGCATAATCAAACCGAGTGGCCGCGTCGCCGGGTTATTAACACTCAAACTCAATCGCGTGAATTATTTAAAGGTACGGACATTTATTTATTTATTCGATCGAATTGCACCTCGATTAAGTCTAGACATATAATAATAATACCTTGGAACAACTCACACAACGTCACCTGATCCCAAACTAAGCAGAGCTTGTACTATGGCAACCAGACAACTGATAAACATACTTAAATATTTCTAAATACATACATATTATAGATAAATTACACCCAAACACAGAAGAAACCATCGTGCTCATCACACAAAGTTGTATCATGGGTGGGGATCTAACCCACGACGTCTTGCGTAGCAGTCGGATACACTCCCACCGCGCCACAGAGGCAGTCAAAATCGCGAATAATTTAAAAACAAATATTACAGATGTTACAGAGTGAGGTTTCAGATAGAATTCTTTATAAGTAATTGATCTTTTCCATAATTACGTTTCGTTCTAAATTTGTACCTATAGGTACTAGAAATAAAATTCGCTGTGCCACAACGCGGACTATTGGCTACCTTCCTTCATCTCCTTTCGACACGAGGAACTATTCTCCTTCCAAACCGATTGTAACTTTTCAATATCTTTCATGATCTGTGTATTTATTTGCCACATTTAAACGCAAAACAATATATCATAGACACAAAGCTCCAAAACTAAATAAAACTTCAGATTTTCTTTTGTATTCTAAAGTAATTCCTTTCAAAAAAGCACCCCGTGTCTCCACTCTGACTCCATTTAAATTAAACCTCCCTACAAATATTATTCTTGCATAAAACACGAGCACAACAAAGCTTTGCTGTTTATCTTTTTTGCAAATATGAAAAATAAATTCTTTCGTTATTGTTGTATCGCGTGTTAAAGCGTACTGCTTCATGGTAATAATAAATGTAGGGTAGAAAGCATGACGGGAACGCTGTCGTTACCACACTCAGTTTAATCACAGAATGGCCCTGAATACTAGGTATTAAAATGTTACTAATACATACGTGCTAGGGTGAGTTTCAGTAGATATTACAATAATGGCATGCAGTTTCTTTAAAGGATAACATTAGGAGGTCAACCGCCAAGCAAGCAAAATAGTTATGAAAATGGTAGCAAACTGCCGCCCTAGATATGTGGCTTATACGCTAATCATTTAAAATGATAATAGAATAGAATGATATCGGAATGACGTCGTTGCGCGCACATACCCCGAAACTCATATTAACAGTTTTTATATTCGCGGTTTGGCACGCCTAACAACAACGTTGTTCTATTCAATCGTCTTTGTATATGATTAATAGTCTATTTTATTGTCATTCTATTTAATAGGGTATTCGACCGAAGTGAAATCTCATCTTTTTAAACGTCAAAAAATACCCGTTCCTTACAAGTTTGCATGAAATGCTAGCATGTGACGTCAAATTTTTATGGCCAAATAATTTACTTTTAGTATTTATTTTCATGATTAAAAATTAATAAACACGTTAAATTATAATTACCGCGTTAAATCAAACAAACTCTTCAGCTTTTAAATATTAGTATAGATTGGCAATGACCATTGACTAGTAGAACGAATTCAAAGTTGAAATACTAGAAGTAAGAGTTGTTGTAGTTGAGTGTTGCTGAAAATCAGAGTTATTCCGCTTTGCGTGTGTAGCTTAAGGCTGAGCAACAGTTCTTTTTGATAAGTGCATTGACGCACATTGCAGGACTTTGTGGTACCATCTTGTAATAATAATGTAAACTTTTATAGTTTTTAAGTTGTATAAAATTGATTGCTGAATGATTTGTTACTGTTATTTTTTTTTTAATTGTTATTTTATTACTATCGTTATTATTACTTGTTATTTTGTATTATTGTACCTAATGTGTCATCATCATCATCAGCCTATCGCAGTCCACTGCTGGACATAGGCCTCTCCAATTGCACGCCACTTTGTTCTATCTTCGGCATCTCGCATCCAGCTTCTGCCAGCCGTTTTGCGTAAATCATCACTCCACCTGGCCTGAGGGCGTCCTACACTACGTTTGCCACCTAATGTGTGTCAATATTTTATCAAAATAAATATTACTTTTCTTTTCTTTTTCTCATCATGGACCGTCTTGGTCGGTACCACACCAGTGTATATTATTTTTCCGTGAAATAGTAATACTAACGCAGCGCTGTGTTTCGGTTAAAGGGTACTGTAGCAAGTGTAATTACTGGGCAAATGAGATTTATGAACTAATGTCTCAAATGAGGAGCGCGGTCCAGTGACATTCAGATCTTTGCCAATCAAGGATTTGCGTGACACTGATACTGTTTTGGGCTAGCATGACGCTTATCATCAGGCGCAAGTCCTGGTTAAAAATACATGGTATACTTTAGTTATATATTCAAACAGGGTTGTAATAGCGAACAATAGACTACACGCTTGTATTAATCCCTGCGTATTTTAAAATGAAAATGTAAGCCCTATTGTTCTATTCTCGGGGCCATTTGTGTTTCAATAAGTTCGTAACTTTATTTTTTGTGAGTTATTTTATTTGAAAATGGGTTCGCTTTTATGGCAAAGCTATATAAAAAGTTTAATATTTGAAAATATTCAAATCGATTTAGAAAATTCACTGAGTGTTGCGTCAACCTCAAACAACAAACATTTTTTTTGAAGTTTTAATTAATAAAAAGCATTATAGAATTTTATAAGCTTACGGGTCTTAATCGCGTAAATATTTTATTTTAAGGCGAAATACCTTTGTTTATTGCCCGACGTTTCGAGCGTATTGCAACGGCCGACTTCAGTCTACCCATGACCACGGCTTTATTCAGTCTTAAAATAAAATATTTACGCGATTAAGACCCGTAGCTAAAAAAAACTATAATGTGTACAAATCGCGAAAGTTTAGGAATATAAACAATAAAAAGCAATTCATAGTATCTCCCACAATTCTAGTTCTTGTTTTAAATGACAAAACTTTACAAAAACTTGGTTTATAATTGGTTATCGCTCTAGTTTAGTTAATAATTTAATTGACTTTCAAGTATTTGTAAGCTAATGTTTGAAGTTGAAGTATTACTTATTGTATGAACAATAATTAGTTTCAATAAGTTAGATCTATCAGTCAATTTAAACGAAAAATCAATTCGATAACAGTTCAAATTCAACTCATCGATGATACCTTTTACACTTTTACTTAAAATTACTTTCTACAAAGGGATTTCAATATTCTATCATAAAAGGTACTTCAGGTCAAAAACTGTGTTATCTTAAAAACGTTTAGAAAGCCTAAGGCATTCTCATTAATTTGGGCTTCAAATTCTCATTGTAACTGAACAAAGGATAATAAATCGATAGCTTTTGTTTTGGATTATTATAACTCTAATTTGTTTATGGATATTTTTTGAAACAGATTTTTATTTTAGAATAGAAAGTTCAGAACGAGATTGACGTAGCCATTGTGGTCTCGGCACCACTCACCCCGCGGATTTCGCCCCTGATTAGCTAAATGTCTGAATTCACCCTTTCTTATTTTAGATATGTAAACTCACCCCCGATTGTGTTCAGCTTGAAAATACAGTCCGGCGAAACTTTGTCCGTGTAAATTTTCCCTGTTTTTGCAACATTTCTCATTGCTGCTCTGCTCCTAATGATCATAGCGTGATGTTAAATAGCCTATATCCTTCCTCTATAAATGGGCTATCCCAATAGTAAAATATTTTTTCAATTCGGATCAATAGATCCTGAGATTACCGCGTTCAAACAAACAAACATACTCTTCAGATTTATAATATTAGTATTGATTTGTACTAGTGGCCTGAAATGCTTTGGCTAACCACAGCTTGTGATTCACCACTTTGCAACCTGGTTGATACAGTATGTTTATATAGATTCCCGAACTATATTCGAAGCGGCGGTAGCCTAATGGCTAAGGCATCGGTCTCGCAATCGCGAGGTCGTGGGTTCGAATCCTACTCATTATACTACCGACGTGAACACACTCCTTTTTTTTTTTTTTTTTCTTTTGGCGGGAAAAATTCCTGACGAACACCCCCACCGTCCGGGGAAGACGGTGGAGGTAGTGTGGGGTTTGCACCCACTAAAAAACCCGCCGTGTATCGCTCGCCACCTTCGCGAACGGGCCGCCGGAATGTGTTATACCGTCGGCGGCCCGCCCAGTGGCAATGCCCGGACGCGATGTTGTTGCATTCCGGGCATATCACACCTAGGCGGCCCCTGGATACACACAGGGCGCCCGCGCCTCCACGGAAGGCCGCGGGCGGGGCAGTTTACCCCGTACGCCCGCCCGCAGCCCCACCTAAGGCGGCATAAGGCGCAGATGTGCGCGCCGACGCCGCCCGGTTCGCCGGCGACGGATCGGATCCGCCAGGGAGCTCTCTTCCCTGACGCGCTCCGCCGCCTCCTTCTGCGAGATGATGTCCTCACAGAAGGATGCGACCGCATTCCACGACCCCTCGCTCCGGACCATGGACAGAACCACGGCCGGCAACGAGAGGTCACTTCCGACCACTGCGGTGAGAACTCGACGTTGCCCCTCCCAAGCTGGACAATGCTGGAGGGTGTGCTGCGCCGAGTCCTCACCGCAGTCGCAGTGGTGGCAGGCGGGACTCGGTTCCCTCCTGGCAACCGTGTGCAGGTACTTCCCGAAGCACCCGTGCCCGGAAAGGACCTACACCAGCCGGAAACGTGAACACACTCCTAACACAAGCCTTTGAGCTTAGCTGAAGGGGTTAACAAGATTGCTAGTAATGTGGGACTCAATCCCACATTGCTAGTTATCTTTAAAAAAAAATGCGCGAGTCCCACGCGCACTTGGCCGATTTTTTATCGTATTTAAATACGCTCATGTATGCACTGAAAACATTTTACACGTGAGAAAAAAAAGTTGAGCACGTATCTTAAAAATGCCTTGAAAATAGAATTAAATCAAAGATAAAACATTCGAAAGTTAAAATGCTGCTAATATTTGTATGTAGGTTATGTATTTAAGTATACGTATGTGTGTATATTGTATTTTTTTATGCTCGATTGTATTTATCTTAAATGTCAACAATCTGCACCTATATAATTTTATGTTACATCACCCAAAGGTTGGCTGGTAGAGAATGCTTTTAGCATTAAGTACATTATTTTTGTGCATAAAGTCAATAAATAATTAATATTAGGATCTGGGGATACACATTCTCTACTTCTAATGCTCGCATAGCCATAACTTAGGCATTCTGTACAATTGTACTCTTCTGTATTATCTATCTTATTGAGGGGCTTACATTATTAGCAGTCGTGCTCGTTTCAGGACGAATAGCACACTTAATAATCCATCGCCCTCTGATATTGCTTTTGTAGTACCTAGCGGACCTTTAATTGCAGTTTTGTTCTGGTCCGTTCATCGCTATATTGCCACGTTCTCTTTTGTCCCATTTCCAATTCCCGTCCTATTCTTATTGCAGAATCAAATTGGGTAGTTCGTTACAATAAAAATAAAGGCAGAAGCAGGTCTAAATTGTGAACAAACCTTTATTTTATGAGCATTTTACGCTCATAAAATAAAGGTTTGTTCACAATTTAATTTTTTTTTAATTTATACATTACAAAACAAATATTATAAATAATCATTAGACGATAGGAACATATGACATCATTATGTTTTATTCCATATTTTCTAGACATACCAGATAGACGACCTCTTTGTATAAAAAAAATTAATCCGTCTGGTACATTCATAACAATCATTACATTCTTCAATGGCGCAATTTAATCCGTCTAGGCGCGTATCCAGCCCACAAATAAGGGTGGATGCACGGTAGCCGAAAATTTTGATTTTAATGAATCTTTTATAGATTGAAAACGTATTGCGTCGCTCGTATGTAATGCGTACCATTTCATACATGGTTTCTTTTAATTATTTTAAGAAAATGCCTTGAGGATTTGAATTTAAAGGAGCGTCTAAGCGGGCCCTTTTTTTATTTGAAATTTGTAGCAGCAATGCTGTGGCAGGGAACATGGTAGTACTCTCCAAAATTGGATGGTTGCCGGACGATCGCTGAGCGATATATTTTCCGCAATGTTGCCCGGCCAATTTTGTTGTTGTTTCAGTCGTCCTCTATTGTATTGTTGCCAGGTTGTGTAGCCGGCTTAGGAGACTGGATCATGTGACATACAATTGTAGACATATTGCCACTATTGGCCGAGCATTTAGTTGCCAAAAATGCCGCCACCAATTGCCGTAAAAAAAGCCCTATTTAAACGCCCCTTAATACTCGTAACATTAGCCAATCAACCTATTTAGGGTTATGGCATGCTCATGGTGCCCACTAAGCTGGATCCGCGCCTACTCAGTACAGTTTATACTGGACAGACTACCATCGACAACAACAAGAATTTGACGTTTGACTTTGACATTTTGACGGTCATTTTACAAAATCAAATGCAAGTCTATAATTGGGTATTTGAATACTATCAAAATTAAATATTTTATAATAGCCACGTAAAAATATGTCATAAAGTGTTCTGAAAAAGTATGTTCATTTATAAATTTAATACGTTTATTAATTTTTAATCATAAATAGAAACACTAAAAGTAAATGTTTTGACCATAGAAAACGTGACGTCACATGCTAGCATTCCAAACAAATTTGTACGGAGTGGGTCGTTTTTGACGTTTCTTAAAAAGAGGCTGATTTGACTTCAGTCAAATACCCTATTGTGTAAAAAAGATAACAACAACGGCCATTTGTCATTAGTGACAACAACGTTCACAGGACGGTCGTTCGGAATTTGAAATTGCTGTCACTTTGTACGGGATAGTCAATCCAGCGTACTAGTATTATCTATTGTACTAGTACTGATCTAGAGATCAGTGGTCTTCAGACACACCATATCCTTATCTACGCTAGCGCCACTTTGGACAGTTTTAACACTTTCGTGGACAGAACGTGATTTCACGTCATTATTTGAGATTTTGAATTTTATGAATTCATGTTGCGTTACAATCACGTTCAAAAACAGAATATTATTTACGGCAGAACGGTGAATTTATAATCGTTTCAATGTACCTTGTGTCACATCGTATCGAGCACTCTAAACCTTACTGTCACGTAGATTTACTTTTTTACCATTATAACCGATTGAATCAGGTGTCACATGGCGGAAGTCCATCTTAAGTAGATTATAAGGTAGGGATCCCACCACCCGCCCTCGATCTGTGAATCACCACGATTGAAGTAGTAAATGCCCTTAATACAACAATCGAAATAGATTGACAGACCGCACCCAAAAAAAGCGACCTGCAACAAAGAAAATTAGTGACAGGTACTCTTACCAAGTCGAGTGCTAGGCACCTCCGGACCCTTGACTTGCAATATTCCGCTTCCATGAAGTGAAACTTCGACACGAGTTTCGCCTCTACACGAGGCATCCTCAGGACAGTTTGGCACCGACGACCGTGCCAAACTGTCCTGAGGATAGCGTTACTTTTATATGCGTTATTATGATAAGCGTTACTTTTTTACCATTTTATAAATTAGTTCAACTATTAGTAACAAAACGTATGCAGACGATGATGTGATAAAACGTTTATGTCATATTGTATTTTATTTATCTAAAAATATTAAACGTAATCGAGAACGACCCACGAGACGCTGGGACGACGAGCTCCGCTATGCTCTTGGTACATACTGGACTAGGGTAGCTCTTGATCGAGCACACTGGAGAGAATTAGAGGAGGCCTTTGCCAATAGGCACTTCGAAATTAGAGACACAATTTAGTTGGATTTTTGTAATTGAAATCACGATTTTATTACTGTAAATTTTCGGAGAAATAAAGGCTATTTTTATTTTAAAATCATTTAACAAAGCGTATCGATATGTCAAATATTTTTGTATGGAAATTTATCGTGTCATTCTAGAGCATAATTTGAAGTGAGACTGTCCGCGAACGTCTTAACCATAATTTACGGCTTACAGCCAAACACTTTTTCAACTACTCTGTCTCACTTCACTGTCCTCCTGTTCCATCTATAGTCTATATTCTTAAAGAGCGTGTCGTTTCGACATTTAATAAATTGAGTCTGATTCAAGTTTAACCCTATTGTAATAGTAGTAAACTTTTCACAGTTCATGCTTGTAATCCCACACACAAATGTACCTAAGTAAGTCACCTCAATCTTTACAAGAGAAATATTAAATTCCAACTCATAATCCCCTGTGTAATACACGTCGGAATCCGGAACGCCGTTGAAACTTTAAGCCTATAACGAGATAACGAGATTTAAACTTTTGACGCGTAGCCATCTTTTGTGATTCAAAATTGCTGCTGTATAATTGGATATTACTTTTTCATTTCGTTTTTAATTAACTGGTTTCGATAGTTTAAAAGCTAGGTGTCCTGGACGATTAAAACGAAGATGGTTTATAAAACGCATTATATACGATTCTTACTAGGATAAATATTTGTGTAATAAGTACGATTGTTTACTTTGTAACAGATCATGATTTATCTATAATTATATAGGTATATTTAGTTACAAATATTTAAATATGTTTCTCAGTTGTCTGGTTACCATAAGTACAGGATCTGTCTAGTTTGGGATTAGATGGTCGAATGTGAGTTGTCCTATGATACAAGTATTTCTATTTATTTAAGTTTGACGGTACGTAGATACAGTAGTGTAGTTTAAATAATACTGTGACGAATAAGTTATTTGTGTTTGATAAATTAATAATACCAAAAGTTTCACCGGTATTTATTAGTGCCGAATCACACGGAGCGGTACGGCGACGGTGCGACGCCGGAGCGGTGCTGCTGCGGTGTCCTGCATATAAAAATCTATGGTTTGCCACACGGAGCCACGCTAACCCAGACCAGGTGAGGAGGGGTGTAAACAGAGTGATGCAAAAGCGGCACCCTCAGAACACCTATTATCTTTGGCGGCACCGCAGTTGTTTGCGCGGCAGAAGAAAGGGCGCATTTTATTAACAGACTTTACGTCCAACACTCCGTTGCGGTGCCGAGATGGCGACGCACCGCAAATCTGAGCGCCTGTGCGGCAAATTATTGCGGTGCGGTGCCGGAGCGGTGCCTAAAGGTTCAATTAACAATAGTCAGAGTGCGAGCGCAGCCTACGTCAGTCGTCGGCCGCGCGCGTCAGACGTTTGTCGTAATCCGCGCGCGGCTCGCGATCGGCCGCGGTGCACGGAAATGAACCTTTACCGCACCGTGTGGTTCGGCCATAAGCCAATCTATTTAACGATTTCGATCAACAAAAAACTACTTTATTTGCTAACTAAACGATTAATATCCATAATAACCGGCTATTATCGTTATCACAAGTCAAAAAGGAAACTAAAAATTATTTCCGCAGTTTCCCTTATTTGCAGGCGTGGCTCGCGTGACTCTACCTCTGTTTAGCGTGAAATATAATGGTTAATGATAGCAGGTTAGTGTTTTTCGCCAGAATGGGCTTTGACGGCAAATTTACTGGCACAATTTGCATGCCTTTGTTAGAAAATCTAAATTTTGTAACAAATTTTATACACAAAATAAGGACAACACAGTATCTGTGAACACCTTCAGAATAATGTGGTTTATTCCATCCAGTCCTACCTGTTGTCCGATGATCGTACTGTTTGGAACATTTTAATCCAAATAGTTATATATTGTATTATATATACACGTATATTATTTGTACAGATCTCTGACTCAGTTTGGGGCTTAGGCAAGTTCCTAGAATAAAAGCCCCAAACATAAAAGATTCATTCCTAATTGTATTAAGACAGTCATTACAAATTGTTAGACTGACTACGATGATCGAACTGTTTGTACAATTTTTATATGATAATAACAGCCTTTAGCCGATATTCGGATATGCTGTCACGTTTAAATTGTTAGACTGTTTTGTTTACACTTGCGTAAAAAAAAGTAAAATAGCTAATTTTAAATAAAGTAACAGCCCAAGCAGGTCAATTTTTATATGATAATAAAAGCCTTACGCTTTTATTATCATATAAAAATTGACCAACTAATTCGATAATTGGAGTCAGCATAACAGTTAGGAAAAAAATGTCAAAACAGTTTGATCATCGGACAACTGGGAGGACAGGGGGCTTAGACAAAGTCACATTCGAAGTATAATAATACCCTTTTTTTTTTTTTATGGCCGTAAAAAATGCCTGAACGCACACCTCCAGCACCCGGGGCAGACGCTGGAGGTAGTGTGGGACCTGCCCCCACTAAAAAATCGGCCGTGTACCAACTCGCCGCCTTCACACGGATAGGCCGCCGGAATTTGCTATTCTTCAGCGACCCACCCAGCGGCATAGCCCCATCGGGCATTCCTGCTCCTGCGGCATCCTGGGTACACACAGAACGCCGCCATCGCGAAAGGCCGCGAGCGTGGGAAACTTCCCCGTCCATCACGCCCACTGCCCCACCAAGCGACGTCACGCGCGACTGCGCCTCGACGTCACCCGGTTCGCTGGCGACGGGGCTAGTATAATAATATCCTGGGCCAACTCACACAACGCTATCTGATTCCAAACTAAGCAGAACTTGTACTATGGAAACCAGACAACTGATAAACATACTTATATATTTCTAAATACATACATATTATAGATAAATAACACCCAGATACAGAATAAACCATCGTGGTCATCACACAAAGTTTTATTCTGGGTGTGGATCGAACCCACGACCTCTTGCGTAGCGTAGCAGTCTGATACACTCCCACCGCGCCACAGAGGCAGTCAAAGTATTTGCCTTGTCTAAGCGTCCAGGATGGAATATGAGCGTCAGTCAAGCGCAAGTTATATCGTTTGCCTTCTACGTATTTGGTGTGTTGTGGTTCCAATGTCGTTTTTATATGATAAAGGAACAGTGTGTTTAGTTGAAATTTTAGTGCAGACTTCCTATACGCTTTTATTCATATTTTATTTTCACGACTATGGATTCTAGCAACACCAAGGTTGTTTGCAACGCCAACATGAACAACTACCCTTAGGTTCTCCTTTTTTGTGATGTCAAAATTATAAGGTATGATTAGTTGTGGTCAAGATAGTGATATCTCCATTTATTGAGTTCATTACCGTTTCGTTAATGCTGAGGGTCGTGCTTGTCAACTGTAACGCTTCCATGCCACTCAGTCCTACTATCTAGTGGTCTGTTGGTTTAGTGGTTAGTGACCCTGACTGCCAAGCTGGAGGTTGTGGGTTCGATCCCCACCCAGGATAAACTTTGTGCTATGAGCACCATGGTTTATTATGCGTCTGGATGTTATTTATCTATACTAATATTATAAAGCTGAAGAGCTTGTTTGATTGTTTGAACGCGATTATCTCAAGAACTAATGGGTCAAATTGAAAAAATATTTTACTACGACCACTATATAATATCACACTACGACCAATAGGAGCTGAGAAGCAATTAAAAATGTTGTAAAAACAGGGAAAATTTACGCAGACGGAGTTGCGCGGGTCAGCTAGTTTATAATATGTATGGATTTAGAAATATATAATCTGGTTTCCATAGTGTTGTACTATTGAAACTAGGCAACTAATAAACAACTCTGCTTAATTTTAGTTTGGGATCAGATAGCGTTGTGTGAATTGTCCCAAGATATTAATATAAAAAAAAAATATGCATTTTCACGACTGGACCTATTTTAATGTGATATAACAGAGTAATTTCGCACAATAAGAATATTATCATTGTTCAATGCGTACGGGCTTACACTGAACCATTAGACGCAAAACACGGCTAGTCCCGAAGCTCACCTGTTGCGGGGCGCATTAATATCGATCCTTTCACGTTATGGTTTGCGAACGTTTTTACAATAGTACCTATGCGTATATTGCGTGGAGTTGTTGCTTATAGAAATTCAAACCTTTGCGTACTGAAACTTGATACAACATTTTAAACAGGATTCGTTACGTTACCTATCCTACCCATTAGACTACCGACGTGAACCCATTCCTAACACAAGCCATTGAGCTTAGCTGGAGGAGTTAACAGGATTGGTAGTAATGTGGAACCACAATCCCACATTGCTAGTTATCTTTAAAAAAAAAAGAATATTGGTCGTCTACTCGTGTTAGACAGTTGTGGTAAAATTTCAAAAGCGGACAGTTTTTGGGTATTTGGTACTTATAGGTAGGTACATAATATCATGATCGAATGTACTCGTTGTATTAGGACATAGTTAGAGATAGGTAGGTATATATGTTTTGTCGTGATAACGTCTTATAAATCGATGATCGGGTGCACGCACAAAAAAATGTCACGTAACTACGGTCACGTTATTCATTGGCCACTAAGCAACGGTCACGTTATTGATTATGTATTGTAAATTGGGCTAAGCAACAGCTAATGGCGATTGCAGCGATATGACATGCGATACAATTGGAACTAACGTTATTGATTGGTTGCTAAGCAACGCGAATGACGATATGTTATCAATGTTTTCTTATGACGTTATCACGTAAAATTATCGTCCGTAAATTTTACAGACAACAATTTTTTTTGTTACATTTTTTCAGCGTAAATGGTATAGATGTATGGCTTAAGCAGGCATTGCACCTCCATCGATTACGTTATTATAGTATATAACATTTTAATACTTAGAAATATTAAAATTGAAATTTTTTTAATAGATAAATTAACGAGAGACTAAACAAATTTTAGGCAACTTAGTTTTTTAATAAAAATTTGGTACAAGTACCTACTCAGTATCTTATGTATGTACACTTGTACATTATGACGAGAACTTTCTGTGACATTGTAGACATTTACCTATTAATAAATACTCAATATTTACCAAGTATTATATTCTTGTTATTGCACGCTACAATAAATAGAACAAACACAGCAAAACAATCGCACGTTTATAAATACACGCACACAGCCAAACAATACACAAATAGGTATTTGTCCTGAGTATAAGGGTTGTTTACAAAAGCACCTATATTTAGTTATATAATTCATATTCGCTACGCTCCTTCGTACGCACCTGTTGCGGTACATTTATATCGATCGGAAAATCTTTACGGTGCGTTGTCAACTGGATTGCGTAAAGCGTATTATGCTGCTCCTTGCGGGATTGTTTTATATTTACCCGACTGTGAAGGATAGGGGTTATGTTATTGAGAGTACGTAGGTAGGTATGTATGTTTACTTCTATGGCCCGCTATGTAGCCTATATGATGCGATAGATTTTGGTATAAACGAGATATGATTGGTTTCGTCTCGGGAGCGTCTCCATGGGCGAGAGATTCGCGATGATTTTATTCTTCTATCGTCAGGTAGTCTCCACGAACGAGTGAATATTCCGCCAGCGTATCGTTGCAACTCGTCAAGAAATCGTCACGTTTCGAGGTAGGACGCCTGCGTTAGACAGCGCGCTCGTCGTGAGACCGCGGCGATACGATGACGTTTCTCTCACACTCAGCCACTCGTCGACGCCGCGATAAAATCGCTGTGTGGATACACGTTCTGTGTTTAAGAGAATAGTATCGAAATACTTAGGTGGCACGACGATAATATCGTCGCGATTCTCTAGCCCGTGAAGACGGTCTCTAACGCTAAAACCAAATGAAATATTTTCGCTGATTATTTATGTAATATACAATTACGTACATATTTTTTACCATACCATCTAAATAAAACATAAGATGTAGAATGAAGTGTCACATGATTACTTATTAGTAAATATTTACCTAATATACGTACTCCATTTACAACAATAATATGTAGTTAAAATGAAGGCTAATTAGTCCACGATATATTTAGCTTGGTAAACGTAATTTTAAGTAAATTTGAGAAGTTAAATTGAAGTGACTGCTAAAGATGCTTCTGCGAATATTATATTTTATATTAAACAAGTAAACGTAAATACCTATATAACAACAGACATCATTAATAAATCCAATATATAAGTAGCTAACGAATGTCCAACTAAGTTAAACAACACTTAAATTATAAATGATAGCGCAAAACTCAATTCATTTGCTTGCGGTTTTATCTAACTTTACCACAATTTGCGTTTGGTAAGTCAAGAGTTTTCGTATTAATCGTGTAGAACTAAAAGCTATTTATAAAAGAGACACATGTTAGGATAAGTTTAATGCAGACATTAGAACTACGTTAGCGATACTAAAGTTTACAGTCACTAACGTAAAGCGAACCACTAATAATAAAAATGATTTATTCACTTAGGAAGCAAAATACTACACTTGTGAAAAGTCGATTCTACATTTACTTGTAATGCCTATTCGCAAACAATAGGTAAAGCCCGAGAAAAGAACAGGCAATAAAAACTCGTGGCCACTGTTTACAATGTTTCTCTGTTAATAAACTGTATATGCAGGTAAGGTGCTGCCACCATTATATTATACACCATATTAGAGGACTGCTGCAAAAAAAGAGGTCTATAATATTAGAAGAGTACACGAGATTGGATACATCAGCCTCAATGGGCACAACATAGTAGGAGCATCCACTTACGATGTAAAAACTTTATGTGCTTCAATATGGTAAGAGCAGTCACACACGAATAAGAGCAGTCACACATTCGAAGTCAAATATAGGAGTATGGAATGCCATCTAGGTACGACTACTTTGTTTTCAGCTGCAGCTACCAATACTCTACTCGTCTATTCCACTGGTGTTGTCCCTTTGGACTAGTGGCAGAATTTTATCTCAGTAGTCCCATGGGAGAAGTGACACCAATATCTTAGTTCCAGAAGTCAGATTGTCTGTTTTTTTTTTCATTTGCCGACCATTTGGGTACGGTTGCGGCGACTTTTTCCAGCGATGCAGCTTTTGGTAATGTATTTTGGGCTTTAATTGCATTTGTAATGGAATTTTCGACTGTATGGTTTCGGCCTTGCATTCGCGTTCTGAACTTTATGATACTAGATATAGAGGTTAGTGCATTGCGTGACTGTCTACAAAGATTATCAACAATGACCTTTATCGTATTGATCATGTCCATCTTAATAGACGCTGAACCGTGGTTACGTAGGCGTGGGTATAAAACATACCTAGTGTGCGACTGTGTCGCGACTGTATCGCAGATAATTGGCTGCATTTAAATCATCGCTAAGGACATCCTTAACATCCGTCTTGACCACGGGAAACTGCTCAGAAAAAACACCTACAAAATTAATTTTAAGCGACGAAAAAGGTTCTCAAGTCAAGTAAGTATTTTTATATATTATATGATCATTGATCACGCATATCTTTTTAATTTATAATGCATCTAAACAATTATGTTACATAAACAAATGAACGGGTTTCCATATAAATAAATATTTATAACAGCTCAAAACAAACACAAATCTTCTCACGTCTGGAGTGTCGACAGCCATTTTATTTCATTTGCAAATCTACTTAGCACGCATTGGGTTAATATGCCCCCGAAGAGAAAGATACTATAAATGCCTCATGTTATTAGGGTACTCCTCTTGTTAAACAGTTTAAACTACTTTAATATTATCCAATAGGAAGTTTCATGGTTGCCGATACAATATATTTGTGAGAGTTGGAAATTTTCTATACCAAAATTGTAAATAAAGGTAGTAATAGATATATTTCCTAATAGAAAAAAATAAAAATTTTGAAACATGCATGTAGCTATAAAAATACCGGTCGTTTTTGCCCTGTTTATAAAACCCATTTTCAATATTTCATACCCAACAACTATCATAATTAGAGAGTATTAGGTTAGGGCGTGTAGAGTTAGGAGCTTGTCTTTGCATAAGATCTGATAACTTTTTTTAGAGTGGTAGTTATATATACCTATTCTTCTTGGCATCAATTTACATGAAAATGTTTTTGATGTAATCATACTCGCTGGAAAGAACCCACCAGTCTGCTATACGTTACTGCAACAGATTTGACGCAGTAACAACAATTAAAAAGTAAATGTAAATATGGGTGTTATCCTTAAGCCTGGCAGTAAAACCACGAGATAGCAAAGTACGCTACTCGTATCTCATGTTTTACTGTCAGGTACCGTACTTTTGGGTATAATGAGTAAAATTACATCCTTATAGTTTTAGATAAAATGAGAAATACCCTGCCATATATACACCCATAGTATGCGTCATATGAAGAAGAGGCTTTAGTTTTCCTGTGATGTACAACAACACTACGCAAGGGCTTCTCCATAAATCTTCATAGTATATTACAACTATGCGTGTCTCGAACTATAAAAAAAGAAAAAATACTAGACGATGCGTCGGTATCAGCCTCCCAAAGCAACGTTGTAGGCCGTTTATAGGCACCTCATGAATTTTACAAACTTTTTGGAGACATAAAGTAAATAGAAAGCTAAAAGGGTGTGGTTAGACAAGAGCGGGTTGAGGCGGATAATTCAATATTCGAAAGAGATATTAAGATTGCCGTTAACATTTTCGATCACGGCGGCCGATAGTAACAGAGACTAGGTAACCATCAAGTATATTTTTTTCACTTTCTCTGTTAGACAGCCTTGTGGTTTCTGCGATGAGAGATGTGAATTTTTAGAACCCCAGTATGTAACAGTCATCCGTCTATGGATCTGGCAGTGACAGTGACAAAATTGTTTAGCTTCTATGATTCTCACTAGTTCCATCATTAGTTTCATGTTCCACTTTGTCGAGTCCCAAGTTTTCACAACAACAAATGAATTTCATAGTGTGCTTAGAGCGCGTCGTTTTGACATTATTTTCATAAAAAGAGATTGATTTGACTTCACAGTCAACTACCCTGCTATTTGCAATTACTATGATACATCGATTTACTCATTTTTTTTCTTTCTGCTGGTTTGTTCGTGTAGAAAGATCAGCGTGGTTAAGCTACGTTAGCAAGCTTATCGTTTTCCAGAATGCTACTCGTAGTACGTTCATCCAAGCTATTTGCTTTGTCTTCGTCAACCTGGCTTTGCTTAACAAAGTAGTTCTATGCCCTAAATTTCGTGCTAGCAAGTAATAAATTACCATGTTAAACGTGTGAGGACGTCGGTCCATGGAAACACCATTACATTCGCGGGCAATATAATTTTATTTCAAAACTTTTGTCATTATCAGAATTTAGGTTTTATCGTCACGGAATGACGTAAGCTGTCGCCGAGTGAGCAATAATTTAGAATTTATGTATACTTCTGCCTATTTCTTCTAATAATATGTAGGCGTAAAAATAATAAAAACTTTGTTTTTGTAAGGTTTTAGAATTTATCATAGTTTTATGTCAATATTATAGAACTGAAGGCTGTTTGTTTTGAAGGCGCTAATCTCTGAACATACATGAGCTATTTATATTGCATTTAGTATGAGTAGCTTAAAACTTAAGGGAGGTTTTTTCTTTTAACCTGTAATGTACCGCTGCTAGGCAAAGGTCTCCCCCGTACGCATCCAAACCTCCCTGACTAGAGCTTTCTCCTCCCACATTTTCCTAAAGGCATCCAGATCCTCACGCCGGTGTTTCTTAGGTCTATTTCAATGCCGATGTTCATCATTAGACGTCAACATACCGCGAAACGTGAAATCAATATCATCACAATAATATATAGTTACAATGCTGAACTAATAAACACTATATTCGTAAATGCACCGTATTATTCAGTAGGTATTAGGTAGTGGCTGACTATAGCGTAATATGAGAAATTCCTTTGCGACCAATCTGGGTCATGGTATACCTACTGAAAAGAATATTTCGGTGGTTATAATAAGTCTATATTTCCTGAACATAAAATATTTTATGTGTAATATACCTAGGAACTTTTATTTAAATGCCGATAACACCACTGTATGTTGTGAATTCGAAAGTTTGTTAGGATATATATATATATATATATATATATATATATATATATACTGAATAATACGGTATATGTATATATATATATATATATATATATATATATATATATATATATAGGTACACTTGATTTTTCCCGCTGTTTCGCTCGCGTGAATGTTGGTTATTGCGATAAAAACTAACCTATGACCTTTCCCGAGACTAAAGCTATCTCCATACCAAATTTCATTTTAATCGGTTCAGCGGTTTAAGCGTTAAAACTTGACAGACAGACGGAATTACTCTTACATTTTTATAATATTAGTTTAGTTTAGCTTTATTTGAAACTCCGTCAGTTTTGAAGTTAGATAAATGTAAATTTGTATTTGGCTTTGTATCTGTAAAATTGAAAATAAATAAACACATGTTTAAACGTAAAAATCAACCCCTAATGAGGTAAACTCATGTACGAGGGCGAAGCCGCGACCGCCAACTAATATTATTTAAAAATCAAACATAACGAAGATGAAGCCACAGTAAAAATCTAGCACCTTCATATTGTAAAGATGCCGTCACGTGCGTGATGGTCACATAATTTAATCTCCCTCATTTCTCGGTATGCTTGGTCGCCACTGAGTCATGGACCCCTCGTAAATGAATATAACAAAAGTTACGCAATCAATGTATGTGTGATGAGTATTACTGAGTATTCATCAGAAAATTATCATGAGAAAGTTGTCATGCAGAAAGACATAAATTCATCTGCTTTTCCTTCATTTACGTCTGACTACCGTTATTGTTCTTACAGTCACAAAACACAGAGTGCAGAAGGCAAAATTTAGCATCAACGTTCATTATAGACTGCTTGGCTCATAACTTGCAATTAAGATTACAACTTTAAATTTTAAAATGAGACGATTATAATAGATGAGGTTGTGGCGAGCCGTCGACTATCGGGTGAAGTGGTGCGAAGCGAAGCGGCGCGGACCGTCAATTGACCAATCAATGTGCTCAAAATCGTACCCAGGATTATTGCGAGCACTGTCATTTGTCAATTCATTTTCTGCTCCGTGCTCCACACGTTGACCCCAACGTCACTCGTCCAATGAATAACGCTCGTCCCAACGTTGACGCCAATTCTACTTTAACTAACGTATGGCCCCGGCGTTATAATTGTCACACTGTTTAAAATTGGAATCTTCATTATAAGTTTTCAGCCGTGTCGCTGCAGTGCAGGCTGTCGTAGTGAGTAATATTATACATACTTCGTTTGGCAGCGCACATAATCTAAAATCGAAATAACAATGGTCTCCTAATCGATGTTGTTACAGCGGTCTATCTCATCAGAGACTACGCAGAAGGATATAATAGTGCATAAGTGTATGCGCAGACACAAGTGCACTCTGTATTCCTTCAGTCTCATAGCTCGACACGACCGGATCGACGTCTAAAGTGCTCTTCGAATCACAGATGGATGTGAAATATTTCGAAAACGGTTGCATAATTTCGCAAATATTTCGATCTGCTCGGTCAGGACAAAGTGGTCCGAGGTTCCATGTCAACGAGCGATGTCTATATATTTATCGGAGTGAGGGTGGCCGTATGCGATATATACATCAGTATTCGAACTAACATTGACTAAAATGTGAGCACGTAGGTATGCTTCGAGCACAGTAAAATTCAGTATAGTTCAAATCAGTTTAAATACACTATAATAATGTTAACATCTAGCACACACGATTATTAATAGCAACAAGTCAACCGGGGCCGTGCTTTCGCTTCGACCGCGCAATACAGACTGCCTGCACCACTCTCGGCATCTTAAAATGTAAACTTTAAACGAAAGTCACGTCTACATCGGTGGCCATGTCAGTTAGTCACGACACTTGCTATTTAATCGAAACAGATGTTATGTTAACGGAAATCAAGTAGCGATCTTTCTTTCTTCGACATACCTACGTTGCTCAAGCGCCTTTATATGAAGCTTATTTTCTGTACCCTTGGTGCTTTGTGGCACAGTCTCCCAGTTTCAGTCGCATGATAAATTATCCAAGCGACTCATCATGTCTGCTGAATTTCCCATTAACAGCGTTGTTATATTACTGATATTTGGTAACTCATGAACAAGCCAAACGTAAATGAATGATTGTTTGCGTTTTTCAGATTTCATGGGGAAATTGCGACTTATATGAAAGATCTTTTGAGAAGTTTCGTAATCAAGGGATACTAATGGAACTCTATTACTATGATGCAATAGATGGTGTAATAGGCCTACCGAGGAAACCATGGTACTAAACCGCCCCAAAAACACCTTACAAGTAGTGCTGAAGTGTTTATTTCAAAGTGAAAACATAATATAACAGATACTAAATGTTGGCATTTTGTTGTAAAAAAATCGTCTTAACCTTTCAGCGCCGGTGATTACTATTAGAAACTCCGTGACGTCCGGCAGCGCACGCGTTATCGCCAAGTAAAATGACAGCTTTTATAAATATGTTTAATGCGAAGTTAACAGTTAAATCCTGAGCATCCTGATGGATGATTGTTCCTGTGGCAGTGGTCATCTTTTAATGGTGCATTGCTTTTTGTGGCTCAGCGAACCGATTGCTACCCGGCCATCTTCTCCCAGACTGATCGCACGTGAAATGGGCATCTATTTTTGTTTCCAGGCCAGGCCTCGTCATGTTTTGACATTCCATCAGAGATTTGGCGACGTCATTCAGGTCTGAAGTCGGCAATTGTCCCTCATGTGTAGGTGATTAAAACAGTTACAAAGGCTTTAACATAAAATAAATTGACCATTCATTGAATATTCAATTATATCGACTGCCTCTGTGGCGCGGTGGGAGTGTATCCGACTGCTACGCAAGAGGTCGTGGGTTCGATCCCCACCCAGGATAAAACTTTGTGTGATGAGCACGATGGTTTATTCTGTGTCTGGGTGTTATTTATCTTTAATATGTATGTATTTAGAAATATTTAAGTATGTTTATCAGTTGTCTGGTTTCCATAGTACAAGCTATAGCATAGTACCGACGTGAACCCACTCCTAACACAAGTAATTGAGCTTAGCTGGAGAGGTTAACAGGATTGCTAGTAGGTAATGTGCAGCAAAATTTCACATTAAGAGTTATCTTTAAAAAAAAGGGTGTATGATTTAAACTACTTGTTTATGACCGTTATTCCACTGACCTGTTGGTCTAGTGGTAACATACTTTGAACTGAATTGCAATGCTCAGATGTCATTCAACATTTAAGTATGTATATCAGTTGTCTGGTTTCCATAGTACAAGCTCTGCTTAGTTTGGGATCAGATAGCGTTGTGTGAGTTGTCCCAAGATATTATTATTATTATTATATCGGTCATCAAGGTACTATTTATCAAGTCCCTGGTGTATTTTGGTCTATTCTTTCTACGACAGTGAGTATTTTTATAAAATTTAAGTAGCTACCTACAGGCAAAAAAACTGATAATGACATATCTACGATGACAAATTAATTAGTTGATTAGCGAATATGCAGTCAAGTACTTTGCTTTTCAGAATCACAAGATATTAATGAATGTACGCCTCAAAAAACCTGAAATTAAAATTTTATATAAGTTTATTCACAGTAATGTGTATGGCATAAACGAATGTTAGTTATTCGAAATATAACATTTATAAACACCTTCACTTATCGAAACACAAAACTAAATAACTTTTTGTAAATTTACGGCATTTTTATGCATATTTAAATGTATGGAGGTAAATCTCGCAACGCGGGTTCAATCCCGCCTTAGGTAAATTTTATTCCATACTTTTTAATATGTACTAAACCAATAATGCTTAAGGTAAAAAGTGGAGATAGGTTGAAAGAGCTTAGAAAGCGGCAACTTAAAATCTATACAATTGACTTAGTTTTTATAAGTCTGTCGCATCGCCATCATTAACAGATGAAAGCAGGTGATTACATTTTTCTCTTTTTAACTCTTGATAATTAAATCATGCTTTCTTACTTTTACGACTTTTTTTATAATAGTGAGTAAGGTAGGTAACTGAAAAGCAAAAATTAATAAAGGTACAACAACAAAAAATAATTAACCATTTAGAAGTTTTCCTGGCACCAACTTAAAAATGTTTAATTCTTTTTTGTTGTTGTACCTATATTATTTTTTGCTTTCTAGTTTCCTTATATTTATTTTAGAAGTCGGTTTTTATTTTTTTGTAAAAAAGTTTTTATTTAGGTACCTACTTAAAACATCATTGTTATATCATCTTAATTAAAAACATCCCCACTTACTTTTTTCATTTCTTCTTATCTTTTTAAATGTTAACCTATTATGGTCGAACACATACCTGAAAAAGAAATAAACATGCGATTAATTAATGAAACTCAAAATGCAACTGGAATAGTATCCATCCTAATTATAAATCGACTTTTCACAAGTGTAGTATTTTGTTTCCTAAGTGAATAAATCGTTTTTATTATTATTATTATAAATTCAAAATTGTGCCGTAATCAAAGTGCCTCTATTGCCAACCAAAGAGTCGTTGAAAAACCTACATTAGATGTAAAAAGTTGTTACAAAATCTATTATGTATTTGTATATAGACATGACACACTGTTCTTCGGTCATAATATTGTTGGCTTTGACACAAAGCAATTACATAATTTAAAAAAAGATGTATATGGGCCCATAATTGTGGCTATATTAATTGAGCGTCTGAACATTCATATCTTCATATTAGAAGAAGATTAGCCATGAGATTTCTATGGACCCAGATAACACTGATTAATTTCCTTATCTGGTGAATATGTATGTTGATTTGCGCATTAGACGTTAAACCGCATGACCTAATTGTGAAATGATTATAACCACAAGTGGTTGTGGTAAGCAATACGAACAGTAGCTATACAATGTCTATTAAAAAAGTGTGGTTTAATCAGTATCTTATCATCATCATTATCCTAAAAACGTCCACTGCTACCACTGCAACATAGGCCTCTCCCTGCTACAGCTGGATCAACGTAACTAGACCGGATTGAAGTTAGGTTTTTATTACTTTCGCGCATGTCATTGATATGCGACCCTAAAATTACTTACGAAAACGATTAATTATGTATAATCGATTAAAAATACTAACAAAATTTTAATTCAACAATATATATGAGTTCATAAAAGTTTAAATTTAGAACAGTTACAGTAAATACTAAAGAAAATTTGAAAAATAATTTCTTTGCGAAAATAAATAACGAAAAACATGAGTTAGTAATACTAATTATGACAATGTAATGCATTATCGCATCTCTAATTCTCTTGGTTTAGTTACCGCGCACGCCTCCCGCTTCCTGTCACCATTTACTACTACAAAATGCATCTGCGCAACCACTTTTTGCCAACTTCAATCCGGTCAAGTTACGTTGATCCTACTGTACCATAATATAGTACACCTATCTAATGACAAATCTCATTGCTTCGTTAATATTTATAGCATTTTCTATTTGTCAGCAGCGGACAGTGCTAATCGTGAGTATTGCACTGCTTGTGGTGCAATTTTTTTTATTTTCCTAAATATGTTTTTCTACCGCAACAAAGGACACTCACTTATTTGTGAATATGCCTATAGCTGAGAAATACTGAGTTTGAACCTGACTCTGCAGTAGAATAATAAGATATTAAAATCCTGTATTTTATGTGTAATTTTATTTGCGAACTTGGCATCACAAATACATGTAGAATCCCGACATATCACAAGTGTTTTTTTGCATCCTAAGTAAATAAAGAATTTTGAAATTTTGAACCTCCCGCTCGTGTTGCTGCTCGTTTACATATTTAACACTCAATAGCTTTGTAATATCAGTTTTGGAAAATATTTAATATATTAACCCATCATCACCTACCTCTTGTTTTTGGATTTATAACCTTAAATCTACTGGAGTTTTGGGCCCAATACCTGATAAAGAAACATCAATTTTAGTCCGTGGTCCCACAGATGTATGGTAAATGGTTGTGTGACAAAAGTAGGCGGTAAAGGGTTAATTTGTATTTTTTTTCAAAGATGATATTACGAAGTTATTTGGTGTAATGTAAAGAAGCCAAGAGCGGGATGTTATTAATATTTTACAATCAACCTGTATACCTACCATATAATATTCTTCTTGAAGTTTCACAAAACATTGAGAGTACAGAAGTAAAGCTTCATACATATTCACTGGAACAGCGGACACATAGATAATAATATCGTCCGCGGACACGGAATCTCCAAATACCATTAAAGCAAAGTGGAACGGGATTTTATGTTTTACTAGCCTGTTGGTCTAGTAGTTAGGGACCCTAACTGCTAAGCCAGAGGTTGTGTCTTCAATCCGCACCCAGAATAAAACTTTGTGTGATGAGTCCGATGGTTTATTCTTTGCCTGGGTGTCAGTTAACTATGAATATGTATGTATTTTTAATCTATACTAATATTATAAAGCGGAAGAGTTTGTTTGTTTGCTTTGTTTGTTTGTTTGTTTGTTTAAACGCGCTAATCTCAGGAACTACTGGTCCGATTTGAAAAAATCTTTTTTTGTTGGATAGCCTATTTATCGAGGAAGGCTATAGGCTAGGGCTAGGCTAGGCTGTAACATCGCGCTACGACTAATAGGAGCGGAGAAGCGACGAGAAATGTTTCAAAAACGGGAAAAAATTACGTATACGAAGTTGCGCGGGACAGCTTGTGGTTTATATCATCAGTGGTTTATATTATCAGTTGTCTAGTTACTATAGTATCTACAGACTCTTCCTTATTCGGAGTCAGATGGCGTTGTGAGCGAAGTCCCAAGATTGGCCAAGATATTATAGGTACTACTAGCTGTTGTATAAAATTTGTCTATTCCAGACTATCTATACTAATATTATAAAGCGGAAGAGTTTGTTTGTTTGTTTAAACGCGCTAATCTCAGGAACTTGTGGTCCCATTTAAAAAAATATTTTTTTGTTGGATAGCCCATTTATCTATACTAATATTAAAAAGCGGAAGAGTTTGTTTGTTTGTTTGTTTAAACGCGCTAATCTCAGGAACTACTGGTCCCATTTAAAAAAATATTTTTTTGTTGGATAGCCCATTTATCTATACTAATATTATAAAGCGGAAGAGTTTGTTTGTTTGTTTGTTTAAACGCGCTAATCTCAGGAATTACTGATCCCATTTAAAAAAATCTTTTTTTGTTGGATAGCCCATTTATCGAGGAAGGCTATAGGCTATATAACATCACGCTACGACTAATAGGAGCGGAGTAGCGACGAGAAATGTTGCAAAAACGGGGAAAATTTACGCATATGAAGTTGCGCGGGACAGCTAGTAATCTTTGTTCTAAATTTCGTTATTACCCGTACCCGTTATGGCATGGCTGAACAAACATCCCTCCTTAATTAGTTTAAATTGTATATTATTACGTATGTAAGTGGTATATATGTCGGCGTAGTGGTTCAATTGTAAAGTTTTCTTTTGTACTCTCGGTTTTTTGTGATATGATACATAAGTGGGTCAAAGTGCAGTAAACAGCATGCGTCTTTTCTCACGTGTTAAGTAGGAACAGAACTAGGTCGTTCCTACATTTCCGTCGGTTCCAACAGGTTTCAACTATGGAATAAAATTGGAAAACTAGTAGGAAATTTCGCATTCAGTCTGGTAGTTTTTCCAACCCTGCTTGGAAATATAATTTGTAGATGACAATTAAACAAAAAGTATTTGATTAACAGTTCCCTGATCTAATAGACTAGTCCGTGTGTTTTCATAAGCACTTATTTAACTTGCAATTTATTATGAAAATAATTTTGGTTTCGATGAAAACTTTCCAGCTGATCTAGCTTTTTCGTAAGAGCCGAGCCACACGACGCTGTTCGGCGACGGCGTTACGTCAGAGCGATGCCGCTGCGGAGCATATAAAAATCAATGGTATGCCACACGGAGGACCACATAGCACCACCACTCGCACGCTGGACCCCAAAATGGTGGGGAGGGGTTAAAGTGCCCTGTAGACCATCAAATTATTTGTCAAATTTACGTGTTTGTCAAATAAGTTGATAGTCTACCGCCTTGTTTAAACAACATTCCGCTGCGGCGCCGCACCGCCAGTGTGAATTATTTGAGGTCCAGTTCCGTACCGCGCCGTGTGGTTCGGTTCTAACTGTACGGGGTTGGTTCAATTTTGATGACAATACAAAATATACGTCTCAATGACTTCCATTACGCCTACCAATTAAAAGTAAATTTATCTTAAATTAAAAAAAGTATACCTTAACTAGGAAATAAATTTGTGTAAAGTAAAAAAACAATCTTATTAAATTGTTTAACTGTCTCGCGCAACTTCGTCTGCGTAAATTTTCCCCGTTTTTGCAACTCTATTGGTCGTAGCATGATGTTATATAGCTTATAGCCTTCCTCAATAAATGGTCTATCCAACCGTAAAGAAATTTTTTAATATAGATTAGTAGTTCTTGATATTATCGCATTCAAACAAACAAGCAAACTCTTCAGCTTTACAATATTAATATAGATTTGAACTGTTTTTGAATTGTATTACATATCAAGCCGGTGACATAAGAATCTAACACAAGCAGAACAAGGATAATATTTATAAGTTTTAAATCTTAACAAACAAAAGATATAGCGATATAGTAACTTAAGAAAAGATACCTTAGAAAACATTGAACAAACTTTGTAATGCGTGCGTAAATTACAAGTAAAATGTATATGCAAAGTTCCTTGCAATCGTTGTTTGTTCCCCAGTTCTACTTATCGCTAAGAGATACCAGGTAATAAGGCCCATGTTATTAGGAATTCTGCTGGGACAGAAAATAGCCTTTGTGATAATGCTTCTTAAGATACTAGTCGTTTTCTGATTTAGATTTCGTAGGCAGGTATAATTCTAAAGAATATGAGTACGAATATATAGCATATGTACTAGGATATGTATAAAGGTATCTAGCAATTACTAGCAAGCTTGTTAACCCCTCCAGCTTTGCTAAATTGCTTGTGTTAGGAGAGGGTACACGTTTGTCGTATAATGGGTAGCATTCGAATCTGTGACCCCTCGATTGCGAGTCCGATACCTTGACTAATAAGCTACCGGTGCATTATTGAATTGAATTAGATAGTAGTTTTCTGTAAAAAAGTAGATTAAGTGTTTTGATTTTTTTTTGTTATCTAGTTTCAAAATATGAACTTTTACTCATTCTTTCAGTCATCGACCCCCAACCCAAAACATTGGAAATACAAAAGCTAATTTGACCAATATTTAAGCACATATAGTTTCTATATTGTAAGTGGATGTCTCTATCAATATAGAAACTATATGTGCTTCGATGTTGTGCCGTTGATATATCCAATTTCACGTTCTTTGAATATTTTTAATCTCTTTTTTTTTGCATCAGTCCTTTAATATGATGTATAATATAATGGTGGCACCACTTTGCCTTCATATACAGTTTATAAACAGAGATACATTGTAAACATTAGCAATTTGAAAAGAGTGACCGCGAGTTTTTAATACCCCATTCTTTCCTCCGGCTTTACCTATTGTTTGCGAACAGGCATTAGGTACATGTAAATGTAGAATCGACTTTTAACTAGAGTCTTCACTGCTTAAATATTTACCTTAAAATTGTAAACAGAGACACAGTTTTGCTTTTGGTTATTCTTCTAGGTCAAACATAGCTATAGAAACACCACATTAAAAACAAAACTCATTATTTTTAATTCCCCGACAAGTCGTGAATCATAGCGAACGAATTCAACAGTCCATAAACCTGAAATAGAACGTACACGTTTACGTTATGTACCGAGCATGTAGTTTACGATTAGAATTGTTTCGCGTCTCAAATTGAAACCGCATTGAAACTGTAAACGTTTACTTGCAAGTTAAAGTTTTACCTCAGGGTGTTACGATACTTGGTATGAATGATGTCTCAAAACTAAGTTTGTTATACTCAAAGTGACTTTGGAATCAGAGAAGTTGTATACGAATGTCAAATTATGTAACTGATACAGAATTATTTATAGATACCACTTAACCAGACTTCAAAAAGGAGGTTCTATATTTCAAGCGTCCGTAATATTCTAAAATAACTTTTATTATAAGAAAAATGAAGCGACTTCAAGAAAAAAAAAATATCAATCACATCACAGAATGCAAATTTCGCTGATATCTCTGTGGTTTTATAAGGTAGGATAACGTTTAATATACTAAAACTTTTTCGGAAAAATATTTAATCGAATAATGAAAACCGCATCAAAATCGGGTCAGTAGTTATTAAGAAAATTGCAAACAAACATACATACATTCATACATGTATACGGGTCAAACAGAGTCTTTTTTTTGTTTTAAAGATAACTAGCAATGTGGGATTCAGTCTCACATTACTAGCAATCTTGTTAACCCCTCCAGCTAAGCTCAAAGGCTTGTGTTAGGAGTGGGTTCACGTCGGTAGTATAATGGATAGGATTTGAACCCGCGACCTTACGATTGCGAGATCGATGCCTTAGCCAATAAGCTACCGCCGCTTAGAGTTAAAAACAAAGAATAATTTTAAGGACTGATTTACTGGCGATTAGGATATAAATATGAAGTTACACACAGACCTAGACGAGACGCGACCTTAAACCCTTACGCCGCCGGCTCTACACGTTGGTCCCAACGTCGGCCCCAACGCCACTCGTCCAACGAGTAGATCTAGAAAATAGCATTGGCGCCAACGTTGGGACGAGCGTTATTCTAGATACATACGTTGGATGTGTGGCTTTGGGACCGATGTTGGGGCCAACTTGTGGAGCTGGTGTAACGTTTTCGCCTCGTATAACAACAACGAAATTAAAAGTAGGTACGAAACAAATTCATGAAGATAATAGAAAAAAAGCCACCTGCACAAAAATGATGGAAACAAGATTCCCTACATATATAATTAAATGCAGTCGGAGGCATTAATGAATCTCGATGAATTTAGTAAAGTGCCTCCGATTTCATTAAAATTATATATGTAGGGGATCTTGTTTCCAATTTTTTTTTGTGCAGGTGGGTTTTTTTAATATTTAAATTATTTTTTAATTCAATACATACACACAATTGTAGGATATAACATCAAATTTTTATCACAGCTATTGTCAAGTATTGAAATTTGAAAAAAAAAGAATGGCTCCTAACTAACTTTTTTAGTATTACAAACATAATTTTGTTATGCCTTCTTGAAATGCTTAGGATGAACCCTTTAATTTGATACCCATATTACAGTATTGGACACCACTTTTTTTTTCACACCTCTTTATTTTGAAATTTGAAAAAAAAAGAATGGCTCCTAACTAACTTTTTTAGTATTACAAACATAATTTTGTTATGCCTTCTTGAAATGCTTAGGATGAACCCTTTAATTTGATACCCATATTACAGTATTGGACACCACTTTTTTTTTCACACCTCTTTATTTTGAAATTTGAAAAAAAAAGAATGGCTCCTAACTAACTTTTTTAGTATTACAAACATAATTTTGTTATGCCTTCTTGAAATGCTTAGGATGAACCCTTTAATTTGATACCCATATTACAGTATTGGACACCACTTTTTTTTTCACACCTCTTTATTTTGAAATTTGAAAAAAAAAGAATGGCTCCTAACTAACTTTTTTAGTATTACAAACATAATTTTGTTATGCCTTCTTGAAATGCTTAGGATGAACCCTTTAATTTGATACCCATATTACAGTATTGGACACCACTTTTTTTTTCACACCTCTTTATTTTGAAATTTGAAAAAAAAAGAATGGCTCCTAACTAACTTTTTTAGTATTACAAACATAATTTTGTTATGCCTTCTTGAAATGCTTAGGATGAACCCTTTAATTTGATACCCATATTACAGTATTGGACACCACTTTTTTTTTCACACCTCTTTATTTTGAAATTTGAAAAAAAAAGAATGGCTCCTAACTAACTTTTTTAGTATTACAAACATAATTTTGTTATGCCTTCTTGAAATGCTTAGGATGAACCCTTTAATTTGATACCCATATTACAGTATTGGACACCACTTTTTTTTCACACCTCTTTATTTTGAAATTTGAAAAAAAAAGAATGGCTCCTAACTAACTTTTTTAGTATTACAAACATAATTTTGTTATGCCTTCTTGAAATGCTTAGGATGAACCCTTTAATTTGATACCCATATTACAGTATTGGACACCACTTTTTTTTTCACACCTCTTTATTTTGAAATTTGAAAAAAAAAGAATGGCTCCTAACTAACTTTTTTAGTATTACAAACATAATTTTGTTATGCCTTCTTGAAATGCTTAGGATGAACCCTTTAATTTGATACCCATATTACAGTATTGGACACCACTTTTTTTTCACACCTCTTTATTTTGAAATTTGAAAAAAAAAGAATGGCTCCTAACTAACTTTTTTAGTATTACAAACATAATTTTGTTATGCCTTCTTGAAATGCTTAGGATGAACCCTTTAATTTGATACCCATATTACAGTATTGGACACCACTTTTTTTTTCACACCTCTTTATTTTGACATCTCAAAGCCACCATGTTGGTTTTTCCAAACCTCACATATCTAAGAACACTTGGGCAATCAAGACGAATCTAACGTCGTCTTAATTGTATAAATCCATTTAGTGGTTTGTAAGTTAACAGGTAATAAAGAATATTGCATACATACATACAAGATACGCGCGAAATAACATAACCCTTCCTCAGTCGGGTAAAAATTAGGAGAGTAGTTTTTTTTAGGTTACTATCATGAAGACCTGCTACGAACTATATAGACTAGTATAGATAAGTAAACAAGTTGAAACTCAATTTTATACCTACTTGTTTACTAATATGTTTTATTCATAATCACTAGTCTATACTTTAGCCAAGGATCATAAACAATGGTTCCTTGGATCCTCCTCCTCCGTTTATTTAAACTAATATTATAAAGCTGAAGAGTTTGTTCGTTTGTTTGAACGCGGTTATTTCAGGAACTACTGGTCCGAACTGAAAAATTCTTTCACTGTTAGATAGCCAGGTGAAGGTAATAGGCTATATAACATCATGCTACGACAGAGTACGGCAGAGCAGCAATGAGAAGTGTTGCAAAAACTGGAAAAATTTACACAGACGAAGTAGCGCGAGACAGCTAGTCCATATTATAGATACTTACATTATTAAGCTGTATTTCAGTCGATTAATCACAACCTCGTCGCTACTAGCACAATAGTATCAAACAGGGTATGACCATCAATATGTTTGCGAAATGCTCTTGCCAATAACCCCACAACATCCTGAAGTCTATACTGAATGTTCAATTTTAGTTGTTTGCATATTTGCTGTTGGTGTATCCACATTGAAGCCTGTAGCGCAGTAATGGTCTAGCAAATCGACAGATCATTTAGGTAAGGCTTACTACTATCTATAGCTAGAATTTATAGGTTTTATAGGTTGCAACTGCCTTTCAGCCTTACGAGTATAATTGATTACGGTCACGATGGCAAATCACAATCGCAGAGTCTAACAACGCAGAAGATTATAACAGTGCACAAGTCTGAGTGAAGTATTGTGACCATCGGGCGAATGCGCCCGGGTATACTAAAGCTGTCACAGGCATGGTCGTTTATAATAATGTCATCAATGTTTTGGCGATTGCAGCGAAAATTGAAAATTAAAAAAAAACAATTAAAATTTAAAAAAATGCTCTCAGAGGGATGGTTGTTTATTACAATGTTATCAATGTTTTTTTATGACATTATCACGTAAAATTATCGTCCGTAAACAGACTTTACAGGCAACCATTTTTTTATTTTCATGATTTATTTTTAGAAAACTGCATTCACAAATTGCGACTTTTAAATCGCACACTGCATATATTGCGAATTTAAAATCGGTAGGATTATTTTCGTAGTGCGGGTCTAGACAAACTCAATAATGAAGTCATACTCATCTGTGAACATTTTTGCATTAACTTTTCCCATTGGAGTAACAACTTGCAAGTTTTCATTCTAAGTTCAATCTCTAGGGTAAGGCTCAATTTACACCGCCGCGGAATGGAAGCGTCAATTTCGCCTCATGACGCAGGAATTCGCTGGAATGCTCGAGCATTCCCGCGAATTCCCGAGCATTCCAGCGAATTCCTGAATGGGCATGAAGGACGTTCCGTTGTTTAGTCGTTTTCGTAGTAGTTGTTTTCGTAGACGCTTCGCACTACTGTGACGACTTCCCCCGTTCGCGCCACTTCCCGCGGATTCCACAGACGGTACCGGAGAATTCTCGAGAATGCGCGAGGATTCCGCGGAAGGCGCGCGACTTTTTTTAGGCTCGTAGTTAGTTTGTTTGTTATACACTTGACATAAAGTTCATTATGCGATGTACAAAAACTTCCATTTCGTTCCATTCCGCGGCGGTATAAATTGAGCCTAAGAGTAGTTAAAGAGTTTAACGCGTCATATCTGATATTGCCTTTAGTTACAGTCATAAAACGTCTACGTAAATCATAGAAGTTCAAAACTTGAAGTTTGTGAGTTCAACTTCCCACAACTGTCTTGTGAAGTTAGTGACGTGTCTCTAAGAGAAGATTTGCTTCTTCACCAAAGTAAAGATGAGCGGAGATGTGTCAATATAACGACTAAAAATCGCATGAAACTCCACTGCGGAGTTTATTGGCTTTCGTCTGTGTGGTATAAAAATATTTTAATTTAAGGTAGCCTAAGTTGGTAAATTTTATTTTATGATTAGATATTATTTATAGATCAAAGATTAGCTGGAGACAAATTCAGACTGAGGGACAGGTGGTCAAAAATGTAAAAAATGTTTTTCGATTTCAGTAACATTCAAACATGCAAACATTCATAAACATTTAGTAAAAAAATGATATTTTGGCATCACTAACAGACACTAGGTATTTGTATGTTATGCATGTAGTATATCAAAACTAAATTATTATGGGGGCATTACTCTAAGATAATTATTTATTTAGTGCTACGTACACAGCGACACGATCGCCGGCCTCGCTCTTCCGCACACAACCCTTCACAGTGCGCAGGAGCGCAGGTCAAAATAAAGTAGAATATTCGTTCGTACATATGTTAGATTACGAACGCCATGACTATGACAATACGAAAATGCTCGTTTTTGCATTTTTCCGCAATTTCAAGATTTATTTCCGGGATCATATTAAGACATATCCTTAAATTTCTTTATATCACCTACTAGAAAAACTCTTTGACTAGTGACACAATTTTTTTCGTGTCTTAAAATTTAGGTTTTCTATATAAATTTGTAAGAGAGCCGAACCCTGTTTCGCGTAATCTGCCCTTCATTTACAATTTTATAAGCTAAGGGTGTTAATCGGGGTCCCGTGACCACGGCTGCTTGTGAAGCGGCGGTAGCCTAATGGCTAAGGCATCGGTCTCGCAATCGAGAGGTCGCGAGTTCGAATCCTACTCATTATACTACCCACGTGAACCCACTCCTAACACAAGCCATTGAGCTTAGCTGGAGGGGTTAACAGGATTGCTAGTAATGTGGGACGAAAATCCCACATTGCTAGTTATCTTTAAAAAAAAATAGTTGAAACGTCGGGCAATAAAACAATGGTATTTAGCCTTAAAATAAAATATATATTTTCGCGATTAAGACCCGTAGCTTATAAAATTCTACAATGTGTATAAATCGCGAAAGTTTACGAACAAATAATTTACTAGCGGACGGCTCGCGGTTTCACCCGCGTAGTTCCCGTTCCCGTGGGAATACAGGGATAAAAAATAGTGTAGCTTCACAACGATGAAAGAATTTTTAAAATACATCCAGGAGTTTCGGAGCCTATTCAATACAAACAAACAATCAAATCTTTCCTCTTTATAATATATATAGTAAGTATAGAAGTATAGATAAATGTTAAAGAATGCTTAAACCGCTGAACTGATCTAAATGAAATTTGGTAGAAAGATAGTTAGAAGCGCGGGAAATGACGTAGGATAGTTTTTATTGCGATAACCGACAACCACGCGGGCGGAGCCGCGGACGTAAGCTAGTACCAATAAATCAATAATGTACTATCACACAAAAAGTGGATAATAATGAGTGTAATTATCTTTATGACAACAATTGTACAGCCATTAGGTAATGTGACAGCTGCTCTTTTATTAGGAAGTGTACACTTGTATTCAATTACTAAGACACGAACGTGTAACCATCAAATGTACAAGCAGTAAAAGACGACTGAGAATGGGTTTTATTACAAATGTCGAGATTAGTGTCATTACATCACCACGACTCTGATAATCGAGGACATCAATATTAATGAGGTCATCGCAAGAATTTAATACTGCCAAGGAATAAATATTCTAACCAGGGTATTTAATCACTTTCTTTTTTTTGTTTTCACGACAAGCCCGTGCGAATTGGTGCAAGCGCGGTGCGCTCAAAGATGACTGCCGCACATGCGCGTTGATGCATTTCTAACCGCAGCTGTCTATTTACCATTATGGCAAGATTTTGACAGTTCGCGCGGGCTTGCCGCGACAACGAAAATCAAGAACGGGATTAAAGATCCAGTTTGGTTGCCGAGACTTTAACAAATTCGAACTAATAGCAGAGACATATTCGAACTAATATCACTAAATGTTAAGAAAGAGAAAAAGAACTTAACATATTTTTTTGTAAGTTAATAGACCATAAAAAATAAACATAACACAGGCGAAACGAGGGAAAAAGCTGGTAAGATATTATCAAAATTTGTCCAGTAGTTTTTACGTAAAGAGCAACAAACATTCATTCATTTTCACAAACTTTCACATTTATTTTATATGTTTGTAAACTTTCGCGTTTGTTTGTAAATTTTATAAGCCACGGGTCTTAATAGCGTAGGTAAATATTTTATTTTAAGGCTAAATACCTTTGTGTTATTTCCTGTCTATAAAGAGTGAGCAGCACTGCAACTACATGCGGGTGAAGTCGCAGGCACAGATTGTTTATAATATTAGTATGATATTGGAATTGGCAGTATTCGTCCAATACTCGTACATTCTGGTGTCTCGTCGCAAGAAATGATCGTGTTTCTAATTCAACGGGCTGTAAATAATATGTTTGGAGGTAAGTTTTGTATATTACCTTTTGTTGAAATATTTTATGGGTTTTAGGGTTCAACCTAACTGGTTTATTCAATAGTTTGCTGTTTATCGATGCTTATATTATAAAGCTGAAGAGTTTGTTTGTTTGAACGCGGTAATCTCAGAAACTACTGATCCGAATTAAAAAATTTTTTCACTGTTAGATAGCCCATTTATCGAGAAAGGCTATAGGCTATATAACATCCCGCTGCGACCAATAGGAGCGGAGCAGCAATGAGAAATGTTGCAGAACCGGGGAAAATTTACGCATACGATATTGCGCGGGACAGCTATACATATAGTCTTTTATATACACTCACTCATGTGGATTACAGCCGGTGTCCAATGAATACGTTCTTAAAGCGTACAGATACTTTTCTAATATGTATTAAGCTTATAGCTTTTAACAAAAGTCCTTATAAACCTCCGATGCATAAAAGAGTATAATGATAAGTTTAAAGTGTGAATACCAGGTTGACAGCTCAACCCCAGTCAAACTGTGACTCTGGGAATAAATCAAAGAAAAATGTATTTAACGCGATTAAGACTCGTCGTCTACAAAAATGGTGTAATATCGAACAATTCATTTTATACGGTACTGTTTATACAGTATTTAAATGAAAATATTAGTTTTGAAACTACAAAAAAATATTCCAACACAAATAAACAAACAGACACGAAATAAACCAAGGCATAGTTACAGATTCAGAAACTCATAATTAGTTTACAAGAATATCTACTTTACAAATTAATTATAATAATATATTAGCAATTTGCAGTGTATAACTTAGTAACAAGTAGAGAGGCTTTCAAACGAGTATTTCACTATAATCCCGTCAAAGAACCACTACGAATGATTTATGAATTCAATAAGTCTTGGACAAGTCTAACAGCCTTTATTTAATCGTGACAGACGGACCGTCTTCCACAAAAGGTTTATACACAAAAGTAACTGTGAAACAACTCTTCAACACAATTCAAATGACACTCAAAAGGCAACAAAAGGTAAGAAACAAACAGAAGAAATTCAACGCTAATATAGTAAACGTCTTACGCCCTTTTGGTTGTGTTCAATCGTGTTACTAACGCTTGTTTAGGTGAGAGGCGCCTTTGTCGATCCACTCAGCTGAGCACGAGAAACTAAGGGAGATAACACACGGGTAACATAGAATAGTATGAGTGTCTTTTTGACCATAATACCTATCTGTATCACAACTGAGATAAATCACATTGAAGAAGAAATAATTACTTCAAAGTAAACTCAATTCGATTAACTTTTTACAGGTTTTCAAACAAGCCATTCACTCATCAAAGGATTTGATGCCGGACGTTGACATGCTATGCCATCAACCTTGGACCTAGTAACTGCACTGAAATGTTGTAGAGGTTATAAAATTATATATACTACGGGTCTTAATCGCGTGAATAACTTAAGGTAAAAAACCTTGTTTATTGCCTGACGTTTCGACCGTATTGCAACGGCCGTGGTCACGGGCAGACTTTGACCTTTGACCCGTGACCATGGCCGTTGCAGTACGGTATTTTACCTTAAATTATGCACGCGATTATGACCCGTAGTATATATAATTTTATAATGTGTACAAATCGCGAAATTTTATCAACATTTATGTTGTAGAGGTTTCTTTTGTGGTAACAAATATAACAAGGGGTAATATAGGATTTTAAAACTGGAGCTCTAAGGGATCACGTGGGCTAAAAGCTACTATGGATATAAAGGCCCTTGGAAAACATTTACATTTTAATATAATTTTTGGAGGATGCCAACACAGGACACCATCTTGTAGGTCTACAAATTATTTTTTCGTGTATGCGTGTACTTTAACGTCCACCGCGACTCAGGACTTGTACCATAGCGCGGGTGTTGTCTATTATATTATGAATAAGAAATAAATAACAAAAACTTCAATAGGTATGTTGGTTCCTTTAAATTTCTGTAATACATTGTATGCCATAGGTAGAAACGAGAGTGTGACATTCACAGCGAGTGTAGGACAATATTTACTTGTAATTTATCTTTGCTGCGTATCAGCTGTCACGTTTTACGGAAAATGATATATGTTATATTATATTGCTAGGAATATTTCAGCTTGAGTGATGTTTTATCAATATTATGTGGTTAAACAAATATTTAATCAAAGAAAATGTATATGATTAAAATTTATTACGCTCCTTCCGTTCGCGGCTTCTACCGCGTGGATAGCGGCTATCGTGATATTAACTGTACTATGTCCTTCTTCGGGATTCGAATTATCTTTATATAAAATGTCATCTTAATCAGTTAGCGGTTTAAGCGTGAAAAGGAAACAAAAATTGATAGTTCCTTTTACATTTATAAAATTAGTTTTGATTATTTTCAATGAAAAGCTCCTGAAGACGTCATTTAAAGGGCTGATTTTCAAATTCACGGATTTTCATCAAATAACGTCTAGAAACTTTTCCGATTTAACTAGCTTTATTTTTCAGTTCGGTCAGAGTCACGGGTAACACCTAGTTCTTTAATAAAGTCACAGCATAAATTACCTTTAGTAATTCCTTTTAGATCCGTTCCCTTACTAGCGAATTTTACTGAAAATTTCTAAGGTAAGTAAGTATTTTAAACATTTACTTTCGTGGTCCTAAAATGACAAGACTTTGTTCATGAACCGGATAACGGCAACCAAAGTAAACCTACGTCCATAGCATACAATACATACTCTTAGGTACGTACGTAGGTACTTAATATTTACTCGACCGTCGAACTTATAAAGTGAGTACACACTTTAGCATTTACTAGTAACAGAACGTCGAGCATTCGCTGTTGTTAAATTTATTCGAACCACACTTCGAATATGTTCGAAGAGTGGTTCGAATAAATTTCATGTCAATTTCGTCATGACGCTAGATGTTTTGTTACAACCTGATTTTAAAAACCAACACGTTTTGTTATAACGTTTTATCGAACAAAGGCACGAGCGTGGGTGACGGGAGTGTATGCAAGACAGAACGATATTTTACAGGTAAATGTTCACTCGCCTTACAGAACCCTGAATTACGTCGAACACAGAGTCGACCATTCTCTATTTTTCAGTTCTTACCATTTGTAAGAACTTACATTACATCGCTCTTGCAATGTTCAAGTGTATATTCACCTTAAGGCGTGCTCTGAGTGAGTCCGCGTCCATGTGCGAAGACCATAGGCGGTTCCAGGAGGGGGCACGAGGGCACGTGCCATTTCTTGTATTGTATTGAATTTGTTTGCCCATTTCCCCCCCCCCCCAACGTTTTATTTTTGGGCAACCCCCTCCCGTCGTCCGTGCTACTCACACTTGGCCGGTGTGGGGCGAAACTAAATACAACACCCTTTCCCCCCCCGTCGTAAGCATGTTAGATCCTCCGGCACTGCCATTTGGCACTGCCATTTACGGCCGACTCGTGCAAAAATCAAATCCTGGACCCGCGCCTGGCGATGACCACGTGTGCGAGCATTAAAACGTTGTCTTCTGTACCAACTCTTGGTATGGCGATATCTGCGAAGTTAAGCAACGTTACTACTGTCGGTTTGTTCACCGTATATGTTAAGCCGTCAGTCCTGCGCTTAATTTCTCTCCGGTCGTGTCGGATTTCCGTTCCATCAGACTATGAGAGTGAGGGAATAGAGAGTGCACTTGTGTGTGCGCATACACTTGTGCAATATATTATATCCTGTGTAGTTGGCTAGTCTCCAATGAGATTGGCCACCGTAACCGCCATCGGTTAGGAGACCGATATTATTAATATTCTGTAGCCATGATCTCTCGAACGCTCGAACGCCGTTCTCGAAGTTGTTCAAAAATATGTGTACCTCGGGCAGTCATTGCAGTTAGGTAGAAAGAACTTCGAGGACGAGGTGAACAGCGAATTCGGTTATTGTTAAGTGGCGTTTGGTAAGCTACGTTAAGTCTTCTCATCGTCGATCCCACAATGTCTAAAGACTAAAGTCTTTAATCAGTGCGTCCTACCCGTCATGACATACGGAGCCGAAACGTGGACACTGACGGTATGGCTGGTCCACAAATTCAAAGTCGCTCAGCGGGCTATGGAAAGGGCTATGTTCGGAGTTTCTTTTAGGGACAAAATCAGAAATGAGGTGATCCGGCAGAGAACCAAAGTTATCGACATAGCCCACCGGATTAGCAAGCTGAAGTGGCAGTGGGCTGGCCATATAAGCCGAAGAACCGACAACCGTTGGGATAAACGAGTTCTTGAGTGGAGACCGCGGCTCGGCAAACGTAGTGTTTGACGACCTCAGGCCAGGTGGAGTGATGATTTACGCAAAACGGCTGGCAGGAGCTGGATGCGAGAAGCCGAAGATAGAACAAAGTGGCGCGCAATTGGAGAGGCCTATGTCCAGCAGTGGACTGCGATAGGCTGATGATGATGATGATCTCTACCCTTTTTAGACAAAATAAAGATTAAATTAAACATAGATTAACTACTAAGCACTTTATTTACGTTTGACTTAATCTTAGTTTTGTTTAGAATAACTTCAAGAGCATTCGATGGATTAGGTCTATGTCCAAACTTTAAACTTCTGGGTCCTAAATCGAAACCTCGAGGTTATAGGGCTAATTGGTATTTTCATGTTAACATTTAACATTTGAACTTTAGTAATTCCAAAGGAATTCTGAATTGTGTGTTTTGATGTTTAGACTTTAAGGCTAGGCCCACACTTTGAAAAATATTGTAAATACCTGTTTGTAAATTCACGTTCTTTTTCTTTTCATGCGAACTGTCAAAATCTTGTCATAATGGTTAATAGAGCTGCGCTTAGAAATGCTTCAACGCGCATGTGCGATGGACAAGTTTGAGCGCACCGCGCATGCGCCAGTTCACACGGGCTTGCCGCGAAAACGGAATAAAAGAACGTAAAAAAGGAACCTGATTTTAAATACATTATTTTGAGAGTGCGGTTCAGACTAGGCTCACATTGTATTCAAATTTCTCACTGCGTGGTTTTTATTTCCTAGTCTAAAAGACTATTGGTTTCTTCAAACAACGTTTTGCTGGTGATTATAGGTTATAGTATAGGTTACGGTAATTCTTAGTGTCAAGCAGGTTATACTATTGTTTGCTAGTAGTATAAAAAAATGAAGCTCTTGTTACCAAAAGGAATTTTCTATCACACTGTTGTATTCGGCACAGGTCCATAAATTCTTGTTTTGAGTTACTTATATTTTGTTTGCAATCAGTGGTTTTAAAGTCCCCCATTACATAGAAATTTTACCCTTAATGTGACCTAACTTTAAACCTTTTTTTAAAATAACAGCAGATGTTTTGTATTCGAATAGCTCGATAGATTTTTGTTGTTGTTTTATTCTTTGTCAAATAAATTCAATAATGTCCTCATTACTTTTTTAATTTATGGTATTCGTAACGTATTGATAATTGAATGCTAAGCACGTCCGCAACTAATAACTGACCTGACTTGAATTAATTAAATTATTTTCCATTATACTTAATTTTAATGGTATAACATTGAAATGCTGAATTTACAAGGAAGTGATGCCAAGCCATTTAATTTAATTTATAAAAAACATTTTAAAAAAAAACTGAAAACTTCCATTTTCGCGCCAAGCCCGTGCGAACTGTCAAAATCTTGTCATAATGGTAAATAGAGAGCTGAAGATTTTTCTTTACATTTTGTTTTGAAACTCCTTTGTCATATAATTTCAAAGTCATGTATAAACATCCAAATTGGAAATCTCCTCATTTTAAACCGTAAAAAGCACACTTAAGCAAACAATTAGTACTAATAGTAATAAAACAAATATTACGCCTCAAACTTTGCTTCACATATTACTTAATATTGGCATACACTTGAAAATCTGCTCATTTCAAGGGACGATTGTTGCGTGTATATTTGTTTTGTCACAACAAATATTAGCGTACCAAGTAGGTACTTGTGTTAAGTGTAATTTAAACATTGTTAACACCCTCAATCTGTTAATTACTGAAGAGATAATACCTACCTAGGGTTTTGATTTTAAGTTTTTCTGCAATGCAGCCAGGTTTTTTAATAGTTCAACGATGTCATTGAGGGTTTATTAAGTGAGTATACCCATTGCAGCGTCCTTATTTACGTTCGTTTTTTCGATTTTCCCGGCAAGCCCGTGCGAACTGTCAAAATCTTGTCATAATGGTAAATAGAGAGTTGCGCTTAGAATTGCATGCGCGGCTAACATCTTTGAGCGCACTGCGCATACGCCAGTTCGTACGGGTTTGCCGCGAAAACGGGAAAAAATAACATGAATAAAGACCCAGGGTAAATATTTTGGGGCTAATAGATAGATCCTACTGTTTCAATCAATGTGTTAAAATTGTATCATAGTTATGGATGTACCTACTGTAAAAGAAGAATGTTAATTTAGGTACCTATTACTGTAAAAAAACTGCGAAGATCTTTTTAAAAAACGTTTTCCTGTAAAGTTGGTGCCGAAAAGGGTTACAGAACAAGCAAATTGTTTTCTTTTTTAAATTTGCAATTGATGAATACAGAACAACAATAATTGTAGTGTCTAATTGTCTGTCAGAAATATTTTTTTACTCATCAGGCCAAACATTTCTACATAGAGAGCTGAAACTTTGCAGAGTAAAATGCTATGATGTTAGAAAAGACTTCAGGAAAATGGAGACTAAAGGAAAAAAAAGGTTCTCTGTAAAGTCGGTTTACGAACGATAATTTTACGTGATAACGTCATAAGAAAACATTGATGACATTAAATGAACAGCCATGCGTGACAGCTTTTTTCGTATCGCATTTCGCTGCAATCACCAAAACATTGATGAAATTGTATTAAACAACCCTGCCTGTGGCAGCTTTAGTGGAACCGGGCGCATTTGCGCGCATGTTCCCGGGTCCACTAAAGCCTGGCCACAATACTTCAGCCTATCAGCAGGTTGTACGTGACTGTGACACTTTTTCGTGCGTACACCCGGTCATTAATTTATAAAACGTTACCACGTCAATATGTTGTATATGTGCATATACACACTATATATACCAGGTGACCGTTTTCGTACATTGTTACACACCTCCGTGCCTAGAAGAGCACGATAAGCTGTCGGTCCTGCGCCTAATCTCTTTCCGGTCGTATCGGATTTCCGTCCCATCGGACTATATGACACTTGTGTCTGCGCATACACTTGTGCACTATAATATCTCACTAATGAGATTGATCGCTGTAACCAACATTGGCTGGGACCATTTCATATACACACCCGAGTATTTTGTTTATCCACTTGTCTTACAAATATAACTACAATAACAACCAGATGAAACCGTGATAATAACTTTGTTTATCGAACGTCCACATCGCGTGCACTCCGCATCTTATAAAAGGGAAACTCAAACATGGAGATCTCCATTGTTTTCCCTTCCTTGTTCATGCCATGTGGCTGCTAACTATGTAAACACTATATAGGAATGTTTCCGTAAGTGATTTTAGTGGTTACACATGTTCACAAGGATAGCTTCACTACAATCCAAGTTGATGCGTAGATAAGCTGCACAATTGAGAGTATATTCGCTAATTTTTTGACGTGATAACATATTATTAATCGATGACCGTGTGCACGAAAAAGTGTCAGAGTCACGGTCAGTCACGTTGCACCTGCTGACAGGCTGAAGAATTGTGGTCGTTGGGCGCATGTGTCCTATAATTGCGTACATAATATATATAATATATTTTATAGTGCGTAGATTGACTTTTTAAAATAACTAACGGGCGATAGTTTCACTGGATTGCAAGTCCACATGTTCAGTCGCTTAGTTTTCGGTGAAAACGGGCAACAGTCACCTGCAGTTGGCTTTATAAAATATTTTGCAAAATTTCATAATTGTGTAACTCCACTATTTGTAAGCCCACAGAAAACTTTTGAAACATATTAAGTCTACTTTAAATTAATCTCATTATTCGAGATCTGTTTTAAACGTGCACATTTTTCTTTTACCTTAGAAACTCAGCAATAAACAACAAAAAAGTTTATATAGCCATGGATATTTTTAAACGTCAGTCTATTTCGAAATACATAAACAAAGAATCCCGTCTCTTGCGGCTAACTACTGGCGTTGTATTACAAAGGCCGAGGTAGATAAGCAAACAGGTCGAAAATAAAAGTCGTTTTGTATTAAGCGTGCATGTTTTAACTAGAGAATGTTAAGATTTTTAGACCTAACCTTCACATCGATTTTCTTTTCTCAATTCTGTAACACACGGAATCATATGAATAGAGAGATGGAAGAACCGCATTCATTCAAAAGTGAATGCGTTCAAATAAGAACGAAGGTTAACCCTGGACCAGAAAAGTAATCTGAAAGCCTGCTTCCGGTGGACAGTCAAGGATAAAACTTTGTGTGATGAGCACGATGGTTTATTCTGTGTCTGGGTGTAATTTATTTATTTAGAATTATATAAGTATATTTATCAGTTGTCTGGTTACCATAGTACAAGCTCTGCTTAGTTTGGAATCAGATGACGTTGTGTGAGTTGTTCCAAGACATTATTATTATTATATATCTTATAATCTTACTAACGTAATATTTACTAAAAATATAGGGTAAGTAAGTCGTTCAGCGTTTTGCGTGCACTCCGTATGCAAGAATGTTGAACAACTTAGGTCTACATTTTAGCAGAAGTTTTGCAGTCGCTGTAACCCAACACGGCTTGAAGCTGTTATTAACTAAACAAGTTTAACACGGAGATCAAAATGATGACGGCTCAGCAGCAGTAGTCAATATTTTCAACCCTGGTAGGTATTGTATTTCAGCCGGACAATAAACTGGATCCTCTATCAGTACTTAACTCACCTTGGCAGCTTGCAAAGCTTTCGATCAAAATTTTTCAGAGATTGGTCAGTAGAGTTTATATTTCTTTCAACAATGTTGTTGACAATACGTTATGATAAATAAATAAAATGTTATTATAGAATGTACGATTGTTATTCTGCGAGTTTGCGAGGCTATGTGTTATACGAGTTATGTGGATATGTTGATGTAGGTAATAATTCTCGGAATTTTCAGTTCTAACACATATTGAGTTTGCTATCTGCATTTCTATAATGTACTGACTTTATATTTCTTGAAGGGTACTTAATCACACCTGACGACGTTAAGGAAACTCCACCAAGATACATAGTCGACATCATGGTCAGACTAAACCTTGGAGATGTCCTTTAAGGAAGAAAGAAGCGTCACAATAGATCTGTTAGGTCGCAGCGACTTCCGGGCTATATATCCAGGCCTCTATCCAGATACAATACAATATATTCATACACTGATATCTTAAGCAAGTTTTTGTCCATGGCTCCGTCTGCGTAGGTAGCAGTCGCGGAGGGTCCTCATAACTCCATCATTTTCGGCTACTCTTTGAATTCCAGTTACTTTTTACGTTTAATACTTTAATTATGTACAAAGAATGGTCTCTAGCTATATTTTTGTATCGGGTTACCTCAGAAAAAAAAATAACTCTTCGCCTCTGGTAGGTAGGTACATTATTGTTTTTAAACTTTCGCGATTTTTATACATATTAGATATATTTCGGGATCACACGATCGGTGCAATTCGATCGAAACGTCGGGTAAGTAAAAGGTTCGTACCTTTAAATAATTAACGCGATTAAGTCCCGAAATATATCTAATAGGTAGGTACATGTCGGGTATCGTGATAAAAGTACCATACCCTTCTCCAAGGTTCCATCTATGTTTAAACCACAACTCATACAATTGGTACAACAATTTAGGCGTGAAAACGTTATAAGCATCCTACTAGGACTAGCTACCCCGGCGAACTTCTTACCGCCCCGTTATTTTTTTTAGTTTTATCTTTATTTTTTATTTTACGTAAGAACCTCCTACATAGTATTAGAAAACTAAAAAAAAGATTGAATAAAATCGGTAAAGTCGTTCTCTAGTTAATTCGTAACCAAGGGAAATTGGGATTCAATTTAAAGATATGTTTTACGTACGAATATCTACATGAAATAAGAAAGAAGGGATACTAAAATTTCATAAACTTTGATTTCACAGCACTCATTTGAAATTATACTTAATAATTAGCTGACCCGCGCAACTTCGTCCGCTCCTATTGTTCGTAGCGTGATATTTTACGTCCTACTGCCTTCCTCGATAAATGGACTATCCAATAGTAAAAGATTTTTTTAATTTAAACCCGTAGTTCCTGAGATTATCGCGTTCAAACAAACAAACTTTTCACCTTTATAATATTAGTATAGATATAAATATCAATATCATTACGTACGAACCGAAGACTGTTCACTAACAAAATATAAAGATATGAATAAAAATTATTCACAGTGCCATAAATAAATCTATCGAATTACATTACAATGTGCCATTGATATACGATCATATATACGGCACATCATTATATGGCCTTCGCAAATAGATAATAATCAGTTGTAAGTGCTACTAAACAGTACTGCTTACAAATCTATGAATACGTAATACGAGTAATATGATAATATACGAGAATGTACAAGTATTGATCTATTATTTCATAATATTAAGAATGAATGTCAAAAGAGTGGACATAAAAGGAAAAATTGAATACTTATTAGAATAATTCCGTTGTCTCTTTGTCTATTTGTATCCTAGCCTGGGGCCCATATCTATACTTATAATCTATACTTATATTATAAAGCTGAAGTGTTTGTTTGAACGCGATAATCTCAGGAACTCCTAATCCGAATTGAAAAATTATTTTACTGTAAGTTAGCCCATTTATTGAGGAAGGCTATTTAACATCACGCTATGACCAATAGGAGCGGAGCAGCAATGAGAAATATTGCAGAAACGGGGAAAGTTAACGCATACGAAGTTGCGCGGGACGGCTAGTATATTATAAAGCCGAAGAGTTTGTTTGTTTGAACGCGATAATCATAGGAACTACTACTCCGAAATAAAAATAATTTTAAAAATTATAGGCCATATCAATAGGAGCGGAGCAGCAACAAAAATGTTGTGAAAAGGGGGAAAATTTAGGCAGACGAAGTTGCGCCGGTCAGCTAGTCATTGATATGGCTGATATGGAGGAGCTAGAGGCCACTCATTAATTACGTAAGGATGATTTTGGCGATTGTTGACCACCTCTCCCTACTCCCATGTTAGGGTAGATTTCTCGAACCCCCCACCCTCTTTACGTTACGGTACGTTACTAACCTTCAGTGCTCGAATCAAAGTCAAACTTAACCGGTTTTTTATTTGAAAACTCTTTCCTTAAGACTACGTTTGCTTATCGACTTCTGAACCGTTGAAGATAAGTTACTCTATCAGGTCATGGAAAAAAAAACTGTTGACGGACAGAAAAAAACAAAAAAAAACGGATTGCACTCCAGGAGTGCCGGCAGAAGTGATAACTTGAACATTAACGTTGTGCATTTTTCCATATTTTGGAATGGTTAGGGATCTTTTTTCAGTATAAAACTACATCCTATCATTTAAATTACAATGACAACGGCTCTCAGAAAAAATGACATGCACACTCGCCTAAGCGCCCTGCACTTTACCTCCGTCTTACGAATTTTCGAACAGGGTCACATGATCCTGACGCGAGTTCAACATTTTATACCCATCCCAAAAGTGCACAACGCCGCTAAATAATTTTTCACTTAAAGAAATATAATTTCTAAGAAATTACATTTCTCCGCACTATCCCAAACAAGACACAGATGTATAAAAGTAAATATTAAGAGATAAATTCCAAGAAATAGTCTGGTTGTCTCAAGCCAAGTATTTCATCGAAGTAAACTAACGCGCAATATTCACGGCCCAGCTGACTTGTACAAGTAGCGATATAAAACACTAACACAACATTAAACTAGATTTATGTTTATCTTCGGACGAGGACTGGCAAAAGTTGTGCAAAAGTTCCTTTTTATTTCAAATTAGTAGAAGCATGCAGAATAAATATTCGTACATGGGAAGTAGATGCTTCATATTATATTATGGTGTGTATTGGTATTTTCCACAAGCCATATCACTACATAGTATAAAACAAAGTCGCTTTCTCTGTCCCTATATCCCCATGTGTGCTTAAATCTTTAAAACTACGCAACGGATTTTGATGCGTTTTTTTATAGATGGAGTGATTGAAGAGGAAGGTTTATATGTATAATAACATTCAATAAATAGTGGAGAAATAAGGAGGGGAGCAGCAATAAGAAATGTTGCAAAAACGGGGAAAATTTACGCAGACGAAGTTGCGCGGGTCAGCTAGTTATCTATAAACTAAAGGGTCTTTCAACAAAGACGGGTCGATGTTAAAATTGAATAAAACTAGATGTGTGTGAGATATTAACGAAATTTATTTTTTATTTGAAAGGCCCGTTTATGCCATTATGCATGAAATATGACTTCGTTCAAATGTCCGCCGCGGCTTCGCATGGTGGCACAAATCCGAGAGGTCCAATTTTTAATGACTCTGCTGCATAGATCCGGCTGAATCTGAGCGATGGCCTGCGTTATGTTGGCTTTCAGGGCAACGGTCGAATGTGGTTTATTGGCATAGACCTGCGACTTCAGAAAACCCCACAAGAAAAAGTCTAGCGGAGTCAAATCACACGATCTTGGTGGCCAATTCACGTCACCTCTGCGAGAGATAACCCTACCCGCAAACCGTTCATGCAGAATGTCGATTGTGTCGTTCGCTGTGTGGCAAGTAGCGCCATCTTGCTGGAACCACATGTCATTCACGTCCATATTGTTCAATTTAAGCCAAAAGAAATTGTTTATCATTGATCTGTAGCGCTCACCGTTGACGGTGCTGGCCTCGCCAACTTCGTTTTCGAAGAAGTACGGACCAATGACGCCGCCAGACCAAAATCCGCACCAAACAGTTACTTTTTGTGGATGCATTGTTATCTGGTGAACCTCATGTGGGTTGTGGTCATCCCATATACGGCAATTTTGCTTATTAACAAAACCATTCATCCAAAAATGTGCCTCGTCGCTAAAGATTATTTTTTGGCCAAAATCGGGGTCCTCTTCCAAGCGTTCCGACGCCCATTCAGCGAACACACGGCGTTGTCTATGGTCATTAACTTTGAGCTCCTGGGTCAGTTGGATCTTGTATGGATGCAGACCCAAGTCCCGACGCAAAATTCTCCAAGTTGAAGTCTGCGAAAGGCCGAGTTCTTGTGCACGGCGAGAAATCGACTGCTTCGGAGTCTCCTGAACACTCTCACGTACAGCGGCGATGTTCTCGGCCGATCTGGCGTTCCTTTGACGTAAAGGTGTTGGTTGGTTGTTTACCGAACCGGTCGTCTCGAATTTAGTCACCAATCGTTGGAGAGTAGACTTTGAAGGGCCACCGCGTCTGCCGTAAAATGGGCGCAATGCGCGCAACGTTTTCACTAACGAACACTCATTTTGATAATAAAGTTTTATCATTTGCACATGCTGCTCAACCGTGTAACTTGCCATGGTGATTTGGCATCAGTGACTGAATAAGAAAAAACAGATTTGACAGATGCCGCCAAATCAAAATGGCCGCCACAGATTATTAATATCGACCCGCTCTATTTGAAAGACCCTTTAGTATTATAAAGCTGAAGAGTTTGTTTCTTTGTTTGAACGCGATAGAATATAATAAAATCTAATACATATAATAAAATTGTAAATTTCACGTGTCTGTACATGGCCGAACTTAGTGAAAAAAAATATTGCAACATGTTCGAAAAGAGTATTTAAACACATCGCTGCATATTTAGAAATGTCTGTCTGTCTCTCTGTTTGTTTGAACACGCATCACACAAAAACTACCGGACAGATTTTGCACGTGCAATCTCATAGATGCGGATTAGTATTTAAGCTATAAACTATCACGCTTTTTCCCATAGGAGCATAAGCAGTAATCGATAATGTCTGTAGCTATTTTTCGTTATAAAACAGTAACTACGTGACGGATCTATATGAACATTAGCAGTTATAGTAAATATAATAGTAAATACTATTGGTCATTATTCCCACTATATGGGAACGAGCAGCAACGTATTTTTTGTCGAACCATTATGGTTTATCACAAAATTTTCCACAATTAGACTTTATCTACAATGGTATTCCATGGGTTATAATTTCACGCTAAAACTTTAAGGAGCTTAACAAAATATTTTTAAGTTTCATAAGAACAGTTATTTTGATGTGCGAAGTATCAAACAAAATAGTCTCGAAGTATTTGTTCGATAGTGTGGTAACATACAATATAATTTTAATGAATTGCCAGAACCAAAAACACTTTGTCATAATTTGACGTGACAAAAGTTAACAAGAGAATATTTATTCTTACTGATAAAATATAATATTATTCAATGCCATATGGATATAGATTATTGAAGCTTAAAATTAGTTAAAAGATTACATATAAAATTAATAATAATCTTATGGTATAAAATTAGTAATCACAAAAACATGTCACTGCCAGAATTAATACCTATGAATATAACACCATGGACCAATTACATTACTTTATTTTCGTGGACAAAAAGATCCGTAACTGTGTAAAAGTTTTTATTCAAAAGCCATTTACGCATTTCCTTATTAAATTTCGATATGGGTAAATCCTTAATTTCACTTGGAATGGTGTTGTATATTTTTACAGACATAAAATAGCAATGTTTTTGAAGTGATAAAGTGATTTTTTTAAATAAAGTTGTTTTAGGTACTTTGTTCAAAACTAGTCTTGTACGATTTCTCAGATAATTCTGGATTCGAAACCAGAACGGTTGAACTAGGTTATCCGATCCCAGTACTCTGGGATCCGGGCTATTTTGTAATCACACTGTTGCGAAATTATGAGCGCGAGATCCAGCGAGATGCACACGCTTTAGATTCACTTAAAGTGTATACTATATAGCACATGTTATACCTTAGATGTGCTTAAGCATGCTTATATGCACATAACTTTTGTGTGTGAGTGACGAGCACGATTATTTATTCTGTCTGCGTGTAATTTATCTATACTAATTTTTAACGCAATAATCCCAAGAACGACGGGTTCAAATTTAAAAAAATATTTTACTGTTAGATAGTAAAATATAATAATATAGTACTTATCGAAGTAGGCTGTATAACTTCGCATTGCTGCTCTGCTTCTATTGGTGGTAGCACCAATAGAAGCAGAGCAGCAATGTAAAATGTTACAAAAATTGGGGTAAATTACGCTAACGAAGCTGTGCGGGTCAGCTACTCAATGATATGTAGGTTTGTTTTTTTACCGTTTATTAATAGTATTATTTTATATGCGGGATTGAAATTGTTCAGTCCCGCAGATACTGAGAGTTTTTTTTAATTTTTTTTTTAATTGATTTTTTTTTAAGATTGAAGATAGGCTGCGGGATTGGAAGCCTTAAGATAAACGGATAAGATAAGATTTGACACAGAGATAGATACCTGTATGTATGCAACTTTTCAAGCTTCCGTAGCCAAAATGATAAAGCGGAACCCTTATAGTTTCGCCTTGTCCGTCCATCCGTCCGTCCGCAGCTTAGCTCAGAGACTTAGAACTAGAAAATTGTAATGGATGTAAATATGACTAACACCGACAAAGGGGTAAAATAAAATTCTGAAAAAAAAAATTGGGTACCTACTTCCCCTACATGTAAAGTGGGTATGTTATTTTTTTCTCACCTACCCCATTGTGTGGGGCATCATAAGATAAGTATTTTAAAAATATTCTGGGGTTGTAAAAATCACTTTTATATTAAGGTATCCGTTTGTGAAATATTAGGCCTTAAAGTACAAATGTATGTTAGAGACAAGTCGTCGTCCCCCCGCCAGCTAAATGGTTGTTTTTAGAGATGTGAAAAAAAACAGAGTTGTAGCACATATAATGAAAATAACAAAAAACTATTACAGGTAAGTAGGCTTTACAAGCTTACGAGTAACAGCCGACCAATGAGAAGTAACTACATTTTCATACAAATTCTATTGAAAATTATTTAAATAACGTTGTTAGTAGTAGAAACAAAAACAACAGTAAAAGCACTTCTCATATCGAATTGTCATGCTGGATAGTTACGGAACCCTACATTGCGCATGGCCCGACATGCACTTGCCCGGTTTTATTCTGATTTTCACGCGAACAGCTAGTATATATCTATATATCTATAGGTACTAAATACTATTATTATAAATAGAAAGGCCGATTTTTGTGAGTTTGTATAAATGCTGCATATATTTCAAAAATCTTTTACCGTTTTTTGTGAGTTTGTTAAGTCTTGGGTAGTATTCGAAAATGCAGCAAGTATTTAAAAAAATCTTTTACCATTTGTAAGATACACTATTCCCGATGGTTATAGGCTATATATTATGTGAATATTGTGCAAATCGCCTAAAGTTATGTCAGTATACCTACGGCAACTAAGTCAGCAAAACCGTACGTCTTGGTCACTACCAAGACGTACGGTTTTGCTGACTTAGTTGCCGTATACCGTTAGTAGCCAAGCGCTTTAGCCAAGAATCTACACTGGACACTTCCAGTGTAGATTCTTGGCTAAAGCGCTTGGCTAGAAGCGAGGTGAACGGGTTGCTAGTACTTACATAAAACAAGAAGTACTTCAGTTTTATTATTACATACCTTACCACTTCTAAATAAATTTCTAAAGACAGACTTTTATTAATCCAGAATTACTTAGCGACTTTTTAACCTTTTGTTGGGAGTTTGTTTAGAAACGAATTAGAGTTGAATAAATTAGATTAATTCTTTTAAAGTCGGATTATGATATTTTTGGTGAAATATTTTTTAGGAAAAACTTTGTTTTAAATGTCTGGCTTTTTGATGTCTTATTTTATTGAAATTAGTAATATTTATTTAACTGGATGTGGCCAGGGTGGGCTAGAGAGTGATGATCGAGAAGAAGATTGTTCGACGAGGCCAGAACCTTTAACGCCGAGAATGACAACGCGAGGAGGGGAGCTGTGGTAGTATTTACCTACGTGTGCGTTATCTTGCAAATCGAGAAAGAAATCATATCATAAAAAAGCCCGAAGTTCTTTTAAAAGAGGTTATGCAACGTTACCACAGTTAGGTTTAAGTTAACTACTTAGATGGTTAACCGTTTTCTGAAATTAAAAATGTTATACTCTATCGTGTTTCGGAGAACACGTTAAGAGATCGCCGGTTTGCGTCAATTCTTACTCCAATCCATCGGACTATGAGAGTGTGAGAATAGATAGTGCACCCTACTATATTGTTCTCCTACTATGTTGTACCCATTGAGGTTGATATATCCAAACTCATGTAGTGTAGGTATACTTCTTTTAATATTTTTTATCTCTCGTATTTGCATCAGTCCTCGAATATGGTGTATAATATATTGGTGGCAGCATCCATGGCATATACAGTTTATAAACAAAGAAACATTGTAAACATTGGCAATTTGAAAAAAGTGGCCGCGAGTTTTTATTACCTGTTCTTTTCTACGGCTTTACGTATTGTTTGCGAATAGGCATTACCTACATGTAAATGTAGAATCGACTTTTCATAAGTGTAGTATTTTGCTTCATAAGTGAATAAAGAATTTTTATGATTATAATTTCTCTTTAGTTATTTTTATTATTATTGATTAATCTTTGTTGAGATTTCACTTCATCACCGGTCCACTGCTGAACATAATATTCGGTCCTCTGTCTTCTAGGTTGTTGGTCAAACTTTTGACCTAAGATTTCTCGCTGTGACCAAAATTAGATAGAAGAACACACATTATAATATATGCTCTATCTTTTTAAACATTATCTTGTACTATATCATTAACAATTTACATAGGAGAGACACGCGTCAACATCAAACAGGCTAAGTACAGTCATTAACACTTGTATTAATATTTAATGAACTACTCTCTACGAACCTTAAGTACAAAGATCACACATACGAGTCTAAGTAAGCAACTAATGGTTTGCTTAATGTAGAATCTCGTATGTCATAGATCCTGAGTGAAATAAATTTATTTATGAGGTTTAACAGCTTCTATACGGTGGAAACATTATACAGGATGGAACTAAACACCAAAGTGTAAATATTTGAGTTTGCTAATTTTACTCAAATGGAACATACTTATATTTTTAAAAATAAAAATAACTGCATTCAAACATTTACTAAAAGTGACTTCCCTGAGCTAGGAATCGACCCTGCTTGCAAATGATAAAAATAAACATTCTATGTTTTATGATACCAATCGAAAGGGTCAATCATAAGGATTCAATCTCAATGAAATTTAACAATAACGTTTACAAATGTACTAAGAAGGACAAGATAAAGTCGAAACTATTCATCATCATCAGCCTATCGCAGTCCACTGCTGGACATAGGCCTCTCTAATTGCACGCCACTTTGTTCTATCTTCGGCTTCTCGCATCCAGCTCCTGCCAACCGTTTTGCGTAAATCATCACTCCACCTGGCCTGAGGGCGTCCCACACTACGTTTGCCGTGCCGTGGTCTCCACTCAAGAACTCGTTTACCCCAACGGTTGTCGGTTCTTCGGCAAATATGGCCAGCCCACTGCCACTTCAGCTTGCTAATCCGGTGGGCTATGTCGATAACTTTGGTTCTCTGCCGGATCACCTCATTTCTGATTTTGTCCCTAAGAGAAACTCCGAGCATTGCCCTTTCCATAGCCCGCTGAGCGACTTTGAACTTGTGGACTAGCCGTACGTGTCCACGTTTCGGCTCCATATGTCATGACGGGTAGGACGCACTGATTAAAGACTTTAGCCTTTAGACATTGTGGGATCGACGATGAGAAGACTTGACGTAGCTTACTAAACGCTGCCCAACCCAACCGAATTCTCCTGTTCACCTCGTCCTCGAAGTTGTTTTTACCTAACTGCAATGACTGCCCGAGGTACACATATTTTTGAACAACTTCGAGAACGGCGCCGTGCACCGCTGCCGGTTCCGGTAGTACATGTTCATTGAACATGACCTTGGTTTTATCCAAGTTCATCCGTAGGCCGATGCGTACAGAGGAGTCAGCCAGGTCATTCAGCATCAGTTGCAGGTCCTGCAGCGTTTCCGCCATAATGACAATGTCATCTGCAAATCGCAAGTGAGAGATGTATTCACCATTGATGTTGATGTCCCGCCCTTTCCTGGGCAGCGTCTTGAACATATCCTCCATTGCATTTGTGAACAGTTTCGGGGAGATAACGTCCCCTTGCCTCACTCCTCGATGCAATGGTATAGGTTTTGTTTCCTGATTCTGTACTTGGACGGGCATTGTTGCGGCTTCGTAGAGACATCTCATCACTTGGAAACTATTGGAAATAGTCAAATAGTAATAATCATAACATCTTAAGTAACTGATATTAAATTAATGAAATAAAATTGTTATTACCTAATCTTCTTTAGATTTTATATGTGATATTTATTAGACTGATTTGTACCTTAAGATTGACACTTTTAATCTGCATTATGAAAACACAAATTGTTTTTTTTTCTACATTTAGCGGGTTCGATTCCCGGCTCTGACTAGTGACTTTTAGATAATTTTTGAATGCAGTTATTTTGACTGCCTCTGTGGCGCGGTGGGACACTCCCACCGCGCCACAGAGGCAGTCAAAATAATCCGACTGCTACGCAAGAGGTCGTGGGTTTGATCCCCACCCAGGATGAAACTTTGTGTGATTAGCACGATGGTTTATTCTGTGCCTGGGTGTTATTTATCTTTAATATGTATGTATTTAGAAATATATTAGTATGTTTATCAGTTGTCTGGTTGCCATAGTACAAGCTCTGCTTAGTTTGGGACCAGATAGCGTTGTGTGAGTTGTCCCAAGATATTATTATTATAAATTATATTATTACTTTTATTTCTAAAAATAAAAGAATGTAATTCGCTAACGGGTAGGTAAGGGTACTTTTCCTTCATTGGTTTTCAACCGACTTAAAAAAAAAAACACAAAAAACCGTTTTCAATTCGACTGTTTATTATTTTTTATTTATTTTACCTGATTACTCGCAGACGGCTGGACTGATTTGAAAAAATAAACTGTCACAGGCACGGTTGTTTATTACAATGTCATGAAAGTTTTCTTATGACGTTATCACATACAATTATCATCCGTAAACCGACTTTACAGACAACATTTATTATTAAAAAAGTACTGTTTTTTTAGTAGTAGTAGCAGTAGGGGATCACATCCCACGGGGTTTCGACTGACTAAATCGTAATCCAGTATGCATTAAATAGAAAAAGTAATTTTAAATCTGAAGGACCGAACCAGGGCCGAGAAAACTTCAGGGGGAACGTTTACTATACATTAATACTCATTATTATACTCTTCAGCCGGCCTTATTAGTCTAAGTAATTAAAAGAAATAAAACTAGTTGATTTACGGTTAGAATGAACGCCATCATTAAATTGCTAGACCAATATTTTAATCTGACGACGCATGCGACCTAGTTAAGCGAACTTTATTAATAAAAGAGTTATTAATACAAAAGTATGTGGAACATTAACAATTGGTTCGTTTTTAACAAAGGTACGGTCACACAACACAATATTTTGTTTAATTTATATATTTTGATCAATTTACTTTTAGTGCACTTATATTTCAAAGTGCGTAAAGGCAGATTATTCATGAACATATGTACAATAGATCCGTTGTAATTATTTGTACGTCAGCCCCCCTAGACAAGTGGCATCAACGAGTGGCGAATCTCACATTACATTTTTTCATGTGTGTGGTTTTGCACGCGCAACGAATGTTTATTTTAAGTTACTAAGTATTTTAAAATGTCTTGGTCTGGCAATATGTTAGTCTAGAGTCTTATATTGGTATACAGGTGGATCAAACAAATGCCAATAAAAACTTTTTTACAAAAAAATAAAAACCGACTTCCAAAAGAAATATAAGGTAACTAAAAAGCAAAAAATTATATTGGTACAACAACAAAAACCAATTAAACATTTTGAAAATGTAGTTTTTTGTTTTAGGCACTTTTTTTGTAAAAAATAAATACCTACCGACTTTCAAAATAAATTATTTTTCACATTTTAGTGTATTGGTTTGTAGTTGTACAATAGTATAATCCAAACTACTCATTTCTTTTTACAAAATATTGCGTTTTGCGATACAAGGTTGTTGATTTTTGAGGAGTTCATCTGATATTAGACTATCAGTTTCATTACATGCTTTGATGGAGGCAAAGTATTAGGTATCGAACACGGTACTCAGGTCGCAACCCGCAATTTTTATTATTGAATAGTTCCGCTGGTCATCTGTGGTCTTTACTTCATCATCAGTTCTATTTCACTCAATTGTGTTTTTTAAGAGTAAATGCAAGAATTACAACAAAATATACCCTAATTACTATAGGTGTGCCGTTTGGTGTGTACATTTTATATTTGAAGAGCTAGTATTCGATTTCTCCAAAATCTCATAATCAGATCCAAATTTTGATAACAATGAGACCAATCTAGAAGTATACCCTTTCAAACACAAAAAGGATTTTTCAAATCAGTCCAGCCGTCTGCGAGTAATCAGGTAAAATAAATAAAAAATAATAAACAGTCGAATTGAAAACGGTTTTTTGTGTTTTTTTTTTAAGTCGGTTGAAAACCAATGAAGGAAAAGTACCCTTACCTACCCGTTAGCGAATTACATTCTTTTATTTTTAGGAATAATAGTAATAATATAATTTATAATAATAATATCTTGAGACAACTCACACAACGCTATCTGGTCCCAAACTAAGCAGAGCTTGTACTATGGCAACCAGACAACTGATAAACATACTAATATATTTCTAAATACATACATATTAAAGATAAATAACACCCAGACACAGAATAAACCATCGTGCTCATCACACAAAGTTTCATCCTGGGTGGGGATCGAACCCACGAGCTCTTGCGTAGCAGTCGGATTATTTTGACTGCCTCTGTGGCGCGGTGGGACACTCCCACCGCGCCATTTTTTCTATTTAATGCATACTGGATTACGATTTAGTCAGTCGAAACCCCGTGGGATGTGATCCCCTACACCATGATACTCTACTGAAATCAATAAAAAAAACAGTACTTTTTTAATAATAAATGTTGTCTGTAAAGTCGGTTTACGGATGATAATTGTATGTGATAACGTCATAAGAAAACTTTCATGACATTGTAATAAACAACCGTGCCTGTGACAGTTTATTTTTTCAATTGTATCGCATGTTGCTGTAATTGCCAAAACATTTATGACATTGTAATAAACAACCATCCCTGTGACAGCTTCAGTTTTTAAATAAAATTGAGGTACTATTTTTTTAATCATCTAATAAATTGGCCAGTATATGTATATTATTTATACTTACAAAATTTAAAAAAAATCACCAATTAAAATTCACTTAAGATGCAAAACAACACTTGTGATACGTCGGAATGCTACGTGTACATGTAATGCCAAGTTTGCAAACAATAGGTAAAGCCGGAGAAAAGAACCTGGCAATAAAAACACGCTTTTAAATCTTGGGACAACTCACACCACGTCATCTAATCCCAAATTAAGCAGACCTTGTACTATGGCAACCAGACAACTAATAAACATATGATATTTCTAAAAACATACATATTATAGACAAATTACACCCTGAAACAGAATAAACCATCGTCTCAACACACAAAGTTTTATCCTGAGATCGAACCCACGACCTCCAGCTAAGCCATCAAGGACACTAACCACTAGACCAAGAGGCATTTACGTATAACTTCAAAATTATATTATACTGCAAAGTGACCAGATAACGTTACTATCTATGAATTAAAAAAACAGCCTTAACAGACTAGTTCTTTCATGAAAACGGCTATTAAGTTGCCTTTGACTTTTTAAATGTTAGACATCTGAAACAATTTCGACCGAACTCTGTCGACTCAGTCAGAATTAACCGAAAATTCTGACTGAGTCTAAAGTGTTTACTACGCATTATTGACTCAGTCAGAAATGTTACGCACTGGGTAGTAGCTCTAATTGGGTTATTTAATTATTTTAATCAACTTAAACGCAAACATTGTTATTTTAATAAATTAATTATATTATGTAGTTCACGCGTGATAATTAACAGTTGACACATTTCCCTTTATCAAGATAACACACAAATTGAATAATATAAAAAACATCAAAATAACCCTTATAATAAGTACACCGCTCAAAGGAACCATTGTTTTGTTCAAAATTACTTTAATATAGGTATTTAGCTCGAGAGGGGAATGTGAAAGCCCTTTGGTCCGTACCTAATCGCACTCGATTTAATTATGGTTGTTGAGTTAGGTATTTCTTTGAGGCCGCAAGCCGCCTTCTAATCGATTTTGTACCACTTATTTAATAGATGTTTTAAGAACAAAAGGAATGTCTTTTACTAGCTTTTGTCTACGGTTTAACGATTCTTGATGTTTGTATTATATAACTGTAAAGTTTTACCAAATTCCATTCAGTAGTTTTTGCGCAAAAGTGCAACAAACAAACATTTATTCCCACAAACTTTCGGATTTATAATATTGACAATTTGTATGCCTTTTTACCCGACTGCATAACTAATTTAAACAATTAAGACGTCGTTAGACTTTTCTTGCCGGCCCAAGTGTCCTTAGATAAGTGACGTTTGAAAAAAAAACAAATATGGCGGCTGTGAGATATCAAAAACAAGAGGTGTGAAAAGAAAGTTATTTTAAATACCGCAATATGGGTATCAAATATAAGAGCTCATCGTAAGCGTTTGAAAAAGGTCTAACTGATTATAACTGCAATACTAAAAAAAGTATATTAGTAAGATTTTTTTTCAATTTTTAATACTTGGAATAGCTGTGATAAAAGTTAGTTTACAACCACTAAAAAGTGTCAAATAAAAAAATAAATTAAAAAAATAGAAAACATACTTGTAAAATCATGCTGTCGGAGGCACAATACTAAGTTCAGGCATTCCTCCGACATGACAGCATGATATTACATCGAGTAGGGAATCTTGTCTGCATCTTTTGCGCAGGCGGGTTTTGTTTTTTTTTTAATTTAGCGTTTTAAAGTGCGTTTTTTATCTCTCTGGCCACCTTTCGGTGTACCTATAAATTAAGATAATCTTACAATTAGAATTACAAGTGCATATAATAAGATGTATTTTCAGATAAAAATAGGCTAATCTGTACATATAGAACCTATAGGAAATGACCAATTCTAAACCATTTCAGAAAGGTGTCTATATATATATATATATATATATATATTAATTTCTCTACATTTTTGACCACCACCTTGGTCATAATCAGGTCTTAATTTAATAGTATAAGACTATTTTCAAACACTTCTGATCTCAGACTCTGACTCATTAGTAAAATGCCTGTCATGGGACGAGAAGATGTTGTTAAAACTAACTTCTTTCGAAGGCTGTAGACCTTCAGATGAGGTATAAATAGTTGCCTGCTATCGGTATTCTACTGTTTTCATAAATAATTAATGCACCACTCGGTTGAGCCAGACTATCTGAATTATTTATTTATAACTGGCCCTATTTCGTGAAACTTCCAAAGTTATTCGATGCTGAAATTCTGTTAACAAAAATAACAGTGAAATTGCTTTGCACTGGATAGTGTTGATTAATGTTTCACTGTTAATCTGAATCTGTTGCGTATATTTTTATTACGATTACGAGATGAAATAATAAGACATAATCAAAACTAGGCGTCAGAATCTCGAGATTGTATTTTAACTAAAAATCAGGTAAATAATTACAAGTTCAAAGCTGACTTAGAATTAGAACTAAAATCGATTCACTATTTAATTATACTGCTATCAAAGTCTTGTCATAATTGTTGATACACATAACAGCTGTTAGATAACTGTATAAAAGGAAATTGTTGGATGTAACCGAGGTTGAGAGTTGAGCGAAAGTAGTTTAAGTTTCCACTTGTGCTAGTCTACAAAACTACGTCAAATTATAACAAATTTATTTGTAGAAGTGCGGGTTTTTTAAAACTGGAGTATATATGCACTAACTAGACACATTTTATTTAGAAATTAATAGAAAATAGACTTGCAATAAAGAAACGTAGGTATGTTATATTTTAGTGCAGGTGAACATTAATTTAACAAATCTCCAAAATGAATAGCACAAAATTTAAACTAAATATTTAAAATAATAAAAAAGTAGTTTATTCATTGCGTTTTTAACATATACGTTGATGATTTTCTAATGTAAAGCTGAGACATTTAATTAACCGTACATAAGTATAATACCAAGCTGGAATTGCAATCAAAATGCAATGCAATGTGTATTTTGCATCTTTTTTTAAAAGATAAACTAGCAATGTAGGATCGGGTCCCACATTACTAGCAATATTGTTAGGAGTGGGTTCACGTCGCTAGGATAGTGGGTAGGATTCGAACCCGCGACCTCACGGTTGCGAGACCGACCGACCTTTTTATATTGTTTCTGAATTGCAAATTTTCATAGCAACTGCTACAGTAGGGATTTACCCCGAAGTAAAAATACACACCGTTACGATGCTGAGTGCGATTTCTAAAAATAGCCGTTTCATTTGAGTAGCTCTTACAGCTTGAATCATACTTTATCATTCAAGAGGTTTATATTTATCTCAAGTATTTGACACTTCAATAAACATTGTAATATAAATAAAAACTAAGACAAACGTCTACTGCAACGTCTGAAAATGTTTTGTTTTTGCTTTTATGGGGTAGTTCGTAATCCAATGACGTTACCGTTATTTTATTTTTAAATTATTCTGCCATGAAGGCACCTATTTCATGTTAATGACTTTCACATCTATTATAGTTATAAACTAAATAGACACATACGTATTTTAATCAATCATATGGAAGGGGCGGTAGCCTATATGTTAAGGCATTGGACTCATAATCTGTCGAGGGTTGAAATTCCACCCATTATACCATCGACTTGAACTCACTCTTAACACAGCAATTGAGCATAGCTGGAGGGGTTAACAAGATTGCTCGTAATGTGTGACCCATATTAGTAGATATCTTTTTAATAAAAATAAACAATGCATTTCATGTAATACGAAACAAATATATTCTCAAAAATAAATATATAATATTAAAAGTATATTAAAGTTGTAGATAAGGGTGGCATTTAGATAATAATCTAACTATACTGTGGAAAGAGTGAACACCTAAAAACTACGTAAGCAGTTTGGCAATTTTATTTTTGTTAAGAATGTTACCAAACTGATTAAACTCTAAGACCAAAACAAAGTAAATAAGATTTACATCAATAATTGAGTGTCTAACTTCTGCCAGTGACAGAAATCTATTACACAACTCCGAAACATTTCAGAGAACTGTCGATATACATTCAAATGCAAATTAAATTTGCGATGTGATCTCTGCCATTCAAACTGTGAATTCTAACTGATGAACTTGTAGACTGAGATAATTTCCAGTTGATGTATTAATAGAATATAATATATCGTATATCAGTAACTAAAATGTCACGACAAGATACAGGAAAATACGAGTTCCGTACACGGTAGATACGTTACGTAATCACCTTGTGTTCCCTCACAGCTAGAGGTGGGCAATCTACCTAATGTATTAGGTAAATTGGTATTTGGGCCCATAAATGTCCGATTTATGTACAAACTTTAAGCCTCATTTTGACACCCTTAGAAGTTAAAATAAAAAAAAGGTTCGTAGCTGACATCTACTTAAGAACTACTACCAAATTTCAAATAGTTTTAGAGAATTCGTCTGTAGTCAGTGAGTGAATAAGTGAGTGTGTCTAGAAATAAAGTCTTTTCTAGTCTTACAACACGTTAGTAATGAGTCCTCTGTGTTATGCCTTAAACGCTTGCTTCAAATACTTTAAGCCTTTAATGCTAACGGATCTAGAATTTTTCGGGAGGTCTAGAAAATAAATGTAATTATTTCACCGATATATCGTATAGGATAGCGATACAAAATGGATTTGTTTTAGAACAAGTAACATTGTTGTTTATGAGACTTGTAACACAGGTTAATCCTAGTGCAGGCTCCAGTCTCTACAACGTATTGTGATTTGTAATATACCAATAACCTGCCGTTCATAGCTTCTTTACATAACACTTAATAACTTTGTAATATTAGATTTGGAAAATATGTAACCCTTAACCATCTACCACTTGTTTTCGGTGTTATGACCCCCCACCTACAGACTATTTTACTGGAGTAAAATAGTTGTTTATTGTGAAGGTTAGCTTTTTTATTTTACCTTGCAAAGAAACATCGATTTTACTCCGAAGACTTTCAGATGTGTGGTAAATGGTTGTGTGAAAGTAGGTGATAGGTGGTGCAGAGTCAATTTGTGATCAATGTTTTCAATAATTATGTTACGAAGTTATTTGGTGTAATGTAAAGAAGCCCAGAGCGGGATTTATTGGTATGTTAAAAATCAACCTGTTTATATTTGTTTTACGTTTGTAACTTTAGTGCTAAGGTATCAATATTTGTGGAGAAAACAAACGATATATTATTTATTTATTTATTATTCCCTGTGTCACGGGGGAATTTACAAACATACAAGTCACTGACACAATGTACACCCAGAGTCGGAACAACAATTTGTGGATCACACAAAGTGGTGTCCCGTGTAGGAATCGAACCCACAATCTCTTGCGTAGCAGTCGGACACACTCCTACAGCGCCCCAGCGGCAGTTGTTTTCCTCACTGCAATTTTCTGTATTACGTACGTAAAGAACTGGACTCCCTAAAATTAATTAGCTTGTGTGTCGCTCACAAGAAAAAATCAACAAAACTTCACAAGAAAAATAGATTCGATTCATTCATGATTTAACGGATACCCTAGTAAGTATCTGTCGTCTAAAAATAAGGCCAATAATCAGCTCTTTATAAAATAGTTAACAAATCTATTTAAATTAAGTTACAAGACCTGATTACAAAGTCAGTAAGCTCGATAAATGGGAACTAATTAACAAGATAATCTTTAATTGAATAAATCAGACCTCCCTTCACGTTATTATAGTTTAAATATATCGTTCACCTAGAGAGGGATACGAGATCCAATTTATTAACGGCGTGGCCACGCTACGTAATATCTGTGCTTCTTGTGAAAACAGGTATAAGTTTAATTTTCACAAATTTAATTTTCTCCGTGGCATCGCTCACGCCATTTTTGTAAGTATATCTCTACTTTTTCTTTTTCAGTTTATCCATTCAGTACGAAAAAAATGGTTGTCTGTAAAGTCCGTTTACGGACGTTAATTTTATGTGATAATGTCATTAGAAAACATTGATGACATATCGCTATCGCGTTGCTTAGCAACCAGTCAATAACGTGACTTTTTTTAGAAACTTTTTCGTGAGTGTCAAAAATAAAATTATATTTTATTATTAGTTGAGATAAGTTAAGTCGCAAAAATCTTTATAAAACACGCTATATCGATTGATGTAAACAGATTTAGGTCAGCTCATTAGATAAAGAAGTTAGATTACTAAGCCATTCAAATAATATGAGCAATAATGTTTAAATTTAAAGTACGCTAAACGGGTTTTGCGTCTACTGTAACGTTTGCGGAATTGAAACAACCTTTAGCTAAGCTTCTGTAGGGGATTTTTCTTTAATATTATTCTATCTTTTCTGTATAAGTCTACAAATTAGGTATATTAAAAGTATACAATTATACTGTTTGCTCAAAAACATGAACAGTTAATGAGTAATTTATTTTTTGGTGTTATACCCGTTTTCACTAGAAGCACACATATTGGTTTACTTGATAGTATCATCTAGTCTGTATCATTTTAACGCCATAATGTTCCAGAAATGATATTATAACCTCATTTACTAAGATATTTACGAGTGTAAGTAAGTTGATAAAAGCACAAAAATACTCATTTTCAAAGAGTTACAACTACTTCAAAGCTGATGTAATCAAAGTTGAAGACTAAAGGTTTCTGAGGGAGTTATTATTTAGTTTAAATATAACATCTATCATAATAACATTATTGAGTATTTTGTAAAAATATAACCTGTAATAGGATAAATAATATCTCCTCCTTAAAAAGGTAAGTAGGCTGTATCTTAGACCTCCCTTATATGATATCGTGTATGCCTTATTAAAAACTACATCAATTGAGTCAACCCCTCCCCTAAACTGAAATCCTAAATAGCCCAGGATCACCTACCCGCCTCTCCCCCACATATGAAATACTATATGGATATAATACTCTGTACTACACTGTAAAGGGAAAGTCACTATACTTGAGCTGCGATGGATTTATAACACCCCTCTAAGTCACAAATAGTACGTTTCAGATGCGGGAAGTGCGATTTTCCCCTACCGATGTCAAGGGGATTACTTATTCCTCAGTGCGGAAATTGATTTTTAAAGGAAAACAAATGTCTATGTTCGGATTTAATACACCATTATTTATAGCCGCCTACCAAAACACGAGAAAGGTTTTTCGAACATATCTATTTATATGTACGTATGCCTATATGCATGTACTCGTATATGTGTCTATTTCTTTGTTAAAAAGGGTCTGTAGTCTAAACCATTTAACTGATTCTATTGCCGGTCAATCATATTCGCACGAATAAGCAAACCAAAAAACTTAGGTCGCTAATTGAGAAATAAATGTGTTTGTGGACATATTCGCGGTTTCAGCAATGAGAGTTTTTTTTGACATTCATTACTCATTATAATATGCAAACCTCGAATATTGGCGTAATCTTCAAAAATATTTTAGTAATTCGCAAATAAGTTAGCAATTAATAATAATATCTTGGGACAACTCACACAACGCTATGTGATCCCAAACTACATACATATTATATTTATATGTATGTATGCCTATATGCATGTCCTCGTATACGTGTCTGTTTCTTTGTTAAAAACGGTCTGTAGTCTAAACCATTTAACTGATTTTATTGCCGGTCAATCATATACGTACGAATAAGCAAACCAAAAAACTTAGGTCGCCAATTGAGAGAGACCTATTTGCGGTTTCAGCAATGAGAGTTTTGTGACATTTATTGCTCATTTTTTTTTTAAATATCAAATATTTTTTATTTGTATCAATAATTTCACAGTACATTTATATTGTAAAAAAAATAACTGTGTCGGTTTCAAAGTGTCTGTGTTCCACATAAGTAATATACAAAACTGAGTAAACGTAATATTACTTACTATTAAGATTACGTTTACTCAGTAGGTATAGAAAAGAAATAAATAATTTAGGAATTTACTAACATGTGTCATTATAATGAAAATATATATATTACGGGTCAAATCGCGTGTAAAAAAACGTTATTTATTACCCGACGTTTCGATCGTATTGCAACGGCCATTGCAATACGATCGAAACAACGTCGGGCAATAAACAAGGTATTTTTTTACACGCGATTAAGACCCGATATATATAATATTTTCATAATGTGTACAAATCGAGAAATTTTTTCAACATTTATGTATCATTATAATGTGCATACCTCAAATATTGGCGTAGCCTTAAAAAAGATTTTGCAAATAAGTTAGCAATTGTCTATTGCACTTAGTTTACAGTGACAGTCCTTCACATTCGTAAAGTAAAGTTTGCAGACATTGCGGAACTACAGTAGCAATACTATTAGGTGGCTTTTGATTCGCCTTAACTGTGACAGTGACATAGAATATTAAACAAATTCCGTGTGTATTTCTAGTCTCAGTAGCTTTTCTTGCTTTTAAAAATGAACTACTCATGCAAAAAAGCCTCAGTAGGTACTACTCTGTAGTTCCTTAAAAAAAAACTAATGAGAACAAAGAAAAAAAAGACCAGGGTTTTTTCATACATTTTCATTAACTTTTATTGTCAATACTTAGTTCATAAATTAAATTCTGACGACTTCCTAGACATAATTACTCACATTTATACTTAGAATTTGACAAAAGTTTAATATAAATTAAAGAGTAGGTAAGCTGTTCATCTTTTCGGTAACAATAATTAATAACACATGAATTTAGTCCGCCTTAATAAACGTCGACGTGAAAATTAATAAGAATTTCATCGCTTTGTTATCTTTGACATGATCTCGTGATTTATAATGTGATTTATATGTTTTTACTTTTTTATGTGAAGACATTTTGGCGATTGTTTAAAAACATCAACAACCTAAATTATCACAAGACATAAGCCCGATTTCTTAAAAGTGATTAAATTAAAAATTAACCTAACCGATTTTGGTTACGGCGGCCATTAAGTCATTAGAGACTAGCCAACTGCGCGGGAGATACACAAGTGTATGCGCAAACAAAAATGCACTCTATACCCTCTAACAGTTCGATGGAACGGAAATGCGACACGACCGAAAAGAGATTAGGCGCAAGACCTGCGGCTTAATGTGCGCTCCGACGCACGGAGGGGTGTGACAATGTTCGAAAACGGTCACATTTAAATAGATCGACAGTGGTAACGTTACTTAACCTCACAGATATCTCGATTTGCTCGGTTGCCACTAACGGCCGGTCTTAATTATCTATCTATAGATGGATTTGACAGTACAGGTTTATATTTGACATAAGCTCTATACAAAATATGTCAAAATTTTACCTCTAGTAGCCAATCCATCGATAGATAGATTATTGAGACCGGCCGTAAGTCCTAGCCGTAATTACTCCCACAATCAAGACAAAGCCAAAGAACAAACATAGTTACGCTCTACAAACTTCTAGCGCAGTCGGGTAAAAAAGTTTAATGAAATACATTCAAAGACTCTTGTCAAATATCTCAAAACTGGTCTATACAAATTGAACTATATTAAAGCGTTTTAAAAAATGTCGTGAAAGTAGGAAAGCATGATTTAATAATCACGAGTGAAAAAGATAAAAATGTAATCCGCAGCTTTCATCTGTTGAGGCCAGCGATGCGACACTGACATTTAAAAAATAGTCAATTGTATCAATTTTAAGGTGCCGCATTCTGAGCGCTTGTAACCTATCTACGCCTTTTTACTTAAAACATCATTGGATATTTGAATGTCAAGTCGATTGAGTATCTTTTCATGAAACGTCAAAACAATCCTCTGTGTAGAGATTTGAGATTTTAACATAATGACGTCATAATTTTCGGCTGTCAAATTATTCACTTTTTGTATTTATTATTATGATTTTAATAACTACAACATTTTAAATTACTGACTAATACTTCTTTCAGATAATTTAGGGTGAATTATTACCTGATTAGAGTAAAATAATTTTTAATAAACTGATTAGTTTGACATTTAAATACCCAATTAAAATATTATTAAGTCTATAATTAAGTATATACTCGTACGTGTTTAACTAATAATAACGGTTTGGGAACACCATTTTAATTTGCCATCACAAAGAACATAGCTTGCAATTTTCTTAGAATCATTAACTTAGAAAACTGCACAAAGCGAATGTTTTTCTTTTAAATATGCAATGTTTATATTTTAATAATATTTTTAAAACATTTATATGCTTGCCTTGAGCTGTGATTTTACTTTGCAACAAAAGATACAATTTAACACATACATAATCGGGTGTTTGAATGTCACCATAGGCAACTAATCCGCATCGCTGATTATGGTCAAGCCTTCACTAGTTAAAATGTGTTTTAAGCTTAGCGAACGATTACGCATAACACTTTTTAGCAAGCTCTGCATAACGGTTTACTAAAGCTTTGCTGACTTATTATGATTAAGGCTGGTATTCTCCAAAACATAAAGCTTTAAGGCAAGTTGGTAGTTTAAAGGCAATGGACGTCTGACAAGGACGGAAGTATCACTATCCTTAATTCTTTACATGGTATAAAATAAAGTACACGTCTGTACGCATAGATCTTCTAAACCACGCAACGGATTTTGATGAGGTTTCCACCTAGGTTATTGAGAACCGGTCCTATTTGAGGAACCGGTTCTTTCGGTTCTTAAAACAAATTAGTTAAAAATGATATAATATATACCTATTGATTTTCCTTGTATTTATTCGTATATTCTATAATTATTGAAGCCTTTCAAAATATTAAGATAAGATAAAGGACCTTTTTAGTTTTTTGAGGGTAATGTGTTTAGCAGTCTACGAGTATTTACGTATGTATGTGTGTTTATTTGTGGCACTATATAGACCAAACGCGTGCGCCGATTTTAATGATTCATACGTCTATCGGTTTGCATTAGTCTTGCGAGTGTTACTAAAGACATTACAGCTATCAAAATTCAAAATGGCGACGCCAGACGCTATTGTGATGGAAAAAATGAAGCCAATAAACTATGTCATATTGGGAATCTATGTGTAAGTATTTACAGTTAATTACGTGTTACAACTAAGCACTAAAAAGTATTTCATAAAAAAAATAATTGAAAAACCCGCCTGCTTAAGAAAAGATGAAGTGAAGTGTTCCCGAAATTGCATATGCACACAAGCATAGGCGTAAGCATCAGCTAGTTTTCTACAAATACTCAAAGGGTTCCTTTATGTTATCAAAAAATATAGAACGTACGTAGAAATACACGGAGAATCAACGGGCATGTACTTTTTAACTAATTTGCCTTCATAACCGACGAACCGAAAATCTGGGTTTTGCTATTTTAGATCCGGTTCTTTTACTGACCCTCAGAACCGGCAATTCTCGGTTCTTTTGGAACCAGGAAAAACCGGTTTCTATGCTCTATTTTCACTGTCAGTTAGAAAATTTCCAGATGATTTGTATGTATAATATATGAATATTATTTGCATAGCCGTGCGAAGCCGGGCCGGTCCGCTAGTTATGATTAAGGTGATGAATGTACTTATATTTTTATTACTACTACTACTAAATACTATAACTACAGTATAATCTGTTGTAGATAAAACTGTGTGTCAATAAGATAATGTTATAGATGTGCCCTAATGTTTACACTAAAACAAAGAGTTTCCTTCAGCGGCTTACATTTATATACCTACAACATTCTTCTCTTTGACTTTGGATTTTCTGGATTAATAAGAAAATTCACTCGCGTTGCTAATGTTAATAAAATGTAAACGACCGTTTTTAAGATTTCTTCAATGAGTATATTTTCTGTAAAATATATGACAACATTAAATGTATGTAAATTTAAAAGTTCAAAGATGGTTTGAAACGATTGCGCTTACAACACCATTTAAGAAGGCGACAGCGCATTTGAAAATGTAAGTAGGTACTTACCTATCTAAAATATTTTATATCGGTGTAGTTCTTGAAGAAATCTATAAATTAACGTATATACTTACTAATATATACTTAATTTAAAAAAAAAGGTAATATTAGGTAGGCATACAGCTGAAGATCTTGTTTGAATATGTAAATCAGTGAAACTACTTTTTTGTTTCATTATATCAACAGAAATACAGGTGTACAAAAGTGTCACTTAGTGGTACAAATTCGACTGCAGTTCATTTAATATTTAAATTGAAACATTAGGAGGTATATATGTATATACTCCTGGCATATATTTTATAGTGATTTTTTTATATTAATAAACGGAGCTCAGTCTATCTGAAACATAAAGATAACAAGAAGCAGGAATGAGAATAACAACTTTCCTTTCTGACCAGATTTTTCTAGAAAATACTTTTGTTAAATAGGTACAAACATTTGTAGAATTATTTATATATTTTCCTAAAAATGTAACGTCGAATACAATCCTATCTCGTCCGCGTTTACAAAACAATTTTCTTGTAATTTAAAAGCAACCCGGTCCTAGATTTATAGTTAGCAAAGATCCTATCACGTACACGCCGTATTCCAGGCCGGGCAATTCGCTACAGTCACAATAAATCGCAACAACAACATTTTACAAAAGAATGCTGGAACTTCGTTTTGTGTTTTGCTATCCCCAACAGTTTGTTTAGGACCGCCCAATCTCGGCTTTTGCCCGAACCAATGGGTCAATGAAAAAAGTTTCAAGCTACGCTAATGTAATCCTCGGGATTTGAGATAGGCTTTTTCAATCTTTCTCAGATATAAAGCAAGTAGCCGACATTGTTACTTTAATCTAATTTCGAAGCAATGCCAAAAAAAATATTGAACTACATTGTAAATTTGAAAGCAATACCTAATAAATTTCATAATATAATAACATTAGCTGTCCCGCGAAACTTCGTTAGCGTAAATTTTCCCCGTTTTTGAAACATTTCTCATTGCTGCTCCGCTCCCTTTGGTTGTAGCGTAATATTATATAGTATATAGCCTTCCTCGATAAATGGGCTATCAAACAGTAGATTTTTTAAATTCGGATTAGTAGTTCCTGAGATTACCGCGATTAAAACAAACAAATTCTTCAGCTTCATAATATTGGTATAGATGTTAAACATACGTAGAAATATTTACCTACTGGTTTAATATTATTAAAAAAACTATTATTCTACTTTCTTTTACCAAAGTAGGACGAACGGATCAAAATGTGTCATCATTGCTGTAGGCCTGTGAGCGAATTACATCTAATTATAAAAATGTCAAATTGAATACAATAACAATGTTCACTTGTATCAGTCGTCCATAGTCTCTAATCTACAAGTGTAGGATGTTTTATTACGGATAAATGTTCAAAGTTTTTGTCATATTCGTGGTTTTTGCAAGCAGCATCAGTTTCTTTTGCAATTTCGAACCTTAACGTAACTCACACTTATTCCTTGATCATATTATCGAAAACGGCAAATGATTCACCAATGACTATACGAATAACTATAAATTTGTTATAAGTTCCCCCAAATGAGTGCAAAGAATAATTATTATTTAATTATTATACATAGCATGCAAACGAGTTTAAGGGACCGCTGTAAGAATAATGTCAAGTCAGATCAACAATAATTTTGAATAAGTACCCATACCTATGTTACAAACCAAAAATAATAGAAACAATCTTTGTTTAAACACACTGCTTGACATAAATCAATTCAAACTCAACTGACAGCATCTAAGATGAATTTAATACTTATGTTATTGTACCTATTAGACTACAGATTTGTACTAGTGTATAATACCAAATCAAATAAAACGTTTTCTTTAGACAGTGACAAGCGAGAACACAGTGAGATTACAAAGATGAATGGGCAGTAACATTCATTTTGATTACCAACATCCCACGGCTATCATAAATCCATTTGACAACATCTCGTAAAAACAACACGAAAGAGAAAAGTAAGGTAGATAGTAGGGGTTTTCTGAAGGCCATAGCAAATATTTTCCGATTCAAATACCTGCGGATGAAATGCAGAACTCGAAATATCTTCAAACATTGTTCTCATCAAAACGAATAACTTTGAAGAAATAAAATGTTCAGCAATTTGTTGGCCTTCTAATCATTCAAAAGTATTTGCGAATTTGGAGTTTTACGATTATTATTAATCTTTATAAGCCGCAAATGCTTATCTCAGATTATTTAATCAAATTAAATAGGTATTTCTGATGTTTTATTGCTCAATCAGGCTGTACCTACTTTATTATTATATTGTAACGCCTACCTAGGCTACTATTAATCAAAATTAAACCAAATAAATGGATTCTCGTGGTTAAAGAAAAATTAGGTGGGTTTGATTTGATGCCACTGTCCTATCCTTTCTAATATTCTAATTGTGTTATTAAATTCAATGTGTGTTTGTTTGTTACACTTTCACGTCTTAAATGCTAAATCGATCATCATGAAATTATATACTATATTAACAGGGGAAAATTAAATGGATGAAAGCTCCTTAGTAATAAATCTTATTCGCACTTTCCAGAATAAGCTCTGTAAATAATAAGTTCAATGGCTACCTAAAAAATATTTTGTATATTTGCCAGTATAAATTAAAGAATGAATAATAGAAGGTAGGGAATCAGCGAACCACGGAATTATTAATTTTCTAAGAGTTCGACTGAAAAGGGTCCTTATAGAACAAGTATTAGAAATGGGAATTTTCCCTTTCTGCAAAAATATTTCAATAAAAATCGTTTGTAAGGTATTCGAGCGTCCAATTAGAATTGATAGCTAAAAATCAAACAAAACAGTGAGTGTAGGCATAAGGTAAATAAGTTTTCAATATACGGTACTACGGTTAAATTCCCTTTTTATTTTATTGCTTCACAGTGAATATCGTTCAAGAAAAACACAAACGTGAAATTCAGAATGAAAAATGGCTATCTAATATTCATTCTGACAGATTTCACTTTACAAAACACTGAGTGGTCCAAGTACTTACCTAAATTTTCCAATTAATACATAAACTTCTGATTTAAATAAAACATAAATGGATTTAAAACTGTATAAATTAATTGGTTTTTTTTTTAAGATAACTAGCAATGTAGAATTATGAGTCCCACATTGCTAGCAATCCTGTTAACTCCTCCAGCTAAGCTCAATGGGTTGTGTTAGGAGTGGGTTCACGTGGGGTGCTAAGTGCCGGAAAACCTCCTCGTGGTGCACCCTGGGCAACGTGTGCCGGTGGATTCGCGGCTTTTCGCGAAACCACCGTCACACGGCTAATGTTCTGGCAGAGTAGGGGGTGGCCAACCCTGGGCTACCCGGAGGACGGGCTTGACGTGCACTCACACTGCCGTCGAGCGGGCGGGGAGATCTTCTTTCTGCCACCCGTCGGAAACTCGTAATCCCCAGTAGGAGTGTCGTAGACATGTCTTACGGCTTTGAACGGGAACGAGGGTCTTGGCTTGGTCGCCTGGGCCGCGAGGATGACAACCTCTATAAAAAATCCCCGAATCCTGTGTTGCGGAGCGTGACCAGAGGATGCATGGCCGATGGGATGTTCGGTTCCAAGCGCTACCCCCAGCTGGGGCACCTGCGGACCCCCCAGCTGGGATACAAATTTACGCTTACCCGGGTACAGGGGGCACTGCCCGGGTGGACCTTTATTTCCCCCATACTCGTGGGAACAGAATGGACGATAATAAACTGAAAAACATTTTTAACAGGAGGAGGAGCCCAAGGCTCGTGGAAGGAAATAGGGAGGTAGAGACAGTGGAAGTGGACGCAACAAGGAGTGGGGGCAATTTGTCCCGAGAAGTGACCGGTCGTTTAAGCGGTTCCAGAACCTCAGTGACGTCTGCGTCACTGGACAGTCTGTTGCGCTCTGGCCGGTTTGGCTCAGAATCCTCGCTAAGCTCAGTGGTTAGCGATATGGAGCAGTTGGTGGATGAGTGCCGCGCTCGACAGCAGAAGCGTGGAGCCTCTCCTGGAGACGGTGAGAACCTTCCTGAGGTTGACCTTGGTGTCCCTAGGAAAGTTCACTCCTCCCAAAGAGGGGGATCTGTGGCTAGGTTTGCCCGGCCGCAGACACCCCCTGCAAAGACGGCTGCCAATGTAACGCCGGTCGCTACAACATCCAGCGTTTTCTCTAGGCGGGAGGCCTATAATCGAGGCCGCACAGAAAGGGAACTGGTGGCTGAGGACCAAGTCCAAGAGCTGTTAGGTGGACTCCAATCTACGGGAGGGGCTAATGCCCTGAAAACCGCGGAGGAGCTTAAGAGCTCGGCAACCGCTTCAATAGCGGTCATCACGGAGGTCGCCTCTAAGAGTAGAAACCTCAAAGGCACCTTCGCCAAGGGACTGAGAGAGTCCGCCTCTGTGCTGACAGAAGTAGTGGCGGCGCTGTTCAAGAACAACACCCGCATGGAGGGAGAGCTGAAGGTTCTCCGAGCTGAGATAGCCCAATTGCGGGCTGATTTTGGAACGATTAGAGCTGGTTCTGCTCCGGCCTCAGTCAGCGCTGTGCCGCCCGCTTCTGTCCCGGCTCATAGAGGAGAGCGGTCTCCTGATGACTCCTTTACGGAGTCACAGATAAGGTAGCTATCACTCCTTTTCGGGGGCCTGATTGACGCGCGCCTAGAGGGCATTAAGGCACGCCTGCCCCCGGAGCCGAGTTGTCGGCCACCGCTCGCGGCGTCCAGACCGAAGCCCCCTCAGAGGCCCTCGATGGTACCTAAGGCGCCACCTCCACGTGCAGGGGGACGCGCCGTGGCTCTTGCAGCGGCTGCCTCAGAGCCGGCTGTCCATTGCCCAGCGCCTGCGTCCGCTCCCGCTACTGCCCCCTCTGGTGAGGAATGGCGAACAGCGGAGAGCAGGAAATCGCGGCGCCGGCAGAAGAGCAAGGCCACTCCCGCCGTTACCGTGCAGGAGGTTGCCCTGACAAAAGAAACAGTTAAGCGAAAGCCGAAACTGTCTCCGCCGAAAACGGCCGCCGTCCTTGTGACGGTGTCGCCGGAGGCGGAGAGTAGGGGCATAACATACGCCAGCCTCTTCAGCGGGGCGAAGGCTGCTCTTTTAGCAGCTGGGGGCGTGCAGGTGAGCTTCCGCCGCTCACAGACCGGGGCCCGGCTCCTCGAAGTTCCGGGGACAGAGGGCGCGAAGAAGGCCGACTTCGTGGCGGAGACGCTGAGGCGTCTCGTGGAAAGAGAAGAGGGCGTAAGGGTCGTCAGGCCAATGAAGTGCGCCGAGTTGCGCATTTCTGGCCTGGACGACTCTGTGTCGTCTGAGGAGGTCCGGGAGGCGATAGAGCAGAAGGCTCAGTGCTCTCCCGGAACCGTGAAGGTCGGCGCGATCCGCCCCGGCCCCGGTGGAGTTGGTGCGGTGTGGGCGCGTTGCCCCGTCGCTGCGGCCAAAATTTTGGCAGAAGCAGGCCGGCTCCTCGTGGGTTTCTCTGCCGCGAGGATCACCATCCTCGAGGCGAGGCCCGCGAGGTGCTACCGGTGCATGGGCGCGGGGCACTTGCGCCCGCAATGCACCAGTAGTTTTGACTGCAGCGGACTTTGTTTCCGCTGCGGTCAACCGGGGCATGCGGCAGCGGCGTGTTCTGCCGCTCCCCAGTGCCCCGTGTGTGCGGCGGGCAATTTACCCGCCAACCACATGATGGGGAGGGAGGGCTGTAAGCCTCCCAAGGCCGCAGAGCCGCCTGCGGGGACTAGCCGAGCTCCTCGCACCCAGGCTCCAGTGCGGATGGAGGAGGGTGGGGACGAGGCGCCTTCCCATGCCTCTACACCCTCCACCTAATGGACTCCTTAGCCATGCTCGCTCCTCGCCCCTGTCGTCAGTGATAGGGGTACCGGATGCGTTGCGCGGTAGGGGGTCCAGGACGTGGTCGCACCCTTCTGCGGGAACTTCATCTCGCGGGGGGAGGCGGCGGGGATAGTCTGCCCCGTCGCCGGCGAACCGAGCGACGTCGAGGCGCAGTCGCGCGTGACGTCGCTTGGTGGGGCTGTGAGCGTGATGGACGGGGAAGTTTCCCACGCTCGCGGCCTTTCGCGATGGCGGCGTTCTGTGTGTGCCCAGGACGCCGCAGGAGCAGGAATGCCCGATGGGGCTATGCCGCTGGGTGGGTCGCCGAAGATATAACAAGTCCTGGCGGCCTATCCGTGATGGCGGCGAGTAGGTACACGGCCGATTTTTAGTGGGGGCAGGTCCCACACTACCTCCAGCGTCTGCCCCGGGTGCTGGAGGTGTGCGTTAGGCATTTTTTACGGCCATAAAAAAAAAAAAAAAAAAAAGGAGTGGGTTCACGTAGTATGCTCAAGTGGTTTAGTGGGTAGGATTTGAACTCGCGACCTCACGATTGCTAGTCCGATGCCTTAGCGATTAGGCTACCGCCGCTTCAATATATACTTATGAAATTTTATTTATTGTATCAACCTGTAACACAATAATTATACTGTATGATTAAGTATACGGTCTTCAAATAAGGAGAAATTTTCCAATCCATATCCATACAACTAACATAAATGTGAAAGTAACTCTGTCTGTCTGTTACGCTCAAACAGCTAAAACGATTTAGATGAAATTATGGTATGGAGATATTTTGAGTCCCAGTGAAGGACATAGGATAGTTTTTATCGCAATAACCGACATCCACGCGGGCGGAGCCGCGGGCGAAACCTAGTGAAAAATACATTTAGAAACGATTTGAAAATGTTTTCAAGAGAGCTTTGTATACAATATAAAATATCTTTCACTTCGTCATTCTTTGATGAAAATTTGCGGATTCATCACTTTGGGAGATACGCGGCTCAAAAGAATTACATTGATGAGATTGTTTGCAGAGGCCAAAGAGGAATGTGGATAAATGAATTACGTCAGTATTACATTCTAATTGGAAAGACCGGTGATGTAAAGTCTTCATCTATAAATAGAGAGCATTTTATATCATAATCTTTTATAATACTGCTCAAAATTAAGAAAAATATGAATGGTAGACGCAACAACATTCTTTGCTCAAATTAGAATATACATGACCGGGGAAATAGATTTACCGTATGTACAGAAAATTACAGTGAAGTATCTTGATAATGTGTTTAATTCTGCAAGTGAATAAAGATTCAAACAGATCTTTACTGTCTTGGACCGATAGAGGTGTCTAGCATTTGTCGTCAAACTAAAAGAAAACGAAAATTTTATCAGTAGGGGTATAGAGTGGGGGATTCCACTAATAATAGTAGGCCCAGAGAATGTTCCTGAATTTTGCTTTAAATTCAATTATTTCTTATAATTTGCCTCCATACACTTTGATTAATTACCGTTCAAAAGTCAAAATCAACTGAATGTTAGACAAATTAATAATAATAGTAATATCTTGGGACAACTCACACAAAGCTATCTGATCCCAAACTAAGCAGAGCTTGTACTATGGAAACCAAAAAACCGATTAACATAGGTACTATATTTCTAAATACATACGTATTATAGATAAATAACAGCCAGACACAGAATAAACCATCGTGCTCGTCACACAAAGTTTTATCCTGGGTGGGGATCGAACCCACGACCTTGTTGTCGGCGGTTACCTGTCCAGTCTACTAGTACTATAGATGTCAGGTGTGCGTGCCTCAAGAGCGTTTCTATTATAGCTTATCGTCTAATATAATAATAGTAGGCCTAGAGAATGTTTCTAACTATAGCTTTAAATTAAATTATCATCTTTTTATAATTTGCCTCCATACACTTCGATTAATCGTCATCTCTGTAAACTCCTAAAGCTCGCTCCTCGCACCATGTTTCACATAGTTCGTCCATCTTTTCTTGGCTCGTCTTGTAAGTGTAGAGACACTTATAGACTAGTCTACTGCGTTTATCTTTTCTTGGCTCGTCTTGTTAGTGTAGAGACACTTAAAGACTAGTCTACTGCGTTCATCTTTTCTTGGCTCGTCTTGTTAGTGTAGAGGCACTTAAAGACTAGTCTACTGCGTTCATCTTTTCTTGGCTCGTCTTGTAAGTGTAGAGACACTTAAAGACTAGTCTACTGCGTTCATCTTTTCTTGGCTCGTCTTGTAAGTGTAGAGACACTTAAAGACTAGTCTACTGCGTTCATCTTTTCTTGGCTCGTCTTGTAAGTGTAGAGACACTTAAAGACTAGTCTACTGCGTTCATCTTTTTTGGCTCGTCTTGTAAGTGTAGAGACACTTAAAGACTAGTCTACTGCGTTCATCTTTTCTTGGCTCGTCTTGTAAGTGTAGAGACACTTATAGACTAGTCTACTACCGTAACGACTGCTTTACCATAAATAAAACAATATCAACTTCAAATATGTATTATGTCTCATGGTTTAAAATGGATAGGCTTCCATTTATGTGTTGACATTTTTATCTCCCACACTATTTACTTAATAAAAATAAGGAGAAATATCCAAACCATATCTTCAAACAAAAAAAACGTGTATGTACTGACGAACCTGGATAGGTAAACGGGAAAAGGAAACGGGTTAATAATAAATTACGTACACAGAATACTGAGAGCACAGAAAGCTACCTTTATACAGCTGATTTTATACTTGAGCCTTACAATGTAATTTTACGTCCTTACGATTGGTACATTAAAGGCATTCGTTCAGTTTCCTAAAGTATTTCCATGTAATGTAATGTTCTTGCGAATGCTCGGCGCTGTGTTCGACGTAATTACATGTTAATACTATGTGGCGAGTGAAGATTTACCTGTAACATTTCTTTCTGTCTAGCATACACTCCCGTCATTCGCGCTTATGCCTTTGCTCTATAAAACAATACACCAAAATGCTCGTTGGTTTTTAAAATCACGTTGTAACAAAACACCGAGCGTGATGTTCGAAGTGTGGTTCGAGTAAATTTTAAAACAGCAAATGCTCTAAAAAATGCTCAAGTATATACTTACCTTTATACGACGTACTTCACTCGAGCGACGCACACATTACATGTATAATTTTAATTATGTATTAGTTTATTGTTATTATGTTACGTATTTGTGTAATTGTAGTTTAAATTATGTATTAGTTTATTAAGTTTTTTATGTACCTATGTATTTGTATGATATGGGCCTTAGTAGCCTGAAATAAATGGTTATTATTATTATTATTATTAAACATAGTTCACGGACATGAATCTAAGACCACATCAGTGCACTTTGTTCGGAAGGCATGTCCCGAATCCGTCCATGTGCGACACTGACTTCAATAGTACTAGAATAGGATTGTAGAAAGTGACAGCAATTTCAAATGCCGAAACTATTACCGACCTGTAAATTTTCTTAACACTTATGACAAATGGCCAATGTTGTTAAGAAGACCGGGACTGCCCCATAACCTAACAAAATTGATCACTCTCTAGAAAGAGACAACGCTACTTTGTGGACAATACCTGTCAAAAACACGCGAGTTTTTTCTTTCTTTCACGCACTGCAGTCAATATTTACTTTTTAATTGAAAGGGATGGCGCAGTCCTGGTCTATACGTCAATGCTTGTTACACAACCATAGACTTCCATTTGATTTAGACAAATTACCGTTCAAAAGTCAAAATCAACGGGACGTCTTGTTGTAGTCGGCGGTTGTCTGTCCAGTCTACTAGTACTATAGATGTCAGTGCGTTGTATATGTGTGTGTGCATCAAGAGCGTTTCGTTTATAGCTTATCGTCTATACTCTAGGTATTCTACATTGACGTAGAGACTAGGGCTGTGCCATAACCTCACAAAATTGACCACTCTTTAGAAAGAGATAACGCTACTTTGTGGACAATACCTTTCACAGGCCGCACGAGTTTTTTCTCTATTTCACGCTTTGCAATCAATATTTACTTTTTAATTAAAAGGGATGGCATAGTCCCGGTCTATTTTGGCTGCCGCCAGCTCCCAGCCGATGTAAAAAATAAATACTGGACTGTTCAAGCCATTATGTTTATTGTAACAGTCAGTTTTTAGCACTAGTTCATGGTCTTTTTAAGTTGTTATTGTTTAAGAGTAAATATATGTATGTATAATTCTAATTTGGTATCGCTACATTCCTGCATCTATTATTGTATCTAAACGATGTGATTGATATGATCCTGAACGTACACTTTATTTTTAACCCCGATTCATCGTAATTATCACTTTCATGCTCGTGTCTGTCTGTGTCATCGTAGCCCTCGAAGAGGTGAGCCGTTTTGAATCTGTTTTTTACCCGATTTCGCAAGAAGGAGGGTAATGTTTTTAGAGCTTAAACGGCTTGATGGATTTTAGCGTGAGAGCTTAAATTAGATCTATCTTAATTGTAAGAGTGCCACTAGGTACATCAAAATAATAAAAAATGCAGGATTTTTGGCCCCAAATATTTGTGTTATTAATTTTATGCAGTCGGGTTTTTAGTTTTGTGCTATTTGTAAATCCGATCAGCCCGAGGAGCGTATAGTGAATAAAGGAGACCGAATTCAAATACGTAATTGTTATAGAATTTTATAAGCTACGGGTATTTAGCCTTAAAATAAAATATTTACGCGATTAAGACCCGTAGCTTATAAAATTCTATAATGTGTACAAATCGCGAAAGTTTACGAATATATACGTAATTGTTTTTAACATTTATCGTGACGTCTCGTTTAAAAAGAGACCCACCAAAGACCCACTTTCAGAAAGAAAGAAAAGAAATACGGTCAAATAAATTCAAATTCGTTCTCTTCAGTAATAAAAATTAAAGGGTGGTTTTGACACCCGTCTTCAGTATAACCTTTTTGGTTCAGCCCTTCTGAAGATTTCGTCTCATGTGTCAAGGGTGCTGTTATCTCTCTACCTATGTACTATATGGAAATCTATGGTTCTATCATATCAGTTTAATCTTCTATACCACAATCAGATTATTTGCTTTATGATATAATCAATTCTACAAGCGGGCTAATTTACATCGGCATATTAAACCGTATTAGCTATAGGTAGTGAAGACTGGTTTCAGTTTAATCAGTCATCATTTGCCAATAATAACAGTATATCTTTTACAGACACTATTTAAGTTTTCAACGGACTTTACTTGTCATCAAACCTGTCGCTTATTTATTATGATTTATGGCACATTGAGAATTGATCTACATAAAATAATATAATTCGTATAATAATAATAGTATCTTGAGTCAAATCATACAACGTAATCTGATCCCAATCTAAGTAGAGCTTGTACTGTGCCAACCAGATATCTCATATACATACTTTTATATATTTAAATACATACATATTATAGATAAATAACACCCAGACACAGAATAAACCATCATGTTCATCACACAAAGTTTTATCCTAGGTGGGGATCGAACCCACGACCTCCGGTTTAGCAGTCCGGGTCACTAGCCTCTAGACCAGCATGCCATTATTTATTATTTTGAGATTACTTAGTTGTTTTTTATCATATTTTTTTATTGAGTTTGTGAAATTATGTAATTTTTTTAACGATTTCATGTAAATAGATTTAAAAAATGTTCTCTGACAATAAAAAAAGACCAAAACAATGATTCATGTGAATATAACATTTTAGAAATCGGTCACCCATCTATGCACCAACTGTGGTAATGTTGCTTAACTTACGCATACATTATATCATAACAGAAGTAGGTTCAACTTTGAGGTACGCCGACAAGTTACTATATGAATAACAAATTCGTTTAATGTAAACTACTAGTATAGTATTATATTATCTGTGATGTAAACAGTGTGTCGTCGCCGATTAGGGTCAATAGGTACCTTCGTTCATTTGTGATGTAATACCTACCTACCGTACCCTGGGAGACGGGGAAGAAAGTTCGAAATTATGGTGTGAGCGGTGATGTTCAAGTTAATAATAATAATAATAATTTATTTATTTCACAGTAAAATAAAACAAAACTAAAAACTAAAAACTAACAGCATTTACAAACTTATCAGAAACATTTTAAGTCTATTTCAGAAATTGAGTAGGTAATGGAATAATTATTGCAGATTAACATTTATAGTTTTTAAACCCTGTCTCACAAACTAGGCTGTAGGGCCTGTATCTTGAGAGACAGAAACACAGTTGTTTATATACAATGCTTTCTTTGTCCATGCCTGTAGCAGCCTTATTAATATTACAAAAAATAGGATAAAGACAAGAAAAAAAGACTCATTAGACTTCCAATCCGATTACACTCGTTACCATTAAATCATAAGCTCCTTTTATAACTAAAACCGGGATTTAATTCTTAATTAAATTGATTGTGGATTCTAAATGCGTTATTCATAATATATATCCACGTTGCGAGCCTGCGCGTGAGCATCTGGTGTGTGACGTCATCACACTAGTTTACTTTTCTCTGTTTACAGATAACATCGGGAACACTTCCAGTTGTGTCATCTGGCATAACATCGGCACAAATTGGATAGATATACTTAGATTATCTTCCCAACAACGAGCGAAACGAACACATAGACGCGTATGAACACTGATCTCGGTCGAACTCAGTCGAATAGTCAACCGAGACAGCCACTGACCTCTAGCACGCTGGACAGACTACCGACAGCCCGCAGTAAACTTCTATTCGAGGGTACTTCCTCCTGCTCCACCTGGTGCCTCACCTGGGTGGAGTATGAGGAATTATATGTCATCGTGCTCCGACTACTGTCAAGCACTATTAAGTGAAAAAAACGTTTATTCTAACTATATATATTATGATCCACCTGCGTATAAGATGAATGTCGCAAAAATAAATGTATGGTAAACAATCAGATACCAAAACTTCAGATGACAGCTGTCAAAATTAATATTGAAAAATCACTTTAAAAAGAATCCTTTTTATTTTTATTCAATAATTACCTTCTCTGAATTCAAAGATCTAAACGCTCAAAATGCATGACGTATATTTAGGTGTGGTTAAATCTAATATATAAAATTATCGTGTCGCGGTGTTTGTAGTTAAACTCCGAACCGAAACGGCTTGACCGATTCTCATGAAATTTTGTGTGCATATTGGGTAGGTTTGAGAATCGGACAACATCTATTTTTCATCCTAAGTGTTAAGGGTTTTTTTTTTTTAATAGTTAGATATATTTTTATGAGACAACATTAGAAAATACATACAACCCTGAATTTTTACTCTTCTACGATCAACCCAATTATTTGTTAATTATAAACTTTGATTTGCAAAAACGGGCAAATTTGACGCAGACGAAGTTGCGAGGGTCAGCTAGTTGTAGTATAAAGATAGCGGTTAAGTAATGACTTCTCTCAATGATTGTTTAACAATATCATGAGTTGGAGCACGAGGAAGTACCCTTGATTTGGCATTTCAAGGGTAATTTGACAAAAACACAAGACGGCCTTACGATTCGGCATTTGAAATTGCTGTCACTTCCGACGAGGTAGTCAGCCCTGTGTACTAGTACTATAGTACCTACTCTATAGTACCTACTAGTATGCTAGATTGACTACCCCGATTCTCTGACCAGAGTGCAGACACACGTTGACAGCTCTGTTCGTACGCGTCTATCTGTGCGTGGATTTATTGTTGAGTTGCGAGCCGGCCTTTTGTACCTATGTATTCTGTAACGTCGGTCATGACTGATAGGTACCTAAGTGCGAAAACAATCTTGAAAATAATTTATAGCAAATATTATATAAGTTTCAAAAACCTTGATTTTCATTCAATGTTATCGCTAAATATTTGTTTTAAATTCGTCGTGAGTGACACTTAAATAGAATTTCCGTCTTCTTATATTTTCAATATCTTTAGAAATATATTGGTTTCTGGGCATCTCGTTTTATTTTGTTTATAAATATTAATAATAGGCTATAAATATTTAATTAATTCATGGATTATTAGGCTAATTTTGTATGATGTAAGTAAGTAGGTACCTATGCGAAATTATTTTTCTTTTTAATTTGATTTCCACAGGTTTATTGACAACAGTAAGTCCAGTACCTACCTACTAATCGACTATTACAATTATTGATTTCGTCTTCATTAAACGTATCCTAAATTATTACATTTTCAATCATTATTATACTGTTCAGTTAAAAATCATTTGTTATAGAACAGACATCATTGAGTTTAATTAATAGAATGTTGTTGAACGTTTACAAATCGATAGTATATCTAACATATCCGTTTAGTAATTACAGAGCGGCAAACATTAATCCATCGACAAACGTTACGCATATTACTTTGATAACTGTATCTATTTTATTATAAAAGACCAAACGGATTAGTTGACAGACTGATTGATCGGTCAAAGTACTGCCGAAACTCCTAAGTCTAGAAGCACAAAGTGTCAAAATTCAACCCTTAAATTGGGGGTGATTATTTTTTATATACAACTCCAGGACAAGGAATTTTACAAATAAAATGTTATAAGTCTAGAAGCAGAAAGTTTCCTTTAGTAACCACTAAGAAAGGATTTTCAAAATTCAACCCCAAAACAGAGTATGATTTTTTTTCGTATACATTTCCTGAACCTTGAAAAGGAATTTTACAACATATTGTAGGTACTCAATAAATTGACAAATACAAAGTAAACCTAGAGAGAGAGGTACCACGGCTACCACGTGTGAGAATCGAACTCACACCCTTGCACCACAGTGTACGAGTACTTACAAAACTGACTAAACACCGTCAAATGTGTATTGTGTAGGTACTTTTCAGGGGGGGGGGGGATTTAACCCCCGAATCGCCATTGTACGCCATTGCGCTCTCTTACTACACCACCGAAACGAAATCGGTTAACATAAATCTATATTTATACTTCTATACTAATCCATACTAATATTATAAATGTGAAAGTAACTCTGTCTGTCTGTCTGTCTGTCTGTTTCGCTTTCACGCTCAAACAGCTTAACCGATTTAGACGAAATTTTGTATGGAGATAGTTTGAGTCCCGAGGAAGGATATAGGATAGTTTTTATCGCGATAACCGACATCCATGCGGGCGGAGCCGCGGGCGAAAGCTAGTGATATTATAAAGAGGAAAGATTTGATTGTTTGTTTGTATTGAATAGGCTCCGAAACTACTGGACGGATTTGAAAAATTCTTTCATCGTTGTGAAGCTACACTAACCCCGGGTGACATAGGCTATTTTTTATCCCTGTATTCCCACGGGAACGGGAACTACGCGGGTGAAACCGCGAGGCGTCCGCTAGTAAACCATAATTATCATTATCCTAACGTACAAACGTTTACAATCAAAACGATGTCGCGTCAGCCATGTTCATGTTTCCTTTATAAAACCGTTGCCAGCTAAATTAACTACTTTACATATTTCCCTTTGAACTCTGGCAACTAAAAATATGCGTTGACAGTCAAGCCATGTACGCACGAAAGATTTTTAAATTATTGATCGCCGCTTTGATATCTTTCGTCAATTTTTAATACTAAAACGCCCGGATTCTGAAAGGTTCGTCAAAGTAAAAATATATCAGTAGCTTTCAAATGACAGCTGTCAGTTGATTTTTACTTTAAGACTCTTGCCAAAATACACTGTAGTTTACCTAAGTGTTCAATATTTTTTTACTATATTATATTAATATATAGACAACCTGCGTAGGTAGTAATCAGGTTATGTCTCTCGTTTTAACCCTGCTACATAATATTTTGCCATGTCTAGTTACCTACTTTAATAAGAAATACCAATATGTGTACCAACTTTTGATTACTTATATAATATCCGGCATCTAAAATTGAAGCAAAGAACTGTCAAAAAGTATGGTCAAATTAACGTACTTTTTGAGAGGTAAGTAGACTCCTATCAGATGTTCTAGCCATAGTTATTTAGCGCGCCATTTTCAACGAGTGTCAAACGTCAAAAATAGTAGCTTCATTTTTTTATAGGCTTACTGAGGGAATGCTTTATCTAGACATTATAAATAATCAAAGGTACTAACAAAATCAAAAACTATAGCCAAATAGAAATGAGTATAAAATACAGTGTGATTCACATAATAAATAACATTTTGTAAATGAATGAAAATTAAATGTGTTCTATAACGTATAGTAATAAAGTAGGTTACCTACTGATGATAGGTACTTGATATTTTTTTTCCGTTTATGGGAAATTTTACTGAATTACTAACTCCTAGTACATAGCTCTGTTGTCTTATAATTCAGGACAACGATTAATTGTTAAACTAAATCTTTCCTGAAAAATATACGTCGTACAGCAAAAATCCCAGCCAAATCATATTAGTATTTTTTGAAAAAACCACAAACAACATACATGCGATCAAACGACGAACCATATTTTTAAAATTTTAGCTCAAAAACTGATGACAAAGAACAAATTTATAGTAGTAAATAGCATCAATTTAACCAAAATTTTATTGAATTCAGCGGTTCAACATGAAACCTTTTTAACTCTATTAATAGTGTAAACACTATTACTAGAGAAAAAAAAGGTTTTATGTGTCATAAACATAAATAAAATCTTATTTTACATTTACTAAAAGACTAAAAGTATAAAATGTAAGGTTTACCGACTTCAGCATTAGTTTTCAGATACATATCAGTTAAATTGATATTTAAGTACATTTTAATGGTACATTTTTCTCATAGCTTCATCTAAAACGTTTCTATCTCAGTTTGTTGTACCTATTCAATTTTATTGTTGTTAACATTTGCCTAATGTTTTATACCGTTCAAACTCTTAAATAAAAATATTGGTGGTTCTATTCGTGTAACGAGACGTAGGGACAAAGCTCCAAAAATGCGTAAAAAAATTCACGCAGACAACGCATACTAAGCCTCCGCTCACGAATACCTTATCTCAGAACAGCTTCATAACAAACTGGTCCGAGGCCGTGAGTGATGGTCCTGATTTCAAAATTTAATCAGGCGAGTATGCTCTTAGTGTTCTTTATTTCATCGTAACTGCATAAAGTCCATGAAGGAAAATAGAGTAGGTACTATATCCGTGAACTAAACGTTTAAAGATATGTAACATCCGCCTATCTCCAATGGACCCTCGACGTGGTTAAATGAAGAGTACCCTCTCCCAAGAGGAGGCCTGTCGTCATAGAGCGGAAATAAATACGTAGGTACCTACTACGATAACATTAATTATTATTTATTGGCAAATATTAAAATATAATTACTGTACGTTGGCCTCAGAAACTACTTCGGCTTAACCGATTAATGTTTCATTTTTATTTTGCTTGACATAGTCTTAGAAAGGGATAGAAACCCTAAAAAAACTGCTATAAATTAAACAACAACAAAAAACTGTATGGGAATTGCTATTTCGGATTACATTCCATTTTTTTTAAAGATAATTAATTAGCAATGTGGGATTGTTGGTCCCACATTACAAGCAATCCTGTTAAACCCTCCTGCAAAGCTCAATGGCTTGTGTTAGGAGTGAGTTCACGTCGGTAGTATAATGGATAGGATTCGAACCAGCGACCTCGCAATAATAATTGCCAGTCCGAATTCAATTAATACCTATTTAAATAAAAACTGACGATGTTTGTGCATTGCTTAGGAATTTGGAGTTTAGAAATCTGCCTGACAGAACTCATTTTATTGCTTCTTTTATCAACATGCGTAGAATATCATAAATTAATAAATTATAGGCGCTAGAGTGTTTCCTTATCTTATCTCTTATCTTCTAACAGATTAAACTTTACTATGGGGTATGTACGTCACGGTGTTTGACTGCACTATTTACATAATCGGCGATACATCATTCAAGTAATATGTATGACGTTGTTACCGTGTCGTTTCGACCTAAATAAGGGGCAAATCGTTCCTTTCCATAGGTACCTGTAGACTGTAGACAACCACCAAGAAAACTCACTAAATGTTTGAAGCGACGCTAGCCTAAGGCAACGGTCTCGCAATCGTGAGGTCGCGAGTTCAAATCCTACCAATTATACTACCGACGTGAACTCCTCCCCTAAAACAAGTCATTGAGCTTAGTTGGAGGGGTTAACAGGGTTGCTAGTAATGTCCACAATCCCACATTGCTATTACTTAAAAAAAATGAGAGAGATATTTAGCCCAATTTCTCAATGGATTCCGGGGAAGTTTGGCTCGCAGATAGATCGTAACCTGTATTGACACATATGCATATGAAGGCCACAATAGCGAGTAAGTCAAATTTATTACCATAGGTATATTGACCACCATTCCCCTATTGCTACGTCTTTATTGTGATTACCAATTCGCCGGCCATTCCTCTACGATAGTGCTTTCTCCGTAGATATATTGCGAAGATGATGACAGACCAAATAAATTCTAATTCTTATATCAATAAACCATTAAATTATTTACGAAGGGTTCGACCTAATAATACGCACTATAAATTATAGATATTAACCATATCGATTTATATTGATACATTTACACTAAAAACTACATTTATAAACTAGGTAAAATAATTACGAATGTTGTTATTTCCATTTCCAGAAAAATCTAATCTTTAAACTCATAAAACTTACTAAAAACAATGATTAAATTGAGAAAATGTAATGATAACGCACTCATGTAAATTAAAGCTATACAAAAATTTAACTTTAAAAGCAAAACGTCTTCAATTATTCAGCAAAAAACCACTTACCTTAATATAACAAAGCTCAATTATAAAACCGCTGTTAAGTCCGACACAGCGATCTTAGAAAATTATTTCCCGAAGAGATAAAAACTGAAACACAACCACTGATGAACACAATAAACGAAAAAAAAATAACTTTAAGTTATGACACTTCTGTATCGATGATTTTAATTCACGAATTGTGGGTATCTGGTAGTATCGTTTCGGCGAGTGATTGCGACGAGTCACGGTAAAGACGTGGAGTTTCCACCGCGGCTAGGAGCAGACTGCGGCGCGGGCGGAAGGTGCGGCTCTCTAAGTCTCCCGCCCGCCCAATACCACGGATACGCGATACCTCTAAGGGTGGTATTTCACTCGTCAAATATTTGAACAAATGTGCATTTTTTTCAAAGATTTTATTCACAAATGCCTCCGTTATTTGCGTCAAATCCTTGCTCAAATGTTTGTTCATGTTGTCGAGTGGAATATTGCCTTCGTAGCAGAAAAAATCACGTTCTTTTTTTTATACAAATACGCACTGAAAAAATGTCGCTTTTGGATTATTTTAGATCTATTTTATTTTCATTGTCATTTTCCTACTTTATGCTTTATTTCTTTATTGATTCATATTTTCATTTAACTCCAGCTGCGATCAGAATGCTCTTTTTGATTTAATCGCTTCTACTGTGGCGTATATTGACTGGAAAATATGAATATTATATGAACTTACAGAAAATGAAGTAGAGCATGTTTTCTTTATGTATTTGATTACCTTTAAATTTTTTTTTGGTATCATTCTATTAAAATATAAAGCTCGAGACTACCTCCACGCAGATGTCGAATAAGTCTCTTAGGCACCCCTAAAATTATAAATGTATGTTTTTAATGCTCGCAAACGTTATTCATAGAAAATAATATAGGTATACGCAAAATCAATTTATCAAAAAAAAAATAAACAAGTCTTTATGTAAGGAGCTGTTTAGATGAGTGGAATACCTTCCTTAGTGCGCTAATTTCCTGCCTTCGTACATTCAGATTTTATGACGTCTTGTAAAATTTAAATATGAATTGGTGAATAGATTGCCTCGATTGTTCTAGAGGCGTTCTGTTGATTGTAATACAATCGTGTTTGTCGGTAAATAACATTTTAGATATTTTACCATAATTCAATAAATGATTATAAGCAAATATCTTAAGACAATTCAGAGACGGCCAACTGATCCCAAATTAGGTAGAGCCTGGACTATGTCCCAAGACACTTATTAAACTTGCTATATTTTTAAATTTTGTCAAACGTTCTACACCTGCCAACTCTGGACCAATTATTCGAGAGTAGCGCATGATGATATTCATGTTGCCTATAACAACATCTTTTGGCAACTGATGGGTCTCACACGCTATTGTAATACCTCTGGTATGTTTTTTGAGGCGGATATCAACTCCTTCGTTGTCTTCTTAAGTTGCAGATTTAATAGCCAGTGTTGAAAAGTGTAAAACACTATTGTTAAAAGTCTATCAGAGAGGATAGTCACGTCCCACATGTATGGACGTTAACTACAAACTATATTTATTAATATATATATATATATATTTAAATATATATATTAAATATGAATTCCGCTGTACGGCCATTTTTCGCGAGTGACTTTACACTTTACACATCATGGTCAAAAAGTACACCCAGACTCGGAACAATAATTTGTCGGTCACACAAAGTGGTGTTCCATGTGGTAATCGAGCCCACGACCTCTTGCGTATTCGAATTTCATTGTGCTTTTGTAATTATATTATATTATCTTGGGACATACATTATCTTGGGACAACTCACACAAAGCTATCTGATCCCAAACTAAGCAGAGCTTGTATTATGGAAACGAGACAACCGATAAATATACTAATATATTTCTAAATACATGCATATTATGTATAAAAAAAATAACACCCAGACACAGAATAAACCATCGTGCTCATCACACAAAGTTTTATCCTGGGTGGGGATCGAACCCACGACCTCTTGCGTAGCAGTCGGATACACACCCACTGCGCCACAGAGGCAGTCGTAATTGTATTATAGATCTTGTGTGTTATGAATAAATATATTATTATTATTATATTACAAATTCATACATGTTATAGACTAGCTTTCGCTCGCGGCTCCGCCCGCGTGGATGTCGGCTATCGCGATATAAAGTATCATATGTCCTTCCCGGTGACTCAAACTATCTCCATACTAAATTTCATCTAAATCGGTTTAGTTGTTTGAGCGTGAAAGCGTAATAGACAGACAGAGTTACTTTCACATTTATAATGTTAGTATGGATTGATAACCTAGACCCAGACAGAATAATGTGTTCATCACGCAAAGACATGATAATCTCAGGAACTACTGGTCCGAATTATAAAAATATTTTACTGTGATATAGCCCATTTATCAAGAAAGGCTACAGGCTATATAACATCATGCTACGACCAATAGAAGCGGTGCAGCAATAAAAAATGTTGCAAAACTGGAAAAAAATACGCAGACGAATTTGCGCGGGTCAGCTAGTAAATAATAGAAAGAAAGTAGTGTATTTATCCCTTAGAAAATAAAGGCTTCTGAAGTTACAATATAATGACATTACAAACAACTTTAGAAACAAGGAAAAAAATTAACAACTTTTTCCCATTTATCTTAACTTATTACACCTTTTAAACGCTTTATATTTCCGTAATTATTTTTTTAGCAAACTTTTTCTATTACAAAAGTCGTTTGTGCGCAGTCTCATCTATTATGTACCGCTTAACTTTTGTTTTAAAGTATACACAGAAAAGCTGACAACGATTTTCCTTATAATGATTTATCGAACATTTGCGTTTTTGGCTCAAAATTTGTAGCAGTCAGGGGAATCGTTCACTTCAGTGGTTTTGTGGTGGATAATGTGCTAAATATTTGACATATTTTACGCTCAAAAGGAGTAGTGAAATATAGGGCAGTGTGTTACATAGCATTATCCTAAATAAACATGTGTTAAACTTGTTTGTTGTTATGTTTAACTATCTACTGAGGTGATGTGTTAAACTAACGTTATTTTAAAAGTTAAGTAAGTATGAAATGTATCATCTGTATATGCAAGTGACAGAATATACGCTACCTCAGTGGTACATAGAAAATTCTGCAGTTACCAATAATAATAAAAAAAAAAAACTTTGTTGATATAACAGGACAAGTACAAGAATATATGATAACCCTGTCTCCTGTGCTAGTATACACTGTATTACAGGAGACAGTGCCTTCTCCATATTTACACAAAAGGTTTATGCCAACAAGAACATGCAATATGCAAACAAAAATTGCAAAGTTTAAAATAAAAGGGTGACAAAAACAAAAAAAAAACACAATAAAGATAAAAAATCAATAAAAACAAATGAGACAACTTGAACTATCTATAAAACTAAAATTGAATATGTCTGGCTGTGTGTGTGTGTGTGTGTGTGTGTGTGTGTGTGTGTGTGTGTGTGTGTGTGTGTGTGTGTGTGTCTGCGCGCGCGCGTGTGTGAGCATGGGGTATGTGTGGAAGAATGTATAATATATGTCATAATAAAACGTAATAGTTTTCCAATTGGTGGTTTTGGTGGGTAGTGGTGTAGTATTTTGTAGACCAAATACTTCTAAAATATCGATAGTTGTCTCCTGAGAAGTTCCTAAAAATGCTTGACAGCGAAAGGGTTACCCCAATCGGAAGTCTTTTGACGTGAATGTTAATAGGTATTTTGACCCTCAGACCGTCGTCGATCTCAAAAAGTACAATGGTACGAGAAAAAAATTAGCGATCAATAAGGTACTTTTTATATAGAAGACCAGTATAAGTTGATATATTACAGGTATCAATTTTTATTAATAATTATTTTCTATCGTTACCTCGAAGGGTTCAACCTAGACTGGCTGATAATCCTTATTCCCTTAGCTTAATAAAAGTGCTATTGAGGATAAAAAGTTTGACTTACTCTCCAACGCCTTCTGAATTATTTATTCAACAAAACTCTTAAGTTTATTGGTTGAGGGAAGAATATAAATACTTGAATATTTAAATTCTTAGGAGTTTATCTCTATTTACTTGGGAAAAGTAGTAACTCTTGATTCGGCCGCAATAAGGCCTGAATACGCAACTTGTAGATAAATAGTTATTGCTTACTTTGTACTACAGAAAAGAAGTTTCAAAGAAAGACTTATCAGTCAACTTTAGTATTTTCTAAATAATTATAACTTATTTTTTATGTGTAACAGGAAAGTACACAATTTCTGCTTATAGTGTGATACTGTGATACCAATTGATGGGTTTACAACTTTTGATATACAATGTAATAAAAAAAAAAAATTGAAGCAGCGGTAGCCTAATGGCTAAGGCATCGGTCTCGCAATCGTGAGGTCGCGGGTTCGAATCCTATCCATTATACTACCGACGTGAACCCACTCCTAATACAAGCTATTGAGCTTAGCTGGAGGGGTTAACAGGATTGCTAGTAATGTGGGACCGAAATCCCACATTGCTAGTTATCTTAAAAAAAAAAAATGTAAACCTGCCCATACGACCGATTTTTTACCTGTTTGTAACCGATTAATTGATTATATCGGACCGTTTCTAAACTGATCAAATTTTGTATTGATTTGATTTTTATGCCACTCTTCCACGGCAAATCTAACTTTTATCAAAAGCCAAGTTTCATGGTCAAAACGAAACAGAGTTACTTTCTGTATGTAATTTAATAGTTCATGCTAGTCAATTCGCTCGTGTTTCCTGATATTCAAACCAAAACCTTTCTGCCAAATGTCACTTTTCTAGATCGATGGACATCAATGCTCATGTTAAACGTCAAGAATTTTACTTTAGAACAACATTTCTACCTACTTACCTACAGAGTAGTATTTTAACACAAAGCCAAACCTACTTTTTTTTTTACATTTGTAAACGACAACCTCAATTCCGTCTATTTAGTATTCAGATAATTAGCATTCCAAAAGATTCGATGAATAAAGTTTCAGCCAAGAGACACTCATTCGTGCCTACATCCAGTGTTGTTAAACAAAGTTATCGAACAGGGTCCCAGCGCGACGTTCGTTAAGATTAACAAGGGCGGGTGTCGGCAGAGTAACGAATCAGCTCCAATCAGTGTTTTGCTCTGGTCTCTGTAGACTATTTCGTTACTGCTGACTCATGAATACGAATTGATTCGTGCTAGTATGTATTGAAAAGATTTTTTGTAATAGTAATAATATCTTGGGACAACTCACACACCACTATCTGATCCTAAACTAAGCAGAGCTTGTACTAAGGAAACCAGACAACTGATAAACGTACTTATATATTTCTAAATACATACATATTATAGATAAATAACACCCAGACATAGAATAAATCATCATGCTCATCACACAAAGTTTTATCCTGGGTGGGGATCGAACCCAGGACCTCTTCCGTTGCAGTCGGACACACTCCCACCGCGCCACAGATGCAGTCAGCTGTTAAAGTAAATTATTTTATTTTAGTCGCCTTGACGACACCCACGGGAAGAGATGGTACTATTCTTAAGCCGCCGGGATTTCACGCCGGAGAACGGGCAGCAGCGTCCTCTGCGTACTTAAACCCTTACGGCCATTGCCAACCCGCTCGCCAAGCGTGGCGATTATGGCAATTACCCCCAGGATCTACAGTAGGTTCTACTGGGGAGACCCGTACCCAGCAGTGGGCCATCATATGGGTTGATATGTATGTATGAGGTATTTTAATTTTTAGGAATTCTTGAGATATCTTTAAATTAATTTTAACTTGCATGTCATTCAACGATTTATTTGAATGGTAATCATATCTATACTAATATATAAATGTGAATGTAAGTTTGTTTGTTACGCTTTCACGCGAAAACCACTCAACCGATCATCACGAAACTTTGTACGCATATTCTTGGAGGAATTAGAAGTAACAAAGGACTATAAAAAAAGGGGAAAATTTACGCAGACGAAGTTGCGCGGAACAGCTAGTTTAATATAAGATCATGTTAATTTATTAAGTTGAAAGTCAAATAAACCGTTTTTTATTCCTAATACAAGTCCTATGTTAAAATAAGCTTCCCGATCTTTGACGCCGATTTTCTCGAAACTATCGATTTGTCAGTTATACCCTATTCGAATGTATCCCATCATTTATCTAATAAAAACAATTGTTTTATTGTAAAAAAAAAACGCAAACTCAACCAGATACAGAGAAAATTTCTTGGCTCATGAACCTCTAAGTATTTTATGACTAAGACGTAAAAATGTATTTTTATAAATTCACGTCTTTACCGAAAAAACGGGCTTAGGGGTCGAAGAAAACACCCAAGAATGAGGTAATTTGCATGTTATTATGAAACAAGCGAGGAAGCATTTCAATTTTGCCAGCTCGTAAGATTTAAGCAATCGACTGAACTCGCACCCCTATTAAAGTTTCGGCTGCCTTTCTACGCCGCAGGGTCGCAAACCGCCGCCCGCAGACTTCGAACGTAAGTTCCTATGTCGCCAAGAAAGTTCTATAATGCCCTAGATATATTTTTATTTTACAACTAAAACTTAATGTGGCTGTCCTACTTTAGCTTCTGCTTAGTTAGCTATAGGCAAACTTAATATTGAAGGTGGTGGGTCAAAGTTATAGGACATCTTGAAGGGCACTGTACCTGTACTTGTTGACTGGCTCTGAGGCGCGGTGGGAGTGTGTCCGACTGCTACGCAAGGGGTCGTGAGTTCGATTCCCACAACGGACACCACTTTGTGTGAGCCACAAATTGTTGTTCCGAGTCTAGGTGTACTTTGTGTCTGTGACTTGTATGTTTGTAAATTCCCCCGCGACACAAGGCTTGTACACAAATGCGGGAGTCGTCTTTAAAAAAAAAACAAAAAAAATCTAAAGACTTACGAACTAATGTCTCAAATGAAGAGCGCAATGTGGTGAAAATCAGATCTTTGTCAAACAAGGATTTGGGTGTCGCTGATACTGTCATGGTCTAGGGTGATGTTTATCATCAGGATCAGGACTTATTTTTTTAAAAGATACCTAGCAATGTGGGACTGTGATCCCACATTGCTATCAATCCTGTTAGCCCCTCCAGCTAAGCTTAATAGCTTGCGTTAGGAGTGGGTTTACGTCGGTAGTATAAAAGTAAGGATTCTCATGATTGCAAGACCAATGCCTCAGCTATTAGGCCACCGCCGCTTCATATTAGCAAGCATATACTTCAGTTTTCTCTTAACCATTTTGGCACAGAAAATTTACTTTACTTATTTAAATTTAATTTACAGTGAACATTTTCTCGAAACTTACTCGACTTATATTCTCGACTCGGAATTAATGACATTGACAGGCGGCGCACTTATCTAAATTCGTCCCTGGTTTTCGAGTGGCAGTCTCGTTAATTCCTGGTCTTGTCAGGAACTTCTCACTTTTCCAGACATAGTTATTCTTATAACTTTTAAACTTGCGCGTTGCATTATGTAAACAATTTGACACGGGAATACGCGTTTAAACTAGGTAAGAATCTATTGTATTGACTGGCCTGTTGGTCTAGTGGTTAGTGACCCTGACTGCTATCCCGGAGGTCGTGGGTTCGATCCCCACCCTGGGTCCTTATTCACTATCTTTTTTTTCGTTTCGCAAGCCCGCGCGTCTAACTGTCAAAATCTTGTCATAATGTTAAATAGAGAGCTGCGCTTAAAATTTTGCATCTCTTTCATCGCGGGGTTGCTGCGAATACGAAAAAAAAAATAGTAAATAAGGACCCAGAATAAAACCTTGTGTGATGAACACGATGGTTTATTCTGTGTCTGAGTGTTATCTATCTATAATATGTATGCATTTAGAAACATATAAGTAGGTATGTTTATCAGTTGTCTGGTGTCTATAGTACAAGTTCTGCTTAGTTTGGGATCAGATAGCGTTGCATGAGTAGTCCCAAGGTATTATTATAGATATTATATCTCGCGTCGCCTTCCTGACAACGTGGTCTAAAGTGATCTTTAATACCCTATTCCATGTGAACGATGTGTATGTTGCGTGGCTACGTATGAAGGTTACATTCTGTACTCTCGGTGATTTCTATAATGCACTCCCTTGTTATTCTTGTCTCGAGACCTTACCAAATTGACTTCGCCTTATGACCGTGAGAAATTTAAAAGCTTGATACCACGAGTCCAAAGTGTGGATAGGGATAATCGAGTCTTTCCCTATTCGTGGTTAGAACTGGCGCTTTATTTAATGCGAAAACCAATTTTATTTGATGAATGAGATGAGACATTTTTGTTAGAAAATATGTGGTTGGTCTGTTGCTTCTTATTTATGGTTTGTTATTTTATTTTAAGGCACTTCAATTTTGAATTAGGAACTCGATCTCTTAATACTTTTGTTTATTTGCGTAACGCAATTGTGACAGCGACCAAAATGTTTTATTTTTAATTACTTTAATTTATTTTATTTTATTATTAGTACAGGCCATAGTACCCTATGGCCTGTACTTTGTGCATTTACATTCAGTACGTCATAAGAACAATCTAAAAAAAATAACCCCTGCAGTTTACTGCAAAAAAAAATTCTCTGTTGCCTGTATTTTATACTAACCGTGAAAGGCATACCAATAAGACAATTTGGGTACCTTATATTTTAATCAATAACAATACTAAAAACTTGAGCATCTACTTTGGACAAATCTTAGACTTCTAAAAAAAATCTCCCAAAACATACCTATTTCTTTTTGGCTTCGCCGTCGTGGGGTTAAAAATTAAAGCATTTTCAATTGCACCATTTTATGACATTTGAAAGAAAAATAAAAAGAAGGTTCGTATAATTTCTCGTTATGTCACAATTCTAAAAGGCTCACAAGAAAGACTTTTATTCAAAACCTCTTTTGTGACGTGAAACTCTACAATATTATTATTCGCTACTAGGCTACACTTATCTTTTCCACCTTCCTTGTTATAAGTTCAAAATTTTGCACTTGGATACAGCGTGCTTAATAAAAATGGGACAAGTGCAAGTTCGACTCGCCCACCGAGAGGGTTCCGTAGAAATTTGTAGGTACATATAATAATTAGTTCAGGAATCGAAACTCGCTGTTTTTTTTTCAAATGTATACTTTTCAGCATTTTCCATAGACTTAACAAATTTCATAGTTGTAGGTGAACGGAAAATAGTCTATAAATTTTGATTCCTTGAGAGTGTCGAAATGTACGTGTTTTGCGCCATAAACGGCCATATCTTATTTTTTTTTGTTAACTTCGAAGTTTGTTTTTTGCTGACTCAATTTCAAGGGACTGGAGACCTGATTATATGATTTTAATTTCAATTCGATACCGCCAAGCGTTCCTGAGATAATGGGTCTTGACAGACAGGCGGACGAACAGACAACAAAGTGATCTTATAAGGATTCCGTTTATTCCTATTCAGTTGCGGAACCCTAAAAAGGTTACAAAATCCGTCGTTAAAAAGTTTTAGCTGGAAAATGTAATGAGACGAAAACTCTTTAAGGAGTTTCATTATAATAAAAAGGATGAAATGGTTTTAGGTAACTGCAGCTCTACCTGACTTGTTTAAACTCTGCAGAAAATTATAGGTTCATACTATGCGTTACGGTGAGCAGAGAGATAGCAGTCTTATTTTTATTTTTATTTTTTTGGAGAATCAGTGGGAAGAGGTACGAACTTTAAGTAAAACTTGGTCTAAAAGTTAGTATTTGAAAAATGATAGAAAAGAATGACATTTGTTTTATGATTGCTACCATGGAGTCCATTGAAATTGCCTCGTACATAAGTTGAACTGCATAACCATTTATAGATGGTTTTAAATGGTTATGCAGTTCAGCTTAAGTACGAGGCCAAATGGACTGAATAACTAACTAACTAGTAACATAGTCCAGATAGGTGGTTCGATTCGTTTTCGTTTCGTTTTCGTTTCAAAAAAAGACGACTCCCGCATTGGGGTACAAGCCCTGTGTCGCGGGGGACTTTACAAACATACAAGTCATGGACACAAAGTACACCCAGACTCGGAACAACAATTTGTGGATCACACAAAGTGGTGTCCCGTGTGGGAATCGAACCCACAACCTCTTGCGTAGCAGTCGGACACACTCCCACCGCGCCACAGAGGCAGTCGATTTCAGCCCCGGTCTGGACTTCAATTTTTTTTATCTTTTAAACTAATTAGCATCTAAAATACAGGCTCGGCCTAGTTTGGTTGCTAGTATTCATTACTGGATGGGATGTAAGGGGGCGCATCACCATCTTTCGCTCCAAGCCAACCTCACCTGCACGCGGTACATCCTGCTGTACAACGAACGAGGCTCTGGCGACCGGCTGGTGGCGGTATAACCATCCCAATTTAAGGCGTAGCTAAAGTAACAGGTCAGTGACGGGCAGCAGCGTCACTGATGCGAGAGCTACGCCCTGCGATCGCCAACCCGCCTGCCCAGCGTGGCGATTATGGGCATTACCCCCATATGCACCAAGCACAAAAGCCACGGCCCCCAGTTCCCGGCAGTCACGCTATTCCTGGACATGGTGGCGTCCACGGTAACGGCGTGGCGGGGGGTGCTAAGAATCTCCGGGCTACGGAAGGCCACCACAACCGACTGACCCTGGCGACGTATAACGGACGCACGCTACGGCTAGACTCGCATCTGGCACAACTTGAGGTGGAACTTGGGAAGATTAGGTGGCATATCCTCGGGTTAAGTGAAGTCCGAAGAGAGGGAGAGGACACCATAACCCTCGAGTCAGGCCACCTTATGTACTTCCGCGAGGGAGACCAACAATCCCAAGGTGGTGTTGGGTTTCTGGTAAATAAGTCCCTTTCTGACAACGTTGTGGAAATGTCTAGCGTGTCGAACAGGGTAGCGTACCTCATTATCAAGCTCACCGAGAGGTATAGCCTCAAGGTAGTGCAAGTGTACGCACCGACCTCGGCACATCCAGACGACGAAGTGGAGGATATGTTCGATGACATATCGAGGGCCCTCCACTCCACCACTAAGACCCACTACAACGTTGTTATGGGGGACTTCAACGCTAAAGTGGGAGTACAAAATTGCAGCGAATTGGTAGTAGGATCCCATGGATTTGGAAACAGAAATCATAGGGGGCAAATGCTAGTCAACTTCCTCGAACGGGAGGGGCTCTTCTTGATGAACTCCTTTTTCAAGAAACGGCCCCAAAGGAAGTGGACGTGGCAAAGCCCCGACACTATGACGAAAAACGAGATCGACTTCATCATGACGGACAAAAAGCATATATTTAGAGACGTCACCGTGATCAACAGGTTTAATACCGGTAGTGATCACCGACTTGTCCGAGGCTCTCTGAATATCGACTTCAAGGCGAAACGTGCCCGTCTGATGAGGTCCAGGCTCCGAACTACTTTGCTCCAAACCATGATAGGATCCGAAGCGTTCCAGTCAAACCTGGATAACCGATTTGCTGCCATGGAAACCACAACAGACGTAAACCAGAAGCTCGTAAATGTGGTTCGGATACTCAGGGAAGAAGGTACGAGATTTTGTGAAATGCAGCGTAAGGGCAAGAAGTCAAAGCTTTCGGAAAGGACTTTAGGGCTAATGAAGGAACGACGTGAAAACCCACCCGTCACTTCGTCGGAAAAGCGCGCTCTAAACCAAGAGATCAACAAGCTTATACGACACGACCTTCGGTGCTCCAACACTCTTTTGATTAAAAGAGCGATCGAGCAGAACCGGGGGTCAAAAGTGTTCGTAAAATCTCTTGGAAGAAGCCACCTGATGAAGTTGACCACAACAAGTGGAGAAGTCGTTTCCTCGAAGCCGGCAGTCCTCTCCGAAGTGGAAGGCTTCTATGGCCGGCTATACGCTTCGCATGCATCTCGACCTGATCCAGAAGATGAGGGTCCTAGAGCCACTCTAACACGCCACTACACCGAAGACCTGCCAGAAGTCAACATTGACGAAATCGTGCTGGCTCTTAGACAGCTAAAAAATGGAAAAGCCCCTGGAGAGGATGGCGTTACAACAGAGCTGTTAAAGGCTGGAGGTAAACCCGTACTGAGGGAGCTCCAAAAGCTCTTTAATGCTGTCCTGTTCGAAGGGAGAACTCCGGAGGCGTGGAGTAGAAGCGTAGTCGTCTTGTTCTTCAAAAAAGGAGATAAGACCCGGCTGAAGAACTACCGACCTATTTCTCTTCTGAGCCACGTCTATAAGCTGTTCTCAAGAGTCATCACGAACCGCCTTGCGCGAAGACTTGACGAATTCCAACCACCGGAACAGGCTGGATTTCGGAGCGGTGCGGCAGATTATACAAAAGACCCAAGAGTATAATCAGCCCCTGTGCATAGCATTCGTGGACTATGAGAAGATCTTTGACTCGATTGAAATCTGGTCCGTTCTGGAGTCTTTGCAGCGATGCCAAGTAGATTGGCGATATATCCAAGTGATGAGATGTCTCTACGAAGCCGCAACAATGTCCGTCCAAGTACAGAATCAGGAAACAAAACCTATACCATTGCATCGAGGAGTGAGCAAGAGGAAACTGTTCACAAATGCAATGGAGGATATGTTCAAGACGCTGCACTGGAAAGGGCGGGGCATCAACATCAATGGTGAATACATCTCTCACTTGCGATTTGCAGATGACATTGTCATTATGGCGGAAACGCTGCAGGACCTGCAACTGATGCTGAATGACCTGGCTGACTCCTCTGTACGCATCGGCCTACGGATGAACTTGGATAAAACCAAGGTCATGTTCAATGAACATGTACTACCGGAACCGATAGCGGTGCACGGCGCCGTTCTCGAAGTTGTTCAAAAATATGTGTACCTCGGGCAGTCATTGCAGTTAGGTAGAAACAACTTCGAGGACGAGGTGAACAGGAGAATTCGGTTGGGTTGGGCAGCGTTTGGTAAGCTACGTCAAGTCTTCTCATCGTCGATCCCACAATGTCTAAAGACTAAAGTCTTTAATCAGTGCGTCCTACCCGTCATGACATACGGAGCCGAAGTCCACAAGTTCAAAGTCGCTCAGCGGGCTATGGAAAGGGCTATGCTCGGAGTTTCTCTTAGGGACAAAATCAGAAATGAGGTGATCCGGCAGAGAACCAAAGTTATCGACATAGCCCACCGGATTAGCAAGCTGAAGTGGCAGTGGGCTGGCCATATTTGCCGAAGAACCGACAACCGTTGGGGTAAACGAGTTCTTGAGTGGAGACCACGGCACGGCAAACGTAGTGTAGGACGCCCTCAGGCCAGGTGGAGTGATGATTTACGCAAAACGGCTGGCAGGAGCTGGATGCGAGAAGCCGAAGATAGAACAAAGTGGCGTGCAATTGGAGAGGCCTATGTCCAGCCGTGGACTGCGATAGGCTGATGATGATGATGATGATTCATTACTATAGATCTTATATTATTCTGCACTGAGTGTTAGTGATTGAAAACACTGGATGTAACTACTCGCAACATGTAAGTGATTTGTGTGTCAATAAAGTTTTTATTATTTATTAATAATATTAATAATATAATTAATAATATTGATATAATATTATTATATCATGAATTTTATAGAAGCATGATGGCAAGAAAAATAAATTTCATTAAACTACTAGTAAATATAACCTTTTTAGGGTTCTGTAGCCAAAATGGCAAAAAACGGAACCCTTATAGTTTCGTCATGTCTGTCTGTCTGTCTGTCTGTCTGTCAATCCGCATGTCACAGGCATTTTATTCATAGACTTCGCAATTAATATTGATGAAATTTGGTGAAAAGGTGTCTTACAGTGTCCGCTACTTAGTTTGATAGCGAAATAATAAAACATATATTTTTAGTGGTGGGGGGGGGGGCACTCTATACATGTAACAGAGGCTGACATTTTTTTTTCGGCTAACATCAATGTGGCACTTCATTCGACAGGTCTTTTTAAAGCATTTTAAGGTTTTTCATAAACTTTTTTGACTGAATAAATATCTTTAGAAATAATCGCTCCGAAAGTTGCATAAATTGTGTCACCCCCCCTTAACTTTAGAACCGTGTGACCAAAAAGTATGAAAAAAAATCGCAAAGGTAGCGCTTAACAAATAATTTAAACTAAAATTATTTCGGACATGATCTGATATACCGTCATTAAGTTATAGCCGAAAAACTGCTTTTCTCAACAAAAGGGCGTAAGTGCCATGAACATACGCTCTTCTGCTGATGCAGTTATTTACGGCTGGGAACCTTACACTGAGCATGGTCCGACATGATCTTGGATTTTTTAAAATTCTTAGTTCTCATAAAAATCTTATGCTTTAAATATCTACTAGACAGGAGTGACGGGAAGTCTGACAAACTAATACTGTAAAAAGAAAATACGAAAATAATATGTTTCAGTTGATATTAGCCCTAAGCTACTTGACTTGAATTATCTTCCTTTTAGTCACAATCGTATTAGGCTTAACATTTAAGTTTAATCTCATTTAAAGCTTAGTTTTCAATGGAGTTTCAGAATATTTTTAAAGGTACAGTGACGTGGGGGCTCCCAGAAGAGTAGATACCAGTATCTACTCTTCTGGGAGCCCTCACGTCACTGCAGCTCAGGATCGTTAATCAGATTGAGACAATCAAATACATTTCCCCTATAAGATATATATTATACAAAAGAAACATATTTTATCTTTTACTGCCGTTTACACGCAGATTCTTTAGTAATCAAAGATAATTTCACAATATAATTCAACACGACATTTCAGCCTATCGGCCCTAACGGTTCTGTTATTTTCCAATTGTCTTATTCTTACTTTTTATTTTATTCAAAACAATCTTAACTCCAAAGTAAAAGATCGTCAAACCAAATAGTTCACATTATATTCGAGGTTTCATGTGTTCAACTATTCGACAAATCCACCACAGTACCTACCAATATTCTGTATTAACTGGCGATTTAATTATTGTAGTACCTTGGAATAACTCAAGTATTTCAAATTTGACGCAGTCTGTACTAACGCAACAAAATAACTGATATAAAATACTTTACTTATACCATCTACATCCATTTGGATATAGATGATATAAGTATACCTATTATAGATAACAATTACATCCAACCACAGAAAAAACAATCATGTTTATCACACAAAGATTTACCTTGGTTGGGAATAGAGCCTACGACCTCTGTTTCTTTTATAATAAATTCAAAGATTTTATTATGTAATCTGTTTATTATATAATAAAAACCTTTATTTAGATACTTCTTTTTATACCTAATACTGCTACTGTGTATATTATCTAAAATGTGATTTACTCCAATGTTCCCACGTTGATCATCGACATATTATGTACTAACGTAGTGTATTAATACCTCAATTACATTGATCAATTAGTTTTATTGTGCATGCTGTGTTTACTGATTAATATTGTACACTATGTAGTGTTAATTCTTACATGTTATGTATATATTCCATTTGTTATGTATTTTGCTATTTTAACATTAATATCTCTTTTTAATATCTCTTAAATATTTATTTAACATTGTAAACAATTATTTGTTGATAAATCACAACTGTCATTTCGATTGTCATAGAAATATTTTCATGGTTTCTATGACAATAGATAAGCAAAGAGGTCTTTGTATTTTCAACCGTCTTCAAAAAGGAGGAGGTTCTCAATTCGTTTGTACGTTTTTTCTTTTTTTTTTGGATGTTTGTTCACTGATTACGCAAAGACGGCTGGACCGAATTGAAAAATTGACTTTGTGTTTGAAAGGGTATACTTTCAAGTTGGTCCCATTGTCATCAGATCACGATCTGATGATGGGATCTTGGAGACATCGAGGGAACTCTTAAAATATTAAAGGCACACCTACAGTGATTTAGGTATATTTCATAGTGATTCGTGCTTTTACTCTTAAAAAATACCAATTGGTGAAGTGGAACTGATGATGAAGACCACAAATGAGGAGCAGACCTATTCAATATTTCACAGTTTGCGATTCAGTTACTTTAATATGGTATTGAGTAGCACTTTATTCTCGTTATACTACTATTCCACAATGTAATAGAGCTGATAGTGAACTCCTCAACAATTAACGGCCCTGCATCGGGGTAAGCAATATTTTGTAAAAGGATTTCAGCAGTTGACATAAACCTATTGTAACTTATGTCAATTACAAACCAACCCACTAAAAAGTGAGAAATAAAACTTTTTAACAAAAAAATATCACCGACTTCTAAAATAAATACAAGGCAACTAAAAAGCAATAAAAAATAAATTAAACATTTTGAAGTTGGTGCCTAATAAAACATTAATCTACTATTTCATGGCACCAACTTCAAAATGTTTAATTTGTTTTTGTTATTCTAGGTATATTATTTATTGCTTTTTAGTTGCTTTGTATTTATTTTAGAAGTCGGTGATATTTTTTTGTTAAAAAGTTTTTATTGTATAAAGTTTCTACTGTTATTCCAAACTGGCTGTGTGTAATTTGCTTAGGTAAATCCTAAATTTGAATTAGGATACGCTTTAAAAGTTTCTGAAGAGATTTCTTTATGAGGAAAAATCGGAAGAAAAGGAGTGAAGCGAGAGTTCTCGAATAGCGAACAACAGTAGTATCACCACCTATCGCCGTTGCATCTTAAACGCATCGACGCCCACCTACCGGCGTTGCATTTCGTACGCAGCGACGCTGCAGCCTACCTATCGATGTTGCATCTCATATGTACCGACGCTGCAGCCTACCTATCGTCGTTGCATCTCAAACGCACCGACGCTGCAGCCTACCTATCGTCGTTGCATCTCATACACACCGACCGACGCCGCATCTCTACCTACCGACGGTGCATCTCATACGCACCGACGCCTACCTACCGAAGTGACATCGCGACGCACCGACGCTGCACATCAACTACCTCCTAGGTTAATTTTAATTAGTTTTATGTAGTTAAGGTTTCTACCCCTTTCATGTAATGATAGTCCTCTAATCCTTATCTCAGCTTTTATTTCATTACAACTAGACTAAGTTCTTTAACATTGTGTAACAATTGGAAGTAAACCAATAAATAAATAAACCTCTGGCTTAATAGTCAGGGCCACTAACCACTAGACCAATAGGCTGGTTTATTACCAATTGGGTTGAATAACTTTTAATGGAATTTTCTGACTATTTATTTATATTATCCAGTGGCTAAGTATTACTACAAAGACTAAGTATTATTTTTTAAAACCATGGTATTTGTCTAATCAAAATCCATTTATTAGAAACATCTGGAGCATCGTTCGGGCATAGAATCTCAGAACTAAGTGGCCCAACATTCCATGTATATATATTTGCACAATGTCTACGTGTACGTTGCTCAAATTTGAGTTCTATGAAGCTTTGTTTCAGAAGTCTTGGTGTTTTGAGTATTATCCCTAGTCTTGTACATTTGTCACACAATCCCTGACTAATCACAAATTAACCATTGTATATTACCTAACTTCACTAATAAATCCGTGCCAAAACAGACATTACAACAGACCTTTGTTTTTTATTAAGAAGACCCAAAACTATTACCAAAATACACACATCTACAGCGAGCTCCTTATATTCAGTTTCTGTGAATACGACTTTATTGCTGGCAACCCAACACTCGCAAAGAAACCCCAAAAATAAGGGTCGAATTCACATACGTTTTCACATTCCGTACACCTTAGACCTAGAGACTTGGACCGAGCGTTCTCGTCAGTATGAAGTAGGTAAATACAATTTGCAAATAATGAGAGAGACAAAACAAACGTGTGGCTAGTACTTGTCTCTTACAGACAATAGACAATGACTACATGGAAATAAACGCGTTTTAAAACGACCGGGTTACACTGACTGTTGTTAAATGCGTTTATTACCGTGTCAAATTGTTTACATAATGCAACGCGTAAGTTTAAAAGTTATAACACTGACATAAATTGTTATTGCAGACCTACAGAAAAGAGACAATTATTGGCCGTAAAATCGCGTTTTCTTTTTCTAGAGAATGGTCAATTTTGTGAGGCTATTGCCACAGATTACTTACGTACCTACAGATGGAAAGTTTTATATAAAACGCTCTCGCTGCTCGTTCATAATTTGAATGAAAAGGACCATGAGACAGAGCGAGCGCCACGCTCACGCGGTTGTTGGTTTTGTGCGCGCGTGTGAGGGTAGGTTAAGAAATTTAATAAAAGTCGCGGTACATACAAGAGGGATACTTCTGTACTCTCTTTATTTTGTGCTATTGCTCAGTCCAGTCTCTATGTCTATGTCACTGAACGTAGAATCTTATGTTTTAATAAAACGCGGTCACCGCGGCGTCGAGTTAACCGTCCTCTGTTTCTTTTGTTGGCTGAAAGCCTTTGTGGGTAAGCGTTTCCGTAAAATGCCCGGGCTCCTCGACCCAGAGACGCGATCTCAGTTTACGCCTGTACAGTCAGAAATATAAGGCGCTGAACATTATACATACTTTATACATCTTTTTATGAGTTCAAGTGTCAGTAAATTACGTTTAGCATTTTGAGGGTTCCGTAGCCAAAATGGCAACTCGGAACCCTTAAAGTTTCGCCATGTCCGCCCGATTGTTCGTCCATCCGCAGCTTAGCTCAGATACTATTAGTGCAAAAAAGCTGTAATTTTGCATGGATACATATATTACTTACGCCGGCAAAGTGAAAGTATAAATAACATCTTAAAAAACATTATTTTTAGGGTACCTCCCCTATATACCTATAAAGTTTTTTTTTTTACTTACCCCTTCGTGTGGGGTATCATTAGAAACTTTTGGGGGTTGTGAAGATCATTTTTACATTTAGGGATTCGATGCCAGCCCCACCAGCCCTGCCAGCTAAATGGTTGATATTGAGTATATAATAGTAAAATTAAAAGGAAAGCTATCACAGCTAGGCTTTACAAGTTTCCGAATAACAGCTGATCAAATGAAAAGTAACAAAAGTTTCGGATGGGGCGAGGGGGACTACTGAACCCTACATTGTGCGTGGCCCGACATTTTTATTGCTGTCAATACTATTTTTTAAAGACCAAATTGTATTCCACTTTGGTCCACTGAACAATCCACTAATGCATTTATTTCCACTTTTCATTCCACTCTAATCCATCGATCTATTTGTTTTTACTTTTTGTTCTACTTTGATCCATTGATGGATTTGATTCTACTTTCATGCTTATTCAATAAACCATTTAAAAAACAAAAGAATATCGGCAAAAACATTTGACAAAATATAATAAATATATATTTGAATAAAGTAAACTACAGTAAACCATAGAAGAGAGTGAAAAAAATGATCCCTTCAAGCAAGCAAAATGAACGTATGTGACGAAGGAAATTGGTTCATTTTACAGTTTTATTACAAAAAAGGTAAAAATGCGACGAACGCCCCGAATAAAATTTGTGCGGCTTACGGACCTAATGCAGTATCAATACGAGTAGCACAAACAGGGTTTAAGCGTTTCAAGTCTGAAAATTTTAGTGTGAAGGATGAAGCTCGCTCTGGAAATGGATAAAATTAGTGCCATCTTTGAAAAAGTGGAGCAAGATCGACATATTAGCAGTAACGATATTGCTGAAGAACTGAATGTTGATCACAAAACAGTTTTATGTTATTTACACAAGCCTGCGTATAAGAAAAAACATATTGATATTTGGGTACCACATGATCTCACTAAGAGAAACTTAATGCAACGTGTTTCCGTTTGCGATTCTTTGTTGAAACCCAACAATTCCGACCCACTTCTTAAACGGTTTATGAAAAATGGTCACTTACGATAAGAATGTCCAAAAAAGATCGTTATAAAGCCCGGCCTGACTTGGATTAAAGTGATGCTGTGAAAGGAATCGTCCACTATGAGCTTTTGCCGCCGGGTACAACTATCGATTTTGACCTCTACTGTCAGCAATTGATGAGGTTAAAAGAAACCATTGAGAAAAACTGGATGAAGCTGGTGAACAGGAAGGGCGTGGTGTTCCATCATGACAACGTCAGACCGCACTCATGAGCAAAAATTGAGAGAGCTTAGCTGGGATGTGTTGAGGTATCCTCTGTATAGCCCTGATCTTGCTCCATCAGATTTCCACCTGTTTCCGTCACTTCAGAACTCTTTAGGAAGCATAAGGTTAACCTCTAAAGAACACTGTTAAAACGACCTGTCAAACTTTTTGAATAAAAAATCTCTAAACTCTTACAGCAATGAAATCATGGCACTACCCACAAGATGGCAACAAGTCATCGATCAAAACGGCATGTTATGTACGTTACGCACGTATGTACATAACGTGCCGTTTTGATCGATGACTTGTTGCCATCTTGTTATAAATAAACAAAAAATTATACTTATTTTTTTTTCTTTGAATGAAATATATAAAAATACTTTATATTTACAATTACATTAAGTAAACCGCACAATTTATTCGCGGCGTCGCCTTTTTACCTTTTTTTAAATAAAACTTTAACTTTTTGCTTGCTTGAAAAACAAAAGAAAAATGGCGGGAATTCGTTTTTTTTTTTATTTATTGCATCTTCAAAATGTCAACATTTAATGGTATTAAAACCAGCCAGTTACATTTAGTACAACCAAAGAGGTTTGATTAATAACAATACATTCAAAATACAAAAATACTTGATGGGTAGAGCAAATTAAATAGTTACTATGTACTGTAAGTACAGATAAAAATCTGTTCATTAGTTGTGAATGAAAGTGTAAAATATTTTATTGACGGGCCTGTTGGTCTAGTGGTTAGTGAACCTGACTGCTAAGCTGTGAGTCCTGGGTGCGATCCCCACCCAGGATATAACTTTGTGTGATGATCACGATGGTTTATTCTGTGCATGTGTGTAATTTATCTATATTATATATGTGTATATGTATTTAGAAATAAATAAGTGTGTTTATCAATTGTCTGGTTGCCATAGTACAAGTTCTGCTTAGTTTAGGATCAGATGACGTTGTGTAAGTGGTCCCAATATATTGTTATTTCTATATACATCCACACAAACTAACAAATAACAGTATTCATGATTTTTATTTTTCGTTAGATAATACGCGTAATATCGTATTAAAATATTCAATTAATTTAAAACACCAGACGTGTGGTGAACATTTAATTTTATATCAAATCTCTCGTAAAATTTAGGTCCCAGTCAAAACTTTTTACATAAAAGAAAACTCGTCTAAGTAATATTATTTTATCCCCTTACCTCGAGTAAGTACGGTAAAACAAAAAGACAATGTATTACTTTAAAGGAAACAGTAAAAGTTGATATAAGTATTATAATATTTCTTGCACGTGTCACCAACCTAAATTCTATATTTAATCAAGATTTTTTTACAATCAACAGTAACGTTTTTAAAGGACAAACAACATTGCCAGATTAAAAGGCAAATACTCCTTTTCTGAGCAAAGAAATAGCCAGCAATCTGGTTTAGGAATTCTTACTGCAAACCTGTAAGTTATAGAGTTGTTATAGTTACTAAGAATTATAGTTAAAATAAAAAGTCCGTCGTGTACCCAATATAATTTATTATATTAGTTATCTATTTAAATTATTATGTATAGGTCCTCCAGTCATCTCACCAGGGAAATGGTGAACTGGGTCCTATTTTTCGGCTTTAACACTATTTATAACTTTATATATTTTTGTTAAATGGTTTTGAAGTACTTACTTTATTTCCTCATGTCCATGTACATATTTTTTTGTTTTGTATTTTGCCGAAAATAAATTATTTATTATTTTTTTCTTATCTTTAAAAAATGAGGTTCTCTGGTATGTGTGTGTTCGCGATTTTCTCGAGAGCTAGTGATCTGATTTAGATGGGGTTTCGCTATTCGATTGGTGTATAAAACGATGTCCAAGCTTATAAATCACCAGAGATATAGACTGAAGGTGGTTCGTTTTTTAGGATTCAGGAGCCAAAAACCCCTTTCGTCCGTCCGTCTGTCTGTCCACACCTTTGCTCAGAGACTGTTAGTGCTAGGAGGCTGTAATTTTGCATATATACACAAATTACTTAAGCCGAGAAAGTGAAAGAATAAAATCTTTAAATCATTTTTTTAGGGTACCTCTCCTACCTATATGTAAAGTGGGGGTGTGTTTTTTTTCTCACCCACCCCATCATGTGGGGTATCATTAAATTGGTCTTTTAAAAACGTTTAGGGGTCGGGAAGATGATTTTTAGATTCAGAGAGTCAAGTGTCCACTTCCCCCTGCTAGCTAAAGGGTTCATGATAGGTATTTGAAAAAAATCGGTAGTAGTATATATATAATGAAATTATAAGGAAAACAATCACAGCTAAGTAGGCTTTACAAGTTTACGAGTAACAGACTAACAGCTGATCAAATGAGAAGTAACAAAATTTTCGTACAAATTCCATTGAAAAATATTATTAAGTAGATATAACGTTGTAAGTTTGAAACAAAAACAACAGACCATCCACTTCTCAAGCCACATTATTCGAATTAGGGGGGTCGACATGCACTTGCCTGGTGTCTTTAAAAGTTATTTCTTTCTAAGAATATTATGTTTAATACAATACAACAAGTTACCTATATACCTGCAATATTTAATAGCCGAAAATAATAATAATGTATACTTGGATGAAAATCTCTTTGCTAGCCTACATTTCAAAGTACTATATTATCCAGACTACTCAATAGTTGTCAAAGCAGAATGAAGATTAATAGATATTCGCCCCAAAAATTATCGATAAAGATTATGTAACAGAACTTCCTTATTTCTATTTTCATCTGAAATAATATCTGATATCGAAGCTGTAGTGTGTTGAATAGTTGGCCATCAATCTTGAGTTCATAAAGAAAGGATCTGACAATACGGGTGCCCGATATTCGCTTCATCCCTAAGCTACTCTCAAATACGAGTATTGAAATACCTATTGATGCTATATGATGAACATTTTTCTAGTACCAATTTCTAAAAATGTTTCGTATTTTAGGCGTAATAACGTCTTATAAATCAAAGTAAAAAGAAAAAGTGTCATGTTATTGATTGGTTGCCACATTGTTATGAAAATATATTTATTACGGGTCTTAATCGCGTGAATAATTTAAGGTAAAATACCTTGTTTATTGCCCGATGTTTCGACCGTATTTAACACATTGCTGTTTATCTTTAAAAAAAAAAATGATTATCAAAGAATGTCGAAACACATACAAACTCTGTGTTAGAACGCAATCGAGCTATGCTTGTTAATGTTAAACGTTACCTACTACGTTAAGTACTCGTAGTAATTCCACTGCAATTTTACTACATTGCAATACTTACTTTATTAGCATTCGTACTTTTGACGTGTTATTATAAATCAGTGACCGGCTGAACGTACGAAAAAGTGTGACGTCACCGCTCACGTTTCACCTGCTGATAGGCTGAAGTATTGCACTCGGGTCCACTAAAGCTGTCACAGGCATGGTTGTTTATTACAATGTCATCAATGTTTTGGCAATTGTAGCGACATGTGCTACAATTAGAAATATAAGAAAACCTCCTTCACAAAAAAGATGGAAATAAGATCCCCTACATAATTATTTAATTTCATGCAGTCGGAGGCATTAATGAATCTCGATGAACTTAGTAAAGTGCCTCCGACTGCATGAAATTATTTAATTACTTAAGGCATCTCGTTTCCATCTTTTAGGTGCAGGCGGGTTTTTTTATTTTTTAAAAAACATAACCCTTCCGACTGCAAAGTCGGGTAAAGAAAGGTGTCACAGGCTTGATTGTTTATTCAACGTCATCAATAATTTCTTATGACGTTATCATGTAAAATTATCGTCCGTAAACCGACTTTACAGACAACCATTTTATTATTCATTTATTTAATTTTAATACAATTGCTATAGCGTATATTATTACAAAAACATTTAATATATTAGCTAGTACCTCTAAAAAATAATACGTTTTATTTCAGTACAAATTCGTCTGAAAATAATTCATAAAAATGCAAAAAGACTCACGTTGCTGAATATGGTGTCTATATTCATAGCAGACAATACAGCCAGTTTACACATAACATCGTAATCGCATTACGAAGTTTCACACCAACTCTCCATACATACAGAATGACTCAAACTTTTGTAGTCAAACTTTCTGATATAGGTCCAAAATGTAGCGTCATTCCGTACCTTAATCGTTTCCCTTGTCTTTCGCAAGTTCTCAAAGGAAACTAAGCTTCTACAATTGTTCTTAAGTTGATAGAAGCAGTCTAATTTATTGTTAACCTTTTGTAACAAAAGGCCCAGTTACTTTGACTGATGGCGCGTTTAAACTTGCTGTGCTTTGAGATTAATTAGTGTCAATATTAGCTTATCTTGTAGTTCTGGGTTGTATATTTACGGAATCTCAAACAATAATGTAAATATTTTATGTTTTAGCTCGGGATGGATAATTACTTGGAAGGCTTTTTTATCCTTTTTTAAATTTGAAATGGTACATCAACTTATTAGAAGTATTACAAGAAGCAACTTAAAATTGTAATTTATTTACTGTTTAATCATTATCTCATAGTTTATAGTGTAATTTATATAGTTATTAAATTTTGTACATATTATTTATTGATGGAAGCGTCGTGAATTAAATATATTTATTGTACTATGTATATTTTTTTTAATGTGATATTTTGGTCGCACATTACTAGCAATCTTGTTAACCCCTCCAACTAAGCTCAATGGCTTGTGTTAGAAATGGGTTCACGTTAGTAGTGTAATGGGTAGGATTCGAAACCGCGACCTCACGATTGCGAGACCGATGCCTTAGCCATTAGGCTACCGCAACATTAATATATGTATACTAATGTTGCGGTAGCATAATGGCTTCCCATAAATATTTAACAAACAAAAAATATCTAACCGACTTCAATAACGGTTGATTTGCTGGCATTTGTGGAGGAGTTTCCTTGTCGGTCACCGAAACTCATCATCAGATCTTAAAGAACCATAAATCGGACCGTTTCGGAATAAACCTATAACTACGAACAAATAAAGAATTTAGAAAATCCGTCTTTATATGACGAAGTTATGCCTGAACATATACATTAAAAAAATACCAACATTCGAATTGAGAACCAGTTCAAATTTTTGAAGTCGGCTAGCTATAAAATAAAATAAACATTGCTAGATAACATAAAAAAATAGATATCGCAAGTACTTACTTCGTGTAGTGTAAAGTGTAAATGAGAGTTTCTTAGCTTGTCACTACCAGATGTTTGGTATTTACTCGATTTTTTATTAATCAGACAACAGTTGAGGACTCCAAAACTAACGTCTAAATCCTAATATCAATAAATAAATATAAAATAAACCACGACGTCATAATAAGTATTCAGAACTAATCGCTTGTTTTTCAAACAGAAAAGTGATATTTTCATTACTTATCAATGTTTATATTTGTAAGAAAAACAACAGTTTTGCTCTTATTACTATTCTGATGTTTACCTTCCCCAAAACGAAGTAAGTAGATTGGTATGATATTGTTTAACAACAAATACATACCCACCCTAATACTTTTTTAATCGGTTAAAGTGCTACTCCAATCCCATTTAGTCTTCAACAACGCTACCCCGTTTTACGTTTCTCTTCCCAAATTCATCGCACAGCGAGTGACGAAAATTTTCACATTTTTAATCTTTCTAGATTAAATATAGTCCTCGGGTTTCGCTGATGTTTCATCATTTCAGTTGAAAATTTAATATCCCCAAAAGAGTGGACTGGTTTTGTGAATATCACAGTAAGTATTACAATTGTAAGGTTTTCATTTGTTTTTGTTCTCTCACAGAAAAATAGATGCGTTTTGCGAGTTTTATTTTATTTTTATTTTTTATTTTATTTATTAGGTTCACCAACAATTATTTACACTAACAATACATTAAAAACAAAGGTAAAATACGACAAAGAGTGTAACAATCACTTATAGGTAAACACCACATGCACTAATTAAAGGAGAAACAATTATAGACTAACCCTACCATACACACATACCAACATTGTAAAAACTATAGTTTTAAAATTAAAGAGAAAAAAAAAATACATAGTAGAACATAAAACAACAAAGAAAAATACTGCAAGGCTAACATATCTATAGCAAACAATTCAAAATTCTAGATTTAAGTTTCGCAAGTGAATCGAAGTGAAGGTCTATTTGATCACTGCAATGATTTAAAACCTTACTGAATCTTGCAAATGGCGAGTTGTTTATATATGTAGATAAAAATAATGTGCCTACAATACTATTACTACTATTTTAGTTCATTTTTGGGTATAGTCTTTAGTCTTAGGGATTTCATTGCTTTTACATCATGAAGATAGTACCTATCGAAATTTATTAAACGCGATTGAATACTTGGAGTTAAAATATTTGGCCTAGATATTTAACAATCTTATTGACCCTTCCAGCTAAGCTTAATTGCTTGCTTTAGGAGTGGTTCATTTTGGAGGTAGGTATTATTAATTCATACCGACGAGAAAGATAAATAACACTTCCAAATATTTTAACTTCATTTATCATTATCATCGTATTTCATAGTTGATGAGTTTTGGGATTTAAAGACGTAAATCCCATCGCCATATTTCTCTGTAACTCAACCTGATAAATGGTATCACAAATGTAGCTAGACAAATCAGGAGCCCGTGTCATATCGCGTCACTGGTCGCACCCCTATTTCTTCCAACACAAAATCCATTTTTAAAAATAATTGTTTTCTACGCAAACAGCGCGCCAGGTCGCCGCGGCGCTCCCTCAACTTTTGACATCCATAAACGATGGATGGGCAAACAAAATGATGATGGAATGTCCCCAGGCAACCGCCCATATTTTCCGATATATCACAGTTGCAGATTGAATAGCACGGATACAACCTTAATATCGTAAAAGCTTATGTACTTATCTAAAAGTAAATTATCGAAAATATTGCCTTTTAGACTTACAGAAAAATCGACAGTAATATCAACCTATACTTACCTAATTTTGATTTTAGGTACTATTACATACAAAAGGAATAGTATTAACCAATTACTTCTTTCCATTTTATAGTTTGTTTCTTTGGGTCTTTAGGTATAAATATTTCATCAGGAATCGTGGTATACATAATAGCTCCACCTGTAACAATCTATACTTAATATTATAAAGCGGAAGAGTTTGTTTGTTTGTTTGTTTGCTTTGTTTGTTTGTTTGTTTAAACGCGCTAATCTCAGTAACTACTGGTCCGATTTGAAAAAATATTTTTTGTTGGATAGCCTATTTATTGAGGAAGGCTATAGGCTATATAACATCGCGCTACGACTAATAGGAGCCGAGTAGCGACATGAAATGTTGCAAAAACGGGGAAAATTTACGCATACGAAGCTGCGCGGGACAGCTAGTTAATGAATAAAATGAAAAACACGTGGAGTTTGGGGTTTTTAAAATTTTACATTCGTCGGCTATTGTTTCGTTGTAGCCTCCACTTTGTTGGTTCCTGTATGTCCTGCGGTTGTAAGGTATTCACTCTTTGTGAATTACATAAATTATGATGTTTTGTTTAACCCTTGCTCTCTGAAATGTAAATGAACTTTAAAGCAAGCGTTTATTTAAAATTGTGTAAGTTTTTAGATCACAAAATTATAATTTTTCCACATAGCTTTACTTATAAAAAGCCGCCAAAAAATACTTAAGCATTGGTACTGGATACAAAAGACCAATCATACCCATACCACGAGACCCATCTACCGATACATCTATACTAATATTATAAAGCTGAAGAGTTTGTTCGTTTGTTTGTTTGTTTGTTTGAACGCGGAAATCTCAGGAACTACTGGTCCGATTTGAAAAATTCTTTTTTAGTTGGATAGGATATAAAACGGGGAAAATTTACACAAACGAAGTTGCGCGGGACAGCTAGTAAATAAGGAGGGAAATGATTACCGAAAATGAGTTGTGGTAAAGATAAACTAAGAAGTTAAACTAAGTCTTCACACACGGGTATGGGATAATGTTACAAATAGAAGTATTCACAAATTACTCGTACGTTTTGAATATTTCAACGATATTGCCTTGATCGAGGGCGAAGCCTCTATTTGGCTGACTATGACGTATGAACCACTTATTATTCATAGTAAGTTGAATTCATAGGTGCTTTGGAATCTCTGTCATTATTATAATCCACTGTAATTAAATGACTAAGTACCTATTTAATCGCTTTCATAGAACGAGGCCGAAATTCATTGACGTAAACGTTGAGAACTTCATAGAATTTTATAAGCTACGCTGAGCTGAATCAGTCTACCCGTGACCACGGCCGTTGCTATACGGTCGAAACGTCGGGCAATAAAAAAAGGTATTTAGCCTTAAAATAAAATATTTACGCGATTAAGACCCGTAGCTTATAAAATTCTATAATGTGTAGAAATCGCGAAAGTTTACGAACTATTGTGAACTTCACTGAGAATTTCACTTAGTGATATCCTGGCTGCATTCTAATAATATTATACTTAATTTACTAAAGGTGAGTATACACTTGAGCATTTGCTAGATCATTATAATCTAATGAAATGTTCTTACGAAGAGTACGACACAGGCAAATGCTCAGTTTCCTAAGGTCTAAAGTTCTTACGAATGCTCGACGCTGTGTTCGACGTAATTACAGGTTAATGCTATAAGGCGAGTAAACATTTATTTCTGTCTTGCATACACTCCTGTCCACGCTCGTGCCTTTGCTCGATAAAAGGTTCCAACCAAATTGCTTCATCATCATCATCATCATCAGCCTATCGCAGTCCACTGCTGGATATAGACCTCTCCAATTGCACGCCACTTTGTTCTATCTTCAGCTTCTCGCATCCAGCTCCTGCCAGCCGTTTTGCGTAAATCATCACTCCACCTGGCCTGAGGGCGTCCTACACTACGTTTGCCAAGCCGCGGTTTCCACTCAAGAACTCGTTTACCCCAACGGTTGTCGGTTCTTCGGCTAATATGGCCAGCCCACTGCCACTTCAACTTGCTAACCCGGTGGGCTATGTCGATAACTTTGGATTTTAAAATCAGGTTGTAACAAAATATCGAGCATCATGTTCGAAGTGTGGTTCGAGTTAATTTAACAACAGCGAATGCTCCACGTTTTGTTACCAGTAAATGCTCAAGTGTATACTCATCTTTAATATCATTTATCTAAAAATTAGGATAGATAGAGGGATGAATGTTAATTGCTCTTTCATGCAAAAAGTACTGAACGAATGTTTATGAACACTAGCTGTGCTCTGCGGTGTTACCCGCAGTTTATTAGCCTATGTGTTAATCCGGGATGTCAGCTAAGTCCACACCAAATTTTATTAAAATCGCTTTAGCCGTTTAGACGTGAAGAAGTAAGAAACATACACACTCACACACTCATAAACTGTCGCTTTTATAATACTAGCTGTGCCCCGCGGTGTTACCCGCGGTTTATAAACCTATGTGTTACTCTATGGTGTCAGCTAACTCCATACCAAATTTTATTAATCGCTCCAGCCATTTACACGTAAAAAATTAACAAACATACATACTCACAAACTTTCACTTTTATAATATTAGTGTGATTAGTGTCATTACAATAATGCACATTATTAGAATACTACTTAGGCAAAACAAAAACAAAACACAAGCGAAACCGCGGGATATAGCAAGTATAATTAATAATAGACTTTTCGAATGCATCAGTAGCGCAATTTATTTTATTTTTATTTATTTATTTAGCTTGCCAACAGTTGTTACATTACAACAATCATAAGCATACGACAATAAGCGGTTTTATATAACTAAATGCACAACCAATTACAGGCAAGCATGACTTGCGCAAATTTACTTATGTGCTAATTAAATCCTATCTTATATCTAAATTGAGATTGAGTACTCGACCTACTTCGAGGGAGGAACGTGTGCGTGTACTGAGTCTTTGTTTGAAAGAGCTTCTGTTATTATTTTTTTGAATTGCCTTAATGTGTTATTGTTTAAATCGATGGACTGGCTGTGTTCGTTTAAGATTCTGCTTAGTCTCGGTATGGCAGAGTTACTTCCACAGACGGTTCTTCGATGAGGGGGCACAAGTGGTTTTATTTGAGCGCGAGGCATTCGTGATGGAACATTAAATTTAATTAGGCTCAAGAGCTGAGGACAATCAATTTTGTGGCTTATAATTTTGTAGAGGAACATGAGATCTATTAGGTCTCTGCGGGAAGCTAGGGACATAATTTTAAAACGGTTCAACCTATCTGAGTAACAATTTTGTTTATTACCTTTATCTAGGTACCTCAAGTACCTTTTTTGTATTCGTTCTATTCTTAAGGAATGCACTGCATAATGAGGCCTCCAAACCACGCTACAATATTCTAGAGTACTTCTGACTAGCGCATTGTACAACAGAACTTTGGTACTAGTTTTTTGGAACTCCTTTCCGTTTCTGATGATAAAGCCTAACATTTTATACGACTTTGCAATACATCCTTCAATGTGCGGCAAGAACGTTAGCTTTGTATCCAATATGACACCCAGGTCTTTAACGTTATCGACTCTTAGGATCGCTGTGTTTTCTATGTTATAGCAGGTGGATATCTTATTTTGTTTCCTAGTGAAAGTTATACATAGGCATTTACTTGCGTTCAGACACATGCCGTTTAGTTTGCACCATAGTATTAAAGAATCAAGATCACTCTGTACAAGAAAAGCGTCATTGGTAGACCTGATAATTCTTAAGAATTTTAAATCATCGGCATACAAGAATGGTTCGCAATGCTTTAAATGATTGGGAAGGTCATTAATAAAAATGTTAAAGAGGATCGGGCCGAGGTGAGAGCCCTGTGTTACACCTGAAGTGATCTTATATTGTGTGGATTTAAAACCGTTAGCAACCACAAAGAAGGATCGATCCGTCAGATATGACTGTAGCTATAACAGCATCGATTTACCGAATCCATATGCCGAAAGTTTGTGTAAGAGCTGTTTATGTGAGACTGTGTCAAACGCTTTACTAAAATCAGTATAGATAACATCTACTTGTTCTTGATCGTCTATTGCCTTCGATACAGACTCAGTAAATGTAATTAAATTAGTACTTGTAGACCTACCACTTACAAATCCGTGCTGATGCACCGTAAGGAACCGAGAAAAGTAGTTTTCTATGTGGGGACAAACAAGAGACTCAAACACCTTAGCTATTGCAGACAAGATGGATATAGGCCGGTAATTACCTACTATATTCCGATCATCAGCTTTGTGAATGGGCACTACCTTTGCTTGTTTCCATTTACTCGGAAATATACCTGATTTTAGAGAGTCGTTAAAAATTGTGCATAGAGGGGATGCAAGATGTTGAGCGCAAGATACAAGCAAGATTGGTGGAATATCATCTGGGCCTGCTCCCTTATTGATGTCTAAATGAATAAGACTATTTAACACGGCGTTACTGTCTATTACAAGATGAGAGAAGAAGTCGCTGCTACTCAGGTTAGAAGGAATGTTATCAATGCTTGAATTATGACCTAGTTGCTGATCGTTGGACTTATACACGGAAGCAAAATATGATGCAAAAACATTGCATATATCCTGCCCAGAGGTACATATAGTACGACCATCGCTAATAGTGTCTGGATACGCATTAGCCGTGCCGTTACGCTTGGCTTTAAGAAAAGACCAGAAATAATAATAATAATAATAATAATAATAATAATAATAAATTTATTAAGTAAAAAATCTTTTACAAAAAATAATATACAACAATTAGGCAGTAAATACATTATAAAATCAAATTATATGAAAACATTTTAGGACAACTCCTACACGGTCATCTGATCCCAAACTAGGCAGGGCCTGTACTATGGCAACCAGACAACTGATAAACATACTTATAAAATATTATAAATTTGCATACATATTTTTGAAATATAATTATAAATAAAAGTATTTTATACAGCTTTAAAGACACAGAAAAATCTTAATTCTTAAAAATAAAATTACAATAGGTATTACAAATAGTGATAAGTCTAATTATTTGCAATTAGCTGTACCCTGAATTAGGTCACAGATAATATAGTACTATACTAGTTACTAGGTTAAACATAAACCTGTATCTCAGGTGTTTACTATAAACATATCAATGGAATGGAATCAATGTTTCTAAATCGCTTAATAATATCTACTTAACTACATTTTTTCATAAACAGTAAAGTAAATGAATTTAAATAAAATGTCATATTATGCTATACCTATTCTATTACACTAAAAATATTTGCATCGTTTGAACTGTAAATGAGGGCAACAATTGTTACATTACGTATGTGAGTTTCAAGGTTTTAATAATGCAGCGCTTACAATTATTTCTAGGTCAAGATGATTTTTATTAATTAGTAACAAAAGATATGGATGGTTTATATAATTTTTAATTTGTAATGATATCAATAAATTAGCCTATATAGATAGTGTTTATGTGCTTACTAAAAATAGTTAATTCTAGGCGGTTGATGATAAAACTAAAGTATGATATAAAAACAAAAAAACAAAAACTTGTTACCTACTAGTTTATCTGCTAAATTAAATGTATAAAAAGCGGCGATCTAGGCGCCCTCATAATCAACTGAGTTGATATACCTGTACTCCGCAGCTTTTTTAGCAGGGCACTCAGCATCACCCGTTTTATGGGTGTGAGGCTTGCCGAACCGTCGGCATGTCGCGCATTTCGGCGAGTCTGCTTTCATGATACATTCCGTCATCGAGTGGCCATTTTCCCCGCAATGTCCGCACGTTGGGGTAGTTTCTCTGCAAGATTTAGCCGCATGACCATATTGGTGACAGTTGTAACATCTTGTTACTATCGTGAAATCTCTGACAGGGCAGGAAGTCCAGTTAATAAATAGTCTGCCTTGCGAAACTAATATTTTTCTAACCTGTGCTGGGACTTCAATTATGAAGTTACAGGTCGAGGCGCCTTTTTTTCCAGATTTGTGGCTAAGTTTTGTAGTTGATAAAAACATATCAATGGACACTGAAGGTACTTTCTCGGCTATGTTTTGTTCGTATATATATGTAAAGAACTCCTTCTCCGACAAAGAAGCTGGCACTCCAATAACAATAACTCGTGGGTTGCGCTTGTGTGGGTCGCCGGCGGTAAGGCCGGAAGAGGACAACTGTACTGCCTGTTTGAGTTTTTTAGCGTCGTCCTTTGATTCGGTGCTAATAATTACACCTCCTTTCGTAGTTTTTCTTACACCTCGAACATGTAACTTCATTTGGTCAGGCCTAATTATTGATTGCACAAGCGACTTGGTTTCATCACTAGATTTTTGCTTGTCCTGTGGATAGATGGCAACAGTGCTTAAGCTGTTTGGGCGAACTATAGTATTAGACTTCTTTTTCACGATATCTGCAAACGAAGCATTTCCAGAACAAGACTCCTCAATAGTCTTCTTAAGCACCGTGATGTGCTCCGATAGACTACTTTTTTCTTTAAGTTCTTTGATAATGGTAGAGGCCTCAATCATTTTTTGTTTCAGCGACTGATATATTACTGCCATTTGCGATGCGTTGTATTGGACTTTTCGGCACAGATTCGATATCTTCATTTTTTGTTCGCTATTTAGTTTTCCATCAGAAGCAATCGAGCATACTTCGCCCAATTGTTGGTCGGTAGCAGACATCCACTTCTGGATATCGGGCGTGGACACGAGATCGAACGAGAAACCCGACGATTCCTGGGCTGGGCTTTGCGCCTTCATCGGAGACTGGGGGGGCTGGGCACTCCCGGTCAGTTTAGCAGGTTTGTTATCCATATTTAGTAACAACTATTAAAATACTTTTCATATTAAGCGCGCATAGTTACAATTTTACACACTCGCAACAAGCAAAATTACATGACATCACTCAGTACTAAAAGTAGGTCACTTTTATATTAATGTAATATATAAATATTGCAAGTGCACACGTCCGTCTCCGAGTATGTACTTCTAAATTGTGAAATGTTTCGGGTTAGAGCCTATATTGCTCTCCACATTATCTATGTAATTTTTGTACGCTTCTTTGGCAAGTTTATCATATTGCTTAGAGAGACATTTGAGGGAGAGACGATCTAAAGGATTATTGTAAATTTTGTACCGCCTTCTGATGTTTTCTTTTTGTCTGAGAAGTCTGACTAGGTCTCGGTTAAACCATGGTGGGTGTTTTGAGTTATTATGGGGCTTCGTCAACGGTGAATATAGTTTTATACCTGTCCATAATGCGTCATATAAAGCATCTACTTTGTCGTTGACATCGCTACAATTGAGTAAATCTTGCCAATCAATACTTTTTAAGTAGTTCTGCATCAAGTGGAAGTCAGTTTTGAATATATTGTATCTTAGTTCTGATTTAGAGATTAATGCCTTTAGTGCTGGAAATGAGAGACCAATGTTTAAGGGTGGGTGAAGTCGATCTACTATAGATAATGTGTCAATTGATTCACTTACAATGCACTTTAATCCTTCGCAAAGAACTAAATCGAGCACTCTACCCATGTAGTTACATACAGAATTTTTTTGAGTAAGATTATTTACATAACAAAAATCCACAAGTAATTGTTCGAGATAAGATAGGTGGTAATGTACAGTCGGGTTGAATAAGATATCCCAGTTAATTTTTCCTAAATTAAAGTCTCCCACAATACAGGCGTAACAATTGTTCTGTTCTAATACTCTATTGCTATTAGTAATAAAGTCCTGCAGCAGGGTTTTATTTAAAGGCGGGGGTAAGTATACTGCACATATAGCTAGTTGTTTGGATACACTATTTACACGTGGCTTTATTAATATCCAAATATCTTCACATTCACTCTCCCAAGCTTTAATTCTGGTAGAATTTAGAGATTTGGATACTGCTATCAACACACCACCACCATCTTTTTTATTTCTGAATTTGGTAGTATCTCGGTCTCTCCTGTAAATTACATAGTTGTTATTAAAAAGTTCATTATCAAAGATACATTTGTTCAGCCATGTTTCTGTTAATACAATTACATCATAAGAGCAATCGCACACATTTTTGTAAAAATCTAAAGTCTTAGTTTTAAGCCCACGCACGTTTTGGTAATAAATGTTTAAAATTGAGGAATTGTGACATGTTGTGTCAACCATTATTGATATTTAAGAAACATTAAATTAAATTATTATACCAATAGCAAAAACCGTTAATCCAGTTTATCTAATTGTTCTTTACTTTTTACGACAATGTATTTACCACCGTCAGTTTTACGCATAAATATTTGACCATTTCTTACCCAAACGTATTTATAATTAAGCTCTTTCCCCTTCTGTCTGGTGGCAGCATGTAGCGATTTGTTAAAGGTAGAGAGATGCTCCATGATAAAAATGGGCTTTTTTTCACCTTTGAAACCAATATGTGACGTATTCAATTTATTGTCTATATTAATCTTGTTGAACTGAATCGCAGAGGCAAGTAGACTATCTCGGGTAATAGAGGAGTTGAGTTTAACAACGATCGAGCGGGGTCTAGGAGAGGTGTTGTTAAATTTCTGCGTCCTGGTACAATTGAGTATCTGATCGTCCGCTAGCTGGTGCCCCACTGCACTGGCTACATGCTTTATTACTGTTTTCAAATTTTCGTTTTTATTTTCGGGGACGCATTGAATTTCGACGTTCGAGTTCCTCGCCTCCTGTTCAAGCTGATTCAAGCGTATGGTGAGGCTGTTCATAGTAGATTTCATATCGCCAGCTTGTTGTTTCAGATGCTTTACAGCGTCATTAGTGATCTTAAACTCCTTAACAAAGTCATCGTATTTTGCGCTCATGAAGGTTAGCAAGTTATTAACGTCCTCAATTTGGCTTACTATATCTTTAAGTTGGTTGTTCAAAGCTGTAGACACTGATTCCTTGACTGTAACAATCATGTTGCTTATTTCGGTCTTGATGACGTCCTGTATGATTTTCCGAACCTTTTGCTCCGAGACGTTTAAATCAGGTTGCTGTGGGACCGAAGGCGGAATGGTTTTTTTTTTAGATCTATCAGAAACAAACGACTGCGGCGTTTGTTTTAGATCTGAGGTCGACATTTTTTTCTTTTTTTAATTCAGCAAAGTGTAAGAAAAAAAAGAACCAAAAAGATGAGTTTTAAAAAAAAATGCAAAAAGTAAACTTGTGTTTTGCTGAGGTTCGAACCGGCGTCACGGTACACTCAAAGCAGCACTGATCGCAATGAGAATAACAACGCAGTGCTAAATGGTTTTAGTTTCAATTTTACAAAGCTATGTCCATAAAGCATTGTGAAATGCATAGACATTGACCCTGACTCTGGTTGTACCTAAGTTGTGTCCGTTAATTGTATGATTGTAATACTTACTAGCACCATGAGGTTTATTCCATATACTACCTTAGTATTAAAGTTGTGTTAAAAATCTAATATCTTATAGTTGACATAAAGTTAGCCCCAAATCCTACAAATTTCCATAAGAAAGGGAAAGCTTGACCTGAGCCTGCGATCCAATCATATATCATTGGCACACCTACATAGATATTCAAATAAACCCACATGACAAATGAAAAGCCAGGTACCCTTTCGCACCAATACATCATCTTCCGTGTCATTATGTGTTTGGGCCAGTAACGACCCAGCCGTATTGTAGCTCTGGAGTCCAACGTATTTCCCAAAGGCGTCATAACCGGCCGTGCAGGTGTGACGTAATACCTTTCGTTTTAGAATTCATGGATCTGTAGACTGTTGGGCTTATTTTTAGGTCTGAACCAATAGGTACGTATTGGTTTTAAACTTTCGCGATTTTTATACATATAAGATATATTTCGGGCCTTAATGGCGTGAATTATTTAAAGGTACCGATTGTGGTCACGGGTCGACTAATCAGTAAATCAATCGACCCATGACCACGATCGGTGCAATTCGATCGAAACGTCGGGTAAATAAAAGGTTCGTACCAATAGGTACTGTTCATTTCGAGGACCAATTCTCGGAAAGTTTTAAGATTGATCTATTTTTATTTGTTTTGATTCTTATGCTACATCTGCGACCTACTACCCAATTAATATAAAATAATATTTGGTTAATAAACGCAGACGACGAAATAAATAGTAAGTTTAATAATAATATGATAAGTTTTTGATTTTTATAGTGATTGAAATAGTACTTAATGTACTCTAGCCACATATTCGTGTCAATAACACTGCACCTGAATCTTTTTTCATCTAATTGGCTAATTACATCGTTTCAGAAACACATGTCTATAACAGAGTTTAGTTTATTGTATTGTCTAACAATAACAGAATAAACAGGCAAGTATCTATGTTCACTGTTCAAGTTTACTCTCAAAGCTGTGACAAAACATACTCGCCTAAATAACACTCCGGTTATCCAGGCTCTGTTTTCCACTTCACTTGAGTAATTGCGCAACTTTACAGCGTGTATGGGTTACACCAGGCTGCGTATATAACGCTATGATTAATTGGACGAAGATTTGTTTCAGCTTTGATGTCTACGATCTACGGGTATGCAAACCTATATAGATTAATTTTTATACAAAACAAAAAGGGTTCTTATTCAGATTTCATGGTATTTTTTTCTGACAAAAGTGCCTGCGGATAATGAGTATCGCCCCAAGTTGTAAAATAAAGTATAAAATGTACCTATTTGTAAATAATATACTTGACAAAGAGCATTATTTGGGTATAAGGTAAGAATGCTCATTACATGTTTTTATAGAGATGTATGTAATTATATCTCGTGTGTTATAACTATTTATTATACCTAGATAATGCACGTTAATTCGGGAATCAACGCGCATTATTCGGGTAAAATAAATAGTAATAACACACGAGATATATTTACCTTAAAATTGCTTGACGTTTCGACCAGATTGCACCGGGCGTGGTAATCACGCAACGCGAAAGTTTAAATGTTAGTATCTCGTGTGTTATTATGAGGACTCTGAAGATATAATGAGTGTTACGTAAACTAACATCAACAGTTGGATTAAGTACATTATTTATTTATTCTTTGCTCTTGATTACGTTATTTCTTTGCTCATTCAACCGTTCACCGCTGTGATAAATATACTTATTAATTTTTATGAAAAGGTTTTCTCGCAAATAACAAACATTAACTACTTATTGGTAAGTACACACGATTCAAACCTTCATAAAATGTTTTTTTCAAATGTCACAGATATAACCTTCGAAGGGTCCTACCTAGACTCAATGGGGACCCAGTAGGAAAACACATCAGCTTACATTACACAAACAATATTACAACTGTTGCTCCATAGAAGGGTGATCGTCTTCGAAAGATATCTTGCCTCTTCATGCCAGAGAGTACATTTAGCCCTCAGCTTTGCCTAATCTTTCTCCGGTCATATCGGGGTCCTTTATCAGGTTCTTTTTCTCCGCAATCCAAACCCGTGTGAACAGTCAAAATCTTGTCATTATGGTAAATAGAGAGTACCTTTCTGAACGCTTAAGGTTCATTTCCGTGCATCGCGGCCGATCGCGAGCCGCGCGCGGCTTACGACAAGCGGCTGACGCTCGCGGCCGATGCGACAATATTCAGAGTGCGCGCGCAGCCTACAACAGTCGTCGGCCGCGCGCGTCTGTCGCTTACCTCGGAAACGGTACCATATATTCTCATATTCTGACTATTGTCGCATCGGCCGCGCGCGTCAGCCGTTCGTCGTAAGTCGCGCGCGGCTCGCGATCGGCCGCGATGCACGGAAATGAACCTTTAGAAATGCATCAACGTATATGCGCGGCGGACATCTTTGAGCGCACCGCACCGCGCCAGTTTAAGAAATCATCGGACTATGAGAGTAGAGCAAGGAAACAGAGAGTGCACTAGTGGGACCATGAAAGTAAGAGAAAAGAGATTGCATTCGTGTCTGCGCACATACTTGTGCGCTATAATATCTCCTGTGTAGTTGGCTACTCTTATAAAATTGGCCTGCAAGCCCAAAATCGGTTAGGCGAACACTTCGATATAAATTTAGCAAATCAATAACAACGGCCCATCCAAGCATACCTATTAACTAAAGTGCATACACTCTAAATCATCTCTAAACACATTTCCCAAACAAAGGCCACACACCTAATTAAACACAGCGTTTAATATGCAGAACTACAGCTGGTTGGGCGGGACAATAGACCCAATAGGTCGCCGCCATTGATCCGGCGGGCTAAGGAACAATAGGGAACCACACAATGGAGCGAAAGTGATCAATAATGACTTGCTTGTCATAGGTACTGAACGTATTTTACTCGTACACATCTGTGGTGAAAGTTTTCAGAGATGGTCGGCCCATAGACAGCCGGGATCATAATCAAAGTTCGGGATAAAGTTTTGCTCTTTATAGCAGCCCGTAGACTGTCTATGTAGATAATTGCCATCGAATGTTATCATGTATCCCGATTTATATATGTGATGACGCTTCAGTGACGTAAATTATATTAATAATATAATAATTTCTTGGGACAACACAACGCTATTTGACCCTAAACTTAGCAAAGCTTGTATTATGGAAACCAGACAACTAATAAATATACTTATGGATTTCCAAATACATACATATTATAGATAAATAACACCCAAACACAGAATAAACCATCGTGCTCAAACCACAAAGTTTTCTAGGTGGGGATCGAACCCACGACCTCTTGCGTAGTAGTCAAATACACACCCACCGCGCCAGAGAGGCAGTCAAAATGAAGAAGGCATCGGATTTGCGTTCGTAGGTTTGAATCATACCCGTAATACTACAGACGTGAGGAGTGGGTCTCCTAAGTCAAATCAAGAGTTTACAGGATTACTAGTAATGTGGGACCCACAATCCCACATTGCTAGTTATTTAAAAAAAAGCTACTACCAAGTCAAAGTTTTAGAGGTTTAGAGGCATTATGTACAAATAAATTGTTGTTTCAAGCTTGGGTGTACGTTTCTGCCCTGAGTGCGAGCGGTCGAGACGATTAGTGCAATTGGGTAGTTGACTACAATAAAAATAAATTATTTTATACTAATCAGGTAATAGTAGATCTTAAAATGCTCTGAAAATAACTATAATTTTACACCATAACATGTTTTTTTAATTTAAAAGCATGAAAACGAATACTAAAAGTAATGATTTGACTATAGGAAACTATGATGTCTTAGATTGTTATTCCATACACATTTCTATAGAGCTTGTCGTTTTGACATATATAAAAAGAGACTTATTTGACTTGACAGTCAACATCCATAATCGATCGAATAGAGAGAAATAAAAAGTAGGTACCATACCTATTAACTAAACGGAGATACAGTTTACCTACTATGCAAAGTATACACATCTGGGTCCTTATTCATTATCTTTTTTTTAGATTTCGCGTCAAGCCCGCGCGAATTGGCGTATGCAGACATTGGGAATTACACAAAATACATATTTCTAGACCCACCGGTTACGACAGTAATTTAATCAGCCATCACTAATCATTAGCCAATTATAATATTCCCTTTTTCGTGTTCCTACACAATAAGCACACGAGAGAAAAGACTTACAATAACTTAACCACATAGAAAACTTAACGCTATTACACATAAGTTTAATCTACGAAACGTAAACGTGAAAGTTAACCTAAAATAAAAATCGTAACTCTCCACACACAACAAAACTTTTACTGAACTTTAACACTGTAGAGTTCAAAGCAAAAATCTAAAAATAGACACCCTTTCTTTTTAACATTCCGCCACTAAATTTTGTCACGTAACAGCTTTTCAACCGCAACGCTTTTGTGTCCCAAAAGTAACAGTGGGCAAGACAAAGTGACCCTTTTAAGCGTTGCCATAATACACAAGAGAGTTGCCATAATATACTTTGTTACGTTTGGTTTTCAAATGACTACCATTTACTATTGTACTGTGATTTGTATCCTATTAGAGGAATTACTTGCCTGATGACCTTGCTGAGACTGGCCTGTTGGTCTACTGGTTCGTGACCCTGACTGCGAAGCCGGAGGACGTGATTTCGATCCCCCACCCAGAATAAAACTTTGTGTGATGAGTACGACGGTTTATTCTCTGCCCAGACACAGAATAAACCATCGTGCTCATTACACAAAGTCAATTCATATTATTCATCTATAATATTTACGTATGTTTATTGGTTGTCTGGTTTCCATAGCACAAGCTCTGCTTAGTTTGAGTTCGATATAATTATATTACTTTTAATTTGTCCATGGAGAACGGGGTCCTTATTCACTATGTTTTTTTGTTTTCGCTGCAAGCCGGCGCGAACTGGTGCATGCGCGGTATGCTCAAAGATGTCCGCGCATGCGCGATGCATTTCAAAGCGCAGCCAATGAGCGCAGTTCTCTATATTTACCATTATGACAAGATTTTGACAGATAGACGCGCGGGCTTGCCGCGAAAATGAAAAAAAAAATAGTGTTAAGGACCCGGACTATATGTGGCTTAGCCTATAGTGGGTCCGATTTATTTCGCATTGGACTTAATCGCGTGAATTATTTAAAGGTACGAACCTTTTATTTACCCGACGTTTCGATCGAATTGCACCGATCGTGGTTACGGGTCGACTAACAGTTTAACATTATTTTACAATTTGCTCTTTACTAGAAGTTCGCATAATATAAACTCAAACGTGAAGTCAATTTCGATTTCTAATGTAGTTATAACGCAATCTCTGAAGTCAGATGTTTTTTCTTTGTTCTTTTATCTTGATAAAAGTAAGAGGAAAAGAGATAGAACATGAACTATCAAACCTTGCTTTGATGCATAAAAGTGAAGGGTAAACATAGTTTTCAATTTGTTGATATTTTCTACAAAGCGTTCAATTCTTCAACTAGTAAGCGCGTCAGCCATAGATTTTCTATTTATGCTCAACCAACACCCATTGCAACGTGATTTATGGGACTACAAACAAGTTATGGAAGGTATTGCTTAGAGTTTAACTGAGAAAATTGTTTTATATATGCAGGTATATGAAATGTCAAACAATTTTTTTTGCAAACAGTAATTATAACAAGGGATAAAAATATTTTAGTCTGTTTTTATGGTTCTGTAGCCAAAATTATAGGGCACTCCATAATTTAGGGGGGGCACTTCATACATGTAACATAAGCTGTTTTTTTTAAGCATACATCTACGATGTTTATTATACTTAACAAAACGTGAGGTACTTCATTCGAGAGGTCTTTCAAAAACATTTTAAGGTTTTAAACTTTTTTGATTAAATGAAAAGTAAAATAATTTTGGACATGATCGGATATACCGTCATTGAGTTAAACTGCGTTTCTCAACAAAAGGGCGTAAGTGCCATGAGCATACGCTCTTCTGCTGATTCAATTATTCAAGGCTGCGGAACCCTACACTAAGAATGGTCATGCCCTTGCCCGGTTTTTTTCAACGGGCTCATTTACATCAAAGTATAAATAAAGTGCACAATAAATACATATTTAAACTGTGTTTACATTCAAGCAAGTGCTGACTTGGTCCAAATAACATATTACACAGGGTGATTTGTAATATACCAATGAGGCTTCTTTACATAACACTAAATAACTTTGTAATATCAGTGTTAGAAAATTTTGAATATATTAACCCATAATCACCTACCACTTGTTTTTAGAATTATGAATTGGAGTAAAATTGTTGTTTATTGTGAGATTGACGCCTAAACCTGACTAAGAAACATCGATTTTACTCCGGGGTCTCTCAGATGTGTGGTAAATGGTTGTGTGACAAAAGTAGGTGGTGAAGGGTTAATTTGTACTTTTTATGCAAAGGAACCAAGAGCGGGAGGTTATTAATAAAATAAAAATCACCCTGTATGCTTAGATTCAGGTGTAGGTAATTATCATTAACCAATCACGTCACGTCACTAAAGACAAGCAAGTCATATGCCTTTATGTCATATAACAAAGGTAATGTTTCTGCTTCTGTGGCACGGTGGGAGTGTCTTCGACTGCTACGCAAGAGGCTTTGTGTGATCCATAAATTGTTGTTCCGAGTCTATAACTGTACTCTGAGTCCGTGACTTGTATGTTTGTAAAGTCCCCCGCGGCACAGGGCTTATACGCTACTGTGGGAGTCGTTTTAAAAAAAATCATCATAGCTCAAAAACTAATGGAGAGTTTTCGTAACAATACGGTAGAAGGTTGACTGCCTCGGTGGCGCCGTGAGTGTGAGTCCGGCTACTACGCAAGAGGTCGTGGGTTCGATTCCCACACGGGATACCACTTTGTGTGATCCGCAAATTTTTGTTCCGGGTGTACTTTGTGTCCGTGACTTGTAGGTAAGTTTATAAAGTCCCCCGCGACACAGGGCTTGTACCCTACTGCGGGAGACGTCGTTACCAAAAAAAAAAAAATAGAGCTATTGCATAGCATTTGTTATCAACTTATGCAATTATAATTATTTATTTATTTTTTATTTATGCAGTTTTATTTTTCTTTTCATTAAATTTCGGAGCAGCTCGTCTCGATCTATGCGAGCTTCGTACAGTCGTACCATATAGATATACGTTAAGCGAACGCTCGGCCGAGCTACATGGTAGGCGGAGTAGGAGGGTGTTAGGTTTTATTTTCGTTACGGAATTTCTTGATTTGGTCGCCGCGCTCAAAGCCCGCGATAAAAGCTATGCAATAGCTTAAAAAGGTATTTGTGCTGAATAATTATAAATATTCAGCGACATATGTAGCTCACTGTACAGGTACGTAATTGTGTGAAATTACACCCAGCTTTCTGTCCAAACAGTCGTAAAATTATTTCCTACTAAACAGCCCATGTTAAAATCTCACATAAAAAGGTGTCGTAAAGCGTATTCCCATCGCACAAACGAGAAAAAATTACTCCAGAGTAAACGTATCTCCTCTCGCATCAAAAACATTATTTCCTTTTTTACGGTAGACAATTTAATTTCCGTTTTAGCGATACCACGCGGTCGCCCCGCTATGCATTAATTCGATTTTCATATAAAAGCAAAGGGCTCTTGTGGAAAATGGATGAAATTCAGTTTTTATAATTGAGCATTTTTCGTGTGGAGTGCTGATCGGGTTAACCGGACATTTTATACCCTAGGTAGTACCTTGGTATATTATCTGTGGTAGTGCTGACATATAGGATTAGTAATATTCGTTTATAGGTAGATTTTTTAAATGATTTCCAATCTAATCCACCCTTCGTCTTGCCTTTGCTCTTGAGTTTTAAAGGTTTGTTTTATTTATTTGTATTATACATATTTAGTTATTCGTATTACAAAGATACCTTTATGAATTAATTCCCAAATATTTTTAAGAACTTTCAATATTTTGTGCTAGATATTTGTTTAAGGAAGTAAGTATATTAACTACTAGCTGTCCCGCGCAACTTCGTCTGTGTAAATTTTCACCATTTTTGCAACATTTCTCATTGCTGCTCAGCTTCTATTGGTCATAGCGTGATGTTATACGACCTATATCCCTCGATAAATGGGCTATCCAAGAGTAAAAGATTTTTTTAATTCGGATAAGTAGTTTCTGAGATTATCGCGTTCAAACAAACAAACAAACTCTTTAGCTTTATAATATTAGTATAGATGTATCCCTACTGCAGTGAAAGAGATCAATATTGTGATCGAGGTAAATTAGTCTCTAAACGCTTTAGTAATGACCCATTAATATAATTGATTATAGCAACACAACAGGTAGCAAAACAGTATATCAAAAGCGGTGCTAGTCTTATGGCTAAGGGAGCGTCAATAAATTACGTGAAGTGATTTTGGCGGATTTTTGAGCCCCTACCCCTCTGGTGAGATATCGCTTGAACCCCCTAATCTTATGTAGATTTCAAATTTGACTCAAGGCTGGTCAAGTGTGAGTCTCTTGCATGATGCGGAAGGGGGGGAGGGCAGCGGTAGCAATGAATGTCAAAATCGCTCAAAAACTATGAAAAAAAATCTTTTTAGTGGTGGACGTGACATTTCCAAAGCCATTATTATCATATTAGAATTTAAACTCCCCCCCTTCTAAACACCTCACGTAATTAATGGACGCCTCCTAAGGCATCAGACTCGCAATCATTGGGTTCGTGGGTTCGAATCCTACCCATTATACTACCGATGTGAACCTATTACTAACACAAGCCATTGAGGTTAGCTAGAAGTAATATGGGACTAACAATCCCACATTGCTAGATAGTTATGTCCGCTGCAAAAATTTGACTACATCTTTCTCATAACATGTTTAAAATTGAATAATAGGTAAATAGACACTTGCCTAGTTTATGACGTCACTTAGTCGCCCGTAATTCAAGCCTTCCCTAACCCAGTTAGGGGGTCATTAGTACGGGGTCCTCTTAAGTCGGTCACTTATAAAACGTGAAATGGGCTTGACAGCCAATCAGTTAATTGACTTTAGCTGATGACACAGTTTGCGGCGTAGGCACTAACGCGTCACTTTTGATTTTAAATAGGGTATTGACATGTTTTGACGAGTTCGTGACCCAATTGTGACCGAACAAATCGATAGATCAACTAAGTTAAATAACGTTGTCATTGTCAGCTACAAAGATGGGTATTCGGTATTCGAAAGCGAGCCGTTAATTGCTTTGGACAATCAATGTTTCTATGTCGATTTTTGTGTAGCCTCTCCTGTTTAATTATGAGTGGGAACCGGCATTTACGCACACTTCTATGTACCTACTAAAATATCACGTGTAGATGCATGTTAAATTTTTGCAAAATTCACGATAATATTACTATCGTTGACCCTCGCGAAACATAAAAATATAAAACAAACTTTTTTTTCAAAAGACGACTCCCGCATTATGGTACAAGCCCTGTGTCGCGGGGCACTTTACAAAAACATACAAGTCACGGACACAAAGTACACCCACACTCAGAACAACAATTTGTGGATCACATAAAGTAGTGTCCCGTGTGGGAATCGAACCCTCTCCCGACCTCTTGCGTAGCAGTCGGACACACTCCCACCGCGCCACAGAGGCAGTCAACTGGAATAGATAAATAGGTAATGATGTTTTGGAGCATTAGAGGTTTCGATCGCGTAGCACCTTTCTAGGTTTGACACTACGGTCAGTGGGCTGCTCTAGGCCTACTAATGTACGATTTCTACCAAGTGGACGACGCAGAACCGCGGCGCAACGTAGCGGATGCAGAGCACGCGCGATTGCGTCCGCCCGACGGCCACAATCAGCTGGAACCCAGGCGCATGCTCGCGTATCCGTTAGCATGTTATCAGCGACTTGAATACGACACAAAAGCGCACGCGGCGGCAGCAAAGCGGAGCCGACCGGATGCGAGCTGAGCGAGCGCCACCATCCGCGTGCGCGAGCATGCGCAAGGAGCCGTCCGTCTGCGGCGACATGCGCGCGGATGTCACCGAATACCAAGAATTGTAAACTAAGTTTAATGACTAAGTTCAAAAGTGTCAATTTCCTCTGGCACTATGTGAAATGCGCTGCGCTGCGCCCCTGCTTCGTGCGGTTGGTGGAAAACGCACATAAGAAGCCAAGTGGGTACCTAATCTCTAAGTGTAGGTACTAGTCTCGCATTGTATTAACACATCAATCCACCTATACTAATACTATAAAGAGCAAAGATTATTTATTTATTAAGAGTATTTCCTAAAACTACTAGACCTAATTTCATAACATTTAGATAGAACATATTATTGAGATAATGCTTAAGGCTTAGGGAAGACACAAACAGAACAACATTATTTATCGCGCTTGTGCGTAAAAAATATAGAGTTAGAATAATCGTCACATCCTTTTTCAAATAAAAATACCCCACGAACCCGTCAACAAAGTGATAAAAGAACAAAGAATGTGACATATTACCATAATGGATGTTCCACAGTATATTACCTCAATGAACATAGAAGCACGTACCTACAACAGAACTCCATTATGGTTGACAGTCGCCTGCGCTAAATGTGCAACTTATGAGATTATCGGTCTCATCTGAAGCTTAGACCTTTCCAATAAATTTCTAATCTTTTATCCTGACCTGACCTTCTCCAATAATCACGTAATACGGGGAAAAATCGGTCAGCCGTGACTATATCGGGTTCCGTACACATCTTAAATGCTTATAGCATGGTTGACGTGTTTTTAAATTGAAAAATAGGTGAATTGGGGTATTGGTTTTTATCGATCCGTTTACGGTAGGTATAATATATGTGGGATACACGTGTTGCAACAAAAAGTAAACACATACGAATATTTTGTTTTTTGTTTTTATGTTCCATCTCTAAACTAATGTTTTGAATATGATATGATTGTTTTGGATTAACAATCACATCGGCTCCACACGTTGGCTCTAACGCCTATCCATCTCGTGTACTCTTCTAATATTATTGACCTCTTTTTTTTTACATCAGTCCTCTAATATGGTGTATAATATAATGGTGGCAGCACCTTACTTGCATTTACAGTTCGTAAACAGAGAAACAGTGTAAACATTGGCAATTTGGAAAGAGTGGCCACGAGTTTTTGTTGCCTGTTCTTTTCTCGGGCTTTACCTATTGTTTGCGAACAGGCATTACAAGTAAATGTAGAATCGACTTTTCACAAGTGTAGTAGTTTGCTTCCTAAGTGAATAAATCATTTTTATTATTATTTTATTATCGTCTAACGTGTGGATCTAGAATAATGCTCGTTTCAGCGTTGGCGTCAATGCCATATTTTAGGTCTACACGTTTGGCGAGTGGCGTTGGAACCGACGTTGGGGCCAATGTGTGGAGTCGATGTTAGAGTTTATTTTTATGTAACGTCAAAACTATAAGTTATGGAACTTCAATACCTAACATAACGTTACAGTGAAGGTACTATGCTCAAATTACTTTTAGTTTATTTTTGATGATTAATCTATACTAATATTATAAAGCTAAAGAGTTTGTTTGTTTGTTTGAAAGCGATAATTTTAGGACGCGATATTTTACATATTGGTTAAAATTAATTTTCTTTTAGGATAGCCCATTTATCGTGGAAGGTTATAGGCTATATAACATCACGCTACGACCAATAGGAGCGCAACAGCAATGAAAAATGGTTCAAATCCTACATATTGTACTTCCGACGTGAACCCACTCCTAACATTAGCCATCGAGCTTAGCTGAAGGGGTTAATAGGATTGCTAGCAATGTGGGACCACAATCACACATTGCTGGTTATCTTAAAAAAAGGGGCTCAGAAGTTGCACGGGTCAGCTAGCCTTTCATTAACATATTTTTCCAATTTTAGGACACAATCGTCTGATTCGTCTGAAATATTAAAGGCCAAAGGCTAAGCACACTGATCAACACGGAAAGGGATCACCGTATCGCCTCGCCGTCAACTTTTCGTGAACTTGTCCCGGTGCGAGGCTATTACGTTACGATATCGATTAGTGTGCGTTGCATAAGGATTTCGTTCAAAGAATATTGAATGGCTCGACTTGATACGGCGCCGATCCTTTTTCGAGTTGATTAGTCTGCTTTAACCTTAATAGGGTAGGTAGGACTGTCAAGTTGATATTTCCGTCATCAGTCTATTTATGAAATTTGTATGACATAACACTGCGACATGAAAATTATTTATTTTTAGCAGGTATTCATTTTGATGATTATAAATTCAAAAGCATTTTAAATTGCGAACGAACATTAACTAGGTACTAATTCCTGGAGGTCAATTCAAGCATTTAAAGTAGTGCAGTTGCAGTTAAATTTTGATTATAAAAGCCATTTTCGTATTCTTGTAACTTTTGTAAAATATTTTTATTATTATATATAGTAAAAATATTTTGGGACAACTCTATTATATAAAATTTTAAACATATTATGTATTCAATGTGTGTAAATAATGACAATATTGTAATCAAACTATTATTTTTATGGTTTTGAATTATATTAACAATGTATCCTTACGTAATTAGCATTAAATGTGAATAATGGTAATATTTTAATCGAATTATTATATAATTTAATGGAATGATGAAATGTAATCTGGCGTGATGCGATTTGGTGACGCCACTGTAAGCTTGCATCGCTTTAAACTAATAAACATACTTAAATATTTCAAAATACATACATATTATAGATAAATAACACCCAGACACAGAATAAACCATCAAGTTTTATCCTGGGTGGGGATCGAACCCGTCGTGGGTTCCATGGCTCCGGCATAGCAGTTAGGGTCACTAACCTCTAGACCAACAGACTTGCACACCGTACTAGGAGTCGCTATTGCGCTCTCAAGACGCATACTTGACGCAAGCATATTTGAAATCGATTCCAAAGTTACAAGAATACAAAAATGGCCGTTATAATCAAAACTAAACAGCAACTTCACTGCTTTAAATACATGAATTACGGCCCGCTGATTAGTATAAAATAATTATTTTTTACTGTAATCAGTTACCCAATTGTCCTAGTATTTAAAAACTAAATTTTATATATGAACTATTGTGGGTCTAATCGCTTAATATATTTTCACCCTTGATTATGTTACGCAATTATAAAAAAGGCTATTGCTGCGGCTATTTTATAGGTTTATAACCTTGCCCAGGCATCTGGGGAGATGTAATGTGATATAAATACGTATATATCTGTATATTTCATTCGAAGCATTGTTCGTTAGTTAAAGTCTTTTCTCTTTTAACAAAAGCGGGAGAAAATATAAATAAAAAGTCGTTCAAAGTTCGCAATCTGTGTTTGGGGTACAATAGAAATCGTCCGACCTGGCGGGCTGAGGGCCCCGCGTGTATTTTTTTGTGTTCGGATTGGCCAACTTTTCGTTTTGAGGACATAAGGGTATTTACTCATTGGTGGCATTTATACACATAGTCATTATTTATTGGTAAGATATTATTGTTATATGTCACAAAATTTTAATTAAACATATTTGTACAAAAAAAAAATAGTCAATAGAATACAGGTCATGTCAATACATTATAATTGACTGCCTCTGTGGCACGGTGGGAGTGTGTCCGACTGCTACGCAAGAGGTCGTGGGTTCGATCCCCACCCAGGATAAAACTTTGTGAGATGAACACGATGGTTTATTCTGTGTCTGGATGTTATTTATCTATAATATGTATGTATTTAGAAATATATAAGTATGTTTATCGGTTGTCTGGTTTTCATAGTACAAGCTCTGCTTAGTTTGGGATCAGAAGCTTTGTGTGAGTTGTCCCAAGATATTAAAAAAAAACGAGTAATAACAATAATAAAAATACTTTATTCAAAGTATTTTGAAGCAAAACACTACACTTGTGAAAAGTCGATTCTACATTTACATGTGATGCCTGTTCGCAAACAATAGGTGAAGCCCGAGAAAAGAACAGGCAATAAAAACTAGCGGCCACTCTTTTCAAATTACCATTGTTTAATGTCAACATACACATTAAAAATAAAAATAAAAAATATGTAATATTAAAAAAAATATATAAAAGTAAAATTTCAATTATAATAAAATAATAATAACAAAATTAAAAGATTGGCAATGTCAACAAAAATATTACTTACTTCGCATTTTAATTTAATACTTACTACTTGTCACCTTTGTTATGTAGTACCATAGTAGTCACTGTTGATATAGAACATAAATGCAGGCTAAAATTCACACAGGATTAAAATTGATTAATGCAACTGACAGAAACTGGTGCAGACTGCATAGCATGGAGAAGCGTGGTGCTATGCGGCTCTGGGATGCATACGTATTGGCATAGGCGTACCCAGGATCATTTTTCAGTGGGGAGGGAGACCGTTGTACCCCTATTTCCAGGGAGGATTGCCCATTCCATTTAACCATTTTATGAGTACGTCCATGCGACTGTCTTGTCTAACCTAGTACCCCGATAAACAGTAACATGATTTTAAAAGTATATTCTATCTTCTCGGAGATTACGTTCAAAAGAAAAAATCTAACCAAAATGATAATTCCCTCTTGATTCCTAAATAGCTCCAATTCTACTTAAAATAATGTGGCCCTTGGGATATTTTACTTTTAAAGCGTATTATAAGGAAAGTATCTTCTTAATTTCTTCTTCCAACAAAGGATAGTAAATAGTCTTTCAACGTTAGTGACACAAGAAAATTAGGAACGATGCCTTCTGTGTTCATGAGAAAAAAAAAAACTTGTCAAAAAATTACTATAGGTAATTATGATATCCTAAGGCACTTTCACAATACCCTCCGTTTTTTATGCTTAAATGACTTATCTAACGTTTTAATGATGCAATTTCGTCTTTTGTCACAAACCGGGGCCAATATAGTGACAAAACACATGGACTAGTTTTGTTTTTCTTAATCAATGTATCAATGATCCTTCAGCACAGCATTATTAGTTTATTAAAATGTTCCTACCGAATTCCTGACTGCCGGTGGCGCTACGGCACATCGCCGCCACCGTTTGCACCGTGTCTGTTTACACACGACGAATCAACCGTGGATTTTCAAGGCAAATAAAAACTTTTTAACAAAAAATATTACCGACTTCAAAAATAAATACAAGGCAACTAAAAAGCAAAAAATAATATACCTAGAATAACAAAAACAAATTAAACATTTTGAAGTTGGTGCCATGAAATAGTAGTCTTTAAGTTTTATTCGGCACCAACTTCTTTTTGAAGTCGGTAATATTTTTTGTTAATAAGTTTTTATTTCTCACTTTTTAGTGGGTTGGATTATAATTCACTTAAGTTACAATAGGCTTATGTCATCTGCTCAAATCCTTTTACGAAATATTGCTTGCTCCGATGCAGGGCCGTTAATTGTTGAGGAGTTCACTATCAGCTTTATTACATTGTATAATAGTAGTATATCGAGATTAAAGTGCTACTCAATACCATATTAAAGTACTTAATTGAATCGCAAACTGTGAAATATTGAATAGGTCTGCTCGTAATTTTTGGTCTTCATCATCAGTTCCACTTCAGCAATTGGTGTTTTTTAAGAGTAAATGCACGAATCACTATGAAATATACCTAAATCACTGTAGGTGTGCTTTTAATATTTTAAGAGTTCCCTCGATTTATCCAGGATCCCATCATCAGATCGTGATCTGGGGACAATGGGACCAACTTGGAAGTATACCCTTTCAAACACAAAAATATTTTTTCAAATCGGTCCAGCCGTCTTTGCATAATCGGTGAACAAACATACAAAAAAAAACAGACGAATTGAGAACCTCCTCCTTTTTGAAGTCGGTTGAAAAATGTGTGTAGACAGCCCCCCTAGACAAATGGCATTCTATTCGATTAGAGTATACGCTAATCGAATAGAATGACGTCGTTGCGCGCGCACAACTTCTAATCTCATATTATCAATTTTCGTATTTACAGTGTTGCGCGCGCAACGACGTCATTCTATTCGATTAGCGTAAACTCTAATCGAATAGAATGCCATTTGTATAGGGGCCCACGTCTCCACCAGTGGTCCAATTTCCCAAATGACAGTCTCGGCTAAACTTATAAAGACGTTCGTTAAAAATGTTACCCTCCAATTCATAATTCTAAATCGATATTGAACAAATTTGTCCTTCAGAAATGCCACAAAGCTCGTAATTAAACCAAGTCCGATTAGATAAAGTTTAAAAGGAAAGTTAAAGATAAATACAACATTTACGCATCTAATTTTAAACAATACAATGGCTCCCTTTGAAGAGAACGTCTTTAATAAAATAACAAGAGAGGTTTCTTTGTTGTTATTGGGTATTAAATGTTTCTTACCGGGTACTGTGCAATCTTCTTCTTGTGAAAATAGGAAAATTATTGCTTTGTTTTTTGTAATATTGAGTTCATTTCGCCGTGGGAAGTATTCAAGAATAAAGGGAAGTAAGTAGAGTCAATAATGAGCTTAGTTAGTCTAAATTGCGCAATGCATTTTGATATAGACCGTTTTAAAATGCATTGTGCAATTTAGACTAACTAAGCTGTTATTTTAAAGTCCAGATGTTTCTAGGAGAAAAAATATATCTACATGATCTGATTTTTCATGAAAAGATTTTATATGCAAAAATCTATTTGTGAAAATTAAGTCTGGTGACTACTGGATTTATAAAAATATAAGCGATAATCTTCGAATATACATGAACAATTTAGATGAAATTGGTGAGGTATCTTGAAGCTTAAAAAAATACAATTAGATAACGGGCCCTAGCAATAAATTGGTTCACAGTAGGTACTCAAGGACTTAATGTCAGAAATGTTAAAAGTTAAAGTTCAAAATGAAGGCTTTATTAAAATTTTGATGAGCTTTTTAAGATATAGATCAAGCCTGTTAATAATTATGTGCTAAGTTTTAATGGATGTACCTTAGATAATGAGTTTATAAACTGGCGTAGATATATTAAAAGTTGTATATGTTAACTAAACACCACGACTTTCAAAATTAAGACTAATTTTAAGATTACATTTTACAAAATTAATATTAATGATCATGATTTTGTACAGTTAATTCAAAATAAATGTACATAGGTATTATAGATAAATTGCAACCAGACATAGAATAAGCAAACGTGCTAATGACACAAAGATTTAACCTGGGTGGGAATGGAATCAACGAAAACTAGCTTACCAGACTGGGTCACTAACCACTAGATCATCAGGCCAGTCATTTGTACAATAGGTATGTCTATTAGTATAAATCTTTGATAGAATACGTCCAGCACGCCTTTCTGTTGTTACTTATCATTAGTAGTAATTTGATACAGTTTGCGTAAGCGGTGCGGTTGTGTACCAACCAACATTTATCAACTTTAGACATCCAGGATGTTAGACCACTAGATTTGTTTATCAAATATCATGAAACGAAGTTTGTTTAAACGGTGTTTTTGGAGATAAAAGTATTACCTAATTTATACTAATGAAGTTTGTATGATAAAAGAAAATACATTTATGTTTAATTAATCTGTCGCTCAGTAAAAAGAAGATTTTTATCTAGCAATGTGGGATTGACTCACATATTACTAGCAACATATTACTTTTAACCCTTTCGGCTAAGCTCAAAGGATTGTCATAGGAGTGAGTTCACGTCGGTAGTATAATGGGTAGGTTTTGAACCCGCTATCTCACGACTGTGAGTGCAATACATACAGCTAATATAAATTAATTCTCTCTTATGCGCTTTGATCTCAATGTGTATTTACCTCATTTTTTGCTTTTGATCGCTTCATTTTAAGTTTGAAATTAAAAATTCAATTAGGCCTTAAGACTGAAGCAAGTCTACGACTCTTTGACTTTAAAAAAATCGATGTAAGACCGTAGCTTGCAAATAGATAATCTTGTTCGTCAAATTTGAAAATCGAAAATTTGATTTCCAAATACGATTTATGTGACCTATAATCTTACTAATATTGCAAATGCAAAAGATGGAAAGGTTGGACAGACAATTTTTATTCAATCACGCCAAAATGGAATTAATCTAAAAAAAATGTTACAGATACTGATTATAATCTAGAATAGCACTGCTACATTTTATCTCAGAAAGTATACGGTTCCCGTGTGATAGATTTAGCTTTCAAAATTTACATTGTGAGCTTCAGCTCTATACAAACTCCTGTTGCGACACAAAATACACATCAAACATACTTACATAACTACAAAGAACACATTCGATGCAGTTACAAGTGATACCATCTTTGAAATGTACTGGAATTGGCGCATCTAATGCACTTCTACAATAAGGCTCCCAAGGAGATTTAGTAAGAAATTCTTGGAGCGAAAACGTCGGGTCATTTTACAGCTGTTATTTGGTCTGTTTCAAAGTAGAGGGTACTCTTGTTTGAACACCGGAATTTGGCAATTGAAATTGTTTGTACGAACTCGTAAAAATAGAATGAAATATTTGATATTTTATATTAAACTGGATAGCTTTGAACTTCAGTCTATTGAATATGATGCGTGAATGTTAATTAAGGTTGAAAAAGTTAAAAAAACTGGTCAAGTGCGAGTCAGACGACTCGCCCACCTAAGGTTTCGTACCTACATTATTATAAATAGTTCAGGAATCAAGTCCCGAAACGTGATTGAAGCGGCGGTAGCCTAATGGCTAAGGCATCCGTCTCGCAATCGTGAGGTCGTGGGTTCGAATCCTGGCCATTATACTACCGACGTGAACCCACTCCTAACACAAGCCATATAGCTTAGCTAGAGGGGTTAACAGGATTGCTAGTAATGTGGGACCACAATCCCACATTGCTAATTATCTTTTTTGTAATAAAAATACAATTGTAAGAAAAATACAAGGTACGTTTTTGCGGCATATATGCGGGCGTATCTTTTTTTATTTTCACATGTTTAAGGGACTGTAGACCTGAAGTTTTAATTTCAACTTAGTTCCTCCACGCGTTCCCAAAGGGTCTTAACAGACAGACGGACGGACGGACAATAAAGTGATCCTTTAAGGGTTCCGACTTTTTCCTTTTTAGGTACGGAACGCTAAAAAGGTGTGAAACCTTATGAAATGTTATCAAAATCGACTCAATGAAAACTAAATATGTAAGTTGATATACCTACATAAATACTGTACAAGGATTCAATATTACAAAACTATTGTGTAATTAGTTAAATTAAGTTGAATATGATTTACTTATAATTATTTCCCGTTTAGTTTTAAGTTCAAATATTTGTATGTTATAAAATTAAGACATTAACATCCATTTGTACCACATGGCAAATAAATGATTTGTATTTATATTTGACTATTGAATACGTACCTAGGTATACGTAACGTAGGTACCTACGTAGTTTACGTAGGTACCTACGTATAATATACAGAACTTGAATTCAATTATTAAACGTCAATGAGGAACGCGAGTTTTTATTGCCAGGTTCTTTTCTCCGGCTTTACCTATTGTTTGCGAACTTGGCATTACATGTACATGTAGAATCCTGACGTATCACAAGAGTTGTTTTGCATCCTAAGTGAATAAAGAATTTTGAAGTTTGAAACCTGCGTGTAGCCAAAATGATGTATTAGATGTTTGGTAGTAATAATAAAACGTTGATATTTCAGTACTTATTTACTCAATGACTTTGTTCACCTTGTTATAGGTAATAACCTAATATTTCGATGTTTAAAAAACCTATTATGGGCAGTTACTGAGTCTCCGTCATAGTCGACTGATGTCAGTCACATTAATCTAATATATAAAATTCTCGTGTCACAGTTTTCGTTGCCATACTCCTCCGAAACGGCTTGACCGATTTTGATGAAATTTTGTGTGCATATTGGGTAGGTCTGAGAATCGGACAACATCTATTTTTCATCCCCCTAAGAGTTTGTTTGTTTGTTTGAACGCGATAATCTCAGGAACTACTGGACCGCATTGAAAAAATATTGTATTGTTGGATAGCCCACTTATCGAGGAAGGCTATAGGTTATAACATCACGCTACGACCAATAGGAGCGGAGCAGCAATGAAAAATGTTGTAAAAAAAAAGGGAAAATTTACGCAGACGAAGTTGCGCGGGTCAGCTAGTAATAATATAATAATATATTTATTCCTCTTAAAAAGGTACAGTATTAGTAAGAATATTAATATATTCTTATGATAAGGAGCGTAAGATTTAAGTACCTTAGTGAGAGCTGGAGTCCGTACTAGGTACGAAACCTGTGGGAGAGATCTCCAGGCTCACACCTCGGATGTAAAAAGTACATTGTACATTATATATTTATTGCCAGCCTCTGTGGCGCGGTGGGAGTGTATTCGACTGCTACGCAAGAGGTCGTGGGTTCGATCCCCACCCAGGATAAAACTTTGTGTGATGAGCACGATGGTTTATTCTGTGTCTGGGTGTTATTTATCTATAATACGAGTATGTATGTATTTAGAAATATATAAGTATGTTTATCAGTTGTCTGGTTTCCATAGTACAAGCTCTGCTTAGTTTGGGATCAGATAGCGTTGTGTGGGTTGTCCCAAGATATTATTATTATATTATTATTGCCAGGCTACTAACACTAAAATATAACAATGGCCCAAACTATGGGAAAACAAAACTATGCGTACACCATAACATACGTATCTCATTAGAGATTTTAGTAAGCTATAACATTTTATGGCGTAACCACCATAAGCGTCACATAAAGCAGCATAATACCATAATGCCTTTATAAGTTTACACACACACACACACACACATCTCCTAAATCTCATTCTTACACACTGTTTGTGCAAACAGATGACCCGTCTTGTGGACAGTTCGTTGCTTGTGGCAAAGCTCGTTAGGTGCAACACACAAGCGTACTTATTCCTAGAGAAATCCTGCAGATATTGTCAGCCAAGGAATTAGAAGGTATTTCGGAATGTTCAGATGTGGCAATTTTATTTATTTATTTTATAATTTATGTACACACTGTAAAAACAATCAGAAATAGCATAATACAATTCAGTACAAAGGTACTGCTTATTTCTAAAGAAATTTCTGCCAGCAGACCTGCAAAAGGAAAAGTGTAGAAGAAAAATGTAGACTTATAGTGTGCCAGAGTTAAAAGAAAGTAATAAACATGCTAGCGTCTTAAACTAAGAAATATATGTATATATACATACAAATATCTAAATATGTACTTATATAAATACATAATGCTTATTCTTATAAATAAATACATATTAATACATAAATATTTAAAACGTACCCATTAAAAGGAAAGGTAATGCTCTTTTACACGTTTCTTAAAGAGAGAAATAGTTTTTTCGCGTATGCTAGGCGGAAGTGAGTTCCACAATCTTACAACATGAATAGAGAAGGAATAAGAATAATAGTCGGTTTTATGAAGAAGGAATTTAAGGAGGGATCTAAGATGCGACCTGCATGGTGCATCGTTAGTACGAGCGTAAGAAAACCGCTCTCGCAGGTAAGGAGGATAAAATGGGTTATATAAGATGTTGAAAAGGAGACAGAGAGTGCGAGTGTTCCTGCGAAGTCGGATTGGGAGCCACTTCAGTTCTTTGCGAAGGTGGTAGACATGATCATACTTTCGGAGACCAAAAACAAAACGAATACACAGGTTTTATTCTTCAGCTTCACATTACATCTACCTACCTCTATAGTCTGGCTATCTATACTAATATTATAAAGCTAAAGAGTTTGTTTGTTTGTTTGAACGCGGTAATCTCAGGAACTACTGATCCGAATTGAAAAATTCTTTCACTGTTAGATAGCCCTTTTATCGAGAAAGGCTATAGGCTATATAACATTACGCTACGACCAATAGGAGCGGTGCAGCAATGAGAAATGTTGCAAAAACGGGGAAAAATTACGCAGACGAAGTTGCGCGGGACAGCTAGTACCATATAAAGTGACAGCAATTTCAAATGCCGAATCGAATCACCGTGCTGTGTAATAATAAGTTTTATATTCTCTTTGATGCCGCAAACTTTTTTGATACTAATTTTTATTTTTTTTTCTTAAAGACGACACCCGCATTAGGGTACAATACGGCTTGTACCCTAACGCGGGGGACTTCACAAACATTCAATTAACGGACACAAAGTACACCAAGACTCTTAGAGAATTTATATAGGGAGATGCCTTGCCGCGTATTCCCCTCTCGCCAAGGTACATGACACATTTTGTCTTGACAGTTTATAAAAACCAGTTCGCGTGATCGTTCGCTCAGTCCATCCGTGCGCCTATCGCTAAAACGAGCTCCCGTAAATATGATAAAATGGTTTGTTAAGCAGTTTTAACGTGTAAAAGGCGCTCAAACACCTCAAATTATATCAAAGATGGTATTTCTTTTCACATGTAAGTATTTTTTTGCTATTTATTGCTTTAAAACAATAATTTTCATAACCATGTTAGCGACAGTTTGACGATATGAGAGTTTCGTGGTACCGAGGCAGATTACCGTGACTCGACTAGAGATGTGTACAAGGTGCGAACGAATGATTGAATGACTTACTTTACTTAAGTATTTATCGAGTTAAAATAGTGAAATTAGTAAATATAGAAATGATTTATTGTCACTAATTTTAATCTAGTAAGGACTAAAACGTTATAAGTATTAATGACATTATTATTCAACGTAAAAATGCTAAAAAACATGTCATTTTCAAAATTAAATAAATGTTATGTAGCTCCACAGAATGTCAACGTTAAGTAACAGTATTCATACTGTTGCGTTTCCTTCGGTGAGTGTGGAGCATCAGGGGCACTATTCCCCCACTCGACGCCCCCCTTATTTTTTCCCTATTTTTCCTTTTACTTTAAGAGAGAGCGGCGATTACCATTTAACATCAGGTGGGGCGCATGCTCGACAGCCACCGTTCATGTGTTATGTATAAATAATAAAAAACTTTTTTTGCAGCTTTCCTAAAATAGTATTTATAAGAAAGAAGTGGAGAATAGAATTTTGCCAAAGTGATAGCACTTGGAACCCAATTCGAACGAGTGTGATTTGTTCTAAACATTTTGAACCAGGTAGCTATCGTATACTTCTAACAATCGAAGGAAGTTGAATGAGACTGCTGTGCCAACGCTACATATTTGTAATTGTTCAAAAAATACTGAAGCCATCAATTTCTGCAAAATTTATTGTGGCAACCGTTTTAGAGAACTATATAGGGAAATCAATATTCCCAGAAATAAAAAGACATGTCTTTGATCATGATGTCATCAATCATAATGTAGAGCTGGGAATATTGGTGATGCAAAAATATACTGATACTACGATATCTATTTTGATGAAAAAGGCTGACCCTAAAAAATGTATACGGCATATATTTAACAAACTTATACATTTTAAAAATCAATGAACTATTGATGATTATGATTAATAAAGCTTATAAAAAATAAAAAAAGACGTTTTAATATTCCCCTCATTCCACCAATTAAATAGCTGTAAGACCGTTGTGCGATGAGTTCCAAATAAAAATGAGATCAGCTCGCCCATTGTTTTCAATATTAATATATTTGCAACTTAAACAACGCCATCTGACCGCAAACTAGGCAGAGCCTGTACAATGGCATCCAGACAGTTGATAGGTACCTAAGTATATATACAGTTCTAAGTACATATTATAGATAAATTAGGTAATTAGGTAAGTTTTATCCTGGATGGGATAGAACCAACCACCTCTGGTTTAGAAGTCAGGGTCACTAACCAATAAGCCAACAGGCCAGTCAAATCAATATCAAAATTAGGTAAAAATACAGTTAATTATCTATTAATATACTAAACAAATAATACTAATATCATTACTGTAATTATTATTTTAAGATGGTCAAGTCTCGATAAATGTGCTTCAAACTAAGAACATGTCAACACGACAGTGTTCCCTTCATGCAAATAATGGACTTTATTATAATGTAAAATTATAATATAAAATAACTTAAGAAGAAACGAAACAAGCTGGTATTTATTTAATCTCCAATATAAAATATGAAGTAATATTTCTACTTTAAAACTCATTCCATTCATTCATTCTTTAGCACAGTAGTTTTGTGTCCCGTCTCTAGCGTTATACATTAGTTTACGTAAAGTCAACCGTGTAATAACAGAAACTTTTATAGTAATGTGAGTGATTTATGTTTGTGATACGATTTTGGTTTAGTGTGCATTTGACAGTACACAAAGTTTAATGTCATTAATGTGCGTAATTATGTTGTTGTGTGCTGTATGTGTCTACCTCGCCTCCCTCCGAAAACGGCAGACAAATTGCTTCGCGCTCGGTAGGTAGATGCCATATCCCGTGGTTAAATGATCTAAGCCAAGACTCGAAACAACAGTTTGTGGATCACACAAGTGGTGTCCCGTGTGGGAATCGATTCTACAACCTGCGTAGCAGTCGGACACACACCCACCGCGCCCCAGAGGCCGCCAACTAATGAAAAATTGCCGTTGTTGTTATCATTGTAACATAAGAATAAACTTTCATTTTATTTTATCATATAAGTCTCCAAATTTCAAAATGAATGGAAGTCTTGTCGGCGGTATACTGTCCAGCCTACTAGTCAGCGAGTTAGAGTACTTAAGCAAACCCTGCCTAAAGACGCCGAAGCTTTCGCCCGCGCCACTGCCCGCGTGGAGCTTGTTGCATCATAAAAACTTTGGAGCCCTTTTTCATCCCCTAAAGGTTCATTTCCGAGCATCGCGAGCCGCTCGCGGCTTACGACAAGCGGCTGACGCTCGCGGCCGATGCGACAATATTCACAGTGCGCGCAGGCCTACGACAGTCGTCGGCCGCGCGCGTCTGTCATTTACCTCAGCCGCTTGTCGTAAGCCGCGAGCGGCTCGCGATCGGTCGCGATGCACGGGAATGAACCTTTAGGAGCTTGAAAAATAAAATTTCGCTAATAGCGGATGCTTACGTCATAATAACTATATGCGTGTGAAATTTATACAAAGTAAAGGATGCATTTTATTAAAACAGAAGAACTCTTAATCAATTCTTAAACAAGTATTTACGAACGTTCGTCAATAAATACTAAAAAAATATGACATCTTATTTTACACAATATTTTCCAGAATAAATTCAAATATATTTCGAGAGCTTTCACAAGTGATCCACTTGCTTCAGTAACAGGATTGTGTTTCAAGTAAGAGTGTTGCCACTTGTGAAACCGCGCCTCTGAGGTCTACTTGTTAACTTTATAAGTATCATAACAACTACAACTTTTGAAAAAAGTATAAATAATCCTCTTATGTTTGCTTTCAATGGATTTGTGACAGTGGTCCCGGCCTTATACACAGCGAGAATTGTAGTACGTGGGTAGACATTAGGTTGTTGTGACATTTCTATATTATTTAAGTAATAGATTTTATAAACAAAACTTACAAAGTTGAGTTTTGAAAATAAAATCAGTGTAGAAACTAGAGGAATGCTATAAAAAATTATGCAAATGAATGCTTCGGCTTTTAAAGAAAAGAAAGGAAATGGCATTTTTTCGGCAAATCAATACAATTGAATAAATGTTGAACGCCAGGGTGGCTATTAGCGGCTAAATATTCGAATCAACATTATGGCAATCAATCATATGAACGCGAATACCTCGAGCAAGGTAAAGTCCGTCAACAGTTCTAATAATTATAATACAGAAATGCCACTGCATCACTGACACTATAACAACAATAACACTTTGCACATACGACTATAAAACTAGCGACAAGTTTATCGGAAGACGTGTTATCGACTCGACCGCTCGATCAAAGACTGTCGAATGAGACTGACTACCACGCTCCCGCCACCTTAAATGTAAGCGTCAATCGAATGTCACGCCATCATGGCAGCCATGTTTAGAATGAGTCAATAGACTTCCTATTTAATCAAAACAGATGTTAGGTCGACGGAAATCAATTATCAATTTAATAAATTCTCCGACATATACTAATATAACTAATTATTATTAAACTAATTTTAAAGGTGGATTTATGTTCAATCATCTCGTTTAATCTAAAAACCAACATATATATTTTTTGTTCTGTACCTATTACGTATTAATAAAATAATAATAAATTTAAAATTTTGGTTTGATCAGCTAGTACTCACCTTTCTATTTTTAAACGTATCCCAAATTACACATTAAGTAACACTAAAGGCTCGAGGGTCAAAGACTTCGACACTTTCTTACCCTACTTGTGCCTCGACAATCCCTTTATACCTCTTACCGTCCACTTTGACTTTGCGATTAACGCCACAAAGGCGGCCATTATCGGCGTCAGATGCGACCGCACACGTGCAACGTTTTAAATACGGCTTTATTTATTGAAAGCTTATGGATTTTATAGAATATTTATAAATTATTAATTTTAAAGCCCTTTTGGGGTAGGCACGTACGTTTTTTTTTCGCGTGGCGAGGACCAACGCCGTTGTTAAATTTGATATACGGCAGAAACAATACACTACGGTAAATTTGTTAAACACTGTGGCCTGAGGATCCTGACATTATTCCGTAGAACAATTTTGCCGCGCGGCCAATAACTTTTAAAGTGTGATTATTATGGCCTGCTATGGCATTTTTTCTAAGGTTTAATTATAAATTAGTTGTTGGCCTAGTAGTTAGTGACCCTGACTGCTAAGCCGAAGGTCGTGGGTTCGATCCCAACCCAGGATAAAACTTTGTGTGGTGAGCACCATGGTTTAATATGTGTCTGGGTGATATTTATCTTTTATAAGTAGGTATGTATTTAGAAATATATAAGTATGTTTATCAGTTGTCTGGTTTCCAAACAAACTCAGCTTAGTTTGGGATCAGATGAGGGTGTGTGAATTGTCCCAAGATATTATTATTATATGTTCAAATCAGCTTACTTTTAAATTTCGTTTTTATGTTGAATAAAAAATAATTTTAATAACTGATAAGGATATTGATGAAAATACTTTCACATTATTTCGTAATGAGTTCCTGATACTGAGCATGGTTTTTGGAGTTATTAATAAGCTTGCACCTATTACCATTTCTCGGAAATTATTTCCAGTATAAAGTTCATCACGTGTTCTCGTAATTGAATTGCTATTTAAGGAACATAGAATATTGTACCTACGTGAAACTAGACCTCATGAATATGACAGTTTGCACTTATAGTGGATTAATATGCCATAGGTATACGTAATATGCCATATAGGTGTAAAAGAAAGGTATCTATACTAATATTATAGAGTTGAAGAGTTTGTTTGTTTAAACGCAGTAATCTCAGAAACTACCGATCCGAATCCAAAAAATATTTTTCTCTTGGGTAGTCCATTTATCGAGGAAGGCTATAGGCGATATAACATTACGCTACGACCAACAGGAGTGGAGCAACAATGAAAAATGTTGCAAAAACTTTTTCTATTCGGACCAGTAGTTCCTGATATTATCGCGCTCAAATAAACAAACAAACTCTTCAGCTTTATAATATTAATATAGATTTATCTTAACGCTATGGTAGTATCATTGATGGCGCTAAGATATCAATGTACATAGTTGGTTTTAGATACAGTAGATTTCGCACCACTTATGGTTGCAATAACCTATTGTATTGCTGAAGTTTGAAAAAAGAGAAAACACATAATCTATGCCAAAATTAAGCAATCGAATATGTCGCCACAGAAGTCGCAAGCTGGCAACAGATGCAGATATGTTTTTTGTTAAAGCATAAATACATGATGTACCTAGTACATTCGAGAGTCACTAAAACTAATAGTTGTAACTGTGCCCGAAAACTTAATGCTATTAGAGGACAACTTGTGTTCTACGGCAGTATGCCAAGAGCTCTTTGTGTCTAGGAGTACTGCTAACACGAGATTGTATAACTCTTTATTATAGAGTGGTTTAATTGAGGTAGGTATTACACCAAAACATTACGGTTTTGGTGTATGTTTGTGTATTTGTTTTATTATTATTTTTTAAACTTTCGCGATGTTTACACATATTAGAATACTAGCGGACTCACGCAATTTTGCCTGCGTCATTTTTTCCGTTTTTGCAACATTTTTCATTGCATGATGTTATATAGCCTATAGCCTTCCTCGATAAATAGGCTGACCAACAGTAAAACTCAAAATTCTCACTAAATTTTTCAATTCGCACTAGTAGTTCCTGAGATTATCGCGTTCAAACAAACAAACAAACTCTTCAGCTTTATAATATTAGTATAGATTAACGGGAATTAATCGCGTGAAATATTTAAACGTACGAACCGTGAGTCGATTCGTGACCACGATTGGTGCTATTCGATCGAAACGTTGGGTAAATAAAAGGTTAGTACCTTTAAATATTTCACGCGATTAAGTGCCGATAATATTCTAATATGTTTTTTTTTTCTTTAACCCACAGATGCCGATTGAGCAAAGGCCTTCCCTCAATTATTACCACTCCTGATGATCCTGGGCCACAATCATCCATTTGGTCCCGGCTGCTTGGGTAGTACCTAGTAGGCTGGCCCACCACTCAGGAACCTTTTTTCCCCCATCGGTTTTCGGTTCTTCGAGCGATGTGGCTTACCCATTGCCATTTCAGCTTGCTAATTTTCAGCGCTATTTGACTTCGTCTGCGGATTTCTTCATTCAATGGTTGTGGTTTACTGGTTTTTGGACTGATGATAATTTACACTCAGTAGTTTTGTGTGTGGATTAGAGTAGTATTGATAAATTTGCTACTTATTTCTAAATAGGTATAACAATAAAACCTACTATGTTCTTGCAAGTATTCCGTTTGAATATTTTTTCCCTTGTCTCAAACGTTTCCAGTTATAAATGCGTTTTTGTTTCTGGGCGGTAAGTATAATCAAAAGAAAAGTATATATCATAACCCTCCAATAAAAACCCGTGCATATTCGAAAACAGGTAGGAAACATTTTCCTTTTGACACGGTTGTTGGGTATTCGTAAGAAATAATTATCAAATGTACCGCCATTAGAAATAATATACAGTTTAGCAAAACCACCGCTTGTGTATCATTCACGCTAAACGTAACTGAGTGCTCTTTTTTTTAAGGCATTAGGTTACATGTCCTGTGTCGCGGGGGACTTTACAAACATTCAATTCACGGACACAAAGTACACCCAGACTCGAAACAACAATTTATGGATCACACAAAGTGGTATCCCGTGTGAGAATCTAACCCACGACCTCTTGCGTAGCAATCGGACACACTCCGACCGCGCCACAGAGGCCGCCCTTAACAAAATTAAGAAAAACATGACTATACAAGAGAAACTCAATATATTTCGCAAAGCATATCAAATAACACTTACTGAATTACACCAGCTGGACAAAAATCGCTGCCAATATCCCTGTATGTCATTCAACTTAACATTCTCTATTTTTGTAACGAACCACTGCGTTTGGACCAATTTTAATTTTCACATCTGAAACAGTTTCAGAGACCTTCGACTGTGACTGATGGACAGGTGGACAGGCAGCGCAGTGATTGCATACGTGTGTCCCTATTTCCCCAATGTACTTTGAGAATATGCTAACTATAGCGATCCTATAGAGAGGAACAGCGCGACATAGTCCATTTTCATTTATCAACCGACTTCAAAAGGGAGGAGGTTCTCAATTTGACTGTATTTTTTTTTATAATAAGTTTAGGACGAGGGAACTCTTCAAAGGCACACCTATAGTAATTTGAGTATAATAATAGGTACAAGAACAAAAAATAATTAAATATTTTGAAGTTGGTGCCTAAAACTAACGTAATGTCGGACCAATAATCCTACATTGCTAGTTATCTTTAAAAAACACACACAAAATGTTACAAATATATGCTGAAGACACTTTAAAAGCTTTCTACATTTAAAGTCTAACCACATTTACCTTCGATAGCCATACATACGAGGGCACTTAAAATGAACTAGTGGTGGTATATACCTACAAGCTACGAGTATAATTAATATACGGGAAAATAGAAATTTTGCGTTTTTAAGGTTAGCTAGGGAAATGTAGAACTTGCCTCTGTGGCGCGGTAGGAGTGTGTCCGACTGCAACGCAAGAGGTTGTGGGTTCGATTCACACACAGGACACCACTTTGTGTGATCCAAAAATTGTTGTTCCGAGTTTGGGTGTACTTTGTGTACGTGACTTGTATGTTTGTAAAGTCCCCCGCGATACAGGGATTGTAACCGTGCGGGAGTCGTCTTTTAAAAAAAAAGTTTTTCCTTGCATACAATTTATCTTCGGGATTAGGCAAACTCTTAATAGTTTGCCTGACCCTGAAGACAAATATTTTTTTTTTAGGGTTCCGTACCCAAAGGAAGGAAGGAAAACGGGACCCTTTGACTAAGACTTCGCTGTCCGTCTGTCCGCCTGTCACCATTTGTATCTCATGAACCGTGATAGTTAGACAGTTGAAATTTTCACAAATGATGTATTTCTATTGCCGCTATAACAGCAAATACTAAAAAACAGAATAAAATAAATATCTAAGGGGCATACAAATAACGTGATTTTTGCTTTTTTTTTCTTTGATATTCATAACGGCAACAGGTAGATGCTTGAAATAATAACAGAATGTATATTTATATTATTCACTTTAAAAGTAAATAATTAAATTAAATTAATATTAAAGGGGGGCTCCTATACAACAGACATGATTTTTTTGCCGTTTTTTTAACGTTAGTTCCAATTGTATCGCATGTCATGTCGCTGCAATCGGCATTCACTGTTGCTAAGCAACCAATCAATAACGTGACTTTTTTTAGACACTTTTTCGTACTCGGTCATCGATTTATAAGACGTTATCACGTCAAAAATATAACCAAAGCAAGCTTAAAATGCTTACCTTATAATGAACATTCTGCGAAAATGTATTACCTTATCTGCCGTATCACGGGACGCTTGGGATCTTCGTAATGTTGACTCCTGGTAAAATATGATGCCACACCTGCAACGATCATATTAAAAATATATTTTTATATATAATACCTGATGGTACATCGCTCTGTGTAAACCACCTCTCATTTTCCGTGCTCCGGGAAAATGAAATGTTTCGCAACACTACAGCGGACTGAAATATGACACTTTACCTGTAACATGACTATCCCATTTAAGTTCTTCTAGACTCCTGCAATAAATTGTCTATTAGGTTCAATTAGCCCGAGAACACGTAGATAATTTAGTTATTTAAATAGCAAATGTATTAAATTTTAACATATATATCTTTATCATAAAGTTAGTTCGCATGTGATAAATATAATGAATATTTTAAAGTAGTTATTTATTATAAAATAGATTCATTCTGATAGGTTTGTCCTTAGCCTTCGCTTATGGGAGTTTCTTTGTGCGTTATGTTTTTGGTACTGTATGTATTGTAATAAATATTATTGGGAGACTATTATTCCGTTAGTCTTTAGCAGAAGCGTAGGTATGTTTTAGTGGGTCTTATGCAAGTAAATGAGAGCACGAACAATATTCGTATAACAAGGTTTATTATTGGTCTTGAGTTACATGTCAGGGTATTTTACACTTGTTATTTTAACCGTCGACCACGGAGTGAAGCCAATGTCGGCAACGGTCTGCCGCTGATTGTTAGTTTGGATCCAAAGGCACAGGACTGTCGAAGTCTGAGTCTGCAAAGAAGACATATCAAACAGAGTAACCGTTTCACAACACTGTACTTATAGAGACCACAGTCAGGCCTACTTTTCTCCCAGCACCTCAACTATTTTCAACCGTTCTCCAACTCCAATTATTCTGACATCATGGCATTCCTTTTTCCATGGTATAATAATTATTATTATACCATGCCTTTTTCGACAATGTCAAACCAAACCATTGACGTATAGACATGGATTATCAATCAAAAAGTAAATATTGACTGCAAAGCATGAAAGGGAGAAAAAACTCGTGCAGCCTTTGGTAGATCCACGAAGTAGCGATATCTCTTTCTAGAGAGTGGTCAATTTTGTGCGGTTATGGCGTAGTCCGGTCTTCGTCAATGAACCAAACATATGTTACCAGCCAGCTCTGCCATTAAGCATAGCTGCAAGTTAGAGTAACAACCTCTTTTCTCTTATTTTAGATTAATTCCCACAAAGTATAAAACTTTGTGTGATGAACATGATGGTTTATTCTGTGTCTGGGTGTTATTTATCTATAATATGTATGTATTTAGAAACATGTAAGTATGTTTATCAGTTGTCTGGTTGCCATAGTACAAGCTCTGCTTAGTTTGGGATCAGATGACGTTGCGTGAGTTGTCCCAAGATATTATTATTATTATATGTTATTATATATTTTTCAATTCCATTAACAAAACATGACAAAATATGCCTGCCGCACACAATGTAGGGTATTTCTATATAAGACATTCCAAATAACCTTTATTTTTCTATCTCGTAGCCAATAGAACAAAATCACAACTACGAAATCCCGCAGGCTGCGGTTTTGTAGATATCCTCTACCGAAAATTGATTTTCAGATACCACAAATAAGCCTCGTGTATTATTGTGGGTACTACAGCTATTTGTAGGTCTCATCGCCTGTCTCTTTCTGTATTTTTCACGAACCTCTCGTATAGTAAAGTCTCGGTTTTTCTATTGGTAATAGAAGCGGGTGATTTTTATACCCTACTGTACCGTGGAGGGTTTTATCTGTAGCAAACTCATATATTGGATAAGTACTTAAATGAGGAATCGAATCAAAAATGCCTTATATTCGATAGTGGATGTGATGTATTTAAGTAGGTATTAGAAACAACTACCTACGTCGATTTAACATCGTCCGATAAATACCACCTTGACGATTCACTTTTATTAATTTTATTAATGACACTGTGCGTCCAGCTGAGCCACTAATAGCCACCATAGCCAGTTATTAACTTGTTTCGTTTCGTCATTTCGTAAACTCGGCCCAGTCCGCCCTCGGCACGGCATGGTATAAATCATCCGTGCATACACGGCCCATATAAAGGCCGGCGGGTCATCAGTAATGAGGGGCATTGAAGTCCGCCCTGACTCGGCCTACTTTCGATTCATTTATGACTATATTCTGACCTCTTGATGGATGGGAACTAATTTATTCGTGACGCTGTGGCGCGCGATAAAGTTGGATTAGAAAGGTTTTTGTGCGAGTTGAAATAGCGAGTAAAGGATGAGTTAGCGTTGTTTCGCAGTTTTTTGTTGTTAACGTTTTGCATAGTACAAGGATAATATAATATCTATACTAATATTATAAAGTTGAAAAGTTTGTTCGTTTGTTTGAACGTGATAATCTCAAGAATTGCTAGTTCGAGATGAAAAATGATTTTACTGTTGGATAGCCCATTTATCGAGGAAGGCTATAAGCTATATAACATCACGCTACGACCAATAGGAGCAGAGTAGCAATGAATAAAGTAGCACAAACAGGAATAATTGACGAATACGAAGTTGCGCGGGTAATTCACTAAAAATTATACAAATTCCTATTAGGTGGATATAATATAGGAATTTGCACATTTTTTTTCTTATACATATGCTATTATATAATATTCAATATGCTATTGACTATCATATACAATTTCCCATCAATGTTAATAAGGAATTGTCCTCGTGTTAAGGTTTTCAATTCTTGAAAAATCATCAAACAATCTGAATTTCTTTTGGGAGGATTCCAGATATGTACTTCTCAGCGTCTAGCCTTAAAAGTCAGGTGTGACTGAGTGAATTCAAGAGTCAGGACTCTCTTTTTTGTAGATGAGTACAGTATGACATTCTGCTCTATCCAACAATCGTGTTTTACAAAACCGCACTGGACGGGACGAGCGCCAAACAGCACCAAAAGGTTAGGTTATACAAAGTAGATGTTTTTTTAAGTATAAAGAGCGACTATAAATTCCTAAATCAGTGAGCAGATGGACGAACATCTGCGACCTGGAAAGATTAAAAAACGCTGACCGGAATGAAGATTAATACTGAACCGGCAACGCTAACCGCTGAACGCCAGCAGTAAGTAAGTCTTGAATTATGGTACGCATATATTTTAAATGGAAATGTTTTAAACATTTAGCTGTTTCAGATTCGAGGTATATGAAGTTTGGAGGCATCATAGTATTATCTACCATTTTGTATATTGTTGTAATTAAAAAACGCCTTTAAATATCACTTAGGTATAAATAAAAAAATGTTCCTGTACCTACCTAAATGATCCATTTGTTTTGAATGATCTTCTACATAGATTATTTTTATCCAAATGACTTATACAGAAGGTCATTTCGATTATCATAAGTGAAGGATCATCTCGGACCTCAATAAATATGCGTAGGATTACAAAGAAATAAACAGATTTATTCGAACTATTACAAACGTCCGCACTGTTCAATACGCGAATACAATTTGTCAGCCATCTTTCTATTCCCTTTCCATGTCAGAGTGACATCCGCATGACAATTGTCAACGTCATGTGTTGTTACTACCGACATTTACATTTTGAATATCAACCGTCTAACAGCCGGTCTCAATAACCTACCTATCGATGGATTTGGCTACTAGAGGTAGAATTTTGACATATTTTGAATGAAGCTTATGTCAGTACCACTAGTAGCCAAATCCATCGACAGTTAGATTATTGAGACCGGCCGTTAATCAAATCTCAATAACGTTTTTAAATTATGATTGAGTTCAATTCTGATGAAAATAGAATACATTAAATAACATATTGGATAAGATTGAGTCTAACATAAGTAAGGCAATAAGTAACTGATTATTTGCCTTGTCAAAGATCGTTTTTTATGGGTCAGCTTGATTCGTAACTACAAACGAAAAAACAAATACTTATTACCTACATATTGTATAGGTACACAATCGTTAAGGGAAACCTAACCTTTTGCTCTACAAAGAATGATCAAATATTCCGTTGCGTGCGAGCAAGGAATCGTTCATATTTCACTTTCTTTACTATTTTAGTGGCTGTAGTCAAGTTAGTGGGTATTTATTATGCTGGTTTCAAAACGTTGACATTGTGCTACCAGTTATTGAAGAAAACTCAACAAATCGTCAAACGAAATACTGCTTTATAAAAAAATTATATACCTACCTAACATGCCTAATTTACTAAAAAGCTAATAAATCATACAGGTTGTTTCGTAAACGTATTTCATTAACGTGTCGGCGCAATAATTCTTAGTGAATGAATATAGATGATGACAGGTCTAGTAAATAAATAAATTACTAAGCACTATTTGTTCTGTTTCGGAATTGTGGGAAAAAAATTGGGAGCCGGCTTCATTTCATCAAACTGAGCTTTTTGGCTAAAGAAGTAACTAAAACCAGCTTTAGCCCGCGACATGGCCCTCACGACAATTGGGAGTTTTAAGTGTTTTGAAGTGTTTTCCTTGCTTATGTTTGGCATTCTACGGTTAACACTGAAAATCAACGCTGTGGTGTGGTTCTGCGCAACGCGAAATGCTGAGTGTGTACCTATCTGTTGCAGACTATCTACCTTATGTATATACTGTATGTTGTATTTGTGACAAATACATATATTTATTTTTCTTCTATTCTTCATGTATAAATTACCACATTAAAATAACTTGTTCTTGAGTTCTCGTGAGAATTACTTACTGGTATATTTTATATGTTGTGACGCCAACACAGTACGAGTTTTGATGAGCTACAGTGACAACCCTAGATCGCATAGTGCGGTCTAGCATGCAAGCTGGGCGTAGTTAATTACTACAGTGCAATTAGGTACTGCTAGTGACCACATTATATGCGTTATGTAGATTGCATCCTAGTTATTATTTTTTTTCTTTCAAAAATGCAATTATTGTATTAATAAAGTAATTGGCATGAAATTCCTATAGAAATACTATAATATTCAGCCTGCGACATCATAATCTGTTAAAATGCTCTCTGTAAATACCTCTTTTTTATCGGATAGAAAAAAAAGAAGTTTAGTAACATAGTCCCGGATAGATGGTTTGATTCCAGCCGCCGTTTGGCATACAGACGTCTCAGGTTCGATTCCTGGGTCTGAACTTCATTTTTTTTCCTTTAAAAAATTCAATTATTGCATCCAGGTTGTTAACATTTTTTCGTTACTTTTGTCTGCGCCCATCACGGTATAACTAACCACTCACCCGTTCACTCGATTACAAATTAGACTGAAGAGTCATGCAAGTAGGTACTTACTTAGGCTATCTACTGTTAAGTCAGCTACTAGTACTATGTAATCTGCCTCGAATTGACTGCCTCTGTGGCGCAGTGGGAGTGTGTCCGACTGCTACGGAAGAGGTCGTGGGTTCGATTCCCACACGAGACACCACTTTGTGTGATTCACAAATTGTTGTTTCGAGTCTGGGTGTACTTGTATGACTTGTATGTTTGTAAAATCCCCCGCGATCCAGGGCTTGTACACTAATGCGGGAGTCGTCTTTGAAAAAAAAAATCTATCCTTTAGTTTTCTTCATTCAACAAAATGCAAGTGTTAACTATGAATCCCTTAATAATTTCAGCTGATTACCATTACTGTTTGATTAATGTATTCGCAATATGATATTGGTACAAAGTACCTTTAGATATAATATTACAATGGAAAACAAATTATCGCTCGATCAAAGGAAAACTTATAGAAACACCCGCATAGATTAACAATAAATACTTCGGTATATTTGACCTCGGCCGTGAACTTGTAATAACGACGTCAAACACCCAACTGAATGATTGAAACTTCAATATCTCGTCCTTCATGTGCCATTTTACTACTGTATTTTAGCATAATGATAATAATATTTGTATGCAATATACAATATGAAAATATATAATACGGGTCTTAATCGTGTTAATCATTTAAGGTGAAATACCTACTACCGGGAGTGTGACCACGGCCGTTGCAATATGGTCGAAACGTAGGGCAATAAACAAGGTATTTCACCTTAAATTATTCACGCGATTAAGACCCGTAATATATTACATATATATATATATTTATATAATGTGTCCAATCGCGAAAGTTTATCAACATTTATTGCTATATTCATTTTTATCTATACTATCTATACTAATATTATAAAGCGGAAGAGTTTGTTTGTTTGTTTAAACGCGCTAATCTCAGGAACTACTGGTCCGATTTGAAAATTTTTTTTGTTGGATAGCCCATTTATCGAGGAAGGCTATAGGCTATATAACATTGCGCTACGACTAATAGTAGTGGAGCAGCGACGAGAAATGTTGCAAAAACGGGAAAAATTCACGCATACGAAGTTGCGCGGGATAGCTAGTAATTTATACATGAATCCCTACAGATCTATGAAAGACATAGCGCGCACTGTAAAGAAAAAACTCTGAGTTTTATTTTTGCAATTAGTAATTATTATTTGTAAATGTCTTTTACTGAAAATAAAACGCGAGATTTCGCAATACTGATTGTAAATACAGCAAAAATGCCTCAGAGACGAAAATCAACAATTTCCAACTTGTGTGGAACTACGACTTCGTTTCCTGTTTGGAACAAATAAAGAAATTCGTTCACACATTAGTGCCTTTGTTTTTTCTACAAAATATCATTCATAAAACGTTTCTACTGCTGAGATGTAGACTTCTTCTATAAAAACGATCGGAAATCCGCCCCGCGATTTTTAATGCGGATTGGTGAATATCACATGTCTTCGAAGTTCTAAGACGAATCGCTTTCCTCATTATATTTTCCTTAACCATTATCGAGCAGCGGTGTAAAAACATAAAACAAAATAATTATGTGCCTTTTATCTCAATTATTCGCTAAAAAAGAGAGTCACGTTTGTCTTAAAAGAGATGAAATATTAAAATCCATAAATAATGTTACTTATTTTACTTATCTACGAGTATCTTTCTTAAGTAAACTCCAGCTAATCGAATGTCAATATTACAATTAGATAAATGACTACTATTGAAAATTGATGGCATAGGCTCGTTATAGCGATCACGACCCGTCCTGTACTGTGAACTACCATTAATAACTCCAGCTACACCATTAGGCTATCGGGTGTTCAACAAATTTCATAATAAATCATCATTTTTCATCACGCCTTTCCTAACTAGGGTTGTCAAAAATATCTGACGAAATAAGTATTGACAAAATCCATTATGATTATTAATGAAATTAATTTTAAAATGAAAGTAATCAATTTAGACATTTAATATTATGGACGATGACATATTTTTATTATTTCTACAGTTTTACGATTTTAGAAATAAAAATATATATATATTTCTTTTGGATAAAGAGATACTCCTTTAGAAGTCCATAATCTTTTGTTAAAATATAAAAACTAGTTGAAGTTAATATTGTCTATGAGAAATTACCTAAGCGTGAGTCCTTTTTAAGCTTGGATACCCTTATAAATTCTGATAAATGATGGCTCAGACCTCGGAGGCCATTAAGTTCGGTAAAATAAAATAAAAAAGATATACAGTCTCCACTATAACAAAACAGTGACAAATTGCGCTTCTTCGTCTCTTCCGGACAGAGCTATTATTCTTGATTGCACGCCGTCTCACTTTTATTTTCACCATTATGTAGTTTAATTAGTATTTATATTTATTTTGTGATATTACACATTGAGCGAGAAATCACTACTCTATTTAAGTATCCACGCGCTCGTCATACTTCTAGTACCGTTTTAATGCCGTGTGGTACCGGCTTAAGAATAGTACCACCCCATCTCTTCCAGTGGATATCGTCAAGACGACTAAGAAATTTCACATCGGAGGACGGTCAGCAGCGTCCTTTGTGTTCTTTAAAGCCTTACTGCGATCGCCCACCCGCTTATGGCAATAACCCTAGGATCTATAATAAGTAGGTTCTACTGGGGAGACCCGTGCCCAGCAGTGGGACATCATATAGGTTGATATTATAGGCTTACATTGTAGTTCCAAAAATGGGTGACCGTTTTCGAAAACGCGTAGTTGGCTATTCTGCGAAGAGTTAGGTGAACATTGTATTAGACCAAGGTAATGGATTTATAATTGTATTTATCTGATGAGAAAGTAAATAAACATCAAGGTATTAATCGCAAGTAAAACCTTATGTCACCTCATCAATATTTTTGACGAGGAGAAGAACAATAATATTTTGTGTAACGTGCAACCGACGGAAAGAACTTCCACCTATCTACGTCTATCTATCCTACTATTATCTTACGTCCAATATTGATACGGGTACACAATATTTGTGGTTCCAGCAGAATATTCTCTCAGGCATACAGTGAGCCCTATCAGTGGATTACCCACATAGCTTTTATTCCGATACACACATTTCACATTCGCAGCAGATACGTAATGCATTCTATGAAACAAATGAAACGTATTGATCTCCTGAGAGATATTCGAGGAAAACTATTCGAGTATAATATTGTCAATTTCATAGAACTGCATACGCGTCCACTTAGGAGAAATTGTGTTTCTCTAGTGTATACTACTGGGAAATTTGCACTCTAAACGTATATAATAAAGTGCTAGAAGTACTGGAGTTGAATATCTTGTTTTCCAAGAACTGTAGCAAACAGAAATTGGATTTTTAGTTTGTGTTTTCCTAACAAATGTAAGTTACATTATATTTCTCCGAAATAAGATAACAGGGTTTATTAGTAATACAGTATTTGTTGATATCCATATTTTTCTGACATCTTAAGGGCTCATTCTAAATGAATCCTAACGCTGTCAGAAAAATATGGATAACAACATATATATCGTCAGGTTTTTTCATGATGCCGAAAGGCTTTAGAACATTTGCAGCCGGACCAGTGTCCAGTCCGGTGACAATATTCCATCCGGCGTCCGGTGAACAAACCGGACGTCTAAAAGCCCTAATTGGGTAGGGTTAATCGTATTGTTGTCCGTGATTTGTATGCAAAGTCCACCGCGACACAAAGCTTGTACATAGCCTAGCGAGGAAGTTGCCTTTTCTAAAAAAGAAAGGCTCGTTTGTGTGAGTCGTGAGTAACTGGTCATTCATATACGTCTTCTCATGATAATAGTTCAGTTTAGTCGAAGGGTCTAGAAATCTACCTATACACATATATATTACGAGTACCTTTATGTAAGGCGAGAAACGTCGTTTAATACACGAACGAAGATTTTGAACAATATTCGCAAATGAACGTGCTCATTCGTGGTTTTCTAAGCAGGGTAATTTTTTTGACGTAAACCTTTTGAAGACCGAGCGTCTTTAACCTCGAACTTTGCCAGAAATCCTGTTCTGATTTATATTTGTAGATGTTACAACGTAAGATCCAGTACTGTTATGCTGGATCTTACATAATATTAGCTTCCCGTACTGTGTACACACACATTTATATTACGAGTATGACAGCAGGGACAAGTATCCCTTCACATTATAAACGTTAGTTCACAACAATGGCAACTTCTAAAGGACGGGCCCAGGTGGGCGATTATGGAAATCACACCTATTTAAGGAAAAGCACTTTGAATATAGAGAAGTTACTGACGTTAATCTTAATGGAACTTTACTGTTTTATTCATATTTTTATTGTGATTTAGATTTATGCTTTGGTGTATGTTTAAATGAGATAAAAGTTTTTTTAATGGATATGTGAGCGACTAAAATTAAAATAAAATAGAATAGGCTATGGGAAGGTTGGAGAATCGCGCTGTTTGAAGTCAAAAAGTTGACACTGCTAGGAAAACGGGTAATCAAAAAGTTGACACTGCTAGGACAGCGCTTAATCTTGTTGCTTCTTATTATAGTGAGCGAATGCAGTATGTTGACATTAACGGAATAAGGTCGTCACGGAACAACATGAGTATGGGCGTGCCACAAGGATCAATTCTGGGTCCTTTTCTAGTTTTGGGATATATACCTAAACGATCTGCCATTTTTTTGCGATATTGTTCTATTTGCTGATGACACTTCTCTTATATTCAAAACCAATCGTAAAAATGATTACTTTTTAATGCCAGGCTTTTCTCCGGCTTTACCTATTGTTTGCGAACTTGGCTTTACATGTACATGTAGAATCCCGACGAATCACAAAAGTTTTGTTTTGGATCCTAAGTGAATAAAGAAATTTGAATTTTTTGAATTTTAAAACCACTTATTGTTAAAAACATTGCAATGGTCATTAGACACCACGGTATGAAGTTTATAGCCATGATGTACAGAAATAAAATAGGTGAGATAGACAGATAATTGTATCTAGTTTATTATCATAAAAATATATACTATCGCATGGGTCGCATTATTGTAGGTACTGTCTGTATAGGGGAAAAATAAAAATCTATATATTTTTTTCATATTTAATTAAACATTGATCGGTCACATAAAACACAACGATTTTTAACAGAATCCAACCCAGAAGCAAACAACAAAACCAGTGGAGACGCCTACAGTAATAGATGCTAACATTTAAACTTTCGCGTTGCATAAATATAACTATTTATTATACGGGAATTAACACGCATTGTCGTGTAGACTCGGTAACCGAAGTCGTTTAAGAGACCTATTACTGAGTCTCTCTCGTATATTAGCCGGGTATAACCTCACACTCACATTACCAGTTTGGTTAACGTTGTGGCGCTCGGCACATCATAATTCTTTTGTCATTTGTCGGTCAGATCTGTGCGTTCTTTGAGTTTATTGTTCTCTGTGTTCTCAGTGGCGCGGTGGGAGTGTATCCGACTGCTACGCAAGAGGTCGTGGGTTCGATCCCCACCCAGGATAAAACTTTGTATGATAATCACGATGGTTTATTCTGTGTCTGGGTGTTATTTATCTATAATATGTATGTGTTTAGAAATATATAAGTATGTTTATCGGTTGTCTGGTTTCCATAGTACAAGCCCTGTATAGTTTGGGATCAGATAGCGTTGTGTTAGTTGTCCCAAGATATCATTATTATTATTTTCAATTTACTTGAGCGAAATTATTAACGCGTTTAAGGCTCTATAGAGCGTACTTTGGACTAGCTCAAGCGTAGCTTAGGTTAAACATTACAAATAACTTGACAAAGCACGTGCTGACTGTTGACTGTGTAGATATAATCTTCTAAGCTAAGCTGGCAATAAAATTTTCTTCAAGTTTGACTTAAATTAAGCTGGAGTCAAGCCAAAGTATACTCTATAGTGTTCAGCCTCAGGGTCTAAGCCATAGGCCGTCTTGGTCGGAACCACAATAGTGTCAATTGTTCTTCTGTGAAATAGTAATGTTAACGCAGCACTGTGTTTTAGTTGAAGGGCACTGTAGCAAGTGTAATTACTGGGCAATTGAAATTTACGAACTAATGTCTCAAATGAAGCAGCGGTAGCCTAATGACTAAGGCATCGATCTCGCTATCGTGAGGTCGTGGGTTCGAATCCTGCCCATTATACTACCGACGTGAACCTACTCCAAACATAAGCCATTGAGCTTAGTTGGAGGGGTTAACACTATTGCTAGTAATGTCGGACCACAACCCTACATTATATAGTAGTTATCTTTTTATAGAAAAAAATGAGGATCGCTGTGCGGTGACATTCAGATCTTTGCCAAACAAGGATTTGAGTGCCACTGATACTGTTATGGGCTGGTGTGACGTTTAAGGTTCATTTCCGTGCATCGCGGCCGATCGCGAGTCGCGAGCGGCTTACGACAAGCGTCTGACGCGCGCGGCCGATGCGACAATAGTCAGAGTATGAGAATGTATGGTGCCATTTCCGAGGTAAGCGACTGTCGTAGGCTGCGCGCGCACTCAGAATATTGTCGCATCGGCCGCGAGCGTCAGCCGCTTGTCGTAAGCCGCGCGCGGCTCGCGATCGGCCGTGATGCACGGAAATTAACCTTTACCATCAGGCGCATGATCTGCACTGTCTCATTTATCTCGTTACGTTGTACATAAAAAACAGAACCTTCACAATACACATTGCAAGAGCATTGTAACTATTTTTCTACATTTTCATTTTAAACTTAGTTGAAATTTCATTGTGTTCTCTTAGTTTGGAAACTGTATGTGCATGATTTATTTCACTTTTAATAAAGTAGCGAGCAGATATTAAAGTTCAAATAAAGCTTGGATGTTTTTAATAATTTATTATGGCGTTATTATTAAAGTTTAGCTGTAAAAGTTACATCCCATCATCGTAAATTGTATCTTAATTAAATGAAACTAAGATTCAATTTAATTTGAATAATGTGTGTCTGTTATGCTGTATTGGGTTAATGGATGTTGTTACAAGTGTATTTACGACGAGCAATTTTTCTGTTATTAAAACCTGTGGTTGAATAAATGTTTTCACTCGTGATGACAGAGTAGGTATAAGCTGTGCATAGTGCACGAAAATTGGTTTACCCAGAATTATGTAAAGTAGCGCATCTACTAACCTACGCAGATAAGTAAGGTAGAAGCTATAGTTTATCGGTTGTGATACAATCGCGTATATTACAATTCTTCGGACATGTCTCTAGGCAGGATAACGAGTGCTTAGAGTGGCTGGTCATACAGGGAATAGTGGAAGGAATCATCATCCACTTTTTCCTGTTTTTTTTTTTTTTTTTTTAAATATAACTAGCAATGTGGGATTGGGTCCCACATTACTAGCAATCTTGTTAACCCCTCCAGCTACGCTCAAAGGCTTGTGTTAGGAGTGGGTTCACGTCAGTAGTATAATAGGTAGGATTCGAACCCGCGACCTTACGATTGCGAGACCGATGCCTTAGCCATTAAGCTACCGCCGCTTCTAAATGATGGCATCAGGGAAAAGTGGATGATGCGGCGGTACACCTATGCGAAGCCGCGTATGTGGGTGCACCAAAGAGTCGGTCAACAGGGAGAAATGGCGAAATATCGTTAGGAAAGCTGTGTCCGCTTCTACCATCGTTGCGAACGTCTCTACTACTAGAAGTGAAAAAGAACTAGAGAAGAAAAAAAAAACATCGGGTGCACTCCGGGAGTGCCGGCAGAAGTGAAAACTTGAACATTATATTACATACTTGTAAAATTCTGGACTGGACTCGAACTAGGGTCTTCTGGTTGCTGGCCCGTCCAATTTCTCACCTGAGCTATAATAACATTGTAGATGATGGTGAAATTTACCTTCGTATTCTAATGATACTGTAGCAATTTTTCATTGCTCTCCTTCCGTCTTATGAATTTTCGATTAGGTCAGGTGTGCTGACGCGAGTTTAACATTTTTTACCCATCCCAAATAGTGCACAACGCCGCTAAAGAAGTTTTCACTTAAAAAAAAAGGATTGCAAGCCCGATGTCTTAACTATTAGACTACCGCCCTTTCAAGAAGATAGTTTAAGGGCGTCCTAGTCGATGATGTTACCATACAAACGCGCATAAGTGATCACTCCTCTGTTTAAGGTCGTAAGTCAAAGCTTAAAATTAATATCATTTCGTTTTATCATAAACTAGACCTGTAGGCGGCCATAATTAAAAATAAATTCATATTTAGAAAATTATAAGCCTATAATTACCTACCGATTTGTAGATAAATGCGTACAGTAGTGGCATCTGCGGTAGGTCAAGGGAGATAAATTACTACCTAGGTTATTATCAGGTCACCGGTTTCATGAACTAAATTGGCAGATTGGCAGAGTTAGAGTAGGTATTCATACGTTTCCTAAAACGTAATTAACTGCAAACTAGTCATAGACAGATCTTTGGTATTTAAATTATAAATAATAATGAAAAATGTATGTAATGCCTGTTCTCAAACAATAGCTAAAGCCGATGGAAAAGAGAAAAGAACAAGGCAATAAAAACTCGCGGTCACTCTTTTCAAATTGCCAATTTTCACAATGTTTCTTTGTTTATAAACTGTATATGTAGGTAAGGTGCTGCCCCAATTATATTATCCACCATATTAGAGGACTGATGCAAGAAACAAGAGATATAAAATATTAAAAGAAGAATACATGATTGAATATATCAACCTCAATGGGTACAACATAGTAGGAGCATCCACTTACAATATAAAAACGATATGTGCTTAAATATGAGCCAAATTGCTGCTAAAATAATATAGCATGATCCATATAGTCATAACTCCCTTTTCTTTGAAGCAAGCAACATTACCACTGGCAGTTCATGTGTTCAGGGTGGGTCCGATTATGGTCGTTTCAGATTTGCGTTTCAACGAAAAGAAAGGTAGAGAATAGTGATACAAACATACTCTGCACTTGTTTCTCCACATACAACTCATTAAAATAATAATAATATAACTTGGGACCACTCACGTAACGCTATCTGATCCCAAACTAAGCAGAGCTTGTACTATGGAAACTAGACAACTACTAGACAGAAACATTATATATGGCTAAGGCATCGGTCTCGCAATCGTGAGGTCGCGGGTTCGGATCCTACCCATTATACTACCGACGTGAACCCACAAAGCCATTGAGCTTAGCTGGAGGGGTTAACAGGATTGCTAGTAATGTGGGACGTAAATCTCACATTACAAGTTATCTTTAAAAAAAAAAATACATACATATTATAGATAAATAACACCCAGACACAGAATAAACCATCGTGCTTATCACACTCTCACCACGCCACAGAGACAGTCATTGAAACTGTTAGGAGATTATGAATTTTTAGAGGCAGTGGTTCATTCCATTAGCATCTTGCACAGTAGCAGCAGTACACACTTCTACTTTCCTATCGAGGAAAGTGATTAAAAATGTACCTACTATATTAAAACCAAAAAAAAAAACCTAGGTAGACAAAAAAATCGGAAGGGAAGCAAGTCAGTAGGTACAAAAAGTCGTGTAATGAAATAAGACCAACTGACAGTGAAATTGATGGATCAGCACTCAGCATACTTAATTAACTTTGTAATTAAGTCTCTATTGACATACTTGTACTATCATCCGCTGTGATGTATTTAGGTATATGAGTGTTATTAATGTTGGCAAATATGAGAAACTAGTAGGTCTATTGCAATTTATTTTAAACTCAACGTACGTTACCCTCATGTTTGCTCAGGAAAACCATACTTTTAACACCGAATGAGGTAACCGCTTAAAGTTTTTTTGACGCTTCCCTCTTGGACTATTAAAACTTATATAATAATCATATCTTGGAACAAACTAAGCAAAGCTTGTACTATGGAAACCAGACAACTGATAAACATACTTATATATTTCTAGATGCATACATATTAAAGATAAATAAACCAGATAAACCCAGACACAGAATAAACCATCCTGCTAATCACACAAAGTTTTATCCTGAGTGTGGATCGAACTCACAACCTCCGGCTTAGCAGTCAGGGTCACTAATCACTAACCGCCAGTCAATATAGCCTATCGCTGTCTAGTATCGAATAAACGACTAGTGGGTATAGGTCTTTAGCCCAAAATATTTTATCCTAAGTTGGTATATTAAAATTTCTATAATATCTTGGGACAACTCACACAACGCTATTTGATCCCAAACTAAGCATAGCTTGTACTATGGAAACATAATTTTATATTTCTAAATACATACATAATATAGATAAATAACACCCCCACATAGAATAAACCATCGTGCTCATCACTCAATGTTTTATCATGAGGATTGAACCCACGACCTCTTGCGTAGCAGTCGGATATACTCCCACCGCGCCACTCACAATTATACTCTAGGTACTAATTTCTAGGCGTAAAGAAGATCATGTACAGATTGCGCTAAATCTACCGGATGGGATAAAAGAGAGGTAGAGGCCGCTTGGCGTATAATAGTATTAAGAGACAGAACTCTTCAAATTTTTCCTCGTGAATTTTCCTTGACTTGGGATTATGTTTCATTGTAGATGAAATTGTAACCCCCCCACCGCCTCTCCCCTGAAGTATTAAAAGGGGTGGGCCCATTTAATACTATATAATAACTGATTTTGTGCCAAATTTCATTCCAATCCGTATAGTAGTTTCAGTTATGCGTTGATAGATCAGGTAAGCAATTAGTCACAGGTTTTAATCACTGTCTCTCAACCTCATTCTTTCAGCATTCTTTAGGAAGTTAAGTATAAAAAAAACGTACGTCCTAAGGTTCTCTTTTTTGATACGTAATATTGCAATAAAAATAAATAAACCTATCACGCATTTCTAGTATTAGTAAGTATTATTTTAAACACTTTAAATCCATACTAATATTATAAATTTGAAAGTAATTCTGTCTGCCTGTCTGTTACGCTTTCACGCTTAAAAGGCTAAACCGATTTAGATGAAATTTGGTATGGAGATAGTTAGAGTCCCGGAAAAAGTTTTTATCGCGATAACCGACATCAACACGAGCGGAGCCGCGGGCGAAAACTAGTATATAATATATTCAGTTTTGTCGCAATACTAACAACGATGACGCAGGTTTCCCTTGTCTAGCTTATTCAGCAGCGCACGCGTACAAGTACGCAATCTGTGTTTATTGCCGTATAAACAACAATTTAACTGCGAGCATTCTGTTGTTTTAAAATGGAATAAAGAGTACAATACATTAATATTTCAATGTAAAATAGTTTATTTTACATTAAAATCTCTTTTGAATTTAACCGCATTCTAATTAGTGAACGTTTTATCTTTGTTTTTTATTCTACTTGCTTCAAGAGTTGTGGTTTCGCCAGTAGTGTTGACCTCTGATAGTAGAGCCAACAATTGCGAGATATGGCGAGACGAAGTACCCCCCACCTATTCCATTTGTGCAACTTGCCAAGGATCCTCTTCCTGGACATGAAATACCATTCGGACTCAGGACGATCGGCGTAAAGAAAACATGCTGAAATGGAGATTCACTTCAGGTGCCAATTTGAACTGCTTATGCGTTGCAATACAGACAATGGCCCAACGTGCCTGACCACCTGAAAACAGGATGACTTGATGACGTTCTGGACCTCTACTATACAGGGTAAATTTAAAAACATCCGACAAATTGATAGGGGAGATTAGTAGTATATTCGTTTGAAATTGTAAAAAAAAATACACAAATTTTATGATCCATCCATACTAATATTATAAATGTGAAAGTAACTCTGTCTGTCTGTCTGTTACGCTTTCACGCTCAAACAGCTGAACCGATTTAGATGAAATTTGGTATAGATATAGTTTGAGTTCCGGGGAAAAACATAGGATAGTTTTTATCGCGATAACCGACATACACGCGGGCGGAGCCGCGGGCTGAAGCTAGTCGATGATAAAGTAAACAAAGCCATTGAGGAGGATAAATTTACAAATAAACTGAACATATCAACGTTTTATTATTGTTGTCAAGCGTATTGGTCCAAACATATCAATTAATAATCAAATTCTCAATTTAATCAGGTGCTATGCGATACAAAAATCAAAATGATGTATAAATTATTATTACCCTGACTACATGCGGATTTACTCTCTAAAGTTTGTCGACTGAATTAAAAGTCATCCTGTATCTATAATATATTTTATTTGCTTTTAATGTTTGCTATAGAAACGCTAAGTAAAAGAATCCGAAAGTTTGTGAGAATGAATGCATGGAAGTTGGATGCTCTTTCATGCTGAAGCTAATGAACGAATTTCGGCGAAAACTTACAGTAAGTAATGTAGTTTTTCACATCAGAATACACCTCACTATTATATGGTATACACTATGAATATGGGAGCAATAGGTTGGCTAAATGTACTAATACATTTTGCAACCAAACAACGAAACCTAAAACTGCTAATAATATAAAATAATTCATCCAGACAGGAATCTGATATAAAGATACCATTTGTATGAAAAAGCCAAACATATTAAACGGTACAGCATAATATGACAGTACGATATTAGATTCGTATGACGTATATTTCCCCATCAAGATGCCACGTTTCATGCCAAACCCAGACGGAATACAGTCACCTTGCAATCTATGTGCTAAGCAGTGCACATTAAAATTTATAACATCTTCTAAACTGCCAATATGGCGAACTAAATATTATCCCATTTCATATTGTTGGTAAATTCCATCCGATATATTTATTATGTCTAGTCGGGCCATTAAAGTTTTAGAGTTTACTTAAAACAAAGTTTTGGGAACACTTAAGATTAAATCTCGAAGTCTTTTTAAATTGAATTCAATTTTGATTTCATTAAAAGTTTTTCTAGTTAAGATCGGGTGGTGTTAATAAAATTGAAAGCAATAGAATTATTTGTGAATTATAAGTACACATTCTGATTAAATAAATTTCAAATTGGGAGATGTTTTTACTCTAAATCATATACTTTTCAGTATTATTGTACGAATAAGCTTTATCTTTCTTTGGGTGATGGTAAAGAGGCAGCTCTTGCGACTAACTGAAGTAAGACTATCACATGGGAGATATGGCTATATAAGTAGACATATCTATATTATTAATTGTGTCTTAAGTAACGTGAACAATTTTTGGAACACAGAATGGTTATGACAGAATAAATTGATGTTATAGAACTATGTATTAGGTGCAGTTTGTTTATGTTATAATTGCTATTTGCATAGCCATGTCTATAATATGTAAATTGTGTTGTAAGTTACGTGAATAATATTTGTAAAGAGTAAAAGTACTTACATTTTATGTTATAATTAACATGTAAATGATTTTTGACGCTTAAAACACATCAAAGCGGCATATAATATTTTAAATGAATTAAAACAATAAATTTTGAGTCCACTGGGACCTTATTCATGTTTTTTTTCCATGTTCGCGGCAAGCCCGTGCGAATTTAATTTTCCCATTAGTCAATATACACAAACACAATAAGTAATATTACAATAGTGTCATAATTAAGTAAATCAGTAAGATGAGAGAGTACCTGTCCGACAGAAGATAGTGTAAGAATCTTTCGTTATCAACATTAATCCTACCTCCTTATTATACTTTAACCCATAAAATGACTTAACACGTAGAAATAAATTATTAATATTATAAATTGTAATATTCCGACTGTTATAAAATTTATACACATCACCACCATATTTTCAATATAAGAAGTAACATACCACAACAACAGCATTTGACATTTCAATCAGTATAATACAATTGTGATCTCCTCTGGTCCTGTGATCCTTATTCACGATCTTTATTTCGTGTCCGTGACAAGCCCGTGCCAACTGGCACATGCGCCGTGCGCTCAAAGATATCTGCCGCTCATGCGCGTTGATGTATTTCTAAACGTCCTCTCTATTTACCATTATGACAAGATTTTGACAGATCGCACGGGATAAATTTAAAGTTTCTAAAGTAGTCGTAACAGTTCTACATTGTTCTACATTAAAAACACTTATTATAATTTATAATATTATGTTAAAAACTCGTAGAGCTCACTACAATATCTACATCTTCTACATATTTTCTAACATACGCATACTTGCTACGGAGCACCACGCATGGGTGCACAACTTCTTCTTTATTGTCATGATTTATTTAGACCAACTGAACAAAGATTGGTCGTTTTCGATCTCACTCGTATTTCACGTAGTTTTAAATTAAAATCTGTCTTAAATCTGTGAAAATAATTCGTAAATTTTACAACTCGGTACACAACTTAATAAGATACGCGCGCGAAACGTTGATGACAACTAAAAAAATAATCGTCTCTGGCAGCCCTGAAAAGAGGTATCAAGCAAAAAGTATCATTAAACACAAGTATCAACATTTCCAGCCATTCACTTCATTTTAAAAAGGTAGCAACTATCATCGCAGTTCATAATTCGCGTGGAACTCATTACACGAGGCGGCTCCATAGAATATTCTAGATGAGGTAAGCTCTCCACTACCCGCTATATTTATATTTAAAATAAGAGAAACAAGGTCGGTACTTGTAGGACTTGAATAATTGAAAGCGGACGTGCCTGCCCGAACGTTGATTGTGGTATTAAACAATACGGTAATTTAATATTATGTTCGTTTATGGGTTGTTTGTTAGTAATTCAACACACAAATAGGTAATTTTAATATCTATATCTATACATATAATAAAACTGTAAATTTCACGTGTCTGTACATGGCCGAACTTAGTGAAAAAAAAAATTAGGAAATGTTCGAAAAGAGTATTTAAACACTTTGCTGCATTTTTAGAAATGTCTGTCTGTCTGTTTGTTTGAACACGCATCACGCAAAAACTACCGTACAGATTCGGTTGAAATTTTGCACGTGCAATCTAATAGATGCAGATTAACATTTAGGCTATAAATTATTACGCTTTTTCCCATAGGAGCTAAGCAGTAAGGGATAATGTCTGTAGCTATTTTTCGTTATAAATCAGTAACTACTAGACGGATCTTTATGAAAATTTGCAGTTTTATAGTAAATACTATAGGACATTATTTACACTATGAATCATTACGCTAACGTCTATGGGGAACGAGTAGCAACGTATTTTTTGTCGCACCATAATGGTTTATCACAAAAATTTCCAGAATTAGACATTATCTATAATTGTAACCCATGGAATACATAACTTCACGCTAAAACTAAAAGGAGCTAAACACAACATTGTTAAGTTTCATAAGAACAGTTATTTTGACGTGGCGAGTAGCGAACAGTATAGCCTCGAAGCTATGCTAGCGGACTTTGACGACGAAGTCCCGGGCTCGAATCCGATGTCTGATTATATTCTTTTTGTATTTTTTTAAATTGTCTTTATCCTTTTTTAATATTTTTCTCAATGTTTTAGTTATTTTTTCGAGCGTAAGTAACTTATTTACTTTGGTTATTATTTTTTTATATTAAAAATCAAGTAAATTATGCACGTAGGTTAGTTAATTATAGGTATTGCATGCACTGCTGAGAGTAATTAATTAATCGTAGTTGAAATGAAAAACAATATTACATTATAATTAAAAAGTATTCGACATTTTCCAGAAATTATGTGTTCGTCTAAAAAAAGACATTACACACGTAAAAAAAAAAACATGTAGCGCCATCTATGAAATCAAATTGTTCACCGTGATCAAATAATTCCTTAATTATGAAAACATTTATTAGGGTATAGGCGCTTGAGATGCTGAGTGGCAATATTCTTGAAAGTAGATGGCGTTGTATTCAATAACGTTCTATACTTAGTAAAAGAAGTTTTAAAAAGAAACACATTGCTATGATTTTTAGAAATGTTTGTCTGTCTGTCCGTTTGTTTGACCACGCATCACACAGGGGCATCGAGGATCATGTTTTGGGGTTATGGTTGGAGTTTACGTGTTCATCAATTCAACGATAATGAATGACTCAACATCGGTCAAGTGTGAGTAGTTCGGGTGACGGGAGGAGGGGTGTCAACCGTACCTTTAGAGATATCTGACATTTTCGCGGGCATGACACACATGACACGCTCTATGTTTGTTTACTAAAGTGTTACAGCAGTTTTACATGCATTTCAGTTGTATATCTTTGCAGACAAAGGAAAATCCTGAAAAAACATTTTATTAGTATTGCGTTGTAACACTATATGAAATACACCCCATTTTTAGCCAAAATGGCAAAACAGAACCCTTATAGTTCCCTTATGTCCGTCCGCAGCTTAGCTCAGAGACTATTAGTGCTAGAAGGTTGCAACTTTGCATGATGAAATTACTAACGCCGATAAAGTGAAAGAATAAAATCTTGAAAATCATTATTTTTTAAGGGTACCTCTCTTATATGTAAAGTGGGGATGTGATTTTTTTCTCACCTACCCCATCGTGTAGGGTATCATTAGATAGGTCTTTTAAAAAAGGGTTTGTAAAGACTATTTTTAGATTTAAGGATTCCTTTGTGTATAATATTAGGCTTTATAGTAAACATTTTTGTTAGAGTCAAGTATCCCCCTGCCAGCTAAATGGTTGATGTTGGGTATGTGAAAAAAATCACGGTAGTACTATAAATACTTAAATTATAAGGAAAACTATCACAGTTAAGTACTTAGGCTTTACAAGTTTACGATCACATGGGAAGTAACAACATTTTCGTACAAATTCTATTGAAAATTATTAGGTAATAAGTAGGTATAACGTTGAAAGAATGAAACAAAAACAACAGAAAACCCACTTCTTAAGCCGCACACCAAACTACAGTCCATCAAATCTAAGAGGTACCGTTTGACGTTTTATATTTTTCAAACCGAAACAACTTTGTTCATACGTACATTATTCAGTTTCGATAACCTTTTTCATAAAACCATGAATTTAGAAAGATTTCATTATTGTATCTAAAAATGTACAATTCTTAATATCTAAATGTAATTGAAAACTTTCAAACAAAGCAAAATAACACATATTTACACAGTAAATAATTTCTAATAGTTATATTCTTGACCTCATTACAAAGTTACGTAGTTAGGTCACTGCACGTAGTGTTGCGACTCTTCGGATACACTTGTATGCAAAAAAATCGTTTACATATACGAAAAATCGAATGTATTATTTACAAATTACACTTGACAACCAAACAAATATTTTTTCATGTGAATGGGATTTATCTCACATATTACGATTACATAACTAAATAGTTATGTAATCGTAAAATATGAGATAAAACCCATTCACCAAAAATACGTATTTATAAATCAAATATATTTGCTTCTTTAAAAAGTTGTCGAAAGCGATTTGTCGATTTTTGATTTTCGCGCCCAAATAAGTCGGGGTTTCTCGCGCTAACGCTGTCGAAATAGTAAATGGAGTCGGGGATAGTGTTTTTTACATTTATTTTTGTGTATGATAGTATGGGTTTGCATATTACAGAGAAATAAACAAATTTTTAACAAGCACATCCATTGATTTTACAATTACAATTTTTTCTTCTAAGTCTTATTTCTACGTCTAAAACTAATAAAAATAAGGTATGTAGAACCCATTCACAAAAATGTTGTTGCCTGATGTTATAAATTAACGACGTTACTGCGCGACCGCATAATGCACTGAATACACAGATACCCTAAAATAAATTAATTTAATTATTTTTAGGTCAATAGGCAAAATCGCAGGTGTCCAAGTCTCTACAATTTTTTTTTCTGGCAACACTGCCAACTACAAGCGCACGCGGTCCGCTCGGTCGGTTCGGCGTCAGCAGTCTCTCGCCATCTTGGAAGCTGACTGTGCGCGTACTTGCTTTCTCGTTTGTGTTTTACAATTTGTGACTTGGCTATTACTTTTCTGGACTGATCATTCTTTATCCGTTTACCTTGGCAATATTTATACTGGACTCCGAACTAAGCAAGTGTTTATTAATAATGTCGAAAAGAGGACGTACTTTGAACAGCCAGGCTCGTGAATTGGTGGTGAAATTACACGAGTATTTTGAGCGTGAATCTCAAAATGGTGGACTTCTACTGCCAGTTACACAAGTTCGGGATCGCGTCGGTGAAGCTCTCGGTATTGGTAGCCGCACCGTTGGCAAAATATTAAGTGAAAAATATGGGCCTTCGGGGAGTGACAGTAACGTACTTCACACACCGAAAAAACGAAAAAGAAATAAACCTGTGACAGGCATCGATGAATTCGATAGTCATGCTATTAGAAACCATATATACGGGTATTTTACAAGAGGCGAATTTCCAACATTGGCAAAGTTATGTGCAACTTTAAAAGATGCCGGGCTGTATAAGGGAAGCATAGAGTCGTTGAGAACGGTAATAACAGGAATTGGCTTCAGATACAAAAAAGTTGACAAACGAAAAATTGTTATGGAGCGACATGACATAATTATGCAGCGACTAACATTCCTGCGCGAAGTTAAACAAATTATAAACTGGGATAATGTAATATTTTTGGACGAAACCTGGCTAAATTCCAACCATTCTGTGCCGAAAACATGGACTGATGATTCTGAAGCTTCGTGCTCGAAGGTGCCGATAGGAAAAGGTGGACGCCTCATAATATGCCATGCTGGGTCAGCGTCTACAGGCTTCTTGGAAAACTCTTTATTAGCTTTCCAATCCAAAAGCACTAAAGAGTATCATGAAGAAATGGACGCAGTAAGGTTCCGAGAGTGGTTCTTAAATTTATTACAGAATATCCCTCCTAACAGCACAATTATAATGGATAATGCCCCATACCACTCTGTGCAAATTGATAAAGCACCTACGTCAGCCAATAAGAAAGCAGATTTGGTGGCATGGCTGCAAAGAAAAGGAGTGGATGCCGACATGTCACTATTAAAAGCTGAATTATTACAGTTAGTGAAATTGCATAAACCACCAAAACTGACATATGTAATTGACCAATTGGCCGAAGAGCACGGGCACAAAGTCATACGACTTCCTCCGTACCATTGCCAATATAATGCCATTGAACTGATTTGGGCCCAAGTTAAAGGTAATATTTTATAATATTATAATAATAACACGAGTACTTCTAACATTTATAATTTAAACAATGGTTTTCGTCTGCTATCAAATAGTTACATTATTGTTTTACAGGTTATGCAGCAAGACCCAACACAAAACCACCCTTCAGTGTCAAGAAAATGGAAGGTTTATTAAAGGAAGCATGTGCCCAAGTTACACAGGAAGATTGGAGTAAAGTAGTACAAAAAACAAAGAAAATAATAATGGACGACTTCGAAAGAGACGTACACTTTGATAATGTAATGGACAATCAACTGGTCATTAATTTAAATGACGATGATGACGAAGACGACGATACTAGTACTAGTAGTGAATAAAAAAATATCCTAAACATTTCTTTTATTTAATTATAACAATTGATTTCTTAAAATTCGGATATTATAGTAATCGATCTCTTAAAGTTCGGATATTATAGTAATCGATTTTTTCATCCCATCCCTATCATTCAATTGTCAGAACTGTCAAACGGTACTTCTTAGATTTGACGGACTGTAACTATCTAAAAGAATAGAACAGAACGATTTTTATTTAGTACACAGAAGACACATGTATAGACAATAATATAATTTAACAGAAAAAGCTTAGATCATTTAACCACCATATAAATTCTCTAAGAGGAAAAGTCATGCAGAAGATAAAAATAAACAATAAATAAAACAGTAAAATAATAAAAATAACAGTAGACAAAAAGAAAACAAACACAAATTAATAACAAAAAACACAATTAACGAATAGAAGAAGAAGAAGTCTGTATTTGGTACTTATTTATTTTCACAAAGCTTCTGGGTGTTGAAACTATCAATAGATGAGTATATGACGATTCTTCGCTGCTGAGTCATATCGCGGTTCACCCGACAGAATTGTTTCCAACATACTTACACAGAAGTTATTTCGTAACATAAACAACTACCTTAATTTAAACCCGACTTTCACGCGAACGAAGTCGCGGGCACAGCTAGTTATATATAAGTTATACTTTTATTCTCCTTGTAGTAGGTAGTTAACTTCTGGGTTATTTTTCCTGTCGCGTTCACTAATTCTGTTTTTGCTCATCATTAGGTTGATAGGTTTTTAAGCTATTGCATAGCTTATATCGCGGGCCTTGAGCGTGGAGACGGAATCCAGAAATTCCGTAACGAAAATAACCTAACACCCCCCACTCCCACCGCGGCCCAGCGGTGATACTTTCTAGTTTTTTTTTATTATTTTACTTAAATAATAATTATTTTTTTAAATATATTTCTTTTATTAATTTTTTTTTTTTTTTTTGATAAAAAATGTCCCCAATTGCCTCAGTTTTTTTTTGTCACGATTCTATCATATTATCATTCCGAGAACAACGTTCTGGTCTTCTAAATATATGTTTGGACAATGCAAATATTATTGAAGTATAATTGACTTGGTAGTGTTTTTGTAACATTATAATAATTATGCATATACGCCTCCTACTCCTGTTCATATCATGTAGGATTTTCTTAGTCCATTTTTAAACAGCCACGGAAGTGACGGTGAAGTCGTTATACGACGATTTAAACAAATTAAATATGCAGTAAGCTCTTCCAAAATAAAGGAATTTCATTACGATACTTGTACCTCACAGTTTGTATAAAAGCCGAGGAGTAAGATCCTGTCTAATTTACAATTCAAACTATAATTCCCAAAAAGGTTTCTGCCGATTTAATTACATTAATTGAATACCTCACTTTTGAGTGGTTTCTGTTGTTTTATGAAGAAAGAAACTTGACAACATCTGTCGGACTTATTAAATTCTTCTTACTCAATTAATTAACTCAATTAAGAGAAAGAATGTTGAAATCATTTTCTTAATGATATCTTTTTAACGTGATAACGTCTTATCAATTGATGACGGGATGCACGCACGAAAAAGTGTCACGTAGCAACGATCTTGTTATTGATTGGTTGCTAAGCAGTCACGTAGCAACGGTCACTTTATTGATTGGTGATTCTGCCTGCTGATAGGCTGAAATATTATGGCCATAGTCGGCGACTATACGTATGCACTCGCATGCACCCGGGTCCATTAAAGCTGTCACAGGTATGGTTTTTATTATAATGTCATCAATGTTTTGGCGATTGCAATGACATGCGATACAATTGGGAAAAAATGAAAAAAAAAACTGTCATAGGCATGGTTGTTTATTACAATGTCATCAATGTTTTCTTATGACGTTATCATGTAAAATTATCGTCTGTAAACCGACTTTACAGACAATCATTTTTTTCTATTTCTTTTCTTGGATAGGCTAACCCCTGATACTCAAAGGACACTTGACTTTGAAACGTGTTCAAAAGTATAAAGTTATTAGTCCGCCTCGTTATAAATGTTGTGTGCTGTAAGTTAAATAAATAAAATAAATAAACATTTCTATCTCTCATATTCACCTAAAAGCGACAATTAGAGAATCTGTCTAACCGACCAATAGTCTAGCTGTCAACTAGACAAAACAATAACTTTTTAAGAAATGTCAAAACGCAATTTTTTTATGAGTACTCATACAAATGCTGGACTATGACGTCACAATTTTTAGCGTTCCGTAGTGATCAAGAAACCCTTATCCGTCGCTGTGCGTCGGTCTTTCCCTAGGTTAGTTCAGAGACCCTTAGTACGCAGTAGAAGCTGTAATTCACCTCGAATATTTAAAGCAGTGCTGAAATCGATTATCGGCAAATTAAATGGGGAAAAAACCGGTATATGTATATAAGGTAAATATATCAGTCACCTGAGGTTTGCCGACGACATTGCCTTATTATCAGAAAATAGCACCGAGCTGGAGTCAATGCTAGTAACATTACAACAAGCAAGCAGAAGCAGGGCTAGAAATGAACCTGTGCAAAACAAAACTCATGACAAACGCTGATCTAGACACACCAGTAGGGTATGTTGAGAGCTTTATCTATCTAGGGAAACATATTTCCTTCCTAAAACGAAACAATGCTAGAGAGGTAGATAGAAGAATAATAACGACATGAAAAAAGCTTTGGAGCCTAAAGAAAATCATAAAAAGTCAGATGCCAATTAAAATTAAAAGAAAGGTCACGGACACCTGTCCGTTACCAACGCTAACCTACGGCTGTCAGACCTAGAAGTTCACCGCTAGGGTTAAAAATAAAGTCAGGTACTGCCAACGAAGCATGGAGAGAAGTATCACAAAAATTAGAAAATGTCATTAAATTCGTCACTTTACAATCAGACAAAAGACAGGGGTGACAGATGCTCTCACCTACGCCCTAAAGTTAAAATTGAAATGGGCAGGACACATAGCGAGAATGAGCGACAATCGCCGGACAATCCGCACTGTCATGGCCAGGCCCAGCGGGTACCCGGAAAAGAGGAAAACCTATAACCATGTGAATGACATCGCACAAGTAGCAGGCAAAGACTGGCAAACAGAAGCCAATAACTGAGACTACTGGAGTTCTCTGGAAGAGGCCTTCACCCTCACAACTTGACTACCTCTGTGGCGCGGTGGGAGTGTGTCCGACTGCTACGCAAGAAGTCGTGGGTTCGATTCCCACACGGGACACCACTTTGTGTGATCCACAAATCGTTGTTTCGAGTCTGGGTGTACTTTGTGTCCGTGACTTGTATGTTTGTAAAGTACCCCTACTATAGCGGGAGTCGTCTTTTTAAAAAAAAAGTTCATGCATATTATTATTAGAAACTTTTATTAATTGTACAATTATTTTATTAAGTTTATATTTAAAACAATGAAATATTTAATTTTAATTAATCTATTAGCCAATCAATTCTATATTATTTTCATGATTGTAACTAGTGCTATAAAAAAAAAGTCAATATTGAATATTTAATGGATGAAATAAAAGGATTTTTTATTTTATTTATACATATTAGATACGCCGCCGATGGTGTGTAGGTGGCTGTTGAGAGGACAATGGCCCGTCAGGATGCCTATTGATTTTCGCAGTTTGTCCCTGTTAAGTTTGATTTGATTCCGAGCGTACTTTCTGGGGCGCTGTTGGAATCGCCTCTTTCGTTTGTTCTCTTGCTCAGACCCCTAGAGGGATCTGATGTGGTTGTCTCCAGCGTTGTTGTTTTGTTGGTCTCCCATCCTAGATTTGCGATTTTTGGTTCCGGTTTGGATTTTCGATTCTTTGAACCGTATATAGCCACTGCCCGCAATGTGAGCTACGCGTCGTCAATGCGCCAGGATAGTCTGCTTCTGGTCCTCAGGTCAGGTAGACGAAATTCTCAACCAATGTTGGGTCTTCTTTGATGTCATCTACCGTGTAGTTGTACAGGAGCCAGGCGTCGACTTTGTAGCTTGGGATCTGGATCCGCATAACCTTAAACAACTTTCCCGACTTGGTGATGATGCTGTGGAGTAAGAGACCCATCGAATACTAGAGTCCTTATAGTAGGTATGTATTAAGAAAAAAATACGTAGTTATATTTATGAGTAGTTTGGTTTCCATAATACTTACAAACTGGCTAGTTTAAGATTAGGTGATCCGTGTCTAACGGCCGGTCTCAATAACCTAACTATCGATGGATTTGACCACTAGAGGTATATATTTGACTTAAGCTCACAAAATTCTACCTGTAGTAGCCAAATCCATCAATATATAGATTATTGAGACCAGCCTTTAGTGATCCCAAGATATTAATTTACTAATAAATAATTAACCCTTTTTGAACTGTTTAGTGTAACTGATATTCAAGCGCGCTTCACTTTTTATACCTCGGCAATTTATAAATATTGATTTTACATTCAAGTATTACTATTCCAAATGAAATATAATATTTATTACATTTTATGTACTCGTAGCCAACCAAATTAGATTTTGGACGTTGTTTGTCAAATAAAAACAACTGCTGTATAGTAGAACATTATTGGATTGGCATAAATATTGTATCTTTAGAATATTACTTGATGTTAAATGTCAGTTTTGTGTATATTGTAGAAATATTTTTAACCTCTTACGTAAAAAGTGGGTTTGTTCGATGTTTGTTCCCACTTTAGCACTGTTTTTACTACATTATAGTTATTTAACTATGTGTGGAGTCCTTGACTCAGTAGCAACCGAGCAGATCGTGATATCTGTGAGGTTAAGCAACCGCTACCACTCTAGATCCGACTGCGTCCAGCCGACGACTACAATCTGCTGCAACCCGGGCGCATGCTCGCGTATCCGTCGGCATGCTCTCAGTGACTAGAATTCAACACACGAGCGCGTGCGGCGATAGCTGAGAGCCGCTGTCCGCGTGTGCGCTGAGCCGTTCGGCTGCGGCAGTATGCGCGCGGATGTAACCGAGTTCCAAGCAATGTAAATTCCATACAATTAAGAAACTTATGGTTATGTTTAGAAGTTTGAATTTCCTATGGCACAGTGTGAGATGCGCTGCACTACTATGTGTCTGGGCTTTGCCGTTCAATAAATATTGCCGAATTGAATAAATTAACTACCCGATCGGCACTCGAACGTATTATGTGTGGTAGTTGCTTCGGGTCGGCTTTGTTGTTTGGCAAACACCTACTAAAACGTCGGTTGTATGTAGGTTTACTGAGTTATACCACAAAATATCGAGAGTACCTACCTACAAAAGGTAATCTTCATATACAGTGATTTTTAATTTACTTTTATCTTCCCGCTAGTGCCTTCTATAAATAACACTAAATAACTTTGTAATATCAGTTTTGGAAAATATTTAATAAATTAACTCATAATCACCTACCACTTGTTTTTGACTATTTTATAGAAGTAAGCCCTCAACCTGACAAAGAAACATCGATTTTACTCCAGGGTCTCTCAGATGTGTGGTAAATGGCTGTATGACATGTTTTTTTTAAATTAGGTATATTTCGAAGTCATTTGGTGTAATGCAAAGAACCCAAGAGCATGGGTATACATAAGATTCGCGGTTTGGTCGCGCAACGACGTCATTCCAATGTCATTTTATTCGATTAGCGTTTATGCCTCTTACAATAAAATGACATCGGATTCCCTAGGGGCTTTGACTTAGAATACTGGGCGAACGCTTTCAGACGAACTTACAAGCGAGTACACTTAATCTCACAAGAAACCTACGCAATTTAATAGCGTATGTACACTTGTATGTAACTGTACATCTATACATAAGCTATTTAAGCACTTAAGCACATTACACTTACCGTGTATCGAACACCCAATTACAGATAGTATTCAATCATATTCGGTTGATTACACTCGCGCTCAACATTATTCGGAATAATGATTGAAGTACTAGGTTTAGGAAAATTATTCCATAATGTTAATTTAGATTTTAGCAATTTGGCATATTTGTTGCTAAATATGGCGTTTATTTAAATAAGTATGCCGATTATTTCAAGTAACATATTAAAGGTTTATTAAACTAATTTATTTCGTGCGATGAGCGAGCTTATTCAAATGTGATTCCAATGTATAGTAAAACATAATATTATGTGGTCTTGTTTATTGTAAAACTGTATATTTATGCTGTAAAGGGTAGGTGACTGAGTGACAACCGAGTAGATCATAAGATCAGTGGAGTTGTTACTATTTTCAGTTCTCAGAACAAATGTTTTGTTGAAATCTTTGTTCTGTATTTTAGTTCAAAAGATAGGGCAACATTTTAAAGAAAAGTGACAACCGTCCGTGCTTCTGCGAGCATAGGTCTAATAGTCACGGATTTTTGGGCACTATGAGAGTTTGGAAAAGGACTTGGATGTATTTGCACACTACTACACTATAATATCATGTAAGTAGTCAGCGCGTTAGTTAGTTAGCTAGTCTCTGTTGAGATTGACCTCAGTGATCCAAATCAGTTATAAGACCTATACAAGGTTATTTTTCATATAGCGCAAAGCCAGATATCACAACAAGATTTTTACTTTAAGAAATCACTTAAGGAAAAACCTGGCAAGCGCATGTCGGACCTTGCTCAGTGTAGGGTTCCGCCTTAAATAACTTCATCAGCAGAAGAGCGTATGTTCATGGCACTTACGCCGTTTTGTTGAGAGAAGCAGTTTTTCGGCTATAACTCAATGACGGTATATCCGATCATACCCAAATTAATTGGTCACCCGGTTCAAAAGTTAAAGGGGAGGGAGTAGGGACACAATGTATGCCACTTTCTGAGCGATTATTTTCAAAAATAATTAATCAATCAAAAAAGTTTAATAGAAACCTTAAAATATTTTTAAAAGACCTGTCGAATGATGTACCACACGTTGATGTTAGCCAAAAAAAATCTGCTTCTGTTACATGTATGGAGTGAACCCTAAAATATTTATTTTTATTATTTAACTATCAAACTAAGTAGCGACCACTATAAGACACCTTTTCACCAAATTTCATTTAATATTAATTGAGAAGTTTCTGAATAAAATGCCTGTGACATACGGACGGACAGACAGACAGACATGACGAAACTATAAGGGTTCCGTTTTTTTGCCATTTTGGCTACGTAACCCTAAAAAGAAAATTAAAATATTGAAAACTTGCAGAGTTATAAGCCATTAAAGTTGTCTTATGTTCGTCACAGTATCATGCTTACTGCATCGTATGTAATTTATTTCACCACATTGTGAAAATGATTTGCACTATTAGAATGAATCATTATTTATTGAATAATTATTTAATTCTTAAATATAGTACATAGTTCAAAAACGATCCTACTGCATTGTGTTACTGATTCTGAGCAAACAACTTTCAGGTTTGCACTATACCAAGTTATACGTTGTATACATTTATTATTCAAATATCAAGCACAATACAATATTACTAGTCAAGCACTTAGATTTACCAATTTCCTCAGGTAAATCGCATATGCTATACGTAGGTATTGCAGCAATGGCTTTTAGGGTTTCACAGTTACCAATACAGTAGTCACTTCCAAGCTTCGAATATTCTAACACATCGATACACTTGAGTGCACATTGCCTTGTACCTAGTAATTATCTCAGACGTCTGACGTATGACTATTGATGTATACAGTTGGGTGTCTACCTCATGCATGTCATTGGTTAGGTATATGAGTTGTTGCAGAATTGTTTGGTCAAATTTAAGGATAGTGAATTACACATGATACTGAGTGCTAATTTTATTAAAATCTAAATACCCTGTGATTTCACGTCATTTTTGATCACCCATTCATAATTAATTAAATAGTTAACCGCTAAGAAAAGTATAAATCTATAGATTAATAATCGAATCAGATTTTGCAACATAGAAGAAACAATATGTATACATCGTGACCGATGCTGAAATTTTATACAAAGTAAAGGCTTTACAAATGCCAAAACAAATTAAAGCCGCAGTAGCCTAATGGCAACGGCCGGTCTCAATAATGTATCTATCGATAGATTTGGCTACTAGAGCTATATATTTGACATAAGCTTCATAGAAAATATTTCAAAATTCTTCCCCTAGTAGCCAAATTCATCTATAGATAGATTATTGAGACCGGCTGTAAGAGGTTCGAATCTTACCCATTTTACTACCAATGTGAACCCACTTCTGACACAAGCAATTGAACTTAGCTGGAGGGGTTAACATGATTGCTAGTAATGTAAGACCCACAATCCTACATTGTTAGTTACCTTTTTATTTAAAAAAAAAAAAAAAAAAAAAAAACCATTGGATTTGGCATAAAATTAGATGCAATACAAAGGCTTTACTGAAACATTTAAGTAAATGTATATTTTAACACAGTGTGTAAATTAATGCCTAAATCTTTTATTGAAAATGTTAACAGCAGATATTTAATGAAAAGTTTCTGCAAAAATTTTAATCAATTTTAATCAATTTAAGTATTGACTATTCAATCTTCAAAAAATGCTATTAAGAGTCTTAGATAAAATCTACACAAAATGTAATTAATTAAAATTTTCATTAATAGCCGAATACAGTCGCAATGATAAATGAATTTAAATTGGTTCGTTGAAGGCAATCAAAGTGATAGCTCTTGAATCAAAATAATATTCAGACTTTATTTAATGTTAAGATTTTTCAGATTATTATAGCACTTGCTACTACTAGCTACTACAGCAACTAGCTTCATTGCACCAATGTAATAGTATAATTCACTACAATACTGTTAATTACTAACTCTATCCTACAATATACCTATGTACTTTTGTGGTACCATTTACTGAGAAATCTTACTTTCGGATTTGGGTTTTGGTATAGTAATTTAAGTTTATGTCTAGATGTGTTATCTATTAAAAAAATATTATTTTATACACATTTAAAAAAAAACGGCGCTAGAAGCTAATTCTTTTTAAATAACTGTCTTAAAAAAAATTAAACGATATTAACGTTTTTTCTTATTTCTTCTTCTTCTTCTACTTAGTAGAAAACTTCGCGAGCCCTTCTAAAGCACCGCTTTTTGCTAATATAAATCTCTCTAGAAACACACAAGTATTTAAGCTTATTTAATATAGGTTTTTTTAAACGTCGTTATTATATATATGTGTGTGTGTGTGTGGGGGTGTGTAGGTGTGGGTGGTTTTCACACGACTGTGAGTTTTTTTTCGCAGCTCTATATTTACCATTATGACATGAATGGTAAATACTTGACTACTGTCATAGTTTTCGCGGTAAGCTCGCGCGTCTACCTAGACGCGGGAGCTTGCCGCGAAATCGAAATAAAAGATAGTGAATAAGGACCCGGGATCTTTCAAAGCAATATAACAGCCATGAGACGTGACTAAAGTCACGCTCGATTTTAAACTCAAACTTAAGGTAAAATCTTCCAACCGATAAATAATTCTCATCTGAATTCGTGGAGTCGAGCTTAAAGTTATCAAATAATAGCACATAAATAAAATGGTCAGCATGCAATATGGCTGCCGTCAGGACGTGACTAAAGCCACACTCGATTTATGTTTTTCTTCTGATTTTGTGAGGTCAAAATATGGGTAAGATACTTGTAAAATACTAGAATGCTCTGTTCGATTGACGAGGGTTGGACGCCACCTTTAAATATTTATGTTTTAGACTTTCAGATATTGGCTCATCAATTAATTTTCACAGGACGGTAGAGTCCTGATGTATTTTCAATTTTGTTGCAGATGTTACTCATTGACAGGCATTACGCAGTGAATTGTTATTTTTGGAACTTTTAATAGTTAGTTTAATTGTATTACCGGACAATTAACTGCATTTGGCCTTATCAATTAGCCACTGTGTGTTTATAAATCAAACGCATCAATACTAACATTTAAACTTTCGCGTTGCATGATTATAACTATTTATTATACGGGAATTAACGCGCATTGTTTTGAATCACTGGTTGAGTTTCATCGTCCACCAACCCTCTCCACAGACCGCCATTTTTATTCACGAATTATGCTTGAAGCGATTGAAATTAAAAAACATAAAACTTTCGATCGGGAAGAGGGCTTCAAACTGTCCGTGACGTGGAATCCAGTGATTCGTAAAACACAACCTCGTATTGGTTCGCAGTCGGTTAACATGGACAAAATCAGTGTAGTGTGCAGTGACCCTAACTTTTCGAGAAGTAAAAAAGTGAAGGTGGATGAAGATTCATCGGCCTGACGGAGTCTTAACATCGCTGCGACAGTCCGCTTGTGACCACGGCCGGTGCAACTTGGTCGAAACGTCAAGCAATTTTAAGGTAAACAATGCGCGTTAATTCCCGTATAATAAATAGTTACAAACGCATCAATCATTTATTATTTTAGTCAATGGTACGAGAGTATATATAAAGATTATACATACTGGGTGGCGCAAAAGTAAAGACCCTATTTGGTTCAGCTATAACATTTTTTCTAAATTAGAAAACTAGATTTAGATTTTTTTAAATGTATATTTGTGCCATTAAATTTCGTACCATTAGGATTTAAAGATGATGTCTTTTAAATGGTGACCTCCAGAGTTGATACACATTTGAGCCCTATTTATGACATTTTGCATAACTTGCCGTAACACTTCCTGCGATATGATCGTTATTTCTTGACGAATGTTTTCTTTTAGAGCTGCGAGAGTCTGTGGCTTGTTCACATACACCCGAGATTTCAAAAAACCCCAAAGAAAGAAGTCTGGACTGGTCAGATCGGGTGATCTTGCAGGCCAAGGCAAATCGCCAAAACGAGAGATAACTCGGCCTGGAAAAGCGTCCCTCACTAAGTCCATAGTGTCGCGCGCTGTGTGTGCCGTAGCGCCGTCTTGTTGAAACCAGATGTGCTCCAGCCCCAATTCGTCCAAACTGGGTATCAAAAACTCACGTAACATGGTTCTGTAGCGTTCTCCAGTGACAGTTATCGCATTGCCTCCAGCGTCTTCGAAAAAATAGGGTCCGATCACTCTGTCAACACAGATGCCACACCATACAGTAACTTTTAGTGGGTGTAGAGGTGTTTCTTGAATAATGCGCGGATTATCAGTGCCCCAGAACCGAGTATTCTGCTTATTGACATGCCCTGAGAGATGGAAATGCGCTTCGTCACTCATAACCAATTTTGAAGGAAAATCATCCTCTTCAAGGTTGAGGTTTATGACGCGCTGGCAGTAATCTAGACGAGCTCGGTGGTCAGCAGGCAGCAGCTGATGAGTCATTTGAGTTTTATACGGGAACATCTTTAAGTCTTTCACCAAAATACGCTGCAGGGTCCGTCTGGAAATGCCCAATTGCGTGGCACGTCGCCTCGTTGATGTTTCTGGACACTCTTCCACATCTTCGCGCACAGCATCGATATTTTCAGCTGAACGGCCTGTTCTTGGTCTCCCAGACTTAGGTCTATCCAATGTTGAGCCAGTTGCTTCAAGGCGTGTGGCAAAGCGTCGAATTGTGCGACCAATCGGTGCCGGACGGTGGGGAAATCGTCGACGAAATTCACGTTGTGTTCTTATCACTGATGAATTATTCCGTAAGAACATTGACACAATTATTCCACGTTCTTGGGGAGTAAAACGGTCCATGTTTATTTTCAGTGTATTTTACATTTGTTCACTACACAATTTTCAACAACAGAATGACAGAAAATGTCATATAAAAAAAAAAAAAGTATTTTCTTTAGTGCCAGTACTTTTGCGCCACCCAGTAGATGATAATATGAATATGTGTATCATTGCGGATTTAAAACAATACAAAAGGTAATATTCAGGCCTGTGTATAAATGGTTTCTGCAACGAAATTTACTCATATTAGGCGTGTCTCGGTGCCGGAGTTGATAACGGCTTAAGGTTGGTTACCCCTAATGGCTCCGGTTCAACTCCATACATTTAATACGTATAAGATTTTTGAGTACAATTTAAAAAAAAATAGAAAATACTTTTAATTTAGTACAAACAAGAGAGAAGAAACAAACAGAAGTATATATAATAATAACATTTTCATATCCTTTCCTCCTATCAGTTACAGTTTGTTCACCTATAGTTTTATCTTTTAGGTTTACAGCATCGTTACTTTACGATCACAATATTGGTTTAATACGAGAATTGCATCGATAATATCTACATACTGTTATGACAAATGCGGGTTTATGAATATACTACGAAACGATTTAGAAATAGTCGACAGCGAACCGTTCCATTTACACACAACGGATACAAATCTCACTAATTAAATAGGCCCGATCTGAACTTACTAATTGATCTTTAAAAAACCGGGCAAGAGCATGTCGGACCATACTCAGTGTAGGGTTCCACAGCCGATATTACAAATAAATCCACTAATATGGAAAAATATACCCAAATTACTATAGGTACTATGATGAGATCACAATCTCATCATCAGATCCAAGCTTTGATGACAATGGGAGCAATCTGGAAGTATACCCTTTCAAACACATTTTTTTTTAAAATCGGTCCAGCCTTCTGCGTGTAATCGGATAACAAACATCAAATATAGACGAATTGAAAACGTCCTCTTTTTTGAAGTCGATTGATAATCTGAGTTTGGACATGTACACTGGTTGTAGCGTTGAGTCGGTATCAATTCAATGTTCGACTTCTAGATCGATCGATTTTTTTTCAATGAAAATGTTCAATACTCGACAGTAATGTGTAAAGTATTTATTGTACATTTACATTGAACAAAAATCGGTTGTATCAATTTATATTCAATTTATTTTGAGAAGTTAAAAAGGGTGCGTAAAAATAATGAACACTCTATTTGCCGCCATTTTCACAACTCGTTAAAGAGTTTATTGCTTTTTTTTTTTCAATTACATGTCCTTTATTCTACCTCAAAATTAATATAACCATAAAGTATTTATAGGTATACGTTCTCGTTTATAAAATACCTCTGGGAGCTAAGTTGGCAGTCCCTCTTGAGTCTCGCCACTTGACCCGTCGCCCTGTCTATCTGGGTCAACATTTTAATTAATTCACACCGCAACTTTTATTGTTGACAGTCCACCGGTTAGTAATTGTATGCATAATTAATACATTTTTCACATAAATTAGTTTATTCGTTCTCTCTGTGGTGTAGAACATGTAAATCTAAATTAAAATTGGTTATAACATATTATAGTTTTTGTCAGAATAAAAATGTGTTTATGTGCATATGTTTTCACGGTCCCTACACCCGTCTTATATTTTTGTTTGTCTGTCTTTCTGTCTAGGCTAGTCAAAGAAAGAGTTAGATGTATTTAGATGACTGTAGACTACTGTAAAGAGAGAAACAAAACCTCAAAACCGGACAAGTGCATGTCGGGCCACGCACAATGTAGGGAAGTAGAGGGACTAGCACAGGGGACTACGGAACTGCTCATCTGAATAGAAGCATTGAGGTATTAATGTGTACGTTAGTACATATTATCTCGATGAATAGAAGTGAATTTTCAGTTGTTTTTATTTCATACTTACGTTATATCTACTTAATAATAATTTTTAATGGAATTTGTACGAAAATTTTGTTACTTCACACTCGTAGTATTGTAAAGTCTACTTAGCTGTGATAGTTGTTCTGTTTTTTTTACATAGGTATTTTAAAACGTTTAGGGGTTATGAATACCATTTATCGATTTAAGAGTGAAATATTGGGACTTTAAAGTGATAATTTTTCTAAAAGTCAAGTGTCTCCCCTCCCCTGTTAGCTAAATTGTTAATGTTTCGTATGTGAAAAAAATCACGGTATTAGTATATATAGTGAAATAAAAAGATAAACTATCACAACTAAGTATGTTTTACAAGTTAACGAGTAACAGCTGATAAAATGAGAAGTAACAAAATTTTTATACAAATTCTATTGAAAGTTGAAATGAAACAGAAGCAACATAAAACCCACTTCCTAAGCCGCATTATTCGGATAGACTACGGAACCCTACATTGTGCGTGGCCCTAAAGGCACCTGCTCGGCTTTTAGACACTTGACCAATGGCCGTAGCTGTTGTCCTAGTTACACAAGTATACTTCCATTTCATTTTATGAAATGACCATATAAATATTAAATAGAAATCTTGTTGATTACAGCAGTAGCCGGTCCAACCTACTAGTACTATTATATAAATTGCAGTGGTTTATGAGGTGCGACGCACATAGAGAAAGAAATACTTTAAACTTATATCGTCCCTCTTTATCTGACAAATTTTAACAAGATACCCTTCACATTTAATATCATACAGTCGGAAGCATTAAGGGCGTCCTAGTCGATGATTCTACCATAGAAACGCGCTTAGCCCTACAGTCGTCGCGCATAGAAAAGGGACGTAATTGGTCGTAATCCATTTAAAACTAAGAATAAAACTAGAATGTTTTAATCAATTTCATTTATTTCGCTTAAAAACGAAGTAACATACAGTATTTTTTTATTATTTAAATTAACACAACATACAATATTAACTTTAAGTACTTTAAAAAAAAAATCTTATCCATATTTAAATACAAAAATGACACGTTGGCTTCAAAGTGGTATCAAATAATAAATGCAAGTAAAATTATAAAACTAATCATTACTTTCTACACAAGAAGAACATATATATTTGGAATGGTCCGGGCAAATGAATTTGTGACAAGAATTACATGATCGGCAAGTGCTTTTATTTTGTGATCTTCCGCAGCCATGACAGCGACTTATTGAGCTACTTCGCGATAATGTTGAGGTTGATAGTTGGGCTCTGACTTCATATTATATATATTTCAAATATCTTTTATTTGAAAGCAAAATTCTGTGGTAATGATTTCTGCTGTATCCTCCCGTGAGCCAACGGTTTCATCCATATCAAAAAGAGTGAAATGAGAAACTCACGGCGAGTAATATTCTCAATTTTTTTGTTCGCTGTATGTTGGTAGTTTGGTTTTTAAAAAGTCTTTTAGCAGAATCAATAAAATTGTGTCTGCGAGTTCTTCCGCTATTCGAGGGCATAGTCATTGACCAGATAGTGTTGTCTACACTAACATAATACTGATCATCTGCTAATACAGAGTTATTTTCAAATACCTTATTTGAGATATTTACCTCCTGCTCAGATTCAGACTCGTGGTTCTGCTCCTCAACAAAGTCTTCTTCATCATCCTAGCTGGGACCACCTTTAGAATCTTAGCTACCCTCAGCACCTTCATTAAGCCAAGCTTCAATTTGAGCAGCGCTCTTTTGATCCACAGTGATTCTAATTTTAATTATTTTTAAATGAAACATGTATCAAGCTAGTACTTTTTAGCCTAAATTCATTTAATATAGTATATAGTCTAATAAAAAACATATACATAAACAAATACATTAAAAATAACCGTAAAGTGTTAATGAAATATTAACCATAACTGGGAAAAAATACTTGGTAATAGGTCGCGCGGATTACAACCCGCGAACTTTACGGGGCTCCTGACTAACAACTTGAAGCAATAGGCGCTCGCGCTGCACTGTTACACTGTTACACGTTACTGTTAAAGTACATGAAGTTACAAACAATTCCAAAGTGTAGTTTCTCTGAAATATTAAGTTTTGCAACGGTGGATTACTATTGTAATCCACACGACGACTGAAAGCTTAAAATTTATATCAATTCGTTTTACCATAAGCGAGGCCTGTAGGCAACTAAAATTGAAAATAAATGAATATTTTGAAAGGTATAAATAAGCTTATTAAAATAAACAAACGTTTTTCATACCATAGTAAAGTATTCACAGTTATTTTCTCGGTGCAAAGGTAGCGTAATAGAAAGTGGCCATTGCGGTTCTCGTCATCTATTAGAGTATATTGGATTCCTTTTACTTTCCATTAGCGAGTTGTCGACATCCGATTCAATCAATTTTATTTCTCCAACAGAATCTTTCAAGGTGTAACGATGTTCAATTTAATAATAATAATAATAAAAAATATTTATTCACTTAGAAAGCAAAATACGAAACTTGTGAAAAGTCGATTTAACATTTACATGTAATGCCTGTTCGCAAACAATAGGTAAAGCCCGAAAAAAACAGTCAATAAAAACTCGTGGCCCCTCTTTTCGAATTGCCAATGTTTTCAATGTTTCTTTGTTTATAAACAGTATATGCAGGTAGGGTGCTGCCAACATTTTATTATACACCATATTAGAGGACTGATGCAAAAACAAGAGGAGAAAAATATTAGAAGAAGAAAACACTCAATCGCACAACATAGTAGCATCCACTTACGATGTTAAAACTTTATGTGCTTAAACTTTATTTGCAGGAACTCATTATCCCTACGTGAAAGTTGAAAACTGTGTAATCCACTAATGTTATAAAGGTCTTCCAAACCAATGCGCAGCTATCCTAACAGAGACTAGTTAGACAACAGGTATGCATGAAAGTCCAAAGTCAAAGTACTTTATTCACTTAGGTTACTGAATGCAACGCTTATGAACGTCAGACAATTTAATGCCAAGTTCGCAAGTTTAATAAAATAAAGCCGTGAGAATAGAACTTGGCAATAAAAACTCATGGCCACTTTTTTTGAAATGACAATTATTATAATGTATTTGAAACACAGTTAAGCCAGTAACCCATTACACCATGAAACTCACGTAAGCAGTAATCATGGGACATAAAGTGGATAAAATAATGTTTTAAATTAATTAGCCTCCTATGGTGTGGATGGAAGCCTATAAGATGATAATGATAAGGCCGACCAATCACCCCAAGTAGCACCCGTTCACGAGTATGACGTATGGGTCAGCCATCATCCCCTTCGCACTATTGGAGGGAAGAAAGACGATCCGGCCCACACCGCCACCATATTTTAGTAAACATGACGATTCCTGACATCACAACTCATAGAAACGAAAATAACCTTAAATAATTAAATTAAGTGCGATCGCTAGTCGCCATTACTAACAATTTCAATTACCTAGGTACTCTGTGAATATAGAATACAAACAAAATTTTAATATTTAACACTAAATTAGTGTTAAATATTAAAATTTGCATATTGTGCTATTCTGCATTATTATTTCTACGACCATAAATGTTATATAATTCAAGTACATAACCCGAGATATAAATACATATTTTGACTTTCACGATGGCACGGTGGCAGTATCCGACTGCTACGCAAGAGGTCACAAATTGTTGTTCTGAGTCTGGGTGTAGTTTGTGTCAGTGACCGTATGTTTGTAAAGTCCCCCACGACACATGGCCTGTACGCTACTGCATCTTCATATCAACCCATATGATGGCCCACTGCTGGGCACGGGTCTCCCCAGTAGAACCTACTGGTATGTAGATCCTGGGGGTAATTGCCATAATCGCCACGCTTGGCGAGCGGGTTGGCGATCGCAGTAAGGCTTTAAGTACGCAGAGGACGCTGCTGCCCGTCTTCCGGGGTGAAATCCCTTAGTCGCCTTGACGACACCCACGGGAAGAGATGGGGTGGTACTATTCTTAAGCCGGCACCACACGGCACTGCATCTTATATAAAAAAATAAAAAATATATTGAAGTGATTAGGTAGGTATCCTTAACCACTTATTAACTACTTATTTGTATGTAAAATATTGTGGAGGTAAATATAAGCGTATTTATTTAATGCGTACAACGGTTGGTAACAGAATGAATTAATAACAACCCTATATTTAAATTAAAAACTAGTAAATAATATCGCACGACCCACACGGTTCCTTATTCACAATCTTTTTACACAGAACATGTATACGGAACTGTCATAATGGTAAATGGAGAGCCACGCTTAGAAATGCATCAACGCGCATGCGCGGCGGACATATTTGAGCGCACCGCGCATGCGCCTTAATGCATTTGAGAGCACACCGCCCCATTTACCATTACGACAAGACTTTGACAGTTACGCATGGGCACGAAATAAAGATCGTGAATAAAGCCTGTACAATGACAACCAAATGATAAACATACTTAAACATTTTCTATTGAAATGCATACATGTTATAGATAAAGTAGACACAAAAATATTTTAAATAAATGAATAGCTTCATTTCAGTACTCAGGGGATAGTAATACAGGGAGAGATTAGGTGCAAGTCTTAACGTTGGCGACTAGTTTTGATAGCTATACATTATTTTACCTGTAGCGAATAACAATGTTGCTGATAGTATGGAAAACACACAATCTACGGGTATACATTTTTAAAAATCTAAAGCTTTACAGTTAATCACAACGTGAATAATGTTTTTTAAGAAATACAACCGCCTTTAAGGAAATGAAAATATCAAGCACATCACCGAACGCAAATTTCGCTGACTCACTCCTATGTTTTAGTCTATATCTCTGGTATTTTTTAAGCTAGGACAACGTTTTATACCCTAACCTTCCCAGAAAAATAAGAAGTCGAATACCGAAAACCCCATCCAAATCGAATCACTTCATCATATCATACACCTTTGTTGAAAGCGGTTAAAAAGACAGCAATTTATAAAGCGTCTTGCTATCGATCTATAAACGCTATTAACTTTCAATTGAAATTGAATAGCACACTGCCCAAGTACTTGAATAAAATATGCTCGTATTTCAGTCATCTAACACTATATTCTAATGATAACAAAGAAATGATTGCGCATAAATTGCAGAGAGCGTACGATATGTACGAGATTGAATATAAATAATTCAGTGAACAGCCGTGTAGCCTATCAAAATGTTCTACAGCTGTGATTTGATGGTACGTTTATAAGGAGTGTTACGGATAAGATACTTTTTGATAATACCATGCAACGCGTAAAGTTAAACTACGCTTTTCATTAAGGCGCTTCCCCGTGCAAAACTTAGCGCTAACCGTTTTTTGTGCACGTTTGTGGAGCTATCTGCCCTTTATCCAAAAAGAAATATCAACTAATAAAAATACATTAAATTTCTACATAATATTGATCACAAAATGGTAGATTTTGTTTTTGTTAAAGGAGTATAATTTTTATTTAATCTCTTCACAACAAAACCACAGAAAAGATAAAATGCATCTCCTCGTAAAGTACCATTTTCTTTTGCTACTTACATTAATGGATAGGCATTTTAATAAAAAACATTATGCTAGAATATATTTTTCAAACGACCAATTTTTTTTTTTATAAAGATTTTATTCCAAAAACTGAGCGCATTCGCTACGGTGCGGCGAAGAGGAAACGAATGCTTAAGGTTATTTCGTCAGGGTACAATCCTAACAAATAACGGGTCTAACCCACAAATACCATGGCGTCCGCCCGTGATAAGACAACTGGCATTATATTGTCACCAATTGTCACAAGTGACACCAATATTCTGGTTTTACAAGTAACATTGCTACTATGGGGCTAACAGGACAGACGCAGATGGAGAACACAAGCGCTATTAGCGAATTTACGTATATTCAATTCACTGATCTATACTAATATTAAAAAGCTGAAGAGTTTGTTGTGTTTGTTTATCTCAGGCACTACTGATCCGAATTGAAAAAATAGTTGACTGTTAGATAGCCCATTTATTGATGTAGGCTATTGGCTATATAACATCACGCTACGACCAATAGAAGCGGAGCAGTAATGAAAAATGTTGCATAAACAGGGAAAATTTACACAGACGAAGTTGCGCGGGTCTCTAGCAGGCAAGTTAAATGCTTTTATGTCTTTGAATAATTGTGGCTACGTAGTTTTTTTTTTATTTAAATCTGATTTAGTGAAAATAATCTATTTTTGTCTCAATGGCGAAATACAGATAAGAAATACCACCTTAAGAAACTGAATAAAAGAAAACATCCTATTGAACTCAAAACCATGCGGTTGAAGCATCTAGTTGGTAGATACCCCGCGTGTTTTTATTAGAACTCACGATACCAATTTCGGTATATTGTCTTTTAAATAATGTATGTTGCTGTGAGCTCAGGCCTCATAATTTCTCCGCAGTGGTAAACTAGAAGGTTTTCTTATGCGCCTATAAAAGAGATTTCATGATCCAGTTTTTAGAGTCAGTTTCCACTTACCTGCCTGCAAAAGGAAATACAATTTACTAGGCGTATGTCCACAGCAATAACGTGGTTATTTCAGCGATTCTGCAGTTGCTATCATTCAGTGATGGTAGCAATAGCTGAACTACCATTTTTTTCTTATGTTTTATACAATTTTCTTTGCCCATTTGGTTATAAAATAATTAATCTATTTGTATATAATTAGTTCGTAGGATAATCTAGCTTAATGTATAAAACATTGGAACAAAACATTGGACTTCATTCGCGACAGACGTGTCTTTGTTAGCAATGCAATATTTTTAAATAATTAAGTTTACGTGTTAAATTGAAACTATACCGCGGCGTCAGTGAAATTAAGTGTGTCGCCAATGATTATCTACTATTTACATAGACAGCAATTATGAAACATCGTAACCATTATAGCTAAAATTGTGTTTTTGTGTTAGTGATGTCTAACCAGGAATTTAGCCCATTTGGACGTAATCAAACAGCAATGAGCAGCCACCCGCCGACGCCAACTCGGCAAGGTCACTCTCGAGACGAAAAGCAAACTCTGCCCACGGAAGTAGTACCTACTTCGGAGATCCAGAGATGGATGGGGTCTATTGACACCCTTTTGAATGAAGTGTGTTCTATAGTCTCCGAGGGAAAAATGAACTCGGACCAGAAGCTCCGAGTCACTAATCTTTGTCGCAAAGTCACGAGTGGGACATCCCAGATGGCTGTTCTATATCAAGCGCTAAAACAAAAGACTATGCAAGCGCATGCGACCATTCAGCACCTAGAGGAACAGCTCGAAGTAGAAAATTCTCTTCGGCAGTTTAAAGAAGTCATTGAAAATAAGATAAATCTAGTACAAAACAATTCTTTTGCTGACATGGTAAAAAAAGGTGCCGATAGCTTTATTCGTCCTAATAACTGGAGCTCTGTGGCCATATATCCCAACGATAAGACGAAAACGAGTGATCACACTAAATCTCTCGTGCAAAAAATTATTTCACCCGAGGAACTGAAACTACGCATTCGTGGCCTGAAGAAAGTAAGGAATGGAGGCGTTCTTATTAGTACCGAGTGTAAAGGAGATATTGAAAAGTTAAAGAAGTCAGAGAAATTTGCTTGTTCCGGCCTGATTGTAGAAGAACCAACGAAACGCCGCCCTAGGATCGCTATCATAGGTGTCCCTGTAGCCCTCAGTGAAAAAGATGTTTATGATTGTTTATACGACCAAAACATTGCTGAGAAGTTTCCAACTGAAACACGCGAGTCCTTTTTGAAGACTATCAGATTGAGTCACAAATCTGGCAAGAAAAACTTCTTGACCTGTAACTATATATTAGAAGTTCCTGCCAATATTCGAAAAGCGCTCATCAATCAAGGACGTATTTTTATAAATTGGACGTCATGCCCTGTTAGAGACTTCACATTAGTCACCAGGTGTTTTAATTACCAGCAGTTTGGACACGCAGCCAAGTTCTGCCGAGAATCCAGCCCGACTTGTAACCACTGCGGAAATCTGGGTCATTCCTCTAAGGAATGTAGTAATAGAGACTCTACTCCGAATTGTGCGACGTGCAAACGTTTCAAACGAAAATGTGACCATCAAACTGGGGATGCAAACTGTCCAGCACGTAAACACGCAGAGGATAATTATATTAACTCAATTAACTATGAAACTGCATAACGCTTCATTAACATTTGTTTTAAATATCTTTATGTTTTGCTAGTTTGTAAATTATTGTAGTTAGTATTCACTAGTCTATATTATATTCATTAAAATTATCTATTTCTGACATAAATTTTGTAAGCGCAGCAATATCAAACTAAATATGACTAACCTTGTAAGTGACATACTTATTCGTAACGTAAATTTTTGCCTATTCAAACGATGTGAAATATTTCTTATGTTATTTTATAAACGCTACATTAAGCAATAAATTGTACATAATAATAATATCACATATCAAGAGCAACTATAGTGAGCATACACAGACAATAAACTGCTAATTTTAAAATTATATTGTACTTTTTTGTAATACATATAATAGATTAGGTATAGTATAGTATAAATTTGACGTGTAAATATGACATTTTATTTTGTTCATTTTCTTTTCTGTTTGTGAAAATAGATAGATATTTGTATTAAGTGTTATAATAGACACACAGGTTTATATTAATCTACTCGAGATATGGCTATCTTGTAATTGATTAGGCTCACCTACTATTTGTAACTTAAAATATAGCTCAAAATATTTTCTAATTTTCTTTTAAGGCTTAATACTTTTATTATATCATTAGGTTGTGGGTTCGATTCCCACTCAGGACAAACCTTTGTGTGAGCAACACAATAGTTTATTCTGTGTCTGGGTGTAATTTATTTATTTATAATAAATATATATTTATAAATATATAATATACATATTAAGTATGTTTATCAGTTGTCTGGTTGCCATAGTACAGGCTCTGCCTAGTTTGGGATCAGATGACCGAGTGTGGGTTGTCGTAAGATGTTATTAGTTAGATGTTATTATATATTTACTGCCATTGTATGCTTTTTTGTGTGTTAAAGTTTTTCTTAATAAATATTATTATTATTAAAAAAAAAAAAAAAAAATATTGTAAATTTTCATTTTATTAAATAATGTACCTTCATCTATATCTATACTAATATTATAAAGAGATAAAGTTGAAAGTTTATAAGGTTGTGAGGTTGTGGGGGGGGGGGAAGTTTTGGATCTATTCAACTAATTTTGTTTTTTTTTACCAATAGAAAGCCACGCTATTACATTATATAACATCACACGCAACCGAAATTGTGCTGCTTGCTATTTATTATATTTTATGTCTTCATCATCTAACAAATGGCATTTTTTCAAATTTCCATGGCTATTTCACACGTAAAATAGATCTTAAATGTTCCAGAAGATTCGTTACACGCTGGGGGTGCAGGTTCTGGAGACGCGACGCAACAATATATTTTAGTGTTGCTTATTTTATTATACCGAAAAAAAACCGGGCATTGCATGTCGAGCCTCGCACAATATATGTTTGTGATTCCGTTGGCCACCCCCCCTCAATCTAAATAACGTGGTACGTGGTTTAAGAAGTGGGTTTTCTGTTATTTTTGTTTCATACTCACAACGTTATACCTACTTCATAATAATTTTTAATGGAATTTGTTCGATGATTTTCTTACTTCTCATCTGAAAAGCTGTTACTCGTAAACTTGTAAAGCCTACTTAGCTGTGATAGTTTTCCTTTTAATTTTACTATCTATACTACTACCGTGATTTTTTTCATATACCCAACATCAACCATTTAGCTGGCAGAGGGGACACTTGACTCTAAGAAAAATTTGCATTTCAAAGCTTAATATTTCACAAACGAAACCCTAAATCTATAAATGGTCTTTACAACCCACAAAACGTTTTTAAAAGAACTATCTAATGATACCCTACACGATGGGGTAGGTGACAAAAAAATACATCCCCACTTTACATATAGGGGACCCTCAAAAAAAATATTTTCGAAGATATTATGATTATATGACTTTCCCTTTGTCAGCGTAAGTAATATGTTTAACATTACAGCCGTCTAGAACGAATAGTTTCTGAGCTAAGCTGCGGACGGATGGCCGTCCATCCGTCCGCAGCTTGGACGGCCATCCGTCCGCAGCTTAGCTCAGACAACATGATGAAACTATAAGAAAAAGGTTAACAGACAAGTGACAAGGTTAAGTATAAAAAACAGGTTAACAGACGAACAAAGAAGAGACTGGTTCCTTTTTGGAGATGAAGATTTAAGGTTCGAAACAATAAAAAAATAATTGTATCGCAATGAAGCACGATACAGCCTTCTTAATGTATAACTGTGTGTTACTGAATTTTCTTGGCAACCACAATAACTGGCAAATGCAGTTCGGGTACATTAATTTAAATTTATCTACTAAGGCTAAAAATACTAACAATATGACTTTTGCGTTGCAAAATTGTTATAAAAATGAGATCATTTTTATCATTTTTAACACATAGCTGATTTCGATTACAGCAGCCTAGGAGATATTATAATGACGAGTGTATGCGCAGACACAAGTGCACTCTCTGTTCTCTCATTCTCATATCCCGATGCGACAGAAATCCAACACGACCGGAGAGAGATTGAATCAGATAATTTATTTAAGTTGTTTATATACAGACTGTTTTGTAATATACTAATAATCTTCCGCTCGTGGCTTCTTTACATTACACCAATTAACTTAAAACATTAGTTTTGATAAAAAATTGCATAATTATTAACCCTAAACCACCTTCCTTTACAATTTACTTTTGTTATATGAGATCCCGGAGCAAAATCATTGTCTTATGACAGGTTTAGGGCATAAACCATATTGTATTTAATAATAATAATAATGATTTATTTTCTCACCACAATATAGGAAAACAAAAACATTACATTACATTTCATACTTAAAATATCATTTTAACATATTGTGGGAGACTGGTGCCTAAGCTAGGCTCGGGGCCTGTGTTTCAGGACACCAGGTCTCCACCCTTTATTCTTACATTGTCTCGTCAAGATGGGCACTGAATATGCTTTACTGTATTACAGATAAAATACCATATTAATAATAAAAACGGTTAGTATATGTGTGTGTGTGTGTGTGTATGTGTGTTTGTGTGTGTGTGTGTGTGTGTGTGTGTGTATGTCTGAGAGAGAGTACGTAAGGGGGGGGGGGATTCAAACTCTTCATGATAAAATCGCAATCGTTGCCTCAGTGTCATCATAATTTAGCTCTTGTAACCAGTCCGTTAGCCTTTTTTTACAAGCGTTTTTCGTGAGATTGAATATGGGTAGGACCCTGTTGATTTTATTATATAGGAAGCCACCTAGGTGACAGAAAAATCGTTGGGAATACTTCGTAAAGAGCTTGGTGCGTTGTACAGGGTTGTATCGTCTAACACCATTGGACAATGATGGATGATATGTCAGTAGAGCGTGTTGACTTATTAAGGTGTTACGTATAAAGAGTTGACGCACTGTTAAGACTTTGCTTTCCTTGTACAGCAAGTCAGTGGGGTAACGATATGGCTTAAAGAAAGCCACTTTCAGAATGGCCCTTTGTGTTCTCTCTAAGTCAATCAGTCTAGTTTTTGGCGCTCCACCCCAGGATGTTATACAGTAGGTTATTACCGATTGAGCGAGGGCAAAGTAAACTGATTTCAGTTGTTTTGCCTCTAAACAATATCTTATAGTTTTAAATACGTATATCAATTTACGCAATCTGGTGTTGAGAGCGTTTATGTGTTCGTCAAATTTGAGGTTGTTATCTATTATGACTCCCAAGTACTTTATACTCTCTGCTTTGTTCAAGTGTGTACAGTTGCACTTAGTATTGTGTGGTGCAGGGCACGAGTGTGCCTGCAGAGAAAGTGGTAAAGTCTCAGGCATCTGGCAAACATTTTTTATTGAGAATGTCATATAATTTGTTTTGTCTCTGTTTAAGGTTAGCAAATTGTCTTGTAGCCATCTAGAGACTGTATCAAAACCCGATTGAGCACACGCATATGCCTCGCTCCACGTATCAGCGCTAAAGAGAAGGGCAGTGTCGTCTGCGAAGGCGATCGTTTTGCCTTTAGGCAAAGAGAGCATACTCAAGTCGTTAATATATACAAGGAATAACGTGGGGCCGAGTACGCTACCCTGGGGTGTACCGTAAGTGAGTGTACGCTCGTCACTGGTGTACTGGCCAATCCTAACTCTTTGGGTACGTCCTGATAAATAATCCCTGAAAAGGTCCAGGGGCACACCTCGGATTCCCATGGTCTCCATTTTCCGAACAAGGAGAGATACCGAAATTGTGTCAAAAGCCTTGGAAATGTCTAAAAATATACCCATTACCTTACGTCCAGCATCCGTTTCTCTTATTATATAGTTGGTAACTTCGTTCACCGCATCGGAAGTGAATCTACCCGCACGAAAGCCAAATTGGTCAGGGGAAAGGGTATTGGAAGACAACAATTTTACTCCAGTAAAATAGTCTGTAGGTGGTTAAGGTCATAACTCCTAAAGCAGATGGTAGGTGGTGAAGGATTAACATAATAAATTTCAAACTAATATTACAAAGTTATTTAGTGTAAAGTTGCTAGCTAGCGGCGGTAGCCTAATGGCTAAGGCATCGGTCTCGCAATCGTGAGGTCGCGGGTTTGAATCCTACCTATTATACTACCGACGTAATTGCATTGAGCTTAGCTGGAGGGGTTAACAGGATTGCTTGATAAATAATGAAGCCACAAGCGGAGGTTATTAGTATATTACAATAATAAATGCATGTGTAGAAAATTCGACCACTAATATCGGTATTACATAATCAGCCACATAAGATGAGACATTTCAACAAAATTATAAGTTTATGGTCACATCAAAAGATACCTTTCCTTTTATGAACCTGTGATATAACATACTAGTCTCACTACTAACTAAAAATAAGTACCACTATAAAATAAAAGCAAATTGTTAAATAGTACGTACGTAACATACTTCATGTAAATTATATGAATTATGTATTCAGTACAAAGTATTTTACATTCAGGTGAAGGCTGAATGAGTTAGATTTCTAATTGCGACTTCTAGGCAACTTTTGACGTCATTCGTAGCAAGTGCTACATTGCTACGAGTGTAATGCTACGATCGTAGCTGGCTCAGTTACGTAGGTTGATCTTAAAAATATATTTTATAATGACAAATTAGATAAGAGAATCTCAGATTAGTTAAACAGTTCCTAATTGGCAATATCCAATGTGATCGAAGCGAGATTAGGCGCAGGACAGACGAAGCACGTACCGCACAGTGGAGTGTGAACTTGTGTGGCTAGGTACGAGTACTTAATTTATAATGGAACGAAGATAGTAATGTTGCTTAACCAAGCTCATTTCTCGATCTATAACATTAATTACGAGTCATTAACACCTTTTCAAATAATTCAGCAAATAGGATACATTATGAAATTATATATACTACGAGTCTTAATCGCGTTAATTTCGCGCTTAAATTATTTACGCGATTAAGACCCGTGGCATACCTATATAATTTTTTAAAGTATACAATATGCGAAAGTATATCAACATAAATATTTATATACAATTCCTATATCAAAATTCTCTAGACAATTCAACGTAAACAAGCAAATCACAGCACCAATATTTTTATTTAACAATATTTTTCAATAATGCTAATACAATGGAAGTCCTCCGTAATATTAAAAATGGCATCGAAATTACGTAGAAAATGCATCGAAAATTGCTAAAGCAATAATACGACGCTGAAAGGTGCCGTGTACTGGCTGCATTAGCGAAAGAGCTCCACAACACAATAAAAACAAAACCGCTGAAGCACTTTGCGGTAATTTTTCATTGTGCTTTTGGCGTTGGAGGCTAAATAAACGTACCTATTGTTTATGTTTAAATAAGGTAATGTGTGTAATATGATGACCAAAATCCCACATTGCTAGTTATATTTAAAAAAAAAAATGTATATATGTATATATATATATATATATATATATATATATATATATGTATAACTAGCATGACTTGTGTTAGGAGTGGGTTCACGTCGGTAGTATAATAGGTAGGATTCGAACCCGCGACCTCGATTGCAAGACCAATGCCTCAGCCTAGGCTACATAAAGAAACAAAATAAAAATGTCCGATAAGTGAGTCAAAAACTCTAAACTCAACAATTCTATTTGCTATTATTATTTTTTTTGACTGCCTCTGTGGTGCGGTGGGAGTGTGTCCGACTGCTACGCAAGAGGTCGTGGGTTCGATTCAGACAATTTGTGGATCACACAAAGTGGTGTCCACTTTGTGTGATCCACAAATTGTTGTTCCGAGACTCGATGTACTTTGTGACCGTGACTTGTATGTTTGTCAGGTCCCCCGCGACACAGAGCTTGTACCCTACTGCGGGAGTCGTCTTTATAAAAAAAAAAACTACATATATCTCAAATCTGCACGATTCTACAATTAAATTCATAATATAAAAAAATGTTCATTGCTAACGTTTACAATGTTTGTTTGTTTATAAACTTTGCATACAGATAAGATACACGTAATACACTATATTAGAGGACTGATGGAATAACCCCAATATAAAAATAATAATTTATATTTGTAACTTTAAAAAAAAATGAACTGCCTGCAAGAGAAAAAAATATCAAGCACATCACCGAATGCAAGTTCCGCTGATTCACTCCTATATTTTAGTCTCTGGTGTTTTATAAGATAGCACAAGGTTTTACTTCCCAGAAAAATATACAGTCGCAGAATGAAGAAATACATACAACTTTTATTTTTATTAGATATATTTCGCGATTTAATCGCGTGAATTATCCGATCGTGGTCAACCCGTGACCACGATCGGTGCAATTCGATCAAGACGTCGGGTAAATAAAAGGTTCATACCTTTAAACACCTAATTCATGCGATTAAATCCTGAAATATATCTAATATGTATCAAAATCGCGAAAGTTTAAAGTCTTTTATTTATGATTTACCATTTATTATTTTTTACCAAATATAATTATATTACCATAGGTATAGCAATTTCATAATACTAGAGGAACATTTTCCTCTCCTATTGTAAGTCATACAGATATTACAAGCACGATACAGCCTTCTTAATGTATTACTGTGCGTTATTGAATTTTCTTGGCAACCACAATAACTGGCAAATGCAGTTCTGGTACATTAATTTAAATGTATCTACTAAGGCTAAAAATACTAACAATATGACTTTTGCGTTGCAAAATTATTATAAAATGAGATCATTTATATCATTATTTTGTACATAGCTGATTTCACAAAAACCTTACCAGAAATATATGCAGTCGAAAAGCGAAAACCCTATCTATCTATACCTGACTATTAGTTTTCGAGAAAATCACGAACATATATACATACATACGGGTCAAACAGATAACCATCTTTTTTGAAGGCTGTTAAAAAGTAGTAAAAATCAATAATTAAAACAGCACCGCTATTAATTTTGACTCACATTAACAATGAAATGTCAGTAATGACTGAGCCACTTACCTATATAGTTGTGCAATTAATTAATTTAATGTTTGGTAGAATGCTTTATACGTAATTAAAATCTAGTATATTTGCACAATACATCGAAAGCACAAAAGGTAAGCCTCATACTAGTTAGCTTGAGCAACGCACACACAGACATCGTTTATCAACACAGAATATATATATATTAAAGACCACTTTATTAAAAGATGACAAAGACGAAGATAGAAAAGAAGGCGTTCTGGGGGCTTAGAGAAGGTATTCGTTCCGTGGCGTTTCGCTAAAGCCTACAAGAGGTCGATTTCAAAAAATCGTTCGCAAAAAAAAAAAAAATATGTCTACGGTCTCCACCGCAAACGTCAAATTCTTGAAAAATAAATTCCCCCATTTTACTTAGTTTTCTACATGATCTCACCGTTCGCTATATTAGTGATCAATTGAATGGAAAAAAATAGCAAAACTACTATCATTAGTGCAGCATATCTAGACATCGACTTGGATTTACCACATGACATATTTAAAATCCATACATTTTGTACCTACTCTGTGGCTTTTTCTAGGCCTGAGGTGCGTCATGTCTATGTGGTATCAGCCACATAGATAATACAAACAAGTAATTGGTCACTGTGACAAGCGCGATATTTTATAGATAATAATAGTTTTCCAATCGTTGTTGATGACAGCGGCCTATCTCACCAGAGATCATCAACCATGCAGGAGATATATTATAGTGCTTAAGTGTATGAGCAGTCACAATTGCACTCTTTTAAATCCTACTCATAAATGGTCCCGATAGGACGGAAATTCGATACCACCGAAGAGAAATAGGGCGCAGGATGGCTTAACGTGCTCTCCGAAGTCCTCCCTTTGTGTTGGGGGGACGAAATATCTTGCAAGTCAGATCGTTGTATGAAGGTAACCTTCTATTTTCTTAGTATTTTGTGCCATATAAGCGAGGCTCTTATCTCGTCTCATTATCTGTGACACAGCTGGTCCTTGTTAACCAAATCAGAATTCATGCAATATTGCGGTGTTATAGTAGTAGTGGTAACCTATTGGATTGTAGGGTCATCGCATTTAAGCTGACGTTGCTTGAGCATATTGACTGTAATAAATGCTAATATTATTATCGTGAACGTAAATTTGTCTGTTACGTTTCACGCTTGTTTGAGTCCCGGGAAAGGACATAGGGTATATTAAAGCCAGTATATTAATAAGTTTAATATGTACAAGTGAAATAGTAGATTCCAGATTTGTCCCGATCTTCATCATAGTGCAGCGTGCACTAAATTATCCTGAGATTTGCACAATTTTAATGAGTTTTTTTTGTTGTAAATTGCTTAGTCTTAATTATGTACTACTAACTATCATTACCCAAAATTAATAAACCATTACAAGTCCAAAGAAAAATTAAGTGTGAGATATTTACACAAGAGAACAAAATATGTACCCTTGAAAATTAATATCATGCAGTCGGAGACACAATGTTAAGTTCAACAGAATTCATTAATGCCTCCGACTGCATGATATTCAATTTGAATGGTACCTATTTTGTTTTTGTCTTATTGCAGGCGGGATTTTTTAGTTTTTAAATGTATTTTTTTTATTTACTACTTCTTAGTCATTGTAAGATAGTGGCAAAGGTCACGTTTTTGATTGGTTGCTAAGCAACAGCGAATAGTTTGAAATAATTGGAATTAACGTTATTGACTGGTTGCTAAGCAACGTGAATAGCGAGACGTCATCAATGTTTTCTTATGACATTACCACGTAAAATTATCGTCCGTAAGCCGACTTTACAGATTTTTTTTTTTTTTTTTAAAAAGACAACTCGCACTAGGGTACCAACTTTGTGCCGCAGGAGATTCACAATACAATTTTATTAACCAAGCCAAAGTACCTATATGACAAACTCGGATCACAGACAGTGTGCCCTGTATGAGAATCAAATCCACGACCTCTTGCGTAGCAATCGAATACACTCATACTGTGCCATTGAGAAGATAAATTAAGGTATTCAAAAACGAAAACGTGGAAATACTTACTTAATATAATATCTTTTTGCTATAAATGTTGATAAACTTTCGCGTTTTTTACACATTATAAGTAAAAATATACTACGGTTCTTATTCACGTAAATAATTTAGGGTGAATACCTTGTTTATTGCCCGACGTTTCAAGGTCTGAGTTCTGAGTCTCCCGTGTCCACGGCCGTTGCAATACGGTCGAAACGTCGGGCTTTAAATTATCAGACCTTGGATTAATCACGCGATTATGATCCGTAGTTTATACATTTTTATAATCAATATAACTAAAAACATTTTTACATAATATAGGAAAATAATCGTTTTTATTTTGATTTATGAGAAAAGGATAAAATATGAAGGAAGAAGGGAAACTCGAGGTGAATGGGTAGGCACGTTATGTGATTGAAACATATTTACCTATTGAATTTGTCAAAGAAGTTTTTTATATCGATAAACCCAAATATACGGAAGTAATATGTCAGTCCTGTACGAATCTTTTTATTAATATACGTAGTTATGTATTAAATACGTTTAAAAACAATTTCACTGAATGACATCGAAACAGCCGTTAAATTAAAAACATTTGACATGAAAATAGTATACTCGTTCTTTTAAAATAATACCTCTATGTTAAAGTGATACGAGTATAATTTGCATTGTCATTGGTTGGTAAATGGTATGCACAACAATTAAATGTTTTAAACTACAAGAAACAGACTAAGGAAACACAGCATTCACACCATGGAGGCTAGATTTACAATTAGTTAATAAATATATAAAGGCAATCCATTTTAGATTTTTTTAAGTGTAATAAAAACCCGGCCTGAGCATGTTGGATCATGTTTAGTGTAGGGTTTCGGAGCCGTTGCCGTATAAAAAAAATGCTATTTGAATTAATGCAGCAGCAGAAGAGCGTATGTTCATGGCACTGAGAATTTTAATTTAAAGCATTTGGTAAGCGCTACCTTTTTGATTTTTTCATACTTTTTGTTCACACGGTTCAAAATATATGGGGAGAGGGCGGGGGACACAATTAATGCAAATTTCGGAGCGATTATTTCCAAAAATATTCACTTAATCAAAAAAATATATCAGAAATCTTAAATTGTTTTTAAAATACCTGTCGAATGATGTGCCACACGTTGGTGTATGGTCAAAAAAAATGTTTCAGCTTCCCATAGAAATATTTATTTTTATTACATTAATTGCCTGTCACATACTGACGGACATGACGAAACTTTAAGGGTTCCGTTTTGGACATTTTGGCTACGAAACTCTAAAAATGGAACCCAATTTTTTTATTTTTTATTTACTGTATTCGTCTGTATTTGGGTACCAACTGTACTTAACGGTTCTAGAAGATTTATAGCAAATTGGCTGTGATCTGTCACAGCCAATTTGCTATAAATCTTCTAGAACCGTAACGAGAGTGATCCCATCAGGGTTCCGTTTTTTACTTTTAAAGTATGGAACCCTAAAAGTAGCTCTTTGTTTGAAAATAGATCGCTACGTTACAGAAATGTTTAAAGAGAAAAACTACAAGCAGCGACTTCAAATTTAATTGAAAAATTCCATTAAACGTCGCTTTATTAGATTTTAACCGTTGGAAAAAGGAGTGGATCAGGTTGATTACACACAATTCTCCACTTTGAAAGTTCATTTAAACTGAACCCGAAACTTGGCAGTCCAGGACTTTCACAGCTTCCAATCAATAGTTTCCATTAATCGCACCTAAGTTAAAGCTCGACACGCAAAGTGAATTATCTCGAGCTGATTGTTCGACGTGCGACGAGATTGGGACGACATGAATTATTCAATACGACCATAAATTACTTCATCTGCGTCACGTCACGTTGATGTACGGAACGATTTTTAAACTTTGACGAATATGTGAATGTTGAATGTTAATTGGCTGTAGGGGTTAATCAAATAATTGAAGTATTGACGGCGCGTGGCGGTCAATCATTTTCGTTGTCCTCCCTCACTAGACGGTTGTTTTATAAACTGTATTTTTTGTATTGTAATGATTTTTTTGCTAATTTGCCTCTTGTGCTATAGGAATGTAGAAATTTACTTTTACGTGCTCAAATAGACAATAACATTATTTATATGAATAATAATTATTAGAAAGTACAAACGTAGATGTTCCGCTAGCTAAGCGAATTCTACCACACTATTTGTATTCTAAATATTTTGTTATAACTTAGTATATAAGGAAAATATTGTTATATAGAATTAGTCAGTCCAGTGAGTCAATAACTAACATAAGATCTGGCCTCTTATTTGACTCACATTACTATAGCATCTCGCTATATGTGCCACTCACAGAAAGATTTTTTTGGCGCATCCACTCCAAAGTCATGCTTGCAATTCACATTTGCCGGAGTCAGGCGAAACTAAATGCAGTTAGATTCGGCACTGCTCTCGTACCCCTCACCCAGAATCAAATTCTAGATAAAAGCAGAAGAGTATATGACTAGTAAAACAATCAATTGAATAAGATGAGTCTTGTTTTTACATGCCGTCAAAAACTCAAGAGTTAGAAGTACGAACCGATCTATAGTCTGCACTCACTTCAATCCTTGAGGATGAGTTTTCGTAGAGTTCCTATATACTGCTTCGCTGTCGTAATACACCAGAATGAGTTAAGGCTTGTGTGCACATTTTAGCAAATCCAGTTAAAAATGTTCAGCACTAGTATAAAACGCCAGGAGTCGTCTTGTATACAAAAAAGAAAAGTTACTGGATTCAGTCAGTACGGGTTCCAGGTGTTCTTCGCAAAAACTGCAAAACTCTCCGAGACAATTGAAATAAGTGTGAAGCAAAGAATAAGGGAAATGTGAAAGGAAAAAACACAAAAAAACGAGAAGGTTTGTTGAGGCATATTAGACGGACGTATCCATGTAATATGCCGTTTCTTAGATTGTATAAATGGTTGATTTTAATTACTTTATATTATATTTTTAAAGTTTTCTTAATGCTTATTGAGCCAAAGGATTGATTACTTGAAAAACATGTTCTGTTCGGTTTGCCAGGTTTACCCTATAGTTGGTAGGTAAATTGCTTAGACCCGTGTCCTTATTCACTATCTTTTTTTATCGTTTTCGCGTCAAGCTCGCGTTTCTAACTGTCAAAATCTTATACTAACTTAACAACTATTTAACTGTCATAATTATATATAAAGAGCTGCGCTTAAATACGCGTCGCGCATGCGCGCGGACATCTTTGAGGGCACCGCGCATGCGCTAATTCGCGCGCGCTTGCCGCAAAAACAAAAAAAACTTAGTGACTAAGGACCCTGTTCAAATGAGGCGAATTACGCGCGAAAGCATACGCGCGTAGGCGAGGTATACGGCATAGTCGTAATGATAAACAAGGCCTTGCTTTAACTAACCTAGCACGAGTCTGAAGTAATTAATGATTTCCATGAAAATAAGACATCTGCGCTAAACCTCGCGGAGTGAATTAACGAGGCTTGATTGTTCAATCTGACAATGATGCCGCCTCTTGAATAATTCAATAGTACATCTGCACTACGAAGCGTGATTACGTGTGTGCTGTCAAATATAATAAAGATGACAAGTTTTTGTTTAAATTGCGAATTCTATGAATTCATTTTAAGAAAATGTGTGACAGATTTCATACACGTGTGAGCTTCTGGCAGCTTTGTTGTGGTTGCCACCCGTAACACAATTTGCGGCAGTACTGAGAAGTCACAGATCATAAACTCTGCTTTGGAGGTACCAAAAGCACATGACTTGAGTTCGTTTTTAACAGATAATTGATCTCAACGCGACGCATTAAAAACATAACCCTTCTTTTTTGGCTTGCCGTAGTCTTGTAATGTCTTCTTTTAAGAAGTTGATGACTCAAGTAAGATCCGAGGCGTCGAATTGTACTACTTCGCATTACACTTTTTCTTTTTTTTTTTAAAAAAGACGGTTCCTGTAGTAGGGTATAAGCCCTGTGTTGCGGGGACTTTACAAACACACAATTCATGAACACAAAGTACACCCAGACTCGGAAAAACAATTTGTGGATCACACAAAGTGGTGTCTCGTGTGTGAATCGAACTCGAAAAGGCGGTAGCCTTATGGCTGAGGCATCGGTTTCGCAATCGTGAGGTCGCGTGTTCGAATCCTACCCATTAAACTACCGACGTGAACCCACTTCCAACACAAGCCTTTGAGCTTAGCTGGAGGGGTTAACAAGATTGCTAGTAATGTGGGACTTAATCCCACATTGCTAGTTATCTTTTTTTCTAAAAACAAAAACCTATGGCCTCTTGCGTAGTAGTCGGAAATATAGTTTTGCTTGACGGAAAGAATCCCATCATTATTCAAAAATGACATTCCAGACGTCTTTCAGCAGAATATCAGTTAGGTTTTTCTTACAATCATCTAAGTGCACTGGGATTGTGCGAAATCTCAAAGTAATATTTCTACATTCATTAAAATTTCATGAACATTTCGAGACACTGATGGAGGTGCATTCATTATTCTTAATTTATTTAAAGGATTTCTTCAGAATACTCGAAAAGGTACCGTTTGTTAAGTTTAAGGGTATTTCATAATAACAGTTTAAGTGTAGAATAGTAGCCACATTGAATTAACCCAATTGGTTAGTCAACCAATTGGGTTAATTCTTTCAGTTGAAAGTAACAATACGTCGCACATAATTACAAAACCAGCCAAGTGCAAGTCGAACTCGCGCACGGAGGGCGGAACCCTCCGTGCGCGAGTTCGACCATTATGTATAAAAATGGCAAAAACATCATGTTTTTTGTATGGGAGCTTCCCTTAACTATTAATTTTATTTTAATTTGATTATTTATTTTTAAAGTGAATAATATATATCTACTTGTTGCCGTTAGCAATATCGAGCAAAAACAAGCAAAAACAAATCTGGTTTGCTGTATGGAAGCCTCCCTAAAATACTAATTTTATTCTGTTTTTAGTATTTGTAGCGGGAAGAGAAGTACACTTGAAACTGCCGCCTAACCTCATTTTGTTTTTTTTTTTTTTCAAACAATCATAATTTTATACATTTTTTAGTATGTATTCATTTGACGTTTTCAAATAATCATTAACCTGATTTTACGAAATAAAGATATTTGAGTTTGAGTTTGACATCATCTGGGAGAATTTCAACTGTCTAACTATCATGGCTCATGACTCATGAGATATAGCCTGGTGACAGACGTACAGCGAAGTCTTAGTAATAGGGTCCCGTTTTACCCTATTGGATACGGAACCCTAAAAAATACATCATAAAGACATACATAGAAAGTTTTCCAAGCTGATGAGATTGGGTATTGCATAGTTGGAATAGATAGCTGCATAGTTGGATTGGCCATCGCATAGTTAGTCTGCCTCTGTGGCGCGGTGGGAGTGTGTCCGACTGCTACGCAAGAGGTCGTGGGTTCGATTCCCACACGAGACACCACTTTGTGTGATCCATAAATTGTTGTTCCGAGTATGGGTGTACTTTGTGTCCGTGACTTGTATGTTTGTAAAGTTCCCCGCGACACAGGGCCTGTGTGTCGCGGGGAACTTTACAAAAAAAAAAAAAGTTTAACTATACAGGAGATATACGAGTATTGCACACGTGTCTCTCACTCACATAGTACAACGGGACGAAAATCACATGACATGATCGGAGAGGACTAGGCATAACACTGACAGCTTAATGTGCTCTCACAGAAGAATTTAATAGTTTTAAAATTGGCCATTAATTTACGGACAGAGTTGCTTAACCTCGTTGATCTCTCGATCTCTACTATGTCACGAATGCCTCCGTTAATCCATCCATACTAGTCCATACTAATGTTATAAATGTGAAAGTAACTCTGTCTGTCTGATTGTTACGCTTTGACGCTCAAACAGCTAAACCGATTTAGATGAAATTTGGTATGGAGATAGTTTGAGTCCCGGGGAAGGACATAGGATATTTTGTCGCAATAACTGACATACACGCGGGCGGAGCCGCGGGCGAAAGCTAGTATTAAATACGTTAAAAGTGTGCCTGACTATCACAAAAGTTAAATATTTAATTACGAGTGAATAATATATGGTTAAGTTGTCTTACGACACCAAGACACGAAAATATATTTTACGTAACAAATTCTATCTGCACGCTATAAAACCCTAAATTAACATACAAATTAGAAAAGAGATTAAAAATAAAAAACATGCGACTAAAGTTTAAAATTTCAACGTCAACCCAACAGCAATAACGTGACTTGAAACTCTACAAGATTTTAAGGCTAACGTTAATGCTTACATGCTATCTACTAATTAGTTTTTTTTAGTTGCGCTTGTAAGTAAACAATAATTTATATTTGAAACAAAGCGTGGCCGAGCTTTAAATAATTTTATAGTATTTTTATAGGCATTTTTTTCTTTCCAATGCAGTTATTGTTAATAAAAAAACATACACAAACACAAACATTTGAAAGAAAAATTTGAAGTTCTGACCCAGAAATTGAACCCAACTCGTGTGCAACAAGGGAAGAAAAATTTCAAGTTTAGTGACATACAGTAGGATCAACGTAACTTGACCGGATTGAAATTGGCGACAAGTGGTTGCGCAGATGCATTTTTGTTGAAGTAAATGATGACAGGAAGCGGAGGCGGGGTGTGATAACTAAACCAAGTTAATTAGAGATGCGATTACGCATTAATTAGTAAAGAAATTGTTTTTTAAACTTTCTTTTGTATTTACTTTACCTAACTGTTCTAAATTTAAACTGTAATAAACTCATAAATATAGTATTTTAATATTGTTGAATTAAAATTTTATAAGTATTTTTAATCGATTAAACATAATTAATCGTTTTCGTAAGTCATTTTAGGGTCGTATCTCTATGACATGCGCGAAAGTGATATGAACTTAACTTCAATCCGGTCAAGTTACGTTGATCCAACTGTAGTTCAGATAAGATGAATCGGCTTACGCGCTCCGGATAAGTGTTCGGGTATTTTGTTCGTTTGAGCAAATTTTGTCTTTAAATAACTTATTGGAGCCGATATCTGGGCTAAAACTGTTTATTTTTTTCAGCGGACACCATTTTGATAAGATGACCGAATATTTGTGGGATGAGTTTATTGGTAGGATTCTAAGTTATGCCATAGAGTTGGCAAAAGACATCACCCGATGCGATGCGACCCAACTCGCGACAATGTATCACCACATATAATAGGAGAGTGATGAGAAATTTAGCTACTTTTACTATAAATTATCGTTATTAAAACTAGCTGTGCCCGCGATGATAAAAGCAGCCTTAGTTATTCCTTCAATCATCAGCTAGCTGACAGTGAAAGTCCCGTCTAAAAGCGTCCCGCCGTTTCGGAGATTAGCCAGAACAAACCGACAGACAGACCGATATACAGATAGACAAAAAAAAAGTGTTGTTGTTATAAGTAATTCAATTTTATTATATAATTTCTCGATATTTTGAATAACTCGTTTATCTACTAACTGTTATCTACTAGCTGTCGCCCGCGGCTTGATTGATTGTATCATCAAAACACACGTTTATATAAATATAATATTTATTTAAAGAATTATTTGAAACCAAATATGAAATTTCACAGATCTAACTTCAAAATTGACAGTGTTTCATACAAACTTATAACCATTTTTTAATCCTATTAGAAACAGATTTTCCAAAAACGCCGAAACACGTGTTTCTTTATTTTAAACGAAAAACCCAAATATGAAATTTTACCCCGTTAGAGATTGATTAAACCAAAAATCCAAGTGCGAAATTTCACAGATCTTACTTTAAAACTGAAGGAGTTTCTACTTGTAACGAAGTTTCACACAAACTTGCAACCTTTAGCTTAGGGGTTGATTTTCCAAATCCGCTGAAACACGTGTTTCTTTATTTTAAACGAAAAAGCTAAAAATGAAATTTCACTGATCTAACTTCAAAACTATTGGAGTTTTATACAAACTTGCAACCCCTATTTTAGCCCCTTAGAGGACGAATTTTTAAAAACCCAGTCTTAGTGGATGCCTACAACATAAAAGGCATCAACTGCCAAAACAACTGAGGTTTAGGCTCTAGGCTTTGCGTTGATAAATCAGTCAGTCAGTGAGTCAGTCAGTCAGTCAGGACAAGTGATTACCTAAGTATAGATTAAAAAGTTTTAATCTATACTTTAGGTTGAACAAAATATAATGATATAATATAATCTACGCCATAATTAATTTGAGTTTCGGCGCACGCGCACTAGTGAGCGGTCGTCGATTTGCTGTGCGAAAATGTCTGTGAATACTGTTAAGTGTACGAACTGTAATGTTGTGATTTCGGAGGTGCTTGCATTTATCCGGAATAGGCATGATGTGGTGGATAATGAGAGCCTCATACGAATATGTGAGTCGGCTTTTTCGGAGGAAGAAATAGATGAAGCAAAGAAGTTACTATTTGTTTCGACGAAAACAAGCCAGAAATTGGTTTCGCGAAGAAAAAACAAGAAATTGAAAGATTTGGAAGATATGATATCTGTGTTCAAAACGATGGATCCTGAGCAAATACCAGTCTTTGTGGCATATGACTTGCATAAATTGCCCCCTAAATTTGCTTTGATCACGTAGATGTCACAAAGTTATTGAAAGATATATTAGTGTTACGTGCTGAAGTGTCTGAAATAAAAAGTAATTATGTGTCCAAAGTGCAATTAGAAGACATAAAAATGGATATTAAGCAATATTCTAATTCGTTAAAAAATACAAATAAGCATACAAAAAACGGACGGTGTATATCAGAAAATGACGGTTCGGTTTTTAGCGAAGTACCGTCTTGTGCAACAAATGTTGAAACGCCGCTGCGTTCGTGTTATGAAGTGAATCAGCAAACGTGCGAGAGAGAAATCAGTACGGTCGCGCAAACCGATCTAGCTGATGGAAAGGAGACAAATATACCTGTCGCGCATGTATCTACTAACGTACCGATGCAAGACAAGGACCGATTATTGCAGGCAAATATACCGCAAAAAATGGCGGAATTAGTTAGAAATGGCGAATGGAAGGATAAAAATGACAATAACTGGACATTAGTACAAAGAAACAAATCAAAAAAGCGCTTTACTGGTATGACGGGAAAAGCAGCCTCAAATTCGACAGGCAATTTTAGGGCCGCTGAAATAAAGATACCTTTATTTATTTCACATGTAAATAAAGAGACAACGGAATCTGACATATGCGAGTACATAAGAACAAAAGCGAATGAAATTGTTACTTTAGAAAAGATTCAAATGAAGACTGAACGATCGTACAATGCTTATAAACTGTATGTGTGTAAACATAAATTAAATGTATTTTTAGATGGCAATCTGTGGCCTGAGGGCATCACTTTTAGAAGGTTTATCTATTTCAAGAAACCCAGAGACACTGTAACACTGAATGAAAACGTGAATACACAAAATACTTAATGGATTCTAGTATCAACAATATAACTCTCGCAACATTTAATTGTAAAAATGTTATGCGATCAGCTGATTGCGTGCGTAGACTCAGTAGCGTGGCGGACGTCATTGCATTACAGGAGACGTGGTTATTGCCCCATGATGTGCCATATCTCGGCAGCATATGTGATGACTTCGCCTACACGGGCAATTCGGCGGTGGATACATCGGCCGGAGTACTTATAGGTCGACCCTACGGCGGAGTTGCTCTGTTATGGAGAAAGACAGTGTTTACAACGGTATCAGTGGTATCATGTAAAAGTGATCGTGTAGTCGGCATAAGAATCAATCACAATGATAAATCGTTATTGATCTTTTCTGTGTACATGCCTACGGACTCCGCGGAAAATATCGTTGTGTTTACAGATACACTGAGCGAAATTATAGCAATATGTGAAAGTAGTGATGTGGAATCAGTGTTTATACTGGGCGATTTTAACGCGCATCCCGGTGAACGTTTCGCTACTGAATTGTTGACTGTGTGTGCGGAACAATCGTGGTCCTGTGTAGATATGGAACTACTTCCTAATGATTCTTTTACGTTTAAAAGTATGGCAAATGGTGCTCTCCGCTGGCTAGATCACTGTGTGGTGAGTAGTGCGGCGAGAAATTTAGTAACGAATGCGTCCATAAGGTATGATGTTTACTCATCCGATCACATTCCTGTGTTGATTGAGTGTAATATTGGATTGATTATTCCTAAAATAAAACATCCATCGTCAGTGTGCAATAAAATTATATGGGGGGAAAGGAATGCAAATCAAGTCAATAACTATACTCATTTATGTAACTCTCAGTTAAGATTAATAGATTTTCCGATCGAATTTAGAGAATGTTCACATGGAGTGTGTTCGGATCCTAATCATTATTTAGTGCTGGATGATATGTATGCCAAAGTAGTGTCTATTTTGAAAAGTAGTGCAGAAAACACCTATTTAGGTGGCGATTTGAAACGCAATAAACGAAAATACATACCAGGTTGGAACAAACATGTACGTGACGCTCACGGGGAGGCCCGACTATGGTATCAGAATTGGTTAGTACATGGTAAACCTACTTCTGGTTATGTTTACCAAAATATGTGCGTGTCGAGAAAGATCTTTAAAAGTAAATTAAAATATTGCCAAGATAATGCACAACAGATAAAAATGGATTTATTAGCCACTAAATATGACAATAAACAGTTCCGTGATTTCTGGCAATCTACTAATAAATTAAAGCATAGATCGAGCCCCCCCGTGAGTGTGGCGGGTGTCTACAACCCTACTGATATTGCCAATGTATTCCAGCAACATTTCAGGGTTCAATCACCGCTAAATACATCTAATCAGGTGATCGATGCTGGGGGCGTCATTGGGGAGACTACTGTTAGATTTTCTGCAAAAGAAGTTGCTTCAGTTGTACAGCGGATGCAGAGAGGTAAGTCCCCTGGTCACGATGACCTCAGCATCGAGCATCTGAAACATGCGGGAGTACATTTGCCACGAGTACTGTCTCTATTTTTTAATTTGTGTGTTAATCATAGTTACTTACCTAGTGAATTGATGTATACTACGGTGGTACCTATTGTGAAAAACAGAACTGGGGATGCATCTGATATGTCCAATTACAGGCCCATATCACTGGCAACTATCATAGCTAAAGTATTGGACATTCTGCTTGATAAGCAATTAGCCAATCATATTAAGGTACATGACAGTCAGTTTGGTTTTAGGCCGGGGCTATCAACCGAGAGCGCTATCTTGTGTCTCAAGCAGACTGTTCAATATTACACGGATAGAAAGACGCCTGTATATGCCTGTTTTTTGGATTTATCAAGAGCATTTGATCTTGTGTCATATAATGCATTATGGGAAAAGCTGAAACAAAAAACTACAGTACCGCCAGAGATCATTTCAATACTAAGATATTGGTACGGTCACCAAAAGAATAGAGTAAAGTGGTTAAATTCCTTTTCAAATATGTATACATTGAACTGTGGCGTAAGACAAGGTGGATTAACCTCGCCCCGGTTGTTCAATCTCTACGTTAATCAGTTGATGGTTGAGCTCAGCAACACTAAAATAGGATGTCATGTAGACGGACTTTGTATTAATAATATCAGTTATGCCGATGATATGGTGTTGCTGAGCCCATCAACCAGTGCCTTGAGACGGCTCGTCTCTATTTGTGAGTCGTATGCGGTGGCTCACGGGCTTAAGTACAATGTTGAAAAAAGTGAGCTATTAGTTTTTAAATCAAGGAGCAACAGCTACGCATCTATACCTGATGTGTTGCTCTCTGGTATACCTTTAGCTAGGGTAAACAAGTTTAAGTACTTGGGCCACTGGGTCACCGAAGATCTAAGTGATAACTTGGATATAGAGAGGGAGCGCAGGTCGCTGTCTGTGCGTTGTAACATGCTGGCCCGCAGGTTTGCACGTTGTACGAACTCAGTGAAAATTATGCTGTTTAAAGCCTACTGCCAGTCATTCTACACGTGCAGCCTGTGGGTGAGATATGGTCGGCGGGCATACAGCGACCTGCGTGTCCAATACAATAACGCACTTAGGGTGCTGTTGGGGTTGCCGTGGAGGTGCAGCGCATCAGGTATGTTTGCGGACGCGCAAATTGACGGCTTTGCAGCCATAATTAGAAAAAGGTGCGCCTCCCTGATGACGCGTCTCCGCGCCAGCACCAATACCATCCTAAGGGTGTTTACAGATCGGTGGGAGACCCCGATGATGCGCCGTTGGGTGCGGCTACATGCTGTGCCATGAAATACTTATAATATTGTTATACTAACATTAGTTCGTAAGTAAATTGTTACTAACATAATATGGATTCGTCTGAATTAAATTAATATTATTATTATTATTATTATGTATGTCGTTTCCATATCACGGGACTATGGAGTCCCGGTCATTTGGGAGGCGTGCGTGGGGCCGAAGCCAACACGTAGAGGCCCGTTAGACACTTTAATCTAAAGGCTATGTGACACAAACCGGCGAATATCGTTGTATACACTATATAAATGTACCCAACGACATTCCCCGGTTAGTGTAAAAACTATTGTCAAAAAGTGGTAGCCAAGAAACTGGGTTATGGAGGTGATGTGTTAGTGGAATGGTTAGCTGGTACTATTGAAGAACTATGGCGCCTGCCCTGCAACACATGGTAAAAACACACGGACAAATGGGCAGGCGGTGACTGGCCACTCACTAGATGGGCCCCCTTCTGGCCGCCACAGGCATACAGCCAAACAAGCGACAGGAAGCAACATGGGTGTGAGCAGCTTGGGGTGTCGAGCGGTGCGGCGCCGGTTTCACCATCACGAAGAAGGCCCGTGAGCGGGTTTCCCCGTAGTTATGCCCTTGAAAATGACACTTCCACCCCCGAGCATACAAGCTCTGGCGACCTCCCTCTGGCCGGCCGATTAAGGCAAGCCAGAGTTGAGAGTCCTGCGGGCGCTCTTGGTGTTCCACTCCCGCCGGCCAGTGAAGGCAAGCGGGAGACGAGGCCCTGACCGACTCTCTGAGGCATCGGGACCGCAGTGTCGCCACGCACATTTAGCTCGCCACAAAGCTGCCCTGCGGTTTGTGTACTCTTATTTCACCCTCATGAGACATTTTTTATTGGTGTCATAAGGATTTCAAGAGCTGCTACTATGCCCTCAGAGTGTTGCGTTAATCTCATATAGGGAGACAACGACTAGCCCCGAGGGGTTTATTATTATTATTATAACAATCTAATCCCCCTCTGTACGGCAGGTGCCATATACTGATGCTCCTGAAATTTTACTATACATTTGTGTTTCAAGTTATACCTTTTCAATGTATGTTTTTTGAAATATGCATTTATTTTATTTAAAAGAGAGATCCACACGTATTATTCTTGTGTTATTTTATTCACAAGAGATTTCTATAGTCTCAGAATAATGTGTTAACTATGAAGGTATCAAATAAAATATAATACCTCTGTTGTATTTTGAGCTCTTTTGAAAGCTTCGATAAATAGTATAAACTTTTTGTTAAATATTGTGAATATAGTACTATGGTATTTGTCTTTCGAATTATATTTTGTTTACTATTCAAACAATAAGAGATTATATATATTATGGATACAAATCCATACTTATATTAAAAAAGTGAAATTACTCTCTCTGTACTGACTGTCTGTTACGCTTTCACGCTCAAACAGCTAAATCGATTTAGATGAAATTTGGTATGGAGATAGTTTGAGTCCCTGGGAAGGACATAGGATTATGGACAGAGTTTTTATCGCAATAACCGACATTCACACGGGTGGAGCGACGGGCGAAAGCTAGCATTTTATAAAGAATACATACAATAGGTATGTATTCTTATAGAGATAATTCAGCTACCTATTATGAATAAATTCTCTATCAGACTGTTTTAACCCGACTGCAAGGAAGGGTTCTGTTTTTCGCGCGTATCTTTGTTTATATGTATTTATAATATCAAATTCTCGTGTCACGGTGTTTGTAATTTAACTCCTCCGAAACGGCTCGACCGATTGTCATAAAATTTTGTGTGCATATTCTGAGAATCGGACAACATCTATTTTTCATCCCCTTAAATGTTAAGGGTAGTCCACATTTTTTTTTTTAATTTTTAGGTAAATTGTAATTTTTTTATGATACCAGATTCAAAAATACATACAATCCTGAATTTTCACCCTTCTACGCTCAACCCCTATTTTTTTATTTACCCCTATTTTGCAAAACGGGTTAACTTGACGCAGACGAAGTTGCGAGAGTGAGCTAGTGTATTTATTTGACGGATTCACACGTCGTTAGATTTGTCTTGACGCCCAAATGTTCTTTATAAGTGTCTAAAAAAAACACGCCTGAGAGAAACAAACAAGATTCGAAAAACTTTTCTTTTGACATCCCTTGTTTGACAATCTAATATCACATCTCAAAAACAAGATGTGTGAAAAGAAAAGTTTTTTGAACACTGCAATTGTAATGCTTACGATGAGGCCTTTAATTTGATATCCATTATCAAATTAAAGGGCTCATCGTAAACATTACAAAAAGGTATAACATGATTACGACTGTAATACTAAAAAAGTCACATAGCAACTAATCTTTTTTTAAATTTTTATCACTTGGCAACAGCTGTGATAAAAGTTAGTTGTTACATTGCTTACATCCTACAACCACTAAAAGTATTAAATAAAAAAAATAAAAACTGCCTGCGCAAAAAAGATGGAGACAAGATCCCCTACATATGTAATGTCATGCTGTCGGAAGCATTAATGAATCTCGATGAACATGAAAATGTATTGTGCCTCCAACAGCATGATACTACTTAATTTAATTAATAAAGTAGGGGATAGTATATTGATGCATCTTTTTTGCACAGGCGGGTTTTTATTTTTTAATTTTCTTTTTTTATTTTGTTCTTTGACGCTTTAAAAATGAAAATAACATTTATGTTTAAGTTTAATTTATAATACCTGTAATTAAATTAACCAACTTTTTGAGTATATAAATAAGATAAAATACAAGATCGTATGCCTTTTATACACAAGATCACAATCTAGACAGCAAGGTTAAGCTGATATTTCAAAAAGAGCTCAATACGTATTGTCATATTTGAAAACCAGCACATACGACATAATGGTGGGTATTAAATCCGGAACAATTTGAAACGCTATTAAACAGGGTGTATTGCTGCGAATGTGTATAGGGGGTATTATGTATGTCCCCGAGACTGGTGATGTTCGCAGTAATTTATTATCACATTTACACGTGCGCGTAACGAGACAAGAACCGTTGTTCCCACATCTAATCCTTCTAAGCTATTAAAACAGCGAATATTACAGCGTTTTAAACATGCGATGGTTATTCCGTGGATCGGTGTAGTAGCGTAAATTAGGAGAGACCTATGTTCACCTGTGGGCCGATGCAGGCTGATTGATTGAATGATTGATAATTATTTTCTGACGAATGCAAAACAAGGCTTCAACATTATATACTCAGTGTACATACCTAATTTCATCAAAATCCGTAGTACCCAAAAAAATATTTATTATTTTTCATTCGTTTATTTATGAGTGAAAAAGTTATTAATTAAAAAAAGTATGTCTTAAAAAGTTCTATGCCATAATAATCTAATATAATTTTGTACCAGGGGAGGTATAATTCTTATGCCATTTCACTATTGAATTTTGACAAAAAGAATATGCTATAACTATGTAATAATACTGCAACCAGCTATAGCACCATTGTAGGTGCAATACTGACAACATACACTATCCACTAGGTCACTTAACAACATAGGTCACTTTTTATCCCGAAAACATATTCCCGTGGGAATAATTTGTATTTGATAATTTTCACTAAAAAAACATTAACCCTTACCATGGCGCGTCATCGCTTGCTTCATGGCCTAACAAAACAAGGCTTGCGGCGTGTCGTAGCGTAACGACATCCTCTCTACCTGAACGCAAATCCCACATACATTATTCATTGGCAACCGCATTGAAAACACGAATGTTGCTCTATTTTAATTTTATAGTCCCTCAAAGAGCGACTTCTTTACTTTTAACGTTCAATAAAAATAAAATATATCTACTTGGTTAACTAGGCTGTGACCTTACCCTTTTATTCAAAATACATCAGCACTTTAACTAGCGAATGTTTTGTCTTTGTTTTTCATTCTATTTAAAAAAAGACAGAACTTTCACTAGTTAAAATACTGTTCATAAAACAAACTAAAGGGGTAAGTACGAGTAAGTAATAACTCCTAAATACGATAGTTAACTTTGAGTCGTGGTTTAAAGTATTTCTAATGATATTCATATTTAGGTTAAAACTAGGGCTCAAAACTCAGAGACGTTTTTGTTTAGTGTTTGGTCTTAGATACGAGGGTCAAACTGAAAGTTCTTAGAAAATCAAAAACTGATTACATTAGCCAGTTATTAGTTTTATTATATCTTTTCAAAATATTGTCCATTCACGTCAATACACCGCTGCATGCGATGGAACCACTGGGAAAAGCACTTTGCCCACTCGTTCTTAGGGGTCTCTTCAATGGCATCGCGATACGCAGACACCGCTTCTTCAGCATTCATAAACCGCTTTCCTTTAAGTTTTTCTTTAATTTTTGGAAATAAATAAAAATCACAAGGCGCGAGGTCGGGGCTATACGGCGGGTGACCCAGTAATTCAACGTTTGATGTCGCCAAATAGTCGATCGTTCGCTTGGCGGTGTGCGACGAGGCATTGTCGTGGTGAAGGAGGATCCTACTGCGAGGTCGTTTCTCTCGAACTTTTTCCAAGACAAGTGGCAAACAATTGGTAGTGTACCATTCTGCAGAAACTGTTTTTAGATCCTCTAACACAATTGTTGCGAAATGACCTATCCTTCCAAAGAACGAGGCCACCATTTTTTTTCCCGCACTTCGATCTCTTTTCACTTTAGTTGGCAACTCCTCGAAAGGAAACACCCACTGAGCAGATTGTCTTTTGGTTTCAGGATCATAACAGTAAATCCAGCTTTCGTCACCTGTTAGTATGTCGAACACAGCATTTGAGTCACCTCCGTTAAATCTTTCAATCATTTTACGGCACCAGTCCACACGATGGAGTTTTTGAGCCTCAGTCAAATTATGAGGTATCCACCGGGCGCAAAGCTTCCTGACCGCTAAATGTTCGTGGAGGATTTTGTGCACTTGACTCATACCGATGCCTAAGCTTGTCCGAATCTGCTGATAGGTCACTCTTTTGTCAGTCTCTATCATACGCCGCACAACACAGATGTTATCTTCAGTCGTCGCCGTAGAAGGCCGTCCCTCACGTAAATCATCAGTGAGATTAGTGCGACCACGTTTAAACTCATTAAACCAGTTGTAAACAGTCGCACGAGATGGGGCTTCATCGTGAAAGGCCAATCGTAGTCTATCATAACTTTCTTGTTGACTTAAATGACATCGAAAGTCATAAAAAATCATTGCACGAAAATTTTCTCGTGTTAAATTCATGTTGACGTGACACAGACAATTTTCAATTTGCCGCCAAATCGTAAAACAAATGACAAATGAATGAAATATGTACTCAGTAATATTGGCAAAGAGTTATATTTTTAAATTTTAGAATTATTTTTTTATTATATAGTTTATAAGTGGCCAGTTCTAAGAACTTTCAGTTTGACCCTCGTATATACCTTGTGAATATATCTAATATATAAAATTCTCGTGTCACAGTTTTCGTTGCCATACTCCTCCGAAACGGCTTGACCGATTTTGATGAAATTTTTTGTGCTTATCCGGTATCTATGAGAATCGGCCAACATCTATTTTTCATACCCCTAAGAGTTTGTTTGTTTGTTTGAACGCGATAATCTCAGGAACTACTGGGCCGCATTGAAAAAAAAAAAATTTTGTTGGATAGTCCATTTATAGAGGAAGGCTATAGGTTAAAACATCACTCTACGACCAATAGGAGTGGAGCTGCAATGAAAAATGTTGTAAAAAAAAGGAAAAAAAAGAAAAAAGGGAAAATTTACGCAGACGAAGTTGCGCGGGTGTGCATATTGGGTAGGTCTGAGAATCGGACAACATCTATTTTTCATACCCCTAAGAGTTTGTTTGTTTGTTTGAACGCGATAATCTCAGGAACTACTGGGCCGCATTGAAAAAATATTTATACTATAGGTTATAACATCACGCTACGACCAATAGGAGCGGAGCAGCAATGAAAAATGTTGTAAAAAAAAAGGTAGAAAAATAAAAAAGGGAAAATTTACGCAGACGAAGTTGCGCGGGTCAGCTAGTAACTTGTAAAGATATCCTCTGTGGCGCGGTGGGAGTGTATCCGACTGTTAGTGTGATTTAGAAATATATAAGTATGTTTATCGGTTGTCTAGATTCCGCAGTACAAGCTCTGCTTAGTTTGGGATCAGATAGCTTTGTGTGAGTTGTTCCAAGATATTATTATTTAAGAAAAATTAACAGCCTTCAAGGAAAAAATGTCAAACACATCACCGAATGCAAATTTCGCTGACTCATTTCTATGTTTTATTCTATATCTCTGGTTTTTTAAGCTATAAATAAGATTTTATACATTGAAACCTTCTCATAAAACTAAAGTTGAATTCCGAAATCTAAATCAGATTACTAGTTTTTGATGCAAATCGGGAAAATACATACATACATACGAGTCAAATAGAGAACCATCTCTTTTGAAGGCGGTTATAAACCAAGTCTTGCGATCAGGTGTAGGCAGGTATCTGAAGTTAAACAAATCCTTCTTGATGGCTTGTGTGGGGTCTCTGAGGTCCCATTCAACCCATTTGCGTCGACGCTGTAACTGGGACATAACAACATTGTGTTGTTACCTACGTATATACATAGTTATCTACCTGGGGACATATGACATAACCCTAATATAATGTCGCAACCACGTCTAAATCAAAATTCTGAGTGATGTTTAGAGTTCCGTATCCAAAGGGTAAAAACGGGACCCTAAGACTCCAAACCGTCTGTCTGTCACCAGGCTGTATCTCATGATCATGAACCGTGTGCTAGACAGTTGAAATTTTCACAGATTTTTGTTGCCGCTATAACCAACCAAATACACACACCAATATTAAAAACCGGGCAATCAAGCCACGCGCAATGTAATGAATAATGTGGTTTAAAAAGTGGTTTAGTGTTGTGTGTTGTTTCATACTTACAACATTACACCTACTTAAAAATATAAATTATTTTGTGGAATTTGTAAGAAAATTTAGTTACGTCTCATTTTGATCAACTTGTAAAGCCTAAAACTTGTAGCTGTGATAGTTTTCCTTTCAATTCACTATATATAGGTATACTACTACTCTGATTTTTTTCATGTACCCAACACCAAACATTTAGCTGGCAAGGGGCTGGCTTGACTATAACAAAATTGTTTTTTCGTTACAGACAAGTTTTTTGACGAAATTGTCTTGACTTAATATTCTACAAACGGATAGGTACCTAAATCTAAAAATGGCCTTTACAACCCCTTGTTTTTAAAATTCCTACCTATGATACCCGACACGATGGAGTAGGTAAGAAAAAAATCACATCCCCACTTTACACGTAGAGAAGAAACCCCCAAAAAAAAAGTTTTTCATGATTTTATTCTTTCACTTTGTTATTTAAGTGGATACGTCATGTAAAATTACAGCCTTCTATCACTAACAGTCTCTGAGCTGTGGACGGACGGACATGGCGAAACTATTAGGGTTCCGTTTAGCCATTTTGGCTACGGAACCTTAAAAACAGAATAAAAAAAAATATAAGTGGATAGGTTACGTAGGTATACAACAAACGTGATTTTTTTGCCGTTTTATGCTCGATCTTATAATAAATTCCGAACCATTATCTATACAACATCAGACTTTGACAGAGATTATAATAAAGTGTCTGATGTTGTATAGATTGGTTTGGAACCCTTTGTGCGCGAGACCAACTCGCACTTGGCCGGTTTTTAATTACATCGAATTTTGAATTTAATTTATTACTTTTACGATTTTTATGCGTTTTTACGCTAATCTAAATCTTAAATGTACCCATCTCAGGTCAGGCTATTTGAACAGACTTCAAATACCGTATAACTTAGCAAGTAATTAATAATAATAACATTTATATTACATTTTACTGCCTCTGTGGCGCCGTGGGAGTGTGTCCGACTGTTACGCAAGAGGTCGTGGGTTCCATCAAAACTTTGTGTGATGAGCACAATGGTTTATTCTGTGTCTGGGTGTAATTTATCTATAATAATATGTATGTATTTAGAAATATATAAGTATTTTTATCAGTTCAGTCTTGTTGCCACAGTACAAGCTCTGCTTAGTTTGGAATCAAATGGCGTTGTGTGAGTTGTCCCAAAATATTTTATTTTTCTTAGATTCTATTTTCATCTCTCTTCTCGATTCATCCATTTGTCTCTGTCTCTAGCTTGTTTAATCCATTCTTTTCCTGCTGTAGCTATGACATCATCGTCATAGCTACAGCACCATCATCTTCATAAATCGTCCTTTTCGTCTTTTTCCACTAAGCTTTTTCCATCTTGTCACTTCTACTGACCATCACTTATCGCAGTATACTGCGACAACTAGTAATTATAACCATCTTGTATAATCGCGTCACAGGTATACCACAGTCCAGTAACTTATGCAGTCGTTCGATGAAGCCGCGCAGACCCAACGTAGCGACAGCGAGTCGGGTCTGTCCACTCGCTGCAGATACGATTACCCCAGGTAGACGGCTTCGTCAAACGACTGTTTTATCGACCGGGAGGAGAGCGCTAAAAAATGCAAGCATTTTAAAAAGGCTGAGTTTTTGAGATTATGTCCCATTAGTGGAGTAAAGAGATACCCTTCCGTCAGTCAGCTGTATTCCTTAAACATAGAACTACATTTCCTGGCACCAAACTTCAAAATGTTTTATTATTTTTTGTAATTGTACCTATATTACTTTTTGCTTTTTAGTTACCTTATATTTATTTTGGAAGTCAGTTTTTATTTTTTTGTAAATGTTTTTATTCAAATAGATTCGCGTCGACGTCATTTCGACGTCATTTTCTTAGATGCCAATTGTCTAGAGGCGGTGTGAAAGAGATGAATTTCGATTTACTTTTTAAAATATTTACGGTATCATCAACATAGAATAATGTGGCATATGATGCAAAGCTCTTTGCTTTACATCTCTAGTAGTTTAAACTAAATGATATTGCGTGCTCTAGCATAGAAGCCGTACTTTCAATTCTATTGTGGAAAATATCAATATGTGCACATGCTTCGCTGTTCACGAATAAAATTTTATATGGCGCTAAGACCAAAATATTTGAAGTAGAAAATCTGCAGCGAATATTGAAATTCTGGGTATATTTCGACGTAACTTTACTGAAATATGTTACGTTTAAAATGTGAGTACATTTTTCAAGTATTATTAAGCACTGCTAAATAATACTTCAATTAATAATACAAAATTAATTATCTTTTAATCGTCGGACAAGCTTTTTTTTTACTTTATACTTATAACAAAAAAATGAATACCGCAGTAGGGTACAAGGCCTGTGTAGCGGGCGACTTTATAAACATTCAATTACACCCAGATACTAAGTACACCCAGACTCGGAACAACAATTCGCGGATCACACAAAATGCTGTCCTGAATGGGAATCGAACCCACACCCTCTTCCGCACCAGTCGTACACACTCTCACCGCGTAACCACCGGGTTTATTGTTTCTTAGTTGAATAAAACATATATATTCTCAACTATGCAAGTTATATGAACGTCTATAGTGGAAATATTGGTGTTGTTTAGCGTCAGTAAAAACCAATTGAAAAGCCGATTCCCGAATTGAATTACATATTATGTTTTGTATTCCACTAAATCAGGTAGGCCTGATTATAGTAATATTAATAGATTGTGAGAAGCATTCCGATCCAATCCAACAATTGTTTTATGAATAAATTAAGGGACTTAAATACCCAATTTTCATAAATAATTGCTATGTTCAAATACCTGATCCAGAATTCTCTCAATATAATACGGATTATAATTATAGCAAATTGAAAACAAATTTCGAGAGCAGCTCAACCGCAGTCTTGAAGAGGTCTTATTAAATTTATTCAATTAAAATGGTACATTAGTCTTCTAAATCCGTTTGAATCCGGTTATATTTCATGTTCCGTCCTTGAATCAGGAATTTAAAAAGGTACGGGGAATCGAGGTAAATTATGTGACACGAATAACCTTCTGAAAGAATTGCTTTAATTAACTGAAGCGATAATTCCAACCGCGTATTTAACACTTGAATTTTATGAAGGTATTTGGGTTACCTTTTTGACGTAAATCAAGTAAATGTTTATTTATTTTCTGTTAGCGAAGGAGGGTTAAATCAAATTGAAATATGAATGGGAGATTAACGTTTAGGGACTGCAAGGAATTGTTTACGAGTTTACGTGTAAATGTGGCCTCTCCATAAAACATAATTTTGCACAGAGTGGTATTTATCTGGTGAGATTCAACACAATATCATTCAAATATTTTTCGTGTGAAAATTTGTAGTCGCGATTTTAATTAAACCTGGGTCCTTATTCACAATTTTTATTCCCTGTCTGTAATAACGGCAAGCCCATGCAGAACTGTCAAAATCCTGTCATAATGGTAGCTGGGGAGGTTTGCTCACAAATGCATCAAGGCGCATGTGTCAGGCGCTCAAAAATGTTCGCCGATGTATTTCTAAGTGCAGCTCTCCATTTACCATTATGACAAGATTTTGACAGTTCCGCACGGGCTTGCCGTGGACACGGAATAAAGATCGTGAATATGGGCCGGATTTTAAATGCAGTTACACATTGGTACGGTTGGAAACGCCCTAAAATCTCAACTTAGTAGGTACACCACCTACTAAGTTGAGATTATAGGGCGTTTATCATGTTATCACGGTTTCTGTATGTCCTAATGAGTTTATTACTTACTTAGTCCATACGCCGACTGGAAGCTTGTACTTTAGAGATTCAGCGTAATAGATACGATTTTTAAACGTTTTCGAGCATCACATTTTAAGAGACAACTATCTGACACTTTGTTGGAAACGCCCTAAAATCTCAACTTAGTAGGTACACCACCTACTAAGTGGAGATTTTAGGGCGTTTGTGGTGCTCGAAAACGTTTAAAAATCGTATCTATTACGCTGAATCTCTAAAGTGCAAGCTTCCAGTCGGCGTATGGACTAAGTAAGTAATAAACTCATTAGGACATACAGGAACCGTGATAACATGATAAGTACTAATTTAATTCGGTTACTCTTGAACCTATGTTCTTCTCAGCTACTTTAGCCATTGTTTTATAAGCGACATCTCGTTTCAGTAGGTATCACTGTTTATGCTTTTGTAGCTTTAACAGGAGCTGGCATTAGAGTTCTTCTCAGGGAACGTCGGTTATCTGGTCGTAATTAGATCATTTTATTAACATTCTACTGAGCCCTTCTTTAATTGCTGATTCCTGGAATTCCCGCGGCGGTCTAACAAGCGCTAGTGTAGTATTAATGACGCGTTTAGGTGGGTTTTAGCACACGTACGAAAAAAGAGATTTCGTAAGTCACGGGCAACGTCCCGGGGGCGGTGTCTCGATGCTCGATAGGTAGGTACTAGCAAAATTGTCCAATTACTACACCTAGTAGTTTTAAACTGGGTCCTTATTACCAGACTATGGCGAAGTCCAAAATGAAGTGTAATGTTTTTCAAGTTCTTTTTCTTCGTTTTCGCGGCAAGCCAATGCGATCTGGTGCATGCGCGGTGCGCTCAAAGATTCCAGCGCGAATGCGATGTATTTCTAAGTGCAGCTCTCTATTCACCATTATGACAAGATTTTGAAATTTCGCATGGGCTTGTCGCGAACACGAAAAAAAAGTACGTGAGTACGGACCCTGTTGCCTATTTTTAAATTGAGAACATTTTATTACCATTTATAATCACTTAGGTCACAACGTCTTATAAAACGATGACGGGTGCACGCACAAAAAAGTGTCACGTTACGGTTTCTCTGGTAGGCTGAAGCATCAGCCTATCAGCGAATGACTAAAGCTATCAGTCTATCATTGAAGCGACATGCGATGCAATTGGAACTAAAGCTGTCACAGGCATGGTTGTTTATTACAACATCATCAATGTTTTTTTATGACATTATCACGTAAAATTTTCGTCCGTAAACTTTACAAACAATATTTTTTTTATGTAGTAATGTTTTTGATGGTGAATTATGATTTGTTATCAACACACGTCGTCAACAAAAAAGTAACCAACTATTTTGGCACTTTTACAAAATCAATTTCAAGGACATTAAATACTGGGAGTGTTACTCTGAGCCGAAAATTTTGAACTCCGAACTTATCAATAACCTAGTCCAAAAGAAAATTGATTTTAAATTCATGGTGTATATGAGATAACGATCCCTCTAACTAGCTGTAAGGCATTCGGGTGCCTTTTTCAAATTCTTCTACCTGCCATAAAATAAGGTCGGATCATAAAAATGATTGATTTTTCTTTACAAATCGTTTGGAAGAATTTCTCAGTAGTTTTACAGTTCACTTGATTTCATGCTTCAAGTACCTATTGTATGTGAGTTTGTATTTATACGAAACTGTAGTAAATTCAAAACTATCCATATATTGCAATTTATTGATTTGCCTGGCATGCCGGCCTAGCCGGAGGTCGTGTTAGATCTCCACCCTAGATAAAACTTTGTGTGATGAGCATGAGGGTTTAATCTGTGTCTGGTTGTTATTTATCTATATTATGTATGTATATAGTAATATATAAGTATGTTTATCAGTTGTCTGGTTGCCTTAGTACAAGCTCTGCTTACTTTGGGATCAGATGACGTTGTGTGAGTTGCCCTAATATTATTATTAATTATTTGCACGAGTAATTTCTTGACTTTCATTGTGTGTTAACATTCTAAGGCCTCATTTACGGCGACACGGGGCGTCGCGCGTGGCCTTGGGTGGCGCGGCCCGCACTGAATTCTGACATATGGCGTTGTATGAGTGCGTTCAGGGAGAAGCTAAAACACACATATCATCTTTAGCAAGAAACTATTGTACACGGGTTTCTTTGAAAGGTAACGTTTTTTTGCGGCGGAGCCCGTGGCGTTTATCGCAGCGGTGCACGCGGCGGCATACGCAGCAGCACACGCAGCGGCAATTTTCAATAAAGCGATGCCCGAGTGAAAACCTTCTGTCAGCCTTATTTGGTAATCGCTTATCCCAGACTCGACTTTTTTTAATGTGAATTATTTAATACCACTCCATACCATAATATATTATTATTCTATGTTAAAAACTAAATAATTATGCCCGCCGCGTGCTTTGCTACATGCGGTCCGCTACAGAGGATCCGCTGCAGTCGCCGCGGCGTGCACCGTCACACTCCTTTCGACGTTTTAGGACCACAATGAGACATGACCAGTTCTTGAAATGACCACTTCTTGAAATGCCTACTTCTTGATTTGTCCTTAAAAATATAATTGACGTACCTATAGACATGGACCGCACCACCCGCGCTTTCAATTAAAAACTAATTATTGACTGCAGAGCGTGAAAGAGAGAAAAATTGTGCGGCCTTTGACAGGTATTGTCCACAAAGTAGCGTAGTCTCTTTTTAGAGAGTGGTAAATTTTGTGAGGTTATATTTTAAGGACATAATTATACACTATGGTACAAGTTATATCTCGCTAGAAACTTTATAATCATCCAAATCATGGACATTAGCATACCTAGACCTGGAACAACAATTCCGATCACACAAAGCGGCGTCTCGTGTGAGAATCAAATCACTACTGTCTTGCACAGCAGAACTAAGTAAATAAGTCCTCTCCACACTAAATCATTTATAAAAATAACCTAGAATAAGCACTCGAATGTGAATAAAAGTCATCGAAGACAAACAACAGCTTGAACTCAATTTACGCTATTTTTCCAAACATTTATCAATCTGCCTTACAAAATTCAATACCAATCCATCCAGTTTGTGCGATCGTTTGATAAATCATAAAATCAAAGTTAACAACAAACAGGTGCGTACGAAATACGGTGTAACGAACCGTGCAGTCGCGTTCGTGTTTCGCATCCAAACGACTAACATCGATGATAAACAAACGACTTCATAACAAACACAAAATAATCTGCGAGGTAAAGGCACGCTCATATTTCATTTCATTTGATTCAATGTTCTTAAATAAAATAAATATTTCATAAAAAATATTTATTGTATTCATCGAATATGACTGGCCTGTTCGTCTAGTGGTTAGTGACCCTGCCTGCTAAGCCGGAGGTTGAGGGTTCGATCCCCACCCAGGATAAAACTTTGTGTGATGAGCACGATGGTATATTCTGTGGCTGGCTGTTATTTATCTATAATATGTATGTATTTAGAAATATAGAAGTATGTTTATCAGTTGTCTGGTTTCAATAGTACATATCTTTGCTTAGTTTGGTATCAGATGGCGTTGTGTGTATTGTGAGACCCGTGCCCAGCAGTGAGACATCATAAGGATTCAATAATAGCATTTTTGCAAGGTATAAAAATTTTAAGTCCAAACCCAGGAATCGAACCCTAGACTTCCGTATGCCAAACCGTGGCCAGAATCAAACCACTTATCTGGACTATCTTACTAGAGACCTCAATTTTTTCTATCATTTCATGCACGCGAGTTGGGCCCACGCAAGCGCCATCTAGCCGGTAGATAAATAACTATCACGGCTTTTGTTATTGCTTTGTTACAGAGAGCATTTTACAACTATGATTTCGCAGGTCAAATATTATAGTAATTTTATAGACATTTCTTGCCAATTACTACATCAATACAATAATTGCATACATAAATGTATTAATAAAGGTTGTTATAAGTTATGAGTAATGGACTGAAAATTTACGATAGCAGCCCGAATTTTATTGACCCTACCTCGCCATTCACAAGCATTTACGGTTAATGAATTACCTGCCCCTTTAGAAACAAAGTCCTAGTTCAACATTTTTCTAAAGAGCCTGTTGTAAGAATGAACCTATTAAATTTTGTTTAGTTAAGTGGTCCGAAGAAAAAGATTTTCAATTGAAAATATTCAATTTGATAAAAGAAAAATTTTGTATTTAAATTGTACAAAGTTTATGTTTGAATACGCCGTGAACTACGGCTTGATATCGCCCTTTTAATAAAATATAATGATTGAAATGTATTTTTATGTAAAATGCTTATGTCCGATTGCATCCCTACGTAATTTTACTGAAGTGTGAGAACAAAGAGGTACGTAAAGCATATATAAAAAATTGTTGTCTGAACGTTATCACGTAAAATGTACGTCCGTAAACCGAATTCACAAACAACCATTTTTGGATGTGATAATGTCTTATAAATCGATGATGGGTGCATGCACGAAAAAATGTCACTGACCATCACGTTCCACCTACTGATAGGCTGAATGTCACGGTCAGTCACGTTCCGCCTACTGATAGGCTGAATGTCACGGTCCGTCACGTTCCGCCTGCTAATAGGCTGAAGTATTGTGGCCGTCGGGCGCGTGCATGCGCCCGGGTCCACTAAAACTGTTACAGGAATGGTTTAAACAACCATTAAAATGCTATCAATGTTTTCTTATGACGTTATCACGTAAAATTATCGTCCGAAAACCGACTTCACAGAAAACTATTTTTTATTCATTATACTAGTACATGTCCTATATAACATTATTTAAATATAGCGATTTTATTATTTACACATATTTTTTACGTATGATTGGACTTTAAGGCCACAAAAATATGATTGGGCTCCTAGCACTGACCTCTATAATAATAGAGGTCAATGGCTCCTAGGGTTAAAACAGTAGCAAAGATTCTAGTAGTCATTTGTCTACCGATATTTGGCATTCGTCACGAATAACACTAGACAGAAATATTTTGCGGTAAAAACATTTTATTTCAAGTTTGAATGCCATAAATAATAACAGCTTTGAATGCCTTAAATAATAAATTAACAGCAATTTGTTTGCGTCATTTAACCTCGTTTTTGCAACATTTTTTATTGATGCTCCGCTCCTGTAAGTCTTAGCGTGATGTTATATAGCCATCTATGACACTCACAAATAATGCGGCGTAAAATAATTTTCAAAATTGATTCAGTAGATCCAGAGGTTACCTACAACCTCACATATTCACAAACTCACAAACAATATTAGTATAGAATATAAATAGGTTTATATAAAAAACAATATTTATGCCTGCGTTAACCTGCAGACGGACGGACGGAAACTATAAGATGGTGGTAAAATGGCGAAACTATAAGGATTTCTGTATACCTACTACGGAACCCTAAAATACGTGGCTGACTGATAATATCTACGCACAACTCAAATCATTGATCAGATGGCATTGAAATTTGGCACACAGAAAGTTAATAAGACTATGAATATGAGTATCCGCTTAGACCGGATTTTTTAAAATTCAACCCCTAAGGGATGAAATAGAGGTTCAAACTTAACAAGGGCGAAGCTGCGGGTATTCACCTGTAGCTTCGCCCTTTTTAAGTTAATCTAGTACTAATATTACAAAGAGGAAATATTTCTATTTTTGTATTTTTGTGTGTGCAAGTTTGTAATGTATAAACTAAAAAACTACAGGACCGATTTTAAAAATTCTTTCTTCGTTGGAAAGCTACACTAACCCCGAGTGACATAGGCTATTTTTATCTATATATTCCCATGGGAACGTGAACTACGCGGGTGAAACCGCGAGGCGTCCGCAAGTCAATTATAAAAAAGATTGTAGGTATGCTAAAGAATTCAGTAAGATATCGTATGTATAATGAAAGAAATCAAAAGCGAGCGAAAGGTGAAAGGGTACGATATAAAATTAATTTGCAACGTCAGATTTTCATAAATCTTCGAGGTTCAGGTGTAATCTAAGAGCATTGGAATGAAAGAAATAAATTTCACCGCTTTGATTCCGAAAAATGTAGGTACAATTACTTACATTTATCTGAAAAGTAGATACCAAATATAATAGGGATTTGTTTTAACTTACGTTGCTCACTTTATATTTGATAAATTGAGCAATCATTTATAAGAGTTTATTGCTTTCTTTTATTTGAAAATGTTCACTTTATTTATGGTCGTTAAGTGAAATATTCTGAGTTTTTGTTTTATTTTCTTTTAAAACAATATGCCTTTTTAGGGTTCCGTAGTCAAAATAGCAAAAGACAATCTTTATAGTTTTGTCGTTTCACGTAAAATTATCGTTCGAAAACCGATTTGTCATGTCCGTCTGTCTTTTTGTCCGTCCGTATGATAAGGACATTTTAATCAAAGACTACTCGATAAATATTGATCAAATTTGGTGAAAAGTGTCTTGCAGTAGTCGCTTCTTAGTTTGATAGCTAAGTAAAAAATATAAATATTTTTAGGGGGAGGGGGGCACTCTGTACATGTAACAGAAGCTGATTTTTTTTTTCAGCAAGCATTAACGTTTGGTGCAACATTCGATAGGTGTTTTTAAAACATTCTAAGGTTTTTAATTAACTTTTTTTACTAAGTCAATATTTTTGGAAATATTCACTCCGAAAGCTGCATAAGTCCCCCCCTCCACCCCTTACCTTTTGAACCATGTGATCAAAAATAAGAAATAATCACATTGCCGCTCTTAATAAATACTTTAAACTAAAATTATTTCGAACATGTTCATTGAACATAGCGTCATTGAGCTATTGCCGAAAAACTGCGTTTCTCAACAAAAGGGCGTAAGTGCCATGAACACTACTGGTGATATTAGTTATATTTCGGGACTTAATCGCGTGAATTATTTAAAGGTACGAACCTTTTATTTACCCGACGTTTCGATCGAATTGCACCGTCGAAAACGTCGGGTAAATAAAAGGTTCGTACCTTTAAATAATTCACGCGATTAAGTCCCGAAATATAACTAATATGTATAAAAATCGCGAAAGTTTAAAAACAATAACTACTGGTGATATTATTCAAATCGGATTTTTTCATACGGCAACGGCTGTGGAACCCTACACGTTCGACTTGCTCGGTTTTTTGTATAGTTATTTAAGTTGCGAACGTAATTATTATTTATGTGACATTTCACGGCTTTGTGCATGTTCGACCTTTAGTGTAATTTGTAACGTAATTGAATTACATATTTTTAAACAAAAATATGGTAATACAACCTAGCATATTCAAATTTAACTTTTTCGTATTTGTGATTGAATAAAAACTGCAATAACAGAAACGTTCAGGTCCATTGTTCAGTATTTCGCTTCGCAAACAATCAAATCCCGTGATTTGAATGTTTGCAAAGCGAAATACATTTAACATGAACCTGTATTTTTTTAATAAAAACATACGAATGATTTTGAATTTGTAATGTATTACCTGTATGTATAATACAAAAAAAAATAATCAAAAATCTTTATGAAAATGTTTACAAGTGTAGTATTTTGCTTCCTAAGTGAAAGCAAAATACTACACTTATGAACAGTCGATTCTACATGTACATGTACGAGTAATGCCTGTTCGCAAACTGTAGTAAAGCCAGAAATAGAACAAGGCAATAAAAACTCGCGGTCACTATTTTCAAAATTTACAATGTTTCTTTGTTTATAAACTGTATATAATAGGTTATAATAATATATTTTGGGACTATTTACACAACGTCATCTGATCCCCAACTAAGCAGAGCTGGTAAACTGATAATCATACTTATATATATCTTGATATTATAGGTAAATTACACACAGATACAGAATAAACCATCGTACTCATCATACAAACTTTTATCCTGGGTGGGCATCGAATCCACGACCTTCAGCCTAGCAATCAGGGTTACTAACCACTAGACCAACAGGCCCGTATAATTATGTAGGTATATAATATTAACAAATTAACATTGAAATTAGCTGTTTCCCATGAACAGTTAATTTTAATGTTTGGTATTCATTAAAATTTATCTCTCAGACGGGCTTTAACATTTTTTAAATTATGTAATGTTTTATCGATCTGAAATGTAAATCATCTTTAGTCGCATTTTCAATACTTCTTTCTAATAATAGTATTAATGTTAATAATATTTTACGGCTAAACCACTAAGCCAATTATGATAAAATTGTATGTGGTTATATTGTAAAAGCTGGCTAAGAACAAAAGCTAGTTTTTTTTATCGCAATAACTGATAGTCACGAAGCTGAAGCCAGGCGAAATCCAGTAACTTATTTTTCATCTTGTTTATCTTCAATAACTGAAGGTCTTTAAAAACTTTCCATTTCCCTGGCGAGGTAAACAGCTCCGTGGCGCTCATGGCTCCGATCCACTCGCGAATGTTTCGAAGCCACAACTTATTACGACACGGCCTATTCCAGGTTTTCCCGCAATTTTGCCCATCATAATCAGTTGCAGTAACTCGTATTTCTCGTGTCTAAAGACATGACTGAGGTAGGCAACAATCATCATAATCAGTTGCAGTAACTCGTATTTCTCGTGTCTGAAGACATGGCCGAGGTAGTCAACAATCTTTTTTTTTTTTTTTTGCCTATTGTTGGCAGACGAGCTAGAGGCCCACCTAAAGGTAAGCGGTAACCGTCGCTCATGGACTACAGGAATGTCAGGGACACACCCAAGCCGCTGCCTACCGTGAAGTGAAAACTCTCTTTAAACCTCATTTGAAGAACGACATGTCGTAGCTCTCGGGAAACACCGCAGCAGGTAGTTCGTTCAAGAGTCCACACGTTCGTGGAAGAAAAGAACGCCGGAATCGATCCGTACAGGACGGTATTGTTTCCAGGTGGAATGGATGAACCCTACTACGATGTCGAGTGGTAGAAAGGTGACGGTGGCACCATGTCAAACAGTTCCTCAGAGCACTCCCCGTTGAACAGACGGTAGAGTACGCAAAGTGCACCAAAGTCACACCTCTGCTGTAAAGACAGGCGAGCTGTTCGGGACATCAATGATCTGAACAGCTCGCCTTTGGAGGGATTCTAATGGATCGAGCAAGTATTTGGGGGCACCCGCCCAGAGATGAGAGCAGTACTCCACGTGCGGTCGGACCTGCGCTTTATAAAGCACAAGTCGCTGTGCCGGCGAGAAATAACACTTCGTTCTGTTGAGGACACCCACCTTTTTGCTCAAATGACTCCCAAACTGGACTTTGCTGGAGATTTCGACGCCGAGGATCCCAATACTCTCGGAGACTCGGAGTGTAACTCCTTGGAACTGTGGCACTAGGACAAATATGTCTTTCTTCGCGCATACTTGTGTCTTTGTGGGGTTGAATCGAACCAGGTTCCTCTCACCCCATTCGGAGACTCGCCCCAGAGAGTCCTCGACTTCTAACACAAGTTGCAACCGTCTCTCAAATCACCAACTGAGCGACCATGACGGAAGCCGTACTGACGGTCGCTTATCAGCTGGTGCTCCTCAAGATACCGCAGGAGTCTGGTGTTGAGAACTCTCTCCATCACCTTTGATAACAAGGATGTTACCGCTATCCAGCTAATTGACAGCATGCGCCACATGTAACACCACATTTCGAACGCCCCTATAAGTTTAAGAAGGTTACTTACACTAAAGAATAAACAATATATACTTTTTTCATAAAAACCTGTAGATAAGCAACAAAAGGGACTGAAACCTAAATCCAGGTTAATATCAAAGAGAAAATATTTCTGTACGTATTTGAACCTATTTGATAGGTACCCTTGAGTCTATTTCGTTCCATTGCAGACTATTTCTATTCGAGTAAGTTGGCCTTTGGCAGCTCGATTTCTTGAGAGCGATACCATGTTAAGTCGAACTACTTTGGATCGAAATGAAAGTAGTTTGTACCAACTCAGTGTCAAAGAAAGAAATAGAACGTGAACCAATCACACTTTATGACTTATGTAACAAAAAGTTTGAATATTAGATTCAATTTTGTTTTCTGGTAACAAGCAGAAGTTTTACCAAAAATTGTTTTTTGGTGCCAACTATTACTATCTTTTTAGACCTAATAAAAAACAAAACACCGTACTTACGTTACCGTACGGCACGTAGCTGACATAGCGGCAAAAACCTATCTTTGTCACCCGGACTGTAACAAATCGATTCAGACGTCATTCGTCGAAATCGCATGAGTCGTTTAGGCGCTAGGTTAAAACATAGTCAATGCATAAATAGACTGATAAAAACATTCCTTTTCTTTTTGGCTTCGCCGTAATCGGATACAAAGTCTAAATATCTCATAACGCCGAACACTCTAACGATCCCTACTGACCTTTAAGACTCTCTCCTAATTATTTCGCTACTACTCATTGACAGCATAAGACTTCTATAAGTCGATTGTAAGACATCTATATGTCTTACAATCGACTTAAGATTCAGAATTCGTTTTCAAGGATACGCAAAATACCTACCTCTTATTTAAATTCAAAGACGGAAATCGAAATAAGACAGCTTCGCTGACTTCATTCATTAATAAGGGCCTCTTAATCGATTTCAGTCACGACGCCCCATCTCATCAGATACGTATATACTTAATAAGTGAGTCTGGTGAGACAGAAATTCGAAACAATCGGAGAGGTATTAGACTTAAGAAAACGGTCATCAAGTTGTGGACCGATCGTAAGTAACCTCAGAACAAAAGGATGAGGTGGTAATGTTGTTTTACCAAGCAAATCTCACGATCTACTAAGTCGCTACTGAATCACGAACTCCCTCCTTTATGGTGGTTATTGACTTATTTAAATCCTGTTCGACAGCTGAGACATTACTTGACATACTCTCTGAGCCACGAAAACCATTTGATATTCCCTTCCTCCTTCTCAAAATGTATCAATAATTTAAATATTCGAAACTCTCATAAATGCTACCTACCTATATTCAAGCTGGTGCCTCAAAAGCCATAAAACGGTTTACTGCAATACTTACATAGGTATATTTTAATACCCGCATGCGGTCTGAAGCTGCACTCATGCAAATATTAATACTCCGTTAGTCTGGGTATCCGAACGTACAGTGTACAAACAATGGCAGGATTTACGAAATCCATTAGTGATCACTTGTAGGTAGATACGTACGTAAATTGAATTGCTGTCGTTTGGGACACAATATGTTAGGACACAGTATCCGAACAGACACCCCTTATTTTTTTATTTTTAGTGGCATTTCGGACACTAATAAAAAAAAGCTAATTTGTACAGTCAGATAAAAATCTTCCAACGATAAACGTACGATAACGATGAACGTAATTGGAGGAATTCGTCCTCATATAATAGTTGTAAAATACAGTTTTAACCAGATTTTAAATAAAGTAGCCATTTGTAATAAATATTATGACAAACCCGCATACATAGATACCTACGCATCTTGGCGGTAAGTTAATTTGCTCAAAAACAGTACCGAGCGAAAAAGTGCTAATAGATGCATACATTTTTTTTCGTATACTATGACCGAATTTAAGTAAGGATAAATTAATGTAGAATTGTCTTATTAATGTAGAAACGTCTTATTTTATAAAAAAATACGGAAATATCTTATGGTTTTAAACGTTTCTATTATTGCATATATACCTAGTCTGGCCATAAATACTGTTACAATTAAAAATAAGAAAGATATTACATTTGAATTTGGAAGCTGTCATTTTTATACGATTGTTCATTGTATTTTCTAATTTTGGCGCCAATACATTGTACAATATTTTGCTATATTAAAATGGAGTGGGGTGATAAAGAAAACCGAATCGCTGTGATTGCATTACACAAAGTTGGTATGGAGCCGAATGTAATTTTTAAAACTCTCCATACGCTTGGTATTAGTCAAATGTTTGTGTACCGGGCTATTAATAGGTACAATGAGACCTTCTCTGTTTGTGACAGAAAAAGATCTGGCCGTCCACGTAGTGTTCGTACGAAAATGGTGGTCAAAGCAGTAAGGGAAAGAATTCGAAGAAATCCTGTCCGAAAGCAAAAGATTTTATCTCGGGAGATGAAGATAGCACCCAGAACCATGTCACGCATTTTAAAAGATGACTTAGGACTTGCAGCCTATAAGAGACGCACTGGTCATTTTTTAACTGATAATTTAAAAAAGAATAGGGTGGTAAAATCGAAGCAACTACTGAAGCGGTACGCAAAGGGAGGTCACAGAAAAATTTTGTTTACGGATGAGAAAATCTTTACAGTTGAGCAACATTTTAACAAACAAAATGACCGTATTTATGCTCAAAGCTCTAAGGAAGCTTCCCAATTAGTCGACAGAGTGCAACGTGGGCATTATCCGACTTCAGTGATGGTTTGGTGGGGTGTTAGCTATGAAGGAGTGACTGAGCCATATTTTTGTGAAAAAGGTATCAAAACATCGGCACAAGTGTATCAAGATACCATTCTTGAGAAGGTAGTTAAACCCCTTAACAACACCATGTTCAATAACCAAGTATGGTCCTTCCAACAAGACTCAGCGCCGGGTCATAAAGCTCGGTCCACGCAGTCTTGGTTGGAAGTGAACGTTTCGGACTTCATCAGAGCTGAAGACTGGCCGTCGTCTAGTCCCGATCTTAATCCGCTGGATTATGATTTATGGTCAATTTTAGAGAGTATGGCTTGCTCTAAACGCCATGATAATTTGGAGTCCCTAAAACAATCCATACGATTGGCAGTGAAGAATTTTCCTATGGAAAGAGTGCGTGCTTCTATTGATAACTGGCCTCAACGTTTAAAGGACTGTGTTGCAGCCAATGGAGACCACTTCGAATAAGCTTTTTATATTTTGAATTGTTTTTTATTTATGTATTAAACTAACACACTGTAAAAGTAATATATATTATTTGCAATAAAAAAAAATGTTTTTTCTTCGTAACAATATTTATGGCTAGACTAGGTATAAGATCGTTAATTAGTGATTATTATTAAATAATCTATGGTTAGATTTTTTTTTGTTAGTGTTTATTTAATTATCAAAGGTTTTTAGAATATTGTGCCAATGCTCTGGGAAAATATTGTGATTGTTGGATGGGTTATATTATTTTGTTCAAGCATTTTATTGCTTTGAAAAAGCAATAAAATGCTTGAACAAAATAATATATATATAAATAAACTGAGGTGATCACTGAATCATCTGTGTTTTTTATACATTCTAAGTGTAATGACTTTTTTGTAATAAAAGCCAAAATGTCGCCTTAGGCTTAAGATAGTTTTAGTAACGCTTCTTTTACCACATAATATTCTTAACTAACTCATTCTTTGTTTAAACAGCTTCAATAATTTGATAGTGTCCGAAACGACACTAAAAATATATTAAAATTAAAAGGTGTCTCTACGGACACTGTGTCCTAACATATTGTGTCTCAAACGACAGCAACACCGTGAATCCGAATGCTTTCATTTATTTTAGATATCGAAGTCATTCATTAAAAATTAAACCGGACAAGTGGGAGTCGGATTTGTTCACCGGGAGTTCCGTAAAAAATTGTAGGTACATATCTACACAGACTACTTTTATACACTAAGAATATTTTAAATTTTTGTTTTTAAGGACTAAACTGAATAACTACTAGACCGATTTAAAAAAATCTTTCACTATTATAGTGCTACATTATTACTGAGTAACATAAGCTATATATATTACTAGCTGACCCGTGCCCACTTCGTTGGGCATAATGTTAATATCCTTTTTTAGTACAGAGTGTTATGTTTTAATTTCTAACTGCCAAAAGGAGGGTTATACGTAGGTATAGTTTGTATTTGCATGCTAATACAAAATTCGAAAGTAACTCTGTCCGAAAGAAAAAACATTTTCTGCGGGATTTGCGATAAACGAATTCCATGAGGACCAAGTCGCGGGAAAAGTTAGTTTGGTTATGGTAATTTTAATTGTTTAAAACTTCTCTGTAAACTATATTGGATGTTATGTTATCATTTGGTAGCAAAATATATTGTCTATCAGGAGTTCCAACCCGAGATAAGCCAACATATAACTGCCCATGGGAAAAACACGGATTTCTCTGGTCAATGCCCACCAGAGAGAATGTTTGACCTTGGGACTTGTTAATAGTGAGCAAAAAAGATCTTCACTGGAAACTGTAGCCTTTTAAACGGTATGGATAAATCAGTGGGAATCATGGGTATCTGCGGAATATAAGCCAGTTGTCACACGGCTGGCCCTGTGAGAATGGTCGCCACGATTATATTGTCCCGTAACTCTTTTGTAAGCAGCCTTGTCCCATTACATATGTTGGGGGGCTCAAGTTTCTTAATAGCATGATAGGAATGCCAACTTTTAACACAAGGTCGTGAAGAGGTAAGCCAGACGGGTTCAAAAAATTTAAACATTCTTGGGGATAGTGCACTGTATCCTCAATATTACACACCGTATCAATAGACTTATAGTGTTTGACCTGACCGGGAATTTTCTCTAAAATGAGTTTATTTATTTAATTCACTGTATCGTTTCTGAGTGACACTATTGCCCTAGAACAAAGCCAATGATAATCTCTGTCCAATAAATTTTTAAGACCGGGATATATTGCGTCAATAAGATGTTCCAACCTGTGCAATATGTGTCCTAATGTCTCGTCAAGTTTAATGTCATTGCTGTTGGTGATAGGAGAGACAATTTTTCCTTCGCCAAGATTGAGTAGTTGACGCGGAAAGTCGTCATCGTCGTTGTCGCTCAAATTAGCTCTCATGTTTGTTCGTAAATTGAGAGATGCAACCGAACTCCATAAGTGAGATGATTTTAAGCATGCTCTGATGACATCGGCGCGTGTTCCTTTTGTTACTACAGGCAGTGTTTGCCGAAAATCGCCCGCGAAAACAAAAGTAACGCCACCCATTACAACATCAGAGTTTCTGAAGTCTTTGAGCGTTCGGTTTACTGCTTCAACATGAGCTCTATGACTCATGGTACATTCGTCCCATATAATTAAAGATGTTTCTTGTAAAAGTTTCCCGAGTGGCCCATTTTTACGTCTGGAACAAACTGACTGTTGCTCTAGTGAGACTGTCAGAGGTAGCTTAAAGGTGGAGTGTGTTTTTTTCCCATTATTTAACAGAGTAGCGGCAATCCCCAAAGAGGCAACAGCTAGTCCATTTCTCCCGGATTGTCTTACTTTTGCCAATACCAAATTTGCAAGAAACGCTTTGCCAGTGCCTCCAGGGGTGTCAAGAAAGAAAATTAAATCTACTTTTTGTAACTTAAATATAAAAGTTAGACATATGCTGTCGTTGACTTTTTTGTAGGCAGTTTCAAGCTCCACATCTTTTCTCTAGAACTCAAAAATATATCTTTCATAGTTAAGGCAGCGTTCGTAAGAAACGCTTTCATTCGACCGTTTTTTCTCCGATTCACTTTGCAAAACGGACTACCACGTAAAAGCCTTTTTATTTTTCGATTTTTTATATAACCTATGACACTCAGCAATAATGTGGCTTTCTATTGGTGAAAGAATTTTTAAAATCGGTTCAGTAGATCCCGAGATTACCCCTTACAATTTAACAAATATACAAACACACAAACTTTACTTCTTTATAATATTAGTATAGACTAGAAAAAAAACCACTATGTCTACCCATGCGAAGCCGGGACGGGGCGCTAGTTTTAAATAATTAAGGAATCGAGTCTCGCAGTTTTTTGAAGACTTTATTTTTTATCATTTAATTAAAAAGTACCTGGATGACCGAGTTTTGTTCGGTTTTTCTTAAGCGACATTTTCCAAAAATGAAACCCACCTATATCGATTTATCGCCCCCAAATCCCCTGCATACTAAATTTCATGAAAATTGCTGGAGCCGTTGCCGAGATTCTGATTATATATAAGGTGTATATTTAATAATAAGGCTTGTGCCCGCGGCTTCGCCCCCGTGGATGCCAGATTGTTACCAAAATATTTTAACGGCAAGGTTTCATACTAACTTTGCACCCCCCCCTTTTATATCTTTAAAGGAGTGAATTTTCAAAAATCCTAAATCCCTTATAAAAGAAACCCCTGTGCAAAATTTTCAGTTTCTAATCCTAATAGTTTAGGCCCTGTGTTGATATGTCAGTCAGTCAGTCAGCTTCTTCTTTCTACACAATAATAATATTATAAAGAGGAAAGATTTGTATTTTTGTATGTAACGAATAAACTCATAAAGTACTGGACCGATTTTAATAATTCTTTGGTTAACTTAGAAGTTTATTTTTTACAGCTTTAAGAGACTGTAAATCTGGGTATATGGTTTTAATTTCAACTCTATGCCTCCGCGCGTTCCCGAGATAAAAGGTCTTGACAGACAGACGGGACACAGGACGGACGGACAAAAAAGTGATCCTATAAGGATTCCGTTTTTTTTTTTTCAGAAAATGAAAGCCTTTAGCCATTCAGTGTGCTAATAAAACCTATAGTAGTTAACTTAGTTTTTATTTAATTTTTAAGCAGATGGTTAAATTAGTCAATTTTCCAGCCAAGTTTGGCCAGTCTCAAGTATTTATTGAACACTTTAGAGGTCGTACATTAATCACATGAGTCTCGAAGGGGGGGGAGATTTCTCCAGAGTAAATCACAAAAGATCAGGGGGGAGAGGGAGTATAGTGAGAAATGACGTGTATTTTTTTGGATCGTGATTCCACAGACTTGACTGACGTTGGAACAATTGCACCCAACCATGGGGGAGGACGGTCAAAAATTGGCTCAAAACACTATACGTGATTTATTGATGACTCCTTACCCGCACAAAGACTCGGACCTACGAACCCTGTAGCTCGGAATATCACAATCTCAGTCAGCAGACAGTTTGCCGCTAATTTCACAACTACTAATTCTGTTTTCACACCATATTAGCGACTTACCAATGTACAATACAATGCAGTTAATGTTTTAGGTTTATTCACAGGATACTGTTGCATTGCTTATACAAATTTAATTCACTGCACCGTCTAAATTGAAACGTCAGGCACTACCAAAGCCGTTCGTTCCAATTCAGAGCACATCGAAAGCCCAAATACCGCGAAAAATAAATTGAAAACATAGTTCAATGGCAAAGTATTATAGAAACGAGATAAGAAAGGTACACTACATAGGCACGGGACGAAGAGCCCAAAAGGGAATAAAATTGAGCGGATCTTAGGGCTCGGTATGATACAACTAGATAAAGATAAGGCGAGGTATACGTGTGGTCCCTTTTTGGGCTACAATTTGTACGGGGACAGGACCAATTTATTGTACTAAAGGTATACACCACGTACCTTTTACTTCGAGATACGTGTAATGTAAAAATATATGAAAATGTTTTCCTTTTCGATGAAAGTTGGCTTACGGACAATAATTTTACGTGATAACGTCATAAGAAAACATTGATTACATTGTAATAAACAACCATGTCTGTGACATTTTTTTAAATATTTTGTTTTTATTTCCAATTGTATCGCATGTCACTGCAATCGCCAAAACATTGATGACACTGTAATAAACAACCATGCCTGTGACATTTTTTTAAATATTTTGTTTTTATTTCCAATTGTATCGCATGTCACTGCAATCGCCAAAACATTGATGACACTGTAATAAACAACCATGCCTGTGACATTTTTTTAAATATTTTGTTTTTATTTCCAATTGTATCGCATGTCACTGCAATCGCCAAAACATTGATGACACTGTAATAAACAACCATGCCTGTGACATTTTTTTAAATATTTTGTTTTTATTTCCAATTGTATCGCATGTCACTGCAATCGCCAAAACATTGATGACACTGTAATAAACAACCATGCCTGTGACATTTTTTTAAATATTTTGTTTTTATTTCCAATTGTATCGCATGTCACTGCAATCGCCAAAACATTGATGACACTGTAATAAACAACCATGTCTGTGACATTTTTTTAAATATTTTGTTTTTATTTCCAATTGTATCGCATGTCACTGCAATCGCCAAAACATTGATGACACTGTAATAAACAACCATGCCTGTGACATTTTTTAAATATTTTGTTTTATTTCCAATTGTATCGCATGTCACTGCATTCGCCAAAACATTGATGACATTGTAATAAACAACCATACCTGTGAAAGGTTTAGTGGAACCGGGCACACCCGACGGCCACAATACTTCAGCCTATCAGCAGGCGGAATCGCCATTCGCGTTACTTAGCAACCAGTCAATAACGTGACTGCTTATCAACTAACAAAAACGTGATCGTTGCTACGTGACTGCTTAGCAACCAATCAATAACGTGACCGTTGCTACATAACACTTTTTCGTGCGTGTTCGTCATCGATTTATAAGACGACGTTAAAAATTCTTGCCTGTTTCTACCTACTCATAAATACGTAAAGATAACTGCTAAATAAGAAAATAGGTGCCAATTTTTAGGGTATTTATTTTTTCACGTTTTGAACATATTATATTTGAATATGTACGGTTGTACATTTGACTGAGATTTTGGAGTGCAGAAGTAAAAGATCACAAGACAGATTTAATCACCTAACTAGTTTATAATGTACAGAAGTTATAGTTGGTTACAGTAGTAGTACCGTAATTTACTGTCCTTTCTCGGTTGTTGTGACCGCACTGGCCGTATTATAGTAATAATATATAATAATGTATTCGGACATTTCACGCAACCCTATCTGATCCCAAAAATTAAGCAGAACTTGTACTATGGACACCAGACAACTGGTAAACATATTTACATATTTCTAACTACAAATAACTTCTAAGTAACGCCCATCAACATAGAATAAACCACCATGCTCATTACACAAAGTTTTATCCTGGGTGGGGATCGAACCCACGACCTCCGGCTTAGCAATCAGGGTCACTAACTACTAGACCAACAGGCCTATGAGTAAATATACAAAGTAAATTGATCGACAGCGACACGCATTCGGTTAGCGTTGTGGCGTCAGCTAAAACATACCTAATACATGCACTGTTTAAGACTGTACATATAATATCTATAATAATAATATCTAGGGACAACTCACACAAAGCTATCTGATCCCAAACTTAGCAGAGCTTGTACTATGGAAACCAGACAACCGATAAACACAATATTTCTAAATACATACATATTATAGATAAGTAACACCCAGATACAGAATAAACCACCGTGCTCATCACAAACAGTTTTATCCTGGGTGGGGATCGAATCCACGACCTCTTGCTAAGCAGTCGGATACAGTCCCACCGCGCCACAGAGGCAGTAAACATCTAGTAAACTCTTAAGTTAAACTTTGCAACAACATTACTTAATAATAATTATTAAATAATGTTGTTGCAGAAGGTATTTCAGTTGATCAATGCATACATGCATCTATACTGTTAAAGTTAGAAAATAAATAAATTAAACAAGCTAAATTATTACAAAACAAAATACCCTACTGCTTAAAATTAATAATTGAAATATTTTGGCGCCAAAAATCCGCAATTTATTTTTTTCTAATTTTGATGTACCAGTGTCACTTTCACAACTGATACGAATCTAACAATACCTCTCAAGCTAATCTATCAAACCATTTAGGCTCTAGAGCGTGCCAAAGAAGTATACATACATACACACATACAAACATACATATACACACTCGAAACATATAACCTGCTACTTGCGCAGTCAGGTAAAAATACTTTCGTAACGTTTTATGATTAACCAAACTAATCCATACTATACTATCCATAATATCCATAATCCATAATATCCATAATAATATTATAAATGTGAAAGTAACTCTGTCTGTCTGTTATGCTTTCACGCTCAAACAGCTAAACCGATTTAAATGGAATTTGGTATGGAGATCATTTGAGTCCGAAGGAAGGACATAGGATAGTTTTTATCGCGATAACCGACATAAACGCGGGCGGAGCCGCGGGTGAAAGCTAGTCTATTAAATATAACGCAGTAACAGAAAGGTGTAGTATGTAGCGGACAGTGTGTTATCACTTTATCGGTGTTGCACCTACCATAGGGCTAAATCCGATTGCATTATAATTACATAGTTATACCTTTTTTTTTTTATTAATATCGGTAGTAAACGGCGTATAGCATAAATCTATAATCGGCAACTTATTGTATTTAAAAATTCCTGCAATAACATTGCTAAAGGCGGACTTAATGCCATCGGCATTCTCTATCAGTCAACTTTTGGATAGTGAAGAGAAAAGGGTGGCAGGTGCTTATTATTTTGATAAAATTACCTTCATACTTAATTACAAAATAAAAACTTAACACAAAGATTGTTGTTCCGAGTCTGGTCTAGCACACCTGGGTGTGCTTTGTGTCTGTTACCACCACTTTGTGTGATCTACAAATTGTTGTTCCGAGTCTGGACTCGGAACAACAATTTGTAGATCACACAAAGTGGTGGTGTTGAACAATTTGTCGTAGCGATCTTTCGAATTTTCGAAGACAGATTTTTTGACAATTTTCTTCGAAAATTCGAAATTTCGAACAAAACGTCTTTTAAAAAAAAAATATTATGTGGCATTTAATCCATTATCTGACGAATAATACCATCCCATCTCTTCCCGTGGGTGTCGTCAAAGCGGCTAAGGGATTTCTCATATCGTAGGACTTCCGGAGCGTCCTCTACGTACCTTAAACCCTTACTGCGATCGCCAACCCGCTCGCCAAGCGTGCGATCGCCAACCCGCTCGCCAAGCGTGGCGATTATGGCAATTACCCCCAGGATCTAATAAGTAGGTTCAACTGGGAAGTTATATATGGGTAGTGTAAGCAAGTTCAAATTATCAATCAGTTTAATTTATATATAGCCGGCTGTTTAAAACTTGGGTCACTCTTGATTTTATTTCGATATAACTAAGTTGGTACATATGCCTACCTATATCGCGTAAACTGTCTTTTATAAAGCAGGTAAGGTATATTAACACTTGATGTTCGACCTATTCCAAGTGATAAAAAACTGGGCAAGAGCATGTCGAACCATGCTCAGTGCCTGTTTGAAAAAATCCGATTTGTTTGATTGCACCAGCAGAAGATCATAATATATTCATTGCATTTACACTACTTTGTTGAGAAACGCCTTTTTCGACAATAACTCAATGACGGTATATCCGATCATGACCGAAATAAGTTTGGTTTAAAGTATTTCTTAAGCAAAAAAAAAAACAATCAAAAAGCCTTTTTTTTTTCATGTTTTTTGGTCACATGGTTCAAAATATATAGGGGGGGGGGGCACAATTTATACAACTTACGGAGCGATTATTTATAACAATGTTCACTTAATCAAAAAAGTTTATAAGAAACCTTCAAATGTTTTAAAAGACCTGTCAAATGATGTACCAACGTGTATATATGCTCAAAAAAACTTTTTTTCAGCTTCTGTTACATGTAAACAGTGAGGGGAGGAGACCCTAAAAATATTCATTTTTTATTATTTAACTATCAAACTAAGTAGCGGCTACTACAAGATACCTTTTCACTAAATTTAATGACTATCCACATTAATGCCTGTGACATACAGACGGACGGACAGACAGACAGACAGACGGACATGATAGGGATATAATAAGGGTTCCGTTTTTGATATTTTGGCTACCGAGCCCTAAAAACGTAATCAAAATACACTGTCATACATAAAACATGTTGTATGCGAGTCTTTTATTGAATTTAGGGTTTACTAAATCATACGATGACATTGTTCGGACAAAGTATTGTGAGTAGGGATGACAGGACAGATTACTGTACGAACTCAGGGGACAGTAGCTGCACCCCTATTAGGTACTCTTGTACATTTTTAATATTCGAAGTTCAGTAGAGTTTACCTAGAAAGAATACTCTAGAACCGTAATGAAATGTGGCACAGGGTTTATAATTTATTTTTTATTGCAAAAACGGGAAAAAATTACGCAGACGAAGTTGCGCGGGACAGCTAGTATATTAATAAGCATCACTGTTGTATTGTAGAGAGAGGCAGAAAATGAGTCAAAACGTATGGGTGACGGCATGGGTCACGGCAATTACATAGGGTACTTATTACAGAATCGATTAGTCATATAAACCAAATACAGTGGGTATTTAAAATGAAATACGGTCTCATTACTTTTTCTTATAGATAGCAATAGGTACCTTTATGAGACGGTAACAATATCCCTGAAAAACAACAATTGCTGGTTATTAATACTTCAGCCGCTTAAATTATTCCTTTTGTGGGGTAAAATGAAGTGTTCCACAAATATAGTTCGAATCGGCTGACAGCTGATTATATATTATGCATACCATTGACCGGTCATTCAACTCATGGCATGATTGTCTAACAAGTGGTTAGTAAATAGTACGTAGCAACATTGCAAAGTCCAAGTCCCATATTGTCATGAAATTTAACCAAGTGGTGTTGATATCTTTATAACAAAACTAGCTTTCGCCCGCGGCTCCGCACGCGTGGATGTTGGTTATCGCGATAAAAACTATCCTATGTCCTTCCCCAGGACTTAAACTATATCCATACCAAATTTCAACTAAATCGGTTTAGTTGTTTGAGCGTGAAAGCGTAACAGACAGACAGACAGACAGACAGACAGACAGACAGAGTTACTTTCACATTTATAATATTAGTATGGATAAGGTTAATTGTCTTACTTCATCTAATAAAACCATAGAAAGAAATAAAAAACGTTTATATATAATTTAAAAAAAAAATCACAAGCTCTTGAAATATTTTTTTTATTTATGTGCTAAAATTAATAAAAATAATTTTACATTAGTCTGCATAATCGTGAAAAACTACTTAAGAAGACTCAACAATATAAAAATAAATATCTATATATGTTGATAAACTTTCGCGATTTGTACACATTATGAAAAGTACCTGGATGACCGAGCTTTGCTCGGTATTTTCAGGGTTCCGTAGCCAGTTTGTCCAGTTTGTTTTCCGTAGTATAATAGTCTGTTTGTCCGTCCGTATGTCACAGGCATTTTACTCAAAGACTACACTATGAATATATTGATGAAATTTGGTGAAAAGGCGCCTTGTAGTAGCCGCTACTTAGTTTGATAGCTAAATAATAAAAATAAATATTTTTAGGCATTCCATACACTTAACAAAAGCTGAAAAAAAAACAGCCAAAATCACCGTGTGAAAACAAAATTAAAATAAAAAAGGGAAAAAAGGGAAAAAAATAATCATAAAATAAAAAAAATACAATTCATTCGGATTCGAACCGGGGTCATCTGCTTTGTGGATCGCCCGTTTCCCTCCTAAGCTATTAAAACAATGGAAATCGCGGCGAAATTTACCATTATATTCTTCGTCTTCGTTTTCTACCTAAGCTATTAAAACAAAGGAAATCGCGGCGAAATTTTCCTTGGTATTCTAATGATATTGTAACAGTTTTCATTGCCTGAAAATACAGATAAAACGACGTTTTTTTAAAATGAAACCTAGCTAGATCGATTTATCGCCCCCGAAACCCCCTGCATACAAAATTTTGAAACAATCGCTGGAGCCGTTGCCGAGATTCGGATTATATATTCATATATACACATATATTTAAGAATTGCTCGTTTAAAGATATAAGATATACATATATATATATTACGGGTCCTAATCGCGTGAATAATTTAAGGTAAAATATCTTCTTTATTGGCCGACGTTTCGACCGTATTGCAACGGCCACGGTCTATCCGGGACTACGGCCGTTATTGACGCGATGAAGACTCGTAAAATATATATATTCATAAAATAAATTTCTGTATAATTTTGGTATCGCAGGGTACCATTGTGGGACCTAGCTCGAATCAGCTTTCTCGAATTGGTTCTCACTTCTCATTCTATCTACCGAAGCCATTCTCACAGTTTTTTTCCACTGTGTTTAATTGATTGGAAACGTGTTAAAGAAGATTTATGCGAAAATTGTTACTGAAAACGTCACCTGAGTAGGTGACGTTTTCAGTAACAATTTTCGCATTGATCGCTTCGCGAGATCGATTCGCGCCTGATCTAACAAACAGGCTAGTTAGGCTGAACTCCACAGGGCAAAAACTGATTTAGCGATCAAATCTAGCTCCTCTGTCCTTTTTTATGAGGTCTTCAGTGTAAGCCGCCAGGCTTTGTACACGCTTGCGCGGTCGTACGGCAAGTGTTTTTTTTTTAAGATAACTAGCAATGTTGCTCCTAACTTAAACTAACACAAGCAACACCGCAGTTTTACTATGGTTCCAAACAAAAACCTCGCAAAGATCGCAAGTCATAGTCAAGCCTAGGACAACTAGACCCTACTTCAGACCCTGATCCAATACGGTACTTCATAATAGTACTTTTAGCAAAATTAACTGTGTACAAAAAAGAGTTTGCAACAAAAAACAGATAATTACAAGAATTACGAGCAACTGTACAATGACGTCGGTCCCGCTTTCATAGAAAATGATTAATAGACTGTTTCTTGTTATTAAAATACGTTTGGAAGTATAATAATTTTCACCTTTGATTAATGACTGTGCCTGTCTATATCTCACAGTTTTACTTTATTTAGTAATGGTTTTAGACTCCCTAAAATATTTTATTAAAATCAAATAGAGAAAATACAATACAACAGTGATGCTTATTATTACTGCTATAGCTATCCCGCTCAACTTTGTCTGCGTAAATGTTTCCCGTTTTTGCAACATTTTTCATTGCTGCTCCGCTCCTATTGGTTGTAGCGTGATGTTATATAGCCTATAGCCTTCTTTAGTAAATGGGCTATCCAACAGTAAAATCATTTTTCGATTCGGACCCGTAGTTCCTGAGGTTATCGCGTTCAAACAAACAACCTCTTTAGCTTTATAATATTTGTATAGAATAAACATATATTTCAGAGTTCCTAAAGGGAACAATTTGTTTATATGAATACAATTTAACGATTTCTTGTAGATTTGCAACATGCTGTTCGCTTCGGCTTGGCGCGTGTAAGGAAAGATTTGTGGAGATTGACCGAAGATATGATTTTTCTACTTTTTTTTACTTTTCCGTAAAAATATTCCAATAATATCTTTTACCCAAACCTTGTCTTGACAATAACTCGTTATACAAGAAAAAAATATATTATAGACCATTTTACATTGTAATTACATTCTACTTAGAAATTGATTTTTATTTAAATAAATAGGTACTAATAATATTTTTTTGTAAGTAAAAAAGATTGTCAGAAGTGGGATTCGAACCCACGCCCTCAGAGAGGACCAGAACGCCCAACACCCGCTCTTCGCAGGCAAGTTGCCTTGAGTCTGGCGCCTTAGACCGCTCGGCCATTCTGACATCGAGGCACTCACATCAAATAGGTGCTTAGATAATGACAAGTTCAATGTCTGAATGGATATTGATGATTACGAAACGATAAATATCTATTCTGCTTATGAAACGTGATGTTCACAAGTGTAAATAACTTAACTGAAATTCCACCCAGTAGGTATATTTAATAAGTAGGAACCTATTTCTACAATTTCAGATGATGTTATAATTTTGGGTTTGGAAAATAGTTCCTATTACTTACTGTACTACTATTTAAAAGAAACCTCGAAACTTCTGCTATTTTTTTGAAAAAATAGCGGAAGTTTGGCGCCGAAACATTTAAGTTCTGTTATCAACAGAACTGAAATGATTTGGCGCCAAAAATCCGCTATTTTTTTTCAAATTTTAAGCAAACAGGATTTCTGTTTTGTAGAGAGCCTTGTTTTGATTTAATGTAGATATACTAGTATGCACCTTCACCACTATCAATATCAAACAACCGTTAAAATGGCGAATCCATTCTATTAAAAATATATATATATTAAAGACCTTTTGTAAATAATACAACACCCACAGTCGGTTGCCCGCTTACTCAACTTGAACCAAACCAAGATCTAATTTCAAGCTCACTTCTTTGACGTGTTTCATGAAAATTTAATTTCATATTCTGAATATCGGGGAGCGTGTGTTTCACGCATCTGTAACGAAGTTTTTTTCCCTCCCGTACGTATAAAGGATACCGTCAAATTATTTGACAGCCATAATCCGGCTGTCAAATATCCTCCCTTCATAAAGATAATATGGAAAAATTTGGTTTATATCTGTCGTATTGTCGGAGCGGTACGTTTGTTATCAAAGTACGCGCGTATATTTCGGCGTACAATTAGCTTTGTAGAATAAAGTACCACTCGTTATAAGCGCTTTTTGTATAAAAGTGCTAGTGGAGTGGTAGGTACTAATGCCACACGCATACGTTAGCTGAAGGCGTTTTAGAGGCCATTTCATACGGAAATGTTTCTGTATCCGTAAGCAATAAATTAGACACCTTACTTTAGTGGGTACTAGAATACTCTCTACGCTTTAATAACTATTGTTATGCTTATAGTTATTATTTTTTTTGTGTTTTATTGTATTACCGTATCGTTTACTTAGCGGTTTATACCGATTCAAGTTTGTATTCCTTATTATTCTAACAGCGAAAACTTTTAAATGGCCTTCAATTTATTTTCCACGGTGTCATAATATGTAAGTACTAGCTGTAAGTTTTCCTAATAAATAAAAATAAAATAAAATAAGTATACTACATCTTTACCTAAACCTTACTAGAAAGACTACCTATTAAGAATATCGTTGTATTTAAAACAAAAATTGTTTTAGTATTTTATGTATGTGTTTTTTTTTTCATAATCAGCTAAGTGTTTAATTACTACGTACACAACAGCTCCCATTCTACATATTGATCTGGTTAACAGTTAATTGGCTAAATATTGGTATGATTATAATTTTAAAAATTATAAACTTACTAATGTTTAGCCATTTAACTGTATAATTTAATTTTTGAACTAGGTGCAAATACACACTTATAAAGCCTTCCAAGCACTACTTCCCTTATTCATAATATATTTTTATTTTCATTCCGTTTTTTAAATTTAATAGAAGATACACAACATTTGCTAATTAAAAACTGTTATTAACGTATTACAAAATGAGGTATTTTTACCCGACTGCACGGAAGGTTTACGTTTTTCGCACTATCTTGTACCTATGTATGTGATATTCTATAATATCTCATAACATTCAAACCACAAGACAGATTAAAACAAATATGGCGTCGTTAGATTATTCTCGACCACCTAGGTGTTCTTAAATAGGTAAGTGACGTTTGAAAAAAATCATATCTGATGTGAGATGTCAAAAACAACGGTTATGGAAAAAAAAGTTTTTTCCATTACTATGTTTTTTGAATATACCCATATTGCGGTATTCGAAAAAACTTTTTTTTCATAACCGTTGTTGTTTACGATGAGCCCTTTAATTTTAAAAAAACCCATCAAATTAAAGGGCTCATCGTAAGCATTTCAAAAGGATATAACATGAATATGACTGTTATACTAAAAAAGTCAATTACCTACCATTCCCTTTTTCAATTCTTAATACTGGGCAAAAGATGAGATAAACGGTAGTTGTTACATCTGTTACAACCATGTTACAACTTACATCCACTGCTAAAAAATATTTGGCACTAAAAAAACCGCCTGCGCAAAATAGATGCAAACAAGATCCCCTACATATGTAATATCATGCTGTAGGAGGCACAATACTAAGTTCATCGAGATTCATTAATGCCTCTGACACCATAATATTACATATGTAGGGGATCTTGTTTGCATCTATTTTGCGCAGGCGGTTTTTTATTAGTGCCCAATAAAATCTCATACTATATTATCGGATTTTAAAATTTTACAAACGCTTCAACGTCATAATCAGACACTTTTATTAAAATAAATATTCATCTAAAAATTGAAGCTTCGTTACAATTTGGTTTAGATACATCCCTGGCTTCAAATACAAACATATATATTTACATAATGAAATGTAACTCACATAAAAATCCTACTTCAGAGATTTTTATTCATGAGCAACGAAAAATAATATTCAAATGTCGAGAAGAAACGTTCTTAGAACCAGTGCAGCCTCAAAATCTTTTTTTGCTAAAATCAAAAAGTAATTTACGCTTCACCAGAGTCAATCTATTATCACTCCCTGTATAATAAATTCTCGTTTGAGCTTTTGATTTGAATTCTTCGATTTAGGTCGCACCGCTCATTTTGCCATTTGTCTCTTGAATTTTAATGGTGCCTGGAAGGGAACAATTAGTTAGGAAGTCACCCCATCCCGTCCTTTTCAAACTTTGCTATCATAGATAATTTTGATGTAAAATTAATAATTAGTACATATTATATACTATCTATAGTTATCATAGTATTATCTACATATATCAATTTATAATAGGGCCCATCTGGTGATCAAAATTCGACTGTACTTTTTAAAGGTAACAGTAATTTGAGTTAGTCTACCTATAGCACACGTCCGAATAGCACCTGCGCGAATAGCACCTAGCCTAGTCCACGAAGAACACCTATCTATTTTTTGGCAGGCGCTCTAGGATATAGGATCGCGGTGCGCTCAAAGATGTACACCACGTATGCGCGTTGATGCATTTCTAAGCGCAGCTTTCTATTTAACATTATGACAAGATTTTGACAGTTCGCACGGGCATGCAGCGGACACAGAAAAATAACATGAAAAAGGACCCAGTATTGATTTTCCTAATTAAACATTCATAATATTGAAACGTAGGTCAATTAATATTTTATCTACAGCACATGTTATACTTTTAAAGTGTTCTAAGAACATGTCCCACGTGATTACTTTAAACGAAAAAGCAATTATAGTATAATTGCTTTGCAATTCCCTATCCCTACTAATAAATAAATGTGAATGTAAGTTTGTTTGTTACGCTTTCACGCGAAAACTACTCAACCGATCATCATGAAACTTTGTACACATATTCTTGGAGGTATTAGAAGTAACATAGGATTATAAAAAAAGGGGGGAAATTTACGCAGACGAAGTTGCGCGGGACAGCTAGTATTGTATAATTGCTTTTTCGTTTAAAGTAATGGGCAAGTTATGAGCAAGCACCTTGTTTATTAATATGTAATTATCAAAACCAATACTGAAAGATTTTGCCTGATTAGACTAAAATAATTTCTCAACCACTGCCTCGGTAGCGCGGCGGGAGTGTGTCCGACTACTACGCAAGAGGTCGTGGGTTTGATTTCCACATGGGAAACCACTTTGTGTGATCCACAATTGTTATTCTGAATCTTGGTGTACCTACTTTGTGTACGTGACTTGTATGTTTGTAAAGTCCCCTGTGACTAAGCGCTTATACCCTATTGAGGGAGTCTCTTTAAAAAAAAATGTGAATTTGATCCTACCAACAAGCCACCATTATAATATTTACTGCATATCAAAAGTATACATCGTCTACAAAAGTATATCTGCCATTAAAACTCGATCACTATAAACTACATACTGTATTCTTCTAACGACTTGAGATATTTACAACATTCCATTACTACTTCCTAAAGTATTCCCAGAACGCCGTTTTACAGCAAAACTTCGATGGACAAGGACTGAATTTATTACTAAAGTAAAACTAAAATGGTTATACTGACTATACGTGACAATCCCACGACTAAAGTGATGTGGCGAATTTCCGTCTCAATACAACGAAGTAACATGATAAACTTTTGAACAATATTACGTAGACCGCAAACCTGAAAGCTATATTTCCGAGAGAAACCTACCTAGAACCTTTTTAGAAACCTTAAGAAAGAAAGAAAGAAAATAAATGTATTTTGTTCTCAACAAAAAACAATAGGACGTAATTAAGGAGTAACATTTGCATATTAGTGAAAGATCAGCTATATTGCAACTCCACATAATGAGGAGCTGCGCTGGTATTTTGGTAAGATCAAAGTGACTATGCCTACTACTTTTCACACACCTAACTTTAACCATTTAGATGGCAGGAGGGACGCCACATGACTTCAATAAAAAATTGCAATTTAAAGCTTAATATTTTACAAATGAATCCCTAAATATAAAAATCGTCTTCCCAACCCCTAAACGTTTTTAAAATACATGTCTAATGATACCCCACACGATGGGGTAGGTAACAAAAAAAAATCGCACCCCTACTTTACATATAGGGGAGGTACCCTAAAAATTTTTTTTTTTAAGATTTTATTCTTTCACTTGGTCGGCGTAAGTAATTTGTGTCTAAATTGCAGCCTCCTAGCCCTAACAGTCTCTGAGCAAACATGCGGATGGACGGACATGGCGAAGCTATAAGGGTTCCGCTTTGCCATTTTGGCTACGAACGGAACCCTAAAAATGGCGGTCTGTGGAGAGGGTTTGTGGACGATGAAATGCCGTTTTGTTCGTTTGCCGGCTTTGTTTGGCCAATGTACGAACTACCGCAGCTGCAATCAATTTTGTAGACACCTGGCGTCTGCAGAGGTATAATATCACACACTTTAAGCACCGTTGTGCACGATCTACATCGTACGAATCGAGTACTTTTTCATTACTGATCCGATCTTATCTATCACGTAGCATGCTGAAATGATATAAGCAGTAGTCAGCATGATTCTTGAGTAGAAACGTTATTGGTCCCTTTGTTGAGATTTAAGATTTGATATATGAGTGGCGCAGCATTAATGTGTTATTCAACTACATCGTTAACAAACGAATGTTTTGTCCTCTTCTATTCTATTTTAAAAATAGAATGTAAAATAAAAACAAAACATTCGCTAATTTAGGCTGATATTTTATGAACATAATTATGAATAAGTTAATAGAAGTGGTACAAACCCGAATAAAATTGATCCAATAGCATGCCATCTCAAAGCGGCGGTAGCCTACCTAATGTATAAGGCATCAGACTCGCAGTCTTAAGGTCGAGTGTTGGAATTATACTACCGACGTGAATCAACTCGTAACAAGCAATTTAGCTTAGCTGGAGGGGTTAACAGGATTGCTAGTAATGTGAGACCCATAATCCTACATAGCTCTTTATTTAAAAAAAATATCTCAGCTGATTAATATCAGTCCGATTATTGTTAAATCCATCTCTACCTAGTCTAGCCATAAATATTGTTACGAAGAAAAAACATTTTTTTTTATTGCAAATAATATTTATTACTTTTACAGTGTGTTAGTTTAATACATAAATAAAAAACAATTCAAAATATAAAAAGCTTATTCGAAGTGGTCTCCATTGGCTGCAACACAGTCCTTTAAACGTTGAGGCCAGTTATCAATAGAAGCACGCACTCTTTCCATGGGAAAATTCTTCACTGCCAATCGTATGGATTGTTTTAGGGACTCCAAATTATCATGGCGTTTAGAGCAAGCCATACTCTCTAAAACTGACCATAAATCATAATCCAGCGGATTAAGATCGGGACTAGACGACGGCCAGTCTTCAGCTCTGATGAAGTCCGAAACGTTCACTTCCAACCAAGACTGCGTGGACCGAGCTTTATGACCCGGCGCTGAGTCTTGTTGGAAGGACCATACTTGGTTATTGAACATGGTGTTGTTAAGGGGTTTAACTACCTTCTCAAGAATGGTATCTTGATACACTTGTGCCGATGTTTTGATACCTTTTTCACAAAAATATGGCTCAGTCACTCCTTCATAGCTAACACCCCACCAAACCATCACTGAAGTCGGATAATGCCCACGTTGCACTCTGTCGACTAATTGGGAAGCTTCCTTAGAGCTTTGAGCATAAATACGGTCATTTTGTTAGTTAAAATGTTGCTCAACTGTAAAGATTTTCTCATCCGTAAACAAAATTTTTCTGTGACCTCCCTTTGCGTACCGCTTCAGTAGTTGCTTCGATTTTACCACCCTATTCTTTTTTAAATTATCAGTTAAAAAATGACCAGTGCGTCTCTTATAGGCTGCAAGTCCTAAGTCATCTTTTAAAATGCGTGACATGGTTCTGGGTGCTATCTTCATCTCCCGAGATAAAATCTTTTGCTTTCGGACAGGATTTCTTCGAATTCTTTCCCTTACTGCTTTGACCACCATTTTCGTACGAACACTACGTGGACGGCCAGATCTTTTTCTGTCACAAACAGAGAAGGTCTCATTGTACCTATTAATAGCCCGGTACACAAACATTTGACTAATACCAAGCGTATGGAGAGTTTTAAAAATTACATTCGGCTCCATACCAACTTTGTGTAATGCAATCACAGCGATTCGGTTTTCTTTATCACCCCACTCCATTTTAATATAGCAAAATATTGTACAATGTATTGGCGCCAAAATTAGAAAATACAATGAACAATCGTATAAAAATTACAGATTCCAAATTCAAATGTAATATCTTTCTTATTTTTAATTGTAACAGTATTTATGGCCAGACTAGGTATTTACGACAACATGAAACACCGATTGGACCAATCACTTTAAATTAGTTATTTGTACGCTGCAACACTGTCGTACTAGACTACATAACATAAGCTTCAACGCTAAGAGGACACAGGTGGCTACTTCTATTGATTGTCTCGATATATTCGTTTTATTGCCACTTTGGTTAACCACAGCAAGACGTAGGATAGCGTAGTCAGCCAGCTTAGTATTGCTTAGGCCAGATGTGCTCGGACTTATATCAGCAAATTGCTATGAGTTGATACACTTTGGGTTTAAGTTAAAATTATTTTCTCTAATGTATTAAAAGTGAAAAAACATTGTGAGAATTCGATAAATCGTATAGCACAGACCCACTGCCTGAAATACTACGCGTAATTCGATATATAAAAAAACGTTAAATAGTACCAGAGGTGTAGCTTGCCTTAGTCAGACCCTGTGGGGGGGAGGTTATCCAATTACTAAGGCACGTCTGTTGCCCCTGTAGCTTGAAGGCCCCGTATTATTGATACGGCCAATACGGGCTACGGTAGGCCCCCGAATAGTATCTACAAATTATAAAATTATAAATACTACTGGTCTTATTAATCGTGGGAATAATTTAAGGTAAAATACTCGACCACGGCCGTTTCAATACGATCGAAACGTCGGGCAATAAACAGGGCATTTTACAGTAGTATATATAATTTTATAATGTGAAGGTACAAATCGCGAACGTTTATCAACAAATATCTACAATTTTTTTGTCTGAAGCCAATTCGCTGACTGGCTTAAATTCGCACTGGCGCAAAGTCGTAGAATAGCACCAGGATTCTAATTCACGTTCCTTATTTCCGTCTTCATGGCAAGCACGTGTTAACTGGCGCATGCGCGGTGCTCTCAAAGATATCCACCGCGCATGCGCGTTGATGCATTTCTAAGCACAGCCATTATGACAAGATTTTGACAGTTCGCATGGACATGCCGCGATAACGAAAAAAAGGACGACCTAGCTCGATAAGAGTATACAAGGTTGAGTCTGTTTACGAGTTTGTACTAGACTACAAACAAGGTTGTCACTAAACTCTGTGAATATATATCATTGACATTTACTTATTATTATTATTTTAAATAAATTCATTATTATGTTACTTCTCTTCTATCTGCATATCACATTGTACACTAACCAGCAATGGTCAGACATGTTGATATAATCAATATGTTACACATACAATTTTCTAGCATTATAGAATTTTATAAGCTACGGGTCTTAATCGCGTAAATATTTTATTTTAAGGCTAAATACCGACGGTTCCGTAATAGTGAGTAATAAAAATCAAGCGAGGGTAGTTTCCGAAACCCGCGCTTCTCAAAGGCGACGCTGAGCTGAATCAGTGTACCCGTGACCACGGCCGTTGCAATACGGTCGAAACGTCGGGCAATAAACAAAGGTATTTAGCCTTAAAATAAAATATTTACGCGATTAAGACCCGTAGCTAATAAAATTCTATAATGTGTACAAATCGCGAAAGTTTACGAACATATATTTTTTAGCATTACTACTGCAACAAATTTTACCAAAATCAGTAAAGTTTACTTAAGTGTATCTAGATACCAGTGGCGGGGAGTCATTAGAACACTATTATTTTCGGTTTCCCTTTGAATTCTAGTTACCTACTTAATATACTCGTACGAATGAACAACCGTGTCCACCTATTATCGAGTTCCCTTAGGAAAATTTTAACGCCTCTCCGCTGTTAGATACTGTGTGGGTTTCAGAGTTTATAAAATGGTATCTGTCATGAAGTGTAAAGGTAAAACGTATCTTATTAAGATATGTTTATCTTTGCCTTTTGCCGACTTAATAATATCTACAATCGTACTCAATACTTACTAAAAATAATAAATGAACAACAGTAAACTTTAACAGCAAATAAAACTGTTGTTCTACATTAACGTTCTTGGAACGATTTCATTAGTGCAGCCATAAACACTGAGGAACTTGCACCGCAACGGAACTCGAACGAACCTAGTTGGAACTAGTGCTTGTAAGTAAAAAACTTTTCTTTTCTTCCTTTTAGATGCAATAAAGTCATGATCGACCAATTAAGACAAGATTTCACAGGTTTTTTTTTTAATGGGGCAAGGGTGATTTCAGAATAAACTTAAACTTTTGGAAAATCTCTGCATTTAAGGTCATTCTAGGATAGATAAATAATTTGATAAATAATTTTATAAGTTTTTTTTTATTCATAATAAGATAACTAGCAATAAAAAGTATTCATGTACCGTGTATTATCGCTATGAATATATATGTTTTTAAATAATTAATGTTATTTTAAAAATAATTTTCAGAAATTGAGTTTTTTCAGACCTCTTATTAAGGATAGACGCGGTATATGGATAGTTGCCTAACCATGAAAATACTGGGTTGGGATATATGCCTTCGTGTAGGATAGATGGAATAAAACGGGGCACCTATCCCATCGAGGTATCGAGATCTATTCCGGAATAACTCTATAATGTTTGCAAGATTTTTTGGTAATAAATTACAGTCATGACTAAGTATATAATTAAATGTCTATAATAAAAGTAAACATTGTATTAGCAAACTGACACAAATTTGATGCAAGATGACTAGGATTTTAATTATGAAACGAGACCGAGGCATCACGAGTAAAATTCTCTTGACTGAAGAAAAGCGAAACAAAAAGTCATCAATCACTTTCAACTTACATAATAGGAACAGCATAAACCGAAACGAGAAGTATTTATACGACCATTCTTTACAATCTTTACAAAAGCTTTTATGGAAAACCATTATTATTAATCACGACTTTCATTAGTCAATCTTCTTAAAAATCGTAATAATACAAAACTGATGCTTTTCACAACGCCTTAATATTTTTTTACCAACATTCAATATTATTTATGTGAGGTAATACAAGTTGCCAATAACAAATAAAAAAACCGGGTAAGAGCATTTCAGACCATGCTCAGTGTTGGATTCCGCAGCCTTGAATAATTGCATCAGCAGAAGAGCGTATGTTCATGGCACTTACGCCCTTTTGTTGAGAAACGAAGTTTTTCGGCAATAACTTAATGACGATATTTCCGATCATGTACAAAAAAAAATTAAGTGCGTTTTTTTCATTTTGGCTACGGAACTACTAACCACATTAAATTTTACAATTTCATAGATAAACAAATAAATATTCTTAAACCTGAACTTTTTTTTAAATGTCAGATTGTCTGTCTGGTTTTCTTGGGAAACCCTTACTTTTTCTAAGAAGATTGACTAAAATCTTCTTAAAAATAGTATTAATAAAAAACTGATGCTTGTCACAACGCCTGAATCGTTTTTTACCAACATTCAATATTATATTTACGTGAGCTACAAGTTGCCAACAACAAGTAAAAAAACCGGGCATATTGTATATTTTGAATTTATATTGTTAATAACAAATATTCGATACAGTTAAGGGTAATATTAAGCACTTTTACCGCCTGTGATACAGGTATTACCTACCTACAGGTACCCATATACATAAGCACTACTCTTGTTCTTAGATATGAATAAATGAATTATAAATTTCGGACCATGCTTAGTGTAGCATTCCGCAGAATTGAAATAATTGCATCAGCAGAAGAGCGTATACTCATGACACTTTCGCCCTTTTGTTGAGAAACGCAGTTTTTCGGCAATAACTCAATGAATAAAAAAAATTAAGGCTACGGAACCCGTAACAAACCACATTAAATTTTAAAATTTTACAGATAAACAAATAAATATTCTCAAACCTGCACTTTTTTCAAATTGTCTGTCTGGTTTTCTTGGGAAACCCTTACTTTTTCAAAGGCATGAGGTAGATTAAATTCCGAGCCGTAATAGCTACTTAAAAACACATTGCGGTTATAGTAGCTGGCAAAAATAAGTTATGATAAATTATAGTATTAGGATTAAAGCAAATCCTCTCGAAGTAGAAATTATCATGTCATCCAAACTTGTAACGGAGACGTCGACAGCGGAAATGAATTCGGTATCGCAATGTACACGCTTCGAATATTGGAATGAAAACCATCTGGCGCCACATTGGTAAACAAGCAGCATATTTAATAATCGAATATTGAATTCGAATGGGTCAGCGAATTTGTTGAAAACTGTAAAATGTTTTCCTATTTACGTGATTGGTTTATATTTATAAAAAAGAGATATACTGACAGATTCGTTGATTACTGACAGCTACTTGACGGCTACCGATTTTATTAAGCTTTTTCCGTATGTGTTTAATTGGTTATGTAATAGATTTCGACGGGCTCTTGCCACTTTGCTTTGCCACTTCGTATTTTTACAGCCAAATTTTGTCACTCACTGACTGATGGTTACCGAAACTGTTAGGATACTTCCTGAAGTCATAGAAAGCTGAAATTCGGTGTGAAAGCACAAGCAACCTAAAACTTAAGAAATATAGGGGGATGACAGTTTGTATGGAAAGAACCTTGAGCAGATACGTCTCATCTACCGACAGTAAAGTGACCAATTCAATAATTCTGGGTTTATACTAAAAATACAATTATTCTCAAATGTATGTGTATTTATAAGATAGTTTAATACTCTACAATACCCGTAACAATTCCATAATGTCATTTAGACGTTTTATTTTTACTCAATAAGTACTCTTAAATAGCCACACCTTTTGATTACGGTGTAGGGTTTGTAGAAAACTTAAGACAAGGATTCACGCAAAGCGCTGTATTTTGTGATGAGAGTTAGATAGTATTAGGTTAGGGCGTGCAGAGTTAGGAGCTTGACTTTCCATAGGATCTGATAATTTTTTTAGGAGTAGTAGCAATATGTAGGTACTTAATCGTCTTAGCGTCAATTTAGATGAAAATGATTTTGGTGGGATGTGTTTGACGTGTATGTATATATCCTTCCAATACCCCTATGTCTGCTCATAACTCCTCAACACAAGTAACAAATCATAGAAAAAACAACGTTAATAACAAAACAAATAGTTCTCATTAAATCACCCTGTTCCCCATTATATTATACAACGACTAAAATACGCTAATTACATGTACAGTGCTACATACAAATTAACAAGATACCCTTGATATTTATTTTTTTGAACTTAATGTTGTGCCTTCAACTGCATGATATTAAATATGAAGGGTATCTTATTTCTGTCTTTTTGCAGGTGGGTTTTTTAGTTTTTAAATTTATTTATTTTATTTACAAAATTGACTACGTACCATTAATCAAGTCCCACCAAAACTAGTGGGTCTATAAACTTGAAATGTTCGCATTGGACGTATATAAATTGGATGTATAGAACCTAAATGAAATCTATGAAAGAGTATCTCCAAGTTCTCCAGAAAATTCAAACCGAAACGCCTCTTCAATGTTCTTAAGCTGAAATCTAAATAATTATGCATGCTACTTTCGATTGAATAAATGTAAATAAATTGATTGTGCTTCTGGAATAATAAGCTTAAGTAGACTAAAAACAAATTGTACACGCAAAGTACTGAATTCAGTTCATCTTAATTCAAGTATTTAATTAAGAATTGGGAATTCCATTGCTACATAAATATGTAAGTAGGTACACAAAAATAATATAACAAAGGCATAATCATAAAGTTTGATAATTCCCACATTATTTTTCGGTTTTTCATCTGTTCTTTTGGGATTTCCCTATTTACATTTCAAACCACTACACTCCTCTAATAGATCAAATTAAACACAAAAACACAACATACGATAAATAGATTTTAATATTTTACTTAAATTGTAAAAAAGAGAAATTACCAAAAACTGTTTTAGACGGTGTTTTTCCGACATGGCGGCGCGAGCGGCAAAGTTACGAAGTGGCAAAGCTGAATTTAGGTAAGAGCCCGTCGAAATCTATTACATAACCAATTAAACACATACGGAAAAAGCCTAATAAAATCGGTAGCCGTCAAGTAGCTGTCAGTAATCTACGAATCTGTCAGTATATCTCTTTTGTATAAATATAAACCAACCACGTAAATAGGAAAACATTTTACAGTTTTCAACAAATTCGCTAACCCATTCGAATTCAATATTCGATTATTAAATATGCTGCTTGTTTACCAATGTGGCGCCAGATGGTTTTCATTCCAATATTCGAAGCGTGTACATTGCGATACCGAATTCATTTCCGCTGTCGACGTCTCCGTTACAAGTTTGGATGACATGATAATTTCTACTTCGAGAGGATTTGCTTTAATCCTAATACTATAATTTATCTTAATATTCTTGCCAGCTACCATGACTACGTAGAGATGTAAATGTGTTTTTAAGTAGGTATTACGGCTCGAAATTTAGCCTATTTCTTGCCTTTGAAAAAGTAAGGGTTTCCCAAGAAATCCAGACAGACAATCTGACATTTAAAAAAAAGTTCAGGTTTAAGAATATTTATTTGTTTATCTATGAAATTTTAAAATTTAATGTGGTTTGTTACGGGTTCCGTAGCCTTAATTTTTTTAAGCTATTGCATAGCTTAAAAAATGAAAAAACGCACTTAATTTTTTTTTGAACATGATCGGAAATATCGTCATTGAGTTATTGCCGAAAAACTTCGTTTCTCAACAAAAGGGCGTAAGTGCTATGAACATATGCTCTTCTGCTGATGCAATTATTGAAGGCTGCGGAATCCAATACTGAGCATGGTCCGAAATGCTCTTACCCGGTTTTTTTTATTTGTTATTGGCAACTTGTGTTACCTCACATAAACAATATTGAATGTTGGTAAAAAAATATTAAGGAATTGTGAAAAGCATCAGTTTTTTATTAATACGATTTTTAAGAAGATTGACTAATGAAAGTCGTAATTAATAATAATGGTTTTCCATAAAAGGTTTTGTAAAGATTGTAAAGAATGGTCGTATAAATACTTCTCGTTTCGATTTATGCTGTTCCTATTATGTAAGTTGAAAGAGATTGATGACTTTTTGTTTCGTTTTTCTTCAGTCAAGAGAATTTTGCTCGTGATTAGTCGTGATGCCTCGGTCTCGTTTCATAATTAAAATCCTAGTCATCTTGCATCAAATTTGTGTCAGTTTGCTTATACAATGTTTACTTTTATTATAGACATTTAATTTTATACTTAGTCATGACTGTAATTTATTATCAAAAAATCTTGCAAACATTATTGGATCATGTAGTGAAATAAACGTTTAGATAAGGATTAGAGGACTATATGAAAGTGGTAGAAAACTTAAACTACTTAAAGCTATTTAAAATTAACCTAGGAGGTAGTTGATGTGTAGCGTCGGTGCGTCGCGAGACCACTTCAGTAGGTAGAGCTGCAGCGTCGGTGCGTTGAGATGCAATGTCGGTCGGTAAGATGCAGCGTGGGTGCTTCGAAATGCAACATCATTAGGTAAAGATGTGGCGTCGGTGCATATGAGATGCAACTACGTATATAACAGAGATAATAAAGATGATATATTAATGTAAAAATAGCGAAATACATAACAAATGGAATGTATACATAAGAGGTACGAATTAACGCTACAAGGATATATACATAAGAGGTAAGAATTATCACTAGTCATTCCGGGATAGATCCCGATACCTCGATGGGACAGGTGATTAAATTCAAAAACATTTAAAGGTGTGTATTTTTTTTTATTAAGTGAATATTTTTGGAAAAATTGCTTCGAAAGCTGTAAAAATTGTCACCTTTAACTTTTAAACCGTTTACCAAAAAATATGAAAAAAAATGATATGAATAATAATAATAAATACTTTCAACTAAAATATATCAAAATAGAATATAGAAAAATTGTGTTTCTCAACAAAAGGACGTATGTGCCATAAAGATACATTCTTTTGCTGGTGAACTTTTCCAGATCGTATTATAAAAAAAAGAATATCTTGGGACAGCTCACTAAGCAGAGCTTGTACTATAAAAACCAGGCAACTGACAATATACAATAACATACTTAAATATTTCTTAATACATACATACATATTATAAATAAATAACACCCAGACACAAAATAAACCATCGTGCTCATCACGTAAAGTTTTATCCTGGGTGGGGATCGAACCCACGACCTCCAGCTTAGCAGCCAGGGTTACTAACCGCTAGACCAACAGGCCATTATTTTTTTATGTTGTGCATTTTTTTTGTAATGAGCGCTGCAGAACCCTTCACTGAGCAATGCTCTTGCCCGGTTCAATGAATTAATTACAAGTATATAGTTTTCAAATAATGTTTCTTATTTTCTAACTTCGTTCGATAAATATAATACACGTAACTATTACATCCAATTTCGTTTCAAAATGGAAAATAAGGCAGAATCGCAGCGTCACTGAAGCGAGGCTAAAAGGGTTTATGAAATAAACCTCTGCACAACACGAGTAGGTAGTACATATATACTGACTATGACGAGGGTGAGTTGCATTATTTACTAAAAGAAAATGTTATACTTTGGCAAATTATGTAATGGGAGCGACGTGTTTCATATTCTATCATCAATAGACGCAAATAAAATATAAATGATTTTTATAATGCAGAAATGAAAGCTTTACTTATGGAGTCTATATCATTCGTGACTCAATAATCTAACAGATTGAGAGATGAAATAGCATAAATAAAATTTCCATTGTTATGTCCATATATTAATGTACCGTTTCTCTTTAGAAGTCACTTTATGATTCAGAGAATTCGGAAAACACAACGTTCCTGCGCTTAATTTTTCGCCAAACGAGTCGTGTAGCCATTAACAATGAGCGTGGGAGAACATTGAGTTTAGGCTCATATTAACTTTTGCGCAGTGTGTGCATTAGCATTCTGACGGGCCACTGTCCCCTCAACAAGCATCTGCTTATCATTGGACCTACAGATATCCCACTATGCAACGAATGCTTGGAAAATGAAGAATCCCCCAGTCAAACAATCAAATATATTTTATTTGCTCAAACATCGTCGTATGATGGTATGTACGTCTTATTTTAGGTTAATTTAAAATGTTCATGCATGTTTTGCCACATAGTTTCTTGCAAATGTTGTATAATTCAAGTTTTAATTAATATATATTTAATTCATAATTTATTTATTAATATAATTTAAATACTGTCTTATACATGCTTATCAAGTATTCTTTGACACTATAATAGAGTTTGATTTGTAATGATTTACTCAGTGATTTTCTAAACAGCTCCGCTCAGCGGCAGATTCTTAACACTATTTGGCAAATGATTATAAATTGTAATACACATACATGACACGTTTCTTTTAAGTACTTCAAATCCTATTGATAGTAAATATAGTTTATCTTAATAAGGAGTTTTGCAGTTTTTATCGTCACTAAATGTTCTAAATAAATCTGGGTGCATTGTACATAATGTCAAAGATTTATAAGCAGTACAAAGCGTTTTAAACAGTCGCTTACAGCTGTCCAAATAGTCTGCTCCTCCAATTGCATACACTACGGAGTTACCCCAGCAGCTATATATTCTCAGCTATATATTTGAGCACAGAAGATACATAGGCTTGGTAGGCCACCATGGCGGCCTTTACGGTCTGCTATTTTTTTTTTAAATATTACCAACTCGGTCTAATTTATTGTCAATTTAATCAATGTGCGGTTTCCAATTGCAAAATCCGTCTATGGTTATATCTAAATATATATATACATTATCATTTGTAAAATGATAGTTGACTGCCTCTGCCTCTGTGGCGCGGTGGGAGTGTATCGAACTGCTACGCAAGAGGTCGTGGGTTCGAGCCCCACCCAGAAATACTTCCTTGTGGCGTGCCGAATTTATATTGTTTATAATCGGACGTGAAGGAATTTAATTACACAGTTTCTTTATTTCGACACACTGTCGTCAATCTGTGAGATAGTATTTTATCAAATCGTTAGATTTCCTCGGATTCCATATTGTAAGCTTCTACAGTAGCGTGTTGTGACAGACAAACTCAAATGCCTTTGCCATGTCAAGAAAGATATATGCTATTTTTTATTTATTATTTAATCTCTCTGTTATTTGTTAGATCAACGAAAAATAAGCTAATGTAGTTAAGTTCCACTTTCTGAACCCAAGTTGCTCTTTTTTAAGGATGTCTTAAGAAGGTAAAAATGTTCTATTTTGTTGTATATGAGCATTAAGAAAACCTTGGGATTCGAGTTATGGGTCGGTAGTTGTTCATATTTGTTTTTATCCTTTTTTAGAATATCGTCTTGACAATTGATAAATTTAGGCGATCAGGAAATACCCCTTCCGTTAAGGACATGTTTATGATATATGTCAGTGGTTTTGCTAAAATTAATGCACAGTGTTTTAGTATTTTTAAGATATTGCATAGCTTTTGTCGCGGGCTTTGAGCGCGGCAACCGAATCAAGAAATTCCGTAACGAAAATAAAACCTAACACCCCCACTCCGCCTACCATGTAGCTCGGCCGAGCGTTCGCTTAACGTATATGTATATGGTACGACTGTACGAAGCTCGCACGGATCGAGACGAGCTGCTCCGAAATCGGACGAATACGTAATTGAATGAATATTTTTTTTGGTGTAATTACACTATTTATACCTAATTATTTATACTTATTATTTATACCTAGCTATTTTCGTTTTATAGAGAAGAAAAACTTAAAGAGCTAAAAAGAAAAAGAAATTGTGAACGTCAAAGGGCATTTCAGTCAGCAAGATCAGCGAGTCAGTAAGATCAGAGAGTATCAGCGTCAGAAAGATTTGAAGAAAAATGAAAAAAAAAGTAATTGCATAAGTTGATATGCAATAAATGTTGATAAACTTTCGCGATTTGTACACATTATTAAAATATATATATTACGGGTCTTAATCGCGTTAATAATTTTAGGTAAAATACCTTGTTTATTGTCCGACGTTTCGACCGTATTGCAAAGAAGTCTTCCCATGTCCACGGCCGTTGCAATACGGTCGAAACGTCGGGCAATAAACAAGGTATTTTACCTTAAATTATTCACGCGATTAGGACCCGTAATATATATATTTTAATAATTGATATGCAATAGCTTTACCGCGGCAGTCCCCGAGTGCCACACATTTTTCTGATGGGACTGCTGGGGCTGCGGCTGCTGCGTTACTTAACCTCACTCATCTATCAAACTGCTCACCAGAGACTGATTGATTTACGAGCAAACATACTGATTCTATGAATTGATTGTATAGTAATTACCGTCAAACCGGGACTTATTTTGCCATCTACTGGTATAACACGAAAAGTATTCAACGCCATCTAGTATGTAAGTATCAAAGCCTTTTGATGAAGATAAAATTTCCCTAGTGGTCTTTTGCGGAACTAACTAACGTAACGCAGGTAGATTCCTTTAATTTATTCCCTAAAGGTAAGTATACACTTGAGCATTTACTAGTAACAGAACATCGACCATTTGCTGTTTTTCAATTTACTCTAATTACACTTGTTTTGTTACAACCTGATTTTAAAAACCAACGAGGGTTTTGGTGATACGTTATAAAGAACAAAGGCACGAGCGCGGGTGACGAGAGAGTATGCAAGATAGAAAGAAATGTTTGATGTTCATTCGCCTTACATCATTTACGGAATTATGACATTACATGGAAATACTTTAAGAAACGCATCGCTTACCTTTAGGAAAAGCATTTGCCTATATTGTACCATTCGTTTAGACTGGCCTGTTAGTCTAGCGGTTAGTGACCCTGACTGCTAAGCCGGAGGTCGTGGGTTCGATCCTCATGCAGGATAAAACTTTGTGTTATGTGCACGATGATTAATTCTATGTCTGGATTTTATTTACTCTATAATATGGATATATTTATAAATATTTAAGTATGTTTATCAGTTGTCTGGTTTTCATAGTACAAGCTCTGCTTAGTTTAGGATCAGATGGCGTTCTGTGAGTTATCCCAAGATATTATTATTATTATTCGTAAGAACGTTACATTACATTGTAATGCTCTAGCAAATGCTCAACTGTATACTCACCCTTCGGGCCGATTTAGAAAAGAAACTTAGTCCGCTATAAACTTATCGGCTCCATGTTAGTTCCGCGACTTGACGCTAGGAAATCTACTCGTCACCAACATCTTGTACCTGGATGACTGAGCTCTGCTCGGTATTTTTTTTAAACGACGTTTTCTAAAAATGATACCTATCGATTTATAGCCCCCGACATCCCCTGCGTACTAAATTTGGCGAGATTCAGATTATATACACAGGTTGATATTATAAGATTAACTCAATTACAAAACACAGAATAGGGATGTAACTTTGTACCAAATAATAGGCTTGTTTCCTAGGTAAACAAAAAAATCCAAAAGACCAATTAGTAGGGACATAATCCTGACATTTAAACTGCCAGCAGTTAAGTCCTTATTAAATTTTGTGTTAGGGTGATATTTCATTAGGCAAATTACTTGTATACAAGTTGCAAATTGCACACTACATAAATGAGGTATTCGAACTTGTACAAGAGATTGAAATCAATAGTGTTTTGTTATTGATGGTATGAACATGTTTCCAATGCAAGCAACTTGTACGCACATGTGACGTCATACTTGTATGCAAGACTTGCCTAATGGAATAGTGCCTTAAAATTGGATTTTTTATCATTGATCATTTCATAAAAAGATGGCATTTGACTTGAAAAAAATAATGACGTCATAGTCCATTTGTATGACATCTCCATATAAAATCTGCATTTTGACAGTTCATAATGAGTTGTTGTTTTGACTACTTAGAAACTAGCCTATTATAACAATGGAAACCTGTATTCTTTGAACCATTTCTCAATTTAATTTACTTACTCGTGCTTATATTGATTTTTACACTAAACACGGGGATCGTTTAAAATTAAAACATGTAAATAGATTATACGTAAATAGACTTTATAAAGCTCGTGTATACCTACTTCGTACTAAACCATTTCTTTATGCGTTATAATTTTCCGTGTAAATGTCATAACAGGGTTTATAAAGTGACTTGTTTTCTTAATTACCAAGTGAACAGGTTTCTGAGTTTCGCTACTCAAGTTGTGCTTAAATGTTTCCCAAATTAGCAGTAGAATAGTACAATTATTATTCCGAATTTGACCACCGATAGATGTTACTACTGTTCTTTAGTGTTTATTCTAAAGATGATTTCAGACTAGCGTTTTATATGCACGTATAAGCTCGTTTTTAGAAGCGCATGCAGGCGCGTATAGGCGCGCCTTTTGCCGCACGCGCAACTAGTACGAGTAAAACCTTGTTGATACTGACTCACCACTGCCGGTTCGAGCAAACTCGTCGAAATATGCCCCTGTACGCGAGTCTGGTTTTTTGCAGCACGAAATGTAGCACCCATGTAAGCACATATGCCAAAACGACCACGACAATAATAAACGCTATTCTAAAACTGTCATAAGTTTGGCGTTCTAGGTCTTCTGGTCAAAGAAAAGTAAAGGTTTTCAGGTCAATAAATGAAACCATTATAACGTCGTATTATTTATTTTCGTGTGTGTTCCAGCTGCCCGGTACAGTTACGGGCAGCGTTTACTCTTTACGTTAAGTACACGTATGTAACGCTACTTTTTACCAAATTGTCGAAATACTGATATTATCAGAGGGACCCACGGTCCCGCAAAACAAACTTACAGCGGCATCAACTTTGAGAGAGAAACACCCGGCTATCTCTTTTATATATTGTAACATTATAAAATCTAACAATAGAAGAGTTCTTTAGAATAGATATTATAGAAAAATCACGATATTCTAAACTTTAATATAGGTAGTCGTATCAAGTTTGTACGTAGGCCACATAATATATATTTTTATGAATTGAAGTAATTAAATTATTGTTTTAATAATGACACTAATGGCATCATCAATTAGCATAGTAATTATATAACTATAAAACCGATTAAAATTGGAAAAATAATTTATGGTTAACTTACTAAATAATCTGATTATATAATCGTTTTTTATCTTCTTTTAATTTGGAATATAATTATCTAGTATTTATATAATATTACTATATGATACATTTATGGGCGGGCAGACCAAAGAGAATGAATAGGTAAAATATCTAAATTGTGTATAATAAGTTTTATTTTCAATAAATTAATTTATATATAGATGGATTCTAACAAGTGCTAAAATTACAAAGACATGTAATAACTGTATTACAATGTTAATATAACCTAAGTGATAATCTCTCAGAATTATTGCCCCGAAGAAGCCAACTGAAGCCGTGCGCCGTTGTCACTACACACTACGACTGCTACCGGACTGTCGAGCGACACTTCAAGCCACTCACAACATTTAGAACGTGCACACATTATCTATATTTAGTATTCCCACTATAAAAACCTTATTTGTTCGTTTCTTATTGCCACTAATAGTCTGTTGCCGAAAGGCTGACGTCAAAGCAACTGTCAATTGTTAATTCGATCAGCTTTTCGGAATCCAGACATTATGCCGCTTTGGCTTCAGACTAACCAGTTTTTTAAAAAAAATCTCGTTGTGTAGCCTTGTAGTTTACAGTCAAACTGTTGTTCTAAGGCTACTCTTGAATTCAAAATGTTTATTTATCGGTACAATCTTTAGGCATTTATATTTTGTGTACGCATCTGTTTTAATTCTCAGGTTGTTTATTAATTATAGTTGAAAGCGTTAGATTAGATACAGTATTTTCTTTCGATCTGTGATAAATAACTCTAAATTCCATAGAAATAATAAAACACTGCATAGCTGATCGATTTCTGTCTCAGGGTGACACGGGGCAATTGGGAACATAAAATTCAGACAATGTGCGCACTAATACAGCTATACTCGTTCAAACACTACGCCTTAGACATAAACGATCGTGAACATTACAATTTATGATCAATCGTATCAAATCCTAAAGTATTATAATAGGTATATACCTACAGTTGTCGATTATAATGTATGATTACAATGTGTGTATATTTTAAAAGAATTTTGTTAAGCTCATAATTTTACTAGTATGAGTAAGGCGCAGTGAGTGAAGTGAACCGATCGGTCCCTACTGACGGACAGCAGTCACAACTAGATGTCCTTTAAAAAGGACAAGAAAATATTCAGATAATCAATTTACATAACATTCCATCGAACATTAAACTTATAATACTACACTAAACTTTGCCATCTGATCAATATGATCATTATGATCATTCCAACTTTTACATAACTTGTGATTATTACCCTCCTATCCCCTAATATTATACAATTGCAATAAAATTTAATTCACACGTATATTTAACATCTAAAACATTGAGCGTCCGTCAGTATGAACTGATGTTCGATATCTTTATGAAGGCGATCGTTCGATACTTACAATCAGTACGATCTATTTACATTATCGCTACATATTGTCGTCGATTTTCAGCCTTCATACAAGATGTTGTATATTTGTACACGAATTTCTTTAAAGTATCAACGATCACATGCGTCGGAGGCCACTACGAAGATGGACATGTTATAAGAGATATATATTTCTAATATTAATGAAGTTCGTGTACAAATATGAATATTATTTTATTATAAAGAGGTACAGCAAGGCGAGGTTCTCCAACGAAGCCCTAGTATTCAATATTACAAACGAGGAACAGGTACAAAAAGTAAAAAGTATCAAAAACATTTTGTGTCCCTTATCAGTCGTATTATTTGTGCAATGCTATTTTTATAAACAGTTAATATTCGATAACAAAATTTCGTCTTGAAGTGTCGCTCAAAAGTAATAAGTAACCATGTAGCCTCCGACAGACATATAAACAAGTGTATAATTAATATGATTCCTATTATAAATGGACCAATCATGGCAGTGAAAGTAGGATCAGTGCTGTCATTGGTCGATTTCACCCACTCTTATATGTCTAGCAGACGCTATATTAAGAACTGAGGTTTTGTTTTCGAATTTCAAATGTTAACAGACATTCGGAATCTAATTAATATTGATCCATTTGACCGTTATGATCATTCGAATTTCGAACACAACACCTCTGATCTTGAGAATGCGACCGATCCAAATGGATTAAATTCCATTCCTTCATAGAATTAGCGACTCGTAAAAATGCTTTACTAATACTATTTAATTAATATATAGTTTATATATTTTTATTATTTTATTAAAGAACTGGGATTATTAGAATAGTTATTTTTAACATTCACAACAGCTTTGCTTTGCTAGACTTTTCCGATGTAACGTAATCGCTGGTTCTACGACGGATATCCTTCGAGTTCTACGAGCTACTCTGATATGGTCTCAGTCTCAAGACAGTCCGTACGTCTGATCTATGATACACTCTCCCTACTCGAGCTACTGACTTGTGTGCGTCATCGATACTTAATACTGATTATATGATTCTTAAATGTACCGTAAACGCGGCTCTCAAAAGTTATTATTATGTTATTTGTATCTGTAAGGCAGTGATATATTTATGGTTAGTGTTACTATGGCGTACCAGTCGCGTACACAAGTCTCTGATATGTGGGATGATGTGTGTAGCGCCGCGGGCCGCCCGCCGCGGTCTCGCCCAAACGGTACAAAATTGGAGCGTACCTACATATACGTTTATTATATACAATGTACAATACAATACGATAAACACTATAGTGGCTACGGGGCGGGACGCCGGCGGCCGGCGAGACGTAACGCCTCGCGCGTCAGCATGTATACATTCTCACAGTAATATACATCGTAACTCGCTCTATATATAACAAACATTACACGAACGCGCACCACGCTCGTCGAATAAACAACATAATATACAGCGGAATCGTAGCACACTTTCGATTCGATTAAAAAAATTGACTAGAAAATCTCAATTCGCTACGAGCACTATGCGTGCGTGGAGGGCGAGGAGAATATGTCGGCGGCACGCCACGCCTCAGCCTCCTCCTCGGCGTCGTACTGCTGCAGGAAGGGGTTGGTGGAGCTGTAGCGAGGACTAAGCCCGCCGCTGCCCACTCCCCCCACCGCCGAGTTGAGCGTAACTGCGAGTCCCGCCGACGTGCCAGGGATCACGGAGCGCGGAGACTCGCGGGAACCTGGTTCACGCGGCGTCGAATCGCGCGGCGTGTGCTCGCGGGACGATTCGCGTGACGTGTAGTCACGGTCGCGTGGCGTGCTAGTGCGCGGCGAATCTCTTGGTGAGGCCCGGGGAGACGCTCGCGGTGAAGACCTCGGTGAAGACCTCGGTGACGCCGCTCGCTCGGGCTGCCGCAGGATAGACGACACGGATCCTCCGTGCTTAATGGTGTCTGCCGGGCTGTGGCTCCCGGAACTACTGCTGGGTGAGCCGGGCGAGGACACCGTCACCTGACGGGACCGAGGAGGAGCGGGCAGTGGGCCGCGAAGAGGCGACTGCGGACGATATTGGCCGGCCCTGACTGATGAGAGAACCTGCAACAAATGTTCACATTAATTTCCCTGGTTTTGTTTTAAATGTCGAAGCATTTTTAAAGATAACGATGGCTCTTACTAACATGTGCGGGCGGCGAGCGGTCTGGCGCGGGCCGACCCGAGAGAGCTGGCGGCGGAGATGCTGCTGATGCTGCCACTTGAGGCCGATATGGACTGACTGAGGGCGGAACTCGGCCTACGAAAACAAACATCAATTATAATACCACAAAAGCGTAAAAAATAAGGTACCACTAAATGTTAAATGGTTTTCATTTTGTCGGCACAATTGGATTTTTCTAAAACTTTTTCTTATCAATGAAGAGGAGGTTTGTTGTGAATCTCAATCTGAGTAGGTACCTGGGGGGAGGGTGAGTGAGGCCGCTGGCGACGCACTGACTCTGTTTCCACGCGGCCCGGTTGCTGGCTCGCCGCGCCGAACTGTCTACAAACATACATGCGTTAAGGTACCGCTTAGCCTTTTAGACATTCAGTGTAATTGTCTAGTGTTATAGAATATAATTTAACTAAGAAAGAGAAGGAGAGAATCATGCAAAAGAATTGTAGATAGCAATTAGAATTGTTAAAAATAGCTTCGTGCTGAGTGGCATTTTGTTTATTTGTGTTTAAAGGGATTTCTTTGATTTGTGCTAGTGGATCTAAGTGACACTACTGTCTAGAGTTGCAATGCTAAAATCAACAATCTTCAAATCTAATCATTGTTGATTTAAACATCAGAATGTGTAATTTGTGTTAATCATGCATTAGGACACCAAAAAAGTTCTTTGAATTTATTTGCAAAAACCAGTCCCATAGAAAATATAGTCGAAGTCTTAGTACCCAAAATTCCACCAAAATTATACGCGGATTACAAATTTCATGCGTGTTAACCTCGATATATTGGCAGTTGCTGAAGCATATCCAATTTAACAATAGGAAAAAAAAGCAAAGAACTTTTAAAGTGTCATAATGGCATCAACGATATGGGAGATGACATTACCTGAACGTTTAGGAGGCGGCCAAATCTGCAGGAGGCACTGCAAAACATGTATAGGCCTCTGATAATCCATTTCTGTTGTTATTTGTGAATGTAACATCAGCGGCGGGGCAAGCGCTACTGCTAGATGTTGTGGGGACATCTTGTTACGGTCTTGAGCAGCTACGACTAGAGCCAAGTGGTCGAGTAAGAAGACGAGGGTAGCTCTTGCCGCTCTTGGCAAACACTCCACTATCGAAGCCATTAGTCGAGCGTTGCCTTCTCTGTCATCTGGTAGGCATACACCTGAAAAGAAATTAACCGTTCAATTTTGTGTCTTCTGGAAATATGAAATAACATTTCACATTCCCAACATTACGTTATTTATTTTTCTTTATTCAGTACATTTTTAAGTTACATAAAGTTTCACGTCTTCCATGGTAGCCTTTTCTTTTATTCTATGTTATTTTCTTCCACACACCATAAATAGAAAATTAATCCAGTTATTCTCATGACATGATTGTACGAGTACGTAATATGACTGGATAACTATAATTTATTAGCTAAATAACAGCTACTTTGTATATAACTACTAGGGGGTACTATTCTTATGCCGTGTGGTACCAGCTTAAGAATAGTACCACCCCATCTCTTCCCGTGGGTGTCGTCAAGGCGACTAAGGGATTTCACACCGGAGGACGGGCAGCAGCGTCCTCTGCGTACTTAAAGCCTTACTGCGATCGCCAACCCGCTCGCCAAGCGTGGCGATTATGGCAATTACCCCCAGGATCTACATACCAGTAGGTTCTACTGGGGAGACCTGTGCCCAGCAGTGGGCCATCATAAGGGTTGATATGATTGTATATAACAAACCTAGAGCATCCAGAGTCATTTGATATAAGCAGCGGCTGAACAACGGCTGCGGCAATTCCCTCAGGTAGTCCTTCAAAAGACCCGTGATGACGTTTATGTCGGGAACTGAGTCCGGTGCTAATTCCACGCCACGTGCGTTTCGTTCAAACGCTTCTCGTAATATTCGCTTTTTACTTGCTGACCCACACAAACGATAAAGACCTGCGATAAAAAGAGAAAGGTTTTAATTTATCAATTGTTCTTACAATTAAAATTAATTGCAATTTAAAGTATGCAAATTCATTAGGTTGTGCTCAAAGATGTTTAAGACCATGAAACGATCCAAAATCTCTCACACACACAAGAATCTACTCACTGCCTGTACAATTATGGGTGTCAAAGTCAAAGTTAAAGTACTTTATTAACTTAGACTACAGAATGCAATCATTACACCATGAAAGGTGTAGTTTCTGGTTAAACCACGTTAAATTACAATACGTGGGAAAACCTTTCAAGAATATTAAAAAAAATGCAGAACAACATACCAATGATATCCAGGCCACGTCTCTCAATCTCTTCGACGCAGCGCCTCACAATGAGTGGTACAGGGGGCGCGTGTGGCGGTCGTGGCTCCCTCGACACCACTGCTTCTAGTTCAGCTCCGAAGAGGGGCGCACCACGCGCTGCTGCTGGGCGCCGTCGGTAAAGGTCGTGTGGTTCCGTGTGTCGAACGCGTACGTACAGAGAACCACGGGGCTCCATCTTAACAAGAAATATTTAGGTTAGGTACCTACTTTATGTACTTTCTACTTAATATTTTCTGCTGGAAGTTCATCAGGTTGTATGTAATATTGTCTCAAAAGATGACAAAAAAGTTTATTTATAAAGAGTGTCGTTTTGTTTTTGATAGTAGAGTTTTGGGCCCATCTCAATGATTAATTTTTATGGCCCACCGCGGTGGTAAACACTCCTGCGGTACATTTCGGGTTTTAAAGCCACATTCTACATTCTTAAGAAAATTAATGTTACCTTGATGGCGAGCTGATGTGCAGGTGCTCTTCCCAAAAGATCTGGTAGAGAAACAGCACCACGGTAACACAGCTTGTGCCTGTGCTGGGGGTCCCACGAATAAACTAGGACATCCAGCTGCCTATTGTCCACTAGATCGAGTTCAAATGACTCGTCCCAGTCAAACTGGAGCTCCCCAGTTCGAACCTAGAATGATAAAAAAAAAATTGCCTAAAGAACAACAAAATATCTATATAACAAAAATCTGTGCTAGCTGGTGCCCATCATTATTAAGCTCCTTTATCCAGATATGTTTTAAACAATTTTGTACGAACTCGTCGCTTTTCTTTGTGAAAGTCTCAGTGGTCAATCAGACACCAATATCAAGCTACAATTTACGACTTTGGTAAATTAAGTTTCCATCACATTAACATTTTTTCGTTACCAATTTGTACAGAAATTATTTTTTACTGACTTCGAAGAGTAGCTTGACTACAGTGTTTAAAAAAAAAAATACTTACAACGGTCCTCGCTTTATGCACGCGATCACATTCAAGTACGCAGTACAAATCCCTGGGAGCGACGGGCGGTTGCGCAGGCGCTAGCGGGCCTGAAGGTGGTGACCCTGGCGATGCTCCAGAAGCTGACGGCCGGAGTCCACGTCCCGCTAACAGATGCACCCAGAGCATGCCTGACACGCCTGCGCCACCCGATAATCGCGAAAGACCAGTCATGGAAGCTGATAGACCACCAGTCGTCGTTTTGTCCGCTTTGTATTTTAGGAACTCTGTAAAATTGAATTGAAATTGTGGAGTGTGTACTATTTTCTACTTTGTAATATTTAGCGCAAATTATAATGTGCGTGATAAGACTACAGTATATTTTGTCAGTTTCTGTTTTAATACAAAAAAGTTACTATACTAACAAATTAAGTTGGGATATATTAGGGTCATATTGAATTAATTTTCTGTCTATAGCTTTTATTTAAGCTTACCGCTAGTATTAATATCAAGATGTCTCTGATGCCGCGATCCAGGCGTTGGTACAGGGCTAGGGTTGGGGCAGTTAAACCGCGACCCGAGCTCAAGCAGTTGTCGTACACGACGAGCTGAAGGAGATCCACCAGCTCCACCACCAAGTTGTTGCGTTGCACCTAGTTGCTGAGACGACACTGACCGGGCTGGCAAATGACGAGGCCGTTCTACGCGACGTCCTGCTAAGCCAAGTGATGAACCAAACCGACTGGCACTTTCCATCTAGAACACAAAAAGACATAATAATAAACGAATATATAGATAAATATTATGAAATAATTTAAATAGTATATAAATGCTTACATTTTTGAGTGCATCATGAATGTTCTCCGCTGAATAGTGGGTTGGAAGTCTGGGGCGAAGCGTCTCATAGAGTGCGCTGGTTGATGGAGCACGGGATAACCACGCCCTATACTCATCTGAAGTAAATACTGAAGGAGAGGACGGTAAACGACCTGATTACAAAACGATCTGTTAGCAATTTACTTTATACTTGAAGATTTAGGTTAGCAAGTTTTTTCTGACTCACCTCTGGAAGAACGAAGATCCAGTCGTGACGATAAAGGCTCCGGCTCATCTTGTAGAACACTTCCTGCGCGTCTTGTCAGCCCCAACCTATTTGCGAGAGCAACATTTGTTTATGCATTATCTTGAAGCTTACTGCCGTAAATGAAACCATAACTCACCTCTGTCCAGTCCCTCTCACATCCCTCGGTAGTGAATTAAACTTTGATCCAATATCCCTTCCCAAAGTGCTACTTCGGTAACCACTTAGTCCTGAATAATACGGCGTTCTGGTTGGCGCCGTAGCTTCTGTATCTGACGAGTAGTCCAAACTTCGATTCCGCCTTGCAGTTCCAAATTTACTACTATATGATGGTAGTCCTAATCCAGTAGTTCCATAGGTGCCTCCAAGCGTGGAACCAAGCCCTGTTCCCGTTAAACCAGATCCTAATCCTGAACTGGTCAATCCAGAACCAACTAAACTTGAACCAGTAAGACCACTGAGGCCCGTTGTTGATAAACCACTGGTAAGTCCTGGACCTAAACTGGTTCCTGCTAAGCTTGTGTCTGTGAGGCCGGTACCAAGACCAGAACCAGGCATACCGACGCCAACATATCGTTGATTATATCTTAAGCTTGACGCTGGAACAGAGAAATAGGACTTTTGTATCACTAGGTCTGCGTCAAAAAGAAGAGGCATAAGAACATATAGATGACAGTTTACCTCCAGTTGCTGCTGAAGCCTTCAAACTAGATCTGAGCAACGAATGTCTACCAAAGTCAGAATGTGTTTCTGCTCTGGGCAGCTGCTGTTCAGAGCCTGACCTTGGAACTCGACCACCAAATCTTGTACTGAAATCGCAAATAGAAGTATATCATATCGTCATTTTTAGCGTTTATTTATTCGCTAAATAAAAGATCAAGGTCATACCTTCCACTATCAGCTGGATAGAACGAATGTACTTTTTCAGCTAAACTGTCAAGCGTGTTTGGATAAGACCGCTCGTATGGTACAAAATGTGTCGCTTGTGATTTTGGCTGTTCCGTTATTACCGGTGGAGGCGGACGGTAACTGTCAAACATAGACGATAGATTAAGTGAGAACAAATACATCAAGAATGGTGGTCAACGAAATTCGCCGATAATATTTTTTTTCCAAACATTTTAATAGCCATCTCACAAACCCCTAATCGAATATAGTGAGAACCGAAAAAAATGAATTTAAATGTATGGAGGAAAAAATCAACTCAGGCGGCCCTAAGCCTTTACAAACTCCGGCACCGAGACTTGTCCGCCAAAGTCCAATTTAGCCTCCACATGATAGGATTTTATGGCAATCGTGACGTCATTTACCGCGTTCCTCGTCCAGAATGACGTCGATGCACGTACAAGCCATCGATTATTTTTATTTATTATTTTTAAGATAGGATTCGCCGGTGTATCCCACTATTTCCATTATGTATTTCCATTAATGGAAATACTGGGACAGAGTCTCCCACTATTTCCATTGAGGACAGCGCGGCTCAGCGATTAAAAAACGCTGCATTGGCTTCTTATGACGGCCTGCACATGAAAACTATATTTACATATTTCCTCTTTAGATAAAACCTCTTTTGAACATATTGAGTGACAACTGTCATTATTATTATCATTGCGTTATTGATTCGTTGACTGAATAATTTTGTAGTAATAATAATTTAATAGAATAATTTTATTCATGGAGTTTATAAAAAGTGGGAAGGGTATTGTATTATTGCATATGGGATATGAATATACTAAACACATAGTCTATAAAAATAATAATACATTGTGGAAATGTAACAAACGCCATAAAACTAAATGCCAAGGGTCGCTAACAGTATCGCCAGTAAGTTGCCAGTACTTTACGTAGTTGCTTTAGAATTTTAGTAATAATTTTAGCTACGTTTATCTAATGGTCGTTATATTAATGTTCCTAATGTTATTAAAGGTTAAGGAAGTTAAAAAATCAGTTCGTCACAGTACTGGCTGTGTCCCGGATGAAATTCAATCTACGATTAATGTTAGTATAAATAAATGCTTTGAAGAAGCTGCACAAGGCAAAGTAAGTGTTCCTAAAGCATTCAATAGCGCGATAATCTCTTTGAAGGACCAAGGCGTACATTTACTTGGTAAACCATTACCAGAGTATAGTGAAAAGAAGTCTTCACTGTACAGACACCGAAACAAAGTTTTAAACGTGCCGCGAGTCTGTTCGAAGAGAGTTCAAGATGTTGAAGTACCTTTACCGTTCCGGAATTTTTTGCTTGCGGACTACAATGACGGCGAAAGGATTTTAATTTTTTGTAGAGAAGAAAATAGAGGTCTATTGAAAAGTGGTAATTATTTTGTGGATGGTACATTTTACGCATGCCCTGCTCCATTCAAACAATTACTAACAATTCATGTAGATTTGGGAAGTGACATGAATCAAACTAAAGTGGTGCCCGTAATATATGCATTTTTATCCAGTAAAAGCTGTTAAACATACAACATATTATTGAAGATGATAAAGAGAACTATACCTGATTGGAACCCAAGAAAGGTAAATTTAGGTTTTGAACGGGCTTTAATAACAGCATTTATAAAATGGTTTCCCGACGCTATTATTAATGGATGTTATTTTCATTTCGTAAAATCATTGACAAAAAAAGCAAAATCGATAGGCATGAACAAGTTTATTAACTTGAAAATGATATTACAACTTTCATGTAGGCTGCCGTTATTGCCAGAAAATAAAATAGAAGAGGGTTGGAATTTTATTGTTACAGAGATGGGTGATAGTGATCCTGAGAAAAAATTTAAGACGTACATGGAGAACTATTGGCTAAAAAATAACTTTAGCAGTGTTTGGTGCGTTTTCGGAGAACGCCACCGCACAAACAATGCGGTAGAGTCATGGAACCGGAACTTAAATAGACTTGTTCCTGTTAATGCTAACATAGTGCAGGTACTTCATATTTTATATGAAGACACCGTATTGAATGAAGATTATTCCAAAAAACGTGAAATTTACCAAATAAAAAAAGACATGATAATACTTGAAGAACAATTAAATTTGATTAATGGCACAATATCAATAGGTCATTTTTTAACTAAAATGGCACTTTTGTATCAATTATAATTATTTATTTTATTCCATAGTTTAGTTCTTATTTAGTTATTAAATCAATCAAAGACGTTACGGTTCTGAAGTATGCTTTTACAAATTTATCCTGATCTTCTAGGCTACAATACTTCCGAGCCAACATTTTCCCCGTATCAATGATGAGTTCACTTTCATGATGATTTGTTTGAGTAGAAATAGATTTAGTTGATTTTGCAGTTGTTTGAGTACCAGTTGATATATATATGTCTGGCGTGGAGTTTGTACTCCTCAACTGTGATTGACCATCTGGTAAACGTATAAAATATTCAATACTATCAGAGTTGCTGTGTATCTCATTTGGAAAGTTGCTTAAAATAGACTGGCTGTATTCATCTTCCACTGCAACAAAATAATATTTACTTAAAATTAACCATCGATATACAAAAAACCCTAGATACACAGTCTCGAACAAAAGTGACACTCGAATCCGTCTTCACTTCAATCACACATTATGTAGATTATACATTTTTTTTTTTGCAAATTCAAACTCAGTCACACGATATTATATAGCTCTTTTTACAAAACGGTGTATAAAAAAACAATAGAATTGTTATTTAGTTTTAGTTATGTTTATTTACATTTTGGAGTACTTACTTTTTGATAATAGCACAATTTTTTGCTGGTGACACTTATAGCGGCTCGATGATGAATGATATGTCACAGGCGGATAAAAAAAACAAATAACTTTTCATTTTCGTCACCTACCAGTACCTTATGAACAGAGTATTTAATCTATACTAATATAATAAAGCTGTAAATTCTTTTTGTGTTGGATAGTCCATTTATCGAGGAAGGCTATCGGCTATATAACATCACGCTACGACCAATAGGAGCTGAGTAGTGACGGAAAATGTTTCAAAATCGGGGGAAAAAAATTCTTTCTGAGAGTTTGAAATTCTCAGAAAGGATAAGCAAACGTGAGCGACGTGAACGAAGTAGGTAGGTACTACGCGGGCGGAGCCGCACGCGACAGCTAGTAATATATAATATCGTTAGAATATCATTTTTTTTAATACCGGGAAGTTATGTTTTAATTTTAATCTATTCGTTATAATTAGTTTTAATCTATATACAAATTCTTCTGCGTTTTTTTTTGTCGCAATAGAAATAATGGGATATAATTTTTATAAAATGTTAGTCCCACTATTTCCATTTTGTATTTCCATGGAAATAGTGGGATACACCGGGATTCGCAGCTTAGCGCGCAACGAAGTCATGCCGACGTCAACCTATTCGATTGGAAAAATATGTTTTTTTATTCTAACAAAACAATGTGTTTTGTTAATATTACCTCCAAGTCGAATGATCTGACGGTGGTCGTGGATTGTAATACAGATCAAGTGCCGTGGAGTCAGGGGAGAGAGCGCCGAGTTGTAGTCGACTCCTTTCTTCCCTGCCATCGCCGACGGGACGTACGCTGCCCCCTGGGCCCGCTGACCGTAGGGTCCCGTGTCTGTACCGAATCATTCAAATAGTTCGGTTAAATTAATTGAACATCTTGATATGTAAGTAACTATAGGTACTTAAAATAATAGATCACATTTGAAAATAATATTTAAAAAAAAAAATTGTCTGTAAAGCTTCTTGTTGTTCTTTTTTTGTTTTTTTTTTTTAATTACAACAGTATCGCATGTCGCTGCAATCGCCAAAACATTGATGACATTGTATTAAACAACCATGCCTGTGACAGCTTTAGTAGACCCGAGCGCAAGCACGCACATACCCGGGGCCGGCCACAATACTTCAGCGGTGACATTAGACACTTTTTCGTGAATGCAGTATAAGACTTTGTTATCATGTCAAAAAATTTCATTCTAAACAGATTCTTAAGTTTATCACAAATTACAAAAGTATTACCTTAAAATATTCACGCGATTATGATAAAATTTTATAACATTTGGCAATGAGGGCTATCGCGTCTGAATTCGCCATTAGAGGCGCTAGTAGCATTTTTTCAAATAAAATGGGACTGCGTTGTACTGCGGCATGCTCGATCTTTGGATGGTGAGCACAAAAACGGTAGCCCTATTTCTTTATTATTTATTTTATTTTTATTTCTTTACCATTTAAAAAGTTTTCTTAACTATTAGTTACTCTAGAGCCTTAGTTGGTATAAATACTTACTGTGAATAAAGTCCATCAACTCGATCCCGGTCCCTTTCATCATCATCGCGACAATCCCTCTTTAGTACAACGACTGGTGGCGGTTTGTGTTCTGATCGTGGTAAAGATGGCGAACCTGAACCCGATTTCCCTGTGGAAGAAGAGTACATTATAGAAATGTTACTCGAATATAAGTCTAGTAGAATTTAGAAATATAAAATATGTAATCTATCTATTTCAAAGTGACTGTAGATAACAGTCACTTTGAGATAGATAGACCACAATCACACTCTCGAATATTTGATTCTAAAATTAAGTACAAAAATTGCAAATGTAATATATAAACGTTTAAGTCAAAGTACTCGGCTAATTAAGTATAGAGAATAAATATCAACGAAAAAAGATATTTAAAACTTGACAAATAACAATGTCTAACCTTTCCTTTGCCTCGTACATAACAACAACCTCCTTGGTATCGACATGATGATCACGACGTCATCCAGTGACATTCGCCTCACATCTACTAAGTTCACAGCCAGAATCTCGTCCCCGACCTTCAAACAGCCACTGTTGTAAACAGCTGACTCCAGCGCAATACGAGATATGAACACTCCGTCCGTTCTCGCACCGCCATCGCCTTCCCTGATGTATAAGCCCAGCGTTTGACCTGGACGCTTCACGATTTCTACTAGTTGAACCATATGTCGAGAATCCTGTAAATAAATAACATAGACATCGTTATAAAATTATAAACCATTCTGTTTTCTTTTTTTTTTAAAAAAAAAGAGGAGTATGTTCTCCACTTAGACCACTAACGTCTGGTCTCAATAATAAAACTATCGATGGATTTGACTACTAGAGGTATATATTTGACATAAGCTCAATACAAAATATGTCACAATTCTACCTCTAGTAGCCAAATCCATCGATTCGTAGATTATTGAGACCGGCCGTAAATGTGTAAAGTAACTTTTAAAATCATCTATACCTATTAACACGATCGATCAAGAAAAAAAAAATGATGTCATATGCTTCTTGGATACAATATCTTTAAAACAATGGCTTGTGTGTACAAATATTTTTCGTAAAAACCCTCATTGCGTTTGATGCCAGTCAAAGTTTTTTTTTTAATAAACCTGCCGTAGGGCAGGCTTAATAATTAAACTCACGAACACACCAACATACATGAATTCTGAGAACATCACTTTTTTTTGCAACAATCGAGTAAAAAGTACGTAATAGGTAAAGATACTTGTAGTCATATAAACATGACGTAGTTATTTTTTTCTGTACATAATTAATCTGGCATTCTTTATACATCAGTCTAAAGCCTAATTTATAAAGCCAAGTACATGTCATTAAACAACGTGTTTTCATTCAACTACAGTTCTTTATAAAAGTGATTCATGATGAATCGTCAACTCAGTTAAATGGAATCGAATGAATATTACAAAATTTAAGTTATACTCTACGTAATTTATATGGAGGCGTTAAATAGTTTCACTATAAGTTTAAGTATTCGTATATTCAATATATTTATTCGTAACCTGTATTGTACGTCTGGTCTATAATCTAACTATAGATGGATTGATTTTTTGAATATTTTTATAGGCAAGAAATGCCTATAAAAATTACTTCAATACTTTATGTATATATTTGACATAAGCTCCATACAAAATATGTCAAAATTCTGCCTCTAGACCACAGATAATATAATACTATACTAGTACTCTAGACAAAGGATGTACCATGAATTTGCAGATTTTTCTGTCAAGTCCAAAATTATAGAAGACAGAAACAATATTATATAATACCAATATATCATTCACCTAGGTTTATAAGATAATAAATATTCCATTACTTTATATAATAATCTTCTAAACTATTTCTACAATTTTTACCGCCATATTGAAATCACAATTCCTACATATTTCAATTGACTGCTATAGCTTGGAACCCAATTTATCGCCTTAGAATGACAACAATACCAGTACATACCAAGCAAAACCGCTTGCAATACAAGCGTAAGTGGAATAAACCACAGAATCTATAGGCTCTACAACAGCAGTATGAACGGTAGTGCACATCCCAACAATGCTAGTCTAAATTGCGTTCACATTCCGTACGATCTAGGCCAGCCAGCTTCGAACAATGGAGTTTAGTGAAGTAGCGTTCTTTCACACTGGATCCCGTACTAGGTTACGAGCTGACTATTCGGGTCAATGGAGCGAGAAAATTACCTGAGAAGACGCTGTTTGAAATCAGAACGCAGTCTTTCAATCAGTACTTTATATACCTATTTCTCTTATTTTGTAGTGTGTAAGTTTCTGTCTCATACATGTCTTAAATGGTGTGCAAAATGAAATGTTTTATGGCAATTGTGACGTCCTTTACCGCGTTCCTGAAGAACTTGTAAGGCTTTTTCATCCATACATTTTAGAAAATTGCTAAAAAAATTACAAAAAACATCGGTGTTTAAATGGTTTCTGCAATGAAACTCATGTAGCCATATAAATTGCCATACAATCGTTTCAAATGTACTTCGGCGTACATGTCTCAGTGCCGGAGTTGGAAACGGCTTAGGGCCGCTACACCTAAGGTTGCGAGCTCAAGTCCCGCCTGAGATGAAATTTTAAATCTTATAGGTATAATTAGCATATAAATGCTTAAAAAATTACAAAAAGTAAAATGAAATGTATTCTGGCGGTAAACTGTAATAAAAAAGACGTATAGGCAAAGATGTCTGGAGAAGAATAACTACGTTAGTAAAATAATATTCTAAATACAACATGGCCAGCATTCGTGTAATCGATAAAATTTTGTTCCGAATCAGATTGTATTCAGTATTAATGCAGTTCCAATAAATTATGCCCAATGCATGTCCTTAAACAAAGAATACCAATAATGGAATCGCAATTTGTTTGCTTATTACTTCTTTTATATTTTCCAATCACGATATAGTGGGTTCTTTATAGATGCATTGAAGACAACGATTCCAATTACTATTATGAATGTGAATTGCTATTGTTTACTATTGACTGTCTGACTTGTCTTTTTAAACAACTCTGAAAAATGAATTTTGTCGCACAATATTAGGGTTAGACAGTTTTACAATTATCCTTCATCTATTAGTTTACCTCGATCAAGAAAGTTGTTGTAAGACTAGCACTCATTCAACACGACGCAAGGAAATGGTCGTCAAATTACTATTCAAAAACCAATTGTAAAATTGAAAACAACACATTTGGGTCATAATAATTTAACCTGTAATATGAATTTATGTAAATCTGACCTGAAAAGGTCATAGGGACACAAGCAATGTTAATTATTAAACCCTTCACTTACTTAAACATACACATCAACCCATATGATGTCCCACTGCTGGGCATGGGTCTCCCCAGTAGAACCTACTCATCATAGATCCTGGGGGTAATTACCATTATCACCACCCTTCACAACGACTGCACAATTGACTTAATGTCAAATAGTTTCCACTTGTCGTCTATAAGTAAAAACAGAATGAAAAGCTAGTTTTCACTTAAGGACGATAAGTGTTTTTAATGCCTCGTTCCTTACTCCTTCTTTACCTTTTTTATTTTAAAAAAGATGACTCCCTCAGTAGGGTACAAGCCCTGTATCGCGGGCGACTTTACAAACATACAAGTCACTACACAAAGTACACCCAGACTCGGAACAACAATTTGTGGATCACAGAAAGTGGTGCCCGTGTGGGACTTGAACCCATGACCTCTTGCGTAGCAGTCGGACACACTCTCCACAGAGTCAATCAAAACTTGTTTGTAAATAGGCATTACATGTACATGTAGAATCGACTTTTAACAAGTGTAGTATTTTGCTTCCTAAGTGAATAAAGAATTTTTGTTTATTATTTATTTAAGTGGAATAAGTAGGTTCTATTGGGGAGACCTGTACCCAGCAGTGATACATTATATGGGTTAATATGTGAAGGGTTTGATGGTTGACCTTGCATGTGTCCCTATGACCTAGTTAGATCAGGCTGACATAAATGAGTATAACAGGAAGCAAATTTTTCTTTCATACACTTAATCCGTTTCCATTATATGGTTATCGCGTCCAAATAGACAGACAGATATGGGGAGTTTGCCTTATAGTGTGAAAAGTTTATGTATACCCAGTATAAACCAATAACCTCCGGCTCGTGACTTCATTACATCACACTAAATAACTTTGTAATACTTATCAGTTTTGGAAAATATATAATATAATAATCCCTAATCACCAACCGCTTGTGTTTGGACTTATGACCTTAATCACCTTCAGACTATTTTACTGGAATAAAATCATTTTTATTGTGAGGTTTAGGCTCTAAACCTGACAAAGAAACATCGATTTTACTACGGGGTCTCCCAGATGTTTTGAGACGAAAGTAGGTAGTGGTAAAGGGTTAATTTGCATTTTTTTTAAATTATTTTACATAAATTATGTGGTGCCTAATGTTAAGAAGCCAATAGCGGGAGGTTATTAGTTTATTAAAAATCACTATATCTACGGGAGTAGATATGTATGAATTGAGAGAAAAAAAAACTTTATAATTATATTTAACCTTAATCTTGTTAACCCCCCCCCCTCCCAACTAAGCCCAAAGACTCTCGAACCCGCGGCCTCACCATTGCGAGATCGATGCCTTAGCCATTAAGCTACCGCCGCTTCATGATTATTTTAGAATGCAAGATAAACATTAACTACCATAATATATAACATACCTAAACGAACCTCTTAAATACTCTCTGAAGTTTACATATACTTATGATATCAAAACAAATCAAAAACCATATTTTTCTTATAACCTACGTACCTGTAATGCGAAGAATTTTTTGGCGGCTTCAACATTGTTACGGCCCACTTGTCTCACTTCGAGTATCCGTACGATCATCTCGCCGCGGCGCTCGACCGCCTGGAACATTGTCAAACATTCGTGATACGCTTCGTAAACTTATGATTAGGAAAGAAATGAGATTCCAACTTTGAAGGCTTTATACCTTATACTAGTGAAAATATTTCGTGATTTTCTTTGGATATTTTTATGAATATTTTTTTGATTATGAATTTATTAAAAGCACTAAGTGGTTGAAACAGCACAATGAGTTTTACAGGGTTAATTAAGTGTTGGACTCAATGGCTATATTGGTCAAAGCGACGAGAACGGAATACCCATGTCACGCATTCGAGTTTTTTTTTTTATATATAATAAATATTTTTTCGCTCTTTGGTTACACTTTTTAAATAGAAGCCGTGCCTCCTGAACTAAGTTATAAACGAGTATCACAGGAGACAGTTCCTTCCCCAACATACAGTCTTATTTAGTTATAGCTTTTAAGTAGTTCAGTCTAAATTTATATCAACTCGAATAAAATTATTAAAACAACTTAAATTATTAATTAAAAGCATTAATAAAATGCCTTTACTTATAAAGAGTCTTCGGCAAGATGTTTTATCAATTTAATAATTTTTACTGGGTAAAAATATTTATAAAAAAATAATCAAACGAGATCATAACGGTAGGAAAAGGATAAAGCGTCAGAAAGGGTACGTACATTAGTTATAGGAGAGTAATGTCTAATGATACCATTATAAAACAATTTGGGTCTTACCTCGAGCGCCGCGGCCGTGGTCGAATCATGATCATTTTCAACCATTTCAATCTGCCTGAATATTTCATTACTCACTCCTGATACCTGTATATGAGAAGAATATTGTCAGTAAGACATTAAATAATAATATAGACATAGGGGCCACAAAGGGCCATATCAATTTGTGGCAATTTACGCTGCTAAAGATATAACACAACAGAGTTACTGTTAAACTGCAGAAAAAAAATTGACCCGATCAAAATCTATTGAGTGTGACTTTATTTGGGTTTATCGCCAGCCTCATTGTTTTTTGTTTTAAATAAAGCTACTTACACATTTTGATTACTACTAATGTAATAAAAAAAATCAATTTTGATACAATAACATCAAAAAACTTCAAACTCTTTCCTAATTCTCTTCTCTCTATTCACTCTTTTTATCTTATACCTTTAAACGAGCAATTCTTGTATATATATACCTATATATATAATCTGAATCTCGGCAATGGCTCCAGCGATTTTCATGAAATTTAGTATGCAGGGGCTTTCGGGGGACATAAATCGATCTAGCTAGGTTTCATTTTTGGAAAACATCGTTTAAAAAAAATAACGAGCGAAGCTCGGTCATCCAGGTACTGAATAAAATATGGATAAATTGTCCTAGTTATAAGTTCTGTAGTAAATAAGGGTTACCTTTCGGAAGTCTGGCTGCAGCACGCAGGGAGGTGCATGGTTGGCGCGCGGGGGCTGAGGCGGGCCGGGCGGCGCTCGGCCCGGCGACGCCGTCAGGTCCGGCGCCGCGCGCCCGTTCTCCTGGACAAACGACAATTGTACCCGTGAGTTGCGTTACTAGAATGTACTTTATACATAGTTAACTTAATTTTTAAATAGATGTGTTAAGGTGCGTTTCCACTGCCACAAAGGAGCAGACTGTGAATTGAGAAATGACGGTGTTCGAAATAATCCTGTATACGCCATACATTCGGCGACCGGGTACCCGGCGATGGATTGAAACCGGAACGAAAAGGACCTAATGTTACCCTACCTACCTATATAGTTTTAGGCTGCTAACAAAATGTGTATAGTTCGCAACATGGCTGAGATAATATGCAGAGCTATCAACATTAAATCTATTCATCAGCGGGCAGCAGCGTCTTCTGCATACTTTAAAGCCTACTACGATCGCCAACCCGCCCGCCAAGCGTGGCAATTATGGCAAATACCCCCAGGATCTATAATAAGTAGATTCCACTGGGAAGACCCATGCCCAGCCGTGGGACATCATATGGGTTGACATAAGTATATTCAATCCTGATAATTTTCAATGGAAATCAACAATAGGTCGTTTTTATGCACAACTTAAAAACGATCTATTGTTGTGCTTATCCGTAAACTAAGGAAATATAAAACTACGAAAGTTAGGGAGTTTCATTTTGTTGGTTCAATTTTCGAATCTTAAGCGAGGTCAAATGGCTCCGACGGTAACTTGTGCAGACTAAGATAATACGGGTGTATTACTTGTACCGTCTTGGTCTGCCCAGATCTTTCCTTTCTAACCTCATATTCATGTAAAATTGTTACAAAGTTTAGACGCTGATGTTGGCGTTGATGTAATGACCCGGCTACACGCTCAATCTTATTTGCAAAAAAAATTGTTTTTACAAGTAAGCATGTGCATAAAGCTGGCAAAGCTGTATACCGCACAAATGTCTTGCACAAACCGCTAGTTTGTACAAAATTTATTTGCACAAAGAAGCATATATGTGAAGACGGTACGCAAACGTTTGCACCAACCGGTTTATGCAAATAATATTGTACGTGTAGGGGTCCGGCTACATGCAGCAACACAGCTTACATGCGCAAAAAGTTTGAGCAAAACTTTGCACAAACTGTTTGCGCATGCAAATGAATTTTTATATTTTAAAGCAAGATAACAATTTAAAGTGTTTTAGTCGCATCGTTTTATTCATTCCTAGAAAACAGTGCAAACTAAAGTTCAAAGTTTACAAAAAATATTAATGTATCTACTAAATTGAGAACGTTCATCGTCATCTACGATACAGTGAAAGTTCGTTTCAGCAAATTAAACAAAATTTCCATATCGATCGACTTCCCATGTTCTGTTAATTGCGATTGTGAACATTCTTAATTTAGTACATTGGTATTTTAAACTTTGAAATTCAATATGACAGTCGAAGAAACTATCGACAAGAAACCATTAATTACAAGGTTTCTAATAAGCACTCAACAAGAGTTCTATTATCCACCTCCGTTCTATCATTGTTTTGGAATTAAATTTACAAGGTCATAGGTTTTAGTTTTCTATTTTATATTTTGAGTTAAGTACAGTCATTGAATAATGTTATAGTAGGTAAATATCAGTTTTTAAAGAGAGCCCTTAGACAAGTAGTATAAACGTTTTTGGAATGGAATGATAATAGAATAAATGTCGTCATTGCGCGTGCAAAACCACAAATTTGTTTGTTTTTAAATATGAGATTCGTAGTTTTTGCGTGCAATTGTCTCTGTCTCTGGAGTCTAGACTATTTTAGTTGCCTTGATGGCAGAATCAGAATACTTCTGTGTGTGCCTGCTCTACAAGAAATTGGGGATTCGATTCCTACCTGGGATAAAGCTTTATAAATATAGGTTGTATTTTTGTAAAGTCCTTTTCGACTTACTTTTTGAAGCGGCGGTAACCTAATGGTTAAGGCATCGGTCTCGCAATCGTGAGGTCACTGGTTCGAATCCTACCCATTATACTAGTACTAACGTGAGCCCACTCCTAACACAAGTCTTAGAGCTTAGTTGGAGCTATTAACAAGACTGCTAGAAATGTAAAAAAAAAAATATATATATACTATACTGCGGACGTCGTCTTTTAAAAATAAAAAAATTAAGTAGGTCAAAATCGAGTTGCCAGATTTCACAACGTAACTGCATAGTCACAAAGCACAAGTTAATCGTGTTCAAAAGTAGAAGAACTACAACGATAAATACTTAATCATATTAGTTCTGGATATAAAAGCTTATGAAGTTCAAAAGTTTTAACTGTAGTTTTATAACCCTAGGAAACTATAACTTTATAATTTCAATAACGTAGGTAGCAAAGAGTTCAAACTAAAGAAGTATTTTTTATTGTAATGCATTTTTTACTGGTCTAGTGGTTAATGACTCAGACAGCTAAGCCTGCGGTCGTGGGTTCGATCCTCACTCAGGATAAATCTCTGTGTGACGAACACGATGGCTGTGTCTGTGTGTAATTTATATTTTCTTCTTTCTTCTTTTTCAAAGACGACTCCTGCACTAGTGTACTTGCCCTGTGTCGCGGGGGACTTTACAAACATACAAGTCACGGACACAAAGAACACCTAGACTCGGAACAACAATTTGTGGGTCACACAAAGTGGTGTCCCATGTGGGAGTCTATCTATAAATAAGTACTCATAAGAATCCATATGATGCACAACTTCTGAGCACGAGTCTACCCAGTAGAACCTACTTATTTTAGATCCTGGGGGATTACCCCCAGGATCTAAAATAAGTAGGTCAAAAGCCGCCAAGCGTGGAGATTATGGCAATTATGCCATAATCTCCACGCTTGGCGGGTTGGCGATTGCAGTAAGGCTTTAAAGTACGCAGAGGACGCTGCTGCCCGTTCTCCAGTGAGACATCCCTTAGTCGCCTTGACGACACCCACAGGAAGAGATGGGGTGGTACTATCCTCAAGCCGGTACCATATCGCCAAATACGTACGTATTTATAAAATATTTATAAGTATTTTTTCTGGTTGTCATAGAGGCTCTGCCTAGTGTGGGGATCAGATGGCGTGTGTGAATTGTCTCAAGATTTTTTTTTCTGCAACGACACAAAGCACACCCAGACCTGAAACAACAATTTGTGGATCACACAAAGTGGTGGAACCCACGATATCTTGTGTAGCAGTCAATTTTTAGATATAATTAAACTTATTTAAATTATGTGTGTCCATATCCAAACTCTATATTGGTTATGATCACTGAACATTGATACCCACTAGGGGTTATGATAAACTAGCATATGTACCATTCTACTTGAAATCTTAAATATATGGCGTGATTAGAGTAACAGAGATCAACCTGTATCCACAGTTATTTTGAATCGATTTTGATGAGACCTTTAAAACTGCAATAAAGTAATTCAAATTAATTTACTTAGTTAAGCATCTACCCCGAATAAACAAACACAAATGAAAAAAAAAACGCAGCGAAGTTTCAAATGCAGTGAATTCTTATAGTTAATCTAGGTTAGTTTTTTTTAACATTTTCAAAGTAGGAACAGAAACAGCTACTTTTCTATTTTATAATAGTAGACTAACAATGTGCTGTGTGAAGCTGTCTGTTTGTTTGTTTGATATGTTTTTGTTCAGAGACAATCTGAAAACTGAAATAATAGTCAACTTTTTATCGCAATAACTGAACTCCACGCAAGCGAAACCGCGAGCTATTTCATAATAATATGATAACGACTAAAATATCGATTTCAAATAGACGTGACTGTACTTAAACAGGGCCGTCCGTTGATAATGAACTAATTAACATAATATTGGCAACGTACTATGTGAGAAAGAGAAGGAACATTCGCGCTGTCTCCCTTCTACTTCATTTAATAATAATATTAAACGCTTAGATAATATTCAGAGTATGTAGGTCAAATTAATTTAACGTCTTTACTTTCGAGACTAATATTTTGCTGAGTTCATTCTTATACTTACATATATTTTAATAAAAGTACACGTATTTCATACGAGTACATTTAATAATAACGAATACGTAGGTAAAATAATGCATATTTTAACACACTTTGATTAGTTTACTAATGTATGTCCGAATCGAATTAATTTAGCAAATCTTATGATTCACCGGTTTATGTCGACATTTACCAAATTCAATGATTTGAACTTACACCGGTGAATATTAACATTCACAGGGACATTACGGTGAATCTTAGATGCAGTATTTTTATAATAGATATCTTTTTGGCTATTAAAACGATTTGATGTTTCTGGCAGTCGGCGGCCGCTGCCGCTCATGCGCGGAGGGTCACTGTTCTAACGTAACCTAACCTAACCGAATCGTTTTTCGTTTTTTATCTCTATTTAATCTGTAGTCAAACGTTAATCGGTTTCAGAACCTACTTTACTACAATACGTTTTGATATCAATCTAGAAATCATAATTTGGTTCATTATTTTGCTCAAAATCAACATTTACCAAGTCTTCGTGGCGTATTTTAACATTCACTGGTAAATGACATTCACTAAAACCCTTGGTGATTGTCAACATACTCGTACATCAGTGTATCTTGAGATACACTACACTTCAGACATTTGCGGTAAGATACACTAAAGTAGACAATGCGACAGTTTATTTATCTAAAAAACAAGAAAAAAGGATTTTATAGTTTATACAGGATGGTGAAATAACATTCCAATAACATACCAACTAAAACCTTTTATTCAAAAGAGGAGAACAGGCATTTAAATATCGAACCCTTTTCGTCCAACATTCGAAATTCGAATAATATGAATCTACAAACAAGCATAGCCGGCGTGCTTGTATCCGGGTTTCTTCCGTCATAAGTAATAACGTCACATCCTATTTTAATATGAATTGTGAGTGCTATGGATGAATGGTGATAGATAGGAAAAAGACATTAAAAAAAAATCGAGATTAAAGAGCTCGGGAAGAAAAAGGAATTTATATTGTTTTTTAGAACAATAAACCTATATTTTTATAGTTTTTATTTAATTGGATGAAGTCATAATGTATGATGATATTGATTACGACCTAATTTAAAATTGCTCCCACGTTAAATAGAGATTTTTCAAATAAAACTTTAATTGTCTAAAGACGTATTTAAAAAAAAAACTCTTCAGCTTTATAATATTAGTATAGATTAATGTTCATAGGAAAAATAAAGCATGACAACATAACAATTTAAAAATCCATTCACATGAAAGATAAAACATCTCTCAAAGGTATTCACTTTCTTTGTAGGCCTAGTCCCCTAAATTTCAAAAGCGATCAACTAATAGAGGTGCCGAATACCTTTAATCAAAGAATGATTTGTCGAGGAGTCATTGTGTTCTTTTGACTCTGATTTTCGTTTCGGTGAGCGTTAAAATTTTGGCGGTCGATCGAGTGCGGAGAGGGGAGAGGTGGGCGGAGAGGAGAAGGGAGCCCTGACCTAGTTCCGCTAGCCCCCTCTACCCTCTCGCGTACGCATGAGGTCACTGTACTGCAGTTGCAAGTCCCCGAATACCGCAGGGTGACTGGACTCATCCCACACAAAACCAATCCACCCTGTATCGGTACTTCTGTCGTAGTAGTGGTTAGCTTTATTCCCGCGTCGGATGTAAATGTCTACGCCGCTCGTAGATGATGCTACGAGTCTCGTAGACATCTATTTTTAAAATATTCATTTCTATTTTTTTTTGTTATTTGTTGCAGCACGCGATTTGTTTGCTCAACGGTATACAATGGAACAAATTGTTCGTATCATAAAGATTTTCACGGGAATGTTAGCAGATACACGAAATAATTTACACATCCGTACGAAAATGTATTTTAAATGCTTTCATTTTGTTGTGAACTTTAAGGAATGTTTATTTCTGGGCATTGTGAATTTACACATACTTTAATTTATAATTTAATATCTTGGGACAACTCACACAACGTCATCTGATCCCAAACTAAGCAGAGCTTATACTATGGTAACTAGACAACTGATATACATACTTATATCTAAATACATACATATTAGAGATAAATTACACCAAGACACAGAATAAACAATCGTGCTTATCACACAAACTTTTATCCTGGGTGGGTATCCCACGACCTCTGGTAAGCCAGAAGTCGTGGGACTGCTAAGGCAGTCAGGGTCACTAACCACTAGACAAACATGCTAGTCAACACTATAAAACAAATGATTAATTGGTGTCTATAAAAATAAAGGATTAAATCGTGTCTATAAAAGTCGTGAACAGTATACACGTGAACAGTATATACGTGAACAGTATATACAAATAAATAATTTTATTCGTTTCGCTCCTTCAAGTATTTAGTTAAATAAAATCAAATTAGAGGAATGACTTCTTGTTAAAGTTTATGCAATAGACTACCAATTGCGTTACGTCTGACATCTGACCTTTTCCCTCATCTGAAATTAAATATCGAAGCCAAAGCACTTTAGAGTTGTTGACTAAATTTAAAGTAAATGTAATCAAAGTTATTTTTAAATGTGATTACATAAAGTAAGTAAATATATTCTCTTTGCAAATTAAAATAAAAATGGTTGTCTGTAAAGTCGGTTTACGGACGATAATTTTACGTGATAATGTCATAAGAAAACATTGATGTCATTGTAATATAGTACCATGCCTGTAAAAGCTTTCTTTTTTCCAATCGTATAGCTTGTCACTGCAATCGCCAAAACATTGATGCCATTGTATAAAAAACCATGCCAGTGACAGCTTTAGTGCCGCAATACTTCAGCCTATCAGCAGGACTGTGACACTTAGTCTATCAGCAATCGGAACATGACGGGCCGTGACACTTTTTTGTGCATTCACCCGGTCATAGATTTATAATATGTTTATCACGTCAAAAACGTATTGTGATATGAACCAAATATCAAATGTGTTGAATAGATAGTCACATAGATAATAGTATAATAAGAAAAATATATATTTTTAATATGAGATTAAGGCAAACGATATATCACACCAACAAAAGACACATACATATAAAAATATATACACATATTACACATTCATATAAAAATATTTAAAAAAAATAAAGTACTGCCGTTGCAATACGGTCAAAACGTCGGGCAATAAACAAGGTATTTTACCTTAAATTATTCACGCGATTAAGATCCGCGTTGTATACATATGTATATAATTTTATAAAAATCCAATTACAATCCATCTATTCAATAGACGTGACCATTCTAAACTTTCTGATTTCAAAGCAATTACATGGCCACCGTACCCCGAGCCATGTGACCAATGAACCGCATATGCAACCCATAACAGCACAACGGCCTGCTATTCAAATCTACATCTTATTCGCACTGCATAAGACTGATATCATTTGAGCAAATATTTTAATATTCTCGTCGACCGATAATAGACTTCTGTTGGCTGTCATGCAATATCCTCGACGCAGTATGGCCTGGGGATCTAATCTAGAGTTTATTAAAGAACTAGACACTCACGCGTACTGTAACTCATTCCTTCTTGCCTAATATTATATTGACCCTTTTGATTTTATCTGCCAAGCTCTTTGATTATGTATTGTGGCATTAAAAGAACTTCTTATTTTGAGAGCTAGTAATTTTAAAAATAGGTGGGAATAACTTTTTTTTAAACGATTTTGATGTCTTACATTCGCGTAATGAAAGTTTCGATGTAAGTGTTAACAAGCACTTCTATTTTTTTTCCTTTTATTATTATTTTTTACGTTTGTGATTTAATATTACATATTATTGATTTAATTGTCACGTTGATGTCATTGTCATTTTTTAAATTGTCATGTTTGTGTACGATAGCGCAATAGATGAATATTGTATTTAACAACATAAATGATAGTACTTTTATACTGATAAAAAAAATTACCAATCCAAAATATTCAAAAGTGCACAACGTTAATGTTTAAGTTTTCACTTCTGCTGGCACTCTTGGAGTGCAACCCGTTTTTTTTTATAAGTCTTGTTAAGTGGGGCACTCTACAGTCTACAATTCCTTAGAGATATCAAATATTAAGCTGCAGGTTGGCACTACTTATACCGCGAAAAACTTTAAAACTTCGAGTTGTATAATGTCTACTAAAACGCGGCAGAGATTTTATGCAAAATTATTGTTTCATCAGCAACGCTCCGTTCTTCGGTACGCGGACAGCTTTAAATCAAACTACAGGGTATCCCTAAGCCCACTATAGACAAAATCAATGGCTGTGTACAATTCTTCGAACGTTCACAAATAGACTTAACTGAGTTCGCTGAATAAATCATTCTGTATGAGGTGCCGCCTCCAATGAGGCTTGACACACCTTCAACCTCGTCGTGTTTCTTGAGCAAACAACTTTGATTTGACGTTAAACACGCAAAGTTCAGTAACTATAAAAGGTTTACTTACAATTTTAGTTCATAATCAAAAAAGATTATAGATTATAATCACTCTTCATATATGTATAGTCGGTCTCGTACCGTTTGCAAAGAGGAAATAGGAATGTAAAGGACATTCAACCTTCTTGTTTTTTACCGTGATGATAAACAAAATATTTTTTTGTGTTATACGCTAGCCTAAACGGATAGTTTTTAGTTTTTAGGGTTCCGTACCCAAAGGGTAAAAACGGGACCCTATTACTGAGACTTAGCTGTCCGTCACGACTCTCCGTCCCATGAAGCGTGATAGCTAGACAGTTAAAATATTCACAGATGATGTATTTAAGTTGCTTCTATAACAACAAAATAAATACTAAATACAAAATAAAATAAATATGTAAGTGGGAGTCAAATACAACAAACGTAATTTTTTGCCATTTTTATAAAATAGTATGTATCTTATGAACCGTGATAGCTAGACTGAATGGAATCCTTCGTGCGCGAGTCCAACTCACACTTGGGCGGTTTTTATTATCTGTAGCTCTCGATGAGCGTTTGAAATGGTCGAATAACTATGAAAGTGATAGCAGATTGCATTGATGTGCTTAACGTCGCTGATCTAATCGAATAGTATCTTGTTCTAATTTTTTGTTAAGAGAAATCTACTTCATACTTCTATATGACCTTAAAAAAACAGAAGATCTAGCTGAAAAAGAGGAAAATTTCCGAGAAATAAATAAACGTAACATTTTTCAAACGTACAAGCATAATTAAAAATATCAACACTGATGACCCAGCGCAGATTTTTACGGCATACGTACAATATACCAACACTTTCCTTTCTGTTTAACACCCTTATTAACTAGGGATTCACTAGTTAAAATGCTGTTACTATAGGGGTAAGTGTTTAGGACGATGCACTAACACACGCATACTCCAAGTCCACAATGACAGCCTTATTACATGACACGTAAGGGTGATTATACAATTAAGCATTTGCTAGTAACACTCTGCTAGTATGAATGGTACAATACAGGCCAATGTTCAGTTTCCTAAAGTATTTCCATGTATTGTAACATTCGCCGTCAACCCTACATCGTCAGCCGCACGCGGCCACGATTCACGAAAACGAACCTTTAAGTATCATCTCCAAGGAGCTGCACCCTGTCACCCTATTACGAATGAGGGTGTAAGTGTTTAAGACGATACACAAACACATACACATACACCTCACATACAATGATAGCCTCATTACATAACACGTAAAGTAACTGTAATAATTTTAACTAACTGACTTTGTGGAGAGCTCAGAGTTTTAAGCACCGACGCTGTAATAAAACTGTCCGTCGTTATTTTCACAGATTTATCATGTACCACTCACTGGCCGGATCAGTACGCACGTTTAAACAGGTGATAGATGGCTCATTGTATGTATAAAATATGTTTGTAACAAATTGTACTACTCCGTATTAATGTTTTGTTGTACATCCAAAAGCCCTGGCATCAATAATGTATGGCCCCTTCAATCTTTGTAAATAAAAATGAAAATGGATGGATAGACATGGCTATGCAAGTAGCCATGTCTGTTATATGTCAATTTATTCTGTCGTAAACCATTCTATGTTACAAACATTGTTCGCGTTACTTAAGTCACAATTATTACTAAAGTTTTTTGACACTTTCTTTCACTGTAGTCGACTGCAGACTATTGATTGAAAAAGTTCTGTGATCAGAGTTTAATTGCTGCATTCTGTTAGTTTTAAGTTTTTGAATGCAATGCAATTAGCGTTACTAGCACTGGGATACCTTTGTAAAATCAACTTTTACAAGCCCAGGTGAGAGCTTGTCAAATCTATACTAATATTATAAAGCTGACGAGTTAGTTTGTTTGTTTGAACGCGGTAATCTCAGAAACTACTGATTCGAATTGGAACATTCTTTTACTGTTGGATAGTCTATTTATCGAGGAAGGCTAAAGGCTATATAACATCACGCTGCGACTACTAGGAGTGGCGAGGCAATGAAAAATGTTGCGAAAACGGAGAAAATTGACGCAGACGAAGTTGCGCGGGGCAGCTAGTTTTAAATTAAAAATATTTGATGAACGAGATACAGAGAGTTTACTGGTAAATTACCATTTTCCAAAATGTACATTATTTTAAGGTAAGGTAAACCTTTTATTACCCGAAGTTTCGGTCGTGGTCACGGGTAGACTGAAATATATGAAATATTCACGCGATTGAGACCCGTAATACGTACATATAAATGTACACGTTGATTTATCTATTTATATATTAATTGTTATGAAAATATTCTGACATATTTATATATCATTTATATGTCTAACATATTTACATATAATATTTTAATATTAGTAAGTAAATATAGTATACACGTATATATTTAACTTTATATTCAAATCCCATATAGCTATGCTACTGTTATACGAGTATGTATCAACAAAAAACTCGAACCGAAAAAACCCGTTTAGAACTTCGCTTAATGAATATGGATGTATAATTGAATGAATTCCTACGCCGTAGCACATACCGTCTACGTAACTCGAGATCAATGCCACGTAAAGTGCTACGGGTGTGAGTAGTACTACGCAGCAATTTAGTACTACCACAGATTACTTACGTACAGATGGCAAGCTTTATAGAAAACGCTTGAAACACACATACATAGAAGTTGTATATGGACACGCAATCGCGAAGCACTCGCTCTGTCACGGGTTTGACGTATTCCGAGATTCTGTATCCCTGTTTTAATGGTGACCGAGTAGATCGAGATATCTGCGAGGTTAAGCAACGTTACCACTGTCGGTCCATAGATGGGTGACCGTTTTTTAATATTATCATACCCCTCCATGCCTCGGAGAGCATGTTAAGCCGTCGGTCCTGCGCCCAATCTCTCTCTGATCGTGTCGGATTTCTGTCTCATCGGGCTATGGGAGTAAGGGAATAGAGAGGGCCCTTGTGTCTGCTACTATAATATCTTCTGCGTAGTTAGCTAGTCTCAGATGAGATAGGCCACCGTAACCGAAATTGGTTCGGAGACCATTATTATTAGTGAGCCATGTCTATGTGTGCGTGCGCCAAGAGCGTATACTATGAAGATTGCCTTCTGTAGTCTCCAGTATTCTGTGGTCCTACGCAGCAATTTTTTATCCATTACTGGATGTGTCATGAGCACTTTACGCATAAGAGGTGATACATATTCAATGATGACGTTAGATTAATATGTATTAGGACTACTTTCGAACCGTTTTTTTTTATTTTCTCGGCGTGAAATGGAAAAGTGTAGTCAAATTTTAAGAACAGCTATTACATGACATAAGAATTACACCTTTATTGGATAAATATTATAGGACAGTGGAAGATACAAGTATTACACCCCCTGGTAGTGAGATATCCTATAGCATTTTTGGGGTATCGTTACTAAAATGGCAAAACGGAACCCTTATAGTTTTGCCATGTCCGTCTCCAGCCTAGCTCAGGGACTGATAGTGCTAGAAGGCTGTACTACAGATACACATATTACTTATACCGATTGATAACAGAATAAAATTTAATAAAAATAATAATTTTATGGTGCCTCTCTTGTATGTAAGCTAGGGATGTTATTTTTGTTTTCTTACCTATCTACGTCGTGTGGGGTATCATTAGATAGGCCTTTTAAAAACATTTAGTTTAGTTAGGAGTTACGAGACTATTTTTCGATTTAGGAACTATTTTTGAAATATTAAGCTTTGATGCGCCTTTTTTTTAGACTCGAGTTCCCCTTCCCCTTTTGCCAGCTAAATGATAATGTTGGGTATGTGAAAATAAAAACCGGGCAAGAGCAAGTCGGACCATGCTTACTGAAGGTTCCGCAGCCTTAAATAATTGCATTAGTAGAAGAGCGAAGGTTCATGGCACTTACGCCTTTTTGTTGAGAAAGGCAGTTTTTCGGCTATAACTCGATTATGGTATAACCGATCATGTTCAAAATAATTTTAGTTTAAAGTATGTTAAACGCTACCTTTTCATATTTTTTGGTCACACAAGTTAAGGGGAGGGAAACACAATTTATCGATAATTGTTCCGAATGAAAATATCGCAGACAGTAAAGGCAGACATTATAGTAATTAACTGGCCTGTTGCTTTAGTGGTTAGTGACCCTGACTGCTAAGCCGGAGGTGGGTTCGATCCCCACGCAGGATAAAACTTTGTGCACGATGATATTATTATTATTATTATAAGAACAATGTTTTAATGTGTTGTATTTCTCGTATGGGTAAGATTTAGCTTGCCATTTGCGGCTTCGTTCACTTTGATCAACGAGAATGAGGTCCTTGGATGGTATTATCTGAACTGCCACAAGGATAATCCATGGAGCGACAGCTGTCCTAAATAAGTCACCCATTTAAACAAAGTGTTACAGAAAGGTGTTGTCAAGTTCTAAGGTTAAGTAGAGTAAGGTTTCTACTTAATTTATTAGAAATTTATATATTTAATCACTGGTAGGAAGATGCTTTTTTTATTTTTTTTTAAATAACTAGCTATATTGGTTTGTGGGCCCCACATTACTAGCAATCTTGTTCCAGCTTAGCTTTATTAAACTTGTGTTAGGAGTGGGTTCATGGCGGTAGTACAATATGTAGAATTCAAACCCGCGTCCTAACGATTGCGAGACCGACACCTTACCAATTAGGCTACCGCCACTTCTTAGGGTAAAGGTAGATCTTTATCCATCTGATAACCAGATGAGACATATTTTAATTTTATTGATTCTTTAGCTGACCCGTGCCACTTCGTCTGCGTAATATTTCCCCTTTTTTGCATCATTTTTCTTTGCTGCTCCGCTCCTATTAGTCGTAGCATGATGTTATATAGCCTTCCGCGCTAAATGGGCTATCCAACAGTAAAAGATTTTTTCCCGAGATTATTTCGTTCAAACAAACGAACAAACTCTTTAGCTTTATAATATTATTATAGATAACGCCTAATAAAATCGAAAAAAAAATCCATGAACAGCTCGATTTGCTATTATCATAGGCGTGTTAAAAATCGATAAAATTTGATTAAAGAAATGTCTTTTTTGCACGTTTCGGTTGCCAGCTATCCGGCGCCAAATGTATAGCGACCGGAACGGACGGACGCAGGAACGTGTGAAAGGTCACATACATCCCCATACATATTGCCGGCGAGTAGCCACCGGATAGCCGCAACCAGAACATATGACAAGTACACAGAAAAAATTGGTAGAGGCAAACGCGCAACATGCGAACGAACAAAGCCCAGACTCGGAAATATATATTGTCCCACTTTTTGTATTGTACGGGCATGATACCCTTTACCGATGAGTGCAGTTAATTACATCAATAATTATACTTATACATCGATACTCGTAAAACCAATAAATTAAATCGATATACTACATTACATTAAACTAATGGACTTTTAATTGAATCTCAAAGTGCTATGAATCAAAATAGTACATTTTAATAGTACGTACATACTGAGAATATTATAAATTCATATTACGACACATTGTATTAGTAATAGTCATTATTATTATATCATAAATTATGAATATTAAGGTTCTTTTGATAATTATTGTCATATGATATTAGTCGTATTTTCGACACTTATAAGTAAAAATCAATTGCCGAATGTATGTCTGCGCATCTCTTTAGATTCATCGCTTATTTAGCTAGTTCTTTTTTAAGTTATGTATTTATATTACCAGGAGTTAATTAGATAATTAACAGGTCTGTGTTTAGCAGTGGAACGACAGAATAACAAAATACAGGTTTGTATTAGAAAGGCCATCAAATAACATCGATTTGAAACACATCATTCGATTTGGTTCAAGTCGACGATATTCTCTTTCGTTTCCTACCTACCTAATAACGCTTTCGTGGACAGCACGTGGTTTTACGTCACAATTTGGCATGTTTTGGCACCCAGAACGTACAATCACGTTCAAAATAGAATATTATAACGGTAGGACGCAAAAATTCGTTTCAATGTGCCTGGTGTCACAACATGTCGAAAACTTTAAACCTTACTATAACGTACTTAGATCACTCGTTAAGTTTTGAGATGCTCGTAATTTAAAAATAGAACGCATCTGTATTATATATTTTTAAAATCTAATCTCTATCGGATCAAAGCTGGCAAAATAGTTGGTTAAGGCAGATGGAACTTTGCTTAGAGAATGGAGGAAAGTATTTCGAAAAATGTAAAACAAATACTGTTATTATCTTGTATAGTTTCTATTTGGCTCAAAACTTATCGAGTTACCTACGAAGACTAACTTTTGTTACCATTTCAAAAATTAGTTTTACTATTAGTGACAAAATGTATGCGTATGCGACGTGATAAGACGTTTATGTCATTTGGTCGTTTAAACTTCTTATGTCATGCGACCTATCGAAATGCCAAATCTTTTTGTATAGAAATTTATTGTTTCACTTTAGAACACAATATGAACAGAGACTGTCCGCAAACGTAAACAAATTGGTCCAAATACTGAATCAAATCAAATCCTTATGTAAAGTTTTCACAGCTGCATTGACCGGTTCCCTATGACATGCAAAAACAGTTTCATGTACTTTAAGACATGCACGTAAACAGATCGCGGTCGAATCGACAACCAAGATGTGAGTGGATTTTTTGTTGAGCTGTGAGTCGACTTTTTGTACGCATGTATTCTGTGGTTAACTGTTGGACTGTGGCCCGCTAGGTATGATCGCCACGTCTATTCTGTGTCCTGTGTGTCCGACCACCTGCATATGGAAAAACTTGATGAATGTCGCGTTATAGGTCACATCCATATAATTTAATACCTACCAAGTTTAAAGTCGAGACATCAAGAAAAAGTAGAATACTTATTTTATAATATTTTAATTTACTGCAAGAATCTAATGCACGTTTGCACGCGATAAATAATAAAAATATAAAATGGAATAAAATTATACTAATACTACCTACTACTAAAAGCCGCTGCACTCTATAGTAATTGAAAAAACGTATAAAAATGGAATTGAGAACAAAGGAGTATGAATGGCAATCGCTAATACTATTACGAAAATTCTATTTTTAGTGTTTTTCTTTTGTTGTTATACTACTCTAGTCTTGATGCGGCCATGAATGAATGAATTAATGCAATGAGTATTAAACTTCACATGAATGAAATACGACCCACAAGTTGTGCTTGTTTTATAAATAAACGAATTTATTTTCACTGATGCAGTTGGTGCAGTCAAACAAGTCTGAGAGGTCTTAATATGTATGTCTGGACGTGTGTTCTTAATGACTCTCCACAGCAAGAGTTGCTTTTTACCTGACTACGACGAAACTAAACGAAGAGTTATTTAAATAAAAAGAGAGCTACCATTTTTCCACGGCTATACACGTGAATATCGGTTCCTCTACGGTTGTATATTAACCTTAAATACTGTCTACAAAATAAATGGACTAAATTACATCCAAATCAATTCCAACCAGCGAACTCCCAAGTCTCCAAATAGGCAGGTGGTATGTATATGATTGGATAAACCGTAAACGAGAACTTTTTTACAGCAACTGCCATCGATTTTAATATAATCAAAATTGAAAAAAATCAAAGTAGGTACATTGATTATTTTCAAGTACTACTATACAATCTCTACAGCAATAATGAAGCGCATTCTAATTATAAACGCAAAATACAAAAAAGAACATAAACGCAAAATACACTGAAAAAATGTCATCAGTCCATTTCTGCAACCTCGACGTCCAGCGCGTACCTAATTAGTTAAAAAAATAAAGTAGACAAATCCAAGGCGTACATTTGAAAGACGTTGAACACATAGCGGGCTCAGATCGATGTTCAGGCGTACTCCTAATCGATAGCGCCGTACTACTGGCTCAATGGGGTGCGCGCGCCGCCTGCCTTACGTAACGCGCAGAACAACACCTGTTGCTTAATACTACCACCCATTTATAACCCAACTGGAGTGAAAAGGCCGTCTCGACTCTACACGACACTGTTTTACGGCTACAACCGAATTTGGGTGGGTAGCCGGAGTCAATGCACTTTGGCAACCTTCGGCGCTGCACTCAAGGGTGCATAGTAGGCGCTATCGGTGTGTAGGTATGATAATGATCTTCGTTAGCGTTATTGGAAAGAGTATTAAAGAGCTTACACTGTAAAGAGCATTGCTATGGCTTCTAAGTATTTTACATTGGCGCCTTTTAAAGAATGTCCTAAAAAAACATTCAGTTGTGCAGCTGGAGTGCTAAATGTTGTGTTAAGTTCTAAAGCGGAGGAATATTGTATATATTTGTTTTTTAGAGCGTTCTTTTGTATTTGGAAATCTGTTTTAAGACCGTGCTAAGTTATACAAATGTTAATTTCATTTCATGTTAATTGTACAACAATATAATTTATTGCTTAAGTATTTTCAAGCCTCCCCGACGTTGATGAAGTCTAGCAATCTTATTCACTTGCAGATATACAGCATTTTTTTTTAAAGACGGCTCCTGCAGTAGGGTACAAGCACTGTGGCGCGGGGACTTTAAAAACATACAAGTCACGGACACAAAGTACACCCAGACTCTGGACAACAATTTGCGGATCACACAAAGTGGTGTTCCGTGTGGGAATCGAACCCACGACCTCTTGCGTAGCAATCGGACATACTCCCACTGCGCCACAGAGGCAGTCGCACGTCGAACGCGTCGCATTATATTGTTTCCTTCCAATCGTTTGTAAAATTTACATGCTAGAATTCAATTATTTTTATATTTCATTGCATCTGCCGGGGCGACCACCAATGCGACCAGTTCTAGACATTTACAAGGATAAGCAACGATATCACTGTTGATGCTTATGTGTGACAGTTATATCAAACTTTAATACCCTAGATCAGAAGAGTAAGAGCAATTCTGCATCGCATATCTTTCCGATTATACTAGATTTCTGCCCAACTAGGCTATGGGAGTGAGAGTGCACTTAACTCAAGCTTTAACGTTAGATTTTTTGCATCATTTGAAGTTCCCAAGAGACCAATGTCACGTTGATAGGCCTTCGTCAATGCGTCATAGTGATATATTCCTCTCATTTGTCACCACAGACGAGCAATAACTTACGCCTACAAATACGTGCTATTTATAGTAACCAATATTTCACGTCAGAGCTTATGCTAGCCTTTTTAAAAACGATGAATGAAATTTTATTGTAGGTTTTGCTGGTATTGAACCGATTTTTGTTAGTAATAACTATATGTTGATTGTAGTCCTCTGCACCGGAGTATCATATCGATGCCGTATTTTTATTTTTATTTAATGTTTTCTAATAAAAATATGTCCATCTGAAGAGATGCCTAATGAATATAATATGTAACAGAAAGGTGGGACAAATTCTAGGGCCCATAATACTGTGTAATCCAATTTTATCAAAATCGGATTACCCTAAAATTTATTTTATCATTTTTCATTCGTTTATTTATATATGAAAAGTAATCAATTAAAAAAAGTATGATTTAAAAAGTCCTAGACCATAATAATCCAATCCAATTTTGCACAAGAGAACACTAAACTTATGACATACACCTTTCGCTACTGAAAAATGACAAAATGAAAATGCTATAACCATGTATTAACAATGTAATCGGATATGATATATGTATATATACCATTACAGGTGCAATTTTAATGACGTATGTACACTGTCCGCTGACTAAGTTTGACTACACCTTTCTATTACACATTGTAGAAACGAAAAGAGGAGTTTGTGCACCACTACCAATGACCTGGTTAAAATTAAACTCAAACTCAAACTCAAATGTCTTTATTTCGTAAAATCAGGTTAATGATTATTTGAAAACGTCAACTTAATACATACTAAAAATTTTATAAAATTATGATTGTTTGAAAAAAATACAAAATGAGGTTAGGTGGCAGTTCCAAGTGTAAAGCTCATGAGAAGAAGCTGCCAAGAAATTCATGTGCCACTCTTTTAAAATCATCAATAAATTAATAAAATTAGTTAAAACTGACAACCTTGCCAGTTTGACGATATTATTTATTTTAGGGCAGGACTACTAGAAGGCTCGACCTTAAAAGAAAATAGGACAGTAGTGAAAAGAAAGAGATAGGGAGAGGTATGTTATCGTCATCTTTGATTTTCTCATTGTAACAACACCGCTCCAATGATTCAGCACAGAACATACGTGCATGCGCTTTATGTTGCGACCCGCTCTCCTGCGGCATGGTCCCAATGAGCGTGAATCTTTTATAAAAGGAAGTATTGGAGGCTTAGCGCGGGAATTGCAGCCAAAATTCAGTCAAAATATTCTCTCTATTTCGAATGTAGTATTAAACAAACAGCCCATAACATCAAACCGTGGTAAATATAAGATATCGCAGCCAAAAGCATGTCCTCGCTATTAATTATAATAAAAGCAACCACGGATAGTGCCAAGACTTGAGGCGATTATGCAAATACCACGTTTTTGCATGTTGGATATAACCAGCTTTATTATCTATGGGAAAATCCCACGCTTTACTGTGACTCATACGCAAGTAAAATACGAGGAACCACTTAGCTATCGCCACAGTTGAAAAATAATTATTATTAAAATAAAATATATTTAGAAATCTGTTTGATTATTTCTTTTAAATCACATTGATTGCGTCTACGCAATCAATGTGATTTAAAACTTACCTTTACCTCTAGGTAATATGTACGACGACATGCAAGAAATTGATGGATTTGCATAGGACAAAACTTTGTGTGATTCATAAATATTTGTTCTGAGTCTGGGTGTACTTTGTGGCTGTTAATAATAATGGTCTCCTATCCGATCTCGGTTACGGTGGCCTCTCTCTTATATCATTAGAGACTAGCCGACTACGCAGGAGATATTATAGTGCACAAGTGTACTCTCTTTTACACTGTGATAGTCCGAAGGGACGGAAATCCGACACGACCGGGGAGAGATTAGGCGCAGGACCGACAGCTTAACGTGCTTTCCGAGGCACGGAGGGGTGTGACGTCAATGTGACGAAGTCATTGTGAGTCTTTGTTGTGTGTTTGTGTCATTTGTTTGTGTTGAAATATTTGTGGAATACCATCCCACTGTCTCGGGGTTAAACCATACAATGTAAACTATCACGCTCCAAATCATAAACTATCTCGAGACGATCTTATCGCTGTTGCTTTGGTACTATGTTGGAGGAAAACAAGCCAAAAATATATTTTCACATGACTCCATCAAAATTTGAATCGACGACAACAAAAATCTGAATTTTTTTGTTGCCATCTTGGTTCGCATCTTATTAATATCTTTGTAAAAGTAATTTGTCTTCAACTCATGTGGTCAACACAGATATTGCTTTTCACAGATAAAGATAATCCCAAGAGGTAGGTTTGACAGTACATAATATAGTGAATCCTATAAATAACATGACGAAAATACCAGGATATTTGTTCACTGAGGTATAACATATCAGGCAAATATTCAGACATATTTATCGAGTATCACTTGTACTATTGCTGTGGAAATTAGGAAGCATACAAGCAGATAACATCTCGTCATCCTACGCAAACCTCTGTACCGTGAATACATGAATAGACCCTTGATATTTTACTAATCTCTTGTTCTAATCGTTGACATTATAAAACCAGTTCGTCCTTGGCATTTTTCTTATATAATTATGTTATTTAAAAACATAAAGGAAAATACTAACCATCGCTTGCTATATTACAAAACTGAAGAGTTTGTTTGTTTGAACCCAATAATCACAGGAAATACGGGTCCGAATAGAAAAAAATATTTTACTGTTGGATAGCCCATTTATCGAGAAAGGCTAAAGGCTATAAAACATCACGCTACGACCAATGGGAGCGGAGTAGCAATGATAAATTTAGCAAAAACGTGGAAAATTTACGTAGATGAAGTTGCGCGGGTCAGCTAGTTAAAAAAAATCTTATTTATTCGTTGGGATAACGCACACTACATAATAATTAAGGTACAGTACAGAAATATAACAATAGGCAGGTAAATAGGTAACAAAACAAACACACACAGTTAGATGTATTTATCAAAGTTATTGGATATTTTTCTTGGAAATTATGCGTTTAATTTGTCTGCGTATGAGTTTTTCTTTCTATAAATATTATGATATAATATTTGAGTCTCCTATTACTACTATACATTCGCGTTGCATGATATAACTAATTCGACACGGCAATAAATGCGATACGTCGCATACCGTGTCACTTGTGCCCACATCGAAACGAAACGTCAAAACAATACATAAGATGAATACTTGCTAAAAATGGTCGCGTTTCTTCACATGTCGCATTGCCTATTATATTGCATACTAAACTAGTTTCCCACGCAAACAAAAAAAAACCAATAGACTAATTAGTAAATAAACCTGACAATTAATTAAGTTGCGATTAAATTTTGTGTTAAATATGACTTTTTATCATTAATCATATCATACAAAGAAATGTCACGAGAAAAAAGTAACATTTTTTTAAAGATAACTAGCAATGCGGGATTGTGGTCCCACATTACTAGCAATCTTGTTAACCCCTCTAGCTAAGCTCTATGGCTAGTGTTAGGAATGGGTTCACGTCGGAAGTATAATGGCCAGGATTCGAACCCACGACCTCACGATTGCGAGACCGATGCCTTAGCCATAAGGCTACCGCCGATCTCAAAGAGTTGTTGATTGACTAGTTGGAAGCTAGTATATTATATTGATTGCTTTCATTCCCACCGACCACTACATTTTTTTAATGAAACTTAACTTACAACCTAGAAAAACAATCATGAAGTAGTAAATATACCTAATCAAACCAAAGATTACACAGGCGTTCCACAAATATTTAGTTGGTAAATTGACCTGCCACCCTTAAAAATTTCTTCGTAAAAACATTTCGTTAAAATGCAAATATTATCACAGGTAGGTAAATCTTCAGGGAATATGAAATGTCGAGAAAAAATGAACGAGCTTGTTAGATTACCTTGGCACGAAATCAAGGAGAGGAGAATTCTCAGAGCAAATTCATCTTACAAACCAATATTACGAGGTACTTTAAATAGTAATTTTATATTATAAGCACTTACTATCCTGTTCTTACTAATTTTATAAATGCGATAGTATGTGAGGTTAATTGGATAGTCGGCTTACCTTCACGCAAAAAATCCTGAACGGATCTTGATCAAACTTTAAGATTAAGGTTATAGCTTATATATCAGAATAGCTTATCTATACTAATATTAAAAAGCTGAAGAGTTTGTTTGTTTGAACGCGGTAATCTCAGGAACTACTGGTCCGAATTTAAAAATTATTTCACTGTTGGATAGCCAAATAAAAAAATATAATATTACGCTACTACCAATAGGAGCGGAACAGCAATGAAAAATGTTACAAAAACGGGGAATAGACTATAAAAATTAAATTTAACACGGCCAAAGTTGCAAGAAGGAGCAAGGAGATTCATTACCAAAACCGTCCAGTCAAGCCTATCAAATTCACTGTTGTTAACAATAAGACTGACCTGGGGGCTTAGACAAATGCCACACGCTTCTTTTTTGGCACACGCTACTGTTGTTTTTGGTCCACCAATTCAGCAGCAGTCACGTGACGTATTATCAACTTTATGTCAAATGCATACATTCTTTAGCGTTAGCGTGTGCGGAAAAAGAAGTGTGTGGCATTTGTCTCAGCCCCCTGTTGGTCTAGTGGTTATTGACGCTCACTGTTAAGCCGGTCGTGGGTTCGATCCCCACTCAGGATAAAACTTTGTGTGATAAGCACGACGGTTTATTCTGTGTCTCGGTGTTAATTATATATAAAATATGTGTGTACCTATATCTTTATCAGTTGTCTGGTTGCCATAGTACAAGCTCTGATAAGTTTGGGATCAGATGACTTGTGTGAGTTGTCCCGAGATAATATTATTATTTATTATTACAGATTTGACAAGCTCGCACCTAGGCTTGTAAAGTTGATTTTACAAGATATCCCAGCGCTAGTAACGCTAATTGCATTGCATTCAAAACTTAAAACTAACAGAATGCAGCAATTAAACTCTGATCACAGAACTTTTTCAATCAATAGTCTGCAGTCGACTACAGTGAAAGAAAGTGTCAAAAAACTTTAGTTTCCAAATAGTTTAAAATCCAATTACTGCAGATTGGAAATATTTACGTATCTACATTATACTTAGATCAATAAATCGTTTTAATATAGTTATTATTACATTAGCGAGGAATGCTTATTAATACCTATAATTATTATTTTATTGAAGTTATTATTATTCATTATAGATTTCTTTATAAGCTACGGGTCTTAATCGCGTTAATTAAGGCTAATTACTATTGTTTTATTGCCCGACGTTTCGACCGTATTGCAACGGCTGAAGTCACGGGTAGACTGTTTACGAACATACCTATATTATTATTATTCATTCTGCTATCTACATTACACGTGTAAAACTCAAGAGTTTTATTAAATAAGAAGAAATTGGGTATGATGATAGCTTGAAGAAGGTTAATATTAGGTTGGTTATCCGATTTGAGATCCAATTGAAATTAAAAAAAAATGGACAAAAGCGTGTCGGACCATGCTCAGTCTAGGGTTTCGAAGCCGTTATTACAAATAAATTCACTACATATGAAAAAATACAATATGAAAAAGTAGACCAGCATAAGAGCGTATGTTCATGGCACTTACATCCTTTTGCAAAGAAGCGCAGTTTCGGAAAATTTTTAATTTTGTTTTTTTCATTTGTGATTTGTTTTTTTATGTTTTGTTATTACTATGTCAGTAAGATCGAAAAATATTATTCAAAATCAGTATGTTACATAATGTTCAAGTTTTCACTTCTGCCGGCACTCCCGGTGTGTAACCCGTTTTTTTTTTTTACAACTTCTATTACATATATACCTTATTTTTATTATTTAACTATCAAACTATGTAGCGACATAAACAAGACACTTATACTCCAAATTTCATCAATATTCATCGTGTAGTTTTTGAGTTAAATGCCTATGGCATACGGACGGACAGACAGACAGACGGACATGACGAAATTATAAGGGTTACGTTTTCTGCCATTTCGTTTTGACGTATTTTTTTTAATTAACAGAGAAGAATCAGTACAGTTAATGAGTTAGAACATCAAAAGAACAAGTTACTCAAAAATGTTGATGAAATTTCAAGGGAAAATACTTTTAGTGTACCCTTAGGTGGGCGTAAAGTGAAATTGCGAAAAATATAGGCAACCCCCATAAAACTTCCCCACACACAAAATGTTGGAGGGAAAATTCCTGAGAGCCAACGAGTAGGATTTCATAAAAGTGGTACTTCGGAATGCAATAAACTTGTCACATCATTTTCGATGTGTTGCATCCATGTTACAAAGTGAACTAGAACTTTATTTCCTTATTGATAAGGTTTATAATAATATTGAAGTGGTCGCAGCACAAATGTTTTGGATTGAGAATTTGAGTATAAACAATTCTGAACTCTAAATTAAAATTGAGTATTATAGTGAGGTGACATGTTACTAAAATAGGTGACCTAATTTTTTTTTGTAAAAAATCTAGTTTTAATTATTAATGACTAAACTAACTGTTGAAATGATCTGTGAAATTCGTATCACCTAAAATTTATTTGCCATACAAAAATAACCATTTTTCGATTTTGCTGCTGTTCTTTTCAGTTTTCCTTTTTTTTTAGCTAGTAATAATTAGAGCGAAAATAGATACCATAATCAATTTACTACACTGATTTTGTGCTATATACAGCTCAAAGTCGTATCGCACATGAATGCTAAAAAAGCATTTTTAATGTAATATGAAATTGATGTAAAGGTAATTTATACGTCAAAAAACTCCTCCCCATCTATGTCAAGATGTCGTGTGGTAGCGTGGTCAGAAATCAGAATGATTGCCACATTGAGTGACAAAACAATAACTATGCACTTTTTAATTAAGCTCAAACAGATTTATTTACATATAAACAAGCATTACGTTTATTTTTCCCCTACTAACTAACAATCGAAATAAGGGATATTTAATTGTAATTTATTAATCGAGTAACTATTTTAAGGCACTGAGCTGAACTACGAGATGAACTCTACCCGTGACCACGGCCGTTACAACTAAAATAAAGGTATTTAGCCTTAAAATAGTTACGCGATTAGGACCCGTTGCTATAAAAATCTATAATGTGTTCAAATAGCAAAAGTATATGAACTTAAATTGTAATTAATTTATTTGGATCTTTGGCAAAAATGCAGGAAGTACAAATAAATTGGGCATATAGTCTTGGACCGTGCTTTTCCGATTAATTCCGTTTAATTCATGTCAAAATATTTGAAATTGATATACTACATACACATCAATCCAGTCGAGAAAGACAGATAACGTAAAATATTTAGACTTCAAATACCTATTTGAAGTATAGAGTTAACGCTACGAATAGGTATTCGTAGCGTTAACTCTATATAGATATTATATTCATGGTTACGTTAGAACAGTAATTGAAGTTATATTATATTACTAGCTGTCCCGCGCAACTTCGTATGCGTAAATTTTCCCCGTTTTTGCAACATTTCACGTCGCCGTCGCTACTCCGCTCCTATTAGTCGTAGCGCGATGTTATATAGCCTATAGCCTTCCTCGATAAATGGGCTATCCAACAAAAAAAGATTTTTTTAAATCGGACCAGTAGTTCCTGAGATTAGCGCGTTTAAACAAACAAACTCTTCCGCTTTATAATATTAGTATAGATTAGTTCTTTGAAGCGGCGGTAGCCTAATGGCTAAGGCATCGGTCTCGCAATCGTGAGGTCCCGGGTTCGAATCCTACCCATTATACTACCGACGTGAACCCACTTCTAACAAAAGCCATTGAGCTTAGATGGAGGGGTTAACAGGATGGCTAGTAATGTGGGACCTAAAATCCCACATTGCTAGTTATCTTCTTTTCAAAAAAAAAAATGTAGAAGAACAGACACTTTGATTAATTAACAAATATTTAGTATGAAAGGCATAATTATTATTAGTACCTAACTGATGATGTATTATACTTTCCCTTTTTGCCACATTAAAGCAGTGATGCTTTTTAATTCACACTATATTCGTCTATTCAAGTTCATATATCATAGACCCTGTATGAAGGCTTCATTGTGCTGTTAATTGACTTGCCCGCACATGTCCCGCACTGAATGTGAGGTTAGACATTGATGGCCTTGTATTCAGATTGTTCATGATGTTCGAAGTCTTGCCTAACGTCTTACTAACCTAGTCATAACGTCGTCAGTTCAATTAGAACCTATGTTATAAATAAGCATATAGGGTTATTGATTACTCGACTAACCTCGTATTGATAGGACGTCTTTTCAGGTTAGGTTTTCACGTCGGATTTATTGAAAAAATCAAAGTATATCAAAATAGAACTAACATGAGAATTAACGAGGTCTCAATCTTCATTGACGTTTGAGTATTTAGCCATAAATACGCTGGCAGCAATCTATTTATACGGATATAAAAGTCATGGTTAATCATATTTTAATTTGATAAGTAAAGTGATGTAATAAAATGCGAAAAAACTTATAAAATATCTATTCGTGTATCAGACAAGTTGATTATAAAGTTAATTCGAAACCTTTCGCTAACCGCAGAATCAATTCTGAAACAAAAAAGAAGCAAAAAAAGTTACTTGAAAAATATACAATCTATGAACATAGCTGCAAATAATGTCTGCAAACGTCAAGGCTACCGTCTAGACAACAGACTGGCACCATTATTAATAATGTCATCGGATGTATACCATACTATAGGTACTAGAGTATATACCTACATAGAACAGGAATGTAATTATACAAAGGTCCGAATGTTTAATATGTGGTGGTGTAGGCAAATGGGCAAGGAATTCCAACCTATATCTATGTCTATACTAATACTAATAATATTATAAAGAGGAAAGATTTGATTGTTTGTTTGTATTGAATAGGCTCCGAAACTACTAGACAGATTTGAAAAATTCTTTCATCGTTGTGATGCTATACTAACCCCGGGTGACATAGGCTATTTTTTATCCCTGTATTCCCACGGGAACGGGAACTACGCGGGTGAAACCGCGAGGCGTCCGCTAGTATATTATAAAAAGGAAAGATTTGTATTTTTGTATGCAACGAATGAACTTAAAAAATACTAAACCGATTTCAAAAAATCTTTCACCGTTGGGAAGCTACACTATCCCCGGGTGATATAGGCTACTTTTTATCCCTGTAATCCTACGGGAACGGGAACTAAGCGGGTGTAACCACGAGGCATCCGCTAGTAGATAATAAAGTGACTTAAATGGGGCACGCAGAGCAGTGATATGTGTAGGTTTTGGCCAAAAGCTATATTTTACGCTACAATTTGGGCGCCATTGTCTCTGTCATCATCAAACTTTAAAAGTTCACTTTAAACACTTTTGACTGGCCTGTTGGTCTAGTGGCTATTGACCGTGACTGCTAAGCCAGAGGTCGTAGGTTCGATCTCCATCCAGGATAAAACTTGGTTTCATCACCCAGACACAGAATAAACCATGGTGCTCATCACATATAGTTTTTTTTGAGAATCACACAAATTTATCTATATTAAGTATGTATTTAAAAATATTTAAGTACTCGTACGTTTATTAGTTGTCTGGTTTCCATAGTACAAGTTCTGCTTAGTTTGGGATCAGATGTCGTTGTGTGAGTTGTCTTAAGATATTATTATTATAAAATAGTACAATATTTAAAGTTATTTTATTGACAAGATGCTCCAGGCAACAACGTAATGTCGTCCTATTTTTTGCACAAAATCCTTTATTCAGGAGCACTGAATTCTCAAGGTTGTTGTCTAGACAAGATTCAATTACATTTCGTGATCAGAAAAGTAGAGCACCTGGTACAAATCGGGGATAAATCGTTTATGATTTTTAAATTAAGCAGGAATAAGTTGGTTTGGCTTAAAAATTGATTCAATTATTTTAATAAAATCTCCCTCAGAACTAGCAAGTAAGCTTAGTTAGAGAGATTGCTAGTAATATGGCACCGACAATCCCAAATTGCTAGTTATATTTAAAACCATATCCCCGAATACTCAAAGGATACCTAACCTTGAGGCGTGCTCAAAAGTATTTATATCACTACTATATAAATGACATGAGAATTAATATCAACTCATGCCCACCAAACAGCCCGACACGGGCTGACAGTCCAAACAAGCCGACCAGCCCAGCAGCACATTCACGCACACTCACACGCTCGTGCTCGTTGAATGTTACTATGAACGCGAGCGTGTAAACCCACCATCAAGAATGAGTATCGGCTGATTGTCCGTTCCGAAAAACAACGCCAGACAAATACGCCGAAAGTGTAACCGCTATTATAAAAATTTTCCTATACGTTATAAGCCCATGATCATTAATATTGTACTTTCCTATCTATGAATTTTATCTAACATTTATTGTCACATACTATTATTACAATAGTCCAACATAATGTCTATGTAATATTTATCGTACGACATTGATAATGTTTTGCTATTAGCACCGATAATTGTTACATTATTGACTATACAAATATATAGTTATATTTTACGTTACCTATTATAAAACAAGTCACGACAAAACGGTTGAAAAAGTTATATATCAACCCATATGATGTCCCACTGCTGGGCACGGGTCTCCCCAGTAGAACCTACTTATTATAGATCCTGGGGGTATTTGCCATAATCGCCACGCTTGGCGAGCGGGTTGGCGATCGTAGTGGCTTTAAAGTACGCAGAGGATGCTACTGCCCGTCCTCCGGTGTGAAATCCCTCAGTCGCCTTGACGACAACCACGGGAAGAGATGGGGTGGTACTATTAATAATCCCAACTAATTTTTAATACGTGAAATGAACGTTTTGATGATTTGTTACTCAAAACCGTAATAATTACTCAAAGTATTTGAAGGTACGACTCGAACAGTGTGAAAAACACACAGATAAGTCAGATCATAAATTAAATACACAGCTATGGTGTACCGAAAGTCATGCGGATAGAGTCGCAAAAGAAAATAAAGACTGGTATAATTTTGGTGTCAACATTTACCAGTTTCAGCTATACTTGCCGTCAAACCGTTATCGATCACTGTTTTGACTGCCTCTGTGGCGCGGTGGGAGTGTGTCCGACTGCTACGCAAGAGGTCGTAGGTTCGATTCCCACACAGGACACCACTTTGTGTAATCCACAAATTGTTGGGTCTGGGTGTGCTTTGTATGTTTGTAAAGGCCCTCGCGACACAGGGCCTACTACAGGAATGGTCTTTAAAAAATATTGTCACGGGATGGAACGAAGTTCTTATCCATTTTTTTTATAATCGTCGCGACTCCACACTCTTCAATGCGAAATAGAAATAAGAAACGAAAATAACTGGCATGCTTTCTATAAGAGAGAGAGAGAGAGATAGACAGACAGAGAAACACGCGCACGCCGCACGTCGTCGTTGTCGTTACAACTTTTGGTCTTTTGAAATAACTTACAAAAAAAACGATTGTATACCGAAGGCTTGAACTCACAGCTACATAATTGTCACCAATACTGTGTACCGAATGTATGCCTCTAGACCAAATCTTGGTGACATCTTCGTCAAATTAGATGTTCATATCTTACGCGCACGCCGCACGGCTTACAACTATAGCAAAAAGTGTCGTTACAACTTTTGGTCTTAATTTTTTCAGTCTAGCCCCCTTTCGCAACGCGCGATGCGTTCCAAAAACCATTTCAATATTTTGAATTGTATGATGACAATATTAAAAATAAATCAAAATTTGATAAAATATATTAATTCAAAATCGTAGTTCAAGTTACTTCCCGGTTGGTATCTCTCAATTGTAAGTAGGTGGCATAAAGAGCCTAGTAGCAAAATGCCAAAAGCATTTTAAAATCTAAACCTATAACATTACATTCAACCTAGTTAGTGTGTGTCGAGACGGCGCCACCGATCAACTAAGTTCCTATTACAACGATGGTGACACTTGTGACGCCATAACCGATAATTGAAGCTTACGAGATCGTGCTGTGACCTTTCTAGAAGTCGACCTATTTAGCAGATGACTGATTTATAGAACAAGGTTTTATCAATGCTTATATATCATTGTCAGTCATACTACGTGGAGATGCATGTTTTTTTTTATATTCTGGTTGTACCCCACCTTCTTCACCTAAACATCTCTCCCACCCCCCTTCTCTCTGAAAAAAATTGTGGCAAACACAAGAGGGTGAAGCCAATGTTGCTATAGGTCATTATTTTTAAATAAAACTACATTATAAATGACATGTTAAAGATCTGAAGATAGATTCACATCATTCATTAGCTGTTGCTTTTATTTTATTTTTGTTAAAAAATTGTGGACAGCTTATATGAAGAGAATAATAAAAAAACAGAAATATACGTTTAATCATCTTGATACGTTCTGAAATAAATAATAAACTTTTTCAACTTTATTTAAAATACATTTCACAAACCTAAATGCAAACTTTTAATTGGTAAGCTTAACATAAACGCTCCTAAGCACATAAACAGTTCTCTGTAAAAATTCATATCCAACGGCAATAAATGTAATCCTCGTTACTCTGTCTGGCTTTTTATCACTGCTGACATTCATTTAAATTTTGTTAACCTTTAAAAATACCTAGATTTTCTGGCCTTTATTTAAAGAGAGCTCGTGTCACGCATAATTATAGCACTCTAGCTACATACAGTGTGTAAAAAAATTAAATATTGTAATAATAAAGTGATTGGCAAAAATGCCTACAATATTCCAACTTGCGACATCATAATTTATTAAAAATGCTCTCTGTAACGAAGGAATAACCAAAACCGTGATAGTTTTTAAACTAGCGGCAAGATGGCGCATGCGAGGACCCAACTCGCGTACAGGAAAATATAGAAAAAAATTAAGTCTAGTAACGTGATGATGAATCCCAATAGATGATTCGATTCCGGCCCCGGTTTAGTGTACGGAAGTCTTAGGTTCGATTCCTGGGTATGGACTTCAAATTTCTCTATGTAAATAAATGCAATTAATGTACATACAGTGTGATCCAGGACTGTCGTTTGGGGAGGCTTGCATTGTCGTTTGGGGGCTTGAACCAGATAGGGCCGTTGTCGCACCACTCACTCGTATGAATGGGTGAAAGGTGAATGATTTTGAATCCCTCTCGGGATCCACCACTGGTTTTTACGACACCCCAATAATTATTGAGTTTTAAATTAGGGAAAAATATTGCGTTTTAATGGTTTGACAGTTAGATAGGTGATTGGATTAAATACACAGTAAACACGGGTAAAGATATAATTCCCTAATACTCATTAATTAATTTAATACCATGTTGTTTGTGACAGAAGTGGTGATGATAGTTATAAGCGCTTGTCTATTATGTCTTAATATATTTTCTAAATTTGTATGGTTACCTATTTCTACGGGTTCTATTCTCAAAAACACCAACTTTTACCTATTTAGTTCAAGCTTTCAATAAGTTTTTACCAGAAGATGAATGACTTTAGCAAGACATCTGCAAGGAAATACAAGGCCTTTTTTTTAATAAATTCCAATGTAGTCTAGCGCAACTACTCTTGAGTATTCAATCACAGCCGTGACAGTTTACTAGTAAACCATTTACCATCCTTATCTAAAACATATCTAACAGAAACAGAATATTGCTTTTATTAAAATAATTCGGTGAATACTCGTATATCAAAAAGTGTAGATATAATATTTCTCGTAATACCTACCTACCTTCCCGCGTTTTGGTACATGTTAACATTGATTTCATTTTACCTAATAGGTAAACTTGACCTCTCTGATTTTCACGATAAAGTTACAAGGGTAGAACAGTTTTACCTTTGTACATGATCTTTGAAAGGATAAGTAGGTAGAAGGCGTAACATATGGCTCAAATATCAACGGGTTTTTTATGTACTTATGATATAGATTTAGAAGGTATTATTCTCTCGCTCAAGATCATACATTCGATACCCACACACATTGCTCGATCGATAAGAGGTGAAGAAAAAAGGTTCTCTCGAGATGCCCACGACTTGAAAAACACAGTGTGGGCCGACCTCCTACATGGGACCTTATTCACTATGCTTTTTTTTTTATTCCGCGGCAAACCCGCGCGAATTAGCGCATGCGCGGTGCGCTCAAAGATGTCCGCGCGCATGCGCGATGTGTTTCTAAGCGCAGCTTTCTATATACCATAATGGTATGGACAAGATTTTGACAGTAAAAAGCACGGGCTTGACGTGAAAACAAATAAAAAGATAGTGAATAAGGACCCAGATGGCCAACGAACTGATCAAAGCAGCCGTGAACAAATGAATGATTGTGGCTCTGTAAGTGAAAACGGCTGAAGGAGGCCTTAATTCGCATAACGACATAGAAATCGTAGTGTGTTCCGACCACCCACCAGATGACCAACGATCTGATCAAACCAGTGGGGAACAAATGAATGATTGTGTCCCAGGATCATCTTGAGTGAAAACAGATAAAGGAGGCCTTAAGCCAAACAATGGACGTCCGTAGGCTTACTTATCGTAATCTTTTCTAAAATAACTATTGACCAGGTAGATAATAATTTATCTATTCGTTCTGACCATCTCTGGATAACAATTAAACATATAGACCTATGATATAGAATTGAAAATTTATATTGTTAAATCAATGGACTTTATTTAGAGTTTAACAAAAATTAAAGTAAAAAATCTTAATCTTAACAGACATCAAAAGTAATCAAAAAACCGGCCAAATGCGTAAAGTCACGTCTTACATAAAAACGCCGAAGAAAATATGTTTTAGTAGGAATCTTGTTATAGCGGTAATAATGGCGTGCGTTCTGTGAGAATTTAAAGTAGCTTCCTATATCGATTCAAAAGATACAACACTGTGGCACAAGGACAAATAGAAGGCCAGACAGCTAACTATCAGGAATAGAGCTACTTTGCAACCCTTTGAATACCTTTGGAACCCTAAAAATAATCTGCCAATTGATTACCAATTCGTGAAGTTGATCAAACAAAAATGCCCCCGAGTTACAAGTCTTCCTGTAATTATTTCACACGAAATACATTCTCTTTGAACGGTTAATTTATTCGTAACGTATACATATTTACATAACAAAAGGTTCTCATGTAAACAATATGGTAACGTCAGAGGAATTCCTTTGCGCCAAAAAGCTTTTATGATACAACATCGCTGAAGTTTGTGTAATCTCAAGTATTAGAGAACGCGTATAAGTTTCTTCTCGTTTGTGTAAAGTTTAGTGCCTGATAAGTACAGTTTAACGTGGTATTCATTTACACAATAATGTGATATTATACTTACTATACTTAGAAGTTGGTCTGAATTTAGAAAATATATAGGTGAGAAATCGGCTTGCGAAATTCAACTACCGATTGAATTCTCTTAATCGGAGAACTTATTAGATCAGCATAATTTTATCATAATACTGGCCTGTTGGTCTAGTGGTAAGTGACCCTGACTGCTAAGCCGGAGGTTTAAGGTCAAAGTTTAGTTTTTATTAAAAAAAACAAACATCTATGCCTTTTGCTTTTTATTAAATTAAAAGGTGAGTGCTACATTTAAATTATTATTAAAATAGTAATACCCGACTACGATGAACAATATTTTCTGTCATAGTAGCACTGTAGTTTCGAATTAGTTTTTTAAAGACACTTCGTTTTGTTTCGTGTATCCCAAACAATAATGTCGTAATTTTACGTAATAAAATCACTAAACCAACGCAATCATCGAGTAATTCAGCCTTCAATGAAAGTACTAGAATCATCCGTCTCTTTTTACATCTCTAAGCTGGCCTCGATGTTATACCCTCCCTAAGTTAAAATATGACGTCAGATCTAAATATATGCGTACATCAGACGTAGGGCATATTCCCCCGTCAATATGTCACTACGTTTCATGCATATAAAATGTACTAGCTGCTAAGAATCTCATTGTGTGCCAGTATCTAGCCCTGCCAGTCTTAATCCGAAACCGAGACGATATACTTTACTTCATATTTTATGAACCACTCGAGCTATGAGGTAGGTCCCACGTCAATGTTGGTAAACATAATAAAGGTGAAGAGATTTTGCATTTTTAGTAGTAGTTTAGATTGATGGGTTGTTTGAATGTCTAGTATTTTCTTTGAAGTTGAAGATAGTATTTTGAAGTATGTCTGAGACAGATATTATGGTATTTTCGAATTTATGTTTAGTACAAAACTGCAGGCAAAAACGTAAGCAAGACAATAAGATAACCACTGCTACGTATATGTTGTCTCGATGAAGCAAGGTTAACGTACTAACAATACAATTAAATCACAAAAGTTTATGAGAAACTTTGTACAAAGCTTGTCTTAAATAATAGACAATACTAAATAATCCATTTATTAGGTATCTTCAACGTTTTCCACATGAATTCCAATATACTGTGTAATAACGAAATAAAAAATCTGTAAGTGTAACATTTTATATAAATCTGTCAATATTTCGAAAGCGGTTATAAAATAAACATCAAAGCTATGACAATTTTAATAATTAAACCAAGTTTTTGACTGGCCTGTTGTCTAGTGGTTAGTAACACTGACTGCTAAGCCGGAGATCATGGGTTCGATCCCCACCCAGGATAAAACTTTGTGTGATGAGCACGATGGTTTATTCTGCGTTTGGGTGTAGTTATCTATATTAAGTATGTATTTAAAAATATATAAGTATATTTATCAGTTGTCTGGTTACCATAGTACAGGCTGTGCCTAGTTTGAGATCAGATGACGTTCTGTGAGTTGTACCAAGATAATATATTATATATTATTATGAAGTACTTATAAAAATACACTCTGAAAACAAATATTCCTAATGAAAGCGTCAGACACGCAACATTTGCCTAAAACCCACGTCTTTAAACCTACACAGAAAACCCGAGAAAAATAACAGATATACTCTGTTATTTTTTAAATATATTTTGGTATATGGTACATGGCACAATGTCATGTTTTTATACTAGGGTGAATTTAACATAAACTTATTGAGTATTTTAATCATTTTATTAAATTTATAACATACAATATGTAATTTAGGCTACTAGATGCTTGGTGAGATTGTTTCTCCTTGATTAAACCTTTTTATTATGACTAGTAAGTAGGTAGCTGCTTTTATATGAATGAACAGTTATTACTTCTGTGCAGTACACAGGGACATCATTAATCATTAGATCGATTAAATTACAATTTCGAAATCGATATCACTAGGGTTAGTGATATTGATATCGGAATCGAAATTTCAAATCAAAATTTACCGCTTCTGATGTTATTAAAATTCTTATAACGGAGTTTGTTTCTTAAGAATACTTTCGGAGTTAACCGAGCTTTGCTTGGTGTTTTAAGGTTTTTTGTTGTTTTGGATGTTAATGACCTGGTCGCTTGGACTTTTAAGTCGCGTCTTATTTTATTTTAAAAAACACTGCATTTGACCTCGTAGAGTATATTTCTTCGGTAATTTAACACGATCAACGCGGAGCTGTAAAAATAGCGACACGTTAGTTTGCCGTTATTTTTACAACTCGGTATTATAAGGTAGATAATGGAAACAATGCGAATATGAGAACCTAGAGAGCAACCAAAAACTAAAAAAAATATCTTTCATCAAAGTCGCTACCAAAACTCTATGTATAAAGAAAGTTGGATAAAAATCATGAAATAGAGCCATTTCCAAGAAGATTCGTATAATGTATTAACAAGAATTGCTCATCTAAATATATAAGGAGTAATACCTGGAACCGAACAGCGGTGGGATGATAAATTAAAATACAGTAATGAGACTCCTTTAAGCATTTTCTTTGTCGCCTCCCACATAGACATTTAAAAAGTCAATATAGAAGGGAAACCTTAGACGTCATTCGGGATTATTTCCCGCCTACATTCACCCTAAGGCATCGAGTAGGTAGGTAAGACTTTCTGAGACTTCTGAGTCATCGTTTGAATTAATTCAATGCTTTGTTCCCACTCAATGGGTGATTCAACCTTTTGTTTGGCGTGAGGCGGCAGTTGCATTATAATCTATGCAGTTTTGTCATATGTACAAGATTAGTTGATCAACATGTGTGGATAGTTGTTCAGTTAAATTATTGTTATTGCATATGCGTACCTACTAGATTAAGTACTCAATTCGTCTGCTTCATGTTATTTTTAGTTATAGGTATTCTATTATACTACTCTCAGCATGTCTTACTGCACATTTGTAATGTCTCTATCACAGTCTGAGACAATTGGGCCTCTGCCCAATTTTCTTACCAATTATATATTGAAACGAACAATACATTGATGATATTCTGTAAAGTCGGTTTACAGGCGATAATTTTACGTGATAATGTCATAAGAAAACATTTATGACATTGTAATAAAGAACCATGTGTGATAACTTTTTTTCCATTTGTATCGCATATCGCTGCAATCGCCAAAACATTGATAACATTGTAATAAACAACCATGCCTGAAGCAGCTTTAGTGGACCGCATAAGCGCGCATGAGCTCGACGGCTACAATACTTCGGCCTATCAGCTTGTTTAGCAACCAGTCAATACCGTGACTTTTTTAGACACTTTTTCGTGAGTGCAGCCGATCATCGATTTATAAGACGTCATCACGTCAAAAACCATGAAGACACACAATAACACTTAAATAATATTTACTTACAAAAATTATCATGCAAACTTTGACACTAAAACCTCCACGCTTCAGGCCGAAATTTTTAAGCGGGAAATATTCGCAAGTCTCCTAATATCCAGAGGTGCTATTAAAGGCACTTCACTTCAGTACCACGTACATGCCATTAGAAACTTTTCCACCATATTACGTACTACGTTTTCGCCTGACGCAAATTGAGGCTACTTTAGGGCTTTTAAAGGATTGAATTTTCTTGTTTGCTGAAAATTTTAGACCTTATTATTATTGTTAGAGTACCTTTCTTCTTCTTAACTCTATGTTTCTGTACCTATAATAGTAAAACTAAACCATACACTGATCATCATAGCCTAACAGGATTTAGCTTAGCTAACTTAGTAACTAATAACCGGCTGCTCGTGGCTTCTTTACGTTACACCAATTGAATTAGTATTATCAATTTTGAAAAATATATAATATTTGCGTAAAAAAGATGCAAACAAGACGCACTACATATGTAATAGTGTCGAAAGCTCAATACTAGTTTCATCGAGATTCAGTACCTCCAATTTTTTGGTTGGGTTCCGACTTGGGTTGTTTTTTATTTTTTAATTTAATTTTAATACTTTTTAGTGGTTGTACGATGTAACCGATGTCACAACTAAGATTTATCACAGCTATTGCCAAGTATTGAAAATTGAAAAAAAGAATGGTTACTACATTTTTGAAATGCTTACGATGTGCCCTTTCATTTGATACCTATGTTGCAGTATTCGAAATATTTTTTTTCATACCTCTTGTTTTTGGCATCTCAGAGTCGCCATGTCTTTTTTTTCAAACGTCACTTATCTAAGAACACTTGAGCGTTCGAGATAAATCTAATGATGTCTTACGCCTGGTGTCAATAATCTAACTATCGATGGATTTGGCTACTAGAGGTATATATTTGACATAAGCTCCATACAAAATATGTCAAAATTCTCCAGTAACCTCTAGTAGCTAAATCCGTCGATAGGTAGATTATTGAGACTGGCCTTTAGTTGCTTAAATCTGTCTTGTGGTTTGAAAGTTATGAGATTCTAAAGAATCTCTGTCATCTCCTCTCTCAAACATCTCTGCATCACATTTTACAGCCATCGCTAACTGCTTATGACTTTTTTACTCAACTTGTAACTTCTAAATGAACTTCAAACGCCAAAACTTTTTAAAATATCAAAAAACTTGTAAACCGTTACTATAATTAATCTCTTAGAACTTATTTTCCTCTCGGGGAAGCTGTAAAGTAAAATGATAGCTCAGTCTTTATCAATAAAGGTCAAGTTAGCTCGTACACTGTCACAGCTCATTAAGGCGGGCCACACGTCACTTCAGACCGCCACGCCTACTTAAGGCCCACACGCACTTGGGACGGATTTAATGAAACGAGAATCATCTCAATTCACACATGAGAACACTAATGAAATTGGTAGTTATGTGTATTAAATTATTATAACGTTTGGGTGTGTTCTGTGGCTCAATTTGTATCTGTACTAATATTATAAAGCGGAAGAGTTTGTTTGTTTGTTTGTTTAAACGCGCTAATCTCAGGAACTACTGGTCCGATTTGAATAATTATTTTTTTTGTTGGATAGCCCATTTATCGAGGAAGGCTATAGGCTATATAACATCGCGCTACGACTAATAGGAGCGGAGCAGCGACGAGAAATGTTGCAAAAACGGGGAAAAATTACGCATACGAAGTTGCGCGGGACAGCTAGTTAATAATAATTTCCTAACCGATTCCAGTTATGACTAATCTCAACAGAAATTAGCTATTATACTTAATACATAATTAATATCTTGGGACAACTCACACAGCGCCATTTGATCCTTAGCTAGGCAACCATACTACCAACTGATAAACATACTTATATATTTCTAAATATAATTATACATGTTATAGATAATACATAAAATTAATTATACTCAGACACAGAAAAATCCATCATGCCCAAAACAGGATCACTAATCATATATAACCAAACCTGAAATTTTGCTTATAGAATCTTATTTAATGAATTGTAGATATAAGGGATTCTCTATGCAAAATTCTAGGTTTGATAAAGTACCTACATACAGATAGTTATCCTTAAACTAATAGTGCGTAAGTATTTTATATATTAATTGCGCAGACACTCTACTCTCATAGTAGAACCGAAATTCAACACTACCGGAGATTAAGTACATGACTGACGGTTTCAAATGCTCTCTGTCTAGGAGAATTGGAACATTTTTCAAAGTTCAGTCACTTAACAGTCAACCCACAATGGTTGCTTAGTCTCGGAGATCTCTCTCTCTCTCTCTCTCTCTCTCTCTCTCTCTCTCTCTCTCGATCAGCTCGTCGCCATCATTAATTGATAAATAATTTATTTTCAAGCAGAAAATGAACAGTCTATAGTAAAACAAATATCACTAAAGAAGAAGAAACTACTACCTCTGTATGCCGCTTACATTACATTTTTTTTTTATAAAAAGACGACTCCCGCAGTACAAGTAAGGTAAGGTACAAGCCCTTGTATCGCGGGGGACTTTACAAACATACAAGTCATGTACACAAAGTACATCTAGATCCGGAACAACAATTTGTGGATCACACAAAGTGGTGTCCCGTGTGGGAATCGAACCCTCTTGCGTAGCAGTCGGATACACTCCTACCGCGCCATAGAGGCAGTCAATTAGTCACATACTCACAGCAATATCGTATCTTTTAGATACCTTATCTAAAAAACTTAAAATTTTTTGGTTTTACGTATCATGTAATAATGGTTAACTTGTATACTAGTAACTATAAAATAGTAAAAAAATACTGTAGCATTCATGAACCGCTGTGAAAATAAATCAAAGTAGCTAAACGCTTGTTTGCTTAATTAAAAACGAAAGCGATTAATTACTGCATACGCGAAATCACCCTCTTAATTGGTTGATAAATGATCCGCACGACGAAGTTGTTAAGCGTTTATACCGACAGCCGTATAAAACAATATAAAAGGACTGGAGGGAAAAACTAATTATTTCGCACAAAAAATACTCTGCTGGACATGGGTCTCCCCATTAGAAGCTACTTATTATAGATCCTGGGGGTGATCGCCATAATCGCTGGATCGCAGTAAGGCTTTAAAGTACGCAGAGGACGCTGCTGCCCATCCTCTGGTGGGAAATCTCTTAGTCGCCTTGATGACACTTACGGGAAAAGATGGGGTACTATTCAAAATTCAAAAAATTCAAAATTCTTTATTCACTTAGGATGCAAAACAACTCTTGTATTACGTCGGGATTCTACATGTACATGTAATGCCAAATTCGCAAACAATAGGTAAAGCCGGAGAAAAGAACCTGGCAATAAAAACTCGCGACCACTCTTTTCAAATTGCCAATTTTACAATGTTGAATGTTTATAAACTTGATATGGGGGTAAGGTGCTGCGACTAATATACTATACACCATGTTAAGGACTTCTTAAGCTGACACATTAAAAATACACCATATCAGAACAAAATCGCGATTTATCAAACAACATTTTTATGCTCACATTCTCCTTTTAAATTACATTTAATAATCGTAAATAATGTTGTAAATTAACAGCTTAATTTGTTCCTTCTCGGGTCGTAAAAAATATCTACTAGTGTTACAAAGTCATTAAACAAGTTTAATTAAGTTCGTGTTTTTTCTTCGCTTATTTATTAGTTTGTCTTGATGTGCGTGTACTAAGTTGGCTTTTGCATAGAAAGCCACATAAACCTCGGCGTAATATCGGTAAGTGAGACTTTATGTAGTACTCAGTGAAACTGTACGTATATAAAGATCTGAGGAACAAAACGCTTCGTCTTAAAGTACAATAGTCCTCCCGGTCTGACGCCCACCCCTCCCCGGCGCTCCTCTCCGAGCTGTCTCTGTGAGCGGCGCCTAATGAGAAGCGTTGAAACCTAAAATTTGGTGCCAACTCGAACTCTGAAGTGCTCTAGACGGTCGAGAGCTGAAACGTCGACAACTGGAGCAAAGGCTTTATCGTCCAGCCAAACGAAAATAAGCGTTATCTCATTGCAATAAAAATGAAGTTGAATGTAGTAAATAAATTTATCGGTCTCAAGTGGCAAGTGGTATTGATAGAATTTTTACAGTTCTATTTTTAAGAGCTTTTGTCGGCTGCCATCTGATTTTTCACTTAGTATCGATTTTTAACATATATTTGGTCACGTGATGTTTAGATAGTAACTCTTTTATAATAAAGTATACATAAAACCCTTGTATTTGACTGTTTGTCTTTCATGTCCTGTGTATATATGCATTAGTAAGAAAATCGATCGAGGTCACATAGACACTATTTCTAAATAACGTGACAAGTAATTCAACATGATTTATATGTTTTTGATCGTATACTCCCCCTTACTAATATTACAGTATTCGATGGTATTTGTGTATTTTTTGTGTAACTTTAGATAGGTACTTGATTCTAAGTTGAACCAATTCCAGTTATGTGATTTCAATGTAGAGTTTTAATTTTATTTGTTATTTATTTATAAGCAATTTAGGTTTACATAAATTGTTTTTTTTTTTTAATAAATTAATCCAAACGTTTAAAAGTAATGTAAAACTTCTGAAGACACCTATATTTTTTTGTAAAGATAGTTTTTTAGTCCCATCTCTTCCTGTGGGTGTCGCCAAGGCGACTAATGGACGTCACACCGGAGGAGCAGCGTCCTCTGCGTACTTTATAGCCTAACTGCGATCGACAACCCACTGGGCAACCGTTGGCGATAATTAAAATTACCCCCTGAATCTACAATAAGTAGGATCTACTAGGGAGACCCGTGCCCAGCAGTAGGACAACAAATGTGTTGAAATGTATATGTAAGTTTTTTTATAATTTAACAAAATAAAAGTAGAAACCAATTCACTGCGAAAATAATACAAAAAACATCAAAAAGTATGTCACACAAAAAAAAACAAGAAAAAGCCCCTTTATTGGCAAACAATGAGATTCATTAAATAACAAATACTTTGTGTTGTTAACAAAGGCTTTTGCAGGAAATTTACCAATATTCTGAGCCTTATGAAGCCGCAAAAAATAATCTGTACAAAGTTACCGGCACACTTTATAACTGTAAAATATTTTGAAGCAAAAAAAATCAAAGTAAATCATTATCTGAAGGCAAATTAATTAGCTTATATCAAAGGAATGTTTAACAAAGAAAACATTTTAGAGCCTTATTAACATTTTATACGTTGCTGTAGGAACTAATTTTTCAACGTAGCTCGTTACAATAGCGCTACGAGAATATTCGTAGCATGTAGCTCCGTAGACTTTTATTATTAATTTTGCTTTAATGGCTTCTAAATAGTTTTTACAATATTTAAATAAATAGACAATACAACAGTTTATAATGAGGTTCTTACTACAAGCTATTATATTATTATTGTTATGAAAAATTTAAGAATAACACAATAAAACGTATTTTAAAACCAATATTTTTACATTACATTTACATTAGTCAATTGTCAAGTTTTTTTTTATTGATGAAATAAGTAGATATTATTTAAGTGCATTTTTTTTATAATAAATTTATTTATTTTCATAAATAATACAATATATACAAGATATTTACAAATTACTTTAAATTTTAAATATAATAATATGTAATAATATTCATATTTATACCATATTCTTTTGAATCATAATCGCTTCTATGTTAATTTCGATTAGAATACAGTAAGTGTTTTAATTCTTAGTACATCCTATAAATAATAAAACAACAAATCGAATCGAAGCACTACAGTTGTTGGTAAAAACAAATAATTACACGTACATTTCAACGTAATATACCAAACCAGTAATTATAGCATAGACGAAATGTTACACAATCTGACTGAATATAAACAGAACGAAATATGTAATGGCATAATAATTGTATTAGGTTTTCCTATCTACGATTGATCAGTAATTTTTTTTAAAGGTTCGAATCAAAGTGGATTGTGTAATAAATGTTTTGGAAGGGAATATCATCTGTCATCGTTATCACCAGTGTTATAAACAAATTGTCCTTAATGACAATTATACAAAAAAATGTAAATAATAATAAATTACTTAGAAAGTATCCCGTAAGGGTTACTTTGTATACTCAACAATTATTTATCAGTTGGGTGTACTTTGTACACGTTTGCAATATATGTTCGTAAATTTTCGTGATTTGTACACATTATAGAATTTTATAAGCTACGGGTCTTAATCGACGTTTCGACCGTATTGCACTGACGGCCGTTGCAATACGGTCGAAACTTCGATTAAGACCCGTAGCTTATAAAATTCTATAATTTGTACACGTTAATTATATGTTTTAAAATCCCCCTCAATACAGGGCTTTTACTTTTAATCTACACTAATATTATAAAGCTGAAGAGTTTGTTTGTTTGTTTGAAAGCGATAATCTCAAGAACTACTGGTCCGAATTGAAAAATTACTTCGTCTGCGTAAGTTTTTCCTATTTTTGCAACATTTTTCATTGCTTTTCAGCTCCTATTGGTTGGCGTTATGTTATACAGCCTATACCCTTTCTCAATAATTGGGCTATCCGGCAGTAAAAGAATTTTTCAATTTGGACCAGTAATTCCTGAGGTGATCGCATTCAAACAAACAAACTCTTCAGCTTTATAATATTAGTAAAGATATCCTTTGATCTCTGCAATCTCTAGTCTTACAGAGTACCCTTGAAGTTACTAAGAGTTTAAGTTTCAGCCATAACAGCCAATTATTGTTTTATCAATAAACACGATGACATTGAATATAATAATGTATCAAAGCCTTATACTTTGACATACCCAATTATTTTGTCCCAAATATCAACTCGAAGCCCATATGGCAGGCAGCCAACGATAAAGGTCTGGAAAAGCTAAACCTTCTAAAAATATAGGTAATAAGGTCTTCTCCAATATTTATTGCCAATACAACAAATATAACCTACAGCCAAATACTTTCAGAGAGTTCATTGACCATATCTCCATCTGATTATCGAGTCTATTTGGTAGGAATAAACTTTGACTAGACTTATTGTAATGTTTAGTCTGGTTGTACATTTAAAGAATTTCTGTGTTCTTAATTTGATCGAAATCTAGGCAAAAACTTGCATTTAATTGCGAACAAAATGCTATTGAACAACTATGATCACTTTGATCTTCGTAAATAACCAAAATGTTTTACTTTAAAGAGTGTTGAGAATATTTTACCAGAGAATATTTTCCGTTTTCTTGTCAAAATCTTGTTATAAACAAGATTTTGACAAGAAAACGGAAATAAAGAAAAGAAAATCAATACCATATAGACCTCGGAAAAATAAATGTCTACGAATCAATACCAACGTCCAGCTTATAAGCCCAAAAGCCAGTTTTTTTTTGGTTTTTGGTGTCCTGAAATACAGGCTTCAAGCCTAGTTTAGGCACCAGTCTCCCACAATATTAAAATAGTAATTATTGTATACCTACATAAATATTATAAAATAATACCATTGTGGCAAGAGAATAAAATTTATTATTATTATTATTAGTTTGCACGGTTAAAGTAGCTATTATTAGTAAATTAATTAATGTAACTCTCCTCACATTAAACGGTCTATAACTTTAAAACATTCCTTAAAAGAATTGGACTCATTCTTAAATTTACCTCAAAATACTTAATTGTTCTCAAAACCTGCTGAAATTGCTCTATCTGGAATTGATTTATAGTGACGTCATTGGCTGCAATATCGTTTGCCATGACGACAAACATGCGTTCTCTTTATCACATCGTTCCGCTAAGCCTTTTAAAGCACTTCACTCGGCGGTCGTTATCGGATCAATGGCGCTGACAAATCCTTTTTTTAGCACGCGTCAGTAGTGACATGGCGATTTTTGCAACTTCGATAACTGTTATCAGCTCCAGATATTGTAAGTTGATTTGAAAATTGACTCACATGATCGTTTTGTCAATGTTCATTGTTATAATAACTTTTGCATTTTGTTGCTGAGAACTTTACAAACATACAATTAACGGAAACAAAGTACCTATGAATGTCACAATAATGTTGTCAAGTGTGCAAACTGAATCCATAACCTATTTTTCTCAAGAGAATGTACTCTAATACTGAACCACCTTCAAAACTCAAACTACAACAAAAAATCCACCCGCACACCAATTTTTTTGTTTTTGAATAGACAATCTTAGGTACTTACATGTCATCAAGTTAATAAAATCAATCATTATGAAAATCGTTTAACAGCTAATTAATTTATCAGAGCTTAGCGTTTTAATTAATTTCATTTGATAAAGGCTTCTAAAGTTCTTCATAACCCTTAACCTTCTTATTACAAATTCCTTCTCTATTGGATTATATCAGAATTTATGTGTTTGAAGTCCTAAAAACTCTTAGGTGACTCAAGCAAATATTCATATTTTACGGTATTTGGTTTGCTTTCAAAAATATTTTATACTAGCGGACGCCTCACGGTTTCACCCGCGTAGTTCCCGTTTCCGTAGGAATACAGGGATAAAAAATAGCCTATGTCACCCGGGGTTAGTGTAGCTTCACAACGATGAAAGAATTTTTCAAATCCGTCTAGTAGTTTCGGAGCCTATTCAATACAAACAAACAATCAAACAAATAATCAAATATTTCCTCTTTATAATATTATTAGTATTAGTATAGATGAATAATCAAAACAAAGTACGTCATCTCTATACCATCTCTATACCAAGTTATTGGCAGAATCATCTCAATTGTAATAATCTTAGGTTATATATATATATATATTATGTATGTATGTGTTATAGGTATAATATGTGTGTATGTGTTAAATATATATATATATACACTTCCACCGCACTACAGAGGCAGTCAGTGATATTTATATGTATGGTTTTATTTTTATACTTATGTAATTATTTTTTTACCCACTTTCATACTTACTAACACTTTGTAATTAGGAAGTAAAGTCGATTAAGCACCTACTTTATACTGCTCTCTGCATCACTCGAAGGTTGACTGGTAGATAAGGCCTAAGGCATTAAGTCAGTCATTGTATAAATGTTGTGTGCATGAAGTTAAATAAATAAATACAAATAAAACAGGGTCTTCAGTTAGTTATTCTTCGGTACAAAAAACTCATAAACCCATCTAAGGCCGACATAATAAAATCAGTTTCATCCGGTTTCTAACTATAAGTTCCCGACTTTTGGGAGTAGGGCCATAAAATTCATAATGTTTGACCGTTACTTACAGAGGCCTATAAAAATATTTTCCCTCTGCACTCTTCCTTATATGAAGGTTGAATGTCCCGAATTCGTAAATGTTCTTTTATTTCTGGTTATCTCAAACGTGGGTTGAAGACTGATTAGGAGAGTTTCAAGTATGGTATAAATAAAATATTTTTTTAGGGTTTATAACTAAAATGGCACGGAACCCTTAAAGTTTCGCCATGTCCGTCCGCAGCTTAGCTCAGAGACTGTTATTGGGGGGGGGGGACTACTGAACCCTACATTGTGAGTGGCGAGACATGCACTTGCCCGGTTTTCTACAATCTTAATAGAAGAAGTATAACGGCCTCTGTCTTGCAGTGGAATGTTATAGGCTCAAAGTAATAATACAAACAAGTAATCAATCCCTTAATGGCTTCTTTAAGAGAGGCAACTGTACGTAGTTGATAAATGCCTACAAGGCTTCAAACCCTTAACGCTAACAAATGAAGCCTCAAGCAAACACTAGTCTATCTAATAATTGACACCTTTCCTTCTAACCCTTTAATGAAGTGGCACCCGTACAGCAGTATTAAGTTCTCAACATAATTACTATGTAAATCAACCCTAAACTGTCTAAAGCATTTCATTATCAAGTTTCGTCTACAAATAGTTTGTCAAGTAGTCTGTACAACCCATGAAAGTTAGTTAGTTATTTCAAACAGTATTTTGATTATCGTTAAGGCTTAAAGCCAACCACTTGCGGTCAATGATTGAAAAAGGTACTTAAAATTTTCCAACATAACAGCAGAATGAACCAAATTCTTTAGCAAATGCCAGTGAAATAGTCCGTAGGTTGCAAACCTTACTCTATTACTCAGTACTAAGACTAGTTGAGTCCGACTCACTTGGCTGATATATTTATTTTTAATGCGTTCGGTTAATATTAATAACAAAAAAATGTTTACACGTTTCAAGCTCGATATCCACGTCGATGATTTATCGACCGTTTAGGCTGAAATCTTTGCGTTTTATAGAGAAAAATACATTTTGAACTGAACTCAAGGTATACACGGTACACAGTCGAGAAAATAATATACCGTAGCTTCGTACCCTATCATTTATAACTTGAAAACTGTCTACTACTCTGTCTACTAAACCGTAATCGGCAATCCGTAAATTCCTTTATTCGCTTCATAGCAGATTTACTTTGACATAAATCGATTTAATTGTAGTCAGTCACAGATGAGTTTCAATTATTTTGGATGGACAGACCCTTACCCGTTCCTAGAGCACAATCTAGATAGGTAGGTAACTGATAGTTGGCTTCCTACAACGAGCGAAAACTGGCTCACGCAAACATAGATGCAAACGTAAGGAGATCTCGGTCAAACTTGGTCAAATCGTCAACCAAGACGGTGCACGTCTATGTGTTCGTGGATTTTTTATTGAGCTATGTGTCGACCTGGAACTATATATTTTATTCCTAGAGCATACGACCATCTCTTTGTAAGTGCTATGAATATGGTGAAGGAGAACGTACCGAGTTGTTTGAATGTAAAACGCGAAGGGTATTGTCGTGACTTCGTAAGTGAAAAAGTAATGTATACTGTAATAATAATAATAATAATAATAATAAATTTATTAAGTAAAAATCCTTTACAAAAAATGATATACAACAATTAGGCAGTAAATACATTATAATATCAAAGTGTATGATAACATTTTAGGACAACTCCTACACGGTCATCTGATCCCAAACTAGGCAGAGCCTGTACTATGGCAACCAGACAACTGATAAACATACTTATAAAATAGCAGTATACATATTTTTGAAATATAATTATAAATAAAAGTATTTTATACAGCTTTAAAGACACAGAAATATCTTAATTCTTAAAAATAAAATTACAATAGGTATTACAAATAGGGATAAGTCTAATTATTTGCAATTAGCTATACCCTGAACTAGGTCACAGATAATATAGTACTATACTAATAACAAGGATAAACATAAACCTGTATCTCAGGTGTTTACTATAAACTTAAAGGAAGCAATGTTTCTAAATCGCTTAATATCTACTTAACTACATATTTTCATAAACAGTAAAAGTAAATGAATTTAAATAAAATGTCATATTACTCTATACCTATTCTATTACACTAAAAATATTTGCATCGTTTGAACTGTAAATGAGGGCAAAAATTGTTACATTACGAATGTGAGTTTCAAGGTTTTAATAATGCAGCGCTTACAATTATTTCTAGGTCAAGATGATTTTTATTAATTAGTAACAAAAGATATGGATGGTTTATATGATTTTTAATTTGTAATGATATCAAAGGAATAAGTTAGCCAATATAGATAGTGTTTATGTGCTTACTAAAAATAGTTAATTCTAGGCGGTTGATGATAAAACTAACGTATGATGTAAAAACAAAAAAACAAACACTTATTACCTACTAGTTTATCTGCTAAATGATATGTATAAAAAGCGGCGATCTAGGCGCCCTCATAATCAACTGAGTTGATATACCTGTACTCCGCAGCTTTTTTAGCAGGGCACTCAGCATCACCCGTTTTATGGGTGTGAGGCTTGCCGAACCGTCGGCATGTCGCGCATTTCGGCGAGTCTGCTTTCATGATGCATTCCGTCATCGAGTGGCCATTTTCCCCGCAATGTCCGCACGTTGGGGTAGTTTCTCTGCAAGATTTAGCCGCATGGCCATATTGGTGACAGTTGTAACATCTTGTTACTATCGTGAAATCTCTGACAGGGCAGGAAGTCCAGTTAATAAATAATCTGCCTTGCGAAACTAATATTTTTCTAACTTGTGCTGGGACTTCAATTATGAAGTTACAGGTCGAGGCGCCTTTTTTTCCAGATTTGTGGCTAAGTTTTGTAGAGGACAAAAACATATCAATGGACACTGAAGGTACTTTCTCGGCTATGTTTTGTTCGTATATATATGTAAAGAACTCCTTCTCCGACAAAGAAGCTGGCACTCCAATAACAATAACTCGTGGGTTGCGCTTGTGTGGGTCGCGCGGCGGTAAGGCCGGAAGAGGACAACTGTACTGCCTGTTTGAGTTTTTCAGCGTCGTCCTTTGATTCGGTGCTAATAATTACACCTCCTTTCGTCGTTTTTCTTACACCTCGAACATGTAACTTCATTTGGTCAGGCCTAATTATTGATTGCACAAGCGACTTTGTTTCATCACTAGATTTTTGCTTGTCCTGTGGATAGATGGCAACAGTGCTTAAGTTGTTTGGGCGAACTATAGTATTAGACTTCTTTTTCACGATATCTGCAAACGAAGTATTTCCAGAACAAGACTCCTCAATAGTCTTCTTAAGCACCGTGATGTGCTCCGATAGACTGCTTTTTTCTTTAAGTTCTTTGATAATGGTAGAGGCCTCAATCATTTTTTGTTTCAGCGACTGATATATTACTGCCATTTGCGATGCGTTGTATTGGACTTTTCGGCACAGATTCGATATCTTCATTTTTTGTTCGCTATTTAGTTTTCCATCAGAAGCAATCGAGCATACTTCGCCCAATTGTTGGTCGGTAGCAGACATCCACTTCTGGATATCGGGCGTGGACACGAGATCGAACGAGAAACCCGACGATTCCTGGGCTGGGCTTTGCGCCTTCATCGGAGACTGGGGGGGCTGGGCACTCCCGGTCAGTTTAGCAGGTTTGTTATCCATATTGAGTAACAACTATTAAAATACTTTTCATATTAAGCGCGCAAACTGTGAGTTGTTACTGTGTATAAATTGTTTTATACTTCTACTTTCTTACGTAGACTGGAATCGAGCTTTTTGCCACTTTGAACTTTATCTCAATATAACCCTGAAATGTTTATTTTAAATTATGTCTGGACATTATAAAATTCTACAGCAATTAAAAGGACGTTGCCGTTTTTGCTTAGTTAATTATTTATTTGCCAAGACAACTTACAGCACAACAAATCACAGATTAGTATCGGCTTCATTTTTGCCAGGCCTCTACATCAGTAGCAACAATAACTCTTCAATTCACAGTTAACTATCCATGTAATAGTAAATACTAACTTGTAACTTGTTTCACAATGTCTCGATCAAGAGACGCTTGAGAATATTGAAGCAGTACAACCCCAAAAAAACGTTAAGTTGTGTTTTCTCCTAACAAAAAATATGTATGCACGATTGTAATATTCCAAGGTTATTCGGAGAAATGTGGAGACCTTCATATATTATGCCATCAGCATAAAAAAGGGGAAAAATGTCAAATGATGATGTGAACATTCAACAGAATGTATACCTATATAAGTGTGATATACAAAAACGAAAGTCAATCTTACACCAATATCTAAAACAAGTTTTTTTCTATAGATGTGTTGTCAACTTTTTACTAGATAGCTCGGCATTATCTCTAGATATAAAAACTTTTTAACAAAAAAATATTACCGACTTCAAAACTAAATACCTACAAGGCAACTAAAAAGCAAAAAATAATACACCTAGAATAACAAAAACAAATTAAACATTTTGAAGTTTGTGCCATGAAATAGTAGTCTTTATGTTTTATTCGGCATCAACTCCTCCTTTTTGAAGTCGGTTGAAAATGTTTGAAACCAAGTGCAAATTCAGTTGCTTTCTTATTTACGATTGCGGTTGGGCAAAAAGTTACAAACTACAACCAACCAACTAATAGTAGGTTGTTTACGTTGTATATTTTATAAGTAGATACTTAATTTGAGGACAATTGTGTGGGTTACATGTTAACAATCTTATTTTAAGACTACATTTTCTGTTAAATGCCAACATGTATCTGTTTTTTGTCCCTAATAAATTAATTAATAACTATGTCTTTTTTTTTAAAGATAACTAGCAATGTGGGATGTGGGTCCCACATTACTAGCAATCCTGTTAACCCCTCCAGCTAAGCTCAATGGCTTGTGTTAGGAGTGGGTTCACGTCGGTAGTATAATGGGTAGGATTCGAACCCGCGACCTCACGATTGTGAGACCGATGCCTTAGCCATTACGCTACCGCCGCTTATATATGTCTTATTCTCTGTCTCTCGTCTTTCCTGGACATACGACTTCTGGACATCCATCCAAATGAGAGATTGATAGGCGTTGTCAAATATTTTGTCCTTAAATAGGTACCTTTATAAATAGTGAACTTTATTTAGTTATTTTCCCAAGTGCCCATGACCACGGCCGTTGCAATACGGTCGAAACGTCGGGCAATAAAAAAGGTTAATCTACCTAAATTATTCACGCGAATAAGACCCATAGTGCATATAGTTTTATAATATCTCCATGTTTCCGTATTAACGTAGACTTACATTAAACGAGGCAAGAACCATTATTTATGTTGCTTTTTAATCCTTATATTAAGATCGATTCCTATATAAACTGGATTACTGGCAGGCGTTTTCTCGTAATCGCCTTTCGATAATCTTCTTTAGCCACAAATTTCTTAAATATTGGCTTTTATTAACTTTTAGATTTAACATAACTCAATTTTGAATAGAATGAACGATAAAGAATAAGATATTGTTTTTAACTAGAAGTATAAGTGTAGCCAGGAGACAAAATAACCTCATTAAATCAACATTACGATGTTATAAGTCCTGGCAGTGTCCCTAACACTGCTTTAAACTTATGAAACAACGCTGTTGTCGTTACGTTTTTTTAGAACCATATACATTTCATCCATATACAGTCGTATTAACATTAAAAAGCAAAATATTTTACACCTACAGTATATTTACAGGGTTATAAACAGTATATCACACATAAATAACCTTTGGGCAATTCAACCCTATTAAAACGCGGGGTACAATTGACCCACATAACTAACACGTGGTCAAAAGTGATTGATATTCATTTAAATATTAATAAGTAGCAATTTAAAAATCCTCAAGTCTTACTATTGAATTGTATTTTTTAAAAGACGAAAATGTAGTTTTTAGATAGAAGTAAGTAAAGGGATGATGGCCAAGCTACACGTGGACTACGTTTACCGTCACGTAAATTAAGACTTTATTTGCATAAGAATAAAGTACAATACTAACCAAAGAGAGCACTTTGCACTTTGGTCGAGTAGTAACTTAGCATTGCGAAGAGCTTAGAAACGTTTTTTTTCTTTCAAATAAAGAAATATGATCAACGGTAAATTATTAATAACTATAACTTTCTTATATAATTATAATATTAAACGAATCCGATGTACTACATAAGAATCAAAAACCCGACAGACAGAGAACAGAGAATTTAAAAAAAAATGCCATAAATCTAAAACGAAACAAGACCTTTCAGATCTCGAAAAGCAGGATATTTTTATTAATATGTAAGTATGTATTATTTTATGTGTATTGTGCCTATGTCTAGATGTAGTTCATTGTCATGATAAAACTGGCAGACACTTCTTAATGCAGGCACCGGAAAATTATATTGAAAATTCACTCCGTCGTAGTGGAGTAATTTACATTTACGAGTACCTACTTCTAGTGCAGTTTTTTAGTGTTTGATTGCATGGCTGGTGAAAGCGACGAACGAAGTTTTACGGTGTTTTTTTGATATCTGCAACGTCTTCTATATTAATATTAAAATCTCTATCTACACTAATATTATAAAGAGAAAAGATTGGTATTCTTGTATGTAACTAATAAACTTAAAAACAACTAGAACGATTTTAAAAATTCTATCACCAAGCTACTTTATTGGGGAGTAACATCCATACTAATATTATAAATGTGAAAGTAACTCTGTCTGTCTGTCTGTCTGTCTGTCTGTTACGCTTTCACGCTCAAACAGCTAATAAACCGATTTAGATGAAATTTGGTATGGAGATAGTTTGAGTCCCGGGGAAGGACATAGAAGGGTCGCGATAACCGACATCCACGCGAGCGGAGCTGCGGGCGAAAGCTAGTAAGCTATATTTTACTGTCAATTAGATTTGAGATCCCTACGAAAATTACAATAATGTAACTCAAGGTATAAAAACCTACGATATAATACCCGTGCATAGCCGGGGCAGGCAGCTAATTTTTTTTATAAAAGTTTAAAAAATCGATTGCGTCAATTTTCCCCGTTTTTGCATTGATGCTCCGCTCCTATTGATCGTAGCGTAATTTTATTATAGACTGTGACACTCACAAATAACGTGGCTTTATATTTGTAAAAGTATTTTCAAAATAGGTTTAGTAGATTCAGAGATCCCCTACAACCTCACAAAGTCACAAACTTAACCTTTTTATAATATTTAAAGCAACGTTACCACCTCCAACGTCCATAGATGGGTGACCGTTTTCGAACAATTTAAAACCCCTCCGTGCTTTGCACGTTAAGCCGTAGGTCCTGCGCCTAATCTCTATCTGATCGTATCGGATTTGCCTTCCCATCGGACTATGAAAATGAGGGAATAAAGAGTGCACTTGTGCCTGCGCATACACTCTTTACTATAATATCTCCTGCGTAGTTAGTTAGTCTCTAATGAGATTGGCCGCCGTAACCGAAATCGGTTAGGACACTGGCTTTGACCCAGGTATTGGTCCATGTTAAGTTATTGGTATTGATTCACTTCTTTACAGTGAAAGATGTGACTATCACTCACACAAATGTATGTAGAGCGGTATGACACGTTCCGGTTTCAATCCAGCGCTCGGCTACGCCGAGTATCCAGTGGCGAATGTAGAGTGACCGGAACGGACGGACGCCGGACCATGTGAAAGCTACCGTACATCGCCATACACTTCGCGCTGGATTGAATCCGGAACGAGTGAGAAAAATCTATTATCTGAACCTTCGAAACCAACTAAATGTACATGTTTTATTAAAAATTCCTCACAATACAAAAGGATGTTTAAAAAAAACACGTCCACGTCATAGTAGTTATATGTATATCAGTCAGTCAGGGTTTCTTTTATGGTAACGTCTACAATAAAAAATAATCCTTACGTCGAGGGAGACTAAAACATACAAATCACAAATAAAAAATTAACCTAGATTCGTCGTCTGGAACGTCAATTTGTGATCAGATCACACAAGAGCTGTTGTTTGAACTTCAATTAATTTGTGTGATTTAAATTACATTTACAGCCATATCGCACTGTAAAAAGACAATAAATAAGAAAGATAAATACTCTTTCTCATTACCCTACTACGCCTGCATCTTCTTAAATTCTCAATCTTTAAATGCATTTTCCCAAAAAGTGTTCATAATTCTTGAGATATTAATGAGGGTGCGATATATTCGATAGCTGTATTATGATCTGGTACCAATAATATTAGGTAGATAATACTATAGACGGTATGTTTTGTATACAATATCGTACTAAACCTTTAAATCCGTCTTTCATAATACTCTTTCACAAAGAAGATAATACTTATATTGTTATTTTTAAAGTACTATAGCTGTGGAGTCATTGCTCGTGATTCGTGACATAGATCATTACAACGAAGCTACTATAAAACGCGAGGAATAAAAGTCGAACATGATGTTTGAGCGGCACGAATTATTGTTCATATTTCTCTAACATAACCATTTGAATATAAAAATATATTTCATATGGTGGGAAATAATTTGAGCATAGAAATTTTCGCCTAATGAAAATCATCGTTTGCTTTAACTTGTATATAATTATTATACGTTACGTTACTTGTAAGTAACATACTAAACCCCTTATTTAAAGATAACTAGCAATGTGGTATTATGGGTCCAACATTACTAGCAATTCTGTTAACCCCTCCAGCTAAACTAAGATATTTGTGTTAGGAATCATCGTCGGTAGTGGATAGGATTCGAACGCGCGACCTAACTATTGCGAGTCCGATGCCTTAACCATTAAGCTAGCTACCCCCGCTTCATTTTTCAAATATTCATGTTTTTTTTTATTTTATTCTACTATTTTGTAAATAAAATCAAAAAACAAAAAAGAAAGAAATAATGTTAAAAACTTGTTATGAATAAAACCATACTCAAGTAGTCTCAAAAAATCTCAAGTCACCATCAAAGTATACATTAATTAAGACAGTAATTTATAGTAATTTGTACCTGACTACCAAGTCTTATGCTTCATGACCTATAATTCTTCTGAGTATAATAACACTCTATGCTTTTAACTCCATTGGAACTAACAAAACAGTTCTCAGATTTTACCCAACTATGCATTGAAACTTCTAAGGTTGTGTCCTTAATTCGCTTGACAAAGAGTGATTACTAGAGATCACATCTTAATAGGCTCTTGTTTAATAGAGTTAAGATCTTTTAATATGATTTTATTAGTTTCCCTATTATGAAAACTAATACAAACGTTCGTAATTTCAAAATGTACAAATCCTTTGTACCGAATATATCCAAATGAATCCAACTGCTATCCTAAAAGCAGGTTACCTTTACAGATACCTAATTTGTAACTAATCCCGTAGGCAATCAACCTAAAACTATGTTTAAATTTAATTCTAAGTCCTAATTGGGTAAACCGTTTAGTTTACTAAAGGTATAATATAAGTGTAGATTCACTACTGCAGCTCTTAGTTGTAAGTAGTGTCTTTAGACAAGATGGCGAGATGCTGCAAGTACCTACCTAAGGCGGTACGGCGCGACCATTATCGTAACTGCTAACGGTAGACAATTAAATAACATTATTTTTCAATAAACTGACGACATAAATCGTTATAAATGTATTTAGATAAGATCAGACGATTAAAAATACATTTTAATTTGAATTTAAAAATAGACTACTTCAACGGCCTCTGTTCCACGATCCCTCGACTGTGGACGATTGCTTTGAATAAAGATCGATTCGACGACCCACATTCATATGACCTACAGATTGATTACCTACCCGCCCTTCAACAAAGTTTCATTAATTGCTTAGGTAACCTCAACTTTTGAAGCACAGCATCTTTTCGGTTAATTAACGTATAGGTAGGTACATTTTAAAATGTTCCACAATTATCAAGATAATTAGGTATAGGTACTTAGCGTAACAGTATGATTAGTTGAACTTGCACTATAGGGCGCCGAAACCAGGGTTGGGATTGGAATAGGGTGATTTGATAACAGAAACATGAATGGAACCAACTTGTTTTGAGGAAAATATAGCAAAAGAAAGATGGAAAAGAAGAAGAAGCATGATTTAGTAAAGCATTAGTGAGTGGGGTCGTCGAACGGCGTAACGAAACGGCGTCGGCGTCCGGGCCGGGAGGGGCAACGGTTTCGGCGCGCGCTATCGATCGGATCGCATACCTTCCTGCGGCCGCAGCAGAGCATCCTCCGAGCGCGCGACTGTCCGCCCGGCGAAGACTTCAACCTGGTAAGTTTTCGCCACTGCATGGGTACAGGTTAGCGCGGCGCTTGCGGAAGCGGCCGCGGGGCCGGTTGCTCGCGCATCGCGACGCCGCCGGGCGTCAGGACGCGGCCGAAGCGCGCGAGCCTTTCTCGCGAAGTGCCCGCCGCACGCCCGCGCCTGCGCGCGAGCCGCACCCACCCTATACTCCCTCCTTACCCCCTTACTCCTCGCGATTAATAATTCCGGCTACGCTGCCAGTGCGTATGTGGGTTAGTTTTTCGGCGATCGATGCGATTATTTGGTGCGAGCCGCTTCCGGTCGCTAGACCATCGCGGTGCACCCCAGACGTGGCCAGACGACCTATTAATCGCCTTCTGACATCACCCCTTTAAGTGTCACATTAACGCTATAGGTGCCTTAACGGTTTATCGAGAGAATATAGGTCAGACACATTGTATAAAATCACTTAACATGCAACGGGAGAAGATTTGCCCTACTGAACTACTTACATGTCTAAAATAGGTTCTAGTAGGCAATATTTGCTCGAAATGTACCGATTTAAATATAAGTCTTGTGTCTATGACAATAATGACATGGTATTTATTCTAATAACCAGTTCAGCTGTTGCAAATTTACAATCAGTTTAACTAAAGACAGCTCTGTCTCTCCCAGATTTTTCTACAACACTTGACACAATGGCTTGCAAAAGCAGCAATTAATAAGTTATAAGTGCATCTGGACAAAGAAATCCATATGTTGACCGAGGACACAAACCCTTGCTACAATACCAACGTATGTCATGAGTACAGCCATTTCAATCTAATCACTATGCAAGCTGCGAACATAATTCAACACCTAACGAAGTCGTACTTATGTATATTACATCAAAGGAATGCCGATCATAGCTCATTCCAAAACTTTCCGCCCAACCTAACATTGTATAACATTCCAACCATGATATACCCTTCAACAAACAACATAACCGCAAAACTTTATTTATCAACATTTGAAAGGTTAAAGCAAAAATGATGGACCGCGCCAATAATTACTGGTGTCATAGTAATTACGTACAAGGGGTAAAATTCAAACGTATTTTGGGCGATAATAAGGTACAATGGTACGGCGAGGGTTATATCCGGTGACCGCACAAAGACCCGGGAAAAACCACACAGAGAGGGATGCTGGCTTCTGAAAGCAGGCGGTGTATACCCAGCCGGATCACTTTTCTACTTCCAACCGAATTAATTAATTATTTTTACTAACATTTTCCGGGCTTTTCCAAGTACTCCATAGATATTATATCGCCGGCAGTACCCACTTGGAGGAATGTTCGTCAAATCATTTGTTAGCTCTCAGTGTTATCAGCTAAGTAAAATACATTTTATTCGATTAGTATTAAGGACTTCTGATGAAAATGTAACAAGGGAATGTCACAGATTTCCGTTAAGGGATGCCGATATTGTAAGGTCACGTATTCAATATCGGAAACTACAAGTACTTCTTGTGAATAATACGTCCTGCGCGTATAGTACCTGAATTACCGAGCTTTTTTATTTAGCGGCGTTTTCTAAAAATGAAACCTAGCTAGATCGCTCTGTGGCGCGGTGGGAGCGTATTCAACTGCTACGCAAGAGGTCGTGGGCTCGATTCCCACGCAGGATAAAACTTTGCTTGATGAGCACGATGGTTTTTTTCTGTGACTGGGTGTTATTTATCTTTAATATGTATGTATTTAGAAATATATAAATAGGTTTATCAGTTGTCTGATTTCTAGAAGTACAAGCTCTGCTTAGTTTGGGATCAGATAGCGTTGTGTGAGTTGTCCTAAGATATTATTATTATTATATCACCCCCGAAATCCCCGGCAAAAGGTATATATGATATATAAAGGTAATTTTTTAGTAGAACCAGTTGCTATTCTTACGGCTATGTTAGCCTTTGTTTCCCACAATTATGACAAATGTAATTCCATATGACGTAAAGATTTCTACTGTACTAGAACTACTAGAAGTATTTGCTTCCTAGGTTATTCACCTGGGCAATTAACTTTACCACGCATGAATTTGGGTATAAAAATAATATAAAATAATAAAAAGTATGTTTCTCTATCTGCCATAATTAATGCCAAAAATCTACTACCGAAAGTAATTTTCCATACTTTGGAAGGAAACTTTTATACGGTACTTTGTTATCTAGTGTGTAATGTTCTGCGAATACTGATAGGGGGCGCCACTTGTCATGCCGCAATGATCTATAGCACCGAAGCGGACATTGAGTACACACTCTTATAAACCAATACTTGATCAAGTATAGGCACTTACTTAGCCCTTATGAGTATGAGAGTTTCACGGTCATCTTTATATCGTCCGTAATTACACGATTGGCTCCAAAAAATAGAGGATTATTTTCGTAATTATTGTACGTATGTAAGTCTGCAAGTAAGAGGGTAATGTGAGAGTTATCTCTCGCTTTCACTGTCACTAATAAAAACTTTTTACAAAAAAATATCACCGACTTCTAAAATAAATACAAGGCAACTAAAAAGCAATAAATAATGTACCTAGAATAACAAAAACAAATGAAACATTTTGAAGTTGGTGCCAGGAAATAGTAGTCTTTATGTTTTATTCGGCACCAACTTCAAAATGTTTAATTCACTTTTTCTCACTTTTTAGTGGGTTGGTTTGTAATTCACTTAAATTACAATAGGCTTATGTCAACTTCTGAAATCCTTTTACAAAATATTGCTTACCCCGATGCAGGGCCGTTAATTGTTGAGGAGTTCACTATCAGCTCTATTACCTTGTGGAATAGTAGTATAACGAGAATAAAGTGCTACTGAATACCATATTAAAGTAACTGAATCGCAAACTGTGAAATATTGAATAGGTCTGCTCATCATTTGTGGTCTTCATCATCAGTTCCACTACACCAATTGATATTTTTTAAGAGTAAATGCACGAATCACTATGAAATATACCTAAATCACTGTAGGTGTGCCTTTAATATTTTAAGAGTTCCCTCGATTTCTCCAAGATCCTATCATCAGATCGTGATCAGATGACAATGGGACCAACTTGGAAGTATACCCTTTCAAACACAAAAACAATTTTTCAAATCGGTTTAAAACCAGCCGTCTTTGCGTAATCGGTCAACCAAAAAAAAAAAAAAAACCATACAGACGAATTGAGAACCTCCTCCTTTTTGAAGTCGGTTGAAAAGTAAATAGTGCCACCAGAAATATTAAAAAAAAAAACAAAATTCTTTATTCACTTAGGATGCTAAACAACTCTTGTGTTACGTCGGGATTCTACATGTACATGTAATGGCATGTTCGAAATAGGTAAAGCCGGAAAAAATAACCTGGCAACAAAAACTCGCGGCCACTCTTTTCAAATTGCCAATTTTACAATGTTTGAATGTTTATAAACTTGATATGGGGGTAAGATGGCGACTAATATACTATACACCGTGTTAAAGGACTGATGCAAATTGTATTTTCAAAAAGTTGAAACATGAGCTAAACTAAAATCAGCCTTAGTGGGTACAATATAGTAGGAGCATCTACTTACAACATAGGTAAAAACTTTATTTTCTTTGTTATTAATTTCATTTATGTCTGTTTATTTTATTTTTTTTGGAGTTATTTTTTTTGTAATCTTTATAAGCTATAACTAAATAAGACTGTATGTGAGGGAAGGAACTGTCTCCTGAGATACAAGTTTTTAACTTAGTTCAGGAGGCAGGGCTTCTATTTCAAAAGTGTAACCAAAGAGCGAACAAAGATTTATTATTATTGTTATTATTATTATTATATGTGCTTAAGTATTGGCCAAAGTACTTGTAACGAACGATTAAATATAAAAAAAGGAAAAAAAGAATGGCCTTTTTTCGTCACGCAGAATCTTTACTTACAAAAGTCAAATCATGCTCATAATTTGTTTATTTATTTATTTAAAACTTTATGCACAAAGTTGTACAAAGGTGGACTTAATGCTAAAAGCATTCTCTGCCACATAATCAATGTGACAATTAAAACAAAGTGACAACAAAAGTCACCCAAGCATTATAAAGTACTTTTTAGCTTTGAAGAAGATACAAACACAGGTTATGCAAGCTGAAGTGGCAATGGACTATCTACCGAAGGACCAATGGCCGCTGAAGCAAACGAGTTCTAGAGTGAAGACCGCGACTTGATAAACGTAAGGTAGGACGGGCCCTAGCCAGGTGGAGCGACGACCTAAAGAAGGTTGCTAGCAGGGACTGGAAGCGGAAGGCAGAGGATCAGACGTTGTGGCGAAAATTATCTATACTATTACCAGTAATAATATTATAAAGCTAAAGAAAAGATATTACAAAGCTTGTTTGTTTGTTTGAACACGATAATTTCAAGAAAAACTAGCCCGAATTGAAAAAATACTTTACTATTGGATAGACCATTTATCGAGGAAGGCTATAGGCTATATAACATCACGCTGTGACCAATAGGAGCGGAGCAGCAATGAGAAATATTGCAAAAACGGAGAAAATGTATGCATACGAAGTTGCGCGGGACAACTAGTACCTAATAAAATAACATTTTGCTGACCTACGCTACTTCGTCTACGTAAATTTTCAATTCGGATCAGTAGTTCCTGAGATTACCGCGTTCAAACAAACAAACAAACTCTTCAGCTTTGTAATATTAGTTTAGATATATACTTTACTAGCTGTCCCGCGCAACTTCGTATGCGTAATTTTTCCCCGTTTTTGAAACATTTCTCGTCGCTTCTCCGCTCCTATTAGTCGTAGCGCGATGTTATATAGCCTATAGCCTTCCTCGATAAATGGGCTATCCAACAAAAAAAGATTTTTTCAAATCGGACCAGTAGATCCTGAGATTAGCGCGTTTAAACAAACAAACAAACAAACTCTTCCGCTTTATAATATTAGTATAGATTATGGTTCGTATTTAATAATAATTACTTAAAAACTAAATTTGAACTACAAAGTAAAACTAAATAAAACTAAAGTATATCCAAAAAATTGGGTCCCCTGGGCATGGTCTACAGATACTGGCGGAATTTCTTCGCTGTATAGCAATACTGATGCGTTATGCGAGGAAGTTGCCAGCTCTATGCTCACAAATAGAGTCGACCAGTTTTTTGGAAAGTTCTATAAATATATGTTGTGCACTGGGACCCTACGGGCCAAGGGGCTCGACGCCGAATGGTACAAATAAATATTGGTTGCCGAGACCCCTGTATTTATAGGTTTTAAGATTTTCGACCGCTTTAGCAGCCGCTCCAGCTTGAACGCTGGTTCCGTGGCGGTGGGAACGAGCAAGTGTGTCACGTGGCGTCCCACACAAGCACCCTTCCCAAACTCCAAGGAATCAGTGTCATCCTGTCAGGTCTCTTGCCATTGTCCTGAGCTAAACCGGTAGGTTCCAACTGAGCTGGTACGTATCGAGGTGGTATGGTATGGTATCGAGGCAAGAGCCCGACGGATTGTGTCATTTTTAGGGTGGCGTGTCTAGTGACCGGCACTCTTTTGACAAGATAGCCCGTGGTATCCCAATTGGTCGACTTCACTGCCACAGGACCAACGATGGGGAGTATATATGCGCAGCCCTAAGCGCAGACTAATAGCAAGCCGGAGGGTATCAGGCTCCAGAAATATGCGAGTGTTTGGCGACAAGTAAGCACGAAGCCATTCACCAGATTTTCTGGAGCTGGAAGCCATCAGTCTAGCGCGCTCAAGACCAGAGCTATCGTCCAGCAGAGTGTTGAATGTATTGAATGTATGAAAATTTGCATAAAATACCATACTAGCTTCTTTTAAAATTTGGACGGGCAGGGAAATCCTTACCTAGGCATGCTGATGAGGTCGCGCTGAACGCAGGTTTGGAAAGCTAGGTAGCTTTTTTAGCTTCCTCCGAACCCGCGTTCTTGAAGTGCGAGTGAAGGATTTTACCAATACGACTAGCTGAGCTGTGGACAGAAGGCAAAAAAGCTGTTATGGATCCCTAAACCACAATGGTAAATGGGGAGGGATGCTTGGTTCCAGAACTTATCGCTGAGCTGTATGTTCAAAATTAAGTCTAAAGTTGACCTCAAAAGATAAGAGAAAATAGGATTACAAATAGTTTTCCAAACTGAGTACTCCTATGCCTTAAACTTTTCTGTACAACTTTGTACCAATTTTCGTCCAAAAAAGATTCTGATTTTGAATAATATTAGAATTTGCAGTTTTTTTTTGTTATAACAATATTACATAATCTATACCACGTACATAATACTATCTCTAAATCTGTATTGTGCATTGACGTAGAGACCAGAACTATATAACTGTTAACGTTATAAGAAAACATTGATGATGACGCTACGAATCCACCCTGGCAAGGCATATGGCAGAGTTCATCTCACCAGAATGAATCCCAAAGGCTGCGGGTACATTAGCTTCGATTCAAAGCTTTATTGAAATACTTATAAACTAAACTAAAGTAACAGTCAAAACCACTGACTTGGGTAAATGGTTTTGACTGTTACTTTAGTTAGCTAGCAGACGGCGTCATAACACCACGGCTATAATAAGTTCCCTACCTAATCCCAAAGCCTTAGAGGGCGGTAAGAATACATACTATATAACCTGACCAGCCGTATAAGGCCGGTTTGGCTCGCAAATCACTCAACCAACAATGTTTCTTCCAATATAGTTCTGCTAGGGTGACGGGGCACACAAAGGCGTCACACGAAATTTCTAGACTTTAACAATTTTATAATTCGCACGCACGCGGGGGTTCTACTGACCACCCTAAATAAATCACGCAACACACTGGTACACAAGGGTACTTCAAAGTCCAAATGCCTGGGGGGACTTATCCCCAAAGCGTCACCCAAAAACCAATTATCATATAAATTAATTAAAACAAGAAAATCAAACGGGATCAGCCATTAATCCAACCAAAGCCACATTTTCAAGAGAGTGACAGGTTTATCATTTTTGACAGGTGTCTCTGCCCTGAGTTTTATAGCGAACAGATGAAAAACTGCCATTCGCGTTACTTAAAAACCAATCAATAACGTTAGTTCCAAGAGTGCGACGTCATGTCGCTGCAATCGCCATTCGCTATTGCTTAGCAATCAATCAATAATGTGACCGTTGCTTAGCAAATAAATATAAAAATATTTTTTTTTTTTGTAATCTGCGATCAGTCGCTAGACTATAATCAGATTTTTTCAGTGATATCTGACATTGAAAGCGACGAGGCCAGCGCCTCGTCTGCCTTATCACCACACATCTTTCCTTTTCAGTCTCTTCGGTGTCAGTGATGGTTCTAAAAGTTGTTTTGCCAAAATATTAGGATGCTCTGATAAACGTTGTGCATATATAGTTTTGAATCTCTCGATTTCGAATTGGACTGTAGGCACTTTCAGGTATTCGTGATTCAGGCAGTCGTCGTCCTTTGTTGTGGCAAACCATGGGGCACTTGTGATAGTGCGGAGAATGTTGTTTTGTACTCTCTGAAGGCACAAGATGTTGCTTTTACTGGCGGTGCCCCATAGGGGAATACCGTAGGTCCAAACTGGCTTTAAGACTGTGTTGTAGATCAAGAGCTTGTTATCAACAGACAAGGTGGAATTTCTGCAGATTAGCCAGGACAAGTTTCTGACTTTGTGGTTAATTTCATCTCTTTTCTTCCGTATGTGATGGATCCAAGTGAGCCTCCTATCCAAGTAAAAGCCTATGTACTTTGCAAACTCTGCATCTGGCATTGTATGATCTCCGAGTTTAACTGGTGGGCAGTTTGCTCTCCGTAGAGTAAACGTAATGTGTTGAGATTTTTGTGCGCTTGCTCTGATTCGCCACTTTCTCAACCACAGGTGGGTTTCATCGAGTAATTTTTGGAGATTATTACTGGCTTCAACTGGATCCTCATCACTGGCAAGATAAGCTACGTCATCAGCGTAAGTTGCCACAGTGACTTTTTTAGATACAGGTAGGTCGGAAGTAAATATGTTGTATAACACAGGTCCAAGTACAGATCCCTGAGGCACCCCAGCTTCAATTTTGCGTAGCGTAGCGTCTCTCTGTTTTATCTGAAAATATCTGTCTTCAAGATAGGATTTGATAATACAATACAGGGAGTGTGGCAGTTTTGCTTTCAAAGCAGACCTTTGTGCCAGACTCTGTCGAAAGCTTGCTACAGCAAGCTTTCGACAGAGTCTGGCACAAAGGTCTGCTCACTGTACTGCTCAGCGGCATTCCTAGACGTACACGTCTAGGAATGCCGCTGAGCAGTACAGTTTTCTCTCAAAGCAATGTCTGATTTCGCAGTGGACTCGTTGCATTTGCTCGACGGTAGAGTGTTTATGACGAAACCCAAACTGGTGATCAGGAATGATATCGCAGCTATTCATGTGCTCCTTTAGCCGGGTTGCAAAGATTTTCTCCCATAGTTTTGATAAGACTGGGGTGAGGCTGATTGGGCGGTATGATGAAGCTTCGTGCGGCTGTTTTCCCGGTTTATGAATCATTATTATTTGAGATATTTTCCAGAGGTTTGGGAAATGAGATGTTCTTAAAATTACATTGAAGAGTGAGGCGATTAGTGTTACGCATTTTCTAGGTAATTTCTTAAGGACCGTGGGTGTAATAAGGTCAAAACCTGGGGCCTTATTGAGATCTAAACTTCTAATCTCTTCAGCCACTTCTTTTGGTGAGGTCGGTCTGATCGGTAGGGACATCTGGAAGTCCTGTCTAAGTATTGCATCTACTTCAGATTCATAGCCACCAACTTCGTTTGGCCTAAATACGTACTCCAAATGATCTGCAAAAACAACCGCGTTTTCATCATCTGTTCTTGCCCATGATGTAGGAGTTCTGAGAGGGTGTAGGTGTTGTTGCGGCGTACCAGTAGCTTTCGTAGCTTTCCAGAGAGAAGATTTACCCTTACCCAGTGGTGACATGCTTTCTAAGGTTTTTCGGAACCTTGCATTAGCAGTATTTTGGAGAAGCGATTTCAGTTGCTTGGCGGCTAAATTGAATGCAGTTTTATCTGCTGGGAGCTGAGATTGGTGCCAGATTCTTCTTAGTCGTCTTTTTTCAGTGAGTCTTGCTTTTATGTCATCTGATTGTGGTGAGATCATCGGCCGGTGGACATAAGGGGTGTTTTTCCAAGCAGATACCTGTATCAAGTTAGTAACGTATTCACAGGCGTCATCGACATCCTCTTGGGTTTTCATAGGAATATTTAACTCAATGTTGTCGTCCAAGTAGTTACGAAAGCCTTGCCAATCAGTTTTATAGTTGGATAATGACTCCATTGGCTCCACATCAATGGCTGTATGTGTTCTCAAGGTAAGAATAACTGGCGTGTGATCAGATGATCCATCGCGGTTTGATTCTACAGAGGTGTAGAGTTGATTAATGCCTTTGGTAATGAAAAAGTCCAACAGGTCCGGTAGCTTATTGTGGTCAGCTGGCCAGTAAGTTGGTTCACCAGATGAGATTGGTGTCAGATGGCAGGTATCTATGCAGGTTTTTAGTGATCGGCCTCTTGTCAGTGTGGTACGGGAACCCCAGTACGTATTTTTTGCATTCCAATCTCCGCCTGAGAAGAATTTGCTTCCTAGATGAGAAAAATAGTTTTCAAACTGTTGCTGAGTAATTTTGTGTTTAGGTGGGCAGTAGACAGCAGACAGCATGATTGATCCCGCGCGATCATTTAATTTAATTGTTGTAGCCTGTAAGTATTCTGTAGCATAGTTTTCCACAAGGGAATGCTTGAGGCTGGATCTGATCACTACTGCAGTACCTCCGTGAGCTTTGCCTTCTCCAGGATGAGGGGTAAAGTAGACGTTAAATTCTTTTATTCGGTAGCAGCTGTTGTTTGTGGCATGAGATTCAGATATAAGGACGATATCCAGTTTGTTACTTTTGATTATTTCTTCGAGTTCCAATATATTAGCCGATAAACCATTGATGTTCCAGGTTGCAATTCGTAGAGGGACTAAGAATGTAATTTGGTGACAACGGTAGTTAATAGGTTTAGGAGGGTACCTATTTGAGTTATAAGTTTGTCTATCTTTTCAGATTGCCTGATAAGAATATCTTCCATGCGGGAGCTTTGTTGAGTGTTGTGTTTGGTCTCAGAGTCAAAAGTTATGTTATGTCGGTTTGCTGTGACATCAGAGAACAATCCTTTGCCATTATGTTGAGGTATCTGAAGTAATTGTGAGGGTTTGTTAATATGCAACTGTGTTTCAGCCGGAGCTGTTTGGATTTTGACGTTCGGTATCCTTGGTCTGGAGAGGTTCGGTTTTATCTGTTTTCCTTTTCTACCTAAAATTTCCTTGTAGACTAGACAGCCTTTAAAGTTAGCTGGGTGATCACACGAGCACAAGGCACACTTAGCAGGGGTGTTGCGGTCCTTTTTTAAGCAGTCGGCTGTTTTGTGTCCTTCCCCACATTTGACACATCTGTAGGGCCTCATACAGTTGTTTTTGGAGTGCCCATATTGCTGACAGCGATGGCATTGAACAATAGTTGTGGATTTACGTGGATCTTCTATTATAACTTGCTGATGGTATATATACTTGATATCTTTAACTAATTTGTTGTTTTGATGTGGTTCAATATTAACAAAGAATGTAAAGGTTGGTGATTTGTTTGGACCATATCGGGCATTAATGATTTCGCCCCGAATTTTATTTCCAGTTGCTTCTATTGATTCAATTATTTCGCTGTGAGGTGTAGTGTGGTGGAGCTTTTTTATGACTATGCGATATGGCTTCATGTCCTTAGGTGTAAAAGTGTGTGCGATTAATCCTTTGACTCTCATTGTAGATATCACCTTTTTATAGTCATCTGGGCATTCCACAAGGACACGCAGTAGGTTTTTGTTTACTATCCTTATTCTAAATCGATTTAAATCACAAACTGTTTCTATAAGCTTGGAAAGTTCGTTTACATCTTCGATTCCATATAGAACAATAGGAGGGGGCTTTTTCGTTTTAGGTAATGAATTGTCACCGGTGGAATTTTCAAGTTGATCTAGAGGTAGGCTTGTGAATCTGTTTGTTAACGCCAATGGAGTTGTGTTAGGGGGAGATTCACTCGTTCTTTTTCTTTTATACGAGTTAGGTGCTCTCTGCCAAGGTGGTGGTACTTGTTGATCCGGAATGCTGTTGGTTGTGTCGGATATCTTTCTAGATTCAGTTTCTGGTTGGTTGTCACTAGACTTACCTATATCACTTAATGAAGCTAAACGTGGTCTGTTAAATAGTCCCGGATGGAACACTTGTTGAGTTAGAGTTTTTTGTATTGTTTTGGTTGCAGGGTTAATTTGGTAGGGTTCATTCATATTTGTTCCCACGAGTAGGATCAAAATATATGTCACTTGCAGGGTGACGTCCATTCCTGCAAGAGGGCGCAATACAACGATGTCGGCCTGTCACATCGAGGTTGGTGCTAGGGACTGGAATCCCTCCAGCCATTCATCCTCTCGGCGCAGTCCTCACCTTAGGATTAGGGGTAATATTTTATTGAGGTTGTCTTCCTCTCGGTACGGGCGATTAAGCCAAGACCCCCAGCCGCACGAAACATGACCGCGGGTACCGGGTTGTTGAGGTCATTTCCTACCTTCAACTAGAAAGCCAAACTAATGGCTAGTTTGGTTGGGTTAATTAACCGCCGCCCAAGACTCGGCGTTAGTTACTCGTTTAGCACCACCCGGGGGACACGTGTAGGGTGGGCCTTGGACAAGGTGGTATAGTCCTACGGACGCGAGTAACATCACCCCCAAATATATAATAAATAAAAAAAAATAAAAAAATAAAGTAAAATTTATTTACCATAGAATAAAACACTTTGAGTACAAAAAAATATAGTAACAAAATTCTTTGAGCATTATAATAAATATCGGAACTCCCCACACTAGGCTAAGCCTGTCCTGCAGGGAGCTTAGATGACCAGTATTAATCATAAGATTATATTGTACATTGCGGTAATAAACAGAACATACTGAAGGTTTACAATGTGTTTATTATATAATAACAAAATAACAACAATATATCAGAAAATTAACAAATTTCAATAAGATTTATTTAAACTAGTGATTGAATTTCTATTTTAGAGCGCTATACCAATCTTTTTAATAGGTGTTCGGTCTCGTCATAAGTCCAGTTCAGTAGTTCCCTATTTAGCTTAGCTTTAGCATCACGGAAAGTTAGAAGATACAGTTTCAGAGTTTTATTTATTTTATTGTATACATAAGACTTTAGGTAGGAGCTGAACCTTTTCGCGAAAACGGTTTTGACCGGAGGGTGTGGAACATTAAAGACACGTTTCCCTAATCATGTTCTCGTAGTCGCCAGCAGCAAGCACCTCTTTGTGACATAAGAGTTTCCTAAAATACAACCTCCTGACACTAAGAACCTGGGAGATGCGGAAGAGTTCCACAGATGGATAACGGAGAGGTTTCCTCAGCATGACACTTTTTCGTGCGTGCACTTGGTCATCGATTTATAAGACATTATCACGTCAAAAGATTTTGTTAGCCTTGTTAAAAAACATAACAACAGCAAGCAAGATACTCGACTTACCTACCTAATTACGTAGGTATATCTACTTAGGTTAGCCGGATTAGGGCCTCCGTCCAATACATCATACAGTAACTGTTCCGTCACATATTTTTTCTTCGCATAAAGAGTCCTTAAATTATTTACTCTGTAAGATATTACAATCTAAATTTTGAGCTAATAATTAAGCATTATTATATAAGAACATTTGACGCTCACTAGCTAAAGTATCAAGAACATTGAAACGTGATTGTCATAATCGAAACGGGTACAGTGCGGTGTATCAGTCTGATTGGATGGTAATGCTTGTTTTATATCCTGAATACACTACTAGTATTATGAGTTTTAATGTAAATGAACACTTATGCAACCACAAAAACAATACAATTATCCGTATACTAATATTAGATTATAGGATATTCACAACTACAATAAATCATAGTGTGTATTACGTGCGTGCTACATGAGTAGCTAGATGAGCTTACATGTATAGTTTTTAAAAGTTGACAGGCTGTCTAATTCCTACACTAACTAATGTACGGTATCTAGCTGCTAGTCTAAAAATGCCTAAGTAAGTATTTTGTCTATAATAAATTAAATACCGTTTTTATCCAATTTAAATGAAGTTGTAAGTAAGGAGTACAAAAAATATCACGATTTGTTTCTTTTCTGTTTTTTTAAAAATACATAAGCAGATCCCCGTTTTCCCTGAGCGACACGCCGCCGTTGTACTAAGCGCGGACTTTTAGCGTACCTTTGGCAGTAGATAATGATTTTCTCATTTAGGAAAACAAAAACCAAGCTTGTCCATACGGTCCCTACTTACGTACTCACCGACCCCTTTTTTTCCACGTACATCAACCTTTTTATTCAAGGTACGTACTTCAGTGGGCAGTTACAAGTACTATCTGTCAGAAACAGGTCACTAATATGGTCAGTGACCTCCTCTGTCCTCTCCTGAAACCCAACTCGTTCTTATTCACAGTAAATTTTCTATTTAGGCGGAATTCAGACAGGTGAATTTCTACTTAGTAAAAGGTTTACCAGGCATACGAATAGCTTAGAAACTACAAATGTATTCATAGCATGCTGTGGTTTTTATTAAATGATTAATAAAGTGTTTTTATTATTTATGATGAACATAAGAGACGTTTAGATAAGTCTTAACTTATTACGGTTCATTTACGTGCATCGCGGCCGATCGCGAGCCGCGCGTGGCTTACGACGAGCGGCTGACGTGCGGGGCAGATGCGACCATAGTCAGAGTGCGCGCGCAGCCTACGTCAGTCGTCGGCCGTGCGCGTCTGTCGCAGACCTCGGAAACGGCGCCATACATTCTCATACTTTGACTATTGTCACATCGGCCGCGCGCGTCAGCCGCTCGTCGTGAGACGGGCGTGACTCGCTATCGGCCGCGATGCACGGAAATGAACCTTTAATAACTAAATAGGAATTTCCAATAAGAAGATCCTCTTAGAATTTCAATCGTTTCTTAATCTAGAAGGGGAAATTTCCCAAGGATACTATTTTATGTTAGTATTATAAATCATGATATATGTATTTTTAAATTCTTCTATTGACGCACTTATCACATCAGTTTACAATATTATTTTCGTAAGCTTTCGCGATTTGTACACATTATAGAATTTTATAAGCTACGGATCTTAATCGCGTATATATTTTACTAGCTGTGCCCCGCGTATAACCCGCGGTTTATTAGCCTATGTGTTAATCCAGGGTGTCAGCTAACTCCATACCAAATTTTATTAAAATCGCTCCAGGCGTTTAGACGTGAAGAAGTAACAAACATACACACTCACATACTCACAAACTTTCGCATTTATAATATTAGTGTGATTATAAGGCTAAATACCTTTGTTTTATTGTCCGACGTTTCGACCGTTTTGCAACGGCCGTGAATAGAATAGAATAGAATATATTTTTATTTTCAAGAACATGGTCACGGAAAGACAAGAAAATTCTATATCACATCAATTTACTTTAATATTAAAACTTGTTTTTACTTTCATATAAAGAACTAACCTACGTTCAGTAAAGTAATGCATTGATTTCATCAAAATGGCGTACCAAACTGTATAGTAGCGTGCTGAATGAAACGAATTTCCTTTGTGTGTACTCGTGCCCTTGACTTGACGCAATTTTATCGACACATACATTTCCCCTGAACACGACACAATGCGATTATTATTTATTCAATATAAATAATTGCATTAAAGGTAATTTAGACACAGTGTTACGTAGGTTCCTCAGGAAATATGTTTCCTTGTAGTTATGGAAAATAAAGTCCTGGAGCCGTACTGTGAACACTTATAGCTGGTCAATTGTAGGTAGATAGAAAAATATACTGTCCTGCTAATTATGGTACAAAATTAGCAGGACAGTATATTTTTTTTAATCCTGCCTAAAAGCAGGCAAGTCAGTGATGACGTCACCAAACCGGCAGGCGACCTACTCTCTATTTGATCAGCGACTGACATGAGTCGGGGTCTTACATGAAGTTTAACTACCCTACACTGTGTCAATAATTTAGATGCTGACGGTAGGCCCCAGAAGACGATTCTATTTGGGAGATAAGTCGAAAATGTGTATGGTTATCAGCGGCGAAGGATTAAATAATCCCAAGGTAACTCGATAATAGCTGGACACGGTCAACACAGTTCTTCATATGTATATTAAGTATGTTTCTAGAATTCAAAGGGAAACCAAAAAGCATGGTAATCTAAGGACTTTCCGCCACTGATAGCTATTCAAGTCTATCCAAAGTGACGATTGAGTAGATGAAGATTATAGCATGAATGTAGCAGCTGTAAACGGATTAAAGTGTAGATACCTACTGATTGAAGGCAATGCCGTAACTAGCCTTATATACGCCCTGTCCGTGCTTACATAACTGCCCCCTTGGTATTGGTCCTGATGATCATTTCTGCGCCCTTTTGGGGTCTGAGCACCGCTGACACCGCCCTAGTTACGGCACTGATTGGAGGTATTATTACCCTGTTGCTATTTGTACCACAACCCTCGTTTTTCAAAGGACACTTTTTATACGTTTTTTATAAAAATCATGAATATTTTTCTGGCGTTGGTTCTCCATGCTTGTAGAGTAACGCTATTTTACGCCACTTGAATTCAAACCTTAGGTATATTGGTTTGTAAAAAAGGAGGAAATTTTTAAGGGCACAAAATTACTTAATGGCATATTGGGTGTCGTATCGTAGAAAATGCATAGATTAATTTGCAATAATATTGGCAAAACCTTAAACGAAATGTTAAAATTATAATTCTTTAAAGTTGATATAAGTCTTTAAAATTCCATAAATAAAGCTCTTGCGGTCCCAATACAGATTGGTGGATATCGTACTTACGTCTTTAATCCAAATTTAGAATTCTGCTCTTGACATACCGTAAGTTTAATGGCATATTCAAGAAAGGTCAGATAACAAACAGAACTACCTACTTATTGTTATTATTATATTATGTAAAACATATCGATACTATTACGTAAAGGTGTCACAATCTACAAAACAGGGCTGCAGGCCTCTAATTTCGGTATAGCGTGGTCCTCCACAGAATTGAGTGAGGCAATTTAGTAAATTATATTTATTTTGGTAGTTTTGTTTTAGCGGTGACGTGCTGATAGGTTTGTATTGAACGATGACTTTGAGGAAATAATAAATGAAATATTTGAACCGATTTGTGTCCTACAGTGTAAGACACACATCACCCAGCATTTTGTTATAAGACTTACTGGCTAGATTGACTAGGTAAGTGGATATCTATACTAATATTTATTAAAGCGGAAGAGTTTGTTTGTTTGTTTGTTTAAACGCGCTAATCTCAGGAACTACTGGTCTGATTTGAAAAAATATTTATTTTGTTGGATAGCCCATTTATCGAGGAAGGCTATAGGCTATATAACATCGCGTTACGACTAATAGGAGCGGAGCAGCGACGAGAAATGTTGCAAGAACGGGGAAAATTTACGCATACGAAGTTGCGCGGGACAGCTAGTATATATATAAAACAACAACCATACCTATTAATAACTAGCAGACCCGCGCAACTACATCTGTGTACATTTTCCACGTTTTTGCAACACTTTTCATTGCTGCTCCGCTACTATTAATCATAGCGTGATCTTATATATCTTTCCTCGATAAATGGGCTAACACTTTTTTTTTTTAATTCGGACTAGTAGTTTCTGTGATTAACGCATTCAAACAAACAAACTCGTCAGCTTTAATATTAGTGTAGATTATGGTCTTCTAACCGATTTCGGTGATTCTAATTTGTAATTGTTTAATTCTAGTTCGGTGATTATCATTCCACTAGCTACTTCGTCTGCGTAAATTTTCCCCGTTTTTGCAATATTTTTCATTGCTGGTTCGCTCCTATTGGCCGTAGCGTTATGTTATAAAGCCTTCCTTGATAAATGGGCTATCCAACAGTAAAAAAATCGCGTTCAAACAAACAATCTCTTTAGCTTTATAATATTAGAATAGATAACCAAATCATGATGATGATGAATCATAAGGATAACTTCTAGGTACTCACCTACCTTACATGACGTCGACGTATTTAATATCTACTTGAAGCCGAAATCGTTGCCCTTGATTTACTTCTAAAGGTCCATCTCTTTCTATGTCCAAACGAGAGAGATGGGTAAACCATCAACATCATTTTGATTTTCAGTAGGCAATCAAAGTCTAGGCTCCGTTTAGTTACAAGAATTATCCAATAACGCCATCTATCGAAGGTAATCACAAAACTCTATCATAACCAGTGAATTAAACATAGACCTATTCTGTACTAGCGCGAGAGTTGCGGGTAATCTCTTGGCTAAACTATTTTTTGATAGCGAGTAGCGACCTTGGCTGTGGTGTTATATACTGTACATATGGTAGCGGTAGGGTGGGTAGGGTTTCCTTTTAGATTTTCTGTATTCCCATTTTTTTTCTGTATTCTTATTTTTTTTTTCTGTTATTTAATTTTTTTTTTTTTGTTGTTAAATTGTTATTTCCGTGATCTGCTTTTGTGTTGAATTGTATAATCTTTAAAATGCATCTGTGAAAGCTTGTTATTAGCAATATGTTTATCAAGTAACTGTATAAATACTAAAATTGTATTAGTCTGTAAGCTTTCCTAAGAGAGAATAAAAAAAAAAAAAAAAAAATAACCAAGAAACTTTTCTGAGAATTCAATTGATTTGTATTGAGAAGCATAAACGATTGAACTCCTTGCTTCAATAATGCAATGAGTTTGATTGAAATCGGTTTGATAGGTTGTTGACCAATCACGCGAACTTAGGTACTAGGCACATACACTACAACTAAACAGATAAGTAATTGAACTAGAACTGACATGGACCACAAATCGACCTATAGGAAGAACAAAGTTATATCTGCAAAATCTCTTCTTTATACTAGAGCAACTTAAAGTTTGTCTAACACATAATTAGCTGATATTTCTTCCCTGCGCTTAAGACATTTGTGCAGACTATAACATTGTTTATACTTACAAATGTTTTATGCGCAATGAAGAAATAACTTCTAATGAAGAAGTTCTTTGGATAGGGAAAAAAAATCTTATATTATTCTTTTTTAGTAGTCGGCAATCTTGTACTAAAAAATAATCTTTTTGACAGGATCAAGTAGTATTGTAACAATGGGGATGTTGACGGTCAAGTCAAATCATTCTCTTTTTATGAAACGACAAGCTCTATATAAATGTGTATGGAACAGCAACCTATGACGTCATAAGTTCCTATCGTCAAATTATTACTTTTAGTATTCGTTTGCTCTTAAATATAAAAACATGTTTAATTGAAAAGAGCACTTACTTTCAGAGCATTTTAAGATCTACTTTTACCTGATTAGTATAAAATAATTTAGTTTTATTGTAGTCAACTACCCTATTCTTCAACCATAAAAAATCTAGTCTCGCCAACTCTCTGTCCCTGTTACACGTATTTAACTATTTCATGTTTTTTTACACATTAAACTAAACTGAACTAAAATACCCATGGTGACAGTTCAGTTAACCGCAATTTTCACACAACCGATTTAAATATTCATATTGGCACATAGAACAAGCCTCGATGTTGGTTACTGTGCCAATTGTGGTCTATAGGAAACACTGTATCTATGCACCTACGCAGTACGCCGAATACTACGATAGATGTCAGTGACGGCTAATAAGATAGACAACTAAGCTAAAGAAAATAACTGCACACTGTATGTATAAACACCGATGTACCTACCAGATGCATAGATGATAATCTATAGCTACTCTATACTTTATCTTCTATACTTATAATAAATCTGTAGAGATGTCAATTCTGTACATAAAATATATTTCCAAAATAACTATCAGGGGGTGATTAGGGATCGATACTGATGCCAAAAATGCACTCAGTAAAATTTTTGTCTATCTGTCTGTCTGTCTGTCTATATAACCGTTATAGAAACAAAAACTACTGGACGGATTTTAACGAAACTTGGTACAATTATTTTTCATACTCCTGAGTTGGTTATAGTATACTTTTCATCACGCTACAATCAATAGGAGCAGAGCAGTGAAGGAAAATGTTGGGAAAACGGAAGAAGTTACTCCATTTTTTAAAGCTACACAGAAATTATGTATGACGGAAATGTTCTCCTTAAAATTATATAAAAAATATCCTACGACAGCACATGTCTATCTTTTATGGTTGACTCACAATATCACGTGTAACTCCCGATAGCTTAGCAGTTCGAAGCTTTCTGATTATATTTGTCTACTCTTACATTTATAACACTCTCAGTCATCCCTAATTAAAAAAGTTAACATAATTAACTATTCCATAAAAAAGAATCATAGAAATCGGTATAGAAACACCAAAGTTATACATGAAATACGCTAATAATAAGCCATCGCGCGTCAATACTGAATCATGCTATCTACGAGTATCTATACATATAATAAAATTGTAAATTTCACGTGTCTGTACATGGCCAAAAATATTAGGAAATGTTCGAAAAGAGTATTTAAACACTTTGCTGCATTTTTAGAAATGTCTGTCTGTCTGTTTGTTTGAACACGCATCACGCCAAAACTACCGGACAGATTCGGTTGAAATTTTGCACGTGCAATCTAATAGATGCGGATTAACATTTAGGCTATAAATTATCACGCTTTTTCCCATAGGAGCTAAGCAGTAAGGGATAATGTCTGTAGCCATTTTTCGTCATAAAACAGTAACTACTTGACGGATCTTTATGAAAATTTACAGTTTTACAGTAAATACTATACCTAGGACATAATTTACACTATGAATCATTACGCTAACGTCTATGGGGAACGAGTAGCAACGTATTTTTTGTCGCACCATAATGGTTTATCACTTTTTTTCCACAATTAGACATTATCTTTAATTGTAACCCATGGAATACATAACTTCACGCTAAAACTATAAGGAGATATACACAACATTTTTAAGTTTCATAAGAACAGTTATTTTGACGTGGTATTTAGCGAACAGTATAGCCTCGAAGCTATGCTAGCGGTCTTTGACGACGACGAAGTCTCAGGCTGGAATCTGATATCGCATTATGTTCTTTTTGTATTTTTTTTTAAATTGTCTTTGTCCTTTTTTAATATTTTTCTCAATGTTATAGTTATTTTTTCGACCATAGGTAACTTATTTGCTTTGGTTAATATTTTTTTATATTAAAAATCAAGTGAAATATGCATTTATGTAAGATATTTATAGGTATTGCATGCACTGCTGAGAGTAATGAATGAATCGTAGTAGAAATGAAAAACAATATTACATTACAATTTAACAAGTATTCGATATTTTCCAGAATTGATGTGTTCGTGCTCAAAAAAAAAGACATTACACACGTAAAAAAAAACAATAACGCCATCTATGAAATCAAATTGGTCACCGTAATCAAACAATTCCTTATTTATGAAAACATTTATCAGGGTATAGGTGCTTGCGATGACGGATTCGTTTCTTGCTGAGTGGCAACATTCTCCTATTTATTTAATTAAATTGCATAAATTAATAAAAAACATTAAGTATTAGAAGAAACTTCACTGGTTTTTAAAGTAGATGGCGTTGTATTCAATAATGTTAACTTAGTAAAAGAAGTTTTAAAATAGTTTTTAAAAGAAAAATATTGCTATCATTTTTAGAAATGTTTATCTGTCTGTCCGTTTGTTTGACGCATCACACAGGTGCATCGAGGATCATGTTTTGGGGTTATGGTTGGATATCAAGTGTTCATCAATTCAACGATAATGAATGACTCATCGGCCAAGTATGAGTAGTTCGGGTGACGGGAGGAGGGGGGTGGGGGGTCATTGTCTGTCAACGCGGAGTCTGGGGGAGGGGGAGTCCATGTCTTTTTTTCTTACTTGCATCTTGGTAACATATAAGAGAGGTACTCTCTTATATGTAAAGTGGGGATATGATTTTTATCTCACCTACCCCATCGTGTGAGGTATCATTAGATAGGTCTTTTAAAAAGCGTTTAGGGTTTGTGAAAACTATTTTTAGATTTAAGGATTCCTTTGTGTTAGAGTCAAGTATTCCCCTGCCAACTAAATGGTTGATGTTGGGTATGTGAAAAAAATCACGGTAGTAGTATAAATACTAAAATTATAAGGAAAACTATCACAGTTAAGTACTTAGGCTTACAAGTTTACAATAAACATCTGATCAAATGGGAAGTACCAAAATTTTAGTACAAATTCTATTGAAAATTATTAGGTATTAAGTACCTAGGTATAACGTTGAAAGAATGAAACAAAAACAACAGAAAACCCACTTCTTAAGCCGCACACCAAATTAACTATATAAAATAATAGAATAGAACGATTTTTATTTAGTACACAGAAGACACATGTATAGACATTATTATAATTTAACAGGAAAAGTCATGCAGAAGATAAAAAAAGCAATAAATAAAACAGTAAAATAATAAAAATAACAATAGACAAAAAGAAAAGAGACACAAATAACACACAATAATAACAGAAAAACACAGTAAACGAATACCTAAAGAGTCTGTATTTGGTACTTATTTATTTTCACAAAGCTTTTGGGTGTTGAAGCTATCAATAGATGACTATATGATGATTCTCCGCTGCGGCGATCGCGGCTCTCCCGACAGGACTGTTTCCAACATATTTACACAGAAGTTATTTCGTAACATAAACTATCTTAATATGAACTCGACTTTCACGCGAACGAAGTCGCGGGCACAGCTAGTTAATAATATAATAATAAAAATATCTTGGGACAACTCACACAAAGCTATCAGATCCCAAACTAAGCAGAGCTTGTACTATGAAAACCAGACAACCGATAAACATACTTATATATTTCTAAATACATACCTATTATAGATAAATAACATCCAGACACAGAATAAATCATCGTGCTCATCGCACAAAGTTTTATCCTGGGTGGGGTGGTTTTATTTATCATCAAACCCACGACCTCTTGCGTAGCAGTCGGATAAACTCCCACCGCGCCACAGAGGCTCAACGGATAAAGGGATCTGGATGAGGTTTAGCACTTAGATTAGGCACGTGGGATGGATTTATTTTTCAATAATTTCGCTAAAGATAGTTTGTATGTAAACTCTTTACGCATTATCTTTTTGCTCTTATTCTAATTTAATTATTTGAGTCGTCGGCGCAATATGCAATTTGCCTGCACACTTCTATCAGACGTCATTACTGTACTACTCACTCCCTCTGTCACCATATCATCTGTCAATGAAGATATTGATTCTTGATCATTTATAAATTGTAGGTAATATTGATAATGTAGGTAATTTAAACGTCGCCCGAGTTAACTGCGTGATGCCATTTTTGTTAAGTTAAAACGGAAGTAAGTAATGTAGGTAAGTAATAATTATAAAAAATCAATGTTGCCAGTAATTAAACCCTTAAAAATACTAAGAAATGTAAAAAGATTTAGGTACAAATTACTATACTATATAATAATTAAATAATTTAGCTTAGTATTGTTATAATTATGTATTTTTGGGTGTACCAAACGTCGCATTTTACACAATTCGTGCATCTTTTTTGTGCTTCTTCTACTTTTGGTTTTTTTTTTTCTTATTTTTCACATTCATACATGATAAATATGAATTTGGGTTGGAAGATATATCTTTCCATACTCTAATTACCATCTCTCACATGTTAATTTCATGACAAACGTGAGCTTCTCAACTTTTATTTTACAGGAGCCACTTTCAAACTACCGCTTTGAGCACCTATGCAGCGCGGCAAGAGTGTGTCCGACTGCTATGCAAGAGGTCGTGGGTTCGATTCCCACACGGGACACCACTTTGTGTGATCCACAAATTGTTGTTCCGAGTCTGGGTGTACTTTGTGTCCATGAGTTGAATGTTTGTAAAGTCCCCCGCGACACAGAGCTTGAACCTTCACCGTCTTTTTATAAAGTATTTAAAAAAAAAAAGAAAGATAAAGAACTTTGATTTAGATAGCGACGGACGGGTCTGTTGGTCTAGTGGACCCTGACTGCTAAGCCAGAGGTCGTAGATTCGATATCCAACTAACTTCAGAAACAGGTTAATATATTCAAAACTGGTATTACAAAGTTATTTAGTAATGAAATGACCGAAAACGGTCACCCATCTATGAACCGACAGTGGTAACGTTGTATAACCTCGCAGATATCTCTATCTGCTTGATCACCACTGAGTCAGGGAAAAGTGTCTAAAATGGGTTGGTACTTCAACTATACCATACAACGAAGGACATTATTCTGTACCTTTCCCTATGAGAGAGCAATTCCATCTAGATGTGTCTCGATATCGTCATCTAGATTGCTCAATTTCAAACCAATTTCGTTTCATCTATCTTGATAACTGCTGATTGACTTTTTAATTGAGATGGGAAATGTTTAAAAAAAAAATCAGGTTTGTATGTCATCTAAAGAATAGTAGGTAGGTATGTTATAATACTAGTACCTATTAGCCCTCAGATTCTACAACGTGTTCTCACCAAATTCACTTAAAATATGATGAAAAGATAAATAGTAGATTAAGTTATACTATGTCAAAAATAATTCATAGTATAATAAAAAGTAAATCAATATAAAAATAAACAATGAAATAGAGAAAAAAATACAATAATTAACATAACAAATGAAAAAATATAAGTAGGTAGGTATATCTACATTTTCTAAATTAACATTACAAATACATTACACACAACAAAACATTATAATATTATATCTATAATATTAATATAGCTATATTTAAAATTTAATTACAATTAAATAAATTAAACCATAACCAATACATATATATCTATATATATATATAAATTAGTGTTTGTCTGTATGTCTTTTATGCGTTTCGAAACCATTGATCAGATTGTGATGAAACGTGTATCTTTAAATGAATCTCTATTTCCCTTGGTCTCGGGATAACTAGAGAACGACTTTATCGATTTCATTCATACTATGTAAAAGGTTCCTAAGTAAAAAAAAAATAAGAAAATAACGAAAAAAAATAACGGGGTGGTATGAAGTTCCGGGTATCCGGGCAAGAGCATGTCGGGCCACGCACAATGTAGGGTTCCGTAGTCACCCCCCCCTCCCTTCCCCTCCTGAATACATGAAGTGGGGTGAATGCGGCTTATGTAGTTGGTTTTCTGTTGTTTTTGTTTCTTAATTACAACGTTATACCTACTTCATAATAATTTTCAATGGAATTTGTACGAAATTTTATTACTGAAATTGTGTGGGGAGGTGAAAAAAATGTTTTTAAATATTTTATTCTCTCACTTTGTCGGCGTAAGTAGTATGCATATCCATGCATAATTATAGCTTTCTAGCACTAAAAGTCTCTAAGCCAAAGCTGCGGACGGACGGACAGACGGCCGGACATGGCGAAACTATAAGGGTTCCGTTGTTAAAAGCTAAAAACCTTCACGCTATTCTCATACAAAATTTCATCAAAATTGGCTAGGTCGGGTAGTCGTAACAACGTATTATGTCTCCACCTTGAATAAAACTTTGTGTGATGAGCACGATGGTGTATTCTGTGTCTGAGTGTAATTTATATATAATAATATACATACTCACTTATATTTAAAAATACACAGGTTAAATGTAATATACTAGCCTCCCGCTCGTGGGTTCTTTATATTACACCAAATAACTTTGTAATATTCGGTTAAAAAATACATTTTGACCCTTCACCACCTACCACACACGTCTGTGAGACCCCGGAGTCAAATTATTGTTTTTGTCAGGTTTACAGTTCAAACTCGACAACTCACACAACAACGATTTTACTCTTCATAAACAGGTTGTAGGTGGTTAAGGGTAATACATTCAAAACGGGTATTACAAAGTTATTTATTGTAATGAAATGACCGAAAACGGTCACCCATCTATGGACCAACAGTGGTACCTAACAGAGAGACATAGGTACCTAAAGACAATTTCATGATATTTGACACTACATTTCTGGTACCTAATATATACATTCTATAAGGCACCTATAAGTTTTTACTTTCTCACTTGCATATCATGATACAATAATATGTCATGATTTGCAATATATGTTGGTAGACTTTCGCGATTTGTTCCATATTGCAACGGTCGTGGTCACGGGTAGGCTGAAGAGTCTACCCGTGACCAGGGCCGTACGGCCGAAACGTTGGGCAATAAAACAAAGATATTTAGACTTAAAATAAAATAATAACGCGATTAGGACACATAGCTTTAAAATTCTATAAATATGTCATGGCTCGTCATTAATGTACGTAGCATCCCATTTTCTTCATACGTTATCACAACGAATGCGCAATTAAATTAAGTAGGTATATATAAGTACATAAATATCACATTCTGACAACGACATATTTAAATATCTAGGCCAATGATAAGACAGTGGACATAAGAATATGGACGTGACCTCAATGCATTAAAAGAATGATTAAATTCTCAATTATAAATGTTGTTATATAATGTTATTATAATGTTGTTATAACAGCTGTGTTAAGTTAACTTGCGTTGATTTTGCTGCGCTCCCCGATGCTAAAAAAATTGTGACAAAAGGACTTAGCTAGTAGAAATATCACATACATACAGTAACATGAATCTAAATCTATCAAAAGAAATTTGACTGGTCTAGTGGTTAGTGACCCTGACTGCTTAGCCAGAGGTCGTGAGTTCGATCCCCACCCATAACAAAACTTGGTGTGACGAACACGATGGTTTATTTTGTCTAGGTGTAATAATCTATCTATAACTGGCTGTGCTAAGCGAACTTTGTGTCACCTCGAATTTTCATTTTTTTGTGAATCTAACCCATTCTCGAATCCACTGAAAACACACAAAAAAAACATTAAAATCGGTCCAGCCGTTTAAGAGCTCAGTGACATATATCAACCCATATGATGGCCCACTGCTGGGCACGGGTCTCCCCAGTAGAACCTACTAGTATGTAGATCCTGGGGGTAATTGCCATAATCGCCACGCTTGGCGAGCGGGTTGGCGATCGCAGTAAGGCTTTAAGTACGCAGAGGACGCTGCTGCCCGTCCTCCAGGGTGAAATCCCTTAGTCGCCTTGACGACACCCACGGGTAGAGATGGGGTGGTACTATTCTTGAGCCGGCACCACACGGCCTTACTGCGTGTACTGTACATATTTAAAAATTATAGCTCGTGGCTTCTTTATATTACACCAAATAACTATGTAATATCAGGTTTGAAAAATATTTAATATCTACCTTTCAAGTCACCCTGTATTACATATACAGGTATTTGTAAGATATTAAATATTTTTTGTTCATCAGTTGAATGATTTTGATAATTTGGAAAAAGATGGCGTTGTCTGAATTCTTCTTTCTTATTGTGAGATTTATTCATGGATTTAACAGTTTTATTAACAAAAGTAGCTATTGGTGCCTACGTTATATAGACTACAGATTCAGTGGCAAATCCAGGAATTTGTTTTGAGGGGTTTGACCCTGATAAGGAACCTAACATATGTAGACATAGATTTGATTTGACTGCCCCTGTGGCGCAGTGGGAGTGTGTCCGACTGCTACGCAAGAGGTCGTGGGTTCGATTACCACACGAGACATCAATTTGTGAGATCCACAAATTGTTGTTCCGGGTCTGGGTGTACTTTGTGTCCGTAATTTTTGTATGTTTTTAAAGTCCCCCGCGACACAGGGCTTGTACCCTAATGCGGGAGTTGTCTTTTCTAAAATAAGTAAATAAAAAAAAAATAGATGGATAGACTTCGCTGAGGGTTTTATTAATGAAAAGTACATTTAAACGGGAAGACACAAGTACTTTGGGTTAGTGATATAGACCCACCAATAATAAAAGTAATGAAACTTGTAATAAATATACATTTATTTCAAGTTTAATTGTTCCCTTCTTCTAAATTAAAATACTTAAATACCTACCTAACCTAAATTTCATATAAAGTCGATTCAAAATCGTGCTCATAAGTATTGATTACCGACCACGCTAATCGAAAAATTTGAACGATTACTAAGTTTACAGTAGCAATTCAGTTGGTACCTACTTGCCTATTTTTATAATGCTATAATTTACACAAATAGCGGCGGTATAATCTGTTTAATTGCATCTAGTTGGGTCTTAATAAATTACGAAAGATTTTTTAGGGTTCCGTAACCAGAATGGCAAAAACGGAACCCTTATAGTTTCGTCATTCTTTTCTATAAATATTGTTGAAATTTAGTGAAAAGGTGTCTTGTAGTAGCCGCTACTTAGTTTGATAGCTAAAATAATAAAAATAAATATTTTTAGGGGGGCACTCTAATATGTAACAGAAGCTGAAAAAAATTCGGCACACATCAACATGTGGCACATCATTCGACAGGTCTTTGTAAAACATTATAAGGTTTCTAATGAACTTTTTTGATTGAGTAAATATTTTTGGAAATAATCGCTCCGAAAGTTGCATAAATTGTGTCCCCCCCCCCCCCCAACTTTTAAACCGTGTGACCAAAAAATATGAAAGGTAACACTTAGTAATATAGTTGAAAGTATTTACTAAGTAGATACTTTAAACCAAAATTATTTCGGACATGATCGGATATACCGTCATTGAGTTATTGCTGAAAAACTGCGCTTCTCAACAAAAGGGCGTTAGTTCCATGAACTTCTCTGCTGATGCAATTATTCAAGGCTGCGGAACCCTACATTGAGCATGGTTCGACATGCTCTTGCCCGGTTTTTTGTCAATACAATAGGATATAAATAAAAAAAACAGTAACATTTCACATTTTATTTACCTACTAACTATATCTAATAATAACGATTAAGTAGTTTTCTGTAACAATAAGTTGATCCAGCAGTCTATAAAATATTTAATAGGTAAGTAGGATATATTCGCAAGTCACAACGTTGACTGGACATCAAAACCGTTCAACCAACAGATGGGTAATTGTAGTTTAATGGCCGCCATCGCAACATGGCGCCAGAAGTCTATTGACCCCTTCTCAATAATACCTATGTCGTCATCCCTTTAACTTTGAAATACATTCTACATAAATAAATCTTGAAATAATGATAGAATTGATACCATTGATATCTCATTCATTCATTTTCATAGTATAGTGGCACGTAGATATACTGACAGGTCAGTAGGTGGTTCATGAAACTGACATACAACATCAGACTCGAAATCCAATCGATTCATCAATGACCAGCCCGTTTTCTTGCACGATTCCGAAACTATTGCGCTTCGTAGTACGAATAAATTACAAAAGACGTGGTACGGTACGAAATAATGCCAATAAAGGACGTTAAGTAGGTACCTTCATTTCGCTACTAAATTGGCGCCGACATCTGGAAGCCTATGAAAAGATGTGTATGTAGAAAGCTCCAGGGAGGGAGATTCGGAAGCGTATGTGGGAGATTTTTGTCCTGCAGTGAAACTATACAGCTTAAAAGTAAGTAGATAAGTACCTTTCATGATTAGCTAATTCAGTGAATCATAGCAGGGCCCGGAATTCCAATGTTAACTACCTCTAAGCGACCTTTACGTGACTTCAAAAGCCAGGGCTAGAGTCAGTGACTTCAAGAGTAAGTGCGCGAAAGAAGGGCGCGATTCGATTGATCCGCTTTCTGAATCGTTCCTCCTAGTCTTTAATCTAATTAGTTTAACAATCCTACCACATAGGATGCACTTTAAGTCGATATGTTATCTGATCCACGCGGTAGGACCTACAATCAAAACACAAACGACTATATCATTAATTGACGTCATATTGAGACCATTATGTGGCTAATTAAAGATGTTGATAATTATCTACATTTCGATGTTAACCACAAATTTCGACTTGTTGGTAAAGCGAGTGATAAATCTGGCTAACAATCAGTAGTAGATTTTTTTTATCTTACTCAGAGGCGTCCAACTAAAATCATTTGAAGTCTCTGGTTAACAAGCCTTTCGACTTGAAGTACCTATTAAAAAATATGCCTAAACTACAAAGGAAATGTAAACATTGCTATAAATAGATACTGAACTAATTAATGAAAAACTTGGCTTCTTAATCGATAGGATATACTACAATGCAATGTTTTATATTGATTTGAAAACTATAAAACCATCAGCTCCCCTTGACAAGTGACCCCTAAGACCCCTAATCGATTAAAACGACGTCGTAGCGCGCGCAAAACTGCGATATATACAACGGGTCTTAATCGCGTGAATTATTTAAAGTAAAATATCTCGTTTATTGCCCGACGTTTGCTATCGTATTGTTCGACCGTATTGCAACGGCCGTGATCACGGGTAGACTGTCACACAATCATATTCGTGGTTTTGCATGTGGTACGACGTCATTCTATTTAATTAACAAACGCTAATATAAACATGCCACTTGTCTACGGGCTCAGAGGTACGCAAAAGCCATAAATTGGTTTCATCGTTTGGCTCATACTCTACCTCAGAGATGAGGTACAAAATACAGAGAACACTTACAGAAGGTAACCTATAAACAAAACACGGCATCTCGAAATGCTTTCCGAATAAAATGGGTACCTACGTTACACTGCCAAGTTATATCGTTTTGTCATCCCTATTATGATAGAATTAAAGTAGGTTTATCTTGTTTTGCTTGCTTTTTCTTTTCACATACGAAGCCAAGTATTTTCAAAAACAATGTTGTAGTTACACAAAAGGTAAGTTTTTGTGATTATAATCATCACATTTCTCGACGCAAGTCATTGTTAAGGAGTCTCTTATAAGCGGCGGAATACACCAACAGTCGCAGTAATGTTTCCTCGCTGAATGGGCGTGTCGTAGTCCGCAAATCGTTTCGAAGGCACAGTCTTCACCAGGATAGTACTCGCCCGTCGGACACTCAGCTGAAAAAGATTTAGAAATCAAATTTATTTTTAAAGAAATATACCACTCCCATGTGTCGCGGGGGATTTTACAAACATACAACAGACTTGGAACCACAATTTGTGGATCACATAACGTGGTGGCCCATGAGGAAATCGAACCCACGACTGTACCGAATCGAAGCAATGACGCAGCAGTCGTTCACACTCGCGTTGCGAAACCGGGGCAGTAAAACATTATTTAAAATTAAATTGTATCGATTGTAAATCTATTTGGGCGAACGTATTGTCATTCATCGAGCATACGTTCTGAGAAAATAAGAATAATTAAGTACTTATACTATTAGCACCAGAACTCTACCTAATTCAGGCAGAATATACATATATGCTTACTAACTTGCTTATGGTAGCCATTTGGTAAATATATTAATTTATCTAAAAAAAATATGCACAGTTATTGTACAAAGGCGGACTTAATGCTAAAAGCATTCCCTACCAGTCAACCTTAGGGTGATGTAGAGATAAAAATGGAAGTAGGTGCAGTAAACTTGTAGGCAGCTAAATTATATACCTAGTAATAAACAATAATATAAGTAACTACACACATACATACAAACAAATATACATACCTACACATACAACCTACACAAACATACTTCATATAATTACTCAACAAATTCTTGGAAGAATAAAGTACGAACCTTCGTCTTAAAGTTGAATGAAGCGGTTAGTACCTATACATCCTAATTTCGTTTTTGTAAATAAATTATCTATCAGCGTTCAATTATGTAAGTACACAATTTTCTTTCTACAAAAAAGAATAATACGTGACCGTGAATCTTCATTAACTAAATTTAAAAAAATATGTATTTACTAGGATGTACCTACAATGTTCTATGGCAGAATATAAACGCGACCTTTGCCCAGAAACGAACATTTTTTTTTTCTATAAACCAAAAAATCAACAAAATAATAGTTTTGTTGTATCTATCCAACATGTTTATAACCTACATTGTACATCTAAGCCCGTATCTAATTCTTATGTAAATAAATACTCACCGAACGAGTGTTTGAGGCAAACAAGAAACACAAACATAACTATAACATAGTATCTCATGTTGACAGCTCACACAACACAGACAAATGCGAATGCAATTAGATATCACTGACACATCAGTATTTATATAACTTCGCGTCCGTATCTCAGTTAACTACTAAATCGAATAATTAAAACAACTTTACTCGGCCGTAGTAGTTTTATACTGAACTAACTGAAAATGATGAGAGCACAACGATATTCTACTAAATTAGTAATAGATATTAGATGTGGTATCGAATTTAAATAAAGTTTTAAAGTATAACTAATCACGGGTGGTCATATTCGCATGTAAATCACGAGACTACTAAACAATAATGGAAGATCCGGTACGATTTAATATATGTTAGCACGACTCGGGTTTCCCGTGTTTAGGATTCTGAAATTTGTTTACTTTGACGTAACAATAGGTAATTATTACTTATAAATAATGATAAAAAATATGCGGTGTTATTTTGTTTGTAAATTTTTATAAGTGATTGAGAAAATTTGTACAATCTAATAATATTAAACTATTACACTACAATGGGAATTCCTCTGTTAAGATTACCTTTTTACACTACTGAAACAAAAATGGAGTACCTACCTATACCTAATGCTCTCAGATAAGTAAGCATGTATGTTAGTTACTTTATTCCATCAGAACTTCTAACTAAACACCTGAACGGATTTAGATGAGTCATTGAGAGACTCTGAATAGGTTTCACATCTATTGAAAAAAAAAACGGGCAAGAGCATGTTGGACGAAGCTCAGTGTAGGGTTCCGCAGCTATTCCTACAAAGAAATACTGAATAATATATGAAAAAAAATACGATCTTAAAATCTTATGAAGCCTTTGTAATTTTTTCATATTTTTTTCCCTTACGGCTTAAAACATAAAGGGGGGGGGCACAATTTTGGCAACTTTCGGAGGGATTATTTCCGAAAATATTTACTGAATCAAAAATAAAAAAATCTTAGAATCCCTAGAATGATTTTATGATGTGCCACACGCAGATGTATGCTCAAAAAAAATCAGCTTCAGTCCTTTGACAATATATGGAAGAATAGAAATTGGTCGAAACTGGGATGATATAGAAGGGTTACTTACTTTCGGTAGGGGCAAGACATGAGCAAATATATGGGGGCAATAATCCTAGAAGTTATTCCAAAATACATCCTTTTCCTCGTCATTACATATCAAATTTTAAGGGTACCGTTTTTGCCATTTTGGCTACGGAACCCTAAAATCAATGGCAAGACTGACGTTAGACGTGATTAAAGTCACACTTAAGTACATACTTATTTTACAACCTTTATTTAACTTGAACTAAATTTTAAAATAAAGGTCTTACCTATTAAAAGAATTTCAAAAAAGCGTAGGTATACATAATTCAGAAAGTTTTTGTTAGTTTATAATGGAAGTCGTGTTTTTAAATTTTTAACTGGTTATTTTATTATGTTCTCGGTTCATAACTAGCAGAACAATACAAATTAAATAACTTGTAACAATGTAGTTTTAAAAGGGGTAGAAGAAGAAAAAACATTTATTGTAACAGATACTGATATGGTTCATACTTAATAGGTAGGGGCAAAATCATTTTCGTAATTTTAATGTATTGTTAGTAATCAAACCTCTTTGGTTGTACTGAATGTTACTGGCTGGTTTTAATACCATTATACGTTGACGTTTTGATAATGCAAAAAAAGAACTAGTTCCCGCCGTTTTCAATTGTTTTATATGCAAGCAAAATGAACGTATGTGTGTGACGAAGAAATTCGGTACCTAAATATTTAAGTTATATTACATAAAAGGTAAAAATGCGACGCCACGAATAAAATTTGTGCGGCTTACGGATCTAATGCGGTATCAATACGAGTAGCCCAATTCAAGTCTGGAAATTTGAATGTGAAGGATGAGGCTCGCTCTGGACGCCCTGTCACAGATAAAATCAGTGCCATCTTTGAAAAAGTGGAGCAAGATCGACATATTAGTAGTTACGATATTATAACATACGTTACGATGTAAAAACATTTTTTTTTGGGTACCTCCCCTATATGTAAAATGGGGATGTAATTTTTTTTCTGACCTACCCCATCGTGTGGGGTATCGTTAGATAGGTCTTTTAAAAAGTTTAGGGGTTGGAAAGACTATTTTTATATTTAGGGATCCGTGCAGCTCATGTCGGCCACGCACAATGTAGGGTTCCGTAGTCCCCCCCCCCCCCACCCCCATCCAAATAATGCGGGTTTAGAAGTGGGTTTTCTGTTGTTTTTGTTTTATACTTTCAATGTTATACCTACTTAATAATAATTTTTAATGGAATTTGTACGAAAATTTTGTTACTTATCATTTGATCAGCTGTTACTCGAAAACTTGTAAGGTCTGCTTAGCTGTGATAGTTTTCCTTTTAATTTCACAAAATGTACTACTACCGTGAATTTTTTCACATACCCAATATCAACCATTTAGCTGGTAGGGGTGACACTTGATTGTAACAAAAATTTTCACTTTAAAGATTAATATGTCACAAACGAATTTCTAAATCTAAAAATGACACTTTACACTTTACAACCCCGAAACGATTTTAAAAGACTTATCTAACGTATCTAATAATCCACACGATGGGGTAAGTGAGAAAAATATCCCAACCCCACTTTACATATAAAAATGTTTTTCAAGTTTTTATTCTTTCACTTTGTCGGCGTAACTAATATGTGTAAAAGAGTTCCGTTTTTCCATTTTGGCTACGGAACCCTAAAAACCCAGAGGAAAAAAATCTAAATTGATGTACACACACTGTATGGTAATAAATGTTGAACATGTTTTTTTTATGAATTTAGATAAAGAAAAAAGTTTCGTATTTTTGATAATAGATGGTGCCACTCGATTTACATTCGAGACATAGTTTGGTTGCTGAGATCTAAATAAATAAGGCACAAAATGTTGGTTTCACTTACGACATACCGGTAAGTAGTCGGTCTAGCTCAGCTGAAACTCTATGCTGACGGCCTAGCGCACTGCGCGTCATCAATTCATCATACTCTGTAATACATATTCCCTGAATGGCTCACGTGTTAGCAAAACTAGAGCCATAATCCCAGTGATTATGGCGCAGCCAGCCAGCTGCCTCCTCCTCCAGCGCTCCACCTGACCTTACGGTATATACTCGTAGAAGAAGGACCATCGACAAATATCTGTCGATGAAAGTACACGTTGAGTGTACCCGGGCGAAGCTGGTAAGGTGCATGCTCCCTCTCTCAACAAGAATTAACATTTACAAAACCTACATCAGATCACGCCTCACGTAATTGGCACCGGCCTGTCTCCCTGAGCTATGAGACAGGCCAGAGACAGGCAGACAGGATTCAGTGTGACTTCATAAGACACCTCGCCACTAATATGTTGGAACGCTCCGTTAACTCGATCACGCGTCTACCCTATAAATGAGCAAGGCGCAATCAGTGTGCCTAGTGAGAGTTTGTTTTACGTATACGCGATCGGCACGTTTGAGACGTTTGGCACTCCGACTGCCCCGCTGCAAGCTCCTAAACAATCAGAGAGCCAAACGCGGTAAACGATACGATCGCGTTTGTTCTGGATCCGCGCCTGGAAAGTAGGTACTGGTCCGAATTGCAAAATTATTTTTATTCTTTTACTGTTGAATAGCCCATTTATTGAGGAAGGCTATAGGCTTTATAATATCACGCTACAACCAATAGCAGTGACTCCACTGCTATTGGTTGTAGCAATGAAAAATGTTGCAAAAACGGGGAAAATGTACGCAGACGATGCGTCAGTTATATTGAATAAACGACTAGGTATGTCAAACCGCGAAAAGTGGCTACATGCTATAATAGTAGATAGGTACGATGGTAGATGTGTCGAGGGATCAAACATCTCACATGAAACCTCAATGATAACTGTGAACTATATGCTTTAACATTCTTTTAAAGATTAATTTGAAATGTGAAAAAATGATAGTAGAAAAACAATTGGAGAGGAGAACCGTCAGAGCCGATGGCCTGAAAAGTCGTGGTGAGATAATTGATGATTATTATTCTTTTTAAGTTGGAAACTGTATATTCAGTACAACGGGGAAGTTATTTGTTTGATTTCTCACCAAGGAAATACGGTCTTGATCTACGAACCCGCCACTAGATCCTCAGCATTGGTATCGGTGTTACTGCAGCTATTGGCATCTGTTTATTTAGTACGGGCATCGAGAATACTTTTTTTCTTCAATACTCTCCGAAGCACGGAGGGGTAGGACATATATTGAAAAACGGGCTCCCATCTTTGAACCGACAGTGGTAACATTGCATAACCTCACTGATATCTCGATCTGTTTGGTCGCCACTAAGTCGGGGACAGTGCTGTTGATGAGGTAGGTATTCGCATTATTCTTGTATATTTTGTAATCTTTGACCTTAAATATCTCAGGTTCTTTACATGTGACTTTTAAGACAAAAATTAAGGTTCCAACTAAAAGCTTTTTCAGTTGGATTTCGAAATTTAACTCATTTTTTTTTGTTCAATAATAATATCGTGGGACAACTCACACAACGTCATCTGATCCCAAACTAAGCAGAGCTTGTACTATGGCAACCAGACAACTAATAAACATACTTGTATATTTCTAAATACATACATAGGTATTATAGATAAATTACACCCAGACACAGAATAAACCATCGTGCTCATCACATAAAGTTTTATCCTGGGTGGGGATCGAACCCACGACCTCTTGCGTAGCAGTCGGATACACTCCTACCGCGCCACAGAGGCAGTCATTACCTTAAATGACTTGCCAATACCTAATAGGCCGTCTTGGTTCGTGGGTAGGTACCACAAGTTTCAGTCATTCTTTCGTGAAATAGTGATGTTAATAAATCACTGTTACGGTCGAAAGGCGCTGTAGCAAATGCAAGTGATTACTGGGCAAAGAAGACTTACCTTCAAACTAATGTCTCAAATGAGGAGCGCGGATTAATTCAGAGCTTTTCCAAACAAAGATTTGAGTGATACCTAGATACTGTTACTGTTATTGGCTCAGCTGGTACTTACCAGCAGATGAATATCAGACTCACGATCTGCTTGACTCTTCTTCTCTTATAGTCGTAAATACCAAAGATATTACTAACCATTCGAAGTTTATTTAAACTTTGATTCACTGATAACCCACCTAGCTATGTAGGTATAGCACATTTTTAGGTTTACTAGGTCAAGGAACAGAGAATGGGTTTAGTGGTTTCTCGGTTCTATCAGATTGGTATCTAGTTATAAGTAAGTTACATAAGGAAAACACAAGATGTTGGGACTATAGTTTTTGTGGTGCTAAATCATTTAAATTATATAGAGATAACTATCGTCATGCTCTGTGAATTCATTATGAACTATTTGCGCATCAGTTGTCTTACGTCCTGTCCACACCAGTGAGCATTGCCAATGTTGTTATCTACCTTTTAGTTGTTTTAAGAATGACTTCTGTTAAGTAGGTAAATGGAATATAGGTGAATTAAATATGAGTGTGTAAGTACAGTTCGCGCCACCTGCGTTTGCGTTTGTGAAGTTGTAGTTCCGCGCAGGGAGGTCGTTCCTTGCCCATCTTCTTCATCCCCTCCGATACTTAAACAGTGACACGCAAACTTAGTTGGCGCGAACTGTATCTAACTGTATATAAGACAAGTACGTACTTACCTACATGTGTAGGTAGAAACTACTGATTGATGAAGCTTGGCTTGGGTAAACAAACATAGGGAAAAAGAATGCCGGACGACAAAGACATTCAAGAAGCCTAACTGTTCTGCCTTTTATCACTTATTTAATTTATTTTACTTACAAGATATATATATATACAGGCTGATTTTAAATATACTAATAACCTCCCGCTTGTGACTTCTTACATAACACTAAATAACTTTGTAATATCAGATTTGGAAAATAAGCTGATAAAGAATCATCGATTTTACTCCAGGGTCTCTCAGATATGTGGTAAATGATTGTGTGATAAAAGTAGATTAAATTGGCTTTTTTTTTTAATTGTCTTAAGTATAAAGTTATACGGTGTAATGTAAAGAAGCCAAGAGCAGGAGATAATTAGTATATTTAAAATCACCCTGTATACACCTCGGAACAGAAGAAACTTTTGTTGTGACATACCAATAGATACCCTATTAAATACCTAACCTAGGTACAACCCGAATGTGTCAATCTTTATGTATAATTGTTCTAATTATTTAAATTTTACAATTTTCTTTAGACTTTTTTGCTTTAAACAAAGCTATGTAGTTAGTTACAATTTTTTTTATAGGCCAATTATTTCCGAGTTTTTGCAATTAAATAAGTACCTATCATGTCTTTGTTACATACCTACCACAAATCGAATTGAATATTTACGCTCAAAAATATGCCGTATAGAGATAAAAAAGACGGGCAATGTTCTTAGAATTAACATTTATTAGGTAATCATTAATAGTTAAGTGCAGCCACTTAATGGCACACAAACGTTGGTTTCTATTATTCTGTATGTTCCTGGTAAGCACCAGCAATCGCAGGTGTGCTTCGGGTATGAGTGAGAGCTTCTAGATGCGCATGAAGGCTCCAGACCACAGTTAGGACCAGGGTTGTATTCTCCCATCGGACAAAGGGCTGAAAAAATTAAATTTATGGTTCTTAATTCGGTGTAAGTAGAATGAGTAGAATATAATTACGTGTCCCTGTGCCTATTTGTATCATTTTTAGTACTCTGTTTACTCTTGTACCTATATCTAATACTAGCTGACCCGCGCGATGCGTAAATTTTCCCCGTTTTTGCAACATTTTTCGTTGCTGCTCCGCTCCTATTGGTCGTAACGTAATGTTATATAGCCTATAGCCTTCCTCGATAAATGTGCTATCCAAAAGTAAAATAATTTTTCAATTCGGACCCGTACTTTCTGAAAACATCGCGTTCAAACCAACAAACAAACAAACATTTCAGCTTTTTAATATTATGTTGCTTGCTTTTTAATTGCATGTTTGGTCAAATTTTATGTGTTTGTCAAATAATTTGATAGTATTTTTATGGGCATTTCTTGCCAATTACTTTATTAATACAACAATAGCATTATTGAAAGACCAGACCCAGGAATCGAAACCGAGACTTCCGTATGCCAAACCGGGGCCGAAATCGAACCATCTAACCGGGACTATGTTACTAAACCTCCAATTCTTCTATCCTTCCTGCACGCGAGTCAGGCCCTCGCTTACGCCATCTAGCCGATACTTTGAAAAATATTACGGCCTTTATTATTGCTTCGTTACAGAGAGCATTTTGCAGGAAAGATTTTGAATCAACGCAACGTTTCATAAAGAATTTGCAATTAGTTATGAAACGTTGCAGAAAAATTGGATTGACGTCGTGTTTGACAAACATTATCAACGTAACCGTGGTGTTTGTCAAACAACGAGAAGATGAACCCTAGTCTGGAACTTCTTATATGTTTTTCTTTTTTCATTTCTATTTTTATTTTTTCTTATTATATGTTTTTTTTAATATTTTCGACTGCCTCTGTGGCGCGGTGGGAGTGTATCCGACTGCTACGCAAGAGGTCGTGGGTTCGATCCCCACCCAGGATAAAACTTTGTGTGATGAGCACGATGGTTTATTCTGTGTCTGGGTGTAATTTATCTATAATATGTATGTATTTATAAATATATAAGTATGTTTACCAGTTGTCTGGTTACTATAGTACAAGCTCTGCTTAGTTTGGGATCAGATGACGTTGTGTGAGTTGTCCCAAGATATATATATAAGATTTTATTATTTTTTCGAACATTTTAACCCTTTCAGACCTGAATTATTTTTTTCTCTCGTACGGATGTAATTAAATTTTTATGATAAGATTAGAGCAAAAGTAATATGAAAAAAATAAAAATAATATTCCAGATACTTTATTTCATAACAAAAAAACAGTTTTTCGTTATGTGCACAAATGATGACATTCGTATTGGATAATAGTTTTAGTAATATATGGGAAAGCTTTTTATACAAGGAAAAACGGTACTTTTAAATTATATATTTATTATAAAAATATAACAAAATATAGTCGTTTAATTTGGTTTGCTTTGGTGTAACAAATAATTCAATCAGTCATGTAAATAATCAACTATAATAAGATATAATCAAAATAAGTTTAGTATTTAGGTGTGGAATGCTAAAAAACAATTTCTATCTTTAGTTAGACAAAGGTGAACTCGACATTTTATACATTTCACGCGGGATTTTCCATGGCAACCCATCATTTTGCAGCGTGTTCCAGCTCCATCATCATGTGCAGGAAAATGACCAACACCATCTTGAGCTATTTCAGAAGCAGGTCTAATTTCTCCTGATCTCTTCGGTATTTTTCGAGGTGTAGGGCTGCTACTACTACTTGGACGACCTCTTTTGCTTGCTCTCATTTTATTTTGCATAATCAAACTCTCAGCTAAGCGTCGGCGAAAATGAAGTAAAGTGAATTGCTTTTTCTTCGGAATGCCTAGCAAATCATTATCTCTTTGGTATTCTCGGAAAGCTTGAATGACCGCCAAGTCTGAAGCATGAAAAATCATGCGGAGAGGCCATTTCTTGGACTTTATAAATGTTCGATAGTAACTCATAAGTTGGTCAAGTAAATCTACCCCTCCCATGGCCTGATTATATTTTTTTACGATTTCTGGCCTTTCCACTTCAACATAGCGCTTTTCCTTCTTGCACCACCGCTTGACGATATCTTTCTGTCCTACACCTATAAAGTTAGATGCTAAATTAGTAGCCTTGTTGTCTAACCATTTGACCACTGTTACGTCGCCATCAAAGCTGGTTACTTCTTGGGCGAAGCCCCTTGGTTTTTTATTGATTTCCTTGTCGCTTAGCAATGAAGGATTAGCGAATCGGTTGACACGCGCCGTACACGTAGCCATTATGCCTTTATGCTTCAGTATCTGAAGCAGATGATAGGACGAGAAGTAATTATCGAAGTACAATTCATGACCTTTGTTGTCTCCGATTCGTTGTGCCAGATGTAGTACTATCGATGCAGCGTAACCAATTTTTTTTATCAAGTTTTTATCCAGTTCTAAAGAAGAGCTTTGATAAATAACGAAGTCATAAGCCAGACCGTTTTTGCCACACAGAAAGAATAATTTTAGGCCCCATGGGCATGGCTTCCCTTTTATATATTGCTTGGCACTATGTTTTCCTGTAAATGGAATTATCTGTTCAACAACACAAAGTTCTTTTTCTAGCGGTAGCTCCAGGCACCGACTTCTTATTGTATTATAAATTGGTCGAACTTTGTAAAATGCATCGCTACAGCCGGTAGGCATTTGTGTATTGTCAATGAGATGCAGGTTATTGCGGAGTTCAAAGAATCTATCTCTTGCCATGTTTTCCGTAAATAAGGGAATGCTGATTCCAGTTTCCCAGTACATCTTCAAGCAAGGATAACCAAATACCCCTGTGGCTAAATGCAAGCCAAATAATACCTCTATTTCCTCTGAAGTCGTAGGTCTAAACCGGAGCCTATCTGACTGAACAGCATATAAGTTTGTCATTGCCGCCATCACCTCAAATAAACGTTTGGGGACATACCTATAATAGTAGTCAATAGGTGCTTGCACTATAGGCTCTATTGCTATAGGTGGAATCCAATCAGTTGTAATAGTGTTATGAAGCTCTTTATGTCTCCACCTAATGCTTGGTTTTGCGGTGAGATTTTCAAAAACAATGCGGTTATTCGATGATGACGAATCAAACTCCACTTCTGAAGCTGCATCGAAATTTGCTGGTATTGCGTCGTTATCACGGTCCGGTTCTTCGTCATCGGAATCAGGCGGAAATAATTCTCTTTGGCTTGGTCTAACTTCGTCTCCACCAAACCGAACGGACCTATGTTCTTGCATAGGTCCGTTCGTTGGTCCTCCATATCCATCTTCATCGCCTGAAGATAATTCCAAGTCAGATAGATGTCCGTCGCACAAAGCGACCCAAGCGTCTGGATCGAACATTTTGTACATAGAAAATCACCTAAAAACAAAAAAAAAACACGTAAATAATTATTGCACCATAAAAATTTGATATTATTTTATTATATAATTAACAAATAAACATATTAAACATTATTTTGTTGCACTTATGAAATAATTAGTGGATTTTACCAACTAAATTCAAATATTTGGATGTTTCGTAAAATTTGCAGATACGCCGGTTGTGCACATTTGTAGACATTACAAAAAAATCTATTCTGGGGCATAAAAAACAACAAATCGTAACAACAAATACAATACATTACACATAACTAACGATGTATAACAAATTTATTTATAATTATTTCATAACGTATTTTTTGATATAACATATTATTTACAAATAAACTAAACAGCTTACCTGCCTACTTCAAAACTTCGCCGGCTACCTGTCGAAACTTGAACAAATCTACTAAACTGTGATAAAAGATGGCGTTGCTAGTATCGTTTTCGTTATTTTATTATGTGGACAATTGAGTGCATTCGTTCTATTTAACAAATTTATAAGATTTAAAGGTAAAACATTTTTGTGAAGTTTGTGTCCTCAATTGTGGACGTCAGGTCTGAAAGGGTTAATGTGTTGTTAATTTTATGATTGTAAATTAAACATAATTGAAATCGTGTTAAGTATAAATGCTTAGGTTTTATGATTTATAAGTTCCTAATACTTATTATTGATTTTTTATAATGTTTTACTTAATATTGTACGTTTGCTATTTATGAATATAATATAGTAACTATTGTGTGCCTATTTTTATACAAAGGATTGCATACATTTATTAGTACTATTATCCCCCGGCCCTTACGAATAGTAGGTACTCCGCTTATTTCTAATTATTCTGAATAAACAACTAACCATTGTGGTTACCACGATTAACTTTTAGTATTTCAATACCCTATTAGATGAATGTACTTTAGATAAAACGTAAATTCGTATACGATAGTTTATTAGTTTTAATCCAATAAAGGAAACAATATAAAAGTACATACTTTTAATCCGAATGAAATATTCATTGTTTTGTTGTAGATTAATTAACATAGAATTAAACACAATAAACAAAAAACATTAAACTATATCAAACATTAAATAACATTTACAAAATGTTCAAATACATTAATAAATTTAATAATACATAAAGATTTACAAATTAATATGGAATAGTTCTCTCTCTACATGTAGGGAAAGAAATAATAAACTTTTTTATGGAGGTATCTGAGAAATGTTTTTTGTACCTTTTCAAGTACTAGAAGCCTGGGACGCTGTATGAGGATTCCAGACACATGAGCTAGTCTCGAGTTTACTTCTTACAAGGCCGGTATATAGAACTCTTATGTCATGTGGGTCCTGGAAATCGTTAGAGTTCCGCAAAACAAAGCCTAGCCGTTTAAATGATTCTTTAGCAAGAGCGGAGATATGATCATTAAATTTCAGACTACGGTCAAAGGTTACTCCCAAGTCTTTAATGGTGTGAACACGCGTTAAATCATTACCTTCAAGTGTGTATTTGTAATGAATTGGTCGCAGACCACGACCATAGATCATGACATAGCATTTTTTTGTGTTAAAAAGTACTTTGTTCCTGGTGCTCCATTGATAGAGCGCGTCAATATCCTTCTGTAAGTTTAAGCAGTCTTCAGTAGTATGGACTTCCAGGGCAATCTTTATGTCATCGGCGTATAAAAGGCTCTTTGCAGATTTGACTCCAGTTGGGAGATCATTAATCATGATCAGGAATAAAAGTGGGCCTAATACAGATCCCTAACCTACACCCGAATGAGTGGAATACGGCTTAGACTCAAAGCAATCATCCCTGACAAACTGCTTACGATCTCTTAGGTAGTCAGCAAAGAACTCAAGAAGGCTCTGTGTGAACCCAATATTTCCCAACTTAGTCAAAAGAATGTCATTATGTACCCTGTCAAAGACTTTACAAAAATCAAAGTAAAGAACGTCAACTTGCCGGCCCCTGTCCAAGCTTCTAGATATAAAATCCGTGTGAACCATAAGGTTCGAGTCAACGGAGCGACCAGGTTGAAAGCCATGCTGAGCATCAGACAAATGCGTGTTAATCTGTCTATAAAGGATGGCTTGGAGTACGTGTTTGAAAAGCCCGGCAATAGTCGGAAGGATGGCAATTGGTCTATGTTCTTCGACGGATATTTTGTTACTGGTTTTGGGAATCGGGGTTACTCGTGATATCTTCCATTGTTTGGGGTACACACCCGACTGAAGGGCCAAGTTAAAAACGTGACAGAGGGGGCCAGCTAAAATATGTTAGCACCCTTTAAGTATGTAGGCGGGAAAGTTGTCAGGGCCAATCGAGCGAATTGATTTCACCTTGTCGATCGCCTTTATTACGTCCTGTTCATTTACAACGGGAAGGGGAACATAACCTCTCCCGGTAAGGCTTAAATTTTTTGGGTCTAATTTATGTAGATCAGGCTGGAAAACAGAGGCGAAATACACAAAGCTAAGGAATCTCCAGTAACTATTTCAAAAACCACTTATGTAGTAGCTAAACTAAACTGGTAGATACGTAACGCGAAGCCCACGGTACAAGACAAGACTTAACTTAGTTTCCATCCAACTATAAGTTTCTAACTACAGTTATAAGTTTGCAAGAACTTCACAAAGATGTTAAAACCTATCTAAACCGCATAAAGCAATAGCTGGAGGGAGTCTGTCGGATCGGTGCTTAGATAGCCTACCTTCTTGACTATTAGGTAATAGATAGGATTTATTTATCGCTCATTCGACCTTTATGTAGATAATCCAATAAATAGGTAAAGAAGTTTTAGTTTGAAGCGAATTAAAGGTTCTAAGGCGCTGGCTTATTTTAAGCTTATGGTAGGCAAGTAGGTGGGTAGGTAATAATAATAATATCTGGGGACATCTCACACAACGCTATCTGATCCCGAACTAAGCAGACCTTGTACCATGGCAACCAGACAGAACATACCTAATTATACCTATATATTTCTAAATACATACATATTATACTTAGATAAATAACACCCAGACACAGAATAAACCATCATGCTCATCACACAAACTTTTATCCTGGGTAGGGATCGAACCCACGACCTCCGGTTTAGCAGTCAGGTCACTAACCACAACCAACAAGCCAGTGCCCGAAATAGGTCTAAGTACCTAAATATAGAACCTACTTATAAGCTACAAGTATATCATCAGCGTCATCAGTCTGGATCAATCCACTGCTCTCCCAATTTACACCACGAGTCACGAGTGACACTCGGTCATTCACCTTTCTTATCAATTCCTCCATACGTACCTTTATGGAGTAATTTTTATTTTATTTTGAGATACGGTGGAATAGGTAGCGTTGCGCCTACACGGCTCATAGGTAGGTAATTTGGTGAGTTTTTTTTACGTAGTGACCTACCTACTTGCTTTTAAACGTTTGACAAGTGAGACTAGTTGCCTATTGAGACCGTTTTTCTATGTTTAATTTTGTTTCAATGTCTGCCTATACCACATTATAAGTACCCATGTGTTGTTACTACATGACACTGGTAGAAATCACTGAGGGCATAAGCAGAGAGAGACACATTGACGTAGAGACTAGGACTGCGCCATAACTTCACAAAATTGACCACCTCTAGAAAGAGACAACGCTACTTTGTGGACAATACCTGTCAAAGGCCGCACGAGTTTTTTTCTCTCGTTCACGCTTTGCAGTCAATTTTTACTTTTCAATTGAAAGGCATGGCGCAGTCCTGGTCTATACGGCTGCCACGACTTTCAATTCCTGCCACTTTGAATATTGCAGTTGCATTCGTACCCAAATTAATTTAATAACACAATATTCGTAACGTGACCATAATTAATCGTCAACAATTGGTATATACTTAGGCATCCAGTTCCGGTGGGGCTGCAGCTACACACTCTGCCCCTTGGGTACGCTCATAACCGATAGATATCCAAGTAGGTACCTACCTACCTAATGGTAGCTAAGTAGTTAAATAGGTAGGTACCCTTTAGTTTCAATCTTCACGCTGATTGAGTTGCTTTGTAAATTATCTCTTAACATAATCTTTAGTACAATATGCTCACCTACAACTAGATAGTTATTATTTGTAAACCTGGATGAAAAGGAGATATTTTAGATTCCTACCTGCTAAGTTTACCTAATGCCTACGTCTGTGCAGGCTTTTCTCTAGATGGTTGGATTTTACGTTGTTTTTTAATAGAAACCTGTGTTCTTGGTCTAGCCAAGTCTTAAGTAGCGGGTGTTGAATACATCTACGATGATTTTTTATTTTTTTATTTAATTATATGTTGGGAAACAAACAGCTTGTACGTTTACTGTTAGGCAACATTCCAGTATTTACAACAAAAGCCTCTTAAAGTTTCTACCTATAGAAAAAATTAAAAGTATAAACTTACCGAAACTCAACGCCAATTCCACAAAAACTACAAACAGCACAAATTCCCAAAACTTCATCTTGTCTTAACTCTGTATATCCGTCTCTATGCAGTTAAACAGCTTTTATAATTCCTTGTCTTCTCTAAGACATTTAACAGAAACCTATCGTTAAAAATACCAGTTGGTTCACAACACGTCGGCACACCAGATAGTTAATTTTATAATACTTATTATTACAAAGCGATAATATTGCTGTTACTATTATCGTTGACCTTATCGTCTCGTTTGAATAAGATAAATTGGTACCCATTCTATATTGAATGCATGTCGAACATGTATACAATATTTACAGAGACGTTCGAGCTCTGTCTAGTATTTTAATTCAATAAGAATATTAAACGTACCTGATCTAAATTAAACAGATACCTAAGCTACCCGAGTTAGTTATATTATTTAAGGTTAGATTACGCGAAACAGGGTTCGGCTCTTAGAAAAAGTTATATAGAAACCTTAAATATTAGGACACGAAAAAAATTGTGTCACTAGTCAAAGAGTTTTTCTAGTAGATGAAATAAATAAATTTAAGGATGTCTTATTATGATCCAGCAAATAAATCTTGAAGTTGCAGAAAAATGCAAAAACGTGCATTTTCGTATTGTCATAGTCATGGCGTTCGTAATCTAACATATGTACGAACGAATATTCTACTTTATTTTGATCTGCGCTCCTGCGCACTGTGAAGTAATGGTTGTGTGCGGAAGAGCGAGGCCGGCGATCGTGTCGCTGTGTACGTAGCGCTAAATATATAATTCTCTCAGTGTAATGCCCCCTTAAGTAATTAAATTATTATTCGCCTTTGTTATTATTATTACTTTTGTAATAAGTAAATGACAAATAAGCACCTACCTTAATCTTCTCTCTGCATCACCAGGGCCCATTCCCACTTGTATGTCGAATCCGACATACAACCTGACAATTTAAACATCGTTCAATAACAAATCACTTAAATACTACACCCATTCAAAAACGGGTGCTCTAGTGACAGAACATTCACTAAAGCATCCGATTTTTAATGGGTGTGATGTTTAAGGCGTGTCGGATCTGACACGATAATTGAGAACGGACCCTAAGGTTGACTGATAGAAAATGCCTGTAGCATGAAATCCGCCATTGTAACAAATTTTGTGTGCAAATAGTTTCTATAAACAAATAAGTTAGGTATTTACCTACTTATATTAAACCAACTTAAGTACACTCATTTGCTGATGAACGGGTTTTCAATTAAGAAGGCTACCAGATGCAAGACATCCGGATTATACCAACTTTATCCGGCTAGCTTAAGGTTCAAAGCTGTATCACACATGTAAACATTCGACTTCGTTAGGGGTGAAACAGTTAGAACCTAATTATATTTCCCATTGTAGAAACACATAGAGTTGGTACAGGCAGTAATTCATCACATGGCCGTAATTGGCCGTAAGGTTTGTAGAAATTGGTTAATGTTTCATATCTTTGAAATTTTGATCTAAGACAGGTTTTAAGGATTTTCAGCTAGTGCTTGGATTTTGGATCTGTGATCTACGGCAGGGATTCCTCTGGTCCACACAGTATAATTTTAAAATTATCATCAATTTTTTAGGGCCAAGTATAGGGGTCATTGGATGCATAGAACTTCTTGAAACAGAATGCTTATGGAATCACACACATGTTATTAGAAAATAAGGAAACTATAACTGAAAATGGAATCTATTAAATATACCAATCTAATAGCAGGGTTTAGTTTATGGAGTATTGCTTACCTCTTCATAAAAATAATACAAAATTCTTAGGACTAATACTTAGGACGCAAAATACTACACTAGTGAAAAGTCGATTCTACATGCAAAATACAATAGGTAAAGCCGGAGAAAAGAGCAGGCAATAAAAACTCGCGGCCATTCTTTTCAAATCTATAATAATATTATAAAACAAAAGAGTTTGTTTGTTTAAACGCGCTAATCTCAGGAACTACTGGTCCGATTTGAAAAAATCTTTTTTTATTGGATAGCCCATTTATCGAGGAAGGCTATAGGCTAAATAACATCGCGCTACGACTAATAGGAGCAGAGTAGCGACGAGAAATGTTGCAAAAACGGGGAAAATTTACGCATACGAAGTTACGCGGGACAGTTAAAAAGAAAAAGAGATACATTAATAGTTGATCGCTGAGTGTTCACACTGCCGGCGAGTACTCGCTCTATATTGCATCTATTTTGTTTACACGGACGGGATCTACAAAATACATCTGCTGTACGTTTCTTGAGCGATAAATCGCTACTCGCTTCTCGCTCATCGTCGTTGATGGGACAGGTGCCTGAGGTTGATAGGATGTAGAAGGCACCTAAACTTTTTTTTTTAAAGCAACTAGCAATGTGCGAATGTAGTCCCACATTACTAGCAATCCTGTTAACCCCTCCAGCTAAGCTAGGCTTGTGTTAGTAGTAAGTTCACGTCGGTAAAATAATAGCCAGGATTCGAACCCGCGACCTCACGATTGCGAGACCTATGCCTTTACCATTAGGCTACCGCCACTTATCTTTAAAACTATTATGCGAATTCTGATAGCTCATGGTGGTCTTTTATACCAAGACAAACAATAACCATAAGGCAGTGTTCTCTATTATTAATAAAAAAAACAATAAATTAACTTAAACAATTTAATGACTTGATTACAATTTCCAACCATTACGAATGAACAAGTACAACAGTACAACTTCAAGTTGGAATGAGCATGGCTTAACAGTAACTTTTAATTCCAAGTACATAATCAAATATAAAACCGGGAAAGAGCATGTATCACAAAGAGGTCTCAATGGGATTGACATATCTTTACAGATAAAAATCCCTATTTAACTATCAAACTAAGTATCAAACATATACAATGTATAGTTTTAGTGTAAAATGTCTATAACGGGCTGGGAAGAAAATAATTGGATGTGGAAGGCAGAGGATCTGGGTTTGGTGATGCAAACTAGGACCGGCCTATGTCCAGCAATAGACCAATACAGGCTGATCGATTATAATATAATCAAATACTCAAGTTACCCAGTTTTAAGTCTCCATTTACACAACACTCATGTATCATTCATAGGAATACTTCTAACATGATTGAAAGTTAAGTATCACTTGAGTATTGAGGCTTTGCATACTTTGTATTGGCAAATTGTTGATAATACAAGGATAGTAAAAACAAAACGGAATATTTTTTACATTCATCACGAATATCCTTATTATTTAAAAAAAAAAATAATGTCTTACTTATTAGGCCTATATGGCAATCATAAACTACGAGTTACTATTGTTGCATTGACTCTGTTGACGTAACCTCTCCCAGGGATCTTGCAACATTGATGGATGTAGGTATGCATCTATATTATTTCTGCTGTCTTGTCCGTAGCTGTTATTGCTTGAATTGCTCTGAAATAATAGAATATGTAATGATACAGACTTTTCTCTTTTTTTTTGTAATGATGCATGAAGAAGTCCAATCTATTTAAAGTTGACTTATATTATAAAATGTTATGTAAAATTTATGAAGTCTTTTTGTTTCCCTTATTATACAAAGACATTGTTTTTGTGTGCTTTGGTTACACTACAAACAGTTACATGAAATTTAAAAAATTTGTATTTTATTTGAACTAAATAATAAATGCCTGTGCCTACTATTATACTGGGGGTAACAAGGCAGGACAAAATATAATCATGAAAATAATATCAACCGTAAGAAGTCATAGTAAGGTTGCTTTCACAGCAACAGAAAAAAAACAAGAGAAGCTGTAATTGAAATTAAACCATAAGAATACCCAATAAGGCTTCTTCTTACTAAAAAAATTGTTTATTAACTTGTTTCATTTGCCTTCATAATGAAAGATTACTACGACAAATATATTAAACACTTCCAAATAAAATGAATCCCTGCAACGTTTGCAGGAATTCAATGCAATATATAACTACTCACTACTAAGTTTAAAAAGTTTTTAAGACGTTGACTAACAATATGGTGTCGGTAAACATCTCGGCCTAGGCCAAAAGAAACACGTATTATATACTAATTTTATAAATACTACAGTAAGTTTATCTGTCAGGTGCACTGTAGTGGTAAACAGTGAGCAATATTGACTAATGATTAATTTTGATAAATAGATAGATAGATTTGAACTCGCAGCAGGACTTGAGAGGAGCTTAAGTCGGCTTATATTTTAAAAGTTGAATTAGAGTAGTAAATACTAACACCAAAGCTGCTCCGTGGACTGTTGCCCCATTTATTGTTGTGTCCACCTCTTCTGTTACTACTTTGATTGTGGTTATGATTGTTTTGAAATCTTTGATGTTGATTTCTTCCAGGCTGCCATTTATGTTGAAGTGGCGTACTTTGGTTTAAAGGTATGAAATTATCCGACATCTTAATTTTATTAGAATTGGGCGCGCTTTCCGGAATAGTTATGGCTTTAGTAAAAATAAATCACAGAAAACACCGCAAACAACAAAGCAAAGAAGCAAGGTTGTGTTTTTTTGGCAAACGTCATTAACGTCATTTAATCAGTGTTGTCATAGGTTGTCATACATCATACGTAGGTAGGTAACTTTAGTAATGTAGAACATATGTTTTACTAGCCAAAATGTTAAATTTTTAATAATTTTATTGATTTTCATTAAATTTAAAAAACAAATTTATAACAAAAACGTCATTAATTCAATCTTGTTAATTTAGTCGGCTTTTCATTCATAGAAAAAATATTTCCGTAGCTATCTATACAAAATTCTATTTTGCAACACTGGAAAAAGTTTCGATAGTGTTGATCTCACAGACCTTTTCCAAAAAACGTAGCTAATAAAAAACCGGTTTTTCATCATTCGGTTTTTAATAGTATTTTTTTAAAAAAATATTCAAAATATACTTAAAATATATACTTTACTTCTACTTACTTTATTGTCTTTTCTGTATCTATAGTCTCTTTGTTTTCTAGCAACATAAAACTATTTCTATTACGATATATTTTGCGTTACTTTTATTTCAAATTGCTGAAAGTTTAAAAAAAACACTTACCTAATTTATTATTACTAGCTGACCCACGCAACTTTGTCTATGTAAATTTTACCATTTTTGCAATATTTTTCTTTGCTGCTCCGCTCCTATTGGTCGTAGTATCAAGGAAGGTTTTAAGTGTTATATAGCATATAAGTTGTCTTCCTTAATAAATGGGCTATCAATCAGTAAAAGAGTTTTTCAATTTGGTCCAGTACTTCCTGAGATTATCGCATACAAACAAACATTTTCTTCTCTCTCCCATTTTAATAATATTAAATAGTTTTAATTTTTTTTTTAACTATATAGCAATTATTGTGCAACTGTACTGTAATTAATTATGTATACTTTAATAATCTTTAGGACTTAATAATAATTATTTTTACAAAACCGTGTACTCTGCGTTTCAAATGAGAAGATAATCGCGATCGCGACAACTTCACTCTGTCCTTGTCAAAATTGTAGTAACAAAAACTCCCAAGTTTGGTAAAGTACGGATGTGTATGGCAATGGAACGGACTTAATATTTATTTTTTTGAAACTATGTACCTAATATTTTTCTTTATATATAATATTATTAGTATTCTTTAATATTTAATGAACACTAAGCAGAAATAAGTAAATACGCAAAGTATTAGAATATTCTACACTTTTGTGGTTTTTTAGTCAGATGTGATATTTTTTTAACTAAAACATGTCTATAATAATAAATAACAAAATACAGTGCTTACGTATAGTTCATTATAGTAGGATAGGTACTTCTTTGTAATACTAACGACACCTTTTTACGAATCATTTTATTGCTGACCTTACGTCATACAATGAAGTTGCAGTTACAATTATCAACAGATTTGAAACGCTTATAACGCTCTTATATTTAAAATAATTTTTGATTTATTAGTTTTATCGATTTCATTAGTTCAATATTCAAACGATTGAATTCGCGCCGTCTCTATCACTTGTTATCATAGTAACTCTTAAATTATTGCTAAATATAACGCTGTAGTATATTGTTTGTTTCTGTATTAATTGGAAAGATTGTAACCAAATTATGTTATTCAATTCCCAGGGTTTAGAAATTATTCCATGATATATTCACATACGGTGTAATTCGATCGAAACGTCTGGTAAATAAAAGGTTCGTTTTCGTCGTCGTCAACCTTTAAATAATTCACGCGATTAAGTCCCGAAATATATCTTGTATAAAAATCGCGAAAGTTTAAAAACAATTATTTCATGATAATTCATAAAAAAATACTCAAATTTCCAATGGATGACTTCATGTTGACAATGTATAAACAACATTGTCAACATGAAGTTGTCAAAGGTGTATACTTGAATTGTGAGGACTATAAAACAAAAAAAGCAGAATACAGAATACCAACATAATAGCAAAACGCTCTCGACATCGTTCATAAAATCATAGCTCTATTCAGTTTGCACCAAGATGCATAGCGAAAAAAAAAATCTAGTTGCCCCCCCCCTGGGTCAAAAGCTGAGTACGAAATAAAAAGCTTGTAAAATTACTTCGGGTTCAATCGCGAAAAAAAACAATGAATATAATTTTCGGGAATATAAATGTTACTCTAAAAACTTTTAAAAAATCTGAAAGGAGACAACATTCTGCTACACAAATAAATCGGTGCAACAGAAAACCGTAACTAAATAAATGATCAACATTTTATGATTTTATACTAAACATCACTAAAGTTGTCAAAAAATTTGATCGAACGCAGGACTTTGGTTCGGAATTGATTATCTATTTTGGGATGAAAATAACAATTCCAATACTATGATTCAGTGAATGTTGTTTACAAAGTTCGAGGAAGTTGGCAGTGTTTGGTGTAAAAATGTGGATACCATCGAAATCACCAAAGCTAGCAGTCGGTAAGTTGTCATTTTATAATCAATCAGCATTACGCGGTTCGGATACATCCTGCCAATTACAGCGGAAACGTACTAACATGTTATGAATTTTAACTATTTCGTACTGTTGATAAAGGAAGGAATAGAATACAATGTCATGACTAATTGATTACTCTACTCGTTTAAGCTTTGCGCCTTGTTATTCACAAATTAGGCTTTTGTTTATCCACTGCAGAACTATTTCCCCTTGTCTTTGTTTTCGTTTTATATTTTCTAGAAGTTGTATTTCAGTTTACTGTACAGTTTAGTAGTACAGTTCATTCAATAATTTTGCCATTGGTTAACTTAGATCTAAGTCTTATTCTCTGAGTAGTTATTATGTAAATCATTAAAATAAAATATGTGTATTTTATTTATATCTTTCATTACTTATTTGTGTGATAAATAAATATTATTTTTATTTGTATGTATTTTTGATAAGTTGTTAAAGTTAAGATTTTATTAACTTTATAAAAATATTATTTTCCTATAAACTTAAAGGCCAAATAAGAATTTAATTTATAATTGAATCACTAAAGTACTTAAAATTATAAAATACATAAAACTGATTCTTATTATGAAATGTCTTGTATGTATTTAATTCATTTATATGTTTAAAAAAAATGTAAAAGGATGTTAAGCTAAAACCTATTTAATATTTAAGTGAATTAAGTATTACTATTCTTAATAGTAACCTGACAAAAAAAATAAAAATTAAAAACCTTATTTTACCCATCACTGTTTTTTTAATCTATATTTTGAAGGGGTTTTGTCAGTTTTGACTATGTCATTCCGTAATTAAACTTTACCGTAACCCTACCCCTAACATATTTACTGGGGTAGAGATCACTAAGCAAATGCTGAGTAATACTTCTATCTCATGCAAGATACAGTTAGCAAAGTTTTTTGCTATTTCCGAGCATGGATACCTCATATGGTATGTGATATACATCATCTTTACATGTTTTACACTCAAAACATTTAAGCAAAGCTGCCTTTCCCAATAGATGGAGAAATTTTTGACATAAGATGTGCCCCGAACATAGTCTTAACAATGCAACAATAATTTCTCTATTCATCCATTCCCTAGATTTTACCTATTTATTCTCTCATCAATGTATCGGCCATGGACTTACACAAGCAAGGTACTGGTCTCACTACCGGCAAGCAGTGATTTTATTTCTCGAAAAACGTACTACAGATGTATATGGTATATCCGTCTATACAAAAGATATGTATAGAGCAAGTATTTGCTCGCAGTGTGATGTGAATGGTCAATGGTCTATTAAGTATTAAAATCTGCATCTCTTTTGTTTACACAATAACTACTTTTATATACGTACGTTTCTTGAGCAATAAAATGGGTACTCGCTACTCCCTTTTTCGCCATTGGTCAGGCAAGGGCCTAAGGATGTGAACAAAATTTACAGGAACAAAGCTGTAGGCATATGCCTTTATATATTTATACTAAGCAAAACAAACCGCACAGCCAGATATTTAGCTAATTTAACTTCTGTTTAAAATAGTAATAACTCAATTATAAGTACCTAGTTTAATTTTGATGTTTGATTTCAGCGGTTTACAATTGGAAAGGCGATGTGAGATCTGGATTGCCATTGGAAATAGGAGAGACTGTGCAAATTCTTGAAGAAAATGGAGGTAATTCGAAACTACATTTTTTTTTATAAAGATAACTAGCAATGTGGGATTTTGGTCCCAGGTCCCATTACTAACAATCCTGTTAACCCCTCCAGCTAAGCTCAATGGCTTGTGTTAGGAGTGGGTTCACGTCGTTAGTGTAATGGGTAGGATTTGAACCTGCGCCCTCACGATTGCGAGACCGATGACTTAGCCATTAGGCTACCGCCGCGAAACTACATTGTAAATAGTATATAATAGTGCAATGCATAATTATAGACATGTCATTGTTGCACAGACTCTATGTCATATATATTGCATTTCAATTTTCTTCCAATTGCAATTAATTAGTGTGGGAATTTTCGCACTGTGTCCTGTGAGTCAATACTGATGTTTTTATCCAAGTTAGTCAAAGCCTTAGAGTTGTATGTCGAATGTCCATCTTTATATCATCAAATTAAAATATAGAAAGGAACAGGATCTGTATAATCCAACTCAAAACACTAAATGAATTAGTATTACACTAGATATTGTTATCACTTAGAGATTAATAATATAATAACAACTAGCTGACCCGCGCAACTTCGTCTGCGTAAATTTTCCCTTTTTTTTTTACAACATGTTTCATTGCTGCTCCGCTCCTATTGGTCGTAGCGTGATGTTATAACCTATAGCCTTCCTCGATAAATGGGCTATCCAACAATAAAATATTTTTTCAATGCGGCCCAGTAGTTCCTGAGATTATCGCGTTCAAACAAACAAACAAACTCTTAGGGGGATGAAAAATAGATGTTGTCCGATTCTCAGACCTACCCAATATGCACACAAAATTTCATCAAAATCGGTCAAGCCGTTTCGGAGGAGTATGGCAACGAAAACTGTGACACGAGAATTTTATATATTAGATAATAATAATATTTATTCCCTGGATCTATAGGATCTTCTCTCTCTCTTCAGGAGTAAAACACATGTGTGGTTATTATTATTAGTGAGAGAGATGAGAAAAAAAATGTTAAAGTTAAGTATTTTTCAGGTCATCAAAAAGGAAAGTAAACTACATTTTTTTTTCGAAACGAAAGTAAATACTCAATTTTAACATTTTTTTACCATAATATTATTACTTGAAATAGAAGATCCTATAGATCAAGGGAATAAATAGGGCTTGTCCGGTATTAGGGCTTTATAGAAGTCTGCATTGGTTGACTCATACATCCACTGCTGATATAGCAGCATCAGTTGTTTGCATATTGTAATATTATTATTTCAGTCTATGTTGACATTTATCTGAATCATACCGTACATTATTTCAATTAATTTAATACATTTTGTAACAGTGACATTGTTGGTATCTATTTAATTGTACTTAAGTAGTTCATGGCTTTGTAATGACATTAATATTAAACTGCACTATGATGCAATGAATCAAAATCTATCAAATAAATAAAATCAATAAGGTCAGGTTTCGATGACTAGCATTTAATGCGCGTTTTGAATTGCGTATTATTCAAGATATTCACAGAGTAACGTGCAGTTTAAGTATGAAATTAAAATTGTAAACATGAGTCAATAAATATGCATCAAGAGGCTGAAAGAAAAGAGACAAGAAGATAAGCTTAGACTTGTTGTTGTTGAAACAAAAGTAAACTAATAACTGTTTAGTCTATAAACTTGATAGCTTTTAGGTGATATTTACCTTGACTAGCCTTTCTTAATCTCTACTTTTATAAAATTTTAAAGTAGCTGTATTGTTTACAGTATGTAAGTATATTTAATCCCTGTCCGACCCAATAATGTGTTGTTAGGTGTCATGTTACCATTCGATTTATGTAATTTATTGAAAAAACTTAACATTTTTTTTCTTGATAGAAATCATATGGGAAAACATGTGCAGGTGGAAATTATTATTTCATTGTAAAGAGGTTATATGCAAACAATGTTGATAAAAATCGCGAAAATTTATACATTTCGACCAAGTTACTTTAATCGTGAAATAAAAATTTATATATTTTTTTATGTATTTGTTTTTTTGTCTGTCCAAAACACAAAACTCTGTGAATAGATTTTGATTGCTTTAATGCAGCATAATATTCTAATTGAAATACTTTGCTACAAGTTTACAAAATCGTTTAAATATAACAGTAAACTGTATTAAACCAATGCCCCCTGGAGGAGTTAGCTAATTTTACTCAGAGGAAACATTCTTTTATTTTTAGAATTAAAAATGTACCTGTATTCAAACATTTACCAAATGTGACTTGCCAGAGCTGGGATTCAAACTTGCCGTATGTTGAAATTAAACATACTGTGTTTTTATGATAACGATCGAAAGAGTTAATCATAAAGAACACATCTCTCTAATCAATATTCCATCTAAAATTTAAGGAAGACCATGAAATTTGACAATAATATTTACAAATGTACTGAGGCAAGACGAAGCAGAAACTAGTCAAATAGATTGAGATGTGCTTTTTAAGTACCTTTACTTACTACTTTAAGCAGAGTGATATGCAATTAATTTATAAAAAGGTTCAATCTTTGTATTGTGGTTCTCATAGAAGTTAATGAAATTGTAAGTCGCAAAATTATACTTAGGTACTGTTGAAAAACTACGCTAACTACTTTTTTAATTTGATTATTACCTTATCTTCTTTAGATGCAATGTTTATTAGAGAGATTTGTTCCTTACGATTGACATTTTGAATCTACATTTTAAAAACACAGAATGTTTTTTTCTTCATTTAACAGGTTCGATTCCTGGCTCTGTCAAATGGCTTTTAGAAAATCTTTGAATGCTGTTTTTTTTATTTCTAAAAATCAAAGCATGTTTCTTTTCCTCCAGGGGTCATTGGTTTGATCCAAGATTGATTTCTAATTTCCTAACGTAATAGAATAGTTACTATAACCGCTATCCACGCGGGCGGAGCCGGTTGCTAGTGTTTAATATTACTAAAAACATAAACCAAATCAAATTTAATTTTCTTTTTTGTTTTTCTTTTCTTCTTCATAAACAACAATGGAAATTTTCTGTTTCTGATAAAATATTTTACTAAAAAATGTCATTGGCATTAACCCTCTATTGTGCTTTGTCTGCATAAAGCACAATTTATGTATAAAGATCTTATATATCACACATAACAGTTGCTATAATTTGTTTTATTTATTTTCCAGGCTGGTATAGAGGCTTCAGCTCGAAGAACCGTTCAGCATGGGGTATATTCCCTTCATGCGTGGTCTCCATCCGACCATGTATCGTAAAGGGATCGGGCGCCACTGCTATAGCGGAATTGAAGGACGATCCACTTGTCCGGGAGATAGCTTGCGTTCTCAGGGAATGGGCTCGCTTGTGGAAGAAACTTTATGTTGTGAGTAAAACATTACCTGACTATGGCACCTGTCCAACCAACGGAGAGGAAAAGAGTAGCGAGTAGCGATTCTATCGCTCAAGACACGTACATACTTATGTAGATCCTGTGTAAACTAAAGAAATACAGATATTAATAGTTGATCGCTGAGTGTTCACACTGCCGGCGAGTACTCGCTCTATACCTGCATCTCTTTTGTTTACACGGACGATCTACAAAATACATCTGTTGTACGTTTCTTGAGCGATAAATCGCTAATTGCTTCTCATCATCGTTCATTGTCGTTGATGGGACAGGTGCCTAACTATTGCCCAATTTTTTTTGGAAATTTAGAAAAATAGGTCTGTCTCAAGGCAGTTGAAACTTTTTCAGGGTAAAAGTAGCCTATGTGCCATTCCAGACTATAATATATATCTGTTCCAAATTTCATCCAAATTCGTTTCAGAAGTTCTGACGTGATTGAGGTAACCTAAACATTGATTCAAACTCTTGCATTTATGATACTAGTAGGATTAGCTAAAGGGCTTGAAATCATAATTATCCAACTAATATTATAAATGAGAAGGTGTGAATGTATTAATGTTTGTTACCTATTCCATCACGCGAAAAAAATGAGATTTGATGAAACTTTGCAGTAGTAAAGCTAGCATCTGAAACATCAAAATATCACAGGCGAAAATTAATACAGATTTATAACGGTAATGGACATCCATGACAAAAGGGGGAAAAATAAGTTAAGATGAATAAACGCACTTCATGTGTCGTTAAAATAAACCAATAATGATGAACGGTACGGAAAAATTGCCCAGAATTACATAAATATACCATTGTTACACATACCTAATCCCACAGCATTACAAGTTTAATGTATAAATTATTTCTGCATTAAATCTCACAGAGTTCCTTAGGTATATATATAGTAGGTAGCGTTGTATAATGTCCTTAATCGTTGCAATTTAAGGACATAGCCACCACAATTCACTTAGGATGCAAAACAACTCTTGTGATGCGTCGGGATTTTACATGTAGGTACATGTAATGCCAAGTTCGCAAACAATAGGTAAAGCAGGAGAAAAGAACCTGGCGATAAAAACTCTTAAAATTAAAACAAACCCATTTAATTTGTTACATTATACCACATTTTTATGGCATAAAACAAGTCGCGACATCGATACAAATAAAAGTTCATTCGAATAGTTTTTATTACTAAATAAGTAAATGTAATTCCTTACAAATAATAGTAAATTTTTTCTCAAAAAATAAACATGATGTGAACACTGAACTAACATTTAGAATCATTGTTTTTCGACTAAACAGTCAACCCATTCGCCTTAAACACATATTCTTAAGTATTTTACATTTAAATAGCTTATTTAACAAATCCTTTGTTATGTTCTTAGTTATTCATGAATCATTGTCTAACGTGTTCCGCGTTTAGCCTTTTCTCGTTAACTGACCTCCTTTGACAAGTCATACTTTTTACTTGTTCATGTATCTCCGCGTGTTTTCTTTGTGTATTAAAATAGGTTTTTCAAGAACGAATATAGATACTGAAATCGTATTTAACTGCTAATCGGCGGATTATGCGCAAATCGCGGACTAAAACACTGTGACTTGCGTTTTTAAAACGTCACGTATCACCGACAAATATGCCACGTTTCCGAATGATAGGCCACTCACCACGAGTTTTTATTTTGACGGTTCAAAATTCACACCGTACCCCGTAAAATTTATATGAAATACGGTTTTTGAATCGCTAGTTGTTCCTGTATATGAAATAGGTACTGGCGGTCGCACGTGAGTTCGCCCGTGTAGTAGATTTTACCCCCTGAAGTGTTGATTTATCGCTTTCGCTGAAACACGTGTTTCCTTATTTACAGCTACGAAGCGAAATACAAAATTCCACAAATCTAACTTCAATCTAACGGAGTTCCATACAAACTTACGCCTCCTATTTTACCCTCTTAGGGGTTGATTTTCCGAAAACGCTGAAACATGTGTTTCTTTATAGTACCTACCTAAACGAAAAAGCCAAATACAAAATTCTAACTTCAATACTGACGGAGTTTCATAGGTACAAAAACTGACAGAGTTTCACACAAACTTGCAGCCCCTATTTTACCCCCTTAGGGATTGATTGTCCAAAAACACTGAAACACGTGTTTCTTTATTTAAAACGGGAAAGCTAAATATTTAAAAATCCTTAGTGAATGCCATAAAAGGCATCAACTGCCAAAATTTCAGATTTGTAACCCTCGGTTTAGGCTCTGCGTTGATGAATCAGTCAGTCAGTCAGTCAGAACAAGTGATTATATATGTATAGACTATAACAATCGACAGTTGTCAATGGAAAATATACGTAGATGCTGATAACAAATTGTGGTAATCCATCTAGTAGGTACTACTATCTGTCAAAACAGAATATCTTGCGATATCACTACTATTTTTATTCATTCGCCATTAAGTTAAGAGCACATTCTACAAAAATGTTTTGTTTTGAATAGATGACTTATTCCTTTTGAAACTAAATCATTCCACTTAGTAAAGAAAAATAGTTATTCCGTAACTGATGTTTCCCGTGTTCCGTCTACGTTATGTTATTTGTTGCGGTAATTTTTTTTTGGTTTGCCGGAAAAATTACTCCTAGGGGCAGATTCAGATTCTGGGGGGTAGGTAGTGTTAGACCTAGCCTGCGCTTGTTTCTGGCTGACTGGAGTCGGCCGCCAACGATAAAGAAAAAAAATGGCGACCAATTTTTTCTTTATCGTTGTCGGCAACTATGCGTCGAGTAAGCTTATACCGCTCTTCAATAAAAAAAAAATATATAAATTAAAACGCAGTCGGAGGCATTTTATTAAGTACACTAGGATTCATCAATGCCTCCGACTGCATGTTTTCTGATTTATACAATTATTTTTTTATTTCATACTTTTTAGTAATTGTAAGATGACGATGACGATTTCGATATCGAAAATTTAAGTGAAAATGGTTGGTAACAAACTTTAAATCGTTATATATCGTAAAAGGTCATTCTAAGTGAAAAATGATTAAAGAAACCTTATCATGATTTTGAAATATACCCCACATGATACCCCACATGACATAGTTTGTTGACTTTATATTTTATCTTTATAGCCATTTTAAATTTTGATTGTCGTCATGTTTTTAGTGATACTCGCAAGATTAATACGAATCGATTGACGTATGAATCATCAAAGTCGACCCACGCGTTTGGGCTTTATAGTGCCACAAAGGAACACACATACATACATAATGCTGATAAACACATTAGGTACCCTCCTTTGCGTCGTGCAGTCGGGTAAAAATTGGCCCAGTAGTTATGGAGACCTCTTTATTTAGTAAATCTAATATCTGTGTACTTAGAAAGATCTGACAATGCCAAATAAAGTTTATGCTCAACAATGAGAAAATAACTCAGGCATGACCACTCTTTTTAACTTGAATTAAGAACAGTTTATTTACAAATTGTATCATAATGTCTAAGATAGATAACACCTTTATAAGCAGATTTGTCGATATCTGAAAATCCGCTCTGGGTCAGCGTGGTCTTTAAATTTTTGGTTTTAGGGCATATCAGTTTCCTCACGATTTTTATTCACCGACTTGCTGACCCGTGCAACTTCGTCTGCTTAAATTTTCACCGTTTTTGCAACATTTTTAATTGCTGTTCCGCTCCTATTGGTCGTAGCGTGATGTTATATAACCTAATAGCCTTCCTCGGTAAATGGGCTATTCAACAGTAAAATAATTTTAAAATTCGGACTAGTAGTTCCTGACATCATTGCGTTCAAACAATCAAACTAACTCTTCAGCTTTATAATATTAATATAGATAATCTTATATATAAAATTGTCGTGTCACAGTGTTAGGTACCATACTCCTCCGAAACGGCTTGATCGATTTTGATTAAATTTTATATGCATATTCAGTAGGTCTGAGAATCGGCTACTGGCTATATAACACCAACAATAGGAGCGGAGCAGTAATAAAAATGTTGCAAAAACGGGGAAAATGTACGCATACGAAGTTGCGCGGGACAGCTAGTATTAGTATAGATTAGTGGTAATGAAACTAAAATTAATATTTCTCTTAAAGAAATAAATAAAAATAAATATTTTTTTCCAGGAGCGAGAAACCTACAGGTTCAGCGCTGTAGCGAAGGTCATGCGAGAACTGCTGAGCGGGCGACGAGCTCTTTTGGCTGGAACATTAACTCAGGACCAAACACGGGCTTTGAAGTTGAAGCTTGTCGCCAAACTTGACTGGGGAAACAGGTCAGTGTACTTTCATTTATGGGCATGTAGTTGTTGTGTGACTTATTACAGCTCTTCGAGATAAGTTGACGACCAATGAGAGATGAAACTGTGACGTGTAACAGAAGAAGTGATCAAATTCAAAGGTCGTTACATATGAACACATGATACCGATTGGTACCTAATTTTATTAAAATTTAAGTACCCTAATATATTAGTCATCCTTAAAATAGTTACCAAATAAAAAAATACTACTTCATCATGTTGCAACCGGATTTTGGATTACTTATTCTCCGGCCTTTCTGTTACACATTGTTTAGTCAGAATTATTGACTTAAGGTTTTAACTCGTTAGCAGATCATTACCGCATCGATTTGAGTCGCTCGATAATCTTTGTGTGAACATCCCTACTGGAACGCATGCTAATTAGCGTCATAAAGGCATTGTCTCGCTTCGGGGTAAGCTCACGAACCCAAGCAAGATGTTTACAACCAGTTTCTGACATATGTGCTTTGATCCTTATCCCCTATAGTTGACGTGCGACCCTATTATTACTTGTAGATAGGGAGTAATCGTCAATAGTGCTGCTCTTTAGGTTTCCGTAGCCAAAGTGACAACGAACCCTTATAGTTTCGACATGTCCTTCTGTCTGTCTGTCCGTCCGTATGTCACAGCATTTTACTCAAAGACTACACAATTAATATTGATGAAATTTGTTGAAAATGTGTCTTGTAGCTGCTATTTAGTTCGATAGTTAAATAATAATAAAAAAAGATAAGGGTGTACTCCATACATGTAACTGAAGCAGATTTTTTCTCTCAAATTCAGTTTGACTTTCAAAAGTAATTGTCACAAACATCTAATCATTTAATAATCATTTTAGCATTGACGCTGTTTAATACATAATGTCACAAGGTAAATCATCTGTCGAGGAGCCGAAAGTCCTTGAATATGTTCAGCAGTTCCCGGGTTATGCAGAAACTTGAAGTAGTTGATATAATTTCTTCTTCGCAACAATGAATGATCGCAACGAATACAGTTTCTTCTTTCCACTTGTATTTTCACCAATACACGTATCATAAAAAGTCTAAAATTCTATTTCTCGCAAGTAGAGAATCAGGTGAAGTCTTGTCGCTAGGATCTCACACAGTTCTTACCGAGGACACGTGGTGGGGCTTATGCACTCATAACTTTTAACTGACAGTTAATTTTTTTTGTTCCATATACAAAGTTACTCTCCATTTAGTGAACTATAAGTCACTATAGGTCTCGTTGATGGTGGACATTTGGACCACTTTTGTTTATTACCTTTTTTACGTTTCTTTGCTACCTTATATCGCAAACTATAGACTCTATTAAAGTATGAAAAACAGGTAATTGATTGGAGAAAAGTTAAATAAAAAATATATATTTATTTGAAGTCATTTATTACCAAATATAAATGTAAACATGTGACACATTGCAATAATTATACTTGCAGTCTCAGAGATACTTGGAAAGGCGTTTTTAACAACTACAGTACATTGTATATAGGAATGATACTTCTATACATACTAGATAAGGCAAAGTGCAAATTCATTTCCATTTTTCACTCTTGTGCAATGGAAGACAGTTATTAGAGATTCCAGGCAAGTCTTTTGTAACTATTACAATAATGCATGACTCAAAATCTTAATCTATCAAGACGAGATAATTGAGATACATTGAGAATCTTGAACCTTTCTCATCAGAACATCTTATTTAATGGCACATTTGGAACAATTTATGAGTATAATGTATTCATCGAACTTACTAAAATACAACATGACAATTTTACTTGATAATCCCATTCACTCTTCAAATTCACTTGATGATTGTTTCCCATTTAATAGTACCAAATATATTTTTGATATCAATCACGAAATTGATTTAACATTACTTAAAAATTGACTAACAATCGATACTTTCTTAAGATAATCATACGCATAAATAGATCATTCGAATTAAAAACTATGACGTCAATAAAGCAATTTCGCTATTTGACCAATGAGATTACAGCAAATTAGAATGTATTCTAATTTCAAAAATCTCAGTTATTAACATCGAATGAACTATCTATAGTAAAAACTATTTGCTACGTATCCGTTTCTATGTTGAATACATAACGGATTTGGAACTTAATGTCTTTTTCCATGTTAGTTGATATGATTGTAATCTCAAAACTCTAGTTTATGAGCTTGACGACTTGATTTATTTATCTTATACATGGCAGCCTTAATTACATGTATAATAACCCACATAATGTTTACAAACAAAGAAAAGCACGTACAAAATAAAGTATTCATTAAAATATCTACTTAATATTATTGTAAGACCTAATTACATTGTCGATATGTGTATTCTGAAGCAATGTTATCGGTTCACTACAAAATAAATCTACTACATAATATAAACTCACTGCATAATGTTCGTTATAATAGGATTACTAATTCTCTAAATTCATTTGCCTATGAATACGGATTGTCTTACAATTTTAAAACTATTCTATTGTACCTATCTAGGGAATAGTCTAAACGTCTTTATAATGTAGGTAGTATATGAAACCCTATCTATACAAAAGATAAAAAAAAAGAAAACAATGTCTTCTAGTATTCATGCTAGCTTATAAAACCGCGAAATGCGCAAGTTATCTAATCGTAATCTTAGATAGAAACTGAAAATTTTACTTAGGCCAAGTTGACACTTGCTCATACCGCGCTTATACAAAAATATTATTTTTATAACATCTTAATACAAAATATATGATACTATAGCTTAAGATAGAATTGAATGTTTATAAACGTTATTATGTACTTGTAAATATTATCAAGTGCATTTTATCTGCGAGTCATTTCTAACTTAAAAGCTATGGTTTCAAACATTTGAACGTGATAAAATAATATACTTATGAAAATCGTATAAGTAGTCAGTGATAAAAAAATAGTTCGCTTATTCGCAAAGTAGTACCACAGTAATTCCTCATCATAACAATGTTTAGTATGTTATACCAAATGTATCAACAATTTTAAACTAATTATAATTCGTATAATGATTCACTAATTTTAAAGCTCAAGGCGAAAGGGCAATGTTGTCTTATATAAACAGGTAAAATAAGGAATGTCATGGTCAATCATGTCGTTGAAACAGAATTTCTTACATTATAGCGAATGAGCGTTATAATAATTTGAAAGGAGCTATGCACATCATTCCGATTTACCAGTCTCGAACACAAGACTTGAGATTTTGCAACAAACAGATTGTATAGGAATCTTATTGTCAGATTTTCTCAGGCGTCGCATTCGAGACAAGCTTACATAGATTCTAGAACTTGTCGAATGTTCTGTGTATTGCTCCAGCTCAGTCTTGAGACTTACGTTTCTGTCTCCTTAGCGTATTTATCAATATTGGGATATATCGGTGCCATCTCAAGCGTGGATGGAGCCGAAGGGGCATTGGAATTCATATGAAGCTGCCGTGATAGCTCGTCTAGTACCTCGCCAAAAACACGCATTGACATATTCTGGCCCAACAGATGCAGAAGTAGGAAGTCTCCCACCTGAAAATATACATAAATGTGTCAATTGACTCGCTCTCATAACGTAATAGTTTCTCTTTACTTCACTACACACTAAAGTCGCCTTCCATGTGAGCGCATAGTTTATCTAAACTATGTAGGTATTAAACACTATACAGTCACTTTTAGAGAATTTCGTCCAGAACCTGTATTTTCCATAAAACATGCAAATATTTATAGAAAATGAGGAAGTCTATGAATAGGACCGGGGTAAGTAGCTTTTTTGGTGAATTAGTTTTTTAATACTAACCTGAGTTTTCCTGACAAGCGATTCGACTCCAGCAGGGGTACCGAAACGGAATCGCCGCTTGAGGATAGTCTCGCGGGTGCTGGGCAGTAGGACCACTGCTGCAGAGTATACTAGAGCCAAGCCGGATACAATAGATAGGATGATGAACCTGAAATATTAATTTTACAGATTAGTATGCCTTTTAATCCAGCACTGGATGTCACTCAGTCATGTATGTTCCAACTTGGAAACCTGTCCCCAAAAATCTATTCTTGCAACGATGTCCTCTACTTTTTTATAGGATGAATATACAGAAACGTATGTAGGTCTACTTACCAGAACCACAGGAAGATGAAAATCTTCTCATTGAGGATATTTAACGCTAAGATACAGAGCGCATCGTGTTTCTGAATTGATCCAGTTGGACCGAATTTGTGGAATGTACACTTTGTCACTCGTGGGAATACTTCGATCTGAAACAAAAGCAGTTATGTATTATAACATTTCGTTGAAAACTTGCCAGCGTTAATATTATTGTTAGATCTGAAAGGAGGTTTGTTATTTAAACATGCACTTGTTTGCCCAGAGTTGGTATTGTTGAAAGAGTTTATCAGCACTCTTTACTATATTAGTTACTTTATATTTTAATCTCAATGTAACTTACCATAGGATCAGTTCGTTGCTCCTGGTTCATGTTGGAGAACCTTACAACGTCCGAACCATAAGTCATGAAGGCACCACCTAGGAATGTGTCCAGGAAAAAGATATTTCCGACCTGAAATTAACAATTATTTTTATTTCTTTATACTTATTGACCTTTAGAGGTAAATAAATATCTTATGTAGGTTATATACTAAGTAAATAGTTGATAACGCATTACGTACCACATTGATAAAGTTTAACATTTCACAGAAGAAATAGCCGAACGAGTAAGTGTTGTGCATGTGTCTAGTTTCATACAGATACTTCACAAGACGAGTCTGTAAAAAAAATATATAAAATTTAGTCCACCCACTATAAGACTTAAGACCTAGCAACATACCATCTCAACAGAATAATTTGTTACATAATGCCTATTCAGGTTCGTTTAATTTGTCTTATTAAGGACGTTCATCAAGACGACTTATCTCAATTGTGCCACTTTATAAGAGTAACAAGATACCTATACCGTCCTTATTATTGTACTAGATACTAAGCAAATTGTAATTTATGGTTTTAATTATTATACGTACCAAACGGTTGTTTTTATCGTCAGCAATGGTAGCAGCAGTACCACGCATGCCATCTGATATCATGCGAACTTTGCCTTCCTCCCAGTTCTTCCAAATCCAGTGAGGCACGTAGAATAGAAGACCCTGAAATTAAAAACATGTCTCAATAAATCAAACAATATTGCTCTGAAATATCACAGAAACTAAAATAATTAGGTTTGCTCAATTGGAAACAACAGTTGCGTCATAATTTTACGTAAGTGGTGCAACTTGAAACCTCATGCTGTTCTGAGCAAATTTTATTCCAGTTATTTAGTACTTTGCAAATTCTTACCTGGAAAAATAACATGAATGGCACCCACTGATAGTAGGCATGGATACGTTTTCCTTCGCCCGTCTCAGGTCCGATACCTGGGTGAGCGATGTCCCTTGTAGCTGGGTTATAAGGAAGTGTGAACGTGGAAGTAATCCAGCAATAAGTGTTGATTACATGGCCGGGATTCGCTCCGTCGCCAATGCATGAGATCGGGTCGCCTGGAAGGAAGCAGATAAAACATTTGAATGTATTTTCGAGGAACACTATCGTAATTAATGTTGACATACAAACATCTTTCTGTAAAAATTATTTGTTTGTAGTCCAATGGTTTGCAACCGTGCACATTAAAAAAAAATGCGAAGTCAGAAACCGCAAGTTGAGTTACGAAAGTAAGACGAACCTCACCTGGCACGAATGTAAAGCCTGTTTTTTACCTGACGTGGATTAAATGTAACTCGTGATGCGTCATTACATTGCAATGTCGGACAAAATATTTGTTTTATTTTTTTGAGATTTCTTGCTTTGGTGTTTTGCTGGCTAGATATCATTATTGACGTAGGTAGGTTGTAATGATTCGTGAGCATCTATGCTATCATAAACGCATTACACGAAATGTGAGTGGCAAAGTACAGCATATTATCATTCCGATTATAACTTATAGCAGGTCTCTCGTAGAGTTGGTTCGTGCAGATATCCCTACTGGATTATATTTAGATTAATATTACTTGCTGGACGTCCCTGACATTGCAACAAGCGTTTGCGGATGACGCTTATATTGAATGTAATAGTGCTGCATCTGCCCCTCAACCTGTCGTCATTTGTCGACCGTGATTTAATTCACCTTGGTCAATGAGAGGGTTATCTATACAAATAAATAAAATTGAAGTGCCTGTTTGTAATGTCAAAATAACAGCTTTTTACTAAATGCATATGAAATTAAATATGATAGGTTTTTTGTCTGTCTGTTTGTTCCGGCTAATCTTCAAAACGGCTGGACGGATTTTAACAGGACTTTCATTGTCAGACAGTTGATGATGTAAAGAGTAACTTAGATTACTTTTATCATCACGCTAACGTGTATAGGCAGTGAGCAGCATTCCAATTTCACGCGGACGAAGTCGCGGGCCCAGCTAGTTTTAAATAAAAATGCTTCTCGGTTTAAACTCGATACATTAATAGATAAAAAACACACCTACTGATGAATCAATCCATTCTAATATGAATACTAATGTTACTGTTCATATGAATCAATATTATAGTGAAAAAGTTTTGGGTTTTGGTAAAATTACTTAACGAAAGAACATGACTAATGTAGTTATTGACTACATTATCAACATTTAGGGTTTCGTGCCATAAGGAAAATGGTATCTAATGATTGCATGATCACTTCATTGACCGTATATCTATTGATTCTCTACTATCTTAAGAGTTTGTTGTTAATTTAGCGGTTAAATTGCTTTTAGAAAAAGTATACAAGCTTCCAAGTACCTAATACTAGTGTAAAACTGTAAAGTAAAAAAATAGCTAAATCAAGTCAGTCCCGTGTTAACTAAATTGCAAGCAAATAATAGTCAGTCTTAGGTATTTTACATTCTCTTGCAAAATTTATTTGATGGCACCACTTTGTAGGTAATTGTTTTGACTCCTATGCAAATAATAGACTAAATGTCCTTTCCCGTCATATGATCTCATTTACCTAATAAAACTGGTTGTTTCTGGCTCGCTTAGCATTGAACCACACAATATCAATACTATAACTATGGTTGTGGTTTGTGGTATACTTTATGTGACAATGTGGGGAGTGACCAGCCTTGCCACATAACGGATACATCCTAAAATTAACGGTCTCAAAAGCGATTGCATAATTACAACTACTGTAAAAATGAAATGTCCATGTTACTGAACGATCGAAAACAGAAAAAAAAAAAGTAAAGAGAAACTTGAGATTTAGCGAAATAGTTCTGTTAAGTTGTTACGCACCGGTATAGAGATTGGAAGTCTCGGATTAGAATCCTGGGCCTGAACATTAATAAATCATCCTAAAGATACTACAAAAGCTAAGAATTGATACCAACGCAAAGCAGTATCTGGTACAAATCACGACAATATTTAACAAACTCAACATTGCAATATTCAAATATTTCACAATATTTAATAATATAGATACCGTTACATCTGACTCAACACGAGGGGTGTCAAATTGAGCAGAGTCACATGGTTGCTAATTACTTGACACAAAATTCTTGCATTCATTTGTCACCATCTTGAGTTCTTTAAACTTTGTACCAGATCACAAAAAATTAACATAGGCATATTTTGTCTTGAAGTACCTACTTACGTCACCACCTTACTCCTCTACTATAATATCTACCCAAGATTTACTTCAGTATTTTGCGATTGAAATTTCATCAATTTCAATGAAAGTATTTGGCTGTAAAACCGGCTATATTATTATTAATCTAATAGATAATAATGTTCCCCTGACCAATATCGGTTACGGTTGACCGTGTGAGAATGATATTGATCTCATTAGAGACTACCCAACTACGCAGGAGATATTATAAAGCACAAGTGCACTCTCTATTCTATCACTCTCATAGTCCGGTGGGACGGAAAGCCAATACGATCGGAGAGAGATAAGGCGCAGAACCGACGGCTTGACGTGCTCTCCGGGGCAAAGGAGGTGTGTGACAATATTCGAAAACGGTCACCCATTTATGGACCGACAGTGGTAACGTTGCTTAACCTCGCAGATATCTCGATCTGTTCGGTCGCCACTGAGTTTAGAGAACCCTCAATCCTTATCATAAAAGTTAAGGTCAGTCTGCCTGTGCTTGCACATGTTGCAATGAGTATATTAGGAATGACTGTATATCGTAGTTAATTGTTTATTCATTGAACTGGTTAACGTCTAGTAAGTAGGTAGGTGTATTATACATAAATCTGCATTTAAGTGCAACAAGTGTTTGATTCGTAAGTTCGTTGACTGTTTAGTTAAACAATTGACTGAACTTGGACAAAAGTATTTCGAAATCGTGATACTTGTTTATCTGTTACTCTACTAATTTTTTCTACGACTATAATATAGGTTTCGGTATAATCAGCCTAATAATGTTTCCATTATGAGGATACAGACCTCCTTTGATGGCACATAGTTCTTAACTAACTTAGTTCTGATAAGTAGTAAAAAGTTTCCCAACTTTTTTCTTTGTATTCATAAATCGAATGCAACTTTTATCCTCTAGTGTTCCAGTGTATAGTATCGTCTAGATATTCTAGTTATGCTAATCCCAAGTTACGTAAGACAATGTCTATGCATCGATAAAACTTCGTTGTAAGTATTACGGTTCTATCGATAGCCTGAATACTCGTTGCTGCGATTGCCACTTACATTGTAGGTCACGGCAAGCTGCACTTTATAAAATTAACTGTCATGTTATAAAATATACCCCTATATGTATGTAGGTACGTTGTAATAGTATTTGCCTGCGGTGGCATTTATCTACCGTGGGGTACTGGTGTATTATGTACTAAAATATGGTCAAGATTAAATTAAAAAAAAAAAAACTTTAGTTATACTCTGTTTGATACAAGTTAAAGCGAACATTATGAGTGAACGTTGGAACTATTTAGGTCATGTCGTTAAACAATGCTCATCATGACGACGATTTTGCAAAATGTGCCTTTTTGATGTCAGTTTCAAAATTATGATTATATTGTTTTATATTAGGCACAAGGTACTACAAGAATAGATAATAAGTAGGTATATATACCTAGATATATAAAGAGTTAAAAACATAGCTCTAAAATTACTTATGGACGATTGTATCAAAATAAAGAAATTGTCGCGTTCGTACTCATTTCACGCACATGGCGTTTCTTAATTATGTCAGTTAGTACGTACAGTCTACCATGTTGACTTCATTACTAGCAGAAATCGAATGCCCTCAATTTACCAACCAAGTAGGTTGAATCAAACCTTTAAGTTGTATGTAAAAGTACATAGTAACACCAATCTAACCAGTGTTATCGTACACACAACGGTGTTATGATTACTAGCACCTGAGGCGCAAATGTGATTGTTCAGCTCCATCTAGGGCAAAATGTCACGACCTGCAACGTTGCACCGATGCGATGCCTTAAAGTCCATACAAAGTGCTGACTAACTACCTATGAACTGGACAAGACGTGACCTAACGCAAGAATTATGGCTGCACAATTTGTAATATTTCTTTGTATATGGTGTATTTCCTGTTTCCACAGAAAAAGTGATTCGTTGACCAAGTTATTGAAGTACTACGAATTAAACTGATAAACAAAACCAAAGTAAAGAACCGATCGTGGTTGTCATCGTTAGAATTCTAAAACTTTAGGTCGCTTGTAGCAGTCAGTCTCAAATGTTTTTGCTCTCACCCAGGTTTACAGCATCCTCGTGTCTAAGAACATATAGAATATTTAAATTTCTTTGGAAAGTTACAGTCTGAGCTGCGGCCTAATGACCCATTATGGCCGGTGTGTTAAGTAAATAACTTGCATGTTTATGAGTAATTGTTTGTTTTAAAGTTTCAAGTAACGGCTAGACCTGATTTCTAAGCACTAAATACAGTTGTTGCGAAAGTGAAAATTGCTTTAATTTCGTATCTTAATGTTACTGATGTAACAAAGAGTGAGAATTCTGTAATTCGATTTAAAATATTATAATATATAGATTAATCGTGCATGCGATTAATAGAGTAAATACTAACATTACAAATAATACGTACAACCTTACAAACTCATGTTTATTGGTTTCATAAATCACAATACCTTATTGAATTCAAATAGTTTATAGGTACAACCATTTTCATTGGGTATAACGACACCATAATAACGTTGTTGAATGCTTAATAAGTATAAGTTACAAGTGGACTATTAAGAGTATTAGGTAGTAGTTTGTTTGTGTTTGTGACTCCTCTAATGGGGGCCATGCGATAACACGGTCGTAAATATCGTTTGTGAACACTGGTAAGCTACTAATACTGCTTGAGAAATCTCATAATGTTTGAGTAGTAATGATCATTACGTTACTCCCGTTCTCTTATTATTGGGCAAGGACTTCATCTCTCAACTAAGCTATTAAGGTCATAGAGTCGTGGTCCATCATATTACCAACGCTGCGACCAATATCTATTAACCTAAAAACGATCAATTAGGTACTACATTCCGCCTGTGCCCGCGTGTACTTATAAAAGTAGCCTATATCCTTTCTTAGTTAAAGCTATATTTTAGACAGATTTTATCTATACTATACTAAGTATCTATAATAATAATAAAAAGAGGTAAAGTTTGTGAGTTTGTGAGCTTGAAGGGGTAATATCTGGATATACTGAACCGAATTTGGAAATTCTTTAACCAATATAAAGCCTCGTTATTTGTGGGTGTTATAAACCTAACGAAGTGGGTATGGGTCAGCTAGTAACAAAAAAAATGTTCTTTGAGTTAGTCATTTAGAAATAAGACAAAAGAAGGTTGAGTCTAAATCGCATTTATGGTATTAATAAGATAAAACCTTGGCTGAATATAAACAACAACAAATAACACATTTCGGTAACATAGTTTGAAAAGACATAGGTTTATAAAATCGAGTAATATTTTCCCACGGTCTATGCCCCGTTATATTTATAGCCTATATGACGAATAAATTAAATAATGGTAAAGTTTCAACAAAATCAGTCCAGTAGTTTTTGCATTAAATGCAACGAACGTCCATCCACCCTCTCAATTTTTCTCATTTATAATGTTAGTGATTTATAATAATGCAGCGGGCTTCACTAGTATAATTCCGGTAGTGAATTGCCGATAATTAATCTCAATGAGCATGAATTATCGAATGTTAGCTAGGATCTACTAATGATAGGGTGTAAAGCCTCGTTAGCACATCAATCAGTAACTAATAAGGGTTAATGGATCGCAGATGATGTGTTTTATGATTGTTTATAGCTTTCATGTGCGTAATGCAATAGTCAGACGAGCTTTTGTATCAGCAAGACAAATGACAAAGACTGGCCTTTGATCATGATGCGTCATGAAGATCTTAGTACTTTTTAACGATTATGCTGTTTATGTGAACTTTAAAACAGATAAATGCGTGCATTATCTCTTGCCGTAGGTAAATAGTTTGGTCTAGCATTCATAAGTCACTAGTAGACCTTTTATAAATTATAGCCAATATGTTATTCTGATGTATAAGCTACATACTTGATAAGTTTCATTAAATTCAATTCAGTAGTTTTTGCGTGGAAGAGTAACAAGCATACATCCATACAAACTTTCACATTTATACTATTAGTAGGGATTCATTTTGAAAGAGATGCCTACAATGCCAATGCTGTAAAACTTAATTGTCTTTTCTAAATAAAAAATGTGTTAATATTTTTATCTCTTTCTCTCTTTACATAATAAAATGAGATAGAAAGGGACAAATTACTCTACAGTAACACCGAGTGACATAAATTGAAATAGTACCTACACCGTAAGTGAACCTACAAATCTGAACTACACGGAGCACTTGTAAACTTTTCACTCGGCCTAAAACATGCTAACTTGAGATCTATTACTGATTTGTAGGTATACTAACTAGGTGCTTTGAAACGTAAAGGGAAAATCGTGCGTGTTTTCATAAAACTATGAAAAAGTAAAATATCACCGAAGCGTGAAAAATAGCCGTGACCTTATAACTGTTTTCAACGTTTCGTTGATCAGTTGGCACAATTAGACCGCATATTTTTTTTCTCTGGCATGGTATTATACACAGCACTATTAAAAAAATAATAGTTGGTATCTATTTCAGGTTTCTTATTGTGTAAGTAGGTTGGAACACGTTTTGTACATTCACAATAACGCAGAATATTGTGTATAAAAAGTTTTGAGGGAAATAATAATATCTTGGGACAACTCACACAACGCCATCTGATCCCAAACTAAGCAGACCTTGTACTATAGAAACCAGACAACTAATACACATATTTATTTATTTCTAAATACATACATATTATAGATAAATTACACCCAGACACAGAATAAACCATCGTGCTCATCACACAAAGTTTTACCCTGGGTGGGGATCGAACCGACGACCTCCGATTTAGCAGTCAGGTTAGACCAACAGGCTAGTCAAATAAACTATTTCAATTAAGATTGTTAGAGGCAGGAATTCTACAAATCGTTGCTCTCAAATCACGAACATAAGGATTACCACGGGAAAATATCGTGGGAGCTTCTTGGTTCGTTAGTTACAATTAATCGCTTCAGTAACTTATGCATATAAAACAATTATTAACAATGTGAATTCCTTCTTTATTTTTGTAATGCAAGACTATATTTTGATAAATGTAACGGAAATATAAAACTCTTGGAAGTTTAGGAAACGTTTTCAAGTCTTAAATATCATGGATCGCTTAACATTGCTAGTCCAAGCAATTCTTTAAAGCGTAGACATGATGCAATAATAGTTCCACCTGCGTGAATATCGGTTCCCATGTCCCTATTTGTTAATCCATGATACGGGCTATCTGTGTCCTAAGTAATCCGTTCCGCGATATGCATTTGATTGAGTAACATACAAACAACATGACTGAATGAAGTTAGATTTCAGTAATTCACACTTATCTGTGTGTAGATAATCCTAAAAATCTAGATACTATGAAGGCCTGAAAAGGCACCATTTTTTCCCAAAAATTGGGTTAGTGTATATTGCATAATCAAACTGTCCATTATCAGAAAACACTTGTCCCCATACATATCTTGTACGGCATAGGTTCACCGACCTGTTTCGCTCCACTGAATTGAATCTTATCACGTGCGTTTACGACTGTATGTGTATATGTTTGTTTGTACAATCAATTTGTCATGACGTCTCAATTTGGGTAACTGTTACACTATACAAGGTGTTTCCTACATTGAACATTGACCTGAAAGTGATTCACACTTTTACGTTAGTTATGAGATCGTCTTGAAGGACTGTTATTTCTGTTAGACCGTGTTGTTCGGTCTGTAGGTTACTGTCTAGGTCATATTCAGTTTATAATACACACGTTCGAACAATTAGTAGCTGGCTTTTAATAACTTTCACTGTAGTCTTACAGATTTTTGAGTACTTTCACAAATGTTTTAGCCATTATTAAATGAGGAAATTAGTTACGGACTGACGATTTTTCATTATATTCGGTGTTTGATGAGCTTTTTAAATAAAATTGTTTTGTACATAAATAAATGCATATAGTATTTATCTCGCGAGTTTCTACTAAAATATAAAATCTAATCGTTGTTCATGCGTTGGTCGTTTAGAAGCTTCGTGTTCCGTGTGGCATCAGTGGAGCGCTGATAAACACAGACTACTATTTCCCACAAAGTATTTGATTTTCAATTCACAAGTGAATCATTCGGAATATCATCCATACTAATGTCTACTGTCTGAAACGATTTTACTGTAACTTTAGTTGAAGGACTTTATACTCTGGTTTTAAACATTCCTTTGGAAATTAAATAATTGTGCTATTTCTCAAATAGATTCTTGTTTCTATTCTTTAAATAGCACATTTATATTATCAGTATGGAGCGATATCAATCTGTGTTTCTATTTACCCACAAATGGCATGTCTTTTATTCAAATCAGCGACTCAACGACTTATATCCCGTTTTTGACGACCGTGGGACGATTCTAGCTGATATAAGACAATTTTAGCATTACCGCTTATATAAACAATAGAGTGCATATTAAGACACTTACCGATAAGGTTATTGGCGGTAACAAGTATACAGCACAGGAACAATATAGCTGAAGTGATGCGGTAGTGCATTCTGAATACCATGTTGTCGATCACAGCCTTGTCGATCAGGTAGCGGACTTTTACGAAGCCCGCCACCGATGAGACCAAGCCAAACACCGCCATCTTGAATTATTTCTCTAGTTTCGTTGTCTGAAATAAACAAAAAAAATAATGAACTCACTGACAACCTTTTTAACCATTTAATCAAAGAATAAAAGACAAGAACTGTCGGCTTAAAGAGATTTATGACTATCTTGCAGTAATGCATATTCATTGTTCACCAACATACGATGCAGTCAATTTGCCTTTTGAAATAACATAACACTTTGTTTCCACAATAGAACATCGACAAAAGATACCCATAAATAAATCGACGCGTCCTAAACGGGCCCATGACAAGTGCCATACGCCATCCATACAAAATTAGAACTTAAACGGTAAACTTTATTATGTTTTGATACAGCGAATGTATGTAACAGCTGCGTAGGTTACTCGTTCTCATGTCTTCATTTTCATATCATCGTTTGTTTTTATAATGTGTTTATTTATTTCGTAAATCGATAAACAGTTAAATAGGAATACGTTAACTAGGGCTTGTCTTCTCAATCAATGACCTCAGACATAAGTCAACTGTGTAGCTACCTTTCGCCCACGCCTTGACCAGTCGGGTCTATAGTTTTTTATAAACCAATATTTTTTTCTTCACAGCTTACCTCCACGTGTAAATATGTGGAGTTGTCGTATCGACTTTTTTTGTACTGTGCTAAGTAAACTTGCGTTCATTCTGGTCTGTTGCCGTAGGATGTGTATAAATGAATGAGTAGGAACAATACAGTCTAGTAGACAACTCTTGATAAATGGATCTAACCTTGACAACTTCTTGATCCCGTTCCTACGCGCCCGGTGTCCCTTCTAACATGTGCTATTTGGGTCGCACGCAGGGGGCAAAGTAAATTCATCATTGTGTTATGAAATCGTTCTCAAGACAGCGACTTAATAGATACATATCTATAGGTACATAATTGTAGTAGTTATGAGTCAAAGATTTATCTAATAGTCAATTTAAGTCGCATGTGTACAAGTGCACCAGTCGTCATATCATATGAATAATATGTGCCTATTTATGGCATATTCTGTAGATATTTTATAAACATTATAACTTATCCTGTGCAACAAGACAAGACAGGTTATGTATGACGCTTTAAATAGCTCATTTTTAACTATTTTGCTAACATAATCGTAATCGTGTTAGGATCGTCTGCGGTGGAGGCGAATGTTGCGCCGGCGCAGGGCATGTGGCGGGTCGTCGACCGGCCGCTGTTCGTGCGCCTCCTGCGTTTTTAACCTCCCTCCTCCTCCGTGCCCCCCGGCTGCTTTACCTCAACCGACCCTGGCTGATGCATCGCTTGGCAACGCGAATTTTACGCGGAAACCAGTTTGAGCGGCGACAATCGTTGCCAGCTTTGCACGTCGCGATCTCAACATCGATTAGTTTTGGAAGGTGTTTTCGTCATGGCGAGTTTTGATTCAAATGTCTACTAATTAACTAATTGTATGACTGCAACATTTTTTCTAGAACAAGTTTGATTACATTTCTGTCATTAGTTCCACAAATATTGAAGAATATCGTTAGTGTATTTGATTTAGAATCGATACAGCGACAACTATTCCTAGATAATAAATATTTGGAGGAACCCGTTGTTTGCTAACGCCGTGACTGATAATAGGGCCGAGCAGGGGGAAGAGGCGAGGCGAACATTCCGTCGTTTATGACATGCACAGGCGCACAGGCGGGTGAGCTCCGTCCCTGAACCTTTTGTGCCGCTCTTAACTGCATATCCTTGTTCCACTCGCTTGTTACCGCAGACCATTTATCACCGGCACTTTGTGCTGCTAACTCAGTTTTATTATCTTTCGTTATAAATTACTTTGGCATTTATATGTGCTTGTCTTGTCTTATATACGTTAAGTGTATAGCAATTTTCATTTCAAACTTTAGATCATACAACTAAATGTGTGATAATTGGGTATTATTGCACACAGCTGCCGCTTTTATTTTATACAAACGGCACGCGTCGACTCACAACCGAATGGACACTAATTGCTGTGGATGTGAGTCGCTCAACCTGCATAGCATCACACATTGAAACTCCATACAATACCGACACCGCTCGTGGGAAACTCGAAATGCTTGTATCGACGCCTCCGCCGGACAATAAGCATTTCATAAGAAAGCGTGACCAATGACATGAAACGATCGATTCCAATATTAGGTAACGTTGAGATTTGCAGTGTAAGTGAATGGCTCGGCGAGTCGCTTCTGTTGTAATTTACGACGACTGTGCTCGCGGCAAAGGAATGGCCGGATTCAGTTCAGTTGGCTGTTGTCTCGTGCCTGATATAATTAACTCTCATTGACTGCGTTGATTGTCAGCGGCATTCCTTCCTCGCATTGTTTACATTGAAGAAAACGTTGTGAAAACACGTGGTATTATTTACATATCTATGTAAGAATATGTTAAATTGTTGTTGTGTATTATGTTGTGAATAGATATGCTAGTTCAGCGATCACAACATCCGCAGAGACTACATACATATCTGGCTTTCGTCATGGGTTTATTCATACGGAAATACGCCTCCAGTGCGGACCTGCGGTTGCGTTAATGCGGTTCAACTCAAGTTTCATAGACCTTTGAATTACTTACACGCTCTGATAAAATTCTTCATCATATTCACTATACTTCGCAAAGAAATGCCCTCATGATTCCGATAATGCACTAGAATTTTATCTCTATTAGGTCAAAGATGCAGTTTAAAATTCTCGATAGCGAGGTGAACAAAAACGTATGCGGGCTAATTCATAATGCATTTGTTGAATACGTAATGATTGGCATTGGATAGATTTTCTTTATGCTACAGACTCAAATTACAAAGTATAATCAGATTACAGTTTCAATATAGTTTGAATGTCACAAATGCCATCTGTAATGCAAAATACTTTTATCGAATCGTGTCAAAATATAATGAACTGAGTTCACTACCCAATATCTAAATAATAGTTTTGAAAGGCAATACTGTAAATAATCCTGACTTTACTGCCAATTATTACATACCTATACCTATGTATATAATACTAACAAGTTAGCAAGTTCAAGGCATATTTAGAGGTTATCGCCAGGCGCTTCGCTCGTCATCATGAATGCAGGTGGTGTAGAGCGAACGGCGTGACATGAATAATATGTGAGACCGGTTGAAGATGCCCCCTTTTGTGGCGTCACACCATAGAAACTCTCACACGGTGCCTAATGAGAAAGCAATAATTCCATAGCTTCAACGACAAAGTGATTTAATATAGAAATGTTAAACGATGATGTTATTCAGACATAATATTATGTTGACCTTTTTGTCCTACCCCCTTAGATAATAGCAGTAGTGATTACATTAACGTAATTACAATGTAAACTCTGCGTCAGTCTTCAATCGTTTAGTAATTAAAGGCAAATTATTTATTCATAATAGGTTTTAAATTAAATGCAAGTACTTATCGTGAAATTATTTACGGTTGATACTATTATTTGCGTAGTAGGAAATTATTTTCTGCAGTCACTCCTTGTAATTGCTATTTTGTTTTGTATACCTACATCACTAACATGTCCGGGTTGTTATAAAATTAAGCGGGCAGTGGTTTAATTGTTTTTTATTTCTTTATTCACCGTGTCCTTGGCCGGCACATCCACATCTTCAATGAAGTTTCGTGGACCGTAAAATTTGCGTGTACAAGTACATAACAGTTTATTATTAAGGATTCAAAAACTACGCGTATTTGTGAATGTGTGCACGCCAATAACAACGTGGTCTTTATTTCTGTTAATAGTGTTGTTAAATACGTTCATCCCTTCAAACCAGCTTGCTTTTGTCCATTCTATTCAAATGTAGTTCCCGGTAAATATGACGGCGTCCCTTTTCCCCTTGCACGTCACTCAGGTAAACGGGGACACATAGGTACGCTACCTGTGGCCACGAGAAACGCAGTATCGACTTACTGCAGCGTAGTAATTCACAACATCATTACCTTAATTTCTGTCAATTAATCTTTCGTTCATCACGTACCCACAGTTCCTATCTAGCGAGCGCGCGGGATAAAAAAGAAATGGGATGACTATGCACAAGGCTTTTGTTCCCGCACATGTATGCTGTCAAACAACATTCCTCGCGTCGCCTTCGTCGATATAACTTAAGCTCGACTCAATCCATTCCACTAAGCTTTTGTGACACAACTCACTTACCTTTTAAACCTAACTGTTACTTTTCCAGCCACTCCGGTCTCTAAATTTTTACGATCGCAAGTCGCTCGTTCTTTGTACACAAACACTGATCACAGCCTCACTTACAATAATCTAAAAATAATTTATTACAATAGTTCATCGTCATTGTATTCCAAGGGATATGACATACAATATAATGAAGCGGTTAGAGTAAAACGAGTGGCAACTGGGGGCCCGCAGCACAACGCACCAGCTGCTCGTGAGTCGGAAACACAACTGAACGACCGAGGCGGCCGATTCGATCGGCCTCGCACACGACGGTGATCCGCGCGGGCTTTACTACCGAGCAGCTTGTACGACGCGAGCGCATCTGTATCTATCTCTCACTCACACACGGATCTCGTTATCTTGCTATCTCGCTCTTAAAGTTGAACTGCACAGTAGCTGGTAGCCCGAGTACCCGAGTTCGAATCGAGGCTTTTGACTTCGTCGTGGTTTCTCGGTGATATATACTTTGATCCCATATGTCGATTTTTTATGCAGTGTGATGACTGGTTTCAACGAGTTGGTCGCTGGCGCTGGTCTTGAGTAAAGAGATTGTCACAGACTTTCATAGCTTCCAAAAAATGTCGAAATTAATTAAGACATTTAGGTGTACTTAACTGGAAAAAATATTAATTCTATGTAGAAATTACCGCCAAACAAGCTTACACATACGCTTTTTAGTTTACGTCGTACTTCTATTGAAAAAAAAAAGTAAACATAATTGTTTCAATCTTCCATGTATTCGCTTTACAAATACATGGAAGACGATGTTAACATTTTTTACTTGTACAAGTAGAACAATCTATAGATGTTTTTACCTCCTTCGTAATATCTAATACAGAAGCGATTATATGTCTCAGTAATTGCTTGTCTGGTCCAGCCCAACTGTAAAGCGCTGGCGGTCGCTGGCTGCTCACTCATTGGACAGGCATGCGTCCGTCTACCTGTTGCTCACATCGATAAAAAAATAACCAGTCTAGTACAGCTGAGATGTGGATTTACCCGATTGCCCATATTCGGTTCTTTGCACAGGGTTATGTAATGTAGTTTATTTATTTGCTGGTTTTGTACATTAAATGGCTGAGTTTCTTAATATTTACAAGTTTCTGCCCGCTGCTTCGCTCTTGCTATGTTATATTAGACCCCCTTTAAAGTTGAGTTTTTTATTACTATTTGCCTACATCATAAAATAAACCTCTGCAATATACCATCCAACTTCTCTGGAAATACCATCTGTGGAAGTTTGTTATTGGCATTTAATAATGTATTTTACAAAACTAGTAGTACTATAGTAAGCTCCCCAAATAAATAAAATGAAATAATATATTTCAGCTTTCTAGGTCCAAGAGTTTGGTCTAGGCGTTGTTGGTGAAATACCCATTTTTTAGGTTTATTTAAGTTTACATACATTAATTTATGACCAATGACCAGTTAATGTATTCTTTACTTAATTAAGTTATCATATACTGCCAGTTAAAAATCTGATGTTTTAAGTTAGCATGAAATATGGTGCCGGAAAATAGCTGTGCTGCTGTAGGATTTAGTCCCACATTACTAGCAATCTTGATAACCCCTCCAGCTAAGCTCAAAGGCTTGTGTTAGGAGTGGGTTTACGTCAGTAGTATAATGGGTAGGATTCGAAACCGCGACCTCACGATTGCGAGACCGGTGCCTTTGTTGGAAACAAACATTTTAAATTAATCATAGATTCAAAAATATTACAACTTATTCATTTAAAATGTTTAATTTATGTTAACATATCTTAATTGTTTGAAATTTGCAGAGCGCCATCTATTGAGTCGACATGGCTATCAACAGACAGCCATAAAATAGCCATCATCTTCCAGAAAAGCTGTCCAACATAGATACTCTTTATCAATTACTTAGTACATATTAGAAAATAATGTTGAGGTTATTTTCATAACAATTATGATTTGTGTGGTCGGACTCAGAAGTAGGGAAGTACCTCCCTCTTATAAAAACCGCAATTAAACTTAATGTAATGATTTTGAGAATAAAGTCACCTGAGCTCATTGGGGGTCGGGAACTTACAGTACTGGCAGCATGAGGACCTATAGACACCTACTATTCCATTTTGCTTGTTTACCATTTTAGCAGTAACTTCTCAAACACTGAGTTGCCAACGCGCGACCGCGCTTGTGGTACGATAGGGGTATTTAAACCTCGACAAAGAGACGTTTGTAATAAGTTTAACGTGTGTCGTAGCGCCCAAATAGATGGACGGATTTAAATGTTTTAATTTTATATTAATACTGTTGTTCGGGACGTTCTTAGCTTTGTTTAATGGAAATTTGTTCAGTTGTTTCGAAAATAATCAACTTTTTATTTCACGTGTTCATTTTTGTTTTCATGTTAAGCAAGTTTATGTTGTATTCTGTTGGCTAGTGATGTTTTTAATAGCGGTATCTGCTAAACTATCATATCGAGTGCCTCTTTGTTTGACACCTCAGTGATATAAAATGCAGTGTAAGGTAGGATATATTTATTTATTAAAGAAACCACGACATTTAGTTTAACAGGTAATGAGAGTTTAAGAATTGTGGAAATGGCGGGCAACAACTCTCAAAAGCTAATAACTTAATAATAGTTTAGAGACTAGATAAGTATTATAAAAGATTACGAAATGACTGTCTAATGAAACGACGTAACGTGATAAAGTTCGATGCGCCAGGTTCTGCAAAACTTGATTTACCTGTTCTCGCCTGTCACGATGAAATCTAGCCATATTCTCGTTTGTTTTCGATTGGCTGAGCTGAATGATACTCTGTTTTTGGTCATCTAAAGGGTCTTTCAAATAGAGCGGGTCGATATTAATAATCTGTGGCGGCCATTTTGATTTGGCGGCATCTGTCAAATCTGTTTTTTCTTATTCAGTCACTGATGCCAAATCACCATGGCAAGTTACACGGTTGAGCAGCATGTGCAAATGATAAAACTTTATTATCAAAATGAGTGTTCGTTAGTGAAAACGTTGCGCGCATTGCGCCCATTTTACGGCAGACGCGGTGGCCCTTCAAAGTCTACTCTCCAACGATTGGTGACTAAATTCGAGACGACCGGTTCGGTAAACAACCAACCAACACCTTTACGTCAAAGGAACGCCAGATCGGCCGAGAACATCGCCGCTGTACGTGAGAGTGTTCAGGAGACTCCGAAGCAGTCGATTTCTCGCCGTGCACAAGAACTCGGCCTTTCGCAGACTTCAACTTGGAGAATTTTGCGTCGGGACTTGGGTCTGCATCCATACAAGATCCAACTGACCCAGGAGCTCAAAGTTAATGACCATAGACAACGCCGTGTGTTCGCTGAATGGGCGTCGGAACGCTTGGAAGAGGACCCCGATTTTGGCCAAAAAATAATCTTTAGCGACGAGGCACATTTTTGGATGAATGGTTTTGTTAATAAGCAAAATTGCCGTATATGGGATGACCACAACCCACATGAGGTTCACCAGATAGCAATGCATCCACAAAAAGTAACTGTTTGGTGCGGATTTTGGTCTGGCGGCGTCATTGGTCCGTACTTCTTCGAAAACGAAGTTGGCGAGGCCAGCACCGTCAACGGTGAGCGCTACAGATCAATGATAAACAATTTCTTTTGGCTTAAATTGAACAATATGGACGTGAATGACATGTGGTTCCAGCAAGATGGCGCTACTTGCCACACAGCGAACGACACAATCGACATTCTGCATGAACGGTTTGCGGGTAGGGTTATCTCTCGCAGAGGTGACGTGAATTGGCCACCAAGATCGTGTGATTTGACTCCGCTAGACTTTTTCTTGTGGGGTTTTCTGAAGTCGCAGGTCTATGCCAATAAACCACATTCGACCGTTGCCCTGAAAGCCAACATAACGCAGGCCATCGCTCAGATTCAGCCGGATCTATGCAGCAGAGTCATTAAAAATTGGACCTCTCGGATTTGTGCCACCATGCGAAGCCGCGGCGGACATTTGAACGATGTCATATTTCATGCAAAATGGCATAAACGGGCCTTTCAAATAAAAAATAAATTTCGTTAATATCTCACACACATCTAGTTTTATTCAATTTTAACATCGACCCGTCTTTGTTGAAAGACCCTTTATTTTAGATGGCGCAATATTCGGCATAATACAAAAAGAACGGTACTTAATAGGTTCTACGTAAAAGGTACTGGTGCAGTTTTTAATAATAAAATAATGATTTTGCTTGGAAATCATTAGTGAAATGGAGACGTAGATTTTGAAAAATACTTTCACGTTTGAGCATAATCTGTAGTATACAAGGTGCAACGGAAAGGTGAGGTCAAATATAAGTAGCGAAAAGTGTACTGCATGAGCATTGAAGAATCCGTTTGAAATGAATTTAAATTTGTTTTTTTTTAAGTTGATAAGTGTACGAAAGGTGACATGGCGGGTAGACGTTTATAAGTAGGACATCCAGTTGAGGATACGGATGTTTGACTCTGATTGGTGCAAAAAGGTGATAAAAGTATGTGTGGCAAACACACAGTCGAAGCCAGTTCAAGTTCCTTATAATTTGAAAGATTCTCTAGCTATAATGACCATATGAGCATTTCTTTCCCTTTGGGTATCCAGATAATAATGCATGGATGTGAATTCTTAGGTTAAACCTCTGACCTTAAGGGGGTAAAATTAGGATTGCAAGTTTGTATGAACCTCCGTCAGTTTTGAAGTTAGATCGGTGAAATTTCGAATTTAGCTTTTACGTTTAAAATAATGAAACACGTGTTTCAGCGTTTTTGGAAAATCAAACTCTAAAGGAGTAAACAAGGGGTTGCAAGTATATGTGAAACACCGTCGCAATATAGTGTGAAACTCCGTCAGTTTTAAAGGAAGCTCTGTGAAATTTCGCAGTTGGATTTTTGGTTTAAAATAAAGATATAGGTACGTGTTTCAGCGTTTTTGTAAAATTAACTCTTAAGAGGGTAAAATAGGGGTTGCAAGTTTATATAAAACTCCGTGTGTATTGAAGATAGATGAATGTTGTATTTGAATTTTTCATTTAAAATAAAGAAACACGTGTTTCAACGTTTTTGTAAAATCAACACCTTAGGGAGTAAAATAGGGGTTTGTATGAAACTATGTGAGTTTTGAAGTTGGATCTGTTAAATTTCGTATTAGGTTTTTTTACTTTAAAATAAAGAAACACGTGTTTCAGCGTTTTTAGAAAATCAACACCCAAAGGTATAAAATTGGAGTTGCAAGTTTTGTGAAACTCCATCACAAATTTAGATTTGTGAAATTTCGTATTCGGCTTTTGGGTTTAAAATAGAGAAACACGCGTTTCAGTGCTTTTGGGTAAAATAGGGGTTGGAAGTTTATATGAAACTCCGTCAGTTTGAAGCAAGATCTGTCAAAATTGGTGTTAAATGGTATTGAAAAACCTTAACGTGGTAAAGTGTGTAAACGCGGACGAAGCCCCGGGCGACAGCTAGTACTAGATGAGTTAATCTAAATGTTCTTGTGTGTACGAATAATGTATTTGGCCACGGGCAATTTCCTCTGTCAAGAAATCCAATCATTTCGGCTTAAAACGACAGCGAGAATTTAGATGTCGTTTCTTTGAGTGCGTAGGTATATAAAATTACGATGTTTTGCTATAATATATAGTTAGGTTACATTTTGCATTTTGTCGCGTGGCAATTGATGTATTTCTCAGCAGATACCTCTAGATTGCCGGCGGCTTTCATTACCATTCCGAGAAATTGACAAGGAAAGTACGAAATTGCACATCATATCACGTTATTCTCATATAGTCATCTGCACTAGCATGAAAAGATGTTTGCTAGCAAGCTAATTTCCTAGTTTATTTATGTTGTAAAGGAAAGGTCAATATCTCTCTTTTGTACACTGGCTGAACGAACAGGTAAAAGAAAATAAAATAGATATTTTTAAAAATTAAGTTTATTACCAATATAATGTTTACATGCTACGTATTTGTTTTACATAAGTAATAAAATTATTTGGTACTTAGGAATGTTTATTATGTTTATTCTAAGATTTATTTAGATGAAAATATTTGGCACAGTAGATGAAAATATTTTCATTTCTTACAACGTAACCCCATAAAACTAATACTAGATCCATAAAGGGTCTCCTAATTTCTTTGGTTTCCTTATACGTAACTAAAGAAAATAAAGCAAAGAAAAAAATAAAACTTGAGCTTGTAAAAAATACTTACAAATATCGTACATATTAATGCTAATAATATCACCTACTTATTCTTAACTTAAATTAATCAATATTAGGTCAAATGCATAGGTACTTAATTATGTATTTTTTATTAAAAACTGTTAAACTTAAAAATGTTACTCTGCTCTTTTATTGTGGACTTATCAATTTAATTATTTTACCATTGAAACAATTATTCTTGCGGAGTGTCCAAGTGAGTACACAACAATCGCGACGCGATACGACACTGCAAACGTGACAAACGCGATCAAATTCAGGGCAATCCTGCTTGCGGCATAGGAGGATCTAGTAATCTGGAACGAGATGGATCGAGAACGTATTACTTGAATAGCATCGTATTGCGTCACATAGGACACCCCGTTATCTGTATAAAGACCCTAATAGTCTCCATAGAAAATAATATTCTAAAATATACCTTGAATTCATATGTTCGAATTTAACTTGTAACAGTTGTTACTTAGGATCTTTTTAAGAACGGTTGGAATGTTGAAAACGCGAAATCAGTCTTAGAACTTACTTTTCTATCTCCTTGGTGTATTCGTCGATATTAGGATATATCGGGGCAGAGTAATGAACGTTTGAATTAATTTGGAATCGACGCGATAACTCGTCGAGCAGCTCGCCGAAAACGCGCATTGACATATTTTGTCCCAAGAGATGCAGAAGTAAAAAGTCTCCCACCTGTAAATATATTATAGGGTCAATTAATTTACCAAACTTCTATTTATGTAATACTACTCCAAAAGTACTAGGTACTATAGAAGGCTGATATCAAACATTCGTAATGGTTTTTCTTTCACTCGATGCTGTCACAAGTTACAAAAAATTTACTTCAAGTGTATAGGCTGTATGATATCGGTTTTATATATTTACCAGTTTTTTACCCGCGGCTTTGCACGCGTTATGTTTGAATTTATAGCCTATATATAAATTGATTTTGATGAAACTGTAAATGTATGGTTTGAAGTTTCATCAACATCCGTTAATGAGATTTTGCGTAAAGGAGCACCCTTCCATCATAAATTCTCAAAACCTTTGGCATTTATAATATTAGTGGGATTTTTGGATACCTACCGCAGTTCTTCTGATAAGACAATCGATTCCTTGGGGCGATCTGAAGCGGAATCTACGCTTGAAGACGGCCGCCCTAATGCTGGGAGATAATGCCAGAGCCGCAGAGTATACCAGAGCCAAGCCGGATATTACGGCAAGGATGACAAACCTGAAATGTTACAGAATGCACTGCTGACTAAAGCTTTTTTTGCTAAATTTTTCAATATCTACAGGCAACTTGTTTTATGGGTTTTGTTTTAATATCGAAATGGAAATGCCGCCTAAAGCTGCCTATTAAAAATCTAAAGACTTCCAAAATAAGTTGGTGCCATGAAATGTAGTTTTATATTTTAGGCACCAACTTCAAAATTGTTTAATTATTTTTTGTTGTTGTACCTATATATTTTTTTGCTTTTTAGTTACCTTATATTTATTTTGGAAGTCTGGTTTTTTTTTTAATGTTTTTTTTCTCAATTTTTAGTTTGTATTGGTTTGTAGTTGATTTATGTTACAAAAGCATAATCCAAACTGCTTATTTATTTTTACAAAATGATGCGTTTTGCCATACAAGGCCGTTGATTTTTGAGGAGTTCACCTGATAGACCATCAATTCCATAACATGATTTGACGGAGGCGAAGAATCAGGTACCGAACACGGTTAGATCGCAACCCGCAATATTTATTATTGAATAGTTCCGCTGGTCATCTGTGTATACATTAAATTGAATGCTGGGTCATTCCATATGAAAATACAAAATTTGAATTGAAAAGCGCGCTGCATGGTTTCTGATTTTAATAACAAAATAGAGGATGATATATCTAATACTTAAAACCGTCGAGATTATAATTTTCAACACCTTAATATTTTTTTTACAATCATCGAAAGTTTGAAAATGGTCGATTTCAGGGCCAGCTTTAATAGGTTACAGTTTTTTTTTCTATTACACAAATTGTGATCGTTATTGCCGTATTGTACAGACCAGATGAGCTTTAAATAATTATAGTACTTTTTCATAATTTACATTTTCATATTAATGATGGCTAATTAAACTTTCGTTAAAAATGGAGGATTTTCGGGATTTTCAAAATTAACTGTAGGAAATTTATTTTTTCATGCTACTAGTGCTTATGTAATAGATGATATTTTAATAGGTTTTAATCCGAAAACTCATCAGTTTTTAAAAAACAAAATTTTTTTTTTCAGACAACCTTCTGGTAAGTCAAATACTTACAAGGAAAGAAATTACTATCATCCTTTCATTACCCGTCGATTTCATTAAATGCATAATTAGTGTGTCGTTAAAAACAAACGTGCTGTTTACGTGTTAGCTAAGAATAACGAACATTTGAACTTTTATTAAAATTGTCTGATGAGTATACACTATAGATCGTAGAAAGTTTTTTTTACAAGTACCTACTCATCTAGTCAATCATCATCATCTAGTCAAATAAAAGTAACGGTAAATTTCAGTATCAAACTTGTCTACGAATTTGAGAAAATTATTATTAATTATAAAATTTTCAAAAATTGTCCACTTTGGCCCGGTAAACCTAATGTAGTATCGTCTATTACATAAGATCTAGTAGCATAAAAAAAACTAACTACTAACTAACTTCCTACAGATCTATTACCTGTAGGAAGTTAGTTGTTTTTCCATCTGAAAATCAGAAAAATCCACAAATTTAATAATAATAATCATTTTTACGAAAGTTTAATTGTTTCTCATTAACGATCGAAATGTAAATTATAAAAAATACAATAATTATTTAAAGTTTATTAATTGGTTTGTATAGTACAGTTATAATGATCATAATTATTGCAATAGAAATAAAACTGTAACCCATAAAAGCTGACCCTGAAATTGACTATTTTCAAACTTTCCATAAGTCTAAAAAAAATAAAGATGTTGAAAAATATAATCTCGACGGTTTTAGGTATTAGACACCTAGACAATCACTCTCTATTTTTTTTGTTAAAATTGAAAACCGTGCAGGGCTCTTTGGTGTTTACATAAATTACCCTACTTTTATAATTCTAAGGATAAAGATATTTAGGTATGTTGCATAATGACCCTCTGACGCCACCTTGCACTAAGAATTGCTATGCGAATTAGGTATATTCCCATGCCAATTTTGAGTCTTTTTCTTTGTTCATAACTCTATATAAGTGGCAAGTTGAAATATATCGATGGAAACTTTAAACCGCTCCAAAAAGTTGTCCAAAATCAGTTTCGATGATTCTTACGCAGGAACCGTCGATATTAATATGTTAAAAAAAGTTACTCACCAGAACCACAGTAAGACGAAAATCTTCTCATTCAAGATATTCAGTGCTAAAACACAAAGCGCATCACTTTTCTCGGGCGTTCCAGAGGGACCATATTTGCGAAATGTGCACTTTGTCATTCTGGGGAATACTTCGATCTGAAAGTAAAAGTAATTTCATTATTTATTTGTTTTGTGGAATGACTAAGGATCTAAGCCACAACAACTTCAAGTGTTTCCATTCATAAAATATCAGGTGTAGTACCATCTGAGCAACAAACAAAGTTCATGCGCTCGCGTCGTCGGGCTTAGCAAATTGGAACTCTGCTGTTTACTTGTAACCACTTGTAACCGATAATCCTAATCATCTCCATGAGATGTCCACGCCACCTTCGTGAGCACACTGCTTAAACTTCAATATTACAATTCCAACAATCCATTAAGCGGTGTCTAAATAAATCGCTTACACAACTATTCGAAGGCATCTTAATATCCCTCTGTGGCATCTTGGACATACTTCGAGCGATCACGAACGGATGCAGGTGGGATTGATTCTTCTTTTTTTGAACGTTATTTCAACTTGTCACGTTAATACACATTCACGTCAACATTGGCTCTAACGTCTAAATATTGTGATTTCTTAGCGCTCAAATAAATTACTGACGTAATTACTTATGTAGTTTACGAAGACTGCCTTGAATAAAATAGTAGATAAGTAAGAATGAAGACTTACCATAGGATCGATTCTATTATCTTGATCCATCTGAGTAAACTGGATTACTCTTGGGCCATAAGTCAGAAAAGCACCACCAACAAATTTGTCCACGAAGAAAATAGTTCCCACCTAAAAAAAAACAATTAATAGTCGAATTAAGATAATGGTAAACATTAATGACAAAATCTTATTTAAATTATACAAATGTATATGCATTTGTATAATAATAATTATTATTATTTCAATTTCTTTTTCTATCTGCTAGATGACCTCTTTGGCTAATCACAAACTGTTTTGTGTCGTAATATTTAAGTTTTTTATATATTTTTTTAAAAGAACCGAATTCTGTTTCCCCTAAGGTACCTTTAATATTTACCTAAATTATCAAGTAATTCAAGTTAATAATAATATTCTATTAATATATTCAAACATAAAGTTTCTACGTTACACCATAATAGAGGATAATGGTCGTCAGGTATATAGGTATGTCTGTTTATCCTGTATCAAAATAAGCTACATTTGTTCAGCTTGCCAGATTTGTTTGACATCCGGAGAGGCAATTATTATAGTAATAGAATGTATTGCATATTTCCTTATTGGCAACCTAATTAAATTTCTTTAAAGTAATAAGGAAAATTAGTAAAAATCTTCTTTTATTTCCTTTATTTTAGTTTTTGTTCTCTCATTTTGGCTTTCAATACATACATTTCTGTAAATGATAGTTAATAGTACTTACCACGTTGACGAAGTTTAGCACCTCACATAAAATATAACCAAAGCAATAATAGCCATGTAAGTTTCTGCTATCATACAGATAGTTGACAAGACGAGTCTGAAAAAAAAAAAGACATATACTTAGTACGTTTAGTTGAAAATAAGACTAAACTAAATTTTCATATAGTGGGCGTTTCTGGTTGGGAAATTATAATCCCAAAGTCAAACACAATAATATTCTGTGCAATGGTAAAAAAAAGTATGTAATTACATATAATATTTCACATAGAATTCCATCTGGCGTACCACAAGGCTCATTGTTGGGACCTCTATTGTTTAATATTTTCATTCTGATGCTTCACTCATTCGAAGATGCTATTATATGCAAATGACATGAAAATTTTAACTACCTAGTTAATGTCACTGATGCTCATTTGTTGCAAGTTTCCTTCAACGCTTTCAAAACTATTGCAGGCGGAACAAGCTTCATTTAAATATATCAAAGTGTTATGTGTGCTCTTTAACCCGAAAGCCTAGCCCTGTCAACTAGACAACTTAATAGTCAGGGTAACATCGTAAAGAATTTAGGACTGACATTTGATTCAAAAAGACATTTGGTTTCATTCTTCGAACTTTATCCGACTTTAAAAATGTAAAGACTATTAAATACTTTATTGCTCACTAGTACGTAGTCATCTGAATTTAGCCTTTCAATTATGTAATCGATGCTACAACGTTTACATTGACCGCATAGAGGGTATACAAAGATTTGTCAAATCCAACCTAAATGTTATTTGTCAAGTTATATTAATCGTTGCAAAAAAAACATCTTTTTCCTCTCTATGTTCGAAGAAAAGCAGTAGACTTATCGTTTTTATTCAATACTAGCCTGTCCCGTGCCCACTTCGTTATGCCATTAGGCCTATGACACTCACAAATAACGGGGCTTTCTATTGGCATAAGAATTTTCAAAATCGGTTCAGTAGATCCAGAGATAACTACAAACTCACAAACTTTACCTCTTTGTAATATTAGTATAGATTATGAATGACTGGTAAAATAGATGTATCGAGGCAGGTCTATATATATGTAGGTATATATATAATGCGACATGTTGATATTGATATGTTTACTACTAGCTTATCGAAGCTGAAAAAAGTATGTAATCAATTCTTTGGTAACGTTTTACAGACATATGGTTGTGTTCCTAATTTCCTTTACCTTAATAAAATTACATTATAAGTGAGAGTTTGTAATTCGCCTTCACTATATTACTAAATCTTGTATATTTTTTCTATAGCAGCAAGTTTTCCAAAAAATGTAAAATAAAACAAATTGTTCTCCAGCAACTTTTTGAAATTGTACAATTTTTTAAAGTTTTCTATTGATGATGCGGGCGTAAATATGGGAGCTTTATAGCTTTAGATAGCGTGTGAATTCGAGTGCGAAAATGTTTAAATTTGTTTTTTTTTATCTATGCTGCTTTTGATTGCATAATTAATGATTTCGTGTTATACGTACCAATCGCGTCTCCTTCTCGTTGGAAATGGTAGCAGCAGTACCACGGACACCATCTGTGATCAGGCGGACCTTGCCTTGTTCAAAATGTTTCCAAATCCAGTGCGGTGTATAAAAAAGAATTCCCTGAAATAAATAAAGGTTTTTTATTTAATCATAGTTTCAAAGTATAAGGTTATCCTTTGATACTACTAGGTAGGTAAAGGCTTTTTTCCAAAAAAAGGATATAACAATTTCAGCTCGCCATTTATAAATAAATTGATCGGTGCCCCTCTAATACAGTAAATCAACATCCTTTATAAGCAATCCATAATGCATGCTTAACTGTAAAAATGACATGACAGTTTTTGCTTATTGGATTATTTTCAAAGCGCATAGAGTACCTACTGCAACACCTTGAGTAAACCGTTATTGATCTCTAGGAACTCCTCAAGTTGCTGATAGGTAAAAGTTTTTAGAAATCGAACTCAGAAAAGTTATCAAGTTCTTTCCGAACCTCGGTAGTCTCAATTCGTCCCTTACTGGCCACTAGCAGGCTCTTAAACATTAGCAACTAAATTTCTATACTTTCATTGATTTTACTCGGAGATTATTATCTGGTTATAAGAGGAATTGTACAAAATCCTTACTTGAAAGAATAACACAAAAGGCACCCATTGATAGTAGGAATGGACAGTTTTGGTTTGTCCGATGTGCTCAGTTCCGAGCCCACTAATGTGATCGATTTCTGTCGACGATTGACCATACTGTATTGTGTACGTTGAAGTAATCCAGCAGAATGTGTTTATAACATTTTTGAGATGTTCATCATTATATAGGCACTGGATTGGCTCACCTGTAAGTAAAAAAATAGTCAATAGGTTTTTAAAAGTAAAGCTGAACAAATTGAGTTTAAATGATAGCGAAATGAAATATTTAGTGTTAAAACAAAACCAACTACTTTAATTGCCGCAGTAAAGGTTAATTTCCGTGCATCGCTGCCGCGCGTCAGCAGCTGGTCGGCAGGCGCGATGCACAGAAACGAACCTTAAGCCAAGACCTCCGGTAAAGGGACAAGTCAGGACATTCAGTCTTTATATACTAATCTACACTAAAAAGTATATTGCAAGTGTTTATAAAAACAAATATTTATTTGTTGTAATTAAAATCAATGAAAGCCTTTCTATAAGTTATGTCACGATGACTATTGAACTCATCAACTTGTGTAACGCTACGCTATCTTTGAGATACATACCGATGAGATTATTAGCAGTTACAAGTATACAACACAGAAACAACATGGCTGACGTGACGCGGTAATGCATTCTGAATGCCAAATTGTCTATAACTGCTTTGTCGTTTAGGTAGCGGACTTTCACAAAGCCCGCCACCGACGAGACTAAACCCATAAGCATCTTGGTTTTATTCTTCTACTTCCGTTGTCTGAAAAAAAAAGGAACAATAATTGAAATTAAGCGGCGGTAGCTTAATGGCTATGGCATCGGTCTCGCAATCGTGAGGTCGCGGTTTCGAATCCTACCCATTATACTACCGACGTGAACCCACTCCTAACACAAGCCCTTGAGATTAGCTGGAGGGGCTAACAAGAGGAGATTGCTAGTAATGTAGGCCTAAATCTCAGATTGCTAGTTATCTTAAAAAACTATTATAAAATTGCCCTTGGCACCCAAAAAGGCACCCGAAAATGATAACAACCCTAAAATATACACAAAAGTGCCAGGATTTGGGTTTATTTGAAGTTCTTCCCTTTGAGATGTTATGGACAATTCAAAGCATCTTTATACAGGCCGAAATCAAACTGTACAAATAAACCAACGCAAAATCTAATAATAGTAATACTGACTCCTGGTCTAACTGAGCGTTGGTCAATTACTGACATATATGGCAATTTGATACCTGATGTGACAAATATACTAAATTCAGTCAAAAAAAAAAACGAATTTAAATTCATGATCTTTTGTGCAATTTAGGTCGAAAGACTGGAAAAATATTTAGCAATTCTCACTCGAACCAAAATGAAAGAAAATATAATAAACAAGAAAAATTAAAACAAATATGTTCAAAAAACTAAAATTCCGTGTTTTTTTTATGCCGAAAACGGCCAAGAGCTCCGCCCTAGCTCGAAGAATCAACATCACGTATTGTAGTTTGATTTCGTGGGACCGTTGTATGTTATCTCACATTTTTTATATATGTACCTGACTACTCTTCCAAATTCTTGCTTCTGTTGTAATACTTCCTTTTAATGCACTGATCACTACCACTTTATTTGTTTCTAAAATTAATTTAACGTTATTGTGTTTTGATATGTCACAATACCGTGGTTTATGTATTAAATATTTGGAGAAAAACGTGCGTTTTGGCAGATGTTCAGCGTATAGAACGGTCCACACCGGCTTGTTGTGGCTTTAAAGCACAACTGCTACTGAAAGAATATAACCGCGGCGGGACATTGTGATTGCAGACTTGGGGTTTTCCTGGTATCCCGAACTGATAGCAATAGAATATTGTGCGTACCTATAGCTCACTCACTCTCTCACAGAACATTTGTTTTTACTGTTTCACTCTAATTTCCTTGTTTCGTGTTCAGTATAGAAGCTGTTAGCTCAAGAGTTTGAGTCTCCGTCTGGGTAGTGCTTGATTTCTTAGTAACAGTAGCTATGTATTTTAAATAATTAGGTACTCTATTTGTAATTATTTTAAATATAGACTGATCAATGATATCCTTATATCATATTTAGGTTTACCATTGTTTAAAATAGCAGTGCATAATTGTTCGTTTATATCTAAGTAACCTGTAAGACAAAGTTGCTTGAATATTACGGACGATCATGAAGCAAATTGCCTGATCACTTAATTTGGTTTGAATTGTTTTTACCCTTTGCCATATTTTTTATGAACTTTTAAGTTTCAAGATTCTATCACTCTTTTCCAATAGATTATTTTATAATGCATTTACTTTAATTCTGCTGAACTTTTATTGTTATTATATCATTCATAGTAGTCGTCGTCTGTACCTACCTGCCTTAATTGATATAATCTGGGATATAGTTCCATATTATATTTTCTTCTGCCTACATTCTTGTGGTCACAGGTTATAAGAGAGATAAGCTGTCACATTGCCTCGTAGATTGTCATGCTGATCCTAGTTTACTTGGGTTAAGTTTGATAGATAAAGCATAAGTAGTTATATATAGTTTGATAGATAACATAATTTTGTGAAGTCTCTTAATAAATCACATATTCTGAAAGGTAATTCTTTAGTTTTTATTTCGAAAGGTTTTATATATATTTGTTGGTAATCACTAATGAAAGAAGTTCTTAACATGCGAACTGATTATCAAATTTTGGAAAAGATCAGAATGTCTACTCTCTTTTCACGAAACTGAAAAAAAATCTATTATTTTCCTCAATGTACGAAAATTATTCTAATATTTTTTTAAGCAAAGTACGTGCAAAAGACCAGATCAGAGATAATTATTTGAATTAATGTCTGACTTTTTTACGTGTGTTAAAATCATCACGAATCCCAACTTTTAAGGCGCGAAAAAGGTCATTATTGGTACTTAAAACAGGAGATTTAAGACAAGACCAATTCAATTATCGACCGATCGAAATTCTTAACTATATTGACGAGTCAATAAGATTTGCATAAATTTACTTTACCATAATAATGTACAGTACTCCCAAATTAATAATGCACATGCAGATCTTCGCTAATTGTCGTATTCCCGGAAACACTCGAATCATGGAATCGTAAGAGCCCTAAACAAGGCATTTGCATTTTGCACCTTGTTTAAAAGAGATAGGAGTCAATATCATGTGTGCACAATCGAAAACAAATCGGGCGTTCGGCAGCTGTCGCCGGTCAGCGAAATGTCTGTCAGTCGTCTTTATATATTGGTAGTGACTGCACGTGTTCTCTATTTGTGGAAATATATAGAGCTGCTATTACACACCCTTCTTGGTAAATATAATTTCAACATTAATTAGCTTATTCAGATTTAAATAGTATATTTTGAAAAAAGGAAAATAAATAACATATTTCACGTTTTTTTAATATTAAAAAAATAAAATACCTACATTAAATACATATTAAGTACTAGAAAAACATTTAAAAAATGAGATTTATTTAAATTAAATAAATAGATAAACATGCATAAAAAATATATACCTAACTCTGCCCATGCCATTTTCTTTCAGACGAATTCTTCCAAAATGGATAAATTTAAACGTGGAATCGATAGTTATTCCGATAAACTGATTATTTACACAGGTGATAGCAGTGAGGAAAGTGTAAATGAACAAGAGCATAATGAAACTTCTGATGAATCTGCGATGTCGGGAATAGAGGTCTTCCTCGATTCTGATTAATTTTTTTATAATTGTATTATTTTTCTGGAATGATTAGTGCTGTAAACAAATTTGAACTGAGATTTTGATTATATTTTATGTAAACCTCTATTTGAAAACGTTTTTTTCTCCTTCTAATAAAACCTTATGTTATTTAAACCTTTTCCTCCATAATTACACCAACTTCGGTAAGACACTTGAAAACTAATCACTCCAACAATGATTGTAGCGTTTTCGCTATTTACTTACATGGAATTATCGAATCAAATTTCGTTACAGGTAAATCAAATCTGTTTTAGCACAAAACACATAATATATAAAATTAGGCATAGAGAAATTGCTCTTAACCACTCTATATAAATATCGTCTTTCGACGCTCGGGTAATACGACCGTTGCCGAACAATGACGAAGATTTCCGAAGATTTCTATGCGCATTATTACTTTTGGAGTACTGTATATCTTATTACGCACACTAGTTCCGTATGCGTTGATGTCTTTACTATCTAATATCTTAAGATTTTGCTATACGCAAAGATAAAAAATTTCACAATCTACTTTGGTATTCTCAGCATTAATCAAACTGTTGTATATAATGGAAATGAATAGATGAAACATGACAGTATATTATGCAAATTCGGACCTGTTAATGTTGCAAATGTATTACATTATTATAAATATTATACTCCTTAATTTTTAGCATAGCTTTCCTAAATAAGTTGAAGGCATGTAATCTGATATACTTGCCTGCCAATCTTTGCACGAAGTCACGGACTGACTCCTTATTGACCTTTACATACTTGGAAATAGCGAAGAGTGATAAGTTATCGATAACTACGTACCTATGTAAAATTAGAATTCTACTAATATTATAAATCTGAAAGTTTGTAAGCATTGGTGTTTGTTTGTGTTGATCTTTCATGCAAAAACTGCTGAATGGATTTTGGTGAAGCTTTAGTGAAGAATTTAAGGATCACAATAGCACATCTGTAGATATAAATAAAAACCGGCCAAGTGCATGTTGGGCCACGCACAATGTAGGGTTCCGTAGTCAACCCCCTCCCCTTCCCCAATCCGAATAATGCGTCTTAAAAAGTGGGTTTTCTGTTATTTTTGTTTCATACTTACAACGTTATACCTACTTAATAATATTTTTTAATGCAATTTGTATGAAAATTTTGTTACTTCTCATTTGATCAGCTGTTATTCGTAAACTTGTAAAGCCTACTTACCTGTGATAATTTTCCTTTTCATTTCATAAAATACTACTTTTTCACATCCCCAACATCAACCAATTAGCTGGCAGGAGGGGGGGACGCTGCTACTGCTGCCACTTTACATATAGGGGAGGTACCCTAAAAATATGTTTTTCAACATTTTATTCTTTCTATTTGTCGGCATAAATAATATTTGTTTTTAGTTTTTATTGACAATATAAGTATATAGGTAATTGAACTAACTTATGGCCATTAATGAACATTTTGTCCAACACTCGTACATCGCCGCTTCACTTCGCCCCGGTTACCCGGTGCCGGACCGGCTAGAAACCGGAACGTGTAAAAGCTATCGTACATTTCCGCTTCACTTTGCCCCGGTTACCCGGTGCCGGACCGGCTAGAAACCGGAACGTGTGAAAGCTTTCGTACATCGTCGCTTTACTTCGCCCCGGTTACCCGGTGCCGCACCTTATAGAAACCGGAGAGTCTGAAAGCAATTGTACATCGCCGCTTCACTTCGCCCCGGTTACCCGGTGCCGGACCGGCTAGAAACCGGAACGTGTGAAAGCTATCGTACATCGCCGCTTCACTTCGCCCCGGTTACCCGGTGCCGGACCGGATAGAAACCCGAACGTGTGAAAGCTATTGTACATCGCCGCTTCACTTCGCCCCGGTTACCCGGTGCCGGACCGGGTAGAAACCCGAACGTGTGAAAGCTGTTGTACATCGCCGCTTCACTTCGCCCCGGTTACCCGGTGCCGGACCGGCTAGAAACCGGAACGTGTGAAAGCTATCGTACATCGCCGCTTCACTTCGCCCCGGTTACCCGGTGCCGGACCGGATAGAAACCCGAACGTGTGAAAGCTATTGTACATCGCCGCTTCACTTCGCCCCGGTTACCCGGTGCCGGACCGGGTAGAAACCCGAACGTGTGAAAGCTGTTGTACATCGCCGCTTCACTTCGCCCCGGTTACCCGGCGCCGCACTGGATAGAAACCGAAACGTGTGAAAAGAGTGTATCGGTGTAGTGTTTCTCATATGTACAAGTACAGAAAAACCAAGATGAAAATATAGGTTTTAGAGTATCATATTAAAGTATGTGATACATGCTTAAATTTATAATGGGAAAGTTTTTATTATTAACACTAATTTGGGATCTTAAAACCCATCATTATATAATTTAAAAAATATTTTATAATAGGCTTTTAATTTTAAATATAACAGAATTTTTCCTATTGGGTACTCCAGCACCCCACTGTAGCAATAACTAGTACGCCAGAAGATGAGGGTTCTACGGTTAACTCACCGCGTATAAGTCATAGGTACGTGAAGCCAATAGCTAGAAACTTGCATAACAGAAGTTTAATGACTGCTCGAAGACCAATAAAGGAAACTACTAATAAAACGCTATTCGTTAATCAACTTTTATAAAGTAACATTTATCATAACGCTCAAATTATAGTTTCACGGTGACACCTATAAAAGATTTTTTGCATTTTCTTAATATTAAATATCAGTAGGTAAGTACATACACTCATCTTAAGATGTTTACAAAAACAACATGACTGCTGCTTGCTGCTGGGTACCTAATACTGGAAAAGTACGTCACGTTTATGTAAATTTATAGCAAGCATCTAGATAATTGTATGGTCTTAAATTAAGCCTCCATTGGGGGTCATTCAACTTTGAATATTTAAGTAGGTGGCAAGATTTGTCTATTGGTCGTTGACCATGAGTGTGAGGAAAGATTATTCACGGTCTTTGTTAGAATGTATCTATCTTTATATTTTGTTTATTGTAATGTGTTAGATAATAATAGCGGTTAAGTATCTACTTGATTATGATTACTTTTATTATTCTACTAGTTTATGCCCGCGGCTTCACTTGCGTAAGGGCTTAGTTAAACGAGGCGAAAAATTCTTGCAGCCGCCGCGCGGTGACCGTCTGTTGGCCGCCTAGTTGCGTTCATTCACAATTGAACACAAGTAAGCTACAAGCATGCGGTCACCTCGCGGCGGCCGCGCTGTCTGGTAATTCTGAAGGATTTGGATCTTATGCCTAGTTAATCAAACTTAAAATTTATTGTGTAGATTTTTTTAGCGGCGTCTAAACGCAGTCTTAAGTTCGATATATCACTCCCTGATTTCTATGTAATATTTTCTTATTTCATGTCTGCATCATTAAAGAAACCTCTTATTCTTTTTTTTATTAAGCTTCAAAGGTCTACATTTTTGAGTTGGCTTTAGGCTTTATTTTTATTTATTTATTTACTTCATTCTTACAACTGCCATTGCAGGTTAAACCCAAAGCGACTTACTGCTAAATTCTATAACTTATAATATATAATGATACCCTTCTGAATTCACTCAGAGTACAAATGAATAGGTCTAACTCCACGGCTATTAGGTTGAGGGTACGGAGTGCATGCGTTAGCGGAGCCTCGCTTAAAAAATTTGTTTGAGCGCGCGGCACCGCCAACAGCCGTGGCTGTCTTCGGCGCCACACGTATCGGTCCGGCACGCATAACCTCATCTGCGCTAAGATTTTCACTTTCCCCCTGAGTAAGCTGAACATGTACGAAACGAGTGCTAGGTCTCTTCAGACTCTTAACTCGTTATACCCCACCATGCCCAGGACAAATAAACTTGAGTACAGCAGAGGAAAGAACGGATATACTTTATATTTTATAGCAGCGTATCATACGCTGCTGTAAAAAAGCTTATAGAAGCTTAGGTTGCATGCTCCGCTTAGTAAATAATTTAATTATTTATCTCTGAAGTTCAACTCGGTATGTACCTTAAAATAAAGATAATATTAATTAATATCATTCAAAACGAACAAAGACTATTCTTTTCTGTCTTTTGATATCAGATTATATATTTTATGTTATTAAATCTTTCGTTACCAGTTAAGTAACTAATATGGCCAATATTCAAGCACATATCGTTTTTATCTTTGTTGTAAAGTAGATGATACTACTATGTATGTTGTACCTGTCCACTGTAGCTAATTTTATTTTATCTTATGTTCTAATTTTGAATCAATATAATTTGCATCATCCTCTGACATGAAGTTTTATAAACATTCAAACATTTAATAAAATATCGTTTTGAAAAGTATTTTATTGCGATGTTCTTTTTCCGGCTTTACCTATTATTTGCAAACGTGCTATTACATGTACATGTAGAATCCCGACTCGATTTCTCCCGATTGTTTTGCATTCTAAGTGATATAAAATTTATATATATATATTTGAAACATGAAATTTTATTTGGGAAAACAAACAATTGTACATTTAGCCTTAATTCTAATTCTAACTTACAAATTAAATCTATGCACAATCCAAGCGTTTCCACGTATATTTACCTCAATTAATCTCCTAGCTTTTTCCGTGTTTGGGGTAAGCAGGTTTTCGTCATTCAGGTCGCGTCATTTCATGCGTCATGCCTTTCGTCAACCTATTTATTCTATAAAACATGAGCTAATTTATAGAAATTATTTTATAAAAACGTACTTACATATATTAAATGGCATTAAAACAAGTTAATCTCTCTGGGTCGTGGTTTCCATTGCAGAAATTATATCAAATAGTTGCGGTCTTATGTAAAGTCCAGTCAGACTGCAAGTAATTTTTTGTGCTTTATATATACTTTTCACAAATTTTAAAGGCTGACTAACGAGCATTCTCCTGTAATGAAATATGTTTAGATTCGATTTTAGGCATTACGTTACAATACGGCCTCCCTGACTGACGAGCATTCACCTGTAACAAAACATTTATGATTCATTTTTCGAAGCGATGATTGATGTAACAAGTTGCATCAACATATTACAGACTAGCTGTTCCGCGCAACTTCGTCTGCGTAAATTTTCCTCGTTTTTTGCAATATTTATCATTGCTGCACCGCCCCTATTGATCGTAGCGTGATGTTACATAGCCTATAGCCTTCCTCGATAAATGGAATATCTAACAGTGAAAGAATTTTACAATTCGGATCAGTAGTTCCTGAGTTTAAACAAGCTTCTTCAGCTTTATAATATTAGTATAGTTTGTGCACTATAATGCTTGATCCTCCTCTCTCACCGATGTAATGCTCGTATCTGTAACATTGCAGGTTGCTCAATAATGCTCGATTCTCCTCCTTCACTACTGTAATGCTTAGATATGTAACGATACATTATAGACGAATGCTCGCGGTGAGAGACCACTTTTATGTAATTGAAGCAATTTATGCAAAATAAGTTGTCAAACGCTGCAACCCAACATGACTTTGAGCAAACACAACGTGAAAACCTTGTTAGTTCATTGCCGTAGTTTCAGTATGCCGTATAAATAATCGGTCAGATTACAGTTAACATTCGAAATTTAAAAATTTGGCGTTGTTCGTCGCATGGCCATTAACGATAATGCAGGCCCGGCCCACCAGTTTCATCCAGAACCAGGCAACATCCAGTGTCGCTTAAATAACTGGTTTTGTGACCTTTATGTGTTGCATCGAACAGAATCATTCCATAAATTATTTAAGCTACCATCAGGCTATAATAAATTTACTGTAACGTTACGTAGGTATAACAATCCTTATTATTATAATAACTGTAAAAAAAGGGGTTTCTTTTCACTGATAAAGACATACATAGTAGACTATAATAATAATAATATAATATCTTGGGACAACTCACACAACGCTATCTGATCCCAAACTAAGCAGAGCTTGTACTATGGAAACCAGACAACTGATAAACATACTTATATATTTCTAAATACATACTTATTATAGATAAATAACACCCAGACACAGAATAAACCATCATGCTCATCACACAAAGTTTTATCCTGGGTGGGGATCGAACCCACGACCTCTTGCGTAGCAGTCGGATACACTCCCACCGCGCCACAGGGGCAGTCAAACTAAACTTTTCATTTGTTATTGATTTTTCATTGATTACTTGGATAATTTTTTACTATTATTTTATATTATTTTGTAGTGGATACGATATTATAGTATACTTTTTATCATGTTAACCAGTTTTCACCTAACTAACACCTACTTGAATATATATGTCCTATTAATATAACAAATTGTTTGTGAGGACGGATGTATGAATGAATGTTATTTGCGCTTTCACACAAACCACTAAACTGATATTGATGAATCTTTACGTTCAGTTAGACATCAGTCAATCAAAGATAACGCGGGCGAATCCACGGGGAAAGCTAGCATCTCATTTCTTATGCCTGGATCTGGTTTTTATATCTTGTACCCGTTTATCAGATATGGTGGTATGAGTAACGGTTAACCTATAGCAGTACCTTAGGTTCTTACATTAATTAGTCCTGTTTCAACTTTGTAAAATTACAACATAGGTGTTTATAACAATGTACCTATGTGCGTCATTAATATAGAATTTATAGGTGACTTACCTACGCTACCAGAGTTGGAAATTCTGTTTAGTTTTCCTCTACCTTTACCAGATGTAGGTATGTGTTGAAAATATGTAAACAAGTCAAGTTAAATCAGTATCTTGTTATGAAATGTCAAAACGATTCGCTCTGCAGAGATTTGTATACTATTTAACATTTTGACGTCATTAAGTTCTAGTATCCAATCATTTTACAATGATTATAAATACAAAAACATATTAAAGTATGAATATACAAGGTTATTTGTAATATACTAATAACCTCCCATTAGTGGTTTCTTTACATAACACTAAATAACTTTGTAATATCAGTTTTGGAAAATATTTAATATATTAACCCTTAATCAACTACCACTTGTTTTTGAAGTTCCACCTACAGACTATTTTACTGGAATAAAACTCATTGTTTATTGTGAGGTTTAGGCCCTAAACCTGATAAAGAAACATCATCTTTACTCCGGGGTCTATAGGTGGTAGCTGGGAATGGGTTACTTTGTAACTTTAAAAAAAGATATATTACGAAGTTATTTGGTGTAATTTAATAAACCAGGAGCGGGAGGTTATAAATACCTATTATAAAAATCATTCTGTATATTTTTAAGATCATTTAATTTATTATTACCTATTTGCTCAGTGTAAAATAATCAAAAATAATAAATAGGCAACTCAGTCTAATGATCAATAACGACAGTCGATATTTCATTAGGAAGCTTTTTTGATGCTCTATACCTAACTATTATTCTGATGGGCAGTTCGAAATCTTTGTCGAATAAAAGTTAACACAGCTGGTTTTTTGGCTTTTATCTCACAACCACTAAAACCACCACAATCTTTAGTATACTAATACCACCATAGGTAGGCATTACCTGCTTTTATTCAGCCCTAACTTTTCCCACAGCGACTCGAAAATACTATTCCCAACACGGACCTCTATAGTACTATAAAAAAATACTTGCATGCAAATTATTTGCATCTGCAGGGTCCATACGTAGACTCCGAAACTTTTTGCCGATTACCACTAAAATTGCGCAGGCGCAGTCTCTTCTTCTACCTGTACTTGACTATGCTGACGCCAGCTATCTCGAACTCACCGAGGAGTAACTTACTAAACTTAAGCGCCTTCAAAACTTCTGTATTAGATTTATATTTGGGTTGCGTAAATATGATCATGTTTCCGAATTCCGCAATATGTTCAAGTGGCTCCCCAATACGCCTTCGTCGGAATACTCACATTCTCTCATTACTGTATAGTATACTCTTTAATCCTTTTACTCCCTTGTATCTTAAAGAACGTTTCAAGTTCCTTCATGACACACATTCCAGATTCCTAAGGTCATCGGAGGATTTGAGGTTAGAAATTCCAGCGCATTCCACAAAATTCTATGACAGGTCGTTTACTGTCGAGGCAGCAAGACTATGCATTTTAAACGATGCCAACGATTGGGCTCGTCTTATAGTAAGAGGAGATATTTGATTCAATATAGGTACACTAGGCATCACTGCCGAAGGGGCAATCCCCTGTCTAAACACAGCAATCCAGTGACAAAACTCTCAAATTCCCCAAAATAAAAGATCATTCGGTAGCGTCTGGGGGAGGGGGGGGGGGGGTGCCCTTGTATCTATAAGACGAGCCCAATCGCTGGCATCGTTTAAAAAAATGTTGAAGGACCACTATCTCTCTAACTTTTAATTTTTATTAATTACCACCCATCTTTTCTTTTCGTTGTAATTTTTGATAACTATAAATTAATATCACAATGTACACTACCCCTACCTGATTCGTGTATTTATATTATACAATGCATACTTTGTTTTTAATATTGGTGTACAATAAAGTATATATTATTATTATAGAGGTTAGTTTTCCCAGGCGCCGATCCAAGGGTGGGGCGACAAGGGCAACCCCCCTCCCCCAGACGCTACCGAATGATCTTTTATTTTGGGGAATTTGAGAGTTTTGTCACTGGCTTGCTGTGTTTACACAGGGGATTGCCCCTTCGGCAGTGATGCCTAGTGTACCCATATTGAATCAAATGCAACCCCTCCACCGTGATAATGACTTACACTTGGCCGGTTGAGTCAAATGTTGCCCCCCCTGAACAAAAGTTATGCATCCATGCCTGGGTATTCTCCAAGCTTTAAGTGACCAGAACTAGGAGTCCGGAAGTACCTATATAAATAGGTTATGAGTCACAAAAGCGTGATAATCTGATGTTATCGCGATTGTGCAAAAAAGTTCATTGTTCATCGTCCTGCTGTAAGTCATTAATATTTTGGACATAAAGGATGTTAACTACAAATTCTATGCAAAAACAATAAAATACCTCATTATTTGAATTTTAGGATAGATCTTTGTTAAAAGCTTTGTTAAAAAAAGTACTCCTCGAGACGAACCAATCGATCCCAAACTCGATGGTGTTATTTTGTTTAATTCAGAAGTTCTTATGGCCACTTTCCGAATCCATCATGCAGCACTAAAGTACTCACTAAGACAAAACAAATGAGCCCAAATTCGATGGTTTATTTATTTAAGAAGTTCTTTGGCCGGATTCCGACTCCATCATTAGAACAGCTCCATGGTACCTACCATATTATGATACTGTCACCAAAGATTCATATGTCTACCAAATTTAAGCCATCTACCAATCATTTGTCAAGTCTTAATTTGATTGCTCAAACCATAGTCAACTAAACGTAAACGATATATGAGAATTGTTGTATAACGAAGCCAACATCGAAACTAACATCGAGACCAACATTTATACAAATTAACAAAATTAAAGTATCTGTAACGTATAAGTAACCTCTTTTTTAATGGATTTTCAGTTAATGCTTTCGCGGTCAGGTTGGAAAAAAAATGTCTATCCGTTTGTTCCGGCTAATCTTCGAAACGATTGTGCCGATTTTGCCGAACTTTTATTATCAGATAGATTATAAGGACAAGCTTTAACTACTTTAAACTTCCAAAATATATATTTTTAATTCCATTCGGGCGATTTCGTAATTCGCAGTCAGTAAATAAACATTTTTTTGTCTATCCACCAGTGGCTTCATTTTCGAAACCCAAACTAATTTGACATCGTTATCCTACAAGCCTTTAAAAGACCGGGCATTATCTTTAAACACACTAACTCTTAATAAAGGTTAATCTCAAATCCACTTGCGCGTGAGTTGATCGAAAGTTCAATCCATAAGAAGGCTGACGTGACCGTTTATCTGCAAATCTAATTTGAATTTCAAAACAGTATCGGGGCTCTAATTTACTGCATGATCAGTGGAATTTATAGTTATCAATTTACTTACTGCCTTTCCTGGCTTTTTAAATGATGAATGTGAATCTTTTACCGAAAGGTATCATGTCTTATGTTTCAAAGTTTAACATGAATCAGCAAAAAGACCAATCACGTATCTATCGCATAAATAACTGGTAACCCAAAATGCTTTAGGAAATTCTTTTGCGTAATTTTCTTCAAACAAATTTTCTGTCAACAGTAGATTTAGAAAGAAAAAAGAAAACCATATTTATTTCGGTAAAACAATAAAAAAGTAGATACATATTACAATTAAGCAAAAGTATATGCATTTAAATGTCGAAAATAGAATCCAGTTCAGCATAGGTATGCCAGACAGATGCCTGACACTGATTTTCAACTGGGACCTAGTAATGTTTTATAATATTTGTAAGGACTACAGATTCAAACAAATAGACACAGGATATTATAATAAAGTAAACTCTTCTACCGACGAGACCTTATTTTAATTCCGAGAATCGCTTTTTGGTGATTCATAGTGTTCGCACGGCGGAGAATGCACGTACGGGGTTTTTATACGAGGAAATTGGTTTCGACGTACCGGTTTCTCGTTTATTTCGTCATTCAATCGATATTTGCATACGTTTGTAGGCTTTTAGTTGCTTTAAGGCAGCGATTTTATTACATGTTTATAATGTGTCTATATTCGATGTATTTGAAACCTTTGCGAATAAGCCGATTGCAAATTGATGAAACCGCTCGCTAAGCTTTTTGTCCTCGTGGATCGATCGATTATGTTTTAAAATATACTCGTCCCTACAAATGATGATCATGTTTTTTTAAATGCTCGCTTATCGGTTAATCGATAAATGTTAGATACTTATGTACTTTCATATTTAAAGTAGAATAACCTGGTTTTATAAACGCAAACCAGTCAGTTAAGTAAATTAGGTACCTACCTTAGTAACTTTCGCCGGCGGCCACGACCGCGTGGATGTCAGGTCTATCCTAAGTCCTTTTCCGGGATTTAAAGTATCTCCATACTTTTCATTTAAATCGGTTCAGCGGCTTAAGCGTGAAAACGACACGACAGACAGTCAGACAGAATTACTTTTACATTTATAATATTAGTTTGGATTAGCTATTTCGCGCGGCTTTGCCCCCGTTAAGTTTAAATGAAATGAAGAATTCCGTTTCCCTACGTTTCTCTCCCTCTCTTCTTTTTGTTTGGAAGGGAAACTAAGATATGAAGTTTTTTTTCCCCGATATTTTTTCCATTTAATTGTCGGACTTCAACAAAAAGTTGAAAAAAAAATTGCTTCAGCTGTTTCTAGGCTTACTACTACGGCTACTTTTATTTATTTGTTGTAGATGGCTAGCTGTTGCCCGCGGATTCGCCTTCGTAGAAGATTTTTACCCCTTTAGGATTGGTTTTCGCTCTCGATCAAAACACTGAAACACGTGTTTCTTTATTTACAACCACAAAGATAAATAACATTTTCACACATCTAACTTCGAAACTGATGCAGCTTTAAACAAAATTGTAACGTCTATTTTACCTTGTAAGATTGGTGTTCCAAAGACGTTGAAACACGTTTTTTTATTTTAAACCAAAAAGTCAAATTTGACAGATCTATGTAATTTTAAAGCTGACGAAGTCTTATACAAACTTGCTACCCCTATTTTACCGCCTTAGGAGTTGATTTTCCAAAAAATGCTGAAACATGTGATTTTTTATTTTACACCAAAAAGCAAAATACGAAATTTCATATATCTAATTTCAAAATTGACGCAGTTTCATACATACTTTGACACCCGTTTTCACACCCTTAGGGGTGGAATTTTCTAAAATCTTTTCAACGGCACATAAAAAACACGTTCTCAAAAATTTTACGTCTCTCGATCAGTCAGTCAATCAGTCGGTCAATCAGTCAGTCAGGACTTTGAGTTTTATATAATATAGATTATAATAATTATGTTTCATCCCACCCCTTTAGTCGTTGACGCTTAATTTAGCAATGGATAATATGACTTCCTTGCATAATATTTAGTTCTTCTTTAACTATCGCCGTCAACAACTCGAATCAATGCGGTAACCTAGGGTTTTGAATTATGTCCGATTAGACAATGTAGGTCTTCGATACTTCTGTTTTCACTTCAGTCGCGATCAGGTTAGGCTGACATTTTATATGTGACTTCAGAACTGCTAGCATGATAATAATACTAGCGGTTTTTATCTTAAGAACAAGAAAGCTTGTTAAATACCTACGTAGAATTACTCGTTCGTATCATTATATAAACGCTATTATATAACAGAGCTTTTATGTGAGTTCGTTGACTTGATGATATCCTTTCACTTTGATCAATCAACATTATTTTTTTTCATAATGAATTAAATATTGTTCATTTTTAAACAAAACAATGCTTGTACTTCCATTCTGATGTTTTGACTTGTTTATCTAGATTTAAATTAGTGTTTTCAGCCCCGTGAATATTGATTAGTATTTTATATTCTTATTTTATTCTTTCCAGAAAACTAGGTTTGGAGCTGGTGCCTCGCAGGGGCGCGGAGGCAGTGGACCCAGAAGATATGAGCTTGGTGGAGCTTTACAGAGTCCATGTAGAAAGCGCAGAAAGAGCGGCAGCGGTGAGTATCACAGAAAGGGCTACATTTAAAGATTTCGTGGAGAAAGTTTTTTTTGTTAATGAGAAATGTCCCTACCTAATACCGTCCATAATTACTTCTAATTATAGGTGAACTACGCAGAATTGCACTGCATTTATAATGTTTGACAACCAAACATTGCACTTATTTTGACAATGGAGTATTGGAGTTAAAGCACTTGTTCCACCGTCGGCGAGTAGCGAACAACTATCAACTATTTTCTCGTTCAAAAAACGAACAATTGATGTAAATTTGTGTAAGTACTTAAATAAAACATACGGCATAGAGCGAGTTCTCGCCAGTGCAAACAATCAGCGATCAACTATTAATATATGTATATCTTTTGTTTACACGGAATCTACATCTATTACTCGTTTTTGAGCGAGAAAATAGTCAATAATTGCTCGCTTTCTTGCCGTTGGTGGGACAAGTGCCTTACGTCTGTAACAACGCATATCGATGAATTTATGAACGATTACAACAGCTCGTGTAATCTGTCAGTAAATTAATTTCAAGACCGTCCATTTGTGCTCGCCAATGAGTCTTTATTTAGGTGACGGATGATTTGATTGGGGTTGCTCATGACCAAACTGAATGTGCTGATAGTTGATAAAAAAATGAATAATAAAAGGTATATAATATGATGGTAGGTAGCCGTAATTATGGAACGTAAAAGGAATGTACTCAAACTTAATTTAAATAAAAAACTATAGTCCTTTTTTTTTCATTATGTAATTAATTTTACTTGAAAGAATTTTGTAAGTTCACATAAAATGTAATTTTATCATATCTATTTTATCGTTATTACTTATTTTTTAATATTAATTCAATCTGGCAATCTGTTTAACTTTTTATAGCAGGCTTGAGGCCTGAGGAGTGGGACAAACGGTCGTGATCTTCACCTCCCTATTTACCTGTTTTTAATACCTACTTTTGAATACTAAAGTCATTAGCAAATATATTTGCAATAGGGATAATCCTTTATTACTTTTGTAGAGTTAGACTCCAGGTAAAGTGGAACATAATAAAAGATTTTCCTTAATACATTGTTTTTACAATTTTTATCCTGTTTACAGTACTTAGCAGTGCTTATTCACTAAATCCAGGCACGTAGTTACCAATGACTCAATGTAGGCTAATTACACGATTCGATGACATTCTAAATTCCCACATAATAAATTGTGGTCAATATTACCTACGTTAGGTTATTTGTTTTTTAGGAAATTGGCTCAAAATTAGAGTTGTTTGTAATAATATCTTGGGACATCTCATCACACGGCCCAAACTAGACTAAGCCTGTATAGTAACTGATAGTGATCAACATACTTATCAATTTCTAAATATATATATATATATATATATATATATATATATATATATATATATATATATATATATATATATATATATATATACATATATATATTATAGAAAAAAATACACTCAGATACATCTTACTTCACCACACAAATATTTATTCTGGGTGGGAATCTCAGCTAGTCAAGGTCACTAAATTACTTGGTGTAGGGACACCAATAGGCCTCTAGTATTGAATAGTTCATCATCATCAGCCTATTGCAGTCCACTGCTGGACATAGGCCTCTCCAATTGCACGCCACTTTGTGCTATCTTCGGCTTCTCGCATCCAGCTCCTGCCAGCCGTTTTGCGTAAATCATCACTCCACCTGGCCTGAGGGCGTCCTACACTACGTCTTCCGAGCCGCGGTCCCCACTCAACAACTCGTTTACCCTAACGGTTGTCGGATCTTCGGCTAATATGGTCAGCCCACTGCCACATCAGCTTGCTAATTGAATAGTTACTACAACATAAAAATATTCTCCGTTAGTAGTGACGGTGAAATTTATTGTCAGGCTTGATCCTGATAACGGTCTACTGCTAGGCATAGCCTTTGATCAGGACGATACAAAGTTCAAATAATTGAAGAGTTCTTCTGGGAATGTATTTGGTTTAGTTCTTTATAAAGTTGTTACGGAAGAACTAATGAAAACTGAACCAGGTGCTTAGGTAGGTAGGTGTGATAATCTTGGCCTCCTGACTAAAAAATAAGTCAACAGTTTTTTTTTATTTTTGAAGCACGGTTGCATTAGGACAGCTTTATTTTAATAATTAAATTTTTAAAAACCTCAATTTCAGTTCTTTTTACCTTTTTTAGGCGAACGCGTCATCTGTTTTTTGTTGTTTTACAGCGTGATTTTTTTTTTTTAAAAAGGACTAGTAATGTTAGGAACTCAGAACGAAGATTAGGCAGGCTTAGACTTTGTAAATTTCGTTTTTAATTAGCGTCGGTAAATTATATTTACCTTAATGTTATAATGATTGTTATATGCACACAAACACACACACGTGTACAGCTATGACTCAGTTGAAAACCAGCGCCTGGTGCACACATGCGCCTGGCATCAAGCTGAACTGGATTCCTATTTTGATGCAACCCTGAGACGGCCATTTTCATGTGATGTAAAAAAAATATGTTTTATTGTTTTAGGTATTAGGTACTATTATCTATTACTATAGTTAATTCTTATTGTTATTAAATAACTTCATTTCAATCAAATGTTGCTTCTGTCGTCTCGTGTGTTTTGCATCAAATAATTAGGTATTTGAATGTCAAGTCAAATCAGTATCTTTTTATAAAATGTCAAAACGATTCGTTCTATAGAGATTTGTATGCAATTTAACATTGTGACGTCGTTATGTTCTGGTTTCAAATCATTTACTTTTAGTATTTATTTTGAAGATTAAAAATACTAAAACATATTAAATTATGCACGAATATATATTTTAAGATCATATAAAGTCATACTATTACTTGGTAGTTATTGATTGATTTGACATTCAAATACCTAATTGTATTTTCATTGTTTTCTTTTTTCTACTTTCTTCTTACGTAACTGTAAATAGTGTAGGTCAATAAAAGAGTCACAACAAGGTTGAGAGAAACGGCCCTAGTTAGATTCTAGTACTACTAGTTTCAGTGCCACGCTGGTACACAAATCGTCAATACGTATAAATAAAATTGAAGCTTCTCTAATTTCTATATTACTCTTATGTAGACAGCTGGATATATAATTATTATAAAAAAAAGCTCGTAAATTCTACTACTTACCGAAAAAAAAAACATTGTTTTATTCATGTGAATGAAGTTGTGCGTCTCAAGTTTGTAATAGTTAGTACATATCGTGTTGAAAACCCACTTTAACCCAATTACAAACCAATACAAAAATTGTGTACCAAAATAACAACAAAAACATTGTTTTTTTTTTTTTGAAGTCGATATACCTAGACATATTCTTTTCTTAATACATAATCTTTTAGTGTAACTATCATCGTATTACTAAATAGAACTATTCACGTTCGTCCACTCAGACTTCGTTGACACAGTTGACCTACCTAATTTTTTTTTTTTTTTTTTTTTTTTTTTTTAATTTGTTTTTAAATATTGGTTGATTTATTTTCTGTTTTCAATTGGTGGTCTGAATGTAATGTAATTTGTTTTATTCCCAAGGATTTATACAAGTATACATACATAATAATTACACTGACGGACTCATAAACTGCATCAAAGTTCAGGTTTACTCTAAAAGGATTTTTTTATAATAAGTATGCAAACTTTTTAGATTAAATTATATAAATATGGAAAGACTGGCTCTTAATCTTAAAAAAAAAAAAATTTAAAAATAGAACTGCGGTAAAACAAATGAATATAGCCGGGAAAAGAAAATTTACTCGTAGTATCAGATTTGCGTGTTATTTATAGCAAAGTTTTAAATTAATTCTCATTGATTTTTTTGTTTGGTCAATTGAATTATTGTTACCAGCATAATTGTTGGGTTAGTTTTTTAACACATCGAGAGTTTTTGAACCATAATATGGATACTTCGTCCGAACAAGCGGCACAAATTGTAGCATTGGTGCGGGAGGGCTTGGATCAACGAACGATTGGTAGAAATTTAAATTTAAACCAGTCTACGGTTTGTAGAATATACAGAAGGTTTGTAGAGACAGGTTCTTACAGGAGGAGACGTGGTACAGGCAGAACTCGAGCAACCACAGGTCGTGATGACCGATTTATTGTTACAACTTCCCTGCGAAATCGTTTCCTCACGTCAGTTAACATCAAAACCGAGCTTAATGAAGTGCGTGGAAAAAACGTGTGTGCACGAACAATAAGAAGAAGGTTAAAGGAAGCGGCTATCACCCCTTTTAGACCAGCAAATGGTCCAAAGTTGTACGCAGCTCACAGACAAGCTCGCTTAAGATTTGCGCGTCATCACCTGAATTGGACAGAAGAGCAGTGGGCCTCTGTATTGTTCACGGACGAGTGTAGGACATGTTTATATGGTGCAGATGGTCGCAGAAGAGTCTATCGTCGACGTGGGGAGCGATATGCTCAAAGTTGCATTGAGGAGCGTGTTCCTTTTGGAGGCGGTTCATGTATGGTCTGGGGTGGCATATCGATGAACGGGCGAACAGAACTTGTGTTCATAGACATGGTCCGTCAAAACGGTAATAGAGGGGGTTTGACAGCACATCGCTACATAACAGAGATATTAGAAGATCACGTGGTGCCTTACATGGGATTCATAGGCGAAAATTTTACTTTAATGCAGGATAATGCCCGGCCGCATGCAGCTGCACAAGTTCAACATTATTGCGAAGAGGTTGGGATACGTACAATGAATTGGCCAGCACGCAGCCCGGATCTTAATCCCATCGAGCATGTTTGGGACAATTTAAAAAGAGCTGTATATGCGAGAAACCCTTCGCCTACGACAGTGGCAGCACTAAGAACAGCACTTTCAGAAGAATGGGACAATATTCCGCAAGATCTTTTAAAAACCCTTATAAAATCTATGCGGAACCGATTAGAATCCGTAATAAGGGCACGTGGGGGTAATACACCTTATTAAAACACAAATAAACCCTTGCATAAAGTTTGTGTCTATTGTTAAAACCAATTTTTTAATTAAACAATTTTTCCTTAAACTTCTGTTTTTTCTTCAAAAAAGGTCTTAAGGTCCTTTCCAGTACATAAACTTAAACTTAAAGATATGATCCTACGCTGTTTTAAAGTTCACGAACCAATCTAGAGGTTTCAATTTAAATCTGTATAGAAAGTTTGCATACTTGGTTAAAATATTTATTTCAAAGTCGTCTATTACTTTGATGCAGTTTATAAGTCCGTCAGTGTATAAACAAAAACATCTATCGGCTATATTATATTTATACAATATTCAGCAAAAATACCGCATAAACTACACATAAAAGTAATAAAAAATCAATGAGAATGATCAAGCACATCACGGATTAGTTAAAAATTCAGTGACTTACTCCTATGTCTATAACTCCGGCGTCTTTTAACCAAGAATAATGTACAATAATTGCATTTTTGAAAGATAGAAAAAAAAATTGGAGTCCAGACCCAGGAGTCGAACCCGAGACTTCCGTTCTTTCAAAAATGCAATTATTGTATTTATAAAGTAATTGGCAAGAAATGCCTATAAAAATGACTGGGATAATGTGTTATACACTAAGATCTTCCCAGAATATGTAGTCGAATAACGTACCCCATTCAAATCAGATCAGTAGCTCTTGACAAAATCGCTAACATAACAAACATACATACTTACGGGTCAAACAGAGAACCTCCATTTTTGAAGTCGGTTAAAAATCATAGGGTTTGTTTTTTAAATGAACAAAATAACACTACAGATAGTGAACAAGTTATCGAAATGCAGTTCACAATATGGAATGATATCTTTTTATACAGGCTGAGAAAATCTGTGCTTGCGGTCCTTACCATAAATATCAACTACCCATATATGGCCTGTTCTTTGCTGAGTAATTAAACTGGTCGGGTTTCATAACTTGATAGCATACATGTTCCATTTCTATTGTATCACTTGTTTTTTTTCCGAGTTTTGCTAGTTCGATCATACTTAAGTTTTTTAGCACAAATAAGGGTGATTTTTAATATATTAATACCCTGCCGTAAAGGAGCCAAGATTCTTTACGTTACACCAAATAACTTCGTAATAAAATTTATAAAAAAAAATACGAATGAACCCTACACCATCTATCTACTTTTGTCACACAACCATTTAACACACATCTGAGGTACCCCGAAGTAAAATCGATGTTCTAAACCTCACAATAAACAGCTATTTTACTATTTTACTCCAGTAAAATAGTCTGTAGGTGGGTATGGTTGTAACTCCATAAACAATTGGTAGGTGATTAAGGGTTATTATGTAATATTTTCAAAATATGATATTTTAAAGTAATTTAGTGTTATGTAAAGAAGCCACGAGCGGCAGGTTATTAATACATATATTACAAAATCTTATATGTTTATACGATTTATAGATTAGTTCGTACAGCAGAAACAGCAGTCTAGTAAATATCGTTATACTCATTTCAAAAGCTAACATATCGCTCGAGCCAGTTGTTCCCTTAAAATGGTTACATGACCCAACCCCGCTATTGACTGTATCAGACAAATTTGCCTTCGTATTTAAACGACTCACGTGTTCTCGAATTTTGAAAAGTAAAAGCAGTGGTTTATATCATTGAGTTACAGAAAATGATTAAAATGTTGACAGTTAGTCCTTAAACTGTCTGAGCGCCATAATTAACTAAACATTTTGACGACAGCTGTCAATATAGTCAAAACTGATCTCATCGCACTTCATTAGTTAATCTGGTAGTCATTAGCATTAACTGAAACATAGGATTTAGCTAACACTAGCTTTCAGTTTGAGTTTCCATACCAGCTTAATGAAAACTCAAACTCGGATATATATCTTAATCTAATAATAATAACCAAAATATTGTTTGAAAACATTAATTTTGTAAAAAATGAAGTAAGGCGGCAGTTAAACGTGTGCAAATCTTTTAAATTCATCGGATGTGTTATATTATACTATATTTTTTTAAATAAGCCTAGTTAACTGAGATAACAGCGATAACTAAAAAATAAAATAGATACTATAAAACAGTAAATATGAACCCTATCTTCACAAATAGATAGTCAACCCTTTTTAGTATTTTTTTTACCCGACTGTAAAGAAGGGTTATGTTTTTCGCGCGTATCTTGTATGTATGTAATATTCTTTATTACCTGATATCTCACAATCCACTGAACGGATTTATACAATTAAGACATCGTTAGATTCGCCTTGATTGCCCAAGTGTTCTTAGATATATGACGTTTAAAAATAAACAAACATGGCGGCTGTCAGATGTCAAAATAAGGTGGTGTGAAAAAAAAACAGCAGTCGGAGGCACTTTACTAAGTTCATCGAAATTCATTATTGCCTCCGACTGCATGAAATTATATAATAAATTAGGGGATCTTGTTTCCATCGTTTTTGTGCAGGCGGGTTTTTTTATTTTTATTATTTATATTTTTATTAATCAATATTCTTTGATCCACAGTGGCGAGGTACATTACGTCGCACAGGCGGTTCCGGCAGCAGTTTCAATTCTGGTACTCTGTCCAATAGTTCTTCCATTACATCAACCACCGTCCAATCCCACCACCTCATGTGCAGTATGAGGGACTTCGGTCATACAGCAGGAGGGGATGAAGCTGAACTGTTACTGTGGCTCCACGATGCGAGAAGAGCTCAACCATTGTCTGAAAGGTTTCGGATAAGAATAGCAAGAGATGGGTTCTCGAATTACGTGGATAGATTGCACGCGAATAGTACCCTGTTTGCAGTAAGTATAGCCTTATAAATACTAATATTATAAAGCTGAAGAGTTTGTTTGTTTGATTGAACGTGATAATCTCAGAAACTGTTGGTTGGAATTGAAAAATTATTGTAGTGTTGTATAGACCATTTATAGAGGAAGGTTATAGGCTATATAACATCACGCTACGACCAATAGGAGCGGAGCATCAATGAGAAATGTTGCAAAAACGAGGGAAATAGATGCAAAAGAAGTTGTGCCGGTCAGCTAGTTATTCTTATGTGTGATAAGGCGTTGCGAGTTTCGTTCGTTGTGGAAACCGTTGCTTGTTTCGCTCGCAGTGGAAATCCGGTTTTTAGATTTAAAAATTACTTAGTCATACTATTTCAAAATTGTATATTTTAGTCATTGACACAACAGCTGAGAAAAATCCAATCCATTTGAAGAAAGTACCTACTGACAAAGCTTATATCGTTGACAAAGCTGGAAACGTAAAGAGGTACCATAGATAGCGTAGATTATCTACAAATCTTGAAAAGGTATGTGAAGATAAGATCAGACTTACATATACAACCTTTAAATGGTCATCATTGAAATTAATATCAGCCTTGACCAGCAACTAAGAGCTAGCCAAGAAAAGTGACTGTTATTTTTTATTGTATAAAATATAAACAAACAGTAGCGCGTCATTTGGGTTAAGGTAATGAACTGGTTTACTGTTCTGAGGTCGAGGTGTTGATAGCAAGATTATTTTAAGGGTTAAAACTGCAATGCTGTAACCAGGTTGATAAATAAGTGACGGGTTGGAAATGAACCGAGCCTTTGAATATCTTAATATCTTGGGAAAACTCACACAACGCTATCTGATCCCAAACTAAGCAGAGCTTGTACTATAGTATGACCATTAGTGCTGTGCACTCCCTGAGGTATGCGCGCGGTGAGACGGGGGGGTTAGAATCGGCTGCTGCGCTGTCAGTGCGCCGTCAACGCTTGTGACGGCAGGTAGTGTTATTTGTATCGGACTGTCTATGTCAGACGCACACGAGATAAATATTCAAAGATGGGTCGTGCGTTATCTCGTGATATGAAGACTGTCATTTTTAAGGTGGCTGAATATTTTAAGAAAAGAAAAGCAGACAAAGAAAGCTTTGAATTTAAAAATGACGTGAATATTGCTAAAATCGTTGCGGAGGCTACGGGATACAGCAAAAGAACCGTACATAATGTGATTTCTGCGGGCTATTTATCAATTGAAAATTCAAGCCAATTAAAATTTCAATCGCCAAAAAAACCAAAAGTTCTAAAGAAAAAACACGTTGTGGATGATTTTGACCTTGGAGTTATCAGAAGAAAAATTCATCAGTTTTACGAAGTTGAAAAAAAAATACCAAGTGTCCGTAAGTTACTATCAAGTTTGAGACAGGATGGCATATTGAATTGTGGACGGGAATATTTAAGACAGCTTTTACACAAAATGGGCTACCGTTACAAAAAATGCAAATCAAAGAGACATCTCCTTATAGAGCAGCCTAATATTACAGTGTGGCGGAAAAAATATCTTACACAAATCAGAAATTACAGAACGGAAAACCGAAACATATATTTTCTTGATGAAACATACATCAACGCCAGTCACCATGCCAGCAAATGTTGGCAATCATCGTCAGAACCCGGTATTCATGCTGATATTGGGAAAGGACGGCGACTAGTAATACTCCACGCTGGGTGTCGAAATGGCTTAGTGGATGATACATTGACTATATTCAAATCCGATGCTAGAACCGGTGACTATCATGGAGATATGAGCGGACCTACTTTTTATAAGTGGGTAGATGAAAAGTTAAAAGATAAGTTGCTGCCGAATTCTGTGGTTGTAATGGACAACGCGTCTTACCACAGCGTTCAGATTGAGAAGAAACCAACTATATCAAGCCTCAAAAGTGAAATGCAGAACTGGTTGCTACGCCATAATGTAGAATTTTCAGGAACCATGTCAAAGGCTCAACTGCTACTTCTTATCAAAAATACACAAAAAGAACCCGTGTATAGAATTGACGAACTCCTGAAAGCCAGTGGACACACTGTTCTGCGTTTACCTCCGTACCATCCAGATTTAAATCCAATCGAGTTGGTCTGGGCTGATATTAAAAACAACATAGCCCAAAACTATATTAATTCTTCTCTAGACGAAAAGATAATCTTATTGGATAAATTGTTTTCGGAATTCACGGCGGAAAAATGGCAGAAATGCGACGATCATGTCCAGAAAAATGAAAATGATTACTGGAGTCGCGATAGTAGGTTCGATAATGTTATCGATTCATTCATAATAAATTTGCAAGACTCTGATTCAAGTTCCGGTGGCGAAGAGGAAGATGAAGATGATGACGAAATGGAAGATGAAGTTGAAACAGAATCTATGTCAGAATAACTTTCGTTAGAATATATAATTGTTTGTAAATATAAAAAATGTTTAATAAAACAAGTCCTGTTGTGAATTATAACTTTCAATTCTTATTTATCACCTGCATATTTTTAATAAAATATGAGTATATTTGGGTTACATTTTAATCAACAAAGTAAGTATATATTACAGATAGATAGCCTCCGACCAACGCAACGTCCCGCCACAAGTCTTGCCTTAGAAATGCAAACTGATATCGTAAGATCTGTCCGACATGTATCGACCTCATGTGAACTCATGCACTTTTTTCTTCGCCCCCCACCTCGCCGTGCATACCTCAGGGAGTGCACAGCACTAATGGCCACACTATATGGAAACCTGATAACTGATAAACATACGTATATATTTCTACATACATACATATAATAGATAAATAACACCCAGACACAGAATAAACCTTCGTGCTCATCACACAAAGTTTTATCCTGGGTGGGGATCGAACCCACGACCTCTTGCGTAGCAGTCGGATACACTCCCACCGCGCCAAAGAGGAAAGATTTTAAATGACCGTAACAGTTGCTCGATAGATGGTGTAATAATGGTTTCCCGAATCGCGAAAGTGAACGAAAAATTACTTTCTCATTTTTTAGCAAAAAAAAAAAAGAATTGCGTATTTGACTACAATATGACAATAAAATATGATTTTATAACGTTCTTAAAACAATTTACGGTATTTATGATTTTTTAATTAACAAAATAATATTGAAAGTAGATGAAAGTAATATTTTGAAAAAAATAGGGCTTGTGACATCATATTCTAAAAACTCAACGAATTTGTAACAACTTCTAATTTCAAACAAATTTATAGATTTTTTTAAAATAGATTGCTTTGATTTACACTCATTTATCCTGTTATGATAATTCACTGAGTAGCTATTATTTTTGTCGTCACTTTGTGCTTTTCACTTTCATTCTTATAACAAAGCAAACAAATATGTATTAATCATTGTTTTATTCTTATAATAGGTGCTCAACTTACCTAATAACTAAACAATGTCATTGTTGTCGTTATTTACTAGGTGAATTAGTCATATGTTTTGTGAATACTTTGAATTACACGTTTGGATAGAAATTCCATAGTCAATCGCAATATGTTTTGCGGTTTTCCAACTTCGGAGGATACAGCGAATGTTATCTTTTAATTTTTCGGAGATTCCTTAGGGTAGTACGTAGGTACTAGGTCAGTCTTTTTGGTAAAAAATACTCATGGTCCATTTACGTACATTCAATTCCGAGACACCAAGATATTACTTACGCCAAGTTCCCGATCTTAATCTATACTTCTATAACTACTAAAAAGAACCTTTTAGCCCGTAAATGTTACTATAATATTTATGATTTCTTTGATGATATACTGTCCTGACAATTTTTTGTATAACACCTAGGTTACATTTGGATTTTATTAATACCTTTTTTACCCGAGTGTAAAGAAGGGTTATGTTTTTCGCGCGTATATTGTATGTATTTTCTCTCGTTTGTTAGATTGTAATATAGAAATATTTTATTCATATTTGCACGTCTGAACAGACAGAATATGTTGATACTCTTGAGACGTATTTATTGTAATAGATACCTAATTCCACACATGCTATAACATAAGCCATTTATATATTTTATTCACGTGATAACATCTTGTAAATCGATGATCTTGTAAATGGGTGCATGCACGAAAAAATGTCACGTTATGTATAGGTTGCTAAGCATCAGTGAATGGCGATATAAAATTAAAACTAACGTTATTGACTAGTTGCTAAGCAACGCGAATGGCGGAATATCAATGCTATGCTCCGTAAACCGACTTATAGACAACCATATTTTTAAAAAGAGGTAAATTTTATATAGGAGATGATTTCCATAAGCAGCTAATAATAGCTAGCTTAAAGCTTGGAAAAGTACAGGACAACAGATTTTATTGCGTTAACCAACATACAACCAAATGCAGCCCAGGGTTACAACTACCCAGAAATTAAAACACTTACGAGCACCTACACTTTCAGGATCTATCAACGACAGATCTAACTCGTGAACTGTGGCTTGTCGCGTGGGTGATACGCGTCGGAAGATGGGCAGGAGCAGGCAGCAGCGGTACCGGTACAGGCGAACGTAAGGGTCCTGTGGCGAGAAGACCTTTAGGAGCAGGAGTGTTACCTTTGGCAGAGTTCCTTAGACAACCTGGACAACATCCCGCGGAGAAAGAATATACGTTTAAAGTAAGTTTGGATAAGTTTCTGTTTAACTTTGTGTAGTGCTTAAAACGTTTTTTGTTGCTTATATTCACCTTTAAGGGTAGATTACGCGAAACAGGGTTTGGCTCTCTCAAAAATGTATATAGAAAACCTAAATATTAGGACACGAAAAACGTGTCACTAGTCAGAGATTTTCTAGTAGATGATATAAAGAAATTTAAGGATAAGTGTTAATATGACCCCGCAAATAAATCTTGAAGTTGCGGAAAAATGCAAAATCGAGCATGTTCGTAATCTAACATATGTACGAACGAATATTCTACTTTATTTTGACCTGCGCTCCTGCGCACTGTGAAGTAATGGTTGTGTGCGGAAGAGCGAGGTTGGCGATCGTGTTGCTGTGTACGTAGCGCTAAATAAATAATTCGCTCAGTGTAATGCCCCCTTAAGAGGTAGTGACAATAAGATTTAACAGTGTCTTAAAATTGAGTGGTGCTTGAATATTCGGAATGACATTATTATTTTCCTCGTAACCGATTTAGGTAGCAGCGTCAGTTTTGACGTTATGTGCAATACTTTAAGTTCAGTGGGGTGGAAATCCTAAACGACCGAAAAGATATTAGAAGTAGAACGGACGGCTTGACATGCTTTATGTTTTTATATTATACTTGTACATATATTTTATTATATAAGTATGAAAGTCCTGCTCAATCATTCATTCATAAACGCATAGCCCAATCAATTCTCTGAACCTAATGAGCTGCTATTTTGCTTTAAAAGCAGAAACAAAATGGAAATTTCATCTCTAAAGCTTGGTTCTTAGGGATGAAATTTGCGGAAATCCTTTCTTAAGGAGGGTCAAAATTATATGGTAAACACCTGGTGAAAGCGCATGAAACACCTAGTATAATGTATGTTAAATGTATACAACGTTATTCTTGGTATAGTGCAAACCTGAAAGTACTATCATTAATTAAATCATTAAGCAGTCTAAATACTGTTCACAATGTGTATTTTCAATAATAACCACGGATTACCTACTACGCGACGTAATGAGCACGATACTGTATAGAACACAAGACAACTTTAATCTATACTAATATTATAAAGCTGAAGAACTTGTTTGTTTGTTAGAACGCGATAATTTCAGTAACTACGAGTCGAAATTTAAAAAATCTTTTACTTTTGGATAGCCCATTTATCGAGTAAGGTTATAGCCTATATAACATCACGGTATGACCAAAATAGAAGCGGAGCAGCAATGACAAATGTTGCAAAAACGGGGAAATTTGACGCATACGACGTTGCGCGGGTCAGATAGTGACCTATAACTCTACAAGTTTTCAATATTTTCATTTTCTTTTTTTAATATGATTTCTTGAAGTAAAAATCATTTTTTTAATCTTTTTTTTATTAAGGGACTTTTACGTTTAACGTATGTCAGTGCCATCATACCCTAAACTTAATAATAATTCCTACTAAGTTAGATCAAAAGTTTGAACAAGACTTTTGCACAATCCCAGTTTGGTTGAGATAAGATTTGGTGAAACATTCCCGTAACAGTTCTGTTCAAATTCAAGAAGTAAAAATGTTATTGAGGTCTCTGAGCTTTGCGCTATACTAAAAATAGCCTTGTTTATATAATAACAGGAAAATATACCTACACTGTACACCTATTAAAAGCAAACTGTAATTATAAAGTAATAAAATTATAATTATAGGTAAATATTTAACAATAAAATATACTATCTTGTATATTGTATGGAAAATATTAAAACAATGAAATATATAGTTCTAAATCCGTGTGTTTTCCTTGTATTTTGATTTAGCAAATACAAAATCTTGTAGGTACTTGTAATTTAATGTAATGTACTATTTACAGGTTTATCAGTGTGAAGAGAAAGACTTCCATCAGCTACACGACATGTTAATAAGAAAGCAGACAAACAAATGCAATATACTACCAGGACAGCCGAACTATGGTAAGTTAAATTTATGACATTGGTACAATTGATCAAAAATGTATTTTACAAGTATTAACTTACGGTTGAAATTTATATGCAACTCCTGAAACAATAAGATTGATTTTTCTTGCCATGATAAACTGACGGTTGCTAGGCTCATTTAAATCACAGACACAAAGAACACCTTAATTATTTATAACAACAATTTGAGAATCACAATGATCACACAAAGTGGGGCCATGTATGGGAATCGAACCTACGACCTCTGGTTTAACAGTCACAAGTACTAGATCAACAGGCTAGTCCAACACCAAAGGTTTTGATCTTCAGTAGATTGTAAAGGATTACTTGTAACGTATTAGCAACCTCTTTAACCCATATATGTTCAGAACTATTTTTAACGCCGATTTTTTTTTTTTTTACATATGTTGATCATTAAAGTTCATAAACATGTAAGCACAAGAATTTCGCAGAATTCAGTATTGAAAGTGAGTTTTTTCAGTGGGTCGAAAGCGACCCCTTGGGCACATAAGGTCGTACATTAGTACCTACTTATATACAGGGTGCCGATTTAGTCAGTCGAATCCTTGCGGTGGGGGGAGGGGGGGGGGGGTTAAGGGATCAGACATTATACTAAACCTTTTTTTTTTTAAATTGGACAGAACCAAATTAAGGGGTGAAGCAGCTGATTTTCAAAAAGTCGAAAAATAAGGACCACCTCAATACAGTATCTTTAGGTCGATATCAGTTTGCATAATATGCATACCATATATTATATGGGTTAATATGGACCTGTAACATACTAGCAACATCTACCATAGAGCTTCCCTACATTACCTACAGTTATTTTATTTCTATAAGAATTTTATTGTTAGCTGTAGGTATGTAATTGTGTACCAGGTTGCCAGGTCATTCTATTTCTAATAAATTAATATCGTTCCGGATTTAGCTAGTGTTGAGTCATTAGCTAGTGTGGTAAGTCCCATAAAAATAACCAAATCATTAGTCAACAATATGTAACCAAGATAAATAATTATGACAAATAAGCAACTACTTATAAAGATGCAACCGAGATCGGTATTATGTCATCTTGGTATTTAAATAGTAATAATAATCCTGAGCACCGTGTTAGCTAGTGACACTAAACATATGAGATTGTGCAATCTGTTTGTTATTAAAAAGATAACTCCCGCACTAGGTTACAAGCCCAGTGTCACGGAGGACTTGACAAGTTTACTATTAACGGTTTACCAGACTCGGAAAAATATTTAGTCTCATTAAACACACCTTGCACAGCAGTCCACTGAGGCAGTTTTTTTAAGAAAACTTACAGCTGTGCTAGCTGTAACAGATTATGACACCGTGGAAAATAAATTGATGGCCATTTACCATAATACATAAATCGATATAAACCGCTAAGTAAACAATACGGTAATACAATGTAATACAAATTAATAATAATAACTATAAGCATAACAATAATTGTTAGAATAATAAAATATATAATACTATTAATTATATAGAGAATCCTATAAAACAATAATGTGAACAAATACAAGAAAACAGGGAAAATTCACTTAATCTGAGTTGAGAAACCGCCTGAGTTGAAGAACGCTGATATTAAATATGTCTAAATCCAAATCACTTTGATGTGTGAGAGTATTGAAGGAAAATTTTGTTCAGTTTCGAATTTAATTATTATTGTTGCTGCAAATTACATGCCGTAAAATAAACTAAGTGAAAACAAATCCTATATTTTAAGTAGCAAAAAGATTTCACTTGTAATGTAATATACTTGTAAAATTTCTTATTTAGTTATATTATTAAATAGCTGCGATCCGCGACTTCTTTAACAATCAAATATTTAAAACTAGCAGACCCGCGCAACTTAGTATGCGTCAATTTTCGCCGTTTTTGTAACATGTTTCATTGCTGTTCCGCTTCTATTGGTCGTAGCGTAATGTTATATAGCCTTCCTTGATAAAAGGGCTATCCAACAGTAAAATAATTTTTCAATTCGAACCATTATTTTCTGAGATTATCGCGTTCAAACAAACTCTTCAGCTTTATAGTAGCCTGTTATTTTGACACTTCAATATGTTTTGTGTGGCAAGCACTATGACTTTTCCGTTTCCTATATTGGCGTTTTGCAATTGGGCAGATGACTACAATACATTATTTTACCTTAAATCGAGAAATAGTATTTGTTAAAATGTTCAGAAAGGCAATGTTCGTTTAAAATAAATTATGACCACGTAAAAACGTAGTCATACCTTTATAAACATTAAAATTTTAAGCGTTTGAAGCGGCGTTATCTTAATGGCTAAGGCATCGGACTCGCAATCGTGAGATCGCGGGTTCGAATCCTACCCATTATACTACCGACGTGAACACACTCCTAACACACAAGCCATTGAGCTGGAGGGGTTCACTAGGAGGTATCTTATTGCTATTTATCTTTTGTAAAAAAAAAGGAAAAAAAGAACATACATTAAAACTAAATGATTTGACCATACGAAAGAATTACGTCATTGATTTGTATTTCATATAAATTAGTACGGGGAGGTATAGTTTTGACGTTTCTAAAAAAGATACTAATTTGACTTGACAGTCATCTACCCTATTAGGTGGAATACAATTGGAAACTCATATCATGAATAACTCGTAGTGCACACTTGCCCAAAGGAAATAAACACACTTATTTATGTAAATTAAATTTAATGAGACATGCATAATTGGGTTATTTGCTTTCATAGCACTTCAAGAGGGTGATCCTACACCGTAAAATATATTCGTCGTCATTGACCTCAACAACCTTGAACAGGTTGTTCTAAACAAAAGGGGTTCATTGTATCTATAGTTATTCAATTACTATTATGTTGAGGGGTCCTTGCTGTAATATAATGTAAGCAGATTGATAAATACATCTAAGTTAACCAACTATTTATAGATGGAACATCCTTTTTAGGGTTCCGTAGCCAAATTGGCAAGTTTCGTCATGTCTGTCTGTCATTCCTTCTGTATGTCACAGGTTTTTACTCAAGGACTACACAATGAATTTTGATTAAATTTGGTAAAAAGGTGTCTTGTAGTAGCCGCTACTCAGTTTGATAGCTAAATAGTAAAAATAAATATTTGTAGGGGGGGGGGGGGGGGGGCACTCCATATATGTAAAAGAAGCTGAAAAAAACATTTTGTGCATACACCAACGTGTGGCACATAATTCGACAGGTATTTCTAAAACATTTTAAGGTTTTGAAAATAATCGCTCATAAAGTTGCATAATTAAGTTTTGTGTCTCCTTATATTTTGAGCCGTGTGACCAAAAAATGTGAAAATATCACAAAGTTTAAGTTGTTAGTATTTCACTTTAAACCTAAAATTTTTCGAACATGATCAGATATACCGTCATTGAGTTATTGCTGAAAAACTGCGTTTTAAACAAACAAAAGAGCGTAAGTACCATGAACACTGCTGGTGCAATTATTCAAATCGTTTTTTTCATACCGCAACGGCTGCCCGGTTTTTTTTATTATTTTATACTATGGCATAGGCTTACGCACATATAGGGACACTATTATTAGTGGCCTGGTATCTACGTAAATGCATTTCTGCGGTTAGGTTAGTTAAAGGGTTCGTGCAATAAACGTCAAAGGACAATAAATCTGCTTAGATACATAAGCAGATGTATTGTCTATTGACGTTTATTGAAGACTACTGCCCCGCGCAACTACGTCTGCGTAAATTGTTCCTGTTTTTGCAACATTTTTTATTTCTGCTCCCCTCCTATTAGTCGTAGCGTGATACGATTTTTTCAATTACCAGTAGTTTCTGAGATTATTGCGTTTAAACGAACAATAAACTCTTTAGCTTTATATAGACTAGCTGACCCGCGCAACTTCGTCTGCGTATATAATAAAAAATGTTGCAAAAACGGGGAATATTTTCCCCGTTTTTGCAACATTTTTTATTGTTTTCTGCTACTATTGGGAGTAGCGTGATGTTATATAGCCTATAATAGGTCTTCCTCGATAAATGGGCTATCCAACAGTATTTTTTTTTTTAAATTTTGGTTTATTCTACAGTAAAATATTTTTTCAATTAGGACCAGTCGTTCCTAAGATTATAGTGTTCAAACTGCAGATTTTTAATATTAGTATAGATTGAAGCAACGTTAGCACTGTCAAACGTCATTACTCTGTATTTGCGCACATATAGAGACACTATAATTAATTAATTTATTATTTTAGTGCCCTAGTATTTGCGCAAAGCATTTTGCGGTATCTCTTGTCTGTTCATGACTAAGCACTGTTATAATTATATAGGTTATCTATAAAGAAGAATGAGGAAGGATTTATTTCTTTGTTATAAGTAATTCTCTGAAACTACTACTGCTTGGGTAGATGACTACAATGAAAATAAATTGTTTGTAACTAACTAGGCGATCATATTAAAATGTTCCTATCAAAAATACTCATACAAACAAACGCTTAAAGTAAGCAAGTAAGTAGTTATGACATTATAACATGGTACCCATTTCAAATAGATTTTTATTTTTTGATTGTTAATTAAAAAAAAAATAACTTGACTGTCGTTTAGCCTTTTGATGTGATAACGTCTTATAAATTGATAACTGGAGGCACGCACGAAATAGTGTCACGTTATTGATTGGTTGCTAAGCAGTCACCTACGTTAGTGATTGGTTGCTAAGCAACGCTAATGGCGGTTGCAGCGACATGCGATACAATTGGAACTATCGTTATTGATTGGTTGCTAAGCAACGGAAATGGCGATATGCCATCAATGTTTTCTTAAGACGTTATCACGTAAAATTATCGGCCGTAAACCGACTTTACGGACAACCATTTTTTTATAAAGCTTGAGATTTGCCTGTGTTGTTAGAAAGTTGGGAATGGCACAGTGGGAGTATGTGCGACTGCTACGCAAGGGGTTGTCGGTTTAATTCTCACACGGAACACCACGTGTGTTCATTAATAGCTGTTCCCAGTGTGGGTATACTTTTCATTTGTGTGTTTGCAAAGTATCCCGCGACACAGACGTACCCTACTACAATAGTCTCAAAAAAAATATTAAAATTCTGTCAGAAATTGTACAGCACATATTGTTTAACTAGCTTATCCCCGATGCTTATATTTCTAAAAAAATATTTAAATCCTGTCCGGAATTGCCTTAGAGCACATATTGTTTAATTTGTTTATTTCCGCGTCTCCGCTCGCGATTTGTTTGAATTTTATAGTCTACTAGCTGTCCCGCGCAACTTCGTCTGCGTAAATTTTCCTATTTATTGCAATATTTCTCATTGGTGCTAGCATGATGTTATATAGCCTATAGCCTTCCTCGATAAATGAGCTATCCAACAGTATAATAAATAATATTTCAATTCAGATCAGGTTCCTGAGATTACCGCGTTCAAACAAACATACAAACAAACTTCAGATTTATAATATTAGTATAGATGTGCTATTCTGATGTATAAATTGTATTGCGGTAAAGTTTCATCAAAATCCCTTCTCTACTTTCGGCGTGAAAGATCAACATACATCCATACATCATCACAAGATTTCGGATTATAGGATAATAATGTTTTTTTTTTACAGGTATAGTAGTTGCCCTGAAACTAATATCAAACGCAGGCAGCATATCAGAAGCAGTAGGATCCGGTGCCACAATAACAGCCAAAAGAGGTTTCCCTGACGTCATCATGCCCGGCGACGTTCGCAATGATCTGTACTTGACGCTTGAAAAAGCTGAATTCGAACGAGGTGGTAAAAGTACGGCGAAGAATGTGCTTGCGACTGTTACCGTGCATGACAGTACTGGACAGGTTATAAGTGTGAGTTGAACGGTTTAATTTCAAAAATAAATTCGATTTTTTATTCTAAGATTACTTTAGATTGTCGTAAATCATAGCTTATGTACCTGATATTATTATTATCCATTATATTATTTTTAATGCTTTGCTCAATACAGAGATTTGTACGGTACGAATCGAGTGCATCATTCCTTCTCAGAAGAGAACCTATTTTTTTCTATATTTGTTAGGGTGAAAACTGTAGCGCATAATAGCTCCTTGCATATGATTGTAATGTTTATCAGATACAGGCATGCCAGTTAGCGTATACACGTGACAATCCCTGACTGAAGGGGTCCTTTACCTAGTGGCGACAGAGTAGATCTGCGAGGTTTAAGCAATGTTACCAATGTCGGTACATAGATAAGTGCCTCCGAGAGCACGTTAAGCTGTCGATCCTGCGCCTAATCTTTTTTTCAGTCGTGTCGGATTTAGAGAGGGAGAATGAGGGAACAGAGAGTGCATTTGTGTCTGCGACTACAATATCTCCTGCGTAATTGGCTAGTTTCTAATGAATTTGGCCGCCGTAAGCAAGATACGAGTAGGTTAGGAGATCATTATTATTATACACAACAATAAGGTAGCACGTTACATGCAAGGAGCTGTTGTGCAAGTATACGATACCAGGTGCCAGTATAAGCATACCAGGTGTAATAAGGGGGGAAATACACGCACGTGTATTTTCGCCTTTATTGCCACATCCATTCTATCCTATGTTTTTCTTGAGAATGAGGGAACAGAGAGTGCATCTGCGACTGTAATATCTCCTACGTAGTTGGCTAGTTTCTAATGAATTTAGACGCCGTAAGCGACATACGAGTACAACAATAAGGTAGCACATGCAAGGAGCTGTTGTGCAAGTATACGATACCAGGTGCCAGTATAAGCATACCAGGTGTTATAAGGGGGGAAATACACGCACGTGTATTTTCGCCTTTATTGCAACATCCATTCTATCCTATATGTTTCTTCTCTCTTTTTAATTTGAAACTTCTTACAGGAATGCGTATGGGGAGCCAGTGGTACAGGATCGACGTCATACGAGTCGCTAGTCCTTTACCATAACAACAGTCCCGCGTGGAGCGAACACTTGCGACTTACTGTGCCTCTAGAGACCTTCACTAACGCGCACGTTAGACTGGAGTTTAGACATTGTTCATGTAAGTATAGAATAATCCCGATATTATTTAAATTAAGCCTAAAGATTGGCTGACTAGTCAAAGCTGTTTTTTTGCCGTGAACTCATGAAAAACTATCAAATTGATAGTGTAATAGCTAAGGAACACCTTTACTCTAGACCTTGGCCACTGTCGGACCGATTTATGCACAAAATAATAGATTATAAACCTTTTGAGTTTTCTATTTGTCGATGGTAATAGAAACGCACAAATGTCAATTTTAACAGACAAGGTAGGTGACTTATTGAGTACGCACGTTAGTTTAAAGGTCTATCTATCTCTTTCTACGACGTCGAGGGAGAAATAGGTACCAATGACAAATAAATTGACTTCAAGTAGGTATTAAGTATTTCTTTATGAGTGTTATACAATGGTTACAGCAAGAGACAAAACTGAAAGAAAACTGTTCGGGTTCGCGTTCGCGCGACTGATGGAGGCGAGCGGTGCCACCTTGCGGGACGGCGCGCACGAACTGTACGTGTACAAGTGTGACGATCCTGCCAAGTGAGTATATTGTATTCTGGACTACAATTTGAATGAAGATTTTTTTTTTTTAAAGATAACTAGCAATGTAGCATTGTGGTCCCATATTACTAGCAATCCTGTTAACCTCTCCAGCTGAGCTTGTGTTAGGAGTGGGTTCACGTCGGTAGTATAATGGTCAGGATTCGAACGCACGACCTCACGACTGCAATATTTTTATATTGGCTAACGTACGTATATATATCTATTTATGCACATATCGTTTTTAGCTTTGTTGTAAGTAGATGCTCTTACTATGTTGTACTTGTACCCACTAAGGCTGATTTTAGTTTATCTAATGTTTTAACTTTTAAATAATATAATTTGCATCAGTTCTCTAGCAATGTCTATAGTTATTAGTGGCAGCACCTTACCCCCATATCAAGTTTATAAACATTCAAACACTATAAAATTGACAATTTGAAAAGAGTGGTCGCGAGTTTTATTGCCAGGTTCTTTTATCTGGCTTTACTTGTTTGCGAGCTTGGCATTACATGTACATATAGAATCCCGACGTATCACAAGTGTTGTTTTGCATAGAAAGTGAATAAAGAATTTTGAATTTTGAATGGGTATTTATATATAGTCTTAAAGACCTTAAAACAAACCAGCTATTGGCCAACACAAGTCAGACACCTAAAACACTTCTATCCTCTTGTGCTACTTTTTCTTCAGACATGCATCTAAACTTTACTCTTTTCCAAATTGCCAATGCTTACAATACATTTAGGTCGATAATGACCGCATTCCTAAAATGACCACTGTCCGGCAATGACAATCCTTGATTCCGAAAATAACTACTTACTTGAAATGTTAATAAACTGGGTCCTTAATCACGATCTTTATTTCGCTGTCGTGACAAGCTCGTCCGAACTGGTGCATGCGCGGTGCGTTTAAAGATGTCTGCCGCGCATGCTCGTTGATGCATTTCTAAGCGCAGCTCTCTATTTACCATTACGACAACTTTTTAATAATTCTCGTGGGCTTGCCGCGGACACGGAATAAAAGAAAGTGAATAAGGACCCTATATATGCAGGAAGGTCCTGCTAATAATATCTCTAACAGATGTTACCACAAAATAGAGAGTAGATACAGAAGTTAACCTTTATACAACGCTTGCTTTTATGGACACGGTGTCTCGGGAGTTCGGGACACCTTCCGAACAAAGTGGTCCGAAGTGGTCTGTAATTACGTATCCGTGAACTATATGCTCGAGCGCGCATAATATTAAAATCTCCTTGATTACTGTTGGTATTTTGTGGTGTTACAAACTTTGTACTTTCCTTATATTGGCTTTCTATGTTTGTTAGAGTCACTTGTACAATGTACCTACTATGCTTGTTCATAGGCTGACGTCAGCGAGTTACTTGTGCCTGCCGTCGTGCGCTAACGACGTGCGCTCGACGCCCGCCAACGGCGTAGTGCCGACCTTCCAAAGAAGTTCCAAAGAAAATTGTACTATTAGCACATTGTTATGTTCTACCAAATTGACTCAAAATGGTACGTATTTTAAGTACCTATACTCGCCCGAGCCTCCGCCTGCGTGGGTGTCGGTTAGGGGTCGTCCAATAATTTGACTGCCTCTGTGGCACGGTGGGAGTGTGTCCGACTGCTACGCAAGAGGTCGTGGGTTCGATTCCCACACGGGACACCACTTTGTGTGATCCCCAAATTGTTGTTTCGATTCTGGGTGTACTTTGTGTCCGTGTCTTGTATGTTTGTGAAGTCCCCGGCGACAAAGGGCTGGGCGTGCTGATGTCGTCATTAAAAAAAAATATATGTGAGGTGTTAAGGGGGAGGGGTATTAAAACTATCCTATGTCCTTCTCACGATATCTTCAAGGTAGGCATGTTACGGAAGTGGTTTCAGCGGAACCGAAGTCGGAGTTTTAAATTTTGGTTTGTTGGAATTGGAATAGTGATGGGAGAAGAGATTTAAGTAAGGATTAAGAAAATAAGATAAAAAAAGAAACATTATTTAGTCATACTAAATGGCGAATAAATGTAACCTTCAGGTTAAATTCGCTCGGCTGGAACTCGAACCCACGATCATAGGGAATCCGTGAGAATTTTTGTGATGTACCTCCGAACTCGGACGCCTAAGTCGGAGTCGGGAGGTGTAAAATCAATCGGAAGTTCCGACCTTCCGGAGTTGGAGTCGAAGCTCCGTAACATCCCTGGTTCAAGAGTTTGGGGTAGGACTTAATGAGTGAATGATTGAGTCAGGTTTCGATGTGGCTTATAGGTAGCAATTGTGACGCCGCGCTTAGCCTCACTGTGACGGGGTTAACACTAAAATGCTTCGGCGATGATAGTGTTGTATGGCGTCAGTGTAAGTGGTAAGTGCTATTAAGTGTTGTGACATTATAGTAGGTAACATTTTACAGCTTTTTATTTATCTATTGTAATAATAATTGTTTTTTTTTACAGAGGATCTCCTAGCTTTACTGCAATGGCGGGCTCACCCACAGAAGGTTCAAGAAACCTTACTGCGAGTGTTGAGACTCGGCGACGGGCTCAGTTGTGAAGAGCTTATCAAGTTCCTAAGAGACGTGTTGGATGCGTTATTTGCTTTGTTTTCTACTGAAGATGGAAACAGGTAGGTCGTACGTATATAATAACGTATGTAATACGTAATAGGCTAGTTTCCAATTAGTCAATACAAAATCTCTTTAAGAAATGTCAAAACGCAGATTTTAAATGGAAATCTCATACAAATACCGGACTATGACGTTACTGTTTTTTTTCTGATTAATAATATAAAGTCCTACTTAATACAAAAAATATTGTCTGTAACGTGACTTATATGTTTGTAAAGTCCCTCGCGACACAGGGCACCCTACTGGGGGAGTCGTCTATTTTTAAATAAAAATAATTTGCATGCTAGCCTACCTTACACGGTCAATATTATTGTGTCAATATTGAAAAGGTTAGTAAGGATTATATTGAAAAGGTTAGCTGAGAATACCTAAGGGTAGATCTATATTGACCGTGTAACATCTGAACAAGCTTTAAAGCGGACTGCTTTAGAGCTTGTTGAGGAGATCAACAAGGAGCTCTACGTGCGAGTCGAGTTACCGACAAAATACACGCGATTACGGGTAAGTGAAATCTCTTGCGCGAATACATATACGCGCGAGACAAATTTGTTATTACGTTTACATAACGCGAAATACGCTTAAGGGCTTGGGCCTGTTTCAGTTAGTCGTGAAATTGGATTCACGCGTATACTGAACGCAATAATGAGCTCTGAGTGTCTTGACTCGCGCAGCCTCGGCGAACAACGCTCGAGTCGAGATTCAGACGAAGGACACGCGATTACGAGCGAATGAAATATCTCGGGCGAATCAGCTCAGACTGCCTCTGTAGCGCTGTGGGAGTGTGTCCGACTGCTACGCAAGAGGTCGTGGGTTCGATTCCCACACGGGACACCACTTTGTGTGATCCACAAATTGTTGTTGGTCTACTTAAGTCTAATCTTTTTAGTTGGTCTACTTAACTTACTTAGTCTGGGTGTACTTTGTGTCCGTGACTTGTATGTTTGTAAAGTCCCCCGCGGCACATGGCTTTTAAACAAATGCGAGAGTCGTCATTAAAAAAAATAAATAACGCAGTAATAGTATGCTGTGTAAGCATAGGTATGCGCGTATTCGTACGCTTTGCGCGTAATTTGCCTCATCTGATAAAGGCCTTAGCCTACGTCCAGGTGTTGAGCGCCATATGTGCGTTTGCGCATATGGCGCTCAACACTTCTCAACAGCTCTTCTTCCATATTAATCTAGGCGCTCACATCGTTAACTACTCGTGATTCGAACGTTGGGTTAAGTTTCTGTGAGGGACCTTCGTGAAGCCTTGTAACCTACCAATCTGTTCCAATCATAAACTTAGAGGACTTAGCAATAGGCTCACAAAATTAACTACCATATAGAAAGAGACAACACGACTGTGCGGCCAATACCTGTTACTTTTCTGTAATGACAAAGTGACATTACATAGACATAAGTCTGTGACGTGGACCAATCAGTTTTCTAGGAAGAGGGAGCTAATGGCCGCACGATCGTTTTGTCTCTCTCACGCTTTGCAGCCTGTACTTCATATCTGGGAGGGAACGCTCAGTTCAGTCTCTATGTTTATAGTTCGAATCAATCATACTTGAAATTTGTATTTTTTTTCTTGTTTTAGTACTCCCCACTCCGGTACGGTGTTCCTAGTACTCATATCAATATGCAGTCTACTCGACGAGACTCGCTTTCAACACTTTAGGCCAGTACTCGACGTCTACATTGAAGAACATTTCTCAGCTGCACTGGTTTATAAGTAAGTAGATTTATTTAAATTTTTATACTTTAAATATTGCAGGTAATTAAAGTTATTTAATTTCCGTAAGATCAGTTCAATAAAGGTGTGCTTATTGTGACTTCTTAAAGTTCCAAATGAAACCAAATCTTGCATATTTATTTTGTAAATAAAAACGTATCATGAAAATTTCTCATTTCCTTCGGCGCGGTGTTTCGTCTCGCCATACGTTCAAGACGTTTGTTCGCGTGCGCTACAAGCAATATCATGTCTTTCTCGCAATTTGTTTTCGAAGTTACAAAGGTCGGGGCAAAAGTATTTTCGTATTTTTCATACAAAAAAAAACAAAAATTTTTAGGTTCAATTTTTTATTTATCTGTAATATGTATGTGCCGTTTTGATCCATGACTTATTGCCATCTTGTGAAAAAAAATTGAGATTTTTGTTAAAAAATCTGACAGGTAGTTTTCACAGCATTCTTCTTCATTCATTCTGAGGTTAACTTTATCCTTCCTAAAGAGTTCTGAAGTGACCGATACAGGTGGAAATCTAATGAAGCAAAATCAGGGCTATTCGGAGGATGCATCAACACATCCCAGCCAGGGTCTCTCAATTTTTGCTGAGTGGCTATAGATGAGTGCGGTCTGGCGTTACGCCCTTTCTGTTTACCAACTCCGGCCGGTTTTTCTCAATGGCTTCTTTTAACCACAGTCAGTCGCTGACAGTAGAGGTCTGAATCGATAGTTTTACCCGGCGGCAAAAGCTCATAGTAGACGATTCCTTTCCAATCCCACCATACAGCATCACTTTGTTTCGAGTCAGGCCGGACTTTGCCATGATCTGTGGGGCTTGTCTATGCTTCCACCACTATCTTTTTCGGACATTTTTATCGTAAGTAACTCATTTTTCATCAACCGTTTAAGAAATGGCTCGGAATTATTACGTTTCAACAAAGAATCGCAAATGAAAGCACGTTGCATTAAGTTTTTCTCAGTGAGACCATGTGGGTCAAATATCAAGTTTGTAAATTACATAAAACTGTTTTGGGATGAACATACAGTTCTTCAGCAATATCGTAACTACTAATATGTCGATCTTGCTCCACTTTTTCAAAGATTTTATCCGTGACGTCCAGAGCGAGCCTCTCATACTTCACACTAAAAGTTCCAGACTTGAACGCTTGAACCACAATTGTACTACTCATAATAATACCGCATTAGGTCCGTAAACCGCATAAATTTTATTCGCGGCGTTCGTCGCATTTTTACCTTTTTTGTAATAAAACTTTAAAATGTACCGAATTTCTTGTCACATACCATCATTTCTTGCTTGGAAAACATTTGAACAATGGCGGGAACTAGTTTTTTAAATATTTATTGCATCTTCAGAATGTCAACATTTAATGGTATTAAAACTAGCCAATTACATTCAGTGCAACCGAAGAGGTTTGATTACTAACAATACATTTATAATACGAAAATACTTTTGCCCCTACCTATTACATACTTTTTATTCTTTTTTCAAATTCCTTCTATTTTTTTTCCTTCAGAGGTCTATTATCGTCAGTGCAACACTGCGCCGAATGGGCCGCAAGTGCTGAAGGTCAGGAAGCCATTCGCAAGTGTCTTCGTTCCCTCGGCGCGGTGTTCCGTCTGGCCGTCCGTTCAAGGCGGTTGTTTGCGCGCGCTACGGGCGGACAGTATGAAGACAGTTTTAGAAGGGATGTGAGGGCCGCGTTGCACGCCCTGAAGGCCTTTGCTCAGCATCCGTATAAAGAACATTTGGCGCCTGCTCAGGTAATTTTTTTTTGTTATTGCCTAGCCTATTACTTTTGTGTTGGATTATGATTTGGTAGGTGATTCAAATTTCATTTGCAATTAATCCCTAAATGTTGTAATGCAATCATATTATCGAACGGTGTTTCTGCTATTTTGAAATGAAAAATCTTAATACTTATAATAAATAAATTTAAAAATTTATAAAATCCGCCCGCTTAAATAAGATAGATTGATTTTTTTGTCTATCACAATGTGCCGTCTGGCTGTCACCATTTTGAATTTCGATAGCTGTCATGTCTTAGGTGACGATTGCAAGATTATTACAAATTGAGACGTATGAATCATCAAAATCGGCCCACGCGTTTGGTCTATATTGTGCGCAAAGGAACTCACATACATGCATACACGTCAAATACATTACCCTCCGCAGTCGAGTAAAAAAAAAACAGATCGATCTGAAAGGGGCTATTAACCATACAAAGAAAATATCTTTAAAATATCCTGAAACCAGTATTTCTTATAAACCAGCTGCTGTCCTTTACTCAGTTATCGTGGAAATAATATATTGCCAAATTTTATTCCGATCGGTTCAGCCGTTGTGGCGTAATTGAGTAACAATCATTTATCCAGTCTCATCTACATCACTCATGATTGTCGGAGGCGCTCAAACATGCAATCACGGATCCCAGTAGATTTATAAACGCTTGTTCCTGGCAGGTGGCACTTATGTCGTCCTGGGCGGAGGTGACCCGCGAGGTGTGCCTGGCGCTGGGCGCGGGCGAGGCGGCCCGCGCGGCCGCGCACGTGCTGGACGCGCCGCACCACCACCCGCACCAGCACCCGCCGCTCGCACGCGCGAGGCTGCACGCCGCACAGGACATACTCAAGGGGCCGCTGGGCGAGGAGCCAGGTACGTACCGCACACGTGCTGGACGCGCCGCACCACCACCCGCACCAGCACCCGCCGCTCGCACGCGCGAGGCTGCACGCCGCACAGGACATACTCAAGGGGCCGCTGGGCGAGGAGCCAGGTACGTACCGCACACGTGCTGGACGCGCCGCACCACCACCCGCACCAGCACCCGCCGCTCGCACGCGCGAGGCTGCACGCCGCACAGGACATACTCAAGGGGCCGCTGGGCGAGGAGCCAGGTACGTACCGCACACGTGCTGGACGCGCCGCACCACCACCCGCACCAGCACCCGCCGCTCGCACGCGCGAGGCTGCACGCCGCACAGGACATACTCAAGGGGCCGCTGGGCGAGGAGCCAGGTACGTACCGCACACGTGCTGGACGCGCCGCACCACCACCCGCACCAGCACCCGCCGCTCGCACGCGCGAGGCTGCACGCCGCACAGGACATACTCAAGGGGCCGCTGGGCGAGGAGCCAGGTACGTACCGCACACGTGCTGGACGCGCCGCACCACCACCCGCACCAGCACCCGCCGCTCGCACGCGCGAGGCTGCACGCCGCACAGGACATACTCAAGGGGCCGCTGGGCGAGGAGCCAGGTACGTACCGCACACGTGCTGGACGCGCCGCACCACCACCCGCACCAGCACCCGCCGCTCGCACGCGCGAGGCTGCACGCCGCACAGGACATACTCAAGGGGCCGCTGGGCGAGGAGCCAGGTACGTACCGCACACGTGCTGGACGCGCCGCACCACCACCCGCACCAGCACCCGCCGCTCGCACGCGCGAGGCTGCACGCCGCACAGGACATACTCAAGGGGCCGCTGGGCGAGGAGCCAGGTACGTACCGCACACGTGCTGGACGCGCCGCACCACCACCCGCACCAGCACCCGCCGCTCGCACGCGCGAGGCTGCACGCCGCACAGGACATACTCAAGGGGCCGCTGGGCGAGGAGCCAGGTACGTACCGCACACGTGCTGGACGCGCCGCACCACCACCCGCACCAGCACCCGCCGCTCGCACGCGCGAGGCTGCACGCCGCACAGGACATACTCAAGGGGCCGCTGGGCGAGGAGCCAGGTACGTACCGCACACGTGCTGGACGCGCCGCACCACCACCCGCACCAGCACCCGCCGCTCGCACGCGCGAGGCTGCACGCCGCACAGGACATACTCAAGGGGCCGCTGGGCGAGGAGCCAGGTACGTACCGCACACGTGCTGGACGCGCCGCACCACCACCCGCACCAGCACCCGCCGCTCGCACGCGCGAGGCTGCACGCCGCACAGGACATACTCAAGGGGCCGCTGGGCGAGGAGCCAGGTACGTACCGCACACGTGCTGGACGCGCCGCACCACCACCCGCACCAGCACCCGCCGCTCGCACGCGCGAGGCTGCACGCCGCACAGGACATACTCAAGGGGCCGCTGGGCGAGGAGCCAGGTACGTACCGCACACGTGCTGGACGCGCCGCACCACCACCCGCACCAGCACCCGCCGCTCGCACGCGCGAGGCTGCACGCCGCACAGGACATACTCAAGGGGCCGCTGGGCGAGGAGCCAGGTACGTACCGCACACGTGCTGGACGCGCCGCACCACCACCCGCACCAGCACCCGCCGCTCGCACGCGCGAGGCTGCACGCCGCACAGGACATACTCAAGGGGCCGCTGGGCGAGGAGCCAGGTACGTACCGCACACGTGCTGGACGCGCCGCACCACCACCCGCACCAGCACCCGCCGCTCGCACGCGCGAGGCTGCACGCCGCACAGGACATACTCAAGGGGCCGCTGGGCGAGGAGCCAGGTACGTACCGCACACGTGCTGGACGCGCCGCACCACCACCCGCTCCAGCACCCGCCGCTCGCACGCGCGAGGCTGCACGCCGCACAGGACATACTCAAGGGGCCGCTGGGCGAGGAGCCAGGTACGTACCGCACACGTGCTGGACGCGCCGCACCACCACCCGCACCAGCACCCGCCGCTCGCACGCGCGAGGCTGCACGCCGCACAGGACATACTCAAGGGGCCGCTGGGCGAGGAGCCAGGTACGTACCGCACACGTGCTGGACGCGCCGCACCACCACCCGCACCAGCACCCGCCGCTCGCACGCGCGAGGCTGCACGCCGCACAGGACATACTCAAGGGGCCGCTGGGCGAGGAGCCAGGTACGTACCGCACACGTGCTGGACGCGCCGCACCACCACCCGCACCAGCACCCGCCGCTCGCACGCGCGAGGCTGCACGCCGCACAGGACATACTCAAGGGGCCGCTGGGCGAGGAGCCAGGTACGTACCGCACACGTGCTGGACGCGCCGCACCACCACCCGCACCAGCACCCGCCGCTCGCACGCGCGAGGCTGCACGCCGCACAGGACATACTCAAGGGGCCGCTGGGCGAGGAGCCAGGTACGTACCGCACACGTGCTGGACGCGCCGCACCACCACCCGCACCAGCACCCGCCGCTCGCACGCGCGAGGCTGCACGCCGCACAGGACATACTCAAGGGGCCGCTGGGCGAGGAGCCAGGTACGTACCGCACACGTGCTGGACGCGCCGCACCACCACCCGCACCAGCACCCGCCGCTCGCACGCGCGAGGCTGCACGCCGCACAGGACATACTCAAGGGGCCGCTGGGCGAGGAGCCAGGTACGTACCGCACACGTGCTGGACGCGCCGCACCACCACCCGCACCAGCACCCGCCGCTCGCACGCGCGAGGCTGCACGCCGCACAGGACATACTCAAGGGGCCGCTGGGCGAGGAGCCAGGTACGTACCGCACACGTGCTGGACGCGCCGCACCACCACCCGCACCAGCACCCGCCGCTCGCACGCGCGAGGCTGCACGCCGCACAGGACATACTCAAGGGGCCGCTGGGCGAGGAGCCAGGTACGTACCGCACACGTGCTGGACGCGCCGCACCACCACCCGCACCAGCACCCGCCGCTCGCACGCGCGAGGCTGCACGCCGCACAGGACATACTCAAGGGGCCGCTGGGCGAGGAGCCAGGTACGTACCGCACACGTGCTGGACGCGCCGCACCACCACCCGCACCAGCACCCGCCGCTCGCACGCGCGAGGCTGCACGCCGCACAGGACATACTCAAGGGGCCGCTGGGCGAGGAGCCAGGTACGTACCGCACACGTGCTGGACGCGCCGCACCACCACCCGCACCAGCACCCGCCGCTCGCACGCGCGAGGCTGCACGCCGCACAGGACATACTCAAGGGGCCGCTGGGCGAGGAGCCAGGTACGTACCGCACACGTGCTGGACGCGCCGCACCACCACCCGCACCAGCACCCGCCGCTCGCACGCGCGAGGCTGCACGCCGCACAGGACATACTCAAGGGGCCGCTGGGCGAGGAGCCAGGTACGTACCGCACACGTGCTGGACGCGCCGCACCACCACCCGCACCAGCACCCGCCGCTCGCACGCGCGAGGCTGCACGCCGCACAGGACATACTCAAGGGGCCGCTGGGCGAGGAGCCAGGTACGTACCGCACACGTGCTGGACGCGCCGCACCACCACGCGGATAACATACAACAACTTATTTAAAAATAGGTTTATTAAAAAAAATAAATGAACGAGACTAACTATTACAGTAGACAACTAATTAGAATCACAAAAAATATTATTATAAATGGTAACAAAGATAATGAAATAATAATAATGAATATAGTGAATATGTACAACTTTAAAAATAAAATAACATTTAATATTTGTTTAGGAACACTTAGATTTATACAACACTGCAACGAACGTAGCACTGATTCTCTACATTTTTACTCATTTTCACTTCCTGTGAAAATGCGTGAAAATCACACCAAACTTCTACAAATGCGTCACAAACTTCGTGTATAGTAATATGTTTACTCGATAATGTTTTCTTTACAATATGCCACAAATTCTCTATTGGATTTAAGTCCGGGCTATTTTTTGGTCACTCTTACACTGACGGCAATTGATCTGTTGGAAATGCTTTAACTTCATTTGCTATTTGCTTTGGGTCGTTATCATGTTGAAACAACCAAATAATTGGTAAATTATCGTCAGAATATGAAATCATTGTGTCCTTTTATATTTAAACTGATCTAACATTTTCTAAATCTTCAAATTAAGGGTTTTTTTAAAAGATGTGTGGCTATTTTAGATTTTTTAAAGATGGGTTAGGTTCTCATAGCACCCCTAAAGTTGCATCTGTAACCCCTTACCATAAAGCGAGCCATATACCTGTTTGCCACTGTTGTGGTATAAAAATAACCTTAAAATAAGTTCCTAATTCTATTAAATAGCTATACTTGTGAAGCCGTTGATATGACAACTATTTTAATTTTAATCTCACGTTCACGTTGCAATTATTTTCCAGAGGCAAGAAACATAATACTCACAACCGCTTGCCATCATCTCCGCATACATCTCGCTCGTCGTGACGAACTCGCGCAATGCGCAGAAATGATCGGAGAACTTGTCACCTTGCTATGGAAGAGACAAGACGATGAAAGTCCGATGGATGATGACGAATTAGATCCGGATGTAGACGTTCTTTGTTTGAATACTTTGGATGTATTGGTGGAGACCGTGTTGCATCTGATTGGAGGAAACTCGCCAGTACTTGTAAGTGTTTTGTTTTTAGAATCCAATCAAGGGTTTAAAGCGGCGGTAGCGTAATGGCTATGGCATCGGTCTCGCAATCGTGAGGTCGCGGGTTCGAATCCTGCCCAGTATACTACCGACGTGAACCTATTCCTTTTTTTTTTTTTTTGATGTGGCGGAAAAAAAATCCTTACGAACACCCCCACCGTCCGGGGAAGATGGTGGAGGTAGTGTGGGGTTTGCACCCACTAAAAAACCCGCCGTGTTTCGCTCGCCACCTACTCGAACGGTTTGTTATACCGTCGGCGGTCCGCCCAGTGGCAATGCCCAGAAGCGATGTTGTTGCGTTCCGGGCATTTCACACACTCACGAAGGAGAGGGGGTAACCCAACAAAAAAAAAACGCTCTCGGGGGGTGGGGGCACCTCCCCTGCATCCGCCTATGACCCTATTATATAGTTTTATTTTATTTAACATCACAACATTGTTCGGATTGAAATGAATGGTTTGTTTAACCTTCCAGGGCTCAATGGTAGCAGGTCTGCTCGGCGTGATGGAGCTGCTGAAGCCAGTGCACTACCAGCGGCTGTGGAGCCACCTCGCGCCGCACCCGCACGACCGCAAGCCGCTCAAAGACTTTCTCATGAGAGCCTTTCTTGTGTTCAGGCATCTTATTGAACAGGACGTAAGTATAATTATTATCTTGTTTTCTTCTAACCTCTATTTAGCTTGTAGTCACTAATTATACATCTATGAAAAAAAATCAACATTGTCCGCCCAAGCGTGCTAGAATCGTAGATGCCGTGGCTTCATTCCCGCTTAGTTTTGCATATAAATTTAAATTACTACTCTGTCAAGAAAGCACCGGGAAACAAAAAAAAAACAGTCATTCATTCAAATTAATTTTATCGCCTTCAAAGTATGCTCCTTCAGAAACGATACACTTACGCCAACGAATAATCCAATCATCAAAACAATTTTTAACGCTTTTTCCGGAATGGAGTTCAGTTCTCGCCGCTAATTCTCCTTTGTCTTCTACCAAATGAAAACGGGTGCCACGAAGTGGTAATTTGAGTTTAGGAAAAATAAAGAAGTCGGCTGGAGCCGTATCTGGTTAATAAGGTGGTTGCTCGATGATATTTATTGAGTTTTTGTTCAAAAATTCGTTCACAATGATGACCTTGTGCGGATGTGCATTATCGTGGTGCAAAATCTAAGGATTTTCAATGTACTTGAATGAGGATTTTCAGTCACTATTTCCTTCACTTTTGCGATGTTAACTTAAGTCGAAGACGTTGATGGGCTACCAGAGCGAGGCAAATTTTACATAACTTCTCGACCGCTTTACCACTTATAAGCGCATGTTTTTGATAAAGTCGATCCACCGTAAGACTTCTGTAACATTTTCAGGGACTCCGAACCCGAAATTCCATTGGCGATGCAAAATTTAAGACAATCTTTTTGTTTGATGTTTTTGTCCATTATAAATAAATAAATTCGCTATACACACTATATTTGATCTAACTAAAAACAGCCCTGTATTTAATCTAAATAACAGATGTAACTCTAACTCTGCCCCAAAATGGAAAACAGTTGTGCCAATCTAACAACAAAAAACCATAAACTATTTATCCATTCCCGATACTTTTTTGACTGAATACAAACTTATCTGAAAAAATACTTCTTTTTACACAACTTTTTAACAACCATATGACTGTGACAGCCTTAGTGGACCCAGGCGCATGCACCCGGTCATCGATTTATAAGACGTTGTCACGTCAAGCTGCCACAAGCATGGTAGTTTATTATAATGTGATCAATGTTTTGGCGATTGCAGCACCATGCGATACAATTGGAAATAAAAAAAAAAAAGGTGTCACGGGCATGATTGTTTTATCAATGTCACCAATGTTTTCTTATGATGTTATCACGTAACACGTGTGGTGCCGGCTTAAGAATAGTACCACCCCATCTCTTCCCGTGGGTGTCGTCAAGGCGACTAAGGGATTTCACTCCGGAGGACGGGCAGCAGCGTCCTCTGCGTACTTAAAGCCTTACTGCGATCGCCAACCCGCTCGCCAAGCGTGGCGATTATGGCAATTACCCCCCAGGATCTACATACTAGTAGGTTCTACTGGGGAGACCCGTGCCCAGCAGTGGGCCATCTTATGGGTTGATATGTATCACGTAAAATTATCGTCCGTAAACCGACAGACAACCACAAAAGTGTTTGTCGCACAAAATTGACAAACTCTCAGGGTCGTCATAGTAAAATTAAATTTGGAAAGCCCTGCTGTAGTAGTTAATAAAATATGCTCTTTCTTGCGTTAAAGTATTTGATCATTGACAAGACACAATTATGTTTATTGGTTTTCAGGTTTTCCCATCTGATTGGATGGTGTTAAGAGTTCAAAGCTGTAAAGTGTTGCTGTCCGCTCTTCAAGATCTCGCACAACCGTTGCTCGAAAGGTTCCTTGGTGATGAACCGCCTCAGTTTGATTCTCAGGTACGTCTCCTTACAGTTATCGTTTCGTTTATCGTTTTATTTATTAGTATAGTTTAAAAATTCTATTTAAGATAATTGTTGAAATAGTAGTTTTATTAATTAGCATTATATAAGTATCGCTAGTTACTCTCAAAGATGCCTATGGTATTCGCCAACTGAAGGGCCTTACTGACGATGCATTCATCAATCTAAATGGCCTGGACGTCTGTCAAAAACTTATCGTGAATGTCAAAAACGTAATCCATTTGAATGGACGTCGTTCGGTTTGGAATTCCAAACTGAAGGCCGTCCACTCCAAATGGACGTATATCACGCCACGCTATTTGGAAAGCATTCGTATTGGCAATGAGTGTTCAAATCAAGAAGCTTATAGTAATTGCGTCTATGGTTTATCCTTTCGTCTCGCTTAAAAAGTGACACACCTTCTCTTTCTTAGCTTAGTGTCAAACCATTGTTACCATATCATCTTTCAAAAATGCAATCATTGTATTTATAAAGTAGTTGGCAAGAAATGCCTAAAAAAATTACTATAATATTCGGCCTGCGACATCATAATTTGTTAAAATGCTCTCTGCAACGAAGCAATAACAAAAGCCGTGATAGTTCTTTAACTACTGGCTAGATGGCGCATGCGAGGGCCCAACTCGCCAGCATAAAAGGATAGAGAAATTTGATGTCTAGTAACATAGTCCAGATAGGTGGTTCGATTCCGCCCCCGGTTTGGCTTACGGAAGTCTCGGATTCGATTCCTGGGTCTGGACTTCATTTTTCTATCTTTCAAAAATGCAATTATTGTACATTGATACCATAGTCACAAAAGAGAGGCGATCTGCAAAATCTCAAATTTGTTCTCTTTACTTCTTCTGAAACAAATTAATAGTGTCGACAACAGTTTTTACTATAACCTTTTTGCGTACGTCCAAATAGAAGAGGTACATCCAAATGGAAGACGTACGTCCAAATGGAAGACGTCCAAATGTAATTTATAATTTTGCGTACATCTATTTGAAATGCATCCATTGGGATGACTTCCAAATGGAGGTATCGTCAGTGGCACCTTAACAAACCGTGTGGCGCCCCCCGCAGCTGTGGTCGGGCTACATGGAGCTGGGCGTGGCGCTGGTGACGTCGAGCGCGCTGCAGCCGGAGCGCTGGGCGGGGCGCGGGCCCGACCGCCCGCGCATGCGCGCCGCCGCCGGCATGCGCGTGCTCGCCACCTGGAACATGCTCGGTAACCTAACCTACTATGTCGACCATACCCTTCTTTCCACTTAGGCTAAGGCTGCCTGTCCATTGAAGCGGAGGCACTCCCTCTCGGGAAACACTTACTGTTACACTCGTTCCGTCTTGGCCGGTATTAACACAAAATACGATATCTAATAGAAGTCTAAATATATTAAACCTTAAACATTTTCTTTGGAGGTTTATCGCTTTCTATGACTTATGACATTGCGACGGATGAGACAAGAAATATCTACTATAGTAAGTGAAAACAAAAACAGCTAGCATAAACCATAGCTTATGCTAGCTGCTTTTGTTTTCACCGAATCTGTGCGTACGACTTTGGTAATTACGTACCTTTAACCAAATAGATTTAATAGATCCTGATATTACTTGGCTTGCCGATATTTTTTTACTTATGTTTTACTGCAAAATATACTTTTTTTCGAATGTAGATAGATCTATTACTTTTTTTCTTATTTATTAATTTCATTTGTGTTTGTTTTGTTTTTATTATTATCACTGTTTTTTGTAATTATTTATAAGCTATAACAAAATAAGACTGTATGTGAGGGATGGAACTGTCTCCTATGATACAAGTTTATAACTTAGTTCAGGAGGCAGGGCTTCTATTTAAAAAGTGTAACGAAAGAGCGAATAAAGATTTATTATTATTATAGAAATAGTTTTGTGCACGATTCAAGTACTTATTTTTTTATTTTAAATCCCTATTCATACAGGTCCAGCTCAACTCCACCTAGTCCCGGGTGCCGTAGGCGCTCTACTCGAAATAACATTAGTAAGCGAGCTACGACGAGCTGCATTAGGAGCTCTCGTAGCACTAATGGCGGCCGAGCGAGCACAAACGGGCGAGGCGCGTAGAACCGAGGCCGCGCTCGTAGACAAACTTGATTCGCTCGTAGCAGATAACAAAGCTGATGATCATTATAGAAGACTGTTTGATACTGTGTAAGTATTTTACTACCAATATTGAAGCTGAGCAGGAAATCACATAATAGACCAAAAAACTCACGAATTCGTGCTTTACTTTACCCCGCGTATACTTATACGTTTGTATACGTAACATTGAAGAATAGTGCATGAAATAATAACAAGATTTTTTTATTACAAAAAAACCTCACAAATTACTCCTATGACAATTTTTGTGTTTATTAAACCAACTGCATGAATGACCCAATGATACAAAACACTGACTCTCTTATTCATCATGCATTTTAACATCTTCTATTAAATTAAAACAAAGTCACACATTCACTAGTTAAAATGCAGTAATTATTAACATAATTATGAATAAGGAGGTAGAATACAGAGTACACAGTTGAAGAGAAAGCTTCATACTACGTGCGCTCGAACTACATACACAGAAATCGCCAACAAACATAAAACCTCGGAACACTGTCGGAGCGAAGTGTTCCGAATTATAGTTTGACCACGACCACTGTACCGCGCATTAGGAAGACGCGGCAAGACACAACGCGGTCAAACTATACCATGACCCAATCTAAATGTAGTAATTTTGTGTCAACCGTTTTTAAAGTTAACGCCACTAGTGTGGCGATCGTGTTTGTTCTATTACCGTCACATTGCCTATTTCATAGCGCTTTAGTGTAATTATCTTGAAACCACAAACACATTTTTAATAATACAATTTTATTGTCCACGCCACTCAGGGAACATTTGAGCTCAGTGTAAGTAACAAAAATATACGTAGTTAAATGTTGATTAACTTTCTAGAATTGTACACATTATAAAATTATATGTACAGAGTGTCCTAAAACTATGCAACACGGAGGGAATGTAACTTCAATATTGTAGATAGAACATTGTACTGAAAGAAGACTTTAAAATGAACTGTATTCAAAGTTTTTGACGTCATAACTTCTTATAAATGGATGACACTTTTTTTATGCGTGCAGCCGGCACGCATGAAAAAGTGTCACGTTACGCGTGCAACTGAGAGCGCGAAACAAGCGGTAGAGAGGAACGATCGGCCATTGTTTATTTCAACCTGCAATAAAGAATTTATGATTTAACCTGTCAACTGTTTATAAATATATGCAAACGTTATGTTTGTAAAGCAAAACTTACATTTATATAACAAAAATAGTGATATTCACTCTGTGAATACAAGAAATAAGCACAAATTGGTAGGTCGATATCATAGGCTTCATAAAACTCATAACTCATTCATGGGACTAGGTGTTAAATTTTTTAATAAAATCCCAGTCAGCATATCAAGTCTACCAGTAAATAAATTTAAGAATGTAGTCAAGAGACATCTTATACAAAGAGCTTACTATTCAATCGATGATTATTTAACTGATAAAGATAAATGGATGTAGTTCGTTGCTCCCTATTAATGTATTGGGTTGTATAGTTTATTGCATTTTACTAGGTGAATATTGTTGTCACAGTTTGATAATGTTACTTAGGTACTAGTTAAGAAAACGATTTACTTTTGTAAGTAAAGATTCTGCGTGATAAATTACGGCCATTCTTTTCTTTCCTTTGAAAAACATGTATACTTATTCATTAAGTAGCAGTAAATTGGCCAATATTTAAGCACATAAAGTTTTTACATCGTAAGTGGATGCTCCTACTATGTTGTGCCCATTGAGGCTGATGTATCCGATCTCGTGTACTCTTCTAATATTAATGACCTCTTTTTTTGCATCAGTCCTCTAATATATGGTGTATAATATAATGGTGGCAGCACCTTACCTGCATATACAGTTTATAAACAGAGAAACATTGTAAACATTGGCAATTTGAAAAGAGTGGCCACGAGTTTTTATTGCCTGTTCTTTTCTCGGGCTTTACCTATTGTTTGCGAACAGGCATTACCAGTAAATGTAGAATCGACTTTTCACAAGTGTAGTATTTTGCTTCCTAAGTGAATAAATGATTTTTATTATTATTATTATTAAAGTGAAGTATCAGCGAATGGCGATCGCAGCGACATGCGATACAATCGGAACTAAAGCTGTCTCAGGCATGTTTGTTTATTACAATGTCATCAATGTTTTTTATGACATTATCTACCTTTTTTTATACAGACTCAATTCCCGGTCCAGACAGGCAATAATTTAAAAATCATTGAATACAGTTCGAATTATTTTTAAAACCAAAATGAAGTCTTCCTTCAGTAAAATGTTCTGTCTACAAATATTTAAGTTACTTTTCCTCCAAGTGGTATAGTTTTGGGACATCTGTATACTACGGGTCTTAATCGCGCTTCATGGAGGCGACGCTAAACTGCTGCTGTCTACCCGTAACCACGGGTGTTGCGATATGTTCGAAACATCGGGCAATAAAAGGGATAAAATATTCACGCGATTGAGACCTGTAGTATATACAATTTTATAATACATAGGTACGTACTTAATTACTTCTCAACAGTCAGTACTAAAATAATGTTATTATTATGTAATTAACATCCGGTACAACGTGAGTTAAACCAGTTTCGTGTTAATGACAGCTTGTTTAAAAAATAAGTGATACATCATACAACTAACTGTATTGTAATAGGTCACTAGTGTGTTGAGTAAATAAATAAAAAAACAATATGATATCTTGTGTATACTTATGTAACGTTACAAGGGATGTTATTGCTACTTTTTGCACCAAGTAAGTACACTTCTGGATTCTTAAATCATACTATTTTGTATTTTTGTATAAGTTTTTTTTAGCCCCCGATGCAAAAAAAGGAGAGTTTAATTTATCATGTAGATCTGTGTATACAGATCAACATTATTAATCCGTTTGGGCGCTAAGATCATACCATAGTTGCGCCCAAACAGATAGATAGATTTGTATGTCGTTTTGTTATGGACGTGGAAACGTCTTATAAATCGATGACCAGCTGCACTCATGAAAAAGTGTGACGTCACCGCTCACGCTATGTACTCGTTGCTAAGCAACGCGAATAGCGATTCCACCTGCTGATGGGTTGAAGTATTGTGGCTGTCGTCGGGCCAATGCGTTCGGGTCCACTAAAGCTGTCACAAGGCAAGGTTGTTTCTTACAATGTCATCAATGTTTTGGCGACTGCAGCGACGATTGGAAAACAAGGGTGTCACAAGGACGGTTGTTTATTCAATGTCATCAATGTTTTCTTATGACGTTATTGCGTAAAATTATCGTCCGCAAACCGACTTTACAGACAACCATTTTTTTTTTAAATCGAAATCTAATCGGCTGTATTCAAGATAATTTGCATTTTTGTTTCACCTCTCTTTTTAATGTTACATGTATTATAACATATCTATTTCACATTTTCGTGAATCCAAATGTGGTGACAAAGTTATCTCTTGATGAATATCCAGCGGACAATCAGACTCTTTAAATTGATACTTCGTTTGTTAAATTGTGTTTAGTAATTTAGAAGTTATGTAGGAATAGATGAAAATACAAACGTGGGGGTTAAATCATGTACCCTCCTTTTGGCTTCGTCGTAGTCGGGTAAAAAATAAAGTTGGTACGATTTAGAAATCCAGAACTGTACTTCACTTCGGTTATTTTTTTAAAATATGATCTGTTATTGTTTTGATATAGGTTAATGGAACGGGTTTCCACGGAAGGTTGGCGTGAAGCAGGCGCAGCTTTTGTGGCTTGCGTCACTCGATTGTTGGAGAGATTGCTTGACTACAGAGCTGTCATGCAAGGGGCTGAACATAGGGACAAGAGGATGGCGGCTACTGTTAACTTACTTGTGAGTACTAGAGGCAAAGGTTTAACCATAGACTTAGAGACTGGACTACATCTTAGTTTTCAGGTGTGAAATAAATACAGACTGCAAAGCGTGAGAGAAAGAGACAAAATAATTGTGCGGTTAGTAGTCTCTTTCTAAAAATCTGATTGGTCTACGTCACATTATGTCTATGTCATCTTGCGGGACACAGGTCTCTGTACCTACCTGTGGAGGGCAAGCTGTTACTTGCCTTCAACACAAAGGTGGGACTCCCCTCAGGCGAGGTGATCAGCTCGTTGGAAACTTGTGTATATAGGTGTAAGAAGTTTAATATGACGATTCAGAATTTGAACGAGCTTGTGTTGTGCTAATACTAACTAGAATACAATGCTAAGTCATTTTTATGTTACGTAGAAGCTCTGTGCTTTCTGGAGATCACATACAAAATTGGAAAGGTTAAAACTTGATCCATAGGTTTTTTCCAATGCTAATCACTTAACTGTGGTTCTACAGAGTGTCGACTACAAATTGCCAAACTGTGGCTTATTTATCTTAAGATATTTTACTATCTTTTCCCTATAAGCTTGAGAAATATACCTAAAGGAGTAAAATGGAATTCAGAGTAGCATTTGACGCCTCCTATTAAAGTTGAACATTTTCTTTTTTTTAGAATTTCTACAAAAATGAGATTGACCGTAAAGAGATGTATTTGAGATATGTGTACAAACTGCACGATTTACACATTGCGTCCGATAACTTTATAGAAGCTGGCTGCACTCTATTGGTAAGTATATAATGTTAATGTAAAATCGTAATGTAGATTTCATATTTCAAGTTAACAACTAATTGATTAAATTTGTAGTTATATGCGGAAACACTAAGTTGGGAGAGTGACCAAGTCGGCGTAGACCAAGAACATCCAGAGACACCGGAATGGAAACGCAAAGAGGCGCTTTACAATCAAGTGCTGCAATATTTCGACCGCGGGAAGGTATGTCTTAGAACTAAACGCAAAACTGAATTAAACAAAAACGTAAGACAAAACTCGACTGTACACCTGCCACATGGGCATGTGATGAAATCTGTCAATCTGTTTGAGTTGTAGAGCATGTCAAGGGAATGGCTATGATGGAACATACGCTTTAAAAACACTCTTGGTGCAATCGGATCAAAACATATATTGTTTTATGATATTGTGTGAAATATTGGCATCGCCATAGTACAAATTAATAATATCCACAATCGGTTGGGAGAAAGAAATTAGAAGATTATCAAATATAAACAATTTGCACTGTTGGTTTCATTACCGCGTAGTCTTCTTATTTCTAACTAGCTAAAACAACAACAAGATCAAACACAAACAGTACCAAAGTATTTGTATCCTACATACATTAGGCAGAAATGCAAGAAAGATAGTGGAGAAGCGACACGTTGCTGACTGTTAATTTATTGTATTGTATTTTTAGAAAATAGGTTAAGTTTTATTGTCTATTTATTAAATTTTATTACTTTACTGTTTGGTTTATAAATAGAATTTGGTAAATTTTATAGTTCACACTCGTGTATGTTATATTGTGCTTGCCATAGTTCTAGGATTTTTAAATAATCTTAGGACATAACTCAAATCTTTTTTCAATCCTCATATTTCTTCGTATTCAGCAGAATCATAACAAAACATATTTGTATAAAGAAAGTTCCAGGCAAACCATTTTTCCCCGACTGCGCAAAAATTATGTTACGTTATGTTTTTCGAGTGTATGTATGTATATTTCTTTAACACGCCCTGGAGCCTAAACGGCTTGATGGATTTTAGCTTGAGAGGTGTCTTTTGGTTCGTCTTAGTTGCGAGAGTGACATTGGGTACTATAAATTTAAAAAAAAAAAAATTTAATTCTTAATTTTACAAAAAAATCTTAATTTTAATAATGGAATAAGAAATTCTAAAAAAACAACGTACATAAATCATAAAAATAATGTAAAAATGCAAAAAAACGGAACGAATGTGGAGCAGGCGAGTTTTTTTTAAATATTATTTTTTAATTTCCAGTGCTGGGAAAAAGGTCTACCATTACTTCGTGAATTGGCGACTCTGTACGAAGTCAAGTTGTGCGACTACCCGCGTCTGGCTCACTGCCTGCGCACGCACGCGACGTTCCTCGACTCTGTCATGGAACAACTCAGACCTGAGCCAGAGTACTTTAGGGTCGGCTTCTTCGGGAAAGGATGTCCATTGTTTGTTAGGGTAAGTTACCTTTTTTATTTTACTACGATGAGATGAGCAAGTCGTACGCCTGAGGGGCGCCTGGGACTTATATATTTTTTATATAAGTCAATAAAAATGTGCGTGAAACGAAACGCACTTACTTTCATTTGACGTTAAACATTAATAATAAATGCCGCATTATTTTATAAGGGCCTAGTTTGTTAATTTTATTAGAAGAAATTATAATTTTGTTTTTTTATAAAGATTTAAGTAAAGATTTAAAATAAAAGGTTGATTTTGATATGTTTTACTATCTTTTTGCTACCACTTTCTATTACCAATACAACCCCGGGATCCCGGTATTAACTGTTGATAATCCCGAATCCCGGGACTAGAAAAATGGACCGGGATCGAATCCTCTAATTGTGAGCAAAGATATGATTGTCACCGCACCACGCTCCTCATTTGTGATATTAGTTCATAAGTCTCATTTGCCCAATAATTAAATTGCCTACAGTGCCCTTGAACCGAAACATAGTGATGTGTTAACATCACTATTTCACGGAAGAATAACTAACATTGTTATGGTAAGACAAGGCGGCCTATGGCTTAGACCTACCACAGGGTAACAACTTACTTTTTATTGATAGCTACCTGCGACTTTGTGTGCCGATACTTGGGCAGTTTAAAATAGCCTAAGTAACATCTTATAGCTTTTACTATTTGAGTAAGTAGAAATCAAGTTATTGTAATGTATCAAAGTCAACTTGCTAGGCAAATTGTTCTACCTTCATTATATCGAATGGTTAACAAATCATACACTCCATGCTTCCAGCGTTCAAAATGAATGGTTGTATTTAAAACATTTAATATAGATCTATAATAAAAGATGGGTATATATAATAATAATAATAATATATTGGGACAACTCACGCAACGCTATCTGATCCCAAACTAAGCAGAGCTTGTAATATGGAAACCAGACAACTGAGACCATTATTATTTTAAGGTCATTTTTGTATTAACAGAACAAACAGTTCGTATACCGAGGGCACGACTACGAGCGTATCGGAGCGTTCACACAACGGCTGCAAGCGGAATATGTAGCGGCACACATACTCATGCGCAATACTCCACCTGACGACTCTATTATCTCGAACGACGGACAATGTAAGTACGGAAATGTTGGTCAACTGACATTTATTTACTGAAACTCGGCCACGATTCTCTGTGGCTTTTAAAGCCAGGAACACTCGCCGGCCTTCCCAGAACATTCTGCTAAAGTTTCATCACAATCTGATCAATTGTTTCGAAACGCATAGAGGACATACAGACTAACATTGATTTTTATAAATATAGATTCGTTGTTGCTAACATTATACTTAAATATTTTGAGCAGTGGTAACGCCCTGGTTGCATCAGCAGAAGATTGCTTTGGCAATAACTCAATGACGGTATATCCGATCATGTCCAACATATTTTTAGTTTAAAATACTTATTATTTTTTTTGGCCACACGCAACTTTCGGAGCGATTATTTCCAAAAATATTCACTTAGTCAAAAAAGTTTATTTTAGAAACCTTAAAATGTTTTTGAAAGAACTGTCGAATGTTGTGACTCGTTGATTGCTGAAAAAAAAAAAATTTAGCTATCAAACTACAGTGAAATTAGTCTCGAGAAATTTTTGCATATGTAGTGGTGTGTATGTTACTTAGATATTAGAGCGCGTTTCCACTATATCGTTCTGGCCCTTACAAAAATGTTTCAATATCCTAACATTACTATTTAATTTAATACTTATCCCTAGCAACACTCTGATTTTTGTTTTCAATAAAAACAAGTTTTTATTTTAAAGAAAAAGGTTTTGACTTTATTAAAAAAAATATGTCATTCAATTTCACGTCCTTGAGCAAACGACAAGGCGACTACCGTGAAACAATAAAATATCGTGTCGTTCTTTAGATGATAGTAGTTTAGCTATAGGTAAAAAGTTTTGACCATAATAATTACGAAACAAAACAAATAAATAAATCGTCACTTGATAGTGGAAAGTGGAAACACGCACAAAACCAGAATAAACCAGTTTACTCTGTCCGCAGGTGCCACGTGCAGTCTGACGTCAGTCGCTTGATACCGTTAGAACATAAAGCACGCATTTCATTAAAAAATTATAATTATTAGATACGTAGTAGTTTCATTGTGAAATTTTGTATTTGTTGATTGTTGTTATTGTTTGTTATTATTGTTAAAATATTTGTTGAAGTGTTTAATTTCAAGTGTGTAAGTGTTGTAACTTTATATTGATAATTCAAAATGGCTCCAGTGTTAAAACATGGTCGAGGCAAGCCTTTGACTTCTCAAACTAAGGAAGTTTTGTACTGTTTGTACAAATATTTCGAAAATGAGTGTAATAACAACCCGAGCAGTATTATGACCCCCACTCAATTAGTTGCTAAATCAACAGGAATTTCAATAGCATCCGTCAGAAAGGTAGTATCAGAAAGCAAATGTCGTCCTTCAGATCAGGAAGTAACATTTAAATCTCCTAAAAAGAAACCGAATCGTAAACCTACAATAGTAATCGATAACTTTGATCAGCAAGTTATCAGAAGAACAATTCATGACTTCCACATCACAAATAAAGAAGTTCCCACTTTAAAAACTTTGCACTCAAAATTGAAAGAAGATATCGATTATAAAGGTTGTGTCAGCACGTTACGAAAACACGTCATGTCATTAGGTTTTAATTGGAAGCAAACAGAAGATAACCGGAAACTTCTTATGGAAAAACACGAATTTAGATACTTGCGAATTAATTATTTGATGAAAATTGCTGAATATCGTGAACAACGCCGACCAATTGTTTACACCGACGAAACATATATACATACATCACATACCCTCTCGAAATCTTGGTCAGATGGAAGCACTTCAGGTTTGAAGCAACATATATCGAAAGGCAACCGCTTAATCATTGTTCATGCCGGTGGTATCGATGGCTTTATACCAAATGCATTGCTTATGTTTAAAGCCGACCAAAAAAGTGGAGATTACCACAACAATATGAACTATGACAACTATTCAAGGTGGATTCAAACTCAATTAATACCCAACTTACAACCAAATAGTGTTGTTGTTGTTGACAACGCACCATATCATAACTCAATACAAAATCCTGCACCGAATAGTAATTCTAGAAAACAGCAAATGATAGACTGGCTGACATTTCGAAACATTGAGCATTCATCCACGTTGCTTAAGCCTCAATTATATGAACTGATTCTGCAAAACAAGGCGAGATTTATAGAGTACAAGATAGACGAAATATTACGACAGCACGGTCATACTGTGCTGCGTTTACCACCATACCATCCGGAGTTTAATCCTATAGAAAATATATGGGGGATAGTGAAAACATATGTCGCAAAAAAGAATGTCGCAATGAATATGAAGGTTATAATGTCATTAGCTGAAGAAAAAATGAACGCCATAACTGTAGAGGAATGGAGAAAAGTTTGTTTGCATGCTATTGAGGAGGAAAGCAAATATCAGGGTAGAGACGCAGCTTTAGACACAATATCAGAACGAATCATAATTAATTTAAATAATTCATCTGATGAAAGCGAGGATGGGGATGATTGTGATATGCCTGGGGTTGATGAATTATTAGAATAAAACATTTATGGCCGGAGAACACCTAATTCATACACGTCTTCACTGAAGTGAAAACCGGCATTCAATGCTTGTAATGTTTGGAACTGGCTTGTCTGCCTCATACAGTTCCATAGATTACAATGCGGTGGATACACATTTTCACGACCGTATTAGTACGTAGTGCGTATGCGTAGACGTGCACGCATTTGGTGTGCTCCAGCCACAAACGTATATTACCTTTAAAACAATAAAAACTAAAAATAAAATGTTGTTTTTTTTATTTGCTGTGACCATACACTACTACAAACGCAAAAATTTCTTCAAGCTAATTTACCTGTAAGTAGCGGCCACTATAAGACATCTTTTGTTTTTATCTCAATATCATAAATATTCATTGGGTAGTCTTTGAGTAAAATGCCTGTAACATACAAACGGACGAACAGACAGACAGATATTATTATGACGAAACTATAATGGTTCCGTTTTTGCCATTTTGGCTATGGAACCCTAAAAAGTAATGCGTATCCCTATTTTCTTATGGCATCAATAAGATATGTCCCATAGAAATTTGTATCTTAGCTACTACTGAATGCTGTAGTCATCATTTAGTTTTGTAACATATGATTTTCAAAATGTGGGTTCAATTTTGATGCCCGTTCCACATAGGGGGTCGTTTTCTTAGACTTTAGACCCCCCCCCCCCCGCCTTTCCCAACATCACGTGTATTTTTCTGGTACAAAAAATATCCCAATAATTTTGACACGACAGTGAGACTCACAGTTTGAGGTTGATTTAACGCCGGTCAAGTCTGAAAAGTTACAAGCCGAAAACATACACAACATTTTATCTGTTAGTGTACTGTATTCTAATCTTACAGACATACAAATCTGCAACGTAAAACCAGTAGCATCTCGACGCGTATGGCCGTCGGGAACTCCTGAACAAGTGAAGCGTTTCTACGCTTGTAATGAGGTTGATACTTTCTTGTGTGACCGACCATTACACAAACCACCCATCGATAAGGATAATGAATTCAAGGTACTTATATCACCTGTTATTTTTATTAAACAGACGAGAAGAGACTTTAATTAAACAGAGAGGGAGAGAGAGAGAGAGAGAGAAGATCTGCGTTTGATAAATAATTATACTAAATTAATTATGTTCCTATTTGCAGAGTTTATGGATTGAAAGAACAACGTTAGTAACAGAAAATGCTTTACCTGGTATACTGCGGTGGTCCGAGGTTATATCGAGATCTGTAGAAGAAATACCGCCCGTCGAAGTAAGTCAATTTAGAATAATAGAGAAGATTGTCAAATTAAATGCGTTTTTTTTATAAAATGTCAAACTATATTTTCCATTTAGTTTAATATGAAATATAAATTTATGACGTTATAATTTTCTGTGACCAAATTGTTCACTTGTAGTTTTTGTTTAGATGATTATAAATTATTGGAGGAGTCCCTGACTCAGTGACGACCGACCAGATCGAGATATCTGTTACTGGCTTCGATTAATGCAAACAGCTTAGGCTGGCTGCATAACAGATATTTTCTTTGTAATTTAACAAAAGCTGTTGAGTTTCCTTATTGTGGTGGCCGTTTCCGAAGAATGACAAACCCCTCCGTCCCTCGGAGAGCACGTTAAGCTGTTGGTCTTGCCAATCTCTGTCCGGTCGTGTCGGATTTCTGTCCCATCGGGCTAGGAGAGTGATTGAATAGAGAGATCACTTGTGTCTGCGCACATAATTGTGTACTATTATATCTCCTGCGTAGTTGGCTATTAGACACCGTAGCCGACATCGGTTTAGATAGGAAATCATTATTATTATAAACTAGCCCTTTCGCCCGCGGCTCCGCCCGCATGGATGTCGGTTATCGCGATAAAAACTATCCTGTCATGTCATGTCAAATTTCATCTAAATCGGTTTAGCTGTTTGAGCGTGAAAGCGTAACAGACAGACAGTGTTACTTTAACATTTATAATATTAGTATGGATTAGTACGGATTATTTAACACATTGCATCTGCCAGGTTATTTTCTCCGGCTTTACCTATTTTTTGCGAACTTGGCATTACATGTACAGTCGGCCAAAAATATGGTCTATCACTCTACGGTTGAAATTAATTGGTACGCCATAAACAACAGGTTTGATTTTCCTTTGCATTCATATTCTGACAGTTACTATATTTAACCTTATCGCTATAATGGTTACAAAGGAACCTTTGTCAAAACTGATAAACCATTATCTTGGCCGACTGTACATGTAGAATCCCGACGTATCACAAGAGTTGTTTTGCATCCTCAGTGAATAAAGAAATTTGAATTTTTTGAATTGCATTGTAGTTGCTTCTTTTTTTTAATCATTTCAAGACGTATCATTGTTTGATAACTGTAATATATGTTTTGTCATTATCTATCCAACAGTTCGCACGAGCGATTTTTTTACGCGCGTTTAAAATCCCGCGACCGGGTCTCTTGATTATGTGATCTATTCCCAACCCCCAGCGTTGAAAATACAACACTGCGCGTTAAAAATACGTCGCGTTGCCGTGTGAACGTGTACCTAGGAATGCATTTGTTCTATTTGTGCGAATGAGAATGGGGGCTCACTACACCTAATAATCAAAAAGTTTTAGTTAGGTACATACTACAATATTTCATCCATACATTTGTTTTCAGTACGCATGTGAAACAATGGAATCAACGGAACGCGAACTCCGCAACCTTATCTCTCAATACACAGCAGACCCTACGTTAAACATCAATCCATTCTCAATGCGATTACAAGGAACTATAGACGCTAACGTACAAGGCGGAATAACGAAGTACGAGCAAGCGTTTTTGACGTCGGAGTTTTGTAGTCGGGCGACGCAACGTGAGGCGGTTGCGGCGGGGAGGTTGCGGAGGTTGGTTGCGGCGCAGTGTGCGGTTGTGGACGCGGGGTTACAGCTGCATGCTAGGCTCGCGCCTGATGAGGTCAAGCCGCTACATAGGTTTGTAATCTTCTATTTTCTAATATAAAAATCTCGTGTCACGGTGTTTGTGGTCGTACTCCTAAACAATACGATTACGAAGGGTCAGCTAGTTGTTCTTTAGTTACCCACATATTATAAAGACGTTATCCGATTCTGACGCACGAAGGTATATCTGGAGGAGTTTATTATTTTGTTTTAAAAGATTCTTGCAATATGGAATCATGAGTCCCACATTACTAGCAATCCTTAACCCTTAACCCCTTCCAACTAAGATTAATTCCTTGTGTTAGGAGTGGGTTTACGTCGGTAGTATATTGGGTAGGATTCGAACCCGCGACCTCACGATTGCTACCTTTCAATGCCTAAACCATTAGTTTGTTACCTTTAATTAAGATTATTTATTATTATTTTAAATAAACTGGTACTTTAAATATGTCTCGTGCATCAAGGATTCGAACCCGTCAAATATATAAAACACATGTAGTACTACGATATTTATCAACTTAATACAAAAAAATGAAATAAGCCGTTAAACTAAAACACTGGTCCCTCTACCGTTGCAACTCTATTCATGGTAACTGATTTATTTTTCAGACGTCTCGTTGAGCGATTCAATCAACTCCGTCAAAACTTGGGACCAGGTTTGGCTCGAGCCCGGCGACAGTTATCTGAAAGCATTGTCAAGTAAGTATTCATCTAATTTATACATTAGGACGAAAATACACAAACACATTTTGTTTACAAGGATCTACCTACTATAATACGTTTCTTGAGATAGAAAATAGTTGTTAGTTGCTTGCTACTCACAGGTGGCCATGCGCCTTCGGGTGTGGTTCCAAAGACGCCGAACGAGGTGGAGTGGAGACCATGAATTCACCAATGACAGAGCCCGAAATAATCGTGGGTACGATTTAGAGCACTGTGATTGGTCAATAGGGTACTTTCGGCAGTGCACAACCAATTATAAAACTAAAATTATGTAGAAATAGACATAGATATTCTGATTTCTAATCATAAATTAGCATGATTGTTTTAGTAAATTAAAAAGTTGGTAATTTTGATCTGTATATCACGAGCCGCCATCGTGTGACGTAATATAAGCAAAACCCAACTCGCTGTCTTCCTGTCTTCGAAACTGTCATACTAACAGCGGCGGAAAAATGCGGATAGAAAGTAGCTCCTCCTAGTGTTGTCGGAATATATATATATAAATATATTTATATAATGGTTATGTTGCCGTATTGTCCACAACGTAGCGTTGTCTCGTGACAACGCTACTTTGTCACAAAATTGACCACCGCCAGAAAGATCTGGAGGAGATCAATTTTTTATCGTACATATACTTACGTCAATGTTTGACACCAACTAACGCCAATCTGATTGGTCCATGCCAATATGACGTTACAAACATGGCAAAAAGCGTTTTCACGCAAATATAAAAAAATATTTTTTTAATTTCATTTATAACAAGAAAGCATGTTTATTTTGTCAAAATATTGGTTTTTGTGGCTTTTTTGTAGAAAAGCCAACATTTTAAACTGAGTAGAATACCATATGGACAGTTCGCTTTGCTTCACTCCGCCCATCCAAACGAAAACGTACAGTTCCTGGCACATTATTTATTTATTTAAGGATTTCCAACAAAAGAATATACAGTGTCTTACATTACAATTAAACATTATGTCATAAGCGTGTATAGTCCTTAACTTATAGGAAACCACAACATGCAACATTATTAGACAACAGCTTTAGAATAAAATATTAAGTATTGAAAACATAAACATAAACTGAGTGAAATGATAATAGCTAAAATTAGAATAAAATTATATAAAATAAGTGATTATTAAGAATGCAAAAATTAAAATACTAGGATAACAATTTGTAAAGACATTTTTTGAAGTGTGTTAAATTGTTACTTATGTCTAGGTCAACAGAGAGTGCATTGTATTGCCTACAGAGCCTGGATGTAGCTGTGTAGTGTACGAGATTTGTTCTTGAGCCAGGAGTATGAAAGAGCTTGTATTTCTTAGGTCTTGGAATGCGAGTCGGAATATTAATTGTGAATCGATTTAATAGTGATTTGCAGTCAGTTATTCCATTTAATAACTTGTGTAGAAAAATTACGTCAGTAATTTTACGGCGATTAGATAGGGTATTCATGCGGAAATGCTTCAGACGGTCCTCATAATTTGTGTGTTTATGCAGTGAATGCTCCCGGTAAGCTAGATGGTAGATTACCTAATTGTCATGTATCTACAGTAATTGGCATTGTTGTATCATTTCGATTTACTGGCATGCATCTTGTATACACGTTATTTGTTCATTTAACAGATATGTGTATCTCTGCCCACTATAGAAGGAAAAATCTTTCTTTTCATCTTTACTAATATTATAAAGCTGAAGAGTTTTGTTTGAACGCGATAATCTCAGGAACTATTGGTCAAAATAGAAAAAATATTTTACTGTTTGATAGCCTATTTATCAAGAAACATACAGCATTAATAACATCAAGCTACGATCAATAGGAACAGACTAGCAATAAAAGATGTTGCAAAACAGGGAAAATTTACGTAGAAAAGTTGAGCGTGCCAGCTAGTTTTACATAAAAATAACTAAATATGTTATGATTGAATTTTCAGCACTCCACTACCTCCTGTCCCAGCTTTAGATAAGCGATCTCAAAGTATTCAACAAAGTGATAACTATTATGATGATGGACACCTTTACGATAAACCGGTAAGTTATTAGCAGATCTCTTTGAATTTTAAAACAAAACAAAAACAAAGAGGGCAGGAATAAAGAGAAACATGTTATAAATGGGATAAGTCGCACAAGTATACAGCTGTAATTGTTTTTAAATTTTCGCGATGTTTACATATATTAGATTATTATCGGGACTTAATCGCGTGAAATATTAAAAGATTAAAACCCGACGATTCGAATGAATTGTACCGATCAGTCGACCCGTGACCACGATCGAAACGTCGGGTAAATAAAAGGTTCATACCTTTAAATATTTCACGCGATTAAGTCCCGATAATATTGTAATATATACTGCTGGAAGGTGTAAATAACATTTAAAAAATCCTCCAAAGTTTTTTTTTTTTTTACTTTGTTGGTACTGTAGCACCCCCTTAATTTAACGAGGGACATTTATTTATACACAGAGATGTTCCTCCTTGTATCTACCCTCCATACTTACAATTGTTTGCTCTAAAGTAGTCCAGCGCATCTATGAAACACGATTGAATAATAACGATTGAACGAAACGAAATTGTATAATAACGCCATCTATTGTAAACTTTCAGCAATCAGTAGAAGACCCGATGGATCAACAAAGTATAATGTCGAGCAGTTTACCAATCGACAACCGAGATTGTCCCGATGATAATTCTATGATAAAGTCAGCGCCACCGTTACCTATTAGACCAAAGTCTGGCGACCCTAGGAGTCCTACAAGACCGCCATTAGATAAATATAGGTAAGTTTGTCTCTAAACTTGTCATAGTAGTCATGTCATTCTTTGCTCGCCAAAATGCTAGATGATATTAGTGACATACTACGCGTTTCAAATGAGTTGATGACTGTCATGATGACATTTTGATTCGCATTACGACTACAACTTCATTGTATGTAAAGTCAGCAATAAAATTATTCGTAAAAAGGTGTCATTACTATTACACAGAAGTTACCTATCTACAATAATGAACTATACATAAGCACTGTATTTTACTATTTATTATTACAGATAAGTTTCTGACTGAAAGACTTAGACTACCTCTGTGGCGCGGTGGGAGTGTGTCCGACTGCTACGCAAGAGGTCGTGGGTTCGATTCCCACACGGGACACCACTTTGTGTGATCCACAAATTGTTGTCCCGATTCTGGGTGTACTTTGTGTCCGTGACTTGTATATTTGTAAAGTCCCCCGCGACACAGGGCTTGTACCTTAGTGCGGGAGTAGTCCTTTTAAAGATCACAGTGGTCACAAAAGTGTAGCATATTCTTATATTTTACCTATTTACTTATTTATGTTAGGTGTTTATTAAATGATAAAGAATACTAATAATATTATAATAAAGAAAAATGTTAGGACATACTTCAAAGAAAATAAATATTATGTCCGTTCCATTACCATACACATACATACTTTACCCGACTTGGGAGTTTTTGTTGCTAGCGGTACAATTTTGACAAGTACAGAGTGAAGTTGTCGCGGCCGCGATTATCTTCTCATTTGAAACGCATAGTAAATAAATTTATTTTACCTTCATAAGAGGTTATTGTAACCAATTCTACCTGTATTATACCTACTAAGAGAATAGGCAATAGGAATAGGGTGAATTTCACCGGTGGTAGGTCTAATCTAAGCCATGTAAGCCGTCTTTGTGGGTACCACAACAGTGTCAGTTATTCTTAAGTGAAATAGTAATGTTAACGCATCACTGTGTTTCAGTTGAAGGGCACTGTAGCCAGTGTAATTACTGGGCTAATGAAACTTATTTTTTATTTTTACCTTTCATTTCCTTAATAACAGAATTTAAAATTTAAAAGAGGAATCATACATCAATATTAAATTATTCATTAATTTATACATAATACATTAAAATTAGGTATACGTTAATATTATTACTTTAAAGGTAGCATCTAGGTACCACAGCTTGGCTTATTTTGATCGTATAGCAACTATGTTCCGACCAAAGAGCTAAGTATCCGATATCCCTTCTTACTAATTTTCTTCCCGCATAAGCTGTCGAGTCATAATGATTACCGTCGGCCACCCGCCGGTCAGTGGGACCCGAACCCAGGAATATGGGAGGCTGTCGGGCTAACCGGTGAAAATCCCGCATTCTGCTGCCGTGCCAGGAGGGAGACCGGAGTGGATCCCGTTAGTTGTTTGCACCGAGTTGGGGGCCAGTTGGCACCGGGGGCCCTTCCGTCCCCGCGTCAGCCCTTCACACAACTGGCGGACCAGCCGGGACATACGCTCCGTCCCCTTACCTGAGTATCACTGTGGCCCCATACCTCATATAACCTCTTTCCGATATGTCTTTCTCTAAAATCATGCCATACAACAAAAAAAGACAAGGCTTAAATCGGCGGACAACCAATTTTTGTAATGTCTGGGGTCTTCATAGCAACCGTACACCACCACCTTGAGATGACGCAGCCTGCCTTGCTGTTTTTAACGGAGACCCCGATATGTGTCCGAATGATGACTGAGCAGATATTCCTTCGGAAAGCCGGAGTGTGCGTGTTCATATGGGGCGATATCTGCTGTCGCCGTCTTCGGAGCCTCGAACATGGGGATCTGTCTATTTTATGGCTTCACGTAGATTCGGTAAGTCTCCCTTACCGAATCTACGCGTGCTACTACTCTACAAATCTCCTAGCAGTGATTCGGGGTCAACTCTAACTTTTGAGAACGTCCAAACGGGGATTGACCAAATGTTGGAGCAGTGCCCGTCCGCAGAGGTGGTGGTCCTCGGTGATTTTGAAAGTGGTTGACATCGAAGACTACCGATCCCTCAGGTAGGACTGCTTTCAATATAGCCTCGGCCTATGATCTCTCACAACTAGTAATACAGCCCACTCGTATTCCAGACGTTGAGAGCCACATGGCCTCCTTGTGTGGATCTTCTGCTGACAACACATCCACGCGGATATATGGTGGTGGTCCATGCTCCACATGGATCGTCTGAACACTACTTTATCCGCAGCAAAGCCCCCATTGCGCGACTGCGACCGTCCGCTCTCCAGCGAATGGTTCCCACAGAATCTGGCGATATGAGTCAGCAGATTGGGATGGACTCCGCGAATTTTTTGCGTCCCACCCTTGGAGGTAGCTATGCTTCTCCACAGAGGATCCCGACGGTGCTTCAGAGAATGGAACTATTCATTCCCAATGCCCGAATTCTCGTTGGCGGTCGGAGTCGCCCCTGGTTGAACCAGGTTTGTCAAGTAACCGTGCGCCTGAAATAGTTTGAGTACTTAGTCTAGAACAATGCCAGGAAACGTAAGGATCTGAACCTGAATATTGAAAAACGTAAGTTCAACGCCGCCTCCAGAACCAACAAGGCTATCTCTGTAGCAAAGGCAGATCAGATTGCCAGAATTGGCGAGCGAGTTCGAAGGCATCCCTCTGGGAGTCGTTCTGCCCCTTGCCAAGGCTGCGCAAGATAACTTCTGCCAGGCCAACCTGCCACCACTGCGCAACTCCGATGGCAGTCTGGCCCACAGTGCTAAGGAGAAGCCTCTAACTCTCCTTGGATGATAGAGGAACCACACCACCTTCCACCCCAAGGTGTAAGAGTTCCATGCCAGAAATACGTATCACGCAACGTGTGGATAGGCAGGAGCTTAGGCTCCTTGATAACCAGAAATCGAATCGGGCCAGACGGCATCCCTGCAGTGGTACTTAAGACTTGCACCCCTGAATTGATTCCCGTCCTGTTGCGCCTAAACGAAAATGTGGCGACTTCAAACGAAGATGGAACTCTTTCAATTTTACATGAGAGACGGTTGGTCTCTCATGTAAAATTGAAAGAGTTCCATCTTCGTTTGAAGTCGCCACATCTTCGTTTGAAGTCGCCAATGTCTACCCTATTCCCAAAAAGGGTGACCGGCCGGACCCGTCAAACTACAGGCCGATAGCGATAACAGTCAAGGTCATGGAGAAAGTTCTCAACACCAGACTCTTGCGGTATCTTGAGGAGCACCAGCTGATAAGCGACTGCCGGGTGGTCTCCAAATGGGGTTATAGAAACCTAGTTAGATTCAACCCCCACAAAGACACAATTATACGCGTTCACTGCGATCCATTTGCCCTAGTATCACAGTTCCAACGAGTTACACTCCGAGTCTCCGAGAGGTGTAGAAAGGGGGGGGGGGGCTGGCTCGTCTGCCTACCATAGGCAATAAAATTGTTATTTTTTGTGTGTTCTTAATATTTGTAAAAAACTAACTTGGTTTTTCTTTCTATGATATATGGAGATAACGATAAATTGCTTGTAATAATATGATTGTTTGTCTACAGGGACTCCATCGACGGTGAGCTGATAGAGTCGTGTCGTCACAGCCGCGCGTCGTGGAGCGAACCCGGAGACGCTCCGCCCTTACCTCCACGCGTCTCTGGTGAGTACCTATCTGTTTCTTTGCAGTTTTAAGTATGGCGCATTGCGATTCCAATTTATAATGAGATTTTTCGAGATTTTACATCAAATTAAATAAATAAATGACTTCGATCGATTCAAAATCTCCTTTTATATTGATACCAAAGATCGCAATAGCAATCAGCCACAGACAATTAGTTCATACATTTTTCACATCATTCAAAAATAACTTTCCGTTTTTTACCAATTTCATTGTAAGTGTAGGGGCCACATACATACATACATCTATATATATCAACTACAACTACTTACATACATATATACATATAGAATATATAGATATTACACAAAACACATAAATATAAATTATATATGTAATTTCCAATTTATATATTATATACATACATGTTGATAAACTTTCGCGATTTGTACACATTACTAAAATATATATATTACGGGTCTTAATCGCGTGAATAATTTAAGGTAAAATACCTTGTTTATTGCCCGACGTTTCGACCGTATTGCAACGGCCGTGGTCACGGGAAGACTCAGACAGTCTTCCCGTGACCACGGCCGTTGCAATACGGTCGAAACGTCGGGCAATAAACAAGGTATTTTACCTTAAATTATTCACGCGATTAAGACCCGTAATATATATATTTTAGTAATATATACATACATACATACATACATATCAACCCATATAATGGCCCACTGCTGGGCACGGGTCTCCCGAGTAGAACCTACTGGTATGTAGATCCTGAGGGTAATTGCCATAATCGCCACGCTTGGCGAGCGGGTTGGCGATCGCAGTAAGGCTTTAAGTACGCAGAGGACGCTGCTGCCCGTCCTCGGAGTGAAATCCCTGAGTCGCCTTGACGACACCCACGGGAAGAGATGGGGTGGTGCTATTCTTAAGCCGGCACCACACGGCATATATTATATAATTTATTATTTTATATCATATTTACATTTAATAATATACAAATATATTCCCATATCACATCAACATATTATTTTACCCAACTCCACACGATATAATAATACAGTACACTATAGTATCGTGCAATGGAAACGCGGACGCTCGGTCATCACTAAGGAATGAGTGAATGAATGAGGCGAATGCGCGAGTCACCTCAAAACTTCGGCTCGTGATATTCGTGTCGCCGTCGCTGACTGCTTGCTTTAGTCCATGCTTTATTTTATGTTAATCGTGCTATATTTCGTTTCCATATCTTATTACTAGTGATAGTAATAAGATATGGAAACTTTCTCCTTCTACTTTTATCTTAAACATCTGTGCTTGTGCTTGTGAATAAACATTCTTTTGTCTATGTCAGAATCAAGTTTCAATTACCGGCCTACGGACTCATAAAGGTATTGTGCAAACAGAATAAATAAGTGTTGCACCCCCAACAGTATAAAAGTATAGTTTTTATTGAGAATAAAATATTTTGACGTTCTACGTAGCTAAATTAATTATATCTGTGGTTAACGATGTTGGTGGCACAATCATCTTTATCATGTACATATTACTAGGTATAACAACTGTATTGTGTCACTGTTTGTGAACCCAAATAAAGTAAAAAAAAAATAAAAAAAAAAAAAAAAATATTTATATTTTTTTTAACGTAAATTTCAAAATATAAGAATTTTCGGCCTGCAATTTACGAATATTAAAATAGATTCTTGTTAGAATCGGAACGTTATATATGTAGATAGTTGTCAGTTGGCTGTCATTAGTACTAAAAACATCTTTGACTAAAAATGTAAACGATAAATGAACTTAGATGCGAGTGTTCTTATTGGAAAGAAACAACATAAGTACTGAAGCTGCGCACAACGAACAAATGAAACAATTTTTATGAATATATTTATTATCAGATTATATTATAGTTCTTAATACATCTTCAATCTTCTACATAACTACATAGAATCATTATTTATTAGATCCCATAATTATATTATCCCTAAGAACAGAGTAAATTTTCGTGAGAATCTTATGTAGAACTATCTAAACTAAGTTATTAGTGTTCTGAATCTCTGCAACGGCTCCAACGATTTTCATGAAATTTAGTAGGTATGCAGGGGGTTTCGGGGGCGATAAATCGATTTAGAATCGAGCGAGGATTCATTTTCAGAAAACGATTTAAAAAAAAACAAGTTTCGTCAAGTCATCCAGGTACTAGATATGTATATACTTTAAGTGGAATGCATCAGTTTGTTTTACATAGAACATCAGTTAATAATACTATTTTCAAAGAAACATTCTGTGTCAAACTTAGTGTCCACACTTGTGAATTCTTTATTATGTAGTTTATTAATACTGGATCTACTTCATGCCGAGTCTGGTTGGCCCAAACACAGACCACTTAATTTTAGGACACGTCTGAGTTCTGTATGTTAATTCTCTCGACAATTCCATTTAACTGTGATGAAATTGTTTTGAAAACAAATATTATGCACCTATTATTATATCTTTGTCACACATTGCATGTCCCTTTTTTATATATTTTTTTCTTTTTCTTTTTAATGTCTGAAGAAAAAAGGAACTTATGCGGGACATGAACGACATAGGATTTTTGATTTGCATTTACGAACTCGGCTGTCAAAATTCAAAGAGCTTGTGTACTATGGCAACCAGATAACTAATAAACATTTTTAGTCTAAATTCATACATAATCATAGATAAATTACATCAAGGCACAATAAACTATCGTGCTCATCACACAAAGTGTTATCCTGGATAGGATCGAACCCACGACCTCCAGTTCAGCAGACAGGGTCACTAACCACTAGACCAATAGGCCAGTCAGTGAACATTCATCCGTACACTCATTCCAAAATATTAAACTTTGAGTAAAAAAACTTAAAAATAAATAAATATGTTGCCGCTCGCGTTGGCTGGCATGTTCAATTAGGTCTGCCCACTTGTGAACTGTAAACCTATTTACGGTCGGCATACAAAATTGTTCTACAAGATTTCGATTTCCACTATCAGGTGACAAACGATCATGGATAGAAGCGCCTCCAGCCATTCCACGTCGAGGCACGCGCTCTATCGACACTGCGGACGACGCCAGAGATTCTGGCGTTAGCGTCGACACACATGCTTACACCAATGCTGATGATCACAGGCACTTACATAAAGGTATATTTTTATATACCTTTTTAAGCACTCTTCTTTTGAACACTGCTTAAAAAACTCAGAGCAAACAGTTACAGTATCTACGAATGTTAGTAATTTATTGTTCTGTAAATATTTCAGTTTAAGATTCGATCGCTAACTGTTTATTGAAAAGTGATTTTTGTGATAAATGAAATACCTCAGATTAACAAAGTTATTATTAATATACTAATAACCTCCTCCTCGCTTCTTTGCATTAACCCAAATAACTTCGTAATATAATTTTTGATAAAAAATACAAATTATACCTTCACAACCTATACTTACTTTGGTCAAACAACTATTTACCACACATCTGAGAGACCCGGAGTAAAATCGATGTTTTTTTATCAGGTTTAGGGCCTAAACCTTGCAATAAAAAACAACAATTTTACTTCAGTAAAATAGTCTGTACGTAAACTCCAAAAACAAGTGGTAATATTGAATATTTTCTAAAAATTTATATTACAAAGTTATGAAGTTTCAGTATATTATTTATTACCCTGTATAATATTTCAGTTTTTGGCTGATGGCAACAAGCAACTTAAACATATTAAACACGCCTATTTCATCATAAAGTTCAAAAATTATAATTTTACTGCAGTAGCATGCCATAGACAAAAGGAAATTCCACTATTTTTTAATTAAAATATAATTTACCTATTTCAATGAAAAAAAATGTATAAAATTTCCTTAGAAATAGTAAGAAGTTACTAAAACTGTTTTAAAATATTCCAGATCTCGACATAACAGTAGACTCGCTACGCTACGAGGAAATAATCTCAATGATGTCAGAACCGCTACACGTAGATGAAGGCGAGAAACCTCCGCCGATCCCGCCCAAAGGTCTCGGACATCTCAGCTCCTTCGACTCTGGTCACCACGAGAACGGCGAGTCACACTGCTAATATATCACTTATGCTATATTATAGTAGACTTGAATATAGGCATGATGATAGGCGATAGAGATACGTTACTATCAATTAAACTCCTATTGCGATTTTCCTGGATAACCTCAACAAAATAACTGAAACTAACTTCATCCAAGTTTAAAAAGTAAAGCCTGGCTAACAAGTAGTAAAAAAATATCAATAATTACATGCGGCGGGTACCACATAAAGCTGAACTCATTCAGTTTGATCAGGTCAGATATTATATCATTCTATAGTCTATCATCGCATTATATTCAGAAGTTTCTCGTGGCTTTATAATAGTTTAGATGACTAATGTGTTGACAACGTACGCGAGGATATCGGAATGTTTGATAAATTCATTTATTAATTCCTTTATATATTCCTTGCAATACGAAAATAAGATTGCTATAATCTTATCAATTATTAAACGTAATTTTACGTATAACTGTTTAATATGTTCCAAAAAAATATAAACTTACTGCGCCTGCTAAAATGTTCAGAGCAACAAATATCTTTAACGCTATTGCTTTCTTTTGAGATTAAGGGGCAGAAAATGTGACAAAATATATTCCTTTATTTTTAAAATATATATATTATGCATATCATTCCGTGAGTGGAATCAAATATTATTAGACTTTAATAAATAATTTCATGTGACATTATGCTTGTAACAATACATTTATATTTTTTATTTATCGGGCCATATAAACAGTGATATAGTTAATTTACTTGCACATAAAAGCTAATATACTAAAAAAACATAAATATATTCTGAATAATTTTATTTTATAATATTGGTAATAAAGGATGTTAATAAATTTCCATATTGATAGATTTATTTTTATCGAAACAACGTTAAAAATAAGTGTATTTTATTAATTTTTATTGATTTTTTCGAATGAGGTTTACAAAACGTTGGCACTGATTAGAATGTGATTATTTTTCTATAAGATTCCTAATCAAAAGTATTATTGGGGCAGATATATTTGTCGATTTTAAATACTTGATTTGATGATTGTATTTTAGTAAAATATTTTTAATATTCTTTATTTTTTTATATGTTTATTCAATAATTTACATAGATGAGCCATTATTAACAGTATTTTTGCACAATGTGTTATCAATAAATTTTTAAGCCTGTTTTAATTGTTAGATAATTTTCGGCCTTAATTTACAGTATAAAAACTTGTTTTTCTATGCACAGATACAGTCTTAGTAATTTTCGTAGCTTGTAATATTTAGGTATCTATATTCATTTGCTCAATACGTAGTTAATTGCTTGTAGTTCGGTTTTGTCATAACATATATATTTTTTTTTAATTAATGGCCATTTTATATAAATTTACAGAATCAGTAGGATAATTTCGTAACTATTACTGAGGTATTTTGAAATTTAATTAAGTATATTAATGTTGAATACAAAATTCGTCGCCGAAATCGGACTCCGAATGTTTTATCAAGACTATCACAAACTCTTGTAATTGCAATTTCTCCCAACCTAATGGTGCAATTTTCATTTTAGTCTTTTTAAAACGTATTTTATTGTGAATAATAAATTTTAATATTCTATTTTATCAGATTACACAACTTTATAATAACTTTTTTCATTATTGTATACATTTTAAAATCGTGAAATTAATATTTTTAAAATTGATAATTGTGATTCGGTAATCTGAATAATTATGTATTTTTATTCAATGTAATGCTTTAACATTATTGATCTCTGATTTTGAAACAAAAATCATAGACGTTAACATTTCTAATTAGGTACTTGTATAAATATGTAGGTACGTAATATGTATCTACTCGTATTTCCATCAAAAATACAATAATGTGCATATAGAACGTCTCACTCTCGGGGTTATTAACAACACTACTAAGTCTTCTTATGCACATTATGTATGCAAAAGCCATGATTCTTCTAAATGGAGTCGACACTATGAGTAACTACTTCAAGTCAAAGTTGATGACGTTGTATCTGTCCATCTCATCTGAACGGTTGTCCAGACATCGTACTTGAAAGATAGACGGACCCTTGAAAGTATATAATGGTCAAATATTTTTATGGTTTTTTTAAGATTTGACTTCGCGTGGACTCCATTTAGAAATTAATGTCATGGCAAAAACTAATGCAATATTATTACCAAATGAATAAATGAAAAGTACACTAACAAAATATTAATTTTATACGTCGAAAATATGTCTTCTACAAAAGTCTTTCCGACAACCAAGTGATATTTTTCAAACATGTATGCGCTAGATTTTTTAACTATAGTTCCCTAAGTTCTAGGTAATAAGGATCATATTTCCAACGAACAATTTCATAACCTTTTTACATCTGTTAATGTGTTTACTCGTGTGTAATCAATCGTAAATGTATTGTTCGATTTATATTTTACTTTATATTATCTAGTTTTACAGATGTATTGCTATTGCAGACATATTATATTTCGATAATTATCAACATATTTTTTTTATTAAAAAATATTTACATAATGACTTAGTAAGATAACGCCTGACTCTTATTATTTACTATTGTCTTTATTTGGCATTATTCTCAACATTTATCGTAGCTATTATGTTAATCGTAATAATATTAATAAGTTTATTATGTCTCGAATATGATCGATACTCGACTTTTTATTATTAAAGTGTTGTTGATTATCGAAAACATTATATTTAAACATCTGCACAATCTGCCATAATAACTCGAGTTATCATGGCAACAGAAGGCGTGTGGAATTCCCACGTTTCTTCTCACACGTTGTTCTCTTTACATATTCAATGTTACTTTAATACAAACTTTTTACAATATTAATAATATAACAGTTACAATCAGCTTTCACCAGTCTGACTTATATATATTTTATTGCTTCATTGTCAATTTTTATACTAACTTTTAAAAATATATTAATATTCTCGGGTTGGTGAAACGCGCGTCTGATTTAAGACATTTTTGAATATTATACTTCGATGTTTCTATTATAGTTGTGTACAACAAGTATTGAGTTACCTATGCTGAATTATTTCGACTGATATTCACCTAGTTACAGCGTATATAGTTACGTGTGATTTATTGTATTCCTTACGTTAATGTTATATTTCTCTGTAGTTTAGATTCGTATTTAAAAACTAACCGTAGCGTAAAAGTAATTTGTATCGTACCAAAAACTCCTTCAGATATTTTTATAAATAACTTAGTGTTTATGCATTGATATTTATTATAATTTGATGAGGACTACTACTAGTCGCCATAACGAAGATACGTAGGAAGATATGTATCATACAAATTTAAAAAATAATAAACAGTTATCTTGAATTATTTTATGTACCTAAGCTATCTGATGTGCAAGTAACGCCATCTAGTATATAAAATAGCCCTCGTAGTTGTAACTTACGATTGTACTGTATGTAAATTGGTATAGGAATCAAATACAAAATTATTAGGTGGGTAGGCGATCGCCAAATGAAATTAATCAGTACAAAACGTAGTTATGATTTCTGAGCGAAATGCGTGATGAATTGTAGCCATTTCTTATCAATTTATATGTAAATGGGCGAAATAAATATTTAGTTGGATGCATGAATTTGTTTTTTTATTTCATTCTACAAACCTGAAAGTGATACACGGTGTAACAGAACTGTGTGGTTAAATTTCAGCAGTGGATAGGGTATGTTATCAGTATTGCTATAGCACCATGGTAGGTGCAATACTGATGCTATAACTATATAATAATAATGCAACCATTTAAATGATTGTTACATAGTTATAGCATATTCTTTTTGTCAAAACTCCGTAGTGAAAGGCGTATGGCATAAGAATTATACCTCCCCTGTTAAAAATTCGATTGGATTATTATGGCATAAAACTTTTAAAGTCATACTTTTTTTAATTAATAACTTTTTCACTCATAAATAAACGAATGAAAAAATAATAAATAGTTTTTAGGGTACTAAGTATTATGGGCACATACCAACCCTTGAGTATGACCACACCTTTCTGTTACATCTTGTATAAGACTCTAAAAAGGGCATTACTTACTTAAGCACCTACATGTTGAAATTAAATAGCAGATATTTAATTGATGTACTTTAATATGGCTGGATTAACTTGGAAGAATGACACCATTTTTTATAGGCAAGAAGGTGGATTCAAGCTAAATCTGAACAGTTAACTTGTACTCTATTTATGAATAAACCATTATACCACATTAAAAGCTCTGTTTCACGGGGACTTTACAAATATACAAATTGCCGACACAAAGTATTGGTGGTTTGTATGTTTGTCACAGACTGGGAACAACTAATTTGTGGATCACCGAAATTAGTGTTCTATGTAGAAAACCACAACCTCTTGCGTAGCAGTCGTAAGCACTCCCACTGCACCACTTTTGTTTTACTGTATAAATAAATAATCATGTACTTAAATATACAGTTGGATCAACGTAACTAGGCCGGACTGAAGTAGGCGACAAGTGGTTGCGCAGATGCATTTTTTGGAAGTAAATGGTGACAGGAAGCGGGGGGCGGGGGCGGTAACTAAACCAAGAGAATTAGAGATGCGATTACTCATTACATTGTCATAATTAGTATTAACTAACTCATGTTTTTTTGTGATTATTTTCGTAAAGAAATTGTTTTTCAAAGTTTCTTTATTATTTACTGTAACTGTTCTAAATTTAAACTTTTATGAACTCATTTAAATAGTGTTTTTATATTGTTGAATTAAAATTTTGTTAGTATTTTTAATCGATTAAACATAATTAATCGTTTTTGTAAGTAATTTTAGGGTCGCATCTCTATGACATGTGCGAAAGTGATAGGAACCTAACTTCAACCCGGTCAAGTTACGTTGATCGTACTGTATGTACATATCCATATTGCAATATCCCTCAACAATCATTCACATAAATTTTAAATTAAATAAACTTTTGTTTTACTGTATAAATAAATAATCATGTAGGTACATAAATATGTACTTATTAGGGATGTTACGGAGGTGGTTTTATCGGAACCGAAGTCGGAGTCGGAGTTTTTAAATTAAGTTTGTCGGAGTCAGAGGTAGTGGGAGACGACAAATATGTTGAGATAAGGCCTAAGAAAATAAAATAAAAGAAGAAACATTATTTTAGTCATAAAAATATGACTAAATAATGTTGCTTCTTTAATTTTTCCTTCACACAAGAATGTGTGAAGGAAAAATTCGCTCGGGCGGGTCTCAAGCCCGTGATCCGCGATCATACGAAATTCGTGAGAATTTTTCCTTCATACATATATTATGTATAAATTAGTTTAAAGGAGCAGCCGCCGCACGCTAGGTACCGACCTCCGATTAAAATGTCGGAACTGAAGTCGGAGTCGGAGGTGTAAAATCAATCGGAAGTTCCGACCTTTCGGAGTCGGAGTCGGAGTAGAAGCTCCGTAAGATCCCTGTTACATATACACATTGCAATATCCCTTAAAGTAAAATAAGGAGTGTCAATTATAGAAAGTGGATGTCTTTGATGTCTGTCTACTCCTGTGGACGAGGTGTGATATGAGGATGTAACATAAATAAAATAACTTTCATAATTTATTTGGTATTTTTTTTTTCTATCTCCAATTTTAACATTTCATTTTCTAATAAAATGTTCTCTAACTTTTCATCTAATTTTTTCTTTTTTGTGCTGTAATATTCTGCCAGAGCCAAATTTCTTTCTGTGCGTCCATCGTCTGCCTTCACCAACTAGCGTTTGAAACCTGCGAAATATAACCTTCAATAAAATAGGTATATTGTAGAACAGTAAGATACAAGTTCAGTGAGTCCTGTGTGTCCTTTGTATCAGTGCAGTTTACTGAATTAACTCCTTTGGGCATTAACTTATTACAGTATTTTAGATAAATACTGAAATCTAGTTTCGCCGAGTAATGACACGGTCATTAGAAAAATTCAATGAGATTACCACTAGCTTTAGGAGTGTTCATGTTTTTTTTTTCCATTTATACATTTTGCAGTCACTGGAGTCGTTACGCTACTAGTGCTGGCTTCCAAGACTTCCCGTCCCAGAAGGTTGACATTTTCCCCATTCATATTTAGAGTATCACACTCCACAAAAACGCCAGCACCACCGTCACCACCATCACCACCGAAAATTGTGATGCCACTGGGTTCTGCATCACCTCCCAGCTCAACAGTAAACCCATCCACAGTACTAACCCGATCTAGGATATCGTCTGGAGGACCACCACCCGTCTGAAACAAAACACATTGTTTTATTTTAGTTTACTATGCTTTGATACTAAGCATATTTTTGATACAAGCAAGGGACTTTTAGAAAACATTAAACTCATACCTACTAATGTTATAATTCTAACAGTATCTGTTTGTTTGCTTAATACTCCTCAACGCCTAGTAAATGTTAAACTAACCTCTAATACACTAGAATACTCACTTTTAAGCTGTTCATCCTTAAAGCAGTACTCCGTTTGCGAGAATTCTACTTTAGGTTTTCCCACTTTAGACGGAGTTGTTGTGGAGTGCGGCGTTGAAGCTATCGGTGATGCGAACCCATTCTTAATTCTTTATTTTGTTGGAAGTTGCGGGTAGTCTTATTATTAATGACTTCTTTCGATTAAAAAGTAGGTAGGTACAAAGACATTAGAAAAGGCGTTAAACGTTTCGTACTCAGCAGTATTAAAACTTGATTTAAAAAAAAATGTTCTAGGATGAAATTAAGTTGAAATGGAGATTTTATGTAGGTACCTTATATAATCATCATTTAAGGTATTTAAACATATTCTAGTTCACAGTTGTGATTTATATTGTGTTATCAATCACAAGTACAACAAGTAGGTACGCGCACAAAAGTATGCCTATAACGGAACGACAGGGAGGGAAAAGATTGACTCGAATCCGCCGTGTAATCTGGATTTCGAACGCAGCAAATGTATATATGGACGCAGATCAAAGATCGATCTGAGGATCGTGTTCAATATTGGTTTGACTGTAAAGTTTTTCATTTAGGTTCGGCCGTTAGACAGTGAAACCTAAATGAAATTGTGAATTATCTGTCCTAATATTATAAAGCTGAAGAGTTTGTTTGTTTGTTTGAGCGCAATAATCTGAGGTTTGAATCGTAAAAATCTTTTAGTCTTGGCTAGCCCATTTATCGAGGAATGCTTTAGACTATACAACATCACGCTATGACCAATAGGAGCGGAGCGTCAATGAAAAATGTTGCAAAATCGGGGAAAATTGACGCAGACGAAGTTGCGCGGGTTAGTTAATAACCTAAAACTGTCACGCACTATTTGACGTAAAAACATTATAAGGGCGAAACTGGTTTAATAAATTCATCGGGAAAAGTATAGGCAAGTAATACTAGATGCAGCTGATGGTCAATTTAACTGTTATTTTTAATATGTCATCCGGCAACCTGAGGTACCTACACAACTTTTATAACGATCGAGATCAGAACTACAGCTAAGTTACTTTCCTCCACTATCAATCGATCTCCACAAACTATTTAACGTCGATAAAGCCAACTAATAATCATTTTACCATGAGCCTATCCATAAACTAGTCATTGGACCGCAAGTCCAATATATTTATGGCCAATTAACCCTTATTTACGCAATTAAGTACCATCTTATAAAACCAAAAGTGGTTACAGCGTTGTCATGCGAAACGATTATTGTATTTACCGATTGAATTTCTAAATAATAAGAGCTCTCCGGCTAATTGAAGGTAGTCAGTAAAGTTACCGCCCCGAACTGGTTAGTTGTTACACATGGGTAACGTATGCGGATAGATCTGGAGATATTTATCATCTTGTCACAGATACTTGCCATTAGTGGTACAGGGTGTGGCTATGTCAAATACAGTAACTGCTAATTACAGATCAAATAAAGAACGGGAATAAATAGACAGCAACGTATCTGATACCTACTTAAGAAATTAATTCGTTAGTAGGTATATGTTTCGTGGAATAGTTTTTGTTTCAGCTTGTAATCTGATTGCTACTGGAATTTTAAGACGGAAAAAACCTTAATGTGATATAGGTATCTACTATTAATAGATATATATTTAATACTTGATATCAATATCTGTTGATATACTAGGTAGTACCTATCTAAAGGGTCTTTCAAATAGAGCGGGTCGATATTAATAATCTGTGGCGGCCATTTTGATTTGGCGGCATCTGTCAAATCTGTTTTTTCTTATTCAGTCACTGATGCCAAATCACCATGGCAAGTTACACGGTTGAGCAGCATGTGCAAATGATAAAACTTTATTATCAAAATGAGTGTTCGTTAGTGAAAACGTTGCGCGCATTGCGCCCATTTTACGGCAGACGCGGTGGCCCTTCAAAGTCTACTCTCCAACGATTGGTGACTAAATTCGAGACGACCGGTTCGGTAAACAACCAACCAACACCTTTACGTCAAAGGAACGCCAGATCGGCCGAGAACATCGCCGCTGTACGTGAGAGTGTTCAGGAGACTCCGAAGCAGTCGATTTCTCGCCGTGCACAAGAACTCGGCCTTTCGCAGACTTCAACTTGGAGAATTTTGCGTCGGGACTTGGGTCTGCATCCATACAAGATCCAACTGACCCAGGAGCTCAAAGTTAATGACCATAGACAACGCCGTGTGTTCGCTGAATGGGCGTCGGAACGCTTGGAAGAGGACCCCGATTTTGGCCAACAAATAATCTTTAGCGACGAGGCACATTTTTGGATGAATGGTTTTGTTAATAAGCAAAATTGCCGTATATGGGATGACCACAACCCACATGAGGTTCACCAGATAGCAATGCATCCACAAAAAGTAACTGTTTGGTGCGGATTTTGGTCTGGCGGCGTCATTGGTCCGTACTTCTTCGAAAACGAAGTTGGCGAGGCCAGCACCGTCAACGGTGAGCGCTACAGATCAATGATAAACAATTTCTTTTGGCTTAAATTGAACAATATGGACGTGAATGACATGTGGTTCCAGCAAGATGGCGCTACTTGCCACACAGCGAACGACACAATCGACATTCTGCATGAACGGTTTGCGGGTAGGGTTATCTCTCGCAGAGGTGACGTGAATTGGCCACCAAGATCGTGTGATTTGACACCGCTAGACTTTTTCTTGTGGGGTTTTCTGAAGTCGCAGGTCTATGCCAATAAACCACATTCGACCGTTGCCCTGAAAGCCAACATAACGCAGGCCATCGCTCAGATTCAGCCGGATCTATGCAGCAGAGTCATTAAAAATTGGACCTCTCGGATTTGTGCCACCATGCGAAGCCGCGGCGGACATTTGAACGATGTCATATTTCATGCATAATGGCATAAACGGGCCTTTCAAATAAAAAATAAATTTCGTTAATATCTCACACACATCTAGTTTTATTCAATTTTAACATCGACCCGTCTTTGTTGAAAGACCCTTTATATTGATACAATATAACGGAAAGTTCGAGTGTGTGTTTGAACGTGCTAATTTTCGAACAAACTGGGCCAATTTAGATGAAGTTTTGTATACATATCACCTAATCGGTTATTATCTAAATCGACCTATCCTTGAAGCTTGAGGAATAAAGATCGCGAGTCGAACCATCTAAGCGATCAGCAAAAGCTAGTGTAGTACCTAAATATTATTTTTATATATCAAAATGTTACTATTATGTTACTATTTTTATTTTATTATTATTGATATTTGGCTGTTTCGAGTTTTTTTTGTGACTTTATTTATATTTTATTGACATGATGAATTGTTTGCCTTTTTTGTTTTTTTTTTTTTTCATTTTTCTCTTTTACTGACACCGCACTACGCTATGTACCTAATTCGTTTGCTGACATTATTATTCTTAATTTTTGTTATTTATTAGTTAAAAGATTTTCTATGATAAATTCGTAATTCTAATGTATTCACATGACCTGTATTCTATTGACTATTTTTATTTTGTTCGTAAATTTATTTAATTATAATTTTGTGACATGTTAGAATTCCTTACCAATAAATAACTATGATTAAGTAAGTAATGATTATAAAGTAATCTGCAACCTCCATATATCTTCAGATACATCAGTATTACACAAACATCTTGTACACCACAACCGATAAGTTCTCAATCCACGCCGCCCACTCCCTTAATGGACGCAGGTATATTTGACAAAATTTGACACCTTAATAAGGGGGAAGACTCCATCTGATGTTCTGACCTTTGTTACAACACCCATTGAGCGTCGCCGCGTCTCGTTGCGAATGCATACAACACACTGATGCAATATTTATGGACGTATTAATAAAATTACGTAGGCAGTTGTGAAATGAGCTCATTGTGAGATGACTTATAAATTATACCGGCTGAATATGTATAAAATAATGTCTTGATCGTCTGCTTATCATACAATGAAAATTGTATTGGACCTAATTGTTAAATGAGGAAGTTGTTACTTTCTAATTGTAGCGTTTGTAAGGGATTTATTAAGCCGCGGTAGGTAACAGCTGTCGTAACATATCTGTGTAGGTAGGGAAAACGCATCTTAACGTATTAGGGCCAGACCACCTAGGTAGGTATGGCCCTATTGCGATAAGGTGCGTTTTCACTAAGTAGATAATAACTTTTATTTTATAATAATAATACTATTTATTGTAATAACAAAAGTTTGACATAAATTAGTGATAGGAATCTTATTTTAAGCAAGATATGCCTGTATAGACTCCGCTCTTCCGCAACATGTTTGCAACGCACAATAAATGTACCTACTCATAATGAATTATTATTATTGGATAAAAATATTTAAAGACGGGAAAAAATAGAATATAACAACTAACTAACACAAATTAAATTTGATAAAAGAGTATTAAAACAATAAAAAAAGGAATAAAGATATAGGTACAAATAAATTTTATATATTTATCTATCACTTTTTTTATCACGCGTGTGAATCGAACTCACGATCCGCTTTCGTGCATACTACCACTGTACCATCGCCGCAGGCACCTTTCCTGCCTGAAAAAAAAATACTTTAATGTACCTACGTAAGTAAATATACGTTTTTACTCATTATATGTAAATAAAAAATGTTCCTTTTCATGAGTGTAAAAGTAAGTTATGTTTTTGTAGCAATTGATATTTATTAGGTACACATAATGAAGCAATAACAGTTATGTACACCGATAAACGAAGGCGAATCACAAATATCTAAGTAACATAATGTGTGAAGCAGAATATAAAGCACCTTGCCAACTATTAACGCAATTAAACTTGATAGTTACGTAATTACACACTCCATAGCATAGTAATGTTAGGGGAACTTTTTATAAGAAGGATTAACGTAGATATGCACATGCTTATAGCAAATGAAAGTATAATTATGTAGTTTATCGCTAAATAGGTAGGTATGGGGGCTATGTGGCTGTACCTGCTTATACTAATTCACTGAGTGTGTGCCTATTATTTATAACATTTTAAAGCAAATGCTGTCTGTTACCCGTCTTTTTTCTAAAAGGCAACTCCCGCAGTAAGGTACAAGCTCTGTGTCGCGGGGTAGGTACTTAGAAACATTCAATTCACCAACACAGTGCATCCAGACTGAACAACAATTGGCTAGTTTCAAACTATTCGAAATAACAACTCTTTAAGTAGGTAATGAAGTAATTTTTATAGGTATTTCTTGCCAATTGCTTTACAAATACAATAATTGCATTTTTGAAATATAGAAAAATTTGAAGTCCAGACCCAGGAATCGAACTTCCGTAGCCAAACCGGGGCCAGAAGCGAACCACCTATCTGGACTATGTTACTAGACCACAAATTTTTCTATCCGTTGATGCTCGCGAGTTGGGCTTTCGCATGCGCCATTTAGTCGGTACGCCTAGAAGCCGTGATAGTTCTTTAACTACCGACTAGATGGCGCATGCGAGGGCCCAACTCGCGAGCATCAAGGGATAGAAAAATTTGAGGTCTAGGTCTCAGATAGGTGGTTCGCTTCTGGCCCCGGTTTGGCTACGGAAGTCTCGGGTTCGATTCCTGGGTCTGGACTTCAAATTTTTCTATCTTTCAAAAATGCAATTATTGTATCTTTAAGTAATGTCAAAATGCAGATTTTATATGGAGATCTTATACAAATAGCGGTCTTTGAAGTCACTATTTTTTCTCGTCGAATGACTTCTTTTTATGATAAGATCAATGATAAAAAATCTAATTTAACACAAAATTTTATCGAGACTTTATTGTAGGCAGTTTAAATGTCAGGTTTATTTACTAATTAGTATTTTAAATTGATTTGTTTACCTAAGAAACTAGTCTATTTTGTGGATCAAGCAATGGTGTCCCGTGTGGGAATCGAAGCTTGTGCAGCAGTCGTACACACACCCATCGCGCCACCGACGCAGTGACATTATTATCCGGCGGAACTGAACTCTGTAAAACATAGGTGTACTCCGTCCGCTCCGCCACCAGGACACACCTGGATTTGTCGAATTTGTCCCTCATTATGTTACGATTTAAGGCATTCGTCTTGACATCCACCGTGTTCCCCTAGGGTTTTGTGCGGCTCTGTGAGTTTCGTTGCAGAAATTTGATCATAGTTTTTTTCTTCATAAGTACTTTAAGTAAGTAATTCCCACGACCTTCAGATACCTAGGCTTCATATTTGTGTAGGGGAGACCGGGGATGGTTGACTAAGTTTCAGCATATTGGCTTATATTTTGATTATTTTTAAGTATATCATCGTAGAAAGTAGAATAACTGGCAGATGCATTATCAAGCTTTGGAAAAATAATAAAAAACTCTAATAATAACTCAAAATATAATATAGGTACAACGGCGATTTTATGCAACAAGAAATTTTAGTCAACCTACTCATGTATACTATGTATCTTATATTAATTACAAACCCAATGAAGTTGGTACCTAAAACATAAAACTACACTTCCTGGCACCAACTTCAAAATCTTTAATTATTTTTTGTTGTTTGACAGAGGCAGTCATCAATAATATAGGTAGGTACACCTATATTATTGATGACTGCCTCTGTGGCGCGGTGGGAGTGTGTCCGACTACTACGCACGAGGTCGTGGGTTCGATTCCTACACGGGACACCACTTTGTGTGATCCACAAATTGTTGTTTCGAGTCTGGGTGTACTTTGTGTCCGTGACTTGTATATTTGTAAAGTCCCTCGCGATACAGGGCTTGTGGTCGTCAAAAAAAAAACTTTTTTGCTTCATAGCTACCTTATATTTATTTTTAGAGTGGGTTTTGTTTTTTTGTAACAAAGTTTTTGATTTCTTTGAGTTGTGTTAACGCTTTTATTGACAAAAAAATGTTGTTGACATGCAACAAGTCTTTAGGATAGGTGTACATACTTTCTTAATCCGTCTTTCTTTTGTAAGTCCTCATTGTTTCGGAATAGCCAAATACATCCACAATTACGCTAATTTTATGTAGACAATTGGTGCAAAAGAATACATTTTATTTTTGTAAAGTATGTCTAAAGTAAAATTAGTCAACTAGCCCCGAAACAGTTTGGTCTACCAACCCCTTATAGCTTTTTAATATATAGGCATAAGATGTAACCTCAGAACTTTAAGGGAAATCAATCAAAACTTCATACGTGATAGAAAAAGTAACTATCAAACTAATATTTTAAACTTCTCGAAATATAAAAAAATAACAAGTACCTACTTACGTAGGTAATTGCTTTTTTTTTTCATTTCGAGCATAAGCATTACTACAAAAATGATGAAGAAACTTACAACTTAGGTGTTCTTGTTGTTTTTGATTATCACGTTGTCTCCCAAACGGTGTGCGCTCGCACCCCAGCATTTTCGACGAATGTGCGGGGCAGACTTTTAAATCTGGCGATTTTTTTACATTTAGTCTACTTGCCCCTATGCCAATCATCCCCGGTCTCCCCTACTTACTAGTAATATCTAATAGATATAAATTGAGTTCACACTATGAAAATCCATTATACATGAGTGAATTCAGTATTCTTACCGGTTTAGTCCAAGGAGTACTTAATATAACATTTCGTTTTAGTTTTGTCCATGGTTTTGACTATGAGATTGTCATTTACATTTCGAAGTAAAAATTGTCATTTAAACGCTAAAAGTTTTTAAAGTTCATTGGTTCTTTAGTTATTGTTAAAATCTATTTATCTTACAATGGCCATCGCATTACCTGTGGAATCCAATCCAGATACTATGAACAAGTATTTGCAGAAATTAGGAGTATCGGAGGAATGGTGTATGGTCGATGTCATTGGTTTAGATGACGATGCTTTGAACTTGGTACCACGTCCAGTACTGGCTGTTCTTCTGCTTTTCCCTGCGTCAGAAGCTTATGAAAAACAGCGCAATAACGAAGAGGAGAAACTCTCAAGCCAAAATTCGGAGCCTCCTAAAGACGTATTCCATATGAAGCAAGTACGTAGTAACGTATTCGGGACCGTTGCTTTAGTGCATAGTATTGCAAATAACATCAATCAGATTCCTGTAAAGGATGGTGCTCTCAAGGTCTATTTGAATGAAGCCGAAAACCTAGATGCCAGTGGTAAAGGAGCACTGCTGGAGAATTGTACAGCCATTCTGGATGCATATAAAGAAATAATGGGCACTGGCAACGAAAGCGATGAACCTACGGAATGTGTAAATAATCATTTCGTTACTTTTATTCACAAGGACGGAGTTTTGTACGAGCTAGACGGACGCAAGGCATACCCAATAATGCATGGGCCAACTACACCTGACCGTCTCCTTGAAGATGCAGCGAAGGTGTGTCGTGAATTTATCGCTAGGGAACCGGATAACATCGGCTTCACTGTAGTAGCGCTTGTGCCTGCACAATAATATTTTCCCTTCTATTTAGTAGAGGATATCAATTCGTTTCTTTTAAATACATATTAATTACATTGTCAGACGGTCGCCTGCAGACAAGTAGACTTAATGTGACTCTTATTCTTTTTGCAAAAAGTATCATTGCTAATGAAATAATCGCGTTCCAATGACGTGACGGGGCTGCGCAAAGTGCGCAAACGCAACACGCGATCCTTCAAAATGGCACTACGAAAAATGGCTTTCATTAATTCTCTTCATTAGCGAATGCCGGCACTTACAGCAAGTATACACCGTTGCGCGGACGTCGATATAAGTCCTTAATTCATAATTAATCTCGCAGTATTTAACAAATCGCCACTCGGTGTTCGAAACGGTACGTTCGTCTCAATTAAGATATCCGCGCGCACTGCAAACACGGCTCCCGCATTCCTCCTTAAAATTCTCTATCTTCGGAAACTAATTAAAAATTCGCCTCGCCTCCGTGGCCCGGTGTTCAATCGGGACGATATAACTTCATTTAAAAACGAGCAATCTTGTCGAAGATAAGGACTGGCGAGAAAACAACGAAGAGCAGCGCTCGCCACACGCGGCTGCGACGTTCGCTCACAAAAAGACAAACCAAAGAAAGAACTTCAAACTTTTAAATGGAACGCGAGAGAATTCACCGCGTTAACTATGTCGATACTGGGAAGGACGCGACATCGGTAAGTCACGTCACCGAATAAATGACGCCGGCACTGAAATAAATATATAAATATTGTGTAAATAAAGAAAATAATACGGCAGGGACCCGAAATGCTTTAAATATTCAAATGAAGCGAGCCGAGGTGAAATACGAAGGTGCGCTCGCTCGAGTTGAGCCCAATTAAATCGGTGCCACTGAGGTAGAAATTAAAAACAAAAGGAAGATGACGGGGGTCCGGCGCGCATTTTTCTCATGAGTATTATTAGCGCGATGTCAACCCACAAAAAATGGAGTTAGAGGGTTGTCGTGGCCGCGATCATTATCGACAACAACCCGCGTTTTGTATTGTTTTGATAAGTGTGATGCGCTTGCATTGCGACGTTTTGTTGACATTTTATATTCACCATACACATGTGATTGATAAGGGCCTGTCCAGATTAATTGCGTTTTAAAACAGCCTTTTTTTGTTCTTGTTATCTACTGCATACGGAACTTTGAAATCACGTGGGTCCGATTAAGTTTTCTGGTATACGATGCCTACTTATCGGTGTGAAATTAGTAGTATCTAATCTTATATTCATAGTAGCAATATCTGGCTAGGTAATGATTAGCTCACATGTGGAGTCGTGCACAAAATAGAGCGTCAATCAAAGTTGGACGCGTGTGCATGAGATGAATTGATGGTGAAAAACACAACAGTTTAAGCTGTCTGAACCGTGGTCATTAGTCAAGTGAGTGCCTGGTGAGAACAGATTTAATATTTGCCTATAAATCAATTACTAACGTGTGGGGAGTCGCTTAGTATTTAACGCTTTATTATAGTTCTTAAACGACTCTTATGATAAATTACATGATCGTTTTACAATTAGTTGTCTACATATGAACTGTCGTGATATAGGTACAAATGGATATTGCTGTATTCATGAGAGTCATAGGTCATTATGCTATTGTGGTCTTTAAATAGGTACATAGAGGCCTAGCTATTTAATAATTGGAAGTATTAAAGGTACAAATAAATTTATTTCAAGTTTTATTTCCTTGTCTTTTTTTATCAAAACAGCAGCAAGTAGTTCACACACGCATTGCCTTTATTTAATTTCTGTAATTTCTTCTGTTTGTTGTTTTTCTACATATATAGAGATTCATTAACACTCATCTCGACCTCTACTGGCACCCGCACGATATATTCAAACAAAATACATTTATTTTAGACAATGAGGATCTAAGTGCTTATTGGGAAAGTTATACACCAACAGCATCCCTAAACCGTAACATACAGACATGTGCAGATTACATTGCGTATTTGTATCTATGAAACTTATGATGCTCGGTAAGAGAAGCAGCATTGTATACTGTTATGTTATTATAAGGTGATACGACCCGTTAAGGAGTATAGCTTGTTGTGGAGGCTCTCGGCAGGGGTCCCACTGGGGCCTACCGACGCTCATCACTATTCAATAAGCTCCATTTATTGAAATTACATAATTTGTGTGTGAATAATGACGATTGTGATGAATCTTCGTGGGCGATGCGAGCGACTTAAACCCGATTAACTTTTGACCGCTGTACGATATTAATATGAGCCGTTCGACACTCGCTCCGCTTGGCTTAATGACATGGAAATGGACTCGGCAATAAGCCCTCGTTGACTCCATTGATTTCTGACATCGTTTATTTGAATGGACAGTATTGTATCTTTAAAACGATTTGTAGTTTAAATCAAGCAAGTAGTTACTGTGTTTAATGAACTCGAGAAACGTAGTCATCTTTTCTTCAGCCTAGCCTGAAGATACCTACCTACAGTAAAAAGATAACACTGGCTTTGATTCTAGACTAGCGTATGGTAGGTTTAGTTGACTTAAGCGTCCCTGTAATCATCTAATAGCTGCGATATCTGTAATGTGCTTCAACCAGTAGGCAGAACTAATATTTCCCCATCATACAATTTATAACATTTGCAAGACATTGCACAAACATTCGCGATGTAGGTAGGTACATTATTGTGCCTTATGAATAAAACATCATTCTTGTATACTTTACCCAATGTTGGAATGTGCCTACCCATTCTATAAATCTGTCATTTTGAGAAATAACTCCGCCATTTGCACAGTATGCACTAGAAATTTCTAAATCTACTTTTTATTGTTGTATGGTCACATTAAGGTGTTTGCACGAACTTTTTGTTAGCGTTGCGTTTGTACTTATGTTGTGCTTTTTAAGAATTCTACAAGCCACATGCCAACACTCAACGATTTTAAATATTATTTAAGTAAGTAAGTAGTTATACATGTCGTTTAATTTATGAAACAATAACACCATTAGGTAATAATCTCTCTATCATCGGATCAATAACAATTTATGAATTATTGTCACTTTTTAGCAGATTTAACAATAAGTACCCTTTTCGTCGATGGGAGACTTATGGTTTTTTCAACCGACTTCAAAAAGGAGGAGGTTCTCAATTCGACTGTATTTTTTTTTATTCGACTTCTCGCAGACAGCTGGACTTACTTAAAAAATATGTTAGTGTTTGAAAGGGTTTACTTCCAGATTGGTCCCATTGTCATCAAAGTTCGGATCTGATGATGAGATCTTGGAGAAATCGAGGGAACTCTTCAAATATTAAAGGTAATACACTATAGTAATTTAGGTATATTTTGTTGTAATTCGTGCGTTTACTTTTAAAACATCATTGATTTAAATGGAACTGCTGATGAAGATCACAGATGACCAGCGGAACTACTCAAAAATAAATATTGCGGTTTGCGATCTGAGTACCGTGTTCAATATCTGATTCTTCGCCTTCGTCAAATCATGTAATGGAACTGATGGTCTAGTATTAGGTGAACTCCTCAAAAATCAATGGCCTTGTTTGTGTGACCGCAAAACGCAACATTTTGTAAAAAGAAATGAGCAGTTTGGATTATGCTGTTGTAACATAAATCAACTACAAACCAATACATTAAAAAGTGAGAAGTAATAACTTTTTTAACAAAAAAATAAAAATATGGTAAAAAGCAAAAAAATAATTAAACATTTTGAAGTTGGTGCCTAAAACATTAAACTACATTTCCTGGTACCAACTTCAAAATGTTTAATTATTTTTTGTTGTTGTACCTACGAGTATATTATTTTTTGCTTTTTAGTTAAGTACCTTATATTTATTTTGAAACTCGGTTTTTTTTAATACAGATTTTATTAAATATATGCAAAATTGGACAACATTGTGAATTGTTTAACTTATAAGTAGTTCTTTTAGTTTACTCTTACAAGAGATACTTACACAGGAGAACGTAGCAACCGAGAGCAAATAAATGATAAACAACGTATGTATCGCATTCTTTCTGTTCCAGTTCATTCAACCGATTCAAGGTACGCGCTTTTATTGATTCTTGAAGTTCTAAGTTGATAGTACTAGGAACAACAATTATTTTCTTTGCTGACTATTGTAATTCTAATCAAGACACAGCTCACGTATCAGTTCAGTTATTATTTAGATCGAAATGCACAGCGGCATTCTTTTGATTCCTAAGTCATTGCAAAAAGTAGAATGTTAGCCCCCCAAAGATAGAAAATATTCGTCATCAATTTATTACCTACTTATGAAAACTATAAGCTGGGACCATTGATATACAAGTTAGGGCCGAAAAAGCAGCACTAAATGTAGTGGACATCGACATAAATCAGACTGGTCAATGAGTTGTGTTTTCTGTGATGGTCCATATGGTGTGTAGAAATTATAAATGAATGGTTCTAAGCGTTCTTCGAATTGGTCATCTCCTTGCTAGGGATCACAACAGGTTGAGGGTAATCTAGTTTCCTGGTCACGCAGTCGTTTCTATAAACTGGACCCAAATCCTCACATCGCAGCAATTACTTCATCAAATCAAACCATTATTTATATTTTTTCATCTGGGTTTTCGGGTAAACGACCGAAACGTTGACATCCAGCGACATATACGTAGAAAGCTGGATGATATGTACAAACGAAGCGCCCGCGCAGCCGTGCCGGCCGTTTACGACTTCCGAGAATCTCCGAAGATACCCGAGTGTCCACAACGCTATCCTAAAAACGGTAAATCGTCTAAATTAAGTACATTGTGACCACATTTGACTTGTATTTATTAATATGAGATGTGTATTAATTTGTGGTAGCATCACAGTGTTTTATTGTGGACCTTTTTGTATTTAATGATAATTATGGGAGGGAGTTGAAAGATCTTGTGTTAATTGGTGGTTTGACTGGATTGTATCTACAGTAGATTATGAGAAGGATAGGGTGGCGTATCTTTTGGAAAGTGTTTACAATATCAGAAGTTTGTTCGTTATTTAGAAAGAGGAAAAAGTGTCTTAGTGCTTCTTTAGGTTTCTATGAGAAGTTTGCTTAAATTTGGTAGGCATCGGTCTCGCAATCGTGAGGTCGCGGGTTCGAATCCTACCCAATAAACTACTGACGTGAACCTACTCCTAACACAAGCTAATTACTTACGGCTGGTCTCAGTAATCTACCTATCGATGGATTTGGCTACTATAGAGGTAAAATTTTGACATATTTCGTATGGAAATGATGTCAAATATATACCTATAATAGCCAAATCCATCGATAATTAGATTATTGAGACCGGCCGTTAGCTGAAGGGGTTAATGATCATTAGTAATGTGGGACACATAATCTCACATTGCTAGTTATCTTTCTTAAAAGAAAAGCTTTTCTCTTCTGTTAGGTTAGCTTTTAAAATGTCTTTTACATTAATAGGTATAGGACCTACGCTGATGCTAGGAAGTGATGACCCCTCGTCAGCGACTTTAGATTTTGTGATGATGATGGAGTTTTTTAGGGAAATCAAATTCTTGAGGGAATATTGGAGAAAACGTATCACGAATGCAAAAATTGGAGAAAAATTATTTGTCAAATAACTAACTATACAACAATGATCCAAGTTATTTCAGAACACTATTAATCGCAAAAAACCCACTGTCGCGGTCAACTGTACAAACTTAAAGGTAATTGTATGGATCATACAAAGAGCCCAGCAGTGGGACATCATATGGGTTGATGTGTCTACAAACTAGTGTCATTTAGCTATTTATTTTCCGGAAAAAAATATACACAGTGAAAAAATTATACACAATATACCGACCTACCTAAAAATATACACAGGCACCCAGCCTGTAAATATGGGGCAGATCCCTAATCAAATAAAACAATACTGATCAAACGAATTTAGATCTTCTGTAGTAGTAGTACTTATACTTATAACAAAACCTAACTATGCCCCTATCAATGCCCAGTGCAAATCACTAACCTAAAGGAATTGGATTCAAAATAAGCACCTAACGACAGGCAGGATTTTTGAAAGTACAACTCCTTGGGGTACTCCAATGGGTGTTCCAAATGTCAGCCAAATTTCAACTTTAAACGGACAAAGCATTGAGAAAAAGCATTTTTTTTAATTGACTAGTACCTACGTACCTAATTTATAGGTTTTTGGCAAATCCACTCTTAAGGGGCTAAAAAGAGCTTGAAGTTTTTAGGACTGAAAAAGCTGTTCCAAATTTAAGCAGCACCAACTTGAATAAAATGGTTAGTTATTTGAAGCGGCGGTAGCCTAATGGCTAAGGCATCGGTCTGGTAATCGTAAGGCCGCTGGTTCGAATCCTACCCATTATATTACCGACGTGTACCCACTCCTAACACAAAGCTTTGCTGAAGGGGTTAACAGGATTGCTTGTAACGTGGGACCCAATCCCACATTGCTAGTTATCTTTTTTACAGTAAAAACAAAAGTTTTCATTTAGTTTGGTGACTAAAAAGCATCGAAGGTCAGACCTATCTCTGGTAACAAGGGCACTAAATATATCTGTACGAGATGTAACCCGAAGGAGTGATGGATAGGCTCTCTTGCCACGATCAATCACGCTCGCTCTGTACCAACATACCTACCTACATGTACCTACTAGTATGAACGGGTGTTTAATGAACTTATATTACTTATATGACCACGTTCATAACTATGGTAAATGTAGAAATTATGTTTATTTTTGAATGGAGAGTAAGCAGATAAAATTAAGAGAGTATATCTAAGTCGATATGCATGCATGCATGCATGCATATCGACTTAGATATCGTAGTTTTTTATACCTTGAGTTACATTATTGCAATTTTCGCAAGGATCTCTTAATTTTTTGTCAGCAAAATATAGCCTATGTTACTCCCCGATAATGTAGCTTTCTGATGGTAAAATAAATTTTCAAATCGGTCCTGTAGTTACGGAGCCTATTCAATGCCAACAAACAATCAAATCTTTCCTTTTTATAATATTAAATAAGTATAGACTAGCTTGTAGGTACTAGTTACCTGCTAGTTATTTCTAATTCTCCGGTCCTTAAACCTTCTTTTTGAAAATATATTATATGATTATTTTTATCGTAAGTACCTGCATAGGGTCCTTATTCACGATCTAGTACCAGCCATGGAGCTTAGCTGGAGGGGTGAACAGGATTGCTTTTGCTAGTAATGTGGTACCAACAATCATACATTGCTAGATATATTAATAAAAGAAAAAAAAACTTATTTCCGTGTTCACAGCAAGTCCGTGCGAACTGTCAAAATCTTATCATAATGGTAAATCGAGAGCTGCGTATTACGAAATTTTATATTCTCTTTGGAGTTGCGCTTAGAAATGCATCAACGCTCACGCGGACGCATGTGTGAGCACACCTCCAGGCAGAATTTTGACACTTCGCACGGGCTTGCCGTGGACACGGAATAAAGATCGTGAATATGGACCCAGGTATACCTTAGTAAGTACGTGTCATACTTACCAAGTTAGCCAAAGGATAGATTACTGCCTAAGAACGATTCAAATAATAATGCCAGTGAAAGTCAGTGATTACGATGTTATGTTAGCGTATCTATTCGTGTGCGTAGGTACATGATTTGATTTATAGTAAGTACAGTCAGCTACACAATTCGCTTAACATTTGAAAATAGGTATACGTACAAACCAAAGACATTTTAAGAGAGGTACAAACCATCTCCTACCCCATAGTCACAAAAAAACAGATTTAGATTTTCAAATACTACCCTGTTTTTTTTACATTTAAAAAATAACCATTTAGTTGCCGGGGGAGAGGGGCACTCGACTCTAACTCTAACAAAAATTAACACTATTTAGCTTAATATTTCACAAACGAGTAGCTAGCTACTTGAAAAAATTAACAACCCCTATATATTTGTAATGAACCTATCCCATGATACTCTACACGATGAGATAGGTGAGAAAAATCACAAATAATATGTATATTTATGCAAAATTACAGCTTTGCAATACTAAGGGACTCTGAGCTAAGCTTCGATGAACGGACATGGCGTAACATAAGGGTTCCTTGTTTACTACGGAACCCTAAAAATAATATATTCCATGGCTTGCCCCATTCATTTTGGAGTTTTGATGATTTGAAATGTTGCTTCTGGTCAGCTGGTAGACTGATCGCATTTATTACATTTGAATTTGGCACATTTTATTTCATTATGAAATTAATTATATTACGGGTCTTAATCGCGTGAATAATTTAAGGTAAAATACCTTGTTTATTGCCAGACGTTTCGACCGTATTGCAACGGCCGTGGTCACGGGTAGACTACGGCCGGAGAAAGTTTATCAACATTTTATTTCCTTTCCTTGCCTACCTTGCCCCAGACCACAAGGCTACTGAACATTATCGATTTGAAAATAAACTTTCAAGTTTTGATTTTCCGATTTTGGCAAATCAATTTTGTTTTTTTAATTATCATTGTAAATATTCCTAAATGTATACATTCGGTAGTCAACAAAGGATATAAAACAGTTGTAGGTTTAAATTCGGCAGCGGCCGCCCGCGGCGCGACTTACTCCCTCAATTATGCCCCGAATGAATTCCATTAAACAAACGCGGAGTTTTACTGCTGAGACATTAAGTCGACAATACTCATAAACTCGCCACTTGATTGATAAATTCTCTTCAGTAACTGCCGGAGCGTCGGCCGGGTTATGATGACTACCGAACAACATTAAAATCGCTTGAACTGTGTACCAACATAGTTATAATATAAAGTAGGCTGCTAAAACTTGGCAATATCAGTAAGTCGCCGAGCTTATGAAGCCTCGAACGAATAAGTATAACATGGCCACTGCAATTCTCAAGGTACTGATTACCAACCCACTGTTCATAATTATTACTCCCAGTGAATGTCTTAAGCGTATGCTCGGACCGTTAGGTGTCAGAACCTTTTCAACATTTCTCCAGTACGGCATTAATAATATTGTACGAACATTTTTATGTAATATAGGCTCATAATTCTCCTTTATTGCTGTCTTGAACACGAGTGATGAAAGTCAATAAAATATGTTTATATTCTTGAATATAGTTAATCAAAGCTACTGGCATTGAACAGATTCTGATATTTCTTATTTAACTTTGAGCTCGGAATTTGCATGCCATCAATCACTGTTTGACCTTTTAAAAGAATTGAATCGCACATTCCATGTGAGCTATTTCCATACAATAATACAAATAAAGAATAATTTCAAGAAGCATTTATTTGTTTAAGAATGACGTATGAAATATTAGTAACGTAATAGATGTAATAAATCTCTAAATATTGTCACATCGTCTGTCAGATATTTTTGGATAACTGTTTGTTAGTTCTAGGAACTACCTATGTATCGTCGTGTCCGGTTAATTGGTATAGTGGTGGGTTTGAGAAGGGGGGAGAGGGGAGGAGAGTGGGTAGATTAATGAGCGGCTACCGCTGCTTATCGCGCAGCATCTCGCGCATGACTGATCATCTGTCGTGCGCCTGCGCCTCTATGCCCGTGTAGTGATGGCTCAGGTTGTCAATTCTTTATTGTCGATAAACTGAATTTGTTAATATTTATGTTAAACCTAACAACATATGAAAACTAAGGTAGCCGGATAAAGTATAGATAATCAAAATAGATTTAAAGGTAAACGCCCGAACTTTACCTTATCTAAATATCAAATATTTTTTTACCTCACTTTCAAACTTAAAGGATTATTAACAATATGAATTTAAAAGTTATTATGCTATAAATTTAAATACATTAATGGCTTTGAGTATTATTTATATTTTTCTTGTTTGATGATCAATTGTTACTTGCTATTTATTATCTGATAGGCAGTACCTACTTACATACCAACTTGAATTTTGTGTGGCACTTTATATGCCCCGGAGTATAAGCAGACACTCAGACAGTACGTTTATTTAAACCGTTCAGTCATAATTAAAACTATACGAATAGTGCAATTGGTAAGATCGTAAAGAAAACTAGACAAGAATTGAAACTTAGTTGAAATCATCCATTATCACCGGAAGATTTACATCTAAAAATTATCGATAAACTTTAAACAAATAGTCGCACATCCCTATAGTCGTGATATGACAGTGGTCGGTGGTTTCCCAGAAGCGAACTGGTACCTTACGAGCACCGTGGCACATTCGAACTGCCTTTTTTCTCCACACCATAGTTTTATTGGACGCATTCAAATATTTTTGTCGAGATCAAACGACGTTTAGATAGGTACATTAGGATTAATGTTGGACATCACTTACATAAGTAAGGAGGTACTGTTACTGAGAATTTGGACGTTGAATGTTGGGTACAATTGTTCTCACGCGATTTTGTGTAGAATGCCCATTGTTTGGTAATGTTGTTTGGATTGAAAAATATGAGGTTCATTTAGTGGGGTCGCGTTTTCATTATGGCTACTGTGTGTACCTCATTATTGTGATTAATCTGTGCTCATGACTCACAAAGAGTTATGCACTAACATCTAATATTTTGAAGGTAGGTATAAAAACCTGTTTATGCTTAGGACTATTGCAATAAAGTTAATAAAAGACAACATATTTACGCAGAATGGATAATGCAATAAGCTTTGGCAGCACTATGTGACAATTTGATAAATCTTTGTGTCAATCAAATGAATTAAAAAATAGTTCAAAGATTGTTCAGTGTTTGTTCCGTATCTGTAGGAATGTATTTTTGTATCTATAGTTTAATAGGGGGAGAAAAAGTGAATTTTGATACGCAATAGTCGCTTAATAGGTTGAAAAAAATTAAAAAGATAGAGGTACCTATGGTTTTTAATCGATGGTCATGGAAAGTCATGTTAAAACCGATTTAAATAGCCGCAAAAATATTTTGTTAACAAAGTTCCAAGGTTGTTATTTTGAATACCTACGCCGAAACTAAACACTCGGACCCGAAATCGCGTGATTGGTACCAATTATTCTTAAAGAAATTAAATCAGTAAGTAAATTATTGAGAAGTATTAAAATCTCTTTAAATTACACGCTAATATTATTTATCTTGTGTCAATATTGTGCCATAATAATGCATATCCGTGTATCTTCTTAACCTCTAGGTATAGAGTTGTCTGGTTTCGATAGTACAAACTCTGCAAACTCAAACTCAAATATCTTTATTTCGTAAAATTAGGTTAATGATTATTTGAAAACGTCAAATTAATACACACTAAATATTTTATAAAATTATGATTATTTGAAAAAAAAACAAAATGAGGTTAGGCGGCAGTTCCAAGTGTAAAGTTCATGAGAAGAAGCTGCTTAGTTTGAGATCAAAAAGCGTTGTGTGAGTTGTCTCAAGATATTATTATTTATTATCTTGGTATCATTAGATAGATATCTGCCGCTAAGACTATTTTAATTTAAGGAAACGAATTTTGATAGATATTTATACCGTCAATAGTGTAGCTACTGAAGTAAATTGATTCATGTGGTTACACCATCATCGAGATAATATGTGCTACTACTTCTACAGTACTATCGCAATGACCATATAAACAATTAATTCATGAATTGTTTCAGAATGAAATTGTACCTAATCAAAATGCGTAACGCCGCTTCTTGTATCTACAAATACAATCTTTAAGAGATTTAAGTACTTACCTACATAGTTAGATATCATATTAGACTCGTTATAAAACATTTATTATTTAGTATTAACGTTAACTAAAATGAGAAACCTATGATTTTACAGGTATTTTCATCTATAGATATACTGACTGAATGATGGTACAGCGCAGAGCCTAAACCGTTAATTGTAGAGACGTGATATTTTAAGCACGTATTTCATACATAACAGCATCCGATAAGAAGGGATTTTTGAAAAAACCAACCCCTAAGGGGGAAAAACAAGGGGTTGCAAGTTTTTATCAAACTTCGTCACTTTAAAAATAAGATCTTTAACATTTCGTGTTTGGCTGTCTCATAAAGTAAAGAGACACGTGTTTCAGAGTTTTTAGAAAACCCACCCATAAGGGGGGTAAAATAGGGTTTGCAAGTTTGTATGTGACTCCGTCAGTCTTAAAGTTTAATCTGTGAAAATTTTATCGTTGTGGATAAAGAAACACATCATTCAGCGTTTGAAAGCGAAAAACAATCCTAAACGAGTTAAAGTCATCCACCCAATCTATATTAATAAAAATCGACCCCCAAATTTGTTGCTAAGCTCAAAACTAGAGAACGACTAAACCAATTCGTCTATTTTTAGTTAAAGAACGAGGTATGATTAATAGAAATAAAATGGGGGAAAACGCAAAAAGCAAAATTGCGGGGAAAAGCTAATTCAAACTATTCTTTTAAAAATGTGAAAGTAATTCTGTCTGTCCGTTACGTTTTCCGATAAAAACCTCTAAACCGATTGAAATGAAATTTGGTATAAAGATAGCTTAAGTCTCTAGAAAGGACATAAGTTAGTTTTTATTACAATAATCTACATCCACGCGGACGGAGCCGCGGGCGGCAGCTCGTTTAATTATGTAAAACTAACAAAGATAGAAGTATTTTATATATTACCACATTGCAATTTCTCACCACCCATGTAGCTCTCAAAGAATAAGTTCAAAAAACTAACAGAAGCAAATGAATATATAAATTAATCGTTCATTTAAATACAAAGACTAATTTAATAAGTGACCCGACTCCCAAATGTCAAAGATGTTCATATAAAAAACGAGAAAGAAACAAGAAAGAGGGATTGGAGAACAGAACGACCAAGACCGGTGTTATGGGAAATGTGAGTTTTTTATACCCCAAATAAATTGGGAGTCATTTTTTAAATTGTTTTTTGTTTGTTATTGAGTACAATGGGTGGACAAGAGTCTGTTCGGTAACGTTTTTAACATCATTATAAGTGAAAAGCAGTGAGTGATGATGCGTCGGGTGATCGTTGCGGGCGTGTGGTTCCTGGAAAATGACTGGTGGTCTCTTTAGTCGTTTGATAACGTGTAACATTACTTATTCGTTTATATCTTTAAAGGGTTAAGCAGAAATAAAGATCTATTATTCTCTTATGTCATGGTTATTATTATAACAAGCAAGCATATTTTAACTTATTGTCTTTTCTAAGTGGAAGATATGTATACCTTCAATTCCATTAAGAAACAGATATAGATACATAGTTCTTCGACTTAAGTGTGCCAAATAATATAGTGGAGACAGTTGATAATAACATACATAACTCATGCAAAAATTATTCCTAACTGTACGCAAACGCAGCTGTCTTTCGACCGAAAGTTTTTGCCAAGCCTCACCTTGCATTCATTATAAATTAAAGCTGGTGTCTCTACCTACATAAATATTATTAAAACAATAACGTCCCATACCAATAACAGATATCATCCCATAAAACTATGATAAAAATCTTTAGCCCACTTCCGTTCACAAATGGAGGCAAAAAAATATTTTATTTTCGGCCAAAACTGACATTCTTGAGGCAAGGAGGACCGTGGGACAGTTTGTAGGTCCCCTGGGGTCCTGGGACTTCGGTAGCGCCACGAGCACCCCGCAGGCTTGCCACTTACCAAACCAATATTTAATTATGATTGGTTGTAATTATTATAAATTAATTTAAAAAGATATTTGTGTTTCTGGAGTTTAGAGCACGCAGGATGAGTCCTGTATTTTATTAGTGTACTGAGTGTTGAGACGCTCAGTACATTATAGATTAATATTAAATAATTTCACGCTATTGTTATAATGAACATAGGTACTTATAGATATGTACAATTGTTTATAGATAAGTTCCACGCGGTAGGGTCTTTTCGTTTATTAATAACATCATACTTTTGCTATAAAATAAAAACACCATTATTGGTGACGTTTGAAGAGAAAAAAAACACGAAAAATGTTAATGGATTTATAGAAAATAAATCATTTGGATAAACAATGTTTAACAGGTCAATGGTAGAGATTATAATAAAATATCATTTAAAACTTACAACATTGACTAACTGTTGCTAAATGAACTTTAATCCTAAGACTTTTAAAAAGGTTTTAAAAACTATACCTGCCCAAAACATTTGGTGTTCATATCTCAAACGAAACATGCAAAGTATTTCTTTAACGATCTCTTATTTTTTATACGGAATCTTCGAATTCTAACCTCTAGTTACTGACTCAAACAGATCATAAGATAGGAGTTGTTTAACTTTTTTTGGGCATATAAAACTACCATAACCGCCTATGATATTTAAGTATCGACAGATACATCTGGGACGGTCGGAACACAGTCGCTGCGCCGATAACAGATGATAAAGTAATGGCCGAGATAGAGCGCCCGCTACCGAATCTGAAACGCCACGGTAGCCCGTCGAACACTCACTCATACCATACACCATTTACTTTATTGAATTCCATTCTAATGACCGATCGACATCTCGGCCCGTCCGATTTGATTCTCATATAAAAGCCTATATGATCCAACCGCGACAAAGCTAACGCGACGCGCTAATTTTATTACACGGCAACGCTGTAAGACGTTACGCTGAAGGGCTAATCCGAAAGCCATCAATATACCGTTATCTAGAACGGGCGTCTGTAAACCAAGTATACGATCCATAAATGAGTCGACAAGTGCCGGCGCTGAAACCCTAATCGGCCGTGCAAATACCCACGAGGAAGAAACTGCCAATATTTATAACGCTAAACATAAAATACCACAATAAAACGAAATGCGTCGACGCGCAAAAGTTTATGCTAATCGGCACTAAAAATATAATAAAAGTGTGACCTTGGTGGACGCGTCGCGTTCCCGTCGAGCCGATATGATGGTGATGCTCTAAACCACATAATATATGCCTACACAACTCCTAAAATCTGTCATCGTGTTTTAAACGACACATAAATCGTTGAGAATTTGATACCGCAAGAGCGAGTCGCCCTATTGATTTATCGCCTTCTTCAAACATGAAACTTGATACGCGAATAGAATTCATTAAACGCCACGCATCTACCTACAGAGTAGATAGTATAGCATACTTCGTACTGTCACAGTCTCAGAGATATTGATGCATTCGTTACATAAGAATGGTCGAGCGTTGCGGCGGGTATCGGCGGCTAATCACGAACACAGGTAGCGTATCACCATCATCTCGCTCGCGACTTACGATCCATTCCGGTTATTAATGAACCCGAACCATTTTCGAATTTCGCCGCCGCCCGGACAGACTATTGACAGCTGTTTATTTATCAATGTCTACTTGACTCGCGCTGAGGCATCATCCGTTGCAAATATTTGAATTAGTATTCAATGAGCACACGCTTCGCTTTCACAAGTTTGTATTGAACCAGCATATTACTATTATTGTTCACAGAAACCCACAATAAGAAAATCAAACGAAATCCCGCTGTTTTCTTTGCTCGTAGTAGTCTCAGTCTCAGGGCCTTTTTTCCTCCGGAACTGGTAATAACATTAACATTTCATAACAAACTAGTCGGCAACTACAGGAATCATCATTTATTACTCCGTAACTTAATGGAAATTGTCTAAGTACTAAAAACAATACTTAGCCGGAAAACCTATCCGGGCGTGTCCAAGGGTCTACCGCGCCGCCGTAATATAATTAAATAATTGTTGCTAATTAATAAATTATAATTAACCATGTTAATACTACGCTTGAAGGATTCCAGTTTTTCATTTGCCAAGTATATATTTGTCAGAACTTAATTTTTATCGCGACCGCAGTATTCTCACTTTTTGTTAGATGCTCTCAAAACGGCATGATCTCATATTATTATTTCAATACTAATTTATTGAAATTAATTATGAGCTTCGAGATCAACCACGCGGTGTCCTAATTGGGATTCTGCTGTGACAACCATTCATGTTTTATTGATTGAAATGGAGCGGTGTTTAATCATAATTTATGTCATATTTTCTCATTTGTTTTAACTACAATCATTGCGAAATGCGTCGCTGTTTTTGTTGCGATTCCTTTGTCAGGAAGAATATTAACATTACATTACTCTTATATAGAGAATGCGTGAATATATGGTAATGTAATTGACGGTAGTCGGTGGAAAAACTGGAAAAACAGAGTGGCACGCGCGTCGGTCATTGAAGCTTGCCGCTGAGTATGTTGTCACGTATAGGACTGATGTTTTTTCTTCGAAATGCATTCAGTTTTAAGAACACGACACAGCTCGTTCTTTCCTAAATCTAGATTTGGAAATTGCAGTACGTGATTCAGCGACCGCGACTTTGTGTGGGCGTATAACTATGATACTGTCTTTGTCTTCTCAGAACTTTTTATACTCGAGTCTAATGTGATAAGCGAATCGTACAGTGAAAAGTTAATACCTCTTGTATTCTAGCAAGCAACAAAGATACGAGGTTATGTGTAGTCGTAAAAAATGCGCGAAGCCCAGAGTATTAGAACAAATCATAATAAAATTGAAGCGACAACAAATTTTGTTGGTTCGCAAGAATTTACAAGAAGAAGGCGACCGGCGGCGGCCGGCTCGCACGCGTCCACAGCAACATAAATACGAACTGGCCGGGCACATAATATAACGAGTATAGGAGACCAATTTAACAGACTTATTGTCTCCGTGCAGCTACAATGCGAGACACGGAGGGAGACGCAAAAGGAGCACGACGCGCGGGGACCCCGACTCAGCCGATACAAAACAATGGTATTTAATCAACGATGATAAATGCTGTATTCAAGCACGTTTTTTAACGATACTGCCGTATTGTTTTGGCGGGAGCTTACCGTTGAATACGGAGATAAGTCGCCGCTGAGAGTGGCTTAGCTGACAAATTGGAATAAAAGGAATATTTATTCGTGTTGGAAATCGTGGGCCTTTGACGTGGGGAGTTTGCGATTCCTTGATATATTCACGTATTATTTAGACGCAAGGTAGACACGACACTGACCTTTTATAAGATGTTCACCATGCATTTGCTAAATATCTAAATAATATATAAAACCTGTATGTATAAAATATGTGTTCTGATTTTATCAACAGATTGTATAAAACTTCATACTCATCACTTTCACAATAATAAACGATGGCTATGTTTCGTATGTTGAAGATATCTATGCAGAATATACTTGTTCAATATTAAATAGTTACTACTATGTAAATTTCGCTGTCCCGAGCAAAATTTTGTTCTTAGACTATTTCATAAATACAATGAGTCCAACCCGAGCATAGCTAACACAACTTTAGTTGCAAGCAGTTTCAATTTTACATCGTAAAAGATATGCATTGCGTACATTTAGAGTTTCATATAAATCACGCACATTTTGTTGAAATAACGTTGAGAGAACGATTGGCATCTGTAGTGGTAGGAGCGATCGTAAATTTGTGAGGTTTAACAGCAGGACGCCGTATTGAGGCTGAAGGACGGTGCAAGCGCATAGAACAGCTGATTTATTCGAGTGAGCTACGAGAACATGACGCACCTGATGTATTTCTTCGGTTCAACACTTGACAATGATGACGATTGTCTGTACTGAGTTATGCGAAATAAGCATTTGGATTATTGCCAGCTGAGTTGGACCAGTAAATGCAATCGTGGACTCGGTTCGATTGACTCAATGGTGTTTCGTGTTTACTTTTTCATCTAGGAAACCAACTAATGGAATGGAAACAAAAAATGAATTAGTATAATGTATTATGAAAGGGTTGGTAGATACTTATTCAAATATACTAGTATGGACAATTTAAAGCATAAAGAAGGTAATAAGCTAGCTTTTATTGCGGTTCCAGAGCTAATAAAGACATGCTAGTTGAAATAAAAATGGAAAAAGCTGATTGACCAAAAAGTAAAAGGTGAAAAATGGCAACTAAAAGGACGAACATGGTCAGTAGGCACCCTACTAAGACAATGATGGTCTCACTATATTGTCAAAAAGTGCTGTTCTGTAAACATCTCTTTATAGCACCAATCCTCACGGTCTAATGCCATTAGTATAGCCACCATTTACTTCCCTGCGTGACTGCATCTGAGTTTTTTTCCAAGAGAAAAACAACTCAGTCTATCTTGACTGATCACTCACAAACCAGTTACATTATTAAGGCCACCATTCGCTCATCTCTATTTAGGTATCTATGATCAGACAGTTTTTTCTTTTTTTCCATTTGACTAACTTTTGTCTGCCTATGTACGTACGTATCTTGAAGACCTTCTTCAAGCTTCAAGATACGATGATGATTATTCGCTGTTTGGTTTTCTAATAAACGTTTTCTTTTCTTTTCTTTCTTCTTTTCTAATTAAAAGTGAGCATCAACTAAAGTGTAAATGTCGGTTACCGATTGTGTTTCTACTAGAGTTACAGACGGTTAACGTTAGATAAGTTACTAAGACCGGCCGTAAATAAGTTTTCTTAACCATTCCTTAGGCTTGTTTATTATGTCTTCGAACCTAAACAGAAGCTAATAAGTAAGTATGTGCATACATTGGAAATTCGCCTTAGGCAACTTGTCTAAAACGAGAGATCAGATCTTAACCACCATATTGTAAAGTTATTCCTAAATATTCTGCCAGTCGATCACTAATTATGCTGTAATTAACTTTTAAATTTAATAAGATTATGTTTGCTTTTGTATTCCGCTTAGGTTCTCACGCAAGACTAAGAGAAGAAGCAAGACATTGCAACGTATCCTAATAACTATTCAGAAGAGACAGATAAAAAATAAAATTTCCAAAAGCCGTCCATCAAAAACCTAACGAGATATGAATCGATACGCCTCAGAAATGGCACTAACGGTGTTCGCTAACATGATAAGATTCCGAAGCAATCTGCAAAAACAATTATTCCAAAGTATCGTTTTGTGTTGTGTGTGTCCCTTGTAGACGCGCCGCCCAATGGCATAAACCGCACCGATAAATATTTATGAAATTTATTCATATTGGGGCTCTCTGCCACCGCTGGTCTGTTTCGGGATGACAGGTTGAGTCCCAAGGTTTATGTGTTGAAGTTTTGTGCTAAGAATGAAAAATGTTATGAGTAGTATTGGTATTGTTGGAATCTTTTATTTCCTTTTTTAGTTCGACTCCAAATTATATTTAAAAAATAAAAAGATTAGGTTATTTTTTTTTTTTTTTACTATTTCTTTAAATTAATCAATTTGCATCATTTCATCGTCGTCCAAGTACCTAGTATAAAGTAAATTGTCATGAAAAAACTAAACTGCAAGAAAGAAAATATATATCTACTGGTAGGGTTCAGGGTTCGGGGTAAGGTGTGAAAAAATTCCTTCGACGTGTCGAAGGAATTTTTTCGACGACGACGGGTCGAAGCCCAAAACTGAGCTCTTGGATTGCCGAGCAAGGTCTGGCCCCACTTCCAAACCATCACTGTATCTACCTATAAAGCCTTAATTTTACCCGACTGCGCGAGTAGGAGGTTTTGGTTTTTCATTTCCATACTTTTACTAAATTTAAATTAGGAAGCAAGGGTGAACAACTTCACAAAGTAATAGCCATTAGTGTAGGTAGTGTGACGTGAACCTCTTGCTGACTTTGGGGTGCGCAGCCGGGATAATTGCTCTCGAGGATGAGGAATCAAACAACTTCTTAAGCCCAGAACGATATTATATATTCAATAACTTGTTATATGATTTCTTTACATATTAATTCTTTTTCTAGACCCTTCGTCTTGACGCCTGGTCCAATTCTCTCAATTGTTTCTTTCGTTTTCTTCTTCGTCATTATTTCAAAGTTTTGGAACGTCAAGACAAACAGTTCACAATTAATGAGGCTTTATGCGAGTGGCCGGTCAAGTTTCCGACGCACCTGCCACACGCCGCCGCCTTATGAAAAAAAAAAAATTTGAGTACTAAGTCAATTTTTTTTTTTTTTTTTTTTTTATATAATATAAAACAACAAATATAAACCTAGCTGTGCATTTACCTATCATGGCGATATAGATTTTTTTTTTTTTAATACCCCCCTTGATCTGTCTCTATGCAAAAGACAACGTGTAACTGTTATACCTAATCCAACAAAATTTATGTCAACAAACACTTTACATAACAGTTATACGATGATGCTGGGCAAAAAACGCCATTAAAATAAGCACCAGTATCAGACTCGTTACCTAGCTAAACTTATGTATAACTAAATTAAATCAATCATTAAACACCAATTGACCCCAGGCAACAAATTGGGTGAAAGTCCTGCTTTGTTGTAACTGGAAGAAAACTCATCTTTAAGTATTAATCTTATATCAGTTAAATAATTGGTCAATCAAGCTATCGGTGACCATCTGATCACATCTATTGATTATTTAGATAAAATAATCACAAACGAACTTCCCAAGTTCGATTGAACCAAATGCAAAACTGTCTGCTTAATCACAGAGTTATATTTATAATTCAAAACAATAATACACCCGTTTTTGTTTGCCTAGTGCTCTATGGCATCAACATTGTAGGACATTTCTTCGCCGTGTGGTTGTACATGCAAAGACAAACAACATTTTAGAATCAGATCTAAAACCATTAACCATCCCTAAATATACAACTGTTTACACGTCAGACTATTAACAACGTCGCCACTTCTTTTCTGGCATCACCTACTCCTAAAAAAATAATTCTCATCAACTACTCATGTTTATCATGACTTAATTATAACATATGTTCATATAATAAAAATTCTCAACTACATAAAATTAAATACTAAGATATCGATATCTATTCGTCCATCCTCATAATAAACGGTTTCAATCTATTCGCATGAACAATCTGCCTCTGTCTTGAACCCACTTTCTTTATAATGAAGTTATTGTTATTCAACCTATTTTCAATTCGAAATGGCCCTAAAAACTTTCTACATAACTTCTTCGATATCCCCGACCTTCTCTTTGGATTAAAAAGTAAAACTTTCTGACCTATGTCATACGATACTTCATTTGCTTTTTTGTCAAATAATAGTTTTTGTTTCGCTCGCGACTTGTCCAAATTTACTCTAACCCTTGTAAAAATGTTTTCTCTATTCTCTATTCTACTCGCAGTATTCTCATTCACTTTAATATTTAAATTAACTCCCGTATCCGATGGCAATTCTGGTTGTCTTGCAAAGACCAGAAAGTACGGTGACACCCGTGTCGATTCTTGTTTACTAATATTATATGCAAACGTAATTTGAGGTAAATATACCGACCAATCTGACCTATCATCTCGACCGTACTTAGCCATCATGCGTGACATAGTTGCATTTAATCGTTCTACCAACCCTAATGTCTGATGATGCATCGAAGTTGCAACTTTATGCACCGCCCCGAAGTTTGTAATCGTTTCTTGAACTAACGCCGACGTAAAAATTGACCCTTTATCCGTTATAATTTCTTTTACGACCCCATGTATTGAAAAAATATTATTAATAAGGAAGTTCTTTATTTCAATCGCTGTGGCCTGTTTTACTGCCTTACTAATCGCATATTTTGAAAAGCAATCTATTGCCAATATAATATATCTACTTCCATCCGTCGCATTATTTAACGGGCCTATCGTATCCACTTCTACCTTTTCAAATAACCTGTTTGTAACAATCGGTTGCAACGGCGCCACCTTATTTGACGTGCGCACTTCTTGACATACTTTACATGCTTTGATATAATTCTCTATTTTCTTATATGACTTTGGACAGCAGAATCTTGAATTAAATTTTTCTACTGTCTTCATCAAACCTAAATGACCTCCATATAATGGATCATCATGAATCTCATGCATAATTACTGGAAACAGTTCATCCGGAACTACCAGCAATCTTCTAATAACATTATTTTTTGCATTTAATTTATATAACATGCCGTTGTGTATAAAGAATCCTTTATGTCTTTGTAAGTTTTCATCTATGATTTTATTTCTTAAAGATGAACAAAAATTATCGTTCATTTGAGCCCTTATTACTGGGTCTATTTCTAATTTGCAGATTTGCTCATTATTCTCTGTACATCTCATCCTAAATACTCGTAACCCGTCAGTGACCACGTGATCATCTTGACTTATTAACGGATTTCGACTCAGATAATCCGCCACCGAATTTTGTTTTCCCGAACAATATACAATCTCAAAATCATATGATTGAATGGCAAGAGCCCACCTAGCCAATCTACCACTCATATCTCTTCTATCTCTTAGCCAGCATAATGCTTTATGATCGGTCACCACCTGAAACTTAAGCCCCCATAAGTACGATCTAAAATAATTCAAAGCAAATATTAAACCTAAGCATTCTTTTTCTGTTACAGAATATTTCTTTTCCGCATCATTCAATAATCGCGATGCGAATGCAACCGGAAAAAAATTTTTATCCCCTTGCATTAAACATGCACCTACTGCTACGCTACTAGCGTCAACAAACAACCTTGTGTTCACCGCCTTATCATCTGAAAAATGTCTGAGCATTGGAGGGTTAGACATTATCTCTATCATTTTGTCAAACGCTCTTTGTTGTGCACTTTCCCAAATAAATTTACTGTTCTTCTTCAATAACACACATAAAGGTTGATTTATTTTTGCGAAATTATCTATAAATTTCCTATAATAAGAAAACAGTCCTAGAATGGATTTCAATTCCTTCGCATTGTTCGGTCTTTTAATCATCTTTAATTTTTCTAATTTATTCCTATCCGGTAACACTCCTTCCCCTGAAAGTTCATGCCCTAACACCGACATACTAGTAAACGCAAATTTGCATTTATTCATGTTTAACGTAACATTAAACCGCCTACATCTATGCAATACTTTATTTAGATTTTCTAAAAAAACTTCATACGTCTTACCAAATATACAAATGTTGTCTATATATATCATGCACGATTTATACTTCAAATCCGCGAGCATTTCATCCATCGCGCGTTGAAAGACTGCACTACTGGTCTTAAGACCAAATGGTAGTACATTAAATTCATATAATCCTGCGTCCGTCACGAACGCTGTTTTGTATTTATCTTCTTCTCTCACTGGTAACTGCCAGAATCCGGAATTGAGGTCCAACTCCGCAAAATATTTCGCCCCTCTAAGATAATGTAGCACGTCGTCTACTCGTGGCATTGGATAGCAATCATTTATGACGTTTTTGTTTAATTTCCTATAATCTACACAAAATCTAAAGGATTTATCCGGTTTCTGTACTAAAACAACTGGAGAGGCATAATCACTACAGGACGGACGAATAATACCAAGATCTAACATCTCACTTACTTGTTGACGAATGATCTCACTCTGTTTGAGTGAGACCCTATATGGAGATCTATTCACAGGAACCTCGTTCGAAGTTTTTATTTTAATCGGCTTCACCCGGCAACAACCTAGCCTATCTTTACTAAATGAGAATTGTGGCCTGTATTCTTCCAAGATTTCAAGCAATCTATTCTTATTAGTTATACTTAAGTTTTCATTAATAACAAATTTTTCACCAAAAAAATTTAAGTCAGGAAGTTTACAGACCTTATTGTCATTAAGTTTACAAACATCCACAAAATATAAATAATCACATTTCGAAATATTAACAGACACTATTTCCTCTGTATCGATACTAGGAACTTTATCCGGTCTCTTCACAAAACATATTTCATTCCATTTTCTTAATATTATTTTGTTATTCACAAAGTCTAATATTGCCTCATTATTAATTAGGAAATCTTGTCCCAAAATCAGTGGACAACTGATATCTACTACTACATAAAATAGTGTGTTATATACCACATTGTTAATTATCACGTTGAGGTATGTTTTTCCTAGGACCGGTATAACTTTGCCGTCCGCGGCTTTTAATATAATATTATTGTCTATATCTAAAATTGCTTTATTCATTAACGCTACTTTTTCCGATAGCAAGGACACTGAAGCCCCACTATCTAATAAAGCAGGAATAGCACCTGAACTTAATTCTACTAAAATGACTGGTTCGGACTGACCATAATTATTCTTCTTGACGTCTTCTATGTTTGAGCGCCGCTGCGTACTCATTGCTGCGACGTGATGCTCGCCTACTCTCGTTGTCGACGACGCTGCATCACCAGCTGATTGAACCGGCATCGGCAGAGGTTCTCTGCTCCTTAAAAAGTACTGGCGGGGATTTGACTCCCGCCTTGGTGTTAACGAACCGCTTGGTGAATCATTGGGTGGAACCCGAGACACCGGGGATCGGTATTTACTATACGGAGTCGATTGATTGCTCCGAAATGGACTATTGGTCGATCTGTTGGAGTCTCCTTGCTGCCCAGACCTCACTGCTACCGCATTCTCAACCTTAACCTTAAGATTGACTTCCCTTTCACTTTCTTTATCATATACTGATTGTAATTGTAAAACTGTGGCCTTTAATATATTTTTATCAGCACATACAACTGCAGCGAGCTTTGATTTGTAGAAACCATTACATTTCTTTGGAAAGCTCCTTACGAACGTATTGTCGTCAATTTTTCCCTTTTTGGCTATATTTGAAAGCTCGTAGTAAAATGACACAATATTCTCCTCTGGCGCCTGTATCCTTTCATAGAATTTTTCCGTATAATTAGTACGGTTTGGGAATTCTGCTTTTAATGCAGTGATGAAGCTCTCGAAGCTATCACAATCTTCTATAATTGCTTTGTATAGGTGTAGCGCTGGTCCAGCCAGATACGCCGCCACAAATAATTTTTTTTCCTCATCCGAAGTGATTTTATTAATCACACAGATGATCTGGAATTGGTTGACAAAATCATCTACGGACTCATACAATCCCGTGAATGCACTCATTTTTAATTAACTTTACATAGAAATACGACTTAGCTCTTTAAATGACTTCCTCTGAAGAGTTAGGCGCCTCCACCATGTGACGTGAACCTCTTGCTGGCTTTGGGGTGCGCAGCCGGGATAATTGCTCTCGAGGATGAGGAATCAAACAACTTCTTAAGCCCAGAACGATATTATATATTCAATAACTTGTTATATGATTTCTTTACATATTAATTCTTTTTCTAGACCCTTCGTCTTGACGCCTGGTCCAATTCTCTCAATTGTTTCTTTCGTTTTCTTCTTCGTCATTATTTCAAAGTTTTGGAACGTCAAGACAAACAGTTCACAATTAATGAGGCTTTATGCGAGTGGCCGGTCAAGTTTCCGACGCACCTGCCACAGTAGCTAACTATTTTCAAGTTAGGTACATAATCATAATCACTTTCTATGTGACTGACAATTTTGTAAAAAAAATTGCTTAGGCGGCGAACATCCTGTCCTAGAATATTTTTCTCACTCTGGGGTAAGTAAGTGTAGTAATTATTAGCTGGTCGAAGCGAATAATTAGTAGCTAGGCTAGTAGCATACAAATAGCCATATATAGACTTCAGTAATTCAAAATTCTTTATTCACTTATGATGCCAAACAACACTTGTGATACGTCGGCATTCTGCATGTACCTGCATGTAATGCCAAGTTCGCAAACAATAGGTAAAGCCGAAGAAAAGAACATGGCAATAAAAATCCGAGGCTCACTGTTTTAAATTTGCCAATTTTACAATGTTGCAATCTTTGAATTGTTTTTGAATTGAATTGAAATGAACTTTGTTTTACAATATCTCGTAAGAATTACCTACAATAATACAACCAATTATATCAATTAAATATCTACATTACTTTATTATTAATTCAATTCAAAAATTAACAAGTTAAGTAAACTTCAATTAATTATTTAACATTAACATGCAGGCAAATCTTCAAACCAACTCTGCACATAATAAATGCAATGAGTATTCTATGAATAATTATACAGCATACTTAGTTATGAAAATTCTTGAAAATGTTACTTAAAATTATAGCTCAATGGCTCACAAATGTACTTCGAATACGTTTTAATTAGTTTTGCACTAATTGTATCTAATCCCACCGATGATGTATTTTTAAGATTGCATGATTCTTTTGATTTTTATAGGATCTGTCGGTTTTAAAAATATTGATAAATGGTTGTTACTGTTACTTTTGTTAATGCCAATGGTTTTAAAGTCAAAATTAGTGTCATGTGTCAGATTAATTTAACTATTTTATTTATTTTTAACGATAACAAGCAATGTGGGATTTTGGTCCCATATTACTAACAATCCTGTCCCCTCCAGCTAAGTTCAATGGCTTGTGTTAGGAGTGACTTCACGTCGATAGTATAATGGGTAGGATTCGAACCCGCGACCTCACGATTTCGAGACCGATGCCTTAGCCATTAGGCTACCGCCGCTAATAATTATTAAATGCCTCACTGATATCAGTAGGATTATTATATATATCTCATTTTCACTTTTAATTAAATTTATCTGTAATTTCATTTGTGTCTTATATTTTCATTAATAATGTCCTACACTGCCTTACATTTATTTTTTTGCTCAAGAATGTATTTTTTATTTTGTATTGTCTATCTGTCCGTCCGTGTGTCATAGGCATTTTGCTCAAAACTACACAATCTCGACGTATCAAATTTGGAGTTCAGGTGTCTTGTGTAGGCCGCTACTTAGTTGGATAGTTAAATAAAACAAATATTTATAGAATTAGTATTAACTCGACACGAGATAATATTTTCCGACTATACTCTCTATACTCCGACTAAAAAGGCGTTACAACATTACAAAAAAAAATACAGTCGAATTGAGAACCTCCTCGTTCTCAATTCGACTGTATTTTTTTTTAAATGTTTGTTCGCAGATTACTCACAGACGGATAGACGAATTTAAAAAAAATCTTTTTGTCTTTGAAAGGGTATACTTCCAGACTGGTCCTACTTTTATCAAAGTTCGAATTTGATGATAAGATCTTGAAAAAATCAAGGGAACTCTTCAAATATTAAAGGGTATATTTTTTTGTAACACCACTGAGTGAAATGGAACTGATGATAAAGACCACAGATGACCAGCGGAACTATTCCATAATAAATACTGCGGGTTGCGATCTGAGTACCGTGTTCGATACCTGATACTTCGTCTCTATCAAATCATGACAGTCTAGTAACAGGTGAACTCCTCAAAAATCAAGGGCCTTGTATCGCAAATTGAAACATTTTGTAAAAAGAAATGAGCAGTTTGGATTATGCTATTGAAGCTTATATCAACTATAAACCAATACACTAAAAAGTGAGAAATCTATATCTATACTTATAATAAATCTGTAGAGAGGTCAATTCTGTACATGAAATATATTTCCAAAATAACTATCAGGGGGTGATAAGGGATCGATACTGATGCCAAAAATGCAATCAGTAAAATTTTTGTCTGTCTGTCTGTCTGTCTGTATAACCGTTATAGAAACAAAAACTACTCGACGGATTTTAACGAAACCTGGTACAATTATTTTTCATACTCCTGGGTAGGTTATAGTATACTTTTCATCACGCTACAATCAATAGGAGCAGAGCAGTGAAGGAAAACGGGAGAAGTTACTCCATTTTTTAAGCTTTCGTCGCGTGTGCAACCGTAATGGTTAAAGCTACACAGAAATCATGTATGACGGAAATGTTCTCCTTTAAATTATATAAAAAATATCCCACGACAGCATATGTCTATCTTTTATGGTTGACTCACAATATCACGTGTAACTCCCGATAGCTTAGTAGTTCGAAGCTTTCTGATTATATTTGTCTACTCTTACGTTTATAACACTCTCAGTCATCCCTAATTAAAAAAGTTAACATAATTAACTATTCCATAAAAAATACTAATAGAAATCGGTATAGAAACACCAAAGTTATACATGAAATACGCTAATAATAAGCCATCGCGCGTGAATACTGAATCATGCTATCTATCTATATCTATACATATAATAAAATTGTAAATTTCACGTGTCTGTACATGGCCGAACATAGTGAAAAAAAATATTGGGAAATGTTCGAAAAGAGTATTTAAACACATTCCTACATTTTTAGAAATGTCTATCTGTCTGTCTGTTTGTTTGAACACGCATCACGCAATAACTATTGGACAGATTCGGTTGAAATTTTGTATGTGTAGTCTGGATTAACATATTGGCTATAATTTATCACGCTATTTCCCATAGGAGCTAAGCAATGACGGATAATGTTTGTAGCTATTTATCGTTATAAAACAATAACTACTTGACGGATCTTCATGAAAATTTGCAGTTTTATTGTAAATACTATAGGTCATTACTTGCACTATAAATCATTATGCTATCGTCTATGGGGAGTGAGCAGCAACGTATGTTTTGTCGAACCATTATGGTTTTTCACAATTTTTTCCACAATAAGACATTATTTGCAATTGTAACCCATGGAAACAATAACTTCACGCTAAAACTATTAGGAGCTAAACACAACATTTTCAATTTTCCTAAGATCAGCTATTTTAACCGCGTTTGCATCAGCTGAGGTGGTCGATTGGCACAAGTAGCGGTATAAAACGAGCGAGGTCGGAGGATCGACCTAATTGCGAGTCTCTTTTTGTGTTGTGTTAAAATTATTTTTATTATTTTTTTTAAGTATTTTTCTAAATGTATACTTATTTATACAAGCTTTTATTTTCGACTTTAACATGTTTACTTTGTTTAACAAATTTTCATATTAATAATCACTTACAATAGGCACCTTTATCATTGTTTTGCATGAATAGTGATTATGTTATAAATGTAGAAATGAAAAACAATATTAGATTACAAATAAACAGTAATTAGGTACTTGATATTTTCTAGAATTTATAAATGTTAATTGCTTAAAAAAAATGAAAGATTAAGTCCGCGTTACATCAAAATAAAACACGTGGCGCCATCTGTGATTCGATTTCTTCTGAGTGCCAAAATTGCTTACCTACAAATGTTAATAAACTTTTGCGATTTGTACACATTATGAAAATATATGTATTACGGGTCTTGATCGCGTGAATAATTTAAGGTTAAATACCTTGCTTACCTACGTTTAATATGCATGATAGTTTAATATAAAATCATCAAGTATAAAAATAAACTTATTTAGTTTTGAAAATAGATGGCGTTTAAATACAAATTAAAAAGAATCAGGAAAATTGATTTAAAAAAAAAACTGAAATTCTTACGTAGAGGGATATGAATATATGATGATCTTAATTTGCGACAGGTTGACACACCTATTTTTAAATTCACCAATGTAGACATTATAAAATAATATTTTAATCTTCTAAAGCGAGTGAAAAAAAAATGAAATAAGTTTAGAAATAGTATTTAAACACAAAAAAAGATATCTGAGTATATCTTTTAGAAACGTTTGAATGTTGTTTGTTTGTTTGTTTAATCACGCATCACATTACCGCGGGAGTGCAATGTTTTAAAACTATTTTGCCCCCGCAAAATAGTTTTAAAACATTGCATTCCCGCGGTACAAACACGGACACAAAGTAGGTGTACTTTAGACTCGGAAAGATCGCTCGGGCAGGACATAACCTGCGATCATAGGGAATCTGTGAGAGTTTTTTCCATCATACCTTTATTACCTATGTATAAATTATCTTGAAGGAGCGGCTAGGTACCTCCGATTAAAAGAATCAGGTCAGAATCGAAGCTCCTTAACTCAAAATTTCGCACGAGTAATTGGGCGGTTTCGAGCTTCATTTAACTCGAAACCGCCCCAGTACTCGCGTGGTGGGGGAATTTTTCAATATTAATAGTATTTGATGTGATGCAAATCACTTTTTTGTCGAGGTGTGGTCGTGGGAATTTTAATAATTTGTCTTCTAACCGTCTGGCGCCATAAACTTTGTCGCCCTTCATTTTGCTGCACTGGGCATTTGCTTGGCTTGCCCTGCCATATGTTGGGCCCTGATTAAAGCTAGGCCCAAATATCCATAGATGCCACAGAGCATTGTGGAGCATGTTTACAATATGTTTTACACAGAAGTTGAATTGTAATATAAACTACCTTAATATAAACCCAACTTCCACGCGAACGAAGTCGCGGGCACAGCTAGTAATAACTATTTTTTAATACTAATTAAACATTTTGAAGTTGGTGCCAAGAAATAAAGTTTTATTTTTTAGGAACCAACTTCAAATTGTTGTTGTACCTATAAGTACTTATTATTATTTGCTTTTTAGTTACTTTATATTTAGTTTTTTGAAGGCTGTTTTAATTTTTTTGTAAAATAGTTATTATAGAAAATAATCGCTCCGAAAGTTGAAAAAATGGTATACCCCATAATAAACACTTTCAATTAACATTATTTTCAACATAATCGGATATGCCGTCTTTGAGTTATTGGCCGAAAATTACTCAACAAAGCGACGTGAAAGTGCTACGAAGATACGCTCTTTTGCAGGTGCACTTTTTCAGAGCATATTTTTTCATATGTAGCATTACTTAGTAGAAACAGCTCTCGATGGTCTGACATGCTCTTGCTCGGTTTATTTTTAATATGGCACCCATAATCCCTCATTGCTAGTTATCTTTAAAAGAAATAAAAAAATATCGGGTTTATACCATGTCGTAAAAAGACTATAGACAACTTTAATAATGTTTACCACCACTTTAGAATGAGACTAGAGGGATCTTTTGGATGTTATAAGCAAAAACTAATAAACACGTCTTTATGGTCTTAACTTAAAACCGTGTGTACGAACCTATCTGTAGAGCGAGGCGGCTGTATGTGATAAACGGCCAATAACTGGTGAACAACGCCACGTTCAAACAATATTCTTAGACTAATCGAAAAATCATAATTCTTTAATCATATTTCAATGCTTATTATAAAGTCATTTTTAATATAATAATTGCATTTTTGAATTTGAGGTGTAGTAACATAGTCCCGGTTAGATGATTCGATCCCTGCACTGGTTTGGCATATGGAAGTCTCGGGTTCGATTCCTGGGTCTGGTGTTAATTTTTTTCTATCTTTCAAAAATGAATGAATGAATGCAATTATTGTATTAATAAAGTAAATGGCAAGAAATGCCTATAAAAAAATACTATGAGGTCATTTTTGTTTTAGAATCTGTCATCAAACTCTTTCCATGGTTAAAAAATAGGTTAACCATAAGGTTATGTTTAGAAATTTCAAGCAATCGTAAGATTTGCTTAAACTTTCAACCGGGTTGGACCTGTATTTAAGTATCAGTTAGATAAAAACTGGCTTGGCACGTAAGGTAAATGAATTCTACATTAAGTACGTAATTTGAAATATATGCTTATAAAAAAGAATACGCTTTAGTTTGATAATGGTCAGATTTTCTTTTTTAAATATTGCAATAAATATGTCTGACGAAAACGAAATTTAGACCTTTCTAAAATTTTTAATTTTCTTAATTAAGTGCCAGAAATACTTCTAACACTACTGGACCACGTATCGGTACCTTGTTTGTACCTACAGCAGCCATTCTAAGTGAAATCTGGTCTAAAACTCGCTAAACAATAGACATTTCATGCATATAGGTATCTGTTGCTGCTTTCTTTTGCCTTGACAAATATAAACTCTCTCCGCTGAGGATGTGAGCACATGACTAAATTTACTCACATGATGTGAGCAACAACTAACTTTCTTATACCTAAAGCACACAACTACGTCTTATTCAGTTCCTGGATCTGAAAGTATCTAGATATTACAATTTCGCAACTTAAAGATCTGAGCAGTCGGCACAACATTTGCGTGTCGGGGTTTGTCCGCGAACGTGCAACATTCCCCGGCGGCGTCGCGCTATCTGATGTTCACGCGCACGTGACGGCATCCCGCACCCCGCATCCCGCACAACCCCACCTCTCGAAGCCTACGTTCTTAGAAACAGAGCTTCAAGGAACTTTCAACAGCATCTTTGGACATCTAGTTGAGTTCGTCTGCATGTCTCCACGTCTATTTCAAGTCTATCGTTCGTCCGCAATGGTTCGTGCGTGAGTCGTTCCGAGCGGTTCAATCTTTATCTCGTCTAGATGTAACTGCTGGCATTTTTACGACCTATTCCGTGAATAGCCTTAATAAGGTTTATCAAATACCTGTTGGATGAAAGCCTGCCATATTTGGAGGTCTACAATTGAAACTGGAATATGAGATATACTTATGTCGTTTGCAATTTGTAAAATTCTGACAGAATTGAATTGTAAAGCTGTGGTGCTTTGGAAAGCGGAATTGAATAATTATCTTTCTCTTTTAACTGTCTTAGAGAATAATCCTTAAGGCGCTAAATAAAGTATGAAGGACTAGGTACAGATGCACTAGAAGTAGTGTCTGGCACGCCGGCATCTCTTAATTAAAACCCTTTCAAAGTGATTCGTAAGGACACAGTCTAATGAAACGCGTACGCAACTGAATCGTTAAATAATGCGTTCTTAGAAATCGGTATGTCAACAATGGTGCGGCAGGGTCAGTCGGCAACTCACAGGGATGCCTCATCGGCTTGAATAATTCGCGTTGTTGTACGGCGCCGGTGTTAGCAATTGTCGCGCGGGTTTTACGATACCATCGTGCCGCCGAGTCGCCGGCGCCGCTGATCTAGATCGCGGCGTCCGCACACCAAAGACGTGCACTCGACGGATAAAGTCGTCACATGCGACGTACGCACCCGCGCCAGGTATGCCTTTGAAAAACGCAGCGCAATCGCAAACTATTCAGCCGAGCTCGTGATGGCATCCTAGCGCGTTCGCGCGACTGTCGATGTCTTAATTTACTGCAGACCGCATTTGTTTTACTTGAAAGAACCTCGATACGGTAACAAAGTATGTTAGATTTGCAATCACTGACGTCTTTGTAGGCATACAATATTTATAGTTGCTTTATTAGACTACACACTAGATTTATTTTAGAGGCTCGTAAATCAAATGATGTCCTACCTACATAAGATACATTACAAAAAGTACAGTAGTACAAAAATGAGAGAAGCCTTTACCGCGAATAGAAAAATAAGTAACGAAATTATAATAATGCTGTCGTCTCTCGGCTCCATCGTCAGACTCTTGTTACTTATATCAACCCATATGATATCCCACTGCTGGGCACGGATTTCCCCAGTAGAACCTAATTATTTTAGATCCTGGTTATATTTGCCATAATCGCCACGCTTGACGAGTGAGTTGGCGATTGCGGTAAGGCTTTAAAGTACGCAGAGGACACTGCTGCCTGTCCTCCGGTGTGAAAATTCCTTAGTCGCCTTGACGACACCCACGGGAAGAGATGGGATGGTACTATTCTTAAGCCGGTACCACACGGCACTGTTGCCAAATGTAGTTTATGGCATTCTCTCGTTCAATTTCAATTTATTTATTTCATGTGAAATGATGATGATCGTAAATTAATTAATATTAAAAAAAAATATGGGTAATTATCTAATAATGAACAGTGCTTCCCTGGACCCCTTTAAATTAACCACAATTCAGTAAGCACGTTTACTAATAACCATACCATCGTCTTCCACTTATCAGATCATCTCACCAATTCTCGCATGATAGGTACATACGGTCGATTTTGAGTCAGAAAAAGTTTCCTTTAAATCCAATTTTATATGAAGCTGGAGGTTTGTTGATGATGATGATGATTAATGCTTTCTTAATTTTTTAACATTTTTCAGGCAAATGTTTCTTTAAACTACAAACTAAATCAATGACTGTTTGAGACATAGGTAACACTTCCAAATGAAACTGCCAAGAAAATAACATACCACTCTTTTGTAAATGATGTTCAAAACCAGTATTTCAATCTTTACCCCACAAGAAAGCTGATTAATTTTATTTTAAAAGTCTTCCAATTAGTCAAATAACAATTCAAAACCACGCAACGCCAAAAAATAATTTCATTTAGAAACGTGTATCGCAAACTAAATGTTGTTTTAAAAAGTGCATTCGCTCATAGCACATGAGACTGAAATTTTCGGATGGATTGAATTCTTTTGCATACAGCCATAAAATATTATTACATCGTAACTAAGTTTAAAATGTATAGTGATTAATACTCATAATGATACATTTTACTTAGAGTGTTCGTCTGTTCGTTTATACAATATCCAAAATCGAAGCTTCACTGTACAATTTTTTATAGAGTCCAATTTGGAATTTTTTGAGCATCATATAGTTTATCCAATATCGCAATCTGTATTGTACTGTACTAAGAGACTTGGGGTCTTATGGTACAGTACGATACAGATTGTTTAATATTATGATATAGTCAAATTTGGGATTAATTGAGCTACATTGATAGGTAATTATAAAATACGACACCTAATGTTTGCATCCAAATTTTTACATAACATTTTTACTTATATTTCAAATTATTTTATGAATCTAAACGAACGAAATCGCGAGCATCTACTAATATCTTTACACTTCTACTTTTTTCTCATTCTCAGAATTTCTGATGCAGTGTTGACTTGTCACAACATTCAGACGTATCTGCAGCCCTTAAATTATTCCTAAATGGGTGGACTATTGTAAAAAGTCAAATTGTTTTCATTGGAATGCTTCACTGGTTTTTATTTTGGCCAAGTTTCGTCACCAGGCGTGTCGAATATGGCACACAACGAGCAATGGTTAAGCATTTTTCGTTTTTCTACAACGCATCCTGTTGTTATGGCCTGGCCCAGGTGTGTATTATAATTTTATAGGTTGAGGATTTTTAATTTTGTTAGGTTTTTGTAATTTTACCATGTTTACGGATAGGCAATTTGTCGAATTCTTTAACTGCGTCAAAATCGTTTTTGTGTGCATACATTAAGATGAAGTTGTTTTCGTCGAATCGCCGTTTATATTAACATTCATTTCCAAAATTATGTTGTAAGAAGGAAGAATGTACCTAAGGTTAAAAAAATACTGTCACCAAAATACAGCAGGTGAGAATACCAGTATCTAGTTATTTAGGTTTAACTATTTTAAAGTATATCTTTAATATCTGAAGTCCATTATTTATTATATAATATAATATCTTGGGACAACTCACACTAAGCTGTCTGATCCCAAACTAAGCAGAGCACATACTTATATTCTAAATACATACATATTATAGATAAATAAATGACACCCAGACACAGAACAAACCATCGTGCTCATCACACAAAGGTTTATCATGGGTGAGGATCGAACCCACGACCTCTTGCGTAGCAGTCGGATACACTCCCACAGCGCCACAGAGGCAGTCGTACTTCTATGTAGGTAGGTACTTACAAGTAATTGCTTTATAGCTTTACAGCCAATAGGTAATGATTGTGGGCAAAACCACCATTCGATCGCTTGAAGTGTACTTAATGCCTACTCGGTCAATTAGATGCTTTAAACGTTATCGCTTCATCATCATCATCAGCCTATCGCAGTCCACTGCTGGACATAGGCCTCTCCAATATTGCACGCCACTTTGTTCTATCTTCGGCTTCTCGCATCCAGCTCCTGCCAGCCGTTTTGCGTATATCATCACTCCACCTGGCTTGAGTAAGAAAATTTTACAATAAGTTAAAAGATGTTAGAGAAATATTATTCAACCTAATGTCATCTCTACACATTTTTGAATAAAGTTATTGGAATCATTAACGTTTAAAGATAATGGAACTTGTCTAGGTCCCGGGTGAGTTAGATCCGTTTAAGCTTCGATATCTTAAAGCAAGAAACTTAGCTCTAAATGCCAAAGTACAACAACTAAAGATCAAATTTTTCACCTTATTATATTTATGTAAAACAGGATCCTATAAATCATTGCACTCGAACCAAACTCCCCAAATATTTGATTCGTCTAAAAAAAGTTGTTAAGCCCTCGTTCCCAAATTATAGTGTTCAAACATTTTAATACATCGCTAAGAAATGTGCGTAAAAGTTATAAAATGGTGGGGTATAATACATGTACTGCTGCCTTCTGGCGGTCATTACTTAGGTCCCAGTTGGTTATTAAATTCGGCCTTATTTATTTATTTATGAGCATGTTTATTGTATGCGACGTACCTCCATTCCTCGGCCCAATATTTGATCGTCTTGCTTTGAAAGGAAATTTTTGTATAGTTTGGCAGCTAAAGAAATTTGGTTTTTGTATTGCTACGTGAGCTTTTGCCTAAGGCTTCGATTTGCTTCGATTTTGATTTTTCATGAGTGAATAATGATGCAATAAAAGTTGAGCTTTTTGTAAACTAACGAGTAAATATTACTATTTTTTGAATATTTTGCAAATTCTAAAACTAGGGACACCTATTAAATTTTGACAACGTTTAATTTCATATAGAGTTTTTAAACAGTTTAGAAACATGGTCGATGAAAGTACAATAATAAACACAACCAACATAATAAACAACAGACTAAAATTAACTGATGGAACCACCCAGAACTTAGCTGTTCCTGTCAAAAAAACAAATAACACAATCAGCCACAAAAGTGACGATTATAGCGCCTAGCCGCGTCCACTCGAGAAACGGGCCTTAATCCAAGCGTTAATTACAGATGAGCTGCGATCACATGAAATATCGATTTGGGAGGAATATTCAAACGTTCGGTACAGGTGCCGGGGCACGCCCCACCCTGGGGCACAACCACTTACGTGTCAGCCCCAATGTTACTTTCAATACTCTTTTATTAATTTATGGGTAGGTATGTACTTATTATACCAATGCATTTTGCACTGAAATAAAATTAAAACGTCCTGCCTTTTTCGAGTAAGTTACTAATTGCACATCTGACAGACGGAAGTGACATAATTATAATGTAGGTACCTACCTAAGTTCTTATGCAAGTGACACACCTATATCACAAATTATATTCACCTTTTAGATATATTTCGGGACTTAATAGCGTGAATTATTTAAAGGTACGAATTGCACGGATCGTGGTCACGGGTCCCACGATGACATGTGACCACGATCGGTGCAATTCGATCGAAACTTCGGGTAAATAAAAAGTTCGTACCTACCTTTAAACAATTCACGCGATTAAGTCCCGAAATATATCTGATATGAATAAAAATCGCATAAGTTTAAAAAAAATATATACTCTTCTTATTCTGTGCATATATTTAGTGCCATGCTAGCAATACAATAAGTAAAGTTCATGATGCAATTTAGTTTTAGCCACATTTATGTCAACAAGTTATTGTAGCTAAACCAATACGCCATGGAATTTAAACAGTCAAACAATGAGAAAACAGATATACAAATATATAAAATTCAAATAAATTTTACTGCAGTTCCTAACTATATGCAACAGAGAAATAAGAAAGTATTTTTCCTATCTCGAAGATTTATCTTTAAAACCTACTCGGCTTTCTCGGATCGTTTGCAAGGAACATTAGCAAGGCGCGCGCCTTCTTTGCGGGCAGATGCATCGAGCACGAATCGAGTTTCCCAATAATTTCATAGTGAACGAGTCCCGATCGAAGTGCCTTAGTATCAGGGGATCCATCTCTCGCCGACGGCCACGCGGGCCCGCTATGTACGATCCTTATTAAATGCAAAATATTGCGGCTTTACATAACCGAGATCTCGTTAACATTGCATTAACTATATTTTATAAGACGCCATGTTTTGCGCGCCTCCGCCCTGTACGTTGATCATATAAGTATGTAATGATGTGAATACTCATCGATGTGGCTGTGTGTGATATTTAGAGATACTGAAATACTTCTGGTACTACTATCCTATTACAATTACAATCATGAAATTTTGTGACTTTTGATATTCTTGCGTGCTAAAAATATTTTGACGTCTTATCTAAATTTCGACCGTTTTTGCAACATTGTTGTTATAATTATATAGCCAGCTTTCCTCGATTAATGGTCTATCCGATAGTAAATAAAATTCCTATAATTGTATTGAAAATATTTTTTCAATTCGAATCAGTAGTTCCTAAGATTACCGCCTTCAAACAAACAAACTCTTCAGCTTTATAATGTTAGTATAGATGACCACGGCACGTACCAAAATATGTCTAAAACGGAGTCACGTTATTGATTGGTTGTTAAGCAACGCGAATGGTGAAATGTCTTCAATGTTTTCTTATGACGTTATCAAAAAATTCAAAATGATCATCCGTAAACCGACTTTAGATACAGACAACTATTTTTTTATTTTCTTGGAATTAAATTTCGAATTCACACTTATGCTACATTTAATCACGATTTCTGACATATTTTTTTTTTTTTACAATAAAACATCTTACCTGTCTTTGTTTTTAATCAAGGTTAATTTGCTGGTGTTTAATAAGGAGTTTCGTTGCCTGTCCGAAACTCCTCAATAAATGGCAGCAAATCAAAAACCTCATTATCAGATCATTACGGAATTTATATGGGACCATTTCGGAATAAACCTCTTTCTTTCAAAAAATTTTGAAAATCAAAATATTACAGAGTTATGCGCGAACATACATAAAAAAATACAAGACATCCGAATTGCGAACCTTCTTCTTTTTTAAGTCGGGTAAATCTTAATCCCTGCCGTTTCTTGAAAACTACAAACAGATTGATATCGTCATATGAAGATGATCATCCAACAAGCCATGTAAAGCCATGTAGTATTGAAAAACATACATAATAATAAAAATAATTCAGAGCAATTGCATACACTCAGTAAACAAGCAATCACCGATTAAACTCGTAAAATACGTACTCATAGTTCGTTATGTAACAAAACTAGAATCTACGTATGCATATGTAGATGTTTATCATTAATGGAGTATTCAAAAAATGTTGATTTCTCAAATCCACTGTTATCAGAGCAACATCGGTACACAGAAATGTCAGTTACTTCTACTTGTAACAATAATGTAACTAGTTTAGGCGCACATCTTGAATGTGAAAGCAGAACTTATTAGTTTGGAGTATTGAAGAGGTTCGTCGATGATGATGTTCATTAATCTTATTCTTGGTCATTAACGGGTTGCGTTCTTGCGTTCCACTGTTAGAGATAGGTTCATCGTGCCAAACAGAAAGGCTTTGCTAAATTCAGGTTATCTCTGTAGTCACTAAATTCAGCATAAATGCTTGGACCTAATTTTATCGAAACATGAAGCACCCAAAATTTCGCTTTATTTTTAAACACTCATTAATATCAAAATAATAAACATAGCTATAGCTATGTTCTGTGATTATACTTACATCAGAAGATACAATACTTATCCCATACACTGTCCGCTATTAAAGGTTGTTCAAAAGAAATTAATCATACCTAATCTCTAATTGGATACATCAGGTATCATATTATAATTACTTATGCCAAACCAAACACTGTCCGCCACTAAAATTTGACCGTATTATATACTATACTTCTGACTTGCAATAACTGCGGTATTTTCTTTTGCGAAAAAACATCTAAAGAGTATAAAGTTTTTCCGAAAACGTAAATTACTATAGTTAATAAATTCTTAGATACTGTTATACAATACATAGATGAGCAGTAGTCATTGAAACTATCTTGATACTGTTTTGATGAGGCATAGTAGATAAGAGGCTATGAAGATTTTTAAGTGCAAGTTAATCTTTGTAAAGATGCATACGTCGTGCTTACGTCGTGGGCGTGCCCAGGGGGGAATTCGGGAGTTGAACCCCCCCCCCCCCGACATTGAAAAAAGGTATATACCTACATTTGACTGCCTCTGTGGCGCGGTGGTAGTGGTTCCGACTGCTACGAAAGAGGTCGTGGGTTCGATTCAGGATAAAACTTTGTGTGATGAGCATGATGGTTTATTCTGTGTCTGGGTGTTATTTATCTATAATATGTATGTATTTACAAAATATATAAGTATGTTTATCAGTTGTCTAGTTGCCACAGTAGTTTGGGATCAGATAGCGTTGTGTGAGTTGTCCCAAGACATTATTATTTGACTGGTTTTTAGTCAATTCTACTTACCACCTAACCCACTCCCCCCAATCTTAAAATGCTGAACCCCCTTTTTCTAGAGATGGACCTAATGATCAACTTAAAATAACTATTCGTTTTCAGAATAGTAATTCTCTTTGCTGAGATACGACCGACCTCCTGTCTCAGAACACTGGCCGTAATTCTCCAAGTAGACTTCGAAGTTTGGTTCTAGGATTTCTTAGCCGTCGATTTTAAGCAGATGGTGATGCAGTATGCGCTCATCAGTTTGTGTTCTGACATCGGACTTTTCTTGCACATTTACGTATGTCTCTATAGTCGTACCAAAGAATACAGCTGTAGTATTTCTTATCGTTATGAAATGCACATAGAGTGCATAATTAAGTGCACTTATATTATTCATTTAAATAAATAGAGAGTACAAAAAATCTTCCAATTACCGTCATTTAGACGTTGCGCGCTGTGCATACCTAGTAATCGCTTTCTTCCTTGTAGTATACGACAATAGATTTGTGAGGTGATTACAATGACAACTTATAGTCATTTATGAAAAACACTGAAAAAGTTATTGACATGCAAACAGCTTAGACTTCTTCAATTACCTCACTTATTTTAATGATCCCATCCTATATACGCTCTAGTTTGGCTATCAGATAAATAATTATCTCATTAAAATTGTATTTACTGCAACGTGGAAGTGGTATTTACACAAGCGCCTCAATTACACACCTTATGAACGAAGTGAACGATAGTTTTAAATATGAAGTAAAAACTGATTCACAGATATGGGTAACTGCCTCGGTATTTGCAATGCTGTTTGATAAATCTCACTGAGAAAATCCAGATACTTCTTAAGTATTTATTCATCTCAGTTTCACATACCAAACAACGCATAGATAATAGATCAAACTCTTTTGTAATGAGTCAAAGTTATTCCAGTAGTTTTCCAGTGAAATTAAGTGTCAAAGTGCTAACAAGCGATTGAATTTGGTACGTTTATTAGAAACTAGCTTTCGCAAGCGGCTCCGCCCGCGTGACAAAACTATCTTATGTCCTTCCCCGGGACTCAAATTATCTCCATCCCAAATTTTATCTAAATCGGTTTAGTTGTTTGAGCCTGAAAGCGTAACATACAGACAGACAGACAGAGTTACTTTCACATTTATAATATTAGTAGGTATGTATGGATTTCATTTATAATATTGATAGTATGGATGGAATCGCTCAAAAGCTTTCGTGCATTTGTCACAATTGGGTACTTTTTCTTGGTCCACCAGGCTAGAGCGCGAGGAATAAGATGTCTTCATGCTTCAATTGATGACACTCTTATTCAAGTTATTACATAACCGTTATTTCTATAGCTAGGTACAACAATTGTACCACAATTTTATAGACAACATGCATTTTTGACCATTCCCATTCAGGTTCTCAAATCGACTGTATGTTGACATGTTTTTTTAAATGTTTGTTACCTGATTACTCGCAGACGGCTGGACCGATTTGATTTTTTTGTGTGAAAAGTGTATACGTCCAGATTGGTCCCATTGTCATCAAAATTAATGAAATCTTGGAGAAATCGAGGGAACACTTTAAATATTAAAGGCACACCTATAGTTATTTTGATATATTTAGTTGTAATTCGTGCATTTACTCTTAAAAAACACCATTGAGTTGATGACACCACAGATGACCAGCGTATTGAATAATAAATATTGCAGGTGGCGATCTGATTAACGTGTTCCATATCTGGATTCTTCGCCTCCATCAAATCATGTAATGGAACTGATAATCTAGTATCAGGTGAACTCCTCAAAAATCAACGGCCTTGTATCGCATAATGAACAGTTTGGATTGATTACGCTATTGTAACATAAAAGTGAAAATAAAAACTGTTTTACAAAAAAATAAAAGCCGACTTCCATGATAAATAATTAAACATTTTGAAGTTGGTGCCTAAAACATAAAACTACATTTCCTGGCACCAACTTCAAAATGTTTTATTATTTTTTGCTTTTTAGTTTAACTTATATTTATTTTGGAAGTCGATTTTTATTTTTTTGTATAAAAGTTTTGTGACCTCGGAGAAGATAATTAATGAATTAAAATAAAAATAAAAAGTATTTGTTTTAGTGCCAGCTGTCATCCGAAGTTTTGGTGTCTGATTGTTTATAGTCCATTTATTTTGCAACATTCATCTTCTATGCAGGTGGAAGATGAATGTTGCAAAATAAATGGGCGTTGGGTTCTATGTAGATAGAATATTTTTTTCACTTAACAGTACTTGGAGTGCCCCCAATTTTTTCCTCTATAAGTACATTTAATATGTATCTACGTATAAACAATTGTATAAAAATGCTTTAAAAATTACAAAAAGTAGGTAACACACAATGTACACACACAATTGGATTTCTTTTCTTTATATTAAAAAACAAACGCACCATCTTTAGTTGGTTGCTTTCCAGATCGTAATTTTAAAACTGAACTACTACTTAATCGATAGAAGGACAACGAACTAAATCTAAGAACGTTTATAATAAAACAAAGATTCAAAGATTAATAAGCTTTCTTAGAACGTCAGTCAAGTTACTTTTAAATATTTAAATCTTATAAAAACTAATTACAGAAGTGTTATATACTCTTCACTGACAAAATTACTGGTAGCAAACGATTAACAATCGTTTGCTTTAGAATTTTAATTAGTGACTCACCGTCATTTAAAGCCTAATTGAACCAGGTGTGGTTCTATCTGTAAAATCTTCAGAAAAAAAATCTGAGTACATTTATACATTCTTTAAACTAGTTCAGAAGAATTAGAAGCTTATTATCATATTTTGTAGTGATTCTTTGATTTGATTCCAGATTGGACGTTTCCGCGTTTTCTTCTATAGTTTGTGAGTAGTCGGGACCAATATCTGTGTTATCTTGCTTCCGAAACTGGGCGTTTGTTATTTAAATCTACATCTAAATTAGTAGTCTGACATTTTAATTTGGAGTATAGAGTTTCTTAAAGTTTACGTAATCGAAATTTTGTCATCGTAATTTTCAAATATTATCCCATTACCGAGAGACCGATGCCTTAGCCATTAAGCGGCGGTAGCTTAATGGCTAAGGCATCGGTCTCGCAATCGTGAGGTCGCGGATTCGAATCCTACCCATTATACTACCGACGTGAACCCACTCCTAACACAAGCCTTTCAGCTTAGCTGGAGGGGTTTGTTAACAGGATTGCTAGTAATGTGGGACTCAATCCCACATTGCTAATTTTCATACAAAAAAATAAAAAAAAAACCTTCTGTTTTATTCATGTAAGTAATTCTATTTACAAAGTTGCATATTAATAGATACTTGCGGGTATATTTTGTCTTACTACCTACATATTGATCCTAATTCATAGCTATATCAGGCTACAAATTAGGGAGAATAATGTAAGTAACTCCATGAAAAATTAAACGATTTTTTTGTTATTACTTTACAGCAGATAATGGTGGGTATTGAGTGTCTAATTATTGAAGCAGTTTAGTGCTACCTCGTGGCTAAACATTGGTTATTGTAAATAAATTATTGGTTAGGCCGAGTCTGTTACATCTGTCACAATTACAGGCATGTAGGCGCAGGTGCACGGAGCGCGTAGTGGCGCGGGCGCAGCGGTGAGGGCGCACTCCTTCACATCACATTTACATAAAAAGAAATCGCCTCGTGGACGATACGCCACGGAATTCTGAATATCCATAAACGTAGCTGCCAGCATACCGAGGGCCATACTTAAAAACAAAATTAAAGGGGATAGCCGTACGATAATATGAATTAAAAATAATAAAACAAAAAAATAGGAGTCACGGATCGCCTCGAGTAACTTTTTTTTGGAGTTTTTTAACCGATGCCCGCGAACAGAGTTCGGCTGGTATCTCCTGACAATATCTTTGACGAGTTTTTTATGCGGCATTATTTTTAAATGAACAGATTATAAATGGTTGTTTGGCGATTTAACGCCCAATCTAATTAGGCAAATGATATGTGTTTTCTGGTAAAGATCGACGCGTGATATATCTTCGCTATTCGTTGATTGATTTATAAACGTGTTGTGATTGATCTTGGCTGGTCTGTTTCACTTACTGGGATTGAATATCCAGATACAATGAAATAGTTACAAAATAGACCGCTTTCCGACTGCTTCGATTTGAAGAAAGTTTTCTAGCCTTTAACTCTTGATTCAAATAAGTATAACGTGATTTGAACTGATATCCAAATCAGATTATTGTGATACAAGCTGGCTCTTGCAACTTCGTCTGCGTCAAATTTTCCAGTTTTTGCAACATTTTTCATAGATGCTTAGCTCCCATTGATCGTAGTATGATGATATAGCCGTCCCCGATAAATAGGCTATCCAACAATAAAATAGATTTTCAATTTGAACCAGTAGTTCCAAAGAATATCGCGTTCAACCAAATACACGAACAAACAAACAAACTCTTCAGCTTTATATTATTTGAATAGATTACGACCGCACGTGTAGATAGGTACGTTTTAAATATTATAGAGTTGCTGTGGTCATCTTTCGATGAGTCCTTCATCATCACAATAAATCGTAGTGGCAATGAAGGACCTAATAAGGTAAGTTGGGTAATAGCAGCTAAGTAGATTATGCGACTGCTTATACTCATACAACGTGTGACAGAAAGGTGAGTTCAAATTGAATAGTCGTTATGCATACATTATACCTACTGAGTGTGCACTATGTAATTTATTTTTTTTTATTCATTCGTTTGTTCATAAATCTATACTATAATATTATAAAGAGGAAAGATTTGATTGTTTGTTTGATTGTTTGCTTGTATTGAATAGGCTCCGAAACTATCTGTATGGATTTGAAAAATTCTTTCATCGTTGTGAAGTTACACTAACCCCGGGTGACATAGGCTATTTTATTTTTTATTCCTGTATTCCCACGGGAACGGGAATCCGCGAGGCGTCCGCTAGTTAAACATATTTAGGCAATATTACTGCAATAGGATTTCGCACCGTGTGATAGTAGATACAATACAAACAGAACTCTTTAGAATCGTTGAATGCTTAGGTAGGAACTTATATCATCTATCAGTAAGATATCATATACAGTATCAGTAAGACAAACCAAATCTTTGCTAGGGAATGATTTAAATAGGTAACCATTAAATGACTTTCAGTGCGTCAGTTATTTCACAAAATGTCCGCTGCTGCATATTTTTACACATTGAATACCTTCCTAATATGGCGTTTTTTGTGATATGAAGATTTTTATATATAACTTTATTACTTTGCAAACTATCAATATAGCAGGGATGAAACGGTCGCTAGGAGCTGACATGTCATCTTTGCTGTAGGCTATATGATACGAGCATTATATTATGGATAAATAAAGCATCTATCTTGCAAACTGATATCGTTGATGACTTGAAGACATGTAGGTTTATTATTCCTCCAAGGTTGATGGGATGTACTGATGTCCGATTACCTGTACGACAGATGCGTTTAAGGGAGTTTCAATTTGTTTATGGTTTTAACCAATTGGGTATTTTATTTTGATTGATACCATGCAATAATATGTCATAAAGTGTTCTGAAAAAATATGTTCATCTATATAACGTGTTTATCAAATTTTAATCATGAAAAGAAATAGTAAACGATTTGGCCATAAAAAAACGACGTCACATGCTAGCATTTCATACAAACTTTTAAGGAACAGTTCATTTTTGACGTTTGTTATAAAGATGCTGATTTCAGTCAAATACCCTATTTATCTATTGGAGTGCGAAGTTGCCTTGCTAGTGACAAATGTACCTATAGAATAGAGATCGCAGTAAATGTAAGATGGCGTTCAAAGCAGATTTATAACAGTGGTGGTGACTTTCATCGAATGAAGGAGACACATTACACTATGGGTATGTACCGATATGCATTGGAGTGCTGGCTGTAAGTTGTGACATCAATCTAGTACACTGCGAAGCCGTCCCTTTATAGTTAGCCTTATTGGTTACTGTATAAAACGGAACGCAGTCCAGTATACTGGCATCCACGTTTAATCTGTCAAACTTATAAGATCAATAAAAAAATATTATAAAATTATAATTGAATGTTCGAAATTGCATGTTCAAGGTAATTATCATTTGAATTCATTGCATAATGTCTGAATCAAATGAGTTAATTTAAATTTTTGGTCGCTGTTGATCACGTGATCAAAGTACTGAGAGCTTATCACCTCGAAAACTCTACTGCTCGCAGTACAAAAATGGCGTTGATTTATGACGTCACACATGTCCCAAAGATACTGCAGCTACTGTCAGTCATAACGGAATTATATTCTCCCCAGTAAAAGTAGGTAAGTACCTACTGAACAGTGCTCGCAGTGTATTTCGGAACATACCCTTTAGCACCATACCACAGATAATACCTATAATAGGACTAGGTAGTAACCATACCTACACATACAGACTACTCAGTCAAGCCATTCCGTGTCATTAACTGACTTCAAAAAGGAGGAGGTTCTTTTTCGTTTGTATGTATGTTCACCGATTACACGAAGATGGCTGTACCGATTTGAAAAATTATTTTTGTCTTTGATGAGGTTTGAAGTTGGTTCCATTGTTATCAGATCAGGATCTGATGACGGAATCCTGAACTCTTCAAATATTAAACACACACCTATAGTGATTTAGGTATATTTCATAGTGGTTCGTGAATTTATTCTCAAAAAACAGCAATTGCTGAAGTGGAACTGATGATGAAACCTATAGATGTTGATGTGATGTGTTTGCAATTCGATTAACTTAGGTAGATCAATTGCAAACCAACCCCCTAAAAGTGAGAAATAAAAAGTTATTTACATAAAAATATTAAACCGACTTCAAAAATAAATACTAGGTAACTCAAAAAAAGCATAAAATATAGGTAATAGGTAGGTACAACAACAAAAATAGATAAATATTTTGAAATTGATGCCTGAAACATAAAAACTACATTTCCTGGCACCATCTTCAAAATGTTTATGTATTTTTGCTGTTGAAGTAGTAGGTATCTACCATTTTTTTATATAGGTGGTTGTTCTTTGTGAAGCAGTTTGTGTAGCAGGAAACTTAAAATGTGGCTTATGGAGAAATCATTTTATTCAGTATCAGAACTATTAATTAGGTGTATTTGTTAATTGTGAGATTTATTTTGTTATAATGTTATATAATTGATATTTTGTTATAATGATTTTGAGAAATTTTGAGTTAATAAAATTGTAGTAGGTACCTATAGTTAATACCTATTTGCATGTCTTAAAATGACAAAATGTATATGACACTCTAATACCTACTTACAATATCTTTAATGTACCTGCATTTTTAGCAAATAAATTATTATTATTATTATTATTTGTATAGGTTATATTTTCATAAAGACAAAGATAAAGAAGGTGGTATATCAGATTATTTCTTTTTTTTTTCCTATAATTAGGTACCTTAGAAAGTTACAAAAAAAATCAAAGGTATCTCGATTTAGGAGTCCGGAACAATGTAAACAATGGAATCTACTAAGTGAGTATTCACTGAGAAATAGATAACTTTTTAATATTTATCTAGGCCAGACCTTTGTGGAAAAACCTGTTCATGTAAGTAACTTAAAACCCTGTAACGACACTTTTATAGGCATGATAAGAGTTAAATATGAAATGTGGATGTTGGTAGGTACTAAGGCATGAGATACGAGACTAATACGATTTATATCGATTTTCAGTGAGCTTGAGTACATCGAGAAATCGTTCAAGTTCAAGTTGAACTATGAGCAAGTCGTCTGAGTCAAGTTTTTATACAACAAACGGCATTCAACTGACATTGATTTTCAGGTTAAGTTACCTAAGTAAGTAGGTAGGTACTTAAGTTTATGGTGAGCTGATATTTGCTGGATCCCTAACTAGTCAGTACGTATAGTTACTTATAGGTACGAAGTTTTTAATGAGATGTGTACACCATACTCGTGACTTCTTTATAGGTATTATTAGGATACCTAGGTACTTAGGTAGGTAGGTACTTCTAATTTAACTTCATATTGTTGATGATTGATGATTTGTTGATTGATTTGTTTTATTTATTAGTGTAAACCTACTTTACAACTAAACTTAAAGAAATTGTTTTTTAATTCCAATTCTAGCAGAATCTTTTACCTAAGTATTTTACTAGTATTTTCACATTATCTTTTGAACTTGAGAAAATATCGTAAATCATTGAAACGCGGATTGGGGTTACTACGAGATGGGTAGCAACTAGAATTTCCCTACCGATTAGTTGTCACATTTGCTCATTGCAAGCACGTAAAATGCAATATTATATCTAATTGAATTAAAACATATGAGAACCGCGGGAGCAGCGAGAGAGCGAACGTAAAAACTGTGAAACATTCAGAAGACAGTGGTAGCTGCAGCTTCAGCCAACATCATAATTTAACATCGCAAAAACTTGCGTCTTAATAAATAAATCAACGTATTTTTTCACCGTCCATAACTTAAGGAGCCGAGGCGGGAAATCGGATGGAAGTCGAGGGCGAAACTTTTAAAAAAGGAAACTGCTCTTGCGGCGACGGACCGCGCCGCCATTGGCGGGCCCGGCGGGGGCGGGAAGCCGCCTGCGCGCGATTGGTCCGCCGCCGACGCACCGTAGGCGCGTTCATCTCGAGACACGAACAAATAGATTTTTTTAAACAAAAGCAATTTTCCTATTCTTCTTGTTGTGGCTCCGTTTCTATAGTTTGTTTTTGCTCGGCGACGTTTTGTATTGTTTACAGTGGTCGAGTGCGCGACAATCCACTGCCGGTTAATTCTCAGTGATATTAACAAGTCGACTCCTCCGCTTATTGTTCTGCGGCCGCATGCAAATTTTGTAAAAACGAGCGATTGTTATGAAAAACGAACACGCAGCCATGTTTCAACTACTGGCAATAGGAACGCTTGGAGTATGAATGTTAATTACTACAGATACCGTCGTATTGTTAGCGACAATAGGCTTTGACACTCATAATGTTTGTTTGAACACTTCTTGCTATGAAAGATAACTTATTTAACTACGTACTATGATTGCAGCGTTGTCTTATGAGATATGGGTATCAAGACATGGGACAAAACGTTTGAGTGGGAATGGGGATGCGTTTTTGTCTATTAAATTGTTGATTAATTGTTGTCTATGTAGGTACATACCTACCTAAATAATAATATCTTGGGACAACTTACACAACGCCATCTGATCCTAAATTAAGCAGAGTTTGTACTAGGTATAGCAACCAGACCACTAATAAAAATACTTACATATTTCTAAATAAGTATATAGGTACATATCATAGATAAATGATATCCAGACACAGAACAAACCATCGTGTTCGTCAAATAACGTTTTATCCTGTGGTGGGAATTGAACCCATGACCTCCGGCTTAGCAGTCAGGGTCACTAACCACTAGGCCAACAGGCCAGTCAGATAAAGAAATATTGAGTAATATTTATGAACTCAAAGAATAATAATAATAATAAACAGCCTTTATTTTGACTGCCTCTGTGGCGCGGTGGGAGTGTGTCCGACTGCTACGCAAGAGCTCGGATCGTCGGTTCGCTTCCCACACGGGACAACCACTTTGTGTCATCCACAAATTGTTGTCAGTACGTAGTTACTTATAGGTACGAAGTATGGGTGTACTTTGTGTCCGTGACTTGTATGTTTGTAAAGTCCCCCGCAATACAGGGTTTGTAATCTAATGCGGGAGGCGTTTTTTTTTATACTTAATAACGTTTTCAACTCAAAGAATATGGGCAGGTAATACCTACACTTAACACTTACAATAGGTATAATTTTTGTACCTAAATATATTTTAGTTACCAACACAGTTTATTATTTTTCCATTGATATATATCACATTTAATATTTTGTGAATATCGAAGTGAGTGCACATTGGTTTTGTACAATTTTTATAATACTTCTTTGTTTTTCTGGTATGCATGTATTACTTATTTCAAATAAATAAATTAATAGAAATTGACTCTAATAAATATGTGACAATTAATAAGAGGCTTTTAGATTTTAATGCGTTAACTTTTTATGAAGGACTCTGTTGATTGTAAAGACTTGTCAGTCAACAATTCTGGAAGACTTTTCTAAATGTACCTTACTTAATAGGTACCTACATTTGGAAAAGTCTTCCAGTCTTCTTACCTAATGGTAATTACAACTATTTTAATTTAGATACTAAAAGCAAATGTTAAATATCTACCTAGATACTTCCAATTTGTGACGTTGGGATATCCTAAGGGTATCACTCACCTTTTGGCTTCCCTAATTTATTTAATGAAATAAAGGCAGGCTACATAATAGGTACAATTATAATACTTATATAATTTATTAATATTATCATTTGTTACATTACTTAACCAGTAAACTTCATGAAAGTTTTCACATTAAAATACCCTACTATGATATCCACGGGGTAGATAAAACAAAAGTCGTGTTTCAAATTTATACAGAAACGTTGTAACCCTGTAAAATATTCATTAAGTGAAATGCAAGTCGTGCTGCGCAAGAGTTGAATAATAAATATCTAGATTGATATCGTCATATTTTAATCTGTATCAGTTCTAACGTGGTTAGAATATGTTTAAAATTTCGGATCTGTGCTCTAAATCATATCTCACGAAGGTCACGAAGTAGAATTGCTCCTAAAATAACAGGGCATCAATCTGTTCTATTTCAATAGGTACTTTTTCAAGTTTTTATTGCCAGGTTCTTTTCTCCGGCTTTACCTATTGTTTGTAACTTGGCATTACATGTACATGTAGAATCCCGACGTATCACAGGAGTTGTTTTGCATCCTAAGTGAATAAATAATTTTGAATTAAATTGAATTGAATTGAAAAAGAGCCTTTCATTTTACAAAATAAAAAACTTAGATATTAGTTTTTGAATTTATGTAAATGATATCTAATTCAAGGGTTTAAATTTTGCGTCCATTTATGTATACCTAATTACAATAGTAGGTACTTTATCTTAAGAATGGCACCTGATTTAACTTTATAAAATTTCTACTCCACTAATAAATAATGGAGTCCACAGGTGTTATTCTGCATAAATCCAATCAATCATTAGACATTCAGGCAAGGTGCACTTTCGCTCAGATCAGTGAACTTAGAAAATTACTCAAAACTATTTTTAGCTATCAAATGTTGGGTATTCAATGGCTGTCAAAATCGTCGATTATCTGAACTAGCATTAGTAACTTGCCCTTTAAGAAAAGAAAATTTGAAATATGAACCCATAAACATTATAAGAGCTCACATTACTATTATCTAACCCATAGTCGCAGGCGCAAGAGGCGAGCGCCCGAATTCGTCCGAGATGTTCCAAGATTGTGGCCATTTTTCCTCCAAATTGCGCCCTTTGTTATGCAAAGCGCGCAGGCGCCGTGTGCGGGCGCACAATCGCTCGTTTGTGCCCCGCGCCCGTGTGACATGGCCTTATCGCACATCGCCACCGACCGCCACCGCACTTTTTACAATCACAGAGTGACTGATTAGAATATTTCATTAGTTTGTCTAGGCCTGCTTTTTTAATTACACATTTAAATTCATCCTGGGAGGTCGTGTGAAAAATCTGTGCTCTTCAATGTTTGTGAGCCTTTGTGCTTTGACCCGGGGTAGTGATGAAATTCAGATTATGATCTTAATATTATTATATTATTCAATTTGTATTTATTAACTCAAGTTGTGAGTTATGGTGATCTATTGTATTATCAGTTATCTTTTTAAAGGGATGGTTTGCCTGCAATGGCAGTTCTATTGTTTTGATAAACATTTAAACTAATAAATAAAGGTAGGTACCTAATTTACTGTAGGTACTTCCTACTGTAACATAATTAAGGTTTATTGATGGGTACTTTTAGTGACTTGTTTTGAGCTGTTCCCTGTGGGTTAACCAAATCAGAAGAAGTTTAGAAAGAAAAAAGATTAAATATCTTGTTATACAATTCTATTGAGTTTTATTCCAGTCAGTTTGTTCAAACGTTTATGTTTTTATTGTATTTACTAGTTGACCCGCGCAACTTCGTATGCGTAAATTTTCCCCGTTTTTGTAATATTTTTCCTACGCTCCTTTTGGTCGTAGCGTGATGTTACATAGCCTATGGCCTTCCTCAATAAATGGGCTATTCCACAGTATATTTTTTTACATTTGGACCAAGAGTTCCCGAGATTATCGCGTTCAAACAAACAAACAAACTTATCAGCTTTTTAATATTAGTATAAATAGAACAAGAACAAAATTACTTTAAAACATAGATGTCATTGTTAGAGTATAAACAGAGTATTGCATCTGTTATTAAATACCAACTTAATTCACTCAATACAAACGGCTACATCAATATGTCTATTTAAAACGTAACCATTATAACTGTAGACAATTTCTCACAACCATGTAAAAACTTTTGATAAATATACATCAACACAAAGGTCCGATCATTCATTCCATACAGCCAAGTAATCTACAAAATGAGCCCTCATTGATTTTCCTACATTACTAATTGCGATAGCGAAACAATTACCGCATTATATATGCGTTTTAAAAATCAATCTATAAAATTCAGTTCACCTTATTTCTATAAAAATAAAGCTCAAAGTAGCATAATGAAAATTTTCGAAGGTTCGCCCCGTTATACTTTAAACGATTCAGCGAGTATTATCTCTGATCGCGCCAATGCATCATATTTGCCGCGTGTTTCGTCACATTGATCGCCATCACACCGATAATGAAGCGGGGCACATTAAAAATATTAGCTGCAAACTCACCGGTCCCTATATTCGTCATTGTATGAATAAATTATTGCACTTCCATAGATATAGCGTCAATTAATTTCTCTGTAGAAAGCAATACATCAGTTTCTATCAAAATAAAACTTGTTATGTTTGTTAATAAATTCCATTAAAGGTTTTTTAGGTCTGCTAGGGCTCAGGTGTTATTACTAAGAATAGGATTATCAATTCACTGTCAACAAAACCACAAATTAAAAGACTTTTTAAGGAATTCATTATTTATAGGACTAAGGATAGACAATATTAACATACAAATTGATTATTAAGGAGGGAACTCACCAATTAATCTCGTAAATTCCAATGATTGAAGTATTCAGAAAATACCCTAAACAGCGTGGCAGATGGACATACTCTCGATATGGGAATATTTCGCTTTGACGTAGTAAAACTTTTGTGGTGAGTTCTCTCGTTATTAATAATTACCTAATTGAAGATGGATTTTCACCAAGTGATGCCTGATCAGGTAGAGGGATATCAATGGGAGAATATACGTACCTACCATAACTTAATAAAAGTTACGGTTGAAAAGCCCACGCAAGTTTGAAAGAAACAATTTATGCTTGGTTTATACCATCTGTTGTTTATACATAATGATAGTATGTACCTAAACTAATTTCGCACTATGTAGGTATTATTTGAAGTAAAAATATTTAGCATTGGCTTACTTTGAAACGCATCTTGCTTTGACTTCTAGTAGATATTAACTTGAATTCCATTTTGATTTTAATCTCGAACCATGGTTTTATCAATTTTGAAAATACAGATTGACAGAATATAGGCTACTCTATTGTCTCTCTCTTGTGATAATCTCTATTTCTAAAAAAAAGGTAATAACTACTATACTACAAATTTCCATAACAAAATCCTTTGCGTAGTTTAGAAGTAAACGCACACAAACACAGACTCCGATCGTCACTTTACTTTGCACTATGAAGTGATTAATTAAAACATTCTAGGCGCTACCGTAGTAGCAAGATAATTGGCGCAAAGAAATTCTTAATCAGAGCCTTCAGAAAAAACGCATTCTCAGGTGCTTAAAGCATCTAATGACATACCTTAAACTCATACAGACACAACCCATTATTCACAACTTTCTCGCCAACTAGCTTTAAGCTTGTATTTTCCAATCAACAAAAAAAACCCGCCAGATGTCTGCAAGAAGACCAGACGAGATCACGTGAGATTACAAATCGACGTACGGAACGTAGCTCGTTTTTACTCCAAGCTCGCCTTTACATGTATAAAATGCATTCCTTGAGCATAAATTTAAATTTGCCGTGTTATCGAAATAGTTGCAAAATTTATGAGCGCCGAGAAATGTAAGGAATGAATTATACGATCGTTTGAAATGTTTAGTTGAAGTACACGCATGTTATGTGTCTAATTGCATGTTTTGATTTACGTAGTAGGTACTATTATGTACTTTGGTTTGTTCGCATATTGTACCTTAGTTTTTCATAATTTATAGGCTTGCAATTTTAGCAATGGGCTGGGAATTGTGACTGACTCGGTAAGGTACCAACGTTATAGTTAGTAAGGGCATATAAAGTTGTAATAAATAGTCCCACTTGGTACATTTGGTACACACTATGTCTATCGTGCAATATTAATAAGAAATAAAATATAATATTTTAATGACCTGTATCCTGTAATCATTATAGATGATAGTCGCAGCATCTGTACACAGACACACATAGAGTCAGCATAGTCTTTGAATTGATAATCAATTAATTAAACTAAATTCATGAGGAGACTTTAACTTTACCAAACCACAAGTGTCAGTAATTTTAATGTTAATTATTTCGCAAAAGATAAATCAAGCACTCATACGGAATGCGTCTAAGGTGCAAGACACCTTTTTAAGTGAGGGTTCAGATAAACGCACCAACTGACAATTCATAAAAAATATGAATAGTCTATTACGAAAATATAAAAATTCCCCTATCTCTTCAATATTTCTTTAATTGAATCAACAAGATAGTTTAATTTCAACACCACTGCGGTTTGTGACCACAAACCACATGGCGATCAAGTTGATCGCACTGATGCCTTCGATCGCGCTGATAACGCAAGAGCGGTTGTCGTTGCGGTGAAGACAACTGCCGGCCTATCTATCGTTGATTAGCGTTGATCGATCATTTCCTATAGGAATTGGAATGACGCAAGTTTCGAGAAATATGTTAAGTTAATAGTTTGTAAATTTAAATTATTTCTGTGGCAATGTAATTAATTAATTACATTGCCACAGAAATATTAATTTTTAATATTAATTTTGATAGTCAGAGAAAAGTGAAGATTGAGTCGGAAATCCTTCGTAGGAAAATACCGGATACATATAATTAATAATACTATTTGGATAAATAAAGCAAGACAATATACAGAATGATTTTTATTATAATAATAACCTCCCACTAGAGGCTTCTTTACATAAAACGAAATAACTTCGGAATATCAATTTTAAATAATATATCCGTAAGTTTACCCTTAATCACCTACCACATACTTTAGTTACACCACATCCTACCACACAAATGTGGGACCCCGGAGTAAAATTGTTAATATTTGTCAGGTTTAGGGCCTTCACAATAAATAATTAATTTTACCCCAGTAACATAATCTGTAGGTGGTTATGGCCATAACTTCAAAAACAGGTGGTAGGTGGTTAAGGGTTAAAATATTAAATATTATTTAAAACTGATATAACTAAGTTATTCAGTCTAATAAAAATAAGCCACGAGCGGGAGGTTATTGGTATATTAAAAATCATTCTACATATATAAAAGCTGGATACCAGGACACCATACTATACACACACTGAATTAAATACCAAATGTTAAAAATCTTTAGATCATTCAAATGAATAATAGTGTATCTGTTTCCGTAAAGTCTTAGATATGAATTAGTTAATGTATAAGCTGGTTGTATAATTTAGGCATTTATTATCAATATTTTAGATGTATTACGAATAATTGGTAGGTATTAATAAGAAATCAGTTTACCCGTGACCACGGCCTTTGCAATACGGTCGAAACGTCGGGCAATAAACAAGGTATTTTACCATAAATTATTAACGCGATTACGACCCGTAGTAGGTATATAGAATTTTATAATAAGAAATAATTTAAAGCACGTTATATTTTTATGTGAAAGGTTGTGTGTTGATGGACAACTACAAAATTGCTATGCTAATACATAATTCTCAGCAATGGATAAAATATATAAAAGTATATAAACATGCATACCATCGATAGTAATTTAATCTATACTAATATTATCAAGCTGAAGAGTTTGTTCGTTTGTTTAAACGCTATAATCTCAAGAACTAATGATCCCAATAAAAAAATATTTTACTGTTAGATAGCCCATTTATCGAGGGAGACCATATGCTATATAACACGCTATGACTAATAGGAGCGGAGCAGCAATAAAAAATGTAGCAAAAAATGGGGAAAATTTACGCAGACGAAGTTGCGCGGGTCAGCTAGCAGCTTTAATATATAGGTACTTTTATAATCTACGTAAAAAATAAAGCACTTACATAAAATTAACAATTACATAATCTATGAATGCATTAAGTGTATTTATCTATTGCATATAATTATGTATTAGCAATACTGTTTCAGTAGTTAATTCCTAGGAATTAATTAACTGTTAATAATTAAATACACACAAGTTACTTTGATATTGAAGATAAACTAGAAAATTAATTTATCGTAGTGCAACTATGTACTTTAATTAAATTAATTAAATTGTGCTTATTTACCTTTTAAATGAAGTACCGTTAACATTAGGTACTATAAAGATAACGTTTAATAATATTCACACTGAGACAGAGATTGATATTAATTATCCCAGAAAAACCAGACAAGAGCATGTTGGACCATGCTCAGTGTAGGGTTCCGGTTTTGTTATTAAAAATAAATGCACTACATATGAAAAAATCAAATTTCAATAATTACACTGGCAGAAGAGTGTATGTTCATGGCACTTACGCCCTAATGTTGAGAAACGCAGTTTTTCGGCAATAACCCAATTATGGTATATCTGATCATGTCGAAAATAATGTTAGTTTAAAGTATTTATTAAGCGCTACCCATGTATATTTTTTTATTATTGTTTTCTTATTTTTGTCACACGTATCAATAGATAAAGGGGGGACACAATTTAGACAATTACCAAAAAACTTTCACTAAATAAAAAATAAAAAAAACTTTGAAACCTTATAATATTTTTAAAAGATCTTACTGACCACGCTGATGCTGAAACCAGAGTTTATTTCTAGATACTTGGTTATTATTTCTGATAGTTTATAGTTAAAATATTTGAAAATAGCAATTAATGGAATTGTCTATTACTCACGGTCATCTGATCCCAAACTAGGTAGAACCTGTAATAGCAACCAGACGACTGATAAACATACATAAAGAATTCTAAAAGTACATACATATTTTATATAAATTACACCTGTGTACAAATGACTGATAAACATACATAAAGAATTCTAAAAGTACATACATATTTTATATAAATTACACCTGGGTGAAAATCGAACCCACGACCTCTCACTCAGCAGTCAGGGTCACTAACCACTACACCAACAGGCCAGTTAATTTGAAAATTTCTGCGTTCAAAACCAGGAAGCAATAGATAAAAGAGAAAAATCAATAAAAACTCGCGGCTAATCCTTTTATTTTATTAATTTGTATAAATTTGCCTCCAAGTTCAACTATCAAGTTAAATTTACAGAATAAAGGAATTCTAATACGACTTCATTCGTGTATAGTTGAAAAACTACTCGTCAGACATAAGTGTATATACCTATATGTACTACATAAGTATATACCAGATATATACTTATGCCTTATTGTTACCATTGGTAGAGCGGAGTTGGCATCCTGACTTTTTAAGGCTTTTCACAAAGAAGAAGAACTTCAATTTTAATATTCAAACCACTGCAAATATTCGAATTCATACTTTTGAACTAGATTGAATATTCGATTGCAAACCAAAAGACAAAAGTTATCTCGATCGCCAATTCCATAAAAAAAATACCCATCCTTTTTAAATTGACTATATCAACAGCAAATTATTCATAAATATCTGACCAGGACTAACAAAAAAAAACAATTAATATTTAATATGACACAGTGGTGCAATTATAAGTACTTCACAATTATCGCGATACCACCTTGTAGACTGTGTAGGTGTCGACACCTGCCCTGTGACGTCACCACTCATTATCCATACAGAAACTGACTCATGAAAACCACACACACCAATTTAAACTCAATTGCTACAACCCCTAAAGTACATTATCAATATTGGAGTGTTATTAATACATTGGTTGTGAACATTTTTCACACCTGAATAGGCATTATTAAGCGATATAGACCAAACTGAGCTGCTCGTCGTTGGTGATTAAAATTATTATTGTTTTTAATTAATCATACATAGTTATGTGTTGATTGCATCAGTACTAGTCAGGCATTTTGCATGTGTACAGTGAGCAAAAAAATATTGTAAAAATTCCGAGATTACGAAAAGTAACCTTCATGCAACGCATCCATTACACGTTTAATTTAGATCGAGATCCAGTGATCGTGATCAGTGATCTTGATCCAGATTGACTGTGTAACGTATTAATGGATTAATGGATCGCAACGTGTTACAACTAGACGAATCAAGATGTATCAGTCTATTGCGATCTGCGACCTTGATCAGATCACGATCTGGATTGAGCGTGTAAGGCAACCATTACACGCTCAATCCAGATCGTGATCTGGATTGAGCATAGACATCGGACTCACAAGCTCGAGAGAGCGAAAAGAACGATGCTCTTTGTGTGCGTGGCTCAAGAGAAGTACTTAGGTACGTACTCCTTGTACCTACTCTCAATATTTTGTACAAATACATATGCGATGTTCTTGTAAAGTGCCGCTAAAGCGATTTAAGCGTGCCTACGACGAACGTAGGAAATATTTGCAGCGTGCTTTTTGGTTGGCGGTTTATTTATGTAAAATTATAGGCGAAAACTGTGCTTGTCCATATAAAAGCGATCAATTTAGAATAGTGTATTCTAAATCTGTGTAAAAAGCAATATTAGCGGAATGTGAAGACTCAAATTAAATTAGCACTATGATAAAATTTGATGCTACGTCAAACGGAGCGACAATCATAACGGACAAAAACACTAAATACCTACTTATTTCGAAACACAGTCGAAACATAATCGAAGACAGCTTCGATTATGTTGCAAGCATATAAAATATTTAATGTCATAAATTAAAGTCTATGCCTTCAAAATCGAGAAATAGTTTCAGCACACATCGCAACTGTTCTACATATTTTTAAGCTTATTACAAGTTTCTTATTTAGTAACGTAACAAAAATTTCATTTTTTTTTTAATTCTTCCATATCTTTATACAGTTTACTAATCCATCAATATGTATATGAGATAATAACTGATAATAATAATTCATTTATTTGCTAGAATTCAGGTCTACCTAGTAAGATTTTACTTACATTAAATAGGCCCATTTACATTCTGACACTATGAGGCGAGCTAATAACATTTTATATTCAAATTTCCCTAAGTAATCACTTAACCTTAAATGATTATCATTAAATTAATTCTTTAATGTCAAGATTTATAAAGCCTGTATTGTCATGGAATCAATAATATATTTAATGTTAGTATTGCTGACGGTACCTAGTTGAGCGATTGCATCGTCTACCATGTGCTCCAATGCGACGCCGAGGCGAACGTTTCAGCTCGAAATGTATTACAATCGCAAAATAATGAATTCACACGCAAAGCATACACACATAATAAACATATTATTTGTAATTCTTATAAGTAGGTACCCCTAGGATCCTGATAGAAGGATTTTTTTTAGGTTAGGGGTACATGGAGCAGATTAAGCAATGTGACCACTGTTAGGTAGATAAGTGGACTATTGTTTTCTAAAAATGACACTTTCTTAACTTACTCTAACGGTCGGTCTCAATAATCTACCTATCGATGGATTTGGCTACTAGAGGTAGAATTTTGACATATTTTGCATGGAGCTTATATCAAATATAAACATCTAGTAGCCAAATCCATCGATAGTTAGATTATTGAGGCCAGAAGTAAGAGAGTTAGAAGGGGAGGTAGGCCGGTAGCTTAATGGTTAAGGCATCAGTCTGGTTATGCGTCTGTGAGGTCTAGGTTTTGAATCCGATATAGGGATTCATTAGGTAGGATTCCTACCCTAGACTACCGAACGTGAACCCACTTCTAACACAAGCATTTTAGCTCAGCTCGGGGTAGTTTAGCTACCAGGATTAGTAATACCTAATGTTAAACCTAATTTTAACAGAGAAACATTGTAAACATTGGCAATTTGAAAAGAGTGGCCACGAGTTTTTATTGCCTGTTCTTTTCTCGGGCTTTACCTATTGTTTGCGAACAGGCATTACCAGTAAATGTAGAATCGACTTTTCACAAGTGTAGTATTTTGCTTCCTAAGTGAATAAATGATTTTTATTATTTATTATTATTATTGGACCCACAATCCCACATTGCTAAATATATTTTTGGGGACCCTCTCTCAATGACACCAGGAATACGTACAGTACTTTTTACACCAAAAGATCATTATTAAGATATTTAGAAAGATTTCATTTTTAGATTTGTCTCTTTACTACTGTGATGTTAAGACGTTTAATTGTCTAGTTACTGCAGCTATCAAAAATGACGCTGCTTGGAAGAGCTTCGCTTTGGGTTCGGGCATTTGTGTGAATCTGAAGAACCGGCCTTAATGGATACAATCGATAAATTATAGATAGAGTAATGACCAATTCACGAACACATTTGTTCGATTCATCAGTTAGACAATAATTCTAAATCATCCATATACACAGTGCCGGCCCGTTTTCATTTCACCCAATACCGCCTATACGTATATTACGCGTCGAGTGGATCGCGGGAGAGGGGGGGGGGGGAAGGTGCAAATCAATTATTTCCCACTGCTAGGCACGGGTCCCTCCACTTGGGAAAATTGCCATCGGATCACAGAGGACGCTGCGGACGCTGCTGCCCGTCCTCCGGTGTGACATCCCTAAGCCACCTTGACGACACCCACAGGAAGAGATGGGATGGTACTACTCTTAAGCCAGTACCAGATGGCTTTGCAAATATTTTTTGCGCCTTTTAAAATCAATTTAGCCCTCTTGATACCATTTAACGCCCTAGATTCCCTGGCCGGAGGACGCTTTCGGCACCCCTTGACCTGTGGCAACCGGTGCCGCCACTTCGCCCGCCCTATGGATGGGGCGACCCTGCATAAACACAATCGACACGGGAATAAACGCGATTTTGGTAAATACTTACAGTTGTCTTAACGTAAGTTGTTGGGGATTGAAGTTGGCGACAAGTGGTTGGGCAGATGTATTTTTTGGAAGTAAATGGTGACAGGAAGGGTGGCGGGGGCTTTAAATTAACCAATAGAATTAGAGGCAGTTATGTTTTTGTAATTATTTTCGTAAATAATTTTTTTTCAAACTTTCTTTAGTATTTACTGTAACTGTTTTAAATTTAAACTTAAATTATGAACTCGAATAAGTCGTATTTTTTATATTGTTGAAATCGTTTTCGTAAGTAATTTTAGGGTCGCTCTATGGCGAAAGTGAAGTGTTATGTTATGTGTTATGAGTGTTATGAATATGTTATGAGTGTAATGAATAAAGTGTTATGAGTGTAATGAATAAAGTGTTATGAACCTAACGGCCGAGTTACATTGAGTCAACTGTACTGTTTATTCTTGTTTTGAATTATGTTAGTATGAAGACTATAGATTAGACCTAAGTAAGTATATGATATCAATTTATACTGCTCTAAAAATATTTTAATAGTAGGGGAGCCGTTGAAGAACGACCTTCACCCATTTGATAAAAGACAAGACACATTTTTCTTTTACACCCGTTTACAATAATGTATCTATTGATGGATATGGCTACTAGAGATGAAATTTTGACATATATTGAATGGAAATTATGTCAAATAGATACCTCTAGTAGCCAAATCGTTCAATAGATAAAATATTGGCAAACGGTCGTTAGACCATAAAGATAATCATAACAGACGGATACCTACCCTAAGTTAGGTATCCGTCAGTCTGTTATTATATATCTAAGTATAGGATAAAGTAGTAGTATATCTAAATATACTACTACTTTATCCTATACTTAGATATGGATGGTTCCTTTTTCAACCGACTTAAAAAGGGAGGAGGTTCTGAATTCGACGGTATGTATATTTTTTTGTATGTTTGTTCACCGATTACGTAAAGAATGAAGCGTCGGTAGCCGAATGGCATAGGCATCGGACTCGCAATCGTGAGGTCGTGGGTTCGAATCCTGGCCATTATACTACCGTCGTGAACCCACTCCTAACCGGGGTTAACCGGATTGCTAGTAATGTAGGACAGTCCCGCATTGCTAGTTATCTTTTTCAAGAAAAAAAAATGAAAAAAAAAAAAATATATATATATACTTCCAAATTGGTCCCATTATCAAATCGAGGGAACTCTTAAAATATTAAAGGCAAACCTAAAAAACCTTTGAAATTGGTGCCGAATAAAACATAAAGACTACTATTTCATTGCACCAACTTCAAAATGTTTAATTTGTTTTTGTTATTCTAGGTATATTATTTTTTGCTTTTTAGTTGCCTTGTAGGTATTTATTTTTTAAGGTCGGTAATATTTTTCTCTAAAAACAGAACCTTAAAATACAACATTTTGAAATTACCACTGAAAAATAAACACTGAAAAGACGACAAAGCAAAAAGGTCCTTTCGCCTCAACTTCAAATCTTAAGAAAACCAAATTGTATAGATCGCTCGTGGGTTTCCCTTTACTTTCTTTTACAAGAATTCCATCAGGTAGTCTATCTTCCTATCTGTGCAGATAGGATAACCGAGGGTTGACCTTTAACTAATTAGGCAAGGAATTGAATCCCTAAGTCTTGATTTCAGATTGAAATCAGTATAACTGAGAAGGGATGATTCGAAAGACGAGGCACGAATGGACGTGCTTGGCTTGAACTTAGCTTAGTTCTGTAATACCGCTACTAACACAGAATACCTAAAGTACAGAAGACACGCATACAAAACGCTCTTGAAGCATGCACAACGGAATCGGAGCACGCCTTCCAAACAAAGTACACCGATGTGGTCTTCGATTATTATCCGTGAAGGATATCTATACAATCTGTGCATCGCTCTGAAGTACATAATAATAAGAAAGATTGTCTTCTGTACTCTTGGTATTCTGTGGTGGTATATGCTAGTTGCATATCGGAAATAGGCATGCCAGTTAGCGTATACAGTAACAATACACATGACAATTTTTTGGCCATTTGGAAAAATTTTACTGACCTGTTGATGTAGTAGTTAAGTGGCCCTGACTGCTAAGCCAGATGTCCTGAGTTTGATTCCCACACACGACATAATTTTGTGTGATCCAAAAATTGTTCTAAGTTTGGGTGTACTTTGTGTTCGTGGCTTGTCTCATTGTAAAGAGCCCCGCGACACAGAGCTTGTACCCTCTTTATTTTGTGCTTACACAGTTGTAACGGGAGTTGTATGTTTAGAAAAAACTAATAAATTGTTAAAAAAATATTGAAAAACAACCTTTTTTAAAGGAAGAAAATAAACTTTAAATTAAAACAAACCCATCAATTTCTCACAACTCCATTTGAAATTTAAAGCTTAATACTTAACAAATGATCCCTGAATCAAAAAATAGTATTTACAACTCCTAAATAATTTTAAAAAACCTATCCAACGACACACTTTTTTGGTGTAAAAATTGTAATAAATACAGCTTTCTTGTACTAACAGTCTCTGTGCTAAGCTACGGACGGACGGACATGGCGAAACCACAAGGGTTCCTTGTTTACTACGGATCCCTAAAAACGATATAGATGACATTTTAAGGTACACCATACTTGCGGACGAAGCCGCGACTACTATAACATAATATATTAAATAAAGTATTATTAAATCATAGATACTTACCTGTTAATACTCTCGAAAACTGCTAAGCCGGTTTTAATAAAATTTGGTTTGGAGGTAGCTTGATTTTTGTCGCGATATTCGATAACCATGAAAACGAAGCCGCGGGGAACAACTACTCATGAATATGAGGTGGCTTAAAACTTTGGGAAGGCTTTAATCGAGATAACCAACACACATGCGGACGAAGCCGAGGGGCAAGTCATGAATAAATTGACATCACTGAAATGATCCTCCCTACAGGTACAGTCGGCTACATAATAGTCATCACCCTAGTGATGACTATTATGTAGCCTATTATCTTTTTCCGAGCCCTAGTACGGAACCTCTTTGGTGGATGTTGTAATGTAACTGGCTAGTTTTAATACCAATAAATGTTGACATTCTGATAAATAAAAAAAACTAGTTCCCGCAAACATTTAAAGTTTTATTACAAAAAAGGTAAAAATGCGACAAACGCCGCGATTTGTGCGGTTTAAGGACCTAATGTGCTATCAATACGAGTAGTACAAATATGGTTCAAGTGTTTCAAGTCTGGAAATTTTAGTGTGAAGGATGAGGCTCTGGACGTCACAGATAAAATCAGTGCCATCTTTGTAAAATAAGTATTTACACATTAATCTCATCGTAGTAGCAAGGCACACAACACATAACTTTAAGCTCAAGAAAAAAATAATTTTAAAATGACAAGTTAAAATAGTTTAATTATAAATTCTACTTAAAAGTTCATGATTAAAGGTTGCAATTGTCGCAATCTCAAATGCAAGTTATGTGCTATACAAATATGCAATTTCAAATATTTAAAAAAATTAAATTAACAAATTGTAAACCGACTTGCATAAACATCTCCTAGACATAGTCATGCAAATTCAGATTAGAACAAGGTAGTACCTAACCGTAGAATTGTAAAAAAGTTTAAACACCATGATTTGCCTTTATTCATCTTGGAACTTTGATTGATTTGATACATTGCTTTTGTTAAATGACTTATGTCGCTGAATGTACCTTGATATACCTATACTTTTAATTTCGCGTTTATCAAACCTGCATTTTTGCAATAAATAATGACTAAGTGACTTAATTCAGTCCGTTACCTCATTAGTTTCCCTCCTTCGAAGAAACCTCCAAGCTTGTTACCTTAAGTAGGAAGTTATAATTTATCAAAATTCATATCAAATCGGCCTCGCATAGGGATGTACCGCTAAGTTTTTGTAATACACGATATATAGATATGGGACAATTATCCGATCGCATCGTGAATTTGAAAGCGAAAATGTTCGTTTGAAGTAATTTTCGTAGTTATTTGCATTGAAATTGATTTTTTTTTACGGCGGCGCCGCGTCCGCTTCACAAGTGCGTACACGCATGCTCAATGCGCATGTCCAATTAAAATGCGCAATAGGTACTACTTCATTATGTTAAATTATTTTTATTCAACGCATGATAGGTACAGAAGTTTTCGCGTGAGAATATAAAAAACGAGTGTTTTCCTTCGATGGATGTTTTCGTTTGGCAATGAACTTTTACTCAACCGTCATACATTAAAGGACATTATACAAATTGCTTAGCGATAAGTATCGCGAATTTTATTTTATGGTATATTTAATGTAGGCACCTATGTAAGTACATTATTTTAAATACCTACTACAAGGATTGCAAACCAAAATACAACTCGCCCTGGGAAACCAACCTAGTAAACATATAATTATGGACTATAAAAATCTGTATAAATAGAGATGATTTAAAGTCGTTTAACGTCGGCGTCTCGTGTGGGAATCGAACCCACGACCTCTTGCGTAGCGGTCGTATACACTCCCATCGCGCCACAGAGGCAGTCAAAAATTAAAAAATACAATTGTACTAAAGAGAAATGAATTATTAAAAAGTTGTGCTTTCAGAACATAGGTAGATAGGGCCTCTGTAGGTACTAAAAAGTACCTACATAAAATATTAGACTCCTTGGAACAATGCAAGCGGGATGCGTTGAAACTACAACGCTCGATAATATATGCTAAAGACACCAGAGCTATCAACGCATAATTATGTACCTATAGGCCTAAAACCAAAAAGACAGAAATACTTACGCAATAACAATATTCATCTGTTCGTAAACTTTCTCGATTTTTACACATTATAAAATTTTATAAGCTACGGGTATTAATCGCGTAAAAAAATTATTTTAAGGCTAAATAACGTAACGCTAAATAATAAGTCTACCCGTGACTACGGCCGTTGCAATACGGTCGAAACGTCGGGTAATAAACAAAGGTATTTAGCCTTAAAATATATTTACGCGATTAAGACCCGTAGCTTATAAAATTCTTTAATATTAATCTGAATTCGAAGAATTACAGCATGGAACTAAGCTGCTCATGAAAGAAGTAGACAAAAGCTATTTAATTGACGCTTTTTGAGACTTTTCACACAAAACTGCCCACAGAACAGATCAATATTAACCTCATGACTTTTAAATTTCTTGCTGCTCCTAAAACTTCCTTAAGATTTCTTACCAATTAGGAGATTTTGCTAACACATTTCCGCAACAAGAAACGAATACACGCGCTATTATTCAGCACATACTTTTATTTGTTGCCTATACAAAACGTTTATATTGATTAAACCATTTTTCAAACTACCAACAAGGCAATTAAGCAACAGCAATGGGATTTTATTCAGATTCATCAAACCAATTCGAAATCATAATTGATCTGCCATGTAAAAAAATATAGAGGGCTGTTAGGAATGGAATAGGCGCCAAAAATACAAAACTAGAACGATGACTGGCCGAAACACTTGGAGCCGAAAGTCAATTAACGATCGCGGCCCGGGCACGTGGAACCGAACCGGCTGATATCTCAGAATACGACAAACTTTTAGATAAATAATTTTAACCTTTTTATATATATAATAATAATAATGTTTATTGATCATATTGTAGTAGATTGGTTGGTTACATAGTTTAAAATTGGAGATTTTTATTTGTTCTACAATAGTATTAGGTGTGGCTCTGCACTCCTAACTAGGTTACAGCGTAACGTATGAAGGAGTTGCAGTTCCAATCCCTCGTGTATTACAAAGATTGGTTATAGTTTTTTAAGACTCATTTTTTATGGTAATGGTTGTTGAATAAACTTTCGCGATTTGTACACAATATAAAATTATATATACTATGGGTCTTAATCGCATGAATAATTTAAGGTAAAATACCTTGTTTATTGCCCGACGTTTCGACCGTATTGGAACGACCGTGGTCACGGGTTCCGTATTTTACCTTAAGTTATACACGCGATTAAGACCCGTAGTATAAGTATATAATTTTATAATTCATAAATCATGTAATAAATACTGATATTACTAAGGAGTCCACTACTTTATCCACGTCTTCAGGTTCGTATATCTAATAACTCTATGTAATTTAATTTAATTTTAAGTATCTACTAGTTATATGTAATTTATTAATGAAATGACAGATTTTATAAATATTTCATTCAAATTATGCTATGCAGTTTATTACTGATTGTTTTAATAATGTATATTAACAGAAAATGATTTAACAAAAATGGGAATTTGATTGTCAGGTACAAACTGGTGAAAATAATTTAAGGAAACTATGAAAAAAAAGATCTTACTACATCAGCATTAGCCTTTATTTTTTAATTGCAGATTGCACCGGATTTGGAAGGGAAGGGGAGAAGAAAAAAAATCTACGGATTTCTATGACGTACCTACCTACCTAGTAGATCTCAATTTTAAGTACTTAATCTAAATCGGGAAAAAAACCCATTAAACTCAATGCATTTAGCTTCTGTAATTCTAGCATATACTAAGATAGAATTTAGTAGTGTGTACGAGTTCCCAGTTGGTGGACTCGTGTCCGCTCCGATATCGTTCATCCGAATTTCTGCAATTCAGTTTTAGAGCGTACGCACGCGAGCGCCGTGCTGCCATCCGATGCAATACGAGATAAAATATTCCAACAATTCTATCAAATCAAACATACATTTTAAATATTTTATTATCTAATATATAAAATTCTCATGTCACGGTGTTTGTAATTTAACTCCTCCGAAGCGGCTCGACCGATTGTCATGAAATGTTGTGTGCATATTGGGTAGGTCTGAGTCGGACAACATCTATTTTTCATCCCCCTAAATGTTAAGGGTAGTCCACCCCTATTTTTTTTTTTTTAGGTTTTAGGTAATTTTTTTATTTTTTTATGATACTGGATTCAAAAATACATACAACCCTGATTTTTCACCCTTCTACGATCAAGGCCTATTTTTTTATTTACCCCTATTTTGCAAAAACGGGTTATTTGACGCAGACAAAGTTGCGAGGGTCAGCTAGTATTCTATAATATTAATATCTTGGGACAACTCACACAACGCTATCTGATCCCAAACTAAGCAGAGCTTGTACTATGGAAACCAGACAACCGATAAACATATTTATATATTTTTAAATACATACATATTATAGATGAATTACACCCAGATACAGAATAAACCATCGCGCTCGTCACACAAAGTTTTATCCTGGATGGGGGTCGAACCCACGACCTCTTGCGAGGCAGTCGAATACACTACCACCGCGCCATATGGGCAGTCTATCTACTTACTTTGTCTATCTAGTAGGTACGTTAGTTGACTAGCACGCAACAAATGAACGTAACTTTCTAGAACGCTGCGGTGCACAACGGCTACTCCGTTTATCCATAAAAGCAACTGCTGCTGAAAAGGAACTGGAGGCCTACTCTAATTCGATGAAAACGAAGTTTCGATCAAAAATGAGGTGGTAGTATACAGAGCCAGGAACATCTATTTTATCCACTCGTTCCAGAATATCTTCTATGGGTTCGAACTTCTTGTGCTTACTCGAAAATTTATTAGAATAGTCCCCGTAAACTTGAGAAATTTAAGTAGCTCTTAAGAAATAGAGTAGGCCGGCTATAGCCTTGATTAGCTTAAAATAGACAAAATATGACTGTAGTCATTTTTCCAAATTCACCGGTTGCATAGAAATGCTAAGAGTTGTCTTGAAAGTTTATTACAAAATATAACTTTAAGCGGCGGTAGCCAAGGCATCGGTCTCGCAATCGTAAGGTAGTGGGTTCGAATCCTGTCCATTATATTACCGACGTGAGTCCACTCCTAACAAAAGTCAGAGGGGTTAACAGGATTGCTAGTTAATGTGGGACCACTATCCCATATTTTTCCGGCTTCGCACGGACTCTTCTCCACTATAAATGTACGCAGTTTTCGTAAGAATCTCAATTTAAAAAAAAAAAAAAAATATAGCTTAAGTTACTTCCCGATAATGCAGCCTAAGCGAAAGAATTTTTGAAATTGATTCAGTAATTTTTGAGTTTATTCGTTACATACAATAATAAAAATCTTTCATCTTTATAATATTAGAATAGAAAGTCGATAAATACAAACAGAAATCATCCCGAGAAAATGATATTTACGTTGGCACTTCAACCGCGCCATAATAATTTCACAAGCTATGGGCCACCGACATCGGCGCTCACGAGTGGCACCGCGTTGAATATCGTTATCAGAACAACAATGAGTTTCTGACTCGCTGGCGATCTTCAAAAGTAATTCGCATTTTTCACGGACGAGAGGCGGGACCGGCCCGTATGGATTGGCTTCGTTCGCGGTGCGGGTAACAGGAATCGTTGCAGACATTTGTTTGATGAAATCTGTGTAACGGCATTAATTTATGTAAGTTCTTGTTTACGGTATCGTTTCATTTTAGTAAATACACTCCCAATATACAATGCGGTTAATCAGTTTTTGCAATACGTAGTAAATAAATATTGATTGACTTTTACAGTTTTACAGGCCTACAGTTGGATCAACTTAACTTGACCGGATTGAAGTTAGGTTCTTATCACTTTCGCCCATGTCCACCACCACTTTTCGCCAATTTCAATCCGGTTAAGTTACGTTGATCCTACTGTACCTACTAGCCTATAGGTAGGTACTGAATGCCAAAAACGGCATCCAGTAGGTACCTATATCATGCAGTAGCTGACCGGCGCAACTTCTTTTGTGTAAATTTTACATTGATGCTCCGCTCCTATTGGTCATAGGTTAATGTTAAATAGCCTATAGCCTTCCTCGATAAACGGGCTAACACTCACTTCATAACACTAGAAGATTTTTTTAGATTATCGCATCAAACATCAAACAAACTCTTCAGCCTTATAATATTTGGATAGATATGTGAAAGTTTAAAATTAGTTATAGGTATATTTTTAGTATACCTACAAAAAGCTACTCAATGTTATGTAAGCAAACAAAACGAATAATAGTTATTGTATAGTTATTATATAGTGAATCTTAATTCTAATTAAACCAATAAAAGTAAAATATATAGCTACGTGTGTAGTAATATAACAACATATTATGTACATAACCTATCTACATGTAGATATATATTTTACATTTTTTGGGTTATTCACTTATCGTCCTTTTACACAACAATGCATTCGGACAATAAAATTGTAAATCGGACGCACTGACGGAGTCAACTCCGCAATGTGATTGATAGAAATATTAAAAAAAAAATAACGCTAAATAATAAATAGCTGTTTTACTCGAACAAGGACCAATAAAACTTTTTTGATTGAGAAAAATATTGGATGAATGTTAATTCATTTTTCGAAACGAAACTCGAGACTTGGGTTGAGTGTGTGGAGTGGTAAGGTGGTAGTTCCTCCAACACAAAGCGAGGATCCTCTGATGATAAAGGATTTAAACCGATCTTGTACCACTGTACCACCACAGGTGAGTGCTGTAAAGACCAATAAAACTTTTTTGATTGAGAAAATATTGTATGAAGTACGTTAGTATATAATATCTCGATGTATGAATGTTGATTTTATTTTTCGAAACGAAACTCGAGACTTGAGTGTGTGGAGTATCAAGGCGTTAGTTTCTTCAACACAAAGCGAGGATCCGGCGATGATACTTACAGGATTCGAACCGATCTTGTACTATTTATTTATGTAAGTACTGTAACCACCACAGATAAATGCTTTAAAGTACCTATCTTGTTATGTTTACACGTGTATAGCAATGGGTTCAAATCGGACAGTAACAAGCAGTTTATATGAAAGGATAATATCTATAGGTACTTATAGTAAATTACAAAATTTACATAAATGTACAGTTATATGCTTTGTATTATCAGACACACCAAATGCAAGGATGTATGACCAAATATGCAAAAATCAAGGGGTGTATCACATTAGTGTTCCGATGAAAATAAAAATATTCAAACGAAAATATGCATCTTAAAGTGGGTTTGAACCAAATTAATGAATACTGATTAAATCTTATTTCTATCAAATAGATAAATACGAACAAACCAACTAGACTGGGAGGAGAGCGCCAAAAAATGCAAGCATTTTTAGAGGCTGTTTTTTTATATTTTTTTTTTAAAGAAAGATAACTAGCAATGTGGGATTGAGTTCCACATAACTAGCAATCTTGTTAACCCCTCCAGCTAAGCTCAAAAGCTTGTTGTTGGGAGTGGGTTCACGTCGGTAGTGTAATGGGTAGGATTCGAACCCGCGACCTCACGATTGCGAGACCGATGCCTTACCCATTAGGCTACCGCCGCTATATTGCGTCACTTTAGTGGAGTATAGAAATACCCTTACCTCAGTCAGCTGGATTCCTTGGCGTTTCGCGTAAACGACTTTAATCGTCTACTAACAACATCTGTTAGAGATATACTGACTGACTAATGTTATGTGATTGTGATAAATACTCAATTTCAGATCACCTATTCGATAGCACGCGCACATCGAGCACTATATGTATATGAATACAACTTTAACACATGACTGACGCCTGGTTACAAAGTTTTGCATAACTGACAAACGTTAAACTTACTTTGAATTAATACATTGCTAGAAAACTATTTTTTAAGTTTTGAGAAATCAGTTTAGTTTAAAAAAAAAAAATCTCTCTCTGCGCCAACCGCTAAGGAATCCAGCTGACTGGCAAAACGGTATTTCTTTACTCCGCTAAATGTGACGTAATATCGTTTTTGGCGCTTCCCTCTTGAACTAAACCTTTCGTCCCACTTTTACAAATCGTTATACTACCGTTCTACATAGGAATGTTAACCTTGATGTGAATGCTGTCCAGCTCCTCGATATCACGGACATAAGGCAATTTTTTGACAACCTGTAAACTTTTTTAAAAGACCTATCTAATGATATCCCACATGATGGGGTAGGTGCGAAAAAAATCACATCCCTCACTTTATATATAGGGGAAGTACCCTCAAAAGAAATGTTTTTTTAAGATTTTATTCTTTCACTTTGTCGGCGTAAGTAATTTGTGTATCCATGAAAAATTAGAGCCTTCTATCACTTAGAGTCTCTGAGCTAAGCTGCAGACAGACGGAATGATGGACGGACGGACGAACGAACGAACATGGCGTTACTATAAGGGTTCTGTTCTGCCATTTTGGGTACGGAACCCTAAAAACGATAAAAAATCATATGAAGATTACTGGTTACAGGCTCTTGAACAGTGCCAGTTTCAACTTATGCTTCTGTGATAGCTACGGGCTAGTATAGCCAGTAGACTATTGGTGCTATCCCGCACCCGACGCATTAAGGATACAATTCTCCTACGCAACATGGCATAGAAGTCATCTACATGTGCTACAGAAACGGGGCAGCCGTCTCCTGAAACCGTTACTGTATTGGACATTATAGGTATTTTGCGTGTACTATATTAAAAACAAGAGTTTTTAAAGTCAAAGAAGTTGAAATCGAAGAATGATTTTTCTCTTTGATAAGTCCAGCTCTAGAGGAAAACATTTCCAACCCAAAATTTCCACAACACATTACAATTCACCTTAAACTTGTTCCAATTACGTCCCAGTTGGATTTGTACCAGTATTTCAACTCCTTTATGACATTGGGCGCTTGGTCGATGCGGTCACTACAAGGCAGCCATACGTTCCTCTAATTAATTGTTATGGCTTAGGACGCCGCACAACGACCAGCTAACATGAAACCTCGAGTACCTGTAACAGTAGGCATTGTCACGAAAACGGCTGAAGATAAATTTTCTATTTAATCGCTTCTAAGCTGTGGAAAAGCGCTTTTATTTCTTTCATTTAAAGTTTTGTTTTGTACTTGTGTATGAGTTTCGGTTGGTTGTAAAAATAATATAAAGTTATATGTTTAGAGTATGGACGCATTTAAAGCCTTCATTTAATTTTATCGATGTTGTATGTAAATAAACAGTTGTTTATCTGATTGACGTAGGAGTTACAGCAGAGTAGGCGAAACAGCGTAAAATTAGTAACTAGTACTACATCATGTACTTACTAACGCCATAAATTTTAATCCTAACTCCTAATTTAAATGATTAGATTTTTGTATAAGTTTGCAAGTATAGGCTTTATATTATATCAGTATATTTAGGCTACGACCTCTCAATCAGACTCACGTTTGTAAATCCAAAGCAATCCCACGTAGCTAAAATTTCTACCCTAACCAAAAAAATAACTTAAAAGAATGTTCGAAAGGGATGAATATATTTTTACTGCATAGTTATAGCTAAACATTAAAAAAAAAATTATCAGAATAGTAACTACTTTTATAATTTGAAGCTGTTCGGATTTGTCCGTTTTATTATTAAGTAGATATGGGTGTTTTATTATAATTAGTAATTATTTTTTATGTTTAATTTTAGTTACTTAATGTTATTAAATAGATTTATACAATACGTGTAAGTGGCACGATATAATTTTAACATCCATCTGTTAGATGTTAAATTATACGACACAGTTTTAATATATTCCATCCACGCCTCCTAAAGAAAACACAAACGGTATTGCGTGAAAGTATCATCAGTTACACCTACAAAAATTCTTAGCACCAACACTGTACCAACAAATCTTCTAATAAACAACACGCACCCGATAATTATCCAGCAATTACTCCATAACATTAAAACTTTACGTCTTCTACAATAAAACCACTTATACGACGAAAACCGAAGCATTATTGAAGCAAACGGTAAAGTCTTCCACTCGTATAATTAAAACCGGGCCGGTATATGGCCGGTTTGGTCGATTACTATGCAAATAGAAGAGGTAATGTTGTCAGAACACGACCACTGCTGCTGCTATAGTTGTTACTGGTATATGTCTACAAGATGTAAAGATAACCAGATCGACGGTGTTTGTTTTTAGGGTAATCTGTTTGATGAACAGATTTGAAGAGGATGCTCAGGAAATGTACCGGTGACGTATCACAGTTCACATCTCACTTGAATGTAAGTATTTTATGTATGGTGGTCATTAATCAGACTGTTTTTTATTGCATGCAAAAATAAGTACAAAGTTGATATTCACGGTTAAACTATTTAGTTATTATTTAGTTTTGTAACATGGGAAGGGGGAAAGCTTTTTAAAACTGGATTTATTATCATTGACTCGTGGAAAGACGCGGACAAAGCTAGTATAAAGTAATAAAATTCTAAGCTGAGAACAGATTGTTTTTATTTAAAAAAATAACACCACAAGGCCTGTGTTGCAGGGTACTATACAACATACCCTGGACAACGTAGTCACGGACACAAAGTACACCTAGACTCGGAACAACAATTTGTGGATCACACAAAGTGGTGTCCCGTGTGGGAATCTAACCCACGACCTCTTGCGTAGCAGTTGGACACACTCTCACCGCTCCACAGAGGCAGTCAAATCTGCAACGATATTAATTTAAAAAAGTCGTTTTATCCCACTGACGTATAGTCTATACGTCAATGTGTTGTTCTAAGCTCTTATGGTTTTGATTACCAATTATTGATGCTACTATGGGCTCACGACCTACCTACTTAGGTACGTACTATAAATAGTAAATAATACCTAGTATTTATCCCCATCTTTGTTGCTTCCACGCCGTAAAGGCCCCAAGAGGCGAATTAAAACTTGCCTTTACTCTATTTCTTTGTTTTTTGATTAGGTTACACACACACTACTTATTTTTCCACTGAGACTTAGCATAAGGAATGAACCAAGTGAATGGTATGCAAAGCCGCAACGCAACAAGAAGCGGCTTACTTTATCACCCCATTCAAAGGCACGCACGGCATATTTTACAAGTCTGCACTATGCGTTAATCAACAGATCAAAAATGGATAAAGCAATTAAACATTCGCCTGTAGCGATACGCACAAATCGAGCGTTAACATAATTACCTCATTATACAGATGATATACAGAAATTTAATTTTGTTTGTGTTTCGTAAAGTATCGGCGATCCGCTGTATAATGGTTATGTGGGTACTTTGGATATCAAACATTTGAGTAAGAGCAAAAATACAATAATTGCATTTCGAAAGATAGAAAAATTTGAAATCCAGACTCAGGATATATGCAAAAAGCTCACAAAAGGACGAATTGTGCAACAAGAGTGGATTAAGCGTTACGCACTTAAGCATTGAGATCTTATTTCAGTATACTGTGAATGCAATCTGCAAAATACTTAGAGAATACTCCCCATACAAAATAGGTCGTAGCGATGGAAACGAATCGAAAAACCGCCTAGTTCCAATCGGCGAATTTATTCGGTTCTATTTTTTCCTCCAGATCTGCTAGCTAAATTAGCTGTAATAACGTCATTATGCAATGCATGTCTTATCTTAATAATAGATAACTATGAAGCCGAAAATTTGTAAAGATAGGTGGTTCGGTATATGTGTGTTACAATTTAATCTGCCACGCAAAAACTAATGAACAAAATTATAAATAAACAAGCTGTCTCGCGCAACTTCGTCTGCGTAAATTTTTCCCGATTTTTGCAAAATTTCTCATTGCTGCTCCACTCCTATTGGTCATAGCGTGACGTTATATATCCCTCTCCCTCAATAAATGGGCTATCCAACAGAGAAATATTTTTTTCAATTCGGATTAGTAGTTATTGAGATTACCGCATTCAAACAAACTCTCCAGCTTTTTAATATTAATATAAATAAATTCCTGAGCAAGTTTCTAAAACCCTTACAATTAAGCACACAAATGAAGCTAAGGGCGACTTACTCTATGTAACAAGTTAATAATACTGTCACGGTTAACCTTCTTCAACATAACTTTATAGTAACCCAACAGTCAGTGGCGACTTCGTAACACAACAATGATGTTTCCCTTTCACCCGTCTACCTCCAACCTTTAACACCAAGGCGATGAACGGTCAATAGTGTCATAACAGCGGGGGATGTCGTTTGATTGACCTGACACCGTTGATTAGTTATTATCTTATACAAGGTACGTTTAGTTTGGAGGATTACAAAGAGGTGGGTTGATTTCTTTTGTCGTGGTTAAATGCCGTTGGGTTATGTCATCGAACGATTGACGTATTCCTTATTTCAAACCACTGCCTCTGTGGCGCGGTGGGAGTGTGTCCGACTGCTACGCAACAGGTCGTGGGTTCGATTCCCGCACGGGACACTACTTTGTATGATCCACAAATTGTTGTTCCGAGTTTGGGTGTACTTTGTGCTCGTGCCTTGTATGTTTGTAAAGTCCCCCGCAACACAGGGCTTGTACCCTATTATGGGAGTCGTCTTTAAAACAAAATGTAGATCTCTTGACATTGTAATATCAATGTCGCAACAGAAATAGATGTAACTAGCTGTTGAAAACAAATTATCCCATGGGGTTTTTCTGGGATAAGTAGTCTATATGCTATTCCAGACTATAATGTATTTTTGTGCCAAATTCCATCTGGATTCGATTACCAGTTGTGGCGTTATTGTTTTTAAACTTTCGCGATTTTTATACATATTAGATATATTTCGGGACTTAATCGCGTGAATTATTTAAAGGTACGAACCTTTTATTTACCCGACGTTTCGATCGAATTGCACCGATCGTGGTCACGGGTCGACTGACGTGGTACGGTACGGGGCGACCCGTGACCACGATCGGTGCAATTCGATCGAAACGTCGAGTAAATAATACAGTTGTGGCGTATTTGAATAACAAACATCAAGTGCGCGGTGGGAGTGTGTCCGACTGCTACGCAAGAGGTCGTGGGTTCGATTCCCACACGGGACACCACTTTGTGTGATCCACAAATGGTTGTTTCGGGTCTGGGTGTACTTTGTGTCGGTGACTTGTATACTTGTAAAGTCTCCCGTGACACAGGGCTAGTACACTACTGCGGCAGTCACCTTTAAAAAAAATCCCTACATCCAATCTTTCGAAATTATAATATTAGGTAGTACCTATAGCTTATACATTACAATGTCCATATCTTTCGTCAGTCTCTAAGCTGGTATTCTATTCAACTAGCTGTGCCCCGCGGTGTTACCCGCGGTTTATAAGCCTATGTGTTAATCCAGGGTGTCAGCTAACTCCATACCAAATTTTATTAACATCGCTCCAGTCGTTTAGACGTGAAGAAGTAATAAACATACACACTCGCATACTCACAAACTTTCGCCTTTATAATATTAGTGTGATTAGTGTGATTGGTAGGTAGGTATTTGATAATTAGATAAACTGGTAACAATAAGCTAGCTTTATACTTTTAATAATTTACTGTTAATTTGAATCACCTACGAGTATTACATATATTTCGGGACGTTCGTTAAAGGTACGAACCTTTTATTTACCCGACGTTTTGATCGAATTGCACCGTTCGTGGTCACGGGTCGACTCAGTCGAAACGTCGGGGTAAATAAAAGGTTCGTACCTTTAAATAATTCACGCGATTAAGTCCCGAAATATATCTAATAGGTATAAAAATCGCGAAAGTTTAAAACCACCTACGAGCACTCTTGTTTGTAATAAACATACTTTAAGGCACAATATTATATAATGAAGAATACTGTACATCTAAGCTCTCTGCAGACCAAGCTTAGCTTAGTGTGGGGAGTATCGATTTTTCCCACTTTTGCGTCAAATGTTCTAAAATTTTTGTTACTGTGTATATTTTGTATTATAATTAAGTTCAATGTTTATTGATAAATAAATTATTATTATCAGGTGTGGTGTCGAAAAAATTGTGTGAGCTTATAAGACCTTACTTGTATCACAGGCTTCGTCGTAAAGTAAATGTGGAGTTATGTCAAATGTGTCCTAGATTTTCCCAAAATATTTCATTTTTTACCATAGAAGCAATAACCTATTTGTTCGTGACGTAGAGAACGCATACTCACGTTTTATCTACGTTAAAAGTACTTATAGCGTAGTACTATTGCGTATAGTTAGATTCTACGCACTCAAGTCGGTATAACCATTTGTATATCCATACTAATATTATAAATGTGAAAGTAACTCAGTCTGTCTGTCTGTCTGTTACGCTTTCACGCTCAAACAGCTAAACCGATTTAGATGAAATTTGGTATGGAGATAGTTTGAGTCCCGAGGAAGGACATAGGATAGTTTTTATCGCGATAACCGACATCCACGCGGGCGGAGCCGCGGGCGAAAGCTAGTTACAGATAAATAAACATTTCACAACTGATTATTTTAAACATTACAGGGTTATTGTCTAATGAAAAGTAATTAACTGACGGTACGAAAGACGTGCGGGGAGTGAGGAGAAGGGAAGAGGGGGTCTGATATTGACAGACAATGCCGAATGGAACAATCAATGGGAAAAGTTAAAGAGGAGACGCTGAGTCAGCAAATATCGCGGTCGTAACTAGCTGCGCGTGCGACGATACACTAAGAAATTACGATTTATATAGCGCTATCGTTTGTACAGTTCTTAGAAGGAGAGTAAGTTGTATATTGTTTTTTTTGCTGACTGTACAAGAAGGTAGATATATGTGCAGTGTTGCGGATGTCTATATAATGAAGCTAGCGGTTGACCGTGACATGATTCAAGTTGTTGCAATTATTCAAACCGTAAATAGATTTAGATTATATCCGGGTTGGACTAAAATAAACTGACTGGTCTGTTGGTCTAGTGCAGTGGTGGCGAACCAATGGCACGTGGTATAATAAATCGGGCATTTTTTTTTTTTTACAGATAACTAGCAATGTGGGATTGAGTCCCACATTACTAGCAATCTTATTAACCCCTCCAGCTAAGCTCAAAGGCTTGTGTTAGGAGTGGGTTCACGTCGGTAGTATAATGGGTAGGATTCAAACCCGCGACCTCACGATTGCGAGACCCATGCCTTAGCCATTAGGCTGCCGCCGCTTCTTTTGTATATTGTGTCGTCCATGAGGTAGATTACATAGGTGGTTTGATTTGATCCCAGTTGTTACTGTTTGTGTTGATCAACAGTTACTTTTAATATGGTAGAGCCTTACGCGACCTGGGAATTCACAGCGCACAATGCTAATTTTCTTTGCCGGCATGTCGGTTAATATTTAAGAAGTTGCCACATATACCAAAAAACCAGGCAAGAGCATGTCGGACCACGCACAATGTAGGATTCCGTAGCTACCCAGCACAATAATACGGTATGAGAAGTGGTTGCATTAACTGTTTCTGTTGTTCTTGTTTCATACAACTAACAACGTTATTTTTCTGACAATGTGATGGGAAATGTAATTATCCAATAATTTCACAATAACCATGGATTGCATAGGTATTACGCTACGCAGTGAGTATGATGCTGCAAAGAACATACACAACTGTAATGGTTTAGTAAAACAGTGTGTTTCTCTCTTTTTTTATAAATGATTTCTTATGGTAAAATCTTGTTATATTGATATCGGAAAAGTTGAATGTACCTATGAAATAATCATCAATGATTCATGGTATCAAAATGTTATTGTGTTTGCATGCCTAAACTGGTGAAATGTGATGATCTAAATCTAATGCTCTTTTATAACAACAATTTTGTACCACTTTTCTGGCAAATAAAATGATTCTAATTCTGAAAAACATCATCAGCATCATTTCTGAGCTTTGCACTATACGAAATATAACGTTGTAAGTATGTTTATCAGTTGTCTGGTTGCCATAGTACGGGCTACCTAGCTTGGGATCAGATGGCTGCGTGTGAGTTGTCCTAAGATATTTACTTTTGATTCTAGTTCCGTGTGTCCATGTAGGTACTATGAATAACTTGATTACCTTGGCTGTGGTGTGAACCTTTATTAAATTCCCGTGACAAGAAAATATTTTCTTAAAATGTAAATTATCTGGTACCTAACTAATCACTTAAGTGTAAACAAATTTATTACATCTAATATTCTTTTTACGCCGCTAAAATATTCTGATTGTCTTAGCCAAACTTGTCTTAAGTTTTTATTTTACGCAAACCAAAAGTTTTAAATTAGATAGTCCGAGACTAAGTTGAAAAAAGTTCCTAAATTAGGCAAGTTCGTAGTCTCCTTTAACATAGATAAGAGTTACCTATACATTTTGGAGCAACTACATTGGGTAAGAGTAAAACACTTAAGTGGTTAACTTGTACCCATATTTTTGTTAAAATGGTCTGGCTGGAACTCGTTTGATTTTAATTAACCCTTATCTAATTAATTTTAATACTTACCTGAATACTTGCGTTTGCTTTGTTCTGCACGGACTATGTGAAACATGAATTAAAGTTTGCATTTTTGGTAATCATTATTCAGCTAAGTATGTGACTAAACCATTCAAGAACTAAAAGAACCGAATTTTCCCAAAAATCGATTCAAAATTATTTACATTTGTAATTGTTTAGAATATTATATGTTTTGGAAATTTAAACAAAAAAGAAAATGTTTACAAGGACAATAGGTAACAGTTTCATAATTTTCTTTTTTATTACAAAATATCAAAAATATACACATAGTCTGCAACTGCACTGAACAACTAATTATCTACGTACAAGTCAAAAATATTTAAGTTAGCTTTTATATTTCAATTTATTTTCGATTACTTAGTGTTAATCGGTTTCTTTAGCATTAGAACGTTTTCTAGTCCCCCCGTAACTATTACGAAATACGAAAGTTACAATGACAACAATTCATTGTAAGTTTCGTATTTACAAAAACTGCAAAATTTCGGACTTTTTCAATTTTTGCAGTGTAAATTCAAAACTATGAGTTTATAACATTTAAAGTGTTCGTCATTTTGATATAATATTAAATTTGAGATAGTTTAAGCCCAATCACAGCTTCACATTTCTTATAGATTTTGAAATATGACTCTAGAAAAAAATCTTAGGATAAATAAATGTCTTAGGAGGAGGAGCTAGGCCTTTTGAAGAAGTCACGGACAGCAGTTCTTGCTGTTTATTGTTCCAGCTCCAGTTGGTTGGTTATTTTGCTCCCAACCACTTCTGAACCTGGTGGTATATTTGATATGCGTATTGAGCTGCCCCCTCTTCAGTTAGGGTAGACGAAAAAGATTTTGTAAAGACGAGAGTAAAGCGTGCTGAAGATTCATCTATACAAAGCCACGAAAAGCTTATTTTTAGGTCGATTTTTCGTCAGTGGCATCAGCGTATAAGAAAATGATAGCCACCTCACCAACCGTGGATATTTTTGGAAGTCATGTAACATCGTGATGTTTCCATGCCCCAAAAGGGTAGAAGTATACTATTTTTGCCCTTTTAGGGCATAGCAACCAGAGTGGACGTGTTAGTACAAATAATATAGATTGTGTTAATAAAAGAAATTATCTCTGAATGGTTTTTTTTCTGTCTAACACTATTGGTATACTGTTCAACTTTTTGAAAACATGTAAATTGTTAAAGAGGCATGTTTCATAAACTTTAAGAATGAGCTAGCTTAAATTGTCTCAAATTTTACACATTTAATATTAAAAACCCATAGTTAAGGAACTGAATTGCAAAAATTGAAAAACGTCCAACATTTTTGCATTTTTTTGCATATTATGCAACTTTTTTTTTTCCTTGCAAAACATAGTTCCTTACTCCCTTATGGGATCCAAATAACATACAAAAAATCAGCTTTACATCACATTTTGCGCTTTTAGGGCTTTTATTTGTAAAATTTGACTGGGTCACTGGAGATCAAAACCTCATTCTAAGGTTGTTGATTGATGCTGCAATTATATAAGTAAGAAAGTAAAGTATAATGTTTTAATGTTTAATGTCAGTTCAAGTCCAATATACCAAGCAATATTTCACAAACAAACGGTCATGCCACAGTCATTTACCAGCATACTTCCCAACTATGTTCGGTTAGTTAAACCGTAAAGATGCCGACATAACTTCATTGATTAAAGTTCATGTAACGCACGTTCGTTTTGATTTGTGGATTTGTTAACCAGAACTACTTCGTACGTCATTGGACTGTATTCTAAGGGATTACAGAGTCCCTAGACAAGTGGCATAGACGCTAATCGAATAGAATGACGTCGTTGATGCGTGTAAAGCAAATATTGACTTTTAACTGCCTTCAAAAAAGGTCTCTCTGTTTGACCCGTATGTATGTATGTATGTAAGTAAGTATGTATGTGTATTTGTATGTTAGCGATTTTCTAGAAAATTAGTAATCCGATTTAGGTAAATGAAGTTTTCACTATTCGATTGCATACTTTTCTGGGCAGGTTTTAGTGTATAAAATGTCGTCCTAGCTTACAAAACACCAAAGATATAAACTAAAACATAATATGAGTCAGCGATTTTTGCGTTCGGTGATGTGCTTGATATTTTTATCCTTTAACTATGTCCTGTGCCCCCGGTGTTACCGGCAGTTTATAAGCCTATGTGTTAATGTCAGCTAACTCCATACCAAATTTTATTAAAATCGCTCCAGCCGTTTAGACGTGAAGAAGTAAAAAACATACACACTCACATACTCACAAACTTTCGCCTTTATACTCGTAATATTAGTGTGATGTGATATACATAGGAAGACGGTTATTCCTTTAGTTTTACCAAATTTGGTATCGAGACAGCGTAAAGCTTGGGGAACGAAATAAGTTACTTTTTCTCCATTATCGTCATGCGAGCAATTAATACAAATTTTAATAATTTTTAATTTATTTATTACCAGGTAAAGTCGGTACTTACAAATCTACAAGTTAATAATATATTGAATTCTATAAAAACCAAAACACGATTCAAACAGAAAATACATACAACAGAAAGTTAATTCGCGAGTGCGACACGCAAGCGCGGCGAGGTGCGACGCAGGCGTAGCGTCATGTGGTGGACGACGGCGGCGGTTGGCTATCGCGCCATCTTCACGCGTGGTGCGTTCGATGCGTGTGCGCCGGCGCTGTAGCTGCGTAGCCCCCTTTACTAGCACATAACTTGATTAGTTAGTTCTATTTAATAACCAATTACGTGGTATTGAAATGGGTTGAGCTTGTGACAAGTCATCTAAAATTAATTTGCGTTTATTTGTTTAAGTAGGAATTGCTGTTAAAAGTGCTATTAGTTCATCGATGGGAGAACTATAACACAGTTCTATATTAATTTTATTATACTCTAATGAAATCTATTCTCTGTCGCCGTTTGTGTCTTCTTGTTATAAAATAGCTGACCCGCGCAACTTTTTCATTTTAGCAACATTTTTCATTGATGCTCCGCTTCTTTTGGTCGTATCCTATGACACTCATAAATAACGTGGCTTTCTAGTAAAAGAATTTTCAAAATAGGTTTAATAGTTCCAGAGATTACATCCTCACAAAGTCACAAACCTCTTTATATTATTATCATAGATAATAATCTACAAACCAATTTCAGTCACAGCGGCTAATCTTAACAAAGACTAGCCTACAACGTGTGTGAGCAGACACCAGTGCTCTCTTTATTTCCTCACTTTTATAGAGAGCACTGGTGTGTTGGATTTCCGTGCCACTGAACTATCCAACAGAACCGGAGAGGTGCAGGACCAACAGCTTAACATGCGTTCCGAGGCACGGATATTATGTAGCATTATTCAAAAACGGTCACCCTTTTTTAACGGCAGTGATGATATAGCCCAACCTCGCAGGTCGCTCGATTCTTGTAGTTAGTCATGGATCCCGAAAGCACATTATTATTTTTATACAGAAATATGATTTAGATTAAAGAAATTATAATTGTCATAATATTTACTATAAAGATATATTAAATAATATGTTAATTGTTATAATAAAGTAGTACTGCATTACTATCTTCGTTACATTGGTATTACAAAGTTAACACTGATTATGTTTACACCCTCAAGAAAATATGTTACAACGAAATAAAGGGTTTTTTTCGTATACGTATAAATGTATTATTATAAATAGAAGACAGTACTTTTTCAAGGTTCTACCATATGTGTAGGTACATTTGATTCTACTACTATTTTATTGCTATAAATATGTATTGTCATAAGTTTTTATTAGTCAAAATAATTTTCAAGATTTATATTTCGTTGAATACTTACCTTATATGGCAAAGGTTTTAAAAACAAAACACACGTATTCTTACTCAACAGCATAGAGTTTGCATAAAATTTAGTCTAGTTAGTTGTCGTTGCTCTATACGTGATATAAATAACAAATTAAATGTTCTATGTGATTCATTCAACGCAAAACATCGCCACAATTTTGATGAAACAAAAACGTATCGTTTCCTTGTAACAATGATGGGAGGAGCAGTGTAACATCACATAATGAATCTGAGAACAAGAGGGCAATCAAACATCGAGGTGTGTCTACATATGAGGTTTCAAATTAAATTAATATCGTAACAAACGGCCAGTAACCGCATGTAGGCGGACTGAAGCGCAGAAACCGATGATTGCTTTCCGATACCGTCTTACGAAACACCAGAGACTACATAGTATACACCGTTAGTACACAAACTAAAAATTAAAACAGCTAAACGGCCGGTGGTGAGGCGGCTAAGCAGGGCAATTGTAGAACCCAGCGGGCGGTTCGCCTTTCATTATTTTATAATAACTCGTAGAGAGGGCAACCGAAACCTCCGTGTCATGCTGGCCCACGGCAAATAACCAACTCTTACCGAATTAATTGCTCCATTCTGGGCGGTAACGTCAATCTGGCCTAGTCTATCGTTGTATTGTCATTTCGGCGATGGAGGCACTGGAATCCGCACGATGTAGAACCTGCCATTCATCGGGGTAACTGTAAACTCCATGCAGTTTCTTACAGCAAATGTTTTAAGTACTTGATATAGTTAGGTACAATAAATTTGGGGTCAAAATGTACAATCATTTTCACGGAAAGAAACGTGGCTCACACAAAAAGTAATGCGGGATTTCCATAATGACAGGTACTTACTATGACGCATTTAAAATTTCTATTCAATTGCAAATGAGACATCGTGTTTTTTCCTGTTCCAATATTTGGTTGGTACAATTTTGCATTCAATTATAGAGATCAAACACGTTTAACCTTCTGTATGTATATTTTTTTCATGTTTTCGTATAGGCAATAAACTTTGCCTCATATGCATGGTACTCATAAAGTCAGGAACAAATAGAATAAGAATATAAATCTGGGAAATATTACCCTCCATATGGCGCAGTCGGGAAAAAAGACATAACTTACTTTCTCCACGAATGGAGTTGCGGGCAAAATATCAAATTAAAAAAAAATGTATATTTGAAGAGTATTTCCTTTTTTATCAATATAGAAAAGAAAAAATACTCTTAGATACAAAAAACTAAAAGTTGTCAGTCACAGTCAGCATCTCCACTCCAGCCAACATGTCCTGACAAAATTTACATTTTTTTTAAGAAATTTAACAATGTGGGATTCAGTCCCACATTATTAGCAATCTTGTTAACCCCTCCAGCTAAGCTCATGGGCTTGTGTTAGGAGTGGGTTCACGTCAGTAGTATAATGGGTAGGATTCGAATCCGCGACCACTTTTGGCTCACGATCGTGAGACCAATGCCATTAGGCTACCGCCGCTTCTGAAATTATATTATTGGTCTTAGTGCAAGCTTAGGATATTATTAAATGAAAATGTATGTCTGTTAGGTCAACGATAAGCATAATTTTATGCTTTATTAAACTTAGCAAACTAACCCTAAATACGCTCCAGTGTAGATCTAAGTGTTTACTTGTACTTTTAACATACAATACGAAATACAAGAAATATCAAACCAAAAACCAATTACTACGAGTAGTAGGCACAACAAAGCCACGTAACACTTCACACTAATACTCGTTACAAGGGTGGCTAACCAACTCGGTAACATCTGTACCGATCAATATAGCACGATCGAACTTCAGATTATGCTAAGTCGATGTAGAGACGTGTCGAATGCATATCTCGACTCGATATAAATCATCCTATTAACTATTGTTTCGGGAGGTGTGGTGTGAACGAAACCCGATCTTATCGTACTCTGATGTGTTTTAAATTAACATAATAGGTTTTGTGAATGGATATTGCGTTTATTTGTTGTTGTGCTATGGGAACGTTTAAAGGGTTGTACGATGTTTTGATATCTTAAACTTTTGCTCACGGCTCTGCCTGTGAGGACCTCCATTTTCCACTGATTCAGCATTCAAGACTGGTCTAATCATGTTTTTAAAAGAGAGCTACTGATGTTTTTAATTGACTAGGCATACTACTCTGTACCTATTGGATTTTTTTACTCATAAATTTAAGTTGGTTTTACATTATAATTAAAATGGAAGTGATATTGTTAAACATTATATAATTGCTTTTGTGACTTTATTATTATCATCATGGTTTTATTTATCTGGTTTTGTTATGACATTTTTTTTATTTTTACTTATACTTTCATACTTATATTCTCATACGTTGTAATTGTATTATTTAACTTTGGCATGTTTAATTGATTATTTTGACTTATGAATGTAATTTGTTATATCAGGCTATTTTGTAATTGTTTTAGTTTTATCATTTACTAGCTGTCCCGCGCAACTTCGTATGCGTAAATTTTCCCCTTTTTTTACTATCCTATGTTACTTCTTATAGCTCCATGAATATGTGTACAAAGTTTCATGACGATCGGTTGAATAGTTTTCGCGTGAAAGCGTAACAAACAAACTTACACTCACATTTATATATTAGTAGGGATTATAAACTTACTACTAACTTCAATTTTGTACGCCAATCTCTGGCAGAACATAGTCAATCCTTATAACACTAACAAGAACCTGTACTGTACCTATGATCGCAAATAAAGTATTGAAAGATTTATTATAACTGCCTTTTTCGTGCCTAATTTGATGTGACTTTTGCTATAAATCGTATAAATAGTTCTTGCGTGAAAAGCGTTAAAATAGTGTCCTAAAGGTCATGGCAGATATACAGGACTTAAATCTATACTAATATTATAAAGCTGAAGAGTTTGTTGTTTAAACGCGGTAATCTCAGGAAATACTACTCCGAATTCTTTCACTGTTGGATAGCCCATTAATTGAGGAAAGCTATAGGCTATATAACATCACGCTACGACCAATAGAAACGGAGCAGTAATGAGAAATGTTGCAAAAATGGGGAAAATTACGCGGAACAGCAAGTAACTAAGAAAACCATTTATTCGTGCTTAAAAGTGCTATAATCGATGTAACCCAGTGCCTAAGTAGATTCATTGTAATTAGGTTACACTATAAGCTTAAGTACATTGTCTGAAATAAAAGATATATTACTATTTTTGATAACACTGTTAGATTCGTTCGGTTAGTTTCGGTTAAACTCAGACTTACTTACAGACTGTCCAACTTGTTATCCAAGTTGGACAGTATGTGAGTAGGTACTTGTATTATGATTCCTAAGGAAATATGTTAATCGTGTTTTGGCTCTTGGTTTTCAAGGTCACGGTAATGCAGTATGACTGACATAATAAATTGAAGTACGAGAGTTTTAGCTAGATAGCATCGTGAAGCTACTTACGGCGTACATCGATTGACCTTCGTTACAGCCTTGAGTCTATACCTGTACCCACTCTACCTACTTCTATTTAAAATAGTGTTTATAAATGCATACTTAAACAAAGTACCTAGATATGTCTACTTTAGTTTATTACATCTTTACTACTATTATAAATTTGAAAGTTTGGATAGATGACTGTTTGTAATGATATCACGCCAGTGCGGCTGCAGAGATGCAGTTTAGAACAGGCAGATTATAAGTTTATGTAGTAGTTAGTATCGCTGAAAAATATCCTGTTCCCGTGGGATTTGTTTTTCAAATTATCTATGCGAACGAAGTAACGGGCAGTAGCTAGTTAGAGACATTAGAGAATTGAATCAGTGTATCGATGATTCTACCATAACGCGCATGTGATTATTCCTCTTTTTAAGACTTGTAGCCAGCGATACTTGAAAATAAACTAATATTTTGAAAGCTATTAATTCATTTCCATTTAAACATTCAAGAATTACATCAACAATTTTGGTAAAATTTCAATGTTTTAAGGCTCATAACTTTCAAAATAATATTTTTTTTCAGTTATCGCTTTCTACAAACGTTCGTTTCAAAATTCGTTTTATCATAAACTATAACAAAACGAATTGATATTAATTTTAAGCTTTGACTTACGACGTTACATAGAGGAGTAATCACTTGTAGAATCATCGACTAGGGTGCCTTTAAGGCCTTCTCTTAGCTCTCCTGCCTGCGTAACGAACAGCATTAAATGAGAGATAAGAGTTGTATTCAATAAATCAGGTAGGTACTTACATCTATAAATCTATATGCTAACGAAAAAGTTACTTATTTAATTCTGAGGAAAGATATTATAGACTACCAACAGAAGAGAACACAGCATACAATACGCCTTCCGTTTGATGAAGGCTTTAAGTTGTATATTTGAACACTGGCAAACCCACTGTATAAAATACAAGTAATCTGTCACTGTATAAAATATCTACCTACTTACGGATTTTTGAAATAAAATATTGCAAAATGTGACTGTAAAAAAAGAAAGTGTTGTAACCTACTTTTCAAACGAGTTCAAAAAGGAGGAGATTCTCAATTCGGCTGTATTTTTTTTTAAATGTTTGTTGTTAAATATACATGCTGACGGCTGGACCGATTTGATTTTTTTTTGTATGGATTATGCTATTGTAACATAAATCACCTACAAACCAATAGGTACACTAAAAAGTGAGAAATAAAAACATTTTTACAAAAAAATAAAAACCGACTTCCAAAATAAATATTAGGTAACTAAAAAGCAAAAAATAATAGGTACAACAACAAAAAGTTGGTGCCAGGAAATGTAGTTTTATGTTTTAGGCAACAACTTCAAAATGTTTAATTACTTACTTTATATTTATTTTGGAAGTTATTTTTTATTTTTTTGTAAAATGTTTTTTCATCATAAAGATATAACCTCCCCATAAATAAAAACAATGGAGAAACATTAAAGCAAAAAATGAAAGCTCCTAATGTGGTTTACATCCGTAATTTAACCCGTCCATAGTCTACTTACACGTTTTTGATTGTAGTGTGTCATCGGCAAAAAACAAAGAGTTGAATGGCCCGAGTACATCGAATTAGTATGTATGGTGCTATCTAGCGGCGAACATGAGAACCAGCGCTGACTCATCGCGGATGAACTATCTGCACAGGACGATTCAAGTTCACCTCGTGGAAATGTACCGAAAATAAATTTAAGCCAAGCTATCGTAACTAACTTTATGGTAACGGCTTAAAAATAGTACCACACCGTCTCTTCGCGTGGGTGTCGCCTAGACGACTGAGGGATTTCACACCGGAGATCGAGCAGCAGCGTCCTCTGCATACTTTAAAGCCGTACTGCGATCGCCAACCCGCCCGCCATGCGTGATGATTAAGTAGGTTTTACTGGGGAGACCCGTGCCCAGCAGTGAGACATCATATGAATTGATATGAGATATCATGACTACAGCAACAAAGCCTTACCTTTCCACTGAGGTGGTAGAGTCCATCGAGTACTTCTTATATAATAAATTCCCAAAAAACTGGTAAAAATGGTGTTTAAAGGTTCTTTTAATTTCTTGAGGACAATCTACAAGCTGATATACACATTAAAATGCTGACATGTGAAAATAAGTTGAAATCTTTGAAACGTTTGAACGAGATGAAAGAAAGAACGAGTTCTCTCGTCGAACGAGTATACATTTCTTAGACGAGATGGTTACTAACTAAGTAACCATCTCGTCCAAGTTCACCCTTGTATTTAGTAATTTAGTTATTTATCTTGTTATTTATAATGTTCTTATATTAGTCTGTAAGCATTCCTAAAAAAAGTGGAAGACAGAGGTAGACATAGGCGCCAAACTTATTATACTTACACCTCATTCTCGTTAAGGGGCTTATATTTAAATTTATATTATAGTTTATAGTATAGTTTAGTTTGCTTGTTTATTTTGATAAAAGACTTGATTTTGATAAAAATTGACATAGATGAGACGCAGTTGACGTAAACCTAACACGTAGGATTGTTTCATATATTGCTGCTGGGCGGAGTTGCGCGAATGAGCATGTTGTTAAGCAACTACTGCGGTTTATTTAGTGGATCTAATTAAAAGTAAGTTGCTTATACAAGAATTGAAAGACGACTATATAATCATAAGAACAAATAAAAATCGAATTCTAAATTCAGTTATTATAAAGCTAATTGTACCAATGCTTTCATTTTAGAACTTTTACTCATCCTGTAGATTAGTTGCAAATATTTTTAACAAGTTGCATTGTATGGTGATTAACAAAACAATACAACATAACACTGAACTTTTTTTATATCATTTTAATTGGCTTCATTTCATTTCTCTGTTGTCCTTGTTACTTTTTTATGATTCGTAGTAATGTAGGCGATAGTTTTTGTGTCATGAATTTATGACTATAGAGTTCATGGAAACGACGAGGTACTTAAAAACAATCTATGTCTTTATTTCTTCAAGTCCCTTTATAAATCCTTTGAAATATGTTTTTTTTAACATTCATCATCCACTTGATTAATGTTATGGTATTTGCATCGACAACGACATGTTCTTGTCATTCTGACTAGGTAGATTTATAACGAACTATATTTCCATTTTTGGAAAACCAAATTACAGAGTCTTGAACGAATTTCCAAGTGGTAGGATCCTTGCGAAAGAACGTTAGATTTTTGAACTTTTTTTTTTTTAATTTCTCTCAAAAGTCAGCAGCCGAAACTGCTTAGGTACCCAAATTCGGTAACGTTGCCGATTGTTCAACAACCATCCGTGACACGAATGCCCTAGGTTCACCATCTCTAGCATAGCAGCCATTGACATTTAGACGTGGGAAGACACGACAAATACCTACAGAAAATATTGGTACATCCGTGGAGCTATAGTCATAGATTGTCATATATCAATCTAGATTTGTGTACCTATCCATTTGTTTCCTAGATACCTATAGATACATAAAAATTACCCAAAGTTGTTTTGTAACAATAGCACTACTCGCTTCTAGGAAAGCTACATACGCGTTCCTACCATATTTAGGGGCCGCGGAATGACGGGAAGTGATTGTCGTAAATATGATTAAGTTGAATAACATTACAAACACAATTTTGTTAATACAAACTAGATTATTGGCCCACCTATCTAACTAAGCAAGAACTTATAGGCAATTGATTGTTACTAACTGTTAAATTTTGACGCTAGCTTGTACCTAAGTATAAAATATAAGTGCATTGGAAAACTGTAAAATTATATTTTTCATAAATAAATAAATGATCAAATAGGTACTTAAGCCTGTAATTGACTGCCTCTGTGGCGCGGTAGGAGTGTATCCGACTGCTACGCAAGAGGTCGTGGGTTCGATCTCCACCCAGGATAAAACTTTGTGTGATGAACACGATGGTTTATTCTGTGCCTGGGTGTAATTTATCTATATTATTTGGGATCAGATAGCGTTGTGTGAGTTGTCCCAAGATATTATTATAATAAAAAAAAATTGGGAGCCAAATAGTGTTGTCAGATACGTTTTTCCAAACATCGAGACATAAGTGAAAACAATGGAGTAGGGATACAAAAAAATCTTATTAGTGCATAAAACAAAAAAAATGTTACATTTTAAATTATAAACTGTAATGAGATAGAATGATTTTTAACTAAAAATTTTCATTCTATTACCTACTAAGATAAACAATGTTTCACTGACTTATTCTGAACATCTCTTGGACAAGTTGGACCCACTTATACCATTAATAGCATAAATGGCAGTGAACTAGTTCAAAACTGGTTCGAAGAGGTATTTTCAGATACAATACTTTATTTTAATTTTTTGAAACAAAGATAACTAGCAATATGGGATTGTGGACCAACATTACTAGCAATCCTGTTAAGCCCTCCAGCTAAGCTCTATGACATAAATTAGAAGTGGGTTCACGTCGGTAGTATAATGGCCAGGATTCGAACGCACGACCTCACGATTGCGAGACCGATGCCTTAGCCATTAGGCTACCGCCGCTTCAATAGCATAAATGGCAGTTTGCCAGTCCATAACTTTCTTAAAAAAAAAAAAAAAGACGACTCGACTTTATAAACATACAAGTCACGGACACAAAGTACACCCAGACTCGGAACAATAATTTGATGATCACACAAAGTGGTGTCCCGTGTGGGAATCGAACCCACGACCTCTTGCGTAGCAGTCGGTTACACTCCCACCGCGCCACAGAGGCGGTCATAACTGGTCCAAAGCAGTATTTTCAAATACGATACTGTACTAATACTGACTATACCACAATTCCCGGCCCTTATTAGAACAGTCTGTTAAGGAACAAATGAGGTAAGTAGTTATGTATAATAATATTATAAAGCGGAAGAGTTTGTTTGTTTGTTTGTTTAAACGCGCTAATCTCAGGAACTATTGGTCCGATTTGAAAATTTTTTTTTTGTTGGATAGCCCATTTATCGAGGAAGTCTATAGGCTATATAACATTGCGCTACGACTAATAGGCGCGGAGAAGCGACGAGAAATGTTGCAAAAACGGGAAAAATTTACGCATACGAAGTTGCGCGGGACAGCTAGTATAATCTAGAAGTATATACACGATGAAATACATATCATGAGTAGGCACCTACCTATGTAATAATTATTATGTATGTACCTATTTTTACAGGGTCTCATAAAGTTTTTTTTAGTTTAAAATATGAATTTAATATCTATAATCTTAGTTATTACCGCCTGCGACAGACATGCTGTTATAAATAAAAACTGGCAGTATCTATGGTTAATAATAGAGTAGGGATCTACGCACAATAATTTCATAAAATTATTAATTTCTTTTTGCAGATGTCTGTAATTCGTAGATACATTAATGGTTAAGTACAGTAATCATCGATAAAGAGGCTAGTTACTGATCATTTGCCAGTTAAACCTTTATGTACTTACCAGGTAAATACCTGTAGGTGCTTATTTATTTTTACGAGGCCCTTAATGACCCTCTGCAAATATTGAGTGATCTTGGATAAGGACAGCCATTTTTTTTCTAAAAATAATGAACACATAATCGACCATATTTATATAACGGTGCAAAAACATAACTCTAAATTTTCGGAAAAATTGAACAATCTATACTAATATTATAAAGCTGAAGAGTTTGTTTGTTTGAAGGCGGTAATCTCAGGAACTACTGGTCCGAATAAAAAAAATTTGTATTTGTTGGGTAGCCCATTTATCGAGGAAGGCTATAGGCTGTATAACATCACGCTACGACTAATAGGAGCGGAGCAGCAATGAAAAATGTTCCAAAAACGTTGAAAATGTACGCATACGAAGTTGTGCGGGTCAGCTAGTTTATAATAAAACTATATGGCACCTGACTACGAATAACATTTTTTTTTTATTTTCTGCTCTACATAACCTTTCTCATAAGCTCTGATTTTTTTTTATATATATATTTTTTAAATAATTTTAAACCATTGTTATTAAGCCAGTATTTCCATAAAAATAATTTAATCTGAATTAATGTCTGCCTAATCATGCACAGATATACCTACCATGTACATTTTTTTTTATTAAACACTTTTCCTGGGAAATCTGTGTAAACAAATGATTGAATGATAATTTTATTTGTCATTTTACTGCGTTTTTGAAAAGTTGATCTATAAGGGTTGAAATAAGAGTTCTTATTTTTAAGGAAGTTTTTTTTACATTTAGTTGTAGTTCCAAAAGTTCTTTCGAAATAAAATTTATAAACATTAAAGTCGTGAAGTAGATAGATGTTTTAATCTATACTTATTTTTATAAATCTGAAGAGTTAGTTTGTTAGTTTAAAAGCGATAATCTCAGGAACTACTTGTTCGAATTGAAAAACTCTTTTACTGTTGTATCTATAGCCCATTTAACAAGGAAGGCTATAGCAATAAAAATGTTGCAAAAACGGGGACAATTTACGCAGACAAAGTTGCAACGGTCAGCTAGTAAATTGATAAGATGTTTCTCTTTCAAACCTCAACGGCTACAGCCGTTTGTTTAGTCATTTATTAATTTCATTCAAATAACTACAGGTATTTGAATGAAATTTGGAAAACTAGTAAGTAACACAATACTTCATACTCCTAAAGCCGCGAGGAAAGTCTAGATAGTAATAAACATCAATATAAAATAAACTGCTAAGCTTAAGCACATAATATATTTAAAGAATTACTTTCAATTTATTATGTACAGAATAATTGTCTATCGAAGATGATTAGTAAGGCGCTGTTCAATAAATAACGCCTCATTAATAGCGTCGAACAGATCGGTCGGTATTTCACGCGCCCTCCATGTATTGGGGCGCAAAAGCAGGGACGTAATTAGATCAGCACTAAGAATAATAATAATCGGCCAGTTTTTGCAAAAAAGATTGTGGCGAATATACAAATACCTAGAGGGAAAGAGCAGTTAAAAAAGGCTTAAAGGAAGTTTTATGGAACAATTGAAGGAGAAAGTTGGAGTCGAGACGAGTTTAAAAAGACATTAGAAGATATAGAGGACGAGAGATTGTTCCACTGACAAGAACGTTCTTCTCAGTGGAGTAATCTCTCGTCTTCTCTATCTTCTATTGACTTGGCTTTCGATTATAAAGCTACGAAGCTTTTTAATAAAATACAATCATTGAAATCCACGGCTTTTCAGACAATGTATCATTATAACTGTTTTTTTCTTAATACTGAATATTTTACCGACACTAAAAAGGCTTGACAATAACTTTACTTTGTGTGATCATCTATTACTAAGAATAAGAATAATTTATTTTGCAAATGGGTACAAGTACATAATGTCAAATAATCAATCAGCCACATTTAGACTGGCCTGTTGGTCTAGTGATTAGTGACCCTGACTGCTAAGCCGTGTTCGTGGGTTTGATCCCCACCCAGGATAAAACTTTGTGTGATGAGCACGATGGTTTATTCTGTGTCTGGGTGTAATTTATCTATAATATGTATGTATTTAGAAATATATAAGTATGTATATCAGTTGTCTGGATACCATAGTAGGTACAAGCTCTGCTTAGTTTGGGATCAGATGACGTTGTGTGAGTTGTCCTAAGATTCTTTCACCACTAGGCATGCGTAAGGTACAATACCAGCGATAAACAATAATGAGTTATTTTATAAAAGAAAAGGATCACGACACTTAATAATAAATAATAATTTTAGGAGAAAAAGATATACATGTAATCAAACAAATGCATTTACTTTTTCTGCAAAAAAACTCTGAAACCCTTATGAGTATGAGTAACGGTAGATTTAATGCCTTCGAAGATTTAGGTAACTTATTGTAAATTAATGGGGCCATGCAGAAAACCTTAATTCTCGTAGGTTAATGAAAGAAAAACTCTGTCTGTATATCTATTTAGTTAAAACTTACATTTTCATATGTTTATTATATGTTTTCGCTTTATAAAAAAGATAACTCCTGCTTTAGAGTTTAAGCCCTGTGTCGTCAACAAACATTCAAGTCAAGGACACAAAGTACAACCAGACTCGGAACAATCATTTGTGGATCACACAAAGTGGTGCCCCGTGTAGGAGTCGAACCCACGACCTCTGTCTTAGCAATCAGGGTCACTCACCACTAGACAAACGGGTCAGTCCATTTGGAGATGTAACTTGAAACCAGGATTAGAACATAGGTTATATTTTACGTTGATAGCCGATTCCACGCACTCTGAACCGCAGTCACAAGCTAGTAAACATCTTCTTTCTCTAACCACACTCCTACGCAAATCCACAAACCTTTTCCCCACGCATATTCCCCAGATCCGCTCCTGGCGGGGCGTGGTGGTCGTGCGAGCGCGCGCGCCGCGAGCGCGGGGCGGGTGCGCGCGCGCCGATAAATGGCCCGTCCGAACCTCGCCCGCCGGCGCTTGCTCTGCTTTGCGCACTTTTGTTAGGCCTGTTCTCACTAACTGAATGGATTTTCTTGTAATAAGTACTTTAGTTTTAAAGGTTTTTTGTCATTATTTAAGTCTATTAAGCAAAAAGGCGTAAGTAGCAGACTACGTGTTTCAACTATCATAGTTTGGCCTGGGAACAGGAAACCATATAACAACAGACAATATTAAATTGAAGAGACAGGGAAATATAATAATAATAATATATTTTGGGACCACTCACACAACGCTATCTGATCCCAAACTAAGCAGAGCTTGTTTTATAGAAACTAGACAACTGATAAACATACATTAATATTACTAAATACATACATATTATAGATCAATAACACCGAGACACACAAAAGTTTTATCCCGGGTGGTGATCGAACCCACGACCTCCGGCTTAGCAGTCAGGATCGCTAACCACTAGACCAACCGGCCAGTCATTATATGTAGATATATTATTTGACAATCATTTAAAAGTTAATTTCCTTTTTTTACAAAACTAGCGTTACGTAAAAAAATTGGCATTATGATATTTTAAAATCCGAGAAGTAGATACTTTTGTGGGGCAGTAATAAGACCTCAGGTCTCGAAAAGCATAAGTAGGTATAACATCTTTTTTATTATTCCTAAAACACGCAGCCTATATTAAATAGGTACACCGAATTCGTTTGCTATCTTGGTACTCAAAATTAACGACTTTACTCATCTTTGGTAGGTAGGTACATAGTTTTGCAGATTACATAAACACAAATCTTAATGGTAGTATCAAACACAATTCAGTCAACTGTTCTGACCAAAAATAATACGATAACTTAGTTCCTGTATAAGTAACTAGCATTTCTCTTCACCTGCGAGTATGCTCGCTCGCTTGGCCAGCGAAAACAGTCTCTAACTTTGAGTTGATACCCGATTTGCTTTTTATCACTAACGTTTGAGCAATGTAGAATATTTGTCTCGAAATAGCCAGCTATGGACAAACAACTATGGCTTAGCACATAAATATAATATAAGTAACCTTCACAGCCATAAAATATTGATGTTAAGAATAAGTTTAGGGGCGTAAAATTTATGGTAACAATAGAAAATACGAATACTCTTGTTATTACATCGGCACGGTTGTTAGACGAATACTTACTATAAATCATTTATTAACAATAGATATGTTTAGCTGTATATGTATTGGATTTTAGATCATAACTCACAAACCATTTTTAAAATAAATATTTTGATAAGTACGGAATTTTGAGGTTAGATATTATGTAATTTAGGTACTTTTACCTTAATGTTTTATTTCGTAAACGTTTTTAGCAGCGGATAGATTATGGCACATGGCATCTCCAGTGGTGCTGTTTCCGATTGCATTTTTGTGGCATAGATAATGTGTTTCTTTTTTGTAAAAATTCAGCACTAGACAGATTATGGCACGTATTACACTGTCCGTGGTGCAAATTCGATTGCATATAGGTACATATATCACTAAATGTTTTGTTTTACGGCAACTTTTTAATGATAAATAAAGAGTGATTAAAAATATTATAAAATGCTTAAAACATTTTAATGAAATTAGGCGCAAGCAGTCAGTATACGTTGTCAGAAATACGTTATCTATCCTTACTAATACTTTTTTTGGAAAATGGTTGGAGAGCACGTTAAGCCGCTAGTTCTACACCTAATCTCTCTATTATTAGAACAAAATACTCCGACACTTGTGGCATCCATCAATCCGCACTGGGTCCATGGCGTATAGTCCCTTAACCTCTCAGAGAGGAGAGCTGAGCAGCTTGGGACAGTATGAACGTTATAAAATGACTTCTAGTTATTTATGTATAATAACGAACATTCCTTGACTCGGTGGCAACAGAGCAGATCGAGATATCTGCGAGGTTAAGCAACATTATCCCATCGATCCATATATGGGTGACCATTTTCGATAAATGTCAAACCGATCGACAAGAGGCGATCCTGCGTCCAAACTCTTTCCGGTTGTGTCAGATTTAGGCTATAGAGAGTGCGCTTGTGTCTGCGCACTCACTTGAACACTTTAATATCTCCTGCGTAGTAAACTACTCTCTGATGAGATGGCCGCCGTAACTAACATCGATTAGGAGACCATTATTACATCAATAAATAAATAGGGATTTTAGTATGCTCTAGAGAAAAACCACTTTCGAAGTAACTTAACTTACCATCTTAATAATTAATCAAGTAATTCTTCGCACCAGCCAATCACCCGTAAGTGTGAACTAAGTTTTTTATCCTTGTTATCATTGAATGATTCATATCTCAGGTGAGTCTGGTTTAATAAACAGCGATAATTAAATGTTGTACCATGAGTTGTTTATGCAGAGAGAGGCGATGGGCCCCGCCTTGCAGCGCCCGCCCTGTTATACCGCCAGGATTAACAAGGCATGTTCTGTTTCGAGTTATATGCTCTCAGCTTTTGTTGTTATGCCCGTTGGTTCTTGCACACAGCCCAGTATGGCTGTCTGATTTCATATTTATGTACTTAAGTACAACCATAAACGAAAGCTACTGAATACTAACAAAAAATACTTTTGTACACACTTAGGTTTTCGAACTTAGGATCAGAAAATATATAATTTTCTTAGTATTTTGCCACGGGCAGAGCAAACTGATAATGAAGCAATCAACATATATGTCTACAAATACTTATTGCATGATTACGATAATTCTCATGTTATAATGTTGTGCCGAGTAATAAAAAAAAACATTCCAACCAGTTTCGAAACCAACCTGCTGCGTGTAAAGGATTGCAATAACCGTAACAATCTAGGTTTACAATAAATAATAACTGAACATTTGTACATTTCTCACACAATTTCAGCTCTCATATAACAATCTAAATTAAGACTCGCACGATATTACAGTGCCAGCAAAAATACGTAACACGGAGAACGCAGAACAAATTTTAAAGGCATTCTTGTTCCAAATCTCAAGCATATTGCTAACAAATCACAGGCGAATGGGTCGTTTAGCCGCCATTTGTTGCCCTGGGCGCGCCGCGGGGTGGTAATTGTGTTTACAATATATCCCCCCTTACTTCCAAACCCCCCTTCCGCTCATTTCTCATCCTCTAACATCAGGGCAACGCTTAGCGATTTCACCTCGGGAAATCTGTAGAAAAGTGGAAAATGCGAGGTCGTATTATGAAAGCAAGAACGATAACTAAATGTTGGCGGTCGGGGTTCCTTTGTGTTCCATCGAGCTGGCTAAGTTGCTTTTCAGGTCTGAGTACGCAGGTAATGCGAACTGAAATTAATATTATTTTCATATTTGCTTTGCAGTGGTTCTATTATAGGCTATTTGTATGTTTACAGTAGTTTCTGCAACTGAAAAACTCTATGAATGCTAATTCCGGTATCAGCGTACCTACGCCGGGTGCTTTTTTTCTTTTTCTATTGCGATAAATACAAATACAACCCTGGCAGGTATGTATTTTGTTCATTATTAAGTACCTGTCTGCTTTGAATTAAAACATATACTAAATCTGTCTCAGCTTATCAATGCAATTTCAATGAAAGCGATCACTGGGCGGAAGTGTGTCTGACTGCTACGCAAGAGGTCGTGGGTTCGATTCCACACCACTTTGTGTGATCCACAAATTGTTGTTCCGAGTCTGGGTGTTTGTGTCCGTGACTTGTATGTTTGTAAAGTCCCCCGCGACACAGGGCTTGTACCCTAATGCGGGAGTCGTCTTTTTTTAAAACAAAAAACAAATAAACAAACAAACCGCAACTACTTAAAACATTATTCTGCATATCATAAAGTTCTAATTCTTAGTTAGAGAGGAAGTACCAAACTCCATTTGGTACTTATAGATAAATTTTTCAGACAGTTTAGATGCTAGTCGTTTTTACGAGTATTACTTATCTACTACATATGTACAGTTAGATCAATCCGTTCAAGCGCATTCATACGATGACACCTACCCAGATATATAAGTTAAACTTATAACTATCCTTTGTGTTGGAGGTTATACATAAAAAAATAAATCTTAAAAGAACGCAAAATCCGCCTACATAACAATAAGAGCCTTAACTTTAACGAGTCGGGGGGTGATTTTCATGAAAATCTCGTAAAAAATAATAAACAATTTAGGTTCTGCGACACGCGCGATCTTACTCGTTACACCTTTCGTATTAGCAAGAGAACAACCGCCATTTTTTTAAAGATTTTTCCAGGAATGATAACGCGTATAAAACTTGATTATGTTCGGTATATTCAGGTACCTAACTCTTTTGTTTTTCTTCGCAGACTTAAGCATACGAGGTCTACATAGATTTTGATATTTTTGTGAATATTAGTATGTTAATAATAACATTTTTTACTTGCAAATGTTTTGTCTATATTTTTCATGCTATTAAACGAAGTTAAAACGTGCACAAGTTGAAATATTTATACTCACTATAAATAAGGGTGAATAAATCTGTGTATAACTGAAATTGTCATTATCAGAATAACTACATCTAACAGGGTAGAAATAACTGAAAATGCCTAATCAGTCTCATTTTAGAATACTTTAAAACGTACGTTTGTATGAAATTCTAAGTACCTAGTCTATTTTTAGTATTTACGGATTTGTATTTTGATTAATTAGGTAGGTAAGTATATAAATATGGTAAATTGGCCGACGAATATATTTTTACGAATACATATACCTATGTTTGCTCCAAAAAAGGAAGGTGTTGTCTTTTCCATACATATCTATTTTTGTTTATGCGGTTTTTTATTAAACCATTGACACTTAAACGATTTTAATGACTGGGGTGTTACTAGAATCGTTAAGTAGGGTATGTAAATAAACCTTACTTAAAAAAAAGCAGTAGGTATCTGTGTCTGGTTTTAACGCTATTAAAGTCGATTTCTTTTTTTCTTTTATTTGGGTCAATAGGTATAAAAATAAAGGCAGTCGTCTGAGGAAGTTTTTCAGTTGACATGTCCACGTTCTGGGCCTCAACAATAAAACTTTATTCTACGTACTTATAGTGCAAATCTGTAAGTAGATTGCTTAGAATCAGTAACACATTCCAATGTTATTTGTAGTTTTCGGACCATATTATCCATACTAATATTATAAATGTGAAAGTAACTCTGTCTGTCTGTCTGTTACGCTTTCACGGTCCAACAGCTAAACCGATTGTCGTCGAGTTTTCTCCTCGCCTCTACCGTAATGCCTGAATACCAAGGTATATAACAAGTGCGTCCTACCTGTTATGACCTACTGCGTCGAGTCGTCGACATTTACGGTTGGGCTAGTCTACAAATTCAAAGTCACGCAGCGGGCTATGGAGCGAGCTATGCTTTGAGTCTCTTCGATGGATAAAATTCGCAACGAGGTCATTCGACAAAGAACCAAAATTACCGACATAGCACGCAGTATAAGCTGCTGAAGTGGCAATGGACTAGCCACATTCGCCGAAGGACCGATAGCCCTTGGAGCAAACGAGTCCTAGAGTGGAGACCGCGACTCGGTAAACGCTGCTGTAGGACGACCCCCAGCCAGATGGACTGACGACCTAAAGAAGGTCGCTGTAATGAATTGGATGCGGAAGACGGAGGATCGAATGTTGAGGCGTAAATTAGGAGAGGCCTATGTCCGATTCAGGCTGATTAATAATTAATTAATTAATCGTGGTAACAGTCGAAAGCCTGCTGCCAGTATGACGGAAAATGTAATAGTCTATAGACTTATTTTCAATAATAACTATGGATTACATACCTAGAGGAAAGTAACCAAATATGGAATATTGTTTTGTTTTTGATAAAAAATTCTCAAATAAACAGTCTTTTATTTTCTATATTAATTTAATGTACTGTTTCTTTTTCAAATAACTAAAACAACATAAAAGTCGCCAATTATTAAATAAACCCCAAAATATGGAATAGTGACTGCCTCTTCTCCTCTTTGACTGCCTCTGGGGCGCGGTGGGTGTGTGTCCGACTGCTACGCACGACCGATTCCCACACGGGACACCACTTTGTGTGATTCACAAATTGTTGTTTCGAGTCTGGGTGTGCTTTGTGTCCGTGACTTCTATGTTTGTAAAGTCCCCCGTGACACAGGGCTGGTACATTACTGCGAGAGTCGTATTTAAAAAAAAAAAGTGTAATGAGTCGTAGTAGTACGCCGCAGCAATAAGTAAATCAATATAAAAAAATACTTAAACTCTCATAGGTTATCTCATATTGGGCGTATATTAAAAAATAACTATTAATAAACATCACAAATCCTGATATCGAACTCTGAAGTTACGCGGTTGGTATAAGCACCAAGCATGCGCATATAGTATCCCTTAAGTTTTAAAAACCAATTACCCGTTTTTTTCCTAAACCAGTTTAGTATTTTTGTTTTTCATTTAAGTTTATCAGCGTAATTATAAAAGATAAAATAAAATGAATATAATTAGTCAATCAGATGTTACTGCATATTCAGATACCTACAACTTGTTAAAATGTGTGGAATTTGAAACCAGTTTTCATTTGCAATTATATTTTTGAAGGAAACACAATTAGACATTAAATCTTATGCGGTTTTAAGTTTTTTCAGCCGTATTCAATACTGTCAACTTGTTTTAAGTTAGATTTTCTATATACATTAAATAGGTAACTTTTTAATTAAAACATAAGAAACATTTATAAGCAATAAGGCTTTTAAAATTAGGTACCTACAATCTACTTAGTTACAATAAGTGTCTTGTGTCTTTTTTTACCTTTATCGCAGACTATTTTTATTATTAATGACAGCATTTGGCACCTGGAAGTTAATCCCATTACTTATTAAATAATGACAATGTTGAAATAATGTAATGGTATACATTAATGCCTATTGGTCTAATGGTAAGTGACTCTGACTCCTAAAAGTAAATTTCATCTCTTTTTACTTACGATATTTAAATATACGAGTTTATGCCGTCACAGATTTCTATGTAAAAACCATTTACTTTCAATATTAGTTCTGATAGATAAATAATCATTATGATATTAACTTATGCCTCTATTTATTCCATTTAGTACACTTGTTCATTGTTTTTAAGGTAAAGCCAGTTATAAGGATCGTACCTACATCAATAGCAATTTTTTCCTTCAGCTAAGCAGTTAAGAATGGGTTCGCATCGGTAATGAAATGGGTGTAATTCCAACCCACGACCTCTCGATTAAGAATTTAGTAGGTACTTAAATATTCTCAATATCCAATTGTTATATATTCAGACTAATTAATTTTAAAATGTCTGTGTGCAATATTGCAAATGTATACCTCAAAGTTGCATTGTTGCAATATTTGCAACATTTCGTACATCATTAGTAATTTTTCGCTTCAGCTAAGCAGTATAGAGTGGGTTCGCATCGGTAGTAAAATGGGTGGAATTCCAACCCACGACCTCTTGATTATGAATTAAGTAGGTACATAAATTATGGTCATATTCTTCCAATATCCAATTGTTATACATTCTAATGTCTGTGTGCAATATATTGCAATTGAATTTCAAATAACTCAAAGTTGCATATGAAATATTTGCAATATTTGCTCCTAGACTGAAGCAAGCAGGAGTTTAAACGAATTTGCAGCAGAATTGACTTCGAAGCTCGATCAGTACAATCCCGCGTGTAATCCTGGGGGATTATACGACACTCCACGGCCTTTCATTAGTAATACTGGAGTTATTGTGCCAACAACTATAAAGCCTGTACCCTTATAGGTATCTATTTTACAATGGGTTAATGAAGTAGGTATTTTTGTTAGGTATATTAAAATAAAGTAAATAGGCGATACTTATTGAAATTGTCAGTTTATGAGGCGGCCAATGAACTGATTTTGATGGAAGATTGTTTAAAAATAAAGTTATGAAAGCCAGTTATTTTATCTATAGATTAAGGGGGCATTACACTGAGAGAATAATTTATTTAGCGCTACGTACACATCGACACGATCGCCGGCCTCGCTCTTCCGCACACAACCATTACTTCACAGTGCGCAGGGGCGCAGGTCAAAATAAAGTAGAATATTCGTTCGTACATATGTTAGATTACGAACACCATGACTATGACAATACGAAAATGCTCGTTTTTTTCAATTTTCCGCAACTTCAAGATGTATTTGCGGGATCATATTAAGACATATCCTTAAATTTCTTTACATCATCTACTAGAAAAACTTTTCGTGTCCTAATATTTAGGTTTTCTATATAATTTTTTGAGAGAGCCGAACCCTGTTTCGCTTAATCTACCCTTATTAGTTAGGTACTGGTTTCTACTACTAATTACCAACCTACATAAACTAATTATTTGTATCTTAATCCAAAACAGTTATGTTATTTTCATATGTGTTCGTGATTGGCCTGTTGGTCTAGTGATTAGTGACCCTGACTGCTAAGCCAGAGGTCGTGGGTTCGATCCCAACCCAGGATAAAACTTAGTGTGGTGAGTACATTGGTTTAATATATCTGGATGTGATTTATCTATAACTAGCTGTCTCGGACGGCCTCTTTTTTTGTGAATCGGGTTCAATTGTGAACGGATTTAATTGTGAATCTAAGCCATTCTCGAATCCACTGGAACACACACAAAAACAATAATCAAAATTGATCCAACCGTTTAGGAGAAGCCCAGCCACATACACACGCATAGAAGAATTATATATATAAAGGTATATAGGTATGTAAGTATGTTTATCAATATTGTCTGGTTGCCATAGTACAAGCTATGCTTATTTTGGGATCAGATGACGATCTGTGAGTTGTCCCAAGATATAGTTTTGACTTGGTAATATATTTTACATTTATTTTTAAATTGTTATTGCTTCTTTAGAGGTAGGTAAGTAATATTTTACAACTAAATACCTAGGTACCTAATACTGCTATAAGTTACATTAAAATCGGTTTCAATAGGTAAAATGATAATTTTACTAGCACTTAAAATCACAGATTTCCATTGTCAGCTGCTGTCGCTAATCGGTAAACGATCAGTGAAATTAAGCAAACAAGACAAGGCGATGGGTAGGTAGCTCAATAACGTATCCACATGTGTGGAGTAAAAGTTATATTTTTTTATGTATTGTATCCTAACTATTATTTTTTCAAAAGTTTCCCTTTTAATCAATAAAAGTAATAGTAATAATATCACACAATGCTATTTGATTCCAACAACCAGAAACCAAACAACTGATAAACATACATAAATATTTCTAAATACTAACAACTTATAAATAAATAACACCCCGACACAGAGTAAACCATCACGCTCTGCACACAAAGTTTTATCCTGGGTAGGGATTGAACCCACGACCTCCGGCTTCAACAGGCCAGTCGAATTATTCTAAACTGGCTGTCCCGCGCTACTTCGTCTGCATAAATTTTCCCCGTTTTTGCAACATATCTCATTACTGCCCCGCTCCTATTGGTCGTAGCGTGATGTTATATTATAGCTTTCCTCGATAAGTGGGCTATCCAACAGTGAAAGATTTTTTCAATTCGAATCAGTAGTTCCTCACATTACCGCGTTCAAGCAAACAAACAAATTCTTCAGCTTTATAATATTAGTATAGATTAATAACTTAATACAAAATAAATGACCAAGCGCTAAAATTATCTTGGTGACATATCTGAATCAATCTATCCATCTGCTCGTTAAACCATTCATTACGGAACAGTGAAAACAAAACCAGCCATCGCTCGGACAGCAACAAGTGTATAATTCCTGGAATACCTAACAAATGTTATGTTTTCACCCGAGGTTCCCTACATGGCCCAATTAAGGGCGGACAACCGAAGCACCCGACTCTCCTTATAATTTATTCGCTGAGGATTTAGTTTTGTGGCACGTTTTTCTCAAGATCAAAATCTGGATCGTAAACACCTTGTTCAGTCGTCTTTGTTATCGATAAAGTTTCGGTTGTAATGCGAGATATCGATTATAAACGATATTGGATTTCATTAGATTCTTTTTGGCGGTTATGATAATTTTCTGTTCGTTGCATGTAAGATACAATCTTATATGTTTTTAATGAATGTTTAAGTAAATTCGATTAAATAATTATTTATGTTATACTTACAAGATTTTAATTCGATTTTTAGATTCGTTTTGAAGACTGGTTTAACAGGAGTACATTCGAATGACCTAATAATGTGCTATATGCAAACATAGATGCATTCTGTCCATCTTATTCATATTACTTCGATAACAGCTTTTTAATTAGAGGATGTTTTGTCTTCTTCTATTTTCATTCGCTTTTCAGCTAAAATTTTGTTTTCATAGTACCTATTACTAATAAGTACCTAGTTATGTCTGCTCACGTAAGTAATGTTATTTTTATGGGTGAGATATTTAGGAAAAGTTTCTTGTGGTATTACCATGAGCACTAAGCATTTATCAATAACAGAGAGAACAGAACGTCTCGTCATAGAAAACTGATAAGTAATTGTAAAAATATAAAGTATGATTTGTATTTCATTAAACTCATGTCTCAAACATGGTCTATTTATAAATCTTAAATCATAATTATCAAACAGATTAATATTTAGATAATCTCTGGAAGAATGGAAGATCACGACTAAATATCAAATAGGTACCGAGTGTACATTCCATGATATATATACATATATATATCTTACAATTATTTTATCCCTCATACCCCAATGGTGTAACTATATTCGTGCGGGCTCCGTGCAGTCCCGAGCATCGATTCTCGGAAGCCTTTAATTGCACCCACTCCGGCGCAGATCGAACGTTTAAAATCGATTTTTTTATTCGATTTATTTCATGTGAGCGCCGAGTTCAAAATCGTGTTTTTGTTTTGCGATAGTGAACGTTGTGTATATGCAAATTTTACACGCATCTACTGAAACTTCTCAATTAATTAATTCCGTGACAGTTATTTTTGCATGTTGAGTTAATTAGGTTGAAGTACCTAGTGGTTTTATCGGTGAGTTATCAACAGGCTTATACTTAGATATTAATCGGAAGTCATAAATGGACACAGGAGACAAATTATTCTTATTTGCTCTATAAGCGTCAAATTTACATGTTATTATTTTTTTTACTTTTTTAAATACGACTCCCGCAGTAGGGTACAGGCCCTGTGTCGCGAGGGATTTTACAAACATACAAGTCACGGACACAAAGTATAACCAGACTCAGAACAACAATTTGTGGATCACACAAAGCGCTGTCCCGTGTGGGAATGGAACCCACGACCTCTTGCGTAGCAGTCGGACACACTCCCACCGTGCCACAGAGGCAGTTTGCTGAATGCAAAATCTGTGGCCTGGCACAGATTTTGATTACTGTAGCTAAAGATCTATCTTGACATAGGTACCTACTTAATACGACATACTTTCATAGGTACTTATCCGTACGTAATATTTTCAATAAGAAGTTATGCTATATTTGATGATATACCATAACAAAATCATCCTTCAACAAAGCCTTTTAATTGGTTACAAGTAAATAGTGAACCATTAGTCCCACTTTTGTATTCTCAATACAAAATTGTCGCATTCTCCCTTAATCTGAACAAACGGCCAGCGCATGTTTTCACACCTTTGAAATAGCCAATTATTTACACAAATACAGCTTTAATCTCCATTCCTATAAGGAACAATTTCGCCTGAGATATATCTCATAATCAGGACAGATATGAAATCAGGCAATTCAGAAATTTCTAGCCCAAACTTTTGAGTTCAAATTTGTGTAGTTACAGTCTTCGACGGAAGCTCGCTTGCATAACTTTACATTTGAAATTAAACTATAAGACTGCAAGTTTAGAGTTGAAATGGACTTAGCAGGAGACCGAAGAAACGCTGACGATATTCGTGCGCGTAATGAGGTGAAACAATTCAAAGTACGAATGGACAAAGACTTATAGACTTTTTATTTTTAAACGAATTAAATTAAATTCGCTACATTCTAAGGATATGTTACTACGGCCAATAAAACATCATGAAATCGACCAACTGTTTTGATAATCTAGCTATTTAATTTGACCCCAATAGCAGGAAGAATAACAAACATTTTTTTTGTTTGCCTATGCAGAAGATTCATATCAAACATTTATGAATAATTCATTTTTTTTAAGTAGTTAATAAGTGCTATCATTTCTAGTAAATATCGTTTAATATTAAAACAAAAATAGGAGGCCAATTATAGAGTTTAACACTTACCTTAGGCAATAGATACTTTCAATGAGCTCTAGGCTTCGCAGCTATTTTTTCTTCCACCTTTTCTTCTATAACCGCTATTAGTTAGTCAAGAGGTAGAACGAGACAACATGATGCCTAAACCCTATGGACGACAGTGATGGATAGATTAACCACTATGAACACAGATCACCGAAGTTTAGCTGCTAACTGAACTACTACAACTTTTTTGAAGGACAAAGCTCGATAATAAGACTTTTTAGATTATTATCTATACTAATATTATAAAGCTGAAGAGTTTGTTTGTTTGTTTGAACGCGGTAATCGCAGCAACTACAGATACGAATTGAAAAATGCTTTCACTGTTGGATAGCCCATTTATTGAGGAAGGCTTTGGGCTATATAACATTGCTCTATGACTAATAAGAGCGGAGCAGCAATGAGAAATGTTGCAAAAACGGGGAAAGTTTACGCAGACGAAGTTGCGCGGGACAGCTAGTATAAAATAAATACCTACTAGTAAGTTTTGTTGAATGAAAGGAAAATAATGGTTTTCTATAAAGTTACGGATGATAATTTTACGTCATAACATCATAAGAAAACATAGATGACATATCGCTATTCGCGTTGCTTAGCGACCAATCAATAACGTTAGTTTCAATTTTATTGGATGTCATGTCACTGCAATCGCCATTACTGTTGCTTAGCAACCATTCAATAACGTGACCGTTGCTTAACAAATCAATAACATGACACTTTTTCGTGTTGCACCCGGTCATCGATTTATAAGACGTTATCATTTTTTAAATATATGTATATTAAAAGAAAAACAAAAGTCGTTTAGCGTTCAAAGCCATGAATATGATTATTTGCCTAAAATCGTAGGTACATAAAACATAAATCTCAATTCTATTTTGAATTCTAAACGACAGAGGCGATGGATTAAACATTTTCTGAGGTAGCCCGATACAAAAATATACCTTGCTGAACATGTTTGTTTGAACCTATAATACTAAGTAACTACAATCCAAAGAGAAACCGAAAGTAAGGACCACCGCCACTGCTAAACGACGAAACTGTAAAATGTTTGTAACATCTCACCACCCAACCTTCCTACTTATTCCAACCAACTTAACCTTCTGTTTATTTTATTTGATGTCCATACAGTTGAAATTTGGAGCAAGGTGCAACAAATAAAATCGATCAGGTGTATTTGTTCTATCAAGGTGCTACGACCCAACTGAGGTAAAATTCATAATTTACTGATGCCGTTGAATAATACTATTAATAGAGAAATAGTCTTCAAGCTTTTAAATTAGTAGAGGTGATAAATTATATTGAAGTTGACAATAGTACGTTTGTTATGTCTCAATCAATACTTTTATATTGTAAGGCTTTTATTTATGGAAGATTCCATTGAATTGTTTATTTATCAAATAGGTAGCTATTATCAATAGTTTGTCCAGTTTAGCGTTGAAATATAGGTATGTGCACTTACTTCTTTGGATTTTTCGCAAATTTGGTGCCAGTAATATTAGTTTTTGACGTAATAATGTCTTATAAATCGATGACCGGGTGCATGCACGAAAAAGTGTCACAGTCCGTCACGTTCTGCTTTCTGATAGGCTGAAGTATTGTGGCCGTCGGGCGCACGCGCTCGGTTTCACTAAAGCTGTCACAGGCATTTTTGTATATGATAATGTCATAAATGTTTCGGCGATTGCAGCGACATGCGATACAATTAGAAATTAAAAAAAATTAAAGAACTGTCACAGGCATGGTAGTTTATTACAATGTCATAAATGTTTTCTTATCACGTAAAATTATCGTCCGCAAACCGACTTTACAGACAATCATTTTTTTTTTTTCATAATTGGAGGTTTAGTGAAAAAATGATTGTGTTGTACAAATATTGATACCTAGTACATACCCACACATTTAAAATTAAATTAATAAATTCCATTCCATTTATAGTAATATGTACAAGTTGGGCCTATAAACTTATAAAATTGTAGTAAATACAAAATTAAGCCTTAAATATTCCTTTCAATATTAAGATGACAAGACAAGGCTGTAACTATAATGTAATAACTACTAATCAGAATCTAGCAATATAAGCCTGAAGGCGTTGGGTTGTCTCAACCGCGGTTATCCATCCAAATATCAGATGCAACAAAGTTGCACATCTCATTGGACCGCTACAGCCGTTAATGTGCTAGGTGAATGCTGAGCACTATTAAACTAGATTTTAAACCTTTACTAAATGTAAGTACTTCACTTAGTAACTTAGTTGATAAGTTCTAACTTGATTTTGCATGTGGCTATTTTTAATCTATCTAGGAAATGATATGTTTATCGGGAGAAAAAACACCTTTATTCAAATCATCAAGGACTACTCCATACTAATATTATAAATGTGAAAGTAACTGTCTGTCTGTTACGCTTTCACGCTCAAACAGCTAAACCGATTTAGATGAAATTTGGTATGGAGATAGTTTGAGTACCGGGGAAGGACATAGAATGAAAAGAAACATTTTTTACCGCTATAACCGACATTAACGCGGGAGGAGCCGCGGGCGAAAGCTAAAGTAATTTAATAATATCTTTGGACAATTCACACAAAGCTATCTGATCTCAAACTAAACAGAGCTTGTACTATGGATAACTGATAAACATACTTAAATATTTCTAAATGCATGCATTGTTATAAATAAATAACACCCAGACACAAAATAAACCATCGTGCTCATCACACAAAGTTTTATCCTGCTTGAGGAGCGAACTCCCGACCTCCGGCTTAGCAGTCAGGGTCACTCACCACTAGACCAACAGGCCAGTTTGACCATGATTCGCGAACCCATATGTAAACATGTCTTTGCTCGAAACGCGATAAAGGTAGTCAATGACCTTCTTCAAGCATCATCTAAATCGGGCCAGTATTTTCAGAGTTATTATTATTAAAGATATTAATTCAGGTTTGTTTTACCTATAGTAAATTGTCAACCCGATCTGGCTTAACTGCTCGACACGAGGCACATTGCAATTTTGGAAGTGACTTTGCATTTTAGGTGTATTTTCCATTTTTTTTCCCCATAAATAACAATATCAACAGACGTAGTGTTCAACAAACGCGCGCGTCAGCCGCATGACGTAAGCCGCGCGCGTCAGCCGCACGTCGTAAGCCGCGCGCGGCAGCGATCGGCCGCGAAGTACGGAAATGAACCTTACCCCAGTCTATTTGTTTTTGTTTTCTTCATGAAACAACTCCCGCACTAGTATTCAAAACATTAGGCTAGTTACCTAGGTGGATAAAGAAATCCAAAAGACTAAATAGTCAATAAAACTAGCATTTAAACCTTAAAATTAAGTCCTGATTAAATTTTGTTTTAAATATGTTTTTTATCAATAATCATATCATAAAAAGAAGTGATTTGACTAGGAAATATTAACGTCATAGTCCTGTATTTATATGAGATCTACTAAGAAATCTACGAAAAGAAATCGAGTTATTGTTTTAATTTTGACTAGTTAGAAAGTAGCCTACTATGAATTTTAAGCTCTGTTCCTCTTAACAATCTCGGGATTAGAACCCAAAACTTATAACATAGCAGTCGTAGGATACGCAATACCACTACCTCAGTACCTAAGCCTGTCTAGCAAATTTCATCTTAATTTGCTTAACTACTTATAACCAGTAGCTAAACAGATATCCAACCAATATAATCAATGTAAATGAACGAAGCGGCTTATCAGTAGTCGTTCGCTTTTATGCTTTATTCTAGGCAAATAATGACGTCCTAATCTTCAGTAATTAATACCTAGGCGTCAAAGTATCGACGAACACTATAACTGGTAACACCTGCCTATAGCCAACATGTTATTTATACAAGACATTTCAATTAGCTCGGTGATACTTTGTAGTCATTGTGTAAAAATCGCAATTATAGATACATATTTTATTGACTTATTTCGATATAGTATCTGGTTTTTAATCCTTGGAAACATGTTATTTTAACGTGATAACGTTTTAGAAGTCATAAACGGCGAAAAAGTGTCACGTAGCAACGGTCACGTTATTGATTGGTTGCTAAGGAATCACATAGCAACGGTCACGTTTTTAATTCGTTGCTAAGCAGTCACGTTATTGACTGGTTGCTAAGCAACGCGAATGGTGATTTCGCCTACTGATAGGCTGAAGTATTGTGGCCGTAGGGTGCATGCGCCCGAGTCCATTAAAGCTGTCACAGACATGGCTGTTCATTACAATACCGTTAATGTTTGGCGATTGCAGCGACATAAGATACAATTGAAAAAAAAGTGTCACAGGCATGGTTGTTTTCTTAAGACGTTATTACGTAAAATTATCGATTTTCCTTAGTCGCCACTTACGACACCCTTAAGATGAGATGGGCTGATGATACTTTATATTTTTACTCCGTCACCACGTGGCGAATAGTCATTAAATACAATATATCTCACTACACCCCCTCCCCTCTTGATGGTATTTCGTGATTTTTCCCGCTCTTTTGAGCCTCACGTGATTATGCGCTGCGATCATCAAATCCATCCATCCATCACAAAGATACTGCCGTTCAACTGTTCCTATCTTACAACTCTTCCCATTTTACTTGGCTGCGGAAGAAGGTTATTGCAAAGAGGCTAAAACTATTTAGTTAATGATTCTATTTTTAAATCCACATGAAAACAAAAGGAGGTATAACGAACAAAACAATCGGGTGTAACCAGGTCAACCTCGTAGAAGGCACTAAAGGTGCGTGGGTAACTTCCGCTAGAGGGCCGGAAGTAGGCGCGCAATCAGCCCAATAAACCGACCACTAAGCCGCCAGACTGCCGTACAGGTGCAAACATTAACTGGATACGAATATTTGGAATTAAAAAAGAATGTTCTTATTAGAAAATAGTTTTTACATTGGCATTCTGAGGTTTGTTTTGTTTCTGTTTTTAAAAAGACTGCTTCCGTACTTGTATCCAGGGTTCCTTTTGGGGGACAGTTTCAGCCCAGGGGTGAAAGTTTTAATACAATACCGGTTAAATATGTACAAGGGGGAGGAGGTACTATTGATACTTATACCTAAAATACTGGCCAGGTAGAGTTAGATTCCCTAAGTTCGGGATTGCAAATGACTTCCACAAAATAACATCGTGTAAGTGCAAGTTGGGCTTGCATAAGAGGGCTTATTTTTTCTTTTTAGGGTTCCCTACCTTAAATGGAAAAAACGACACCCTTATCCTTGTCTGTCCGTCCGTCTATCTGTAATATCCTTTATCTCTGGAATGCGTGTAGGTATCTAGTTGAAATTAAAGTGAGTACTTATAAGGATACTCAGATCTCCAGTCGCTTGAAGCTGTGAAAAATCAAACTTCTAAGTTAAGGTTAAAAAAAGATACCGTTATATTTAAATAAAGGCCGCAAAAATGTATATTGCCACACTTTAAAGAAATCAGAATTTATAGGGTATTTTCCGTGGACCTAGAACTAAGAAATTTGGCAAGTAATACCGTCTGATACTTCAAGTATAGGGAAAAGTCTGAAAACTAAACATTTGTAATTAAATCATAAAAAAATATAGGTAGTCTTTAAAAAACTCCTAATAAACATTCCTGAACTATTTATAGTAGTAGCAAGTATGTACCTACATATTTGTACGGAACTCTAGGGAGCGATTTCGACTCGCACTTGTCCGGTATTTTTCTAAGGTCTATTTTGTCCTTTTAAAACCTTCATTAAACCCTCAAATCCTCCCCCTATCTTTACAAAGATCACGACAATTTATCAATCCGCAACATTTGGTTCAACACAAAGAGAAAGAAGATACACAGGTATGTAATACTAATACGAAAAAAAACTCCGTCAATCTATCTCTTTATTAATCAGGGCTGAGGTGTTTGGTGCGGATAGATTAATCTCATAAAAAGATAGACATAAAAAAAATTGTCATAATATGTAGTTGAAACTGTGGCCAAAAATAGTCACAGTAAATAAAATATAGGTTATTATAATAGTTAGTATTTTTAACTTGTACTTACTATTGTTATTTAAAAAAAAAACCTCCTTTCAGTCTTTTTTTAGGCACTTGTCCCACCAACGTTGAGAAAGCGACTAGCGATTAGCGATTTTATCGCTCAAGAAACATACATACGTAGTAATGTAAATCCCATGTAACACCTATAATAATAGATAGATAGTTGATCGCAGACCGTTCACACTACCGGCGAGTACTCTCTCTATACTGCATCTCTTTCTCTTTTGTTTACACGGACGGGCGACAATAAACGTACTTTTATTGTTCTTGAGCGATGAAATCGTTACTCGCTACTCGCCGTTGGTGGGACATGTGCCTCAAAATTGCGATGACATGAGTCATTCAAAATTATCGTTATTTTTTTATAACATATGTTATGTTTTATTTTTTTAAGAATACTGTCACTGACGCTATATTAATCGTAGGCGCATATTTTTTACATTTTTTCCAGCACATAATTTCAGAAGCAATTTAATATTGACATTGTAATTATTGATCATTAAATATAGTATCGCATGTTAGTGGCTAATATTATAATTACGTAAGTATTCATGTATAGCTAGGTGTAGGTACATAAAGTTTATGTTGAAATATTGTGCGTGTAATCTTTAAGTTATTAAATCATGCATATTTCTTATAATGCAAGTACCTATGTAACGTCTTAAAAATGTTCACCAAGCTAAAAATCTGATTAAAAATTTTCATAAATAATATTTTGCGGCTCAAATAACTAATCAAGATTATGTTACAAGAGTATGTTTGGATATGTTGCAAATTAAAAAATGTTATTGTAGTAAGTATTTTACTATTGGATATTTTGTCTTTGTTTTAATTCTGCTTTTACCAAATTTCATCTAAATCGGTTCAGCAGTTTAAGCGTAAAAACGTAACACAGAGACATGGTTATTTTCACATTAATCTATATTAATACGTGAAGTAAAAAAGTTTTACACCTCTTAACGAGAAATACTAAAATAAAAAAAATAAATATATATATATATATATATATATATATATATATATATATATATATATATATATATATAAATTAATTATGGTTGAATTTTGACCACTGGGCGACCACTAGTAATATTAGTTTGGCTTTGAACTAGGGTGTAAGTTAAAATTGTTAATACAATTTGACTTTAGAACAATTAAATTTAATTAAATAAATACTTCACAAATACAACCTTTGCTTAACATTACAAAGACTTGGACACTTGTTTAGCGTTCAGCAAGTATCACAGTATGTAACATACCCGCATAACATAATGACATTCTGACAACATGTCCAATTAGACTAACAAATAAGGACGTGGCAAACAAACAGATGCCCCAAAAACTAATTCAGGGGAATACTTACTTACTACAACGTTTAATCCATTTTGGGAAAAAAAAGATTAGTGTCAGTGTTAAAATATAAAAAATAAAATTAAGCAATGTCTTTGTTTTTAAATTTATATATATATATCTATACTAATATTATAAAGAGGAAAGATTTGATTGTTTGTTTGTATTGAATAGGCTCCAAACTACTGGACGGATTTGAAAAATTCTTTCATCGTTGTAAACCTAGACTAACATAGGCAATTTTTTATCCCTGTATTCTCAACTACGCGGGTGAAACCGCGAGGCGTCCGCTAGTTTTATATATAAATACAAATAAATATACCCAAATGATTGGGCTGTATGTTCGTAAAGTTTATAGGTTTTCATTAAAAATAGGGTGTATGTTGGTTTATGGTTTAGTGGTTAAAGACCCTGACTACTAAGCCGTAGGTAGTGGGTTTGATTCCCACCCAGGGTAAAACTTTGTGAGATAAGCACGATGATTTATTCTGTGTCTGGGTGTTATTTATTTAAATATATAAGTATGTTCATCAGTTGTCTGGTTTCCATTGAACAAGCTCTGCTTAGTTTGGGATCAGATAGCGCAAATAGCGTTGTGTGAGTTGTCCCAAGATATATTATAAGTATTTCTATTTTACTTAATCTTACTTATTCATATTACGAATTTTTTTTGTTTCATTTTTATTAACGGCTTGAAGCGTCGGTAGCCTATTGGCTAAGGCATCGGTCTCGCAATCGTGAGGTCGTGGGTTCGAATTCTGACCATTATACTACCGACGTGAACCCACTCCTAACACAAGCTATAGAGCTTAGCTGGAGGAGTTAACAGGATTGCTAGTAATGTGGGACCACAATCCCACATTGCTAGTTATCTTAATTTAAAAAAAAAAAAAAAATGGCCACACTGATCTTGACTGAACTTTCTTTGGCAGATATTTACTTTAAATTTCCTAAATAATCATTCATTGGCTACATTTAGTATTACTTATTATTATATCTACTTACTAAAACCTTTATTTAAAATATAAATAAAGACTAAAAAAAATTCAAACAAAATATAACTAAATAATTAGGACCTCTGGGCATGGTTCCACAGATACTGGCAGCATTTCCTCGCTGGCCGTACCCTTGGCCCGTGGGTATCCAATGCACGTTTTTTTTTAAAGAACTTTCCAAAAAAAATATCGACTCCATTGGCGACTGTAGAGCAGGCAGCTTCCTTGTTCAACGCATCAGCTATTCCTATACAGCGAGGAAATGCTGCCCGTATCTGTGGAACCATGCCCAGGTGTCCAATTTTTTTTTTTTTTTTTACATTTATGCAAATGAATATTTTTTTTTAGATAGCTGTATTTTAGTTTTTTTTAGCCTTAATATTTATTTGATTCCATGCAAAATTAAATTACAGCCTCTATATTATTACAGTAAGTTTGAAATTTATAAGTTTAATTTAGTAGTTTTTTGTTAAAGAGTACTCAAAAAACGTCCATACATCATAATAGGACGTACATTAAACAGAAACAATACACAACGATTTATACTTCCTGTATCCTCACTTAGCTGCAGAATTTGATTGGCAGTTTTTATTCATTCATATTGCAATAAAGAATTCAAATATATCTGCACCATATCATCAAAATTCCGTCAGTTTTTGTCGCTGGTTGTCACCTGTCTTGGACCCTCGTACGTCCGTTACTACAAAACAGCGATTAGCATACTTAACCCTAAAAAAAGATTATTACTCCCACCCCCAATACTGGACTTAATATTCAATACGTTTACACCAAATAATAATTACAGAAGTTCGTCTGCCGAATGCATTAAAGGGTATTTTTCCTTGTATATATTTTAATATTAATGTGGCAAGCAGAGCGCGGGGCAGGTGCACAGCCAACGTTATTAAGTTACAGATACTCAATACCCACGCATTTTGTTTATTATTATGAGCTGTGTACGTAAATAACATATTATAACGTGCTATAACTTACATAGATATATCACACAATATCGAGTGTTCAGAAAGTAATCTATGAAGGTTACTTTCATGGTGATAGACCACATTTGTGGCTGACTATACGTATGAACGTATAGTTAGCCACAAATGTGATCTAATACTCTACAGTTGAAGTTCTAATTGAAGTTTATTGACGTGTTAACGTCTTATAAATCAATGACCGGGTGCACGTACGAAAATGTCTAAAAAAGTCACGTTATTGTTTGGTTGCTAAGCAACAGTGAAGCGGCGGTAGCCAAATGGCTAAGGCATCGGTCTCGCAATCGTGAGGTCACGGGTTCGAATCCTACCCATTATACTACCGTAGTGAACCCACTCCTAACACAAGCCTTTGAGCTTAGCTGGAGGGGTTTACAAGATTGCTAGTAATGTGGGACTGAACCGCACATTACTAGCAATCTACTTGCAGCGACATGACATGCGATACAATTAGAACTAACTTTATTGATTGGTTGCTAAGCAATGTAAATGGCGATATGTCATTAATGTTTTCTTATGACGTATCACGTAATTTTTTTCCTTGAACTCATATACTGACAGTTACTAAACTCAACCTTAATGCTATTTTGGTAACAAAGGCAGCTTTTTCAAAACTGGTAGACCACTTACTGACCGTACCTTGTTCAGGCATTAAACAACACATAGAGACCGTTCACGGACACAAAATCTCCTAACCGATGCTGGTGACGGCGGCTTATCTCATTACATATCAACCTATATAATGTCCCACTGCTGGGCACGGGTCTCCCCAGTAGAACCACATTTTGGGGGTACAATGTACATCCTGGGGGTTATTGCGATAATCGCTAAGCTTAGCAAGCGGGTTGTCGATCGCAGTAAGGCTTTAAAGAACGCAGAGGACAGCACAGCTGCTGCTCGTCCTCCGGTATGACATCCACGGGGTGGTACTATTCTTAAGCCGGTAGTCAACTACGCTTAAGATATATAGTCCACACGTGTAAAGACACAAGTGCACTCTCTATTATTTCACTCTCAAAGCCCGATTGGACGGAAATCCGACACGATTAGGGAGTTTGGGGGCAGGAGCGATGGCTTCACGTACTTTCCGAGACATGGAATGGTGTGACGTTTTAGAAAACGTTTACCCATGTATAAATTTATATAATAGCAGCTCATCCACAACGATGTAAAAGTCTTCCAGGATAGGCACGGTCCTCAGCAATTAAGAAACGATGATGAAGAAGAAGAATAATTGTTTCTTCTTCTTCTATTTACCGACAATGGTAACGTTGTTTAACATCGCAGATATGTCCATCTGTTCGGTTGGCACTGAGTCCAGGGCTCCTCGAAATGCGATGTGTCCCCTTACTGATAAAGAACGATCGAACGAACGAAGGTTACCTTCTATACTTTTGGCAATTTTATGCTTATATTCTACGTCCAGGGATCCCCACCTGTGGGTGTTTACCATCTATTCTCTGCGGTTAATGAGGTAATATAAATCCTCCTGCCATACGTCGTTTCATTTTCACCCCCCCTCCCCTCCACACTTAGCTGACGTTGGGGGTCAAATAGCTTTTAAAAAGGCTAACAAGGTCAAAAAAGTTGGGAACCACTGGTCTACGTCATGTTGCTCTCGTCGCTTCATGTTAAATAGGTATTTTATTCGTAACGTCACCTCCTCAGCGTTGAATTCCATCTAAGAGTTAATCGTTTCTGTTTAATTTAAATGAACTTTGATCTGTTATCTAATAGGAGTAGTTCCAGGAACAGTGTTCTGATTCCAACGTGTAGTGGAACTGGTTCCGTCATCATCTGTTATAATGTTAACGATCGAGTTTACAATATTAAACGTTTTTATGTATATTATTTGAAAGTAGCTGTAAAATGATTCGAGCATTCCACTCGTTTTCAGTATTAATCATGGAAATATTTTTTTTATAAAAATGTGTATGTTTTTGATACATGGATTCCGTGGTCATAATAAAGCTGCGTCTACACTTGAACAAAAAAATATTTTCAAATATTCAATTATATATCTAGGACACGGTTTTTTTTAATTTTGGCATAATCATTAAGTATATAAACTCTGGAAAAATAAACACCACTTTGAAAACTCTATCTAATAGTTATATTTTATCACACATAAACTGCATTCAGTTAGTACTTAGGTATACCTAGTATCTAGATTATCAGTAACATTATATTACTAGTAATATTGTAATAAGCGAAATAATATTCATATATTCATGCCAGACCAAACTAAACCAATAAAATACTAATAAGCGATAAAGTCCTAACTCAACCAATTGCATTTCGATAATAATAACTAATCATAATTTTATGCCGGTAGTATGAAGTAAATTAGTGAGAAAGTGTCACTTGTAATATTATAATACTGATCCAGGAATAAATGTCAATAAATGCCAACTAAATTTTCTATTTTTTATTGAGTATATCTTGTTTTAAACTTTAGCGATTTTTATACATATTAGATATATTTCGGGACTTAATCGTATCAATTATTTAAAGGTACGAACTTTTTATTTACCACGATCGGTGCAATTCGATCGAAACGTCGGGTAAATAAAAGGTTCGTACCTTTAAATAATTCACGCGATTAAGTCCCGAAATATATCTTATGAGTATATCTTATTAGTTTTTTTTTGTACTATTTATGATCTCCTGTTTGCATGAGTCAGTATCAATTGACTTACTATATTCTATTCTGCTCTACTTGCCTATATAAGTAGTTCTGATAGAGTTCATTTCCTCCCACCTCACTTATCTTCTTGGCAAAAATATTAAGTTTAAAAAAAGTTATAGCACGAAATTGTAGCACATCGTATGTGGTGCTGGGCATATGGGATAATACACTAATGTTAAGAAGACTTGTGCGAGAAGAATCTAGTTTTCTAATTTACCTATAAGTTATGTTTAAATAATTGTATTGGTTTAATATGTAATACTTTAATATGAATCTTATTTCTAATTAAATAACTTACCAACAAGAATCTATTAAGATTAATGATAACCCATTTTCAAATTGAACCAACCACCAACCATACATTAATGAAAGTACAATAAGCTAAGTATAGGTAAAATGTGCATTTACAAATAACAAACGGTAGCGTTGGATATTTGCCTAAACAAGATTTAAACTTAATTTGCGAGAAATTGCAATAAAAACAAAAAAAAATGCTACGTTTTTTTAACACATAGGCTAGCCTAGTGAGAAGACCAACAGTAATACAGCCGTCAGCTTAAGATTAAGAATTACTGTGATCTCCATATAATACCTAATCTAATAGAGTGTTGAATTGCTGTTTTAAAAATATTACTCCGGGGTCTCTCAGATTGTGGTCAATCGTTGTATGACAAAAGTGCGTTGTATGTATGTATTTTTTTTTTTTTCAAAAATTATATTTCTCAGCCACGAGAAGGAGGTTTTTAGTATACTACAAATCAACCTGAATATTGATTATAAAATTTTGTAAAGACGCAAGTGACATAAGAGGCACCTTACTGCAAAAACTATTTGAAGTATCGCAGTCCATCCGTCAATATCACAAAATACCGAGAGTGTAAAAAGTAACCTTCGTACAACGCATGCTCGAGCAACGCACACGTATACACCACTCACGGACGATGGAAGTCTCGGGACACCTTCCTTACAAAGTGGTATGCAATTCCGTAGTCTACATGTATTGTTCAAGCGAGGTGCCTATTATAGTGAGCTTAGACGTGTGGCAAGCAGCCCGGCAGGCAGCCAGACTCGGGCCGGTGGTATAAACAAGCCGTTCACAAATAGCTAAGCAGCACATGCTCTCGCTCGTGTTCGTGCCGGTGCCTGAATATCGCTTTGAACACAAGCATGTGAACTACCATAAAGTTATGTTCTCTACTCCTGATATTTCGTGTCAATACCATAAAAATCTGCTTTAAGTAGGTAGGTACCTATAACATTTATTCGAAGCTGGCGTAAAGGTAATTCAGATGCAATGAAGTGAAAGAGAGGTCTTAAAGAATGGGCAGTACGAAATTGAAAAGCAAATCAGACGTGTCGTGACAGTGTCGGGGCGCGGGGTCAGTCAGATAAGACCGACTAAGTCCGAGATTGATTCCCGGATCAGACGGATAGTCGCGGCCGCTGGAGTGTAGACGATCCTTTACTCACGATTCAGTGAACGCTATGACTCCTTACGGATTTGTGAGGTTATATTCTACCTCTTTAAAGTGTTGGTTAGGGTTCTTCTATTTATATTGTTGGTGTATTTTACTAATATTATAAATCCGAAAGTTTATGGGGATTGATATTTGTAGATATTTTACGCAATAACTACTGAACGGATTTTGATGAAACTTTACAATAATGTAGTTTATATATCATAACAAATAATCGCAGGGGAAGCCATGGTGAAAGTCTAGCTTTGCATGTATGTATGACTGATCATTTCTTATGACTCGTTTTCCTAATAAACAAAAACGTTCTAATTCATGCAAAAAATAAACATGTGTCTTTAAAAATTGCCTACGTGCGAAGCCGGAGTTCATCGCTAGTACATTTAAAATACTAGCTGACCCGCGTAACTTCGTCTGCGTAATTTTTCCCCGTTGGCTCGATGGCTCCCCAACAGTAAAATCATTTTTCAATTCGAATCAGTAGTTTCTGTGATTACCTCGTTCAAACAAACAAATTCTTCAGTTTTATAACATTAGTATAGATAATATGGAAATTTAAAAATAAGGCTTTCTGTATTGATAATTATGATCATCATATATCCGATTTGACACAATTCACAAGTCGAGTAACTGCAGTCATCTGGTCTGCGTCAAGCTGGCCCGGCCCCTTGGTTTTTGATAGCTATACTACCTTTCATAAATCTGTATTATAAATGAAGGTTTTTCCATTACATTGTAATAGGTCTACGTTCATGTTTACTTCAATAGCAGCAAGCACTTTTGAAAATAAGTAATACTTACTTAAACGCAGTTATCACTAATCAACTTAAACAACGTTATTCTCGGTATAGAGCAAACCTGAAAGTAGTTTGCTCAGAATCAGTAACACAATCTAATGGTGTAGTTTTTGGACCATGTTATATTTTTAATTATTTATTTATTCAATTATTAATTAAATCATTAATCATTCTAATAGTCCAAATCTGATGTGAAATGTAATCATCACTTATTTTTCAATAACAACCATGGATTACGTACGCAATGAGAACGATAGCGCGAAGAATACAAGACAACTTGAATGGCTTATAACTCTGCAAGTTTTCAATATTTTCATTATCTTTTTATATCTGATTTCTTGAAGTATGAATCTTGTTGGTTACACTTTACTAGCAATCTTGTTAACACCTCCACATAAGCTAAATTGCTTGTGACACGTTCGTAAATAGTATAGTTACTTAATGGGTGAGATTGGAACCCGCGACCTCGCGATATCGAGTCCGCTGCCTACGGTCGCTTTCTTTTGAATATTCCGATTCACAAAATTGATCACACTCAATCATTAATCTAAGTATTTTGTAAGTAGATCCCTGATTGCAATTGTTATAAGTATCCCACGTAAATTTTATAAAATGCTTATCCAACTGATTTTAAATAAAATAAATCGATTACCTCCTCCTGCAATATTGGGGTGTCTGAGCTTTGCACTATACCAAAAATAACCTTATATACAAATGACACAAACATAAATAATCACTTTTATAAAATCTTTTACATTTGTAAGATTATTTAACAAGTAATTTCATCACGATAATTACTTGTACCTGCGTAGCTATTGTCAAAACCTTTTTCAGACATTTCTACATGCGTAGTCTTCCTGGTGTTGTGGAAACCAGAAACGCTAGACAATGGGCTATTTCAATTTTATCTCTCAAGCGCTTGCAATTTGTCTAAAATGAATTGTTCGCGTCACTATCCTATTTGGTGCAAGCTCCTTCGTGTGAATGTGCTCTGTTAATTAGCATGTTTTATACTTTATTTTAATACCTTCATAGCTTGTAATACATTGAGTAGGTATTTTGAGCAATCTGTTTTGTTGCTAACGCACATATTGAAGGTTTTGCGAAACTGTTTGTAGTAATAAATGTTTGTAAACTTTCGTGTACTTACTTAAACTTAATCACGTAAATATTTTATTTTAAGGCTAAATACCTTTGTTTGTTGCCCGACGTTTCGACCGTATTGCAACGGCCGTAGTCACCGGTAGACTGGACGTTGCAATACGGTCGAAACGTCGTAGCTTATAAAATTCTATATGTTTTTAGTAAGCTCCCAAGCAAACATTTAGTTCTGCACAAATCATTCAGATGTTTTTATTTACCACGTTAACGAATACTAGTTTCTCTACTGAAAACTGTTGAGAATACTAAATGAAAACGCACATTTAGGGCATGCTATAATATCATTCAACTAATAAAGGATTTTATGTACCTGCCATTTGTCGAATTGAATGAGGCTTTCGTGCAAATACGGTTACTACAATGCAGGTAATTTTCGAAGTATATTCGTCGTCAGAACACCAAATTATTCTTAACGGCTCCATCACGTCCAGTAACAATATTTCTCTCAATTACACAATATATCGACGTGTCATTCAATAAAATTTAACAAATAAATCGTAAGGTACTGACGGACCGGACCGCGGTACATTTACGCTCGTTATTTAGCCAAGTGCGAAGTTCCGTCACCTCAGGGGGTACATTCGCATACCGCTTTAGGTGTAAGAATATTCGTCCAAGTGTCGACTCTCGAATATTCCGCAGTGTTGCCGTGAGCCATAAATCTGGAGGAGTGATGCCGCGGTTTTTGCCCGGCGACATTTTTTCCCGCGCTAGTGGTGCATTTATCACGGCAGTGGACTCGCGCGGCTGGCCCGGTGACTTATGCCCGGCCGGCCATGAGCAAAATGCCGTTTCATTTTTTAAACTACAAATAAGCCACTTCTTGTTTTGTTTTGGGTAAGGACGACCGCTGTAACGAACTATAGATCTTCTTATTCTTATGAGAATGCGGTGGCCGTGCATGTATAATATTTAAATAGGTAGATATAGAACTAAACAACTTTTAACTGCAAGTTTCACAATGTTAGTTTTATCAGTTCGAAATTAATTCAAACACTTTATACCTGGCCACGTTCTGTGTTATTTTCTTTATATAGTGTATACGTATCTAAACAAGTTCATTCGTTTCAAGAGCAGTTACACGTCAGGCGTATTCGATACGCATTTTGCGGACATGACACAACTGATCCAAACTTCCTTATAACGCGCAAACCTAATCTGTAACCGCTCTAAAACCACACCAGGTAATGTATCAAAGTTGACAAAAAATTCAATCGAAAATCATGTGTAAGCTTGTAACAATCTATCCAATACAACATTCAAAGCGAACAGTCACATATCCATCCATGCATAAACGTTCCATCCGCAAAATAACCGTACAACTTAAAAAGATCAAAAGCAAACATTAATTGTTTACCAACAAAGGCACCCTTAAAATCCGTCGGGTATAAACCGCAAATAAAACCAAGTTATTAAGTAAGGCCTATCGTCGGGGAGCGTTTTATACGTACTTTTATCCGATGTCCATTCTTCTGAAATGCGATTAAAATTGAATAGGTCCATATGTCGCCAGCATCGGACCCGTTACGTCACAATCACACGGCCGGCTGCATTTTCAATTTGCCGCGAGATAAGCGCGACTTTTGGACGACTTTTTCTACGGAATGGTGGAATTGATCCTGTGACTTATGGCTGACGACGTATAAGATGACGTAATTGGATGGTCAATTGATTTACTTTCCAATTTAAAGGGATTTATGCTGTTTTGATCTGAGGGTCGTATAACGCCGGAGTGGTGGCCGGCGTTTCAATTTGTTTTATTCAGTGTGTAAAAATTGGGGTGTAAAAATTAAATAAACATTTAATATCAATATTGATAATTTATTCACAATTTCATTTAAAATACACAACTTCACAATGTTTTGTTTTAAAAACTAAAAACTTTAGGTACGGGATATCGTTATAGGCTGTTTTGCAGTGATCGCTAATTTACATTTTTATTTTGATAGTCTTATAATGATTTCATTTATTTTCTACATGTTTCATTTACATTTCATATTTACATATTTTGGGGTACAGGTGTTATGCTTATGGTTGTAACGTATAATTATAGAATGTTATTTATTACGGTGTGTGAAATGTGCTCATAAATTTGAAACTGCATAAAATAACTTAAATAACACACGATAAAGTTTGGTAGGTAGGTACAGTCAATGAAAAAAATCAATCTCACATAAATAATAGGACTAAATATTCTACTTACAGCTATAAATCAGCGAAACCTACTAGTAAATATATGTAATCTGTATTTACTCATGGTAATTTAAAAATTTATTATTTAGATTTATTTTATGAATAGTAGTTAGATTATTTATATTTTTATTTGATGTAAGTCGGTTCATTATCCAATTTTCTAAAAAAATGTTTTGGAAAATTGGATCAGGAGAATCACATTTTCTGATGAGAATGCTAAATAAATTTAATATTACAAAAAGTATTAAACGATTTCTGTTTTTGACTGTACCTACGAAATAGAAAATATAAATTAACTTGCTAAAAAGTTAAAAACTTCAACTTTCGTGCAATTCAGAGCCATTTCTACCTAAAATCTTGACTTATTCGTTAGGTACGTCAAGACTTAAATTCATGGTCAAGTGACCTTCACAATCCTTTAATCCTCGGTTACAACTACAAACACAACCCCGTCATTTTAAATTTATGGCCACTCAATATTCTTAATTTTACATCGGTAATGTGATACAAAACTTTATATTACACTTTGTGACAAACGAATGTATACATAAATATTCAATAGCTAATTCGATTTAGTGACCAGTTGAATAATTTATATAACAAAACTATACTCATGTTTAATGCTTTAACAAAATCCATTCTGCAATGTCACTATTCAAAACTGCTATGTATTTACAAATTGCGTGTATAACTATTACATAAATTACTATTGCATTTCATTCATATATCATCTACACAAATAATAAAATGTACAAAAAACTTCTCCTTTGCGATTACTTTCTGAACACATCACAATTCCTTTAGCGATAACTTAAAGCATGTAGACTGGAGACGACGTATTACTTAGACTGCCTTTCTACCAAAGATGTGCTGTGCTTAGCAGCTGAGCTAAAGATGTGTCTTAAACCAACCAATAACACGCTAGATTCTCACAGCTTACGGCCTGGCTACAAACATGAAAGACGAGCATTGAGAAAAAAGGACAAACATATTTCGTTTCTATACATCTATCCCTGTCACTCAACAGTGTCGCCCGACACTCATGTTTGATACATAAGCCTAGTCTCGCGACACTATCGGTAGGACTATTTGACACACATCCATAGCTCAGTAATATAGCACATCTCTGGTGATAAAGATAATTATTTAAACATTATTTGTGATACTTCTAGTGGGGAGCTAGGTAAACACGGACAGCACACATCAACAACATCACCTACAGCGCAAATTACGGACACAAACAAATTATGATGATGATTAAAAAGTGCTCATATGCTGTCTCCTGTTTAAATGCTCTAAGAGAGAAACAAATCGTTCTAATTAAATTATTAAAAAGAATAAAATCAATGTACACAGGAACGGAATATAACTTATAGAGATATGTACAAAATACACAAAATTATTTCATCTTTTTTGAACTATACTTATACGATTAAGACTTCGTAACCAACCTTATCTAATATTATAATACTGTACAATTTCGCTAGTTACTTCATGTAAAACACTCTTAATTTTAATACTTGTAGGAAACTGATCGTGGTATATCAAAGTCTTTCATTGGGGAACGATAACTGGGACATTTTTCAAGTTCAAAATCTGGGATATGTTCAGTTCGATTTAAACTGTAATGGCGAGGTTGTTTAGTAGTGGAAAGAGATGCGACAAGCCTCTTTGGACTCGAGTAGCTCCATTCTCTGTACTCGTACAATACTCGCAAACTACCACTTCTTGTAACTTTGCCGTCGCTTTCCCGACTTTACCTCAACCTTTGTTTGTATAACATTACAAACATCAATTCTGTTCACAGTCTTATTAATTAATGTGATGTGTCGTGTTTATTATATAATACGAGTAAATACTCATTCTATGAAATCACAGCATATTTTGTTGCCATTGATTTCTTTGTAAGGTCATTGTTGTCCGTCCGGTGAACGAGACTGTTTACGAAAGACATATCTAATGGATTCTCTTGTGTTTGGTTGACTTATCACGTGTACTCACTCCTCCAGCCAGTCTGTAAAGAAGAATACATGGTTATTTTTTTTAAATTTAGAAAGCATTCCTTACTTGGAAATAGACCAAGGAGACCGAGATGACATAAACATATTTTACGTTTTTAAACAGAACAGTTTGGTAAGCTAAACCTTTTTAGAATCTATGGAAACATTGAAAACTTAATGAAGTCTGTGTTTATGAAAATAAATCAAAATTATATAAATATGTATATCCATCTGCTGTTAGAATTACAGAAGGTAAACATTTCACTAAAATAGGTCACTAATTTGCGGTGAAAACGTCATAAATGTAACCCTGACTAAGCTTCATTAAAATAATATTAGTTTAATTTATTATAATCCAAATTATCCTAAAACTAGGCCTATAGAAAGCATCTATCTAATATAATAAGTACGAGTAGATGAAGTCAGATTAAGAACAAAAGATTTCTCTAAAGCAATTATAATAAAATTATAGCGGATTGTTTTACATCTTGTGTGTCTAATATACATTATTATACAATATATTAAATATAATGAATGTCCGCTTCTACTACAATATTCAAAACGTTGTTTGTTAATATTCATGAACATAAACTTGACGCACTAAATAAGATATTTTCCTATTCAGAAACAATATAAAATTATCCATAAACAAGAATACATTTAATGTGAAAACCGCCACAGTCAATTTTTGCGGGGTGAAGGGTGGGACTAAATATTACTAGATACAAAAATAAACTAGATAACTAGGTAACCATGTCACTCTTTATCAATAACGGCTTTTCCTCCAAAGTCAACTCAGTGTTTTGGATATGAATTTTCTAATGTCAACTGAATCAACATTAAGTACTAGTTTCAATACCATAATTGTTTCATATTCAAAAAAAAACATATAACACTAAGCCATTTCAATTCCAAACTCTATACGCCCAACGCAATGATGGTCTATTTAATCTAATATACGAGTAGCTAAACACGTAGCAATGGTCAACAATAATAAGTCGAGAAGAAAAAGGACAAATATCCAAGACTTTTCTAACCAACAGAAGGATATATATAAGACTTTAGAAAAGGTAGCTGGTTTCAAAGAATCGTTCTGGCATTCTTACCATAGAGTTAAGCTGCGCGAGGTGATGATGATGATAAGGGTTGTGTGACGCAGGCGGAGGTGCGAACCCTTGGTGGGGTGCGCCGTACCAGTGCGACATGTGTGCCGCCGCTGGGTGCACAAGGCCTACCTGATGCTGACCTGGTGGACAAAAAAACAGAACATTATTAGTCACGTTGTCAACTTCAACAGCTACGACAGAACGATAACAGGTACGCACAAAAATATTAAAATTAAAATTTCAAATGATAACAACATAGTGACGGATTGTTTTTCTTTTGAAATTTAGAATTTATTAAAGGACTACTTTTTTTTTATTTATTTTATAAAAAAAAAGAGATTCCCGCATTAGGGTACAAGCCCTGTGTCGCGGGAGACTTCACAAACATACAAGTCACGGGCACAAAGTACACCCAGACTTGTGGATCACACAAAGTGGTGTACCGTGTGGGAATCAAACCCACGACCTCTTGCGTAGCAGTCGGATACACTCCCACCGCGCCAAAGAGGCAGCATTTCATCAGAAAGTCATTTATTTAGGAACAATTTCTTTGGTAATATTAGTTTCGTAAGTACAAAGACGAAAAGTTACATGAACCTATTCATTTCACGTTTTCAGAAGATTTTTCTACTTAATAGAACCCCTTAGAATATACTTGATAGTTACAGCTAGTAACAGAATGCTATTCACATTAACAAATTTAGATGCGAACTCTCTCACGGTACTTAATTATGCAAATACGGTAGTTACATTTCTTTGGTAATTACATTTATCAGCAAAAGGAGGTGAAAAACATGTGCATATTTTGTATTGAACGCATTACCGCATAAAAGTCAATTATTTTTTAAAACTAGCTTATCTTTATTTCATTTATTTCAATCGGAATTATTTCAAATAAGTGGTGAAACTTAATGGCTTTAAAGATTACAAGCTAGCAGCGTATGCAGTCAAGGCTTGGAACGCCGACATCTATTCATCTCGGCAAAGTAAGATAACTTCTTAATACACCCTATATTTTTCTTTAATTATCATATCTGTTACTCTTCATTAAGCCAGTAACCGCTAACAACTTTGTTAACAGTAATTTATTCTACCCGTTGAAAGCTGTTTCATTATCCGATAGCTAAATCTAAATAAAAGTTTTTACGTTTATTTTTTGCAATTAGGAATAAACTAACATCGATTTGTTTTAACAGATGTATTAGGTATACTATGTATAGCAAGAAAAATAACAATTTATAACTTGAAATATAAAGTATTGCGATTGTTTTGAGTGATAACATTTCTCTAACTTAGAATAAATCTCGAAGTTATATTTACTTCTGTAAAAACTTTCACATTCATTGTCTAGCGTTTTCTTAAGTTAATACAGTTGTTAGATGAGGTTCAATATTAGTATGCTAATCACTAATCCAGACCTTATAAGATGTCAAAAGCATTCTAAGAGCGCAGTGAAAGCTTATATAGAAAGCAAATTAGTGAAAAGGTAAAGCTGAGAAGATTTAATTACACTATTGACTTATGTAAAATTAGCTGACGCGGGTCAGCAACTTCGTCTGCTTAATTTTTCCCTGTTTTTGCAACAATTTTTCTTTTATTTCTCATCGCTCCTATTGATCGTAGCGTGATGTTATGCCTATAGACTTCCTCGATAAATGGGCTATCCAACAGTAAAAGAATTTTTCCATTCGGACCAGTAGTTCCTGAGAGTCGGGCTCACGCACGAAGGGTTCCGCACCATTATCGATAAAAACAGCAAAAAAATCATGTCTGTTGTATGCGAGCCCCATTTAAATATTTGTTTTATTTTAATTGAATTATTTATTTTTAAAGTTAATATATAACTGAATATTCTGTAAATATTTCAAGCGTCTACCTGTTGCCGTTATTAATATCGAGCAGAAACGAGCAAATAAATCAAGTCAGTAGCTTTAAAGTGCAAATTTTTGTTAGAGTCAAGTGCCCCCCCCCCCTCTGCCAGCTAAATGGTTGATGTTGAGTATGTAAAAAAACTAACTATCACGGTACTAGGCTCTCGTTTTACCCTTTGAGTACGGAACCCTAAAAAGAAATTAATTCATATTTGCCTGTTTCCAGCTACATCAAAATTAAAATAATATTTAATAGAGGTCGATATACTAATGGCAAATAGTGGAAAAACACAATCAAATGTTATGAAGAATCTAACGTCTACTTTCTTTACTCTAAAACATCTTAAATCCAACCAAATACTGATTTATTAGTCATATTACCAAAGATACCTTCCATTACCGTGTTTATTAATAATGTCGTTAGTGTCACAATACTTTCAAAGCCAAAGCAAATAACAGTGCAAAAAGAGATAAGATTAATGCGTAAAAGATAGAGAAGGCTAGAAAGGATATTAGTGCGGACTTACCGAAGTCCATAGCAGAGGGGAAAGCCGAGCCTCCAAAGCCTTTAGTAGCGTCTCCTAGCGGCTTGATCATGTCTCCCATGACGCCGCCGAGTGCAAGTGCGCATGCGCCACCACCCCCCATTCCCATGCCCCCCTTCTTCTTCTTACTTTTACTGCTCAGCTTGCGGTTCCTGGTCTGGATTCCTTCCTTCTTCATCGTCAAAGGCCGGTTCACCTGTTGGCAAAGAGATTGTTCCTTTAATATATTTTATGAATACTATTTTTTTTTGTTTTTTTTTTTAATAAAAGAGAACTAGCAATGTGGGATTGAGTCCCACATTACTAGCAATCGTGTTAACCTCTCCAGCTAAGCTCAAAGGCTTGTGTTAGGATTGGGTTCACGTCGGTAGTATAATGGGTACCTTATAAGGTACCGTTGGTAGTAGGTATATGGATGCCTAAGCCATTAGACTACCGCCGCTTTGAGCTGAACTTAAACAGACAACTAGGATTGAAATATGAATGCAGTCAAATTTTGAACAATACCTAGCACCCGTTATGAAAAATAATTCAAATTCTAACAATAGACAAGAAACTCAAAAAGAAAATACATTTGAAATAGAAACATTATAACAATAAGACAACGGACAATTCTCATTACCCATAATTGAATGAGAATTATATTATGACAAGAATGAAGCATCATTTAAATAAAACAAAGCAACTAGGATATCTTAACAAGCTCATCACGTATCGACCAAATTATACACTCTGAATATAATATTTCTCATAATTGAAACATCACTTTAATATAAATCGTAATTGTATGTTGTTGAATCACATAATTTTTGCTAACCGGCCGTGTGGCACTTTATGACTGTGACATGACATTTAGCGGTATGAAAAAACGTCTGCGGTACCAATTTAGAATGCTAACTACGGAGTATAAAGGGAGGCCGAAACCATAAAATGGTATCACAATAGACGTGTGCGAATATTCAGCTGTTTGGTGTCCGATGCCGACGGCGCGGAGTCACTCCTCGCATCCTAATTATTGCACCAATGCACTTTGCGTCTGTATTTCGTTAGCGGCCGGTGGGAAACTGCTCTGTCGTGAGTTATGAGGTTAAGGTCCTCCAAATATATGATCAGCTGGTTTCCTGCCTTAAAATTGGTGTGTCCTTAACATTGACCTGGCAATGTCAGAAGTGCTTTGACAAATAGAGCTGCATTGAACGTCGAACTCAAAATAAATATGGATGCCAAAATACCACTTGTTTATACTTCTACATTTAATGAATTATGATAATACCAGGTCTAAAATTATGATTATTTTGAGAGTCTCCCTTACGTGCCGTCGACATCAGATAAATCTCATATATATTTCCATATTTGTGTAATTTCTTTGCCAAAATGGTCGGGTCAGCTATCTCGGTCACTTTCTGCTTTGCATCGTGTCGTTTCTAAGAAGCGTGCGTCACGAAGTCGGACGGACGGACGGACAATGAGTTATTCATCGCCTTCCAGGGAACTTGGCGGCGGCATATGGGCCCTAAACGCACGATTGCATTGCGCCAGCGCCGCGCCGCTCGACGCAGTCCATGCGCATGACCTGCCCTTGTTTCTGTTTGTTTTTGGCCATGTTACATTGATTTTACTTACACTGTACTTATGCTGGACGTTTTTTTTAACCTTTACTTATTGGCTGCGAAGTTGTGGTCGAGTTTAAGTCCAGGTTTACCGGACTACTATATTTTTCATGGATTTAAGGTATTTAGATATCCGTAACTTAAAAAGAAAACGATATAATATGTTGAGAAGATGGCAAAACTTGGGTATTTATATATATACTAATATTATAAAGCTGAAGAGTTTGTTTGTTTGTTTGAACGCGGTAATCTCAGGAAATACTGGTCCGAATTGCTTTTTTTTCTGTTGGGTAGCCCATTTATCGAGGAAGGCTATAGGCTATATAACATCACGCTACGACCTATAGGAGCGGAGCAGCAATGAAAAATGATGCAAAAACGGGGAAAATGGGACAGGACAGCTAGTTATGTATATAATATAGCAGTTGAAACCAATGCTATATGCATAACATGTTTTGTAGAAATGAGTGCCAAGCTTTCATTTATGAAACCACTTAAGATCTATGATAGAATTGTTATAGAATCATTAATTATTATGCTCTGAGTAAAAGGATAAACAAATCTAAGGAGACGGACAAAGTCCAATTTCTCCAGACGTCAAGTGATAAAACTTCATTAATCTGTAGCTAAAGTACTGCGTAGTGCTGTTCGTGCCAGTTCCCGGCGTCCCTAATGCGTTCCCGCGAATCGCCCACACATTGTGCATACCGCGCCGTCGCTCCTCTCAATTGAACCAATATAAAATGCATTAACATCACTGCACATGCCGGCAGATTTAGACTGCAGCAAAATTAGGTCATTGAGAAGCCTTTGTACTTACCCTACTTATATTTTTAACTGAGGGCCAATTGATGCTATTTTTTTATTGAAAAAGTGTTTTTTTGTTTCTCGGTTTTTTTTTCATTTTTCAATGATTTGACGGAACAACACTAGTTAAAGTGCTTATTTGCCGAAAAGTCGATGGTTAGAATAAGGATGTCTGTTCTCCACCTACTTACCTACCTTATGTAAAAGACTGTACTGTGCCATATGTAGTGTGTGTTGTAACACAACGAATAAATATTTCTTTCTTTTTTTATCTTTTACTTAAATAAATAATTAAAGTAGTATTATGCACTTTCAGTTTCAATATCTAACACTAATATAGATAGGATAGAAGCAAAAGTTTAAACTTGTCACAGAGATAGATCACAGTGTGAAATACTCGTAGCATCTATACTACTGTTTATCTCGAAACAATGTACAGTTGCCGTGGGATAGATTTGTTTTTAAAATTTCCACTCGAACGAAGAAACGGACAACACACACACCTAGTAATAAAATATGAGTCAATTGACTGTCCTGTCAAGCACCGTATAAATAATCGACATCAATCATGTTTGACTTGGAAATTCTGGTACCTAACTGGCGCCATCCGTACTTACTAGTTTATGCAAGTAGGTAGGTAGGTACATAATTCGCACGAAATCATTTAACAGCCGGTCTTAATAACTTATCAACAGTTAACTGTCTGTTAAAAAACATGAGTAACGAAACTGAGAATAGTGCGTTTCGATAATCATCGATGGAAAAATCCCCGAAATGTTTTATATCCATCGATGGCACACTGATGTTAGGTCTTTTCCCACGTTCCGGATTCCGGGTACCTAGCGCGAAGTACATGGCGATGTATGGCAACATACATTCGCCGTCGGGAAGTCGGCGACCGGGTACCAACTGCCCGATTGAAACCGTAATGTGCAAATGGCGCAGTGGGAGTGTTTCCGACTGCTACGCAATAGGTCGTGGGTTCGATTCCCACATGAGACACCACTTTGTGTAATCCACAAATTGTTGTTCCGAGTCTGGGTGTACTTTGTGTCCGTGATTTGTATGTTTGTAAAGTCCCCCGCGACACAGGGCTTGTACCCTGATGCGGAAGTTGTTTTTTAAAAAAAAAAAAAAGGACCTTAGGTATTTTAAAAATAGTTTAATTTAGAGTAATTCCTAGGGTTTCATATCACATCGATTAAATGAGTAGTCTAATTGACTTGCCGAACTGTACACCGATAAGTTCTAATAACACGACTTAAACTAAAAAGCATTCGGATATTGTATAGACAGGGAGGAGAGCGCAAAAAATGCTGATTTTTTTATATTATGTCAGCTGGCTGATCAAAGTTTTATTTCTTTACTTTGCTAATGCGACGTAAAATAAAAAAAAACCTTTATAAAGTACTTGCATTTTTGGCGCTCTCCTCTTCAACTAAGTACCATAGAGGAGATATACTATGACATACCTACACTTTCCGCTGAAATTTGGCAGAAAGACATCTAATCTATGCCATAATAATACAATCGGATTTGGCATCACGGGAGGTGCAACACTATACCATAGGCACTGATCGTTGCTAAAATTTTACATTTTTGAACTTTATGTTATAGTTTAATACAGAGAGGAATTGTATAGGTACTTTAATATTACTATACCATAATTAGTATGCAAAACAATGCCATCAAAGGATTAATGTTGTTGTCCGTATGTGGTAGCGGAAGAACGCGAATGTAGGTATATATATAAAGCTGAAGAGTTTGTTTGTTTGAACGCGGTAATCTCAGGAACAACTGATCCGAATTGAAAAATATTTTACTGTTGGATAGCCCATTTATAAAGAAAGGCTATAGGCTATATAACACCACGCTACGACCGATAGGAGCGGAGCAGCAATTCAAAGTGTTGCAAAAACGGTGAAAATTGACGCATACGAAGTTGCGCGGGTCAGCTAGTCATATATGTATATAGAGCCGACAAGACGACCGCCATGTTAGCTCAGAAATTGCTTAATAACTAGCCATTATGTCAAGTTAATTACGTCTTGCTGTTCCCACTCCCGTAGACTATATTTAGACTAGGTAAATGGATATAGAAACATATGTATATATAGATAGTGAACTATATACGGTAACTTGTTTATTTCCCTTCTTGCACATTACGGTGTTAAGGTAAATATTATGAGGTATTTTAACCGGCAATTTGAATGGCATATTTGACCCAATATTGGCGTTATTTGATTCATATTATAACCACTTTCGATAGCTTAGATTCAGTTAACAGAAATGCACCCGAACCCCGTTTCAACAAATGCATTGAGTGCAACGATTAAGACAATTTGATCCATAAAATGCATTTAGTAATATTCATACTGGAATAAATCGTAAGTTGAATGGTACTTCGATACAGGCTAGCCTAGTGAGAAGACCAACAGTAAGACAACAGTAAATGTCCACCCAGCTTTAGATTAGGAATGATTGTATCTATTGCTGCAATAAATGTTTTCATTTTAATTTCACTTGTAACAGAAATACCCATGTAAATGGATTTGATTCGGGAGACACCAAAATTATACTTTATATTAAATATCTATAAGTTGATCTATAAGTATATATTTATTTCAAAAAATGACACCGTGTCTTACTTTTTGTTACTCAATTTCACAAGACCATTGTCAGTAATAAGCTAAGGCATCGTTCTCACAATCGAGAGGTTGCGATTTAAATCCTATCTATTATACCACAATCGAGAGGTCGCGGTATAAATCCTACCAATACCAACGACGTGAAGCGACTCATAACATAAAAAGTATTTCGCAAGTGCCTGTCCTACAAATCTGTTAGAACCTCTTTATTCAAACCTTAGGAATTCAAATATCTCTCTCATTTTTTCCCTTGCAGAGTTCCTGGTAGTTCTGTTTAGTATTCATTTTGCATCTACAAAGTTTCCACCGAGTGTTCATAATTACGTCCGTGTGGTACAGTCATATAGCAATGAATCCGCTTACCGCTAACTAACGATACACGGCCTAAGCATGCAACGTCCTGGCTGCTACGTACGAGGGCTTAGGGTAACTGTACATTGCCATTTTGCCTTACAGATTTTTATTTTGATCAGAAAGGAGGCTTTTTAGACTGCAGTTTTTTTTTCGGAGCTGTAAAAATGGCGAAAAAATGAGCTGTCGTCATTTTCACAGCTCTGTGAGAATAAATACAATGTGTAAAATTGAACAGACCGATCATTGTCCAGTTAAACACTCGCTACCGCCGCCACCCCGCTAACGGCTTGGCTTCATTGCCATTTAGTCTAAAAGACAGATATTAAGACCAACGCATAGAAATAAGGAACTGCCCAACAAGCAAAATAAAGCTCTCAAGACAGTTTTAAGGCAACTTCAAGTATGCTATAAGTTTTTAAGTCAGTCTTGTAGCAAACTATAAGACTTAGATAACAAAAATGAATGCTTTTGAGTATGTTATGAGTTGTCAAATGCTATTATAAGTAAAATAGTATACTTTGATGCAATTATAAGAATATTATTACGACAAATATGCGTATCATTTTTGCTTGTAGGACTACTTTGCTTGTAGGGTGAAATAACGAAGATCTAACTAGGGATCTTCGCTATTTCAGTTCCTTATTTCTATATCTGATTATTTATCCACAAATAGAGGGTATGAAATTGACTGCCTCTGTGGCGCGGTGCGACTGCTACAAGAGGTCGTGGGTTCGATCCCCACTCAGGATAAAACTTAGTGTGATGAGCACGATGGTTTATTCTGTGTCTGGGTGTTATTTATCTATAATATGTATGTATTTAGAAAAATATAAGTATGTTTATCAGTTGTCTGGTTTTCATAGTACAAGCTCTGCTTAGTTTTGGATCAGATAGCGTTGTGTGAGTTGTCCCAATATATTATTATTATTATTATTAAAAAACTTCAGAATTTAAACCTTTGCATAGAATTTCTGAGTTATTTTGACTTATTAACACATAAAAAAGTGGTTTCAAGTCTCACATTATCTCAAAATTATTGTTACCAACAAGAAAACTGTACACTACTTGAACGAATATGACTTAAATCAGAAACTTTATTGTGGAAAGGTCAGGAAATATTATTGTATTTCCTTTATGCTTTTAGGTTACACGATACGACCTAGCTAAGTGATTTAATGTTCATAATGGCGCGCAATGTGCTTGAATGTTAATGTAGTGTGTGTTAAATGTAGCTTTAATTAAGTATGCTGCTTTTGATTAATAAAAGGAAATATTAAACAGATTTTTTTGGAAAGTGTTTAACGTCTATAACGATGTTTTGAGTAAAAGGTGTAGATAGGTTACAAGCACTCGGTAAGCGGCATCTTAAAATTTAGACAATTGACGATTTTTTTATTTGACAGTATCGCATCGTCGATAAAGCAATGGATTAATCATGCTTTCCTTCCTTATTAGTGTGACATTGCAACATATAGGTTATCTATCTGTGCATTAGTTTGCAGTTTCTTAAGATTGAATATAGCTAATTTGAGTGAAATGAATTGAAAATGACTTAGGTCTAATGAATGAATGAAACATGTTCTTTTAATGCTATAAACGTAAAAGTTGGAGTTATAAAAATGGCAGCAAACTGACATGTCGCTATTTTTAAAGCTCCGCGTTTAAAGTGTAAAACAGTGTAAAATATACTTGAAATACGTGATAACTGGACAAGAACGATACTTTGTGATTGAAAGAAGAAAACTAGAAAGAAATTATACTTGAAACTGGCGTATGCACATAATGTGCGAGCCACAATCTCTACCGATTATTATTGGAGGGAAGGAAAAAAAAACGTAAAAGTTAATGATGATTTTCAGAATGTTTATTTTGTCTTATACTGAATGAATTTTGTTGAAATTTTACAGGAATATAGTTAATACATGGAACCAATTTAAGAGCTACATTTAATAGGATGAAATCGTAAGCAAAAGTAATTTTGAAGTCCTATTTTATGTCACACAATCTATATTTTAACTAAACCTGTTCAGCAACTCAAGTGTAATCGACAAAGGCCTCTAATATAAACATCCAGAAATGTACAGCTATACTGAAATAGGATTCAAAAGCAACAATAAATAAACATATAAATTGTAAATGAGGATTGTGTGATGTTTCGTGCAGCAGTTCAGGGTTACTGTTCCACAGCTTGCATGCGCAGTACATGCATCTGGATGTCAATGTAATATCGGTACAGCACGCCATCCTGAATAAACTATGAACTGAATTGTAGGCTCCGGTTTCTACATGATGTATGACTTTGTAAGCTTAGATTGTTTGTGATAAAAATGCAATTACAATTGTTAATTTTAGGGTGATATTATTGATCATTTGTTAAATAAACCGATGGCTTTCTTCGAGTTGTTTAACGGTTTAATATGGCAGATTGGTGATGGTAATAAATTGGTGATTCATACAGGACCTAATTCCTGGTCTATAAGTTATTAAAGCTTTTTAAAACACAATTTTGTGTTTAAAAACCTTAAAAATCACATATACATTCTATTTAACTCGTTGTAAAAATATGAAAATTCTCGTGCAGTGCAACTATATATAATATTATAGAGAAAATAATTGCGTAGGACTTCCTGTTAAAATTATTATAAAAACATGTTTGTGAAATATGACCAACATAAAATGAAAAGCTGCACACGAACACAGATTCACTCAGCAATGTATGAAAAATACAACGACACAATCCACTTTGCTGTTGCCACACACTACACTACCTGCTAACTTTAGCAAGGATAGTACACGAATTGCAAAAACGGTGCAATGGTTTCGTGACTGAACGATATATCCGCACAGAAAACGCGGACCGCATCTCATTGTGCGTGCAAATAATTGCGTTACGTTTCTAGAACGGAGAGTGCGCCTATTACGCTATCTGCGCTCATCTTCACAAACATAGCCATAAAACCACTCAAATGGGAAAATAACAGGCTCATACCACAATGCCATGGAAAATGTTGCTCACGGCCCCTCGCTGTAATTTTTCCAACCGCTAGAAAGCTTTATTATGTCGTTAATTGTTGGAAAACTGCGAACGTACCTTTTATTGGACATAAATATTGTAATGAAACGGAACGTCGAACTACTAACCAATCGTGAAGCAGTAAAATCGCGGGGTTCGATAAAACTTGACACGTTATTGTGAAAACATGGCGTTGTAAAGATATATCTTTGATCTAGATAGGTTTAAGTAGTTAGGACATCCTATTAAATTGATTCTGATTGTTCTGTATAAACGAAGGTTTAGTGGCAATTTATTTTTTACTAGCAAAAAGTTGACAAAAAGGTAATTGGAACTGTCATCATTTACTCAGCATGTTGTAGGCTATTATTACAGCAGAGATAAGAAAACCTATCATATTACAAGACAATAAGTCTTGTACCAACGTAAATCAATAGATAAAGATCCGTAATCGATCAACAGTTTAAGAGCTATTATCACCAATTATAAGAAAAAATACACTATATAGCTATTACATGCAAAAAGTGCAGCAATTTTCTGTAATTTATAGCGTTAGTAGATTGTGTGACTTTAGTTTTTATCTAAAATAGGCTTTGTCAATGTTCACGTACGTATATATTCAACAGACTTTTGCCAACTAATCAGAAACTCGCTACATCGTACCTTAACAAGCAAATACTTGTACTTAATAAAGTAAGTATAATTTTTTATTCGACTGCAAGGAAGGATTATGCTTTTCGCGCGTATTTTGTATGTGTGGATATTTGTGTGTAACAATTCTTTATTACCTCATATATTTTAAACCACAAGACGTTTCGTTAGATTTGTTTTGCCTAAGTGTGACGTTTGAAAAAAAAACAACCTGTGAGATGTCAAAAACAAGAGGAGTGAAAATGATTTTTTTTTTCAAATACTGCAATATGGGTATCAAATTAAAGGGCTCATTGTAAGCTTTTCAAAAAGGTTTAAAATGATTATGACTGTACTAAAAAAACAATTAGAAACCATTCCTTTTGTGATAAAAGTTAGTGTTACATCGGTTACATCCAAGTATTAAATAACGATTTTTTAATAGTTAGTATGTATTTGAAAACATTTACAATTACTGGTATTTTTATTTGTATATTTTAAAATAAATTCTGATAGACTGATATATCAACGCACAGCTCAAACTAGTGAACTGATTGGATTGGCCGCAGATATTTATTTTTATCCTAAATGTGGTAAATCGAGGGTTTCAATTCATCATATTACTGCTACTTTGCAAGACTTGACCAAATATTCAAATAATGGAAAATATAGATTCTCCCAATTATGTTTTTTAATGACTCTACATACACATAACGAATTGAGACAGTACTTACATGATTGTACCTGAGTGCACTATATTTTTAATCAATAAAAATATCATTACAATCTACGAAAACCCAAATAATCTTACAATTTAAAGTACCTAGCGTGCCATTCACTGTGCATGAAAGTTGGCAATTAATAGCAACAAGACAGGTGTCAATCCAGTGACAGTGATAAAAAAATCTTTTCAGTAGTGCAATGAGTGTTCCAAGCATTTAGTGGTCTTATTAGTGACACTCCACTTAAGTTCCTAAGGCGATAGTGTCTACGAACAGTGAAATAATCTGATTATTTCTTTTCTTTAAAACCATTCCACTTACCCTTTCGTATAGACAGTTGGGAGACTCTACATGCACTCAAAATTCCAATTTTTCATTAACGAAAATCAACATTCGGTTTTTAAAAATCTAGAATTCGAATCCGAGATTCTGATTTTGAAATTCAATATTATGATTCCGGGAAATGGTCGTGAATTTGAACATTCGAAATACGAAATCTTTCAATTTTAACGTACAAAATTCAAACTATGAAAGTTCAAACGAATATGAAATCGACATACAATTAATTACTCGCTTCGTTGCGATGATATGTCAATATTTAAGTTCGCGATATATTAGACAAAAACCTGCTGCTTCAAATGCTATTGTCACGTCATAATGTGTAAACCAAACGATAAATAATTCTCAGTCATACCGATGCATTGTCTTATTAATTTGTTGCGAGTTGGCGACACCTTAAGCATCGCGTGCGAGTTTTTCACTCGTATTTTATATTAAAATTTCAACTCATTATAGAACGTAAGAAGAATCGTTCGGGACTCATTTTTGCAACGTGTGAATTGTGAGAGCAAGGTATGACAGTTCCGAAGTAAGAGAGAAAGTGTTTTTAAACAAATTGAAATTTATTATCGGTGCAATGTGACGGCAAGCTTTAAATATGTAGCGAAATAAATAAGTATGACCATATTTAAAGACGTTAACAGAATTTGGAAAGTGAGAAAGTTATATTTTATTTTTGTTATATCGAAAGAAAAATGTGATTGGTTGTTTTATTCTGATTTAAGATAAAATTATTTTAAATACCTTTGAACGATTTTAAATACAACATTTAAGTACAAAGAACAATCCATAAAAATAAGGTTTATATTTCGAAGGCAAGCTTCTATAAGCTCAATTTAAAAGTTACCGTAGAATTCAACGTGCAGATGGCTCTGTTACACCGGCATTCCTTTTTTGAAAATGAGGAATTTGAATTTTCACCGCACTAAATGTTTTAAAGTGAAATTTAATGTGCTAAAGAATTCTCATATTTGCCTTAAGTGGCAAGGAATTTACTAGTGGTTAACCTATGGTCGGTGAGATAATTTAATTGGCAATGCGCAACATGTCGCGTGGGGCACGCGCATTTGTTTTTTGCTCCTATTTCTTCCATGTGTAATTTTACAAGAGAGATCACTTTGAGAGATTTAGACATATAGGTACGACTGTCAGATCGTTTGGTTACAAATATACCTATTTACTGACTATTAATGTAAAATGCTTTTAGTGAAGAAGAAGAAAAAAGGTAATCTTTATATATATATTTCTTGTGTACGTGTGTATGTCACTGAACTCCTCCTAGACGGCTGGACCGATTTTGATGATTTTTTTTGTGTGAGTTCAAGGGGATTCGAGGATGGTTTAGATTCACAATTGAACGCGATTTACAAAAAAAAAGAGTCGAGACGAAGTTCGCCGGGACATAGCTAGTATAATTTAAATTTTCATTATAACTGTCATTTGAGTATGGTCAAACTATACACAGTATTTTAAACAAAGAACGACTTTTTTGGTTAATCATAATGGTAAGACGGATTTCTCTGACTGAAATGTTTGTGTTGAAATAATTGTTGATGATATCTATCATTGTAATCGATATTTCGTCAACAAATCTGTGTGTTAATTGTAACGAGAAATCTCGAATAGTGATCAGCATCAGCTCATAATCGGCGACGTGTTCTCACTGCTACTTCTCGCTAAACTGATCATTTCAAGGAAGCTTATCTCGTGAGAGGATATTAACAACTTGGTCATAACTCGTCGCTTCAATCTTGATAAACATTTGTGTTATAACCAACAGCTAGAAATAGAAAGTTCTAAATTCAAAATTAACGTAATTTTGGCAACTTCCAAGAACACATTATACCAAAAACAAGCTATAAAATACTCACTAAACTATCCTATATTCCTTTTAAAATTAGAACGTTTACATACCTTTAACGTTCTCATTTTAAAATAAACCGTTATGAAAATTGTGTATCAAACCAAAAGTGCGTATTTTACCTTTTTATCTTTATCTAACTGTCCCGCGCAACTTCTCTGCGTAAATTTCCCCCGTTTTTGCAACATTTCTCATTGCTGCTCCACTCTTATTGGCCGTAGCGTGATGTTATATAGCCTATAGCCTTCCTCGATAAATGGGCTATCCAACAATGAAATATTTTTTTAATTTGGATCAGTAGTTCCTGAGATTACCGCGTTCAAACAAACAAACTCTTCAGCTTTAGATACACGAACTCTCAGAAAAAAATGTCGAACCAAATGCGAGCGTCGAAAGTAGCAATTAAAAGCTCCGAGTGGAGATGTGGCGTGGCGAACAAACAAACAAACAAGTGGATGTCAATTGCGCGCGGCGGACGCCTGCGAATGCGAGCCCACACAGATACTACGTGGAATTCATCGTACTTTGCAAATGGATTTAAAAATATTGTCCGTTGTGTCAAGAATTGAGTAATTGATAGAGATTTTTTTGTAGCAAGTATGTTTGAGACTCTCGTAGTCGGTTACGTACTAGAACATAGTGTTCGCTATGCAATGGCGAATCTATAGAGGACTAATGGACTGAAGTCAAAAGTGCTCTTCCGTGTATGTTAGGTATGTGTCTATTAACTTGACTGCCTCTGTGGCCTCTGTGGCGGTAAAAGTGTATCCGACTGCTACGCAAGAGGCCGTGGGTTCGATCCCCACCCAAGATAAAACTTTGTGTGATGAGCACGATGGTTTATTCTGTGTCTGGATGTAATTTATATATAATATGTATGTATTTAGAAATGTATAAGCATATTTATCAGTCTGGTTGCCATAGTACAAGCTCTGCTTAGTTTGGGATCAGATGACGTTGTGTGAGTTGTCCCAAGATATTATTATTATTTATATTATTTTAATGTTTAGCTTGATAAAAAACAACTCTTAGTGCGGTCAAACAATACCAATATTCTGGATTACTCAACGAATTGTAAAATCTCCTCATCATCCTCTCTCCAGAATAAAATCCTACTAAAAAAAAAAAAAAAAAAAAAAATAGTCTAAATTTCTACAAAAAACGATTAAGTTTAAACCAAAGTATTGTTTCAAGGCTTTTTGCAATAAAATACTGATCTGCATAGACTCTTCTGTTTTTTCTGCTTGAGTTTAATTAAAACATTTGGCATGTAGCGGTTTCTTTGAACCAACTTTTAGTAAAGCTTGAACGAAACCCAACGAAGTGTCCCGAAAGGGTTCAGTTTGAAACCAACCCTAGTCGTAACTATTTTGATGAAAGTCTAGTCGCCGAGACATAACTCAAAAAAATGTATTTTCGTTGACGTGTGTAATGACAAAAAGCGGCTGTGGTAATGTCTGAAGAATTAGTTCCGGATAGTTAGCGAGAGGAGCAATCGAGCGTGCCGGCGCCTGCGCATGGTACTGAAAACCTCTCGGTATTGTGGGTACAGTCACGAGCAACGGTACCTATTCATGGTAAAAAATCAATTGACTTACCAACAATATTTTTTTTTTTTTTTTTTTAAAAGACAAAGCCCTGTGTCACGGGGGACTTTACAAACATACAAGTCACGGACACAATTTGTGGATCACACAAAGTGGTGTCCCGTGTGGGAATCAAACCCACGACCTCTTGCGTAGCAGTCGGACACACTCCCACCGCGCCACAGAGGCATTATTGCACCAGATGTAATTGTATTTTGTCATGTTATATATTATATGTTTGTAAACTTTCGCGATTTGTACACATTATAGAATTTTATAAGCTACGGGTCTTAATCGCGTAAATATTTTATTTTAAGGCTAAATACCTTTGTTTATTTCCCGACTGTCTATCCGTGACCACGGCCGTTGCAATACGGTCGAATAGTCGGGAAATAAACAAAGGTAGCCTTAAAATAAAATATTTACGCGATTAAGACCCGTAGCCTGTAAAAAAATTCTATAATGTTATATATTTTACTAATTTATTGGATTCCATTAATGTACCTACCAATCTTTACAACAATAAATTGTTTTATTTTTTAAGATATAGCAATATGGGACAAGCAATGTGTGCACCCCTCCAGCTAAGTTCAATGGCTTGTGCTACGAGTGGGTTCACGTTGATAGAATAATGGGTAGGATTCGAACCCGCGACCTCACTGATGCTTTAGCCATTAGGCTACCGCTGCTTTGTTTAATTTGAAGTTTAATTCTTCTAGAAATACTAACTGTGATAGAAAGAAACTTTACCCTATCGGGAAAGAACTAACGGGTCTATCTATTTAGTTTTATCTTGTAAGTATATGTTCATCGACTTATTTTACTACATTAGGCATAGATAACTGGTACGAGAGTATACTAATTAGTTTTTTGACTTTTGTCTTTAATTAAATAAAAACATGATAGCGATTTTATACACTTATAGAAGAAATAATTACGGTTCCAAGACACTATAGAAAAAAACCTATAATTAATTTATATCATTAATCATATTAATTCATAAATAAATTAGAAAAAAAATATAGAAAGCTTAGCGTAACACCATAAAAGCTTTTTTAGCGAAAATTCCATATATAGCTAACATTCCTAACATGCACCTTACATGCAAGCACCACACTAGAAATAGAAAAATGTTACACCATTTATTAACGCGAAAATAAATTTCTTTAATAAGGATGTGTTCAAGAACATGTCGATAAAACACGGTCATGTTTGATATGTGCAAGTGATTAAAATAAATACTCGGGGCAGTAGTCGAGTCCGCGCCGACAGCTGCTACTCCGAGGGATAATTGAAACGACGATTTATACACCCGCCAAATTTATCGACATCCACGATTTATACTGTGAGCACGGCCTTATGCATCGGTTATTATTGTAACGTTTCATTTTTGCCTTGCTCTCAATCATTTATATATAACTCGATTCAAATAAAGATAAATCCGTGAAAGTATGAGATTTCACAATAATAAATTCATATTATTATACAGACTTAATTAAAATGTCACTTGGTAATTGTCACTTCAACGAGACAATCAGTGAAATGCAATTATTATATTAGATTAGTTGGTGTTGATAACTACTTAAATTAAATGGTTTGGTGTTATTATAACTAATCCTTATCTTATTAATGCTTGTATATTTTAAAACATGGAATAATCGAATGCTGTTTGCTCAACCGTCAAGGTATTGATAAAAATATCGATGAGGTAGAAAACGAAATCGAAACTATAATATCCAATTTGATAAGCTGATAATGTGTCTCTCCTGACATTTTATATTTACAGATAAGAATTGAGAAACAGTTGCGCAATTGTTGAGAAAAAACGACTTCAAATAATAAATTGCGCCTTTCAAATAATTGTTAAAATTATATTTATAATTAGTCATTTTTCGAAACAAATTATATAAACATGACAAAAAATTGATTTGAGAATACATTTTAAAGGCGTTTAAAAAAAACAATGTAATGAAGATAGTGTATGAGGCAGTTCTACTTCACATCTCAAAAACAATTATGGAAACCAATAAATTTAAATGTTTCGCGCCTGTGGCACTGAACCCGGTCCAATTAGAGACCGGCGGCGTCCGCACTAAATCTCACGATGCTACCACGCTACACTAATTCATACGAGCCCGCCAACGAGACTCGTAACTGTCCACAGTCGACACAAAGTTTAACAGCTTCTCGATTATCGATAACTTTGCCGCGCAACACTACCTAACGCTGCAAAAGGATAAGTTTAATTGGTGTTTGAATTGTGTATTTACTTCCACGAATATTGCTGTTGTTTCATAGCTTTTTGTTCTGTATATAACTCAGCTACACATGATTGGGTAAAGTAATTGTGGGGTACCTAAACTATCCATACTGGATACTTACTCGTAAATGAATGTGCTCCGTCAAAATCATGCTACAGCCTGCATCATAAAGTAATACCTAACAATCAACTTGCAAGTGATAAATTATATATTAAGACCGTTTTAATTTAAGTACTTTCTTCATAAGAGTGTAAAATACGTAGGTACTTATTAACTTTAAAATAAAAATGGAATGTTTATATAGGCACATGTAGGGTAGGTAAACTGAATGGGTTTTTTATTACTTAACAATACTTGATAGGCTTTTTATATAGCCAAGAAACACGGTCATTTTAAATGAAAAAAGGCACTAAAATCCATTATCTTATATCATGTAATACTCATTTGTCTTTCGGCCGGTAGAGGCGCGGGTTGCGCCGGCGCGTGCGTCGCTAGCACCTGCTCTAAGCCCCCACTAATTATTCCACCACTTATTATATGATTACGAGACTTTTTTGGTGCTTTCAATCAAATTACACCTTGGCCAAGCCACTTTGTACGAGTGAGATGTCATAAAGTTTTTTTTTTATTCCAATTATATTCCGACGGTTGCGTGCCGGTGTAAAACGAAGTATTATCAATTATTATTAATTTCGTATTATAAGTTTTATTTGGGGTCAAGAAATTGGTCTCCACAATTATGTTTAATGCATTCTTGAGTGTACATTGTCCAAAACACATTGTTTCGCCAACATTGTATAATGTAAGAAGGTAAAAACCTACTCAGCCTACTCAAGGATTAAGATAATGTATTGTCAAACATAGGACGATGACAAAGGAATTCTTTGAGTTTTAAATACATTACAATAGAAAGAGATTAACACAAAGGTTTGTCACAAACAGAAACACTTGAACCTTTTTTTCATGAATTCTTTAGAAAAGGAACAAAAAGAATGTAGCATTGCGCTAATTTCATATGAAACTGCCACCGAGATTACCTAGATGATAACGGAACGCAAGTTCTAAATTTGAATTTGTGTGAAACGTGCCCGCACAGTTTTGCACTCAAGCGCAACGATGGTGTGATACGCGGACATAAATAAATAATTAGACGGAGGAGAGAGGAAGTCGAGGGAGGAGTAAGGGGAAGAGAGGGGCGGATAGTTTTGAGATAGTATCTCCTGCAACCGCGCTTTGTGTCAAACGTCAGATGGTTATCTGGGAGATGTTTACAGATGTACTGGAGGGGTAACGGCCCGAACATCTCTCGTGGAAGCAATCAACCGTGCAACACTAATACGGTTGATAGACTGTTAGTTAATTATCCGCTTTGTTTTGTATTTATCGTTTAGTTTTTTTAGGAAGTTAAATACTTGTGGAATAGTACTTGTATTTTTTTTTATTGTGGATTATTTCAGTGCTCGTAGATCACGGTAGATGTAGGTGATAGAGTGGCAGAGCGCCAGATCTGCGATCATCTCATACTCGGCGTTTCATCGCCTAATTACAAGACGTTCACGTTGCTAACCTACACTTGTCTTATCGTACGAATTGATCTCTGCTTTAATAGGTTTTCTATTTTTATAGAGTTCACTGAGTTGACACTTTTGTGATTAATGACGACTGACTTCATCATAGAAGATAATAATTTTAAGTGTCATTTGACATAGGTACATAATTATTTTAATTTAAAAAACTAACGATCCAACTCAAAAGTTAAAATTATAAATAACAAAATAGGTAGACTTTAAATAACGGACTTTACTACAAAATTAAATGTGTATACCGCAATTCAAATATCGAAAACCTCAACATCCGGAACACGGAACATTTAAAAGAAAACAACAGTAACTGATACACGAAATCAGATAAAAATACATAGAAGTTGAAATATCGATAGTTACAAATAGTAAGCGACAAAAGGCTGCGTTACAATGACTATTGCGCATTGCGCAAATCTCGGGCCGGCCGGCGCGGGCGCAGTAATTGTTTTGTAGAAGGACACAGAATTATCGGGCCAACGATCGCGACTGACGTGCAGCTGCCATTTTAGTTCTTTTTTTAAATATCCCCATAAAACTAGTGGAAATGGATTTGACCGTTAAATTTTTTGGTATTTAAAGCTAAAGAAGAGAATGCTTCTACTGTGGTCATTCGAAATAAGAAGATTAATTTCCCTCTGTTTCCCAGATCAGCATGCAAATTATAGTTAACTACTTACAGTGATAACTACAAAGCAAGTAGATAATTGTATGCTCTTCTTATTTATTACCTAAACAAGCTTTTTTTTCTTTACAACACTTTAAAGTGAACTCAATTTAAAGCTGGGAAGTAGTAATCAAACGCAAGTTCTTTTAATATATACTTAAATAGAATTTAATTGCCCTTGCGCAGTTTCGTGAATAATTCTCACATTTTCACAAAATTTATATCCAAGACAGTAAATCAGCTGGGACCCGCTACTAAACAAAATGGGAGCTTAAGGCTCATGAATAAAAACATCCTATTTAGCGCTACACTCACCACGTCCTAAAGTGTACGAAACATCTGACCCCGCGCCGAACAAGCGATACGTAACCCTAAACGTATCAGTATCAAGAATCAAAATTACGTATAAACTTTATCGGACATAACGCTTTTCGGCAATGTAAGGTAGTTCTACGCAAACGCATTTCCGGCCGAACGCTGCCGGGAAAAAGCCATTTAAAACAAAAAAAGAAAAAAATAGTAACGTGCCGCGCGCCGCTCGGACACTTCCGGTGGGCGCCATTTTTTCTGTATTGCCAACAGATAAAATCTTTCCGGCCTACTGCGCGAACGCCCGCTTTTGTTTCTTTTATTTTATGTGATCACTTTTTGGCAAAACTATACATGTTTGTTTTAAAAAAAAGAACGTTTTCTTTTATTGAAAACTAGGCCCCGCACGATTTTATTTGATAAGAACTACTTTTGTAGCTTTATAGAATGTACGTTATTGATGTCGATTTGTTACTTCAGGAAAAAAATAGAAGAGAAAACTAAACCAAATTTAAAAAGTTTAGTATAATAAACTTGCATTGAAAATGTTAACTGGAACAATGAACAGCACAATTAGTGTTGCGAATAGCATTTGCATCGCCACAAAATTCAACGGTCGAACTTATGTAAATGGGATAGCTGTTCAATGTTGAATATTCAAATTGATGTCATTATAACATTCGGCCAAACGCGTCGACCGTTTGGCCGCTAGCCAGCCGCACCGACGAATATGTAATGTTAACGTAATGAGTAAATTAAACCTCCTTTTTTATCTCGCACGCGAGTCAAAGCCTGCCTCAACGGCCGGTGGCCATGTTCCGCGATGTTCGGCGGTTACGATGAGAATTTTAACAAGCACAACTTTCGCATGTTTACTGCGATTAACTTAGTCGCTACTACTGAAATGCAAACTTCATTTCTCAGGCGAAGTTGTAAGCCATTAATTCATAGATTACGCGTCAGAATATAAACTAAGATTTCTCTGTCGTACTTAAACCAGTCGTGATTATATATTTTTAATTTAACCACACTCTCAACAAATAAAGAGCCATCGAACAAAAAGAATGGCGTACAAATTCGTGAACTTATCTTTATCTATAAAACACATTGTATCCATAGCCTAACATTAAAATCTAATATCAGAGAAAAACGGGTGAAAAAACAGTGACTGTCAAATTCCCTCGGATGTTGGCTGAACAAAACAGCACTTTAGACGATAAAAAAAAAGAAAACTAGAAGAGCGTTCTCGATTCAAAAATTGAATTGATCGCCCCATTGTATTCCAAATGTATCATTTGAGCTGTTATTATGGTCCTCTCTCTCTAGCTCCATACAAACTGGTAATCCAATACTTTTGTATGGCAGGCACTTAACGTGCCGCTCTAGTAACGAAACGTCCAATGTGTAATAGGGTATTAATTTGTTTAGTATTTTATTAGCTTGTGTTTAAGAAGCGAAATCTTTTAGCGGGAATTTGATTTAGATTCTACACTATAACGCGCAGGATAATAGTTATTAATGCATAATTATCTCCATATTATTACCATTTATTACAAGTGCCTGAAAAATGGCATAATGAACTAACGATTGAAATGAGCAACGAAACGTTTGGAGGGCTGTACCTCCCATTTATAAGCGGTTACCGAGCAATAAATCGAAAACAATCGTCGAGTGGCGCAAAAACTTAATACCAATTCATTGGGAGCAAAAGGTTGGCCGAAAAAAATTGAATACAAACCACAAAAACCTAATCGGCTATAACACGAAGGAAGTAACGTATAAACGAGCGTGATAAATTAAATAAACAAATTTATAAAAAGTAACACGGACAGACGGATCGCTTTGTTATGGTATATTGTGGTGGGAGGGTACGGGGCTCGAACCCACGCTCCGTGCAGTAATCCTATTAACCGACCATTGTGGATGGCCAAATAAATAATTTATTTTCAATCACTTATTGATACCTACTGAGTTGTGCTCGTATCCCTGTGGGACCGTTTAATACAACGAATACTGCACAATCATGCATGATGGAAAACGTCCCATTTCACTGCCAAAATAGTTTGTAACCAAACTCGGTGAAACATTTGAGGTAAATAGTTGGCTACATTAACATAACTTCTGCACTTATATTTAACTAGCTGACACTTTTTGCAACATTTTTCATTGCTGCTCCGCTCCTATTGACCGTAGCGTGACGATATATAGCCTAAATCCTTCCTCGATAAATGGGCTATCCAACAGTAAAATAATTTTTCAATTCGGACCAGTAGTTCCTGAAATTATCGCGTTCAAACAAACAAACTCTTCAGCTTTATAATATTAGTTTAGATGTCAAATTTACAATATACATTATAAGGTAGAGTCAATGATCAAGACCAAACCGCAATTACTTCATTTGCAATATTTTCTTTTAACTAAGTACTACGTAAGTGCTGCAAATAACATGCACAATTTAAAAGACTGACAAATATTAAAAAGTTAAATACCTAATTAAAACTATAGTCTCTTTATCACGAGGCCAATCTACGTATTACTTACTAACCGTCACATGGCATTTTATATTGTAAATTTCATAAAAAAATACTCATACCTATTGCTCAGATTTTTGATAGATTTTCTTAAATTATTTATTCTCTTTTATACAACATTTTATACAACATTTAAGCCTACAATTTTGAACAATCTCAACAAAAATAAAATCCGTCAAATTCATGCGGCAATTGATTATTATAAAGCTAAATAAAAAATGGGTTCCTTCTAGAAATCAGCTTTTTTCATTTAGGTTTATATTTCAACCCAAATGAATAGCTCTACCTACTGCAATTAATGTTATAAAAGGTACACAAAACCTTGTATTCAGTTTTACAAAGATAAAATGTTAAAGTCGTAAAAACCAAAGTACTTATAAAATTTAAGAGTGCGCATTAAAACAATAAACATTTAAAACCTCAACAATTTCCCACATCAATCAAACAAAACAGTATCACAATCCAATAATATGTTTTTATCAAAAACACGAAACAAAGGCTCTACGGTCCTTAACCAGTTTAACGAGAGCTCTGTCGGCTTGTTGAACTGTATGAGGGCAATTTGAACTGTTATGGGCATTTATAGGTAACTTACACACAATAAGGACCTTCAAAGGATATATTTTGAGTAAACACACTTGAGCATTGTTTGGTTATACGCGGCCCAAACGATGTTGATCTTATACTCTTGGTTGCTTTAGGCTGGAGAAATAATATCTTTATACTTATTCGAAATGCCAATACTATGTCGTAAATATACTAGGGAGGCGAGTTAGACTATGTGATAATGTTTACGTATTCACGTTAATATTTTGGATATAAAAATATAGTCGTCTGTGCTTTCTATAATAATAAAAATACGCGGGTCAAAATTTGCATGATTTACGTTATACTAATAACTACCTACGTACGTAAAAAAGGGTACATTTTAAGGATTTTTCATAACATATTTTTACATTTAATTAAAATATTCACTGTTTACGATACTACCAATATCAAACTCATATGACTTGACAGGTTAACTTATTGAGTTTCGTTTTATAAAACAAAAATAAAAGTGCAAGGTGCATCTAGAACTTAATTCACAAACGGACAGACATGAAGACAACTTTACTATATACTTTGTAATGTAAATGACAAGGTATCATACTTTATCACACGTATTATACTGAGCAATATCGGTTTAGGAAATATGATAGGTGCTCTATCATATTTCCTAAACCGATTGATATTCACATACAACATTAACATTAAGTACCAAGATCGTTAGGTCGCACGTGGGAGGGTGACGTTAGTCGCGATGTCTCGAGTTCATTGTGATCTGAGTCGATTCTTTGTTATATGAATTGCATTTTTTGAGTGAAATCGATCACGAAGCCCGCCCCGAGGGCCGGCTAATATTATACTGTATTTATTTACACATTGTTATTTAAACTTGCTTTTAAAATCTTTATACATATGCAATCAGCTTCCGAATCCATTTTATTTGTATTGTATGTTTTTACAGGTAGACTTTAAAAATGCACTTTAAAGTGTGTATCGAAATAGAGCATAGTCAGTGTTGAGTTCTGAACCTTAATACATGGTGGAATTTGTAATTTACTCTTTATTACGAGTATGAAGTACATAGATCTATTACATAGAATGAACAACATCCATTTTTGATTATTTTTAAATTGTAATATAATATTTACATAAATTGACTAGCTTTTTTTTAGAAGATTTTGAGAACTACTTTTTGCAATAGATTGGACTGCAGATTAAATAGCAAATTTTAAAATTAAATAAATATTTTTAGTCGCCACGTAGTTCTCACGCCATAATATTTTTGAATTACTGTCGTATAAAACTATGTCATACTTCATAAGATGTTTTTTTAGGTCTGCAGTATCTAATATTGCTAAATTATTCTAGTATTTACCAGACAGTGTCATATCGCTACCTGGGTATCAATTTATGTGTCAAGAGCGAATGTCAACATTAGAATAATATCTCATAATTATTCATAAATTCGTTCCTAACATGATTTGGCTGATGTATTAGGTAGGATAAATTATTTATTGCATTGTAGATTTAGTCGCCGTATTAAACAAGAAATCTGTAGCGAATGCGTAAGTGAGCCGTGTATAAATATGTATGGAGAGGCGTGCACGGTCCTCGACAATGCTACTGGCATTCCCGTATTGTGCTTCTGTCATTATACCTTCAAACGTCTAAAGTAGCTGGCACTCCCATTCGCTCCTTTGTCGCTCCTTCCGAATAATTAGAGCAAACAACATTGTTGCTCTCGTGCTCATAGTCGGCAATAAAGTATACATTTCAATGCAAAAAATGTGGAGAGCCCTCAGTGAAGGGTCCCTTTGACAGTTAATTTTTGTCATTGTTGCGCTCCGGCGTTATAGCGTTTGTACTTTTTTTCGTGCATTGCTCTGAGTCGCGTGAGGGTTTGTTATTGTTTTCGCACCGGGGCGCTGAGAATCGTGAGAATAGTTACTTAGTGCTGCTTGACATTTAATCGCAACATCTTGTTAGATCTACAACTGGTTCTATTTTTATTAGGCTGCAGCCGGATATTGAAAACGCTACTATTGTTCAAATTGTTCGGTAACATTTAATCTTGACGATCTCTGCGCAACGTTTTCTTTTAATTTTGCCACTGTCTACCGTTGCTTTATATAATAAGGTTAATTGAATAACGTTACAATATAAGCAGACAATTACTTTTTGAAACTAAAATGCAAATATTTTTACTGCTTCCTAGATGTTTATTTTAGGTGTATTTCGTGGAATCAAAACGATTCTAGCTAAAGCGGCTTCTTTTAATTAAATATGCACATATTTATAAAGTATTCAGTTAGAATAAAAAGTTAAAAAACTAAGCTATTATCGTGAATATTACTAGAGCGTACGTATCTACAATATTTTATATCCGTAATAATTTATTATACACTGTTTCGCACTCGATAGAATAAAAACGTGATAAACCATACCACATAGAGCCTAAGATAGTGTTACTACACATATGTGGATTGTACGCCAAGAAATATGCAGTATAATCCAATTGCCATTTATCTATGAATATCGATTCCTAAAAATCGAACCCTATAAAAACCTATACATAAATTAATCACGTTTATCAGTTCCAAACCTAGTGTTGTTTAACCGTTTAGCGATGGTATCGACATCGTAATTCATTCGAGACAATCGTATTCGGTTTTATGACGCATTAGCCGGGGCCCCAACCCTCTGGTTATCTGTCACCAAGATACCGTCAACTCGTCCTGAGGGAGTCGATCGCTGGGGACCGAGATTAACTGGGAGGTTAGATATTTCTTCTTTATTAGTGTCATTTTATAAATGGCTATTTGGTTTTTAATTTGAATTTGGAATTGGTTATTTTATCTATGCTGTAAGAATTTGAACTCGCAGTACATCTGTTGATAAATTTATTGGTTTCAAGCCAAGAATAATGTACTCTATGTAAGTATGTGATTCTTTAAATAGACTTTGTCTAGCAGCGTATAGATTTTTGATAGAGAGAGTCGACACTCCTTACTCCTTATATATTCTGGTAAACAAGAACCCGGACGATTCTCTCTACTTTCTTTACAACTTTTATTTGTTTTTGCAAACATTTAAATCACACACAAAGTAGGTATTCCAATACATTAAAGCACTATGTGCAGAATTCACATTTCGACCCATCGAAATAGGGTTAACTTTTGCAAGCAAACCTTGCTCTTAATCAGCCTTATTCCTGTCATACTCCAGAGCTTCCGTTCAGAGAGAGAGAGTACGGACTTAAAGTGATCACGCGAGCCTATAAGTACGGAATTGACGGATGTCACAAGTCTTCTAATTTTTGGTTTTAGAACGTGCCGATGTTCACAAGATGGCGTTTCTTCAACGTTTTAGTTCTGAACTTAATCTAAATACTTACATTATGTAGTTTGTAGTAGAGTCCGCAGGCGTTGCACACTGGTTCTCCGTTCTGGTTGCGTCTCCACAATGTCGTGGTTGTGGTCTTGCAGTTCGCACACGAGGTTCCTGCCCGTCTCGCTGCACTTTGTAGCGACTGTTGACAATACACCTTGGTTATTTTAATGTCATTGACCTTTTAATCTGTCTGTCAAACAAAACAATAATGAACAAGGACTTGATGTTTCATAGATTTCATTATCGTTAAAGATAAAGAAACAAAAAATCGAACTGCATAATTTAAAGAGTGGTATAGTGTAACTTTTCAAAATATAATATGAACAGCGATACCGTGTTTAGATAAACAAAACACCGAGAGCGGGTACACAAGAAAAGCTTCATACGATCACTCTCGAGTAACTTAGGAAATCTCGGACCACTCAGTTCTGAACATGTTCCAAGATTGTCTGTGAACGATGTCTATGTTTTCTTCCTAATGTTTTCCAATTGTTTCTTCTGTTCGTCTCGTGGGTTAATATCAAAATTAATTAATTTTCTATGTACATACATAATATGAAGCATCACCATCTAAGTTCTCTGTGTTTGAGGTATTCTTTATTTAAATTAAGTACTTGAATATTAAAACTTTAATATACATCAGTCTATTTTTTTTTAATTATTACAAAAAACATAAAATATAATATAGTAGTAGTAGATACTTAATAATTGAATAAAAACATGTTGTATAAACTCTATTTATCAAACTTTTTGCTTGTTCAAGTAATTGCATTTGCATTTAATTGTAGACATTGGCAAGAATACTTATTTTATTATTTAAAGCTATATTTATAAGGCAAGTGTGCAATAAAATTAGTTCTACAAATATTACACTACCCTACATAAGTAAATATATAATAATATGTATTACATGTTGAATGGGAAAACAGAATGATGTCGGAATAACGATTAGCAATTATTAGCTGCCGCACATACAAATTATACAATTAGCATTAGCACACCGTAATTGCGCATTCCTGGCGGTAATATAAACTTTTCAACTATTTAAACGGCCAAAATTGACTACTTTTATGAAATGTATATTCAGTCACATAAGTGACTTAAGAAAATCAATACTTTTAAAATCACCAAAGTTCCAAAACTAATAAAACAAACCGCGCTGTTTAAACTTTTTTTATATTAAATGGAGACTAATTTGTTCTAATCTAAATTTTGGTAGAAGATATTTATGGCGAGTTGGTTTAAATATTAATGATTGCAAATGTTGTTACTTAGGAACATACGTTAAAAATAATCATTATTTATAATACAGGAAAAGTTTTGTCACAAAACGAGGTTACTCACAAAAACGAATATTCGAAAATCGAATCGAAAAAGCGAGGTAGCAATCGACGAGCTCTTTTACACACCTGCCCATTACTACCCGTCAATCAAACAAAAAAATATCCACGACATGCGGTGGCCGTTTTGTACAGTCCACAAAAGTGCCTCACTCAATTAAAAATGCATTCGTCCTACAGAAATAAAAAGAGACGGCGCAATCCAACTCATAATAAATCCATTAATTTGTCATGTTATTCATCTAATAAAAAGTATTGAGGTCGTAAAACTGAGAGGTGAACTATTCAGGACACCGGCTGCGGTATTCTCGGTAACTAGAATCGAATACTACCAAAGATTATCGTGACCGTACCGCCGTATTGTCCGATTTAATATCGTAAGTGACTGTGTCGGTCTCGGGCAACGGTGAGTACACTCAAGCACACAAGCATTACAGCTATAATAACTTTAATTTAACACTTCTGTATTTATTAAGTCATACGGGAATATAACAGAGACGAGTCAAGTCTTTCCAGATCTTGTTCTTGGTTACACAGCATTTTACGGACTAAATAGTCATCGTGAAATATTAAAAGCTATTTTTATAGGCAGGTATAGATGTGAATTGTACATAAATAGATTGTTGAACTATTGATTCAAAATCTAAGCCTACTTAATCTCAAATGGGGCAATCATTCAATAAGCATTCATTCGTAATGCTCACTATCTTGCCTAATGCGTTGCAACTTTGATAATTTTACAATAATTGCCTTGATAACAATTAACACAGTTTTGATTTTATGATACCATTATCTTTTCGTTGACCTTCTCCGAAGTTATATTTAATCATGTAGCGAACTGATTTATAAATCGTGTACTTTTTGGCCAGCGTGTTGTAATTGATAATGACGTTATCTCCTTACATATTTATTAGATACCTACATACTTACATAACAACATTGTACTAATTGTACGCTTTATTTTAACTCGAACAACATTTTTTTAAATATACTTTTATTCCTCATTATGTTTTAGGTGGTCACTAATACAAAATACATCAATACTAATATTATAAAGCTGCAGAGTTTGTTTGTTTGTTTGAACGCAGTAATCTCAGGAACTACTGATACGAACATAAAAATTCTATCACTGTTGGATAGCCTATTTATCGAGGAAGGCTATAGGCTATATAACATCACGCTACGACCAATAGGAGCGGAGCAGCAATGAGAAATGTTGCAAAAACGGGGAAAATTTACGCATACGAAGTTGCGCGGATCAGCTAGTTTAGTTTATAAAGAGAACTATGTACAAAGAATAAGTGTCTCTTTAAAAGTACCTACATATATCAGAAAATTCACAGTATGCGAATCCGCCTTGGAATAAAAACACAATGAAATAAAATGTACCCGTTTGTACTCGCCTGTACTGCTGCATATCGGAATACCTAAATATTAAATGGTTTGCGTCAATATTCGCCGCGTCATGGCAGCTCCTTTGTGCTCAATAAGATTAGAGCTGGCCATATTAGCCGGGCCTATAACACACACTTTTTCTTCCTATTGGCCAAGATGACTCGATGGACTTGACGTTCTTTTGTGACATATGAGCTGCGGACTTTTTGTTTGTATACTTTTTTACTCTGTTATTGTGGTATAATGTACCCACTTATTAAATGAATTTAAAATAAAAGGAATAAATGCCAGTATTAAATGTAAGTAGAAATAGTTTCAATTTATATTTACTTGTAAGCTGCATAACAAATTTTGATACCTTCGATTAAGCATTTTACCATTTAAATGCAACAAGGAGATAGACAATATTTTTTTTGTAAGTATAGATAAAGTACCATTTTAGTTTAATTTAGTGTAAATAACTCAGACCATAGACTCTTGGCAAAGCAAAACTATTTTAATAATTATAAAAGTATTTCATATTCGAACGGTGCGCATATTCGCTTAATATTAGAATTAACTACACTAGTTTACAACTCAATTACCCGAATCCGATTATATAATCGGGAGATAAGGGTTCTCATCAAGTTATAACAGTTTGTGCATCATGCATGGTCCCCTGGGAGGGAGTTAAAACTAAATCAGAGGGGTTCACTGCCTAAGCCGATTACTAAAGTCACTTCACCCCTCACTTCCACCCCTGGGTGGTTTTATTTCCGTGGAAAAACGGCTGTTTACTCGTAATTTTATGGACGAATTACTTTCTCTCCTCAAACGCTGAAATGGCTGGAAAAGTCGTAAATTTTACGAGACGGATTATTTTTTATTTGGGTCATTTTTTATTGGCGCCGCGGACCTTGCCAGTGAAACGGATTTGGATGACCTACAGTGATATAAAATGTTTATTATGTTTAACAAACATATAACATTATAATGGAATAAAGATAAGAATTATCGAAAATTGAATTTCGAGTTACAGATAAAGAACATTTAGATTCATCGTTAACGGTTGGATTTCTTTATTAATAAAATATTTTATTAAAAATTGGCCCTACACTTAATTAAATTTATATACTAACCTTATTTCAAAGTAAAAAAAATAATACGATGTCTTATAAGCCCTAGGTTTTACCCATATACATTTTCTAAAGAGACCACGAATTTAAGTTAGGGCTGAAATGAAAAAACTAATGTGTCTAGACCTACGTATCACTCTCCAATCCATAAACGATTAAACAAATGAGGTCTGTTAAAAATTATGCCAATTCATTGCAGTATGATTGGGTAAAATAAACATAAAATTGGCTTATAGCAACAAATACACTATCACATTTAAAACACTACCAAATTAAGACAAAAATAGTTTACAACTGTCAACTCACAGCGTAGTTAGGGCAAAAATAAAAGAACCTTTACATACAAGCCTTAATTAATCATGTCTGTTTACATAAATTAAAAAAAAAACCGGAGCGGCTGAATAAAACATCAAGAATTCAAAGTATGTGAACACTTGTCCTCAGAGAGGTTTATTAATTGTTAAACCCATTTCACTGTCAACGACATACCACTCGGATCGATATCTCACATACACGCCAAAAAAATACCAAACAAACGCCGACAAAGATAAAAACGTACACAAACAATCCACTACATATTGTTTGTGATAGGTACTTTAATTTTCAGTGTAGTGTAAAGGAGGATGCGCTGTGACAATCTGGACCGCCATTGTGATTGTGATACGAACAATAAGATCGCTTTTGTGTGTTTAACAAAACAAATAATACCATTTTGAGGCATGATGACCGTATCAAGTGGACACGCGGCATGCCTGTACTTTCTTGTAGTCAAAATGCTTGATAATAATGTTTTCAGTCAACGATAAATTTATATTTTTTTATAATAAACCTACAAAAAATCAGTGTTGTCATTGCAAATTCATAAATGGCTGAAGAAAAGCTAGTAGAGAGGATACAATCGGTATTGTCGTTTTTCACCTACACTCTATATTTAAGAGCTAGAAGTTAAAAGTATAATATTCATAAAACACTTTTACACAATATTATAGAAGTATAATGAAGAGTATAATGAAGAGCAAGTTGTACAATTTTCTCGTAATATCAGCATACCTACATAGAGTTACAATCGGATTACAAACAAACAAAAACATTCAATGAGTACTCTTACGATTAGAAAGTAATTAAAACACATTCAGTAAACATCCTCATTATGTTACTGAACCATTGAATACTGATTTAATTATCAAGACACATCAACCGCATTAATCCCGCGTCACTTCACACTAAGTCACTAATTCAATAAACCACCCACATTAAAAACATATTTCTATAAACCCGCGCCCCCGGCTGATCCAATCAGCGTTATCTCCCTCGTCCCTACTGCAAACACCTCCTAATCAAATCAAATCACAGCCTCTGTCTTTACCTAATCTATCTACCTATCTATGCTACAACGTAAAATTATATTACAAAAAGGGATACCTACGTCCCCTCATATATTTGCCAACACAAGCAAAATTTATCCAGCCCGGAAGCAGCCCTCCTACAGTACATAGGTACCTACACGATTTCGTAGCCGGAAAACACAAAGCTATGCGCCACATACACACATAGACGCGACGCAGTCACACCGCACGCACACACACCCGCCTATCAGCATATCTACACCATCTAGATCCCACTATGAGAACCCCCAAGGGGGAGGCAATCCATTTACCAGGCTCGACCGCGCACTGAAAATTTCCTCTTATCCATATAAAGTTAGAGATGACAATCGCGCGGCAAAAGCCATGTTTTTAAAGGTTTACACGGCCCCTAGCAGTGAAAGCGCGGAATCGATGTAGCCTTTACCCCTCGCCCCACGCCAGTTTTTCCGGCGCTCCGTCCTTATCTGACCGGAGCGATTAGATAAAGAGAGATAGAGCGTGAAAATAAAGATTTTCATCGTGTTCACTCACACCAGTATAGTTTCAGCTGTGAGTATAATGTAAATGTAATAGCGGTCTCGTTGTGTGTACCGTATTCACATACGTACGTGGGTACGTATAGACGGAAGGGCTCTCGGAATAGAGCGCGGGTCGACACAACTTTGATGTTCTGTGTTGATTCTTTTGAAGGCTCTATCCTACTTTATTTATTCACATACTTTTTGCTCCTGTGATCTATGTATACGTTATCAAATTGATATTAATATGTATTGAATACACCGACTAGAGATCCACAGGAAAAACTGTTAGTATCATGCCTTTTATATAATAAGCGTATTAAAAATGTAAGCGGTATAATGTCAGCATTTTTTGCTTGCGTACATTGTGTGTATAAGCTATAAAGTAATTTAGTGTTTGTCGATCGTGTCTCGGTGGAAGTTTATCACGTCGTCGGTCGGTGGGTGCCAGCGAGCATCGTCGAAGCGCTCATAAAAATAAAAGTGGTACTCGTAATTTTTTAAATTTTCACACGAAGATGCAGCGTCGCGCCGCCCCCTCCCCGCACCGCCCCTGCCTCCCATTGGCCGTATCCGCGGAAGCCATGTTGGGAAATTCGCTTAACGATTTATTTGTGTGCGGATCGTAGCGTCGACCGGCCGCATACTCGATTGCCGTGTTACGGCCAGAAATAGGACGCGCGTGTAACTCATTCAAGACCTATAATTGTCGCGGCCGACGTCTATGCAAATGGGGGCTTCACGGAAATATTTATTGGAAAGGCGGGCGGTATTGTCCGTTCTATCGTTCATGGACCGTCGAATTTTATAAGTCCGTTAGGATAACAAAGCGTGGCGGTTGCCCAATAGGAGCTATCGGACGATAGCGATCGACGCTCGCTCGGATTGACACATCAAACCGCCAGTCGCTCGTTAGAGATTACCATCGAAATACATTCGCCTCGTAATCGACACGCCGACGTTACGGTGCCGCCTCAGTGATGCTGCCAAATACCTCTCTAGCTCCTTATTGACACAATAGAAACATCCTAGTTTGGATAATAAGTATTATATTTCTTAATAGACAACTTCATGAATATAATGACGGGTACACGCCAATGTTAAAGACATGATATTCTAGACAATTTAAAGGGTAGTGTAAGATGTAATAATTAGCTAATTTTGACGTTGATCTATAGCCGTTAAGATACTAGATATAGATACTAAACAGTTATACGGCTTTTTTTAACATTAGTTAAACCATAACGTTAAAATGCACTTTATTTTGGATAACTTACGCCGCTGCGGAATGAGAAGTTGGCAGTAGTTATAATATGAGTTAAGTCAATGTTGGCCAGAGAATATTATCTATTAACAGATGTTACAGAAAAATTTGAAAAGACTAATAGTCTGCCGTCGATACGAGAGACGAAACGAGGTTTATATGTGAACTCTTTTGCTTGAACTCTTCAAGCAAAAGAGTTTACATACAAAACTCGTTTTCTACAATACTAATACTATAAAGCTGAAGAGTTTGTTTGTTTGAACACAATAATCTCAGGAACTGGTTTGAATTAAAAAATCTTTCAGTGTTGAATAGTCCATTTATCGAGGATAGTCCAGATGTTTCTTTGTAGTTTTTATCGATCACTGTATACTTTAAGTGACTGTACAGTGGTACAACATGATTAAGTGAGCTTAATTTATGGAAAAATAATCTATTTTTTTTTTCTAGCTTTATCTTACTGCTATTATAATTATATGCGAAAGTTTAAATGGATAGCTGTTTGTTATTCAATCACGTGAAAACAGCTGAACGGACTAAAATGAAATTTAGCACAAAGAAAGATTATAATCTGGGCTACTTACTTACTAGCACGGGAAATGTACGATTCCCGGGAAATTAGTTGTTGCCCACGAACAAAGTTGCGGGGAACAACTAGCCTAGTGTTAAAAACTCGACTTAGTCTCTCTGTCTGTCCGTCCGTGTATTTCTATTTATGTTTTTTACCTGTGAAAACCACTTAGCACTTACATTTTTTTAAAACTATAACAACATTCAGGTTAGAAGAAAAAAATGTTAACAAATAGTACGATAATGTTCAAAATTGTAATAAATTATTATTTACTTTCCTTGCATCACTGCTTCTCTGTCTCGAAATATTAGTTTTAAAAGGCGATGAACATAAACCTGCGTTATTCAGCTTGAATTAATATCATGTTCTTTCTATCGAAGCAAGTTTCAAGTAATTAAATACAATTATTGTAAAACATGTTGTAAATTTCAATGTTTCAATCTTTTTAACATATTCCTTTCATAGTTTTTTTTAAAACCGTACGAACTCTATTTATTTCAAACTACGTAATAGTGTTGATATACTTTCGCTATTTGTATTTATTACAGGTTGATTTGTAATATAATAATAACCTCCCACTTGTGGCTTTCTTGCATTACCTACCCTAAAAAACGTTTCGACCGAATTAAAACGGCCGTAGTCTCAGTCACTGTCTACCCGTAAACATGGCCGTTGCTCGTATTTGGTCGAAACTTCGGGCAGTAAAAAATTCTTAATTTTCTGTAATATCACGAGGTTAATACCCGTAATATATAACATTTAATAATACATAACAGTATTCATATTCATTTAACTTGATTTCAATTTGCGATTTTCAACATTCATGCCTTACTTCTTGGATCGTACCTTAAATAGACTATAAATGTGCGCAGGCGCTTCAAAGATCACTGATTTCAAAACGAAGGCGTGAACGCACATCGTGTATGTCACTGGGAAGGTCTAATCTTAACTCTTAACATTATAATACACTAGCATACATATAATTTAATGTTAAGCAGACAAATAAAATTTATTAGCTGTGCTAAGAACAATACAACTGATAAACATCTAACTCATGTAATTTGAAGTATATTCTAGTACAAATTAGATGCGTGTGTGAGTGTGTGTGAATGTATTTGTGTTCAGTGTTATGGAGTATTTTGAAGACGGCTTTTTAGTGCAGACCGCAAGCTATAAAGGTAATTAACAAATCTGTCCCATCAGAAAGTGTCGAGATTTTTGTCGTAGTGGTCGAGTGGTAGGTCTAATGCGCTTATTACACTACACTAAATTAAGGACCCTAAACCCTTAAAAAGAGATGTATAATAAGAGTTAGGGCCCTAGTTCTCTAACAAATTTTAAAGCCACCTCGATTTAGGACCCTGAAACCACCAGAAATATATACCTGTCTGGTTGCCTTAGTACATGGGCATACTAATAACTATGTAGGTTTGGTCACGTGTCATTTGTCAAAAAAAACTTGCTACAAACTATGTACATATAGTTGCAGTTTAAAATTAACTAGCGGCCCGCTCCGGCTTCGCACGGGTAAAAAATATATGGATGTTATTATACATATAAACCTTCCTCTTCAATCACTCTCATCTATTAAAAAACCGCATCAAAATCCGTTGCGTAGTTTTAAAGATTTAAACATACATACTTAAAGCGTACTTAAAGCCTTACTGCGATCGCCAACCCGCTCGCCAAGCGTGGCGATTATGGCAATTACCCCCAGGATCTACATACTAGTAGGTTCTACTGGGGAGACCCGTGCCCAGCAGTGGGCCATCATATGGGTTGATATGTAAACATACATAGGGATATAGGGACAGAGAAAGCGACTTTGTGTAGTGTAGTGTGAAGTATATCTAGTTGAATATTTTTACCAGCTCTTTAACTACAAAAAGCGTTACTTTTCTTTCCCTATTACCATATTTTACATAGAATAGAATAAGACAAAACTTTCAATAGCTGAATCACTGCTTTTAATCATTTGTGAATGAGGCGGTTATAGTTCACGTTTATTAAAAGCATGGCTTAAGTATAATGCGATGTTGTAAGCCAGAGGCAAGGTTGCGAACTACTAATCGCCGGGTCGTGAGTTCGAATCCGCTCGGAGCATACTATTGTGATGAGGCGCCCTGGCACACTTACTTGGCTAAATTACTTAATATAAATAGGCAGCTTGATGAATTATTACGTTATGCAATAATACTCGTAGCAGTGTTTGTAATAATAGTATTTAAACGTAAAACACTGAGAGTAGATAGAAGAAAAGTGTAAAGGCGGCTGTACACTATGGGCCAAGGTATTGGGCCAATGCGCCAACCTGTAAACACCAAACCGGCTATATTCGGACCCACTGTTGGTACCAACTACCAACATACCGCCAAGTAGACTTCTATACGTTGGCCCAATACGCAATACCTTGGCCCAATGTGTCGGCCGTAATAGTACTTCGCTCGAGCAACGTACACATCATTCACGGACGTTCGGAGCACGAACACGGAATCTCGAAACACCTTCATAACAAAGTGGTCTGAACGTAGCAAAAACGCTAATCGAATGGAACGACAACCGAATAGAATGACGTCATTGCGCGTGCAAGATTCGCAATTTTGCACGCGCAACGTAGTCATTCCGACGTCAGTTGTTCTGTAACCGTGCTCTCGCATTTTTGTATGAAGCTTTCCTTCTGTATCTACCTACTAGTGATTTCGTGGTCGAAGCGTTAAAACAGTTGGTCTATGTCAGTCTGTAGGTTTATAACTCCCATTTTTCTCAAAACTTTCCGTCTTTCCTATAAAAAGGTCCATTAGACTAAACAGCTGCTATAATTCAACAACAGAGCTCCAGTAGCCACTAACTTTCATATCCAGTCCCTATTAATCATAAATAATTAATTAATTAAACCGTAGAAGTAGACACGCGTATTTACATAATCTAATAATTCATAAAGACAAGTGCACACGTTGTTTCGAGGTGTTACTTAGCAAACGGCAGGTGTAAAGTATAACGCTACAATATAAATTCAAGCTTCTAAATTTCACAAACAAGCCGTCAATGCTGCTAAATTACAAAGTAGGCTAGGAATTATGTCCCGGAGGCGACTAAACGCTGATAATCCTACCTCGGAACGCTTCTTATAACGTATGAATTTGCATTGAATGGCAAAGGACACTGCGGGCGTTTTCAAAAGTCAGACACACGGAATACCGTGCAACCGTGTGTCAGCTTCCGAGAGCACACTATACCTCATCTCTAAACTCTGTGCTTCTTACACGGATTGTTGGAAAACTAGTTTGGAATGTATTTAACCGAATGTAGGCTTCACGACTGTTCGGTCTTTGATTTACCTTAACACAAACACTTTGAAATGACGTATTTAATTCATATTTGTTGAATGTAAATGTAGTGAATATTTTAGCAAATCTTTACGTATTACAACATAAAATGAGATTAATAGGAAAATAGGTAAGTTGTTTTGTTACAGGGAAGATAATTGATAATGTGTGCGCTGATTACAAAACTCCCGATACGTGAGGTTAAAAATTGATTATCTTCGAAACCGCTGAACGAATTTTCTATATACAAAACTATGAACCATATCGATTAAAATAGCTTTCTATAAAAATAAACTGCATCAAAATTTATCCATTCGTTTGGGCGTGACAATGGCATAGATAGACACATAGATACACAGGTTAAACATAAACACTCCTATTTTTGCGTCGAGGTTTAAAAGAGGTTGAATTTTAACAAAGTAATTGTGTTAGCGAACAATTCTTTAAAAATACTTTTACCATGCATGAGTGTGTTCTTTTTTAACGTGTAGATAATGATACAATTATATGACAGGTCGATTGCTCGTAGCAAATTAATCAAGCAAAACAGGTGCACAAAACTGAGCAAGTGAGCGAGTGCCTCAGGTTGTATCGTAAAGCTGCGCCAGTGGAAGTCGTAAATACGATGGCAGCTGCCTCTTACCGAACCCCTTAATGTACAGGTCTGCCTTCATGTTGATTTGACATTTGTATAGACAATAAACGCACTATTTGAAAATGTGCAAAGTAATTTCAATTCGTTCCATTTATTACTTCAAATGAATGAGAACAAAATACGAAGAGTTTAAAACAAAGGTATTTTAAGGCGTTCCAAGGATTGAATCGTACAGTTTATCTGATTTAACACTTTATGCTAAGGGTTGTTCAGATAAAACACACGCTAGATGTATCGAACGCACGAAGCACGCAGCTCGGCGCATTGCGCAGGAGTGCGAACGATAGTCTGCCGGGTCGCCGGGTCAGTTCGCACAGTTTAGCACCGCGTCATATTTATAATTACGGCAGGCGGGTACATGCGCGCTAGGCACTCTCCCGCGCTGCGCCCGCGTCGATAAATCAAAATTTTAAATCACCGGTGGGCGTACCGAACCGCTCGGCCAGCGCCGAATAAAATGAATTAAAAATAAAATAAAGCGAGGGGGCCGTGCGCGTCCTGAGAAAATTTAAAGATATTTCGCTTTAGTTTTTTTAATTAATACCTTGTTAAAATTTAATATTGAGGGCTCATGCGTTATTACAATGGGTGTGCGCGAGATTTTAAACTCGCTTTCGGTAACTTATTGAAGCTGTACAGGACCGTTTAATTGGATCATTTTTTAACGAGAAATGATAACATTCGATCACCTATAAGACGAGATCATTACGTTGGTTATTCTCGCAAATATTTCACGAGACTTTGTATGAGGTAGTTACATCCTGATAAGTGGATACCTACAAAAGATTTGTGAGCGTTTCACGGCGTAAGGCTTCTAGTGTACGGGAGGCCTTTTGACTCTTTGTAATCGGTTCTCACAGTTGGAATGTGAACATTAGACTCCGTCACGTATAACATGTGAGACGATCAAAGTAGACAAGCATTAAACATGGTCCCACACTGTTACGGTCGAGTCAAATTTTAGCTGTTTAATTTGAAAACGTTTCTTAACTTGATATGTAGTTTTATTTTAATAAGTTTATACAGCATAAACTAATAAGAATAGTAGTATACGGCTTGTATCAACAACTTTAATAGAATGTGGCGGAGTAAGAAGCATCCATATAGGTACTTAGAAAGTTTGACATACATAATAAGTAGTCTACTGTAGCGAGTTGCGGGAATGAAACCTATATACTTCAGAATTAAAAAATATCATAGTTGAGCTTTTGAATGGAAACTGACTATTGTTTCCATAACACGTACGTAATGCATTTTGAAGCGTAGTGATCCCATTTTTAATTAGATTTTTTACACTAACATTTGTATCATACTGAACAAACAAGTAAATAAAATAGGAAATCAGATTTAAGTACTTCTATAACATCAAAAGACAATCTTTAGATATTAGATATATTTCTGGACTTAATCGCGTGAATTATTTAAAGGTACGAACCTTTCGACCCGTGACCACGATCGGTGCAATTCGATCGAACCATCGGGTAAATAAAAGGTTCGTTCCTTTAAATAATTCACGCGATTAAGTCCCGAACTATATCTAATATGTATAAAAATCGCGAAAGTTTAAAAACAATAATCTTTAGATACTTTAGAATAACGACGTATGTGTAAACATTTCAAAATGTTATTCATAGGGTTTGCAAATTTAGCCCGGTATTCGAAACTCTTTTCTCGATAATCGGTAACTAAACTAATTTAAGCCCGTATCAACAACAAACTAATCATTCTACGGCACGTTAACCTTCGGGTCAAGGGTTTCCACGTGAGCTGAGCTGTCGGTCGGTAGTTGGCAGCCGACTCACTCTTGACAGCAGCTCATACTGACATAATGTTGACGAGTGCTTTTTAATAATTCCCCTTGTACAGCCGCTGCGTAATGAGTGACCACTGACCAGCTATAGTTTACTTTTTCTTATTTTGAATTTCGAATATAGATGTAGTGTTGTTTTTTATTTTTACTATTTTTTTTATTTGTGGCCAATGTTCATATGCGTTTGCCGTGTAGTCGAGTAAAATTAACTGCAGCGCAAATTTAAGTGTCTGTAAAACCGGTTAATATATAATTATTAACCGGTTTTACAGATAGAGAGAGAGAGAGAGAGAGAGAGAGAGTATTGGATAGTGTAAAGATAGTAAACTCTTTTATACAGTAATTAAAATGAAACTAACTTGTAAATACTTTCTGTTTTAAATGTAATAATTATTTCTTAACAAAAGATACAAACGCGTTCAAAATTTACAAAAAAAAACCTAGATAAAAAAGGAAGTTTATGAAAGAAATAATAAAAAATATTTTAGTGTCTATTTTTTATCCTGTAAATTAACCATCATTTGTCAAGAGCCATCCCTAATGGGTTGTTTTTTAATAAAAACAAATGTAGAATAAACGGAATAGCATAATTTACTAAACGGCACAAAGTTACAAACTTATAATAACGTTTATAAACACATTCATATTCAATTTATTGATCAGTAAACCATAGTTTATGTAAATGTTTTAAACCTTGCTATGTTCTATTGTGTAATAAATATGATTAATGTACAGGATTTGCAATATTGTCTAGAACATCTGAGCATTTGAATGCATATTATAATTATTATTCTATCTAAGTTTAAGGCAGTCTGCTTGGATACCTTTGCTTAATTTTTTTTCACAAATATAGTCGCAGTATACAGCTGATTTAGTAATCTACATTGTAAAAGTTACAACTTACAAGGGCAGGTGGGTGCCCTGTAGGTCGCCCAAGGTGGATGGCATTTGGTTTATCGCTCCCATTTAACGCGATTAATAAAATTGAATAACAGTGACGACTTGAAATATCCTTAGGCACTTATTTTATTAACAGATGAATTCAATTCGACTTTGTAGCATAATATGAATAGTTGACACTCATAGAAATGTTCGCTTATATACCTGCGACTGTACTTTGTTCTGTATCAGTAATATCACTTAGATCGCTTCTATTTATAAAAGCACTATTTGCATCAACACGCAAAAGTAATATAACTTTCTGTTATTACTATGGCAATAGGCTTTTTTCATAAGTAGACAAGAAAAACCAAAAGACTAATTAGTAAATGAAACTAGCACTAACGATTAATTCCTTATTAAAATTTGTGTTAAATAGGATTTATTATCATTAATCATATCATAAAAAGAAGTGATTTGACTAGAAATAATAGTGACGTCATTTTAAAGAGCTGTTGTTTTGACTAGTTGGGAACTAGTCCATTAAACCTATGTAAATCCAAATATATATTACTAGCTGACCCGCGCAACTTCGTCTGCGTAAATTTTCTCGGTGATTGCACCATTTTTTATTGCTGCTCCGCTCCTATTGGTCGTAGCATATTATGTAGCCAAAATATTTTAAATAAACAATCAAACTCCTTAGCTTTACAATATTAGTATAGATTAAATGTGACTCTGTCTGTGACGCTATTACGCCTAAACTGCTGAACTGATTTAGATATAAAGTTAGTTTAAATCCCAGGTAAATACATAGGATAGTTTTAGCGAAATCCAAGAGCGGATTTTATTCTGGGGGGAGAGGGGGCACAGGAAGCAAATAGATAAAGAACGTCAATACAATACAAGAAATTCAGTATACAAAACAATCGTCTATAAGGGCACATAACCCAGCCAATGTATATATTCTATGCAATATAATCTGTACAAATCACTACAGTTTACTATGTTTAGATTATAAAAAAGGCCTACCTAAACAACAAGACTCCGTAAGTTATCTAATAATCCGCCAGCACGATATATAAATCATTGTTCTTGTACATTGTCGTGAGTGGAAGCCATAAGGAGCATTGGCATTTATCAAAGTAACAATGTAAAGACTAATAGAGCAACAATTAATACAACCAACAGAACAATTCATTACTCATGAACTTAATTATAAAGTTATAAAATTCATTAGACAATTCACTTACGTGAAGGCAATTAAAAAAGGTACTCGTGTCAGAGGTGGTTCTTATTATAAAAAATAATTAAAGCAACCTCCGCGTGCCCTAAATGACCGTGAAATGACATTCGCGTAACATAATGTTAATTCTTTTTCTAAAAAATGAACACATTTTCAGTTTTTTGCCCGCAACACGTGAGCAGTGCGCCGAGCAAATTCCTCACTATCCAATTAATGAACTAAACATTAGTCTCTTTTACTCCAACATTTTTTCTCAATCGATGTCGTTGTTCATACGATCGCATGCATTCTATTCATAAAATTTTATGCTGTGCAAATGGTAGAATATATCAATTTTAATTAAACAATAATTGCGATTGTATTATTTATTTGACGCACGCTTATTGGCGGTTTATTGCCATATTAAATTCTTTAGATTCATCGGAATGTATCATGAATTCAGATGGTAGTACAAAAAGGATGCACAAATTAAAAGTATAGAAACAGGACAAAGGGCCGGTATGTTCGATTGGTAAACAAGGGTGGCCCGTTTCAGTTAACAATACGGATTAATTATCGGCCGAAATCGACGACTCAAATATACCTGTCACGAGTGTAGAACGTCGCGGTCCAATTTATATGGACTCTGAACAATGGTAAAAGCGGTAAACACAATGGAATCGGGTGCAAAATGAGCAAAAGTGGAGCGCGCCTGCGACGAAAGACTTCATGCTGGTACACACGTGGATACCATAATATTACTAATAAGTATGCAGCAATCCATTTATTTTGATAGATTCTGTTTTCATCACGTATAATATTACATTTATAATTTTTATTCAAGCATTATAAGACGATGTTTTGTCAGTCGTTTAAGCCGATACTTAAGGCTAATGATATTGCTATTAAAACAATTGCTCTCTTGTATGTGGAGAGTATGTAAATCGGCAGGGTTGAAATACATGCGAACTGTGCGGCGCACGCGCGGCCTGTGACGCGCGGACCACCAAGCTGCGACAGCCCTTGATTCACTGACGTCTAACTTAGGGCTGGCAATTTATAGTTCTACATTTTAAAACAAACAGTAATAAAATATAGACTCTGTCATAATTCTGCAGTATTTAATTTTAATATAAATTAATATTTACTTCACTACTTCGTAAATTATTACCCTTAAGTGTTCTACCACATAATTCATGCACTGGAAATAATAATGAAACTATAAAATTAATAAAAGCTATAGCCTCCTGGTGTTCTTTATTTCATTGACAGATATAATTTATCGATAATATTATAATTAATTTTAACATATTCTCCCTGTCTTATGCATGTTACTTTGACATCTGTCACAGAACTCAAGCTATAATTTACGAACTACAATATTAAGTTATGCAATTTACAGCGCTAGGTACGTACCTACTCGTAGTACCTATACTTCATGTCATAATATTTCAACTAGAATAAACTATTGTTTACTTTGACTTTTTTTATTGAGTTTTCGATCAGGTTGCACCGGCCGTGGTTACAAGCGGACTACTGCAGCCATCAGGATCTCACTTTTAAAAATGTGAGGTTGCTTGTAACCACGGCCCGTGCTACCTGGTCGAAACGTCAAGTAATTTAAAGGTAAATAATGTAATGTATAATTCCGTTAATGCCCGTGGTTTATATTTTTATAAACGTGTAACGTGAACGTGTTAATGTTAGTGTAACAAGCAATGGCGTTACGAAAGTGGTAGAGTCAACCCTGTGTGAGCGGCGTGGCGGCAGCGACAAGCGTAGCATTGTTAGGCGGAGGCCGCCCTCAGCCCTGAATAAATACATTCATATTGCCACTCTAAATATCTGCGATCGATGCTCCGTACGCTTCTCAAATGCCGACGCAACACAAAAAAACAGTCATCCATTAAACACATCGCATTATAATCTTTTTATTTGTTGCTGAATTCATTACACCTTGTTCAGTTCAGGGAGTTCCCATCGTCACTTATAAATCACATTAAAAACCCAATCGATTATATTTAAGTTAATAATGGTAGCCAATGGTTGCAATTATCCACATTAAATTACGCCAGCTGTAGGTGTTTATCAACGATTTAGATCGTTAACACTAACAACTTATTCTATCGACCTCCCGCGTTTAATCGCGCAAAATCTACCGCATCGCTTCACATTCGGCGCGCCAAAATGTGCAGAAAATGGAAAAAACATGGCGCTAAACCGCGAATCCCTATGTATTTAAACGCCGAATTCGAGATTCCGATTCTCAAAAAAGCGCCCAGCGTTCGGTCATTTAAATTTTTCCAAAACGTGAACACAATGGAACAGATTCAGAAAGTTTATTATTTCTTGTTTTATTTTTAATTTTAAATATAAAAAAGGTATTCGGTTCGGCAAGGGCTGTCACATCATTCCAGCGCTGCTAAGTGACGCCGGACGCACGTCAGTCCCCTGGATGTGTTTTATTTTCATACGAATCGGACTGACTCGACTTGTTTTTTGTTATCATAGTTGTTGTTACCAAGTCTCTTACCTAATACGAATATTTTTAGTCCATTTCAACAGCACATCTCGAATAACAGTAGCATATTTAGCAATTTAGCATGCGCATTTTTTAATAAACGTTACTCTCTATCTATACTACTATTATAAAGAGGTAACGTTTGTGAGTGTGTGAGGTGGTAGGGGGTAATCTCTGGATCTACTGAACCGATTTTGAAAATTCCATTACCAATAGAAAGCCACGTTATTTGTGAGGCCTATATCATCACGTTACGACAATAGGAGCAGAGCATCAATGAAAAATGTTGCAACAAAAACAGGGGGAAATTACGCAAACGAAGTTGCGCGGGTCAGTTAGTGGTCAATATAATAACCTCTACAAGTGACATTATAGCACTAAGAGTACAAAAAGCAAGTTAAATAGTAACAAAACTAATAACATTGCTATTACAAAGTTCATTAGAAAGGTAATTGTACTAGACCAGACACAGCATCACATTAAGACCATAAAGGCGAGAGCTCACAGGAGACACGCCGCGTCTTGAGCGATTGACGTGCGGCCACATGACGCTAAAAGGTCTATTGTATACGAAACGCTCGTTACATCGCCGCCCGACCGGTCTTTAACACGCTCGGACAATGATCACTCTATACATAGTAGCCGTTCATCTTCTTCGATAAAACATAGCTTATATTAGAAGCATTAGTTGCACGCAGCGTTTTAATGATATCGAAATATAATACGTTTAGAAGCTGTGACACGTGACAGCAATACTAAACAATTGTAACTTAGGTTCAATTATTTGTAAATTGGTAGTATAAAAATAGCAACATTTCAAAAACTGTCAAAGTTAATAACAGAGTAGGTGATATAACACAATTATGCTAAACCAAAGCTCGTTAAACAATTCACGTGGGTAAATACTGTCACAGCCAATAAGGCTATCGCATCGCGATGCGTGATCTTACATCGCGGATAATATCGGATTGCGTCAATTACGCGATCCACCGCGATCGCGCGATACATACAAATGTATTGTATGCAACGACCTTTATTTAGCAGACGAGTGGAAGCTTGTAAAACCGCTTTACAATACGAATCATAAAATAAAAGGTACACAATCGCAATAATAGTTACCTTTTTGTGTTCTATTCTGAAACAATGTTGAGAGAAATATTGAGTTTACTATTGCATGATCATAGTGTATCAATCATCTTAAAGAAAATCCGTTAGCTTTTCTTACTGATTAAACCGGACGTATACTGTGTTATGCATAATTATAACAAACTGAAGATTGATCTTTAAAGCAAACTCATTTCATAAAATCAAAAACCTGTGTCGCTACCGGAGACCTAGAATTAAGTTTTATAGTTTGAGCATGCGCTCGTAAAGTACACTAGAATTTTCACCTATCTTTGATGTAGTAGGTATATCAAATAGAATATCATATCGATTCGAAAAATATTGATGTCCATTTACTAGACATTCAATTTTCAAACCCTTTAAAGTAGTTGACTTTACACGTTTTCCGTAAATTTAAACAAACATAGTAAGGGGCAAGGTTTTATCCTTCATCTACGAATAGGTATTCAAATATAACTGTCACCAATAGGAAAGCGGGAGCAAACTATCAGATTCTAATTTGACCGTGCGGGCGTCTCGTTTGTTCCATTTAGCGGAGCAGTAGCAAGTACTCGTATCGAGACACGGAAGTGACCGGGGAGGCAAGTAGGTCCTAGAGGCTTGTACACGGCTCGCGTGGGACGACATTACAACGTTGACAAAACACTCGCCTTTACCCGGTATTAACGATTCGTGAATACGGCTAAATTGGATACGCGATTCGAGATTATAATGAACATGAATCTGTATTCGATTTTTTTAATGGTTGTTTAGTATTGTTAGTAACGTACCTAATCGGTTATCCCTATTCTTCTTAAGTTAGTTTTTAATTACTAGCAGTGTGTAGCACATCGTAAACGCTAATTAGTAAAGTAATAGTATAAAGCTGAAGAGTTTGTTTGTTTGACCGCTGTAATCTCAGGAACTATCGATAGCTCAATTATCTAGGAAGGCTATAGGCTACATAACATCACGCTATGACCAATAGGAGCAGAGCAGCAATGAGAAATGTTCCAAAAACGCGGAAAATTTACGCAAAACGAAGTTGCGCTAGTTTGATATACTCGTAAGTAGGTACTTTAATCCGCAGCGTTTGAGGGTGTTACGTTAAATTCTTTGATTATTAAGTACCTACATTATTTTATTCGCAGTTGTCTATAAGGCATAGTCTCCTGTCTCAATTCAGACTAAACTAGTAAAATTAATAAGCTGATGATATGATCACTATTAGGTAATAGTGATAGGTGATGTTTTTCAATTTTATTTTTTCATTACTTTTTTATTTTTTTTTATTTCGTGTTATTTGGAGCAAAATATGAATATTTAAATAAGGAACTTATTAAATATGGTCATAAAATAGTGTTGGCATTGTCCGGGCGTCGCGTCATTAGTCAGAGAGACACCGCGGACGCACCCAACAATTTGACCAAGGCGCGCACTCCCTGAACGCGCAGTAAATTGCAGGTTGCCACCTCGCACCGCAGCACCGCTACTTTTATTTATTTGTATTTATAAAGCATTCGAATTCTAATTATATTGGCGGTGAGCGTAAACTGTGATTCGAGTAATGCTTTTTGGAACAGTTGGTGCTGGCGAGCGCTGACGGGTTAATGACAGGCTACGCTTCCTGCTATGTTAATAGTGTGGAGGAAGTCAATACCGCATCGCATTATTTATTAGATCGAGTTTTGGTTTTGTTTTCTTGGTGTTCGTTCGGTAGCCAAGCACTTTACTCGTCTGTCAGTCTGCGCGAGGCTTAGTAAAGATTATAACGTAATACGGTTGTTTGCTTGTCTGTGATGCCATTCAAACGGTTGCTTAATGCATTTAATTGATGTGCTACTACAAAAACTTAGTGATGAATTTTTGACATTCAAGAGTATTAATTTTTTGGTCATTAATTACTAATGATTTAAGCACTTGTTCGCGAGCACGGTTTGTTATTTATATTTAAGATTAGCTGTGCCTGCGACTTCGTTCGCGTGAAGTTGTACTGATGCTCTCTCCCTATAAACGTTAGCGTGATGATAAAGAGTAGCCTAAGTTACTCCTTATATCCTTAGCTGTCTGACAGTGAAAGTACCGTCAAAATCCATCCAGCCGTCTCGGAGATTAGCCGGAATAAACAGACAAACCGGAAAAAATAAAATTGTATTTTTGTTATAATTACCTACCTCTACCTACCATATATGCATTTAGTAAACAAACAGACATTTCATATTTTTTTTTTATAAATTACATATACAATTTAGAAATTTAAAGATTGGAGTTATAGGGCCTTAATTGCCAATCATTTTAGAAGCATAGATTGCCATAATGCTGTATAGAATCATCCTACAACATCCAGTAACATTAAACCGTTTCTAACCAAAGTTCTTATTAAACCTATAGAAGTGTTGATTGCATATGATGTTGCGAAGATGATTACTCCGTTTTGCCCGCGCCATGCAATTTGAGGCTTTAAATCATTGGTGACGTTCGGCGTCTGCGCAACGGCTACCGATAAATAACAGCGCAGGTCTGCGCGAACCCGCGCGAAACGATTAGTGTAACAAGAGAATCATTCATTTTTAACCGCAATACCTTTAATAAAGCTATTACGCTACTGTACATTAATAATGCCGAATGTCAAACTTTAAATATAAAGTATACTTGGATAGACGATTTTATTATAAAGACCTATCTAAACTAGTCTAAAGCTCTGAAGTGGTATTAGTTAGCCTGCAGCTATGAAACTGGACTAGATAACAGAATAGGAAAAATATAGTCGTAGCTTATTTTATATCTCTATATTATACGGTCAATTAGTTTTAAACTAGTGTACCTAATAAAGAATACTAAGTTATAAATAGGTGATTATTTATAAAAACAGCTCATTAAACTCAAAAACAATTTCCTATAACAATCGCGTAATGTGAATTGCGTAATTACAACAACAGTTCGATTAAGAATTCCATTATTTCATAATTAAATACAAATAGGTACTTAATGTACTGATGTGTATTCTATCAATTAGAAGTGTAAGTACAAGATCCTAGTTACGGGCTTATGGAATTGCGTAGCTCCCATAGAATATACGTATCAGCCGAGTAATCGATTCTCCCCGCTTCGCCGCGTGAAATCGGGCGCGCGCTCTCATTTACAATCGGTCGCCATTTACTCTACCGCCTGATTCGATTACACAAACCCTTATTCTATAAATCGATACCGGTTGAATATGGTGTTAGACACGCTAATGAAAATTTGTCGATTTTTGTTGAATGACAGCGTATACATTTGTGAATAGTTTCGTTTTTTTGGAACGTAGTTCCTTATCGCGCGATATGATTTGTTTGTGGCTGAGGCTAGACTAAAAAAAGCGTTACATTTTAACATGAATCAAAAATCTATTATTTGGGAATATGTGAAGCTGGAATAAGGAGGTTGTGTTATAGGTATGTATAGGTTGTTTGTATTTTTATAAAAAGTTGTATAGTTCGTTTTACTTATGTCAAACCGGCTGTGTGTAATATATATATATATGTGTGTGTGTGTGTGTGTGTGTGTGTGAAAAATCTTAATTAGAAATAGGATTTTTTTTTAAATGTTACATTTCTTCGAGCTTTTTTAAATATTCGGAAGGTAGTTAATAGGTACAAACACAACAAGGATATTGTAAAAGGAACTAAGTTTTAACCGGGTGTCCATAACATGCCTCTCTCTTTTTTTTATTTGTACTAAATGCTGTTTAATTGTCAATTTTTGACTTGGCTGTAAAATCTAATACATACATAAAAATCTCGTGTCACAGCGTGTATGGACGAACTCCTCCGGAACGACTCGACTGATTTTATTGATTTATTCCATAAGTATTTTGGTAGGTATGAGAATAGGCGTGAAAGTGCTTTTTGTTATTTTTTTTAACGCGATTTAGTATTTTTGTATGAATTGCAAATACGGGAAAAATTGACGCCGACGAAGTTGCGAGGGTCAGCCGTCAGCAGTACCTACCTAAATAATTTTTAACCATTTATTTTTTGTGTAGGTATGTACTTAATATTATTTTCAATATGATGTATCTGAAATTTCGAATAGAGAATGGGGTGTCTTTTCAAAGTCTATTTGAAAGGCGATTTGATTTTGTCATACCTAGGTTATTGTGTGAATATGTAAATCTACGGTCGAAACACGATGTAAGATCCGCATTCACGGCAGAACAGATGCATAAGAAGTGACGCAAAACAAATAGATTAATTCAGCACGAAAAGGATGTGGTTCAAAAGACGTCAGTTAATAAAAACGCTAAGTATATTTTGACAAGAAATGGGCATGTTTCGCTTTACACTCCATCATAGGAATTTATGGCCTCCCACAATGCCCGTTTCCTTGTTATTAATAATATCAACATTAATTGTGTCCCCAATATCCTGACAATAAATGTCATGGCCACTGGCGCCTAGGACAGGTACAAAACTATAAAAATACGAACACCAAAACCTTCAATCCCCACACAATGAACGAAGTCAGGTTAACAAAAAAAAAATTAAAATTTATAACACCCTGGCCACCGGTATAAAAATCCTGAGAATAGTAATTTTTCTTACAAAATTTAGTGATATGTCAAACATGTTCGACGTAGCAAATAAAAATGTACGAAGCTTTAAAAAAAAACAAAGTCGAGTCTTTGGGTTATTGCTAAAACAAGGGAAGGTTACCATATCAATCAAGGCGTTGACAAAAGTGTATTTTTTTCCTCGTACACAGGCCGTGGGATGAAAAAAGGGTCCGTGTTTATGGAAATGCAATAAAAGAGAAGCGAGCGTTGCGCAGGCGACTCTACCCCTGCGTAGCTTCACTCGCACCTTTAAATTTATTTTATACTTAATTTTAAATAGATAGTTAGGTACTATAATTTTAATTACTCACTTGGTGGTTTCCAATTCAGTGAGTTCTGAATATTCAATTAATTTTTAGTCGAGGTCAACCACTTACTCATCATTCGGTTGAGGAGTTCTAACGACAACCGCTTTTTGAAAAACTAAAACTATTGTAGCTGTTTTAGAAGAAAATTATAAAATATAATTTTGTAACCTTTCGATTGCTCTCCAAGACCGTCATATGTCAACTTTTGAAGCTATCGCCGTCAAAATTAACTTTACAGAACGCAGAATCAAACTTCGACCCATCATCTCCCCAACAATTGTGCCACTCATACACGCAGACAGGTAGATTCGAGCGCGAGAAGTAAGAATGTTAGTACGATCACCCCCCGCTGCGCTTTAGTCCCGTATGTCACTCACTGCACCAGACGTCAGCCAACATTTTTTGCATCAACTTACTAAATATTTTGGTATTCATCACGTCATTATTAACCAAAAAAGTATGCAGGTGAATGACTAAGACATCATGTATGTTTCTTAATAGCCAGCTTTATTAATTGAATTAAAAAAAAAAGCCCGACACGACTATAACCTCCAAAGAATTAATTTAAATCTAGAACGATACCTATTAGTATTTTTTTTAATTCTTTTTACAAATAATAGGCTGCATTTATGTATGCACGAGGTAGCCTAACAAAAGCCAATTCGCTGTACGCTTATAACATACACCACACAAAACTGTCTTATTTAGTATACAAAATGTCAACCCTAACATAGAAACTATATCCATTAAGTCGTTCCGTCTTAAGCTTCTGTGAAAAATATAATATGTTAATTAACAACAGATCTAATTGAATTTAGGTTACTTGAAGTGACGTAATCGAATCTTGCAACTTAATATCTATCATTAGAATTAGTGTTAGCTGTCATGGCGTCATTTTAATTAAAGTAGCATATAACAAACCGTATGTTTTATGTCTGTGAGCATTATGATATGAATCTTAAACTGCATTATTTATTCAACAGGCCGTTATAATTTCGATAGAAAACAATAACACAAATCAACATGACTGTGAAAGGTTGTTGGTAATTCTTTCGAAGAAATAAATGTTGCGAAATTATTATTATCAACAACACTAAACTCAATACTATTCTGAAATTTTATTGGGTACGGGTCTTAATCGCGTGGATATTTTAAAGTTAAACAAAATACCTTTGAATTTTTTAACATTTGAAATACATTTTTGAATTAATTACAACGAATAAAAAGAAAAATGTATTTCCTTTCCAAAAATGTATTTCACCTGGTTATTCTTGAAGAAGCCTTAATTTGTAATTCTTATATATTTTTTTTTATTTCGCAGTTTTCCTATGGCTTGGGCCACACATTCGTCCACAATTTATTCGACGGCTCGCGGTGATCGATGACCGCCGAGACTTGTCCGGCCACTGAGACAACGCTACAACGGTCACTACCGTTCCTAATGCTCCAAAATATTTTACCACAATATAAATTGGATGATTTTCTTTTTAACTAATTAATTTGTATTTTCATTGTATTAATTTACTACTATCTAAATGATAAAGATATTAATTTTGTTAACAAAGTGTTTTACAGCCAATCGGCATTAAATTTTGAAATAGGTATCAGGAAATACATAATAAACGTTCAAAGCAAGAAAATACTAGTATTTCTAACATTTTAAAATAAGCCAGTAGTACGAGAATAATCTCGAATTTTCGACTAATATAGGGAAACAATGAAACAGTCGCAGCACTATAAATTATTCGTAATTTATGACATCATAGCGATTAATAGATCAGGCAGACAGTGTGGGACCAATTCCTGCCTCCACATTTAAGGCAACAGAATTCTCATTGTAATAGTTTATTTGGCACTACATCCACCCGTGAATGCCAAATAGGAACAGTTCTATGACATTTGTGGCTGTTGTTTAACATTTAAGTATGTAGTACATGTATTGTTACCTTATTATGTATTCATGGTACAAATGTTGAGCAATAAAAATTAATTGAAGTGCCTATATAATTTTAGTTTCATTTATTTTTAAATACAATTAAAGATAGGAGTAATTGGACTGCCTTGTTTATTTAATTGTGTAAAGTTTTACTTCACTTGCAAATCCGTTTTATTCTATGTATTCTGTGGTCCTGTATAGCGGGGCACTTTACAAATATACAAATTACGGACACAACTTACACCCAGCCTTGGAACAACAAATTAGAGATCGAACAAAGTGGTGTCCCATGGGAATCAAACCCACGACCTCTTTTGTAGCAGTCGGACACACTTCCACCGAGGCAGTTATATTTTAATCCCCGACAAAGTCAAACAAGACGAATAGATGCATCGATATTTGTCACGCAAAAACTGAGACGCTATTTTATACTCTATGTTGATTTTTCTAACGCGTTTATAGTATTAAACACTTACCTTTATAGTGGATAGCGTGTTCACTTTAATCGACCAGCCATATTGAAATATTTCCCGATCGTTAACTTCACCGAGAATAATAATGGAAATTATTTTTTGCTTATAATTAAGATAGAAAAATAATATAATGTAGTATATGTAAAATTACATACATAATTATTATAATAAGAGGTTTTCACCAGCAGGAAAACTTATCTGAGAAATTGGACGAGAAATGTCCGAGAGATTTATTAGTACAATAAATAATCTGCGGATTGTAGTCAGCTCGATCAGTGTAAAATGGGAACTACTATGTTTGCTATAAAGATTTTTATATTTTAATTAGTATTGACCTGTTTTAAAGTAGATTTAGTAATTTACTTTTCTTATCCTTGTGTAATTATTTCGACTAATTTAGTAAATACAATGGTCCATATCAATAAAATCACTGGGTACTGCATACTGTGTACTAAATATAACTTGATGATTTTTAAAAGTTGGGACTTTTTTTTCACAGTTGACGATTTCAAACATTCTATGACTTAACTTTATGATATTTAGCATACTACAGTATAATCTATATATAGAAAGGCGCTTTAGAAGTCAATTAACTAAAAATTACACATTTCTCACTACATCAAATCGCTGCAACATAAACTAGAGATTTTACAAACGAGAAATTTATAAAACCTACTCGTAATGGCATGTTCTAAAATGTTCTAATTTATTATATGTTACAAAGTAAATAAATGTTTGTAGGCGAGTACTCTACAAGAAACAATTCAAAAGAAAGTGTGTCCGTCACGGTCAGTAGTTTAGATATAACACTATTATGTTATAAAACAGTATAGACCTACAACGCGTACGGAAATCTCGCCACTCTATAATAATACACATCTACATAATCTTACTAATTTTGTGATATTGCCTTTTATATGAATTTATTACATACTATCTCGGCATCGTTGGTTGTTGAACATATCAATTTGACCTACCGACGATGTTTTAGTTATGATTATTCTACTAATATTATTCGTGTATGGATGAAAATGGTTTTTGTACCTATGTGATCTATGGAACCACAAACCGATATTTTTTTTAATTGGTATAAAACGCGTAAAACGCTAGAGTTTATTATTGCTTCGAAAAATTTAAAAGGACAAGAAACGACTTCTAAACTTTATGTGGATGAATCTTTATTTGTCGAAAGCTATAGCCTTATTGTAACAAAAAGAAAACCATTGACTACAATTCTTCTATTTGCTAGAAGCATGAGAAAATATCAAAAGAGGTGCTATACCATTCTACCAAACAGTATAAATAAATCCGTGAAACATAATCCATAACAAAACAAAGGTTGTGTCCACACTCGTGTCCACTTAAACACGTCGGCTCCCGGTCCAGCGTGCAATATATCGCACCGTGCTGCCCATGCGCAAGTACCACAACACGTAGCACTTTATTGTGCGCAATCGCAGGCTTTACTGCCGCGGTTAACATGAAAGTGGTACCCGTTATGAACTAGAATAAGTGTGATTAGTATGTTATATGAATGGAGTGAGGTAATGCTTAGGAATAAATCATGTAGACCCTATATTATGATACAGACGTGGCTGTCGCCTAAGAATGTCAACTTTACTTCTCGTCGTTTAAGGTAACTTTTTGATTGTATGAAGTTGAATTAAAATTTCTAGTGATAGGATTATCTTTCAAGAGTATTAGTAGTTATCATAAATAAGTTAAATGATTACGATAAAAAATATTTTTAGGTAATTTTTTGTTGATTTTTAATATTGTCACTTACATCATTTTGGCACAATTTTAAAATAATTGAAATAGCAATTGCTTGCTTGATAAGTCTCGCATCTTCTTTAAATAGTTCAGATTCGTATAGCACGAGCAAATAAAAGCTTTTATTAACAGTAGAGTCTACTTATATTTCTGTCAGCTCCCGGCCGCACAAATGTACGGCGTATATCGCTCATAATGTATGACAACTCCTGCGCAGCTTTATTGCCAAGAAGTTAGGGTGAAGTTACACTTGTCACTAAAAAGTATAGAATCATATATAAAGTTAAAAGTTGTCCACATGGGTTTCTTTACTAAAATAAGTAATTGTTCTATAGCATAGGTTGTGTGTTTTGATATAAATATGATTATGAAAATATACAGAAGTTTATTATTTTATTTGCATCAAAATCGAAACTCATCACATAAAAATTCAAAGCCAATCCATACTAATATTTTAAAATTAAAAGGAACTCTGTCTGTCTGTTACCTTTTCAACATTAAACCACTGAACTTTTGAGATAGTTTGAGTCTCGGGGAAAGACATAGAAGCTTTCGCGAAAGCTAGTATGACAGTAAAAACGTCTTTTAAAATTAAATTTCAATATTTCTGTTGGTATATCAAGTGGCACTATAAAACACTACATAGTGAAAGTGTAAACGCTTTCCTATACTACTGACAGAGACAGGTGCACGTACGCCTATAATTTTATTTTATATTTACTTTTTATTGTTTATTTTCATGGGCTAACAATGACTGCCAACTTTACTGGTATATTATTTTTGATTTTATTTTTTATTTTCTATAATTATTCAACGGACGGTTATTTTGATTGAAATGTTTGATTTGGCAACTAAAAGCAGTTTGGATGGAAGACTAAAATGGCGAGTTTTCGTTATTTTCTACTGTAAAAAAAAGTGTGTTCCTGTTTTCAAATTTTGCAGCTTTCATAAAATTGTAAAGTAAAAATTTTAATTGTACATATTAATTATAAATGTATGTTAGTTGGGATTTTGAGAATAACTTAGAACTTTTTGGTGATAATTCAGTATAAGATTAGGATATGGATAAAAATAGTATTTGTGACAATTAAAAATATATTGAGACAATGTGGTAAGGAGCCGTATCTATTAATATTAACCTCCAAAATTTTTATGAATAAATAACAGAAAAATAATTTTCCACTTCGATGCCAGTAATTCCTGAGATTACCGCGTTCAAAAAAACAAACTCTTCACTTAATAATATTAGTGTAGATGATCTATTCTGAAATTTAAACTATATTACCTACCCTACTGTAAAGTTTCATATTTCGTACATAGTTTTTTGCGTCAAAGAGCAACACCATTCTCTCAAATTTTATAATTATTTTGATATACAAGTAAATGCCTATCAGTATAAAATTGCTTCAAATCTGCTTAGCAGTTTATGCACGAAACAGTAAGAAACATTCATCCATCCATTCTCAAAAACATTCACCTTTCGCTGATATCAACTATTTAATCCAAAAGGTAATACGACTAAAGTGAATCACATTACGATAAAGCTATAAAACTAAATTATTAATTTAATCGCTTAAACAGCTCCATACAATTCCACATGTGTTGCCATTGCCATTATTGTTTCAACTTATTTCATTAATTAATTTGTGAAATATAGCCTCAGATTATGCAAACGCTAATATTTCTGTAATGTAACACAATTGTTTTAATACAAGGTTATCCATTATGTTAAGAAAAAAATAATTTATTTTGTCCACACATTTTAGTACTTATTGTATCAATGTTCCCACTTCATTTTCTAATTTATGTCAAGTGCAAGTAACTGGGCTAGTACAATTATTATGAATTGAAATTATTGTTTTAATTCATTGTTTTGTTGCAGTGAACATTAAATGTATTGTCCAATTAGTTAGAACAAGGTCGTTGTTTCTTAACGTAGTTAATTGCGGACACTTACAGTGTAACAATTTAGTTCTAATTAATTATGAAGCCATATTTGCAGATTGATGTTTGAATTTAATTATCGAATGTAAATTAATATTTGTAGAAATTAGTCTTGGTAGTATTAGTTTTGTTAGGCCAGTGATTAGATATATACATTTGTATTCGTACATCCGGTACATTTAACGTCACTCAAGTGCCCGATCAACAAACAGTAAAAATCAGTAGAGAGGTCATCGATAGTTTCCAAACAAACAGATTCAATGCAATCCTCTCATTTTCATAATCAAAAGCTACATAGTTATCCCCATTTAGCAGTGGTTAGCAGTACAGTAACATCGTAAAACGAACGCTATCTTGATCCCTAAATAACGTTATTAGAGCCATTGTGCCATCTGACAATTAAACACAAGCCTCAGTATTGGCCAACGAACGCCCTTACATCGAGAGATGCAAGCTTTGTCTACAATTTCCCACAACGAAAATAAAAGTGAGAATTCAATCTTTCCCGTAAAGCATTAACGGTATCTTTCTACAGTACAGTGAATCTAAATATTAAAACCGCGTTACCGGCATCCGGGTTTAAGAACCATGACTTGCTCGAGTACATACACGTAACTTTACAAAATGGCTCCTATTATACTATTGTGGAAAACAAAAAAACGTTACTTTGACTCACTTTATCAATTTAACTAATCGTTAAACAGAAACGTTATTTACGCATGTGGCCCGCAGCCATATCGCCGTTCGTTGCAATGAAATCATAACACAGGGTATTACGTAATTTGGCCAACAAAAGGCAAATATTCCGAGCCATTCCGCTAGTTTATGTCTGCGAGACGGGTATTAAGGTAAATTGTAGGTACAATTGCGCGCACGGGCCACTCGTTAGGGGACCGGGCTGACGTGACACCGCCCGGCAGTATGTCGCATTGTTTCAGTTTTATGCGTACCGACCTTAGATTAAATGTTAACTCGGAGATTTATGGCGGTCATGCAGAGGCTAGTGTAGTGGACGGTGAGGTCTTTCGTCGAAACGTTCAACTTTCATAAGAGCCCAATTTGTGGGAGCGGTTAATGCGGTGTCGTGCACGGACGTGCATGCTCCGCCTTTTTATTGCTGCCCCTTAACTGTAAACAACACCCATTCTCGCTGAGATTGTCTCGGTATGCTATTTGTAGATGAAGAATTTTATCTCGAGAACACATGAATTGTAAAAAGGTTCACTGTGAGTAACAAAGCGCCCAAATACTAATAAAAGACGGTAGTTTGATGTGATCTACGCTCGTAAATAAGAATCGCTTTCGTTGTGAATGTACGACTGTATTACTCGGAAAAATGGCGGATTTAAATATAAAGCGGTATAATTAGCAAGTACATAATACGTGGCACGATAATCTAATTATTATGATGGCCCGATAATTCATGTACATACATTAGATTCAAACAGGATTGATTGAGATTAACGAATCGAATCGGACGAGCAACAAATGCCTAGAAACTAATTAAGTCGTGATATATGTACTGAGATGGAAGTTCCTGTGTTGTTAAAGCATCGTAAAGTTGTAAGTACCTAAATAATACCAAGTTGAAGTTAAAAACTTGTCTAGATAAACCGATTTACACCTTTAGTATAACACATTAAGTAGTTACATTAACCTTTTGTCTCTTGAGTAAAAATATTTTGGAAAATTGTTTCCCAACAGGTAGAGCTCATTTTTAGTTGCTTTTTTTTTGACATTTTTAAAAAATTGTGAATTCATCACAAAATATATTCACACTCAATTTGTGAATTTGAAAATTGAGCTTAGATCCTATGATACCTTTTGAAAAAACTAGGACAGTGTATCTTTAAAATCGTGTTATCTAGACAAGTGTAAAACAAAAATTGGTCGGATTCTTACACTCACCAATCTTCGCTTGGGCTTGATCAGAGGTCTGTTTTGTCCATTCATCTTGTAGTAAAGTCCGCAGGCGTTACAGAGGTAGTGCCCGGTACCGTCACGTCGCCACAGTGGCGTGCTGGTCGCCCCGCAGTTGACGCACTCTCGACCCTCTGTCATTTGAAAAAAAAAAACAATTAAAAAAAAGACTAAAGAAGTATGCCGTACAGTGTGAATCAAAATAAGTATTTGCTTGGAAATAGTAGGGTTGATAGTTTAAAAAATGCATTATTAAATTACGATTTGATATTTAAATCTGTAGTTTAATCTATGGAATTTTCTAATAAGAGTTTTTTTGCAGCATAATTATTAAAGTATTTTAAACAAAAATAAATAGCTTTCATTGTTGAAATAAAGGGTGTTAAGAACAAAACTAAATACAAAGCACAGTACAGAAAAACAAAAACAAAATTATGCGAAGTAAATGAACAATTGTACAAAAACTGAATACTGTAGCATTGTATGGAAGGGACGAATTTACCTGTCTCCTGGCAGGCTGGGAAAGATGACAGAAAATCACATTCAGAAACATTACAAATAGAATTTCACTAACAAAGCATGCTAATACCAAGCACTTACATAAACTACATCATCCTTCAAACAAGTTTATCTCCACATCAACTTAATTGCAATTACTACGAAAAAATAGTAAAATATTCAATTAACTAGGGAAAGCGCGACGAGTTTCACTTTGAAGAAAAAATATCAAGATTTTTTACACGCAAAGGAAAACTAAGAGAAAGTAACTGGCATCTGATCGCTTGATGGACGTGTGCGAAACACCCTTAAATGTAATTAACTTGTTTATATATTTAAAATAAATTGTAAAAGAAAATTCTTTAGACTATTTCACAAGTACATAGAGACTAAATGAGGATGGTTTTGATAGCGGAGTCTTTGATATGAATATTTTGACCTAAAGGAAATTTTCCTTCACGACATTTTCGCTTTCCAGTCTTCTCCGTACTGTTCGTATTTCTCTTTCATACACGCAAACACTAGGCTATTTTAAACACTAAGTAATAAAATTATCAATAAGTATGTAAATTAGTCTGCAACTACAAAAGCGAGTTGCTACAAAAATAAATAGTTGTTGCAAAAACATTGGTGAGCGTCTAGCAACAAACAGAGCGGAACCAGAGCTATAAAGTATTACCCAGCACATGCTAATTTTCGTTGTATGTAATTGTACGTATGTACGTCTAAAACAATTTCGTACGCAAGCGATCGCACCTCATCCATGAACTGTTGAATTGCAAATCTTAATAAACCAAAAAAGAAAAACGTTTAATCGAATATGAAAACGGACACCTAATTCATCAAAACTACTCAAGCGATGAAAAGTATCAAGTAAATAAAATTCTGAATTAGTAATTCACTCATGCAATAAGTCGAACAACATGCAATATTTAACCCCAGGATGAGCCGTCCTCCGGGAAAGTGTAAATACGCTTTAATAAATATCACAATAAGCAATTTGAACAAAGTGCTTACATGGTTAGTGAGAGGATGTGTTCACATATGGGATGCGCGTGCGCCGCCCACAATCTTACTCTAAACTCGATTATACGATCGATGATTTACCGAGATCGAATTTAAAAGCTCGTTACACCTTCGCATCCTCTCGAGCAGCATTCGATAACACTAACTACTATCAGTGTGAGAATATCTGCGGACGCGTGACAAACTCCGGCACGCACGCCGTTGTGTGTTCGGTTGTTTGTATAGAACAGGTTTGTAACCTCTGATCATATCGATCGGATGTGTATCAATAGGTATCGTAATAATTATGTATCTAGATCTGATTATCCGAATCCCCAGACGCACTAGGCCGGCGCGCTGAATAAATAACGATACGTCCCGGTATTACGGGGAAGGTGAAAGTACTCGATTATCAGATAGAAAAAATATGTTAAACGAACCGAAAATGTTTTACGAGCTTTAGGCAGTGCAGCCATTCATCTTTTTTATGTAAAACCAGATCAAACCCGGCAATTAAATCGCCCGGACCTTATCGAAAACTTATTGCGATCGAACCGACGACTCACTTTTTGGACTAACCCTTTATATTTTTTGTTACATCGATAAAACCTGTAATTTGTATCGAAGTTTGTAATAAATAAACACCAATAACGATTATTAGTAAAAAATAACAGGATATTACACGAGCCGCAATGTTTTATGATACTGTCTCTGGCTAGAGACTGATTCAGTTCATTAGTAACGTCTCTATTGGTAAAAACGTTTGTGAAAGCCAGCGCAGCCGCGGGCGGCGACGTTTCACTAGATTTACAGCCGCCAGCCCCTCAGCTCATACATCGACATTACACGTATTATTAAAGAGAACACTGCTCTGATTAATTACTATACGATTTAATTGTTCGATCCGGTTCAACAGTAACGTTTTAATACATTCACACCGAGAGAGTTATTTCTTAATTTCCCTGACGTACCGACGAACCAGCGGCTGCTCCGCCCGCACGTGATTTAGACTCCGAATAAAGATATCATTTCATTTTATTCGTAACGGTACAATCCAGAGTGAACGTCTATCCTGAATCTCTGCAAAAGTAAGAGGCTGAGCGAAAAATTCCAGTGTTTGTTCAAAATTAGAATGCGGCTCGCTCTTTATTGCCGAGAGTGACGTGCGGTCGTGACGCGGCGGCGCTACGTGACCGCGATAAAAGATTTTCATCTGCCATATTTACGTAGGCGAGTGGGCGGTTTTTATTTTTCGAGAGTCTCCAGGTGAGCACACTCCGTGCCCGTGGAGGACTCGCAAAGTTTTCACACGCTCCCGCGCGTAGGGAAAACACACGGTGCGATTCCGCTGAGAGTGCAACTCGCACCGCCTCCACTTGAGCGCTGTTGACCCGTCGGAACTATCGATGCGTTGGAAGACTAAGCAGCCCGTTACTAGCCGATCAAACCGCAAAGTAAAAACGGCAGCATAGTCACGTATAACGTTAATGTGCACCAGGGTAATGTAATTTAAATGAAGGACTAATTCGATCTCGTGTACCGTGACGCGCTCTCTCGGCGCATCGGCCCATCAACACGTAACGGTGAGGCTATTTTGCATACAAACCATTAAATTATTGCTCAAAACTTATTCTTTGTTGCGCCACAGAGGCTGTTATTACGCTTTAATTATATGCCTGTATGCAAATAGAAAAATTTAATGGAAGCTGATGGTCTCGCTCGAAGTTTATTTTTATTGAGCATTGTGTTGCCAGGAAATATTTTGAAAGGTAAATGTTTCCAGTCATCGAATCGCTAATTCTATTTCACTTTTGTTTAGTCATTAACGGTGGTTGATAATCGTTTGGATGATATAACAGTGGGTAATGAGGAATGAAGCCATTTTTCACGGCGCCTGCGTAGCTGCGACCAACGTTGTGCCGGTTGGCGATCGGCGGACGCCGTATTTGCATTCGTTATTAGCATACTGAGAGATAATTACGTGTGACGAGCGATGCGATGCCGGTCGGTAGCGACTTGCACTCAGCCCGATGTAATTATTATACCAGTCATGTGATCCCGACTACCGAGCACGCTTGTAAGGACCGGTCCTCACTACGATTTTTTGCTATAAATGAACTTCGTTTAACTGCAGTTTGATTTGCATGAACCGTTCGTGTATTACAAGCTGGTTGAATAACGTAACATCTTTGTCCTCTAATTTTATAATTGAATTAATCGCTACGGCTCCGCGGATGTCCAACGTAAAATGCAAATTTTGTTGATGCAATTGTAGCCAACAATACAGACCACCAGACCATAACGAATTTATTATACCTACCGACACCAACTTTGTACAATAAACTTGAAAGCATTCATTAGTGGTTTTATTTAATACATTGAATTAAATAAATTGATGTTGCCTACTAGAAACGGGTGTTAGAGGCACATTTATCATTTTTAGTTTGAAAGTGATTGCAATTGGATATAAAATATTAATTTATTAAAAGCGGTTCGGTTCCCATTCCTGGTGTCTGTCGGAGCGTAGCTGCGCGGGCGCTCATCGCTAATATAATTAGTTGCGCAATCGAGCTGCGCACGCGTTGCAGCAACGCGGACCATGCTCTGCATACAAATAAGCAAAACGAAGCAAAAGAACCCTACAAGTGTTCCTTGTCATGTTAACTTTTGTTAGAACAAGTTATAACCTCTGATTAGAACAGGTCATCAACACTTCGACCATCGATTTTTAGTTTTTTAATTGGCTATAGATACCTACTCTACATTTAAATCGAAGATCAGTCTTAGTATTCCTTGCAATTATAATTAGAATGGCACAAATGTTGATAAACTTTCGCGATTTGTACACATTATGAAAATATATATATTACGGGTCTTAGTCGCGTGAAAATTTAAGGTAAAATACCTTGTTTGTTGCCCGACGTTTCGACCGTATTGCAACGGCCGTGGTAGACTCTCGTCGGGCAATAAACAAGGTATTTTACCTTAAATTTTAACGCGATTAAGACCCGTAATATATATGTTTTCAAATAATAGCACAGTTTGAATGATTAGATGTTTAGACATTTTTGACTTAATCACGTAAAGAACCTCTAATCAAATTTAGATGTGTTCTGACTGAGCTAATAAGTCGCCACTTACTTTCAAACCGTGTGAATAACACGAGCAAAGCCGCGAACAAATGTTACTAAGAATACAGCAACAAGGATTAACTGATATACCGAATGAACAAAGCCACAATCGAATGTTAATGGTACATAAAATCATTGAATAATTTGAATACGGGCTAAGTGAACGTAACATTGTTTTAGAAAGTGTTGAATATAACTGTTAGAAACAGTATAATAACAGGTTGGCAAAGCTGACCGTTTGTTATTCGCATTGCCCTTTTCATGACATTCTTCAAATACAAACTGCGTTTTCGATCACGATTTTTCGATTGTTCGATCTAAATGCTACGTTGTACTTAATCTTGTATCATTAGTTTTAAGTACGAAGAATTTGTAGTGCAATTCTTCTAGTGGATCTGCTTTTAAGAAGTCGATTACTGAGCTTAGTAAAGGCAATAAATGGTTAGTAGTTAAACGTTTGTGAGTTGACATTTTGACTATAGTCATACATTAATAAAGTATCGACTTTAACAATTAGATTCAACGATATATACTACACTATACTATGTGTGTAAATATGAAAAAGACAGATCTAACTCAGTGTGGCCAATTTTGAAAAATAAACTTTCAACCAACAGTTTCACATTCATATGTAATAGCAATAAGTTTTTATCTATTCATATGAGCCTAAGTTTCACCAATGTAACATTTACTACATAATTACAAGAACCACTGAGTTATTGGACTTCATCAGTCCTCTCCTGGACATAGACCGAAATGTTTAAAGTAATTCGGAGAAAAAAATAAGCTTAAGTGAAGCTAAAGTCATGAGAGCAGACACACAAGCACACAATAAAAAACCGGGCAAGAGCATGTTGGACCATGCTCAGTGTAGGATTCCGGAGCCCTTGCTGATTTCAATAATTGCACCAGCAGAATAGCGTATGTTCATGGCACTTACGCCCTTTTGTTGAGAATCCCAGTTTTTTGGCAATAACTCAATGACGGTAATTTTAGTTTTAAATATTTGGTAGGCACTATCTTTGTATTTTTTTTCAAACAATCAAACTAAGTAGCGGCTACTACAAGACCTTTTCATCAATTTTTATTCTATAGTCTTTGAATAAAATGCCTGTGACCTACGGACGGACAGACAGACAGGCGGACATAACGAAACTATAAGTGTTCCGTTTTGCCATTTTGGCTACGGAACCCTAAAAAGGAATACCTAGTTGTCAAATGTAGGACAAATGAATTATCTAGGTAGTATTCCTATCTAGTTTAATCCCTCAAGTACCTACAGCGTTAATTTGTTCTAAAATCCGCGTATATTGTAATAGACAGGAGGCTCGAGGTCAAGCGATCGCAGGCAACAATGGAATGGTCCACATCCGGCCGCAACGCATTATCATAATACCGCTTCCACCAAGGAACTGCCACCTACTGCCCGATTTAACATCATGCTGTATATAAAGAACATACTGTATGTATACTTTGACATCTACGGTACATCAGTGTTTTAAAGAGTTCGAAATTTGAATTTTATTTTTAATTTTAAACATAACCGTGAAGTCCACGCAAGGAGTACCTATTTGAAATCAATATATATATCCTTAATTACTTTGAAGGGTCCATCTATCTCATTCTACGATGGCTGGATATCTGCCCGGATGAGAGAGATAGATAGAACAACAACCTCGTCACCGTCATTTTTTTTTACATCAAGTAGGTCTCCATTATGTGAACTCTATTTAGAAATTATCTTCATGAATGTAACTCTATTTACTTTAAAAGGTATGTACTAAGGTTTCGGGACTTAATCGCGTAAATTATTTAAAGGTACGAACCTTTTATTTAAACGACGTTTCGATCGAATTGCACCGATCGTGGTCACGGGTCGATTGAAACAAACTAAAAGGTTTGAACATTTAAATAATTCACGCGATAAGTCCCGAAATATATCTAATATGTATAAAAATCGCGAAAGTTTTAAAACAATTACTAATATATTTCCTCGCGTTACTTTCAAACTGTATAGAAGAAATACTTGCTCGTCATACATAATTAGCACAGAGGATACAAGAATGTTTTCACAATCGTGTATGCGTGTTTTTGTCTCAAGTACCTATTATAATTATATTACTATACAACATGAAGCCTGTTAAAAAATTGTTTATACTCGAAGAATAAAAATGTAAATATATACCAAACAAAATGTTTTACAGCGGGTTAAATAAATGGGTTAATAAACAATTTTCAATTATGTACAAACACATAATCAACGTGTATTGAGTTTTTACGACAATTATCAAGAACACGCCGGGACTAACAAAAAACCTAACTACTCGTAACATCGTGTAAATTGGATCATATCATGAGGTGATTGAAGAATCTTTACTACAATACACTATTTACTTTTTCTTTAATTGACTTACTTTCTTAACAATTTCACGATTCTTTACATTGATTTCGATTTTTATTTTAGTATTTATTGAGTAGGTACTGATTCCAGTTGTTTGTTTTTGCACAGGAATCATGCATTTTTGCGAAATAAATATTCTAAGTCTAAGAGATTACTGTACCAGCATACTATGTGTATAATTATTGTTTTTAAACTTTTTCGATTTTTATACATATTAGATATACCTATTTCGGGGTAATGGCACCGATCGTGGTCACGAGTCGACCCGTGACCACGATCGGTGCAATTCGATCGAAACATCTGGTAAATTAAAGCTACCTTTAAATAATTCACGCGATTAAGCCCCGAAATATATTTACTATTTGCATAACTTTGCAAAATCTTAAATCAATCCATTTCAGCAAAAAATTAGTACCTATTTGTAATATTTAGTACCTAGTTATGTACACACACACTATATCATCTTTGTAGTTATTGATGCTTATGACCCTTGAAGATGGACTACGAGATACTCTCTGCGATTTAAGATAATAATGTCTCAAAACGCTATCATTCATATTGTTTTTTGTACTGCACATACGAATAATAAATAGCGGTACATAAGTTATTTGAAACCGTTTACACCGTTTGTAGAATATAAATATGAGTCTTTATATCATTTTCCAATAATATGAATGCAAATTATGACGCAGTCAAAGGTTTTAAATTAAGAATATGTATTTTCTATCAAGAATGTGTCAGTAATTGGTTCAAGTTATGCAGAAAGCAGTCTGCCTAAAATAAGTATGCTACTAAAACCTACACGTGTAGTTTAAAGTTTATGGCTAATAATAATACCTAATTTATGTAAGAAATATACATAAGAATGCTGCCACCTCAAAATTTACGTAAGCGTTGTTGCTATAAAAATATTTGCGAAAAATAGGTATGTGTTGCCACTGAACAATATGTGGTGAACATATTATAGGGTTCAAGGTGAACACTATTTATATATTTATAGTAATAATTATTTATATTCAGACTCTATCATACCTACACAATATATGTAGGAAGAGTCATGAAAATCAGTTATCTTTCCGTGTAAATACTCTACTCATTTCCATTTGATGTAGGTACCCAGTTAGAGTTTTTAGATTTTATGGCTATTTAAATAAAATGAGAAAAAGTAGAATAAACATAATTTTAGAAAATTCGTTGGTTTTTTTCAAATAAGTAAAAGTACTTTTGCATAACTTTAACCAACAAGTATGAAGAATAGCGTAAGCAGACAGATTCTAGATGACTCTCTTTCAGTTACGACCGGTCCCAAAAACATACTTAATAGGTATTTCATTGTTTCAATACGGTCTTCAGCAAGGTAGAGTATTTTAGTCAAAATTAGAAAAACAGTGAATGTAATGTGCCTCATTTTCGTAATACCTACATAAATACACGGAAGTAAAAATGAATAGGTAAGTAAGACCGGTTATTTAATGGCTCTATCCGCCGAGGTGCAATTAACTCCGCATCTCTGTTTTTTCAATAGGCACAATACTAATTATATCATGAGAAATACATTATAACAATCTCGATGAGAGACAGTGAGTTTCAAAATGCTAATTCATCTAAAATTTCATAAAATATTGAACAAACATAACAGTTACGGGAACTATTTAATTGTCTGTCTATATCAACAGTCATTCTATATAATTCTGCACATTCATTATTCTAATATGAGACAATAACCCGCCATGTTGGTTCCCGTCCATTGTCAAAGTTTAACAAGTACGAAAGATATAATTACATTTTCAAATATAAAATAAAGCTGCATTACACCGTGTTAATACAATATTAGTGTTGTGCAAGTCTTTGTTATATTTACTAGTATGACGTATGTGTGTGTGGGTGCTCTCGTTGCGAAAACTATTGCATCTTACTTTGCAACCGTATTAAAGGTCATGCCTCACAATTTATCTGTGCTACAATACTGCAGTAATATGGTGAATTATTCACACATTTGCTTATTTAATTGCCGGTTTAACGTCACATTGTTTGACACCACAGCAAGGACCAGCTTGTAATAAACTTTGAAGGGCGAACAATCTAACCCGCTAACCTTAATAGAGTAACACAACCTACTCTTGTTCTGTCCAGACTATATTACACCCTCCCAGAAGTCAATTAAAACATAGGAAACTCATTTTGCCTTTACTTCTCTGAATCACTTTTACACCTTCTTCTTGTTAGTGTTATTTGCTTAGTGAAGGATGTGTCTTGTTTAAAGGGGCTATTATCACATTCTTTGTTAGATTTCCCCAGATTATTCTATTTACTGCAATTTCCATGGCATCCGCATCCTGTTAAGGAATTTTAAGCGTACCTACATGGCCTACTTCTGCCTTATCACAAATCTCACTAGGCTGATCAGTGACTGGCTGAGTGCAAATTATTCTCGCTAGGCTGATCAGTGAGTGACTGAGTGCAAATTATTTTAAATACCTACTTGATAGATTCCCTTAGCTGCTTTCAAGTCGCCACATTTTCCACGATCTTTATACAAAAGGTCATGGAAAATGCTGTGACGGCTCCATTCTTAAAAGGTAATTGCTCTAAGGTTCGTAATTGTGAAAGTGGCCACCATTTGCTTCTAATTTAGAGGACTGTCACAACACTTAATAGAAATCTACTTAAGTGAATTTATTTAATTGTCTACTTGAAGACAATGGCAAGTCACAATTAAATAATGAGAAACGTATAATTTGTTTGGTCAAACTTCAGACGAGGCCGCATGAATTCACATGTTCGGGAACAACAATGAGTGCGCTTACACCGACTGCCGGCAACTAGTTTCTAACGCGGTAAATAAATCGTTATATGTTGAAATATATGAGAACTTTTGGTCTGTAAAGATTGATTATATAGAAAACTGTTTAGTTATCAGAATACCGTACCGAAAGTTAACCACGATAGCCGATAAATACTCCGTTAGAGAAAATATCACCGGTAACTGCAAAAAGCCAATATCATAAATTACATTAGTACATCCACCACCGTTAGACAGTTAGTAAATAAGCGTTAGTAGGGACATGAACCCAAGCTTTCGTTTGGTACCGTGTTAAATGGAAAACGTGTGGCGCCACAACCCCCAGTGCAAGACGACGCGCTTATCCGAACACATCGCGATACCAATATCATTCCACAATGCCATTTGAAAATACCAAATGAAATACTAATCTTACCACGTTTATCGAATTAATATATCGCAATTGTCGATGGGACAATCTATATTGAGATTCTAATTACGCAAGAAATATCTAAGTCGCCATTTTGTTTAGTTTCGATTAGCGAGCCTTGAATGTCTGAGCGTTTTTGATTTATCAACTGATTAGGCATTGTGAATTTAAATGAAAGCTTTTCTAGTGAGCAGTCATCATAGCTAACCGAGTAAGGCTATCTAAATCGCTCCTGCAATATCGTTTTCAATGACGATTTAGCCAATGACATGGAGGTTGTGATCGGATAAGCGCGGGTAGTCGTGAGTGTGTCTCAAGTGCACGCAGCGAGCGGTGCAATGCGGTGCGAAGTCCCCGCGGACTCACCGGCGCTAGTTCGCGTCTTGTTCGGTCGAGGCTTGCTCTGCTGCTGCGCCCCACTATACCCTTTCCCCTGGTAGTTGTAGTAGTCGCCGCCGGCGGCATTGTACTGCGCGTTGTATTCCCCGGAGGGCTGGCTCGACTCCTGAGGGCACGAGTCCGGCTGCGCACCTTCACGCTGCTTCGACGGCGGTGCGCCCATCATGGGCTTGACGTCCCCGCAGAGCGGCAGCTCCTGCTGCTGCTGCATGAAGGCGACGCTCATGGCGGTGGCGTGCGCGACGGCAGCCTGGTAGTCCTGCTGCCCCAGCGCCGCTGCCGCTACGGAATCCGGCGTCGAATCCTTCGGTGGCGTTGGAGGAAACGAGAACAGGGGATGGGGGTGGTGATGCTGGGCGGGAGACAGCGGTTTGTCCGCCTGCGCGTCCTGCTGGAACCCGCTTCCCCAGGCTCCTCCGCTCAGCGCCTTCGACTCCAGCCACGGGTGCAGTGGCGTGTGGAAGTGCGGCCGACACACCTGCCCACTACTGCCGCTTAACGCCCGACCTACACAAAAACACATAACATCAAGACGCCTGTATCTCCCCGAAGGGTAGGCACATATTTAGGATTACTACAAATCGCCAAGACTGATCTCTCTATCAATACTAAAAACTATATTACGTCAAAAGTCTAATACTCCAGATAAGTAAACTAGGTATATCTAACTAATAAAAGATGAAATAATCTGAGCATTAACTTTAATAAAGTACGACAGCAGTAAACACCCAAAAATATCCCATATAACTATCACTATTCAACATAATAGTGATGACGCCTCCGCAATTTGATTCCTAAACCACTCGTGTTTATGACCGTTTAAGTAAACATTATCATGGCCGACAGATCCGTCGATAGGAGTCTTATTGTAACACGAGACAACAAAACTTGTTGTCATTAAAGCGGACAATTTGGAGTCGTTTTGTTACTCCAGCGCGTTCACCCAAATTAATATCATTTATATCTAACAACTGGTGTTTCACACGACATCTTCATTCTCAAATATCGTAATTGTAATGGTGAATATTTCGAGTTCTAATGGCTATTTGATAAACAAATAATGGCAGTATTACGGTTGGTAGTATTGTGGTTCTCGATGGCTGCGTCCGTGAACAAAAGCCTTTACTTTTCCGAAATGTTTCAAAAGCGTATCACAACACCGAACAATTAAAATAGTAGGCCAACTGGAAATTTCATTAATTATGTACATAGAAGTGTTAGTTTTGATTACACTATGTTGATTAGTTTGTACACTCGCATCGTAAATGTTGTGATCGTTCTGTTTAGATTCACATTTTTTATATTTAGAAGCATCTGTCTATATATTTTTTAGACGGTAAGTAGGTACTCATATACCTACTTTTAATTCTTATTTGCCAGCTGAAAAAATACTATGTTAATGACAAATAGGTATATGCACTATTGGAAGCAACAATAATGTTTTTTTTTTAAATAGAGCTTTATCCACGCTGCAAAGAGATTAATAAACTGGTAGGGATTTGGATTATTCATGTATTCGCTCCCTATTTTCATTTCCGAAGCAAAATTCGTCAATTATTATTTAAAAAGTGAAAGCAAACATATGTACGGGAGCATTTGTACAGAGGGTGGCTAGTAATGATATCTGTGTTGGTGAACCGTGCTTCGATTGGTTGAATTTTGTTAGGGGCGCATCCCTTCACGCTATTCCCTACGGTAATATGGCAGGGAGTATTACAGTTGAGGCATCCCTGCTGCGCTCTGCGGGTTATTACACTCAACTGACTTACAAACATATAATTAATACTATGTGATATTTCGCGATACGATTCAGCTTTCACTTTGTCAGTTGCAGATCTCTAAATAAGATATAACAGCACAAATTAATACATCCTTGACCTTCCGAAACAAAGCCGAATAATGAGTCAATGAATCGTCACAAACAATGCAGTTGATAATATATCTACAAAGCCCGCATCGTAGCGATCCAGGTGTCGATCGCAGTTTGAGATTATCAATGATTCTAATCACAAGGGCACCCGTACATTGCGGCCTAGTCACGGCTAGACCAGCTGGGGGAATGAACTTTAAAGTCAGTGAACGTCGAAAGTATTTAATTAGACACTTAAATGCAGACAATCTGAAACTACCAAATTCTTGTGACAGATTATATAACTGTAAATCTGATAATACGAAATGAATTCCAAAGAGTGACTCATGACATATTTATAAGAGTATTGTAACAGACAGATTTCAATCAGAAACTATTGTAACAAAGTAGTAATACTATTTCAGAAGTCCACTTTGTACAGTACAAAATTTAGGTAGCCGATGAGTTAAATAGTCGATAACATCGGAGCTCGAGTGAAATATTCGAACATCAGTAGCGGAGTGATTACGGTAACGTACACGAAATAAAACAATAATCAATCCGTACGCGGCTCACATTAGGCGGAATACACACAACAACGTTTTGACAGCGTCCGCGACAACCGGGAGCCACCCCTCGCGCGTTAGGCCACGTTCACAATAGCCCCTGCGATGGCGGACCGATAACGCGCGTATGAATAATTCCTGTTATCGCACCATCTCGCCACATGCCCTACCTGCCCCGCTACCACGCTACTCCAAAACAGCCGGTTCGTTGGGACAGTTTAATCCTTTTCCTTATAATTAAGCGGTAGCACCGATGTTACATCGATATCGTAGTACCGGCCGGCCACCGGCGCTTTTTATTCATTAGAGGGCTGCAAGTTTCGGCCATTGTACTAGATACGCAGTTTGTATACCACTAAGCCTTGATTGTTATGGGATTTCGTGTTTTACAAGCACGCGGGGCTAATAGAAAACAAAAACTATACATTTTAATAATAAATACGGCGGAAATTGAGGTTGGATCCTCTTTGTATTATATTTAGGCCTTACTTCGAGTATGTAGCTACCATATCAAAGAGTATCCTCAACGCTTAGTACAATTAGGTACCTACGATTCTTCGTATTGATTTCATCCAGAATATTGATCACTTCCTAAATCATACGTGACGTATCTTATCTTCGCATCAATATCTATTCCTGTCCTATCCTTTATGGACACATAAACGGGTATCCACCAATCTAGTTTTATACTCTATACTCCATAGACAAAACTATCAGTATATAACATTGAATAAAGAATAACAGCTACATGACGAAGCAAAAATATTTTGGTAGAACCACCTTTAGCAAAATCACCCTAAGTTTCACACAGTGGTAATTAAAGCCAAGTAAATACGAAAATCAAATCATAAACCAATCATAGCTAAGCCGTTAGTTCCCACAGCCGGCGTCGAAACAAAACACCGGAATTGAACCCCGGCCCTTGCCCCCATGTGTCCTACCCCAGCAGATGCAGCAAGAGATCTTATCACTGCGCCACAGGGCACTGGTGTTGTTAAAATTGACGATGCACTGCACCCGCCTTGCTCATTTACTGTAACGGTTTTTGAAACCCCCTTCAGATTTTTAGCGCGCAAAATTTTCACATTCACTCATGCAAATGAACCTTATGTTGTAAGTTGTAACTCTATTTTAATAGCGGGCAACTCAGTTTACATAATAAAAATATGCCTGGCCAATCGAAACGGCGCCAACTGTAGCTCATCGGAGCCGGAATCGTGAGGTGGCGGGTTAAAATTCTAACCATTAGATTACCGACTAGCTGTCCCGCGCAAATGCGTATGCGTACATTTTCCCCGTTTTTGCAACAAATTTCACTACTACTCCGCTCTTATTGGTCGTAGCGTGATGATAAATAGCCCTTCCTCGATAAATGGGCCACCCAACAGAAAAAGATTTTTATAATTCGGACCAGTAGTTCCTGAGATTGCCGCGTTCAAACAAACAAACTCTTCAGAGTTATAATATTAGTATAGATGTGAACCCACTCCTAACACAAGCAGTTTAGCTTAGCTGAAGGGGTTAACAGGTTTGCTAGTAATATGAGACCCACAATCCATACATTGCATACATTATCTTTTTTTAAAGAAAATAAGAAAAAAATATTGGCACCCTCTGCCACAATTTTTTTCTTAAAACACATTTCTTTTCGGTTTCTCTTTAAATTCTAGATATTTCATATTTTAAGCACAAACAACAGTAAACAGCAAGGTATATCTTTGTATCGTGCTATTCGTGCTACCTCAGAAAAATGCTGACCGTTCGCTTCTGATGATATAAATCTTTTTTAAAATGAAACGCATGTATTCAACATGGAAACCATTACTTTCCGTTCATGTTGTGAGCCGTTTCGGTCAAAAGGTTTATAAAAAACTTCATTTTACTTTCTAGCACAATCACGCTAGATATTAAGACAGATTTGCGTGATACTTAAGCCTGGTTGAATTAACTGTGGTATCTGTAGTTCTAATTGACCTAGCATTGTTCTTGTATCTCCTTGCTCTCGTTTTATTACAAGATGGAATAGTCTTTAACATCTTTTCTTGGTTATGATATAAGCTGATTATCTGTTCATGTTTAATCGATTTTCCTTGTATTTTTTTTCAAATATTTTTCAAAATTCCAAGCATCGGTACGAGTAAAATTCATTGACTCCATTATCCCGCCCCTCACAGTTGCATCCACGAAGCGTAAAGGCGTGGTTACAGAAACCAAGCTCCCTCCTTTATGCCTTTGCTCGCGGCGAAAATTGCCCCTTACGGCTTAAACTGCCTCATAACTGGTGCATATGTATGTAATAAACTATAATGTGCTGTACCCAGCGTGACGTCTTCCGGTGACAGTTACAACTTGTAATAATTATACTACCCCGGAGTTAGGTAATTGTATTGCCTTCATGATATTTACTTTTTGCTGATGAATAGAAAATGAAATTGATTTCATCTAAGTACACTGTTATTTAGAGTAATATTAACTGGTTTAAAGTATTAGCTGATGATATTGTTTCATAACATAAGAAGTGATACGAGGCATCGTGAGAACTTTCCCGGGCAGCGTCAAGGTCAAGCGGCCAGCGTCGTCCAGTCTGCCGCGGTTTATTTGCACGCCGTGACATCAGCCGCATCCGCATGCGAGCTACGTGCCGTACCGAGCGTGTATTGACGCCTTTACAACACCCAATACGCAAGCCATCTTATCCCTTCCACTTATTGTATTTAGACGTGTTATCCTTTGTTCCCGCGGCGGATCATTACGTGCCCGATCATCGCGACATCAGTAATCCCTATGTACGTTGTCATAAAGGACACATTCCCTCGTACAATGTCCCTGTGAAATGTCCGACGTGTTAGCGAATGATAAATGTAGGCGTCGGTATCGCGTATCGGATCTCACCGTTCGCACGCCGAATTAATTTTAATTTATTGATCGTCGTATCGACGACGAGTATTTTAGGTGCCTACTAACGTCGCAACCTTGCTTTGCTTTTAAAGTATTTATTTACAACATTGTCGTTTTACTCTTTAATATATTGTTGGTAAAGTTGAGCTACTTCTCATCATTCTTTTGTGTTCTCACCTCGTTAGCGGCCAAATTGTAACATTATACTTTAAACAACGATTCGCATTAGACATGTTCAATGTACACGTACTTTCTTGTTCATTCTTCGCTTAAATATAATGCGTAACATGTAATTTCCGATTTAAGTATACGTAATTTATGTAGATTCGTTTTTAACGCGGGTAATAGGTATGCGATTTTAAATATTATCTTCATACTTTACGAGCTACATTACAAGTCCGTTGTTCTTATTGTAAACTTTATAATTATTGTATAAAATCAAGTAAGCAATGATTGCGAACGGACCAACGATGACTGTAGGGTTGAAATATTCGCACGCTAATTAACCGGATTTCCCTTAATATGAAAGTATGCAAATTAATTTAGGAGCAATAATATACTTTATTTTGTATTTTGGTCGATGTTTTACGACTTACAGTAACATTATACCCAACGAGTCCTCCTAAAGCCGGTTAGTCTGCGTCGTTTTAGTTTATGCTTTTTATGTCTGCATTTTATACACAGGAGTCTCCGCTCTCCTAGAGACGTGAACTATAGGTTTACGAAATACTTTACATAGCTAAGAACAGACTTTATCGATCAAACGACCCGACTTTGAACATCGAACACTTTTGCAATTGTGATCGAGTTGCGTTTCGAAACGTCAATGAACTTGGTTATGTGAATTCGGGGAATGCGATCCGATGCCGAAGTCGAAAGTAATCGGATACGAATACGACTGAACGTTTATATTCGCTCCCATAGCGATGTGTGTGTCTTCTATCTATTTACTTCTAATTCCTCTACGTCCAATTTTTTTTATTATCGGCATAGTCGCGTCTCGAATGGTAAGCGTGCTCACGGGCGGTCACACCTCACGTTACCTTCTGATTGGATTATAATGCTTTTATATTACAATTCTTATTATTACGGATGGGTGCTACCGAGTGGCGTGTGACAAGTGACGTAGAGAATAACAACTAGTGTCGAATGAACGGAAAGGCTGTCGGGGCGAAGTCGACAACGTCCCGCTAAACTTCGACAGATTCGAAACGCCATCGTATTTTAATATCCGGATTTGTATTACTAATTAAACCTGTGTTCCAATTTCAATTATTTGAAGGTTGTTTTCATACGTTCCGGTTTCAATCCAACCGGGTACCCGGCGCGAAGTGTATGGCGATTTACGGTAGCTTTCACACGTTCCGGCGTCTGTCCACCGGATTGAAACGGGAACGCGTGAAAAGACTAAACTGTTGTTCTGTTTTAGCTAGGTATGTTACGATTTTTTTGTCAGTAGGATACAAGCCCTGTGTCGCTGGGGACTTTACAAAAATACAATTCACGGACATAAAGTACATCCAGACTCGGACTTTGAATTCTTTCTTTAGATACCTACCTAATAATTAGCAACATTATATGAGCTGTCATTTAGATATTTTTTACTGAAATTTTAATAGGTACCTATAACCTTTGCAAGATTTTTCGTTTTGACATTGACATTTAAAATTCGATATCGACGTCAGTTTTCGACGAGTCGTTTTCGAAGTTCGACATGACAAGATAGGTTAAGTCCATCGGATTAAACTCAACTATTCGTCGACATCGTGGGTGTCTCACTGATTTATAACCAAACTACACGACAGTTATTTACTTTCTACAGAGCCAGTAAAACACTTGTACCTACTGTGACCAACAACTAATTAATAACTTTAAGCATCTGCTATTTTAATTGCTACTTAATAATAACGTTATATAAAATATTCAAAGTAATAAGTTGAACTTTTGCGTAAGGCTTATATGATAGTATGCTCTGACGATTTTCGTTTTACAATTTTATCTACAACCTACAAATGACTGAACACTAAGTATTCTTGCTCAAATAAAACGCGATCTATGATAACGGATCGTTTAGTTATCTATCTGAGATTTAATCCAGTAACATCTACAAATAATCATTGGTAAAGGCTACTTTAGTTGCTAAGTATTGCATCAATCGATATCGATCTTGTTTAACGCTGACAATAAATCTGCTATCGTCTGTAAGGCTACTGCTTAAGGTGCAATTTTAAATCAAAGTAAAAAGGTCTGGATTTTCAATATTCCAGACCTTATTACTTGTATGTTAAAACGCGTGCTTTTATAACATTTAGCATCTTATGCATATGCATAATACTTAGTGTATCAAAAACAAGTTGTAAGTATAGAGAAATAACAGTCAATAGGCAAGACTTAGGCGCTGAACAAATACAAAATTAGGAAATTGTCTGTAAACTTTCGTTAGGGGAGAGTCAATAGAAGAAGAAGAAGAAGAAGAAGAAGAAGCAGCAGCAAACATCAGAAAAAATGGATATATCCAATGGCTCCGAGAAATATTTTTAAGAAATTAAAAAAAGAAATGTGATTGCCTGCGAAGAAAGAACATCAAGGAGTTGTAAAAATGGCGGCAAACTGACATGTCGCTATTTTTACAGCTCCGCGTTTAAAGTGTGAAATATACTTGAAATTCGTGATAACTGGACAAGAATGAGACTTTGTGATTAAAAGAAGAAAACTAGAAAAAAATAATACTTGAAACTGGCGTATGCCTATTAAGTGCGAGCCATAATCTCTACCGATTAATATTGGAGGGAAGAGGAAAAAAAAAAGAAGAAAAAGAACATCAAGAAAACACATTGGATGATTCCAATATGTCCAGTTACGATAATTATTTTTATTTTGATATTTGGTAAATCTACTGAGATCTTTGACAAATTAATTGCAATTCCCTTCCCGCCGTCATGACTTGGGGTTCCATAAAATAGAAGGCATTTGGTGGGTCCTCCAATAAGTTAAAAGTTTACTAAAATAATTTATCAATTCGTACCAGCAGTTCTTGACTAACTTGACTCTTCAGCTTAATCTACACTAATATTATAAAGAGGAAAGATTTGTATTTTTGTATGTAACGAATAAACTCAAAAAGTACGAGACCGATTTTAATAACTCTTTTTTTGTTGGATAGCCTATTTATCGAGGAAGGCTATGGGCTATATAACATCGCGCTACGACTAATAGGAGCTGAGTAGCGACGAGAAATGTTGCAAAAACGGGGAAAATTTACGCATACGAAGTTGCGCGGGACAGCTAGTAATATAAACATTTATTTTGATTTGATTTGTCTAATAAAGATTATAGACCAATTTGTTCTCGATTGCAGTGACACAGTGGCTACGATAGCATTCTTGCATACAGGACATGTAATTTCAAGAGTACGCGGCCTGCATACCCAACACGACCGCCTTGTTGGAACCCAGGGAAGGTACATTGTATTTTTATTTTATTTTCTTAAGAACCCATCACTTCTCATTAAGTGGCGTTTGGAGAATAACTTAACATCAATAATGTCCGGACACGAATTTTATTGTTATTGCATTTTAATAAATTTCATTGTTTCGAGAGTTATCAATGGACTTCTCGATATATTTCCGAGTATTTAGGAAGGAAATTCTTCTTTTGTTATTGTTTATTAGTGATATTTCCGTCTACAGAATGTAGGTATTAGATTCAAATAGCTATAACATTTTCTGAAAAGACGATTCTCAGGTCAAATAATTAAAGGTATACTCGTACCTAATTAACAATACCTAAGTATTTTTAATTTATCGGGCCTTTTAGTCTATTGATTAGTGTACACGTCCATTTCTAAACATCCTTGTGTGATGATCACTATTGTTTATTCTGTGTCTGGTACACATTTATCTGTAATAAATATGTATTTAGAAATATATAAGTATGTTTTTCATTTGTCTAGTTTTCAAACAGTCCTTGCTTAATTTGGGATCAGATAGCCGTGTGAGTTGTCCGTAGATATTATTATATTATTGAAGACCTACTCATAGAAAATTATATCAATTCATATACCATCCAAAGTAATAAACACAATTTTATTAAGGTATGTCTACGGCCAACCTAAGTACCTTAAAGCCTATAATAATAGAAATTCAATTAGAAACAAACTTTGGGGTCGTCTTAAATCACGTAATGTTTTTAGCCACTTTTGACCTCTCCTTCCCCCCCTTGGCGATACTTGGTGAGGTTTTAGACCCTACCCCCTACCCAAGATCACAAATCAAGTGTATTTTTGGTACAAAAATAACCTTACAATTTTCACACGATTGTGTTCTAACTATATCCCCCTCCCCCTGCTGATCTTTCATGATTATTTCCGACCCCCCCCCCCTTACATGATTAATAAACGACCCCTTTAACGAAAGTAATTCTGCATACAAACGGAAGTTCCAGTCAGTCCAATTAGCCAAACAAAATAATCTATACGAAACACGAGTTGATTCGAACTCGATACTTCAGTCATCGATACGGCAGCCGTGACATATCGATACCACAAAATACCAAGAGTATCGGTACTTTTGAAAGAGCTCATAGCTCCGTGAAGCTGACCGCAGGGCCACCGGCAATAGCCGCCTTAGAGTATGTCACGGTACACTTGTGGAGGATCAAAGCCGCCGCCCCGCTGCGTCCGCGCAATACTACTGTCTACTTTCCACTACATTTGACTTGACAGCTCAGTGTTTAGTGCTCTAAGTTATGGTTCGTTTTTTTTTTAATTGTGAGAGGTTTGTTATAAGAAGGTAGTGGTGTTACTAGGTTTAAATTAAGTTTCTAGATAAGTGTTTGTTTTTCGCGGTATAGTGTAATCTTGACTGCATGGGTGGCGCAATGGTGTTCGTTTGCGGCGTAAGAGGTTGTGAATTTGATTCCCGTATAAAACATCACTATGTGTGATCCACAAATTGTTGTTTTTGGAGTCGTTAATTGTAGGCATGTTGGAGCTTGTACCCTTGTGTGGGAGATGTTTTTATCGTCAAGATTGCAAAAATGTTTTTTCGTTTACACTAATAAACAGTTTTGGATTCAGGGGGAGGACTACGGGGCTCAAGACCCCCCTCCCCCCAAGTTCATTTACAAGCTTCAAAGTTAAAGCCCCCCCCCCCCGCCCCAATGACAACACAAGCTCCCCCCAAACGACAATTCTGAATCCGCCACTGTTAATAAAGACTACTAGCGCTATTACGCATATTAGAGTGTAGAGGCAAGGAACATGATTGATCATATCATAAAACAGAAGACATCTCAATAATAAAGAAACTCATCAATCTTATCTTTATCACTCGATTCTAACGAAACCAACGTCAGATTTACAGTAAATTTTGCGTTTTAGCGCCATTTTTGATAGATATCGAGATAAGGGTCACCGCTGGACAGTATTGTGTTCACGTGATAGGGATGTGCTTGATGTATTTTGAAACTGACATAAATATGATTAGATTAGGAGTATGCCTGTGCGCGTGCGTGATTGTGTGACTAATATGCAAAAATTCTGACAGTAACATAGTCTTGGATACAATAAAAGACACAAAGAGTAGGTACAAAGGAATATGAATATTGTATTTTATTTCAAATCGTTGAAAAAAACCAGACAAGTAACTGTTTCAGCTTAGCTACGATTGGAAAATAGGTTAGGGAGAAACTTTGCTTATATTACAAATGAATGCGTAACAACCAAACTATTTCAAAAGCAATCAAGACGTGTCTCATGAAAAATAGATAGACTTATTCTCTATAGAAAAAAACAGAAAAAATACACAAGCAAGTAGCATCTTTAATATCTCATCTCATAATAAAATTTACTTAGTAACACGAATATTCACATATAGCTCAAACAGTATAATAAAATAATGACAATACATGTTCCATATAGACACGACATGAGCACGATATGAGTCGTCATAATCATTTCCATAATTAATAACCGCGTACTAGTCACGATGCGATCATAGACCGTGATCTTAGAAGCAACAGCTTGAATCTCGAAAATTGTTTTACAAGCAACGATTTATTGGGTTATAGGAATTGTTGCGAAATTATAAGTTTACGTCGGGCTAGGTCTCTCTGACCCCACAAGGCCCACAATCTTGACAATGGCGGAGAGCCGGAGTGTTCCAGTAATAATGCCTATAATGACGGCGCCGGCCGGCAGCATGCTTACATAACCGCTCGTGACTTGCGCATTACGGTATCGAGAGAAAAATACGAGTCCACACTATACAGGCACGCATCTAACGTTTTCACTTCAAATACTGGACACGCGCCCATCACTAACGCGATTCTATTTTGTTTTATAGCAGAATTACTTTTTAAGAATTTGAATTTCGAATTATCATGTTCGAATAATTCAAAATTTACCTAGATTCGAAATTTAATTACAGTATACGGAAGTATACCTACCAAGTTCGAATTTTAAAATATTATGAGTTAACAAAGAAATTGCAGTTAAAGTTTAACAGTTTTTTTTAAATTAAATAAAAATAATGAAGTTTTAAATATCGAACTTCATTATTTTATATTAAATTTATCATATTATACATATAACATCTACCTCCTACAAATAGCGTAAATTTTAATTGCACAAATGTAAATTAATTAGCTACTCACAAGTGTATAAATTGAAAATGAATTAACGTAACATAAATAGCAATAACAACGTTTAATCATTAGAAACACCTGCATACAGAAAAAAACATTTCTAACACGCGATCGGGACGAATCCTTTGATCATTGAAAAGGAAACTTTATTACGAGTACCAACAAGCGTAATTGATAAATGCATTAATGCACTAGTTGTCTTCCTACTCATAATATTAATTTATGAATGAAAATAATTTCGAATGCTATTATTAAACAAGCTTTTCTGAATGCAAAACAATAGCTATTTAAGTCTATCGTAGCAATATTCATAATTGAAGTGCTTTATAAGTCTTTAGTTTTAGTTCTAATTAGCCTTATTTTTCTTTACCTCAATGTACAAATATTTCATCACCTACGATTTATTGATAGGATAGATTAAACCAACCGAGTCCGTCCCTGAACACGCAGCTTGTTCATCAAAAAGGTAGAAGTTAATCCTACTAGATAAGTCCGTTGCGAGTGCGACCTTTAAAATGCTTCATAACGATGGTGTTGCAGTTAGCCTTCAAAACCAAAATGACAACTCGTTAGTAGGTAATATTAAAACTAAGTGCCACTTTATCATATAATTACTTACATAGCTATATCGATATGATCTTATTTTCCTACAAAAAATAACTAATATGCCTACATAAATAAAAGGTCTCATCACTCAGGATTTTTAAACTGCATTTAAATAATTTAAATTTCGAACTTTTTTAAATGCAGGGAATATTTAAATTGTACGTTGATTATATAACGATAACTTTAGCCGCCCAACATAAAATGATACAAGTAAAATAAATTAGGAACTTTTAAATTTAAAATCGTACTTGAAGTTATTGTTTAAGGCTGCCTATATTATCATCATATTATAGATAAATTCCAAAAAGGCCATGACACAAGATTCAATAATTATATCGGCCATTTAATTAATACCTTAACATAATAAGAGCAAAAAGTACACTAGAAAAAAATAATCTAAAAAGTATCTAACCTTTATGGTATTTTTTTTGTAATAATCTAATCAGGTACATTAAGCAGCTACCAACGGTGGAGTGTAATGAAGTTGAAAAAGGTGATACATATTTTCATTAATTTAAAAACATTAATTATTCCATGTTAATTCATACGACAGCGACGTTTAAGGCACGATGTCTTAGCAAGTTGTTTCTAATGCCTATATTTTCAAATAGATATAGGTACATATTTTTCATATTAATTTATTATCTTGGGACAGCTCACACAAGGCTATCTGATCAAACTAGGCAGAGTCTGTACTATGGCAACTAGATAATTGCTGAAAATATTAATATATTTCTAATTACAGAAATTACACCTAGAAACAGAATAAACAATCGTGCTTATCACATAAAGATTTATCCTGGATGGGAATCGAACCTACGACCTCTGGCTTAGCAGTCAGGGTCACTAACCACGAAATCAACAGGCCAATCTATTATCCACAGGTCGACATAACCTCTTTTTTATTTGTGTCATAGAAATACAGATTGGTGCTTTTTCACATTATGTTGGTTCGATTCCCTACAATATATAAGGTAATTTCCCTCCATGTGGCATAGTTTTAGGACACCTTGTATAACACTATGACCAAAAGCTCTTTAGAACTTTCAGAGCCCGACGTCCGAGGCTTCAAATCCTTTGATTTATTAATTTACTATCGGCAACGTGGCACGATAGACAACTTTGGCGTTACATTGCAATCAAATATAATAAATCAACAGCAACATTATTACTTACTTAGTGGACATTTTAATCAATGTTATTGCGATGACAGATCGTTGCGATCGGCCAGTGAATAGTACTGCTATAGCCTCGGCGAGTCACGAATAGTGCATAGTAACATAGACAATATACCTATTGTATAATTCGTGGTCCGTTATAGGTGCTATGACGTCACGTATAGGTACAGGTTATATGACACATAATTTTAATACTTACTCGCTGTCTAGAAACCGAATTGCGTAACAATAAGCAATACAAATAAGTTTGTAATTCAAATTCAGAACTTCTCAAGCAGAAGACAATGCAGTATTTCAAATTTGAAAATCGAATAACAATGCATCATGCAATGGTGTTTTGTGACGTCATCGTGAAATGTCAAATCGTAAATTTAGTTAAAAGATTAAAATCAATAGGGTTTTGGTTAAGCTGGTGACCACATTTCATGTTGCCCAGATTATGGTCTACTATTATTCAGAATACGAAGTGTTGGAAATCTAGAACATCCATTTACCTACGCAAACTCGTACCTAACAGGGGAACTCATTCAATCAATCAAAAGATAATAGTACCTACCTCGATGGAGTACCTATCTATTAAAGACATACTCTAGTAAGACAGTAGTTTAGCTTTAATTTTATAGATGCTTCGCTGGAGCAACGACATTAAATCTCGGACCACTTTGTTCCAAAAGTGTTCCAAGATTTTTGTTTGTATCACAACTTTCCTTCTACAATATATTTATTTAATCCCTGTCCGAACCGGTAATGTTAAGGTATTATGTTCCCATTCGATTTATGCCATTTTTTTTTAATGTAATGAGGAAAAAATATTAGTTATTTTTTTTTAAACGTGGAGGCGGAATAGATTATTTTGATTGTAAAGAGGCTTTATGCAAACAATGTTGATAAAAAAACTGCAAGTCTACCAATTTCGACCAAATGTGGTATTTAAATCGTGAATTTTAATATTCAATAAAAAAACATTTAACAGATTTTTTTTTCTATTTGTTTTTAGCATTGTTAACAGAATACCTACACACAACTTTCGGGTCGGACCTTCTATATTCTTCTCTTAGTATTATGTGCCTAATACCTAGCCTATACTAAGTCTATTGTACTAAGCACATATGTAAGTATGTGTGCCTAGTACCTCTGAACTACTAGACAGAAACCGTTGACCTCAGCCCATAATGCACCTGACGTCCGGCAACAATACGTCCAGTTTGTACTGGTAATAAGAGCACAGTTTGTTGGTGCGCAATAACCGTCATCAGAGCTGCGCGGGCGCACCTGCAGTATTACGTGCTTATAGCAACTTGTTTGGAGCTGTTCTATCCTTAGCGGAGATTTGTAAACTTATAAGCATCTAGGAAATGTTGCTATTTTAAGAAATTTAAAAAATAGAGGATCATGTTCTATTTTTATTCTTGTATGAAGTATAGTTTTTTAACTAAAATTACTTTTAAGTAGAGTTTTGGGCTGACATGGTCGTTTATGTGACCCCAAGCCTCCAAATAAATAAAGAGAAAAAAAAAGAAGTTGAGTTTTAAATTTTACTAGTAAAAACTAGTAAAATAAGTTTGATTAATTTTGGTAAAAATTGTACTAAGACTCTGCTGTTCGTTTGTCACCAGGCTGTATCTCATGAAACGTGATAGTTCGATAGTTAAAATTTTCACAGATGATGTGTTTTTACTGCCGCTATAACAACAAATATTAAAAATAATATTAAGGGTGTTCCCATACAATGAACGAAATTTTTTTGCCGTTTTTATAGATAATGTTACGGAACCCTGCGTGCGAGAGTCCGACTCGCACTTGACCGGTTTTTTCTTTCTTTAAGAGACGAAAATGGTTCGTGACACTAATTGAATAATAGCCTTCTTATAATAGAAAATGTTAACTGTGGCTATGTTATTTTTTTAATTAATGGCCCATTATCGACGGCTTAATGCCCTGAGGGTAGTTGCTATGTACCTACTGCATTGCTAATTTGACATAATTGACATAAATGTCATTTCAATTCTGTCAACGACTTGTCCCAAGTGTCACATTTTTACTTCTTTGACTAAGTAAAATTAAGGAGTTGTAAAAATGGCGGCAATCTAACCGGCCATTATTTTTACAGCTCCGAGTTTAACTTGTAAAAAAATATTTGAATACGTGAAATTTGACTAAAACCGAGACTTTGTGCATGTAATAAGCGCATAAATACTTGACACTGGCAGAAATTAGCCGTTAAAACGGCTAGATTGCCATAAACTGAAAGAAGAAGAAGAAGTAAAATTAAATAAAGTAAGTAAAACTAAATATCGATAAAAAAAAACAAATACTGAAAATATACGTTTGTAATATTTTCTAGTAGAGATAGCTCTTTTCTAGATACCTCTTTTCATATTTCGATATTTTTTTCTAAAGTTAAGCATAATTTAAAATATATTTTAAATAATAATAAAATATGAAATTCTTTGTGAAGGCGTGCGGTGCGACGAGCGACCCGCGACGAAGAAACCAACGTCGACAAAGATTAACGACCGAATAATTCAGACTCGTCATTATGACTTTATTATAAAACTACAAGATTAAAGTAATGTTTGTTTTAATTTACTTCAATTTAAAAAAAAATGATAAGAAACCGTTTTCATTATCATAAGTAACTACGATACCATCTCGAGCCGGACGATACTTGTAATCAATGTGGTAACATTCAGTAGTAGATAAAAATCGTTTTATAAAGCTCGAGTATTCAGCGATGGCTATCTGTATTCAAAAGTAACAAAGAAAGACAAATGCCAGAGTTTCCTCGCACAAAGGAGTGTCCATTCTTCAGCGGTGTGCGGTAATGAGTCTATGTCGTTGGCTGGTGGTAGCCAGTACAGAACAGTGGGGCATAAATCATGGCGGGCCAGGAAATCATTCATCCTCGGTAATGTGCTGCGAAAATAGGCTTCACTCGAGCCGGCGCCGCGACGCTAACGCCCCGCGCCCTAAATGTTTTATTTCACAAAGCAAAAACGTTACCTAATGAAAATATAAATCTTAAATTCTTGGCAATTTACACAACAGTTTTTTAACATGTACACACCGAGCCACGAATGCCCCAATTATTAACCTGCGTATGAAATTAAAAAAACAGGTAATCTTGATTTAAATGAATAGCTAATAACGTTGAAATCTCAGTACTTTGTTGTAATAACTAACTGCAATAATAAAGATATTAACGAGTGTACCAGTTCTGCGAGTTATAAAACTTAACTCACAAAGAAAAAAACACAGGCGAAGCTAACTGTACGCGTCTAGATAAAGAATAGAAAAACAAAGAATTGACTTATTTTAGATTCAATTTCTTATCTAGGAGTTAAACTAGCGATACACTTATCTATTGTTGAACTCAGTGTCTATAAACACAATGTATATAAATCGTGAATTAATAATTAAGTCTCAGTTTATTGTAGTCGCTCTGTTAACAAGTTATTTTGTTGGGGCACGATCGCCATTAGTCGAACATTCGAGCCCAATCAATTAAAAAGAGTACAAGGCACAGTTCATTGGCCGTTCCCACGACATTTTTGTCATAACTTCTGCTTAAGTTTTAAGCTGTAACCATTCCTAGGGACGTTCGTAACCGCATATCGATGTATGACAAATCGTGACAAAACCACCGACTCATCTACACTAGTTAGTGTTTTACCGTTTTCAAAAATATATCACAAGCGAATTTCAACCTTATGTGGTTGATTTAAGGAGTTTTTGGGTTATGATTTGGTAGTTGCGGTTAGAAGAATAAAGTTGGTGGTTGTATACACGAATTCATGTGGCTGAGCCGCATGCTTGCGCCTGCGCTGCCTTCATCCATCAAGCTCGGTGCGCATCACCTTCAGCGCGGCAATCGACCGGAAACATACTCCTGGCAAGTCACTAACTAACAGAGAACGTCATTAAACAACTTTTTATACCAACCTAGCTAATGCGATCTCATGAAATAAAACTGAGCACTTATAACCATTGGAATTGAAAATTTGTTTGCAACAAGTGTATCTATTGTTTATGTTTTTTTACAAACGTAAGTAGCAAACATATGTAATGTGAGTAAGTTATATGGATAATGTAAATGTAACATTTATGTACCATATCTATAAAGTTTGTGTTAACATAATTTGATGTGCACACGCAAGATGTTAATACTTAATTCGTGGTAAAATAGAATAAATACAGAGTCAAGTAAAGTTTTATAACAACATACGTTTAGCAAAAAAACGAATTACTTTTCATTTCAAACGGCTGATAATAATTTCACTTCTGACTAAACTTTTTGCCGCTTCAGAAAAACACTTCCTAACATGTCCCATACGCAATTATTATTCATTGTCATGCGAACAACATGGAAATATTACGACTGTCCCTTTTCCACTAAAGTGTCTGTATCTATCCGTCTCTGTCGGCGTTCGGTCGCCATAATTTAATATCAAATATCAATATTTGGATGCAATCAATCAAAGTTAATCACGCGAAAGATATAAAAGCAAAATGAATACATTAAGTTCTTTGGTGTCCGGCGTCGGGTGCACTGGAGCGGACTCTACCGGCATTATTTTTTGTATGGGTCCTAATAATGACCGATTAGGAAAAAATACGCTGGGAACTCGTGTGCCCATTGTATTAAACACATTGTCATGACGTAAGCATATTTAAATATTAATTAGCTTGATCAGAATGGTACGGTGGAGGTAATCAAACAGATGCGATGTTCTAAGAGACGTATCTACATTCTTATGTCAAGGTACGTGGTCGTCTTGTTATGTACGGATTGGACTAATTAAAGTCTAATGTTGTTAATTCGCTTCGTATGTTGTGAGAGGCTTGAGGAGCATGTCATGTCGAGTCAGGAAGCTGTTTGCATGTCAGAGTCAGACAGTTGGTTGTCAATGGAACATGCTTTCTGGTATATCTGCGTAACTAATTAGTCATACTTACTAATATATATATATAAAAAGGAACTGACTCTCACTTTGTCTGTGTTACTAAGTTTTCACAATGAATGTGTGGGTTATACTGCAATGTATTCATCTGTAGTAGTGCACCTATCATCGCATCGTCTAGTTACAAATGAATGACCTGTAAACTTTCAATTTTAATAGGTAAGTAGAATTATAATTGAAATAGATACCCTATTTACCAATAGCAAATCTAATATTAGTATCTATTACTAACTACTAGACTATTCAGATTGAGTACACACATTAGTAATAGTACCTTCTATCTTATATTCAAATTACTTTGAAACCTAATAGCCTAAAAAATTAGATAGATTTCGAAACTCCAACCACAAGTTAAAAACTAGAAGACAGTTTAAACCACAAACACACGAAACAGCTATCTAAGACGATCTAGACAAAGAACAAACATAGCCAGTTAAAAAAGGTTGAGTAGGTACCTAATTAGGTCAACTGGTCCCAGCACGATCGATAGACACGCCAAAGTTTTAACTACCCGCGTCAATAAAACACAACAGTGTTTCTAGTTGTTCTACTAAATCGATATTGTAAGCAGCCCTGTTTTTAAATAGTTGGACTTTATTTGTATTTGCGGGTTTATTACGTCCTTTTTACGGTCTTACAGCGTGATTGATATTAATTGCTAATTAAAGGTTTCTGCTTCAGAAACTATGCTCAGTTTTTTTTAAGTTTATGTGTTTGTTGGCTTATTTGTTTTAAGAGTATTAGAGGTATTTAAGAGATTACATATTAATAACTTATAAGATGTCCTTTTGCTGGGCACGGGTCTCCCAGTAGAACCTACTTATTACTCCTAGATATTGGATACAGTTTCAAAGCTAGTAATCTATATCTGGCTTTTGGTTGTGACGTTTTTAATTTTCTTAGAACTTTAAAATCATGCGAGTAAATCGCTTTCATAGTTTCAAATCGTATTTTAAAATACCCAGTACCGACACTATAACAGAGAATATTGTTTTGAATTAGTTAATTAACTACATTAACGTTTTCTTTCTCTCTTTCTTATGATTTTCATGAAAATAAAAAAAAGCTTCCCAATCCATAATTTGATCCACTTCACTATATAGGTACTAAGCGAATATACAAAATCCAATATTTACGTTTTTGGTCACCTATGAAAGTCTGCCTGAAGAAGATGCAAAAAACTCCATATGCATAAATAGATGTTAAAAAATAAACAACCATGCTATTACACAAAACTAAGATATACCAATAAGTAGCAAAATAATACTATTCTTCTACAGACGAAGAAACAAACTACTAACGAAGTTCTAATCATACAAAAAGCAATAAGTAAAGGAACCGTGCATATGCTTATCAAGTTTCTTACAAGGGAACATTTCCCCTTCATCATTACAGCAAAAAATAACGTAACTTAAGCAAATAGTCTTTGCCCATAGACGAATACTGACTATAAAAGGGATATTACTGATTGCACCACATTCTTACATTCAAACAGCGTTTAAGATGGCCGCTGTTAAATGTATTGTGACGGCTAATAGTGGCTTACGAGTAACGGGGACTTTGACTTAATTAATCGTGAAGTGCTTCCACTTGAGAATGGAAACTTTTGGTTTTAGAGGAGTTCATTTTTGTTGAAGCAACACTTAACAACAAAATACTGCTAGTGAGCAAAAATCATCATAGATCACAGTATGAAGCCCATAAGATATAATAATTCCTCTCAAGGTTAGTAGAAAACAGCAGAATGAATTCAGATTCTACCGTATTTGGTAGAGTTATTACTGGAAAGACTGGCCAAAACTAACTTGGGAGAGATGGGCGGATAATTAGAGTTTCGATAAGTAAGGCAAAATTTGAAAGAACATTTTTAGTGACGCTATTACCTAGTGATCAAAAATCTCCACCAAATGGAGCCAACAATGTTTTGTTGGCTCCATTTGGTGGAGATTTTTGACAAATCACGGCAAACCAAACAGTATTATGACAGGATAAACTTGGCATCTTCTGAAAAAACTGGATCAACAGAACAGACGGATTATTTTTATTTGTTGACGTCCGACGGTTTTTTTTCGAAAAAGAATGAGAAAATTAGGAAAAAAAAGTCTGAAAAAATATTTAGGTAAATAACCATTTTTTCTAGTTCAAAACACCCAATAACACTTATTGTATTTAGTTGACAATATAAATTAATTTAGAAATGTAGATAGCTTGAGTATATTATTTATTTTATCACATTTTGATTCACGGTGGCAAAATGAAAAGTGAAAAATAGTGATTGTAGGTGCAAATATCCCTATCGTTACTGTAGAGTACCTAACGATAGGGATATTTGCACCTACAATCACCATTTTTCCCTTTTTCGCTGATGTATACCTACGTATATATCAGAATTATTTCGTAGTATAGGTATATCAGAATAGTCAGTCGTCCTCTAACGGACTGAGCATTTGGTTGACTTGCAAACTATGTTACGTTACTTCTGTAGCGCAGCGTACTTTAAAAGGGAAAAAATAATCTATCAATTCTATAATCTAATGCAGTATCTATGTAGATCCGTATCTACGTATTTTTACACGTGTATTATTGTCACACGACTAATAAGTACCCACTAGAAAACCAACATTAATTGGATCCAGGAATGAAATCCTATCTCCAACATACCTACATTCATTAACCTAATATGGAGCTAGACAGAACTCTTATGGCACACAAAATGCAAAGAACGTAATCGAAGTGTCAACTTAAACACCAGCCGAGCCAGTGAATTGATACCTTTATTTTTTCTAGCAAATATTTAATTCATGCAGTTTAACTATGCATGTCGCCAGACCATGGCTCTGGTTGCAAACTACCAGGGGGAATAAATAATTAAAGGTTGATGGCAACATTATTTCGTAGTATGATTACGGGCATCGCATCAGTGTGCGTCTGGGAGGAGATGTCGCCGTATGCGCGGGCGCAGGCCCCGCCCCCCTCTCCGCTAATTGCGCCAATCTGCGGGGCGAGGCGCACTCACACATGCTCACGCACTCACACATGCGTAATGCGGTGACAAACACTGCATTCGGCAAACATATATACATGTACAATACTGGTGTATGTAAATGACAATATGCCGAGGTGCTCGAGGAAACGACAGTAGTCATTATAAGGGAACGCTGTACACATACTTTAAACCATCATTTATGTGGGAATTGTTGATTATTTATTTATTTTTCATTTTATTTTTGTCTTGAAGGGACATTCAATTATTTTTAATTAAGCGGGTTTCGCACAATTGCTTATAATAGCAAGTGTCTTTACGCAAGTATGAGTCAGTGAAATACGTCTATAAAAGCTGTGTGTAGACTCGCATTAGCAAAAAGAATTTAACCAATCGCATGTACCAATTGTACCTACCTATCTAGGTGGTTAGGTACATGTAGGGCGGAGATAGGTAGTCAGACAGGCAGCCAGTCGGACGGCCCAGACACAGTCGTAACAACATTCATTTATTTTACCAACAGAACGCGGTAATTGAAAAAATCTCATTTTCTCCCGTCTAGTGACGTAAACTTGTGTTAAAGGAATAATAAAAAATAAACAAATGAACGTCTGGCTCTCGGTCCTGCCGAGTAGAGGCACTTGTTTACTCATCTTTTAGTACACCAACTTTTATTAGCGTAATGGTTACCTAAATAGAAAAAATAAATTGACAAACATCAAAGAGCTACACTACAAACTACATACATATCTACATCGTTTTACATGAACATGTCATCTGATCATCCTACCTACTATTCGTATACCTAAATAAACCAATTAATTCAAACGTCAATTAATTAAAAGAGAAAAACGACAAAAGACTATACCTATTAATAAAGGAATTGATAAAATAAACACTCTACTTTTGCCGAGACATTACAATTCGCTGTCTACAACTATTATGTTCAATTCAATATTAATTTCAATCCACTTAACTTTGTGGAATTGCGTAAGGCAATAATTTAAAACAATTACTTTTTTTATAGTCACACATGACATTGAAATTCAAGCTTTAAGGCTATTAATTTAAGGCTGTTTTTATTTATCTGTAGGTAAGTTGATTACGAGTCGCCGATGTTTGTCATTGCTCAATAGGTGTGAAATTGGCGATGAGCTCCTGATACTCGCCGGTGTATTGAATAATGCGATCGTTCGGTTTGTTTACCTCTTTGTTTTCTTGCTTCTCATACAACTGAATTCTCGAACGATTAATAAATCGATTGGGAAAAAATAGGAGCCTAGTTTGTTTCATGAATCGAGCATTTTATATCGAGGCATCCATTTTAATTCGTATCACTAAATAATGCAGAATACTTTTAACATACAATAGATACAATTATCTTTACAGTTTAAAATAGATGGAATAATAAAACTCGCACAGATAGCCTGTTTCGTTAGAGTATGACGTCCATACTATTCAATTTAAAAGTAAAAAGCCTGAGAACCAGACATGTTTTATTCTCATTTTGTCATTAGACCACAAATCAAATGAAATATAAACCTCCAACATCAAGTAGGTATCGAGCGTTAGGTATAACATTTCAGAAGTTAAATCGAATAAAAACAACAATAAAAGTGAAACTCTCCCGGTGGAATAAATAATTTCCACTATGTCATCAATCGCTTCAGTAAACCATAAATTGGGAGTGCGCGTCAAATGCGCGGCCATATCGTGTTACAGGGTTACCCGTCACCATGCCAACGGAGCTGTCATTAAAAAAACGTTTCATTAGCTCACCACGACCCGAAGAATTCCACTGGAATTAACATAAATTGTTTTCCTTCAACTTTAGATGGCTCTTGTTCTCAAATACTTTAAGATTTTAAGCTCTATTATAAGAAATACTAATACTCGTTCGCGCATTTAATTTGTAAATAAAACAGCCATTAGGTATAATGTGAGACATCTGTGAGTGAGACGGCATAAACTCTGTAATAAAGTTAGTGACCAAAGTGAAAACGATCCGAGTTGTCATCGTAGTAAGTTTATGTGCATCTCAACGCTGTTAATATACGCATTTTATATCTTCATGGAGGGTTCTCCGCGATGAAACACCGTTTCAACAAAGAAAACCTTAAAAAAGGCATCATTTATGCGCAACTTAAAAATATTAACGGTCGAGTAATCCATGTTATTTAAATATGGTAGATAACGAAATTCAGTCGACAGATACAGTTAATATTTTTTAATTTAGTTATCTGTTCGCAAGAATCAATGTTTCACATAATTTTATATGTAAGTAACCTAATCGAAACGCCGCCGTGTGTCGACGGACGAATTTACCAGATTCAGATGTAATCAGAGCGACAAGAAGCCGCATCGGGTACGACACTAACACGATAACAGAGTGGGTTTACAAACAGGACCAAACCCCAGCACCGACCGGTCATGGGCCGCTCAGTTCAGATCGGGACATACATAAACTAACATACATAACTGCTGTGAACGCGACGAAATCAATTCGAAGTTCCGATTCCGAGAAGTGACACAGTTTCTTAAGTGTCGCATCACTACCGACGGACCGCTAAATAAATTCTAATCGTTCCCATATCGACCGCATGCCAATCTAGCCCCTAACACCTCGGTATAGGTGACTCTCGTACACGCCCGTTCGAGTAGTTACAATATAAAGAAGAGCCACCTGTCCCCACGAAAATCTTTATAGCCGCCATAAAATTCAAACCTCAAAAGAAAAAACAAAAGGTATGGAATGACTTTTTTTTTCTTATACGAACGAGGCCCATTTTAGATCGTGTTTACCTAAGCTGTCACCTTACAGAATGGCGATTTTGACTGGTCGGGTCTGTTAAATTAATTGTGTAGTTTTGGAGAGATATCGTCTGATGTGCGATAACGTCCAGTGGACGAGCTGCCTACCGTCCGCAGAAGCAATTTGCTTAATTCTGACAGTTTCGGTCGTGGAGTTAGAGGTCCGCTTAATGTGCTTAATTGTTACGGGTTCGCATTTGAGACCTTAGTTCGTAAATTAAATCGAATGTGGAGATTAGGTTAGTGTTGTGAACTCACCGTGAGAGGAGACCGCGGCGGAGTAGGGGGCGTGCATCTGTTGATGGTAGTAGCGTGCCCGGCTGTGGTGGCCGCCTTCTAACGGAGAATGGAAGAAGCCGTCGCCATTGGTCTCCGAGTTGACGTCGCCGGCGGCCGGGCTGCCGTTGACGCGGCTCTCGTACCACCGCTGCTGCAGCGCACTGGCCCCAGCGCCCGCGCCGCCTCCCTCTCCGCTCATGTCCATGACAGCCGAACTGACCTCACACACCATGCATCGCTTTTATACACACGCACTGTAAGTCCACTCCCCTATCCGCATTTCCAAGAGTCAGTTAGATTAGTGGCCGCTCGAACACTAGAAGAGTGTATTCGGGCTCAGTCTTAGCATTGTTGGAAAAACTACTGGGCGGTCTCAACTCGTCGCGTTTGGTTTTGAGGGCCAGTTCATATTGCACGTATCTGAAAAAGGAAGATTTGCATTAATATATTGATACTACTGCCTTACTTCCTAAACTCATTTTACCCTGCACCCTATCCCTACCTCCTAGAAATTATTGAAGTCAGAAAATAAAAATGAAACGTTTTTATTGAAATTTATCTTTGCAGTTTTCAAACTATACCTAACACATTTGTTTCAGAACTACAAAGTTTGTTAAAAAGAAAAACATTCAGTGATCTTTCGTCTTGAATTTAGAGTCAGAAAGTTGATTCAACACATTTTTTTGATAAATAAAATAAAGATACCTATACCTAGTATTGAAAAACTCTAGCAACCAAGTAAATAACAATAGCTGCTTATCACGATTTAAAACAATGAAAATATGTACCTACGTGTCAATGTGCATGTGCTATCACTGAGGTCGATTTGGCTGACATCAAAGGAATACGTACGATAAATCCGTACCGCTGTTTTGTCAAAAAATAGACAATCAATTAAGATAATAGTGGTTCGCTATCGAATACGTCCGCGATATCGATACGCTCCCAATTTGATTAACTGATAAGGTGCGAACAACACTCGATACCGCCGCGATAAACGATAACCACGCATTAAACGTTGTTAGCCAACCGAGCTGTGATTTTTATTACCACTAAACTTGCAAGATATCTTTGTGTTATATCTATTCGCTGTAGGCACGTTTGCACGCCAATCCTGAAGTCCTTTACTTCCTATTCCAATCATATTCTAAATTTAAACGTTTGACAACTAGAATTGTCAATCGCATTTGACATTTCGCAAGCGTATGACGTTTCGAAATTACTGACATTCTATTCTGAGTCTACAAATGAGATAACTGATAAGTCTCACGCCACACCCGCGAAGTATCGTATTAGTAATCTAAATAACAACTATAAAGAACGAAATGTAATCTCAATAACAATGAAACTATAAGAGCATGGCAAAATATGTGCTATCACCTAATGAACGCACTTTGATCATATAGTGTTACAGATATAGATTAAACCTAGATACATTTAGCCCGACTCCGAGAAATAAAAAAAAAGTCAATGGTTTTGATTTAAACTTATTAAAGAAAATTATATTTAATATATTTTTGAACAGACTAGAGAACCCACAGACTTTGTTTTATCATGAATGTAGACTCGAAAATATGAATCTCGAAAACAAAGCTAGGATACTGGTACCGAAGGCGAAGAAGCTTCCAGTTGTTCAGCCGTTTAGAACAAAAAAAAAGGAGAGGTGTCTTATGGACACCTCGTTGTTCTCTCTCAGTTCTTTTTGCTATATCTTTTTTGCGTTTGTATTAACTAATGATTAAAAATAAAGTAGATAGAAATGGAAGAACTTAATATTTCAAAAAAATTGTCTATTTCAAATTAAGATTACAAGCTTTTACAAAAATACAAACAATCTATATAACAAAACCTTCTTATTCTATCTTCACATAATCATAAATAATAGATTTTTGATCCATGTCAAAATGTTACGGTTTTTTTCGTCTAGCCTCACAGCCCGCAAACTAATGACATCGGGCTATAAGTAACTACGTTCCAAAACACTACATTTTTATCAATTTCAATTCAATTTCAATTTATTTATTCCATATACAGAAGATAACAAGATATTACAATTATTACAAATGTTTACTTAAATATCTAGCTTAATACTTATGCCTGAACTAGGAAAACCTGTGTTTCAGGCGATTAGTGCCTAAAAACAACTATAATCACATTTTAAAACATTTAATAGTAAAAATTAACTATGAGTGAGTTTTAAAGAATAAAGATATAATATTTAGACAACACTATATGTACATATAAATCAATGAAACGAAAGCTGTAAATAATTAGTTTCTTAATTAAATTAATTAATATTAATATAATAAAAACTATATTTATTTGAGTACAATTAATAATTTTTCTGTATCTTCGTAAGACATATTTTGGAGGACTTCCTTAAGCTTCTTCTTACAATTTCCTAGGGTCATGGAATAAATATTTGCAATCGCATTTAGCCTATTATAAAGAAGCGGTCCTAGGAAGATGAAGAACTTGGCAGTGAAAGCATGTTTTATTGCTATTTCTCTATTGCAAACTATGTCTTTTCTTCGTTTATTAATGTATGCAGTGCTGAAGGGGAGACAAGTGTGCTGCTTTGTTACTATGTCCATAATAAATAATTGTCGAACTGTTAGTACTTCACAAGATTGGTAGAGTAGGTTAGTGGGATAAAGAAAAGGGCGGAACGTAGAAACTTTGAGGATAGCTCTCTGTGCTCTCTCAATTGTTAATAACAATGTTTTACCAGCGCCACCCCATGTGGTAATACAGTAAGTTAATAGTGACTGGCATAGGGCAAAATAAACTTGTTTAGTTAGTTGAGAATCTGCAATATAACGCAACTTTTTAAAAACAAATATTAACTTACGGATTCTGTTATTTAAAGCTTCTATGTGGTATTTAAATGTAAGGGTTTCATCTAAAATAACACCCAGGTATTTTATTTTATTTGTACTTTTAATGGCGGGACAAGTGCATTCAGTCTCAGTGGTGATTCTGCAATAATGAGCAAATAATGTTGGGGTAGTTTGTGTTTTCGGGACTTTGCGCATTGAAAAACAGATAAAATTTGTTTTTTCCGCATTTAGTGTTAGTAAATTGTGCTGAAGCCATTCGTTAACTCTGTTAAACCCATATTGCGCATGCATGTAAGCTTTGTTTTCAGAGCTAGCTGAAAAAAGAAGAGCTGTGTCGTCAGCATACGATACGATTATGCCATGGTCTAACTTGAGGTTACACAAGTCATTTATATAAATTAAGAAAAGGCTAGGGCCTAAAATACTTCCTTGGGGAACTCCAAAAGCCGTATTATTCTCATCATTACTCAATATATTACCAATCCTCACGCATTGAGTCCGCTCTTTTAAATAACTAGTAAAAAGTTTAAGTTGAACGCCTCTTATACCTATACTTTCAAGCTTACGCAATAGGATCGGGATGGAAACTGTGTCAAAAGCTTTCGCGAGGTCCAGGAAAATTCCCACTGTGTGGTTACCCTTGTCAAGTTCTTGTGCTAGATGGTCAGTCAGGTGATGTACGGCATCGGCAGTCGACATTTTAGCTCTAAATCCAAACTGTGTTTTTGCCAGAATGGATTTATTTTCCAAATAATGTATTAGTCTTTTGTTTATTATCTTTTCCAATATTTTGGACATACAAGGTAGTAGAGAAATAGGTCTGTAATTTGTGACTAGACTTTTGCTACCTGATTTATGGACAGGAACGACAACAGCTTTTTTAAGACACTTGGGAAAATGTCCTGTTGATAAACATAAGCGGAAAATATAGGTCAATGGAGGCACCAAAATATGCTTGAACCGTTTAATAATTTTATTTGATATATTGTCCCAACCGACTGCACAGTCTTCTTTAAGGCCCATTATTATAGTATCTACCTCCTGTTCGTCAGTATCTAATAATACAAAAGACTCTAAAGTAGTATTATCCGAAGCACATGCCCTTGTATCGTAATATGATTGAACTTGAACTTTCTCGGCCAAACATTTGCCGATGTTCACAAAGAAGTTATTTGCAATATTGGCAGAAGTTAAATGTGATGACTGTGCTTGTAATAAATCTAAAGACGACTTATGTTGTTTTTGTGTATGAGTTACGTTTTTAATATGCTGCCAGATTTTTTTACTGTTGTTACTTGCCTTTTCTAGTGCGTTTTTGTTGTAGTTTATCTTAAGTTTTTTTAAAAGATCGTTACAAAAGTTCCGATATCTTTTGTATGAAACTTGCAACATAAAATTATCTGGATGGGCTTTAGACCTTTGATGCAGTTTATCTCGGTGTTTCATGCAGCGAATAAGACCTGTTGTTATCCATGGTTTTAAGTTGTAATTTTTGTTGCACAATCGAATATAGGAAGTATTTTTCTGCATAGCATTTTGCACTTTTTCAATTACATATAACATACATGATTGCGGGTCGTCGGAATTGTAGACTGGGTCAAAGCTGACGTTGCATAAATCGTCTTCAAATTTATTCATATTTAATTTACAAATTGTACGTGCGATATTTTGCTTAGGTAATTTACAATCTAAGCTAAGTAGGGCAGCATTGTGATCGGTTATTGTGGAATTAGTAACAAGTGCGATTGAAGGAAAATTTGATTTAAGTATGATATGGTCTAAGCAAGAACCGCTTTGGTGTGTAGGTAGCGTATGTGCGGGTAGCATGCCATGAAAGGAACATAAATTGAGGTACTCCTGCGCGGTGGTGTCTAAGCTTTCTGGATGGATATTTATATTAATGTCTCCAATCAAAATTATATTTTTGTAGGATGATAAACTTTGTAAGGTCGTATTTAAAGAATGAATAAAACTGCTAATGTTTCTAAAAGAAGGAGGCCTGTATATTGCTAGTATTGCAAATTCCAATCCGATTTTAATTAATAATTTGTTACAATCTTGAATATTTGGTTCTTCGACGGATACATTAAGGAGATTTTTTGTATAAACTATTAGCCCGTCGTTTTGATTATAAATTGTATCGCTCTTGTGTATATTGTATTGCGCTAATTGCGGTAAATTATATTGCTGAGCAAGCCAACATTCTGTTAAAACTATAATATCGCAATTTAAGTTAAGTCTTTGTTGAAAAATAATGAAATCGTCAAAATTCTTATAAACACTGCGTATATTTTGTGTTAGTATTGTTAGTGGATTGCTGTGGGAGGAGATAAGCTGTTTGCAGTTTTCAACGTCACAGATTTTGGACTCAGATACCGAGAAATTATCTAATTCGCTAATAAAAGTATTCATTAAACTATCAGTAAAACTAAAATATAGACTAAAAAATAAATAAATTACAGGTCAAATAAACTCACAGTTAACGGCGCTCTTAGGCGCCTCCATAGTCAATAGAGTTAATATACCTCCTTTCAGCCATTATTTTTGCAGGGCAATCAGCGGCACCGGTCTTATGGTTGCTAGGTTTTTTAAAATGAAAGCATGTAGCGCATTTTGACTCCTCTGTCTTCTTCGTGCAGTCCTTTATTGAGTGTCCTTGATCGCCACAGTGGCCACAGATATAGGTTGGCTCCCGACATGACTTGGCTGCATGACCGTACTGCTGACATTTATAGCAGCGTGTGACTAAGGTAAAGTCTCTTACAGGGCAAGAAGACCAATTCACAAAGACTCTGTCTTTCGTTATGAGGGCTTTACGTACGTCTGTTGTCACTTCTATAATGTAGTTGCAAGAATCGGAGTCCTTTTTTCCTGACTTATGACTTAGTCTGATGGATGTCATAAACTTCTCCAGTTTCATATCGTGCAGTTTATCGGCAAGATTCTGGTGGTACAAGCAAGTAAAAACTTCCTTTTCTTGCATAGATGAGGGCACTCCGATGACTACAACTCTCGGCTTCCGTTTAAGTGGCTCGTCGATCCTAAGGCCTGAATCCTTTATTTGCACCGATTGTTTTAGTTTGTCGATGTCTGCCTTAGTGTCTGTGCTGATTATAACACCGCCATTCTTTGTCCCGCGCACACCTCTAACCTGCAGTCTCATTTGTTCAGGGCAGATAATTTTTTGAACAAGTATTTTTGTCTCCTCACTGGACTTCATCTTGTCATTAGGGTAGATAGCCACTGAGCTCAGGTTCATTGGCTGCACAAAGTTGTTGACTCCTTTTTTGACCATGTCAGCGAAAGAGCCTGTCGTAGTCAGTTTTGGAGAATCTTCAATGCTCGTTTTAAGGTCTTTCAGGTCTTGGGACAGGTCGAGTTGGTCGCGTAGAGTATTTATGTAAGTGTGGGCTTGGATTGCTTTCGCCTTGACAGATTGATACTGCACTACTAACTGCGATGTGCCATGACTCACCTTCCGACATAAATTACTGATCCTTAATTTCTGCTCGTTGTTCAATTTTCCTTCCGACGAAATAGCGCATATCTCATTAAGTTGTTGTTCTATCCCTGTCATCCAGTTTTGAATTTCCGGTGTCGAGATGACTTCCAGTGATCGGGATGCCGGCGCAGGTGCAGGAGAAGGGGAGCAAGCCGTCCTGCCGCCCCAGTTTAATGGACTATCATCCATTATATTGCAGTGTATTGCACACTAAACATTGGTCCGATATTTAACACTTAGCACATATGTACAGATTACGTTATTACTTGAAACTAGGCCACGATTCAGCAATTAATCATTTATTAATTTTACTAAATGAACAATACGTCTGCACTCATTGAGAGCTATTGGTATTGGTATTGGAGCTATTGGTTTTATACATACACTAAGTGACCCGCGCAACTTAGTTTGCGTAATTTTCCCCGTTTTTGCAACAATTTTCATTAACGCTCCGCTCTTATTGGTCGTAGCGTGATGTTATATAGCCTATGACACTCACAAATAACATGGCTTTCTAATGGTCAAGGATTTTTAAAATCGGTTCAGTAGACATAGAGATTACCCCCTACAACCTAACAAACTTTACCTCTTTATATTATTAGTATAGAAGTATAGATGTTAGACCACATAGCAAATAGATTTATTATTCTTGGTACTAAGGATCATATAACTGAACCAATTAAACCATCACGAAACCATCCATTTAAATAAAATTTGGGAGACAGGTAATGACATAATTTTGAATTACATTATACTATGATTGACATATTTTTTGTAATAATCTTTTTATAAATAATGCAAAATAATAACATACGATTTAGCCTTCCCGTATTTTCATAGTTAATGCATACGCTCTATTTTTCAGGTGACCTTTAAGTTGATTGTGTAATAAAGCCTAATGAAGTTATGATAGATGATAATTATACGAGTACAACAATAAACAAAGAGAGTAGGTACAGGATACAGCGAGTTGATTCGGAGGCTGAGATTAGTACACAGTGTGCTTAGGGCAAACTTTACCAAAAAAAACAGACAAAGTAAATAGTTTTGAAAGTCAACATGCACATGCCGACCGTTATCTATACTAATATAAAACTGAAGAGTTTGTTTATTTGAACGCGATAATATAAGCAACCACTAGTCCGAATTGAAAAGCTATTTTACTGTTGGATAGCCCATTTATCGAGAAATGCTATAGGCTATATGACATTACGTTACGACCAATAGAAGCGGAGCAGCAATGAAAAATATTGCGAAAACGGGGGAAATTTACGCAGACGGAAAAACGAAGGTGCGCGGGTCAGCTAGTACCTAATAATTTTAATGGCATATGCTTTCTCAAGCTTTATCTAAGCTGAGCTTGAACTAAATCAAAGCCTACACATACACACACACACTACACAAAAACGTACATCTCAGACTCGAACCAAGATTGTTTAATTAAACTATCAATCCGTGTGTTATTTTAGTTAATTGTTGGTCCGTGTAATGCAAAAATATTTTTTCAAATCAAACAGTTATAAACAATTGAATATACAAATAAACTCTTTAGCGTTATTATATTATAGATTACTTTCAAATACTCGCAATTTTACTTTTAAAGCCATTAATTTATCATTTAGATTAGATATGTCAGATTTTCAAATCGCGATAATATCGATTAATAGTATTATCGATATTATTGGACTGCTTAATTAAAATCAAATTCCGTCACTTTAATTTTTATTACAGGCATTTAGATAAAAGCATTTTATAAATTGTAATTTCCTGCCTTGCACTTGCTGACCGAACTTAAACTTTAATCCCCCTTATCAATTGTTTCAAAATTTTGCCTAAATTATGTTACAATGGTGTCAAATCTATTTTTTCGTAAGATGCAATTACATATTGACAAACGATTTGGTACAATTGATAAAAGAGAGAGAAAGAGACAATTAACCCAGCTTCGTTAAAAAGTTTCATCTAAAATCAAAAAAGAAGAGATGAAAAGAGTCTTCATCTATATTAGTTCAATAGATTGAAGAAAGAGAGACTTACAAGTTATGATTAGGCCACAAATAATAAGTTAGGTTACCAAAAAAATATTAAAAAATAACTTAGGTTACCTACATGGAAGGTAAAGGCTTCCTTAATAACAAAAAAATACGAATAAATTATGCTCAGCATAGTCCAATTTACACTAGATACTCCCATTATAAATCATGAAAATTACGCAAAACGCAAACGAAAGAAAATACAAACAAAAAATCACAAAGCCACTTCTATAAATAAAGATACAAACGCCATACATATTTATGAATGTATATGTTTAGCTCTTATATATACATTTATTCTTAATAAATAATTGATCTAATAACTTGAATTGTAGCTACATGATTTTATAGGCACTTTTGTAATTGATACAGTGAAATGAATGAAATTGTTTTTGCAAGTGAGTAATGTTAGTGTCCGCCGGGGAATTACTGTTGCTACTGATAGCAAGAGGACTGGCGTATATCAAACCAAGCCTTATATTTTGTTCTCCAGTATGCTGAATTTATTATTTACACTAAATTTTCTTCAAAACAAAATCGGCAACGAGCTGGTAATACCCTCTATATGTTGCATAAATTGGGCCAATTTCAAAATGTTCCATATCCTAAGTATATTTATATAAATAGATTCTTAAATTGTATCAATAGTGTCAATATAAATTCTAACATTATATTAAAGGCTAAGATATCTTATGTACTAGATATATATATATTATTTAAATGTAAGAAAAATAGATACTCTTAACCGTGCTAAATTAGATTTTTACAGAATTACTGAAACAAAGTTCCTGAACTCAAGTCTGTTAAACGTTTACACGAATAATAGGTATCTATATTTACCTAGTAATGTAATTAAATTTATGTATTTATGTGCATTTTTATCACCTTTATACCAAGTAATTCAAGTTTAGAGAGTTTAGTAGGTATAGATTTTATTGATGTCCGAAAATTGATAGAGTTCTCTAGGAAATGCAAGATTAGATATAAATACAAATTCTATCAAACTCACTCACCGATAACAATGTGTATTACAATCTAAACTAAACTGAATAGTAAAATATGATGCCTTAAAAGCATTTATGTAATAATACACAGGTGATTCTTGTGAATAAATCTTTGAATTCCAAACAGTCAAAAAATAGGTTAGGATAAAAATCTAGGAAATTTGACAGAAGATGTCAAAATTCTTACCACTGATTAGATGAAATCTTTAATCCGGTCGATAATTCCAAAATCAAATCGCTGCAGATATAATATAGCTTATGATATATCACAACCGACGACACCGCTATCTGACCATCGACTGAAAAATGGATTTACCGATAAAAAAAAGAAATCTTACGTTTTTATCGCAAATTACGTCGATTTTGTGTGATTTCCTCGTAATATCTCACGATAAGGTCCGATAAAGAGCGGTACCATTGCCTTGTAATCACTGTTTTTCACTAATTCGACAATTTTAAAACTTTTATCGCACATTATTCGAATCGATATATTGAAAGAAATAAATAATGATAGGTTGATACGTGGAACGTATCATCTATATGTTAAATTCACACCCAATATTAATAAATCACCGTTTATTCATATTTAATCGATTACCATAATTTGCTAGCATCATATTTTTAGAGGATTGAAGTTAATGTGCCCATTTAATATGCAATGATGATCTTTTTAAGATCCCCAGCTGTGCAATTACAACCAAAACATTTAACATGACGTTTATACAGCTTGTTTGGTTAATTTAGCATCTAACTAATATTTATCTTAAACACAATATATTTAGTACATAATCGGACGCAAACTTGATAAAATTATAATGGTAAATTTATTTTTATTGATTTAAACCAAACCAAGTTCTATCCAAAATATTTCAATGTTTTAATACAGCAAAGACTAAAAACTAATAGATAAAAAAAAAATATAATCTCTGTGGCGCGGTGGGAGTGTATCCGACTGCTATGCAAAAGGTCGTGGGTTCGATTCCCACACGGGACACCACTTTGTGTGAACCACAAATTGTTGTTCCGAGTCTGAGTGTACTTTGTGTCCGTGACTTGTATGTTTGTAAAGTCCCCCGCGACACAGGGCTTGGAACATACCTACTGCAGGAGCGTCTTTTAAAAAAAAAATTACAAAAATCTTATTAAAATTATTAATTGTAAATTTGCCTCCAATGTACGTAAAAAAGTAATTAACATTACGTATTTATTTAAGGCATATCTACATACTTTTGTTGTAAAATTGGCATAAATTTAATTGTGAAGTCTTTTTATCATTGACTCTACTTATTGCTTTCCAGCAGTAAAGCCATAACCTCCAGACTATCATAAGAGAGCATTTGTTATCTCTTATTAATCTCTATCTCTAGTTAAACTTTTTTTTATTATTTGTTCAACGCACACTTAAGCCGAAATGAATGTTTTCATTTCACATCCATTTTGGCCTCAGTATAGAGAATATAAAAAAACATATATATAAGAAGATACCTACCTATTATTGGTTGGAGGAACACAAGGAGCCGTGTCAGGAGAATGTAAATCCTTCACCTTTACTATCAACCTAAGTAAATACATCTAAGCAAAGTGCATAAACTTTTTTGACTTGATAACTTCTTATAAATCGTTGACCGGCTGTACTCACGAAAAAGAGTCACGTAATTGACTGGTTGCTAAGCAACGCGAGTGACGATATGTCATCAATGTTTTCTTATGACATTATCACGTAAAATTAATATCCGTAAACCGACTTTACAGATAACCATTTTTTTTAAATCCCTCGCCTGGTCTTCATAATATACAAATTATCAAAATTATGAAGACCAGGCGAGGGTAGTTGAAAAAACCCCACGCCTCACGGAGACATCGTTAAGCTGCTATCAGTCGACCCGTGTCCACGATCGGTGCAATTCGATCGAAACGTCGGGTAAATAAAAGGTTCGTACCTTTAAATAATTCACGCGATTAAGTCCCGAAATATATCTAATATGTATAAAAATCGCGAAAGTTTAAAAACAATAATTTAAAATAACTTTAGACTACAATAAAGAAAATGGTTAAAGTTAAGCAACATTCATTTTTAATCTAATTTTATAAATACATATAAATGAAATCGAAAATAACATAACCTAACCAGAAGAGCATTAATTATATGTATGGTTCGTCGTGTATTTATGTTTATTTGCTCATACGCAGCAGAAACAGGTCTCACAATTGATCCTGGGCAGACGGGAGTGATCGATGCACTTGGGCATACGTTACTTATCTATAGCCTGCATACTACATAGGCCTATCGATCCCGGGATCGAGCCGACTGCGCGGTAGCACATCCAACCTATAAATCATCACTGATTGCCTATAACTCGGTACCAATGATAAACATTGTGATTTTACACCAGTCAAACTACTTAAATTATAACTTTATGAATATTATAAGAGTATACCCAAGTATTTATCCGCTATTACTGATATTAAGGCTGCCGCTTTGTGATTTTCAAATTGGAAATTATCTCGTTGATGTTGAAATAATATGATAATGATTTTGATGTTGTTATTCAGACATTTTTGCGAGTTTTTAAATGTTTGGTACATATGTTAAGGAATGCGGTTAATCATAATAAGTTTTGGGAAAGGTTTTTGAAAGAGAGTTGTTACTCAAACATATTTATAATGACCACAGAATTATATTAAACTCCCATTATTAATCAGTACAATATCGTATTGAGTAATATAAAATCCAAAGTACAAAGAGTACCTACTATTTATACAAATAAAGAGCTTGCTCTTTCAAAAATAAAATCTTACTGTTTTTACAAATAAAATTTCTCTATGGCAAATAATATATACCTACATACCTCTCATCTTTTAATAAGAAAAATGTAACTTATTTTTGTCTAAATCATTTGGGACGTGAATTTTATTTAGGATGACTTAACAGATAAGGTTCTCACAAATCCATATCCATACTTAATATTGTAAATGTGAAAGTAACTCTGTCAGTCTGTCTGTCGCGCTTTCACGCTCAAACAGTTAAACCGATTTAGATGAAATATGGTATGGAGATAGTTTGAGTCCCGGGGAAGGACATAGGATAGTTTTTATCGCGATAACCAACATCAATGCAGGCGAAGCCGCGGGCGAAAGCTAGTAACACATAAATAACATTATAATAAGACTCAAATCTCTGAAGAAAAATCCTCAATTACATTACAGTAAACTAAGCCTTCAATTTACATCCAACATTGTTGCAAAACAGAATACGGTACCTAACAACAACTGTAGAGACACCTTCTGTTAAAGAACTTATCAATAAATGTCCTGATACTGTTTTATTATTCATAACAGTATCTTTAAGTGCCGTTTGACAACATTTTTACTGGGACATTTTGATCTTTGGCACTTGAGACAAGATATAGATGACAAGAAGCACATTAACTAAGTTTGTTTATATGACAAAGGAACATAATAGGCATACCTACGTCTGTTAACAAAACATACAATAGCCTACGGACAAATATAAGAAGTTGTTGTAAGTGAGTTTTGAAAATGTACAAGTGAATTGTAAGCTAAATCCGTGTTGGTTACACATCCTTCAACTTCAATTTGTTACTACAGTAAATCTGCATGCTAAGGTACCAAGTTCACGAAAGCTACAGAAACTACGGGTTTACAAAGACCATCGATATTTTATTTACTTTTTTCGACAGAGGATAAGACCTTTGATAAAACAAGTTTTTTTTTAAAGATAACTAGCAATGTAGGATTGAGTCCCACATTACTAGCAATTATGTTAACCCCTCCAGCTAAGCTTAAAGGCTTGTGTTAGGAGTGGGTTCACGTCGGTAGTATAATGGGTAGGATTCGAACCCGCGACCTCACGATTGCGAGTCCGATGCTTTAGCCATTAAGCTACCGCCGCTTTATTTCATTTTACAAGTTGTTTTATTTTCATTTTCTATCATTAGCAATGCATAGTAGTTTGTAAAATTGAAATAAAGATTGATTAATACATCAGTTTTGTTAACCAGGCCATTACTTCAAAATCAACAACACAAGATGAAAATTCAACAAAAGTCCATCAATTTTCCGTCACCCATTTCTATAAATATCCCACCTAAGTATACAAACATAACCATATCCTTTGAAACAACCCCAATTTCGCCCTCGAAATCACGCAACACACAAAAATTAAAAAAAAAATATCGCCAACATCACAAAACACAGATGCTAATCAACAAAGATAAACAAATTAATCTAACAGTCATCACGATGCGCGTACGCAAGCTTACACTCACCTATCTCCTCCTATTAAGATTAGGCCAAGTCCCAATTAAGATAATTGATTTTACGGACCTCCGGTACAGAATACCCAGGTACAGTTCGGTCGGCTCACAGCTCAACAAGAAATAAACGCACTCACACACGTACTCGTACCTACTGAGCTTTCTAACGTGCGCTGTCTCAGTTGACGATCATAACGAATTCGACCGAGATCCGTGTACGTGTATGTCTATGCATGTGTGAGCCTGTTTTCGCTCATTGTAGGGAGCTGACCAGGTGTATCTATCAAATTTGTGCCTCCGGCGTGTAAGATGCCTAAATCTTTAAAAAAAACCTCGTCTCGAAGCTATCTTAAACCTTTATCGGTTCGATGCGATATAAAATTGATCGACGGGAATTTTACTATGAAAATATTTGTAGTGTTAAACTTTTATTAATATTTTATTATTGTTATTATGATATTATATCTTAGATTGGACGTGTGCTTCCCACGCGCCGTTTGATCGTGTAGGTTTTAGATAAACATAATAATATACTTAGCATCAGTATTATTTTTTTAATTATATTAGTATCTCTTTCTCTTAGCTATTTACAAAAACTAATTGTAGGTAACTAATAATGGGTTAGTTCGAACACATAACATTGAGAGTATGTATGAATTTTACCTTCTACACTAGCGGTGTTTTGTGATTAGATTTTGAAACCAGACTTTTATTTATTAACTTTATGATTTTTACGTCGATTATTACCAATTTTTGAAGAGGGCATTGCTTTTGAGGGTTAAACGCGCATTTTTTTTTAAATTAAACTCATCTAGATAGCTTAAAAACCTAAGTACTAATACCTAGTATAAATAAAATAGTCGAAACCGCAAATTATGTCATAACCTGTCGTAATTTATTATTCTGCCAGATTTTTGTTAAATATTGAAGACAAAACATCAACGATTGGCTTTACAAAGTACAATCGAGTAAAAAAGCATCTACCTAAATTAAAAAATAAAAATATACCGTCTGACAGCAGGTACAATCCCGCACAGAAACCCTTCCAGTTAAAGTATCGATTCAGATTGATCGATGCCTTTTAAAGGAAGATCGAATAATTTATTGATACCAACAGAATTCGTTTATTGAAACCTTTTAATCCCGTGTTGATTAGCGTTTATCTAAACGTTAGAATTTATTAGCCGCTATTTGTCCGTAGATAATTGACCGATTAGTGATGAATCGATTTATTGGTAAGTACTTTGTTATGTTTGCATAAACACCTTGTAAAGTATCGATGACATTGATTCAATTTAAAAAAATATATTTTCTTTGTGTTGGGATTGAAAGTATTTCAGTTCATTAGGAGTAAAAATTACACTGCTTCATTTAATTGCATATTGTCATATGCAATTATATCAGTTTTTATGCGCTTAGTTCAGAATTTTCCCATCGGAGTTTTGTTTCGATTTGTTCATGTTTTATTTTGATTCGATGTTTAATATTAGGTACTTATATATATTGTACAGTAAGGGCTGAAACTGATTTCTAATATTTAATAAAATAAATAAATAATTGTAATTACGTATGCCTAGAACAAATTAATATTGTAGTAATTTCATTTTAGAAATTATACATTAATGTATATTTTATAAAATGTTACATACGTTTTTTTAAGATAACTAGCAATTTGGGATTGTAGTCTCATATTACTAGCAATCCTATTAACCCCTCCAGCTAAGCTCAATGGCTTGTGTTAGAAGTGGGTAAACAGGATTGCTAGAAAATATCATATTTAAATATAACAACTATTACAAACAATAGAAAGAAAGGGTTTGAACTTCATTTTATATTTATTGTATAAACAATAAATAATGTTTTACATAATATACCCTCGTTTTATTTTTTTAATAGAGTTTTTCTTCTTTAAACCCTTACACACAATAACAAAGAAATGGAATAAATATTTATTATCACAGTTTAGCCTTAATGTATATTTTAATACAATGAATTTAAATTTCAACTTTTTACATAATATTTCATGTTTATTTAAATTTGCAAATTTATAACCAACCATTTGTTATTTAATACAAAATAGATGTTAAACACGTATTTTGCCATCAGCAAGTATCAATAAAGATACACAGATGCACTTATAACAAGATTATAATCATTTCGACTACTGTACACTTATCTATTGAGAAAATCTAGTATTTTATTTATTAGTTGATAATATGCTAATATTATTATCCATGTATATGTATGTAAACATTATCTGGCCGCCAAAAGGTGCCACAAGATCACTCGTCACATAAACTCGTTAATTAACCAAATGTCAAACACACAGACTGTGAGAAAACTAAGAATTATGATAATAATATGCTAATATTTATTTATATTATTTGATTATAATTATTTTATTAATTATTGGACAGGATATGGATTACTACATACGAGTCTCCGGCGGATACGTTTACTCTGTACAAACACACACATCGATAAGTTTGAAGGCTTATCGGCGGCTAATCGATTTGCGTTTGCGCATCTCGGGGCGCATTCAAATTTCGAACGCGAACTGTCATGGCGGCGGTCGGATTGGCCGAAAACAGCCGAACGGTTGATATGAAAACGAAGTGGCATTGACATTGATTGGTCGTTGAGAAACTTGGAACAAAGGGTAACGTAGCCTCTATCCGGGTATACGAGCTATTAATACACGAGTACACACCGGCATACAAATAAATTCAGATAGCTATATATAAATACGCATACACTATACTTTTTAGATTATATGTGTATTTAAACGTGTATTCATGTAATACAAATACCATTTTCCTAAAGAATTATTATGATATTAAATATATTCTAACACTAGCTGACACTGCAAATTCGTCTGCGTAAATTTTCCCCATTTTTGCAACATTTTTCATTGTTGCTCCACTCCTATTAGTCGTGGCGTGATGTTTTATAGCCTATAGCCTTTCTCGATAAATAGGCTATCGAACAGTAAGAGAATTTTTCAATTTGAACTAGTAGTTCCTGAGATTATCGCGTTTAAACATACAAAATCTGCAGCTTTATAATATGCAGCAACAAAGCTCGACTCAAACCCTTGAACATAAGAACTAAGCTAAAATTTAGACCTAAGCTGATAATGTACAGGAATAAAAATCATTTCTTATCAGTTATCAATAATCTAAGTACATCGATTTAGAATTACTCATAGAAACTTCTAGTTCTATGGGACGCAGGTGGAGCCGCAGACTAAAGTTAGTATCTGACATAAATAATTTCTAAATATTAGGTGAATTATTATTTATACAAGAACATGATAATGTGTAAGTAAGTCAATTAATCCTTATTTAAAACACAAAAATATGCAGGTAAGTAGGTACCTATTACATTTCAATATGTTGTATATATTTTTTTTAATTGTCTGTAATAGGTATTGTAATTTTAAAAGAAGCAAAAAATAAACAAAAAAATATTATATTATCTTAAAATTTATGTTAATATTTTATACAAAAAATGACAATAAATATTTCATTCCCAAACATGAGTGATACCGGCCTACAGCAATAACAACAAATCTTTCCTTAATTGCCTGTAATCTATATATATCTAATTAAAACATGTACTGTCCATTTTAATAGTAATTTTTATTAATATTCGATAAATATGCTAATGCCATTTCCCTGATTTTATTATATGTTATCCAATTAATTTGATTCACCCAACTCGTTTATGTCTTTTATACCAATACATATTAAAATCGGCCCAATATCTAAAATTTAATGAATAAATATACAATTATTCATAAAAATATATTCAATTATTGTAGACCAATAAAAAGTATGTCTAAAAATCAAATTTAATGTTATTATAATTTTATTTATCAAATTATTAAACCGTGAAATTTGCATAAATGATAAAATTAATCATATTGAATGGTAGTTAATATTAAGGTAATTTTGATAGTATTCAATTTATGTGTTTTCATATTATTTTGCATAAACTTATATTTGGTATTGTTTTTAATACAAATAAATCATTTATATGGTTGCGGCTCATAGCCGACGGGAGTAGAGTCGACTCTACATATACTTGCGCCGTGCAATGTTTGTGCAATTGTTTGATTACATTTATTTATTGTTACAATATAGATATAATCTAATATATAAATATTAAACTTGTATAACTATACTAGACGTTCAGAGACTCAATTTTCAAAAATTATATTTTGATCATTTTTGTTTAAGCAAAATATTGAGTCACGTCAATGTCGATTCTCATAGCAATAGAGTCTATGAGTAATTCTCAAATTATAGTATGGCTATTAGACCGATAACCACATTTATAAAATAAGTATTCCATGAACATTATCAATTCTTATTATCATTCTGATAAAAATTGCCGCCACATCTTTGTAACTTAAAAAAAATAATGAAAAAGATTAAATACCTCGATTGTCCTTATCTGATGCTTATCACAATGTCGTTCACTATCACTATGTATCACTGTAAATACTGTGCTGATGCAAAAACACACTGAAATCATGAGCTCCATTCCGTTTTCGTGTCCATTTTCATTGAAAATTGGGAAAATTCTTTACAATATCACAGGTCACAGGTCCTAATACAAACAAATGTGGTACAATGTATGTACAGTTTTAGATTAAAACGCGTTTTGTATTATTAGAATTACAAAAACAGTGTATGTATGAAGCGCAAGCGCAAGTGGTGCGTCGAGTCGCCCGGCACGTGATGCGGCGTCGATGGGACGCAACCCGACACTAAACCAGTCGTGTGACTTTTTGTTGTGATCGCGCGCAATCGGCCGCCCTCGGCTGTACTCGGCGACGACCGACACAACCCGCCTTCTGATTGGTGGAAACTTATACAGGCGGTGGGCGAAGGCGGAGTCTCACAGTTGCTGTACTCGATGGGTGTGTTCCCTTTTCAAATTTTCTTTTTCTCTTTTTGGGCGGGCAGTGCGGTGGTGTGCGTCAGTCGAGGCGCGCGCGCCGTCTGTGATGGATGTGCGACGCTCGCCCGATGAAGCTGGCTGGATGATGGCCACCTAACAAGATTAATTGCTCGAAATTAGTGGTACTTTCACAATGAAAATGGCACGACATAAAACAAGTCCTATTTTACTAGACAACCTATTCTTATTTGTTGACAAAACTTTTTCTATTTTAGGATTGTTTGAGTAGAGTCGCCATTCCTACAAATTAACTACTAGGTAATGGTTGCCCGCTCCAACAACAATAATTTTATAAGGAACACTAGATCATGCTTTATTAGTTTATTACCTATCTATAGTTTTAGAATACCTTTTCATGGTAAATGCTGATGGCGGGAAATGTTTTGCTATAAAAATGTACAGAAATTTTACAGGTAGAGATCTAAAAGAATAGAAAATTACTATGTTTTTGCTTATAATAAGTAAATAAGTACTATTAAATAGTAATAAGTACTGCTGTTTAAATTATTTAACACTATAATATTAAATAGAAAAATGCAAGCAGTTAGGTACCCTTATTACATCAGTTTCCATTACAAGAATAATTATCTATTGTTTATTAGGTAGGTACAATAATTATAACCAAGGATATAAAATTATTTCCAGTAGGATATACCTAACTATTGTTTCTTGTTTCAAAGAAGTAATGTTAGATTGTTTTAATATGAAAAAGTAGAGTGTATAATAAATTGTCTTGAGACAACTCGCACACGGTCATCTGGTCCCGAACAAGGCAAAGCCTGTAGGGGAACCTTTTTCATTTGTAAAAACAAAGGTTAATATTTGGAAATGTAAATAAGAAAAAATAAATATAGTAGGTATTAGATAAAAAATGTTTATTTTATGACAAAATGGAGATTTTATCTTAATTCCTATAAACTTATTAGAAAAACAAGTTAAACATGCTTATGTTACATCAAAAAATAATACACGAAAACAGCATTTCTAGTTATTTTTAGGGTTCCGTACCTCAAAAGTAAAAAATAAACCCCTTTAGGATCACTTTGTTGTCCGTCCGTCCGTCCGTCAAATTAACTATATCTGGACAGAGGAGAAGCAAAACGTTGTCTCTGCAATGAGTCTACATGTGTCGTTATTGCTGTTATTCATTCAGAAATGTTTCCCCTACTATGGCAACCAGAGTAAAGTAGTTAACAAAGTAAAGTAGTGTTAAGCAGTCACCGCAGTCTATATGCGTAAGTATAGGTAATAGCAGAAAGCCTAGTCTAACTTAATAAACAATTTTTAATATGACTAGGTAGACACAAAAATCCCAGACTTGTGACATAAAACTTGATTATCTATAAAACGGCTGAACAAATTTTCATGAAACAAAGCTAATGACCATCTCGATTAGAAAATTGGTTTAGTAAAAAAGCTACCTACATCAAAATTAGTCCACCCGTTTATAACACTTTTACGTTTGTATCAGAGGATTTAACCTGCGTGTGTTCATCGTACCGTCTAAACAGGTGGACTAATTTTGATGTAGCTTTTTTACTAAAACAGTTTTTGAACAACGAAACTTCAAATACTTGAACTTAGTGGTGAAACTTAACCAAGCGACATTATTTTGACGTATTCGTTTTGGTACGAATCTCATATCAACCCATATGATGTCCCACTGCTGGGCAAGGGTCTCCCCAGTAAAACTTACTTAGTGTTAGACCCTAGGGGTAATTGGCATAATCACCAAACTTGGCAAGCGGGTCGGCGATCGCAGTAAGGCTTTAAAGTACGCAGAGGACGCTGCTTCCCGTCCTCCGGTGTGACATCCCTAAGTCGCCTTGACGAAACCCACAGGAAGAGATGGGATGGTACGATTCTTAAGCCGGTACCACACGGCCAAGGTACGAATATTATCTATAGATTTAAACTGCATCAAATTTAAGCAATATATTAAAGCATATTCTTGAAAAGGCTACCTAGACTGCCTCTGTGGCGCGGTGGGAGTGGATCCGACTGCTACGCAAGAGGTCGTGTGTTCGATCCTCACCCAGGATAAAACTTTGTGTGATGAGCACGATGGTTTATTCTGTGTCTGGGTGTTATTTATCTATAATATATATGTATTTAGAAATATATAAGTACCAATGTTTGTCAGTTATCTGGTTTCTATAGTACAAGCTCTGCTTAGTTTGGGATCAGATAGCATTGTGTGAGTTGTCCGAAGATATTATTATTATTACTTAAAACAATAGGTAGGTACCTACTTAGGTACATATTACTTTTGATAAAGCCTGAGATTTTATTTGTCCCTCTAAGCTCTTCATTTAATTCATCTTCATCTGACCCGTGCCCACTTCGATGACACTTACAAATAATATGGCTTTCTATTGGTAAAAGTTCATTAGATAATTTTCAAAATCAGTTCAATAGATTCAGAGATTACCCCTACTACCTCACAAACTCACAAACTTTACCTCTTTATAATATTATATACCTAGTACTAGCTGACCCCGTTTTTGCAACATTTTTCATTGCTACTCCGCTCCTATTGGTCGTATATAGCCTATAGCCTTCCTTGATAAATGGGCTATGTAAAAGAATTAGGACCCGTATTCCTGAGATTGTCGCGTTCAAACAAATAAACAAACTAACTCTTTAGCTTTATAATATTAGTACAGATAAGTATATATAGTATAGATATAGATAAGTTCATAGTAAAACTTTTGCTTGTTAGTTCTTGGATATGCAGGTTTTCCCACGAGGTTTTTCTTTAACGATTTCCTGCAGTTGCGATAAATCAATCAGATTAATTACGCATCTCCTACCAACTCTTAAACTCGACACAGAAAATTGACCTTCCCCTGATAGTCATTAAAAAAGATTTTTTATTAGAGATATTCATTACTACTTATCGCGATTAACGATACTTAGATAAGTTATATTATTTTAAAAGAAAAGGCAAAAATATATAAATTTGACATTAAGTTGAGAAATGTTTTCTTTACCTAAATCATCTTAATGCCAAATACATATCACATTTTTTTCCTTTTCGCAGCTGTTAACGTTTAAAGATAATTAAACTTGATTAGGCTCCATGAAAGTCTAACTGTTATACCTATATTTATTAGTTATGTAGGTAGTTATCTACCCAGTCTTAATAATGCATATTTCATGCTGTTGGTAAGTAGGTATTCTAAGAAAATAAAATAAATATTGCGAAAAAAAAACGTCGGGCAATAAACAAGGTACTCGTATTTTACCTTAAATTATTCACGCGATTAAGACCCGTAGTATATATAATTTTATAATAAACTAATAGTGTTGGCGTATCGCTTCTTCTGCTGAAACTATAAATCCGAAAGATTGGGTGGATGGATGTTCGTTGCTTTTCACGCAAAAACTACTAAACGGATTTAAATGAAACTTTACAATAATGTAGTTTAACCATCAGACAGAGTACTACATAGGCTATAACAATGAAACATAACGTCTTGACGACTTGACCTTGGCTGCGAGATACAGAGGGATGTGATTTTTTAAAATAAAAATTACAAAAAAAAGGTCTCCTAGCTATCGCCCAACAGTGGTGACGTTGCTTAACCTCGCTTATATCTTCATTTGACTGGCCTATTGGTCTAGTGGTTAGTGACCCTAACTGCTAAGCTCCGGCTTAGCAGTTAGGGTCACTAACCACTAGTAAAGTCTTTTGCCAATTATAGAAACCATATTATTTGTAAGTGTCAACGAAGTGGGCACGGGATAGATAGTGTATGAAGAGCTTAAAGGGACAAATAAAATCTCAAGCTTGATCAAAAGTAATATGTACCTACCTACCTATTATTTTAAGTTTTCAAGATTCATTTTCAAGAACATGTTTATATTTGACTAGCAGTCCCGCGCAACTTCGTATGCGTAATTTTTCCCCGTTTTTGAAACATTTCTCGTCGCTTCTCCGCTCCTATTAGTCGTAGCGCGATGTTATATCCGCCTTCCTCGATAAATGAGCTATCCAACAAAAAAATATTTTTTCAAATCGGACCAGTAGATCCTGAGATTAAACAAACAAACAAACAAACTCTTCCGCTTTATAATGTTATAGTATAGATGCAGAAAAGCGTTGCAATTGCAATGTAAGATACCTACCGACCTACTACTATATCTAAGCTTACCCTAAAGTTCTCTTTTTCAATAATTTAAAATTTCACTCGTTCATGAAACCTATTTGGACTGCCTCTGTGGCGAGGTGGGAGTGTATTCGACTGCTACACAAGAGGTCGTGGGTTCAATCCCCACCCAGATTTAGGACAGTTATTTATCTATAATACGTAGGTAGGTATCTATTTAGAAACATATAAAAATGTTTATCAGTTGTCTGGTTTCCATAGTACAAGCTATGCTTAGTTTGGGATCAAATACCGTTGTGTGAGTTGTCCCAAGATATTATTATTATAGTTTTCTTGAAAGCCACTGACTCACGGACCCCTGAACATTTTTTTTACAAAGCAATTCGTACTTTTTGAACGCGTTAATTATAATTTAATGAACATTTGACCAATATAGGTACCAACTTCATTGGTTGATCGCATCGGTCTCTTTAACATCGGTAACATTGTAATAGTACCTACCTATGTACTAAAAGAAAGTGCAACTAGAAGTAAGTAATGGCGTTACGTGAAGAATACATAACACATTTACTCAACGGTGTTTAATAATGCTTAAATAATTGTATTATTACCTCATTTGGTAGCTAATGGTCCTTGAAAATCACTCATACCTACCTACTTACTAAGGTACAATCCTGAAATACTAAATTAAACCTTTTTGAATACAGTCACCAGTGTAAATAGATCAAAATTGATTTTCAAAACAACTATCAACGTGTAGAAGTACTTTTTCGAAACAGTCACCACTATCTACATGAGTAGGTACTTGACCTACTCATTATCCAGGTCACTAAGGCCCATTTTAGGGTTCTGTAGGCAAAATGGCAAAACGGAACCCTTATAGTTTCACCATCTCTGTAGTGTGGAGTATTAAAAAACATTTAGGGGTTGTAAATTAATTAATAAAAACATTTTTCGATTTAGGGATCCGTTTGTGAAATATTAAGATTTAAAGTGCAATTTTTTGTTAGAGTCAAGTGTCCTCCCCCCCCCCCTCCTGCCAGCTAAATGGTTGATGTTGGGTAATAGTATTAAACCGGCCAAGTGAGAGTCGGCCTCGCGTACGAAAGGTGCCGAACCATTATCTATAAAAACCTCTATGTGAAAAAAATCACGGTAGTAGTATATAGGAACAGTGAAATTAAAAGGAAAACTATCACAGCTAAGTAGGCTTTACAAGTTTGCGAGTAACAGCAGACCAAGTGAGAAGTAAGAAAAACTTCATTTTTGTACAGATTCCTTTAAAAAATACTTATCTAATGTTGTTAGTAGTATGAAACAAACACAACAGAAAACCCGCTTCTTAAACCGCATTATCCGGATGGGGGACTACGGAACTCTACATTGTGCGTGGCCCGACATGCACTTGCCCTTTTTTTGAAAATCGGTCATACGTCAAAGAATCTAAAAGTAAATAGCAATACAGCTTAACCTCCCTAATTTATTTAAATAAACACTCCTACAAGTATCTACGCACTTACTACCAGAGGAACTATAGTCCTTCTTGAAAAACGGTCACCCATTTAAGAACTTGACAACAGCAAGCTTGCGTAGCCTCACTAATCCATCGACATAAACCACTAACAAGTACAACAAACAAAGAAAAAAACCAAAACAATAGGTAGGTACGTAAGTGAAGTGTCTAAGACAGGGGTCTTGCTTTCTACCCCTCCCTCCCCACCACCTCCCCCGGCGTTTTCCCCGCGGGTGATTTATTCTATATACCCGCGCGCTATAAATCTGTCGGGCACAACACTATCTCGCTAGTGTTGCGCGTTAATGGCTAATGACATAACACCCGCTGCAAGATGCCAGAGTTCATGGCAAAAATGTTTTCTTAATCGCGTTGTATAACTATGTGCTATAAGAAAAATACGTTCGTCGATAATATGGGAACCGTATGAAGATTTTTATTCTTCTAATGTGATATTCTCCATTCTCCAACTCAAAAGAGTAGATGGCAATCAGCGGGCCAACACACGCATTTAAAGAAAGAAGAAAGTTGAATATGAAACTAATTTTATTTGTCACATGGTTATAGTCATTGACATAGAGAACAGGACTGCGCCATAACCTCACAAAATTGACCACCCTCTAGTAAGAGACAACGCTACTTTGTGGACAATACCTGTCAAAGGCCGCACGAGTTTTTTCTCTCTTTCACGCTTTGCAGTCAATATTTTTTTTTATTTGATAAAGATGGCGCAGTCCTGCTCTTATGTCAATGGTCACAGTGTACCATTGACGTATAGACCTGGACTGCGCCATAACCTCACAAAATTTACCACCCTCTAATAAGAGATAACGCTACTTTGTGGACAATACCTGTCAAAGAGAAAGGTCCCACGTCTTTTTTCTCTCTTTTACGTTTTGCAGTCAATATTTACTTTTTATTTAAAGGGATGGCGCGGCCCAAGTCTATACGTCTATTATAAACAAAGTGCATTGATTTTGTGCTGGACAAATAGGACCTTCGTTAGCTATTGTTGCAGTCAGAAAACTGCAGCGTTGATATTCTCGTAGGACCTATATTTGTTTTTGCTGTTGCTGTCACCTAAACAGCACTATATTAAATACCAACTAAAATGTACAAAATTTATTCTTCTTATTCGTTGAATTTATGGCAATCTAGCCGTTTTAACGGCTAATTTCTGTCAGTGTCAAGTATTTATTTTACACTTTAGTTGCACAAAGTCTCGTTTCAATTGTTACGTATTCAATGCATGTTTTACAAGTTATACTGGTTAAACTCGGAGCTGTAAAAATAATGGCAGGTAACTAGGCGTCATTTTTACAACTCAAAAAAAAAAAATATAAAAATAATTTAAAATTACAAAGTGTAGTTTTAATGACATTTTACTTAAAGACGCTTTTTACTGCACTCTATTTTGCCAAGAAAAATGCAAGGTAAATGGGTAGTTGATTACAATAAAAGTAAATTAATCACTAATCTAATAAACAATATACTAATCAGGTAATGCTCTGAAAATAACTGTTATTTTACAATTTAACATGCTTTTGAATTTAAAAGCTTGAAAACGAATACTAAAAGTAATGATTTTAACTATAGGAACTTATGATGTCATAGGTTGTTATTCCATACACATTTATATAGACCTTATCGTTTTAACATTTCATAAAAAGAGACTGATTTGACTTGACAATCTACATCCCTATTGCATAAAAATGGCCATTTTCTTGTAACTTTGGGATCGATGTCATATACGTGTGTAAAGACATACCTTGAAAGTATTATATTTTGTTTAAAACTAGCTTTCAACTATGCTATGTCCTTCTTCGGGACTCAAACTATTTCTACACGAAATTTCATCTAAATCGGTTTAGCGGTTTAAGTGTGACTTTTCACACTTAAACCGCACAGACAGAGTTACTTTTACATTTATAATATTGATTATGGATAAAAACTTTTCACAATTAACTTTGAATCTATTTGTGTTAAGATGTGTGTATTGTTATGTGAAAGTGTGAGGTGGTACCTAATTGTCATGTGTGTGTGTGTGTGTGTGTGTGTGTGTGTGTGTGTGTGTGTGTGTGTGTGTGTGTGTGTGTGTGTGTGTGTGTGTGTGTGTGTGTGTGTGTGTGTGTGTGTGTGTGTGTGTGTGTGTGTGTGTGTGTGTGTGTGTGTGTGTGTGTGTGTGTGTGTGCGCGTGTGTGTATCAAAAAAATATGGCAAGACACGCCGCGCGCTGCTCCTACATACCTTGAAAGTGTAATATTTATTTATAATTAAAAAAATCATTATATTTTTGTACACATACACAGCTATGTGTATGTGTTGATATATGAAAATGTGTAGTGGTAATTGTTGTGTGTGTGTTAAAAATATGTGTACACATACACAGCTATGTGTATGTGTTGATATATGAAAATGTGTGGTGGTAATTGTTGTGTGTGTGTTAAAAATATGTTGTTGTAATAATTGAATAAGTTCTATTTTTATCATATTAATACACTGCTTCATTAACGGCACATTTAGATGTCAGTATCGTTCTTTGGTATTAATTTTTTAATAAAATATAAAAGGGCATCTATCCATATCGGGGTACTTATGCCTTTAGGGGCAATTTGCCGCCATACAAATGTTACCGTATTTATAAAAATAGTTTCATATATTATTAAACTTTTTACTTTTTAATAGGTAATTGGTATATAGTAGGTACCTTTACCTACATTATGTAAAAAGTAGCAGTTAAATAAATTGTGGCGCATGGCTGAAGAGGACAAAAGGAAACGGCACTTTTGTTTTTAACCTAGGAGTATTTTTTTAAAAGCTTTGAATTTTTGCCGTGTGGTGCCGGCTTAAGAATAGTACCTACCACCCCATCTCTACCCGTGGGTGTCGTCAAGGCGACTAAGGGATTTTAACCCGGAGGACGGGCAGCAGCGTCCTCTGCGTACTTAAAGCCTTACTGCGATCGCCAACCCGCTCGCCAAGCGTGGCGATTATGGCAATTACCCCCAGGATCTACATACTAGTAGGTTCTACTGGGGAGAACCGTGCCCAGCAGTGGGCCATCTTATGGGTTGATATGTATGTATGTATGTATGTGAATTTTAAAATAAAAAGTCAACGCGTTGGGCTAGTGGCGTTGGGGCCGACGTTGGGGCCAACGTTTGAGCTGGGGTTAAGTTCTTTACATAACGTCAAACTTCTTAAAAATGATGTAAGGAAGACACTTGTGAGAGGTTATTATTATTTTTCAATTAACCCTGTAATGCATGATGTAGGTACCTAGGTTTCAAATTATAACCCTTATCCTTACATACCATATATACAAAACAAAGTCGCTTTCCGCGTTTGTCTGTCTGCATATCCGTCAAAACCTCCTAAATCATGTCCTGTTCATTGTTCTGGATTCGTCAGATCCTCCTTCCTATAGTCTATTTTACTCTAGAATGCGCTGCCCCCGGAAATCAGAATGGCTCCTAATCACTTCAATTTCAAAGTTAAAAGTTAGTGCTCTGTTACTCAATGGATTAGCTGAACCTCAACGTTACCTAAATGACTATAACGTATGTCTGTATGTTATGAATTTAAGTAGGTTTATGAATATCTGTATGTTTATATATATATTTGTATGTATGATATGTATTTAAGTACGTATACCACGTATGTGTGAATATTTTATTTTTAAATCACACAAAGGTTAGCTGGTAGAGAATGCTTTTAGCATTAAGTCCGCCTTTGTACATTATTTTTGTGCATAAAAAATTGTGAGGGCAAATTATGAAGATCCTTTCCCCCGAAAAAGGATCCTGGGTACACCCATGATTCAGCTGTCTACATGTGTATCATCCCCGTTAATATTAGAACCTATTTAGTTCACGCACAAAATACCGAGAGTACAGAAAGGGTAAGGGGGCACGTGCCCCAATTCCAGAAAAAGTTTCTGGAACGTGTTCTTCTCTGTTGTCTATTACGAGAGGCAAATGGAACGAATTTTTCGTTCCATTTGCCTCTCGTAATATCATCCACAATCAGTCATCATCATCATAACTTCGTAACAGATAAACTATAAAATATAAATAAAAGCTTAAAATACAACTAATTTATCATATTTGTCGATACTAAGGTTAATTATTAAAATACTACTTATTTATCATATTTTTCGGTACGATTTTTTGAAGTATTAAAATGATAGATATTTAATAACAATTTTCAATTAATCACACTTACGTAACATACCTATACAATGGAATAAAGAAAACCATTTGGCATCCGAAATGGAATTAAATTCTCATATTAAATTTTGACTTATAACATATTACATAAGAATGTGTTTTACCCCCTTCCCCATTAAGACAAGGGCATGTAGTAGCCCCCCCCCCTCCCCCCCCCCCACCCAGGACCTTTACGTAATTAATGAATGGCACCGTACCTTCTACACTCTGGGTATTTTCTGTTACAAGACACAGTGGAAACACCTACTGTCTAATCAATATCCGGAGGGGAGCTCAACCTATTCTAATCAGTGTGTATATACTACCTAGCTATACCTAGGTAGTACATAGGTAGGTGCTTCAACTATTACTAGCAGTACCTACATACCTACCTAGTGATAATCTTAATTAGGTATTTGTTTCAACGCAAGTAGTTAGGTACAGTTTAATAAAATAACAATATCACTATGTTTCATCTCACAGGTATACAAACCTTGGATTTTTTTACGTAAAAACGTCTTATAAATCGATGACCAGGTGCACGCACGAAAAAGTGTCACGGTCCGTCATGTTCCACCTGCTGATAGGATGAAAAATTGTAGCGTCCACTAAAGCTGTCACAGGATGTTGATCACAATGTCATCAATGTTTTGGCGATTACAGCGACATGCGATACAATTGGATATAAATAATAATTATAAAAAAAGCTATTAAAGGCACGGTTGTTTATTACAATGTCATCAATGTTTCGTCATGACGTTATCACGTAAAATTATCGTCCGTAAACCGACTTTAAAGATTTTTTTTTTTGTAATATTTATTATATGACTAGCTTTCGCCCGCGGCTAGCTTTCGCACGTGAATGTTGGTTATCGCGATAAAAACTATCTCAAGTCCTTCCCCGGAACTCAAACTATCTCCATACTAAATTTCATCAAAATCGGTTCAGCGGTTTAAAAAGTTAACAGACAGACAGAGTTATTTTCACATTTATAATGTAACGGCCGATAGTTATATACAATAAACAAGGTATTTAACCCTTAAATTATTCACGCGATTAAGACCCGTAGTATATATAATTTTATAATGTGTACAAATCGCGAAAGTTTATCAACATTTTTATAATATTAGTATGAATTCTACAAGATAGTCAACTTAATTTCACTTAGGTGCTCAAAAAATCCTTATTTATCTAGCTTATAATACACAAATTATATTAACCTAATATATTTCTCAGTACAACATGATTTCATTTGACTTTATATATAAATGTATTGAAATGTTATCTCATTTTTTAAAGTCACATAACTAGCGATGTTAATGAGAAAGTATACAAGTCTTTCAATACTTATGTTAATTACTTATTCCGGGCTAAACCACTCAGCCGAGTTTGATGAGTAAATCTACCGATAGCTATGAAAATTGGTTAATCAACTAACAGAGACCTGAGTAATATTTTTTTAAGTACTTTAATGAAAGTGAACATTATTTCTAATTTATATTTTTTATTTTTTTTAGAAACACATTTATTTACCAATATAATCTTTGCTTAACAACTACATCTATTACTTTATCATCATTAACATATTCAGGCATCTGCTTAAAGTTACTTCTAAACTGATCGCAGATAAAAAAAAACATTTTAGACACAGTCCCATAGATCTGCATACTTTTTAATTAAAAGAGGTTAGATCACAGCTCGTCGTCCAGTCCAGGCTAACATTGAAACTTCTATTATAATCATAAATCCAATTTTCTAAATGGCTATGGTTCCAGAACAAACAAAAGAAAGAAATACAAATACGGACTCAAATTTTCATAATATTTATAAGTCGAGATAAACCCTCTCAATGTTTATGAAGGATAATACGAGCGATGAGAATAAAACAAATACCTACTTAGGTATACCGAAAACAGTAGAGAGCCGTTTCCAAGGCCCCACGACACCCACACATTTTCTAAGCGGGCAGCCAGTCTGAATAACATTTAACCCCTTTGAAATGTAAAAGCATTACGGAATGAAAAAACAGCACTTATGTACCCCGCGACTCAGATAAACCATCTCCAGTACAAAGAGCACAAAGATACAATGCCTCTGAAAGGGTTCAAGAACGCACTTTTAAATTAACCGCTATGAATTCCAAAATGACGTAAACCATTCTCAAACCACAAGCAATTTTCACTCTTAATAGCGATGACAGACAAACAACTAAAATCATAATTGAATGCACATAAAGTACGATATAAAATACTAGTCCTCGCAATACTCCTATTTAAAATAGGTCCGTTTACATTTTTCCTTTTCATGTCATTGTCTCTGTTCGGAGAGCGCTTGCAACCGTCACGTTCCAATTTTGAAAAGTGTCGGAACAAAATGGTAGTCGCTTTGTGTAGTGCCCCCGCTTCTGACTCGAGTTTGGTAATTTAGCAGATGTTCAGTGCCCCCACTACCTTTGAAGTCGAATACAGCTCGTTTTTAACTAAAGAAAATGGACTTTCAACGTTTGTTTATTTGACTACAGAGTAAGGTTTTGAACGTAGCGGTTTCCGAGAAATTACATGGGTAAGTCGGCGCTTTGGAATCGTTCGAAACATGATTCGTAATTATTCAAACCGCATACCGACGTCAAAATATCATGCGATGTACACGAGAAGTCATAGATCCCACCACCCATCATTGGAGTCTGGTAACCAAATTGGAACATCACCGTACCGTGTTTACAACTCGACAAAAAAATAATAATAACAAAGGAGCCGAATTTAAATTCCAATCGAACTTTGACACATGTCTGCCACCATAAACAATGGAAATTCAAATCATCGTTGCATCGGGCCGGCGCGGGCTAATGCGATTGTGGCGTGAGCGAGTCTATTGCTCTTCACCTATAAATAGGAGCCTTTTCTCTCTGGCTTTTTCTTCACAGAATCTGAGTCGAGATCGGCTGATAAGCTATCTCGTGTGAGACGGTCTCAATATCCACAGATGGCCTTGCTCTCCAGTAATCTCTGCTCACGACGTAGATATTTTTGACATTTTTTGCTGGTGATTCTTTGAAAATCTCGCTTTGTGCTCTAATAGGGACATTATTTTGACGTGAAGCACGCCGCTGTAATATTGTAAACACTGATTGAGTACAGATAAGTAAGACAATCCGAGTTTTGTCCTCGGCTGTTAGGTTTTTTTGTTACGCGAATTTAAGCTTTAGATTGAGTGGTGGTTTGATGTTACCGGGAAATGTTTAACAGCTGCCCTCTATTGCCAAATGTAGCGAGAACATTATAAGCTACCAACCACAAGTTACATCTTATAAGTACTTACCATTGATGTTGATAAGCTTTCGCGATTTGTGAAAATATATATATTACGGGTCTTAATTGCGTGAATAATTTAAAGTAAACTACATTAAATTAATACAGACGTCAGGCATAAACATGGTATTTTACCTTAAATTATTCACGTGATAAAGACCCGTAATCTTATATATAAAATTCTCGTGTCACAATGTTAGTTACCATACTTACCGCTTGAAGCAGCGGTAGCCTAATGGCTAAGGCATCGGTCTCGCAATCGTGAGGTCGTGGGTTCGAATCCTGGCCATTATACTACCGACGTGAACCCACTCCTAACACAAGCCATAGAGCTTAGCTGGAGGGGTTAACAGGATTGCTAGTAATGTGGGACCACAATCCCACATTGCTAGTTATCTTTTTTTTAAATTAAAAAAAAAAATGCTCCTCCAAAACGGCTTGACCGATTTTTATTACATTTTATTCAGTAGGTCTGAGAATCGGCTACTGGCTATATAACATAGGAGCGAAGCAGTAATAAAAATGTTGCAAAAACGGGGAAAATGTGCACATACGAAGTTGCGCGGGACAGCTAGTATTATATATATATTTTCATAATTTTGGACAGCTTAAAATCTAGTTGCCGCTACAAAATGGTATAAACAAATTATAATGTGAAAAGAAACCGAATGTAACCGATGATTGAACAAAACCTTAGTACCATGTAGCTATTTGAAATGGTCTTGTTAACATGTCATTGTAGACTGTCAAAGACAGCGACAGTCGTACTGTCACTTGAGACGGACATAAACCGCGGTCTTTATTAAGATGTTCATCGAAAGTCTTCCTTGTCCTTATGTAAGGGAAGATACACACTGTGTCCACTATTTTACTGTAGTATTAATTTGTTACTATTGTACAGTTGGATCAACGTAACTAGGCCGGACTGAAGTAGGCGACAAGTGGTTGCGCAGATGCATTTTTTGGAAGTAAATGGTGTCAGGAAGAGGGGGCCGGGGCGGTAACTAAACCAAGAAAATTAGAGATGCGATTACGCATTACATTGTCATAATTAGTATTACTAACTCATGTTTTTTGTGATTATTTTCCTAAAGAAATTGTTTTTCAAAGTTTCTTTAGTATTTACTGTCACTGTTCTAAATTTAAACTTTTATGAACTCATTTAAATAGTATTTTTATATTGTTTGAATTAAAATGTTGTTAGTATTTTTAATCGATTAAACATAATTAATCGTTTTCGTAAGTAATTTTAGGGTCGCATCTCTATGACATGCGCGAAAGTGATAAGAACCTAATAGGTTCATAACTCAAATAAAATAAAATCACAATCCGGTCAAGTTACGTTGATCCTACTGTAATAGTTATCAAGAATTAGATTGATGAATTTAAATGAACGTAACACGTCTTGTCTAGTGGTTAGTGATCTGACTGTTAAACCGGAGGTCGTGGGTTCGATTTCCACTGGTATTCGGAATATATTTTTCATGTAGGTACCTAAACATTAACCCACAATGTCTATATATAAAGAATTGTTATCTGATTTTATTTTACAAGTTGGTGTTGAGGTTTACAAAAAACAAGAACTTTTATGAAAAGGTTTTTGTAGTTTTAGTAGGTATTTATATTCTAATTGGAAGGTAGGCACTAGGTAGGTATATAATAAATAAAGTAAATATCAAGTTGCAATATCATGAAATAAGGGTAATAATCATTTTCTTTAAATTAAACCAATCAAATCATTAATGCAATAAAATTCTTTTGTTATATTAGTTGACTGGCATGTTGGTGTTGGTCTAGTGGTTAGTGACCCCGACTGCTAAGCCGGAAGTTGTGGGTTCGATCATCACCCAGGATAAAACTTTGTGTGATGAGCATGATTATTTATTCTGTGTCTTGGTGTTATTTATCTATAAAATGTTATTATTAAGTATTATTATTATACATATACATAATTATATCTTATATATACTTATCGTATTACTGCCCTGTTTGTCTAGTGGTTAGTGACCCTGATAGCTAAGCCAAAGGCCGACCTGGGATAAATGTTTGTGTATTGACCATAATAGTTTATTCTGTATAACATGTATGAAGTTAGAAATATTTAAGTATGTTTATCAGTGGTCTGGTTTCCATAGTACAAGCTCTGCTTAGTTTGGGATCTAATAGCGTTGTGTGAGTTATCCCAAGATATTATTTATTATTTTATTTATATTACTGTAATTTGTGGCATCGGGAACGCTCTTGAGACGTAACAGTTTGGCGTTAATGCTGCACAAGTACACCGTAAGAGCTACTGATGACATGTCGGATGTCATTTCACAGCCCAAAAACAAGAACCACCCTAGTTCGTTCGTTTTACAAATTATAATGATTCGACTCAGTGTGAATCAGTCCTAAAGCAGTACACACACACCCCAATACTGTTTAGTTTTATCGAATTAAGATATCAATATCCGAAGTACAATACAAATACAAACGATCTCGTTTAAGTGTTATTTTTTAAACTTGTTGGTTATAAAAGTGTGACCCATGAGTTTCTTGGCAGCTACTTCTCATAATCTTTACAATAATAATAGTATTTTGGGACAACTCACACAACGCCATCTGATCCCAAACTAAACAGAGTTTGGAGGTACTATCGCAACCAGACAACTGATAAACTTTCTTATATATTTCTAAATATATACATACATATTATAGACTAGCGGACGCATCGCAGTTTCACCCGCGTAGTTCCCGTTTCCGTGGGAATACAGGGATAAAAAAATAGCCTATGTCACCCGGGGTTAGTGTAGCTTCACAACGATGAACGAATTTTTCAAATCCGTCCAGTAGTTTCGGAGCCTATTCAATACAAATAAACAATCAAACAAACAATCAAATCTTTCCTCTTTATAATATTATTAGTATAGAAGTATAGATATAGATATAGAAGTATAAATATTTATCTATACTTCTACACACTACACCCAGACACAAAATAAACTATCGAGTTCATGACACAAAGTTTTATCCTGTGTGGGGATCGAAACCACGACCTCCGGCTTAGCAGTCAGGGATACTAACCACTAGACCAACACAACAGGACGGTCATGTCACTTTACACTTAGAACTTTGATTGCCGGCTTTCCTTTCTTTAAAATTGACGTTTTTACACAGGCATCGATTTGGTTTTATGAAATACACATATTTTTACATAAATACCTTAACTTTTCACGGAAAGGTGAGTTTAGTTCGCGAAATTTGAAAGAGAGTCCCATAATTCCCAACTAAAGATAGATAGAGATAGAGATTTCACATCAGCTCCACACAAAATTTACATAATTCTACCTCTAGCTAATCCATCGATAGATAGATATTGAAAACGGCCGATAATAGGTTTTCCTGTTCTTTGGACTTCTGAATAGGACACGCAGAAAAAGCTTCAGAAGAAAAAAATCCCAAGGTATGATTAATGTTCATCATCAAGAGGACGCGGCACCTCGTTTGCCCACCTACGCGCTGGACTGACCAAGTAAAATCCGCAATAGGAACCCGTCTATGTGACTGCGCGAGTCAGTCTGCCAACAGGGAGACAGCGGGAGACCGTGAGGAAAGCTGTGTCCGCTTCTACCATCGTTACGGACGTCTCTACGTGACCACAAGAGTAACGACAGAGAAGAAAATCAAGACTGAACTGGATCTCTAGCTGTTAAATGTAGTGAATTTAAGTTTTTGTCATATCATATTCTGTGCTAAGAATAAAAGTATTTTATTTTTTTAAGTGACTTCAAAAAGGAGGAGGTTCTCAATTCGGATGTTTGTTTTTTTTTATGTATGTTCGGGCCATTGACGTATAGACCAGGACTGCGCCATCCCTTTCAATTAAAAAGTAAATATTGACTGCAAAGCGTGAAAGAGCGTTGTTGTTGTCGCGTCCACAAAGTAGCGTTGTCTCTTTCTAGAGAGTGGTCAATTTTGTGAGGTTATGGCACAGCCCTAGTCTCTACGTCCATGGTTCGGGCTCGGACTCCGTCATTATTAGAATTTTCAAAATATTTTTTTTTGTTCGAAAAAGATTTTGTTCCGAAATGGTCCTTTAAAAATGTTGTAAAGATCTGATGATGAGTTTCGGAGACAGATGACGAAACTCCTCTAGAATCAACTGTGATTGAAGTCGGTTACGTTTTTGTAAAAAATGTTTTATTCTTATCTGTAAACTAATATTATAAAACTGAAGAGTTTGTTAGTGTGAACGCGCTAATCTCAGGAACTGCGGGCATGAATTGAATAATATTTTACTATTGGATAGCACATTTATTGAGTAAGGCGGTTATAGGCGATATAACATCACACTACGACCAATAGGAACAGAGCAGCAATGAAAAATGTTGCAAAAAAGGGAAAAATTTACGTAGACGAAGTTGCACGGGTCAGCTAGTAACTACTAGTTATTCCAAGTAATGTGCCTTAATCGGGTAAAAATACTTAGTGCCCTCTACTTTATTTGAAACTCTTTACAAATCTCTTTCATGTAATACCTAGTCTTTAAATTTCGCCGTCAAAGTTCATTAGCTTGTTGAAATATTTCGACTTAATCATGTATTCAGCTTTTATTCTTATTACATTTTCGTACCAGTTACATATTTGGTCATACGAAAGTAAAGTTATTGGGACCAAATATAAATATTTTACATTCCAAAGTCGTTTTTCTTTGTCGCCCAGTTTGTGTTTAATACGTTTGAACATAAAGTATTTGGATTAAATGCCAATGTCGCCATCTTATATAATTTTCGCCGTTTTTAGGGTAGATATCTTAGTATTTTTGTTTAAAAGAGCTACTCGTAAATAGTTCCACTGTTAGATAAAAGGTTTTATAGTTGTCCCTGGTCTACATTTATTGTTGAGGCTCACGAAATCAGACATTTTTCTGATTATAATATTATTTATAGATAAAGTCGTGTAGTAACTAAAATATCTACTATTATAGGTAGGTCTATTGTGCGCCATAACCTCACAAATTTGACCACTCTCTAGAAAGAGACAACGCTAATTTGTGAACAATACCTGTCGAAGGCCGCACGAGGTTTTTCTCTCTTTCACGCTTTGCAGTCAATATTTACTATTTAATTGAAAAGAATGGCACGTTCCATGTCTATACGTCAATGGTGTCTATAAATTCACAGATAATAATTGCATAAGTATGGGTATAGTATGAAATATATCTTCCTATAAAACTAAAAAAAAAAACGTAGATATATTCCGTATATTCTACGCTACTACTAACATTTTAGATAGGTAAGTAGGAGGTACTGTCACATTGACGCAGCTCTTGGTCGAGCTGGTGCCGGGGCTGTGAAATAAAAAGATATTATTCCCAAATCGAACACTACGTCTTATTGCTGAAATATAAGTATTACACGCACAACGTTTATTACTACAAACTAACTCTTATTAATTAAATAACACTGAACATCATAAATTACGACCAGATCGGCTGAGAAACTCACAGTCCTCGACTGACTTTTATTTACTTTTAATCTCAAACGATTTTCACGCATAAAGGTATGATGTATTTGCATAAGACCTCGGCAATCGCCTCATGACATTTTTTTTTTCAATCAAAAATTTTTACCTAATACCATAATTTAGGGTGATTCCAATTACAATATTTTTTTAGGCAATCTATCTTGTTGGCAACACTGTAAATACCAACATTGCCACTCGTAATAAGTCTCAGGTATTTAAATAAACATAAAAGTACATTGCATGAATCACTGTACAAGTGAAAGTGCGATAACCGTCTGACTGTATAGTAATGCTAGGTTCTGTTCCATAGCCGGCCATTTAAACAGTTTCATGACTTTCCTCACGTGCCCGACTCACTCCGTGATGGATTGTTTATAAATGAATAATTAATTTCATTTATTTCAGTCGTCACAACTTTACTTTAGCACGTAATAAAACAATGACGAATCAAAATAAAACTGGAGGGTAGTTGACAAAAATACGGTCGCATGGGCCACGTTCGTCCGGCCGAGCAGACAATCTCCGTACCTATCCCTTATCTGTGCAACTTAGCAAACAAAACATCGCAACCGGCAATAAGCATAAAACAAAATCGTTTCGACCCCACACACGCCGTCGCCCGAACACTTGGAAAAATCCCTATGGATTTTCCGCGCGGGGTGACGAGGGCGAACGGAGGCGAGCAGGGGGCAGGGGGAAGGAACGTAAAAGAGAAAAGCTGCGAGTTTTTATCTCGGCGCCATAAATTTTATTCGTAGCGTGATTTAGTGCGCAGATTGCCCCCCGCACACCGCCCGCCCCGCGCCTACGCCTCGCCCGGGTAAGGCTGCTAGTCATTGTCAAAATTATTGCACCCCTATCTACTGAAGCTTTAAATATATGTCCCCGACACGTAGTTATGCCTACAACCCGTTCCTACGTTGAATACGACGCTTTGATGTAAATTTTATAAGATGTTCCACATAAAAAATTGCTTTTGCTCGATTATGTACCTAAAAAGTTTCGTTAAGAATGAGAATAAAGAAAGCGTACAATCGAACAAAGGCTACATACAATGCAAATGTATCGCTAAGTATAAAATATATTTGAATTAAGCCTATTCTCTCCAATTGTACTAACTTTGTGTATTCTAGTGAATAAGTAGTTGCGCAAATTTCGCTTTCCTTAGCTCTCAATTGCAAAGGAGTTTTCACTTGATTTGTTTAGAATATTGCTGCTAACACTGTATAAGCAGCGAACCGACAGTAGAATAATGCAATATTGGACTGAGAAATGGCGCCATGGATTTCGGAGAGAATGCATTAAAAAAAACAGTGCGCCGTCCTAATCCTTCATTCTTACTTCAAGAGTAAATCTTACTTATTTGTCAATACGGAGCCACAAAGGCGTCCAAATACCCTTACACTGGATGAAAAGCATAATACACGCCTCATAATAGTGTACCAATTCAGAAACTGTTAAAATCATAATGCGCTTTTGTTGCTCTCTTGACAGCTCGGTTTTTTCAATCGGTGGTTTCGTGTAACCGGCCAGTGCATTGGGAAAGTGACATCCACGATTTCTAGCGAATCGATCGCTATCGGAGGCGTATTTTATGTAAACACGACAAATTTCGTGATGTAAAATAGCAGCGGCAGATGCGCCCGTGTTATTTTTATTGTCTCTGCGAGTGGTTGGCTGCGGGATCGGAGGCTCGCATTTGATCCGGGACTCACTCCACACTGTGTCTTATCTCGGATCTGGTTTTATGAAACCCTAAATTTACGACTGCGGTGAGGGGTGGGGGCTGTATTAAGCCCGCTCTCGACGCTCGCTGCGACAGACACTTTTGTCACCAGCAATTCATGGCCGAAGCACGTTCGGCAAAAATTTTGCGTGTCAAATTACACCGAGCGAACAGTCGATTGATGACGAGATTAGGCAATACGAGTGTCGTTATGGAACGTACTTCTGTGTTTACGATTATTACTTATGTAAATGATGGCATAAAAGTTTCTTTTGTCGCGGATAAATAGACGTTTGCTTAAGTAATTTTATTGTTCTGTTCGGATGAATGAGATGTTAGATTACAATTGTACTCACGCGAAGAACTTGACTTGGTTTCGGTTTAGAAGTAAGTATATACTTCAATCTAACTCTGTACATCTTTAGAAATTAATAATTCAATGTATTATGAGTGGTATAAGATGGCCATCTAATCAAGTACAATGTTGTTCATGGTTAAACTTCTACGGAAGACATTCGTTTATTTTTTCTTGCGTATTCTTAATTTAAACTAACAAGTAAAAATACCATGAATAGTACTCGTAACACGTACTAACAAAAGAATTAAGCTTAAGATATTATCTAAATCATACTTTTTGGGTCGTCATTTAGGTGGTGTATTAAATCGTTACCCATTACTATCTCTTCCTCGCAATAAGTTCGGCTTTTATAACCTCGTCGCTATTTTGACATAAGTTATAACTTTGTAAAGCATCATCAAATTTGTCCAGTAATTATTGTGCGAAGGAGTTACAAACATCCATCCATTCTCCAAGAATTCCACTTCCTAAATCTTAGTTCAACGGCTGCTTCGCTTCAAACCATACAAGAACAGTTAATAATAAATTATAATATAGATTATAACGTCTTAATTATAGAAGGAGGTTAGTCTTAATTACGTCCCGTTGGTCGGGGTGGGTTAGCCCAGATACAGGCCGATCCTCTATAAATTACGGGAATAAATCCGGGGAAAGAAAAATTGCCCTCTAGAGCACATAATTCTTGCCTTGTCACAGGCCCTCCTTATCTGTAGCCAATACCGGATTACAATGCGATTTTTATTTTATGCTATATTTGTAACCTACTTTACGTCTCCTTTATGTAAACTTATTTATTTACCCATGTGGAGGTAAATATCTATCTTAGTGTATATTTTTTTGTTGCCTATGCCTACATAATTTAGTCAACTTATTAAAATAATAATAATATCTTCGGATAATCCACAAACGCCACCTTTTAAAGACGACACTCGTAGTAGGATACAAGCCCTGTCCCTGTCGCGGGGGACTTTACATACAAGTCACGGACACAAAGTACACCCAGACTCAGAACAACAATTTGTGGATCAGACAAAGCGGTGTCCCGTGTGGGAATCGAACCCATAACCTCTTAGTAGCAATCGGACACACTCCCACCGCGCCACAGAGGCAGTCAAAATCCAATCTGATCCCAAACTAAACAAAGCTTGTATTATGGAAACCAGACCACTGATAAACATGCTTATATATTTCTAAATACATACATATTATAGATAAATAACACCCAGACACAGAATAAACCGTCGTGCCCATCACACAAAGTTCTATCCTGGGTGTGGATCGAACCCACGATCTCTGGCTTAGCATTCAGGGTCACTAACCACTAGACCAACAGGCCCGTCTGTCGTCCCAACAAATTCTTAAATGTTACCTATTAAACAATTCATTTTTACACGTTTTGTTCTGTATTACTAGTTGACTAGTTTAAAGATATTTTTTTTCATTTAACGCTGCCGTTACTTCTTTTGTACCTACTTATTTTTTATTACTTTTTTTATTTATAATATTTTATTAAGAATTTTAACTCATTACATAACATTAGCTATTAAATAAATACGAGAGAGACTAGAATAGCTAGTCTATTCTCTTTGTGAAACTAAAGAGTGTTTAATTCAGCTATCTTAAAAACTGACAGACTGATCTAAAAATATTTTGAATTGTACAGCCTTTAATTTCAAAAAGTTATAGAGTTTAAGCCATCAAGCTGTGACTCATAGAAAGGTAGCAGAATTAATGAAAAAAAACGACACAATTAAAGACAAATGTCTATATGTTCTTACATGAAACAAGGAAATAAAAACATACACGATTAAAACCACAAGGTACAGCTAGTTCATATACCTAAAACCAAGAAAAAAATAAATCGCCTCTACCGAGCACCCCATGAACCAACAATAAACCAACAAATTTTCTCAAAGAAAACAATCTAACTTAAAATTTGTTTTCGAAAGTGTAAACACACGCAATAGGCATCAAAATAAACCCAACATTGCTGCTAAGTACAACAATACTTCAGCTAATATTTTATAATGTTAGCCAACAATATCTTCTAATGGACAATGACAAATGATTCCTTTTGTTAAGAATTGAGATGTCACGATGGAGCCATTGTACACCAACAAACGGGCAAATTCACGAAATATAGAGAGAAAAAACTCTCAAAATTTCAACGAAATATTTTGACAACATAATATATGGGCAGGTAAGGTATGACAAGCTAATGGCCGTTTAATAGTGATCTAAATGTGGGCGAATTTCGTGGATTTCGGTTTTTGTTGGTAAATAATGTTTGACACTTTAAATCATAAAATAGTTCAAGAAACACTTTAAAAAACGCAACAAATGAAGATCTGGCTAAATTTGGACTAGATTATTGGCCTATTTAATGCTAAATTTACCTTTGTATTCTAATATTATTGTAGTTTTTCATTGCCTGAAAACACGACGACACAACAACGTTTTCTAAAAATGAAACCTAGCTAGATCGATTTATCGCCCCCGAAACCCCCTACATACTAAATTTCATGTTGGAGCCGTTTCTGAGATTGAGATATATATATAAACGAGCAATTCTTGTATATATATACTAGCTGACCTGCGCAACTTCGTCTGCGTAAATTTTCCCCATTTTTGCAAACATTTTAACTTGCTGCACCGCTCCCATTAGTTGTAGCGCGATGTTTTATAGCCTATAGCATTCCTCGATAAATGGGCTATCTAAAAGTAAAATATTTTTTTCAATTTGGACCCGTAGTTTCTGAGATTATCGCGTTCAAACAAACAAACAAACTCTTCTCTCTCTTCTTATATTATAGTATAGTTATAAATGTTAGGGGTGGATAACCCTTATCACTTAGGGGCATAAATAATAGATTGTAATTTTCTTTCTTCCTTTTTTTATAACATTTTTCATTGCTGCTCCGCTCCTATTGGTTGTAGCGTGATGTTATAACCTATAGCCTTCCTCGATAAATGGCTATCCAACAATAAAATAAATTTTTCAGTGCAGCCCAGTAGTTCCTGAGATTATCGCATTCAAACAAACAAACAAACTCTTAGGGGTATGAAAAATAGGTGTTGGCCGATTCTCATAGATACTGGATAAGCACAAAAAAATTCATCAAAATCGGTCAAGCCGTTTCAGAGGAGTATGGCAACGAAAACTGTGACACGAGAATTTTATATATTAGATAGATAAGTAAATCCACTGAATAAAGAACCTTTATGTATTGCTAGTTATCATAATCACTACAAACATTGATAATTATCTGTTATACCTACATGGGTAGGTAAGTACTAAAATTATAATTATGATTATGTAACTCTATCAAATTCAACGGAATTGATTCAATAACAGTTTAGTTTTAGTACGTTGTCTGCTATTTTGCTGGTGGACTTCACATTAACTTAGCCCTGTATTTATTAAAAAAGACCATTTAGTACTGCCGTTATCTAAGAAATAATTCAAAATTAAACTTTATTTTATCTTACAAAATCACTGTATCAGTATTACATTGTGTAACTATAACCGAAGTTCATACAACGCTCAGATCCATCCATCTTTCACATTCACTAACTACTCACATGTAATTAAAAAAAATTACAACGTAACTTATCATAAATTCTAATAATTTCTTCGAGTCGCAGCCTAATTACTTCATATATTACATATATATAGCACGTTATAACTGCAAGCAAACATTCTTTAGAAAATTCCTTCGCATATCATCTCGTTCGATCTTTAAAATCACGGATTTTAATCTCGAACTTTGTTCTTGCTGTACTTAAATTGCGGTATTTCTAACTTGCTTTTTACATTACTATATTAATATTAATTAATGTAAACAACTACATAATAAGTACACCTGTAAGGTAAATAGTTATGTTTCAATTTTTTTTAAGAGAACTACCTATGATGTGGGGTGTGTCCTACGTTACTACTAGCTATCTTGTTAACCCCTCCAGTTAAGTTCAAAGGCTTAGGCAAAGGCGTTGTGTTAGGAGTGGGGTTGCGAGACCTATGCTTTAGCCATTAGACTACATATTTTAAAATGGACGTCGATATAACTTACTCTTTGTGTGATCCACAAATTGTTGTTTCGAGTCTAGGTGTACTTTGTGTCCGTGACTTGTATGTTTGTAAAGTCCCCCGCGACATAGGACTTGTACCCTACTGCGAAGGTCGTCTGATTATTTTAAAAAAATCAATAACATGTTAACAATATGTAGATATAGGTATAAACTTAACATTAACCATATTTCTTACCCAAATGAGTAGGTACTTATGTTATTTTCTGGGTTCGTGTATATATTTTTGTATTTTTTTTAAATCTATACTAATATTATAAAGCTGAAGAGTTTGTTTGTTTGTTCTCTACATGTTTAATCTCATAAACTACCGGTCCGAATTGTAAAATTGTTTTACTGTTGGATAGCCCATTTATCGAGAAAGGCTATAAGTTATAAATCTTGATCCTCCTCCTTATTTACAAAAACAGACGTGTTTTTAAATTAACTATGACGCTTGTTTCATTTCTGTTATTAATTCAAGTAATAAAAAGGTATATATTATATATCGGGCCACCTAACTATAGACCTAAATGTATAATTACAAGACTTTGTACAACTATTAATACGTCCAAATTACTTTAGTTCCAAATTTCGTCGAATAAGTTGAAATTCGTATCGTTTCAATGATTGTCGCTTTGTTCTACTTGTGTCTCATAATTCTATCGAAGACCGTGATGTTGCTTTCTTGTTTTGCACTCAAAATCTTTTTTCTTTTAGTATTAGTAATAAAATCCACAGGTCGAGCTTTGCTGTTTTCCTATTTGCCCTTTACTCATATATTTTAGTAAGTTACAGGTAGACTTTATTTTTATCAATATTTTCTAATCAATGATTTATCTGACCATATCCATAAATTAATTGAAATCGCGCAATATATATTTTTTAAATACATATGATAAAAAGTTCAGATTTTAAATGTATTGTATTGACACAATAGCCAACTGCATTTGCCTATCCCAAATATATTTTAATCAAAAAATAAACACCTAGGTATTACAGTTCTTTATTCCTAGCTATGCGTAGTTGCGTATTAATATTTAGCTTGTAACAAACACTTAGTAATACATGCAAAGGTTCAGTGAGAGTTTCTACACAACAAATCGATATTCAATCACGCACTCATCACGCCTATTCACAATAATCACATACATACCCGATTCTCAATAATTGCATAACAAATGCGGTGACACGGCATTGTATTAGAATTTATTATTTTCTTTTGTTAGCAACACCAAGCCCAGTGGGTCGCGGTTGGCAACACAGACCGATAATGGCGATATTTATTTGTGTAGAGGAGATTATTTATTTATTTTGTTCGTACAATGTTGATGTTTTGTTATCGCTTCAGTGGCTCCATAAATGGTTTCCATTGCTTCTGTACTGAATAAACATCTAACAAACACCTCCCTCAAGTGATTGTTTGCTACAGTAGCGACTATTTAAAAAAAAAATAATGGCATACTCAACTTTATGAACGTGAGAATTTAAAAAAAATGCCTTTATTTTCTAGGAGGCCTCAGAGGTCTGTGGCAATATTGAATATATCGATTAATTAGCGTATTATTTTCTCTTTTATTTAAATTAGTGAATAATAGTGCCAGTGGACGTTTAATAGGGTATATATGGTTTATAATTAAAAACACTTTTAAAATTATCTAAAAGATTCACCTATTGCTTGGCACAAATGTAGAGTCATTAATTCAGACGGTTTTAATTATCACAATCGCTGTATGAAATATGCGAAATATACAACTTTACTATTGATAGATAAAAAACGTTTTGCTGGATGCAAAAAAAAGCAATATGTATAAACTATTATATTAAATTTTTATACAAGTTACTAGGTTTCTTTTTAAAGACGACTCCCGCAGTAGGGTACAAGTGTACCCTGTGTCGCGGGGGACTTTACAAACATACAAGTCACGGACACAAACAAAGTAATTTACATGAAGTAGATTTTCATAAAGTATACATTTTATTTATGAAACTTACTACTTACCTAACACTACTACTATCTATAATCTTTTTTTTCGGAACAACGAGTTACACAAAGGGGAATAGAGGAAAAAACAGTCATAGTTTATCTGTCGCGTAGTGTGATGCCTTTGTCTCGCTACTTCAGAGACTCGGTTAAATGCTCTGGTAAGCACTACACAACAAAGGATTCACAGATTATACCACTGTTTTTATATATGTAGTACGATGTTGAGGTTTGACTACTAAAAAAACATTAGAAGGTTATTGATATTTGAGTGGAGTAAATATAACGTTTTTCTTAGTATAGTGCAAAGCTGAAAGTAGTTTGCTTAGAATCAGTAACACAATATAATGGGGTTGTTTTTATACCATGTTATATTTTTAAATTAATTCTTCAATCATTAATTAATTCATTAATCATTCAAGTCAGTCCAATTCCTGTTCACAATATGATGTAAAATGTAATCATCACTTTTTTTTTTAATAAACCATAGATTACGTACTATAGGACGAAATGAGCACGATAGCGCGAAGAACATAAGACAACCTAAATGGCTTATAACTCTGCAAGTTTTTTTATATGATTTCTTGAAGTAAATATCTTGTTGGGGTGTCTGTGCTTTGCACTATACCTAAAATAACCTTGTATATTGGTGTGTGAATTCACTTTTATGTTACAAAAACTTAATCACATATTAAAAGTTATACAGGGTGATATTTAATATACTAATAACCACCCGCGCGTGGCTTCTTTACATAAACTATAAAAAATAACTTTGTAATCAGTTTTGAAAAATAGTTAATAAATTAACCTACCACTTGTTTTTAAAGTTACCTACAAGTTACTACACCTACAGACTATTTTACTGTAAAACCATTGTTTATTGTCAGGTTTAGGCCCTAGACCTGACAAAGAAACATCCATATTACTTACTACAGATTCTCTCAGATGTGTGGTAAATGGTTGTGTACCAAAAGTAGGTGGTAGGTGATAAAGGGTTTATTTGTTTTTTTTTTAAATTTATTACGAAGTTATTTGGTATTACGTGAAGAAGTCAAGAGCAGGGGGTTATTAGTACTTATATTAAAAATCACCCGTTTATGTAGTAAGTAAGTACATAGTTAATAGAAAAGTTTTAATGAGCTTGCAGTGATATTGATGGTGTGATTCTAACTTTGAAGTTCGTTGTTTCTATCAGAATATTCTTACTAATCTAATTGCTATAATATATCCAAAATCCATAATAAAATAACTACCTAAAATGTAATTTATTTATTCAAATCATATATCAACTAGCAGCTATCTGACCGAGATCGCACTTACTTGACATTATACCTTCAGGAAGAAATTCCCCAGAAGTCTAGATTTATTAGAAACTGTCTTAAAGTACATAATTAGACTCAATCAATCAATCAATACTTTATTTGTGAGTATAGGTACTTAAAATTAAGCACACAGATAAACATAAAAACTAACTTTACTTCATAATATTAAATCATAGATGGTACCTAAAGTTATATAAAAAAACTGTAAGCAGAAAATCCTAGCAAAAACATAACACAAAAATAATTCAATCATGAACTGACAAGCCAATTTCGTATCTCCAAATATTTGCACGTACAATTTTACACTCAAAACTAAACAATAAATCAAGCAAGAAGAGAACTGACACTGAAACAATTTCCTTATGTAAAAAAACCCCGACCACCGGCACAGCCGGCTTCGGACCAAACCCCATGATTCCACGGTCTATTACATCTAATACAATTCGGTACGGCCCGCCTTGTTACCAAACATTCCAGACGTATTTATTGCAATATTAGAATTAACGATGTGAATACAACATAACCCCCTAAATAAGAAGATAATTCGGTCAGACTTTAATTCGTTGACAAAGATCAGACAACTTGGTAATCGTTGAGGCGTGTTGTCGAAGCAACGATTTCAATTTTATGTGTCGTTTAATTGTGAGAAAGTTTATAATGTGCGATTATTTTGCAATAAAGTTAATGAAGGAGAAAACTTGGATAACCACGCGCCGATGCTGATATCAATTAATTTATCATAAATTATGAACTAGCTTCATTAAAGCAAAAAGTTTTCTTGCTTATTCCAAGCTTTTAATATTGAATTAATGGTAAAAAGATTAATTGTTAGATAGCATATTTTAATTGTGTAGGTAGATACACATACATATGTGGATGCAATTTTTTTTTTATTTTATTTTAGGTTTAGAAGGATACAAAATAAAATACAAAGATAATGACTAGAAGTTGTTTTTTTTATTGCCTGTGGTTGGCAGACGAGCCAACGGTCCATCTGATGGTAAGTGGTAACCGCCGCTCATGGACTTCAGGAATGTCAGGTACACACCCAGGCCGCTGCCTACCGTGGAGTGAAAACTCTGTTTACGCACAATTTTGTTCCATTTAGTTAATTGAGATACTACCCCATGAAGGATTTAAAGAGAATCCTGTTTAGGGTTTCGTAGCCAAAATGATAAAATTTAAACCGTCGCGGGTCGTCAAAAAAAAAAATCGTCATGTCTGTCTGTCTGAACACAACGCATATTAATGAAATTTGGTGAAAAGGTGTCTTGTAGTAGCCACTACTTAGTTTGATAGCTAAATAATAAAAATAAATATTTTTCACCGTGTGACCAAAAAATATAAAAAAAATACTTTGAACTAAAATTATTTCTACTATGATCGGATATACCGTCATTGAGTTATTGCCGAAAAAACTGCGTTCCTCAACAAAAGGGCTTAAAATCCATGAGCATACGCTCTTCCTCCGACATGCTCTTGCCCGGTTTTTAATTAATAATAAAAATAACTATTTTTTAAAAACAAATTTTAAGTGGCATCTATAATTAACATAAAATTGTGACACACTACTGCGCTTGTATCTACTTTTACAAACCTAAATTCTTAATCCTAAATTTGCAAATAAAATGTTAATGTCGTTTCCCAAAACGGCGGCGACAGCAAAAAAAACATCAAACAAAGAGAAATAATTTAGGTAGTCTTTATACTCAAAAATAAACTAAAATTAATTAAAATATCCTAAATTTATAAGAAATTAGTATCTATATCTAAATCTTACACCTACGCGATGTATCAAAACATGTTATCGGTCCGTTGCGTCGGTACTTTGATATCTGATATTTTATGGCGCCTATCGAATGTCCCTTCTCCCTCTTACTCGTTAAAAATACATGTCATGAATTTGCAGAACATTTTTTTGTATCTTTAGTAACAGGCTCTCTAGATAAAGGTAATGTCATCTCATGGAAAAATGGTCAAGAAGTCTTTAGTTGGAAACAGCACGGAAACTCACGCGCTGATACTGACGTATACAATTCCCACTTATATTTTTCAATTAAAAGCTAACAGGAAATTTGCAAAAGTTGAAATATATAAGTATCTATTAGGTACCTACAATATTTTCCGATCATAAGGAAGTAGAATTTAACTTTTATAAGAACGAACCCAACCCCCATAAGATATAAACTTTTGGCTACCCATTTGAGTAAAAGTGCCTGGCAAATATACGAACCGTTTTCATTTACGGTAAAAGGTATGTCTAGGTAGATATGCACATACCACGCTACGTAATTAATATTTTTTTAATATATCTCTCGAGTTTTTAATTTATAGATATAATAATATTTCATGCATGAAGATTTGATCAATGATTAAGAAAGTCCAAGGGATATTAAATGCAAAAATATGATCTACAGCTTTTGCTTACATCATTATAACCTCGCCATTATGTATTGCATTTATTTAATTCTGCAATAACCAGATTACTTGTAAAACGGAAGATATAAAATATTATAACGGTATTGATCTTTTATATAATTGCCACATAAGTCCATACATGCCATATTTAATCGCGCAAACTAATAAATTCAAACAATTTAGCGCACACAGCAAGGTTGAGTACTACCGGTACAGTTTAAAATCGGTTTGCTTAACTTAATTTTGCATAATACCCCATATTTCTGGTTATAAAATACGTAATAGCAATAAAACGCAAATTACGACTATGTTTAGGGTTCGTGATTAGGCACGGTCCATCAGCGATTTGGCATGGCGGTGATAAACTTAGGGGTGGTCCGGTAAGCAAATTATTATTTATTTTCTGTACGCACACTGTTAATCAAATTAGACAGAATATCAACCGAACGCCTTATAAAGTGACAGTTATTTAGTGCGATAAAATCTATAATAGTGTCGTTTTAATTATATTGGCTAAGACAGATTAGTTATGGCGCTAAAACAAGGTTTTTATGCCAACAAGTCTGTCAGGAAATGACATCATAAAGATAATGGCAACCATACGAAGTGACATAAAGTATTCCATTTAGTACCTATGTCTTAGTAAAGCACATAAATAATTATCTCCGCTATAATATAATCGTTGCTTAAGAGTTGTTTAAATTTTTCCCATCGACTTCTTAGGCGTCTCCTAGTATGCCTAGTTTGACCAGATTACTAGTTTTTCTTCAACTTCTTTGCAGATTCAGCTAGACGCGCCATATCAATTATTTAAAACTCAACTAGCTAAAACACGCTAATTAAGTAACAAGCATTATTAGATAAAAACTTTAATATTTTTTTTAATATTTATAAGGCAACAATTACCTAGCATGTAATAAGAAAAATTATTATCAACAACATGCTGTTCTTACGACCAAAACAGTTGCTTTTGGTAGTAAAACGTCAATACTGCAACAATTATCATACAGTTTCCTAATTCCAACACCGATTATATTTTTAAAACATATTTAGACGTCAATTACATATTTAATGACAATATTTTCTAATTAGTAGTATCTGTTAGTTACCATTCGAATTATTAATATTCATATTTTATAGCTAGAGTAATCCTTGGTCAAAAGGCAATTGAGATAAGGATCGACTTCCGAACGCATCTCGATTTCTTTCATTATATCTAATTAGTCTAATTATATTTTTCTCTAAGAACGCCGGTAGCTGCCTTGTAAATTAATGTAATGATTGGGCAATATAATATAAAATTCACATTTCGAAGTTGTTATGACAAGGTTAGGTCGAATGTGCACATTCCGGATATGAAAATGACTGGTCGGCCGTCTCATCGCCACCATACAGGGCTACAACACACACGATTAATTTGTTCAGTCGTACTTAATGGTACAGCGTCGATACACGATCAGCGGCTGTACCATCAAGACTACTATATAGCCAGTACGATGAATTTGCAGCCCAGACAGGGTAAGTACAGATCCTGTAGAGAAGTAGCTGTTCTTGAGGTCGCCTCTTCTTCCCATTTCGCTTACTAATGTAACACCTATCGTTTTTCTCATTTAGATAAAAGAAAGGCCTGACTCCACATTCACTTATCACCAACTAGCCCAAACTCTGGACAGCTAAAATTTTACAGAGAGATTTCCAGATAGAGACCAGGGGCGAGAATTTAAGGAAACTGCTCTATAGAGTGAACTTATAATGAGGTCTTATCGCTATATACCTGTAACACAACACATGTGATATTTTTAACATTATTCAATCAGCAATTTTTGGCTGTTCTTTGCTTTTTTTTATCCCTTCAGCGTAATATTGAGTGGTAGCACCTGGTAGCAAGCTTTCAAGTCTATTGTTACATATACAAATAAATCCCAGGATGTCAAGTTAGGTCGCGAGGAACGGGTCTGGGCTGAATTAGGATTCTGAAAGGCAGCTAATTCGCTGCTCGCCAGTCCTAAAAGTAGCGCGTGTGCTCAGGCTCTTATATAGGTTCATAAGACATACATAAAAAAATTTAGTATAAGTTTTGAATTTATGCCTTTTCTAGTCATATTCATTTTATTCATATTTCTTTGACTTATCTGATATATACCTATATCAGACGAACTTTGAATTAAATGCACAGACTTATGCACTGTAGACACTCGTGGTGAGTAATAATTTGCAGGGCTGGACACTACTAAGCTATTCGGAATTTGGGATTTCATTGCGTTATTTTAAAAATCAAAATTAGGTCTTCTTTGAGTTAAAATTTATATTATGAAAATATATATATTACGGGTCTTAACTTTTATCAAAAGACTGACACACGAGTCTACCCGTGACCACGGCCGTTGCAATACGGTCGAAACGTCGGGCAATAAACAAGGTATTTTACCTTAAATTATTCACGCGGTTAAGACCCGTAATATATTATATATTTTCATAATGTGTACAAATCGCGAAAGTTTATCAACATTTAAAATTTATATCTACAATATTTAAGGTACTACCCCTCCGTGTGTCATAGACATGGGAGACCTTACAGAAGGGGGGGGGGGAGCTTACCTCAGACTCTCTACCCCGCACTGCATTCTGCGTGTGTTGTGCAAGAATAGTGAGGTATACCTGAGGAAAATTGACCCAAAGTCCCGTTCCGTTTCGTGCATCCCTTCAAACTTAAACTTAATGTGCTTTTGAAACCTACTTTCGTAGTAGTTTATCCCGATACCAGCATCACCTACTTCCCGCATACCACGTGTACCACATACCCATATAGCACAGACTCCCAGTGAGTGCAGGTAAATGCATTAAAATTAATTAAGGGGAGTCGGACCGCCCGCGCGCTACCGTCCCGGCGGGGCGTCCGCGTGACGACTTCATGCAGCTTCCAAGAAGGGATTTAGTGGAACTAGTACCTGGACGTGACACGAATATAACTTGTTACGTCATAGGTCACTAGTCTATGGTTTGTTGCTTTTTGAATATAGAATAAGAGTTTAACATTCTGGTTTGGGTTCTGATTTCAAAAAACTGCACGATTAGTGGACAATCTGTTGGTCTAGTGGTTAGTGACCCTGACTTTTAAACCGGAGGTCGTGGGTTCGATCCCCACAGTTTGTGTGATGAGCACGATAGTTTAATCTGCGTCTGGGTGTTATTTATATAGAATTATATAAGTATGTTTATCAGTTGTCTGGTGTCCATAGTACAAGCTCTGCTTAGTTTGGGATCAGATGACGTTGTGTGACTTGTCCAAAGATATATACCATATGAAGACCAGATACAATACATGGTCAGGTCTTCTACCTAATGGTTTTCTCCGTGACTTCGCCCATGTTAAGTTTGATTTTGATTGCAATTTAGATTTTTTTTTTCGAATTTAATTTCATCCCTTCAGGACTTAAAATTTTAAAAATCCGTTTCTATGAATACCTAATTTTGAAAAAAAATGTATATTCCCCACCAATACCTTTAAGCCCTGTGTTACCTAATAGGTATATTTATTTTTAAACAGTCCAGCACTAGGCAATAATCGCTGTATTACGGGGGGCTGTATACATGTTATCATGGCCATAGAGTACACCTATACTCGGGATAATTATTTATAGATCATACAAAGTAGTGTCCCGTGTGGGATTTGATTCCACAACCTCTTGAATAGTACCCATGCTACAGCGCTACCGAAGATTAGGGACCTTATTCAAGTTGACTGAGAATAGTGTGATCGCGTATGGCGAGTCCAAATGTTAAGACGATGACTCCTTATAACATTATTCCGCTTGCCATACATAACTGCCGTCTTATCTTTCTGTCATTATGATAAATGGAGTTCCGTTCTGAATACAAATCACATACAAATAAGACAGACGTAGTGCTAAGTGAATATTGTTTTTAGGAGTTATGCTCTTTGTAAGGGTAAGATTTGGCCTTGCCATACGCGTGACCATGGTTTTATTATCTGAATGTGTCACCAAGAAACTAATTATATAATCACGTTATTGTCATTGAAGAAACCAGGCAGAAACCGAAGAATCCTCTTAATATTAGAAAGTTTTAACAGAAGTTGTCAAAGAGTCAAAATAAATGGTTCCTTTAATATAAATAAAAATTAAACAAGACCGTTTTAGATACATTTTATTATTTACTTTTCTTCATTGGCAGCTTGTGTGATTCATTGGCATATTAAAATGGTGGACACTAAACTATAATAAGTAGTTTATAGTGTCCCATTAAAACCGTTACCCATTTAAACAAAATTACCCAAAAACCGCACACACCATAGTCATTTGTATGCTAATTAAACAATTAAAATTTCACAAGTACAGGGATCTCATGAATCTCAGAAGTTCTGTTATCGGCTGCCCACTGCGAGGCTACCTGTGCCTATACAGTGTCACAATAGGAGCTGGCCCTTAACTCACCCGCTATGAGTTATAGCGACTGCCCCTTAAATATTTCATCGATTTTATTGTGGCTCCAATGTCAACCCCGTCTCGACGATAGCTATAAAGACTGTCGTTAATTTTTTGCGCAATAACGCAAATCGTGTTTCACGCCGAAATTTTATGTTAATCAAAACTTTGTTCGAGATTTATTTCGACGGATAGATAACAAACTGTCATCTACAACTGTTTCGGAGAAACTACGTAGATTAACTAGCTTGCTCTATTTACAAACTTCGTGTAAACTCTTAATGAAGTCTTTCTTAAAGTGGTCGATTAAATCATCTTGGAGAAATCATCTATTGCTGTAAAACGTTCTTACGTTTTACAGCAATAGATGATTTCTCTGATGATGATCTGCGGCTACCGTAAGATGAAAATAGGCGAAAAGTGCTGTGAAATAAGTAACATACCTAAGGGGAAAAAAAAAAAAAACATTTGTTTTTACTATAATGATGGACCCTTATTGGAATCGTCATTCTATTACAATCTAGTCTTAAACATTAATAAGTTATTCGATTTTAACTTAATCTACTAGGTTAAATACGTCTGAAAGAAATATTCTTTGACACTAGTTCTTATTGTCGTCATTGTAGGAGATCACTTGTTCTTGTGTTTTAATCGGTAGCACTCATTGCACTACGTAACACATACTCACTAAACTAACTCGAAAAGTTTAGTCTTTTTGAATCTTCGCATTATGTCCGTGGTACCGAGGAGCTGGATAACCTCGACATTATACCACATAACCAATTGAGCAAAAAACTAAACTTTTAAATTTGTTCGATATGACTACAATTACAAAGAGCTTGTAATAGTTACAAGAGAATAATGTGAGTTTTCAAAATGGCGGTAAACGGTAGAGCTTACATTTTCGCAGCTACGGGTTGAACGTAAAACGTACTTAAAGGAAGTTTTTATGCAATTAGGGAATGGCTAGTACCTAATAACGTGGCTCTCTATTAGAAACAAGCTTAAAAAAATAATATTGCCAAAATAATAAGAATAACAACAATTCTGTCCCAGTGGAGTAGTAGCTAGCAAAGGTCTTCCAAAAAATGAAATATAAGGCCCACCTATGGACATTATACATACGAACTAACAACAATACGTCTAACACAGAAATATAATAGGATGTATGCAAGGCTGTATGGAGTTAACCCGTGCTCACCTGGCGTCACCCGCACTCGCTCTCCCACAGATAAAAAACTCTTATAAAGAGATAAATTATTACGTTATGGCTTTTTGAAAGAGTCCACTGCTGCTGAGAAATGACAATATTATTAAAAAGTACGCGTCTTTGTCACAATATCTTTTTGTGTTCGATATATTGTCGCCATAATAAATGCTGCTCCTTTATGGGTTGAGCATTGTATTCCATACCTTTGTGGACATTATTAAATATATTTTAAAGAGTTTTATTAATGGTGGGCGTCGTAAAGAGAATGTTTGATTTATTTTTTCGACGCGTGTGCTTGATGTTAGGTTGATATCCTTCAATCATAGAAATAAATTGTTCTAGAATATATGAGTGTTTCTAACTTGTGTCATATTGCATAAAAACATTATAAGGAATTGCGACACATCCGCTATTAATGATATTCGATAATCAAACAAAATAAATTATAGAAACCAGCTAATTATTTTTAAATTTTAATGATTTGCACAATAGTGCAACTTAGATTTTAATGAACATACTTTCATACAGGTGCATAGTAATCCTTTAGGCATATATAATTTTTTTCTAACGGGGTATACAGTTGAAGACGTTCTCTACGTCAATGTTGAAGACCGACGGATATGGGTGAAGAAATTATTAATTGATACAGGGATTATTTTTTAAAATGTCGTGTAGGTATATCTATCATTGTATCTATAATCTATATTCTTTTAAGCTCCACTTGTTTCTGGTCAGCACTGGCTGAGTTATACTGACAACTGTACAACAAGGTCATAACCTCATAACATAGTGTTAAATTCTCTTTGCTCATAACCACAAGTTGACATTAAAAAAAAAACTTTCCCGCGCTGTCAATAAACATAAAGCTTGCAAAAAATCGTCATATCAAATTCGTTGTTTTGAAATATGATTCTTACCTCTTTAAAGTACCTTCACGCCTTCGAAGTCTTTATAAAATTGTTTTTATTGAGTCGATTCTGTTTATCCATTTGTATAGACCAGATCTCGAGAACAGGTATGGGAGTATGTGACCACAATTAAGTTTTTTGCCCCACCTACGTGTAACAAGATAAAATAGGTTTTTATGCGTTTAATATCGTGTTTAGCACCTGTGAGCAATGGGACAAATCCTTACAATATTTTGATATGCAAATGACCCATGTTTTTATAAAGTACTTATTGTATTACCTTTACATTCCTCACCTTGTTTTGCCATTTTCACAACTCAATTTTTTTTAACAATACTTATTAAGCTGGTAACAGATGTTTGACCAACTGTAGGTACTAGTAACAACAACAATATTCAACTGGTGGCGCAGTGACTACTGCTTCGCAAAAGGATATCCGATTGCATTAATATTACATAGTTATAGCAATTTCTTTTCGTCAAATTTCAGTAGCGAAAGGTGTATGGCATAAGTATTATACCTCCCTGGTGCAAAATCCCCTTGGATAATTATGTCATAGAACTTTTTAAGTCATAATTATTTTATTGGTTAACATTTTCATCCATAAATAAACGGAAGAAAAAATAAATGGGTACTTCGATTTTGATAAAATGAGGTATGTGCACTCCACATACACATGCCAACCCTTGAATCCCCACACCTTTCTGTTACAAGTTGTATACGATTTATAATAACCTCTCGTTCTTGGTTACTTTACATTACACAAAATAACTTCGTTGTATAATTGGGTAGATGACTACAATAACAATAAATTATTTGACAATATTCAGGAAATAGCATTTGCAAAAATGTTCTGAAAAACAATGTTTCTCCACAATTTTACCTACGTGAACTTGAATTTATAAATATTAAAACAAACAATAAAATTAAATGATTTGATCATATTCGATCGATTTGTTTTTCATATAAATTAGTACGGTAGCATCGTTTTGACGTTTCATATAAATATACTGATTTGATTTGACAGTCATCTACCTTATTTTTGAATAAAAAATTGCAAATTAATCCTTTACCACCCATCACCTACTTTGGTCACAGAACTATTCATCACACATCTGAGGGACCCCGGAGTAAAATCGAAGTTTCTTTGTCAGGTTTAGGGCCTAAACCTCACAATACACAACGATTTGACTCCAGTAAAGTAGTCTTTACATGGTTAAGGTGTGACTCCAAAAACTAGTGGCAGGTGATTATGGGTTAATATATTAAATATTTTCCCTAATTGATATTACACAGTTATATAGTGTCATGTGCCACGAGCGGGATATTATTAGTATATTACAAATCATCCTGTATATCACTAACATTCTTAGCTATAAAACCTGTGTCTGTTAGTTATATTTTTTATTTGATAATACAATTTGCATAAGTCCTTTAACACGGTGTATAGTATATTAGTCGCAGCACCTTACCCCCATATCAAGTTTATAAATATTCAAACATTGTAAAATTGGCAATTTGAAAAGAGTGGCCGCGAGTTTTTATTGCCAGGTTCTTTTCTCCGGCTTTACCTATTGTTTGCGAACTTGGCATTTCATGTACATGTAGAATCCCGACGTATCACAAGAGTTGTTTTGCATCCTAAGTGAATAAAGAATTTTAAATTTGAATTTGAATTTAAGTAAATAAAAATATTTTCCAATTGAACTCCAGTAAGTCTAACTTATGTATCCTTGAGTAGCAATGTTGTAATGTCATAGAAACCTGCCCATACCGCATCGGAAGTCGCGAAGGTTAATAAATAATATACTACTATCACGTGGCGCTTAACAAATGGTCGATTCGTGGTTTGCCACCGGTGCACTTGACTCTGTACAAAGACTATACGAGTAACAGATACGACAACGTAACTATATAAAGTGATAGTTGGTCAATCGAATAAAAACGCATTGGGAATAGAGCTTACATGCTATTTTGAACGAAGCTATCTCATCCCATCTCGTAGGACCTACCTACTCTAACTGTTATTTGTTTTAATGTTCAATAGTGAATTGCAATACTTCACCTCTTAAAATAAACCTTATTATTATAATAGCTTATCAGGCAGAACGCTAACATAAATTCATATTATAAAAGAATAAAGTCAACTAAGTTTGCAATAATTTCAACTAAAATATAAAGGAAACAACAAATGCAGTATATCTGATAAGGTTGGTTTTACTGTAAGTCTGAGTGTTTGAAAAAAAGAGCATCTAAGTAGTTTAGTGAGGACTATTAACTTAGTTTTGATAATTAGCCATTAGGCTAAGGCATCTGACTCGCAATCGTGGGGTCACTGGTTTAAATTCTACCCATTATACTACCAACGTGAACCCATTCCTAACACAAGCCATTGAGCTTAGCTGGAGGGGTTAACAGGATTGCTAGTCATGTGCAATCCCACATTGCTAGTTATCCTTTTAAAAATATGTTCAAGATTCTCAGGCACATGTGAACTTAGTTCTGCTTCGTCTTTAACCCTAAGTAGTGAGATAGTTAAGGATATATAATTATTTCATAGAATTATAAATAAAAAGTATAAAAAAAAAACAAGCAAGATGTAGGCACCAAACCCATCATACAATCGTGTCTGCTTTAATATCAACTCTTTGTAAGGACCCCCGCGTTCACCAGCAGCTGGTACGTCTCGCCTGCTCAATACTATCATTAATATCACCCATACTAACATTAAATTGATTTTAAAATACATTTGCCTTTCCAATAAGAATTCACGATCATTTAAAATGCGACTTTGTGACTACTTCTTAGTAATTTTGTGTCGTTTCACAGACGATATACCTTCCACAATTTTATTGAATAAGTAAGCAGTTTGCACGCAGTGCGTGAAACACATTTTTTTTTAATTTTGACAAGAATTTGCCTCACAAAATCTCTTATACTTATATACTTATATCAATCCATATGATGTCCCACTGCTGGGCACAGGTCTTCCCAGTGCAACCTACTAATTATAGATCCCGAGAGTAATTGCCATAATCGCCACGCTTGGCGAGCGAGTTGGCGATCACAGTAAGGCTTTGAAGTACGCAGAAGACGCTGCTGCCCGTCCTCCGTTGTGAAATCCCTTAGTCGCCTTGACGACACCCACGGGAATAGATGGGGTGGTGGTACTATCCTTAAGCAGGTACTACACGGTCTACACGGCTACAGAAATTTACTGCGCCTTAAAGCAATCAAAAGTAATGGACAAGTTATTGACTTGACTTGACTTGACTGCCTCTGTGGCGCGGTGGGACTGTTACGCAAGAGGTCGTGGGTTCGATCCCCACCCAGGATAAAACTTTGTGTGATGAGCACGATGGTTTATTCTGTGTCTGGGTGTTATTTATCTATAATATGTATGTATTTAAAAATATATAAGTATGTTTATCAGTTGTCTGGTTTCCATAGTACAAGCTCTGCTTAGTTTGGGATCAGATAGCGTTGTGTGAGTTGTCCCAAGATATTATTATTAGTTATATGTTATTATGTGTCCCCTCACGTTTGTACGAATCCACGTTTTCGACGCATTCGCGGTCTTCCAATCAGTGTCAGTTTTTTGTCAAATATCCAAATGCACGAACCTCGAACCTTCGCCTAGTGAAACATATTCGTGAATCATAATGAAAAACATAAAATAAATTCGCAAATAGTTTCGCAGAGTATTATGTCAGTAATATTACATTGTTTATTAAACTTTAACTGATAAATGTTTATAAACATTCGCACAACGTACGGATCTTTGTATGCATTTGACTCACAGGCCGCATTAGATTCATAGGCTAATATTTTCCTTTAAAAATCATTATCATATAGATTCTTAACATATAAATAAATAGACTGCCTCGGTGGCGTAGTAGGAGTGTGTACGTCTGTTACGCTAGAGGTCGTGGGTTCGATTCCCACACGAGACATCATTTGTGTGATCTACAAATTGTTTTTTTTTTTAAGATTCGAACCCTCGACCTCACGATTGCAAGTCTGATAAACTTAGCCATTAGGCTACCGCCGCTTTTTGTGTTGTTCCGTTGTGGTTTCGATTCTGGGTGTACTTTCTGTCCGTGAATTGAATGTTTGTAAAGTCCCCCGAGACACAGTGTTTGTAACTTACTGCGCATGTTGTCTTACATTAAAAAAAACCGGGCAAGGGGATGTCGGACCATGCTCAGCGTAGGGTTCCGCAGCCTTAAATAATTGTATGAGCAAAAGAGCGTATGTTCATGGCACGTACGCCTTTTTGTTAAGAAAACTGTATTTAGGCTATAACTCAATGACGGTATATCCGATCATGTCCGAAATAGTTTAAAGTATTTATTAAGCGCTACCTTTGTGATTTTTTCATATTTTTTGGTCACACGCTTCAAAAGTTAAGGGGGGGATACATTTATGCAACTTTCGGAGCGATTATTTCCAAAAATATTTACTCTATAAAAAAAAATCATTAGAAACCTTAAAATGTTTTAAAAATACCTGTCGAATGATGTGCGACACGTAGATGCTAGGCTAAAAAAAACCAGCTTCTGTTAAATGTATGGAGTGCCCCCCCTAAAATTATTGATTCTTATTATTTAGCTAATAAACTAAGTAGCGGCCACTATAAGACACCTTTTCACCAAATTTTATCAATATTCATTGATAAGTCTCTGAGTAAAATGCATGTGACATACGGACGGACAGACATACAGACAGACGGACATGACGAAACTATAAGGGTTACGTTTTTTGCCAATTTGGGTACAGAACCCTGAAAAAAGAACTATATTAAGGTTCGCAATTTCAAAATGTACCTACAGTTATATTTTTACAAATCACGGACCAAAACTGTGATCATTTTTTAAATCAAACATTTTAGTTACCTACTTACGCAATTTTAAACACAATACTGCGTACCCTTTTGCGTACCTACGAGTATCTAGTGTAGATGCCGTTGATTTCGTTTCAACTAAAACCTTGTGGGAACTCAGTAGGAGTGTGTATCTACTCGACGGCACTACTTTTTGTGATCCACAAAATGTTGTTCCGAGTTTGGAAGTACTTTGTTTCCGTAATCTTTATATATATTTCTTGTGTGCGTGTGTATGTCACTGAACTCCTCCTAGACGGCTGGACCGATTTTGATGATTTTTTTGTGTGAGTTCAAGGGGATTCGAGGATGGTTTAGATTCACAATTGAACCCGATTTACAAAAAAAAAGAGTCGAGACGTAGTTCGCCGGGACAGCTAGTATACCTATATATATATATATATATATCTCTGCGTGAAAAAAAATAGCATGCAAGAGTTGTCTTAAAAAAATTAATACACCCTTAGTAATCTCCTTAAAATCATATTCTAATTAGATTGAGATAGGTACGACGACGCCATTTCGCCTCTTCTAACAAGATCGCCGTTGTCATATAAAACAGTCTTCTGAATTCCCACGACTCACCAATAAGATTTTAAAGTCTATTTAAAGCCGTTATCTTTACTGTTATAGCCCATAGTAAATGTTAGGCGTTATATTTGAGACAATAGATGCAATGACCCTAGATCTAGTGCTAAGCTTCAGCTTATTATTTAACCTTTTCAAATATTCCCCTTACTATTAACCTGGTATTCATACTAGGTTATTAGTAAGGGGAATATTTGAAACTTACTTTCATTAAAAAAAAAGAAATATGACAATAAAAAACCCGCCTGCACAAAAAAGATGGAAACAAGATGCCCTACATAAATAAATAATTTCATGCAGTCGGAGGCATTAATGAATCTCAGTAAAGTGCCTCCGACTGCATGAAATTATTTATTTAAGTAGGGCATCTTGTTTCCATCTTTTTTGGCCAGGCGGGTTTTTTTTATTTGTATTATTTATTTTTTTTATTTTAGTGATTATAGGATGTAACCGATGTAACAACTAACTTTTATCACAGCTATTGTCTAGTATTGAAAATTGAACAAAAAATTGTTGCTAACTAACTTTTTTTGTATTACAGTCATAAACATGTTATACCTTTTTGAAATGCTTAAGATAAGCCCTTGAATTTGATACCCATATTCAAAACAGTATTCAAAGCAACTTTTTTTCTCACTCCTCTTTATTTTGACATCTCACAGCCGCCATGTTTGTTTTTTTCAAACGTCCCATATCTAAAAACACTTGGGCAATCAAGACAAATCTAACGACGTCTTAATTGTGTAAATCCGTTCAGTGGATTGTGAGACATCAGGTAATAAAGAATATTACATACATACATACAAACATACATACAAACATACATACAAACATACATACAAACATACATACAAACATACATACAAACATACATACAAACATACATACAAACATACATACATATGTACATACAAGATACGCGCAAAAAACATAACCCTTCTTTACTGTCGGGTAAAAACCAGACAAGTGCATGATTCGCCACGCACAATCTAGAGTCCCGTAGCCGAATAATGCAGCTTAAGAAGTGGGTTTTCTAAACAAATTTCATACTTACTGGGGGGGGGGGGGGGGGGGGGAGACAAAGACCTATCTAATGATATCCCACCCGATGGGTTAAGTGAGAAAAATATATCGCATCCCCACTATATAACCCTAAAAACCTTTTATTTTTAAGATATTATTCTTTTACTTTGTTGCCGTAAGTTATATGTGTATCCATGCAAAATTACAGCCTTCTAGTACTAACAGTCTCTGAGCTAGCTGCGGACGGACGGACGGACATGGCGAAACTATATAATAAGGGTTCCGTTTTTCCATTTTGGCTACGGAACCGTAAAAAGACTTAAATAATGTACAACTACAATATTATTTTTTTTAGTACAAAGCAAGCAACTGCTTTATAGGTCCATAATTGGTACTTTTATTTATATAGTTTTATTCTTGATAATATCATGTACGTTTACATATTAGTTCATTATTAAATTAGGTATTGTCATACCTTCTTTTCATATTTCAATTGCTGCGCACACACCGATGCACTAATAGGTAATATCGTAGCGTAGTTAGCTAGTCTCTTTAGAAATTGGCCGTGATTGACACCGATTAGAAATACATAATTATTATTACCTTATATCATTAATAGGGCAATTAGCTCAGGAAAACGACTTTCCAGAACTAATTGCCTTGCTTTATTATAAACTAGCTGTCCCACGCAACTTCGTCTGCGTAAATTTTCTCAGTTTTTGCAACATTTCTCATTGCTGCTCCGCTCCTGTTAGTCGCAGCGTGATTTTATATAGCCTATAGCCTTCCTTGATAAATGGGCGATCCAACAGTGAAAGATTTTTTCAATTCGGATCAGTAGTTCTTGAGATTACCGCGTTCAAACAAACAAACTCTCCAGCTTTATAATATTAGTATAGATATTAATATGCGAGGAAACTCTCTGTGCCCTTTCTCTAAGAAACTATGCTGTGTTTTATGCATTAGCATAAAACACAGCATAAACAAAAATATGTATTTTAAAGATTACTTTAAAATACATATTTTTATTATTACCCGACGTTTCGACCATATTGCAACGACCATGGTCACGGGTAGACTGTCCACACCTTGCCGATCGAAACGTTCATACGATAAATAAGGTATTTATTTACCTTAAAATAATCACACGATTAAGACCCGTAGTATATAGCTGAAGAGTTTGTTTGTTTGTTTGTTTGAACGCTGTAATCTCAGGAACTACTGGTCCGAATTGAAAAGCTATTTCACTGTTAGATAGCCCATTTATCGAGGATGGCTATAGGCCATATAACATCACGCTACGACCAATAGGAGCTGAGCACCAATGAGAAATGTTGCACAAACTGGGAAAATGTACGCAGACGAAGTTGCGCGGGACAGCTAGTCAATTATAAATGTGTACAAATCGCGAAAGCTTATCAACATTTATACATATTTTCCAACAATACTGCTCCTCAACAAACTTTTAGAAAATATGAATTTTAAAGCGCCTGATTCAGAGGTAACTTGTCATCACGATTATTCAAACAATGTTGAAAATTTCGTTACAATCGTCTGAATATTCTATTCCTTTGTTCTTCAGTAATAATGACAATATCTTATTTGTTTTACAGTAATGGTAGTCCCATCAACTCTTTGCGGGCATAATAATAACAGCCGAGAACAATCTTGCCGAGTGGTAATGTTGCAAAAGGAATTGAATTTAAGTAGGTATACCTTCTAATGTATGTATTAGTTGTATTACTAGTTTATCCTTAGTAGATATCGTTTTTTATTCTCGCAATAAAATATAGATATTTTACGTAAATGTTGTTTTAGTAAAGTCTCATACAAATCTATACTAATATTATAAAGCTGAAGAGTTTGTTTTTTATTTGAATGCGATAATCTCAGGAACTACTGGGTCGAATTGAAAAAATATTTTATTGTTGGATAGCCCATTTATTGAGGAAGGCTATATACTATATACCAACACGCTACGATTAATAGGAGCGGAGCAGCAACGAAAAGTGTTGCAAATACGGAGAAAATGGACGCAGACGAAGTCGCGGATCAGCTAGCAGATAACAAAAAATAGTGTATCTATTCTAATATATACTAAGTTTGGAATTGGTGGGTTTCGAAAATTTTGTAGGTTCGTAAGTTTATAGGGGTTTTGTAAATTATTTTTCTAATAGAAAGCCACATTATTTTTGAGTGTCATGGATCATATAACATCAAGCAACGACCAATAGAAGCCCAGCATCAATGAAATATGTTGCAAAAACCGGGAAAAATGACACAAACGAAGTTGCGCGGGTCAGCTAGTACGTTATAAAGGTACCTAGGCTATAAATATGACACATAAACAGTGCGAACCCGTGACGAAAAGCTATTAAATAAATAATTTAATAAAAAGGTATCCATCCTTTATAATAATAATATCCATTATATAAATGATAGTGTTTCGTATAATCGCAGAGTATGACTTCTTTTAAAAAATCTAAAATAAAAACTTATTGTACTAACACACTAACACTTAATCTGTCACTATTTTATTACCATATCAAGTAGGGACGTACTCTAACCTCTTTACAGTCGCTAACCCTCCGCCGCCGGTGTGGTCCGGCCACCGGGCGACAGCGCGTGTCTCTGGTCTCCCACTTCACCAAACTTCCGGAACAATCGTTAAAGGGGTGAAAGGAAATATTTTGCTCGCGGTCGCAGCATCCCCTGAGCGGAATTGGGTTTGTTGCGTACAGTTCCATCCCTTGAGACAATGGGTAATTCCCATCCCAGTTTTACGATTTTAGTCGCGATTTTTAGAATCAGTGTTCCGATTTTTAGGAAGAGTGGAAATATCTTTGCCCGTTTTGTAAAGGGTATTCCTCTTTTATCTAAAACACGGTGATAGTAGGTAGTTCATAAATGTCGGCAGACTTAGCTATCATTATCACCACTCAAATATATATATTTAACACTAGCTGTCCCGCGCAACTTCGTATGTGTAAATTTTCGCCGTTTTTGCAACATTTTTCATTGCTGCTCCGCTCCTATTGGTCGTAGCGTTATATAGCCTATAGCCTTCCTCGACAAATGGGCTATCAAACAGTAAAATATTTTTCCAGTTCGGACCTACTGGTCCGAATATAGGAACTACTGTTCCTGAGATTATCGCGTTCAATAAACAAACTCTTCAATTTTATAATATTGGTATAGAAGTGATTCCGCAGTTTTTGTACAGTTAAAGTGTAATAAATACTTGAATTTATTACACTTTAACTGTAAATCCATTGCTATTAACTTAATTATAAGAAGAAGAAAAACGGCGTGATAGTACATACTACGTAATTGATTAACTTATATAATATATTAATCTAATTTTTTTTTACACATACTAATATTACTTCAGTTCATCAGCACGCCACCGGTGGCCTGGCCCACCGGCCAAGCACGTGCCTCAGTTTGCCCTCTTAAAGAGGCCACTCGAACAAAACTTCCGCAACAATGCCAAGTGCCAAACACCGCCATTACCAGCTGCGCACGCGCTCTCAATGACGTCATTGTTCCGCATCAAGTGTTTGCCGCCAATACTGGTGGTCTGTTTTAACATGTTGATTGCCACTTAATGATTTTCCTGTAATAATACGCAATTGAATTCTTCCCTTAATATTGCGCGGCGTTTGTTTTAACTACAACAATAATGTAACGTGTTTTACGAGCAATGGTTTTGTTAAAAGTTTTGTTTATTGACTGAATTATACTTGATGGTTGAAAACAGAAAATGATACAGCCCTAGACCAAAATATATAAATATGTTATGTATCGCTATAATACCAACTTGCAATAATATATTTTCATAATTAATACATCAAACCTACTTATTGCTAGTGATTTCAGAATATATTCTACAAATTTCTAATAAAAATTGTTAGTTCCAAAAAAGGTGTGGTCAAATTTCAGCAGCGGATAGGTTATGTTATAAATATTGCACCTACCATGGTGCCATAGCTGGTTGCGTTATTATTACATAGTTAACTTTTTGTCAACATTCTATTGTGAAAGCCGTATGGCATAGAACTTTTTAATTAATAACTTTTTAACTCATAAATAAACGAATGACAAAATAATAAATATTTTTATAGGGTACTCCGATTTTGATAAAACTAGGTAAGTGCGCTCAGTATCATAGGCACATACCAACCCTTGAATATGACCACACCTTTCTGTTACACCTTGTATATACCAGCGATGTAATATATAAGATCGTCATTTTTTTTATTGAAACCCTTCAAATAAGAAACCATATTAGACTACGCATTCCAACATTACCCTAAAACTGCAAACGAAAGTTCAACATGTTCATAAGTCAAAATAAAATTTGGTCCTATACATCTTTGTAAATAAGCTAGGGCGGATCGTTTGAAGCGGGTACAAAAGGGCCCGGGGGTGGTTTAGATCCTATCGGCGTGTCCAAACTGCCACAGACAGATAACTGCGCATGTGAGGGTTGAATTTTAATACACCTTATATTAGTTGCGGTACAAATGCTTAATTGAAACTTATTTTATGTTATGACGGCTATGTGAGGTTGACAAAAGGGTCTATGTTTTGAAATATACAACTGTAAAAAGTTATATTACTACACTGTTCAGTAAATATTTTATGTTTGTTTAACTACAGTTTTATTTGTTGTGTACAGAGAGCTGAGTTACATTCACACATAAGACACAACGAGCACACATCGACATACATAATCGATAATTTGAAAAAGCTTGAGTTTGTTGTCTTTGTCTGATGTCTGAAAATAAACTGTAAATATACAGCAGTAAGTATATTTACTTTGGTTAAACAGCTCTCCTAGCTCTTACCGTCACAACAAACATTTTCATTTAACCTCCTCGCATCAGTCGTAGTAATAGTTCATCTCTAACTTCGACGTCTGACGACTTCTCTCAAGAGAATGTACTCAATCTATACACAACGAAGTGATGGCTTATTTTATAAATTGTAGGTCTTAAATGTTAACTATAACTTGAAAATACCAATATTATAAAGCTGAAGAGTTTGTTTGTTTGAACGCGGTAATCTCAGGATCTACAGGTCCGAATTGAAAAAATCTTTTAATGTTGGGTAGCCCCTTGATCGAGGACGGCTATAGGCTATATAACATCACGCTACGACCAATAGAAGCGGAGCAGCAACAAAAAATGTTGCAAAGACGGAAAGTTGAGGCATACGAAGTTGCGCAGGTCAGCTAGTTGGTTATATAACCACGGGAGTACTTATACGAACATCTTTCACACGAGGAAGATCCAGCTCCGCGTAAACTTATGTAACTTAATTAGTTATCTTTAATAACTTTACTGCAACTGAAGTCCAAATCTTGAAAACCTGCCCTCGTAGATACATGGTTCAAACTGCTCTTTGTGTTATCAACAGTTTGTTGGTAATTTGACTGGCCTGTTGGTCTAATGGTTAGTGACCCAGACTGCTAAGCCTGATGTCGTGGGTCTGATTCCCACACAGGACACCACTTTGTGTGACCCACAAATTGTTGTTCCAAAGATGGGTGTACTATTTGCCCGTGATATGTATGTTTGTAAAGTACCTCGCGACTCAGGGCTTAAACTATTAATAATACCCTAGTACCTGTGAGAGTTGTCTTTAAAAAAAAATAAGTAAGTAGATAGCAGAGATCACAGACAGCAAGTCTATAAATTCGGACCCGTTACAACAATATAACGATCCCGCAATTTTATGTCGTAATATGCCTAAACTTATAACAGAATATGATAGACATGGTTATTATCATCCGGACTCCGTATAGTCAAAAACTTTGGTCATTAGTACGATTAACCATGCCATCATCGTGTTTACTCAGCGCACATAACTTCTATAAAAAGAAATCTGAAACTAAAAGATGGTTTAAACAATTTGTTTATTTTTGGTTTGTTCGCTCTTTAAAAAATAGGAAAAATGCAAAAAGCCATAAAGTGTGCATTTTGTATAGGAGTTTTCAATTTTAGGTGGAACGAAGTTTAACGGGTCAGAAAGCAGGTAGTTAATAAATCAACCTGCATTTATTATGAAGTCTAGTCGATGAATTACAGCTACTTCTTTTCACTGTAATACCAGACATAAATAATCATTTTTAAGCAAAATTTATGGCATTAAGTACTTATTAAGTAGGGATATGACTGAACTTATACTTACCATTTGTTCAGTTTCTATGATGTATACGTTCATGAAATTTAAACTTGTAAATTAAATTGTGCAAGTGCAACAGAGTACCTAATCACTGAAAATATTTTTTTAAAAAAATCAAGTTATCTACCACATTATCAATAACATCAAAAACAACTAAACATTTTCAAGTTTAACCTGAAAAATGTGCAGGGACGGCATCGGGTCGATACTGAAGCCCCCGCGCCCCGCAGGTGCGACGAGATAATCCAAGATGGCCGCCGAGATAGGACGTGACGTCACAGCGCAGCCCGCGTCCTCCCCCCGCGCGCTCCGGCCCCCGGCGCATCCTCGAAGCCTCTCGCCACCCTCCTTAGATCCTTTCAGAAATCCGCCGAGTATCGTCAGCATACAAAGTTTCATGCTTACCTACATTAGTTTTAGTAGCAGTTCTGCCTAGTCGTTTTGACTGAATTGAGTCAACAAGGACTCAATTCTGCCCCAGTGTCTAGCTTTGGGCAAATAAAGTAATTGAGATTATTTATTAATATGACAAATGCGAAAGTTTGGATTAATGGATGTTTATCAACGGAACTGGATAAAATTTGGCACAGAGATATATGTCTGGCACATATTACCTTTGTCCGTGGGATACATTTGTTATACAAAATTTCGACACGAACGAAATCGAAGGCAAAAGTCTTAAAAATTGCATAAAAATGACAAACTTTGACACTAATAATAGCAGAATTAATAAACTAAAACTCACTTTCATTTATCATTAATAATTAATTTATAAATCATTTGGCATTAATTAACGTTTTTATTTGAATAAAAACGCATTCATAAACATACTAATGAGAACATAGTTGAGCAAAATCTATTACATTAAAGGATGAACTAATAACACATTGACTGAGTTATGGGCCAAGTAACGGATACGTTGAGTAACATATTCTAACTAGATTCAAACAGGTTGTATTCTTCTTAAAAACACGTCCGGAAATCATTAGGTTACCTAATACTAAGTATTTTAAAATACCATGAATTATTATAAACAAATACAATCCACGTATCCGTCATTTGTCAATTAAAAAGTAGTAAAAACTACATAATTAAATGCAAATAAATAAGTGGTATCTATTAACATTTATTTGCATTTGATTATGTAGTTTTACAGAAATAGGTTGAATTGATTTTAATTACTCATGTGGCATAAAATATACAATACAAATCGCTGGTTTATTTTATTAACATAACACAGAGTTCTATAAAATACTGGCTAAGTTGAAGTCACACTCCCTAACGAGGGTTTCTATATTACGGTACCATATTAGGTACAGTGTTAGTAGTAGTCTTTTTAGGGTTCTGTAACCGAAGACTGCCAACTGCCAACGGAACCCTATTACTGATGCACCGCTGTTTTTGAGTTTTTATTATATGTTTTGGAGTTCAGGCACCTTCCAATTAAGTAATTAGGTTAGGAAGTCTAAGTGAAGTGGTGTAGTCGCTGTATGTAGTTCGACCATGACATCCATTTACGTGTGTGTAATAGTACCACCTACCACTAAGAGATGTCACTCCGGAGGACTGACAGCAGCGTCCTCTGAGTACTTTAAAGCCTTACTGTAATCGCCAACCCACTCACCAAGCGTTGCGATTATATCAATTACCCCCAGGATCTACAAAAAGTAGGTTCTACTGGGGAGACCCGTGCCGTGAGTGGGACTTCATATGGGTTTTTATGAGAAACATTTACTGCATATCGTGGTCGAATTTAAAGACTTATTGGTTGTACAAAAACAAAATCGTATTCAATTCTTTATTTAAATAGCAGGCATTGGTACTTGCACAGGTAAATGTTTACCGTCAACATGGAAGCCATCAGGTCCACCTCTGAATGAAGTGACGTAGAGCTGACCATCATCTCCAACGAACTGATATTTACCTTCGATCTCTAGTACGTAGCCACCGTCTGCAGTGGGCACGAGCCGACCACGTTCTGATACTACTGTGTCTGAAAAAGTAATAGAATTGATTGTTGGTTTCTATCAGCAATACTCCAGTTTGAAAATGTATGAATCCTTTTCTAATTTGTCAAGAGTCTATCTCAGAAATTAGGTAATTTAATAACACTAGCTGCGTAAGCGAGCTTTATTCGTATTTGTTTTTTGTTTATTTTGGAAAACCAAAGGTAAAGAGCCGTTTTCGAGATGGTTCGTAAAACAAGAATTGCTTGTTTTAATAACTATTTAGACTAGCATTCGCCAGCGGCTCCGCCCGCGTGGATGTCCGTTATCGCGATAAAAACTATCCTATGTCCTTCCCCGGGACTCAAACTATCTCCATACCAAATTTCATCTAAATCGGTTCAGTAGTTTGAGCGTGAAAGCGTAACAGACAGACAGACAGAGTTACTTTCACATTTATAATATTAGTATGGATTAATTGATGTGTTAATTAATTAGTATAACTAATTCACTCTTCGGCTCTATTAGTGTCAAATAATAGCTGGCTGTAAAAGATTCCAAAATTGTTGGTTATAAATTCCCTAAAAATGTTATTTTTACATATAGGCCTAACTCAGATAAAAGTTTCGCCGCATTCTAACTGGTTTTCCGCAACGAATTCTTAAGGTTTCTTTCTAGTAAGTATGTACTTACTGTCTGCCGTGATGTATCGCAGAGCGTACTGTCCATACTCGTCATGTATTTCTTCGTGCTTCAACGCTGGCAACCTTTGGAATCTACTTTCCGAGTTAGACCGCTGGTGTTGTGTCCGATGGCTGGACTCATGCTGCGATTGCTCCTTATTTTCCAGAACAGGTGTCGGCTCTTTTGTACGTGATTCTTGGTCGGGATGACTAGGTAGGACGTCTGAGTGTCTGGATTCCGAATGTTGATTACTGTTATCCTGTTGTTTATGATGTAAATGTGGTGGACGTTTTCGAATATTATGCGGCCGATGTATAATTGGCTGGCAAATCACCAGCGTTGCTACACAGCTCAATATTATAAACTGAAAAAATATAAAGATTATAAAGTGACAAATTAACCAACATTAAAACTTTTCCCAATATTATTTTTACGAGTTTCTATGACAAAAAGAAAAATTTTACGTACCACTTTCATTGTTAAAAACAAAAGTGTGTTGCCAGTTGAATATAATTAAAAATAATGAAGCACTTGGCAATTTGAATGTCTTGTTTTATATGTAACATAGCTATTAATTGTGCATTAGTTGACCAAAAATTAATGAAGGTTGACCAATTAGTGTCACAAGTTTATTTAATTTATACCACTTAGTGCAAATATGCAAAAAATAATTATTGCATATTTGCACTAAGTGGTTCTCAAACTGGTCTGTGTTTTTAGAGAGAGGAAAGAAATGTTGGAAACCCAAACTGAGGAATTGCACAAAGTAAGCATACTTCGTTACAACCCGTCGTACAAGCTTAAAATAAAATTAGTAAATTACATTCAAAAGACTACGATAACTGCTTAAGCTGATGAAGATTCTTATTTATATTTTTTGTTATTAAGGGTAGATTACGCGAAACAGGGCTCGTATCTCTCAAAAATGTATATAGAAAACCTAAATATTAGGACATGAATAAAATTGTGTCACTAGTCAAAGAGTTTTTCTAGTAGATGAAATAAATAAATTTAAGGATATGTCTTAATATGATCCCGCAAATAAATCTTGAAGTTACGGAAAAATGCAAAAACGAGCATTTTCGTATTGTCATAGTCATGGCTTTCGTAATCTAACATATGTACGAACGAATATTCTACTTTATTTTGACCTGCGCTCCTGCGCACTGTGAAGTAATGGCTGTGTGCGGAAGAGCGAGGCCGGCGATCGTGTCACTGTGTACGTAGCGCTAAATAAATAATTCTCTCAGTGTAATGCCCACTTAAAAACCTATCAACTTCAAAACAGAAATTGCTAACATTTATTTGGTGTAGACGTAGCTTTTCACATACAAAAGAAGAAAGAACCCCCGTCAAAAAACATAACATTTTCGACCATACACTTCAAGAACCGCGACATCTTCTGCTAACCATACAAAGGGTGGCCGGGCGCTATGTGCTCTGAGCTATGTAAGGGGTTATCTCCGCAGCCGGCGCTCTATCTAAATCTGTATTATCGCAACACGCCGCCGAATAATTATTACTAACTACATGTACAACAAGTATATTTGTAGAATACATTAACCGATGAGCTTCCATACAATGTCTGTCTATTCAACTTTGATGAATATCAGTCAATGTTTTGAAGGACTCTGTGACCTTCATTGTCAATAGGATATGTTGGAAAATAATAGTCCTACAAAATAAATACACCAACGCAAATGTTGACAAGTCTTGAATATAGGTTAGGTTTAATATTCTGTAAAAAACGAGCTCTAATCTAAACACAGTGAATGTCTAATTCCTTAATAATCTTTGTTAAGATAATGCACCACAATTTTGTTGCATATACAAGATGATTTTAAATGGCTTCTTTATATTACACCAAATAGCGTAATATAGTTTTTTTAAAAAAAATACAAATTAACTCCGCTTTTGTTACCACTATCACCTACTTTTGTAACCATTTACCACACATCTGAGAGACTCCAGAGTTAAATCGATGTTTCTTTGTCAGGTTTAAGGCCTTAACCTCACAATAAACAACGATTTTACTCCAGTAAAATAGTCTGTAGGTGGTTAAGGTCATGACGCCAAAAACAAATGGTAGGTGGTTAAGGATTAATATAATATATTAGATATTTTCCAAAACTGATATTACATACATACATATCAACCCATAAGATGGCCCACTGCTGGGCACGGGTCTCCCCAGTAGAACCTACTACTATGTAGATCCTGGGGGGTAATTGCCATAATCGCCACGCTTGGCGAGCGGGTTGGCGATCGCAGTAAGGCTTTAAGTACGCAGAGGACGCTGCTGCCCGTCCTCCGGGGTGAAATCCCTTAGTCGCCTTGACGACACCCACGGGTAGAGATGGGGTGGTACTATTCTTAAGCCGGCACCACACGGCATATAAACTGATATTACAAAGTTAGAATAAAGAGGCTACAAGCGGGAGGTTATTAGTAAATTATAAATTACCCTGTATAATTAATTCGTAAAAGATCATACATACCTATTATGAATTACAACTAATGGACCTATTTTATAAGATCAACAGTAACGAATACTTATTTAAAAAAAAAACAATTTATTAGATACTGATGTGATTTTATTCCAATTTGTACTCCACCAATTGCCCTTTGCCTAGGCTTCAGTTTGCTTTTCTACAAATAAGATGTCCATGGATTGTATTAGTTTACAATGATATTGCAAAATACAAAGCATTGTTAATAAAAAATGAACTGTATTTAACACTGACTTTTGCAGTACCTGAGCCTTAGAACAAAATTCTTATGCTGGTTTCTTCAATTTATTTCAAGGTATGTGCAACGTTTTAAAACGGCTTTATAGTTGACCAAATGTCTATTTTTTGCCTCTGCCATACATTGACCTACTGAACTCCAACTATGACAACAAGGCAACTGATAAACATACTTAAATCTTTCCAACTACATACATGTTATACAGAATAAACTATTATGATCAATACACAAAGATTTATCCCAGGTCGGCCTTTGGCTTAGCTGTCAGGGTCACTAACCACTAAACAAACAGGGCAGTAATATGATAAGTATATATAAGATATAAGTATACGTATAATAATAAGCACCTGCCACCATTTTCTATCCGCCACCCAAAGGTTGACTGGTAGAGAATGCCTATGGATTTAAATCCGCCTTTTGCAATGTATTTGCTAGAAGTTTTAAATAAATAAGTATAATTAAATAAATAATAACGAATAATAAGTAATTTAAATAAATAATAACGAAATAACAACGGGCCATTACATACTTACGACTTAATTCTTACAATTCCCGTAAGCATACTCAGCGACAGACACCTTCAATACCTCTCAATCCGCACTCAGACTGAAAAATCACATAAAAGCTTAATCCTTCGGGAACAATCCTGTTTCCCTCTCGAGGAACAAAGAGGAATAAAGAGGAGTAAAGAGGAACAAAGGAGGGACTATGCCGTCGTGATGAGCCCTGTCTGCCTTATCAATGTCATCGGAGTGCGTACTTTACATCGATTTCCATTTCGTATATTAATGAGTTTGATTGACGGCTTCGTGCTATGTTCGGGATTAATGTAGCTAAGTTGATTATAATGTATTTGTATGTTCCTATGTTTTATGATAAGTTTATTAACTTATCATAAAACATAGGAACATACAAATATGGCGTCTATTAGTATACACAATGATACACTTTACAAACATTTAAAAAGTATCTGTACTTTCCTAGATATCAAACTTTGGATCGCATGTAGTGAGGACATTTGCTTTAATCGTTACGGCCGTTGCAATACGGTCGAAACGTCGGGCAATAAACAAGGTATTTTACCTTAAATTATTCACGCGATTAAGACCCGTAATTTAAATATTTTCATAATGAAGAAGACTAATTCATAAATAACGTTTAAACAATGAAAGTACGCTGACCTTAAATAAAAACCGCATTTTTCTGTATTCAGGTCAAATGCTGTACGTGCATCCATTTTAAACACAACTTGGAAGGTTTTTAATGCTAGTCTGCAGCCAAAGACATTAGGAAAAAAAATTGCAATGACACTTTGTTAATCACGCAGATTAATGTGATCATCATCAGCCTGGAAACGTCCTCTACAGAACATTATGCCTCTGGACCTCCCAAGGATCCCATAACAACCGATTTTGAGCGGTCTGCATCCAACAGCTCCCTGCTACCTGTCTCATACGAGAACCAAATTCATAAAATGGGATTAACACTCATTACTCTAAACGTTGTAGGTACTAGGTATGTAATCCATGCAGTCAATTATAACTACATTAACTGCTAATGAAGACTAAGAATATTTAAGACGATAAAAGGGAATAACATATTTTAACAAGCCCGATGAACTTTTCCTTTAAATAGGTACCATAAATACAAGATCGTTACGTAAATTCGAGAATTACCAATACTAAATCAGGGTATATCTATCATTGAGCGAGGTGACTAAAGGCATCCACACACGCTCGTCGTCTCGCGGCGGAAATGGCGTCTAACCGGATATTGTATCGCGCCTTCATCTCCGGCGCGCTTCCGGTTCCGGCGCCTACCTCCCACCGGCTCGTGCGTCGCCTAATTACTACCACACATACGTATATAACTACGATATTATAATATTTACTTTGTTGGATTAGATATGTATTTTATCGATACCAATAATATAAAGACGAATTATTTGTTTCTTATGCAAAATCTCTGAAACGATTGACCTAATTTTGATGGAATTTAGTGCCTATACACCCCAACAAGATTTTTACTCCAGGAAATCATATTAAAAAAAAATTAAAATATTGTTAACTTGCAGAGTTATAAGCCATTCAAGTTGTGTTGTTCTTCGCGATATCGTGCTTATTGCGTCCTGTAGTACGTAATTCATGGTTATTATTACGAAATAAGTGATGATAACATTTTACATCACATTGTGAACATTAATTGGACTATTAGAATCATTATTAATTATTTAATTAAGAAATAAAACATGGTACAAAAACTACCCCATTGGATTGTGTTACTGATTCTAAGCAAACTACTATCAGGTTTGCACTATACCAAGAATAATGTTGTAGGTATATGAGATAACTTAAAACTTGCAGAGAAACATAGGCTACATTTCATAAGTTAAGTTCAGGCACGGATGCAAATCCGTGCCTGAACTTAACAAAGCATTGTTGACTATTAACTCTCGTCTGAGATTATGCCAATCTTGCGCCAAGACGAATGGTTTCTAAAACAAAGCCGAAAACTATCGTGATCATATATCACCATACATTGACATTTATCACTTGTTTATTTCACTTAATGACACCAACAACAGCGTCAAACACAAACATGTTACCCAACATGTGCAAGTGTGAACACGCTAAACAAATGTCTTAGTAACGAACAAAGCGGCCCTAACAGAGGGACGATCCCGTGCCAACCACACTACAATTAAACCAACACCTTCTGTAATGGATGTCAACATACCCCCTGTTCACCACAATGTGACCTCAATGTGTTCACTAAATAATGACCCGACTATGCAGGGTTATTTTTAATATAGGTACTAATAACCCGCTTGTGCCGTCTTTACCTAACACCAGATAATTTCGTAATATATTTTTTTTAAAAACATTACAAATTAACCCTTCACTAACCTACTACCTACTTTTGTCACACAACCATCTACCACACTATAGAAAAGAAAGAAAGAAAAAATAATTTATTTTCGACAAAACAGAAATAATAAAATGAGTACATGTACGTGTAAAAACAAATAGCTACTAAATTAAATACAATTTGACAACATTATGTAAAGTTTAAACCGAAAAATAGGAGCTAGTTCAGCATATGCCTGGCAAAATGCCTAACGCTGGTTTTCAACTAGCCCCTTTTTATAAATATACTAATAGTATAAATAGATAAATAATATAATAAATTACAGAAAAGATAAATAAAATAATAAATACCTTATTGATAATAATACATAAATAATACCTTTTAAACTACTACTTTAACAGGACTATAGGTAATATTATTATACACCCGTCTTCGTACAGCGTGCACGACGTACCTACGCTCACTAAAGAAATAAAGCAGGAGGTAACATAACACAAGGCACACATGAGAGCCCGGAGTAATTTCGATGTTTATTTATCAGGTTGAGGGCCTAAACCTCACAATAACTAATTATTTTACTTCTGTAAATAGTCTGTAGGTGGACGTTAAGGTCATAACTCCAAAAACAAGTGGTAAGTGAAAGGAAATTAATGATTAAATATTTTCCAAAACTGATATTACAAAGATTTTTAGTGTTCTATAAAGAAGCAATGACCAGTAGGTTATTAGTATATAACAAATTGCCCTGTATATGTTACAGACAGAGGGAAATAAACAACAACTCTACATTTATCTTTTAGTTTATGCAAATTCACCTCCGTGCCTGTTGGCAATAAAATGTAGATTTTCTCCTTTCTCTATATTTAATATTATTTCATACTTATGTCATCTCAACCGCTTCAGTACCTAATGTGCTACTTACCTAAGGACACAAAGTTCCTACACTCAGAATGGAACAACAATTTTAAGGATTCGTTAGCTAGACGGGCACTATTGATCTGCTTATCTGTAGCATTATAGCCGGATTTAAGTTTAATCACATCGGTTCTTAATAATATCTGTTCAGTCCTTTTAATGATAGACTTTTTGTCTCATTTTTAAACTCTTCACTGTCAAAACGATCCGTCCCCAAAGGATATAAGTCCTCCCGTGTGGATTAAAAAATCACCTCTACCTCAGCAGGGTCATTTCAGTCCCCTCCAAAACCGAAATTTTGAATTTCTCAAGTAAAGTTAAGCTAAAAGTACAACTAGTACAAGCTAGTTCGTATATACTAACTGACTAACTAGGTGCAATTATTGTTTTTTAACCTTTCGCGATTTTTGTACTTATTAGATATTTTTTTTTTTTTAATTCTTTATTCAATAAAATATAAAATGATACATAATAAATTTACTCGCCAAGCTACACCGCTTGTTGGCGAGATACGCTCGTTAACTTATTAATAATTTCCAAAACATAAACAAAAATAACAAAATATAAACAAAAGAAAAATAAAACTTATATAGGTCTTAAAGTTATCTAGGTATGAGGTCTATTCAAGGGAATGGACCTCACTGATCGTGGGGTCGCAATCTCCGAGCAATAGAACCTTCAGTTTCGTTTTTAACAAATTCTTACTAAGTTTAGGTTCCATTTTTCAAATCTGACCAGTAGTTCCTGAGATTAGCGCGTTTAAACAAACAAACAAACAAACTCTTCCGCTTTATAATATTAGTATAGATATATTTCGGGACTTAATCGCGTGAATTATTTAAAGGTACGAACGTGGTCAGTCGACCCGTGACCACGATCGGTGCAATTCGATTGAAACGTCGGCTAAATAAAGGTTCGTACCTTTAAATAATTCACGCGATTAAGTCCCGAAATATATCTATACTAATATTATAAAGCGGAAGAGTTTGTTTGTTTGTTTGTTTAAACGCGCTAATCTCAGGAACTACTGGTCAGATTTGAAAAAATATATTTTTGTTGGATAGTCCATTTGTAGAGGAAGGCTTTAGACTATATAACATCACGCTGCGACCAATAGGAGCGGAGCAACAATGAAAAATGTTGCAAAAACGGGGAAAATTTACGCATACGAAGTTGCGCGGGACAGCTAGTCTAATATAACTAGGTAGGTACAAGTGTAGGTTACTGAAACTCAATAATAAAAGAGCATACACTATCTACATCATAAACTTCAATGGCTACCTCTTTACCGTGCTCTATCTGTCACATTCGAGTGGATCGACGCATCAGGAAGTGTAAATTAGTGGTAGATGCGCCGGCGGCGCCGCGGCGCGTGCGTCCCTTTTGTTAATGAACGTGCGCGGGAGACAAGCTCCCCTCCTGTCAAATGTAATAGTTGTTAGTGACAATTGTTTAGATGTGACAATTGTTTTTATGTGGTTTGATGTGTATTGTTGTTTAATTTTATTATAATTTGTATAGTATCATGTTTTTTTGTTCTGTGGGAATGTGTCTACTGTCCGACAGTGGCGTTTACTACGTTATTCAAAATCTCAGAGAGTGGGGGGCTTTCCCCCCGCAAAATTACACACAAAAATTGTTTAAGTACGAGTAAGTAAAAGTATCTTTATAACATCTGAAACAAAAAAATCTTATTATAATATCTAAAAAAATATTCCAACTAAAATAACCGCATTCAAATTATTTCATCCGTTTAAAAACTAGCAATAAATCCTCTGTTGGCGTAGAGGGGTTGATATTAACAAAGAAGTCTAACATCTAATACTAGAATAAGAAGTAGGCACCTAATAAACAATGTTCAGTAAAACGTGGACATGGATGGAAATCTATACCTACTAATATTATAAAGCTGAAGAATTTGTTTGTTTGCACGGGGTAATCTCAAGAACTACTGGTCCGAATTAAAAACATATTTTTCTGTTGGGTAGCCCATTTATCGAGGAAGGCTATAGGCTATATAACATCACGCTACGACCAATAGGAGCGGAGCAGCAATGAAAAATGTTGCAAAAACGGAGAAAATTTACGCATACGAAGTTGCGCGGGACAGCTAGTGTAAAGATAACACTCGCGTGTTCTCTTTGCCTGTCTATATTTATGTCCATGTTTCTTATACTGTTAACATCTTTTTTATCCGCATTATTGTTACCTGATAAACTATTCCCCGTAAAACGTAGAGAGAATACACAATGGTAAAGTAGGTATCTTCTCGTCTCTATTCAAGCACATATAGTTTTTATCTTTGTTGTAAGTTGATGCTTCTGCTATGTTGTACCCTCTGAGGCTGACTTTATTTTATCTCATGTTTACATATAAATCAATATAATTTGCATCAGTCATCTGATAAGGTGTATAGTGTACTAGTGGCAGCACCTTACCCCCATATCATTTTTTTATAAACATTCAAACGTTGCAAAAAATATCAATTTGAAGAGTGGCCGTGATTTTTATTGTCATGTTCTTTTCTCCGGCTTTACCTTTCCGAACTTGGCATTACATGTACATGTAGAATCCTGATGTATCACAAGCGTTGTTCAATCAAAATTATGATTTTGTTTTCGAAATAGTTAATATAAATCAAAGTTGCTGTTTTCTGTTCACGCAACGGACTTTGACACGGTTTTCACTATGATGTCATTTTTCTATAAGATTACTTTTGAGGTATTATACATGTATTATATATTATACTAGCACACGCCTCGCGGTTTCACCCGCGTAGTTTCCGTTCGCGTGGGAATACAGGTATAAAAAATAGCCTATGTCACCCGGGGTTAGTGTAGCTTCACAACGATGAAAGAATGTTTCAAATCCGTCCAGTATTTTCGGAGCCTATTCAATACAAACAAACAATCAAATCTTTCCTCTTTATAATGTTAGTATATATTAGTATAGACAAAGCTGGGGTGGGCCGCTAGTTAAAGTATAAATTAATTTAATAGAACAAGTAATAAAATAACCCTTTAATACCATTTATAGAGCCAGTTCATCATTTTTATTAGTATAATTAATTGATTATATAAATAGACTTATTCCTGGTTAGACTGTGCCTACCTGCTCATAATTCTTTTGACGTGACAGATGCTCCGTTAAAAGTTATAAACGTTTCTTAATGAACTGCACATGTAGGTAATGATAATAAATTCTTTGTTTTTATTTCAATTTATACAGAAAATATAGGTATTACTAACGCCATTTTTAAAAACAATTTTACAGTCGTATTAATAAAATGTAGAAGCAGTGCCGTTACTAGGGTGTACAGCGGTGCTCAGGCATAGGGCGCAGACCCTGGGCGAAGTTATGTAAGGTCTCTAGTTACGGCACTGTGTAGAAGTACCTATGAAACATTTTTTTTATTTCTTCCTAATATTGTGGGTAATTACCGTTCTTATATTCATTATGTTTTCAATGAAACAAACGAAAAACCATAGGTTTTCAATTCATTTCAACAGCCAATGACGATTTCATGAAATTAGATTAAGAACTAAAATATCTATACCTACTAATATTATTAAGTTGAAGCGATTGTTTCTTTGTTTGGTTGGTTGACGCGATAATCTCAAGAACTCTTCAAATACAAACTCTTTTCAATTGGAACACTTCGAATTGAAAAAATGTTTTAGCATTGCATAACCCAGTTATCGAGGAAGGCTATAGGCTACATAACATCACGCTACTACCAATAGGAGCGAAGTATCAATGAAAAATGTTGCAAAAATGGGACAAAATGACGCAGACGAAGTTGCGTGGGGCAGCTAGTACCTATGTATTAAAATAAATAATAAAAATAAAAGGTTTTATTGCTATTTAACCTAATTACATATTTTTGAAATACACAACACAATAATTTAATATCGACCTTACACTTAAAAAGAGCCCATAAACAAAAACCATAGCAGACAGGCACAGACTTAATAGACACTACGCTCATAGCATTGGCATGCTTTTCACTCAAGAATACCAATGACAATCTATCAATACCCATAAAAAACGCGGCAAAACACAACTGAAATCACCTACCATAGATATAGCATTACCTACAGGGTGGATTGCCCCACAGAGTGAGTTTGATTTACTGTCGTCTCCCGTTACCTCCCTTTGTTACACCCCGCGGTGTCAAGCCGCACTGACACTTATTTAATAAAGAATATCTCACCGATAGATTAACTTAATCCACGATTAAGGTTTTACTCTTACTTTTTGTGCAGGTAACCTTTTTGTATTGACTGATTTATATAGAACCGTGATACCTATGTTATGTTTATTTCGAAAAAATACGCAACATCACCTGACCCGCGCAAAATCGTCTGCGTGAGTTTCCCCCATTATTGCAACATTTTTCATTGCTGCTCCGCTCCTATTGGCCGTAGTGTGATGTTGTATAGCCTTCCTCGATAAATAGGCTATCCAATAGTAAAAGATTTTTTCAATTCGAACCTGCAGTTACTGAGATTATCGCATTCAAACAATCAAACAAACTCTTCAGCTTTATAATATTCAATGATTCATTTTCATTATAACGACACGACGACAATATTAATCAGTGAATTACCTGCGTAGTGAAGAAATACCTATAGTACTTGCCGTAGCTTGTAAGGAATAAAAACTTCGAGCTCACAGTATTAGATAGGTACAAAATAACTCGTCTCTTACAACTTCATTAAAAACAAAATTGCGGTGCGCGTCGCAAATAAAAAGCAAACTGGTTAATAGTGGACTCCCACAGCGTTAATTATAATAACATTCCTTCCACTCGTTCGATTCCGTTCATTCATTCATTCACAATTACATCTGTTAAACTAAACTATCAACGTCACCCTTAATGCTCTGGGGTTCATTTAACCCCTCTAATATCGAGGGAACAATAACTGAATTCGCGGGAGACACTGATTGCGCAGTATCAACCATCAGGCGTCGGTATTTTAATCTATACTAATATTATAAAGCTGAAGAGTTTGTTAGTTTGTTTGAACGCGGTAATCTCAGGAACTACTGATTTGAATTGAAAAATATATCACAATTGGATAGCATATTTATCGAGTAAGGCTATAGGCTATATAAAATCACGCTACGACCAATAGGAGCGGAACAGCAAAGATAAATGTTGCAAAAACGGGGAAAATTTACGCAGATGAAGTTGCGCGGGACAGCTAGTGTTCTATAAAGATATTTGAAAGTAATTAACTATATGTAATATCTATTATTAAGGCAATTTAATCAAAAAAATAGGTAGTTGATAAGATTTAAATCTAAGAGTTACATTAATTTCAACTACTTTAGGCCCGTTGTTATTCAAGTATATTATTTTATGAAGTTTTAACAAGTCTCGTTGATCCTATAATCGTAGAAACAGACAATGAGGATTTCATAAATCAATCTAAGTTTCAAACAAAGATCATAACTCTAAGGCAACGACTCTTCTGGAAAACTTAAATTACTCTTTTTTCCGCAATGCGAGTGCGAATAATCTTCTTGACGGGCTGAGAAATTGATGGCGTCGAAAAAACGCCAGCTCAAAATCCGACAAACTTTTTACGTCAGCCGAGTTTCACTTAGAGAAGTTTCTACATCCATTTAGAAGTTACTCGTATACGACAAGCTGACAAATTTTAATGAACCCAAGAGGGCTGCTAATGTCTGCGAGTCTCGTAATGGGAAAACTTTGACGCGTTCACCCCCAGCGACGAGCGAGCTCGACATTTTTATTTCACATATTCTGTTGTTTCCAAGAAGACATATTTACCGAAGTCATGACAAAACAACGATTGCGAGTTCTCTAACTCACATTACGAGCGACCCGATTGTTTGATTACTTTATCCTCTAATTTTCGACCAACAAAACATGTATGGGAAATTATAAAAATGTAACAGTATACTCCTGGGTGTGGTATAATAAAAAGAGCAATCATTTAGACGTGTGCCATTCGAACTCTTTCACTGAACTCCGCCTAGTATAAATTACATTATAAATTTTAACCTAAACATTTAGTGACCAAGGAAAAATTGTATTAGGGGTGACACGATTGTGATTTAAACGGCTAACCCCCGCTTAAGGGCGGTCCGCGCGTCATCCATCATACGCTTTACATATGTTTGAATAAAGCTCGTGGGAAAAGGATTTCCTCTCAGAAGTCAAAGCGGCATTTTGCGACAAAGTAGGGTGACTCAATAGGGACCATATTTAACGATACATACCTATAGGATATTTTAGGTTTAGGCAAATAGTAAAAAACCCTTCTTATCAAATGTGTTTTAGATTGCTGTAGCATTAGACCTAGACTTAGACCTTCCAAACTTTATTTGTAAAAAGAAAACTGTACATTCGTTACGTACATTACATTAGCATAATATAAATTACTTTTGGAAAAATGACTTTACTGAATAGGTGTATTTTATATAGTATTCTTAGCAGAGCTATAACCACCTATGAGCACCTATGTATAAAAATAGTAATCTATTTTACTTTTTAAACTATCCTACTCTAAAGTTATGAAAACTTTTTTATATATTTTTAATGTTATTTGTTACAGCATTACTGTAGGTATTCTCCCAAAATAGCACAAACAGTATTTCACTATAATAGAGAAATTCTTCCCTGTTATACGTAATCGTGGTAACCCTACCCTACAAATAGCGGATTAGGGCAGTTTGGCAAACAAGGCGTCACCAGCGTGTGTCGGAGCCCTAAGCTAATGCTGTATTAATGTCTATTAGCTGCCGCCATTGTTCTCCATAGCCTTCACTTCACTATTTGTTTGGATTTGTGTAAGTAACAACGGATGTCGTGACGTAAGCCGATGAAATTCGCACGATACCCGATAATGTGAGGATCGAGACGTCAAGTACGTTTTGTTGTGATTTCTGTGACTGTAAATAGTGAGTATTGAAATAGGCGGTGGGTGATGATGACTTGCCTCTTGTTTTTTATGACAGAGAAATGGCATTGGCAAGCAAGCGTACAACTAACCTAGGACTTAATTCACGTTGGGCCTTTATCATGACTTTGTCCTATGTCATGACTGAATCTTACTTTTTCCGCTTCATAATAATTAAGAACGAAACTTCATTTATAAATAAGCATTACAGACTTGTTACACGAGCGTAATAACAAGCAGAATAACATTTTAAGGTTGTGAAATGATATATACTACGAGTCTTAATCACGTGAATAATTTAAGGTAAAATACCTTGTTTATTGCCCGATGTTTCGACAGTATTGCAACGGCCGTGATCACGGGTAGATCCGTAGTATATATAATTTCATAATGTGTACAAATCGCGAAAGCTTATTAACTTTTAACATTTTAAGGTGTCGTGCTGTTCAAGAAGGTAAGATTTGGGCTAGGCGAACTGTCTGCGCTACTATTCTCGCATTGGTAAACCCCTGATGATAAGAAGCATAAAGATATTGCATCTAAAAAAGTAGAGTCCACACATATACCTACAGAAGTCTGTCTCTTTCTGCGACATATCTTTTAAGAAAATGTTTTTAATAAATTTCCCAACGTATCACAAGAGTTGATTTGCATCCTTAGTGAATAAAGAAGAGAATTTTTGAATGTTGCTCAGTGCCTATGAAGCTGTATACCTAATGCCTAAGTACCATAAAAGGATTATACACCTTTATGGTCTGTTACCTAGCTCATAGGTACGAAGGATTTTGAAGTACAAACCCTTCGAAATCGTTTAGCTTATGTTTTATTTCTGGATTCAATCCAGGAGGAGTTCCTATTTTTTTGCACGTATACTGACCTTTCCCGGAAAAATAATTCTGAGAACGCCGTAGTTGTGGATAGAGCATACAATTGGAGGCAGGCAACTGTACAGCGAAGTTCTGGAACCAACCCAAAAAAAAGCTTGCGTCTTCACCTACATTGTTCAGTACATACCTACGTATCGTTAGAATGCCATCACAAACTTACAGAACCAACTTCACAAGGCCAATGCCGCAGATCGATGGTTCACGATAAGCTGTCGAGTAAAAGGGGCAACTCTTATCGGAGGAGGAGGCACGTGACATCAGAAAGCTTTGGTTGAGCGTCAGTTACCCTATTTGGGTCAACTTTGATACCTATCCCATATTTGGGTAATTGAAACACATTGAGTCTTTTTAGGCCAAGTTTGACCTCTTCAGAATTATCATTTATGGAAAAATGTAGGTACATACTCTAAAAAATTTGCTAGCACAATAAAAATAACGTTACGTCTATGCTGCTACATAGAAACGTTAACTTTATTTTTCCGCGTGAAGTTGCAGTGCTTCTCATTCTCCATAGATGTTAGTTAAAGAGTAGCCCAAGTTACCCCGTACATCATCAGCTGTCTGACAGTGAAAGGCCGATCGAAATCCACCTAGTTATTTCGGAGATTAACCGAAACAGACAGACAGAAAAAAAATCTGTTATTTTGCCATTACAAACATACACTTCAATTTTATTTGTTTGTTTATACTAATACTAGCTGTCCCGCGCAACTTCGTCTGCGTAAATTTCCTCCTTTTTTTATAATCCTATGTTACTTCTAATACCTACAAGAGTATGTGTACGAAGTTTCATGATGATCGGTTGAGTAGTTTTCGCGTGAAAGCGTAACAAACAAACTTACATTCACATTTATATATTAGTAGGGATTATGATTGCGATGCGAAGAGTATGTTTATGACTACATATTTGATGCCAAAACTAGGGAACTGATTTTGAATGGGCAACATTTTATCTAGTAGTACACCAACCTGAACGGACTCTTAGACCAAAACTAATGGTAAATATTTTCGGTTTTATTTCGTTATTCTTGAAATCAGAAATATATTTATCCCACATTTAACTTACTTTTTAAAAGTATCTATAAATCTGCCAAACGGAACTTATTTTCATTTAAACCAGTTTGCTACTCATAAATATTGCAACACTACCTTCCACTAACGCCGAGTTACGGCTGCTTAGATAAGCTTGCAAGTGCACTTGACTTTCAAACTGCAGTTAGAACTCAACTCCGACTGCATTCGGAAGTTTGGAATTTAGATAGCTCTGTCACTTTGTTTACATAATACATGAGATGTAGAGTGCTAAGACCTCTTTTGTGATATATCATCATGTTGTTATTTATCCCCAAAGCACACGGATTGGGTTTGCGTATAATAATAGATCGTAGCATTCGTAGCTTAGTCTACGAGGTTAATCTACGAATGCTACGATCTAGGAATTTAAAATCTAATTACTTAGGAAGATGCTCATCGATCATACACCCTTGGGTTCAAGCAAAGGTTATAGGTGCCAAATTAGTTTCATTAGGCCCGTGTTCACACTTGACCAAGTTTTAATAAAATTTTACACAGAATGTTTTATTTGTCAATGTTGTACCCATATTCTTGCAATCAAGTCTATGGTATATACCTGGTTTCTGAGCTACTTTTAATACAAATATTACTATCAAGTATATATTTTTCAAATATTGGATATAAGTAAACCTTTGTGGTTAAATGCATACGAAGTGATGGGATTGGTATGGCGAGTTTATGTTTTTTATTCCTCTTTGAAAAGACAACTAACAATGGGGGATTTGGTCCCACATTACTAGCAATCTTGTTAACCCCTTCAGCTAAGCTCTACAACTAGTGTTAAGAGTGGGTTCACATCGGTAGTATAATGAGTAGGATTCGAACCCGCGACATCATAATTGAGTCCGATGCCTTAGCCATTAGGCTATCACCGCTTAATTAATTTAAGTAACGAATGTTAGTGACACTTAATATGACGTATAGATATTATACAATAGTATGATATCTATAGTTAAGTGGATTAAAAAATGAGTTAATTCAATTGCAAGTCAAGAATCATCTGCTTCCTAAACACCGCTGCGTACCAACACCAACTAATAATAGAATAACATTTTATTTCCTATCTCATTACACTGGTCCTCCCACAATGTGTTCTCATTACCGGCGTTTCACTTTACACTTCCTGCTCATTCGTGTGCAATCTGTAGTGTGCAAATCCGTTAATCTTATTTGGTGGGTAGTCAGAGACGCACGTGGCGCCACGTGTCGCGAAATCGAACTAATCTCTAGGCCGTACGCATCAGCGGGCAGAGCGCGTGCGCCGCTCCGATAACGCCAAGAAACGCCATTCATTCCCGCTCTTTTGTCGCGAACAATCACTTATTTATTTATGATATTTGCTACTAGTCAACCTGCCACCCTCGTGAGTTAATATGTACTTAACTCAGCTAAAGCTCCGCGACGTGCAGAGGGTGTCTTAAAAGGGGGTCGCGGCACTCGCGGACGTTATAGTTGTATTAAGTTAGTATTCTAACACTTATTCCGATACATCGGATTGTGAAAAATAATTTCTGAACTGGTAGGTAGTACCCACAGAGTGCTTTTGTATACAAGGTTATTTTTGGTATAGTGCAAAGCCCAGACAACTCAACAAGATTTTTACAAAAAGAAAATGAAAATATTGAAAACTTGCAGAGTTATGAGCCATTTAAGTTTTTTTATGTTCTTCGCGCATTCGTGCTCATTTCGTCCCGTAGTACGTAATCTATGGTTATCACACTAATACTTATTATAAAGGCGAAAGTTTGTAAGTATGTGAGTGTGTATGTTTGTTACTTCTTCACGTCTAAACGGCTGGAGCGATTATAATAACATTTGGTATGGAGTTAGCTGACACCCTGGATTAGCACATAAGCTAATAAGCCGCAAGGCACAGCTAGTTGTAAAAAATAAGTGATGATTACATTTTACGTCACATTGTGAACAGGAATTGGACTGCTAGAATGATTAATTAATTAATTAATGATTGATTAATTAACAAAAAACTATAACATGGTATAAAAACTACCCTATTGGATTGTGTTACTGTTTCTGAGCAAACTACTTTCAGGTTTGCACTGTACCATGAATAACGTTGTATATTAAAACCTAAATAATAATAATAATATCTTTGGGACAACTTACACAACGCCATCTGATCCCAAACTAAGCAGAGCTTGTACTATAAAAACCAGACAACTGATAAACATACTTATATATTTCTAAATACATACATATATAGAAAACTAACACCCCAGACACAGAATAAACCATCGTACTCATCACACAAAGTTTTATCTTGGGTGGGGATCGAACTCACGACCTCCGACTTAGCAGTCAGGGTCACTAACCGCTAGACCAATGCATTTGAAGTGGTGATCTTCATCACTTCTATAACATGTAACAGAAAGGTGTGGTCAAATTCGTCAGCGGATAGTGTACATTATCAAAATTGTATCTACCATGGGGTCATATCCCAAGAGACGGACAAAGTATTATACCTCTACTAGTGCAGAATTCGATTGGTTTATCTAATATATAAAATTCTCGTGTCACAGTTTTCGTTGCCATACTCCTCCGAAACGGCTTGACCGATTTTGATGAAATTTTTTGTGCTTATCCGGTATCTATGAGAATCGGCCAACATCTATTTTTCGTACCCCTAAGAGTTTGTTTGTTTGTTTGAACGCGATAATCTCAGGAACTACTGAGCCTGCTGAGAAAAATATTTTATTGTTGGATAGCCCATTTATCGAGGAAGGCTATAGGTTATAACATCACGCTACGACCAATAGGAGCGGAGCAGCAATGAAAAATGTTGTAAAAAAAAAAAGGAAGAAAAAAGGGAAAATTTACGCAGACGAAGTTGCGCGGGTCAGCTAGTTATATATAATATAATATAATATCTTGGGACCGCTCACACAACGCTATCTGATCCCAAACTAAGCAGAGCTTGTACTATGGAAACCAGACAACTGATAAACATACTTATATATTTTTAAATAAATACATTGTTCCGTATTATAAATTAATAAATAACTATCTAGACCGCACTAGGCGGCAACATACATATTATAGATAAATAACACCCAGACACAGAATAAACCATCGTGCTCATCACACAAAGTATTATCCTGAGTGGGGATCGAACCCACGACCTCTTGCGTAGCAGTCGGATACACTCCCACCGCGCCACAGAGGCAGTCTTATATATTATAACCAGGAACTTTTTAAATGATACTGTTTTTAATTGAAAACATTTTTCATTCATAAACAAAACGAATGAAAATAAAAATAATAGAAAGAATATAAATAAAATAAATTTTACTCAGTATCATGACATTTATCAACTCTCGAATACACCTTTCTAGTACGTATATCTACCCAGATTTTGGTAAAAGTGTTATTCTGTCTGTACTGTCTATCTTTCAACCCTTAGATGCATTATTTTCTTATTTTTTGCAAAGTCAGGGTCGTAAAAAAAATTACAAAACACAATAACGTTTTACGTTTTTGATACTTCATGCATTAATGACCTCCAAAAATCAAAAACAAGTTCTTATTTGAAATAAAAAGTTTTAAAAAGCTAGTTAATAATAACAATAACAATAGTAAGAAAAAAACAAAAACCGGGCAAGAGCACGTCGGACAATGCTTTGTGAAGGGTTCCGCAGCCTTAAATAATTGCAGCAGCAGAAGAGCGTATTTTCATGGCACTTACGCCCTTTTGTTGAGAAAAGCAGTTTTTCGGCTATAACTTAATGATGGTATATCCGATTATGTTCAAAATAATTTTAGTTTAAAGTATTTATTAAGCGCTACCTTTGCGATTTTTTACATATTTTTTGGTCACACAGTTCAAAAGTTAAGGGGGGGGGGGACAATATATGCAACTTTCGGATCGATTATTTCAGAGAATATTCACTCAATCAAAAAAAGTTTATTAAGAACCTTATAATGTTTTTAAGACCTGTCGAATGATGTGCCACACGTTGATCTTAGCCGAAAAAAAAACAACTTCTGTTACATGTATGGAGTGCCCCCGCTAAAATTTTTTTTTTTTTTTTTAGCTACAAACTAAGTAGCGGCCACTATAAGAGACGTTTTCACCAAATTTCATTAATATTTTATTTATTTATTTATTTATTTATTAAGAAAACCAACAGCGATACAAAATATGTACAAAAGTATAAAGTAAAACATTGTAGTTAGGCCAATTATAGGTTTCCCTTAAATTACAATTATTGTGTAGGTAGTACGAACGAAATAGCAAACATTTTATATCACTTTAACATTCTGTAAAAATAAAGTTATTAGTTATTATCATTGTAAAAACAGAAAGAGAGAAAGTAATGAAATTATACATATAATGAACACAATGGAACCACACAATGAAAAAATGGAGATGAGGTGATGAGCAGATTTATTTTTTATCATTCCTAATATTTGTGACAATTAGTGTCTTGAATGAGGATTTAGAAAAGCTAAATAGATCTACTTGATTAAATGATGTATTGTATGTTCGAGCAATCCTTGTTAATACGCAATTTTTGGCAGAGTTGGTAAAATGGCGTGGGACATGTAACATAGGGGTATGACGAGTGCGTTTTATAGGGGTATTAAATATCACTTGTGCAAGCAATTCAGGGCAATCGATACCCCCGTTGATGATATCGAACAATAGACACATGTCCATTATTTTACGTCTCTCTTCAAGCAATAGCAGGTTGTAGCTTTGGCAGCTGTCTTCATACGACATTGGAGGCTTACGCATGCGATAATTTAAATGATTTACGAATTTCTTTTGTATACGTTCGAGTTGATTTATGTATATAAGATAGTGAGGAGACCATATTGGGCATGCGTATTCTAGAATGCTTCGCACGTATGAGCAGTATACCACCCTAAGAGCCTCGACATTATTAAATGCCTTACACGATCTTATGACAAACCCTAAGTTCTTTAATGCCTTCGTCTTTATAGACTCTACATGTTCTGAGAATGATAACTTGTGGTCAAATATGACTCCTAAGTCTCTGACAATTTTACTTCTGTCTATAATTGTACCATCAAAGTTATAGGGGTATAGGATCGGCTGTTTTTTACGGGTATAACTTATACACTGGCATTTTTTTACATTAACAGTGATTTTATTTACTATGTAGTAAGTATGGAGCAGGTCTAAATCTGATTGAAGGGCACAGCAATCTTCAAGACACTTGATTTTATAATATATTTTTTTGTCATCGGCGTACATTAAATGTTTAGCGTGTTTGAAGACGCTAGTGATGTCGAATAGGTAAGCGTTATAAAACAGTGGCCCTAAATGGGAACCTTGTGGCACACCACTTGAGATTTCAATAAAACTCGAGCGATGTCCTCCTATCACCACAGCCTGTGACCTTTTAACCAAATATGACTGAACCCACCTCAACAAATCTCCCCGTATTCCCAACTGGTATAATTTATTAAGCAGGATAACGTGATCCACACGGTCAAATGCTTTTGCAAAGTCCGTGTAGATCACATCGACCTGCCCACCACCATCTGCGTTCTTAAGTAAATAGCTAGAAAAACATGCTAAATTTGACATAGTGGACCGTTTTCTAATGAAGCCATGTTTGTTGGATATGCCAGCGAGAATAATGGGATAGATGGCGTCATATACTATTTTTTCAAAAACCTTACCTATGGTGCTTTGTAAAGAAATCCCCCTATAGTTTTCAATATTAGTACGAGAGCCTTTTTTGTGTATAGGGACTATGTGTGCTTTTTTCCAGGTACTTGGAAATGAACCCAGTGTAAGAGACTTATTAAAAATAATTTTAATCGGTAGGGCAAGTGATTTAGCACAGTTTTTCCAGAACACAGGTGGTATACCGTCATGCCCGGCTCCTTTGTCGATACTTAGTGATTTTAATACTTTTTCAACCGTTGATAAAGTTACTTGTAGACGAGATATCGACTCAGAACTATTATCAGGCAAATCTGTTACTACACTATTATCAGATGAATCTGCAAAGACACTATGAAAAAAACCGTTGAAAGCGTCACAGATTTCACTTCCGTCAAAGTAATTTTTGTTGTTGTGAGTCAGCATTTTCGGATAACTAGAACAACCGCGCTTGGCCTTTATATAAGACCAAAACCGTTTAGGATTAGTTTTTAAACATTTTTCCGTTTCGAGAACATAGTGTCGGAAACATGTACCTTGCACAAGACGCTGTCTAGAACGTAACATTGCAAATTCGTCGTAATCGAGCCGGTTATATTCATTGAGTAGTCTCTGAGTAAAAAGCCTGTGACATACGGACGGACAGACAGACAGACGGACATTACGAAACTATAAGGGTTTCGTTTTTTGCCATTTTGGCTACGGAACCCTAAAAAGGTACAAACATTGAGGAAATTTAGGGTATTGGTGAAATACCTATGTTATAACAATCGGTGTTCTTTTTAGAAAGAGAAGAAGACTACATTCCTACCGCATACATTTAATTATTTTTTTCTTTTTTTCTACATTTTTATCTTTCTTTTATATTTCGTAACTCACCCATTGATGGTATGGCAGGACGTTCAGGTTGCAGTTGTATGTATAATTAGGTTATGAAAATGTAGGGTATAAATAGTATGAGAAAAAATTGGTATGGACTTTCTTAAGAGAAGCGATAGAACCTTCGAATTGTATTTGGTTTTCGCAAAACGGCATTGATATTTTTTCTCGTCGCACGAACTACTCACATCTGCCATGCAACCCCTGCCCCGTCGCGCAAACTGATACTCATACTTGCCGTTTGCGTCGACCAAATGCACCTCCCCCCGTCGCGCGAACGACTCACACTTGGCCAGTGTTGAGTCATATTGCCCCCCTCCCAAAACATGATCCTGGATCCGCGCCGGGTTCAGCTTGCAATATTGCGCGAGCTGGATAGTATTCATAAGATTTCAGAAAATCATCACTGCTAAAAATTCCTGAAATCTACCTTCTAATTACCTCAGCAATTCTTCAACGTCATTATCTTGCAAAGTATTTTCAGCAATTCTGAAAAACAATCAAAAATAAACCAATATAACCACATCCAAACCAAGTAAAAATTAAAGGCAAAAAAAAATTGTTTTTTTTGGCACAGACAAGTAATGCAAAATAAGTTATCAATAAATTTATTATATACATTCCTCTGTATTTTCCAATTTTCTGTACAAATATAACAATAGATCTCGACAAAACAATTAATTGAATACCCACATAAAAATTCACTTCATCGTTTCAAACTTCCCGCTCTTTAGATTTTTAACAAAAATGTCAGAAGATCCAATCATTTACCATTATTTTTTATGACGGCAAAAAGGTAAAGGAACCATCATACGGCTTAGTTGCTAAAAACTATTGGTATGATTGATACACTCATATATTCTGACATAAAAATAACAAAGTATCGTTTTCGATACTCAATGCACCTAAACGCGGAGCTGTAAAAATAATGACATGTCAGTTTGCCGTCATTTTTTTTTTTTTTTTTTTTTATGGCAAGCCGTCATTTTTACAACAGCAGTACTTGACGTTGACAACTAAGCTGACATTGACACTGTCAGTGTCAATTTACTGTTCTGTCAGATTTCGTCAAATGGACATTTTCTTTTGCTCATTCTGTATTGTGTTCTGTATTGATAAACAAACCTATTTAGTTTTAACGTGTATGATCTCGTGAATCATTTATTAACAAGACTCTACAATAATGGGGGAAGAAGATGAATATGCGTGTGTAAATAGGTCACAACTGAAGATCAAGGATAACTCTGGCATTAAAAAGAAAAAAAAGAAGAAGACAAACAAGGAAAAAGAGAAAATGATTGAAAACGAAGTACAACAGCAGGTGAAACAAACCACACAAACAAACAGTGATAAGAAGACAAAAGCTGAGATGGCATTTCAAAAGATGCAGGAAAAAATGGTATGTAAAGAATAATCCCATACAATTATCATCATTCTGCCTTTTATCGCAATTATTTAGGGTCAAAGTACATGTAGTTTGGCTCCTGTACTCACACCCTTTCTCGTAGTGTTACACAGTACACATACATCCTTTCTAATAATTTTACTCAATGTAATTAAATTTGTAAACTAACAGAAAAACATAGCCCTTACAGTCAGGTAAAAATTACTGTAATTACTAGAACCACAACTCTTATTTTTGGTAATATTGTTTAATTAACATTAAAATGAATTTATAAATAGATACTAAGTAAAATATCAAAAGTGGATTGTGGGGTAGTCCACACAATCCAAGAATCCCCATTAGAAATTAATAAACAAAAAACAGATTAATACCCTAAGGAACAATTTTTTTCTGGAACTTGATTCTAAATCTAAAAAAAGAAAAAAAATAGTTGTTTATGTTCAAGATAGAACACAATTGCAGTTAAAAAAGCACCATCTATTTATTTCAGCAAAAACAAAGGATACAACAGAAAGCTGAGATGACACACAAGCAACGGGTGGAGAAATTCAACCAACATCTGGACAGTTTGACTGAACACTTTGATATTCCCAAAGTATCTTGGACTAAATAAAAGTGTTAAATTGTACCTTATTTTAGTTTCAGTTTATGTTTTATATTTTGAATTCTCATTTCTTGCTGTTACATGCCTGTCAACTCTTGTTACATGCCTATAAACTCAAAAAAGTTTATTTTTATATAATGTCAAACTGGTAGGCTTTTAGTAGAAGTTTGTATGAAATAAGCATACTGCTGCCATGATGTTCTTTAAGAGTTGATGATATAATTATTCAAACCAGAAGCTAATAATGAATTGAATACATAAGAACTATGTTATAATTTTATTCTGAAAATAATGTTTGCTTTTACTGTGAAGGTAAGATTAATAAAGATTCTGATACAAGCTTTTTTTTTTATTATTTTTCTGTGGTTAAATTACCTAGACCTTTTTTTATTGTGATATTCATATTTTTTTTATATCTGTATACAGGGTGTAACAGAAAGGTGTGGTCAAATATATGTGACTGGCTAACAAATAACCCTGACTGCTAACCTCAAGATTGTGGGTTAGAATCCCACCCAAGATATTTATGTATCAATTGTCTGGTTGCCATAGTACAGACTGCCTTGTTTGGGATCTGATAGCTGTATTCTTGCTCTAAAATAGGTGGTTTGGGAAAAAAGAAGAATCAACCAAAAAATCGAAAATACAGTGCAGTGTTAAATTAAAAAATAGATATTTTTTACAACATTTTATTGCTATTTCTTGATACAAATTAATGTAATGTATTTAAAACGTATGATTTATCTTAAAACATGTAAGATATATTTAGGACGGATTCAGTCATAACATAAGAATATCAACTGGTTTTTATTTTAATTGTCTTTCACAATATATAGGCTATAGTATGATAGATTAGTTACAAGAACATTAATGTATAGATGTATAATAAAAACAGTATATTTATATTAGATTATGAAAGTCATATTTAAGCGAAATAAAGTTTTAACATAAAAATATCAGATTTACATAATTCAATTATGTTTCATTCATTATATTGTGCTCAAAATTTTTAAGTCATGGTACATAAGATTACACAAGATGACAATGACAATAAAAATAAGTAAAGTAGTGTTAAAAGTTAAGTTTAGAACTTACAAACAATCTTATAATAAAATAGATTTAAGTAAAAATATATAAAAGCAATAGTGAAATGCATTGCACTTTGATTATAGTGTTACTCTAAAAACTAATACCTACTTATAGATATGTATTTCTAAAAAATATTAGCCTTAAGGGATGGCAATAGAAAATGCACTGTATGATAATGACCAGGATAACATATTATATAGTAGCTGTTATCTAAAGAAATGAGGTAACCAAATAAAAAAATGGTATAAAAAATAATTTAAAGATATCATTATGAATATACAGGGTGTAACAGAAAGGTGTGGTCATATTCAAGGTGTTCATGTGCCCATGATACTGAGTGCACATACCTAATTTTATCAAAATCGGAGTACCCTGAAAAAATATTTATTATTTTTTCATTCGTTTATCTATGAATGAAAAAGTTATTAATTTAAAAAAGTATGACTTAAAGAGTTCTATACCATAATAATCCAATCGAATTTTGTACCAGCGGAGGTATAATACTTATGCCATACGCCTTTCACTACTGAATTTTGACAAAAAGAATATGCTATAATTATGTAATTATAATGCAACCAGCTATGGCACCACAGTAGGTACAATACTGATAATATACACTATCCACTGCTGAAATTTGACCACACCTTGTTACACCCTGTATATGATGAATACTTATCATAATTTAGTATGATTTTGTAGCTTTAGAGAGTAGTTAGTAGACAAAATCTGAGCTTGGTAAAATTAAAAATTATATGTGGCTCAGACCATATGTATAAGATTCGTTATTATAAAAGCAGTAGTTTAATTAATGTGCAATTTCTTCATCATTTTGTATTAAGTATATAGGATTTGTAGAACAAGTGCCACCTATGTGATCATATAATTTCTAAACTAATATACTACAAAATTGAGGAATGATCCTACAAAAATTTTAAACTTACTACTAAATAAGTATGTTATTTTCATTGAGATACGAAAAGCAGCTCCTCAATCCAAACGAAAATAATAGTTTTCTGTTTCAAAAGGTTCACTTTGAAGGTTTATAAATCAAACATTCAACTTACAACCTGATTACTTTGTACATGAATAGCATCTCTAAGATGCCCAAACTCAAACCTGCTCAGAGAATCTGACTTTATATTAAAACCAACAATAAAATTAAATCAACCAATAGCATTAAATATACAGTTGGATCAACATAACTAGGCCGGACTGAAGTAGGCGACAAGTGGTGGACTGAAGATGCATTTTTTGGAAGTAAATGGTGACATATCATATTTTTTTATCATATATTTTTTTGTGATTATTTTCGTAAAGAAATTGTTTTTCAAAGTTTCTTTAGTATTTACTGTAACTGTTCTAAATTTAAACTTTTATAAACTCATTTAAATAGTGTTTTTATATTGTTGAATTAAAATGTTGTTAGTATTTTTAATCAATTTAACATATTAAGTCGTTTTCGTAAGTAATTTTAGGGTCGCATCTCTATGACATGCGCGAAAGTGATAAAAAACCTAACTTCAATCCGGTAGTTACGTTGTTACGTTAAGTTACGTTGATCGTACTGTAGCATTTATATTGTTACTTTTAGTTAAAATAAACCACACAATTGGTTGGACGTAATCAAGCTGGATTATCACGGACATAATTTATACACTAGTACTAAAATTACATGTTTTGTAAACGGGTGTGATAAGGCACATACATTACAGATAGAGATTCCTCAAAAAAACTATTACCTAGTTGTTCTAATAAGTACAGTATCAACCTCTCAAAGAAAACAATATGTATAATTGGACGGAATTGATGACTGTGATTCAAAAGGACATTTTACTTACAATAAACTCTTCTCATAGTAGTGGCAAAGGGTTCTTATAACAAAATTCTTTTCAGCTTCCATTTAAATTCTAGTTATTTAAAGTTATAGGTACAAAGTACCGATAACATTACGGTGTCCAACAAAAAATATATTTTTGTATTGAATTATTTACCCGAGAATCTTAACCCTTTGCCTCTGTCTCATAGTATGTCTACATCAGTCTACACTTAATGAAATAATGTACTTAACTACAGATACCAAAAGTAGTATTCCATTTACTTTTATCATAGAAGCACTGTCTCTGTTCCAAAATGAGAATGTGAACACTTTAATGTAGTTTTCCTTAGTACTCCATGGGTCGCTGCCATCGTCAAAGTGCATGGGGCACTGATCCCTTTCTCGTTCGTACTCTTCCATTTCTACGGCGACTGCTGCCCCTTCTGTGTAGTTCCACGACGTCACATCTTGCTTCAAATCACAATATGGGCCTAGGGCTTGAGACATGAGGACTCTAAAATAATTTAAATAATTTTAGTGAGTATCAACATGTTACAATAAGTCTTAATTTTATTAGTTCTTGTAGGTATCTATACTAATATTATAAAGCTGAAGAGTTTTTTGTTTGTTTGAATGCGGTAATCTCAGGAACTACTGATTAGAATTGAAAAATTCTTTCACTGTTGGATAGCCCATTTATCGAGGAAAGCTATAGGCTATATAACATCACGCTACGACCAATAGGAGAGGAGCAGCAATGAAAAATGTTGCAAAAACGGGTTAAATTGACGCATACGAAGTTGCGTGGGACAGTTAGTACAGGATATAGGACTAGCTTAGTTATTTAGTAGTTTTTCACGAAAGAATCATCTATCCTTACAAACTTCGCATCTATATAAATATAAGCATAACTCGACCAAATGCTTTTTTTTTGTTGTTCGTTATTATCAGGACAAGGTTTGTACAAGTTTTTTCCATTGTACGCAAGGTTTTAGGGTCGGTACATATCTGATGGAAAATGCGTCGCGTAACGCCAGAACAGGCAAATATACAATAAAACTAAAACATTTAACCATTCACACCTAACCGATGATGCGTTAGTGCGTCGACCATACTAAACAGATACGGTATTTTCCGTCAGACATATACCGAACCTTACATCTGTTCAAAGCCATACGGGCTACAAGTTTGTAATATTAACAGGATTACATACCTATTAAGATCAGCTCGTTGATACACCCAACATCTGTACTTGGAAAAGGGATCCAACTCATCATAAGTAATCAAATAAGACTTCAAATTCTCCTTCCAGAAACCGATACATTTCATCCTATAATCTGGATCACTATATATATCTACAGGTCTACCCAAATAGTCCACAGACAAACAATAATTTTCCTTTATTTGTATAGTTTTTTGATCTGTATCACAGACTGAAAAGTCGCTTATATTCAACTTGCAGTACAAATTTGGGCGAGGACTTAGAGTAACACCTCCCAATATTCTGGTTTCGAATTTAACATCTCCTTTTTGTGTAAAATTGAATTTTCCGGCGACAGGGCATCGGATGGGTGTCGGGTCTTTCTTCAGGAAGATGTCATAGCGCCATTCTTGTTTATTCTTGAACTGCACCCAAGAGCAAACTGTGTGGAAGTTACTTTGTATCATGGCTAAGCCTTTTCGATATCTGGAATAATTAAATAGAGATATAATAATATGATACAATTCTTATCTAAATACATGGGCGTTAGTTACTACGGGGGTTGAGATTAGCAACAAAATGGAATGCTCTGACATCACACTAATATTATAAAGCTTGTGAGTATGTGAGTGTGTATGTTTGTTACTTCTTCACGTCTAAACGGCTAGAGCGATTTTAATAAAATTTGGTATGGAGTTAGCCGACACCCTAGATTAACACATAGGCTAACAATAAACCGCGGGGCACAGCTAGTAGTACATAACATACAATTAGGATTACGACTTTATTAATGTCCATAGTAATAATAATATTATCTTGGGACAACTCACACAACGTCATCTGATCCCAAACTAAGCAAAGCTAGTACTATGGCAACCAAACAACTGAGAAACATACTTATATATTTCTAAATACATATATATTACAGATAAATTACACTCAGACACAAAATACGACGACTCGCAATCGTGAGGTTGCGAGTTCGAATCCTGCTTATTATACTACCGACGTGAACCCACTCTTAACACAAGCCATTGAGCTTATCTGGAGGGGTTAACGGGATTGCTGGTAATGTGGGACACAATCCCACATTGCTAGTTATCTTCTAAAAAAAAAAAAAAAAAATTTTGATACGATTCTTATCTAAATACATGGGCGCGCCCATGTATTTAGATAAGAATCGTATCAAAATTTTACTTTTTTTTTAGTTACTATAGGCGTTAGTTACTATAGGGGTTGACATTAACAACAAAATGGAATGCTCCGACATAGTACATAACATACAATTAGGATTACGACTTTATTTTGAGTCGTCGTGCGTCGTGTTAAATCATGTTCCCTGCAAAACTATTCCTCATGGGAAAAATAAAATAAGATTTAATCTATGTTCGATTAAAATTAAGAGACCAATAAATCGAAATGTTTGATGAAAGGTTGTAATCACCACGCACGCCTCCGTAAAGCGCGGGTTCCGGAAACTACCCTCGCTTGATTTTTATCACTCATTATTACGAAACTGTCGGTACTTCGACACACAACACTAACGACATCTGCACACTGGCGTGTAATATTTGTTTCGACGGTGTGTACACTTAATCATCCCGGGATTTTACGATATTGATATCCATCTTCTAGGTTGAAATTGACGTGTTTTTTTATTTTAACCTCTGCCCGCGCCATGCGGGAGTAGTAGTGGCGGTCAGTGGAGAGAATCTGTGGTTCGTGTAGTTTAATCAGTTCATTATTGAATATATACGCGATTAAGACCCGCAGCTTATAAAACTCCATAATGTGTACAAATCGTGAAAGTTTACGAACTAATAAGCTTAGAACTTCTTTAGAAGTGCTTGCTAACCAATTACGAAATAAAGTTTTGAATTATTACATGGCCACTACATTACACTTGGCCAGCGGAACTTCCATACGTATCACTAAATACAAAATTTTGTGAGACATGAATCATTTAATACATCTACTGTTGCGTCTACAGACGAATCCGTTAAAGTGGACGATGATGAAAGGATACAAAAGCTCACTACAACGTTGTTATGGGAGATTTCAATGCTAATGTGGGAGTACAAAAACGCGGCGAAACGAAAATTGGACCTAACTGCGTAGTGCGCAGAAATCACAGGGCCCAAATGCTCCTTAATTTTCTACAGCCGTCGGGGCTTTTCTTAATGAATTCTTTCTTTAAGAAGAAGCCTCACAGAAAGTAGACATGGCAAAGCCCCGATGGTGTAATAAGAAACGAAATAGATTTCATCATTACGGACAAGCTGCAAATAATCAGAGACGTCTCGGTGATCAACAGGCTCAATACTGGCAGCGATCACATATTGGTTCGAGAGTGTCTAATTATTAGCTTCAAGGTCAAAAGACTCCAAATAATGAGGCCTATTCTCCGACCTACTGCCCCCCAGATAGCCTCATGCCCCGAAAAGTTCTAGTTGGAGCTACAAAACCGTTTCGCATCGCTGGAAACACAAACGAGAAAACCGACACTGGTCAGAACGCTACAGTATGTATCTTGGAAGTTGTTTCCCGGAAAACGCGAAAAAAGGGAGTCCGAACTCTCACTCGAGATTCTTGAACTAATGAGGGTAAGACCAGACACGCAGATGTCTTTGTCAGATATGAGAGCCATAAACCTGAAGATCAGGAAGCTGACATGACCTGACCTCCTACGCTACAGCACTCGCAACATTGAGACGGCGATCGATCGAAATAGAGGCACTTAAGTTTTCTCACAGCAGCTAGGCAGACCCTGTCTGACAATACCTAACACAGCGAGTGGTAAAACCTCAAGGCTGGAGATATTTGGGGAAACCGAGAGTTTTTATGGACATGTATGCATCACGGATGGCTAAACCTATGGGACTTAGCGTCGATGATCCCGGAACCCCACTCACGTGCCACTATACCGAGGGCATATTGGATGTCGATCAGGGCGAGATCGGGGCAGTTTTCGAGCAACTTAAGAATGACAAAGTGCCCTGTGATGACAGAATCACTACAGAGCTTTTGAGAGCAGGTGGGACCCAGTCCTGAAAGAACTAGCAAATCTCTTCAACTCCGTCATCCACCAAGGCTTAACACAAGCGTGTAGCGGGAGTGCGTGGCTCTGTACTTGAAAAAATTATAACCCCTTGCTAAAGAACTACAGACGAGAGCTGAGCCACGTCTACAAGTTGTTCTCGAGAGTGATCACCAACCGCCTCTCTAGAAAATTCGACGAGTTCCAGCCCCCGGAACAAGCCGGGTTTCGAAAAGGCTTCAATACCGTGGACCACATCCATACATGACTGCAAGATAAATTCAATAGAGCGTCATATCCCCGAAACTGTTCACCAACGCTCTCGAAGACATCTTCAAGACACTTGATTGGACTGGATAGGTCATAAACATAAACCGTGAGTAAATCTCACACCTTCGGTTTGCCGACGATATTGTCGTAGTAGCGCAGTCGCTGGAGCAGCTCAGCGAAATGCTGCACAGCCTAAATGGAGCGTGGGTCTCGGCCGTAGGTAACTTTAACGTGTTTCCAGTTTGATAAAAGCAACTTCGAGCAAGATGTCGAAGGATTCAATTGGGTTGGGTAGCGTTTAGCAAACTTCGTCGAGTTTTCACTCCGCCTTAACCGCAATGCCTGAAGGATCAACGTAACCAGTGCGTCCTACCTGTTATGACCTACGGTGCCAAGTCATTTATTACGATTGAGTTAGTCCAAAAAAAAACAAAATTGTGCAGCGGGCTATGCAGCGACGTATGCTTGGGAGGATAAAACTCGCAATGAGGTCATCCGACAAAGAACTAAAGTTACCGGCATAGCTCGCAAGTGCTGGACATAGGCATCTCCTAATTTTTGCCACAACAGCCGGTCCTCTGCCTTCCGCATCCAGTCCATCCCAGCCACCTTATTTAGGTCGTCGGACCTGGCTGGGGGCCGTCCTACCTTACGTTATAGTACTCGATGTGGCACAAGCTTTTGATAAAGTCTGGCATGAAGGCTATATAAACAGAAAACAATGTCACCAGATCAATTTGCTACTATCCTAGAATCTTACATTTCTAGTAGAGCATTTCGAATACGCCAAGATGATGTTTGTTCTAAAAATAAAGAAATAAAAGCTGGAATTCCACAAGGCAGTGTTCTAGGACCGGTCCTGTACCTTTTATACACCCGTGATACTCCAGAGCTCGAAAATAATGCTATTGCAACCTTTGCTGACGATACAGCCATCATAGCAGTAGGAAATACCCACAACGAATCAGTAGAAAAGGTTCAAGTAGCCATCAACCAAGTCTTAGAGTGGACGACAAAATGGAGAATAAAACTTAATGAGAGTAAGTCCGTTCACGTTGACTTCACAAATAAAAAAGGTCAATACTGCCCGGTGCATATAAATGGCCAACCAATACCCTACTCGAATACAGCTAAGTACCTTGGTATGACGTTTGACGCAAAGCTACGCTGGAAAGCACATGTCAAGAATAAAAAGAAGAGCTATCCCTACGCTACCAGAAGAAGTACTGGCTACTGGGAAGACACTCTTCCCTCTCAGTATACAACAAAGTCCTGCTATATAAACAGGTGTTAATGCTAGTATGGACTTATGGTATACAGCTTTGGGGCTGTACCGCTCAGAGCAATCGACAAATAATACAAAGATTCCAGAACAAAGTGCTCAAAGATATTGTCAACGCCCCTTGGTATTTAAGAAACTGTGATCTCCACCGGGACCTTAAAATGGATGACATAGAGACAGTTATACAAAAAATAGCTGAAGCACATCAAAGCAGGCTTCAACAACACGTGAACGTCGAGGTAATCCAGCTCCTTGATACCACTGAGTTAAAAAGAAGATTGAAACGGCTGAAGCCGTTTGAATTAGTGTAGTGTAACAGTGACATAATAATTGTAGTGTAAGTAAAAGAACACATGAACAAAGTGACTTCACATATGTAATAGAGACAATAAGTTAAGTGTTATTGGACACATTCTTAGATTTAAGTCCTTATAGCAATTTAGGTCATAATTAAATTACTCATTAGTCTTTAGGCTAGATTGTAATCTATATAAAATATTGTAATAGATACTTAATTATAAAAAAATAAAAAAAATCGAACTAATAGTTCCTGAGATTGCCGCGTTCAAACAAACAAACTCTTCAGCTTTTTAATATTAGTATAGATAGTATGTTACTTTTTAGATTTAATTAAATTGTTTTACTTTATTTCACTGTATGTTTACTTACTATCATCTTTATTAGAAAGTATATTTTCGGCAACACCAAGAAAAAGCGGTTGATTATCCGGTAAGACTTCATTCGTTGATAAGAATTTATAGCATTTTTGTATGTTATAAAATGTAACTACTGATATTCACAATTTCACTCAATTATTATTATGATTCAGTGCGCAAACGTAAATGTTTAACTATACAAATGTAAACATATACAAAATACTCTGTGAATCTGAACGTTGACTAAACAGACGAAACACTCGGTTCAAAAAATTAATAGAGATACGCGTACTCACTAATGTCCTTGAAACTCAAATTAACCGGTTTATTTCGCTGAACAGTATCGGAATTTGTGAAAAACCGGTTTCCCACTTTAACCGGTAAATAACCGGTAAAGATAACCTTAACCTGAATTCATTTCGGTTCGGGGTCAATGACCAAAACCGGTTTGGAAATTTAACCGGTTTCCGAGCCCTGGTCAGGGTCACTAACCACTACACCAACAAGCCAAACATTTAAGTAAATTTTAAAATGACAACATGAAAGAGTTGACGACTCGCCGTAACGTGGCCAATTTAAACTTGTCACTACCTCACCCGCGCAACTTCGTCTCTTCGTCTGTTCGTTCAATTTTTCCTATATTGGCAACATATTTCATTGATGTTCTGCTTCTATGAGTTCATTTATTCTTTTTCGTGGTTTTGCACGCATAACGACGTCATTCGAGCAGCGTTTATGCCACTTCTCACGCCTAGGCATTGTAAATGAGGCATGAGACCGTACGTAGGATATGCCGTCGCGTCATTTTAATATGTCTATTTCACAAAACACTTAATTACCTTACCTTATAACATTATGATGTTGTGGTACAAAATCGAAGCACACATAATCTTTCTGACACCCATCAACCGTCAATCGGGCCATCATTACTCTACTGTCACGTTGCTCTCTGTAAAAAAAAATGCATTCAATAAATCTTTACTCCTGAGATAGTTTTAATGCCTAAGAATTAAACATGGAATAAATTTCTCATGGAATGAATATGTAATTATAACAATAATAATATCTTGGGACAACTCACACAACAATATCTGATCCCAAACTAAGCAGAGCTTGTGCTATGGAAACCAGACAACTGATAAATATATACATATTATAGATAAATAACACCCAGACACAGAATAAACCATCGTGCTGATCACACAAAGTTTTATTCTGGGTGGGGATCGAACCCACGACCTTTTGCGTAGCAGTCGGATACACTAGCTCCCACCGCGCCACAGAGGCAGTCAAATTATAAGTAAAATTACCTGCAAACATAAATAGTTCTTCTGTATCTACCCTCATCTGGATAATATGTTTCAATAATATGAGTTTCATTAATAAATAGATCAGCGTCTATATTGGCAGTATTGATCCATTCGCCAGAGAAGTTTTGAGGCAGACGACATCCTGGCTCCACTACTTCAGCCTACAAAAACAATTAATATTATTTTTATGTATAATGGAAATATTATTGGTAATATGTTTTTTTATTGATTTAGGTAAAGAAACGTGACGTTTTCCTCTAGCCTCCCGCTACTAATTAAATCAGCATCCTGTATGTGGCACCGTCTTATTATAAACATCATCAAAAATCGAGCGGAAGAGCTCATATTACGGCCGATTTTTGACGTGATAACGTCTTATAAATCCATGACCGGCTGCACTCACGAAAAAGTGTCACGTTCCGCCTGCTGATAAGCTTAAGTATTGTGGCCGTCGGGCGCATGCGCCGGGTCCACTAAAGCTGTCACAGGCATCGTTGTTTATTATAATGCCAACAACGTTTTGTCGATTGCAGCGATATGCAATACAGTTGGAAATTATATACATGTCACAGGCATGGCTGTTTATTAAATGTCATCAATGTTTTCTTTTGACATTATCACGTAAAATTATCGTCCGTAAACCGACAACCATTTTTTTTTTATTTCAAGACCTTGTTATGCACCTCTAATTCGAAATTGTTTGATTATTTTGCATTAAATAAATACCTTGACAGGAGTAACTCGGTATCTTTCAGGCGACTTCTCAACAGTCGACAATATATTACATTCGGGGGTAATAGAAGCACCAATATAAAGATCGTCATCTCTGTTTTTCAAAAAACAGCGATACTTTTCATCTTTTCGCGATTCTTTTGTATTTGCCACAGCAAAGAAGTGGTTCTTATGGACAAACCAATGCCCTGAAAAAATGATTGATAATAACATTTGAATCTTAAAAGAAAGCAAAAAAGTAAAGCATATTTAAAATTACGGTACCCCGAGGTTAAGCGGCGGTAGACTAATGGTTAAGGTATCGGACTTGCTATCGTGAGGTCGCTGGTTCGAATCCTACCCATTATACTACCGATGTGAACCTACTCCTAATAAAGCCTAGGTGGAGAAGTTAACAGGATTTCTAGTAACATGGGATCTAATCCCACATTACTAGAAACTTATAGAGTATTGAAGTAATTTTTATAGGCATTTCTTGCCAATTACTTTACAAATACAATGGTTGCATTTTTGAAGGATAGAAAAATTTGAAGTCCAGACGCAGGAACCGAACCCGAGACTTCCGTAACCAAACTGGGGCCGGAATCGAACCACCTATCTGGACTATGTTACAAGACCACAATTTTTTCTATCCTTTGATGCTCGCGAGTTGGACCCTCGCATGCGCCATCTAGCCGGTAGTGGAAGAACTATCACGGCTTTTGTTATTACTTCGTTACAGAACGGAAGTCTCGGGTTCGATTCCTGGGTCTGGACTCCAAATTTTCTATCCTTCAAAAACGCAATTGTTGTACCATATAGGGTACTAGACTGAAGTCAAATTAGCCTCTTTTTAAAAAACTTCAAAAACAACCCGCTCCTTACAAATTTATATTAAATGCTAGCATGTGATGTCACGTTTTCTATAGTCAAATCATTTACTTTTAGTGCTTTTTTATGATTTAAAATTAATAAACACGTTAAATTATAGATAAACATATTATTTATATTATATTTTTACATGGTTAGTATAAAATATTTTATTTTTATAGTAGTCAAATAACCAATTACCTGTGCTACTTCCAAATATCAACCCAATTAACATTTTACCTTAGCTGGAGGGGTTAACAAGATGGCTAATAATTTGCAACCCATGGCTAGTAATAGGAGTAATTATAATTTAAAAACAAAGCATTTTATCCTTACCTAAGCAACTATACTCTACAACTCCATCAAAAGTATTAGACATTCCTGCACATTTCCGATATGTAATGTTGAACTTTTGATTAGTGATCAAGAACTGTGTACCAGCTGTTTGACAAGACTTGATTTGTGCATCGGGGTGGTTACATTCACCAGTAAACCGAAAACGATTCTGGTAGGCAAACTGCCATACACCTTCTAATGATGAACGGCAATTAACCTGGAATGACAAGTATTCACATTAAATTTGTCGTAAAAAAATCAGATGAACGGCAATTAACCTGGAATGACAAGTATTCACATTAAATTTGTCGTAAAAAAATCAGATGAACGGCAATTAACCTGGAATGACAAGTATTCACATTAAATTTGTCGTAAAAAAATCAGATGAACGGCAATTAACCTGGAATGACAAGTATTCACATTAAATTTGTCGTAAAAAAATCAGATGAACGGCAATTAACCTGGAATGACAAGTATTCACATTAAATCTGTCCAAAAAAAAATCAATCATTGGAAAATATGATAACAAGTTGAAAATTGGAGGCTTGATCCCGCTAAGCAATCCAGTCCTTTCGGTTTGGGAAGGTAACTTTTTGTAATTTTTAACATTTTTTATGCTAATTTTATACGGCTCAGTCGCATAATGTACCTTTCGCAAAATGCACCCCGTGCGCAAAACGTACCTTTCTCAAAATGCACCTTTCTCAAAACGTACCTTTCTCATAATGCACCTTTCTCAAAATGCACCTTTCTCAAAATGAACCTTTCTCAAAATGCACCTTTCTCAAAATGCACCTTTTTCATATATTGTACTTACCTTTCACAAAATGCACTTATCTATCGCAAAAGATAACTATATCTTTGAACTTTTTGTTTATACGACTGACTGACTTAAATGTTACTAATACATCCAATCATCATCACTAACACAACCAATTATGATTTAATTAAAAGTAAATAATGTATAAATCCCTAATATGTCTTTTCATTACCTGTAGGTAAACGAGTTAATGTAAAAAGATATAGTTATCTTTTGCGATAGATAAGTGCATTTTGTGAAAGGTAAGTACAATATATGAAAAAGGTGCATTTTGAGAAAGGTGCATTTTGAGAAAGGTTCATTTTGAGAAAGGTGCATTTTGAGAAAGGTGCATTATGAGAAAGGTACGTTTTGAGAAAGGTGCATTTTGAGAAAGGTACGTTTTGCGCACGGGGTGCATTTTGCGAAAGGTACATTATGCGACTGAGCCTTTTATACATATTATATGTACTTATAGAGCAAAAAATCGTCTTAGGCGGGTAAAAATCCTTCATACATTTGAATACTGGAAGATATTTTTTAATCATGGTAATCACTGAAAAGCAACTAGATCGCCTCCTTCCACTCTAAAAGTCCCAAAATACTTTAAAGGGCATTGAGGGCGGCCTTCAGCTCATTACTACTTAGACAGCCTATTAGTACTTTTAGCTGTCCAAGTGACCAGCCAATCTGCTAACCATATGATTATGCCATGCCATAATCACACTCTTTGGTCAGTACAGTGTAGTTTTGTAAGAGACATGACTACACTCTATACTCATACAATATCCATGGAGGAAATTATGGTGTTCTAACTTTGAAAATAGGCTTCAAAGTGTGCCCTCAAAAACAGCATTCCTACACTAAACAAAAAAACCTATACACAATATTCTGAAATTGTTACTATTTTAAGGCCATGTGAGTGATTGTTACAAACAATACAAAAAGTTCCATCAATGATGATAAAAATATTTTAGAAGCTTAACAATACAATAGTTTACAATGGTGACTGATTTAAATAAGTAGGAAATGAGAAAATGAACAATTGATATTGCTGAAAATGTTGGTTTGTTTTTAACAGATGGAATAACAAAATGGCACATATAATAATTTAAACTTCCATTACTAGTCACATCTCTCATAAAAAAAAACTAAGATACTTACAGGCACATAATTCTCTGAAAATAACGTAATGAGATTCTGATCAGGATTCAGTCCACGGCACACTCTCTCCACTGTAGGTTCTTCATTATTACCTATGTCAACACAGGGCGTCTCTATCTTCTCCAGGACATTTACCGTTCTAATAATCAGCTTCACACAATAATAACAATTGGAGTACTTGAATACCATTGTGTAATTTACTCTGTATTCAGACTTTATGTTAACACATGTACCCCTGAAATTCACAAAAATTTATATGACATATTATTGTGTTAAAAATAAATTGTTAATTGATCAATTAATCATGTAACATGCCTACTATATGATTTTCACATAACATGCATATTATGAGTATTATAAATGCAATTTACTCCAATTTGAAGTTTATGAAACAAAAGTTATAATATAACACTAAAAACAGACAAAAACTTAGCTTTTGTAGATATATCAAGAACTGAATAAGGTGCAAAAAACATTATGTATAGGAGAGCACAGCTATATAATAAGTTGCCAAAGGTAATAACTCAAACATATATACATGGGATATTGAAAGTGTTTATACTTCTCCTATACTAAAATATTATAACTAGCAAGTAGGTACCTAACATTACTATCACGGACCAAGCATTAACAAAATAAATATATGGCAGTATAATGGGTAGTATATGGCAGTATAATGGGTAATATACGGCAGTATATTGGGTAGTATATGGTATTATAATGGGTAGTGTATGGTAGTATAATGGGCAGTATATGGCAGTATAATGGGTAGTATATGGTATTATAATGGGTAGTGTATGGTAGTATAATGGGCAGTATATGGCAGTATAATGGGTAGTATATGGTATTATAATGGGTAGTGTATGGTAGTACGAGGGGAGGTCCAAAAGTTCGTGGAATGGAGGGGATGGAGTGGGGATAGGGATGCTTGCTTAGTGTCATACTAATTGTGGACTCATCATTAGTATATAAGCTGAGTTTCAGCCTAATTGCGTCATTCGTTTACGAATACTCGCCTGATAAACAAGTCAATCCGGAAGAACATTAAAACTATGGAGAAAATTGAACACCGTGCTGTAATAAAATTCCTTACCAAGCAAGGAAAGACCGCTCAAACCATTTTGAATGAAATGGGAACCGTTTATGGGGACCAGTGCCCTAGTAAATCAATGATTTACAAGTGGCATGGTCTTTTTAAACATGGTCGGGAGTCGATTGAAGACGACCCTCGCTCAGGAAGGCCAGTTGAGGCCACCACATCAAACATCATCGAAAAAGTGGAGAAAATTGTACTGGAAGATACCCGTTTAAAGAAAAAACAGATATCTGCATTAGTTGGAGTATCAGATACCACCATTTTGCGAATCCTACATGACCATCTGGGTATGACAAAAGTCAGTGCAAGATGGGTACCGAGAATGCTCACACCGATTCAGAAGCAGCAACGCGTCGATGCTTCAAAACAATTTTTGGAGTTGTGTGGTGACGAGCCTGCACAGATTTTGGAGCGAATTGTTACCGGAGATGAAACATGGGTTCATCACTTTGAGCCTGAGTCCAAACAAGAGTCCATGCAATGGCACAAAAAGGGGACACCACCGGCAAAGAAGTTCAAAGTGTCGGAGTCGGCTGGAAAGTTGATGGCTACTGTTTTTTGGGATTGTGAAGGGATTCTACTAATTGATTATAAAGAAAAGGGAAGGACCATAACAGGAGAATACTACGCAACGATTCTAGAAAAATTAAAGGAGTCCATCAAGGAAAAACGTCGAGGAAAACTGACCAAAGGTGTTTTGCTTTTGCAAGACAACGCACCGGTTCACAAGAGCAGAGTTGCAATGGCTGCTCTGCACACACATGGCTTCGAATCGCTAGTCCACCCACCCTACAGTCCAGATCTGGCCCCAAGTGATTTTTATTTGTTCCCTAATTTAAAAAAAGACCTAAGTGGAAGGAAATTTTCCGACGACAATGAAGTAAAGGAGGCAATTTTGGCTCATTTTGCGGCAAAAGATAAAAAATATTTTTACGACGGTTTAGAAAAATTAATTCATAGATCTAATAAATGTATGGAGGGTAACGCGACCACCACCCTCCATCAAAGAGAAATAGTAGAGACAAAATAAAAATAAAGTTAAAACAAAACAATTTAAAATTATGCACATACAATGTAAGATCTCTATCAACTAATGAAAGATTACTAGAACTTAACAACGCAATAGAAAAAATAGACTGGGATATCATAGGTTTAGCTGAAGTCAAAAAGATGGGCAACAGCATTGAAGAACATAAAGATTATATCTTATGCTACTTAGGTAAAACTGCAGGATTGCATGGTGTAGGCTTTTTAATTAAAAAATATCTTAAAAAGAATATAATCAATTTCACTGGCATATCAGAAAGAGTAGCCACCCTAAAGCTAAGTATTGCAAACGTTTTACTCACACTAATCCAAGCATATGCCCCTACTGAAAGCTCAACTGAAGAGGAAATCACTAAATTTTATGACGACCTTAAGAGTGCCCACGAGTCTGCAGATAAAGTAGTCATAGTCATGGGAGATTTCAATGCCAAGATAGGACAACCGAAACCAGACGAAAATATGATAATGAGCAAATTTGGTTATGGACAAAGAAACCGAAGAGGAGAACGTCTTATACAATATGCCAATGAGTACAAATTGTCAATCATGAACACATTCTTCAAGAAAAAAGAATCTCGGAAATGGACATGGCTATCGCCTGATCAGAAGACGAAGAACGAAATAGATTTCATACTCTGCAATACCCCAAAATCAGTTACCAATGTAGAAGTTCTAAGCAATCTGAAGTTCCCATCAGATCACAGAATGATGAGATGTACCCTTTTATTAAGAGTCCCAAAATTGAGTAGAAAATCATTTCAATCTATCTGCAATCCACTTAAAACACCAGACCAAATTATAGCCTATATAGAAAACTTAAAGGAATACACAAAAACTTTGGACATATTATCGGAAAACGATACAAACACACAAACTTATTGCAATAAACTGGAAGAAACAATTATAAAAAGTTTAAAAATTAACGACAAACCAAGCTACATAAATACAAACAAAATTTTAAGCCAAAAATCACTAGACCTCATAAGCAAACGTAGCAAATTAACATCAACAAAAATGAAAACAAGTAAAATGAAAGAAGAGCAGAAAAAAATCTGGAAACAAACTAACAAAGCTATCAGAGAAGATTATGCAAAACACAGAAATAACTTAATAGAAAAGAATCTGTACAGTTTTAGAAGTTCCAAGCGCGCCTATAAAGAATTAAAAACTCACAAGACATGGATAGAAAGTTTAAAAAATAGCCACAAGACTACAAATAATAGAAAAGACGTTCTGAACCATGCAACAGAATTTTATAAAGAACTTTACAAATCTCCTTCATTGGGTACATCAATTACAGAAGAAAACACATATTCAAATCCAAATTGCGACGACCAAATTGACGAGAAAATACCACCAATATGTGAAAGTGAAGTAAATCGGTATATTAAAACCTTAAAATCTGAAAAAAGTCCGGGACCAGATAATATACCCAATGAAGCCCTAAAAATTGGAGCACCTATTCTAACTACTTATCTAACAACACTTTTTAACATGGTAATGGAATCCAAACAAACGCCAGAACAATGGTGCAAATCCAATATAATTCTACTATACAAGAAGGGAAGCCCATTAGAAATAGAAAATTATAGACCAATAAGCTTGCTTTGTACAATATATAAACTTTTTTCATCTATAATTCTTAGTAGAATCGGACCAAAAATTGACAACAACCAACCAGTTGAACAAGCTGGTTTCAGGCCAGGTTATTCCACTAACGATCACATCCACGCCATTGAGCAAGTAATAGAAAAGTATAAGGAATTTAATAAGCCAATCTACATTGCATTTGTGGATTATTCAAAAGCTTTCGACAGTATCACACATAGATCTATATGGAAAGCCCTAAAAAACAATAATGTCAATGAAATTTACATAAATGTAATAAGAAACATATATTCCAAGAGCACAAGCAGAATACAGTTGGAAATTAGGGGAAGTGAATTCAGAATCGAAAGAGGAGCACGACAGGGCGACCCACTTTCTCCAAAATTATTCATTGCAGTCCTTGATTATGTCTTTCAACAAATTGAATGGAGAAACAAAGGGCTTTGGCTATCAAATAAACAATTAACACACCTAAGGTTTGCTGATGACATAGTTCTTTTTTCTAACAATGCTTCTGATCTTCAAACAATGCTCCAGTCCTTGGTAAAAGAGAGTCTAAAAGTAGGACTGCAAATAAACACTGATAAAACAAAAATCTTGGCTAATGGCATACACAAACCAATTCAAATTGAAGGCAAACTTATAGAATATGTTAACAACTACATTTACTTAGGAAAATTAATATCTTTTGATAAAAATAATAATGAAAATGAAGTAGACAGAAGAGTAAATATAGCTTGGAGAAATTATTGGACTCATAAAGAAATATTAAAAGGAAACTATAATCTAAAACTTAAGAAAATCATAATGGATTCAAACATACTACCTTCCCTTACATATGCTTGTCAAACATGGATTTATTCAAACAAAATTAAAAACAAAATACAGTCTTGTCAACATGCAATGGAGAGAAGCATCTTGAAGCTAAGAAAAATAGACAAAATAAAAAACACAATCATACGCAACAAAACAAAACTAACAGATGCTCTTCAACATGCTTTAAAGCTGAAATGGAGATGGGCTGGCCATGTATCAAGATACCAAGATAAAAGATGGACACTGGAAACATCTACATGGCCAGGCCCTATGGGTAAGAGATGCATAGGGAGACAAAAGAAACGATGGGCTGACGACATTGTGAAGACAGCAGGAAAAAAGTGGATGACTGTCGCCCAGGACAAAAAGAAATGGAAAATGATGGAGGAGGCTTTTACCCTCAAAGGGGCCATGAAAGACAACTTAAGCAACACTAATACAACTAATCCTTACTTATAAAATATTATTACTAACATTACTAACTTCACCACTACATACTACTTGTAATACTGTAATACTTGTCATGGAATATAAAGCTTAATAAATAAATAAATGTATTCAACTTCAGGGTGATTATATTGAAAAGGAAAAATAGTTTTGTTGTTTCATTTTATTTCAAACCCTTCCATTCCACGAACTTTTGGACCTCCCCTCGTATAATGGGCAGTATATGGCAGTATAATGGGTAGTATATGGTATTATAATGGGTAGTGTATGGTAGTATAATGGGCAGTATATGGCAGTATAATGGGTAGTATATGGCAGTATAATGGGTAATATACGGCAGTATATTGGGTAGTATATGGTATTATAATGGGTAGTGTATGGTAGTATAATGGGCAGTATATGGCAGTATATTAGGTAGTTTAATGGGCATGTATGGCAGTATATTGGGTAGTATATGGTAGTATAATGGGTAGTATGTGGCAGTATAATGGGTAGTATATGGCAGTATAATGGGTAGTATATGGCAGTATAATGGGTAGTCTATGGTAATATATTGGGTAGTATATGGCAGTATAATGGGTGGTATATGGTAGTACAATGGGTATTTCACTCTGAAATGCCTCGCCTCCCCAAATTAGGATGGCACCTAAACATCTCAATTTCAAATGCAAGGTTTGTTTCCTCGTTGGATCAGCTGAACTATCACATTAGTAACTTACATATATATATTATCATTTTTCAGTACTATTTATTTTATATTCTCCTCTAGCTATTTTTATTTATGATAAGTAAGAATAATATGAAGTTATTCATATCAAATTAGTTTACTGCACCTACACATTCCATTTCTTTAGCACCAGTAGCATTAAGTCCACCTCTGTACAACTTTTTACAAAAAGTTTTAAATAAATAAATAATAGTAGTAGTATTTTAGTCCTAAGTCATAAGCAATTTAGCTTAGCTGAAGGGACTAACAGGACTGCTAGTAAAAATTAAAAAACCATAGCTAGCAATATGAGCGTTCAAACAATATTTAATAATTTACGAAGCTGGTTAAAACATATATTACCTTCCAGTCATTTCATTAGCGTTGATGTCTGTGATAGTTTGTTTGCCGGTTTCGAAAGAAAACCATGTATTTCTTAGTACTAGTGGTATTGAACATTCTGCAATAACAGTAGCAACTAAAACAATAAAAAATACGTTAGGCATTGGGCGTTTCCATTAGCGATGAATTAAAACTTTTAAACAAACACAATAACTCACCTCCTAATGATAGTAATGATATCGTAGCAATTATAATATGATTCCTGGCCATTTTATTACTAGTATTTAATTTAGGTACGCATTTAATTTATTACATGAGTCAAACTCCCCAAGCAAAATCAAACATCAAACCCAAAACCAACCAACAAAACCAAACCAAACTTTACTTTAATTTGACAATGACATGAGTAGGCTTGGGCCAAAAATATCGATATATCAAGATAACGATATTTTTAGAGCTGAACCCCATTTATTGTAACTGGAGGACGAATTTGCCGCCTAGTGGTAAATGTTACATCTACGGATTTTCTTTCATTAGCTTTATCTCAACAATCTGTCAGCCATGTTGCGACTTTGTTTAGAGTGTCCTGTAGTTTATAAGAAGCTTGTATTAGAGTATCAAAAGATACCATAATCGCTATATCATAATCAAATGTTCTCATGATAGCATTGTCAGATAGTGGTAAGTTAGCAGTTTAAAAAAGATACAGAGTTATAAAGAAAACAAAGGAGCTTTCGTTACACTGCCTTGCAGTACTCCAGCTTGGAATTGGCTGACGAAAAAGTGTCCACCGACTAGATAAGATTTTATTAAGTTGTAATGATTTATGGGTGGCTTTTTTATTTTGAACAGAAGTCCATTATGCCAGACTCTGTCGAATGCCTGGGCTATGTCTAGTTTTGTCTGTTCGAATGTTTTGGCAATGCCATATACGTATATGGATAATATAACATAAGTCTATGGATTTGTAAGATGGTACTGTGTCGTTGCCTGAAGCCGAACTGAGAGTCGAAAATAAGTTTTAACTCCTTAATAATTTATTCTCTCCAGAAACTAAATCTCCATTACTTTGGAGGGTATTGGGAACTGGCTAATTGGGCGATATGACTTGGCGGGGGTACATATTCTCTTTGTAGAATGACATTGTTTAATATTGTGTTAGGTAAGTTCCACTTCTGGTAGCTCTTTCAGGGTAGTTATAGTGATTCGATTGTGACCTGGTGCTTTTGATTGATGATTGATGATTTGATGATTGCAAATTTGATTTCTGTTTCGCTATTTTTTTTAATAGGCAGCTCTAGTTGGTGGGTCTGTTATAAGTATTCTCCGACTATTTCAGTCTTTATGGAGCCAGTGTCGGGATTTGGTTTAAGTACTTCTTGTAAATGTTCCGAAAACACCTAAGATGATTTTAATAAATAAAATCATCGTTAACCCAGGAATTATTTTCCTTGAGCAAAGGTGGTTTATGAATTACATGGACGTTTGAGGTCTTTTGTTACTTTCCTTAACGAGTAGCCTGTCGAGGGTCTAGCGTCCAAGCGATGTATGTATCAGTTTTTGTTTCTATCGTCACTCAGCAGTTTCTTAACTTGAGCAGAAAGTTTATTGTATGCTGTTTTATCTCCATGATACCTTGCAGTTTGCCATCTATTTCTAGCTTTACGCTTTGCAGCTAACTCTTTTCTAACCAACAATGAGCACTGAGGTCCGCATCGACTCAAGGGTAACGGTCGAGGCGTGGCTTTCCAAGCTGCCTGCTGCACAGTATGATTAAAATGCTCTACTGCGCTTGCGACATCCTCATCAGATTTAAGATCTAGAGAGTTGGTAAGTAATTCTCGAAAGTATTCCAAATTTGTTTTAAGTATGCAGCTGGCATGGTTTTTCCTTTTCCGAGATCTTTCGACTTAGTAATGTTTCAACCTTCTCGATAAGTCCTCTGCTCGCGGTCAATTTTAAGTTTGCCACTGTGCCGTGAAGTACACGCTGCTCCCTTCTCCCCTTGTTTTGACTTTTGTGATCTCACTGGGGCTCCAACGCGCCCATTGGTTTCTAACTGAACGCTTAGCTTGTCAGCTTATGCAATAACTTCTACGTACGCATGGTTTGCTCAGTACTTCTAAATGCAAGTAGTACTTCTCTGCTTGCGCAAAATAAAATGACGTCCACCGATAAAGACTTTAGGTCTTCAGGTTTATGGTGAGTTACAAAGAGACGTATAAAACTTGATAATGATTCTGAAAGAAAAGTAGTTAAAATATTGCTTATACTTCGTCTGCTAGTGTCAGTATTAGATTAGAAGCCAGTATGCAAGTAGGGGGCCCAACGCAACCTTAAAAGTATTATAAAACTTAATATTAATTACAAAATATGCTGTCCGATGAGACGCTAAGCAACTTTAGAGGTTATTTGAGTGCATGTAGTTGCACCCATCGCTTGAGTAGCGGAAAGTCCCATTGGTCAGCCTAAACTTTGAAATAGATGAGTTAGCAGGGATCGCGCGGCGAGAGGAGAGGGACACAGTATAATGTATGAGATATTTGAAAGCCACATTTCTGACTAAGAAATTAAGTCACTGCGTGGACAACGAGCTCTAGCCCAAACATAGAAGGGGCCTCTATGTTTGGGCTGGAGCTTATTGTTCACGCAACTTAATAGCCATTGAGGAAACCATTTATTTCTACAACGCACACATTAAAATAATATAAGAGACGCGTGACACAATGTACGCTACCTTTAGAGCGCTACTGGAACCTACCTGTATAAAATCCCTAGATCAGATAACAACTGCCCTCGTCTATTTACTTCACAATTTGAAACGCCACAAATCTCAAATTGGAATGACAGGATAGACCACGAAGGTCACAATCAACACGAAGTCTGCATGCACATGAACTCTATGATGTAGGTACGGTCGAGAACCCGACCTGTACATCACAGTACCTACGCGGGGACATTCAAACATTTTGTATGTTTAAAAAAATCGTCTTGCAGCGCGTTTTACGCCTCCAGTAATTGCCTCAAGCCGGTGCCCTACCTTGCCCGGTGCCCCCCTGAACTGAACCTGCCTAGCAGTCCGCAATGAAAGTTCGCACACCCCGTTTACCGCCGATACCTTTTTCTCAAACTACTTTACATTATTAATGACTGACGTAAGGACATATCTTTACTTCAGTAAAGAAATATCCATCCGTCAGTCAGCTGGATTCAGGGACTGTAATACGTGGTACGGTAATAAAAATATTGATTTAATATCGATATCGAAATTGTATATCGTTATAATATATTGATATTTTAATATTTGTAAAATTATTATTTTTGCTTGTACTGGCAACATTGAATTGGTGCTAAAAACCATTGACCTACAGCCCTGGACTGCGCCAAAACCTCACAAAATAGACCACTCTGAAAGAGACGACGCTACTTTGTGGACATAAATGCTTAATGCCTAGTTTACACCTATTAAGTGGTTAAGTCGTTAACTAAATTTTAACTAAATTGCAGCGTGTAAACAGCCACTTAATACCTGTTAAGTCATAAGTGTTAAGTAACGATTTAGTGGTTAAGTGAGCAAGTGGAATAGAATTGATTCTATTTTTGGATAAGTAACCCACCCTCCCACACCGCGCGCGGGGGCGATGAGCGGGAAATTTTGACATTTAGTTCTTGTTTGGACAGGAACAATTAATTTAGTTCGAAGCTTTTGCCTATGTTTAATTATTTTGATTGTTTTCGAAAGATTTTAAAAAAGACAATAGATATAATGGCAAGGTGGCAAATCTTATACCTATAAACGAGAAATTCTTGTTTATAAATATAATATAATCTAAATATATATATAATCTGAATCTCGGAAACGGCTTCAGCGATTTTCATGAAATTTAGTACTCAGGGGGTTTCGGGGGCGATAAATCGATCTAGCTAGGTTTCATTTTAAGAAAACTTCGTTTTATAAAACCTAGGTCATCCAGGTACTAGATATTAATGGCAATTCCATATTTTACTTTATCAATAATTTCATATTGCAAATATCTAACTAGCTGCCTGCCCCGGCGGCGGCCTGAGCGTCAATTCGTATTGTTTTATACCTTAAGTTCTGTTAATGTAGTTTTCGTAACGATCTCTACTTTTTTGACAATAATGTATAGCTCCCTGATAATGTAGCTTTCTAATAGAGAAATAATTTTTAAAATCGGTCCACTAGTTTTTAAGTTTATTCGATACATACAAAAATACAAATCATTTATCTTTATAATATTATTGTTGATTACTGAATTTAGAACTTCAACACCCTCTTGATCGTCCATTATGATTTTATGAACTAAAGAGTACGGTTAAGCATAACACGTGTAAACAGTTACTTAACAGTAATTCACTTAAAATTTAGTTAAAATTTAGTTGACGACTTAACCACTTAATACGTGTAAACTAGGCAAGACAAGGGAGGAGCTAGGCCTAGGTCCAAGGACCTAGTTTACACGTATTAAGTGGTTAAGTAATTAACTAAATTTTGACTAAATTGTAGCGTGTAAACAGCCACTTATTACCTCTTATGTCTTATGTGTTACGATTTAGTGGTTATGTGAGCAAGTGGAATAGAATTGATTCTATTTTTGGTTAAGTAACCCACCCTCCCGCACCCTGCGCGGGGCGATGAGCGGGAAATTTTGACATTTAGTTCTTGTTTGGACGGGAACCTATTAACGAGAAATTCTTGTATAAATAAATTTAAATATATTTTTAAATATAATCTGAATCTCGGAAACGGCTCCAGCGATTTTCATGAAATTTAGTACTCAGGGGGTTTCGGGGGCGATAAATCGATCTAGCTAGGTTTCATTTTAAGAAAACGTCGTTTAATAAAACCGACCTACGTACTAGATATTAATGGCAATTTCATATTTTACTATACCAATAATTTATTTACCCGTGCGAAGCCTGCCCCGCGTTCACACGGGTGTCAAATCGTAATTTTTATACCTTGAGTTACAAACAAAACGACATTGTTTTCGTAGGGATTTCTACTTTCTTTAACAATAATGTATAGGTCCCCCGATAATGTAGCCTTCTAATGGTCAAAGAATTTTCAAAATCGGTCCAATAGTTTTTAAGTTTATTCGATACATACAAAAATACAAATCTTTCCTCTTTTTAATATTAATGTAGATTACAGAATTTAGAACTTCAACACCCTCTTGGTCGTCCATTACGATTTTATGAACTAAACGGATAAGCTTAACACGTGTAAACAGCTAAACAGTAAGTTACTTAGAATTTAATTAAAATTTAGTTGACGACTTAACCACTTAATACGTGTAAACTAGGCATAACTGTCAAAAACCGCGCGAGTTTTTTTGTCTCTTTCACGCTTTGCAGTCAATATTTACTCTAATTGAAAGTGATGGTCAAAGGGTTTTATACAATAATCATCTATTGCCTATTGATTTTTTTAACACTTTTTTTTTAATTATTATTATAGTACTATCATTTAGGTGGTTATAAAGGGGCGTCTAAACGGGCCATTTTTTACGGCAATGTGTGGCGGCACTATAGGCAACTAACTGCTCGGCCAATAATGGTCTCCTAAATGGGCAACCCGGCAACAATAAAATAGAGGGCGACTGAAACAACAACAAAATTGGCCGGCCAACATTGCGAAAAATAGATCCCTCAGCGATCATCCGGCAACCATCAAATCAATATTGGAGAGTTCGCCATGTTGCCGGTTAAAACATTGCCGCCACAAATCGCCATAAAAAGTGGCCCGTTTAGACGAGCCCTAAACAATATTCAATCAATCGTACAGAAACATGACAATTTAAAAAATGACAATGAGGACGACATGACAATTAAAACAAAAATATGATATATTATCTAACAAAATCAAAAAATAAAAATAAAAAGACTGTTGTAATATGGTCAAAACGTCGGGCAATAAACATGACAATTTAAAAAATGACAATGAGGACGACATCACAATTATAACAAAAATACATTAATCATGCGATTCAGACCCGTAGTAAATATAATTTTATTATGTGTACAAATTGCAAAAGTTTAATTTAGTATTGGGGTCTAATGGGAGTTTCCAGTTCTCTTTAAATTTCATTATATGATTTAGGAGATCTTTGTATGTTTCTTGCGTTCTTCAGCAACAGTCCAGAACAACTGCCTTATGTAATCTCTTGCAGTTTCCAAAAACAATTTCAGTCTTAACAATTTTGCCACATCAGGAAGAAAGAACATCGTTGATAACACAAATTCTCTCCAGAAAGTTCTCTGTACCATGGGTTGGGCCAACATCCAGATCAGTGATGTGAAGTCTTTAAGAACGCTCACTCTCAATCCGAAGACGGCGTATCCGATGATATCAGATGCGTACAATGTGAAAAGTTACTTTAACTTGACTGTTTGCTTGTTTTCTATGTTTTCAGTCTGAATTCTTTGCACCAACGCAGCAGAACTGGTGTTCATAAGTTTAATTAATCCGTTCAGACGTAGGCTCGTGAACATAATCGCTACCTCAAGACTCATTGCATTTCTTGGGTTCTTCACAGTAAATTAATTCAATGCACCTAACGGATCATCTTGATCACTTAAATAACTATATCTCTTTTGAAAATTGTCAAAATCTTTGACAATGACTTGCTTCGCTATTTCCTTTTAATTTATTACAAGTGCTGGCTTCCATCTCATAAATATTCCCAAGTAGTCGGTCTTGCGTTTTTTAGATAATACATGAAGTCATATGAACTTTTTCTCATGAAGTGCCCGGGGTTTCCGGGTGCCGAAGGTTTCCGGCGAACATAATCTGTTTCTCGTAAGGAATTCCGCGATCTTTCCAATATCCATATTTACGCTGAAAATACAAGTGCAATATGGTGAGACATAGGACCACAAGAACTAATAGAACTTACTTAGAAACTTCAAAATTAATAATCAGTTCTGCAGCTTACGCAGTTACAAAAATTTGTCAGCTAACAGATGTTGAAACAGCGTGATTAGTTTATTTTAGTTACCTTCATATTATTATTATTCCAATTTTTAGTTTAGTTATGCATAAAAAAACGATTACACTCACCAAACACACCGGTTCATTCAGTAAAATTTATTTTTGTAAAGAAAAACTTGATGATTTCACAAGAGTGGCCCATGAGTTTCTTGGCAACTTCTTTTCATGATTTACACTTGGAACTGCCGCATACCTAACCTCATTTTGTATTTTTTTTTCAAATAATCTTATTTTTTTATTTTTTTTTGTATGTATTAATTTGACGTTTTCAAATAATCAATAACCTGATTTTACGAAATAAAGATATTTGAGTTTGAGTTTGAATGGAAAGTATTACGGTTGACGTCTGATATTGACATAAAAATGTTACAGGGAATGTGAAATACTCTCGTCCCCGAACTAGTATCAACCTCAGATTATAAAAATTATACAAATTATTATTATTCTAATAAGATTCAAGCCGCATTATGTTTTTTTCTACTAAAAGTTATTCGCGGAAATAAACGTATTAGTTTCCTTGTGTCACAAAATTTAACATTATAAAACAGCGGCCAACCATGGCCATAACCTATATTAAGGATGTATTTACATGCAGTGTAAATTCATCCGGTCCTGCAAGCTTGTGACATGGTCCAAACAAAAAAAATAGAAAGAAACAGGGCCGCATGAGCTTTTTCTCTCTTTCACGCTTTGCAGTCAATTTAATTCATACAAATGTCGTGTTTGTACTTGAAAGGAACGGTGCGGTCCAGGTGTATAGGTCAATGAATGGAATTTAGCCATTATTGTCACTGACAACTGACAACTTGTCAGTTGTCAAGCTTGTAAGTGTCGAAACTTGACGTGTTTTGTGTAAAATTTCACAACAAAATATTTCTAAATAATATTTATGTGTAGCATTCAAGTAAGTACTCCTTAAATATTAGTCACAATAAAAGCAATGAAATATGTTAAACAGTATACAAGTTAAAATACTTTTGGTCAAGCAATAATTACACAGTTATCTATATTTTTAGGCATGGGTCGCCGAAAATCAAAACGAAAGCCGCCACCGAAGCGAAAAGCGATTGAACCTCTTGATCAACAGTTCAACTGCCCGTTTTGTAATCACGAAAAATCTTGTGAGGTTAAAATGTAAGTAATTCATTATGTCAAGACTTGGATGCAATACCACATACATATGTTTCGTGTTCTAACAAATGTGCTTATTTCAGGGATCGAGCACGGAATACTGCACGAATACAATGTAGAGTTTGTTTAGAAGACTTTCAAACGACAACAAATGTGTTATCGGAACCTATAGATGTTTACAATGACTGGGTTGATGCATGTGAAAGTGCCAATTAGTTTTGTACCATTGGTTACTTTTAGTTAATTATGTTCTTAATCTCAATCACATGTTCCGATATCAACCATTAATTAATTGCATTTCCATAAGTTTTATTTTATGGGGCTATCCCAAAATGTGATTAGCATGTAAGCTGCTACTCTGGTTAGTATACTCTTTGGTATTTATACTTGTAAGGAACAATTTATTTTATATTGTATTAAAAGGTATTAAAATAAATTCTGAAAGAATGAGTTTATCAATCACTTTATTTCACCAACAATAAAGCTTACAGGTTAATTATAACAGTCACTGTAAGCAATGTTCCATACTTTAACTGTTAAAAGCAACTTCTCACATTCACTGCTAAGTCAATTATATTTATAAGGGTTGAAGTACATCTGGCCACACTGAATCACACTTTCTTATCCTTTTCTGTCACTTAAAACCATCATTTACTAGAGCAAGAAAGAGAGAGGGTTGCAGAGCAGAGTGCCTCGTCGATTCCGCCGCATGTGATCACACTCCAGAATATAATAGAAATATGTGTGATTTGGTGTGGACAGATGTAGTTCAACCCTAAGGCCCTGACTCCATCAAAGTGGAGATTTGTTTTAAACAACCAATAGAATTTTGTTATTCATACAATTCGCCTTTACTCAGCTTAAGTGGATACCACGCGCGTGACGCGATGGAGGCGGAGATGTGAGCAGGTCCACGCTGATGTCTATAGTGTGCAGTAGAGACGAGATGCTTTTACTGTTTTTGTAACAACTAAGTGACTGAGATGTCAGATCGCACTAAACTGTGCATTTACATCCTACGCTCACTGCAAGCAGATCCGTTCCGCTCTAGTCAGTACACATCTTCACCCTAGGGTGAAGATGTGTACTGTACACACATCTCTACACAATTTTGATGGATAGCTGAAAAACATCTCTTCTCATCTCCACTTTGGACATTTCCGCTTTGGTGGAGTCCAGCCCTAAGACTGCTACACAATATAATACAGCTGTTGATTTGTAATTAAATAGCTACAAATCATTAATATAATAAAAAAATAAAAACAATAACATTTTGATAATAGAAATAAATCTTAACATGAAATATTCCAATTTTATTTTCGTACATGAAATATTAAAAATATTTAGGGCAATAAAGCCTTAAATATTTTGTAATTATCATAATTATGCATCTATACTCTATACAATTAAAATGTTATAGACTGTAGGAGCCTCATACATTTCCTTTTATTTCCACATGCATTTGTATATTCACCAATGAAAATATATGCCAACAGTAACTTTAACATAGAAGCTTTACTAATTAATGAACTAACAGCAAGAACAGTAAAATTTCAAGATTTTTTTTTAGATTGTTAAGAAATGGAATGTCTAATACCACATCAAATACAATAACAATGATTATAGCCTGTATATTGTAACAATAACCTAAAGTATAGCAACAAGTATAGCATAGTTAGATAATTATAGCAGAATACAACATTAGTTCAAATTGTGTATGCACTACAAAATTTTGCGCAAGTATTAAATATTTGTATCTACATAACATTTATGTAGAATAGTATCCTCCGGTTACAATAGTCGTGTTAACAATCGAATTAGATAATTGTATAATTCTTAGCAGTGTCCATTAATTGACTGTAAAATTTTCTACAAGTGCATTTAAGTACTTAAAGTTTAATTGTACTAATGGGGCATTAGTCCCAAGTCAAAGCTTCGAGTCCTACTGAATTATAACAACAATATTTCTCAAATATTTCATAATACTACGTATTTTACTATATTGACAATATAATTCCCTTACAGCTATAGATATTACACATTGATCAAAATATCCCTATTAAGTAATAACACAATAGACAGCGTCAAGCTGCATCACATTTCAATAACAAATTGAAATAAATAAAATCACTATAAAATAATATAATACATTGTAGATAAATTGAGCTATTGCCTAGACTTACAACCCAGGGATATCTGTAACCATGTCATCGTTCAGGTATAACAGTATACATACTAAAATTGCACGCACTATGGAAACATTAAGTAATATATACAAAAATTGTCTAGTGTATTCAACTATAACGAGTTCTAGAGACATTGACATGGTTACCAGAGCCGCATACCACCGAGCCCCTCTGTGCACAAGCGGTGTAAAGAAGGTATATAAGGTGTCAGAATAGCTCACACTTAAACATTAACCACACACTGGCATACTAAAATGGGACTTCATTTAATCAAATCCATCAAAAATGCAATTGGAATGTGTTTGTCAGATAAACTATAATAGAAACACAATTATCCAAAATATAATAAACGACTTCAAAAAGCAGGACGTTATGCATGTTAAGTCCATTATAACATTAAGTTAGAAATACCCACAGAGAAGCAAATATGTTTATGCAAAAGTTATATTATAAACATGTTAAATATAGGTACTCGAATATTAAAATTTGCCCATGTCTATAAAAGAGTCATACTGCAGATCGTAGTTGTCGCAAGCAGTATTATCGTCTGAACCGATGCTGGTCAAAAATTGTATTGGAGCGTTGTCGCAAGTTGCAGTGTTGTCACTATTGTCTGAATCATCGCTGTTACTATCGATATATTCATACAACCTTGCTGTACAATTACTGCTTTCACCTGAAATACTACAAACTTCCGACATTTCGTACGGACTCATCAATGTTGAAGTTTTCTCGACATTGATTGCATCAAACGAGTTCGATAGTAAAGCATCTTCGATAGCAACAGTCTCAAAGTGAGAAGAACTGGCTTCTTCTGTAAACCGACCTGAGTCACCGAATTCAGATACATTCGGGGACAAAGTGACATCAATAGCCAATGTTACGCTTTCGCTTTGAACATGAGAAGAGTCGTCGACTTCTTGAAAAATTATATGTGGAGTATCAAATTTGGGAATACTTTCAACTATATCTTCTTTTGTTAGTGAAACGGAATTGTCATCTGATAGATCACCGTCCGCATTGAGAGTTACTGAGTCGTAATTAGATTCCTTCTCGATTTGCAAATTTTCTAAATCATCGACACATTTAGTGGAATCATCACTGCTGTCTGACACAATTAGCTCTATGCTCCTATCCAAAATACCTGTGTCCGTACAAGTGGACATTTCGTCTTCAAATACAATTTCGACGCTTCTTATCCTCATTAGAGGCATTTTAGCTGGTGATATTTCGTTACCTTTGGCCGTCATACCTTTATGGTGACTAATATCGATTAACGACTCGGTGCATTCGCTGATTTCGTCATAATCGATTTCGTAGCTCCTAAGATCGGAGGTACAAGGCGAGCACTCAGTTATTTTGGCAATATGGGTTTTCGATGTACAGATATGTGTGTTTGTGTGATCTGGTGAGGGCGATAGTGTGGTATGCGTATGTAATCCCTAAGGTTGCAATGTTTCTTATTGTATGGTAGTGCCTAGATCTAGTCCACCTTCCTCTTGCATTTTCGTGAGGAATTTGAATACTCGGTACTCTTCTTCGGTTTGTTTCACCATATCGATAAGTGCTAGCAACTTCTGGATGCCAATGAAGATCCTGAAAACAAACATTTTTATGTAAACTATTTGATAGTATAGCATGTACTATAGGTGTTATGTACGTACACATATTAATACACTTGTTTAATGCAAGCTTTGTGTGTTAAGACCTACCAATACATTGAGATAGGTATACCTGTTGATACCTACCGCGCGTTTCTAAAAGTTCTCACAAGCCTCCTTTACGATTATGGATGATTTTTGATGAAGAAAATTATCAAAATCATCATTTATTTATTTTTTCTCTCGAACGAGTAGGTACTGGTTGTCCCAAAAGTCTTTTTCAACTTGGTTTATCTACTGTAGGAACATAGAGAAAATATAGAGAGGGTACGTCAGATGCCTCGAGCGAATCGGTACCGTTGGTGCAAGAGTTAAAGCCAGGGGCGTACTACCGCCATATCGTTGATACGTATGTAGCAATTGCCCCCCCCCCCCTCCCGTGCCAACGACATATGACAATTATTGCAGTTTTTTGTGAACGACTCGCATTAGTTCTTTCGCCACTTGGGCTTAAATATGGATACAGGGCTCGCCAAAGGCAAGCTGCGCCCCTGAAGGTTAAAGCCCAAATACTTGGCTGATTATATTTTTTCTTCTCGGATTACGCACATTTCCACCTTTGTTAATAGGGGAAATTACCATTATGGGAGTCCAATGAGTACAAGACAAACATGAAACATCACTGCTTTCACCAAAGACAATGTTGGACCCCCGATGTCGGCACGAGAATTATCGGCCCGTACTTTTTCACTGATCAGCAATTTCGCTTTCCGTTTAGAAGTGTGCCAGCTAAATAACGGAGCACATTTTGACAAGAAATAATATCCTAGGTAATAATATATTTTTTTTAAATTTAAGTTATTGTTTTTTAATTTCGAAAAAGACTTTTGTAACACATTGTATTTGAAAGAAGGCAGAAGAGTAAAAAATGAAAATACAAAGTGCCAACATACTTTGCCCCTTTCATGGCACGTCGAATCTTCTGGAGATCTCGTTTAGAGAAAACATTGGGGTTGGTGGCGGCCACAGGGCCGCGCACAAATGTACTTGGTAGCATGGTATTACTTGCACGGATCCACCAACCACGCCACGGATGCCGTCTAAATATATGAATAGGAATTTGCATTTTCCAAATCAACGGTCGAAATGGGAAATATGAAAAAAGGACACCAGTATAAGTTCTGTATAGCTTAACAACTCACAAAACACCAATAAAATGGTTTATTGACGGGGAAGAATAACGAACGAAAAAAGGCGTTTCTATTATTTTCTTATGAGGCAATTAAATTTTAATACAATATGACCTTATATAAATAACACTATAATAAGCTGGAAAAAATAATTATATAGCTTAAAGATGGTAGGTACTACACCATAACGAGTTCTGACGACCTGTTCGCGATGGCGGCAAGAGGTATACGATAGGTCCCACACCACAACTCACACACTGAGGTTCATTAGACATTTATCCGGTCACAGAAAAAAAAAACGAAATAATAAACTACTTCACTATAAAGTAAATATGAGATATGAGAGAGGGCATGCAATAATCGTATCTACACATCTATTACCTAATTTCAAAATGCAATTCACTCTGCTTTGACCTAAAGGAAAACAAACTTCTATTTAAAAACAAAGAGTCTACTTACTTAGCTCCTCGGAGATCACTTTGTATCTTCTGTAAGTCCCTCTTACCGAACACATCGCTGTCTTCTAGGACGGCCATTACGTGTTCAGGAGTAGATAGATTCGGTACATGCAGAACGCCCGTGAATGCTGATAGCATCTCCATATCTTCCAAAACTTGTCTATTGAAATACAAAAGATTTTAAATCGATAATAAATAGATCAGTAAGAACGAAATTCTTAAGTTTACGGGGACTATTCTTATAAATTTTTGCATAATAACTACTTTAAGTCAGAACCTATAGACGATTTTCGGGAAAGAAGGGATTGAATTGATACATTTATTTATTGGAAAACATACAGCAAGGTGTTATATAAGAGTACTATTTATAAGAAAAATGACACATGAAGCCAATAAAGTTTTCACAAATGTGTAGTTATTACATGGTGTTGGGGTGTGACCCAACCAAACATTAACAAACATTACTGTCGGGATCACAATCATCGATCAACATTGGAGTAAACTACATGAAAATGTAAGTTTAATAACGTTAAACCTATTGGAGGGGTGAATAACCCGGTTACTTATTTAATGGATTTAATATAATTAGCTTGATTTTTATTAAAAAGGTCTAAAATATGACATGACTTGTAGTGGTTATAACACGATCTTGCGATAAGATTTCTAGAGTAATTCGTTCTGGAGGTTTTTTATTACGGGTATTATTTCGAGGGCAATTGAAGTAGATCTGATGTTACCTAAAAGGTATGGGGAATCCACTAAGTTATTTATAATTTTGTCCAAGAACTTGTGTGTCAGACTTTTAGCAAATTTATGCTGAATGTTTTCTATAGTACCTATATTGGTAAATTTCAAATTGTGGCTTCCGAATTGAAATCTTACAAATGAATTATACAATATCGCAAGGATTTTCTTATGAACGAATTCAGTGCTTTGTCGGAAGACGAAGCCAAGCATTTTGTATGCCTTATTTTTTCCCGACATGTTTGTTAAACAACAGCTTTAGAGTCCACTTGGACTACCAGAAGGCCAATTCACGTATTTAAAGCAGTACAGTTGCAGTTAACTTTCGATTAAAACGGCCATTTCGTATGGGCTTTGCCTATAACCGTCACAGGTCACAGGATGTTGTTTTGGATTTTAATGATCTGGTCGCTTGGACCTTTAAGTCACGTCTTATTTTATTTTACAAAACACTGCATTTGCACTCGCAGAGTATATTTCTTCGGTAATTTTAAAAATAGCGACACGTACTAACGTGTCGTTATTTTTACAGCTCCGCGTTTATCTATTATTTTATTTTATTAGCCGCCATCCTGCCACACAGGATGGCGGCTCGAGTTTCATGTCACTTGATATACAGATAAAAAATACTAACTTTTAAATTTCAATTTAATAAAACAAATGACTATATATGTTTATTTCTATTTAAATATTAATTATTGTTCATTACCGAAAGTACCCTATTTTAGTTTAGAATTGAACATTTTATGCTACAAGTATTGTCTATAGTTTCAGATTTCACCTACTGTAAACGCAGTATTGTATATACATTCGGAAAGTACAACCTGCTATTTTTACACAAGATATTTTATACTTTAATATAGGACTTACCTTCTGCTGCTAGTGCAAAGAATAAGCAGCTTCCTGCCCTTAGGAGGCTGTTTCTTCAGCAATACAAGGAGCGCTTGCAACGTCAAGTTGGAATAACGAGGACCAATCGAACCGTAGTCGAGTAGACGCTCAATATTGTCTACTAGAATGCACGACAAACTGGAACGGTAAGCGTCGTCGAAATACTGTGAATAAATATATTTATGTTATTGTAGAATCACCCGTCTATATAAAGGTTAATAACATAACTTTATTCTTACAATAATTGCATGGCGCAAGCGAGGGCCTAACTCGCGTGCAGAAAGGATAGAAAAAATTGAGGTCTAGTAACATAGTCCCGATAGATGGTTCGATTCTGGCCCCGGTTTGGCTACGGAAGTCTCGGGTTCGATTCCTGAGTCAAAAATGCATTTATTGTATAGGATAAGTTATGTTAATAGATAATAATAATAAAATAAATTTAGGCCTTCGCAGCGTCTTTAACTACCGACTAGATGTCGCTGCGAAGGCCTAAATTCGCGAGCAACAAGAGATAGAAAAATTCGAAATATAATAACATAGTCCAGATAGGTGGTTCGCTTCTGGCCGCGGTTTGGCTACGGAAGCCTCTGGTTCGATTCCTGAGTCTGGATTTCAAATTTTTCTGTATAGGATAAGTTATGTTAATAGATAATAATAATAATGTTTTTTTTTTAATTACTCACACATGTAACAGTAAAATATGTACGATATTGGCTACAGTAGCTTACGCCGTGGCACAGTCATTAAGATGCCTAAAATGTGTCCGTTATTTTACTTACCTTCCTGATCTGCAGACATTTAGCAGTCTCGGTGAATCCCACCATGTCCTCGGGCGAGCACACCTTGACGAAGGGGAAGTCTGATAACTTCGCTAATTCGGCTGCCAAGGCTGTTTTACCACTGTTTGGTGGGCCTTCTAACAGCACTGATACCAGACCTAAGGTAACAATAAATATGGATAAAAATTTGGGTGGAAAATAAACCTGGTCAACAAAAGGAGTCACCTACATTTGGCATCATTATCAATGTAGCAAAATTAGCTGGAGCGATAACAGAATGGTTGTCTGTAAAGACCGTTTGTGGTCAAATTTTTGAGTGTTAACTTTACAATGTGCTACAAAAAGGTGTGGTCAAACTTATATGAGTCTTAACTTTTCGACGTGTCACAAAAAGGTGTGGCCAAATTTATGAGTTTTATCTTTTCAATGTGCATTTAGTTCAATAATTTCTGTTTTATTTTAGTTATAACATTTAAGCCTAAAAATGGGGGACATTCTGGGAAAGCGACATTATAGGAAAATGGGACGTTTTTGGAAAGAGGCATTTTGGGAAGTTGACATTTTGAGCCTCAACGGATGATAATTTTACGTGATAACGTCATAAGAAAAAAAGACAAACAACCACGAAACAACCTGCCTGTGACAGCTTTAGTTCCAATTGTATCAGATGTCGCTGCAATCGCCATTCGCCGATAGGCTGATAGCTTTAATTCCAATTGTAACGCATGTCGTTGCAATCGTTACTATCATCCTATCAGCAGGTGGAACGTGACACTTTTTCGTGCGTGCTGCCGGTCATCGATTAATAAGACGTTATCACGTCAAAAAGTCTCAAACATAAATTACCATGAAATAAAATATATTCTTACCACTGGCTTCAGTAGCCCTCGCCTGTTGAATATACAACTTGCCATCTTCCAACAAGGAAGAAACAGGCGTGCCCCAATTAATGATACCTCGCGACAAGAAATGCTCCAATGCCTCAGCTGCTGTACCAAATGCAGGTTTGATATCATTCTCCAAAGCGTGTAAGAAGTCTCCTCGTTCTACCATCAGTTTCTCCATAGCTTCAGGATCAACTTCTACCTTGCTTGATGCTTTGATCAATCGGTTCATGGCAGTTGATTGGGCGGCACGGACTAAACCTTCAAGTTCGGCGCCTGAGAAGTTCTTTGTTTTGGTTGCGAGTTCCTGATGAATGAAACTTAGTTTAATTATTGGTATCGTTCCAAGTATAGCATCGTAAGAGCTATACTTGAAATCTGTGGCGGATTCAAATATTTGAAGAGAATCGTCAATTACATGATGTGATGAATTGATGATCTTCAATAGAGCGGGTGTTTATGAAACATGGTAGACCTAAGAATATCGTAATTAATTAAAATTGGGAATGTAATCGTAACTTGCATAATGGCATTAATATGGAAGACAAGCGGATAAAATGAAAAATACATTTTGACTGCCTCTGTGGCGCAGTGGGAGTGTGTCCGACTGCTACGCAAGAGGTCGTGGGTTCGATTCCCACACGGGACACTACTTTGTGTGATCCACAAATTGTTGTTCCGGGTCTGGGTGTACTTTGTGTCCGTGACTTGTATGTTTGTAAAGTCCCCCGCGACACAGGGCTTGTACCCTACTGCGGGAGTCGTCTTTTTTTAAGAAAAAGAAAAGAAATATATTTTACAAGGATATTTCTTTTATTTTGTTATATAATTTCTACAGAGTATAAATACTTCGGCTATTACAAGTTAGTAGAACATACCTTATTATCAACATCGTCAGCAATCTTCTTGTACTCCCGCATACGTTTAGTATGAATATTCAAGATCTGAACACGGCCTTTCTCATCAGGCAGACCAATTTCCATCTGGACTTCGAGACGACCAGGTCGCATTAGAGCTTCGTCAATCATGTCTCGACGATTCGTCATGCCAATTACTAGGATATTGTTTAATTGATCCACACCTAAAATTACCATTTGTTATGTCAAGGAATAATAGCCTAAAGAACTATACACTATGCATTCAGCTATGTAAGTCACTTAACAAAAACCACTTTAAAACATCAAATTTCTTTTTAATCTGATTTTTTGTGACTATCTATACTAATATTATAAAGCTGAAGAGTTTGTTTGTTTGTTTGAACGCTGTTATCTCAGGAACTACTGATCTGAATTGAAAAATTATTTCCCTGTTAAATAGCCCATTTATCGAGGAAGGCAACTTCGACTGCGTAAATTTTCTTCGTTTTTGCAACATTTTTCATTGCTGCTCCGCTCCTATTGGTTGTAGCGCGATGTCATATAACCTATATCCTTCCTCGATAAATGGGCTATTCAACAGTAAATAATAAATAAATAATATTTCAACTCGGACCAGTAGTACCGTCAGGTACTACTGGTCCGAGATAATCGCATTCAAACAAACTCCTCGGCTTTATAATATTAGTATAGACGAGTGCTTGCATATTTGAATATTTGCAAATGTGATACGCTAATAATACGCGTTCTCCTCCTAAAACAAAAGCCACTATTGTTGCTTGAAACTGTAAGCGTTAAATTAAGTGGTTTACATATTCCCATTTAGTGAGTATTGGTGAATGTTTTAATGAACATCGTTTAATTACCATCAATCTTCGACAGCAGCTGATTGACAACGGTATCGTGAACTCCAGTGTTTCCACCTACGGAACCTCGAGCTTTGCAAATGGCGTCGATTTCGTCGAATATGATTATGTGAAGACCACTGTTCGGTCCCGCCTAGAAAAAAAATGATAGCAAACAGTGATTTATTATTTCAAGATTGGCTGTAAGAATGGCATATTAAGACCCGCAGAAAAATACTTAATAATCGCCCTGATGATCAAACAAATTTTAACAGTGATGTGATCACAGTTGGTTCTTTTATCACGTCAACACGAAGATCTATACCCTAGGTTCCAAACTTAGGAGCACACTACTGAAATTCATTTGCAAAGCCTTGCCCTCCCCCGCCCTTCGTAAGCCGATGTTGGGGGTTAATTGGATTTTAAAGTAGGTAATCGGCGTCAATAGAATGCTTCTAGGTGCACTTCAACTATAAAACATGTGCTCAATATTTAAAGTAGGACTATTTACTTTATAAAAATATGTGGCACTCGGGGACTGCCGCGGTAAAGCTATTGCATAGCATTTTTCATCAACTTATGCAATTATAATTATTTATTTATTTTTTTATTTACGCAGTATTTTTTTTTTCATTACATTTCGGAGCAGCTCGTTTCGATACGTGCGAGCTTCGTACAGGCGTACCATATACATATACGTTAAGCGAACGCTCGGCCGAGCTACATGGTAGGCGGAGTGGGGGGTGTTAGGTTTCATTTTCGTTACGGAATTTCTTGATTCGGTCGCCGCGCTCAAAGCTATGCAATAACTTAACAATAGGATAATAGGTAATATGTTCTTACTCTCTTTTCTTCCTCCTCAGCATCGGCAAATAGTCGTCGAACGTTGGCCTCACTCTCGCCAACATATTTGTCCAAGATTTGCGGACCGTTCACGATCTTAGGTTCACGCGCGTTCAACATCTTTCCTATTTGACGAGCCATGAGGGTCTTACCGGTACCAGGCGGGCCATAAAGTAGGATACCCTTTACGTGTTTGCAACCTAAACAAATCATAAACAACTTAAGATAATTCACATTTAGAGCAAATGTTTAAACAAACTAAGATGATTCAATGGAAACATTTAATTCATTCATATAGTTAATGGCGCTCCCATCTAGGACTACTCCTAACAAACTATATTCAAGCTTCTATCACAATAGAAGCTTAAAGATAATTTGTTATGCGCCAAAAATGTAAGCATTTTATTAAGGCTGTTTTTTATATTACGTCACATTAGTGGAGTAAATGTAGATTCCTTAGCGTTTGGAGCAGAGGCAGGTAGGTAAACTAAAAATTAGTTTTATAGCAGTACATTAATTCAAAATAAGTTTTACGTTCGTCAGTCATACAAAATCTTGTAACCAGGTTGTATTCATGAATCGTGATCGATCTACACCTGCTATCGAATGTGTAATCTGATATTTAGTATAACCGGTGAAGAATAATATCAGAATCACATAACAGTCAGTTAGTATAATTCTGTAACATATGCTGCCAGTAGCATATAAAAATCCTGCACGCCAAACGCTAAGGAATCCAGCTGAGAGGTAAGGGTAATTCATTTCTTATCTCTTTTTCTAAGGGTATTTCATTACTTCTCTAATGTGACATAATACCAAAAAAAAATTTGCAGCTTTAATAAATTTTTTTTGCATTTTTTGGACTCACCCCCCGGACCAGAATGAGCGACGTCTGTAGTGCTAATACGTAAATAGACTTACACACATACGTATCGATTTGATAACCTCCTTTGTTTAAAGTCAGATAAAAAGAGAAATAGACATTAGTTACCTAACTGCTCGACAACTTCAGGAGGAAACACCCGAGAGGCGAATGCACGTCGGAAGATAGCATTGAACTCGTTATCCAGACCACCAATACCCATCTTGCCGAAGTCCCAGTCAGGGTTGATGATTGACTGCCGAGGTTGTTTCCTGACAACCAAATGAGTATCATTGAAACCACATTTCAAAACTGCACAATTTATAATTACTTTACAATTCATAAATTATTATGAAGTACTATTATTCATTAAACTCCGCTCCGGCTTCGAACCCTTTTTTTTCTAATTATCTGTACAAATAACATGCATTTATTATACCTACATAGATTACAGAGTGTTTGTACACCATGTATATCCGAGTACAAAATCAGAGCACAAATCCTATACAGTTACAAAGAGGTGTGAGACAGGGAGATGTAATTTCTCCGTAACTGTTCACAGCCGTACTGGAGGATGCATTTGATGATTGGAAAGGACACGGCATCAAGCATCAGCTTGCCTTCGATATTGTAATGTTGGATCAGCTTAGCAACAGCTCAGTGACCTTAGCAGTTTCTCAACAGGCTTAAAAATGAATATGAAAAAGACGAAAATTATGAAGAACGCCCATGTAGTGCCAATAGCAGTCAATGTACCCTCGAAGTCTGTCAAAAGCGCTAGTGCAAGAAAGACGTGTTGTTGTAGAGCTCCGTAAATAAAAATCAAAAAAGTGAACAAATAGTGCAAAAGATTATAAGTGACTTATATAGAAACAATCAGTGACTAACGCTTTATAAATTAGTGAACTCATTTTATATAAAAGTTGTTAAAATAAGGTAAAAAACGATAAAAAGTGTTGTTTAAAATCGGTTAAAATTTCAAATACTCGGACTATACAGTTTAAAAGAACAAAAGACTGGACTTTGACCCCATTAGCGATAAAATACTCGTGACCAAGTTATACCTACTTGCACTTGCAATCGTTGTAATACAGCCACAATTTTGACTGACCATTCGTAAGTCGTCATGGCGCGTTGGTCTAACTAGTGGCTCTACGTTACGTGTTGATCGAGTTCAAATCCAATCGGAGTTAGTTTCTTTTTGTGATTCTAAGCCGATCTAAATAGAATATTATTGTTTTATTGAATGCAAGGATCAGATTGAGAACACAACATTTTTACAATTTCTATTTTTTGGTTTTATTTTTGGACAAAGATAGCAAAAACCAATAACTTATTAAAATATAATCATCGTTATTGATAAATCAACAATTACAATGGGTGAATACAATAATGTGACATTTCGCAAGATTTCCCGTCCTACATCGACGGAAAATATCCCCGATAGCATTGACGAAGAACAATCAGATCTTTTTAACTCCACGATAATGAGCATACCAAATGACAGCCTACAGGATGATATTGTAAAAGAACGTGAAAATAAGATGGAATCACTAAACAAGGAGTTAATGAGTGCTCACAATGAGATTGAAAATTTAACTAGCGAAAATTTTCACCTGAAAGAGAAACTGCGAAAATCATTAAAATTAATTGAGACCTATAAAAAAATTTGTTCAACGCCGGAAAGAAAAAATAGAACACCACGCTCTTCCAGTAAGAAAAAACCAAAAATACTATCAACTTGTTTGGCTTCTAATTTGGAACAATCTAAGGAGGATCGACCACAGTCTGAGGCTAACAGTATTCCCATCAATTCTAATGACACTATAATCAATCCTACCCATGATATACAAACGTTATCCGTCTCAAACGAGGAAACAACTAAGGATATTCTGCGCGACCCACACCAAAACCTGTGCCCAACGAAAAAAAGAAAAATCATTGTTTTAGCTGACCAACAGGGACACTGGGTCCGTCAGACTCTACAGAAACTAATTGGCGAAAAATATGAAGTGATTAGTTACTGGAGTTCAGGAGCTACTCTGCAACATATCTTGTTAACAGCAAAGAGTGAAATATGCAACCTGGACAAAAATGACTTTGTTGTTCTTTTAGGTGGTACAAATGACAAGCGACCGAGTGAATTATTGTTTTCTCTTAGATGTTTCATATCAAATGCGTCAAATACCAATATTATAGTTACAGAGGTACCATACAATAATTTCCTAAATGAAAGGAAAATGAATTATGAATTCAAATTTTTGTGCTCTAAGTATATGAATTGCTGTTACGTTGACATGAATTATAATGACTATATACCTGGGCGCATTTCTTTAGTGATGCATAAATGTAGATCTCTTTTAAAGGAAATACTTCACGTAGACTATAAGTTACAATATGAATTATATTGCAATGTAAAATCAAGGTGCCATAAGTTTAATACAACTCTTTCAATGGATAAGTGTACTCAGACTGATACCATGCAAGTGAATAATACGATTATTAATTCTGAATCCACTTCTCTTCTATCAAATCAGTTTTTTCGTGTACAAACAGATTAAAATTTTACATCAAAACATAAATGGCTTAATGTCTAAGTCGGATATTTTAACAATGATACTTGAAAATGAAAAAAGATCTATAAACGTGTTGTGTATCACAGAACACAATATGATAGTAAGTGACAAAGATACATATAATATGCCTAACTTTAAACTCGGTTCCTGTTATTGTAGACACAATCGTCATGGTGGTTCGTGCATTTTAATAAAAAAACCGCTGCTATTTACACCGATTAAGGAAATTCATAAATATTCAATAGAAAGTGTAGTTGAATGTTCGGGAGTTGAATTAACAGAACATAAGATATACATAATATGTATCTACAGACCTCCAAGATCTAACACAGGAGATTTAAGCAAGTTTTTCTGTAATTTTAACTCACTCTTAAACAGTTTTTGCTATGGAAAAAAGGTGATTATCTGTGGTGACTTTAATATAAATACTTTAAATAAAACCAATGATTCAACTCAGTTTATGGAAATAGTATATAGTTATAATCTGAAGCTAGGGATAAATGAGCCGACGCGATTATCAAGCGGAACTTGTATTGACAATATTATGTTTAATATTAAAGGATGCCAATCAAAGGTTGTAGATTATGCAGTATCAGATCATACAGCACAGATACTTACCTGCCCAGTTAAACCTACCTGCCTTTTGAAATCATGGAGCATAGCGAAACGAGACTATTCCATGGATAATATAAAGAAATTTGAAACATGCATCAATTCTCTTAGTTTTAATGATGTTATCGACAGTCATGATTCAAATACCGCATTTAATAACTTTTATGATTTGTTCCTCCTATTTTATAATCTATGTTTTCCTATTATACAAATAAAAGTATTCACAAATGAGCGCCCGACATGGATTACAAAAGGTCTCCGAATGTGTTGTAGACGTAAACGGCGGCTTTTATGGGAGTATAGAAAAAACCCAACAAAACTTAATAAAACAAGGTTCAAAACGTTATCCTCCAGACTAAAACGTATCATTGCATTGACTCAGAGGGCTCGTAATGATAACTACATAACTACAGCACTTAATAAGTCCAAGGCTACTTGGAAGGTAATAAACAGCAATAAGCAAAATATACCGACAGATGAAATACATCATATAAATATAGACGGAAACAATATAGATGACCCCTTTCAAATAGTTAACCATTTTAATAATTTTTTCATTGATCTTCCAAATCAATCCAAACAAAGTAATTTTAAATGCCAATTTCCTTCTAAACTACAATCTATATTTATGCCCCCCACTATACCTAAAGATATTTATAATATAATTCAAAACCTTAAAAACACCAATAGTACTGGTTATGATGGCATATCGACGAAAATATTAAAACGTGTATCGGTAAAACTGTCCTATATTCTCAGTCATATAATTAACTTGTGCATCGCAGATGGTATATTTCCTGATAAGCTGAAATTAACTGTAATTAAGCCGTTGTTTAAGAAAAATGATCGGACTGATATTAGTTGCTACCGCCCCATAGCCCTTGTACCAGTGATTTCCAAAATATTTGAAAAGGTTATTCACGGCAGTATTAGTAACTATTTTGAAACAAATAATATTTTCTGTACGGAACAAGTTGGATTTAGGAAAAACAAATCTATTGACATGGCGGTTTATAGTTTCATCCATACGGTATTGTTAAACAGAGATAAGGGTAATCAAGCATGTGCGCTGTTTATGGACCTGTCTAAGGCTTTTGACTATGTTAACCATGAACTTCTATTAAATAAACTGTATGCTTATGGAATCAGAGGTAATGTATACAATTTAATTAAATCATTTTTACATAATCGAACACAAATTACAAAATTATGTCCAGTTGAAAGAAAAGTAATTAAATACTTATCTGATAGCAGAGAGGTTACTACTGGTGTGCCACAGGGAAGCGTGTTGGGACCGCTACTTTTTATTATATATATTAATGACCTACCCAAAATTTCAAAACATAAGACCATTCTTTTTGCGGATGACAGTACAATAATATTTGTTGGACATGATAAAACATACATTGAGCGTGAAATTAATATGACATTAGGAAATATTATTAATTGGTTGACCTTAAATAATTTGAATATTAATCTTGACAAAACTCATATTATGACATTTAAAAGTAGAGTAAATAAATTAATAAATATGGACATACGCTATTTAAACACAAAAATTGATGAAGTAGACACAATAAAATTTCTAGGGGTTAATATAGATAACAATCTAAACTGGAAGCAACACATTACCTCATTATGCTCAAGGTTAAACTCATACTCTTACGCTCTATACATGATTAGCAAGAAGGTGAATCCTGCTACGATACTGACGGCATATCATGGCTACGTCACACCTCTTTTGAGATATGGTATTGTGTTCTGGGGTAACTCCACTGACAAAGATCTTGCATTTAGGGCACAAAAAAGGTGTATACGTTCATTTTGTCATTTGAAAGAAACAGACAGTTGTAAACAGTATTTCATTAAATTTAATATCTTAACATTGCCAAGTATATATATTCTCGAAGTTGTACTGTTTGTAAGGAAGAATAATCATTTATTCACAACATTAAATAGCAGAAGGCATAACCTAAAAATATGTATTCCAGGTAATAAGACAGCGCTGATGAATAAAAGTATTCTTTGTATGAGTGCACGCATATTTAATCATTTACCTAAAGAAATAATGAATACTAGTGAAATCAATATCTTTAAAAATAAAATTAAATCAATGTTAATTAATAAATGTTATTATTCTGTACAGGAATATTTAAATGACAAGTTTTAATTAGAATATAAAATGATAATGAATATAATATTTACTTTAATATATGCACTTATTATGTAATGTCATGAATTGAGATGATTATGAATATATTATAGAATTGTGTAAGCCGGTCAGGCAGATTTATGGAGAACTTACATTTTTACTATCTTAAGACCATTATGTACCCTAAATCACACAAATAAATATGATTTAAAAAAAAAAAAAAAAAAAGAAGTTGTTGACTATGTGTATGTACCTGGGACTGGTCTACTTGGGTAAATCCAACTTCGACAAAGAGGTCAATCGACGGATCCAACTCGGTTGGGCAAATTACGTAGTGTTTTCTTGTCCCATATTCCTCAGAGATAAAGAAAGAGAAGTTAAATCCAACTTCGACAAAGAGGTCAATCGACGAATCCAACTCGGTTGGGCAAATTACGTAGTGTTTTCTTGTCCCATATTCCTCAGAGATAAAGAAAGAGAAGGTAAATCCAACTTTGACAAAGAGGTCAATCGACGAATCCAACTCGGTTGGGAAAATTACGTAGTGTTTTCTTGTCCCATATTCCTCAGAGATAAAGAAAGAGAAGACTTGGTAGAGAAAGACAAATTAGGTCCTGACATATTGTAGAATCTTGAATTCTATACAGAAAGGCAAAGCTCCGGGTAATGACTTTTTATACATAGAACAAATTAAATATGACATTTCTTGAGTCTTCCAACATACATAGCCTTTATTGACTTCAAAGGCATTCGACAGAGTTAACTGGTCAAAAATGTTGGAAGTTTGGCAAGAAGCAGGATTAGAGTACAGTGACAGGAGAATAATTAACCAACTGTACAATAATCAACAAACAGTAATAGTGATAAATAATAATAGTTTCCCGTAAAAAAACCGGCAAAGGACGAGATATTAAAAAAATATACAAACATAATAATAATAATAATAAGCAGCGAACGGACCAAGGTGTGGATGACGGGCATTTACCGAATGCTGAAGCGACAAGCTTGTTTTGGCGCAACATTTGGTCGGTGCCTGTCATACACACAGAGGGGGAATGGATGCGTGACGTAGAACGAGCGTGCGAACTTATTCCAGAAATGGAAGATACCATCATTAATAGCACAGACGTAGCCATCGCAGTCCGTTCTTTGTCTAATTGGAAATCTCCAGGCCCAGACGGACTGCACAACTTTTGGCTAAAATGGCTACGCAGTTCGCACGCTTGTTTGGCATCACAATTCCAGTCCGCCCTAGAATCTGCGTCGCTCCCAGCCTTTATGACTAAAGGAGTGACCCACCTGCTCCATAAGACCGGTAGTACCTCGGACCCTAGTAATTATAGACCGATAAATTGTTTACCATCGATCTATAAACTTCTTACATCCATACTGAGAGCTAAAATAAACAAACATATACACACAAACTCTATCATGTGTACCTCTCAGAATGGATGTAGAAGTGGGGCCCGGGGTACTAAGGAGCTCCTCCTCATTGATACGACTATTAGCCAGCAGGTTCGTCGCAACCGAAAGGATCTATCGGCATGTTGGATAGATTATAAGAAGGCGTATGACTCCGTGCCACATACATGGCTTCTGAGGGTGCTGGAGTTGTATAAAGTTAATACAACTCTACGTACCTTCTTGAAGTCATGTATGGGGCAATGGAATACGCTTCTTACCTATCCAGGGTGCCGAGGGACCCAAGAAAGTGGCGGCGTACCTATAAGGATTGAGCGGGGTATATTCCAGGGTGATACTCTGAGTCCCCTTTGGTTCTGCCTAGCACTGAACCCACTTAGTACCTTACTAGTAGGTTCAGGGCTAGGTTGCAGGTTGCGACGTGGTGGTCAGGTTATATCTCATTTGCTTTATATGGATGACTTGAAGCTCTTTGCTCCCACCAGCTCACAGCTAATAGCGTTACTGAAGGTAACTGAAACCTTTAGTAATTCTATTAGAATGGAGTTTGGTGTGGACAAATGTGCAGTCGTTCATATAAAGCGAGGGCGGATAGTGGAATCCGAAGGGACTCAACTCTCGGATTCCATTCACCTAAGATCACTACTCGCAACTGAGACCTATAAGTACTTGGGTATGTCGCAGGCGCTGTGCATAAATGAGGTTGACATGAAACAGCTGCTGCGGGAACGTTTCCTGGGCCGCCTGAAAAAAGTGCTTAATAGCCTTTTGTCAGGTGGCAACAAGATCCGGGCCTGCAACAGCTGGGTTATGCCACTTCTTATGTACTCCTTCGGCATACTCAAGTGGACTCAGACTGAATTAGACACCTTGGATCGAAAAGTCCGTACACTGATGACGTCATACCGAATGCATCACCCGCGTTCATCTGTCATGAGATTGTATATCCCGCGGAAGTGTGGGGGCCGGGGTTTGCTAAACCTTAAGTCCCTTCATAACCGCGAGGTATACAATCTAAGAGAATATTTTCTCCATGTGGACGCGGGTGTGCATCGGGATGTCGTCGCAGTGGATACCGGGCTAACCCCGCTCTCCTTGGCTAAAGAGAACTGGCGCAGGCCTGTAGTGCTTGGTGTCAACGAGCGCAGGGAGGTATGGCAGAGCAAGGAGCTTCACGGCAGGTTCTTTCGGGCTCTTCATGGGCCCGATGTGGACCTACTAGCGTCCGTGGCCTGGCTACGGTTCGGTGACCTCTTCGGTGAAACCGAGGGTTTTGTCTGTGCAATTGCTGACGAAGTTATCATGACGAACAACTACCGGAAATATATCCTGAGGGATGGCACTGTTGACATCTGTCGTGCCTGTCACCGACCCGGTGAGTCCCTCAGACATATTGTTTCCAGCTGTTCACGTCTTGCTAACGGCGAGTACTTGCACAGACACAATCAAGTAGCCAGGATAATCCACCAGCAGCTTGCTCTGAAATACCACCTTGTGGACGTTGAGGTACCATACTACAGGTACGTTGCAGAGCCAGTTCTCGAGAATAGTCGTATCACGTTGTACTGGGATCGCTCTATCATCACAGACAGGACTGTTGTCGCTAACAAACCTGATATTGTGCTGATAGACCGATCAGAGCGTCGTGCAATGATCGTCGACATCACCATTCCACATGACGAAAATCTCGTGAAAGCCGAAAAGGATAAACAAATAAAATATCTGGATCTGGCGCACGAGATTGTCGACATGTGGGATGTTGATTCGGCGATCATTGTACCGATAGTCGTTTCCGTTAATGGTTTGATTGCCAAGAGCCTTGACCAACACCTTGAGAGGCTCGCGTTAGACGGTTGGATCAAGCGCTTGATACAGAAGGCAGTACTTCTGGACACGGCTCGCATAGTGAGGAGGTTCCTTTCTTTGGAACCGTAACCACCGGTAGCTTGGTCCCTGTACCCGATGCCGGTGGGGCACTATTTTTTATATTTTTAAATATATTTAATTTTTGTTAGCTATATTTAAAAATGTAATTTATATGTATTTAATTTTGATAAAGAGAATAATAATAATAAAACCCCTCGGGGCTAGTCGTTGTCTCCCTATATGAGATTAACGCAACACTCTGAGGGCATAGTAGCAGCTCTTGAAATCCTTATGACACCAATAAAAAATGTCTCATGAGGGTGAAATAAGAGTACACAAACCGCAGGGCAGCTTTGTGGCGAGCTGAATGTGTGTGGCGACACTGCGGTCCCGATGCCTCAGAGAGTCGGTCAGGGCCTCGTCTCCCGCTTGCCTTCACTGGCCGGCGGGAGTGGAACACCAAGAGCGTCCGCAGGACTCTCAATTCTGTCTTGCCTTAACCGGCCGGCCAGAGGGAGGTCGCCAGAGCTTGTATGCTCGGGGGTGGAAGTGTCATTTTCAAGGGCATAACTACGGGGAAACCCGCTCACGGGCCTTCTTCGTGATGGTGAAACCGGCGCCGCACCGCTCGACACCCCAAGCTGCTCACACCCATGTTGCTCCCTGTCGCCTGTTTGGCTGTATGCTTGTGGCGGCCAGAAGGGGGTCCATCTAGTGAGTGGCCAGTCACCGCCTGCCCATTTGTCCGTGTGTTTTTACCATGTGTTGCAGGGCAGGCGCCATAGTTCTTCAATAGTACCAGCTAACCATTCCACTAACACATCACCTCCATAACCCAGTTTCTTAGCTACCACTTTTTGACAATAATAATAATAATATCTTGGGACAACTCACACAACGCTATCTGGTCCCAAACTAAGCAGAGCTTGTACTATGGAAACCAGACAACTGATAAACATACTTATATATTTCTAAATACATACATATTATAGATAAATAACACCCAGACACAGAATAAACCATCGTGCTCATCACACAAAGTTTTATCCTGGGTGGGGATCGAACCCACGACCTCTTGCGTAGCAGTCGGATACACTCCCACCGCGCCACAGAGGCAGTCGATAGATAGTTTTTACACTAACCGGGGAATGTCGTTGGGTACATTTATATAGTGTATACAACGATATTCGCCGGTTTGTGTCACATAGCCTTCAGATTAAAGTGTCTAACGGGCCTCTACGTGTTGGCTTCGGCCCCACGCACGCCTCCCAAATGACCGGGACTCTATAGTCCCGTGATATGGAAACGACATACATAATAATAATGATGATGACAAACAAACGGCAACTGTTCGCCAACGACGCAGTTTGCGCGCTCCCTACACTCACTCTCACTACACGTTATTCTATCCTGCCGACACTGCCCTACTCTTTCATGGAAAGACTTGGATAGAAGTATTCAACACGGCACAATCTGAGCTGCGAAAGGTCATAGAATGGCTAAATATAAATTTACTTTCCCTCAACATCTCAAAAACAAACTATATAACATTCTCACTTAGAAATACACACCAACCTGACTCCAGCTTAAAATTAATAGCCCATTTCTGCTGTACAAATTCAAATATCTGCAATTGCACTACCTTAAATAAAATAACTCACACCAAATATCTTGGAGTGGTGGTAGACCAAAATCTGTCATGGTACCCACAATTGGAACTTATCTCTAATCGAGCACGTAAAATGGTTTGGATTTTTAAATACCTTAGAAATATTGCTGATAGACACCTACTAACTTATGTTTATATTACACTAGTCCAATCAATACTTCTCTACTGCATACCGGTTTGGGGAGGTACCTATAAAACCAAATTTGTTAGCATTGAGCGTACACAGAGATATATACTAAAAACAATGCTACACAAAAAAAGACGTTATAATACGCACAATCTATATCGCGAAGCAAATGTTCTAACTGTTAGACAAATATACATATTAAAATGTATTCTCAGGACACATAATAAGATCAACATCGACCCAAAATTACCTAAAAAACGAACACCACGATCAGTCATAACATACCCTGTTACTAGAACCGTATCTTCATCCAAACAATTTCACATAAACTCATTAAAAATGTACAACAGCATAAACAAAAAGCTCAATATCTGTAACACTACCAACACACAATGCAAAAGAAAAGTAACAGATTGGTTAAAATCACTTACGTATCAAGAAACGGAACAACTACTCATTTAAAGTCAACCACATCATAACACACACAAACACTCTCTCACACACACACACACACATAAATACACACACACGCGCGCGCGCGCGCACACACACACACACACACACACTCATACATACACACACACACACACACACACACACACACACACACACACACACACATTCATACACACACACACACACACACACGCACGCACGCACACACAATCATACACACACACACACACACACACACCCATACACACACACATACACCCACACTCATATACACACACACACACAAATGTACTTAATTACCTATAAGATAACTGTTAACTATTACTATGTCATAACATAAGCCACGGACAAAAGGGGACTCTTCTAACACAGGTTTTCTCAAACTTAACAGAAGAGCTCCCAAACCATATTTATAAAAAAAAAAATGTAATAGTTGAAAATAAAGATTTTTATTTATTTATTTATTTATTTATCCTTAATTCTCATTCTTTCCCCTTTTACTCATCACCTAACTTTCAATACTTGTGCTCCAACCACAGCAGAGATCTTCGATCTTCGAACAATTTGCTTTCTGCTATGTCTTGCTCATTCCTCTGGATTCGTCGGATCCTCTTTCCTAGATCAATCTGTCTTACTCTGGAATGCACTGCCCCCGAAATTAGAAGCACCTAACCGCTTCAACTTTAAGACGAAGGTACATTATACACATATTTGCGTCAAACATACAGTTTTTCGGATTAATTCATTACATACAGTGCTGAATAGGAAAAAATAATTTATTTGTGGTTACCAAATTATCTTATAATAAAGTAGTTCAGTACTATGACATACATTGTTCATAGAAATAGTTGGACTTACCCTTTAGCCTTCCCAACTAAGTTCAGAGATGAGTTTTCAGCTTTATCGAACTGAATGCAGGCGTCAGGCAGCAAACGGCCCAACCTGACTCGCCGCGGTACAGCATTGGCGCCAGCTGCCAAAGCTTGCACATCGACCGCTGAACGAAATACATACAACAAATTAAAAGTTTAAATGATAAACATTTATATACGACTAGGGGTCCGCTCCGGCCTTGCACGGACTATCTACATATACAGATCATATGCATGTATCCATCTTATCTCTAAAACTAAAATTTCTCTATATTTTTTTAAAACTTTTGACATTTAGCTACTACATATTATAAAATTTTATAAGCTACGGGTCTTTAAGGCTAAATACCTTTGTTTAGCTACATATAAAAAATCTTCAATTAAAAGACTGAGTGCTTCTTATGCAAATATTTACAGCAAAGAACATATGAGAAACACTTTTAAACAACACAATAACATCGAAAGGTACAGTATTTTTTAATTAACCATGGATAGAATTGACTTCACGTTATGACCTTTCCATTAGAGTAAAATATTAAGAGCGGAAGGTTTGCTTTTCACAGAGATGTCATTACTACCATAAGTTAACTATAACGTTTAACGGATTTTAACGGATAAGTATGCTACCTATTCATTAGTAGTTAAATAAGTGTACTAACACTTATTAGTAGTTAAATAAGTGTACTAACACTTATTAATAGTTAAATAAGTGTACTAACACTTATTAGTAGTTAAATAAGTGTACTAACACTTATTAGTAGTTAAATAAGTGTACTAACACTTATTAGTAGTTAAATAAGTGTACTAACACTTATTTAACTACTAATAAATAGGTAGCGTACTTATATCTGTATTTCTAGGCACTCGAATATGATTATGAATTCACGACAGACTCAACTTATGAACCGCAGTGCATTGTGACGATTTATTCTGATGACATCCCAAATGTAAGTTTATAACGTTTGAGATTAAGTTTATTTTCCTACTGCGTTTTAGATTTATGAATACTGTGGATGTTGCGAAACATGTGAGGGATTTGGATGAGCTTGTATATTTGAGAAGCTGATGTACCGTATATTTGTGCAAGGTGAATGATCTGAATTAGTAGGCTACTTTGGGTGATTGTAAATTTGATCAATTAGGATGTGTCTTAGTAATTGGTAATGTTAACTGTTATTTTGTATACGACGCAGACTGTATCTAGAAAACAAACGTTCCTAAAAATTATTGTTTTTTTAAACAAAAAATTAAACAAGCCAAAAGTATTATTTTTTTCTTTTCTTACGTAATAAATATTAAACGGGGTGTGGGCTATTTATATTTTTTCCTACATAGGTAGTGAAGTAGTCAAAAACTGGCCAAAATCCTCCTACGTAATAAATGAATGGCGCCTGTGTGCATTGCTCGAGTCGAGCATGCATTGTATGAAGCTTTCCGTTTGTACAAAAGATGAGTTTTTGTGCTATATAGAATTGGTTCTATTCAATAAGAGAATTAAGATTTTCTAAAATTAGTTAACAAAATATATTACCTTCCAAGTTCTTCACAATCAATGACAGAACTTTCTTGTCCTGGAAGGAGAACGCTAGTTGTTGTCCAACGGTGAAGACTTGATTGGAAAACTGGATTAGGAAGTCGCGAGCCATTTGTTCAGAGTCGTAGGGCTCCACAGACGTCCTGAGACACAAACACTAAAAATATAGTCATTGCATCATAAAATGATTAATTTATTACTCATTTTCTTATGTGGAATAGAGAGCTGGTGTAATTTTTTCTGCCCCATTCTTAGAACGGTTTCAGACTAGCGTTTTATACGCGCGTATAAGCTCGTTTTTTGAAAGCGTACGCAGGCCACACGCGCAACTCGTACACATATCACCAACTAAGTTTGCGTGTCTTATATTGGCGCGTAAGCTGCGCACAACTCGAATTACTCGAAAAATGCCCGTCTCTTTCGTCCCCTGATACCTACATTAGAGGGATGATGGTGACGGACGGGGAACGACGTCCCTGTGCCGAACTACATTCGAATACAACTTCACAAACGCAAACTTAGGTGGCGCGAAATGTACGAGCGTTGATGCGCTTATAAGCTCGTGTAACAGTGCTCAAATACATTGAAGTAATTTTAAAATCGCGTAGAATCACTTCGCAACTTGTATTAAACTTTTGTTGTTCGTCAGTTTTGATGCAACTATCGATGTCACCCAGCATCTTTTTCGTCTTCTCAGTTATCAGCGAATAAGTTACGTAGTAATGTTTCTTGGTCAGATTCCATGTTGATACTGTCTCACCACTACCAGTTCGAGCACGCCGGAATATGCCCGTGTACGCTAGTCCAGTTTTTTGACGATATAGCCTGCGTTTTAATGCGTATGCCTAAAAGAGTTTACACACAGAAAAAGACGCTAGTCTGAAACCGCCCTTAGATAAATAAAAACCACAGTCAAAGTAAAAAAATCAAAACCTTGCAATATGTATTGTTGTTTATACTTTTGAACAAGGAGGGAAAAAAATATCTTTGATGGCAAGGCCAAAAACTTTTTCAGATTGCGGAAAGATCAAAAGATCAAACAATTGCCTCCATGAATAATAATTACTTATCCTGAATTGAGTGTTGGATAAGTATTTAATAATAGGTTATAGCACCAATGTTTCTGCAGTGACATAACAAAAACTACTTATGACATCATTATCACATTTGTTGCACATGACTCACATAACTAGATTACTTGTAACACTTACGTTTTCTTCAACATGAAATCAGCTTCCAAGGTCACACTGCAGAGGCATTCAGCACTTTGAGGCTTAAAGATCTTTATATCAATATTCTGAAAAAAAGACACAAAATAAATGTACACAGTATTGTTTTTAACTAACTTAGCTTACTTATCTCCGCGTTGATGCCGGTGATTGCGACTTTTCAACCGACTTCAAAAAGGAGGAGGTTCTCAATTCGACTGTTTTTTTTTTTTTTTTTTTTGTATGTTTGTTCACCGATTACACAAAGACGGCTGGGCCGATTTGATTTTTTGTGTTTGAAAGGGTATACTTCCAAGTTGGTGCCATTGTCATCAGACCACGATCTGATCATGGGATCCCGGAGAAATCGAGGGAACTCTTCAAATATTAAAGGCACACCTACAGTGATTTAGGTACATTTCATAGTGATTCGTGCATTTACTCTCAAAAAGCACCTATTAGTGAAGTAGAACTGATGATGAAGACCACAAATGACGAGCAGACCTATTCATTATTTCACGGTTGGCGATTCAATTACTTTAATATATGATATTGAGTAACATTTAATTCTCGTCATACTACTATTACACAATGTAATATAGCGGATAGTGAACTATCATGTGAACTCCTCAACAATTAACGGCCCTGCATCGGGGCAAGCAATATTTTGTAAAGGGATTTAAGCAGTTGACATAAGCCTATTGTAACTTAGGTGAATTACAAACCAACACACTAAAAAGTGAAAAAATAATAAACTTTTTTACAAAAAAATATTACCGATTAAGACCCGTAGTATTTATAATTTCATAATGTGTCGCGAAAGTTTATCAACATTTACAGCTGTCATCTTAATATACTAGATTACATTCAAGGTACATCTTTGTGTGATGAGCATGTTTTTTTTTATTCTGTGCTTGGAGTTAGTCTTAACAATCAACCAACAAATATTTAAGATATATTAGCTACTGTGCCTATATAGACTTCTGAACAAACGAAGTAACTAATAATTCTTTACCTGGCCAATAGATAGAGTAGCCCATTTCCTCTGTGGTGCAGAGAAGCCAACAGTGCCACGGTCAACACCACTGTAGAACCTGACACTAAATATAAAATGCTGTGATGGTCCTGTTGTCACCTCTATATGCCTGAAATAACGAAAATGAATATACATAGCTGAACAATATAATATATTGTAACTATATAATATATTGTATATAATATATTGTATATAATATAATATATTGTATATAACTCATAAATATATATTATATATTTATGAGTTCAGTTTATTACCTGTAATCTTACAACTGTAAGTTTCCTTTCTAAAAATAAACCTTTCTTAACTTTAAACAATATTTATGCAAACACTTCTACAGTATTATTATTTCAGTATAGACTAATTTTTATTTTCTCTTGTTGTAGAGAATCGTTTCGGCTGTAGAGCGACCACCTCCTGTTAGCAACCATTTGACGGACTAAGTTTCTTTAAATCAAGATAACAGCATTTACAGGTGTCCTTTAAATAAAAAATTATTCTATGCGTTTTCAAATAGTTATTAAACAAGAATTTAAACAGTTTGAAACAAATAGTTTATCCGTGTGCCGAAGAAAAATTGGTTAGTGCTGGTGTTGACTTAATGACGTATGCTGTTTAAAAAAAAAATAACCGAAAAAACAACTCCAGGTTTAGAGGTAAGTTTATTTCATGTTGTATACACAAGTTAGATGTTTAATTTGAACAATAGTTTAGTATTCGTAATAATTAAGTATCTTTATATATATAATTCCTGTGTGTATCCTGCACTCTTCCTAAACGGCTTCACCGATTTTTATGATTTTTTTTGGGTGTCCCAGTGGATTCGAGAGATTCCCAATTGAACCAGATGACAATAAAAAACAAATTTGAAATCGCCATTTAATAATAATTTTAAAAAGCTGTTGACGCGCTGTGTCGACCGTTTATGTAAGGAGCGCGCCGGTTTCGGAGCGCGTTGAAGAGAGTCGAGCGACTAGGCTGGGATAGCAGCGGCCACGCTATGCACTCTAAGGCACAATTCACACCGGTATGGCATGCGGTGCTACAAGCTGACACGTGTTTTGGCATCGAAATGTGTGGCCGCTCAAGCACTTTCAGTGTCAAAGAATTTAAAACTTTATTTACAAGCTTAAAAGACCAGTATCACTAGAAAAACTCAAAGAGGTCATGTGTTGGTGCAACTCTAAAATATTACATTTTATCTTTTACTAGCTGACCCACGCAACTTCATCTGGGTCAATTTTCCTGTTTTTGCAACATTTTTCATTGCTGCTCTGATCCTATTTGTCGTAGTGTGATGTTATATAGACTGCCATCCTCAATATAGGGCCTACCCAACAGTAAAAGATTTTTTTTATTCAAACCCGTAGTTCCTGAGATGATTGCATTCAAACAAACAAAAAAACTCTTCAGCTTTATAATATCAGTATAGATATCCAAACTACACTATATTTAACACCAATTTACATTAACTTAAACTGTGTTGCACGTAGATAACTTTTGGAGAGTGTAGAGAACACAATGGTTCCTGTAAAGTTGTATTATACTTACTTCACATCAGAGTTGAAGTCATCCGGGTGGATGAGAGCACAGTTTGTAATAGCCAGCTCGTCCGAAGGACATTTTGCTGCCTTCATACGCTGCATAACAAAACATTGTATTAAAACACAGAACATTTTTAATACTTAAAGCACAGTGCCCAAATCCCCTTTACTCATTGACCAAAACTAAAAATGACTTTTAATATTTCCTCATGCATAGTTATTACAGGATAAAAATATTAATATGATTATGCTTTTGTATGGGAATAAAACACATATACTGAAAAAAGATAACAAAATAAATTAAAATATAATAAAATGTGCCTTTGCATAATTATTTTAAACGTGCCGATTTTCTAGAAATAGATATTTATTTACCTACCAATGCTCAATGTGTTACGGTAAAATAAACATAGATTAATTTTACATTTAATTAAAGTAGTCTCACAAAAAGGACTGTTTTGCAAAGAACATAGACGTAATTCACTAAATTGTTAATTAATTCTCACAAAAGGACACAATAGGGATTATTAGACCTAAATTAAAACAATAAATAATGTTTGAAGTTATAAAAAAAAACAGAAATTAATAACAAGTCATTATCACGAAATTATTTAAATATAAGCATATACCACAATTACACATTATTCTACTTACCATTGAAGACATTTTTATGTATTCCTTTATAATTCAGAGTAATATTTTGAGTTGATCAATGTTTTTTGACAAATGATTCACGTCGACTGATTTGACATCAAAGTTCCAAGCCGTCACCCTAAACAACGAATGACTGCATTGAAATAGTTTGCCTGAAAATCCATTGGCCAGGCCAGGCCAGGCGATCAATATCAAGCAAATCTGCGTTGTGGTGTTGCCATGCCAAATAAAAATAAGGATGTACAGTATTATGATCTAAATCAATAACATCGGTTTTCTATTTCAATAATTATATAGTGGATATAATATTGCTGTGAATTTGGGGCTTATGTAAGTAATGGTTGTTGCCTGTTTGTTGCATGGACAAACTTTGACCCCCACAATCATTCAGGCTCCATTCACAGAAATTATTATTTAGACCCCAGCTCACTAATTTACATCTAAGGCGTTATTGACCCCATCTCTTCCCTTCCCCCCCTCAAATTACAAATGGCCGAAAAAACTAGATCGTTGTCGATAATGTTATTTTTGTGACAAGTTAGGTACAGAATTATATGTGATAAGTCTGTTCAATTAAATTATATTCATAAGCGTTTAGTTTTAGTCATGTATGAATTAATGAAAAAGACTTCAAAATCAAAATAGTGCATAAAAGTTTTGTATTTCTGCTAACATAACCTTATTTTAGATAAAATGGAGCTTCCGCAGCCACCACAAGGTATGTGTAGAGTTACAGAAAATATCTTACAAGAATACATATTTTATGGCCACATCTACATCTAAAATTAAATTTCCTTTGTAGACCAAGATCTACGCAACATAATTGACAAACTCGCCCAGTTTGTCGCTCGAAATGGACCCGAATTTGAGAAAATGACCAAGAACAAGCAAAAAAACAATCCGAAATTTAGCTTCCTGTACGGCGGGGAGTACTTCAACTACTACCAGTACAAAGTGACAACGGAGCAAGCAAGTAAGCATAATAGAGTGACAATGGAAGACATTTGAATGTTACAATGCTCGCTGATTGCGTGTCGTTATAACCGAATTTAAGTGAACCTCCGCTGTTTATAGTTCTAAAGCAATCGGCCGGTGGCCAGGCGGCACCCGCTCCCGCCGGGGCTTATATGGCACAGAACAGGCAATATGTAATGCCCCAACAGGCCGGCGCGACGCCAGCACAGCTGGGCCTCGCGGCGTCGATGGCGGTGGCGCCCGCGCTCCAGCAGTGGCTGGCGGCTAACTCGGCGCCACCAGGCTCGGCGCAGCACTCTCAACATGACCTCGACAACGTCACAGCACAGATCAACATGCTTAAGGAGCAAATTACTCAATCTGAGAATAATCTAAATGCACAGCACACGGTTAGTCTATAATATTATTGTTCATCATGTGATAAATAACTATTAATTGTTATAAACAATAGAATGAAATCAACATTTTTGTTAATATTACAAAATGCATGAAAATTTTTTAAATATTTTGTTTACCTACCATATTATAATTAATGATTTCTTGTAAAATTCTGTATAAACTTCTACATTTATTTACAGGCTGTTTCATTAGGAAGGCAACAACTTAGTGTGTCTAAATCCTTACTTATTAATTTTATTACTTTGCTTGATTAGATTTTGTGTAAAATATCCATTAAGCTATTTCTTTGTACAGTCTATTGGATTTTTATAATTGCCTTATTCTTCTAATAAGTAAATAAAATTTGGAAGTATGTTTTAGGTGCTAATCCAACAACAGCAAGCCAAGATCAACGAGTTGGTGAGCAAGGCTCAAGTGGAGACGATCCAGATGTTAGCTGAGAAGAATAACATCAGTCTCACAGAACTGGACTCCATACTGCAGCCAATCATTGATAGTTGCACTAAAGACAGCATATCTTCTGGTAACAATTAATTTTAAGAAGCAATCAGTTTCTGAAATTGTTAGGTGTAGCATTATCATAGTGATTGCCAACCAGATTGTGTAGGTACCTATAGTAAATAAGTTTAATTAGCAGGTATTCTACCTTACAATAGTTTAGTCTAGTTAGACTGCTTAAGTGGAAGAGTTTACTAGGGCTAGGAAGCAATCTGAAAAATATATCAGCTATAATTGGTTATTTGTAAGATATTTGTTCAGTGGTGGTTTTTCGAATTTGCCTGTTTTTGACCAGGATTTCAAGACTTGGTGGTGTGAACAAGAGGTTGTAGTTTCAATTCCTACATGGGACATGCCACTTTGTTTCTTTTTCACATTCACAACTGTTGTTCCTAGTCTGGGTGTTTTTTATGTGTGACTAGTCCAGGACACACACACAAGCCATATGAGCTAGTGCGGGAGTGGCCTTTTTGTTTAAATTGAAACAAAAAAAACACTAGTTTGACATAATATAGGTAACAATGACAAGTATTAACTAATTTAATTAATAGCTTTTGCAGGATTACCCATCAATGATTTATCATGGCCAATATATTCTATCTATTTATGCAGGTTATGAATTATCCATTTGCAATCCAATAAGAATCCAAATCTATTAATTAAACTTTTTAGTGTGAACCAAACAATCAATCAAACCTCAAAATTTATTATCTTAGTAGGATGTTATTGTCAAATTAACATCTTTGTTACAATGGCGCAGTCTTTACGCAAAGATCAACCAATTCAATCTGGGCTAAATATCAGCTTATTACATAGCAGTCTGCATAACTGAGTTCGAATAAAGACCAAGGCTTTGTTGTTTGAAAAACTAGACTAGAACCAGGGTATTTCACTAAAACACATTCAGACCAATTTAAATAACCAGACAAATTTTGCAGACTATATTACATAAGTAACATAGGCCACTATTGTGTGTGGCCTCCGAAATTTCGCCTTGAACTTAATGGCCTAATGTTTGTCGACCGATATAAGTATCAGGCGACAAACATAAGAGTAAGGTCCATAAATTACGTTTTTGACGGATTTTTATTCCCCTCCCTTTTGTCTGATAAGATATCGTGAGCTTTAGTGAGATTCAGCTTGTTTCTTGTATCTAACTTTAACATATTTGAATGTTTGATTAAATACATGTCTGATCAATTTTCTGCTATTAATTATCTCGCAGGCAAAGGCTGGATATTACAGCATGCAACATCACACGAAGCAGGCAAAGTTATATCACAACACCTACTCCGAAAAGTGACCCAGTCAGGCGCAGCATTTACGCAGAAACTTCACATCATTTACCTCGTCAATGATGTTCTGCACCATTGGTTAGTACAACCGATTAACAAATACCAATATCTTTAAGTTCATTTAACCATAACCAGGGTTCTCTAACAGTAAATCTACTAATCTAATTTTTTATCTTAATTTGATTGTCATTTTTGTTTTGAAGTTCGGTTTTTCTTGTTGGTTTCTTGGCGTAATCCTCGCGCATTGTGATGTCGGGAAATCTCATTTGCATAACTTGTTCAGATATATAATGTTTTTTATCTTGACAATATTTATATGGGCCAATGTATATGTAATTACTTTTCTTGCCTTTTGAAAACTATTCAAGGTGCTAAATACTTTATTTTACTTTGTGTAGATTATAATGTATGTATTTGTTGCCCTTTAATTGAAACATTATTTTTGCCTCCCTTTTTACTTCGTATCATTATCAATTCGGTGTCTATGATGCTATTATTCCTAATTACAGTGCACGCAAAAACGCAGAAGATCTCAAGAAAAATTTGGAAAATGTGGTGGTACCAATGTTTTGCAATGCCAGTATAGGTAACATATTTATAATAATGCCCTCAAGATGTAGGTCTCTTTTCGATTGTGCATTCTCATCTTCAATTTGAAGCATTTTTAGTCATCATCGCCTGTGGTTTGTGCCAGTCAGGTAACTTGCTTAGTGTCACCCAGGCTCGTATGACAACTGTTTAATAATTTTGCTGTTTCAGCCGTTACGGAAGAACAGGAGGCTAAACTTAACAAGTTGCTGCGCCTTTGGGAATCCAAGTCAAACTATTTCGAGACTGCAGTCATTGAGAAAATGAAGAGTCCGACCAGCTCGTACCAGGAGTACCAGAATAATCTGATCTCACAACACTCAAATGCTATTACACATTTAACACAACAAACTAAATCTACATTTGAGAAGTAAGTTTCCCATTTATATAAACTTAAATAATTATGTCATAGTTTCTAACACAAATTATAATATTTCAGCTATCAATCCCAGCACCAAGCTTTTGTACAGCATTCTATGCAACAGATACAGCAATTAGAAATGCAAAAGCAAGCAATAGAAATGCAGAACAGTCATGAGCAGAATAAAGACAACTTGCAACAACAACACAATATTCAAAATAGTTTTTCAAATAACAATTTCAATGATCAAAACTTTCCACCAATGGGAAACTATGATCAGAATTTTTCAAATAATCAACAGTATGGTAGTGAGAATGGTGATAATTATGCATCAAATAATAGTATCAGTGGGAATGAAAACAGTTACGACAGTCAGACTTTTGATCAAATTACAAATCAGAAAAATAAAGATGTTGTAGAGGAGCCTGATTTATCAAATCTTCCAAATGTAAATTTTTCGCAACCGCCGCCTGGTTTCCAACCAAATGAGTCAGCATTGTTAGCATTCCAGAATGGTCTTCCAGATCTTAGTAAACCACCTCCAGGTTTCCCTCCATTCCCTGATATGAATAATGAAGAGTTGATGCCATCTGTACCTTACTTTGAATTGCCTGCTGGATTGATGGTACCTCTTATAATGGTATGTAATATAAAAATAAGTCTTTGAAAAGTAATAGTAGATACTGGGTTTTGTAGAAACTTTATAATTAATATTTTCACCAATACGTATGAGTGTGTTGATATGAGCAGCGTGATTAGTTTCCACGTTTTCTTATTCTTAAGTAGGTAAATGGAGTAGTATGGGCATAGAATAACAGAGGATACGGCCGATGTCAGTTCACCTATTTTGCGCGTCTGTAAGTTGACCCTAGCTCTAAGATGTAGGCCACACAATGTGACCCCTTTTTTTACAATTATCACACTCTCCAGTGGATTAAAAATTATCCATAGTATATGCCAGGACCCCTGTAAAGATAACTAGCAATGTGGCTCCAGCCTCCAGCTAAGCTCAATGGCTTTTGTTAGGAGGAACATGAACCCATGTTGGTAGTATAATGGGTAGGATTCGAACGCGCGACCCACGATTGCGAGACCGATGCCTTAGCCATTAGACTACTACCTATTTGCACGTAGAGCTTAGGCTAGTTTTCCTCCCACTGATCGTCGGCGTTGATGCATGTATGGGGAGTCGACGCATGTCAGCGTTGATCGGTCAGCGTCACTCAGAAACATTACTTTTTATTTCATACAGCGTCAGCTAGTCAACGCCTACGATCAGCGTTAAAGGAAATCCAGTCTTAATTTGTCGACAATTAGCATTTATTGCACATATTTCATAGATTTTGTATATTTTAGCTGGAAGATGACAAATACAAACCTTTAGATCCAGCGCAGATTCGCTTACCGCCACCCGCTCCGCCAAACGATAGACTGTTAGCTGCCGTTGATGCGTTCTACGCCTCACCTAATCATGAAAGACCCAGAGACAAGTGAGTATAGAATATGGGCGCGTTTCCACTGACGCGGAGTGGGGCGCTGCGGACCGTGAATTGACATACGACAATGCTCGAATTATTAAAATATACATTGTGATAGGTCAATTGACACTCCGCTTCGGTCCACACATGTCTATTGAAACAATCATTTATTTGCGTGAATAAGATATAAAAAGTTAATAATTAAATTATAAATTTAATTAAGAACTTACTATACCTTCATATTGGCGTCATCATATTTAAAAAAAAAATATTACGGATGTAGGAGAGTAAGAGCATTCAAAATCTAAAGAAAAAACTTAGTTAAAATAATTTAGTAATACGTAATTAATAAAAAATACTAAATCATATTGCCTATAGCTTAATCTAAAAATTCAAGTACACTGTAAAAACATTTATCTATCAAAAAAATCATTAAAATATGTCCAAATTTGAAAAACGGTCGAGTCCATAGAGTTTGAAATCTTATTAAACATTTTTATGCACATTATATGACTATTGTTGGATGTTCATATAACGTTTGTTCGAGGAGTACAGTAACTGGTAGGTACTTGAACGCACCCTATATTAAGTTTATTGTTGGACACCAACACCTAGGGTGCAAAAGTTAACCTTTATATGTACCTCGCTCGAGACACGCAATAAAAACCCTCACGGAAACGGAATTACAGGTTACTTCGAACCCTTTTTCCGAAAAGATTTCATGTTCGTGAGCGGTGTCTATAGCCGTTTGTCGACCCGTCATTGACAACGAGATTATTTTACTTTGGCACGCGGCATGACGGCGCTCGGATGACGGACGTGCTGTGGTTAGGATAATGACTACAGTAAAAATAAATAAATTTTCAGTAATCAGGAATAGTAGGTCGTAATGAGATCTGAATAAATGTGTTACTCCACAATTTAACGTCTATAAGAATTTATAATCATCAAAACAAATACTAAAAGTAATGATTTGAGGATCGACGAGTTATGACGTCACGCCTCAGTATTCCATACTATTTAAATTTTCTTTATAGTGTGTCGTTTTGATATTTCATAAGATATTGTTTTGATTCGAACGTCATCATCCCCATTCTATGTATTGCTGCTTCGGCAACTCATTTCGTTTTTCGTTGACGATCCGGTGACGGTGGCGGTGAACACACGGCCTTAGTGTGCGTTGTACTCTTGTGGTAGAATGAAACACTTCATGTCTAATAATGTGTTATCTTTAATCATGTTTTTGTTTGCAGTGAGGGCTGGGAGAAACTAGGTCTTTATGAATACTACAAAGCTAAGAATTCTGCAAGAAAAATTAAAGAAGAAGCTATATCACAAGGGTTCAGAGAGAAATCCAGATCCCCAAGCCCTATACCAAAAGACTTACAAAAACAACCCACCCCACCAGGCAGAAGATACAGGTTTATAATTTTATGTTTTTTTTTTTACAAAGGATAGCTATCACGGCAAACTACCGCCCCGTACTTTTTTGTCCGTGACTTTCCAATGTTTTAATAGTTACCCGGGACGGAGACAAAACCGACAAATTAAAGATCATGAAAGTCGGCCTACCCGTTGTTGAGTTATAAATAGCGTAACTAACCCGACTGTCTTTTATAGACTAGCTATCCCGGCGAACTTTTTTTTGTGAATTTTCCGAAGTTTTTTGGGAATATAAACCATTTTCGAATCAAAATCAGTCCAGCTGTTCGGGAGAAGTTAAGTCACATACACACCCACAGAAGAATTATATATATAAAGTATGACAATAGTTATAAATGATGTTTGCTTGCTATTTTGGAATCATAATACAATTTGTCTTCTTGCCAATTATGTGCATGGTAGCCAATCTCCTCAGAGTAGGCAATTATGTGTTACTTAATATAGTGCAAAATCCTCACTCTTATAGTCCAATGGAACGGATATTCGAAATGACTGGAGAGTGTGTTGCTAATGCACTCCAAGGCATGCATACAAAATGTCATACCCTACATTTTTTTTTATTAAACTAGCTCCCATCTTGGGACTGTTAGTGCTAATATTGCTTAACCTAGCTGATCCCTCTATCTGCTGGGTGTTGTTATAATTTTTTTTTTTTAAAGACGATTTGCAGCTGTGCCACGGGGGCTTTACAAACATACAAATCACGGACACAAAGTACACCCAGACTCGGAACAACAATTTGTGGATCACACAAAGTGGTGTCCCGTGTGGGAATCAAACCAACGACCTCTTGCGTAGCAGTCGGACACACTCCCATCGCTCCACAAAGGCAGCCGAATTGTTATTATGACAGTCAAATACTCAATTTTTATCATATCTTACCAATTTATAAGCATTTCATTATTATTATTCCATCAGATCAAAAAGTAAAACACCAGAGAAACCTTCGCCTGCAAGATCACGGTCCAGATCAGCTTCGCCGAGGCGAAAGTCCACCTCATCAACGTCATGGCGTCGAGAACGAGATAGGGAAAGTCGCGAGAGTAATTATTTTATTTTTATATTTATGGTTTCCTAATCTATGTCGGTTACAGCGGCCTATCTCATAAGAGTCAAGCCAACTACAGGAGATATTATAATGCACAAGTATATGTGCAGACAAGTGCGCTCTCTATTCCCTCACTCGTAAGAGTCCTATGGAAAATACGACACGACCGGAAAGAGATTAGGCGCAGGACCGATGGCTTAACATACTCTTCGAACCATGGAGGGGTTTAACACATTTCGAAATCTGTCACCCATCTATTTACCGTCAGTGACAATGTTGCTTAGCCTCGCAGATATGTCTACTAAATCAGGGATCCCTCATTTTGTTACATCAAAACTGAAGCTGGTTTTATAGTCACGCTGATCGTCTGCTCTGAGGCTCACTATGTATGAGGAGCAGACGCACGTCGGCGCTGATCGGTCAGGGTCACTCAGAAATGTTACAATTAATTACTACAGCGTCGGTTAGTTAGCGCCGACGATCAGCTTGATAAGACCAACATACAGGTATCTGTGGAAAATTTAATGTAATGTCATCAAGCTCTTGGTTTTGACCGTATTGCGTGACTAAATCATCATGATAAAAATCCTATTTCCCGCCCCAGCTTTTACAATATATCCATAGGATAAACCTTACCTACCGTATTGTCCACGAAAGTGTAACAAACAAACTCAAATTCGCTTTTATATTACCTTTTTAATCCCCAAGGGCGGCTACCGATGGAGTATAGCACATCCCCACTTAACATAATATACTCGTAGGGGAGGTACCCTAAAAAAAAATGTTTTTCAAGATTTTATTCTATCACTTTGTACAGTCTTCTAGCACTAACAGTCTCTGAGCCAAGCTGCGGACGGACGGACATGCCGAAACTATAAGAGTTCTGTTCTGCCATTTTACCTAAAAAAAAACATTCCAGAACAAAATCTTAATAACTAACAAATTCGGGATTTCCGAAGGAATGTCCATACATATGTGTCAGTTCATTCACCCTATTAGAGTGATCTACCTACTCCGATCACTGATTGTAACAAAAATTCCGCAGGTCGTCGACGTTCCAGATCAAGATCAAAATCACGGTCGCGCAGTAAATCTAGGGAGCGCGACCGACACCGGGAGTCGCCGAGGTCACGTCGCGTCGAACGTTCTAGATCACCCACACCGCCTAGCTTTCTGTTAGTATGAGTGGCAACTTATGACGACCTCTTTAGATAACGTTGATCACCATATTCATAACTAGCTGTCCCGCGCAACTTCGTCTGCGTAAATTTTCCCCGTTTTTGCAACATTTCTCATTGCTGCTCCGCTCATGTCGTAGCGTGATGTTATATAGCCTATAGCCTTCCTCAATAAAGGGCTATGCAACAGTGAAATAATTTTTCAATTCGGATCAGTAGTTTCTGAGATTACCGCGTTCAAACAAACAAACAAAACTCTTTAGCTTTATAATATTAGTTTAGATTGATAACTAATAAATATCAATTAGCTATGAAGAATATGGCTATAGTGTATACTGTAGCCACAGATTACAAATGACTACATAAATTCTAGTTTCACCCGTAAATAAATAATTGTGATTCTGATGCTTCGTAATTAGGTCTTGTTGAAATTTTAATGACTCTAAAATGGGCCATAAGTAATCTTATCCCTGTGCCAAATTTCATCCAGATCCAGTCAGCCATTTTGATGAGATTGAGTAACAAACATCTATCCATCCAAAATTTCACAGTACGGCTCAAAAATCACTTTGTATTTTTTACAGTGGAGGAGCATACCCCAGTACATCAACATCAGGTTTGGATTCAAGCAACAAGGGTCACCAATTATTACAGAAGATGGGATGGCAGGCTGGTGGGTTAGGCGCCTCCGGGCAGGGTATTGCTGAACCAATCAGTGGAGGAATTGTCAGAGATAGACAGGATCAGTATAAAGGTGAATAAAATTCCATAATGTAAAATGAAAATAAATATATATTGGGCTTTATTACAATTATTTTAGTAAATGCGAAACTTGTACTTATTATACCTACACAATTCGACATAGGAATAAACACGTTTATGCTTAGTAAGTTTATCTTATAGATTTAAATCATTTCAGCCTTATAGTCTGCTTATGACGGCACGGTTATTGAAACCCGGTCGAAACATGGAGCAATCTATAAAAGGGCTTCTAAACGGGCCATGTTTTACATGCAATTTGTGACTGCAGTATTAGCAACTAAGTCTCCGCCATCATAAAAATATTTTATAGCAACTGCTGGCCGAGCTATATATGGCTGGGCATTGTGTAAGTCTGCAAAAGTGCAAAGCGCCGAATACAGCAATAAATCACGACTTCACTCACAGCAAACTTTAATAAAACTGGCCTATATTGCAGTAAAATCAATCGCTTAGCGATCGTTCGGCAACCTTTCAAAACATTATCTCTTATAGTAGGAGTAGAAATACCAAACTGGTTTATTATTGTTTATCTTTGGTTGGGGCATTGCTATAATGTTGCTTAGTCTGGCTAGTTCTGCCTGCAATGTTGCTGGCCACTGTATTGCAGAAAGATATTGCTCATTTAGAAGTCCCTTAAGGCAATTACTTCTAGCATTAATGCATCTACTCTGAATGTGAATGTCATTTAATGCATAAGTTTAAAAGTTATACTTCTTATTTTTCTTGTTTCTCAGCGCAAATTACATGTTGATATTTTTTTTGTGATAGGCATTGGCGTAAACTTGAATGATCCATATGAAAACTTCAGAAAGAACAAAGGAGCTGCATTTATAACGAGAATGAAGGAGAGAGCTCTTGAACGTTCATCGTGATTTCTGTTTCAACTCATAATATTATGTAAATGTGTATGTATGTTGCAGTTGTATGGATGGGGCATGATTTATTTTATCTAAATCATCTTGAATAAAGTTATATGAATTTTATATTGTTTTGTTTACATACACTTTAACCTAGAAGGATAGAATAGAGGTTTAGTAGCATAGTCCGCATAGATGGTTCAATTCTTGACATATGGAAGTCTAGGGTTTGATTCCTGGGTAGACTTCAATTTTTCTTTTTGTTTCAAAAACAATTACTGTATTAACCTATTAGTAAAGCCGAAATTCACTGTGAAATGTTTACCGACATTGTTGCCTAGCAACACCTGCGAAAAGTGTCAAAGTTAGGATTGTCAATTTGTTTAAAGTAGAAAATTGCTATATTATCTATTTTGGGCAAGGTTTTTATGATAATTATGTTCCGTAGTTGCTATCTTCAACATAAACAGTTGGTAATTTTAAATCATAACACGGAATAGCAAATATCGTTGTTATTTATTTTAATTACTTAACGAATATTTCAATGACGTGACAACCCTAAAATTTGGATTGTTTGTAAACATTGAGTCAGTAAAAAAAAAAAAAAACTTAATCATTTCACATCATGCGCGGCTTTAGTATAGTTGGAGCCGAAACTCTGGACATTTACCCCAAAGATACTAATACGGAAAATTTACCCCCTCGGGAGATAACATAGTTTTTCATTGGGGGTAATAAAGTTGGTATAACCCCACTTCGCTATCATTGAACGTCGGGCGAGCTGTTCTATACAGGGAATGGAATGGTTATGGGTAGTCAAAATGGGCAATGAGATCAAAAATGTAAGAATCACTGTCCTATGGTGATAATCAGTATAAAACCATTTGTAAGTAGTAAGTAAATAAGACATGATTTAGTACATTAGAGTGTATTAAAGCTTATTAGTATAGTAAAGGCGGTGAAATAAGATTCATAAGTACATCTAGCTGACCCACAGTTCAACAAACATTCATTCATACATATACATGAGAATATGGAGATCTCAATGTGCGCAGTCTCAGTTGGCATTCAACTGATATCTCTATATGTATGTGTACAGACATATCTGTTTATAATTGTTGCAGGAAGCCAATCTTCTGTACTATGTATTTTGTGGCAGTTTTAATCTTTATCTATAGTTCAAAATCATCTTCATAATTATCTTTAAATTCAGCAAGTCTCTCTAAACACTCACTGTACTCCGAAGCTTCTAGACCTTCCTCTTTGTATTTGTGTAGTTTAGAAAATTTTACCCTACTAACTTCCCTGTGCAATTTTTCAATCATATCAGATAAGAAAGTGCCGTTATGATATCCACCAATAACTGCACAGTTTTCAACTTTATCTTCTCTGTTATCATTCTTTACAAATCCATATTTATTGAGATCACTGGAGAACATCTTTGGGAATGGTGTTTTCACTTCCAAAGGCTTTTGACATATTGTTACATTAGTAGCTGAAAGAAAATTATTTGCTTGGAAGTATAACTCGAACATTTCTTTTACATTACTACATCTGTATGCAGGCAAATTCATTTGTTCTTTGGCTTCTTTCATAGGAGCTTTCAGGTGACTCTCTGGTATTCCTCTCACTGTTATCAACTGGAATATTTTATCTGTAGCAATCTTACAACTAGGCGTGATACATGTGTAAATGGGCTTTGTCATGTTATTCAAGTATTCTATTAGATATTGTGATTCATTTAATGCTAATGGAATGCCAAAAGAAGCTGCAGCCATCTTCCTTCCATAACCTGTTAAATCCGCACAAATGTCTGACAAAGTATGAATATTATTTTTCTGTCTATATTTCTGGCTCAATGTATCCATTGCGGAGGCCAATATTGCTGAACTGTGGTAATACAAATTTGGATTATAATTAAGATATTCAAAGTTTCTTGGTGTGCCTGGTTTCCGCCATCCTTTTTCTCCAGTGCAGAGAGGCACCAGTAATGTTACATGATCAGTCAATTCTTGTATAGAAAGTGCTGTGTTCACTAATCTGATAGAATCTTTTATATTGGCTTTATCTCTTTCCTCTTGTGTACTTGGGTTATAATCGGAAAAGTGAGAGGCAATCATAGGATGTGCCAGTATGGGTTTTGTGTATTCGTCTGCGAGATACTCAATGCAACCAGTAGCGAGACCTGCAAATCCATCTGTGCAGTCAAAGTTGACATGGAATCCTTGCATACTGTCACATTCCTCTACATACTTTCTTATGTTATCGCTAAATGTATCACCAAATTCTCCTTTCCATAATCCTTTACCTGTAATGTTGATTTCAAAACATTCCTGAAACAAAATACTTATTAAACATTGTTACATTCTACTTATTTAAACTCTCATTCTGTTTTTAAGTCCACAAATAGTTTCATGCTCAAAATCAAGTTACAGTTTGAAAACAATAGAATACAAATTTATGCATGCTTAATCATTTGTATCAACAAGAAACTTACCATATCATTCTGATGATCATACTCTTTTACTATGTTTACTGATCTGGGATGAAGTCTAGAGTACATGTAATCTGTCCAAGTATTTACATCATTTTCCAAGTTATATTCCTTTGTTTCTACAACTGATGGAGCTTGACCATCGATGTCAGCTAAATATTCATTCTTATCTGGAACTGGTTGTTCAATTTTTTCAATACCATCCCAAAACAATTCGTTTACTTCTACCTGTTCTGGCAAACCGCCGCTTTCAGGTAAAGTCTTCAAAGACCCTTTTAAGTCGGCCAAAATTAGACGTGGGGTATAAGTAACTTCCCCATTTGTTGTTCGTCCCTCTCGATACAATATATCATGGTTAACTTCTGTAGATACAGCACCTGTATAATCAAAACTTAATTCTTGTAAGTTCCAGAAGTGCGCACCAACATAGTTTGAATAATGTCCGAATTGTAACGTTAGTATTTCACGTGTAGACATTTTAATTGAATATTATCCTATATAAATGTCATAAAGATTTGTAAAATAAATGATTGCGGTGCAATTATTTAGTGTACTAAAACTAACTCAAGTCGCACCAATAATAACAAACATTTTTTTAGGTTATAATATGACAGGAGAATGTGTCATTCACCAAAATGTCAATTGTTGGTTTTTTTAATTATCTTTGGTATATCTTTATTTTTTGGCAATATAGCCTGAAAAAGGCTAATTTCTGCCAGGATCAAGTATTAAATGCAACAATTGTATTTTTACATGATAAACGCCGAGCTGTAAAAATAAAGACAGGTTAGTCTGCCACCATTTTTACAACTCGCCTTTGTCTTTGGCATTGCAATTATTGCAAATATTGATTAAAGTACCAGGTATTTTTTCCGAGAACCGAGCCAAAGGGGAAGCAGTTTTAGCCACTTTTAGTAGCCTTCAGACTCCAGCAATGCCACTTACGTAACACGCCATAAGTAACAGGTAATGAATAACTTTTATAAAAAGCTGAAGAGTTTGTTTGAACGCGGTAATCTCAGGAACTACCGATCCGAATTGAAAAAATATTTTACTATTGGATAGTCCATTTATCGATGAAGGTTATAGGCTATATAACATCACGCTACGTCCAATAGGAGCGGAGCAGCAATGAAATATGTAGCAAAAACGGGAAAAAATTACACATACGAGGTTGCGCAACTTCGTATTCGTATAATAAAATAGGTATTTGTGTGGCGGGATATTCAGGCATATTATTCCCCTGCCCTCCCCTTGGCGGTGGTGGTTGAAGTACCGGTACAAGGTACTAAGAAACTTCAGCTTTTTAATTTGTATAGATAACTCCATAAAAATAATTGTATTACCAACCCATAAAAACCGTAACGTTGTAGTTTCGGATATAGACCGATTAGACGATTAAAAATTAAAAAAAACACATTGCGGAAAGGAATTAATATAGGTTCTTTTAACGTGATAACGTCCTATAAATCAATGACACACTACGCACTCACGAATGTGTCTAAAAAAAAATCACGTTATTGACTGGTTGCTAAGCAACGCGAATGGCGATTGCAGCGACATGCGATAAAATTTCCATAAACCGACTTACAGCCAACTTATTTTTAGGGTTCCGTAGCCAAAATGGCAAAAGCGGAACCCTTATAGTTTCGTCATGTCCTTAGGTCACAGGCATAATTTTACTCAAAGATTACTCAATTTAATATTGATGAAATTAGGTGAAAAGGTGTGTTGTAGTAGTCGCTACTTAGTTTGATTATTTTTTTTTTTTCGGCAAACTTCAACGTGTTTGTTTGTGTCAGCAAGTTTCTACTTTATTTTTGGAAATAATCGCTCCGAAAGTTGCATAAATTGTGTCCCTACCCCCTTAACTTTGTACCGTGTGACCAAAAAATTGGAAAATATTCACAAAGGTACCTAAATGACCTAAAAAGTGGCTTAATACTTTAAACTAAAATTATTTCGGACACGATCCGATATACCGTTATTGAGTTATTGCCGAAAAACTGCGTTTCTCAACAAAAGGGCGTAAGAGCCATGAGCATATGCTCTTCTGCTGATGCAATTATTCAAGGCTGCGGAACCCTACAATGAGTTTTTTATGATATAATTTTATATCTTGACTTTGCATCAGTCCTCTAATATGGTGTACCTATCTATAATATAATGGTGGCTTACCTACATATTAATATACTTACACAGTTTATAAACAAACAAACATTGAAAGCCTCGGCAATTCGAAAAGAATGGCCGCGACTTTTTATTGCCTTGTTCCTTTCGCTGACTTTACCTTGCTTGCGAACAGGCATGTACTATAGTATGTAGACATACATGTAGAATCATGGCTTTTCACAAGTGTAATAGTTAACTTCCTAAGTGAATAAATAATTTTTGATTGATACTTATCTAATATATAAAATTCTCGTGTCACAGTTTTCGATGCCATACTCCTCCGAAACGGCTTGACCGATTTTGATGAAATTTTTTGTGCTTATCCGGTATCTATGAGAATCTGCCAACATCTATTTTTCATACCCCTAAGAGTTTGTTTGTTTGTTTTAATGCGATAATCTCAGGAACTACTGGGCTGCACTGAAAAAATATTTTATTGTTGGATAGCCCATTTATCGAGGAAGGCTATAGGTTATAATATCACACTACGACCAATAGGAGCGGAGCAGCAATGAAAAATGTTGTAAAAAAAAAAGAAAAAAGGGAAAATTTACGCAGACGAAGTTGCGCGGGTCATTGCCCACCCCTAACATTTATAACTATACTATAATATTTTAAAGCTGAAGAGTTTGTTTGTTTGTTTGAACGCTATAATCTCAGGAACTAAAACAGTAACAGTAACAGTAAAAGATTTTTTTAATGAGGACCCCCTCATTAAAAAAATCTTTTACTGTTAGATTGTCCATTTATCGAGGAGGGTTATAGGTATTATAACATCACGATACGACTAATAGGAGTGGAGCAGCAAGGAAAAATGTTGCAAAAACAGAAAATTTACGCAGACGGAGTTGCGCGGATCAGCTAGTATATATATGGATATGCATTTAGAATTATTTAATATGTTTACGAGTATCAGCTGTCTGGTTGCTATAGTAGAGGCTCTCCTCAGTTAGAGATCAGATGGTTTTGTTTTGTGAGTTGTCTGATTTAGGTAAGAGAATCTGTGAAAAACAAAAATGTGAAAATATGCCTAGGTTTAACTAATAACAGAACTGAAATCTAACTGGAAATCAATTTCTTTTGAAATTCTAAAATCAACATGACATATTTAAATTTTTTGTAATAATTTGTTATTTGTGACTAACACAATAGAGCAATTTAGCAACAAAGTTTTTTTAATTACTAACAATGTGCCCGAAATGCTTTGTGTAACGACGGTCGGTGAGTCGCCCTTTTACAATTTGGTTGAAACAGTGCCGCGTGTCTAGATAGACTCCCGTATTGATCGAACTATTTACATACCTATTTATAGTTAGTACGGAATCCTTAATGCGTGAGTTCCACTCGCACTTGACCGGTTTTTTTGTATATCTATACACTCTCGAACTCGAAGTTGTATCAAAATCATATAAAAAAAATAAAAAAAAATTATACAGAAATAGCAATTTTCATAATTTCGTTCATATAAATCGGCAATTTCAATTATCAAACCTACTATTTATTTGCTACTAATCTATACTAATACGATAAAGAGGAAAGATTTGAATGTTTGTTTTTAAAAATTCTTTCACTAATAAAAAGCTACATTATCGAGGAGTAACATGCTATATTTTATTGTCAAAAAAATAGAGATCCCTACGAAAATTACAATAATGTAACTCAAGGTATCTTTTTATACCTTGATTTACATTACTACGATATGAAACACGTGCGAAGCCGGGGCATGCAGCTAGTAAAGTATAAAAAGGAAGGTAATCTTTTGATGTTTCCCTAAACTTATAATTGCTTATTGAAATCGTTTAATCTTTTAAGGCTGATTATGTACCTAATGTTTATACTATATTAGTGGTCGTCCAAATTTTCTCTACTATCTATACACGTAATATGCATGTATTACAGCTGTTGGCAGCTTTACATTACACCAAAGGTTAGGGTTTAGACCTGGGCACAGCATAGTCACAGCAACGCTTTATATTGTGTCCGTGACGTGGGGTAATCTGTGGTGACGTGTATGTTTGTAAAGTCCCCCGCGTCACAGGGCTTGTACCTTACTGCGGGAGTCGTCATTTTACTTTAAAAAAAAACTGCTCATAAACACTAGAGTAACAGCAAATTTTGCATTCGGTGGTGTGCTTGTTTTTTTTTTCAGTTTTTTCAGTCATTAATCTTGTCGGAAGTCTTGTCTTAATACCCCGACTACTTATATCTGCTACCTACACTTATAGAAAGTTTTGTTACGAAAACAACAAAGAAGTCGGTGCGGTCAATGGCTTTGTAAGGTGCACCCGTATGGTTGACGTGACGCTCGTAGAGTATATTTGTTCTGTGGGTTGACGTCTCTGACCACTCAGAATAATGTATAGCAAGAGACGCCAGTGGACCACGGCGGTCAGGGCCATACGCGGATACTATCGGGTTTGGAAGTGACCTGCTCACAAAAGTATCTTTATTATCCATACATTAAAAAATAAGTGTAATAATTAATGTATGGATAATTTACATAAAGAAACTCTCGCTATATCTCACTTCGATATGTAATTATTAAAAAAACTTGAGAGGTGTCAAGGGACATCCGGATGAAACGAAGTTCATATCTTTTTTTTTTTCTTTTTTTTGTTTTTTTTTTATAATCGTCTCGACACCACACTGTTCAATGCGAAATAGAAAGACGAAACGAAAATATAAGAGAGAGAGAGAGTCTCTCTCTTATATTTTCGTTTCGTCTTTCATCAGACAGAGTCATCGTTCGTCATCAGACAGAGAAACATGCGCACGCCGCACGGCTTACAATAGCAAAAAGTGTCGTTACAACTTTTCGTATGTTTTTTTTTCATCTAGCCCCCTTTCACAACGCGCGATAAGGAACTTCGTTCCAATAAAAAAATACTGGTTGCAGTCCGGGAGTACCGGAAGGAGTGAAAACTTGAACATTAACGTTGTGCATTTTTTTATATTTTGGAATGGTTAACGCTATCGTATACAAACATGACAATGACAACGAACGAGTTTTATTTTAAAAAACGACATGACAATTAATCACAAATTAAAAACCAAAACTGAAAAAATTAATACTCTTACATTTTCTTACGTGCCTTTAATTATTTGGGCTTCACACCCTAGTGGCAGTGTGACACTTACAAGGTGGTTAATGGGACCCCTTACAGGGTCGTAAATGTGACTTATATAGGGTCAGTAATGAATGGGACACTTACAGGGTCGGTAGTGGGACACTTACAGGGCCGGTAGTGGGGCACTTACAGGGCCGGTAGTGGGGCACTTACAATACAATTTATGACAAATTATATATATATCGAGACTTAATCGCGTGAATTATTAAAAGGTACGAACCTTTTATTTACCCGTATCGATCGAATTGCACCGATCGTGGTCACGGGTCGACTCTGTTTTCAGGTCATACGGTCATCTATCTGATCCCAAACTAGACAGTTTATTGTTTTGTATAGTACAAAACAATAAACTGTCCAGTTTCTAGGCAACCAAACATCTAATAAACATACTACATATTTTTAAATACGTACTTCAGTCAGGATCACTAATGACTTACAATGTTAGAATACCCACAATGTCCACCAGTATACTTATACCAGATTTACACATAGGTTAAATTTATGTGACCCACAAATTGTTTATGTTAACCTTATCAATCAATCACGTTTAGAGTGAGTACTAGTGACCTTATCGCTAATAAAATTCAATCAATTAATTGAAAATAAGGATTCCAGGAAATAAGGTCGTATGAGGTAAAATAAATACAAGAAATAGGTAGGTACTGAATGAATTTTATTATAAAAATGTTATTAAAAATCGTTCACTTCACTAAGTTTTCTTAAAGTAACGTACAACTAACAACTAAACTAATGGCTATACTTATTCTATAAATGTTTATTACTTGGATGTTGAAATACTGGCAGTGAAAAAATACATTAACTATGTTATTGTACAAAATTAGTACTTATTAACCCTTGGATAGTGACAACTGTCTATTTCGGTTCATATTATCATATTTATTGCTAATTTAGATTAATCACTTGGAACATTGATTTATATTGTAATCGGTTGTTACTGTTACAGGAAGCATAATTAGTATTTCTATACTTCTTGTTTATTATTGTTGAGAATGGCGTCTACAAATAAAATTAATAAACACGATTGATTTATTTTAATTATACATATTATTACGATATCAATTACAGGCAATAGGTACTCAAACACATTCATTCGTTATTTCTAAAAAAAAAAAAAAAATATTTACACAATTGCACTGTTGTGTCTAAGTATACAAAGAGCACCTAATTTAATCGTACATATTGAGGTTCCGTATTATGGTGTTTCAGTTTCAGAATGTAAGTCAAATCACCGAGTATGTGATATATATATATCTTTCTATAACTATTAGGTATAGAGTGTCAAGTATATCATTTTATTAACTTTCACTGTACCATGTAAGTTGGCTACCGTTGTATATTTTACCACTATTTAGCTAGAAATTTAATTAATATTCCTCAAACTCTGCAGTAGATCTACAAAAATATTTTAAATACAATAACTGATTTATTTCGGATATAAAGTAGGTAGTCTCAACAATATGCTTGACGTAGTATCAACCACATTGACTCTACACACACTTTTGCCTATCGTTGTTTAATATTATTATGTATACTAGTACAAACAGCAAAGCAGATAAGTCTACAAACATTAAATATAATTTTATATTTTAATAGCTTGTGATTTATAATTTTATTAACTATTGGAGCCACTCTTGACTAATTTCATATCACAGTATCGTCTAATCTAGGTTGATAATCATACGAGAAATTGCTATATTTTAGTATGTTTTAAAGTACTCAATATAAATACCACTAGGGGCTATTTTTGTCTGTAAATCTATCTGCTCGTAACAAATGTTCCATAAATATTAGAAGGTATTAAGCTGTTTACGACAGGCAAAATATAAAGAAAATAATATTGATTTAATTATTTTTTTAATTCATTACATGAAATTATATGTTTTAGTGTGACACATTCCAAATCCTTAACTAACTTAATTCTAAGCTCACAATCCAATTTAGTACATTCAAGAGATCTAAACACAACCAATACTACAAAGAACTCATTCCATTTTTAATCTTTGCTTTCTTTACCCTATTCAAAGTAATTCTTAATGAATTCATACATGTTCCATCGGCTTCAATTTAACAATTGAAGAAAGACGTCAAATAGCAGTCAAGAGAACATACATTATTCATGAGAGAATGAAAATAACATAATTTCACTACCAAATCTCTGTTCTTTGAATACGTGTCGACGTATCAAAATGTATTACGATTTATGATTCAGTGTTATTCACTTAAATTGCACATCTAATTTTAGCAACAATACAATGTATGGTAGAAGTTGCTACAGTACAACAAAATATATGTAAGATATCTTAACAGGTACAACGTAAAGTTAACTTATAAAGTAACAAAAAGAATGGAGAACATAATATGTAAATCCCTGTTACAGTTAAATAAAAATAGAATTGACCTAAAAACAAAAGATCCTTTCACACACCTACATTGATTACTTATCGACACATTTAGCTGCTATCCGTTAGTAGCAAAATCTAAACGTAAGATATACAAAACTACCTTATTTGTTTAAAGAATGTCTTGAAATTAGGTCAACGTATAATTAGAACCAAATAAACGGCACCATGGCGTCAAGTGTTCTAAAATGTTGCTACCGACAACAAAATTAATGCAAACAAAAAAGTAATAAACAATATTTTTTACAATTATATCAGCGGTGGGAGTTTCACATACCCGCTATTGATTTTGCTGATACACTGAGACATTAGTACATTAACCAAATTAAGCCGAAATTGTTTACTAAGGCGGTTGGCACACTGCCCCCCCTCAGAGCGTAGTGCGGGAATGCGTGTGTTACGTTGCTTGCAAGCAGTGCCGTAACTAAGGCGGTGTCAGCGGTTCGGTGCAGCACAAGGCGCAGTTAGACTATCAATCAGGACCAATACCAAGGGTTAAGTAAGCTCGAACCGGGCGCCTAAAAGGATAGTTACGGCACTACTTGTAAGTACCTCGCTTTGTATAGAAAACACAGTGTAACATACGAAAACGCATCACGGGCGGTGTTGCAGATCACTCGCCTACATGCAGAGAAAGACGCGCCCTCGCACGTTTTATTGTTATTCAGATAGAGATAGAATCTGCACTCCCACAACCACGCGCGCGTTTACATCGTTACGCACCCCGCAGTGTAGTGTGGTTCAGTGTGCCAACCGCTTAAGTGATCTGGTTGTGCTATGCACGGTCAGCACAAAAAAAAGCAACTTTGATTTAGTCGTTACCTTACTATACAGATATTTCAACCTCTTCTTTACGAACGACGCAAAAAGATGTATATTGTTGACATGGAACATCCATGTTACATATATTTCTAAGCCATGTGTCTTTTTGTTGCAGCATGTACGTTCCAAACGGATGAACTAATTTCAATGCAATGTTCTAGCACAGTCTAATATTCCATAGTCGTTCGACGAAGCCGTCTAGATGGGGTACGGACCAGAGAAGCGGTCGCTGAGTCGGGTCCCAGTACTTAGGGCTGCCGTATTATCAGTTGGGCGTTAGTGATTAGATTAAATATTTATAATTTTAATGACACCTTTTTTAATATTGTTGATTTGTCTTAATAAAAATAGCAAATAAATAATTTATTCAAAACACATTGTTTGCTTTCGGTAACCGTAACTTCCGACGCTTCTTGTCGGCATTTATTGCAACTTTAATGGCGTAATCCTACTGTTGGTTTTTCTTTACTACGGTTGTAGTTTAACTGATTAAAGTCAGTTCATACGTTTAGAAGACAATCAGCTTTCCTGATTGAAATTGTAAGACCTTTCGTGAACACATTAGCATCCTTTTTGAAACAGTTTTTTTTCTTGTGGGTCTTTTCTGTATAATGTGTCAGAGTAACAGCAACACATATTTGTACTGATGGTAAACGAATCGTTTTAGAAAATTGTAGAATTCAGTGTTACTTCGATAATTATTATCATTGAAGCATAATTGCTTCAGCGTTCAGTTTATTCCTTAACAAATAAAACTATTTAACTGTGTAAGATATGTAACAAGTGTTCAGTTTTCGTAAAAAAACATGTAAATACACTTATCTGGTACAGACTATCACGATCGAATTTGATACAATTTAAACATTCAGCACAATTCACAGCTAATTAATACAATAATTCGAATTATTTAACGTAATCTAAGTTACCTATTTAATGGAACAATATGAGAGACTACACTATGTACTACGTTGATAGTTGATACCAACATTATGATCACAATTTTCTAGAATACAAGTCTTTTGTTGTGTAGGAATACCTTTTAAATTAATGCCACCCTGTTGACAAGTGGAGTTTTTCTTCTACTTGTGTGTGTTTGCGTGGTCACTGGTTGGTAGATAAAGCTGGTTTTTGCTCGTTTTGTCGGATGAACTGTAAAATAAGCGAATATTTTGTTAGTTAGTTATATTACAAGTATTTCCCTATGCTATATTTACTGAAACTTTAAATTATATGTAACAAAATAATGCAATTACTTACTGGTATAATTTTCGGTCATAGACAAGTCCAATTTCACAGGTTTTGTAACATCTATGTCGATTTCTTCATAAGACTGGTCTAGTACCTAGAAAAGAAAGAGATCACAATCAGTTACCTTTACAAATAAAAATAGGAATAATGAACAAACTAAGCAATGTTAGTTCGTTGTAGTAGTTTAGAAATAACAAACGGCAGTATGAAATGCCCAACAGAAACACTTTCATATTATGTTCACAATTCATCAGATACTTACTTCAATATCGCTGACTTCCTCGCCAGATTCAGCATCAGTTATATAGGAGGTGAGTGACGAAGGCCCAGTGGCTAGCAATCGGTAAGTACCGCCGACCATACCCGTTCCTTCCACTACCTCTTCCACCTCTAATTCTTGGTCTGACACCTCCTATGAAAAACATTTTTGTCAATGTAATTCTAGATATCTTGTAGGTCAAAGTCTAAGTACTAATGCAACGCTTATGAACGTCAGACAAAATTTGGAATGGAATTATTCTTAATTGAATGCCAAGTTGGCAAGAGTAAAGCCGTGAGGAAAATACTTGGCAATAAAAACTCATGGCCATATTGTATATATACAGTTATGCCAGTAAGGTGCTGTAACCATTACCCTATGAAACTCACAAAAGCAATAACCACAGTATGTAAAGTATGTTTAATCAAGTTTTAAATGAATGTGATGTAAGTGAACATAAAATTATCAGCTATAAAGCGTATAAGCTCTATTATAAGGGCTCAGTATTTTTATTGATGAATGTAGTCTTTCGAATTTTTGGAGACAGGATGCCATATGATATTTTACTTAACCAATTTTGAGAAGTGGCAATGAAGCACTGCTAAGTCGAGGCCATTACCACAAATCACACAGGAGCAAAACATCGGAAATACAGAAGAATTCCTTTGTACGTACTTAAAGATAGATACCGTTCACGGATACGGAATCTCGGTACAGTTTGAAATTTGCCCACCAATGAAAGCCGGGTGAAAGCGCGGGTAAATTATAAAGCTAATAGTTTATATAGTATTAGACATTAAACATAAAACACTTATTTTACACTAGCTGTCCCGCGCAACTTCGTCTGCGTACATTTTCCCCGTTTTTGCAACATTTCTCATTACTGCTTCGCTCATAGGACCAATAGTGGTCGTAGCGTGATATTATATAGCCTATAGTCTTCCTTGATAAATAGGCTATCCAACAGTAAAATATTTTTTCAATTCGGATCAGTATTTCCTGAGATTACCGCGTTCAAACAATCAAACAAACAAACTCTTCAGGTTTTTAATATAAGTATAGATTAGTTAAAATTTTTTTTCTTTATCTAACTCACCTGTTCTATAATAGCCTCTTCTTCTTCAACTTCTTCTTTGACTTCGGGGTCTATTTCAACGTCCGCGTCTAGTTCTGCATCAGCGTCGCCGTCGGCGTCATCATCTCCATCCGCATCACCGCTTACCCCACTGTACTTCATTTCACCACGTTCTAGAGCCTCTAAATTCTCTGTAAAATGATATAAATTGTAAATATACTGGTTACATATAATTATTTTTTACATCACAATAGTTCGATAAATTTGTATGAAAGTATACCTGGATAAACCATTGCCTTTTTGATTGCTTGTGGATCTTTTCGTGACCATTTTTGTACTTCTTCGTCCATTTTTTCTATTTTAGCTGGATTCATGGCCCATAAGCATCCTATAAAAATAAGGCATTCAGGGGTTATTATTCCTGATAGATTTAAAAGAATTTATCAATTTTAAGGCGAGATAATAGTTAAGTACCTTTTCTTTGACTTCCATTTGTTGAGGGCTTTTCAATTTTTTCAAAACATTTGTTTAAACTAAGATTATGTCTGACCGAATTCTTCCAGCCATTGGGCGCAGTTTTGAAATAAGGGAAATGTTGACTGTAACAAAGATACATTCGTCATTAATTGAATAACACAACGATGTAAACGACATAATGGATTTTATAAGAGTTTTGTTGTGTTAAAATGAATTATTGTAATTTAACTTACCACATGAAATTATAAATTTCCGAAACAGGTAAGCTGCCCGTTCTTGAATTTTTTAAAGCCATTGCTATTAAACACGAATAAGAGTATGCGGGCTTAGGGAATTCTCCGGCATTATTTTTGCTAGACGTATTTACATATTTAGCTTGGCTATTTTCTACTGTAAATGATCCATTTACTGAAGTTTTAATAATATGCCTATTATTATTTAACGATGAATTATCGATTAATATTGCCGCCTGGTTTTTGTTTCCATTAGCTAAAATTGTTCTAGAGTGGCTGATTTGTTGCGCATCCAATATGTGTATGTTCCCAGATATTATCGTTTTTGTTCCTAGTGCTTGTGTAACTTTTTGGTTAGTATTCAAGATGGAACAATTTTTATTATTTACTTTGATTAATTCAGATTGGCTTTTAATTCGCACGGTGGTTGGTGTTGCTATATTAGATACTTTAGACTTGTCTAAATCTTTCAATAAATCCTTAACAACATTTTTCTCATGTTTTCTAACATAAATAACCATCTGTGTGGCTTCCTCTAGATCTGATTTTTTTTTCACTACAGGTTCTTCAGGTTCTTGTACTTTCGACACCTTAATTGCATTAGGAGAAAACGTTAAGTGACTTTTTTCTTCTTTGGGACTTGGCAGTGATATGCTATTACTTAAATCATCGTCTGCGGCCGCGGAAGTTAATAGTAAATTTGAAGCTTCTTCTTTTACAATGCTCTTGACGGGAGTTTCAACAAATGAAGATGGCATAACAGAATTTGGATTAACCATTACTGCGTTCGCTTCAGAACCATACAAATCTAGGTTATGTACGAAGCTAGAACTATTATTTAGCCACGTTGCAGAATTATCGGTGTCCATATCTAATAAAGGAGGTAAATCTGAAAAATGAGTTCCTAAAGAGTCCTGTAAATAAAAAAGCTTGGATTAAACACGATCCAACAACAGCAAAATGAGTAATACGCAAATAGACGCACATATTTTTACATGTAAATAATTTATCTACACTCACTTGAAAATCTGTCATACTGCTAAGATCTGTTGCGATTTCATTTTTGATGTCCATATCCAGCATATCCTGGAGCGAATCGGTGATGTATAAATCCATGTCTGAGCACCACTGAAATAAAAATATGTTTTCGTTACCTACTACTCTTTATCACAATGCAATGGTGTAAATATCTCGTACCTACTAACTAAATTAAAGAACTACCTACATGTTTTAGATTTCTAACATAGCCATAGGTACCATACTTACGAATAAATTGGCGCGAAACTAGAAAATAGACATGCATACATTTTTTCTTTCGCGCCAATTTCTTGATAAAAATAAGTTTGTCTTTGTATATTTACCGAGCTCGACTGAGCTAAGAGAGTGGGACGAGAGGGGCGGTACAATGAAACCACTACGTGTAGTACAGAAACCTGTTTTTGTCTAAAGGTATGCGCTACCCCAACAGCGAGCGAAGGAGTACAACTGTGTCGTGTTTACACTCAATGAAACCAAGTTTTATAAAATATAATTTGCTGCTTTTATGTCTTACTTCAACTTTTCTCTTATTTCTCAGATTCTTCCAATGATTTACTAATTAGCGCCATCTATAATCTGCGTCGAATATATTTTTAGACAAACCATAACATTGTTTTTTTTATGAAGACCTACATCAACCTACGATCGGTTACACGAGGGCTCGCAACAGCCCAGGCAGAGTCGTTTACAAGTGATGTGTATAAAAAACTTCTAACGAACGGAACCATTCGGAAGGCTTCCAACATTCGGGACGATAGTTTTTGTACGTACTTTTACTTGTGTCTATAAATAAACTCGTTCTCCTTGATCCATTAAATTGAATATTTACTTGGACCGTTTAACAGTAACGCCTAAATTTACTTTCATCTGCATGATTTATGAATTAAATATACACGTACCCATACGAAATCAGTGCACACCTATATTTTGTGAATGTAGCCAGTATGCTCTCTAAGAACTGACAACACAGTAGGTAGGCCTTGGATACAAACAAGTCTTACTACTTTGGTCTAAATCTGTTAAACCTAAAGCAAGTAGGTAGGCAAACTGATTTCGAATAAGACTGTAGGTACTAATATAGCTAAATGTTTTTCGAACTTTGTGACATTCAACTTAAAATAGAGTGTTTATTATTTTTTCTTTTAGTACATAAATGTGATAATGCCCCGGGTACTGTCATACATTAGTTGTCTTATTATCTAAAAGGTAAAATAAAAACCGTTTATCGTTAAAAACTGTTGCATGTTATTCACGTTAGATAAGTACCTAGTTCGTAATTAAATAGGATGATTTAGGTGTTCGTTCCAAAAGGACCTTCGTAGGTACGAGTAAACATATAAATATGTACATATGTAACTTTGTTTTGTTCTCATTCAATATTAACGTAAGTTTGTAATACCTACCTAAATCCAATACGACCGAGTGCAGTGACAGATAAGCGGGCATACCGTATCAACAAAAACATACAGATCTTATTTATTAAATATTCGTTTTCAGTTTGTTAAAAGTTATCTGTATATTTAGGTACCAATTTAAAATCAATAATACTTGAATATATTTGAAATTGCCAGTTACTTCCTAAACGAATAAATGGCGAAATTTTGCCGCCTAATCGGGATAACGGGGTCGAAATTGGGGACACCTTACTTCACTCGAGGCGCGGGAAAGAGAAGGCTAAAGGTAGGGTGAGGAAAAGAGATAGCTGTATAATATGGAAGAGGGGTGAATCAACCCCTAATGATATTGCAGCCATGCCGCCGCGCCGCTCCCTTTTGCCTTTACGAAAGCATTTGCATCGAGGTTGTTGGAAAATAAATTCCGGCTCAATATTATTAATAAAATGTTGTTTTTATATATGGCCAAACGTTAAAAAACTTGATCATGAGATTCCATTCAAGAAGGGATGTAGGTATGCAAAATATAATTGTCCAAAATGTCCATAATAACTACGTCCGTCGCGTCGTGACATAAAGGACCATGAACTCAGACTAATATTTCTCGAGTTCATCTCGCGAACGTGCCGTATGGACTAGACGATAATAAAGATATTTTTGACATGTCTTTACTTTGGTATTGTGTAATAGTGTACATATTAAGCTAAGACGACTTTTTATAACCGGCACGTTGCATTGAGTCAAGCGAGACCAACATCAAATTAATCACGTAGCTACCTACCTACCTGTTGGTCTGTCTACTACCTATTTCCTATGTCTAACACGGTTGATAGTTATATAAACCGTGTGTTGTTTTACACACAAATCATTTTATGGTAATTTTAGCTTGTGTGGGTATGTTATGGTAACGATGCTATCACTATCCATACAACTATCTCTCACTCTAATAATCCGTAAAAAATCTAGTCATCTCATTTCTTTATTGATTATTCCTTGTACCCATTTATAAGTTTATAATTTTATGGTTTAGTTTAGCAGTTCAGTTAAAAAAACCAATTGTCATTTATTTATTAAGTATTTTAATAGTATTGTTCCTTCTGCCCACATCTAGTTCAGCCGTGGGAACGCAGGTATAAAAAGACTACGTACATTCACATTTTTACTAACTAACCAACATGGATCGGTGTATATTGATCTTTCTGATTCTAAATAGGTAACGTTTTTAAATACGAAAAATTGTACAAGTAAGCTAGTATGTATCTTGTTACGATCAAGCCGTCAGCCCCTACAAGTTTCAGCGGTGTGGTTGGTTGGATGGCGTTTATAGTGGGGAGCTGTGGAGGCGCCGTAAGGGGCCCCGCCGGCCGCCGTCGTCGTGTCCTCGAACCTGACCGCGCGCGCTCGCCTTGAACTCATCGTGGTCGGCTCTTGCGCCGCCGATGGTCGACGTTCGTATGTGAGCCGCGAAAATACGTCTTGGAAAAGTATTTCCTAAAGTCTGTGCCAGACTATATGGCTAATGCAATTGAAATACTACTATGATCAATTAGGTATTAGTCAAACTATTATTACAATTGTTTGGTTAGAACATTATTTGGCGCGAAAAATAAGCAATGGTTTTATACTGCGCGCGCAGTTGGGAGTTCACGTAATACATGTCTGGGTGGGGTTGTGTATTGATTGCAGGCGCGTAGCTCTCCCCTCGCCTACTCTGCTTTCTCAAACTTCCTTGTTTTGGACGTAGGAAGGGAAACTGAAATATTTTTATATTTACTTTAAAGTTAACGATGTATTTCTAAGTCTAGACCGGAAACAGCAATAGTTGTAAAAAATGACTTGCGACAAGCCACGAGGCATCTTGTATGCCTTTGTTTCGTAAAAATACGAATAAATTGATATAATAATTGAGCATTTTCTTATGTCGAAAATACCTACAAAGTTTGCAATACGTGATGCGGTAGGAAGACAGATGGCGTAGAAGGTCAACGACCTCACTGTAAATTATTGACTCGACGATCTATGAATAGGAATCTGAGTAGTTAACTACATTATTTCACATTTTCTTATGAATTTGGAAGGTATGAGTGGACGATAAAAAAAAATGGTAGGCAACTTAAAGTCTTTAGTTACGAGATTTGGCAGGTAGGTACTTCCTGTGCCTGTACCTTTACTAGGTATCTACCTACCTACCTATTTTAAAATGAGGTTTTCATTATGGTAAAAAAAATAATTCAGGTTTTTGTCGTTTCCGCCAATAGCTCAGTATCTACCTAAGTTAACTACAGATTTACGAAAATGTTATCAGGATAATTAATTAATGAAATGATTGTGCTTTTTTATTTCGGTTATATATAAACTAAGTGAGTAGGTAGTTAGGTACATTATTGGTCTGCATATTATGCTGTAATACCATATTTAAAACAAAATATTGATCTTTGTACCAAAAATGACTTTCTAAAGCACATTTTGTCCATGTTGATACTAGAAACGTTAGGTATCTATACTACATTGATAAACTCGTTGCATTGATAGTTTGCAGTCAAACGTCACCACCCGGCCCGTCTCGCCGAGTGCACTACGATACGCACACATTCACACAATGCAATACCACACAGCGTTCGTGCATTCACCACTACAACAGCAGGCACGTTGCACTCATTGTTGTTCGTTTTGAAATTCTCGCTCGCTCAAAACCGGCCGTGGGAACAAATCGGTTCGTGGATTTCTGTACCCATTATACGACAAAAAATGTTTTATTCTTAGTTGATTTATTGATATAGGTAGGTAGACTGTATAGGTACTACCTGTTATAATAATCTAACAGGAAAAAAGGGTTCTTGCTAAAATATTTTACATGTATCTATTACTTACGGCCGGTCTCAATAATCTAACTATCGATGGATTTGGCTACTAGAGGTAGAATTTTGACATATTTTGTATGGAGCTTATGTCAAATATATAGTTCTAGTAGCCAAATCCGTCGATAGTTAGATTATTGAGACCGGCCGTTAGATACCAACCTACTTATCTACATAATATATATTATTTCTTACTTTATTGTTAAAACAATAGGTTCCAGGTTCTTACATGTCATGTTAAAGTTCTTAACATATCCCATAATTTTTCCATAAAATGTAGTCACCCTAAATAGTTCCGAAATGTCTCGCTAGTAGGTACCTAGTACTACATTATTTACAACTGTACGTCCGTTTGTAAACTTCATTGAAGACTAATTGCCGCGGTTTTTAATGATAACGATGCCTGGTCTACATCAGGTGTATAGCTAATGTACTATGTGGTCTACATCAGGTGTATAGATAATGTACCTATTTAAAAAAGCGGTTTTTAAAACAAAGAATGCAAGTCCCAATGATACAATTATTATGATTATTAGCTGATGTAGTTGAAAAATTGAAACAGTATTTTTGAAATACAAAAGAATAATAATAATAACGTTGTTGCTATCCTTATCAATAACACGTTGCAGGATTGTGTAAGAAAGGGATGGAAAGTATATGAAATATTTAAACGTCCGTTATCCCTAGGAGGATCAGAGTGAGATAGTTTTAAAATGTAGCCATGAATGAGATTGTAAAAATGATTTCTAAGTAGAACATAATTATTTTGCTAAGTTATGCTCGTATACCTACATTACCTAATCAATTAGGTATTAACTCTTGTGCGCGGTACTATACTTATAAGAAATACCTAGGTGTAACGATTTCCCGCCACTTTTGATAAGTTGTTAAAAAACTTAATACACAGCACAATATCAAAGAATCATAGAATAACTAAGGTATTTTAGCTTATATATTAGGTTATTTACCACAACTTTATTGATAAATGACATTAAAAAGAGCGGGACATGTTAACTCGTTGGACTTGCCCATCATAAATTCCATGTTTTTATAAGAGAAACAATTAATATATGTTTAGTATTGTAACACCACTTACCGAATATTTATTAGCATAAATATCCTTATGCTCAAGCGAATAATCCTGAATTTCACACATTTACGCTTTTATCGTCATCAAATTGACAGATATACTATACACCACTCACTCCTTATAAAAACCACAATCTGTTTTACTATTCTGTGAAAAGGTACACAAAGAATGGTCTTCTTTGTTATTGGACGATTCAGCCCACGTGACTACTTGCAAATCGTTCCTATTGGTTCGTAGCATAGAGGGCATTGACGTCACTACTCAACCGAACTACTTTATAAACTGTATTCCTTTTTAAAATTTCATGAGCTTAGTTTTTAGTACTATAATTTCATTATAAAATTAATATACTCATTTATGTTAAAATAAATAACTTTTATAATACTTACGACAACACTTACCGGTTACATGGCTCGTCCATTCACAACAACATGGCGGTTTGTTTACACCGGCATGATAAGGCGGGAAGTACTTCTGGCGTGTATGAACATTTTTACTGACGAGTCTCTACATTAAAATAATTATCTCTTTATAAAGAACATTTTTATTGAAGTAAATAATAATATTTCAAGATGTATTAAGATATAACTGAATATTTTAGGCACATGGGCGATACCACTTTTTTTAACACGCCAGCGCAATCTAGTGGTCAGTATTGGTAAGTTTAGTTTATGGCGGGAAAAATAAATAAGTCATGGATTCGCCTCAGTTTATCAAAACGTTTTTTGTTGATACTTTGAAATCAGGCAATGAGGAATGATAAGTGTACTGTAACAATTAACATAAAGCATCAACAATATTATAGATAGCCTTGCATCAACATAGTTCGATCAATCTGAGCAGTCAGTCTATTAATTTCAGACATTCAAAAATATTAGTCGCAAATATTATATTAAAAAAATACAAGTCAACCAATGCTAAAAATTACAATGTTCATAATCAACAAATTAACATCACACACAAATAACAAACAAAAACTAAAACAACACATTTCATATAAGTAGGTCCCTATTTTAGAATAGTATGTGGGCAAATTTTATAGGACCAAGTCAACTATTTAGGTATGTTTTTGCCCACTTCTTACGTCCTGGAAAATAGTGTATCCCGGGGCAGGGGAGGGGGTGGGGGCGGTTACTACTCACACTTTATAGGAACCATTTTTTTTATAAATATTACCCTTAAATTCTACCTGAGCTCACCTGCGCCCCCACTGTACACAAATGTGCGTTGAGTTTTATTTCTTTTTTTCATAATTATGAGCATTATATCAATTTTAACAATATGTTTTCTAATAATAAAGAAACAATACAATCAAATGCAACATTCAAACAGTATGTACAGATACAACATAATTACTCACGACACAAATATAAGGCGGTAGAAAAATGATCAGTTACATTTTAAGAAGTCTAAAATTTTGATAATTTTATGTTTCTGTGTCTTTTATACTTTTCGAATGTTCCCAGTTTCTTTATTCTATTTTTCTGGAGGAGGTCTTTTTTGAAATTTGATGTATCAGTAGATTGTGCGATAAAATGCACTTCCTGAGGTATTACATTAACGCTGAATTTTGTGGTGAAACCATAGTCTGACGTTGACGCAGTTGGTGTAAACGGCAAGACTTTTGGCTTTTTGAATAAAGATTTTTTCGTTTGCTCCTCTACAGAATCATTTAAGTATACACTTTGTTCCAAATAATTAGAAGGTTTATTTCTCCTCTTCTTTGTTTCTTCAACTTGAAATGATGTTGTAGATACTATTTTTGCCTTTGCTACATTCTTCGGTTTATCGTCCAGTTGTTTCAGTACGTTTGCTGGTAAACGTGGGACATGTACGGAATCAAAGGAGTTTTGCTTGACAACCTGTAAAATATGTATATTGATATTATATTGTTGTATTAATTACTTAGAGAAAATTCTGAATATAAATGATCTACAATAAAATAATAAAACTACAGACCTTTGTCAGCATTTTGCCGTCATCATCGTCTCTTTCTTTCCTCTTCTTACGTTTCTTTGTAGAATCTGATAAGAAAAAGGCAAATACATATTTAGGTCCTTCCATCTACCCAAGACAACGTCGACTTGTAGTCATTGATATCTTTATATAACGATTTTGTTGATTTGTAGACACGTTTTATTGTTCGTGAATTGTGAGTTCAATTAGAATGGATATGGAGAGACGGATAAAAAAGAGGATTAAGTGCTTTAATATTGTGTTTCTAAAAAGGCAATGTAAATAAATGGAATTAGAAGAGAGATTCAAATAAAATATTTTAGCATACCATCCTCATTTTCAATTAATTGTGGTTCCTGGGCTTCTTTTGATACATTTTTGTTTTTCTTGTTAGATTTCTTCTTTTGTGACCCTTCTTGTTCTTGCTGAGTTTCAGGAACAGTATCGGAACCTAAACATAGAAAACAGGTAAGATATCAAGTAACAGCTTACATCTATATAAATAATACCGGGCAAGTGAATGTCAGGGCACGATCAATACAGGGTTCCGTAGTCCCTGATCTGAATAATGCGGCTTAAGAAGTGGGTTTTCTGTTATTTTTGTTTCATACTACTAACAACGTTATAATTTTCCGATTTTTTGTACAAATTGTACAACAATTTTGTTACTTTTCATTTGATCAGCTCAGCTGTTACTCGTAAACTTGTAAAGTCTACTTAGCTGTGATAGTTTTCCTATTAATTTCACTATATAAACTAATATCATGTTTTTAAATATCCAACATCAACCATTTAACGGGCAAAGGGGTAGGGGGGGCCTTGACTCTAACAAAAATTTGCATTTTAATGCTCTTTAATATTTCACAAACGAATCCCTAAATCGAAAAATGGTCTCCACAACCCTGAAACGTTTTAAAAGGCTTATCTAATGATACCTCACACGATGGAGTAAATGCGAAAAAAATCACATACCCATTTTAGACTTTGTCAGCGTTAGTAATATGTGCATCCATGCAAAATTATAGCCTTCTAGCACTAAGTCTCTGAGCTAAGGTGCGAACGGACGGACGGACATGGTGAAACTATAACGGTTCCGTTTTTTTTTATTTATAATAAGCTCCATACAAAAATATGTCAAAATTCTACCTCTAGTATCCAAATTCATCGATAGATAGATTATTGAGACCGGCCGTTAGAGATTATGATGGAATACTCACCAAGGGTTTGAGTGGAGTTATCTTTATCATTAATTTTACGTTTTTTCTTTTGATTAGTAGGTATTACGGAATCATTCAAAGTTTGCGGAGTATCCGATGTCTTCGTGTCTTCTAAAATTTATATAAATTATAAGTTTAGGACCATTTAAGTAGTTTAGTGCAAAGATAAATCACAAATACAACAAATACTAATAGTATAGAAACAACCTAATACTACTACTACTACACTTGAGTCTTGCTCAAAAGTATTTCTATCGCTACTATTCACGAGACTATCTCCACGAGCGAGAGAATCGCGGCGATATTATCGTCGTGCCACGTATTTCTATACATTCTCTTAGACGCGACGATGCGCAGGCAGAATTATCGCACGTTCATGGAGATTACCCGACGATAGAACGGCGGATACGTTGCGATTCTCTCGCTCGTGGAAACGGTCTCGTGAATAGTGAGAGTGACAGCATAATAAACACTGTCCTTTCAAAACTGAGACACGTTTGAGCATTCGGTCGAAAGGTTTCAAATTTGAAAAGTACTACACTTTTCAAATTTGCACGAAACTAATTTTAACCGTTCGTTTTAGATAAGTACCTGTTAAAGCAGTTTCTTCGATTGATGGATTGGCAGAAGGTTTACGTTTGCGTTTCTTGGAAATCTTCTCTTCATTTATAACAGCCGTAGGTTCTGTAATCATCAAAGTTGATTGTTAAAGTAGTTCTTGGGCACTTATTAATTCAATATAAATATAATATAAAATATTTTTTCGTTCGAGTCACGAAAAACCTACCTTTTATGATTACTTTTTCTTCTACAGCAAGACTTTCTGAAGCCGTTTTCTGTTTCTGCTTCTTAGTACTGCCGATTGAAGTGTTATGCGATATTTCTGTTGGCGCTTGTGCTTCGTTTACTGTAAAATATCAATATTTCGTAATTATAAGGATAATAAATATCTTAACAATGTTGTATAAATGTTTGTTATTCACGCGATACTTAATAGTAATATAGCTTATAAATCAAAATAATACATATATATTGCCTCTGTGGCGCGGTGGGAGTGTTCGGGTGTACTTTCTGTCCGTGACTTGTATGTTTGTAAAGTCCCCAGCGACACAGGGCTTGCTTGCTTTTACTCTAATGCGGGAGTCGTCTTTTATTAAAAAACAACGTATAAAATATAAAAAAAATTAACTACGCAACTGATTTTAATGCAGTTTTCAGCAATTAATAGAGTTATTCAAGAGGAAGGTTTGTATGTATAATACTTCATTCCGCGGGAACGAAGTCGCGGGTGTCCGCTAATATCTATACTAATATTATAAAGCTGAAGAGTTTGTTTGTTTGAACGCGGTAATCTCAGGAACTACTGGACCGAATTGATTTTTTTTTTCCTGTTAGGTAGCCCATTTATCGAGGAAGGCTATAAGCTATATAACATCACGCTATGAACAATAGGAGCGGAGCAGCAATGAAAAACGTTGACAAAAAGTTGGCGGGTCAGCTAGTATAATATTACATAATAATATTTATCTCTACAAAACATAATTCACGGGCGCAGAATTGCGGGTGTGGTTGAGAAGGAAAAAAAATACACATTCAAGCAAATGTCCTAACATAGCTGGTTATAACTGACAAAACAAGGCATCAATATTTTATGGGAATTAACTCGCATTAAGGTAAATAATGCCCGTATGTAAAATATTTATAATCATGCAACGCGAAAGTCTAAATGTTAGTAAAACAAGGGATTGTTTAAAGTTATTATTTTTAAACTTTCACTTTTTACATCTATACTTTTATTATAAAGCTGAAGAGTTTGTTTGTTTGTTTGAACGCAGTAATGTCAGGAACTACTGATGCGATCAGAAAAATTATTTCACTGTTGGATAGCCCATTTATCGTGGAAAGCTGTAGACGATTAATAAGAGCGGAGCAGCAATGAAAAATGTTGCAAAAACGGGAAAAATTAACGCATTTGAAGTTTCGCGGGTCAGCTAGTTAGATATAAATCGGGATTTCATAAAGACTGTATATATTAACTCGAAGCTTTTACGAACGGCAAAATACGTTATTCCTCTCTAAACATCTGCTGTCCCCTGACTCACACTGACCGTATCTCAAGGAGCATATTGCGGCTGTAAAAAACCATCAAGTGTTCAGTCAGGAACTGTCTGAGTTAGGATCAAATCACTGGAAAGAACTAGATAAGCCACAGGTATTTTCCACACAAATACTTTAAACTAAAATTATTTCGGACATGATCAGATATACTGTTATTAAGAGAGCGCCGGAATAACTGTGTTTCTCAACAAAAGGGCGTAAGTGCCATTAATATATACGCTCTTTTGCTGGTGCAATTATTAATTATTTTATTATACGGTAACGGCTCTGGAACCCTACAATGAGCATGGTCCGACATGCTCTTGCCCAGTTTTATTGTTTTTCCCACGGTTCGGTTCACGATAAAAAGCCAAGAAAATAACAAAAAATAAACTTCAAAAATTAATAACAAACTAATCTTCCTCATGGTTCAAGCTATATTTAGAGATTAAAACGTTCAAACAAATAAACATTCTGACCCTCGCAACTTGGTCTGCGTATTTTTTTTTCAATTAATACAAAAATACTGAAATGGCGACTAAGAAAAAAACCCTAACGACCGAACTCCTGAACCGATTTTGTTGCGGTTTTCACTATTCGATTGCATATTTTTCTAGAAAGGTTTTAGTGTATAACACGTTGTTCTAGCTAATAAAACACCAGATACATAAACTATAACTCTAAAACAAAGGAGTAAGTCAGCGAAATTTGCATTCGGTGATGTGCTTGATAATTTTCCCATTGAAGGTGGTTCATTTAAAAAAAAAAAGTTATTATTAGAAGAGATAAATACCTGTTTCCTCTACTTGAGAGACTGATAATTTATTTTTCTTCTTTTTATTGCTACTAGTAACAGTTATGACTGGAATTTCTGTAGACTTATTTGCCACATCATCTGCAATTGAAAGATAACCTATATTTGTTTTTTTTAAGAAGTTTAATTATTCGAAATATATATTACAAACCATATTAATAAATTAACACGAACCTGTGTCTTCAACATTCTGTTCGTCGATAGTTTGTGAGCTATTTAAACCTGTTTTGTTTTTATTTTTTTTCTTCTTTTTTGCGCTTTCACTTGGAGTCTTGACTTCTGTTTCACCAGTTTGAGTGATGTTTAAGTCTTGTTTTGATTTATTTATGTTCTTCTCGCTTATAAAGGAGACTTCCAGTGGAGCGTCGTTGGAGTCGTCATCTGAAATGTGTTATAAACGAGTTCAAAGGTATGGATATTTTTCGCCAGTTAGTTAACGGTATTAAAAATTATATATATTAATTTTATAAACCAGCACAACAATTTATACAAAAATATTACAGATATTTAGTGCTTCGGTGTCACAGTGGGAATGTGTACGACAGCTGCCAAGATGTTGTACGAGATGGGTTTGTTTCCAAGAAAGGACTCAATTTTGTGCGATCCACAAATTGTTGTTCCGAGTCTGGGCGTACTTTGAATCATATACCCATATGTGGAGCAACAATTTGTGCTGTCCAAGGACCTCTGTAACATTGGTGCAGTCTGTGATGACCATTAATATGATGACAGAATGTACAATCATATATTCACAACACAATATATATTTGCAGTCAGACAACGCGTTCAGGGTCAATTTTTAATGTGATTTGACATACATACCATTCTTAATTTCTTCAATATTAGCAAAAGACACATCTTTTTTATTTTTGTTCTTTTTAGCACTGCCCTTAATTGAGGTATTAATTACACTTTTGTTCGCGTCGGGTTGTGACGCACCAGTTGTGTCAATGTAAAAACTTAGATTTGTCTCCTCTTCATCATCTAAAAAAAATGTATGAACTTTTAAATTGTTGTATAGTATATAAAGATGCTTACCGCGTTTATTTTGGGACCACAATAAACGCATAATCATCAGTAAGCATCGGTTCATCTAACCGACACAAGTTTTCACAATCATATGAATATTAGCTTTGTATTACTAACTAGCTGACCATCCTAGCAAACTTTAGCGTTTACAATATTAATTGAATTATGTGTCTGTATACATAGAGCATATTATGCTCTATGTATACAGATACATGAACATTTCAGCACTCATCAGGTTTTAATTTTAGGGTTAGTTCATTGACTAAAATAGGTGAACAAAATCAATCATACCTCCTTTTTACTTTAATAATTTTTAGCAATATAAGGTACCTATGGATTGGGATATAATATGATGAGGATTTTAAACATCAAAAGTATCAACCTGCCTAAAAAGTTATGCAATAGAAGTACAAAAAATGGCAAGGACAATTTGTTATGTCATTTTAGCCAGGGGCATAACGAACAGTTTACTCTATCAAATAAAATAGTAGATCACTTACCCTTTGTAACAATTTCTTCAGGCTGGGAAGATTTACGTTTATTTTTCTTTGACTTACTCACATTCAAAATTGATTCATTCTTTCCCGAGTTAGAAATACCTGGAAACAAAATTGATTTTATACAATTTTGAGAAACGCGTATTCGGTCCCAAATCTAACCTAAAATTATGCATTTATGTCAAAGAAAGTTTTCTTTCACTTATACTTAATAGTTATATTTAATCAAATTCACTATGCTACTAAGAATTTTCTAATAAACTCAAGGACACAAAAACAATGCTTTCACTTTATTTTAATTTGAAACCATCAATATGACATGCAAGATTTGAATTAAGAATTAGACAAAATTATACTTACTACTAGTTTCTAACAGATTGGTCTTGCCTTCAGTTCTCTTAAGAGGAATAAAGTCTTCAGCAATTTGTTTATCATTTTTAGTTTCAGCTGTCTCCTTGATTTCGCCATCTGTGCTATCTTCATTGAATAATAATTTCATATCAATAGAATCTGAAGAGCCCTCCTCTTGAATAGTAACAGACTTGTTGACTTTTTCAATATTTTTATTAGTCAGAGATTTACTTTTATCTAATTGCTTGGCATCAGAACTTGACGCAACTTGCTTCTTCTTTGATCGCTTCACCTGAGTAAGATTCAACTCGTCTACAATTGGATCCTTCGCTTTTTGTTTGTTCTTTTTATCAAGGTTCAATGAAATATCTTGTGTTTTAATTTTCTTAGATACTTTGTTCAAGTCATTGAGAACACATTCAAAGTTTTGAGTTATTTCTTCGTTTTCACTGATTGATTCTTCACTTTCATCGCCCATTGATTTATCTTGTACGACAGTAGCTTGTAAAGGATCAGTGGTTTGGTCTGATTTCCTGATTGATACATTCTCATCGATTTCTACTTCTTCAACTTCTTCCACATTCGTTATTGCTACTGTGGAGATATTTAAATCTTTTTTGGGAGTCTTTGGTTCCTCTTTAATTACATTTTGAAGTGATAATGGATCATCCCTTTCTATTTCATTATTTTCATGGATAGAAATCTCTTTTTCATTAGTAGGATTTTCCTCGCATACCGATTCTGACAAGCGTTTTACTTTCTTTTTCTTTTTTGACACAGATCTATCAGCCTCTGACTGATTCATACTTATATCCTGACTAGAATCGATTCTCGCACGTCGGTTCTTCTTTGGTTGGATGCCAACTTCTTCCTCAGACTCTGATTCAGATGACTCTAATCTCTGACGGTTATTTTTCTTAGTCTTAAGTTTACTAGACTTTTTACTTTTATCAGACTCGTTTAATTTATGTCTTGCATCAAACATTTCCCTTGATGCTTTCTTCTGTTCTTTAATTTTACGTTCATTGAACTTCTTTTTAGATTTAGCACTCATGGAAAGTTCATCAGCACTCAAAGAGAGGTCGTCGCCTGAGCCACTTAGAAGATCATTATCCTCGTCATCAGAATCAACAATAAACGATCCTTTCTCATATTCAGAGTCATCAGAAAAATCATCTTCTTCAGAATCTAATGTTTCACCTTTTTCGACGATTTCGTTTTGTTCTTCATATTCTCTTTCATCTTCATCTCTACTGTCACCGGATTCGTAATCGTCACTAGCTTCCTCTGCTTCGTTATCAATCAATTTACTTTTATCTACAGATTCCTCATCTGAATTATCTTCATCGTCATCTTCTTCAGACTGATCTTCTTCTTCTTCTTCATCTGAAACCTCAGATTCTTCGTCATTCTGTGATAACATGGATGTTTGTTTCTGTGATTTACTTATGGAGTTTTTATTATCGGTTTTCGTCACGCTATTAGGAGCAATAATGGAAGAGTTTATCTGCATTCCCAACTTTTTAAAAGACTTTTGTTGAAGAGGTGTACTTGTAGAATAAGTTAACGAAAGATTTTCCTTATCAGTTTCTTTGTTATTTACATTTGGCACATTAGCTGACTTTGATAATTGTTCAGCCGAGTCGTTGGTTTCGTTAAACTCGTAAATATCTTTTTGCACACTTGTTTCAGAAGTATCTTTAATTTGAGATAATACCAGGGTGCTTTTATTTTCATCAGTGGTTTTATCAAGAACTTGTGATTCCAAGTTTGATATTGATGACTTTCTTTTAGGCTTTCTATCTACATTATGTTCAACATCTAGTTTGGAAGTTAAAGATTTTCTCTCCGATTTGACAGAACCTTTATTTATATTTTCGTCTCCAGTGACATCAGCAGACCTTTTTTGAGATTCGTCATCGCTAGTTGCATTTAACATCGAGGACTTCCGCTTGGAATTATTTGTGATTTTGTTGCTTTTGTCACCATGATTGCTAGCTAATGAATGATTATGACTACAGTCGACTTCGTCGTTATCAACTATTTTGGCAGTTGAAGATTTATCCATATCTTTCATGACGCTATGGTTATTGGTTACGTCTATAATTGAAGACTTTCGCTTAGATTTATTAGAAGAGCTATTCATGTTGTTATCTTGATCAAGATTGTTCAAAACACCACCTACTTCTTCATTATTTATATTCGATATTGAAGATTTCCTTTTAGATTTATTGAAGCTATTAGTCGTAGCATCACTATTAATCTCAGCTTGTGAAGAATCCATTGTTGAAATAGTAGACTTTCTTGTAGATTTGTTACTAATATTGTCATCAGTGGTTTGATTGGCAATTGCGGATTTATTATCCTTATCAATATTATTATCAGTGACTGACGAGTTTCGTTTAGACTTTTTGATACTCTTATTCGCACTATCAGACTCATCTACATTTGAAGAATTATTATCTGTATCCTCATTAACAGGATTAGAAATAGTAGATTTTCTATTAGATTTATTTAAGCTCTTGTTTGGTGTCTCGTCTGAAGTACTGATTTGAGTTTGATTATAATCTTTGTTTAGTTTATTATCAACATCTACTGTAGAAATAGACGATTTTCTCAAAGATTTCCTATTTGATTTGTTAAGAGTAATTTGTTCATCATTCTCCATTTCTAATATAGTAGATTTTCTTTGAGATTTATTGCCAGTGTCACCAATGCTGACATTATTGACTTGGGAAATAAATGATTTTCTTTTGTCTAAACCTTCTTTGTCTGCTTCTATCACTGACTTATTTTTATCTGTAAAGACAGATAGAGATACATTTTCCGGCATTGTTTCATCAATATCCATTGGCTCATAGCTTAAGTCACTTTTAATTTCTTTAGAGCTTTCCTTTACCAACTGATGTTCAACTACAGGAACACATTGATCTTCACTATTAAACATTTTATTTACTGTTTCTTTCTCAGCATTATCTGTATTAGAGTCTGAATCTTCAATGAAAACCAGGGATTGAACAGTTCCACTTGGTGCCTCACCAAAGTATTTTTCAGTAAAATTAGGATCATTTTTTTGGGAAGAGTTAAGATTATCCTCTTTGATTTTGGTAGAAGATTCTTTCACATCCATTAATGATTTATTGAATTTTAAAGATGTATTTACAGTTGAAATTTCTTCTGAGACTGTTTCAGGATCCAATAGAGATTTATCATTTTTGTCTTTTTGCTTGTCAGATACTGCAGAAGAATTAAATGATGGTTCCCTTTTGTCATCTTGTTCTTTGTTTTCTTGAACACTTTGCTTACTTGTGTTCAACAAATTATCACCAGAGCCCGACATATTTGCACTTTTCCTTTTATTTTTCTTTTTAATAGCCTCAGTATCACTTGAAAATGTATTATCATTTGAAGGACTTGAGGTAATTGTTGTCCAAGACTTTGTTCTATGACGTTTGGACTTAGGAGTTTCTTCCACTGCTGAAGTGGTTTTGTTTAAATTGGCTTTTCCTTTTATCGGTTGGTCATCTAATTTGTTTATCAGATTAGTAGTTGAAACTGATAGGTTGCTTTCTTCTGTGTTTTTTGTGGTTGAAGTCACAACTGAATTTTCAGTAACGTCTAATATCTTTTTCTTAGAGTTCATTGTACTTTGTGGTTCATTTTCTTTATTATCATTGACTGGGGATAAGCTTTTGTCAGTTTTTTGAACCAGTCTGGGACTCTTTCTAGTTGTAAGTGACTCATTTTTATCTTTTGTAGATGTATGTTTGATTTTTGTTTCTTTAATATTATCTTCAGCCTCTTCTACAATAATTTCTTTGATTTGCGATCCTAGTACATCTGCAGGTTCAACTGAAATTTGAAAAATAGATTTCATGAAATGCAATGAACATCTAACAGAATTTACAGTACTATGTAGAGCCATTATAGGTACCAAGTGAGTGCAAAAGTGAATGAGAAAATAACTTTACAATAAAAATTATGGTTACTGGCAACTGGGAGTGAGAGTAAGTACCTTGCTTGTCAATACTGGATGTTGAGTCTTTCCTGGTCCTTCTTGTTTGTCTAGCAGGAGTAACTGGAGTTTCATTGTCACTACCTGTAATATATAAGGGCATTTCTTTGATGGAGTGTTATGGTGTTGGAATAAAATAGATAGATAGATGTATTTAAAGTTGTCTGATATTCAACACATTAAAATTTTTATATAACTCAGTGGTTGAATATATCATTGGAAGAAAGATAGCTATTTTTTTAGAACAGCTCTATGTATGTGCAACTTTGAAAGACTTGAGGGTTGTATTATGAGTTCCTTACCAGCACGAAATACAATATGTTACAATCAACTGGCATATGATATAGTAAACATTGCGGATAATCCCTTGATTTGCGACGGAACGTAATGGCCGGAATATGAAAATTAGTAGGATTCTATTCGTTTGTTGTTTCTATTTGAGGTTTGAAATTCAAGGTTTTGTCTATCATTATCCCAAGGTAGATATTTAATAGTTTCAACCGAGTTTATTTGTGGGCAATGTCATGGTTGCAAAGGGCTAGTACATAGGTGCTTTGACGGAAATAGATGTACAATTGTAGTTTGACCTGAGACAATTGCAGCTCGATTATTTCTTCAAAATGTTCCATAGACGAAATAGAGCATATGACATTTGTGACCCTGAACATTTAGAAAGTGTACAGGAGGTACTAAAGCGAAACGGATACAGAGGAAGCACACGACGTACGAAGAGGAGACACTCCCGACCGGGGGTTAACAGGGCACCAGCTTTTCTACCGTATGTGAAAGGAGTGACGGACAAAGTTGGTACTGCAGAAATACTCCATTAAGACTGTATATAGTCCGCACTCCAAGGAAGCTAAGCACCTGCATACTCCTCAGGATGTAATTCCTCTACTGACACCAGGCGTCTACAAAGTGGATTGCAGCTGTGGTAGTTCCTACATCGGACAAACCAAGCGCACAATAGAGGAAAATAAGTTATGGAATATATCGCGGCTGTAAAAAACCGACAGACAAACAAGTCAGCAATAGCGAAACACTTGCTGGATGCGGGAACCAATCACTGGATTGAATTACACAAACCTCAGGTCCTCTCCACTGACCGTCACTATTACTCCAGGATGGCGAGGGAAGCGGTTGAAATAAAAAAAACATGTCAATTTCAACAGAGAAGATGGATACAGTTTGTCAACATCGTGGAATCCCGTGATCAGCAAGTGTATACACCGCCGAACCAACATTATACGCCAGTGTACAGATGTCCTTAGTGTTGTGTGTCGAAGTACCACCAACAGTTCCGTAATAGTGAGTGATAAAAATCAAGCGAGGGTAGTTTCCGAAACCCGCGCTTCACGGAGGCGACGCTGAGCTGAACTAGTCTACCCGTGACCACGGCCGTTGCAATACAATCGAAACGTCGAGCAATAAACCAGGTATTTTACCTTAAATTATTCACGCGATTAAGACCCGCAATATATATATTCTCCTTTGTTTTTATGCACTATGTGAATATGGTTGAATTATGCTTTTTTTAATGCTTAGGATTGGTGCAAGAAGACTGGCATATCTTTTTTTCACTATTGGAGGTATTTCGTCCAAACCTGTCGCCGCATTTGGTCTAATTAGGTTTATCAAAACATATAATTTCGTTCCGTTTTTTCCAATACAAACGATTTTAGATTGGTAAACAGTGTAGTGTAAGAATGTGTTTTTTTTTTGCAATATTTTTCCAAGTTTCCACAAAGAAAGTGTTAACCTGATTGCAAGCGTGTTTTGGTGGATATAGCACAGAGAGATATGTGTTTTTAATATTTCCCATGAAGATTTAGAATTGTTACCGGCTTTTATAATCTCCTTGGCGTCAAATATCTTTTGTAAGTAAGGTAAAGTGTAGCATGGTTCGGTGATAATTTTGCATGTTTCTGTAGGACATCTGTTTCTAATGCACCTGATTACACTTGGCGTGATCCAGGGCTTAACGATTATTTTTGGTGATGAAATTAATTTTTTTGTGTTATTTCCCATTCTGCTGGTAGTAAACTAAAAAATATTTCTAGAAAATATTGTCTAGTTTTTGAAAAATTACTATTGTTGTTCTAAAAAATATTATTTAGAAAATATTGTACATTTTATGTGTTGAATATGGGGCAAAGTTCACTCCACTTTGTATTTGCTTCCTGGTGTTGTTACCAGGGGACTGTTTGATGTTAGGTTACAACGTGGCTTTTACGGAGGGACATCTGTGCAACACTTAAAATACGTTATTTACGTTTTGTTCCATGCAAATATGCCGTCATGTAACCTTTAGATTAAATGGCGCATCATTTAAAAGCTGGACTGGGTAGACAAACTTTAATTTATTCTAAGTTACTTATATAAAACCATCTCTTACATGAAATAGAACAGGTCTCATTGATAATAAAATAATATTGTTTGTTTAATCTTATTTCTGACTAGACCAGAATTCTTTGATAAAAAAAAACAATATTATTTTATAGTTATTGTCTGTATTCATTTAATCTAAAGTTACAATTCTGCTTTGGTGACACACCAGAGGACCGGATGTTTTTGGGCACTTTGAATATATTTTTGATTCAATTAAGTTTATTTTGATGGATATTTCAGGCTCAGCACAGATAAATTAGGTTGAAGTCATCTACAATACGAAATATATATGATCTGATAATATTGGGCTGAGACAATGAGTTACCAAGTTTACAGAGAATGATATTTCCTTTCCTAAGCCAATCTGCTGATGTTTAGAAGAGTGGAGAACATTTCTATTTATTTAATTTCTTTTTATATTTAAAAAAAAAATGTTTTTTAACATTCAAATTAAAAAAAATAAAAAAATTGTAACCTTCGTAAATAATCCCTGAAAAACGGTAGGTAAAATTTCACCTTGTACAGCCAATTAAAAAAAAACAGAATTTAATCATCAAATGTTGTCACCTCACATCAATCAAATTCAAAGATTGCAATATAGATTGACAAAAGACTATTTCATGTTTATTTTGTAAATAAACATACATTCTCCAAAAATTCTTTCACTCACCAACTTGTGAAGTCCGTCTAGCAGCTCTCTTTGCTCGAGGTGACTCTGAGTATTGAACAGCATCAGCTACAATGCTAGTATTGGACTTGATTCTAGTGTTACGTCTTGAAGGTGTCCCTTTATCTTCAACTTCAACTGGAGTCTCAGAGACAATGCTTGTGTTTGATCTGATTCTTGTGCTACGTCTTGAAGGTGTAACTGCTTTTTCTTCAGGTTCTGCGTCTCTAGCTACCGATTTTCGTGTCCGTTTTGGTTTTTCAACCTCAGTTGCTGTAAAGAGCATTTAAAAATAATGTTAATCTTAATGTTAAATTTTAATTAGTAATATTTATGGGACTTCTAGCAAAACATTTCAATATAGAAAAGAAAGAAAGAAAAGAAAAAGTAATTTAATTTCACCAAAACAGAAAAAATAAAATGAGTACATGTACATGTAAAAATAAATAGCTACTTAATTAAATACAATTTGACAACATTATGTAAAGTTAAAGCCGAAAAATATCATATCAAATTTGTTTATATTAATATATTTATATTTATTCATAAATCATTTTCAACACTTCAAAGTTAACTTCAAAGTTTAAATAAGGCATGAGTTGGCAAACATTTTTTTTTATTAAAATTCAAGCTTGATGTATAATGTTATAGACAGGGGGTAACAATAGAAAGTGAGTTGGTGATAAATATAATTAATTATAGGTTATAGGATAAGAAAAGAGAATCTTCATGAATAACTTTTATTATCATATTTTTGTTTTTGAAAGTTTTATAAGTAATTTGACACACATTTAGTTTATTGCAATGATATAAGATGAGCAAGCAATGATAACACCAATAAAGAGTTACATTTCTTAAAAGAACTTTCTGTTGTCTAAACAGTACAAAAGCAGTGAGGTGAAGTGTCAATGACCCCATTTTTTGTTAATGTTCAGAGTGAATTAATTAAATTTATAATAATTTTACAACCTATTAATTTATTGTACAATAGTTATATTGTATAAGGAACTAAATTATTTGTTGTTTAATAGTTATAATGTTGTCTGGAAAGAAGTCTGTTATTTACTTTTATCACAAGGAATTTGTATTGAAAACTAGGAATAAATACAGAGGCATGACATGAGCAGAGCATTCATTAAGTAAACTGTGTAACTGTGTAGAAAATAGGTTTATCCTTCTTTGATTAAATTTAGGGATCAGGATAAATCCTGTGTTGTAGCTACAGTAAGGTATAAGGAAAACAAATCTTACCATTTTCATCAATTAATTCCAACTGTGGCTTGGCTGCAAGTCTACCTCCCCTCTTTTTAGTTGGAGTAGATTGTGTTGATGGTGATTTCACATCTTCAGCTTCAACTGAGAGCCTTCTCCTCAACCGTGTAACTGAAATTAAACTTTTATTTAAACAATATAGCAGGATAAAGCAGAAATTAATTGATAACTGGTACCACTAACTGACACAACCTTATCTATAATTATGTTAAATAAAGTATACTATATACTTATGAGAATGTTCAGAACATTATTATTTGCATGAGTCATGTAGTGTCTATTTTCTCATGATGTTTAATGCTATTTTGTGCTCCTCAGACAACATCAAGCATGGCATTACAAAAGGTATATGTTAAGGCAATGCTTGTACTTGTATGTGAACAATTAACCTGTTTTTTATAAAGGTATTGCACAAGTTAGGTAAGCGTCGTAGACAATATTTTGTGATTATTTAGCGTGCGCGTCGCGGACATAATGCGACATGGTTATTGATTTTTACACCTCCTAGATTTTTTAAATTGAATAAAGATTTGAATACTGCCCAAAAAATCAGCATTACTCTAATGAAAAGTGTACATAAACGACCTAAACCACAAATTGCGTCGCTTAGTTTACGTCGAAACTGTTCATAATACAGAGTGTGGATAAATGTAATATTCGATTTAGTAATAGCACTCTTAGGGGCAGTATAGAAATAACTAATAAAACATTGATTAGACCTAATACTTCTAAGAAATTCTTTAGATTCCACCGGTGGCGTGACGCTCTTATCGCGATACCTACCGCACCATGCTTTCACGCCGCATTTATACTTAAAATTCTGCTAAAATTACCTTTGACGCCGACTTCTTCTTCCATTACGAACACTTATCAAACATGTACCAGATTTTCTCAAATAAGCTTACAGACACGTGCAAACAGCTCAACTGATTTTAAAATCGTGCTTTTTCGAGGCAATGGGTTCAAACAGCTGTTAGGACGCGACGAACTGTCAAATCAAATTCGACGCGTGCTCTCAAACCATGGCAACACAGCGGTTTCCGCTGACTAAGGAAGTACTTAAAATTACTAGTAATGGTTACGGTTTTCATTCGAAAAGTTACTAAAGGTTTTATGGTCTGATATTCATGAAAAACAATGTTCAGAATGACGTTATCATTATTTAAATGATAACGTCAACGATATACAAGTTATAATGTTCACATTACTATTAACGGTTAATTGGCCTATGCCAGTCATAACGACAGCTTATCTACACAGTGTAAATCACAGCATAAGTAATAATAATAATAAAAACTCTTTATTCTTAAGAAGCAAAATACTACACATGTGAAAAGTCGAAGCTACATTTACATGTAATACCTATTTGCTTAAAAACTCGCAGCCAATATTTTCAAATTGCCAATGTTTACAATGTTTCTTTGTTTAAAAACTGTATATGCAGGTAAGGTGCCGCCACCATTATATACACCATATTAGAGGACTGATGCAAAAACTAGAGGTCAAAAATATTAAAAGAAGAGTACACGAGATTGGATATATCAGCCTCAATGGGCACAATATAGTAGGAGCATCCACTTACAATCTAAAAACTTGATGTGCTTATATATTGGCCAATTTACTGCGACGAACGAAGTATACATGTTTTGCAAAAGAAAGAAAATAATGGCCTTAATTTATCACGCAGAATAAAGATTCTGCGTGGTAAATTAATTGTTATTATATACCTAAATGTAAGTTTTGTTTTACAAATAAAACGTTTGCTTATTTAGATTGTGATGCAACTGTCATATTAATATGCTGTAGGACATGATGCTGTAAAAATGACCAAAATAAATTAGTCGAGCTTAAACAGCTGTTTCTAAATTCGTAAGCTATATAACTTTGCTGATAGCATACGCTGCAGAGCTGAGGTTTCCTGCGAGACATGATATTTGATATTTGGGTGCCGGACTGTAACCCCAATGCAGTCGGAGGCAATAATGACTCTCGATGAACTTAGTAAAGTGCCTCCGACTGCATGAAATTATATAATCATGCAGGGGATCTTGTTTCGATCTTTTTTGTACAGGCGGATTTTTTTATTTTTTAAATTTACTTTTTTATTTTGTACTTTGAGTAGTTGTAGGATGTAACAACAAAATTTTATCATGGCTATTGTCAAGTATTGAAAATTGAAAAAGAATGGTTGCTAAATAAGTAAGTACTTTTTTAGTATTACAGATCTATTCATGTTATATCTTTCTACAGTACGATCAACGTAACTTGACCGGATTGAAGTAACCACTTGTCGCCTACTTCAGTTCGGCCTAGTTACGTTGACCCAACTGTAATGCTGCATGGCTGCATTTACATTCACCAGGCACCAGGTTCGCGCGAGCCGGCCACGAGACGAGCTTATGTTTACACGCTCGCGGTGGGTTCATTTGTTATTGACCTTTCAACAATGGCGGATGTTTCATATTATTTAATTGTATAATTCCATCGCTTGACAAAAGAATAGTGTAAACCTCTTTAATGTTCCCGCCAATTCTCTATTTGTCCAAGCAATGACATCATATCCAATTTGCCTCACTTTTATAAATCAAAAATGTACTAGAATATTTACAGTTGGCTAATATAATAATTAAATAATTAATTAAAACCACAGGAGCGGAGCACAGGAGAGCGAAAATATTGACGACAATTACTACCAGTTGGACGGAATTCCAACGAGATGTACAGCGTTTGCCGTATCAGAAGTTACACAAGCAATAAATAAACTAAAAACAAACAAAAGCCCTGGTTCGGACAACATCACCAACGAGTCTATAAAATTGGCCCACTCATTACTGGCTCTACCACTTACTCAACTGTTTAACCGTATTTTAGAAAATTCTAAAACACCGACACAATGGTCAGAGTCAGATATAATACTTATATTTATAAAAGGTGACCCTTGCGATGTCGCAAATTATAGGCCAATAAGCTTACTGCCATGTCTATACAAATTATTCTCCTCGCTCATAAACCAAAGAATAAGTATCACATTGGATGAAGAACAACCTATAGAGCAAGCGGGATTTAGAAAGAATTTCTCGACTACAGACCATATCCATACTTTGGAACTACTGATAGAGAAATACCAAGAAAGACAATGACCTCTATACTTAGCCTTCATAGATTACAAAAAAGCCTTCGACACCGTCTCGTATTCAAGCATTTGGAGAGCACTACTAGAGCAAGGGGTAGAGGAAGAGTACACACGGGTATTAAAAAGTATCTATAATAACAATATTGGAAGAGTAAAACTAGAAAGAGTCGGTCCATGCTTTCCCATAGAAAGAGGAGGGAGACAGGGCGACCCGATCTCTCCGAAGCTGTTCATAGCTATCCTGTAATCTATAATAAGGAAGCTAGACTGGGAAACGAAAGGCCTGTACATAGACGGCAGATACCTCAGCCACCTTAAATTTGCCGACGACTTGGTGCTCTTTTCTGAAACAAGTTGTCAATTACAAGTTATGCTTCAATCACTAACCGTGGCTAGTAAGAAGGTAGGACTTGAGGTGAATCTAACAAAAACAATGCTAATGACAAACAACACGAAAAAGAATATATCAGTTGACAACGAAATATTAAAGTTCACTAACGAATATGTGTACCTAGGAAAACAAATCAGTTTCAACAAGGACAGTAACTACTTAGAAATCTTATTTTATTTTATTTTTATTTTATTTATTATAATTAATTAAAAATAATTATTAAATTAAACGTATGAATAAATTAATAATACTATAGTTTTATGACTTATTGTTATTGTACGACTTCTGTGGCGTGCCAATAGATGGCGTTATTTGTAACAAGTGTTAGTATTATATTATCTGTGCAAGTGTGAACACCACGCTCACATCCGCTCACGATTTATTAGCATTTTCTATACTTTCGCAAAATTAATACTACTGTAACATTCCATACATTTTGTAGCACATAACATAAAAATTTATGCACCTCGCATTTAGTAGCAAATCTTACACTTTTTATTTGGTATTACGAATCAGGGCCGGATTTAGAGGTCCAGAGGCCTCGGGGCAACAAAGGAGTGGAGGCCCCCTCGCCCCAAATTATTTTCCAAATAAAATGAACAATTTTTTTCAGTCGAGTTTTTCAATAAATAATTTATTGTGAAACCAAGTAGATTCTCTCAGTATTTAACAAACACATTTAAATATAATCGGAAACAAGAATTATCTGAAATTAAATTTTAGTGTTAACGAACGGAACCTTTCGAGCTTTTTTTGTCGAAAAATCGTTGATGATTTCGCTGAAGTCCAGTTCTCGGAGTAAATCGCTTTCAATGCTCAGGAGAGAAAGCTTTGATAGACGGTTTTGTCCCATCGTGGTTCGAAGCCTATTTTTTATAATTTTCATTTTTGAAAATGAGCGCTCTCCAGTGCAATTTGATACCATCAAAACCAAATACATTCTCAATGCAATTTCGAGGTTTGGAAATGTAGCTCTGAAATTTTGATCTTCGAGAATTTGGTAGTAAAATAGTTCCGGCGATTGATCTTTTCCATAGTCCTTTTTGTATGAATCAATCAAAGACACAAATTGAACCAACTCATTACCAAGACTAGGCTCTAAATCATCCGTATACACTTTCACCAATGCCTCTGCTGCAGCGTGCAAATTTTCAGCATCCATCTTCTCGATGTGATTCAGAAATCCAAATCTCGAACGTACAGCTTCATAGGCATGCAATCTTTCAGTAAGAGAAACAGATAGCTGGTCAATCACTGGGATGAAGGCGGATACTTTGTATTTCTCCTTGGGTGATAGATTTGCGTTTTGTGCTTTCCCGTAATCGAGCGGATTCAACCTCACATTTCTCGTTCTGGTGCGGGTGCGTGATTGTACATATTCATCAGTATGGGATATTTTTTTGGCTGCTTCCTCGTATTTATCAAAATCATTTCGTTTGGATTCCACGAATGATTTCAATGATTCTATTGCATGCATTGCCGATTCAAGAATCATTTTCGGGTCTTGCAACATCTTGTTTGTAGCGTTGAATCGCTCCAAGATATCGTTCCAAAATGTTGCAAACAAAGCGGTTTCGAGACCACTCATCTTCTGTAGAAGGTGCGTTGCTTCATTCCTCACGATGTCTTTCTGCTCTTTATCGGAAGATATGCTGGTTAGAGCTTCTTCGATTTCCGAATAGCCGTTGACTAAGGCTTTCGTAGCTTCAGCTCGGCAAGACCAACGAGTGTCGCTGAGCTTTTTCAACACCAAAAACTGGCCGCTTTTTTTCTCCGATAATTTCTCGATCAGAATTCGGTGTCGCTCTGTACTGGCTGTTAAAAACGTGTACAAATTCTGCACGAAATCAAAGAATTGAACAGCCGATGGACAAGAGTTAGCAGCTGCCTTTCCCACTAAATTCAGAGAATTACCACAACAAGGTACAAACGCCGATAAATGATTTTTCTCCAAAATAAGAGCCTGCATCCCCTTATATTTGCCACTCATGTTTGCAGCATTGTCATATGATTGGCCGCGGCAATCCATGATGTCTATTTGATGGTCACCTAAAAATTTGAGCAGCGCGTTTGCTGTAGCTTCGCCAGTATGACCGCAGTTTGGTAAAAAGGTGAGAAACCTTTCTTTTGGCGTCGATCCTTCCATATATCGAACAACTATAGTTAGTTGATCGATGTGAGCTTCGTCGGGAGTAGAGTCCACTGATACGGAATAATATTTCGATTTTTTAATCCTGGATACTATTTCAGTTAGTACCTTATCACCCATAGAACCGATCAGTTCTTCGCAAATCGTAGACGAAAGGTAACTGACATGACCACTCCCTTTGTTTGCATGCTCTTTCAAATGGGTTGCCAGGATTGGTTCATACTCGGCTAAAAATTCCCAGAAAATTTCCATTTCTTGGTGAGCCAACAATTTCATTGTCACCTCGAAAGGCTAACCCACGTTCAGCAATGAATTTGATGGTACTACCGATAATTCTCAGGATTTTTCGCCAATACTCGATTTGATGAGCCTCTTGCATCGCTAGCTCTTGATCGATGCGTCCTGTGACTTTTCCCCGTTGCACTAAACTCATCACTGATTCCAAATGTGTTTTCGAAATCTCATGTTCATAAAGACGATCGGATGCATGCTTCCAGTCACTGAAGCCTTCTCCACTGAGTTTGTTGTTTTGAGGGGACATCAATTTACACGCATAACAATATATTTTCCCCGTAGTTGGAGAAAAGCAAAGCCAGAATCGATTGACGGTCTCTTGATTTTTATTGCGGCGTACAAACATGTTCTTCGTACATTTCCGAACAAAGTTGGAATTATCTCGCGGCTGATCTTGATGTACTGAATTTTGCAGAGATACTTGATCGCAATTTTGAAGTTCTGTGGAACTTTTTTTCGCCCAATATTCGATCATTTCCTTTGTTATATTAGCAGGCCAAAGACCGATGTCATTTTCGAGACCGCAAAATTTTGCTTCCTCTTGGGTCTGATATTCGCTTATAGAAAATTGTGTGGTGTTGCCTGATGAAACCTCAGCCTCAGGATGATCTTGAATACTATCGACGACATCTCCATCTACTGTTGAATCTCCTGCTGTTTTGTTAGGATCTTCAGGGATTTCTTCTTTATTTGACGACGTGAAAAAACTGGTCAATTTGGGTGTTTTAGCTAAAGTTTCTTCGTATTTCTTTATACGTTCTGCTTGCAATTTCCTCTTCTGAGAGCCACTGGCAAAAACTCGAGGAGTTTTGTGACGATCACTCATGATTCCGCTATAAAATTGAGAAAACATGCACCTGAAAAAGCTCTTTACCAATAGGAACATAATCGTGGAGCTGATAGTCGAGAAAAATAAAATATTAGTAGAAACACCAAAAAGAGTTACGAGCAGTGCACATGAAAAATGAAAAGAACAGAGAAGCTGCAAGCAATGCACTGAAACCTGTCCAGTTATGTGCATGCACTCAAAAAATAAGAGACAAAAACAGAAGTGAATTAAGAAAAAATTGTTTCAAAATTAAATTAGGAAACGTCAATTTACCTATTAAATATTAGCATGTTACATGTTATCATGATATTTCAGTCGCCTTAATGATTAAATAATTAACTTACGCAGAACCAAACAAACGCATGATAAACAATAAATCATAACCTCTCCGTAACCGTTTTTTATGTTCTTTTGTTCTCTGCATATATTCCACATATTCTATTATATGTTAAGAAAAAAAAATGTCACTGAAGTTCGCAACGTTCAAGTCCAACGAAAAATACTTTTTCCATCAAAAGTTTGTTTCATTAAAAAAATTATTCCAATTTTCGTACCGATTTTCGAATTGGATGCTAAAAAGAGATCGTTTTATTGCCCTGATGAAATATTGAATAAGAATTTCGAGATCTGCTTGAGAAAAAACGGAATTTCGTTGCATTCTAACGATGCAAACTTCAACATCGTATCGTAAAAAAACACGTTTTCGTAATTGCACCATCAAATATGACATTCGGTTTATATTGTAGATTACAAGATAACGATGAAAATACTTACGTCTTAACGTCTGTGGTCTGTCCGTAAAAATTCGAAATGATTTACATTTGTTGCACAATGTTCGCCAGTTCGTAGCTTCTCAGACGTACGAGAATGTATCAAATTCTGGGATTCCCTGCTACAAGCACGCCACTCAGCGGACACTTGTCAACGCTGCGACGGGTCGTACACTCGTACAGACAAAAAACGGGGTGAACAGGTACCGTCGGTGGGGTCGTATCTCGTATCGACACGCAAGTACGAAAAATAGGCTGAATAGGCTTGTAAAATCCGCAGAATATACTATAAATTCCCCATCCGAACTGGCAATTTTTATTTTATTGTGGATTCACATGGACAGGCAGAGGGCACAAAAAACTCACACTCGCTCGCTGGTTGAAGAAAATTATGCTTTTGGAAAAATATATTAATAAAAGAATAGACAAAACTACATGAAGACGAAATTACGCACGGAAACTTCAGTGGACACATTCTTTCCTCGATCATGACTCATGACTCGATTGTTAATATTAGCGTTCGACTCCTTGTCACGATGAGGTGGGTTTTGTATGACAATCGAAGTCGATATTCTTCAATAATTATACAAATAAACTATTATTGATCGATTATGATTTTTTTCAATTTCTTGCATGCAGTAAAGTTCGTGAATAATTGCTGGCATTTAATTGTGTCACAATAATAATTATTTGCCTATCAAACTACATACCTTGCTGCATAAAAAAATATGAAAAAAATTACCAATTAGTCAATAATAATTGATTTGTTTAAGAATTGAAGAACACCAATTATTCACATACTGCAATTAATTTATAAGTATACATATATATAAAAAAAAAAATGTTCGAGACACGGAATCGAATACCCAACCTCCGAGGTTGCGGGCAAGTGCCACCCCACTGAGCCATTGAGCCATTGGGGTATTCCTTCAAGACGGGTATTAAATTGGAAGTGCTTATCAGGGCCATTTGAGATTTTGATATTTCACTGATTGCCTGATTGGAGTGAACAAATATAGATCAATGATTTCTGTTAATATTTAAGATTAATATAATCAAATAATATTGTATGTACAAAGTACTGTAGGTTGTAGGTAAAGGTAAAAGAGAAAAAAAATATCAAAGGAAAAGATGTTTACTAGTTTTACTAGTTGGAATTTGAAAAAAAAAAAAATTCCGAAGTCTCTGTTGTGGGGGCCCCCTGCTTGTGGAGGCCCCGGGGCTGTCGCCCCGGTTGCCCTCCCCTGAATCCGGCCCTGTTACGAATCATTAGCAGTTTATTTACTATTCTATCACATTTTAGTATCAATATGATAATATATACTATTGTACAGTCAGTTACTTCAATTTCCATACTCTTTATTATAAATCTTGTCAACCTTCTTACGCGCTGTCTCAAGTGCTCGCTATGATAGATTTTAAAACAAAATTATGACAATGATTTGATTACCTATCATTGATGTCAATGTTGTTGAATCCTGAAGCTAGTTAAGAAAGATGGATACCGTTATAACAAAATTAAAACAAATAAAGGTGGAACTGAAATATGGCGATGCTCCGGTTATATGTGCAGTGGCTCTATTACTTGGTGTGTAACTGATGGGACAGTTACAAGGGAGAGGGATCACCAGTGTATCCCAAATATGTCTCAATACAAAATGGAAGTAATTATGGAAGGCCTAAAAAAAGCCGTCTGTGACGATTATCGTCCAATTCCAAAAGTGTTTGATGAATTCATGAGGAGTTACAGATCAGACCCCGAATATGATGATGTTATACCATCCTTCGAGGCTGTAAAAGATACTCTTTATCGCATTAGAAAAAAATATTACAGGGTTTACCGTTGCACATTTATACAACTTCAAGATGTTATCATTCCACAAAGACTAGCTCAAGACTTTTTGTTATTCATGGACGGAGCTTCTGATAAAATTATTGCTTTTTGTAGCATGGAAGCACGGCATTCTATAGCAAATATTTCTCATTATTTCGGCGATGGGACGTTCAAAGCCGTTCCCAAACCATTTTCACAATTATATACCATCCACGGGGATATCGGAAGCGATGGTAACTGCACTAAGATCATCCCTCTCATCTTCGCCTTATTGCGGGATAAAAAACAAGCTACCGATTTTTTCATCTGGTCAAACAACATTTACCTAATATGACACCATCAATTTTTCAGTCAGATTATGAACTTGCGGCTTTGAATGCGTTTGTAACGGTATATCCAGCTGCCGATGTCAAAGGGTGTCATTTTCATTTCGCTCAGGCCCTTTGCTGAAAGGCTAAGAAAATGAAGATCACTGAAGTTGGAAAAGGTGAACAAATTTTATCCTTGTTTACAGCGGTGGCTCACCTCCTAGTGACACATATGTGTCACTCGTATCGATACTCGTCGGTATATACCCGAAGCATTTTTAACAATAGAATTTGAAGTTAAAGAAAACAGCGCAATATGGGATGAATTTATCAACTATTTCATAAAACGATGATTCGCGATATTTTGCCACTTATCAGCTGCTATGGGAATAGACACCGAACTATTAACGCATGTGAGGGATGGCACAACCGCATTAACAAGACAGTTGGAAGGGGCCATCCTAGTTTATATTTTTTAATATCATGTCTAGGTACACAAAGAAAGCATTGATTTTGATTTTCTTATCCGGCAAAATAACATATACGTAACCTTCAGCAGAAAACTCCAGAAGAAAATGAAAATCATTGATGAGCGGCTGACAAAAATAATGAATGATTATTTAGAGAAGTCCATCACACTAAAATAATGCTTGGAACGGCTTAGTAAAGTGAAATTCACGTAGTGACTTTGTATGTCCGAACCTATTTTAAGGACATACCTAATATACTCACTTAGGTCCTATTAAAAAAAAAAGTTAAAAAAGTAATGTTTGGTTTGTAATAAGTATTACAAGGATTTTTTTTCGTGTTACTGTACTTTTAGTGTAATAAGTGATACATTCTACGATAGTACTTAAAGTTTTTGTCAAAACGCTAACAAATGTACTTTTAATAAAAAAAGTTGATATTTTGATAAAGTGTATGATTTGCTACTAAAGGCGAGGTGTTTAAATTTTTATATTATGTGCTACAAAATGTATGGAATGTTACACTAGTATAAATTTTGCAAAAGTTTAGAAAATGCTAATAAATCGCGCTCACATCCTCCGCGAATTCCTTTACCTGTGCCCAAAACCCCTCCCGACCCGAGCCCGGCAAGACACGAGACGAGTCGCAAGACAAGCCACGAGACGCAAATGTAAACGTACATTCGCCTGGCGGCTCGTCTCGTGGCTCGCGCGAGAATGTAAATGCGCAATAAGAACACGCACTTGGGCAGTCAAGACGAATCTAAGGACGTCTTATTTGTATAAATTCGTTCAGTGGTTTGTGAGACATGAGATAATAAAGAAGATTACATAAGAGATATGCGCGAAAAACATAACCCTGCCTTACAGTCGGGTAATTATATTAAACAATGAGGAGTAAATATAGTTCGGATCAGAGTAACTGAAATCTATTCTGGTAATATTAGCAGAAACATTAGAATTATTTTTTTCTAGGCGAACCGTACTCATTGACCTACATGTAATCTTATTTATTTTGGCCATTGCGTGTGAGGGAAAAGCGATTTTCTGCCCACAGTGATCTGATATCACTCAATTCAAAAACACAGTTGCAGAATATATTATCTAAGCAAGTAGCAGAATGTGATGTTATTGATCAAAGCAAGTAGCAGAATGTTAAATTAGTACTGTAAATTACACGATTTAGAAAAGTAATCTGGTAGTCAAAGATGACAAAAATAGAAACGACGCACCTTTGTCCAAAAACAATCCCGTAGTACCACTCACGTACCAGAGATCCACATCGAAACCGGATACATCCAATCCGTCGGCACAAAAACGGCCAAAATGGACGTAAAATAACATCCAGCGATAATAATCTACGAACACGCGCCAGTGTTCGGTTTACTCTAAGTTTGCTCAAGGGGATCCAGTATCCCACTGCTGATGTCGAAGCGGCAGAGCCACAAATGCCACTATAACCTCACTAACACTTTGCACACATGACTATAAAAATAGCGAATAGTCTATTTAAAGATGTGTTGTCGCTACGACCGCTCGATTAAGACTGCCTGCCAGTGTTGTTCTCGTAAAAAGCTGCCGTATGTCACGCAAAAAAGTTATAAATTGCCGTATTTAATTATATAATTAAAAAATGTTTTCTTCTTCATAAAGGTTTCTCATCGTTTCTATTACTTTAGATTCATGTTTATCTAGGGCGTACTAGTTCTTACTTCTCATTTGGGCACACATGTCAAGCGACACCTTAAGGCGCTTAGCAGATGAAGCAACTATTGCAGCAGATGTTTCTCGCCACGTTTTGCGTCATGAGAACACTAGCCCTAAGACATTTTCGGCTTCTTTGGTGTTTTGTTGACGTTTGTGACCTTGAATCGTCTGAGATTATTTTGTGTGTGTTTGTTTATGTTATTTATTAAAATGAAAAATGAGCGTAAACAAACCTCCTGACCCTCCAGATCCTCCGGATATTTCTCCTCTTTCCTCGTACTCCGAGCCCGACCTTTTCTTCCAATCCCCTATTTTCTAATTCTCCTCTAACACCTTCAAACCCATTAAGACAATTCGATCAGATGGTTTGTAACGTTTCGGAAACAGAAGTCCCCCTGTCCAATAATTCCTCCCGTAAACGTCCCGGTGAAGAGGATACCCTCTGCCCAACTAAACAAAGTAAAAGCCAACTTGACTGTCTCTGTGACGCGGTGGGAGTGTATCTGACTGCTACGCAAGTGGTTGTGGGTTCGATCCTCACCCAGGATAAAACTTTGTGTGATGAGCACGGTGGCTTATTCTATGTCTGGGTGTTATTTATCTATAATATGTATGTATTTAGAAATATTGCAGTATGTTTATCAGTTGTCTGGTTTCCATATGCTTAGTTTGGGGTCAGATATCATTGTGTGAGTTGTCCCAAGATATTTATTATACATATTATATTAAGTTGCTAGAGACAGTTAAACCACTCGCGACTCATCTCCTTACGTAATTCATGTAACAAGAATAGAGTTCCTACCTAATGCTGGTGCTACCCTTACCCAGTGACCTTTGGCCTTTTTCTTTATAAAAACAAAATTAATAATATCGTGAAAGATGGCGTATTAAAAGTAGGTAAAAATCGCCTTTCCGTTAAATTTGTATCCCCTCAGGATGCAAATTACTTTCTAGAAAACGCACTATTAGTGAAAGATACACACTCAGCCTCTATTCCGTCCTTCAATGTTTTATTTACCTTAATTAAGCGGCGGTAGCGTAATGGCTAAGGCATCGGTCTCGCAATCGTGAGGTCGCGGGTTCGAATCCTACCCAGTATACTACCGACGTGAACCCACTCATAACACAAGCCATTGAGCTTAGCTGGAGGGGTTAACAGGATTGCTAGGAAGATACCATGAAATATCTGACGGTACCTCCAGGTTTGTGGCAAAATCTTTAAAATAAGGCGGATTAATTGAAAGCACGTAAAAGATGGCACCATGGAATGGAAACCAACAGAAACATGTGTGCTCACTTTTGATGGTCAGATCCTTCCAAAAAAGTGTTTTGCTGCTAAACATCACTCCCAGTTGAGCAATATATCTACCCAACGATCCAGTGTCGTAAATGTTGTAGGTTCGGCTATGTCAAGTCAATTTGCAGGTCAAACCCTGCTGTTTTAAATGTGGTCATGATCACCCGGGCTCTGGTTGCAATATTCCAGAAAGTGAGGCCTTTTGCATATTATGCTTAGGTCTTTCTACCACCTAAATCCCATGATACGATAAAGCAGCTCACCAAGCTTTGATTAATCCTCCCCAGTCTTCACAGCGTAACGGCTGTGCCCTTATCAATCAACATGTAGATACCCCTATTTTAGATAGACTCATACAACTACTTACATCTATTAAACCCCTCTTATTAGTTTCCTCCAAGTTTCTTCGACCCCCAACTATAACTCACCGTCCAACGTCGTCCAAACACTTATTAAATCTTTAATAAACTATAGAAATGGCCTCCCAACAGGTGTTTCTTCAAAATGTGGAATGTGAGGATTGTGTTTCATAAGAAGCATGACCTCACTTTCCTATTGAATAAAAACAAGCCCTTAGCTTGCTCCATAGCTGAGACCTGGCCACTACCAAGCCTTAGCTTCCGTATACCTCACTACAACAACATTCGATGGCCATGGAGGCGCTGCTCTCCTATTCAATAATCAGGTCTCACTCTTACCTCTTTCTTTGCCACCGTTAAACACTAATATTAGTATAGTAGCAGCTAAAGTTGAGACCCTGACAATCCTCTCCATTTACCTGGCCCACCTCCATCAGAATATCCTACCCTTACTCCGTACTGTATTGTCAAATTTTTGGCGGATCGATATTAGTGATGGGCGATTTTAACTGCCATCACTTTAGGTGGGGATCGGAGAGCTGGAATTCCTTTGGGATAGGTTTAGTGGAAATACTAGACGACCTTAACCTATGCATCATTAACACCGGTTGCTCTACCCGAATGGTTTCTCAAACCCAACGGAAAAGCTGCGTAGACCTTACCTTTTCTACACCAGATATTGCTTTCTCTGCCCAGTGGCAGTTCACGGATCTGTCGCATTGTAGTGACTATTAATATATAGTTACCTCTTTACCAGATAAATACTATAGAGACAGAAGACAAAAGTTTTCTGTTTCCTTATTAGAAAAATTAGACCCTCTTCCCAGTTTAGGCTTACAGAATTTGGAAAATGACCATTGCCATGTGGGGGACTGTTGTCTGTTATTAACTGAGGCTATTAAGCAAAGTGCAGATGAGTGTTTCCCAATCAAGACAACCTCAAGAGGTAAGATCCCATCTCCTCCCTGGTGGGATGAGGATTGCACAAGGGCTATTAAGGAAAGGCGTGAGGCAGAAAAAAAATATAATTTTAACATGAGCACTTATAACCTCATAAATTATAAACATACTAAAACAAGAGGTCTTCTTAGAAGAAAGAAACGCCAAGGCTGGAAGATTTCTGCTCCAGTTTGTCTCTCTATTAATTTAGAGGTATTGATATACCCCTAAATTAACAGAGAGACAAGAGCTACAGTTACCTCCAGATTGTGTACATGATGCACCATTCTCCATTCAAGAGTAGGTTATAGTTTTAAGATACGCTAAGGGCCTCTGCCCCTGGTACAGGTGGTTTCCCTTACTCTTTCATGGTTAACTCTGAAAATAAAGCCAAAAATTACTTTTTAGACATCTTAAATTATTGTTTTTTAAATGGATGAGTCCTAGAACAGTGGTAAACACAAATCATCATCCCTATTTTAAAGCATGCGCGTGGGTGAACATGCTAATGACCCCAATTCATTTTGTCCCATTGCTGTCTCTTCAGTTTTTCTTATATTATTAGAACATTTAATCAAAAATCGTTTAAAATGGACTATCACTGTTATAAGACATTATATCTGCTTATGATAATGTCCTCCTTCCCACTTTCAGGCAGAAATTGCAACAGCTGAGACTTCCGGCAAGGATGATACGATGCATATACGCAACGCTCGTCTCCCGATCTCTGGGTTCCGAGCCAAGGACGGCATGGAAGGGGTTGCAACAGGGATCAGTTTTAAGCCCTCTGCTGTATAATTTATATACCTATGATGTAGATTCCTGTCTCAACCCTAACTGCAATATTCTGCAATATGCTGACGAGCTGGCTCTTTCGATGGCTGGTTCCGTCCGATTCAGCTGCATCCCTTGGCCTCTCTCTGAACTATCTGGACCAGTGGCTATCCGAACATGTCTTGTCCCTCTTTGTCTTGTCCCTCTCTGCACCATAAAGTTCAGTTGTAATTTTTTTACGTAAAAGAAATATACCCCAAATTAAAATAAACATATCTATTGTATCTAAAGCCACCCCATCCACAGCCACACGCCTTAGCAGGTGTGTGGTGCTCACCCCTCCACTATGAAACTAATTTACAATACATTAATTCGAAGTATAATGGATTATGGAACTTACATGCCAATTTCATGTAACAAAGGAGCATTCTCAGGTTTAGATAAAATCCAGGCTAGGTGTCTTAGAATCATCTCTGGCTGCATGAGATCCTCCGCCATAAATGCACTTCATATGGAATGCGCAGAACCTTGATGCTTAGATGGCAATATTTGGCTAGTCGCTTTCTATTTAATGTCATCTGCAACAGTTCTCATCCTCTTCTGCAAAAAAATCTTGATTTAAATAACATCTGTACTACAAACAGATACTGGTTGCACAAAGAAATTCCACCAATCATTAATGCCTTCCATAAATCTCAAACTCTGAGAGAACCTGTTATTAAATTTGCTAAAATTCCTATTTATAATTATGAATTCGATTTGCTCTGCTTCAAACCAAATATTCTACTGGATACTGGTATCTACATAAAAAGGATCCACTTGTGCGAGTTTGACTTTCAGTGCATTGGTGGAGGAATATTGGATAAAATGAAGATTTTTCACTGATGCTTATAAAATGTCTTACGTCTAATTTGTTTTACGGGAGTAGCTGTACATTACCAAATCTCTAAAAGTGTTTTGTAATTTAGGAGTCCTAGAGAGTCTTCTGTTTTACAGGCGAATGTACCTATATAGGTTCTGGAGGCGTGTCTTTTCATATAATCTCAAAGTATTCATAAAGCAGCTACATTTTCGGATTCGTTATGCTGTCTTAAAGCCCTAAATCAAAATCCTTTTACAAACAAATCTAACAATACTTTTATGCTGAACATCAAAAATCTTTATTTACGTGTGCAATTAGTGGCAAATCAAATACAACTCGTCTGGATTCCCAGCCATTGTGGCATTGGAGGCAATGAGACGGTGGATACACTTGCCAAAAATGCGATCTCATCTCAAATGGGCAACCCTAGGCACCTCGCTCATCATGTTGGTGATATAATAAACCTGCCCCGGAGGACCATTGCTTCGTTTTGGCAGGAGCAGTCGAACAACTCTTCAAACCTTAAGAGTAGACACTAGTTTACTAGTTTAATCCATCTATTACCCCTAAATCTGGGTTAAATAAATACAGAAAGGTGTCCAAATCAATCATTTCTGTTATTTGCAGACTCCGTCAAGGACATTGTTGACAAGGTATTCCTGCAAAAGATTCGGGTACGGAACTCGTCTATTTGTGAATGTGGGTTGGATGAGGGCAACCTGGAGCACATATTCTTTAACTGCCCCAGAAATAGCCAGGCATTTGATCTTTACCAGCACATAATTGAAATGAACATCCCCGTCCCTATCAATTTCCCCTCAAACCTAACAAATTCTTCTTCTTCTCTATGGAACTATGCACACGTAGCAATTCGATTTGTGAGTTCCGGTGATCGACAACAGTTTTCAGTTCCTGCATTCGATTACTAACTAGTTTTTAATTGCAACAATTAGCAACTGTTGAATTTGTATGTAATGTTACTGTTTTCCTCAAACCTGTACCCCACAGCGCCAGTATTGCCGCAATATTGTTTTAAAATTGTGGCAACCGTAAACAGATGTAGCAACTGGCAACTTATAAAGGAAACTTGAAAAAAAATGATAGTTTTGTCTCAATTATAGTTGTTCCATCTACAAAGCGCCTAAACTTCCCCTTTGTTTTTTTGTCAGTTGTCTTGCTAACTGTGTTTTATAATAATATTTTTATTGATTTAATATTACGGTTGCGTGTGAAACAATTCCTTAGTCAGTTTGTAATTGTGATTAATAATTGATAAATATGCGTAAAACGTATGTAACGTAGGTATCACTTAAAAGTGGTACATTTAAGTTTAATTTCATAGTGATACTTAAGAATTAACTGTTGTAAACTCAGCAATAAAGGCAATTAAAGTTATTTTATTTATTCACCTACCTACTTTGTGTCCGTTATTTGTGAAGTCCTCTGTCGACACATGGCGTATACTGCTAAGTTCAAGCCCTTTATCGCCAAGGACTTTGTATGGGTGTTGTCTTAAAAAAAATCATCAGTTACGCCACTTCTCCTCTCAATGCCTCAAGGTTTCACGGTCAAAATATTTATTAATTAAAAAAAATGGCCTCAGTACGTACCTAACTATCTACTTACTGAACGGAACGGAAACAGTTACATGGTTTAATACTTTTTATATCTACCCGACTACGCCGAAGCCAAAAAGGAAGGGAAGGAATGTATTAAGATATAGTTACCTAAATACCTACTTACATTTAATCACGATAAATGTAAGTAGAGTAGGTATTTAGGTTGGTGTAGATACCTATTCCACTGTTATGCATTTATGAGGCTTCATTTATTATTTAAGGAAGTACGATGGATACCTACAACACGCGTTGACCCTTGTAAATCATACCTATGTACAGTTGAAAATATTAAAACCTTCGTGAATTCCATTAGTTTTTCCGAGTTGACAGCGAATAGCAGAAAACTCCGCCCCGCGTTAGGGTTAAGTGGGTCCGCACTTAAAAAGACATCAAGGGTACAGAAATGGCATTATATCTTCCTGATGACCCTCTTCAGAAATTACGTTCAACGATGTTAACCCCATTTCTCTCCAGGGACGTCCGTCTCGAACACCCTTAAAGGAAAATTCTGGTAAATGTGTCTGTCGTAAATGATATGACATTGATTGTGGAAAACTTACGGGTTTGGTTACCTGAGCAAATGCTAGGTAGGTAAGGTACTTGCGAACATAATATGTTCTTTAATATATCTGTTCGAACTCCACGATGCCTCATTTATATCAACAACACCTCGCCTACCTATAATATATTATATTATAGGTAGACGAGGTGTTGTTGAGACACATAAGGCGTCGTGGATTTATGACAAGCCCCCAAATAGTTGCTGACCTACTGTGTAGAAGATGACCACCAATCACGATGCTGCCGTCGCGTTGTCTCTGTCTCCGTGTTATGTATAAGTAGTGATAGATGCCTAATTTAATTTTAATTATATAACATTATAAAACTTATGTAATTACTCACCTCACGTAATTTATGGACGGGGGTCCATAAATTACATCCGTACCCCCATCGCGATAAAAACTATCCTATGTACTTCTCAAACGTGATCACACCAGAGAGAGGGATGTGGTCCAAAATACCTAGCTAATATTTCAAGGAAATCCTTCTGATTTCCTTGAAATGTTAGCTAGGTATGTTATTCAGGTATATCTATACTAATATTATAAAGCGAAAGAGTTTGTTTGTTTAAACGCGCTAATCTCAGGAACTACTGGTCCGATTTGAAAAAATCTTTTTTAGTTAGATAGCCCGTTTATCGAGGAAGACTGAAGGCGATATAACATCACGCTGCGACGTATAGGAGCGGAGCAGCGATGAGAAATGTTGCAAAAACGGGGAAAATTTATGCATACAAAGTTGCGCGGGACAGCTAGTATGCTAATAAAACCATTAGGTAAACAGAAGCACTCAGACTCCTAAATCGAGCCACTATATTTGTTGGATTTATTTTTATTATGTGGAGAAATGATACATACCCATCTCATGAGAGCTCGTATGTTTGCGTCAACATTATTTTAAGTTATCTTATTAATTAAAAAGTTGTAGAAGTTAATAAAGATATGAAAAATTAGGCTGGCCCGATTTACAGTACCTACCTATTAGTTTAATTTATTTAAACTTCACCAGCTAAGGATATTAAGTATCTATAGAATGTTTTATATATTTGGTAAGTGGTACCTAACACCTCCTATTTTTATAAATATAAATCTATACTAACATTATAAAGCTGAAGAGTTTGTTTGTGTGAACGCGGTTATCTCAGGAACTACTGATACGAATTTAAAAAATCTTTTACTGTTGGATAGCTCATTTATCATTTGCGTGGGTCAGCTAGTATTAGCTGGCAGGGGAGGGGGGGACACATGACTCTAACAAAAACTTGCACTTTTAAAGTGCAAGCTTAATATTTTACAAACGGATCCCTTAATCTAAAAATCGTCTTTCCAACCCGTAAACCTTTATAAAAGACCTATCTAATGATACCCCACACGATGGGGTAGGAAACAAAAAAAAAATCACACCCCCACTTTACATATAGGGGAGGTACACTAAAAAAAATATAATTTTAGTATTATGTGTATCCATGCAAAATTACACGCTCCTAGTACTAACAATCTCTGAGCAAAGTTGCGGTCGGACGGGTATACGGGGTATAAGGGTTCATTTTTGCCATTTTGGCTACGGAACCCTAAAAACGGCAAAAAAATCATGTATGGTGTCATGGTATGGGAGCCCTATTTAAATACTTGTTTTATTTTGATTTCATTATTTATTTTTAAAGTGAATAAATAATTAAATATTCTGTGAATATTTCAAGCGTCTACTTATTGTCGTTATCAATATCGAGCAAAAACGACCATAAAAATCACGTTTGTTGTATGAGAGCCCCCTTAAATATTTGGTTTTATTTTAATTTAATTATTTATTATTAAAGTGAATATATAACTAAATACTTTGTGAATATTTCAAGCGTCTACCTGTTGTCGTTATCAATATCGAGCAAAAACGACCATAAAAAACACGTTTGTTCATTTGTTGTACGGAAGAGAGAATTTTTTAGTATTTGTTGTTATAGGGGCAACAAAAATACATAATCTGTGAATTTCAACTGTCTAACTATCACGGTTCATGAGATACAGCCTGGTGACAGACGGACATACAGTTGAACGGACAGCGGAGTCTTGGTATTAGGGTCCCATTTTACCCTTTGGTTACGGAACCCAAAAAATATGGACATGGATGGAACTAAATTCAAAGCCCTACATATTACATACCGATAGCCCTAGATATGACTGCCTCTGTGGCGCGGTGGGAGTGTATCCGACTGCTACGCAAGAGGTCGTGGGTTCGATCCTCATCCAGGATAAAATTTTGTGTGATGAGCATGATGGTTTATTATGTGTCTGGGTGTTATTTATCTAAAAAAGTATGTATTTAGAAATATATAAGTATGTTTATCGGTTGTCTGGTATCCATAGTACAAGCTCTGCTTAGTTTTATCCCAAGATATTATATAATTACATACCTTACAAGGTCAGGTATTAGCATATGTTGTTTAACTGTATACCTATATATATATACCTAACTTCCAAATCAAACAACAAATGTATGTAACACTCAAAGTAAGTTTCCTACGCATCAATATTATAGCCTCAGGGTAGGTAACTTTGACTGAGCCTACTCAAATGCCATATGCTTCCTTTGAGACATTATGAATTTATACATCTTTAGTTTTAGTGTACGTGTCTTATCTTTCAGAATCTATACCAATATTATAAAGCTGAAGAGTTTGTTTGACGCGGTAGTATCAGGAACTACTGGTCCGAATTGAAAAAATATTTTTTTTGTTGGGTAGCCCATTTAACGAGGAAAGCTATAGGCTGTATAACATGACGCTACGACCAATATGAGCAGAGCAGCAATGAAAAATGTTGCAAAAACGGGGAAAATTTACGCAGACGAAGTTGTGCGGGTCAGCTAGTGGATAATATAAAAGAAACGGTTGAAGCCTAAGGTCTGTAACTTCGGTTTGGCTAGCCATCTAGACGTTGGGGGTTCGAATTGACTAATTTTTTCCTAGTTCTGGGCGAAGCAATTAACTTAGCTAGCGAGATTACTTAGTAGCAAGTAGTAGGCAATGGTATAAAGAATTTGCGGGAATAAATTAGTATTCTGATGAATTCTATTGTTATAATCTACCTACCAGAGGCGAAGGGTTAATTTTTTCTTAGGTAACCCGATACAAAAATATATCTTGCTGGACATGGTTCTTTGTACCTATAATACTAAGTAACAATCCAAAGGGAAACCGAAAGCAATGGTGTTCTAAGGCCCCTTCGCCACTGATACCTACCTATTTTTGTCATAGGTACTTATCTTCACAAAAGCGGCGGAAATTATCTATGAGTAGATACTTATATCGTGGTTTACATAGGTACGGATGACTGCACTACATTTTATGTCAGTTTTATTGTCATTCTATTCCTCCAGTAAACATACTTGTTTACTGGAAGAACAGAACATCTACTGACAGGTACCAATTGTATTACAATGGCTACAAACATACGATCGTTAATAGGTATGAGTATCTATATATACGTATGTATGAGTATCTGTATATCGTAATACGGTTTATGACATTTATTTCTCAAAAGATTACAATAATCACTTATAAAGAAAAATACAATACTTCATAACAAAAATTATTAGCCAATAAGCATTATTAGTAGGGTAATTATAAAATTAAAATGTTCAATGGTAGGTATGAGTAGGGTAGGATTTGTTGGAAAACGTTTGTGTAGAAAGAATGCATGTTTGTTAAGGCTTATGACATAGGTATGAGTATCCACGTTTCTTAAAACGAATTGTTTTAAGTTCCATTCTAGTAACTGCAGGCATCCAACAAAATGCGAAGTAGCCCATAAATGGTAGTACTTTTTTATCTTTGTGGTGGAAAACAGAACTTTTTCATAGACAAAGCGAAGGGGCACAATAGGGGGTGGTACGTTGGAACCGAGATCAACCATTTTCATGGAACAAAACCAGTTTTGTAGTCTCGGCCGTGGTCGGACTTTATTGCACCAACGGATTTTACTGTTCGGAGTTGGGTAATTTCTCTCTTGATTAAAGAGTTTTCTTACGAATTTCACAAATAAACGGAAACTGTACCTACTTACTGGTTGTTTTGAATTAATTTAATAACGAAACTGCAAATTCATTTGGTTATTGTAAATGAGTTGTAAAAATGGCGGCATTATTTTCACAGCTCCTCATTTAACGTGTGAAAATATATGAAATAAATACGTGCAAAATCAGTAAGATCGAGTCTAACAGCGGTTTTAATCAGCGTTTTATGCGCGCATATAAGATCGTAATACTGACATACCACTAATCGTTCAAGCGAACACGCATATTCCCGTGTACGTGACTTCGAGTTTTGAAGCGCGAAATGTAGTGCGTGTGTAAGCCCGTATGCCCAAACAACCGTATATACGCCGATAAAAACGCTAATCTATAAACACCCAAAGTGCTACTATACCTAGATATCAGACATTGGCATAAAATGGCAGGGAAATCATCTAGATTCTCATCAACATAAAGATAATACGAAGCAGGATATAGATATGAAATTATTGTAATGTCATACCTATGTTTTTTTGGTTTCCGATTCACAGTGGGATTCCATTAAGTACTTGTAAGTATTCACATATACACATGTCAATCTAATAAAGACGTAATAAAGACCAAAAAAAATCACATCCCCACTTTACAGACACCCTAATAAAAGGGACCCTATAAAAATGATTTTTAATATTCTTTCACTTTGTCGGCGTAAGTAATATGTGTATCCATGGAAAATTACAGCATTCTAGCACTAACAGACTCTGAGCGGATGGACGGACGGACGGACATAGTGAAACTATAAGGGTTTTGTTTTGCCATTTTGGCTACGGAACCCTAAAAATGGAGCTACTTACTGATATTTTCTGCAAGAAAGCTATTGTAGATAACAGCAGTAAAAACCCGAAATTGGATCATTGAAGAAACAACAGAATGTATTTTAGAAACCTTAATTACCTGATAAGAAAAACAGTATCTGTGACTTGTATGTTTGCAAAGTCACCCGCGACACAGGACTTGTAATCTATTGCGGGAGTCGTCTTCTTAAATAAATAAAAATAAGTATTAATGCGGGAGTCGTCTTTTTAATGTAATAAAAATAAGCTTACTAACGTACGTAAGCGATAGATTTATTGACAAAAATATGCTCCTTTACCTAATTAACAGGGAAAAAATATACATAACTTTAACTTTTAATTTAATTCTAAACATTCTAGTGTCACAAATTGATTCACACAATATATCATTCTAGAACTCGAGAAGGTAAATAATCCGGCACCAAAGAGAATTAAAGCACATTTCAACTAAACAAACAGTTTGCGGCAAACTGATTAGGCACACAGTGTTAGCAGAGAGCCTAATATTGTTTAAAGACTGCGTCGCTAGCACATAGCGCACAGTGCACATACACGGAATACGGGACGTACCTAATTAGCTGCAAATTAGATCACGAACGCATTTCAGTTGACATATTTTTTGGTAATCATTTCACTAATCCTACTACTTAATATTTTGAATCCAAAAGTTTGATACTCTTTCATGCAAAACTGAACGGATTTTGATGAAATTTCAATTTAATATTGTTTATAGGTGATACATTAGAATAGGACACAGACTATAAAATCAGACATAACGGGAGCTAAGCCACGGGAAAAAGCTAGCTAAAAGTATTATATATCAACCTTTATGATGTCCCACTGCTGGGCACGGATATCCCCAGTAAAACCTACTTATTGTACACTTGGCGAGCGGGTTGGCGATCGCAATAAGGGTTTAAAACACGCAGAGAACGCTGCTGCCCGTCATCCAGTGTGAAAAAAATAGGTATAACAGAATTGGAATAGACTTCAAAATTAGACTGACTCAATTTGATCTGATATTAATTGATCAGTTACTAATTATTACAAATGAATTATGATTATGCGTTTATTACAGTTAGTTTATAATCTGGATTGATATAAATTTGCGAGTGAAAGTTTGTTCTATACTTACTTATATTATAAAGAGGCAGAGTTTGTTTATTTGAATGCGTTAATGTCAGGAACTAATAACATAATCTACAAATTCAAAACATATATTTTTTGCTTTAGATAGCTCCTTTATTGAAATTATTTTTTATGTAATTAAATTTCACGTGCGTGAAACTGCGAGGCGCAGTTAATACCTACAGAATGATATGCATATTGTTTGACATATGGCATGACAAAAGGCGGCTACCCTGAGCGGCTACCAATTCCTTAGATAATGCAATTTTGTGATAGCGTTCACAAAATTACCTCTATCTTTCTCTACCCGCCAGTAAAATCATCATGAATTCAAATTCTATTCTTCTCCGACCAACTCCCAACGTTTTCCATTCCTTATATCGAAGTGATTTTATTGCGATGTTTCTGTTGACAGTATCGCTTAATGTATCTTCGCATCTCGATATAAAATATTTGTGCGTAGTGTTACTCTTTAGGTACCTACTTTGATTTATTTGATACAGGCAAAGTAGCGAGCTCCATTACTTGATTACGTAATCCGTTGGCATCGCAATTTTTGTGCATTCCATTCCATTTTACTTATATGAACAAAGCTGATAAATGCTGTTACGTAATAATAATAAAAGGAACTTACCTAATTCAATTAGTGAAACCAGTAGTCAGATCCTCTGACTATGCCGAATTTAGGACAGTTCTCGAAAAAACTAGATAGATGTATCAATTAGGTTTACCTATGCTGGATAGTTATAAAAGTAAGATCAAGCATTTATTTTCGTACCTACCTAACTTATAATTCATCCACAATAACAATGCCTTATTCACTAAATTAGGATTTAGGCATCCCAACCATAAAGTATATACCTATAACTATTTTTTATATGGGAATTAACGTGCATTATTTAATTTAAAATTGCTTGACGTTTTGACCAGGTTGCACCGGCCGTGGTTGAAAAAAGGTGGTTTTCAAGATCATAATAACGCTTGTGAACAATTTAAAGGTAAATAATGCGCGTTAATTCTCGTATAATAAATAGATATAATTATGCAACGTGAAAGTTAGTTTAAATCTATACTATATATATAAAGCTGAAGAGTTTGTTTGTTTCTTTGTCTGTTTGTTTGAACGCGGTAATCTCAGGAACGGTCCCAATTGAAAAAAATAATTTTCTGTTTGGTAGCCCATCATCGAGGAAGGCGGAGCAGAAATGAAAAATGTTGCAAAAAACGGGGGAAATTGACGCATACGAAGTTGCGCGGGTCAGCTAGTGTTAGTATATACTTATAGGGGCCCTCTACTTTCCAAATAACCTAAATATAATAATAATTTTAAAACATAATTATACATAGTCCATCACATTTAGTTTTACTAAATATTCAATGTCTAGGAGAGCCAAAGATACAATTTTATAATATTTAGTAAATAGAAAAGGAATTTCGGTATGTTTCTGCATGATTACATTCAGGGTCGTTCAATGTCGGAAGTAGCCGGCCTGTGGGACGCACAGGGACTGAGCTCGCGTCGCCCGCTCGACCATGAAATTGCACCGCCGAGTCTCGCTTAAATGACGTGATAATTTACAAGTGTGTTCATCCACACTTCTGTCGTGCCGGTAGAAGCAAAACTTTCATATTAATTTTAGCTGCTGAAAACTGGGAACAATGTAATTCTCGGCATGTGGTTTGACTCTGAAATACGTTGGAATAGAGTAAAACTAGGCAGGTACCGTACGTTTTTGCCTCAAAGAACACAGGGAAATTGTTTAAATAATGATGCAAAATATAATGTAGGTACTAACTTTTTTATAGGTGGGAGAAAAATGTAACGGTACAGCATTTTGTGTTAAAAGACACTATTTGAATCGGACACATCGTAGTAGGTGAAATCGATATAAAGTCTTGTGAAGCTATGTAGGTACGCGGTATTTCTTTTGATAACTGACCAGAAGCAAGTAAATTTAAGGTTAAGGTATCTTTGAACTTATAGAGCTTAATTTAAAATACATAGATAGGCATTAAAATTGTTAAAAAAATCTTAAGCATTTGATAAGTGTTATCGTCTCGATTCGTGATACAAATTCGTTGGCATTTTATTTATATTCATTAGGCACGCGCCCCCTCCTCAGACGGTTGTTTTGTGTAGTGAATTTTCTGTATTGTATTGAATTTCTTTGCCCCCCCCTCGAATGTATTTTAGCTTATTGAACCATGAGAATAAAATTCTGGTTGCGAAGATACATGCAAATCTTTTTACAACTTGTAAAACTCCTAACTTCTCTCAAATTTAATAATTCCCAGTTGAATAAGTATATACAACAACAATTAAAAATGAAACTAAAATTTTCGAACTACAGACTTCTGCTCTGATTCTTACGAAAAGCGACAATTAAATTACATTACCAATTAGTAGAATTAGATACTAATAAGTTTAACGTAGCATTTGAGAGCAGATATTTAAAGATTTAAATTTAATAGATATTCGTATACTCACTGCTGGTACCTTACATAGATTAGGTATACTCCTTAGCCTAGATACAGCTAAATCATTATTCAGCATCCATTAGGTTGTAATGAAACCTCTCATGCTCTTGGAATTAGTTACGGGAGTAGAGAGAAAGTTATCGTTAGTCATTTCTAGGCGACTTTACATCATTCTTACATATGCTTGCCTCGCTTCTTTTCTCATATACCTACGTATACTCGTATAAATAAAATATTGGCAGTAACTTTTCCAGATACGCGACATAACTTTTGTGTAATTAGATGCTTTATTTTTTCCTGAAGCGGTAATAGCGTAATGGCTAAGGCTAATAATGGTGAGGTCGCGGGTTCGAATCCTACCCATTATACTACCGACGTGAACCCACTTCTAACACAAGCCACTGAGCTCAGCTGGAGGGGTTAACAGGATTGCTAGTAATGTGGGACCCACAATTACTAGTTATATTAAATAAATAAAAAACTATTTTATTTATAAAATAGTTTTTATTTTATAGATATTTTGGTGCATAATTTTTGTAAGTAGGTACAACTTTAATAAAAATAAAAGAGAATTGAAATAATTGATTGATAGAAATAAGAAATATTGATTGTTGGTACTTTACAGGTACAATTAGTACGGGTTCACATAGTGGACTGGCCTGTTGGTCTAGTGGTTAGTGACCTTGACTGCTAAGCCGGAGGTCGTCGGTTCGATCCCCACCCAGGATAAAACTTTGTGTGATGAGCACAGTGGTTTTTTCCGTGTCTGGGTGTTATTTACCTATAATATGTATGTATTTATAAATATTTAAGAATGTTTATCAGTTGTCTGGTTTTCATAGTACAAGCATTGCTTAGTTTGGGATTAGATAGCGTTGTGTGAGTTGTCTCAAGATATAATATAAAAATATTATTATAATTTGGAAGAAATGCTGATGCAATTTCAGAATTTAAAAAATTAAAACTTCAATTGTGAAAGATGCTAGAAAATAAGTGGTCTATAAAATTGTATGAGGTGCTAGATTTTCTCTAAAAATAACTTCCACTTACTGCTTAAAACTTAGTAGGTAGCCCTTGTTCGTTGTATGACAGATTCGAAATAGGTATTACAATATCGTTCTATAATTATAGTGTTTTGAATAAACGTCGCCTTTTCAAAATTCAACGTCAAAGGTAACATAAAGAATAGGTAGTAAGTACAAAACATTTTCAAGATAATAATAACATAACAAAGGAAGATAATTCTATGCTCGCAAATGACTTCGGTGCGGTGAAGGGGCCTACTGATACGCTGCATCGCTTCCATTGAACACCATGTGCTTATTCCGCTTTGATAAAAGTAATGGTTACACATAAATCAGCTTGTCGGAGCCTGTTCCTTGTCTCTAAAGAATATTCTGGGTACGATGCGGGCATACATAAAGCCTTATTTATTTACAAATATTTGTTGACTTCGTGAGAACGTTTTGTAAGAGCTTGACAGTTGAGCCTGTAATTTTTTTTGCCCTCCACCGATTGCATATGTTTGGAGCTACGAATTTTGTATAATAAATAAATAAAACAAGGTTTTAAGATTGGTATACAAATATATCTGACCTAGGATTCTCATTTATATCCCAAATGCTGGCGCCGATATTTGGGCCAGACCGAGAAAGTATTCGCCTTTCTTATAGAAGAACTCAGGGTTTTGAAGTGTGGTTGGGCTTCATATAGTCATGAAACTGTGAGGGGCATATCGTCACACTCTTGCCACATTTACAAAGTGTTGGTATCTCAAGAGTGATCAGTAATTAAGGGACCGGTTCCGTGATGAATGATCGTTTCTACGTGCTACGCGATCAATCATGCGATCACGCCGCGTAGCCGTGTCTACGAAGCGGCTACGAACTTTTGTACAAGTTAATCTTGCCTGAAAACTAACAGAGTGCGTGTTTCAGAAAATACCAACGTAATTCTACAATCTATAGATTATTTATTATTGTTCAAATATAAGTATTAAATTGTGTGTGTAGTGTGAATATTTTGTTAAAGCTTATTAATCGGAATATACGATAGCGTTTAAAACTAATCAATTTATTTTTAAAAGTAAGTAAAGGCAATACGCTTTTAAATTCTATAAGTGCTTTATGGTTACCTAAATATATAACTTAAAACAGAAAGATAATCATTTCTGTACTTAACTTTGCCGTTGATGTTAACTTTGCTCGGACTTTTGAATAATTAAATTTAGGTGGGTACTATTAAAATATAAATCTTAACATAAACTGTACAAAAGTGCTTTAAATGCTTCGTACGATTGCTTGGTATACTATATATTATGTAGCCAACACTATTTCAAGTCAGTAAATTCCAGTTTTTAGTCACAATAGCTGTACCAAGCAGTACTTCAGCGTAAGCTTATATACCACTGTACCCGTACAAGCTTTTAATGAATGAAGCTCGTCCTCGGCACTTTCGCACAAGACTGTACTCTAGCCGTACTGTGGAAGCATTGGAATTAAATTACACGATATAGCTCGGTGCATATGCTGAACTATAAGATAAGATTTTGAAACGTCGCCAAGATGTCACTAGTTCAACTTGTACGTTTAATTATGTGCTGTTGGCTGCCGTAAATCTAAACTAATATTATAAAGGGTTTGTTTGTTTAAACGTGATAATCTCTAGAACTACTCGTCAGAATTGAAAAAGTATTTGTTGTTGGACAGCCCATTTATTGAGGAATTCTATAAACTATATAACATTACGCTACGATTAAAAGAGGCAGGAGGAGCAGCAATGAGAAATGTTGCAAAAACGGGGAAAATTTACGCAGACGAAGTTGCGCGGGTCAGCTGATTTGATATATGCAATGAAAATAGTCGCTTTAAGATTTAAGTAGGTCATTTTTGGATTTGGTTATCTCATATGTTATTTTGAACATTCAGAAAATATTTTAAAAAATCTTAAAATAAGCTGTCACATACATACTCTGTCATAAAGTCGATGTTAGAAGCAATTAAATTTGTCATTTGAAGAGTTAAGTAAGTTCATTTTGGATTTGGTTGTACCTATATACATACCAAATCCAAAATGAACCTACTGCTACATCCAAAAAAATCAATAGATTTGCCTTCAATCTCTTTGTTTGTTAATTCATAGCGAATAGTGAAATTTCATACATACGCTTTGTTGATAGATACTCTAATCATAATTATATCTTACTTGGTATAATACTTTACTACGTATTAGATAGAATAATAATGACTTTATAACAATTGAAAAATAATATAGCGTCTAATGGAAATATTTTAAATCAAGGCTGAAACTAAATATACTTACTGTGATATTCTATGAGCCTTTATTAAAAGATCACACGGTATGTGGAGCGCGCCTGCTGTTTTTATGCAGTAGAGTGAGTTAACACAGAAATACACATTTATAGAGTACCATGTCTTAACAATAACAGTATAACTAACGACAACCGGAGGTCCAAGATAATCAGTATAACCGTATCTGAAAGCAAATCGTTTCATAAATGACCGATAGATCCTCTTATGACAACCCACAAAATAAAACAACATCTTCTGAAATATGTACCTAGGATAGCAACTCCGTTTTAATAAGTAAAATGGTGATACACTTTCGCGATATGTACACATGCCCTATACAGTATTGCAACGGCCATAAAATGCCCTATACAGTATTGCAACAGCCGTTGTTAGGCTGGCCTACCAACGGCCGTTGCAATACTGTATAGGGCATTTTACCTTAAATTATTCACGCGATTAAGACCCGTAATATATATATATTTTCATAAAGTAAAATGATTCTAAGGCATAAGTAGTAGTAAATACATTTTTTTATTCAACGAAAATCAACATCACTAGATCCGCTTCGGATGATCTCTGCCCAGTACCAGTGTGCTAAGATTTTGACCATTCCTTAACCGGAATAATATACTTAGATTGCAGTAAGTACTAATATTAGACGTCCATTACCCGACTTCAGATCGGTCCGATATTTACATAGCATGGGAATTTACAGGCAAAACTGTGCGGTAACGCTAGGCGTTTATGTATATTTGTCCTAATCACACAAAATCCTATTTTGATTCATGTTAAGTGGCTTTTGAATTCCCCCAATCGACAAGTCAATTGGGTAATAAATTACTTTCACAGTAAACAAATCATAGTATATAATGATAAGGAAAAGAATATAAGTATAGTGTACTCGTTCCTCGCATGTGTTCCATCGCCACCCCTCTATGTCACCGCACTTCCTGATTTATACCCTTGTTATTTGCTTCCAGTAATGGATTTTTGATACACATCTACCTTATTTTTATAGGATGGAATACTAAGTGCCACCTTTTGTTGGTCACGACCGTATTTCGTGAAGTTTCAGAATTAAGGGAGGCAGAATGTACTCTTTGATTTATTTTTAACCAACTTCAAAAAAGATGAGTTTCTCACTTCTGATGTTATGTTATGTTCGGGTTTGACTGCCTCTGTGGCGCGGTGATAGTGTGTGCGACTACTACGCAAGAGGTCGTAGGTTCGATTCCCACACGGGACACCACTTTGTGTGATCCACAAATTGTTGTTCCGAGTCTGGGTGTTCTTTGTGTCCGTGACTTGTATGTTTGTAAAGTCCGCCGCGACTCAGGGCTTGTAACCTACTGCGGGAGTCGTCATTTTTAAGAAAAAAAAAACAAATGAAATAAACGGAAAATACTATACGGATAAATAGACGGATTTTCAAAAAAACTTTTTTTTATCGAAAGTGGTTTATACCGAAATGATCTGATATAAATTTCGTAAAGATCTGATGCTGAGTTTCGGAGACAGACAACGAAACATCTCAATTCTTAATAAATGCCAACAAATCAACCGTGATTGATGTGGGTTTGATGTTTTTTTTGTAAAAAAACTTTATTAGTAATACAGTAGGTTTATGTAAGATTTAAGAAGACCTTAAAGAAGCTTTTAAAAAAAGATCGTTAATAATTAATTCAGCTAAATACATACCTATACAAATTGTATCTGAAGAATATTAAACTATTTCGAACTATTTCACTGTAGACAGCACCGGCGCCGCCGTCGCTAGAGGTCAAGATTACTTTGTGTTTGTCCTTGACGTAAATATATTAATTAAAGTAAGTTAAGACTTTATTGTAAGTTTGTTTTAATGCTTAAGTTTTTGATCAGACTGTCCCTTAATAAATAGAGAATAAAAAAAATGGATGTCTGTAAAGTCGGTTTACAGACTTTAATTTTACGTGGTAACGTCATAAGTTTTTTGATGATTTTGTTTTTTAAAATTTTAAATGTCACTGCGATCGCCAACACAACCATGCCTGTAACAGCCACAATACTTCAGCCTATCAGCAGGAGGAATTTTTCAGAAGTTATAACGTCAAAATTAAAAAAAAAAACACTACGATAAGCGATGACGTACAGTTTGTATTATATTTCGTGTTATACTTAAATATTATCTAGTATTTTTACAGTAACGCTATTCTGTGATAAGGCGGTTTTATACTTCAGTTCGCAAGCATTACCTTAGGCACTCGGGTGGGTTTGAGTTACCCCCGCCCCGTTTCTTAAAGCCAGCTCTACTACTGCCCTACTATAACCCAATAATCATCCTAAACCTCGAAGCAAGGTTATTGCAGGAGCGTCTGTTCTGCACTGATAGGACGGTGACCCAAGATAACAATACCACGGCCCAGAAACTTCATAGTAATTCAAACATTACTTAGAAACTCATCTGTGAGTAATAGAACTCGTATGAGCCCTAACGTTATGCATAAGGAATGAAAATAGTCGTCAAAGTTTATTCGGCTCGCAACATTTGCGTACGGTAGGCGAGAGCCGTTCACCCTTTTATATGAGAAGTTCCCTCATAAATTAAATGGTGAAACACCTCGGCCTTCAAAGTAAATACACAATGATTTAGTAATGGCTAAATAAAATGAAGATGAGCTATTCGCTCGAGTGTGGTAAGTCGTTCGAGAATAAGATTTCTTTTGTGCAGTTTCTGTGGTAAGTAAGCGTGATGGGTTTCCGTACGGTAGATGAATTGATTGTAGCTTTTTTGGTGGATAAAGGAATAAAGATCCAATTTATTATAGATTACGTTTCTGTAATGAAAGTGATAGTTTTATTTTCGTTAAGTAGCTGAAAATGTTTAAATCTGTTAGTTATATATACAGAACAATGAAATGTGGAGATATTTAAATTAGGTACTAAACAGTTCATATTAAGCTGCAGGTTGGCATATTGTTGACGTACAGTGGTAAGCTAAGTGTGCTTCGTTTGCAAGTTCTAGCAACGAATTAGCGTAAAAATGTAGTTTAAAATCTTACTTGACAGCTTTAATAATCTGGCTACTTCTTAACGAAGACAAAATATTTCGACTATGTAATAGAATACCTAATATGGGAGAGTTAAAATGTGGCAATATTTTACTTGGTACGATTGTGTATACAAGGTCCAGCTAAGGCCTAAGAGCCAGTGATGGTCATTGCCAATTTTCTTTTTACAATAAGAAACAGGTACATAGTACTATTATTATTATTTTTTTTCTTTTTTTTTAAAAAGACAACTCCCGCAGTAGGGTACAAGCCCTGTATCACGGGGGACTTTACAAACATACAAGTCACGGACACAAATTACACCCAGACCCGGAACAACAATTTGTGGATCACACAAAGTGGTGTCCCGTGTGGGAATCGAACCCACGACCTCTTGCGTAGCAGTTGGACACACTCCCACCGCGCCACAGAGGCAGTCATTGTATTTATGTAGAATTTTTATATACCTACGAAGATTTAAAAACTTTAACATATGTTTTTATTAAAACGAAGCAAGTGGCCAAATGGGGCTAAACGAGTCCAAAATTGGTATGTCTACCAACTATTCCATAAAATACATCTAGATATTAAAGAAAATATGTTATTATGTGTATATATTTCGATATCATCATCAACCTGTATCGGTCCACCTATATCAGGGGGTGTCACACCGCAGTACAGGTATATCCACGCCGCGCGCCGTTCGATGGGGCATATGGCAGTGAGCTGTCGCTCGACTCGCACGATATTCACGGTCACATCGCGCTTGTGCATACTTGAATATATATTTTTTTGCGACACCCGCAATGTCTTCTAAGCCTAAACGTCAATATAATCCGTATAAAAGATATTGCTGTGCTTACTGATATATAATAAACACATTTATTTTTTTACTTATTTGTATTTTATTGTGTTAGGAATGGGTATTCCTAACACAATAAAATACACACAGATTGGCGATTAACTGGGTAGTTAATCGCCAATCTGTGCAATAAACTATTTTAACATAACTAAGTTGCCAGCTCACAGAGTACGATTATGGCGCGCCAACGAAGTACGTATAAAAGCAGCGGCGGCAGCCGGTCGTTCTCGTAGTAATGATTAAAAAAAAATTCTTAAGTAGTTGGCCAGAAATAATATTAGGAACAGGATAGGATAATGTTCACGAAGAAATACCTACACCCGTGGGAATTGAACACACGACAATTTGATTTTTTATGTTTACAGAATCAACGTTTGTAATGCATAATTTACTTATTTATCTTAAAACTAATAAATCAACTAGGTACAAAAACTTCTCAAGTGACAACCCCGTGTGGACTTCGCAGCACGATCATAAAACTGAGGCGCACAAAGAAAATTCACGGTTCGAGCAAGGTTTCAATTTTGCTTGCAGGCTCTGGTGATTCTAGGTATATTTTTATACCTAAACCTGATTTTTGTTGATCTCTTAATCTTCTGTACCGTAGTACTATTACTTATTTTGTGCCCATACTAAAATATACCTATTTTAAAAAGAAGTACCAATTTATTACCAAGCTCTAATTGCAAGCATGTGAAGTGTTATAAGGTTAACTTAATGTGAATATCCACCAGACACTAATATTTCAAGAGGTTTAAGATAGATTAAAGTACAATTCATTCAAAATCCGAGATTGTACGCGGAACAAAGGCAACACTCCTACACAGGTGCAACGTAACCTAGACTACGTTACAGCCTAAATTATATTCTTAATGCATATGTAATGTTTGTATAAAGTGCACGTAAAGTCGGGAGCATTTAAACCGGCGTTAAACCACAGTTACGCTAATGAGTCGACGCAGCGTGCGGCAGACTCGCAACGTGTGACAGAATGCTGCACTCCAACTACAACCTCTAAAAGTATTAAAGTTTTAATATAAGTTTAGCTGAGTCTGTAAATGTTCAAAATTGTATAGGGAAATTATGCAAATTTTAATTGAAAAATAAGAAAATTTCATTCTATATACATACAAATGTAGGGTCGGTGACCGCTGTCGAGGATAACTTTGATTCTACTTTCCTTTTGTTATTTTTAAGTTGATGGCTATGTGGCTAATTTCTGCGAGTGTCAAGTATTTATTATATACTTTACCTGTACGAAAACGTGGACTTACGAATTTTACCCATATTTTGTGGAAATGCGGAATGCGAATGTGAAAATGACGCCAGCTAAGTTAGTTACCATGTTCACCACTTTCGTTATCCTTTCCCACTGACCTTTATAATACTAGTAAGCTGGAGTGGCTACCACGTACAAATTGACAGCAATTTAATTTTTATTTTTAGGGTTCCTTAGCCAAATTGGCAAAACGGGACCTTTATAGTTTCGCCATGTCCGTCCATCCGGCCGCAACTTGACTCAGAGACTGTTAGTGCTAGAAGGCTGTAATTTTGCATGGACATTTAAAGTGAAAATGTTTGTTAGAGTCAAGTGTCCCCACCCCTGCCAGCTAAATGGTTGATGTGGGGTATGTGACAAAAATCGTGGTGCATAGTAGCATATGTAGTGAAATTAAAAGGAAAACTATCACAGCTAAGGAGTAACAGCTGATCAAATGAGAAGTAACAAAATATTCGTACAAATATCATTGAAAATTATTATTAAGTACATAGGTGTAACGTTGTAAGTATGAAACAAAAACAACAGAAAAAGCTGCATTATACAGAGGGGGGACCACGGAACCCTACATTGTGAGTGGCCCGACATGCACTTGCCCGGTTTTTTTAATTTATTAATTAACTTTACTAACACTAATAATAATAAATCTAAATGATAGGTAAGCACAGCATTATTTATTTTGTGCACATGAAGTATAGGTAAATATCGAATTGAATTACCGTCCTGTGAACTTTTTTTGACACTTATGACAAATGGCCGTTCTTCTTCTTCTTCTTCTTCTTTTGGCAATGTAGCCAATGTGTTGGCTAATTCTGCCAATGTCAAGTGTCAGCTGTTTTGTCACATGCTCTTTGGTTTTCTTCAGAATCTTCAGATTCGTGTGTTTTATTTCCTAATTCAGCTTTGGTCAGGGGCACCCTTGTATACCCTTTTTATGTAGAAAGTACATATATAGACAAAGTTGATAAACGTAAGAAATTGTAAATAAATAGGGAGGTAGAATAGGAATATAGGATAGATATGATAGGAATAAATAGGAAGAGACTATAATCTAATATCTAAGTTATTAGTAATAAATGCTGATAAAACATAAATGGCCGTTGTTTCACAAGTCTAGAATTCCACTTCATTATGTCAAATGACCGTCCAAATGTCAAAATCAAATGGAAGTCTTCTTGTTGTCAGTGGCAGTCTGTTGCCTGTGCCTGCCAAAATTGGTGCAAAGGTTTCTTGGTACACGCAATCGTTTTCGAACGCGCAATACATACACACTAAAATGTCATTTCATTTTATTTCAGTTAGTTCGGGCATTTCAGTGATATATACACTGGAGAGTTTATTCAACTGTCTCTAAGCTCTTTGTGGTTGGTACGCAGAAGCTAGGTACATCATTCTGACAAATCGTTTTGGGTCAACATTGTGTAAACAATCAAATTAATCACGCGACCAAAACATTCTCAAGAGACACATTACACATGAAATATCACTTAGGTAACTGTACACTGTAGTCAGAGATACTGCTTTCTCTCTGGGACATTCCTATGATAGCCACTTTAAGAGATAAATCTTTTTTTTGGAGCTTTGCGGCATTTTTTTATTGTACAAGTGACTTTTCTTGGTTCTTTTATCAATAAAAAAATACACTTGCTGTTACACAATAATGTGTAACTATGATTGATTGACACTGCCAGATGGCAATGTCGGTGTACAGATTTTAATGATTGTGACGTACCCTCTGGAACCAGTTTATTTCCAAATTAGCTTTTGTTCGCGATTTTGTTCGCTTAGGTCTCTAAAATGCGCGAGTTATGAAAAACCAGCACATTTTATATTTTTCCCTACCAACCCACATAAAAAAAAATAACTTGACTTCTATACTATCAAGATGAAACATAACAGATATTAAGTTAGACCTACAATTTGTCCCAGAGAGGAGTGCCAAAAATGCAAGCATTTTATAAAGGCATTTTTTTTAATAGTATTTTTTTAAATATCCTTCCGTCAGTCAGTGGATTTCGTAGAGTTTGGCGCAGAGACAGGTTCAGTTTTTTTTAATGAACTAAATATGTCGCGAAATTGCTTTCTAAAGCCTAAAAGCAGCTAGCAGCATAATAATACAAAATAAGTAATAGGTACGTCTTGCAAAATCTTGTAGCCATGCGCGTCAATCGCGCGTAAAAGTTGTACCTATTCATAAATCTTGCTCGATCTGCACGTGCTATCGAAAGCGTGATCTGAAATTTAATAGAACCGGTGAAGAATATTATCATAATCACATAACAATTAGTCAGTCAGTATAACTCTGTAACAGATCCTGTATGTCCTAAGCTGACTGACGGAAGGGTATTCTTTAATCCACTAACGTGACGTAATATAAAAAAAACTGCTTTTAAAAAATGCTTGCATTTTTTGGCACTCCCATCTCGGACTATACGTTTGTGAAAAGCTCACCATTGCGTGTCAATTTTCCCCGTTTTTGCAACATTTTTTATTGCTGCTTCGGTCTTACTGGTTGTAGCGTATTGTTATATAGCTTATAGCCTTTCTCCATAAATGGGCTATCTAACATTAATTTTTAAAACGAATTAGACTATTTAAAAACGGGACTGTAGTTCCTGAGATTATTGCGTTCAAACAAACAAATAAACTCTGCAGTTTTTTAATATTAAGTGTAGATAGATGCTAAAGTCGTCTTCTTTGAATTTATGTACCTATTGTAAATAAAGTAATTTCTTGTTATTAGCCTTCGTCTTACAACTAGTACGCAACTCAAATACCAAGTGCTCAATCAGGAGCTCAGTTGAGAGGTACGGGAACAAGGTGGGCTAATTACCTATTAATTCGAGAGCTTCGCAAGTGTGCACTCAGTTACACGAGCGAGTGAGTGTGAGGCTTCGATAGACCTGCTAATGGACCATAAATAACTTCGCAAATTCCAAGGAGTCACTCTATACTCTAATAAAACCATTTAAAAACAGCGATCGCCTAAATGGAACACCGATATCGGGTTTCAACTGAAGAACAACCCACATTTAAAGATCGTTTACATAATATAACGATTTAATTATCTGTTTTGGCAAACAAGCTGGTTGGCAAAAATATAGGTAGGTACTTTTTGGTAGAGTTTTCTGTAATCTATGGGCAAGTAAACATTTGTGCTCATATTTGTGTTTAAAACCTGTTATTTGGATCTTAAAAACATTTGAAATCATACAGCTGAAACAGTGACCGCAAAAATGTCCACATTAAATTTGTTCCACGAGAGAATTTGGCACCGATCTTTGTTTATCCCGTGAAAGGAAGTGTTGGCGCGCATGTACACCGCAAAATACGCACTACGGCTTGTTGGAGTAGATTATATGGACATTAGTTGAATTTTATGTGCCCAGTTTCTACTAAAATATGCACTAACATTTGCTTAAAATGTCGGTTCGTAATACAGCTTTTTGTGGTCCTTACTATATGAGATTTTTTTTTATAAGTTGGCATGCTTTGTGGCATTGTCGGTTTCGGCCAGTGCGGTTTGTAGAGGGCGCTCGGCTCGCCCGCGGTTACCGTCGACAAACCAAACAGAATATAATGGTGATCACACATTTTCTACTGTAAGCTTTATGGTTTTTTTATGTTCCAACAAAACACTGTTTTCTAAAATAAAACGATCACCAAAATGAAGTCTATACATACCTAGATTATAAGTTTTTATGTTAGCTAATATATACTTTTGTAGGAATGTTCAGGGTGTAATCGATCAGAGAGTGTGTGTGATTTTCAATCACATCAACTTTGATATGAACTTTGTCGAGCTGGAATTTGTAGAAAAAAAATAAGGAAACTTATGAGGATTACGTATATTAATATTAGATCACATCTGAACATTATATAATTTTATAAGCTACGTGTCTTAATCGCGTAAATATTTTATTTTAAGGCTAAATATTTTTGTTTTATTGCACGACGTTTCGACCGTATTGCAACGGCCGTGGTCACAGCTCAGCGTCGCCTCTGTTAAGCGCAATCTCTCAATCTATGCTAATAATACAAATGCGAAAGTAACCGCTTGTCTGTCTGTTTGATGTCCACTGGACCAAACTACTGTGCCGGTGTTGATGAAATTAGGTACGCCAGTAGCTCAAACTTTGGAAGAAAGGGTATCGTTTATTATAATCGACGAGCTCACAGACAGCGCCGCCGGCAACAGCTAGTTTTGTTATAAATATTTAAATGATATAAGTAAATATTCTGTAAAAAATCAAAAGCTTCTTATCGTGAAATTCGTTGCTGCAGATTTTGACACACAATTAGCGAGATTTACAAATGTCACGTTCCATGTAACATCTTCTGTTGCTAAATTTCACGTTTGGGGCAAAAGGAATAGTGAAACAAGTCTAATTTAAAACATTTCAGCTACTTTACAATTTACAGTGGCGTGAAATTTAGTTAAAATTCCGGTCTCAAGTTGAGCGAGCATTGGCGGGCACTTAATAAATGAACTTCCTTGTCTTTGCAATTCGCAGGAGTAGTGGAGAGAACGTAGTATGCCAGTGCACGGACTTTTTACTTTTAAACTATATAAAATACAATTTTTCCTGCAATTTTGCCTGGGTGACTTGGCGAAATTGCAGGAAAAATTTGCCAAAATTGCCCCCGTGCCCCTCTAGTTCCCAGGGGGGCACGGGGACAATTTTGGCAATATATATATATAAAGATAGGATAAGAAAGCACACGGCACTCTGTATCCTCGTTCGTTCAGGAATAGTAGATAATATGTAACTATATATTTAGAAGTATATACTTAAGTATGCTTATCAGTTGTCTAGTTGCCATAGTACAAGCTCTGCTTCGTTTCGGATCAGATGACGTTGTGTGAGTTGTCCCAAAATATTATTAAGCTATTGCATAGCTTTTATCGCGGTCTTTGAGCGCGGCGACCGAATCAAGAAATTCCGTAACGAAAATAAAACCTAACACCTGCCACTCCGCCTACCATGTAGCTCGGCCGAGCGTTCGCTTGTAATGTTGTTCGCTTGTTGTTGTGCCATATATGTATATGGTACGACTGTACGAAGCTCGCACGGATCGAGACGAGCTGCTCCGAAATGTAATGAAAAGAATAAAAAAAACTGCATAAATAAAAAATAAATAAGTAATTATAATTGCATAAGTTGATAAAAAATGCGCTATGCAATAACTTTACCGCGGCAGTCCCCGAGTGCCACACATTTTTTTTTATCATTATTTTTGCGGAGGTTGCCAACGCCACCTCTAAATAAAACCTCGAGTATATAATTATATATATATATATATATATATATATGTATATATATATATATATATATATATATATATATATATATATAATATATAATAGGACATAGGATGAATACTCGATATATAATTTATCTTTTGTCATAACTTATAAGTATATAATACACGTAAATATTGTATATAACAATTGTTTGAAGTAGATAAACCGATGTGTAACAGTAATACCAGCAAATAATGTTACAATTTATGAATGATCCATTGGCCTCGCGTGAGCAAATACTAAATTGTCCGGTAGAATGAAATTGTTGTTTGATTATTATGTTTTAGGTCAAAACTATATGTATCTATTACTTGTTACAGTTTTATTATGCTCAAACTTTATTTCGTCGAATTATAATGCAATAAGATTGGTTTAAAGGGTTCAAAATATTGCTAGAAAATTTGCGATCCACATGACTAGTTCTCTGTAAAAAAAAAGCAGGCAAGTCTTTATAGAGCGTTCTAAAGAAATATCTATAACTACAAACATACCTACAAACATTTTAAATGGGTAGGTACTTTACCTTCATTCTTCTATTACCTTTCTTTCAAATAAGTAACTTTTTCAAAGATGTTATGAAAGTAATAGATAGTCTAAAAGGAAGTTTATATTTTGTTGACCAAGCTATCCGATTTTATAGGTATTGTTATGTGAAATCTATATGGAGAGGTCAAACACAATTGGGTTTCAGAGTTTTCAATTTTCGTTATAGGTATGTGGACGGAATTTTTGCTCCATGACGCAATCCAGTCTTTTGTGCCCCACAAACAGTGTACCTACATAAATTGTAACAGAATGTTCTGAGTATCCGTCTGTATATATTTGAAATAGCGGAGACAAGGTAAAATTTTGGTCCACAAAGATTTTGTTGAAATTCCATAATATTGAACGGGATGGAAGCTATCTCGAAGATATAGTGTAAACAATGTTCTTTCACTAGGTTTTCTGTAGCATTTTCTACATTGTAAGTTTGGTGGCCGCTTCCCACATTTTATGGGACGAAGTTTAATGTTTTCGATCATGTAGAAAATTTTTAGTATGCTGAAAATGCAAACGCGACTTTCGAAACTATATTTACGATATAATACGTTATATACTGTTTAAGTAAATTGTGTGTAACTTATATCGCAAGTCTTTGAGTAGAAGCTTGTCTGTAAAATATCGGTCTTGCACATGTGCAAACAAAATGTCGACACGTCATGTTTTATAAATGAACTTTATAATATCGGGTTTAAACATTGTAGCAGGTCAGTACTACGTTGTAAACAATATATTATCGTGTAATGTCTTGAGAAGGTAGGTAACATCGCCTGTCAGGCCGTGTATCGGGTATAAACTATCGACGTATCCTGCATATAGTGGCATACACCAGTGCTAAGCGTGACGGCACTTGATTAATTATCGAGCTTCCTAGCACATACTGGGTATCTGGAATAATAGTTTGCACTATTACTAACGTCAGGTTTGACCTGAAGCTTCAAGCGTCGTTACAGTAAGGATATAATAGGTCAGGTCTTTAATGAGACTTAAATGCCTTTGCCTGACTACCTCTGTGGCGCGGTGGGAGTGTGTCCGACTGCTACGCAAGAGGTCGTGGGTTCGATTCCCACATGGGACACCACAATGTGTGATCCATGAATTGTTACTCCGAGTCTGAGTGTACTTTGTGTCCGTGACTTGTACATTTGTAAAGTCCCCCGCGAAACAGGGCTTGTACCCTAATGAGGGAGTTGTCTTTTTTCCTTTTAAATAAAAAAAATGATTTTATACCCTGCGATGTTGTAGTCATCATTGACGTACAGACCTGAACCGTGCCATCACCTTCAATTAAAAAGTAATTATTGACTGCATAGCGTGAATGAGAGAAAAACTTCTTGACGAGACAGAGCGCCTGTCTCTTTGACAGGTATTGTCCACGAAGTTACGTTGTCTCTGTCTAGAGAGCGGTCAATTTTGAGAGGTTATGGTACAATCCTGGCTTATGCGTCAATGGTAGTGTATGTAGTAAAGGTAAACTAAATTTGCTGAATATGAATGGTTTGTTTAACACTGCGTAGGTAGCTCGATAAGTTTTGTGACAATAAAAACCTATAAATATATATTTTAATATTTTTTTAAATACCTAACTATCCTTCATGCAAAAGTTCCATTCGCCTAAACCAACTATTAAAAGTTAAAACACTTTGCCTGTCTTGTGTATTGGTAGCTGTTTATCAATATGATCCGAAAAATAAGAGACAGTCGTCAGTATGGGTCTTTTCAAAAGAAACGTTGCTGACAAAACTGCAAAGATCATATAACGTTGGTAAAAAAATTATGGCTAGTTGTTTGTAGTTTTTATGATTTTCGAAAATGACAAAGTCGATAGTGACCTTACATTCAAATCCAAGATGACGGCTGCAAAAAAAAAAAACTTTTTGTAACATAACTGTCGTTTTTATGGTTTTCGAGGGCGCTAACGTTAAAATATAAATCTGATGGCGGCTGAAGAACCTATTTTATTTGATAACTAGTTATTTTTATTCGATTGCTTAATTATATACCAGATAGAGCTATAGAACCAATAAGGTTTTATATACAGGTACACTACTACTACAAACTTGAAGAGTGACAGACAACCCTAGCGCTCTAATGGAGCGTAGGTATTAATTTCAACAATTAGGCCCAGTTTCCGTACTGTACATCCAGACGAGGGGATAAACATATTCGCACTGTGTCTTGATGTTCCGTTTCTAAATCGTAGACTTATTTCGCGGGATCCAACGACAACAAAACTTCCTCACTCCAAGACGCTGATGTCCAATAATGTTAACGCTCCCGGAATTAACGCCAAGAATCTTCTCGATGTCGAGTAATACATGGGTCTACTTGCACCATCATTTCAGTAGTCCACACATTTTCTGCAGTTGCAACCGTTTGTGAGCGATCACTTCTATGATCATCTTTAAAGGCTGTTTGACCCCTTTTAAATTCACTCCATCACCAAAAACTGTTGCTCGAAATGGGACAGACTCCCCTAACACTGATTGTAATCGTTAAGGGTAAACTTTTTTAGTTAAACCAAATTTAAAATCTTAAATATATAGCACACAAATGTCCGCGGTTAAGCTCATTCGTTGCAAAAAAAAAAAATGCGGGAACTGTCGTAGTGAAATGACTGGAACATCGTATTTTTTTTAATCCAGCAACCTGCGTTCTATTTTTAAATAAATTTGTTTTTTTTTTTATTATATAATACAGATGCGTTCCATTTTTAAATTACGAGCATCTCAAAACTTATCAAGTGACCTACGCATAGCACAGTATCATTGAACAAAGTTTAAACCTATTACAATTTGAAATAGCAGACTTACACATAACAGACTTGGTACTTGAACGAACCCATGGAGCAAAATTAATATTTTTTAATTGATACTTTTAATTCTTAAATATACGAATGATTAATATTTTTAAGGGTATCTATTTAGATTTTAATAAAATAAGATACAAGCCTTAGTTAGCCATATTTTTACAATTTACACCAACGAAGTGCCCCGCTAACCGTGCACCGAGACCGGCACTTTACGGTTAAAAAATATTTTATTAAACTTATACATTTTGTAGACTATGTCTACAAAATGTATACATGTATGTATGTATACATTTTGTAGACTATGTTATTGATATAAAGTTTAAAACTTTTGGCTCCAAAATAAATACATATTCACGGTGTAGTAAAAGTGGTAGCTGGGCGTGGTAGGTAGGTACTTAATGGTAACAGAAACAGAATGGTCGTTGTATTTTACTAAAATATCCAAGAGTAAAATATTTATAGTAACAATAAAGTTGTCAGGAAACCATCAGGCAACATAAAATAAAAACGTGCAAATAATACGAAATATTTTTCTATGTACCGATACCTACCGGGCGTAGGGCTGTTACCGAAGCTGTTATTATTTACGATATTTACGATAAATCTGAGTGCCTTTTAACTGTATATAGAACTGGTCTGTGTAAAATGACGAACGTAGGCACGTTCTCACTTATGTTTTAGTGCTGCGATTTTATGGGTATTGTGAACGTATCGGTAACAATACCGAATTCTGTGGTTTACAGTTGTTAGCAGTTTTCTGGGAAGGTAACGTGTGATGGTTTAGTAATTTTCTTTTTATTACGTCGTGTACTTAAGTTAGCCAAGGTCCGAAAGCTTTAAGTCGCAATACTTAAATTGTAAAAAGCCCAACCATGTTCAAGATCATGTCACTAGCGAAAAAATAAAAAAATATATCTTCATATTTGAACCTACAACAAATGTTACACCCACTGTTTTCATGTAAGGTATTATCCGTATTTTACCGTAAAGTATTTTCCCTACACGGCTTCCTAAGTTTCAAATAAAAAAAAAAAACTTGGAGCTCTAACTCTATTACAGATAAAAATATACGATATTCAATTCAGTCCTAAAATAGAAAATATTTGAAGCAAAAAAGCCTTTTACATAAATTCTTTATCTGAAACTAGAGGGCCTTTAGGAGCTTTAAATATTTCTTGGCTGCCGTCGTATACATTTGTATACGACGGCAGGTAGGTAGGTATAAATACCTACTTACTAAGATACGCAACCCTGGAAAATTCATAACGTCTGTAGGCCTACTCTCTTACTTTAAAAAGAAATCTGAATTTTCGTTTACTTAAGTTTACGGGGACTATTCTAATTATTTTTTAGATAAGCACACGAAGTTCGAACCCGTGAACGATTTTCTGGAACGAATAGATTAATTAGATGTGTGGCTCTGTATATCACCACCTCATTTTTGACCGAAACTTCGTTTTCATTGAATTAGAGCAGGCCTCTTGATCTTTACAAATTTAATCATTATTAGATATAATTTCATATCGTTTATGAATAAAAATCTTCGATAAAAGGGATAATTACATTCTTCGAATAGCAATGGGTAATCGCAAAAGGATCAATTTTAATAATGTGTATTATCTTTTAAAATATTTCGATTTTTATTCTGAATTATATCTCACACTCGGTATAATTTTTCATTGCTGATCCGCTCCTATTGGTCGTAGGTCGTAGCGTGATGTTATATAAACATATATAACCTTATAACCTTCCTTGATAAATGGGCTATCAAACAGTAAAAAAAAATTTGATTCGGACCAGCAGTTCCTGAGATAATCGCGTTCAAACAAAAAAGAAACTCTTCAGCATTATAATATTAGTATAGAGACCCGCGACAGTTATAGAGACGGTACATGCATTTTGGAATAGACGTGCTTTTAAACTTATTTAAATTGGGTAGTTGGGTATATATATATTTCAATTGATTTGTACATAGGTAGACACAAGTATAATAAGGTAAATATGTATATAGTAAACAAACTATCTGTTATTGATAACGATCGTACTAGTAATTAAATTGGCACAGTGGGCATTCGATGAAGGCATAAATTGTTTTGTATCAGCGTCGATCTTAATTAATGGATACCGGTTGAACTTATTATACTATTCTATGTTGAAATTATTTATAACATAAGATTTATATGAAGTTGTAGAAGTAATAAATATTAAACGGGAATAAACGCGTTTAAACTAGGTAAGTATTTACCTACCTTATGATTGACGTTTCGACCGGGTTTTACCGACCGTGGTTCCTAGCTGACCATCAGCTTGTGACCACGGTCGTTGTAACCCGGTGCCAAATTGTTTACATAATGCAATGCGTAAGTTTAAAAATGATAATAATAAATATGGACATCAGTCTACAATTTTAAATATTTTATAACACATTTGCTCGTAAAGGGTATCTTATTTCACCAAATTTCAATATCATAATGTATTTCATTACGTACTTTTGCGATATTGTAATATAAAACGCACGATTTATCAAGATGCTCCGTCTAAAACGAACGGTACTTTTTTAAATCTTAGCAAAGAGTTTTTATGTCAGAAAAGTGGTCAACATTTTATGAATAAAATTAACTTTGGGAGATAATAAATAAACATTTAATTCTTTAATTTAATTAATTTTCACCATAAATTACAACCATCTGTAACAAAACACAAAAATATTAATTTACTTTATTAGTAATACTGGCTGTCTTTGTGCCTTTACCTTAAAAAAAAAGAGCTGATGCGCGCGTGTTAGATTTTACATAGGGGTCGTAGCGATTTGTAATAAAATACCAAAGCTTTTATTGTAGAACTACGTAGAAGTCCTACGACTCCTTCTTGTAGAAGACCTACGACTCATTGTAGACCACTACGACTCATCGTAGAACTACACTTACTACTGTGTCAGGATATTTGGATCATATACCCAATCAGTTGCAATCTAACCTTACCAATCAGTATAATATCAATAGGAAATAGAATAAATTAGGGAGGTAAATAATACAAAGGAATAAATGACAAGTATCATATATTTTCAACCTTGTTTGGTCTAGTTATATCAAAGGTTTCATAATAGCCAGTGTCCTAATAAACATACCACAGATACTTTCTAACATAACCAATTCACAACATTATTGCAATGTACGACCATATCGCTGTAGAACAGCAGATAAGTATCACACCAGGCAATATTCATCAAATCATATCACATTGCAATATATTGTTATTAGTCAATATCTATACATAATACACAATAATAGGATATCAGCACAAAAGAACCAGCAATAAGTATTGTGGCGTCCTACATGCCAAGCCGCCGATAGCGCCCGACATCGCGACGCCGACACCGTAGCGCGCGTGCTGAAAAAGACGACATCCCAACGCAATAACTATTTATGCACTAAGCCGCGCGCTGTGCCACACGTTTATATATGGCGCCGAGAATGCACCGCAGTCTTCGTGATTGGTCGGTCGCGATGCACTGACTTGCTACATGCAATACAACTTGCGAACCTTATTTTGTAAATATAACGTGCCACTTTTATTTAATATACCTCTTTTACCTTTTACTTATACATCACACGTGAGTTTTATTTTGCAACCTCAAGACTGAACACCCTATCAGTAAATTGGTGACCCCGACGTGATCAAGGAGCAACTCCAAGATGTCTACAGAGGAAACCAGCCCACAAGAAGTAGAAGACGTGAAAGAACAGGTAACGACCGTTACGTGTGACGTCGCCACAATCTCGCTGCCTGCGCGTCTGCCGCCATTTTGGCGCCAAAACCCACGCCTATGGTTCGCGCAGTTTGAAGCCGCCGTTGCGGCTAGCAGAATTGGAGAAGATCAGAAGTTCAATCTCGTCGTCCCGTTGCTCGGCTGCAACGACCTGGAGCAGATCGCCGACATCGTGCTGAGCCCGCCCGCGAGCAACAAATACGCTACACTGAAAAATAGGCTGATTTCCACGTTTCAAGAGTCCGACCATCGCCAGTTGCAGAAGCTGCTCAGCGGCTTAGAACTCGGCGACATGAAGCCTAGCCAGTTACTGCGCAAGATGACTGATTTAGGCGGGAAATTGCTGACCCAAGAGGCGTTAAAGGTAATGTGGCTCAATCAATTACCTACGCAAGTGCGCGCCGTGCTCGCCGTGAACACCGAATCGTCGCTCGAAGGCCTAGCTGCGATGGCTGACAAAATGGTGGAACACTTCGAACCTGCGACGGTTGCCGCGGTCGCCGTGCGTCCCACGTGTCCGTCGCCATCAACATCGTTAAACTCCGCGCATACGCTCGAAAGAAAACACGTACCAAACGAAAACCTGCAGTTTGACCTACTATCTAAACAGATCGAGAAATTATCGCTAGAAATCGCCGAACTTCGCACGAGACAACAAAATTCGACGCATCATTCCCGTTACCGCCAAAATCGATCGCGGTCGAACTCGCGAGTACGTGCCTACACGAACCGTAAGCCCGGAGATCCAGATTGGGTATGTTATTATCATTTTCAATTTGGTGACGAAGCCCGAAAATGTGAACCGCCGTGTGCTAAACAGAAGCAGAAGTCGGAAAACTAGAACGTTCATCCACGTTGGCGGGCGTCGATGTTAACAAACCAAGTTACCGCCTATGTGTCGTCGATGTTAACAGCAGAGAGAAGTTTCTCGTCGATACCGGAGCCGACATATCTGTGTTAGCCGCTAGAAATAAGAAACCCACGAAGCCGACAGAAAATACCTACAGATTGTTCGCCGCAAACGGAACGGAGATACGTACCTACGGAGAGCGTACACTCGAGCTCAACCTGGGTTTACGTAGAGCCTACAAGTGGACGTTCACGGTCGCTGAGGTGAAAACATCAATTCTAGGCGCAGATTTTCTAGCGAGGCACGAATTGCTAGTCGATTTACATCACCGCAAACTCATCGACCGCATCACCGACCTCAGTGTAAACACCATCACAGTGCAAAGTACCGAAGCCGTTTACGTCATCAACCGCAACCACGCCTATCACGACCTGCTGAAACAATACCCAGACGTTCTGCGACCCATGTCACTCAAAGTACCGACGAAACACGAAGTAACACATCGCATCGAGACAACAGGACAACCGATCTACTCGAGGCCACGCCCCCTGCCACCAGATAAGTACAAAGCAGCGAAGTTAGAGTTCGAGAAGATGATGGAGATGGGTATCTGCAAGCCGTCGAATAGTCCATGGGCTAGTCCACTACACGTCGTTAAGAAGAAGGACGGTTCACTTCGCGTATGCGGCGACTATCGCCGTCTCAACGCCGTGACAACCCCCGATCGGTACCCCATTCCGCGAATTCAAGATTTCACGTACCAACTGCACGGAAAGAAAATATTTTCAAAAATCGATTTAAAAATGGCGTACTTTTGGATACCAATGGAGAATGAAGATGCTGCGAAGACGGCCATAATAACCCCATTTGGCCTCTTTCAGTTTAACTGCATGACATTCGGTCTTCGTAACTCAGGTCAGACATTTCAACGTTTTATGCATGAAGTACTGCGAGGACTCGACGACAATGTATTCTGTTTCGTCGACGACGTGTTGGTCCACTCGAAAACAGAAGAGGAACACGAGCGTCACTTACATCAGGTACTCGAACGACTGAACAACTACGGTGTCTCACTTAACGTCGACAAGTGTGAGTTCGGCAAGGACAAGATACAATTCCTCGGCTACGAAGTTTCATCGGCCGGTATCAAACCCACTGAAGATCGCATACAAGCCATACTCAAGTTTCCAAAACCAAGCACAGTTCAAGAATTAAGAAGATTCCTAGGTATGATAAACTTCTACCGTAGCTGCCTACCCCACCAAGCCGAACATCAACATCTGTTAAACAAATACCTACACAATAGTAAGAAAAACGATAAATCACCAATATTATGGACACCCGAAGCCGAACAAGCCTTTGAGCAATGCCGACAAAGCATACTCGAGGCCACCGTCTTATCGCATCCCATACCTAACGCTCCACTATGTCTTCTCACCGACGCATCTGACAGCAGTATTGGTGCCGTTCTACAACAGAAGATCGACAATACGTGGAAACCACTCGCTTTCTACTCCAAAACGATGAGCGAGACGCAACGTAAGTACAGTGTATACGATCGCGAATTATTAGCAATGTATACAGCTGTTAAGAGCTTACGCCGACTCGTAGAGGGCAATGACCTCACAATATGTACCGACCACAAGCCACTGACGTACGCGCTAACAAGAACGCCGAGTAGCAGCGACACACCAAGACGAGAGCGACAACTACACTTCATCAGTCAATTTTGCACTAACATCAAGTACATTCACGGTGATAAGAACGAAGCAGCTGACGCGTTGTCACGTATCGCTGAAGTCGAAGTACTCAACGCAACCGTCGACTATAATAGACTCGCGGAGGTACAAGAGGACTCCGAACTACGCGAATCTATGAAAAATCCGAATCTCAAGTTTACGCGCGTCAACCTACCGGGAGTTCAACGACCGATATGGTGCGAAACATCAACAGCGAACGCTCGTCCATACCTACCACCGCCGTATCGCGTCCCAGCTTTCAAAGCGCAGCACGAACTTAGTCACCCGGGAGTACGACTATCGCGAAGAATTATGACTACAAAGTTCTTCTGGCCGTCGATCAACAAGGACGTAGGTACTTGGGCGAAATCATGTATCAGCTGTCAACGCGCTAAAGTTCAACGACACGTCGTGAGTCCACTCGGCGAGTTTCAACGGTCGTCGCGTTTCGAACATGTGCACGTCGATATAGTCGGGCCCTTACCTCCATCGGAAGATTATAGATACCTCGTGACGATGATAGATCGCTGTACCAAATGGCCTGAAGCAATTCCCACACGTGACGTCACAGCTGAGACCGTCGCGAAGGCTGTGTACGACGGGTGGATAGCACGATTCGGCTGTCCTCTGCAGATTACTACGGACCAAGGGAGACAATTCGAGTCGTCACTGTTTACCTCACTCATGAAGAAACTCGGCGTAACTCGAATACGGACTACGGCTTTTCATCCCCAAGCGAACGGACAAATCGAGCGATGGCATCGTTCCCTCAAAGCGGCACTGATGGCGAGAACGAACGACGGGAGGTGGGTCAACGAACTTCCTACGGTACTACTAGGGCTTAGAAATGCACTACGTGACGACTCATCTGTCAGCCCGGCATTAATGACATACGGCTCGACTCTTCGCATTCCGTCTGATTTCTTCGTACCTACAACGTCGAACATTGAAGACGCGGATTTCGTCCGTCAGCTGACCGAAACGATGACGTCACTAACACCTTCTCCGAGAGCTCGAGCATCAACGATGAACACTTTCGTCTACAAGGATCTCGCAACCTGCTCACATGTGTTTGTGCGCAACGATACCGTACGCAAACCTCTCACACCTCCATATGATGGCCCGTACGAAGTTTTACAGCGCAGCCCAGACGGGAAACACTTTACACTGCGGTTACCGCTTCGCACCGCTGTTATTTCTGTCGACAGATTAAAGCCGGCCTATATCTGCAACACAGCACCGAGCGGCGCAGCGCTACCGATCCACGCACCGAGCGACACAGCTTCACCCACTAGATCATCGAGCACAGCATCATGCGGCGCAGTGCCACGGATCCACGCATCGAGCGACACTGCATCTTCGATCATGACCCCTAGCAACAACGCAACGTCATCGTCTTCACCGAGCAGCGCCTACGTCACAAGATCCGGCCGCACGGTGAAACACAACGTACGCTTCGCTTGAGGGGGAGTGATGTGGCGTCCTACATGCCAAGCCGCCGATAGCGCCCGACATCGCGACGCCGACACCGTAGCGCGCGTGCTGAAAAAGACGACATCCCAACGCAATAACTATTTATGCACTAAGCCGCGCGCTGTGCCACACGTTTATATATGGCGCCGAGAATGCACCGCAGTCTTCGTGATTGGTCGGTCGCGATGCACTGACTTGCTACATGCAATACAACTTGCGAACCTTATTTTGTAAATATAACGTGCCACTTTTATTTAATATACCTCTTTTACCTTTTACTTATACATCACACGTGAGTTTTATTTTGCAACCTCAAGACTGAACACCCTATCAGTAAAGTATAATCTGAATCGGATCGTACCTGTATCCACAAATGTTGCAATCAGACTGAGCCTCGACCACAATCTGTCAGTCCTTTTATAGAACAAATACACTGAATATTAAAGAACATGTGGGTACTTCGCCAATACTTTTAATTATTATACTTCAACCCATAAAATTATTTAATACACCGAATTATGTTATTTAAATAAATGAATAATAATAAAACTATTACACAGATAAAACACACTACCTTTTAATTTTCAATAAAAGAAGTGAAATATCACAACAACAATATTTGACGTTTCAAGCAGTACCTACATTTGTGACCAGTGGATATTTATTGTTTTAATTCATTTATAATACTGTGTGGTGCTTTTATAATGTGTTATAATCATCTTAAGTAATTTACATGTTAATTACAACATAAACTGTAAGTACTTGTACTTTGTCATAACCTATTCCTGATACAAATTATTGTTCAGGTTACTAAAAACACAATTGACATATAGACATGGCTACTTGCATATCCATGGCTATTGTTATAATATAAACAACCTGTACCTACTTCTATAATGTCAATTTACTCTGCCATAACGTATTCCGTTATTCTAATGTACAAATACTGTCACATATTCTACAGTTAACAACGTTACAGTGGTATTTAGGATTCCTTATTAAAGTGGTCATTATGTCTACGATTTATTGACAGGCTAAACAAATTCATCAAACATATTCATCACTTAGTACACAGGTATAATATTTACCTGAATTTATTTATTACGATGGTTATTTATCTATGTAAATAGCGATTAATATATCCCTTATCTATCACGCGCATCGCCAATTTGTGAACAAGTAAAAGTTATTCCGCGCGCTTTTTCTATTGGTAGTATTGTTTTTATTTGAAAATGTTATTTATTTCCTCGCAAACATGTTATAAAACAGGTTCCCTATCCATTTGCCTAAAATTTTAAGACCTAATATAACTTAGCATATTTTTGTTAGGCATAATTATATATTCGCATAATATAATTACGCATAACAGCTTACGCATAATGTTTTAGGCATATTTTTTCAAACCATAACAATGATTAGGCATAACCTTCTAATGCATAAATATATTAAGCATAAAGTTCTATAGCATAACTTTTTTAAGCATTATATCCTAAAACATAAATTTATTTACGCTAATTTAATTGTTTTTTTTTTAGTAATTGTAATAAATAAAAGTTGATTTAATGATAATTATTTGGTTTTTATATCCTTGCCCATGAGAGCATGTTCGTTTCTGGCACTCGCCGGCCGCTGCCGCGGCACGCTCGCTTCGCTCGCTCGGCTCGTGCATAAGAGGTCACAGTTCTAACCTTTTTTTTTTTTTTTCTTTTGGCGGGAAAAATTCCTGACGAACACCCCCACCGTCCGGGGAAGACGGTGGAGGTAGTGTGGGGTTTGCACCCACTAAAAAACCCGCCGTGTATCGCTCGCCACCTTCGCGAACGGGCCGCCGGAATGTGTTATACCGTCGGCGGCCCGCCCAGTGGCAATGCCCGGACGCGATGTTGTTGCGTTCCGGGCATTTCACACCTACGCGGCCCCTGGATACACACAGGGCGCCGCGCCTTCACGGAAGGCCGCGGGCGGGGCAATTTACCCCGTACGCCCGCCCGCAGCCCCACCTAAGGCGGCATAAGGCGAAGATGTGCGCGCCGACGCCGCCCGGTTCGCCGGCGACGGATCGGATCCGCCAGGGAGCTCTCTTCCCTGACGCGCTCCGCCGCCTCCTTCTGCGAGATGATGTCCTCACAGAAGGATGCGACCGCATTCCACGACCCCTCGCTCCGGACCATGGACAGAACCACGGCCGGCAACGAGAGGTCACTTCCAACCACTGCGGTGAGAACTCGCCGTTGTCCCTCCCAAGCTGGACAATGCTGGAGGGTGTGCTGCGCCGAGTCCTCACCGCAGTCGCAGTGGTGGCAGGCGGGACTCGGTTCCCTCCTTGCAACCGTGTGCAGGTACTTCCCGAAGCACCCGTGCCCGGAAAGGACCTGCACTAGCCGGAAGGAAAGGGTCCCGTGCTGCCGCCCCGCCCACTCCTCCAAGACCGGCTGGAGAGCCTCCACGGTTCGAATACCTGCCCGTGGAGCCTCCAGTCGGCCCTGCCACCGGGCCATGATTGCCCGGTGGGCCTCACCCCGCCAAGCGCGTAGCTCTTCGGGCAGGGGCACCGAACCCCCTGCACGAACAGCCACCGCCCGCCGATACACTTCGGCGAGCACTTCCGCCTCCAAATCCCACGGGGGTAAATCCCACGGGGGTTCAGGCACAGTTCTAACCTAACCTAACCTACGCATTTTTAAAGAAGAAAGTAACCCAATCTATATTATTCTAATTGAAATTCTATGATCTTCATAGTTTATGTGTAATAAATAATTTGCATAAAAATTGTTTTTGTTATTTACCTATATTAATTATATGCTTAAATATTATTATGCTAATAGTCATTAGGCCTACTAACGTCATGCTAATAGTTATTAGGCCTACTAACGTTATGCGAATCTAATTTATACCAACACAAATTAGTCTTTAACATGATTGTGCCAACATAAAAGGTATGCCATAAAAAATTAGGCCGAAGTATTATTATGCCAAAACAAATTGTGCCAAAATCGTTATGCCGAAGTATATTAAGACAAAGAACATTATGAGAAAAGAAGGGATCCCTATAAAACATCGTATGACATACGTGCGCATTATCGCCGAGGCGAGGCTGTAATTTTCAACTTACCGCACTTATATCACAATACATATACTTTATATTTATTACAAACAGACACTTCAATTTTATTTATTTGTATAGATATGTGTATTTACTAATATATGTTTATCACTTGTCTGGTTGCTGTAGTAGACGCTCTACCTCGTCTAGTTTGGGATCAGACACTTTGAGTGAGTTGTCTCAAGATATTATTATAATTATTTGTAAGAGAGATGAAAAATATGGATTAAAAGATAAAAGAAGAAAGAAATAATTGTTGGAGGTAATTTGAAACTTGACTTACTATTTTTAACTTTTTACGATCCGATTCAGAAGACAAAGCTGCGGGTTAAAGTTACTTTGATTAATAAAACTTGTACATATACAAGTTAGGTAGATTTTGTAATGGAATTCAGTATCAAGCTATAAATGTTGATAAACTTTCGCGATTTGTACAGGTTATGAATATATATATATATATATATATATATATATATATAAAACGAGTCTTAATCGCGTGAATAATTTAAGGTAAAATACTTTGCTTATTGCCCGACGTTTCAACCATATTGCAACGTGCAACGGCCGTGGTCACGGGTAGACTCGAGTAGCGTAGAGCCTACCCGTGCCCACGGCCGTTGCATTACGGTCGAAACGTCAGGCAAAAGACAAGGAAGGTATTTTACCTTAAATTATTCACGTGATTAAGACCCGTAATATACATATTTTCATAACCTGTACAAATATATATATCAAGCTATTTGCGTCACATCTATCTAATTAGTAAATAGCCGGGTTATATTATGATCTCTATTTTGTAGGGTTAACATACCTTCAGAGATTACTATACTTAGCATAATCTAGCCTACGTAGCATTATCATAATACATGCACAGCACCGCACCTGTTACAGGATTACATCCAGATTTTACCTCACTACTTTTAATACTAATGGGTTGGGAGGCATCACTAGACGTCTACAATCTGCCTTTATAATTTTTCTATGAAAATCTACTAAAGCTTTTCATGCATATTGAATTTTTAATATAAGATAGTCTATCAATGTAACGTAGACGGCTAATATTACGAAGTAGAGCGGCTGAGGCAATACAATTCGCGTTAGTGCGAAATTTCACCCACCGTCGAGTATAATAAAGGCGAGGAGACTAAGAACGGGTGCATTTTACGTTGAAAAGAATTTTGAAAATATGATACTTCTCACAAGTGGTAAGACCTTTTGGATGGTTGTAAAATCTTATTAAAACAAATTCCAGCGCTTGAATCCGTTTTAAGTTGGTTACGTAGCTTTTAGCGAGTATTGTTACATCCTTATTATTGTATCCTAAATTATCTTATTTATTCTTTTCCTTTTAACACTGTGTTGCAGGCACAGGACTTGGAGGGGGGCAACATTTGACTCAATCGGTCAAGTGTGAGTCGAGGCGAGGGGGGGGGGGTGATTAACTGCCTAAACATTCCGATCTAGTTTCAAATTTTCTCAAAATCACCAAAAAAAGGTAATTAGGTTGAGCCTGGGGGAGAGGGGACATTCACCCCTGTTGCCCCCCCCATGTATTCGCGCTTGCGCGGGGGAATTTACAAACATACAGATCACTCAGACTCGGAATAACAATTTGTGGATCACACAAAGTGGTGTGTCCCGTGTGCGAATCGAATTAACGACCTCCGGCATAGCAATCAAGGCCAATGACCAATAGAAAATCGCGCCAGTTAGATAATCGACTGCCTCTGTGGCGCGGTGGGAATGTTTCCGACTGCTACGCAAGAGGTCGTGGGTTCGATCCCCACCCAGGATAAAACTTTGTGTGATGAGCACGATGGTTTATTTTGCGTCTGGGTGTAATTTATCTATAATATGTATGTATTTAGAAATTTATAAGTATGTTTATCAGTTGTCTGGTTGCCATAGTACAAGCTCTGCTTAGTTTGGGATCAGATGACGTTGTGTGAGTTGTCCCAAGATATTATTATTATTATATTATATTATTATTATTATAATCTACTAATATTATGAATCTGAAAGTTTGTGAGAATGTATAGTACCTAGTTGTTGCTCTTTCATGCAACAACCACTTAACGTATTTTAATAAAACTTTACAGTACTTTATACAGGCTGATTTTTACAACAAATAACTTCGTAAAAAATAAAAGTAATACAAATTAACCCTTCACCACCTACTTTTGTCACACAACCATTTAGCACACATGTGAGAGATCCCGAAGAAAAGGCGATGTTTCTTTACAATAAACCTTACAATAAACTACGTTTTAACTCCAGTAAAATAGTGGTCATAATAAAGAAGCCACGCGCGGGAGCTTATTATTATCCTGTACATCAGAATAACACGCAGCATGCTTTAAAAACCGGGCAAGAGCATGTCGAACCATGCTCAGTGTAGGGTTCCGCAGCCTTGAATAATTGCATTAGTAGAGGAGCGTATGTTCATGGCACTTACCAGAAACGCAGTTTTTCGGCTATAACTCAATGACGGTATATCCGATCATGTACAAAATAATTTTAGTTTAAAGTATTTATGAATTTGGACATAATTTATGGAACTTTCGGAGCGATTATTTCCAAAAATATTCACTCAATAAAACAAGTTTATAATGTTTTTGAAAGACCTGTCGAATTATGTGCCACATGTTGATGTTTGCTGGAAAAAAAATATCAGCTTCTGTTCCATGTATGGAGTGTGCCCCCTGAAGTATTTTAGCTACTATAGGCACCTTTTCACAAAATTTCATCAATATTCATTAAGTAGTCTTTGAGTAAAATGCCTGTGACATACGGACGTATACACAGACAGACGGACGTGACAAAACTATAAAGGTTCCGTTTTTGCCATTTTGGCTATGGAACCCTAAAAATCAAACAAAACGCGGATGATGACAATGGTAAATGCTAGTATGAAATAGTGGCTTATTATTTTACGTATAAATATTTATACGAAGTGACGACATCGGGGATTACGCTAAGATTAATATATTTTTTCCTTTGTATGTTATGATTGAATGCAGTCACTTGAACTCTTCGTCCCACATACCAGTAGGCATAACCGTTCGACTGTGCAATTACGTACTACGTTAAAAAAAATAAGTATATTAACATTCCAGAACCACATTGTAGTACTTGAAATATCGGTAATAGAACAAGTGCCCTATATATATCTATAATAATATTATAAAGAGGAAAGATTAGTATTTTTGTGCGTGTGTGTATGTTTGTAATGAATAAATCATCAAAAACTACTGGACCGATTTCAAAAATTCTTTCACCATTGGGAAGCTACACTAACCCCGGGTGACATAGATATTTTTTTATCTCTGTATTCCCACGGAAAAGGGAACTACGCGGGTAAAACCGCAAGGCGTCCGCTAGTTTATTTATCTAGCTTCGTATTATGGTTGATATAATATACATACCATTGGTTCAACGTTCATATACTCGCGTGGAATTCGTAGAATTCATCACATTAACGCTCATAGCCACGAATACCTCGATACTGGCATTAAGTGTAGTTTATTATCGACGCCAGCAGGTAAATATTTACGTAGTAGAACGTATATTATAGGCCCATAGTTTAGGTAAACGCTTGAACTTAATGCCTCTTTATGGTCATAGTTTCAATATGAAGTAGCTAGTTGTTGTATTTGCGCATGAACTGCAATTCAATTGACTCTACCTTTTGCATAAACCTTTAAAGGTTTTTATACCATTAAATGTAGAGATGAGCAGGGTGTAGGCCTGGTGGTAACCGTTACGCCTATAGGTAATAGTATGAGGGACACCCAAATCCTTGTTTTGCAAAGATCTGATTGTCACCGCACTGCGCTCCTCATTCGAGACATTAATTCGTAAGTCTCATTTGCCCAGTAAATTTGAAGTTAGAGCTGCTAGAGCTAACGCGATAGTATTTTTATTTGCGATGTCTACGGAGACAGTATATGCGTTTGGGGTATGAGGTGTTTGTGTGTGTGTTTTAAATATTTTCCTCTCAAACGGCTGTGCTGATTTGAAAACGGATTTTTGCACGACGGCTATTCTTAGGTTACTTGTCTCCTGTTAGTCGGGGGGTATAAAAAAATATTTGATTCCTTATTACGCCCATCGTTGCTTTTTCAAAATTATTAATTTTGTTTTTTATGAATTGACTAATTAATGTTCTTTAGCTTAAACTTTCGCCAGTTGTCCACATAATACAATTTTATATACTTAATACGGAACTTAATCGCGACAATTTTTAGGGTTAATTATCTTTGATTTATTCCTCTGAAATACAAAGGATAAAATATTCTTAAAATATCCACGTGGTTAAGACCCGTAGGTGTTCTATAAAATTGTATAAAATATACTTACAATTCTAATTGGATTCAGAATCAAAGAAATTCTCTTTAAATCCCTACATGAGCGTTAAAGGGAAAATACAAAATTTACTTTGTAGGTCTACCGAGATAAATTATAACATTGCCTAGAGCTTTGACATTTGCTGGAGACAGCAAAATTCGGAATATTGGAGGGCGTAAAAAATGAATCGCACATATCAGAACGAGCTCAAAAAGGTCATTTCAAGGCATTGGATTGTCAAAGTGGACGTCATTCATCATATTCACCAAAGGATATCGAATTTGTTCTTGTTGATGCCAGATGCATGTCAGCCTTACCGTTATAATCAAAACTTGAACTTGATGGTATGAATTTTATAAGTCTAATTCCATATTTAATTTGAATTTTTGCATCGATCGTATGTAATTAAAAAGTATTTGTTTTATTTCCTACTATGTACCCGTGCAATCCAAAAGTTTTGCTGCAGAAATTTGACGGTTAAATATAATGTCATTTGGATTGTCATTTATTCTGCTTTCTCCCCAACTGTAAGGAAAGGTTATGTTTTTCACACGTATCTTGTATGTATATTCTTTATTGCCTCATTATCTTTCAAACCACAAGACGGATTTAAACAATTAAGACATGATTAGATTTGTCTTGACTGCGCCAGTGTTTTTAGATATGCTACGTTTAAAAAAAAAAACAAACATGGCGGCTGTGAGATGTAAAAAATAAGAGATTCAAAAAAAAAAAGTTTTTTCAAATAATATGAGTATCAATTTAAAGGGCTCATCATAAGCATTTTAAAAAGGTATAGCATGACTATGACAACAATACTAAATACTTTTTTAGTACATGTTTATACATCATTGGCAACAATTATTTTTAAAATTTTCAACACTTCACAAAAGCTGTGATAAAAGTTAGTTGTTACATCGCATCGGTTACGTTCGTATTCAATAAAAAATAAATAAAAAAAACCCGCCTTTGTAAAAAATATGCAAACAAGATTCCCTATAAGCCTATGTAATATAATGCAGTCGGAAGCATTAACTTGATTTTATTTTAATATTTTTTGCACACGCGGGTTTTTTTACCGGACTGCGTGACGCAAGGGAGGGTAATGTGTTATGTAGAGGAAAAGCGTGGTCCGATTTTGATGACTTATACGTCAATCGATTCGTATCAATCTCCTGAGTGTCACTAAAGATATAACAGCAATCAAGATATGCTGATGCCATATTGTGATGGAAAAAAAAGGGTAACAAACTATGTCATCATTGTGTGCATTTTACAATCATGATAAGGTTTCTTTAATCTTTTTAACTTAAAATGACCGTTTAGGATACATAGAGATTTAAAGTAAGTTACCAACCATTTTCGCTCAAATTTTCATCATTACATCTTACAAGTAAAGTAAGCATAAAAAAGTTTTAAATAAAAAAAATATTTTGAGAATTCTACCATCAAAGAATGGAGTAAGCAGTTTCGTTTAGGGTAGGAGTCCATTGACGGCGAACCTCGCTCCAGTTGACCTGTCGAGGCACTCACTAAGGATTACTACAAATTAGAGGAAGAGGAAAGAAATTCTGAATGATTGAAGACTTAAAACTAAAGCAATTTCGAAAACTTCAGATCTTAGGATTCTTCATGAACATCTTCATATGAATAAAGACAGTGCCAGGTGGGTGCCCAAACTTCTTTTGAGCTGGCAGCGAAGTGAGCGAAAAGCGTGTTTTCAAGAAGTTTTAGGAGCGTATAGACGACACGGAGCGAGTTTTTTGGAGTAAATTTTTACGGAGGACGACAAAACCATGGTTTTGTACTATGGTCCTCTCTCCAAAAAGAAATCGATGGAGTGGCGTCGTCCTGGTGAAAATGCGCCTAGGAAGGCCAAGGTAACGCCATCCACCAAAAAGATAATGGCTACGGTATTCCGGAATTGTCACGGAATATTAATGATTGACATAAAAGAAACTAATATCACGGCAAATAGCAGAGGTAATCTAGTAGAAGCGTCGTGGAAAACTTAGCAGAGCTGTACGGCTTATTCACGACAAATGCTTCCGTTCACACTGCTTTAATTGCCAAGGCTGTTGCAAAATGTGGAGGAAATTCGGCACCCGAAAGTCCCGACCTGGTCCCTAGTGGCTATCATTTGTTTTTAAAACTGAAGGCAGACTTAAGGGAAAGAAAATTTTCTTCGGATGATGAAGTAACCCGTACGGTTTACGCCTATTTTGAGGACAACACTTCTGATTATTTTAACAAGGGGATGGAATGACTGCCTCTGTGACGCGGTGGGAGTGTATACGACTGCTACGCAAGAGGTCGTGGGTTCGATTCCCACCAACGATTAAACTTTGTGTGATGAGCACGATGGTTTATTCTGTGTCTGGGTGTTATTTATCTATCATATGTATGTATTTAGAAATATTTAAGTATGTTTGTCAGTTGTGGTTTCCATAGTACAAGTACTGCTTAGTTTGGGATCAGATAGCGTTGTGTGAGTTGTCCAAAGATATTATTAAATGCTTATTAAGAGATCTGAACAGTGCACTGAAATGAAGGGAGACTATATCGACAAATAAAAAATGATTTGCAAATATATGTACTTATTTTCTTTGTCAGACCGGAAACTTTTGGACCTTCCCTCGTTTTAAATATATTCTAACATTTTAATGTTATTCAAGCTTTTCATTGATGAAAATTCCTTGGTATTCACGACTTGAAATTGCAGTAATTTCATCAAAACGGCTTCGGAATTAAATGCAAGCAAGGAAAACTGTAAAAGACCAAAGAAACTGTTGAACAAAGACAGTAAATTGCTCACACGCTTGTTTTTAATGAGTTAAGTCTAAATGTTTTGATAAAAGCTGCCTCAAACTTTGTTTTGTTGACTCTCATATAATTTTAAACTGTTGACAGATTTTAGTCTCGAATTTTGCTATTAAGCTACTATGATTTTAGATGCTCCCGGGTCTGAAGTTAATTTAATTGACTTCAACTCGTCAACCCGTATTTCGTGACGTGATTTTTTTACTTCGAAATAGAAGTAGAACTTAATAAACTTAGTCATTAATTATTCAGTTTGACATGTACTATAATCATTTATCCTTAACCCTCGAAATACCATCGTCCAATGCTTCTCAAGGCTAATCACCGTGAATAGTTTTCCAAATGTCACGTGCCTGTCGACCGTGTAATCGTTACTATTAGAGCTAATTGATCGAAAAGTTCATTCAGGGACATAAGATCCTAACGATTCATCATATTATTTACTGTATACGTAACAAAAGATTGCGTATATGCTGTTATAAAGGCTGGCAAACATATGGAGGTTCCATTTCGCCAGGTTAATCTCTTGCTTCTATTTCTATTATTTATTTATTTAACACTTAATGTAGGTACTAATAGTGAACAAAGGCGGACTTGATGCTAAAAGCATTCTCTGCCAGTCTACCAATGGATGATGTAAAGTTAAGAATATGTAGGTGCAGATTGTAGAAAGCTAGATAAATATAAATAATAAAATTCAAAATTCTTTATTCACTTAATATGCAAAACAACTGTTGTAATACGTTGGGATTCTACATGTACATGTAATGACAAGTTCGCAAACAATCGGTCAAGCCGGAGAAAAGAACCTGGCAATAAAAACTCGTAAACTAATAACTCGTAAAATAATAATCAAAATATATAAAAAGTCGAGAAAAGAATAAAAAAAATACATGCTAATATAAACATACATACATATTTAAAATATACATAAATACATTAATTACATACAGACACGCTTATATACCATAAATACATACATTATAATCTAACAAGTTGTTAATTTGTGAAGATTCAGCTGAACTGTTAAAGAACAGCAGCAAGAACTTTAATTTTAAAATTGAAAATACAGGTACATAGAATGTTGATTCTATGTGCCTGTATGTATAGTGACATTGTGGATGCAGAAAATGCTTGTTGTTCGATTTCTCTCGTATTAAAACAAATCGCGCAGATCAGGCACTTCAACTAGCAATGAATCTTGCTCACTGCTGATGTAGATTTTATACACTACTGAAGCTACGCAATCTACCTTTAATAATGGACTCCCAGACAAATGGCTAGTAATAAAAATAAACTTAGTCTAAAATGGAGTAAGTAAGTATTCGATAAAAGCAAGCTAACAATTTTCAATATTCGATTCTCATTCAATACGAAGCGGTGTGGGGGCACACCGCACTCCGTTGTAAAGGAACAATGGCAGTACGCTTACTGCATCTCGAGCTGCCTATAGAAAGTATTGCAATACTCAGTCCCAAAGTGCGTCTTCTATTTGGTACAGAACGATTTAAATAATTGATGTAATCTTCGTGCTGCAGCAGTTATATAGTGCAACATTTTAATGCGCGTAGTTTTTTTTTTTTATAATATCTTGGGACAACTCAAACAAAGCTATCTGATCCCAAACCAAGCAGAGCTTGTACTATGGAAACCAGACAACCGATAAACATGCTTAAATATTCCTAAATACATACATATTATAGATAAATAAAACCCAGACACAGAATGAACCATCGTGCTAATCACACAAAGTTTTATCCTGGGTGGGGATCGAACCCACGACCTCTTACGTAGCAGTCGGATACACTCCCACCGCGCCACAGAGGCAGTCAGTTTACTTACACGTAAATATGTCAGAAGAGACAAATGGCCTGTCAACTTTAACTATACAACTATACATATGAAAAAGGTTTGCAGACTAAACATCATCACTTGGAAAACTCTTAATGGGAGACCTGCAACCAATCGCGCAAAGATAACAAACGTATATTAATCGACCCGAGCAAAGTAATAGGGCAACCCGAGCTGAGCCTGTGAACCTTGCACGGATCACTCCGGTCTATTCATTACATAATCTCTACCTACATAGGTACTCAATTATATACTTACATGGTGGTCTTGATCACTCTTACGATATCCAAGTATCGCATTATCTCTACAAGGTGAAATTGCATATTTTAACTTGGGAGCCTAGCTAAGTTCTTCTTCTTCTATACTTATATTATAAACCTGAAGAGTTTATTTGTTTGAACGCGATGGTCTCATGAAGTACTGGTTCGAATTGAACAAATCTTGTGTTGGATATGCTATTTATCGAGGAAGGTTATAGGCTATACAACATCACGATATGATCAATAGGAGTGGAGCAGAAATGAAAAATATTTCAAAAGCGAGGAAAATATATTTGAGAGCTTCCGTTGCGCTGCGTAAACGGTTAAAGTTACACAAAAATAATGTATGACGGATTTATTCCTCTTAAAAAGTTCTAAAAAAAGTCCGCAAAACAGCAAATGCCTATTTGTTGACCTACTATTACCTTTTTTATGGTAATCAAATTGGTTCTAAAATAATGATTTTAAATGAGCATTGTAGGTATTAAATTTTATGAAATGTTGTTCAATTGCTCTGTTGTTTTAATCCACAAACCACTCGTGGATAAAACACCATCCACTACAAAGTCTAAAGCAAATCTTTAAAGGGGTGGGCGAAGCCCCGGGCGAAAGCTAGTTAAAGATAATAGTAGAAAGAGATGTGAGCGACGACATCTTTCATAGGCTTTCGCTTTCCGTAGTCGTTAACCTTAAAAAAACCCGCCAAGTGTGAGTTGGACTCGTGCACGAAGGGTTACGTACATTAACTATACAACATTAGACACTATATTATAATATCGAGCAAAAAACGGCAAAAAAAACATGTTTGTTGTATGGGAGCCACTCTTAAATATTTTTTTTATTCTGTTTTTAGTATTTGTTGTAATAGCAGCAACAGAAATATATCAGTCATATCGAGTGTGTCCGACTGCTACGCAAGAAGTCGTAGGTTCGATTCCCACACGGGACACTACTTTGTGTGATTCAAAAATTGTTGTTCCTAGTCTGGGTGTACTTTGTGTCCGTGATTTGTGTGTTTGTAAAGTCCCCGCGACACAGAGCTTGTACCCTATTGCGGGATACGTCTTTTTATGAAATAAAAAAAAAACAACTGTCTATACCTAGTCTAGCCATAAATATTGTTACGAAGAAAAAACATTTTTTTTTATTGCAAATAATATTTATTACTTTTACAGTGTGTTAGTTTAATACATAAATAAAAAACAATTCAAAATATAAAAAGCTTATTCGAAGTGGTCTCCATTGGCTGCAACACAGTCCTTTAAACGTTGAGGCCAGTTATCAATAGAAGCACGCACTCTTTCCATGGGAAAATTCTTCACTGCCAATCGTATGGATTGTTTTAGGGAGCAAGCCATACTCTCTAAAACTGACCATAAATCATAATCCAGCGGATTAAGATCGGGACTAGACGACGGCTCTGATGAAGTCCGAAACGTTCACTTCCAACCAAGACTGCGTGGACCGAGCTTTATGACCCGGCGCTGAGTCTTGTTGGAAGGACCATACTTGGTTATTGAACATGGTGTTGTTAAGGGGTTTAACTACCTTCTCAAGAATGGTATCTTGATACACTTGTGCCGATGTTTTGATATCTTTTTCACAAAAATATGGCTCAGTCACTCCTTCATAGCTAACACCCCACCAAACCATCACTGAAGTCGGATAATGCCCACGTTGCACTCTGTCGACTAATTGGGAAGCTTCCTTAGAGCTTTGAGCATAAATACGGTCATTTTGTTTGTTAAAATGTTGCTCAACTGTAAAGATTTTCTCATCCGTAAACAAAATTTTTCTGTGACCTCCCTTTGCGTACCGCTTCAGTAGTTGCTTCGATTTTACCACCCTATTCTTTTTTAAATTATCAGTTAAAAAATGACCAGTGCGTCTCTTATAGGCTGCAAGTCCTAAGTCTCATCTTTTAAAATGCGTGACATGGTTCTGGGTGCTATCTTCATCTCCCGAGATAAAATCTTTTGCTTTCGGACAGGATTTCTTCGAATTCTTTCCCTTACTGCTTTGACCACCATTTTCGTACGAACACTACGTGGACGGCCAGATCTTTTTCTGTCACAAACAGAGAAGGTCTCATTGTACCTATTAATAGCCCGGTACACAAACATTTGACTAATACCAAGCGTATGGAGAGTTTTAAAAATTACATTCGGCTCCATACCAACTTTGTGTAATGCAATCACAGCGATTCGGTTTTCTTTATCACCCCACTCCATTTTAATATAGCAAAATATTGTACAATGTATTGGCGCCAAAATTAGAAAATACAATGAACAATCGTATAAAAATGACAGATTCCAAATTTAAATGTAATATCTTTCTTATTTTTAATTGTAACAGTATTTATGGCCAGACTAGGTATATATCACGGATCATCAGATACATCCTGGTGACAGACGGACAGACAGACAGCGGAGTCTTAGTAATAGGATCCCGTTTTACCATTAGGGTATGGAACCCTAACAATAGACTTTACTGACCTGACTGGCAGAAGGGGTTACGTATGTTTTTTATCAAAGCAGTGAAAGTCTAAAACTTTAGTTATTAATCTGAATGTAACATAAATCTTCTAGCTGATATTAAAAACTATATAAACAAAGTTTTATGAAGGAATTTCAAACGTATGTACATTAATATTATTAATATACTTGTATCTTAAAACTAATTAAACCAGCTTATATTTCCAGACGAAAGGCAATTTATTAAAATGAATATACATTGCGTGATATCTAATTTGTAAGAAGGAAAATTGGTTTCTCCGTACGGTAATAAAGAGGTTTGCTGGCTGCCTCCTTGTAAGTGGTAACAAATTGAACGGGCTTATTAAAATATACCGAAAAAGAAAGCTATGATAACCTTTGTGTCTTTTCTATTTCGAAAAAAAAACAGGCAAGGCATATCGCGCCACGCACAATGTGGGGTTCCGTAGGCCCTCCCATCCGAATAATGCGGCTTAAGAAGTGGGTTTTCTGTTGTGTTTGTTTCATACTTACAACGTGATACCTACTTAATAATAATTTTCAAAGAATTTGTACGAAAATGTTGTTACTTCTCATGTTACTTATCATTTGATCAGCTGTTACTGGTAAACTTGTAAGGCCTAGTTACCTGTGATAGTTTTCCTTTTAATTTCACTATATATACACACATACACCACGAAAAATTACACTTTAAGGCTTAATATTTCACAAACGGATCCCTAAATCTAAATACCTAACTTTTGATTTTCTACACGATGGGGTAAGTGACAAAAAAAATCACATTCCCACTTTACATATAGGTACCCTAAAAAAATGATTTTCAAGATTTTATTCTCTCACTTTGTCGGCATGAAATATAAGTAAGTAAGTAAGTAAGTAATTTTATTTCATTAACAATATACATTGTGTCGAAATATAGGTACAGTTAATTACATGCAAAAGTGAATTTCATGATTACAATACAATTTTTTTCCGAATAATATTCTTAATATAATAAGCTTCATAATAAGTTAATAACATTCATAATAAGATCATAACATTCATTAATAAATTAATTGTTTGCCAATGTCCTGAAACTATAACTCAAAAACAATAAATTATAAATAAAAAAAAAATAAAAAAAATAAAAAAAAGTAAAAATTATGTCAAGATTTTATATACACAATGAAAAAGATGTCGAAACTTAAATATAATATTAATAACAGAAACAGTCTTTTTTACAGTAGGTACATATTAACAAAATTACTCCTATATTATTCAATACTCCCAGTGTATTACTTGCTATCTTTTAGGAACTCTTCTACACTATAGTAACACTTAGACAATTATAGTGTTTTTAATTTATCTTTGAAAGAGTTAACATTAAAAATTGTTTTAAGTTCAGCTGGGAGTTTATTATAAATATTAACAGATTGCACTTTTGAACAGTGTTGCACAATGTTTAGTTTTGGCTGTATAATACTTGGCAGATCTTTTCTGCGACTATTTATTCTAACATCTCTTTCTACCTCAGTTTCGTACTTGTGAATGTTTTTGATTAAATTAGTTAGAACAATCAATATGTATAAGCATGGAGCTGTAAGAATTTTTAGATCTATGAAGTAGTTTCTACAAGAATCAGTTTGTTTTAATCGTAACATTGTCCTCAGTGATCTCTTTTGTATTGTGAAAGCTGCCTTAATATTGTATTTATAACTGTTACCCCATAATAGAATGCTATATCGTAACTTTGATTCTACCAATGCATAGTAGATCATTTTTAATTGTTGTATTGATAACTCGTCTCTGAGACTTCTAATAGCATAGCATGCTGAGCTTAAAGAATTGACTATTGCTGCTAATTCTAGCTTCCAGTTTAGGAAGGCGTCTATATGTATGCCCAGAAATTTTACACTTTCAACGATTTCGACTCTATTTGATATTGACGTTGCGCCTAAGCATTTGTCTTTAACTGTAGATTTAAAAATTACGCACTTGGTCTTGTTAATGTTGAGTTTCAGATTATTGACAGAAAACCAATCCTCAAAAGCAGACATAACGCTATTTACTTTTGTCTCTAATTGTTTTACATTTTCCGCAGAAATTATTGCATTTGTATCGTCGGCAAAGATTACCACACGCGTATCCACTGTTTTATTTATGTGTTCAGCTAGGTCGTTAAGAAAAATGATGAAAAAGATAGGACCTAACACCGATCCTTGAGGCACTCCTGTGGACACTGTTGATAGGTTTGATTTATGTACTGTTTCTTTGTTATCAGTTATCATTTTCATTTCAATGTACTGTGTTCTGTTTGTTAGATATGATTTAAATAGTTTCAATACATTCTCTCTAACACCATAATGCTCTAGCTTTTTTAATAAGATTTCATGGTCTACTGTTTCAAAAGCTGAACTGAGGTCAAGGAAAAGTCCCGCAACTTTGCGTTTTTTATTCAAATAACTAACAATATCATCAACTAAAGTATTTACAGCATCAACGGTGCTTACGCTTTTCTGGTACCCAAATTGGCGGTTGTTTAGTATGTTGTGCATGTTAATATGTTTCAGCAATCTATTTTTAATGATTTTTTCAAATATTTTGGAGAAAACTGAAAGTATAGATATCGGCCTATAGTTGCAAGGGTCGGTAAATATGTATCAATGTAAAATTACAACCTTCTTGCACTAACAGTCTCTGAACTAGGCTGCGGACGGACGGACGTACATGGCGAAACTAGGGTACACCTATTATAGTAGAACTTTTTAAGTAATAATTTTATATTGCATAACAACTAATAGCATAAACTCTTTTCGCAGAATATCGTTTGGCATAAACTCATTTAGCATACATTTATTATCAGATTCTGACTTACAAAATTATGGGTTTCAACCCATAATTTTGTAAGTCAGAATCATCTGTACGCATAATTTTGGTATCCATAATAATCACAATGTATAATCATCACATCGCAGAAAGTTCAAAACCAGATTCATCTTTTGGCATATATTTCTTATATTATAAATAATCAGTCGGATTACACAGAAGTTGGGTACCTTAAAGCAATAGGAGCTAATATAAGATTAGTTTAATTTTGTTTTCTGATTAATTTAATTGTTTTTTTTTAGTAATTGTAATAAATAAAAGTTGATTTAATGATAATTATTTGGTTTTTATATCCTTGCCCATGAGAGCATGTTCGTTTCTGGCACTCGCCGGCCGCGGCCGCGGCACGCTCGCTTCGCTCGCTCGGCTCGTGCATAAGAGGTCACAGTTCTAACCTAACCTAACCTACGCATTTTTAAAGAAGAAAGTAACCCAATCTATATTATTCTAATTGAAATTCTATGATCTTCATAGTTTGCGTAGTCAAATTATGCCAAATAATCGGTACTCTAAATGAACGTTATGCTAAATGAAATTATACAAAATTTTAACTATGCCAAAGGTAATTATGCCAATAAAAATTCTACTATCTTAAATGTATGCCATTCTAAATTCGGTCATAAGCACATTATGCCTAAAAATATTTATGTCAAATATTTTTTATGCCTAATAAATGATCGACTAAAGAAGTTTCTGCGAAGTCAGTTATCCCAAATAGGTTTCGGAGTATCAAGTTTCTACCAAATAGACCGCACCTGCGAAACTATTAGGGTTCCGTTTTACCATTTCGGCTACGGAACCCTAAAAAAGCTAAACAGCTAATCATTAGTTAGAAACTTCGACTTTCTTTGATTATTTATGAACTATAGAAGTACAGAAAGTAAAAATAAGGGATGGTATTTCGTCGAAACCTTGTGTTTCAGTTACCATCTTCATAAGTGATTCGTCTATACTAAAATTATAAAGAGGAAAGATTTGATTGTTTGTTTGCATTGAACAGGCACCGAAACTTTAGGACCGATTTTAAAAATTGTTTCACCATTAGAAAACGACATTATCAGGGAGTAACATAGGCTATTTTTTACTGTCAAAAAATTCGAGATCGCTACGAAAATCACAATAATGTAATTCAAGGTATAAAAAGCTACCATATAACACCCATGAGAAGCCAGGGCAGGCAGCTAGTTTATAATAAATATAAAGAACAATCTCGATCAACAATTTCATTCCTAAATAAAAACTACCCGTCGAACTTCTATTAAATAAACCCAGAAGAAAGAACTTTAAAAAGTTAACAAGGCGAACTGTGAAGGCGAACTATTAAATAATAAAATGGTTTTGTACATCTGGTCTACAATATCGAGGGCAAGGTAGTGCTTAAACTAGAATAGAAATTGTCTTTCTCTATTTATTATATAGAAAAAGAATGAGACGCGGTTATTGAAGTAGTGGTTTTGTAAAGGTGTGCGAAGATTGTTAACGGAGTTTAGTTGAACTATCGATTGTGACTGTGACTCAAAAGACAATCCAATTACAGCGAGATATAGCGAGGACGCTCTATTAAGATTGCAATCGGACGTTCGCTAAATAAAATGTGCACGGAATTATATCGGAAGTATATACTGTGTTAGTTCTATACCTTAATGCGTTAAAGATAGATACATATTTTTTGCTTTATTGAGGTTGAAATGAAAGTGTATTACGAAATGTTTTGTATGTTAATTTAGTAGTATCTATATATTTAGCGTATCAATAAAAGCCAGCAGATCTAAAAATTGTTTAGGTATATGTTATTATTACGATTAAGTATATAAAAGTGTACTAAAAGTTACTTGACATAGTAGGAAGGTAGCTTTCGAGTACGGATTAATATTACAAAAAAAAAAAACTTGACGGATGTACAAAAGAATTAATTAAAATTTAAAAACCCCCTGCCTAACAGGAGGTAAGTAACCCAAAAAAATCCATCGGGGTTTGCTATTTACTGCCCTGAATTGAACTAAAATATTTTTGGGCATGTTACGACAAGTCAGTGAATGGCAGATCCTGATTTTCTTAAGTTATTTACCTCCTGTTAGTCAGCAGGTTTTGGAATTTTATTTGTTTATTTTTTATGTCCATCGGGTGTTTTTTCAAAATTTAAAACTTTGGATTTTACTTCAAAATTTTTAAAGATTTTTTACAAAATATGTAACTCCGACTTATCCGAGTTGAGAGTACACATTTAATTGCTACGGAACTAATATATAATCCGTTTTAATAATTAAAAAAATGTAATTCGCCATTTTATGGTAACAGCCATCTTGGATCGATTTAAATCAACATCAAACATAGCTATGAACACTTCCGACTAATTTACCTTTCAAACAAAAAAAAAACAAAATCAAATACGGTTCATTTGTTCGGGAGCTACGATGTAGGTAGCTAGGTAGTACATAAGTACACTCATAAGAGTGTTATTACATTACGAACGAATAGACACAGTGCTATTTATTATGAGTACTTACTTGTAATGAAATCTATAGTACTTAACTATACTAATATTATAAAGCTGAAGAGTTTGTTTGTTTGTTTGAAAGCGATAATCTCAGGAACTACTGGTCCGAATTGAACATTTTTTCACTGTTGGATAGCCGATTTAGCTAGGCTATATAACATCACGCAGGTTATATAACATCACGTTACAACTAATAGGAGCGGAGCAGCAAAGAAAAATGTTGCAAAAACGGGGAAAAATTACACATACGAAGTTCGAAGCGCGCGTCAGCTAGTCTATAATATAATTTATAGTATCTTAGGATAACTCACACAAAGTTATCTGATCTCAAACTAAGTAGAGCTTGTACTATGACAACCAGACAGCGGATAAACATATTTATATATATTTCTAAATACATACATGTTATACTTATAGAACACCCAGACAAAGAATAAGCCATCGTGCTCATCACACAAAGTGTTATCCTGGGATCGAACCGACGACCACGGCTTAACATTCAGGGTCACTAACCACTAGACCAACAGGCCAGTGCTTATATACTTACACATAAATTATATTATCCCCTCTTTGAGATTTAAATCTTTTAATAATACAATGATAGCGAGAATGGCACACTGCAGGCAATCATTTCACGATACAAGATTAAAGAATTGATTTCATTTTCTGTACAAAATAATAAAAACCGGGTATGTGCATGTCGGGCTACGCACATTGTAGGGTCCCGTAGTCCCCTCCCCCATCCGAATAATGTGGCTTAAGAAGTGTGTTTTCAGTTGTGTTTGTTTCATACTTTAAACGTTATACCTACTTAATAATATTTTTCATTGGAATTTGTAAGAAAATTATGTTACATCTCAAATTCAAATTCTTTATTGTGCACAAGAAAAAAAATACAAACAAACAATAAGTACAAAAAAAAGTAATTATGTACAAAGGCGAGCTTAACTCAAAATTGAGTTTTCTACCAGCAAACACTTTAGCTCTAGAGTAGAATTAAATTTGGAAGTAATCGGAAGTGTAACAATAAAAGATAAAAAAAATGATAAAAAAAATATGTTTAAATAAACAGCTTCTCATTTGATCAGCTACTCGTAAACTTGTAAAGTCTACTTAGCTGTGATAGTTTTTCTTTTAATTTCACTATATGTACTACTACCGTGATTTTAATCACATACCCAACATCAACTATTTAGCTGGCAGGTAGGGGTTTCTTGGCTGTAACAAAAATTTGCACTAAAGGCTTAATATTTCACAAACGGATCCCTATATCTAAAAATGGTTTCGCAAACGATGGGGTAGGTGAGAAAAAGAAATCATATCCCCACTTTACATATAGGGGAGGTACCCTAAGAAAAAATGTATTTCAAGATTTTATTTTTCTTAACATATTTCATCATCATCTTTCACTTCGCCGGCGTAAGTAATATATGTGTCCATGCAAAATTACAGCCCTCTACAACTAACAGTCTCAGACTAACAGACAGACGGACGGACGGATGGACATGGCAAAACCATAAGGGTTCTGTTTTGCCATTTTGGCTACGGAACCCTAGAAAAGTGCATGGAAACCGCTTGTCGTTCACATGTAACATCGCCAGAGTTGTCTAACATTGTGACATATCAATCTGAAGAAAATGTCGACATAGACGAATTCAATCTGGTTCCAGCTGCAGGACATTTCGGAAAAATAACATCACAATATACTTGTACAGTCGCGGAATGAAAATGTTCGTCAGTTTCCAAATATACTCATTTAACGCTTTGCAAGCATATGTTACCTTTTCAAACTATGTGTCACACCAGTTACCCCTATGTTGTAAATTATGCTTAACTGTTTCACTACAGAGTTTAAATTCATTCCTTGATTATGAATATTTGAACTAAAACCTTTTTACTCGACTGTAAGGAAGGGTTATGTTTTTCGCGCGTATCTTGTATATATATCTAGAATATTACCAATCATAAATCAATATTATCTTACAAATCACAAGACGGCTTAAAACAATTAAGACGTCGCGTACAAATGTGAAGGCTGTGAGATGTCAAAAACAAGAGGTGTGAAAAAAGTTTTTTCGAATACTGCAATATTGGTATAAAAATTAAGTAGGTATTTCAAAAAAGTATAACATGATTAAGACTGCTATACTAAAAAAATCAATTAGGAACCATTCTTCTTTCAATTTTCAATACTTGGCCATCGCTGCGATAAAAGTTAGTTGTTACCTACATCGAATAACATCCTACAACCAATAAAAAGTATTAAATAAATATATTAATTATAAAAATAAAAACACCATTTGTCTATGCAGACATATCTAGTAATTTGTGATGTATTTTTTGTAATGTAATTTAGACGCTACTCATTACGTGGTGAAATTTTGGTATATCCGTGGTAAACGGTGTGGATGTCACAATCATTAATCTTGTATAACATCATATTATTTTATCCATTTGTTATTGCGATATTGTTTGTATACCAAATGAAAAAAAAAAAAAAAAAAATTGATAAAGTCAAGACGGAAGTAAGTGTCATGCAATTAGTGTTGTATGCATCAAAAAATGCATTTCCGGCAAATCAATCTTGCCAGTATTAAAGCCTTAAAAATTACTAATAAATACTAAAGTAAAAGGGTATAACTTTAGCTATATGATAACTAATTAATTTAGCTAAATGTATAATATACATGTTTAGGGCGTATTCCGAACACAATTTATTATTAGTTTGACAATATTGACATGTTGGCGATACGGCTCTTTGATCCGGTTCGGTTTTAGACTTTAAGGTGATGAACATTTTCATTCAGCGACTATACTACGAAGTTATGTTGCTTTATGCGTTTGACTGTTCTCGAACATTTTGACTGTTTCGGTGGCTCAGTGGTAGTAAGTACGATTGTTGGGCATGAGGCCGTGGGTTCGATTCCCAAATGGAACAGAAAATTGTGAGGTCCATTTATATACCCTGCTTTACTTGTAGAGTGCACTTTATTTCCGTTAGTTGGTAGTCTAATGCGGGTTATATATTTGTTGAAAAATAAACATTATTTTGTTGCGCATTTTGTTGCGCTATCCACCATCCGTCGTAAAAAACCCGGACGAAACCAAAATCTATCTAAACAATAATTTGACGCAACATAAATCTTTCGATACGGTAATAAGCATTGATCGGCGTAGGTAGTACCATTTCGCCGAATTCATCTATTGTGGCACAAGGTGGACATACCATCTCATATAAAAATCTTTTTTAGATTCTCCTTCATATAATCTTACCAATATATAATTAACAAACGCGTATCCTACAGGTGTTCATATTACCTATAGCAAGAGATTTAGAGCTATTCGTACAAAAAAACAAAACTGTTACATAAACACCTAATATCAATGATCCAAAGACTACAGAACACCATTCTCAGAACAATCAGCAGTGCACACAGGTATATCACAAACCACGAAATACATAAACAATTGGAGATGAAAACAGTCATTGATGAAATCCGATCAGCTTCATAAAGTACAAACTGAGAATGACCAACCCCCCCAACGATTTGGCAGTCCAACTCACAAGCCAAAGCTACTCCAAACGCCTCAAAAGGCCCGACATAATGGAGCTGCACAACAGACAGTTTTAACACATCACACTACACAGATGAGCAGCTTCCTCGCCAGAGGAAGTCTCTAAATTATAGAAATACACTCATATACTACACATCTGATTATAGTTGAAAAGAGGCTGATTGCAGATATACTAAGAAAGAAAAAAAAACATTTTTATTGTAATTACTGTTCGCAAATAATAGGTAAAGCCGGAGAAAAGAACAGGCAATAAAAACTCGCGGCCACTCTTTTCGAATTGCCAATGTTTACAATGTTTCTTGGTTTATAAACTGTACATACAGGTAAGGTGCTGCCACCATTATATATTATACCCAATATTAGAGGACTACGTTCGGACATACGTTCGAAAACGGTCATCCATATATGAACCGACGGAGTGGTAACGTTGTTTAACTACGCAGAGATCTCGATTTGTTCGGTTGCCACTGATTCAAGGACCACACACAATAAAAGTAATATTCGATAAAGTTTCATAGGTAGGTAGGTATTATGTTCATCGTTTTAATCTTAACAATACCCATCTTATGTTTGTTTTGCTAAATCTGAGCAAAAAATCATAAAGAAATACTTTTGTTCCCAACAAAAAGTATCCCTAACAAATTTCTTTGATTATAAGCCTTATTATGCGCATGTTTTATTTGGGTTTTCTTCGTAAACAATCTTTGTTACGTTAGGTATATTAATATATACGTACCTTATAACAACAAAACACGAAGAGAGTTATCTTCTATCTATCTGAAGAAAAAGTAACTCTTCCAATAAGTATTAAAAGGTTACAATTAATTCCGATTTTTTTATTTGAGTCTCCGCTTGCAGTAGCACTTACTGTGTATTATTAGGTATAGATATTATTCAAAGTTTACTGTGAAACAACATTTAAAAAAATATTTTATTTACGAACATATTATCTACAGCTACTCTCTCAACAAATATATTGTTCTTTCCATAGACTTAGGATATTTTCCTTTGTAATGGCTTAAAAAAGATTACACTAAGAAAACTAATCTTTCATGTAGATGCTAAGCGATGTGTATTAGCATACGGAGATATACAGGATGATTTTTTAATATACTAAGAACCTCCCCACTCGTGGCTTCTATACAGATCACGAAATAACTTTGTAATATCAGTTTTGGAAAATGTTTAACAATTTAACCCTTAACCATCACTTGTTTTTGGTGTTATGACCTTAATCTCCAACAGACTATTTACAGGAATTAAATAATTGTTTATTGTGACAAAGAAACATCGTTTTCACTCCAGGGTCTATCAAATGTGTGGTATTTACCACAGTTGTGTGATAGTAGGTGATAGTGGTGAAGGGTTAATTTGTTTTTTTTTTCCAAAATTATATTATGAAGTTATTTCGTGTTCTGTAATGAAGCCAATAGCGGGAGGTTATAAGTATAATAAAAATCAACCTGTATAGTTGTATATGACGCACCGGTCTCATTTAGCACGAGATCTCTAGAGCGAAATGGAAATATAGCTGAGTATGTCGGCAGGGAAGCCAACAAACGGTGACGGGCACGGGGGAACAGTTTCATTTCCTTTCGCACATATTCACGAGGCGACGAACAATATCTCAGTAACAATGGCTTCGTAATTTGGACGAGATGGCGCCCGCGGGACAATACGTCAAGTGACTCATTATTGTGGAGAACAGCTTCGGGCAGAAAAATCATTCTTCTCGCCTTGCGAACAATGTGTGATGTGTGCGTGTGAACCGTATACACCTGACAATCTATACCTGCAGTGATCATAACATAATTCAAAGCAAAATCTATCTTAAGTGAAGAGAATACGGTCTACATAGATTTAACGATAGGTCTTATAAACGAAAGTTCACTTTTATTCAACCATATTGGAGCGTGCCGAGACTTTCCTTCCCCCGCAAACCATTACCTGGCGTGCCTGTCTCAGTATACGTACTTACTTATTTTATACTTGACCGTTTCTTTTTGTTAGCTGTGTGGATTATTCTCACAACTTCTAAGCTTTCAGGTCGAACAGTTATTACAAAATATTAAGCGATTCTTGCAATCGTTGACATATCAATTGTAATGGTATGTATTTGAAATGAATTCCTACTTTCTCTAATCCATTATGTTTTGAAGAATCTGTAAAATATCATAATGCTAATATTTAATCTATACTAATATCTATATCTATATTATATGTAGTATCGTTGGCGATGGTGCTGGTCGATACTATTAATTAATGGAGTCACAGGGCAAAGAAATATCACAAGTGTGTGTGCTTCTATGACTGATGCTCGTCTTCAACGGTCGACTTAAAACTAACTTACAATAAAACATCTAAAGGTTACAGACTACCTGGGCATCTCACCCGTACTTATACAACTTAAAACAATGCTATACACCATTTTTTGGTCCTACGCAATATTCATAATCTATAGTTCTATTCTTAAAACTATCCTAACAATACAGTCGTTAAATGACCCTTCGCCCACAGTTGGCGGACAGGATGTCTTTTACAAACTTAACTATTTAAAAGTATACATTCAAAACGACACGACATGGATACAAAAATGAATACTCTTAACTCTGAAATACCACATATGTATTTACACTTTTTTAAAGACAACTAGCAATGTCATATCAATTTCATTCCTCTTGTAGATACACGATGTCATTCGTCTTCAACGTACCATTTACTTTCATGATCTCTTTGTTATTTATATCTTATTAGAATGTTCATATAACTTGTATCGTACGATTTTACACATTCATTACTAAAAAACTCGTTATTACAACACAGGTTTTTTGGCAGAGTTATTGTGAGGTACATATTGTCTAGTAGGGACAATACGACACACGGCAGGTAATCTGCGCCAGGGCAAACACATCGTTTGTAATTAGCCGTCTCACGGTGCTACGACAAAAGGCAGGCAGGCCTACGAGGCTCTGCCCTTTGAGTCCTGTTCCGGCGAGGCGCATGCTGTAAGCCATGCGTACAGAATAGTGCTACGGTGACACGTAGCTGCTACGACGTAGCTATACGATATACTCGCAAGCTCTCGCAAGTTACACAATGAAATTGTAAAGTAATAAAAATATGTGTTCATTATGACTTTTATTTCGTTGAATGGGTGGGTATAGTTATATGATTCTTTGAATTATATATAAATATTAATAGAGTTAATAGAGTTTAGATAGTTAATGGATGCTGATAACAGCAAGGGTTTCACAATCGAATTGTGCTAATCCGGGGCCGGAATCGAACCACCTATTTGGACTATGTTACTAGACCTCAAATTTCTCTATCCTTTTATGCTCACGAGTTGGGCTAGATGGCGCATGCGAGGGCCTAACTTGCGGGCATAAAATTATTGAGAAATTTGAGGTCTAGAAACATAGTCCAGATAGGTGGTTGGATTCCGGCCCCGGATTGGCATACGGAAGTCTCGGGTTCGATTCCTGGGTCTGGACTTTAAATTTTCTATCTTTCAAAAATGCAATTATTGTATTTATAAAGTAATTGGCAAGAAATGCCTATAAAAAATTACTATGAGTAAATATTGTAAATTTTTACTAAAGTATTTCAAAGCGATTTGGCGTTGTGCGCAGGTGTCTAACATTTTAGGTTAAAAGACGACTCCCGCATTAGGGTACAAGCCCTGTGTCGCGGGGGACTTTACAAACATACAGGTCACGGACACAAAGTACACCCAGACTCGGAACAACAATTTTTGGATCACACAAAGTGGTATCCCGTGTGGGAATCGAACCCACGACCTCTTGCGTACCAGTCGGACATACTCCCACCGCGCCACAGAGGCAGTTAAATCTGTTAACCAAGTTCAAAGGCTTATGAAACAGACTATTTGTAACTGTTAGTAGAGTAGGTTAGTTAAGTATATTGCAAAAGTCAAAGTAAATCAATTTATGAAAAGCATGGATAAAAATCTGTGCATATGTTAGGATAGGATTATTTTTTTCTTTGACGATGTATGGTAAAATTAATGTTGATAAACGTTCGCGATTTGTACATATTATGAAAATATTTATACTACGAGTCTTAATCGCGTGAATAATTTCAGGTAAAATACCTTGTTTATTGGTCGACGTTTTGATTACTGACGACGAGATTATTCACGCGTTTAAGACCCGTAGTATATATATTTTCATAATATGGTAAAATTATTTTAAAAATATAAGTCCCTCCTTATGGACTAGTATAATTTCCTTAATACGGATAAAAATTCAAAAGAATAATTCGTAAATAAAAGTAACATTTAAACTATCAACGATTGAGTCAAGATTAAATGAAGATTTTTTAAGTCAATAATCATATCATAAAAGAAGTAATTTGACTAAAAAAAATAATGACGTCATAGATCAGACAAATCTCGGAGATCTCATACAAATACCGGCGTATTTGTATGAGATCTCCGAGATTTCCATATAAAATCCGCTTTGAAATTTCATATAGAGCTGTTATTTTGACTAGTTGGAAACTCATTGACGTATAGACCTGGACCGTGCCATCCCTTTTAATTACAAAGTAAATATTGACTGAAAAACATAAAAGAGAGGAAAAAGTGGTGCTGCCTTTGTCAGATAATGTCCACAAAGTAGAGCGTTGTCTCTTTCTAGAGAGTGCTAATTTTTGTGAGGTTATGGCGGAGTCCTGTTCTCTACGTCAATGTTGAAACTATAACCTATTGTCTTTGTCCCACTTTATTATGAAACTTTATCCATCGAATCACGGACGCATGTTGGTCTAAACTACAGAACATTGATACCTACTGAATTCATATGTTCTGAGGTGTAGACATAAGGCAACAGTGTAGTTTCGAATCCAGGATTTTACGTTTTAGGAGATTTTGGTTTATTTTTATCAAAGTAAACATTAAAAAACAAATAGAGGACGTGCTTGAGATATTTTTTTGTCATCCGTCACTCCTATTATATTTGAATTCTGTAGTCTTATGTTCCGGTTGAAAACTAAAGCTGAGACACTTGGTTTAATTAACCACTTTAAGCTTCAAACGTCTACTGTGACATGATTTTTTGGTTAAAAAGTCCAAAGTGCTAAATTCAATACCAGTGTTACATACCCGTGCCCGCCTTCGCTGTAGGCCATTTGTGAACATGTCCACAAAACGAACAACAGAATTTTATCAGCACCAGTGTAGTACATTTAAAAAAATACATATAGTGCTGCGATGGACTCAGCCCAAAACGATTTCTAGTTTCGTTTCAGACATTTTGTCGATACGTGCCCCTATGCTGCGAGTGTATTTTTGGTAGAAAATTTCTGAAATAACTTTGTGTAACACACGGGTGTTGAAGTAAGTGAGTTCAGGAATTTCATCTGTTATATTATGATACTTGGAACAAAAGTAAGAATGATATTGATTAACCGTCTGAATACATACAGGTTGATTTTTTTTTTCCAATAACCACCCGTTCGTGGCTTCTTTACATAACACTAAATCTATACTCATATTATAAAGCTGAAGAGTTTGTTTGTTTGAACGCGGTAATCCCAGGAAGTACTGATTCGAATTGAAAAAATATTTTACTGTCGGAAGTGCCTCCGACTGCATGAAATTAATTATGTACTGGATCTTGTTGCTATCTTTTTTGTGCAGGCGGGTTTTTTTATTTTCATGATTTATTTTTTGATTAAAAACGTTTTAGTAGTTGTAGGATGTAACCGATGTAACAACTAACTTTTAGCACAGCTATTGTCAAAAATTGAAAATTGAAAAAAAAAAATATTGCTAACTAACTTTTTTAGTATTACAGTCATAATCATGTTATATCTTTATGAAAAGCTTAAGATGAGCCCTTTAATTTCATATCCATATTGACATATTCAAAACAACTTTTATTTTTCACACCTCTTTTTTTGATATCTCACAGCCGCCATGTTTGTTTTTTTTCAAAAATCACATATCTAAGAACACTTGGGCGATCAAGACTAATTTAACGACGTCTTAATTGTATAAATTCGTTCAGTGGATTGTGAGATATCAGGTAATAAAGAATATTACATACATGCATACATACATAGAATGGTTATTATAGAATTTTATAAGCTACGGGTCTTAATCGCGTAAATATTTTATTTTAAGGCTAAGTACCTTTGTTTATTTCCCGACGTTTCGACCGACAGTCTACCCGTGACCACGGCCGTTGCAATACGGTCGAAACGTCGGGAAATAAACAAAGGTATTTAGCCTTAAAATAAAATATTTACGCGATTAAGACCCGTAGCTTATAAAATTCTATAATGTGTACAAATCGCGAAAGTTTACGAACATATAGTATGGTTATCTCTGAATAACGTCTAAACCATTTTTACGCTATTTGATTAACGTTTAATCCGCTGAATTACGCGAAGTTATACTTTAGCACGAGTTATCACTACTTTTTTTGTGTTTATTTGTTAATTAAAGATACGGTTTTTAAGATAAACCTTTAAGCTCACGCGAGAAAGTTCAGCACCAAGACGCTGTTTAACCTTAGGGTTATCTATTCGGCGGTATATGGTTGAAGGCTAATCAACAATAGGTATATGTAAACTTTCCACATTACCAATGACAATTTTTAGATTCCACTGGGATTGGAGTCACGCCACTCCAATTCAGTTTCAGTACTACCTATCGTAACGAATTTTCAAATTGAAAAATTCCAATTTACAAGCCTAAAATTGTTTTATGTATAGTCGTGCAATCACTGACTTTATTGACGTGGATACTAGCCAGTGCAATGTTTGGTTTTATGTTATGTAAGCATACCTGGCAACCGATCGACTTACAATGAACTACAAGGATTTTTATATAATTAATATATAATCAGACAAGATTGTAAATTCAAATCCATCTCAAGAGTAGGTCAACATTGTTTGGAACCTGACTTACTACTGAAATGAATACTTACTTTAAGTTAAATTGAATCAAAACTGTTTAAAAATGTTTTCACTCATGCTAAATAATTTAATATTTATAAGTATCACAAGCATCGAGATTCCTGATCTAGATATAACTATTTTAATAATCAAACACTTTCTTCTCTATCGCTCTTGGCTTCGATACCATGTTAAAGTGCCTACGTAATTTTTGTTCGGTATAGGTATTACGTCAGGCACCTTTGCTATCTAGACTACGACCTTATACTACAAATAACTACACATAGTCATTATGGTTATTTCGACGTAGATTACAGAAAATGGAAGGAAAAAGTCTTCAGAAATTCTGTTCAAAAATATATAACAAATATTTGATAGCATTTTATATACCCAACGGGGCCCAAAGTAAGGTGACGCTGCTAATTCTTGAATCATTTCTCAGTATTACAGGTGAACGTGACCGCCCCGGATAAGACAGTTAGCACGATAAACATTATTTTGCATTAGAGGAAAAATACCCGCCCTAATTCTATCCAAAAAAGTGTTGAATATAGTCGTAATACGTTCGCCAATATCTGAAATGCCAAGCTATAGCGTGATATGAAAGGACGACGACGGGAATGTGTTAGGAAATAGGTTTGCGGCAGATTGATGGAGGGCTTTTTCTGTCATGACAACACGTTCACGCGCACATGAGACTTGAACGTTTTTCAGATTTTTCGAGAACTCATTGTTGGCGGTATTTCTGGGAGCGATGACGTCATATATCGCGGTTTTTGTTGACTTCCCTGTCCGCTTTGCTCGCTTTGACTAACGGCATTGGAGTTTTTGTAATATGTTTTGGTTATTAGATCAATAATACCGATGTCGTGGAGGGTTATTTGAATAACGCAGAAAAATGAGTTTAGGTAAGTTGTTTGAAAAGAGTGGTTGCATTCTAGAAATAAACTTAAAAACGGTCATGTACGGGTTGGATTTGCAGATAGAGATTTGTACATTGTTAAAAATAATAGTATTTTAAGATTTTTCGCGAAACCAAGCGCGAGCATCTAGGCGCGGATCCAGAACTTCGTTCTGGGGGGGGAGGGGCAACATTTGTCTCTACTAAGTACCTACTTAAATACTAAACAAGTACTTAATCCTGGAATTCTTTCTTAACTTATATTAATATAAGCAGCGTTAACCTAATCGCTTAGGTATCAGTCTCGCAATCATGAGGTCGCGCTTTCGAATCCTACCCATTATACTACCGTCGTGAACTCCTTTTTTTTTTTTTTTTTTTGGCGGTAAAAAATTCCTGACGAACACCTCCACCATCCGGGGAAGACGGTGGAGGTACCGTCGTGAACTCCTAACCCAAGCCATTGAGCTTAGCTGGAGGGGTTGACAGGATTGCTAGTAATGTGGGACCATAAACCCACATTGCTAGTTATCTTTCTAAGAAAAGTAAAAGTAAAGTAAATATTATGAGGTAATCCTATTCGCCTAAATAGTTATATTTACTTGACGGATTGATAGAAGATTAGACTTAGACTTAAATACATACAACAAAAAGTTTTATTCAAATCATTTATTGTTTAATTTAACTAAACTTTTACATAATGTTGTACAGAGGCGGACTTAATGCTCTATTGTCTATATTTGCTAATTAGTCTAAAAAATATATTACAGTAACTAAAATGAATAGTGTTACTTAAATTCTACCTACAAAATGAAAGATTTTATGTATACAATATAGGCATATGTTTGTATACTTAAAATAAAATCTATAATTATTAATCTATTTATATATTACTAGCTGTGCCCGCGGTTTATTAGCCTATGTGTTAATCCAGGGTGTCAGCTAACTCCATATAAAATTTTATTAAAATCGCTCCAGCCGTTTAGACGTGAAGAAGTAACAAACATACACACTCACATACTCACAAACTTTCGCCTTTATAATATTAGGTTTAATAATTTTATTCTTAAAAAAAGACATAAATGCCACTTACATAAGAATATAAAATAAAATATTACATTACAATATAGAACAAAAAAAAAAAAAAACAATCACCGAAATACATTCCAATTTAATTATGTGATTACGACACGTCCAGCGGTTTCATCTCCATTATTGTTCATTTTCCGTATGATCTTTATTAATATTTATATTGTTTACTTATTGTTTTTATTATGCCGAGAGCTGAGATTTAAAACCGCTAAACGAGCTTACATTTTTAATATCAGATGGTAAACTATTATATAGTTGTGCTCCTTCATATGTAATACTTTTTTTTGCATAGTTGGTACGTGTCTTAGGTAGAACAAGTAAACTAGGCCGTCGAAGACTGCGTTTGCTTATTTGAGACTTTTTGGTAAATATTAAATTTGTGTCAATTGTTTTGTCCAACATATTAGATACAGGAATTTATTAGTGTGATATACCTACCTATGTTTGTATCTGACTATCAAAATGTTATCAGTGTTGACCACTTGCTATATAAATCGAAAATAATCGATATATTGACTGCCTCTGTGGCGCGGTGGGAGTGTATCCGACTGCTACGCAAGAGGTCGTGGGCTTGATGTGTGACCCCACCCAGGATAAAACTTTGTGTGATGAGCACGATGGTTTATTCTGTGTCTGGGTGTTATTTATCTATATAATATGTATGTATTTAGAAATATATAAGTATGTTTATCAGTTGTCTGGTTTCCATAGTACAAGCTCTGCTTAGTTTGGGATCAGATAGCGTTGTGTGAGTTGTCCCAGGATATTATCATCATTATATTATTAACAACTATTCATTCCAATAACAATACATACTCCCTTACTTTTTTAAGAAATTTTTCTTTTTCTGTTTCTGTTCCTTTTTTGCTTCCCTTTTATTGATAAAATAATCGTCTATTTCACAGTAATAATTAGATTCAGAGCTTGAAGAATCGTTAGAACTTCTGCGTTGTTCTTGTTGATCGCTTATTACTGGTTTGATACGACGACATGGGTCTGGTGGACCAGAGGATACAAATAATCTATTTATGTTTATATTGTAAGCATAGTCGTACATCGCCGTCGAAGAATCACTGGTCAAAGGATTTTGAGGGCCCGGTGTTGTGACAACGTCTTCGTAAACTTTATTCGTACTTTCATTCTGAAATTAAAGAACAATGACTGAAGTTCATAACGGTGGAAGTTTTAGAATCAGTCGTTTAACTTGGAATTTCAATAAATTACGATACATATAACAGTAACTGTTGACAGTTGCTGTTTACCAGTTGACTGCCTCTGTGGCGCGGTGGTAGTGTGTCCGACTGCTACGCAAGAGGTCGTGGGTTCGATTCCTACACGGGACACCACTTTGTGTAATCCACAAATTGTTGATTCGAGTCTGGGTGTACTTTGTGTCCGTGACTTGTATGTTTGTAAAGTCCCCCGCGATACAGGGCTTGTACCCTACTGCGGGAGTCGTCTTTTATAAAAGAAATAAAGAAAGTAAGCTGTATTTTATCTATATCACTACATTGAAGAGATATTAAAAAACTAACCTAGATCAACTAATGAAGCGTTTCTCAATCCGAAACCAAACATTGTTTTCTCTTCTCTGTTATTTTTTGTATTTTTTGCTTCTTGCGAAAACAGTTGAACGGATTAAGATGAAATGTGATATGTAGTTTACAACCAATTTTTTTACGCCGTAACCGATGCCTTACGCACACCGCCAGCAGCAGGGGCAGACATTGGAGGTAATGTGTAAAATCGGCCATACACGTTATAGCATCGGCGACCCACCCAGCGGCAAAGCTCCTGCAGCGTAGTTGGTAGATACATACAGAACATCGTCATCGCGAAGTTAGTTTAAAACTTGGAGTAAACCATAGGATTTTTATCGCTATAACCAATACCGATACTACGGGCTAAAGCAGTAGGCAGTAACTCGATAAAAATCTCAAAAGTTTGTTTATGGAGTCAATCTATGAAACTATTCATACAATTACACATACCTTTAAAGTTTCAATGTTCTTTTTTCTTCTATACCAGTAAACAATGCAACCAGCTCCAATTGTAACAGTTACAATAACGGCCACACAAGCAATGGCCACCGTAGGCCCACCGGTTTCAATGTCTTTATCTAAAAAAAAATGATTCGTCTGTAAAGTTGGTTTACGGACGATAATTTTAAGTGATAACGTCATAGAAAACATTGATGCCATTGTATTAAACAACCATGCCTGTGACAGTTTTTTTTATTTTATTCGCTGCAATTGCCAAAACATTGGTGACATTGTAATAAACAATTATTCCTGTAAGAGCTTTAATGGACCCAGGCGCATGCGCCCGACCGCCACTATACTTCAGCCTATCAGCAGGCGAAATCACCATTCGCGTTGCTTAGCAACCAGTCAATAACGTACCTAACTGTTTACAACGTGACCGTTGCAACGTGACACTTTTTCCTGCGTGCACCCCGTCATCGATTTATAAGACATGTCAAAATTTTAAAATTGTGCAACGAAGTGTGTAGTTGCGTCTTCATCTACGCGTTTTGACGTTGACACGTCAAAACTTTCTTCTTTTCTTATTTTTTGAGATAATAGTATAAATAATAGCCGATTCTTCAAACAACAATAATAATTAATGACATAATCTTTTGTCTTACTTTTTAGTATTGAAAAACTTGATATGCTTAAAAACACTTAATCTATCGATTTTACAGGTATTTCCACGATAATTATGACAGCGCTATTTATTCGCTCAAGGCTTTCATAAAGTTAGTAATATTGTATTTTATAACCTTTGTCTCTCGCATTATTTTCCGTTTCATTTCTGGTATGTCCCTCGTCAGCTGGCAAAGTTGTAGTTGTTTCGATGTCTTCGTAAAACGGACTGTTATCAGTAGTAGTTTCTGAAATGTTTTCTCTTATTTGAATTACACTTTTGAAAATGTCACATCCCTTCATGCCCTGGAAATCAACTAAAGATCATATCAAATAAAAATCAAATCAACCGTCGGTCCTGCGCTTAATCTCTGCTCGGTCTTGCCAGATTTCCGACTGTGACAGTGAGGAAAAAGAGAGTGCTCTTGTGTCTGCGTATATACTTGTGCTTTAGACTAACTTCTGCGTAGTTGGCTTGTCTTTTAAGAGATTGGCCGCCGCAACCGGAATTGGTATGAAATTATTATTATCATTATTTAGTACCTATGTTGGTAAATGCACAAAATACAGTTAACACATTTGTACAACGTATTTTGTATACCATCATAATCATAGATAGATATAAATTTGGAATATTACTGTTTTAATTATGCTCCCGGATCAAGTTCTTATCTTAGGAATACACCTATAAGGTGATACAGAGAGATGGATACAGAGAATGGAATTAAAATACAGTTTTGGTGAGAACATACCGCGTGGCTAGTCGTCAGGATTATGGATGAATTCATAGTCGACATGATATTAATACTTACCGACTGTTTTGTCAGGGTCACATTGTCTTTCGCAGTGTTCTTCGGTGATGAAATTGTTAGTATTGCCGTAACATCCTCCGTACTCAAATGGCATGCACTGTTTGATCGTGGTGTTGAAGTACCATCTGAATTCATTAGAACCGCACGGACCCTTTACTTTTGGTAACCAGCACGCATCTGCAATCCTTAACATATTGTACCCGATTTGGAGAATACACACGCGCATAGTGTGTGTGTGTGTGTGTGTGTGTGTGTGTGTGTGTGTGTGTGTGTGTGTGTGTGTGTGTGTGTGTGTGTGCGCGCGTGTGTAAATGGAAGTGTATGTATATAAATATCTTAAGTGATGGAGGCTGGTAGAAATTGTATTTTAGTGTAGTCCTGAAGTAGTAGCCAATCCCTGAATTTTGTTCGGATTCTAAATTTATTAAGGTCAATTATATTAAGTTCTTTTTGTATGATGTGTGTACCTAAAACACAATATTGGTACTTGGCGAAACTAGTTCTGCTGTGTTTAACTCCTCGCGGATTTTTTGTGCGTTTGTTTGGGTCTGATGGAGGTTTTTTGCTGTGTATCATAAGAACTGACTGGGTAACATACAGTTGTCGTACCGTAAGAACTTTACAATCTCGGTAGAGTTGACTTGTTGGGTAAATGTATGGTGCCCTCGTCATGGTTTTAAGTATTGCCCTCTCTACTATATTAATTTGATGCTATGATTTCCCTTGATATCAAAGCCGCATTCGACAACGCGTGGTGGCCTTCTATACTGACACGTTTACACCACACACACTGCCCGAAAAACATCTACACCATCATACAAAATTATTTGTCAGACCGCACTGTCACTCTACACTACGCAGACACAAAGGCAACTAAGAAGCTCACCAGAGGCTGCGTCCAGGGGTCTGTGTGTGGGCCAACCTTCTGGAATCTAGTCCTGGATGAGGTTCCCGGAGGGCTGCCAGATACAAGCATTTGCCGATGACATTACACTCATAGCATCTCACAGGAAACTCACTACACTGCAGACTAACATTAACCAGTGCTTACAAATAATCTCGGAATGGGGCTCATCTAATAAATTAACATTTGGACCGGAAAAAACTATTGCACTAGCATTTACAAGAAAAACTAAACTGATACATATTAATATGCACAATACACACATTCCATTCAGTCGCACGGCAAAAATATTGGGGGTAGTCATCGATGATTACCTACACTTCACGCAACACGTAGACTACATAACCACCAAAGCACGTAAGATACACAACATACTGACAAAATACATACGACCCACATGGGGCATACACTCACAAAACATTCACACACTCTATACAGGAGTAATTGAACCCATCATTTGCTATGCCTCTAGCATCTGGCACACGGCGTTACACTACAAAAAATCTCGCTAGAAAATACTCTCAATGCAACGCGGATTCGCATTAAAAATTATTAGAGGTTTCAGAACCGTCAACACAATCAACGCTATAGCCATCTCTACCTTGACGCCATTAGACATAAAAATCGAAGAATCCGCACAGATCGAAAGGACAAGAATCACTGGGCGATCTGACTATTTTCCTCAGGACATAACTCTTGACACACCTACGCATCTATCTAATCTGCTACATCCTGCACAACGAACATCCCACCCTTTTGACATTATTAACACACAAGACGATCTCTACAATATACTCACTAACCATCTAAACGCACACCACATATACACTGATGGCAGTAAACACGATGGACTAGTGGGAGCCGCTTTCGTTGTCCAAACTCCACAGAACACTACTATCACTAAAACATTCAAATTACACTTGTCATGCACCGTCTTCCAGGCTGAACTAGTAGCCATCAACCAAGCCTGCAAATGGTTGAATACGCAACCGGTTACTTCATCTGTAATAATATCTGACTCTCGATCGGCCTTGGAGGACATACAAAACACTAACAGCACACACAAACTCACCACAGCTATTCAGAAATACTTACACACCACAGACACGCAAGTCCATTTCATATGGGTTAGGGCCCATATTGGAATACCCGGCAATGAGGCCGCCGACCTCGCAGCTGAGGAGGAAAGCACAACAGCCACGTTTTCCCACTTTCCGCTAAGCTATGTAAAAAAGATGGCCAAAAGTACAAGCGGAAGAAAAGCTGAGGAAATATATAACAACAACACCAAAGGTACAATAATTAAAACGTGGTGCCCTACACTTACACACTTACATAAACTTATCAACACAACAGGACACACATTCGCCCTCACTAAACTACTTACCGATCATGCGTACCATAAACAATACCTACACAGATTCCACATCACTAATCATGACACTTGCCCTTGTGATGACGCGACTACACAAACATTCAAACATCTTATTACACAATGTGCGCGCTACACACAAACTAGATACACACACGAACAATATTGTATATTCAAACAATTCGACCCATACAACCTATCTCAACTCACTACTGACAACAACTCAATTAATACTTTCATGTCACATATCACCCACATAGTCAACACACTCAAAAAATTCAACAACACCTAAAACACACACACACACACACACACACACACACACTTGCAACCGAACAAGTCCAATCAAATTAATAATATGTTCATTGAATATTAAGAATGTAACAAGCAACCACTCTGTATCAAATAGCAGAGCGTATTGTATTTCCACATTAAACTCCCTCTTGGGGAGGTATTATCCCCAAGAGGAAATTATAAAAAAAAAAAAACTATATTAATTTATGCAAGAAGCTAAACTTATAAAGCAAAAGCAACGTGACAAGATAAGTCACATAGAATATTATGTAATTAACTTAGAGTCCACGCATATTATAGACTTTCTATCGGTCAATAGTTTGGTCGGATTATATTGATGTGCTCGATCGTTGCAGGTTTAACTCAACCAAACTAACACCCGATAGAAAGCCTGCGATATGAGGGGGCTCTACAGGCGACTTCAGGGGGCAAAGAACATTTGACTAGACATCGACCAAGCGTGTGTTGCTCGACTTAGGGGGAAGGGTGCATTTGACTCAAAACCGAAATACCGGGGAAGTGTGACATACTGGCATGACTTGCGTAAGGGTAATTGTTTACACCGGCCAAGGCCAACATGGTCCAACTGTCTGAGTTCAAAGTATTGTTTAAGTGAATATACCTTGAGGTGATGGATTCACACAAATGTCCGCACACTCCTTCTGGGAAGTAAATTGGTTGTCGTTTCCCTCACAGCCACTGTAATAGAATCTCGAACACGCTCCATACTCTACATCAAAGAACCACATAAGCGCGTGATTTTGGCATCGTCCATTGTCCGCGGGCAAACTGCATACTCCTTAAAATAAGATTTTACTTGTTGGTTTTGTAATAATACATGATAGAGGGGTCCCTAACTCAAGATCTCTCTGCGCGGTTAAGCAACGTTACTACTGTCGGTTCATAGATCTAAGCGGCGATAGCCAACGCATCGACCTCGCAATCGTGAGGTTCGAATCCTACCTATCCTATACTACTGACGTAAACCCACTCCTAACACAAGCCATTGAGCTTAGCTGGAGGGGTTAACAAGATTGCAAGTAATGTGGGACCACAATCCCACGTCGCTAGTTATCTTTTTTAAAAACAAAAAAACAAAATAGATGGGGGTGACAGTTTTTGAAAAATCCTCGTCGAGCACATGAAGCAGTCGGTCCTGTGCCTAATCTCTCTCCGGATGTGTCGGATTTCCGTCCCATGGGACTATGAGGGTGACGGAATAGAGAGTGCACTAGTGTCTACTACACACTTGTGCTCTATAATATCTCCTGGGGGACTTAGACAAGGTACATTTGTTCCGTGGCGAATTCGCTAACGCCTAATTCGCTAACGGACACAGTATGAAATAGAAAGTATCAATACGGTACTCATAAGTAGTATCGAAAAAAAAGTACCGTTTTTGTTAAAGTATCGAATCAAAAATATCGATACTACAAGGTAAAGACTACTTTTCTTCGGGCCTTATGTTATAACTAAGAAGGTTATACTGAAGATTGGTGTCAAAACTATGAAGTTGTTACCTAAATAGATTACATTTGAACTTAATTGACGTATGACACTTTTACGAGACCGTTATTCTCTTTCGTGAAAATAGTTACCATGATTTGACACTATGCTTGTAAAATCTCTTACTAACGACCGGTCTCAATAATCTATGGATTTGGCTTCTAGAGCTATATATTTGACAAAAGCTACATACAAAATATATCAAAATTCTACCTCTAGTAGCCAAATCCAGCGATAGTTAGATTATTGGGACCGGCCGTAAGTGAGACGACCAGATAAACCCTAGGCACAATTACGTATTTTTGAGTTCGGTCTCCAGACTTCACTATAAGTTCCTTGCACATGACGGCAATGTCAGAAACGGCAACGTTAAAACAAATGGTAAATAAATATAAAACTGCAACAGAATAGCTTTTTTTTTTAAGTAATCCGAGAAAAAAATAGCGAAGATACTGTCAATAGTGCAGCATATGCATCGACTTGGATTGACCACATGACATATTTCAATTCCTTACATTTTGTAGCTACTTTTCCATTAACGACATCGAATCGAAGTGACTTTTTCTAGACCCCCCCTGTAGTGTATTAAAGTTAATTGATATTATTAATCAACGTAAAATGTAATGATTTGTTTAGGTATATTGCTGCGTGGTAGAACCTAACTTCCAGATTTCAGTTACTAAAGTTAACGTTATTTTATTTTATTCACTTCGTTTGTGTAAGTCGGCTAGTAGATAATGGAGGTACCTAAATATTAGCTTGGTACTAACTTTGTCTTGTTCCTGCTTTGGGAATTAGTATTATTTTTGTTTCCAGCCACTGCTTATTTTTGATGCTGCAAGTTACTGATTGTCCTTTAATAGAAGTGTTCCCCCTAATTCCAAGAATTGCTTTTGAAGGCGAGTCTGTAAAAAAAGAGATAGAGTTTATGTAAAAGGTGCGTACTCTAACGAGAGAAAGGGAGGGAGGGGGGGGGGGTGTTGAACCCCTAGCTCTTCCGTTAGGTTTGTCCCTGGGAACGTCTATAACCTAAATAACTTTTCTCTTCTGTAAGTGTTCTCTTGCGTAATATGGCGCAACGGTTCAGTCACTTAGCATTTATGAACTAACATTGGGACGGACATACTCTTATTTGGCTTCGCTGCAGTCAGTAAACAATGAAACGCTAATGTAAAAATGTACCTCAATGTAATTATTGTTGTGAGAAATAAAGATTATTATTATTAACTAGCTGTCCGCGCAACTTCGTATGCGTCAATTTTCCCCGTTTTTGCAACATTTCTCGTCGCTGCTCCGCTCCGATTAGTATAGCCTATAACATTTACCGGTAAAAGCTAAGACTTTTACAGTATCATACAAAATTAATGATAATATTTATTAATAATATCTATAACAAGCTAAGGCAGAGGTATAAATTATCTATATTATGTACACATTTAGAAATATATAAGTATGTCTGTCTGTCTGCTACGCTTTCACGCTCAAATAGCTAAACCGATTTAGATGAAATTTGGTATGGAGATAGTTTGAGTCCCGAAGAAGGACATAGGATAGTTTTTATCGCGATAACCGACATCCACGCTGGCGGAGCCGCGGGTGAAAGCTAGTACTTATATATTTCCAAATACGTATATATTATAGATAAATTACACCCATACATAGAATAAACTATCGTGTTCATGACACAAAGTATAAGTAATAACAAAGTTATGAGGAAAAGTAATAAATTCTTACGGTATATGATTGCCATGTGGTCATTGTTCATGGGTACGAATTTAGCATTTAGGGCGTTAGCAGCGACTTTTACTTGTTGGACGTATGAAAATATCAGTGGATCAGTATCCGTACTATACTTTCGTATACAAGACACAGATACGATTTCATTATAATCAAATTCGTATTCGTACTGCAATTTGTTGTCCTTTAGGTCCATACGTTTGTGGGTGAGTAGCTCGTCGTTAACATATGCTATTATATGATCTATTAAAAAGACAAGAAATTAATCAAAGTATTAAATTTATAAAGGAAAATAATTAACCAAAGTTACTTATTAAGTAGTTGAGAATACTTCAGAAAAAATAAATACCTACTGGAAAAATAAATTTGAGTCTTATTTCAATTAATAACTTTTACCGAAGAGAGCAGAAAATTATTAATAGTACCCTAAAATACTATAATAATGATCGAAAATTATTAATAATTTTCAATTAATCACACTTACCGTATTAATATAACACAGCACGGGTGTACCCACGGAGGGAAGGAAGGGGATTTGGGTGTTGAAACAGACACCCCTTCCGAAATTTCAAAAGGTAGATATGTACAAAAAACGATCATTTTTTTTAAAAGGAATAAAAGTCCCCATACATTTGACCGGTGTTTAGTGAATTGTATCACATGAAACCTTCCCCCAAAAGTACAAAACCCTCGTTGAAAAATGATCCTGGTTATGGTTATGATCAAACGTGTAAACAAAATTGTGGTTTTTATTAGCGGAGAGCATTAAATGGTATGCATTCCCCGTGGTACGAAAAGTGATTCTTTTATTATGGAATATGCCTTCCATAATAAAAGAATCATCTCCTTAATTAAAAACATTTTGTTTGATAAATCTTCACGTCATAAAATATATAAAAATCTCATGTCACGTTGTTTGTAGTTGAATTCCTCTGAAACGGCTCGACTATAAATCGATACTGGGTGCACGCACGAAAAATTTTATTGGTTGCTAAGCAACAGCGAATGTCGATTTCATTGACACGTGATATAATTGGTTGCTAAGCAACACCGGGACGATTGCAGCGGCGGCTGCAATACTATCCGTAGGCGGAACGGATGTGTCCGGAACGTGAGCAGTGACGTCACACATTTTCGTGAGTGCAGCCAGTCACCGGCGTTATCACATCAATAAGCCTTACTTTTGATTGCTGCGTCCTTTTTGTTTTGTTTTAGTTTAAAAGTTATTCTGTATGTAAAGTCTTTTAATCTTTGAGTGTTTGGATTCGATGTGCAATCAATATATACGTTATTTTCATCATTTGCTGTCAACCACCCCGTGGCCCGTACTGCAGCACCAAATAATCTTGTTTCTAGACTGTGCTGATGGTCTGAAATTAGAAAAAATAATGTTATTGTAATGGATATTAAGTTAATGTATGGTTCTGTTAATCTGAAGATTTAGATAGATTTGGAGCCAAAAAAATCAACCACTTTGGTTGGATTTTTTGGGCCAGGGCCGTACCAAGACTTGAGTTTATGGTATGTTGTTTGATAAACAAAATATGCGAAACTGGGTTGGGCTCTGTCATAAATTTATATAGAAAACTTAAATATTCGGATACAAAAAAAAATAATGCATAGCCAAAGAGTTCTTCTAGTAGATGATAAAAAAGAAGTTTAAAGAAATGTCTTAATATTAATTTAACCGCCGACAAACTGTTACACCGCCGACAAACTGTTACACCGCCGACAAACTAATACACAGTATGGCGGGTTACTTGTTTACGTAGTTATTATGTTGCTATAAATGTTTTTATTATTATTATTATAGTAAAAAATCTTAAAATTACGGAAAAATGCATGAAATCTTTCGTATTTTAACATATTTTTATTTATTTTTATGTATGACTTTATTTTGTCCTGCACTCCTGCGCATTATGAAGCAATTGTTGTATACGTGAAAGCGAGGTTGGCGGCCGTGTTGCTGTGTGCGCTAAAGGGAAATAGGGATTTTTTTATACATATATTTATAAAAAATAATTTGATATACTTATAAAAAATAATCCCTATTTTCCTTGGTCACGCCATAACTAGAGAACGACTTTACCGATCTCATTCATTCTTTCTTTTAGTTTTTAGTACTTTTGGAAGGTTCTTACGTAAAGAAAGAAAATAACGAAAAAATAAATACGGGGTGGTACTAAGTTCGCCGTTGCATAAGTTTTCGGAAGCGCTCGGCTCAATGCCTCCTTCCCCGTGCAAAACCCAGCGCTAGCCGTTTTTATTGCACTTATGTGGAGCTATCTGTTTTTTATCCAAAAAGAAATATCAACTAATAAAAATACATTAAATTTCTACATAATTTTGACTCAAAAATGGTAGATTTTGTTTTTCTTAAAGGAGTACAATGTTTACTTAATCTCGTCACAACAAAACCACAGAAATGAGAAACAATTATTGATATTTATTATTGATAAAATGTATCTCCTTGTAAAGTACCTACCACTTTTTTTCTACTTGCACTAAAGGATACAAATACAATTTAATATAAAATATTGAATTAAACATTTTTTCAAACGACCAAAATTTTATTTTATATAAATTTTATTCCAAAAACTAAGTTCATTAGCTACGGTGCGGCGAAGAGGGAACGAATGCTCAAGGTTATTTGGTCAGGGTATGGCCATAAGGTAGGGTGTTAGTTATTTAAGGCATGGGCGTATATAAGGGGGGGGGGGGGCCGTGATCGGACGGATGCTGAAAAAAAATCAGCAACTATCTACGTGTGGCACATCATTCAACAGGGCCTTCAAAATATTTTAGGCTTCTAAGAACTCTTTAGGTGAAATCATTTTTTTGGAAATAACACAACATAACACCAGCTTTCGAGAAAATCGCGTTAACAACTACAAATTACAACACAATAATAAACCCCCACCCCCCGTCTACGCCAATGATTTAAGGATTACCCTCCTAGTTATACGCTGCAGGTAGGACATTACTAATTTAAGGTAGGGCATTGTCCCCCCAATCCCCCCTAACTACGGCTCTGCTAAGGTTAAGTTAGGTTCTTACTACTATCAATACCATAGCGCCTAACTCATGTGACGTAAAGTGCACTGTAAGAGCCTCAAGGAGAGACTCTCTCGGTGTATAAATAGCTTGGTGAGTTCGATTCCCACACGGGACATCAGTAGTGATCAACCAAAAAACATAATTCCTATTTGTTCTATTCATGTCAAAGGTGCTAAAGTTGAATTAAAAACTCACCAGGATTTGAGTGAATATGCATGAGTAGTGTTGTACTAATATTATTAAGGTTGTTGCATACTAAGTCGATGTAAGCATCCTCTTCAAACTCATAGATAGCTATACCATCATAATTGTCCGTTGTGAGATTTGTCGTCTTGAAATGCAACGGCATGTTATTGACCATAACATCAATTCGTCCTGAAATATAATTGGAATTAGTTAATTACATTATATGAGACGTTGCTTAATACAAACCAACGTTAAACATGAGTATAATATTTACAAATACACATACTTGCACCCTTGACCTTCAGTTCAATATATATAGCTACGACTACATTTCGTACAAAAACATCACATTTCAACACTCCGTCCATTTTATCACTAATGTTTCGAAACTGAAATAAATAAAATCATTAGTTTCTCTGTTCCTTACGATTTTTTTAATAAAAGCTGTTTAACGAAGCTGAATTTTGTAATTGGAAGTAGGTTCACGTCACTAGTAGGTATAATGTTTGATATTCGTATCTCACTCAGTTTTTTTAAAAAGTTAACTACCAAAAAAGTGTTAGGAGTGGGCTCACGTCAAACGGTCGCGGTTTCGAATCCTACTCATTATACTACAATGGGTAGGATTCGAACCCGCAATCTCTCGATTGCGAGTCCGATGCCTTAACCATTAGGCTACCTCCGCTTTTGAGTTGTTTTAAGGTGTTGTAAGGTGTTTTAGGTAACATTTTACCGCACCGGACCCCGTAACTACTGTAGTGTTGTGTGTACACTACCTAATTATCATAAAAAAATGGTGCCTCACCTGAATAAATGCTGATGATGAATAATTGAAGTTGGTTTGGTCTTTCGTCGTACACCTACAAATATTTTTAGTAAAATATGATCTAAACACTATAGATATTTTTCGTTTCAATGAATCTATACTATATCATATATTATTATATGATATACACACATCAAAAGTGTCTAGGGATCAAGCATTTTTATGCGGATTTCTTGAGATTGAGATGTGGCTTTGTAATAAATTTATGATTTTATAAATTTATATGGATCCTTTTTGGTGCATTTCATAATTTGAATCAGGAACTGTGAATCAAATTCGAGTAAAAGATGAAAATCAGCTGTCAATATTTTCCCTATAAAAACATACAACGCATTGAAGACATTATTAGTGCTACTGTTTCCCTACTACTGATTAAAACCAACGTTATTATGGAGCGGCGACGTCATTTAAGCAGGGAAGAAATGCTCAGAGCCGTGGGAATGATAGAAGCTGGTTCCCGGCAACGTACTGTGGCTTTAGCTCTGAATACAAGTCAGAGTGTTATCAGTCGACTTTGGACACGTTACCGAAGCACTGGTACCGTGGCTGAGCGCCATGGAGGACGGTATCGCTGCACCACACGGAGACAAGACCGATACATTCAAATCTTAACTCGAAGAGGTCCAACAATAACCGCCATGATGTTAGCCGTGAGGCTTCATCACTCTTCAGGGAACTTAATTAGCGACCAAACAGTCAGAAACCGCTTGCATGAAGTGAACCTTCATTCCCGAAGACCGCTACGGGTACCACCTATAGCAATGCACAATCGTAGGATTCGATATCAATGGGCTCTTGAACACAGTAATTGGGCAGAAGAACAATGGCGTTTCGTGTGCTTTTCTGATGAGTCTCGTTTTGGTATGAGACCGGATACAAGACGTATACGACACTGGAGAACCCCTGGACGCCAACAGCGATTAAAATCCTGCCAGGAAGTCCATCCTTATAGTGGTGGAACCATCATGGTATGGGCGGGTATTTGGATCGGCGGAAGAACTGAGTTGATTTGGATCAGAGGCAACCTCAACGCTCAAATTTATGCTGAGACGATTGTATCAGACGTCATCGTTCCTCTACAAGTGCAAATCGGTCCCTTATTTCAGTTAATGCATGATAATGCACGACCGCACACCGCAAGAGTTGTAAGACAGACTCTTGCCGCAGCTAACATCAATGTCCTGCCCTGGCCTGCTCAGTCGCCAGACTTGAACCCGATTGAGCATGCATGGGATATGCTACAGAGAAGAGCTCTGCCGAATATGGAGGGTATCCAGTCGCAAGAAGACCTTTTTTTGTTGTTGCAACGAACATGGGCGGCCATTCCACAGCGTGATTTGGATGAACTCATTTTGCGTATGCCAAACCGATGTTATTGTGTTGTTAGTGTTCGCGGTAGAAACACGGATTATTAATTGTTTAAGTTACCCAATAAAATTTTAAAGAAAACTGTTATTTCAGTCTTTTTTTCGAACTTTAATGTTAGTGGTTCAAATGTCAAAAATCCCTTTATTAGGAAAATGGCAAATTTCTTTATTAATGCAAAGGTGACTTGGTTTATCGTTACTGTGACAAACGAAAACACTTTATTTGATGAATCCTTAAAGAAATAAAAAAAAAAAAAATCAATCAGGAGAAAAGTTATTGCAAAAATATATGTTGCTCCCTAGACACTTTTGATGTGTGTAGTATAGATTCATTAAAACGAAAAAGGTATTTTATTAATATATTAATTCTAAAAGTTATGAATTAGACCGTCACGTTCTTTTTTTCCGTTTTCGCGGCAAGCCCATTCGGACTAGCGCATGCGCGGCGCGCTCAAAGATGTCCGCCGCGCATGTGCGTTGATGCATTTCTAAACGCTTTATTTACCCGTAGCTGTGCCCCGCGGTGTTACTCGCATTTTATTAGCCTATGTGTTAATCCAGGGTTTCAGCTAACTCCATACCAAATTTTATTAAAATCGCTCCAGCCGTTTAGACGTGAAGAAGTAACAAACATACACACTCATACACTCACAAACTTTCGCCTTTATAATATTAGTGTGATTATGACAAGATTATTACAGTTCGCACAGGCTTATCATGAAAGCGGAAAAGAACGTAAATAGGGACAATGCACAAATTTACAACGTGTATCAGAGAGTTGTGGTCAATACTCTAATTTTATCAATGGCTAAGTACCTACATTTTACGATATTTCTCTTGATGTCACTCGTTTATTATAAATGCAATTTTTCAAAAAACTATGAAATTAAATAGGTTGGGGCAAAAGTATTTTCATATTTTGAATGTATTGTTAATAAAACCTCTTTGCTTGTACTGAATGTAACTGGCTGGTTTTAATACCAATAGGTAAATGTTGACATTTTGAAGATGCAATACGGTCATGGTGGCGGTGTCATACAGGCATCTCAGCACCTCGATATATGGCCAGTTTATACGGCATCGTTGCAGAGCATCCAGAACCGCCCAAGTTTCGATGGAGTCGTAGGCTTTCACAGCGGCTGGTTTTTTGGACAATCTGCCGAACAGCATGGATGTGGTCTACGGTGCCTTTTCGAAACTCGGCTTGTTCCGTGGGCTGGAACTCGTCGATTTTTTTCGTGAGGCGGATGGTGATAACTCTCGCGAACAACTTGTAGATGTGACTTAGGAGTGAGATAGGTCTGTAGTTCTTTAGCAAGGTTTAATCACTTTTTATGAAGAACAGAACTACCGCGCCCCCGCTCCACGCTTGTGGTGTTAAGCCTTGGTGGATAACGGAAATAAAAAGGCTCGTGAGCTCTTTCAGGACTAGGATCCCGCCCGCTCTTAGAAGCTCTGTAGTACTTTCATCATCGCCTGGCGCTTTATTGTTCTTAAGTTGCTCGAAAGCTGCTTCGACCTCGCTCAGACCGACATCAGTCAGTGTCCCCTGGTTTAGTGGCGCGTAAGTGGGGCTTAGTGGTCGTCGATGCTAAATCCCGTAGGTTTAGCCATCCGTGATGCGTAAGGTGTCCAAGCCCTCGATTTCCTCGAGTATCTCGAAACTTGAGGTGACGGTTTTGCCATCCGCGGTGATCAGTTTCGTCAGATAGGGTCTGCCAAGCTGTTGTACGAAAATTCTGAGTCCTCTATTTTGCTCAATCGGAGTTTTGATGGCGCGAGTATTGTAGCGTCAGAGGTCACGTCGCGTCAGCTTCCTGACCTTCTGGTTTATGGCTGTTCTATCTAACGAAGATATTTGCATGTCTCGTTTTTGCCTCATAAGTTGGAGAGTCTCGAGTGAGTGTTTCGACTCCCTATTTTTGAGTTTTCCGGGAAACACCCTTTGACACACATTTTGTATTGTTCTGACCACGGTGTCGGTTTTCTCATCAACTGTGCCATTGGTTTCCAGCAATGCGAAACAATTGTGATGCTTCCTCCGTATAGCCCTGATCTTGCTCCATCGGATTTCCACCTGTTTCGGTCACTTTAGATCTCTTTAGGAAGCATAAAGTTAACCTCAAAAGAACACTGTTAACACTACCAGTCAGATTTTTTTTGATCAAAAATCTCATTTTTTACAGCAATGGGCTCATGACACTACCTACAAGATGGCAACAAGTCATCGATCAAAACGGCACATACATATTATAAATAAATAATAAAATATACCTAAAAACATTTCAAATTCAAATTCTTTATTGTACACAAAGAAAAAAAAACTACCAGCAAACCTTTGAGCTCTAGAGTAGAATGATATTTAAAAGTAGTCGGAAGTGTAACAATAAAAGAAAAAAAGAAAAATTGAAATTAAGCAATATGTATAAATAAACAGTAAGTACATAATTACGTACATAAACGTATGTTATTTCAATATAATATAATATACCTAAATAAATACATAACTACATACCAGATAATACATACACGTACATATTAATATTACATAAATAAAATATTATAATACATACTTAATTAGATAGAGTCAAAATATTCTTGTGTCCTTTTTTTAAAAACGTTAAGAGAGAGGCTGTCACGTAAAGGGTGAGGAAGAGAATTCTAAAGCCTCACCGCTTTTATGGTGAAAGAGCTATTGTAACAGCTGGAGCTGTGAGCGGGAGTACTGAATAGAAGAGAGGAGGCGGAACGACTGGGTTTACCCCTGGGAACAAGAAAATTGAAGCGCTGACGTAGATAGGAAGGAGAATTAGGATTGTGAAGAATAGTATAGAGAAGAGAAAGAATGTGTGAGTTACGACGCTGCCGAATCGGTAGCCACTTTAGATTTTTCCGAGATTCGGAGACATGGTCGTATTAACGTAATCTGAAAATGAAGCGGATACACAAATTATGCAGATATTCGAGTTTGTCAACGAGTTCTTCCCTAGCATCCAGAAAATAAACATCGGCATAGTCTATGTGTGGCAGTAGAAAAGACTGAGCAAGAGTAACTTTAGTTTGGAACGGTAAGAACTTCTGAAGACGTTTGAGAGATTGAAATGAGGAAAATAATTTCCTACTTATTTCCGTAATGCTGAAATCCCATGAAAGATTTGAGTCTATAAAGACACAAAGATTTTTTACACTTTTTGTAAACGGGATATTAACTCCTTCAAAAAACACTTGAGGAAGAGTCTGGTGATCCAACAAATTTACCATATATCTGCTATCGATAATAATAGCTTGAGACTTATCTGGGTTGACTACAAGTCCAAATTTTTTAGCCCATAAACTTACAACTTTTCTTCAAGGTCATTATTAATTGTAGTAACAGCACCAGTAATTTCATCAGCTTTAAAGTGACGATACAGTTGCAGATCGTCTGCATAGAGATGGTACTTTGAAGATAGGACTTTTGTAATAGCATTTATAAAAATGGAGAAGAGAAGAGGAGAGAGAACACCACCTTGGGGTACGCCAGCGGTCAAATCTCGCCATTCAGAGAAAAGATCATCACAGCGAACAGTCTGCGAGCGACCCCGAAGATAGGAATTAAATCAGGAAACTGCAGCCATTTTTCTTTGTATGAAAAATACGAAAATACTTTTGCCCCGACCTTATATTAATTTAAGGTACCTGACCGCCGGCAACTGTACCGAGCAACTGTCAACTATGGGGGTCGGGTCGTGTTTGATAATATATTTTATTGTTTAAAAAATATATTTCGCGTGGAAAAATAAATGAGGTACCACATAGAGCGGTATCTTCTTATCTCCTAACTAAGTATGCCATTGGTAAAATCGGATTTGACACCAAGGGCCCAGCTAAAATTTGACCACATCTTTTTTTACACGTTGTATATCTATTGTTTACTGCATCGCTATTGTTTCATTTCTATAGTCTGTTTGATAGCATCAATACTTACGATATAAAATGTGGTGATACATTTGTTAAAGTGATGTCAAGGCATTGATTTCTAAAAACTTCAAAAATTTCGCATGAATTGTATTGAATAACGTTTGACAGTTTGGCTTGATTGTCATAATCGATAGACAGGGTCGTTTGGTGTTCACCTGTTAAGTTAAAACACTCTGTTACATATAATTTAGTAGCATTCGCCCGTGATTCCGCCTGCGTGGATGTCGGTTATCGCGATAAAAACCATTGTATTTCCCAGGATTCAAACTATTTCTATACCAAATTTTATTTAAATCTATTCAGCTATTTGAGCATGATTAACAATAATTGAAGTGTTTGTTTGTAATGTCAAAAGTGCAATTTCATTTATTTCGTAACACATCCTAATATACCTAATAAACAATTATGTTTTTGTCATATTATATTATAATTTTGTCTGATGGTATTATTGCACTAGCTAATCTTAAGTACGGCTGGACGGATTCAATGTCTTTTTTCCTGTAGCTGACTTTATACCTAAGTAGGAGACCATAAACAAGATGAGTCTGCACCCCACAGTTTGTATGATACACGCGATCAAAATGTTGACCCCATTAGAACACAAGCTGGTCAAAACAAGAAGTATAATACTATATATTTATAACTAGCTGTCCCGGGCAACTTCGTCTGCGTAAATTTTCCCCGTTTTTGCAACATTTCTTCATGGTCGTAGCGTGATGTTATATAGCCTATAGCCTTCCTCGATAAATGGGCTATCCAACAGTGAAATAATTTTTCAATTCGGATCAGTAGTTCTTGAGATTACAGCGTTCAAACAAACAAACAAACTCTTCAGCTTTATAATATTATTATATATTAGTAGTATAGAAGATAAGGTTCAAAATTGTCACCCCGTAATCACAATCAAATGCCCGTGATACAAGCTATTTAGGAAAAATGCACATACTAACTAACATTGATAAAATAATGGTTTACACAGAAAACAGTTAAATATAAGCCGTCAACTATGATTTTTTATTAGATTCAATATGGACCAAGCCCAAGCTATAAAAGGTACCTATATAACTACATAATTATGGAATAATCAACTTACAATATGATTCAGAGGTACAATATGATGAATTTGCATGTAATATTATCCCAACACATATTACTAGCACACGCGTGGTCATATTTCAAATCAATCAATCAGCCTGTGTCGGTCCACTGCTGGACATAGGCCTTTCCTAACTTCAAATATTTAATATTAAATACTGCACTGGAAAAACGCGACTGTTAGTTCCTATTACTCTTTTGTTGCGACCAATCACGTTAGACTGGCTGGTACAGTACAGACCAGCGGGATATAGTACAAGGAAAATAATATATTTTGAACCATATTAACTATTTCTGTATATACAGGACAAAACCATACGCATATATGTATCAAACACGGCTGGGAATAAATAAAGTAATGTAGTTTGGTTTGTAATTTGTAGGGTTTTTATCATTTTTTTTGATTGTATAAACTGGTTACATGAATGATTTAAAATTCATGGTTGCAGATATAAAAATGCAGAATAATGTTTGTGTTAAATGTTAAAATGTTGTTTCCATTGTATATTTACAGAGTACCTAGATTGAAATTGTTAGTAACGGTAACTAGCGATCGTCCATAATAAAATTATTTATCTAAGGTTTTTTTTTAAAGATAACTAGCAATGTGGGATTTACGTCCCACATTACTAGAAATCCTGTTAACCCCTCCAGCTAAGCTCAATGGCTTGTGTTAGGAGTGGGTTCATGTCGGTAGTATAATGGGTAGGATTCGAACCCGCGACCTCACGATTGCGAGACCGATGCCTTAGCCATTAGGCTACCGCCGCTTCATTTTTACCGCCGCTTGATTTAATGCCAGGGATCGTCATGCTCACTTAAATCTCATTGTTTGTGGCAGTGGTGTGGGTTGGCTCGTCTTCCTTCCCTCTAATATGGCGAAGGGGATGATAGCTGACCCATGCGTCAAACTTGTGAACGGGTGCTAATTTGGGTGACTGGTCGACCTTGTCATTATCATCCTTATCTAACATTTAAACTTTCGCGTTGCATGATTATAACTATTTATTATACGGGAATTAACGCGCATTGTTTACCTTAAAATTGCTTGACGTTTCGACCAGGTTGCACCGGCCGTGGTCACAAGCGGACAGTTGTCCGCTTGTGACCACGGCCGGTTAATTCCCGTATAATAAATAGTTATTGTCATCCTTTACGTTTATTTTTTTATTAGTTTATAAATATTTGTATACTAAGCAGTTTTTCTTTTAATAATCGTATCGCATGTTGCCTTTATCCTTCTCTGTAATTTTTGTAAGTTGATACTCCTATCCACTCCATAGAAGGCTGATTAATTTAAAACTTAATTATACCTACTTTACTTTAATTACTAGTTATTGCTGGCGTAAAAAAAAATCATTAAAAAAAAGTGGCCATGGGTGTTTCAAGTTTTGTTCTCACGGCTTTACTCTTGCAAACTTAGCATTAAATATCATCATCATCATCAGTCTATCGCAGTCCACTACTGGACATAGGCCTCTCCAATTGCACGCCACTTTGTTCTATCCTCGGCTTCTCGCATCCAGCTCCTGCCAGCCGCTTTGCGTAAATCATCACTCAACCTGGCCTGAGGGCGTCCTACACTACGTTTGCCGAGACGCGGTCTCCACTCAAGAACTCGTTTACCCCAACGGTTGTAGGTTCTTCGGCTAATTTGACCAGCCCACTGCCACTTCAGCTTGCTAATCCGGTAGGCTATGTCGATAACTTTGGTTCTCTGCCGGCATTAATATAGAATAATTATATTCCAAATTTTGTCTGACGTTCATAAACGTTGCATTTTGTAACCTAAGTCAATAAAGTACTTTGACTTACCTTGTCAGGATATTTTTTTATCTGTGCTTTTACATATGACATATTTTTGTTTACATACATATAAATACGGAAAATAATGTCACTTTCCTCATGATGAGTCCGTGACTCAGTGTTTGCCGAGCAGCAATTAAAATATGTAATATTGTTACTATTTTTTTATTATTATTATATATTCTTCATTTACTCACAATATAATTATGTTGTTACATAAAGAGTTTAATAAGAGACAATCACAAGTAAAGGACTACAAATAATAAACTTGTTCCAAATCGGTGCCTATGGGCATTGTGGCCAGAAGGCTGGCCGCATTTCCTCTTTATATGGCCAGGCTTATTCGCTGGCCGAGGAACGTGCCGGCCCTCTGGTCACCAGAGCTATCTCTTAGCCGCTTGGCCAGCTCTTGTTACTATTAAGTTTCTGGATTGGTAATATTTCAAAATTTACGCTTTTCCTTCAATTCATACTTCTGTTCTTTCACACTATACAAGATAAGGAACAGAAAAGAAAGAAATAAGGTTTAAAGTAAAACAAATATACATTTTTTTAACTGTTTATTCTTGTAAGGCTACTACATGTAATGTAAAACGTTCATGAACAGGCATTACAAGTAAATCTAGAATAGACTTTTCACAAGTGTAGTATTTTGCTTCCTAAGTGAATAAATCATTTTTATTACAATAAATAATAAGGAATAATCAATAAAAAAAGAACCATGCAATCTAAAAGATTACGTCACAAGGACAAATGTATATGATAATATTTATCATTATCTAATATGTAGAATGATTAGTGAACCCATGGAGATTGCATAGCATTTTAATGATTATTCCATTGATATTATCATATTAGAATCAATATTGCGCTATGGTATGTTATTTTAAAGAAACTCTACTGATTGGGAAACTATAAGTATTTTTATTGCTCAAAATCAAGATTGCTAGTTTTCTAAGTAAACAAAAAATCTAATCAGCAAATAAAACTAGCATTTAAACTAGCAACGATTAAGTCTTGATTACATTTAGTGTTAAATAGATTTTTTTATCATTAATCTATACTAATATTATAAAACTGAAGAGATTGTTTGTTTGTTTGTATGAACGTGATAAAATCAGGAACTACTGGTCCGAATTGATTCATTATTTTACTGATAATTTTACTGTTAGATAGCTCTTTTATCGAGGAAGGTATATATGATATAAAACATCACGCTACGACTAATTGGAGCGGAGCAGCAATGAAAAATAATGCAAAAACTGGGAACGGGGTGTCAGCTAATCATATTATGATATGACTAAAAGAAGTGATTTGACTAGAAAAAATAATGACATCATAGTCCGGCATTTCTATGAGATATCTATAATTTCTTACATAGTTGTCGTTTTCATTAGTTGAAACTAATCTATTCATAAATGGTCAATCCGTAGACTTAAAAGAACAGACAGCTGCTAACCATATTTTAGGCCCTGCTTTTGATACTACCAAGTATCAATGCTATGTGCTACCCAAGTAGATATACAAAGAAGTAGCGATGTTTTTAAAGAAAATGTCTAATATATGTATAATGCACCTGTTTGATAGCCTATGTGACTGAACACCTGAGTATCAAATGTGTAATAAAACTATGCTCTGTAAGACAACTTTCCTAAATAAAAGTATATCTTGTATGATAGCTAAAAGTTACAATAAAAAACATAGCAAATTATGCAATTTGCAAATTAGGCCTGTTGGTCTAGTGGTTAGTGACCTTGACTGCTGAGCCGGAGGTCGTGGGTTCGATCCCCACCCAGGATAAAACTTTGTGTGATGAGCACGATGGTTTATTCTGTGTCTGGATGTTATTTATCTATAATATGTATGTATTTAGAAATATTTAAGTATGTTTATCAGTTGTCTGGTTTCCATACTACAAGCTCTGCTTAGTTTGGGATCAGATGGCGTTGTGTGAGTTGTCCCAAGATATTATTATTATTATTAATTTAAATAATATTATAAAGGAACATGGTCATTTTGCCCTATCGACCAATAACCACAAGTTATGTCATCAGAATGCTTGTTTCACTTTAACTAGTACGAGAAGTCTAAAATCGCTGTGCAAAAAATTGCCGATACTAAAAAACAACTTTTTATTCGATTTACGTATTTTTTAGGGTTCCGTAGCCAAAATGGCAAAACGGAACCCTAATAGTTTCGCCATGTCCGTCCGTCCGTCAGCAGCTTTGCTCAGAGACTGTTAATGCTAAAAGGCTGTAATTTTCCATGAATACACATATTACTTACCCCGACAAAGTGAAAGAATAAAATCTTGAAAAACTTTTTTAGGGTATATGTAAATATGCGTTTGTGAAATATTAAGATTTAAAGTGCAAATTTTTGCTTAAGTCCAGTGTCCCCCCCCCCTCCATGCCAGCTAAATGATTGACGTTGAGTAGGTATGTGAAAAAAATCACGGTAGTAGTATATATAGTGTAATTAACAGAAAAACTATCACAGCTAAGAAGGCTTTACAAGTTTATGACTAACAGCTGATTAAATGAGAAGAAACAAAATTTCGTACAAATTCCATTGAAAATTATTATTAAGTAGGTATAACGTTTAAAGTATAAAATAAAAACAACAGTAAACCCACTTCATAAGCCACATTATTCGGATGGAGGGGAGATGAATACGGATACCTACATCGTGCGTGGCCCGACATGCACTAGCCCGATTTTTTTTTAAATTAATCGATGTGTCTGCATCCGTTGTACCTTTAAATATATTATGAAACGTAAAAACACTCCTTACCTGTTTTCATTTTTTTGTGTACCTATCTCTTTCTGATATAACTACAAGACTTATCAAATAGTGAAAGGATTTCTCCTTTATGTAGGTATATTTTGTTTTATTTTTGCGGGCGCATACCGTAGGCATAATCATAAACATTAGCTTCAATATTTATTTTACTTTCTGGTGCGGGCGTTTCCTCTTCAAACGATTTCTTCTCATAGCAATTCTGGAAGCATAAGTTTAATAATTAAAATCACAGAGCACTAATTCATAATTGAAACCTACAAATTCTATATACCTATGAAATGATATAGTCAATGAATGAAAAAGCGCAGAGTAACTATGAATCTACAGTGCAGTAACAAAAAATGGCGGCAGCCGGCTGAGGCATCGGTCTCGCAATCGTGAGGTTGCGTGTTCAAATCCCTGCCCATTATGAACCCACCCCTAACACAAATCTTTGAGTTTAGATGGAGCGGATAATAGGTTTGCTAGTAAAGTGGGACTCAATCCTACATTGCTAGTAATCTTAACTTAAAAAAAAGGTATAATGATATTTAAAATAAAAACTAATAGTAGGTAAATGATTATGGCTGATTGATACCATTTATTTACAATTTACGCATTATCTTTATTTTTAATATAAGTAGCTTCCGGTCGCAGCTTCCATGTACAGACAGTTAGGTATAACTTAGATGCAAAAAACAAAAATCATTAAAGCCAATCAATCGAAATGGTCTTGGCGTTTTCGAGGCTCGCATTTAGCAGCATACTTATTTGCCGATTTCTAGTATTTTTATTTGTATACTAGCTGTCCGGGCGAATCGCCTTATATGTTTTTTTTTGTGAATCAGGTTTAGCTGTACTAACATTTAAACTTTCGCGTTGCATGATTATAACTATTTATTATACGGGAATTAACACACACGGTCGAAACGTCAAGCAATTTTAAGGTAAACAATGCGTGTTAATTCCCGTATAATAAATAGTTATAGGTTTAGCCGTATTCTCAAACTATTCAGGGACCCACTCAAATATACACACATAATTTCATCTAAATCAATCCAGTCCTTTATGAGCAGTTAGGTAACAAACACACGTATCTACAGAAGAATTTTATATATAAAGATATTTATTGCGACTGCCTCTGTGGCGAGGTGGGAGCGTGTCCGACTACACATGAGGTCGTGAGTTCGATTCCCACACGAGACACCACTTTGTGTGATCCACAAATTGTTATACCGAGTCTGGGTGTACTTTGTGTCGTGACTTGTATGTTAAGTCACCGGCGACACAGGGCTTGTAACATACAGCGGGTGTCTACTTTAAAAAAAAAATACACAGGTTGGCAAACAAACTTGATGGTAGGTTGGCCAACTGACAGTGAGACCCCTCATAAAAACAAAATTACAAAAAAGTAAAAAATAACTAATTAAACCTCGTGATGAAGAGTAAACAAAGTGTTAAATTCTCTTTGATGGAGATAATCATTTTTGACGCATACCTTCTTCTGTTTTTTAGCTATCCTTTTGTTAATAAAATATTCGTCTATTTCAGTGTAGTAGTGAGACTCAGTGTAGTCGCTAGAAATACTGACTCTTCTCTGCTGAGATGTTTGTGGTTCGTGACGCTGGGGGCATGCGGAACCCGCTGGCACCGCACAGGCGGTATCTTTGACGTAAGTATTGTGGCGGTCCTGTGTTGGTACAGGTACTGTGTGGCTCTGCCCTTTTAGCATTTTCACCGTATTGACTACGATAATCTAAAATAAAAAAAATAGGTATACTGATTAAAACTGCCTCGGTGGCGTAATTTGTTTGATTGCCTCACGGAATTACGTAATACCAAATTGTGTGATTCACAAATTGTTGTTCCGAGTCTGTGTGTTTATTGTGTCTGCCGCAGTGTATGTTTAAAAAGGCCCTGTGACATTATTAGTACCTGGCGTGTAATGTGTAGTTGCCTTTAAAAAAAATATTCCATGAAAAAAAAAAAACGCATGCAAGCATGTCGGACCATGCTCAGTGTAGGGTTCCGAAGCCTTAAATAATTGCATCAGCAGAAGAGCGCATGTTCATGGCACTTACGCCCTTTTGTTAAGAAAAGCAGTTTTTCGGCTATAACTACATGACGGTATCCGATCATGTACAAAATAATTTTAGTTTAAAGTATTTGTTAAGCGCTACCTTTGTGATTTTTTTCATATATTTTGGTCACACGGTTCAAAAGTTAAGGGGGGCGGGACACAAAGTTGCATAAACTTTCGGAGCGATTATTTCCAAAAATATTTACTCAATCAAAAAAGTTAATTAGAAACCCTAAAATATTTTTAAAAGACCTGTCGAATGATGTACCACACGTTGATGTTAGCCGAAAAAAAAACAGCTCCTGTTCCATGTATGGAGTGCCCCCTAAAATATTTATTTTTATTATAAAGCTATCAAACTAAGTAGCGGCCACTATGATACACCATTTCACCAAATTTCATCAATATTCATTGAGAAGTCTCTGAGTAAAATGTCTGTGACATACGGACGGACAGACAGACAGACAGACAGACGGACATGACGAAACTGTAAGGGTTCCGTTTTTTGCCATTTTGGCTACGGAACCCTAAAAAGAAGTCGGTTGGAATTGCAAGTACATGTTTAGCTAGCTTAGGGTGGCTTCAGAAATAGGGAATTCCTTTCGAAATTAATAATCTGGTCTCAAATTAAGTATGTATATGTGGTTATGTAGTAGGTATATATATTTTTTTAGATTATTTAAGGTCGGGGCAAAAGTATTTTCGTATTTTTTATACAAAAAAAAAATGGTATACATTTTTATTTATTTATAATATGTGCTGTTTTGATCAATGACTTGTTGCCATCTTGTGGATAGTGCCATGATCCAAAAATTGAGATTTTGATCAAACAAATCTGACAGGTAGTTTTCACAGTGTGAAACAGACGAAAATCTGATGGAGCAAGATCAGCGCTATACGGAGGAAGCTAAAATCTCTCTCAATTTTTGCTGAGTGGCTATAGATGAGTGTGGTCTGGCGTTGTCATGATGGAACATCACGCCCTTGCTGTTCACCAGCTCCGGCTGGTTTTTTTCAATGGCTTCTTTTAACCTCATCAGTTGCTGATAGTTGAGGTCAGAATCGATAGTTTTACCCGGAGGCAAAAGCTCATAGTGGACGATTCCTTTCCTATCCCACCATACACACAACATCACTTTGTTCCGAGTCAGGCGGGCTTTGTCACGGTCTGTGGGGCTTGTCAATACTCGAAGTATCTTTTTCGGACATTCTTATCGTAAGTGACCCATTTCTCATCACCTGTTTCGACAAAGAATCGCAAATGGAAACACGATGCATTAAGTTTCTCTCAGTAAGATCATGTGGTACCCAAATATCAAGTTTTTCTTGTATCCAGACTTTTGTAAATGACGTAAAACTGTTTTGTGATCAACATTCAGTTCTTCAGCAATATTGTAACTTCTAATGTGTCGATCTTGCTCCCCTTTTTAAAGATGGCACTGAATTTATCCGTGACAGGGCGTCCAAAGCGAGCCTCATTCTTCACACTAAAATTTCCAGACTTGAAACGCTTGAACCACATTTGTGCTACTCGTATTGATACCGCATTAGGTCCGTAAACCGCACAAATTTTATTTGCGGCGTTCGTCGTATTTATACCTTTTTTGTAATAAAACTTTAAAATTATTCGTCACATACGCTCATAACTAGTTTTTTTTTCTTTATTGCATCTTCAGAATGTCAACATTTAATGGTATTTAAACCAACCTGTTATATTCAGTACAACTAAAGAGGTTTGATTACTAACAATACATTTAAAATACGAAAAAACTTTTGCCCCTACCTATTATATTATTCACTGCCTCCGAGTTTTTTTTTAATTAAAATGTACATAATTATTAACATCAAAACAAATACTAATAGTAAATGATTTTAAACAACACACAAACGATATGCGATATGTAAGAAACTTGTTTGCAATTTAAGTTTAAGAATTATTAACGTTGAGTTGCAAACAAGTTTCTACGGAGCATATCGTTTTAATGTTTCATAAAAAAAAAAGAAAAAGTGCCTATAGTACGCACGTTATCATCTGAGTCGTCGGGTCATAAAGTCAAAAGAGATAGGAATGTGCAGCACGGCGAACCGAACCCTAGTTATCGATAAACGGCTACCTGCGCCACGTGCGCAGGTAGCCGTTTATGGATGAGTTGCTAATGACCTGTACGATTCTGATTGGTCGGTTTCAAATGTAATTGCAGTATTGTGCGAATTTGTTTTACGGTAACGCGATCGACATGTTTATGACGTTTAGCGCCCCGATTGGCCCGCTCCAAGCTCTAAAGGTTCGATCGCATTAACGTAAAATAAACTCTCACTAGACACACTAATCTGGCCTATCAGTCATGCCACATTACGTACATCACCAGTAATGGGTTTCCTATGTCTTCTGAGGCATATTATTACGCCAAGTGTTGTCAGGAAACCTGCTACAACCCCTACCAAGCACCCGATGATCAAACATAATTTGAAATCTTCTGGATCTTAAAAGAAATAGGAATTAGAAATAACTGGCTGGTGGAAATTATAAAAACAAATCCATCTCACGATAACTGCACATTTGGGGATATGGGCTGTGTGCTATTCGAGATTATAATCTGTCTCTGTGCCAAATTTCAGCCAGAACCGTTCAGCTTTGTCGTGATTGAATAACAAACATATATAGTATAGACGTATAGATTTAAAATGATCACCGCACAGAACGCCATCTATTAAGCAACAACGAAATAGGTCGTGGGTTCGATCCTCACCCAGGATAAAACTTTGTGTGATGAGCATGATGGTTTATTCTGTGTCTAGGTGTTATTTATCTATAATACGGATATATAAGTATGTTTATCAGTTGTCTGGTTTCCATAGTACAAGCTCTGCTTAGTTTGGGATCAGATAGCGTTGTGTGAGTTGTCCTAAGATATTATTTTTATTATTACATAGGGTAGTTTTTATAGGGATAACTGACTACCACGCGGTCGGAGCTTCAAAAAAGGGCAAAAGTTATTAATATAGTACATAAATATTGACAAACATACATCTACCACCATGCTACTACCAAACCATGTATTATGCCTACCTCTGCAATATCATATAATAAAATTATACTGCATGGCGAATCAGGGATAACCTTCTTCACAAGTGTCAAATACATACTTTATTAATAAATAGCTAACACGCGCAACTTCATCTGCGTAAATTTTTCCCGTTTTTTTAACATTTTTCATTGCTGCTATTGATCGTAGCGTGATGCAATATAGCCTTCCTTAATAAATGGGCTATCCAACATTAAAAGATTTTTTTAATTCGTGCCTACCGGTCCGAATTGAAAAATTCTTTTACTGTTGGGATCTCAGGAACTACTGTTCCTGAGATTATCGCGTTCAAACAAACACAAACTCTTCAGCTTTATAATATTAGTATAGATTGACTTATAAATCTTCGATAAATACTGATATTTCACACTTAATATTTGACACACATAATATACGCGCATATAAACAAAATATTACAGAGGGAAATATATCTTCCGAGTTACGACTATTTTAAATACATATTTTTTAGAATGCATTCGGTATTAACAAAGACAAACTGATACAAAACAAATAAATATATATTAGTCTTTAATAATATTAGTAAGACAACTACAAAATACGTACCAAAAAAAAACTCCCTTGTCAGAGGAAGAAGTGGCACTACCATTAACAATGGCATATTTTTTGCAGAAAATGCTTATGCCAACTCCTAAGTGCAACTTGGTGTAACTGACAACTAATGATTGAAGTTTAATAAAGAGTATGGAGTAGTGTCAAGACACGGTCATTTAAGGATAATTTTGTATTTATCCTTGTAAGGTTAACAAACAGACTACCGATTTGCTAATTTAAACGTACGTAAAATTGGTAGACTTTCGCATGAGGAAAATTGTAATTAGCATACCTACCTGTTTATTTAAGATTTTGATTTTGTAAAATTAGTCTTAAGCGCCCTAAGAAAAATAAAAAAAATATAAATATTATGTGTATGTAATCAATATTAAATTAAAATTAATTGACCAATTTCCTTTAGGTAGAGATTTATTGTCTATAGTCTATTGTTTAAAAAAAATACTTTTATTAGTGACAAAAAATTAAAGCTTTTTTAAAAGGCTGATATTTTAAATGTGATATAACTTAAAAAAAAAACTTGCATTTTTTGTCGCTGTCATCTGGGACTATATCTACTCAGCTTATTCTAGGGAGTACCTAATTTAGGTGCAATGAGAGATTTTATATACTAAAAAGTCGGACGCATAAGGCCCTTCGTACACTAGGCGATTGAAATCTCCGATACTCAGAGATTTTGGTCTCGAAGTGACAACGGCAATACAAATTCATAGACATTCGTATTTGTACATAGGCACGTGTCGACGACATTTAAATCATGAGGTCTTGCGCTACCAGCTGTCCGAGGTCATCGCTACAAAAGTTTTCGCAATTTTCAAAATGGTGGAGCAATTAGGTACTGAATATTAAACATTTTTCTGAGGTAGAGAAATATATCATGTTAGTAATTTAATTTAGCAACTGTTTGTTATAATTATTTTGTAGCCACAAACAGCCCACATTTTAAATATCTATAGTATGGATGAACTCAGTACCTATGTTGTCTGTTACTAAGATTTCTTTGCTTTCGGTAAAAATAGTAAACCTAAATTCTAGCTTCATCGTTACTTGTATCAGACATCTTGTAAATTAGTAGCCGCTACGCCTTTCGATAGTGGTGGGATAGGCAACTCGCGACGCGCGCGACTACGGATCGCGCGTTACGCTTACGCATTAGTATCGGAGACTTGCGTAACCTAGTGTACGAAGGGCCTTACAATAATGCCCCTGCATTGTTGTAAGGCCCTTTGTACACTAGGCTTTGGAAGTTCAATATTGGCTTGTAGGGTGCGGTTGGTTTAATCAATGCCAATTGAATTCTTCGACAATTTGCTTTCGAAGATCTTTTGTGACAGATTAAGCGCAGGCCACACCGCCAGCTGACGGACGGAGCGGGCGAAGCGGGCGGGTGAAACTACGCGAAATATAGGCGAGCCAAACTTAGGGTTCACACCGAAAACTGGCAGGCTGAGCTGACGAAGGGGGCGGAGCGAACGGAACGGACGGAGCGGGCGGGGATGCGGAAGGGAGAGCGAAAGGATAGCGTTCTGTCCTGTCAGTGCACTGCGCAGTTGCATAGTGCACGTCATTGTTGTAAGCATCATGGAAGAATTTATCGCGAGTGTCCAACAATTTCCTTGTTTGTATAATGTAAAAAAGCTAGCGAAGCTAACAAATCTAGCGGAGCAGGCGAAACGAGGTGAACGAGGAGCTTCGCTGGACTTTCGTTGGCTTCGCTCACGTCGCTCGCATCACTGACCTAGCTTAGCTCGTTAGTTGGCGGTGTAAACCCAAGTATGAAAAGAGGTGAAACGATGTCGTCCGCTCCACCCGCTCCGTCCGTCAGCTGGCGGTGTGGCCTGCGCTTTATGTTTATAAAATAACGACGCTGTTTGCGTATAGGCGACTTACAATATGTGCCTGCGACTTCAAAAGCGGTAACTAATCGACGTGCGCTCAATGCTCCTGCACATGGGCTCACACTTCTAAAGTAATCTAATTTGATTCGCTTTTCGATCAGTTCGCAAAACCTTTTTTAATATGAAATTACATTTTTTCAGTTGATAAGTTTGCGTGTTCTCGCTATTTACAGATATGATTGCCTAAAATTCTGATATTTCGTACATTCGGTGTTTTGTAAATCAATATTTAGAACTTTAGATTTTTCTTTCTAAGGCATTAGGTATTTTAAACTGTTGTATTTTTACTGTAGATTGACATTCTCATACTTACTAACCCATTTTAACTAATCTAATGTAAACTGAGAATCCGTTTAGGTATTTTATCTTTTATATTAAAATTTACTTATTTGGTAAAATAAAATTGTAACATTTCTTCAATAATATTTTAATAATTAACTTTTAAATAAATAGGACACTGAAAAAACTATGCTTAAATGAATCAAAATTAAGTATGCAGGTTGATATAGATATTTGATCAATCAATCAATTATATCCATGATCGACGAATTGCTGAAAGACCTTTAATCGATTACTATCAATCAATTTCAAGTCAATCGATACAAAACAGCAAGCATCGAAGGCAGGAATCGATCATATCTATTAGGTTGCCTTGCATCACACGAATCAACATTATCCAATTGTAGTCATAAGACATATAGGTTATTTTCCTTTTGGGTTTTTCATTTTTCTCCGAATCTACTCAGATGTCTTCATTATTTTGATCTCTTAACAAGAACTTTCATTGACGAATTTGTTGTAGTTCTGAAACTATTAAATAGATTGATTAAAATATGTGGGGGGGAGGGGGAAATAGGTGAGGTTGGACGGAAAACTGACTCTCTCTAATGGCAGGTCTCCATAATCAATCTATCGATGGATTTGGCTACTAAAGGTAGAATTTTGATATATTTTGTATGGAACTTATTTTTTTTTTTTTTTTATTTTATTTATTAGGTTCACCAACAATTATTTACACTAACAATACAATAAAAACAAAGGTAAAATACGACAAAGAGTGTAACAATCACTTATAGGTAAACACCACATGCACTAATTAAAGGAGAAACAATTATAGACTAACCCTACCATACACACATACCAACATTGTAAAAACTATAGTTTTAAAATTAAAGAGAAAAAAAAAATACATAGTAGAACATAAAACAACAAAGAAAAATACTGCAAGGCTAACATATCTATAGCAAACAATTCAAAATTCTAGATTTAAGTTTCGCAAGTGAATCGAAGTGAAGGTCTATTTGATCACTGCAATGATTTAAAACCTTACTGAATCTTGCAAATGGCGAATTGCATCCTAAAACAGTCCGCCTGAATGGGGGACAGAGTGGGGTAATTGAGTTGCGAGGGAGTCTTGAGGGAACACGTAAATTAAAATAAGGTAGCAATATGGGGCAGTCAACATATTGTTTAAAAATTTTACAAGCAAATAAAGCATCATTAAAGCATCTCCTCTTATCAAGAGTGACTAAGGCGAAGTGCTTCAATCGGGCATCATATGACTGAATTTTTTTTGATACTCCATTAGAAAATGCTAGATGCCACAGGAAGCGTTTTTGAACGCGTTCTATACGCAGACTATGTAAGGCATAATGAGGCCGCCATACCACACTACAATATTCCAAATGACTTCTAACCAAACTATTATAGAGGATAATTTTAGATTTGTTATGATTAAAGGCTTTACAATTTCTAATTACAAAGCCCAACATCCTTGAGGATTTTTTTATTATTTTGTCCAAGTGCGGGATAAAAGTTAGCTTTCTGTCAAACAAAACTCCAAGATCATTTATAGTATCTACCTCGCTGATTGCGATTAAATTAATGTTATAAATAGATTTAATTAAGTTATGCTTCCTAGAATATTTAACGTGATAACATTTTTTTGGACTTATGTCAAATATATAGTAGCACCAGTAGCCAAATCCATCGATAAATTGATTATTGAGAGCGGCCGTAAAAGGTTATAGGCGCGTCTACTGACAGTTTAACTTACTAACCAGGTACCGTTTACCCCAGGATACGGGTAATAAGTATCTATGAAACCGGGCAAGTGCATGTTGGGCCACGCATAATGTAGGGTTTCGTAGCTGCCCAGCACAATAATATGGTATAAGAAATGGGTTTTCTGTTGTTTATGTTTTATACTATTATCAAATTTATGTATTTTTTTAAACTATTTGTACGAAAATTCTGTTACAGCTCACTTGGCCTGCAGTTACCCGTAAACTTGTAAAGCCTACCCAGCTGTGATAGTGTTCCTTTTAATGATTAACTTTTCCAGATGGCGGGCAACTCTCAGGGCGGGGGACACTTGACTCTAATAAAAATTTGCACTTTAAGACTAAATATTTCACAAATGAATCCCAAAATCGAAAAATGGTCTTCACAACCCCTAAATATTTTAAAAATCATATCCAACGATACCCCACACGGTGGGTGAGAAAAAAAATCACATGACAACTTTAAAAAAAAAATGATTATATTCTACCACTTTGTCGGCGAAACTAATATGTGCCAAATCACAGCTTTCTAGAATTGATGTTCTCTGAGCTGACCTGGGGATAGACAGACGGACTTGGCGAAACTATAAGGGTTCCGTTTTGCCATTTTGGCTACGGAACCCTAAAAACTCGTCATCTCTTCATTTTAATATGAGCGTTTGTTTTGACCAGCGGCTTTTAAGTCAAAGAAAAATTAAAGGAGGTTATTGGCTAATACGTACATTGACATTTTCAGTAAGATCTATAGTAGGATTTTCTTCAATTTTAGCTAATATGGTTGTCGTAGAAGGGTCGACCAAAGGACGCCGTGGATGGTGAAAATTCTGAAAAAAATAATATCACGATTAATAAAAAATAAATACCATACTAAGAAAAAAAATGCCTATACCTTTGCGGGCACGGTGGTACTATAACTGATTGATAGGTTAACGCTGGAAGGGTTGTATCCAAGTATCCAGTCTCACAGATATTATAAAAAAAAATGTGTGGCACTCGGGGACTGCCACGGTATATATAACATTTTATTATCAACTTGTGCAATAAATAAATAAAAAAAATAAAAAATAATGTTTTTCATTTTTTTTGTTCCATTACACTTCGGAGCAGCTCGTCTTGATCTATGCGAGCTTCGTACAGTCGTACCATACATATACATATACGTTAAGGGAACGCTCGGCCGAGCTACATGGTAGGCGGAGTTGGGGGTGTTAGGTTTTATTTTCGTTACGGAATTTCTTGATTCAATTGATTAAAAACCGGACAAGTGCGAGCCAGACTCGCCCAACAAGGGTTCCAGGACTTCAGGAATCGAGTCTCGCAGTTTAAATAAACGGTTGTATCATTTGCCGTTAACTTAAAAGTTTCATTTTTTCACAACTTCAAGGGACTGTAGACCTGCGTATATGGTTTTAACTTCATCCTACCCCGTCCCAGAAATAAAGGGTCTTGACAGACAGACGGACGGACAACAAAGTGATCCTATAAGGTTTTGAGGTACGGAACCCTAAAAAGGAACCAGATTTGGAAGATGTATCCACACCTGATGTGACAGTATTTTATTTATTCGGTAGATAATTTAAGTATTTTAGCTTAGTAACTCTTATTGTTTTTAAACTTTCGCGATTTTTATACTTATTAGATATATTTCGGGACTTAATCGCGTGAATTATTTAAAGGTTTACCTTTTATTTACCCGTCGTTTTGATCGAATTGCACCGATCGTGGTCACGGGTCTACTGAATAAAAGGTTCGTACCTTTAAATAATTCACGCGATTAAGTCCCGAAATATATCTAAGTTAGTAACTCTGTACCTACTGTTTTAAATGTATCTAAGTATTTTAAATAGGAGTTACCTACTACTATTTAAAATAATTAGATACATTTACTCTTCACTTTCACTTACCTTTTTATGTTGCTGTTCGTCTATTACATTGAAGCTGCGATGTGTGCTATCTTGCTGAGACGTATGTGGCTCATTTTGGCATGCACAAGACGAACACAAGGACTTGGGAATTCCTCGATTACCTTGATTACAAACGTGAATATTGCTAGGCTGACTTATAATCTCGGCTGCTGGGTTGTCACCAACAGGAGCCGTAAAGATAACAGCATGCTAAAATCATTGAAAAAGAAAATTATAATTATATCGTGTAATAATGACCTTACAATGGTAACGTCAGTGACTTTTTCTAGTATATTTTTTTTAAAGTAAAAAAATGAACCGCCTTCATGGAAAAAATATCAAGCACATCACCGAATGCAAATTTTGCTGACTGACTCCTATGTTTTTGTCTATATCTCTGGTGTTTTATAAGAAGAACGTCTTATACACTAAAACCTTTCCAGAAAATATGCCGAAAAGCGAAAACCCCATGTAAATCGGATTACTAGCTTTTGAGAAAATAGCGAACATAAATACATACATACATACGGGCCAAACAAAGAACCACGCCTTTTTTGAAAGTGGTTAGAAGTAGTAATTGTATTGTGATGTTGGTTTGACAGGACTATGCAAAATTTATAATCCAGGAGGAGCGCCAAAAAATTCAAGTATGTACTTTATAAAGGCTGACTTTTTGATATTACGTCACATTAGTGAAATAAAGAAATAACCATTTGGTGAGTCAGTTGGATTCCTTAGCGTTTGGCGCAGAGGCAGGTTCATTCTTATCGAATGAAGTAAATATATAGTGAAACTGGTTTCTAAAACTTAAAAAATAGTTTTCTAGTAGTATATTCATTGAAAATAAGTTTAACGTTTGTCAGTCATGCAAAATGTTGTTACCAGTGTCCTTAATTACGTTTTTTTTTCATTCGAATTGTAGCATGTGCGGTGCGCTCTCTATTTACCATTATGACAAGATTTTGACAGTACGCGCGGGCTTGCCGCGGAAAAAAAAAAGATAGTGAATAAGGAGTCATAGGACTGATATTCTGACTGCCTCTGTGGCGCGGTGGGAGTGTGTCCGACTGCTACGCCAGAGGTCGTGGGTTCGATCCCCACCCAGAATAAAACTTTGTGTGATGAGCACGATGGTTTATTCCGTGTCTGGGTGTTATTTATCTATAATATGTATGTATTTAGAAATATATAAGTATGTTTATCAGTTGTCTGGTTGCCATAGTACAAGCTCTGCTTAGTTTGGAATCAGATGGCGTTGTGTGAGGGCGATTATTATATTATTATAGGGAGTTGTAAAATATGCTTGAAATACGTGATAACTGGACAAAACGAGAGAACGAGACTTTGTGATTCAAAGAAGAAAACTTGAAGGAGTATAAACTTGAGACTGGCGGATGCACAGAATAATAATAATAATAATTTTGGTAATACGCTAGCCGCGTCATGCAAAAAAAGTCAGTTACATAGGTACCTAATTCGCTTAACAGATGCAACTATTGAAAACGACTCAGCACAATTAACCTTATCGCATAGTCACGAAAATAGACACTACAACAAAATAGTCACCGCAGAAATAATAACAAGTTTAAGCATTGTGGTTGTCATAGGCATTTGGAAGCTCTGTTGTTTGAAATATTGGTTTTGTCAAGCGACTTATATAACTAACTGTACAGCCAGATTTGTAACAATATTTTTTGGATTACACAAAGTGGAAATCGATCCCACACACTCCTAACGCCACCGAGACAGTTAAATAACGTTATTTTATTAGGCAACAAAGGATATACTACTAACTACTAATCACTTCTACTACTTTTCGTACAACGCGACGGCCGGGTCACGAGATATTCCCCGCTTCGTCCGAGGAAGTCAGACGCAATGATGAGCCGCCGATAGATCTTTTTAAAAACAAGTACACAAACTATAGTTTTAATAAGGTTCTAGTTGAAAACTGGCGCCAGGTCCTGTCCGTCTGGCAAATTCTGAACTGGACACCTATTAGTTGTAAACGCGAGGTACAGCGTTATCACTGTTTCATTTTTTGTTTTTTATAATACAGTTTTTTTTTAATGTTTATTCATACAACTATAATATTTTATTTCCATCTGTCTAATATTATTGCTTTATGTTTTTTTTATGTATATTGTTATGGCTGTGTACTTACAACGGTGCAACAAATAAACACTTTTTTGGTATATACGTAAGCCATGGCGGTGTGTAATCTATACTATAATATTATAAAGCGGAAGTTTGTTTGTTTGTTTGTTTAAACGCACTAATCTCAGGAACTACTGGTCTGATTTGAAAAACTCTTTTTTAGTTGGATACTCCATTTATAGAGGAAGGCTTTAGGCTATATAACATCACGCTGCGATCAATAGGAGCGGAGCAACAATGAAAAATGTTGCAAAAACGGGGAAAATTTACGCATACGAAGTTGCGCGGGACAGCTAGTCTATACTATTATAAAGCTGAGGAGTTTATTTGTTTGTTTAAACGCAGTAATCTCATTAACTACTGATACGAATTGAAAAATTCTATCACTGTTGGATAGCCCATTTATCGAGGAAGGCTATAGGTTATATAGCATAACGCTACGACCAAAAGGAGCAGAGCAGCAGTGAGAAATGTTGCAAAAACGAGGAAAATTTACGCAGACGAAGTTGCGCGGGACAGCTAGTCTATAGGTACTAATATTATAAAGCTGAAGAGTTTGTTTGTTTGTTTGAACGCAGTAATCTCAGGAAATACTGGGCCGAATCGAAAAAATATTTCACTGTTAGATAGCCCATTTATCGAGGAAGGCTATAAGCTATATAACATCCCGCTATGACCAAAAGGAGCGGAGTCGCAATGAGAAATGTTGCAAACCGGGGAAAATTTACGCAGACGAAGTTCTCGAATCTATAACTAGCGGGTACCCGCGTCTTCGTATGCGTGGATCTCGTTACTACGGGATGGTGTGTTATTCTTCCTGAATCACTTTACTATTGCTGAAAACTGCATTAAAATCCATTGCGTAGTTTAAGAGTTCTAAGCGCACAGACAGCGGTAGCGACTCTATTTCATATTATGTAAAAATATGTATGTATGTGTGTCAGTTGTCCGGTTGCCATAGTACAGGCTCTACCTAGTTTTGGATAAGATGGCGTTGTGAGAGTTGTCCCAAGATATGATTAAATAAAAATATTATTATTACGTACCTTTTGAATAGCAAAGCTGCGATACCTTTTGACCCAAAAGAATATAGAGCCAACAAAAATAGCAGCAATAATAATGCCCACCAAAATACCAATTAGAAGAAACGCTGTGTTGCGTATCACTAAAAAAAACAGAAATTTAATCAAATAGACCTACATAACAGTCAAAAAAGGTTTGTTACCCTTAGAACTGAGATTACCATAACTTACAGGAGAATATAGTTTGCAATGCCAGTCATGTTTCTTAAAGATAAAGCTTGAAAGGAGATTAACAAAAATATATTTAACTAGCGGACGGCTCATGGTTTCACCTGTGTAGTTCCCGTTCCCATGGAAATACGGGGATAAAAAATAACCTATGTCACCCGGGGTTAGTGTAGCTTCACAACGATGAAAGAATTTTTCAAATCCGTTCATTAGTTTCGGAGCCTATTCAATACAAACAAATAATCAAATCTTTCCTCTTTATAATATTAGTAAAGAAGTATATATAAGTCAAAGTATACGTACCCCATTGGTAATCTAAACAGAATGCAATAATAAAGATCACTATAATTAACACTATTCCACTTGCCGCCATGATACCTAAATAAATAATAAGAACGTCCAGGACTTCTTTGACAGGTAATTAATCATCTAAATATGAACCTGTCAACTAGTGTTGGCTAAACATTATTTAGTATTCTGCTGTTGGATTCGGAATTACATGTGATGGAAAGAGACAAATAATGTTTAATAGTGTTGCAATAAACTGTATAGATGTACCTACACGGTAAACGTGTTGCTCATACAGAAAACAACAAAAGTTTTCCTCAACTGGGATGATGGTAAAAGACAATTCAAAAATAGTTACACATTAAGTTATATTTGAATTTTAAATGTTTTAGATTTCTAAAATTCGAAAAAGTGACAACAAATACTACAAAGGCTACAATTATCTAAACGTTAAATTACCAAAAAAGTCTTACGAATTCATTCGAATTAGAAATATTTAAATAAATAAATAACATACTTTTTCAAAGTCTGTTAATAAAATACCTGCCTAAATATAATCATATATTTACTATCGAGATATTATGTATACCTCAATGATATTTACTTATATTGAAAACTAGCTGTCCCGCGCAACTTCGTCAGCGTAAATTTTCCCCGTTTTTGCAACATTGCTCATTGCTGCTCCGCTCCTATTGGTAGTAGCGTGATGTTATAGCCTTCCTCGATAAATGGGCTATCCAACAGTGAAAGAATTTTTCTAATTGGGCCAGTAGGTTTGGAGCGTATTCAATGCAAACAAACAATCAAATCTTTCTTCTTTATAATATTAGTTTATGTATACCTATAGATAAATGCTAATTTTCCGTCCTTCGGCACTCCAATATTTCCGCGCCGAATCTTGGTACAAAAGTTTTTTGTTTTTTAATAAAAGTCGTAGGTACATAATTTCTGCAGGCGGTAACTATTGTTGCTTGAACAAAAGTACATGTAATATCACATTGCGAGCTTCATTTCATCTAGGTATTGTTTTCGACGGGAGTTATGAAATATTCGACTTCATTCATAAATGTTCGCATTGCATGCTACCTGAAATTTTCTTTCGGAATTGTGTACCTACAGACTACGTCCAAAGTACTGTCGGTAGCAGAAACAATTCTTTAGCCAAAAAAAGTAATAACAAAATGAGTAAAATCACTTTGTTTCCACTCGTCGCTCCTTGGATTTCAGTTTCTACTTGTCTATATGTTTGTACAAGGTATTTAAATGGACCAAAAATACAGCTAAGTATATGTGTACTGAGCATCTATTTGTATTTTACAAACTTACACTATACGTTTAGTGAAGTGCCGTAAGGCATCAAAATCAAAATCTTGGAATCCAGGGCCAGTCAATAAATCTTTATAAAAACTTTGTAGGTAATGTTTATTTAATCTAAACATATAACAATCTTACTTATTTTTTCACAGCTTTGTTTACAACTAGCTGTGCCCCGCGGTGTTACCCGCGTTTTATTAGCCAATGTGTTAATCCAGGGTGCCAGTTAACTCCATAGCAAATTTTATTAAAATCTCTCCAGCCGTTTAGACGTGAAGAACAAACATATACACTCACATACTCACAAACTTTCGCCTTTACAATATTAGAGTGATTGTATCCCATGGAATGCATAACTTCGTGTACCTAGTCTAATGAGCTAAACACAACATTTTTATCAATACATCGGTATTGGAGTAGTCAAAATGGCCTCGAGGCTAAGCTTGCGGTCGTGAAATACGATGTCATAGGTTAGAGTCTGTGATAAATCAGTGCTTTTTTGTATTATTTTAAATTATCTTTTGCCATTTTAAATATTTTTTATTAATGTTATTATTATTTTTTCGACTATAACTTCTGATAGATCAACGCACAGCGTAAACCGCTGATTGTAGATATGTAAATTTTTCAGGACGTATTCCTTGTATAATGTAGGCATCTGAAAAAAGGGATTTTTGGAAATTCATCTCCTAAGGAGTTAAAATAAGGCATACATAAAAAAAGCATTTTTGTATTTCAATGGTTGCAAGCTATCCATTGATGAAGAATTATATATTTTTTAAGGTATCTTCATCGACTTTTGTTGCTGGCTGTACGTACAATCAAGAACAAATGGCGTGAAATAAAATGTAATGTTTCGGTGTAGGTACACTTTATTTATTTATAATGATACACAAGGGAGTGTGCCGCTTAACATCACACTCACTGTTTGCATTTTGTAGTGCATTTTGCAGCGAGTGTAGGTGTACACACTCACTATAATAAGATGTAAGTGGTACTTAATATTTTTTCAAATTGGTTAAAAAAAAATAGTAGAAAAGTTTCTTTATTGCCATGTAGGTATATGACGTACATAAAAAAAATATAAAAAATTAAAAACCTTATATTATACAATATCAGCCTAAAACCTAACATAAACAATGAGTTCATAACTATGACAATAAATGGTCCCATTCAGCATATATGTTGCGAGTTTTGCGACAAACTTACAACACGGATTTCAATGAGATCATTTTACCTATTATTATGTAAAAAAAAGTGATAAATGTCAAAGATCTCCTCTCTGTTAATGTAAATCATGGGTTATCTAACGTTCTGGGAATGCTGGTAGCATTTTGCCACATTGGATGGCAATGCTGATAACTGTAACTTTAGCTCATTTTAATTTTAATCGACCTATTGTTTCTATACGCATGTATTTCATATATAACTACCCGATATTTCTAACTAATGTAATTAATTTATTTTAGATAGTTATAGTAATACTTAGTACAACATAACAGTTCAACGAAGTTGGATATGAAATCAACAATTTTCGATTAGAAGTTATGGATCAGATCCACCGTTGGGAAATTATAATTTATATTACAATCCCTTGGGATTTTGTTTCTGTAAATGTTGTGAATATTTGGTTACTACACAAATTTATAGTTTCATGAGAATTTACGATTTGATGCCTGAATTTTACGTAGTAGAATTAAAGTGGATAATAATAATAATATTTTTTTTATTTTCGTCTCACAATCACCAATCTATACAATATCAATAAAAATCATCACATTAACAATGATTAATAAAAAAGTAGTAATTGTGAGAGGACTGGTGTCTGAAATAGGCGTGAGCCTGTAGCTCAGATCACCAGGCACTCACCCTGCTGATACATTGCTGTGCAGTAATTGCATCATTAATGTACGTAAGATGACACATAACAATTTGAGAGAGGTTTTCTATGTGATAGGAAACCGGAAGAAAAGGAAAGAGAAAGTGAATTATAACAACATGCCGGATACCTCAGAGTTTGTTTTGAATAAGTGCGTGAGTGTATGAATGTGTGTGTGAATGTGAATGTATTTGTTTGATTTATTTTATGAGTCGATTTGTTTAATTTCAAGTATTACATACCTAAACTCCTATGGATACATTGTAGCTGGGTACAATTTACAGTCCAGCAATTTATAAATAGCACAGCATAGTGTTAATTTGTCTGTAAGTAGATACTTATTTCATTATAACATCTTTCTTCACCAGAGGAACAAACACGGGTAATACTGCTAAGAAAACTTTTACCATGATTTTCTTTGTAAGCGACTGTACCTCCGTGGCTCCGTCGTCATAACAATAGCTAAGTATCGAGTGAGTAATAACGTAGCTCGTCTTACATAGAACCACAAAATACCAAGAGTACAGAAGGTAATTGACTGCCTCTGTGGCGCGGTGGGAGTGTATCCGACTGCTACGCAAGAGGTCGTGGGTTCGATCCCCACCCAGGATAAAACTTTGTGTGATGAGCACGATGGTTTATTCTGTGTCTGGGTGTTATTTATCTATAATATGTATGTATTTAGAAATATATAAGTATGTTTATCAGTTGTCTGGTTTCCATAGTACAAGCTCTGCTTAGTTTGGGATCAGATAGCGTTGTGTGAGTTGTCCCAAGATATTATTATTATTATTATTAATCTTCATACAATGCGCGTTAAAGTAACGCACTACTGACCTCTATAGTACTAGTACGTTAGACAGGCTACCACCGACAACAACAAGACTTCCATTTGTTTTTGATATTTAAACGATTATTTCACAAAATTAAATGTAAGTCTATATAGTACGTTGGACAGGCTACCACCGACAACAATAAGACTTCCATTTGTTTTTGATATTTAGACGATTATTTCACAAAATTAAATGTAAGTCTATATAGTAAGTTGGACAGGCTACCACCGACAACAACAAGACTTCCATTTGATTTTGGTATTTGGATAATTATTTCACAAAATTAAATGTAAGTCTATATAGTACGTTGGACAGGCTACCACCGACAACAACAAGACTTCCATTTGTTTTTGATATTTAGACGATTATTTCACAAAATTAAATGTAAGTCTATACTTGTGTAACAAGGATAACAACAACGGCCATTTGTCTTAAGTGTCAAAAAAGTTTACTGGACGGTCAATCGAATTTTAAATTGCTGTCTCTTTGTACGGGGTAGCTAGTCGAGCGTACTAGTACTATAGAGAGGTCAGTGCAACGCACACATATACATAGTTCATGGACACGGAGTCTCGCGCCACCTTTTGAACCAAGTGGTCTTGACTTGTCTGTAATTCCGTTTCCGTTAACGATGTTTATAATACGTTCAGTTTCTGCTGCAGGAACGCTTGCAGCTGGTTTGCGTTCAAACACGGCTGACTGTATACTGTTGTAGATGTGTATGTGGCTCGAGACAGGTACATAATGAAGGTTACCTGGCCTGTTGGTCTAGTGGTTAGTGAATTGACTGCAAAGTCAGAGGTCGATCCCCACCCTGAATAAAACTTTGTGTGATAAGCACAATGGTTTATTTAGTGTCCGAGTGTTTATCTGTAACTAACTGTTCCGGCGAACTTCGTACTGCCTTCTGCATCAGGTTCTTAATTAATTTATTTAAAACTTGATATGCAGTTATGGTATAGAGGCGGATTTAATGCTAAAAGCATTATCTACCAGTCATCCTTAGGGTGATGTAGAGTTAAAAATAGAAGTAGGTACAGTACAATACGTGAAAACGAAATAATAATATAAGTTCCTACACACATACATACGAAAAAATAAGTATCGGTCGAGGCTCTTGGCAATCAGACCTTTAACGGAGACGACTATGGGTACAATAATGGCCGAATCAACATTCCACATGCCCCAGATCCAGATATTTTATTTGTTTATCTTTTTCAGCTTTCACGAGATTCTAGTCATGGAGGACGGTAATGTCGATGATCATTGCACGACGCTCTGATCCGTCTATCATGATAGCACCATAATATCAGGCTTATTGGCAACAACAGTCCTGTCTGTGATGATAGAACGATCCCAGTACAACGTGATATGACCATTTTCAAGAACTGGCTGAGCAACATACCTGTAGTAAGGCAATTCAACGTCCACAAGGTGGTATTTCAGAGCAAGTTGCTGGTGGATTATCTAGGCTACTTGATTGTGTCTGTGCAAGTACTCGCCGTTAGCAAGACGCGAACATCCGGAAACGATATGTCTGAGGGACTCACCGGGTCCGTGACATGCACGACAGATGGAGCCATCCCTCAGTATATATTTCCAGTAGTGATTCGTCATGATAACTTCGTTATTATTATTATTTTTACCTTCTGAATTTTTGGTATTTAGTGATAGAACTCCAAGTTAAGGACAGCGGAGAAGAGAAAGCCTTAGGTTTGCGGTAATTATATAAGTTTGCAGATATACAGCTGTGCTTCATTGTAACGCGACAACTTTATGTTAGTTGTCTAGTAATAAGAACATTAGAGCCATTTCGCTAAGACTTAGCGGTCCCTGGTCATATTTATGAAAGTAGAGTGCAGTAGTTCAGTAAGTTGGATAGTATTATATTTTTTTATATCCCATTAAGTTAACTATATAGATGCATGTTTTAAGACCAGACAAACTATCGCCTAAATGGCTCAAGCGAGGACCTAACTCGCGTACAGGAAGGATAGAAAAATTTGAGATTTAGTAACATAGTTCCGGATAGACGGTTCGATTCTGGCCCCGGCTTGGCATACGGAGGTCTCGGGTTTGATTCCTGGAACCGGACTTCAAATTTTTCTATCTGTCAAAAATCCAATTATTGTATTAGTAAAGTAATTGGCAAGAAAAGCCTATAAATTACTATAATCAGATAAAAAAAGGTTTTTTTTGTTGCTGTACGAGTGTGTGATCAGCATACAATTTTTTGTAGGTGTACGAGTATTAGCATACAATTTTTTGTAGCTGTACGAGTATTAGCATACATTGTTTTGTAGCTATACAAGTATTAAATTTAGAAATTAAGAGCGGCATTATTGTCGCTCTTCATTTCGAAACGTAGTGTAGGACACCCTCAAGGCAGGTGGAGTGATGATTTACGCAAAACGGCTGGCAGGAGCTGGATGCGAGAAGCCGAAGATAGAACAAAGTGGCGAGCAATTGCCTATATCCAGCAGTGGACTGCGATAGGCTGATGATGATGGTCCCCAACCATATCATAAAACAGTCTATATCCAATGTACATTTTACACTACAGGGCACAGCGTATACGCTGTGCCCTGTAGTGTAAAATGGTTAGAAGAAGGTTAAAAGATTTGGGCAGTATGTTGTAAACAAGACGCTGTAGTTACATTGTATTGTACAGTGAAGTTGTCAATTGGCCCTGTGCCCCCTCCCTTGGATCCATGCCTGTGTGAATCTATTTGAGAGATATGAAATTAAGATTTATAACATACTAGCTGACCAGCGCAACTACGTCTGCGTCACTTTCCCTCGTTTTCACAATATTTTTCATTGATCTCAGCTCCTATTGGTCGTTGCGATGATGTTCTATAGTCTATATATTGCCTTCCAACAGTAAAAGATTTTTTCAATTCGGATCAGTAGTTCCTGAGATTATCGAGTTCAAACAAACAAATTCTTCAGCTTTATAATATTGGTATTAGATTTTTACAGCCACGGAATCAAATATCTATGTACAAACTGCTGCTCAACAAAACAAAACACTATTTAAACATATGTGTTTAAATATAATAACAAAATATTAATATAATGAAAGTATACCTACTTTCTTTTATTGTACCTACATTAATTCAAAGATTTCTGTATCACTTGTTCATGTTTTAATTTTGTGTAGTACTCGTAGGTAATATCAGTTGAGTATTTCTTATCAATGGATTTTGCAATATAACGCAATACCCCTTCGGCCACATTCGAAACTAAGTTTCGAAACCGTACCTACCCATAATCCAAAATGTTGACTGTACGATTCCTTTCGACGCGGGGACATTATTTATGTTAACAAAGGTATCATGCGATTTAACATGTTTAGATGAAATACGAATATTCCTGTGACCTTTCTAAGCACCTATTGGGAACCGTTTTATTGCAAAGGTTTGAACTAAGTAGCTATCGACACGTGCGTCCTACTTTACTCCTTACAAAGATGATCTTGTTTATGCTAGATAGGTATAATATTCACCTGGTATTTCAGGAATCAGGAGAAAGGTGTATTATTTCTTAGTAGAGGAAAATAGTTTGAATATAATTTTTAACTCTCATGATCAGTGTTTGTATTAACAAACCTGAATTATAAAATAAGTAAATAAGTCTTGGAAGATTTCAATAATGGTGACCATAGATTTATCATAAAGTAGGTATATATAAGTTGACTTAAGTAGTAATAGTTTAAAGACGTGAGAACTTTCCTTGATTTCATTTACAACTTGTTAAAAACTAATAAAGACGTTTCAGTAATCCAGCAGTGGTATTCCGTTGTGGCGTCGGATGAAGACGGACTACTTCAAAGAGAATTCAATGCACGTAATGAACTTCTAGGGAGGACTAGCCGACGTCCGCAGAAGTTACCGCGACTGTCTTCAGCCTTCGTCTAGAAAGAAATTATTTATGCCCTATTTATAAAACTTCCGAGTCTTATGACATAATATTCTTGTTCCCTTAGCTGTATTGCTTGTATTTTACATTCGAATATAGGCGAGATCACAGTCGCGTGGGAAATTACGCTAAGGTACTTGAGTGAAATTGCCCAATATCAGGATCAGGAATGCTAAAGAATTCAAATATATCCATTCTCGTATTGCCGAATGCGACACGGGGCCAATATTGTTTGTAGGCTTAAAAAATACTTGAATTAATATACGCCTTTGCTATGGTACTAAAGAAAAAAAAAACAGTATTTCTATTTTAGGAAAGCCAATGGTTCCTTGGAAGGTCGATCAAAAATTAGACAGTTGGCTTTGTTTTTTTTTACCACAAAGACATTACTAGGAAATCGTCAAACACAAATAAATATATATTTGCGTTAATGTCGTTTTTATTCGTATAATAAGTATATCAAAATGTTGCTACGTTTATACACATTCTGTATACGAACGCCTTTTCATATTTTACGATTTTTTTAGTGTAGGTATACCGGGCGTATGAATAAATCACTCAATATGAAAATGGTGTGATTCGAGATGAGTCTTGGTGTTGTTGGTCATTCAGAACACGTACCGTAACTTCAAGCATTCGGTGGCTTTCTGGATCCAAGATATTTATCAGTGTTGAAGCGTACTACTACTAAGTATTTTGGATGCAGTCGTTCATGAAAGTCTTTTTGGTTTTTGAGATACTGTTTCGAAAGTATCTTGTTTGACAAATTAGTTCTACTTATTATCAATATTATTTAGTGTCTTGAGTTTAAAATTATGGTAAAAGTTTTATATTTTAAAACAACAGTGCCTTGAAAGTGCTAAAGAACTGAATGCGGTAGAAGGCACTGAACTGTGATCATGGTAAACTGAGAAAAGAGAAGAAGTTTGCAATTTATTAGTATGACTGAGACTCGGATTGTCGCGCAGATTTATTAGTTTCGATTCCTGGTCTGAGTTCCAATTTTATTTTTATTATAATGTTATAAGTTATTAATAGTAAAAAAAATACAATAACCTTTACAAAAAATAGTTTACTAATTTAAGAAAATATTTTCGTGCTTATGTTTTTATCACACACATAAATACCTACCTGTCCAGCGCAACTTCGTCTGCGTAAATTTTTCCCGTTTTTGCAACATTTCTCATTGCTGCTCCGCTTTTATTGGTCGTAGCGTGATATTATATAGCCTAGCCTTCCTCGATAAATGGGTCAAAGGTAAAATAAGTTTTTAATTCGGATAAGTAGTTCCTGAGATTACCGCGTTCAAACAAACAAACAAACTCTTTCGCTTTATAATATTAGTATAGATGTAGCACTAAGTTGCATTTGAAAATACGAGTATTTCTTTTTGAGAAAACGTTGATCGCAAATGAATGTGCCATCGTCATCGAATCACCCAAATATCAATGAATATTTTGATTCTCGAGTACGTACTTACGGAATGTTCACAAATATTATATTAACATAATGTTATTAACGTACATACGAGTATATGTACTTACATGAGCTAAACAATATGGTTATGCATATATTTTCTTGGGCTTACATAGCCTTGGGCGACCTAATTTACTTTTTATGTTTATCTATTTATATTATAATCCTTAGCAATAATAAATGTATATGCAGTATTTTTTACATCCCTATAAAATATATGAAGACATGAACTCGGAACAAAAATGGGCAATATTTTTTCATGTGTCAAAGCAGTGCGTTAGTCATAAAATAACCTTAAAATTTTATACTGTTTCTTATCGATGTTTTAAGTATAGGGCGATAAGTTTATATAGATTACTAGCTGACCCTCGCAACTTCGTCTGCGGCAGTTTTCCCCGTTTTTGCAATTCATGCAAAATACTAACACCCCGATTTAAAAAAAAACTTTATGACCTATTCTCATAGCTACCAGATATATGAAAAACATCATTAAAATCGGTGGAGCCGTTTCTAAGGAGTTGAACCATAAACAACGTGACTGACAGAGAGAGAAGATTTTTAATAAGCGCCAGATTTGTACGCACCAAGACGATCTAGGGACGAAAAATAAAATGACCAAAAATAAGTTTACAATGCCGTTTGGTAAGTAAATAACATTTTACGTTTTTGTTCAGGCACAAATACCATAATTTCATTTTAATAAAAAGACATCCGAGTAAAAGATAAACGTATAAATATCATGAAAGTGTAAATATTGCATTGAAAATCCGTTACTTTAGCTATACTGATTCTGAAATGAAAGCTAAGTTAGATAAAGCACCGAAGAGGCCAAGACTGCCCTGAATACTGTGGACGGTGTAACTTTCCCAGTTCATTCATTCATTTTCCGACTCAGCTTTCCACACAACGTCAACTTTAATTAAAAACACAGTCTTAATATCTACCAAATTCAAAGTGAAGCACCGAAAAGTTGTTCGTTCGTTCAAAAAAGTATATAAGTACATATATTTCAAAAGAAATGCAACGTAGATAAGTTTAACGATGTTTTTGTGTTTTATCTTTGAGTTCGTCGATGCTCATGGGTGGCCATGAGCTATTCCTTGCTAACTGCTGTACGATTTTGGAAAGAAAGGGTATTTCCGTGAGTATCTTGTATGTACCTATGTAATATTGATTAGAAATATTGATAAGAGGATTCTTACTATCGAATCTGTGCAATGGATGAGATTTTTTAAAATAGTCTAAATACTCTATAATAATACTTTGTACTTATTAAGTACAGTCATCTGTGTGAGTAGTTTAAGCATATATTAAAACCGATTCAGTGGAAATATCTCCAATCGCATAGTGATGAAAATTCAGGGTCCTCAATCACTATGTTTTTTTTTGTTTTTGCGGCAAGCCCGTACGAACCGAACGCGCGAAAGATGTCCGCGCGGATGCATTTCTAAGCGCAACATTATGACAGTTAGAAGCGCGGGCTTGCCTCTGGAACGAAAAAAAAAGATAGTGAATAAAGACCCAGATTAGAACGAGTCAAATCCCTAAAATTTAAAAAAAGATTAAATGCGATGATTTTCCTTATGGAATGTATTTATTTTCGTGATTTTCTGATCCGATTTGGATAGGGTTTTTGCAATTTGTCTTCATATTTTTCTGAAAATGTTTTATATACTCGGTACAACTGTAAACTAATCAAAATAATCTACAAACTTAACTTGGTAGGTATATCTTTGCAGTAGCAATCAATCTTAAACTGTTCATAGATATTTCTAGAATAGCCAAAGAAGAGACAATTTAATTTTTTTTACTGATTGACTACTTTTCCTGAATTTTATGACCCGTTAAAGACAAAGTTTCTCGTAGAAAGTAATTACAAAGGTTCTATTGCCTCTAACTGGGTCGAAGAAAAAGGGACGGAAGGGTTAACAGGTACTCCTACAGATGTTTATTTAATTTGTAATTCGATCACCGGACAAATTACAATTTAAATAGACATCTATTATGTATACAAATGTCATCTGCTAAATGTAACGCAAATTAGATTGAGATGAAATTGAGTAAAATGTGTTATTTTTTTCAGAGTCGAGAGAATATCGAAAAAAAAACTCTTGGATAAAAATAGACAAAGAGTCAGAATCTTCTTCTTTGCCTGGCCCTTTTCCATTTTATTTGGGGTCAGCCCTCCGTGTCATGGGTCTCTAGGCAGCTCGGTTCTGAGTCTCTTTGTTGACTTGGGCTTCTTTGAGGTTCTTGTTTACGACGGACATTCATGTGATTCGGGACCTTCCTTGTCCTCGGGGTTTAATTTTGAATATCTAGTACTGTTCTGATCGGATGGTCGAAGAGTAAAAATCAAAATAATATAATCAGAATTTTACTGTTTGTCTCTATTTGTCAGTAGTGTGTATATCTATACTAATATTATAAAGCTGAAGAGTTTGTTTGTTTATTTGAACGCGGTAATCTCAGGAACTACTGGTCCGAATTGAAAAAATATTTCACTGTTTCATAGCCCATTTATTGGATATAGGAAAGCTATAGGCTATATAACATCACGCTACGACTAATAGGAGCGGAGCAGCAATGAGAAATGTTGCAAAAACGGGGAAAATTTACGCAGACGAAGTTGCGCGGGACAGCTAGTAGGTATATAAAATGAAGCCATAACTAACTGATATATCAACACGCATCATTGAACGGATTGAATTACATACAAATAGGTATTATGACGTACCCATTTGGTTAAATTTTAGGAGATTCACCCTAAAATATACATACGGATCAAGTAGAAGTAGAATCAATATTTTTATAAATCTGTCAAAAAGAGTCCACTGTCTTTTATTTCTACAATAAAATGGATAAACATTCTACACGAATGAGGTAAAGCAAGTTTAGCTCAAAAATAATATGTATTATAGGCATCCGAATCCAATGTTTGATATAGTTAGGTATACCTACTTATTTTGTTAACGTGAAAGGAAATGTTTTACAAAACACCTCCCCGTTCTGAGAATCATATAACGCCTCATTGTTCTAAATAAAACTATGCCGACATATTTCATCCTAAATCAGATAGTGATTTACTTTTGCGTCGTTGACATGAAGAATAAACTAGAAGTCGCTATCTCTGAGCTCACAATACGGCTCAAACAACGTAATCCTAAAGAACGATCTTTCATATCAATACGGAATGTCAGTTTGTTTCCGATCAAATGGCTTGTATATCCAGCGGCTTCCTAGAGCCAAACAAGACACAAAGGGAGCTGTAGATAAGCTGTGTAAATCTTCAGGCATACAAATGCGGACTCACGGCCCAGACGGATCCGTCTGTTGATCTCTTTCAGTAGCCTTAGCGTTCCTATACATTTATCATCTGGGGAATTTATCTATGTAGGTACTCATTTTCAATTTGCAAGGTCATCCTTATGAGGTGTATCGGAGAGTGCCTATACCTGCCTACACTTAATATATGTATATAGCTATAGCGATGTCAGTGTTACAGGGAAGAACTTCATCTACTGTCGTGGAATGTCGTCTTAGGAATGTTGTATTTTCATTTCCTTAGGAAAACCATCACGGAAATGTTAGCCAATGCTTACAGATGATTTAGAGAGTCTGAGATTCGGCTTAGGGGGCAATTCACACGAATTTGATTCGTACGAATCGTACGAGTTGTTTTTTTTGAAATTTCATTATTTATTAAGCGGCGGTTCGCACGATTTTGTTTCACATCACGCTACGACCAACAGCAGCGAAGCAGCAATGAGAAATGTTACAAAAAACGGGGTAAATTTACCCAGACGAAGTTGCACGGGACAGTTAGTAGACTAGAATGCGGACGAAGACGCAGAGGAAAGTTACTGTAAGGTATATTAGAGATTGTAACCATGTTTTTCGGACCGGCTTTAATTAATTATTTCAGAAATTTTAAGTCTATAACGAACATTTCTGTAATAACAATTTAATAACTTTCTTAAGAAAATACCCTATTACTTACTTAAAACTATGGTACAGCACTGTTATTTATCATTATGAATTCCAGAAAGTCTTTGAACACTTTATTATGTTACAAAATAAAAGAAAAACTGTTGTTTTTTTGCACAATTATTGACTTTTTCTTTGTTCTTAGTTCATACTTCTTACGTTTGCGTTGGTTTCCTAGGTAATTTATGATCAGTTTCATAGTTGTAAAAATGTGTGGGCAATCGCAATTTGTTTAACATTATTTTCATAATTTCAATTTCGTTTACACAGTAAAAATAAATGTAAGTATATATGTTCGTAAGCTTTCGCGATTTGTACATATTATAGAATTGTATAAGTTACGGGTCTTATAAAATTCCGTTACCACGGCTGTTGCAATACGGTCGAAATGTCGGGCAATAAAACAAAGGTATTTAACCTTAAAATAAAATTGTACGCGTTTAAGACCCATTACTTATAATTTTTTTTATTTTTATATATATTATATATATTTTTTTATAATAAATGTAGTAGTAAAGTAAATTTAATATGAATAAGCATGATTGCTGTCTTGTCTTTCGGACCTTAGTCCAATATCAGCGTAGGGTAACTAAAACCCTAAGACCGACAACCGGCGGCATATGAATTCTTCAAATTAGATAGCATGATAAGAAATTTGTCTGAAGAAATTTTATGACTAGACTTCCTCCTAAGTACGAATACTTCTGCAATGTTATAAAATGTTGTCAAAATTCAACATATCTATGTAGGTATATAAGTAAAAGGGCGCAATAAATGCATGACACAATGTATTCACGTGACGCATGTAATTTATGTGAGAGTGTATCTGTCGCCTTGTACAACATCACCGTCGTTAAATTTTATCGTCAACGTGAGGGTCTCCTTACGACCGCCTTCTACCTTTACCTTTTAGAAGTAGTGGGAACTTTTTACATGTGTTTGTTATCAAATGTATAGATAACGAAATGTGCTACTTAGGGTAGTCGAGCTTTCTTAGGCTTGAAACAAACTGTTCAGGGGGCCTAGACAAAGTCGAAGTTCGAATAGCGATGTCATTAACGGAAAAGTAGGTACAAAATGTATGGAATTGAAATAATGTCACGTGGCAATCCAAGTTGATGCGTAGATAAGCCGTACTATTGATAGTATCTACACTATTTTTGCCGTTCGATTGGTCGCTAATCTGGCGAACGGTAAGACCATAGGGTAAGACCACGTAGAAAATGAAATAAAGTGGAGGATTTTATTTTTTAATTTGACGTTTGCGGTCATTGTTTTTTTTTTATTTTATTTAAATGACGCCCGCAGTAGCGTACAAGCCCTGTGTCGCGGGGGACTTTACAAACATACAAGTCACGGACACAAATTACACCCAGACTCGGAACAATAACTTATGGATCACACAAAGTGGTGTCCCGTGTCGGATATATTCCCACCGCGCCACCGAGGCAGTCACAGATAGAGATATAAAAACCAGGATTGCGCCATCACTTTCAATTAAAAAGTAAATATTGACTGCAAACGTGATAGATAGAAAAAACTCGTGCGACCTTTGATAGGTATTGTCCACAAAGTAGCGTGGTCTCTTTCTAGAGAGTGGTCAATTGTGAGGTTATGGCACAGTCCAAGTCTCTACGTCAATATTTGCGGTGGAGACTATAGACATTTTTTTATTTTTTTGCGAACGCTCGTTTGGAATTAATCTCTTGTAGGTATTAGCGAATTCGCCACAGAATAAAAATCTATACCTTGTATAAGCCCGGTTTTGTTTTCGGCTAGATATAGGGTTTCTGTGTACGGAGTATAAAGCTAGGTTTAAACTACGACACCATACACTGTAGTACACTCACTAATACATGAGTAGAATGTGTAATACTGCTATAAATCAGATACTATTCGTCTACTGTATCACAATAAATTTTATAATTAGAGACGCCCGTAATCATACCTACTCTAAGCCTAGTTGTAGGAGAAGGGAATTGGACGCGAGAGCTCATCCATATAAATTATTTAAAACCCATCGCAAACTCACCAAAACCAAAATTCCACGTACCTACCTGCCTAGTCGTGAACTCACAATAATCCACCTTGGCAGATGGATTCATCATCGCAGTATGTCGTTATCAGTGCACGCACACACTCACACACACACACGTTGGAGCGAGGCTGACATAATAATCCTCCAGCTGACACTCCAAAGTGATTTATGTCATATAAAGACTACTAGGCTCAATTCACAATAACCAATCATCACAAGCACCGATACCAAAACGTATTCATTCAAATAAAAAAACTAATAACAAACAAGTTTCAGTACCACAATAAAGAATCATAAATGTTTATTACTTTTCCTATACGATTAAGGTTCCTTTTCCTGACTCTTGCTAACTAGATAACAGGAATATTGGATTCCAGCCCTCTTGAATATTTTAACTGCCTTATCTTACTTTCGCTTACTTACGGTTTGTTCGCGGGCGTATTAATTCCTTTGAATAATCCAAACTCAGGTGATAGCTCTGTCTCTTCAGAACCTTTATTTATACTCATGCAGATAATAAAAGAATACCTATGGGTATACAAAAGAAAATATTATAATAATGGAGAAATTAATTTAATAAAGCCATATGGTCCAAATTAATTGATGTAGGTATTCTTTATTTTAATTACCTATATAGTAGGTTTAGTAATTGACGTAAAGACCAGGAGGCCAATTCACGTATTTAAAGCAGTACAGTTGCAGTTAAGTTTCGATTCAAACGGCCATTTTCGTATTCTTGTAACTTTGGGATCGATCTCGAAAACGCTTGCGCACCGTACTAGAATGTCGTTATTGCGCTCTCGAGACGCATACTACTACGCAACTGAACTGCAATTGCACTGCTTTAAATACGTGAATTGATCCCCTGGACCACGCCATCCCTTTCAATTAAATAGTAAATATTGACCGCAAAGCGTGAAATAAAGAAAAATCTCGTTCGGCCTTTGACAGGTATTGTCCACAAAGTAGCGTTGTCTCTTTCTTGAGAGTGGTAAAGTTACGACGCAGTCCTGGTCTCTACGTCAATTAGTTCAGTGTGTAACAGATAGATGAAATCAGTTTTTATCTGAGAATAGTAAAAAGGTTAAGTACCATACCACCTTCCTAATCCACAATGGCGTCATTGTGGATTAGGAAGGTACTATGGAATACCTATAACGTTTTTTACCTATAATTTTTTTTGCCAAAAAATTAAGCCGCGGCCAGAGCAAGACATATCTCTATCTAAGTATTGATGTGTGACGTGGTGAGAAATCCCATTGCATTAATACGGCAGCGTCTTTAAATTTTAGTAGTTCAATACTCTAAGACTACTAAATACTAGTATAATTACTTGTAAGATATTTTGGGGTTTTATATTTTTTGTTTTATATCATCTAAATGTCGAACTTTGATGGGTTTTGCATTTCGGTGCAGTTAGAACTTGTTAAATTATTACAACTGAAGACTTCATAGCTACTTCATAGCATACTATTTATCTATGCAACATTACATAAGGAAATCCGATCGCAAATTCCTAAGGCCATCGATCAGTTAGGTTTTGGCAGCAACCCGTTGTTCCCTGGGGCGTTTAGATTTGGCGCTACTCCAGCTGCAGCACCCGCACATCATTCGGACATAATCTCACACCCCTTCATGTGCAATTGTGCATCGCAAAAAACATTCACTGCCCTACTAACCTTGCTACTGAACGCTGGATTTGGCAACGAACGGCAGCCCGTGTGCCCTATAAATAATGTATGATGCTTACATTCGAGATATTTTGTGTATAAGTACTCGTAGCCGGCTTACTATTTATTGCGGTTGTGTGATTTGTTTTTCAATATGATTCCCTACACAATACTGAATAGCTGACTTGGGACTTGACAAACTTTATTGCCTACTTCTATCGTGATGGTAAATATATTGACTTAACTATTGCATTGGTAACTGTTCGCGTTTAAAAAGAAGACCAAAACAATTGTTTAAATCATTTTTTTGGTTAATAGATACATAGAGCAATCGCCAATATAACGTAGATGTACCCTCCCCTAAAACTTTCCCAAGGAAAACGTATTGTACTAAGTAGGTATCACAAACAAGCAAGCGGTAACGCAGCATTATGTTTTCTACGCATTCCAATCGGAATTGGGTCGATCCTTAGTATAACCAGATTAGAACCATTAGCTTTCCGGGAACCATCCCATTACAGTCGGGACCGACGTATTTAGAAAGGATACCTATGCTGTTTAAATCTTCCGTAAGAATTGACTACGAACGTGTTTCAAACTTGGCTTAAATAGTTGGTACCTACTAATGTTATCTTTATCAGTTCCAAATTTAACAGTACACAGGTGAGAACTTTTTACTTCCATAAGTAGCCAACTGTGGGGTGCTTACTAAAGTTTCACATTGTAAACATTTTCAACTTGTAAAATAGATGGCGCACGCTGCACGGTAACTTGCTCACAACAATAAATTAATTCATCAAGTTCTTATGTGAAACTTCTTCACCCATTTACCATATACCTACGTGATACATACCTACTACAAATGGCGTAATGTATACGTTTTTTTCTAAAGCGCATACAGCATTCAGCTTATATTTTTTTTTAAGGCTACTTCTACAGTGCAAATACTAAGGGACCGTCTACAACGGGCGAGAAAATCGCAGCGTTTCCGTTCTACTATCGTCAGGTAGTCTCCACGAAGGAGCGATTATTCCGCTAGCATATCATCGCGACTCGTAACAGAATAGCCGCATGTTCGCAACGATGATCGTCACTTTTTCCAGATGGGATGGCTGCGTTTGACAGCGCGCTCGTTACGAGATCTCGCTGCAAGAGTGCGCCGCGGTACGATGACGTTTCTCTCGCACTTAACCACTCGTGTCGCGAAAACATCGCCGTGTGGAGACGCATTCTAAGAGAGTGTATAGAAATAGGTAGCACGACGATATCATCGCCACGATTCTCTCGCCTGTGGAGACGGTCCCTATGAAAGGAAGAAAGAAAATATATTTATTTGGCTCTCAAGAAGACTGTAAAGACTATGACTTCATTAGGTATATATACATAGCTGCGCTCCATAATTAGTGACTATATTTTTATATTTAAAAACTTATAAATCGAAGTCGAAGAAATCTCGGCTTCAATAGATAAGTACCTACCTACTTCAGCGAGACGGCACAAAGGAACGCAATAACTTGAACACTGGAAGTAATCTGTGTCAAAGAGTAGTTTACCACAGAAAATTAATTAAAGAAGCTACGTGTAGTCTGCTAGTCTAACTATAGCTAGCATTATTTATTTATTATGAAACTACACATTCTATTTTACATTACATTACTTTGTTCATTAATATTCATCGAGACAGTAGTAACAAGAGTCAAACGAGACCATTGCGTTTAAATTAAGTTCTACAAATTATACTAACATGATTGAATGTAAATTAATCAGCAAGTTGACATTGGCGGGGCTAACCTCTCGGATTAACTTCAAAGAGGTGTGACCGAGACCGGAATACGTAGGTACCATTGTCAACGCCAAATGTAAACACAGCCGACACAGCCCTTAGGACGTGTTCTGTTCTGATCCTCTCATGTCCTTTTAGCTATATATCTAGCTATATAGACAATATTGATCAAGGAATATTGAAGGTCGGTATTTACATCCTTCGATGTAAAAATAGCGCTGCTATAAGTTTAACGAGTGTATCTGCGTCTGTCTGTCTGTATGTGTCTATGTACGTGTGCCTGTCTGTGCCGTAGTAGCGCCCAATCATATTGGATGGATTTTGATGCATTTTTTTTCAAAAGCTAGTATAATCGATACGGTTCTTAGATTTTTTGGACCAAAAACCGTTCAGCCGTTTTGAGGATAATTACTGTTTTGTCTCACGTGTTGAAGTTTTTAATAACTACTAGCTGTCGCAGCGAACATCGTACCGCCACATAATTAAAAAAAAAATGCTTTGCAACCTATTCTCATACCGAATCGAGCCGTTTCGGAAGAGTTCGACCACAAACACCGTGACACAAGATTTTTATATATTTTTGGCAGTTGATGCCTTTTATGTTGTAGGCACTAAGAAGGTTTTCTAGAACTTGTAAACCCTATTTTACCTATTTATAAGAATTAATTTGTAATTTTGTATGAAACTCCGTCAATTTTGAAATTAGATCGGTGAAATTTTCTATTTAGCTTTTCCGTATAAATTAAAGTTAAATGTTTTTCAGCGTTTTCCGAAAATCAACCCCTAAGAGGGTAAACTAGGGATTGCGAGGTTGTGTGAAACTCCGTCGCAAGATAGTATGAAACTCCGTCTGTTTTAAGGTTAGTTCTGTGAAATTTCGCATTAATTTTTTTTATACATAATAAAGAAATACTGGTGTCAGGGTTTTTTGAAAATCATCTCAGTCAGTTTTCAAGTTAGACCGGTAAAAAATTCTATTTAGCTTTTTCGTATAAAACAAAGAAACATAAGGGGTAAAATTGGGGTTGCAAGTTTCGTGAAAACTTGCAACCCCAAGATTGTGTAAATTAGATCTGTGAAATTTCGTAATTTGCTTTTGGTTATAAAATAGAGAAACACGCGTGTCTGTATTTTGGGTAATCGACAAAGGCTGGGTAAAACAGAGATTGGAAGTTTATATCAAAATCCATCAGTTTGAAGTAAGATCTGTGAAAATTGGTGTTTGACTTTATTGAAAATTTGTTTTTGGTTATAAATAAAGAAATACGTATTTTAGCGTTTTATTCGAAAGCGAAAATCAACCCTTTACGAGGTAAAGTCATCCACGCGTTGAAGCCGCGGGTGACAGCTAGATTGATTTTTTTTTGACAGGATCGTGTAACTAAAGTATGAAACTGCAAAAAGCTTCTCCACGTTTTGTTATAAAGATATCGATACATTCAAGACTAAGTAGATAGCTTAATAATCCCTATTTTCAGATCCTTAATATACCTGTTTAAAAGGTAGCTATACTTTTACTTATTACTCGGACGTAGAGTTAACAGAACTTTTAGTACACCCATTATTCACCCCGAATTGAGTACCCCAGTATAGAAAATTATTATTATTAAATTAGACTGCCTCTATGGCGCGGTGGGAGTGTATCCGACTGCTACGCAAGAGGTCGTGGGTTCGATCCCCACCCAGGATAAAACTTTGTGTGATGAGCACGATGGTTTATTCTCTGTCAGTTTATTTATATGTTTATCAGTTGTCTGGTTTCCGTAGTACAAGTTCTGCTTAGTTTGGGATCAGATAGCGTTGTGTGAGTTGTCCCAAGATATTATTATTATTATTATTATAATTACAACTTCAAATAACTTGTCCTAGTTCGCCGGTCTTAATCGTTCATGTTTTACCTGGAAATTGGGTGTAGGTCGAAGTCTAAAGAAAAATATATCCAATTATGCTGTCTAGCCATGGATCAGACAGTTTTCAACGATCATAAATCGTCCTTTTTCTATTGATACATCGAGACCAGTAACATGGCTGTCGATAGCTGTTATGAAAACATTTTATAAGTTAATGTTATCTGACGTTATAATTACACATGTTGTTAAACTTTTTAATGATGTAATGTTGTCTATTTTAACCATGCTTTTATTAGCTTTGCTTCGATAGTTAAAATTATACAGTTAAGTATTTAAATCTTCTTTTATTAGTCGTGTCGGTTTTAAACTTTGCAAGTTAAACTAAATGCAGATGTCAATACATCATAGACTTCCTTTGATAACTGCTTTAAGTTTTTAGTTAGTTTTGAGTTAGGAATTATTTAAAATTTTTGAGGGACATATTTCAAATCATTCCAAAGGGCAAATGAGATTAATGAACTAATGTCGCAAATGAGGAGTGCGGTGCTGTGAGGTTCAGATCTTTGTAAAATAAGGTATAACACTTACTTTTTCTCAGTACCAAATCGACGGGCCTGTTGGTCTAGTGGTTAGCGACCCTGACTGCTAAGCCGATCGTGGGTTCGATCATTTATCAGTTGTCTGGTTACCATAGTATAAGCTCCGCTTAGTTTAGGATCAGATCGCGTTGTGGGAGTTGTCCCAAGATATTATTCTATTATTCCATGTGTACTGAGTAGAATCTAAAATCCCCTCCCCCTTTGGTACCTACTCCCATGGAACCTGGTATAGGTGCTATAGCTGATAGTTAGGTACTTATCTAATTTATTTAATAGACACATTTACATCTTGTTTAATAAATCCGTTCTTTAAAAGTTGTGTTTGTGCAATTTCACGTTCTCTAACTATCTACTGTCATACGTCTTCGATAGAACATTAGTATGCTGTCCAAATGACCTGTTTTCAAAGTTTGACTTGCAACTTCAGCACAACATTCGAATTAGATCGGCAGTAACTGCCACTATACCGACCTAGTGAACCTAGTGAACCAACCTTACAAGTGATTTTTATGATGTGTAGAGTTTATTATTTTAATGTGTCTCAAAATTGTATGAAAAATATATTTTTCTTCAATAATGTGTGGGAGTGTGTCCGGGTTCGATTCCCACACGGGACACAAGTTTGTGTGATCCACAAATTGTTGTTCCGAGTCTGGGTGTACTTTGTGTCCGTGACTTGTATGTTTGTAAAGTCCCCCGCGACACAGGGCTTGTACCCTACTGTGGGAGTCGTCTTTAAAAAAACAAAAAAAAATATCAACTTATTATCACTAAATAAATACTTGTTCCGTAAAATTATATCATTATAACTATACAAACTGCTACATACGTATATCATACGATGCGATCTGTAGCAGTTTGTATTTTATACAGGTTTCTGCTTATAAAAAAAGATACTTGATAGTAGTTATTTACGGGTTTAAACACGGATTTCATCATCCGTTCTTAAAACCGATGATAATAACGTTGTAAGGAAATCAATATACGTGTGAACCATTAGTTAATTTTATAATCACTAAACATTAACAACTATACTGTTAAACATAATACATTCAATTATTTTTTAATCAATATTATTATGGTGTGATGTTATAAGTTTTTTTTCGTACCCCAAAGACACTCTATACTAAATACTTGTAATCGCCCCAATGTGCACTTAGTCCGTATATTCTATCTTTAAAATACTCTAAACTTTTTTCAGTGATAGGTAATCCTGCCTCTTTGAAAAAAATATATTTCTATCAGTCTTTTCCTGCCTATCGCAAATTAATTTCCAAACTACAAGGGATACGTAATTATAATAGAAAATACGCAAACTGATAACAAACAGGAATTGTAACAAGTTTATTACTGGTGTTTCAGAATCTAACTTTGTTGTTAGTAAATTGCGAACATCGTACAACGTATTCCCACGTTTAAATACATTTTATTGCCAATGTTGTGTGCAGATTGGCATGTTTATTTACTGCAAACAACTGTTAAACAATGTAGTCGTGATTTTATGCGTTCGATTATGTTAGCGCTATCAGAGCGAAGGGTTAAAAAATCCTGGGGTACCTCAATACAAGAATACATGTAGCTGGACAGTTCTTTTCATCTCTACTAATATTACAAAGCTGAAGAGTTTGTTTTTTTTGTTGAACGCGATAATCTTAGAAATTACTGGTCCGAATTAAAAAAAATCTTTTACTGTTGGATAACCCATTTATTAAGGAAGGCAATAGGCTATATAACATTACGCTCGAACTAATATGAGCGGAGCAGCAATGAAAAACGTTGCAAAAACGGGAAAATTTTACGCAGATGAAGTTGCAGGGATCTGCTAGTCTGTAATATTACTAGCGGCCTGCTTCGGCTTCGCACGGACTTTTCTCCATCATCATATGCATGTATCTATTTGACAAACCATCCGTAAGAAATTATCTGAATGAAAGTGAAAACCGCATCAAAATCAGTTGCAATGGATCAAGATCTAAAAGCTTACAAACAGCGGGAAGCGACTTTGTGTTATAGTATGTAAATAAGTAACTAGAATGCAAAGGGATGCTCAAAGAATGGGGTTTTAAGGACCCTCTGCCTCTAAGTGTTATACATTTATTTGTGGGATCCGTGGCTCAAAGGCGACAGAGCAAATTGAGAGATAAATGCGGTTAAGTAACGTTACTACTGCCGTCCATAGATTGATGACTATTTCTTTCGACTTTACGACTTTTATACGAAAAATATCACGCCTCTCCGTGCCTCGAAGTGCATGTTAAAGTGTCGGTCCTGCGCTTAATCTCCCTCCGGTCGAATCAGACTTCCGTCCCATCGGATTATGTGGGAATAAAAAGGATTTGTGTCTGATACACTAGTCATCATAAGATTATCCAGTAACCGAAATCAGATAGATAACCATTATTATTATTAAGATAAGGACAAACTGAGCCCACGTATGCAACGTATGCAATGCAATAAGATATCTAGACTCTTCAATTTGTATGAAAACAGTTAAATCAGCGAGGGATGCCTGTGATAGCGTTGCCTATAATAAGTCTGTTCCTATTTCAACAATTTTCATAGAAATTCAAGAGTTTAGATGTCATAATACATTACATACGTTGAAAAAGTGGGCTCAGTTTGTCCTTATTTTTACTACAAATAACTTTTAATTTGATCTTTGTTTTTTTACATAATAATCTGTTTATAGTTTCTGCTATGTTATACTTTTGGTTTGACATTTTAGATATAAACAACATAATGTATTATGATTTACGATTCAAAATTAGCATAATATCAAAAAGTTATTCGTTTCATAAAACTTTGGATCCCAGGAAACCGAATGTAAAAACGGTCGTAGTTTTGGCTGTTGTCTAGTCACGTTTCGATCTTTCACGGACGAGGTAACTTTGCCCCAGGAAATGTACCTACCTACCCCAGTCCTGACGTCCCATCGGACCACCGGAAAGGGTTATGAAACTATTATACGAGTAATGCCCAATTTATTCATCGGAACCATTATAATTTTGTGAGTAAATTGATCATGTGTACCTAATGAATGGTTTTGTAATATATACAAGACAATGGAAGTGACATATTCATGTGATTTTCTCATGAATAGATCACTAACAATATTGTCTTAAAGGAGCCTATTTTTTGCTGGTGACTTTAGAACCCTTATCACGCAGATAAGCTTTAGGGATAGAGAAAACATTTTCACCGTTTAATCAATTCCGTCGTTCTATTGGCAACAAAAAACAGTTTACAAAATACCTAATTGGCTCCTTGATGATTTGAGTTACAATAATTAATGTTTTCAAACATTGTTTGATTAATTAAAAAAAATAAAGAGACTTTCAATAAAAACAACAAGCATTGTTTTCTTTAGTTTGTGTTTCGTATTTAATTACATAAGTACAATTATTCAGAATTAACTTGCTTGTTTTTTAAATGATTGTAACATTTGAAAAAGTGTCAAAACAACATTAGGACAAAAACATTGACTTATTATTGCTTTTCAGCTTTCGCGATTTTTATACATATACTAGCTGTCCCGCGCAACTTCGTCTGCGTAAATTTTTCCCGTTTTTGCAATATTTCTCATTGCTGCTCCGCTCCTATTGATTGTAGCGTGATATATATAGCCTATAGCCTTCCTCTATAAATGGGCTATCCAACAGTAAAAAAAAATTCAATTCAAATCAGTAGTTCCTTAGATTACCGCGTTCAAACAAACAAACTCTTCAGCATTATAATATTAGTATAGATGAAAGAAACGTTGGGTACATAAAAGGTTCGTACCTTTAAATAATTCACGCAATTAAGTCCTGAAATGTATCTAAAATTGTTTATTGTTGTTTTACGTAGTATCTACCAAATACAAAATACCTTGAAAGTCGGTCTTTTAAATTTCTATCGGAAAATAGTTTTAGTCGGAATGGCCCGTTAATTTTCCGCTCGGCGAAGGAATTTCAAGTCAATTTCGCAGTTGTCCTATAACTTTATAATACGGAGTCATATAACACCTATTATAATCCTTATATGACGGAGCTTTGTTATATGATTCATTTAGGTAATATGTTACTCCTTACAATTTTGTACGGTACTTTTTGAGTCTTATTTTATTACTACTTAAGTATGTATCAAATATTAAGAAGACGTTTATTGCATCACTAGCTGACCCGCACAACTACATCTGCGTCATTTTTCCCCGTTTTTGCAACATTTTTCATGGATGCTCCGCTCCGATTATTCGTAGCGTGATGTTATTTAATCTATAGCCTTCCTCGATAATTGGGGTATATAACAAAAAATATATTTTTAATTCGAACTAGTAGTTCCTAAGATTATCGCGTTCAACCAGACAAACAAACGAACTCTTCATATTACGAGTATTAACCTACCAAAAACATTTTCATGTAAATTGATGCCAAGACGAGTAGGTTCATAATGCTATCACTCTGAAAAAGTTATCAATCTTCTGGCAAGCCGAACTCCTAACTCTACACGCCCTAACCTAATACCTACTCTTAATTCTCCTCATGACGTATAGCGTTCTGCGTGAATTAACGGTCTCTATAAACACTAAACCGTAGGATAAATTAAACTAACATGAAGATATTACGAATAAAAATGATACAGTTAACACATTTATCTAATAATAACAATGATTTAATAATAAATAATACTTATAAATATGTATAACAATATTTATTCAGTAAAAAAAAACGTATAATTGGCGTTATTAAATTGTTCCGGGAATCGCAGTGTTTTAAATACATAAAAAATATCGGTGCCTAGTGTTTTCAGTACAAATAATTTAGAATTATCTAATACAGCTGTTGTGTAGCACTTTTCTATAGCTTTTATATTAACTTTAATTCCCTTATTAATTAGGGGGAAAAGTACAGATTTCTTGATTATTAAGTTGTTTATGTGCTAATCCTAGCTTTCACATCAAATTTCAGCTTTTGATGACTTGAGGAAGTACCCCTACGGTTTTGCTGATCATCAGTGAGTTAGAGACGAAATCTGGACATTTTACAGTTTTTTTAATGATAACTAGCAACGTGGGATTTTTGGTCCCACATTACTAGCAATCCTGTTAACCCCTCCAGCTAAACCCAATGGCTTGTGTTAGGAGTGGGTTCACGTTGGTAGTAGGTATAATGGGTAGGATTCGAACGTTTGATACTTGGCGTATTTAATGTACTGTATCAACACCATATTCTAGAAATTGGAACTTTCTAGCACCATCCAGATCAAATCTATAGTGGTACAAAAATGCTTCGAGAAAAGGTAGGTAGTGTCCTACGCTTTCGCTGTATCGTCTTATTGATTAGATAGATTTACAAATTTGTTTTGTTCGCTTCTATGACGTTAATTATAGTTATTACTTCTTAAATTCTAACGGCCAATTAGGTAATCAAATAAGACGCGAGGTTCACGCTGTCATAGTATATGGATTAATACCTATAAAAATATACATGGTGTCTATCATAGACTGTAGAAAAGTAATAGCATGTATTTAGCCTTATAAAGAGTAAGTATTATCTACAACGGTAGCCGTCGTATATTTTTGTCAAAAGTTTTGGGTACCATTAACGAAGATTATTTTGTTATTTTTGGCATCGTGAATAAGGATCACAAGGATTCTTACTAAAATATGAATACATCAAAAGTTTTCTTCAGAAGCTTGTGATAATATTTATTTATTGTAGCATATGTAGCATAATCCTACTGCTTCTGTGGCGCGGTAGGAGCGTGTCCGACTACTACGCAAGAGGTCGTGGGTTCAATTCCCACACGGGACACCACTTTGACCCACAAATTGTTGTTCCGAGTCTGGGTGTACTTTGTTTCTGTGACTTGTATGTTTGTAAAGTCCCCCGCGACACAGGGCTAGTACCCTACTGCGGGAGTGGGCTTTAAAAAAAATGTATACATCCATACTAATATTATAAATGTGAAAGTAACTCTGTCTGTCTGTCTGTCTGTCTGTTACGCTTTCACGCTCAAACTACTGAACCGATTTAGATGAAATTTGGCATGGAGATGGTTTGAGTCCCGGGGAAGGACATAGGATAGGACGTTTTTATCGCGATAACCGACATCCACGCGGGCGGAGCCGCGGGCGAAAGCTAGTTCAATATAAATGTTTGTAGGTAGTAGGTATTATTTAATCTGTTCAACTCGCCTAACGAATTTAAAAGAAATTTTGCACTCAGATAGAACGTGACCTGGATTTATAAATAAGCACACGAGAACCTAAATATACATATACGAGAGAATTCACAATTAATTAAGTAGGTTTCACTTTCGAATTCACCCTCATGACTGGTTTTTTTATTCGGCTTATAAAGGTGATTCTCTGTTTGACCCGTATGTATTTATGTATGTTCGCGATTCGCTGAAAAATAACTGATCCGATTTTAATGGGGTTTTCACTGTTCGACAGTCCATTTTGAGGGTTCCGTAGCCAAAATGTCAAAAACGGAACCCTTATAGTTTCGTCATGCCAAAGACAAAATTTGGTGAAAAGGTGTCTTGTAGTAGCCGCTACTTAGTTTGATAGCTAAATAATAAAAATAAATATTTTTAGGGGGGAGGGAATACCGGACATGCAACAGTCAAAAAAAAAAAATTTTTTTTGCAAACATTAACGTCTGCCACATCATTCGACAGGTCTTTTAAAAACATTTTAAGGTTTCTAATAAACTTTTTTGACTGAGTGAATGTTTTTGGATGCTCTGAAAGTTGCATAAATTGTGTGTCCCCTTAACTTTGGAATCGTGTGACTAAAAAATATGAAAAAAAATCACAAAACTAGCGATTAATAAAAACTTTAAAGTAAAACGATTTTGTATATGATCGGATATACCGTCATTGAGTTATTGCCAAAAAACTGCATTTCTCAACAAAAGGGCATAAGTGCCATGATCATACGCTCTTCTGCTAATGCAATTATTCAAGGCTGCGGAACCCTACACTGAGCATGGCCCGATATGCTCTTGCCCGGTTTTATTAAATACTAGCTTGTGCAACTTCGTTTGCGTAAATTTTCCCCGTTTTTCTAACATTTCTCATTGCTGCTCCACTCCTATTGGTCGTAGCGCGATGTTACATAGCCTATAGCCTTCCTCGTTGAAATTATGATCAACAGTGAAAGACTTTTTCAATTTGGATCAGTAGTTCCTGATATTACCGCGTTCAAACAATCAACCAAACAAACTCTTCAGCTTTATAATATTAATAAAAATAGTATTCTGATTTAATCTGTGACATAAGAGAGTTGTAAAAATGGCGGCAAACCAAGGTGTCATTATTTTTCACAGTAAGTGATAAATCGATTACAGAGGAGTTGTAAAAATGGCGGCAAACTGACCGGCCATTATTTTTACAGCTCCGAGTTTAACTTGTAAAAAATGATTTGAATACGTGATAATTGACTTAGAACGAGACTATGTGCATGTAATAAGTGCATATATACTTGACACTGGCAGAAATTAGCCGTTAAAACGGCTAGATTGCCATAAACTCAAAGAAGAAAGAAGAAAGAAATCGATTACACACACCCGTATTCCAAGACGTTTCCTCAAAAATTACCCGACACGACTCAACTCCACTCAAACAAAGTCAGTAGGTATTCTTAATGCAAAAACTCTTCTGCACTCATACTCAATCGAAACTTTTTCACATTCCAGGTGAGGAAACAATTGTCAAACTCAAGGTACGTCGGAACGTACCTTAAACCTGACTCGAGAAATTTAAGAAGACGTAGAAAAAATCTGCGACGTAAACCTATTAAATAGCTTAGTCAACCATGCCATTTAGATTACTAAATAAGAGCAAACCACTTTTATAACGGCAAAATAAAAATCTTAATTATATTTTTACCTTATTGAAATACAGAGGGCGAGAATTTTCCCGACGCTCAGAAGCGTAAATCGTGACCGCTAGAATATTAGGGGCTTATCCGAGATTACGTTCAACATTGGACACCGCTGTCGTTTACCTCTCACTGTTCAATATTTTACTTTCGCATGTTGACTATCGAATGCTAAAGTTAAATGTAATCTATTCTATATTATTCATAGGCGTACCCAGATTTTTTTTATTCCCTCGGTAGGGTTCCTGTAAGCCCAATATCGCGGGGCACTTTACAAAATATAAGTTACGGAGACAATGATGGTGTCCCGTGTGGGAATCAAATCCACGATCTCTTGCGCAGTAGGTGTAAACACTGGCACTGCGCCACCGAAGCAGACAATTGTCTAAGTACTAGCCAAATATGTATAATGTACTTCTTCGATTTCAGGAGGTTTGAACCTTTGGTAAGCCTATTCTATTATTATAACGAGAAAGCACTGATTTTGTGAGTTGGTGTGTAGAAGAAAACTTTAGATAGACACTAAGTAGGTATATTATATTTTGCCAATAGCTTGCCCACTGAACCTATTGGGAAAATATAAAAAAAGGTATCTAATACATTTTGTCTATTTAAGTTAAATACATTCTAAATTAAATATATTTACTCTCTTAACACTATACAATTTCAATCAATATTTTCGGAACTATCGCAAAATGTTAACTTTTGCGCTACAAAATAATCATGGCGTCGCCGATGGCGGTAATTGGTTCGTGGGACATTCGCCAAGGTCGGATACATTGTACTTATGCACGAAAAATATATTATGCGATAGATTATGCGGTAATAATCATCGTCTAAATTAGGCGAAGATAATCTACAATCTAACCAAGTGAGTTCAAACATATAAATAAACTTCTACGCAAAATTTTATTAGTACAGATGATTATTGGAAAAATATTTCGCACAGCGTTCACTCAACTAACCGATATTTTTTATTAAACCAATGTTCGTTATGCCAAAACACTTCAAAAACTGCCAAAGTGCTTTCATGAAATTCATGTTCGGAACTTTTATCCGATTTTTTGCTCGTCGCCATTGTAGAGTCGCCTCTGAAAATCCTGCCTGGCTCAATTACCGTCATTTCTATGCCTGTCTTGTGGCTTCTAAAATTTTATTAGTCGATCTGTACTTTCAGGTATCATAAAACTTTTGATCGCATTTACCTTTTTTCCTTATTCATCGTAATATCTCCGAGTATAATATTCAATATCGAATGCTTTAATTACGCTACTATAGAACATCGAATCACTTATTGCATTATGTCGCGAAGTCAATTAAGTTATCCCTTAGATGTGAACCTTAGGAGTGGTAATATTAGATGTTAATGCAATAAGGGTCTCGCCATTTGTGCTGAGATAGAGCATTACAAAGTGCTCTAGATACGTGTGAAAAGTAATAATGGAATTTTCACACATATATTTGACATTTGGCTTTCTAATTGGTGTTAATGAAATCTAAACAAATATGGATGATGATTGGATGTATGTTTGTTATTCAATCACGCCACAATGAGTAAACGAATCTGGACGGAACAGAGATAGATTATAGTCTGGAATAGCTCATGCTACTTTTTATCTTGGAAAAGTGTTCCCGTGGGATAAATTTTCTTTTCAATTTTCACGCGAACGAAGTCGCGGGCAATATCTATTTAGTTAATAATAATTAATATACACACATCAAAAGTGTCTAGGGATCAAGCATTTTTATGCGGATTTCTTGAGATTGAGATGTGGCTTTGTAATAAATTTATGATTTTATAAATTTATATGGATCCTTTTTGGTGCATTTCATAATTTGAATCAGGAACTGTGAATCAAATTCGAGTAAAAGATGAAAATCAGCTGTCAATATTTTCCCTATAAAAACATACAACGCATTGAAGACATTATTAGTGCTACTGTTTCCCTACTACTGATTAAAACCAACGTTATTATGGAGCGGCGACGTCATTTAAGCAGGGAAGAAATGCTCAGAGCCGTGGGAATGATAGAAGCTGGTTCCCGGCAACGTACTGTGGCTTTAGCTCTGAATACAAGTCAGAGTGTTATCAGTCGACTTTGGACACGTTACCGAAGCACTGGTACCGTGGCTGAGCGCCATGGAGGACGGTATCGCTGCACCACACGGAGACAAGACCGATACATTCAAATCTTAACTCGAAGAGGTCCAACAATAACCGCCATGATGTTAGCCGTGAGGCTTCATCACTCTTCAGGGAACTTAATTAGCGACCAAACAGTCAGAAACCGCTTGCATGAAGTGAACCTTCATTCCCGAAGACCGCTACGGGTACCACCTATAGCAATGCACAATCGTAGGATTCGATATCAATGGGCTCTTGAACACAGAAATTGGGCAGAAGAACAATGGCGTTTCGTGTGCTTTTCTGATGAGTCTCGTTTTGGTATGAGACCGGATACAAGACGTATACGACACTGGAGAACCCCTGGACGCCAACAGCGATTAAAATCCTGCCATCGTTCCTCTACAAGTGCAAATCGGTCCCTTATTTCAGTTAATGCATGATAATGCACGACCGCACACCGCAAGAGTTGTAAGACAGACTCTCGCCGCAGCTAACATCAATGTCCTGCCCTGGCCTGCTCAGTCGCCAGACTTGAACCCGATTGAGCATGCATGGGATATGCTACAGAGAAGAGCTCTGCCGAATATGGAGGGTATCCAGTCGCAAGAAGACCTTTTTTTGTTGTTGCAACGAACATGGGCGGCCATTCCACAGCGTGATTTGGATGAACTCATTTTGAGTATGCCAAACCGATGTTCTTGTGTTGTTAGTGTTCGCGGTAGAAACACGGATTATTAATTGTTTAAGTTACCCAATAAAATTTTAAAGAAAACTGTTATTTCAGTCTTTTTTTCGAACTTTAATGTTAGTGGTTCAAATGTCAAAAATCCCTTTATAAGGAAAATGGCAAATTTCTTTATTAATGCAAAGGTGACTTGGTTTATCGTTACTGTGACAAACGAAAACACTTTATTTGATGAATCCTTAAAGAAATAAAAAAAAAAAATCAATCAGGAGAAAAGTTATTGCAAAAATATATGTTGATCCCTAGACACTTTTGATGTGTGTAGTTCATAGGTGAGTTTCAGAACATTTATTATCTATGTATCTTACACTAGCTGTCCCGCGCAACTTCGTATGCGTAAATTTTCCCCATTTATCCTATCCCCGTTTATTTTTTGCAACATTTTTCATTGCTGCTCCGCTCCTATTGATCGTAGCGTGATGTTATATAGCGTTTCTCGATAAATGGGCTACCGAACAGAAAAATATTTTTTTAATTCGGACCAGTAGTTCCTTAGATTATCGCCTTCAAACTCACAAACTCAAGCTTTATAATATTAGTATAGATTCTTTGTATCGGTGGCAATTCCAATCACAGAGGCAACGAAGGTCAGTCACTATTTAAAAAAAAAATACACTAAGAAACTTTTCTACTACACTCTGTCAGCATCACCATTTTCCTGCCAAATTCAATTATATTTGGAGTTGGCACAATAAGTAATTAGCCTCCATAGACTCCCTTACACTCTGCATTCTAAGGCATTACACTATTAAATTCAATATAAAACCTTTATAAACACTTTACCAAATACCTATTGCAAAGATTTTCATATAGTAAATTACCGGCAAGTGTCAACGCCGTTGGCAAGGCCACATCCAACGTAAAGTAATTAGCGGGGCTCTTTGGACCTCTTGATTGCATTTGACACGTTCTACACCTCGTCTACGAAGCTCCTCAAATATAAATACATGCAGAGCTAGGCGCCCTTGTTGAAGATTAACTTGATGTGATGGTCGGTAAATTATATAGTAGGTATATACCTACATAACGTTCGTAGATAGGCTATCTATGTTTTCATATGTCAACCAAACCATTTGTTTTTATTTATGGGTTTACTGCCATTCGTTTTTAGGGTTCCATAGCTAAAATGGCAAAAATGGAATCCTTATAGTTTTGTCATGTCCATCTGTCTGTCTTTCGTCCGTATTTTTCAGGCATTTTACTTAAACACTACATAACGAATATTGATGAAATTTGGTGAATAGGTGTCTTGTAGCAGCCGCTACTTAGTTTGAGCTAAATGATAAAAAATAATATTTTTAGGGGGACACTCCATATATGTAACAGAAGCTTAAACTTTTTTTTCTGCAAACATCAACGTGTGGCACATCGTTCGAAAACATTTTAAGGTTTTTAATAAACTTTTTTAATTGAGTAAAGATTTTTGGAAATAATCGCTCCGAAAGTTGCATAAATTGGGATTTAAGGAAGGGGTCCCATAACTTTTGAACCGTATGACCAAGAAGTATGAAAAAACCACGGTAGCGAATGAAATCATATTCATAAAAATCTCGTGTCACTGTGTTTTGGGTCGGACTTCTCCGAAACGGCTCGACCGATTTGGTTGTTTTTTTTTTTACTACGAGAGAAAATTGACGCAAAGAAGTTGCGTGGGTCAACTAGTAATATATTTATATAACTTGCTAAATAATAACTAAATTAAAAAAAATACTATCTTAAAGAACCCTTGTAGATTGGCGAGAGACAAGGTAGGGAAGCTACACTGGTGGCTATAGGTAATACCTGCAGTTATACCTATACATAGGGTACCTAGTTTATACTAGCTAAACCTTGCAGTTATAATATGTTTCAACAATCCGTAGTTTTATTCTGAAATTCATTTTGATAGCTCTTGATTTATAGTTTGTTTTGATTTTACGTACATCAGTACACGCCGATACGCAGCCATTTAAATCCATTGCAAGTATTTGTGCAGCCTATAAGCTTTTGAATCAATATGGAGCTCGAATGATCGTACTAGATTACATTTATTAATATCAATTCATTTCATTTATTGCAATCATGATACAACATCATTCGATTTGAACTATCCTATACTACATAAGCGCTCTATTACTCGTATTATTTTCAAACTATAGAAATTAGTTTATATATAGATAACCAGACAACTGATAAACATACCTATATATTTATAATACATACTTATTAGATATAATTCACACCCAGACACAGAAGAAACCATCGTGTTCATCACACAAAGTTTTATCGCGAATGGGGATCGAACCCACGACCCCTGGCTTAGCAGTCAGGATCACTAACCACTAGACCAACAGGCCAGTCAGCATATCTAGCAAGCATAATAAAAACACCTTTGATCTCAAACAAAAATTAAATTAGGTACTGTTAGAAAGTTTGTCACTGTTCTTTGAAAATGAAAAGTACCTAATATTCTACATGTACTTAGTAGCAAAAGATTTCCGTACTAAAATCACCACAATATATACAAATGTTCATATTTTTCCTTTCCAAATATGGTTCTATCATTACATTTTGTTGACATAAGTTTGTTGACTTTGTTACAAACTTTGGCACGTCACCCGTCTCCGTCACAATCACAAAGCACAAGAAACTTTATCCCAACATCCTTCCGTAGATACAAACAGTTTTCTTGTGGTTTCTCCCCGCACATAATCATGTCTTTTGAAAAATAATGGAGCTCTTTAAACTGGAAAACCTGGTGCGATGAAAAGTTACTGCAGATTGAACCGCAGAAAAAGACGCTGGCTTTAATACAAATAAGTATTCACACTTTTATAATACGTTTGTTTGACTTTCGTGATGTGGACGAATTGAAGTTGATGTTAATCCTGAAACTAAATTATCGACTTATATCATTTTCAGCTTTTGTGTCCAACCCAATTATTTTTGTGATCTTTATTGTCATTTCTCACTGACAAAAGTGGTTTACCAATAGCATATACAGTGTTAAGAAAAATAAATAAATTGACTAATAAAAACATTATCATAAAATTGCAATGGGTTCCTTCGCATATTGGTTTAAAGGGTAACGAGGAGGCAGATAAAATGGCACAATTTGGAGCTAGGCAGGGAGATCCTTTCTCATGCCTAGCTCCTTATTATTCTGAAGTTCTTTACATTTATAAAAAATATTGTTATAACATCTGGAAAGAGTATTTTGACCAACGATCAAAGGAGATAGGGATTTGGTATAAAATTATTCAGTCTCAACCTCCTTGTTGCCCCTGGTTTTCAGAATCTAAATTAAGTAAACCTTTAATTGGAACAGCGTTGAGATTGCGTTCCGGGTACATTCTATGACGAAAATTTGCATTCATGATGAGGAAAAATGATTCGCCGAATTGTGAAATCTGTAGCACAATCGATGATGTCCAACATATCTTAATGGAATGTGAACGGAATCGCAGTGGAGATGGCTAGAGATGGGTTCTGTCTTCAGTATTCTATGTACACCTAATTCAGAAGCTGCTAAAGAATTATATACAATGTGTAGAAATTTAAGTTGTTATTTTGTTACAATAGGACTGACATATCGCAAGATAAAAGTCCTGTAAATATATAAGGATTAAAAAAAAAATTGACATATCTCTTTTTAATTGCTTTGTTTGTTAAGTGATTGGTATAGGAATGTTTTCTTTTTTTATAAATCTTTATTTGTATGTAAGTGACAATCATTACATTGTTTAATAAGTTTAAGTTCATTGAACTGATTGGCCACTATCCCTTAGAACTAGTAAAATGTGTATTTATAACAAAAGAAAATGACTTCTAACGTCAACATTATGGATCTCACTGAAAACCAGCGCTGACTCCAGTAGCAACACTGGAGAGGCAGCACAATGCTGAGTGGATCCAATTTTTTACACACACGTAAATTTTATCAAAGTATTTTAAATAAGATTTCCTTGTATTGTGTAAAGAATAAACGCTTTTTCTTTCTTTCTTTCTTAAAATCCAAGATGGAAAGCCTTTGACTAAATTTGAACAACATGCTCTTATTCCATTGTGTTGATGAAAAATACGAATAATTAATTATTATTGCCACAATACTCTTTGTTATTCTGAAAATCACTAAGTATGACAATACAATTCCCTTGAGCTAATTAAGTCCAGAGCCCATACAAACGTGGTAGGTACTCTTGTTCTAAGCAAGACTTACAAGCAATCTTTCCATTAATATTATACTTAAGGAATATTCCAGCTTGTGCAGTACGACCGAATTTAATATTAACTTCACTTAAGTTGATTAAATTTGAGCGAGGATTGTCAGGCATAAAGTAAGAAAAAGTATGTATATGAAGCTTTAGAGCACAGGATAGGTACTTACAGAAGGTCGGTTTATAACTCAACAGAACATCCACGCGCACAGACAGGAACATACGAAGCTCCCAAAGTGCGCTGTCTCGGTTGACAATTTGACCGAGATTTGTGTATGAACGCGTATATGTCTGTGTGAGTCTGTTTTCGCTCGTTGTAGGAAGCCGGCTATCTGAATCTATCTAATTTGTGTGTATAGTATGCAAGTGGCTGAGAGAATTCGCCCGGTCGCCCAGTAAACTCACTACTTTACGTAACAACCGCCACACTGGGCTGCTCTTATATTGGCTCCCTTATGTAAGCAGTGACCTTTTTCTTGAGTACACATTTTAAGGAGATTTTTCTATAAGGTGTTTCGAAAACCAAAACGCATATTTTGATGTAGGTAAGTATATATTTTCAAATGGTTAAAATACATGCAGGGCGGTTGATGACTATACCTTTGTAAGTATATAATATCGATACCTGCAAGGAAGAACATGGTAACTCACTTTTTGAAACTTTTCAGGAGAGTGCGTCAAAGATTACAAGAATCCGTGTAGGTGTATAAAAATCCCTTGTGTAAGATAAACTTTAAATTTATAATTTATTGAGTTGTGTCTAATAAATTGTATTTTATTTTATGTAAAATAAAGTATTTTACATACAATTTATCTTTTTTTTTTGAGTTACTATAAAAAATCTTAAACAAATGTATTTAGTGTATTTGTGTGGTTTAATAAATGTTATTTTAATCGTAACTTTACATTATCACACATTGTCCCGTGTTATGTTCCTTGAAATTGTGTTCGTTACTAAAGTTGTGCTTAAAATACACTTGGCGGACCTATACCTACTTAAAAAAAATTGACACTCTCTAAATCGCAAACTTAGAAACAAAAAAAGAGTTAGTTGAAAAAAAGAGAATTTAATTCTAAATTTAGCTATGACTGTAACTCAATTTGACAAAAAGTGAGTAACCGTGTTCTTCCTTGCAGGTGTCGATTTGTACCCCCGATAACCTTTAATCATCCGACTTGCAGAGAAATCTCTACACCGTAGTATGGGATTTTAGGAAATTATGATAGATATGAAATATTTGGTTTATAGATTATAAATAACTAGCTTTTTCTCGGGACTTGGCCTTTGTACCTACATCATACCGCGATAAAAAACAGCCTAAAGCTAAAGATAACCTTTATCAAGTTCAAACCTACCTCTAAACTTCATCAATCGAACTAGTACTTATCTTTCACCCACGTAGTATCGGTTATCGCGATAAAAATTATAAAGTCAAAAGTCAAAATACTTTATTTACTTAGGTTACAAAATGCAACGCATAAGAACGTCAGACAAAATTTGGAATAGAATGATTCTTTACTTAATGCCAAGTTCGCAAGAGTAAAGCCGTGAGAAAAGACCTTGGCAATAAAAACTGATGGGTACGTTTTTTAAATGCAATTTTTTACAATATATTTGTATATATACAATTATGCCAGTAAGGTGCTGCTATATCCTTACCCCAGACTCCAGACAATATCAATTAAATCGGTTCAACAGTTTAAGAGACGTAACAAACAAACTTTAGGTTTTATCTACGACCTATCAACGGACTGCCTATGTGGCGCGGTGGGAGTGTATCCGACTGCTACGCAAGAGGTCGTGGGTTCGATCCCCACCCAGGATAAAACTTTGTGTGATGAGCACGATGGTCAATTCTGTGTCTGGGTGTTATTTATCTATAATATGTATGTGTTTAGAAATATATAAGTATGTTTATCAGTTGTCTGGTTTCCATAGTACAAGCTCTGATTAGTTTGGGATCAGATAGCGTTGTGTGAATTATCCCAAGATATTATTATATATTATTATCTATGGGTATACCTACTGTAGGTATATGCGATGGAAAAGAACAAATTCAAGTCATGTAAAATTTATTGTGCCATTTGCCACTTTCATGGTAGGTATAAAAACACACAGTCCTAATACAGGTTCGGTATCACTTTATCCACGCTAATACTTTATCGATAGTGGCGCGTGTGACGTGAGCTCCATTTATATTTTTATTTGACGTGCTAACGGTTGATAAAACAACCTCGGGCAGGGCTTTGTTTCACTGTACTTACTCAATGATTCGCCTCTCTGATCTTTACTCGAGTGTTGACTCTGATAGTCGATCAACCGAACTCGGTTCGTTACTGCGAGTAAAAATTTCCACTATGTTGTATTCGAGCCGATTTTATTTTTCACTATTGGACTATGTGGTGTTAGCCGTATTACGTTGAAATCCTTATTGATTCCATGTAAACCTTTATTAAAAATTCCAGTTGATTTAACCAGGATAACTATTCGCTATTGGTTTCTTTTTGGTATTACCGTTAACATTAATATTTATTAGTTCGTTAGCAGTACTTTCGTCTTGCTTTAAGGGTTGGATACGTGAAACAGGGTTCGGATCTGTCTTAAAATTATATGAAAACTTAACAATTAGGACACAAAAAAAATGTGTTATTAGCCAAAGAGTTTTTCTAGTAGATGATAAAAAGAAATTTAATGATATTTATGTTTCAATACTACTCGTAACTCATAAAATAATCTTGAAGTTACGGTAAAATGCATAAAAACTATGAAAATACGAAAATTTTCGATTTTCGTATTGTCATAGTTATTCGTAATCTGTACGAGCATATGTACGAACGAATATTCGACTTAATTTTGTCCTGCGCTCCTGGGCAATGTAAAGTAACGGTTGTGTGCGAGTGAAACGGGCAACCGTGTCACTGTGTGCGTACGCTCCTTGCCTCCTATGCCTCCATTTGTATAGTTTTAACCATAGTTAAAAGTGGATGTTACTATTATGTTTTACCTGAAAAGGCTGATATGTAACAATCTGCAGTTTATTGTAATATACTAATAAACTCCCGTGCTTCGCTTCTTAACATTGCACCAAATAACTTCGTAATAAAATTTATAAAAAAAATAACAAATTAACCTTCACCACCCATTTTTGTAACACAACTATTTATCACACATTTGAGGGACCCCGGAGTAAAATCGATATTTGTCAGTTTGAGGGCCTAAACCTCACAATAAAAAATATTTAACTCTAGTAAAATAGTCGTAACTTAAAAACCGGTGGCAGGTGATTAAGGATTAATTTATTAAATATTTTCCAAAACTGATATTACAAAGTTATTTCATGTTATGTAAAGAAACCACGAGTGGGAGGTTATTAGTATATAAAAAATCACCCCGTATTTATCTTGGGACAATTCACACAACGTCATCTGATCCCAAACTAAGCAGACCTTAGACTATGGCAACCAGACAACTGATAAACATACTTATATATTTCTAAATACATACATAAGTACTATGGATTAATTACACCCAGACACAGAATAAACAATCGTTCTCATCACACAAAGTTTTATCCTGGGTGGGGATCGAACCCACGACCTCAGCAGCAGCTTAGCAGTCAGGGTCACTAACCACTAGACCAAGAGGCCAGTTTGAAAATGTATAAACATTTGGCAAGTTGTAAAGAGTGCCGCATATTTTTATTGCCTGATATTGTTTTTCATATTGGTACAGTTTTTAAACAGACAGACATTGAAAACATTTGGCTATTTGAAAAGAGCGACCGAGTATTTTTATTGGCTTGTTATTTTTTCAGCTTAACCTATAAATTGTAGGTTTGTGTAGAATCATAACATATTACCTACTAGCGTTGCTATTGCTTCAAGTTTCAAGTAAATGAAGAATTGAAATTCAAATTCAGAAAGTCATTTTCACGTTTTTTAAATCTATACTAATATTATAAAGCTGAAGAGTTTGTTTGTTTGATTGTTTGTTTGTTTGTTTGTTTAAACGCGCTAATCTCAGGATCTACTGGTCCGATTTGAAAAATTCTTTTTTGTTGGATAGCCCATTTATCGAGGAAGGCTATAGGCTATATAACATCGCGCTACGACTAATAGGAGCGGAAAAGCTACGAGAAATGTTTCAAAAAAGGGAAGAAATTACACATACGAAGTTGCGCGGGACAGCTAGTACAAAATAAATATTGCAGACCAAAAACAGAGATTAACCTAGTTACCTTTTACGTAGTTATGTTACATGAGCAAATATAGCATTTTATTCGAAATCTTATTATGGTGAGTTAACTAACTTCAAGATAACTTTTTGATAACTACAATAGAATACTTACTGTACTAAGTAATAAAATTACTTCATCTCTGATAATTAAGTAATGTGATTAGATTTAATTCTTCTAACCTCTTCTAAACCTATATATATATATAAATAATCTGAATCTCGGCAACGCCTTCAGCGATTTTTATGAAATTTAGTATGTACTTTAGGGGGTTTCGGGGGCAATAAATCAATGTAGCTAGGTTTCATTTGTAGAAAACGTCGTTTAAACATAAACCGAGCGAAGCCCAGACATCAGTGACGGAGGGTCTTTAGAGTACTATTCTTTTTGGTTTTCCTTTAAATTTTATTTAGTTAATATTGTACGCACAAAAACCGTCCCTAACAAAATACATTTTTGTATCGGGTTACCTTCTGTCGGTCATCCAGGTACTTTATACCTATACCTGCTGACAGGAAAAACTTAGATTAAGCAAGTTCAGAAGTCTTACGGATAGTTTGAATGAGTTCAAAACATATTGTCAGACATGTCTTGCCTGGTTAATCTGAAATTATTGTTCCTAAAACAGACTCAAAAGCCGCTTACCCTACCGTACCAAATCAAATTCGTAAAAAGGTGAACAGTTATGAACTCACTCAGTACAAAATGCTCAATATTCGCATTACAATATAGAAGTCAATATTGACGTGTACTGCGAGCGTAAATAATTCCAACAAACGACCATTTTAAGTTGCGATCCTCCAATAAACTTCATTTATTCTAGAAATTTATTCGAGTACACCTCAGCATCGGTGTTGAAATAACGGTACCCTTTTAATTAAAATTGTGAAACGCGGCAGTAAATTGGCTACTCGTCTACGAGACAATTGACAAGGGACAAGTAAAGCAACTCTAAATAATATGTACTACCTAATAACAAAATTATTGCCTAATTTATAAAATTAATTAGTAACATAAACATACCTATATAATTCTTGCCTTGCATTATGTAAATTAAATCCGGTTTCATATTTGTAAACTACAAACATTTAAAATGAAACAGTTTCATAGTTACAATTGTTATAATGAAACACTTTCAGTTTTGTTATTTTTCTTATCCAGACCAGAATATATTTAAGAAATAATTCTAGACTACATTTTGTTATACAAGTAGTGCATTTATAAAAATACTAAATAATAAGTCTATAATAATTAACAAGATAAAGCAGTCATTCTATAAAATAAAAATCCTGGTACATAAAAGCTGAATTGAATTCTGGTACAGCTTCATTTTACACCGAAATGCTTTATTTTACACCGACTGAAATTATATAGCGGAAAAAATATTAGAGAAACAATTTTCTGATATTTTCACGGAGAATTTATATTGTATAGATTTTGAGAAATGATTAAGATGGACGAATACATTCCATAGTGAATATTACGGCACAAATATTTGGAAGAAATATAGGTACCTACTTATAAATCTATTACAATGTTAATAAGGAGAATTACATTTGGCGACTTATCCGTAATATACTTATGAGGATTCATTTCTAAATACTATCATTATAATGATCATCGCAAGTCACAATCTCACTCAACATAGTGGTCTTGCACGGTCCTTCTACTCTATTGTTATCAGCAACATTACAATCTCTCAATCAAATCTCGAATATGAAACATGAACGACGTAATAACTACGATCAGGCTTTACCAACCAGGAGTAACATAAAAAAACATAAAAAGATTTTGATTTCTTTATTAATATTTTTATTTATTCAACTCTTATTCCTAATACATTATACGGTATTTTGACTATCGAATATAATAACGTTTTATCTTTTATTTAGGTACTTTCTTTTTTCCAGTAAGCGTTAGAACAGGTGTACCAGATGTATAATTATAATTTAATAATAATAATATCTTGGGACAACTCACACAACGCTATCTGATCCCAAACTAAGCAGAGCTTGTACTATGGAAACCAGACAACTGATAAACATACTTATATATTTCTAAATACATACATATAGATAGCGATAGAGCTTTAATAGAATAAAATACCAAAACATTCGATCGGTAAAATACTGTTACGTATCATGAATAATAAGGCAACGTCTTTGCTGTAGTTATAGAATTTTATAAGCTACGGGTCTTAATCGCGTAAATATTTTATTTTAAGGCTAAATACCGTGCCGTAGATAGACTGTCTACCCGCGACCACGGCCGTTGCAATACCGTCGAAACGTCGGGCAATAAACAAAGGTATTTATTTAGCTTTAAAATAAAATATTTACGCGATTAAGACCCGTAGCTTATAAAATTCTATAATGTGTACAAATCGCGAAAGTTTACGAACATATATTTGGTGTACACAAAACGCCTTATCCCATCCATATAAAGCAAGTGTCCATAATAAGCTTAATGCCTACAGGTGCTTCTATTATATCTACTGCTCGTTTATTCATCATCCTCGTATTCACTAGCCGAGGCTGAACTTTGCAAAGGTTTGATATAAAAAAACGTTGACGTCAACAGGGTTTCTTTACACTAATGAGATTCAGTTCTCTCTCAGAGTTTGTTTTCTTCGGTTTGTCGTTGATGTTTGAAGCGGGTCAGATGTAATCTATTTTTATTCCTTGCTTTTTTGTAGTCAACTTGGGTTGCTCTAGCGGTTTACTATTATTAAAATCTGTGATATAATTGCATTTTTGCTGTATAAATCCTACCCATGATATTACGGCATGTTTTTGGTATGCAAGTGGCAGACTTTTGGCACATGTTTTTAGCGATTTGTAATAAGTAGTCTTTATGGAGCAGCAGTTTAAGGAGCTTGTTCACGACATTTATTTTCTAGCAGAACCGATTTTATTATTATTTCTACAGTAATTGTAGGTTATAATTTTTAAATTTACGCGTTGCATTATGTAAACAATTTGACACCTACCTAGTTTAAACGCGTTTATTACCGTGTCAAATTGTTGTTATTTGTTGTCAGAGTAAAAGAAAAAAAGGTTAGTTCAAGGGTAGAGTTGTGAGTAAATGGAGATAACAACATCATCATCATGAATAGGTTGAACGATCTCTAAAAGGCTTACACGAAGCTTATAGAAAACCTTTACCATTTGCTGACGTATACTTACAGGCGATTTATATTTGCAACTCGTAAAACATTTAGTAATAACAAGTAAAATTTATTCATATAAAAGTTGCTTACGTACATTTCTCAGTAAAACCTACAAATAGTTGCTTGCTACGGTGCTCTGAAATCCTGTTTAACTGCGATCTGCGAGGTCGTATGTCATTTTTAAGAGATGAATTATTACGCCATTAAATTTTTCATTTAAGATGGAAAAGAAGCAAAGTTTCTACAATGAATTACATGATGAAGATTACTTGGAAGACAGAACTTAAGATGAGTTATTTGTGATTGAATTATGTAGCGAGTGGACAGAGACTGATGGTGATAGCTTTAATGTAGCTGAAGAAAAACAAAACGTCATGTCTTGTTACAAAAATTGGTACCTAAACTCTGAACAAATCAAAATAATAGAACACTTTCTTATAAGATTCGTTAATTTAAAGAAGGAAACGGAAACTTACTTATTCGATTCCTGGGTCTAAACTTTTTTTTTCTTTCAGCATTATTGTTTATAAATAAAAGTAATTGGCAAGAACTCTTTCTATTAGAACAATCGAAAAATACTATAGAAAAGTTACTTGCATCAAAGTCGTTTATACATTCAAAATAAATTATGATCTTAAGCACACCTACCAAGCGAATAAACAAAAAAAAATGATGAGGTCTACAATGAAGTTTTTATCCGACTCACGATTGCCAATTTCTCAGGCACGTTTGTTGCTAATTAAAGCGTGATGTTATGTAGCCTATAGCCTTTCTCCTTATATGAACTATCCAGCACTAAAATATTTTTTTTAATTCACGGATCACACTTTCGTTTGAGGAATTGTTTGTGTTTATCTATTTAAAAAAAATCCATGAAACATTTATTTTATGTGTTAGGGATGCGCCCCAATAAGTATATTATACATTTAGTTTAATTAATTAATTATGGTATGGTTTAAGTTTAAAACTTTTACAATTGTCTTTTAGCATTTATTGGTACTTAATATTTTAGGGGTTTAATTTAATGGCAACATTGATATGCCGGAAATGCATTTTTTTGGTGCATACTACTGCATACAACATTGCAATGCATGTCATTCATACTTCCATTCGGGATTTATCATCACACAGTTAGCTCAGTGGCTAAATTACTTTACAAAATTATAATTACAAGAATTAAATGTCTGCATAGACAATATGAAAAGCTTAGTGTGCAGTTTTTGGTGAAATGTATCTATCAACCGTTATTAAATAAACATGACTACTGACTGATTAATGTATTATAATTTCTAACATGTTACAGTATGATTCCACTTAGATAGAATAGTGGATTTAACCATATTATGTCTGTATTTGATACGACTTAGATATTATGTGATGACTGTTAAAATGTAACTGATTTTGTCGACGGATGTAGGAGGTCTTTTGAAGAACAAAAAGTTTCAGGTCTAGCTGTTTCATCACAATGAATGAGCCATTTAATTTCGAATATTCATTTTAAATTTTCCTGCATATCTGCATTTAAAGAGCGTAGAAGTCGTTTCATATCGTAAACGATCATTAAATGCTAAAAAAAATGCCGTATCTCAGTGGAAACCTCACGCCAAGAAGATAAAAAATCACTTTAACTGCTAATTATGTCGTTAATCATAGTCGTCGAAATCGTTGCTTGAATCATCGCTATGTGAATTTCATCTTCATAATGTAAGGATTATGCAAGTATGAAAATAAACATTCCCTTCATAATTTAGTTTGTGGAAATCCCATTCATTTTAATACGTCCACGCGTCGCGAGAAGAATAATATTTTTGTATGGCACTTTGTGTTTGAAAACAGGTTTATTGTAATAAAGTTAGTTTGAAGTTTATATTAATGGCTGTGTCGGGCGGACAAACGGTTTTGTCATTACAGATTGACAGTGATTTGGACAATTACCATCGTGAATTTATGTGAAGCGCATTATGACCCTCATTTGTTATCAAAGTGGTTTGGATCGAGCTCTGACACGACTGAATTATTATCTACGTGATGAATTATTTATGAATTTTAGGTAATAATATGTATGTCCTCAAATTTATTATGCAATTAGTATGCGATTAGTAGCAATTAGGCTAGTCAATCTAATATTCTGTGCAGTATTTGTGTTAATATTAATGGTGGCGACCGATCCGTTCTTATGTTTAAATTTGGATACCATTAAATATGGACAGTATTGTAATATAGGGACTAGTGAAAACAATTAAACATACTCTTAATAGCCCTGAAACTACCTACATATGAAACTCAAAGTCCGCGGAGTCAGAAACACGAAAAACGGAGGCGTCATTATCAGCACAGAGTCTAAAAATGACCTAGAAAAACTCAAAAAATCTGTACAACTTGCCAAGTCAGGTCTTACCGTCGACGAAACCCAAAAACGCAAACCCCGCATTACTATCGTAGGAGTCCCGACACAAATGAGCGATAATGAGGTTTTTAAATGTGTATACGAACAAAACCTGGTAGAAAAAATGCCCTCTTTAACTAAAGATTCATTTTTGACCTCAATTAGACTCAGCCACAAATCTGGGAAGAAAGACGCAGTGACCTGCAATTATATACTGGAAGTATCAGCAGTCATACGTAAAGCCCTGCTAATTCAAGAAAGAATTTTTATCAATTGGACTTCCTGTCCTGTGCGAGATTTTACACTAGTGACTAGATGCTACAAATGCCAGCAGTACGGACATGCAGCCAAAACATGCAAAACACCTAACTCTACATGTGGACATTGCGGTCAAGATGGTCATTCTATTCAAGAGTGCAAATCAAAATCAGAGGCGCCTAAATGTGCAACATGCTTGCGTTTCAAAAAGCCGAACAATCACAAGACGGGTGACAATGACTGCCCTGCAAAAAAAGCAGCTGAACTCAGGTACATAAACTCAATTGATTATGAAGGCGCCTAAGAGCGCCACATACTCGCGTGTATTTTAGAACTAAGGGTAGATTTAAGTTACATAAATGGATTTAAATTTAATTACGCAATTAGATAATAGTTTCCTATCGGAATCAAGATTTTGTGAGGTTGAAGATTGCAGACAATATCTTATCGGATACCAAAAATCACTAACCATACTTACACAGAATATTCGCAGTATTCATAAAAATATAGATAGTTTACATGTTTTTCTACATAGGCTTAATGTTCACTGTGATATAATCATTCTAACCGAGTGTTGGTTAATAAACCGGCACGATCGCCTCCCAATAATACCGGGGTACAATGTATACTATACCGCTACAAATCACAATCAAAATGATGGTGTCGTGGTCTATGCTAAAAAAACATTAAAGGTCACAGTCGAGGAGCCAACTCTTCAAGACTGCAATGGTTTGATCCTTAACATTGGTTCACATACAGCGATTATTGCTTTATATAGATCTCCTTCCTTCAGAAACTCTGACCTCTTTCAAAAATCTCTAGATGAAACACTGAAATCACTATCCTCATGTAAAAACATAATATTAACAGGTGACTTGAATTTAAACATTAGCTCAGGATCTTGCGATTCAGGAACCCATAACTACCTTAATTTATGTTCATACTATGGTCTTCAGCCCGCACACACATTATCTACTCATCATAGCGGTTCCTGTCTCGATCACGTAATGATTAAAACCAGCTTGACATACATCACTCTTGTTACTAACTCTACTGTAACTGACCACCACGCTGTCCTACTAACCGTAAATTTAACGCCACCTAAGCAGAGTCGTCCACAGACAAGGTCTAAATTAAACATACACAAACTCGAACATGATTTATGCAACATCGATTTCTGTCCAGTTTACAATAATGCCGACCCTAATATGTCTCTGTCGTATTTAATTAAAAATGTTCAACAAGCAATATTATGCAACACGAAAGTAACGACAATAAATAAGAAATTTTACAATATCAAGCCCTGGATTACTCCTGGTCTTATACGTTGTATACGACACAGAGATCGACTCCATCAGCGAACAAGACGGTACCCTGACAACCTAATACTTTTAACTACGTATAAAAGATACAAAAATTTCTGTAACAACCTACTCAAAAAGTTAAAAATTAATTATGACAGAGATGTTTTACAAAGGGCAGGTAATAATAGTAATCAAATTTGGCGACATGTTAAAAGCATAACCTACTCCTCGAAAAATCATCAATCAAATTCGAGTTTACTGCATATTAACTCATCACCACTAAATTCAGCTAACCATGTAAATAACTATTTTATAAATGTGGGCAAAAATCTTGCCGAGCGTATTCAAAATCAAAATAATAGCCTTGGATGTACGCAACCCCCCCAATTTGACCGCAACTTGAGTCTCAAATCTTTCGTTATGCTAGACACTGACGAACACGAGGTAGCTCGAATTATTTCTGACCTGAAGGATAGCTGCGCCACTGGCTCGGACAATATTAGCAATAAAATCCTTAAACTTTTTAAACATATTTTAGTACCTCCTCTAACATATATTTTTCGACTTTGCCTTTCTGGAGGGATTTTTCCTCAATGCCTAAAAAAGGCAGTGGTTATTCCTATCTATAAATCCGGAAATAAAGAACTTGTATCCAATTACAGACCGATCTCCCTACTTCCCTCAATATCGAAAATACTCGAAAAAATTATAAATATTAGATTAATTAATTACCTAGAAAACAACCAGTTTCTATCCCCTACACAATATGGTTTTAGAGCTAAATTGTCTACAGCCGACGCGACTCACACTTTGACTGATTATATTTCACAAGAGCTCAGCAAAGGGAACCAAGTCCTGGGCATCTTCCTGGACCTTGCTAAAGCTTTTGACACAATTTCTGTTCCCATTCTGCTAAACAAGTTGGAGTCGCTGGGCATAAGAGGGAAACAACTAAAACTTTTGGCAGACTATTTAAATGATAGATACCAATGTATCAAAATAGATAACATTACTAGTGAAGATCAAAAATGTTCGGGTTTTGGTATTCCTCAGGGCAGTATTTTAGGCCCTACTTTATTCCTTATTTACATAAATGACCTTTGCAATATGAATATCGATCATGGTAAGATAATATCCTATGCTGATGACACAGCTATTATATTTACGGCCAAAACCAAGAACGACCTATTTGAAAACGCTCAGCAAGGTTTTAATTTCATAAATAATTGGCTTAGTCATAATGTGCTAACATTAAACGCTGATAAGACAAAATATATCCGCTTTTCTATGCGACAGTCATACCACAGCGACGATGACCCACATTTATTTGCACACTATTGTAATAACACATTAGAAAATACGTGTAACTGTCCTATTATACTTAGCACTAGCAACATAAAATATCTCGGCATTAATATAGATAACACACTGTCATTCAAGAAACACATAGAAATTTTAGTGACTAGAGTGCGAAAACTTATATATGTCTTTAAAAAACTGCGTTCTATTGCCGATTCGAAAATAAATTATACAAGTATATAAGGCCCTGTGTCAGTCCATCATTCAGTATTGCATCACTTCATGGGGAGGAGCACTAAAAACTGTTATGTTGCCACTTGAAAGAGCACAGAGAGCCGTTCTAAAAGTAGCCACTTTTCGACATTTCCTATTTCCCACCTTCCTCCTGTATAAATGCTGTAAGGTATTGACTGTCCGTCAGCTTTTTATAGTAAATATAATTTTAAAACAACACGAGCTACTTACTTTTAATACTGACTTAACTAATAAGAGACGAAAAGATATAGTCTGCACATCTGATTCCACCTCAAGATATATGTTCTCAAACCGATTTTTTAATTTCATAGGCCCTTTTTTGTATAATAGATTAAATCGAATTGTAAATATATACCACCTAAATTATTTTAATTGTAAACAAGCTGTAAGTTCCGAATTACAAGATATGTCATACGAACAGACGGAGGACTTATTACTTGTACTAAAATAAATAAGACCAATTGTTGTATCATCTCTTATAATTACCTATTTTTTGTAAATGTAATTTTTTTTTTTTAGTCTATGTTTTCTAGTTTAACAGTTCTTGTTTTTAGTTATTAAGTATAGTTTTAGTTTCGGAAAGTATTTATTAAAATACTTTTTACTTTCTAGCCTGAAACACAGGTTTCAACCTAGTTCAGGCCAATACTTAACTGTGCTAATTGTTATTATACCTTTATATAAGTTTATTGTACTTTTACTTTCATGAATAAATTATTATTATTATTATTATTATATTATTATTATATGGTTAAAATTTAAAACAACCGCTGCTACCAACCCACTTGCGGTTACTCTTCAAGACGCTACATATATTTGTAGCATTTTTTCTTTGCTACGAGTACTCGTAGCAAGCCACGGATATACATTGGCAGTACATACTATTCTCCATAAACTGATATTATTTCATAATTGTAGTAGTACTATTACAACTATTACTTAATAGTTTGTATCAATATGTACCCTACCATGTACATTTAAAAATAGGTATCGTATTATTTCTTAGAAAAATTAGCATAAAACTGACCAACCGACGAGTATTATGGCATGAGCATGAGTATCATTATGATTTATTATCAAACAACATATGGCATTCTCTCTATGTAAACTTTGGTCTTTAGCCAAATTTTAATATTATATTGGAATTAGATTCCAACTCGGTAAATACATTTAGACGCTCGTAAAAACATATTCATCATCTTTATGAAGGCTATCCTAAGTACTTTCAATCTGTTTTAATAATTTGCCAACTTATTTTGTACGATTAATTACTTGTCGAGAAAAAAATCTTGGACTATTTACATTCTATAAAAATTGTTCAACTAAATGACAAATTGAGAGATGAGACTTCAATTTATTTATCCGCTAGATTTTTTTCACAAAACGGTTCTTAAATAATCTTTCTAAATCTTTTGATGAATCACTATTTATTTTAGAGAAACCCCTCTGGGGTATAGGTACGATAAATTTCTAATAAAACCAACTAAAAGTGAGTCAGAGCACAATAAACGGAAGGCAGTATTTTCTAAATGTTGAATGAAACGCGGCGGATATATCCTAAGGACAGTTGGCCACTCGCAATTCTCTAAATGCTTCCACGGTTTACAGTCTCGCTGAAGCCACCCACTATTGTTTGCGTCTAACACAACTTTATCCCAGTTATTAATTCTGTGAAATTAAAAGCTTTCAAGAGCTGCGAGGAATGTGGGCAAGAGCGGTATCTTCTCGAACGATTATCAACTCTTTTGTAACCGTTGCGACGAAGCGGGCCGTAGGTATCGCGTATTATATTTCTATGTACACGTAATTACAGGACAATCAGCCAAATGATTACCATTATAAATTCCGTGTACTCAGCAAGAAAAAGATCCTTTTAATGCGTGCTTAAATCATTTTTATTAACTTGAAAAGGTTGGATTTATGTGGTAGGCTTGGTGCTTATAATTTGCGAGGCCTCTCAGAATTAGGCTCGTTGTATCGTCGTGTTATGGCCCCCGCGGATTGTTACAAAAGTCAAGAATATCACAGCTCGCTGAATCCTGAGATACAGCACCCCTACGTGCAGTAATGTTGCCCATTTATTACACTTTAATGTTTTCTTTCACGGTACATTACACATACAATTAGAACACGGTGCTTCATAATTTTTACTTCTTTGTTATCGTAACACAAGTTCTCATTATAACAATTGAAATAAATAAGTGCATTAAAAATTCTGTAACTTTTATTATTTATTCAATTTATAGAAATAACTACATGAAATAATAAAATAAAAAATAAAAATAAAAATAAAAATCATTTATTTCAGACAAATAAGTCCATAAACATAGCACAGTAGGTTAGTAACAAGATTTTTGCTTATATCTAATGTTAGTAAATTTAATCATATTTTAATTTTATTTTAATTTTAAGGAAGTAGAAAGAAGTAATTCGACACATTTCCGCGCAGCAGGCTCACCGGTCTCGCAACACGTGGAGTTCAGTGAACCTACTGAGCAGAACTGTGTCGGTTCTCTCGCCAATCATCCTCAGGACGCTATTCGGGCTCCCCCGTACTCGCAGCACCACCGAAGCAACTTTTTTACGCATAATTGCGTAGAAGTCATCTACGCTGGCGTCAGTGAACATGCCGGTTGCACTGCAACATCGAGGGAGCCGAAACAGGGCCCTGAACACGTTATTGTATTGGACGCGCAAGGCATTGTAGGCTTTTTGTGTAAAGTTTGCCCACAGGCCGCTCGTGTAGAAAGTCTGGCAGAATGCCTTAAACATTGTTACCTTAACAGGTGCAGTACAACGAGCGAACCTGTGTGCCAACATATTACCACGCACCGACAATGCCCTGCGCTCCCGCTCAATATCCAACTCGTCACTCAGGTTCTCTGTAACAATATGCCCCAAATATTTAAACTGCGAAACACGACTTAGAGGTACACCATTAAGTAGTAAAGGTGGTATGAAGATACTGTTTTTATTTTTTCCCTTAAATAACATGAACTCACTTTTACTTTCGTTGTACCTCAAGCCATGTTCCACAGCATAAGCCTCACACACCTGTAACAGCTGTCTGAGACCCCCAATTGAGGGGCTCAGCAGCACCATATCATCAGCATAACTTAAATTATTGACACAAACATCATCAATATGACATCCAACATGCATGCTGCTGAGCTCCTCAATCAGATGGTTTACATATATATTAAAGAGCCTTGGCGAAGTCAGCCCACCCTGCCTGACGCCACACTCCAGAGAATATTCATCTGAGTATACAATGCCCCACCTTACTATATTAAGTTGCTCACTGTACCAGTAGGCAAGGATACTCACAAGATCGGCAGGGACACCTGCAGTTCTTAATTTTGTCCAAAGCTTATTATATGAAACCAGATCAAAAGCTTTGGACAAATCCAAGAAGCATGCATATACTGGAGTTTGCCTTTTAACATAATAATCAACAGTGTGTTTCAAAGACAGTATGGCACTTTCAGTTGACAACCCCTGCCTGAAACCAAACTGTGTATCCTGCAATGTTACAAAATTATCAAGTTTCTTATCTAATAACCCGTCAAACACTTTTGCGATTATAGTAGCTAAAGAAATTGGCCTATAGTTACTTCTAACAGAGATGTCAGCAGTGACATTTTTCACTATTGGCACAACCACGGTTCTCATAAGATTAGATGGTAAATATGAGTGCCGCATACAGAAAGTGTAAAACATAGCTAACACCCTATACAGGTGTACTCCCCCACGCTGCAAGTGCTCGACACTTAGTCCCTCATGACCTGGTGACTTCCCTCTTTTCATATTCTTAACAATGTCAGCCACATCTTTACTTGAAAATCCAATAGGGTTATCAACTGGATAATGTTCAGTATCAGACACTGACAGCAAGGAAGAACTCACCTGAAAATGATCCTTAAATGAATTAGCTATCATTTTAGCATCACTGATGCCTTCAACGCACACGGGCAGACTACCCTTACCATTTAAACGCTTAGTGCCTTTCCAGAACTTATTGAATTTCTTAGCAGAATGTTGTGAGGCAAGTATATCCATTTTTATCTGTTCCTGGTTGTTTTGACAGTACTTTAAGCGTGACTTGAAAACTCGTCGACTTTCACACATTTTTTCATACAGATATCCACTAATTGGTTTACCACCTAACACATACAATTGATGGTCCAGTCTAGCCTGCCCGTGGGCGTCTCGGACATGCTTATTCCAACCATGGACACACTTAACATTAGTCGGCTTCCCAGGTACGAGACTGCAACTGTCTGCTGACGCCTGACTTAATATATTAACAATATTATTATATAAGTTATCAATAACAGATCTATGCTCGATGTTTTGACACATACCATCGGCACATTCATGAAATTCATCTGGAAACATAATTTTTCTAAACTTATTATTACATATTTCATGATATTTCTGAATTTCTTTTAATTCTCTTACCCCCCATACAATATTATTATGTAAGTTATTGTGAACTTCTACTTTAGCTTTAATTACTTCTAAATTACAAGTCACCTGTAAAGGAAAATGATCTGACCAATATACATCATTGAGAACCATAATATCCACCACAGACTGCCAAGCTGACTTGGTTACCACGCAGTGGTCCAGCCATCGCTTACAACCATAAACTTCACTTTGAAAAGTATAAGTTTCAGATGACATACCTAATTTGATTAGATCGGCACATATCCAGTCATTTTCCTCACAAAAATCAAGAAGTTCACTACAAAACGGAGCAGTAGGATGCGCGTTAAAATCTCCTAACATAAATACTACTTCGATACTATTGTCTTGTATAATTGCATTCAACTCACCCAAACACTGAGTAAATTCTGGCAAGTTCAGGGTTTGGTCTGTCGGCATATACACACACATAACTAACATTTCACGTCCAGCTCCAGTCATTACTTTAATCGCAGCAATACGCTCACTTGTGCACTTCACCACCGAAACATTGCGAAACGCACTTTTCCGCCACAGTATCGCCACCCCACCGTGAGGTCTGCCTCGCAGCACTCCAGCAGTCAGGTCCACCGCCGACTTCCCCGTGTAGCCGAAGTTGTCGTCGATATCGCCCAACACTTGTGTATCGTACGGTAGTAGCCAAGTTTCTTGGAGGGCTATCACGTCCGCCGATTTACATAAAGTTCTCACACATTCAATACTTCTTTTAATATTTTTGCAGTTATAACTTATTAAAGTACTACTCATTTAATTGTATGTCATCTTTATCCGAATTCCGTGGTCTAAATCGTATAAATTTCCTAAATGTTATCCCATCAGGCCACAAGTTATCGTTTAGAAAGGTATCAATTTTATTCATTGAGACGAATATCTTGAATGAGTTGTACGGCCTTTCCTTCTTCATTGTTACTTTTTCTAAGGTGACGTTATCCTGAGTCTTATTATATATATATTCACTAATATCGGACTCCAATGTATCCTTGTTTACATTTGAGATAAACAAAGGAATCTTTGTCTCCGCCGCTTTGAACTTTGTTTCAACGCCGGTCAATGCCTTTCCCGGTTTTCCAATAAATCGATTCTTATATCGTGCACGTTGTATCACCGTCCACCCATCTGTTGGCTTGTTTTGCTTCCATTCACCTGGCGATTTAACTATTTCCGCCATTGTTGGTTTTGACGTACACGGCACCGGCGCTTGTTTACATAATAATAATAATAATAGCCTTTATTTCAGACAATCATACATAATACTTAACACTAATTACACTTTTTATTTAATTTAATTTATATATATATATATTTTTTTTTTTTTTTTTTTAGCGTTTAAATATACGCTTAACCTATGCAACGATAACCTTGTCTGTATGCCACTTATTGGCAAAGGCCTCCTTCAACTTTCTCCATTCCTCTCTATCACTAGCTAGTCTGGTCCATGTGTTTCCTGCAATGGCTTTAATGTCATCTACCCATCTTCTAAGGGGTCTACCTCTTTGCCTTTTCTTATGACTTGTGAACCAGTTCATTATCACTTTTGACCATTTGTCCTTCCCTCTAATTGTATGTCCTGACCACTTCCATTTTAGTTTCAATATTGTTTTTGTAACATCTTTTGTTTTTGTGTTTCTTTATAGTTTCAGTCCTTAATCTATCCGACAGTCTCTTCCCGGTCATACTCCTTCCCATGGCATTTTGGCAAGTTTCTAGCTTTTTAATGTGTGCTTTATTGAGTGCCCATGTCTGGCAACCATAAGTGAGTATAGGCAGTATGCTTGTATCAAAAAGTTTACGCTTGATGGTGATGTTAATATGTTTATTTTTCATTATTTCTTTTAGGCTCCAATACTGCTTCCAAGCATTTCCAATCCGCCTATCTATTTCTTTTGAAGTTAGATCTGTAGGTGAGATAATTTGGCCTAGATAGATGTACTCATTGACATATTCTATTTCGTTTCCATCAATCTGAATAGGTTCTTGCCTGCCATTGGTCATAGCCTTGGTTTTTAATGTATTCATGAGTAATCCCACTTTTGCACTTTCCTTAACTAGGTCATTCAGCATTGCCTGTAGTCCCTCACTCGATGGCGAAAGGATTATCAAATCATCCGCAAATCTCAAATGTGAAAGGTTTTCACCGTTGATGGACAGCCCACAATTCTCCCAGTCTAACTGACGAAAGACTTCTTCTAAAACGGCTGTGAAGAGTTTCGGTGATAACGGATCGCCCTGGCGTACCCCTCTTTCTAATTCGATCACTTCCCCTTCCTTCTCGAGTTTTATTTTAGCCTTGCTGTTATCATAGATGTTTTTTAATACTCTTATGTACTTATTTTCTATACCTTGGCTTTTGAGTGCCTGCCATATTTTATCATGCTCTATCGTGTCGAAGGCTTTACTGTAGTCCACAAAGCAGCAATAGAATATTATGTTGTATTCTTTGCCTTTCTCGAACAGTTGTTTAATGACATGTAGATGATCTAACGTTGAGTAACCACTCCTGAAGCCCGCCTGCTCTCTTGGTTGATTTTCATCCAGCGTTTTAGTTAGTCTGTGGAGTAGAACTTTAGCGAAGATTTTGTAGATATTTGATGTTAGACTTATAGGTCTATAGTTATTTATGTTGTTTTTATCTCCTTTTTTGTGTAGAAGTACTATAGATGATGTCGTCCATTGGTTAGGTATTATTTCGGTTTGTAAAACTTCATTAAAAAGATGTTCAAGGATTGGTATCAGATGGTTTCTATTTAGAATTAGGAACTCGTTACTTATGCCATCCGATCCTGGAGCCTTTTCTGCTTTTTGAGTTTTCAGAGCCTTATCTATTTCTTCATATATTATGTCTGGTATTTCACTTTCTCCCGTTAAAAGTGTTGTTTGCGTAGTGTTTTCCCTAGAATATAATTCTTTAAAAAATTGTGTGGCTATTGATAACATTTCTGGGCGACGGTTTTCGCACTTATGATTTTTATTTAATAGATTTGGTATCCAATTTCGCTTATCAAGTAATAGTTTAGCTGCTTTTTTGGTGCCGCCAGTTCTTTGTATACATTTTTCCAGTTGTTCCAATCTGTATCTCTGATGGTCTTTTCTCATGTGTGTTCTAATTTTCTTACTTGTGTCAGCTATATCATTTCTTGTAGTTTTTGTCTTTTCAGGGATAGATATAAGGTCAGCTCTTTTTCTTATCAGTTCTTTAGTTTCGTCTGTCATCCATTTAAGCCTGTCGTTTCTGTTCGCTAGTATACCTTTTTTATTAGTATAAAGTAGTTCTTGAAATTTGTTATATTTACTTTGTATATCTAAATTCTTTGTTTTTGCAATGAAATCATCTAACTTTTCTTTTAATGGTTCAATACTTTCTAATTTTATGTTATTGATTTGCTTTACTTTAAAGGGTCTGTTTTTCTTTTGGGTGTTCATTTGTAGTTTTGCTCTTACCATTCTGTGGTTGCTGTTGAAGTTTATATTATTTAGGGATCTACAATCTTGGAAGTCTTTACTTTTGTTGGTTAATATGTAATCTATCTCGTTTCTGTGGTTGCCATCTGGAGATACCCATGTCCATCTGTCATTTATACGTTTTCTATAAAGAGTGTTTAATATTTTTAGGTTGTTTTCGTATGCCAGTTGTACAAGTTTTTCCCCATTTCTTGATCTTTTACCCGAACAATAAGGGCCCATTATTATTTGTTCTCCGTCTCCTCTCTCCCCTGTTCTCGCATTGAAATCACCCATTACTACTAGGTTGTTGTGTGAGTGTCTATTTATTGCATCTTGTAACATGGAGTAGAAGGTATCTATTTCTGTTCTGCTGGATTGTTCAGTTGGAGAGTAGACTTGAACAATTGACCATATTTCGTTTTTCGGAGGTAGTTTTATATTGAGTATAATAATGCGCTCTGTGATGCCAATGAATTCGTTAATAAATCGTTTAAACTCCTTCTTTATTAAAAAACCTGTTCCAAATAAGCCAGGCGTTTCTCCTTTATAATAAAATATATAGTTCCCGTGGTCTTCTATACACTCTCCAAGACGACGGACTTCACTCAGGCCCAGTATTGACCAATTAACATCTTCTAAAGCTAACATTAGTTCTGTTAAGCTCTCATTGGTTCTTAAAGATAACGTATTGTATGTGGCGATGTGCATTATATCTTCTATTTGGCGAGTACTTTTAGACGAAAAAAGAAGATTGCTTTGTTGCAGATTAGTTGAAGGGTGGTAGTCTTCTTCCCCCACGGTGACTAGCCGGGTTGGGGTGCCTTTATTTAAAGTTTGTTTTGTTGATGTTGTATTGTTTTGGTTCCGGATATCGTTGCAGTTTACAAGTTTTTTGGGGTTTCCGATAATGATGCTGATCTTCCTCGCTCCACGTAGTTGAGAATGTTAGGTCGTATAATACCTTTGTTTGTTGTTTTGGTTGCCGAGTTAATTTGTGTCTTGAAAGAGGTAGTTGTAACCTTCTTTAGACTTGAAGAATTTGGCGAGCCTGATTCTTCTCGTTTTCTCTTTTCTGTGTTATTATCTCTGCTTTTCTTCACTACTAATTTATCGTATTTAAGGAATGCTATGTTTCCTTTCTCCTTTTCTTCCGCAACCTTCAATTGCAGCTGCTTACGTTTTTCTAGCACTTCTTTAGAAAAATCTTCTTTAACATATATTCCTTGAGGAAGCTCTGATTTGTTTTTCAGTATCAAGTGTTTTTTCCACTGTGTGGTAATGGTGACTACGACTGGGCGGATTTTGTTGGGGGCCTGCTTCCCAATTCTATATAATTTATTGATTTCGGTACACTCAAAGTGAGTCCCGGATTCTATTATGACGTCCTTAATGCAGTCTACGAGTTCACATTCGGTTCGTCGTATTTCTTCGATTCCAAAAAAGACTAAATTATTCTTCCTTTTTTCATCTTTTAAGAACTTCACTTCTTTTTCTAGTTCAGATATTTTTGTTTTAATAATATTATTATCCTCCATAATTGTTTTCATTTTTTCATCAAGCGCCTCCATTACGTTTTTCGTCACAGAAGTTGTTATAACACGAGTTTGGTTGGTGAGTTTCTCATCTAGTATTGATATTAGTTTTTCCATATCTTTTCCTTCCATTATGGGGAGAATATACTATCAGATATGTCAACCCTGGATTTTATTTGGCAACACTGGATTTTATTTGGTAACCCTTGGTTTTAGGTAGCTACTTTGATTTTTGTTGGCCACACTGGATTTTAATGGGCAACACAGAAGTTGGTTGTCAACAACACTTGTTTACAAATTGTTGGTGATCTATTGCTAACTTCACTTCAATGATCTTGCACTTTTAGGTTATGTTGCCAAATTTTGCTGTACAATTTTTCACTTGTTATTTGTTTTCACTGTGTTTTGTTCTAGATTTCACTTCTTTTTGTATTGTTCGGCAATTTTGGTTAGAATGCCAGTTAAATACACTTGTTTTGCACCAAAATTAAATTAATTTTCGCGGAGATCGTTGACGTACGTCTAATCACTTCGACGACCGGAACCGGAAAAATTGCTTAAAAAAAAAGCTTGTTTACATGCACTAGTATAATTACTGTTACTGTCAGATGGGGATAAAACTTTGTTCCCGCGCTCGAGTGATGGTGACATATTATGCGTTTGCACCGCCGCTGTAGTAGTTGCCGGCTGAACCACAGGTGTTCTCGGTGCGAGGGAGACAGACCTATTCACACATGCGCGATAGCAAGACGGAGGCGACGGCTCAAGCGCGTTCCGTCCCGACACGGATTTTATCATGTTGTCGGTATTTGAAAAATCATGCGATAGACCTACCGGCCCACTATCCGAAAAATATCCACCTCTTTTTTCCGTGTTAATATTTGGGTAATTTACCAATGAAGTCAGCTTGAGATTGTCCAGATCAATACGTACTGTTTCTACCATTTCTACGGTTGTAATACGTCTGTAATAATTTGTTATTTATAAAAACACATGAAATGTCCATAAATTTCTAGTGAGTCGACAGTTTATAAAAAATATTGTTAAGTATAAATCGGTGTGGTATAAAAACGACATTTCTAAGACGTATCGCTGTTTCAAAGTGGCACAGACTGCTGAAGATGACTTGCAAGTTTTGTGATCGCGATTAGGTTTTAGATCGATTGAAGCAATATTGGACTTCTGAACAAAACTGTTGGATAAAAACTGTGTGAACGTATATCCAGTTTCATTTTATAAGTTTGTTTTATTATTTACACCCTCTGAGATATTGATATTCAAATATATTTTTCTAGGAAAAATCAAAATTAAATCATTTATTGCAATTAAGTTTACATACATTATGCTATAATTAAGGATACTTTACAAACTTAGCGCCTTTTTCAAGCATTGCAATATACAGAGAGCTGAACTTAAAATTAATTTTTTACACACCTTGCTTAAAATTTATGTTACTTTATTAATACTCAGGTGTATGAGTTTTTTATTTATTTATGGATAATTCTTGTTAACTAACATATTTTTGTGTTTAACCTTCTCGAAGTGAACACTGCATTCTATATAAAAATCCATGAAAGGTTGTAAATCCTTAAAAGGTTGTATGCATCATAATCACGAATTTAGGTATTTAGTGTGTTATTTATTAAATAATTTACAATCCCTACTAATATATAAATGTGAATGTAAGTTTGTTTGTTACGCTTTCACGCGAAAACTACTCAACCGATCATCATGAAACTTTGTACACATATTCTAGGAGGTATTAGAAGTAACATAGGATTATAAAAAAAGGGGGAAAATTTACGCAGACGAAGTTGCGCGGGACAGCTAGTATTATATAAAAGGAAGCTTTGTGTAGTTAGACAAATACCAACGAAGTAATTTTATAAATGTACATGCTTGTATGTTTACATGTTTGTTACTGAACTAAATCCAGATTCCAGTTTAAAAATAAAGTTATATTAAACAAACAGACAGTCAAAAATATTTCACAAATCGTAAAAGCAAATGAGTCCATGTACATAACCAATCTATAAGTTTCAGCGAACGTTGGCTGAGGGGTATCGAGTACCACGGCATGCACAGTAAATAAGAACGTTATTACTCGCCGCAATGTTTCAACTGTTAATCCCAGTTAGCTACATGCAGAAGCGGCCATTTTTGTTTCACCAAATAAACCACTCGCTCTAAGCCTTTTATGATGGAAAAATGTTGTTGCAAAAAGGAAAATTGCTAAGTGTCCGGTATAAATGGTATTTCTGAATGGTCGTTTGGGGTCAACTGTGTGATTATTGTTGAGTTCCTGATACATCGGTTGTTTAGAACAAAATGTAAATTAAATGTTTGGCGGAATCTGTTGTGGTCGCCAAGGGAGTCATTAGGCAAAGGACGACGTGAAATCTACCAACCACCACCATAACGCCAGTCATTTTAGTGATTAGTGTTTATATTTCTGGTATAAATGAAAGCCATTTGTGTCGACTGTCTATTCTTTATGTTTTTGGCGATTATATTTATCTGATCAATTATATACCTACACCTAGGTTATCTATAGATACAATGGTTAAATTGAATTTCACAAATATTAAAATAATATTGTTAAAATGTTTAAGGCTGTAACGTCACTGATCCCCTGAACGTGATATTTTGACATATCAACATGGTTTCAAGTTACAAAAGTATTATTTCATTGTTTATTGTTTCATTTACACAGAAACCAAATGACAATACTCGTATTTGTTATATTGGCGAGTATGATATCGATAAAAGGGGTTCTTTCGATATCAGAAGCGAAGGGTTGATTTTTTTTCTGAGGTAACCCGATACAAAAACATCTTGCTGGACATGTTTGCCTTGTACCTACCTATAAATACTTAGTAACTTCAATCCAAAGGGAAACCGAAATATGACGTTCTACGAACCCTCCGCCACTTATATATATATATATATATATATATATATATATATATATATATATATTAAGAGTAACATAAAGTAAACATTAACAGTACAAGGAGCATAAATATCGAAGTCACATGATACGAAGGTTCAAACCATTACCTATAAGGAAATTTCCTTAATATCTAATTTTTGGTGTTGCTAACGGCCAAAGTTTCCCGCTTTATGGTCAATAAATAACCCATCATTTACTTTTATACGTATAATATACAAACTGACTCCAAAAGACTACTTTGTAATGAACTATGAATGAAACTCGTCTTGGCCCAAGGGTAAGCGATTTATTTTATGATCCGTCACTAATAGACAAGTTTAGTTTTAGTTCCAATAACTAGTTACCAAAACTTCGGCTAGACGGTTACATATATATTACCTATTTGTTATAGTACACGAAATGCCTTCTATCATACACAAATCGCTTTTCACTAATGAAAAAGCTTCATTATTCTTCCAATTTCATAGAGATTTTCATGCTAAGCTCCTTTTCTGTTATGCAAATTATGCCGATAACATGAAGGCTTTCGGAAAAAACTGATCGTTTTTTTCGCCTAATACCGTAAATCTAGTTCGAAATTGGTTCAGAAACTCGTTAAATACCTACCGCCATAAATCTGCAAAAATATAAATCTTCCATAATTAAAATACGATACAAAGCAATAAATTCACTGCGTACGATGAAGCCGCCGCAGTGCCGGCGGAGGAACACAACAAGGAGCTTTCGAGCACTTTGTACGATCCATGCTAAAGTTCCTTATCATAAATAATATTTTTTTCCGTCTAAATTTAAGATAATTGAAATGTTTAAAGTTCATCCCCTGCTCTTTGTGGCATTTTTAAACACGTAATATCGGAGGATGTAGATAGAGTGGTATTTTTTTGATGTTGCTAACGGCCAAAGTTTCCATTTACTTTTAGGATTTAGATTCTAAGTCCAATAAATGATCTGTAAGCTCGTTCCAATCCCATGTCCAGACCCTAAGCTTAAGTTTTAGCTAGGTCATTTAGTCTTATTGTTTCAGCAGATCCTCGCACATTTCATCGGGTATTTCATATTATCCCTAGAAGCAACTACAATCATAACTTTATATGCTTCGTTTTTATTTTTTCTTATTTCAGAATAAAATAAATTATATAACTTTCTTCTGAAAACCGTCCAGATATTATAATAAAATCGGCTTAATGCGATTGTAATAATGAATGTGGTAGACAGCGGTTATACCTAGGTGTAATAAAATTAGACTTGGCCGCGTTTTTGTTGGGCTTTCTGAATTATTAATGAAATAGGAACAAGAAAACTTTTACAGTATTTTCTGGCAACGTTAGATCTGCTTCATTTAGACGTCGCCTGAATGTTTCAAAATCTTGTTATCTTAATACTGGTATCACGTCGAACAAACTTTCTGGGTAAGATAAAATAAAAAAATACACGCCGCCGGATAAAGTCTTCCGCGTAATCCAAGTTCGTGACACGCGGTCATAAAATCTACATCTCTCGTGTATCGCAAACGTATTTACACTGTATTTTTTCCCAATTCCTCTCATGAATGTAACAACAGTCTCATGAATTTTATTGCGCGCCGTGGTCGAGAACGGACTATTGTACCAAGAATTGCGGTCTCTACTACTCATAATTGAATTACAAATCATAGTGTTCTGGGTGTGGGAGGCCGGGTCGGCTCGGCGGTCGCCCCGTGCGGTTACCGAACAGTGGTGGTCCGTCATTCGGCGATCGAGTCCAATATTCGAACCTATATACCGCCGCAACTTTGATATTGCACGCTCCATTCGTGCCAATCCGCAGCCGCAAATTGTGAACGTGCCTGTCCCTCGGCTAATATACCTACGAAATTCAGTTGGAAAAATCCGAAAAGTTATACACGGACCAAACAAGCGTGTTGCCAGAATAACAATCGTTCCTATAGTTATGTATGTAGATCGTGTTCGTTACAATCATTCAATAGTCGCGTACTTCATAAATATTACTTGATTACAATTTAACCTGCTTTTATATAAAAAATAGTCACAATATAATAGTTGTTTTTTTTTATAAATAATGATTGTCCCTAAAGTTGGTTGTCATATGAAATCATTGATGATATATCGTCATTCGCGTTGTTTAACGTTCAATCAATAACGTTAGTTCCAATTGTATCGCATGTCATGTCGCTACAATCGCCATTCACTATTGCTTAGCAATCAATCAATAACGTGACTTTTTTAGACACTTTTTCGTACGTGCACCCGTCTCGATTTATAAGACATCACATCAAAATTAGTCACAATACCAATATCGTGTGAATTCACATCTTTCCTTAGGAGTGAAAAAAAATACAAAAGTTCTCAAGTGATGGACTGTAGTGTTACCCTGTGTCATGCTGACTCAGATAAAATCGTCTAGGTATATAATCTACATGTCATTTAAACACCGCAGTGTTTAAACGACACTTAAAGGTAAGTGAAATATTAAGAGTATGACACGGAAATATAACTTTGAATTTTGAATACTATTTTCTCACTGACAATGTCCAACATCGTGTGTATTTGTTCGCAAATAAACTAATTAGATCTAAAGTAGGTATAATTTATCAAATCGTAGGTCATTCGCCTCTACCAACTGTCACGAAATATTTGGTTAATGATGGCTTTGACGGCCCTCCATCCCGGCCGTTCAAATACTCTCCAAACGAAATGATTGCTAAATTGGCCCCAAAACTACAGGCTGTTGTATTCTCTCACAGTGAGTCTGTCTGAGTTTTGGTCGTATATTTCATTTTCTGTTCCTATTGATGCTGATTACACTGCAATTCGTATATTCAGTGATAACTATGGCGCAAGCAGATGTATACCTACCAAATAAGTAGATTGCCATCGTTTTAAAAGTGTAAACGTAGGTATTAATTAATTATAATATCTTAGGACAACTCACACAACGCCATCTGATCCCAAACTAAGCAGAGCTTGTGCTATGGCAACCAGACAACTGATAAACATACTTATATATTTCTAAATACATACAAATCTTTAGCATAGATAAATAACACCCAGACACAGAATAAGCCATCGTGGCCATCACACAAAGTTTTATCCTGGGTGGGGATCGAACCCACAACCTCCGGCTTAGCAGTCAGGGTCACTAACCACTAGGCCAACAGGCCAGTCAAAAATCTGTAAAAAGGAAGTTTTAATTTAGATACTTTATATGAATTGTTAATTAATTAAATTTCATAAAGATAATTCTTAATGATTTATGTACTTTAGTAGGTATAGTAGTTATAGTAAAAGATGTACTTAGTTGCTTATTCTTCATCATGTTCTAACAGTGTATTTATATCAAATTTGCAAAGTATATATTTTACTGTAGCTATAGTACAAAACGATATTTCTTGAAACATTATGCGGCAGACTCGATAACATTGACAAAATTTATATGATACTAAACTTTTCATACTCTTTTATATTGCCGTGAGATTATACTCGTAGTGATGTTAAGCTTTGATGTTTTAAAAAGTCCTCTGCTTTGAATGCATTTTTTTGTATGTAGGTTTTATTCGGATTGAATTCCACATAGTAGTAGTGACATGCCGACATTTATTAGGTACCTAGTTACATTGAAAGGCCTTTAAACTGGTAACGTATACCTACAATGGTGGATCCAGGCAGGGGGTTGTTGACAGGCTCAACTGCGTCTCAACGAGGTATCTGAGTCCTCCCGTGTATTTAAACTAGTATTATAAATATGAAAGTAGCTCTGTCTATCCGTCTGTCTATTATGCGTTCACGCTAAAACCGATTTACATATATGGAATATGGTATGGGGGAAGGACATAGGAAAGTTAAATTTATATTTTTTGGTGATAACCGACATTCAAGTAGGCCGAGCCGATAATACTTTAGTAACAGCATTTTAACCAGCGAATGGTTTGCCTTCTCCTACTACATTTAAAATGGAACAAAAGTGAAACATTCGCAAGTAAAAAAACATTATTATTATTATTTTGACAAAATTTACCCTCAGGAGGTCAAGTCCCACTAAACGAAATCCTGAATTGATCAACGCGGTTGAGCTTCCCAAATCAAAATCCTGAATCCGTCACATCAACACAACAAAAATAAAAATTGTTAAAGTTGTTGATTAAAAATTGTTATAGTAGCGAGAAACCGAGGATAGAAGAAAGTGGCGTGCAATTGGAGAGACCTATGTCCATCAGTGGACTGCGATAGGCTGATGATGATGAAGAGTAGCATGGTAACTGCGGTCCTAGGTAACCTAGTCCTTGCCAAATTACCTATACCCATCAGCCTTAGACTTCGCACTATCTGACCCTGAGTTTTAAGGTTTCAATAGGTATTTAAACGTACAGTTTCACGCGTAGGTACAGTTACTCTACAACTAGACGTGTAATTAAGAGCCGCGAGATACCTGTTATTACAAAAAGTAAAGTCGAAACTCCAAACACAATAAAGTTGGACAGTGAGGTGGTGGCGGACAGCACTCGGCAGCCGGCGACTGCCCGCTTCGTTCGCTTTCCGCTCAATAAACGTTTGCTACCCACGGAACCACAAATTAGGTAGATACAGATGGCTTCTTACAAGTAGCGAAAATAGGCTTACGCTCACATAGATATACACGAACCTATACAGATCTCGGTCGAATCGTTAACCGAGACTGCGCAAAAAGAATTCCGTACGAGCGCTTCTAAATGTGCGTGGATTTCTAGTTGAACTGAGAGCCGGCTCTCTGTACGTATGTTTGCTGTGGTGGAAGTTTCGCAAACCGAACGGCCTGACGTACCTACAATAACAACTTTCATCACAACTTTTTGGCAGAGCTTCATTCGACTTTACGTCACCTCGCCTAGGATTTGTTCGGTTTGAGTTTCAGATTAATTGGCGTGAAGACAAATACGCATTGTTAACTTTCTATGTTTTGAACGTGATTGAATCGTAACAAATGAAATATTTGAATGTATCTACTTTTTTATCGTTTTGGGAGGACATGGAGAAGGGGCTTGACTCCGCTGATCAATCCAGGATTTCGGTTAGGGGGGACTTGATGATGATCGCGCAGAATCAGAATCGTTTACTTGTAAACATAGGTTAGTATGGTGTTACAAACAGGAAGGTCATAGTGATTGTTTCACTATGTTTTGCCATAAGGCATACAAAATATCGCATATCTTAGCGCATATCTTTTTATAGAGTTGTCCGGTTTCAATATTGTCATAGAGAGTTCACTTTATAAATAATGCAATGTGTGCAAGATTGCGCAGTGTAAAACACAGGAAACAGTCCTTGGCGGTTATTTTCAGTTCAGACAGTGTCCTACCGTTTTTTAACTGAACTGGCACAAAAAATTACGTAAATAAAAACATTTCCTGAAAGTTTGGCACCTCTATTGCAGGTATTTTGTAAACGTCATTTGGATAAAATATAAACAATGATGCGCACTCTTGACCTACCAGGAGGCTTAGACAAATACCACACGATACTTTTTCCGCACACGCTAACGCGGGAAAATGTATGCATTTGACATATAGTTGACAATACGTCACGTGACTGCTGCTGAATTGGTGGCCCAAAAACAACAGTAGCGTGTGCCAAAAAAGAAGCGTGTGGCATTTGTCTAAGCCCCCTGTGCAGACTACGCAGACGCATGCGTGGCATCTGCACAGGTAGGTTTTTTTTATGGAAGGGCTATGATTTTCGCGCGTATCTTGTATGTATGTATGTAATATTCTTTTTTACGTCATATCTCACAAACCACTAGACGGATTTATACAATTTTATTAATACTTCGCTAGATTCGTCTTGACTGCTCAAGTGTTCTTAGATAAGTGACGTTTGTAAAAAAACAAACATGGCGTCTGTGAGATGTCAAAATGTATTAGTGTGAAAAAAAGTTGTGTTGAAAACTGTATTAAAGGATGGGTATTAAATTAAAAGGCTCATGTCGGTAATACTAAAAAAGTTAGTTAGCAACCATCTTCATTCTATTCTTCAAACCATTTCATCAATTTTCAATACTTGGCAAGCTGTGTTAAAAGACAACTCCTCAGAAGTAATAAATAAAAAAACAAATTAAAAAACCCGCCCGCAAGCACTTTACTATGTTCATCGAGATTCATTAACGCCTCCGACTGCATGATATTATAAATTAGGGAAACTTGTTTCCATCTATTTTGTGCAGGCGGGTTTTTTTTAATTTTTATATGTAGTCCTATTATGTAGTTTACTAGGTAAGTTGTAAATAATGTTCATAGTTTATATATAATTAGGTAGTTAGCTTAATGTATATAATAACATTGTAAATTTTCATATTAATAAATTTTAGTTCAATCTTTATTTTATACAATTAATATAATAAAATAGCTCCTAAAATATTATCTTAACACACTTAATTATAACTTTATTTTTTTCTAGGCAGATAACATCCTACTAATCCTACTAATATTATAAAGCCGAATGTTTGTGAGTGTGGATGTGTAGATGTGTAGATGTGTGGATGTTTGTTCCTTTTTCACGCAAAAACTATTGAATGGATTTTAATGAAACTTTACAATAATTTAGCTTATACATCAGAATAATACATAGGCTATAATTTATAAAGATATTGTGTAAATTGTCCAAAATATAACGATAAGTGTCAAGTAAGTAGGGAGAAATTCTACAATCGGCGACATGTTTTGACGTGCGCCGCAAATATCGTTAAAGTTACACATATATAATGTATGAACGATATGTTTATCATAAATAGTCCTACAAAAAAGTCCGCGACAGCATGTCTATCGCTTATGTGGAAGCAATTATCATCAAAATAGTGAACCATAATTACAATAGAATTTGATTATTTATTTCTAATACATATTGATCTATATCAAAATAAATACTTTTATTGCCTCTGATATATATAATAGATAAACTTTGTCTTTTACACTACATTTGGACAAATACTTTAAAAGTTACAACAATGATAAATCGAGTGTACGATACTAAGTATTACTGCGGAGTAGGTATGCGGATTAAATGTGAATGTAAAATCGTAATAAACATTGGTGTGATTATTAATGGCTATACACGTACGTATTTCCAGCTAGAAATAATATATCTCTCAACACATAGCCTACTTTTAACCCGATATTCCCACGGGATGTAGACTTACGCGGGTGAAACCGCGGGGCGCAGCTAGTAAGTAAATAAATAAAGACTAATGTTGATTCTAAACTCCTTCGTTTTTAGGGTTCCGTAGCCAAAATAGCAAAACGGAACCCTTATAGTTTCGCCATGTGCATCCGTCCGTCCGCAGCTTTGCTCAGAGACTGTTATTGCTATAAGGCTATAATTTTGCATTAAGAAAATTAAACAATAAAATCTTGAAAAACATTTTTTTAGGGTAGGTACCTCCCCTATATGTAAAGTGGGGATGTGATTTTTTTCTCACCTACCCCATCGTGTGTGGTATCGTTAGATAGGTTTTTTAAAAACGTTTAGGGGTTGGCAAGCCCATTATTAAATTTAGGGATTCGTTTGTGAAATATTGTGATTTAAAGTGCAAATTTTTGTTAGAGTCAAGTGATCCCCTCCCCTACCAGCTAAATAGTAAGTAAGTAGTAGTATTAATAGTTAAATTAAAAGGAAAACTATCACAGCTAAGAAGGCTTTACAAGTTTACGAGTAACAGCTGATCAAATGACAAGTAACAAATTTTCGTACAAATTCCATTGAAAATTATTAGTAAGTAGTTAAGTATAACGTTGTAAGTATAAAACAAAAACAACAGTAAACCCCCTTCATAAGCGGCATTACTCGGATGGAGGGGGGGGGATGACAAAGGAACCCTACATTGTGCGTGGCCCGACATACACTTTGCCTGTTTTTTTTTTAAAAGAACATTGAAGCGAAATTGCGCAGCTCCCCCTACCGCTAAGTACCCAGTCTCTCAAAACATTTTTTTCTAATTACAATTTAATTTAGGTAGGTATGTTTAGCGCGCAGTGTGCAGTTCCACTATTTACCATTATATTAGTTTTTACTCGCAGTAACAAAACGAAAGTGCAAGAAAACCGTTCTAACGGAGTTATTTTTATGAATAAACGCATTTAATAAAGCTGGAATAAAATGAAATTAAACCAGCTATAACATTTTACATAAAACGATATTAACTCTTTCCCGGGCGTAATAAAAATGTCTTAGAAAGTGCAGGGGAGCGCATTTGCATCAACCAATTATATGGGTGGTAGTATTACGCGGTGGTACTAAGCTGGGAGCTAGATGTAGCTGTAGAAGATGTATTTTGCCATTTTATGACGTGCCGACGCCAGCTTTATTACAGTCACCGATATATCTTTGCTCTATATTCTGAGGACTTGGTTTGTGTACCTTACGGTGTTGGAATACGGGTCCGGGGACTGTTCGTCTAGCTATTTGTAAATAGGACATGTGGAGAAGACGTCATGGTGCGCTCTGTCTGTCTCCTATTTGTTAGCGCAGAGGTGATAACGCGATTTTGACGAGCGATCCCACCTAGCAAGCTTTTCGATCAACTTTGATTTTCTTTAGAACATTTTTAGCTATAAATCTTTATAAACTTGGGTAGATCAAATAGTTCTGTTTTTCTAGTTCTGTTTGTATTTATATGGATGTAAAATATTAACTAATGCATGCAAATGTAGATCACAAGACATATACAAATAAATTAAATGTAGGTAGGTAATAATTTGCTCAGATTTTTAGGAAGAAACGTTTTAAAATCTGTACAAAGTATTCCGAAAGAACATATGATAATAATAATATCTTGGGTCAACTCACACAACGCTATCTGATCCCAAACTTAGCAGAGCTTGTTCTATGTAAAACAGACAACTGATAAACATACTTATATATTTCTAAATACATACATATTATAGATAAATAAATATCAGACACAGAATAAACCATCGTACTCATCACACAAAGTTTTATCCTGGGTGGGGATCGAACCCACGAACTCCGGCTTAGCAGTTAAGGTCACTAACCACTAGACCAATAGGCCATATATAGTTTTGAAAATACACACATCAAAAGTGTCTAGGGATCAACATATATTTTTGCAATAACTTTTCTCCTGATTGATTTTTTTGTTTTATTTCTTTAAGGATTCATCAAATAAAGTGTTTTCGTTTGTCACAGTAACGATAAACCAAGTCACCTTTGCATTAATAAAGAAATTTGCCATTTTCCTAATAAAGGGATTTTTGACATTTGAACCACTAACATTAAAGTTCGAAAAAAAGACTGAAATAACAGTTTTCTTTAAAATTTTATTGGGTAACTTAAACAATTAATAATCCGTGTTTCTACCGCGAACACCAACAACACAAGAACATCGGTTTGGCATACTCAAAATGAGTTCATCCAAATCACGCTGTGGAATGGCCGCCCATGTTCGTTGCAACAACAAAAAAAGGTCTTCTTGCGACTGGATACCCTCCATAGTAGCATATCCCATGCATGCTCAATCGGGTTCAAGTCTGGCGACTGAGCAGGCCAGGGCAGGACATTGATGTTAGCTGCGGCGAGAGTCTGTCTTACAACTCTTGCGGTGTGCGGTCGTGCATTATCATGCATTAACTGAAATAAGGGACCGATTTGCACTTGTAGAGGAACGATGACGTCTGATACAATCGTCTCAGCATAAATTTGAGCGTTGAGGTTGCCTCTGATCCAAATCAACTCAGTTCTTCCGCCGATCCAAATACCCGCCCATACCATGATGGTTCCACCACTATAAGGATGGACTTCCTGGCAGGATTTTAATCGCTGTTGGCGTCCAGGGGTTCTCCAGTGTCGTATACGTCTTGTATCCGGTCTCATACCAAAACGAGACTCATCAGAAAAGCACACGAAACGCCATTGTTCTTCTGCCCAATTTCTGTGTTCAAGAGCCCATTGATATCGAATCCTACGATTGTGCATTAATATAGGTGGTACCCGTAGCGGTCTTCGGGAATGAAGGTTCACTTCATGCAAGCGGTTTCTGACTGTTTGGTCGCTAATTAAGTTCCCTGAAGAGTGATGAAGCCTCACGGCTAACATCATGGCGGTTATTGTTGGACCTCTTCGAGTTAAGATTTGAATGTATCGGTCTTGTCTCCGTGTGGTGCAGCGATACCGTCCTCCATGGCGCTCAGCCACGGTACCAGTGCTTCGGTAACGTGTCCAAAGTCGACTGATAACACTCTGACTTGTATTCAGAGCTAAAGCCACAATACGTTGCCGGGAACCAGCTTCTATCATTCCCACGGCTCTGAGCATTTCTTCCCTGCTTAAATGACGTCACCGCTCCATAATAACGTTGGTTTTAATAAGTAGTAGGGAAACAGTAGCACTAATAATGTCTTCAATGCGTTGTATGTTTTTATAGGGAAAATATTGACAGCTGATTTTCATCTTTTACTCGAATTTGATTCACAGTTCCTGATTCAAATTATGAAATGCACCAAAAAGGATATAAATTTATAAAATCATAAATTTATTACAAAGCCACATCTCAATCTCAAGAAATCCGCATAAAAATGCTTGATCCCTAGACACTTTTGATGTGTGTATATAACTGTTATTTTATACTTAAGTATCTACCTGCTGAAAAGCGTAGATACTCGTAGCAGAGAACAAATGTCTTAAATGACGTGATTACATTAGGTAGATATAACTAAATAAAAAAAAAACATTTACCAAAAAATAACAAAGATAGCGTTCAGCCTTGATTACTTTATTATTGAAACCTTTGTTTCAAAAGGTAAATTACGTGAAGCAATTTTATTATAAAAAGTTCAAAGAAAAAACCTTTTTAGGCATATATTTTTTAATTTGAAAATAATACATATATAATGGGCGGGAGCTTTATAGTTTAAACATTAGACTTGCAAACGAGACGCTTAGGATTCAAAACTTAGCTGTATTTAGCGGATAGCTTTCCCACAGCTCCTGCAGAGTGGATGACAAATACCGCGATATATATAGTTTTTAAAGATAACTAGCAATGTGGTTTGGTTCCCACATCATTAACAATCTTGTTAACCCGTCCAGTTAAACTCAATGGTTTGTGCTATGAGTGGGTTCACGTCGGTGGTATAATGGGTAGGATTCGAACCCGTGACCTCACGATTGCGAGTCCAATGCCTTAGCCTAATAGACACCGCCGCGCCGCTTCTTTAATTAAAAAAAACATCCATTAAAAGTAACCTATAATACAAATCTATACAGTACTCCAAAAGTAATAATGCGCATAGAAATCTTCGGAAATCTTCGTCATTGTTCGGCAACGGTCGTATTACCCGAGCGTCGAAAGACGATATTTATATAGAGTGGTTAAGAGCAATTTCTCTATGCCTAATTTTATATATTATGTGTTTTGTGCTAAAACAGATTTGATTTACCTGTAACGAAATTTGATTCGATAATTCCATGTAAGTAAATAGCGAAAACGCTACAATCATTGTTGGAGTGATTAGTTTTCAAGTGTCTTACCGAAGTTGGTGTAATTATGGAGGAAAAGGTTTAAATAACATAAGGTTTTATTAGAAGGAGAAAAAAACGTTTTCAAATAGAGGTTTACATAAAATATAATCAAAATCTCAGTTCAAATTTGTTTACAGCACTAATCATTCCAGAAAAATAATACAATTATAAAAAAATTAATCAGAATCGAGGAAGACCTCTATTCCCGACATCGCAGATTCATCAGAAGTTTCATTATGCTCTTGTTCATTTACACTTTCCTCACTGCTATCACCTGTGTAAATAATCAGTTCATCGGAATAACTATCGATTCTTGGCTCAAATTTTCTATATTCATCTTCGCATTGAACCGCATGATCAGAAACTTTTTTCCATTCTTCTGGTCCTATTTTATTGATTTTTTCTAATATAGCATCTTTAACTGACGTCACAGTCATTGCAATATTTCTCTTGGCCACGTGTTGCTTTATTTGGGACCAAATATTTTCAATAGGGTTAAAATCGGGATGATATGGTGGCAATCGTATAATTTTATGCCCATGTTCCTCCATTATACGGTCAATGGCAAATTCTGTGTAATTTTCTTTGTATCTTTGTATAATTTTATACAAATCGGGTTTCAGTTTCTTTGGGTCATGCGGAATGTTGTGTTGTTGTAACCAAGCTGTCATTTGTGGTTTAGATGTGTTTGAGTTTGGTGGTTTCACAGACAGCTTATTATGATATGGGGCGTTGTCTATTACCAACACACTATTAGGAGGCAAGTTGGGAATCAATTGATTGCGTAGCCAAGTTTGATAACGTTCCGCGTTTATTTCTTTATGATAGTCACCTTCTGAGTCGACACATTTATGTAACATTAGAGCCCCTGGGACGAAGCCTTTTTCATTGCCTGCGTGTACAATAATTATTCGCTCTCCTTTGGAAATGGGTTGTTTGATACCTTTTTTGTTGCTATCTTGCCAAGTTTTACCCTTAGTATGTGATGTGTGCACATACGACTCGTCCATAAATACTATGTTTCTACCAGAACTCCTCAGCTGTTGTATTTCTCTGAGATATTTGATCCTTTTTAGGCGTATATCATGTTTTTCCATAAGTAATTGTCTGTTATTATCAGTTTTCAGAAACCTAAACCCCATGTCTTTCAAGATCAACCTTAAAGTCTCGGCACAGCCTTTGAAATTAATAGCTTCGATCAACTTTATTCTTAAATTATTTACAGTTGGGAGTTCTTTCAGCGTCAATTGATAATTGTATTTCATATTACGAATAACACAGTAGTCGAAATCATCAAGTACCAGCCGAAATCTACTTTTAGGTCTTCCTTTTTTCGGTGTAGAAAATTTCTTTGATTGATTATGTTTTTTTTCGTTTAAGATATTACTCAAAGTTCGTCGCGAAATTCCTGTAGCTTTTGTAACACGGTCTTGAATTTTTTTAAAATAACCATCATGGTCTCTGTTGAAAACATTGGCTTCATTTAAGAAATAAAGGTACACATTAAATACCATTTGCCGTGCTTGTGAATTAAGCGGTTTTCCACGTTTAAATTTATCCATTTTGGAAGAATTCGTCTGAAAGAAAATGGCATGGGCAGAGTTAGGTATATATTTTTTATGCATGTTTATCTATTTATTTAATTTAAATAAATCTCATTTTTTAAATGTTTTTCTAGTACTTAATATGTATTTAATGTAGGTATTTTATTTTTTTAATATTAAAAAAACGTGAAATATGTTATTTATTTTCCTTTTTTCAAAATATACTATTTAAATCTGAATAAGCTAATTAATGTTGAAATTATATTTACCAAGAAGGGTGTGTAATAGCAGCTCTATATATTTCCACAAATAGAGAACACGTGCAGTCACTACCAATATATAAAGACGACTGACAGACATTTCGCTGACCGGCGACAGCTGCCGAACGCCCGATTTGTTTTCGATTGTGCACACATGATATTGACTCCTATCTCTTTTAAACAAGGTGCAAAATGCAAATGCCTTGTTTAGGGCTCTTACGATTCCATGATTCGAGTGTTTCCGGGAATACGACAATTAGCGAAGATCTGCATGTGCATTATTAATTTGGGAGTACTGTACCTTCCTATAAAATAATAACTGCCTCTGTGGCGCGGTGGGAGTGTGTCCGACTGCAACGCAAGAGGTCGTGGGTTCGATTCCCACCCAGGATAAAACGTTTATTCTGTGTCTGGGTGTAATTTATCTATATATTTAGGAATATATAAGTATATTTATTAGTTGTCTGGTTACCATAGTACAAGCTCTGCTTCGATGACGTTGTGTGAGTTGTCTCAAGACATTATAGATAATAGGTACCCTTTTTATTGAAATTCCTGCAGTACCTAATGTTGGCGTGAAAGAGTAGGTAACTCATTCATTTATGTGTCTATCCACAAACTTACAAAATAATAATTTAATCTACATAGCTCAGTTGGCTAGTTTGTTATCAATGTATCACCTATTTTACGTATATTTACTTTATATAATCTTATCATCATCTACCTTTGTATATTAGGCACTGGTACCTACATAAATATATGTATAAAGTAGATAAGGCATGTCCTACGGTGCAATCTACGAGTTATACGACAGAAGGATGTCCAACAAACAATATCTAAGTTTGTGTCGCTTTGTAGTAATATTTGCCAAGACTCCGAAAGCCCGACAGAGTTTGAGCGACTTCTCAAGCTTATTACTATTTGTGTTGCCAAGATCCCGGTTCCAATTCTGCCGAAGGTACCCACCCCGAAACCTGTGCTACTAATTCAATACTTTCATTTTATTTTCGCTGTTTTTTTCTTTACCAAAAACGTTGTTTCGACAAAATGCTAAAGACCAAAATTAATAACGGAAGTCTAAAATTTGCATAAGAATTAACAGGGCGTAACGGGCTCTGAAATTAAGTAATGACCATAATCTTCTCGCCATATAAAAACGCTGGCGGAAGCACCTATTAAACATCTCTCGAATATAAAAATAAAGGAATGCATGAGTCGTACCTACTTCTCTTTATTTCGGTGCGTATCAGGCTGTGGAATGAACGGCATGTGTTTACGTCACACTAAGTAAGAATAATGGGCGCACATAAATCAGTGGCATCTTCACGTCGTTTTGAATACTCACAAAAGATGTCAACTCGTCGCTAAGTGTGACTCCATTCGAGACAAACGGTACGAGCAACCTCAATTGTACTGTCTTATTTAAATTGCTATAACAAAAGCTAAATGAAATTTAATGATTTGTTCAATTATACGCTACGGTGCTGCATTCTGTTGTAGCAATTGACGCATCTACGCGTAATGTCTACGAGTTGTTGTAGACGTTCTACGATGCTCTGAAATCATAACTAGGAATAAATGTTTCATTTAGATACCTAGATTACCTATAGGTATTTCTTTCTAAGATTAGAACAATAAAACAGTAACTGCGGTAGGTACCTACTCATAGTCGTTTAATGCTTACCTAAATTTTATTCCTTTAAAAACTTTTATACTATAAAATCTTTACTAACGAATTCTATAAGCAAGCATTAAATGACTCTGAGTGCAGCATTAGGTATGGCGCTAAACCTAACACTAATTATGACATTAATATAAGTAGATACTTTTTAAAGGTAAGTTCTTACTGACAAACAAAGTTTGATACGAATACCTATAATTTATTTATTGGCAGTGAAATAGAAACTGCAGCACAAGTTCCGTATTTTTCAATAGCCTAGATATTCAATTGGCAAAGGCAGAGAAAGTTCGGGAAACGCTTATTACGCCTATAAGTGAACGTACCTACATTAGCAAGGAACTACGTATCCCGCCCTAGTTCGAAACTAGCATTCGAGTTTCGATTCGATACATGCACACATATAACATCTATATACGCCAACCTCGCAACTGCCAATATATAACGCGAGATATCAGTTCGAACCCATAGGGTGTTCGCAAGAAGCAACCTCTCGCATTATGGCTTTTATCTTAAAATTACCGACAGTGATGGATGATGGCTGCCTACATAATTCATTTATCTGCGATTAAGGGTCGGCCGTCTGATGCTTGGCTGCTTCATCAAACTAACTATAAATTGACACGTTAAAATGTTGTTACGCTAACGTCTTGCAACGTAGCTGTCGATGTTCTGCTAGCGTTGGTTTATTACGTTTAAGGTGCTTTTGAATAATATTAATGCATGATAAATATTCTTGTTTATATAGTTATTAAATCATTTTATACTTTTCTTTTTTGTTTAGTGTTGTAGTATCTACTTACCGCTCCAGGTGTAGTAAGTTATAGGTATTTTATTACATCGCATTAGGTGAATGATTAGCATTTGAACTTTTTTGGTAAGATAGTTAGATAGGTAGGTAACTAGGTTGCCTATAACTACCACTTAAAGAAAAAAACTACTTACAATGGTATTTTTTTATAAATAAGCACCTAGATATATTGAGTTTGTCTCTATACAGCAGATTGCGAACTACTCATTGATATACGAGTACCTACGTACAAGGCTGATATGCGTCAATAGGCTCCAAAAATTGAATCAACAGCCGTTTGAGTTCGATTACAGTTCGGTGGCGTTTAGTGAACTACACTGACATTGATTTGATAGGTGTCACCGCCGGTTAACCGGATCGGCGCGTCAATCCTTTATTGTAGTACCCACATACTACAATATGTATCGATCGCACCGCAAATACATACCTCGATAGTATATACATTTAGACCGGATAAACTGACAACACCGATCGCAGGAAATTCACACTCGTGCTACGCTTGTTAAGTCTACTTTTTGCCTGCGTATCTGCCCGCATAAGCGTCAATGCTAGATTTATCCAAGATATAGTCCTTGTGCTAAACTTCATTTAATATTTTAAAACGATTGTGGCTATGATTGAGGGAACTTAAATAACTACTAGTAAGGTTGATCACACTTAAAGTTTATTTACGTGCATCGCGGCCGCGCGTGGCTTACGACGTACGGCTGACGCGCGCGGCCGATGCGACAATAGGTATAGTATGAGAAATTATGGCGCCGTTTCCGAGGTCTGCGACTGACGCGCGCGGCCGACAACTGAAATAGGCTGCGCCCGTACTCTGACTATTGGTCGCATCAGCCGCACGTCGTCAGCCGCGCGCGGCCGCGATCGGCTGCGATGCACGGAAATTATTCTTTAAACAACATTACATAGATAGTGTGCTCTCACTTATTATATAATATCTATTATATTATGTAGATATATTTTTGTTTAGTAGGTAGGTTTCATCATCAAACCTAATTATCGTCGAAAGGAAAATAGTAACGCGAAGAAGTTACGACAATATTGCCTTTCATTTGACCTTATTAACGTCAATTCAATGAAATTTGTCACGCCATCCGTGCCACAACTTGTATTCTTGTAATCTACTACGATATCTTATTACCAAAAGCGACTTTCGGATTACTCATTAGACAACTTTATTTCAGACCTAACGATGACGACTGAAAGAGAGTTGTAATAAAAACCTGGGGTCTAGACAAAGTTACATTCGAAAAGCGATGTCGTTAATGGAAAATAATTATAGTATAGACGTTACGTAGTACGTTTGGGATGGAGACCATAGATATTGTTTTATTTTTTTGCGAACGATTAGTACGGCGTTATCGAATTCGACACGGAACGAATGTACCTTGTCTAACCCCCCCTGGCAGGAGCAAGTCGGACGATGCTCAGTGCACGGCTGCGGAACCCTACCGCAGCCGTTATTACAAATAAATGCACTAGGTACTTATGAAAAAAATCGATGTTAAAAATTGCGCCAGTAGAAGAGTATATATTCATCGTCTTTTTGTTGAGATGCGCAGTTTTTTGGCAATAATTCATAGTGGGTAATGGTAAAAACGATAATGTCGAAAAAAAAAATAGTTGAAAGTATTTATTATGCTTTGTGATATTTTTCATATTTTTTGGTCACACGGTTTAAAAGACAAAGGACACAATTTATGTGACTTTCAGAGCGAATATTTCTCTCTCTCTCTTTCTACCTCAGAATGTTTTTAAAAGACCTGTCGAATGATGCTGATGTTTGCTAATTATTTTTTCAGCTTGTGTTAGATACATGTATGAAGTTCCCCCTAAAAACATATATATTTTTTTTAACTATCAAGCTTAAGTAGCGGCTTATACAAGACACCTATGCTGCAAATTTCATCAATATTCATTGTGTAGTTTTGGAGTAAAATGCTTGTGACATACAGACAGACGGACGGACATGACGAAACTGCAAGGGTTACATCTTTGGCATTTCGGCTATGGAAACCTATGGATACTTAGGTACTTACTTAGAAATTGGAAAAAGTCGATGACATAGTATTGAGGCTAAAGCAATAAAAAATGTTATGCTACTTTCGAGTTTGGCGAATAGGAAATCCTAAAATTTTATGTGGTTCAATGCAGGGATGTTACGGACCTTCGACTCGGTAAGGTCGGAACTTCCGATTGATTTTACACCTCCGATTCAGACTTCTGCTCTGACATTTTTAAATCAGACGTTTTAATAGGAGGTACCTAGCGTGCGGCGGACGCTCCTATAAGTTAATCTATAATTATTCAGATTCCGACAAACATCATATTAAAACTCCGACTTCGGTTCCAATAAAACCGACTTCGTAACATCCCTGGTTCAATGTAAGCCAGTTTGTGTTTAATAATATCTTTATATGGTACGATGCGACTAAGTATATTTTATCATCTAAGAGCGTTCGGTTACTAAGGATTTTAACTGTGAGTTAGGAAGTACGGAGACTTAATACCCACCCATAGACTTTCCAGCCGGAGGGGCGCGTCTCGAATATTTCCGACACAAATGGCTGGTCAGTTTTCCAGGGTGCCTACACACAATCGCAGTCTTCCAATGGCAAAATTTTATATCATACTAACTAAAAGCCAAAGGTCGTAAGTTTGAGTTCCACAGCATTGATGTTATAAGTAAAAAGATGTAGATTAGTTACAAGCGCTCAGCAAGCGGTACCTTAAAAACTGGGCAATTAGCAAGTCGTTAGTAGGTATGTCAGTGTCGCATCAACAGATGCAACCAGCGGCTTACATTTTTCTCATTTTAGCTTTCCTACTTTTAATAATTTTATGACTACCTCTGTGGCGCAGTGGGAGTGTGTCCGACTGCTACGCAAGAGGTCGTAGGTTCGATTCCCACACGGGACACCATTTTGTGTGATCTACAAATTGTTTTCCGAGTCTGGGTGTACTTTGTGTTCGTGACTTGTATGTTTGTATAGTCCCCCGCGACACAGGTCTTATAAACTCCAGCGGAAGCCTCTTAAAAAAAATTGCTGTTTTTAACCGACTTCAAAAAGGAGGAGGTTCTCAATTCCACTTTTTTTTTATGTTTGTTACCTGATTACTCGCAGACGGCTGGACCGATTAGTGAAATATTTTTTGTGTTTGTAAGGGTATACTTCTAGATTGGTCCCATTGACATCAAAGTTCGAATCTGATGATGAGATCTTGGAGAAATCGAGGGAACTCTTCAAATATTAAAGGTACACCTACAGTAGTTTTGGTATATTTTGTTGTATATTTGATAATGAAGATGACCAGCGGAACTATTCAATAATAAACATTGCAGGTTGCGATCTGAGTGCCGTGTTCTGTACCTGATACTTCGCCTCCATCAAATCATGTAATGGAACTGATAGTCTTGTAGGTATCAGGTGAACTCCTCAAAAATCAACGGCTTTGTATCGCAAAACGCAACATTTTGTAAAAAGATATGAGTAGTTTGGATTATATTATAGTAATTTATATGAACTACAAACCAAAACACTAAAAAGTGAGAAATAAAAACTTGAAAAAAAAAAACAATAATTAAAACCGTATTCAACTATTACGTAACTAAAAAGCAAAAAATAATATAAGCACAACAAAAAATAATTAAACATTTTTGAAGTTGGTGCCTAAAACATAAAACTACCTTTTCCTGGCACCAACTTCAAAATGTTTAATTGTTTTTTGTTGTTGTACTTATATTAATTTTTGCTTTTTAGTTACCGTAAGTATATTTTATTTTTGAAGTCAGTTTTTATGTTTATTGTTTTTAAACTTTCGCGATTTTTATACATATTAGTTATATTTCGGGACTTAATCGCGTGAATTATTTAAAGGTACGAACCTTTTATTTAACGTAAATAAAAGGTTCGTACCTTTAAATAATTCACGCGATTAAGTCCCGAAATATAACTAATAAAGTTTTTATGTTTTTGTAATTTTTTTTTATTACATAACACATTATTGGGTATCTGAGTATGATTTATTTATGATACGAGTAGTTAGAAATATAAAATAAGTATGTTTATCAGTTGTCTAGTTTCCATAGTACAGGCTATGCCTAGTTTGAGATCTGATGACTTTCTGTGAGTTGTCAAAAAACATAAATCTTGTGTTCTTTGTTCTATTTTTAAAAGTCATGTTTTCATGTATCTGTCGCACATAAGAGTACAGATTAGATATAAAATGGCCAGCGCCACTAACCGTCCAACTTCAGAACTTAATGCCGTGTACCAAAACTGGCGGTTTTATGACCACACCCTCTCACGGGACTTTGTTGATAACAATAGACGATAATTTCGAACCATTTCATTGTTTCCATTCAAGTCTTGAAGCCATAGTGGAACAAATGCGTTTCAATTGTTCAAACATGTGCATAGATACCGCAACTTATGACCAAGCATATTTTCCGTTGAAGTCGATACAGTATCGACTGTTATTCCAGCAATGGGTAAGATATATTTCAAGGCATTTCTTCAGAATTGCACTCGTTCCAATGTTACGTATTACTACAAATATACGGAAGGATATTTAAAACGATCAATATATCTAAACGTCTCCGTTAACGGTCTGGGCGGTACAGATCCCAAGCCGTTATCTACCCGTTTATAAGGGCCATTACACGGTTAATAATTTGAACTAATTCGAGATGGGATTTCCGATAGGGTTAGACCAAACACATTTAAGGTTTAAATCATTTAATAAAATAAGTGATGTATTAATTTCTTATAAAGAACACATTTTTAAGAGCAGTCATTGGCTGTAATCGTTAAAACGATCTATATAAAGTATAGGGTGATGAGAAATGAATACGGGCGTATTTAATATTACAATGAAACTGATATAGCAAGTAAAACTTATTTCGGATTAAAGAACACGATCGGTGTCCTCTTCACACTGACTGATGTAAACGATTCAAGTCTACATGCTCACAAATTGCAACACCGTAACAAGTTTCATAGCTCGCACTAAACACTGTAAGGCCGTTTCTACGTAACACACATCTTCACAATATATCAAGAACATCAGAAGTTTGAATATAAATTTTAATATGAAGCCTCCGAAAACATTAAATAAAACGATAATAATAATAATGTATGTACCATAAAAATATTAACATTTAACGCTATATTCAAATATCGATTTCGTTATATTTATTTTTCTGTACTCTTCTATGTATTTCTGATGAGAAAAGATTTTTTTACAAGTTTTTAAGTACCGACATCTATTACAACAAAGAGTAAGAAACGTTCTATAGTGATTCAGTTTTACAAAAACTTCCATCTTCCTTGCCGAGACATCTCGCCAATAAATTTATGCATATCAAAATATATACCAAGTACATTTATGTTTCATTCATTGGGTCGTCATTGATATCATTTATTTAAAATATAATGCGACATCTTTAATATGTATATTAAAAATTCTTATTGCTAATTCGGTAACTGAAAATTATATGGATGTATTCTGTATGTACTTTGATGTACTTATGTACCATATATAGCTTGCAAGACACGAATGAACCACTCGTATTAAAATTAAAGTGATGCTGCCGCTTTATACAAAGGACTAGCGTTTGTTTCATTTCAAATCCATAGACAATTAAACATAATATTTAAAAAAATACACAAGTTATTCTAGTGCCACTTGTTCGCTTTATATTTATGGCACAGAAAGACAAGGAGATTGTTAAGTTAGAACTATTCTAATATGAACCGTACAAAATTAACTATACATTTATAAACTGCATCAGGTACGTACATTGTAATTAAAAGAAAATAATATTAAATATAATTAATTTACGTGTAGCGATGATCGGTTACAGCGTGGAATGAATATTATGCGACCTTTAAATAAATAACAAAATATTAATTATTATTTATACCAAATTACAAAGTGTTATAATTTTGTAAAAGTTGATGAAATAACAACGTAATGACGTCTAAAGCAAATGAGATTATTGTAATAACTAAACATATATGTAAACGATTGCAACTATTAACAAATAGCACCTAGACCGGCACTCAGGCGCCGGACACACTGTCCATACAAACATGGCTAAGAAAGAACAACTTCAGGCAAGCAAAGTCAAGTCGTAACCGTTTCACTGAGAACACAAGTCATTCACTACACCTACGTAGAGTAAAAATTAAACTAAAACAATAATTATATCATTCTTCACCTCATTTAAACAGATCAAGAACTTTAAGTCGTTTAATATCACTCTTTAAAACATTATATTACAAGAATCGATAGACAAAGATATTTGTTCAACAAGAATACTCTCACATTGAAACACTTGGAAAGAACAACATTGCGTGGGAAGCCCACGGTTTGTAACTCGTGGACTGTACCACCGGCCCTTGGCTTGGTCAAGGGATGGCGATAACACAGACTTTAATGAGTCCGTGTAATTTCTTGTTTCGGTCCAACCTTACAGGTTGTAAGATATGCTATCCATTGGACAGTTCGTCTTTGAGCCACTGCGGGACGGGGCGGCCGATCCGCACCAACAGTTTGGACAGCGCCGTGTTGTGAGGCGTGTAATACCGCTTCAGAAATTTCGAGGAACGTTCCTCCATAGGCGGGTATATACGACCCTTCGATTTACCTAGACATTTTGTTCTGTCATTTCCTACCGCTTGACAGAAAAATCCCTTTTTCGCGTCGTACCTGTAACAAAGATATGATGTCAAACATTGTTATTGCTTGTTCCATATAACATCATAATAGGTTCTTATTCCATTCACGTTCAATGTAAGTAAGATTATTATTTACTGGGTAGTACCAAATCAAACGATTCGTCGTCTTCTATATTATAATGTATATGTATTCTTCGTCGTATATCCCTTTTCTGAGCTTACGTCTATTATTCCTTGAGTCTTTCAATAATTTCATCATCTATTTTGGTCTTAATGTCAGAGCCAACAGTGCGTGCTTTTCTCTCATATTGTGAATCTACCTAGTTACCTAAATATATTATTCAGAACCTCTTATTATGTCGAAACGAAGAATGGACCCTTCACCAATGTGATTCAAAGTAACTAGTTATATTAGGACGAATGAAATGTAATGTCAAGTGGGAGTCGTATGTTGTAGTATAAGTACCCATTTATACTGTCTACCTCTGTGGCGCGGTGGGAGTGTCTGACTGCTACGTAAGAGGTCGTGGGTTCGATTCCCACGCGGGACACCACTTTGTGTGATCCACAAATAGTTGTTCCGGGTCTGGGTTTACTTTGTGTCCGTGACTTGTATGTTTGTAAAATCCCCAGCGACACAGGGCTTCGTTCGGGGAGTCGTCTTTTTAAAAAAAGTAAAAGTAAGTATGCCTATTTATATAAACTGATCAAAAATTTGTACACATATTTCAAGCAAGGACTGGGATTACTAGTTTACCTAGTCCATGTATACAAATAATTCCTGAAACACCCAAATTAGAAACGTGTGCAATGTACAGAGATTGGAGTCCGGTTTTAGAGAACTAGGTAAATGCTATTTTCTAATGTAGGATTAGAATTGCAACTAGCTGCTTTATGTAGATAGGGCATTATGCAACGATATTAGTCGCTGCAAGTTGCTCCTCAGAAGTTGTATGTTCAGTTTAAGAGGCCATTGTAGGTAAGTTATAGTCAATTGTAAAGGCGGCTGGTTCTCTAGGCGAACGCTAACACGCACAAGGTGTGGAGAAAATTTTATATCATCATTAGATAGCTTGTCTTCCTTCAATCTCGTATAATACTTTTTCGTAACCTATGCTGTCTCAGGGTGCGTTTCTACTGACGCGGAGTAGAGCGGAGCGGACGGTCTATTGACCAATCACAGTTCTGGAAATCGTCGATACCGAGGTTTATTTCGAGCACTGTCATTTGTCAATTCACGATCCGCTTAGCCATACAGTTAAAACGCTCCGCTTCAAAGTCAGTGGAAAGTTACTCTTAACGCTTGGCAAATGTCTTCCTCACACATTTTACAAACTTCTGTCAATTCAAATAAGCATTTTTGCTCATAACAGGGTATTTGACTGAAGTCAAATCAGCATCTTTTTAACAAACGTCCAAATCGACCCGTACACGTTTACAGTACTCCCAAATTAATAATGCACATGCAGATCTTCGCTAATTGTCGTATTCCCGGAAACACTCGAATCATGGAATCGTAAGAGCCCTAAACAAGGCATTTGCATTTTGCACCTTGTTTAAAAGAGATAGGAGTCAATATCATGTGTGCACAATCGAAAACAAATCGGGCGTTCGGCAGCTGTCGCCGGTCAGCGAAATGTCTGTCAGTCGTCTTTATATATTGGTAGTGACTGCACGTGTTCTCTATTTGTGGAAATATATAGAGCTGCTATTACACACCCTTCTTGGTAAATATAATTTCAACATTAATTAGCTTATTCAGATTTAAATAGTATATTTTGAAAAAAGGAAAATAAATAACATATTTCACGTTTTTTTAATATTAAAAAAATAAAATACCTACATTAAATACATATTAAGTACTAGAAAAACATTTAAAAAATGAGATTTATTTAAATTAAATAAATAGATAAACATGCATAAAAAATATATACCTAACTCTGCCCATGCCATTTTCTTTCAGACGAATTCTTCCAAAATGGATAAATTTAAACGTGGAAAACCGCTTAATTCACAAGCACGGCAAATGGTATTTAATGTGTACCTTTATTTCTTAAATGAAGCCAATGTTTTCAACAGAGACCATGATGGTTATTTTAAAAAAATTCAAGACCGTGTTACAAAAGCTACAGGAATTTCGCGACGAACTTTGAGTAATATCTTAAACGAAAAAAAACATAATCAATCAAAGAAATTTTCTACACCGAAAAAAGGAAGACCTAAAAGTAGATTTCGGCTGGTACTTGATGATTTCGACTACTGTGTTATTCGTAATATGATATACAATTTTCAATTGACGCTGAAAGAACTCCCAACTGTAAATAATTTAAGAATAAAGTTGATCGAAGCTATTAATTTCAAAGGCTGTGCCGAGACTTTAAGGTTGATCTTGAAAGACATGGGGTTTAGGTTTCTGAAAACTGATAATAACAGACAATTACTTATGGAAAAACATGATATACGCCTAAAAAGGATCAAATATCTCAGAGAAATACAACAGCTGAGGAGTTCTGGTAGAAACATAGTATTTATGGACGAGTCGTATGTGCACACATCACATACTAAGGGTAAAACTTGGCAAGATAGCAACAAAAAAGGTATCAAACAACCCATTTCCAAAGGAGAGCGAATAATTATTGTACACGCAGGCAATGAAAAAGGCTTCGTCCCAGGGGCTCTAATGTTACATAAATGTGTCGACTCAGAAGGTGACTATCATAAAGAAATAAACGCGGAACGTTATCAAACTTGGCTACGCAATCAATTGATTCCCAACTTGCCTCCTAATAGTGTGTTGGTAATAGACAACGCCCCATATCATAATAAGCTGTCTGTGAAACCACCAAACTCAAACACATCTAAACCACAAATGACAGCTTGGTTACAACAACACAACATTCCGCATGACCCAAAGAAACTGAAACCCGATTTGTATAAAATTATACAAAGATACAAAGAAAATTACACAGAATTTGCCATTGACCGTATAATGGAGGAACATGGGCATAAAATTATACGATTGCCACCATATCATCCCGATTTTAACCCTATTGAAAATATTTGGTCCCAAATAAAGCAACACGTGGCCAAGAGAAATATTGCAATGACTGTGACGTCAGTTAAAGATGCTATATTAGAAAAAATCAATAAAATAGGACCAGAAGAATGGAAAAAAGTTTCTGATCATGCGGTTCAATGCGAAGATGAATATAGAAAATTTGAGCCAAGAATCGATAGTTATTCCGATAAACTGATTATTTACACAGGTGATAGCAGTGAGGAAAGTGTAAATGAACAAGAGCATAATGAAACTTCTGATGAATCTGCGATGTCGGGAATAGAGGTCTTCCTCGATTCTGATTAATTTTTTTATAATTGTATTATTTTTCTGGAATGATTAGTGCTGTAAACAAATTTGAACTGAGATTTTGATTATATTTTATGTAAACCTCTATTTGAAAACGTTTTTTTCTCCTTCTAATAAAACCTTATGTTATTTAAACCTTTTCCTCCATAATTACACCAACTTCGGTAAGACACTTGAAAACTAATCACTCCAACAATGATTGTAGCGTTTTCGCTATTTACTTACATGGAATTATCGAATCAAATTTCGTTACAGGTAAATCAAATCTGTTTTAGCACAAAACACATAATATATAAAATTAGGCATAGAGAAATTGCTCTTAACCACTCTATATAAATATCGTCTTTCGACGCTCGGGTAATACGACCGTTGCCGAACAATGACGAAGATTTCCGAAGATTTCTATGCGCATTATTACTTTTGGAGTACTGTACAAGTATGTATGAAATACTAGCATATGACGTCACGTTTAAAATCATATACACGTTAAATTATAGATGAACATATTTTTTCAGAACAGTGGTTAATATAAAATATTTTATTTTGATAGTAGTCAAACACTCAATTGTCGCGCCACGTCAGCGAGTATTTTCTTGGTTTTTGAGACGGCATCCATTCTACTGACATGAAGAGTGCCCAAATAGTATCCGTCCTCTACAGATACTGTGAAAAATATACAAAAAAAAACACAATATACAGTACTTACTTGAGCAGTTTATTATAGTCGATGTGTGGCGATATCTTGAGGAATTTCTGAAGCGTGTTCATAATGGCGGCCGGCTCAGAGCGTAGCAATGATCCATCTATGATGTGCAGTTGGTGACTGCTGTACTCCGCCAGCCATCGTTCCAGATAGTGACTGTACTTGCCCGGGTTCAGGCAACGGTTCCTGATAAGTAATTTAGAACTTAAGAACAGTGCTTATAGTGCAGACAAAATAAAATTGAAATTTGCATTCATTCCAAACTAGCTGGATTTTTGTACAGGCCTCAAATACAACAATGTAAATTATATGACAAAAGTCCCCGTCGATTTTTTATTTGACTTGATATCGAATAAAAAAATAGAATTTGTAACCTTTGACAGATTACGAATTCTTTTTTTTTGTGAATATCTCCAAAACGGTAGCAGTCATTGTATTAATGCATAGAAAAAGTTTGTAGACCATAAAATTTTCTACAAAAGTGGTCCTGTTACTTTTTTAACGAAGCACCAATCTCGAGATATCGCCACATTACCCGAAAAACAATATCTGTATCCGTTTAGTAGTTTCGAGATTATGCCGAACATACATACTACAAACAGACATGCGCAGCGAAAGACTTCTTTTATAATATTTCGTGATGCGACTTCTCTATCATCTAATGTGGCGATAACTTGAGAAGTGTAGAGAGTTTGATGGTCTACAAACTGCGTCTAGGCATTTTTACGATAACTTTTACCGTTTTGGATATATTTACAAAAAAACAATCTACAACCTTTGACGTCAAATAAAAAACCACGCATCAGCAGGATCGACGGGGACTTTTATCATATCATTTATAATTATGTATTTGAGGCCTGTACAAAAATCCAGCTTATTTGGAATTATTTTTCCCGGATTATTATAAATAGGATTTATTGGCACACTGCCAAATTCAGCGTCAGCAAACAAACATGAAGAGTGCGGCATTTATATGTGTCGATCTTTTGATTAAGTTTTGTAGCAACACATTGAGTCGAAAGATGCCCATATTATACTGAAACCCGAAATAAATTCTTAAAATTCACAATTATATACTCTCAAATGGAATGAAATTCCCAAACTATTTTCTAAGCTATAAAGTAATTTAATACATATTAATATCAGTGCAGAAATTTAGACAATACCAATTAATAATCTGGCTTGAGTACATTAGCTTCGGGTGGAAATGCGCGTGATCCTTGATAATAAATTCACGACGCCTGTCAGGTACACAATAATCTTTTAGGCGCACGCTCTCAAATATAACTGGCTTACTTTAATGTTAAATGGATTTCGTATGTTCGAGCACGTTCTGCTGTAAGAGAACAATATAAATCCTGATAACGTTATGTAAATGTTGAACTAAGGTGGAAATTCAAAACATAATTTATTAAAAAACACAATAAGCTCTTCAACAAATCTAAATAATTATCAAATAGAGGCTCCATCATGCTGTTACAAAGAAGCACGTTTGATTGATTTACATTGTCTAAGTAATCGGGTCGAAAATACAAGTTTAAAGTAATTACTCTTAGTCTCTCAAAATTCATTGTTGGTATTCCAGGAAATAAGTACAAATCCGACCTCTGTCAGGATTAGAATTATGAATTATACTATAAATATACTCTTTTGTGTTGCTTGTTTGGTAAGCCCCTTGAAGGATTACTGGCGCAGCCTGTATAAAGCGAACAACCATAGAGCAATAATATTTATCATTCAGTTCTCAATGCATTTGAACATCACACAGAACGTACGTAGTCAATAAACATAGAAATGAAATTCACTTCAAACATAATACAAATTAATCGCATTTCGAGTATATGTTTCACTAGGCTCTTAAGCTCAGCAGTTAACTAAATCGTTTTCATGCCTGTTGGTCCTTCGAGCCGGCTTAAGTCAATAAGTCCCCCAGTTCATTTGTGTCATAATAGCGCGAACTTAAGGAACCCGGCCATATAAAGGAGTGGAAGGGGAAAGAAATAATAGTACAGTGAACACATTACATTCGTTATTAATGTACAGAAGCGGGGGTTCGCGCCGAAAAATTGTGATCCAATATGAGAGGGTCGAGAGTCGGATATAAAATATACACCGTTTCCTCCAGTGCAAAAACAAAAAGATTAGAATAGGACTGTCTTTCAAACAAATGGCTAGGTAGAAAAAGGTTTATTGCTGTATAAAATGTATCGAACAGTTAGTTTACAATTTTATATACACGAGTTTATTACAATAATATAGGTCACGAAATCAGTAGTGAGTTGGCCAAAGTATAAACAGAAATACTTTTATCTCAGTATTTTTGCCTAAAAATTTTGCATTTAGAGAGAAAAATATTTTAAAGTAGTAAACTTACCTGAGATCCCTAAGGGGTTTCGGCGCGGAGTCATTCGCCGTGATGACGGTGTGGAAAGTGTAGTTATTTGCAACCGCGTCGCCGTGCGACCGAATATGTTGGTACCACGAATACGCCCTGCCAATAACGAGAATATTTTAATAATATGCCGGGCTTTTGTAATAACTATGTTAATTTCTTATCGAATGAGGGTAACCTCTTTTTTCGATACACAATTTTAGCAATCAGTAAAAAACCTGTGCCACAACGTGTGGACTTACAAACATAGGTACAATTAACGGATATATAGTGTAGACTCGGCAACTCTCAAAGGCCTGTTCTCTATGTAAATCAAACTCATAACTTATTGCACAGCAGTCGTATGCATTCTTGGAAAGTAGTAAATAAAATAACATATATTTTTGTTAATACTAAGCTGCCAATATGCAATACGTTGTCATATATGATTCAGGCATCTATAGAATTCAGTTGGTACATGAAACCGAGATGCATACATGCAAACCTTAAGTGGTGGTGTCTGTTCTGGTATCGATTTCGTCACCGTAACAAGAATATTTAATGTTACTGCTATATTCCGAACACGATATTGTAAACCCTAGAACGTTTCCTACATGATTAACATAATCATTGCATATTTCTATCAATCCACATGGAATACATGGAATGGAATACTTTAAACTTGAATTATAATGAATAGCGCCGCGCTATATCTACATACCAAAGAGTCAAAGAAAATAAATGATCGAAGGACAACCAAAAACATTCATATCTTAACGAAAATATTCCGAACGCGAATACTGTTGCATCATTTTTTTTATATGACGTTGATTATTTTTTACACGAAGTTTATAAAAATGGTGTTGTAGTGAAATTCACAAAAATAAATATTAAATAACGTGTTGTAATTTTTTAAACAGTCACAGAAATCGATAAAGTGATAAATAGCACCTTTATGGAATGATGATTAGTTGAAACATTCCAAAAATCATGGAGCTTTCCAGGAGTTTCCATGTTATTTTTGTAATAAAATATTGATGAATACAGTAACGGCCATTATTGCCGGATACAAAGCCCTTAGCTTAGTGGGTCATTCATTGTCTTTTTCCGTGCGTGATACACGTGAGTATTAAATTTATATGAGCCTATTTTTAAACATGTTATTCCCTTCACGACGCACAAAACAACACATAAAGTACATGTCAAAGTACCTCTACACTCTAGTTTTACAATTAAACCAAAGGCATTCATCAAATAGCGTGTATGAATACAAACACTTTTATTTAGGAAGACTGGCTTAATTAATAAAAGCACTCGGCTTACCACTTCAATGGAATAAACTATTTGTGAACTCCACTAAAGGTTAAAGACACAAAAGTACAATACTGCATGCACTGTTGGCCGCTTGTTACACTGTAAAACGTTTTATTTAATGACACGACGAAACAAAAAATATCGCTATCTTTCGAGAAAATCGTGTTATATTTTCGTATGTAAAGGTTTTGTTTAGTGTGGGTATGTGCATTTTTTGGTTGAAAATTTTATAAACACAGCATTTTCATTACTATGTAAACTTCACGCAGCGTGATTTGGCGTGTATTTTTAATAAATCATTTTCAATAATACTATGTAAATCGAAGGATGAGCAATATTTTCAATTTGCCCCTATCGGAAAAATTCAATTCAATTCAATTCAATTCAATATTCTTTATTGTGGATCATAGGTTTTACATAAGATGGTACATTAATGTTACAGTTCAGCTATGTCCTACCAATATGGCTTACAATATAAAAGGATAATGTGTACGCTACTATAATTAATATTATTTTACCATGCATTTATTTTATCATCAATAGTAATATGGAAACAGAATTTATAAGTATTTATTTCAAGATTATGTCAGTTAGGTATGCTTAAGATTAACGTAATTATAAAAATGAAAGATGTCAATTGTTTTTGACTAATGTCAATATTGTTCTAATTTAAAATTAATAATGTTTTAACTTAAGCGTTTTATCCTCAAAAAATTCTGTTACAGAGTAATAACACTTAGATGTCAGTAATTTAAACAGTTCACTTTTAAAAATCCTAATATCTGAAGAGTTTCTTATATGTTGTGGAATGTTATTAAATACACGTGGCGCTAAACAGAAGACACTCTTATGCATTAACTCTGTTTTACTTGGAACTATATATAATTTATCATCGCTTCTCGCCCTAGTTCGGTAATCAAACAAATTTATATTAGCCTTAACAAAAGTCGCAGTTTCGTAGATAAACATTGATGGTAATGATAGCAACTTTAATTTAATAAAGTGCGGTTTACACGAATCAGTCTGTTGTAATTTGCAAATACTCCTGATACAACGTTTCTGAGAGCGAAATGCGCGTTCACATTCAGTGGAATTACCCCAAAAAATTAGTCCATATCTGATAGTAGAGGAGACATATCCATGATAAGCGGCTAGAAGAGCTGATTGGTTCACAATTTTTCGTAATCTATATAAAGCATATGAGAATTGATTCAGTTTCTTACATATGTGTTCGATTTGTGGTTTCCAATTCATTTTATTATCAATATAGAGGCCTAGAAATTTTGTAGTATCTATTTCCTCAATGCTAGTATTTAAATAGTTAATATTTAATTGTTTATATGTCTTTACTCGTTGTTTAAAATTCATTATTTTTGTTTTGTCCAGGTTTATTTTAAGGTCATTATTGTTGAGCCAGTCAATTATTAACGCCACAGATTCATTAATGTCATGTTCTAATAATGTCAAATTTTCCCCTGTAAATAGCACTGTGCTGTCATCTGCAAATAAAGTCATTTTATATTTAGTAATTATTGGGAGGTCATTTATATATATAAGAAATAAAAGAGGTCCTAGTATGCTACCTTGAGGGATGCCAGATATTACATTATGTATGTCAGATTTATAAGTTTCTTCGATTTTGGTGTCTACAGACACTCTTTTAATTTCTGTGAACTGCTTTCTATTACTAAGATACGATTTTATTAAATTGTATACGTTTTCTCTCACACCGTATATGTACATTTTCTCGAGCAGAATTTTATGATTTACATGATCGAAGGCTTTTGACATGTCCATATACAAGCCTACCGCTGGACGCCTTTTATCCATATTCGATATTACGTCATGTAAGAAATTATAAACTGCTACATTTATAGATTTGTTTTTCCTGAAACCGTACTGACATTTTGTGAATAAGTTCATCTTTTCAAAGTAATTATATAGACATTTAAAGATTATTCTTTCAAATATTTTTGAAAAAACCGGAATTAGAGCAATGGGTCTATAATTATTCATCTCTGTTTTTTTGTCTTTCTTATGAAGAGGTTTTATAACTGATATCTTTAACTTGTCAGGATAGATCCCTTGTTCTGTACATTTATTCATAATGTGGCATAAAGGTGGTGCAATTATCGGAGCTACGTCTTTCATAATTTGGGTAGCGATACCATCATACCCTACACTATTTGTATTTTTGAGACCATTAATAGTATTATAAATGTCATTAGGTACTGTTGGAGGCATAAATATTGAATTAGAATTAAATGTCAATTTGGAATAGTTTGATACTGGATGCTGTCGGTTTAAATTTACATTATTATGTTTGATAGTGTCAGAAAAGTGGTGGTTAAAGGCGTTTGAAATAAGTTTCGGATTTGTAATTTTTTCATCATTAATAATCAATGCTTGTACGCCTTCGTTTGGGTGATTATATTTAATCGTTGTTTTATTTTAAATATTATTTAAAATGTATTCGTTATTTGTATTAAAATTCGACATTCGACGGCTTTTTTGAATTGTTTCGGAGGTATTTATTATTTTGAAGTCATTTTTTCATACAAAGAAAAAAAAATAGGTATATTTTTTTATTTATTTATTAGTTAACCTTGAAAGAACACTGAAAACTACCTGACAGATTCTTTCGAACAAAAATCTCAAAATTTTTACATCAATGGGATCATGGCACATGCAAATCGGCACATTATAATGTAGTGTGTATGTAATTTTTAAATCTGACAGGTAGTTTTCAGTGTTCTTTCGAGGTTAACTTTATGCTTCCTAAAGAGTTCTGAAGTGACCGAAATAGGTGGAAAGCGGTTTTTCTCAATGGCTTCTTTCAGCCTCATCATTTGCTGACAGTAGAGGTCAGAATCGATAGTTTTACCCGACGGCAAAAGCTCATAGTGGACGATTCCTTTCCAATCCCACCATACCCACAGCATCACTTTGTTTGAGTCAGGCCGGGCTTGAGCAATATCGTAACTACTAAAATGTCAATCTTGCTTCACTTTTTCAAAGATGGCACTGATTTTATCCGTGACAGAGCGAGCCTCATCCTTCACACTAAAATATCCTGACTTGAAACACTTGAACCACATTTGTGCTACTCGTATTGATACCGCATTAGGTCCGTAAACCGCACAAATTTTATTTGCGGCGTTCGTCGCATTTTTATCATTTTTGTAATACAATTTTAAAATGTAAACATACGTTCATTTTGCTTGCTTGAAAAACAATTGAAAAATGGCGGGTATTAGTTTTTTTTTTATCGCATCTTCAGAACGTCAACATTTAATGGTATTAAAACCAGTCAGTTACATTCAGTACAAGTAAAGAGGTTTGATTACTAACAATACATTCAAAATACGAAAATACTTTTGCCCTTACCTATTATAACATTACATAACTGTATTATGAAAAATTACATAGCTAATTGCGAATTTGGCAGAAATATTAATGGAGAGCCATGTCAATTTTGTCAATGACCTTTCAAAAATGTTGCCTTTTGCTTCTTATGTGAATAATCAGTTTTGAATATACACAAAAAGAATGACTTATCTATCTTTTACAAGGAAAATGATGCCACTGAATTTTGTCTAAAACTTCCGTTGTAATAATTCGGTGTTTGATTTGCATATAGATGATGGACGAGGCCCGCCTGTCTGCTGACATAATAATTTTCTTTATCTTCTAATTACTTCCAAGGCTTTAAGATTGATGAACATTATCGACAAACTTGTTTGCGGTTTCGCTAGAGATAAAATTGAAATTTTTATTCTTACTATTTTTTTTAGATTGTGTAGGTATACCTATGTGTCACTGGCCAAGTTATTAATAGTGCAATATTCATAATTATACTGACATAATAAAGCAAGGAATTATAAATTATTGTCAGATTAATCAATTGGTCCATAACATACTACATATTTCACAAAATAAAATTTTATGGAACACTGCGCGCCTGAAGGTATTCAAGAGTAATATGTATTACCAGCATATATTTTTGTGTGAATTTTAACATTTAAAATAAAATCTTAGATTTATTATATTTTTATGTTATTTATATTTTAAAGTTAAGCATTTTCTTAACCTATTTACACAACGATTTTTCTAAGAAATGAAGACACGACATCTCTTTATATCTCGGGGAGAAAACTTAAATTCTTACAAGGACTTGTGTAAAGGAGCACGTTTAAGATCAAAGTAAATAAATATTAGATTATGTAAGTACCTACCTACGTGTACCGAAATGCCCCGAACAGTCAGATAACTAGGTTAAGTTCTCTCCGTAGTCGATAAAAAGGTCTAGAAATACTCAATTAAGAATTTCGTGCCTGTCTTTTATCTAGATTCTTCAGATATAAATGAGTAAAATGGGGGAAACACTAAAAAATAATTGCGAAAATCACTCCACGTCTAGTTGATTTACTGTAGCAATATTCAACTGTTAATGCGTTATAACGATATAATAACCTATAAAAGCGTTATAATGGACGCTTTTACATTATAAAACCAAATTTATTTTACAAGCTTTACTTTCAGGATGATTTTCTGGTAGATGAGTAGCAGAACATTTAGTAGGTAGTACTTATATTAATGCTTTTCGCGCGCACGCTAACTCTATAATTCATAGGTATAACTATGACTTCCCTAAGGGGTCGTAACGGAACTGCGCGAAAATGTGTAGGAGTGGAAGTATCCAGGTAAATTAAAATCATAAATCTGGTTGATTAGCTGGCAGATAATGCGTTCTACTTGCTGGGGCTTTCGTGATAATAGGGTATATGGTATATGGGTAGTGGGTAGCTTTACATACGAAAATTTGATGGTTGGTCGTCTTAGTTGTTGATTGTAGAACCAAGTTGTTTAGATTTCTCGTCTGATTGTCATATATTCTTAAAAGAATAAGTACCTATGTAGCCAAGTAGACTTCTATATGCGAAGAGAAATCTCTTAAGAATATTTCGCCCAAAAAGGAACGTAAGATTTGGTATACTAAAATCAAGTCGAGAAGGAAGGAAGCTACAATTTTTAAATAATATGTTTATAAAAATAAACAATACACATGCTAACACAAATTAAAATAAAACTGTATGACACACTCTGCAATGTCGAAGAAAATTAACTGACAGATTAATTGTGTTTCGTTTTATAATGAAAAGAAAAAAATATATACTAGAAGTATCACATGCGTTCATTTTGATTGCTTGAAAAACAATTGAAAAATGGCGGGTATTAGTTTTTTTTTATCGCATCTTCAGAACGTCAACATTTAATGGTATTTAAACCAACCAGTTACATCCAGTACAAGCAAAGAGGTTCGATTACTAAAAATAAATTCAAAATACGAAAATACCTTTGCCCTTACCTATTATAACATTACATAACTGTATTATGAAAAATTACATAGCTAATTGCGAATTTGGCAGAAATACGTCAATTTATAAAAATAATGAACTGGGGTCTAATTTAGACCCTAGAGAGATAATAAATCTATATCTTACCTCTTCGATGGCGAAATAAGTATGATGATGATCTTGGCATTAGGTACAAGAGCATGCGCGCGTCGTGGCACCAAGTCACCGTCGAAGTACGTGGCCGACTTCTCAAACGTTATTTGAGTGCTGTTGCTTAAGTTCGGCGGGAAAAAGTTCAGGTACCTGGTGGACAAATCACGGGCGATCAATTTCATTGCTTGATTTAATACTATTAACTTTAAATGGGCTAAATTGCGTTTGGTTATAAATTTGGACGTATGGCATTATACCATAATTACTATTTCTTTATTTAAAAGTACTATGTGTTATGCTATTACCGTAACGTAGTTTCTATTGTTTGAAAAAAATGTGTTTATCAAATGCAAATTAAATCATTTCAACAGAGTTAAATGTACGTTTGGTATACGTGGTTCTACGCCAATAATTAATAGCACAAAATATTGTTTCTATAAGTAAGTAGAAACAATATTTTGTACTAATAGTATTACGAAGTTCGTTTCAAAATTCTAACTAACAAAAAGCGGAATGCATTTAAAAATTACCGGGCGTGATTCGAATCCAAACGGTGCCAATCTTTATAAAAGCTTTCTGGCACGCGAAGTCCAGATTGTTCTTTTCAGGTGTTGTACCAACCTTATTGCTAACGAAAACCAAGGCTGAGCGGCTGATACCTTACGTGGTCGCGACCAATAGTCTCTGGTGATCCACTTATAAGGATATGAATGAATGAGTGGATTACCCAAGTCTATCGGTGGCTAGGAACAGAGTATCTTTGGAAGCATAACCCCGTTACAAATTCACGTATGATTATTAGTCGGTTCGAATTGGATATACTTGAAGATTCATCAATAGGTATACTACGAGACTACGACGATGATCGTTTAGGATTACATCTCCTTTCTATTTAATATTATGCTTTTAAGAAAATTATATGAATTGATTACCGAAGTGTACTGAATTAAAGCAATATAGCGCGAAGTGTTAAAATTAATTCATTTAAAAACTCATTGGTTCGAAATAATGTTTGATTCGTCGAATTTTTAAAGTCATTTAAACTTTAATTAAATTTTAAACTAATCTTCTGTTACTAAGAACGAACATAAAAGTCTTTGGAACGTTGCATACACATAGCTGTTAATAGATTAGTTAATTACAACACGAGTTTAGACTCTTAAACATAATAGAAAAAAAAAATGACTTTGTACAGTGACGTATTAAAAACTGTTTAAATCAATTCACGAAATAAGTTGCATGCATAAAGGCATTCCTGTGGAAAGATGCAATATTTTTAATTCTATGTAGAATAGTCGTGTAGTCAATAAAAAAAATGAAACACAATTTTTTTTTTAAAAAACATGCGGTTTCAAACTAACAGTTTCAGGTAGCGCGCGAAAACGGACCCACAGTTCTGATGACGTTACAAATGTAGTTGTGTAGGGCCTGTCACTCAGATCAGCCACTAATGATAGGTACTTGTTCCGTGGAAATATTGACTTTGAAAATATTTTTTGTATTTTTGATACTTTATAGGATTTCAAATGGACATCCATCTACATTAGGTAGTGATAAAAATACCACCAATTGTCAGAGAAAACGCCGTGTTGAAATGAAAAAATGAGATGTCGAATAAAATTCAAAGTATAATAATTGATAACTGAAGTGTAGGTATACATAGCGCAGTAGTTCCTTAAAACACTACAAAAAATGTTACGACCATGTCGACAGTAACTTGTGGCACGTTCCTAGAGTCTACCTTGATGAACCCAACTTCCATATTTATTTCATTATGGACTATTAATTAATTTATGCAAACAAAATAACTTTTACCGCCAATAACTAAACAAGTCGTAGATACATTTGTTTCGTCACTGGGCGCTGATTGGTGTTTTAAAATACGTTTCGTTTCAAATTACTTCAATTCGCAAATATTCTTAAAAAATAATATTAAATTAAATAAAAACGCAATAAAGGCTAAGGCATAAAATTTTATTCATGAAATATTCTTAAATAAAATATTTGCATCTTCCATATTTTCTTTCTATGAATTACCTACATAGGTACATAAATTCGTTCACTAATGTAACAGCAGTCCCATCGCAGATTCCAATCAATCGATGAGCGATGACTCAATTCGATCCCTGTAAATATTTCAACAATATATATTTAGATACATTGTTGAAATATTCTATTTAGACTTAAGCACTGATTATAAATAGTTCAGGCCAAATAGTCTATGGGTAAGAACTCTCTCTTGTTAATACAACACAGACGTGTGAAATTGAAAGCTTTTTTAGCCTTTAATGGGATTAAGACTAATGTTGTCACGTAGAAAATACGTATTAAGAACTTTAGTCGAGTTGTACTTAAGTGTTAACAGCATCGTACTACTTACATAAAATGCAAAGAACCGTAAACGGCTACAATGTCTGTACGAAACTTTAAAAGATGACAAAGCGAACATTAACATTCATCAAAAACCCTGTCATTATATTCACATTAAAAGCATTTGCTGAAAGCATTAAAGCGGTCTGTGGACTATTTTTTCCAAGTCCGAGTGTTCAAATTCATCTTCACGGAAGTTATCCCGGCGTTCAGGCTCAGTGCTCTAAAGCTCATGTTTCAGAGCTCTCTCAAACCCTCTCTACTAATACATAGCGTTATTAGATTACGCATGAGTTATTCAGTTATTTTTCACAAAACTTTCCCTCGATGAGAGAATTTAATGCTTTAAAAGATTAACTGCAAGAGTTGTTTCAAATTTTAGTAGCTTTGTTGCTGTAACGGTTTTAACAATTTAATTTTATAATGGAGTGTGCATAGATACAGAAATCTGAAAAAAATACACAAGCAAGTGTATTAAGCGCATAAAATAACATTGCAGGGAACGCCGTTGGATTAAAAAGGTAAATGTTTAATCAATTCGAAGGAGAGAATTTCCTTTATTACATCTTGAATTTGTACGTAATCTTATTGGTGAAGGGGGAGTCTTGAAAGGCTAAAAATCACTGAAATAAAACCTTACAATAACAATGTCGATTTGAAAACCAGTGGGTAAAGTTCAGGAGCCGTTGTACCCATTTGCAGTAGGACGTTGCAATCGGTTTACTGCCTTCTACCGCTCGATCTCGATTATAGCCGTCAAAGACATAAACTTCTTACGAATGAACGGTAACAAAGTTTACACAAGTTCGGATAATAAACCGTCATATAATGTGCTTGGATGTGATTAAAACTGCAATAGCTATTGATTTCGCGAAGTGTCCGCGGAACATATTGCGAGCTTGAATAAAATATAATGAGTAGACTCAGGTAATTGTTCTTAGAACATTATTTATTCTTGCCGTAGCATAATGTGCAAGTCGTAAAATGTGTAGAATACGCAAAATTGCTTCATGCTCTTGCTTGAGCTGTATTATACCGAGCTGTTTTTTTATGATTTTCTGTGTGAAGGTAATCCATACTAATATTATAAATGGTATAACTCAGTAACTAAAAGTGTCTCTTTAATAAAAAGTTTATGTTTAGTTATAGTTTATTTCTTTTGTAATTGGTAAGATGGGACTGACATGGTCATATTATGTCTAAAAGCCCCTAAATAAATAAAGATAAAAAAATATATATATGTGAAAGTAACTCTGTCTGTATGTCCGTCTGTCTGTCCCTTTTCACGCTTAAACCACTAAACCGATTTGGAAATAGTTTAAGACCGGGGAAGGACATAGGATAGTTTTTATCGCGATATGGTCCATAAATTACGTGAGGTGATTTTGGTGAATTTTGGACACATAAGATAAAATCGCGATAAGGGGACGTCTATAAATGACGTCAGGGGATTTAGGCGAATGATGGACCCCTCTGATGGTGAGATATCGTGAGATTTGGCTTGACTTTTTCGCAAGAAACCATCTAAAACTGGATTATTTCAGTCGTTTAAAAATACGATAAAAAAATCTAAATTTGTAGTACATTTTTTCCATAATTTTTTGATCTATTTTGATATTAATTACTACCCCCGCCCGCCGCCTTCGTCATGCGAGTGACTCTCAGATTTGACCAGTATTGAGTGTATGTGAAATCTCGATGTTCGAACGCCATATGACGATTGGATACGAATTCTCGTATCCAATCGTCATATGGCGTTCGAACATCGTTCTTAACAAAGAAGAAAGTGAGCTTTTTGCTCGTAAAATAATCTGCTCAATCAAACATGATTGAGTCGATTATTTCACGAGCAAAAACCTCAATTTGCCCTGATTATAGGAAAAATTAAAACTAAAAAAGCAGATTTATTAATACTAATAAAGACATAATTTTACCAGAACCTGTGTTGTTAAAATATTAAGTTAAATGTAGCTCATATAATATTTTAAGTCAGGCATAGCATGGCTGTTATACTAATGAGATGTAAGGCGACACGCCAGTTTTGAAATATATAAACGTGGGCTAACGCCACGGCGGGAATGAAATAAAATACTTTTAAACGAAATGAAAACCACGTAGAAATAATTAAGTAAATAGAATAATTAACCCGACATCACAGATACATATCTTGTGTTATAAATATGTTTAAAACCAGCCCTGGAAACCAACATTTTTGGACATGCAAATAGCAGGAAAAATTGAAATTCGTCTCGGGTAATTTATTTTACTTTATGATGCTTTATTATTATACGAGTAATTTACTTTACAAATGAAATTGTTTGTGAAAACACGAGTAGAAAAAATTTAATCCGTTTTGATTCGAATATGCTTAGACTAGCTATTATGTATCTAAAAACATTGATGAAAATTGTTTGCATTCTAACTAATATTATACTCGTAAATGTGACAGTAATTCTGTCTGTGTCTGAAGTTTTCACGCTTAAACCGATGAACCGTTTTAAATGAAGTTTGGTATGGAGATAGTTTGAGTTCTGGGAAAATACATAGGATTTTTATAGCGATAACGGACATCCACGGGCGGAACTGCGGGCGACAGCTACTTCGTTTTGGCGCTGAATGTCCAATTGGCAAAATGTCCAGTTCGCAGAATGTTCAATATTCATCATAACATTAAAATGCCTGAAATAGAACAATTGAAAAAAAATACGTATATGTGGCAATTCTATAATTTTTAAGGTAATGACGTATATTGGACATTCTGCGAACTGGACATTCTGCCAATTGGACATTTTGCGAACGATGGAGATTTTTTGTAATTGAACATTCTGCACCAAAACAAGCTAGTCATTGTTTTTATTCATTAATTTGGACTTACCAGTCTAATCCTTTCAGGTAGTTATTGTTATTGAAGAACTGCAGTTCCTCATAAGTGGCAGGACTTGGCAGGTTTGGTACAAGCGTAGGGTGCATAGCCAAGAATGTATACAATGCAGTACTTCCAGTCTTCTGAGGCCCGATGACTAGTAGTCGAGGCAGGGTGCCGCACCATTTGCTCTTCGACCAGATGCGGCGATGGCGAATGTCGTCACAAGGGTTCTACGACAATTTTTGTATTGGTTAGTGCTAGTTAGTAATAGAAATTAAATCAGTTATTGAAGACAGATCTTATAATTTTGCGAAACTTTAGATTAATAATTTATTAATCTAAAGTTTCGCAAAATTATAAGATCTAACTTCAAACAATACATAGACAAAACATGTATTATCGCCTTAATTCGCCCCGTATTTCTATAATATATTTGTAATTATTACTGTTCAGTTTCAGAAAATGGTTTAGATGAATTTATGTCATCAGAATGCTATCAGATATGGGACCACGGGAGGGGAAATATTTGTCAGTGTCCAGTGCTGAAATTTTACCAACCTTTATACTACGCATATCAGCGTAGTATAATTAAAAAATTCTGAAACTCTCATGATTGTTTCATTAATTAATTACGAAGCTTTAACTGTACGAAGCACACAGAGGTTGATAATACTTTTATAAGCGTTAATTCATTTTACAACGACATTTTAGAGAAATTAATCAAGATTAGATGAATTTGACACGCGATTCAAGTCACCTATATTTTAATAATAATAATAATATCTTGGGACAACTCACAACAACGCCACCTGATCCCAAACTAGGCAGAGTTTGTTCTATAGAAACCAGACAACTGATAAACATACTTATTTTTCTAAATACATACATATTATAGATAAATAACACCAAGAACACAGAATAAACCACCGTGCTCATCACACAAAGATTTATCCTGGGTGAGGATCGAACCCACGACCTCCGGCTTAGCAGTCAGGGTCACTAACCACTAGGCCAACAAATCAGTCATAACAGCCCATATTTCTATTACATTTTTGTTTACACGCGGGATCTACTACAAACACGTATATTTCAGTATGTCCGTCTAACCCAGTTTGTCTTGTATATGTTTTTAAAAGCGCGCACGTTCCGTACAAGACGTGGATGTCGCAATAGCGGGCGTATAATTATGATCTTCGAAAAACAAGCATTAACGCATGGTACTCGCGTCAATGTGTAAACAAGCGGTTCGATTGATCTACGCTGTCGTCACTTTCTTAGATTTTATGCGTCAACGGATGGAGCCTCAGAAATTAACGAGCGATAGATAAACAGAATAAAACAAAGTCGTACATCTTCAATACTACGCAACGGATTTAGATGCGATTTTTACTATTATTTAGTTTTTTTTTTTCAGGTGGTTTATATGTAGGTATACGTAAATATTATTATTAAGGTGATTACTAGTACAATTCTGGTTTCAATATACTTTCCTAAAAACAAGCTAAAGTATATAATGCAATGTTATCGTTAAAGTGACTTAGCTAAAATTACTAAGAAAAAAAATATATTTAAAATTAACAGACAAAGTCGGTTTACGGACGATAATTTTACGTGATAACGTCATAATATTGATGACATTGAATATACAACAATGCTTGTGACACATTTTTTTGTATTTATTTAAGTTTTAATTGTATCGCATGTCGCTGCAATCGCCAAACATTGATGATATTGTTATAAACAACTATGCCTGTGACAGCTTTAGTGGACTCGGGCGCATGCGCCAGATCACCACAATACTTCAGCCTATCAGCAGGCGGAACGTGAGCGGTGACGTCACACTTTTTCGTGAGTGCAGCCGGTCATTGATTTATAAGACGTTATCACGTCACAAATATTATTCAATCATTCAAATCTATCTATGCATCTATTTAAAATAAACTAGACTGGCTTTGGAACTAACCTGTATATTAAAATTAAAACCCATTTGTTTTACACTTAGCTAATGGCTATAGTCATATTTTATAAACAACAAAAGTTTACAAAGCAACTTTAATAAAAAGGTGAATACAAAACCTGGGAACAGAAGATAGCCGCTCATATTTACAACAAAATCGGCTTTGATAAAAGCTCCTAGAAACTCTCATCTCGTTTTTGTCTTTTATTTAAGCTTTGTACAAGAAAAGAGGTGCCGTAAACCTATTTGTTGCAACGTTAAAATATAATGTAAAGGTGAGAAGGGGTAGCGCTTCTACTAAAATTAATAATCAACCTTACCCATTCAAATCCTCCGATTAATGATAGGTATTATAATTATTTGAACGTCAAAAGATTTATGTTTCTTAATATTTGACAGATTTCAGTATCAGAAATTTCAACAAAACACAATGATACCGTTTTAAATTAGATAGATTATTAAATTGCTGTAACGGGTAGCTTCGGTTTTGAAACTCGTTCTTAAAGCTTATTTTAAATTTTGCGGATTAAGAGGAGATGTTCAATGTTATTTAACCTTGAAGCGCCCAACCCTAAAACGAAGGCCGAAGGAGGAATGCCTTAAACGTGACCATAGATTCAATTTTATAAATAACAATGTAACTTATAAGGGCTATATGTTTACTAGACTAGCTGTCCCGCACAACTTCGTCTGCTTAAATTTTTCCGTTTTTGCAAGATTTCTCACCACTCCTATATCTAGCCTTCCTCGATAAATGGGCTATCCAACAGTGAAAGATTTTTTCAATTCGGATCAGCAGTTCCTAAGATTACCGCGTTCAAACAAACGAAGTGTATGTTTGCTTTATAATATTAGTATAGATACAAATAGGGCTCTTGGTTAGAAGGTTCCTAAATCATAGTTTATTTTAAATCTCACTTTTACTAGACCGCCTAGATACATTTCGTAATTGGTAATATATAAGCATAAACAACATTGCTCCGCTTTGGAGTATGTGATGTATCTTTCAATGAATGCAGTACAATATAGTTTTATCTCCGCAATAAACAAGCTGTCTTACGTTCAGTCGAACCAAATATAAAGTATTTTCAATTTCCTTGTCATGTTTCAATGATATTCCACATATCTCGCAAGCCAATAAAATATTAAAACTCGCGGTATGCATATTGTTTCTCACAAGTTCGTGCTTCCTCGCGATATATGAGAGTATTCGTGCATAGAGATGGGAATGGATAGTACATAAATTGTACTATTTGTGTCAAAACTGGCAAACTTTGATTAATAACTTCGTGTTACACAACAAAATTATGATTTGGAAGTTTCTTGTTAAGGTTTGCTGTCGTGGAATACGGCAATAGTTTCGACACTATCGAAATAGTGATTTATTAACGTTATTACTTGCCCGTAATGTATAAGTTATCACGCTTTTGCCTGCCAAAGGGTTAGGTAGAGTAAACACATTGCTGCACTATTTTCTTGACAACAAATTGTTTTCTCTTATCATCATTAAAAGCAGAAACATAATTTTATGAAAAGGCTTGTGGGATGAACGTAACAACGAAAGTGTTAATAACTGCTGTGATGTCAAACGTGTTTCAAGTCTCTCGGTGAAAGATCAATCTGGGTCAAGTACCTATTAGAACTATGATTTCTACTATAAACAGAAGGCAATTAATCTGAGACAAAGGGAGGACTTCTCGTTTCATAGTCCGCTAACAACACGTCTTCGTGACCTAAAGAGACGAAAGTTATTTTTGGGTATAATGAAAAACGAAAAGTTGCTGTAATTAAAATTGCGGAGCACTAACAAAACAGGTGATATTTTAGTTGGTGCAATTAAATAAATATGGAACGAAACAACCTCATTACGAAGTTACAATGAGTAACAATTATTTGCGTACATTTTAAAATTATAATTACATTAAATTATTTATTCAATATAATTAATGAATAATTACCAACTAAAGCAGAATATACTATTACTCACGTAGGTATACGGTATATTAAACAAAACATTACAACAACCACAGCAGTTCTTTATAATATAATTATAAATACCACAATCAAATCAAAATATGAAATGAAACGTACCTATCTGTGCGTCACAAAATCCATCAAGTCATTCATTGTTTTCAAAATTGTGAGCCGCGAAAACGTTACTTGATACTCAGAATAACAAAGGAGATAGACAATTTATGATGGATATTCACCAACTTTACGGTCCGAATGTCCTGACGCGGAAATGGGGAGAGCAACTGTCAAACAGTTAGAGAAAGTTAATTGATTCGAATACAATAGCTACTCAGACGACGACTTTAAAGCGTAACAGTCTATTTTATTTGCGTCAAAAGGACTTTCATTGAAGTTTGTTAAATAGAATCACTGATTAATAGATTCTGAAGAACTCAAACTGTCAAAGCAATGGAAACATTCAAGTCTGCCTGCACTCAAGTGGAAGATCGTTACTATGTGAAATTTGAGCCCTTTTGTTTTACAAATACAATAAATGCATTTTTGAAAGATAGAAAAATTTGAAATCCAGACTCAGGAATCGAACCCGAGACTTCCGTAGCCAAACCGGGGCCAGAAGCGAACCCTTTTGTTTTACTTGTGGCGTAATGAAAAGTAGGATGACAATGAAATTTCCTTAGCTACGTAATTTCGGTTAAGAACCTCGACGCGTTCGCTAATTTGTAGGGTAATGGGCGACGTTAACCTCCCGTGTGCGTAGCTCACGTAGGTGCTTCATACTCATACATTAAGACGTAAATACTTGTTTCAACTTGTTAAGAAAATTAAAATTTGGGCGTTATTAAATAAGGCAATTCATTAAGTTATATTGAGCTGCATATTATTTTCTAATTAGTTCTAATTAACACGTAAATAAAATTGTATTACTTCTCAGAAAATACAGAGGCAGCTTGTTGGGCTGTTTGATAAAATAGTTAATCACAAGTTATTCTTTTTTACTGAATAAACAGTTACCCAATTACATTAATCAGCACCTAACTACTTAAAAATATAAAACAAAAAACATAAAACTTGTGATCTTATAAATCCTGTTGTATTTTTTTTTATTATAAAATACTTATTCATGTAAAAACATATCAGAAAGTTGTTCAAAGTGTTCAAGTGCACTATGATGGTGATTTCCCAATAACAATGTAATTGATTTGTAAGCTTTCTTAAAACAAATAAGTAAAGATGTATACTAGGTACTTACCCCCCACAATGGGTTCAGTTCATCCGGCCTCAGTTGGAAGTACTTGTCGGCAAGAGCGAGCGGTGGGGCAGACGCGAGTCGAACGTTCGTCCAACATCGAAGGAACTTGACTACAGACTCGAAAGTGTAGAGAGCCAGTCTGTCGTTGCCGTAGTTCGACATATGCGTCATGAACACGTTGATCTGTAGAGAAACGTAACAATGAAATCCTTGCATACACTAAAGGATGAAAACCTGATCGAGGTATTTTTTTAAGTGAAATCTTCTTTATCGACGTAGTGCACTTTTTGGGATGGGTAAAAATGTTAAACTCGCGTCAGGACACGTGATCGAAAAATCGTAAGACGGAGGGAGAGCAATGAAAAAACTGCTACAATATCATTAGAATACTAACCTAAATTTCGCCACCATCTACAATGTTATTATAGCTCACGTGTCCAGTAGTAGGACACGTGAGCTATAATAACAGTAGGAGTAACAATTATTTCTTTCCCTTTTTTATTTTAATTTTGTTTTTTGATTTGTGATTTATTATTTCTTATTTTTTTATTATTATGTCAGTAAGATCGAAAAATATTATTCAAATATCATCACTATGTAACATAATGTTCAAGTTTTCACTTCTGCCGGCACTCCCGGTGTGCAACCCGTTGTTTTTTTTTCATCTAACATAGTTAAGAACCATTCCGATTATACCAAAATATATTAACTGAAATATTTTGGGTGCCAAATTTTTTTTTTTTTTTTTCTAATTTTGATGTACCCAGTGTCACTCTCACAACTGAGACGTATCTAACGGTAACTTTCAAGCTGGAATCCATCAAGCCATTTAGATTCAAGCCATGTATATTTCTTAAGCACGCTCTACGTGCCAAAGAAATATACATACATACAAACATACAATCGAAAAACATAACCCTCCTTCTTGCGCAGTCGAGTAAGAAAGTAAAATTTAAAACCATCTATCCTTTAGAACGCACATAGAGACACATGTTAAACTTGTTATAAATTCAACATGTATAAATACCCAATGATGTTTTAAGTAAAAAGGTGTATATTTGGGTCATTATATTTGCGTCAGGGGTAAGGAACCCGCAATATTCAAACGATACTTGCCTTTCAATCATGTTTGAGTCTTTCGATAACTTTTGAATATCTGGTCAATAGGTATGCTAATAAACAACTTACGATAAGCCGCTGACAGGAACATCATACAAAAGCAAATAAAGATTGAAAAATGATGTTTTAAACGTAATTACGCCTACATCAATTATATTTAATCGTTGGTGTATAATGAAAACGTAAATGTTTACGAAACATGTTAAGCATCCAATAAATTTTGCCAATATTCAATAATATTATGTCATCATTGCAGTTTACCAATACGTAGGTACTTTATGCAACAAGAGCTGTAAACTTCCGCCGAATTCAACAGCTTAATTTATGTACGTATAATTCGCACTTTTGGTGGATAATATACTAGTACCTGGATGAACGGTTTTTTTTTTTAAACGGCCTTTTTTAAAAATGAAACCTAGCTAGATCAATTTATCGCCCCCGAAACATCCTTCAAACTAAATTTCATGAAAATCTTTGGAGCCGTTGCCGAGATGCAGATTATATACATATATATATATATATATATATACAAGAATTGCTCGTATATGTATTGCAGGTATAAGAAAAATATATATACACACAATTATAACTTTTAAACTTACGCGTTGCATTATATACACAATTTGACACGGGAATGAACGCGTTAAAACTAGGTAATGTATTTAACTTAAATTGACTCTTGTGACCACGGTCGGTGTAATCCGGTCGAAACGTCAAGCATAAGGTAAATACATTCCCGTGTCAAATCGTGTTTACAATTAAATAAGCGATTTAAACCACACTAAAAAACACTTTTCACTTACAGGGTTGTTGATGACCGTCTGGAAAAGCTCCCCGCCTTGAATGGAGCGGTCGAGACGATGCCGGCCGCCGGGATATCGCTCCAGTAAAAGCGTATGTGTGAACAGTCCACAGGTTTGACGGGGAAGAACCATAACTCCTCGGTGTCTAAATCCACGACGTAACCTATGTACAAGAGGGTAAAATGTTACAAGAAAGTATAGACAGTAAATTAATTATAAATACTTAAGTATCAATGGATAAATGCAGAATTATAACCTTAAATAAACCGGACAAGAGCATGTGGGATCATGCTCAGTGTAGGGTTCCGCAGCCGTTGCCGTATGAAAAAATCAATAATGGCACCAGCAGAAGAGCGTATGTTCATGGTACTTACGCCCTTCTGTTGAGACGGTATATCCGATTATGTCCGAAATAATTTAGTTTAAAGTATTTCTTATGCGCTACCATTTTATTTTTCTATTTTTCATATTTTTTGGTTACATGGTTCAAAGTTAATGGACACAAAAATGTGGAAAATAATCGTTGCACAAATGCAACTTACGGAGCGATTATTTTCAAAAATATTCACTTAATCAAAAATGTTTATTGGATACCTCATTTTAAAAAAAAAAAAACACCTGTCGAATGACGTGCTACACGTAGATGTTTGTTCAAAAATTTTTTTTCAGCTTCTGTTACTTGTATGGAGCCCCCCCCCCCCCTAAACATATTTATTTTTATTATTTAGCTATCAAACTAAGTAGCGGCTACTGCAAGATAACCTTCTTTTCAGTAAATTTAATCAATATATGCGCAGCTCTGCACATGTTCGCTTGTGGGACTTTGTGGCGGACTTATGTGGACATTCTTAGGACCTCTTATGAGAGCCACGCTATCTAAAATTAACTAATAACTTAATTAATTCGCAGTCGTCGGTTTGAGCACTGCACCTCCTTTTGTATTTAATACCAAGTAACATCCTTACTGCCATCGCGCCAGCTTAGTTTACTCTAGTTTAATTTGGCTACTAGAGACATATATTTGACATTTGTATGGAGCTTCTATACAAAATATGCCAAAATTATATATCTAATAGCCAAATGCATCAATAGACAGGTTATATGAAACCGGCCGTATACCTATATTAAACCAAGTTTGTAAGCGTTCATTTAATATTTAATATTTCTATATTTCTTTATTTCTATACTAATATTATAAAGCTGAAGAGTTTGTTTGTTTGTTTGAACGCGATAATCTGAAAAAATCCTTTACTGTTGGATTAAGAAGAATTTATCGAGGAAGGCTATAGGCTATATAACATCACGCTACGACCAATAGGAGCTGCTCCGCAATAAAAAATGTTGCAAAAGCGGGAAAAATTTACGCAGATCAAGTTGCGCGGGTCAGCTAGTATTATATTACCACGCATCCTGGTCGTTTTCTCACCTACACCACTCTCAGCCTCAAATTTCCTTCTAAAATCAGTAGCATTTTACAACACCCAAGAGGAGTGATAAGGTTCTACTAAATCAGAAACCAACACTAGCAAAATATGCATTATATAATTAGTTACGTAATTTTGTCGGGACTGCGATACAAACAAGGCTGTCGAGATATCTACGCACGAAAGCATCCACTCACACGTGCGCAAATTAACAAGCTCTATACATATATATAACCACCTACCTACCCCACATGAATATACAAAGCTGCATAACCTATATAATATAGGTAACTATTATTACAGGTATGTCGGTTAGTAGAATTAGAAATACAATTACTGTTGAACAATTAGTGTGTATTGTAACGTTCACTCTAATTGTAGTGATACGAGATATAGGTATTGTATAAATGTATAAAGTTTCATTGCATATTTATACATAGGTATATCGTAGTGACCTATATAACTAATTTGGTCTATAGTTACGAACATTGGGTGAATCTTTATAAGTACACCAGCGGACGCCTCGCGGTTTCACCCGCGTAGTTCCCGTTCCCGTGAGAATACAGGGATAAAAAATAGCTTATGTCACCCGGGGTTAGTGTAGCTTCACAACGATGAAAGAATTTTTCAAATCCGTCCGGTAGCTTCAATCAAATCTTTCCTCTTTATAATATTAGTATAGATGTAGACTAGATTACTTTGGGAATCATCTTACCAATGTTAAATGTGAATATTTTATAAGTATTTATTTGTGAATGAACCCACAGGACTGCTTAACGGATTATATTATATCTAATTGTATAAAACCCTCGTATCACGGTGTTTGTGGTCGAACTCATTCAAGCAGCTTCACCGATTTTATTGTTTTTTTTTCTCGTATATTCGGTAAGTATGAGAGTAATAATACATATATTCGGTAAGTAAGTCGTAAAGTATTTTTTTTTATTTACGAAAATGAAATGATTAAGTTGCAAGAGTCAGCTAGTTTTAGTATATTGGGGCACCGTATCTTAGTTCTGATGCACAGCCTGGTATCAATATGTAAGCGGGAGCATAAACTAGTGTTGATTTAAAAACACAATACATGTACCGACAATCTTTTTCACAGGATTCACGGAAGGACTCAATAATATTCAAAAAGCTAAACATGACCAATAATAAAAAATAAAAATAAAACATTTATTTGCTTTAGATGTGGTACAATTTATAGGTGTTATATTATTATAAGTGCATTCCGATCCAGAGCATCTAGTCATTAATAGTGACATGCAAAAACAAATGTAAAATTATTCCTTATTACCTACATTATAACATGCATCTTAAACCATATTAAATTAGGTTATAAATTTTTCACCCAATTAAATTTACATCTATAATTATTATTATTATATTTTTATTAAGTATAAAAGAAGATTCTACATAATTATTTATTAATTGCGGTTATTAAAAATGTCATTTACAGTATAGAAACTATTGTCAATTACGACACAAACCAATCAGCCAACTAGTTACTGAAATACGATACGCTTTGAAAAATGGCCTTCAAGTAATCACGTTACAGTATAATAACAGTCAATTTAGTAGGCTTAAAAGTCGCGAAGCCATATTGGTGAAAACATAAACAAAATTAACTGCAGTGTACACATAACAAACGCCTATTTTAAATAGGTGTACATTTATTCGTATGAACGATACTCTCGCATGCACATTGCAAACCGGTAATATAATTATTGGAATTTCATTGTCGGCACCTGGCTATCGAGATACAGTAGTACCGCAACGCAACGTTTGCGGTCAATAGGAGTTTGGAAACCACCGCACGGCTACCACAAACATTTGGCATCATAAGTGTCTATGTACACTTATTGCGAACGTTATTATGTCGGTTTTGGCGTAACTAAGCTGTTCAATGATATGCGAAGTACCCATTTGAAACTACAGTTCTGAGAGACTATTTGAGATAAATATTAATTCATTTAGTTTAACAACAAGTAGAAAATATACCCTTCCGCCTGCACTTCCGTTTATGTTTTTAATTTTTTGAAATAAAGCCTTCAGCGTTTGTTTGTTCAGGTGCTGCAGTTTATTTATACAGCGATTATGAAACTAACTGGTATCTACGTCTCCGCCCGCATTGATTAGTGGCCTACTCGCCTAAGTCCTGTTTAGGGTTCCGTAGCCAAAAACGGAACCCTTATAGTTTCGCCATGGCCGTCCGTCCGTAGCTTAGCTCAGAGACTATTAGAAAGCTGTAATTTTGGATGGATTCACATATTACTTACGCCGACAAAGTAAACAAAATCTAGAAAATCATTTTTTTTCGAGGGTACCTCCACTATATGTAAAGAGGTGGGTGTGATTTTTTTTTCTCATCTACCCCATCGTGTGGAGAGTCATTAAATAGGTATTTTATAAACAAGGGGTTGTGCAATTTTTTGTTAGAGTCAAGTATCCCCCCCCCCCCTACCTGAAAAAAATCACGGTAGTAAGTATATTACAGTGAAATTAAAACGAAAACTATCACAGCTAAGTAGACTTTACAAGTTTACGAGTAACAGCTGATCAAATAAGAAGTTACAAAATTTTCGTACAAGATCCATTGAAAATTATTATTAAGTAGGTTGGGTAGGTAACGTTGTAAGCATGAAACAACATTATAGAATACTAGCTGCTGCTGTCCCGGGCAATTTCGTTTTTGCAACATTTTTCATTGCTACTCCGCTCCTATTGGTAGTAGCGTGATGTTATATAGCCTATAGCCTTCCTCGATAAATGGGATACCCAACAGTGAAAGAATTTTTCAATTAGAATCAGTAGTTCCTGAGATAGAAACAAACAAACTCTTCAGCTTTATAATATTAAGTACCTATAGATTATAAGCTATGGGTCTTAATCGCGTAAATATTTTATTTTAAGGCTAAATACCTTTGTTTATTGCCTGATGTTATATATATAACAGAAAACCCACTTCTGAAGCATTATTCGGATGGGTGGGGAGGGGACTACGGAACCCGTTGCCCGGTTTTTCTCTATACCAAATATCCTTAAAACTGAAAGCTGGTACAGCAGAAACTTACCAAAATCTTCAACGTTGGGTCAAGTAAAAGACTTGAACAACGTCAAAACAGAATTTGTTTAGTTCCAGCCCAATAGACAATATCAGCTATAATACATAAATCCTTTTACGATGATCAAATAGAACCAAATTACTATGATCAAAGTTACACACATTATACAGTTTAAGGCTATTACCGCTAATACACACGGTAATTATAGTTATAGACCTGTAATACTCCGCCGCGAACCATTGACAAAGGACATGTCAATTGAATTAAACATACACATATATATTACTACGTAGGTACATATAAGGCATATCATAGACAAACATCAAACATGGTTATAGGGGACGAGTTAAGGGGTGTACCTGTCATTAAATCCTGAGATCAATTGCTGGTATTGACTATGAATATTTCCAAGTGGAATCAATAATGTAATGTAGTTTTACAGAGTTATACAATATGCTCATGCTGTACTGTAATTTTCTATTGTAAAATTTCAAATTCAAAGATAACACATTTATTAATAACTAGCGGTCCAGCGCAACTTGGTATGCGTCAATTTTCTCCATTTTTGCAACATTTTTTATTGCTGCTTAGCTCCTATTGGTCGTAGCGTGATGTTATATAGCCTATAGCCTTCCTCGATAAAGGGGCTATATAACAGTGAAATAATTTTTCAATTCGGATCAAAAGTTCCTGAGTTTACCGCGTTCAAATAAACAAACTCTTCAAATTTATAATATTAGTAGGTATTGATTAGTCTAGTACGATTTTTTTTCTAAAATACAAGTTTTAGAAAAAAATTAAATATACTTAGATACCTTTAAATATCAATTAAAATCATTAATTAATAAAATTATCAATTAAAAAGATCTTGCCATAATAATAAATTGATTGTGCAAATTCGGCATAAAGAAAATTCTTTCTCTATGGCATTATACTGAAACCTAATATTAAAACACAATATTATAATACGACGAATTGCTTAACAAACGACGTGTGAACAGTAGCATATATATTCGCTACTACATTTTCTGTAAAAACATACATTAGGTAGGTAGGTACCTAATACCGTGAGTGAACGTAAACTACGGCTAAGTAACAACTCAAACAAAACTTACCTCGCCGGTCTCAAATGCGGGTACTCCTCAGTGCTGGTCACTTTGACGTCCCACACTTTCCTCCAGGCCTCAAACAACGGCTCATGTACCGGATACACTCCAGAATGATGAGGTGATACAGAATAACACGAGTTGGTAGGGATACCATGTTCGATGGCAAATTGTTTGTTCAGCATCATCTCCCCTTCTAAGTGGGTAACGTTGTTGTATAGATGCGGTTGCTGGTGATTCCACATGTGGCAAAACCTGTTGGCAAATTTGTACCATTAGCGTTTGGAATAGTGGTCTTCTCTAAGTCGATCCATGGTAGGAAATATTCATATCATCTACGCACCTCTCCTTCTTCACTTTTATTTTTAAAATAGTATGAAAATCATGAAGAACACATACGCTAGTTACAATGCTGTTTTATTAACGTTTTATGAATAAGGGTGGGTCTTATTCAAACGTTAATAACAGCATTGTAACTAGCGAATGTATTCTTTATGATTTTCATTCCATTTTTAAAATGAAGAAGACAAAACATTCGATGGTATAAAAAACTGTAGTTAATAACAATACAGACTAAGGAAAGATTTCCACCTAACGGCAATACGGATGTCGCAAAAGCCGATCGCAGTTAGCTTGATGTCGGCGCATACGATCGGCTTGGCCGTCGCTTGCGAACGTACTTATCCATTTCTACGCCTAAATAGTAAATAGTTTAATTCCTACCGTGTTGAAGTGTTCTAATTTTCGAAAATGGTTGAAGTTAATCCAATCGGATACGATGACATGCGAACGAAGCCGATCGCGCGTCGCAGCATTCTTTCGGCTACGATCACGTGTCGCGGAATACGCTCGCGGTCAAGCTTTGGAAATCATCCTATAGGGTATTTAAACAAATGTTTAAACACCGTGGATCGTCTCAGTGCGATTTATATTACCGCCTATTCATTATCTCTCTCTCTCTCTCTCTTTGCCTTACCTTATTCCATATGGGGCCGACTCTCCTTGTCATTCTTTGCCATTCAGTATAATAACGTATATTTTTAAAATCATTTACGGAGGCCAATCTCAACAGTCACAAAAGAATGCTTCTCACAAAAAATATAAGTCATAAATAATATCTTTGTGAAGCCTTACATTTTTATAGAAAAATGATATGAAATTGGTGCGTCCAATGTTGTATTTTCTTTTGTTAATTATAACAATGGAGAAATATCAAGATCTCTTCCCTGGCATTATTAATATCCCTTTATTTTGTAGAATATACGCGTAAATAAAAACTACATGTACCTATATTTTTAATTTTCCCATGCGAATCGGATACCATAAGACTACTGTAATAGTTAATTTTAGATGAGTACCAACCTACGTGCTATTTACTCCTACTACTATAACTTTCTTTTCCTCGTAATCTTTTATTCCCAATAGAATTTGGGGTTGGCTTCCAGTCCAAATATATACCTATAATTATTTTGTGACGCCAGCAGATATTATCCAAGACGAGCGTATGCTTTTTTTTAAATAAAGGCGTATGATTCTCAACAATTGCCAAGGCAACGCTAATCGATCCATCTGCCTGTTAACCATTACATCCTTCGTCCTTCTTTGAATTAACGAAGGCAAAAAAATACACAGTTTTTGTACTCATATTCATTTATCTGTCCTGAAGGTTCACAAAAATAACTAACTAAACTCAGAGAAAGGTATCTTAACGTAATTGCGATTGAAACTGATATGGAGTACGTAGTACGTAACTTCTGTTATAAGAATTACGAAGGAAGTTTTGCGATCTTTAGTTCCGTAATAAGTAAAGTTGGTAAGACGGACACAAGTACGGATACGTCTGTATTTAATTAACTGAAACTTGGTTCTCATATGCATATTAAGTTTATGAGAGTTGTGGGTTAACTTAGTTTGCGTCTTCAACTGTAGTTACTTCACTATACTACTACACTTTGCGTATATTAAGAGATAATTAAAACTATTTGAGAAGTTGTAACGGACATTGGAGGTGTGTTATTGAAAATGTATTCAAACTTTGTATAGGTGTTTACACTTTTGTGGAGCTATCTGCTATTTATCCAAAAATAAATATCAACTAATAAAAATACATTAAATTTCTACATTATTTTAACTCCAAAATGTCTACCATTTTGTTTTTGTTAAAGGAGTATAATGTTTATTTAATATTTTCATTTAATTCCATTCACAACGAAACCACACAAATAAGAAATAATGATTGCAATAAAAATAGGCAATTTAATAAAAAACATTATGCTAAAAATATTTTTTCAAACGACCAAAATTTTATTTTATAAGGATTTCGCATTCGCTACGGTGCGGCGAAGAGGGAACGATTACTCGGTCGGGGTACAGCCTTAAGATACTTATATCTCTGCACAATGCACGTCTGTTATTCCACCTAAGTATTTCAAAGTATTACAGGTTTAAAGACATTTATTTCTCATAAGAACTTACAGCTCACTTACAATGAGATACATAGAACGAAACTTAAAAAATAGGTTAGTATTATACCTCTAATGAGTTAAGATCCTCTAATGACTTAGTTTGAGGTTTTTATCTAAAAACCTTAAACTAAATGACAAGTAATATCCAATCGATTACATAACTCACCAAAACTATTTCAGACTACTTAGAAACGACGCACAATGTGTTCAAAGCGTTGATTCCTTTCATTAATTTGAGAACTTTGCCAAACTTCAAGTGGACATTGTTAACTAAAACTTAGTATGTAAATTCTGGTGCCCTATCTTTTGAGTTGAAGGCAAATTGTTTAGGCAAAGGGTTTTTGCTAAAATTTGTTTAGTCACTTACGAGAACCTCCATTGTGCGAATTTCTATTTTAGTTTAATTATAAGCAATCTGGGTTATGCCTAACGAGATTACTTATTAATTGGCCCTTTACTATGCCTATGCTAGTAAGATAGACACAGGATATAATAAAAACAACCGGGCAAGTGCATGTTGGACCATGTTCAATGTAGGGTTCCGGAGCCGTTGCCGTATTAAAAAATTGATCTGTATAATTGCACCAGGAGAAGAGCGTATGTTTATAGGACTTGCGCCTTTGTGTTGAGAAATAACTTAATGACGGTACCTATATACTCATGTCCGAAATTATTTTAATTATTTGTTAAGCGCTATCTTTATGATTTATTTCATATTTTTTTAGCTTTTGTTACATGTATGGAGTGCCCCCTAAAAATATTTATTTCTGTTATTTAGCTATCAAACTAAGTAGCGACATACAACTACAAAAAGACATCTATCCCCCAATTTAATCAATATTCATTTTGTAGTCTTTAAGTAAAATGCCTGTGACATACAGACAATCCGGAAAGACAGACAGACGGACACGGCGAAAATATAAGGAATCCGTTTTTGCCATTTTGGCTACATAACCCTAAAAACAATGCACTGCAAAAAAAACGGATTATCTAAAGACTGCTGAACGGACCAATGAGAGTTGAGGCTAAGTTTTCCAATCATTCTATTTCTTTACTGCAGACAGGGAAACACAAATAAAAACAGTTATACCTAAATATTTATAAGCCTCTTTGTTTGCATGAAGAGTTATAAATGTATGAAACTTACCAAGTGAAATGTTCTCTACTACGCAACAAGGCGTCATCTCCCCTATTTTCTAACGTGGTGCCGTGGTGGTAGTACTTGGCGCTGTAGCCCAGGTTGAATCTGAAGCCGGGCACTAGGCGTTGTAGCGCCGCCTGCGACGCTAACATTGCTGCTACATCTTCTTCATGAAGACGAGTACCTGAATTAAATTATTATATTTTAGACTATGGTGCGTCCACGGTGAATGTACTTGACTATGTATACATATCACTTAGGCTCAATTCACAGCGAATGGCACTTTGGTATAAAATGGGCCTTATGGAATGGTTGCACCTATTTCGTTAATTATTTTGTATCCTTGTAATTGTCAGCATAAGGTTTGTACCTATAAAAGGTTTAAAACTCGAACGGAAAAGTAAGGAAAGAAAACTCCATTTTCTTCATTAGACACTCTCGGGAAGCCGGACCAACAGTTAGTTTAAAAGAAGTACGAGGGTCGGTCAAAAAGTTCGCGGAATCGGGGTGTTGGCGGGGGGTGGGGGTAATTTTTTTAACCTGCACGAATTGCGGGACTACTTAGGAGTATAAATACCAAGTTTCATAAAAATCGGGTCATTATTCATTGAGCTATCATCGATCAAACAAGTAAATCCGGAAGACTACTGCAAGAATGGAGAAAATCGAGTTTCGTGCTGTCATCAAATTCCTTACCAAGCAAGGAAAACCTCCTCAAACCATTTTAGAAGAGATGTCTTCCGTGTATGGGGACTCTTGTCCTGGTAAAACCATGGTTTACAAGTGGCACAACCTCTTCAAACAAGGCAGAGACTCACTAGAAGACGACCCCAGAGCAGGACGGCCTATTGAAGTGACCACTGCAGAAAATGTCGATAATCTTGAAAAATTAATATTGGAAGATGCACGTTTAAAGAAGAAACAACTCGCAGAAATGATTGGAGTATCAGATACAACTATTTTGAATATGCTACACAACAATCTTGGCATGTCAAAGGTGTGTGCAAGGTGGGTGCCGAGAATGCTCACGCCACATCAGAAGCAACGACGAGTTGCATGTTGTCGAGAGTTTTTGGACCTCTGTGCTGACGACAAAGAAGCAATTTTGAACAGCATTGTGACCGGAGATGAAACTTGGGTTCACCATTATGAGCCTGAATCAAAACAGGAGTCCATGCAGTGGCACAAAAAGGGTACACCACCTCCCAAGAAATTCAAAGTGTCCCAATCGGCTGGAAAAGTCATGGCGACGATTTTCTGGGATACAGAAGGAATTTTGTTAATAGATTACAAGGAAAAGGGTGTCAATATAACCGGACAATACTACGCTGCTCTGCGAGAACGCTTGCGAGATGCTGTGAAGGAGAAGAGACGGGGAAAATTGACCAAAACGGTGCTGCTTTTGCACGACAACGCTCCCGTGCACAAAGCACAAGTTGCGATGGCTGCCATACAAAAAGTAGGCTTCCAAATATTGGAACATCCTCCTTACAGTCCAGACTTAGCCCCCAGCGATTATTATTTATTCCCAAAAATGAAAAAAGAACTCCGTGGAAAGAAATTTTCTTCTGATGATGAGGTGAAGAATGCAATTTCAGCCTATTTTGACGACAAAGACAAAACATTTTTTTTTGATGGTAAAAATAAATTAATCGAACGATCTGAGAAGTGTATTAGGGTTAAGGGAGAATATATTGAGAAAGAAAAATAATTTTGATTTTTATTTTGCCTTTTTTAGCCCCCATTCCGCGAACTTATTTACCTCCCCTCGTATAGTCTTCAAAAATATAAGGTTGTATATCGATGCCAAACATTTATAAGAGCTATTTATTTATTGTTTAAATTAGAATTAAATTTATGTTTAAAACCAATAAAATAAATGTGTGTTGACTTTACCTAACAACCTTAGTTACGAATAAGCTATGTCAACAAACGTACCTACTAAGAACAATATTTTTAAGACTCTCGATACCTAGCTATAACAAATAATGAGAATACGCTCTTTATTCAATAAACTTCAGCAAACGTTAACAAGCTTCAATTTACTATATTATTTTTTACACATAATGCCGAAGATGTCACAAACACAACGCAACACTCCAGCGATCTTAATACATCCCTGTATTAAGATCGCTACAACGATAGTGGTCCGAATTGTAAGTTTAAAACAATTAATGCTAAATAAATTATTATAATACCTACCTACAAAATTGAACATTATGACAACCATAATAATGAAACGTGTCAACAAGTCAATAGACATACTTTAAAAAAAAAAATGAGGATTCATTCTGGTAGATTTGGAGTAATATCACTTTAACCGTAACCATTACTTAGAATTTTAAGTAAATGCTTTGAAACGTTCATCATCATAATATTTTATATATGCAATATTACATTATTGCAAATGTAAAAGAAACTCTGGATGTTTAAACGCTAGGTTGTTCTGACCACTATTCATGTTTATTTGAGATGTAGAGATATATCTATATCTTCAAGGTATCCCTTAACACCCTTAGAGGCCCTGCGGGCAAAACGCAATTGAACATAGCAACTAAACGAAGTAACCGGTATGCTTTTGTCATACTCTTTAGGGAAAACAGACACAACGTTATGTTTATTTCTGTTTGTATCAAAACACTTGAACATAACATAACACTCGTACATTTGTTTCAAGGCCACGCCGTTCAATGAACCTATTCAGAACTAATTGTATCCATTACAACTGTTGAGTCCAAACACTATTCGATTAGCAATGAGCCTAGTATCGACGCATACGAATATCGGTTTCCCTGCTAACAAAATGTACGTGCCTGCATATTACAATTCCATGCAGCTAGGTGCTAATATTATTCAGATCTTCCACGCATACTAATCGATAGGACAAAGGCATGCAGTGTTGGTTTGATTGTATCCGATATAGGTTGATTCGGAATATCAATTTCGACAAAAAATCTACAAAAAACAATAGTTTGGTAAAATTAAGACACCTATGCACTATAATTGTTATTATGTTGACTTTGGTTATATGGCAACCTCTTTTAGTCTGAAAGGAGACCAGTGTTCAAACAGTGCAACCTCAGAATAATAAAGTGAGACGATGCCCATTGTTATCGAGATGACAGATTTCTTTTGTAATACAGAATAGTGTTTAAGGCATGCGCATATTTTTACACAGCTTCAAAAAAGGTGGGCCTCTGTCTCACCAGTTTGCATGCATTCGTGATTTGCAGGACGACTTACAGGCTACTGATACGATTTACGGCCGGTCTCAATAATCTAACTATCGATGGATTTGGCTACTAGAGGTAAGTATATTTGACATAAGCTCCATACAAAATATGTCAAAATTCTACCTCTAGTAGCCAAATCCATCGATAGTTAGATTATTGAGACCGGCCGTTAGACGGTATTTTTTTTTGAAGATCCTAGATTATACACACACTAGCTTTTAAAACATAGGAGTAAGTAAGTGAAATTTTCATTAATTAGTGATGTGCTTGATTAATTTTCCCCATAATTTTTCAACACTTAAACACTTCAATTGAACTCCATTATTTTTTATAAAAAAAGATATTTTAAACAACCTGTGTATCGTTATCCAATGGTTGACATTCCTCACGTTTTCATTTTACTAAGAAATGAATATGGGTAAATCGTCGATATGTATTCAATGCGACACCGTGGCGTCAAAGGAGCCTATCATTACAAAATTATGGATATAAAAGCAAGTCAATTGGGCCCTTACTATATACAATAATTGTGAAATTAGTTGTAACACTATCTAAGTAAATTAATCTTATATTATATGGTGCATACTATAAGATTTTAGTATGTAAATTCAATAGGGCGTATAATGTTGTTTTATAACTAAAGTCAGTATCGATTCAGACTAAAGAATAGAAAGTTATATGATTTGATACTGATAGTAAAACTTGAGTTGTAAATAATTATTAAAAATAACCATTTCGTAGTTTAATGGCTTATTATTGATGACAAATTTATATGAAGCGGTAGTAAAATTTCCATGTATTATTTCTCAAAAATTGACGTTTACGATTTGAACTGTGAAATTTCGAAGACGTAGGTTTTCATAAAATATGGATCAAACAGGCCGTGGGCGCCATTGTAATTGTACATATTTGATAATTGTATCTACATTGGGATATACAGAGGGAAATACTGTTTAATGTAGGTACATATTAATATGTAAACACGTAAATTGATATTAAGAATATAAACCCACGACTTGCCCTTGACTGGCCTGTTGGCCTAGTGATATATAGACACAAATTTGTGTGATCCACAAATTGTTGTTCCGAGTCTGGATCTACTTTGTGTCCGTTAACACACTTCTTGTGTGATCTATGCTGAGTTCTTTTTAAAAAATATTACTTATATAAAAAATATTGCCCGGTATGTCAACAAAGGGAAAATAAGTGACAGGTACTCTCACCAACTCAAGAACCATTCTTAACACTCGAGTTGATGACTTTTTCTCTTTGTTGTTTAAATGTCTTATTCGAAGTTATTGTTTTTTTTTTTGGTTATATTATTGAGTGTTTCCTCTTAGTCATAAAACGTTAGTAACAATATTTAATGAAAACCTGTCTTTAATTTATTTTATGAAAAACTGTGAAAATTCAAAGATATAGGATCTTTGAATTTTTACAGCTTAAATAGTAAACGTAATTTTTTGAGAAATAATGCATAACAATTGTGCTACCCCTTTATATAAATTCGCCATTAATAGTAAGCCTTTAAGTAAACTGCAAACTGTATTGTGTAATTTTTTATAATTTACAATTCAAGTTTTACTATCAATATCCTATTTGTTCGGGGCCAAATCACAAAGTGTAATTGTTTTAAGTGCACTGTGACAAATAAAAAAATTTTGTTTTCTTTCTTATTTCTAAATATCAAATGTAATAATATATCTATTCTTGAGGCCAAATCATTATTATAATTAATGTTTTGTCTTCATTTTTCATTCAATTTTCAAAATACGGGTGCACTAATAAAGAGAATCAAACGTTTACTTTATAGTACGATCACATCATGAAACAAATTTTATTTCGGCATCTGTTTTTATTTAAATACAAAGTCTTCTATTTAATTATAATCCATTGCCGAATGTTATGAGACTGAGCTCGGCGCAACTTCGCTTGCGTCATTTCTCTCTGTCTGCAATTGGTCTTAGCGTGATGTTATATAACAGCCAATGACACTCACAAATAACGTGTTTTAATTGGTAAAAGAACTTTCAAAATCGGTTCAGTAGATCCAGAGATTACCCCCTACAACGTCTAAAACTTTACGAGTACCTCTTTATATAAGTATAGACTACCTATCTATTCCTTTATACAACTCTGTCCTGACAATAAGGAATGTTATACGCGTATATACATTTCAGCGATTCATTTTATACTTATACAGTATCTATACTGTGATCCGTTAATGGGTTGTTAGGTATCATGTTCCCATTTGATTTATGTATTTTTTTAAAATATAATAACGACAAAAAAAACTTAATTATTGGTTTTTCTTGATGGAAGTCATACGGGAAAACATGTGGAGGCGGAAACGATTGTTTTTATTGTAAAGAGGCTTTATGAATACAATGTTGATGAAAAATATTGAAAATTTACACATTTCGACGAAATTGGGTACCTACTTAAATCGTGATTTTTAATAATAAAAAAAAAACATTTTGACTAATATATTTTTTCCTTTTTTTTTTAGCACTGTTAACAGAATACCTACGGACCCCTTTTGGGTTGGACAGGGATTAATTTACACCTTATACAGATGGTAAAAATGACTAAAGGCGCTATTCCATTAGGAAAGTTTTGCATACGAGTATGACGTCACACGTTTCCCTACATGTTCTCTCTCTCTCTCTAGCTCTCTTTCTTTCTACCTAGTTCTAATACCTCATACAAGTTGTATGCAATTTGCAACTTGTATACAACTAACTTGTCTAATGATAAAGCGCCTGAAGAGAAATAAAACAGTAACAGAGTGTGACATAGTTCCTAAATTTTACGATTTGATGATTTTGCAGCAGTAAGCAGCTGTGTGTGCTTTAGAGCTTACAGCGACGTTCAGCGTAATATTTGTTCTAAATCTTGTATGTAAATCCCTAGATGTGAAATGTAGGTACCAGAAAGCTGACTAGCAATTCTTATTCTACTACATAATAAATAGATCAAGAGTGTCGTTCCATGAAGCTTCAATCTATCGATAAACACGAAGCAAAGTCTTGGACTTAATATACCAACAAAACAAGCTATGTATGTATCTAAAAACCTCTCCATACACGAGATTAATAAACTGAATGTTTTCAAAAGGCCTAAAATAAAGACAAGATTTCATCAAACATATTAGATATATTTCAGGACTTAGTCACGTGATTTATTTAAAGGTACGATCCTTTTATTTACCCGACGTTTCGTACCCTTTAAATAATTCACGCGATTAAGTCCCGAAATATATCTAATATGTATAAAAATCGCGAAACTTTAAAAACTATAATTTATCAAACATAGTTAAAAATCATCATGAAGAAAAAAAAATACTTAGTTAAAAGAAACATTTTTAAAAGGAAGAAAATATTGTTTTAATTAATACAAGCCGATCAATTTGTCACATTTTTTCTTAGATGACTAGCTATGTGGGATTGGGTCCCACATTACTAGCAATCTTATTAACCCCTCCAGCTGTTTTTCAACAGTGAAAGAATTTTTTAATTCGGATCATTCCAGACGCTGATCTGGACTGATCCGAATTAAAAAAAATATCGAGGAAAGCTATACAACATCACGCTCCGACTAATAGCAGCAATGAGAAATGTAGCAAAAACGGGGAAAATTTACGCAGACGAAGATGCGCGGGACTGCTAGTGTGTAATATACAGCACGGCATTCTCGACAAGTTTTTCGCGACCGACCCCATCGTCAGTATAAGTGTAAGAGCACTTGTCAAGACGAATCTAAGAAGCTTACACAAGGGGAGGGGGAGATGACTGTTAAGTACCATCGATCCGCCTTCCGCCTCCCATCATCAGCCCCCGAAAATCATCTAAAATCTTAGGAGTCTTGTCAAGACGAATCAAATGAGCCCAAACTTGCTAGGTTTTTTTTTCGTTCCGACTCCATCATCAGATCAGGTCTATGGTACCATAATATTGAATTGTCATCAAAGATATACTAGTTTACCAAATTGGATCCCAATGTAATGTCACGAAGTGGTACTAATTTATCTGCCAAGATTTGACCCACACAAACTAACATACACACAGGGCAAGTTAAATAAAAGCTTGTAAAAATTAAAAACCGCATTCAAAACCATCTATGTGTTCCATAGCACCTATGTTCCATTATGATGCGGAATACACACATATAAATGTTATATTTTGTCCGTCGGAAAAGTAACATAATACCAGTTTGAGTAAAAATGCATAAATGTAATAACTAACCTCTTTCTCCCACGAAGATATCATCTATATCGACCAGTATCCACCTGTCGAGGCTCAAGCTAAGCTGGCCATGGCTGAGGTAGCTAAGTGCGTCGAGGAACAATATCCTGTGCAACCAGAATTGTAAGCCTGATCCGAACAGCACCCGTTGTACGCCGTCCAAACGGCCGTGGTCTTGTATCACCGTCGCAAGCGGCATACGCTCTTCTGTAAAAGGAGTCCTCATTTAGAATCATGTTCTATTTGTAACATCAACTTTTACAATAAAAATGGGTTACAGAAGGCTAGCAAGTAAAGGCATTGCCATACAACGTGGCATTGCTACCACGTTGGATGGCAATGCCTTTACTCAGTGGAAAGAAAGGGCCCAGCCTTCAGGTCACAAGACGCACTGATAAGTCGCTCAACTAGCCGTTGTTGTTCCATTTCGATTGTGATGGATTTGATCAACAATGTCATATTTACCTACATAACAATATTGGAATAGTTAGGGTTTGTTGTTCCTAGTTTTTGTACAAAAATATATTTATATTTTTTTTCCTTTGTTAGTTCAGGACATTGTTACAATCGCTTCTAGTTTATATAGGAAAATATTTTAATCTAACTTTTTGCTTTTATTTACTGAGCAAACTGAGATAACTTACACAGCAGGTCATTGGCACACATACAATTCGGCCTCCTTTTGTACGTACAATTGAAATCTTCAAAGCTTACTAAACAAATATTTCGCCTATTTATGGCATTATTAAGCTATTGCATAGCTTTTATCGCGAGCTTTGAGCGCGGCGTTCGAATCAAGAAATTCCGTAACGAAAATAAAACCTAACACCCCCCACTCCGCCTACCATGTAGCTCGGCCGAGCGTTCGCTTAACGTATATGTATTTGGTACGACTGTACGAAGCTCGCACGCTGCTCCGAAATGTAATGAAAAGAAAAAAAAATACTGCATAAATAAATAATTATAATTGCATAAGTTGATAAAAAATGCTATGCAATAGCTTTACCGCACATGTTTTTTACATATTAAATTGGACATTTTCAAATAATTCACATTTAACTCTGCTGCGTCTTTAAAAGTCACAAATTTACGACAAGCGCAGTTAAACGTAGCGTTGGTCGAGATTCAAAAGTAGAGTGAGCTAGATACTTTTTCTTCTTTTCGTAAACTTCTCCTTTAAACCCAGTAGCATATATTATGAGGAGTTCTAGGAATTACTTCATCTGCATAGAAATTATCGAGTCTGTGAAACTTAAAAGCCAAGTTATTAAGTTGCATTGTCTCACCAGGAGACGTGGATTTTAAGCGGATATACGCCCGACACAATGTAAGGAAATTGAATAAGATTAATAAATTGGCCAATATGTATTTAAACTGATTAGTATTCTTTTATTGTTTTTAAACTTTCGCGATTTTTATACATATTAGTTATATTTCGGGACTTAATCGCGTGAATTATTTAAAGGTACGAACCTTTTATTTACCCGACGTTTCGATCGAATTGCACCGATCGTGGTCCGACACACCGAGAAGTACCGACAGTACAAATTATCAAAATTATCAAGACCAGGCGAGGGTAGTTGAAAAACCCCGCGCCTCACGGAGACATCGCTAAGCTGCCATCAGTCGACCCGTGACCACGATCGGTGCAATTCGATCGAAACGTCGGGTAAATAAAAGGTTCGTACCTTTAAATAATTCACGCGATTAAGTCCCTAAATATAACTAATAGTATTCTTTTTAAAGGATTAGTACTATCAAAAGTAGAATACTTATAATAGCAAAGCATTTAGTGATTTAGGCAATTTTGTATAATCATCAACATTTATATACCACCGCTATCTGCACCGGACGGCTATGTAGGGGCGCGACGTCGCCCGGAGATGTTCAACATACCTACGGTGAGGACTAAGCTCCTTAAATTTGCGCCAGTATGTTGTGCTATACGACTCATCTATACTAATATTATAAAGTAGAAGAGTTTGTTTGTTTGAACGCGGTAATCTCAGAAATAACTGATCCGAATTGAAAAATTATTTTACTGTTGGATAGCCCATTTATCGAGAAAGGCTATAGGCTATATAACATCACGCTAAGACCAATAGGAGTGGAGCAGCAATGAGAAATGTTGCAAAAACGGGGAAAATTTATGCAGACGAAGTTGCGCGGGTCAGCTAGCAAATTATACGCAAAAGACGTAAACATTGACATATTTCACCTCAGCTTGCCGAAATTCACAGAAAATGTTTAGAGTTAATGAGTAATGTTAATAATTTGTTTTGGTTTAATAAGCAACTCTGTTACTTACAACATCGAATTGGGTAACAGTAATGGTGTTGTAATTGTATTTTAAATAAATAAATAATAAGACCGCAGGTTACCATTTAGCCTCTATGTATTTTGTTTTAGAGATTAACGAAGTAAAGCGATTTATAATAAAGAAATTGTAAACGCATATTAGCAAAACGTGCTGGGGTCACAGTTCCGTTCTGATGTACCACGCTTCATATACAGGGTTTTTTTAACAGTCGGCAATTTAATTGAAAATCGACATCATTATGGCATCTTTCTAGCCAAGTGAGAGGAGTTGGCAAGCAATCAATTTTCTCTCCCAATTTCTCTTTCTTAAATGCATGTAATAATGGCCGTACCAACATAATACTCCATCGTCTGTTATTTTAAATCTGTACCGTCAGCTGCGTGCAGCTTTTAGGCTTAAGTTAAAATTAAACAGATTATTTAAATTAATTTAATTAATTCATTGTTGCCTTTACTTTCTGGCCGCCTTTCTTTAAACATAAAATTAAATTTCATAATGGTTTCCTATTCTAAGTCTTATGTCTAATTATAATGAACTTTAGGCAAGTATAAATAAAGTTGATTTTAGCGTGATAGTTAAAGACTATTATTTAAATGGGAGTTAATCAAAGTCTAGATTTGTGACTAATTGTGCTTCTTGTTTAGGTCACAAAATACTAGGGCAGATATAGACAAGAGTGATTAATGAGTCTACTGTCACTGATTTAGTACCTCATTTAATTCAAAATTTGGTACTCCTTAACTTAAGACAGAAAACTTGGAGATGAACAGATAGATCGACAGAGATAGACTGGGTGATGAATATATCTTATTTACTGTGTACCGCCGTTAAATAATCTAAATACTAACGTTTTTAGACTGAGACTACGATTTAATAACTTGTACGTGTGTCCGAAACCAGTACGAATTGGATACACGGTTTCGGCGCTCGACCGCAACTTGTTATTGACTTGTCCTTTTCTCTGGTTTTACATATCTATTGCTTTGCAACTTGGCATACATGTAGAATCATAGCCTTGGCAGTGTTGTTTTTGCTTCCTAAGTGAATAAAAAAATGTAAATATGACTTTTACGTACAGGGAGTCAATTTACGTATTTAAAGCAGTGCAGTTGCAGTTCAGTTGTAGTTAAGTTTGGATTAAAGCGGCCATTTTTGTATTCTTGTAACTTTAGGATCGATCTCAAATACGCTTGCGTCAAGTATGCGTCTTGAGAGCGCAATAACGACATTCTAGTACGGAGCGCAAGCGTTTTTAAGATCGATCCCAAAGTTACAAGAACACGAAAATTGCCGTTCTAATCGAAACTTAACTGCCACTGCACTGCTATAAATACGTGAATTGACCCGCTCTGGTACAATGACAAATATTTTTGTTTCCCGAGAGAATAAAGAATTTCGTATTTGACTATTGGGAGCAATGATATTTTAAGTAAAAATGTGTAGATAGGCACAAGCACTCAGCCAGCAGTCCCTTAAAATCTAGACAATTGGGTAGTTAGCTACAATAAAAGTGAATTATTTTACAGTAATCAGGTAAAAGTAGATCTTAAAATGCTCTGAAAATAATTTTTCTTTTACATTTTAACATGTTTTTGAATTTAAAACGAAAACTAAAAGTAATGATTTGACGATAGGAACTTATGACCTCATAGGTTCCTATTCCATACACATTTCTATAGAGCTTGTCGTTTTGACATTTCATAAAAAGAGACTGATTTGACTTGACAGTCAACATCACTATTGATCAAGTTTTTATATGTCAGTATCCCATCGCCGGCGTCAACAGATGAAACCAGGGCATTACATTTTTCTCTTTTCGCTCGTAATAATTAAATCTTGCTTTCCTACTTTTACGACTTTTGCCTTTTTGAATAGTGTGACATTGCAATATATAGTTTATCTATGTGTGCATTAGTTTGCCGTTTTTAAAGATCGAACGTAGTTTATGTAACCTATCTACACCTTTTTACCTAAAACATCATTGATTAGGAGGATACAAAGCTAATTTACCGACCGCCGTTGCTAGCAAACTACGGCATATATCTAACATTTCTTTGAGTAATTAATACTTTTGGAGTACCTTCTATCACGTAGGTACCTTTTCTACAAAACTCCCTTAAATCATAATAGCAATTCAGAGGCAACCTTGGCAGAAATACGATAATATCAAGAATATGTCGGTCGTATCAATGTAAGTGTTATGGCATTCCTTCCATTAATTAGGACATGATGACGGCGCGTGATTATTATTAATTGATGTTATATGAAACTTACATGCGAGATATAAGGTATTTGTCTCACTGTAGGGATGGAGCGATAAATGCAATATTTTAAAATCAATTAGAATGTGTAATAAAACATCTTTACATAGTATAAAATAAAGTCGTTTCCTGCTGTTCATACATTTAGATCTTCTAAACTACGCAACGGTTTATGATGCGGTTTTCATTATCATTCAGATAATTTCTTACGGATAGTGGATATGTTTAATAGATACACATAAAATGCATAATATTATTTGTGATAGTTTTCCTTTTAATTTTTCCACATACCCAACAACAACCATTTCGCTGGCGCCCCCCCCCCCCCCCTCCGCCAGCGAAATGGTTGAGCACACTTGCCTCTTCAACAAAATTAGCATTTTAAAGCTCAATATTTCACATAGGGATCCCCAAATCAAACACATCCTCACTTTACTTGTAAAACAGAAAAAAAAAACATTTTTTTAGGATTTTAAGACCACTTAGTCGGCGGAACTAATATGTAAGTATATCCAATGCTTTCTAGTACTAAGGGTCTCCGAGCTCTCGGACGGATTGAGCGAAACGATCAGGGTTACATAAATACCTACATAATTAAGTTTATTAGTAAAATTACAGCTATTCGACTGCCTCTGTGGTGCGGTGGAAATGAATCCGACTCTACGCAGCAGTCGTGTACAAGATCGTGGGTTCGATCTCCACCCAGGATAAAACTTTGTGTGATGAGCACTTTGGTTTATTCTGTGTCTGGGTGTTATTTATCTATAATAATGTATGTATTTAGAAATATATAAGTATGTTTATCAGATGTCTGGTTTCCATAATACAAGCTCTGCTTAGTTTGGGATCAGATAGCGTTGTGTGAATTGTCCCAAGTTATTATTATTTTCATTATTATGCCAAATGTATGACTTATTTTAAACATACAGTTAAAAATAAACTATTAAAATAATATAAGTCTAAAAAAAAAAAAAATTGTACTATTTTAACGCCGATTTTATGGCAGATAAAGAATTCAGTTTCACATTCGAATGATATCTATCAGTGCGACATCTCTGTTTGTTAAAAATACTCGTATATCAAGTTAATCCCGGCTCTTTTCGCTCTGTTATACGCTTTGGAAAAAAGTTTTGGCAGAGAAAAAATCACGCATGACATGTGTGCATCATTAAATTGGTAATCCGTTCTCTCCTTTAGCTACCATTAATGAGGAAGCAACCGAATCTTTACTACATACTCGCTCAACTTAGGACAAATGCCTTATACAAGTAATGTTTTGTTGTTTTTCTTGTTAGCTAAGATGAATTGCAGTTTCATATTAAAATAAATATAATTTTGTATGTATAAATATACATGTGAAATTTATTATTGATGTAATATTACCACTAGCTGTTCTTTAAAGGCGCTATTCCAATAGGCAAGGTACTTGTATATGAGTTGTAAATTGCATACAACTTGTATACAAGTTACAACTAGTATGCGGTATTCGAAGTTGTACAAAAGATTAAAATCGATAGTGTTTTGTTGTTGATGGTGTGAACATGTAACGTCATACTTGTATGCCAGACTTGCCTAATGGAATAGCGCCTTTAGAGTTGAAAAACCGGGCAAGAGCATGTCGGACCATGCTCAGTGTAGGGTTCCACAGCCGTTGCCGTATGAAAAAATCCGATTTGAATAATTACACCACCAGAAGAGCGTGTCTTCATGGCACTTACGCCCTTTTGTTGTATCTGATCATATCCGAAATAATTTTAGTTTTAAGTATTTATTGAGCGCTTCATATTTTTTATCGCACGGTTCAAAATATAAGGTTGGAGGGGGGGGGGGGCACAACCCATGCAACTTTCGGAGTGATTATTTCCAAAAATATTCACTTATCAAAAAAGTTTATTGGAAACCTTGAAATGTTTTTAAAAGGCTCGTCGAATGATCTACCACAGGTTAAAGTTTGATAAGAAAAATTTCAGCTTTTTTTAGCTATTTTTATTATTTAGCTATCAAACTAAGTAGCGGCTACTACAAGACACCTTTTCATCAAATTTCATCAATATTCATCGCGTAGTCTTTGAGTAAAATGACTGTGAGATACGGACGGACAGACAGACAGACGGATATAACGAAACTATTAGGGTTCCGTTCTTGCCATTTCGGCTACCTAGAAATGAAGTTATTTATCAAATTATTGAAAAGAATTTTCTGTTAACAATGCCAATTGTTAACAAAATTAAACTTTTACAAATATTTTTGTTTTAAGAAAAATAAAATGTAGAAAAACTTAAAAAACAAAACTCTGTCTATACCTACATAATTTAATCAAAATCATTACAGCCATATCCAGAAAGGTTTGTACGTATAATCTCTCGTTCAGATTCTCTTATTGTAATCTTAATAAAAACACGTATTGGAAAGTTGCAGTTTTAGCCAACAGCGGTCCAGACTCACCGAGCTGCGATACCATCAAAGCGGCACTAGTGTTTATTGCCCGTAAAAGATCGTAAACCTCTCAGCAGGTTTCTTCGAATTTCTTTCCAAAGTTTAAGCGAACTGACCGTACGAACGTAATCTCCTTACACTTACGGCAATGGGTAGTATGGAGACCTGTTTACTGCATTAGGAAATATAGCATTTTCTATCTTTTGTAGTAATTTGGCACGTAACACTTGTACTTTTTTTAAATAAACAAATATTACAAAACCTATTTTAGCAGCGGATAGTCCTATAATTAGCTCACCCGCGCAACTTCGTTTGCGTCAATTTTCCCCGTTTTTGCAACATTTTTTATTGATGCCTTCCTCGATAAATGGGCTACCCAACACTAAAAGAATTTTTCAATTCGAACCAGTAGTTCCTGAGATTATCGCGTTCAAAAAACAAACTCTTCAGCTTCATAATATTTGTATAGATAAAATGCCATAACGTCAAATCTCTGAATAATTATAGCATAGATGAAGCGTTTTCTTTTTGTCAAATTTTTGCAGTAGATCGTGGATCGCATTAGATTTTTACCTCCCGTGTATATATAGCACTTTTTTTAAAATTTAAGTATTTTAACGAATGAAAAACAAATGAATGAAATTTCAACAATTGGGTAGTTGACTACAATAAAAATAAATTATTTTATATCAATATAGTCGATCTTAAAATTCTCCGAAAATAAGTGTTCTTTTACAATTTAACATGTCTTTTAATTTAAAAGCATGGAAACGAATACTAAAAGTAATGATTTGACGATAAAAACTTATGACGTCATAGGTTGCTATTCCATACACATTTCTATAGAGCTTGTCGGTTTGACATTTCATAAAAAGACACTGTTTTGACTTGACAGTCAACATCCCCATTAGGTATAATCACTCGAGATAAAGTGTAAATAACAACCCTTGAATTTGATCACTCCTTTCTGCTAAACTTTGTTTAGTTTATGTCAAATTCCAATTCCAAACACTTTCTTTACATATGAAGAAAAACATCACACTTCTCATAAATGATGATTATTCATGTACATGTAATTCCAAGTTCACAAAGCAACAGACAATCTCATAGGAGGAAACCAAAAAAATGGACTGTAATTGCGGCGGTAGACTAAGGTAAGCAATCGTGAGAAAGCGGGTTCGAATCTTACCCATTATACTACCGACGTGAACCCACTCCTAACACAAGCCAATGAGCTTAGCTGGAGGGGTTAATAGGATTGCTATTAATTTTTTTTTTTTTTTATATTTATTTTTCTACAATGGTATTGGGTGCAGCTCTGCGCTCCTAACTAGGTTACGGAGTAACCTGTATGAAGGAATTACAGTTCCGATCCCTACATTAGTGATAAAAAAAATATGTTTTATATTTACCGGTACATTATTATAATGAAAGTTAAATCTATGACTACATACTTAATATCAAAATTTACAAAGAAAATTACAAAACGTTGAAAAACAATTTTTAAACAAAAGGAAGTGTGTATATGTGTGAGTGTGTGTGTGTGTTGATAATTTTGTAATTGTTTGATTTACCGTAAGTTCTATGAGGTAAATAATGTGTGTGTATATTTTTATTAAGTTACCATTTCTTCATCATCATTTTAATATGGGACCCACAATTCCACAGAGCTAGATATCTTTAAAAATATCTTACCTTCAGATCCATATTCGTTTTGTCTGAGTGCCCACGCGACTGGTTCGTAAGTAGAACTATTTGCCCGGAACACTGCCCAGTGATCACCAGGGAGCGCGCCCCAGGCCGTCTCACCGGCCCGCGCTAAGCGCAGCACCGGTGACGCTGGGTTTAGTGTTGCGTCCTAGGAAAAAAATACAATGTTTGAGATGAATACCTTCAAAATATTTATCAAATTAATAAGTTTTTTAAGACAAAGACAAAACACATCACCGTAGGCTAATTTCGCTGACTCACTCCTAAATTTTAGTCTATATCTCTGGTGTTTTATAAGCTAGGACAACGTTTTATACACTAAAACCTTCACAGAAAAATATGCAATCGAATAGTGTTAACCGCATTTAAATCAGTTTATTATTTTCATCATAAAATCGCGAACATATATACGGGTCAAATAGAGAACCAACTTTTTTGAAGGCGGTTAAATAATATGGTGTAATGGTAAGCTTATGTTTACGCGTCGATGTGTTGCAAATTTGACCTACAAATTAGTGGGCAATATTATAGTTGTGCACTTAAATATATATAGGTAGACCTAGCACACCTTATGCAGGTACCTTACAAGTTAACTCTTGTGTGTATTATTATAAACTCCTTTTAAAAGTGACTCTGTTCAACAGTTTGCCTCGGTTTATTAAATATTATTGTTTCAGATCGTAACATTGTCTTAGCAAAGTCAATGTGTATTTCTTTAACAAATCTATTATTAGTACCTATGTATGCATTTGCATTCATACAACACGGTTATGTATGAGTTATGACTATGACCCATGATATTCCAGGTATCAAAAGTTTATATTACACGGATGTTTTTTAAACATTAATTATCTCTATGTCCATGCAATAAGACTCACAATCAGATAATGAGACGGTCTTATAAAAGAAACCTTTGTTTTATTACATCAATTAGATCTTATAACAGATTGCAATGTTTAAGAGCGGTGCATTAAAGATGTGTTCGACGAACTGCAATTGTGTAAGATTACCGTATTCAAATTACTTAAGACATTCAGCATTGAGAGAAGTAGGACACGATGCTATCGTTTAAATCATTAGTACTCACCTTTAGTCTTAAATTAGTGTGCATGAATAATGGGAATCCTTTAAGCTGGGCACCAACGAGAGTCTCTTCTCCAGGCGTTGCGAACGCAACAACACCGACAGAATACTCCCGACAGTATTTATCGAGAAGTTCTCGATTCCACTTATCCATATTTGCATATTTCGATAGCGATTCGAACACGATCACGCCGTATCGCCCCTTGTCCAAAGTGGTAAGTACGGGCAGACTCTTGCCCGCCACTTCCACCTTGTACCTGTGCAAAGAAAAAGAAAATAAGTAATTCTAATTTGTATATTTCATTGGTAATTACAGCATAAAAAGCAAATTACAATGTGTATAAATATTGGAATCTAAAAACCAACGCTACTCGATTTATGCAAAGGTCTGAGAACCGCTAATTGTCATTTCCTCGAGTGCTCAGTTTTTCTACTTCAGTTTTCTAAATCGATACATTTAGTATTATTATTTGCAGCCAATCCTAATGCACTGGCATAATCTGTGGCACAGGCCTCTTTTATGAGATCAATACCTTGAAGGTGAAATAGACTGTGCTGACTGTGAAAACACAACCACTACTGCTTATAATACGTACTTACTAAGATATTGCTTATATTATAACCTCAGGTATTATAGAAAGAATATTATGTAGACCTTAGCACAATCTAATTTCGCTGTGGTGATGTCTGTCTTGCAGGTAATGTTGGCGCTCAGTCGAATCAGTTCGTTATTTTGTGCATTTACAAAACATTTATTGTTTTGTAACTGTGGTAATAAAAAAAATAATTCAAAAAATAAAAAAGACCGTCTACCCAAAAAAGATGCCAACAAGATCAAGTCCATATGTAATATCATGCAGTAGGAGGCATTAATGGATCTCAATGAACTTAGTATTTGCCTCCGACAGCATGATAATACATATGTAGGGGATCTTGTTTGCATCTTTTTTGGGCAGGCGGGGTTTTTTATTTTTTTAATTTAATAATTTTAAGTGGTTGTAGTATGTAACCGATGTAACAAATTTTATCACAGCTATTGCAACGTATTGAAAATTGAAAAAAGAATGGTTACTAATTGACTTTTTTAGTATTACAGTCAAAATCATGTTATAAGTTTTTGAAATGCTTACGATAGGCCCTTCAATTTGAAACCCATATTGCGGTATTCGAAAAAACCGGGCAAGAGCATGTCGGACCATGCTCAGTAGGGTTCCGCGGCCTTGAATAATTGCATCAGCAGAAGAGCGTATGTTCATTGTTCACTTACGCCCTTTTGTTGAGAAACGCAAGCTTTTGGCCATAACTCAATGATGGTATATCCGATCAAGTCCGAAGTAATTTTAGTTTAAAAGTATTTAAAAAATAATTGTGATATTTTTTTTATTTTTTGGTCACACGGTTTAAAACATTGGAGGGGGGGGCACAATTATGCAAGTTTTGGAACAATTATTTTCGGAAATATTTATTTAATCAAAAAAGTATATTAGAAACCTTAAAATGATTTAAAAGACCTGTCGAATGATGTACCACACGGTGATGTTGGCAAAAAAAAAAAATATAGCTATGGAGTGCCTCCCCCTCCCCAAATATTTATTTTCATTATTTACCTATCAAACTAAGCGTTCAAGACAAATCTAACGACGTCTTCATTGTTTAAATCAATCTTGTGGTTTGAAACATCTGAGGTAATAAAAATTATTACATACATACAATACACCCAAGATATGCGCGAAAAAATAACCCTTCCTTGCAGTCGGGTTAAAACATTCTAAATTCAAAGCTCGGTCATATAATTAAACCAATTATTATGATTTGGGCCGTGTCATAACATTGTACAGTTTAAATAGAAACCAGCAATGGCGTCCCCTTGTCAAACACTGAACAGTCCGCCGAAGTTGATTGGCAATATTGAAAATTGAACTGTCCAAACATTCCCTTTTAGGATACTTTCCAATTTTCAATCAAAAGCACCCATTTAGCGATATTGGGAAAATCTGACAAGTTTCGGAATTCAATACAGGTCAACATAAAAATGGGGATAGAAAAATGCACCGTTCATAGCGATAGGAAAAAGTAGCATACAGTAAAAGTATCGAGAAATGGCGGTCGTTCATTTTGTACCAGTTAAGGCTCGCTTCAATTTGGCAGACCGAGCGCACTTTAGACCCGAGTCTAGAGCGAATGGTAACTTGCAAACAGCATTTACGTACTTGAACCGGTCCGTCTTTCGATCTAATGTACGGTGCACTCGTTGGCAACTTTGTGCAGCTACTCGTATATTCGCCGAGCAAACGGTCAGATACAAAACTTCGCTATTTTTATTCGCAATTTAAAATTCGTACGCTTATACTAACATCCGCGGTCATAAACCTACGAGAACGAAACGACAAACGTGAGTACTGCGTCACTATTTAGCTTGCGCTAACATGTTTCTAATTACCTTAATTAGTGTCCTGACATTAAAACGAGAGAGTGCTCAGTTTAAATTAGAGCACCCGAAACGGCCTACTTTGTCCGTGAACCGAATGCGACGAGGGCTAATTCGTGATAAGGGAGCGCGAGTGAGTTCAATAAAGGGGAGCAATGTCACGGCGTGCGACCTCTGTGACCTGCGCCGCCCCTTAGGATAACAGCAGTTGTCGTAAAGAGGCCGGTATAACTGCTCTAAGGTTTGCCAGTAAACGGAAAAAATTAACCAAATCTTTATATTATTCTAAATTACAGAACTCTGTTGTTAACCACATTGTAACCTGTAGCCGTAGCTTTGGGTAATTAACTTTACGCATTTCGTAACTTTCAAGGGTGTTGTGATAGTCCAGGCGTTGTAAGTATGACATAGTCAATTACATTTAAAAAAGGTTTTGCGATATTCGTTTAACCCAATGCTCCTACCTACCTAATTGGGTAACCTGCGATCGAGGTCCAGTAAACCTAATCACCTTTATTCATATAGGATATGCAACACTTATGAACGTTTTTCACAGTTTCCATCCACTAACATGACTTCACATTTGCAATGAAATAATAATAAACACATTATCATTTTGACTTTTAATAACTGCATACATAATTACCGTTTCAAGCTCTAATGGCAGACACATTATCTCACTAGCAGGCGTGAATAACTAAAGATAGTAGCAATTACCAACCGACCGTCTGCCTAAATTGAGGACAACTCGGTATACCTACCCCGAGACTTCGCAGTTTTTATGTCCTTCACTAATGGCAACTTGTGACTTCCTAACTGAAGCGTTTCATGTACAATGGCACTTGAAAAAGTAAAGAACTCCCTAAGACACGAAGTCAATTAAGAGCACACATTACCTAGCCAAGTGCCCCCAGTACACAAAATAAAGTCGTTAGAAAATTTTTATTACGAGACTTTAAATTGGTCAATATAAAACTCACTTATTTCAACGAAGTTTTATTGTCAGCCGTTTAATTTTTCCTCATAAAAGATAATGTTTGCTGAACAAAGAAATGGAATCGCAAGGAAAGTCGTGAGCTCTACGTCCTGTGTTACGTAAATTAAACTCGATTGAGTGGCGCTAAGGACCTGTCTGAAGGCTAGCCCTCTGTCACTAGAGCACTGTAACCATTAACGCTCTATTAAAAAAGCGGTTTACCCTCTCGTGCACTATAAAGCGTATTTTACGAGGGACGGTAGTAATAAACGTCGTCGAAGCTCACATCACCCGAGGGTCAAGTGAACGTTAACAATCAAACTCGAAAACTAACAACATTTCATGTGTTGGATAGTTTATCCAATAATGTAAATACTTAATGCACTCTTTGGCGCAGAAGCAGAAATGTTCTGAAAATTTCCGCAGCATTTTATAAAACCAAACCCCCCCAGTTGCTGTACAAGCACGAATAAAACAGCTAATCTTTCTTTTACACTCAATTTACTGTAGCCGTTGTCTCTAAGTTTTACAGCGGAACTCGATGGAACGAATCGTAGTTACACCTACATTATTGTATACGCAAGACAGTTTACTTGTATTTACGTTAAAGGTTTTGAGCGGGATTAAAGGAAACAGTGTCAAACGACTTAATTACTTTATATTAAGTCGTTTTGACACAAACGAGCATTAATGGAGAACGAGGCGGCGAGATGGGGGCGGGATGCCGCGGGCATGCCTCTAATGGCACTACTAACTAACTAACTGTCGCCACAACGACTCGCCGTAGACAAGTCGCGGCGCAAGCCTTGCCTCGCCTTACCTCGGGCTGCCTCCCACATTAGCGCCTCAGCTGTCACCTTACACCTTGCTTTATATTTAATTAAGTTTACATTACTACCTCAAAACATATGAGTTGATGTTTGTTTCCAAATTCAGCTAATTAGACCGCACTGCATTACGAGGTCGAGGTAATTTTGTTTAAGTAACAATATTTAGGTCAATGGAATTCATAATAAAGTGAAATTTCAACAATGTAACTTTGTTTGCTATTTCAAAGTAAATCTATTTGAATTATTTAGATACTAAATCATTTAACAGTAGATAGACCTTAGTAAAATTGATCAAATACCTGAATGCTTTAACCCTTGTATAATTTGTGCAAACATTACCCGTATCTAGTTTTCGTTTTCGTAATCGTTTTTATGTAGCTATACGTGCTTGGTTCGTATTTCAAGTGGGATTTTACGACAGGCTCAATGTGTACAAGCAATAAAACGTGATCCTTCATTAAAACCGATGTCCGGGTCCACACCTCTTATGGGACTCTAAGCTTATTACCAAATTAAACTCAATTAGGAGAACGTTACAATATACCCGCGATATATTTGTAAAACAATAAACATTATTTTACAGACAGACATTTCCATTAAAATTGAGCAGTTCAATTGCCTGTTCTTGGGAGACCGTAGTAAAATAATTGTAGATGTTGTGTTCCTATATACATTGGGGAGTCATACTGCTATGTCAGTATAATAACTTCCAAAAAAACGTGCGTCTATACCGTCCACAAGCTATGTATGGTAAACCTTGCAATATAACTATGTTCGATAACTTTCGTGATTTGTACACATTATAGAATCTTATAAGCTACGGATGTTAATCGCGTAAATATTATTTTAGGGCTAAATACCTTTGTTTTATTGCCCAACGTTTCGACCGTATTGCAACGGCCGTGGGTAGACTACCCGTGACCACCGCCATTGCATATTTACGCGATTAAGACCCGTAGCTTATAAAATCCTATAGTGGTAAACCTTACCATAAAGCGGTCGAGATTGTTTGCAAACTCAGCAGTTCAAAGTTCTGTTTCGTAAAACATCAAACATTTCTACTGTCGAGATAACTTCCAAGCAAGTGGGTTTTCTGACAACGTTATCACAAGTGATAATTCGTTTTTAATATCCACATAACTTTGAAGTGCCAGAGATCGTCCCAGATTTAAGCTCGACCCTAATGGTACGGAAAGTCAATGGTTATTGCACAAACCTATCACTGTTATAATACAATGTCTCTGTCAGTCACTATAAAAAGTTAATTAGAATCACCTCATAATGATTCGTTCCACAACGTTAACTTAGATATTATACTAAGATTCATTCGTTGTTTTACGCATTAACGCTACACGAAACGTTTATAATCACAATTAACATTTTAACTTTCACTATTAAACATTGAAAAACACCTCGATTATGTTTTCACATTCATTGCCTTACTGAGAAATGAGAATACACGGTAATATAAAGAGTATTAGCCTGTATTATTGAGTTTGGAATTTAATCAGATAAAAATGAGGCCTAAGGATAGAAGTACAAAAAAAATGATGAAGAGGAAATCTAATTCCTGGCCCGTCAAACATTTCATAAGCAAGCGCACAGCGCAACCCAGTTCAGTGAGGCTCGGTACGAAAGCGATTTTTAACCCGACAGGAGCAAAAAGTCTCGTATGACGTCGCCGTCCTCGGGCGGCGGCCCGTGAGGCGACATACAGCCCGGAAAATAAACACGGACATTTTAATACTGGACGATCTACACAGTTTATTTGGTTAGTGATGTGTGAAATAATGGAACAAGCGCTTTTATGAAGCTGAAATTTTGAAATAGAAAATAGCAAGGAGCTTTTTCATGTTAGTGTCATATTTTACCATAATTTACTTAGCTTTGCTTGGTGTTTTTAGGGTTGCAGAGCTTTGCGAGATTTTGTCGGATTGGAATCACTCTTTTTTAAGAACGTTTATGTACCCTTCATTCATGGACAATTAATGATTACGATTAGGAAAAAAAACGATCAAATAAACACAAACACGATTTTACTAAATTTTACTTTATTAAAAACTATTTTTTTAAGAAAAACTATAAACTGTAAAAAAACTTAGAAATCAAAACTCTACTCATACATTTTAATTAAAACCGCTAAAGCCATTTATAAGGAGGTTCTTATAAGTACAAGAATTGCTAGTTTTAACATATTAATTAGATAAGACGTTGGTGTGGGGTATACCTACTGGTAACTAAACTTGGCTGAGGCATAATAAAATAACGCTTCTGCGTAATCAGGAAAACGTTAAGCTCAACTTTACACCGTCATGCAATCGCATCTATGAGCGCGAGTCAGTAAATATGTGGAATATCTATATGATCTTATTCCACCGGCTGACTGCGATAAGGGCCGTGCATGACATAATTATAAGGAAGTAGCACAGCCAATCATTGCAATAACTAATACATTTAAGCGAACATAAATATAATAAAAAATGTGAAAATATTTATATTACGGGATTTAATCACCTGAATAATTAAGGTAAAATAGCTTGTTCCACAGCCACAGTCACAACGTCGGGCAATAAACCCGACGTTTCGACCGTATTGCAACGGCTGTGGTCACAGGTAGACTCTTAAGACCCGTAATATGTATATATTTTTTCATAATGTGTACAAACCGCAAAAGTTTATCAACATTTATAATAAAAATGTCAGGGAAAAGGTTTTCCCGGTACACAAACGTGCACAAACGCATTGTATTTCCTTTTATTTAAGGATATCTCTTTAATTCCACAAGCATTGCACGTTTATCTAACTGTCACGATAAACAAAGTAAATCCCGACAAGATATATACATAGTTGAGTAGATATTGAGATGCATTTCGTTTAGTATAATAATGGACCATAATTCCTCTTTATAACACTAACCCTCTCGACTAATTCTAAGCACGCTTAGTAGTAGGTACTTAAAGATCCGAGTCTTAGTCAGAATTTTGGTGGCTTCTTATTCTACGAAAAGGCTCGCCTTAGTTCAAGGATTTAAAGGATCAACCACATCTAAGACAGCGCAGGGTGGTTATAATAGCTAGTGGATAAGTTTGTTAATAACTTAATAACTGCTCATGAATTTGTATCATCTATTGTTGATTTCAAGTCGAAGACTATCGAATGTTGAAAATAAAATTGAAATTGTGTAATATCATTTTAAACAGCAACTTTTTAGCTTAATATGATTTATTCAGTTCCATTTATTACAACAAGGCTATTTTCATATTAAAATTGTATTGATTTTTCGGGATAAGCTCCCAATCCGATAAACCAGCTATATCATTACAATGTTAGTAGAAAATTTAATTATACCCCGTAAACATAATTATACGAGTATGTGCTGTAAATTTTATCATTTAAACAGTCACAAAAACATAACGTCAGCATAGCATATCTTCGCTAAGTACACATAATTAAAGGTCCAATCAGCAAGCGAATATGGTTTGTACGCGCTGTTTACACATTGGGAGATCAGCCTCACAAGCGAACATACAATTTATTTATGAATTAATTTCACACTTCCATGTACCATTCAATTATTTAATCTGATACCTATTTTATCATGAGGTTAATAAAGGTTAACAACTATTTTATATTAATGATAATTTTATGTCTTCGATATAATATGTACCTATACCTACTAACGTACCTAGTAGAAATGCTATCTGGAACATAAACTCGTTAATATTTTTTCTCTTAAATCAGCAGCAGCGCTAAAACAATAAAGTTTATATACCTACTAACAATTCAAACATGTAGCGCTAGATTCAAGATTGTATTTAAAGAATAATTTCCTCGTGCGCCAAAGTGTCATGAATATCGCAGCGCTTATGTGGTTTGAACAAGGCACATACGTTAAAACAACTAGCACATGTGAACATCCCGTTGAAAAAATCTCGAAAAAAAGGTATCTTCTATATACGTAGTAGTAATCATGTCGTTTTTTTTCCAATTAAGAAATAATAAGACTTATTTAATAAAACTGATAAGTTTATTCATTACGGGAAGTCTCATGACTCTAATTAGATAATTTTACAAACTTCTGGGTAACGACATCACGGCGATAGACGATAAAGAATAACGAGCAGTATTATTTGACTTTATTTAATGGTAAGTACAATATAAATGATACTTCTAATGATTTCTTTGCTCACAGGTTGCGTTAATTTTAGATATTACCGCCATGAGTTACGCAAAGTCAGAATATTTAAATATAAAATAACCTTTTTAAGAAAAATAAACCGGTTCCAAGGAAATTGTTTTGTAAAATCAGGGGAAAATTTTGTGCAAACACATCACTGATTTATGGAAATTTCACCGACTTACTGCTATGTTTTAGCCTATGGGTGTAGTGTCTTATAATCTAGGACTATGTAGGTAGGTATCAATCGAATAGTTAAAGCCCCATACAAATCGGATCAGTAGTTTTAAGAAAATCAACAACATATTTACAAATTGAAGCGGTAGTAGCCTAATAGCTTAGGCATCGGACTCACAATCGTAAGGTAGCGGGTTCGAATCCTATCCATTATACTACTGACGTGAACCCACTCCTAATACAAGCCATTGAGCTTAGCTGGAGGGGTTAACAGGATTGCTAGTAATGTGGGACGCAATCCTACATTACTAGCAAGTCCTTTCTTCTTTTTAAATAAAAAACATATATGTCAGGTCAAAGAAACAACCACCTTATGTAGTAATAAAAAAATTAAAAGCCCACTTATGTAAAAAAGATCATTAATGAATCTCGATGAATTTAGTATTGTGCCTCCGACAGCATGATATTGAGATACCTACGAGTACATATGTAGGGAATCTTGCTTGCATCTTTTTTGTGCAGGCGGGCATCGTTTTATTTTATTTATTTAATCCTATTGAGTGGTTGTAGGATGTTACCGAACAATTAAATTTTATCACAGCTATTGCCAAGTATTGAAAAAAGAATGGTTGCTAATTGACCTTTTTAGTATTACCGTCATAATCATATTATACATTTTTGAAAAGCTTACGATGAGCCCTTTAACTTGATACCCATATTGTGGTATTTGGGTAATAAAATAGAGCTGTCTTACTGCTCGAAATTAATAGTCCTACGCACATACCAGGTAAATATGGATAAAACATAAAATTCAAGCACAACTCGAATGCTAATATTTAGCCGCAAAGGAAATGGAGAATCCATGAGACGTCTCAGAGAAAACCGTCGTTTCCTATCGGCAGTTGGTATAAAATAAATAGAATATTCCCCGATACCTTTCCCGATGCAGTACATCAAGGAGCGCGCATATTAGCTGTCAACGATCAGAACCGATCGCCTCGCACTGAACAAGGAAAAACAAACAAAGGGAGCTAAACATCACCCCGTAATAGCCATCAACTGAAGCTAGGCAAATATTTACATGATAACTTTAAGAAATTGCTTTTTAAAAGACACGTCTTCTGTGGATATGGAAATACGATGACTTTATTGCAACGTTCTATTTTAGTCTTAGGTCGAGCTCACCCACTAAATAAAACATGTTATGTCAGTCACTACACGAGTAACTAAATCGGGTCGATTTATTTATAGGTAGGTACTACGTTAAAGTTCATAGTGACTTTCGTTAAACCGAAAAGGCGTTTAGTTAAAACTTAATTTTAAACAGGTCGACCGAACAGGTCGAGACATCTGCGAGGTTAAGCAACGCTACCACTGTCGGTCCATAGATAGGTGACCGTTTTCGAAATATGTCACCGACATCGGTTTGTAGAGCATTGTTATTACTATAATTTTTATATGATGTACAACATTCTACTAAAGATTATAATTGTTTATTTTTGATGTTATAACGTCTTATAAATCGATGACCCGGTGTACGCTCGAAATGTGTCGATCCGTCACGTTCCGCCCGCTGATAGGCTGAAGCTGACTAAATCTGTCACAGGCATGGTTCAATGTCATCAATGTTTTGGCGGTTGCAGCGACATACGATACAATTGAAAAAAAAATAAAAAAGCTCTCATAGGCATGTTTGTTCATTACAATGTTATCAATGTTTTCTTATGACGTTATCACGAAAAGTATCGTCCGGAAACCGACTATACCTCCAACCATTTTTTTTACTGTCGCTTAAATTCTAAACGTTGCTTTATTCCTCATACGTGCACGCATTTTTGTGTATATACGTGTTTATATACTTCATAGAAAAATGTAGATTACGCATGTGGAACATATGTTTCCGTATTCGTGACTTCAGATATGTATCGTGAAAGTCAAAACTTACAAGCCTTGACCGCCGACTCATAAGCGAAATTTTGTATGACAAAGTTAATGTCATGTCACCTTAGATATTGCTCGGGTATATAGGTACATCGGTAAGTAGGTATCAGTGGCGTGGAGTCCTTAGAACTCTCTTTTCGGCTTCCCTTTGAATTCTAGATACCTACTTAATATGCGTATGAAGAACCGTGTCCAGCTATTATCGAGTTACCTAAGGATCATTTAATTAAACCCTTCGCCGCTGGTAGGTATCAATATTCACGAATCACTACAATAACTACACCTGTAAAATCCCCATTGATATACCCAAATCAAGAAGGATTTTACAGATGTGTTATATAAAATGTTTTCAATTGGTGTAATATCTATATCCGTACCTACTTGACTCATTTGTTAAAACTTTGGATTAATGCTGTTAATCGAATACTGGGTATATCTGACTCTAGCCAGTAGGATACATAAGCCCACCAGACAATAACGTGGATAGCTTTTTGATTAACCCGAATTCTTCTCTAACTAATTGCATAATATTTGTATTGCTACCTGATTATATTTGGGGAATTATCTTACAATAAGCGCCACTTTTGAAAGGGGAAGACGAAACTATGTATATTGTATAATAAACGTATATCACTGCAGTTACGAGTTCCCCCAAATCTATATTATTTACTCAAGGTGGATCCAACACCCACAACTTTCCCCTTTCCAAGTGGTACCTATAGATAGGGGCTTAAACAGGACAACCCGTAATACAACATTTAGTGGGAATATGACAAAGTCGACTCTGACTTTAGTTAAGAATCGATCTTTTAGGTACTAAAAACCGACCTCAGTCGCCTCAACTTGGCTAGAATCGACTTTCAGTTCGACGATTCCGAAAGTCAAGAATCGATATTGGCGCGCGCATTTTCCAACCGTAGTGTAAGTTAGCTTTATAAATTCCTACTCGCAGAAGAGGCCAACAGTCATCAGTCAGTCAATTTGATAGATCATTCCAATATTTCAAATAGCGAAAACTGTTATACCGACCCTTTTTTGTGTAAGTGCACGCATTTATCAAGACTCACCGTATACGGTTGGCGACAAGCAGCTCGGCGATATCGCGTCCCAACCGCGAGTAGGCCGACTCGACGATGACGAGCACCTTGGCGTCGATGCGCAGCCGCGCGTCCGAGCGGTGATCCCGCGCCGCCTGCTGCTGCGATGCGAGCAGAGAACACTGCGACAATGGCCGCGGGACGCGATCACGCCACACCAGACTGTCATAACAAACTTAACTTTAATACACTGTGTGGCGACACAACCACGACTTACACAAAGTACCTACACCCAGAGAAGAAGCCCGAAATTTTGTTCCGAATGGGAATCGAACCCACGACCTATTGCGCAGCAATCGTATTGTCTACAGTGATACCGGTGCGAACGAAACCTGTACCACTGATCAGATTCTTATTACCTATACAAGAATGTGTATAATTATCCTTATGGGAGTCGAACCCGCAAGCATAGGTCTACTCCATTTCGTTTGCATTTTAAGAATATTGATAATCAAAACGATATTTCTACACCTGAGTAAATGAGAAGGCAATTAAAACTCGAGTAAAATACTTACCTACTAAGTAACCTCACAAAAACATTTACAAGAAAATCAATCAAAGACTGCCAAACTTAAAGCTGCGTTCCAAGTAGGAGCCACATCAAAGCGCCATTAAGGTTTATCTCAATAGCGTAAAATAAATAAAGGCAGGAATTTGTGGAAATATTTTATCCGTAGGCGGTAGTGGTCCTGTGAACCGCGGCTGAGTCTTGTGGCCTCTTTGCTTTAATGAAAGCCACGCCTGAATCAACCGAGAGGAAACTTCTAACGACGACGCTTAAAAGACATACCGACCTACGTATCGGGCACAAATACCGCCTTTATATACCGTTAAAACCCGACTGTTTACTTGCAATAAACAAGGTAATTAGCTCCGATTAGCATTAATGAGGTGGGATTTGTATGCAAATTAAGAAGCCGACAAATTGTTCGATAAACTTAATTACACGCAAATAGTAAACAAACGTTTATAAAACAATATGCGTTTAAATCAGCGAGTTGGCAGCGCGTTAGCGAAGCAGATTCCATTAATTAGCCAAAACACAAGTTTTGCTATAAATTCAACTGAGTCGGCGAAACTTGCCGTCCTTGCTGCTCATCTCAGCGCGGGGTAATTTTAAGCCGATAAAATAAAATATTATGGGTCCTAGCTACACGCCATCTGCCTTAATTACATAAAATCACGTTATAAATTACTCTGAAATATTCGCCTCCTCGTCCTAATTTAGCAGCGAAAAGCTGCCAAACAAAGGGCGACAAGGACGGCGCAAAGTTAAACGTCTTTAATACTTCCGCTACGCAATTTTCTGTAGGTATTAACTGCCAATTTTATGCATAATGAATCCTTTGCTATTGAAATAGAAGACATACAATAAAGTCAACAAGTTTGACTTTCTAGTTACATGTTCCTTCCACATAAATTTCATGTTTTTAAACCTGAAAACACCCAAGGAGTTTTCTTTATGAGAAAACTCTGTAGCTGTACAGAAGAATAGAGCGACTTTACGTAAAATTATTTATGGATTCATAACTCGAAATTACTCTACCAAATGCAGTAGGTACGTACCTACATTTGTTTAAATGCATGCGTCAGTAATCGATCGAAAAGTTTGAAATATCCGTCCTGGTTATTGTTGTCGCGACAATAAAGAGGTGTTTTCATAATATTTTCATTTATTCCCTAATCCCAATAAATAACAATGTGACATAACGACGCGAACTGTCCGAATTCGATAATTTCATATTATTAATTCGTATCAGCGACGTGTTTGCTCCCGTTAGGAAGCAAATTGGATTTTATGCGAATGAGGCATATTTTCAACTAGATTAATTAATTAAATTCTGGCGAGTTTCGATTAAATTTAAACGAATAATTGACACAAAAGTTCGGTTGCGTGTGCTGTTTAACTGGCAGATAGGTACAAAACACTATTAGAATCAACAACACAACCGCTAAAAAAACAATGAATCGTTCTGTAGCGTGCTACAGGTGATTTAATAATATCAAACGAAATGGGCAATGTACTCTCACTTTCTTATTTACAGTAGGCATTAATTATATTTTACTGCGCATCAGTGAAGATGAAAACGAATGTGAATAAAACATTAGGTCATTGAATAGACTAGCCGCATGCTTACCTAGTTAGAGGTACTGTGACGTAATATGTATAGAACAATATGGTGAGGACGGATATGCACATGATGCCGGCGACGCATTTCCTCACGTTTACGTGGCTGGCCAGCCAGAAGCAGCATCGCGGCGCCGACGTCTTGTGCGGATGCGCGAACTCGCTGCCACCGCACTCAAGCAACGGCGCTCGCGCACTACGACCTTCTCCCGCCATCCTTAACATCTATACACCACTATATTTACACACAATAGTAACACTTAGGCCTCTAAAGATTTCACTATACAAAGTCTCTATCTGGGAACCCTAACGGCTGCGTTTGTCCTTGGTGGTGACGTTTTCTGTCGCCACTTGCCGTGTTTCCACATTTCATAGTGCCGCGGTGGAGTATGAGAGTGCGCAGGCGCAGGGTGGTTGAGTGCGCGAGCGCCGCGATTGACGGCCATCTCGAGCCGACAAACGCGTCAGTTCCCGGTTTAAAATGGCCGCCGACGCATTATGGCGGGTTGTGCTCATCACGGCGACCTCGTGCGCCTCTGGTGCTAGAGCTCACGGCATCCGTCTAAAAGACAGATCGGGATCGACTGCTCCCTCGCTCATCGGTGATATCTGCAACAAGAAAATTGTTGCGTTAATTATACGCCATATCAAGAAATCTATACATGTCTTGCAATCTGAGAATAAGAAACATACGTTATGGAATTCATGCATATTAAAAAAATCTTCTTTCCTTAATTTAGGTAGTATCACTCTATAATAATTATATATATAGACGAGTATGTAGATAGCTGTGAATATTTGTATGAAGTACTTACGTCCTGTAAGTACTTCAAATATTCACAGCTATATAGGTAGATACCTATCTATATAGCTAGTAAAACATAACCCTAATAAGACGAGAATATAAACCATCTTTCATTTTTAAGCGTTTATAATAGGAAACTACTAAAGGGGCGTAGGTATTAACTAAAGGGGCGTAGGTATTATAACCGGCGAAGTCATTATCTATACTAATATTATAAAACTGAAGAGTTTGTTTGTTCAATATCATCTTTACGACCAATAGGAGCGAAGCAGCAATGAAAAATGTTGCAAAAACGGGGAAATTATCGCAGACGAAGTTGCGCGGGTCAGTTAGTCTATTTATAAGAGTCCAGGCACATTCTTAACGATAATATTAAGCAGATTATATCCAGGTATCCACGGCATACTAATTAGAATAACTGAAGATAGGTACTTATAATTTGCAATTTGGATTTAAGATTATCATAATTCAGCCATGAAATTTAATTACGTACTTAACTGCACTTATATCCTGTGCTCAGTAAATAACTTAAGATCTCAAAGGCTATGATCTTCTTTCTTCTTTCAAGGAAAACAGACTACTAGACTATCTTATTATCAAAGAAAAGAAATCATTCTGAAGAAATGTTTTCTTTTCTTTGATATTAAGATTTAAAAAAATAGTATTGAAAGAAACTTTTCGGGAAAGCCAAGTAAGGATAATTGCATAATCAATTAGTTATATTTCGGTTTATCTTTGAATCTGTGTTTATTCAGTCGTGAATACTTCTGTTCGGCCGGCCGCTTCTATAAATCCCCCTTCGTATTATTTGAATGTAGGCTTACATTGAAACATTTCTTTGCAGAACCGAAACAAATCCATTCAACCATAAAATTGGACGAACAATCCTCAAAATTCTGAATTAAATTTGATCAAAAAGTTAAGTAATGAACGTGAAATTAGATTTGTACAGTAATGAAACGTTCCAGGATTGTGGACTGCCACATTTTATGAATTTGTTAAACGTCTGCATACGCAACCACGTGAGAGCAAACAGAGAAATTCCAGTGCATATGGGAAATTGAATCATCTGAAATATATAATAACTATGAATATCGTTGCCTATACCTACCTTCATAACAAAGTTTATTTAAAAAGTATTAAAACTGCACCTAACTACCTGATGCATTATGCCGCGATTCAGAATGATGGTCTGTAAGAGAAAGTAATACTTATCAATCGAGCCTTTACTATCTGGGAAGTTTCACTTATCTACCCCACGTAGGGTATCTCGAGGGAACGGAGCGCAGGGATGTTACAAAACGGCGTACGTGTTTATTTATAGATAAAGTAAAGAAGATATAAGGGAAAAGCCGGTTTATAGAACTCCGACGGCCTTGATTACACGAATGTAACATAACAATTTCATATTTTACTAAAGAAAAAATTGATAAGAAAAAGAATTTTCTAACGTCAGTCTTTGTTCAGTAAACGGACGACCCGTAGTAGAGGGTCGTCCGCGTTCTGAATATTCTGCGCGATACCTATTGTCCGAACACATGGCAAAATTCTGTGACGAAATTTCATTAACATTTCCCGTAAAAAAATGTATTGGGTTCTCCAATACATTTTATTACGGGAAATCCATCTAGATTTCTAGAGTTCCCTGGTAACAGTTTTTGTACAAAAGGTAACAGTTTCTGTACAAAAAAAAAATGTGTGGCACTCGGGGACTGCCGCGGTAAAGCTATTGCTAACCTGGCAAAGCATTTTTTATCAACTTATGCAATTATAATATTTTTTTTTTTCATTACATTTTGGAGCAGCTCGTCTCGATCTGTGCGAGTTTCGTAGGCCGACCGCTTAACTCGTATATCGCCTGCGCGGTGAGAAGGGAGCGCGGGGTGATGTTAATGTTGTTAACGGGTGGGTGAGCGGGGTGCGCGGGACAGAGAACGTGAGTTCTCTGTCCCGCGCACCCCGCTCACCCACCCGTTAACATCACCCCGCGCTCCCTTCTCACCGCGCAGGCGATATACGAGTTAAGCGGTCGGCCTATATATACATATACGTTAAGCGAACGCTCGTCCAAGCTACATGGTAGGCGGAGTGGGGGTGTTAGGTTTTATTTTCGTTACGGTATTTCTTGATTAGATCGCCGCGGGCTTTGAGCGCGGCGATCTAAGCAAGAAATACCCAATACCGATAAAAGCTATGCAATAGCTTAAAATTGTTTTGCGAGAATAAATTGTCTAATTGTAGAGACAAACAGGGTAGGTAGTCTATTTAGTAAGTAAAGAGAGGTTTTCGGTGGGTAGCTGTGAGCGTCGGTGAAACTGAGACGCGTACGGAATCCGTGATTGTGCGACCCTTTGAATATTAACTAGCAGATGACCCGCTCGTAACCGGGCCACGAATCTACAAGGCTACTCGAAAGGTTAATTCAAACTGCTCACTGTCGGGACGTGCTTTATTTCTTCACCCCCGATAAAATCGTAGAGGCTGATGTAAATTGAAAAAGAAATGTAGGTTCTGTATCAGGATTTTGGAGTATGTGAGAATTTCGTATGAAGCCAAGTATAAACTTTGTTCTTTTGGAAATTTAACTAAGTATACATTTTTGTAACTAATTTTATAAAGAGGAAAGATTTGATTGTTTGTTTGTATTGAATAGGCTCCGAAACTACTGGACGGATTTGAAAAATTCTTTCATCGTTATGAAGCTACACTAATCCCGGGTGACATAGGCTATTTTTTATCCCTGTATTCCCACGGGAACGGTAATTACGCGGGTGAAACCGCGAGGCGTCCGCTAGTTTTTGTAATAAATGTGTGATGATTACATTCACAAAACGAGAGTATGTACATGAATGTGAGGTTCAAATGTATTGCGCTGGAGCAACGTACACAAACATCGTTTACTGACTTGAAATACCTTCGGAACAAACTCATCAGAAATGGTCCGAGACACAGAATGGTCTCATTTACTTTCAATGAAACGCAAATTACTGAGCCAAACTATAAAACGGTACTAGGAAAGGAGATAAGAGTGGTCCATTATTAAATATATTTTTATAGTTAGTAAAGGACTACTCTTAAAAAATATCTAGAAATAAGAATAATGCAGCGTAATGAATAAAAGGCAAGAAAAAGTAGACTTGTTAATTAAAGGGAACAAGGTCTGAGAGAACGTCCATCTTCGTAGCCATTTCTTTGATAGTAAAGACGTTGAGTAGGCACATAAAAATGGTAGGACAAAAATGAAAAAAAAAAAAAACCAGCCAAGTGCGAGTCAAACTCGGGCTCGAAGGGTTTCGTACCATTATCATTAGACACTATATTATAATATCGAGCAAAAAAACGGCAAAAAATCACGTTTCTTCATAGGAGCTTCACTTAAGTATTTATTTTATTGTTTCTGTTGTCTGCTTACAGAAATAAATTAAAATTTCAACTGTCTAGCTATCACGGTTCATAAGATATAGCCTAGCCTATATAGCCAGACAGACGGGCAGTGGAGTCTTAGTAATAGGGTCCCGTTTTTACCCTTTTGGGTATGGAACCCGAAGAAACTCAACAAAATGTTTACAAGCATCTACTGAAACAGTGCCTATTGTCCAGCACACCAAATTGGGCAATGTAAATCAATCGTAATTTATACCTCAAACTTAATTGAATCTCAACCTTTAATTGATTGTATTATATGCGATATCTTCACAGACCCTTATGAACGGTGCTTAAGCATGATTACTTTCTATTAGTACGATAACGGTTCGTAGATTGTCGCGGTATCTATAGATGAACGTAATAAATACATCATCTAATGAGCTATTCTGTTCCTTGGATGTAGAGGACAAATCTATTTTATATTTCACCTACCAAAATAATTAGTAATACTAATATTATAAATGAAAGGGTGTCTGTTCATTTGTTATCTGTTTCACAATGAAATTGGGCAAGAGGATAGGTGGTATCTTGTAGAACTGCTTTTAACCACCAACATATACGCCAGCAAAACCGCGGACGAATTCACGTTAAACTTAAAAGATAGAACCATCGAAATTATGGCTAGGTATAGTTCTGATTAATTCTACCTTTATTCAGACCACAATCAATAATATTAATCGACAATAACACATAAATCCTAAAACCGTAATCAAATTTACAGCTAGTGTTAAACGTGTATAAAATATCCCTCAATAACGTCGACATATATAAAACAAATCGTACCAAAACTAAAGCAGTAAACCTTGCTAAAATAACAGGAAAGCAATAAAAATAAACAAGCACAAAAGATACGTACGTGTACGTATATATATCACATGAAACGAAACTATACAACGTAAGTAAGATAGAGATGCATTAATCTCATTAGGGGAATGACCGTAAACGATCTGGACGGGTTACAGTAGTACGCGTAACGGCCGAAAACAATTATTAGTTAACCCCTGGCCCCTTCACGAAAGATAGTGAGCCGAATTACCTATTAATGATTAGGGTTAGCTGAACTTTGACTGAGTATGACTAGCGTTTCTATAGCACATTCCATTATGATCACACACATTTCATTGTGCGTGATAATCGATGGTTCCTTGGTAATTGAAATCCTTCATTGGTCGGTGCTCAAAAAACTAGTCTCGTCGCCGCTGGAAATGCTGATGGTATACCGGTTGCAGACTGTATTTTAAACATAAATATTTTCGATTTGTTTATTGACCCGGATATTGAAGCAGAATTGTTGGAAACGTCCACGTGGAAGAGTAAAGCTGCATGGCACCGACAGAAATTTATTTTTCTGTTGCATGCTGTGCGTGCATTCATTTGCCTTATATCGTGGAAGCTTGTCCATTTGTCATACAAGCTGCAATCATATTGTTTTCATTTTACAGGTAAAAAAATACCAAACATACTTCGCTTATTAAAAATCGCACGAAAAGAGAATTGAAAACAATAAGTTGTTAGATCTGAACAGAAATTAATTTTTGGCATTTCATTTTGTAACCGTGTACTCCTTTGAGAGAATAAAAAATCCAAAAACGAATTTTCACATTTTGCGCTTTACAGTTAGAGACAACTTTACCATGGAATGAGAAAAAATCTTTTGATGTTTCTCAAAACAAAAAGTACCTTAGTAGTAAGACTCTTCGTAGTCACGTTTACCGAACTTATACTAAGTTATAGGTACACATTATGTAGCTAGGGTGACTAGGTAATGCTAGATGTACCTACTGATAGTGACTAGTTAATGAGATGTACTACTCGTCTAGATTCTGATAAACTTTCGAAATTTGTACACAATATATATATATATATATATATATATATATATATACTACGGGTCTTAATCGCGTGAATAATTTAAGGTATTCACAGTCGTGGTCACGGGTAGAACGAGTCTACCCGTGACCACGGCCGTTGCAATACGGTCGAAACGTCGGACAATAAACAAGGTATTTTACCTTAAATTATTCACGTGATTAAAACCCGTAGTCTAAATATTTTCATAATGATCTAGATTCTATACGATCAGTTCTTGTTATAGGTATCATCTTTTCTTACTTAACCACATATTCTATCGTTTCTCTTTTTCTTGGCGAGATTATTTCATATTCATTTAATATTTACAACTATTGAACCTTCTGGTTAGTGTGACAAAATGTCGCGTTCGTAGTCACCAACTGTACAAAATGATTGGCATATGACTGAATCATAAAGTAATCAGATAACAACAAAAAAGACTAATACACATGTAAAAAACATTGAATTAGAAACTATTTCGATTTATTTTAATATCATAAAAGTAATGCGTGTTAAAGCCGTTATAATGGATCAAAAGACAATACCCTCACATTGAAGATGAAGGGACTAACTTATTATAACTTTGCTCGTTCACCACACCTCGTAGGCACAGGGCCCGTTCCGAGAACCCGCATAATAATGCCACCAATGCCACCGAGCTTCTATATCACGAGGATCAAACTTCTGAAATATTGAGCCGTGTGAATCAGACGATTCGCTGAAAATGACAGGGGTCTGTTGGATACCATTAAATGTTTTCTCAAAGTGGACATCGGGGTATAACTTTCATTTCGTGGTATTATTAAAATGACACATGTCCGCATTTATATTGAAAGCCTTGTGGTGACACGTCCACAATGAAACTAAATATATTTGGTGAAATTGTAAAAATATAAACACGCAAACGTCGAGAGCTGTTACAAAGTGAAAATGTGAGCGGTCATTTGTAAATAAAGCCCAAAAGCTCGGCTATTGAAATTCCAGCTTGACACGTTAATAGTGAAATAAACAATCTTGTATATTTGTTCAAGTCGGTTAGCTGAACGTACAATCAGTTCATTTTAAACGAACCTTACTTTTTGTAGATAAAACTCACAGTCGAGAGGCACGCAAGGCGTTGGAACATCGCAGTAACGTCGCCATTAGAGTACGGAGGCGAAACCCACAATTCGCCCGCATATTTGGTCAAGATTAATTGCCCTTAACATCATCTGTCAACCCGAGGGACATTCCGTGGACATTTTGTTTGCGGTACAAATAGCTCAACATATTCGTCTTGTAGCACGTTATTTATTGTGCTACTGTTTTTACTGTTGATATTTTCAAACCAAAACATTTTTAATTCCAGGGATTTGGTACATTTAGAATGAAAGAACACATTCTTGACGATCATTGAAAAGAACAATATCTTGCAAGTGGAAATAAAGAAACGTCGGGGCGGCTATTACACAGATAAAATATTGCAGATAACAACAGCGTCTACTGCACAATGCACATAATATTGAATTTGTATTTTCACAGATCGCAACGTAACAAAGGGATCGTCTGTGAAGGAAAACAGAGAGCAATTTCATAATTTATTTGCTGAACCTCTTACCTGGTTGTTTCATTTGTTAAATGCAAGCTGCAGGGCGAACAACAATCGGGCGCTAATTGTGATTCCACTAATTTGCATCGGCGCGTCGACTTACCCGTGCTTGCCTGCCGCGCCCGTGCGCCCGCCCAACTTCTGTATAGCGAACACGCTTATACCGGCACTATAAATACAGAAACCTACAAATCTTGATTCAAGGATCAGTTGCACCAAATGTCTTAAAGATATTTATTATTTAGGTAATGGTTTGAATTGTTAAATCAAACCCAATCCACGTATATTTTTACAAACTTTGACTAAGTAATTTAAAATTGTTAATCACGATACGGCTTTGAATTATAATGAGCGTTATTAAAATAATCTAATAAGGGTCAGTTGCTTATCAAAAGCGCGCTTGAATCGCGAAATTAATCTAAAGTACCTAATGTTTTTCAATTAACTAGTCATAATTCTATGTGTTGCATTTGTAATAACTGATTTCGCTTTGTGGAAAGCATTAAACATTAATAACCAAAGTGCAATCGCATTGATCAGAGGCAATCATGATTGTTTCGATATTGATTCCCAGCATAGACAAGCCCAATAAGCCATTCTATTTGCAAGGTACAAGGTACCGCAAATAGGTATTGTCAATTAATGTAACATTTTCCATGATCTCATCTATATAATTAGCATATAACAAACCCAAAATCCCACAAACAGCTGACATTTTATAGTAGGTACATTCTGCATTAGACGTTTTTAATTTAAACAGCATTGCTTGCTTGCATTAAATTATGCAAGTGGCACTGGCTTTACACGATTACAGTAAATTTATGCAAGACATTATCCGAGGACAGCGGCGTCGCATAACAACGCCTTCAGTGTCCGAGCACACGGTTCCGTCGCCTCCTTTATGAAAACCCTCACTATGAAATATGGAAGTGCGGCGACACGTTATTGCCTCCCTAGACGTAACTTGTATGCAAACATCAGTATTTTTTTTATCAAGGGTCCGTAGAATCGGCGTGGTGTTATCATAATCAATTATTTCGTTAGTGTAGTTAAAGCGACGATATGCCCGCTAATGATGGCGGGTGGGTAAGCGCGGGACGTGGACGCGTGATAATCTCCCAACCATTAGGCCCGACCACTCACTCGCAAATCGTCCGCATATTTTGCCCAAGATTAATTGTTCTCGAATATCATCTATCACGGTGAGCTCTCTCATGACCGTCGCCGGCAGTGCGTACGACGTTTTATTTAAGGCACAATAGGCCCCTAGAGCACCGCAGTTGAGGTAATTAAATTTTTGTTAGAATAATGATACCGTCCCGTAAAAACATCAAGTATTTTCGTAGAAGCCGGAACGATTCGCTTATTGCCTTTGTGCTTTATGTACGCGAATGTAATTTGTTTAATGTTTCATTTTATATTAAACAAGCGGAGGCCTCGCGGTTTCACCCGCATAGTTCCCGTTCCCGTGGGAATACAGGGATAAAAAAATAGCCTATGTCACCCGGGGTTAGTGTAGCTTCACAACGATGAAAGAATTTGTCAAATCCGTCCGGTAGTTTCGAAGCCTATTCAATACAAACAAACAATCAAATCTTTCCTCTTTATTATAATATTAGTATAGAAGTAAAGATTTAAAAAATAAATCGTATCATACTTTTATTTTAAAATTTAAATAGTGCAGCTAACTTTATATTACTACTATGAACTATAAATGTATTCCGGGTAAACCAGAACAGTAACACTAATATTACAGTGATAAAAGAGTATAATTAGCACGTATCAGAGTTTTATCGTTATACGAAGGCGCAATAAAACACCCATTCAGTCATAACATTTACATAACCCATTAATGTAACATTCAAACATTCCAAACACTAATTTCATTAGATGAAATTGGGCGATTACAGACTCTCCGAAAAGATAAATCCGTAGTTAAAAATACCCTTCGTCGAGTTTATTTCGTAACGGACAAGAACAAATTGAGTCAATCTTTTTTTGCCAGAGACGAAAAACCGAAACGCTTCGTATTTCACCATTTTCAACGTGTAAAGTTCGAATATCAATCAAGTCGACCTTTTTTCAATAACGCTACCACAGGGATCCTTTCCGAACCAATTTTTCGAGTAATTTCGCTCTTAGATCCAGTGTCCATTGGCTTTTACTGACATTGAGTTTGTTTCCGTCCTTCCAACGAAACAATTTATTGGTAAACGTCATGGCTTGGCGTTCGGCGTAATAAATCATACAGTCACTTCCATGTGTTTTATTATAACCTACCGTATTTAGGCTATTCAGGTGTGGCTACTGTGAGTTTCGATATACCTAGCGGTAAGGTGAGTAGCATACCGAGATATTAGCTACTTATACGTATAGATTTTAAGTAACATTCTTGAGCTACACATAGGTATACAATCGTTTAATTTTTTTTTTTTTCTATTGTCAAATTATTGCGTGACCAGCCAAGCAAACCATTATCTCAAGTAAATATGATAAAACAGCAAGGTTAAAATGATAAGTAGAAACTAAGTTCATGCGTAGGACCTTCTGACCATAAGAACTTAAAAATACCACATTTTTGTTAGCTAAAGAATAACATACAAACAGATTAGAATTCCTACTTATTTTTCTTAATAGAAACACTATATCTCCGTAAAATTCTCAGAAATACGTTGGATTACTTAAATTATATTTACAAAAAAAACGACTTAATACATCTATAAAAAAACAATAATGTAAGTTGTTGTAGAGTGTTACAAAATAAGTCAACATCCAATCCTCATGCGGTGACATCTACAAAAGCAAAGAGATTGTAAGTCGGCGAAACAAGTTGATTAAAGAGCGCCAACTCGACGCGCGTGGTGACAATGAATATTCAGTGCATAAGCATAATACGGCCGCAATCTTAGTGCGCGCCGGCGACCGACACTGTCGTAACTGCATCGCTGCCCATTTCTCATCTTAAATGGCAAGAGCAACGTCCTCTTATAATACCTACCCTTTTTTTCATACTTTCCTCATAAATAAAGGACGAAAATGTAACCCGCACGGAATATAATCCGCTAAATGACATCGATCTAGTACGAAATAGGCTCCGATGTAATAAAATGATCAAACACGACAGACATAAATGAGATCCATCATCATTTTCAAGAATACTGATATGGAAAGTTTGTACGCGTAAGGGATACAAGGCAGTTTTTTGCGACCTAGTTTTACGATGCCAATATTTGCGGCCGGCCAAAGATATGCCTGTGAGTAACAGCATAATGCATGGCCGAGAAAATGCTGTCATCATATTATGTGAAGGGCATCTACACATAACTATTTACAGAAATATGTTCGTCTTATATTTCCTAATGGAAATTTATTAACATTATTTATTCGTCAGATATGTCATATTTTATTGTTTTGTTCAATATTTGCTGACACGTAAGACTTTTTTAAAATCTTTATTTAAGGAGCTTTTAAGACTCTTTTCCTCCTGAAACAATAGGATGACGTCTAAACGGTTTTGTCTTCCTTTTATATTTTAATTCCGTAAATATCTTGTTTATATGGATGTTATTAAGAATAGTTTTCTGAAGAAATAAAAAAAAAATACCAATGTGTACAATTTCGTGTATTAATAATTGTGTTAAGAATTCTAATAGTAAACATGAAACTTATTATACTCCTTTTAGTGCCAATTTAAAACGAAAGTTGATAAATTATAAATAATAGTTTTAAAAAATAAAAAAAACTCGTTTTTGTAAATAGCTGTACTAAAAAGTAAAAACGTATCTTCTATAAGTTTACAAAAATAGAGTTTATATATAAAAAAGCATGGGGTACTTGTGACGATATTGATTTACAATCACCCCACCCAGTCGGATCCCCTATTTTACCCCTTTGGGGGTTGATTTCTAAAAACCGCAGAAACATTTATTTTTATTTTAAACCAATATGCAAATACGAAATTCCACATATCTAACTTCAAAACTGGCGGAGTAGTAAACTTACAACCACAATTTTACCCCCTTAGGAGATGAATTTTCAAAAAACCCTTTATATCGGATTGTATTGTGACCGATGACTTGATAAGTGTGCGAAGTTTCAATTAAATCAAGTGAAAAACACGTTCAAATATTTCGTTACATACTAACACATAAACAATATAGCTAATATAAATATAGCTAATAAAAGCGTGTTAAAAAAAACAATTAAAACAAAAGCCACCTACTTAAAATTATTTAACGCACAAAAACATAATATAATCAGTTTAAATACAATTGGTCTAATTTCAACAATACTACTAATCATAAGTTCTTATCACAGTGACCCATGTTATTACAACAAAATCTAAACATTGGAAATAAGGCAACAATACACCATTTTTTATTATTGTATTATCATCAAAGCCCACAAATGATTCAATGTTGGGCACGGGCCTCGAACACAATATTGGGCTTTGTTATCCGTTTGATTACGGTCATTTGTATGTCTAAACAAAAATCATTCCATCCATTTATACATCGGCGTGGCGAGGTGACTCAGCGATAGAGGTAATATGGAAAATCACTAATGTACGATGAAATCATAAAACGTTTGCGTGCGATACTACAACGTTCACTACCAAGCTGCCATACAACCCAAGGGCAAATCCAATCTGTTTTACGATTATTCTGTTATCTAAAATAACAACCCAAATAAAAAAAAAGCATAATAAAGCGCTTAGAAATCATCTTACCCTTTTACGGTTGATTACATGCGTAGCGTGAATAAATGTATATTTACACACTTAATATTATAATTATCCTTTATTTAATTCAAAAATTCTAAGTATCTTAACAGCGATATCTGTCTATAAACACATCAAAATTTTAGATAACAAAGAGGAAGCAACACTTATTGTCACACATTTCGTACGCGAATAGTGAGAGATCGCGGCGCGCGTCGTACGTCCGACCTCTGGTGTGTCTGGGGGCATACTGACTCAACTGACTCAAGTATGAATTTTATTGGTGATACCGGAGGATATCAGAGCGGGCGGTCGGCCTGTTGGGCGGGCGCGGCTACGGCCGCTCTTGCTACGAACGCTACGAGGCGTTCGCTGAAAAAATTTTAAGTAAAATAGGCACGAAATTTTCCTATAATATTGGAAATATAAGTGTGACATTTAAAAAAAATGGTAGTTATTATTGCTGTTATATTAATACCTGTAACAAACTAAAGTAATAAGTACCTATTATTCTAGCTCTTCTATAAAACAAAGAAAATCGCTTTTTACTTTTTAACACAAGCTTATCGGTTTAAGTTCTAAATTCCCTGTAGAAAAATTAGGCAAACTTCAACCGCGACAGTCCATCTATTCGGAGTCGACAACGTACGCCCGGACCGTCGCGATACAGAGACACGATCCGTCCCGATTAATACTAAGCACGCCAATAAATATTGATACTAGCTTCTTTGTCTTGCACGGAAGATTCGTTTTCCTTTATTAATGGGACACTCACGTTTGCCTGACAAATCGCATACCTCAGATACGTTTTGGATTTCACATTATTTTGCTTCTGGCGTTGCTTTATTGTATCAATATGTTAACGTTAATGTGTATTCCGATGTATGCTTCGAATTTAGTGCTTACATAATCTATAAATACTGGATTAAAGAATAAATCTATGAATAGTAATCTGCCTAGTACTGTGCCGCTATTGCCCTATATTTCTTTTAATCATGTAATAAATTATTTTGCCCCAATTACATGAGATTAGAGAAAATGTCGAGCGACAAGTATTGCATTAGGTATATAACAGCTTATATTAATAGTATGTGAATTGAAGGTGTCTTGAGCTCCGAACCAGCAGATCATCCGAATGAAAGCACGTCAGGCGGTAATCCTCCCCTAATTAATGTATGCGGCTTTGATGAAAGGTACAAACATGATATTGCTATATTCGAACATTTCCGTTTTACACATGGCAAAATATCTTCAATTTATAATTACTTTTCTACTTATTTGGAAGATATGCCTAAAACAAAGTCCTTCAAATATCATAGGTTATTGCCCATCGCTTAAATTCCGTAGAAAATATAATTCAGCGAAATTAGTTGTTTGTTTAATAAAGCTTATAATTTATAAGTTAAATATTTGAATCAGGATTACTAAAATCAAGATTATTGCTCAAATATTTCTCGTTTCAAATAATGTTTAGTAAGAGTATATATATATATCAAGAAGCCGACAGACTACTAAAACGTGACACTCAAAAACCTTTTCTTCAAAACAAACTTTCTCGATATCGTGTCAGATCTGTTTTTGTGTTAAACTGAACAAAAGTTCCTACATTTTAAAACTTTTCTAGTACGGCTCGCGTCACGTAATGTAACGTAAAATCTCAACGTTGATCACAGGGCGACGCGCGACGAGGCACACAAGTGGCGCGATAGAAAACCAGGAGGTCGACATTACAGCTGTGCTATTGGGTGGCACTGGGACCAGATGACGCCAAAACACGTAGCGATTTACAAGGAAACTATGACGTAGAGGCAGTATAATACGATGCGATATATGTATAGCCAAGAATTCAACCAGGTATATGTTAAGAAACATATTGGTTTTCTAACCATTATGAATTTAACACTAGGTAGCCTCATAAACTAGTACTGCCAAGAATGAGAACTCGCTATTACCACACTAATGACAATTATAGTATGACCATTAGTGCTGTGCACTCCCTGAGGTATGCGCGCGGTGAGACGGGGGGGTTAGAATCGGCTGCTGCGCTGTCAGTGCGCCGTCAACGCTTGTGACGGCAGGTAGTGTTATTTGTATCGGACTGTCTATGTCAGACGCACACGAGATAAATATTCAAAGATGGGTCGTGCGTTATCTCGTGATATGAAGACTGTCATTTTTAAGGTGGCTGAATATTTTAAGAAAAGAAAAGCAGACAAAGAAAGCTTTGAATTTAAAAATGACGTGAATATTGCTAAAATCGTTGCGGAGGCTACGGGATACAGCAAAAGAACCGTACATAATGTGATTTCTGCGGGCTATTTATCAATTGAAAATTCAAGCCAATTAAAATTTCAATCGCCAAAAAAACCAAAAGTTCTAAAGAAAAAACACGTTGTGGATGATTTTGACCTTGGAGTTATCAGAAGAAAAATTCATCAGTTTTACGAAGTTGAAAAAAAAATACCAAGTGTCCGTAAGTTACTATCAAGTTTGAGACAGGATGGCATATTGAATTGTGGACGGGAATATTTAAGACAGCTTTTACACAAAATGGGCTACCGTTACAAAAAATGCAAATCAAAGAGACATCTCCTTATAGAGCAGCCTAATATTACAGTGTGGCGGAAAAAATATCTTACACAAATCAGAAATTACAGAACGGAAAACCGAAACATATATTTTCTTGATGAAACATACATCAACGCCAGTCACCATGCCAGCAAATGTTGGCAATCATCGTCAGAACCCGGTATTCATGCTGATATTGGGAAAGGACGGCGACTAGTAATACTCCACGCTGGGTGTCGAAATGGCTTAGTGGATGATACATTGACTATATTCAAATCCGATGCTAGAACCGGTGACTATCATGGAGATATGAGCGGACCTACTTTTTATAAGTGGGTAGATGAAAAGTTAAAAGATAAGTTGCTGCCGAATTCTGTGGTTGTAATGGACAACGCGTCTTACCACAGCGTTCAGATTGAGAAGAAACCAACTATATCAAGCCTCAAAAGTGAAATGCAGAACTGGTTGCTACGCCATAATGTAGAATTTTCAGGAACCATGTCAAAGGCTCAACTGCTACTTCTTATCAAAAATACACAAAAAGAACCCGTGTATAGAATTGACGAACTCCTGAAAGCCAGTGGACACACTGTTCTGCGTTTACCTCCGTACCATCCAGATTTAAATCCAATCGAGTTGGTCTGGGCTGATATTAAAAACAACATAGCCCAAAACTATATTAATTCTTCTCTAGACGAAAAGATAATCTTATTGGATAAATTGTTTTCGGAATTCACGGCGGAAAAATGGCAGAAATGCGACGATCATGTCCAGAAAAATGAAAATGATTACTGGAGTCGCGATAGTAGGTTCGATAATGTTATCGATTCATTCATAATAAATTTGCAAGACTCTGATTCAAGTTCCGGTGGCGAAGAGGAAGATGAAGATGATGACGAAATGGAAGATGAAGTTGAAACAGAATCTATGTCAGAATAACTTTCGTTAGAATATATAATTGTTTGTAAATATAAAAAATGTTTAATAAAACAAGTCCTGTTGTGAATTATAACTTTCAATTCTTATTTATCACCTGCATATTTTTAATAAAATATGAGTATATTTGGGTTACATTTTAATCAACAAAGTAAGTATATATTACAGATAGATAGCCTCCGACCAACGCAACGTCCCGCCACAAGTCTTGCCTTAGAAATGCAAACTGATATCGTAAGATCTGTCCGACATGTATCGACCTCATGTGAACTCATGCACTTTTTTCTTCGCCCCCCACCTCGCCGTGCATACCTCAGGGAGTGCACAGCACTAATGGCCACACTATACCCTATGACAATTATATTATAAAATAAGAGAGATATAATAAAAATATATATAGAAATAATAACATAAATATATTTAAAAATATGCTACATAAATAGTTAGTAGAAAAATGTTATTACACTATGAAAGAGTTTTTAGATGACTCGTGATTATTATTAACTAGCTGACCCGCGCAACTTCCCCGTTTTTGCAACATTTCTTATTGCTGCTCCGCTCCTTATTTCTCCACTATTTAATGGATGTTATTATACATATAAACCTTCCTCTTCAATCACTCTATCTATTAAAAAAAACCGCATCAAAATCCGTTGCGTAGTTTTAAAGATTGAAGCATACATAGGGATATAGGGACAGAGAAAGCGACTTTGTTTTATACTATGTAGTGATATATTTATTTTTATTGTAATCAAATTGATAAATTCTTTAAATTATGTATGCATGTGAGTCTAAATAAGTATTATGTATTATGATTGTAATCATGCTTTCCGCCAATTTACTATTTATTGAGATTTTTTGTCAATTTACTATTTAGGTCTCAATTATGAAAGCGTCTTGAAGGACGAAATGTGCTAGAACTACCAATACCCATAACAACCTTGTAAACCATATTTCCTGCAAATAAATTTCATTTCATAGATACGTCGGTTTATATTTCAAAACTAAAACTTTTACTATCAACAAAACATATTATAAGACATACATGACAACGGTTAAAGTATAAGACAATTGTTTTATGTGAAGTATATGAAGATAAGTTAGCCGTAGGCTTTACCTTTTTATTGATCATTAAATTCAACAACGCCTCCCAGGAAACAATAAATCATCAATTTATCTACGTGATGACTATGTTGCCGTAATAAAACAGACTGTTAAATTCGCAAGTATCGATTATTTGTTTGTGATGGAGACGGGATTTGTGATCACTTGAGATTGCCATAACTTTTTCTGAAAAATTAACTGCCTTCAAAGAAAAAAAAAAATCAAGCACTTTACAGAATGCAAATCTCGCTGACTCACTCTTATGTTTTAGTCTATTTCTAGGGTGTTATGGAAGCTAGGACGTTTTATACATGGACCTCTTGCATAGCAGAACATACTCCCACCGCGCGACATATCGCGCGGTGGGAGTATGTTCTGCTACGCAAGAGGTCGTGGGCTCGATTCCCACCCAGGATAAAACTATGTGTGATGAGTACGATGGTTTATTCTGTGTCTGGGTGTAATTTGTCTCTAGGTGATATGTATGTATCTAGAAATATATACCTATAACTTCCTATGGTAACCAGACTATATAAATATACAGGGTGTAACAGAAAGATGTCGTCATATTTAAGGGTTGGTATGGGCCCATGCTATTGAGTGCACATACCTAATTTTATCAAAATCAGAGTATCCTAAAAAATATTAATTATTTTTTCATTTGGTTATTTATAAATGAAAAAGTTATTAATTAAAAAAGTATGACTTAAAAAGTTCTATGCCATAATAATCCAATCGAATTTTGTACCAGGGGAGGTATAATTCTTATGCCACACGCCTTTCACTACAGAATTTTGACAAAAAGAATATGCTATAACTATGTAATAATAATGCAACCAGCTACGGCACCATGGTAGGGGCAATACTGATAACATACCCTATCCGCTGCTGAAATTTGACTACACCTTTCTGTTACACCCTGTATAATCTGGTTACCATAGTACAAGCTTTGCTTAGTTTGTGTTTAAATAAGTATTATATACGCACCTTTTTTTAAAGGTATGAAGTAAGCGTGCCTGTAACATGTAATGAAGTTAGCGTGCCTAGAAATTACAATGAGGAGAAATAGCACTTGAGTGGAGACCGCGGCTTGGCAAACGTAGTGTAGGACGCCCTCAGGCCAGGTGGAGTGATGATATACGCAAAACGGCTGGCAGGAGCTGGATGCGAGAAGCCGAAGATAGAACAAAGTGGCGTGCAATTGGAGAGGCCTATGTCCAGCAGTGGACTGCGATAGGCTGATGATGATGATGATGATGATGATGATGAAATAGCACTAAGAAAGTAACAGACTCTCACGTAAATGACCTATCTTTCTTTTTGTAAAAAGAAAAAGTGTTCTCTATGAAATAACAACTAACGATACTATCTAAATCAGAGTTTGACTGCCTCTGTGGCGCGGTGGGAATGTATCCGACTGCTACGCAAGAGGTCGTGGGTTCGATCCCCACCCAGGATAAAACTTTGTGTGATGAGCACGATGGTTTATTCTGTGTCTGGGTGTTATTTATCTATAATATGTATGTATTTAGAAATATATAAGTATGTTTATCAGTTGTCTGGTTTCCATAGTACAAGCTCTGCTTAGTTTGGGATCAGATGGCGTTGTGTGAGTTGTCCCAAGATATTATTAAGATATTATTATACTATACAATTAAGACACTCAATAAGTGCGAAAAAATGTCGAACATACAAATAGATTTTTATAAATAGTTCCAGGATTAATGTCAAACCCATATCAAATATATAATGTGTATTGTTTTTCACTTAGATACTGTGGTATTAACTATAGAAAATTCAGTGTTTGGTACAATGCCATTAGGACGAGTTGGTATATCCGTGACTCGTTGGTATATCAGAGGTCACAGTTACAGCAGAAATGTCAACGTTTTACGCAAGACTTAATTTATATTGGCTTTCTGTGGGTTTCTTACGTGGGAGTAAGTTCCATTCACAGTAACAAAACTCACAAACATTGTCAATAACATTAATAAATTATCTCTTCATGTTCTATCTAGATATAATTGCTGTACACGAATATGCTATTTTTACTGATTACTTTCGTCTTTACACTGAGACACCGCGCCTCAGTGTAAAGACGTTGTAAGTGTAGTGTGTAAAAGTACCGACAGTACAAATTATTATTTATTTATTTATTTATTTTCACAGGAAAGCTTACGGTCTAAAATTCAACTATCCTAGTTACAAATAGATATAAGTAAATTGCCATTTACAAGCTTTCACACATTACAACTAAATAAAGTACCTACTTGTGTTAAAATAAGCATAAAAATATTGAAATATTGTTAAAAAACTACTTACAAATTGAAAAATTAACGTAAAAATTAACATAAAAATGATAAATGAACACAAAAATTAACATAAAAATGATAAATGAACACAAAAATTAACATAAGTCTATCTTAAAAAAAAATAATAATAATAATAATACATAGGTTAACGCTAAATCACTATCAATTATTACATGGTGCTTCGATCACTAACAAAGAATTCTTTACTCAAAATGCGGCTTACAGCTATTGGTTTTGTTTGGAACAGGTCAATGTCGTATTCTGCGGGAAGACTATTGAAACTCACTGCACTTCTATAGAAAAAGGTGTTACGCCTGTAATTTGTTGATGCAAGCGGGGTCTCAAGTAGTGGACGCTGTCTAAGTCCTACATGTGGGATTCTAATATTTATTTTGGATAGGAGTTGGGGGGAGTCAATGTAGCCGTTTGCGATATTCATTAAATATGTGATATCATGTATATGCCTTCGTTGATCAAGTGGTAGGAAGTGGTACCTTTTACATCGATCTATGTAATCTGTGGAGTGGCATTTTGCTTTGAAATCCAGATATCGCAAAAACTTTTTCTGGATGGATTCTAGTTGAGACTTGTGAATTTCATACTGGGGATTCCAAACTTGCGACGCATATTCAAGATAGCTTCGAACATAAGAACAGTAAAGTATTTTTATTGGCTTTAAAGTATTGAAGCAGGCTGAGGATCTTAATATAAAGCCTAGAGATTTGTTTGCTTTACGTTTAATCTCTTCAATATGTTTATTGTATGTAAGCTTGTTGTCCTGAATTATTCCCAAGTCTCGCATACCATCCACTTTAGCAATTTTTTGGTCTTTCAGTGTGTATCCGGATTCGATTATTTGATTTCTTCGAGTGTATGTGATGTGAACACATTTAGGTATATTTAACTGTAATCCGTTGAGATCACAATAGCCTACGAAGTTGTTAAGATCAGCTTGAAGTAGCGCGATGTCGTTAAAGCTACTCACTGTTTTCAAGACTTTCATGTCATCAGCATACATCAGGAAATGAGAATTAACAAAACAAGATTTAACATCTGATATGAATATATTAAATAAAAGGGGACCTAATATTGATCCCTGGGGAACTCCAGATGGGATAGAATTCCACTTAGATATGAATCCCTTCAATACCACTGCTTGTGATCTATTTTCTACGTAAGATGAAAATCAACGATATAGATCTCCGTGAATTCCAGCCATCAGTAGTTTCTTTAAAAGAACTTGGTAATCTATCCGATCAAAACACTTACTGAAGTCGGTGTAGACAACATCCACCTGTGCACCCTGTTCCATTCCTTCCGAGATCATGTCGGCAGAGAGAATTAGATTGGTAGTCGTGGAACGACCAAAGATAAATCTATGCTGTTCGTCGCCAAACTCACTTTTTAATGCTGAATAAACTTCTGTGTGGACAACTCGTTCAAGAACTTTGGAAAATAGGCATAATTTTGAAATTGGTCTGTAATTTTCCACATTAGACTTATCACCTTTTTTGAAAATGGGTGAAACGTATGCTGACTTCCATATCCCTGGTACGATGCCTTCCTTTATAGAGCGTTCAAATAAAATACTAATTGGCTTAACAAGACTTTTAGCACAATTTTTTTTTTAGCATAGATTTAGATAGATCAAGCGTTTGGAGTAATTTTAGCAATTTATCCTCACATATATCTATGGTACTAATGCTGGCTGAACTTGTGGAAGAGAGTGCGGTGTTACTTATTCCAGAATTATTTAAGTTAGGGGTTTGAAATGTAGATAGAAAGTATGAAGCAAATAGGTTACTTATGTCCTCCCCGTTATCGGCGGATAACGAAGTTACTGTTGCCTTTTTTATTTTTTATATAGGTCCAGAAATACTTAGGGTTTTCAACAATTGATGACTCGACTTTGTCTAAGTAGGTACGATAACAAGTTTTTTCGACTTCACCTGCTCTTTTACGTAGTAATGATTGATGAATGATTATCAAAATTATCAAGACCAAACGAGGGCAGTTGAAAAACCCCGCGCCTCACGGAGACATCGCTAAGCTGCCATCAGTCGACCCGTGACCACGATCGGTGCAATTCGATCGAAACGTCGGGTAAATAAAAGGTTCGTACCTTTATATAATTCACGCGATTAAGTCCCGAAATAAAGTTATCTAAGAAGCTGAAACATTTTTTTTTCGGCTAACATCAACGTGTGGGTACATCATTCGATTCAGGTCTTTTAAAAACATTATAAGATTCATAATAAACTTTTTTAATTGAGTGAATATTTTTGGAAATAATCGATCCGAAAGTTGCATAAATTGAGTACCCCCCCCCCCCCTAACATTGGAAAATAAATACTTAAAACTAAATTATTTTGGACATGATCGGATATACCGTCATTAAGTGCTTAAAACTGCTTTTCTCAACAAAAGGGCGTAAGTGCCATGAACATACGCTTTACTTTGGAAGATATTAACGAAAATGTCAAAATTTGACGGCCTGGCTTACATTTTTATTGAAATTTAAAGGAAAGACATCTCAAAACCTTCGCCAAATAGTACATAGGTATAAGACCTATTTTTTAGTTACGTACTTATAAAAGGTTTCGCGGGTAATTGCCATAACCCCCATGCTTGGCGATCGCAGTAAGGCTTTAAGTACGCAGAGGACGCTGCTGCCCGCCACACGGTGTTCATGCTAGTGTAAGATATAGAAAAATTACAACATTCTACAGCGAACAAATATTCTAATAATTCGTCTGCCTCTGCAGCAATGTCGTTGTGTGCATCTATTTGGACAAAAACAGCTGCCCGGCCACGTGTGAAACTTGCGTGTCAAAGAAAGTGACAAATGTGTTTGCGGCGGTAACTGGACAGCTTTGTACTACTAGTAACAGTGGTAACAAGGCAGGTACCACGCAATGTTCGCATGTTACCGACTTCACGCTATCACAGTCAGAAACAGCATGAGCTGTCCTCACGCGATTCAGCCTTAAATACTCTCCATCTCTTTCCAACTTAACTATATCGTAATGCTCGGTTGCACTTATATTTCATAGAGATATCATCAATACGGATTACGTATAAATTATTTGCTTAATGGTTCTTCATTTCATTTTAGTTTCAGTTCTATGATGTAATTAGGTATTATGTGAAACCACAATTATTGAATTGTTATATTTGTGTTCATTTAATACTTAATTAATTAATATTGTTAGTATAACAGGAGGAATAAAATTGATAGCTGCATGCGTGGTTTGTAAACACGTCATGTTTAAAGTACACACTCGAGTTTAATATTATTATTGTGAATAATGAAATTTCATTAATCTTTTGCGCTTGGTAGAGCTGATTACGGTCAGTCATTGAGTCAGTAAGATAACAAAGGTCATTAGTAGTAGGTAGTATCTAGTATCGGTTAATTCTATACTAATATTATAAAGAAGAAAGATTTGTATTTTTGTATGTAACGAATAAACTTAAAAACTACTGGATCGAGTTCAAAAATTCTTTCACTATTAGAAAGCTACATTATCGGGGAGTAACATAGAGTAACTCAAGATATAAATAGCTACGATATGACAGCGTGCGAAGCCGGGGCAAACAAAAAAAATGGCATAGCTGGTACGATTTTCTTTATAAGTATATTACTTATTAATTTATCGATAAATAGTAATAATAAGTAGTAGGTACTAATATCTCTACAGTGTAGCATAGTTAGTCCTATAGATAAATAAGTTTTCCAATAACCGAGAAGGAACATGCATAAGCGATGCAATGACAGCTATAGGTACGGGTAGGTATGGTTTGTTCGAAGCACTCCTAACATCCTTTAGTACTTCCAAACTACTTATGATAAAATGAAGAGCGTATGAGAATAAGGACGACAAACTAGAAAATCCTTTGAATTCTAAAGAACATGCTAATAAATGCAAATTGCAATTCACAAATGCGTGTAGCTTTGGTATGTAGTTATTATTTAGTAACCATATATACACACATATATGCGTGAGCATGCTAGGACAACGGAATGTTTTTTTTAAATTTTAAACAGTTCAATTCCTTGCATAATAAAAATCTAAAGCATCCACATAAACAATTCTGACAAGCGGTCTATTCCCACTTGTGCAAAAAACAGCCTAACGTGGTCCAAAGAGAGTACTTTGACAACACAATACAGTCCCACAAGTGCGACAGTAGCGCTAGTGGGAATAAACCAAAGGCAATAATCTTGAATTTAAAAACTGGTGCGGGTTCATATGTTTTAGACTAACTTATTAGTTGTGGTTGTTGATTTACGAATCAAGTAGCTTCAACCATAAACGTCTTGGACTAAATATAGACTCTGTAGCGCGGTGGAAGTGTATCCGACTGCTACGCAAGAGGTCGTGGGTTCGATCCCCACCCAGGATAAAACTTTGTGTATTGAGCATGATGGTTTATTCTGTGTCTGGGTGTTATTTATCCATAATATGTATGTATTTAGAAATATATAAGTATGTTTATCAGTTATCTGGTTTCCATAGTACAAGTTCTGCTTAGTTTGGGATCAGATAACGTTGTGTGAGTTGTCCCAAGATATTATTAGATATTACAAGATATAAAATAACGTCAGCCCAAATAAAGTGTAATGTACACATTCCCTACTTACGTGCGAGGCATATATGTTGATGACGACAGGCTTCATGTTCTCGTGTCACGCTTTTAATGTGTCGCTGAATGGGTACGTCTGCCTCATCGCACCGAAGTATAAAGTTTCATACATATACATACAATAACGGGGCTTTTAGCCACCTTGCACTGAGCACCTACTGTAGTAGGTTCATTTATGAAAAGCTTTCAGGTTCGACACGGTTAACGGGAAGCTCTATTCAAATCGCCTTTCCTTTCGACAAGCCTTTACATAAATCAAGTATTGAATAAACTATTTTCTCCTCCGAAAAGATTTGTTCTTAGATGGTTATCTATTCATTTTGAATATATTTTACCCCATAATAGAGATATCAACAGCCCTTGTTCGTATACCATTTATTCAGTTATTTATTTTGTAACAAATAAGCAGCTAAATCCATACTAATATTATATTTTAAATGTGAAAGTAACTCTGTCTGTCTGTTACACTTTCAAGCTTAAATAGAAAGAATAAAATCTTGAAAAACATTTTTTTTTTTGTGAGGGCCTCCCCTCAATGTAAAGTGGGGATGTGATTTTTTTTTCTCACTTACCCCATCGTATCATTAGATAGGTGTTTTAAAAACGTTTAGGGGTTGTGAAGACCATTTTTAGATTTAGGGATCCGTTTGTGAAATATTAATCTTTAAAGTGCAAATTCCCCCCTTGCCAGCTAAATGGTTGATGTTAGGTATGTGAAACAAATCCCGGCAGTAGTATATACAGTGAAATTGAAAGGAAAACTATTACAGCTAGGTAGGCTTTATAAGTTTAGTTCCAGTTAGTTAGTTAGCTAATCAAATGAGAGGTAACTAAATTTTCGTACAAGAAAATTATTATTAAGTAGGTATAAGGTTTTAAGTATCAAAAAAAAAAACAACAGAAAACCTACTTCTTAATCCGCAAATTACCGTATTCGGATGGTAGGGCTGGATACGGAACCCTACATTGTGCGTGGCTCGACATGCACTTGCCCAGTTTTTTATATAGATGATAATAAGATGAATAAGAAAACCAGCACAATAATTACAAAACTTTAAACATACAATGAGAGAAAAGAAAAAAAAAACTAGACTTACCCACATAAAACAAAGTAAATTAATCAATATATAAGGCGATGGTTATTACCGAAATGCTGTGATCGCAGCTTTTGGGATTTGATCAATATAGTAGATAACCAAACATAACCTAACACAAAGTAACCCTAAATAAAATCCCTAGAGTTTTTATCAAGATAGTCATTTTGTGTAAGGAATTTGATCAAGATATTTACTTATTTTGTCATGTCCTTGTGTAAGCAGAATAAGCATTTTTTTGCACAGGGATTAGTTGCGATCCCATGGACTAATACTACGCAAGGGTTTTACCATAATAATATAAAATGTTAACGTCATCAGTCTGCATACATTTTACCTTTATTTTGCGATATGTTATCCTCAAAAAAGGTTCTTGTAACATAAAATTGGAGTTGTATTATTCCAGGAGCTCGGTTTTTTCGTGCACGGGTTTAAGGTGCCTACGGTAAATCGAGTGTGCCGAGTAATAAAATAAGGTAACTATACAATAACAACTTAATGATACATGATATTATATATTATACTACAATATACTACTTGTTTAAATAATCTACATATTAGAGCAAAATTGTACCAACCCAATTTTCCGCAACTGAAATCTAATCAAGGTTCAACAGTTCGCGACGAAACCTAATAACCTCCAAATAGCGTTTGGAGTGAAAATATTGTTTGAATCGACACAGTTGATTGGACGTCTGCGCAAATAGATAGGGCGGTCAGGCTGCGCCGCATAAGCTCCGGGCCGGGGGTTCGTGACGTAGTGGAGTAAAGCGGAGCGAGTAAGCGGCTCAGCGCGAGTGCCCCGTAGCCGTGAGATCTTCAGGAGCATAGAATGAAAAAGCTTAAACAGACTTAAGTATTAGACTGCACCTGAGTTCTTGTTACGTGATTGTTTTATTTTGCATGCAAATGTTGAATGATTCGTAGCACTTGCTACGAAATGAAATGCTACGAGATCTCAAATACACGTAGAGTTTATTACAATGTTTGAAAGTGTATATAGAGCACAGAATTAAACATGCTGTGAAAAAACCGGGCAAGAGCATGTCGGACCATGCTCAGCGTAGGGTCCGGACAATTGCCATATGGAAAAATCCGATTTGAATAATTGCTCCAGCAGACTGGTATTTACGCCCTTTTGTTGAGAAACTCAGTTTTTCAGCAATAACTAAATGAATGTATATATCATGTCTGAAATAATTTTAGTTTAAAATATTTGTTAAGCGCTACCTTTTTGATTTTAAGGTTCCGTAGCCAAAATGGCAAAAACGGAACCCTTTCGGAGCGATTATAAACAAAAATATTCACTCATTAAAAAAAAGATTATAGAAACCTTAAAATGTTTTTGAAAGACCTGTCGAATGATATGACACAAGTTGTTTGCTGAAAAAAAAATCAGCTTCTCTTACATGAATGGAGTATATTTTTAGGTGGGGGGGGGGGCTAAAAATATTTATTTTTATTATTTAGCTACCAAACTAAGTAGCGGCTACTACAAGACACCTTTTCACCAAATTTCATCAATGTTCATTAAGTAATCTTTGAGAAAAATGTCTGTGACATACGGACGGACCGACAGACAGACACGAAGAAACTGAAAGAGTTCCGTTTTTGCCAATTTGGATACGGAACCCTAAAAACATATAGCAGGTGTGTATCACGTTATGGGATAGGCTTTATCTGTTTGATAAACATTCAAATCCTGTCCCCAGTGACAATATTTTACGTAATATATTTATAATGTTACCTAGTAGGATAATAACGATTACAAATCATAAACAAATATAGTAGAACAGTGAAAAAGGCTAGTGGATAACAAGAATTTTCAAAGGCGAAAGCCGTAGTAGAGTGCAACGAGTAAAACTTTTTTCATAAAAGTACTACGAGGCAGTGGGCTGCGAAGAAACAGCCTGAGCAAGTGAACAGTTGTCGAGGTTACTTATTAACTTTTATAACTTCTACAATCTTATATTTATTTGCATTATTGCCAATATAGCAGGCATAAGTTTCAAACGAGCAGTTTCCAGATATTGCCTGCTTAAGCCCGTTTGTATAATTTACCGTAATGATGGAAGCGTCTACTTGCATTTTACCTTGATTGTATGACGTGTATGACGTTATGACCGATAGAGGTCATAACGTCATACACGTTGTGGCCAAGGTTAGTAGAATTATACCATCACGATCAAATACAAAATATGTGTGAGTCAGCAAGATTTAATAGTTTTTACACCATGATTTCAGTGACGTTGACTTAACTTTATCCAAGACTAGCGGATGCCTCGCCATTTCACCCGCGTAATTTCCGTTCCCATGGGAATATATGTTTAAAAATATAGCCTATGTCACCAGGGGTTAGTGTAGCTTTCTAACGGTGATAGATTTTTTTAAATTGGTCCAGTAGTTCTCGAGTTTATTCATTACAAACATACACAGACACAAAAATACAAATAATATTAGTATAGATAACGAAATACTAATCATGTTCAAAAGCGTGTCCCTGAACGTGGTGAAAACGCAAGTACATTAATACATTAAGTTTAGTTCTAAAAACAAATAATAATTGAGCTCCGTCAGCCTAATTTTAACACCTGATTGCATTGTATACATTTAAATTAGCCTCATATGGCACCGTCACACAGCAATGGCAGCGTCAAACAGTTAGTAATCTGTGGAAAATATGGTGGTCGTTGCATATACTACTAACAAAGTTATCGTTTAAGTTTACCTATTGTAATGACGTAGTTAATGAAGAAAATAAATAAAAAAATACCTTCATATTATGATTCTCAATCATCGTCATTGAACTTCTAGTGTTAATTAACTATATAACCAACACTCGTTTTTTCGGAATAACATTACGTAGTACGTACAATATAAGTTAAGAATAGTTTCAAATGTTCCAGCAAAGACAATGCCAAGAACGTCGACGAAAGTTTTTTCATAAATGTGCAAGGAGCTGAGTGAACAGCTGACGACTGGCTTGGGGCAATGCCATGTCTCCCTGTTCCCGACTTTCTGGCAAATGTGTTAAAACGAGAAAGTATATCGGGAATTCTCCTAACCCGGGGCAAAAACGTAATACGGATAAAACTGTTAAATAGTCCTAAACGGCTCAGAAACGAATCTAAGTATAAGACTTTTTAAATCACAGTAATACATTTATTAAAATTTTCACAACTTTATTAACTGTTATTTCGTTAAGCTATTTAGAGCCCAATAGTATTTATAACACAAAGGGGCGGAATTTCACAGGCTGATCCATAAATCTTTAATACGAAACGTTGAAGGTAGGTAGACAACCTATAATTGGATTCGTTAGCATTACAACAAACGGATTGTCGTGTCTAAACTAAATCAAACTTTGTATCCGAAGGGAGTCGCCGTCGAGCTACAGTCGTTACAGGGGATATTGGGAACAAACTATAACCCATTCCAGTTCATTATCATAGTGGCGCTAGATTCCGACGGTGCCACAAAAGGGGAGCTTAAATTGCGAAACAGAGACAAGGTATGAATAGTTCATTAAAAGTTAAACGTGCACTTAAACGACCCATTCAAGAAATTAAACCATGAAGTAGAAATACATATTTTAATGAATCACTCGAAAAAGCAACCATTGAAATACAAAGATAAACAATAAAGTGTCAGCGACATGTCAATGCGACATGTGTCCGAATTAATTATTGCAAAAATGAGCTGCAGAATGAATAAAACATGAATGGTTTGCTCATCGATGCGCATCGGTGCAACCATGCTGACAGAGAGAGTGAACGTCGCGAAAGTGAATTATGAAATCAAGTGTTATACATTTTCATGACACTCGTCTACACTGCAGTGTTTATTGGTCATTCTGGTCAATATTATTATGAGTATCGTTTACATTGTGAACAGAGATATGGCTATGTAGAACACCAGAACGTATGAACCTTCATCCTTATTTTACTGGTTATTCTTGTAATAATGAAGTTCTTAGGATATTCGGTGAGGTGTGGGATTTTGAGTGCCACATTACTAGCAATCCTGTTAACCCCTTCAGCTAAGCTAAATTGTTAGGAATGGGTTCATGTCGGTAGTATAATGTGGATTTAAGATTCGAACCCGCGACTTTAACCATTAGCTTGGCTTTAGAATCTTACATGCTTATTAAGAAAATAAACAAACTCTTCCATAGTTACGTTTTCAAAATATAAACGACTACCTGACCCGCGCAACTTCGTCTGCGTCAATTTTCTCCATTTTTGCAACATTTTTCATTCCTGCTCCGCTCCTATTGGTCGTAGCGTGATGTTATATAGCCTTTGTTGTTTATAGTCTTTCTCGTTAAATAGGCTATCCGACAGTTAGATAATTTTTCAATTCGGACCAGTTGTTCCTGAGATTATCGATATATCTTCAGCTTTATAATATTAGTATAGACTATTGTAGTCTACGTCAGACTTTATGAAAAACACAATATAAATGATGATTTCAATACGACCCATAAAATATTATAGCGCAGGGCATTAGACACAAATCTTGAACAGACGTCGCCACTTAAAATAAGCTGGCACGATTTCAAGTGCTGCCAACCTGAATGCGAAGTATTCAGTTCATCAAAACCAGATGTTTCCGAGTCCTATGTAAACACGGACATTTACACGGCTAGTGTGATTAAACACTATCCTATTATGTAGGTTCACGAAACTGTATACATAATAAACATTCACATTCTAGCATCGCCTATAACCCATGTCATTGTTTCAGTAAATATCAACGAGTATAAGCGTAATATATGCGACGATATGTAGGCAATGTATTGTTAGCTTTACCTTTTCAAAAGCCGCTTCGCTTTTGATCATATAATTCCAAGTATAAAACTGTATTCTAATTTAAACTGTTTATCTATACTAATATTATAAAGCTGAAGAGTTTGTTTGTTTGAATGCGATAATCTCAGGAACTATTGGTTTGAATTGAAAAAATATTTTACTGTTGGATAAGCCCATTCATCGAGGAAGGCTATAGGCTGTATACCATCACGCTAAGACCAATGAAAAATGAATGAAGCAGCAATGAAAAATGTTGCAAAAACGGGAAAAATTGACGCAAACGAAGTTGGGCGGGTCAGCTAGTCATACATAATACCATTATTCTATAATCTCGACTAACAGACTGAATGCTCAAATTGTGTAACAAAATGAATACATTAGATATTTTCCTATCGCGACATCGACCGTTTTTGGTCGAATATGATTACTTAATAAAAATTTTGGACTTTGTCCAAGAAGCGAAAATCTGAAATTATTCCTTATAGACTTGGTGGCTTGAGGTCACGATCGAGTCTCGGCATTGCTTATAAAAATTCACGGCGCTCAGTTTGAAAGAGGTTCGGCGACATTAAACGTTTTAATGTTATAAACAAACAGTAGATATTGGCTGTAGTCCAAGTGGGCTGGGCGCCGGCGCTACCGTTAGCAACTCGCGTTCCGTTTCAGGTACACCTATGTATAGTTATAACTCTATCGCCTACTTCCGATATTATATTTTCTCTAATCTATATTATCGACGATAGTTTATCGATTTCCCTTTCGTCTATAAAAAGCTTGGCTGTGCTTAACGGCTATTCGAGGTATTTATTTTTAACGAGGTTCTATCATAGCAATGACAGTGCATCGATATAATGTTGCTCATGGAATGAGTAGACACATCATTTTACACAAAATATAATTATTTCGATCTGTTTATTAATCTATAATATAGAAGAAAGAAGGGATTTTTGTAAAATTGTGTTTGTAAGTTTGTATGAAACATAGTCAGTTTTAAAGCAAGATTTGTGAAATTTCTTAATTGGTTTTTTGGTTTAAAATACAGAAATAGGTACGTGTTTCATAGTTTTTGAAAAATCAACTCCTAAGGGGGTTAAATAGGTATTGCAAATTTGTATGTAACTTAGTCAGTTTCATAGTAAATTCTGTGAAAATTTTACTTTGTGGATAAAGAAACACCATTGACGGGCTAAAGTCATCCACGCGGGCAATTATCCTAATCCTAACTAATATTATGAATGCGCAAGTGAGTCTTTGTTTCGCTTCCACCGCAGAAACCACTAAACCGATTTTAAAAATTATTTCACCAATAGAAAGCTATATTATCAGCGAGTAACATAGGATATATTATTTTTTAAATAGAGAGCCTTACGAAAATTACAATAATGTAAGCCGATGTCCGAGGTATAAAAAAATTGAATTAAAAAGTCATTATTTTACGTGGACTGCCAATTTGTTATTTGTTTTATCAATTTGGGTACTATGGAGATGTTTTCTGTTGCCGACAGACTTTGGGGAAGTGTCGCATATAAATGCGAAAACGACACGATAGTTTTATCGCGATAAGCGACATCAACGATGCCGGAGCCGCGGGGAAAAGCTTGTATACTATAAGAACGCATGATTTTGAAACAATTAAATTATTAATTTAGTCCGCGAGGAAGATGCCTATTTATATTGTAAACTTGCCCAGTTTATTCTCGGTTTCAATTAAATCGTGGCTAAGCTCACAAGTTGCGCAGTTATAGAGGTCCTATTATCTGCATGAAATTTGACTCACAAACCGCAGTCTCCCTAGTGGTATAGTGGGGTCGACATAACTCGACCCAAGTTGAAAGCTTTAATTACGTGGAGTGAGTTGTTCACGCAGGTGACTCCTTAATTACAGGGACGAAATTGAGCTGCCCATTCAACTGACACGTTTGCAAACGAATTATCATGACCTATATCCGATCCCTTTGTAGCGAAGCCTCGTGATTATGAAGCTTCCATTGTTAAAAGCACACACGTCAACGTCAACAATGATGGTGATTAAAAAAATAATGCGAATCGCGAATAAAGAATGAACACACAATATGTACATAGTTTGTGTGGGACGGCATTGTTATTTTTCAGAGTATCTACTAATAATACGTTCATATATTTGTATTAATAAAAAATACTCAATTCAATACTAAAATTAAACAACAAAAATGGAAAAGGCTTTTATGAAGTTTTGGCTATACAATTTTGCAAGTCTTCGATCTTAATTGAAGGTGAAATTGATTATTGCTGTAGACTTCGCAACTTTAACGCCAACAAATTGTATTAGTAGTGCTAATTTAAAAACTTAATCTTCTTACTTGCACAGCCTTTGACGGTAGATTATCTATTTAACTTGCTATAAGTCTTTGATCACCGAGTTAAAATACTGCTTTAATATTTTCTATTTACTGAATGAATAGATAGATAAGATACAAAATTTGATACTACAAATTACTCGGTTGCCCGGAGATAGTGTAAAAGGCTATCAGAATTTACAGACTACGGAAATTAACATTCAAACACGCTGGTTTCAATACCAAGTGAAACCGTTTTCAAGTTAAACGACGTCTCTTTGGTGAGATAACAAACGGAATTGTTGTTATGATGCAGGATCAGACTTTGATGTTATTCAGTTGCCGGCGTGAACGTGCTGCCATTTCCAAAATCATCTTAGAATAAAGTAGATATGCAGTATACTTACTTACTTTTTTGTGGAACAGAATTTAATATACATGAATCTGAATAAAACGTGTATACCTATTTAATAAACTTTATAACAATAAAATTGGAGAACAATAAAAAAAACATTTTTGATCATGAGAATGAATATTATCAACTTAGAATGTTTTCCTATTGAAACTAAACGAGTGTACAAAACTTTATACCGATAGCCATAGACTACTGAGTATCGTACCTCTTCCTAAAACATCTAAACTTGAAACAAACAGCAGTAAGCCGTACAGATTTGTCTCGATAAAGGAAGATATTCTGCGATCCTGCAGACCTGCTCTCGTTCAACGTAACACGATATTGAACTGCAATTGTTTCTCTTGGAAACATGTTTCATTTACAACGTAGCTAGGTAAGACGGATTTAGTCAATTTCGGATAAAATGCAGCGAATAAAATAGATATAGGGATTTCGCTGTTAAGGTTTATAATAAATGTTTCATTGCATTATGAGTGATCTAACACTCATAATGAGATTATTAAGAAACTATACAGATATTTATTGGTCCAGTATGGACCCTTTTAGTAAGAGACAAGAATACATGGAAAGCTTTAGAGGAGGGTTTTGCCGACAGAAAAGCTGTTATAGACCAACATTTAGGTAGTTGCCGATATTTCAATTATTTTATTTAAAATTATAGTAAGTACATTAGGATAGTTAGTAAGTAGGCATGTATACATTGTACGAAAGATAAAGGCTCTTTTTTTTATACATATATTAGCTTTTCCCTGCTCAAAAATCGTTAAGTGGTTCTTAGGCGATAGGCAGCAATTACACGCTCAATCTAGATAATCTGATAAAGGTCGCGGATCGCAATAGATAGAGAATTGGTACATCTTGATTCGGCTAGTTGTAAGGCAGCCATTACACGTTCAATCTAGATAGAGATCTTGTGATCATGATCAGTGATCTTGTTCCAGATTGACTGTATAACGTGTTGGATTGACGGATCGCGACACTGCCATAGGCGGCCATTACACGTTTAATTCAGATCGTGATTTGATTTGACTTGCTGTAACATTATACAGTTAATCCAAATGATGTCAGTCCAATGTTCACAACCATCAAATAAAACGTGTTCCTTGCTCTGGAGGATTTTAATTTGGTATGATAGCTTAAATGTAAACTTACAATATTTCAAATTAGACGTTCAATCTGGACGATTTTGATCGCATATATCCTGATTCGGCTAGTACCTAGTAAGGCGGCCATTACACGTTCAATCTAGATCAAGATCAGTGATCCTGCTCCAGATTGACAGTGTAACGTATTAGATTGACGCATCGCGACATGTTACAACCAGCTGAATCAACATGTATCAATTTATTGCGATCCCGAACTTGATCATATCACGATCTGGATTGAGCATGTAATGGGTGCCATAGAGTAACAAACATCCATTCACCAACCTCACTAACTTTCCTTATTTTAATATTATTTAATTACGACAACGTACACGAGTCTATCCATGCATGATTATTATCATCCGTTTCATAAATGTAATAACGTAGATGTTATAATATTTCATATATTAACATTTACGTTATCTTCATAATTACAGAAACATGAAACAAGGAGCTATAGAGGTATTCACCACAAAATAAGGGAAGTACGTTAAGTAATCTAAGTATTCGTCTTTAAAGCTGTTTCATCTGTGGGATCAGATAAATAAACTCTTTTAGGTAAAGGATGTACATAGTTAGACAGCTACCGTAACTTTTTCTCCATATAATGGTAGCAAATAGGCGCATGTTTGCTATTCCGCCTTCGTCTAGCTGTTTGAACAGCCAATTGACTCGTAGCAATACGTTTTGCTTTTGGTACTTTAAGCAACATGGTTCAACTACGACGGTACTATTTAATACGAGTATTTTGAATCGACAAATAGTTCATGTGAAAACTGTAAAAGGAAAACAAAACCGGCCATGTGCGAGTCGGACTCGCGCACGCAGGGTTTCGTACCATTATCTATTACAACATTAGACACAAAGTATATTAGAATATCGACAAAAACATCACGTTTGTTGTATGGGAGCCCCACTTAAATATTTATTTAATCTGTTTTTATTATTGTTATAGAGGCAACAGAAATATATAATCCGTGAAAATTTCAACTGTCTAGCTGTCACGGTCCATGAGATACAGCCTATATTATAAGAACAGCTAAAAATCACGTTTGTTGTATGGCAGCCCCACTTAAATATTTATATTATTCTGTTTTTAGTATTTGTTGTTATAGCGCAACAGAAATACATTATCTGTAAAAAAAAATCAACTGCCTAGCTATCACGGTTCATGAGATAAATTCTAGTGACAAACAGACGCGATGGACAGCGGAGTTTTCGTAATAGGGTCCCGTTCGTACCCTTTGTGTACGGATCCCCAAATATAACAATTAGCGATCCATATTACGTTATGGATATAATTTTTCACGGAGTGAACGTATAATAAGGGTGCTTTATCCTTCCTTTCTCTCTGTTTTTGATGATAACACGAATAGCTGTAAACAATAGTTTATCTTGTTCCTTTAAACCAACCTACTTGTAATAATTAATTATTCATATCATCTATTAATTTTTAATGGCCTCATAATTAGGTATCTGCCTAATTATATTTTGGCTCCTACTGCTCGGTTATTGTATAGGTATTAATAACGAAGCCTGAGGACCTACATTTTCCATTTCGTTTTAGATTTCACATTAGTCAAGACACGTTGACTTTTTGTCCACAGACGTCTCAGTATTTCTTTTGTAATTAAATACCTTTTGTACTTTTCTTCTATTGTATTGTTGTATTCTTTTGAAACTAATATTGTATTTTAGTATTCTATCAAAGCCCTAACTCTACATTAAACTCCACAAATTGTACGTGTGCCATCAATCTAAATAGGTACCAAGAATTGTTGCAACAAACAATACTCATCCAATGAATTGCGTGACATTTACGTTTCGTCGAATGTATCACGTTTTCACAATAAATTCGAGACTTCGTTTTGTTCTAATATTGCAGAGCTCGAAGGCATAAAGTCAATGTTTTATGCAGGTAAAAGGCACACGATATGCTGCAGTATTATAAATTAGGCTATCGGAAATATAAATTCTTCACTATGTTGCTACTATGTTTAAATATATGATAAAAATGTTGTTTATTACCTACAAATTAAATTAGTTCTATTGTGTTTAAAAATTTGTATCCGTCTAAACCTTTTCCAGAACAATTTAGATTTGTTTTCGTGAACCATGTAACAAGAGAACAAATTAATTAGAAATGCCCATAAAAACAAAATCGTAATCCAAACAATGAGCTCGGGGAGAGTTTTCGTTCATTTTCAGAAGTTACAGAGGGCGGGAGGGGTTCGTGCATGGACGTACTAAATTTTCCCACAAATTAAAAAGGTTGTAGCGTCGAAGCCGCATTATTTCGGCCCGTCCATCCCTCGTGAATCCAATTTGCGGCCCTCGACGCGACATCTCTTCTAATGGGATTTCAGCCTGGTTCTAAAAAGGCAATTTACACATTTCAACTACCTAATAACATGCTATTAGCTGTGTGCAAACAAAACGTGATCATTGTTGATCTTTAATTACTTACGGAGAGCACAATGAGTGGAATGGGCTAATTTTAGATTTTACAATCAATTTGTTAACTGGTTTAAAACAGTTAGAATTTAACGAAAGAAAACGAAGCGTATGTTCGTATATCGTACTATCAACAGATACAACAACATTTCCTCTGTCGAAAAACATGAAAGATCGGGGCGGCCGCGTGCTGTTAGAACTACAAAGGCTGTTCATGCTGTTAAAGCCAAAATTCGTCGAAGTCCCATTAGGAAGCAAAAAATCTTATCGCGAGAAATGAAGGTTCCCGCTAGGACTCTGTCGCGTATTATAAAACAAGACCTGAAGCTTATCGTCGATATACAGGACATGCCCTAAATCAATCTTTACAATTAAAGAGAGTGGACAGATTAAAACTCCTTCTGTCGCGATACGCAGGTGAAAGGCACAGAAATATCCTCTTTACCAATGAAAAAAAATTCACGATTGACGAGCACTACAATAAGCAAAATGATAAAGTATACGCTCACAGGTCTACACACAGGTCTGGTTCATAAAGAAGCTGCTCAAATGGTCGGAAAGGTACAGCGTGGTCATCATCCTGCTTTAATGGTGGTTTTTTGGGGCGTGTCCTATCAAGGCGTCACAAAGTTATTTTTTTGTGAAAACAGAGTGAAAACTTCAGCCTAAGCGTATCAAGAGTCTGTCTCTTGATACGCTTAGGCTGAAGTTTTGGATCATGTTGTGAAACCTCTCAGCAATACACATTTAAAAATGTACCGTGGACTTTCCAGCAGGACTCTGCACCTGGTCACAAGTCACGAACTACCCAAGCCTAGCTTGAAACCAACGTTCCGGACTTTATAAGACCTGAAGACTGGCCCTCATATAGCCCAGACCTCAACTAGACTACAAATTATGGTCAGTTTAAGAGAACATGGCTTGCTCTAAACGACACGACGACATTGAGTCTCTTAAAAAATCTCTGGAGCAAGCAGTGGCGAAATTTCCCATGGAAACAATGCGTAAATTTATAGATTCGTGGCCAGAGAGATTAAAGGCCTGTATAAAAGCCAAAGGTGGCCATTTTGAATAGAATATTGTTTTTATTTTTTTCTGAGACATTAATAAATATGTACATATAAGTTTTAGTAATATTACATTACATCATTAAAAAAAGGCATTTTCATTTGTAACAGAACTTATGGTAGATACTCGGACTGGGTATGTATTAGGAACTCACAATAAGGAAATCGAATTCACCGATAACAGGTACACCTGCTACACGAATAAACATCGATTCGAAATCACACATACTGACACATAGGGATCGTATTTGAATTGAACTCATTATAAAAAACTGATTTCCGCTTCGGGTTTTAATTAAGTCCGGAAATTAAACGTGGAAGTTGTCCCGGGTCGAATCAATGGAGAGAAAAATCCTTGATTGGACGGTAAAGTTTTTTATGAGTGAGTTAATCAACGAGCACATTCGCTAAATGCCTGTAGGTAACATACTCGTTTACTAAAAGGCTAGATTAAACAATGTCCCTAATTTACATCGTAGTCGTATTTGACCACCAGTCAAATCTTACTGAAGACAGAGCGTCGCCAGGTTCGATTTTATTAAATATTTCAAATGAGTAAACGTTCCGGGCTCTAGGTAATTTTGAGTGACAAACGAGCGGTGGAGCGCCGGCTGCGTCTTGAGCCGAGTCCGTCACGTGCTCCCGGTAAATAAAATACGTTCAAGTAAGCCGGTCCGTCTTACCCGCCCACGACCAAACTCGGGATGACAAATTTCATTCTGCATGCAAATTTCACGGTCTCGTCTTCAGACTTTTACGATGTTTACTTTACCGGATCATAATTTTTATACCATGAATAGAATTAGTTCAATTTAGCAGTGAGTAGGACATTCTTAAGTTTATTGTTTCATGAGAGCTTAAGAATTCCATGCCCCATTTAAGTGTACCTACTTAAAGTAGCACAAGAATTTACAAGTCGTAACTGAAGGCATTCTGGTAATGCCGTAACGCAGGAGAAAAAATATTCTGTTTAATTGTATGTTGGACATTAGCAAGGATAAGATCCTGTGGCACGTGGTGACGGAAAAATGGCACAGTTCAACAAAACGAACGCACGCTGAATCACAAAGTAGTAAATCAGTTCATTGTTGTGAACGGCTGAATATTCAGTTACCCACGCCATTTTGGTGAATAGCATTTGCATCTAGATAAGTCTGCGAAAGTGATCGCATGACCTATTCACCAAACGTCTTTGCAAAACAGATTTAAGATTTTCTCATAAATCTTATGCAGAGTTGATAAAAACAAAAGCAGTTTTACTTCAGAGAGTTTATCTGCCTCGTATATTTAAATATACCTATACGAGTATATGTTTAACGAGGTCTCTTCAAGCAACACAGAGAGCTGTGGCTGGGGCACAGAGGTCCTCGTGCATTAGCGCGTAGAAACCCCATGTTTACTCAGCGTTACTTTGTGTTTGTCCAACAGGCTTTGTCGGCCTGCCGCTCCTCTAACCTGTTGGGTTTACATTTATCTATCCACCGCTCCAAACGAGTTTTTGTTAACAATTGTAGACGTTCCATTCTAGTTATATTTTGGGTTTCACTCGAGTTATTATGAAGCACGTCGTTTAAATTGTTTAATGCTCCAACAAGCAGTTTCCTGGATTAATGGTTACAGTCAATAATTTGCTTAATTTTATGAACTCTAATGTTACTGGAGACGTCTGTGTCACCTCCGTTTCTCGTCGCGGTGTTTCGAAATTGGTTAACTAATTCAAAGAACCACACAACTTGCTCCAATATTATGACTTCGATACGCAAAAATATTTTAAAGGTACATACCTATATGTAAACAGCGTTTCGATTTCTCGTTTGAAGCTAAAACGCGTTTAGATTACGCGTGAACACAGAATAAACTGGCGTATATAGGCGCGTGCGAGCCGGAAATCGTAGTCGTCGACGAAACATCATCGCGTCGTTGGATTGGCCCGTAACGTGGGGCCCTATATCCGCCGCGAAATGGAACGTGATTCCACTTCCAATATTGTGGGATGCAGCCCTACGAACTCATAGCAAGATTTCTGTACGAGTTTGCGATTTAATCTTTAAGCCTCGTTACAATAGATTTCGTTCCGCCATTATCGCTATGCTCTACCTACATATATATTAAGACGCCACTTGTATATAAGCTCACATGAATACGACGCATAAATCATATAGTTCGCGAACATTTCATACGTATTATAATGTCGATAGGTCTTTTCAAACATAATCGATACCCGAGATATGAGAACGCGTGAAACGAAGTTTATGATTTATTGGCTCCACCTTCGCGGAGTCCTGGTAAACAAAGATTCAAAGGATGTGTAACAATGCTTACTGACATTTTAAAATATGTAAAACTGAACAAATGTTTTCTCAGTCATAAAATATGGGCATGTTTCATCCAGGTACTTTGAATAATATGCTAAAACATTCTATAATGTATGTTTTTGCCGTATCTACCAAGAACCCTTGTCTAGTAATGCACTAAAATTTATACTTATTTTATTTATATTATTTAGCACATCTCTAGCACTAGATAATCATTCCTGTGTCGCGGGAACTTTAAAAACATACACTATCACGGACAAAAAATAGACACAAACACGGAGTAACAATTTGTCGATCACAAAAAGTTATGTCCCGTCTGGGAATCGAATACATAACCTCTTACGCCGTAGTCGCACTTCCTCTACCGAGGCAGTCAAATTGAATCAGTCAATTTTTGAAGATAAGCTGTAATTTTACATAGCAATGGCCTTCGTCTCGCCCCAACGACATTCCCAAAATTTGTGACGTAATTTAATCACATCATATTATGCGAATGAAATTTGAAAGATTCAGAAGTGGAACACAGCGCTAAGCACATTAAAACGCACTTGGGAAATGTAAATCATTCATAGTGATTTATATGATTTACATAATATTACGTGCAATGTATTTGAATTGTTAGAACATATTGATGTTAATGTTATTAGGTAGTGGTTTAGTTCTCGACATAATGGGTAAACAGCTGACATGGCGCGTGGTAGACGCAGTGCTAATCGCTTTTAGTGTTCATGTTTAGTGCCAACATATGATCAACACGTGCAAGATGCATGTGTAACATAAACAGTTAATATCATATACATAGCAACCCATATGATGTTCCACTGATGGGCACGGGTCTCCCCAGCAGAACCTACTTATTATAGATCCTGGGGGTAATTGCCATAATCGCCTCGCTTGGCGAGCAGTATGGCTTTAAGTACGCAGAGGACGCTGCTGACCGTCCTCCTGTGTAAAATCCCTTAGACGCCTTCACGACGGAAAAAATGGGGTGGCACTATTCTTAAGCCGGTACCACACGGCCTACTCTATTACTACTAATCTGCTATTCCCGATCCCGACTTCTATTAATATCAATAAAGGTTTTCTTGGTTGTATTCAAAGACATATTCTGCTTTTTAATTCGTAATTTTCTTATTTATTTGCACTTGACTAGTCAAATCAAACGAACGACAACAACGTGTACTAAAGAAAAAACTAAAGAATTACGTCCAAATTATAGATAACAAAATACTATTACGTCGAAATACTTATTTTCAGCAAAGAGCGAAATTTCATTAAAACGAAGGTAATTGTCAACGATTTAGCGTTGTGTTCAATGAATCCGAGTTGAAAAGTCGACAGATGTTTCCCGTTCAGAAACTTTAGTTTTAGGTTTTTACTAAAAGAATTATTCAGTAGCAAAGACGTGATAGAAATTTATTCATTCTTTTAAAACCGTTCAATATTAGCACAGAAGTGCATGTAGCATCGAAAGTAGTAAAAAAATTATATCTAATTTAATCGAAATCCTGAAGCAAGATAGACAAGAATGAAAAATGTCGTGAGATTTTATATTATTGTTGTCTATACTATACTAATACCTATTATAAAGAGGAAAGATTTGATTGTTTGTTTGCATTGAATAGGCTCCGAAACTACTGGACCGATATTAAAAATTCTTGCAACATTAGAAAGCTACATTAACGAGGAGTAACTTAAGCTATATTTTGTCAAAAATGTATTAATAGAGATCCCTACGAAAATTACAATAATGTAACTCAAGGTTTAAAAAGGCTACGATATGACACCGAAGCCGGGGCAGGCAGCTTAGTTAAGTATAAAATGCATTTTTGGGTAGAGAATAAAACCACGAACATTATAGTTCACAGTTGGAATTTCTAGGATACAATAAAATCCTTCCTCGGCTACATAAAATGTGGCGCAAAATCGCTGTGAGGACGTCGTATCGTGTCACAGGCCGTCAGTCCCTGAGAGAAGAAACACCCGAATTAAATTCCTGCTCTCTTCGCCAACGCGCGTTGTGGCTAGAAACAAATTTCATTAGAACTTTAACAAAACTGTAGAGATTTCTAAAATTAGGTACATTATTTAGCTGTGGGCACGAGAATGACCAGTTGTAAAGAAGCGGTGATATCAAATTTCTGTCTTACGAGACGTTGTAAAGCTGAAACAATCATGGAGTAGAAAAGCGAGTTATGGACACAGTGAAGGGAGAGGACAGCCGAGTGCATTAAGATAAAGCGCATTGGGCGATAGCCAGCGTCTCAAGTGTCCGGCTGGTGCCAAGACTGGCAACAGTGAGGCGCCGGCCCTGCAACGCTACATGATCCTTGCACTCTCTCACTGTTATAAAAAATCCAAATAAACTTTACAATACTGTCGCTCCTAAAACACATTTAAACTTAGCTTGAACTGAACATACGACAAACTTTGCTTTTTATTTGCATAAAGTCCACACTAGAACACTTGGACTTTTGTGTTCCCAACTAGCTTACATTGTAGAAACAGCTGGCTTCAGTATAATTTCACTAAATCATCTTGAGTACCGACAAGTGTTACTCTCATAAATTCTGCGAGTCTCTTGTACCTACCTAACTAGAAGATACCCGAATTTTAATTAAAGCCTCGACGTAGTCAAGCCTCACTTATTCATAAAATATAAATTTCTTAAAACTAATGCAATACGATTTTGTTTCATAAATCTTGTGGTTGCCTACTTAAAATATAGGTAATTCATGTTAATAAATTTTAGTAATGAATTAAATTCCAAGCAAATTATTTCTAAAGGTTCCAATTTAATCATACTTAAGTGTGTGCTCGTAATTCATATCAATTTTAAATAAATGTGAAATGTTGTACCTAATGAAATGTTGTAATTAAGAAATCTTGAAGCTTTGATAGATGCGCGACATTAATATGCATTTAGAGTAAGAATCTTAAGTAACCTCAATATCAATAAACGAAGTTTCCGAAAGCGCAATAAACCGTAGAACCCTCTCACGGGTCGACATAGAGTAGAAGTCAGCAGTTTCTTTGAAGCGCATCCTCACTTGGAGGACAATAATGAATTCAGGCCCGAGGTGGGGGGTACCGCGGAGGTACCGGGGGAGGGGTGCTAGAGCGTGCTCGTACGCTCCACTTTGCACTTCCTCTCTTATAAAGCGATTAATGACAGTGCGACCTTTGAGGAGTCTGACGATCAAAATAAGAAGGAAATAAAATCCAATCACGAAAACGACTTCAGACTTTTGCGCTTCAGATGGAGTGCCAAGTTTCCAACTTCTAGCTAGCGACGTTGTTGTTGTTTGTTCCTTTTTTTAATGCCAATTGTTTTACTGTACAAAACAAAGAAATATAACCAATTCATTTTATTATGTTTCAAAGCATTAGTTGAATCTAGTTCAACCACATTCTGTGAAATGTTTTTGAAATTACACATACACGGTAAACCTCAGCAATTTGCGTTTGGTGTGCCGAATCATAAAAAGCAAATACAGCGAAACTAGAAATTCAAGGATATATCTTTTTCGCTTATGAACTATCAACATAGACATGTCAGAGTTGAGCCCGGGAAATACATTTCCAGGCTTATAAACATATTCGAGGGAAAAGCGCTGAGGTAATACAAGCCGACGTATGGAATCATATTTTGATGGGGAGTACACTCTAGTATTTACGTTTATCTCAAAGATGTGCTTGTAATAGAAATGAAGCGTATGATAGAATAACGCGGACTTATAGAATTTAAAAAAATGCTTATATTAATATTATAGATAGCGGGTATTCCGTAAGTAGATAATTTAAACAAATAATAGCTTTTGACCCAAAGTTTACTGAATGAGGATTTCAAGTTTACCTAAGGTACAAAGCCCAATTAAATTTGTATAACGATTTATTTTACTAACGACCTAACGTACCTATTTTATAGGAAAACTATAGCTGACCCGCGCAACTTCGTCTGCGTAAATTTTCCCCGTTTTTGCAACATTTCTTATTGCTGCTCCGCTCCTTATTACTCCACTATTTAAAGGATGTTATCATACATACAAACCTTCCTCTTCAATCACTCTATCTAATAAAAAAAACGCATCAAAATCCGTTGCGTAGTTTTAAAGATTTAAGCATACATAGGGATATAGGGACAGAGAAAGCGACTTTGTTTTATACAATGTAGTGATATACCTATCTAAACCTGTATCGTGGAAAAAACATCATGAGTCACACAAATATTTAAGCTATGTGTAAATAGAACCTTGTCGCAAACAGAGGTATGGTTACCAGGCGCTGTTCGTGCACCTAAATGCATTTAAATGAATAACGGCTGTGGATGCAGTAAGATTAGTACGTGTGTATCACGTACATACAATGAACGATTTGCATAGAGCAAATGCACTTGGGTGTGCTGATACTCAATAGGCAAGGTTCTCAATACTGAAGATTGTCACCTATTAACTCAATTGCCTACACCTAGCCTGCGGCTCCGTCCGCGTGGCTGTCGGTTCGATGCTATCCTTTCTCGGTACTCAAACTATCTCTATATATAAATTCATCTTGAATCAGTTTAGAGTTAAAACGTAACAGATAGCCAGAGTTACTTTTACATTTAGTTTGGATGTGAAAAGTAACTTGGCTTCCGGACTTCACTTTATGATAAAATGTCGAATGGTCCTATTTAGTTTTAACAGGCCCATCATCATCTCTCAAACAGAGACCAAGGTAGACGTTACTCAATCGAAGCATTAGTAAAAGAAAATAGACCTTATAAAACATCATAATTTAGTCTTAAGTCAATCGTAATACCTATATTTTTATTGCAACTAAATTAATTGAATCAGAGTAAAACTAGTCTAACTGCATAGTCTATTACGAAGTTATGTTAGACATTTTAAAATATGCATCGATCGGACAATAATTACTAGGCATAACCAGGCAATATTTTAAATGGGGTAGATTTACCTACAGTAAAAATAAGTAGTATATTTAAACTAAAACTTTTAACTAGTAGCACGTTTCAATTAATTTTTAGTTCTAATATAGCATTGCCTAGAACTCACAGTAGACTTCCTAAGAACAACCAAAACGACGAACAGCCTCGTTTTCCATGACACACGCCATGTAGTAAGTAGGTGAAATTTGTATAGACTATACAAAAAAAGTGAAATACAAATAAAAAGGTAAAAAATATAAATGTATTTTAATCTACGGAGTCGAATGCATTTCACTAGCTCACCTATATTACTTCAGCGTACCTGTGAAAAAGAAAGTCCATATTAGAATTAACATAATTCATTCAAGGAAAAAGGGGGGCGGGAGCCGACGGTAGATACCAGGTGCAATAGAGACGCAAGAAAATTAAATAAAAGCGTTAGATAAGATCGCTGTGCATTTCCACATTGTAGTATACTAGCTCGCACGTGTGTCATATCGTAGTTTTTTTTACCTTGAGTTACATTATTGCGACTTTCATAGGCATCTATAATTTAAAGCCAGGTGAAAGATTTTTTTTAATCGGTCCTGTAGTTTTTAAGTTTATTCGTCACATACAAAAATATAAAAATACTAATATTTCCTCTTTTTAATAATAGTAGGTATAGAAGTATAGATAATATATTAAAAAAAATACTGAGACGACGACTCCTTTTTTGAAGTCTGTTTTAAATGGAATGTCGCCAACTACGCAATTAACTTTTAAATTTCGGGAAACTGAAACAGATACCAAAAACAGCAATAAATTTTGCACTACGATCATCTATTTTAATCTAATATTCTATGTGCAAGGCTGGGAGTTGCTTGACCGTAATTCGGACTAGGCAGATAAATTTACGACAAACCCTTTACTGGACCATTCTGAGACAGTATCACTGATCGGTCGTTTAGTATAATAGATATTGTTGGAATAGTGTTGAAATCGTAGCTTGGAATATTTGTAGCCTCGACGCAAAAAAAAAGGTGTGACATCGTAGGTATTAAACGGGTGAAGTAATTTGAATCTTTTAAATATATTTAGCTTCACAATAAACTAAGCTATAAAATATTAAACTAATTTGAATGCAGTTTTTAGGGTTTCGTAGCCAAAATGGCAAAACGGATCCTTTCGCCATGTCCATCTGTCTGTCTGTCCGTATGTCACAGGAATTTTACTCAAAGACTACACAATGAATATTGATGAAATTTGGTGCATAGATGTCTTGTAGAAGCTGTACTTAGTTTGATAGTTAAATAATACACTCAATACATTTTTTTCAGCAAACATTTACGTGTGGCACATCATTCGACAGGTCGGTTAAAAACTATTTTAATGTTTCTAATAAACATTTTCTTTTGATTATGTGAATATTTTAGAAAATAATCGCTCCGAAAGTTGCATAGTGACGAAATATATATCCTTATCTTTGGCCCTCCTTATCTTTTAGGTACCGCTTAATAAATACTTTAATCCAAAATTATTTTCGACGTGATCGGATATATCGTCATGGAGTTATTGCCGAAAAACTGCGTTTCTCAACAAAAGGGCGTAAATGCCATAAACATACGCTTTTCTGCTTTTGCTCGGTTTATTTAAATTGAACGCTGATTTTCTTGTGAAAAATTATCAAAGTCCATTCGGCCGTGTAGGCAAAAGGGAGAAACATTTATTAACTGCAACAAAAAGATCTTATTATGATCTTTTTGTTGAAATAAATGGCTTTTTATCTCATTTTTCCGCAGGCTTTTTAAGGTGCTGGTGCAATGGCACCAGCACCTTAAAAAGCCCGCGGAAAAATTGAAGTAACACAACAAGAGGATGGTTAACCAATTCACAGCGGAATATAAACTCAAATTATTTGTAAGATTGTAAAACTGCAATCGTTCGTTGACAAGCAGACATGATTGGATAGTTAAGCCCAGTGAAAATATGCTGATGATAGCCAACAGTTTCCACAAACCGTTTGTGAACTGAGAACAACTCCTTAGATAGGAGTATTCTATTGTGCAGCATAGTCGAGTCCATTAGATGAGGGTGTTGTTGTACCATTAGTCGTGACTTGGCATCGAGTTAGCTTGCTAATGTGCAATCAAATAGCGCCGCTGACTGCCAGTTAATTATGCGTACGCTCTATGAATTCAAATCGAGCGTGTAATTACTACAACAATGTCTTGTTTTGACTATCTGTTGCAAATATTTTTAAAACGAAAATCACTTTGATGAGTTTTATTGATCGAATCTTTGCACCATTCTCTTTTACAATCTCCTGTGTTATATGAATACACTTGGGAACGATATAAAGAATATACTTTACAGTACACCAAATTTAAGTTATTTTATAATAATGACTGCCTCTGTGGCGCGGTGGGAGTGCATCCGACTGCTACGCAAGAGGTCGTGGGTTCGATCCCCACCCAGGATAAAACTTTGTGTGATGAGCATGATGGTTTATTCTGTGTCTGGGTGTAATTTATCTATAATATGTATGTATTTAGAAATATTTAAGTATGTTTATCAGTTATCTGGTTTCCATAGTACAAGGTCTGCTTAGTTTGGGATCAGATAGCGCTGTGTGAATTGTCCCAAGATATTATTATTATTATAATCAGGTACGATGATTAAAAAAGTCTAATTAAAACTTCAACATAAGCTAGTAGGTACGCAAAATGTAAATTAGTCCAAAGTTATTATAATTTAAATAAATACATAACGAATTCTAACTTTCAAAATTGTGAATTATTTACGCAAAATAATTTCAAGTCGGCACCGTAGGTAACGTAAAAGTTTTCCCAGATTAAGACAGAATTTCCACTTTTATTTGTTTAATGAGCAAACATAAACAAGAACTTGTTCAAAGGGTAGAAATGTCTCCGCTTAACCGCCGCGACCCGGATTTCGTGCCAAATATTTATTTTAATTACATCTCGGTTCCTTCAAAGCCTAACTTAAATGTCTCTACCACCTTTCACGCCAATATTTCAAAATTAATTTAACCATTAGCATTTAAGAAACTTTGATTTTCAGGAAGCAGATTATTTGCTACATCAAAAGATACAATACAATGTAAAGTCAGCTTAAGCAGGTAATAAGATGGCCGTGATAGGAACATTTTTGACTGCAAAAGCGCTTTAGGGAGCGTTAAACGCTATTTAACAGTAACTAAGTAAAAACCACAGACAGCACGTACTAATTAACTTCTTCGTAAAAACACTTCGTCAGGCCTGCGGCACAGGTTAAAGTAGATAGCGTGGCCGATACGAGTATTTAAGGGTAGGCTTCAGACAGCTTTTTTTAAGATAATTAGCAATGTCGGATTGTGGTCCCACATTACTAGCAATTCTGTTAACCCTTCCAGCTAAGCTCTATGGCTTGTGTTAGAAGTGGGTTCACGACATTAGTATAATGGGCAGGATTCGAACCCACGACCTCACGATTGCTTTTCACATTCATCTCTTTCTATCGTTTAAAGATCCTATGATTTGTTAGAGCTAACAATGTAATCTGAAATCGATATTGAGTCTTACTATTTGTGAAATGAAGCGCTGATTCTTAAAAAGTACCAATTGATTTAAAGATAGCTTGAATAAACACTCGTAGTGGCCAGGAGATGAAGTTGTAAAAAGGAAGAGGTATCTGTACCCAACCATCGGTGAAGGATATCCGTCGGGAATTGCCTACAGGCGGAATAATACGCCTAGCTTCTATCTTATAATGAAGTGGAGACCTAGTTACAGGCAAGAGAAAAAGCAGGAATCATACAATCGGAAATGAACAGTCAAAGCGAACTTAATTAAAACTAAACGGGAACCTCAGGGGACAATGGCTGTGCGAGACAACAAAGCCATGGGAGCCTGTCATAACTGCCGTCAGCTACGACCACTAAGTACAATCTAAGATTACTTCTCAACGAGTTTAGCACTAGCTGATTTAGCTTAGAACTGGGGCGATTAGGGTGCCGAAGTAATGCCCATTAATAGTTAATTGCCTAAAATATGCGTGACTTATTTTATTGCACTGTTATTAGAGTTGTGAAAGGAATCTAGTCAATTATTCTTTGCAAACTAACTATAAATTGTTCTGTGTGACCTAAACCTAGGTATTAGATATTCCTACCTATTTATTTGATATTCTTTCTTTTTCTTTTTGTATATTATATTTTTCACAAATAGTACCTACAAAATTCTATACATACAAGTTTAATTTAAAGATTATTTCCATTAATGTGACAGGGTACACTAAAAGGTACTTCAATTTCGGTAAGTACCTAATCAATCTTCAATATAACCCACCCCCGTCACTTATGAAGAAAACAACACTGCTGGTATCATTATAGTTAAAAACTAATTAGCGTGAATAAAAAAGCTGGCCTGAACTAAAAACGACATCTGGTGATGGCACCGACGATGAATTTCTTACGGCTGCAAGGGCACAAACTAAGAAAACACATCTGTGCATAAATTCTGAACACGTCCGGCTATATAAATTCATAACTTCAGAACGAACCGGAGGCAGACGGTACGCTGGGACCTCTACGACTTTATTAAATAAATTAATTGAGGCAAAACGAACGTAACTACTTGAATATTGAACAAATTGTAGGCACGAGGGTGTCACTTAAAAATGATACAACAAAGAACAGAGCACTCAATTCATATTATTCTATCTCAGTAAAGCTATTAACTCCGCTGATAAAATGTTATAGTAAGTGAATAAAAAAGAAATTAATTCAGTTAATATCTATGGTTGTTTTTTTCTACGGATTTAAATATAAAGGTATATTTAAATCCGAAATAAGGTAAGGACCTAATTAGAATTTTGAAATTAACATCGTAAATCCGACCTCTGAAATAATTACGAAACGAAATGGAATAATGAAATTTACGTAAATAAATCATAGCAACAAATTCAGGTCTCGCAAATCCAACCCAGTTTCGGTCGAAGTATCCCAATTACGGCGACGCTGTATCAACAAACATTTGTATGTAACCTAGAGCATTAGTTGGCGTAGCACGGCATCCACTTCCCAATAAACCTCCCGGCTGAGTGCATAACGTGCCGAGATTACTTATAGCCTCCGGAGCCCGCGACCAAACAACAATATTTGTTGGTCCCAGACACTAGATTAATTTTTCCTGGGGCGTTTTACTTGGCGTTATCCTCGAAAACATTCCGCAAAATAAACCAACTAAATGAACTTGAACGTTTTGATTTGATTGCTTTTACGGCTCCAATGAAGTTGACAGGGCTAATATTGTCTGAAGAGTTACAAGGAAGTTTGTATAGTAAAAGAGCTTTTTCTAATAAAGCGTAGGTGTAAGTACACGGCCGCGGATGTTGAACTGATTTAAACTTTTCTATTTCTATTATAGGAACGCCTCCAACAGGTTGTAGTCACATTGTTAGTTATTCCGTAATTATAACAGAAACTAGACAATGGAAAGCAACAAAGCGCCCTATACATAAACTAAAAATAAACGCTTTTTCTTTTTAATCTAGCGTTTTAATTCAGAAAGAACAAAGAGGTTTCTTTTAACTCTTTAATAGACAAGAATAACATAGTGGTAGCTTATTTAAAAGTTGAATTATTACAATTTCTTTAATGCATACGCCTCAAGCATTCTCTGCTTTTCCGCCTGAGCTTTATACTGTCGTACTATTTATAAACCAAATACAATAATACCAATTACAATAAATACGATCTGCGCCTAAAACATAAACTACAATAATTGACAAATAATTAAAATTACTTGTAATTTAATTTTAATAATGGGTTACCTTCCAATTCAAGTTAAGTTAACCTCATTCAGTCGTTTCTGATTAGGTTAAGTTAAAGCCTGTACACAGAAGTTTTAGTTACTAAAAATATACTAAGTATATAAATTAAAAAATATATATACTTAGTATTTTTTTTTTCATTTGCAAAGACTTCCTCGGGTCAGTATTTACTACCTATCGCGAAATTGTATTTTATTATTTGAAAAATTTATACAATAAAAACGTGCAAACTAATACACAGCATAATTAATAAAAATACCTCGTAAATGGATTACAGACATTGCGTTACCCGGTAGAGGAAGTTTGCTTTACACATGCACGGCAATGTCAAGAATATATAAAACAAACAACAGAATAACGAATCAAATGTACAGCTTAAAAGGGAAACCGTTACAACAGGGAGTTTTTATTTGGAAATAAATCAAGTTATACAACTGGTATATAACACGAAGTTGAGGTCGACAACTTCATAGTTGAGTACACGAAAACGAGAGTCACGAATGTCACGTAGAAGCTAGTAGGTACAGAATATTTCGTTGGATAGAATTCTAAATATGAAATGGACTCAACAGAGCATGGATCAACCGCAGTAAAGACTTTTTTTTATTTGGGAATCCTATATACGCGACAAGAGGAAATGTGACTACGACTTCGTGTGGAAAAAAATATAAAAGAATAGTAAAGATAGAAGCGATAAACCAGATACTCTTATAATAAGGATGTCCCTTTTTCCTATACTGTCTGCTGAAAAAAGAGTCGTATCATTAATTTTTTCATCCCTCTACTTTGTCGGAAAATCAAAGCAAAGACGATAAAAATCATATGACAGAGCAATGTGCTACAAATAATATACAAGAGAAATACGTAAATGTAGGACAATTTGTTCGGTTGAGATCTTTCACTATTATGTGAAGACTTCTTACCATTTGGGCACGAATATGATGGTAATTACATATTTATTCGAATCTATGACGCAATAACGAAGAATCCGATTAGGAACTTATTCAAGTGGAAAACCAAAGGAAGCAACATGCTACACGATTGTGATCTTTAAGGCGAGCATTTTACTGATACGCGTGGTTTTGAACTGCTGATCCACAATAATGATAACGTTAGGAGTTCGTTCATCGCAAAAGAGGAAGAGAGCGTAATGTTAAATAATGAACACGGCTTTAGAAAAAGAAATCAAAGAGCCGGCGAGAGGGTTGTTCTCACAATAGCAGCCAACTTGTGAAATAATAAAGTAGTAGGTACACCTAGCAAAAACTATGCTAGGTGTACATACTACTACCTAATAGTGCAGAGTGCTGCAACTTTATCAGTACAGTAATAATGCACGATAACGGAGAAATATATATATATATATATATATATATATTTTATTAATTGGCACAGAAATTGCACCCAATATAAAGTAAGTAGGTACACACAACGTGTCTTAAATTTACATCTGTAAGTTGGCCATACTTTATATTATATGTTTGTAAACTTTCGCGATTTGTACACATTATAGTATTGTATAACAAACGGGTATTAATCGCGTAAATATTTTTAGACTAAATACCTTTATTTAATAGTTGTGACCATGGCCGTTGCAATACGATCGAAACGTCGGGCAATAAAATAAAGGTATCCCTTAAAATATTTACGCAATTAAGACCCGTAGCTTATAAAACGTTATATGTTTTTAGGGTATCTACCTCATAATTTCTACTTTTCCAATAAGAATTTGGAATAAAAAGCTTTATCTAATTTGCTGTGGTTTATGTAGGTATTCAGTAAAATTGATGAAAGCATGTATTGTAAGTGTTAATTACCTCACAGAAGCAACTGACATGAAAATTGCGAAATAATTAATTAAACAAACAGGTGCACTAAATTATATAGCGTCTTAACATGAATTTAGTGTTTTAAACATTTGATATTTTCATTTATCTGTACCATATCAATTCTTTGCAACTTTGTTAGTGTAGAAATGTAGATTAGAAGCTGATGAAATCAATAGAAAAAAAGCCCAAGAGGCGCACCGTCCGTACCATTATCTATACAACATTAGACACTAAAATATCGAGCAAAAAACGGCAATAAAAGGCAATAAAATCACGTTTGTTGTATGGGAGTCCCACTTAAATAATTATTTTATACTGTTTCTTGTTATAGCAGCAACAGAAATACATAATCTGTGAAAATTTCAACTGTCTAGCTATCACGGTGCCTGGTGACAGACAGATGGACCGTGGAGTTTTAGCAATAGAATCCCGTTTTTATCTTTTAGGTAGGTACGGAACCCTAACAATATTATATTCCCCTCATCTTATGGTACAGACCATGGCATTGAACATTTTTGGTTCACCATTTCATATGTAATAAGCCTACAGTGGCATAGATATCGCCGAGGTATCCTCATTGAAAGAAGAAAACAGTAATATGCTATAATACTCCACTACATATGAAAAGCAAATTGATGATCGTAATAAAAATGAAATTAGGAGGCCGATACCCATCTTGAAAAGGGGTTGAACAAACGACTTTCATGTGAACATCTGGCAAAGATGACACCAGAAAATTGTATCTAACGAGTAAAGAGAATATAATGTATAAATGTGGCAGAACAAAAACAAAGCACAAAATATGGCTATTATCCGTGGCAACAATTGCGAGGACGTTGTGTTACGGCCACATATGGCATGAACTCATTAACGCGCCATAGTCGCAGCACAGCGAGCTAACTGCCGCAATCCAGGTCTTAACGGAAGGTAATTTACCATCTGCCATTTGTGGGCGTTTACCACCGCTGTATCGCTTTTATGAAACACATTATATGAAAAACGACAATGAGCCTATGTTTTAATAGCAGTTCGGTTACAATATGTTTACGGGCTCACATATTAATGAGCAATGTTAAATGTCACGTATGCTGCCCCAAATCTGCTAGCCCATAAAAGCCCCACTACCCATAATAGGAGGATGCAGCTCTTGAGTAAACAACATAGCAATAAAATGCCCGTCTGTCTGATCCACATAGTTGAATGTCCTGCCTATCAGGCAAATTGATCTAGACCGGAAATAGAGTCCGAAACGCTGGGCGGAAAAAATGTACCGTTGATCTATGAGGGCGAGACTATGTCATTTAATATATCTTATTTTGTTACTTTACACATGGAATTTCAGTAAAACTTATTTTGAAACTCATAAATGTACATGAGTGCGTGCCTATTTTGAATTGCAAACGCAATAGAATGGACTAATACTAGACTTAAGAAACCAAGAAACTACTACCTGCCATTTCTTTAACATAAGAAAACATTTATTATTTTACGTAGTACGTGTTGTCATCCTAATAAGTTATCTAGTTCCCTGTGTCACTGATAAATAAAATTGTCACTGTACGGAATTATGTCTCCGTTTTCATCCGAGATTTGGGTGTGAAATACAGTAAGAACTCATTGTATTTATGTCCCCAATTAGTACGTTTCCTGTTCTCTGATCTCTTGCATTTTTCCCCCAATGTCAGCAAAGGTCTAATAGAGCTACAACATTTGCCGTTTCGTAAGTCGCTTTGAAAGATGAATGCCGGTTAATGAAATCAGCGAAGGGATTAATTAGTGTGGTCTTGTCGACGATAATCCAATTCGTCGACATTACATTTCGGGGAGGTAATAGTGTGATACGTGTAGGGTGTGATTTTGAGGTTATTATAAGGCGAGGGACATTAATTCAGGTGGTGGAACAATTGCGGCGGGCAGCTTCGTTAGACCGCAAGCGACACATGTAGGTAATAAGATAAAGTAACGCCGACCGTGCCCCGGTAGAACAAAGGTCTTCCGACGTCGCTGCCTCGAACAATACCCCACAACATGCTCACTGTACTGTCCTCACCCACTTCTATCCCGGTAAACTATGCACGCTACATTATAGGTACAAGGCGCGTACATTAAATGCATGTATCGTGTTACCGATAATGGATTCAATGTCCTTGTTAAAGTGTCAAGGTGATTTGCAGTTTATCAATGCGTGTACTCTTTTCATTAACGATAAAAAAACAATCTTCTACTAACTGATTTTCTTGGATTTATCTCATAACTAATATGATGCTTTGATTCAAAACAATTAAGGTAAATTGCAATAGAGAGAGAGGTAAATTGAGATAGATAGTAAAAGTGCGCGTTAACCTAATAAGTAAAGCCGTTTAGATTAGTCTCCAGCGACACGCCCCAATTTCGCACAATTATTATGACTTTATGACAAACTGTCAAATAATTCAAATAAAGTACCTATCATAATCCGTAGCCAAAATGGCCAAAAAGGAACCCTTATTGTTTCGTCACATCCGTTTGTCTGTCTGTCTGTCCGTGTACTTAAAAAAAAAACTACATAATGTTAAAAACTACATAATGAATATTGATGTGGAGCATATGTGTATTTGTCTAGTATAAGCCGCTACTTAGTTCGATAGTTAAATAACAAAAATAAATATGTCTAGGGGGGCGCTTCATATACCTAGTTTTGTGTGGCACAGCATTTTAGAATGAGTTTTTTAAAAACATTTTTAAGATTTTTTTTGATTAAGTGAATCTTTTCAAAAATAATTGCTAGGAAAGTTGAAATTCCCTTTAACTTACTATCTGGCCAAAAAAAAATTGAAAAAAAATAATTAGGCTAAGGTACCTACTTTTAACTAAAATTATTTTCAACATGATCGGACATAAGTAGGTACCGTCTTTGGAGTTATTGCTGAAAAACAATCAATCAACTACCTATTATGAATAATGGCTGGTTAAAAGAATATAATTAATATGTCATATTAACTACGTTACTTTATCATTATTTTTGAGTTAATCATATTTAGTGTAACATGTCTACTATCTCCGCCTTTATCATATACGTAGTATCTACATATAAGTAGGTATGTATATTTACATTAAGAATAGTTTTTATTGTTAGATACGCTGAGCTTAAGTTACGCTAAGTTGTATTAATGTAGTTTGTTTTGTGATCTATACTAATATTATAAAGCTGAAGAGTTGATTTGTTTATTTGTTTGTTTGTTTGAATGCGATAATCTCAGGAACTACGGCCCATCACACATCACGCTACGACCAATAGGAGCGGAGCAGCAATAAAAAATTGTTGCCAAAACGGGGAAAATTGACGCATACGAAGTTGCGCGGGTCAGCTAGTGACTAATATAATGACTGTTATTTTAAAACTTTATTAATAACAGTGAGTTAATCAAGACTTATGGGACAGGGCTTAAAAATGGGCTCACCTGCCTTTCTATCCGATAAGGCAGTGACGACTCACAAAACTCAACATACTACATCAGACATACTGTTGCAGTGCAGATAGGTTCCTGCACGTTTTACGATGTGCGCATTCCGCGACCTGTACATTTCGCGAGCTGCACATTTTGCGACCTGCACATTATGCTATTGATCCCAATGGATTGATGTTTAATCCCTATGAATAGAATAACTTTTGTGAATAGACTTTAGAAATATAAAATACTTACTAAATACCGACTATGAATATCGTAATATCGTACCTGACTACACTAGCTTAGACAGAGATAGATAACAAACAGGGTGTAATCGTTGTGTGTACAGACGATTATTCCGTAAAAGATATTGAAAATACGGCACCGGAAGAGTAAAACAACATCAATAACTTTTTAAAGTTAATACGGAAAATATCCAAAATATTTACTTTAATAGCTCCCATACATTTACTATGACATTAGTAAAGAGTTTGTAGTTTCCTTGCTTTAAGGAGTTTAAATAATGTTATAACTAAAAAAATATTTAGTGTGCGTACCCTACGTCATGATTTTCATTAATTTTGATGATTACATTACATGTTGTCACACACCACTTCAAATGATAGATTTAAATTGTCATCCCAATTATCTATCGCACTGGCTGAAAAGCTACATATTTACAATTAAAATAATGAAAGCCGGGCAAGTGCATGACGGGCCGCGCACAATGTAGGGTTCTGTAGTCCCCCCCCCCCCCCGTCCAAATAATGGGGCTTAAGAAGTGGGTTTTCTTCTGTTTTTACTTCATATTTACAATGTTATAATAAAGTCCTTTAATACTAATTTTCAATGGAATTTAAACAAAAATGTTGTTATGTTAGGTACTTCGCATTTGATCAGCTGTTACTCTTAAATTTGTGAAGCCTACTGTCATAATTTTACTTTTAATTTCACTATATATACTAATACCCACCATGATTAAAAAATCATGGTAGTTATTAGTATATATAGTGAAATTCACATACCCAACATCAACCATCTAGCTGGCAGGAGGGGGGACACTTGACTCTAAATAAATTTGCACAGACGGAATTCTAAATATAAAAATAGTAAATAGTCTTCACAACCCCTAAACGTTAATAAGACCTATCTAATGATACGCCACACGATGGGGTAGGTGAAAAAAAATCACATCCCCACTTTACAGGTAGAGGACGTTCACTAAAAAAAATACTTTTCCTAGATTTTATTCTTTGACTTTGTCGGCGTAAGTAATATGTTGATCCATGCAAAATTTTCGCCTTCTAGTACTAACAGTTTTTGAGCTAGGCTGCGGACGGACGGACGGACATGGCGAAACTATAAGGGTTCTGTTTTCCCATTTTGGCTACGGAACCCTAATAAAAGCCGTACCTACCTAACTACTGAAATTTTGGTGTTCGTTCAAAATTTTAATCTCTCGGGAATGTTTAATTTTACGACTTCAAAAAAAGAAGTAGATTCTCAATTCGTCAAATTTTAATGCAAGTTACTCGATTACTTGGCCTGCCGGATCTCCAGATCTTACACGTTTTGAGGATTTATCAAAGACGACGTGACAAGCTAAACGATTATACAGCCTAGATGGATTACAAAATCGCGTAAGTCGTGCTGCCCCTCAAAAAGAAAAGTTTATTTAGAAACTGTAAAGAGGAGCAATCGAAAACGCTATCGGCGTACCTAAATGTATCGTTCAACTGGAGGATGTCACTTCTAACAATTAAGTAGGTACAGTACTCCCAAATTAATAATGCACATGCAGATCTTCGCTAATTGTCGTATTCCCGGAAACACTCGAATCATGGAATCGTAAGAGCCCTAAACAAGGCATTTGCATTTTGCACCTTGTTTAAAAGAGATAGGAGTCAATATCATGTGTGCACAATCGAAAACAAATCGGGCGTTCGGCAGCTGTCGCCGGTCAGCGAAATGTCTGTCAGTCGTCTTTATATATTGGTAGTGACTGCACGTGTTCTCTATTTGTGGAAATATATAGAGCTGCTATTACACACCCTTCTTGGTAAATATAATTTCAACATTAATTAGCTTATTCAGATTTAAATAGTATATTTTGAAAAAAGGAAAATAAATAACATATTTCACGTTTTTTTAATATTAAAAAAATAAAATACCTACATTAAATACATATTAAGTACTAGAAAAACATTTAAAAAATGAGATTTATTTAAATTAAATAAATAGATAAACATGCATAAAAAATATATACCTAACTCTGCCCATGCCATTTTCTTTCAGACGAATTCTTCCAAAATGGATAAATTTAAACGTGGAAAACCGCTTAATTCACAAGCACGGCAAATGGTATTTAATGTGTACCTTTATTTCTTAAATGAAGCCAATGTTTTCAACAGAGACCATGATGGTTATTTTAAAAAAATTCAAGACCGTGTTACAAAAGCTACAGGAATTTCGCGACGAACTTTGAGTAATATCTTAAACGAAAAAAAACATAATCAATCAAAGAAATTTTCTACACCGAAAAAAGGAAGACCTAAAAGTAGATTTCGGCTGGTACTTGATGATTTCGACTACTGTGTTATTCGTAATATGATATACAATTTTCAATTGACGCTGAAAGAACTCCCAACTGTAAATAATTTAAGAATAAAGTTGATCGAAGCTATTAATTTCAAAGGCTGTGCCGAGACTTTAAGGTTGATCTTGAAAGACATGGGGTTTAGGTTTCTGAAAACTGATAATAACAGACAATTACTTATGGAAAAACATGATATACGCCTAAAAAGGATCAAATATCTCAGAGAAATACAACAGCTGAGGAGTTCTGGTAGAAACATAGTATTTATGGACGAGTCGTATGTGCACACATCACATACTAAGGGTAAAACTTGGCAAGATAGCAACAAAAAAGGTATCAAACAACCCATTTCCAAAGGAGAGCGAATAATTATTGTACACGCAGGCAATGAAAAAGGCTTCGTCCCAGGGGCTCTAATGTTACATAAATGTGTCGACTCAGAAGGTGACTATCATAAAGAAATAAACGCGGAACGTTATCAAACTTGGCTACGCAATCAATTGATTCCCAACTTGCCTCCTAATAGTGTGTTGGTAATAGACAACGCCCCATATCATAATAAGCTGTCTGTGAAACCACCAAACTCAAACACATCTAAACCACAAATGACAGCTTGGTTACAACAACACAACATTCCGCATGACCCAAAGAAACTGAAACCCGATTTGTATAAAATTATACAAAGATACAAAGAAAATTACACAGAATTTGCCATTGACCGTATAATGGAGGAACATGGGCATAAAATTATACGATTGCCACCATATCATCCCGATTTTAACCCTATTGAAAATATTTGGTCCCAAATAAAGCAACACGTGGCCAAGAGAAATATTGCAATGACTGTGACGTCAGTTAAAGATGCTATATTAGAAAAAATCAATAAAATAGGACCAGAAGAATGGAAAAAAGTTTCTGATCATGCGGTTCAATGCGAAGATGAATATAGAAAATTTGAGCCAAGAATCGATAGTTATTCCGATAAACTGATTATTTACACAGGTGATAGCAGTGAGGAAAGTGTAAATGAACAAGAGCATAATGAAACTTCTGATGAATCTGCGATGTCGGGAATAGAGGTCTTCCTCGATTCTGATTAATTTTTTTATAATTGTATTATTTTTCTGGAATGATTAGTGCTGTAAACAAATTTGAACTGAGATTTTGATTATATTTTATGTAAACCTCTATTTGAAAACGTTTTTTTCTCCTTCTAATAAAACCTTATGTTATTTAAACCTTTTCCTCCATAATTACACCAACTTCGGTAAGACACTTGAAAACTAATCACTCCAACAATGATTGTAGCGTTTTCGCTATTTACTTACATGGAATTATCGAATCAAATTTCGTTACAGGTAAATCAAATCTGTTTTAGCACAAAACACATAATATATAAAATTAGGCATAGAGAAATTGCTCTTAACCACTCTATATAAATATCGTCTTTCGACGCTCGGGTAATACGACCGTTGCCGAACAATGACGAAGATTTCCGAAGATTTCTATGCGCATTATTACTTTTGGAGTACTGTACTTTAAAATTTTGATACCTACTTAAAAATAAAAAAGACAGTCTAATTTAAATAAACCTATTAGATATATTTCGGGACTTAATCGCGTGAATTATTTAAAGGTACGAACCTTTTATTTACCCGACGTTTCGATCGAATTGCACCGATCGTGGTCACGGGTCGACCGTGTCCGTGTCCGACCGTTCGACGAAGTCCCGAAATATATCTAATATGTATAAAAATCGCGAAAGTTTAAAAACAATAATTAAATAAATCTAGTTCAATTTAATTATGTTTCTTTAAAATAGGTGCATTATTTTGCAAAATATCGGTAAGCTTGTAACAAGCTGCTTGTTGTTAACTTGTAAAAGAAGGAAACTAAAACGTCTTTATTAATGTACAGTCAGCTACATAAGTCGCTTAATATTTGAACATTTTCAAAGCAATTCAGCACAATTATGTCATACCGTATATTCACGAAAATTTAGATAAGAACAAAATAGCCGTCCTTAAATCAAGTTAAAGTTAGATCATCGTGTATAGTCACATTATTTTGGAGTTATGATGGTTTCAATATTTGCAAATGTTAAGCGACTTATGTAGCTGACTGTACCTAATAGTAAATGTGTGGGACCGCTTAAAGTGAAAAATTGGGAGATAACTAGTATTAATTAAAAAAAGTTATTGATGTCGTTTTACTTATTAGGAGACGTACTTACTTTCAATATCAGTTTAAAGTTTTTTGATATCTCTTATATTCACAGAATAATCGTACGAACATAAAATGTAAAATGTTGTAACAATTTCACTGTAATCGCTGCACAGCTATCACAATATTACTTTGTTTAAACAACAGTTTAAACAACATGGAGTATTTAACCTTAAAGCAGTTGCTAAACGCTATACCTACTACTGTTTTTAAACTTGCGCCATTTTTATACATATTAGATATATATCGGGACTTAATCGCGTGAATTGTTTAAAGGTACGAACCTTTTATTTACCCGACGTTTTCAAATAGGTTCGTACCTTTAAATAATTCACGCGATTAAGTCCCGAAATATATCTAATACGCTATACCTACTATACAACACTACATAGAAATTCTGTACAAAATATTTATACAAATTAAAATTGACATCCTGACGTAATCAATATAACCCCATTTTGTACCAAAACTTGAATGAAATATAAGCCCTCGGGAGATTCATTTCAAATATTTATTTAGATGACGTCTCCGTTTTAAGCAACCGAATAAAATATCAGCTATACCTCCAATTTCAATTTTAACCTTAATCGCCGTCGTATAACGACTGCTTCGGCATGTTGTACCTACTGAACGCGAACCTCGACCTTAATAAATATGGATATAAATTAAAGCTCTTACTTTATACCAACAATACAAATTGACAATAAGAATTCCTAACAAATCCCTAATTAGAATTACTTACAGTTTGTTACCAAATCGTATAGAGGGAACAGTTTTAGTAAAGACTCATTAATCGATTGAGCTACGATCACATACACATCAGTTTCATCGATAGGTAAATATTGTATTAAATAATACTATTTTAAATCTATACTAATATCTATTATAAAGAGGCAAGATTCGATTGTTTGTTTGTATTGAATAGGCTCCGAAACTACTGGACGGATTTCAAAAATTCTTTCATCGTTGTGAAGCTACACTAACCCCAGGTGACATAGGCTATTTTTTATCCCTGTATTCCCACGGGAACGAGAACTACGCGGGTGAAACCGCAAGGCGTCCGCTAGTAGTTACATAAATAGCAGAATGTTCTCAATCACTTCAACATTTTGTAAATGGGTCGCATCGTGGTTAGGCCACTATTAACTAAATTCAAATAGGTCTGTATTCGACTCAAAGGTATTTCATCAGAAGATATTCGGCTCCGCAACCTTGTCACGACATTCCGTGCCAACAAACTTGGTATATCGTGGTATTCCAAGTGTCAAGCCAGCTGACATTCGAGGCTCACTTCGAAAGGGGTCGTCGGAAGACGATCCATCACTAAACTCCCTTTAAGGATTAAACAACTGGGTTACCGGTTAGGTTGGTGTATTTTATTGTCTCGCACAATGTTGCAGAACGTATGTGGTCCGATTCGTTTTACTTCAAATAACAATAAAGGATGTTATTGCCCAAAGGGGATAAAAAATTTAACAAAGAATAAGTAAAACAATATCAGTGCATATAAACGTAGGTATTGGCATATAAAATTATGGTAACTACTCACGATAAAGCTCCTTTGGAAAATGGCGTTCATAAAATTTTATTTGGCGGCGTACCTGAAAAGAAAAACCATGAATGTAGCGTCGTTACAAAAGCAACAATTTCAAGAATTACGATCTAAACATAAAAAGATTATAAACAAACGGGTGTATCCACGTTTAGTAGTCGCTATAGCCGACCACATCCCACGAGAGGCACATATTTAACGCTCCAGGCTTATCTCAAACGAGGCAAGGCGCGCGGGCGCGGGAAGAGGCGCGTGCTACAATATCGAGCCTATCTTTCTACTAATGGCCTACATGTGAAAGGTGAATAGCTCCATCCTAACACGGAACGAGGGATAAGCTACTGCCAGATGAGGATGGATGACGATTTATAAGTTATCTAATCTTTATGATACTGCTTGAAAGCACTGCGAATACACATAGCCATTAAGAAGGTAATAGTAAGATAGACAGTGGCATATGTAAGTGTATGATAGCAATTTACATAATATTTACCGATTTAGTAACTTTCACTAAACAAATTAATTTGTAAACAAGATTTCACGTTTCATTGTCTCTTTTTAACCACGTAGATTCCTTTGCGTAAAGCGTCTGCTGATATTATCATATCAACAACAATGACAATTTGTTACGAGCAATCCAAGGCTAGACAATAATTCTGAATGTTAGATAGTAATCAAGTCTTTAAAATGACGTCAAATTTCCACCCGTTAATAATAATAATTTTGCCTAAATATCAGGTCATGTAATGCTGATAAATCTAATGATGAACCAAAGCAAAAATGATAGGTGAGACCATCAATTACGTACGACACATAATATAACACCGGCCACAGTACTGTACGCGACAGCAATGTTCACTTACGATGAAACATGCTGGTCTAATTAATGGACACAGTCTATTATTGTGTGAACCACGTGCCACGCTGGCCCTTATCACGACCTTTTCCTGTTACGTTAATATCTCTATCTATTCCGTAATTCGTAGAATCTCGACTGTATATTATACCTGAGAGTGAAACGTAGATATAATCAATAAGATTGTGATATATTAATAACTATAGACTCTTTGTGATAACAAACCAAACGTGGACTAAAATGTACAACAAATTAATGAGAAAAAACCGGGCAAGAGCATGTCGGACCATGCTCAGTGTAGGGTTCCGCAGCCTCGAACAATTGCATCAGCAGAAGAGCGTATGTTCATGGCACTTACACCCTTTTGTTGAGAAACGCATTTTTTAACTCAATGACGGTATATCCGATCTTATACGAAATAATTTTAGTTTAAAGTATTTATTAAGCGCTATCTTTGTGATTTTTTTCATATTTTTTGGTCACACAATTTTTGAAGTTCAGGGGGGGGGGCGACACGATTCATGCAACTTTCGGATTGATTATTTCCAAAAATATTCACTCAATCAAAAAACTTTATTAGAAACCTTAAATTTTGTTTGAAAGATCTGTCGAATGCCGTGCCACACGTTTATGTTTGCTGAAAAAAAACAGCTTTTGTTACATGTTAAAATATTTATTATTATTATTAAATAATAATAAATATTCATAATAATAATATTAAGTTTCATAGCTAAATAGCTATGAAACTATGTAGCGGCTACTACAAGACACCTTTCACCAAATTTCATTGTATAGTCTTTAAGTAAAATGCCTGTGATTTGCGGACAGATAGACAGACGGGCAGACAGACAGACAGACACGACATGACGAAACTATAAGTGTTCCGTTATTGCCATTTTGGCTATGGAACCCTAAAATAAATAGAGGAGATCATAGTAAACTAATGCATACCACTTTCAGACCTTTCAGTAGGTACTTATTTTTTACCATTAAATGAAAAGACGAGCAGGTCCTGAGCTTGATAGTAAGCGTTATACTAACCCATAAAAGTATCAGTGCCACCCAAATCTTTATTTGGCAAAGATCTGAATGTCACCGCATTTTGCTGCAATCACCAAATAATTTGGCAAATTTTCCTATATATCTTCTGCAAACACATATACCTCATTACGCGGAGCCACATTATTTTAACATAAACATTTCTGGAATTAAATGTAAGCCACAAAGTCATACTTGTAACACTCAAGTGAGTCGCACTGAATTGGATCTAAGATTAATATTGCAATGCAAGAGCAAGCCAGAGGAACGTTACATACAGTTGATATTACATTACAAAATACAAGAAGTGCATTTCATTCCGCATGCTGTCTCGCTGAACCATCTAGCACATAGTTAAGGATAGCATGTGTCGCCTACAATAGTAAATACCAGCTATTTTATACTCCAAACGTTGAATTTACTATTTTGTTGTTTTGGAAAACTTTCTATAGGTATATTGATAAGGCCTGTTGGTGGTTAGTGACTTTGATTGCTTAGCCGGAGATCGTGGGTTCGATCCCCACCCAGGATAAAACTTTGAGTGATGAGCACGATAGTTCATTCTGTGTCTGGGTGTAATTTATCTATTATATAAGTATGTCTATCAGTTGTCTGGTTGCCACAGTACAACTTCTGCTTAGTTTGGGGTCATATGACGTTGTGTGTGTTGTCCCAAGATATTACTATTTCTCTGTATAAATATTGCTTGAAATAAATTGTCACAACTACTGAAAACTTATAACGTTAGGTACTTTTCAGTATTTTTCTTAAATTTTGCGATTTGTTCACATTTTAAAATTTTATAGATTACGGGCCTTAATCGCATAGATATTTTAAGGTTAAATACCGGTCTACCCGTGAGCACAGCCATTGCAATATGGTCGAAACGCCAGGCAATATATCAATGGTAGGTTAACTTTAAAATATCTACGTGATTAAGACCCGTAATCTATTAAATTGTATACTGAAAACGAAGTCAATAATTCACGTTTGTCGGAGCTCTACTATTAGAGCAAGTAAGGCGTTGGTAGGTGTGAAGTAATATGAATCATGCGGTTGGTTGGTGGGGTGATTGAAGACGACAAGGGCTGGGCTGTTGTCGAGCGGTGGACCGGCGAGGTGACGGACGAACCAACGGCACCTGAGTCCGGCCGGCGACGAAGCGCCCTAATGGCCTGTCGCTCGTCCATCCGCGCCTGTGATTGATCGACACACCCCGTGACGTGTGCACACACATCGCTTATATCGCCTCTACGATATCACGCGTAATCCATCACAAATTCCAAATTTGTGGTGTAAACGTGAGTGCAGAAGTCATATACGGTCATTTTTATAAATTCTGCATTACTTTTTTCCGATGGGTACTCCGGAAACAATATTGGAAAAATTGGAAAGATAAATAATTCTACTGAAAATATTGATTCTTAGTACTATCGTACGAACGAAGAGAAGTACTTTCTACTAACTTTTAAAATAAAAATGTTCTGAAAAGTCCATATCTGGAAAACATTTGAACAAGTATTAAGACGGCGATCTCGTATTTTAAAGGAAAGTACAGACTAAATTTGGATTTTATTAGTAAACTTTTCTGCTTCGACTACACTGAGATTAAATATTTCAGTTTAGCGTGTGTTTTTAGGTTGGAAAATAATATGTTCAGTGTATACTGTAGGGAGAGTTAGAGCCAGACCATTTTTGTTTCCTGAATTATATCTCCGGTCTACACGCTTTTATTAGTGACGTTTAATGAAAACTTTCAATTAAATTTTTCCCACTAACTGCCGTATCATCCGTATCTTCTTGAAAACCACCTTAAAAGTATGAAAAAAAAAATAACAAACATTTTGCACACTAATAAAAACAATTTCTGAACTACGATCTGTTGTTAAAGTAACATCTTTATTTTTTCATAAAATGATAACTCCATCTAATGGCTAGTTACTACACTGGGCCGCAAAGAAAAAGGGTCGGTAAGAAAATCTTCAATATCTTAAAAAATACCTGACCTAGCTATATGAAGTAACTAGCTGACCCGCGCCACTTCGTCTGCGTAATATTTCCCCGTTTTTGCAACATTTCTTATTGCTGCTCCGCTCCTTATTTCTCCACTATTTTATGGATGTTATTATACATATAAACCTTCCTCTTCAATCACTCTATCTATTAAAAAAACCGCATCAAAATCCGTTGCGTAGTTTTATAGATTTAAGCATACATAGGGATATAGGGACAGAGAAAGCGACTTTGTTTTATACTATGTAGTGAAGACTAAATTAAAGAATTATTTAATGTGTTTAAATAAAAATAAAAAAAATAAGTTTTTGAGACGAAACTGCAGAATATTCAGCCATTCCTCTAGCTTCTTTCATTTCATGTAACGTGATAGGCAGCGGATTCAGCAGACGTACACGTCGTCCCAGTTCGTCCTTGCGTGCTGACCACTCCATGTGTACCAACAGTTCTCGCTGTATTTCGCTACCTGTCCCCATCTTCAAGCATTGCCAGGATTCAGGTACATTTTTCAGGGGTAACAACATGATGACTTCAGAATAATAAAATTATAAGGCAGAAACACCATATTTATAACTTATTTATTGCAAAACTAAAACTAACGCGAAACAATTTATTTTTTATAATTCATAAACGACCTTATTGGCTGTTTATGAATTATTATACAATTATCAAAAATAAATAAAAAGGTTTTATATATGTATTACTAGCTAACCCGCGCAACTTCGTCTGCGTATTTCTTCCCGTTCGTAACGTGATGTTATATAGCCTATAGCCTTCCTCGATAAAATGGGTTATCCAACAAGATAATATTTTTTTAATTCGGACCGGTAGTTCCTGAAATTATCGCGTTCAAACAAACAGACTCTTCAGCTTTGTAATATTAGTAGGTCTAGATTTATTTAGCCTTTACTTCATAAAGCTAGAGGTCAGGTATTTTTGAAGATATTAAAGATATTTTAACCGACCCTTTTTATTTGCGGTCCAGTGTAGATGCCGTTGTATTTTCTAAATCTTCCTTCAATAGCGTTGAAATTAATACAAAATTTAACATAAAATGAATGTACGGGGATAGAACGTCTGCAAAAGCAACCCTAATTACAAGTCCGATTCGCTCGTCGGTAGCGGATAGTTGTTGCTTTGCAAAAAGAGCAACATGTGTGATTCTGTCTTTTAAATACATATCGTGGTTTAGAGATCTATGAAATACTTTTTGTTGAATTATAATTTCCTAGTTATCATATATGTTATAGTGATACCAAAATTCCATAATACACAAATAAGTTTTTCGAGTCAATTAGGACGTAGTTTTTTATTTTATAGATCGAAAACAGTCGTTTAAAATAAAATAAGTACTTAAATATAATATATTTATAATGTATATACTTCGGTACATAATAAGTTTTTAAACAAACACAAAAAACACTAACCTTGAGAAACAAACAAAACTGATAACGATTCCTGCAGTAACAAGGCCAAGTCGTTGGAGTGGAAGTGATCAATTTTCTCAACAATTTCACCGTCATCTTGAATCTTTTCAGAGGCACAAAACATTTAGCCAATTCAGCGCACAGGGACCGACCGTGATAATAGAGCCTGTTGGCTGGGAGGGACAGTCATCGCAAACATAAGCCATTAGCGTATTGTTAGCGTCTTTTCAGCCGTACCCTCCATTTTCGGGGTTTTTGTCGAGTGTTTTCGAGGATCTATGTGAAAATAAATCATATTTTCCCCCAGTAAAGGTGTCATATTGAAAATATAAATAAACAAAATCAACAATTGCAAAATAAATGTACAACAGCAACGTACACCATCCAATGCAAAACCACTAATAGCTTTTACATGCAAACAAACTGAGAATGCAGCAAGATAATCTTCTGAATTCAGTTCGTGTACATTTATGTATGCTGCGGTTGTTGGTAGAAGGCTGAAACAGGTATACCGGTGTAGCCGCAAACTCATGAACAGGTCGCGTGCGGCCGACAGACGATAGCGGCGTGAAGCCGCCCATTCTCCTCTGAACAAAGGTACCCTGATCTAATCAACGCAACAATACACCTCGGATAACTCCACAATTGAGCTGGAAAATAAACCGCCCGCTACCCGTGCCAACGCATCCGATATTTTAAATTACAAACAATATTACACGGCACGGATACAAACGAGTTCATTGTGGGTCGTGTCATCGTGTGCGCTCGACAGCTGTTTTAGATAACGTGTGACCTCTCTAGAATAAAGCTTTTCAGAAACGATTACATCAACAATCATGTCAGCCCCATATCGTTAGTATAAACAATAACAATGCGAAAAAATACTAAGAAATTATCACTGAAATAAATACCCAGATACGTTTATTTCTTAATACAAATGATAACATTGTGCGTATAAATTTTATTAGTTGCATAAACATTTATGATAAGTAGGAAGGTTTTTTCTGGATTCACAAAACAAGCAAACAGTAATTACATTTATTGTTATAATATGCATCACAATTAAACAGATGAATATATTCCAAAGCCAGAGGACTTGAATCACCTTCAAATAACTATGCAAATGGAAACATTCTCTGTCGAAGTCTCGATCGTTGGCAAATCGGTCGTTAGAAATGGCTTAAATTAAGCGAGCGCAAGGCATTACATAGATGATGGGATACTGATCACTTAATCGAAGACTCATCAAGGCACATAATGGACTTGTTATGCATGTTCTACAGTCGTATAAAAACAAAAATATTTAAAACATCCACTTGCATATCCTAAAACCAAATAGATTATGGCCCCTTAACGAACACAAAGAAAAGTACCTACCTATCTTCTTTTTTTATTCACTTGAATAGCTTTGATCTTCAACCCTTTGACATACGCCTCTCAAGATTCACAAAATACGTTAAATAAATGGTTTTATATTCAAGTCTACTACGTTCAAAAACTATTGAGGGAGTACACATTATAAATGTTCGCATTCATATTGCTCTGAAAAGCCGATGACACGCCTAATCTGGATGATGTTCAAAAAAGGGTTCTGTTTTAGAAAGCCATCATTGAATTACTTTCGGAAGCGACCTCAATAACTTCCAGCCAATACTTCGTTCCAATTGAATAAAAATGAACGAAAAACGTTCGAATAATACTTGCCACCCAGCTCTTAAAATTGACGACGCGACGGTAAAATATCAAATTACAAAATTAAGGGGCAGCCGAGAGTCATATGAATACTTACATATAAATGGTAAAGCAAAGACTTTGCAGAAATAACATATCAGCATTTTTAACGTTTTCTTATTGATGGTATTCAAATTTTTCTTGTCTAGCCTACCTAAATCCAAAATCGATTTAGACCCAGTGCCAATGGCTAGATGTTACAACTCTCAAAGTCCTATTAAATGATCCGATTTCATTAGGTCCGACGGTTTTCAACCGACCAACGGCTTCCACACATCGGCCATGACCCGATTGAGTTTCACAGAAAAGATTAACCAATGAAAATGGGCAGATCAGATGCAAACCAGAATGATGCTCATACAGTTCCCAAACCTTTGACTTTCAAAATTATGTTAGTTTACTCAATGTTTTCCTTCTCCGAAACTTATTAATGTTGAATATTATCTTCGTTTCACTGTTCAATTGATTGAGTTTAGTAAATTCGTAAGTACAACTACAAGCGAGAAGTACCTACTAGGTAACTATATCCACTCGGATGATATTTTCACTACTTTGCCGTCAACGAGACATAGCTTATCGGTCGACTGCTTCGCTGCACGTGACGTTGCTGGCTGTATTAAACATATCACACGCTCTTCAATCAAGAATGAAGTGATATAGCTAGCAAGGCCAAGCAGTCAATAAACTATAAATAACATGCAGAAAATTTGTTGAATCAAATCAATGAACAGCTCAATATTAATAAAATTTCATAACTGAAGCGACAATACTTATTAAATACGTCAAAGCGTCGTTCATACATTACATGGGTATTGTATGTCTCTTCATGTTTAAAAGTTAAAACCCCGAAACCTGAACTAATCCTTTAATTCAGAAATTCGCCGAACAACGACCACAGCGATTGAACGTTTGCGTGCGACATCTTTGCGATTGTTGCAGTAATTTCAATAGGCTATTCTGTTATGCAATACAATCCTTCCTGTCCGTTCCGGGTTCATGGTCTAGAGCCGAGATGTCCAACGTCACAAGCGGGTCGAGTGTGACTGACAAGCATGCGAGATAATGCGCTCACTGCCTAAACAAAGCGACGGCGCCTGATTTAATCAACGATTCTATACGAAGATCCTATGTAAGCACCTATTCCCTCAGTGACAGATATAGTAAGCGTGCGTGACGGTAATTCTAAATACAAATCAGACGTGATAAATTATGTATACGAGTAATAAATCGAACACGGTTTGAATGTCGAATCCATAATTTGATTCGACATTTCATTTAGCATTTTTACGATTTAGCAGCTTTTGTACCTTTACGAAATTAAAATAATCTGTACACCAAAGTAAAATACTTTTTCCAATTCAAGAAATGGTCCTTTTATAAATATTTACGAATGGTTGAGAAGCTAATTATGACAGTAGGTACCTACTGCGAATGAGAAAATGTCCTCACAGATTAGACGTTTATTTGGGGCGTGTCATAAACTCATTTTTTCTCATGACAATAAATAAAGTAGTAGGTGTAAGTGTGTTTTATAACACGTGATTAAGTAAGGAAACAATAATTTTTACATTAGTAAGCGGTACTCAATTGAGGTACCATCCATATTCACTTAGCGATAACAAAGACGTGAATGCAAACAAATCTTGATTTGTAAACTTAAAACCGAAAGCACTTATTGGCGCCTTGCTTGCAACATGCATAGTACGACCGTCGAAGCAATTCAATGAAATGAAATGGAAAATTAAAATTTAAGAATATATACTTGTTACAATTTATAGTCTCTTTAGCAATTTGTTTGAGGTGCCATCCTCCTAATATTACGCGACTTAGGGAAGTTGGTGTCACGCCTAACTAGCATCGTAAGCGACAGTTGGTGTCATAAGCATACCATCGTGTATAATGTTTACAGCTTCGGGAGGTGCAATTGAGACGTTGGGTTGTTTCTAGCACCCGCCCAACGAGCTCGCAACTCGTTAATGCACGCGACATATTATCTCAGTACACAGAGGCATGCCCCCTTCTTAATTAACGTATTTTGTCACCTAATAAATTGTACGGGAGTGGGTTCACTAACAAGTTGAACTTTAGAAGTTGCTGCTGGTTTATGTTGTTAGAGTTGCATGTAATGTATTATCTATCACACTTAATTTTACTTAAAAGTAAACAAAAATATTGTGTTATTATAAAACTCTCTCTTATTCTTACAAGAACCACAAAATAACAAGAGTACAGAAGGTAATCTTTATACAACGCGCGATCGAGCAACGTTATTAACATGGCTCATGGACGCGGAACCTCAGGACGCCTTGCGAACAAAGTGGTCCGCAATTCCGTGTCCTCGAACGAAATCTATAGATTAGGTACATTATGAAATTTAGCTTTCGTACTCTCAGTATTTTGTGCAATAACAGGACCCTCCCAGGAACTATTAAAGATCTCCAACAAAGGTGGTATTATGCTCTATCTACATTGTTAACGACAATGTGGCTGTCTCCAGAAGCCGCCTTCGGGGCCCTACTGGTTGACATTGATGGGAAGAAATTCTTTCACCCCTAAATAGGCCTTATTTTTAATAAGAAAATTGATATTATGTGTTGTAAACAGTTAATTTTGGAATTTTGAGCATTACATTGTAATAGGATATCATAAAAAACAAACTATATTGCAGATGGCAGTAGTTATTCTTTATATATGCTAACAATGACATCAATATTACATGACACCTTTTTGTTACAAATTTTTCAGTACATATAAGTACATAGTACCTGGATTACCAAGCTAGGTAAATTCTTATTAATGACTATTAAAAAAAAAAAATTATGAAAAAGGTTATTAAAAACCTACCCACTCCACCTAGCTAGATCGATTTATCACCCCCCCCCCCCCCCAAACTACCTGCATACTAAATTTATTTAAAATTGTTGGAGCCATTACCAACATTTAGCATAATATGATAACCATCAAAATTCATCAGATATTAAAATTATAATTTCAACGAACCTATTTTAGTAGAATATTCCAGCCAAATATATTTAGATGAATTGAGAACCTGCTCATTTTTTTGAAGTTGGTTGACAAAATAATTGTTTAGATTTCCTTTTTTTTAATGAAAAGAAGAATATATATTACCTATTAATATATTCTTCTTTTCATTAAAAAAAAGAAAAGTAATTGTAAAGTTTGAGAATGGCTGTACTGATTGGGCATTTTTTTTTAATATTCTTTACAGTTGGAAGAAAGTTCTTACGAAGGGGAAATTAGAAAAACAGGCCATAAAATTATTCACGCTGGCTCAGAAGTTATTACTTTTAGTTACTCAATTATGCCTGCGGTTCATATGCATTAAATTTATTGTAATTTTAGTCTAATGCATGGTGAAACTAGCTAAACAGAGTTCAAGCTGTATCTATTATCATAGTTAACAATATTTAAGTTAGTATTAGCCTATTAAACAGCAATAAAATAATCAAAATCTATTCACAGTTTTGCATCAACCCCAAACAAGCAAACAGAAATGAAAAATATTGATGGAAACTCTTAATTATTGTTTATTTTTTTTAATATCTTCAGTTTCCTTGGCCTACCACTATGTGGTGATCTGTGCCTGCCTGTATGGTTGCATTCTACATAATTAGGAAATACTGGTGTGACAATTCAAATTCCTGTGAAAAGAGGTGGGAAGAGAAAGCTCTAGACAGACCTTTTAAGAGCTATAAATGTTGATAAACTTTCGCGATTTGTACACATTATTAAAATATATATATTACGGGTCTTAATCGCGTGAATAATTTAAGGTAAAATACCTTGTTTATTGCCCGACGTTTCGACCGTATTGCAACGGCCGTGGTCACGGGAAGACTGCCTTTAAGAGCTGCCCAGCAGTGGGACAGCACAGGTAAAGAGAATATATTTCTGTAATATAATCTTCAGTGTATAATTTCTTTAAATTTATAATAATAGACTGCAACTGTTTACCTCCATACTTGCTTCTCACATGTGACAATGACAATAATAATTATTAATTATACTTTGGCTTTTATCTGACTGCTCTAGGAGTGTGATGTTGAGGTAATTAATATTAGGGAAGTCCTGAGGAAGCACATTTTCGTTTCCTCTTCCAATGAATTAACTACACACTACTAAAATTGTTATTGTAGTCTACCAACCTACTACTTTAGCATGGAATTGAATTTATTTCAAATCATTGTTTTCAATTGTAAATAACAGCAAGCTTCACGAGTTATTGTAATAAATATCAAAGGTAGTATCACAGTACTGTAATAAACAAAGATTACAGCTGTTTATTTTCTAAAAACACATTTTTTTATTCCAATCTGGAAAAAATGTATTATTAAACAAAGTTTATAGCCAGAATAAAAGTAAAATACATATTCCTGTATATAAGAAATAGTTTTGTGTACAACTAAACAAAAGTTTCACGTATTTATAATATAGGTGAGTGATGTTTGTACCTTTCAATAAGCTTCCTTTGCGATGATGGTATCTTCAAAAATAAATAACACACACTACACAAACATGGCAGTATTTAAGTTATACGAACACCATAAGCACATCAAAGTACACATTAGTTTATCATTTATTTGAACTTGTTTTTATTTTAATTTCTAGTAAAGCCGAAGAAAATGCGTCCTTTTTACCACCCACTCTAACCACGACATTATTCAACTTTTACGTTTAGTTTTATCAGTAAAGTGTCAATATTTTTTTTGAAGCAAAACTGATTTATTTTAATAAAAATGTATTTATTTAAAGATGATTTTACTTATAAGCCTCAACTATATTTTGAAAAATGTAATATTTGTTGGAATAGAAATGTTAATAGGTAAAACGCAAAATTTGCAAAGTTATAAACTAAACGTAAAATCCACTTCGTTCGGAATTACTATTTTAAAATTAAATTTGAAACGTAAAAAAACTATCTATAATTTTAATTTCTGCAGAAAAATAACTTCTTTACTTCTGACTTCTATTCCATTACGCCGGAGCCTAGATTACCTATCTCTACTGAGCTATTAATACTATAGAATTAAAGATTTAAGTTAGTAAATACATATTTTTGTCTTTTTTATTCGACTTGAGATTAGAGTGTTATTATTTAGGTCTTTTTGTACTAACGGCAGGATTAATTCGAAAATCAATAGGATAGGTTGAATATGTAGTTATTGCAGGCAATGGATCACCAGCATCACGGACTTTTTTCTTTTTCTACTGCTGCGCTACAACTAGATTATGTATAGTGTGTGTGACTTAACTCAGTCCTTACCTGAAGTGTTACAAGCGGAAGTAGAAGATAATGAGGATTGCGTGGTGTGCGGGACAAACTTTTTATCTTACCACACGCGTACCACGCTTACCCTGTTGAAGTCTTCTCCCGCTCTCCTGATTCCTGTAATGCCGCAGGCGAGAACCGAGTTACACGGTCATACTACAGTAAATTAGGTCTTAGATTTATAATAAACTTCCTTTTTGAACTGATGCTTGTCTTGTCATTTTAGTGTTACCAACTTAGGGGTTTTCTTCCTAAATTTAGGGGGATAGGGACATCAGAGTTCTTCATACCAGCCAAAGTCCACAGCACACTTTGACCGGTCGCGCTATCATTTAAGGGGATTTTTATTAATTACTAGCTGTCCCGCGCAACTTCGTCTGCGTAAATTTTCCCTTTTTTTTATAATCCTATGTTACTTCTAATACCTCCAAGAATATGTGTACAAAGTTTCATGATGATCGGTTGAGTAGCTTTCGTGTGAAAGCGTAACAAACAAACTTACATTCACATTTATATATTACTAGCTTTTGCCCGCGTGTATGTGGGTTATCACGATAAAAAACTATCCTATGTTCTTCCCCGGGACTCAAACTATCTCCATACCAAATTTCATCTAAATCGGTTTAGCGGTTTGAGTGTGAAAGCGTAACAGACAAACAGACAGAGTTACTTTCACATTTATAATATTAGTATGGATTATAGATAATGTAAACATTTTAGGGGTTTTTTATATTTTAAATTAGGGGATAAAAAAATTGGGGTTGGCACCACTGTGTCATCTGTCACTGTCACCAGTTGGTTTTATAACTTGTATCTAACCTGCGAGACCAGTGCGAGATAACCAACAATAAATTCTACTATTATGAATACAACAATGATCAGTAATTTGCTTAGGAATACTCTTGCTCGGTGTTTACGCTCCCATAATGCTATCAACGCAGTTGCATCTTCGGTGGTCAGGCGAGATATACACACCACAAATCCGACCAAGGACCTAATGGAATTTTTCGATTCGAAGAAAAATTGGACAGAAAGCAATATAAGAGTCGGCAGAGGGTGGAAATTGGATGAGTTAAGAATTAAGTCCAACACAGATTTACACAAACTCTGGTTTGTACTTTTAAAAGAAAGAAATATGTTATATACGATGGAGCACGAATGTAATGACAAGATGAAATTGTTCCCAAATCCAGATCGTATTGATAAAGTCCAAGAATCTATGAATAATATAGAAACTGTCATAAGGGAACGCAACATCGCATATTACAAACTTGAAACAGGAGAGACTGGAGAAAGACCATTGGAAGATGTTGTCAATATGTTTGGGCTACCTGTAAAACATGAGAAGTCAGAGTATTACTTGCCTAAGTTTATGAATACTCGTTGGGTTAGACCTTACCTTGAACACGGTTACATAAACAGTGTAGCTGTCAAAAAGTTTTACAGGTTGTATAAAGAAAAGCAATATAACATAGAGAGGAAAGCACGCAACAGAGACTTCAACCATGTTCAGCAGTTATTGAAACGTTTCCCAAATATGGATATGGAAAAATTGAAGGCAGAATATCCAAATGTTGACATAGAAAAAGCAAAACGATCAAAGAAGGCAAGAGGGCACTGTATTCCAAAATATTAAATAGATAATAATAGAGTAGACATTTTGGTTTTTTATTTTTTTATTCCTTAACTATAAATACAAAAGTAACAATAACAAAATATTTAATAACATTGAGTGAGCATATCAAAGGTTTTCTATAGTCAAATATTTGGCATTGTGTATGTTAAGATACTCAAAACTAGCATTTTCAATCCCCAACAAAAGTAGGGGTCTGAAAATGGGGGATAGCAAACTGTGTTGTCATTATTTCCACAGCTTCAATTATATTCAAATATACTTGAAATATTTGATATCTGGATAAGAATAGTTATGAATCTATAAATAGTTTGTAAATCCAAGGAGAAAACTTAAAACTGGTGGATGCACAGAATGAGCAAGTCATAATCCTCCTGGAATATATGAATAAAAAAAATACCCAAAAAAGGGGTTAATTGTATGTCTGTGTCCATCTATGCTATTATAATGCCAGACTTGGATGTGTTCTTTAATATTATAAAGCTAGTTTAATTAGTACCATACCATTTAAATGTAGCTATGATTAATGAAAATTCAGTGTGTTAGGGGTTTTTTAAAGGTAAACTAACATTATATCATTACAACTAACAGTCTTGTTTTAAAATACACAGAAGCTGCTTATTATTAGGGTCTTAAATGAGTAGATCTACATCATGGCATATGTTTTTCATTTACAAAATTATAAAAGTATTCTTGTCTTTTTATAAAATCATTTTTCATATTATTTATCAGACATTTATTTTCTTCTTTTATTGCTATTACTCATAGGTGTAACCAGGGTGAGGATTTGGAGATTTATTTCCCTCTCCCGTTGAAATGCTCTAAGGCTCAGGCAGTACTAGGTTTTTTTCCCGTGCGCGGTTAACAGAGAAACCGCAGACACCCACATTACTAGTAAAACACATAAAGACTCATACAACCAGTCTGGCAGCGGTTGTGGACGTGTGAATTCTATTACAAATTAATAGTTTAATCTCATGTTGTCTCTGTCACCTTAAAGCTAATAGTTGCAACAGATATACTTTTCAGGATGTTATAACTTAAACATATGTATTGGGAAATGATTGGGAATTAATCTGTTTCTGATTTTTTTTACGTATTTCTCGCGTATTAGATTACAACGATAAAAATGAAGAAATTGTATACAACTTTAATAATGGGAACTTACAGCAAATGTTTTATTACAAAATTATATACAAAAATCAAAGGAACACAATTAAATCTAAGGATATAATAGTAATACTAAATCACTACCATGAATGACTAACCATTGATGAGGTAGTTTTGTATTCCTTAAATCACATAGATTCACCACGCCACATGACGAAAAGAGTTAAAAATATATAATAAATGCAAGGTTGGTAAAGTTCTTTGTCACAGATGTAATGCACATAATAGAATATACTGGCAAATTTGAGCAGAATTTTACCATATTTTTGTAATCTCTTTTTTTATTTAACAGGAAAGTGTTAGATGTTCCTATATTTTCAAGATTAATAAAATAAGCTATCAATTTCCATAAATTGGTTTATTTCACTCAAAGTGAAGCTGCTCGTTTTCATATGCTATTCTTATTTGTTTCTCAATATATATGTTATACTATCCGCCAGCAGACAGTCGATTGCAGGATTTGCAGGAAACCACTAAAACTTCTAAATTATTTAAAAATAATACTGAAGAATAATAGTGTCATTGAACCTTACCAACCATCTTAAACAGGTACATTGATGGGTTTAAATAGCACCTTTTAAAAGGACTTTGTTAAAATTCAAAACAACTTACAATATTGAAGTAATTTTTATAGGCATTTCTTGCTAAAGACTTTACAAAATACAATAATTGCATTTTTGAAAGATAGAAAAATTTGAATCCAGACTCAGGAATCGAACCCGAGACTTCCGTAGCCAAACCGGGGCCAGAAGCGAACCACCTATCTGGACTATGTTACCAGATATCAAATTCTTCTATCTCTTAATGCTTACGGGTTAGGCCCCCGTAGCGACATCTAGTCGGTAGTTAAACAACTATCACGGCTTTTGTTATTGCTTCGTTACAGAGAGCATTTTAACAAATTATGATGACGCAGGCCGAATATTGAAGTAATTGTTATAGGCATTTCTTGCCAAAGACTTTACAAATACAATAATTGCATTTTTGAAAGATAGAAAAATTTGAATCCAGACTCAGGAATCGAACCCGAGACTTCCGTAGCCAAACCGGGGCCAGAAGCGAACCACCTATCTGGACTATGTGACCAGATATCAAATTATTGTAACTTACAATATTATTGAACACATTTGTTAGAAAAATATTGATTTGATATTTCCAAAAATGTTCATCACTTCTGGCAGTTTTCCTCTTTTCTTCAAGTCACCAAATAATCCCTGTAGCTCTTTAATAGACTTGTAAATATCTCTGTATTTCTTAACTAATGTTTCTGTAACTGAATAATAATTGTGTGATGATATGGCATTTTCAGTTTCCATCAAAAAACTTTCATTAGATAACTGATTATTTAGATTATTCCAAGTTTCTTGTACTCCGTGTATATCATATGCATCTAAATATGCTTCTAATGTTATATACAAACAATGTACTATGTGGTTTAGATCAACTACAGTAGTGCTTTTTTCCATTTTGGGCTCCATTTTCGCATACTCATTGCTCTCTACATTTTCAACAGTGGTTGATTGGTTACATGACTTCAATAAATAATTAATTTTTTTTTTAGTTTCTTTTCGTGGGTAGAATAATTTCTTTGATAATGTTATTTCAGTATTATCAGGTGGGTATGCCTTCCACTGCCTTTCAGTAATGAAGTCTATTAAGATTCTTAATATGCACCCTTCGTTTGTAGATAGAACTTTATTCAAGTGAAATAGTCCCACAAGATGTCTCATATATGTTGGTTGAATCCTTTCCAATATTCTGATTATTGACTTGTGAGGTAAACCTAAAAGATGTTACATTAAGATTATTTGCTTGCATATTGCGACTTAAATGTGAGACAAAAATCTTATATTTTATATATATATGTACTAATATTATAAAGCTGAAGAGTTTGTTTGTTTGTTTGAACGCGATAATGTCAGGAACTTCTGGTCCAAATTGAAAAAATATTCTAATATTGGATAACCCATTTATCGAGGAAGGCTATAGGCTATATAACATCACGTTACGACTAATAGGAGTGGAGCAGCAATGAAAAATAGTGTAAAAACTGGGGAAATTTACGCAGACGAAGTTGCGCGGGTCAGCTAGTTTTTTTTTTTTATATGAATCTTATTAATAATAAGAACAGATATTTGTGTTCAACTGAAATTTAAAATATCTTCAGAGTCTAATGGCAATTTTGCTTTGATAATATTAGAAGGAATGGTAAATGCTATACCTACCTGATATTATTTGATAAAATTCAGTAGCAAATCCTGTGCAATATTTCGATATATTTGGGTAGTCCATGTTTGAATTTGTTTCACAGATGTAGAATGTTTGAACCATAGTATTCAGCCAGGTCTGAAAGTAAAGGAGAAATAATTATGATAAGTAGGTACATCTTTAAGTGTAAAAGAAAGACATTTTGGAGCGACTACAAAGAAGATATTCAAAAATTTAATAGCCGGTGACTATTAATGCATTTTGAATCAATTTTAAAATACATGTCATGTATAAATTCGTTTTCGCCCTATAATCAAAATTCAATATTAATAGAGCTCTGCAATGAAGCTCTCTGATGTGACTAAGTTTAAGGACATTAAATCATAGCAAATACATATGGAGCTAATATTGGAATGCAAGTAATAGAATGGATATTTTAGTAGTAGGTTTGAATCCGCCCAAGTCGATTTCTTCTCCATACTCATTCATTAATTTATTTATTTCATAAATAATATTACATTGTGTTGAAAAAAACCTTAATTCTAAAATTCAAACAAGTTTTAAAACGAAACCTGATGTTTAGTGATTACACTAAACATCAGAAACAGTTATGTCAAAAAAATGCGTATTAGTATTAAAGACATACATAGAAATATGATACAAGCTCATTCAGGTTTCTGTCCTTTTACATTAGGGTGGCATGTATTATGCTTGTTTTGTTTACCACAAAAATTGAAAATTTACTTTTACTTACAGCTATAATCTTGACCATAAAGTCGGGATACTGAAGATGGACCATGTATGCAAATACCCTAAGTATTTGTCGGCAATTGTTGGTAACAGCTCCAGTGTATAGTACATTCTCCGACCACAACACATATGCCATTAAAGGTTTATGAGACCTCATTATGTGACGTCCTAGATCATTGGTGTACCTAAAACAAGAACATTTTTTTTTTTTTCAATAAGTCTTAGAGCGGTTTCAGACTAATGTTTTTTTCTGCGCGTATGCAGTCGTTTCGGCATAGGCGCTTACACGCGAGCTACATTTCACGTTTCTTAAAACTGGACTCGCGTACACGTTTCCATATTCCGGCGTGTTCGCTCGAACCAGTAGGCCTACTCTCTTTCCTTGAGAATTTTCTTTCATGAATTTTCATTTAGGTACTTAAATTTATGGGGACTATTTTAATTAATTTTTGGATAAGCACAAGAAATTCGAACCCATGAACGATTTTCTGGAACAAGTATATTAGATTGATGTTTGATCAAAACTTCGTTTTCATTAAATTGTTTCGGATTAAAAATAGAACCACCCCATCTCATCCCGTGTAGACAGTGAGGTACTGCGGTCGCCAACCCGCAAGCCAAGCGTGGTAACTATGGCTAATCCCTACCATGACAGACAAACCAAAAAAATAGCCGCTAGTCCCTTGGCAGCTCCACTAGTCCAGCTACTATCACCGACGACTAGACCTAGCAACGTATAACGCGCGGACACTGCGGGCTGACGAGAAGATATGAGCTGGAAGAAGCTGTAAACAAGTTACGATGGGACATTATAGGGCTGTCTGAAGTCCGAAGAAAGGGACAGGACACTATTATCCTGAAGTCCGGAAACTTGTCTACTACCGGGAGGGCGATCACCTGTCCCAAGGTGGTGTCGGGTTTATCGGCCACAAGTCTCTCGTTAACAACGTAAGCGGTATTCGCTGAAGGTCATTCAGGTATACGCATCGACCTCATTGTAATGGGAGACTTCAACGCGAAACTCGGTCAACGAAAAGATGACGAGCAGAAATTGGGGCAATTTGGTATTGGGCAGCGGAACTCCCGGCAAAAGCTGGAGAAAATTCATAGAGAAGAAGATTCTCTTTATGATGAACTCCTTTTTCAAAAAGAACCCCTGCAGGAAATGGACCTGGATTAGCCCCGACGGTTCGATAAAAAATGAGATTGACTTCATCTTGACGACTAAGCGGCGAATATTTAATGATGTATCTGTGATCAGTAGAGTAAAACCGGTAGCGATCACCGTATGGTAAGAGGCACATTAGATAGGGTTCTGTCTGATAAAGTCTACGCTCCGCCCATATCTAGCTCAGATCTACAACCCCGAGAAATTTCAGCTCGAACTTCGGAATCGATTGGATGGCTTAGAGGGATGCGATTCAGTTGACGATATACACAAACGGTTTGTGACGACTGTTCAAGCAATGGGGTCAGTTTTTTTAAAATCCGTTGCAAACATAGAACCCAAAAACTCTCAGTTGATCTCCTGAGCGAACACCGGAAAATGAGATTGCAGTCTTCAGTCGATACGTCAGTATACAGGCGACTCGATAGACAGATTTCTAAAGTAATGAGACACGACATCGATAAACACGATATCAAGAGGCGATAGACAAAAATAAAGGGTTCAAAGTGTTTGCTGGAAATTTGTCTATTGGAAGTCAGTACGAATCGTCTCGCGCAAAGATTTGACGACTTCCAGCCAGCCAATTTCCGTTCCGTTTCAACCAACAAGCCGGTTTTCGTAAAGGTTTTAGTACCGTATAACACGTACACACATTGCGTCAGATTATACAGAAGTCCTATGAATATATAATCGGCCCTTATGCGTGGCGTAGGTGGACTACGAGAAAGCTTTCGAATCTATCGAGAGCTGGGATAGATTATGGATACATCGAAGTGCTGAAGTGCACTTCGATATATCGATACAAAAACGCCACCAAGTCTTTCCGAGTACAAGAGCAGAGCACAAATCCTGTACAGTTGCAAAGAGGTATGAGGTACGGAGATGTAATCTCTTCGAAACTGTTCACGGCCGCACTGGAGGATGTATTCAAGCTCTTGAAATAAAAAGGACATGGCATTAACATCAATGGCGACTACATATATTGTAACCTTGGCAGAATCGCTGGACGAGCTTAGCAACATGCTCAGTGACTTAAATATAGTATCTTAGCAGGTTGGCTTAAAAATGAATAAATAAAAGACGATAATAATGAAACTGTACCCTCGAAGTTGTTAACGACTATGTGTACCTGGGACATACAGTCCAGTGTCATGTCTTCAATGCGTGTGTATTGCCAGTGATGGCATACGGTACTGAGATGGTAATGAGATGGCTAACTGTTGGCCATACAGAAACTCAAAGTCGCTCAACGTGCTATTGAAAGAGCTATGCTCGGATTTTCTCTGCGCGACCGATTCCAAAATGAGGATATTCGCAGTAGAACTTAGGTTACCGACATAGCTCAGAGGATTAGTAAGTATAAGTGGCAATGGCCAGGTCACATCGCTTGCAGATCCTACAATAGATGGGTCACAATGGCCCAATTGGGAGGCTAAGTGCGGTTTTCTTGTTCGCCCAGGTAAAACTAACTAACAATAGATGGTTACGGAAATTTCTTGAGTGGCGACCACGAGGTGGAAAACGCGGAGCGCTTATACAAGCATATAAGCGCGTCAAACTAGTTGCGGGTGTGGCAAAAGGTGTGCATGCATATGCTTTCAAAAACGATCTCGACACGGGTATGAAACACTAGTCTGAAACTGCCCTTAGATCAAAAAAAATGGTCCATAAAAATAAAAAGGAAATTTGTTGATAATCTCTGAAACCACAGAGCCAATTTTAAGTAAACTTCATGCAGACAGAGCTTTAAGCTTGGGATGAGACATAGGCTACATTTTATTGTGATAACCAACATACATGTCATACATGTAGGATATAAGTTAGTATCCTATGAAGCAACGGTTTCTTTGGTGTCAGAATATAGTACTTCTGTCCTGACAGTGTTTGAATAACTACCTTGAGTGCCAAATAGCCAAATCAAACTGCAACAATTCTATAACACTTTCTAAGACAGCACACAGTCTTTCTATCCTATCTTGTCTGTGTAGCAGTTCAAAAATTTCAAATTTCTCCTTCTGCCAATGCATTCCTCTTACAGTAAGTTTCATTTCTTCGGGAATCTTCTCGTCTTTATCAATTAAAGGACCATCTTGACTGTCAGCACTAAGTTCATGTTCTAATCTATTCATGCAGTATTTCACTATGCCTTTTTTACATTCAAATTCACTTCTATTTGTGAATGTATTGTCTTTAGGCAACATAGGAGACGTGAGAAAACTATTGTAACAACTTCTTAAACTTTTCACAAGACATGGTGGGTGCATGCTAAAGTTTTGCATCAGTACTTGTTGGCATCTATTTATAATATGTTCCACAGTATATTCAGAACTTTCATCTTCATGAGTATTCTGTAATGAAAGTAAAAGCACAGAAAAGGTTAAATGAAAAAAAATAATTAAAGAAAACAAATGGTATATTACACTTTTCTACTAAACTCCAATAAACCACAATTTTAAATAAGATATTTAATAGGCATTTTAATCAGTAAAAGATATTGCACACACAATGCTATTTAGCTTCCAAACTAGGCAGAGTCTGTACTATGGCAACCAGACAACTGATAAAAAATTGTATAATAATAAACAAACCTATATTATTCAAGTTTGTTTACTATTACATAAATGTTCTAATCTATATTAACATTATAGAGCTAAAGAGTTTAAAAATATTGCAAATACGGGAAAATTTTACTCAGACGAAGTTGAGGGGTTCAGCTATAATATAATATACAGATATACACACCAATAATAGTCACATACTGATTTTATATTGTGTAATAAACAATTGTGCTCATCACACAAAGACTTGTGTGTGTTGAGTCTTAGGTGGGGAAATAATATTCAACCACTGGTTTAGTAATCAGGGTCACTAACACCTAACAGCTGTTTTCATTAATCTAACTATCGATAAATTTGGCTACTAGAGATAGAATTCTGACATATTTTGTATGGTGCTTATGTCAAATATATATCTCTAGTAGACATAATTAATTGATATAATAAAATATCAAAAATGGCTGTTAATCAACAGGCTAGTCATATTAAACACTTATTTATTTATTACTTTTTTTATATACCAGTAAAAATATATTTTTTTAATAATGTATTTACCTATGTTTCTCAATATGATTTAAATTACATAAACTAATATAGAACTACAAACTATATTGTATCTCCATCACTAAGTTTAGTACTTGTTTTGACTTACAAATTTTATTTTAGAAATTAAAAACATTTACCAGCATTATTTCCACAACATCCTTGAGTACATCAGTGGACAAGTACTGTGTAGGAGTTATACACATATAACATACTTCTAATGCCTCATACCACATGTTGTTTCTCATTTCAGTTTTAAATGATTCATCAGCATATGAAGGCATTTGCTTGATGTCCTCCTGAAAAATAAAAGTAATCATGATATGTAAGTACAAATTATTGGAGTTGCAGATTGCTATGGATTTTGCACTAGAAGAGAACAGTGTAGTTACAAAAGGTGGTTCTCTGCTTGTCCCTTAAGTAGGTATAAAAGAATGGTCATGATTTTCTCAAAGCCTACTGATTAAAATTGGATGGGGTTTTTAAAACTGCATAAAGAGCTATATAATAAAAGTAAAACATAGAAGACAATGAATTATGTAGGTATTAAAACTTAAATTTATAATGTATAAGTCCATTCTACATTAAAAAAAAAAATTAAACCAGGATCCAAATAGCACTAAAAAGGTACACATAAAAATCAAATCCTTTTTTTTTAAATATAATGTGAAAGTTTGTGATGTTTCTGATCAATTGAAAAATCTCGTTTATGTCCTTTTGAGCAATTTGCTAATAGCATAAATCAGCTAGCTTACCGAATTTCTATTGTGATGTTTACAAATTGCTTTCATGCACGAAGGTAAATAAATAAGCAAATATCTAGCACGATGGTCGAAATAATCTCTGCAAGAGACCACTTCACACGCAGTAATAAAGTTTTTCTTTCTTTTGGCCTTAATTTCTTCTTCTGCGTTAGCAATATGTTTCAAACGTTTTCGCGGCGAATCTGGCACTTCGTTATCCCGTTTATTAGATTCGGTATTACGCTTAGCTTTCTTCTTCTTGGGACTCATTTTTGTAGCGTGTAAAAGCAAATATAGGGCAATATGTTATATTTTCTTATCGCAATATGTTCACAAACAAACTTTATAAACTTGTTTGAGATCTTTCCGGCTTCCACTTTCTTTCAATTTTTTTTTGTGTACGTACGGTTACTGTCAGTGTCATGTCAACTATTGTCAGATTTGAAAGGTCTCATGGAGAATTATGAACCAGAAAGGAGAGGAGAAGAGTGAACAAAGCAGCCATACAAATACCAACATATGCCGTGGTTTAATTTATATCAATATTTTAACTACAGACCTTATTCCCTTCCCACCAATTTTAATTCTCTTTTGCGTTATGCTTTCTCTCTTTAATTTATATATTTATGAGCGAATGCATAATAATTCTATTAATTTAACAGTGTAAAATTAGTTGTTTTGTTTATAATCTAACTCTGCCGCTTTTCAAGCTCTATGTAATTGTCCCCAAATTCAACATTCTTCGTATCGTACAAAACTTACGCAATGATCTGATCTTACGTAGGTAACCAATATTTACTATAAACATATATAAAAAGGATGGCGCTGTCCTGGTCTTTATATTTAATAAAAATAATAGCATTTATTTCAGTTTTGTAACCATGGTTAGTATTAAAGGGGCGTCTAAACGGGCCATTTTTTACGGCAATTTGTGGCGGCAATGCTGTGGCCGGCAACATTGCTAGCAATACTGGCAAGACCGTAATATTGACGTAATGTTCCGACCATATGGCAATACATGTTTTGTATGGACACCAATATTGGTCAATATTGATGTGATAGGTTGCCCGGCGATCGTTGAGCTATAGATTTTTCGCATTATGGCATGGTTTATCCTTGTCTACGCGACATGAAGTTTGCTGTGGGTGACGCAGTGACTTATTGCTAAATTCTGTGTAGTCAGGTGTCATGTTGTTTTAGGTTATTTTAAAAAAGGTTTGTCGTCTTTGATAGGTACTGAAAAATGAAGTCAACTAAGAACACTGACCTCTATAGCCTTAATATTTAAAGTGAACTGCCTATGGTCTCCAATGAGCAGTACCTATGAACTGAATCGACCACCGACTGACACCAGTACCTACACGAAATTGCGGAGCGGCGATGGGAATAGTTACAACATCAAATTATTTGTACTACTGCCACTTACAGTGATGTAACATCGTGCGAACATTTGAACGAAAATGAATAGATACTGTGCACCTTGACCTTACCCATATACTTACAGCATAAAGCAACGACATCGATATGTGAAGCGCAAATTCTAAACAACTGAATCACATCAAGCACTGGCTGGAAATTGTAAAAACCCAACAAGAGGCGTTGAATGTGAGAGCAGAATCCCACGAAAGCCATCATTAGGTACACCATGTATGCAATTTTATTACTTGGTGGCTTATTCATAGGACTGTGTGGCACCCTCAAGGTCAAGCAATGTCTCCACAACTACACACAACAGAGGAGCGCGGCGAGTCCACATCAGATCGCACTCAAGCAATAAAATTGTTGTCGTGTACTGCTGGACACCAAGTCGACAAAGTGAGTTAACCCATCGTCAATCATTGCCATCAATGATAACATTTACAATTCACGAACCTTTGTAATGAGAAAATAAAATAAATATTATATTATTTAATTTAAATATATTTTCCTTTACATATTCCATAGTTTGTGTTTATCTTAAGGTATAACTTTATGCTGCATAGGTTAACCTAGCGCCTGTGCACTCTGTATATGTTTTTACTTTTTATACAATAACTTTTCCAGTACAAAAAACACAACATATTTTTTCTCATATACATTACAATTTTCTGAACATGGTTCTTACCACATTTTTGACTGCCTCTGTGGCGTGGTGGGAGTGTATCCGACTGCTACGCAAGAGGTCGTGGGTTCGATCCCCACCCAGGATAAAACTTTGTGTGATGAACACGATGGTTTATTCTGTGCCTGGGTGTTATTTATCTATAATATGTATGTATTTAGAAATATATAAGTATGTTTATCAGTTGTCTGGTTTCCATAGTACAAGCTCTGCTTAGTTTGGGATCAGATAGCGTTGTGTGAGTTGTCCCAAGATATTATTATTATTATTATTATTATTATTTACCAAATTCTGGAAACAGCTTGAAAATAAATAAAAAGGCAAATAATTTAGGATCAAATGTTTTATTAGTTAAAGTACACAGTTTGGTTTTTACATAAGAGCATTTATCGAATATGTCATCCAAGAACTTAGCTGGGGTAGATATATCTCATTATATCTATGTACTCCCGCCCAAATACCATGTCAGTGTCAACATGGGCACAGCAACCTACAGTTATATTTCCAACAACTGCAGCAATAACCTGAGATAGCATCTATAGTATTGACAACATTTTAATAATAAATTAGTAAAATAAGTTCTGCTATCAATATGTCTGGACTTTACTCTCTTTCTAAATAAATACCTAATTAGAGGGATAACATCTTTAAGGGCATCCTAGTCAATGATTCTACCATACAAACATGCATAAGTGAGTACTCCTCTGTATGAGGTCGCAAGTCAAAGCTTAAAATTATCATATCATTTTGTTTTATCATAAACTAGGCTTGTAAAAAACGATAATTGAAATATTTTCAGTTAATGCTTTCTACAAGCCTAGTTTATGATAAAACGAATTGATATTAATTTTAAGCTCTCACTTACACTAGGGTGCTCTTAATTTCATTATTTACTTCTAATGTGTAGGTGCCATTTATTCATACATGCTCACCACATCTTTGCTTACCACATAGTATGACCGGGCTGTTGATATGTCCCAATTGCCAACTCAATCTAGAATATGACCATCATAACATACCGTAAATGGCTTTACTAAATTCTGATATTTATGTAAACTATGTCTTTAATAAAAGAATAGTTGCTACTGGTTTGCAGATAAACATATTATGTTGCATCACAAATGATAATAGCAGGCTCGATTTCATTGAGCAGATCAGAATTTCCAAATAAGCTCTCAGGTATTATTCTGCTCCTCAAATCAACTTCTGCCACCATCGCCAGGTGCCATCTGCAGGCTCATGCACTCTCTTGCCTTAGACATATACCGTTCCAATGGCTTTCGGCTTATGACACAGACTACTTCTATGCAATTTCTCCAAGTAAATACTTAATGCAACACTTGCAGAAGGTACTTCATCACCTAATCTTCCCATTAATGTCCCTAGTGCTGGAGGTGGTACTGGTAAGAGATACATTCTGAAAACAAGACAATATGATATTATTCCAAATTCAAATTGTTAACATGTCTGTTAACAAATTGCTGAATTATACCTATGCACATTTCTCGTAGCAGTCATCCAACATGTTGCGCAAACGTGTTTATGATCTGTAATAAAAACATTTGTTACTTTTAATATGTATATATAGAAACATTAGGAAGTTTGAGAATTGAAAGCTTGATAAAACGATACACAGTGAATGGTGCTTGCTTCAAGTTTTATGAAATATGTACTACTTATTGTATTATCAAATCCAAGAGATGAATTGAAAGTTTCAAAATCATGAATTGTGTGTGTAGGCAGCACAGCAGATTCAGTTAGGTATCTAAGTAGATACTAACCGTCGTTGGTGACATCCAGCCACTAAGAACATTCACCATGGCTTCAGTTGCATCTAAAAACAAGCGCCGGCGCTGGTGCGTAAGTCATAACGAACCATTCTCGGTAGAGAGTACTTTTATATAATGAATAAAAGTAAAAATCATAATAAATAATTTTGACAGTTAATTGTTGTTTTATTTGTAAGCTTCGGTGTTGCCAGTCATATCATAACATAATAAAGATTTTGAATTTGTGTATCGATTCTCATCTCCTGATTTGATTTTGTTATTAAATAAAAAATAAATTTACGCTTGTATTTCCTTTTTTCTATTTTATTACAGTTCTATTGGATTATGTCGTAGATTTATGTAAAGAATTGTTCATATTTTTATGAAGACAACAAGAGATTATTAAAATCGTTTTTTTGGTAAATAATTTATTATTAAAAATCGATTAATCGTAACATACTGGCATCTATTTATGCAGCAGGTAGTTAATTGGTAGATATAGGAAGTTACAGATGCTTTGAACTAGAAGGTTTTGTTTTGTACTTTTTTCTGGTGAAGTTATGGTTGCTATTACACGAGGTTATAAGAGAATTAAGTTTACTTTCTAGAAGTATTTGTGTATTTCAACATTGCAGCTGTCCAAGCACTAAGCACTTGTGCTGCACATTTACTATATATTTTTTTATTTTGTTGGGGATGACATGATACACATTCAATTTAGGCAGCGCTCTAGTGTGACCCAATTTGCTGTTTATGTTATAAATAAACTTGATGTCTTTCCATGTGCCAACATCTTTAGCTATCATAAAATATAAGTACTTATGTTCTGTACTGCTTTTTGAATTACCAAGACCAGTTCGAAAGGTGAGACCTTGGTCACACATAAGATCCAATGGCGACGATCCTGCTTCTCTTCCAATACAATATCTTTTATTAATTGTACAAGCTCTACTGCTTGTACTTTTAATGAAGTAATAAGCCAAGCTATTACTTCATACTAACTGACTAACTAACTGTCACCAATAAGAAATATCCCTTTAATCATGAATACCAGAGTATGGTCACGATATTTTTGCGACCTTTCATTTTGAACCAACTCTACAAAGCCATTATTGATGGCCCTAGCTTCGATATGTGTTAAATGTGGGTTTCTAACATTTGGTTGGTATCTCATCAAACACTAAGTACATAATTAAATTAAACACTCAGCTCCTCCGCCTGAAATTAAATTAATAACCCATACTTGCAACACAGACGTAGTAAATTGCTGCTGCATGGCAATAAAGCGTACTAATAGTATAAAATACTTGGGAGTTTTAGTAGACCAAAACTGACCTTTAGGGAGCATGTCGAAACCATGGCTGCAAGAACCAGAAAGCTTATATATATTATGAAACAATTACGCGATGTGGCCCCGACTTGCTTGCTAATCATGGTTTATAAATCGCTTGGACAGTACTTGTTACTTGAGTACTGTATCTTAGCCTAGGGTGGTATTGCCGCGACACATCTAATGTTACTGGAGAGAGCACAGCGAGCCGTATTGAAAACTTTATTAGCAAAGCCATTCCGGTACCCAACTATCCAAGTTCACGATGACACACAAGTACTCAGTGTCAGAAGACTATTTATAAAAAAAATTACTCTATTGACTCTTAAGGAAGTTTTAAACGCCTCTTCTTTCTGCAATGATAACAGAATGAATAAGCGTATTTTAAGTTTACCGACTGTTAGAGTTAGACTACATTCGCTAAAAGATTCTGTAGATACCTTTAACATTATGTGTTTAATAAAATTATCAAATCATGTAACTTGCACACCCTGTCGTTTTATCAGGCTAAATGCAAACACAATAAAGAACTCCTAACTTGGACTTACGACCAATCGGAAAACCTACTTAGACAACTAGCATAAGTTTAATACTCTGTTACTAACTTGTTATGTCCTTTATTTTGTTAATTAAGTATCATAGGTTCGAAGATTTACCTAACCCTGTTTATTTGATTTTTCTTTTATTTAATTTAATATTTTTCACATTGTTCTAATATTTTACAAAATACTTCCATGTACCTACTCATAGTCAGAAACTGTAAGTTGGGCTCCTTGCGGGACAGGCTTAGCCTAGTGCAAGGAGTCACGTCAAATATCACAAATAAGTACTTGCTGTATAGTATAATAATTTTAAACAATATTATTGTGATGTATTTTGTAATTTTTTCTGGAAATAAACTTATTACTTATTGCTTATATTACTAGCTATAATATACTAGCTGTCCCGCGCAACTTCGTATGCGTAATTTTTCCCCGTTTTTTAAACCTTTCTCGTCTCTTCTCCGCTCCTATTAGTCGTAGCGCGATGTTATAATTATATGGGCTATCCAACAAAAAAAGAATTTTTCAAATCAGACCAGTAGATCCTGAGATTAGCGCGTTTACACAAACAAACAAACAAATAAACTCTTCCGCTTTATAATATTAGTATAGATATGCAAGATGCATTATAATATTATATTTCTGAATAGTATGTAGTACCTAATATCTAGTTATTAACTTTGTACGTTTTTTATTTTATTTTTTTCCCTAATATCTAGTCATTAATTTAATTAGTTTGTAAGTTTTGCAGCACCCATAAGGGGTCTATGTATGTTTAAGGACTGCCTGTAACAACATTGTGCAATAAATGAATAAATAAATAATTTCTTATTTACTTCCTAGTTTTTTTAAAAACAAACTTGACTTGGATGAAACAAGAGAACAACAGAAACAAAGAGCATCAGAAAGTTTTCATAATTCTAGTCATAGTCAAAATCAAAAATTTTCAGATGTCATTAATGACAGTTCAACCAAATTATATGTCATAGAGTTTGGCCATTGTTGCTGGGTTGTGTTGCCCGCTTATGAGTCTGGGTCATGCGCCATACTATTGCCGACATATTGCCATACATTGCCTAACCATAGATTACTTGGCCAGCAGTTACATTTTTGTGATGGTTGGGCAATAAGTCACCAATAGTGCCGCCACAAATTGCCGTAAAAAATGGCCCGTTTAGACGCCCCTTTATATTATCTGTGGTATTACAAAGGACTTACAAACTAAAAAATACATTATTTTTAATTCATTCATTCAATTATTTCAATTCTTAAAATTTCCATTAAATTTATTAATTATCTAAATTCATTTAATTTTTTATTAAATTAATTTTTAATTCATGTATCTGCCGCCACTTTGCCTACCAGGTATACAAACATGTGCACGGGTCCAATACCACATTAACGGGCAGTCAGGCTATCCGAAATTGTTTTCAGGATACTGTTGGTGCTCCCACTTAACCGGTGCATCAGGGATGCAGTTCTCTTACGTAGGATTGTATGAAAACTGTCAACTCGCGCCTCTGCAAACATCCCTGACGCGCTACAGAAACATGGGAGCCCCATCAGCAACCTGAAAGCATTGTTATATTGAATACGAAGAACGCTGTAAGCTCTTTAAGTTCCCTTACAATATGGCCAAGATATTTAAATTTTGACACTTTATTTAATGTAATGCCACTAATGTAAACAGGCGGGACAATCTACCTACCCTAAACACCAGTACTAGTAGTAACACTTTTATTTTCATTGTATTGAAGACCATGTGTCTTCGCATAGTTCTCGCATAGGTATGCCTAAAAGTTGACGGAGAGCATTAATCGAGGGGGTCATCAGCACCATGTCGTCGCTTAACTTATACTGTTTAACATTTGCAGTCTATAGAGCATTCGACCACAGTACCTACTACTGAGCTCCTCGATCAACCGAATGATGTTTAACATAAAGAGTGATGGAGAGGTCAGGCCACCCTGTCTCACCCCACACTCAAAACCGGTCCGGACCTGGTTTATCTGGTGATCGTACCAGTATTCGAAAAGCCGTACCTCATCAGATAGACCCTGTTCACGCATTTTTGTCCATAATATGCCATAATCAACCAGGTCAAATGCTTTGGAGAGGTCCAGGAAGGCAGCATAAACAGGCATATTTCTGTCGGTGTAATACCTGACAGTGTGCTTAAGCGCAAGTATAGCAGTTTCTGTAGACAGTCCTGCTCTGAAACCAAATTGCGCATCGTGTACTTTAATCTGTCTAGCTAAACGTCGCTCAAGCACACCATCAAGCACTTTTGCCGTGATGGTCGCTAGCGAAATCGCCCTATAATTTTCCTTGTCGGAATTGTCACCCGTCCTATTTTTAACTATCGGTATGACTATCGTTCTCATTATATCAACCGGCATATACGAGTGCCTAACATACATGTTGTACAACATAGCCAGAACTCTTGGGAGATGTGGACCGGCATTTTAGAAATGTTCTAAGCTAAGACTGTTAAAGCCCGGCGATTTACCTCTCGTCATACGAGTAGATTTAATAATACCTCGCACCTCTTTGACTGTTATGCTAATAGGCTCCCCTATAAAAACCTCCGGCTCAGTTCGCCGCCCATCGTTCTGAAGCATTGCATGTACTTGAAATTTTCTTTTAAACAAGTTAGCAATTTCCTCTGGCTCTGTCACACCATTGACGCTCACGGGAGTGGCAGCCCCAGGGTTCAACCTTTGTGTCGATTTCCAAAACTTTTGCAACTGCTTATTTTTACGCGCATCGGACAATACATCCATTCGGATCTGCTCTTCGTAGTTCTGACAGAATTTTAATTTTTGTTTTAACTCTTTCCTTGTTTCATTCATTACCACAAAGAGCTGACCGGCCTGGGGTTTCCCATCCCATATCCAATTCACATAAGCCTGCCTCGCGTTACCGTGTGCTTTCTTGACGTGCTTGTTCCACCCTCAATCATCAATGGTCAAATACTCGATTACAAAATGTAGTTAAAATCGATTTTTTTTAACTTCATTTTTGTAATCATTGGCTAACTACAAAAAGTAATCATAATTAGTAGTTAGATTACTTTTTGCCCAACTCTAGTACCTATTATTAAAAACGTAGTGATTATTTACTTTGTGAGTACATTATTAGTATAGGTCAGTCAGTAGCTAAAATTTTATTGAATCGTGGAAATGGCAGCAAACTGAGCTGTCATCATTTTCACTGCTTCGTATCAGTTAGCCGAAGAGAATGTAACACTGATTCACTGCCAGTGTCAAGTAATTGTTATATAATAATAAATTAAATACTTGATTACCATTGACGCTTTCGTGACAGGAAAGTAATCACTACGTTTTAGCTTCGGACGGTGCGAAAAAAGTCCCGACATTTTGACATACTGTCCTTATATTTCGGTGTTTCGATCTGGCAAGATTTATGTAAGATTTAAGGGTTTTTGTTTTGAGAAAATATAATTTATAAACCGACTAAGTAGTTACCTACATCGCGCGACGGGGGAATGGGGCGGGTGATAGTAAGAATTACCTCGAGCGACGGTAGGGGGGCGATACAAATCAATAGTTTGGTCGGGTGATCGTTTTGCCGGGAGTTTGGACATCATATAAAACGTCGGGAAAATTCAGGCGATTCTCGACCATCAAGCAACCCTAGTAGGAGTGTGTGCGACTCCTGCGCAGGAGGTCATGAGTTCGATTCCTATATGGGACAACACTTTGGGTGTTCAGAGTCTGTGTGTATTTTCTGTTCGTGATTTGTAGATATATTTGTAAAGTATAAAAAAAACTGCTAAGTGCGAGTGAGAATCGTGCCGTGTGTCTAGATAGATTCCCGTGATGAACGAACTACAGTACGACCCTAAAATTACTTACGAAAACGACTAAATATGTTTAATCGATTAAAAATACTAACAACATTTTAATTCAACAATATAAAAACACTATTTATATGAGTTCATAAAAGTTTAAATTTAAAACAATTACAGTAAATAATAAAGAAACTTTGAAAAACAATTTCTTTACCAAAATAATCACAAAAAAACATGAATTAGTAATACTAATTATGACAATGTAATGCGTAATCGCATCTCTAATCCTCTTGGTTTATTATAGTTACCGCCAGCGCCCCCCGCTTCCTGTCCCCATTTACTTCCAACAAATGCATCTGTGCAACCACTTGTCGCTTGTCGCCTACTTCAGTCCGGCCTAGTTACGTTGATCGTACTGTATTTACATAGGTACTTCAAAGCTAGTGAGTTCCGTACTAACTTATAAGTATGTAAATAGTTCGATTATCATGGGAATCTATCTAGACACACGGCACGATATCAACTAAGTTGCCAAAGGGTGACTCACCGACCATGGTTACACCATGGGCAAATTATTAAAAAAAATATGTCATGTATTAAAATACCTATGTATGTTTTTTAGAATTTAAAAAAATAACTCTAAATACACAAGAAAAACTGTGTTAATTCGTCTAAGAACAAAAGATAATATTTGGAAATAGGTAGCAGGTAGCGTAATTATTCGGTGTAGGTAGACTTTTAATATTTACTATACAGCTGCAAATTTTTATAAAGATCCGTTAAGTAGTTATTGTTTTATAACGATAAATAGCTACATACATTATCCGTTCCTGCTTACCTCCTATGGGAAATAGCGTGATAATTTTTATCCTAAATGGTAATCCTGCCTTATATGAATAAGCATACAAAATTTCAACCGAATCGTCAGGTAGTTTTTGCGTGATGCGTGTTCAACAAACAGACAGACATTTCTAAAAATGTAGCATTGTGTTTAAATACTCTTTTCGAACATTTCCCAATATTTTTTTCTCTATGTTCGGCCATGTACAGTAACGTGAAATTTACAATTTTATTTTATGTAGGTATAGATAAATAAGGGGGTACAACACTAACCTTTAGCTAGACCAACACCCAACAGGCTATGCGATATACCACATTATCTTCACACTACTTTATTTCAAAATTGTAGGCTTCAGTTATTATAAGGGGGTCGATATTCATGATTTCTTTCAAATAACTTGAAGACAAAATATATTTGAGATCTTAGGTACATCAAACCCTTCCATTTGTTGAGAACAAATGAAATGGTTTGGTGTACCAGTTATCACCGTTTTCAAAGGTTAATTCAATTTCTTCATTTGCCCCACATGTTCAAAATTAAGACTTCTTATTATTTTTTCTGCAATCTATAGGTTAAGAACTGTATTTTGTATTTTTATCAAAATATTAGGCTCAGTAGCTGCGGAGGCAGGGGGGAGGGGGGTATGGTCTATTATAATTTTTTAACTTAATTATTTTAAAACTATAAAAAATATATATTTGATCATATCCTTACAACAAGCTCTTTCATTTGATATGTTGCACACTTTTTTAAATTTCTTATTTGGTACTCCACAAGTAACCACCATTTTTAAAATGTTGACTTATTATTTTTCCCGCAATCTTTAGGTTAAAAGCTATATTAAGTATTTTTTCAAAATATTAGGCTCAGTAAATTAGGAGAAGGGGGTGTGGTCTTTTCCTTAATAATTAAAAAAAAAGAATAAAATATATATATTTGACATGCTCACAAGCCCTGTCATTTGATATGTTACACGATCCCAGTTAGTTTATTAAATTACGGTTAGTTTCAGATTAAATCTAGTTTGCCCCCCAAAATTGGGTCTTAAATTAAAAAATCTTTTATTTAAGGTTAAGCGTTCGTGTTTGGGTCACAAAAATACATATGTACTAAATTTGAACTTAAATCGGTCCAGTGGATTCGGAGCAAATTGGCTGTGAAAGAAGGACAGACAGAAATACGAGTGATCCTATATGGGTTCTGTTTTTTTCCTTTTGAGGTACGGGACCCTAAAAATGTTTTTTTTTACATCACAAAACTTTCACAGTGTAAGTATAGGTAGGTAGAAAGACAAAAAAAACAATATTATTAACTAACTTTATATTTATTTCATAAAAAAATAGCACAGACCCTATAAGAAAAGTAATCTGTGCGTAGTATTAAAACTGTTCCTAAAATACTTTTTTCTTGATAGACTTCTAACATTAAAGAAAAACAAATATTATATTTACATTCAGTAAATATCTTAACACTTACATATTTTTATAAAAAAATCACAATTTTCATATTAAGCTATTGCACAAAAGGAGAAGGATATCAATTTAACTGAATGTTTACACTTTATGGGTACAGATATCTAATTACAATTTTTATAAATTTGCTTAACAATGCCCGTTAAACATTTGCTAAAAAGGTATGTATTAAATACACCTTATTCATTTAATGTGAGAATTAATGCGGTTGAAAAATAAACTTTCTTTTAAACTAACAAATAAATTGAAATTTGTCTGTTTTATTTCGCACTTTGCGACTTATATTTACATGGAGAGAGAACCATCATTGAAGGCACTATATAATTATACTACTAACATCGAACGACCGGCAGGGAATTTCATTCCCGAATACATATTTTTTATTTAATAAACCTTTGGTATTAAAATAACAAACTATTTTCACAGATACAATATCTTTCAATAAAGCTATAAAACATTTTTTATATATTTATAGCTTATTACTTATCTTAAAACTAGTTTGACTACAACTTAAACTTAGGTATTTATTCTTTAATATAATAAACATTTATTATAATATTTATGAACATAAGGAGGAATATCTCTGTATATTAAAAGTGTCCCTTGTGATAAATAAGGGGTACAGTAGAAATGGGAAAAAACCTGCAATTAATACTCTTCAATAGGCTAGTTAATCAAACAAAGAATGTCAAACCGTAGATTTTATAATTATGGAGATCTTATACAAATACCGGCCTATGACATCCCTATTTTTTTCTAGATCACTTCCTTTTTATGGTATGATTATTGATAAAACTTTATAACAAAATTTACTTACTTAATCGTAGTTTAAATATATTTATATTTAAACTACGATTAGGTAAGTAAATTAATTAATATATATATTATGAATCTCGGAAACAGCTCCAACAATTTTCTTGGATCTAGCTAGGTTTCATTTTTAGAAAACGTCGTTTAAAAGCCGAGCAAAGCTCAGTCATCCAAGTACTAATAATAAATTAATTGAATTAGTCCGGTGCAAATGCAATACAGAAATCAAAATTATGTATATAATTTTACCTAGCGAAAAAAATACATATGTATTATCAATATATAATTTGTCGACTGAAATTAAAGTCACAAAATTATAATCACACTAATATTATAAATGCGAAAGTTTGTGAGTATGTGAGTGTGTATGTTTGTTACTTCCTCTCGTCTAAAAGGCTGGAGCGATTTTAATAAAATTTGGTTTGGAGTTAGCTGACACCCTGGATTAACACATAGGCTAATAAAACGCGGTTAATACCGCGGGGCACAGCTAGTTGCTATATAATACAATACCTAATACAATGGTGTTTAAATAAGAATTCATATTGAAATGTTTGGCATTAGTTTTATATGAGCCGGTGGGCGAGCGAAATATAAGTATTCTAAGTTACTTTTAGAAAATACAATGTATCAACATAGTGAGTACTTATGAAAAGAGTTTGTTTTAAAATAAAAACAAACTAAATACTGTCTAAATTATTTACAAATATGAATATAATAAAATATAAGAGATGTTTTTGACAAACCAATTGATTTAGCAATATGATGATGATTATGTTCATGGTACCAACGTAAAATATTTATTTTTTGGTACTTTCTTAATATTTCTGTAACGTTATTTATTGACCTCGAAAAGATTTGTAGTATGACGCAGTACTAGAATTTTAACAATTTTATGTTTTTAAAAACTTTAAACTCTTTTGGTAGTTTCCGCTTCCTTTTTAAATCACTAAGTAAATAGGATAACTGTTCTAAATCATTTATGTTATTTTTATATTTATTTTTCATTTCATTTGTTATTTCATATGAACTATCTGTATAAATATCTTCAGTAAACAATCTCCTATTTAGATTATTCCAAGTGTCTATTACAGATTGAAGATTAGTAGCATCTAAATAAGCATCTAATGTTATGTATAATGTATGAACAATGTGGTTTAGACTGTTATTGACATTTTTTTCTTTCCAATTTTGTTGCATTTTCGCGTAGAGAATGTCAGATGAATTTTCAAGAGGTGTCGCAAATACATTCATTAGGTAAAGCATTTTATTATCTACTTTTTGGGGATTTTTTGGGCATTTTAGTGTAGTATTATCAGGGAGAAACGATTGCCGTTGTAATTTAGTAAGAAAGTCCTCCAAAATCTTGAATATGCATCCGCAGTTTGCTGATAATATTTTATTTAAATAAAACATTCCTACTACATGTCGCATATACGTTGATTGAATCGTTTGCAGTATTCTGATAATGGAGTCGTGAGGCATATCTGAAATAATAACATTTTTCTTCATCAAATTTGTATTTTACATAGATAGATATGCATAGTCCAGGAAATTGCAAAAATATAATATTTATGATACAGTATGATCAACGTATCTTGACCGGATTGAAGTTAGATTTTTATCACTTTCGCGCATGTCGTAGAGATGCGGACCCTAAAATTACTTACGAAAACGATTAATCGATTAAAAATACTAACAACATTTTAATTCAACAATATAAAAACACTATTTAAATGAGTTCATAAGAGTTTAAATTTAAAACAGTTACAGTAAATTATAAAGAAACTTTGAAAAACAATTTCTTTACCAAAATAATCACAAAAAAAACATGAATTAGTAATACTAATTATGACAATGTAATGCGTAATCGCATCTCTAATCCTCTTGGTTTAGTTACCGCCCCCGCCCCCCGCTTCCTGTCACCATTTACTTCCAAAAAATGCATCTGCGCAACCACTTGTCGCCTACTTCAGTCCGGCCTAGTTACGTTGATCGTACTGTACCAATACATTGATGGACGTGGCGAGCGGGACTCGTTAGCTTAGGTAATAAAGCGATAGAGATCCGGGGTCTGAATAACAATTTTTTCTTTAAAATGCAATGTTTTTGTTAAAGTAATTGGCAAGAAATGATTATAAAAATTACTATAGAACGAAATCTCTTTGTCGCGGATTGAAGTTAGATTGTTCACCTTGGTCACCTACGTGAACAAGGTGGAATAAATTCTCAAGTTAAAAACTTTGTGAGATAAATTAAAAAAATTGGTATTTTTTTCGGATCTTTTTGCTATATATACCTACTAACTGTCCCGCGCAACTACGTCTGCGTAAATTTTCCCCGTTTTTGCAACATTTATTTTTTCTGCACCGCTCCTATTGGTCGTAGCGTCGATAAATGGGCTATCCAACAGTAAAATATTTTTTCAATTTGGATTAGTAGTTCCTGAGATTACCGCGTTCAAACAAACAAACAAACTCTTCAGCTTTATAATATTAGTATAGATAAGTTTAGTCTATGTAGCACATACATAATAGAAATAACATTTTATATTTTTACTCACCAACAATAAATTCATATATAGCCTGTCCATTTGCCGCAAATGTATTAGGTAAATGTGGATAATTTTTATTTGAATTTGGTTCCAGAGTGTAGATTGTTTGCAGTGTCGTATTTAACCAGGCCTGTAAACAGTATACTATTATATTTTATTCAATTCTGGGATCACTAGTCTATATTTTATTAATCCATAATATAGAAAACTATATTGGACTGTGGGTGTGTATTAATATATCCGAGAGTATTATACGCAATTTACCTAAAGCATTATAAGCAACTGGATAAATGCCTTACAACCTAATCACATACCAGTTATATAACTAGATAAATGTTCTTAAACTTCAGCGATTTGTACATGTGCCTACATTATAAGATGAAAAATAATCATTTTTATTGTATCTTCAGTGTTGTATTAACGATGATACAAGTTACAATTACAAAAACTGCTGAGTGAAATGCAGTTAGGAGAACAGAAACCTCAACTTGTACTGTGGATGAGAAATATCGGACGAAAAAAGATTCCTGACGAAACTCTCAAGATCATGTGGCAAGGACATCTGTCCTCTTGGGTCCGCGGCGCGCTAGCGATCAACGAAGCCAAGAATCTAGAACATTTATCAGCCATCGCCGATAAAGTGATGGAGACAACGTGACCTCTATAGTTCCTAGAAGTATAAGTTGTCTAGCACCACAAGCGTTTGTTAATTAAAGTTTGACAATATTAAAGAACTGGAAAAAGAAACGCTCGCACTCAAAATCAGCGTCGCGAGGACGCGAGATGAGCCGTCGAACGCCGAACAGTCCAGATTGGCTTTGTATGTATAATTTGGATTGTGTTCCATTCCTTGTGTCACAACTACAGTCGAGTGGGATAGGAAATAAATACGATTAATTAACCTAACAAAAAAAAACTGACCAAGGTAAGGAATCTCTCCGTTTTTTTTAAAATAGGTACCATATACATGTAAATGTAATAAGTAATAACTTCATATTAAATGCTTATCATGGCATAATGTTTAATTTGTGTACACCAATTTTTGATTCCGACATTAGTTTTGTATCTGGGAACTAATATTATTTTGACAATAATTTTGTTGTGCACATGGGACCGATTTTTGAAAATTATTCCTAATGACGCAACTACACTGACGGACTTATAAACTGCATCAAAGTAATAGACGACTTTGAAATAAATATTTTAACCAAGTATGCAAACTTTCTATACAGATTTAAATTGAAACCTCTAGATTGGTTCGTGAACTTTAAAACAGCGTAGGATCATATCTTTAAGTTTAAGTTTATGTACTGGAAAGGACCTTAAGACCTTTTTTGAAGAAAAAACAGAAGTTTAAGGAAAAATTGTTTAATTAAAAAATTGGTTTTAACAATAGACACAAACTTTATGCAAGGGTTTATTTGTGTTTTAATAAGGTGTATTACCCCCACGTGCCCTTATTACGGATTCTAATCGGTTCCGCATAGATTTTATAAGGGTTTTTAAAAGATCTTGCGGAATATTGTCCCATTCTTCTGAAAGTGCTGTTCTTAGTGCTGCCACTGTCGTAGGCGAAGGGTTTCTCGCATATACAGCTCTTTTTAAATTGTCCCAAACATGCTCGATGGGATTAAGATCCGGGCTGCGTGCTGGCCAATTCATTGTACGTATCCCAACCTCTTCGCAATAATGTTGAACTTGTGCAGCTGCATGCGGCCGGGCATTATCCTGCATTAAAGTAAAATTTTCGCCTATGAATCCCATGTAAGGCACCACGTGATCTTCTAATATCTCTGTTATGAAACCCCCTCTATTACCGTTTTGACGGACCATGTCTATGAACACAAGTTCTGTTCGCCCGTTCATCGATATGCCACCCCAGACCATACATGAACCGCCTCCAAAAGGAACACGCTCCTCAATGCAACTTTGAGCATATCGCTCCCCACGTCGACGATAGACTCTTCTGCGACCATCTGCACCATATAAACATGTCCTACACTCGTCCGTGAACAATACAGAGGCCCACTGCTCTTCTGTCCAATTCAGGTGATGACGCGCAAATCTTAAGCGAGCTTGTCTGTGAGCTGCAGACAACTTTGGACCATTTGCTGGTCTAAAAGGGGTGATAGCCGCTTCCTTTAACCTTCTTCTTATTGTTCGTGCACACACGTTTTTTCCACGCACTTCATTAAGCTCGGTTTTGATGTTAACTGACGTGAGGAAACGATTTCGCAGGGAAGTTGTAACAATAAATCGGTCATCACGACCTGTGGTTGCTCGAGTTCTGCCTGTACCACGTCTCCTCCTGTAAGAACCTGTCTCTACAAACCTTCTGTATATTCTACAAACCGTAGACTGGTTTAAATTTAAATTTCTACCAATCGTTCGTTGATCCAAGCCCTCCCGCACCAATGCTACAATTTGTGCCGCTTGTTCGGACGAAGTATCCATATTATGGTTCAAAAACTCTCGATGTGTTAAAAAACTAACCCAACAATTATGCTGGTAACAATAATTCAATTGACCAAACAAAAAAAATCAATGAGAATTAATTTAAAACTTTGCTATAAATAACACGCAAATCTGATACTACGAGTAAATTTTCTTTTCCCGGCTATATTCATTTGTTTTACCGCAGTTCTATTTTTAAATTTAATTTTTTTTTAAGATTAAGAGCCAGTCTTTCCATATTTATATAATTTAATCTAAAAAGTTTGCATACTTATTATAAAAAAATCCTTTTAGAGTAAACCTGAACTTTGATGCAGTTTATGAGTCCGTCAGTGTAGTTGTGTTTACTTAGTTGGTGCATTCGAAAAACGCGAAAATAAAACCACACACAGACACACTACACTATAGGTAATACCTAATAACTAAGTATTACAAGAATTTATTAATCTAATTCGTATATAACTAGAACATTAAAACTTAGCTAAGAACATGCCCGAGAATGAGAAAAATACAACACAAAAAACCGTTTCAAAATCGGCCCAGCCGTTTCGAGGTAACACACAAAAACTAATATACACACGTAAATATCGTCTCCGTGGCCGTCGTGGGTAAAAATGAATCCCTATTTCTCTTAAGAACGACTTCACCGATTACTTTCATTCTTTCTACACGCTTTTAATGTTTCTATGTATCTATGTAACGGAATCTCTTAACATGATTTCCTATTTGGCTTTTTGGTTTTAAATAGAGAAACACATGTTTCAGTGTTTTTGAAAAATCAACGCCTAAAAGGATAAAAATGAGGTTAAAATGTTGTGTAAAATTACTGCTTTAAGTTTTGTGTGAAATTTCGCATTTGCCTTTGTGGTTGTAAAAAATAATAGTTAAAAGAACTTAATAACACGCTTTTGTATCAGGCTGAACTAAAAAGTAGAAAATAAATAATAGTTTAAAAAAAACTAAAAATACGCTGAATGATGTAAAGCTGAACTAAGAAACAAAGAAACCCGCCCTCAAAAAAGATGCAAACAAGATTCCCTACATATGTAATATCATGCAGCCGGAGGCAGTAATGAATCTCGATGAAAATTGTGCCTCCGACAGCGTGCTATTACATAATTATATTATTATAACTAGTCCGGCCATAAAAACTTTAAGTTCTTCCGATTTTGCGCCATTTCACATTTTTATACATTTTCGTGTTTATTATCAAATTACAATATGGATTGGGGTGTTCAAGAAAATAGGATTGGGGTGTTCAAGAAAATAGGATTGCGGTGATCGCCTTGCACGATGTGGGTATGGAGCCGTCGGTCATATTCCAGCCACTTGAAAAGCTCGGTATCAGCCGTATAATGGTACTATCAACAGATACAACAACACTTCCTCTGTCGAAGACCATAAAAGATCGGGGCGGCTGCGTGCTGTTAGAACTACAAAGATTTTTATTTCATTTGTAACAGAACCCATGGCCAGACCTATATGTGGGGGATCTTGTTTGCATCTTTTATGTGCAGGCGGGTTTCTTTATTTTTAAATTTTATTTTTTTATTTAATGCTTTCTAGTGTTATTAAAATATATATATTACGGGTCTTAATCTGACTGCAACTGCGAAACCGTAGTGCAACGGCCGTGGTCACGGGAAGCCTTCCCGTGACCACGGCCGTTGCAATACGGTAGAAACGTCGGGCAATAAACAAGGTATTTTACCTTAAATTATTCACGCGATTAAGACCCGTAATATATATATTTCAATAATGTGTACAAATCGCGAAAGTTTATCAATATTTATTGCTTTCTAGTGGTTGTAGTATAACCGATGTAACAATTAACTTTTATCACAGCTATTGCCAAGTATTGAAAATTGAAAAAAAGAATGGTTGCTAAGTAACATACAGTACAGTAGTGTTACAGTCATAATCATGTTATACCTTTTTGAAATCCTCACAATTAAATTTGCCCTTTAAATTGTCACTTCTAAAAGAACACTAGTCAAGATATATCTAACGGCAATTGCATAAATTCGTCTCGTGGTTTCAAAGATATGAGGTAATAAAGAATATTACATACAAACATACATACAAGATAGAGAAAAACATAACCCTTCCTAGCAGTCGGGTAAAAAGTAGAAAATATTTTTCTTAGAGTTTAAAAAAAATTGAGTTATTAAGAAAAAAAAAACAGTATAGCATGTTAAGATAATTATTTATAACCACTCCGCACTTTTTTACGATTAATTGTTTTATTTATCTTAATAAAATTTTTAGTTCAGCTTTTAGTACAAGAGCATGTTTTTTAGTTTTTTAAATTATTCTTTTTTAGTTTTCTAATACTTTGTAAAATGTCCTTACGTAAAAAAGAACTTTTTCTGTACTCATAATTCATAGCATACAAGACAATGTATGTTGGTTCAGCGACTGGGCCATAAAAATCAAACTTACAGCAAAGCTTTATAAAACTAGTCAACCACAGACCCCATTTAACATAATATCATCTTATTGCTGCACAGCTAGCTATCTTAAAACTCATGTGACATTGAAATTTTCAGTGGTTTGTTTAATACTAAAAGAGGAGATTAAGGTCTATTACTCACAGTAACAATCTTGATCATTGGGTCAGGATATCGAAGATGAATCACATGCGTGAAGATTCTAAATATTTGTAGACAATTTCTAGCAACTGTTATTTTTGAACCAGAGTCTAGATCTAACACTATCTTCATAAGCCTGTGGGATCTGAGACCTCGACCATGAGATGTCGAAGATCTGAAACAGCATAAAGACATATTTAATCAATGTTGATAAACTTTCGCGATTTGTACACATTATAAAATTATATATAAGTATACTACTAGCTGACCCGCGCAACTTCGTCTGCGTAAATTTTACCCGTTTTTGCAACATTTATCATTGCTGCTCAGCTCCTATATGTCGTAGAGTGATGTTATATAGCCTATAGCCTTCGGCTCTATCCAACAGTAAAATATTTTTTCAGTGCAGCCCAATAGTTCCTGAGATTATCGCGTTCAAACAAACAAACAAACTCTTAGGGATATGAAAAATAAATATTGTCCGATTCTCAGACCTACCCAATATGCACACAAAATTTCATCAAAATTTTAAATTTAGGTGGAGTATGGCAACGAAATCTGTGACACGAGAATTTTATATATTAGATGGGTCTTAATCGCGTGAATCATTTAAGGTAAAATATCTTTTTTATTGCCCGACGTTTCGACCGAATTGCAACATGGTCACGTGTTGATTGAGCACGGCCGTCGCAATATGGTAAACATAGTAGGTATACATAATTTTATAATACGTCAGTCAAGCAAATGCATAAGAATCTATTACACAGACTGTCACAAGTTCCTGCAGATGTACCTTCAGTGTAAATGACATAAGACATTCCAAAGGTAGCAAAAATAACTTACAATCACAATACATTTGGATTTTAATTGGTTATTAAATTGTTTTTTTTTTTAAATAACTAGCTAACTAGCAATGTGGGATTGTGGGTCCCACATTACTAGCAATCCTGTTAACCTCCAACTGAGCTCTATGGCTTGTGTAAGGAGTGGTTTCACATTGGTATTATGTAAGATTTTAACCCGCGACCTCACGAATGCGAGTCCGACGCCTTAGCCATTAGGTTACCGTGGAGTTTATCCGACTGCTACGCAAGAGGTCGTGGGTTCGATTCCCACACGGGACACCACTTTTTGTGATCCACAAATTGTTGTTTCCAAGTCTGGGTGTACTTTGTGTCTGTGACTTGTATGTTTGTAAAGTCCCCTGCGACACAGGGCTTGTACTCTACTGCGGGAGTCGTATTTAAAAAAAAAAATAGTTAGCACTATGATAGTATCAACCATTACCTGGATAGATCAATAGCCAAATCAAACTGTAACAGTTCTATTATAGTTTCTAATACAGCAAAAATTCTATTTATCCTCTCTTGCCTGTCTAAAGCCTCATATATTTCATATTTCTTCTTCTGCCAGTGAACTCCTTGTACTTGACTTAATTCTTCTGGAATATACTTTGTCACTAGAGGCCCATCTTTACTGTTGGCACTTAGTTCATATTCCAGTCTATTCATACAATACTTGACAATGCCTTTTTCATATTCATACTGCTTTCTGTCAGTCCATGTATTTGCCTTTGCTGGCATAGAAGATGTAAGAAAGTTGATGTAACAGTTTCTTAAATTGTTATTCATGCATGGTGGATGCATGCTGAAATTTTGCAGCAAGATCTCTTGGCAGTTGTCTATGATGTATTGTGAAGTGTATTCAGAGAATTCATCCTCATTAACATTCTGGAACATATAATTGAGTTCAATATACAAATTACCATGAGAAAAATTACAAGGAAATTAATAGGGGAAATATTTCTTTGTTTATTTGCTATCTATACAAATATGATAAAGAGGTACAAGTTTGTGATGTTGTGAGTTCTCAATCTACTGAAACGATTTGTAAAAATCTTTGACCAATAGAAAGCTATGTTATTTGTGAGTGTCAAGTTTATATAACATCAAGAATCCAAGAGGGGGCAACAGGGGCAACTGCCCCCCCCCCCCACACTCATGATAAGTGTTTGCCATACATTTGGTATGTGTTGAAGGGCAAAACTACTCGCACTTGGCCAGTGTTAAGTCAAAATGGCCCCCTTGAACATGATCCGGGATCCACGGCTGCTACGACCAATAGAAGCGGAGCATCAATTAAAAAACCAAGCAAGTGCATGTTGGGCCACAAACAATGTAGGATTCTGAATCCCAAATAATGCGGCTTATGTTTTTGTTTCATTTCATTAATAATAATTTTCAATGGAATCTGTATGAAATTTTGTTACTTCTCAATTGATCAGCTGTTACTCGTAAACTTGTAAAGCCTTCTTAGTTGTCATAGTTTTCCTTTTAATTTAACCATATATACTACTACTGTGAATTTTTTCACATACTCAACATCAACCATTTGGCTGGCACTTCACACGATAGGGTAGGTGAGAGCAAAAAATCACATCCCCACTTTACATATGGGGGAGGTACACTAAGAAAGAGAGAATTTAAAATACATATAATACATACAAAATTTTAGCCTTCTAGCACTAACGATCTCTGAGCAAAGCTACAGACGGAGAGACAGACATTGTGAAACTGTTAGGGTTCCGTTTTGCCATTTTGGATATGTAACCCTAAAAAAACGTGTGAAGCCAGCGTTATAGAAAATGCTCTTGACATATGCACACAGACTGGAAAATGTCGAAGCACTCACTCTGTCACTGGTATAACGTGTTCTGTGATTTTGTGTATGTGAGCGGTCTAAATAGTGTGCCCCTGTCAGGAACATTTCCTATGAAGCTACCCATCTGTACGTAAATAATCTGTGGTAGTATCTTAGCAGTGTCACAAAGTGTGGCAACAAAAATGTTCATATCTATACTAAACCCAAAATAGATATGAAATGTTTGATAACAAAGTTGCTTAGCAACCAATCAACCATTCAATGTTTAATAGTTTTGTCAATGGTTGCAAGGCAAATTTATTATTAAACATATTAACCAACATTAAAAGCATATTTACCAACATTATCTCAATAATTTCTTGAAGCACATTAGATGATAAGTACTGTGTTGGAGTTAAGCACATTCGACACACTTCTAATGCATGATACCATGCATTATTGGTAATCTCATTAATGAAAGATTTTTGTGCAAAATTTTGCATTTGAATGATGTCCCCCTGAAAACAAAATGGGTATTGTGATATTTTTTGTTGAATCATATACAATAAACCACAGTCGGCTATTGTAAATTTAAGGTAAAATATAGACAATATAAAAATAACATTTCTTTGTACATATTATTATATTGTCCCTATTATTTAATTTATAGCTTTATACTCATATTGTAATATTATTATTATATTCCCAGTGGCTTGACTGCTAAACATACAAATAAAGAACTTAAGGCACAATTTATAGACCAGATGTAAATCATCTTTTTAAAAATGTCTGTAAGTTATCATATTTGAGGGTCATCAAGTCATTTTATTTTAGTTTTGTTTTGATGACTATAGATTCTAAAGCACATTAAATTGTGGACAAACATAGATATTTTTTAAAACATGTTAAGGTAGTATTGCCTAAGTCCTCTACCCAATTTGGTCTAATGGTTAGACCATAAAGTCAGAGGTTGTGGATTTGATTTCTACCCAGACCCGTTGGGATGGTCATGTACATAGACTGTAGCACACAGGGGCATGTGCCCACACCCAAATGGTTACCAAATTTGTTGTATTGTATTGAATTTCATTGCCCACTTGATTTCTGTGTCTAAAAAAATATTTTTTTTGCCCATTTGCCAGCAGCAAATTTTGGCGGTTTTGCCCCCTCCCCTCCCAGAATTAAAGATCCACCCATAAGTTATTTGACTGCCTCTGTGGCTACGCAAGAGGTCGTGGGCTCGATCCCCACCCAGAATAAAACTTTTGTGTGATGAGCACGATGGTTTATTCTGTGTCTGAGTGTTATTTATCTATTATATGTGTATGTATTTAGAAATGTATAAGTATGTTTATCAGTTGTCTGGTTTCCATAGTACAAGCCCTACTTAGTTTGGGATCAGATAGCGTTGTGTGAGTTGTCCCAAGATATTATTATTATTATTAATTCAGTTTCAAAAAGGCTAGGTTCCAAAAGAATCTCAAAGGTGGTGGTAAAAAAATCTCAGTACTTACACTGTTTTTGTTGTGGTCACAGCCGCTCATAACACAGGATGGTAAATACATAAGTAGAAACCTTTCCCGGTAATCGAAATATTTTTTTGACGACACTTGTTTGCATGCTATGAAAAAGTTCTGTTCATTTTCTTTTTCCTTATCTTTTAGGTTAGACGGTTTTAAGCGTTTTGGCGGCGATTCAACACAGCCATTTTGCGTTCGTTTGTGTGGACTAAGTTTCATATTGCGACTCATTTTCATAACAAGGCATAAAAGGGCGGAATGTTTTTATTGATGCTCGTGTGGGTGAGGGTCTACAGCATTTCAGTCACTTTAGTAGCAATAGTAGAGTTTCACTGTGCCTACTCATGGTGTATTGTATTAAAAGTTTACTTATTATTTACCTATCAATTTAAATCCGTTGAGATAAATATCTCTAGGATATTCATATTTATCGTTTGTTCATATATACGCAAAATTCATATATTTTTCAAATTACACTTCACAATTTAAACGTAAGTAAACTATTAGTCCATAAAAACAGATACAATTGTACTACTATATTTTTTAATGACGCTCGATTCCAAGAAAAACAATTCGCCTTGAACGCACAAATCTGACTGGACTGGACGCTCGTTGACAATTGACAACTGAACTGAAAATTGTGTTACTATGGTGTTACTAGCTCCGACCGGCACATGATGAAGCGACGGAATTTAGGTGGAATTTTATTCTTTGTTTTATTTCGAGGTGGTTATTAAAAAGTATAAAAAATATATAATCCGAGATGGTTGATGCGATAATAGTTTAAAAATTAAAGACAATAGGTCCTTGACTGCCTAAGTGGTCTGCTGCGCAAAATACGTTGGTTACCCTTAAGGTTCAAATTCCTTGTTTTCGTTAATTTGAGTCTGTCCCACTAGCTCCATAGCTCTTTATTTGTCATCTTAGTAGTCCCAAAAGATCAGTGACAACAGCACTATGGTTACAGAAATCTCATCATGTTGAAACTCAAAATACCGGGGTCGTGTAGCCAGACGCCGATTACAGGGGCAATTGCTCCTCCAATGATAAAGAATTCGCCATACTTTTGGACTAGAGTGTGGCTATTTCAGCGTATATTGAATGCGCCCCACGCCCACATTTGACCGGTGTTGGGTTAAATAGCCCGCCTCGCAACATGATCCTGGATCCGTACCTGTGTAGAGTAGAGCTTCATGTAGGATCTGTCTTCTAAGAGGATAGAATAAAAATATTTTTTGCAACAAAACACAAAGATCCGTTATTACTTTATAGATCAAATCAATTAAAAGAAAAACATATCTGTAAGCAAAATAAATTTAATTTAATTGATATAAACCATGTAATTTTGATCGATTTTAATGGTGATCGGATGGTTTTATAAAATCAATCTGTTCCTTTTCAGACGATCTGGCAACACTTACGTTAATGAGTCATACTGATATTCTTTCGTGCTCAGAACAAATACAATCTGAAATTTCGTGGTTTTTGTTACTAGAGAGAGACACAGTACATAACACGGCTCGGCTCTCGCGGCTATGGAGACAGTAAAAAATACCGCGACGGTAATACCTATACACGCAGTGATCGGAGAAGGTATAGTGAAATAGGGTGAATGATCGGATACGTATATTTTAGTATGGATATTCCTTCGGAAATCCTGGATGTGTTAGTAAATTAATATTTTGTTTCGAAATTGTATTTTTAGGGTTCCGTAGCTAAAATGGCAAAAAAGGAACCTTCATAGTTTCGTCTTGTCCGTCTGTCTGTCCGTATGTCACAGGCATTTTACTCAAAGACTACTCAATGAATCTTGATAAAATTTGGTGAAAGTTTGATAGCTAAATATTTATATTAATATTTTTAGGGGGGGCACTCCATACTTGTAACAGAAGCTCAAAAAGTCAAAAGTCAACGTGTGGCACATCATTCGACAGGTCTTATAAAAACATATTAAGGTTTCTAATAAACTTTTTTGATTGAGTGAATATTTTTGGAAATAATCGCTCCGAAAGTTGCAATAAATTGAAGTCCCCTTTAACCTTTAACCGTGGAACCAAATTAATAAATACTTCAAATCAAAATTATTTTGAATAAAATCGGACATACCGTCATTGAGTTATTGCCAAAAAAACTGAGGTTTCTCAACAAAAAGGCGTAGGTGCCATGAACATTCGCTCTTTTGCTGATGCAATTGTTTGAGGCTGCGGAACCCTACAATAAGCATGTTCCGACATGCTCTTGCCCGATTATTTTTAATACAAAAATATATCTTCCTCAGGAATTACTCTATTGATAGATGAAAACAAGATGAAAATCCGTTTAGTAGGCTTTTGAGATAATCACGAACAAATACATAAGCATGTTTAAAATATTTTTAAAAATAAAAATATATAAATTTTCAAAATAAATTATTAGTGTAAAAATATATGTAGTAGGTACCTACCTTTCAATTGGGACTCAAGAAAAACCTGAAATCTGTAGGTTAAATTTCGAGCAGACACTCAATTTTATCACAGAAAAATTTAAGGAAATCAATATCATGACTGTTGCATGTCTTAGACATTTTTAGAAACATTCTTTAGGTTCACAAAAATATTGACACTTTCTATATGAAGTGTGATGTACTTAATATTAACACCCGCTACAAACATAAATTTATTGTAAAGGTTACAAAAAGTAAACAAATCATTTCAAGGCCAATTTATACGTTTCTACTATAAAATCGATAGCGATATCTAGCGATATTCAAAAATTAAATCGTAATCAATCTATGTGTACCATTATGAAAAAAATGTGTATGAGAAGTTACTACTCAATGATTGTTGATAAACTTTCGCGATTTGCACTCAATAATTGATTACATGGAAGACAAAAATGCTTGGGATTGAACTGCTTTCTCTCACAGGCTATTCAAAAATGTTCTTTATAATTATAACTAGTCCGGCCATAAACTTTTCTTTTTTTCAACTTTTAAATTACTTTAAATTTGGGACGCGTTTATTATATTAAATGTTCTTTCGATTTCGCGCCATTTCACATATTGTGTTAATGAAAATAGGATTGCGGTGATCGCCTTGCACAAAGTGGGTATGGAGCCGTTCGGTCATATTCCAGACACTTCAAAAGCTTGGTATCAGGCGAACGTTCGTAAATCGTACTATTAACAGATACAACAACACTTCCTCTGTCGAAGACCATAAAGATCGGGGCGGCCGCGTGCTGTTAGAACTACAAAGGCTGATAATGCTGTTTTGACTGCCTCTGTGGCGCAGTAGGAGTGTGACCGACTGCTACGCAAGAGGTCGTAGGTTCAATTCCCATAGGGACACCACTTTGTGTGATCTTTGTTTCCGTGACTTCTATGTTTGTAAAGTCCCCCGCGACACAGGGCTTGTACAAGTATTGCGGGAGTAATTTAAAAAACGCCTTCTGTCGCGATACGCAGATACAATATTCTCTTTACTGATGAAAAAAAATCACGATTGAAGAGCTCTACAATAAGCAAAATGATAAAGTGTACGCTCACAGTTCTAAAGATGCTGCTCAAGAGGTCGGAAAGGTACAGCGTGGTCAGTGATGGTTTGGTGGTGCGTGTCTCATCAAGGGGTCACAAAGCAACATTTTTGTGAAAAAGGAGTGAAGACTTCAGCCAAAGTGTATTAAGAAACAGTCCTGGATCGTGTTGTGAAACCTCTCAGCAATACACTTTTTATAAAGTACCGTGGACTTTCCAGCAGGACCGTAGCAGGCCCGTTCGTGCCTTGTGACCAGGTCAGAAGGCACGAACTACCCAAGCCTGGCTTGAAGCCAACGTTCCGTACTTTATAAGAGCTGAAGACTGGCACTCATCTAGCCCAGACCTCTACCCTTTAGACTACAAATTGTGGTCAGTTTTAGAGGACATGGCTTGCTCTAAACAACACGGCGAGGAGTCTCTTAAAAAAAATCTGGAGCAAGCAGTGGCGAAATTTCCCATGGAAACAGTGCGTAAATCCATAGATTCGTGGATTAAGGGCCTGTATAAAAGCCAAAGGTGGCCATTTTGAATAGAATATTGTTTTTATTTTTTGCTGAGACTTTATTAAATATGTACATATATAAGTTTCGGTCTAGTATAGTCTAGTATATTACATTACTTCATTTAAAAAAAATGCATTTGCGTTTGTAACAGAACTTATAGTAGAAGTGAACTAAGTAGGCACTGTGTTTGCTGAATACGTTTATATTTACTAATTTTAGAGTTCCTTATGTATAAGTAGTATTATTTAGTTATCCTTGATTTAAAAACGATTACATCCACCAAACACACTGGTTCGTTCAATAAAATTATTTTTGTAAAGAAAAACTTGATGATTTTAAAAGAGTGGCCTATGGCCCATGAGTTTCTTGGCAGTTTCTTTTCATGAGCTACACTTGGAACTGCCGCCTAACTTATTTTTTTTTTTTTTGAAACATATCATATTTTTATTATTCTTTTAGTATGTACTAATTTGACGTTTTCAAATAACCATTGGTTTGGTTTTACAAAACAAAGATATTCAACTATTAATATTGGTATAAGCCAGCCTCATCAACGACCACAATGTTACCTACCTACACCCAGTGCCGTAACTAGCTTGTCAAGGACCCGGTGCGAGCTTACATAACTGCGCGCTCGGTATTGCTTCTGATAGTCTTTTCTGCGCACCACCAGGGTCTCCGCCCCTGTACCTGAGCGTCGCGGGTACCGCCCCAGCTACGGCACTACCTACACCACCTTACCTACCCTCATATCTATACTAATATTATAAAGCTGAAGAGATTGTTTGTTTGTTTGTTTGAACGTGGTAATCTCAGGAACTCCGTCCGAATTGAAAAAAAAATCTATTGGATAGCCCATTTATCGAGGAAGGCTATAGGCTATATAACATCACGTACGACCAATACATAGGAGCGGAGCAGCAATGAGAAATGCTGCAAAAACGGGGAAAATTTACGCAGACTTTGCGCGGGACAGCTAGTCTATACTAATATTATAAAGCTGAAGAGTTTGTTTGTTTGTACGCGGTAATCTCAGGAACTGCTGGTCCGAATTGTAAAAATATTTCATTGTTGGATAGCCCATTTATCGAGGAAGGCTATAGGCTATAAAACATCACGCTACGACCAACAGGAGCGGAGCAGCAATGAATAATGTTGCAAAAACGGGGAAAATTTCCATAGAAGATATTTTTTTTATTTATCTTTATCTTTACCCTTCTAAAAACATTTAAACATTGTAAAAATTGCCTTGTTCTTTTCTCCGGCTTAACCTATTGTTTGCGAATTGCCTTGTTATTACATGTATCACAAGAGTTATTTTGCATCCTAAGTGAATGAAGAATTAGGATTTTTTGATTTCACAATTATTTAATTAGGTGGTACCAGCATCAGTTAATCCGACTTCCTTCAACATAAAGAAAAGAAAAAAAGAAAAAGAAAAGATACATTTATTCCTTGCATTACAATAAGATACATAAAATGTTGTGCCTCGCGGTTGAAATGAATGGGTGTCCAGTTCAGCATTATCAAATATTATAACGACATACGTGGGACACTCAAATAACTTTTATGGATATATTATAAGGATTTTATATAAAATATTTTTATTTAAACTTTTCAAAAACTCTCCACCAGCCTCTAAACAAAGGTTCGTGCGTCTGAACCAATTTTCGAAACATTTTTCCAGTCGCTTCTCGATCGCTGCTAGCGCGTTCGGCAATGAAAAGTTTAGTTCAGCAGTTAAGCCTTTTACGTTGTAGGCATCCACTAAGAAAGGATTTTTTAAAAATCTTCCCATAAGAGGGTAGGGTATTGCAAGTTTGTATGAAGCTCCGTCAGTTTTATAGTTAGATGTGTGGAATTTCGTATTCAGCTTTTTTGTATAAAATAAAGTATTACGTGTTTCAGCGTGTTAGAAAAATCAATCCCTAAGGGGGTAAAATAGTGGTTGCAAGTTGTTATGAAACTCCGTTAGTATTGAAGTTAGATCTATGAAATTTTGTATTTGGCTTTGTCGTTTAAAATAAAGAAACATGTTTCAGCGATTTCAAAATTTTAACCCCTAAGAGGGTAAAATAGGAGTCGCAATGTATGGAACTCTATCAGTTTGAAGTTAGGTCTGTAACATTTCATTTTCGGCTTTTTGACATAAAATAAAGAAAAACTTGTTTTAGCTTTCTTTGAAAATCAATCCCTAACAGGGTATAATAGGGGTTGCAGGTTTATGTGAAACTTCGTCAAAGATTGTATCAACTCCGGCGGTTTTGAATTAGATGTGTGAAATTTCATACTTTCGTTTTTAGTTTAAAATAAATACATACGGTTCCAGCGTTTTTGGAAAATCAACCTCTAAGAGGGTAATTTGGGGGGTTGCAAGTTTGTATGAAACTCCGTCAGTTTTGAAGTTTAGATCACTGAAATTTCGTATTTAGCTTTAGGTACCTATCGTATAAAATAAAGAACAACGTGTTTCAGGTTTATGTCAATACGTCACAAGATTGTATCAACTCGGTTTCATATCAACGGGTTTTGAAATTAGGCGTGTGGAACGGTTTTGAAAAATCAACCCCTAAGGGCGTAATTTAAGTTGCAACTTTGTATGAAACTCCCTTAGTTATGAAGTTAGATCTGTATAATTTAGGATTTGGCATTTTGGTCTTAAAGAATCACATTATTATGCGTTTTTGAAAAATGTGATCGTGGTCACGGGTCGACTGATGGCAGCTCAGCAATGTCTTCGTGAGGCGGTAGTACCTCCTGAATGTGCACAAGTTCACCCTCCAAGTGTTCGGGGTTGCAAAGGTTATATAAGCTTCAACGGACTTTAAGTGGCGCGGATGATGGTGCGATAAAGCAAGTAAACACCAATCTGTGTGTTTTCGGTATACTGTGTGTCCGAGGGTACCATTTTCTCTCGCCGATACCTTCACATCAAGAAACGCCAACGACCTACCTGCCTACATTTCAAAGGTTAATTTGATATTACGGTGCACGTTGGATCGTGTTTAGATGTTTTAAAAATAATTCACGCGATTAAGTCCGAAATATATCTAATATGTATCAAATTCGCCAAAGTTAAAGAAAGAAAGAAACACGTTTTTCAGCGATTTTGGAAAATCAACTCATAAGGGGCTGTAATAGGGGTTACCAAAAGTAGTGTTGTCTCTCTCTTTCAAGCGTGGTCAATTGAGTCCTGAGACCGCGTTCCTATATGCGATAAATGACATATAGGTACACGTTAAAATATTGATATTATAGGTAGATACCTTTAAAAGTAGGTGAATAATATGAAATTAATGATAAAATCACTTTTCTCTTTGAAGGGACAGAGAACCAAAGTTATTTACCGACAGCACGCAGGTTAAGCACGCTGAAGTGGCAATGGGCTGGCCATATTTATGGTCGATGGAGCAAATGGGTTCTAAAATTGAGACCGCGACTCTGTAAACGTAAGGACGACCCCCAGCCAGATGGACCGACGGCCTAAAGAAGGTCGCTGTAATGAGTTGGATGCAGAAGGCGGAGGATCGGATGTTGTGGCGTAAATTAGGAGAGGCCTAAATCCAGAATCAAATCAATATACCCAACATAAGCGACGGTAGACATCGGATAAGGCATCGGATGCGCAATCGCGAGGTCGCGGGTTCGAATCCTAACCATTATACTACCGACATAAAACTACTCCTAGGCATTGTTAGTAATGTGGGACTCACAATCTCACATTGCTAGTTATCTTTAAAAAAACCGGGCATGTGCAAGTGCATGTCGCTCAGTCCCCCATCCGAATAATGCGGCTTAAGAAGGGTTTTCTGTTGGTTTTGTTTCATACTAGGTACTAACAACGTTAAATAAGTATTTTTAAATGAAATCTGTACGATAATTTTGTTACGTCTTACTGGGTCTGCTGTTACAAGTTAAGTTTTATATTAAGTACTACTATTTTGGCTACGGAACCCTAAAAAGAAACCCCTTACCATCTTATTTATAATAGTTTAGTATCTAACATTTAGTAATTAGCGAATGTTTTGTCTTCTAACACTCGCTAGTTAAATGCGGTTATTAACATGTTAAGCGTAGGTGTCGACATCGGGTAGGTAGGCTAGGCCTAAAATGCCCGTGTATCACATCTGATACGAGTACTAATCTATAGTCTTCTGCTTCAGGTTCTTGAGTCTTGGTTCCAGCTATGTTTCACCATGTCTATCTGGAATAAAAACTAACTAACTCTCAGCGTTATATTACAATGCACGTAAGCGTCTTCGCATCCCAACGCAATCACGCCAAGTTGCGCTGGCGGATGGAGCAGCGGCCAAAGTAAGATTTATTCGAAATTCCAATTAAGTATAATAACTATTTATTATACGGGAATTAACGCGCATTGTTTACCTTAAAATTGTTTGACGTTTCGACCAGGTTGCACCAGCCGTGGTCACAAGCGGACTCATAATAAATAGTTATAATCATGCAACGCGAAAGTTTAAATGTTAGTATTCCAATTAAGTATCGGTACCTAAACAAACAGCCACTGGAAAATGACCAAGGTCACTATTAAAACAAACTTATACCCATTGAAATTTGAAACAAACCTACGCAATGTTCCATTGTAACGTTTGGCTGCGTACCCAGTGCCGAATATTGAAAATTATTGATTCATACTTTGCCGCAACCGACACTGTACAAGTTTTCGATTGCACTTTACTATTGACGAGGTGACAGCTGGTATAAAACCAACAACACCGTTGCACAGGTATCAGTTCCGCAGGGATCATTGAAGGAGACCACCAATACGGCAAAATCAGAAAATGGCATTTATATTCAAGGTACAGTTTTCTAGTTTTTATCAATATTTTTTTAATTACAAATTACTTGACAAACATTGTTAATAGGTACTCATAAAGTAAGTAGGTAAAATACCAAAAAAAAAGAAAAAAAAAGCAAAAGAGCTTTGATAATTCTCGCTAATAGATTTGAGATTAGTCATTGAGAATGACTAATGAATTTGTGGGTACTCCGTGGAGGACCTGTAAATTAATCAGCTCATACTTTATAAAAAAAACCAGACAAATCTACACCTGTCTTAAAAAAAATCTTACCATTTTTTCTGTTTCTTCTCATGAATTGCTATTACAGAACTGATATTACACGGTTTTGAGTAAATCCACAAATGTCTCAGAGCACTTTAGAATGCACACAAAAATAAAGCAAAAACTATTTATAAACTCTAAAAATTAATGAATAAATAAAATTGAATCCTCGTTAGCAGTTGATTTTATGTTTACAAATGACATGGTAAACATAAATGGTAAATTATCAAATTAGTCTCATTTGAAAACTCTGATGTAAAAAAACTTCGCGAACAACGGTCTCACTTTCTTCGCGGTTGATTATTTTCATTGTCACTATTGAGTAACAGTTTACTGAGCAATGACCGTGAAGGCCATCATTTTTTGTCACAAATAGAAGTGGAACTAAGAAAATAACAAAGGGTAATAAACTCCCACGAACACACAAAGAAAGAAACACGTTTTTCAGCGATTTTGGAAAATCAACTCATAAGGGGCTGTAATAGGGGTTACCAAAAGTAGTGTTGTCTCTCTCTTTCAAGCGTGGTCAATTGAGTCCTGAGACCGCGTTCCTATATGCGATAAATGACATATAGGTACACGTTAAAATATTGATATTATAGGTAGATACCTTTAAAAGTAGGTGAATAATATGAAATTAATGATAAAATCACTTTTCTCTTTGAAGGGACAGAGAACCAAAGTTATTTACCGACAGCACGCAGGTTAAGCACGCTGAAGTGGCAATGGGCTGGCCATATTTATGGTCGATGGAGCAAATGGGTTCTAAAATTGAGACCGCGACTCTGTAAACGTAAGGACGACCCCCAGCCAGATGGACCGACGGCCTAAAGAAGGTCGCTGTAATGAGTTGGATGCAGAAGGCGGAGGATCGGATGTTGTGGCGTAAATTAGGAGAGGCCTAAATCCAGAATCAAATCAATATACCCAACATAAGCGACGGTAGACATCGGATAAGGCATCGGATGCGCAATCGCGAGGTCGCGGGTTCGAATCCTAACCATTATACTACCGACATAAAACTACTCCTAGGCATTGTTAGTAATGTGGGACTCACAATCTCACATTGCTAGTTATCTTTAAAAAAACCGGGCATGTGCAAGTGCATGTCGCTCAGTCCCCCATCCGAATAATGCGGCTTAAGAAGGGTTTTCTGTTGGTTTTGTTTCATACTAGGTACTAACAACGTTAAATAAGTATTTTTAAATGAAATCTGTACGATAATTTTGTTACGTCTTACTGGGTCTGCTGTTACAAGTTAAGTTTTATATTAAGTACTACTATTTTGGCTACGGAACCCTAAAAAGAAACCCCTTACCATCTTATTTATAATAGTTTAGTATCTAACATTTAGTAATTAGCGAATGTTTTGTCTTCTAACACTCGCTAGTTAAATGCGGTTATTAACATGTTAAGCGTAGGTGTCGACATCGGGTAGGTAGGCTAGGCCTAAAATGCCCGTGTATCACATCTGATACGAGTACTAATCTATAGTCTTCTGCTTCAGGTTCTTGAGTCTTGGTTCCAGCTATGTTTCACCATGTCTATCTGGAATAAAAACTAACTAACTCTCAGCGTTATATTACAATGCACGTAAGCGTCTTCGCATCCCAACGCAATCACGCCAAGTTGCGCTGGCGGATGGAGCAGCGGCCAAAGTAAGATTTATTCGAAATTCCAATTAAGTATAATAACTATTTATTATACGGGAATTAACGCGCATTGTTTACCTTAAAATTGTTTGACGTTTCGACCAGGTTGCACCAGCCGTGGTCACAAGCGGACTCATAATAAATAGTTATAATCATGCAACGCGAAAGTTTAAATGTTAGTATTCCAATTAAGTATCGGTACCTAAACAAACAGCCACTGGAAAATGACCAAGGTCACTATTAAAACAAACTTATACCCATTGAAATTTGAAACAAACCTACGCAATGTTCCATTGTAACGTTTGGCTGCGTACCCAGTGCCGAATATTGAAAATTATTGATTCATACTTTGCCGCAACCGACACTGTACAAGTTTTCGATTGCACTTTACTATTGACGAGGTGACAGCTGGTATAAAACCAACAACACCGTTGCACAGGTATCAGTTCCGCAGGGATCATTGAAGGAGACCACCAATACGGCAAAATCAGAAAATGGCATTTATATTCAAGGTACAGTTTTCTAGTTTTTATCAATATTTTTTTAATTACAAATTACTTGACAAACATTGTTAATAGGTACTCATAAAGTAAGTAGGTAAAATACCAAAAAAAAAGAAAAAAAAAGCAAAAGAGCTTTGATAATTCTCGCTAATAGATTTGAGATTAGTCATTGAGAATGACTAATGAATTTGTGGGTACTCCGTGGAGGACCTGTAAATTAATCAGCTCATACTTTATAAAAAAAACCAGACAAATCTACACCTGTCTTAAAAAAAATCTTACCATTTTTTCTGTTTCTTCTCATGAATTGCTATTACAGAACTGATATTACACGGTTTTGAGTAAATCCACAAATGTCTCAGAGCACTTTAGAATGCACACAAAAATAAAGCAAAAACTATTTATAAACTCTAAAAATTAATGAATAAATAAAATTGAATCCTCGTTAGCAGTTGATTTTATGTTTACAAATGACATGGTAAACATAAATGGTAAATTATCAAATTAGTCTCATTTGAAAACTCTGATGTAAAAAAACTTCGCGAACAACGGTCTCACTTTCTTCGCGGTTGATTATTTTCATTGTCACTATTGAGTAACAGTTTACTGAGCAATGACCGTGAAGGCCATCATTTTTTGTCACAAATAGAAGTGGAACTAAGAAAATAACAAAGGGTAATAAACTCCCACGGTCGAGCTTTATTGTTTTTTTTTTATTAGGATTTTTGGTAAGAATAAGATATCATTGTCAATATGAATCGTAAATTGGGTAGGTACAAAAAAACTAAATTATTTTGTACCTAATTAATCATCTAATAGTAAGTCTTAAATTTCAATTTTCATATTAATGTATTTCTGAATTCACCATCATCAAAATAAACATTAAAATAAAATGATTTCACGACAGCTACTTACGATTACGATGTCATATTGTGTTATTCCATTATTTCTACAGAGCGTGTCGTTATAATATTTCATAAAAGAGACTGACTTGCTATAGAAATTGCGAACGTCTAAACTCATAGATAATATCAAAGAAATTGATCATTCGATTATTTCTTTCAGTTCCTTGCCCCTATGGCGTTAGCTACTGTGGTCCTCGCAGGAAAACCACCAGGTGGTTACTCGTACAACCGGTTCAGTGGGCCGGTCAGTGGCAAGATTGTGGAAGTCCAAGTGCCAGCAGCAGAAGGTATACCAGCTCAACAACATGCAGACTATGGCTATGATCATCAATCGGGACAGATTCATCCAGATACTGCCAAATACGCTCACCTGAAGACTGTAGACTACGTGGTAAGTAAGATAAAAAAGGTAAAAATACATCGCGATAAGCTTCTTTCTCGCTGACCGGGACCTACGTGTCTGAAGATCGTGCCGAATGACTCTATTGCCGGCTCAGTAAGACGTACGAGTCATACACACTAGTTCATTTCCCGATTTTCTGCCCCGAAGCTCATTACCCTCCGGTCTACATAATGCATGATCTCGTGAAGTGATAATCTGCGTTTTCTCTAGACACAAGCAGAAGGGACTTAAAAATGTATACAGGTACCTGTGCGTCTGTTTGTGAAATTCGTACAGGCGTTTTGAATATAATTCCCTTTTTTATCGCATTTTCCATAAAATATTCTAGTACATGTCCAGAAATAACTTCAGTTTTACGTTATTTTGAGAGCAGAAATTCTACCTGATTTATGATGTCTAAAAAGTAATTTCATGCGTATCAAGGCGAAACCGGACTACCACTACGCATACGGCGTGGAAGATCCACATACTGGCAATCTTCAGAACCACAAAGAACAGCGTGATGGTGACGTTGTTCAAGGCGAATACTCGCTCGTCGAGCCAGACGGTTCTGTGCGTCTTGTGCGGTATACAGCTGACCCAAAGAATGGTTTCCAGGTAGAGTAGAGTATCTTAATAATTTGGTAATTTGCATGTTTATCAGCTTACATTTTAAACAATAGACATAATGAATCATGAAGCTATAAATGGTGTTGACGGTGTATGAGCCGGTCACAGGATATCCGAGCGAGACGAATGTATAGATAAAGCGGGACAGGGGTATGGACCATACACAGTGTTGTGTGCAAACATCGTAGTTAAACATGTATTTTGTATATTGACGGCACGTGCAATGTCGGTAATGCGGCCCGATGAACCACTGGAGACTAAAGAGCTGTTTTATGTACCTTTACTACTAATTCTTAATTTTGTTTTTCAGGCCACAGTGCACAAAAAGGCTGGTGGCCAAGCGCAGCAGCCTATTCGATATGGAAATGTAAAACGCGAAGAAGAAGACTCCGGCGAATACTAGTCCAATAAAATTGTTTTAGATAAGTGTTTAATACGTTGTTGACTATTTATTACGATTCGTTTTTTTCAATAAAATAAGTAAACATATTACTATTTTTTATTTAAAAAGAGATAAGAAGAACAAACATAGAAACGAGTGATCACTTCAATAATTTATTTAACGTCTCCACTGAGAAAGGTACCACGATAGTATGTGTCTTGTCTCCAGAAATCGATTGTAGAGATTGTAGATATCTCAACTAAAAGCAAAATTAATGGCATGAGATGGTATTAACATGACAATTACGATAGGGAAGCTGAGATGCAGTGGCGATCGCGCAGTCGCACCAGCACCAGCAAGGTTAAGCAATATTGTGATGACTAAATCTATAGATGGGTGACCAAATAGTCTTACCCGTCATTCATCGCGTCTGGCACGATAAGTCGGTGCAAATATGCTTTGGCGCCGATGCCGCCGATGACGCCTGCTGGGCTTGTGTAGACTCCCCAAATTTATCAAAAAAACTCTTTATTGTATCCACTGAGAAAGGCATAACTAAAGTATGTGTCTTGTCTCCAGAAATCATTTGTAAAGATTGCAAATATCTCAACTAGAATCAAATGTATAGAGTAAGTGGGGTCACTTGGGGATATTTCGACTTTGGAGCAATAGCGTTTATTTAACTAAAACAAAACAGGAAAGAACTAAATTTGTTTAAAAGAAGATTGTAATATAAAATATATAAGATGTAAAGATTATAAATATAACTAGCCTTATTTATTATAAAATTATATATAATAAGGGTCTTAATCGCGTGAACATTTAAAGTTAAAATACCTTGTTTCTTGCCCGACGTTTCAACCGTATTGCAACGGCCGTGGTCACGGGTAGACTATCAGGCCACATGGTCTACCCGTGACAACAAGGTATTTTACCTTAAATTATTCACGCGATTAAGACCCGTAGTATATATAATTTTATAATTTGTACAAATCGCGAAAGTTTATCAACATTTATATCCTTATTTATTTTAGTTTTAGTCAAGTTCTAGTTAGTTAAACGATATTGCTCTAAAGACGCAATACCCTGTGACTGGCGAGATTTCATTACCCAACGATCGGTGAGGAAGATGAGACACAATTTTTGGGAGCTTATTTTGTTGCTACCATTTATGATGTACTACTTAATTATGATGTTCATTGATGATGTGCTTATTTAAAAAAAACTGGTTTGATATAATCACACCAAAGCGGATTAATCACACACACACACAATCCTTGGTCATCAAATTCCTGACCTCAAAACTTAAAAAAATTACCTACGAGTACCAGTAGCAACAAACATATACATACCGTCATACCCCATTTGTTGTCCATCAGCATTTCGGTAGCTATTTGAAGACTCTTCGTACATTCTATTTCAGCTTTAGCAACAGTTATTTTTGCGCTCGCCAATCTCGATGACTCAGCTTCTGCAGCCATTGCTTTTTGTAATTGTAAAGGAAGATTTATATCTTTACTGAAAAGCAAAATAAAAACAGCATCAAGAGCAGTCCTGTAGTTTCAGACTGGAACTTATGACCATGACGAACGATAATAGAAAAATAGGTACACTGTACGGTAGTAGGTACGTCTGTTACATTAGAGGTTTGGCTACGGAAGTCTCGGGTTCGATTCCTGAGTCTGGATTCAAATTTTTCTATTTTTCAAAAATGCAATTATTGTATTTGTAAAGTCTTTGGCAAGAAATGCCTATAAAAATTACTTCAATATTCGGCCTGCGTCATCATAATTTGTTAAAATGCTCTCTGTAATGAAGCAATAACAAAAGTCGTGATAGTTCTTTAACTACCGACTAGATGTCGCTACGCGGGCCTAACCCGTAAGCATTAAGAGGTAGAAGAATTTGATATCTAGTAACATAGTCCAGATAGGTGGTTCGCTTCTAGGCCCCGGTTTGGCTACGGAAGTCTCGGGTTCGATTCCTGAATCTGGATTCAAATTTTTCTATCTTTCAAAAATGCAATTATTGTATTTGTAGAGGCAAAGAAATTCAACAAGTAATATTTTCAAAACAACCGCTTTGTCTTCTCCCCTAAATCCGCCTACGTCTATCAGTACTTTTCAAGTAAATTAGTTTTCCAAACTAACAGCTCAACGCGTATGACTTGCACTCCCCATTTGCGCGTTGTGGCACTCAAATTTTCAAAAACTTGTTGGCTCACGGCACGTCTATTTCGAAGGATTTCTGTAAGATTTCTTGAACTAAGCGCATTTCGTAAATTTGTCGCAGATATATAATTAGTGGCTTGTCTGAAAAATAAAAAATTGTGAAAGAAACACAGAAAATACATGTTCTTCGAGGTCTTCACAGTAAAGAGAGCCAAGCAAGTTTTTTAGAGATTGATGCAGATGTACAGAAAGTGACTTATGTGAGTGTATATGTTTGTTACTTCTTCACGTCTAAACGGTTGGAGCGATTTTAATAAAATTTGGTACGGAGTTAGCTGACACCCTGGATTAACACATAGGCTAATAAACAGCGGGTAACACCGCGGGGTACAGCTAGTAAAATATATTGGTGGTAAAAGCGGTTTTGGTTCTTCTGTAGTTAAGAATAGTAGGTAAGTACGTAAAATAACTTACTTATAATCAGTCACTTTGATAACTGCTAATACTGGATCATAAACTTTGTAGTATATAACTGCGTCGACAGTAATGCTTAGAGAATCGTTTGTTAAAGCCTGTAACAGAGAACATTATTTTATTATTTTTGAAGGTGGAATGACGTTTTTATGTCAATTTGGGATTGTGGGACATTATTAGCAATCCTGCAACTACTTATATTGTGTTAAGAGTGAGTTCATAGCGGTATAGTATAATTAGTAGGATAGTTCGTAGAAAGTTAAAGTTAATTTTAAAGTGAAGTTAAAGTAAAAAATAAAGTGACTGCCTCTGTGGCGCGGTGGGAGTGTTCCCTATTGCGATGCAAGAGGTCGTTGGTTCGATTCCCACACGGGACACCACTTTGTGTGATCCACAAATTGTTGTTCCGAGTCTGGGTGTACTTTGTGTCCGTGGCTTGTATGTTTGTAAAGTTCCCCGTACCACAGGGCTTGTAGGTACCCTACTAGGGGAGTCGTCTTTTAAAAAAATATATAAGCTTCATTTTTATTTCCCTTTACAAAAACAAAAGTTAATGATACTACGGTTTAAGAACTTTAACTTACTGGCTTTTAATCTTCATATTCAGTGTGCCTAGTGCGCTCCGATTAGCCCGCTCTAACCACTTAAAGGTTCATTTCCGTGCATCGCGGCCGATCGCGAGCCGCGCGCGGCTTACGACGAACGACTGGCGCGCGCGGCCGATGCGACTATAGTCAGAGTATAAGAATGTATGGTGCCGTTTCCGAGGTAAGCGACAGACGCGCGCAGCCGACGACTGTCGTAAGCTGCGCGCGCACTGTGAATATTGTCGCATCGGCCGCGCGCGTCTGACGCTTGTCGTAAGCCGCTCGCGGCTCACGATCGGCCGCGAAGCACGGAAATGAACCTTAACCAATCAAAGAGCATAACGTGGTAAACGTCTCGATCGCGTTAACGTAAAACAAACTCGTACTAGGCACACAGATATTCAAAACCTTAACTCTTAACTACTTGTTACTAACCTCCTGTGGTTGCACAGCATAACAAATGGTCCTTAAATCAATGTACCTCACGGAATCAATACATGGTAAATAAAAGACGAGACCGGGTCCAAATACTTTTTGCCTTCGTAGTTTACCATTTCGTAATATTACAATACGCTCAAACTGTCTTACTTTCTGTGGATCACGAAATTCATTTATTTTTAGGTACACTTGCTGAAGTGCACTTCAACAGATGATGTGTTAATATCACTATTTCATGGAAGAAAAACTGTCACTGTTGTGGTACCTATACTATATATATATATATATATATATATATATATATATATATATATATATATATATATATATACTAGCTGTGCCCTGCGGTGTTACCCGCATTTTATTAGCCTATGTGTTAATCCAGGGTATTAGCTAACTCCATACCAAATTTTATTAAAATCGCTCCAGCCGTTTAGACGTGAAGAAGTAACAAACATACACACTCACATACTCACAAACTTTCGCCTTTATAATATTAGTGTGATATATACCTAGTCTGGCCATAAATACTGTTACAATTAAAAATAAGAAAGATATTACATTTGAATTTGGAATCTGTCATTTTTATACGATTGTTCATTGTATTTTCTAATTTTGGCGCCAATACATTGTACAATATTTTGCTATATTAAAATGGAGTGGGGTGATAAAGAAAACCGAATCGCTGTGATTGCATTACACAAAGTTGGTATGGAGCCGAATGTAATTTTTAAAACTCTCCATACGCTTGGTATTAGTCAAATGTTTGTGTACCGGGCTATTAATAGGTACAATGAGACCTTCTCTGTTTGTGACAGAAAAAGATCTGGCCGTCCACGTAGTGTTCGTACGAAAATGGTGGTCAAAGCGGTAAGGGAAAGAATTCGAAGAAATCCTGTCCGAAAGCAAAAGATTTTATCTCGGGAGATGAAGATAGCACCCAGAACCATGTCACGCATTTTAAAAGATGACTTAGGACTTGCAGCCTATAAGAGACGCACTGGTCATTTTTTAACTGATAATTTAAAAAAGAATAGGGTGGTAAAATCGAAGCAACTACTGAAGCGGTACGCAAAGGGAGGTCACAGAAAAATTTTGTTTACGGATGAGAAAATCTTTACAGTTGAGCAACATTTTAACAAACAAAATGACCGTATTTATGCTCAAAGCTCTAAGGAAGCTTCCCAATTAGTCGACAGAGTGCAACGTGGGCATTATCCGACTTCAGTGATGGTTTGGTGGGGTGTTAGCTATGAAGGAGTGACTGAGCCATATTTTTGTGAAAAAGGTATCAAAACATCGGCACAAGTGTATCAAGATACCATTCTTGAGAAGGTAGTTAAACCCCTTAACAACACCATGTTCAATAACCAAGTATGGTCCTTCCAACAAGACTCAGCGCCGGGTCATAAAGCTCGGTCCACGCAGTCTTGGTTGGAAGTGAACTTTTCGGACTTCATCAGAGCTGAAGACTGGCCGTCGTCTAGTCCCGATCTTAATCCGCTGGATTATGATTTATGGTCAGTTTTAGAGAGTATGGCTTGCTCTAAACGCCATGATAATTTGGAGTCCCTAAAACAATCCATACGATTGGCAGTGAAGAATTTTCCCATGGAAAGAGTGCGTGCTTCTATTGATAACTGGTCTCAACGTTTAAAGGACTGTGTTGCAGCCAATGGAGACCACTTCGAATAAGCTTTTTATATTTTGAATTGTTTTTTATTTATGTATTAAACTACCACACTGTAAAAGTAATAAATATTATTTGCAATAAAAAAAAATGTTTTTTCTTCGTAACAATATTTATGGCTAGACTAGGTATATAATATATATACTAGCTGACCCGCGCAACTTCGTCTGTGTGAATTTTCCCTGTTTTTGCAACATTTCTTATGCTCCGCTCCTTATTTCTCCAGTATTTAATGGATGTTATTAAACATATAAACCTTCCTCTTCAATCAGTCTATCTATTAAAAAAAACCGCATCAAAATTCGTTGCGTACTTTTAAAGATTTAAGCATACATAGGGATAAAGGGACAGAGAAAGCGACTTTGTTTTATACTATGTAGCGATATAGCACACATTACTATACTCACTAACGGAATTTAAAAACATTTTGCTGTCTGTGAAACATGCTCTGGGCGACTTTAATTGCCACCATTTTAGATGACGATCTAATCAATGTGATCGCTTTGGTGAATTTCTAGTTGAAATTATAGACGAAATAAACCTGTGCTACAAGTAGAATTCTCCCTGGACATAAAAAAAGCTGCGTAGATCTTTAATTTTTTTGTATTTTTTATTTGTTAGAAAACGAGATCTGTCCCCATAATCTTGTGGCTTCTGCGTTTTGAGAATGCACACAATTGTCTCATGGCAGTGATCACTTCTCTATAGTTTTAACCTCTACTCATAAAACAAACAGATCGGTCAAAATTTATTAGGTACTGTTTTTTAAAGAAAAATTTGAATCTTTTCCTCGTTTTAATTTTTTAAACTTCCCTCCCCTAGATCTACACAATGTTCAAGCGTGTTGTATTAAATTTACTGAAGTCAGAAATGCAAGTACTGACACATGTTTTCCTTTAAAATCTCAAGTTAATCTCCTCCTTGGTGGGCTTCAGAATGATCAAGCATTATTAAAGAAAGAAAGTCTGCCGTAAAAAATACAATCGTGACATAAACACTTCATATTTATTAAATTGGCGCCCAAATGCAGAAGGTTACTAAGGCAAAATAAGCGCTCAGGTTGGGTTAACTTTACATACGAACACATCATCTGTTGTCTGGACGAACATAAACTTTTACAGGTCAGGTTACTTTCTCTCAAATGCTTCTCCCCTTAATCGGGAGACCGCTAAACTGTTTTTTGACAAATTTGTCCCCTCTTATGTTTCATCTCAGGCAGTGTTCCATTTTATGTAATCTTTATATATATATTTCTTGCGTGCGTGTGTATGTCACTGAACTCCTCCTAGACGGCTGGACCGATTGTGATGAAATTTTTTGTGTGAGTTCAAGGGGATTCGAGGATGGTTTAGATTCACAATTGAACCCGATTTACAAAAAAAAAAAAGAGTCGAGATGAAGTTCGCCGGGACAGGTAGGTAGTATAAATATTACGGGTCTTAATCGCCGGAATAATTTAAGCAGTCTAGCTAGTCATAGGTATATTTACTAATGTGTACAAATCGCGAAAGTTTATCAATATTTATAGCAAACCGATACGGGCCGGAGTTCGTAAACAAAATTTAGTAGTCTATCCGTTCAATTTTTCACGCGATAAGACCCGTAGTATATATAATTTTATAATGTGTACAAATCGCGAAAGTTTATCAACGTTATCACCATAAATGTTGATAAGCTTTCGCGAATTGTACACATGATCTAATTAGGCTAATTAGGCTTTACAAGTTTACGAGTAACAGTATTTGATCAAATGAGAAGAAACAAAATTTTCGTATAAATTCCATTGAAAATTATTATTAAGAGACTACGGACTAGAGGATTCGATCCCAGTCGATTTTTCTAGTCCCGGGATTCGGGATTATCAAAAGTTAATACCGGGATCCCGGGATAGTCCCGGGGTTGTATTGGTAATAGAAAGTGGTAGCAAAAAGATAGTAAAACATATCATAATCAACCTTTTATTTTAAATCTTTACTTAAATCTTCAAAAACAAAACAAAATTATAATTTCTTCTAACTAGGCCCTTATAAAATAGTTTAATGAATTATTGCTTAGTTTGTTTATTTTAATTTACAATAAACTTAAAAAAATCTATTCTTAAAATTTGTCAAAAGGGATCAATGTTAATAGGACTCATATTTTAAATCAAATAGACTAAAAACTATAATTTACTTATTTAAGCCGCGAAAATAAAATCTAAGAAATAACAACGCATCCAACGTCTCATCCGAAAGCATACTTCTTAATTTGTTGCACAAATATGAAGCAGCGGAAAACGCGCGTTCAGGCTCGATGGAAGTTGGAGGAATCGTCAAAAAATTTTTAAGCCTTCTTCAAATTATAACCTCGTGTGGTATTTCACAATATAAACATTCGCTGTTTTTCATCTATATTTACTCATACACATTAATGCATTGTTGTTTTTTTAATAAATTAATTGTTTATCACCAATTAACAACATAAATATCAATACTTACACGATCTGAAGCGTAATTTTTACACTATTTTACATACACTGGTACTTATTCTGACACCGGTCGTTAGCAGAAACAAACGCAATCAGCTGTGTAAACAAGTTTCACGCGCATTTTTATTGACTTATATAAAAAATATTTAAGTCCCGGAAATCCCGGGATTCATTGAATTTAATCCCGAAAATTTCGGGACTAAAATATGATCGGGATCCCGGGATCCCGGGATCGAATCCTCTACTACGGACCCTACATGGTGCGTGGCCCGACATGCACTTGCCCGGTTTTTAGGGTTCCGTAGCCAAAATGGCAAAACCCCTATAGTATTTCACAGTCATTTTACACAATGAATATTTAAGTCATACAAGATTAATTCTTGTAAATTAAATTATTAAATTTCAAATATAATATTATGTTATTTTTATGGACATTTGGGTTTCTAATTTTGTAATGATGTTCTGGTAAGTACATAGGTACAATAGTTTGACCGAGACCGCTGTACTGCACCTCAGGAAGGCGCTATGGCGCGGTGAGGTGGGGGCCAGAAAGAAAAGCGCATGAGTTCACACCAGATAGATATTATCGAACAGATCTTACGATATCAGTTTACAACTTTAGGTACGACTCAAAACAACGAGCCAAATTATTTTTTGGCGAATTCAATTTTGAGTGTTGAGGAATTACTCGCTTTTATCACATTTATTACGGTTTTTTTTTGCCGTACCCCAAAGCTTCCGCTGCGTTTCTCAATTTTCGCATCACTATTACATTCAAAGCTTTCTCTGTCTGCTTTTATTAAAATATTCGGCCACCTTAAAAATGGCGGTCTTGACATTACGAGAAAACGTGCTAAATCTTCGGTCTTCAAATTATAAAAATATATCTCTTGTGTATTTGACATAGACACAGCGAAACAACCGATACTACCTCTTTCTCGCCGCGCGCATACCTAGGGCGCCGTACAGCGGCACCCGCCAAAAAATACTTAGGATAGAAAAGGCTATTATACTACCCTAAATCAGGGCCATAAATCGAGGTGACCTTGAAAACTTGTTAGAAAATTAGGGCCATAACTCTTTTTACACCTCACTTTTTAAGGATTTGGGGTCCCTGATTTAGTGCATTTAATACTGATAGGTAGGTAATAGCGCAGTACATTTGAACGAAACAAAGTTAAAAGCATGAACTAAATATAAATTAATTTCTACTCACTATGAAATTCGCAAATAGGGAGAACGGTAAAAGTAATATAACCAAAATATAGGACAGAACCACTAAAACTTTTTCGACGCATAATTTTTCTGTAAAAAATAAAGCAATTTATTAAAAAAAATATATATATAAAAATAAACACGATCAAAATTAAATAGTCACTGAGACGTTAATAGACGACTGAGAGACTGACGGACGTGTCGTCGTAATATATCTACGAAAATAGTAAGGTACAGTACGATCAACGTAACTAGGCCGGACTGAAGTAGGCGACAAGTGGTTGCGCAGATGCACTTTTTGGAAGTAAATGGTGACAGGAAGCGGGGGGCGGGGGCGGTAACTAAACCAAGAGGATTAGAGATGCGATTACGCATTACATTGTCATAATTAGTATTACTAATTCATGTTTTTTTTGTGATTATTTTGGTAAAGAAATTGTTTTTCAAAGTTTCTTTATTATTTACTGTAACTGTTTTAAATTTAAAATTTTATGACCTCATTTAAATAGTGTTTTTATATTGTTGATTAATCGTTTTCGTAAGTAATTTTAGGGTCGCATCTCTATGACATGCGCGAAAGTGATAAAAACCTAACTTCAATCCGGTCAAGATACGTTGATCGTACTGTAGTTATAATAACTGAGGAGTGTGTGATCAATCACGAATAATTCCATTTGAAAGAAAAAAAAACATTTTTCTGATAGTGACCAAAGAGGACGGGAGCACAGTACCCACTTACCCTCCTTGCCGGTGACGCGTAACTTTTTTTTACGAATTTGTAAGCCTTAGTTATAAATGTCAATGTCACTTATAAATTAACATGGATTTTGGAGGTGTTGGGGGTTGCGCGGGAGTTAAAAGGGAAGAGTAACGTAAAATTTGTTTCTGACGTAGGAGGTCACAGTTCTAACCTAACCTAACCGAATTAATTTAGTGCAGTAGGTAGGTACTAACATATATTTTATTTTTATGTACTATTAGCTGACCCGCGCAACTTCGTCTGCGTAAATTTTCCCTTTTTTTTTTTACAACATTTTTCATTGCTGCTCCGCTCCTATTGGTCGTAGCGTGATGTTATAACCTATAGCCTTCCTCGATAAATGGGCTATCCAACAATAAAATATTTTTTCAATGCGGCCCAGTAGTTCCTGAGATTATCGCGTTCAAACAAACAAACAAACTCTTAGGGGGATGAAAAATAGATGTTGTCCGATTCTCAGACCTACCCAATATGCACACAAAATTTCATCAAAATCAGAAAAAGTTTCGGAGGAGTATGGCAACGAAAACTGTGACACGAGAATTTTATATATTAGACTAGCTGACCCGCGCAACTTCGTCTGCGTAAATTTTCCCTTTTTTCTTTTTCTTTCTTTTTTTTTTACAACATTTTTCATTGCTGCTCCGCTCCGATTGGTCGTAGCGTGATATTATAACCTATAGCCTTCCTCGATGAATGGGCTATCCAACAATAAAATATTTTTTCAGTGCAGCCCAGTAGTTCCTGAGATTATCGCATTCAAACAAACGAACAAACTCTTAGGGGTATGAAAAATAGATGTTGGCCGATTCTCATAGATACCGGATAAGCACAAAAAAAATCATTAAAATCGGTCAAGCCGTTTCGGAGGAGTATGGCAACGAAAACTGTGACAGGAGAATTTTATATATTAGATTTACATTACACACAACGCTATCTGATCCCAAACTAAGCAGAGCTTGGATACTATGGAAACCAGACAACTGATAAACATACTTATATATTTCTAAATACATACATATTATAGATAAATAACACCCAGACACAGAATAAACCATCGTGCTCATCACACAAAGTAAGTAATTCATTAGTAAGTCATTAACTTCGTCAACAGTTTGATTCGTTTGGTTTTGGACGTAAAAAATACTTATTTAAACTTTTTTTTAAAAAATACGCATCTCCGGCAAGAAAAAACTATTATGGGGCGTTCAGAAGAATCTTCAAAATCCTCCAGTGACCTTGGAATCTTTCTAACAATGCGGGCACGTTTCTAAAACCAAGCCCCTTCAAAAATCTATTTTGGATCAAAAGCCAAGAAATTAGTTTCTGAAACACTGCTGCTGTGTAATAAGCTTTTCATTTTTTTCTGTAAATTAGAATGGAAATATTGAGTTTTGATCAGATACTCCTCAATTATGGCCCCGTAAAGGCCGACAAAGACAAGTTCGAGCATGCTCGAATATAGTTCCGTTGGTCTGATAATAATTGTAGAATCTTTAGTACCTTTCTTATTTTCCATGTACTGGCCATATTCTGAGTTATTTGTTAACAATTTTTGTTCGGCATCTTTTGCAGGCTGCGTCGACACTGTCGCATTAGACATGTAATCGTGTGCTGTTAAGTCCTGAGGATTAATTTGTGGTTTTCTAGCCGCATCTGTATGATATTCCAAATTGTGAACAGTACTTTAAGTACCTATTAAGAAGTTATTCAGAAATAGTTTCGGTAAGTTATTCCAAAATTTATACTTAAATTATTATGGAGCTGACAATAAAAATATGAATAAATGTCAACAAAACTGCCAATGTCAGACTAGGACTTTTCTTTTTGCTTTCTGCAAATCTCTAATTCAACCGATTTTCTCATTTTATGCCAGTGTTGTTGAAAGTTATGTGAGAAGTGGAACATCGATTTTCACCCATCTGATATCGAGACGAGACATATTTTTTATAAAATTTTATTGATTTATAAACACGACTATGATAGCTTGCCAATCGAAAAGTGTTCATGGCTATATTTTTTTCTCGATTTTTTAACTTCAAGACATGGCAAAAATATATCCTTGCAGGCAAGCCTATACGATTACTTACGTCATTAAATTATCTTACCAATTACCGTTTCGGTACCAATTTTTATTGGTTATCAGATCGGTGTAGTTACCTATATTGAATTACGTGTACATATACACATAGTTTGCCAGGAAGCCATGTATATAAATAAGTTGGCAACCCACCAAAACATAATCTCTACGTTAAAAAATAAAATATTTTTTTTATAATAATTTCATAAACTAAATTTGTTCGGTTATCAAGAGTGAGGAATATGAAAAAGAAAAAGAAAAATAGCCATGAAAACTTTTCTATAGACAAGCTACCATAGGCGTAACTTTAAAGAGACAATAACTCACATAATTTCAAAAGAGTTTTTAATACCCGTTGTGAATGAGCTCGTCCAGGAACCGTCATTGAGGAATCTCAATCGGAAACGGAAATACAATAGATGTCTTTCGTTGGGAAGCAATGTTGTTCAATGTTTGTAGATATCTTAACTGAAACAACACAGTTTAGTAAAATACCTATACTCATACCAAATAAGATTAAAAAAAGAACTCTAGAGTGGGCTTGTACCTACTCTAATGCGGTAGTTGTTTTTTAAAGTCTGTGAAACCGTACCAAGTGCACAAAGTAAACCCAGACTCTGATCAATGATTTGTGGGTCACACAAAGTGTCTCGTTTGGGAATCGAATCCACAACCTCTGGCTTAGCAGTCAGGGTTCACTATTAACCTCTTGTCCATCAAAATCAGTCATTCTAAAGCCAATAAAAAACTGTCTTAAAGTATGGTGGTCACGGAAGTGTTATCACCTTACCTTGTATTATGAACATTTCTATGTAGTTGTAACTATCTCACATTCCGATTGCCGTGTCGAACACGGCAATTGCAATAAGAAATTGGACGGAAAATACCAAGACAGTACGTCACACATGTCCGAGACACAAGTAGCGCACGGTCTGCACGGTTTCGCCAAGTCCCTCTGTCCGTCCGTCCGCAGCTTAGCTCAGATACTGTTAGTGCTAGAAGGCTGAACTATAGCGAACAGAAAACCCACTTCTTAAGCCGTATTATTTGGATGGGGGAGTACGGAACCCTACATGCACTTGCACGGTTTTTTTTTCATTTCTAACATAATGGTAGAAAATTCAAATTATGGCATTACTTTTGCGCCACCCCATGTGATAATACAAACACTTAAGTTTTTCTTACCAGCATGACCTGTGGATTGTCCACTACTATCCTGGCGGCTTCTCGTAGATTTTCCGCTGCTTTTATTTCACCATTAGCTGCAATCAGTTTTGCTTGAGCAACTCGCGTAGCTTCTGCTTCTACAGCCATTGCAGCTTGTAATTCGACTGGTAGTTGTATGTTTTTGCTATAAAATTATGCTAACATCAGCTTTAGTATTGTGTTGTAAGTTGCTACATCATGAGCATACCCAAAGTCACTTTTCGTTAGTGATTTAACGTCATGATATACAATAATTGCATTTATTGTTTTTAAACTTTCGCAATTTTTATACATATTAGATATATTTCGGGACTTAATCGCGTGAATTATTTGTACGAACCTTTAAATAACTCGATCGAAACGTCTCGGGTAAATAAAAGGTTCGTACCTTTAAATAATTCACGCGATTAAGTCCCGAAATATATCTAATAATTGCATTTTTGAAAGATAGAAAAATTTGAAATCCAGACCCAGGAATCGAATCTGAGACTTCCATAAGCCAAACCGGGGCCGGAATCGAATCACCTGTATGTTATTAGACCTCAAATTTCTCTATCCTTTCACGCTAATTACGTTAACTGGAGCCGGAGGTTGCAGAGAAAGTCTATACATCTTAAATAAATTTAATTATAAATTACATTAAACTAAAACCTAAAACTAGTGATAAATGGTCGATGTATGTACCAAGAATGAATCGTTCTTTATTAAAATCTAAAACTACAACTATGGAAAGACGGTTGCGAAATCGAAGTGGCGAGATGTGGAAATCACGTAGCGCTGACTCGACGCCTCGTGCCGGTCCGCAACTGCACTGCTTCGATAAATGGTGTCAACGGTCCGCCTCTTACACCAAAGCGTAGATAAATGGTGTCGACGGTCCGTCTATAACACCGACGCGTAACACCTCCCCCCGAAGAACAGCAACTATTTGTCAAGCGGAGTGGCAAATATTGCTGCCAGACCACTGGTGTTCATCTTACTTCTTCTGGTCGGATGTTCCGTCTGGGTTCAATAAGTGTATAGTTGGCCCCTCTGCAGTATCGATGTCTGGATACGCCTCTGGCTTCAGCTTCCGAAGATCCGGATATTCGTTGAAGGTGCTTGGAAACCACCCGGGTGACTCGCGAACGCGGATATCGATTTGAGATATTCCTAATTATCGCGAACCGGCCCGCGAATATCCTACCGACTGCGCCAATTACGTTAACTGGAGCCGGAGGTTGCAGAGAAAGTCTATACATCTTAAATAAATTTAATTATAAATTACATTAAACTAAAACCTAAAACTAGTGATAAATGGTCGATGTATGTACCAAGAATGAATCGTTCTTTATTAAAATCTAAAACTACAACTATGGAAAGACGGTTGCGAAATCGAAGTGGCGAGATGTGGAAATCACGTAGCGCTGACTCGACGCCTCGTGCCGGTCCGCAACTGCACTGCTTCGATAAATGGTGTCAACGGTCCGCCTCTTACACCAAAGCGTAGATAAATGGTGTCGACGGTCCGTCTATAACACCGACGCGTAACACGCTCGCGAGTTGGGCCCTCGATACCTAACTTATATTTACACACACACATAAACAAGGTTATTTTTGGTATAGTGCAAAGCTCAGACACCCTAACCAGATATTTATCTCAAGAAATCATATATATAAAAAAAAAGAAAACTTGCAGAGTTACAAGCCATTCAAGTTCTTGGACTGTTAGAATGATTAATGAATTCAATATTGATTGATCAAATTAATTAATTGAAAAAAATTAATTCCAAAACCTATCCCATTGGATTGTGTCACTGATTCTGAGCAAACTACTTTCAGGTTTGCACTATACCAAGAATAACGTTGTATACGTTTAGTTTAATGTAAAGAAGCCACGAACGGTTAAATACGGTTATTAGTAAATTAAAAATCACCCTTACTTTGATATCAAATATTATATTCTGTACTTAAATGAAAAAAAATAATCGACGATCTAAGTATAAAAAGCTACCCGTACCGTAAATTGTATCTTAAGGAGAATGAATTCGACTTTGACAGATATGTCTCAGTGCTGGAGTTGGTAACGGCATAGGGCCGGTACCCCTAAAGCCGTGGGCCCAAGTCCCGCTTTAGACGATTTTTTAGTATCTAGACAATGATTTTGATATTTACATTTCAACTCTCTCCATGCTTATGCCCCAGTGTGAACTTATTCTATCAATCTCAGCCGTTGTTTTAGCACTCATAGACTGACGACTTGCCAGCGCTTCTGCTAAAGTGTACTGACCAAGAACATTTCTTAAAATAGCAAGCGCTAGTAATTCCGTCGAATATCTGCAATTAAGAAAAATCTTATATTCTCTGTAACTTCTGTAAGTAATGACTTCCTAACGGCTATCGGTTACGGCCGTCATTCTCATCAGAGACTAACAAACTCGGAGATATTATAGTGCACAAGTGCGGTGACACAAGTGCACTCTCTATTCCCTCACTCTCGTATTCCGATGGGACGGATATCCGACATGACCGGAGAGAGATTGGTTGTAGGAGCGACGGCTTAAAGTGCTCTCCAAGGCGCGGAGGGGTGTGATGTATTTCGAAATCGGTTACCCAGCTATGGACCGACAGTGGTAACGTTCTTAACCTCGCAGACATCTCAATCTACTCGGTCCCACTGCAAGTGTATCTTCAACAGTACTTGAGGTAAATGTCTTGTTTGTGTGATCCAAGAGCGTCATCCATGTCCATTTGTTCGGCACGCTTTACATTACTCCAAATGGTTTTGACGGATTTCACCAAGCGAGATACCGTTGGATTAATCTCAATTGTGTGCGTGTGGTCTTATAAATTTTAGTTAATAATTTTAGGCAGTCGGGTTTTCTGCTTAATGATATTTTTGAAAATAAGTACGTTACGAATACACTTTTTTTTTGGCAAATTTACGAATATACACATTACAATGGTAAATAGAGACTGCATTTAAGCAATGGTTGCCATTGCCTGCGGCATTGAAGTTGTAACTAGATATTAATAGTTCACCTGTGATATTGGATCGTTACGAAGCAATCGATTGGTTTCAATATATGGAAGTAGCCGACCGCATCAACAGTAACGGTTACCGAGTCTTTTGTAAGAATCTGAAATACAGAGTAAAGAGCATTGACTCCGATTTTGAAACTTTAGTCGTTACATAGATCATAATCAATATTTTTTATAGAATGTATAAATCAAGAGCTATAACAAAATTTTGGGTTTGAAACATGAGGCTTCTAAGAGGAGGTTCTAGCCTTACTTGTTGCGGTGGCAGATGGAATGATTGAGTTCTAAGATCAAATATAGTGACTTCATCTGTGAAGGGTATTATCCATATTATTCCTGGACCTGCAGGTGAATCTGCTCTCACTTTTCCAAAGCGTAGCACAATCGCTCTTTTGTATTGTTTTATGACCTGAAATCAGATCACATAGGTTAAAAACCTTTAATTTAATCCTCACCTTTAAACCAAAGCCAACATGTGTCAGCGTTTGGTCACTTTAATCAAAACCAACAGGCTCTATAATCTATACTAATATTATAAAGCTAAAGAGTTTGTTTGTTTGTTTGAACGCGGTGATCTCAGGAACTATTGATCCGAATTGAAAAATTCTTTCACTGTTGGATAGCCCATTTATCGAGGAAGGCTATAGGCTATTATGGCATCACACATAGGACACATAGGCACACGTTACGACCAATAGGAGCGGAGCAGCAATGAGAAATGTTGCAAAAACGGGGAAAATTTACGTAGACGAAGTTGCGCGGGACAGCTAGTAATTTATATGGGTAGGTACTCTCATCACGTTCTGGCCATTTATGGAAAATTCTGGTCGATCCGTTGCAATATAAAAGGCAACGAATAACTATCACATTATTGTGAGTTGGTATATTGAACTTAGGAAGATTAGAAATAAAGATGTGTAAATGAACTAACCCGAAAACAAAATAGTAGCAACAAAGGAAATAGGATTATGAGCAATAAAGAAAGTAGCCAAAACACTTTTTCTTTTTTGCTTTGTGGTTTCAGTGCTGGAATAAAAAGAAAATAATTAGGTATTATAAGCGTTGGTACTGGCTTAAGAATAGTGCTCTTCGCGTAGGTGTCGTCAAGGCGACTTCACACCAGAGGACGGGCAATATCATCCTCTGTGTACTTTAAAGCCTTACTACGATCGCCAATCCGCTTGCCAAGCGTGGCGATTATGGCAACTACCTTCAGGATCTAAATAAGTAGGTTCTACTGGGGAGACCCGTGTCCAGCGGTAGGACATCATAAGGGTTGATGCACGAGTACCTATATTATGCGTTAGTAAGGTAAGTTGATATTAATTGAAAAAGTTGAAAATACATAGTGGATATACATGTTACGTCGATGGATGGTCGTGCATCTGGTATTACTTCCATTGTGATTTGTTATAAATAACTGAAGTACTTATTTTATTTCAAAATTGTATGAATTACTGACATGTAAACAATGGTGACGTATGGTTGAAGGACAGTGATGTAAGTCACATGTCACTTGTTGAAACTAGTTGAAACTGTAAAACTTCATGTATACATTATAAACTCATTCGTTTTATTAAGTGTATAGTAGGTTTATGTGAATATCCTAGTCAATTTTTAGAAATAAAAGCGCTAAATACGCAAAACTTGAGGTAAACCTGGATTTTTAGTAACTTATTCCAAATAAGTTACTAAAAATCCAGGTTTACCTTAGGTGCCCTTAGGTGGGAGTGTGGAATTATAGTTGCAAGCAAAAAACTAAACTTTTTGGAACGAAGTTCCTTATCGCGCGTTGTGAAAGGGGGCTAGACGGAAAAAAATCATACGAAAAGTTGTAACGACACTTTTTACTATAGTAAGCTATTGTAAGCCGTGCGGCGTGCGCATGTTTCTCTGTCTGTCTCTCTCTCTCTCTCTCTTATATTTTCGTTTGCGTCTTTCTATTTCGCATTGAACAGTGTGGTATTGCGACGATTGTAAAAAAAAAAGATAAGAACTTCGTTCCATCCGGGTGTCCCTTGACACCTCTCAAGTTTTTTTTTAGACTTTTTTCAGTTTTTGCTGTTCTAAAGCTGTTGGTTTTTGATATCAAATATATGTTTGTGTGTGTATGTTTTAAAAGTATATTAAATTTGAGACAATTTAATATAATTTTATAATATACTTTTAAGCTCCGCATGTCTTATAACTTTTGAAATATCTTGAAAATGTTTTTTTCCACACTTCCTAAAGGGTCCAGATAACTGTGTGTGACGTTTTTTTTTGACGTGTCTTTAGGACACTATTTCGGCTTCCCTTTAAATTGTAGTTACCTGTAGACAAACACATATACCTACCAAAATAAAATATCAAAATTATAACGCAATAATTATACACACCTTCACAATAATAATATAATAATAATGATTCTTTATTTATCATAATAAACATTGTAGTACAATTTAATTACAACATATACAATTAAATAATTCTATCTATGTTGGACGGTAACTCGCTCTGTCCTGCCTTGTAGTTCTGTTGATATGAGAGTTCTGTGTTTGTTTCTCTGTCCTTCTCGCTACATGAAATCACGTTTTATGATTTTGATTTGCGATTATTAGACCATTGTATGTCGGTCTTAACGCGGCTTATTGGAGTACATTTTATACGATTAAAAGGCAACCTTCATTAAACATCGTGAATGTTTGGGTATAGGACAAATGTTTTACCTAGCAAATCCATGCTAATACTAGAAAGCTGAAAAGTTTGTTTGCCTTTAACGCAATAATCTCAGAAAAATATAGGCCATTTAACATCACTCTACTACTAATAGAAGCAGAGCACCAATGAAAAATGTTGCAAAAACGGGGTAAAATAAGGCAGACGTAGTTGCGCGGGTCAGCTAGGTGATGATGATTTAGCAATAATAAATGGTTGTCTGTAAAGTTGGTTCACGGACGATAATTTTACGTGATAACATCATAATAAAACATTGATGACATTGCTCCTGAGTCTGGATTCAAATTTTTCTATCTTTCAAAAATGCAATTATTGTATTTGGTTAAATATGTTTATATATTTTAACATCTTTTGAAAAATTCCTAAGTTTTAACCTTTAATGCGAAATAACTTTTTTATTTGTGGGTGTAATAATAATAATAATAATATCATGGACAACTCACACAACGCTATCTGATCCCAAACTAAGCAGAGCTTGTACTATGGAAACCAGGCAACTGATAAACATACTTATATATTTCTAAATACATACATATTTATAGATAAATAACATCCAGACACAGAATAAAGCATTGTGCTCATCACACAAAGTTTTATCCTGGGTGGGGATCGAACCCACGACCTCTTGCGTAGCAGTCGGATACACTCCCACTGCGCCACAGAGGCAGTCAAGTAATGATACAAAATAAATGTTGTTGTATTCTCCAATGTCTTTCAAGCAACTATCAACTATTTTCTCGATCAAAAAACGTACAATAGATGTAAATTAGAGGCATTTTAAATATATTCTTGTTGACGGAGTTATAAACCTGTCATATTTCAATATCTCTGATCAAGTAGGTACTTAGTTTTTGAGATTTGTCTCTGATGCGATAAGATATACACCCCAATAATGTTTTAAGAAAAAGGTGTAGAAAGGTTACAAGCTCTTAGAAAGCGGCACCTTAAAATCTATACAATTCATTTAGTTTTTATATGTCAGAATCGCATAGACGGCTTTAACAAGCAGCGGATTAAATTTTTCTCTTTTTCGCTCGTGTTAATTAAATAATGCTTCCTACTTTTACGACATTTTTTTTCGACTATTTATATAAATGTTAACTAATGAGTGCATTAGTTTACCGTTTTAAAAGATTTAATGTTGTTTAAATAACCTTTTTTTTACTTAAAACATCATTGAGTGAATGGTGAATACAGATTGAAATTAATTTACTTTGCTTATAAAGACTAAGAAAAACAACAAAAATTATTATAACAATTTAATTATAGGTACTATTTGACTAGAAGTTATTTGTTTGTCATTTACACACGGTCAATTGGATGCTGTGACTGATGTGATGGGCCAGGCCCTGTTATAAACGTTTTTAAGAAATCTAGAGGGAACGGGAAGATAATTGTTGAGTTCTTTTCTGCTGAGATTGTGTTTAGTGATTGGAGATACCGCAGCTGAAACAAAAGGTTTATTTGTAGATACTTATTCTAGGTTTTACATTAGATATTTTAACATTTTAAGAACGTAAGATAAAAGCTGATTATTTTAAAAAAGGAGAATCAAAGTTTCAAAAAACCCCTTTGATATTATAAAACCGTATCTATATCCTTATATCGGCAATTGTAAACACGTTAGAAAGTTTTTGATTCATGTCATAGAAATAATAAATCAACAGATTAAAGGGGAATATAAAAATATCGTGTAAAAGAAAGTTGGGGCTAAATTCAAGAATTGTTATGTATCTATGAGTGCAAATATCAAATTTTATGAAATTCTGAGTACCCTAAAAGTTCTATTATTATTTTTGAATTCATGTATCAACTAAAAAGTTTTATGCAAAAATAATGCAATCGGATTTTTTACCAACAAACCGTATGTTATATGGTACAAAATATAGGTAGGCATGCCACACGTCGTTCATTTCTGTAAGACAAATCGCATACTTCACTATGGTAGAAGCCATACTCATCCCACATACCTATTGCCCGCTGGTGATATTTCACCACATCTTTCTTGGAGCCAATTCACGTATTTAATTATTTGTAGTGTAGTTGCAGTGCAGTTACAGTTAAGTTTCGCTTAAAACGGCCATTTTCGTATTCTTGTAACCTCCTCCTCGTAAAGTACCATTTTCTTTGATTTGCTACTTACACTTATAGATAGGCAATTTAATAAAAAATGTTATGCTAGAAACTTTTTTTTTCAAACTACCAAATTTTTTTTTATAAAGATTTTTTTCCTAAAACTGAGCGCATTCGCTACGGTGCGGCGAGAGGGAACGAATGCCCAAGGTTATTTGGTCAGGGTATGGCTTAAACTGCAACTGCACGGAAATGAAGCGGCGGTAGCCTAATGGCTAAGGCATCGGTCTCGCAATCGTGAGGTCGCAATCGAGGGTTCGAATCCTACCCATTATACTACCGACGTGAACCCACTCCTAACACAAGCCTTTGAGCTTAGCTGGAGGGGTTAACAAGATTGCTAGTAATGTGGGACTCAATCCCACATTGCTAGTTATATTTTCAAAAAAAAAAAAAAATTAAGAAAAAAAAAAAACTGCTTTGTTTTGAATACGTAAATTGGCTTCCTGTTGCACGTTGTTTATCGACGAGTATAATGATATCTATGAATGCAGGCTTTAGATTTTTTTACCTGAAGTGCCATAGGATTATCAACCATAACTAGCGATGCTTCTTTCAAGGCTTTAGATGCTTTGATCTCTCCCTCTGCGGCAATGATCTTGGCTCGAGCTTCACGATCAGCCTCTGCTTCTGCAGCCATTGCCCTTTGCAACTGAACTGGCAGTCTTACGTCTTTTCTGAAAATATATATTATAGCAAATTGTTCAAAGCACTGCCATTTTTTCAAGAATAAAAAAATCTTTACAAACTTAAACTAAACTAACAGATAAAAGAGCACTTCTAATAAGGGTATTATAAAAATAAATACCGATGTTTTGCTTAGGACCTTTTACAAACCTATACTCTCGACTAAAAACGGAAAGTAAAAATTAATAACTAAGTTTTGAAGTGCTACACAAGAAATCCAACGATGACACCGAAATGGATAAATTATCGACACAGAAATTGATAATCCAGCTACTGTTGATATTAGCAGTAGATGGATTTACATAACCTTGTAGCGTTTTGTAAATTTAACAAGTACAACGCATTACATGCTCACATTTCAACCCTCTCCACTTCGACACCCCAGGGTTCTGTGGCTTCGTCTAAACTTGATTGCATCAAACGGCTGATGGCCTCTCGATCCGACAGCAATTGCGCCAGGTCCCGCATGCCTAGCACATTGCGAAGCGTCGTCGCTGCTAGGAGCCGTGTTGATGCACTGAAATTAATAACAAAAAGTCCTATTAACCTTATGTTCAAAGTTCAAAAGGAACTAAAATATGTTACAATGGTCTCTTAACAGATGTCGGTTACGGTGGCTAATCTTATCAGGGACTAGCCAACTACGCAGAAGATACTTATTAGGTACTAGATGTCCCGCGCAACTTCGTCTGCTTAAATTTCCCCGTTTTTGCAACACTTCTCATTGCTGCTCCGCTCCTATTGGTCGTAGCGTGATGTTATATAACCTAGCCTTCCTTGATAAATGGGCTATCCAACAGTGAAAGATTTTTTTAATTCGGATCAGTAGTTCCTGAGATTACCGCGTTCAAACAAACTCTTCAGCTTTATAATATTAGTATAGAAGTATAGATAATGCACCAGTGTATAAGTAGACACAAGTGCACTCTCTGTTCTCTCACTAAACGAAATCCAAAACGATTACGATCCGGTTTAGGATGTTCTCCGATGCACAGAGAGATCTGACATTTTTTGAAAACAGTCACTCACCAGTGTACTGATAGTGGTAACGGTACTTAACCTCGCTTATTTGCTCGGTCGCCAATGAGTTTAAGAAACTTTAGAGAAGGGCACAGTTGAACTTTGAAAGAAAACAATGCATAGCAGTAAAATTTACCTCGAAATAACAGCGATTGAAGTCGCTAGACTTGCTTATACTAATTCAAATCTCTCTAAATCACATACTTACGTTGGAAATAAGATAAAACGAATATTATTGGGACTTAATCGCGTGAAATATTTAAAAGTACCTACGAACATTTTATTTACCCGACGTTTCTTCGGGTAAATTAAGTCTCGATAATATGTGTAAACATCGCGAAAGTTTTAAAACAAGTATTTGGATATTACCTGTAGTCAGCGACTCTGACAACAGCATTCAATGGTTCTTTGATCCGATAGTAGACGACTGCGTCTACCGCTACAGTGACCGAGTCTCGTGTTAAAACCTGAAATGGAAACCGTTTTTTAACTATCTAATGTTTATCCAATAAAATTATTTTACAAATAATATTATAATAATCCCAATAATTTACACAAATCATCTGACTCCAAATTAAGCAGAGCTTGTACTATGGCAACCAGACAACTGATATACTTATATATTTCTAAATACATAAATATTATAGATAAACTAGCTGACCCTCGCAACTTCGACTGCGTCAAATTAACCCGTTTTTGCAAAATAGGGGTAAATAAAAAAATAGGGGTTAATCGTAGAAGGATGAAAATTCTTTTATTATATAAAAATACCTAAAAAAAAAAAATAGAGGTGGACTACCCTTAACATTTAGGGGGATGAAAAATAGATGTTGTCCGATTCTCAGACCTACTCAATATGCACACAAAATTTTATGAAAATCGGTCGAGCCGTTTTGGAGGAGTTAAATTACAAACACCGTGACACGAGAATTTTATAATATTAGAAGATTACACCCAGACACAGAATAAACCATCGTGCTTATCACACAAAGTTTTATCCTGGGTGGGAATCGAACCCACGACCTCTAGCGAAGCAGTCGGACACACTCCCACCGCGCCACAGAGGCAGTCGATGTGTTACTGATGTGTCTTAAACTTATATATATAGAAACCAGATAACATGTTGTTTAATTGCAGTAATAATATATTTAACTGAAGATTAGAGATAAATATTTTTGTGATGTTAAATGATCATCATTTGTATGTCTACGCCATGCTATCGATGTAATTAAAATACCTAAATAATTTTAAGTATTCTTATAATAGAACAAATATTTAAAAAAATGAAAATTATTCTTGTAAATCTCTAAAGCGAAACAAGTCAAACAACAAACGTTAAATACTAAACATGAAAAGATAAAATAAACGAGACAGAAGGACTAGATCATGTTAAATAATAGCTATTTATATTCTTGTGTACGTCTTTCGGACATTTCTTTTGCAATTCTTTGATAAATCCGAACGAGTCTCACCGTTTACCTGTTTAATATGTGAATAAATCACGACTCCTTCACCTTATTAATTATGCTCTTAATAACATAACAATAACTTATACAAAAGTAGTAGATAGTAATTGAAACGATCGTCTTCACAAAGACGGCGCGACTGTATGTAATTGTAACTGTTAGGTAGCTGTAGGATGGCATTTGCCAAGTTCAAATGGCGTGGGAAGCTTGAGCCGTTCACCTACCGACGTCACGACGCGACATTGATTAATTTTATCAAAACAACGGTCCAGAAAGAAGGAACGGTTTGTTTTACATGTGAAATTGTGAGACTTTAAGCAAGCTTTCTGTTCATAAATTCACTTGCTGTATTTTACGGAACTGCTATTCAATGTTTATGATGTTTATTCGTAACAGGATTTAAGACCCTCTCGCTCCACTCCACATTCTAAGTAAAACAGAAGAGAACAAATAGTAACAAAAGCTAAAATAACGATATCTATGTATACCTAGTATCTATGTATTTGTTACCGTTATTGAATGTGATAATTAGACTTGATTTAAGGAATTAGAATCGAGTTCACGCCTTAACACAGTTCATCTGATAATTCGACTAACAGATATAATTGGTTCACCAATGCTTAATGATGATTCACTGCGCGCTGTGCAATCTCCAGAGCAAGGCCAGCGGAAGATTAATCTTATGAAATTTGTATAAATATCTGTATTTAACAAATGTTATGGAAACATAAATTTAACTTGATTTGATGAGTCATTTAAGGTGACAGTAAGTTATATCTAAGTGATTAGTTATAGTAAGCCTACTATAGGTAAATCAGAGGTAATGTTTCAAGAGGAAAAAAAAAAAATAAGTGTGAAGTTTGCCAATCAACTGTGCAATACCAGACGGTTTCTGAAGGCTTCTGAATATTTAAACGATTCTTTAAAACATTTTCATATCAAAAGTACCTTTGTTCACTAATTTGTTTATCACACTTAACGGGCAAGGTCTTTCTTATTATTTGAGTTTCGTTTATATTATAGTTAGTTTATGTAAAAATGGCGTTTGCAGAACTGTACTATGTTGGTGACGAAGGTGATGATAGTTGATATATTACCCACAACCCTGAGCAGATCGTAGAGTAAAGTAGTAACACAAACCATTGAGCTTAGCTGGAGGGGTTAACAGGATTGCTAGTAATGTGGAAACCGCAATCCCACATTGCTAGTTATCTTTTAAAAAAAGTATTATAGCTTAAATCTTAATAATCAATACTGGTTTACTCGTAATATCAATGCAATTGTAGTAGTAAAATGGGTTTTTCTGTGATGTGCAGCATGTCTATTTATTTATTACTTCATTATGTCAACTGAAGTGCAGCGAATAATATACATCAGGTAATCATGATTCGTGGTTAAAACAAAAACCGACTGATTGGATGCTTTGGTTCAAGGTGATTTTAGTGTCTAATCGTCTATTTCTCTTATAAATCAATAACAGACAAAATCTTTCGGCGTGCGGGTTCACTGAACCAACCATTGTTATTATTAAACAGCAGCCATTTTTACTGCCGGCAGATGGTTTGAATTGTAGTTAAATATTTTTAGTAATCTGCGATTGATCTGATCTAGAGAAATAGATAATCTTTTTAGTCACCCAGATTTTTTGTGTGAAATTAATACATTTCACAAATTTAATCTATAAACCACTATTAATTCAACCAGTAAGCGTATTCAGGTCAAATGCCAGCGCCTGTACGTCGAGTAATAGACAGGTTAAAATAAACTGTCTTGCACCGTTTATGATATTTACCATAATATTCGTATACAAGCTTTTGGTATGACGCCGCTTGTTTTTCTGCTTTTGCTCTGGCTCTGATTACAGAAGCTCTTTATGGTCACAACATCCTAGCGGATGATTTTTGCGGTGGCATTAGTCATCTTAAATTTCGCATTGCTTTCTGTGGCTCAGCAGACTGACTGCTGAACGATATCTCCTTCCACATTAGTTGCAGGTGAAACGGAAATCTGTGACAGCAGCAACGGTGTTGACATGGAGTCTTTGTTTGCTTGATTTCTTTAAGCCAGGCCTCATCATGCCTTGCCATCCCATCAGAGATATCGTTTCATTCGACATTCAGATTTTGTGTTAGCGAGTAGATATCACCAATGGATTGGTAGTCACTGGAACTGCTCTTTCTGCAACTTTGATATGTGTCGTATTGCCAACGGCTAACAATGAAACGGATACAATGAAGCGATCATTCCAGGTGTTTGGACCCCTTATCACACTCCTATTGACCATGTTGGCATTGAGAAAAAGTTGGTTAACGAAGATAAAACTTCTTTATTTGCTAAACATTATTAAAGATTGGTGTGAACAAAGTGATTGCTGCAGACATTTCTTCTTGATTTGTTTTTTTTTTAAATGTGTCATAAAACCCGTATGGATATACGGTATACAGCTCTGGGGATCAGCGAGTTATTCAAATGTAGAAATCCTCCAGCGCTACCAGAATGAAGTACTGAAGATCTAGAGCGTGCATTGCTCTAGATCTTCAGTACTTCATTCTGGTAGCGCTGGAGAATTTCTCGGTTTTCATGGTTCACACGTAATACAGAAGTACACGAGTTTCTGGAAATCCTTACAGTCAAGAAAGAAATAGAAAGGTCTTCTATGGCCTATAAATAATGACATGAACGACACAGATATCATCTGACCATAAAACTCACGACTGTATATTCGTATATTTCGGCTAAAAAGAACTCGGCTAGCCTTCAAGTAACAATATAAGTTAAAAAAAATTGAGATGACACATCAGAAGATGCGCACTCTCTAACCGTTTATAGCGTTATATCAAATCTGATTAAATCTATGCGGCTAATTGCAGATGAACAAAGATAAAAAAAATAAAAATATATATACTGGGTGGCGCAAAAGTAGTGGCACTAAAGAAAATACTTTTTTTTTTTTTATATGACATTTTCTGTCATTCTGTTGTTGAAAATTGTGTAGTGAACAAATGTAAAATACACTGAAAATAAACATGGACCGTTTTACTCCCCAAGAACGTGGAATAATTGTGTCAATGTTCTTACGGAATAATTCATCAGTGATAAGAACACAACGTGAATTTCGTCGACGATTTCCCCACCGTCCGGCACCGATTGGTCGCACAATTCGACGCTTTGCCACACGCCTTTAAGCAACTGGCTCAACATTGGATAGACCTAAGTCTGGGAGACCAAGAACAGGCCGTTCAGCTGAAAATATCGATGCTGTGCGCGAAGATGTGGAAGAGTGTCCAGAAACATCAACGAGGCGACGTGCCACGCAATTGGGCATTTCCAGACGGACCCTGCAGCGTATTTTGGTGAAAGACTTAAAGATGTTCCCGTATAAAACTCAAATGACTCATCAGCTGCTGCCTGCTGACCACCGAGCTCGTCTAGATTACTGCCAGCGCGTCATAAACCTCAACCTTGAAGAGGATGATTTTCCTTCAAAATTGGTTATGAGTGACGAAGCGCATTTCCATCTCTCAGGGCATGTCAATAAGCAGAATACTCGGTTCTGGGACACTGATAATCCGCGCATTATTCAAGAAACACCTCTACACCCACTAAAAGTTACTGTATGGTGTGGCATCTGTGTTGACAGAGTGATCGGACCCTATTTTTTCGAAGACGCTGGAGGCAATGCGATAACTGTCACTGGAGAACGCTACAGAACCATGTTACGTGAGTTTTTGATACCCAGTTTGGACGAATTGGGGCTGGTGAACAAGCCACAGACTCTCGCAGCTCTAAAAGAAAACATTCGTCAAGAAATAACGAACATATCGCAGGAAGTGTTACGGCAAGTTATGCAAAATGTCATAAATAGGGCTCAAATGTGTATCAACTCTGGAGGTCACCATTTAAAAGACATCATCTTTAAATCCTAATGGTACGAAATTTAATGGCACAAATATACATTTAAAAAAATCTAAATGTAGTTTTCTAATTTAGAAAAAATGTTATAGCTGAACCAAATAGGGTCTTTACTTTTGCGCCACTCAGTATTACTAGCTGTCCCACACAACTTCGTATGCGTACATTTTGCCTGTTTTTGCAACATTTTTCATTACTGCTTCGCTCCTATTGGTCGTAGCGTGATGTTATATTGCCTATACCCTTTCTAGATAAATGGGCTACCCAACAAAAAAAGATTTTTATAATTCGGACCAGTAGTTCCTGAGATTGCCGCGTTCAAACAAACAAACTCTTCAGCTTTATAATATTAGTATAGATATGCGTCACTAGGTCAAACCTATACGAAGAAACTTCGATGATCAATTACTGGGAATCCTGTTAGTGCCGAGTGAGAATCCCCTGCATCGACCGGTGAGAGATATAATGTACAAGCAAGAGGCGTGTAAATAAACTTTAGTTATGAAAATTTACACATGGAAGACAGTTTACTAGATAATACTAACAATGTTGTTTATTTCACAACATCATTGAATTATGTTCCAAGATCCCTGGCGTGCCAGACATAACAGACAGTGTCTAGGGGGATATTTCGCCCTTTCAATTTGTCTGGCTGAGCAAATATATGTTACATAGTATCCTTTAAGTAACAAATAAAAGAAAGCATTAGAATATAAGCTAAGTATTTTATAATACCTTTACGATCATATAACGGCTGAATCTTTTTGGAGTCTGGGTGAAGGTTTGGCTTACGCAATTTGTCTGGCTGAGCAAATATATGTTCCATATAATCTCCTTAGTAACATATATAAGAATCAAGCATCAGAAATTAAGATAAGTTGTCACCTTATATCGGCCATTTTAAAGTGTCTGGCGGAAGTTATGTTCGACGGGAAGTGTCTGGCAATGCTGAGTAATATTTTTTTATAGTAAATCAATTGGGTAGTTGACTACAATAAAAGTAAATTGTTTTATACTAATCAGGTAATAGTAGATCTTTAAATGCACTGAAAATAACTGTTCTTTAACATTTTAACATGTATTTGAATTTAAAAGCATGAAAATGAATACTAAAAATAATGATTTGGCGATAAGAACTTATGACGTCATAGGTTCCTATTCCATACACATTTCTGCAGAGCTTGTCGTTTTGAGGTTTTATAAAAGAGACTGATTTGACTTGACAGTCAACTTCCCTATTGTCAGAAAATAAGATAACTTAGTCCGATTTCTTCTTACCTTCCTCCCCTGGTAGCTGAGAATTCAGCCGTCGATACAACTTAGCTGGTATGCTAGCATTGAGTGAACAACATATAAACACTACCCGAAGCCCTAAATTTTATCTGTTAGAAAATAAAATAGGTCTGGCACGCCAGGGATCTTAGAACATTATGACAGCGACTGAAATAAACCGGGACATATGTTAGGTACTCTTTATTGCTGAATTTATTATGTTTTAATAACTTCCGTTTGACATATTTAATACGAGTAATATGCAGGGCCGGATTTAGAAGTGTGGAAGCCCTGGGGCAACGAAAGAACGGAGGCCCCTAATTATTTTCCAAATAAAAAATCAAAATTGTTTATTGCGAATACTGGTTAAACAAATCTTCTAACCAGCTCTTATATTCTAAAATAAAATACCAAACATCTGCAAACAGATGATAACGAAGACGGACACTTCAAACTTGCAAACGTTTTTGTTAGTATTATCGTTATTTGTCACACTGTGATCCATTTTTCTAAATGTTCTTTTTCTGGTATGACAATATAGTTGAGATAAATTCTACATAAAATATAATCGTATGCTTCAATTGCACTGGTGCAAGCGCTTACTTTTTCGTTTGTTTACTAAATTGTACATTAATAAACCCTTTATATTTCGATTTTCTTTTGTCAAAATTAATACGTGTTTATTGATTTAAAATTTAAGATATCTATACTAATATTATAAAGCGGAAGAGTTTGTTTGTTTGTTTGTTTGTTTAAACGCGCTAATCTTAGGATCTACTGGTCCGATTTGAAAAAAATTTTCTTTGTTGGATAGCCCATTTATCGAGGAAGTCTATAGGCTATATAACATCGCGCTACGACTAATAGGAGCGGAGAAGCGACGAGAAATGTTTCAATAACGGGGAAAAATTACGCATACGAAGTTGCGCGGTACAGCTAGTATAACATATATGTCCAGTCTTAATCACGTGAATTATTTACAGGTACAGCCCTATATTTATCAGACGTCTGTCGACCCGTGATCACGATCGTTCAGTCGTCGAATCAGGACTATCTTACTAGACCTCAAATTTTTCTATCTACCAGCAGAAAGAATAAGTCCCGATAGATGATTCGATTCTTGCCCCGGTTTGGCATACGGAAGTATCAAGTTAAATACATGGATTACTTCAAATATTTCCCTCTTTTAGAAATGCAATTATTGTATTAATAAAGTAATTGGCAAGATATGCCTATAAAATTACTATTAAATCTTTATTTTTTTATATTGTCTAGATCAATAAGTCTATTTTATGTAAGCAGATTAGCTCAATTTAAGTAATAGCTTGTTAAATCCTGTAAGGCGTCAAATCACATATGTCCAGTGTTTGGAGCTTTGGCTTTATATAAATTTGGATAACAAAAGAGTGCAATAGTTTAGTTTGTTTTGAATAATCTGCTATCACATAGTTAATTATGCCTTGTCAAGTACTGTAGTCAGACTTTTATTTTTCTGGGATCGAACGTTATTTGTAGAAAATTGTAGTCAAAAATTGGAAGTATTAATTTTTGCTTGCAATACTTTCAATTTTAATTAAAACATATTTGATATTGTTATATAAGGATTTAAACTTAGATTGTGTAGTTCTCGATTATATTGTGTAAAACTAAAGTCATACAACATCAAAACCGAAACTTAAAAACATTTAAATACAATTATCGCAGCACACATATATTACACATAGCCAGTTTGATAAAGGTAAAATAAGCATTGCCATCTTTTACAAAATACATACAACTTATATAACGACAACAACGTCCTTATTCTAGCTTCACATATTCAGTTGCCCAGTTTGCTCTGCCCTAAATCCGGCCCTGGTAATATGTTGTAAAGGAGGACGCATATTTTCCGCACACTGTTGCCCCTTAATTTTCCATAGTAACAAGTGTTTTTTTTGTTTTTAGCAATGTGGAATTTTAGGTCCCACATTAAAGATGCAACCCTGTTAACCCAATGGCTTGTGTTATGAGTGGGTTCACGTCGGTAGTATAATGGGTAGGATTCGAACCTACGACATAACGATTGCGAGACCGATGCCTTAGCCAATAGGCTACCGCCATTTCTCATTATTTTAACAAATTATAATAACAAATTGATTTAACAAATTTAATTTAAGCAGAGTTGTGATGATCTTGAAATCCCGACTTAAGAACCATATACACGGTTTCAAAATCCGCCGCTTAAAACAAGTGACAAAAGTTTTAAACTAAAAATTGTAAGGCTTGTATACATCTACAAACCTGCATGGTTAATATCAGTAATAGGTACTCTCCGCGTGGTGGCCTCGTATTTTTTTTCAGAAATGTGGCCTGTGTCCGAACGGGAACGATATAAGCAAGATAAGGTATCAAAATTATTTTCTCTACTTTTGATAACGTCTTATAAATCGATGACCGGGTGCACGCACGAAAAAGTGTCACAGTCCGCTACGTTCCGCCTACTGATAGGCTAAAGTATTGTGGCCGTCGGGCGCATGCGCGTGTTTTCTTATGACGTTACCACGTAAAATTATCGACCGAAACCGACTTTACAGGCAACCATTTTTTTTTAGAAGAGACTTGTATTTCGTTCGAATACAACAAATGCGTAAGTGATTCGTCTATCTGCACTGACTGCGCGATAAAGCCATCCCACGGTGGGACTTAAAATGATTGTATACAACGTTAGTGATCTAATATAAATAAGAACATTACAAGATAGAATGAACGCGGACGAAAACTATTCAAAAGTAAATAACACTGTCATTCTAACTCTCCTATACCATCAATACACTTCAAACACAGACCATATTTTTAGCATTTGTATAACATTTCTCCGCGTGATTAACGTAAATAATTGTACCACGTGGCTACCTTAAACTAACTCTGGTGTGGCATTGGTATTGAATACCGTTAACCCAGTTGTTTCTGCCGTAATTCAGTTGGCTAACGATTAATTGATGTGGCTGTAAACTATCAATCAAAGTTTTACGACATGTAAAACAATCGTTTCTTGTAAACCAATTGTCTGGATATCGGCCTAGTAATATGTATTTGTAGACAAGGGCGAATAACAGCATGGCTTTACTTGAATTTGGATGACTGACCTTTTATTGGAATCTGCTGGAATAATTTATTTTATTTATTCTCTTTCAGGAAAGCTTACAGTCTAATAAAATTTTTGTATTTATACAATTACTTGAATAACATATTGCTAATAACAAGCTTTCACAGATGCATTTTAAAGATTACACAATTCAACATAAAAACAGATCACAGAAATAACAACTTAATAATAAAAAAATAAATAAAATATATACACAGGAAAAAAAAAAGAATACAGAAAACAAATGGGAATACAGAAAATCTAAAAGAAAACCCTACCTACCCTACCGCTACCATATTTACAGTATATAACACCACAGCCAGGGTCGCTACTCACTATCAAAAAAGAGTTTAGCCAAGAGATTTCCCGCAACTCCCGCGCTAGTACAGAATAGGGAGAATAATTTACTGGGTAATTGGTTAAATTCCCTCATACCTCATACGATGAAAGAAGGCATTGCGAAATATGTTCAAATCATGTCGTGCTATTTTCCGATCTGGGTCCTTATTCACTATTTTTTTTTTCGTTTCCGCGTCCAGCCCGCGTTTGTAACTGTCAAAATCTTGTCATAATGGTATATAGAGAGCTGCGCTTAGAAACGCATGCGCCAATTCGCGCGGGCTTGCCGCGAAATCGAAAAAAAAACATAGTGATAAGGACCTTGCACAGTGATTCTTCTGGCACCATTAAATTTGTGATGATTAGCAATCAGCTACGAATAAGAGTTTTATAATCCCTTGCAAACATAAGTCATCTGAATAGCTATAATAACTCATAAGTCATTGAAATATAGAGCGGCGAACGAGGCTTAAATGTTCTAATAACAATTAGATAGATGCTTATTTAAATTTTCATCAGGTTGTGAGTACCTATTTTCTCTCACTCTGGTTCTTGGGGTTACGTTGAAAAACTTTTGATATCAACTGAATCAACTACAAACTTATCATTTCAACGAGATGGGGACGATGTGCTCTTGACGGAATTTAGAGGTGAAATTTAAACACCTGCAAAACAGATAGTACTTATTTATAACATGACTGGCCGATTATTTTGGTGAGAATATAAATCTTCTAGCCATATCAAGTGAGCGGTTTATAGTGACATAAACATCTGAAATGGTAGTTATGTAAATATTACTGAAAGGTGTAAATAACGTATTCGATAAATATCTTGATATATTTATTGAAAGTGACTGTTTGTTTATTTGTAAACTGAAAGCTACAGCCGGCAAACTTGATTGAGAGAATGTGGTGAGTGTCGCTTAAGTATTTCACAGAAATATTTTAGTTTTTTGACAGTCTCTCCCACCATTTCTTTATCTACAGTCTGCTTTAAAACTAGATGACATGATGAGAAGCTACAACAGCTATTTTGTTTTTTTTGTACCAATGACGCTGGCTCCACATGTTGGCCCCAACGTCGGTCCCAACGCCATACGTCCAACGTGTGGATCTAGAATAAGCTCGCCCCAACGTTAGCGCCAATGCATTTTTTTTTTTTAGGAAATTTTGAAAATATGCTGTTCATGTATTTATGACCGTTAATTAGACCATGTTTAAAAAGATTTTATTAATCGACCAACGAACACACAATGGCACAATATACAATGGGTTTTGGATATATTTACGTTATAATCTTTACTCTTAGATCTTCATACTACTCGATGGATTAAGTTGCGGTTTTTTAATATCATTTAGATAATTTCTTCCGGATGGTTTTTATATATAAATACATGCTTAATATGTGTATAGATAGAGGATAAAAGTCCGAGCTAAGCCGGGGCGGACCGCCGGAATGGTACAAATTTTATCTTTATTCAATGTCATTTATTAATTTTGGTACAAGGTTGTTTTAGGTGTTGTGAAATAATGATATGCAGAATGAAGAGCTGTATTATGTTTAGGATATTACATTTTTTATATAATTCGGTAGGGAAGGAGGTAGAGAATAAAATTGGTCGAAAGGTTGCAGTTTTTAATAGAGCTGGCCTGTTGGTCTAGTGGTTAGTGACTCTGACTGCTAAGCCGGAGGTCGTAGGTTCGATCCCCACCCAGAATAAAACTTTGTGTGACCAGCACGATAGTTTATTCTGTGTCTGGGTGTAATAAATTACACCCAGACACAGAATAAACTATCGTGATATCATAATATGTATGTATTTAGGATTATATAAGCATGTTCAATTATAGTTTAGGGTTTGTCTTCCAACACTCCTAGATAGGTATTTAATATTATCAACACTGACTGCCTCTGTGGCGCGGTGGGGGTGTGTCCGACTGCTATGCAAGAGGTCGTGGGTTCGATTCCCACACGGGACACCACTTTGTGTGATCCACAAATTGTTGTTCCGAGTCTGGGTGTACTTTGTGTCCGTGACTTGTATGTTAGTAAAGTTCCCCGTGATACCGGGCTTGTACCCTACTGCGGGAGTCGTCTTTTAACAAAAACAAAAAAAAATAAAATAAACAGAGTATATGTGAGGATGACTATTTTGTGGGATGATGGAACATGTGTGGGCTGTATTAGAAAAATAGGTGTTTTTGGTTAAGTGACTGAGCAAATTTAAAAAATATAAATTTAGTTATGGCTGTATTGAGTGTCATTGAGATACTTGCTGACCCGCGCAACTTCGTATGCGTCAATTTTCCCCGTTTTTGCAACATTTTTCATTGCTGCTCCGCTCCTATTGGGCGTAGCGTAAAGCTATATAGCCTATAGCCTTCCTCGATAAATGGGCTATCTAACAGTGAAATAATTTTTCAATTCGGACCAGTAGTTTCTGAAATTACCGCGTTTAAACAAACAAACAAACAAACAAAGTCTACAGCTACATAATATTAGTATAAATAAGCCAATTTAAGGCAGAAGTGAATGCAAAATGAGCCTTATTTTGGAGTTCTAACCATGAATTTGCAAATATGGTCATTGAGTATCGTCTGTCAAGGAAACTATATTTGCGTGTTTCGAAACGCGAGGGTGTAAATGCGCTATGTGTTTATTCCAATAGATAGCGAGCGTGATTCTCCAAACAAATATTTGATTAATTCACAGTATACTGTAATAATTTTTGTTGCGTCTTTATACGGCAATTATTGTTTTTAAACTTTCGCGATTTTTATACATATTAGTTATATTTCGGGACTTAATCGCGTGAATTATTTAAAGGTAGGAACCTTTTTATTTACGCGCCTCACGGAGACATCGCTAAGCTGCCATCAGTCGACCCGTGACCACGATCGGTGCAATTCGATCGAAACGTCGGGTAAATAAAAAGGTTCCTACCTTTAAATAATTCACGCGATTAAGTCCCGAAATATAACTAATATTTATACGGCAAGTTTATAGTTCCATTCGTATGCGGATGCATAGGTGCATAGTTATAAGCGGGAAATGAAATTAATCGATTGCCGTTTAGTTACATAATTGTCGGACTAGACTAGATCAGGAATAGATTATACGGCTCTTATATAAATTGGAGATGCCTATGTTTTTAATTCGTAAGATTGTAAAGTAATCTACGTATATCTAGGACTTTGACATGCAATACGTCAGCAGTCGTTTATTTTACACTACTTGACCCGCGCGACTTCGTCTGCGTAAATTTCCCCCGCTTTGCTGCTGTTGGTCGTAGCGTGGTGTTATATAACCTATAGCCTCGATATAGGGGGTACCTAACAGTAAAATGACTATATAGTAACATACCTGACAATAAATACTAGGTATCGCGTTCAAACAAACAAACTCTTCAGTTTAATAATATTAGTGTAGATAACTGCAACCTTCGGTTTAGTTCGCATATATTTATTAAAACGGATAGATACATTAATTAGGAAACTGTGACCAAGAAATATTTTGAAAATAAAAAATAATAAATGTGTCTCTCCCAAAATCTCGACTTTAGCACTGTCAAAAACCTTTTTTAAAAATGAGCTAAAAGTGCACATAAACTAAGATTTATACCAAATATAATAAACTGGCTTTCGCCAATATAGGTAGATATAATAATGCGGCGGTAGCCTAATGGCTAAGGCATTGGTCTCGCAATCGTGAGGTCGCGGGTTCGAATCCTTCCCATTATACTACTGACGTGAACTCACTCCTAACACAAGACTTTGAGCTTAGCTGGAGGCGTTAACAAGATTGCTAGTAATGTGGGATTTAATCCCACATTGCTAGTTATCTTTAAAAAAAAAATCTTTTGCGATGAAAACTACCGTATGACCTATTTCCCTGGACTTAAACTAAACTATCTCCATCCCAAATTTTATCTAAATTGGTTCAGTGGTTTAAGCGTGAAAACGTAACAGACAGAGCTATTTTCATTTTTTTTAAACGACTAGCAATGTGGGATTGTGTGTCTTACATTAGGTACTTGAAATCTAGATGACCCCTCCATTAAACTAAATGTCTTGTGTTAGGAGTGGGTTCACGTCGGTAGTATAACAGGTAGGATCAAACCAGCGACCTCATGATTGCAAGTCCGAAGCCGCCGGATGTCGTGGATTCGATCCCCACCTTTATGTGATGAGCACGATGGTGTATTCTGTGTTTGGGTGTAATTTATCTATTATATGTATGTACTTAGAAATATATAATTATACTAGCTGACCCTCGCAACTTCGTCTGCGTCAAATTAACCCGTTTTTGCAAAATAGGGGTAAATAAAAAAATAGGTGTTGATTGTAGAAGGGTGAAAATTCAGGGTTGTATGTATTTTTGAATCCGGTATCATAAAAAAATAAGAAAATAAAAACTTACTTAAAAAAAAAATTGGGGTGGATTACCCTTAACATTTAGGGGGATGAAAAATAGATGTTATCCGATTCTCAGACCTACCCAATATGCACACAAAATTTCATGACAATCGGTCGAGCCGCTTCGGAGGAGTTAAATTACAAACACCGTGACACGAGAATTTTACCATAGCACTTTGCCTAGTTTGGGATTAGATGCCGTTGTGTGAGTTGTCTAAAGATATTAATAAATTATTAGCTTACTTCTTGTGGAGGCACGTTGAATGACACGGTTCTTAAATCCACCTTCCTATAGGTATCGATGCAGGGTAGCACGAAGAATAGACCCGGTCCTCTCGCTCCACCTTTCCTGAGTCGTCCCAGTCGGAATATGACGGCTCGTTCAAACTCTTGTACCACCTAGATAAAAGTTAGACTGTAGTGCTATTGTATCTATTTCATTTTACTGTAATACTGTAAATCATTATGATCCTATAGGCACTTGTCCCATCAACGACGGTGAGCGAGAAGCGAGTGGCGATTTATCGCTTAAGAAACGTACAACAGATGTATTTTGTGGATCCCGTCCGTGTAAACAAAAGAGATGCAGTATAGAACGAGTACTCGCCGGCAGTGTGAACACTCAGCGATCTACTATTAATATCTGTATCTCTTTTGTTTACACGGGATCTACATAAGTATGTTCGTGTCTTGAGCGATGAAATCGCTACTCGCTACTCTTTTTTACGCCGTTGGTGGGACAGGTGCCATAAGCCCTCATGGATAAATTCCACCGATTTTGAAAAACTTGAAAGATTTGTGAGGGACAAGGCTAAAAAAAAATATAAAAATAAAAGAACCCGCATGCACAAAAAAGATGGAAACAAGATCCCCTACATATTTATATAATTTCATGCAGTCGGAGGCATTAATGAATCTCGATGAACTTAGTAAAGTGCCTCCGAATGCATGAAATTTTATAATTATGTAGGGGATCTTGTTTCCATCTTTTTTGTGCAGGCGGGTTTTTTTATTTTTATAATTTATTTTTTTATTTAATACTTTTTAGTGGTTAAAGGATGTAACTGATGTAACAACTAACTTTTATCACAGCTATTGTCAAGTATTAAAAATTGAAAAAAGAATTGTAGCTAACTGACTTTTTTAGTATAATAGTCATAAACATGTTATACCTTTTTGAAATGCTTAAGATAAGCCCTTCAAAAAGGTATAACATGATATCCATATTGCAGTATTCAAAACAACTTTTTTTTTCACACTTCGTTATTTTGACATCTCACAGCTCCACGTTTTTTTTTCAAACGTCACATACCTAAAAACACTTGGGCAATCAAGACGAATCTAACGACGACGTCTAAATTGTATAAATCCGTTCAGTGGATTGTGAGATATCAGGTAATAAAGAATATTACATACATACATACATACATACAAGATACGCGCGAAAAACATAACCCTTCTTTACAGTCGGATTAAAGGTTATTTATCAACATTACCCCGTAAGTTTAAGATTAGTCTGTAGGTATAATAAGTAGCAGTTAATCCAAAGAAACTTGGATATTACAATAGTTCTTAACCAAGAGAGTGTAGGGTATAAATAAGGTAATAATAAAACCTAAATGTAAACTCAAACTTAAAGTCATTGTCTTTATTTATTAATGTTTTTAGGCTTCCGTACCTCAAAAGGTAAAAAAAGGAACCCTTATAAGGTCACTCTCTTGTCCGTCTGTCTATCCGTGTGTCACCACCGATTTTCTCAAGAACTGGTGGACCTAGCAAGTTAAAACTTATAGGTACAAGATACTGAGGTTTATAGTCTCTATTAGGTGTATAAGATAGATAGAAAATCAAGGTCCTGAGGCAACACAATAAAAAGATATGGGCAAATTTAGAATTTCGCGAAAACTTAAAAGTAGCAAAATTTATCTTAATTTTAAACTTTTTTTTTAAATTTTCTCTTTCACCGAATGTCCACCCTATATGTTTTGGGTCAAAAACTTATATGGTAGATCCGGTTGACCTAGAATCACGAAATTTTACAAAAAGGAAGGTAAGACCTTACTTTATGCCATTTTTTGCCAACAGCATAATAAAAGACATAAATAAAATAAATATAATAAAGGAAAAAATCCAAAAAATAATAAATATTGAAAATCAAAGGGTACATACGTACATATCTATCATATCTACCTAATCTATCGATTCCTGAACTATATATTTATAATTTGAACGGTTTATATATCAAGAATCAATCTTTACTAATGTCAAAACAATGTTAATCCGAACTATTACATATGCTGTTAGATAATCATAAACACCAATCAAAATGAATACAGTTTAAAGAAAAGTCTTTCACTCTTAAACTTACCTTGAAACATTCAAAAAGCGAAAATGGGAAGGTGATGATGACCAGCAGGAATGACAGAAACGTTACAAATCTTTCTATACATCCCACTGAATCCGGATTTGCTGTCACACACAAACATTATACATATTAAAAAAATAACAGTTAACGTTCGCAACACTCTGTAACCTATAACACTATGTAATCTTTTCAATGACGACCAATAAAAACAGGATATTGATTTGCTTATTAATAGTATTTAGACAACGTCAGGTTAGGTGCGAACAAAGCGCGATTAATTCTCAAGCTTTGCAAGCTCACTCTTATTGTCAAGGTACTTACGCATTTGTATCGTGATAGCGCAAGAAGTACCCGTATCGCAATCTAAAATATTCAAATGTACAAAATTAGATCTCAATTAATTTGTATACAAACGTCAAGCGCACTAAGTTCATTGTTTACTCACGGCTCGGTACGTTGTCCCGCCTAGTACTAACAGTTCTTTGCTCCGAGCGCATATTGAGTGGCCGCTGAACAAAACAGATATCTTAAGTTATCCTTACACGAAAGGGAGAATAATATATTCTCAATAACAGTGTTTAACTCGGCTAACAATCGCGTACTGCGCTGACATACGGGCTAACTTACTGGCAGAAGAGTCCAGCTGTTTACACGACCCAAAAACTACACTGATTCCAACTAAAAATATCAATTACAATGCGATGTTCCACAACAATAAGAAAGCTATAAATCACCGTTGATAGCGTTTAGTCAAAATGTATTTACGTATTTCGAGGTAGCACTCCACTTCCCCCGAATCCTTGTCGTGGCAACCGAAATCCATGTGGTATGAGAGATCGCGTAATGTTAAACGCATTGACTGTTTTGTCAACCGTAGTAAAGTGGTCGTGTCTTCAAAGCGATGTCTATATTCAAACTAAGGTGAAACGCGCGGAAGACCAGGTTGTTGATAAAAATAAATAAATAACGCACTTTGAGCCATAACGACGGGTGGGCGCGGGCGCGCGGACCGCGGTGTTCCAAATTGTGAGAATTAGGTATAATGAAAGCGTTCCATACGCTGCCGCTGCACTATATAACATATAAGAGGATGTTTGGATAATTCCAGCGCGAATATCAAATTGTTTTACGATAATAAGCCACGTGCCGGCGCCGGTCGGGTCAGAGGCGGAGTCGTTATTGAAAGTAGTATGCCATATGATTTTATAGATCGGATAAACTATGTTAAATGATAATATATTTAGCCATTTGGTCTATTTTCAGCATTCATCATATTAACGGTGTTGCTTGATTCGGAACAGCTGTGTTGGAGATGGTGTATAAGTACAATATTTACATCGCAAATCAATTTGTTGTCCAAATATTGCATATCTGAATTTGTTTACTGGAGTCGTTAGTTTTGATATATGTACGTTTCGTCTACAGTACTCACTCTTTTATGTTCTACAAAATTTCAATTCCTAAAAGCTGCTAATAATGCCATTGATATTTTGACTTTTGTTATTGATTAATGATATATATATATATATATGATTAATGATACCTTTTTATTTATGAGGGCAATGGTTCAATAGTTACCTAGCTATTTTCTTACTATTCTCGATTAAGACAATATAAATCTTACTGGATAATTTGTAAATCCAATCATATGGTAGGTACTTACAACTAATTAATGTTTAAGTAGCTAGTATTTCACAGTTCATTTTGGCAGCTTGATTGATCAATGAAAACATAAACGTGGATATGATTTTTCCATGTTTCGGCGAGACAAAAATGTCGTGTTTCCGTCGATCAAGTGCCTGATCATTGATCATACACATCGATCGTAAAAAAATGTTGTCCCGAATCTGGCCTTCTCCCTAAAAAAACAACATCAACAACAGAATTACATACAACCAATGATGTTCGAGCGTCTTTCATCAATTTTAAACAATTCACATTCATTGATAAAAACGCACGGATACCTACCACAAAACCCGATAATATACACTTTGAGAAAAGGGTCGGTAGCCTATTGCCTAAGGCATCGCACTCGCAATCATGAGGTCGCGGGTTCGAATGCTACCCATTATACTACTGACGTGAACCCACTGACACTGACGTGTCGGTTAACGGGATTACTTGTGGGATGTGGGGCCCTTATACATAGTGCTAGTTAACTTTAAAAAAAAACTTTTGGAATTGCCCATTATGAGGCGAAGGAAAGAAAACGTAATATTATGAAAATATATACATATATTACGGGTCTTAATCGTGTGAATAAACAAGGTATTTTATGTATTTTAATGTTGATAAACTTTAGCGATTAGTACACATTATAAATATTATATTACAGGTCTTAATCGCGTGAATAATTTAAGGTAAAATACCTTGTTTATTGCCCGACGTTTCGACCGTATTGCAACGGCCGTTGCAATACGGTCGATAGTTTTTTTTTCCCAGCAATTCATGCCATCAAAACAATCTCATAATCGAAACGAGGCAATAAATAATGTCCGTCACATCAGTCATCTATTGTTTATAAACAAATCCGTTGTAACTCCTCGGTAGCTACTGGTATCTACATATATTATGACTCTACTAGTTTTTATAGCCTATGTACTATTCTGGTGTATAAATTACATTACTGTGAAGTTTCATCAAAATCCGTTTAGTATTTTTTGGTTGAAAGAACAACAAACTTCCATCCATTCATATATTCTCACAGACTTTACGATATTTAGACGGTGGACCTATACAGATTGCTCCCAAGATTGTATACGCCACATATTTGTCTGGTTTTCGCTGATGATCTCAACGGCTAATTAGGCCAGGAGGATATTATTATTATAATCAATAGACGGATATGCTACTAATTAGTAAACATCAATAGGTTGATTTCCTACTCCATTTACCTAATAGTGTAATATATACTGAGCATAAATAGCATATATAAACCGGGAGACGTCAGACAGAGATCAAAGATAACGCTATACGAGTAGGACATCGAAGCAAATCTGATAGAGCTGTGGCCTATTTCGACGAAAATATATATTTTTATGGGCAGATTGGGGTATTGATAGACGGTGTCGGTGTACCTATTGATGGAAATCAAAATACATATTGTAAAATAGACAGTTTGTGAACTTTAGAGAACCGTCACCCTGATTACTTTGTCAAATAACACACTCTAATGTCACTTACATGTCTAATTCTTTTAACTCGGCTAACAATCGCGTACTGCGCTGACATACCGGGTAACTTACTGGCAGAAGAGTCCAGCTGTTTACGCGACCCAAAAACTACACTGATTCCAACTAAAAATCTCTTTGGAACCTCATCAGTGCAGAAGTGTACCCTTGCGCGTAGATTCAAGTGCACCAAAGTCAAAGTCATTTACTTAGGTTACAAAATGCAACGCTCATGAATGTCAGACAAAATTTGGAATAGAATGATTCTACATTTAATGCCAAGTTTGCAAGAGTATTTTATTTACCTTCTATTCCTTCATTTTCATAGACCAGTGGCACGGAAATCCAATATGCTCGGTGAGAGGTTAAGGTTGACGTGCTCTCCGAGGCTAGAAAGGGTATAACATTTTTCAAAAACGGTCACCCCCATAAGCTTCCGCCGTGGTAACATTGCTTAAATTTGTTGATTGTTTGATGGTCACCACCAAGTCATAGACACTGATGTTTATCAATATCAGGGTACTCTTGACAAAACATCGGAACAATGTCTTTAGCCGAAATTAGAACGAAATCGACAAAAGTATATACTTGATTTTCATTTTGCAATGCAAACACATTCAGTTTTATTTGTTTATCGCCGCACGCCGTTTACCCTGAGGTGTCAATGGATCGGGTTTATTTTTGGCTATTTGATGTGTTATTGATCGATTGATTGAGTGAATCCATCGCAGGTAGATTAATGACAGATATGATAATAAACAATTACTGATGTATATTACAAAAGGGGTGATTCAATGGAGCAGAGATATAACTATTTATTATACGGGAATTAACGCGCATTGTTTACCTTAAAATTGCTTGACGTTTCGACCAGGTTGCACCGGCCGTAGTCACAACGGAGTCCGCAACGCGAAAGTTTAAATGTTAGGAGCAGAGAGAGTTGATAAAACTTTGTATCAGTCACTATTTTGATGGCTCTTACGTGCCAACCAGAAGATGGATCTTTTCATTATGTTTAGATATTAGAGAAAAATTGTTAAGACAATTTTTGTAGATAATTACAAGGTCTAAAACGTGGTCTAACCTATTTTAATGATAGAACTTACCGTTTGGGAGAAAAATATATACAAAAAACTTATAGATGCGATCTTAGACATAGAATTTTATTTTTTTCAGACGTAGGTTCGATGAAGACCCCATGGAATTTTATTTATAATGGTGTTCCCAACGTTCGTCCCAATGCCATTTTTTGTGTATTAAAAAGTTTAATTTGACCGGATTATTAAATCTGAATTTTTATCAATCCATTCCTTAAAGAATGAAAGTCGGAAAACATATTTCACTAAGATCATCATCCATCGTTCCTAGACCATCAATTTAACAGATAATTTATAGACATTGTACGGACCTAGGTACAGCATGCAAGGTGTTACACAACACCACAACTCACGAGAGAAACGAAGATCGTGGAGATCAATCGGCCATTGTTAAATATTCGCATCTATTGTTACTAAATAAGTAAAATGTGTTTGAAAAATACACGAGTTTTTACGTCTATAGTTATATTGTGCATTATTGACAATTTGTTATGTGATTAATTTGTGTGAGAATGATTTATACCTGAGGCGAAACATTTTTCGAGGTAACCCGATACAAAAATATATCTTGCTAGACATGGTTCTTTGTACCTATAATAATAAGTAACTACAATCCAAAGGGAAACCAAAAGTAATGGTGTTCAAAGGACCCGGCTCAGGCATCGGTCTCGCAATCGTGAGGTCGCTGGTTCGAATCCTACCCATTACACTACCGACGTGAACCCACTCCTAACACAAGCCTTTGAGCTTAGTTAGAGGGGTTAACAAGATTGCTAGTAATGTAGGACTCAATCCCACATTGCTAGTAATCTTACCTTTACAAAAAAAAAATATTCCGTATGGTATAATTTTATAAAGCCTTACATTTTAAAGGTAGGTAACTAATCCATTTATGTACAAATGTATGTATTTCACGATCTTATAAAAAATATCTTAAATGTATTTCATCGACAAATAAATGAATTTCATTTAAATACTTACCTGTTTATTAAAATGAAAGATTTGATTCATTCATTCACTCATCCACGCTCAACCTTTGGATCTTTAAACCTGTAATTTTGCAAAGACCTGTATTTTATTGTGATGGAATTAGCGGGCAGTGCTGCGGGCTCTTGTGAAATACAACATTATTTAATAAATATATTTCGGGACTTAATCGCGTGAATTATTTAAAGGTACGAACCTTTTATTTACCACGATCGGTGCAATTCAATCGAAACGTCGGGTAAATAAAAGGTTCGTACCTTTAAATAATTCACGCGATTAAGTCCCGAAATATATTTATTAAATAATGTTGTATTTCACAAGAGCCCGCAGCACTGCCCGCTAATTCCATCACAATAAAATACAGGTCTTTGCAAAATTACAGGTTTAAAGATCCAAAGGTTGAGCGTGGATGAGTGAATGAATGAATCAAATCTTTCATTTTAATAAACAGGTAAGTATTTAAATGAAATTCATTTATTTGTCGATGAAATACATTTAAGATATTTTTTATAAGATCGTGAAATACATACATTTGTACATAAATGGATTAGTTACCTACCTTTAAAATGTAAGGCTTTATAAAATTATACCATACGGAATATTTTTTTTTTGTAAAGGTAAGATTACTAGCAATGTGGGATTGAGTCCTACATTACTAGCAATCTTGTTAACCCCTCTAACTAAGCTCAAAGGCTTGTGTTAGGAGTGGGTTCACGTCGGTAGTGTAATGGGTAGGATTCGAACCAGCGACCTCACGATTGCGAGACCGATGCCTGAGCCGGGTCCTTTGAACACCATTACTTTTGGTTTCCCTTTGGATTGTAGTTACTTATTATTATAGGTACAAAGAACCATGTCTAGCAAGATATATTTTTGTATCGGGTTACCTCGAAAAATGTTTCGCCTCAGGTATAAATCATTCTCACACAAATTAATCACATAACAAATTGTCAATAATGCACAATATAACTATAGACGTAAAAACTCGTGTATTTTTCAAACACATTTTACTTATTTAGTAACAATAGATGCGAATATTTAACAATGGCCGATTGATCTCCACGATCTTCGTTTCTCTCGTGAGTTGTGGTGTTGTGTAACACCTTGCATGCTGTACCTAGGTCCGTACAATGTCTATAAATTATCTGTTAAATTGATGGTCTAGGAACGATGGATGATGATCTTAGTGAAATATGTTTTCCGACTTTCATTCTTTAAGGAATGGATTGATAAAAATTCAGATTTAATAATCCGGTCAAATTAAACTTTTTAATACACAAAAAATGGCATTGGGACGAACGTTGGGAACACCATTATAAATAAAATTCCATGGGGTCTTCATCGAACCTACGTCTGAAAAAAATAAAATTCTATGTCTAAGATCGCATCTATAAGTTTTTTGTATATATTTTTCTCCCAAACGGTAAGTTCTATCATTAAAATAGGTTAGACCACGTTTTAGACCTTGTAATTATCTACAAAAATTGTCTTAACAATTTTTCTCTAATATCTAAACATAATGAAAAGATCCATCTTCTGGTTGGCACGTAAGAGCCATCAAAATAGTGTCTGATACAAAGTTTTATCAACTCTCTCTGCTCCTAACATTTAAACTTTCGCGTTGCGGACTCCGTTGTGACTACGGCCGGTGCAACCTGGTCGAAACGTCAAGCAATTTTAAGGTAAACAATGCGCGTTAATTCCCGTATAATAAATAGTTATATCTCTGCTCCATTGAATCACCCCTTTTGTAATATACATCAGTAATTGTTTATTATCATATCTGTCATTAATCTACCTGCGATGGATTCACTCAATCAATCGATCAATAACACATCAAATAGCCAAAAATAAACCCGATCCATTGACACCTCAGGGTAAACGGCGTGCGGCGATAAACAAATAAAACTGAATGTGTTTGCATTGCAAAATGAAAATCAAGTATATACTTTTGTCGATTTCGTTCTAATTTCGGCTAAAGACATTGTTCCGATGTTTTGTCAAGAGTACCCTGATATTGATAAACATCAGTGTCTATGACTTGGTGGTGACCATCAAACAATCAACAAATTTAAGCAATGTTACCACGGCGGAAGCTTATGGGGGTGACCGTTTTTGAAAAATGTTATACCCTTTCTAGCCTCGGAGAGCACGTCAACCTTAACCTCTCACCGAGCATATTGGATTTCCGTGCCACTGGTCTATGAAAATGAAGGAATAGAAGGTAAATAAAATACTCTTGCAAACTTGGCATTAAATGTAGAATCATTCTATTCCAAATTTTGTCTGACATTCATGAGCGTTGCATTTTGTAACCTAAGTAAATGACTTTGACTTTGGTGCACTTGAATCTACGCGCAAGGGTACACTTCTGCACTGATGAGGTTCCAAAGAGATTTTTAGTTGGAATCAGTGTAGTTTTTGGGTCGCGTAAACAGCTGGACTCTTCTGCCAGTAAGTTACCCGGTATGTCAGCGCAGTACGCGATTGTTAGCCGAGTTAAAAGAATTAGACATGTAAGTGACATTAGAGTGTGTTATTTGACAAAGTAATCAGGGTGACGGTTCTCTAAAGTTCACAAACTGTCTATTTTACAATATGTATCTTTAAACCTGTAATTTTGCAAAGACCTGTATTTTATTGTGATGGAATTAGCGGGCAGTGCTGCGGGCTCTTGTGAAATACAACATTATTTAATAAATATATTTCGGGACTTAATCGCGTGAATTATTTAAAGGTACGAACCTTTTATTTGCCACGATCGGTGCAATTCAATCGAAACGTCGGGTAAATAAAAGGTTCGTACCTTTAAATAATTCACGCGATTAAGTCCTGAAATATATCTAATACGTATAAAAATTGTGAAAGTTTAATAACAATAATTACAACATTATTGACACAATCTGGACATCATTCTAGTTGACTTTTGCTTACTGTAGCCAACCTTCATTAATACTGACGTAGTGGTAAAGTACCTATACAAGTGATTGCAGCACTGTTGGATTCTCTATTCCTACTCAAAGTCTATAGGTCAAGGTAAGGTTAACGGTACCAAGTTGCATTTAAAAGCAGATTTATTTATATTTCATGTAGATACCTACATATCAAAGCACTTTGCAAACAACAGTAAGAACACTGCACAATCCAGATATATGTTTGCCATCAATGTGATTCAATACCTTGTTATCGGAATAAGAGTATGTATAAGCCCATTCATTGTTCGTAATAAAGTTGATTCATAACCTACGTCGTACATAATTCAACCGCTACTGGTTCAAATTTACTCAGATCAACTTGCTACGCTGTAACTAGGGCTGTCAATTTTATTGAGTAATTTATTGATCATTACAATTTGTTACAGCAGGTTCGAATCCTTTCGAGTTATTACTGACGTGTCACTCTCCTGGCAAACATTTATTTTTCTATCAAACAATATTCTAGCATTATGTCACTCTTCATCATCATCATCAGCTTGTATCGGTTTATTGCTGGACATAGGCTTCTCCTAATGTCACACTTATAAGAATACTAGCTGTGCCCCGCGGTTTATTAGCCTATGTTTTAATCCAGGGTGTCAGCTAACTCCATACCAAATTTTATTAACATCGCCCCAGCCGTTTAGACGTGAAGAAATAACAAACATACACACTCACATACTCACAAACTTTCGCTTTTATAATATTAGTGAGGTTACCAACATTAGAGGTAGGTACATAAGTCTGTAAAATTAAAGGGCTCGTCGTAAGCATTTCAAAAAGGTATAGCATGATTATGCCTGTAATACTAAAAAAGTTAATTAGCAACCATTCTTTTTTTTTCGATTTTCAATATTTGGTAAAAGCTGTGTTAACAATTAGTTGTTACATCCTACAACCGCTAAAAGTATCTGAAAAAAAGAAAAAATCGTACTGAAGAGTTGGAGGCAAGTAAAAGGTTAGTAAAGTGCCTCCGAGCCTCCGACTGCATGATATTATAAATGATTTTTAACCCAATAATTGTACTCTTCCGTACGATTTTTTCTTTCTTTGTGGGTGTCATCAAGGCGTCTAAGGTACACCCAGTACAAATATGCATATACTATATACTTTATTTATACTGTGACTAAGGGATTTCTCTGAAAGCGCTTGCGCGTACACTGTACGTATATAACACTATTATGGAATATTGTATATTGCTTAATAGTGTAACCTATTTATTACGTAAAAAAAAAATATATATTACTATTTTTTTTTAAATGTTTATTTTTCTGATTCTGATCAACCACACGAAATTCTTGCAGTTATATTTAAATACTTTGTATAATTGTTTTCTCGCTATACGAGTCATGTAATTGAAACTCCAGATTCAAAACGATTGTAATCGTAATTGTTCTATAAATAAACTAGATTGTCAACCCTATGCGTAACGTCCTAATTTACTTCAACGCTTACGTCATACGGACATACTGTTGCTTTTGTTGTTTTGATGAAACAAAGCTTTATTTTAGTACAACGTTATTTGCACATGGTGATGTGTTCTGTTGTTGTGATTATATGCCTAAGTACTTTTAATTAATATGGGATATAAATTAAAACAACGTATTTATTTCGTTGCATATTTGCGCATAACTATCGAAACTAGTCACACAATCGAGATAATTATCATAAACTTTTGTCACGTGTAGGTCTATAACGGATGTATTTAAAGTAACCTTTAAGATAGGAAGGTACTTAAATTTGTAAATGTCGTATTGGTAACCAGTTGAATACTGGTATTGGAAATTGTGAAATATAATCATATTTTATTTCCCTGATAAATAATATTTCTGAATATAGGTATAGGTAATAAAAAAAAACCATAAAATAAGTTTCAATATATTGGGTAACAACTACATTAAAATAGCTTCGACACTAAATTAACATATTCTACTATATTAAATAGTCTTGTCTAACTTCACATTTTATTTAAAGAAATAACCATTGTCTTTTTAATACCAATGAAAATTAATTTATTTTTCATTCTGTGGAACATATTTGTTGAAATTCAAAGTCTTGTGGAATTGCCAGTAGTGGAAGATAATAGCATAGCAATTACAGTTATTGCAATACAGAACACTGTAAACAATCTATTCACATTTTTAAAGATCCAAAACGTAAAGCACAATCTTGAATTGAAACAGTATTTTACAATACACAACTTATTTGTATCAATAACTTTTAGAGATTGCGACAGTTGGAATAAAATTGTAGGTCTATCGAGAGTAAATTATATTGATAACAAAACTGTATATTTTATTACACAAATAAATGAAGTTTTAAATGAAGGTGTTAACGATAAAACAGCGGATGAAATTGGTAATAATATATATGTTGGAAAAATAGAATACTTGAAAGAGTGGTATACAACAAAAAGAAACGACTTCGTGAATTCTGAGAGTTTAAACAATTTTAATAAGAACTTATTGAAATATCATGCAAAATATAATAACAGCAAGACAAATGATGAATCAAAACATACGATTCATAATGATGAATTTTGGCGTAAGTTATAATATGATCTTACTTGGTATGAAACCCATAATATGTAAGCTATTGTACGACTTCAATATAATTGTCTAACAATCTTTTCAGAGCCAAGTAGTCGCCGCATTTACCAAGGTTCGCGAACGCACATCAAAGACTTTCCTTTTATGGCCAGCGTCCAATTTTTCGGAAAATTTCAATGTGCCGGCTCTATTATTAAAAGCGATTTGATCATTACGGCTGCATCTTGTTTGCAATTGTAAGAATATAATTTTCTCAGTATATAGCACCTGGGGTCCAACACTGTCTATCACTGGATGATTTTTTGTTTATATTAACTATGATTTTCTCAATTTTATTACTTCCATCGTATTTTATCGTCAGTGACCTGATTTCTTTAATCATAGTTTTTTTGAATTCATGATCAACATCTCTTATTTTCTGTGTGTTCCATATTATTAGGCTTATTATTTATATTCCAGAGCATGGAATAATCGTTTCTACCGTGAAAATCCGTCATATCTGACGGTTCAAATAGGAAGCGACTTCTACGAATATGGAGGTGAAATTGTTCAGGTTCAGGAAATATACTTCCATCCTAAATATGAGCCAAAGACTCTGCGCCACAACATCGCAGTCATGAGGCTGTCGAGGAAAATCGTATTTAAAACTAAAACTCGACGGGTTAAAAAGATAGATTACGATAGAAAGGCAGGTCCATTGATTGCAAAAGATAGAATAACTATAATTGGTTGGGGAGCCAAAGACGTGAGTTCTAATACAATATTTAAACTTTTTTAAAATAACGTACTGATGACCCCCAGCGAAAAAGACTGATGTTATAAATTAAACGTGTGTATCTATATGTCTAGCTCGCAATCGAATAAACCAATTTTAATGCCGATTGGAAAAATAAAATAGAGACATATAGTTTAATCGTGATGGTTTTTAACTTTGATAAAAATCTGTCCAATATTTTTGAACGTAATCAAATTTATCTCATATGTCTGGGTTTTTAATGCAGCACAGATTTGTCTAAAGTAATGTTATAAATGTTTGTGATTTTCATGTAATAATGGGTGAACAGATCTGGATGAAATTTGGAACACACGTAGATTATAGTCTGGAATAGGACATAGGCCACTTATCTTGGAAAAATGTTCTCGTAGAATGTTTTTTTTTTAATTTTCACGCGTGTGTAGTCGCAGGCAACAGTTCTTTAATAAGTATTGAATTATATTTCAGCACAGCAATGTTATCTACGACGTGGTACAGAATAGATTGTCTTTTGCTAAATTGGACTTCTACCCGCTTGATGAATGTCAGGAGTATTATTCTAAGTAAGATTGTCAATGGTCCTACTTTATAGTCAGGGCAACGAGGTTACATCATCATTATCATTCCATTTATGGGTCGGAGTTATTTATAGGCTAGAATCCGGGGAATTTTCTTGGGTAGCTTCGTTTTGTCGAGACGCCCAACTTTATGTTTACGACAATTTTGTACAACGTTATTCTTGGTATAACGCAAATCTAAAAGTAGTTTGCTCAGAATTAGTTACACAATTCAATGGGGTAGTTTTTGGACCATGTTATATAGCGCCTCTGTTTTTCAATTCCCACACGGGATACCACTTTGTGTGTTCCACAAATTGTTGCTCCGAGTCTGGGTGTACTTTGTGTCCGTGACTTGTATGTTTGTAAAGTCCCCCGAAAAAAAAAATCTTGTTCGTATGCCTAAGCTTTTTACTATACTTAAAATAACCTTGTATAATGGCGGCTTAACCAATGATCTTATAAGTAAAGCATAATTGAGCTTCATGGATAAAATTGATGTTAAACATGTCGAATGTATGAATGTACGAACTTGATTACTAACAACTATTTTCTTTACTTCAATCTTAGTAGATAGAAGTTAGGCGTCTCGTTAAACGAAGCTACTGACAAGGACTCAGCCTGGTAGTAAGCATTTTCAAAACAAAATATTTTCAAAATATTGTACATATTGCAATTTCGAGGCGCTGGACTGGAAACATACTATTTAATTTGTAGGACAATACTCAAAAAAGTTAGTTGCTTAACATCTGTTACATGAACAAATTTATTTGAAATTGTTGTAAACATAAAGTTTCTGCAAAACGAGGCTACTCACGAAAGTTCAGCTTGATAGTAATCATTTTCAAAAATGACACAATTATTTTTTAATTGCAGGCATGGAAGAATTTTACACGACATTTTTTTTTAATTTTTTTTTAGAGTATATGTGACAAAGAAAAACTTTTGCGCTGGATTTTTATCGAAAGGAGGCGGGGCTTGCAATGTAAGTACGTTTAGCATCAAACCAATTTCAAGTCAACTAAGGATATATCACGATGTATGCCATAATAATGCAATCGGATTTGTACTGTGTGCTACTGAAATGAGACCTCATATTTCTATTACACGTTGAATAATAAATAATGATAATTTACAGCGTGACGTCGGAGGACCAGGAGTGATCGATGGCACGTTAATGGGTGTGATCAGTTTTGCCTCTCCCGTGTGTGGAGCCATCGGGCCCACAGTCTTTACAAAAGTCGGCTATTATGCTGACTGGATCGACGACATTATGAATCAGGTAACATTCATTTAATAGTGAATTAATTAAGTACCTCACACTAATTTCTTGGTTTCTGGGCCGTCCCCTTTCTTTGTTACAGATGGTCACATTTGCGTGTGATGTCACATATTCTGCAATTTAAAATTTAGAAATTATTAAATTTAAATTGCACTTCCAATATTCTTCTTATTCGGCCAGTATGACTTTATAAAATATCACTAATTGTCAATACTGGTCTGGAGTAGAATGTCATAAGCTTACAATTCTCCATCATTCGTTGCTACACGGTGTCACATTTTTTTATTAGGTATTACTACAGCAACCCTCTTTTCCTGAACCGATCCACAGTTAGCTTTCGATCTTCGGCAATTTAGAACCAATCTGGATTTTACAATCTTTGTAGTTTTGGACATTTTTATGCTTTTTATACATAATCTAAATGTATAAAGAAAAAAAAAAAGCTTTTTGTGAGTACGGTGGATGGCCTTAATTGTAACATATGATGGGCAAATTCGGCAAATCTGGGCATGCCCACCCGGTAGCGGATTCGAACCCACGTACAGTATACGTGGGTTCGAATCCGGCATAAATGGATTTTTTATTTTGATATGCCATTTAGATGTTTCATGATGTAGATGGTAATAGATATAGGGAATAGATTTCAGCAAAGAATGGTTTTTAACAAATTGAAATCCAAAAAAGGATTAAAGTTTGTTTGGCAAATAGGGCGGTCAGAGCCTCGGGTAACAGCTAGTTTTACTATAATCTAAAATCTTGGTAAGTGATATTCGTGCTGATGATTAATTGAACACTGGATCCTTATTCACCTTCTTTTTCCGTTTCCGTGACCAGCCCGGGCGAACTGGGGCATGCGCGGTGCGCTCTAAGATATCCGTCGTCATTGATTCAATTCTAAGCGCAGCTCTCTATTTACCATTATGACAAGATTTTGACAGTTCGCACGGGCTTGCCGAGAAAACGGAAAAAAGAACGTGAGTAAGGACCCTGATGTTATAAGATCATTCGAATATTTATAACTGTTAAGGGTGTCCAAGTCGATGATTTTACCATAGAAACGCGCATAATTGATTACTCATCTGTATGAGATGGTTGCATAATCAAAATATATGGCATAAGCCAAAACTTTAAATTAATATCAATTCGTTTTATCATAAACTAGGGCTATAGACAGCCATAATTTAAAATAAATTAAAAATTGTAAGCATTAAAACATTTAAGAATGTTAACAATTCGAACAACAATTTTCCAAATATTTATTTATTTTCAGTTATGGCTACTTACTGAAAATAAATAAATAAAAAATTGATAAAACGAATTGATATTAATTTAAAGCTTTGACATACGACTTTAAACAGATGAGTAATCACATATGCGCGTTTCTATGGTAAAATCATCGACGAGGACTGAAGTTGTTGACTGTAGGTACATACTGATAAACCAGCTTATACATACCTATTAATTTCTGAATGATTTTAGGACGTGCCAAGCGTTTCTGTAGCAACCACAAAATTATCACCAAACATATATTACAAGTATATAAATACCGAAACTGCCGCGTCCGTAAATATTACCCCATTTGGTGACACCACATCACCATGGAAGGAGCATTTGGGAATAGATGAGAACTTAGGAGGTCTTAGAACAGTCGCTGATAAAAAATATGATATTGGTAAAATGTTACCAATAGTTAACAATGAAAAGAATAGATATTATCAATACTTAGATATCACTTCAAAATTACCAGCTAAAATGACCATCAGCGGCTCTAAAGTAGGAAATATTAGAACGACACATGACAAAAGATTCATTGATTTATCTCCTTATTATTTGCCACCTTCTACAATTGGCCTCGGAAGTAACAAATATATACAAGTCACGTCTAAAATAAACGAGGAGAAACCAAGAAACACATTTGGCACCCAATTAGGGATTGAAATGACCACAGAACCACTTTTAAATAAAGTCAAAGAAGAAGATGCTGTTGATAAAGATCTTGTGAAACTTATAAACAATTTAGATATAGACCGCATTGTGGAATCTATAGGACCTGCTTTGATAAAACAACATAGAGGGAGGAAGGCCACGAAGCGAAATAATGTTCCAAGGAAAACATAGATGAAGCGGTTCGTTCCTTAGTCTTGAAAGACTTTAAAATAAACGTTGTTAAGGTAACAAAATGTATCCGAATCAGCGTTACTCCAATTATAACTGAGACCATTATGCATAGTTATATATATATATATGTCAATAAAGCCTTTTTGTTTCTTTAATTTCATATAGATTTAGAACTTGGATTTACTTGAGCGCAACAGATTAATATAAGGGGGATACCTCGTACCCTGTTGGGTTAGGTACCCCTACTAAATATTAGCTCTTTTTAAATTGACGCGCGTCTTGGGCAGCCAAATATTTAGTAAAATAAAAATCATCATTAGAGATACTCGAGCGCATTAGATTATCATACAGATGGTTCAGCTTAATATCCTAGACACGCTAATCTAATAATTACCTGAGAATGATTATCTGGAAAGGTTTTCTTAATAAGACGATATTTTATAAGATTTACAAAAAGCTCCCATTAGCTTGCGGCTTGCGAATCGTAAGTCATTTGAATGAGAGCTTCTTGTGGGTTCACTTAACATCTCCGTATCATGCGAAATTTGTATTTTTTTAAGAACTAGGGATGTCTACTAAAAACGAAAAAATACCCTTTTAGTTGTGGGGAAGGACCCCATCGTTGAATTGACTGTCATGGGGTGACTTTTTTTCTTTGCACCATTTGCTAATTGTCAACCATTAAGGTAATAATTCACTGTAAGTAGTTATAGTTCATTGTCGATGCTGATAGATGGCGCTGTTTTAACTTTCCTGAATCGCGATATGGTTTCGTTACCAACAGGTCATATAAGGTCGCCATTATTTTTTAAATATAACCACCTATAGTCTTTCTTTCGAACCTACTATTTACACCCTCGGAGTTCAATTACCATCGCGTTCGCGGTAATTAACACCATAATAATCTTCAAAATCAAATAGGTTCCCACGACGCTGTAGTAAATCCAAGATAGTTACTTGGACTCTCCATGTGTTTATGGGTCAGCTCAGCTAAAAAATAAGTAACGGTACGTTCACATTAGGACTTTTAGCCATGGCTGGACTCGGTGACTATTACCAAGTGTCGTGACATTACCGGTAAAAACCAGTCAACTCGTGTTTTCCGATGACATCCATCTCTATACCCGGATAAAGAGTCGAACATGGGGGATTGTACGCGGTGTGTCTTGTCACAAGTGTGGAGAAGAAGGAGAGAAAAGTTTTTCATTTTGACATTTGTCCGTGATAATACAAAGATCACTGCTTTGTATTATCACAGACAAATGTCAAAATGAAAAACTTTCATAGAATTATCAATTATATATCAATGTCCGCCAGATTGTTAGCCTCGTTCACACATATGACATGTCACACGAACAAGTACGCTCCTTTGTACGATGTGATGTCTGCAGGAGATTGGATATAATCACAAAATGGGTTATAATTGTGATGTACATTTGCCCGCTACACCGATCTGTCATGTATTTCACATAGGGTAAACTGACCAATTACTGTTTTGTTTAAGATTGTCGGATAATGTCTTATATAATCTCTACTAATATTATAAAGCTGAAGAGTTTGTTTGTTTGTTTGAACGCGGTAATTTCAGAAACTACTGATCCGAATTGAAACATTTTTCACTGTTGGATAGCCCATTTATCGACTAAATAACATCACGCTACGACCAATAGGAGCGGAGCAGCAATTAGAAATGATGCAAAAACGAGGAAAATTTACGCAGAAGAAGTTGCGCGGGACAACTAGTTAATAATAGAGGGGTCGTGGTCATTATGTACCGAGATCTGTACGGGCAGATATGATTCGCCACACGATGATACGCCATTTCTTTCTGCTGGCAGATATCCTCACTTTAAACAAATTTACAACCAGTACCTTCGGGGATGAATTTCCAAAAATCCTTTCTAATCGGATACCTAGAATGTATAAGGAATACGTCCTCAAAATTTCAGGTCTCTACGATCAGCGGCTTAGGCTATGCGTTGATCCATCAGGCAGTCAGTCCGACAGGACAAAGAATTTTATATATGTATTACATTACTATAGCTGACCCGCGCAACTTGGTCTGCGTAAATTTTTCCCGTTATTGCAACATTTTTCATTTCTGCTCCACTCCTACTGATCGTAGTATGATGTTATATAGTATATAGCTTACCTCGATAAATGGGCTATCCAACAATGAAAGAATTTTTCAATCTTTCTTGAGGGCCTATGCAACAGTATTTTTTTTTTTTAATTCTGACCTGTAGTTCCTGAGTTTATCGCGATCAAACATACAAACTCTTTAGCGTTATATAGAGAGATAAACATAACAACCAGTATCTACATAACGATGTAGGGTAAAAGATAAAGTTCTCTAGTTTAGATATAAAAAATATTATAACAATTTTAGATTATATGCATTACTGATTTAATAATTTTGTTGGTTAAAGCGCATGCGCGCGCCGTAATATGACAAATATACAGTATGTATATTTAATTCCTGTCCGACCCGTTTATATGTTGTTAGGTATCATGTTCCTATTAGCTTTAAGTAATATAAAAAAGACGAAAAATACATTACTTATTTTTTTTTCCTTGATAGAAGGCATATGGGAAAACATGTGGAGGTGGAAAAGATTGTTTTGATTGTAAAAAGGCTTTATGCAAACATTGTTGATAAAAAAATGGGAACTTAAATTGTGAATTTTAATGTTCATTAAAAAAACATTCTGAAGTATAGTTTTTTTTTCAATTTTTTTAGCATTGCACCCTACACACCCCTTTCGGGACGGACAGGGAATAATTTACACATTGTATAAGCGCTCTGCACATGCGTCTTTATCCATTTTTGGCGTCACCTTCATTTACCATTATGACAAGATTTTGGCAGTTATGCGTGGCCTTGCCGTATTCACGGAAAAAAAATCGTGAAGAACTCTGCACTGTAAGTAATGTAAACATATCGCAATCGATTTGCGTAACAACAAAAATATATGGATAGATATTACATTTTTTTTATTATAAAAACCTATTTCGCAAAATCTGTTGGGAAATCGTATATTTTATTACACTAGTAAAAAAACCAAAGCCATAAAATATATTCTAATATATTGGGCAAGTACTTATACATCTAAATCACTTTTATAGTAAATCTGTATATTTCACAATAATTGTATTTACTTAAAAACAAACAACAGTTTTATCAAAAGACCTCTTATGTTTGCGATCAAAATTAAACTTATTTATTTTATTTTATTTATAATAATTGTTCAAGTTGAAGCGCTTGATCCACTGCCCGTCGTTGAGGACAACAATATAGCCATCACAGAGGCAGTAATAAGAAATACTGTCAATAGTTTATTCGCTCCATTTAAGATTAAGGGTATAAAAAGAAAATCCCAAATTCAGCAATATTCTAAAATTCACAACTATTTTGTTTCAATAACGTTAAAGGATTGCGACAATCTCAAGAAAATAGCAAGACTATCGGCAGTCAATAATATTGATAACAGCACACAAAATTACATTACACAAATAAACGAAGTTTTGAATGAAGGCGATAAGAGTGACCATGTAACAACACATATAGAGAGATTTATTAATAAACTCAGATACCTGAAAGAGAAATATGTCTCTGAAAACAACAATGATACAAATAAAACAATTTTAAAGATTCTAGAAGATGACAAATTATATAAAAAATATGTACTAAATAAAACTGTAACTAATGGAACAGATGACCAATCGGAGGATAATAATATACTCGACAATAATGAATTCTGGCGTTAGCATTTTTTAATTACTGGTAAATTCTAATTGATACATGTTTAGAAATAAATACTTTAAGACAAACTTTTATTTTTTGTATTTCAGAATCAAGTGGTCGCCGCGTTTTCGAAGGTATCCGTACGAAGATCAAAAATTTTCCATTCATGGCCAGTATTCACTTTTTCAACAAGTTTCAATGTGCTGGATCTATCATTAAGAATGATTTGGTTATTACATCAGCATCTTGTTTGCAAGTGTAAGATACCGTTTACTTTATAAATTCACTTCAATGATATATTTAAATAGTCTTGTGTCTGTTTTCTTTTTGTCTATTGTTATTTTTATTATTTTCCTGTTTTTTTTTCTTGTTTTTGTTTATCTTCTGCATGACTTTCCCTGTTAAATTATAATAATGTCTATGTGTCTTCTGTGTACTACATAAAAATCTTCTACTCTATTCTATTCTATTTTTTAAATCATAAAGTTCAATAGTTATGTTTGATTATTTTAGTTATTACAATTCTAATGTTTTTGCAGTGCTTGGAATAATCGTTTCTTCCGTGAGAATCCAACGTTTCTTGCAGTCAGAGTTGGTAGTAACATGTATAAAATTGGTGGTGACTTAATTTCTGTGGTAGAGTTATACTTCCATCCGCAGTACAGCCCGCATACTTTGGCACACAATCTTGCCATCTTGAGACTAGGGAGGATACTCAAGTTTCGAAAGAATAGTATGAATGTTAAGAAAATCCAATTCGACAAAAGTCCATTCCCATTGACTTCCACTTCCACTATCACTGTCGTTGGTTGGGGAGCAAGAGACGTAAGTTGCGTTACTTGTTGTAATTATGTTTTTAAAGTAATATTTGTATAAATGTGATTTATGTTTCAGATCACAAATACGTTATATAATGTATATGAAAATAGACTATCCTATGCAGATTTGTCTTTTTATCCTCTTACGGAATGTCAAGATCATTATTCCAAGTAAGTTCCGTTGTTACAAATTTATATTTTTTAATATTTTAATCTGTACATACATACATACATATCAACCCATATGGGTACGGGGGTACCCCCTGGGCACGGGTCTCCCCAGTAGAACCTACTAGTATGTAGACCCCGGCGGTAATTGCCATAATCGCCACGCTTGGCGAGCGGGTTGGCGATCGCAGTAAGACTTTAAGTAAGTACTCCGAGGACGCTGCAGCCCGTCCTCCGATGTGAAATCCCTTAGTCGCCTTGACGACACCCACGGGAAGAGAAGGGGTGGTACTATTCTTAAGCCGGTACCACTCTTAAGCCGGTACCATATGTGGTACCGGCTTAATCTGTACATACTGTATAATTATTGTTTGTGGCGTGTTAGTAGTTTACTTTACAAAAAATGTTGAGTTAAAATTAGTTCTGTACGTTTGAGAATAAACACCCTTTGATTTTTTAGAGTGTATGTGACAAATAGGCACTTTTGCGCTGGATTCTTCTCCAAAGGCGGCGGTGCTTGTAATGTAAGTTTAAAGTCGTTATCTATCAAATCTCGACAGAAATGAAGAGGAGAAATGTTTGATAGAAGGGGCGATGTTTATTTATTTATTGTTTCTCTTACAATTGCTTACTCTTATACGGCCGGTCTCAATAATCTACCTAGCGATGGATTTGTCTACTAGAGGTAGAATTTTGACATATTTTGTATGGAGCTTATGTCAAATATATACCTCTAGTAGCCAAATCGATCGATAGTAGATCAGACAGGCCGCTACACAAAATAAAAACATTTTTTTTTTCAAAACCCACGACCTATTCTTTTTTAATAGGAAAAGTATAAAATAACATTTTAAGAAAATAGGAAAAGTATATATATAATTCGTCGGGGGCGCCAATCGCTGCTCTGAAATTAACTAAAATATTTCAGTGCGTGTTATATTTAGCCCCCGACGAATTTTCTTCGTACTACTTACGTCTAATTGGTCTGGGAGCCTAAAACTTAATTTTATACTTTTCCTATTACAAAGTATAGGTCGTAGGTTTTTTCAAATTTTTTATTATTAATACTTTCTAGAGATTTCTTACATAACTTTTTGCGGCTCACTCTGGTGTACGTATTAACATCAACATCATTGTATCAATATATGAACTGTTGCATATAAACATTAATTCTTTCCTGTCAATTTTTTTTTAACTTTGGGATTTACCATCATAAAGATATCTAAGAACCGTCGCAGACAAATTACACACCCTTTACAGAAAACCGCATCTGAATCGGACAAACCTTTATTGATATAACTAAATGGCAACATTCAAGTGCACATACAAACAATCTCTCACCCGAAACGCATATATATACCTTCTCCTTTCCGTTGTGGATAAAAATGGAAATTATCCTTACGTATTTCATACGGAATACCTTTCGTATAATTTTTGTTATCCTAAAATACTTTCGCATAGCGACTTTGGCATGACTGTTAAGGCATAACAATATTTTGGCATATTGATACTTTGGCATCATGTTTTAGCAGGCATATATATCATTTAGACTATATTCATTTGGTCTAACTTTTAATAGCATAATGTTATTACGCATATTTTTTATCTGTATAACAGCTATTACTTACAATGGTAAAAAAAACTGTTAAGAGCATGTCGGACCAAGCTCAGCCTAGGGTTCCATGGGTCGACCCGTAACCACGATCGGTGCAATTCAATTGAAACGTCGGGTAAATAAAAGGTACACCCACACCACATATACCTTTAAGTATTTCACGCGATTAAGTCCCTATAATATTTTAATGTGTAAAAAGAAGAAGAAGAGGAGACGGTAGTTTTTCGGCAATAACTCAAAAACGGTATGTCGAATCATGTATTTATTAAGCGTTACTTTTGCAATTATTTTCACATTCTTTGGCCATATGGTTTAAAAGATAAAGATAGACTTTTTAAAATATACCTTTTCCATATGCATTTTGGCTGTAAGTTCGGAAATAAGTCGAAAATTACATTAAGGTACTCGTATAATTCGTATCGCATTGTTGTTAAGTCATGTAGCATTATGCACAAATAACGTAAGCGTGTGTAGCGTTATGCTATAAAATGGTACGCTTTTTAATCATTATGCCAATAGTAGTTAATTGTAACAAAATTATGCGTAAAGAATAATGCTAAATAATGTTATGCGTAGTGCAAATAAAAATATTTTATATCAAATTATGCCACCCAATATGGAACAATTTAATACCGCCAGTTGCGCGCAACTATGTTCGCTTAAAAGTTTTTAAAACATATATCCCACGGGAGCAGTATATTTTCCGAGATAAAAAGTAGTCATGTGCTATTCCAGACCATAATCTATTTTTGTGCCAAATTTCTACCAGAACCGTTCACCCGTTTTTGCGTGAAAGATTAAGAAACATCATCATCCTAACAAACTTTCACATTTACGATATAAGTTAGAATTATAACAAGTGCGTCCGTTTTATATATTTACATAATGGTAAATATTTTAAATTGCATGGAGTGCAACATTTTTCATTTTTTATAGCACGATGCTGGAGGACCTGGAATTTCTGACAGCAAATTAATAGGTGTTGTTAGCTTCGGTTCACCAATTTGTGGTGCGCCTGATGCTCCTACGGTTTTTACTAAACTTGGCTACTACGTCGATTGGATCGAGGGCATCATCCAACAGGTAAAGATTTTCTTATATTTGCCACATGGTTCTTAGTAGTATTTTAAAATGACCAATTTCATTTTATTAATCGGTTGTCAGGATACACTGACTGTGGAGAGGGACACCACTACTTGGTCACCAATGCCGTCAAATATACCATTCCGGGCAAGATTAAGAGAAACGACAAAGCTACTGATCCAGCCAATGAATTTCCCAACCGTAAAACTTGAAGACGTTCTCAAATCGAAACCATCAAACGGGACATTCTCAGAGGATTTTGTATCAGCTATGTTCAGTAGTGAAGATAATAAAAATATTTTGGATATAAATGATTCTAAAGATATAAATAATATTCAAACTGATCAAGAAAAGGCGATGACTACTGATAAGGCCACTGCAGAATGGTTTATCAAAACTACTACACCCATTACTGCTGCTACTGAATCAATTGTACAGAGTGAGGACCGTCGAGTACCTAAGTTATACATGGCAGTTGAAGATCAAAATCAATACAATTATAATCACATGATGCGTAATAAAGTTTCAACTCAAGAAACATCTCAAAATGGTTTAAATGCAAACAGTAGTAAAGAAGAGCAAAGCTTGATACATGATATTATGGCTCTTATTGACAATTTAGACATAGATAGTCTTTTTGATAACAAGGAAACTCGTCAAAATGACAACAGTCTGAAGAATGAAAATCCGACTACAGATATCCCACAAAAAATAAACTCTGCATTAGAAAGTAAAGTAGAAGGAAGTCCAAGTGAATCTGGTGTGGGTTCCTCGGTAGAATCTAGCGATGATGATTATGATGACGATTATGACGTAGAGGACAGAGGAATGGCTATTCAACCAGAATCCTTTCAAGATTTAACTTTTAGAGAAATAGCAAATGGGACGAAAGCAGAAAATGAAGTGGATTCCGAAACAGAAATAAGTTAATTTTGATTGAAATAAATTAAAAAAAATTCCAGAGTGGCTTTGCTTTGCTCCAAATATTTTGTTTTCGAGGGAAAGAGTGCATGTAGTACGCGACATAAGTCGGTATGGTGAATTCTGTGATTTTTACAGAGAATATAGGAAATATCCAGACAAATGTTATGAGTACACTAGAATGAGCATAGAAACTTTATTCATTATATAGCAGTAATTTGGCCAATAATTAAACATTTAAAGTTTTTACATTGTAAGTGGATGCTCCTACTATGTTGTACCCATTTAGGATGATTGGTAAGAAGTGCCTATAAAAATTACTATAATATTCGGCCTGCGACATCATAATTTGTTAAATGCGAGGGCCCAACTCGCGAGCATCAAAGAATAGAAAAAAACGAGGTCTAGTAACATAGTTCAGATAGGTAGGTGGTTCAATTCCGGCACCCGTTTGGCATACGGAAGTCTCGGGTTCGATTCCTGGGCGTGGACTTCATCAGGCCTTGTTTCCAACCGTCTGGAACATGCTTTATTGAGTCTATAAAGCGTCTTCTAGACGGTTGGAAACAAGGCTTCCCGCTATGGTGACCTTGCTGGTTTCCAACAGTGTAGACGGCAGTTGCAAACCAAATTATGATTTGACCTCCAACAGCCTTGGCGGGTGGGAGCGCTTTTCCACCACGCCGTTTGCTGGTTTGCCACCGTGTAGTCGGCGTTTCCAACCGAACAACAAACCAAACCACCACACAGGCACACATAAATTGCCGCAGAATTGATATGATATTTATTACAATGTACATAAGTACCTACACTTCTTTTATAGTTTTGTTAAATTTATAAAAATGTATTAATTGCCTATTAAAAATTTGCAAGAACATACTGATGACATAATTTAATTGGTGTGGTTTCGCAACCAACAGTTGGTGGGCCCCGACCAAGGTCGCGCGTGTTTGCGTGTGGTTTCCAAACGTTTGGACGAAACCACAAACGGTGGGCCACACAAAGCTCCCGCCAAGGTCACCTTGGTTTGTACCCTTGTTTCCAACCGTCTGGAACATGCTTTATTGTTATTGTATTTGAATCAAATGTTATTCATGCTGCCTCTGTGCGCGTAGTGGTGTCCCGAGTAGGTTCGATTCCCACTCGGGACACTACTTTGTGTGATCCAAAAATTTTTGTTTCGAGTCTGGGTGTACTTTGTGTCCGTGAATTGAATGTTTGTAAAGTCCCCAGCGATACAGGGCTTGTACCCTAATACGGGAGACGTCTTTAAAAAAAAAACAAAAAGTGATCTCGTGTACTTTGCACCAAATAAATGTATTTCTTCTTCACATAGTTCATTTATTTCCACAATTCTAATTGTAATTTATTTGGCAGGATGTCAGTGAAACTTTATTTGATATATCTTACCTAAATCATGAAATCTTACCCAAGATCTAGGAATAAATAGTAGTTTCTTTAACAATCGGGGTCGAACCCTTTCCATTATGAATTATGATACAATAACAATCGAAGCTCTTAGGCAATATTCGTAACGGCAAAATTGCAAGTTATATCATACATTTCTCAAAGACCTAAGTAGTACTTACCTCAGTTATTGATATAGATTATGGGGTGGATGTGTCGTGGATTTATAAGTTATTGTTGCTGTTGCTTTACGTCATATTTTGTTATGGTGACGCGAACGGTAAAACCTTGTAGCAATCGACCAACATTTTTAACTCTGTTTCGACGAATTTAATCTAAAATTGCCAAAAGACCAGCACTATACACGATATGAGGATACCTCCTTGTTTTTGTAAAATAACATTGATTTGTTACATGCATAAATTTGCTTGCGGATAACTCAGACTGTTGAAGTCCTTGACTTTTCATCCGACTTCAAAAAGGAGGAGGTTCACAATTCGACTCTATTTTTTTTATATGTTTGTTATCCCCAATTACTCGCAGACAGCTGGACCGATTTGAATGAAAATGTTTAATTACTTTTTGTTGTTGTACCTATATTATTTTTTGCTTTTTAGTTCCTTATATTTTGGAAGTCGGTTATTATTTTTTTGTAAATAACTGATCTATTTACTTAGTTAAGAATATATTCAATTTCAATGTTATTAGGGCTTAACCTTTTTCAAGTACCACTAGCTAGAGTGGTACTTGTAAAAGTAATGTTAATGAGTTAACTAAAATGCTAAATTTAAAAAAAATATATTAATACGATTCAATTGGACGATTACCAATGCGCAAAAAGAGAAAATCAAACTGTATATTAGCACTATTGTAATGCAGGCAGAGTTGATCTTCCCAGTGGGTACAACAAATATGGACTGGCTATCAACAACGGACGTCTTTCGAATGTTTGTCGCCGGACCGGTGTCCGATGCGTGTACAAAATTGTAAGCCATGCAAGTCCGGCGAAAAAAAACATCCGGTGTCCGGTTAAAAAAAAGGGACGTGTATAAGCAGATAAATATCAAAGATGGGTGTTTTTGGGGTTCCGTAGCCAAAACGGCAAAACGGAACCCTTTTAGCTTCGTCCTGTCGGTCTGTCTGTCTGTCTGTCTGTCCGTATGCCACAGGCATTTTACTCAAAGACTATTAAATGAATATTGATGCATTTTTGTGGAAAGGCGTCTTGTAGTAGCCGCTACTTAGTTTGATAGCTAAATAATAAAAATAAATATTTTCTTTGGGGGGGGGGGGCACTCCAAATATGTGACAGAAGGTTAAAAAATTTTTTTTAGCAAACCAACATGTGGCACATTCAAAACATTTTAAGGTTTTTAAATTTTTTATATTGATTTAGTGGAAATAATCTCTCCGAAAGTTGTATAAATGAGGTCACACGGTTCAAAAGATAAGGGGGTGCCCTTATCGTTTGAACCGTGTGACCAAAAAATATGATAAAAATCACAAAGGTAGCGCTTAATAAATACTTGAAACTAAAATTATTTTGGACATGTTCAGACATCCCGTCATAGAGTTATTGCCGAAAAACTGCGTTTCGCAACAAAAGGGCGTAAGTGCCATAAACATACGCTCTTCTGCTGATGCAATTATTCAAGGCTGCGGAACCCTATACTTAGAATGGTCCGACATGCTCCTGCCCGGTTTTTATTCCTAATGTAGGTACCTAGTATCACTATATATAAAGGTTATAGTATAAAATTGCCGATTTGTACTGAAAAATGAATACTCGTTTTCTCGTGGAAAAAAATGGTAGTCGGTTAGGGCAAAGTCGGGCAAGTAAGGGACATGACGGATGGTTGCTAACTTCAGGTCTTGTAGTGTTTATACCTACTGTTTCTCGAGCAGTGCATTATCACGGAGCAATAATGGTGAAGACCGATTGATAAGTCGGGGCTGTTTTGCTGCGAGTTTCGCCATCATTGTTCAGAGTTCTTCGCAATAAACATCTGCTGTTATTGTTTGACCAGATTTGAGGAATCTGAAGTGAATTACACTATGAAGTTTGTAAGTCACTTCAGATTCCTCAAATCCGGTGACTTTGACTGCTTCTGTGGCGCGGTGGGAGTGTATTCGACTGCTATGCAAGAGCTCGTGAGTTCGATTCCCACACGGGACACCACTTTGTGTGATCCACAAATTGTTGTTCCGGGTCTGGGAGTACTTCGTGTCTGTGACTTGTATGTTTGTAAAGTCCCCAACGATACAGGGCTTGTACCCTACTGCGGGAGTCGTTTTTTTTTCAACAAAAAAAAGAAGTGACCACCAAACAGTTATCATCATCTTTCTATAGGTAGGTAATTTTTTGAAGTAGCCATCTTTCCCGTCTAAGGTCTAAACCGAATAAAAAACAATTGAAATTAATTAATCGAATGTTGCACATTTTTTAAAAGAAAAACCTCTTATTTATTTATTTATTTATTTAAAACTTTATGCACAAAGTTGTACAAAGGTGGACTTAATGCTAAAAGCATTCTCTGCCAGTCTACCTTAGGGTGATGTAGAAATGGAATGTGTGAAAGGTGCAGTAACCTAATTGTGTCTTATGTGTCAAGTGAAGAAAGTTTTACTCGAAAATTTCACACCATGAAGGTTTAATGTCAATTCAAAGTATCTATTACTTTATAACTGCAATTTCATACTTTAACTAAATAAAAATAATAATCTGATTTATGTTTTAAAATATTTCTAATCATAATATATTATTATACCCGAATACACGCTGATGGCGGACTGGCCTCAAATGCAAGTTGCCACACTACGAGTAGCAACACATTTGCTATACATCTCAAATGAACTGTGTACGTACTTTTACTGTTGGAACTTGTGCGAAATCTAGAGCACATTTCAACATTAAATACTACTTAGATGCCGGAATAGTTTGTTTTATTATCTACTTAAAATCTATTAAAGTGAACCTACCTTGTTGGTGGTAGATTTCTTGAATGGTGTTTTTTTTTGTAACTGACTAATTCTTCCTTTTATTTTTTTTTACATCTCTTTTTTTCACCTGCATGATCGAGCATTGCTCGGTATTCTTAACGACATTCTTAAAAATAAAAACCTAGCTAGATAAAAATTAAGAGCACGCCAGTTTGTTATTGACAGTGGGTGATTAATTAATTTAAACAATACTTTATTGTTTACACAATTTAGATTGTATGTCCTTTAATGTTATTTGAATTTGTTTCAATATTTTAAACATAAAAATAAAAATTTTCATCGGTACGTAAAGGTGTTAAAATTTTACACTTCATAAAAGTGAACCGTTAGTTCGCAGTTCCTTCTTTAAAGGCGTGTCACTGTATCTAACCCGAGATTAGCTTTTAATGTGTTCTTCGAATGTGAATATAGGTACACAGGTATTCTTATGCACATATCACTCCTCGTATAAAACAATTCGTTCCCGATTTACACGGCCTTAAACATTCAGTATTTTGAATAAAATCTCCACGAACTGTATAACGTTGTCGTCAACTTCCGCTGTTAAAAGACTGTTCGCTGGTACAATGTGACAGACAGCTTCCTTTTAAGAAATCCTTCTTTGTACGATAGAAATGACGTAAGACGGAGTTAGTGCAGATAAAGATATATAGTTTGCATAATCAGTCGGATAAACGTTCGGACTGTAAGGTGACTAAAATACTGCATTTACTTCGGATTTGAAAGGTAAGGTTTTCTGTAAAACCTTAGTCATGTTCGTCACTTCATCAGGGACTCCATTTCGTTAGGGTTTAAAGTAGATATCAATCGTCAGAGTTTCAAAACGTCGGTTTCTCATATTGTCAATTGTGAAAAAAACTTTTTAACAAAAAATATTACCGACTTCAAAAATAAATACAAGGCAATTTGTTATTCTAGTTATATTATTTTTTGCTTTTTAGTTGCCTTGTATTTATTTTTGAAGTCGGTAATATTTTTTGTTAAAAAGTTTTTATTTCTCACTTTTTAGTGGGTTGGTTTATAATTCACTTAAGTTACAATAGGCTTATGTCATCTGCTCAAATCCTTTTACGAAATATTGTTTGCCCCGATGCAGGGCCGTTAATTGTTGAGGAGTTCACTATCAGCTTTATTACATTGCATAATAGTAGTATATCGAGATTAAAGTGCTACTCAATACCATATTAAAGTACTTAATTGAATCGCAAACTGTGAAATATTGAATAGACCTATTATATATTAGACCTATTGAATAGCTCGTAATTTTTGGTCTTCATCATCAGTTCCACTTCACCAATTGGTGTTTATTAAGAGTAAATGCACGAATCACTATGAAATATACCTAAATCACTGTAGGTGTGCTTTTAATATTTTAAGAGTTCCCTCGATTTCTCCAGGATCCCATCATCAGATCGTGATCTGATGGCAATGGGACCAACTTGGAAGTATACCCTTTTAAACACAAAAACAATTTTTCAAATCGGTCCAGCCGTCTTTGCGTAATCGGTGAACAAACATATAAAAAAAAAACATACAGACGAATTGAGAACCTCCTCCTTTTTGAAGTCGGTTGAAAATAACAAAAGCATATCGGGAAAACAAATGATAGTCGTAAAAAAATATTTCGACGATTTTCAAGCTTATTCACTTGGACTTTTTGCTTGTTTTTAGTTTTGTATATACTTTTTTACATGCTGTATCACTTTATTTATGACAATAAGGTTCAAAATCGCGAGCACCCATTTTATTATTATTTTTACTCAAGACATTTCATATTTGGCCTTAGGAAATGAAGACCAACTTTTCACTTCAAAATTAGATAAGTTAGGCAAGTTTATATTTATGTTACACTAGCTGTTGTCAGCAACTTTGTTTGCGTAAAAAAACTATCCCACGGCAACCGAATAATTTTCCGTGACAAAAAGTATGTGTTGTTCAAAATGTGCTGTGCCAAATTTCATTCTGTACCTTCTCACACGGCGCGGCTGGTTTCAGTTGCCCTTCGGGAATACCTCATCAGGGTTGTGGAGTGGCCTGCACAGTCACCCGACTTAAACCCCATGGAACACGCATGGGACATGTTACGGCGACGAGCTTTGCGTAATTTTCCGCCAAATTTGACTACTGAAAATCATGTTTTTTAGCATTTACAAAACACATGGGACCGCATACCCCAGCAAGATTTTGACAACTTAATTTTTAACATAAATAATAGATGCCTATGTATTACTAAAGTTAGGGAGTGCAACACAGATTATTGATATATAACTAATGTTTGTTTTTAAATTTTTGTAATTAATTTAAGTCAAATTTATTAAATTTTCAGATTTTATTAGAATTTAGCAAATTAAATAACTAATTTAAATTTATTAAATTAATTACTTATTTAATTTGCTAAATTCTATATTAATATAAATTTTAAAATTCGGATTCTAATGAAACCTAGTTTTATTAACAAAATACTTAGAGTTTTTTATAATCAACAAAATACGGAATATCCCAAGGCTTTGTTGATGTGTGTACACTTAAGCATTTGCTAGAGCATTACAATGTAGTGTAAGATTCTTACGAATGGTACATTGCAGGCAAATGCTCAGTTTCTTAATGTATTTCTGTGTAATGTACCGTTGTTGCGAATGCTCGACGCTGTGTTCGACGTAAGTACAGGTAAATGTAAGGCGAACATTTGTCTGTAACATTTCTTTCTGCATACACATTTTTATGCATAAACTCACGTCACCCGCGCTCGTGCATTTGCTCGATAAAACGTTACACCAAAACGCTCGCTGATTGTAACAAAACATCAAGCGTCATGTTTGAAGTGTAGTTTGAATAAATTTAACAACAGTGAATGCTCGTTCTATTACTAGTAAATGCTCAAGTGTATACTCATCTTAAGACTATTTACTTCTAATGCAGCAATGGTACATTGTAAATCAAAACAACAAAATTTTCTTTCAATTAAAACCTCTTCATGCATGGTTTTGTGTTATATAACATGAAATAACAGCAATTAGCTGAAACATGCTTTCTAAACTCGTACACTATCTATATAACATTAGTGCTTTTAGCGTGGGACTATATATCAGGTTTCGAAATGAAATATTTGTACATTTACACTAAGCAGCGATTGATAAATATCGGTCAACATGTGGGACAAGCAGTGGACAACATTCTGCAATATCCTATGTCATTATATTTGTGCGTGAACATTTTTATATTCAGTGCAACATAACGAGGCATTTTATGAATAAGTTTACTTGATATGTGTCCTAGATATTAAATGTTTAAGTTCTCACTTATCTATACTATGTATCTATATTAAGCAAATTGGCCTTATACACTAACTCCATTAGCATTGGGGTATACAAATTTAGAAAATGGAATTAAATAAAATGTTCATAAAACGGCGTAAGGGTTTTTAACCTTCCGGTGCAATTTTTTTCTTTCTATCATTTATACCTGCATTGATTTTTGGTATATTTCTGAAGTTCATAGCGCAAGTCTGATTCATATCGTAATATTTGTTATTATCCTTTAATATCCACAGTACTAGTGTTAATTAAAAACGCATACTCGAACTGTATAATGTGCTTATTTTTATAACACTGTGTCAGAAGAAAGGGTTTTTGGAGTGTATTTATGATTATCCATTTCTTTGGAATGCTATACACCTCATAGCGCTTGACGGATTTTGTTGAGATGAGAGGCATCCTTCGTTAGATTTGTCTCAGTTGTGGGAGTGACAGACTATATAAGCGGCGGTAGCCTAATGGCTAAGGCATCGGTCTCGCAATCGCGAAATCGTGGGTTCGAATACTGGCCATTATACTACCGAAGTGAACCCAATCCTAACACAAGCAAGAGCTCAGTTGGAGGGGTTAACAGGATTGCTAGTAATGTGGGACCACAATCCAACATAGCTAGTTATCTTTCTAAAAAAAAAATTAAGGAGTTGGGTTTTTTGTTCATTTAGCTTGTTCTTAATGGATAACCGCGGTGCGTGCGAGCATGGATAACAATAAATATATTTCCAACAAGAGTTTCAAGAGAGATGGATATACATCGTTAAGATATCAAATATTGCATCGAGGTGCAGCACTGTTTATATCAAAGGTGATCCAACAAAAGGAGAAAATTAAAAATAGGTATTTTATTAACTTTGGCATAGGTACGAAGCACTGGAACTATCAATTTACATCTATAAGCACAAGAGTTAACTACTTAATGATTTACTCATATGGTTTAAGGTTCAAAACAAACGTAAAACCTGTTGACAGAGTATTTATTGTACCTACTTAGCATATAAAGTTAATATATCATTATAGTGTTTAAGGCCGTACCCTGACCAAATAACCTTGAGCATTCGTTCCCTCTTCGCCGCACCGTAGCAAATGCGCTCAGTATTTGGAATAAAATCATTATATAAAAAAAAATTAGCATTATGTTTTTTATTAAATTATATGCATGTATGTGTAGGTAGCAAATCAAAGAAAATGGTATTTTACCTGAAAATGCATTTTATCAATAATTATTTCTCATTTCTGTGGTTTCATTGTTCCATTAAATAAACATCTCCTTTAACAAAAACTAAATCTACCATTTTCAAGTCAATATTATGTAGAAATTTAATGTATTTTTATTAGTTGATATTTTTTTTTGGATAAAGAGCAGATAGCTCCACAAAACAGGCTTACAAAAATGTAAAATGGGTAGGTTTCGAATAAATGATTTATTTATTTATTTATTTAAAAGTGCACAAAAAACGGCTAGCGCTGGGTTTTGCACGAAGAAGCGCCTTATTTAAAATAAACTTATTATTTCGGAGCATAATTGCCTATGTCCGGATTAAGTTATAGGCCTTTTATCATCGCGCTACTTTCCTTAGGACCTGAGCAATAGCGTATATTGCCACGCCTGCGGAGTCGCGGACATAAGCTAATTTTAATATATTTTTACAAAATATTCCTATGCAGATACGTTTTAAGAAAAAGGAAAAAAAATATATATATAAAAATAAAATCCCGCCTGCACGAAAAAGATGGAAACACTTTGCTTTGTTCATAATCAATCAAGTTCATCGAGATTTAATAATGCCTCCGACTGCATGAAATTATATAGGGTAAAAGCGGGATAGATGCCCCACTTTTCAAAAAAGCTCTACAAATAAAAAATATGAACACATTAAGAATAATACTAGATGTATATCAAAACATTGATCTTTTGTCTTTAATATCAGCCTATTTTTGTAAACATAATTATTATTAGTTTCGAGTAAATTCAATTTTAATAGACCTCTCAAAAAAGGGATTTTTGCCTACTGTGGCGGATAGAAGCCTAACGATGAAATCAGTTACGGGTAAGTTATACTTGCCGCATGCAAGGATAGACTCTTCACAGAGACTTTTTTTAATAGTATAACGGTTTAAGAATTTAAACAATAAAATACATCAAAAATAGCCTTCCAAAGTTTAAGTTAGATACGTTTTGGTGACTTATTAACTTAAACTTAAACATACGCATGAAAAACATTACCCATACCTTTGGATCAGTGGGTAACACGTTATAGTTCACAGTAGGTCGGGAAAACACCTAAAGAATAATTCTGTCTTTGCTCGTCAAAAAATTTATGTTTGTCCTAGAGCAAAGAGCATAAAACCTTAGGGCGACTATCCGCCTAAGTAAACAGGGCGACTATCCTTTTTGATACGAATACTTGCCTTTTTTATTCCCGAAATAAATTAAAACTTGTTAACAATAAAACGTAATAAACAGTGTAATTTAAACTGTAATACATGCAATGAAACAAAAGAATTACTGAAACCGCACTCAGTGGTAAAAATATTCAATAGAAATTACTCATCAATATAATTTCGACGCCCGTCAAAGTAGCGCCGCGGAAGATTTTTGCTCACATCGACAAAACACTTGCGCCTTCTCTGATGGTTTACATGGCAATAAGGTCTACAAGAAGGATACTTATAACCATAGTAAACGTCTTTTACCACCAATGTCCCTAACATAGTGTATTCAAAACTGGGGCAACGATCCCACTGGGGCATCTATCCGGGTTTTACCTTAATTATGTAGTAGTAGTCTTGTTTAAATCTTTTTAGTGCGGGCGGGTTTTTTATTTTTTTTATTTAATACTTTTTAGTGGTTGTAGGACGTAACCAATGTAACAATTAACTTTTATCACAGCTATTGAAGTATTTGATTTTATCAAGTATTGAAAATTGAAAAAAGAATGGTTGCTAACTAACTTTTTTAGTATTACAGTCATAATCATGTTATACCTTTTTAAAATACTTAAGATGATCGCCGTCGCCTCACAGCCATCTCACAACCGCCATGTTTGTTTTTTTCAAACGTCACTTATCAGAACACTTGGGCGACCAAGACGAATCTAACGACGTCTTAATTGTATAAATCGGTTCAGTGGATTGTGAGATATCAGGTAATAAGAAATATTACATACATACAAGTTACGCGCGAAAAACAAAAGACTTCCTAACAGTCGGGTAAAAAGTAGATTCAAACTATTCTCAAAGCAGGTTTCATCATTATATTAAGGCATTGCAAGACCTTGGACCTTGTTCCTCAAGGAGCGGTGGTGGGATCTACTCTGTACTTTGTATACATAATTGTATCTGCGAGCGTAAATTAGAATATTGGTGTGGTTAAAACATGTAGGTAGCTGTTATGAACACGTTTAATTACATAGTGCATCCGACAGAGATTAGCGTCGATGTATGGCTTACATCCCTATTAGAGGTGGGCCGACTATGACTTTGGCCGGTTAGCCGACTGGTTGACTACTCGGTTGTAAAATGGCCGACCGGTTTGAGTGGTTAGCCATGCCTATTAATATTATTTAGGGTTTATTTTCTGTTTCTATTGAAGTCACTAGGTTAATTTTGACGTTAACTTTAAAGAAAAGAGAATTTATATTAAGAATGCATAAAAACTTGTCATTTAGTTCAGTAACAAACCCGAACTGTGAATTTACAATCAAGGTTTTTTTTTAGGTTTATTCGTTAGGGTAATCTTGTAAAACTTGTAATGATCCTTTATTACGATTTTAATTCAATCATATATTAATTACTTTAAGTATAGAAGTACTTATGAATAAAAAAAAAATAATCGACCGACTAATCGTCTGAGTAGTCACCGACAATAAATATGTCCAAGGAGTCGACTTTACCGACTAGTTGTCCCATCTCTAATCCCTATCTATACGATTGGACTGTCGCCCTAGGTGCATCTAAGTCAGGTGCATAGAGTGGGGTTCTATATTTATAAAGCGATTGCGCGGGCGCATGCTGGAGTGAGTTGTGTGTCGCCTGTGCATCTAAGATACGAACATGCGGGTGAGTTGTGCAATATTTTTCCTGAGCCTTTCGTAGTTAAATATATTTAGTTCATATCCAAGTTCAGTATTCAAGTAATATTTCGATGAAATATCCAATAATACTTATATGCCTACCTAAGATTACCTAAATTTTATGGACCACGGACAAATAAAAATAAATGCATCGTTTGACTTAGGTTTTGCTGAAATAATGGTCACGTATCAATTTTATTTTCATGAAATATGATTTAATTGTAGGCATATATGACTGCCTCGGTGATGCAGTGGGAGTGTGTACGCTTGCTGCGCAAGAGTTCATGTGTTCGATTCCCACGCGTGACACCAGTTTGTGTGATCCATAAATTGTTGTTTTAAGTCTTAGGGGTGTACTTTATGTCCGTAATCTTGCATATTCCCCGCGACACAAGACCCTAATGCTGGAGTTGTCGTTTGAAAAAAGAAAAAAAAAATCTCTTTATAGTTATAGGTAGTTTGAAAACCTGATGTCGAACATTTTAAATTCTTCGGCGCCAACGCGGAAACACCTACATCATGTTTGCAGACTATAATTTCAATCAAAGTCCTAGTGTTTGGTATCGCATATCGCACCCACTCATCGTTAGAATGAGCTTGACGGTTCATAAATTTCCTAGCTTTTCAAGTTGTAAATTAGAATAGAGTTTTGACAAAATGCGTGGAGTATTAAATAGCAGATATAATTAGGTATATATGGAAAGCCTTAAAGACTAGTGTTTCATTTATAATATGTTAAATAATAACAGTATTTTTGGTAGCGGCTGTTTTGTCTTTGTTTTTCACTCTATTTTCAAAATAGAAAGAGAAGATAGAAGGCACAAAAAGAAAGAAATTAGTGAATTGGCGTTAGTCTGTATCTATTCAACTCCCCGTTATTATGCACAACTCGGTATGTGTCACGTCACACGTCTCATAATTTGCACTTTTATAAAACAAGAGACCTTACTTAACTTGTCATGAAAGGGCACTGGTCCTTTTAAAACATTATTCTGTTTTCACGTCACTGTAAAAAATAATTTCATCAAACTCTAAATACGATATAATATTAGGCATATATTTTTAAAAAGACAACTCCTCCACTAGAGTATGAACCATTTGTCGCAGGGGACTTTACAAACATATAAATCATGGTCACAAAGTAGGTGCACCCAGATTCAGAACAACAATTTCTGGATCATTGTGTGGGAATTGAACCCACGCTTAGGCTTAGCTATCAGAGACAATAACCACCAGACCAACAGGCAATAAATTTTGTACCACTTAGAAATAGAATTCTCGTTCCGCTGCTGAAATATGATCACACCTATATTCTATGCTCTATATCTATGCTCATTTGTATAAATGCACTAATCTCATAAGACACTGGCCCGATTTAAATGAAATTTGATATGAAGGAAGCTTTACGCCTGAGAAAGGTTAGGTCTTTTACCGCGATTTCATCCACAGGGAATGGGCTAGTTTCTAACTAGTCAAAAGAACAACTCTTTAAGAAATGTCAAAACACAGATTTTATATGGAGATCCCATATAATAACCAGCCTATGACGTCACTATTTTTTCTAATCTAATCACTTGTTTTGACTAGCTGCCGCTAGACATATCATAAATAGAAGAGATACGCATTCGATTCTGCGCAACTTCATCTGCGTAAATTTTCCCCATTTTTGGAACTTTTTCATTGCTGCTCCGCTCCTATCGATCGTAGCGTGATCCTCGATACATGTGCTACCCAACAGTAAAAGAATTTTTAAATTCGGATAAGTAGTTCCTGAGATTATTGCGTTCAAACAAACACACAAACAAACAAATTCTTCAGCTTTATAATATTGGTATAGATTAATAATAAAAAAAATCTATATAACATTTTATTAAGGAATTAATTGTTGGTAGTTTAAATGCTATTTTTATTTACTAATTAGACTTTTACTCTTACTAATTGGATTTTTCCGTTTACAAAGTCAAACCTTGATAAATATACCAATCAATTTTTTAATTTTAGATCATATTGGCATTAGCGTGTGTGGGAACAGCGATGGCTGTGGGGGTGCCGATTGATTACAGCGGTCTGTTCACGCATGGAGCTCCTCTCCTACAGGCAGCTCCTATTGTCCATGCGCCGGTGGTGCATGCTCCAGTCGTGCATGCTGAACCAATTGTAAGTTTGTGCTATTATCTTACGATATCTTTTTACGTATGGAATATATGAATGAATAGGCAGATCCACGGGGCATGAGGGACGTGCTCCAGATGTGTAAGTGCCGAATTTCTTGTATTGTTTTGAATTTCTTTGCCCATTTGCGTCTTGTACCTCCCCCGAAATTTTTTGGGCCACTCGTATATCCAAATCACACTTGACCAATGTCGGGTAGGTGAAACCACGCCCCTCCCCTCGTCGTAAGCATGCAGATGCCTGCACCTGCTTCCATATACTCCATATGTAAAAACGTAACCATCTAAACTCATACCTAACTATCGAAAGACACGAGCCAATTAAACTATGGATTCGTTACCTATTTGGAGTTCCAGTTTTAGTTCTAGTAAGCATCTAATCGGTGATGTCGTTATTTATGTATGGAATACAAATAAATGAAATGAATGACCGTAATTTAAGTGACTTATCTGTATTTTGATAAATAAATTCATGTCCATCAAAATACATATGAGTCGATTAAATTACGTATTTTCCACCAAGTTTGAGTTCCAGTAGGTACTTATTAAAAAAAAACATACCACTCAAGTGAAAAACTAGCAACAGTAGGTATAATAATTTTATTGAAGGAGCTATACAAACAAATTAGGTACATTTTTCCTTTTGCCCGACTATACCAGTAGAAAGGCATCAGGCTATTTCTGTAGATGTCCACATTTTTGGCAAGCTCAGCTACCTACAGCTCCAACAGTAAGTTGTAGTTATTATATATATTTTTTATTTTATTTTTGATCATAATTTCGCATAACAAATAATGTACGTAGACTTAAGAGGGACGCTGACTCACTGTAAAAGTTTTAACTAGTACAGGAGGCATGGAACCAAATAGCATATTTGTTAGTTTGTTTTAACGGGGCCGCAATGTCGCACTTAGCCTCTTGATTGGGCCATTGTGCGTACGTTGTATTGTGTCAGTTCTTTTCACTGCAGCCAGCCTAAAGACTCCTAGAAGCCCAGCATTCCCCGCAAGTTGCTGCAGACTTCAGGGAGGGATGACGGTGTTTTTAGGTACTGTGCCCGGTGTTCGGCCACACTGGTACATTCCATGAGTACGTGCTTTTACCAAATAGCATAATGTTAACATGTATTTGTAACAAATGAAGATTAATATTATTATTTTAATAAAAAATCTTAGGTAATAAAAAATAACACCTATTTTGTAGGTAGCTATTTCTGTAATTTGATTTGAAATTTTATCAAGGGCTTATTTATTATTGTTTTTAAACTTTCGCGATTTTTATACATATTAGATATATTTCGGGACTCAATCGCGTGAATTATTTAAAGGTACGAAACATTTTATTTATCCGACGTTTCGATCGAATTGCACCGATCGTGGTCACGGGTCGACGGGCTTATTTATATTAAAGAGAATTGATAAATGTCTTATAAAGTTTCGTTTATTGCCGGGTGCCGGTATTATTCAACACCTATTACATATAACATGTAACATTGAGCTTGCAAAGCTTGTTATAGAAAACCTCATAGAAACTAGTTACCTACTGAGATTTCAAAAAAACGTGAAGGATTGTCTGCGGATGTTTAATGCCGGTTTATAGAATATGTCTTATCAGGTTATATTACATCAATAAGGAGTTACTTACGTAGACTGTTACAACTATTATTAGATACTAGCTGACCTGAAGTTACGCACTTCATATGCGTAAATTTTCCCAGTTTTTGCAACATTTTTCATTGCTGATCCGATCCTATTGGTCGTAGCGTGATGTTTTATAGCATATAGCCTTCCTCGATAAATGGGCTATCCATCAATAAAATATTTTTTCAATTCGGATATTGTAGTTCCTGAGATTACAGGGTTCAAACAAACGAACAAACAAACTCTTCAGCTTTATAATATTAGTATAGATTATAGTGTAATAAATATTGCACTTATGCTGTTATGTACTTCTTTTTAATGTATATAATATCTTTTTCAAGAAAAATGTACCGCCTTTACGTAAAAAAAAAAATAGTACCTACATCACCGAATCTCTCTACTCGAACTGATTTTGATGAAATTTTTTGTGTGAGTTCAAGGGGATTTGAGGATGGTTTAGATTCACAATAGAATCCGATTTACAAAAAAAAAGAGTCGAGACGAAGTTCGCCGGGACAGCTAGTATTTTAATATTTTTTAAAAGACAAAATTTTTGACTTAACTAATAAAGTGAATCTAGTTGAATTCTGAATTGCTGGTCGCATCGTATTTCACCTTGGAACTAATTCAAAACCGGGACTCGATTTGGTGACCTTTTAATTACAAATCCGGTTCTTTAACCATTAGGCCGCTTTTGTTTAATTATTGTTTTCTTTCTATTTCGCAGTCTTACCCAAAGTATGCGTTTAACTATGGAGTAAAGGATCCACACACCGGAGATGTTAAGTCGCAACATGAAGAGCGTGATGGCGATGTCGTCAAAGGTAAAACAATACAAATAAGTACCGAAAAGAGCAAAAAAACAACAACTGAGAAGCCGCAATACTGAATAAATTACAGTGCACTATCACAATACCCTTTCATAGGCGCAATGGTGTATTATTTCTCACGGTAAACGCTTCACTGCACTGAGATAAACCAACAAACATGAAATAAACAGCAATTTTTTATGTCAAAACATATTTTTGCAAATTATCGCCTATTCTGTTACTTACGAGTACTACAAAGTATTTTTTCACAGTAATAAAAATTCGAACATGTCTTTGCTGGACATTGGTTTGATGCCTTTTTAGGATACCGTAGCCAAAACGGCAAAACGGAACCCTTATAGTTTCGCTATGTCCGTCCGTCCGCACCTTTGTTTTAGAGACTGTTAGTGCTAGGAGCCTGTAATTTTACATGGATATACATATTACTTACGCCGACAAAGTGAAAGATCAAAAACTTGAAAAAAAATTTACCTCCTCTATATGTAAAGTGGGGGGTGTGATTTATTTTCTTTTCTATCCCATCGTGTCATTAGATAGATCTTTTAAAAACGTTTAGGGGTTGGGCAGATGATTTTTAGATTTAGGGATCCGTTTGTGAAATATTAAGCTTTAAAATGTAAATTTGTGTGGTTCATATTTAAGTGTGTGTTTGTGTACGTCTGTGCATGGCGTTCGTAGCATCCAAACGCTTCTTTATTAGAAAACTAATTTATGAAGATAATAATTAACTCTAAATTTATGTGTCAAGGGATTTTTAATGTACACATATTTTGTTGTTTTATTTATTAAACAAAAGCATGCGTATTTTTTTTATTTCTGCAGGCAGTTACTCGCTAGTGGAACCTGATGGATCTACGAGAACAGTCGCTTATTCAGCTGACGACCATAATGGGTTCAACGCAGTTGTGCACAAGTCTGGCCACGCCGTTCATCCGGTAAGGATCTATCAAAATCTCTTACGTTTACTAGCTATAGGCTATAGTACTACTAAAGACTATAATAATATCCAAAATATAAGTTATAAGAACTCAAAATAAAGTATAGAATTAAATTGTTAAGTAAACAGGCCCAATGGTAAGTTTTAAAGCCAATCAGACGATTGGTCTATTTATGTCATGTTGGCTTTGGGTAATACTATATTTTAGATGTTCATGATACCTTTTATAAATGCTTTTGACGCATCATAGCCCAATCAAGACTCAACAAACCTCCTATAAAATAAAGTCTATGGAATGCAGTATCATGTACTACGAGTAGCATGTTGATCAGGTTTAAATATTTTTTAATACACATCATTAATAGTGCCTTATAGGACAATAATATAGCCTAAGAGAAGATACATCTGTAGTTATTTTTTATTACATCCTTTATCTCAGGGGAGCAACAAACTTACATTTTAAATACTTGTCTTGTTTTTACCCGACTGTATGGAATGCTTATGTTTTTCGCGCGTATCTTGTATGCATGTAGGTATGTATGTATGTATGTATGTAATATTCTTTATTACCTGATATCTCACAATCCACTGAACGGATTTATAAAATTAAGACGTCGTTAGATTCGTCTTGATCGCCCAAGTGTTTTTAGTTATGTGATGTTTGAAAAAATAAACATGGCGGCTGTGATATGTCAAAATAAAGAGGTGTGAAAAAAAGTTGACAAACTGTAATACTAAAAAAGTTAGTTAGCAACCACTTTTTTTCATTTTTCAATAATTGACAAAAGCTGTGACAAAAGTTAGTTTTTATATCGAATACATCCTACATTTACTAGAAGTATTAAATAAAAAAAATAATTATAGAAATATAAAAACCGTCTGCAACAAAAGATAGAAACAAGATTCCCTACATAATGATATAGATAATTTCATGCAGTCGGATGCACTTTACTAAGTTCATCGAGATACAGTAATGCCTCCGACTGCATGAAATTATCTATATAATTATGTAGGTAATCTTATTTCCATCTTTTTTGTGCAGGCGGGTTTTTTTTATTTTTATATATATATTTTTTGTCTTTTTAGTTGATTTTAAATGAAAAAATAATTATCTATACTATACTAGCTGGCCCGCGCAACTTCGTCTGCGTAAATTTTGCCCGTTTTTTCAACATTTTTCATTGCTGCTCCGTTCCTATTGGTCGTAGCGTGATGTTATAACCTATAGCCTTCCTCGATAAATGGGCTATCCAACATTAAAATATTTTTTCAATGCGGCCCAGTAGTTCCTGAGATTATCGCGTTTAAACAAACAAACAAACTCTTAGGGGTATGAAAAATAGATGTTGGCCGATTCTCATAGATACCGGATAAGCACAAAAAATTTCATCAAAATCGGTCCAGCCGTTTCGGAGGAGTATGGCAACGAAAACTGTGACACGAGAATTTTATATATTAGATATAATATTATAAATGCGAAAGTTTAGATTTATGAATAGATGTTTGTTATTCAATCACGGTACAACGGGTAATCGGATCTAGATGAAATTTGGCTTAGTATAGTCTGAATTAGCACATAGGCTACCTTTTATCCCGAAAAAATATTTACATGGGATAAATTTATTTTTCAAAATTTCCACGCGAACGAAGTCGCGGGCAACACCTAGTATTTAAAATATAATTATGTTAAAGTACCAAACCGGTTGTCGAAACCAAACACAAACTTTATTTTTGAATCTTTAGATATACATATACAGCAATGATGAAAAGTGAAGTAATTTTTAAAGTCAGTAGGTATAATTATCATGATCTGTCACATGATTCGCTCCTGTATGTGCAGTGTGCAATTTATAAACATCGATACATGAAAGAACCAGATAGATAACTGATTATCTACCTATTATATTTATAGAAGTATGACTTTTCGCCGTCTCGCCATGGGTATTACATTTCACAAACACGATTTCTCTACAAAGTATTGCGAGTCAGCGGAGACGTTGCGCAAACGGTAATGGCGCATGCGCTTATAAGGAAATGTACCTAAACGTCGATCTTGGCCAAGCTATTCCGAATTTCCCATATAGACTTTGGACGTTCCGAGAAAAATGTCCGATAAATATTTAAGTTTATTTACTCATTGATAAAACAGTCATGTAACTGGCTTTTAAGTGTAAGGAATGTCTATTACTAGTATGATTCTGTGCTAGATTTAAAACTATGTTGTCCATTATGTAGTTTAGATTTTTATTTAGAAATGACTGCAAATTAAAGTTGTTTTAAAAATACTTTTGCAAATAGGAAAAAACAAGATGAGATCCTTAGCTTCTGAGACATAGGTTTAAATATTGCTTCAAAAAAACAGAGTAGCATGTTGCAATAATTAATGTAGGTACATATTTTTTTTTTATTGACGTCTGTTTGCTCATAAATAGGTATAGGAGTAGAAAAAATCTTTTTATATTTGTATGGGCATACATTGTCCCATTGTCATTAAAGTTTGGATCTGATGATAAAATCTTGGAGAATTAAAGGGAGCTCTTCAAATATTAAAGGCACACCTATAGTAATTTGGGTATATTTAGTTGTAATTCGAGCATTTACTGTTAAAAAGCACCATTAAGTGAAATGGAACTACAGATGACCAGTAGAACTATTCAATAATAAATATTGCGGCTTGCAATCTAAGTACCGGGTTCGATACCTGATACTTCACCTCCATCAAATCATGTAATGGAACTGATAGTATAGTGTCAGGTGAACTCCTCAAAAATCAACGTCCTTGTATCGCAAAACGCAACATTTTGTAAAAAGAAATGAGGAGTTTGTATTATGCTATTGTAAATTATATCAACTACAAACCAGTATACTAATCAGCCGCATAGCTTTAATCAGATTTTATATTGCGCTTTGAAGGTTTTGAGAGTGCACATCCTCTGATGTGTCACCTCTACTTTATTGTTTTAAAACTTCTTTTGTTTTAAATGGTGGCTAGCCGAGTTCTTTTCAGCCGGAATATACAGTCATGTGTACTCATGAGTTTTGTGGCCAAATGATTTTTGTGTCGTTCAAGTCTTTGTTTATAGGCTATAGAAGACCTTTCTATTTCCTCCTTGACTGTAGGAATTTCCAGATACTTGTGTACTTCTGTGTTCCGTATGAACCATGGCGCATTGCTCAAGATCTTCAGTACTGTGACGTGAACCTCTTGCTGGCTTTGGGGTGCGCAGCCGGGATTATTGCTCTCGAGGATGAGGAATCAAACAACTTCTTAAGCCCAGAACGATATTATATATTGAATAACTTGTAATACGATTACTTTACATATTAATTCTTTTTCTTGACCATTCGTCTTGACGCTTGGTTCAATTCTCCCAATTGTTTCTTTCGTTTTCTTCTTCGTCATTCTTTCAAAGTTTTGGAACGTCAAGACAAACAGTTCACAATTAATGAGGCTTTATGCGAGTGGCCGGTCAAGTTTCCGACGCACCTGCCACACGCCGCCGCCTTATGAAAAAAAAAAAAATTTTTTTACATTTGAGTACTAAGTCAATTTTTTTTTTTTTTTTTTATATAATATAAAACAACAAATATAAACCTAGCTGTGCATTTACCTATCATGGCGATATATATATTTTTTTTTTTTTTTTTTTTAATACCCCCCTTGATCTGTCTCTATGCAAAAGACAACGTGTAACTGTTATACCTAATCCAACAAAATTTATGTCAACAAACACTTTACATAACAGTTATACGATGATGCTGGGCAAAAAACGCCATTAAAATAAGCACCAATATCAGATTCGTTACCTAGCTAAACTTATGTATAACTAAATTAAATCAATCATTAAACACCAATTGACCCCAGGCAACAAATTGAGTGAAAGTCCTGCTTTGTTGTAACTGGAAGAAAATTCATCTTTAAGTATTAATCTTATATCAGTTAAATAATTGGTCAATCAAGCTATCGGTGACCATCTGATCACATCTATTGATTATTTAGATAAAATAATCACAAACGAACTTCCCAAGTTCGATTGAACCAAATGCAAAACTGTCTGCTTAATCACAGAGTTATATTTATAATTCAAAACAATAATACACCCGTTTTTGTTTGCCTAGTGCTCTATGGCATCAACATTGTAGGACATTTCTTCGCCGTGTGGTTGTACATGCAAAGACAAACAACATTTTAGAATCAGATCTAAAACCATTAACCATCCCTAAATATACAACTGTTTACACGTCAGACTATTAACAACGTCGCCACTTCTTTTCTGGCATCACCTACTCCTAAAAAAATAATTCTCATCAACTACTCATGTTTATCATGACTTAATTATAACATATGTTCATATAATAAAAATTCTCAACTACATAAAATTAAATACTAAGATATCGATATCTATTCGTCCATCCTCATAATAAACGGTTTCAATCTATTCGCATGAACAATCTGCCTCTGTCTTGAACCCACTTTCTTTATAATGAAGTTATTGTTATTCAACCTATTTTCAATTCGAAATGGCCCTAAAAACTTTCTACATAACTTCTTCGATATCCCCGACCTTCTCTTTGGATTAAAAAGTAAAACTTTCTGACCTATGTCATACGATACTTCAGTTGCTTTTTTGTCAAATAATAGTTTTTGTTTCGCTCGCGACTTGTCCAAATTTACTCTAACCCTTGTAAAAATGTTTTCTCTATTCTCTATTCTACTCGCGGTATTCTCATTCACTTTAATATTTAAATTAATTCCCGTATCCGATGGCAATTCTGGTTGTCTTGCAAAGACCAGAAAGTACGGTGACACCCGTGTCGATTCTTGTTTACTAATATTATATGCAAACGTAATTTGAGGTAAATATACCGACCAATCTGACCTATCATCTCGACCGTACTTGGCCATCATGCGCGACATAGTTGCATTTAATCGTTCTACCAACCCTAATGTCTGATGATGCATCGAAGTTGCAACTTTATGCACCGCCCCGAAGTTTGTAATCGTTTCTTGAACTAACGCCGACGTAAAAATTGACCCTTTATCCGTTATGATTTCTTTTACGGCCCCATGTATTGAAAAAATATTATTAATAAGGAAGTTCTTTATTTCAATCGCTGTGGCCTGTTTTACTGCCTTACTAATCGCATATTTTGAAAAACAATCTATTGCCAATATAATATATCTACTTCCATCCGTCGCATTATTTAACGGGCCTATCGTATCCACTTCTACCTTTTCAAATAACCTGTTTGTAACAATCGGTTGCAACGGCGCCACCTTATTTGACGTGCGCACTTCTTGACATACTTTACATGCTTTGATATAATTCTCTATTTTCTTATATGACTTTGGACAGCAGAATCTTGAATTAAATTTTTCTACTGTCTTCATCAAACCTAAATGACCTCCATATAATGGATCATCATGAATCTCACGCATAATTACTAAAAACAGTTCATCCGGAACTACCAGCAATCTTTTTATAACATTATTTTTTGTATTTAATTTATATAACATGCCGTTGTGTATAAAGAATCCTTTATATCTTTGTAAGTTTTCATCTATGATTTTATTTCTTAAAGATGAACAAAAATTATCGTTCATTTGAGCCCTTATTACTGAGTCTATTTCTAATTTGCAGATTTGCTCATTATTCTCTGTACATCTCATCCTAAATATTTGTAACCCGTCAGTGACTACGTGATCATCTTGACTTATTAACGGATTTCGACTCACGAACTCCGCATCCGAATCCGAATCCTGTTCTACAACTACTGAAGAGGAACTATCATTACAGGAAGGACGAATGCTACCAACATTCACTAACTCACTCACTTGTTGACGACTGATCTCACTCTGTTTAAGTGAGACCCGATATGAAGGTTTTTTCACAGGAACCTCGTTCGAAGTTTTTATTTTAATTGGGTTATTTCGGCACCCACCTGGCCTAACCTTACCAAATGAGAATTGTGGCTTGTATTCTTCCACTAAGTCATGTAATTTATTATTATCACCTGTACTCAGATTTTTATTAATATTCATTTTATCTTTTGACACATTTAAATCAGGAAGAATACAAGTGTCATTCTTATTTGACTCACAAATATTACTAACAAATAAATGATTATGTTTAAAAATATTAACAGACATTATTTCCTGTGTATCGATAACAGAAACTTTGCCTGGTCTAGCAACAAAACATATTTCATTGTAGTTTCTCAATGTTATTTTATTATTCACAAAATCTAGGGATGCCCCATTTTTGATTAAGAAATCTTGACCCAAAATCACTGGCCAACTGACATCTATTACCACATAAAAAAGCGTGTTATACACCACATTATTAATTATAACGTTGATATATGTTTTGCCTGCGACTGGTATAATCTTACCATCGGCCATTTTTAAATTAATATTATCACATATATCTAAGGTTACTTTGTTCATTAATGCTACTTTCTTCGATAGCAAGGACACTGAAGCCCCACTATCTAATAAAGCAGGAAAAGCACCCGAACTTAATTCTACTAAAATGACTGGTTCGGACTGACCATAATTATTCTTCTTGACGTCTTCTATGTTTGAGCGCCGCTGCGTACTCATTGCTGCGACGTGATGCTCGCCTACTCTCGTTGTCGACGACGCTGCATCACCAGCTGATTGAACCGGCATCGGCAGAGGTTCTCTGCTCCTTAAAAAGTACTGGCGGGGATTTGACTCCCGCCTTGGTGTTAACGAACCGCTTGGTGAATCATTGGGTGGAACCCGAGACAACGGGGACCGGTATTTACTATACGGAGTCGATTGATTGCTCCGAAATGGACTATTGGTCGGTCTGTTGTAGTCTCCTTGCTGCCCAGACCTCACTGCTACCGCATTCTCAACCTTAACCTTAAGATTGACTTCCCTTTCAGCCTCTTTATCATATACTGAATGTAATTGTAAAACTGTGGCCTTTAAAATATTTTTATCAGCACATACAACTGCAGCGAGCTTTGATTTGTAGAAACTATTACATTTCTTTGGAAAGCTCCTTACGAACGTATTGTCGTCAATTTTTCCCTTTTTGGCTATATTTGAAAGCTCGTAGTAAAATGAAACAATATTCTCCTCTGGCGCCTGTATCCTTTCATAGAATTTTTCCGTATAATTAGTACGGTTTGGGAATTCTGCTTTTAATGCAGTGATGAAGCTCTCGAAGCTATCACAATCTTCTATGATTGCTTTGTATAGGTGTAGCGCTGGTCCAGCCAGATACGCCGCCACAAATAATTTTTTTTCCTCATCCGAAGTGATTTTATTAATCACACAGATGATCTGGAATTGGTTGATAAAATCATCTACGGACTCATACAATCCCGTGAATGCACTCATTTTTAATTAACTTTACATAGAAATACGACTTAGCTCTTTAAATGACTTCCTCTGAAGAGTTCGGCGCCTCCACCATGTGACGTGAACCTCTTGCTGGCTTTGGGGTGCGCAGCCGGGATTATTGCTCTCGAGGATGAGGAATCAAACAACTTCTTAAGCCCAGAACGATATTATATATTGAATAACTTGTAATACGATTACTTTACATATTAATTCTTTTTCTTGACCATTCGTCTTGACGCTTGGTTCAATTCTCCCAATTGTTTCTTTCGTTTTCTTCTTCGTCATTCTTTCAAAGTTTTGGAACGTCAAGACAAACAGTTCACAATTAATGAGGCTTTATGCGAGTGGCCGGTCAAGTTTCCGACGCACCTGCCACAGTACCTACTTTATTCTGGTAGCGCTGGAGGATTTCTACATTTGAATGACTCGCTGATCCCCAGAGTTGTATACCGTAGGTCCATACGGGTTGTATGACATATTTGTATACAAGTACTTTGTTTTCAAGACTTAGTGTAGATTGTCTGCCTAGTAGCCAGTACATGTCTCTAAGCTTTTTATTCGCTTGTTCCTTTTTGGCCTTTATATGATTTCGCCAGGTGAGTCTCCTGTCGAGGTGTATACCCAAGTATTTCACTGATGTGTGTTGTGGTAAGACCAATCCGTTAAGTGTCACAGGTGAGCAAATTATTTTTTTGTAAAAAAAAAAATATTCAACTACCCTCGCTTGGTCTTGGTAATTTTGATAATTGGCTATTAAATAATTCACGCGATTAAGTCCCGAAATACATCTCATATAAACTTTTTGCCGTAAAAAAGCAAATAAGGTACCCGAGGCAATTAACGCCCACTTAATTTAAAATGGTTTGTTTTCATATAAATACTAGGATAATAGTAGTAGCAATATAATGAGAAGAATAAACATACTTTTCTGAATTAAATGGTGCTAGATAAGATTTATAACTATTTGAAATTTCTGAGGTAATAACGTCTTTTTAAAAGTCTTATTTTGGGCGTTATTAAAAATACTATGTTCAATAGCGCCCGTATATAACGAATTAGATGCTGATTGCAAAAAAAGTCTCATCAGTGGTTATAAAATGTATTAAAACATAATAGCCACACATAATTTCTTTATTAGGTACAAAATAATGTAATAAATCTACGTATAACATAATTTTTTGGCTCTTGTTAACACGCATTAAAATAACATGAAACTACTAGTAATAATCAATTTAAAAAAAAACAAATCATAATCTTATATTAACAAAAATAAAACTTAACAGTATAGTGACTATTTTTTTAAATAAAGATTATTTTACTGAAGCCTACAATGAGCGTTATTAAACGACAATGGACAATCACGCCCTGAGCTATTGGGAAAATAACGCCCACTGATGACAATAACTACAGTGGCTGCATGAGATCTAAATTCAACTTAATTCATAATGAGATCTGTCAATTCAGCAAAACATAATATGAACTGTAATATCCTACACTGTAACGAAAATATCAAAGTTTACAAAATTAAATAAAAGAACAACCAGAAATTTACTATTTGTTAGAACAATTTTTAAAACAGCGGCGTCTGTGTCCGATATTCTTGAAGCAAAGCGTGTCACTGGCAAGATGACGGCACAAGGAACTTGCGCTAGCGCTATCCTGCGTTCTTATCGGTTTATCTGTATGTGTGTGAGCTGCGATGTGTATAGATCGAATAAAAGTAGGTTTTCTGTACTTTGGGCGTTATTTAACACGTGGCGTTATTTACCTAGGGTACCTTATTTAAAAGCCATTTTAATCGATTACTAATGAAATGTAACGATCGAGTAAATACAACCTTGAACCATGCGGTTACGCCTTATGAATAGAGAAATGAGTAGGTACAATACAATATCGGAATTCGTTTAAAAGTAACTCTCAAATTATTTTCTTGTGTAAAAATAAATTACGTAAGTACAATATATGATACGCCAAGATACTTTTATAAACAACCAAAGAGATATTTTAGACAAAAGCGTATCTGTGACGTCTTCCAAATACAATTTTGTAGTTCATTACAAGAAAAAAAATATTTTATACAAATTAGGCAAAATGCTTTGAAATTAAGTCCTTTTTCACAATTTAATATGTTTTTTAATTTTAAAAGCATAAAAGGAATACTAAAAGTAATGATTTGACGATAGGAGATTATGACGTCATAGGTTTTTATTCCATTCACAAAAACGAGACTTTGTGCAACTAAAGTGTACTTGACACTGGCAGAAATTAGCCGATAAAACGGCTAGATTGCCATAAATTCAAAGGAGAAGTAGAAGATAATTATTTGTCCAAGATCATTAGTTGTTCTCGTATGTAATCGTAATGTAATCATTTACTTTTACTATACAATTTTGATATAAAATTCACATGCATGCGAATGAATATAACAGCTTGCTAAGACCTAAGGCGTTTTAAATTCCTAGCGATACTTATCTAGTGATTACACACAGTGTTTTTATATTTTATTGTAGGTATCTTTATTTATATATTACTAGCAGACCTAGTGTTAAAACCTAGCTAAAACAGCATTAAAATCCGTTACGTAGTTCAAAGATCTAAGCGTATAGACAGCGGGACCGACTTTATACTATGTAAAGATTTTAAAATTGTAAAGTGACTGTGTCTGACCTTGAAATATATTTAATAAACTAACTAGATCAAATAATTAAGGACTTCTTTATCGTAATGAAACTATGCTAACTATATTCTTTTGACCAAATGAATTGTGGCAATTTCCTTATTATTTACTACCACATTAAATTTCATAAAACCTGTGTACTTTCGGAGAAAGAATTATGATATTAGATTGTAATTATTAATATATGTTCGTAAACTTTCGCGATTTGTACACATTATAAGCTACGGGTCTTAATCACGTAAATATTTTATTTTAAGGCTAAATACCTTTATTTATTGCCCGACGTTTCGACCGTATTTCAGTATCATCTACCCGTGACCACGGCCGTTGCAATACGGTTTAAAATAAAATATTTACGCGATTAAGACCCGTAACTTATAAAATTCTATAATGTATATTTATTATTGTTTTTCTTTTCTCAGCAGGTAGTTCACGCTGCACCAGTAGCACATTATGCGGCTGCCCCAGTAGCTCACTATGCTGCTCCGATCGCAGTCGCTTCCTACGGCTTGCACTAGATCGTCTACAATTACTATACCTTGACAAAATACTCCTTAGAATGTAGTTCATACCATTTTAGTTAAGTAAGGAGGGGTATATGTTATATGGCGCAATGCAGGGTTATCTAAGTAAAAGTGTGTTTAATGTTAACACGAAGATTTAGGTCTTATTGAGATGAAGGTTTTATTGTTCTTGGCTTAATGCTGAGTGAGATGTTACCGACCAATTGGTCAAGGTGAACTGACTTTTTGATTGACTAGAATTATCAAAGATCTCGTAAGGCTGTCTGAAGGCTTCAAAGTTCAAAGAATTACTGTGGAAAAAACAATTTTAACACGAAGCTAGATTCCGCAGCAGGCTATATTGAAGAGCCTTATTTATATCTTGCACTCCAGTATCCTCATTTGCGTTTGATTTACAAGATGAGGTTTGTGAGACACGTTATTTTACACGTAATTGAAGTTAACATTAAACGCATTAAGGTCTTGTTTATATTTAAAATATTCTCGTGGAATTATTTAATTTGTTTTATTTAGAGTTCGTGGATATTTGTTCGCATTAAGTGAATCACTTGCCATTGCAAATGAAGCATCTGAAGTACAATTATCATTATTTATGTATTAATAACGCTTGTATTGCTTACGTAAATGTTTAGAGAGCAATTTTATTATTTATTTATGAATAAATGAGTCTTGTGTACCATTCCTTTTATTTCTATTATCACGTTTCTAAGACTATCGAGTTTCATTTGCCATGATCTCAATTTGTCATCATTGTATTTTTTTACTATATTACTGTTGTACTTTTGTCAATGTAATTTAATAGAATCACGATATATCTACAAAATGTTGTTTTAACCTTCACTTTGAGTTGTGAAAATGGTAGCATAGTGAGCTGTCATCATTTTCACAATTTCCCTTTTTTTGTGAAAGTCAATTAATATAGTTGCCTGTATCATACTGCTGGACATGCTGCTTCTCCTAACTTACGCCTCAATATCCGGTCCTCCGCCTTCCGCATCCCGTTCATTCCAGCGACTTTCTTTAGGTCGTCGGTTCATCTGGCTGGGGGGTCATCCTACCTTACGTTTACCAAGTCGCGGTCTCCACTCTTGGACTTATTTGCTCCATCGGCTATCGGTCCTTTGGCAAATATGGCCAGCCCAGCGTGCTTAATCTGCGTGCTATGTTGATAACTTTAGTTCTTTGTCGGATGACCTCGTTACGAATGTTATCCTTCAAAGAGACTCCAAGCATAGCTCGCTCCATAGCCCGCTGAATTTGAATTTGTGGACTAGCCCAACCATAAGTGTCCACTTCTCGGCACCTTAGGTCATAACAGGTAGGACGCACTGGTTATATACCTTGTTCTACAGGCAGCAATGTCAAACTTCGTCGAGTCGATTGCAGTATAGGCGAAGACAAGACTCGATGAATTTGCTAAACACTGCCCAACCCAATCGGATCCTCCTGTCGACTTCTATCTCGAAGTTGTTTCTACCAAGCTTTTGTGAAAGTGTTAATATCTTATTTTGAGGCCAATACGGTGTCATATGCTCAGAATAATAACAAAGCAAGTTATTATTCTGAGGTGCTGAGGTCTTATGATATATTAGATCGAATCTTTATGCAGTTAAACACCACGACACTGGCAAATTAGGTGAAAAATGGTTCAAGATTGCTATCATCAAAAATATGAAGAAGAAGAAACTTCACATTCGAAATAGGTAGTCTAAGTCACCCTTCGTTTTTACCTCTCTTGTTAATCTAAACTCAGTCTTCCTCGATATTTTTTTAGTTTAGCGGAGTTGCTACATTTTATGTTAGCTGCTGTAGCCTATGAATGAGTACAAGGCATGTATTCGTAATTTTATTATTGTATAAAATCCGTGTATTATTTATGGGGGATCCTCATAAAATAAATAAAAATAATAATTAAATAAATAGGCTATCTAACAGTAAAAGATTTAGAAAGAAGATCTTTCAATTTAAACCAGTAGTTCCTGAGATTATCGCTTCAGCTTTATAATGTTAGTATTAGGTTCTTATATCTTATTTAAACTCGTTTTCATGATTACAATCCACCAAAAAAACATGAATAATGGTTAGGCCCCTGGTTTAATTAAAAATAATTAAGTAATTACATAACCTTAATAGCTACTAGAAATTGCTTGGCCTTAGGCCTACTTCACAAAATGACTGACTTAATTTATAAAGTTAAGAAAAATTACGTCATTATCTGTTGTAATGTAACTGTTAGTATTTCAATTGCGCGTTGTAGGTATTACTTTTAAATAGAACAGTTTGATGTATGACACACTAAGTGAAATTAGACTATATAAATTACGAAAGAAGACTAATAAAATACCAAGAGTACAGAAGGAAAGCTTCCTACAAACATGCACGAGCATAGATTGCGCGACGGACACGGATTCTCGGATAACCGTGTTCTGATGTAGTTTCGATATTCCATATGACTGATGTCTATGTCATAGACTCCTACCGACCGACCCAGAATTATTTTTAAGAGGAATAGGCTGGGATAAACAATACCGGCTAGGTGCGGGTCCCTGGCACGATGAGTGTAAGAGAGTGAGAGCAGGCGGGTTCATTTGAACTCTCAACACCTATGAAATATATCTGTGTAGGTATTTTATACTTTACTTTACTACTTTAAAGCCTATCTATTAGGATTCCTGGGGGAGGGGAATGGAAGGGGGAGGGGGAGGGGGAAAGGGAGGGGGAAGAGTAGGGGGAGATTTGAACCCCAAAGCCTCTTTCTCGGTACGCAATATTTACGACGTTTACCTTTTGTACTCTTGGTGTTTTGTGGAAGTGTGTAACTCAATAAATCTCGTGACCTATCGTAAGTGCTGGTGTTTAACGTTCGGCATAATATAATTGAATATTGATATTTATTTTATCTTTTTATTCATTTAATTTATATATTGGGATAAAATAAGCATATGACTACTAAATAGACGTTTATAGTATTACGTCTAGGTATTACAGTCTCTCACTAGAACCATTTTTATAAATAATGTATGCTTCTTAAAAAACCCCTACGGAAATGACACATATATCTACGTACCACCACAAGGAAATCAGCTTTCAATTTTAAAAAAACACGCTTTCAAATCGGTTCATATGTTTAAGAGACATGATGCCAAAGATAGACGCGCTGATACACACACAGAGACATATGATTGCGTCCAGCAAACAAAAAAAAAATAAAACACTTGTATAGGCACAGTCAGTCCATTACGAGTATATTATAGACAAGCTCCACAGAAGAATATAAGTCATTATGTCTATTTTAGTTTTAAACAAAATAATATAAATTTTACTACAAATAGGTGGTTGTCGTCTAAACAAGATTTAAGTTCGATCACCTTTGATGTCTTTATTAAGGTGTAAATTGATTTAGTGAGTTAATAACTTAATTTATATGATTTTGTTGGACAAAACGAGTTTTTTACAAACACCGTTACTTTGTCACCCAAAGTGTAGTTTTCAATTTAGAAACATTCTTGAAAGGAAGAAATAATCGGCGTTTATTATAACTTATCAGATTTAGTAGCAACTTTTTAAGGCCAATAATAAAGGATCAAATGAGGACATTTCTAATAATAAAATTATAGCTACAAATATTCCCGCAGTAGGGAACAAACCCTGCGTTGCAGTGACTTTGCAAACATATACTATCACGGGCATAAAATATATCCAGACATATTACGTGTGGAAATTGAACCCACAACCTCTTGCGCAACAGTCGCGTCCACTCTAAATGCGCAGTCGCACTTTAATTGGCCGACTTGAAATGTCACATATCCCAAAGCGGCGGTAGCCTAATGGCTAAGGCGTCGGGCTTTACCTACCCAATAAAATTACTACCGACGTGAAAACACCTAACAGCTTACGTGGAGGGGTTAACAGGATTGCTAGTAATATTGAACCTACAATCCCATACTACTAGTTATCTTAAAGTTACATTATTTTTAAATTTCTGTCGACATTCTTAGCTTTTGATGGTGATTAAGTACATACCTACGGTAAATCTGTATTTTTATTTTCAGAATTGTATGCCTAACGAAGGGGTTCACGTTAGCAAAAATAAGCATGATAATCATAAAACCATTTTATGTGTTTCTTCTCCTTTATGTTATTATGAATTCGATTGAATGTCAGTTTGAACAAACATTGCTGTGCTGCCAAAAAAGGGGTCATACATATTTTGTTGTCCCTATATCTATTACTAGGTACAATTAAATTGATATTACATATTACGCAATGAGATTGCTCTAAGCTCTACATAAATATAATAGTCCCAGAGCGCCAAAAAATTAAAGCATTTTATAAAGGCTGACATTCTGATATTACGTCACATTAGTAGAGTAAAGAAATACCCTTAGGTAAGTCAGCTGATTTCCTTAGCGTTGGACGTTTATTGGTTACTGACGGCATCTGTTACAGAGCTGTACTATCTGATGAATTGTTATGTGATTATGATAATATTCTTCACCGGTTCTACTAAATTTCAGATCACTAATTCGATAGCAGGTGCAGATAGAGCACGATTGTTAAATACAACTATAACGCGTGACTGACGCCTGGTTATTAGATTTTGCATGACTGGCGAACATAATACTTATTTTGGAAGAATATACAGCTAGAAAACAAATTTTTAGGTTTTACAAAGCAGTTTCAAGAAATATTTGGTTCATTTAAAATTTAAAAATGAACTTGCTTTAGCGTCAAACGCTATGAAATCTAGTTAACTGATGGAACTGTATTTCTTCATTTCAATAATGTGACGTTTTATCAGCCTTTATAAAATGCTTTAATTTTTCAGTACCCTCCTCGAGGACTATAAGTCTTTCCATCTAACCAAGAAAATAAGTTGGGGCTTTCTTTTAAATGTAGAATAATAATAATAATCTTTATTGGCACCAAAGAATAGTTTCATGTTTCTCTTAAAAAACTATGGAGATGAAGCAAAGTAGTGAGTAAGAGGCTAGTTTTATTATTGTGTTGTTTTATAAAAACACTCTCCAAAGCTGTGTTGTGTGGGAGACAGCCATTGAAGGAGATATCCAAAAGCGTAGTTTTACGGTATCACGCCTTTTACAACAAACTGTCTTTATATTGTCCCCTTTATATTGTTAAGGGCTATTATTGTCAACCAAAAACTATAAAAAAGTCGTCAATGTTAAAGAAATTAACAGCTTAATAATGTTAGTATCTGTTTTATCTTGTATTGTGACCACATAATATATATTATTTTGTTGAAATTTGTAAAGGTATTTTTTATTGCATATACCTCCCGTTAACATATACCCACGTAATACATAAGTGACTAATTAGATGCAAATTAAATGTACGTTATTTTGTGCGAGTGGAAATTGAGTGCATCAATACCAATTAATTAATAATTGACGAATGGCTCTCACATTCAACTTCAGAGACGTTAAATAAGTTATTTAAAATACTTTGGAATTTATAAGCAAAATTAATGTGTTGTCCAAATGCGCGGAAGACTAACGTCCTCCAAGCTTTTACTGTCTCTGCATACTACTACAAACATTTTTAGAGTTCCGTAGCCGAAATGGCAAAACGAAGTTCTTATAGTTTCGCCATGTCCGTCCGTTCGTCCGTCCGCAGCTCAGAGACTGTTAGTGCTAGAAGACCATAATTTTGCATAGATATACATATTACTTACGCCAACAAATGGAAATAATAAAATGTTAAAAAACATTTTGTACCTCCCCTATATGTGATTTTTTTTCTCATCTACTCCATCGGGTATCATTAGATAGGTCTTTTAAAAATGTTTTGGGGGTTGTCGAGACCATTTTTAGATTTAGGGATCCGTTTGTGAAATATTAAGCTTTAAAGTGCAAATTTTTGTAAGAGTCAAGTGCCAGCTAAATGGTTAACGGGTATGTGAAAAAAATCACGGGAGTAGTATATACGAGTATAGTGAAATTAAAAGAAAAACTGTCACAGCTAAGTAGGCTTTACAAGTTTACGAGTAACAGCTGATCAAATGAGAAGTAAAAAAAATATTACAAATTCTATTGAAATTTATTATTAAATAGATATAACGTTGCAGGTATGAATCAAAAACAACAACAATAAAACTTCTTATCCAGCATTATTCGTGCCCGACAATGTGTAAGTCGGGCCACGCACAATGTATGGTGCCGTAGACACTCCGGTTTTTGAAAATATTTTTAGTCGTTGATATACATAATGATTTGAAATATACTAATAACTTCTCACTTGTGGCTTCTTTACATTACACTAAATATTAATATTAAAACTCACCTTTTATATCGAGACAAATCTTCATGAATAGCGAGATACCACTGCAATAAATTTTCATTAAAATCACGTTTACATATAAACCTAATCTTTTAAAACCATTTAAGTGCATTTCCTATTAAAAACAAATGCAATGAACGCGTAATTCCCATTTCGAGTTTAATCTTAAAAAATGATTGAATCTTAACAATCATTTAGTTTCCCATTCTTCACGCCGACTTTCATCGCATATAAGGTAATAAGTTATCCTGTCATAGGTACGATGACATCATGGTACGGATATGGGCGAAATTGCCTTCACCCACAAACTTTACGAGTATCATGCGTGGCTGTTTTTTGCCAACAACTTAAAGGAGAAGTGAATAAATATGTTCATTCATGTGGACGAACTCCGCAAGTTGGTACACAGTCCTGTTGTTTACCTGTGGTCATTGTGTTTGGTTATATTGAGGGATCATGGACACACTTCTCAAGGTAAGTTGAATTTATTTCTGAAAATATATATCTAAATATTTTTGTTTTTATTATTAGAAACAATCTGAGTTATAAACAAAATTATGAATTGATGTATTCTTAAAAACGATTCCTTGCCGTTGATTAAGAATTAAATAGAGTTAATTTTATTGCTTAAGTCATTTTTTTCTTAATCAACCGCAAGGAACCGTTTCGTTAGTGGACAAATTGATAAGACATTTTTTGTAGGCGCTCCGTGCGCGTAGTTATTTTTAATCGTCGGTATACTTAAGATAAACAAAGGAAGTAGTCGAGATCTTAAAGTCAATATATAATATTCATTTCCATGAATTAAATACTTTGTGTAGTCTCTAAAAATATGACTTGAACTAAACTAATATTTTGAAAATTGTAGAGTCAGAGATTCCTACATTTGGTTTATGAATCAAAGACATTATACATTTGAAACAATTCCACACTGTTAGGACCTAGGACTGATATAAATATGGGAAAAAAGATGGAATATACATACAGGTACATATAGTAAGCGAAAAAATAATTTTAGAAGGTGATAAAGTCAATACAGAATTCCTTCGCAGACGTTAATACGGAGCACGATGAACAGAGAATTTAGCAAGGTTACTCATTAACGGGATAATCCTAAATAAGATCGATTAAAATCATTACTTTTTTGCGTTCATGCGTGTCATATTGTTTGACGGTTGACTAATGGACTATATTACTTACTCAGTATGACTTATAGCGGCATCTTACCGGTAAATTGTTTATTATATCTTCTTGTAGTTAATTTGTATTATGAAAGAGTATTTCACACGGATGGTGGATAGATAAAGCTATCGAATAACTGACTGTGAACTACAGTCATCGATTCGATTACTGTACGGGGTATTAATGTAAGTACTTCCATAAATTGTTCTGTCGTCTCATGACATCGCAATTATGAGAATCAAGATCAGGTTGTTATACAGGTACTTAAAATATCACAAAACATTTTGTATTACATATCTATTTAAGATGATTTTCAATTTGAAATACAATATATTTACAGATTTTCGTGGCAGTGTCATGCTTGGCAATACTGCAAGCAGCTCCAAGACAGAAAAGACTTACTTTAGCAGAACATATGCCAAGTTATTATTACAGCAATATCGATGGTGAGTGATTACTTCACTAATTAGTACGAGGAAAGGCCGTTGTTCCAAATGGAGTGCCACAGGGTACATTCATGGGGCCCTTTTAGCTAATATAATAGCAATTTTAAAAAAGAAAAATGACATTAATACACGGATAAAGTTAGCTTAGTATAGTTATTGTGCCAAAATATGACACAGGATTTATCTATTTGAGAGTATTCTTCTGAAGTTTTACATGTATTATACCGTTGACAGAAAAAAGGAAAAATCTACGTTAGTTAGGAACTGGTCGCTAATAATTAAGAAGATAAACAGTTACCATTTTTATTTTGCAGGCAACCCTAACGTGTATTCATTTGGTTATGATGTATCAGACCCAAAAACTGGGAACACCCAGTTTCGTTCTGAACAACGTCATCCTAATGGAACTGTCACTGGCAACTATGGCTATATAGATCCTGCAGGAGCACCCCAGAGGTTCAAATATATTGCTGATGAAGGAGGATATAGGTACAGTATTTTTTTTTCCTTTAAGTATACTAAAAAATACCATGTTATGCCACTATTTATTGTATCTGGATTTACTCACTTTAATATAAATATTACAGAGATATTTATTTTATCACTATTATTAGTAGTTATATAGTCGTAAAGTCAAAGATACAAAGACACGATTCGGATTATTTTATTGTAAATAGACAACATTTTCATTAAAATCTCCCAACCCATAGATCTGCAGGTAAGGAAGCAGATTAAAAAAAATACATTTATTTAGGTGCTAATATACATTTAGGAAAAACAGAAGAAAAATATTATGTATTAAAGGCAGAAAAATATCTTTAGACAACAAAAACATATATTACAAGTAAACTTTATTAAAATTCAAACAGGTTTCATGACTACAATTGCCGTTGCTATTTCTGTCACAACTATTTATAAAGCATCAAAATGTAAACAGTTTCACATTGTTATGTAAAGCAAACATGACTGATGCATTTGTAGAAACACTGCATGAGTGCAATTTTGAACATGTCATGAGCGCTGACTCAGCACTAAGGTAATTTTAAAACATGAACCTGGGAATGTTGAACTCTGGGAAACATGAACGTAGAGTAGTGTCCTTAGTAAAAACATGACTTATACACTGCACTTAATTTATAGGTACCTGGTGAAAAATGCATTTTTGCATTTGTATAGCTCACTTACGGAAAACGGTCACCGACCGGACCTCTGTAATTAACGTTTCATGTCAATTGTATACAATGGCAGGAAATGTTATTTATTCGTTTTTAATGAACAAGTAAACTTATTATAGAAATGTGGGCAAATGTTTATTATTCTGAACAAAAATGTTTTGTTTGATGAATCACTGTCACCCAGACTATGTATCAGTAAATTATCATAAAAACCATTTACTCGTATTATTTGTGTAAAGCAATTATAAAGTAAAAAAACAAGAACACTTTTTAAGGCTTTTTATCTATGTTTAAAGTATCTCTATATCGTTGAACTTTTTGTTTCGTTTGCCTTATCTTATTAAAAAAAAGTGAAACATGCTCCATGACGCAACCTTTAAACGTATGGTAACTATTTTCATTCTGAGCTGCAATAATAGTAGAGCTGCGTCTGCGCGGTTCAAATTCAAACGCATACATTCTTATGCGAATGTTGCTATTATTTTCTTTAAGGCGTTGTGTTTGTCTGTAGTTTTATTTTAAGCCTGTATATCAGTAATAATATTTTATTATTTCAGGGTATATCCAGATCTGCCCACTCCAGCCCCGTTTCCAAAGCCATTCTCGGGGAATGAACATTCGGAGTCATCAGTAACATGGACACGACCACCTAAAAAACCTAAGAAGAAAATCACTATTTCTAATGATTTTGTGTCGAAGCTCGGAGTACTGTTTAGTCATTCATTTGAATAAACTAGTAATACTAGCTGGTGGAAAAATGGTTCGCTAGAAGTACTTGTAATATCTACCTATTGATTGAACTAACTGAATCCAATCAACTATAGTATCTAGCACTTTGGTTTTGTAAAGCGAGTTGTAATAATGCCTCTGCCACTGTGGTGAACTTCTCCAAGGTCCAAATTTAGGAGCTTTATTGAATTAAAACAATGCTATACCTGGTAACTCACAAGTAGGCGAAACTATTGAGAAAATGTTGATTAAATTTAGTTTGGATTCAGAGATAGTATGATATGGGCTTTTATCACCATATAATCAACATATTCGGGTTTCTTTTCCACTGTAGAGATATTACATAAACGAATGCATTTATTTATTGCCATTTTAGTTTTAGTAATTTATTTATTTAATTTGAACTAATAAATGTATTAACAAATTAATTGGTTTAAATTGGAAGTATGTCTAAAATGTGAGTTTGAAATTTACCAAATACCAACAAATTTTTAGTGGCAAAAATATTTGATTTTTTGTACTAAACGATAAACTTGATACCTTACATCATTGACCTCTATAGTACGTAGTAGTAGTTAGGAAGCTTATAGTGACTGGAGACCAAATTCAAAATATGTAGGTAAATGCAATGTGAACAGGGCGTTTTTCTAACGACTGCTCTAAAGACACACTCTTTTTAAGTATTTTATTATTTTTTGTAGAATCTCCATCTAATATGGTGCATAATATACTGGTAGCAGCACCTTACCTACATATATAAACAGTCTATTATCTTTGTTAACAACATTGGCAACTTGAAACCGCGAATTTTTATTGCCATGTTCTTTTCACCGGCTTTACCTATTGCTTTGCGGACTTGTACCTGTAGGTAGAATGACTTATCACAAGCATCGCTTTTGCTTTCTAAGCGAATAAGTAATGTTATAGCGGTAGTGGCGAAAGAGAATTTGGATTTGGATTTTGGTTATAACCTTCTTGGTACTAGTATGTACATACGATAGAGGTTAGTGATACTGCATGGATACTGCACGTATTATTGTTTTTAATTTTTCTGTCACATTCTGATTGATTTCAAGTGTCAGTTTAGCAACATTACCTAGGTACTTTATTTTTCTGTATAATTATTGTTTGTTTGGAAACTTTGAGCATGAAGCACTGCAAATTGAATAATTATATAATTAGGCTCATAATTGTTTTTGTTATCACAATCGTAACATGTAAGTTCGCATGAATATGTTTTTTATGGTATATATTTATTCTGGTTGGTAGGAATTATGTGTGGTAGGGTGATGGACCGACAATCTGGTCAAAGTTAGTTACAATTAAGACCAAATGAACAGTTATGGCCCAGGATCGTCAGGAATGAAAATCGCTGGGCTGGCTTAACAATGCCCGTTTGTATGCAGAAGGGAAAAAGGCCCAGGATCGTCAGGAATGAAAATGGCTGGGTTGGCTTAACAATGCACGTTTGTAGGTAGAAGGGAAAAATGTAAGTGTTTAATTGGTAAATTATTTTGATGCAGTCGCTATCCTTGGGGTTTAGTCTAATATGGCCAACATATAAGGATCTGTACTGCTACGTATTCATAAGCATTAGTGAGCTATAAATACTGTAACTGGATAGATAGGTAAGTATCGAGATTCTAGTGTGTATGTACGCATGAAATAGTCTCACTAGTTACGAGACAAGTATCTGGTTTTTATTGAGAGCTGCAAGTTTTCTGCTCTCAGTTGTGCTGTCGTTCGAGTTGAAAATGAGGAGATTTTCGGTAAGGGTAAAGTGTAATTGGTAGGTAACAGTAACATGCAATGTTTACATTTTATTACTGTATTCTTTGTAACGTATTCGTTCAAGCGTCAAAGTCATCAGACTCCTTTGAACATCAAATCAATTTACTTGATACAAATTACAGGTTTGCCAACAAATAAGCCAGAACGAGCTGCATTCGATGAATTTAAAGTAGAAAAGCACCTGCCGAACGGCACGGTTGTTGGTAAATATTCTTACAAAGACAAGGAAGGCAATCCTACACAAATCAAGTATTATGCAGATGATTCAAGTTATGGGTGAGCTCAACGAAATTTTAAATTTGTTTGTATGGTCGTAAAGCTTTTAGTTAATAAGATGCTTATAGTTTGTTTCGTCTTAATATCCATTTATCATTTTGATTTTAGGGTGGAACTAAAGAGCTTTAAAAAAATTGATGTACCCAAGACTCCATTGCTTGTTAAAGAATCGTTTGAAGAAAATAAAAAGTCTTCGGAACTAAATTCAGTTGATCAAAAATCGAAATCACCAAATGAAGAGATGGAATCAGAATATTTAATTCCCTATAGTATTAATAAAAGGAACGGATTGAATCGTTACAAACCCCAAAAGCCCAATTCCGAATTTGACGTATTCTACCAAAACGAATTAAATCAACCGCAGGAGTGCGGGAAGGAGAAAGTTCATATTTACTTTGATAAAGAGAAAAAGCAAGAGAGAAAAGGTCGAAGCGTGTTTGATGATATAGGCGAAAATAAATACTGTGAGAAATTTTGAATCAGGGGTATTAGTAGTAATGAAACCATTGATTAGTTCGACATATATTTTATTTTATGTTTACTGTACTCTGCTAATTAATACTTTTAATTCATTCTCGGCACTGATAAGTTTATTGATAGCTGCCTTTCTTATTGAGATGCATTCTGTTCTGTTATAAATAGTATTTGGATTTTGTTCATGTTTTATATGAACAGCGTCACCGATGTAACTGTAGCCTTGTCTTTTATCATCTCTTGAAATATTAATCTACAAAACAATTTAGGTAAGTAGTTGATTCATAGATATTTATGGTCATATTGTTCTGTACATAATAATTGATAATAAATATATATTCAAAAAGTAAACGTTGCATTTTTATTACAAATTACTTGCTTATAATGGTTATAGCAATAAAAAGGTTCTGAAGTAGGTAACGTATTTCTTTTTTTAAAGATAACTAGCAATGTGAGATTGGGTCCCACATTACTAGCAATCTTGTTAACCCCTCCAGCTAAGCTCAAAGGCTTGTGTTGGGAGTGGGTTCACGTCGCTAGTATAATGGATAGGATTCGAACCCGCGACCTCACGATTGCGAGACCTTGCCATTAAGCTACCGCCGGCCGCTTTAAATGTCTGTTTTTCATTCAACTCAGTTGTTGGATGAACCAAATCAGGGAGTAAGTAAATTAAATGTTGTACCAATACTTACAGTGTACACTTTACTTTTATCATTTATTTTGCACAGCCATATTAATAGAACTTCGCTTTCGTCTCCATTATCTATAGATTTGTTCATCCAAAACAAGTTTTCGGGACTACTTTTGCTTCCATGCAGCTTATAATTCTGTAAATAGGACATTCAAATGAATCCTTATAATGACAATTAATATGGTCAAATTCAAACAAATCGTTAAACTGAAATTAGCCACAGACTTGCAAATTGAGTTTGTCCCGGCGCATATATTATTGTCGCTTCGTACGACTTATGTCCAACCGGAAAAATGTCCAACACACTAAAAACGTCCAATCGGCATACAATTGTCCCATCCTAAAAATGCCCAGTCATAATAATGACCATTCACAACAATGTCCTATCATAAAAATGTCCAACCATAAAAATGACCATTTAAAGATATCGGTTCGTTCGTCTTTTTTTTTAATTTATTCTTTTCTATAAAAACGACGCTTTTATCACTATCACATTCACAATAGTTGACTTCCTATATGAACTTTCTTCCTAGTTGCATCCGTTGTTAATGATGCACTACACTCGTTCTTTTTTACACATCGCCAAAAGATACTTAAATTCTTATTCTGCCTAACTTTATTCTGGCGGTAACCATTGTTCACTAATGTTTCATTGCCTTTTTTGTGTTTGTGCCTTTGCCATAAATTGTGTCTCCCACTTTTGAACCGTGGGACTAAAAATATGAAAAAAAATCTCATTATTAAATATTATAAGCTAAAATTATATTGGACATGAACGGATATACCATCATTGACTTATTGCCGAAAAACTGCGTTTCTCAACAAAAGGGCGTAAGTGCCATAAACATACGCTCTTCTGCTGATGAAATTAATCAAGGCTGCGGAACCCTACCCTGAGCATGGTCCGACTCTTGCCCGATTTTTTTATTTATGGGTTTATCCTTATTAGAAGTTTTATCTCTGTTAATGACATTGCAATGTTAGTAGGTACATTGAAAATATTATTTAAAAATAATATTTATTTATGAAAGTGGACATTTCCTCAGTCTTCATTTAAAAAAATGGTCAACCCACTAATGACTATCAGCTGGGCAATTGAGTGAGATATATACCGTTTCCGGCAATTTTGTCCTAGGTGGCAAAAGAGGGCGACATTACCAGCAACATCGAATTTGGCAGACAATGACAATATTGAGAATATTGCTGGCAGTGGGAAAATTGCCGCAGTAACCCTGGTCATTTTTTGACAACAATTGGACATTAGTCGTGTAAACCTTTTTGTCGTACTTCATATTCAATAGGACTTATAAAAAGCTCGAAGATCCAAAATACTCAAAGTCAAAATCTAAACTGGCTGGATGTCCAGCCAGTTTAGATTTTGACTGACTGTCCGAATCACATTGATAGTTAAATACTTCAAAGACTTAAATATTCATAGCCTGGATAGTCATGGCATGTCCTTTAGTAGTATCTCCTATTCATGCTCTAAAGATTAATTATAAAGTTTATATTGTTACCACAACCTGTACACTTTGCCTTGGTACACCTTGAACGTTATTGCCACACTTTCTGATAGAAGGTTCGGATTTCGAAGCAGTTGACAATTTTGCAGCCATAAGAAGTAAAAGTTGACTATCCAACATATTATGAACACTTGTACGTGATTCTACTCTTTTCAGAGCTGTATGACTTGATCTAAAATTAAACAAGCAATTATTCTTAGAACCAGTATATAAGTAACTAGCGGACGCTTCGCGGTTTCACCGTCATAGTTCCCGTTCCCGTGATAATAGAAAAAATAGCTTATGTCACCCGGGGTTAGTGTAGCTTCACAACGATGAAAGAATTATTTAAATCCGTCCAGTAGTTTCGGAGCCTATTCAATACAAAAAAACAATCAAATCTTTCCTCTTTATAATATTAGTATAGACTAGCGGACGACTTGCGGTTTCACTCGCGTAGTTCCCGTTGCCGTGGGAATACAGGGATAAAAAATAGCCTATGTCACCCGGGGTTAGTATAGCTTCACAACGGTGAAAGATTTTTTAAAATCCGTCCAGTAGTTTCCGAGCCTATTCAATACAAACAAACAATCAAATCATTCCTCTTTATAATATTAGTATAGAAGTATAGATAGTATAGATGAAAGTATATAAAACAATTTGGAAACCTTTTTTCTGTCGATATTGTAAATACAGCTATACATTTTGTTTCTGCAGATAATGTTGAATACTTAAGTGAAATCTCGTGAGGTGAGTTTTTATATAACATAAATCTTGGTATTTTGGAATGGTCAAAATTAAAATGCTGCGACATTGTGTCAATAGTCACTATTTTTGCGCAGCTGGATACTGGACACACCACGGGTCTAGAAGAACCAATTAAAATGTAAGTAGATTAAAATAAGTATGTACCTACATGTTGAGACAGAACCAGAAGGGCTAGATAATTATGTACACAATAAATGCATAAAGATAATACGAAGTACAACGACGAACTGAATACTACAAAAATGTTAATTAAGTCAAGAACATTGTAGAAAAGCTGCTCGAGGAAATAAAAATGTAGGATTTTATTTAACAATAACTACACGAACCCTGAATAAATGAAACGATTATAAAGATAATGATGTTTAAAATAATATGAATTTATAATTATTTGGGTACCTGGTTACTACGCAGCTCTGTTCTGCCTTAATTTCATTTATAGGACATAGAAAATTTGAATCTATCCTTGATTTTCCAGGATAAAATCTTTCATTCCTGTATACTACTATAGTGGAGTTATTACAATTAGTACAATGGACCTGAAATGTATGAATTAAAAATAAATTATTTAAATAGGTTATTCGGACTTAGGTATTAGTATGAAACTGTACATACCTTCGAAGTACATGTAGGTATCGTTCTACTTATATTAGTTTCATTACTATTTTTGTTCGTATTAAAGTCTGGAATATAAACAATTATATAATAAAATATAATATCTTGGGACAACTCATCCAACGCTATCTGATCCCAAACTAAGCAGAGCTTGTACTATGGAAACCAAACAACTGATAAACATACATAAATATTTCTAATTACACACATATTATAGATAAATAACACCCAGACACAGAATAAACCATCGTGCTCATCACACAAAGTTTTATCCTGGTGGGATCAAACCCACGACCTCTTGCGTAGCAGTCGGATACACTCCCACCGCGCCACAGAGGCAATCATAATTATGATTCAGTAATTGCTAATTCTTCTAATGTAATTCAACTGAATCAATGTACTCACGTTCATAGTGGGTGGAGTGATCACCACTAGATAGATCTTGGAGATCGATTCCTTTGTAGACTGATGATAATACCTTTTTGGCAGTTATAGTACATTCTGGTTCAGGTACATAGTCTCCATCGTCGCGTCTGTTATTAATAGATTCTACCAAGAAAAAGTCGAATTATTTTTGTCAACTGCATCTGTCTTTTTTTTTTTTATAAAATATAACTAGTAATGTAGGATTGTGGTCACACATTACTAGCAATCTTATTAACCCCTCCAGCTAAGCTCTAAGGCTTGTGTTAGGAGTGGGTTCACGTCGGTAGTATAATGGACAAGATTCGAACACACGATCTCATGATTGCGAGACCGATGCCTTAGAGAATAGGCTATCGCCGCTTTATTTGATTTGCTCTTATACAAGTTATAGGTAATACTAAAGGAAGAGTTTGTTTGTATGTATGCGTTAGTTTCTGAAGGTAACTATTGGGACGATTAGGAGGTAGCATAAGGAAGGTTATTAGTTTGGCATAATACATTCCGGATGATAGGTATAAGCAGTTGAAGAGCATATGTGACTGACGCCGATGATAGATGAAAAGTATGCATAGAATTTGAATATGCTATCTTTAGATACGAAATAATTGCAAATAAAGCAAAGAGTTTCTGAAAATTCTGATTTCTGTTACATAGAAGGAAGGTATTATGATGATTACGTTCTTACCACCGTATTGACAGTTCTCGCAGATTATATGTCGTCCTGTTTTGCAAAAGTAATATTCAGATTTTTCACTAGATTTGCATACTGAGCAGCAAATTTTTCTGCTCTCCATAGGTGACGTATTAACCGGATCGTGAATACAGACCTTTGAAATAATGAATAGGAAAAATATGTTACTAGATCTTACAAAATACTCGTATTATTGTTACATACACGACATGTGTGTTGATTATTTTGACCAGTCTATTCAAGTATTTTTTGTGGCCAGAGTATGTAAGAAATAATATATTATTTATAATAATAATTCTATCTACAATATCTTATGTTTTTCGCTAGAACCTAGCCTAGTAACCTAGATGTATGTATGTAAGTATTTTTAAAAGAATGGATATTATTATATAGTTATATTGTTTTGTATAATGTTCAGTATATATTTCATATTCTCTACCTAGCTATTTTTTTTGTGTGTTATGTAAGAATAATATGAAGTTATCGATTTCCCACTTTGTAGTTTACTGCACCTACATATTTAATTTTTAGTAGACTGGCAGATAATGCTTTTAGCATTAAGTCCGCCTATGTAAAACTTTGTGCGTAAAGTTTTATAATAAATTAGCTTTCACCTGCGGCTCCGCCCGCGTGGGTGTCGGTTATCACGATAAAAACTATCCTTTGCCCTTCCCCGGGACTCAAACTATCTCCATATCAAAATTTATACTTTAACCAAAAGTAATTTTATTCTTTTTGGACGTGTCGTCGGTCGATGACGGGGTGCACGCATGAAAAAGTGTCGGTCACGTTGTTGATTGGTTGTTAAGCAGTCACGTAGCAACGGTCACGTTATTGACTGGTTGCTAAGCAACGCGAATGGCGATTCCACCTGCCGATAGCACGGTGCGAGACCATTTAGGCTCCAAATTGTGGGCATGAACTCCTTTCCGTCGATGGCGAACGATGCGATGGTAGCTGGAGGCAGAAGGCATCATCCCGTGTAATCCCTCGGAATACATTTCACTATACCGAGGCAAAGTTAAACTGAGTGATTTTTCTGGCATCTGTGCGTACGTATATGCAGAAATAGTTGCAACCATAACTTACAACATACAAAACAATTCTATTGTTTCTTTGTTTACTAAACAACAACGAGAGGCACCTAATATGTTTATATACATATTAGGCCGGATACACTCCCACTGCCTCTGTGGCGCAGTGGGAGTGTATCCGACTGCTACGCAAGAGGTTGTGGGTTCGATCCCCACCCAGGATAAAACTTTGTGTGATGAGCACGATGGTTTATTCTGTGTCTGGGTGTTATCTATAATATGTATGTATTTAGAAATATATAAGTATGTTTATCAGTTGTCTGGTTTCCATAGTACAAGCTCTGCTTAGTTTGGGATCAGATAGCGTTGTGTGAGTTGTCCCAAGATATTATTATATTATTATTATTATTATTAGTTACAGTAACCGGCCTATTTTAAATTACATAATGTTAGTTTGTATGCTACAGTTCTACCTCCGATACTCATTCGATCCAGATGCGACGCGAACCAACTACAGATGAAGCCAGCACCCGTTGTAATAGTTATTTATATGAATGGTTGTTAAGGTACAGCCTTTTTGCTTTAGAAACGTTAAACTGAAACTAATAGTCTACAGGAAATGGAATCATCATTGTTTTAAATATCTACAATAGAAATATATTTATTTACATTTGCTAGTATCATGGCATTTGTTGATCGTTAGTGCTAGGCTATGAGTATTTTATTTAATAACTAGCTGACCCGCGCAACTTCGTCTGCGTAAATTTTCCCTTTTTTTTTTACAACATTTTTCATTGCTGCTCCGCTCCTATTGGTCGTAGCGTGATGTTATAACCTATAGCCTTCCTCGATAAATGGGCTATCCAACAATAAAATTTTTTTTCAATGCGGCCCAGTAGTTCCTGAGATTATCGCGTTCAAACAAACAAACAAACTCTTAGGGGGATGAAAAATAGATGTTGTCCGATTCTCAGACCTACCCAATATGCACTCAAAATTTCATCAAAATCGGTCAAGCCGTTTCGGAGGAGTATGGCAACGAAAACTGTGACACGAGAATTTTATATATTAGATAATAGTCTCGTCTATCTATTCCATATTTTTGACGTGATAACGTGTTATAAATCGATGACGGGGTGCACGCACGAAATAGTGTCACGCAGCAACGGTTACCTTATTGAGTGGTTTCTAAGCAGTTACGTAGCAACGACCTCGTTATTGATTGGTTGCTAAGCAGTCAAGTAGCAACGGTCACGTTATTGATTGCGTGCTAAGCAGTCACGTTATTGACTGGTTGTTAAGCAAAGTAAATGGCGATTCCACCTTATGATAAACTGAAGTAATGTGGCCGTCGGGCGTATGCTCCTGGGTCCACTTAAGCTGTCACAGGCATGGTTGTTTATTAGTACGTCATCAATGTTTTGGCGATTGCAGCGACATGCGATACAATTAGAAATAATAAAAAAATAATTAACCAAAAAATAAATTAAAAAAAACTGTCACAGGCGTGGTTGTTTATCACAATGTCATCAATGTTTTCTTATGACGTTATCACGTAAAATTATCGTCTGTCTTTACAGACAACCATTTTTTTTTTACCACTAATGGTGGTAAGCCCCATCAGTGACACCCAAATTAAAATCCTTGTTTGGTAAAGATCTAATTGTCACCGCACTGTAGGAAGTTATTGAGCGGCGGTAGCCTAATGGCTAAGGCATCGGTCTCGCAATCGTGAGGTCGCGGGTTCGAATCCTGGCCATTATACTACCGACGTGAACCCACTCCTAACACAAGCCATGGAGCTTAGCTGGAGGGGTTAACAGGATTGCTTGTAATGTGGGACCACAATCCCACATTGCTAGTTATCTTTAAAAAAAAAAAACAAAAAAAATAGACTTTCGGCCGTAATTTCAAGGAAGCATAACTGACACTGTGGTGGACACCTAATAATATATACTAATATTATAAAGCTGAAGAGTTTGTTTGTTTGAATGCGGTAATCTCAGGAACTACTATTCTTTTTCTCTTCCGGTAGCCCATTTATCGAGGAATGGTCGTAGAAAGAAAAGAACATCACGCTACGACCAATAGGAGCGGAGCAGAAATGAAAAATGTTGCAAAAACGGGGAAAATTGCCGCATACGAAGTTGCGCGGGACAGCTAGTAATTTATATATTTTAACATTTAACAAATATTTAAACCAAGACTATTATATCTCAGAATCATACATAAATTGTGTTGGTGCGGAAATCTTGGTAATCGATGAACCAATACCAATTGTGACTCTGTGACAATTGGCTATAACGTGGGGCTGAAATTCTAACAGTGCTATAAATATATCCATGCTACCAGTATATAAAAGCATATCCCTTAATAGATTGTTAACGCCTACATTCTTTACAAACTAAATTGCGCGCGACGAAGCGTTTGTTATTCCGTATGCTTAGTTATGTTAATATATTTCTTCGCATTATGTACCTTCTTTATGTTTTGAACGTCAGTATTTATTGATAGCGAAAGTGTTCTATTCCTCTTAACAGTATTACCGTGTAACTGTTGCATCCGGAATGCGGCTTAAATACTAAATGAACATAAGATGATGCGATCTAATAAGTAGATGGTAAAATATTTACATACCTTCTTTAACATAGTAAAAGCCCATAAATAATTATTATAAAAATAAATATTTATAAAAACCTATAAAGGAACACTGACGTATACTTCTGACAATAAAGCAGTATGGCGTAGATAAAAATAAGCAAGGTAAACTTTATATAAAAAAGTTCCTATACTTTTTGAGAGATAAGGTCTTACTTATATAACTTAACTTAAGATAACTTTATAAGAGTTCACAAAAACTCTGTCACTTTTACATCAAGTGCAATGTCGCACACACACATATGTAACTTAAACAATTTAGCTTACTAAAAAATATATGTGGGCACTAGGCACTTACAGTGCGATAAAGACTGTCACTTAATAATTTAATAGCAAATTAATTTGCATCTGGAACATTTTTACTGCGTAGACGTACCTACCTACTGTGTAAGAGTTCACAAAAACTCTGTCACGTTTACAGCACGTGCAATGCCGCACACACACATAACATAAACAATTAAGCTACAAAACAAAATCTGTAGCTGGGCACTTACAGTGAGATAAAGACTATCACTTAATAATTTATTAGCAAATTAATTTGCATCTGGAAAATGTTTACTGCGTAGACGTACCGACTGTGTAAGAGTTCACAAAAACTCTGTCACATTTACATCAAGTGCAATGCCGCATACACACATAACTTAAACAATTTAGCTACAAAACAAAATCTGTAGCTGGACACTTACAGTGAGATGAAGACTATCACTTAATAATTTATTAGCAAATTAATTTGCATCTGGAACATGTTTACTGCGTAGACTGTACCTACCTACTGTGTAAGAGTTCACAAAAACTCTGTCACGTTTACATCAAGTGCAATGCCGCACACACACATAACTTAAACAATTTAGCTACAAAACAAAATCTGTAGCTGGGCACTTACAGTAAGATAAAGACTATCACTTAATAATTTATTAGCAAATTAATTTGCATCTGGAACATTTTTACTGCGTAGACGTATGTACCTACCTACTGTGTAAGAGTTCACAAAAACTCTGTCACGTTTACATCAAGTGCAATGCCGCACACACACATAATAACTTAAACAATTTAGGTACAAGAAAATAATGTGTGGCTAGTGTAGACTATTTGGTTGTATAAGTGTAGCATAACCGATATCGTAATGTATTACAGTATTAGTAATTAAGTGAGGTACTTTTTCTAGTAAAGGCTAACTCGTAATGTGCAATCTTTTTTTATATATTTTTTTTGTTTATTTAATTATAACAAATGTAACTTTGAATAGGTATGCATAGTTAACAGGTTTCAATACGCAGTGGCAGAGAGTAAAGTATCAAAATGGTATGAAAAAGTTGAAAAAAATAATTTTGAGTGGGAGTTAAATGAATGTTTTCCTAATCGATTTCTGTCATGGTGCGGTGGTCAATCTCAAGGGAGACTAGTCAACGATAGTGTGTGGACTAGTGTGGGCGTAAACAAAAGTGTTATTTCCATTTTCTCATTCTCATAGTCCGCTGGGACGGAAATCTGATTCGACCGGTCGCTGCAATCGCCAAAACATTGATGATGTTGTAATAAACAACCATGCCGGTGACAGCTTTAATGGACGGCCATAATACTTCAGGCGATCAGCAGGCGGAATCGCCATCCGCGTTGCTTAGCAACCGGTCAATAACGTGAATGCTTAGCAACCAATCAATAACATGACCGTTGCCTAGCAGCCAATCAATAACGTGACCGTTACTACGTGACACTTTTTCGTGCGTGCACCCCGTCATCGATTTATAAGACGTTATCAAGTCAAAAAAACAAAAGTTCTTTCTAATTTGGCAGCGCTGCTAACCTCGCTGACTTCTCTGTCTGCTTGGTCACCGTGAGACATGGTCTCAATAAAAAGTTCTTGAAAGGGATAAATTACCATCGAAAATTGAAAATATCTTATAATTTCTTTCTGTTCTAAGTTCTTTTCTTATTGGAGTTACCAATCACAGTGTTTAATGTTTGATGAATGAGTTACCCACGGCCGTTGCAATACGGTCGAAACGTCGGGCAATAAACAAGGTATTTTATCTTGAATTATTCACGCCATTAAGACCCGTAATATATATATTTTCATAACTTTGTGTTTACGGTGAACGGTAGCCTAAATTCAAACCACTGTCTCTAAATCGTTGGTATTGTCCACATAATCCTACGAAATTGGATTTATTATTATAATGTAATACCAATTGATTTACGTCATCGTTTTCTGGACATGTAACGATCATGACGGCAGTATATTGCCTCCATTGTCACATAATTAGGTGGAATAAGGAAAGTGGGCTAGCAATCGCGCACGGCTTATGTAACTGCTCTCGCGTATTAGTGACATATTGTACGAAAACATGTAAAACTCATATTATTATACCATTTTCTTGGGCAACCAACCGAGATAAACTGTTGTTACTTCTCTGTGGTTGAGATGTCCTTAGGTTTGACAGGGTTTTATTATTTTCATAAGTACTATTGTCATAAATCAGTTTTTCTGTAAATTATTGATTAATAAATAATTTTATATCAATATCATTTCTTACAATTGACTACCTCTGTGGCGCGGTGGGAGTGTATACGACTGCTACGGAAGAAGTCGTGGGTTCGATCCCACCCAGGATAAAACTTTGTGTGATGAGCACGATGGTTTATTCTGTGTCTGGGTGTTATTTATCTATAAAATGTATGTATTTAGAAATATAAAAGTATGTTTATCAGTTGTCTGGTTTCCATTGTACAAGCACTGCTTTTATTATTACATAATTGCCCCGTATTTGTGGCATATTTTAATGGATAAGGTCCCCGTCGCGAAAGTCCTAAACAATATTGCAATAATATCGCAAGGACATCATTAGAAAATTAAAAGACAGGCTTGTAGCTAATGGTTGTATTGCACTATCCTGAATTACGGAATCTAAACCATTCCTAAGAGAGGCTTAATAAATATAAGGTACTTAATTCTCTATCTACGAGTAGTTTTCAAGGCCAACTTTGAATTAGGACCCTGATTCAGGGTTAGTATAATAACTGTTTAACAGAAACCCAACCCTGCTAAATGTTTGAAATCATCTCAATGTGACCTTTATTTTACCGATGTTGACCTACTGAGGAAAAAATGAATTTAATCATATTCTTTTTATTACAAGAATAACCCAGCTCATGTTACCCGGACTCGTATTGCGATTGTTACATTAATCCAATTTAACAATCGCAATACCCTTTTAAAATGTATGCATGGGATCCTACTAGTATACATACCATATTATCTATGGTATGTTGGAATATTGAAACATACAGACATACACACACACACACACACACACACACACACACACACACACACACACACACACACACACACACTCACACACACAATTTCTTTATTTTTTGGGCAGTCGTGTAAAATAACCTAGCAATTACAACCATTTAAACCATGAAGTCGAAGATATGTCTATGCTTTTATTATTTCGATTTACTCCAGGTTTATTTTCTAGCGGGTTAGACAGTTACGTTTTTTCTGGGTCATAGCGAGTGTCGTGTCTAGCTTACAAACTTGGCTCAAATGAGCTATATCAACTGGAGCATGGAAAAAGAAAATAATGAAATCAAGTCGTATCTGTTTACCTATATCTAAGGCAAATGTAGCTTGTTGTTATTGTTTTTAAACTTTCGCGTTTTTTGTACATATTAGTGAGATTTCGGGACTTAATCGTGTGAATTATTTAACGGTATGAATAGGTAGGTAGGATAATGGGTAGGACTTACTAGTAGGTATTATTAGAAGGACCCGTAAGTCTCGAAATATATTTAATATTGCAATTAGGTCCTGAAATATTATATCTAATATGTAGCTTGTCTTGAAAAAGAATATGAAATTAGGGCAAGCAAATTCGAAAATGACGACAAACCGTATCATAAAATACCTACAATCTATACTAAAATTATAAAGCTGAAGAGATATTTGTTTGTTTGAACTACTGGTCCGAAATATATAATCCTTTTTATGTTGAAAAGCCCATTTATCGAGAAAGGCTATGTAACATCACGCTACGGCCAATAGGAGCAGAGCAGTAATAAAAAATGTGGCGAAAACGGGAAAATTTACCCAGACGAGTTTGTCCTCATTATACTTATTTATAGTTTTATATAAATAAGTACAATGAGGACAAAAGTTCAAGTCTAGTCCAGCGCCACCCAAAAAAAATGAAAAATGTAAATAACCATTAATGTAATGTAATGCAATGTTAAAATTAAATTAATGTAATGTTATATAACCATTTTATTGCCCAATGTTTCTTTTGACCATACAATTGAAACTGCAGATATATAGGTACTCCTTTCCTCAAAAATTCTCCTAGACAAAATCTTGCTGTTCCTTCTACCTCTCCATCATTGCATGCAATGTTGATAATTGCACACCTACTTGAATGTAATGAGTTTATTTCAACGGATGAACATAAGCATGATATAACTTAGTCGATAGTAACAGTGATTGAGCATGATAACGACTTATTTGCATTTTTATTCACGAATGGACAGTTAAATTGCAACTTTATAAGGAAATCATGTTTCAATTTTAGTTTGAGACATATGGACAAGGACGAAATTGAGGAAAAGAGAATGTGGGATAGGGTGTTGTGCAATATTAATAATAACATAAATATAAACCCCGAAAATTTAGAAAATGTGGGATATTTTATCAGATAACGAATAGTTCCCTTCGGCCGTCTACGAAACCGTAGTTTAGTAACTGGTTTCGATGAAGGAATTATTCTTCCTTGTACGTAACTAGTTTCGATGGACGAATATAACTGGCGATTTTTTTTGACTAAGGGATTTCACACCAGAGGACGGGCAGCAGCGTCCTCTGCGTACTTTAAAGCCCTACGGCGATCGCCAACACGCTCGCCAAGCGTGGCGATTATGGCATATTTGCCATAATCGCCACGCTTGTTTGGGGGTATTCCCCGAGGATCTATAATAAGTAGGTTCTACTAGGGAGACCCGTGCCCATTAGTAGGACATTATATGGCTTGATATGCTTGGGTCATATTTTTTCAATGGAATTGGAAGATTCCAATATTACCATTCAAGTAAAGCAGTATAATAATATGACATTACCTATATTGTTACCCTAATAAAACAACATTGGTGCCAATTACCAAGTTGTTAACAACTACCAATTAAACAGGCTTATATGTCTAATTAGTCCACTACTTGCACAAATTATTTTAAACTTTCGCGATTTTGACACATTAGATATTTCACGCGATACCTATCTAAACTAATATTATAGAGAGACACAAAGTATTGGACCGATTTTAAAAATTCTTTCACCGTTAGAAAGCTAGATTACCAGGGAGTAACATATTTTTTTGTCAAAACAATTAGAGATCGCTACGAAAATTGCAATAATGTAACTCAAGGTTTAAAAAACTACAATAAGACCTGTGCGAAGCGGGGGCAGCTTAGTATCTTAAACTGGGAAATCGAATATCTTTGAAGATTTCTATGTCCAATTTGTAAAATATTTTTTGTGAACAATACTGTTACTGTTAGTGCCTAAAACTTTGGCAACGCCAACTCCTTTTCATTAAGTGTACATTATCTTATTTACTCATGTTTGACACTTTCGTAATAAAAAGTAGGTACTTTTTGTAATATTGTTTAGTTGCAAATACTGTTATTGAATGAGACTATAATTGTTTTAATTTTATATGTGCATCTTTTATTCGATTAATTACTTTTCAACAGAGTTGACTATTGTGGTTACTGTTGGTTATTTTACTGCAGTAGGTTTATGTTTTTGCCCCCAGCGTGCGCTTGCCCACCTCACAGATAGCAACATATAAACCCACGTTGCAATTTCTCCAGCCACATTCGGTATTCAGCCTTCGAAACAAGTGTGTCGTACCTTTACTTGCTTTTTATTTGATCCAGAATCGTGATCGTGTGCGGGTGGTTTAGTTAAATTCAGTGTGTCATTTACAAAAGAAACGAAAATGGCCTTAAAGGTGAGATTTTTTAATGATTTATTAGTTAAACTGTTTATAATTTACCAGGTACTGGCGAGATATTTAATTATTTATTTGGTATAACTAAAAGTTACATACTAGGAAAACAAAAAAGTATTATAAAAAATATACAAAACTCATGTGCACTCACTTCGTTATTCACGAAATATAAATTGTGATAACTGTTATTACTATAATGGAAATATAATAAATAGTATTTTAGTTAAAATTAGTAATATATCATTATAATACTTATATCAGTTAATATTTTAAATATTAACGTTTGGGCTGTTAATTACCTGACATAAACTGTAGCGAAATTTGTTAGCAATTTTAATATATTTTATTAAATTATTATTTGTGGCAAAAAAATCTAAATCTGTAAAAAAAGTATGTAACTTGATAGGTATCGTTGAATTCGTTTCAGTTGTCACAGTAACACAAGGTACACCAAAATTAAAAAAAATATACGATTTTGACGCCAAAACATTTCTGTAATTAATTTTAAGCAGTCGGGTTTTCGTTTTGTTATAATTTTGCTAGTTTATTTTTCCTTAGTTCTCAGTTGACAAAAATTAAAATAGCTGTTTGTCATTACCCACGAGGAAACCACCATTGTAACTGTATGTTCTGGGATTAATCAGATATAAATGGAGAGAACGGATAATGTTAGAAGAATTTCCCTAATTGTAACCCTATACTCCTCCTAATACCTAGACACTTCTCTAGGGTTACAACGAAACCGAATACTCATGCGTTAAAGATCTAGGTACCTAATATTGGGCGTTTAATGAAAAAAATAAACAAAAGTAAAGTTATTAGTACAAAGAACGTTGTGTTATATTCGGTAGGCATAGTATCATAAAAAATGTTACTAAAAAAATCTACTACATACTAACCAGCTACTAACCAATAATTATCAATAACATATAATAATAATATTTCCTTGGGACAATTCACACAACGCTATTTGAGCCCAAACTAAGCAGAGCTTGTACTATTGCAATTAGATAACTGATAAACATACTTATACATTTCTATATACATACATATTATAAATACATTACACCCAGACCATATAAATACCTTAGTGATAGAATTTGTTTAGTTTTTGTGTTAGTTTTAGTTCTGTAAAAAATTAAAATAAACTTTCCATCTTTTTTAATGATTAGAACACAAAAAATATTAGGTCACAGTATATGACCTAATATTGCAGTAACAAAGATAACAATGACGATGGTGTGTATTCATACGAGGTCATCATAACCACAGTTGCAAGTGAAAACAAAAGTATTCATTAACATAGCGCAGGCGACAAAATTACGCAAAAACACATTCTCCGTAACCATCAATGGAATATTGAAAGCGTGTATGAGAATATTGATAAAAACAACAAAATAACCATTGTGTTGTGGGAGATGCATCCATAAATTTATTTATCATTGTCTTGGAGTTCGAAAAAGTGCTTTGGAATTAGAAAAACTGATCACTTGTTACTATTACATGTTGATGTATAATCTCATGCGTACTCATTTAATTAAACAAATTGTGAGAATAGAGATACACCCAAATATTTATTTTTCACGAATCCCATTGTTGAATGTAGAATCGACTTTTCACAAGTGTAGTATTTTGCTTTCTAAGTGAATAAATCATTTTTATTATTATTATTTTGTAGTTCGAAAAAGTTCTTTGCAATTAGAAAAAACAGATAGTTTAATAAATTATAGGCGTATTAATCTAATGTAACAATTCAGATATTATGAAGTTTATTTGAATGTTTTTTATTCATAGTTGCTGCAGTGGCATGAGCTTCTTGCTTAACTGCAGCAGGCTCAAGGAAATATCGAACTTATTGAGTTTATTAATTCAAACTGTCAACATGTTATAAAGAGTATTCAATTCTAATAACATTCAAAGCATACTTTCCTGTAAATACGCGGAACATGGAAGTTAATTACTATTCAAAATCAAAGACTTTAAACAGTTTCCTATTTGCATTTTTGACGTTAATTTGCCAATTAATGTCAGAATCTATTCTTACTGACTAATTTAAACTAGCATATTTTATATTGCACTTCATATTATTTATTTATTATTGAATGAAACTGATATTAATTAAAACATAATATTACTAGCTTGTTGGTCTAGTGGTTGGTAGCTTAGCCGGAGGTCGTTGGTTCGATCCCTACCCAGAATAAAACTTTGTGTGATGAGTACGATGGTTTATTTTTGTTATTTATTTAATATGTACCTATGTAGTTATAGTAAACATTGATAGGAAACGTATCTGAGTAGTCAGTATGAGAGTAAACCTGTCTAAATTTTGATAAACTTCCTTTTTTTCCTTCCTTCACAAAAGTGTTATTGTAAAGATATTGTCCATGCAGAATAATACACGAACACAATCAGTAAATGCATTTCAATTTTAACGCGACAGGAATTGTGTGATAATTAAGAAGTTTAAAATAATGGTTAAGGGCATTTGACCCCGCAAAGAAGACTAACCTACCTACCACCTGACTTAGTTTTTTATACGTAGTAAATAAAGCTATACCTACGTGTAATAGAAATGTCTTTCAGCAGGGGAGAGTAAAAGGGGTTACGTATTGTCCTTCCTGTGGTGTCACGTCAGATCGCATTAAATTAATTATCTTTAAATATCTGGAAGGTAATCGTAATCACTTCAAGTAAGCAGAAGTGCACCTGGAAAGGGGGGTCTTCGGTCCGTTCGCTCTATAGACGGTCCAGTCTTCGTCTAAACGGTTCATTTTTTACGGCAATTTGTGGCGGCACTATTGGCAACTAATTGCTCGCCCTATAATGGCAATATGTCTACAATTGTATACCGCATGATCCAGTCTCCTAAACGGGCTACACAACCCGGCAACAATAAAATAGAGGACTACTAAATTAACAACAAAATTGGCCGGGCAACATTGCTCGTCCGGCAACTATCAAATCAATATCGGAGAGTACTGCCAGGTTGCCGGCCACAGCATTGCAGCCACAAATTTCCGTAAAAATAGCTCGTTTAGACGCCCCTTTATATGGACACAGTCCACGGCCAGGTCACAGTCGTCTTGCGTTTCAGTTGATTTCGACGCCCCTCTTTTGTGGATTAAAGTAAGGTCTATTTTGATTAAATTACGTACAACCTATAAAACGAGTAAAATAAGTAATTCTTAAATTTAACCACATATTGTTACACGTTGAAGGTACAAGCGTGTTAAAATTACACGAATTCATTGAACGTAGTAAATCTAGACATTATATTGTTCAATTACCTGCGAAGTTTACTTTATGCATTATGATATAATCGTAATAGCAATTTAGTAAGTACACATAATATTGTGACTATGTAATAAGAAAAATTATACTTACATTTAAACTTTCGCGTTGCGTGAATTTATTATACGGGAATTATTTACCTTAAAATTGCGTGACGTTTCGACCAGGTTTCACCGGCCGTGGTCACAAGCGGACTATTCGCTTGTGACCACGGCCGGTGCAACCTGGTCGAAATATAATTATTATAGCAATTTAGTATGTACAAATAATATTATGACTGTGTAATACGAAAAAATATACTTACATTTAAACTTTCGCGTTGCGTGAAATTTTTATACGGGAATTATTTACCTTAAAATTGCTTGACGTTTCGACCAGGTTTCACCGGCCGTGGTCACAAGCGGACTATTTGCTTGTGACCACGGCCGGTGCAACCTGGTCGAAAAATAATCGTTATAGCAATTTTAAAGTAAAATTATAACAATTTCGCACTCGCAGATATATCGATCTGCTCGGTAGCCACTAAGTCAAGGAGAGTCAACCCCTTTAGGGTATATATAACCCCAGTATAATCATGTAACAGAAAACTAAGGAGTATTTTTTTTTTCATGGTATTAGTTAACACACGAGACTTATGTGTTTTCCAGTTGGTGATAGTCGTCTTAGCGTTGGTGGCGTGTACACACAGCCGCATGGTCCAGTACGCGAGGCCAGTTAGGGTCGTTCCACATGACTTGCAAGCGGCCGCAACGATCGTGCACGCAGAGCCTAAGCTGGGCTATGAACATCATCACATCTCTGAGGATGAACATGTTGACTATTATGTAAGTAATAGAGTTTTAAAGGAACGGCTTTTCGATGGGCCGGTTGGGCTAGTGGTTAGTATCCTGTCTGCTACGTCAGAGGTCGTGGGTTCGATTCCCATATTTAGTTAGAAATATAATAGCGATTATGGCAAACACCTCCAGGATCTATATTAAGTAGGTTCTACTAGGGAGACCCGTGCCCAGCAGTGGTACAATAAATACCATATACATATACGTTAAGCGAACGCTCGGCCGAGCTACATGGTAGGCGGAGTGGGGGTGTTAGGTTTTATTTTCGTTACGGAATTTCTTGATTCGGTCACCGCGCTCAAAGCCCGCGATAAAAGCTATGCAATAGCTTAAAAAAATGAATTCATTATAAGTATGTTTAACAGTGGTATGGTTGCCTTAACAAACTCTGCCTAGCTTGAGATCAGATGATTGTATGTGATAGATATTATTGTAACTTTGCAGTAAATAATCGCCATCAATGTCATCGTTCTCTGAACTGAAATTTTAACACAATAAGCTATGAAACATAGTTTAGTATTACTTTGACAGAATAATTTTCACACCTTTCTCTTCCTTATCATATTTTATATCTACGCAGCTGATAATATATGTTGATGTTCTTTTCTCGAGAAGTTAGTCATTGTTTAGTTTATTAGTTAGTTTTTTAAAATGAAACCTAGCTAGATCGATGTATCGCCCCCGAAATCTTAACATACACCTAAAATGCACACTAAATTTCAGTTAAGGTAGTTTAGAGTTAGTTAAGTTTATCTTAAAGTGTAATTGACACACAAAAAAAAATATTAAGTACCAAATGAGCCTTAACGGGTGGAATAATAACTAAGAAATTAAGTAAATAAAATCACTGACACTTGTTCTAATTGAGTGACTTGAATATTTTTGTAACTCAATTTAAGATAATTGAGATATATGTGAACGCAACCATCGTAAGTCATAACTTCCTTGGCTTTAAAAAATAATCTAAACAACATTTAAAGTGTCAGTTTGAAATGTCAAAATAACAGCTTTTTACTGAATACATATGAAAGTACACACATCAAAAGTGTCTAGGGATCAACATATATTTTTGCAATAACTTTTCTCCTGATTGATTTTTTTTTTTTATTTCTTTAAGGATTCATCAAATAAAGTGTTTTCGTTTGTCACAGTAACGATAAACCAAGTCACCTTTGCATTAATAAAGAAATTTGCCATTTTCCTAATAAAGGGATTTTTGACATTTGAACCACTAACATTAAAGTTCGAAAAAAAGACTGAAATAACAGTTTTCTTTAAAATTTTATTGGGTAACTTAAACAATTAATAATCCGTGTTTCTACCGCGAACACTAACAACACAAGAACATCGGTTTGGCATACTCAAAATGAGTTCATCCAAATCACGCTGTGGAATGGCCGCCCATGTTCGTTGCAACAACAAAAAAAGGTCTTCTTGCGACTGGATACCCTCCATATTCGGCAGAGCTCTTCTCTGTAGCATATCCCATGCATGCTCAATCGGGTTCAAGTCTGGCGACTGAGCAGGCCAGGGCAGGACATTGATGTTAGCTGCGGCGAGAGTCTGTCTTACAACTCTTGCGGTGTGCGGTCGTGCATTATCATGCATTAACTGAAATAAGGGACCGATTTGCACTTGTAGAGGAACGATGACGTCTGATACAATCGTCTCAGCATAAATTTGAGCGTTGAGGTTGCCTCTGATCCAAATTAACTCAGTTCTTCCGCCGATCCAAATACCCGCCCATACCATGATGGTTCCACCACTATAAGGATGGACTTCCTGGCAGGATTTTAATCGCTGTTGGCGTCCAGGGGTTCTCCAGTGTCGTATACGTCTTGTATCCGGTCTCATACCAAAACGAGACTCATCAGAAAAGCACACGAAACGCCATTGTTCTTCTGCCCAATTTCTGTGTTCAAGAGCCCATTGATATCGAATCCTACGATTGTGCATTGCTATAGGTGGTACCCGTAGCGGTCTTCGGGAATGAAGGTTCACTTCATGCAAGCGGTTTCTGACTGTTTGGTCGCTAATTAAGTTCCCTGAAGAGTGATGAAGCCTCACGGCTAACATCATGGCGGTTATTGTTGGACCTCTTCGAGTTAAGATTTGAATGTATCGGTCTTGTCTCCGTGTGGTGCAGCGATACCGTCCTCCATGGCGCTCAGCCACGGTACCAGTGCTTCGGTAACGTGTCCAAAGTCGACTGATAACACTCGGACTTGTATTCAGAGCTAAAGCCACAGTACGTTGCCGGGAACCAGCTTCTATCATTCCCACGGCTCTGAGCATTTCTTCCCTGCTTAAATGACGTCGCCGCTCCATAATAACGTTGGTTTTAATCAGTAGTAGGGAAACAGTAGCACTAATAATGTCTTCAATGCGTTGTATGTTTTTATAGGGAAAATATTGACAGCTGATTTTCATCTTTTACTCGAATTTGATTCACAGTTCCTGATTCAAATTATGAAATGCACCAAAAAGGATCCATATAAATTTATAAAATCATAAATTTATTACAAAGCCACATCTCAATCCCAAGAAATCCGCATAAAAATGCTTGATCCCTAGACACTTTTGATGTGTGTATATACGATGATTAAAAGAAAAACAACAAATTATATATTGTCTGTCTGTCAGTCTAAGAAACGGGTGGACCAATTTTGATTGGACTTTTACTGGCAGGCAGCTGATATTATAAGGAGTAAATTAGACTATAATTAGTCTGTAAAGGGTGAGCAGGGTCATCACGCGAACGAAGTCGCGGGCACAGTTAGTAACCAATAAAATGAAACCAAAAATTGAAATTTATGAGGTCTAGGGACATAGTCCAGATAGGTGGTTGGATTCCAGCCCCGGTTTGGCTACGGAAGTCTCGGGTTCGATTCCTATGTCTGCACTTCAAATTTTTTTATCTTTCAAAAATGCAAATTACAACGCTTCTGACCAGGCAAGTAAAATAGCAAGATTGTTACACACATACAAACATGTTACGTCTGTTGCTATACATAATAGTTAATATCATAATAGCAGAGCATTTACTGTAAGCATTGGCATAGAAAAAGTAAATAACAAATAGGTTGTTAAATAACTCATATTACAGCATTGTGATCAACAACTGATTGCAAAACTAATTGATTTATAGTTTCAATTTGTGAATTAATTGGTTTCAGACTTTATTTATTTAGAACTAGATTTAATTCCTCGATGGTACAGTGGGAGTGCATAAGACTATTGTGCGAGAGGTTGTGGGTTCGATTGCCTCACGGGACATAGCTATGAGTGTGCTATGAACTATCTATAGTATTATGCGTTTCAAATGAGAAGATAATCGCGATCGCGACAACTTCACTCTGTACTTGTCAAAATTGTACCGCTAGCAACAAAAGCTCTCCAGTCGAGTAAAGTACGTATGTGTATGTAATGGAACGGACGTAATATTAATTTTCTTTAAACTATGTACCTAACATTTTTCTTTATTATTATATTATTAGTATTCTTTATTATTTAATAAACACCAAACAGAAATAAGTAAATAGACAAAATATGTGAATAATCTACACTTTTGTGGTTTTTAGTCAGATGTGATATAGTTTTTAATTAAATCATATCTTTAATAATAAATAGTAAAATACACTGCTTAGATTATATATCATAATAGTTCATTAGAGTAGATAGGTACTTCTGTGTAATACTAATGACACCTTTTTACGAATCATTTTATTGCTGACCTTACGTCATATAATGAAGTCGCAGTCGTAATGCGAATCAAAATGTCATCATGACAGTTATCAACTCATTTGAAATGCATAGTACTAGAAATAATACTAACTATTAATAAGTAGTATTAGGTACTCTAGACTGGCTACCCAGTACAAAGTGACAGCAATTTCAAATTCCGAATCGAAATAACGTCCTGTAAACTTTTTTGACATTTATGACAAACTAGCTGTCCCTAACTAAATTTCACCCGTTTTTACTACATTTCTTATTGTTGCTCCGATCCTATTGGTTGTAGCGTGATGTTTTATAACCTATAGCTTTCCTCGATGAATGGGCTATCCAACAGTGAAATATTTTTTCTATTCAGACCAGTAGTTCCTGAGATTACCGCCTTCAAACAAACAAAAAAACTCTTCCCATTTATCGAGGAAGGCTATAGGCTATAACATCATGCTACGACTAATAGGAGCTGAGCAGCAATGAGAAATGTCGCAAAAACGGGTAAAATTTACGCAGACGAAGTTGCGCCGGACAGCTAGTAATATTATAAGAGGAAAGATTTTTGTTTTTTTGTATTTAACTAATAAACTTAAAAAGTACTGAGTCGATTTCAAAAATTCTTTCACCTTTGGGAAGCTGCACTATCTCCGGGTGACATAGGCTTTTTATCCCTGTATTCCCACGGAAAACTGCGAGGCGTCCGCTAGTATTTGAATAAACTTTTAAAGAAAACTATAAGATACAATATCTTTGCATAATAAGAGCTAAACTAACTAACTAGCTTTTCAATTACTATATTTGTTTCCTTATCACCGGCAGTAATAAAATTATAAATAATAAAAAAGTAATTAATCGTTGCGTAAAATATATAATGTCTTATATAACAATGATATTACTTTGGTAATAATTATTATTTTACAATTAACTGTACCACAAATAACCTAGAGTACAGAAGAAAAGCTTCATTAATATAATGGTCTAACTGAAGTCGGTTACAGCGGTCAATCTCATCAGAGGCTTGTTAAATACGCAGGAGATATTGTAATGCTCAAGTGTGTGCGCAGGACCCTCCTCCTCCACTCCTCTCCTCTTTACCTTCCTAGGTTTAGGTAGTGGATCTACCATGAGATGGAAATCTGACACTAAAGAAAAAGAGGAAAGATATTGGGCACAGGACCACAGGATTGGCTTAACGGGCTTTGAGACATAGAGGGGTGTAACATGGTTCGTAAACGGTCCTTGGACCGACAGTGGTAATGTTCCTTGATCTTACAGATATCTCGATATGTTGCCCTTGAGTGAGGGATCCCCTTGTTTCTTTTTGGGAATTCTTCATACAAACGAGTTTAAGCAACGCATTCAATATAGATCAATCGAAACGAAGTAATAGACCACTGTGTTAAACAAATGTGTCATGATTATGTGTCCCTGAAGGATGCCTATAGGCTAAATAAAAAATCCAAAACACGAATTACTAAATAAAACTTGCATTTAAACTACCAACGATTAAGTCTCAATCAAATTTTGTGTTAAATACTATTTTTATCATTAATCATATCATAAAAAGAAGTGATTAGTTATGAAAAAATAATGACGCTTTCTTGTTGGGGTTAACAAGATTGCTCCAATCCAGCTAAGCTCAAATGCTTGTGTTAGGTAGGATTCGAACCCGTGACCTCACGATTGCGAGACCGATGCCGATTAAGTGCTGAGCTAGTGTGAAGTATGTACGAAACTTTGCTTCTGTACTCTCGGTGTTTTATGACTGCAATGTACTGCTGCATTACGTAATGTATGATTATTGGGAAATTATTATCTCTTTAATAAATAATAATAATACGAGATTTAATCCGTATTGGATCATAAAACGATATAATTTACTGCAGAAGATATTTTTCATATTACATAATGTTCGTGGGAATTGGAAATGCAAATGTGTATAATTATGGCATTTTGCATTTTAATTTATTGCCAACTAGGTATAAATTTTATTGAGGTCTTAATTAAATGAAAGTTTTGCATAAAACACCAAGTTGTAGAGAAAATTTATGAACACTTATATTGACTTGGACAATTTTTAGTTATAATCCGGTGACAAATAAAAAGACAGTTTGAATTTGTAACTATACATTTGACGTAATTTAAATTTAGAAAAACGAAATAACTGACTTTATTTGAAAATCAAGAGATGAAAAACAAAAAAAATCGTATGATTTTTTTGTTTTTCATCCCTTGATTCACTCACTAATGCAACTATCACTGATTAATGCAAAATTGCACAGTCAAACTTTTATGTTTTAGTCTATAACACTGGTGTGTTATAACCTAGGTCTATATTTTATACACTTAAACCTTCCCAGAAAAATATGCACACAAGTGGAGAAAACCCTATCCTAATCGGTTCAGTAGTTTTTGAGAAAATTGCGAACGTACATACATAAATATGCATATAGGTCAAACAGAGAATCTCTATTTTGTTTAATATATTGTTGTGAAGCAAACATATTATTTTTAGTTGGTAATAACTAAAAAAATCTTACATTCAGTTGATTATTTTCTGTTAATTTTTAACACTTTCTAAGTAAGAATAAGCTTCCTTCTTATAACAATAGTTAATTTACGTCAAAGCTATTTACAACGATGATGTAAAAAGTGAGATAATTGGTTGTAAGTTTACGATGATCTGTGAATAAACAGGAATTCAGATAAAATCGTGTTTCCTATGCTATGTTACGCTTGTTGATGAGTTCTTTGCTCGTGCGCAAGTGACGAGGCGTGGTACAAGTGGCAGGTTAATGGCGGGTTTGTTAAAATGTCTATGTATAAATGTTTTTAATTTTAATGTAATATTGTCTTGAAAGATGCCTATAGGTCAGTTTCGCAGGTAAATAAAAAATCCAAAACACTAGCTATTATCTATACTAGTGACACCGTACAAAAGCTGACCAATTTTATACAAACTTTGCCTTCTGTTTTACCTTCTCCTTTAGAAGTGGAGTTTCCAAAAAAATATGTTTGTTTTCGATTTAATGATTTTAAAGTTTAGCTTGCTAATACTTTACACACCGGTTGGTTCATATCAGACGGTGAGTTGTTCGTATTTATCATCATCATCATCATCATCAGCCTATCGCAGTCCACTGCTGGACATAGGCCTCTCCAATTGCACGCCACTTCGTATTTATAGGTATATTGCATTTTTAACGTCATATGTTTTACTAATTTTTAAAAGAGTAGGTAACATGGTGTTTGCATAATAACTGTGGAATATTTTCTTCAGCTGCCTGTTGGCAACTAATTAAAATACTTTTGATATCTTCCAGAACACTTTAATCTATTAATATCCAATCGCTTTTAACTTAATCGCATTTTCTCCGATAAAAACAGTTGCGCAAGCGCACGTGGCGCATTCAAACGATTTTCACCGCACCACAACGATGAACGAAGTTTCTGGTATGATTGACACTTCCGAGTTCATCATCTGCATGCGTTCGACTTTTAACACTGTTGACGCAATAGTTAACGACGGAATTATTAGGGAAATTAAATGTTTTTTTTTAATTTATCTAAATGAAGAGACGAGCAAGTCGTGCGCCTGATATAGTATAATATAGTATACTATATCAGGCGCACCATAACAGTATCAATGCCAGCCAAATCTTGTTTGGCAAAGATCTGATTGTCACTACACTACGCTCCTCATTAGAGAAATTAGTTCGTAAATGACTGCCTCTGTGGCGCGGTGGGAATGTGTCCGAATGCTACGCAAGAGGTCGTGGGTTCGATTCCCACACGGACACCACTTTGTGTGATCCACTAAGTGTTGTTCCGGGTCTGGGTGTATTTTGTGTCCATGACTTGTTTGTTTGTAAAGTCCCACGCGTCACAGGGCTTGTAAAAAAAAAAAACTCATTTCAATTCATACACTTGCTAACGTGCCCTTCAAACGAAACGCAGTGATGCAATACAATTTGGTTTTGTCCAATCGTTGGAAAGACGCCGTGTCGTATCGTTCCGTGTTATTTTTCTCTTAGTAAAATAATATTTCTTTTGTATAATTTCCAGGCGTATCCGAAGTACATCTTCAAATATGGTGTAAATGACTTCCACAGCGGTGATATCAAAACGCATCACGAGTCCCGCGACGGCGACGTTGTCAAAGGTAAATAAAAGACATACAGACGACTACAGATTATCTTCTTTTTAGAAGTCAATTAAAATAATATTATCCGTATTTGTTTCTGCGTTGCTAGCATTCTGTGATAATAACATTTTAAATAAGGCAAAATAGCAATTGTGAGCGCGTCCCACGCACAAAGTACAAAACAACATGACTGTTGGAGCAGTTCCGTTGAAGTTCTGTCAATTAATTCACCTGTATTTACTAAATATTGTGTACCTGTACTTACTAATAATTGATTGATAAATGAAGTTTTTTGTCTGTTCTAAACTTCAAAACTGGAGTCTTTTATTCAATTCCTTTTATTCAGTCCAATTTAATAATAAAATATAAAGTTATTAGCTGTTGCTAGCGTAAATGTTGAAAAACAAATCTATTCCGTGGGAACCGCCCATTTTTTCTCATATTCCAGACTATAATCTAACTCTGTGAAAAATTTCATGAAAATCCGTTAACTGGTTTGACTGGTTGACGATTTTCGCATTTGTAACATTAGCATGCATAGGTTAACCCGATTTAAATTTAAATATTCATACATTTAAAGTAAGTTGCTATAAATACTTCTTCAAATGTATAAATATTAAAATTGAATTACGATATTATACGAATTACGTGGTTATAGTATTAGAAAAAACAAATGTTCTCAACAAAATACAATAGCACGTTATATTAAGTTGATACTTATTGCTGTTATTTACTTTTCAGGCCAGTACACAGTGGTAGAGCCTGACGGTTCCATCCGCACTGTTGACTACACTGCTGACAAACACAACGGTTTCAACGCGGTCGTACATAAGACCGCACCCGTATCACCCCATGAAGCTCATTTCCACCACTAAGACCTTATATTTACTGGTTTGTGTACACGTGTGTAAATAGGCATTCCAATTGAAATATCTCAAATATCAAGAATGACAAATAAGCTGACTGTCAACATTCTTCAAACATTAAAAATAAATATTTCAAACTTGGGTCCTTATTCACTATCTTTTTTTTCGTTTTCGCGGCAAGCCCGCGCGTCTGTCTATCTAAATCTTGTCATAATGGTAAATAGAGAGCTGCGCTTAGAAATGCATCGCGCATGCGCGCGGATATCTTTGAGCGCACTGCGTATGCGCAAGTTGCGGGCCTGCCGCGAAAAAGAAAAAAATATAGTGAATAAGGATCCTGTATAATTTTGGGGGACCTGGGAGCTGTGCAGAAAAAACTAAATAAAAAATATTGTTAATTTCTTTGTATATTAGTCGTATAAAAATGCCTTGAATTGAAAAAGGCACTACAAGGCAAAAACTATATACAGAAAAAATATTAAGCCACAGTCAGATGAGGACTACATCCAACATTTCAATTGCAATGCCAAATACACTGATAAAATTCTGATGCAAAAATTGTTGAGAGTTCATTCATGGTCTGTTTTCGACGTCTTTATTAAAACCTTAGTTATTTAATTATATAATAATTAGTACGTAAGTCGTCGAATAACTGGGAAAAGTCAAAGCTTTAGATCTCTACGGAATTTGATTGTTAACTTTTCCGTTATTTATTGTTTAATTGTTACATAACTGTTTCTACTAAAGTACCTGAATTTTGTAGGTTAATGTTGTATGTTATTTATAAGATTTATTTGTTTGTTTGTAACTATTTTCTAATGTTATTCTTGTTATAAATGGCAATTTTGTCAATAAATTGACATAATCTTGCACCAGCTTTTTATTTTAAACTAAGCATTGGATCCAGTATCGCATTTATGTTAAATTTTTAAACATCTATGTGACCCTAAAAATGTTTGTCGAAGTATACCTACACCCCATTTACTCAAAAATAGTCTCTAGAATTTACATGTTCACCGTAAACCAAAATAAAAAAAAACATTATGTGATCAAATACATAAAGGACCTCATCTTTTGGCCACACCTTTCTACGTGTATCTCTGCCTTGGACTAATTCCATTATCATAACATTTTAATCGGTAAGAGGAAATTTTATGTACAGCCAAATGTTGACAAAATCAGGCAATATACAGGTAGGTATAATTCCAAGCATTCAGTATCCTGTGCACACAACCCAATTTAGCGACACATTTCTGTTAGGTCCCTACATGTTGTATATGTGTTCAAGCGCCTGTTTGAATATCTATAGTTTTGTTCAAACTGTATAATGCTATTTAAACTAATTTTTTACTCATGACAAAATTTTGTAAACAATACCGTTGGGCTATGTGACCACAACAACAAAAAAAACTAACAAACATTACAAATATATATATTTATTTGTATTGTGGATCCATTGGGCTCCTTCTTTCACATTAAGAATTTGTCCATTGACACTGTTCTTATTGTTTATGATAAATGGAAAGACACTCTGTTCTTGTATTATTTGTAAATAACACTAATTGCATTATATTACACTCATTTTACTAAACTAACTCGAACGGCTTAATTCTCTTTAGTCTTCTCACTATGTCCGTGATGTCAAGAAGATGGATAGCCTCAATGTTCACATGTTTCTGGAGTCGTCGTTCATGAGCTTCTGCACACTTTTTAATAATTTATGCAACAAAGTTCGGTCCACCTTCAGATTGCGATGGAGCACCTCGTTTCTTATATACCAAGGGGCTTTTATGCCAAACTTTATCAAAATCTTGTGCTACGACCAGGAAAACTGTAGTACAGACTTTCTTGTCCTCTAATGCCTTCTCAATTTATTTTTTTCTTCTCAAAAAGACGACTCCCGCAGTAGGGGAGTGGGGACAACGTACAAGTCACAGACATAAAGTACCCCCAGACTTGGAACAATAATCTGTGGATCACACAAAGTGGTGTCCTGTGTGGGAATCGAACCCACAACCTCTTGCGTAGCAGTCCGACACACTCCCACCGCGCCACAGAAGCAGTCAATTATATTTGTTATGACATGAATTTGATCAATTGTTGAATGGTTCCAATTGAAATACCTAAAACCAAATTGATTGTCAGGAATCAGATATTTTTCCTTTATCAGTCAGTTCAGTAGAGAAAATGGTCTGTAGGAAGTTGCTTCTTGAGCTGGCTTACCAGGTTTTGGTATCACAATGACTTCTGCAACTTTCCACATATTAGGTGTGTTTCAGTCGAAACGTAGCATTAATTAGAGTGGTAAGTTTGATGCCTTTCCTTTTGAGCACTTTACCAGTGATAAGATCGTAACCAGGGGATTTCTTTGGAGCTAAAGTTTTTATTTCAATATGAACTTTGTTAGGTGTAACCAGTTTAATTTCTAATTTATCATGTAATATTGTTTCCAATATTGTGTCCTCTGTATTTTCCTCGTAAGGTTGGAAAATTTGTTCCAGATGCTGAGCAAATCTTTGTGCTTTCTGTTCGTTATTAATTGCCCAAGTTTAATTCATTTCCTTTATAGGAGGAATATGCACAATAGGTTTATTAGTATTTTTTTGCGATTTTCCACAACAAATTCTCTGACGTGTTCCGTTACTTGACTAAGATATGCATACAAACCTCTCCGGCCATAAGTTCTGTTACAAATAAAAATGCAATTTTTTTAATTAAGTAATGTAATATTACTAAAACTTATATGTACATATTTTAGAAGTTTTTAGAAAGACGAAAGTGGCAACAAACCTTGTTTGGTTCCACTTTCGTCTCTGTGCCCTTTTTTGGTTATGAGATTTCTAATTTCTTACGGATAGGAATAACGACTTTGTAAAGAAATTATATTTTTCAGACATCTCAGTTTCCAGAGGCGATAGTAGGGGAGACGTAGAATATCCACTTTCACCCATGTTATAACCAGATCAGACATATTTTTTATCAAAGGTCGATGTTCCATGTCTCTTACTTCAGAAGGGTTGACATATTCCTGAGTACAAAAACTATCTTGCTGGACACGTAGCTTAAACTTTAAGTAACTAGAATTCAAAGAGAAACCGAAAATAATTATGTTCTAAGAACCCTCTGTTACCACAATTTGAGCAAATAAATTAAATCTATCTACAACTTTAATTACAGAAATTCCAATCTTGCACGTAAACAATGAGTTCCTTGTTTCATTACAGATTCCAAAAAAATACCGAAGGCTTTCATTACGATAATATAAGTACATATATACAGCAGTATGTAAGGATGTACGTTTGTTCATTATACGCCACCGTGTGAATAGAAACAATGGCATATCAAGGTTTCGACAACAATAGAGATCGGTCGGTGTTTTGTCCTCCAAGAAATTAATTTTCCACGCACCCTAGGTTTCAGGTAAGTATTAGGAGTATATATTTAGATATATTATTTTAAGTTCAAGCTGAAATCATGCTTGATGAAATAATAGTTTACTGCTTGTTTGTCACATTCGTTTTTTCTTTGAAAATAAGCGTAAAATGTGATCAGTATGTAGCTATATCTGGACGAAAACCGACTGGAAATTACCTTTTTGTGCATCGCACAGTCGGTTGCACATCATGTATGAATGTTTATATGTTCCCTTGTGGCACACCTTAGATTAGGCTAAAGACTTTGACTTTGATGCTTCTTACGTCAACTGGTTTCCTTGATTAACAGGCAATATCCCTGAAGACATGGTAATCAATATCAGTATGGATGGATGGATGTTTGTTATTCAATCACGCCACAACATGTAATCGGCGAACGAAGTCGCGGATAACAGCTAGTATTTGACTAAAATTTAATATGGCAACAACCAGACGTCATATTGTAAAAAATAAAAATATTAATGTACGGTATCATTAAAAATATAATAAATATTTTCAATGATACCGTTCATTCAAATACCAAATCAAATACTCTTTGTACCTATGTGATGCCATTATTTTCAAATAATTTTAATAATTAAGTATGTTTTCAACCGACTTCAAAAATGAGGAGGTTCTCAATTCGTCTATATGTTTTTTTTTGTATGTTTGTTCACCGATTACGCAAAGACGGCTGGACCGATTTGAAAACTTCTTTTTGCGTTTGAAAGCGTATACTTCTAAGTTGGTCCCATTGTCATCCGATCACGATCTGATGATGGGATCCTGGAGAAATCGAGGGAACTCTTAAAATATCAAAGGCACACCTACAGTGATTTAAATGTATTTCACAGTGATTCGTGCATTTACTCTTAAAAAACACCAATTGGTGAAGTGGAACTGATGATGAAAACCACAAATGACGACCAGACCTATGCAATATTTCACGGTTTGCGATTCAATTACTTTAATATGATATTGAGTAGCATTTCATTCTCGTCATACTACTATTACACAATGTAATGGAGCTAATAGTGAATTATCATGTGAACTCCTCAACAATTAACGGCCCTGCATCGGGGCAAGCAATATTTTGTAAAGGGATTTGAGCAGTTGACAAAAACCTATTGTAACATAAGTGAATTACATGGCACCATCTTCAAAATGTTTTATTTGTTTTTGTTATTCTAGGTATATTATTTTTTGCTGTTTAGTTTCGACTTCAAAAATAAATACCGTAAACCGGGGTTACTTAAACAGTAATTTTGACAGATTATGAGGCTACTTTAACTGCAGCTAATATAGCTATCAGAATCATGTTCGGCTGCACGGCTGATGGACAACTGATTCCTCCTATGGTTTTTTATAAATCGAAGCACCTTTACGACAACTGGACACAGGGTGTACCACCTGGAACTATTTACAGGAACAGCAGCAGCGGCTGGTTTGATACGACTTTCTTCGAAATATGGTTTTTCTAAATATTGTTACCACATCCAGGAACATAGAGAAGGAAATTAAGAATCAAGAACACAGGGCGCAATACCAAAGCCACAGTTTCCTATGCTGCTAAAAAGATTGACAGATGCATTGGCTCCTAACATTGAAAAAAATCTACATAAAAAACTTCCACCAGAGCGCTCAGAAAAGACTGCACTTGTTCTCGACAATAGTCTGCTGAAAAAGTTCGACACAGAAGAGGAAAAAAACTAACTCGGCTGTCGTGGATGACCCCACCTTCGAACCTATCCTTCAACTTCTTCTTTGCCGCCTCATCCCTCAACTTGTTCCATTATGTGAATTGTCGCACAAAAAAAGATTAAGAGGCAAGCAGAAGGGTTAGAAGAAGGTGAAGAAGGACAATAATCTCTGTTACATTTGTAAATGTGACTTCCAGTTTTACCATCATCCTGCTGACTGGATTTCTTGCATCATTTGCAAAAAATGGGTTTGTGGCATGTGTAACAAAGGCTCCTATGAATGTATGGTGTGCGAGGATACAGAATAATATTTTTTTTTAGCTTTTTATGTTGTTCCAAATGGTTAAGTTTTTGCCAAAGTTGATTTTAATAATAATAATGTTAATTGTGATACCTAAGATAATTACAAGGTTGATTAAGTTACCTAAATGATAATAAAAAAGACTGATTGATCTCAAAACCTCGTTGTTTTTATTAATTTTCCTATAAAATAGATAAAGCATTATTTTTTTATTAAAATGATGTTAATGCTATTTATGTTAAAGATCTAAGGTGTAAGGGTTACTCCCTTACACCTTAGATCTTTAACGTAAATAGCATTTTAAAGCCTTGTCAAAGAAACCCCACATCCAGGTATGAATCAGATAGCCAAAGGACACAATGTTCTGTTTGAGCCAAAAAATCATTAAAATCAGGTGTTAAAAAAAGTATCCGGCAAATAACTACCAAAACCTATGCAAAGTAGCCCCGTTTTACGGTACAAGGCGTATTTATTTTTGAAGTGGTTATATTTTTATTATTATTTTTCGTTGAGAATGACGATTTAGGATAAAAAACCGGGCAAGAGTATTACGGACCATGCTCAGTGTAGGGTTACACAGAGCATGGTCCGATATGCTCTTAAAAAATTGCATCAGCCTTTTGTTGAGAAAAGCAGTTTTTCGGCTATAATTCAATGACGGTATATTAGATCATGTCCAAAATAATTTTAGTTTAAAGTATTTGTTAGGCGCTACCTTTGCGATTTTTTTATATTTTTTGGTCACACGGTTCGGGGGGGTCACGGGGGGGGGGAGAGACACAATTTATGCAATTTTTAGAGCGATTATTACCAAAAATCTTCACTCAATCAAAAAAGTTTATTAAAAAAAAGTCTATTAAAAACCTTAAAATGTTTCTCTGTCGAATGATGTGTCACACTTTGATATATGCCGGTTTTTTTCAGCTTCTGATACATAGGTACATGTATGGAGTGCCCCTCTAAACATATTTATTTTTATTATTTAGCTATCGAACTAGAAGATATTCAATGAGTATAGTCTTTGAGTAAAATGCCTGTGACATACGGACGGACAGACAGACAGACATGACAAAACTATAAGGGCTCCGTTTTTTACCAATTTACGTACGGAACCCTAAAAATGACTTAAAGTTGGTTAGGACCCAGTCTCACTGAAATATTTATTAACAATTTTAGGCAAAGCTGTAGTAAAGATGTTTATAATCGCATTACAACTAAAAAGTATTTGATAAAAAAATTATGACACTTAATAATAGTCAGTTTATAACACCTAACTTAATCAATTGTCTTCGATTGCGTGATATTATAAAGTATCTTGTTTTTATGTTTTATGAAGCTTCTTTTAATCGATTGGTAGTTTGTACTGTATCTAACATGTTATATGAAATACTAGCTGTCCCGCGCAACTTCGTCTGCGTAAATTTTACCCGTTTTTGCAACATTTTTTATAGCTGCTCCGCTCCTATTGGTCATAGCGTGATGTTATGTAGCCTATAACCTTCCTTGATAAATAGGCTATCCAACAGTGAAATAATTTTTCAATTGGGATCAGTAGCTCTTGAGATTACCGCGTTCAAACAAACAAACAAACTCTTGAGCTTTATAATATTAGTATAGAATAATAGGTGCATTACTTATTTGTTCAAAATGTTTGAAATAATTTAAATATTATTAAAACTACATTTATGACTATTCAACGTAATAGTTTTTAACCTAAATCATTTCTGACTAAACATTAAAAGTATCTGAAAACATTACTGCAAAAACTTATGAAGACACACAGCTTTGCACACCATAACAAATTGTTAAAATACAAACAAAGACTGATAGACTATGACCAATCTCTGTCGTTCTCTGCAAACCGTTCCGTTGCTTCTTTCCAAAGGTTGTTACTTCCTCTACAGTACAATGGAGATCTTCTCATCAAACATCCAAACCTTCGCATTTGATTCGCTGTTCGCTCAATGAAATTACAAAGCGTTTTTTGATTATCCTTAAGTATGTTTTTCACGCTCTTTTTTAGTATCTGTTACGGTATGAACAAACTAGTGGCGACAACACGGGTCAAGTTAGGCTTTGACAAAAGTGTGCTTAAAACTCGTGTGCTTAATATTACAATACATAGAAAGTGTATAATATAGTCCATTGGCTGGCTGGCATTGGCCACTGGCTATTAAGTAGGGTTGACTCTGGAAAGAAAGATAAGAAGCTGAAAATTTGTACAATCCTTTCTTTTCTTAGGTACTGTTAATGCTACCTCAAAAGTCGCAAGAAATATCATGTGCGCGTCTTAAAATATTTGTGGTCGAAGCTGGGAAAAGCTCCGTTTCCAGCTACTACGAAGATGATATGTAAATGGCTAATTTTATTGTAATTACTATGATTACTAATTTTAATAATTATTCAGAGCATCATCGAGTATCTCAGAATGAAAATATGAGTTGGAATCGCTCCATAACGTCAACTTCATTCATTCACAAAATCGTTCATGATGCAACTTCCCAGTGAACATCTGTCCATCATCAAAGAGGACCGTTTTCGTGGAAGGTTTTCTTTCCCTTTTTTTTAAAGGACGACCCCCGCATTAGGATTCAAGCCCTGTGTCGCAGGGAACTTTACAACATACAAAATAAAGTAGACCCAGACTCGGAACAACAAATTGTGGATTACACAAAGTGGTATCCCGTGTGGGAATCGATCCCACGACCTCTTGCGTAGCAGTCGGACACACTCCCACCGCCAGAGGCAGTCAACCGTGACACCACGCAACGAAACACTACGCCGCCGTCGTCTTAGTCTCAGTGATGTATACCTAATGATAACTTAATTTTAACTATACAATATTATATACCTACCTAAATGTATTAATTTATTTGTATGATATGCGCCTTAGCCTGAAATAAATGGTTTTTATTATTAACATATTATATTATAAACATTCCTTTTTGGCTTCACCGTATTCTGCCCAACTAACATAAGAGGTCACTTTCGAATCCGTTTATCCGTTTGGGTGCTAAGTTGCAACACAATACACAAAAACCTACATCAAATTTGTAACATTATTTTTTCATGGGTAAAATGACTAAAGTGTAGTAAGTACATGTGATCTTGGTGGCAGCGACAAGTCACATAACAGCGAAGATAATAAATAACAATTTGTAAAACTAACTGACACTAATCTGAGATAAGCTAGACAAAACTTAGATTATCGTGATAACGGAACGACTGATTAACATAATGTCCTTTTGTTTTGTATTCTCAAGTATATACAAAGGGCCTATGTAGTAATCACAGACACTTTAATTTCGGATAATGGGTATATAAAACATAATATAATACCGTGTTAAGGCTAAACGAGCTCAAGAACAGACGCTAAGTCCAAAGCATTGAGAAGTTAATACATAATAAAACCGGGCAAGAGATGCTCAGAGTAGGGTTCCGCAGCCTTGAACAATTGCATCAGCAGAAAAGCGTATGTTCATGCCACTTACGCCCTTTTGTTGAGAAACGCAGTTTTTGAGCAATAACTCAATTACAGTATATCTAGAAAGTATAAGTTAAGTAATAAGTTAAGTACTTATTAAGCGCTATCTTTGTGATTTTTTCCATATTTTTTGGTCACACGGTTCAAAAGTTAGGTTAGGGTAGGTGTTTGGCACGATTTAGGCAAATTTCTGAGCGATTATTTCCAAAAATATTCACTCAATCAAAAAAGGGTTTATTAGAAACCTTAAAATGTTTTTAAAAGACCTGGCGAATGATGTCCACACGTTGATGTGAAAATCTGCTTCTGTTACATGTATGGAATGCCCCCTAAAAATATTTCTTATTTAGCTATCAAACTAAGTAGCGGCTTCTACAAGACACCTTTTCACCAAATTCATCAATATTCATTGAGTAGTCTTTGAGTAAAATGCCTGTGACATACAGACAGACAGACGGACATGACGAAACTATAAGGGTTCCGTTTTTGCCATTTTGGTTACGGAACCCTAAAAATGCAAGGCACAAAAATAGCTTTAATCAGTCATTGTAGGTACTCGGGTGTTTTTACTGGCACACAAAAATACGTTACAAAGTTGTTTTTCTGCAGTCTTCTGCGAAAACGATAATTACTAGGTACCGATTCCAGATTAGTTTCATAAAAACGATATTTATACTGCCTCACTGTTGTATAAATCTGATTATCATTCTTGAAGAGCAAACATGTTTTTTTTGTTTTTCCTGCTACAGGTTAAGGAGCTGAAATGTTATCATAGGAAATTAAATCTTACACTAACAACGTTAGCGGGTGATAATTATGTTGCAAATTTCCGACGCGTTTGTTTCTTCCGCATTCAGCCGAGGTAGTCGTAAAACTATTATATACTTTCCATTTTTTACTGAAAGAGAAATTAATGTACTACTACTACTATTACATATATTTTACCTGCTGTCAAAGTAAATACCAACATATTTTAGGCATTTTTTTGAACATGTATAAATATTATATATCATGACACAACATAGGTGTTTAAGTATAGGTCAACAACGAAGTGTTAAAATAATACTAAGGTAACTCGATAATAGTTGGACACGGTTTTTCATACGTATATTAACTAGGTATCTAGAATTCAAAGGGAAGCTGAAAAGAATCATGGTCTAGGAACTCTCCGCCACTGATTAGGTATCCCCATAAGTCATGTGGCTATAGCGCAAAAAAAATGAAGCCTAAGTCACTCGGACTGGGATAACGAATCGATTGACATTTCAGACAATGTGGGATTGAGTCCCACATTACTAGCAATCTTGGTAACCCCTTCAGCTAAGCTCACAGACTTGTGTTAGGAGTAGGTTCACGTCGCCTTAGGTGGGGCTGCGGGCGGGCGTACGGGGTTATCTGCCTCGCCCGCGGCCTTCCGTGGAGGCGCGGCACCCTGTGTGTATCCAGGGGCCGCGTAGGTGTGAAATGCCCGGAACGCAACAACGTCGCGTCCAGGCATTGCCACTGGGCGGGCCGCCGACGGCATAACAAATTCCGGCGGCCCGTTCGCGAAGGTGGCGGGAGATACACGGCGGGTTTTTTAGTGGGTGCAAACCCCACACTACCTCCACCGTCTTCCCCGGATGGTGGAGGTGTTCGTCAGGATTTTTTTACCGCCAAAAAAAAAAAAAAAAAAAAGGAGTAGGTTCACGTCAGTAGTATAATGGGTAGCATTCGAACCCGCGACCTCACGATTGTGAGACCGATGCCTTAGCCATTAGGCTATCGCCACTTCACCAATTGAAATCAGATGTGTGGTTTAGGCGCTATGATAAAGCATATGGAAATATAGAAATACATACATATATACAATATATTTCTGTGTGTTAGCAGTCTATGTATATTATTCATAAACTGCTAACACGCAGAAGTTTTTGTAAAAATATAAGGGGACGTCCATAAATTACGTGAGATGATTTTGGCTTATTGCCCCGATTTTCAGCTGAAGTTGAATTTTACTTATATAAAATCCGACAGGCAAAGGAATTCTACGACGGCTGCAGACGGATTTTGTTTTTATTGTTTATCAGCTATTTACTCGACTCGTAAGAAAGTGTTATGTTTTTCGCGCGTATCTTGTATGTATGTATGTATGTAATATTCTTTATTACCTGATAGCTCACAATCCACTGAAGGGATTTATACAATTATGACATTATTAAATTCGTCTTGATTGCCCAAGTCTTCTTAGATATGTGACGTTTGAAAAAAACAAACATGGCGGCTGTGAGATGTCAAAATAAAGAGGTGTGAAAAAAAAATGTTTTGAATACTGCAATATGGGTATCGGATTAAAGGGCTCATCTTAAGCATTTCAAAAAAATATAACATGATTATTACTATAATACTAAAAAAGTTAGTTAGCAACCTTTCTTTTTTCAATTTTCAATACTTGACAATAGCTGTGATAAAATTTAGTTGTTACATCGGTTACATCCTACAACTACTAAAATTCATGCAATCGGAGGTACTCCACTAAGTTCATCGAGATTCATTTAATTTCTCCGACTGCATGAAATTATATAATTAAGTAGGGGTTGTCTTGTTTCCATCTTTTTTGTGCAGGCGGGTTTTTTTATTTTTATATATTTTTTTATTTTATTGTTTATATGCATAGTTACTTTATTTAACTTGGTAAATAATGTCTTGTTTCTGGTGTTTAGGGTTTCGTAGCCAAAATTGCAAAACCGAGCCCTTAGTTTCGCCATGTCCGGTCATCTTTCCGTCCGCAGCTCAGCTCAGAGATTGTTAGTGCTTGGAGGCTGTATTTTGCATGGTACTTATACATATTAATTACGCTGACAAAGTGAAAATAAAACGTAGGAAACATATTTTTTGAGGGTACCTCCTCTATCTGTAAAGTGGGGGTGTAATTTTTGTTTCTCACATACCCCATCGTGTGGGATCCTATTATGTGAAGCATCATTAGATAGGCCTTTTAAAAACGGTTAGGGGTTGTGAAGATCATTTTTAGGGTTCCATACCTCAAAAGGAAAAAAATGGAACCCTTAAAGGATCACTTGTGTTTCTGTCTCTCCGTCTGCCACAGCCGAATCAACAGAACCGATAAAGTTTAAATTTGGTGCACATGTGTGTTCCTGTGACCCGAACATGGACGCATAACGTAAATTAAATAGTTTGAATCTTTTGAGACATTTTTGAGGGGCACACTAGGAAAAAAAAAAAAAGTTTCGCAAAATGTATCGTTTTACATATCCTATGATAGGGCTTGTTGCAAGGATTTCTAATATATTTTTATAATTTTTTGAAAGTTATAATTTTAATTAGTTTCAAAGTTATTCAAGAAGCTAATATTTGAATATTTTGGAAAAAATACAAATTACTATTATGAAATATATTACAGGCCTTAATCGGGTAAAATACCTTATTGAATAGACTGACAGTCTACCCATGACCACGGCCGTTGCAATACGGTCGAAACGTCGGGCTATAAACAAGGTATTTTACCTTAAATTATTTACGCGATTGAGATATATTATATGGATATATTAGGTCTTAATCTATAGATTAGAAACTTATTAGAAGTGTGACTTTTGAACATGAGGGCCATTTTAGAGGCAAAACAATAAATTGAAAAATCGTTAAGAAAACGGTATAGTGTATCTGCATACATATATACAGTTTGTAAACAACATTACCGTGGCCCTAAAGGCTCCGTGTAACCACGATCTGTGAGTCGTCCTTTTGTTACTTGGTTGATACAGTGCCATGTGTCTAGATAGATTTTCGTGTTGATTGAACTATTTACATACTTTTATGTTAGTACGGAACCCTCAGTCCGCGAGTTCTACTCGCATTTGGCCGATTTTTTTAGATTTAGGGATCCGTTTGTGAAATATGAAGTTTTACAGTGCAAGTTTTTATTAGAGTCAGTTGCCCCCCCCCTCCTCCCTACCAGCTTAATGGTTGATGTTGGGTATGTGAAAAAACGGTCGCGGTAGTAGTATATATAGTGAAATTAAAAGGAAAACTATCACAGCTAAGTAGGCTTTACAAGTAACAGCTTTAACGATTCGTCACTTTTTACCGTTATTATTAATAATTTGTATGGGCTCGATTTGGAGAAGAACATTACTTTTAACACCAAATCAACATTTAAAAACTAGTTTTAACAATATTTTTTACAATTCAGTTATTAATACCATAGTGCCCACACTTTAACTTGGCTTATGTACCTGATATTAATTAAGGTCAAAAAAAATACAGAACCGAATTAGTCCACCCAACTATACGTGGTACTTTGTTAAAACTGGAGACGTAGACTGGAGGGTACCCTTCGCCCGCTGCGAAAGCGAGCATATGCGTTGGCGTTTTGGCTAAGAGGCTGCACTTCCCATAGCGACGGAGAAGATGCGATTTTTAATATCTTGGCGATAAGAATGTTGACATATGCGAACATCAAACATCATCATCAATCATCATCACCATCATTACCATAATCATCTACAATCAATCATCATAATTAATTCGTAACAGAAAGACTATAAAATATACAAAAAAGCATTAAATACAACTAATTTTTCATATTAATAATCATTGAAAATGGTAAAGTAATTACTAATAATGATCGAAAATGATTAATAATTATTAATTAACCTTCAAGCAGGCGTGTGGTCATTTGTACCGACGAAGATCTGGGAGTAGTCTAAAAGATCTATGGGATATTGTAGGGATTCAAAACTAAATATATTATATATATTTTTTTTATATTTAAAGACGTTTGGACACTATTAGTCAAAAAAGAAAATTTACACATAGCTCAATTTTCTTTTGGGCGTAATGTGCACTTTGGCACCATAAACATTTGTCACATACCTCGTGTTACAACTTTTTATCTCATGATGCGCCGAAATGCATGTAAGCACTTAACTTCTGAACAAATGCATCAAATTAGATGATGCTTTTTTTTATGTCTGTTATTGTCAGGACCAAGTTTTAATAAAATGTATTTGTTTTTGACTGCAGCAGTCGAAAAGACTACGCTCGTGTCGCCGAAAATGTTGAATTTCCGTAGATACTTAAACCAATGCCAACTATACATTTTAGAAAACGTGGGTGTGTGGAAATAAACTGTTAACCTAACAAGGGTAGGTTATCAATTTATTTCGTGCACAGTGAAATGATGACAGGTTACTACGGATGAGAATTACTTATGCAACAAGAAATAATTATATTATGAACGAAACACACTCAGACACATCGTAAACCATCATGCTCAACACACAAAGATTTATCCTACGTGGAAATCGAGACCAAGACCCGAGGCTTAGCAGTCAGAGTCACTAACCACTAGAACAACGGGTCAGTCCAATATGAAACACCTAGCTTTTCCCCCTGATGTAACTATCTTTATACTACAAAGATAAAACTACATTTGCTTAAAAGAAAAAAAAAACATCTATTCATCAATACTTCCAGCCCCTCAAGCTTTCGGATTAACAATGTAATTAGTAGGATAACAATGAAACAGGTGTTCGAGAATTAGGTATTATTTTGCGGACTATTGTACAGTGTTAAAAAAAAACAATTATTAGACTTGTATATACAATTCAGAAGCATTATAAACTTTAAAAAAATAAATATGACAGTAGGGTACAAGCCATGTGTCGTGAGGGACTTTACAAACATACAAGTCACTAACACAAAGTAGACCCAGACTCGGAACAACAATTTGTGGATCACACAAAGTGGTGTTCCGTGTGGGAATCGAACCCACGACCCCTTGCGTAACAGTGAGGCACAAACAGACTTCAAAAAATATATGTATATGTTTTTTATTTCGACAAAAATAAATTTACACATTATACCTATAAGTTGTTTATATTTATTATCTCAAACAACAATTACATTTCTGAACAAATAAATTGAACTGCAATATTATACAGACTGACCCTAATAAGGCTTTGAGTAGATTAGTGTAGCAATCGTATCTGCATACTAAGCATACGTCCCCATTGTACCGTGCGAAAATTTTCTCAGTCACCTGCTACGGAACTTTGAGGAAACTTCACATTCGGTTTGCAAAGGTACCTGTTACCAAGGCTAGCGCAAATAAGGCCACATATAAATGACTGTGAATCTCCTATTGTACTATTCAAGGAGTAGACGTAGACGAAGTCAGTTGTATTAATCCCAGTGAGTGTAATTGTCGTGTCAGTTGGCATAATGTGTTCTTACCTGTGCTTGGTTATCGCTGCGTGTATTGGAGGAGCTATATCATCGGCGGATTTTGTTGATCCAGGGGCCATTTATTATGTAAGATTAATTATGATAATATTAATTATAACATTTATTTATCAACCTGTATTTAACCAGATCTCTAATGAAAAATACACTCTACGATTTATTAATAAATTAGTTACAATTGCTGCAATGGCTTTTAAACTAAAAAAATATCTTACTCGAATAAAAACTAAAATTATTTATTTTAGTTTTTATCCGAGTAAGATAAATAATCGTAAATATTTTTTACTCCACACTTTTAAGTAATCAATTACTAAAAAGTGTGGAGCTCTTTAAATGTTTACCTTAAATTTACTTATAATAACATTCAGGTAATTAAAGTACATTTTATAGTACCTATAGCTTGTTCATATAAAATAAACCCGCGTTAGTTAATTTAATAAAGTTAGTAAAATACCTAAGCCCAACAACCCATTTTACATAACATTTTTAAATCGAGACAGAAAAGTTTTAATTGCGAATAATTTATGAGTATTTTGATTTGATAACGGAATAAAGATAGAAAATGTAGGCATTAATAATAGACAATGTGGTAATGGTGAGATAATAATGATGTCAGCAAAGTAAAAAAATCTGCGTTCACATTAATTTAACAACCAACCAAAATATCGTTTTAAATAACATATCAAAAGACAATTACGGTTGACAGAAAGTTGATATGTACTGCAAATCTAACTACAATCTAAGCCTAAGTTATTTTTGTGACATAACATAACACTAATTGGAACGTTTGCTATCTGCAGAGGGGACCCAAGTACGCGTTCAAATATGGCGTAGCGGATCATTCGACGGGTGATGTCAAATCTCAGCATGAGAGCCGAGACGGAGATGTCGTCAAAGGTAATATGATTAAGTATATTTAGCTAAAACAAACACGAGATATGACTTAGGGCCGAATAAATATTTTCCTATGTCACTTCCACAACAGAGTTTCAACCAGTTGATTCAACGACACCTTGCATGACGTCTTTTGTCAAGCCGTTTGGGCTGTAGAACATGCAAAAGAAGGATATCGACAAATATATATAAGACGCTCTAACAGCATAAGGCCGTTTGTTTACCGCAGCCCGTCAACGGGACATCAACGGGAAATCACCGTGAACAATATTATTTTACTTCGACGACTGGGACGCTGACAGAAGTGCGGTGAACACGCGGCTATAGTTATTCTATGTATTGCTACTTCGGCAAAGTCATGATGTCTTGTTGATGGGCTGCGGTGGACAAACGCCCTTTACTTTTTGGCACAGTCGGGAAAACTTTACTCTCGCACTAAATACTCCCTGTATTTCCTGTGTCACGGATACTTTTTATTAGATAAAGACTAGGAATAACTATACGTGGATCACATATCTTGCGTGGGAATTGAATCCGCACCCTCTTGCACGGCGGCAGTTGTAGGCAATCCCACAGCGCCTGTGCAATCTCTATCCAATATATAGAAAATCCGAACACTCATCCGTACATCTGAGGATACCATCGTTGCTTAATTTTGCTGAAACATCTTTCTAGCTTTGACACCCCATTATAAATTATTCTAAAAAATGCAACGCGGAAGGCATTAGCTTGCATAATTGAAACAATATGGTATACTATTATTTAATATTCACCGACATTAGCCATTTTATCGGCCATTGTGAATCTGATTTGGTACTATTTATACCTGTTATGTCCATTCATCATGTCCATACAACTCACAATGCGTTTGATGTATTATCTCAATAGTGCATTGTTTTAAAATATGCCGTCACAATACGTAAATACAATCACATTACGTGTGTGTGATTATAAAAAAACTACAAGAAAACTACCTATAGATTCTCATGCGATTTTCAAATTCGCATCTTTGTTGGAGGTTATTGACCTCAGTTGATATGAATCTATATGCTGTAATTGGTAAGTAGGTATTAGTGTGATGTACAAGCTTTCTATTGAAGAACAATTATTAAAGTGTTATCAATATGAGGGCGTTGGCATACTAATCGTGATCTTGTGTAATAACAATCAACAATGAAGTCACGGTATTGTTAAGTTTCATATCGCAAGCTATTCGTCAACAGTGTGAATCGCACAAGTACATTTTTCGAAGATCTTGTTTCGAACCATTGTATGAACCGGCTAATGATTTATTTGTGTTGGCATTTTTTATGTAGGCATTTTATTACCACATTGAAAAAAAAATACTCAGGCCATGGCTGGCCGTTCTAAATATTTTTGATTGACTGCTAATATTTGGTTCAAAATCAGTAGGTATCCAAAAACCCTTTCGACATTACTTTGTCCACCCGACTATTCTAGCACCTTCAACTTTTTTTCTGGATGGTTTTAAATCGATATGTTGTCAATTACCCGAATAAATAAATAATTATCTAATAAAAAAAAATGTGTCCATTCAAAAAACGGTGGTAGCCTCATTGATAAGGCACTGGGCTTGCAATGGTAAGGTCGCGGGTACCCGACGACCTACGACGTGCACACACTCTTAACACAAGTCAATTAAGGGACCCAAAATCCCACATTGCTAGCTATAATTTAAAGAAATGTTACGAAAGAACGTCAACGATGACATCGACACATTACACCCGCGTTTAGCTTGATGTACATGTATCTGCTATACTGATGTCATCGCACTGAATCCTTTAGCGGTCGCGGGTAGAGAACTCTTATATCTCTAGCTACTAAAAGGTTCAAAACCTTACGTGGACACAGAGCTTACGTGGACTGTCCACGTAAGCTATGTTCAAAATCACCTAAAATCAATATGACCCATCATTCTCGTCGCCGGGTTAAAATCATATGATTGATAGAAACGTGCTATCAAAAGAATTCAATTGCGATATAAGAGATAAAGATGAAGAATTTTCTTTTTGTAATTATTACTCACGAAAAATACTTGTACGAGGTCGTTTAATGAAAATGCTTGGATTAATTAAATGGCGTGGGATAACAACTGTATCATGTGCTATCTCAGAATTGTGTGAATGAAACCTAAGTATGTACTTCTCACATTCACATGTCAGAAATAATGCCAGTGATAAGACATTGTATCACGTTATTGTAACAAAAAGGTATTTAAGAGGTCTTGATAAATATGTTAGGAATTGGAACGAAGTAATAATGCAAGATTTTACCAACACTGGAATTAGAATTATATAGGTAGACCTCATATGAAGGCCGATTTCTTTGAAATCAATGAAAATGAAAGTCCTAACTTATTCATTTACCCCGAACCCTTAGACGTAGAGATCTTATAGATGTTTCTTTTGTGGTATAGACAAGGGGTAGGGAAGAGAGATTTCAGAAAACTGGAGTTAAAAGGGTTTTACAATAAACTATATTCCTGATTGAATATTGAAACAATTTAAGTTTTAGGTATATAACTATAACGACTCTGAACTCTCTTTATCTTTTCCAACCAAAAGAAAATAAAATCAAACATAAGTTAACAAAATATAGGTTATCAACTTATGCAATTATAATTATTTATAATTTTTTTATTTATGCATAATTTTTTTTTTTCATTGCATTTCGGAGCAGCTCGTCTCGATCTGTGCGAGCTTCGTACAGTACGACTGTACGAAGCTCGCACAGATCGAGACGAGCTACATTAAGCCACATCATCATCATCATCATCAGCCTATCGCAGTCCACTGCTGGACATAGGCCTCTCCAATTGCACGCCACTTTGTTCTATCTTCGGCTTCTCGCATCCAGCTCCTGCCAGCCGTTTTGCGTAAATCATCACTCCACCTGGCCTGAGGGCGTCCTACACTACGTTTGCCGTGTCGTGGTCTCCACTCAAGAACTCGTTTACCCCAACGGTTGTCGGTTCTTCGGCAAATATGGCCAGCCCACTGCCACTTCAACTTGCTAATCCGGTGGCCTATGTCGATAACTTTGGTTCTCTGCCGGATCACCTCATTTCTGATTTTGTCCCTAAGAGAAACTCCGAGCATAGCCCTTTCCATAGCCCGCTGAGCGACTTTGAACTTGTGGACTAGCCGTACCGTCAGTGTCCACGTTTCGGCTCCGTATGTCATGACGGGTAGGACGCACTGATTAAAGACTTTAGTCTTTAGACATTGTGGGATCGACGATGAGAAGACTTGACGTAGCTTACCAAACGCTGCCCAACCCAACCGAATTCTCCTGTTCACCTCGTCCTCGAAGTTGTTTCTACCTAACTGCAATGACTGCCCGAGGTACACATATTTTTGAACAACTTCGAGAACGGCGCCGTGCACCGCTATCGGTTCCGGTAGTACATGTTCATTGAACATGACCTTGGTTTTATCCAAGTTCATCCGTAGGCCGATGCGTACAGAGGAGTCAGCCAGGTCATTCAGCATCAGTTGCAGGTCCTGCAGCGTTTCCGCCATAATGACAATGTCATCTGCAAATCGCAAGTGAGAGATGTATTCACCATTGATGTTGATGCCCCGCCCTTTCCAGTGCAGCGTCTTGAACATATCCTCCATTGCATTTGTGAACAGTTTCGGGGAGATAACGTCCCCTTGCCTCACTCCTCGATGCAATGGTATAGGTTTTGTTTCCTGATTCTGTACTTGGACGGACATTGTTGCGGCTTCGTAGAGACATCTCATCACTTGGATATATCGCCAGTCTACTTGGCATCGCTGCAGAGACTCCAGAACGGACCAGATTTCAATCGAGTCAAAGGCCTTCTCATAGTCCACGAATGCTAGACACAGGGGCTGATTATACTCTTGGGTCTTTTGTATAATCTGCCGCACTGTGTGGATGTGGTCTATGGTGCCATATCCGCTCCGAAATCCAGCCTGTTCCGGTGGTTGGAATTCGTCAAGTCTTCGCGCAAGGCGGTTCGTGATGACTCTTGAGAACAGCTTATAGACGTGGCTCAGAAGAGAAATAGGTCGGTAGTTCTTCAGCCGGGTCTTATCTCCTTTTTTGAAGAAAAAGACGACTACGCTTCTACTCCACGCCTCCGGAGTTCTCCCTTCGAACAGGACAGCATTAAAGAGCTTTTGGAGCTCCCTCAGTACGGGTTTACCTCCAGCCTTTAACAGCTCTGTTGTAACGCCATCCTCTCCAGGGGCTTTTCCATTTTTTAGCTGTCTAAGAGCCAGCACGATTTCGTCAATGTTGACTTCTGGCAGGTCTTCGGTGTAGTGGCGTGTTAGAGTGGCTCTAGGACCCTCATCTTCTGGATCAGGTCGAGATGCATGCGAAGCGTATAGCCGGCCATAGAAGCCTTCCACTTCGGAGAGGACTGCCGGCTTCGAAGAAACGACTTCTCCACTTGTTGTGGTCAACTTCGTCAGGTGGCTTCTTCCAAGAGATTGTACGAACACTTTTGACCCCCGGTTCTGCTCGATCGCTCTTTTAATCAAAAGAGTGTTGGAGCACCGAAGGTCGTGTCGTATAAGCTTGTTGATCTCTTGGTTTAGAGCGCGCTTTTCCGACGAAGTGACGGGTGGGTTTTCACGTCGTTCCTTCATTAGCCCTAAAGTCCTTTCCGAAAGCTTTGACTTCTTGCCCTTACGCTGCATTTCACAAAATCTCGTACCTTCTTCCCTGAGTATCCGAACCACATTTACGAGCTTCTGGTTTACGTCTGTTGTGGTTTCCATGGCAGCAAATCGGTTATCCAGGTTTGACTGGAACGCTTCGGATCCTATCATGGTTTGGAGCAAAGTAGGTTGGAGCCTGGACCTCATCAGACGGGCACGTTCCGCCTTGAAGTCGATATTCAGAGAGCCTCGGACAAGTCGGTGATCACTACCGGTATTAAACCTGTTGATCACGGTGACGTCTCTGAATATATGCTTTTTGTCCGTCATGATGAAGTCGATCTCGTTTTTCGTCATAGTGTCGGGGCTTTGCCACGTCCACTTCCTTTGGGGCCGTTTCTTGAAAAAGGAGTTCATCAAGAAGAGCCCCTCACGTTCGAGGAAGTTGACTAGCATTTGCCCCCTATGATTTCTGCTTCCAAATCCATGGGATCCTACTACCAATTCGCTGCAATTTTGTACTCCCACTTTAGCGTTGAAGTCCCCCATAACAACATTGTAGTGGGTCTTAGTGGTGGAGTGGAGGGCCCTCGATATGTCATCGAACATATCCTCCACTTCGTCGTCTGGATGTGCCGAGGTCGGTGCGTACACTTGCACTACCTTGAGGCTATACCTCTCGGTGAGCTTGATAATGAGGTACGCTACCCTGTTCGACACGCTAGACATTTCCACAACGTTGTCAGAAAGGGACTTATTTACCAGAAACCCAACACCACCTTGGGATTGTTGGTCTCCCTCGCCGAAGTACATAAGGTGGCCTGACTCGAGGGTTATGGTGTCCTCTCCCTCTCTTCGGACTTCACTTAACCCGAGGATATGCCACCTAATCTTCCCAAGTTCCACCTCAAGTTGTGCCAGATGCGAGTCTAGCCGTAGCGTGCGTCCGTTATACGTCGCCAGGGTCAGTCGGTTGTGGTGGCCTTCCGTAGCCCGGAGATTCTTAGCACCCCCCGCCACGCCGTTACCGTGGACGCCACCATGTCCAGGAATAGCGTGACTGCCGGGAACTGGGGGCCGTGGCTTTTGTGCTTGGTGCATATGGGGGTAATGCCCATAATCGCCACGCTGGGCAGGCGGGTTGGCGATCGCAGGGCGTAGCTCTCGCATCAGTGACGCTGCTGCCCGTCACTGACCTGTTACTTTAGCTACGCCTTAAATTGGGATGGTTATACCGCCACCAGCTGGTCGCCAGAGCCTCGTTCGTTGTACAGCAGGATGTACCGCGTGCAGGTGAGGTTGGCTTGGAGCGAAAGATGGTGATGCGCCCCCTTACATCCCCTTAAGCCACATACATATACATTAAGCGAACGCTCGGCCGGGCTACATGGTAGGCGGAGAGGGGGGTGTTAGGTTTTATTTTCGTTACGGAATTTCTTGATTCGCATTCCTGGTCTCTACGTCAATGATTTTTTAAATATCGAATGTTTATGTAACTCTACACCTTTATACATATAACATCATTGCAATGTACGGTATTTCTTTTCGGCATTTAAAATTGCTGTTATTTTTTTTGTATGAGGCAGCCAGTCCAACGTACTAGTAGGCGACTTTAAGAGGTCAGTGGTTTGAACAAATTTAACCCGAGCGAAGCGCTAAAGCTTGTTTATATTAAGTGATATATCCAGTAGCTACATACTTTGATTACCTGTTATACTTACTCCATTTTAGGGTTCCGTAGCCAAAATGGCAAAAACGGAACATGTCACCGGCATTTTACTCAAAAACCACTCATTGAATATTTATGAAATTTGGTGAAAAGGTGTCTTGTAGTAGCCGCTACTTAGTTTGATAGCTAAATAACAAAAATAAATGTTTTTATGGGGGGCATCAATCTATATATGTGACAAAAGCTGATAACATTTTTTTTCAGTAAACATCATTTGATAGATCTTTTAAAAACATTATAAGGTCTCTAATAAACTTTTTTGATTCAGTGAATATTTTTGAAAATAATCGCTCCGAAAGTTGGATAATTGTGTCCACCCCCCTTAACTTTTGAACCGTGTGACCAAAAAATATGAAAAAGTACACAAAGGATCGCTTAATAAGTACTTTAAATTAAAATTATTTTGGACATGATCGGATATACCGTCATTGAGTTATTGCTGAAAAACTGCGTACCTCAACAAAAGGACATACGCTATTCTGCTGATGCAATTATTCAAGGCTGCGGAACCCTACACACTACATTTGTAAGCACACCTCTTAATTTACCATTATGACAAGAGTTTGACAGTTCCGTACGGGCTTGCTGTGGATACGGACAAAAGATCGTAAATTGGTATAATTACTACTACTACTACTCTCTTTAAAGCAGTTCTGTAAGGATAATGTATTCATAAATAAGTGCAGTTATAGATTCGGAGTATTTAATAAGTATTTTAAAGCCACTTTAATCTCTGATGCAAACAGCCAACTATCGCTGTGTCAGGCGTTCAAATTTTTAAGTAACAGCCTGTTTAAATGTGTATTCGTGTGTCTGCCAGTGACATCGTCGAGCTTAAATAAAGACAGATTTCAATGCGATTTTTAATTAGAAAGCTGTTCTATTTGAGACTCTTAGTTCTATTTGCTGATTCAATTCAGTCAGTTAAAAGTTTAAATAGTATAAAAACCAAGTATACAATAGTAAGCTATTTGTGTATACTTGGTTTTGTGTATAGTAATTTTTATAGGCATTTCCTGCCAATTACTTTATTAATACAATAATTGCATTTATAAAAGATAGAATTTTTTTTAAGTTCAGACTATAAAAGAATACTGTAATATTCGGCCTGCGACATCATAATTTGTTAAAATGCTCTCTGTAACGAAGCAATTACAAAAGCCGTAATAGTTCTTAACTATCCGCTAGGTGGCGCAAGCGAGGGCCAGACTAGCGTGCAGGAAAGATAGAACAATTTGAGGTTTAGTAACATAGTCCCGGATAGATGGTTCGATTCCGGCCCCTGTTTGGCATACGGAAGTCTGGGGTTCGATTCCTGGGTCTGGACTTCAAATTTTTCTCTTTCAAAAATGCAATTAGTGTTACAAAAAAAAACGCTCTAAAAAATACAACGATCCCCACCATATGTTGCAAATGCGCGTTCACAAACAACTAACAAGTAATATAATACTCATTTCTTGTTTCGTTACCTTCCAGGACAATACTCACTTGTTGAACCAGACGGTTCTGTTCGCACTGTCGACTACACAGCTGATCCAGTACATGGCTTCAATGCAGTGGTGACCAAGAGTGGTCCAAGCCTTCATTCACCACCAGCGCAGCCTCCACCAACAATACCGAGAGGCAGGCATGTAATTCATTACCTGAGGAATCCAGCGGCGCCAGTTCCTGTGCCGGTTGAAGTACCTCAGGTGCCAGAGGTACCTCAGTATTATCCGAGGAAAGCAATTTTCCAAAACTCGCATTGTAAGTATTTCTAAAAACTTTCAAAATATAATATAACGTATGTCTATGTATCGTGGTATAACTTATTTCAAAATTCTTTATTCACTTAGGATACAAAACAACATTTGAAATTAGTTGAGATACGTCGGGATTCTACGTGTACATGTAATGCCAAGTTCGTAAACAATAGGTAAAGCCGAAGAAAAGAACCTGGCAATAAAAACTCGCGGCCACTCTTTTCAAATTGCCAATTTTACAATGTTTGAATGTTTATAAACTTGATTAATCTAAACTAACATTATAAATGTGAAAGCTCTGTCTGTCTATCTGTTACGATTTCACGCTTAAACTGCTGAACCGATTTAGATCCAATTTGGCATGGAGATACTTTGTTAGATATATTTCGGGGTTTTTTTTTTTGAATTCTTTATTTTCATGTTTCGAGACTTTTAATCGTATTTGGGGACTTAATCGCGTGAATTATTTAAAGGTACGAACCTTTTATTTACTCGACGTTTCGATCGAATAGCACCGATCGTGGTTACGGGTCGACTGATGGCAGCTTAGCGATGTCTCCGTGAGGCGCGGGGTTTTTCAACTACCCTCGCCTGGTCTTAATAATTTTGATAATTTGTACTGTCGGTACTTCTACATACTACACTTACAACGTCTTTACACTGAGGCGCGGTGTCTCTACAAGGTGTTCCAAGACGGTGAGAGCCGGTATCCATCTTCTCGGTTGAAGTTCTTATACTTCTTGATCTCAACCGCCTCGCGTACTATCCTGGAATAATAGTGGCGATCGGTGGAAAGTACCTGATTCCAACAAATGCTCAGGACCAAAATCAGGACCAAATCACTGGATAGAATTGCATAAGCCAGAGATACTTTCCACCGATCGCCGGCGCCGGATCGGATTGAAACCGGAACATGTGAAAAGGATCGTCGTTCAACGAAATTACTTTATTTGTTTAATGTTAATCAAATTTAGTAGAATCATGTTATTATTGTCAATGAACTGTTTAAGAACTTTGAAAACAGTATCTAGATGTTTAATAACTTTAGATGAAACATGATCTCATTTATTCCTTTGTTTTTGATTGTTCTTTAATAATCATGCATAATTCTTGTCATAATACCGTTATATAATGAATTTAAACACAGAAGAGTTGTATAATCAGTATAAGATAATAGAAAGTTTATAAATAATGAAGTTAATATAATGAAAAGATTTAGTTTAAATAATACGCCTACAGAGATAAGTAACGGAACCATAGGATAAAACGAAGGTACAATACCATTAAGTCTAATCAGCCCACGACTTATAATGATATTGTGTGTGACACTATTGTGTGCTGTACCGTCAGGCATAAAACATCAAGAGTACAAAAGAAAAGCTTTACTTAGTACAAACTTTATATAATCCAGCGGACGCCTTGCGGTTTCACCCGCGTAGTTCCCGTTCCCGTGTACAGAATACAGGGATAAAAAAAACCCGGGGTTAGTGTAGCTTCACAACGATGAATTTGAATTTTTCAAATCCATCCAGTAGTCGTTGCGCGTCGCCCTTAAACAATATTAATGCCACCCAAATCCTTGTTTGGCAAATATCTGAATGTCACCGTACCGCGCTCCTCATTTGAGACATTAGTCTCATTGGCCCCGTAATTACACTTGCTACAGTGCCTTTCAACCTAAACACAGTGATGTATTGACGTCACTATTTCACGGAAGAATAACTGACAATATGGTAAGCCATAGGCCGTCTTGATGGGTACCAAAGTACAAATAGTGTCAGATATTTTTCAGTAGACCAGGAATCGAATCAGATATCCAAACAGCAATCTGAGTTGCGAACCACACAAGTCACCGATCTATACTTTTAAACTTCAAATTTCTCCATCAGCCGCTTCCCCGTGCAAAATCCATTACTAGCCGTTTTTCGTGCACTTTTGTGGACCTATCTACTCTTTATAAAAAAAAAATATCAACTAATAAAAATACATTAAATTTCTACATCATTTTGACTACAAAATGGTAGATTTTGTTTTTGTTAAAGGAGTTTAATGTATAATTAATTATCTTCTAAACGAAACCACAGAAATGAGAAATAATTATGTATAAAATGTATCTCCTCGTAAAGTACAATTTTCTTTGAATGGATAGGATATTTAATAAAAAACATTATGCTAGAAACATTTTTTTCAAAAACTGAGCGCATTCGCTACGGTGCGCCGAAGAGGGAACAAATGCTCAAGGTTATTTGGTCAGGGTACGGCCTTAAGTTACTCTTCGTGCTATAATATTATTTGATAATGTAAAATGTTTTGTTTCAGTTTATCCTGATCAAGAAAATGTTGTTTATTCTGATGATGGGTACGACATAGACGCGCCATTCTCCTTATCGCCATATTATTTGTATTAATACGTACGAGTATAAGTAAAATATTAGTTTAGTATATGGCCAGTTTTAGATATATGTGATCGTTTCTTTTATTATTTATTATGATCTGATCTTTAATTGTATAAAGATTTTCGTCTTTATTGTTATGTATTGTGATTGCAAGATAAAAGATATTTAACAATAAATAAATCATTATTTTTGATGATTTCTATGAAAGGTATGTTTATTGTTACGTAACTAATGCACAGAACAATTAGACATAACATGTATTTAGAAAAAGCAAGAACAATAGTGCTATTATATTAAAACTAGCTGCCCCTCGCAACTTCGTATGCAACAATTTTCCAAACATTTTTCTTTGCTGTTCCGCTCCTATTGGTCGTAGCGTGATGTTATATAACCCATAACCTTCCTTGATAAATAGCCTATCTAACAGTAAAATATTTGTTCAATTCCAACCAGAAGTTTCTGAGATTATCACGTTCAAACAAACAAACTCTTCAGTTTTATAATATTAGTATAGATATGTGTGTCATGTGTTTTACGGTTAAAAAGACATCAACGTGTTCAACCTTGTGACTTCTATAGTACTAGTTGCTGGGTCCTTATTTAAGTTCTTTTTTTCCGTTTACGCGGCAAGCCCGTGCTCACTATCAAAATCTTGTCATAGTTGTAAATACAGAGCTGTGTTTATTTATCCATCAACGCGCATGCGCGGCGGACATTTTGAGCGCATGCGCCAGTAGGCACGGGCTTCTGTGAAAACGGAAGAAAGAGCGTGAATAAGGACCCTGGACAGGCTACTGCCGACAACAACAACACTTACATTTGATTTTTAGATTTGGACGCTCATTTAATCAGTTTATACTTGTGCATAAAACAATCATTTGTCATTATGTATCTAAAATGTTTTCTTTTCCTTGAATTTATGACAATCTAGCTGTTTTATAGGCTAATTTCTGTCAGTGTCGAGTATTTATTCTATACCTAAATATTTATTATGTATTTAAAATTTTTTTTACATGTAAAACGCGGAGCTGTGATAATAATGACAGGTCTGTTTGCTGGCATTTTAATAACTCTGCCAAAACGTTCATAGGACGCTAATTCAATAGGGCTTAAGAAATTGCTATAACTTTATACGGGGCAGCTAATCCAGCAAACTAATACTATTGCGGTCAGTGATTTCAACAATTTACCTACAAAATTAAATAGATGAACTATTTATTGTACAACAAACGTTTATGATATATTTGACTTCCATTTTTTTAAATAATATATTAATAATAATATTTTTTATGTTGGAAGTTAAATTTATGGTAAACACAATAGGGTGAATGATTGTCAAATTAAATCTTATATATGTTACGTCAAATATCAAATTACTATTCACGTCTAATTTATACTAAACTTATTGAATTTAAATACTCAAACATTTTGTTCACCTGGGTGATTATAGTACACGGGTGAACAAAGGACACCACTTATGTACACTCAATTAGCCTAGGTGATATCACCTGGGAGCAATGATTCCAAGGTGATATGAGGATACCAGTTATGTCAACTTTCTTTACCCAGGTGAACAAGGTGGAATAAACCATTTACTTTTGTATTTATTTTAATTGTAATAAATTCACGAACACATAAAATTGTGAACAAAAATGGTTACTTCTTAATATTTTTTTATTTGATTAAAAGATTTGACAGATTGATATCTTATGGTCTTTGACAAGAAAAATTGCACTGTGATTGTAACTTAAAAAATATAATATACGGTTGAATTTGACCATTAAGCAACCTCTAGTATGTGTGTTTCTTTATCTTTTAAGTACAGATTAGGTTAAGACGTTTAATATTTAATATTAAGGCTGTAAATATATAGAAATATATTGATTACAATAAATAACAGATAAAATTAGGTGTATTTTGTTTTATTTTTGCAGGAAGCAACATAATATAAATTACACAAATAAGAGATTTCTTTAACTGAGTAAAAGTAATGATCTCATATTATATCAGCCATTTCTCAACTCATAAATTTAAACTAAATCTACAATCATTCTTTTCACCTTTTAAAGCGAGAAAGACCTACTTTAAATCAATGAAAACGAAGTTTCCATCAAAAATGTAGTGGTAATAATATACTATTTTCTGGAAGATCTATTTAATCCACTCGTTCCAGAAAATCGTTAATGGGTTCGAACTTCTTGTCTGTTCTTGTTGCTTATACAAAAAATAATTAGTCCCTGCAGGCTTAAGAAATTAAATTACGTAAATGAAAATTCAAGAATTTTTTTTTTAAGAAAAAGGAAACGAGTCAAAATGTATTATCAAGTTATTTCAAAATTAGTTATTTATTAAGTATTATTTATTATTCCTGGAGGAATTTAGAAAGTTACTTATATGAAAGATTACATGGTTAAGGCATCGGACTCGCATTATACTAGCAATTATAATACGGACGTATGAATCCAGTCCTAACACATGTCATTGAGCTCACCTGAAAGGATTAACAAGAATGTTAGTGCTAGTTATCTTAAAAAAAAAGTTTAGGCATCAAAGAATTCCTCCCCATTGAAGTCAGCCGGTATAGTGCCCAGAAAGCTGGTAGCATTGCCACGTTGTATGGCAATGAAAAGGCTAGCCTTCTGATCACTTACTGTGATATTTCTTTGAAAGATTAAATTAAATAAACAAGAAGAAAATACTCCTTAAAACCCAATATTGAAAAAGCCAGAAAAATAAAAAGTGAATTATATTCAAAACGACTGATAGGAGTTTCATCAACATTCATACATACATACATTCCTTAAACTAGATGGGTTGATTTATTTGAGATTTACGATATTACTTACGCTTCAATAGACAGCCACACAGATAGTCATCTTTATTATTGGTCCATTGCTGAACATAGGCCTCTTCTAATTTACGTCACAAAATCCGGTCCTCCAATTTCCGCATCCTAGCGATCTTCTTTAGGTCGCCGTCCGCTTGGCTAGTGTACCTTTCGTTTACCATGTCGCGGTTATCATTCTAAGACTTGTTTGGTCCAGCAGCCATCGGTCCTTCGGCAGATATGCACAGAGATACACACGTTAAACTTACAGCAGTCTTCTTTTTGCATCGGAGGTTTAAAATGCAAAGATTAAGGTCTGTCGAAGGTAACAGAAATGTAATTCAACGCCTTTATATTTACTCATAGCACGACGTTCATCAAGCTTAGAGACTGAGTTTATTAGTAGGCGTAGGAAAGTTTAAGCATGACGCGCCTGTCAATTTTTCATTGCAGAGACACAGATCAACCTACAACAATTTCTATTTTACCATATCAAAATCAAGCTAAACTTAAATTATCTATATATTTATATATATATATATATATATATATATTACACGAAAATATCTATGTAGTACCTATAGTACAAAAGGACAAATAGACTGTCTCCGTGGCGCGTTAGGAGTGTGTACGACTGCTGCATAAGATGTCGATTCCCATACGTGACACTATTTTGTGTAATACACAAAATATTGGTCCTAGTCTAGGTGTACTCTGTGCACGTGAGTTGAATGTTTGTAAAGTCCCCCTCGACATAATGTACCCTACTGCGGGAATGGTCTTTTTAAAACAAAAGGCAAATATATATATATATATATATATATATATATATATATATATATATATATATATATATATATATATATAATATATATGATATATTTTCATAAATAAATAAATGTATAGCAAACTAATACCAGGTTCATTTGTCGTAAATATCCGAGCATTATTATTCTCGCTGCAGTAAATAAGTTGATGTCATCGTTCAAAATGATGCTAATTAATAATAATATTGCTTGGTAATTTCCAACCTTAATGAAGTGAAACACATTCTGATTTCAACGTTTTCAAAATGTCAGTAAGACATTCTGTAGTTCGGTTGATCAAAACATAGCTACAAAATAAAGAAAATGTTTTAATATGATAGAAATAAAGAGTATGACTATATATATAACATAATTAAGTTTGAAACCTGCAATATTTTTGAAAAATACCGCATAGATAAATATATAATAAAGACAATACAACTCACATACACTCATGAACCCTGAAAACAATACACTTATTGGGAAGAACATAACATTTAAAAAAATGTGTTATTTTCAATTAAGATTTTTCACACTTAATATATTACACACAGCCAATTTGACATAGATACAATTAACATTATCACCTTTTACAAAAATACAAACAACCTATATAACACAACCTATTTATCTTAGCTTTACATAAATATAAATAATAGATTTCTGATCGATGTCAAAATGTTACGCTTTTTTCCGTCTAGACCCCCAGCCTGCAAACAAAAACGTGCAGTAAGGAACTACGTTCCAATGATTATCTTTTTTAATGTCATCGTAATTGTCAGAACAAGGTTCGTAATATTTACTGGAAATATCTAAAACATTACTCAACAATTGATATTTTTTTTGGATTTTTCAATAAAAATCTGAAGTTCTGTTTAAGAGGCATTTCGCATTTACATGACTGTAATCTGCATTTTCACTTAATTTATGCTCTTATGAAATATTTTTACACATGTATGTATAAAATAGACCAATCTTTAGTAAATATTGTAAGGAAAGTACGCATATAGCTATTTTCAAAAGACTTATTTATTTTATTAAACCTATTTAAACAGACTCAGTTATATAAAGGTGAACGGCAAGTTTGTATGAGAATTTCGTATAGCTAAAAAATTTCGTGTTTTGGGATAGTTTTGGTTTTAATTGGTAGATAATATGATATACAAACCCTTTTTAAATTCTTAGATTTTTAGAACTTGGGACGTAAAAGTTATACTAAGTTTTATTTTTTAAGGTTAAGTACTAGTGTACCAATGTATATATACCTACATAAACATTGTTTTGGTGAAAAAGTAAATGTTCTAGATGGCTTGTCGCTATTTTTGTAGTGTTATTTACCATTAGGTAGGTAGATTGAGATGAGGATCGTATTCAGTGGGGTGTATTATGAGATACCTACGTCCAGCAGCGGACTGTAACAGTTTGATAATGATGAAGTTCTGGTTAAGTGGAGGTAAATAAAACAATACTTTGATTTTGTGAGAACATTTGTTTTTAATGTACCTACTTATCATTCATGCGTTCTTAAAAGTACTTCAGTGAGGTACCAAATGATACTCATCACATGTGAGCAGCATCCCATTGTTCTTAAACCTACAGTAGTCCTTCCATCAATATAAAAATTATCTCTTCAATGTGTATCGAAGTGAAGTTATTGAGGCTATACTCAGCAGTATATAGGTTTTCATAATTTGCCTCCTGTCTATGCAGAGAACAAATACGAGCACCTCTTGGTATAAAATATTGATACCTAATTAAAACTTCACGCCTGGTTTCTTCAGGCACAATATTTCGCTCTGGTTCCAAGCATTCTTGGAAAATGCAATGCACTGGTGTTTCAGCTGCTCTTCTTATATTGGGCAACACAATATGCTGTGGTTTTTCCTGTTGTTCTTCTGGAACATGTAACATATCTCGAGCTTGGTCCCAGCAAACTCTACAAACTTCATTCATCGAAGACATCTGTAAATTATTTGTTTCATGATATGGCTATAGATATCAATATAGCATTAATGAAATGCATTAAAACTAAGTTTGATTGACATAAGTTGTGTCCAACACATTCAAGCATAAAACACAAACAAAAGAGGTACAATACAACAAGATTCCTGATTGAATTTAAGCAACCTAAGCTGGAGAATGGTTCTTGAGATACAAAAATTGGTTTCCTTCACCTTACAGAAAACCTTTACCAAATAACTATGTTATGTTCTATGAGTGAATATTGACAATGGAAGGACTCCTTTTGTTATTAGTAGAGCCAGTCTCATGAGTGTCCCATAGTTAGCATAGCACCATATTAAGAGTAATACCATTTGCATGTCTAGTCTTTATAATTTATATCATCTCACATATATATATATATATATATATATATATATATATATATATATATATATATATATATATATATATATATATATATATATATATATAAATATAATATATATATGTATATATATATACCTGCTGCTGCTGCAACAAACGGGCAATGTTGTTGCGATTCCACTCTTCATCTCGTGTTGTGGTGGACAGATTTTGACCACATACAGCACACATTAAAACAGAATGATCACCATCCTCATGCTCAGTAGAAGGGGATTGAATGTTTTGAACTGGCGGAGCAATCCTAGTTCTCCTAGCTCTCAGCCAACATGGCACACAAGCTTCATCTTCAGAACAAAGCTAAAATAAAATATAAAAATAAGCTTGCATTCAATTATGCATGGTAATAGTGCGAAATAAATTATATTATTTTAATTCTTAGTCTAAATTAAGAGAATGGGTTATTAATGACAGTTAAGTAGTATAAGTTTCTTATACCTCTCGTGGTTGGATCCAAGTAGAAACAGTATTAATCACTCGTTGTTCTTCTTCATTTGCCCCTTCAATCATAATCCTGTGTCTTCTAATTCTTAGTATAGATCGTCCGCATACAACACAAACACTGTGATGGCCAACTCGTCTTCTAGGTATGTTATCAGATGAATGTGAATGAGAAGCTAGCTGCCAGCTTGCATGGCAAACATGGTCGGCAGCTGTTATCTGGAAGAAATGTATGATTTAAAGTACTCTTCAATATTAATTTATAAACCTTCCTCTCTTTTCATATCATCAGAGTAATACCTATTCTAACACCCTTAAGCAAACCAAGTGAGATACATGTAAATAAGAATTTGTGTCACAGAACTTAACACAGAGTTCGTCACTAGCCCACTCATTTGCAAAATATTATTCATAAACTACTTACATCTCTAGGATATGTCCACAGGCGAATAGTACTGACGAGATCTTCACTCTCATCGGATAAAGCGTGTCTTCTCATTCGGGACAAGCTAACATTGCAATTATCACATTGCAAACTCGCCATTATAACTAAATCAGGTACACACACACACAGCACAGTTAATAAAGCTTCCTTTTGCGAAAGTACTCACAAGTATTCACTAAATTGCTTAGATGCAGTAACAAACACAGAACAAATATACTCTACGAGGTTACAAACCACAATTCAAAACAACAGCGAACTACCGAACTGACAAATGTCAAGATAGATTTTCTTTACCCATCAATAAATAATTGCCATATGAACAAAAACATATTGACGAAAATCATTCCTATCCTTAAATCATTAAATATAATGATTTTATGCAACAATCATGTATTCACAAGTTTAATAAACAAACGTTTAATTATATCCTATGTTATTTTTATTTCAAAATAATTAATTATCATTTTTACATTTTTGTTTTATTTTACATATGGCAACTTCTAAAAACGTACTACGTTTAGTTTACTATTTTATTACATTTAATTAATAAAATCTTTTTTTATAAATTATTAGATATTCCCAAGTTTTAAAAATAGTACACTTACATAAAAATAAATGGCTTAGTTGCCTTAATAAATGGTACAAATTCTATAACATAACAATGAAAAAAGTATGCTATACGAAATCTGCCGTTCTCCTTTTTTGACACATTTTAAATTTTATAAAAAAAAAAATACAATTAAATAGTTATAAACTATAACTACAAATATTTTTATTTTAGAAAAAGACAACTCCCGCTGTAGGGTAGGTACAAGCCCTGTGTGGTGGGGGACTTTACAAACATATAAGTCACGAACACAAAATACACCAGACTCGGTGCACCGGAACAATTTGTGGATCACACAAAGTGGTGTCTCGTGTGGAAATCGAACCCACAACCTCTTGCGTAGCAGTCGTATACACTCGCACCGCGAGGCAGTTTTGTAATAAAACTAGCTGTTCCGCGCAACTTCGTCCGTGTGAATTGCTATTGGTCGTAGCGTGATATAGCCTATAGCCTTCCTCGATAAATGGGCTATCTAACAGTGAAATATTTTTTTTAAGTCGGATCAGTAGTTCCTGAGATTACCTCGTTCAAATAAACAAACAAACTCTTCAGCTTTATAATATTAGTATAGATGACAAAATTCGCTTTGACCCCGCGAATCCGGATGAATCTTTCATCAAACCGGTTTACTAGCCCGCCAAGAATTGTTTACTCTTATTACAGTAAAAGTATGCTAGTCTTGTGTAACACTACTGACAGGTAAGCGCCACATTCACCATAAATCATTGCTTTTAAAATTAAAGGGATAACAATATACTGTGGCAGCTTGGTTACTGTTTAAGTTGGAAACACAAGTAATATTATATACCAAACTTATGAAATAGGAAGAGCCAAACTAAGATGCTTCGAGTGCAATGCTAAGAATTTATCGTTCAAGTACAAGTCGTGATCGTCAGTGTACAAAGCCGGAATGCGATCAAAAAGCTCATCTTCAGCTTATTAGATTACACTGTAGTGCAATGTGCTAGACCAAATATTATATTGTATCAAATTCCGGATACCTTTGGATATCTATATAAACAGCTCGTAACATAATGCTGCAATGGCGTATTACATTCCCGGTGTCTAACCTTTGTCCTATTATGATATACTGTAACTTGTATGTTTGTAAAGTCCCCGCGACACAGGGCGTGTACCCTACTACGGGAGTCTGCTCTTATAAAAAAAGTAATTGTAATACTTATATCTATACTTAATATTATAAAGCGGAAGAGTTTGTTTGTTTGTTTAAACGCGCTAATCTCAGAAACTACTGGTTCGATTTGAAAAAATCTTTTTTTGTTGGATAGGCCATTTATTGAGGAAGGCTATAGGATATATAACATTGCGCTACGACTAATCGGAGCAGAGCAGCGACGAAAAATGTTGCAAAAACGGGAAAAATTTACGCATACGAAGTTGCGCGGGACAGCTAGTATATATATATATATATATATATATATATATATATACATAAGTATTGATATTAGTATAGATATATATATATAATTATTGCAGTGCAAAATCTAACTGAACCCAATTTTTTTATAATGTTTTATATTGATAACTTTTTAATATTTTAAAAACATGAATGAAAAAGTCAGATCAAAAGATTATACTCACGTAGTTTTGGTCAGGTCTACAAGTATGATTCGGACTACCTTTAATAGGTATATTCTACTATGTTCACCTGAGTGAAGTCACTTAGGAAACCATAGGCGACCTCTAAGTGTCCTTGGATCGCTTAGGAAAATGATCAATTAAGTGTTCATAGGCGACTTTTTCAAGATTATAAAAGCTTGTTAAAAAGAGATAACGTCGTCCGATTGATCGAACTAAGCAGTCCGACGAACTATGCAGTCCCGAGGTGTTTTTCTCACGCCTATATTAATTATAGAAAGTTGAGTAATTATTAAAACACATTAAAGGCTTTAATTAATAAAGCTTAATAGATTACGATATTCATATGCGAAACCATAACAAACTAAAATTAAAAATAGAGGAGAAAGTTTAAAATTATTATTAACGATGATTTTCATTTGATTTTTTCTAATGAAGATTTATGTATGCTTATGTAAAAGATGCACTAAAATCTACTAGATATTCTCGATTCATCATTTCGAAAACGAACGTTTGATCTATTAGGTAACCTGCCCATTGTTCAACTTCTGGTTAGAGAATGCTTAAATAAATGTAATCTAATCAGTTTGAGAATCATCACCTTCGCTGCCTATGAGTTACGCAGTTCTCTAGATTACCTACAAATGAGTTTCGGTCAAAATCGCAGCATCTGTATGTATAAATAGAATAATCAAAGTCGTTCTCTATTTTTCTGCTTACTTCTTATAAAGTACGCAACAGAGTAGGGGGATAAAATATAGTTACTCTATCTCCATTGGGTACACTAGTTATTATTCTGAGGGCACACTTTTGATGCCAAAATCAAAAACTATTGACTTCTCAGATTGAGTTTCGTTTTCTAATCGAAAAAAAAAATATATAGGCAAGGAGTATTATTCTACAGTTTTTGACAAGAGAACCACCCACAAAGTGGTTGTAACCTAAACCCAATGAACTACGGTCGAATATTCAACATTAGGTAACTGTGGCAATAGTGGAAGTCAGTGTAAAACCTGGGCGGAAAAGTAAAACGTGACCTCTAATATTGTTAAAAGTGTGTAAAAGGCTTAAGAATAGTATTACCCCATCTCTTCCCGTGGATGTCGCCAAAGCGACTTAGGGTTTTCACTCTGGAGTACGGGCAGCACCCTCATATTTTAAAGCCTTACTGCGATCACCAACCCGTTCAGCAAGCGTGGCGATTATGCCAATTGAAGCGGCGGTGGCCTAATGGTTAAGGCATCGGTCTCGCAATCGTTAGGTCGTGGGTTAGAATCCTACCCATTATACCACCGACGTGAACCCACTCCTAACACAAGCCATTGAGCTTAGCTGGAGGGGTTAACAGGATTGCTAGTAATGCGGGACCAAAATCCCACAGTGCTAGTATTGTTTAAAAAAAAAATACCCCCATCTATAAAAAATAGGTTCTACTGGGGAGATCTGTGTCCAGCAGTAGGACATCATAAGGGTTAATATATGTATATGTATTTGTATAAAACGCTCTATAAAACCCGAAGCAAGTTTGTATTAAGTAGGGGTGCAGTATTATTGCAAGCAAGTGTACATAAAGTCTGATCAATAAATACTTCACGACGATCACGATTTGTGCGCAATGGCAAACGATGCGAGAATAAATGCGATAACAATCTCATGCTCATTGAATCACCATTATTATTATTATCATCTAGCTCTTCGTATATTAACACAAATCACTTGTTTATAGTCATGTAATATCGTTGTTGATTAGCCTCTGATTTTTGTTCGTGAAGGTGATGTACTGGGCAAGGGAAAGGGAAGTGAATACCTTCACGTTGGATGCAAGGTAACGTAATTGGCTTCAGAAAAGACAAAAGGCGGTGCAGATGCCACCGGTCTTAAACGCAGGCTGTTTCGGGAACGAAGGAAACCAAAAAGTTCGGCCAGCTGTCATAGTTCAGTTAGTGTAGCTTTGTTGTTCCATTATTAACTTCTGCTGGGGACGGGACTCCTGAGTAAAATCTATTTATTAATTATAGATTCTGGGGGTAATTGCCATAATCACCACACTTGGCGAGCGTGTTGGCAATCGCAGTAAGGCTTTAAAGTGCGCAGGGTACGGTTGTTCCTGGGCTACATAGATCCAAGTGCGGCCGGCGATTGAGAAAAAAAAGGAAAGAGGGTTCTTATGGACACTTGGTTGGAATGTAATTCCTAAAGATAAAAAAAAATTGGAAGAACATTTTGAAAATTGTTCTATTTTCTGCAAGAAAAGATCATAGCCATTAAACGAGTAAAGAAAACTTCAAATCTGTCCAAAACTTTTAACACCTGCCTACAAATAAAACATACTTTTTAATAAAATGTCTCTATCTTAATAAACATTATACTTTTAAAAAGACATAAATAACATATACAACACAACCTGTCAAAATGTTACGCTTTTATTCCTCTAGCCTCCCACCCCGCAAACAAATGATATCGTGCGATAAGGAACTACTATCCAATAATACTATTCACTCCCTTTTATTGAGGTTTTGGATCTGTCTATAAAAATATACTTTCAGTTTTCAAATGTTTACTATTGCACTCAAAAGTATTATCTATTGCTACCCGTTGACAGCTGTAGTGAGTAGCAGTTGAAGTTGTAGTGTCTCGTTAGTGACTGATAACCGAATATTTCATGCTATCTCTGTCACCCTAAGGCAAATATTGAAGACAGATATATACACTTGTCATAGATATATACATTGTCTTTAAATAAGTAGATGACAGTGTACAAGCTAGTGTATTTTCAAGTCTATACAAACTTTTAGCTGCTAATAGACCATAATCTAAATGGTTTGCACGATTTTAATATAAAACGGTATGCGTGAGTAATGTCCATGTCACTAATAACAAATAAAACTATTTCATGGTCTGACAGAATCATTTGTAATTGTTTACATAAAAGCTACAAACCGTTCAGGGTGTAAAACTCTCTTTGTCTTATATCGTAAGTGTTGAGACTGCATATGCAGGGGTATCGTCAAACCGACAAGAGATTTAACACCGGAGGACGAGCAGCAGTGTCCTCTGCGTACTTTAAAGCCTTACTGTGATGGCCAACCCGCTCGTCCAGCTCGGCAATTACCCCTATGATCTATATTATGTAGGTTCTACTGACGAGCCCCGTGCCCATCAGTGGGGCGTCATATGGTTCGATTTGAATGAATGATTTTATACAGCTGCAGACCTTGTGTTACTATTAGAAAAATAAAATAAAAAATCAAATAACACTAAAACTGTAAAAGTCAATATTTCACGCTCAGTGGCTGTTGTCTGGGTGGTATAGGCCGCGGGCCGTTAAGGCAGTTATAGTGTTACACTCTTAATACATTAAGATTTATGATCATAGTACCAAATAGTGATGTAAGACATTAAATATACCTAATATCCAACATTTCATTACGAGCAACCTTTCTAATAATGGGTGCGAATAACCAAGCCAAGTCACTTGACTCAGTTCTGTAATCCACGTGTTGTAAAAAACATGACCCAGTGGAGTCGTTACTTGATTTTGTATAATTTTCTTTGGAAATTCAACCAACGAAGATGAAGCTTATAAGTAAAGTGCGTTTGTTCAATCTTAGGGATGTGGCCTACCTACAGTGGTGAACTATAACTATATATTAAGCACCAAATTCTAGAGAAAGTAGCTATGTTTGTAAACAACAATTCACAACTGTTTCCTTGGTTGTCAGATACGGTAAATCGAAACCGGCGAGACAATACTTAAGATCAATGACAACACTAATGAGGAAAAGTATAAATGTAAAGTATTGTATGAGTCCAACCATATATAATAATATTCCTAAATGTTGGAAAGAGGATAACGATGAATCCTTCAAAAAAAATATTAAAATAGTTACTTTTAATCAAAACGTATTATAATATGTATTTCCGATTTTATTAGATAACTAGCTGTGCCCGCGACTTCGTTCGCGTGAAAGTCAGGTTTAAATTAAGGTAGTTTATGTTACGAAATAACTTCTATGTAAATATGTTGGAAACAGTCCTGTCGGGTGAGCCGCGATATGATTCAGCAGCGGAGAATCATCATCTAGTCATCTATTGATAGCTTCAACACCCAAAAGCTTTGTGAAAATAAATAAGTACCAAATACAGACTCTTTAGGTATTTGTTTACTGTGTTTTTCTGTCATTAATGTGTGTTATTTGTGTCTCTTTTATTTTTGTCTATTGTTAGTTTTATTATTTTACTGTTTTATTTATTGCTTTTTTATCTTCTGCATGACTTTTCCTGTTAAATTATAATAATGTCTATACATGAGTCTTCTGTGTACTAAATAAAAATCGTTGTATTCTATTATTTTATATAGTTAATTTGGTGTGCGGCTTAAGAAGTGGGTTTTCTGTTGTTTTTGTTTCATTCTTTCAACGTTATACCTACTTAATACCTAATAATTTTCAATAGAATTTGTACTAAAATTTTGGTACTTCCCATTTGATCGAGATCCAGATGTTTATCGTAAACTTGTAAAGCCTAAGTACTTAACTGTGATAGTTTTCCATATAATTTTAGTATTTATACTACTACCGTGAATTTTTTCACATACCCAACATCAACCATTTAGTTGGCAGGGGAACACTTGACTCTAACAAAAATGTTCACTATAAAGCCTAATATTACACAAAGGAATCCTTAAATCTAAAAATAGTCTTCACAAACCCTAAACGCTTTTGAAAGATCTATCTAATGATACCCCACACGATGGGGTAGGTGAGAAAAAAATCACATCCCCACTTTACATATTACCTCTCTTATATGTTACAATGATGCAAGTAAGAAAAAAGACTTGGACTCCCCCTCCCCCAGACTCCGCGTTGACAGACAATGACCCCCCACCCCCTCCTCCCGTCACCCGAACTACTTACACTTGGCCGATGAGTCATTCATTATCGTTGAATTGATGAACACTTGATATCCAACCATAACCCCAAAACATGATCCTCGATGCACCTGTGTGATGCGTGGTCAAACAAACGGACAGACAGACAAACATTTCTAAAAATGATAGTAATATGTTTCTTTTTAATACTATTTTAAAACTTCTTTTACTAAGTATAGAACATTATTGAATACAACGCCATCTACTTTCAAAACCAGTGAAGTTTCTTCTAATACTTAATGTTTTTTTATTAAATTAAGCAATTTAATTAAATAAATAGGAGAATGTTGCCACTCAGCAAGAAACGAATCCGTCATCGCAAGCATCTATACCCTAATAAATGTTTTCACAAATAAGGAATTGTTTGATCACGGTGACCAATTTGATTTCATAGATGGCGCTACATGTTTTTTTTTACGTGTGTAATGTCTTTTTTTTTAGCACGAACACATCAATTCTGGAAAATATCTAATACTTGTTAAATTGTAATGTAATATTGGTTTTCATTTCTACTACGATTAATTCATTACTCTCAGCAGTGCATGAATTACCTATAAATATCTTACAGAAGTGCATATTTCACTTGATTTTTAATATAAAAAAATATTAACCAAAGCAAATAAGTTACCTATGGTCGAAAAAATAACTATAACATTGAGAAACGATTAAAAAAGGACAAAGACCATTTAAAAAAAAATAGCTAATAAAAATAGCATAGCTTCGAGGCTATACTGTTCGCTACATACTACGTTAAAATAACTGTTTTTATGAAACTTAAAAATGTTGTGTATAGCTCCTTATAGTTTTAGCGTGAAGTTATGTATTCCTTGGGTTACAATTAAAGATAATGTCTAATTGTGGAAAAAATTGTGATAAATCATTATGGTGCGACAAAAAATACGTTGTTACTCGCTCCCCATAGACGTTAGCGTAATGATTCATAGTGTAAATAATGTCCTAGGTATAGTATTTACTATAAAACTGTAAATTTTCATAAAGATCCGTCAAGTAGTTACTGTTTTATAACGAAAAATAGCTACAGACATTATCCCTTACTGCTTAGCTCCTATGGGAAAAAGCGTGATAATTTATAGCCTAAATGTTAATCCGGATCTATTAGATTGCACGTGCAAAATTTCAACCGAATCTGTCCGGTAGTTTTTGCGTAATGCGTGTTCAAACAAACAGACAGACAGACATTTCTAAAAATGCAGCAAAGTGTTTAAATACTCTTTTTGAACATTTCCTAATATTTTTTTTCACTAAGTTCGGCCATGTACATACATGTGAAATTTACAATTTTGTTATATGTATAGATATAGATTGATAGCATGATTCAGTATTCATGCGCGATGGCTTATTATTAGCGTATTTCATGTATAACTTTGGTGTTTATATACCGATTTCTATGATTCTTTTTTATGGAATAGTTAATTATGTTAACTTTTTTAATTAGGGATAACTGAGAGTGTTATAAACGTAAGAGTAGACAAATATAATCAGAAAGCTTCGAACTGCTAAGCTATCGGGAGTTACACGTGATATTGTGAGTCAACCATAAAAGATAGACATATGTTGTTGTGGGATATTTTTTATATAATTTTAAGGAGAACATTTTCGTCATACATGATTTCTATGTAGCTTTAACCATTAAGGTTGCACACGCGACGGAAGCTTAAAAAATGGAGTAACTTCTCCCGTTTTCCCTTCACTGCTCTGCTCCTATTGATTGTAGCGTGATGAAAAGTATACTATAACCAACTCAGGAGTATGAAAAATAATTGTACCAAGTTTCGTTAAAATTCGTCGAGTAGTTTTTGTTTCTATAACGGTTATACAGACAGACAGACAGACAGACAAAAATTTTATTGATTGCATTTTTGGCATCAGTATCGATCCCTAATCACCCCCTGATAGTTATTTTGGATATATATTTCATGTACAGAATTGACCTCTCTACAGATTTATTATAAGTATAGATAGCATATTATTCATTTTAAATTGTAACTATAACTCACATAAAATAAACAATATATAATTTATTTGATTTTGTAAAATTTATTATTTTACGGCAAAACATGATGTCACATAAACATTTATTGTAAACATCTCTGTTCATCCCACTCATGTTTTAACAAAAAAAAAAAATGTCTTTATGTCTCTATACAGGTGTCTTGTCTGCTATTATAACAAAATTCCACCAAGATCCGTTCAATCGTAGCTGAATATTTAAAAAAATAAAACATTAAAAACATTTTTTTGGGTAGGTATAGGTACCCAAAATAAGGTTTAAATAAAAAGGAGTCATATCAATTGTGCTTATTCATATTTTGTTCTAATTATTAATTTAAATTACGACATAATTAAGACTAAAATATTTTAAATCGTTTTCAACCAGATTTAGACTTCTAATTCCAAGCTTCCATTTAGCGCTTGGCGGGATCATTGCTTCGGAGTAACTATGTAGACCTATAGAGTAATATACTATTTAGAAATGAAAGGTTATAAATAATACCACGAATGATTCTTCGTCGAGTAATTGAAGTGCTATACCAGTATAACATCTCGACACTGTGGTTAAACAAATAATTACATCATATTGTTCACATTCGGTAATGAGAACTATGCCTCTGGCAGTATTTAGTGAATGACATTAAAAGTATGAGAACTGCAAGACCTTTTAAAAGTATTGCTATGACATCCACCGATTCGTCACTCGCATCATGCGAATAGTGCAATATCTATAATCGATTAGTCATAACAATCAAACGGGATCGATTCGACGTAGCTTAATTGTTCGATTACAATCATTGTTCTATTGCTACTCTACATGTTTGAATTGAAAGTTGCGTTATTTTTAATTTGAATTTATTACAAGACGAGAAGTTGTTGTTTAAAGTATCGCGAACTTTCCTAAAAAGGATTAATCGATTTCGTAAAATATAGTATTTACAGATTCGATACGAATCGTTCTTGAGTAAGTTCATTACATGTTAAATACATAAAAGTAATAAAATCAATTTCGTTTTAGCGTGCAAATTTATCGTAGTAATTGAATTATAGCAATAACACACTGGTCTGGTGGTAGGTCTGCGCTATAGGCCGTCTTGGTGGCTACAAACGCAATGCCAGTTATTAATTTTTCAATTGTATAAAAAAAATATCGCAATTTGTATGTAAAAATAATCGGAAATACGGAAAAATTGTCATTCGATCCAAATCTAAACATTCTGAAAAATAAGGTAATGCCAATGGTCAATTTTATTTACATTTCTCTCTATCTCTCAGTTTCTAGTAATATTTATGTCTGACATTCTCATGGTGTCTCGTTACGTGATGGAACCTATTATGTAGCTTAAAAACAAAATAAAGTAGGTACAGGAAGTCTTGACAATTTAAAGATAACTTTTACGCAAATAAATATTAATTTGTAATATCGTCAATTAACCTGTTTTACCTTTCCTTCTTCACAAAAATGATGAACGTATTTCCTGGTGCTGAAATTATAAGTAAATCAAATATGCGTTACGTGAAGGCACTTCCTCTGATTTACTTCCTCATCTGACATTCTTGTAAGGAACTATGTGCAGTGAACGCTAAGAGTAGCAGCGAACCATACAAAAGATGCGACGGTAGCTTAAGCATCGGTCTCGCAGTCGTAAGATTGCGGATTCGAATCCTACCCATTATACTACCGACGTGAGCCCACTCTCTTTTTTTGGGTTTGGCGGGAAAACAATCCGACGAACTGATGTTCGTCGGATTGTTGTGATCGGACCGTGGTGATCCACGGTCCGGGGAAGACGACGGAGGTAATGTGGGGTTGGCACCCACTATAAAGCCCACTCCTAACACAAGTCATTGAGCTTAGGAGGGGGGGTTAACGGGATTGCTTGTGATTGTGGGACCACTATCCCATATTTCTAGTTATCATTAAAAAAAAGGGTTGGGGTTCAATTCCCAAACGGGGCAGAGCTTTGTTAGATTAAAACATTTTGGTCTAGGGTCTACGTCTGGGTGTATGATTTTAAAGTAAAAAAAAAAAGGTAAAGGTCTTGATTTCAGCAGTTCCCCAAGTCTTCCACATTAATGAAATAAATCTAAAAAAAATCTTGAGTTGCAGCATTTTTAATTTTGATAGACAATAAACGAAATAATAAAACACTTTGCTGCTAGATTTTTAAAAAGTATGAACTTTTTAAAAATCTATCATAGACTTTGGGACAGGGTAGTTTGGGCCATTACCTGGCTGGTACTCGTCGATACCAAAGTATAGTGATTGCTGTGGTGATAACGTTACGTTTTTTGGATTTAGAACATGAATTCTTTATCAGGACGAGTTCAGAAACACTGCTCATATCTGTAAGTGGTTGATATTACTGAGTCACCACTTAAAGTATTTCAATCTGACATGAAAAATTAATTTTAATTAAGTGAACAAATAAGCCAAAAGTCAATATTGAGTACGACATACACGACCCTTAATGCTAATTGAATGTGGCCAGCGTCATATATTCAATGTAGAGCTGATAAAAAATCGTTTGTTAATTACCTCTTTAGCGATCATTAATCATTTACTCGTTAAAGGTTACTTAAAACAACTGGAGACAATAAATAAAGCTTTATGTACTGACTACCTGTTTTTCACGACAAGTGTCACCAAAAATATATTTTGGAAGCTTAAACTAAGTGAAGATTATAATCTATTACATTTTTAAACTATCGCAATTCGTACACATTACACAGTTTTATAAACAACGGGTCTTAATTTTGAACCTACTTTGTTTTATTTCTAAACGTTAAAAGTCCTATCAAAATCAGTCTAAACGTTTTGACAGGCCGACTACAATTTAAAAATTGTTTTATTTTGGTGATAGAGACATTGCCGATAACTAATTCTGTACCATTACACATCTATTTTATAAAAGACCTGAAAAAATTGTTTGTTTAATCCCCAATAAGCACGTTCAAACAACCCCATTTTTCAGCAAGATGCTGGGCTGATTTAGGTCAAAATTTGATAGAGAGGAATCTTGAACCTTACTTAAGGATAAAACCTACAACAAAATCAAGATAATTTCGAAAACTGTTACAAAGAGATAATTTTAATTGTTTCGATTGATTTGCTCGATAAAATTCTCCATTTATTTCTAAGACTGTTTATTATCTGCAGCATAAAAACAAGGTCTATGTAAGAAGTTCCTAAATGATCCGGATAGCAATCGTAGCCCAAGTTTACGAAGGCAATTACGATGATACCGATCGATCAAACGTGCCTTTTACCAATTACTCTTTGTTGAAGCTTAAAGGGGGCTTATCTACGAGTGAAGGTACAAAGGCCCTTGTTTTTGAAATGAATCATTGTTGTAAAACGGATGTTGTTAGGTAAAGGTAAATTGTGTAGACTTGAAAAGATTATCGGTTCGCGATAGATTTATTAACTAAAATTTGTTAGGCTAGCTTTTGACGTGTTCCGATTTCATTCTGGGTGACAGATAGCTCGCGTCCGGGTACCCGGCGTGGAATGGACGGTAGCTTTAATACGTTTTGGCGTCCGTCCGCGCTGGTCGCTATATATTCGCCGCCGGGTAGCCGGCGACCGGGTTCCCGGCGCCGGATTGAAACTATATGTGTCTAAAGATAAATAAAAATGTACAATGAATTCAGATCTGTGTCCAATTATATCTACCAATGAGCACTGGACCTGCTAGTGAATTACGGCCAGAAATTATGTATTATCAGATAGAAGACCTGCCTTTACTGTAAGAAAAAAAAACGGGTTGCACTCCGATAGTGCCGGCAGAAGTGAAAACTTGAACATTAGGACGTTGTGCATTTTTGAATATTTTGGAATGGTTCTGGAATAATTTTCAATACGTAATTAATTCATACGACTTGCTTTATTTATCAGTATAAAAGTACTATTATTTATGTGGTTAACACAATATTCATCTATTGCGTACACAAACATGACGACAAACACTTTAATTCAGGTAGGTTCCTTCCTCTCCTATGCCGCGCCGGCAGTCTACTCTCCCTCCGTCTTACGAATTTTCGATCAGGTCACGTGTCCTGACGCGAGTTTAACATTTGTTACCCATCTAAAAAGAAGTGCACAACGCCAAAAATGTTACTTAAAAAAATTAAGTGATACTCTTTGCTGTTGCAGTTTTAGCTTAGTACATAAGGCTCAAAAAGTTGGACTCGTCCTAAAAGCAAAAATGTATCAAAATATAAACACATTGATCGACCCCATGAAAAGTACGACTCGTTTTCTATGAAAAAAAAACACCCATATCTATTTGTGAACCTCGTTCTTTTCCGAAAGTTGATTAAAATTATACACTCGGCCGCGGGGCGGTACTACATGTCACTTGTTAAATTTTACCCTCAGATTGATAACTCGATGAAAGGTAGACATTTATAAAAAACCGGGCAAGAGCATTTCGGACCATGCTCAGTGTAGGGTTCCGCAGCCTTGCACAATTGCATCAGCAGAATAGCGTATGTTCATGGCACTTACGCCCTTTTGTTGAAAAACACAGTTTTTCGGCAATAACTCAATGACAGTATATCCGATCTTATCCGAAATAATTTTAGTATAAAGTATTTATTGAGTGCTTACTTTGTGATTTTTTCTATATTTTTTGGTCACACGATTCAAAAGTTAAGAAGGGGGGACACGATTTATGCAACTTTCGGAGCGATTATTTAAAAAAATCTTTACTCAATCAAAAAAGTTTATTGAAAATCTTAAAATGTTTTTAAAAGACCTGTCAAAAGATGTGCCACACGATAATGTTGCTGAAAATTAGCTATCAAACCAAGTAGCGACTACTACAAGACACCTTTTTACCAAATTTCATCAAGATTCACTACATTATAGTCTTTGAGTAAAATGCTTGATGCATACGAATAGACAGACAGACAGATAGACGGACATGACGAAACTATAAGGGTTCCGTTTCTGCCATTTTGAGTACGGAACCCTAAAAAGCAAACTATCATTGCATAAAACCTTACAAAAAGTCATGCTCTTTCATATTGAATTGGAACAGTAAGTCAAATAAGGTATTTGTAAGGATAATTTATATGAACGCAATTTTACTGCCATTGCAATCGTGAGGCGTTGGACTTCTCAATGTTAATCTACCAACTTTCCATAATGGAATTACGATGTTCTTAAATTGCTTCTTTAATATACAAATATATCATTTTCTTACGATTACCTGGCTTGACTCGATTGGCATATTTTTATAAAGATTACTTGCGGTTGCGGTATAGGTTACATATCTTATTAACGCCTTCTGCGTAGGCTAAGTGGGTTTAACCAGAGGTTTCACAATTATAATATATTTAGCACCAGGATTCTAGATTATTTTTTTATTTTATTTTTTTAAAAGACACATTCATTTTTATTCACAATAAAAGTCGTTGTTGCATAACATTAATGAAGAAGTTCAACGCCCGGGGGGGCACTAGCGTTGGGACACATGTAACAGAAGCTGATTGTTTTTTTTTTGCAAATATCAACGTGTTGTACATCATTCGACAGGTCTTTCGAAAAACATTTTAAGGTGTACAATAAACTTTTTATACTATGTCAATTATTTTGGAAATAATCGCTCAGAAAGTTGCATAATTGTGTCCCCCCTTATCTTTTGAACTGTATGACTAAAAAAATTTGAAAAAAATCGCAAAGGTAGCGCTTAATAAATACTTTAAACAAAAATTATTTTGGACATGATCGAAAATACCGTCATTGAGTTATTGCCGAAAAACTGCGTTTCTCATGGTTCTATCTACAAGGTTTTAATTTCAACTCGATACCTCCCACGCGTTCTCGAGATAAAGGGTCTTTACAGACAGACGGTCGGACAAAGTGATCCTGTAAGGATTCCGTTCTTTCCTTTTGAGGTACGGAACACTGAAAATAAAGAAAACCCAAAGAAACAACTGATAAAAACAAATTGATAGAATTAAAAATAGTTAATCTTGTAATTTTGCTGAAATTCTATTTTATGTTGTACGATGTTCCCTGGTCAGTTAATTAATAATAATAATATTATTATTTATTGTCATAAAAGTTACAATTTTTCTTGACTAGTGAATGGAGCCTCCTTTTAAGTAAATAGATGCCTGTATCAGGAGAAACTTGACAAACTTGACACTGAATATAATATGCTGTTATGGTTGATTTTAGCGCAAGTTTAGCACTATCTTAGACAATTATATCTATACTAATATGATGAATAAATATAAATAATGAAAAGCCGTGTGGTGCCGGCTTAAGAATAGTACCACCCCATCTCTTCCCGTGGGTGTCGTCAAGGCGACTAAGGGATTTCACTCCGGAAGACGGGCAGCAGCGTCCTCTGCGTACTTAAAGCCTTACTGCGGTCGCCAACCCGCTCGCCAAGCGTGGCGATTATGGCAATTACCCCCAGGATCTACATACCAGTAGGTTCTACTGGGGAGACCCGTGCCCAGCAGTGGGCCATCATATGGGTTGATATGTATATGTAATATGATGAAGCTGAAGAGTTTGTTTGTTTGTTTGAACGCGGCAATCTTAGGAACTACTAGTCCAAATTGAAAAAATATGTTTTGTTAGGTAGCCCATTTATCGAGGAAGGCTATAATCTATATAACATGATGCTGCGACCAATAGGAGCGGAGCAGCAATGAGAAATGTTGCAGAAACGGGGAAAATTTAGGCAGACAAAGTTGCGCGGGACAGCTAGTATATCTATAAATTCTTATCCTAAGTTCATACTTATATCTCGCTTCATAATGATTTCTATAATAATTTTTCTTTTTGATATGTTAAACTCAGTGCAACTAATTTTCCAAGTCTTAGATATGCGACGCATAAACTTCCCTATAAAAACACCAACCGTCCTTCGCTGTAAAAAATGTGAAGTTTTGAAAGGGGACCAGACTGATTCGTCGCAGCATTACATTGCGCTGATATTTAAATAACACAAGTTAACATTGGTCCAGTATAAGCTGGGCTGCCCTTGATCTTTAAAGATTGCCTCCCAATGCTTCCGACGAGCGCCAATAATAGACTCATGACATACGACTGTCCGGTTCGAGGTACTCCAAACATGAAATAAGTAGTTAGGAAATTGCTTTTAAATGTTGAGAAATATTTATAGCAAATGTATTAAGTTGTAGTATGTCGTTCAACACTGATAGATGGTCTATATTAGAACAGTAATTATATAGATTACGATCGATGTGATTAAGTATGGTCTTTTTATTTCTTAAGTCTAGATCTCATAACACAGTCTTGTGAAATTTAATGTGATAGATACGTGGCAATGAAATTGTATCGTTACACATACATATTACCGATCCGAACTAAATTTTATAGAAACGAAGTTTATAAGCTTGAATATAAGATGTAACCTGCAAAATAACTGATGATTTTATGTCATTTGATTTGGTACTTGGAGAAGGAGAATGCATAGTTTGTCAAGTCGGGACAGAGTGTTCGTTTTTCGAGCTTATAATGATATAAAATTTAAGAAAAGAGATAGCATTTATATCATCGTAAGATACCCTAGTTTATAAACAGGTAAGTGGCTCTCTATTACAGTGCTAAGATGATAAACAGATATACCTATGGTCTGCAAATGTTAATAATAATGGTTGCTTATGGCAGCTAGCGATACCTACTTACAATTATCGCTTCAGTTTATTTGCCTGTAATATCAAAAATGCGGTTAAGAAAGGTAAATATGAGTACTACAATATATTGTATTAGTAACAGACTTAAAAAAACTGTGATAAGTAATCGATTAAGTAATGTTATTGGAATTGCGTGATTTTCACATAAGATGATCGATTAGGGATTTTAAGCTGGTTTACATTTTTACCGAAATTTCAAAGGAAAAACATATCAAAACCTTGGTCAAGTAGTACATACGTTTATAAAATATTTTTTTAATTAGGTATGTAAAAACTAAAAATTATAAAATAAAAAAAGTAGCTTAAACAAAAATAACAGTCTTAACAAGTTAACTAATAAATCTAATAATAATAAAATGATCCTTGCATATACACGAAATTAACTCACATTTTACAATAAAAAAGAGAATCCGTAATGTCGACAAATATAAAGGAACAACCACGTTTGTCAACATTTTAGTACAAATGTTACAAGTTGGTACTGGCACCGACCTCAAAAAAATGTAGGTTAATTTTGTGTACTTATTTATAAATGTATTATTTTATTATTTTGAGTTAGTTAACTTTTGAAATCTTTTTAATTTTTTTAAATTAATTTTTTGTATGTATTGATTTTGCACCAACTTCACACAAACACAAACACCAAATGTTTATTGATTTGATTTGATTTCTCCCTTTTTAGTTATTAATCAAATAAATGACAATTTTGAAAAAAAACTTTACCACACAGGAATGAATATTTCTGCAAATACTGTTTCGCGTTTTTGCTTGAATTTGTGCACTAAAAATATATCGAAAATTGTTGTAATTATGGCGCCGTAAACTTCTATACCTAAATCTTACTACATACTACTTGGTACAATTAATCACAAACTGAAATAGTTATATTTCACAAGTGCCTACAATGTTTATTGTAGGCACTTGTGAAATATAACTATTTCAGTCTAAATCAAATCAATGCCAGCCTTAATAATATCCTAGGCACGAGCTCAGCGCTCATTATTTTCTTTCACTTCATCCGATCCTTTTAGTATTTCATTCACTTTGTTTTCCATTACGAAAAAAGGTTTTAATAGGTTCAGCCTATACCATACATGGCTATGTATAACCATACATAGCCATGTATGGTTTCTAATACAGAGATGAGAATAAAAGCTAAATGATAAAATAAAGAAAACGGGTAGTTACCAATTCTAAAATACAGTCTTTTTGTCAACAGTATTTTTGCTTAATTACACGACTGCCTCATAAAAGTAGTGTAATGTTTTTAGGGTTAATTAATGTATGTAGGTATGTATGTATATATTTCTTTATTCTGCTACTACTTTACTACACACAATAACTTCTAAACGCCTGAACTGAACGAATGTATCTAAATTACTTTACTGTGTATAAATATTACTTTACGTTTATTTTAGTTAAAAAAATATCACCGCTTTCAAAAAATAAACAAAGTAAGTATAAAATAAAAATAAAATTGGTACCTAAAACAACAAAATATAAAATCGTATCAATTTTGAAGTAATTTTTATAGGCATTTCTTGCCAAAATGCATTTATCGTATCAATTTTTTTTTAATTGGCACCTACTTCAATAAGTTTAATACCCATATTTTATTATACCAATTTCTTGCTTTTTAGTTATTTTGTACTAATTAATATTTTTTTTGAAAGCGGTGATTTTTTTTACAAAAAGTTTTTATTTTGTTTTTATTTCAAGTAATGTCCCTAAGAACTGAAAAAAGGAAAATGATGAAAACCGTGTTCTTGCTACTTTACATTGTGGTTATGTTGTAAGTGCGACTGAGATTTTAAACTTAATAATAGGATGTGGATAAGGATCTTCTACATATGAGTAACTAGTTGCCATTTAAAACTTTAATAAACAATTTTACATTAATTAAATCCGGGTACGTAGTTGTTTTGAAAGACCACCAGTACCACTATTCCATTCGTTAGATGGCGTAATGGAAGTAGGTACATGTGCTTCGATTCTCATTATGTTACTGAGAATGATTTGAAATCCAAAAATGTTGGCTCTGACTCTGAAAATGAAAAATGGAAACCTGAAAATGAAAATTCACATTTTTTAGAAACATGTGTTTTTAGTAGAAACAAACTTCTTATGCTTATTATTAAAATATATATATTACGGGTCTTAATCGCGTGAATAATTTAAGTAATATATATATTTTAATAATGTGTACAAATCGCGAAAGTTTATCAACATTCTTATGCTTATATGAAAAAAATGAAAGACGACTTCCTCAGCAGGGTACAATTCTTGTGTCGCGGGGGAATTTACAAACATACAGTCACATAGTCACGGACATAAAGTACACCCAGACTCGGAACAACAATTTGTGGATCACATAAAGTGGTGCCCTGTGTGGGAATCGAACCCACGACCTCTTGCAAATCAGTCGGACACACTCCCACCGCGACACCGATGCAGTCGAATTGTATTAGGTATTAATATAAATATGATTGTTTTCATTTATGGTATTTATAAGGTATTGTTCGGAAAAAGAGAGTAGATCTTATAGATGTACCTACTGTGTCCTCGAAGGACTATACTAACATACGATTAACTATGTTTTTTCTTGCCGTGTGGTACCGGCTTAAGAATAGTACCACTCCATCTCTTCCCGTGGGTGTCGTCTAGGCGCCTAAGGGATTTGACACCAGAGGACGGGCAGTAGCGTTCTTTGCGTACTTGGAAGCTTTACTGTGATCGACACTTTTCGATTGAAAAGCTATCATAGTCTTGTTTATAAATCATTAAAATGTTATGGATGATTGATTAGTGATCAGATGGGTATAGTCAATGTTCCTCGTCTCCCCTTCTATTAACAGCAGCGTCCTCTGCATATTTTAAATTCTTACTGCGATCGCCAACCCGTTGGATTAAGCCGTGCCCTTTGGCGATTATGGCAATTACCCCCCAGGATCTACAATAAGTAGGTTTTACTGGAGCAACCCGTGTCCGGTAGTAAGACATCATATGGGTTGATATGTTTGTACCTAGACCTAGACCTCTGTGACACTGTGTATAGGTTGCGTTTAGGACTGCGCCATAACCTCACAAAATTGACCACTCTCTAGAAAGAGACAACGCTACTTTGACAGACTTGTCTCAGACGTCTTCATAATTTATATATTAAATTTATATTTGGCTTACACAAATATGATCACGTTTCCGAATTCCGCAACGTGCTCAAGTGGCTCCCAATACGTCTTCGTCTAATGTACACATTCCGAAGAAGACGTAAAGGATTAAAAAGTATACTGTATTTCACTCCCTCGTGGGTATCTTAAAGAACGTTTCAAGTTTCTACATGACACACACATTTGAGGTCCCTGAGGTCATCGGAGGATTTGATATTGGAAATTCTAGTGCATTACACACGATTTCATGACAAATCATTTACAGTTGAGGCAGCAAGACTTTGGAATGCATTCTCTCTGCCTATTAGACGTGCTCAGTCGTTGTATCGTTTAAAAGGATGTTGAAGCCTCATTATCTGACTGCTCAAAACTTTATATATCTATTATTTATTGTTGTTCTAATTTCTTGATAAGTTTAGATTATTATACTTAAATATATGTATGTATGTAAATGTAATAATATAACTATATTATTTATTCATGCTGTACACTATTGCTATTTATTTCTTGTAATTTATGTTTCTATCCAACTAAAGGTTGCCTGGAAGAGATCGCTATTAGCGATAAGGCCGCCCATTGTACCTACATTTAAGTTATACAAAGTATACCACCTTGTTCTTGTATATTTAGTGTACAATAAAAAAGTATTATTATTATTATTACTTTGTGGACAATACCTGTCAAAGGCCGCACGATTTTTTTCTCTCTATCACGCTTGGCAGTCAATATTTACTTTTTGTTTGAAAGGGATGGCACGGTCCAGGTCTATATGTCAATTATTGGGTTGCTGTTTTTATAGATCGAATGTTGTTTTTTTCTGATTGGTCAATTGAGGATCTGCATCTATGAAAACGCGCTCTCTCTTAAATCCTCGTTAGAAAAATATTTATTTTAAGTTACAATAGCAAATAGACGTTGAACTCCTGCCTATTAAATAGACCAACTAAATTGTCACACCACGATCAATCCATCCGTACCGCTCCCACTGAGTTATGGACCTATGAAGAAGCAAATATAACTTTCTAAGATTTGTCTGCATGTCCCACAAAATGCATGGAATTATACCTTATCTATTCCACGATCGCATAATCTTAGCGTATCTAATTTGTCTAAGCCATACCTAACGTAGCTAGATCACCTTCAATTTCACAAGATTACGCATAAGTCAGATTTATGAAGTCATTAACAGCGATATTCATAGTTTTAAAAGTGCCTATTTAATTAAACGAATGCCATGTGTATCGAATAACGACGCCTGCATTCAATTAAATGAAACTTAATCGGAATTCCAATGGGATGATTTAGTTCAAGTCATTATAACTACTAATAAGAAACAAAAGCGAAAGGAAGCGGCGGGGTAGCCTAATGTTTTTTTTAAAAGATAACTCGCATCTTGGGATTATGGGTACTAGTGCGTACTAGCAATCCTGATAACCCTTCCAGCTAAGCTCAATGGCATTAAGCTACTGCCGCCGATGGTTAAGGCACTCAGACTCGCAATCGTGAGTTCACAGGTGCGGATCCTACCCATTACACTATCTACGTGAATCCACTTCTACCACAAGCTGTTTAGCTTAGCTGGAGGGGTTAACAGAATTGATAGTTATGTGGGACCCAATCCCACATACCTAGTTATCTTTAAAAATATATATTTTGAAAGTTTAGACATCTGTTGAGGTGTGCAAAACATCTGTACTGTGAATTCGAATGTAATTTAGCATACATTCAATATAGTTATTCTGGTTTACCACGAATTATACTTTTTCTCACAATAGCAATACCTGTACACATAAAAAAAATGCAATTGCCAACATTGGTTTTGAACCCCAAAAAAATAGAATAGCAGATATTTAAATAAAAAACCCAACTTAATATTTAAAATATTTTGGCGTCTAATTTTGATGTAACCAGTGTCACTATCACAACTGAGATCAATTTAATGATACCTTTCGAGCTAGAATCCATCAATCCATTTAGGTTCTAAAGCGTACCAAAGAAATATACATACTTACTTACAAACATACACTTGAAAAAAAAACATAATCTTCCTTCTGGAGCAGGCTATAGGTAAGCTATGCTCAAACTTTTTCATTGCCAATTATGGCATTTTGAATAGCTGATATGTTATGGATATTATCCTACTAATTCGTACATTATTATGTCCTTTTGAATAGCTGAGGTGTTTTGGATTTTTTGGATTTTTTGGACTAGATTACATTTTAGAATTACGGATAATAAAGGTACTAATTACTAAAAAAAATAATATAATGCTTAAATAGAAATCTTTGGCAGCTTGGAACTTTTATTGCAGCATATTTTTTTTTTAATTTTTGAAACGATGTTCAGCCGAAATTTAGTAGATTTTATAAATTTAGTCGAAAAACCTAAATAAAAGGATTTTTCGACTAAATGTAAGATTCTTAAAATCTACTAAATTTCGGCAGAACATTAATGGCCTTATTTGTTGCAGTTTAGCTGTACTGTGACATGTGATAAAGAATACGCCGAGCAACCTTGTATATTTGTCTATTATTTGACCTAATACTTATACTTACTGTTTGAATAATAATATAACAGTTATACAGTGAAACTAGAACTAGTCAGCTAACCTTTAGAACTGCAGCATTTTATAAGCAACGGTGCATTATTATTACGAAATGTACTATAGTTTATTAATACACAAGACATTTAGACTGATTTTGCATGTAAGTGGTACTAAAAGGCCAAATTTGTCTAGACAAATGTGTCAAGCAAGTTACCAATAAGCGAACAAGTTGCCTAAGCATGCAGGTGTACATCAATAAAAATCCTATCACGATCGAAGGTACGTCGTGAATTTGAATACGAGTCATCGATAAAATGGCGCTTTGCAAAAAAATGGCTTTGATATTTTTTTTCTATGCATTGCCAAATACCTTACAAATTACCAAAGTAATTATCAAATAAATGATAATTATCAAATTGATGGTGATAGGTAGTAAGGTTGGCAGAAAGAGCCCACGCGGATAGACACTTAAGGTTCATTTCCGAGCATCGCGGCCGATCGCGAGCCGCTCGCGGCTTACGACAAGCGGCTGACGCTAAGCCGCGAGCGGCTCGCGATCGATCGCGATGCACTGAAATGAACCTTTAGGTATGCGATGGATTGACCAAATAAAATCCCTTACTGCCATGCCAATTGGGATGATGACATGATGATGATACAGCAAAAATAATATAATTTCAGTAATCAGACAATAGTACGTCATAACAAGATCTGAATAAATGTATTAATACACAATTTAACGTGCGTAAGAATTTACAATCATCAAAACAAATACTAAAAGTAATGATTTGACGATCCTGAGCTGTGACGTCACGCCTCAGTATTCCGTAAAAATTTGTAAAGAGCGTGTCGTTTTGGCATTTCATAAACCAAGATACTGATTGGACTTGACAGTCCATATCCCCATTGTGGATGCCTTGAGAAGTGCAGCGAACGGTAGCAGCCCTTGCGTAATATAAAACGAAAAGTGATTGACCCTTCAGAATAGACACGGCCTTCACTGAGTGAAGATAACGACTAAGAAAAAGAAGAAGAAGAATTATCAACATATTTTCATAATTTGTTTCTCAAATGCAGTAGTTGAGTAAATTTCTTGTTCATAATTAATAAATTAATTTATGCGCTAATTTGAATATAATAAATCTTTTACAACATTCTTCAAATTGGTATAAGATTTAGTGCCAATGAGAAATCTTTCAACTATTAAATCTAACAAATTAAATTTATTAATTGGTACCTATATAATATAATTTATAATCAATAAATTTTGTTGTTAATTGAATAAATTCTCAATTAGTTAATTTGCTTACCTAAGATCTCGAACCATCAGATGGCGTTGCAACAAAATATATTATTGCATTTTGGATTTATGCAAATATTTAAATAATAATTTAAATCAATGGTGTTAATATATTTTATAGCTAGACAACGTGTAACAAAAAGTTGTGGTTAAATTCAAAATGACCACACCGTGAATGATTGTTTTTTTTTTACGTGAAAACATTGATTACATTGTAATAAACAACCATACCTGTGACAGTTTTTTTCCCAATTGTATCGCATGTCGCTGCAATCGCCAAAACAACTATGCCTGTGACTGCTTTAGTAGGCCAGCTTATAAGCAGACAGAATCGCCATTCGCGTTGCTTAGCAACCAGTCAATAACGTGACCGCTTATTACATTATATTATACGTGACTGCTTAGCAACCAATAAATAACGTGACCGTAGCTTGCATTTAACTGAGTACCTACCAATTTCGACGGGAAGTTAATAATCAACAAACAAAACAAAATTCGCCTTTGTAAACTAAGCGCCATTTTAAGCACTACGAATTGGAGCATTCATTCGGTCGTGTTTCTGCCGACCATGAGCGGTGATCGACGGCAGACGAGTCTTCAATTAAAGTTTTATCCTGTAACATCGGCGCGTGAGCAGGGCTACCGATAATAAATCATTATATAATTGCATTCTACATAGGACCACGAAGGCTGACGCATGAATAAACTCATGCAGGCTGTATGGTTCAAGATAAAGTAATATAAATCGATATTGCTGTGGTTGATGACAGGCTGATGTTTTGTAGTGCTTTCGGCGTGATATATTGGTGAGTTGATCTTTGATGCGACCAGTAATATTTATGAAATGGGTCTTGAATGTTTGCTATCCTTGCACTTATATGTGGCTGTTGAATTTAGAATGTGAATTAAACTGATTTGGATTAGGTATTTCAATGTATTTACAAGAATATCGACTCAGACGGGTGCCTATTCGAAGCCGATACGTATATACAAACTTGCATCTATATTACATATACCTAAATTACCATAAAATGCTCAGTACAAATCCTCAGTATTATAACGGTATCTTTGTGTAGTGTACAAATTATATAAAGCTTCGTGTGCGTATTTCAAATCAAGATGACAGCTAATAGATATCAGTATTTGACATAAGTTCTCGATAGGATTCTTGCCTTAAACATAGAATTTATAAATCTTTATTCTAAAGTTTACCTACTACAATAAACTGACAATATCAAATACAGACATTATATTATTAGCATGTAGTTAAAAATAGCATACGAACCATTGAAATTCATATTGCATCAACTACCTACACCATATCTTACGAGAAGTAATTATTGAGATTAAAATAATATAAATTAATACTATAAAAATAAAATCGAAAATAAATAACTTTAGACAATTCACACAACGTCATCTGATCCCAAACTGAGCTTGTACTATGGCAACCAAACAACTGATAAACATACATAGATATTTCTAAATTTCACCCAGACACAGAATAAACCATTGTGCTCATCACATAAAGTTTTATCCTGGGAGGGGATCGCACTCACAACCTCCAGCTAAACAGTCAGGGTTGCTAACCACAAGACCAACAGGCCAGCTATTAGAACTGATAAATATAAAACTAAGCAACTCACTCACGTCACTCATACTTATACGTACCTATACCGAAATTTTTTACGAAATAGTATAATCTATGTCTAAGATACTTAGACAATATCGACACAGGTCGATGAGGATTCTTGTAAAGCTAATTTATTAAACCCTTTAGTTTAATAATCCTTTAGTTTATCTAAAACGTTTATCTAGAGCGCAAAAGTTCACAAGTTGCAGGTCTTATTAACAATCATTTTGATTTTGTAAAACGCTTTAAGGCTAATACAGATTTCTCAACGATACAAAACAGTCGATTGGCGTTGATTGATTTGTTTTTCTTGTATATTAAAGTTTATTTAAACTGCACTTCGATGAAGAATAATTAAAAATAAAAAAGGGTTGTCTGTAAAGTCGGTTTACGGACGATAATGTTACGTGATAACGTCAAACATTGATGACATTGTAATAAACAACCATGCTCGTGACGGTTTTTGTTCGTATTGTATCGCATGTCGCTGCAATCGCGAAAACATTGATGGCATTGTATTAAACAACCATGCCTGTGACAGCTTTAGTGGACCCAAGCGCGAGGAATCGCCATTCGCGTTTCTTAGCAACCAGTCAATAACGTGACTGCTTAGCAACCAATCAATAACGTGACTGGTGCTACGTGTCAACTCATCGATTTATAAGACGTTATCACGTGAAAAAAAAACTTTTAAGGTTTTTGTGCCCTCAATGGAAAATTTGAATTACTTGTACTTATTCAAAACATAAATATTGGCTGACCTTATGCAAAAAAAATATTCAAGATTATTCAGGAGCTTATTTAAAAAATACACTGTAAGTAATGCCAAAATTATGCAAAGAGCAATATCTGACGCCTCTCTGTGACATTTAAGGCAATTGGTAAATAAATTCTGGTATTAAGTTTACATTAACTATACCTATATAAACGTAATGTTGATTAAGCTAGATTAATGCACGTAAATATTTGATTACGAACTTTGTTTATTACAATATAATAATAACGAAAATTCTGCTTTGATTTCAACGACAAATATCATGAAATCACGCCGTACTTATACCACAAAAGTGGATTTCAAATGTTTGTTTACATTTAAATGCTTACAAGTTAGAACATATACATATGTTCTAGCTAGAAGGTTTTAAGATTACATGTGCTAGAACGCCCCTGTACAACTCTCCTAGTAAACACGGTATTCGAGGCCGTGTTTACGACGATATACTGCGTAGATACTTGTTCAACAGCATGTCGGGTACCGTGCTGTGCTGGTTTCGGGTTGGCCTGGTCCAATCACGGCATCAAATGTTCCTACTTCATATAACCTTTATTTTATTCCGGTAACTGGACGATTCTGGTGTTGCCACCGAGTAATCTAACGTCTCTTTCTGTCACTGTCACTTAAATATGAAATAATTAAGACACAACTCAAAGTATCGTTTGAATTTTCGAGGGTTAGTTTATATATTACGGTGTGGTTGGCGGATCCATTACTTTAAGGCAAAAAATATTGGAACGAGGTTCCTTATCGCGCGTTGCGAAAGGGGGCTAAAAAAACCGGAAAAAATTAAGACCAAAAGTTGTAACGACACTTTTTGCTATAGTTGTAAGCCGTGCGGCGTGCGCGTGTTTCTCTGTCTGTCTCTCTCTCTCTCTCTCTCTCTCTCTCTCTCTCTCTCTCTCTCTCTCTCTCTCATAGAAAGCAAGCCAGTTATTTTCGTTTCGTCTTTCTATTTCGCATAAAACAGTGTGGTGTCGCGACGATTATAAAAAATAAAAAAAATATTACAATTCCTTCACTAATTAATCGAAAGGAACTTCGTTCCATCCGGGTGTCCCTTGACACCTCTCAAGTTTTTTCTATAGATTACAGTGTTGTAACTTTTTATATTTGCCTTACTCTACAGGTTTTCATTTTTGATTCCTTTTTGGCGCCATTCCAATTACGATAATAATATGTAGGAGGAATATAAGTAGTATTACAAGCCTATAATTATATAATCGGTCGTCGTTACAGCATTATCTCATTAAGTTATGTTGATGAAGCTGTCGCATAGCTGCGGCATTATTGTGCCTGTTAACCTTCGCGTGAAGTTTTTATATGGACTCTGTACATACGTTTGGATGTTTGTGACTGTATATGGAATTTATTACTTATTCTAAGGTTGAAGACCTTCTGTTATATATCGTTATGGGATGATGAGAGACACTACGTTAAGATCGTTGATAAATATCTGCAACAAAGCATAAAGAGTGCTGTCACAGTAGAATACGAATTTTCAAATCACGGATCCATTAGGTTCACATGGACTTGTTAATATACCTACTTTATTATTTTGGTTGCTTTATAGATGAAATGTTGTATATTTATTTATTACTATATACTTACAGCTATCTTATGAGGTTATAACCTAATGCAATAGTGTAATAACTAAACAAATTAACATAAGTACACAATATAAAAATGGTGGCCCGTGTAAATTCACTCAGTGAGCACGAGAATATATCTATATGCTCCGCAACCGCGTTGAGCGTTTGCAGCGCTCTCGCGCGCTAGCAAGTTAGTGCGCGCGGTTGACACCGACAGCAGCGGCGGCTTCTGCCGGCGCCGGCATCAGTCAATTTGATAATCGTTCATTGTGCATTCAGCCATATTGGGAATAGGTTGTAATCGACCGGAGGCAAATATTCGGCCGGCGACATCATGATTTGTTAAAATGCTCTCTGTAACGAAGTAATAACAAAAGCCGTGATAGTTCTTTAACTACCGGCTAGATGGCGCATGCGCGGGCCCAACTCACGAGCATCAAAGTATAGAAAAAATCGAGGTCTAACATATTCCAGATAGGTGGTTCGATTCCGGATCCGGTTTTCTACGGAAGTCTCGGTTTCGATTCCTGGGTCTGGACTTCAAATTTTTCTATCTTTCAAAAATGCAATTATTGTATTTGCTAATTATATAGTGCAATTAGGTGAACTTTTTGTAAATATTGATTACGTCATTGAATTCTGCACAATATCGTGGCGGATTTAATAATTATATTAAGAATCAGACTAGCATCAATGTTTTTGTTTCCATGATAATGTGTCTCCTTTCTTCCCACAATGTTTTTTTGGCCTTGAGAATGAATTGGCTGTTGATTTGAAAAATGTTTTTGTAGTCTTAACATAATTAAGTACCTACTTATTTCTATTTTCACTAATGTACTCGTATATATGTTTAAATTGCAGATAACTCTTTGGCCTAGAATGCTTTTGAATTTGGTCTGCGAATGTTAATTTACATAAAAATAATGTTTATCATAATCTATTGAATTGTTCTTCGTTAAAGTTGTTATGACCTTTAAAAGTCATTGCTCTGATTTATTTAATCTTTGTCTTCCTTCATATAAAAACTAAGTACACGACAAATAATACATTCCGCAAGTGGCATATATGTTTAAGTAATTAACCACGTGTCAATTTAGAATTATTAGTTTATTACTGTGACTTTCAAACTTGTATTTTTGCTTTGTCTAGATTTTTTCTGCCCTTGTCAATTACACACCAAAAATATACCTAGATACAGGGTGACTTTAAAATCAGTCGTCAAATTGATAAGGGAGATTATCATATTACATTGAAATATTGCCAAATAAAATTGTAAATGTTAAACAGATTTTATGGTTTATCGATAAAAATGAAATATTAAATGTTAAATTTAATAAATAAAACTGAAAATATAAACGGTTTATTACTTTTGTCTAGCGTATAATACCTAAACGAATCATCTTTACTAATATTAAATAAATATATATATATAATATATGAAAAATCAGGTTCAACACGGTACTCAGATCGCAACCCACAATATCTATACTAATATTATAAAGCGGAAGAGTTTGTTTGTTTAAACGCGCTAATCTCAGGAACTACTGGTCCGATTTGAAAAAATCTTTTTTTGTTGGGCCCATTTATCGAGGAAGGCTATATAACATACGCGCTACGACTAATAGGAGCGGAGAAGCGACGAGAAATGTTTCAAAAACGGGGAAATATTACGCATACGAAGTTGCGCGGGACAGCTAGTTTATTATAAAATAGTTCCGCTGGTCATCTGTAGTCTTCATCATTAGTTATATTTGACTGCCTCTGTGGCGCGGTGGGAGTGTTTCCGACTGCTACGCAAGAGGTCGTGGGTTCGATCCCCACCCAGGATAAAACTTTGTGTGTTGAGCACGATGGTTTATTCTGTGTCTGGGTGTTATTTATCTATAATATGTATGTATTTAGAAATATATAAATACGTTTATCAGTTGTCTGGTTTCCATAGTACAAGCTCTGCTTAGTTTGGGATCAGATAGCATTGTGTGAGTTGTCCCAAGATATTATTATTATTATATTATTTCACTCAATAGTGTCTTTTAAGCCTGAATGCACGAATTACAACATGGCTGGATCGATTTGGGTATATTTACCCAAATTGGTCCAGCCGTCTTCGAGTAATCGGATAACAAACATTAAAAAAAACAGTCAAATAGAGAACTTCCTCCTTTTTGAAGTCGGTCGAAAACTGAAGAGCATGTTTGTTTGTTTTAACGCAATAATCTCAGACTCTACTTGTTTGAATTGAAAAATTCTATTACTGTTGGATAGCCCATTTATCGAGGAAGGCTATAGGCTATATAACATCACGCTACGACTAATAGGAGCGGAGCAGCAATAAAAAATGTTGCAAAAACGGAGACAATCGACGCATACGAAGTTGCGCGGGTCGGCTAGTTAATAATAAAACTATCCATATAAACCGATGCAAAATCTCTTTATTTGATTAATATTCTTACTTAGTTACATCATGAATCCTGTTGCTCAGGGCTTTTTAGAGCATTGTCTATTGTAAAAATGCCAACATACATAAAATACAATTTAATCACCTCATTCATCTACCATTCCGCTACATTCAAAATATATAACACCATCTTCAACTGTCAAATACTAGATAACTCTCAACAAGCAAAGCTCCAAAAAGACAAACATAGCCTCGGATGCAATCGAAAAAAAAATCGCTAGGCACTTACCAAGTACATAATTTTGATTTTTATACCGCACCGTATAAAAATCAAAATTATGTACTTGGTAAGTGCCTAGCGTTTTTTTTTTTTTATTATCTTGACAAGACGCAGGTTTACTATAAAAAGTTTGTTGACTGAATTGTAAGTCATCCTGTGTACGGGTTTTTAAAGTTATTTACAGTAGGTATAGTTAATATTATACGAATGTCACCTTATCAAAACTAATGTTCTAGATTAATTACAAGTTTGCAACTAAGTTGTACAATTTTCTCGGACCATGACATTAAAACTAGATGTATAAATAACGTTTTATATTATCTGGATCTAATCATTTGCATTTTGGGCGTAAATGTTTTGATTTTATAATTATTGGTTTGAATTAATAATGATAATGATCTCCTAACCGATGTCGGTTTTGGCGGCACAAATGTATGGGCAGACACAAGTACACTCTCTATTTCCTCATTGTCATAGTCCGATGGGACGGAAATCCAATACGACCGTAGAGAGATTAGGCGCAGAACCGACGGCTTAACGTGATGCGAAGTATCGAATTTACGGACAAAGAAAATCAAATCCATTAAAATAAATGTAAAGAATGCAATAAAACATACTTTTTATGTTATAAAATGTATGTTTTATTTCCCTACATTCTTTTGAGAAAAGCACTATATGTGCCTAGGCGTAAATGGAAATTGCCTGTCTCGTATTAGTGAAGTCCTCAACTCATAGTCGACCTGCAATTGCCTATTTCACGGCCTTTGCAATTATGTACTTTATTATGTACAGTCGCACAAAAAAATGATCTGTGACCCTACGGTTGCAATTAATTTGTACATAATAATTAGCAAAGTTGATTTTTCCTTGCAATAATATTGTGACAGTCACTAATATCAACCTAAACATTATTTTGGTTACAAAGGAAGCTTTGTCAAAACTGGTAGACCACTTTCTGGGCCGACCGTACCTACTTCTGGTAGTACAAGAGCTTTCGTTTGCCCCTTGTCCGAGGCTGCTGGAAATTTATATAAGTTATATATTAAGTACATTAGCCTATGTAAATAATTATAAGGTTTATATAACGGAGCGACATAGTCTGATCTGAGACTTAGTCTCCTTAAAATAAGAAAAAAAAGAGCTTTCGTTTATTCTAGGGATTTATCCTTATTATGGTAGACATTAATTTCGCAGAGGACATCTTCAATAATCACTCTGAGGGAACTCTGTCGTTGGTACCCATAGAGTTATTATAGCTACAGTGAGACAAACAGCCAGCTAGTTGTCTCTTGATTAAAAAGAGAAAGAAAATCGCTGTAACATACCTCTCTGTTTTTACTTAACATGCGCAATTAGTGCAGAAAATAACAACTTGTTTTGATTGACACCAGCTCCACATAATGGCCACAACGTCGGTCCCAAGGCCACTCGTCCAACGTATATATTTAGAAAATAGCATTTTTGTTTAGCGCCATCGTTGGGACTAGCGTTATTTTAAATCCATAAGTTGAACGAGTGGCGTTGGGACCGACTTTGGGGCCAACATGTGGAGCTAGCGTGACAGGTTGTTTCTTACTGTGACATTTATAACTTACCAGCTACAATTTTTCCCGTTTTTGCAACATTTTTCATTGCTGCTCTGCTTCTATTGGTCATAGCGTGATGTTATATAGCCTATAGCCTTCCTCGATAAATAGGCTACCCAACAGAAAAAGATTTTTTAAATTCGGACCTCCTGTGATCACCGCATTCAAACAAACAAACTCTTCAGCTTTATAATTTTAGTATAGATTATGTCTATGCTTATCGCGCATACGCCAAGGTACTCTCTCTTCCTATACGTAAGACATTTGGACTTACATGCAGTCATGTCTCCCCCAGTATAGCTAAATAACTCTATGGTCGTACCATTGACAAGGCGCTTTGACAAATTAAATAAGAGAAAATGTAACACGTTCAAAGGTGTGCTGATTACATAATAATACTTATTCAAAGCAAGCGTGCTTTAGCATATCAATCATTAGTTGATCCTGTGCGTCGCCCAGTGGTACATTTATAAAGTTTTTAAGTATATATTTGTACCACTGGGCGACGCCTTTGCTTTTTGCAAATCTTACAAAGGCTACCTTAACCGTATAAAATATACGTTGCGTAAGTTACCCCTTGTAACTTACGCAACGTATATTTTAACTCCGAGAGCTATCCACCGTTTAAGAAAATATTTTTGGACACCCTTTTCTAGTTTAGATGAGCAAAGGCTAGCAGTGCGCATGCGCGAAGGTCTATGTCCCAGTTTTAAATAAGAACTATCTTTCTGACCCGTGAGTATTTGTATTGGTTAACGTGATCCTATGTGTTATTCCAGATTATAAATTAAGTACATGCCCAATTTAATCAAAATCAATCCAGTCGTTTTTGCTTGAAGTGCAAACAAATACATAATAAGTTAATGAAAAAAAAAATCCGCCTGTAAAAAGATGGAAACAAAATACCCTTCACATTTAATATCAGTTTGAAGCATTCATTTATTCCGGTTTTAAAATTTATTTATTTTTGGTCTTTAGTTACATATAAAATTAAAAATCAAACAAATTATTACTAACACTTCACTAATAAATAAGAACAATTAAGGTGACAAAGGTACAAAGCACAAAATTCCACGACCAAATTCCACTATTACTCCGAAGAAGTTGACCAGCAAAATATTTTGCACAGTAACCAAAAAGACAAAATTACAATTAGTTTTACCTTTCTAAGCTCAGTAACAACTAATAAGTTTATTTCGAAGCAAAGACATAACATTGGTTACAATATACACCAAGTTTGTATAATATAATAATTACACCATTTATGCAAAATAATAAAAAAGGTTAACGTTATGCATTCGATTTGCTCATAGATAGATATAAATCTGTTTTGTTCAAAATTAACTAAATTCTGTAAAATGAATATTACTCAAGCGCTCCGAAATCAACCATTGCCCAATACGAGATGAGAACGCATCGCAGTGATTTTCAATTTGTGCCGAGATGTGTCTAGACGATGTTTTTCCTTTCATGTCGTGAGCAGATGACAGAGACGTGCGATTACCAGATTGCTTCCTCACGAACCAATGTTATGTTCTAGTAAAATACGTTTACACCCAAAACGGGCACAATGTGCTAAGGAAGACTGTTTATTTGAATGCAAACATAAGTAACATTTAACTCAATAGTAGGATACCATTTATGTCTGTTATATAGTATTATTTAATTTAGGACTGTTTTTTGTTTTAAACTTGTAAGACGAAGTTAGGATGGGATTGAAGAGAACCGTTTTTTTTTCTACAGAGAGATGAACATATCGTGCACCAGATGGTAAGCGTCACGCTGTTAGCCCATAACAGTATCAGTGCCACTCAAATCCTTGTTTGGCAAAGATCTAAATGTCACCGCACCGCGCTCCTCATTTTCGGACATTAGTTTGTTAATTTCATTTGTCCAGCAATTACACTTGCTACAGTGCCCTTCAACAGAAATACAGTGATGCGTTATAACTAACACTATGTTGTATTAACCAAGACGGCCTTGACTTCGCTCAGGGTTACATAATTCCTTATTTATTAATTCACATAGGCCTTCGGAACAAAGTGCGTTTTCTAAGTCTGTGAGCGATATTTAGGTATGTATGCGTTGCTTATGCAAAGTATTTTGTGATTTCTACTATATCAACCCTGCAGGGACCTGACTCAGTGGCGACCAAGCAGATCGAGATAACAGCGAGGTTAAGAAACGTTACCACTGTCGGTCAATATTTGGGTGACCGTTTTCGAACATTTAACAACACCCCTCCGTGCCTCGGAGAGCACGTTAAGCCGTCAGTCCGCGCCTAATTTCTCTCCGGCCGTGTCGGATTTCCATCCCATCGGACTATAAGAGTGAGAGAATACAGAGTGCACTCGTGCATTATAATATCTCATGCGTAGTTGGCAAGTCTCTAATGAGATTGGCCGCTGCAACCGAAATCGGTTAGGAGGCTATTATATCAACCCATATGATGTCCCGCTGGGCAAGAGTCACCCCAGTAGAATCTACTTATTATTATAGATCCTGGCGGTGATTGCCATAATCGCCACGCTTGGCGAGCGGGTTGCCGATCGCAGTAAATATTTAAAATATGCAGAGGACGCTGCTGCCTGTCCTTCAAGTGTTAATAGTAGGGGAGACGAGGAACATTTATGTTCACCCATCTGATAAACAGACAAGATTTATTTTTTTTATAATTTTATTGATTTATAAACAAGACTATTATAGCTTTCCAATCGAAGTGATAGTGGCAATTTATTTTTTCGATTTTAACTCGTCTTCTTCAAAGCGTGGCAATAATATTCCATGAACGGATTTTTGCAGGTAAGCCGATACGATTATTTTTGTTTATATTTGTGTGTTTCTTTTGATACCAATTATTATTAGTTATCATATCGATGTACTCGTAGTTACCTATATCGACCTACCTGTTGTCTGTCTTACTAGGTAGCCATGGACATAAATTAGTTGGCAAACTTACCAAAACATAATGATTTGGTTATCAAAAGAGTAAAAAAGTTTTCGATATGCAAGGCGTGTTTATAAATTAATAAAATTTGGTACAAAATTGGTCTCATCTATACTAATATTATAAAGCGGAAGAGTTTGTTTGTTGGTTTGTTTGTTTAAACGCGCTAATCTCAGGAACTACTGGTCCGATTTGAATTTTTTTTTGTTGGATAGCCCATTTATCGAGGAAGGCTATAGGCTATATAACATCGCGCTACGACTAATAGGAGCGGAGCAGCGACAAGAAATGTTGCAAAAACGGGGAAAATTTACGCATACGAAGTTGCGCCTATGCACTAACCCTCAAATATTTTAGTAACAGCGTTTCAATATATTATATTTTAAAACCGGGCAAGTGCATGTCGGGCCACGTACAATATAGGGTTCCGTAGCCCCCCCCCCCCCATCTGAATAATGTAAAAAGTGGGTTTTCTGTTGTTTTTGTCTCATACTAACAACGTTATATCTACTTTATAATATTTTTCAATGAAACTTTTACGAAAATGTTGTTACTTCTCATTTGATCAGCTGTTACTCGTAAACTTGTAAAGCCTACTTAGCTATGTTTGACTATATATACTACCGTTAGTTTTTTCACATACCCAACATCAACAAGGGCTGACATTATCCTAGAATAAAAGCCCCAAAAATAATAAAATATAAAAAAAAAACCCAACATCAACCATTTAGCTGGCAGAGGGGGGGCACTTGACTCTAACAAAAATTTGCACTTTAAAGCTTAATATTTTACGAGATCCCTAAATCTAAAAACAGTCTCTAAGCAAAGGTGCCGACGGACGGACGGACGGACATGACGAAACTATAAGGGTTCCGTTTTTGCATTTTGGCTACGGAACCCTAAAAATGGATCGAAAAACAAAGCCTAAATTATAATTTTAAACTTTACTAAAGTATTAACTTTTTTAACTAAAGTTTTTTTACTTAACTTTTTTACTAAAGTATTATGAATAAGTTTTTTATTTCTAAATATTTTTTTTAGAAGTGATCATCCTCGAAGGCTGACTGAAGAACAGAACAAATTGCCCAAGGGCAAACAATTGTTTGATAGTTTAATAAATTTATCTTAAGCTGTTTGCTTCAAGTCGAACAAAGGCTTCTTATAAACTACTTAATCGTAATAAATTAGCGATCTACGTAAAGCTGACTATTGTTAAAGCAACCGTTTTGTTTTTGTATAATGTACGGAAGCTTGTATTAATTGTTTTTAATTGTATGTTTTCCATTATACCGTATAATTTAATTATTCAGAGTACATTTCTTTGAACAATGGTAGGTTGTCGGCTTATTACAATAACTATGTTCGAACATACTAAACACAATTTTAATAAGGTACATATATAAAACTAACAATGGTCTGATACGATAGAAGCATCACCAGGATTTTTATTTATTGTGGACCCTTTTCTTTTTTTGATTCTGTGTCCAAAAGGTGCCACAAGAATCTTAAAAACTTTTGACTGCCTAACAGCCATACCAGAAGGCAAAATCATTCTTTTCTAGATTTATTATTTTGGGGTATAAATATAGAATGTGAAACAATAAAAAAATAGTGTAGTAAAAGTTTATACTAGAAACGAAATGAAAATATAATAACTATTATATACGTAATATAATAGTTTTATATTTACTTTGTGAATAAAAAAATAAATTCTAAAAATAAATAAAACCCACATGCACGAAAAAGATAGAACAAGATCCCTACACAATTATATAATTTGATGCAGTCGGACCATTAATGAATCTCGAAAAACTTAGATAAGTGCCCCCTACTGCATGAAATTAAATAATTGTGTAAGGAGATCTTGTTTCCTTTTTTGTTCTGGCGGGTTTTTTTTAATTCTAAAATGATTTTTTAACTATTGCATAGCTTCTATCGCAGGCCTTGAGCGCGGGGACCGAATCCAGAAATTCCGTAACGAAAAAACCTCACGCTTCACTCCGACGGGCACAGCAGTGATACTTTTTAGTTTTGCCATCTATCGATGAATAGCAGAACTTTTAATTACTTTTTTTTAAATTAAAAACCTTTTTTAAATTTAAAAAGAAAAAAAAACTTAAATTTTTTTTTATGCTTTTAAAAAAAAAAAAATTAAGAAAAAAAAAATTAAAAACATTGTTTTTTTTTATAATTCATAATAAAAAAAAAACTTTTTTAATTTTTTTTTTTTTTTAATTGCTCAAGTTGATAAAAATGCTATGCAATAGCTTTACTGCGGCAGTCCCCGAGTGCCACACATTAATTTTTTTTTATTTAATACGTTTGTTGTTTATTTATAAAATACCCGCGAAAAACGTAACCCTTCCTTACAGTCGGGTAAAAAGAAAAGGTTGGTATGGTATTTGCATACTTACTGTGATTTGCAACCATTTACCGTCTTGCTTCGGTACTTTCGCAATTGACAAATCTATTATAGTACTAACCTTTTCAAGATGTGACACCACATTATTAAGACCAATAAACGTAATTAGATACTGGGTCGATTCGAAATTCTATTTCAATTACATTTAACTAGTTCTGGTAAATGTGTTATTTTCGTGCGGAGATATTTAATGTGACAGTTTAATTCCATATTTTATTATGTTATATGTCACGTTGTATTTAATTATGTGGTATACCAACAAAACAGTTTATTCCGTTGATACACCTGTGTTTAATTTGTAGTATCATTTAACAAGATTGACAGTTATAATAATTATACGAACTGTGTCACAAATCACCAGTAGGTTATAGGTAGGTTTATTTAGTAGGATCGGGATCCGTGGAAATATTTGCACTCGTCAAAAAGGGACATAATGGAAACGTTTAGGGAAATCAATAAAAATAAATAAAATGAAACAGTCTGTTTGTAATATCAAAATAACAGTTTTTTATTTAATGTATATGAAATTATATATGGTACTTATCAAAAGAACACTTTTATTGTACTCGTATGTCTGTCTGTTTGTTGCGGCTAATTTCGAAAACAGCTGGATGGACACGACTTTCACTGTCAGACAGCTTAGGATGTAAGGAGTCATTTAGGCTACTTTTTATCAACACGCTAACGTTAATAATAATAATAATAATAATAATAATAACCATTTATTATTTCAGGCTAATAAGGCCCATATCATACAAATACACCTATATAAAATATCTTAGTTAACCTAATAAACTAATACATAATTTAGGTATATAATATTTAAAATTAAATTAATGTTGATAGCGAGAGAGCAGCACTGCACCTTCACGCAGACGAAGTCGCGGTTACACCTGGTAAAGAATAAATGGAATTACCATTTGGCATAGAATTTGGTAAAGCAACTAATTAAATAATGTTGTAATTTTTATTTTACGAAACCCTCATTAAAACCTCATCATGCCCCAATGTAAGGGCAGTACGGGGTACCCAATTCGGGGCAGCATGGTTTTTGTGTCAAGAAAAGCAGCTAGTGTGAATTTTTTTTGTTTATTTTCGTCGTCAACACAAGGCTGCATGAGCTCAACGTCCACATAGTTGGCAGGCCTTATACTCTAAAGACTTCAAACAAGTGTGGTTAACGTCAATACAATATCTACTGGCTTACGATATCCTCGTTTAAATTTTCTACATTAGGAGCTTTTTGTGTCTTTCTCTTTCTTCTTTCTTTTTCAATGCCTTCATTTTTAATACCTATTAAAAAAACTATTATTAATTGGACAGATCTGACTTTTTGCTGAATATTAACATAGGTAGTAGGTGGCTTAATGGGGACAGCAGTTTCGGATCGTTCATTTTTATACATTTTATTGCTCATCCGCAGTTTGCATAGGTATACACAAATCACACACAATTTATTTAGGTTTGCTCTGACATCAAATCTGTCAAACTAAATTAACACCCCTCGCGAACGGGTAAATTTATTTATTATTCGAACCCGTAACGTATAGGAAAGCATTTTTATTCAATTTTGCAGGATTAAATAATGTTTCTGGCTGCATAATATTGTTTACAGCATAGTAGATACTACTTTTGGTATCTTGCCATTGCCCGGCGACATCGGAGACCTTCTCCAAGTCTCCAACCCACCAGTTGGTAATTTTTAACAGCTTACAAAAATATACGAAATATGATTTAAAGATGTGAAATTTAATCTTGTTTCCATCTTTCTTTAAGAGTGCTTTTTTAAGCGGGTTTATATGTATTTAATTATTAGTTTTAGTAACTATGCTAGGTACATATCTTGTACCTACTTATTTACGATAATTACACTTTTGTATATTTAAAAATATATATTAATTAAAATAAGTCGGACATATAAAGCATCAATATCGTTAATCGTATCATCATTCTTAAAGATAAGTTTAGAAACAAGGAAATCGAATCAGGAAGCTAAACTTCTTCACTCGTTACTTTTTATTATAAGTATATAGAATTTGAATTCATTATGAATATATTTTATTACGCCGGATGCCTCATCGAGGCCAATGCGTCAAATAAACAGAGCTATTACACAGTGCTAAGAATTGGTTATTTATTCATCAGGATAGATAAGGTATAAGGTCTATCTGTCAAGAACTCTTTCTGTTAGCTCGTCTATCAAACTCTCAATATGTTCAGGTTTAATAAACAAAGTTCTAGTTTAAACATACCGCAGTGAATTAATTCTATTTTTTCTGCACTTATTTTATATCTACATATACCTAGTATTATATATAGAGTGATACAGTCAAGGCATCATATCTAGATCAACTGATGGGTAGATAAGTAATTAAATAAACAACACCACTGAAACTTATAGTTTATAAATAACTCTTTCTGTTAGTTCGTCTGTCAAACTCTTAAAATACTCAGGTTTTATTAATATAGTTCTAGTTTAAACAGACCGCAGTTAAATAATTCTATTTCTTATGAACTTATTATATACTTCCATATTTATATATAAAAGCTGACAAGAGTGATACAGTCAAGGCATCATATCTAGGTCGACTGATGGGTTAATGAGTAATTTGTTGTTTAAGTACACAAATACTTACCTAAACAACAAATTAGTAGACACCGACTCCAATGGGTAATTAAAACATAGAAATATGTTATAAAGATGTAAAAAACAACCGCTTGCAGTAAGTCTCTAGCTATTTGGACTACAAAAGGTTTAGATTCATAGTTACATACAGGACAGTTACTGGGCAAATTACACTTACAAACTAATGTCTCAGATGAGAAGCGCAGTGGGGTAATAGTCAAATCTTTGCCAAACACGGATCTGGGTGTCCTATGTACCATGTGCGTGCAAGACGAGCAAGATATCATTTTAATTACATTCGATGTTCAATACACTACCTACCTATTGATAAACAAGCGAATCCAATAGACGGGTAATTTTGTTTTTATAATAACCAAACTAATGTCGGCCTTAGATCAGTGATAATTAGCTCTTTTCATAGCGATCGTAAAACAAGATTAATTATTCGTGTTTTAGTGTTCGCATTTAGATTTAATGTTGAAGTAATTTGTGAATAGGTGCATAAAATCTGTTTCAAATATTATTATACAGTTTTACCATGAAAAGTAAATGTATTTACGGACACTGATATACAGGGTGTAACTGAAAGGTGTGGTCATATTCAAGGGTTGGTATGTGCCCATTATACTGAGTGCACATACCTAATTTTATCAAAATCGGAGTACCCTAAAAAAATATTTATTATTTTTTCATTTGTTGATTTATGAATGAAAAAGTTATTAATTAAAAAAAGTATGACTTAAAAAGTTCTATGCCATAACAATCCAATCGAATTTTGTACCAAGGGAGGTATAATTCTCATGCCATACGCCTTTCACTACTGTATTTTGACAAAAAGAATATGCTATAACTATGTATTAATAATGCAACCAGCTACGGCACCATGGTAGTTGCAATACTGATAACATACCCTATCCACTGCTGAAATTTGACCACACCTTTCTGTTACACCCTGTATACACTGACATAAATAAGATTCACTCTCACTACATATTACGTATATCTAATATTATTCATTCATCATACAATATAAGAATCTTTTTTTTTTAAAGACGACTCCAGCAGTGGCGTCCAAGCCCTGAGTCGCGGGGGCTTTATAAACATACAAGTCACAGACACAAAGTAAACCCAGACTCGGAACAACAGTTTGTGGATCACACAAAGTGGTGTCCCGTGTGGGAATCGAACACGGGACGCCACAGAGGCAGTCTAACCTAATATTCTAAAGTTTAATAGCTTGTTTGTTTGTTTGTTTGAACGTGATAATCTCAGGACCTACTGATCCGAATTGAAAAAAACTATAGGTTATACAATATTACGCTACGACCAATAGGAGCGGAGCAGCAATGAAAAATGTTGCAAAAACGGGGAAAATTAAAAATTGAAAGTTGCGCGGGTCACCTAGTATTGTTTAAAGAACATATATCTAGCTTGACATGAACAAAACCAATTAGCATGTTTGTGTAAATAATGCATAAACAACTTTCATGCATACTGCCATTAAAGAAACTAAGTTCGAATTAACGCTTTTCGATTTAATAGCCCTCTCACGCAGACGAAGTTGCGCGGGTCAGCTAGTATAAAATATACATGCGTGTATATAAACACCCGTATCAGTATAAAGAAACTACTACAGGACATTAGTATTGTGCTATAATTGGATAAGGTCAACCAACTTCAACTTCTAAAATCAACAAAAAATATCAATCTATGGTTACAAAACATTAACTAGTCTATACAAAAACTTGACATAGGAATAAAAACATGCCATTAAAATTTAAGTACGAAAAACCTATCTTACCTAAGAGCGCTTGCAAAAAATACCTACAAAGTAATACCGAGTTTATACTATCTATGATGAGAATACGATTGGGGAAAATTAACATCGCTTCATGTAGACCATGTCCGAAAAAGACTATTTTATGTAGATAGAGTCATGAAGCTTACAATGTTCCTTAATCTTGAGAAAACTTAAACACGGTCATATGATCAGGCAACACCTGTACTGGCCAGTAGATAACTGACAAATGTATTTCTATATACCTACTAGGGACGTCTAGTGGTCAAAATTAGACCATAGTTCTGAATTAGTCCATCTGTCAAATCAATTTTATTGCCGTACCTAGTCATATTCAGTATTTAATTAATTTATGTGGGATTGTTAGTCCCATATTACGATAGCAATCATGTTATCCCCTGGGAGTGGATTCACGTCGTTAGTATTATGGGTCGGATTCGAACCCGCGACCAGGCATCCGACTGGCAATCTCATGATTGCAAGTCGGATGCCTTAGCCATTAGGCTACCGCCGCTCGCTTCAAAATATAATAAGTGTTATTTAAAAATGATTTATCTTTAAGTCCTTTTTTTTTATAAACTTTGACTATGCCAGATCTCACGCTTCACCGTGGGCGCATTTCTAAAAAACCCAGGCAAGTACATGTCGTGCCACGGACAATGTAGGGTTCCGTAGTCCCTCATCCAACTATTGCGCCATAAGAATTGGGTTTTCTGTTATAGAAAACGCCATAAGAATGTTGTTTTTGTTTCATACTACAACGTTATATAAGTATTTTTCTATGGAATCTGTACCAAAATTTTGTTAGTTCCCACTTGGCTACGCCTACTTAGCTGTGATAGTTTTTTTTTTAAATTTTACTATTTAAACGACTACCATGATTTTTTTCACATACCCAACATCAACCATTTAGCTGGCGGTATACACATACACACACTTGACTCTAACAAAAATATGCACTTTATAGCTTAGATTTCACAAACGAATTCATAATCGAAAAACTGTCCTTACAACCCCTAAGTGTTTAAAAGTTTAAAAGAACTATCTAATGATACCCCACACGATGGGGTAGGTGGGAAAAAAAATCACACCCCTATATATAGGGGAGGTACTAAGTACTAATTTTATTCTTTCACTTTGTAGGCATAAGTAAAATAGGTATCCATGCAAAATTACAGCATTTTAGCACTAACAGTCTCTGAGCTAAGCTGCGGACGGACGCACATGGCGAAACTGTAAGGGTTCCGTTTTGCCATCTTAGCTTCATAACCCTACCATAACCTAATTAATATGAAGGTTTCGCTTCACGCATTAAAATAGGTGAAGATATATAGTCATACTAAAAATATTTTTTACCCCGATATAGAAAAAAACATCATTCACATCTTATAAAGATTTATTGTTTTTAAACTTTCGCGATGTTTATACATATTAGATATATTTCGGGACTTAATCGTGTGAATTATTTGAAGGTACGAACCTTTTATTTACCTGACGTTTCGATCGAATTGCACCGATCGTGGTCACGGGTCGACCCGTGCAGGTATTAAGATTAAGTCCCGAAATATAAATCTAATTATAAAGATTTGTCTTGGTTGATACCTTAGCACTGTGTCACAGGATACCAAGCACCATTGTCTGCAGTGATTATGTGTTGTGCAACTATCATGTCAACTGGGGTATTCCCAATACGTATGGACTCGTATAAGAGTATTTATTACAGGCTAATAGGACAGAACAATCGATTCGCGTTTCTTGTGGGGTTATTGTGCGATGGTATATTTTACAGGTTTACGTAATTGAATAATCTTTTGATGGTGCAATGAGACAAATCTACCTAGAATTTTAGGTCAAGATGTGTGTGTGTCTTAACGAAGTCGTAATATCAAATACTGATTAAATTCGCTTTTTTGAAGTGAAAACTTCTTTAGCGGCGTTGTACACTTTATTTGGTAGATATGGGTAAAAAATGTTAAACTCGCGTTAGGATCACGTGACCCTGATCGAAAATTCGTAAGACGGAGGGAGAGCAATGAAAAACTGTTAAAATATCATTTGAATACGAAGGTAAATTTTCTCAGGTGGGAAATCGCGCGGTCCAGAAACCAGAAGACCCCAGTTCGAGTCCGAGTAACGATTATATTTTTTCCCTTTTTATTTTGGATTTTTTATGTGATTTATTGTTTCATATTTTTTATTATTATGTCAGTAAGATCGAAAAATGTTATTCAAATTTTATCAGTATAAAAAAAATATAATTAACAAAAATATTCCCTAACCATTCCAAAACATTCAAAAATGCACAATGTTAATGTTCAAGTTTTCATTTCTGCGCGTGCTCCCGGAGTACAACCCGTTTTTTTTTTTGTAATGACAGGTGTGGTACCGTATTAAGAATAGTACCCCACATCTCTTCCAGTGGTTGTTGTCAAAAAGACTTAAGGATTTCCCACCAGTATTTTAAAGCCTTTCTGCGATCGCCAACCCGCTCACCAAACGTGGCGATTATGGCAATTACCCCCAGGATCTATAATAAGTAGGTTCTACTAGGGAGACACGTGCCCAGCAATGGGACATCATATGGCCATGGGTGATATGTAGGTAAATTACCTACAGTTGATAACTACAATAAACTACAAAATTTTGTTTATTATATGTATATTATACTTTCTACGTATCATGAAAACAAATGATGAATAAGTGTTGTTAAAAACTAACATCGGGTCTAAATTGTACAATGTCACATTTTGTGAAATTCATTTGTTTTTGTCATTGCAATTTTTTGGCTGATGCGACATTTTTTCCCTGTAGGTATATCTACTACATCGGATATCACGTTTACGAGTGCTATTACACATTTTAACATTTAAAAAAACTGACCTATGCAGAAACTACGAATCTGGCCTTCGTTAAAGGGTAATTTACTAATTCCGTAGTGTCCTTTTACTACTACTTTTTTGTCATCAACATAGTCAACAATGATCAGTAATTTTCCACAGTAAACTGTAATCTTTGTAGGTACAGTAACCTAATTCCGCCATTAAAGTAGACAAGCCTTTCCTTAATAAGCATGTAAGTAGGTGAAGGGAGAAAGGAAAATGTGTGAGTAAAACCAGGAAGTAATTGTAAGACTATGTTTGCTTTCATTTCCAGGTCAATGAGATAATAGTATCATGCAAGAAGAAGCGTGTGATTTCACGGTTATAAAAAAAATAAAAAAAACCGGCATACATACTAACTTTTTGTAATTTTAAAGCATCTTTAGGCTTAGCGTACCATTGGTCAGTTTCCTTACTCTTCAATTTCACTAATTCACCAGTTTACTCATTAGACACTTTCTGCATTCGTCAATTATGCAATTTTTTTTGACATAATTGTAAATGTTTGGTGGATCCTCCATACATTTAAAATAACATATCTATGTAATACCTAATGCTTGAATAATAGGGTAGTTGACTACAATAAAAGTAAATTATTTTATACCAATCAGGTAAAAGTAGATCTTAAAATGCTCCGAAAATAAGTGTGTTTTACAATTTAATTTTTTTTTAATTTAAAAGCATGAAAACGAATACTAAACGTAATGATTTGACGATAGGATCTAAAGAGATTGTCGTTTTGTCATTTCTTAAAAAGAGACTGATTTGACTTGACAGTCAAAATCCCCATAAGATTTAATTTATCTTATCACATTTAATGTGATAAGATAAATTAAATCTTAGAAAATGTATTTCATTTATTATTGTATTTGCACAAGTTAATTTTTAGATAAAACTTTTCTAAAAATATGATATCAAATGACACGACGATATTTTTATTTTAATATATGGCTTTAAAATGGTCTACCGTGAAATTGCGCTTTTGGGGATACAACAATTTACGTAGCCGATAAGTATCTTGTCAATGTACTTTTTATTTTTTAAATATCATGGGACAACTTACACATGGCCATCTGATTCCAAACTAGGTGGAGCCAGTCAAGTGATAATATACATCCAGATACAAAATTAACAATCACGCTTATTATACAAAGATTTATCTAGGCGGGAGTCGATTCCCCAACCTCTAGCTTAACAGTTAGGGTCACTAACCACTAGACCAACAGGCTAGTCCATTACTACTTCAGTGTTTGATTGGACGCCGTGTTTAATTTTAGAACTATGTAAGAAGTTTCAAACATCAAACACATATAACAGAATATGTTACGAATCAATACGTGACTTACTACAAGTAGCTACAAAAATCATCGATTGCAAAGGAAAAGGGTCATCAATTTCGCAACTAAACAGATGCATCCAAGGTAGTATTGCACCATTCCAGTTAGGGCGGCACCACCATAAGTAGGTACAGTAAGTCGGCTCACAGGTCAATAATAAGTCCACTCAAACTTAGGCGCTCTCGTATGGACGATTTCAATGTGCTCAGACTCAGTGTGCATTCGACCGAGTTCAGCTGAAATCTCCGTACCTAAGCCTCTATGTGTGCGTGAGCTTATTTCCGCTCTTTGTAGGGAGCCGGCTTTCTGTAGTACGTATTCTGTGGCGGCACTTACTGACTATTCGGATGCGCCCGCGCCGTGTTGAAACCTATGTGCAAATGTAAAATCGTGACTTATTACTCAAATACAGTTCCGATGATTCCGATGAAAATAGCACGTATAATTATTACTGCGTGAATTGAAATTATTATTAAACGTTCATGCGTATATTGTATCGTGCTCATAATCCTTTAAAACTAATTTACTTGATTTGGCAGCTAACAGCATCCTTTGGAACATTTATAACCAATGTTTTTTATGTTAGTTTTGTAAATTAGTACTTTTTTCTATCTTTTTTAGGGTTCCGTTAAATGGCAAAACGGAACCGTTTTAGTTTCGCCATGTCCGTCCATCTGACCGTTCGCAGCTTAGCTTAGAGACTGTTTGTACTAGAAGGCTGTAATTTTGCATGGATAAACACGCCGACCAAGTGATAAATAAAATCTTGAAAAACATTTTTTTTAATGTTATCTCCCCTATATGTAAATTGAGGATCTGGTTTTTTTTTCTCAACTGCCCCATCGTGTGGAATATCATTAGATAGGTCTTTTAAAAGCGTTTGGGGGTGGGTCTGAAGACCATTTTTAGATTTAGGAATCCGTTTGTGAAATATTGAGCTTTATAATGCAAATTTTTGTTAGAGTCAAGTGTTGGGTGTGTGAAAAAAGTTCACGGTGGTGGTTTATATAGTAAAATTAAAAGAAAAACTAGCACAGCTAAGTAGGCTTTACAAGTAAACGAAAATAAAATATGATTTAAAAAAAATCGTACAAATTCCATGGACATTTATTATAGAAAAACAAAAACAACAGAAAACCCACTTCTTAAGCCGCGTTAATCGAATGGAGGGGGGGGGGGGTGACTACAGAATCCTATATTGTGCGTGGCCCGACATGTACTTGCCTGGTTTTTTATAGAGATACTGGGCAAAACGAACCAGCGGCTTACCTGCCATAGGCATTCGCTACACCAGAGGCAAAGCAGATGCGTTGCCGGTCTTTATGGAAAAAGTTAAATTAGGGATTACAAAATTGTAAAGTATAATAATAAAAATGATTTATTCACTTAGGAAGCAAAATACTACACTTGTGAAAAGTCGATTCTACATTTACTTGTAATGCCTGTTCGCAAACAATAGGTAAACCCCGAGAAAAGAACACGCAATAAAAACTCGTGGCCACTCTTTTCAAATTGTTTACAATGTTTCTCTGTTTATAAACTGTATATGCATGTAAGGTGCTGCCACCATTATATTATACACCATATTAGAGGACTAATGCAAAAAAAAGAAGTCAATAATATTAGAAGAGTACATGAGATTGGGTACATCAGCCTCAATGGGCACAAAGTAATAGGAGCATCCACTTACGATGTAAAAACTTGATGTGTTTAAATATTGGCCAATTTACTGCTACTTAATGAATAAGTATACATGTTTTTCAAAAGAAAGAAAAGAAAAAAAAAGAAAAGTAAAGTAAAGTAGCTCGTTATGTTTGTAACTACACTGAAAGTATTAAAAATCTAGGTCAACTAATTAAATGTTTTTTTTATAGGGAAGCAATAATGCACTTACCTACAATAAAATCATGCGTAAGCATGATGATATTGTAGGTCTCGTAAAGAATAAACGTAGACCTTTTGTTAATGAAGTAAACAAAGTCGTATATATGTGACCTATATAGGTATAAACTTCAATTATCCAATATAATTAGTTTACTTTATTTCAGTCACGATATAAGGATTAATAAAAAACGAATAGGTAAGGGATTGAATATAATTATGCAAGCAAAACAGCAATGGAGGAAAAAACAAAATTGACATTTAATATTTTAAAGGGTATATGGTACAAGCTAAGGAATGCTTATAAGAAAAAAAGCAACAATAGGTAGCCAATTTGTACTTGAGAGTAGCTCCGTTATTATCTTCGTTTTATTTTGTGTCCACTTGTACTGGCGTCATAAATGTACTAAGAACTGCGTTCTAGGATCCGTACTTAAAGGTCCATAAAGGAAAATGGAAAGGTTCTGCGCTGAATGAATAATAATATTTCCAATTGATTCATTTTTAATAAGACATTGTAAAGAACTCCATTGGTTATTCTTTGATACGGGCAGCTCACTTTATCATTTAACACTAGCTGCCCGCACTGCCTTCGTATGGATGTAGTGATGAAGAAAATGAGATCAAATCTTTTCCTTTTCTCTACCGATTTTCCAAATATTTTCATTATGAACCTCGTCCTGGTTAAAGAACAATAAATAATTAACGAAATATAATAACAATATGACTGCCTCTGTAGCGCGGTAGGAGTGTGTCCAACTGCGACGCAAGAGGTCGTGGGTTCGATCCCCACACGGGACATCCCTTTGTGTGATCCACAAATAGTTGTCCCGAGACAGGGTGTACTTTTATATTACAATAAGGATCTACCTCTACTTTCTAACGCAGTACACATTTGGCTGGTGTTGTGCGTCCCCCGAAATTACGACACTCCTCTCCCGAAAAATGATCCTGGGTACGTCCATGTGATGCCATTACGTACATTCAAAGTCATAGTACTTTATTCACTTAGGTTACTAAATGCAACGCTTATGAACATCAGACAAAATTTGGAATAGAATGATTCTACATTTAAGTCAAGTTCGCAAGCATAAAGCCGTGAGAAAAGAACTTGGCAATAAAAACTCATGGTCACTTTTTTTAAATGACATTTTTACAATATATTTGTGTATATACAGTGATGGCATAATTGTGCTGCAACCATTACACCATGAAACTTACGCAAGCAATAACCATAGTACGTAACGTTAAAGTTTTAAATGAATTAGCCTCACTAATTTGTGGATGGGAGCATCAACTTACATTCGGGAATCGACTCTTATTATTATTGATAGAATTGTATGTATCATAAAAATATTATAGTGTTACTCGCTCTTGACTGGGTTTCATAGAAGGAAGTAAAAAACATAAATGTGTTAATAGGCTCTATAAAAACTCATAGCCTGGCTAATTAGATAAAGAACGTTTATGTAGGTAGCCTTCTTCAAGCATGACTGTGTAGGTAGCTAAATTGGTATATTAAGTAAGTACTACGAGCTATGAGTGCCAATGTTTGTTTTTGTACCCAATGTATACGTCATCAGTATTCGTATATAATTTCATTTTGCATGTTGTAAATCTCGTTAAGCTCTCTCGAAATAGAGACAACAAGCCGACGTTTTCGCATAATATCAAGTAGATCAATTTCACAGAGTTGTATTAGATCATACACCGATTAACTATTACCAACATTGCAACATGTACGTATAGTTGTTTGTTCCACGCGCGAATGTGCACTGATCTCTGAACCACTAACGAGAGGTATTTTCTCAGCAGATTAAGAGTAGGGGTCATCCATTAATCATGTGAGACTTGAAAAGGGAGGGAGTTCAGAAAAAAATACGAAATGGGTAGTAATATGTATTTTTCCGTCGTGCTAGCGACTCACACTTGACCAGTGTTTGACAAATTGCACTCCTCCCCGTCGCGTCGTTCGAGACTTACACATAATGTTTGTTAGTTTAAAACCTCAACACGTATCACCAAGAGGAGGGAAGGGGGTCAAAAACTGGCTAAAAAGACAACACGTGATTAATGAACGACTCCTTACTAAACTATACCTATTACAATAATGACGAACAATTCTCGTATTAAAAAACTCTTTCTCCAATTATTCTAAAACGCTCGCCTTACACGTTTCCGCTTCAACACAAAAGTTTAGATTGATTTCGTAATATCCGTAGAATTTTATATGAACATTTTCGTTCGAAAGTGTGTTCATTAGTTTTGCAAACGATGTCTGAGGTAGCAATCTGTAGTATCTCTACGATATTCGATTGTTACAATCAGAGTTTTATCGCACCTAACATCTGGAATTTGACGTCCTATAACTTGAATAATAATGATAGACCACTGCCTTTTGTACCTACACTTTGGAACACGCTCGTAATAGATATAAATGGATATTTCGTCTTATTAAGTGTCATAAGGTGTTGTAAAGTGGGATACCAATTCTGAATTTGTTACTAGGAACAAAACCTTAAATTATATGTTTGTAAAAGAGGTTGAGCACTTAATTAAGGCGGCTTGCCTACTTCAAAACTGTCATGTATAGAACTGAGGCCTTCATTTAACATTTCAGCATTTAACAAGATACCAGCTAGTATTATGAGTCTATCAGTGATTAAGTTCAAAAATGTAGTCAAAAATCATCTTATACGTAGACCTCTACATAAAAGATGATTTTTGATATTATACAGTGGATGAATATTTAAATGATAAAGAAAAATGGATCAAGTTGCTTGCTTCTTGTTACTTCATTATGCTTGGGTGAATTTTGTTGTCACTTTGTTTTAATTGTCACATTGATTAAGAGCATGATTAGACTTTTGTAAGTAAAGATTCTGTGTGACTAATAAAGGCTATTCTTTTCTTCCTTTTGATATCAGAATTAATATTTTATATTTAATCATTCATCATTTAAGCACATTATATAGTTTTTACCTTTGTTGTAAGTAGATGCTCCTACTAAGTTGTACCTACTAAGACTGATTTTAGTGTATGTCATGTTTTAACTTTTTAATAATATAATTTGCATCAGTCCTTTAACATGTTGTATGTTGTATTATTAGTCGCAGCACCTTACCCCCATATCAAGCTCAAACATTCAAACATTGTAAAATTGGCAATTTGAAAAGAGCGGCCGCGAGTTTTTATTGCCAGGTTCTTTTCTCTGGCTTTACCTATTATTTGCGAACTTAGCATTACATGTACATGTAGAAACCCGAAGTATCACAAGTATTGTTTTGCATCCTAAGTGAATAAAGAATTTTGATTTATTGGGTTTTTATTTTCAATAATATTAAGCTTTATTTCTCTTTTTACGTACCGCATTACATGTTATGTAAATAAATAACAAGATACGTACTTGACGCACAAGCAATGGCAACTAAGTAATATGTTAACGATTTAAAATTGCTATGAAAATTCGCTTGTAATAAAGTTAATGAAGGTACTACAAAATAGTACAATTAATATGTATTGAAGAACCGACAACCGTTGGGGTAAACGAGTTCTTGAGTGGAGACCGCGGCTTGGCAAACGTAGTGTAGGACGCCCTCAAGCCAGGTGGAGTGATGATATACGCAAAACGGCTGGCAGGAGCTGGATGCGAGAAGCCGAAGATAGAACAAAGTGGCGTGCAATTGGAGAGGCCTATGTCCAGCAGTGGACTGCGATAGGCTGATGATGAATATGTATTGAAGAAAAAAATGTTAAAAACATATCATTATAATTGCAATATACGATATGGGAGCAATTTATTGTTCTATTAAATTTAAACAGAAGCTTGTCGTGAACTAAATAAGACGCATACGCGTATAATGCCAAAGTGAATTCAGAATAATTTCTTCTTTTAAATAAGTTCGAAGTCAAATAGAGATTATGTCATGAAATGTGTTTCGTTTCTGACAGATGTTTTTTTAATAGAAATATTTTAACAAAATTATTAATCAAACATGAAGGTAATTTAAAATACTTCTATTAATCACCATTATTTATATGTATTATTGTTAAATATCTTATTGTGATTTCTTTCCATATTTATCCAGGAAAAATAAAACGTATGAATAACATTATTGAATCTTTCGGAAATTGCCGAGCATTAAACTGACTTTCAAATACATGAATAATATCGGCGGCTTTGAGAATAATCGTGTTTTTATTAAAAATCCCGAATTATTTAATGCGGCTATTGTACAAACGTTTTGTGGACATTATAGAGCATATCTGCTCAAGGTCTTTTAAACCCATACCAACTTCAAAATTGCCACGTTGAACGTTAAAATAGGAAAATTATTGAGAGTCTTACATATCAATTTATTTTGAAGTGTTTTGATATTTAGATACAATATTCAGGTAACATGATAACCTGGGGTTTGTAAAATTTAAAAGTTGCCTGACTACAGACACCACTTAACATTGACATGTTGTCAAACTATGTTTGCTTGAACCGATTGCTTGACCCGAATCAAGGATCAGTAACGCCATTACTGTTTCTTGATTCTGTTTAAGCAAAATTGAACTTTAAGGTGACAAACATTTTCATTCCGCGACTGTACATAAATGAATTTTGCTCTAGCTGATTTATACTAATATTATAAAGCTGAAGAGTTTGTTTGTTTGTTTGAACGCAATAATCTCAGAAAGTACTAGTTCGAATTGAAAAAATATTTTACTGTTGGTTGGCCAATTTATCGAGGAGGGCTATAGGCTACATAACATCCCACTACTATCAATAGGAGCAGTTTTCGTAATTCATGAAAAAAATATCTGAATTAACGTATGTTGTTGGGCCATCTTACATCTTTAAAAAAAAAAATGAAAATATTTGGTGTACTTAGTAGATAACCAATAACCATATTACGAATAAAGTAATAGTTTCAAATATTTTATAAAAAGTAGAATATATTAAATTCTACAGTATCAATATGATGAAACAATTTATAAAGAAAACTACCATAATTTGTTCAATAGAATACTATGAATTCTAATTTCTTAAGCAAGCGAGTAAAAATTTGGCAACCTTCTTAAAATCGTTACAATAAAACACTATAGTGACACAATGAATTCGTATTCGATCCATATCCGAGATAACGCGTGTTCGGACTTAATAAAGACGTTTGTAATCAGTCTGTCGCACACTTTTGTCCAAAACATTCTTTATTCCATAAAAGAGCTGTTTTAACGTCTATTTTGGGGTTGGCCTGCATTGTTGTGAAGTGTGAAGTAACTACATTTCGTCATTTAACCTTTAAGATATGTTCTTAAATGAGAGCATTTCAGTGAACAGTGGCTTTTTTTTTAAACATGAAGAGCGATAAGCATATTTGTTATCAGCGGTTCCATTTTTATGAAGCCATGAAACTACTGTTTACAGCAGTTTTACGGCCGTTTTATTAAAGCCTACGATACGTGTTCGATGTAGATGTAGTTCTAGTTGTTATGCTCCTACTTTGACTGGCCTGTTGGTCTAGTGGTTAGTGACTCTGACTGCTAAGCCGGAGATCGTGGGTTCGATCCCCTCCTAGGATAATACATTGTGTGATGAGCACGTTAATATTAGTATAGATTATTCTATTATATTAGTATAGTATATTAATCATATACTGACATACCTAAAAATAAATGCCAGCTTCGGCACGCTAATATCACTTTCAAAAGTAATTTAACTATATTTTCCTTCTTACATATGACACTTATGTAGAGCTATGTGCCTAATCGTAACTATACCAATAAAAATATATATTTAAGAAGAAAAAAGAACATAACCAACGTGGTCTTTAATCACGTTCTTCTTTCTCGTTTTTGCGGCAAGCCCGCGCGAACTGTCAAAACCTTGTCATAATGTTAAATAGAGAGAGCTTAGAAATGCATCAACGCGCATGCACGGCGGACATCTTCGAGTGCACCGCGCATGCGCCAGATCGCGTGTAACAGAAAAGTGTGATCATATTCAAGGTTTAATATGATAGGCACATATTAAACCTTGAATATGATCACACTTTTAACACACACACGATAATAAGTGCACATACCTAATTTTATTAAAATCGTAGTGATAAACAATTGTATAAATATTTTTTTCCTATAGTGACTGATTTAATTGACTCATAATTTTTTTTTTTTAAAAAGACAACTCCCGCATTATGGTACAAGCCCTGTGTCGCGGGGGACTTTACAAACATACAAATCACGGACACAAAGTACACACTCGGACAGTACAGACTCGGAACAACAATTTGTGGATTACACAAAGTGGTGTCTCGTGTGGGAATCGAACCCACGACCTCTTGCGTAGCAGTCGGACACACTCCCACTGCGCCACAGAGGCAGTCAATAATTATTGTTAATTGTTGCATTTTTTTGTACTGTTATCTTAGAAATGCAAACGGCAAGTTATTTTATATATATATATATATATATATATATATATATATATATATATATATATATATACTAGTTTCTCCCCGCGGCTTCCTGCGCCTTATATTTGTAGCCTATGTGCTATTCTGAAAAACAACGTAACTGCAAAGTTTCCTTGAAATGCGTTCAGTATTTTTTGCGTGAAACAGCAACAAACATCCAAACATTCATCAAACCTCACAATTTTTCGGATCTCAAACTAAAAAACATACATACAAATAAAACGTGTATAAAAATAACTTGCCTTGCATATAGCAATGTGGGATTGAGTCCCACAGTACTAGCAATCTTGTTAACCCCTCCAGCTAAGCTCAAAGGCTCGTGTTAGGAGTGGGTTCACATCGGTAGTATAATGGGTAGGATTCGACACAGTGACCTCACGATTGCGAGACAAATGCCTTAGCGATTAGGCTACCACCGCTTCAAATAAATAAATCACCAACCAACCACCAACTTCAGCAATTAATATTAGTAAAGCTACATATTACACTGATGATAATTTATTTTAATTATAAAATGATATATTATATCATTTTAAAATTCCATCAACATTATAATTGGTCCACTAACATTTTTAAAACTGCCACACCTTACTCATACACTAAAGGGCAATAACAATTTAAATAATAATGACATCTGTAACTCCTATCTATTGATCTACACTTTGACAATAAGTGACAAGTGGGCGGTGTGTCATTGTCATTGCAATACCGAGTAAAGTGGTAAGCATTAAATGGGAGGCTCAGATTTGATAGTCATTACTGACTGTTAAACATATTACCATACAATGAGCCTCTGTGTTGCTGAAGGTTGAACGCCAGGAGATGGTATCCGGATGAAGTTTATGATTAGGTATTTGACAGTAGACTGTTGCTGCTTAATTTTCAGCATTGTGCTGCCTCTCCAGTATTACTACTGGAGTCAGCGCTGGTTTTCAGTGAGATCCACTAATATATTTTAAATAAACATTAGAACAATTTATTTGACAGCCCTATTCATTATTTTTTATTTTGGTGTAGGTAACACCCGATATATGTGAAATGATACCAAAACTTTAAGGCCATCCTCACCTCTCAGATCCATTTTGAAGACCATGAATATATAAAGTTTATTTTAAATATTTATAACGACAATCAATTGCTCTTGAACTTTTCTTTGAATGACAACACTTTTGAGTTTTAATAGCATACGATACTCCTCCATTTTGATAGGCTGTAAGTATTTGATAGTTTTGTTCGTTGCGTTTTTGAATTATTATCTCTATTTATTAAATTAGTATGGGCGTAGCTACACCCCGCTCATTATTCACTGTTTTTTTTCGTTTTCGCCGCAAGCCCGCGCGAACTGGCGCATGCGCGGTGCGCTCAAAGATGTCCGCGCGCATGCGCGATGTATTTCTAGGCACAGTTCTTTATATACCACTAGCTGACCCTATCAACTTCGTCTGTGTAAATTTTCCCTTTTTTCTTTTTCTTTCTTTTTTTTTTACAACATTTTTCATTGCTGCTCCGCTCCTATTGGTCGTAGCGTGATATTATAACCTATAGCCTTCCTAGATAAATGGGCTATCCAACAATAAAATATTTTTTCAGTGCAGCCCAGTAGTTCCTGAGATTATCGCATTCAAACAAACAAACAAACTATTGTATTATTAACTACTATATATTATATTATATTAACTACTATATATATATATGGATAAGCACAAAAAAATTCATCAAAATCGGTCAAGCCGTTTCGGAGGAGTATGGCAACGAAAACTGTGACACGAGAATTTTATATATTAGATTAAGATTTTGACAGTTAAAAGTGTGGGTTTGACGCGAAAACGAAAAAAAAAAGTGAATATGGACCCAGTGCCAGTCGTCACACACTGAAGAGTCAATGTAATTGCTAAATAAATAATGAATTATTTTAGTTTTGTTTTTAGTTATAATATTGAATAGATTTACCATTTTAACCATATTGAATTGTTTTGTTTAATAGAATTTAATTAATTTTAATTATAATCCAAAACTACTCTATTATACTATAATTCCATAATTTCTGTTATGTTTTTAATTCATCATATTTATTTAATTTTTTTGTTACTTCAGGTTTAAATTAAATATAATTTGACATGCGATACTTAATGGTAATTTAATAGTGGAATTGGCAATTACTATCGACTTTAAAGTAAGTTGTGTTATGGTGTTGCTGAAAATCAGCGTTACACCGCTCTGCGTATGTAGATTTTGGCTGAGCAACAACTCTTTTTGATAAGTGCATTGACGCACATTGGGGGATTTTGTGATATCACCTTGATTTTTTTTTGTTATAATTATATTTTAAACCTATTATACAATTGATTGTTATTTTATTGCTGAATGCCATTATTATTACTTTTTTTTTATTGCTTTCTATTATTATTTGTTATTATTATTATTATTATTTTTGGTCACTTAGTTCAAAAAATAAGGGGGACACAATTTATGCAACTCTCGGAAGGATTATTTCCAAAAGTATTTACTTATCAAAAAACTTTCTTAGAAATCCTATAACGTTTCAAAATACATGTTGATGTACCATACGTTGATGCCTTTGTGTCAACTGTAACATGCATGGAGTGTCCCCTCTAAAAATATTTAGTTTTATTATTTAGCTATCAAACTAAGTAGCAGCTACTACAAGACACCTTTTCACAAAATTTAATCAATATTCATTGTGTAATCTTCGAGTAAAGCGCCTGTAACATACGGACGGACAGACAGACAGTCATGACGAAACTATAAGGGTTCCGTTTTTGCCATTTTGGCTACGAAACCCTAAAAACTACACCGACATACAAATTTATACCTAAATACAAATTTATACCTTTATAAAGGTAGATTGTATGCTTAGTTTTTAAAATAGAAGAAGACCGTCGCTTCGAGCCTACATAACTCATACGAAGGCTATAAACATCTCGTGATATAACGCACGTAACAATTCGATTATAAACTTTTGTCTTCGATAAACAGTATTGAAAGCAATCTTGATGGTATTTGGCCATGGCTTTTCTGTGTTTGGAGTGTGATTACCACACGCCAGAAGATCAGATGCATGAATATTTTAATATATTGAAGTGCTAATGATATATCGCTGATCTAAATTTAAAACATGAGTTCTTACGCATTGGTTTGCTTGCATGACAACATGGACAGCGACCTTAGGCGGTAATATATATTTAAACTGCATTGAATAAAATAAGACGAATATGTCGTTATTTTTATAAGCCTCACTGCTAAATACTCAACTGATACTTAAATATGAGATGAGTTAAATATAATTATTTCTGTCGCTACTATTGACCTTTAAGTGACAGTGAGTGCATGAATGTGTTATTATTGCGTACAATTTGATTGACCAAATAAGGGTTAATTTGCAATATCTCTATCACCATAAACATGTGCGTGCCAGGAAAACAATTATAAATTTAAAATATAAAGCTATGCAGCATCCAAGTTAGTCGCATTAAAAACAATTTTATGAAAAATGTTAAGTTTTTACAAGAAGCTTTATTGGCGTGATTGAGTTTGGCAAAAAACATACTTTACAGGTTTTTTGCCAGTTATTATAATTATATAAATTCATCATCTCATCTAAATTGTAGTTTGAATTAATGATTGCTTTAAATACTTTACTAGCTGTCGCTCGCGGCTTCGCCCGCTTAGTCTACCTCATAAGGGGTTAATTTTCACTCTTGATCAAAACGCTGAAACACGTGTTTCTTTATATTAAGGTAAATACGAAATTTTACAGACCTAATTAAAATTGACGGAGTTTCATGTAATCTTGTGATCGAGTCATACACGAAATTATGACCCCTATTTTGCCCCTCAAGGGTTGATTTTCCAAAACCGATGAAACACGTGTTTCTATATTTTATACCACAAAGCTAAATACGAAGTTTTACATTTAACTTCCTTATAGGTTAATTTTCCAAATATACTGAAACACGTGTCTTTTAAATTCAAATCAAAAAGCCAAATATGAACTTTCAGAGATCTAACTTTTTTTTTCGACTTATTATTTCTACGTATTACGACTAGGTAGACGTAGAGGTCAGGGTGCTGTGGATGTACAAGAAAAATTATACTGTTTATTTAAATTATATAACATGTTTAAACTGGGAACAAGAACAGGAATGTAAAATTTTGAATTTTGAGTAACAAAAGCAAGAAGTTGTTAGTGGGATTAATATAGAAGCGTATTTATTTATATAATAAAGATTATTTTTTAGACTTTAATGTTATTGATATTAATGTAATCACTTAACAAGTATACAAAAGGAGATCTAACTTAAAAACTGACGGAGTTTCATACAAAATTGCAACCCCCATTTTACCCCTTTAGGGGATAAATTTTCCAAAAAATCCTTACTTAATAGATGCCTACAACACAAAAGGCATAAACTGTCAAAATTTCAGGTTTGTAAACCCAGCGGTTTAGGCTCTGCGTTGATGAAACAGTCAGTAAGTCAATCAGGACAAGTGATTATTTAGGTATAGATAGATATTGACTTCCAATAATTTCTGACGTTATTTAATAGGGAAGTTGCAGTTTTTATTGCAATTCGTTATGTAGATCGAACGCGGTATGAATAATTCATTAAGTGAGCTTTGTTGTAACGTAATGGGCTGGCTAATAGAATAGTATTATTTTAAAATTCTACTGACCACAGTAGGATAAATATTCACAATGATTTATATGTCAAGTTCAAATATCAAATTGTCAAGTTGATTGCAACTATTTAACATGTGGGTGATAGGTACCCACAAAATTGCAACGTTGACAACAAAATAACAAACAATAGAAGATTAACTTTTATTCTTCTTTTCTGAGGTACTTAGATGTACAAAGAATCTTAAGGCAAATGAGGAAGATAGCTTCAATTTAGAGCTGGTTACACATGGATTAATTAATGTAATAAAATTGTCTGGTTCCATCCATAACCACGACCTTTATTCCGTGTTCACGACAAGCCCGTGCGAACTGCCAAAATCCTGCCATAATGGTAAATGGGGAGGTGTGGTCACAAATGCATTAAGGCGCATGCGTGGCGCGCTCAAAAATGTTCGTCGCGCATGCGTGTTGATGCATTTCTATACGCGCAGCACTACATTTACCATTATGACAAAATTTCGACAGTTCGCATGGGTTACCGTGGACACGGGTAAAAAGATCGTGAATAAAAACTTTTTATTGAATAAATTATATATCAATTTCTCCCTGTACAAAGCATATCATATAGTTTTGTCTGAACATTACACTAACAATATAATTATATATTATACGCTACGGTCTCTTTCGTGTAATTGCCCTATAAATCACAGTCAATTTCAGGTCAACAGTTAGTTAATAGATTGCACTTATATAAAGTCATTAGAATTATTTTAGAACCAAATAAGCATGATCTCAGACCTGAAATTGAGAACAAAAATAGTCGAACTATTGTTCCACAGAGGATATTTGAAGGTTGAAGTGACGGGTCAAGCTTGACTGGTTAGTTGGAAATTTTGTAGGTGTCAACGAGATTGACTGCTTCGTGGGAGGGCGCCAAAAGGTTTATATCGCTCAATGCGTTTATAACGAGTATGATATATGACGATTGTGAGAAAGATGTGGTTTTGAAGGTATGTAGGAGTATTTTGTTAAGATAATAATGTGTTTATATTAAATGTTAAGTGACTCAATCAAATGGGAAGTGAACAACCACCTTCGCAATCGACTTATTGCACGAACTGAATATTACAAAAAGTATAAAAAAACACTTAGCGGTCGAAGTTTGATTACTATATTGTCTAGATGAAACACTCCTTCAGTGAACGTGTAAAAAATGTAGTTTTTCAATTTTATTCTAAAAACATTTCTTATATTTAAATATAATATCAAGCGGATGTGAAACCCAATCGACTTTGCAGGTTTACTGATTGACTTTCGTTTTTTAATAGAGAATGTAGGAATATCATTCTATTGACTGCTTCTGTGGCGCGGTGGGAGTGTATCCGACTGCTACGCAAGAGGTCGTGGGTTTGATCCCCACCCAGGATAAAACTTTGTGTGATGAGCACGATGGTTTATTCTGTGTCTGGTTGTTTTTATCTATAATATGTATGTATTTAGAAATATATAAGTATGTTTATCAGTTGTCTGGTTTCCATAGTACAAGCTCTGCTTAGTTTGGGATCAGATTCCGTTGTGTGAGTTGTCCCAAAATATTATTATTTTGTTCGTTTGTTTTACTCGGTCTTATTGGCCGGTAGAACTGATGGCACGGGCCTAGGCCAAGTGGGCATCAGTGAGATAATTGGAAGTATGTGATGTGGAGGGTATGATAGGCGGAGTGAATGTGTGTGTGTGTGTGTTCTGGGTATGCATTGTCTGAAACACATTGTAAGAATTTTCTTACTGTTCGGCATGTGTTGACTATAACTGCTTTTTGCATAAGAAAGTAAGTATTCGGTGGTAGGTTTAAGGAGCTGCGGGATTGATGTAGTTGCTTTGGTATTACTGCAGTGGTTGAGATTACTATAATAATAATAATAATAATAAAAATCATTTATTCACTTAGGAAGCAAAATACTACACTTGTGAAAAGTCGATTCTACATTTACTGGTAATGCCTGTTCGCAAACAATAGGTAAAGCCCGAGAAAAGAACAGGCAATAAAAACTCGTGGCCACTCTTTTCAAATTGCCAATGTTTACAATGTTTCTCTGTTTATAAACTGTATATGCAGGTAAGGTGCTGCCACCATTATATAACACACCATATTAAAGGACTGATGCAAAAAAAGAGGTCATTTATATTAGAAGAGTACACGAGATCGGATACATCAGCCTCAATGGGCACAACATAGTAGGAGCATCCACTTACGATGTAAAAACTTTATGTGCTTAAATATTGGCCAATTTACTGCTACTTAATAAATAAGTATACATGTTTTTCAAAGGAAAGAAAAGAATGGCCGTAATTTATCACGCAGAATCTTTACTTACAAAAGTAAATTGTTTTCTTAACTAGTACCTAAGTAACATTATCAAACTGTGACAACAATATTCACCTAGTAAAATGCAATAAACTATACAACCCAATGCATTAATAGGGAGCAACGAACTACATCCATTTATCTTTATCAGTTAAATAAATCATCGATTGAATAGTAAGCTCTTTGTATAAGATGTCTCTTGACTACATTCTTAAATTTATTTACTGGTAGACTCGATATGCTGACTGGGATTTTATTGAAAAATTTAACACCTAGTCCCATGAATGAGTTATGAGTTTTATGAAGCCTATGATATCGACCTACCAATTTGTGCTTATTTCTTGTATTCACAGAGTGAATATCACTATTTTTGTTATATAAATGTAAGTTTTGCTTTACAAACATAACGTTTGCATATATATATTGTGAAGCAACTGTCATAATGCCTATCTCTTTAAACTTTTCTCTAAGGGAAACTCGTACTATTGGGACTATTGTTACTTTTTGTTGGTTCCACAATCGTGCTATTTCATCCTTGAGTTCAATATATTTGCTTAATTTTTCGGCTATGGTGGTTCTTCGCTATTTGATCGTGTCGGTGTTTGTAATCGGTTTGAGCTATTGTTTTGCATGCGCCTGTTATATGCTGTATCGTTTCAGATGAGCTGTTACATTTTCTGCAGGGGTTTTTTATAATGTATTTGCCGTAGTTTCTGGTTTCAATGACTTGGTCCTGTATAGCAATCATAAACCCCTCAGTCTTTGGAAAGAGTTCACTTCGACTAAGCCATGAGTTCGACGCTATTTTATCGACATTTGACTGGCTTAAATCGTGGCGATGTCTCCCGTGAAGTAACATGACTATCCATTCTTTAATTTTGATTTTGTCGGCTATAAGGTTTTCATTCTTCTGTTCTATTGAATCTATTAGGTTAAGTGAAGTACATTTTTGATCATTTTGCACTATTGCCTTGTGAAGCTAGGATGATTCGGATTTAGCGAAAAAATATTTTCTAAGAGTTGTAATTTGTTTGTTGTGTAAATTTACAATTATTATTATTACTATTATTCTCTTTGACAAGTACCGTACTAATGGTTTTAACTTAAAAAAATAATAAACTTCGAAACTAACTTCTTTTTTTCAATTGTCTTTCTGCAATTTTTGGTTTACGAATAAAGACTTTCCCCTTGAAAGTCTACGCCTTGTTTTTTGAAGTTAAACTTCTTTAGCGGCGTTGTACAATTTTTGGACTGGGTAAAAATGTTAAACTCGCTTCAGGACCCGTGACCTGATCGAAAATTCGTAAGATGGAGGCGTAGGCGGCTGCTGGCGCGGCGTAGAAGAGGAAGTAATATCTCCCTCTTTTTCTACCGCGTGGCGAAAATGTATGCCTGCTCCTGCTATTTCGTATAAGCGGCGCAGGGCACTTGCGCGAATGTGCGTGTGTGTTTACTATTAGGTACAGCGTAATAGTTCTGAAGTGTTAGTTTTTTTATGTAATATAAATTGTCATATTTATGTACGGTAGCGCAATAGATTAATATTGTATTTATCCACATAAATGATAGTACTTTAGTACTGAATAGTTATAATTGGTCCAAAGTAGTTCCTCGGTGCAACAACGCAACTCTTTTGATGTGGTTTGTGTGTTTGGCAAATATTAGATAACAAGTATTTGTAGGTCACTCGAATTATAATCCAGTGAGGAAGGCTATTAATGGAAAAGCTTAATTCGAACTTAGTTTCTATAATGGCAATAAGTATAAAAGTTGTATAAGCATTACTTACATAAACATGCTAATTGATTTTGTACAATACTAGGCGACCCGCGCAACTTCGAATGCGTCAAATTTTCCCGGATTTGCTACATTTTTCATTGTTTCTCTGCTCCTATTGGTCGTAGCGTGATGTTTTATATTTTATAGCCTTTCTCGATTAATGGGCTACCCAACAGAAAAATATTTTTTTTCAAATCGGATCAGGTAATCTCAGGAACCACCTGAGATTACCGCGTTCAAACAAACAAACACTCTTCAGCTTTATAATATTAGTTTAGATGTAACACAAAGGTGTGGTCAAATTAAAGGATCATTACATAAAGACAAAAAGAAATATTTTGTAATAAAAAAGAAAAAAATATAGAAATCTGAAAATCTAAAACTTCGCTATGTTTTTAATCACCTAAATATTGATGAATTAAAAATCACTAGATTATCCAATTAAAGGTAGGTATACCAACATACTGTATAATGTCACACACTATTATTCACTTTATCTGAATTTGACATAAGATAGATCTAATGTATAGTTGTTGCTCAGAGTCCGTTCCCTACACGGGACTCTGAACATTTCATAGAAAAATTGTTTCAAATCTTATTCTACTTTGTATCCGATTTGATGTCTCAGGGATGTTGCCAATATTCGCATCTGCATCCGTCATTGCGGAGCTCCCGCGTAGGTCTGGACATCTGCATCCGCAATAATCAATCAAAATTTTCATACGGATGCAGATTTGGATAGATATCCGTAGACAGAGACACATTAGAAAACTCAAGTAAAATGTCACAATAATAGGCAGTTACGTGGGGAAGGTGCGGTATAGTTGCGAATATGTAGCTTCCGAAGAACAGGACATCTGCATCTGCATTCACGTACACGGATGCCGGCCCTGAAAAATCCACACGCAGATTATTAGAAAATCTGAATCTGCATCATCCCTGATATCTATACTTCTAAAGTCAAATACGAGTCAACCAGGGATGTTATGAAGCTCCTCAACCGAAACCGAATCTATCGGATATCCGAAATAAAAACTATCCGTAACCGTAACCGAATCCGATATAAAAGTTTCGTATATGGGCGGAGTGTAAAATTACTCCTTATCAAAAACCTGGGTTTTGGTTTTGCCAGCCGAGCACACTAGCGCTTTAGCGGCGCGTCTCTTGCATGATGTGTTGTAATAGCTCATAAAAAGATATTGAAGAATATTATAGAAAACAACTAGGTATAATACTTAATAATTTTCTTACAACCCTTTTTCTAAGTGTATAACTTAAGAAATATGTAGATAGCTATAATAATTAATTAGGTAAACGACAGATTGTATTTTTTATGACTTCCTAAGGTTCCTCAAAAATCCCATATCCGTAACCGAAATAATCCGAAACTAACGGATAATCCGAAATAATTTTATATCCGTAACTAAAACCGAAACCGATATAATATTATTCTTATATCCGTATCCAGATCCAAAAAGTCATATACGTAAAATCCCTTGAGTCAACAACGAGCTTTTTCCTCTGTGGAAGCTCCTATTTATAAAAAGATTGCTTTACCCGCTATTATAATTATACTAGTCTAAGGTTTGATATTCGATTCGAACCGAGTAAGCAACATATTACTTTAAAGCATCTCATTACAAGTACAAAAGACATAAAACAATAAACACAACACAAAACAGCTACATACATATATGAAACTGTACGCTGACAGTATCAACACTCCAAGAACAAAGGAAAGGCACGGTCATTAACCCTTTCGACACAGGAGAGGCTTACAAATGACTTTCATTCACTTATTCCTCCACTAATCAACAATACAACCGTGTCAACAAGGAAATTAAGATTCGCTCTAAACACACTCATACTTAACACTCACCTTGAATTAACCACGTTCGTCTTGCTTGATTTTAGTTCATCGATGTAATGAGGAAACCGGTTTCTTTGAAAGTAAAGGCGTTGTCACATTTGAATGCAATTGGATCGGAATTTTGATTGAAAATATTACGGAGAAATTATGTGAAAATTACATCCTTATTCCTACTAGAATTATTTGTATCAGATGTATATAATTATTATGTGTAATAAGTAGGTACAACTAGGGAAATAGTTATAAAGAAATATAATTTTCTTGTTATGTCGTTAAATTAGTTTCATAATGTCTTATTTAAAATTGATATTATGAAGGCAGGCTTTGCAACTCGCTTAAGGACTTCGGCAGATGCTCAAACGTTAAAAGTCGACATTACGCCTCATGCTGTCTCTATCACTCAAACTAAGGTGAATCGTCGTGACTAGTTACTTTTAAAAACATTTTAAAGTTATGCATTAGGATTAATTTATACAATACAATAAAACAGTTTCTTGTTTAGATTACATTATCAGGCGGGGTTTGGACTGACCCCACCTGATAAAGTAATTTAAATAATAAAAATTAATGAATCTAAATAAACTTGCAGATTTTTGCAGTGTTTCCACTGCTGAAATTCAGAGGCAGGTCCCAGGTTGAACCCCCAGTCTGGGGTAGGGTAGGGTCCTTGAGGTTTGGGCTATGTAGTTAAGTTTTCTTTCAGGAATTAATGTCTCAATTAAATCTATACTAATATTATAAAACTCAAGAGTTTGTTTGTTTGAACGCGGTAATCTCAGGAACTACAAGTCCGAATTAAAAAAATATTTTTTTGTCGAGTAGCCCATTTATCGAGATAGGCTATAGGCTATTTAACATCACGCTACGACCAATAGGAGCGGAGCAGCTATGAAACATGTTGCAAAAACGGGGAAAATTTACGCATACGAAGTTGCGCGGGGCAGCTAGTCTATAATAATATGAAATGTAAAAATAATAGTAGGATAATATTTTTTTACATCATATTGGATCGTCTTATAGAAACTAAAGACTAAAAAAAAATGTTTAGTAAGTACTCCCTTAGTTAATCTATAGGGTATTATCACAGATTTACGGTGCATTTTTACACAACTGTAAATATACTATTATAATACCTACCAATAACACTTAACATTTTAAGAAGTGACTATTTTTAGAACAGAATCAGTATGGACGCGGCCTCTTTGTCGCCATTTATGGTGGGACCATACATAATATACTACGAATAGTTAAAGATAAACGAGGAAGTCGGCTCGCACTTTAAACAAGATCAACTGGTTTGAAGTATATCGCAAGTAATAATGTTAAGCGACATTTTTTTATAGCATCCAGATGTATGTTGAAAATAAAATACTTAACCCTTTTTCGAAATGGATCCTTCGTCACTACTTTTCAAAACATATAAGAAGGCGAAAACGTAGGAATAAAAATACTGTCTTCATAACACTTGCAAAAAATTATGGGCTTTATAGTAATAGAAACGCGTGTCACACAAATGCACTCATTCCTTTGATAGCTTTGTATGATACCTTATTATAGCCAAGTAATGAAATTCATTATAGTTTTAGTGACTAAATGGTTTTTCATGAAAAACAGGCCAAAACTGGTGAAGGTTTTTTAATGAAAATCGCGTTTAAATTCGTTACTCAAACAAATGTATCATTTTGAAGCTTAGGTTGGTGGAGGTGCTTTTTAGGCTTCGCGTAAATGGACTATAAACCACAACCACAGGTGACTGTCGCACGCCACGTACTTTGATACCACGAAGACAAAGATGGTCGGTGAACTCGATGGTCGTAGATTCCGAGACAGAAGTATTGATAGTGTTCCTAATAATTAGTAAACGCAGACGACGTCGACGACACCGCCACCGTTGAAATGTCGCGGACACTAAGTCGCAAATGGCCGCCACGGATGACGTGTCGTTGACACTGAGTGGCGGGTTTACGCCACTCGCTAAACGCGCGCGGCGATTCATCATTCGATATAAAATTATATAAACAGCTTGGCGCCAGATACCAGTGGCTGTGGTAGGTGGCCCATTTGCGCGAAGCCTTAGTGTGTACGAAATAGTGATTATTGCAATTGCAAGATTATAAGTGGTATAAGTCTATTGGAGTTGTCGACGATGTTTGCTACGTAGGTGGGCACATAATATATTAATTATACTTTAAAAAATATATGTATATATATATTTCATCCTTAGTCAATCAAGTGAAATGAACGGAACAATATCATTATAATAGCATACCGTTATATTGCAAATGTTATGACGATTACATAACATAAATATAACAGTTATTTTAGTAAATTAAACAACCCATGTCAAAATTATATGCTAGTTTTGAGTTCTATATAACACATACACGTAGTAGATTTTTCAATTGATACAATACCTACTTATTCATGTATAATTTTTATGGTTTTAATATTATTTTCGAACGATGATTTTTTTTTTAAGGAGGAGATAATGATATTATGTTTTTTGAGTGTATAGACCAATCATTTTAATAATTGTCATTACAGGAAACCATAAAAGGACTGCATCGAGGCAGATTTAAGAAGCTTAGGATTTTCGAGACGGAATTTAACAGAACAGAGCGATGAAAAAGAAAATTGTTGAGGGGTAAACCCACAAATAATAACGCCGCAGTAAGTAAGGTAAAGTGAATAGGTACTGTGGCAGGTGGATCGTGGATACGATCACCTCACATCATCGACGATATCGTAGATGCCTCACATAAAACCTTATTGAAATTTATGAAACTGGTTTGATGTATAAAGAAAGGATTGACAATCTAGGACGGCGAGTATGATGGTCGTTAATGTTTTAATTATTATATTAAATAGAGAATAAATATTAGTGAGTAATACGTATATGTGCTTGATAGGTGGTGATGTACTTGTAGGTTTAATATTTCAGAAATATACTTTGTGTTCATGTGGAGAAATCCATATCTTTTATTTGAATGCCCGATATCAGTTTCTGAGGAACAGCCCCGGTATTTGCTCGTCCAAGAGCTACATCATTGCTATGTACAGTATAGTATGCGATTGCCGCGGACGATAATAATCTTGCCAGATCAACTTGCTACCTAGACTGCTTCAGATCATTGAGTATCTACTGTACTTTTTTCCACTTATACACATTTCTTCTTCAGAAATTGCCGACCCTTTTTGTCGGCGAGAATGGAAGACCTGAATTCAGCGTCTATTAGCGTCATTGATTAAAAGTGGATTAGTCAATATCAAATCGAAATAGATATATTTTCCTTTCCTATAGCCAGATGAAGTATTTAACTAGATACATCATCTGGCTATCGCAATTAACTTTAGCGGCAAATAGATGTAAGCTGATAGGTACTTGGATTGTCATTCGAAAGTAATACAATAGTTTCAAGCAGTACTTACAAGTAAAATAATTGTTAGAAAAAGCGAAAGGAATTTTCGATTTCTTTTGTATATACCTTTTACGACCCTTGACGTTACCGACTGTCAAAAGTAAGGTTTATTGCATATAACTTTCCTTTTTCTAGAACCCAATTACTAAAGCCATAAATTCTAGCAAAATGTTTGGTTTCTAAATGTAACTGTGAGCTAACCTAACCAATGCAGAGAGTGAGCGAAGGTTTATCTATACTAATATTATAAAGTTGAAGAGTGTGTTTGTTTGGTTGCATGTTTGGTTGAACGCAATAATCTCAGAAACTACTAGTCCGAATTGAAAAAAAAAGGTTGAATAGCATTTATAGATGAAGGCTATAGACTACATAATATTTCGCTACAATGATGTTGTGAAAACGGGGAAAAATTACACAGAAGAAGTTGCGCGGGTCAGCTAGTAGATTATATTTCAGCCAGGTATAGGTGCAAAGGTTCCATTTTCTACTTGTTTAGGGCTATGTTAATATTGAGGTGTCTGTGACTCAGGAGGTGACTCCGTAGATGGGTGACCATTTCGAAAAATCACACCACACCTCTCTACGCTCGGAGAGCACGCTAAGCCGTCCCTTCCGTGCCTCGCTCTCCTGTCCCATCGGACTATGAGAGTGAGTGAATAGGCAATGCACTTCTGTCTCCGCATACAGTTCTTCACTATAATGTCACCTGTGCAACTAGCCAACTGGCTGGTGTCTGATGAGATTGAAATTTGTTTGCAGACTTATGTTATCGAATTTTACGCGTGTGACAAGTTCAAATCTTACCTTGAAGAGTCTCCAAAGGATGCTTCATAAGGCACCTTTATTTTCTTTGAATATTAGTGACACAAATATAATCAAACAATACAAGTAACTGAAAACAAGGAATTTTGTGTAATTTCCAAAACAGAAACGAAAGGCAAACCTTGATAGCTGCAATGAAATTCATGTACCTACTTAATTTCACAGTATCTTTTGGTTTGCATAATAGCGAATCATAAATATTAATAAATTATGGATACTCGGCCATAAAATGTAAGGCCATCACTTCATCTTTTCAATGTCGATGTACATGTTGCTCAGGTACATTTATAGCCAATCGGACATGATTATGGTATTATTATTGTAATCAAAGAATGATATCAATCTGGCAATATTGTAATGTATCATAAGAAACGAATCTGTTAGGATTTATTGATCCAACACAGACTTCCGTCCGCGAAATCGTGGTATCCGCGCAGATCGAGTGAATCGAAGCAATCACTATCCAAATTATGACTAATAATACAAATGCAAAAGTAAGTTTGTTTGTTGCCTTTCAACGATATTGAACATCTTCGATTCCGCGTGAATGTTGAAAAATATTTTATCTCGACATAAAGACGAGGCGTTTACACGCGGCGCGACATAGGGCGTATTGAGATGAAACATGTACATATCAGATTGTAAAAAATAAATCTAGTTATAACAAGTAACAACAGATGCACGTACAAACATACAAAAAAGCTTTTGGCTTGCCCCCCCCCCCATTTAAGTTGTTTTGATGATGATGTAATATGGACAGGCATTGGCTCGTAACAAAGTTATACATATTTAAAGATGACTTTTTGAAGGAAGAATGGTGTCATTAGTCTTCAGTTCTTATGTTCCAAGATCCCTGGCGTGCCAGACTTATTTTATTTTGTGACAAAGAAAATGTGGGGCTTCGAATAGTGTTAATATGTACACTCAATGGTAGCATACCAGCTAATTTGTATAGGCACAGTTGTATAGACTAGGTGAGAAAGGTAAGAAAAAATCAAAACTTACTTAACTTATTTTCTGACAGTTGATTTTCACGTATATGGTGTAAAATACCATAAAAAAATATTACACTTCTCGCCGGCCATAACTTCAGCCAGACACTTTAAAGTGGCAAAAAAGGCGACAACTTATCTTATTTTCTGATGCTTGATTCTTGTATATGTTACTTAGGGGATTATATGGTAATTATATGGCCTTGAATATGATCGTGAAGGTACTATAATAAGTAACTTACTTTTTGACGCTTGATTTTTATATATCGTAGGGATTATAAGGAACATACTCGTATATTTGGTCAGACAAACAAATTGTAGGGACCAATCCTTCCCGCAGACATCAAAAACATTCAGCAGCGCGCCGGTGTTATTAAAGCTATTTAGCTTATATCCTGACAATTGATTTATAAATAGTGTCACTGAAGAGGTTGTATGGAACATATATTTGCTCAACCAGAGACCAAAACCGTTAAGCCGTTATAGCATATATATGTATGTAAGTAGTCGTAGTTGATATATATAGATGTATGTATGTATGTGGCCCCTACATGATCATGAAGGTATTATAATAGGTACTTAAATTTTATTCTGATGCTTGATTCTTATACAGGGTGTAACAGAAAGGTGTTGTCATATTCAAGGGTTGATATGTGCCCATGATACTGAGTATACATACCTAATTGTATCAAAATCGGAGTACCATAAAAAGTTTATTTATGAATGGAAAACATATTAATTAAAAAAAGGATGACTTAAAAAGTTCTATGCCATAATAATCCAATCGAATTTTGTACCATGAGAGCTATAATTGTTATGCCATACGCATTTCACTACTGAATTTTGACAAAAAGAATATGCTTTATCTATGTAATAATAATGCAACCAGCTATGGCACCATGGTAGGTGCTGCTGAAATTTGACCACAACTTTCTGTTACACCCTGTATATGTTACTTAGAGGATTATATGAAACATATATTTACTCAGCCAGGCAGATTGTGTGGGCCAAATCTTCTCCCAGATACCAAAAATATTCAGCCGTAATATGTTCGTGATGGCGTTATATACTGGGTATATATTAAGATGCTTGATTCTTATATATGTCTGGCAATGCTGAAAAATATATTTATTGTATTTTGCACCATATATGAAAATCAACTGTCAGAAAATAACATAACTTAGTCAGATTTTTTCTTACCTTTCTTACCTGGTACCTGAAAATTGGCTATACAACTAAGTTGGTAAGCTAACATTGAGTGTACATATAAACACTGCCCGAAGAAAATAAAAAGGTCTGGCACGCCAGGAATTTTGGAACATTAATACTGCACCGTGATTTTGTAGAATTTTGTAGTCCGCAAACATTATTAATTTAAATTTTATAAAAATAAGGCTATTCTCTTAACCTGATTATATAGACTAGGTTATTGATATGAAGTTTAAGATTTTTAACCAAAACGACTACAAATTCTCGGTGTATAATATCAACTTACCATGTCATAGTGAAATATAATATAATTATAATATTATTCCGATGGGTTATTAAAGTACGAAGGTTACGTCAAATGAATTTCGAACTAACGATTTTTTTATCAAAGTTCATTGAATTTATCATGACCTCTGAGTACATCAAGTAGGTACCTAAGTTCTTAAGTTATTAATGCTGTTGCTGTGTGCATTCTTATTAATTTCTAAGTCTAAGTATTTGAAACAGATCATATTAGAAATTAATAAGAATGTAATTTCTAATATGATCTGTTTCAAATACTTATTGTCCTTTGTTATTTATTAAAATATTAAACAATGTAGTTTAATTCATTATCTAATATATAAAATTCTCCTGTCACGGGGTGCGTAATCGAACTCCTCCGAAACGGCTCGACCGATTTTGATGAAATTTTGTGTGCATATTCGGTAGGTCTGAGAATCGGACAACATCTATTTTTCATCCCCCTAAGAGTTTGTTTGTTTGTTTGTACGCGATGATCTCAGGAACTACTGGGCTGCACTGAAAAAATATTTTACTGTTGGATAGCCGATTTATTGAGAAAGGCTATAGGCTATATAACATCACGCTAAGACCTATAGGAGCTGAGCAGCAATGATAAATGTTGCAAAAACGGGTAAAATTTACGCAGACGAAGTTGCGCGGGTCAGCTTATCCGGTATCTATGATAATCGGCCAACATCTATTTTTCATACCCCTAAGAGTTTGTTTGTTTGTTTGAATGCGATAATCTCAGGAACTACTGGGCTGCACTGAAAAAATGTTTTATTGTTGGATAGCCCATTTATCGGGGAAGGCTATAGGTTATAATATCACGCTACGACCAATAGGAGCGGAGCAGCAATGAAAAATGTTGTAAAAAAAAAGGGAAAATTTACGCAGACGAAGTTGCGCGGGACAGCTAGTCTAATATATAAAATTCTCGTGTCACAGTTTTCGTTGCCATACTCCTCCGAAACGGCTTGACCGATTTTGATGAATTTTTTTGTGCTTATCCGGTATCTATGAGAATCGGCCAACATCTATTTTTCATATCCCTAAGAGTTTGTTTGTTTGTTTGAATGCGATAATCTCAGGAACTACTGGGCTGCATTGAAAAAATATTTTATTGTTGGATAGCCCATTTATCGAGGAAGGCTATAGGTTATAACATCACGCTACGACCAATAGGAGCGGAGCAGCAATGAAAAATGAAAAAAAAAAAAAAGAAAAAAAAGAAAAAAAAAAAGAAAAGAAAAAAGGGAAAATTTACGCAGACGAAGTTGCGCGGGTCAGCTTATCCGGTATCTATGAGAATCGGCCAACATCTATTTTTCATACCCCTAAGAGTTTGTTTGTTTGTTTGAATGCGATAATCTCAGGAACTACTGGGCAGCACTGAAAAAATATTTTATTGTTGGACAGCCCATTTATCGAGGAAGGCTATAGGTTATAATATCACGCTACGACCAATAGGAGCGGAGCAGCAATGAAAAATGTTGTAAAAAAAGAAAAAAAAAAAATAAGAAAAAGAAAAAAGGGAAAATTTACGCAGACGAAGTTGCGCGGGTCAGCTAGTAGGAATATAGAAGACTGAATCGGTGCCGCGGCGAGAGTGTATCCGGCTGCTACGCAACAGGTCGTGGTTTCGATTCCCACATGGGACCCCACTTTGTGTGATCCACAAATTGTTGTTCCAAGCTTCCAAGTGTGGGTGTAATTTGTGTACGTGACTTGTATGTTTGTAAACTTCTCCGCTATACAGAGCTTGTACCATACTGCTGGAGACGCATTTAAAACGAATAGTTGTTAATAAAAAAGCGAGAAAACTTTACTCGTTTATTCGCACAATGGCCTATGGAGCGAGCTATGCTTGGAGTTTATGAGGGATGAATTTCGTAACGATGTCATTCGACAAAGAATCAAAGTAATATATAGCACGCAGACTAAGCAGCTGAAGTGGAACTGGGCTGGCCAAACTTCCCGAAAGACCAATGGGCGCTGGAGTAAACGAGACCTAGAGTGGAGACCGCGACTCGGTAAAAAAAGATGGCGGTGGATGGGGTGTCATGGCGAAAATTAGGCAAATCCTATGTCCAACAGAGGACCGATACAGGTTGATTGATTGATGGGAATTAGCGATTGCGTTATAAATATAATTGACACACTACATTAAGTGACGGCGCAACGTACAAACAAAAAGTGTTTTGAAGCATATCCATTGAGCCCCTGTGGCTACAACCATTCTACATTGCTCAAATTACAGAGACTACAGGAGGAAGCCTTTTAACAAAGTGCTCATGAACAACGCACACATAGACATTGCTTATGGATACAGTATCTTGGGATGCCTTTTGAACAATGTGGTCGGAACAAGTCTGTAATTTTGTGCGTGTAGTCTCGATATTTTATCGTACAACCGACGGACACGGAATCTTGCGACGCCTTTTGACCAAAGTGGTCTGATTAAGTCTATAATTCCGTGCGTTTAGTCTCGATATTTTGTGGTACAACCCACGGACACATAATCTTGGGATGCCTTTTGAACAAAATGGTCTGATCAAGACTGTTATTCCGTGCGTGTAGTCTCGATATTTTGTGGTACAACCCACGGACACATAATCTTGGGATGCCTTTTGAACAAAATGGTCTGATCAAGACTGTTATTCCGTGCGTGTAGTCTCGATATTTTGTGGTACAACCTACGGACACATAATCTTGGGATGCCTTTTAAACAAAATGGTCTGATCAAGACTGTTATTCCTTGCATGTAGTCTCGATATTTTGTGGTAGATACAATCCACGGACACAGAATCTTAGGACGCCTTTAGAACAAAATGGTCTGATCAAGACTGTTATTCCGTGCGTGTAGTCTCGATATTTTGTGGTAGATACAATCCACGGACACAGAATCTTAGGACGCCTTTAGAACAAAATGGTCTGATCAAGTTTGTAATTTCGTGCGTGTAGTCTACATATTTTGTGGTACAACCTAATGGTTGTACCACAAAATATAGTTCATAAAAAAAAACAACTCAGTAATCTGAGTTGTTTTTTTTATGAACTCCTAACTAAAATTTGAGTTACCTACTAGATGAGGTGTGCTGGTCATCATACATCCTCATACGAGTTACCAAAACATAATTATAGTTTATTTTTGTAAGTCTGGGCGAAAATATGCATATTCAAATTGCAGCACATCCGAAACTTGTGTACTTATTCACAATCTTTTTTTGCGTTTTTGCGGCTAGCCCGTGCGAACTGTAAAAAATTGTTATAACGGCAAATACAGAGCTGCGCTTAGAAATGCATAAACGCGCATGCGCGGCGGACATCTTCGAGCACACCACGCATGCGCCAGTTCGTAAGGGCTTGCCGCGGAAACGGAAAGAAGAATGTGAATAAGCACTAATTTTATTCATATTCACTTTATATACTCTTTATTAATTCGTATCATTATTTGTAATTATTTTATATAGGATACCTCAATAGTTAAGTAAATAAATCTTTTGGTCTAGAGTTATTTACTACAACGAGTTTCGAAATAGCAATTCATTATTTCTTCATACTAGTTAAATATATAATTACTCTATTGCTAACTTGATTACAGTTTAATGTTTATTGCGATTGGCATTAGGGCACTGCAACGATTTCAATTAATCTATATATTTATAATAAATAAAAACCCTATGTATATAAACCAATGTTCCTAATCCACTAATATGAATTAATTACTACAAGTTGATTTTTACGGACATGAAAGTTTTTAATGGCTATATTTTCTTTTCTTTTTTCTTTTCTTTTTATAAAGACAACTCCCGCATTAGGGTACAAGCCCTGTGTCGCGGGGGACTTTACAAACATACAAATCACGGACACAAAGTACACCCAGACTCGGAACAATAATTTGTGGATCACACAAAGTGGTGTCTCGTGTGGGAATCGAACCCACGACCTCTTGCGTAGCAGTCGGACACACTCCCACTGCGCCACAGAGGCATTTTGAAGGAAGGGAAGGAATTAACACTACTTGGGGTCGCCTAATGGTCAAAATGATACTAATATGAATAGTGCTTTATTTGTTTAAATTACAATTTTATTGCTTGTATAAGTATATAGTTCTTGTATATATTTTCTTTGGTATTTTGTTTAATATTGGTGATAAACAATCCCATAGAGCGATGGGAATTTTTCTTAAATATGAGAGTTACTATGACAACAAGTGGATGACAACAAGGGTACGGGACCTCTAAAACATAGTGGTGATTACTTTCTCTGTGGGGACATCTTGAAACCATTCCACTGCTGAAACAAAGAAATCAATTAACATTAAATAAAAACCAAAAATGTATTCCAATACAAAAACATACAAGGTTTTGAAAAAAATAATAGATAATAGGTTAATAATTCTTGACGGGTACATAGATATGCAATATAGTTGCATAATAATTATTAACTATATTTTTTTTTAATGTTTATAGTAAAAATAAACATAGTTACTCGTTTACTGAAGCCCTTGTAAACATTTTCTTTTTGTATAAATTTCCAAGACTTTTACCCATTTACTCCACTTACCAGTTATTATAACATCAATATAATAGAATTAAATATATATTCATAAATAAATGAATTAAAAGCTATCAACAATTGCTTTTTCTCGTTTCATTTGCCCCATCCAGACGCTCCACGAGGCTACACGAGAAAACGTGAAGGCAAGAGTGAGGACGGTGCGTTCGTCTCCTTTCGTCTTCCCTCGCCTCGCCTCGCTGTAGCTCCACTTTGTGTCGGTCTTTCGGGCGCGAGTCAAAATACGCGAGAGAGTGAGGCGAGAGAATCAACCACACTCTCGCGCGCAAGACATTATAATATTGATAGGCACATAAAGTAGCTAATGCAGTCACTTCAATCACGTCCATCTTGTGGTAGACGTAGCGGGCAATTTTGAAAGATAGAAAACTTTGAAATCCAGACCAAAGAATCGAACCCGAGACTTCCGTAAGCCAAACCGGGTCCGGAATCGAACCACCTATCCGGACTATGTTACTAGAACTCAAATATCTCCCTTCTCTCCACCCTTATAAAAAAAAAATACTTTTAACTAAAATTATTTTCGACATTATCGGATATACCGTCATTGAGTTATTGCCGAAAAACTGTGTTCAAAAGGGCGTAAGTGGCATGAACATACGATCTTCTGCTTGTGCAATTATTCAAATCGTATTTTTTTCAGTATTGCATTTATTTGTGAAAGCGGCTACACAGACCACGATCCGACATGCTCTAGCCCGGTTTTTAAAATTATATTATAATTGAAAACATGTCAGATATATAGGGCTGATTTAGATCAATTGTATGAGTAACGCGTATAGGTATATCTGATAAGTTCAGATTATCTAATAATAATCACAAACAATTTACATAACAACATGTAGGGTTGCACAGGTTGCTTTCCGGTAAGGTTGCGGTTACATGTACTTAACCATTATTTAATATAGTAACTGCGATTTATAGCTTACCCATGTAAACTGTAATTAAACGGTCGCGAGCACTCATGCGCAGCATTCACGAATTTGTTTTTATACCTCTGGTAATTATTGATGATGTAATTAATTGAAGAAGTAATAATAATATCTTGGGCCTACTCACACACGGTCATCTTATCACATTATAGGCAAAGTCAGTACAATGTCAACCAGAAAACCGATAAACATACTTATATAATTTTTAGATATGTTTCGGGACTTAATCGCGTAAATTATTTAACCTTTTATTTACCCGACGTTTCGATCGAATCGCACCAATCGTGGTCACGGGTCGACTGATGGCAGCTTAGTGATGTCTCCGTGAGGTGCGGGGTTTTTCAACTACCCTCGCCTGGTCTTGATAATTTAGATAATTTGTACTGTCGGTACTTCTACACACTATACTTACAACGTCTTTACACTGAGGCGCGGTGTCGTTACGGCTACGATTGCATTTGCTGATAACAGGGTTCTAAGATGGTGAGAGCCGGTATCCATCTTCTCGGTTGGAATTCTTGTACATCTTGATCTCAATCGCCTCGCGCACTATTCTAGAATAATAGTGGCGATAGGTGGAAACTACCTGTGGCTTATGCAATTCTATCCTGTGATTTGGTCCTAATTCCAACAAATGCTCAGCGGTAGCAGACTTGTAAACTTGACGGTTTTTTACAGAAGCGATATGTTCCTTGACCCTGTCTGCGATTGTCCTTTTGGTCTGTCCGATATAGGAACTACCACAACTGCAATCCACCTTGTACACGCCAGGTGTTTGGAGCGGAATAACATCCTTTGCCGTTCGTAAAAGCTTCGAAACCGAGTAATTCTTCAATACTGTTCCAATTTTGTCCGTAACTCCTTTGATGTACGGCATGAAAGCTGGCACTCTGTCGGCATTTACCTCTGGTTTTCTGCTCTTTGGAAGTTGAAGGTTATGCTTGTATCCATTGCTTCTTAGTACTTCCCAAACGTGTGCAAGTTCACCCTCCAAGTGTTCGGGGTCGCAAAGGTCGTATGCTCTGTTTGTTAAAGAAGCTACAACGGACTGTAAGTGGCGCGGATGATGGTGCGATAAAGCATGTAAATACCTATCCGTGTGTGTAGATTTTCGGTATACTGTGTACATATTGTCTCGCCGATACCTTCACATCAAGAAAAGGCAACGACTTACCTGCCTCCATTTCATATGTGAATTAGATATTACGGTGGATCGAGTTTAGATGTTTTACAAATTGTTCTACTATGCCACTGTCGCCCTTCATGAAACAGAATACGTCATCGACGTATCTCTTCCAGAGCTTGACGTGAAACGCCTGCAGGTCGACAACTTCTTCTATATGCTCCATCCAGATGTTGGCCATTACCGGTGCTACTGAACTACCCATAGCCACTCCGTCGATCTGGAGGTAATGCTGTCCACGGTAGAGGAAGTAGTTACCCTCTAAACAGTTACTCAGTAGAACAACGTACTCTTTTGGTAGGCCGCTGTCCCTCAGTTTTAGTTTGATGACATCAAAGCAATCGCTTATCGGATACACTAGTAAATAATGACTCGCCATCGAAACACACCATTATCTTGTCCGGTTCCAAGCATATGCTCTTGAGTATATACGCAAAATGGCGAGAGTCCTTCACAAACGATGCAGTTTTCCCTACCAATGACTGCAGTGATGAAGCTACGTGTCTCACTAGATCGTAAGTAGGAGAATCAATTTGACTTACGGTCGGGCGTAATGGTACGTCTTTCTTGTGAATCTTTGGCAAGCCATATAGTTTAGGAGGCTGCACAATTCTCGGCTTGTACAGAGGGTCGAACACGTCATCCGTAAACAAATGTTTATGGTCCCTGACTAATGTGCGCACACGTTTAGTAAGTCTCGCGGTAGAGTTGTATGACAACAATCTACAAGCTGTAGATGGAAGTATCACTTAACTGATTCCGTACTTTACAATCATAGTCGCTGGAGTTCATCACAACGGTGGTGTTTCCTTTATCAGCCTTAAGCACTAAGATTTCCTGGTTGTCACGCAGGTCTCTCAACGCTTGCCGTTCTTCTATCGTAATGTTAGGCTTAGGTACTTTAGATTTTCGTAATATAACCGCAACATCCTGTCTAAGCGTTTCCGCACCAATAGAGGGTACCTTGTTACGAGTTATCACTTCCTCTATGCCGCTTATGATGTTCTCGTACGGAATCTGTTTTGGTGTTAATGCGTAATTTAACCTTTTAGCAAGGATATTATGGGTGGTGTCATCAATGATTACACTCAATAAATTGCTAACCGTATCTTTTTGCGCCGATGGTACAAATTCATTTTATTGTGTTGAGGGTATTTTCACGACGTAATAACAGCTTGTCAAACTAAGCGTCTTTCCTTTTACAATACAAATCATAAATACGGGACGCTTGTTGATATGAGACACGATCACATAGATCGAAATCACTTATCGATAACACCACACTGCATTCCATATGTAATTCGTATAACTCACACTGCACTTCTTCTACATAATCCTTTCCGAATGTAGGATATCTTTGCGCGGTTTTATTTGCACTCCCGTTGTTAATAAGTCCGAATCTCGACACTGTTAAAAATAACAACGATGATTCTAACTTAGCGCGTTTTATTCGGAGAAATTAAAGATCTTTAATTTTGTATGCATATTCCGGCCCGTAGCGATTTGCAATTATTGTTTTAAAACCTTCGCGATTTTTATAGATATTAGATATATTTCGGGACTTAAGGTACGAACCTTTTATTTGAGTAGGCACTACCTATGGGAGAGTTCGTAGTTCGCGTGTATAAATCTGTGTCAAAAAATTGTCAATGCTTGGAAAACCGCAAACGAGACAAAAACTTTGGAATTCAACATTTGTATGTTCACGTATTCAAGCGAATATGGATGACTTTCATAACATAACCTACGCTTACGGAATGAATTACTCATAATATATCAAACATTTCAACGACGTTCATACTTCTAAACGAAACTAAAACATGTGTTATGTTGAAATTCATAACGATAGTAAAATGGATTATAATATTTATCTATACTAACATTATAAAGCTGAAGAGTTTGTTTGTTTGATTGATTGCTTGTTTGAACGCGGTAATCTCAGAAACTACTGGTCCTAATTGAATAATTTATAACATTATGCCAATAGGAGCAGAGCAGCAATGAGAAATGTTGCAAAAACGGGAAAAATTTCAAAAAAAAGTCGCTCCTGCTGTCTATGCGCTTAGTTCTTATGTTATACGTAACGGATTTTAATGCAGTTTTGAGCAATAGATAGAGTGATTCAAGAGGAAGTTTTAAATGTATAATTACATCATCCTGCAAGAACGGGATCTACGCGTACCAAGTCGCGGGTGTCTCCTAGTTGATAATAAAAGTAAACATATTATGCTAGCAATCTTTTTTTTGTTTTAACTTCGACTTCAATAGATGTAAACATGCTATTCATCAATTGTGTTCTTAAATGTTATTAATAGAACAGTTTGCACAAATGCAGGTGTTGATCAAATAATAAAAAGTATTGATTCATAACAAGATTTATAGATGAATTAACGCCCAGTAAACACCGCTGGTGAAATATTCACATTTGGATAAATAAAGTTTCTTTGATTTGGGCACTGACAATTTTCGAAAACTAATCCGTCAAAGGAGTTTTTTTTTTTTTAAAGATAACTAGCAATGTGGGATTGTGGTCCCACATTACTAGCAATTTTGTTAACCCCTCTAGCTAAGCTCTATGGCTTGTGTTAGGAGTGGGTTCACGTCGGTAGTATAATGGCCAGGATTCGAACTCACGACCTCACGATTGCGAGACCAATGCCTTAGCCAGTAAAGTAAATTCTAGGTTTTATGATGATACCTTCATAAAAATAATTTTATCATTTTGGGAAATAAGCCGAGGGTCACAAGGAACTTTTCAAACATACATTTAACACTACAGCTTAGCCTCAGAAATAAAATTGAAGAATATTCGCAAAGCTATTCCACTGTGAGAGTTGAATCCCAAAATCTGCATAGCAATCATACAACTACGCAAATATTCCTTATTTTCCATTAAATAGAGCCTTCATTTTGTAGGGAACTCGGCTTTCGTTCTCAGAGACATTGACCCAGAGCATATTGGTCATACCTTCGTTGACCATAAAATATTATGACGGGGGTCATGGATGGCTCACAAAAATATAATTCGACCATACTGTGTCGTCCTTAAGGTGGGAGAATACACGACCGAAAGATAGGACACTTTGGTTCCAGTTGCTGCTCCTTGATATGATTAACAGTTTCATTAGCAGTTAGTTCAATATGATAAAGAGCCATGCATAAAGCGCGTCAATTTTTTTGACGACATTTCGGGCACATCATACCTTTGTTATTTAAAAAAAATCACGGATACCTAAACAGGGTTCGTTATTAATATTGATATGGAATACCTATTAAAATGTGTTACATTACCTTGGTTTGAAAGTTAGGGCACAATTTTTGATCCTTAATCTCATTTTATTTGTTGTAAACAGCATCAGCTGTTTAGCTAGCTTACTAAGCTTTTTACTGCTTGTATATTTCATAAATGTTATAATAATAAAAAAAGGTAAATATCATGTTTTTCTTTGACTTAATGCGATTTAAAAATACTGACTTCACTTGACAGTCAGCTTGTGACCACGGTCGGTGTAACCCGGTCGAAACGTCAAGCATAAGGTAAATACTTTACCTAGATTAAACGCGTTTATTCCCGTGTCAAATTGTATTTATAATGCAACGCGTAAGTTTAAAAGTTAAATGTGATTTGTTTAAAAAAATATTGACGCTTCAACTTTGCTTCTGATATAGAAAACTGTTATTTATATGCCTTCGCAATATAAATACTTGTAGGTATGACTCAGGAGAGTGTAATCTGGGTTTCTATGCGACCCACCATGCAGGAAATCCTAGCGTTTGATTGCAAACGTTAAGTGTTAAATGAAGCGTTATAATAAACTCTCCTGATATAATCAGTAACTTGCTTCTTATATAATTTACGAGAACTGATGTGTGAGTTATTAGGCCGTTATTTGCTATGATTTTATGCTTCGATAGATGTTTATTACAAAGAGTTAACCTATTGTGATGATTTATAGTGCGAAATATAGCAACATTGTGAATTAGGAGTTGTGTATTGCTTTTTTTCACTTTTTTTTATTTTTTTCAAGAAGATTCGGGAGTATTCTTGAAGAAAATTAAAAAAAGTGCGGGCAGTAGGGTAACAAGCCCTGTATCGCGGGGGACTTTACAAATATACATGTCACGGAAACAAAGTACACCCAGATTCGAAACAACAATTTGTGAATCACACAAAGTGGTATCTCGTGTGGGAATCGAACCCAGGACCTTTTGCGTAGCAGTCGGACACACTCCCACCGCGCCACAGAGGCAGCCAAAAACTGATGTTATATTTGTGATATTTTTTTGACATAGCGTAAATAGATACCTACGCATTTATTTTCAAAAATACAGATATTATATTACAAATATTTGAAAAATAAATTAATAGATAACTAAAACTAGCGAACTATTTACAACTAACTCATTTAAAACACTGCACTATACAAAAAAGGTTAAATAAAAAAGGAAGGCACGACCGGTTTAGGCGTCGAAGAATTCTTCCCCTCTCCTTCTTTGTGAAATTGTTTTATTTATTGGTGGTATCCATCCCCTCTTTCCACTATAATTCTCCAGCCTAGTCTCCCAGGGGATCATATACTCGTAAACCACTTTATTGTTTTTTCGACCCTCCATGTTATTGATAACTGACTGTCAAGTACAGAGATTGACTAACTAGCTGACCCGTGCAACTACGTCTGCGTAAATTTCCCCGTTTTTGCAACATTTTTCATTTATGCTCCGCTCCTATTGGTCATAGCGTGATGTTATTTAAACTATATACTACCATAATAAATGGGCTATCCGACACTAAAATATTTTTTTTAATTCGAACCATTATTTCTGAGATTATCGCGTTTAAACAAACAAACTCTTCAGCTTTATAGTATTAGTATAGATTAGTACAGATTGTTGCTTGTTAGACTGCTAAGCCAGAGGTTGTGGGTTCGATCCCCACCCCGGATAAAACTTTGTGTGATGAGCACAATGGTAAAATCTGTGTATGTTTATAAGTTATCTGGTTGCCATAGTGCAGGCTCTGCCTAGTTTGTTATCAAATGGTCGTGTCTTAGTTTTTTTTAAAGATAACTAGTAATGTGTGTGTGTGTGTGTCCTACATTACTAGAAATCAAAAACAAAAAAAAATCCGGTTAACCCCTTCAGCTAAGCTCAATGGCCTGTGTTAGGAGTGGGTTTACTTCGGTAGTATAATGGCTAGGATTTGAACCCGCGACCTTAGGATTGCAAGTCCAATGCTTCAGCCATTAGGCTAGCGCCGCCTATTTATCTCAAGGTATATATTATTAAAAGAAATCTTTAGCTTTCGTTTTGTCTGGATTTCTGAACTGAAAATCTCGCGGACCATAACTATGACTGAATGTGTCCATAATTAAATCATGAAGGGGATAAAATACTTATAATTATTACATATATATAATTTGCTAGAAAGTTGGAGTTTCTGTTTACTTACATATTAAGTTGTCAGTCTCTTGTCACACATCTATAATTATCGGCATAAAAATATACACCTCACACGTTTATTAATTAAATTATTTTCTCATATAATCGCAGTTTCCGTAAACAACGACTCCCTTTAAAAAAGAACAAAGAACTGGTATGAAGCCCTACGTAATGATAAATTATTTAAAAACAGACGCAAATCGAATTTTGATATCTCGATTCTTAATCCTTGAAAGTAGTCAGTGACCATATTAAGCTTGAGTGTGGTGCATAGTAACTTACACCCTTCCTGCAAATGAACCTTGCAAACCTTTTGAACACAGATCAGAAACTGCATCTTTACATTCTAGAATTTTATAAGTTATGGGTCTTAATCGCGTAAATACTTTATTTAAAGGCTTAATACCTTTGTTTTATTGTCCGACATTTCAAACCGTATTCCAACGGCCGTGGTCACGTGAAGACTGACTTGGCAATAAAACAAAGGTATTTAGGATTAAAATAAAATATTTACGCGATTAAGACCCGTAGCTTATAAAACTGCAACCATGCAATTAGAAGCGACAACAGCAGTTGTCGTTTATAATAGCATAATTGGAACTTCTGCTTGGTCACCAAAGTGTGAAGTTTAAAATCAATAGATCGATAGTTACATCTAATTTAATGCATGAATGCAGTTGGCATATAACAAAAAAGCATATGTCTATTTATAGATATACAGATTCGATCATATTATCATACTACAGTCGTTAGAAAAATAGGTTAACGAGCTTGGTCCTTATTCACTATCTTTTTTTTTCGTTGTCGCGGTAAGCCCGCACTTTACTGTCAAAATCTTGTCATAATGGTCAAGAGGGAGCTGAGCTTAGAAACGCTCTGCGCATACGGGCTTGCCACGAAAACGAAAAAAAAAAACATAGTCAATAAGGACCCTGTTGTCTGCGTGTATATAGCTATAAGCCTTAAGTGACACTTACAACTTCTGGATGATTAATTCTGAGATTAGTTTGTAAACCTTTATTGAAGTAAACTTTGTACTCAATTTTCAGTGGTTTTAGTTGCGTTGACCAATTTAGTCAGTAAGTCGGAAATGGCTTAGATTATAAGGTTAGGTATAGTGTTTTTAGTAGTAGTATTTTTACTTCAAAAAATCACATAAAAAAAAGAAAATAAAAAGAAGAAAACTTGCACAGTTATAAGCTATTCTTTTGTTCGTTGTCTTTTGTTCCTCGCGCTATCGTGCTCATTGCGTCCTGTAGTAGGTACGTAACGATTATTATTGAAATATAAGTGATGATCACATTTCACATCACATTGTGAAAAGGATTTGGACTCTTAGAATAATTAATAAATTAATTAATGATTGATTAATTCATTGAAAAGTATAACATGGTCCAAGAACTACCCTAATGGATTGCGATAATGATTTATTTTATTTTTTTTATTTTTTTAAGTAAGGATAACCAACAAAGCATACACTTAAACTTTACAAAATTACATAATAATGGATACATCCAGAAGTGCTGCCTTAATTATAGGCTACCACGGCATGCATTAGGTAGGAAATAAACGTGCTCTTTTTGAAAAGCACGACTTAAAGAAGAAAAAAATGATTGATGATTCTGAGCAAACTACTTTCAGGTTTGCACTATACCAAGAATAACGTTTTATACTACAAGACGTGTACGTAGATCTAGTCAAATCAATGGTATACCTACACCAAAGCTTCTTGCGGCAAAATATTCTGCATAACATTGTTGATACAACGAAATGTAGTAAAAAATGTATAAGTATTCGTAATTTAGTAATTACGTGGTTTAGTAGTACAATCGGCGATATATAATGTCTTTTGCGGTTCCAATCGTTTGTTTTATTTAATTCAAATGATTTATAAGGTAATTAGATTCGCTTGTTACCTTCCACGATACGGCTTAAGTGTTTTATTGTAACTGCAATAACTTTATTTTTACAAGGTAATAAAGTTATGGTTCGTACTTATTTTATTTTGTGAAGTATTCGGTATAATGTTTTAATTGTTAGGGTACGATTTTTTTTAAGTCCGGTATGCTAGGAGCTACGATTATATTTATAATGAGGACTTGGTAAATTCTTTTGACGATGTTTCATAAAACAACTCATCTTAGTGAAACACTTAAGTAAGTACTTTTGTAAATGCCTTCAATTATATAGAGTATAATTGAAGGCATTTACAAAAGTACTAATTTTACATGTATTTTGAGTTTATCTTACTAATATTATTATTAATCAGGATGAATATTTATATTTGACGTTTGTTCCTTTTTTCACGTAATAATATTGAACTGATTTAGATGATGTACTATAGAACCTAGTACCAAGTATGTAGTACCTTGTCTAAATAACATTGGAGATATATTTTACACCGATTTTTATATTTAACTTGCAAACTATATGTGGACGCTTATAATTAACAATCTAAGGTAACTAGTATACTATTTATAAGACTATCTGTGCCCCGCGATGCTACCCGCGGTTTATTATAGCCTATGTGTTAATCCAGGGTGTCAGCTGACTCCATACCAAATTTTTTATTAGCCGTTTAGACGTGAAGAAGTAACAAACATACACACTCACAACTTTCGCCTTTATAATATTAGTGTGATTACTAGTCAGTAAACTTCGGTAAATTAATAAAAAAACTCAGGAACTAGAAGTCCGAAATGAAAAAATCTTTATCTGTTGGATAGCCCATTTATCGAGAAAGGCTATATAACATCACACTAAAGCTGAAAGAAGCGGAGCAGCAAAAAAAATGTTGCAGAAACGGAGGAAATTGACGCATACGCATAGTGATTTATATGCGGGAGCGCTACGAGAAACGGTAGGTTTATATAATAAGTAATAAAAATACACTGACGGACTTATAAACTGCATCAAAGTAATAGACGACTTTGAAATAAATATTTTAACCAAGTATGCAAACTTTCTATACAGATTTAAATTGAAACCTCTAGATTGGTTCGTGAACTTTAAAACAGCGTAGGATCATATCTTTAAGTTTAAGTTTATGTACTGGAAAGGACCTTAAGACCTTTTTTGAAGAAAAAACAGAAGTTTAAGGAAAAATTGTTTAATTAAAAAATTGGTTTTAACAATAGACACAAACTTTATGCAAGGGTTTATTTGTGTTTTAATAAGGTGTATTACCCCCACGTGCCCTTATTACGGATTCTAATCGGTTCCGCATAGATTTTATAAGGGTTTTTAAAAGATCTTGCGGAATATTGTCCCATTCTTCTGAAAGTGCTGTTCTTAGTGCTGCCACTGTCGTAGGCGAAGGGTTTCTCGCATATACAGCTCTTTTTAAATTGTCCCAAACATGCTCGATGGGATTAAGATCCGGGCTGCGTGCTGGCCAATTCATTGTACGTATCCCAACCTCTTCGCAATAATGTTGAACTTGTGCAGCTGCATGCGGCCGGGCATTATCCTGCATTAAAGTAAAATTTTCGCCTATGAATCCCATGTAAGGCACCACGTGATCTTCTAATATCTCTGTTATGTAGCGATGTGCTGTCAAACCCCCTCTATTACCGTTTTGACGGACCATGTCTATGAACACAAGTTCTGTTCGCCCGTTCATCGATATGCCACCCCAGACCATACATGAACCGCCTCCAAAAGGAACACGCTCCTCAATGCAACTTTGAGCATATCGCTCCCCACGTCGACGATAGACTCTTCTGCGACCATCTGCACCATATAAACATGTCCTACACTCGTCCGTGAACAATACAGAGGCCCACTGCTCTTCTGTCCAATTCAGGTGATGACGCGCAAATCTTAAGCGAGCTTGTCTGTGAGCTGCAGACAACTTTGGACCATTTGCTGGTCTAAAAGGGGTGATAGCCGCTTCCTTTAACCTTCTTCTTATTGTTCGTGCACACACGTTTTTTCCACGCACTTCATTAAGCTCGGTTTTGATGTTAACTGACGTGAGGAAACGATTTCGCAGGGAAGTTGTAACAATAAATCGGTCATCACGACCTGTGGTTGCTCGAGTTCTGCCTGTACCACGTCTCCTCCTGTAAGAACCTGTCTCTACAAACCTTCTGTATATTCTACAAACCGTAGACTGGTTTAAATTAAAATTTCTACCAATCGTTCGTTGATCCAAGCCCTCCCGCACCAATGCTACAATTTGTGCCGCTTGTTCGGACGAAGTATCCATATTATGGTTCAAAAACTCTCGATGTGTTAAAAAACTAACCCAACAATTATGCTGGTAACAATAATTCAATTGACCAAACAAAAAAAATCAATGAGAATTAATTTAAAACTTTGCTATAAATAACACGCAAATCTGATACTACGAGTAAATTTTCTTTTCCCGGCTATATTCATTTGTTTTACCGCAGTTCTATTTTTAAATTTAATTTTTTTTTAAGATTAAGAGCCAGTCTTTCCATATTTATATAATTTAATCTAAAAAGTTTGCATACTTATTATAAAAAATCCTTTTAGAGTAAACCTGAACTTTGATGCAGTTTATGAGTCCGTCAGTGTATTAACAACTTTAATTACTCAATAGGTACAAACAAACCAAACAAAATGTTAACTTGAACATTGACAATAAAATTATAGTGTTCCTTCATAAGGAACACTTAATTACTTCATGTAGGTAATGTGAGGTAAGTTATGTGTTAGGTCAAAAGGCCGTGATAGGGCAAAAGTAGTGAAAGGTACGCTCATCACCATTCCGAATGTGTCGACAACATTACAACATTGCAATCAAATGATAAAGAATTTGCATGGATAGAATAAATTGATATGTTTCGTATTGGCAATTATAGATGGCTAACAACAAAACGGTTTAGTAACCGAAAATATGTTATGGACGAGTTAGATACAGTTTGGTGTGGTTGTATGGTAGCTGGCTTACCGTTAGTATTGTGTGTATCCAGAATTTTATTTTGAAGAAGCTTTACCCCTTTTTTTAAGGAACCCAATAACTTGGTTTGGGGGACTGGACTTCTGAGAGTAGGTTTAATCAAGATAAATCTATACTAATATTATAAAGCTGCAGAGTTTGTTTGTTTGTTTGAACGCGGTAATCTCAGGAACTACTAGTCCGAATTAAAAACTCTTTCACTGTTGGATAGCCTATTTATCGAGGAAGGCTATAGGCTATATAACATCACGCTACGACCAATAGGAGCGGAGCAGCAATGATAAATGTTGCAAAAACGGGGAAAATTTACGCAGACGAAGTTGCGCGAGACAGCTAGTCACATATAAATGAGAGGACTTTGATATTTTTAGGGTGGAGATGGGGGAAGGCTTGAGTCCCTTAGCCTTCCATTGGGATGGGTTCGAAATTGGATCGCCTTAATTGTACAAAATCATTGAAAAACTTGACATTTATTGGTAAGTTGGCCATCCAAGGGTACATTGCGTAAGAGATGTAGACTTTTGATTAGATTTGAGAAATGTTGATTTAAATGTTGTTTTGATGAATATCAAAGTGGACCCAATATTGATAAAATAGATGTATAAATAGAATAATATATTTAAAAAATACACCGTATAAAATAACGATAACATTTTAAATTTACAGCATTTTAAAAATAAAAGCTGTGAAACTTAGTCTCGAGCGAGCATATTAATATTAAAATACTTATATTTTCATAGGTAATAATTAATGTATAGTATTATGAGCAAACCCATTATTATGATAGTCAACAACATATTATTACCTACAAATGAACTTAATTACTATTGTAATAAGTATAAAAAGGTTTTTTTGTTAATCGCATTTGATGTAATAACGTTTAGTTTTTATATCGTCATGGTAAACAAGTTAGACCGCCTGATGGTAAGCATCTACCATGAAAAGCACCTACTGTCATATAATAATGCACAATGTATCAATCATAAATTCATAACTTATAAACATCACTTTAATGGATATTAATTGTAGAGATTATTTACAGTTAAGTCTAATTTATTACATGTATATATTTTTAGCTTTGCAGTAATATTTCAACTCTCTAAAATTTTGCAATAAAACGATAAGCCGAACTAACACATTTTATGGAAACAAATAATATAAGTAAATCGAATTTCTTGCAAAATAAAAATTTCATCATTGAAATAGCAATAAAACTATACGGATGCAACAGCGATATCTAATATTTGAATGCATGTTAAATTTTATTTATAACTATTAACAGGGATGTCAGTTTTAATAGTTTCTTTCGAAAATCTATAAATATCAGTAAAAAAATTGTAAACCGGTGACTGCATCTGCACATTTACCGGTAATTTTTTGTCGTACATATACTGAGTTTATGGTAGCTATCGGTTATCAGGCGAGGCTTGGTGCGCGCGCGCAGACGAACAGTTGATGTTCGTGCGTCGAAAGGAAGACACATCCGCTAGCCGCCTAGCGTTGCCTGTGACTTGTGATCGATCAATCCAAGTGTTTTGATAAACTTTACAATCGTGAAAGCCGGTGATTTGAATTAAAGGGTGCGTGTGTTTTGTTATTATTGTTTTAGTTTACGGTGTTATACATTTAAGCGATATCCTTGAAGTATGTATTTTAATAGTTTGTATCTCGCACACTGATTATTTTTTAAATGATTGCACTAACATCTGTTGCGTGCATTACCATATGGGCGTGCATGCAAATTTTTTAGGTGTTTCTATTTATGGTGGTATGATGAACCATTTTTTTTTATTTGTATTTTTGAATATTCACACTCTAAATATTGATTGCCGGTCTAGAAAACTTAGTAGTCTCTTCTGTATTATTAAAATAACGACTGAAATTACTAGCTATTTTATAAAATATCGTTCAAAAATTACGCAAGAAACATTACGAGAAGGTATAATAAGCTTTCTCTGTATAAGTATATGGACATAAAAACGAATGCAAAATCGTTGCCCGTGACGAATATTTTATGCGAGACACCACAATACTGTAATATCTACATATACATATTATGTGGTAAAGCTATTAGTGGTGAATCGGACAATGTAATACGTACGTACAGAAGTACAGATACAGTATACGTAAATAGGCGTTGAATTAAAATTACTGTAACTCATACATATTAAATACCTTAATTACCACTTAGCGCCTTCTTAGTAAATCATTCTTGTTGCTTTCGACATTTATCAAAACTGACAGGATTAAAAACTATATAAATAATATAATTTATTAATTAACAGTGCTGGCTAAGTATAAAAGTTACAATAAGAATGTAAAGATAATCGTCGGAAAGCATTCTTAGGCGACTTAAAATTGTATGCAATTAAGTATGGGGTCTCTGACCAAATATAGTATGAAATAGTCAATAATAAGGATGGTGAAATGAAAGGAATAGCATCTAATAGTGGCTATCAAAAATCTTGGTGGTAACTAGTGGATAATATAACAATGTGGGTAATGTTACTTACGCCTTTATGTTTTCAGCTGGTAAAATTGGTTAGTTTAATGACTGGCTTTTTTTATCGCATGCAAAGTTATATGCATAATTATTTATTTATTATTATATTTGTAATTTACTTTGCTGGCATATTGACAACCACGCCAAGTGTATTTTTCCATTAGCGTTTATGACTAATCAAAGTGAACTCGTAGGCCAGATGTTCTTTAAAAAGTCCTAGTATATCAAATTGGTTTTGTCAGCAGTTTATGGTTAACCTTGATCTTGACACTCTTGCAATTAAACATTATGTGAAATATTTGTAATAACCTTCCAAATGGTTCGTATAGAATTTTTTTTGCGGTCTACATTGTCTATAATACTAAGACTAGTCCTATGCTATTGTTGCCATCTCAGAAAAAAATAGTGTTGCCTCTATGTTTACGTCATTGATCAATATCACTGGGTTGATTTTTTTTGTGAGTTGTAAGTAATCATTAGTTTTATATACTGCCAGTGCAATGCTTGAAATAAATAAAAAATATATGACCGTAAATATTTTAACGACTCGTGACGTTTTATCGAATTGTATGAAAGAGCGAGTTTAAAACCGTAGTTGTAATACTGCCGTTTCATTTTATTTATGGATCAGGGATTTCAACTGGTTAAGAGTCCGTCTTTCGTAGTTCATTGATCTTACTGAAGGCATTCTTGCAGTCTTCCTGAATATGTGATTGGCTTTTCGTCTACTAATTTGGTGTGTCGTTACTCGTTGAAGGTTGTACCTATCATAATTTAAAGATAGTCTGGTTATATGCTACTATTTCTTTTGTTGTTAGTTTTCGTATTGTGGTGTTGTGAGTTCCTTGACCTAAAATACAATTTTGTGTCAAGGAATAAAGCAGGAAGCATGAAGGCCAACGGTGACATGTTTAAATCTGTGTTAGTAAGTACAATTAGTTACCTTGAGAGAGGAGTTCTAGCTTTTGAATTAATTGTTGAAATCTACTGACAACTATCTCTCTGTTAGCAGCTTCCTAGTTCACTATTGTCCTCTTTTATGACGTATGATGGACGCTGATCACTATATGATTGTGTAACTGTTATCATTTTAATCAAAGTCGTAGTCTTTTCCTCAATATTCTATCCGAGCAATGGCGTTCGGTCGTCATCATTAATATTTTCCAATGGAATTGAACTTGGGTTACAAGTACAAAAGAAAAATATTGGAATTGGACCCAGGAGAAGACAAAGTGTACCAATAGATTGGTTCTGACATAAACAAAGTAATTACAAAACAAAATGTTGTACGTATAAATTGATTGATTATATTTTAATTTGCCTTTATGCAGTAAACTCTGTGTTTTTCAAATAATCAAAATACAAATTTTTATATTATTTTTCTATTCATATATTTTTAACCTCGAAGCTATAATTAATTTCAGGATGATGATGCCTTTATGACCTAAGGATTACGTCAGTAACACGGTATGACCGCGTATAATAAGTAATATTTCAGAATTTGTCCGCAGTCAATGTTAATATATGCAAAAGTAGAGAAGTAAAATTGTAGTAGTAAAGTACAGAACAAAAAAAGGCTTTAATAGTATTAATATCTTGCCCCCCTGACTCAGTGACGAGATATATGCGAGGTTAAGCAACGTTACCGCTGTCGGTCTCTAGATAGGTGTCCGTTTTAGAAAGACATCATACCCCTCCGTGCCTCGGAGAGCACCCTGCCCAGTCTCTCTCCGGTTGCGTCGGATTTGCATCCCATCGTGCTTTGAGAGTGAGGGAGTATAGATTTGCACTTGTCTCCTAGGTAATTGACTAGTATCTGTTGAGATTGGCTGCCGTAACGCGGGGAACTCTGTCTTTCCCAACGCTACGTTCTATTTATATTTTTATACCTTTAGTTATTAGGTTGTTAAGCTCTTTTAGTTGTTTTTTAGTAGGTTAAGCTCGTCTAGTGTATAATAATAATAGTATCTTGAAACAACTCACACAACGTCATCTGAATCCAAACTAATCAGTGCTTGTATTATGGTAACCAGACAACTGATAAACATACTTATATATTTTACCTCTGTGGCGCGGTGGGAGTGTGTCTGACTGCTACGCAAGAGGTCGTGGGTTCGATTTCCACATGATACCGCTTTGTGTGATCCATAAATTGTTGTTCCGAGTCTAGGTGTACTTTGTGTCCGACTTGTATGTTTGTAAAGTTCCCCGCCACACAGTGTTTGTACCCTAATGCCAAATCGTTTTTTTTTTAAACAAACATTTATTTATTTATAGATAGACATGAGAATAAACCATCGTGCTCATCACACAAAGTTTTATTCTGGGTAAGGATCGAACCCAAAACTTCCGGCTTAGCAGTCAGGGTCATTAACCACTAGACCAACAGGACGGGTATAAAGCACATTAATGTAACGTTTCATCAAAATGCGTTCCGTAGTTTTTGCGTAAAAAGGCGACAAACGTCCATCCATCCTCACAATATTTTATCCTCAAAATTAGTAGAATAAAAGCAGGGAGGAAAGTTGCGTACTCATTTTCATCGTTCATATGTTGATCTAGTTATTTGGTACTTGTATCTATAACGATGTCTAGTGTAGCGATCTCGATGACAGTAATGTATAGCAATGCCTTTGTAATCTCGTCGAAAGGACGGCTATGATAAATAGTGCTGTTGACATGTAAATCTTGTGACATACTTAGTTTCAAAGCAAACATATCGATGCTATATTTGGTCTCCAAAACTAACAAAACGATTCTTGGTATTTATTTTTACACTAAAGATGACTTCTTTTCATATTCATACTTCAAACGTAATGAAGAGGGGTCTAGTTATATGATCATACATATACATACATATCAACCCATTTGATGGCCCACTGCTGGGCACGGGTCTCCCCATTAGAACCTACTGGTACTCGTATGTAGATCCTGGGGGTAATTGCCATTATCGCCACGCTTGGCGAGCGGGTTGGCGATCGCAGTAAGGCTTTAAGTACGCAGAGGACGCTGCTGCCCGTCCTCCGGTGTGACATCCCTTAGTCGCCTTGACGACACCCACGGGAAGAGATGGGGTGGTACTATTCTTAAGCCGGTACCACACGGCTTGTTATATGATCAAATCTATTATTTTCCGGAATATTTTTGTATCTTTCGTGTTTATCTGTATACTAAATAACATTAACGCTACGACTGTGTATGTGAAAATACCTAACTGCGTCTTTTTTTGTGAAGTAAACGTAGTATTCTGAAGAGGAATATCAACACTGAAAAAGTCAAAGATAGCATAAGAATAAGTATGACCTATTTATTTATCATGGATTTATCTTTGATCGTATTGATAACGTGTTATAAATCGATGACCGGCTGCACGCACGAAAAAGTGTCTCGTTATTGAATGGTTGCTAAGCAACTGCGAATGGCGATTGCAGCGAAATGCGATACAATTGGCTGTCCTCAGGCTGTCACGGGCATGAGTCTTTATTACAATGTCATCACCGTTACAGACAACCATATTTTTTGTTGCTTTTTATTTGCACTTGACTAACATTTGATAATAAATACTAGATTCAAAATAAGTAGGATTTACCGGTACCAATTCGTAGCGAAATAGTAAATTAAATGTTGTTCTTAAACTGTAGGCGAGTGTGATTTTACAATCTAATGGATATTATGCTAGAAAATAAAAGAAATATTTTTATAACTTAAACTAGCTGACCCGTGAAACTTCATCTGCATCTTTCCCCGTTTTTGCAACATTTTTCATTAGTGCTCCGCTCCTATCGGTAGCTACCGTCAAGTTATAGCCTATACTAGCATATTGAGCTCCTCGATAACTGGACTGTCCAAAGAATTGTATTAGTAGGTATAGATTTATAAAATGACTTATTAAAACTTAAATTAATTTTAAAGATTAAAAGTTGCGTATAGCTTTTTTGTACATAGTATTAGCATTCAATGCAAATTAGATCTTAGCTACTATAACAGACAGATAAATCTTGTTTAGTATAAATCTTTTAACATGAATTAATTAGTGAATAATTGACAAAGGAATTTGTTTATATGAATCGTAATAATAACGACTAAGAATGTTGAATGTCAATGTCACAGCACTCATTACTTCTTCGTACTTACTTAGTTTATTTGCCCAATGTTTTGATCGTATTCCGTGAAACATGCAACGGCCGTGGTGTGTCCAACACGGCCGTTGCATGTTTCACGGATGGACCGATAAGTTAGAAGACACAGATTATCATGACATTATTCGAATGGATTTTTGAAAATTCTAAGTAAATTTTAAGCAAATTAAAATTTAAACGGTTTTTAATATTTCGTTGTTTTAAACTAAACAGTTAATCTACTATAATTATTTATAATTCAAAAACATAATAAAAAAGGAAAAGTAAAGATAATGGAGACGTCAGATGAGGTTACAATTAATAGGACCACATAATTGCAATGTCTCGCACATTAATTTTCAATCACATGGATAAAAAAAACCTAAAAAGTATAATTAAATCACAGAGACAAGCAAAAAGCCATAAATGTGCAGTTATTGTATCATGTTACCATTTAATTAAAGCTTTTGATTAATTTGAAGAGTTCCATACTCTAGTAACCTTTATTGCTTGATCAGTAACTTTGCGTAGGTCTTACTAGAATCAATTACCTATTTATTAGTATCTTACCTAACGTCGTAATTTAAAATTTTAATGTTGTTCTTCAACAAATTCAAAGTGATTCTCATCGACCATTGTCTTCGAACAACACACTAACCTATTTCGTTAGAATAATGACGTAACTGGGCAGATACACCTGCCAAAAGGTAGCACTGTAACTATTGTTATTTAGTAATTTATTTTATCAGACCCCCATTGTTTCTCTTATTGGCCCTCATTGCTCCTGGTTCCAAATTGATGAACGTTGACGTAATTTTCTTTGGTTTCACAAACTAAGTAAATACATCACAGAGTAGCAAACCAGTGTGCTAAACTGATGAAACCGGAGTAATCTTGATGAGCGTTTTTATAGCACTGATGACAATGACTGTAGTCATAAAAAGATGACAGATTATGTAAACCTTTTTGAAATATAATGAATAGACCAGTAATAGGTCTCACATACCAAATTACAATTATAAAAATAGTCTTGCGAAGAATAGTTGAGTGACAAAGTATCGTGTAGGTAATTTCAAAATTTAAGATTATCAAATACTATAATTTTTATATAGATGTAGCTTGAGTGCAACTTTATTGGTGACGGTGTTACTATTTTCGATTGTTAATTGTTAAGTTATATAAATACTGATTGTTTCTTATACTGCAATAACTATATAATATGTAGGGAGCTCTAAAGAACTTGACTCTTACTGACGTATTTTAATAAGTTTAACTATTCTAAATCTATAGTTATAATTAGTGTTGCCCAAATGCAAGAACAAGACGAGACTTAGCCAGTCTTGGTCTTGGTCTTGCGCCAATACACCTGGTCTTGGTCTTGGTCTTGGTCTTGCGCTCCCAGTCTTGGTCTTGGTCTTGGTCTTGCAGCAAGAGTCTTGCAAGTCTTGCAATTACCTATTAGTCTATTACTATTTATTAAAGTTTACTTTAAATCTTAGAAAAACGTATTAGAATTGGAACATTGTGAGCTTGAATTAACATAGCCATAGTAAAGATCAAGCAGATTAATAAGTAACTGAAGATTTGATAAGAAATTCGAAAAATCAACTGACCTATATGTCGTTTTCCATGGAAGTAACTGTTTCTTAATAAACATTTATGATTTATAAGCTTACATTTGCTAAAACATGTAAAAAAACAAATTAATTACAATAACTTGACTGTATTTTAAAGAACAATACTTATCTGTCTAGAAAGAGATTGAACCCTCAACTTATAAGAAATTTAATAAAAGAGTTTACGATTTATCATTTATTTGAATAAAAAATAAAATACAACACAAATCAACAGCTTTATCATTAGGTTATGATACTTTATATAATTTTTTTTGACCAAGAATTAATACAAAGTAACCATCTGCCTGACTCATCACTTAACCTATTTCTATGTTTTCTAATTACTAATGATGCTTTAGAAAATAACCTCTCAGCAGGTACTGAAGTTGCAGGTATTGAGAGAAAATCACGGGCCATTTTCGATAAAATCGGATACTCTGTCTCATGCGTCCTCCACCAATCTAAAATGTCTTCCGAGCTGGCAGTTCTTGGTTTTCTCAGGTACTCCTCCAACTCGTCTATCACTAAGCCTTGAAGACAAGATCCAGATGACGTCGAGGGACATTCATAGAGTTTATCAAAGTCTATTACGTCTTCATCTTCATCACATACTTTATTTTCTTTTTCTGGTAATTCCAGAGATTTGTTCAGTGAGTGTAGACTTTTATATTCTTCATAAAGTTCATTGAACTTGCGCAGACTTTCTGTTTTAAGTTGCTTCCCCCACATTGTCAGGTCAAAAGTCTGAGCCTTATGCCTTGGGTCTAAAATTAAAGAAGTACAATAAATCCAGTTGCTCTTCTTGTAATGTTTAAGCATTTTGTCTCGAGCTGCTTGGAAAGCTAGAATGAGCCTTTCATCCACTTCAGATCGATTAGGTTTCTCATCTAACTGTTTTACCATGGATTCAATTTTATCTAGCAAGAGATTGAATGATACAATGACTAGCGGTAATGTAACATATTTGTCTCCACCAAGTTTTGTACTTAAAAGTTTAAAGTTTATTAGAAATTTATGTAATTTTTCGAGTACCTGCCATTCATTAGCTGTGATTTGAAAATCATTTAATTCGGTGACAGAACTGCACAATATGTCAATGCCCGCTCTCACTTTTAAACCAAATCCAATCATATCATGTGTGGAATTCCATCTCGTTGGACAGTCAAGAATGGCATTTAGATTTGATGGCACGCCAGCTGCTTCACAAGCAGACTGAAACTTCTTCTTCACTATCTCACTTCTTTTTATTTTACTGGAAATACTGCGTAACTTTGTTACAGATGTACGCGAGTCAGCAATATTTGGTGCAGATTCTTCATCTTCCTCATCCTCAGTTTCGTCTGCATAGTCTTCGTACTGCTGATCTTGCGCGTTAGTGTCAGACTCACAGTGTAATGCTAAGGTCTTTAATAAATCTTGTACACCAAGGTTTAAAATGTGAGCAAAGCACCGGAAATGTTGATTGTCTGAATCAAAGTGTGGCGGCAGCTGTTTGCCCAGTTCATACATGAATTTGGTATTTGCAGTTGCGTTGTCGACCGTGATACCTTGTATTTTATCAATTATGCCATATTCCAATAAACATTCATGGAAAATCGTTGCAATATCTTCCCCAGTATGTCGACCGCGTGATGGTATAAAATCAAGAACTACAGATTGATACTTCCATGCGTTGTCTATATAATGAATAGTAACCCCGTAGTAACTCCTACCAGCAATTGACGTCCACCCATCAATGGTAAAAGACATTTTAGATGATAATTGTTGAAGTCGTTCCTTGAGATTCAATTGGAGCTCTTCAAATCGCTCTTTGACTTTCCTTCTAAGTGTAGACCTTTTAGGAAACACCATATTAGGGCAAATACGTCGAAAATATACTTGTGTAGCTTCGTCATCGAAAAATGAGAAGGGAAGATATTTTTTCACCACCCAATCAACTGTAGCTGTCGTGATGTTGTCACTGCTGTTTTCCGACTGAAACAAAACAATAAATCTTGTGTTATTAGGTTTGAGCGTATAAGAGGAGGAGGTTTGTTGTTGTTAAATCGAGAAAATCGTTAAATTGATATTTGTTATATTAAGGTTGCACTGTACTGTAATTTACCAAAATAAAGTACTTAGTTGTTACTGGCCGATTAACTGAAAATATGGGTGTTTATAAAAAATATTTAAGACGATAATTACATACTTAATATGTCGCACCCCTAGATGAAAACTGTGAAAACACCACTAACTCAAAAATACTTACGTAAGTTAATGGCGTTTTTGAAAGTATCGCATGAATAGCTACGCGGAGTTAAAATTCTTTTAACTGTTAAAAAAATATTCTTACCTGTCCACTTCCAGCGGTTACTAAAAAGCTTGTGATATCTCCACTTAATTTTGGTTTAACAGGAAGAAATATTTCTGATTCCTTTTTGTGGAAAGATATTAGATGTTTCCTTAAGCCTGAAGTGTTTCTGTTTTTCATTTTTATTTCAATCTTTTTATGTTGGCACAATTTACAGAAGGCAGTTTGGGATGCATGAATTATTTCGAAAAACTCCTCAAATTTGCTTTTGGGTCTTTTAGATCTGTGACTCAAACTCTCGTTACTCGGACTAGAATAATTTGAATCTTCGTCACTCATATTAAATTGTACACGTGATACGTTTTTAGAAAACAACGAGAATTAGTAAAAACAATTATCAAGTTAGACTCGAAGCACAGCTCAATTGGAAATGACTGGAATTAAAAAAATTCCTTTATTTATAGTACGTTTCCTTGCTTTACCGCGCCGCCTCGCCACGTGCCGGCTCTATGAAAAGGATGCCGCCGCAAATCAAACAATGCCGCGTGCGGCGTACAAACACACACTAAATATTACCTACTTGTACAGACGCGACGCGTGAATAAAATAGAATTAGTGCCAATCACTATTCTTTACATATAAGTGAATGTTTTGGCGTACATCTATACTAATATTATAAAGCTGAAGAGTTCGTTTGTATGTTTGATGACAGAAGTTTTAAAATAAATAAATAAGTCCTGAACGTCACTATACCTCCAAAGTTACTATTCCTCGTGGACGAAGTCGCGGGCACAGCTAGTAAATACTTACTCTCATCATCTCTCTCAGAGATATTCGGGCTGGTAAGTAATACAAAACTCTTATCGCAGGCTTTTTATTTTATTAGTAGGTAAGTACCTACGCTTTTTATATTATTTTATTAGTTTTGTAGAATTTTTTTACACGTTTCAAGTATATTTAAAAGTGGCTACAATATTTATTAAACGGGTGATATTTGAACACTTTTTTGCTATTTTTTCTTGTAAAAACTTAAGAAATATAATGACTAAATGTACAATAATAGTACCTAAGTAATTAGTTTAAAACCATATAAGTAATCAATATTATAATATATACTTACTAGAATGAATTAATATGACATCTACTACCTATCCTTACCATTTTATCCTAATCATAATACTACTTGCGTGATCAGTATAATGTATTCATTTTCATTCTAAGCACTCTGAAACTTATTTATTCTTTGGAACACCTGTAGGTACTCTACTAGGAAATTATTTTGCATGAGTATACCTTCGCCCTATGGCGGCAATCAAATAGTGTCAAATGTTATGATTTCGGCGTGGCGGCAACGATTGTTTTAGATTTCAAAAGAAGCCGCCGGCGCGTGTATCATAACCATGTACTTCCGAAAAGCGGCAAATTTCTTTGAGAAGTAAGTACAAAACCTTTGATGCCGCATTATCAAAGTGCCGATGGTTAAAACATAACTATGCATGCACTCAGTTTGATTTTAATAGATATTTTTTTATTCGCTATGTTTATGGTATTAGTCGTAATGCGCATAGGTCCAGTTTTTCATATTCTTTGATACAGTTTTTTGCGTCTCATAGAATTCCTAAGCGTACCTACCTATACACCGAACTGTTACACCTAACTACTCAGTGAAATAGCGCTAAGTCCTAGCTGCAAGACGCAAGAGTCTTGCAGGCTATGTCTTGTTCTTGCTCAAGTCTTGCACGGTCAGTCTTGGTCTTGGTCTTGCTAAAAATACGCGGTCTTGTTCTTGGTCTTGGTCTTGCAAAAACGCAAGAACAAGACCAAGACTGCAAGACCAAGACTGAATTTGGGCAACACTAGTTATAATCAACTACATTAAATCGATAACAGTTGCAAACGCAAACCACTCAGCAGCAAGATTTTATTTTACATAGTCATGATAATTCCTATTAAAACCTGACGTTAGTCAACGTAAAAATAATAAAAATTAAATTAAAAATTAAAACATGGTTAGTTTTATGTATTTTAGAGCTCTGACGCTTAACACATCCAATATTATTTGAAATGTTGGATGCATTGAGCGGCAAAGCTGACTGAACATCTCTGAACTACGAGTAGATTATTAGTTTCCCCTGTTAGTGATCTAGATTTTCCGATCTTTTACTATAACGTGTGAAATATGAAACAATAGTCGTAAAGCACGGAAAATCGGAACAATTCCAACTCACATACGTTCAATATTTCTTAAAGAATGGCCTCGCGACTTTGTTGACATCACGTTAATCAAAATCACGTGTGATTGTATGTACTGCTGGCCATTTCCTCATTTCTTTTATAAACTTTTTCATTGATTGCAATGCGTGCACTCGTGCAGTTGTTTTTGTTTTTTTTTTGTAGCGGTCATTTATCTTCTTTTATTACGGCTTCAACAATCGTGCTATGAATACATTGTTTACTGATCGATAAAGGCTTGTTTATACCTACTGAGATTTTAATTGCTATTCGGACTTTTTCTCGCTGCTTTTATAGACATTCTGAATGTAATTTTAATGGTTTTTTTGCCACAAACAACGTATTCAAGACTAACTTTGAGGTTCATATCAAAAAGGGGAATAATTTATATGTAAGAGGATGTATTATGCTGTAGAAGGTATCAATATTCTGTTGGTTGGTTCGTTCATGTGGTACTATGTATATATATTATGGTGTGCGCCGGAGGCGGACGGTTAGAAAATGCCGCGGATGCGGTTCTTTGTACCTAAAATATTAAGTAACTATAATTCAAAGGTATTCCCTTTGAATTCTAGTTACTTAATATTTTATTTCGAAAAGAGTGATGCTCTATAAGAAACCCTTTGCACTGGTACGCGCTAGTTTTCAAGTTCCTTGATAGGAACTTATCCTATATGTTTTAGCATTATTACACTGTACTATCTAATGTGGTTCTATTTGATGTATTACCTGTTCGTTTAATATAAATTATTGACTTAAAGGTTCATTTCCGTGCATCGCGATCGATCGCGAGCCGCTCGCGGCTTACGACAAGCGGCTGAGGTAAGTGACAGACGCGCGCGGCCGACGACTGTCGTAGGCCTGCGCGCTATATTGTCGCATCGGCCGCGAGCGTCAGCCGCTTGTCGTAATACGCGAGCGGCTCGCGATCGGCCGCGATGCTCGGACATGAACCTTTATAGTTTGTTATAAAAGTTCACACTTGTAATGCTTCACTGCGTAATGTGAAAAGTTGCACTTTTACTCGATCCAACAAAATAATCTATAAATTTATTGTTACGAAAGTATCGTTGACAACCCGCATGTGTGTGGCTTATTTGCAATGAACGATTTCGACTGAATAATAATGTCAGCATATACTTAAAGATTATGTAAAATATAAATTTTTACACATATTAGAATTTTGTCGGGACTTAATCGCGGGAAATATTTAAAGATTTTAATAACACGCTTTTATTAGTTTCATACATTAGCATGTAACGGAATATTTGAACGTGTTTTTCATCCATTTCAGAACGTCGGATTTAATTGAAACTTCGCACACTTTTAAGCAAATCTAATAAAAAGATTTTTTTTAATTCATCCCCTAAGGAGGTAAAACAGAGGTTGTAAATTTATATGAAACTCCGCCAGTTTTGAAGTTAGATGTGTGAAATTTCGTATTTGGCTAATTGGTTTAAAATAAATAAAACATGTTTCGGTGTTTTTGAAAAATCAACCCCCAAAGGTGTAAAATAGAGGATTCAACCAAAAAGTAAATAATAGTTTAAAAAACCTAAAAAAAACGCGCTTTTGTAAATATGCGTCAAAATTAATGTTCTAAAGTTTAAAAAACTAGTGTTTAATAACTCTAGTTATTTTAACTTAATAGAAAACAATCATTTTATCGTTTAAAAGCTTGGGGTACTTGCGACGATATTGATTTATTACGATAAACTGTTTTTTTCTTAATATCTCTAGCTTTTTAGACTATTATTTATACACCTGACATTTCCATCGAATTGTTCCGATCGTGCTCACGGGTCGACGGGATTAAAAAAGCTGTTTTGCAGTGATCTAATCTAAAATATAACTTTTATGACATCAATATTTATAAAATTCTTCTGCAATCAATGTATCGTGAAAAGCAAAGAAAAATGTAACTGTTCAATGGTAGATTGACGTTTCAAACCGATTTATAATTCTTCATTGAAATATTTTATAATCACATAACTAGCTGCTGCCCGCGGTTTCACCCGTATTAAAAATGTTTATGTATTTTCGTTTCGTGAAGATACATCATTTACCTCTATAACCTTATAGAATAAACACGCTGTCAAAACTTAACCTACAGGATTGCTATTAGTGACTAGAAATAAATATAGAATCTGCAGGTGCTGTAATAGATACACTAATACCTATTACAGCGGGTAATAGCTATTAGTATACCCATATAATATACTAGCTGACCACCGCAACTACGTCTGTGTGAATTTTCCCCGTTTTTGCAACATTTATCTCGACTGCCTCTGTGGCGCGGTGGGAGTGTATCCGACTGCTACGCAAGAGGTCGTGGGTTCGATCCCCACCCAGGATAAAACTTTGTGTGATGAGCACGATGGTTTATTCTGTGTCTGGGTGTTATTTATCTATAATATGTATGTATTTAGAAATATATAAGTATGTTTATCAGTTGTCTGGTTTCCATAGTACAAGCTCTGCTTAGTTTGGGATCAGATAGCGTTGTGTGAGTCGTCCCAAGATATTATTAGATATTATTATTATTTATCATTGCTGCTCCGCTCCTATTGATCGTAGCGTGACGTTATATAGTCTATAGCCTTCTTCGATAAATGGGCAATCCAGCAGTTTAATAATTTTTCGATTCGAACCAGTTGTTCCTGAGATTATTGCGTTCAAACAAACAGACTTTTCAGCTTTATACTCGTAATATACTAGCTGACCCGCGCAACTTCGTCTGCGTAAATTTCCCCGTTGCTGCAACAATTTCATTGCGGCTCTGCTCTTATTAGTCGTAGCGTGATGTTATCAACCTTCCTCGATATCGATATATGGGCTATCCAACAGTAAAATATTTCAATTTGGATCAGTAGTTCCTCAGATTATCGCGTTCAAACAAACAAACTCTTCAACGTTATAATATTAATATATTAATATTAATAGATACTAATACATTAAAAATTATATTGATGATATATGACTGTAGTGTAGGTACTGTAGTTATAGCTACTCGTATAACGGTGTTGTAGAGTTCTTGTGAATACTGTCTCGTAAGACAATAACTAAAAGTAGGATTTGAATCCGTGGCCTCTTTGGAGTCCGTCCAAACCACATTGCTAACGTTAGTCATTACAATAGTGTCGCAAAGATACAACGAACTAAATCTGTGATAATTTATTAGAGAAAATAAGTCTGTCTGTCTTTTGTTAAATTTCTAGGCCGATTTGGAATTAAGTAGTTAACCTATTATATGGAGTGACATAGGATATTTTTCGTAGCATCTACCGCGCGGTAGCGAGCACATCGACGTTACCACTGTTGGTCCATAGATGAGTGCCCGTTTTTAAACTTTTTCATACCCTTCAGTGTCTTTGAGAGCACGTTAAGCTGTCAGCGCTGCGCCTACTCTCTCTGATCGTGTATCCGACACGATCGGAGAGAGATTAGGCGCAGATTAGAGATTTCCGTCCCATCTGACTATGAGAGAGAAGGAATAGAGAGTGTACTTATGGCTTGTCTGGGCATACATTTCTGCACTTTCATATCTCCTGCGCAGTTCGTTAGTCTCTAATGAGACTAGCCAAACGATTGGAGATTTAAAATGTTGTATAGATAATCGACCCTCACTCTATAAACATAAGAAGTATTCTATATCAGCTTCCTATTAACACCACATTAAGGTATTTGCAATTTACATAGTTTCAAACGATGTTAATTTATGATGGTTTCAATTTGTATTCTCACGTGATGCAATCAAATTACAAATGTAATCCGTAAAATTAGTTTCATTATCAATTACAAGAAATGTATTTGTAGACTTAAACGATTTAGCACTTACCTGCATCTAAATTGCAACTTAAGGACGATGTGATAAATCGTCCGTGACAGTCATTTTGAGAATGGAACATTTTATGCAAGTGGTATTTCGAGAAAGAGACATTACGGACGGAGAAAGCCACTTTTTTATAATAAATAGACTTGCTCTTGGCTTCGATCATGTCTAAAGGAAAGCATTGGCATGAGGCCTACGATGGTACCCAGACACCCAGACTCTAGTCTTAAAAGTGTCCGGGTTATAATTAATTAGAAACAATGACGCCGGCAAGGAGTTCTACACTTTAGCTGTTCGCGTAACCAATGTAGAAGCGTACCGCTTTGTGCGACAGGTGCGCCTAGATGTCCAATGATGGAAAGGAGATGGCGGTATCAGTGAATAGAGTTCTTGTGAACACTCTCCGTGGTATAATCTGTAGAACACCGACAAATAGGCCATGTCACGCCGATGTTGCAGGCTGTGGAGCTTCTTTTCAGTGAACCCTGCGTCATTTATAAGCCTAATGACTCTGCGTTGAATTGCGTCTAGTGAGGCGAGTTCGTACTTAAACGCCGTTAAGCCTTATGCCCAGGAGATCAAGGTTGTCGGTAACTGAGATAGATTAAAACCAGACTGAGACTATTTAAAACCAGGGGATTTTTTGGGAAAGATTATATTTTGAACCTGATCGTTATCTGTGAAGATGTTGGTAAGTAAAAACTTGGTTCAGGCTAATTAATGTGGTAGTAGCAATTGGTAATAAAGACAGGTCTGTGGCCGACGACGCGTAGCGCCGGCGGACAGTCGTGATATCATCAAATTACTGTTTAACATGCTCAGTTTAACTTTTTTGGTGTTTGGAGATCCGTGGGCAGTTTTGTTTTAATATGTAAAATGTCTTGCTTTAGTTGTAAAACTCGTGATAAAAGATTTAACCTGAAAAACTGTTTTTAACATATGATAGAGTGTTTTTGGTTCTGGTTCACTTTACATCGCAATTGAAACATAACTAAGTGTAGGCAATTTCCTTGTAGGGCACAAAAGTTGTTGAAACGTAAGCCGGCAACTAATGTTCCATCATTAATTGAACTAAAACGCAATAATAGAGAAGAACCTTGGTGAACCTTTTTTTTTTTTAAATAACTAGCTATGTGGGATTGTACTCCCACATTACTAGCAATCCTGTAAAGCCCTCCTAGCTAAGCTCAATGGCTTATGTTAGGAGTGGGTTCACGTCGGTAGTATAGGTATCTAGGATTTGCACCCGCAACCTCACTATTGCGAGACCGATGCCTCAGCCATTAGACTACCGCCGCTTGAAAACCTTAACCTTTAGATATCATGGAAAACTTTGTGCTTTACTGCATCTATCTTGTCAGGCTACATTGGATTATACATAGACAATGTACATACATAAAAACCTGAAATAACATTCAAAAGATAATAAAATTATTTGCTACGGAACTCCTTTTACCTTAACCATAAGGTACGTTATTGAGCAGTTTTGTTGATGAATGTAATATTTGTATCGCTCTAGTTGGTTATTTAATTTATTATTCCACAAAAATACTGATATTTGCCACACTCGGTGCTAAATCGCCAATGCTTCATATTGCTTCAGTGTTTATTACGGAAATAATATTAATGTTCTAACCACACATCAATGTCGATTGAATTGAACTTTTAGCAGGTTTAATAACGATTGTATTTAGTTAGGTTAAAGTGAATTGTGGTGAACATGTTTTCTACTTTAGATCATAATATCTTTTAAAATGTTTTCTAACCGCTGTATCCATTGTATTTTAGATGCATAAAATTTGATTGCCGTTTGTGTATTTCATTAAAGCAAATTCGTAACTACTCGGACTTGTATTAAATACTAGTAATTTATATCGGTATCGTATTACATCAGGGTAAAAAAATAGGATTTAGATTTAGATTTTACAGCAATTAGAAACAATACAGGTATGTTAAATTGTAGTTTTTTTAATGGATTACATACATTTTTAATTTATATTGAATTCAACTATTATTTATACCTACTACCTAATAATCTTTGTTCATCAAACCGTTACATTATATTTATTAGTGAAAAAAAGGAAATAATTGGCGTCTAGACCTACTAATGAGCATGGAACTCCAGAAAAAAAGTAATACTGTTTGGCGAAGTAGAACGATAAATTTGTTTTAATAGTGTTAGAGTCTAATCATATATCGACGCTGTTTCGAAGCTGTTACGCTACGCGCAGAATATAGAGTACTAATCCAGGGGCGTACCTACTGCCATATCAGCCATTTTTATAAAAATATTTTAAAGCTAAAGAGTTTGTTTGAACGCGATGATTTTAGAAACTACTGGTCCGAATTTAAAAATTCGTATAATAGCCCATTTATCGAGGAAGGCTATAGACTATGTAACATCACGCTACGACCAATAGGAGCGGAGCAGCAATGAAAAATGTTTCAAAAACGGGGAAAATTTAACACATTAGTCCATTGGCCAAATGTGAGGGGTAACATTTTGATATAAGGCCCGTTGAAGGCAAGCTCCTCCCCTATGTATCTTGAAGTCACACTACATTCAGCAAGGACGTCGTAGGGTTCATAAAATTATGAGTTTAATGAATTGATCGTATTTTGTTTATTTATGGAGTACATCATCGCTTCGTACTTTAAACACGTCTGTTGCCATGTACGAGAGCATTCATGTAAGGTCCATTTTTACATTTACTAATATGTTATATTGATATATAAACATTCGTTCCGAATTATTATGATTAGCATTACAAAAGTAAGATTCGGTATTGTGTAAGGCGCTACCGCGAGAACGTGAATAAAAGATCGGGTAGACTAATTTCACCCAGTCAATTCACCGTTGCGTCAATAAATTGAACCAAATATATACTAAAATTAACCGCCTAGGTGAATTAATAAATATAAAATAAAAATCTTCACTCACACAACGTCATCGGATATCAAACTAAGCAGAACTTGTACTATGGCAACCAGACAACTGAAAACATAAAGAAATCTAAATAATAATAAAACAAAGTCGCTTTCTCTGTCCCTATATCCCTATGTATGCTTAAATCTTTATAACTACGCAACGGATTTTGATGCGGTTTTTTTTAATAGATAGAGTGATTGAAGAGGAAGGTTTATATCTATAATAACATACATTAAATAGTGGAGAAATAAGGAGTGGAGCAGCAATAAGAAATGTTGCAAAAACGGGGAAAATTTACGCAGACGAAGTTGCGCGGGTCAGCTAGTTAAAGATAAATTAAACCCAGATACAGAGTAAGTCATTGTGCTCATCACACAAAGTATTATCCTGCGTGGGACGACCACGACCTCTGGCTTAGCAGTCAGGGTCAGTAAGCATTAGACCAACAACCCAGTCTAAAAAGTCTTTGACGTATTATGAGCGTTACTAAGCTGTTATGTGCACAGGCCATTAGTATACTTGCAGCTAAGCTGTCATGTGCAATCGTCGTCATTAGATATTCGTAATGGGCTCGTTGGTTTAAACGTTCCATGTAGGGATCATAAGTAGAAAGTTAATTATTTTCATGTTCCTTATAAGTTATCCTGACATACTCGAGTACATGCTTAGAGTATAGTTAGAACTGTACTTACTTCGACAGTACCTGAGTTACTTCTTATTAATACAGAAGACAGATTGACCTATTTGCGTTACTAGTCGTAGGTATATTTTAACTTTTAAGGCTGATTGCAATTACCTATCTACTAGGTACTTGCCCAGTTTTGGCTCTGTCCGACTTCTTTTAAAATTTGACAAAAATGTGGCTATATTGCTTCGGTCGCGTAAATCGTGTACCTGCCTAATATCTATTATTTATGTACCTATGGATTATGTACTTAAATTAGAACCAAAGAATGAGAGTAATCTAGCAAAAAAGAAGACTTTAGATTAATAACAATAGGTTTATGTGTACTGATATGTACCTACTAATTGTGAGTACATATAAACCTATTAAATTGATATATTTTTTTCAAATAAAAGATAACTAGCAATGTGGAATTGTGGTCCTATATTACTAGCAATCTTGTTAACCCTTCCAACTAAGCTCAAAGGCTTGTGTTAGTAGTGGGATCACTTCGGTAATATAATGGGTAGGATTCGAACCCGAGACCTGACGATTGCGAGTCCGATGCCTTAGCCATTAGGCTACCGCCGCTTAATGTAAAGTCTTCTTCGTCGCTATACTCTTGGCAGAGTGGTCGTGGTCGTCTTGTCAGGGTTGGTGACACGTTTAACAAGTTGTCGCCAGTTCTCTCTCACTGCGGTAATTCTTGTGCATTTATGAAGTGGACCATTTAGTGCCTCTTTTATTTGATCCGTCCAACGCATAGGTGTTCTGGCGCGTAACTTTACACCTTCGGTTTTTCCTTGCCTACATGTAAAGTATTAATTATTTATTCTTTGTAATATTTCTATCGCCATTGTAAAAAATGTAATATAACATTTTGATAATAACATTAACCTCTATTTTAGTAAGGACTTTATTTCTAGATCCCACGAATAGTACCTATTTGGAAATAATATTATCTGTGATGCTATCTTAATTATAATTAAAATTATATATGTTCTGATTATTATGACGGGTTTTACAATTAATGTACATAAAATAACAATAACACTACGCTCTAGTTTTTGTAGTCTAAAATAGTTATATTTCGCATTCAAATGTTTATTGCAATCTTCAAACCTGATGGTATCTCAATGTCACAACAAGCAAATTGTGTTGCTAGTTCGACCTACGCACATCGTTTTGTGCAAGAAATCCATCAAATATTGTTCCGACTCCAGAGCTCCTAGATAGTCGACATAAGCAATAATCGAATAGAATGCTAGTAAAAAAGAATGACGGCATTGCTCGTTCAAAACTTGGCTGTCCCGACTTCACACTGGTGTCATTTGCATTATTGCAATTTTCGTAGGGATCTCTAACTTTTTGACAATGTTTCTCTCCGTTAATGTAGTTCTAAAGACAAAATTATTTTTGAAATTGGTTTAGTAGTTTTAAAGTTCATTCGTTACATCAAGAATAGAAAAATACAAATCTTTCCTCTTTATAGTATTAATATAGAATAGCAGTTTTAAGTGCAACGTCGTCATTCCGACATCATTTTATTCGATTGCCATTCTATTTGATTTCTTGTCTAAGAGGGCTGGATGTAGTTTGTGTTATGCTTTGTATATATAACTCTCACAAGACACAGATATTGTTTCCACAACGGAAGTTATTGGAGGAGTGTCCAAAAATATTTTAATGTAGGTGATAATATCATTGATTTACTTTCTTTGTGTGATATAGGTATGATAAGGAATAGATTTATATATATAGGAACCGATTAAATACACATAAATTCTAATAATTACACTAAAGAACTTGATAAGGTAATGTTTATGAAGGCATTTTTCTCACATTATATTGATGACAAGATCGTAATTGCAGGAAAACGCGTATAATAACATTGTTTTTATAATTATTCCCATCCTGTAGACATGCAATTATACATTGTTTGTTTATAAAGGTATAAGTACCTACCCAGTATTAGGATAATAAAAGACATAATATGTTTTTAAATTGTAATAATTTAAGTGACTTCAAAAAGTCGGTTCTAAATTCTTCTTCTCAGTTTGCAAATTGCAGTTGCCTTAATACAGAGAAGACGAATTGAGAATTAGAATTAGAGAATTCTCATTTAACAAAATCTAGGGTTTTCAATTAAATTTTAATCATTTTTTTAAGTGTATGTATGTATGTATGTTTGTGTCCGCTCATTTCTCTTAATTATTACTCGGATTGTAACATTCTGTAATTAATCCAGTATAAAACTATATCAAAAACCACAACAGTTGCATTAGAATTTTAAGGAATAAAAATTATTTGCAATTACTTAGTTATACTTGCAAACTTTATGCATACTTCCAATATTTGTATTAAACTAATACAAATACATATTATCTCCCATCCCATCATACTGTATATTATCTCCCATCTAGAGTCGAAGTTGAACAACTTCCTTCTACTATTTATGGTGTGTGGGAGCATTTCACTTCATATGTTATGTTAGGAACTTGCTTGTTAGTCACAAATAGTACTTGCGTTTAGTGCTTTCATATGCAGTTATTTGAATTTATGGCTAGTGATGATTCAGTATTCATGAGTGTGGGTTCAAATTTCTTCTTTTGTAAAGAGGTTTAGTCTTAGGGTCATTTCACATGCATACGCTTGCGTCTAAGCGGCTTGGTGCCATGCTGTGGTAGCACACGTACGATTACGCACGATTGGTCGATGTGGCGGTGGAGAGTCGGGGTAGTGGCAGTATTAATGGCAAGCTAATTCGTTTTGAGCTGGTGTCATGTGAACGAGTCTATATAAGTCATATCACTGCAAAGACGGTTGCCGCGTCGTAACCATGTATATAGTGGATAAGCACGACACACGGTCACGGCACGGTGGCCGTACCTTGTTTAAGCTGTCTATCTAGCTCATACATTTCTACTTTACAGGGCACGGTGACATGTAAATTAGTAATGGGTTGCGCCGATGATAACGAAAAATTTGTATACATGAATATAGTATCTGCGTTTAGTTAGTTTTTTGTTTTATTTGCCATACATAACTTTTGTTTTAAATAAATGTAATAAACGTATTTAAAGCTTTGTAATCCCTTTGAGACTTACATCACAACAGAAACCCCGGGCTTATGCTGGGTGTTAAAGGGGCAATGAATGAGGAACAACTTTCATTATAATAACGTATTTAGAAATACAAGAACTCCTGAACATACCAGGATATATAATTCCAAAAAGATTAATAGGTTTTCTAGGTTGCCTGAGATATTTGTACAAATGGTATTGTTCCATTATTTAGTACATTTGTTTAATGAGTCAATTATGTCGTATTCGGCAATCGTGTACAAATATCTAGATCACCTTTTATATTATCCTCGTATTGTAACAGTTAATTGCCGTAATAAATGAGTTAGTGAGATAGACACTAGACAGCTTTTGTCTATAAAATCACAAGTCTAATGCTGTATTCACACGTTCGCGTTCAAAACGCCATTCAATGGGCACGAACACCAGCACAAGAATGGGAATGTTCTGTTCAGCTGTTTATTGAACCGCTTGTTTAGAACCCGTACTGAGGGAGCTCCAAAAGCTCTTTAATGCTGTCCTGTTCGAAGGGAGAACTCCAGAGGCGTGGAGTAGAAATGTAGTCGTCTTGTTCTTCAAAAAGGGAGATAAGACCCGGCTGAAGAACTACCGACCTATTTCTCTTCTAAACCACGTCTATAAGCTGTTTTCAAGAGTCATCACGAACCGCCTTGCGCGAAGACTTGACGAATTCCAACCACCGGAACAGGCTGGATTTCGGAGCGGATATGGCACCATAGACCACATTCACACAGTGCGGCAGATTATACAAAAGACCCAAGAGTATAATCAGCCTCTGTGTCTAGCATTCGTGAACTATGAGAAGGCCTTTGACTCGATTGAAATCTGGTCCGTTCTGGAGTCTCTGCAGCGATGCCAAGTAGATTGGCGATATATCCAAGTGATGGGATGTCTCTGCGAAGCCGCCACCATGTCCGTCCAAGTACAGAATCAGCAAACAAAATCTATACCATTGCATCGAGGAGTGAGGCAAGGGGACGTTATTTCCCCGAAACTGTTCACAAATGCAATGGAGGATATGTTCAAGACGCTACACTGGAAAGGGCGGGGCATCAACATCAATGGTGAATACATCTCTCACCTGCGATTTGCAGATGACATCGTCATCGTGGCAGAAACGCTGCAGGACCTACAACAGAATGAACATGTACAATCGGAACCAAAAGCGGTGCACGGCGCCATTCTCGAAGTTGTTCAAAAATATGTGTACCTCGGGCAGTCATTGCAGTTAGGTAGAAACAACTTCGAGGACGTGGTGAATAGGAGAATTCAGTTGAGTTGGGCAGCGTTTGGTAAGCTAAGTCAAGTCTTCTCATCGTCGATCCCACAATGCCTTAAGACTAAAGTCTTCAATCAATGCGTCCTACCCGTCATGACATACGGAGCCGAAACGTGGACACTGACGGTACGGTTGGTCCACAGGTTCAATGTCGCTCAACGGGCTATGGATAGGGCTATGCTCGGAGTTTCTCTTAGGGACAAAATCAGAAATGATGTGATTAGGCAGAGAACCAAAGTTATCGACATAGCCTACAGGATTAGCAAGCTGAAGTGGCAGTGGGCTGGCCATATTAGCCGAAGAACCGATAACCGTTGGGGTAAACGAGTTCTTGAGTGGAGACCGCGTCTCGGCAAACGTAGTGTAGGACGCCCTCAGGCCAGGTGGAGTGATGATCTACGCAAAACGGCTGGCAGGAGCTGGATGCGAGAAGCCGAGGATAGAACAAAGTGGCGTGCAATTGGAGAGGCCTATGTCCAGCAGTGGACTGCGATAGGCTGATGATGATGATGATGATGATGTTTAGACCGCCGCGTCGACCCGAGCCCGGTTGATTGCCGAGCTGCTTTCCGGGCTGTTTCCTGCGCGTGTGAATGCACTATAAAATGTTTTATATTGCGATCTCAATCTGTCTATCGTTTTGTAGTATTTAGTACGCTATTAGTACTTGCCAATGATAGTTATGAAATGTTAAAAGTGTTTAGAAATAACGTTCCACTGTGTGAGTTTGAGTAGGCAGCGGTATCCGCTTTAAATCTAAGTCTTCCTTTTTATTGCTACTTTGTGGCAATGTCCTCACATTAATTCATAGTACTATTGTCAGGTAAACATTGTTACGTCCGCAATCAATTAATCAATCATTTATTTATTGCAGAACAAAGAATATCTGACAGATATCCTACTTATCTACCTACATGCCTACTGAAATGTACCTACGTCCTACATTTTAATTTGTAACGACTAGTTGCTTGACATTGAAATTGAAACTTGATATTTTAGTCAATACCAAAATATAAAGGATTGATTTAAAATTATTATGCCCTGGAGGCCAACGCGTAGCATCTCTTCAACACAAAGGGAGGATCCTCCGACTAGGAAAGATGATTGTGCTTGGCGAGCAACGCACTATTAAAACTTCACTTGCGCGATTCAGTATTTGTATTATTTATGTGGATATTACTACAATGGGCGCAGAAGATGGACTCACAGCTCAACAGAAAATCTATGCACAGATAGACAAATACGTAAGGAGCTCTCAACGACGTGTATTACTTGGTTGATAATTCGACCGAGATCTGTGTATGTGTGCATCTATGTGAGGCAGTTTTCGCTCGCTGTAGGGAGCCGGTTATCTGTGCCTATCAAATTTGTGACAGTTGTTTACCAATTATTATTTAGTAAGCATTTGTCAATGAAGTAACAATAATGCCGTGCTCTAAATATGAAACAAGAATGATATTAAAATGTACCTTTTGGTCAGTGTAATTTGACCGTTTACGGCTATTAAATTAACGGTAGAAATCCGAGACGCAACTATTAAAGAGGTGTCGTAATAATTGCTAGTAATATTATATCGTTCAAGTTTTATAGGGTTTTCAATGATAGAGCATTACTTAGTATCTGAGGCCGTTTAAAATACATAGTACTGTAGACAAATTAGTTAGCAGTTAACTGTAATAAATAACTTTAATATACGAAGCTATACGCTGAAACAAAATTAAGATTACAAAAGATGGTTGTCTGTAAAGTCGGTTTACGGACGATAATTTTACGTGATAACGCCAAAAGGATGCCTTGATGACATTGTAATAACAATGCCTGTGACAGCTTTATTGGATCCGTCGGGCGCATGCGCCATGATGACATATCGCTATTCGTGTTGCTAAGCAAACAGTCAACGAAACGTGAGCGGTGACGTCACACTTTTTCATGCGTGCACCCGGTCATCAATTTATAAGACGTTAACACGTCAAAAGAAAGGTTACTTACTACCTACTTTACTTTAGGCACTTGTTCCACTGCCGGCGAGTAGCGATCAACAATCAACTATTTTTCGCGCAAGAAACGTACAATAAATGTAGATACTGTTTAGGGCGAGTTCTCGCCGGGTATGTAAGCAATTAGCGATCAACTATTAATAAAAGAGGTATATCATTTGTTTACACGGCATATAAAAATGATTATAGTTGCTCGCTTTCTCGCCGTTGGTGAGACAAGTGCCTAAAGTTTGTTCACTCTCTCATACCCCGAGTTTCCTCAAATCCATTGTTACGTATCCCTGGCCTTGGTCTACATTACAAAAGAAACATCGTCGAAAAATGTCAGCTCTCCATGTCCAAGATCCAAATCCTTGGACAACTGAGCTGGGCTTTGATAAGCGGAAAATATGTCAAGAGTTATATTTTTATTAAATAAAATATGTACCAATACTAGATAAAGAACAATAACTTTCATAATCTTATTATTAGTCTTGCACTTAGATCCAATCAAGAATTTAAGTGTGGTTTTAAACCAACTTGCTTGCATTGTCGTTATTGTTAGTGTGCAGAAATGTTTACTAATGTTGTCACATTAAACACACAAGAGTGATAAGTCAGCAATTTCAATAATTAGTTATCCCCCGGCTTCTCCCGAGTTTTGATTGGATGGGAACCCGACACGACTCACGACTAGGACCGACAACTTCACGTGCTCTCTGCGGTACAGACGGGTGTGACAATTTTAAAAGCGGTCACTCGTTTATGGAATAACAGTGGAACGTTCCTTAACCTCGCAGATGTCTTGACCTGCTCGGTTGCCGAATTTGCCACTGAGTCTTTACTTGAAAGAGCAGACCCATACAAATTATCGGATTTGTACGGGAAGAATTTGTCTATAAAGAATGCCAGTTGCGACTTTATAAGGGCGGTTGACAATTAAATTTGAAGTGGCATTTAGCGAGGTATCTTATTAGCCGTGGTCTGTATAAATGAGGAACGCACTTAAATCTTGCTCTTTACCCGCACTTGTTGCCTCATCTAATTCTAAAGCCTGAGCTCTTACACCCAATTCAGTTTCGACACAGTCTCTTCCCATGCGAACAAAATGTCTTTTAGATTTTGTAATATGCTATTTGATACAATTACTTATGTTACTGTTATCTTTATCTCTGTCATCGGATATTGGCTAAATGCAAACAGAATTGACCTCCGTACATTCTTTTATTTCATAATTTGATACTTCGTCTGCATAGTATCTAGTGATGTAATTCGCTGCATCTGTTTTTAAGACTTTTTGTGATATTTCATTCATAGTTTTGATCTGGTTTGTGTTATTTTATATCAATTTATTTTGTAGTGTTGAAAATAAAGGTTGACTGTTGTATAATTTCGTACATCACAAGCTTTGATTATATAATGTCATCACAAGGTTAATAGGTCAATATTATATATATATTTTTTTTATAAAAGACAGCACAGGGCCTGTGTCGCGGGGGACTTTACAAACATACAAATCACGGACACAAAGTCCTTTGGTTAGTCTTACTATGGTAAGTACGTACGTCAATTAATATGAAACTAATAGTCTTAAGTAGATATTAGCCGTTAGGCTCAACGATCCTTAGTATTTTTTGCGACGGGCTTAGTATTTTTTGGTATTTATTTTTTTTCAAATCGAAAAAGTTATAATATAACATAAGGCCTGTTTTTCAATAAAAGTACGATACGGTTGGTACTCCCGGTACGCGACTCGTCATTGGCGGGTTTTTTTTTCATTATGACGTGATGCTCCATGATCTTGAATTGAATTAGGTAAAGTTTTGGCATTGAAGGTTTACTCATAATTATGTTGTTTTGTTTTTGTGACACAAAAAACATAGTGGAGTTCAAGGAAATGATATAATTAGTCGTATAATTTAATTAAGAACAACACAAGGAAGTATTCCTTAAAATAACATCGCCCATCAAAATTGCTTATGTTATGTATATTTTAATTATTAATTAAATCACATTAATATGAAAATAAATAGTTATGACTTTTGAATAGGTATGCTCAATAATATTATTTAATGTACTTCAAACGCAGAATACCGAAAGTACAGAATAAAAGCTACATATTCGTAATATGTACTTTACTGGAACCACCTACACCTTCGTGATAAATTCCATGAGCGATTTAGACATCGCTCATGATATCTTAGACCACTTTACTTTATAGAATTTTATAAGCTACGGGTCTTAATTGCGTAAATATTTTATTTTAAGCCTAAATACCCATGGCCACGGCCGTCACAATACGGTCGAAACGTCGGGCAATACAACAAAGGTATTTAGTTTTAAAATATTTACACCATTAAGACCCGTAGCTTTTATAGCTTTTATACTTCTATATTGTGTACAAATTGTGAAAGCCTACGAACGTACACTTTACTTTATTAGCTTTTGTACCAGGGAACTTACGAAGCTTCGACTCTGACTTCGGAAGGTCGAAACTTCCGAATGATTTTACACCTCCGATTCCTGATATTAAATATAGGAAAGAAAAATTCGCTCGGATCCCGCCCAAGCGAGGTTTAATATGAATGAAAAATTTGTTTCTTTGTAATATTTTATTTTTATTGTTTTTTTAAGCCCTATCTCAAGATATTTGTTTTCACACCGTCTTCAACTTCGACTGAGAGTTCGACTTCGATATACCAAATTTTAAAACTTCGACTACGACTTCGGTTCCGATAAAACCTCATCCGCAACATCCCTAGTATGAAGTTTTCCTTCTTAGCTCTCGGCATTAAAATTATAATGGCAAATAATAAAGTAATAGACGTCTACAATGGTTATGCTACGCCTCTATAAGATTTAATTTTTTTATCATTCTTAATTAAAGTCTTAGTACTGAGCTGTTTGATTTATGATATGTGATTTATGTTCGACTTCCGTGCACTACGTACAGGGCATTTTAATATCTGAGAGCTAATGCTAGCCTTATACACATAATGGCAGGTTCCAACCAATATAGCGATACAGTTTTAAATAATGACTTATGACTTTTATGAGTGAATATTAAACCTAATCTATTAAATGTTATTGACTTCCTGCTTCTGGTTTTAATTTGAAATAAGTCTTATTGAAAAATTGTATGCTGTAGGATTGAGAACGATTTTTGATTAATGATTAATTCATTATGACCTGTGATCTCCAGCAGTTGGAAATCATTATGTTTCATATCTATTGACAATTATATAGTCATTATCTATTCTGCTCCCGTAAAAGTTGTTAATTAGAACAAAAATCCTACTCTTCCACTACTTCCATACCAATTTTTATAAAATCATTATAATTCTTTTAAAGTTTTAAAGATTAGCCCGTTCAAACAAACAAACTTTACATTTATCACCGTTTCATTTTATTCTCGTCAAAATCCTACACAACATAAGTTGGTGTAGGATTTTTTAAACAATACAATTTCCTAAAAAACAAAGATAAACAATTCATCACACGAATATGCTATTTTTGTCGCGTAATATTCTTGAGAAACATGCGGTCGCTCGGTGCTGTTTGCGTAAATCCATGAATGAATCTAACAGTAGTAGTTACATAAATACCGATATTGTAATAGCGATCGTAATTCAATCATTACAATTTCACGGCGCTGCCATTGACCGTATTTGGGTACAAGTTTTCGACTATTGTTGAGCTATCGTTGTTGTGTTGTTACCTTAGGAACATCCAAAGTTTCTTTTACATTTCAGATATCCTTATGCTGGTGTCTGTCTTTTGCAGTATCCATTCAGTTCTTACCAGCCAATGAACTAATATCACCCACCCCATTATCATTTCTTAGGTATGCCTACATGTCTCTTTTCGAGTGGACCTGTCCATTCAGTAGTTCGTACCATCCACCTTTTGTCTGTGCATCTAGCAACATGTCCTGCCCATTGCCATTTAATTTTTAATGCATGTTTTAAAACATGAATTGTTGTGAATTTTTTCCTCGGTCTAATGTCAATATTCTTGGCTTTCTGCATCGGTTGAAGATAACATTGTTGAGGTAAGCATTTTAAATAAGTAGGTCAGCCAATCTTTTCAAAGACTTGACAACTAAGTATGCAAGACATATTAGGTATAGAGGTTATACGCATACACATAGCCAATCTCTAATTCTTCACTCACATATGATACATCTGATGGGACGGAAAATAAACACGGTAAGAGAAATTAGGCGTACGGCACGAATTAAAGTGATACCTATTATTCGAAAACGGTTACTCATTTGATTAATTGACTAACCTGTTGGTCTAGTGTTTAGTGACTTTGACTGCTAAGCCATAGGTCGTGGGTTCGATCCCCACCCATGATAAAACATTGTGTGAAGAGCGATGGTTTATTGTGTGTCTGGGTGTTATTTATCTATAATAATTATGTATGTATTTAGAAATATGTTAGTTTGTTTATCACTTGTCTGGTTTTCATAGTACAAGCTCTGTTTAGTTTGGGATCAGATGACTTTGTGTGAGTTGTACCAAGATATTATAGAAGATATTATTATTATTAATATACTTATAGTGGTAACGTTGCTTAACTTTGCTGCTCTAACCGTATGCTTAGTTGTTACGGACCGATGCCTAAAAATACTAGGGACTGAATTGCATTAATCTCTAAAAATAGATTTAGGTGAATGACTTAATCAAATTATGTAAAATAACATATTAACAAGTTATAAGTTGTATCATAAATCATTTATGTTTATTACTATTACAAAGTCCAACTGACCTGAGGTTCCAAATATTTTTGCCCTATGATCTAAATTCCAAAAATAGATACATAAAGTAATTTAATCAATATTCAAGGCTTATTTATATTATGTACAAATGCAGCAGAAATAAGCTTAAAAAGTATATAAAAATTAAGAAATATATTACAAAAACAAAAAAATTAATTAGTAAACACAAATTCTTTATTGATAGCATGACATTAAATAGACAGAGATTGCAACTAATTGATCAGGTTCAAATGTATTCACTGGAGCTGGACAATGTCTCATCGCAGTATGTTGAGGATACACGGGCTATGCAATTAGAGATTGACCGCCTCCATGAATCACTACAGACTCTAGCAATGAAATATGAAGTAACTGCAAAACAGAGCAGGGAGCAGGTGTTGGCTATAGGTAAGCTGGTCAACTCTTGCAACTGCAACAATGAGCAATCAACTCCATTAACAAAGGCATAGTCCAATTTGTAGATTATCACTAGATTGCCAATCGCTAGCACTTGATCCCTCTCCACTGCCAGCACTCCATAATAACTTAGCACAAACTAGCAGTTCTTTTAAATTAAGTACTATTATGATGTATAGTGATGAAATTGGTAAGGGCATTGGATCCCTAATGTCAAAGTTGAGTACGGGACAAACTAGAATCATCAATAATTGCACGCCTGCTTTGTCCTATAGTAATATCATGGAAAATATTTTAAGATCTAATTTTAGTCAGGACAGCACTATAATTATTTTTGTCGGTGATAGGGGAAATGTAAACAAAAATAGGTTTTTAAATTATTTTGAGGAGTTGTCCAATTTAAATGTAAAAAAAATTGTTATGTTTTCATTTCCCCTGAGTAATGGATTATCACAGGAAGAAAATTCTATTAGATATAATTTGAATAACCTTATGCATCAACTGACATGCCAAATTAATGGACCTTTTTATAATAAATTTCATTTTATTGACACTAACAAACTTGTTAGTAAATATTTTTATTTGACAAAAGATAGATATTATCTTAAAAATAGTTGTAAAAGACAGATAGCTGTTTCGCTATCTTTTTATATTAATACTTCAGCCAAGAATTTGGCTACTCAAGTTGCTTCTATTGAGCAACAAAATTATGACATTAATTTTAACTTAGCCAACAATTTGGCTAAAGCACCTGACAATAATAATGATAATTTATGTATTAATAATAATTATAATATTGACATACCGAATAATTTAAATTAAATTTTAAGACAATAGAGAGTACCTCTTGCACACATACTTGTGCACTACCACTTGAAAATTATTCTGTTATGTCAAAACAGAACAATAGTTATATTAATAAAATTAACCTGGTGCATCAGAATATCAGAGGAATGACAGGAAAAGACTTGGAATTGGAATTGTTCATGAATGCTGAAGCTATTGATATTTTATGTATTACTGAACACTGGCTAAAGAGCGATCAGTTCATGTTTAATTTCAACAATCACCAGGTAGGCAGCTCGTTCAGCAGGGAACTGGCTATACATGGTGGTTCACTAATATTAATAAATAAAAATCTTAAATTCAAAGAACGCCGTGATATTGTTAACTTCTCTGTTGAACGTAGCATAGAAATAGCCTGTGTAGAGTTGAAGCGGTTTATTGTATTGACTGTGTACAGACCACCTTCAGCACAATATCATATTTTTGAAGATGTTATGGATGAAGTTTTGCATAAGGTAACAAACCTTAATAAAAATGTAATAATATGTGGCGACTTTAATGTTAATTTATTAGAGAATACTACCTCAAGTATGAGGATTTTAGCTCTATTCAAATCATTTAATCTGTGTAATTTATTTTTAGAGCCTACCCGCATAACTGCCACTACAGCCACATGTTTAGATAATATATTCACAGATATTATTGTAGATAACAAGAGAGTAATTAATCAAATGGATTCTGACCACTGTGGTCAACTTATTTCCTTTGATATTAAAAGTAGAAAAGTAACTAAAAAATGTATAACTGTTATCCCTAAAACTGTCAGTCGATTTGAGAGTTTCAAAAGCCGCCTCATTTGTAACCCTCCACTGTTGAATGAGGACAGTGATGCTAACATTTTATATAAAACATTCTTTAATAAATTTTGTCATAATTTCGATTCGGTTTTCACTCCCAAAACGATTATGGTTAAGGGGAATGCAACTTTTAGTGAGTGGGCTACTGTCGGCCTACATAAAAGTAGAAAAAGATTATATGAGCTGTATGATGAACGAAATTATAACTGTTGTGAAAGATTTCAAGCTTATGTAAGAAATTATGCTAAAACATTTAGGCAGACTTGCAAAACTGCAAAAGCTTGCTACCTTAGTTCACAAATTAAAAACAGTGATAATAGAATTAAAATGACTTGGGATATTATAAATAGTGAGACCGGAAGAGTCCGAAGTCAGAATAATGATTACTGTCTTAAAATAGATAGTAAAACCATCACATCGGACATAGAAGTAGCCACTGCATTTGAAAAATTCTTTACTGACATTCCAGTCTCCACTACAAAGTCATTGAATTCCTCACCTATTGCAGCTGAGTCTATCTTGATTAAAAATGTTAATAAATGTGACATCACTTTTCAATTTGATTATGTTACACATATAGATGTCATAAAAGCTTTTAATTCTATTAATGTTAAGAAGACTACCGACCTCTGGAGTAACTCAGTTGTGATTACTAAGTCTATAATTTCTTTTATCGCGCAGGACTTGGCTTTTATATTTAATAAATGTATAGATTGTGGTGTATTTCCTGATTTAATGAAATATAGTAAAGTAATACCATTGTATAAATCAGGTAGTATGTCTGACCCCACTAATTTTAGACCCATATCAGTACTACCAACATTTAGTAAAATCTTTGAAAAAATAATATATGATCAGATGCAGAACTTCTTTTACAAAAATAAATTATTACACTTTAAACAATTTGGTTTCACTAGGGGTCGCTCTACAACCGATGCTGGTGTGGAGCTTTTAAAACATATTTTTGACGCCTGGGAGGAATCGCAAGATGCTTTAGGCGTCTTCTGTGATTTATCTAAGGCATTTGACTGTGTTCTGCATGAAACATTAATCAGGAAATTGCAACATTATGGTATTAAAAACACAGCTCTGAATCTTCTTACGTCCTATCTGAGTAACAGGATTCAGAAAGTTGATGTTAATGGTAAACGCTCCCCGGGGTCTGTGGTCAAAATGGGAGTCCCACAGGGTTCTATTCTCGGGCCGTTATTGTTTTTAATTTACATAAACGACTTACCATATTTAGTAAATAATAATCATGAGATAGTCCTGTTTGCAGATGATACATCACTCATATTTAAATTAAAACGCCAGCAAAAAGACTTTGAAGATGTAAATATGGCTATCTCAAAAGTGGTTAACTGGTTTGATGTTAACAATTTACTCTTAAACGAGGGCAAGACTAAATGTATTCGATTTATAACACCTACCGTGAAACCAGTAAAAACCACTATAAAAATAAAAGAAGATGAGTTGAACCCTGTAGAGACCACAAAGTTTTTAGGAATTACTCTAGATTCTAAGCTTCAGTGGGGCCCACATATAAGTGAATTGTCTAATAGACTCAGTTCTGCAGCGTACGCAGTTAGAAAAATTCGTCAGCTAACAGACGTTGAAACAGCGCGATTAGTTTATTTTAGTTACTTTCATAGTTTAATGTCGTACGGTATTCTACTGTGGGGGAATGCTGCCGACATTCAAACCATTTTTGTTCTGCAGAAGAGGACTATTCGATCAATTTACGATCTTAGTAGTAGACACTCACTTAGAGAAAAATTTAAGGAAATCAATATCATGACTGTTGCATGTCAGTATATCTATGAAAACCTTATATATGTTCACAAAAATATTGATAGTTTCTGTAAGAAATGTGATATACATAATATTAACACGCGGAACAAACATAAACTTGTTGTACCAGCGTCAAGGTTACAAAAAGTAAACAAATCATTTCGGGGCCAATGTATACGTTTCTACAATAAAATCCCTAGCGACATTCAAAAATTAAGTCGTAATAAATTTAAGTGTACCATTAAGAAAAAATTGTGTATGAAAAGTTACTACTCAATAATTGATTATATGGAAGACAAAAACGCTTGGGATTGAACTGCTTTCTCTCACAGGCTATTAAAATGTACTTTAAGATTATATGTACATATACATATTTACTTTGTAAGAAGTGAAGTATTGTGTTTGCTGAATACGTTTATATATACTCATTTTAGAGTTACTAATAGTATTATTATTTAGTTATCCTTATTTTATAAACGATTACACTCACCAAACACACTGGTTCATTCAGTAAAATTTATTCTTGTGAAGAAGAACTTGATGATTTTAAAAGAGTGGCACATGAGTTTCTTGGCAGCTTCTTCTCATGAGCTTTACACTTGGAACTGCCACCTAACCTTATTTTGTTTTTTTTTTTTTTCAAACATTCATAATTTTATAAAATTTTTAGTATGTTTTAATTTGACGTTTTCAAATAATCATTAACCTGATTTTACGAAATAAAGATATTTGACTTTGACTTTGACTTTGACTATGTACCTACGTAGCGTTTGGCATTCCAAAATTATAAGTTTTCGTAAGTAAACTTTTGACCTTATAATACTTAATTTTTTTTTACGTACCTACTGTGATACCAGTATCTAATTATGGATTAACAAAATTGAATTAACATTATTAGTAATAATTACATACATCAATATTGGCAAGCAATAACGGAGTTTGCATCTAAATAACCTAATTGACACATTAAAGCCTTCGCTTCGATGATAATATCGCGTGCGTGTTGATAATGCGTAATGAAACCTCAATTCATATTCTAAAGCGATTATTTTCTGTAATATCGCATTATTATGTGATGTGTGTATTTTTATATTCATTTCATAAGAGCCAAATTCCAAACAGCTTATGTGATATGAATCTCAAATTATTAATGAAATTATAACTTTAAAACTTTTGCGATACAGTACTAGACAGGAATAATGCCTCATATGTTTATAAATTGATTTTCTTAGCTATACTTCTATACTAATATTAAAGAGCTAAAGAATTTGTTTGTTTGTTTGAACGCGGTAATCTCAGGAACTACTGATCCGAATTAAGAAATTCTTTCACTGTTGGATAGCCCATTTATCGAGGCAGGCTGTAGGCATAACATTAGGTATATAACATCACGTTGCGATCAAGTATACGACGAAGTTGCGCGAAACGGACAACAAAGTGATCCTTTAAGGGTTCAATTTTCAGGGTTCCGTAGCCAAATTGGCAAAAACGGAACCCTTATAGTTTCGCTATTTCCGTTCGTTCGTAGCTTAGCTCAGAGACTTTTAGTGCTAGAAAGCTGTAATTTTCCATGGATACACATATAACTTACCCCGATAAAGTAATAGAATAAAATCTTGAAGAAACTATTTGTTACTAGGGTACCACCCCTATTTGTAATTTTTTTTCTCACCTACCCCATCGTGTGGGGTATCAATATATAGGTATTTTATAAAAGTAGGGGTTGTGACAATCATATTTCTATTTAGGGCAAATTTTTGTTAGAGTCAAGTGGGTCCCCATTTGTCTATAACAAAAGTTTGCACTTGCCAACTAAATCACAGTAGTAGTATATGTATATAGTGAAAGTAGAAGGAAAACTATCGCAGGTAAGTAGGCTTCACAAGTTTACGAGTGACAGCTGATCAAATGAGAAGTAACAAATTAAAATTTTTCGAACAAATTCCATTGAAAATTATCATTAAGTATAACGTTGTTAGTAGTATGAAACAAAACTATCAGAAAACTGACTCCTTAAGCCACATTATTTGGACGAAGACTACAGAACCCTACGTTCTACGTGGCCCGACATGCACTTGCCGGGTTTTTTCCTTTTGCGGTGTCATGACAAGCCAATCAATCTGAGCCTATATTCAAATCCAACAATACAAGATCGATCGCACGTATGGCGAGGTAAACTAACCCAGACAAGTGTCATAAACGCTAATCGAATAGAACGACGTCGTTGCGTGTGCAAAACCGCAAATACGAAATTAATATGAGATTCGTGGTTTTTCACGCACAACAACGTCATTTTAAAGTCATCCTATTCGATTGTCATTCTATTCGATTACCGTTTATGCCACTCTCTTAAGGGCAGAATTCTTACAACATTGTTCTGATAACCATAACGAATTTTCTTAACTATACAGGGTGACATTTAAATCGGTCGACAAATTGTTAGGGGAGATTCAGTGCCGGTAATACCGTTTTACATTGAAATATTGCCCATTAAACTAGTAAAAAAATCATTAGATTTTATGGTCCATCGATAATAAGGTAAAATTAACAAATAAGCTGAAAATACCAATTTATTATTATTGTCGAGCGTTTATTACCTAAATAAATCACTTAATAATTAAATTAAATTAACAATGTAATCAGATGCACAAGCGATATAAAAATCTTTTTTTTTTATTATTTATTACCTGGACTACACATTGGTTTTATTATTCTTTATTACCCCTTAAAGTTATTCGACTGAATTAAAAATCATCCTGTAGTAGCTATAAGATTCTAAGATGATTGCAGCGTTAATACCAGGACATCTTCTTCTAATATATAAAATTCTCGTGTCACAGTTTTCGTTGCCATACTCCTCCGAAACGGCTGGACCGATTTTGATGAAATTTTTTGTGCTTATCCGGTATCTATGAGAATATTTTTTCATACCCCTAAGAGTTTGTTTGTTTGTTTAAACGCGATAATCTCAGGAACTACTGGGCCGCATTGAAAAAATATTTTAATGTTGGATAGCCCATTTATCGAGGAAGGCTATAGGTTATAACATCACGCTACGACCAATAGGAACGGAGCAGCAATGAAAAATGTTGAAAAAACGGGCAAAATTTACGCAGACGAAGTTGCGCGGGTCAGCTAGTAATTAATAACAAAATGACATAAAATAATAGTTTTGTCATTATTTGACTTAATGATATCTTGAGAGGATGCTTATTTGTATAGAAGGTGTAATACATCTTGCAATGCCACTGTCGTTACGTGCATTGTTCAAATATTTCTTCCTAATGTTCTACTAAGCGGTGAAGGCCGTTGAGAATTTCTGCAAACAGTTTTAAAGTCTTTGAGCGAAAAGGAATGCAACTATCATGTATACGACTTATAATTTGCAATACGTGATGTTATTCGGTATTTTAATGTTTATTTAGCTTGATATATGGATGTATAGTGTAAGAAAACATTCGTATTTATCTGTGGTAAAACATTTTGTACACAACACAAAATATTATTAAGAACCGATAACAATGAATATCTCTCTCTATTCTCTCACAACTTTATTATGATTTATTATGGCTTCCAAATATATTTTATTTTAAGTTTATTCTACAAAAAAATGTTTTTAAACTGTACTTTGCCTGAAAACACTTTAATTACTTGTAATTTGCGATACGCTATTTCTAAGTAAAATATTCAACAACAATTCTCCAAAAGATATATTTTCTTGTTGGACAGTTTTGCCATCTCCAAATAAATCATGACATTGTTAAAGAGTCGTGTGTAACACTTGGTTACTTAACCATCGTAATGTAACAGTTTGTTTTAATTCAGTCATTGCACACAGCCTCGCTCGAACCTCGTACATCCATTATATGCTAATGGACGGCGACACGCGAAATAATGCAGATAGAAAGTATTCTTTTAATCTTTTAGGTCGTCGAAGCATTAATCCTCAGTACTTCACCTGTTCTATTATATTAAATAGGTACGTACTAAATGTGTATGCCACTTCGTCCGCGTAGAAATTCAATTTGCCCGCTTAGATAGTGAAACTACTAAAAATAATTTTAGGGTTACAAAAATGGAACACTTTGGTGTCCGCCTGCTTGTCAGTTTTTATCAGGAAAGTATGGAGATATGAAGTTAAAATAATGAATATCTGCAATCCCCTGGAACTGAAAACTTTATAAGAGAAAGGAATCAATAGTTTATGTTGTATATTTCGACAGTAAAACAAAATTTTAATGCAAATAGACTTTCCGTAATGATAAAATTTAGCAAGAAGCAACGTCTTATAGCACAAAGTAAGGGATATAAAATGTATTGTATATAAAAAAAAAACAAGATTGTCTGGAATCCTCGAGGGGCTTGAGGGTAGTTTGAACTCGTAAGTTCGGCGGTATTAATGTGAGTTTATCTATGATTGGGCAATCAGGCAAATAGTCAATAAAAATAGATTGAGTATATTGTACAAATAATGTTTGTATGTTTTTCGTAGTATCATATTATATTTGTATTTCCATAGGTGCCGTAAAATTTGAATTGTAAGACAATAGTGCTACTTTAATTTTACATAACCTGACAACATTTTGCGTGTAAACGAATATTACTGCCGGTCTTGCGTCAATGGTGCGTGTTACCATCGTCTTCGGAAATCGGGTTGAATGGTTTTGGCCAAACAAAGTGCTTGCAGTAACCATTTTACGTAAGATGAGAGATACGTGGTGCATTCAATATGTACCTATTGAATTCTATGCGGCTGAGGCTTTTCAACGCAATTGGGAAGGCAATGAAGGCTGAGTAGAATGATTGCTTAAATCGTAAGTGTCAAAATTGTTGGCATTTTTATTTACAATTTGCCAAAGTTTGTTCTTTTGTTTCTAGGAATACTACATTCATGTTCAAATACCTTTATTTTATTCGAGCACATAGCGATTGTTTTTAGTTTGTCAATACGAATCTTATTTTGTCGTGAAGAAATATTTAATCTATAGGTAAGCATCATTAATGACTGACATAATTAAAACTACGTCTCTTTCTGATTTAGGTGGAGATTAAGGATGGGTATACTATAATCCGAAACTAAAGATTTATTAATATATTTTGTCATAAAACGCCTGCGAAGATTTAGTAGGTAATGAAGACATTACTAATTGAAAATAATTCCACAGACCCTCACACTTACACATAGATAAGTATATACCTAATCACCTGGACTACAAAGATAATCCCCTAATAAAATTTGTCATTGTTTTACATTATTTGCTTAAAATAAAATAGAATAAGACAAAATATATATTCGATTGTTAAAATAGTGGTACTAATGTATTATAAAAAGGATGTATTTCTTGAAGTATACATTTAGTCAGTCATAGAACACTTGGCTAATAATTTAACAAATTTATTATCTACGTGTATATAGCGATTTCTAATTTACTAATTACTATAATTAATATGTTTGTAATATAAAATAATATATAGTTTAGAACTGTATATAATTATATCCTATATGATAAGGTTAGTTTGTTCACAAGATATGCAATAACATAAATTCGCTCTGACAGGAGGTGAAAGTTCGACATTCGCGATATTTCAATTTTGCGGTCTCGTACAGAGCTGGTTTGATGAGTTGCGGTCATGATACGCAATCCAATTAATTAAAATGCAAATCGTCTTTGTGCGATACTATCTATCTTATTAAAGCAATTTAACATAACACACATTTTTTTGTAAAAAATGTACTTACTTTGAAATGACTTACTTGTTACTGGGATAACACATTAAATAGTTTTATTCAAAAAAATTATAAAAAAAAATAACACATTGTAGTTGGAGGCATTAATGATCATCGATGAACTTAGTAAATTGCCTCCGACTTCATAAAATTATATGTAATGTAGGGGGTTCTTATTGCCATATTTTTGTGCAGGCAGGTTTTTAATATTTATTTTATTTTATATTTTTGAGGGGTTGTAGAATGTAACAAATAACATTAATTACAACTATTGCCAAGGATTGAAAATTGAAAAAAATATGGTTACTAACTAACTTTTAGTATTACAGTCATAATTATGTAATACCTTTTTGAAATGATTACGATGACTCTTTTAAGTATTTAATACTCATTGCATTATTCAAAACAGCTTTTTTTCCCACCTCTTTATTTTGAGATCTCACAGCCGCCTTGTTTGTTTTTTTCAAACGTCATCAATATCTAAGAACATTTTGGGCAGTCAAGACGGATCTAACGATTTATTATCTGTATAAATCCGTCTAAAGGTTACATACTTACATATTACATAGGTACATACATAGGTACAAGATACGCGCGAAAAACTTCCCTTCCTTGCAGTCGGGTAAAAAGCCATAGAAACACGCTTTAAGACCGTAAAATAATCTCGTAGATGGAGTAAATTTTTCACAACACTGTCTATTTAGCAGCTTCTACTTAATGATAGATGATATTGTGGATTTTTTGTTGTAATTATTGAGTTTTCAATATTTGTCCGAAATTCCAGACAACCAGATAATGTGGGTGAAAATTGATTTGCATGATTCTATTATGTGAAGCTAACAAAATACTTGTTAAAGTTTTCAAAATCTGGTGGTTGATACTTTATTCCCCGGTGAAAATGAGGAGGCCTTTAAGTTTAATGCATATACATATATATACATCTGCTTGCCTATCTAGCCTAGCATTGTAGAGCTTTGGTAGCGCCATACCTCTTACTTGAATTTGAACGCGTCTCCCTTTATTAAGGTTCATTTCCGTGCATCGCGACCGATCGCGAGCCGCTCGCGGCTTACGACAAGCGGCTGAGGTAAGTGACAGACGCGCGCGGCCGACGACTGTCGTACGCTGCGCGCGCACTGTGAATATTGTCGCATCGGCCGCGAGCGTCAGCCGCTTGTCGTAAGCCGCGAGCGGCTCGCGATCGGCCGCGATGCTCGGAAATGAACCTTTACGAAGATTTTTATATCACATCTGTTTTTCTTAATGAATATACAAATAATCTGAAAGATGTTACTGACGCAGCATAAACAAAGCACGCATTCATTCATGAAGGTTGTATAAGACTTTGAACTGTTATAGTAGGTCTTGAACTTTGCAAAAACTGCGTATTTCGCGGACCTAATCCCACGGTTCTATAATAAATATTCGAGGCGCCGCATAAGGTACACATAACGACACTCTTTGACCTCCATCGCCGAATGTTGCATAACCAATGTAATGATGAAGTTCCCATGTCAACGGCACGGCTAACCTATATACTAGCGACTTCTTATGTAAGTTACGTACGATGCGTATCTGCGGTAGGTACTTCTGTGTAATGCGAATGAGTTAATCGACTATGAAGTTTAGTTAGTGCTTATACGGAATTTTCAACATGGTTGTAATAATCTCGAATAGATTTGTGCGACTGTCGGTGAAGCTCTGGTTTATCTAGCTATCTAGTGCGTCTAGTCGACAATTATTCGGCAAAAGTCATTGACTATTTAGCCGATTATTTGTATTGCTAGTTTTTCACGCTCAAAATAAGGTGAGTGAAGTGAAATCGTATCCTTAATTACGAATTTCTACAACTTTATAAGAGAAAATTGGCTAATAGTTTATTATTTACTAGCTTTCGCCCGCGTGGATGTCGTTTATCGCGATAAAAACTATCCTATGTCCTTCCCCCGGACTCAAATATCTCCATACCAAATTACATTTAAATCGGTTTAGCTGTTTGAGCGTGAAAGCGTAACAGACAGACAGACAGACAGACAGAGTTACTTTCACATTTATACTTAATATTAGTATGGATTTTACAATTCGATTTCATAAAATCTTAGTCTTTAAGGAAGCTAGTAAGTAAGTAGACTAATCGCCTGAATTGCTGACTGGCCTATATAACTAGACGACTCGTCATTCGACCAAATTCAGAGTCAGTTCATCTTTAATCTCGACTCATAAATAATTTTAATTTTCAACAGCAATTAAACTAAAATAAATAAGTGAACAGGAAACCCCTGCTTAGTTTAATTACTCTAAATGTTTGTGAAAAAAACGAAATTAGAATCTATTTCATAAAATCAACTAATTAAATATAAAATTCACACGGCAACTAATTTTAAAGTTTTGTATTTAATTTACACAGTTTACGATTACGTTATCATGAAATAGTTCCCACTAGATTTTATGAGTCAAATTCACAAGTACTTGCAAAATGGTAGCCTTCCTAAGTTTTATGGTGTACAGAGATTTTTATCGATTTTATTTGTTTTCTACTGCATCGGAGTTATGCAAGAGTGGCTTGGCCGTGAACTCCGGCGCAGCGTGTGTTCGCGGCCTAATAATGTGTACCTGTTTAATTACCGCCTTCCTGCTATTGTCTTCAGATAATACCAGTCTTCACGTATCTTCACGTATATAAATTTAATGTTTTTACAATCGCATTCAATGTATGTACTTCTAAACTGATAGGTACTAAATACAATGGTATTTATTTGGTGTGGCATTTAAGGGGTGATCTTTCTCACGAAAATCTTCCCTTCCCGCCCTGACTGCATCTATATATATATATTTATATATATATATAAAAAGCTGGAGTTGATTGTTTGTTTGAACACGATAATCTCAGAAACTACTGGTTAGAAATGAACAATTCTTTTAGTGTTGGATAGCCTATAGGAATATTAGGAATATAGGAAGACTATAGGCTATGTAACATCACGCTATGACCAACAGAAGAGTAGCATCAATGAAGAATGTTGCAAAAACGGAGAAAATTGACACAGACGAAGTTGCGCGGACCTGCTAGATAAAATGGAACTTTTCTAGCCCAAACAAAAGTGTGATGAAAGTGATTATCAATAATACATATTGTTTTCTAATAAGTGTGCGTTTGAAATTAATGCCCGGTTAGCTCTGTAGACGATTGGATAATATTATTATATTTTATCCCTTTGAAAAATACTTTCACAATAAATTTGTGACTCCTATTGACTTTAATGATTTAATTTCTATATAGCATTATATATTTTTTAAGCTACGGGTCCTAATCGCGTAAATATTTTGTACGTGTGATTAATTTATTGCATTCTGTAACGAGGTTGTTAAGCCATCAATAATGTAAAGTATGATATTGTCACTTATAATGGGTATATGGGTATCCTAATAACCGTCTTCCTGTGTACGATCGTAAATCAGATTGCAGATATAGCAAAATCAATTATTTTGCTATTCAACTCTATTAGTTCAAAACATTTATCATTTTTGTTAGTCAAATAAATATTTATTTCCGGTATTTTATTAAAATGAGTGTATATTACCAAAGTTATTACATCAGAACAACTACAAAAAGTGTAGAATTTAGCCTAAAAAAATAAAGGTATAATATCGTACACTTTGCGGCTGCAATACTTAAATACTCGAAAATCATTTTAATAACATTAAATTACGAATACAATAATTTATTACATTGTCTTTGGTACTTTACAATCTAAAGAAAAATAAGTATACGGAAGATAAGAAATAGGTTAACATTCATTTTGACTTTTAGGAGAATTAATAAAACATCATTCTGGGTCCATTTTGAACAATTTTGTCTATTTTGGACCTGGTGACTATAATTTTATTCAAGGTAACATTATAAGGGTCATTACTATAATTATGCTACTAGTAATCTGCTATATCAGGCTAGATGTAATCTGACCCTAACATGATTGAAATGAGCCAAGATTATTGATATTTAGACGATATAATTGTAGGCTGTGGTGTGTATACAATGTTGCTAACAGGCTCATTTTCCTTAACCATTTGCTTGTTTAGAGCTTTTAATTATCACCTCTTGCTGGAAGTGTGAATTATAAGGCTTTATCATTTTATTATAGTATTTTTTATAGGCATTTCTTGCCAATTACTTTATTGATACAATAGTTCTATTTTTGAAACATAGAAAATAGAAAAATATTAAAAGCGAGGGCCTGACTCGCGTGCAGGAAAGATTGAATTAAATTAAGGTTTAATAACATAGTCTTGACAGATGGTTCGATTCCGGCCCCGGTTTGCCATACGGAAGTCTCGGATTCGAGTCGGACTTGCCCACGGAGGGTTTCGTACAAACTTGTAGGTACATATTACCTATAAATAATTCAGGAACCGAGTCTCGCAGTTTTTAAAATAAACGGCCGTATCTTTTTCTTTACATTAACTTAGACGTTAATTTTTTTTTCACAGCTTCAAAAGACAGTACATTATCTATTATTATTATACTATATATTAGTATAATAATAATAGATAATGTAGATTTCTAATCGTGAAAGAATTTATCAAATCGGTTCAGTAGTTTCAGAGCCTATTCAATGCAAACAAACAATCAAATTTTTTCTCATATCAATAATAGGAAAGTACTTCTCCTCTTAAATATGTGGTTGCCGCAAAAATGAGTGTAATGTTTCCCTTCCTTTTCAGTTTAGGGTCTTTCAAATAGAGCGGGTCGATATTAATAATCTGTGGCGGCCATTTTGATTTGGCGGCATCTGTCAAATCTGTTTTTTCTTATTCAGTCACTGATGCCAAATCACCATGGCAAGTTACACGGTTGAGCAGCATGTGCAAATGATAAAACTTTATTATCAAAATGAGTGTTCGTTAGTGAAAACGTTGCGCGCATTGCGCCCATTTTACGGCAGACGCGGTGGCCCTTCAAAGTCTACTCTCCAACGATTGGTGACTATATTCGAGACGACCGGTTCGGTAAACAACCAACCAACACCTTTACGTCAAAGGATCGCCAGATCGGCCGAGAACATCGCCGCTGTACGTGAGAGTGTTCAGGAGACTCCGAAGCAGTCGATTTCTCGCCGTGCACAAGAACTCGGCCTTTCGCAGACTTCAACTTTGAGAATTTTGCGTCGGGACTTGGGTCTGCATCCATACAAGATCCAACTGACCCAGGAGCTCAAAGTTAATGACCATAGACAACGCCGTGTGTTCGCTGAATGGGCGTCGGAACGCTTGGAAGAGGACCCCGATTTTGGCCAAAAAATAATCTTTAGCGACGAGGCACATTTTTGGATGAATGGTTTTGTTAATAAGCAAAATTGCCGTATATGGGATGACCACAACCCACATGAGGTTCACCAGATAGCAATGCATCCAACATAACGCAGGCCATCGCTCAGATTCAGCCGGATCTATGCAGCAGAGTCATTAAAAATTGGACCTCTCGGATTTGTGCCACCATGCGAAGCCGCGGCGGACATTTGAACGATGTCATATTTCATGCATAATGGCATAAACGGGCCTTTCAAATAAAAAATAAATTTCGTTAATATCTCACACACATCTAGTTTTATTCAATTTTAACATCGACCCGTCTTTGTTGAAAGACCCTTTAGTTAGAAAAGGCTGATAATAAAGTAAACCATTGTATCTTTTTTCTAAGAGCCTCTATATTTATGGTTCTTTATGTTAAACCAAGTCAATTTATAGCGAAGGTTGTACATAGGTTCCTACGTACTTAAATATAACATACATCCATATTAAACAACTATTAATGACTTCCTTGTTTTTTCCGTACTTTAATAGACTTCTTTCCACAGTTGCGTTAAAACAATAGCTAGTTAATAACCATTACGAGTATGAAATAATGACACGTGTTTATATTCAACAGTGTATTCATTAATAGTCTTTATCAAAATGATTAATGTTGTATTTTGTTAACATGATCATTAATGTAAGTAAATTTATTTATTGCAGTTTGAGTTCTTTCTATTTAAGACTGCCTCTGTGGCGCGGTTGGATTGTGTCCGACTGCTAAGCAAGAGGTCGCGGGTTTGTTTCCCACACGGGACACAATTTTGTGAGATCCACAAATTGTTGTACCGAATCTGGTGTACTTTGTGTCCGTGACTTGTATGTTTGTAAAGTCCTCCGCGACACAGGGCTTGTGTAGCCTACTGCGGGAGTCGTCTTTTTTATAAATAAAATTAAAAAAACTAGATTGTCCAACTGGAAACATTTTGGGGGTTTAAATGCACGTGCTATTTAATTGTTATGTACTTCACAATAACTGGCATGACTATATCTGATTTTGATTTACTAACTGCAAGTAGCATGCACGCCACTGTTCTTTTTTGCTGGCATATGTTTCTTAGCCTTTATTAACGTTTATCTAAATCCATGGGATCCAGGATTTTATCTAGGGGGGGGGGAGCTTGCAGGCCCGAGGGGCAAAGGGTAGTGCCAAGAGGAGAGCATTTCACCTGGCACCGACTAAGGGTGACTCGTTGCATGACGGAGAGGTAGGTGCCCCGAAAAAAAATCGATCGGAGGTGGGGCGCAAGAGGCAAATTGTTGCCCATTTACCAGAAATTTACTACAATACAAGAAATATAAAACAAATGTCTTCGTGGGGGTCACGTGCCCCCGTGCCTCCCCATGGATCCGCCTATGTCTCAACCATACAAGATGTAGTTAAGGATTAAAGTTATCTACAATCATGGGTCCCTAAAATTTGCTACCATAAATAATTTCATGCTTGCCTTAGGCATACAGGCAGTATCTCATTTTATTCCAAATTAGCTGACCCGCGCAACTTCGTCTGCGTAAATTTTCCCCGTTTTTACAACATTTTTAATTGCTGTTTCGCTCCTATTAGCCTATTGATCGGAGCTTGATGTTATACAGCCTATGACAAATGGGCTATCAAACATTAAAAAAATATATATTTCACTAGTAATTCCTGAGATTATCGCGTTAATATAAGCCTAACCTAGTATACAGTACGATCAACGTAACTTGACCGGATTGAAGTTAGGTTTTTATCACTTTCGCGCATGTCATAGAGATGCGACCCTAAAATTACTTACGAAAACGTTTAATCGATTAAAAATATTAACAACATTTTAATTCAACAATATAAAAACACTATTGTAATGAGTTCATAAAAGTTTAAATTTAGAACAGTTACAGTAAATACTAAAGATACTTTGAAAAACAATTTCTTTACGAAAATAATCCCAAAAAAACAGGAGTTAGTAATACTAATTATGACAATGTAATGCGTAATCGCATCTCTAATTCTCTTGGTTTAGTTACCGCCCCCGCCCCGCGCTTTCTGTCACCATTTACTTCCAAAAAATGCATCTGCGCAACCACTTGTCGCCTACTTCAGTCCGGCCTAGCTACGTTGATCCAACTGTAGATTTGTAGCTTCTATTCAGAATTTGCCGCGTGTTACAATGTAACGTGCTAATGTAGGAATTAAGTAATCCAGTCCTTTTCTACAAATTTATAGGAAATTGACCTTATTCTTACTTAAGTAGGTAAGACACGCACAATAACGTATTTCACTTGCTTTGAATATGTAAATTATGCATAGCAACGACATTGCGATGCAAATGCAAATAGTCTAAGCCTATTTATATTCACAGCAATGTTAATCATTATTTGATATGATTTTAAAGTGTGTTTTCAAATATGTGAGGTGGACTAAAAACCTTAATGTCTAAACAAGTTTTAACCAATAGTTTTGCGCATATATAAATACATAGCTGTCCCACGCAACTTCGTCTGCGTAAATTTTTCCCGTTTTTGCAACATTTCTCATTGCTGTTCCGCTTCTTTTGGTCGTAGCGTGATGTTATATAGCCTATAGCCTTTCTCGATAAATGGGCTAACCATCAGTGAAATATTTTTTAATTCGGATCAATAGTGCCTGAGATTATTGCGTTCAAACAAACAAACAAACTCTTCAGCTTTGTAATATTAGTTTAGATATTACTCTTGTAGACGTGGTGCAGACGCTGAAAGTGCAGAAGTAAATCTTCATATGTGCTTCGCCTCATCAGAAACATGGTGCAGCAACATGGGATTAGAAAACCTTCAGAACAAAGTGGTCTGAGGAGGTCTGAGATTTTGCATTGTAGGGCTTTGGGCACTGCATAGGTGCATGTAATAGAAGCAAAAAAAAAATTCAGCATACATCTATATGTGGAAATTTCTTCGCTCCGAAAGTTGCAAAAAATGTGTTCATCTTTTAAACATCACTTTTTAGATTGTATGTTTTTATATGTAGTGAATTTCTTTGTAGAAAAACAGCTGTGAAACCCGCCACTGAGCATGTTCCGACATGCTCTGGCCAGTATTATAAAGCTTTCCTTCTGTGCTCTGAGTGTGTTGTTATATTACTGAGACATTAACTACCCTTAAGTGGCAAGGCGACAGACTAGAAGCGATAAAATCTACGATTTTACATATATTAAAGGAGATGTTAAATATTTATGCGGACACTGTGCCTTTTATACAATGTAAGTATCTGATACTAAGGACGGGTATCAACTATGAGTAGGAGCAAAATTATGTTTAGTAGTGCAACTAGTTTAGCAATACTGTATAATATAGTCTTGTGGTATATAGCGTAGGCAATAAAAAAATTAAAGCATTCTTCATTCTTATTAGTTTAAAATTTTAACAGAGGTAAATATACCTTCCAGCCAATGATATACCTAACGTATTCTGGTGGCCTACTCATAAAGGTGGCGCGTTCACACTACGCCAGTATCTGCCAAAATTGTATTACTACACTTGACAGCGATATTGTAAAATCAATCTCAGCTTAGGTAATAGTTTAGAAATTAAAGCACACGGGACTTATTCGTGTGAAATCTTTAACCACGCGCCTCACCGAGACAGCGCTTAGCTGCCATCAGGCGACCCGTGACCACGATCAGTGTATTCGATCGAAATGTCGGGTAAATAAAAGGTAGTTGATTTTACCCCCTGAAGGTTTTATAACTTTCGATTAAAACGCTGAAACACTGTTTCTTTATTAACAGCCACAAAACTAAGTACAAAATTCCACTTATCTAACATAAAAACTGACGGAGTTTTATACAAATTTGCAACCCCTATTACAGCCCCCTATGAGCTAATTGTCCAAAAACGGTGAAACACGTGTTTTTTTAAAATTTTAAACGAAAAGCTAAATACGAAATTTTACCGATTTAACTTCAAAACTGACGGAGTTTCCAACTACCCTTAGGGGACGGATTTAAAAGAAATATATTTTAGTGGATGCATATAATATAAACGGCATCTACTGCCAAAACTTCAGATTTGGAACTCTAGCGGTTTAGGCTCTGCATTGATGAATCAGTCAGGACAAGTGATTATATTATTTCAGTACCAGATATCTTCTTCATCAAAACGATTCTTTAAAATACATCATATTATTATTTACAAATCATGTCTAGTGCATAACTGGCATTAAAATAACCTTCCAATATTAACGATAAGGCTGTGCAACCATTAATAAAGCCATTATTCTTCGAGCTCATTTTACAACGCCTTTTTCAATAGTGTGGAAGGTTTGTTTCTTTTTCACTTATTATATCCAATCACTCAATCAGCCAAAACAAAATATAGACTGCAAAACATTACCCTTCATTTTTGGCTTCGCCGTAGTCGGGTAATAAAAGACAATAGAAACGATACGAAATAGTAAAATATTCTATAGTTTCTATTTTTTTTAATTCTATTCGTGTCCAATAAGATATTATTTCATATTCAAATATTGCAGAATTGCAAAAAATCACTTATACATATTGTAAACTTGAATTAAATTATCACCTTTATTTAGGTACTAGGTATAGGTACCTAAATAAAGGTGATAATAGAGTAAAAAATATATATTTTAAAAAATATACAAGATATTCATAAACTACTCTAAATTATAAATATAATAATATTAATATTTAAAATATGTACAAATTAGTACATAAAATAAAATCAAAACAAGCAGGAGTCATAGAAATCCTCCGCATCGCTATCAAGCGGCACCGTGCCCCGAAAGCTAGCAGCATTGCCGCGTTGTATAGCAATGCTGATTCGCTGAGCGAAGTACAGGCCAGCCTTCTGGTCGCATGAAGCGTCGATCAGAAGTTTACTCAAAATTTTATAAAAAGTATACAGTTCATTTAAGGTGATAAAGGGTTCATAAATGCTTAAGGTTTGTTTTTATTTAATCCAGCAAAAGTTCAGAAACTGCATGTAAAAAAATGTTAAATGGCAACAGAATTTAGTATTCAGTTTAAACGTGACCTAGGCGTCAAGATTCCCATTACACACGCATATGCCACGCACATTTTCTATTGTAAGTTAACCATAAAACGACGCACGCGCAAATCGGTACAAAGCGAAACAAACTCGTGGCACAGAATTGACGAGCTAACCTTGTCCCGAGTATGATGTCATTTGACAAATTGACGGACTATTTACATTCATTAGAGCAAAGTGAGCATATAAAATGCACATATTAATCTACTCCTTTTATATAAAATCTAGAAGTACATTTGGTATAATTGTAACGTTCAAACTTGTTGTTTTTATCGGTTTGACTTTTTTGGAAATGTAATTAATGGTAATTCGTTTGCCAATCGATTATTTTCAATTATTATTGTAATCATACTTGGAAATTAAACGTAAACAGTAGCAATTAATTTAATAAAAGATATAAAATAGGTTAATATTAGTTCTATTTGATCTTAATCGCGTAGATATTTAAAAACAAACTTAATTACCTTATATTTCCCCGACATTTCGATCGAACTGGGTTAATAGAGTAAAAACATAATATTGTGGAGATTTTTCAAATATTTTTAAAAGTGATGTATTGTAGGCAAGCAGCCAAACTGGCTTAACATCACTAGAACCGCACAAATGATTTATATCTACTTAAAATTCACATTCAGCTAATGTATTTTGCAACGCACTTTTAAAATAAAATATTTATAAGTTCTATCACGGTAGAATAAATGCGAAATGAGAACAGAGAAAGGGCGTCTATCATTTCATACGAGTACCCTTCCTTGTAGCAACCTGTTAGTTACGTTGCGTTACGACTCATATACCAAGCAACCTGTATGTTACTAACATATGTTATTAAATGACTCGGTGACTAGTTTAATCTAGATAGCTCTATGATAAAGCCTACGATTTACATAGCCAGTAAAGAACGGCAGTAGAAATTACCAATTACAATCCTACTAATATTATAAACTCAAAAGTTGGGAGAATTTATAGATATTCATTACTCAAAAATAACTGAACGGAATTTTGAACTTTGCACTGATTCAACAGATCAGTTAGTACATAGGTTATAAAAACTTAAACGCAGATGATGCCGCGATGAATAGCTAGTTAATCATAAATGATAATGTTATTTAGAATATTAGGCTAAAGTTATAAAATGATTGCATTGTTAAGATATGTTCTTAAAACGGTGTATAATATCCTAATATTAATCGATAAGGAAATGAACGAAAATCTAATTGAATGGTTTTGTTATATAGGCAATTGCACACATACCATAAGCTACATAATAATAACATTTATCTATAAAATGTATGTATTTACAAAATATATAGTAGTATAATGTGGAATTGAGTCCCACATTACTAGCAATCTTGTTAACACCTCCAGCTAAGCTCAAAGGCTTGTGTTAGGAGTGGGTTCACGTCGGTAGTATAATGAGTAGGATTCGAACCCGCGACTTCACGATTGCAAGACCGATGCCTTAGCCATTAAGCTACCGCCGCTTTAAAATTAACTTTATCATGCAAGTTTTTGTCGTCCCGAATAAAATAATTAAATGAGTAATATATTATATAGACGTTTATTTTCTTCAATCATAGACTTTATTTATTGCTACAGGTTGGCAAATAAATTTTGTTAACGAGTTTCCGTCATTTTGCACGGTTATGCGTTAGATTTATTACTGCCACTTGGCAGACATTATTAGATGAAAGTAGAACTAGTAATTATGCAATATGAAGAAAAAAAATTGTTTTATAAATATCATTTGTTGCTTTAGGCTAAATTATGATCATCTGTTAATCATAAATAACAATCAATTATCTTGTCAATCCTTTTGAATATCCTGAAAATACCATAAACAATGCAAAGAAAATTGCTTGGACCCAGGCCTGTCTTGATCTTGCACGAGTTGAACAATATTAGAGGTAAACCTGTAGAGGACAAGGTATTACATTCTTTCAACATAAAGATTGAGAGTCTCCTATCTTATGTTTATTTATTAAACACATTTACAATATCATTACAGCATTCCCAGTGTGGTTCTCAATTATAAGCTTCATAGATTTAGTTCATGGTCCTTAATCAATTTTTTTTTTTCGTTTTTGCGTCAAGTCGCGCTTTTAACTGTCAAAATATTGTCATCTATACTAATATTATAAAGCTGAAGAGTTTATTTGTTTGAACGCGGTAATCTCAGGATATACTGATCCGAATTGAAAAATTCTTTCACTGTTGGATAGTCCATTTATCGAGGAAGGCTATAGCTTACTTTACGCAGACGAAGTTCGCGGGACAGCTAGTAATAGTATATAGAGAGCTGTGCTTAGAAATCGCGCATGCGTGCGGACATCTTTGAGCGCGCCGCGCACGCGCCAGTTCGCGCGGGCTTGCCGTGAAAACGAAAATAAAACATAGTGAGTAAGGACCCAAAACTTTTAGGTATGTCAATATTTGGCATCGAGATATTATGTACTAAATATTTGACCAATTCTATGAATATCAACATGATAAATATTTACGTGTGTTGCTGTTACATACATGTCAGGAAGGCTACCCATAAGATATTTGGTACGTTCGAACATGTGTCATAGTAGTTTCGGTTTTGCAGCAAATACAGCCGAACCCTAACTACTATTACTAATATTTCATTAACAAGTTCCGACCAGGTAGTTCAAAAAAGTTGTTCGACAAAGCTGAGCTTCTTTTTTCCCGAACGTTCATCTGATATACCGCCTGGCCTGTGCAAATGATGCCTGATCGAACATTTGTGTAGCAACTCTTATTTAAGTGTACCGCTATATACACATAACTATCTAATAAATAAGGCTATGTTCCTAAAAAATTACTCTTATCTCTTGTCAACATGATTAAAGGAATCGCAATAAAAAAAATAATATAGGTTCTATCTATGGTTTTCGCAGGGCTTTGATGAGTAAATGCATGAGCAAAATCTTTTATTATACCTTTCCAATAGCGAAAAAGCAATCCAATACTATATTATCTCGAATGTTGGTTAACATAAACGAATTACAATGATGTTAAAGCTTAACAAACACACTACTTGTAACTACATCAATATGATTGACTGATACTCCTATCACATTAATTCGTTGCGGTGCAAAACTAGTTAGCTGACAAAAGTTATTGCATTCATGTTTAAGATACCCTATTACCTAAAGAATACAAACTGGTTCATTGAACGCTCTTAATTCTTTGTTTAATGAACGAGGGACTCTTAATAAATAAAAGATTAGACAAAGACAGAAAGACTCTTCCTGATGTAGTTGTATTAGAGATTAGGTAAGCTAAAGCAAGTGGGTGGAACAAATTTACATTACTTGTTCTGATTAATGTGGTCTCTTTGTTTACAGACGCACTGTCAAGGTACTGAGCCAAGGAAATCGGCCAATTATGTAGCATTGCTTGTTTAAATCTGTTTATACTATAATCTGTTGTTTGTTTAACATGAATAGGTAATTTCTTCTAAGCGACAGTAAATGAATTAACCATATTAATATTTATTAGGGTTCCGTACTTATATGAGGAAAAATGATATACCTCTCTGTGTTGAGATCATCTTTCAGAATTATTACCAACTAGCGGACGCCTCGCTGTTTCACCCATGTAGTTCTCGTGGGAATACAGGGATAAAAAGCCTTTGTCAACCAGGGATAGTGTAGCTTCCCAATGGTGAAAGAATTTTTGAAGTCAGTCCACTAGTTTTTAAGTTAATTCGACAAAAATATAAATATAAAAAAATACAAATCGTTCTTCTTTATAATGTTAGTATAGATGAGAATCAAATTATGAATTATAATTAAACTAGCTGTGCCCCGTGGTGTTACCCTCGGTTTATTAGCCTATGTGTTAATCCAGGGTGTCAGCTAACTTGATACCAAATTTTCAGCCGTTTAGACGTGAAGAAGTAACAAACATACACACTCACACACTCACAAACTTTCGCTTTTATAATATTAGTGTGAAACTACTCAGGTCAGCAATCCCATAAAGCTGTGGTGTACATTCAACTCAACTCAATTTAAACATCTTCGGTTGTTTATGCACTATGTTTTGGCGCTTCTAAAGGAGCTCCTAAAGAACCTACAGGGTAGTTCCCATTGACCCCCATGCAATTTTGTTAGAAGAAAAGTCGTACAAAACCGTTAATTTGTTAATATTGATTTTTAATTATTTGGCAAAAAAAATCAAGTTTGTACGAAAACCTCAGTGCACAAATTCAATTTATTGTTTTTTTTTAATATTATATACGTAGGAAAATTTTTATTTATTTATTTTATTACCTCAAGACCTAATATAAATTATTATCAAGAGGACATGTCACTGGACATGTACCTCACAAATCATTAAATGACTTGACATACATATTGCTGAATGAATTAATGAAATTAGTCCCAAATCAATCATGTTGCAGACCTTAATGAATGATACAACAACGGCAGTGTTGTTGCTTTTATTAAATCAGCATAAACATACAATTTTATTAACAAAGAAAAGCAAATTTTATCTGAAGTCAATTAAAGTCCTATTTTGATTGCAAGTGGATAATTATTCGTCAACGGCAATTATATACAGCTACAGATATGCAGAGAAGACAATTGAAATACATTGCATATTGATGACTAAAATTTAAATTGATCCAGTTAAATGTCACTGCCAAGTTGGTACTCAGTAATTGTAAATTAAGTAACCATATATAATACATGTAATATCCATTTTGTGTTGTGACACGTCATGCCATGTTCAATTAAAAAACTAAAAATAGCCAGGTCGAATGGTGACATTTTCGATTTAAATAAAATCTTTTATCTTTTATCTGATTGCTCATTACTTAAGTTATTCGGATTGCAGATCGTCCTTTACTGTAGTCGCCGTATCGCTTTTGTGTGCAACGCGTGCCATTTATGTTGCGGTTGTGAAATACTGAACGGCTAGGCGAAACTTTATGGGAAAAAAAGTTTCTTTAAACAACAACTGTTTATGGTCATAAACAGTTGTTGTGTAAAAAAACTTTATGGGAAAATCAGAATACATTTTCTTTTAGCATAGCCGTCCAGTATTTCACAACCGCAACATAAATGGCACGCGTTGAATATCAGATTAACAGCAGTAAAACGTAAATTAACTATAGAGTTGGCAGCAAAAACTATTCCTTTATGTTTAATGCACATACAAGGTATTGAGTAATATCTACTCGTAATTTATGATATTAGTAGGCTACCATCCTTGGAAAAGAAGTTTGTTTAATCACAAACACCAAAAGTAGGTCTAAGCCATAGACCGTCTTGGTGGGTACAACTACAGTGTCAGTTAATCTTCCAAGAAATAGTAATGTTAACGAATCTCTGTTTCGGTTGAAAGGCAATGTAGCAAGTTAATTACACTTACTACATTGCTGTACTGGGCACATATGACTTATGAATTAAATCGCGGTACGGTGACATTCAGATTAAGATCTGAATGTCACCGTACCGCGATTAACTAAGCTCCAACAAGGATATGGGTGACATTGATACTGCTATGGGCTAGCGTGACGCGTACCGTAAAGCACACGACCTGCTCATCTCCTCATTTCGTAGTATAAAAAAAGGTAGAATGAGGAATTTTGATACTAACTCACTGGAGCAATGCACACAGACATAGTTCACGGACACTTAATCACAGATCAGCTTCAAAGCAAAGTGGTCCGAAATACCCGTTATGTAGCGCACTCATACCGTAAGAATATAAGAGCCGATGGAATCTGAAGTGAATAAACCAGTTAAGTTTATTCACTTCAGCAATTGTATTTCTAGTTACATAGGTAAAGTACTATTATGCTCTACCAGTTCAGACTATCTGAGCCAAATTTGCACAATTTTTTACACATATGGGGTGTTATATAGCATACATATACGGCATAAAATTTGTCATAAAATATGTACACAATCTTATAAGTAGGGTCCTTATAAGAAGGTAAACAAAATTAATGACAAATTCCTCTAAACAACTACGGAAACATTACTCGGTTTGGAAACTAAACGTGGCCAACAAATAATTGAATTTATTACATCTAACAGATTGATCGACGTTTGACATCAAAACGACTCTAACGTGTAAATTGTAATAGATCATACTATTTATTCCACGTCGCGAAATTCTTGCGATAGGATAAAGTGAATATACATTTTTAATTTTCTGTTTAAATGGTACCTATGGGTGATTTAGCAGATAAATGGTCACATTTGTTCGTTTTATACTTTAGTGGTTGAAGATAATGTGTAGCACCTATCAACCTACAAATCAGTAACTGACTGAGCTTAATGAGAGTGAGGTTTATAAAAGGTACCGGCAGGTAAGGAAAATCAACAAATGCAACTTATATAAATAATAATAAATGCAGATATTAATGATCATAAATTTATATTACTCTGAAAATATATAAAAGTATTCTTCGGTGATTAATCATCATTGGATAGCTTATCAATTCGTAAAGTAAAAGGAGCATGAAGATAACGTTGGGAAGTTTATAATTAAAGACAAACTAACTATATTTATTTTTTATCTTTACGCAAAAGTTGCTTGAAGGTTGCATCAAGATAATTGTTCTGACTGTCTATGTAACGTAGGCCTTATTTTGTGGCGTAGCTGAAAGCCTTTGGACTTCATAATCGTTGCAAGATTACATACATTTTATACTAAATAGCATCGAACTATACTCTGAGTATTATTAACTAGCCGACCTGCGCAACTTCGTATGCGTTAATTTTCCCCGTTTTTGCAACATTTTTCATTGCTGCTCTGCTCTTTTAGGTCGAAGAACGTTTTTTTGCATATAACGTGTTAACTAAAAGGTATAATAATCTGAATTCTTGCACTGGGACCTTATTCACTATCTTTATTTCGTTGTCGTGACAACGCCGAGTGTCGCGCGGTGCGCTCAAAAATGTCCACCGCGCATGCGCGTTGATGCATTTTTAAGCACAGCTCTCTACCGCGCATGCGCGGTTGACATATTTAAGCGCACCGCGCATGCGTCAGTTCGCACGGGATTGTCACAACGACGAAATAAAGATAGTGAATAAGGACCCTGAAGTTTTTATGTTGTTAAATTATAACATAATCAAGTAATTCCTCAGATGACATTACTGACTTGCAAAATGAGTTTTAAAGCTAGTAATTTGATCGGAGGAATTAGATCTGCTGTACCAGTACTACATAAACCTTCTGCTACGTATCTTACCTGAAGGTAACTTTATGAGACACCTAGTAGTTTAGTCCTCATCATAATTGTTACTGACTGCCTCTGTGGTGCGGTGGGTGTGTGTCCGACTGCTACGCAAGAGGTCGTGGGTTCGATTCCCACACGGGACACCCCTTTTTGTGATCCACAAATTGTTGTTTCGAGTCTGGGTGTTCTTTGTGTCCGTGATTTGTATGTTTGTAAAGTCCCCCGCGACACAGGGCTGTAGGAGCAGTATGGTGCCCCTAACCCAGGGGAACCATACTGCGGCAGACGTCTTCTTTAAAAAAAAAAAAAAAAATTTTTGACATATCAGTACTGTAGAGAACATAATATTTAATATGTTCTTAGCTGTTCTCTGTGGCTTCAGTCCTGTGTTTTTAATTATGTTGGTTGTCGCGACAGTTCAACTTTATTAAATGTAACTTTTTCTTGTCAAGGTAGAAGGCAATCAAAATACTCGATATCATAACACTCTCTGTACATTAACCCTAAAACACAAATTGCTTAGCATTATGTAAAACGTACGTAAGTGATAAGGTATACTTTAATATTCGTGAAAGTACTAATTGAAAGTGAATTGAAGTTATAAATATTAATTATGTCTAAGTAACAATATTAATCTTATCTGAGCTCTACACACACGCAAAAAAGGTATGGAATGTTGTCTAAGTATATGCATTTTAAACACCATTAATTATTCAAGCAAGTTGTTAATAAATTATATTGCACTTATCTTTTACTTTACATCTTGATAGATACATGATTGATAGGCTAAGATTTTCGTACATGTTTCAAGACGTAGGTATTATAAAAAAAAACAAGTTATAATATTTACAGATCCATCTTCAGCAATGTTCATATTTTGTTTTGTTCATGTCAGTATTGGCACAAAATACTGAGATTACAGAAGATAACCTGGGTACTATACTGGATACTAGGTGCCCATTAGTTTTCAAATCCTCGCAGTAGGGCAACCACACCACGATACTCTACCGATATCTAAAAACCGGGCAAGAGTATTTTGGACCGGGCTCAGTGTAGGGTCCCGGAGCCGTTGCAATATGAAAAAATCCGATTTGAATAATTGCACCAGCAGAAGAGCATAGGTTCATGGCACTTACGCCCTTTTTTTGAGAAACGTAGTTTTTCGGCAAAAAACTCAATGATAGTCCGAATCATGTCCGAAATACACACAACCTTACACACGGGGGGAAAAACAACCTTAATATGTTTTAAAAGACCTATCGAATAATGTAACACAAGTTAAAGTTTGCTCAAAAAAAATTTTTTCTGCTTCTGTGACATGTATGGAGTGCCCTCTAAAAATATTTCTTTTCATATTAACAACACTCCTTTTCACCAAATTTGTAGTCTTTGAGTAAAATGCCTATGACATATGGACGGACAGACAGATAGACAAACAGATATACATGGCGAAACCCTAACTATGAGTACCTACCTTTAAGCAGTTAAGAAAAAATATGATTTGAATCCGAAGACAACGTGCAGAGTCAATGTTTTCATAAAAAATGATAAGGTGGATAATACTATCTTTTTATTGATTTCGGTAAAGTATCACGGTTTGATCACTCTCCCGTGGGGATTTGACTGACTAAATCAGCAACCAGTATACTTCGCTCAAGCATGGTAGCATAAACATCTTTCACGGAACCTCAACCAACTTTACACCTCTTTGTTCAGAAGGTGTTCCGAGATTATGTGTCCGTGAGGGATGTCTATGTTGCCTTCTGTTCTCCCAGTATTTTATGGCATTGCCTTTCACAGTGCAATATGAACCATGAAAAAAACATTAACAAAACTATTTAGTATCTAAACATGATTGTATGCAACACGAAACAAATTATAGTATCATTACATTCAATAAGCTTGAACGCGTTAATAATACCTTATTCATGGTGAATTATATATTTAATTAATACCATGTAACAATAAAATTCAAATTAATGAATGTTTGTGAAATTTTATTACACCTGCAACACCTTTTTTTTTTTTTTTTTTTATGGCCGTAAAAAATGCCTAACGCACACCTCCAGCACCCGGGGCAGACGCTGGAGGTAGTGTGGGACCTGCCCCCACTAAAAAATCGGCCGTGTACCGTCGCGCCACCTGCGCGAACGGGCCGCCGGAATCTGCTATACCATCGGCGGCCAATTCAGTGGCAGTGCCCGGCGCGGCGAGATGCCGGGCACTCCTACTCCGGCGGCGTCCTGGGGTACACTGCAGGACGCCGACGTCGCGGAAGGCTACGAGTGGGGGGAAAAGGCCCCGTCAACCCCCACCCGCGGCCCCACCATTAGGGCGGCATCAGGCGCAGATGGTCGCGCCGACGCCGCCCGGTTCGCCGGCGACGAAGCGGATCAGCAAGGGAGTCCTCCTCCCTGCGTCGCTCCGCCGCCTCCTTCTGCGAGATGACATCCTCGCAAAAGGATGCGACCGCGTTCCAAGACGTCTCGCTGCGGACCATAGATGACACCACGGTCGGCAGCGAGAGGTCACGACCCACCACTGCGGTGAGGACTCGACGTTGCTGCTCCCAGGCAGGGCACTGCTCGAGAGTGTGCTGCGCCGAGTCCTCACCACAATCGCAGTGATGACAGTCGGGACGCGATTCCCTCCGCGCAACCGAATGCAGGTACTTTCCGAAGCACCCATGCCCGGAAAGAACCTGCACCAGCCGGAAGGAAAGGGTCCCGTGCTGCCTCACCGCCCACTCCTCAAGGACCGGCTGGAGCGCCTCCACGGTTCGGAAACCGGCACGTGGAGCCTCCAGCCGGGACCTCCACCGGGCCATGATGTCCCGGTGGGCCTGACTGCGCCAGGCGCGCAGTTGTTCGGGCATGGGGCAAGAGCCCCCAGCCCGGACCTCCGCCGCCTGCCAGTAAACGTCGGCGAGTACTTCCGCATCCAGATCCCACGGGGGAGTTCCGGCCAACGCGCACGCAGCATCGGTGGACACCGTGCGGTAACCGCGTATGGCCCGGACCGCCATGGTTCGTTGGGGTCTCCACAACCGAACCCTATTCTGGGCGGACAGGGTCTCCGCCCACACGGGCGCGCCGTAAAGCGCCATCGACCGTACCACCCCCATGTAAAGCCGTCGGCTTGAGGCACTGGGACCGCCAAGATTCGGCAAAAGCCGACCCAGGGCGGCAGCAGTAGCCTCAAGTTTGGGCACAAGGATGCGAAAATGCTCGTCGAAGAGCCATCGCCCATCCAACACCAACCCCAGATATTTCATCTGGGGGCGTATCGGTACGAGGACCGAGTTGACGACCAAGGAGGCGCCAGCGGGTGGACCGCGACGGGGCCCATGGAACAACAGGGCCTCCGTCTTTTCAAGCGCCACTCTCAACCCCAGCGCCTCGATGCGCCCGACCATTCGGGAAACCCCTAGGGTGGCCAGGCGCGCCGCCTCCTCGAAATTCCGTGCCCGGGCTGTGACGAGCGTGTCGTCGGCGTAACAAAGTACACTGAGCCCGGGTGGGAAGTTTCCTCGTAGGGCCCAATCGTATCCCATGTTCCACAAGAGCGGTCCTAAGACCGACCCCTGAGGAACACCGCACGACATTGCCCTGCGCCTCACTTCTCCTTCACGATCCTCGTACAGGACACACCGGCCTTGCAAATAGTCGGCCACCAGCTGCCTCAGGTAATCGGGCACTCCATGGAACCGGAGCGCCTCACCGATGCAGCCAAATGGCAGAGTATTGAAGGCGTTGGCGATGTCAAGCGATACCGCCAATAAAACTCCGCCGCCGAGGACTGCCTCCTCAGCCGCGGCCCTCAGACGCAGAATGGCATCGACCGTCGAACGCCCGGCACGAAAGCCGTACTGGGCATCGGACAGATCGGGGCCGACCTCGCGCAAGTGGCGGACGATACGGGTAGCGAGAATTCTCTCAAGCAACTTCCCCGCCCCGTCCAACAGCACGATAGGCCTGAAGGCCGCGACCGAATCGGGAGATCTACCCGGCTTCGGTAGGAGAACCAGCTTCCCCGTTTTCCAACAGTCAGGGAACCGTCCGGACGCCAGGCAAACGTCGAACAGCCCCCTGAGGCGGTCTCCCATGTGGTTGAGGACCAGGGCCAACACTCGGGCAGGAATCCCGTCAGGCCCGGGGGCGGTACTCTTCGAACGAATCCGAAGTACAGCCGCCCCCACCTCCGCCTCCGTGACGGGCGGAACACTGGACTCGGCCTCCCGGTCGTCGGTCTCAGAGACCATTGCCGGTGGCGTGTGCTCCGCACGTTGCGGGAAAAGGGCCTCAACCACTTCCACGAGGAAGCTGGGCTGGAGAGTCTCTGTAAGGGGGGGGCCCGACGAGCGAAGCTTATTCAGCGCCGCTCTGTAGGGGCGACCCCAGGGGTCACGATCTAGACCCTCCAGCATCTCCTGTCTCGCCGTCTCCTTCGCGCGGCAGATGGCCAGCTTGAATGCGTCCCTCGCATTGCGATACGCTTCAAAGAGCTGGTCCTCCCTCTCTACGTCGCGGTGACGCCGTCGACTGCGGGTGTAGATCCTCCGGGCACGAATACAGGCCGCACGGAGTTCCGCCAACTCTGGGGACCACCAGTAGACCTCCTTCCTCGGAGGACGACGTCGGAAACGTGGCATGGCCGCATCGCAAACCTGCGTAAACGCATCGCGAATGCGGACAGCCGTGACGTCGATGTCCTCGGTCGGAGGTGGTGAGGACGACCACGATTGAACGATAGCCGCCTCCTCCAGCAGTTCCCTGTCGAGTCGACCCACAGCCCACCGCGGAAATCGGGATTGTCTGCCCGCCGCGTGACCCCTACTGGCGCCCTGGGACCGGGAGAGCTCAAACCGGATGTACAAGTGATCCGAGAGCGTCTCAACCTCAGCCAGTACGCGCCAGTTCCTTACGCGTGCTTCGATACCAGGGGTAGCGAACGAAAGGTCCACTATCGACCCCCCCTGGCGCCGAACGCACGTATTGGTGGTACCCCTGTTCAGCAAACAGAGGCCCACCGCAGCCGCCCATTCTTCAACCGCCGTTCCGCGAGCGTCCGTCCTGGGAGATCCCCACGCCAAGGATTTGGCGTTAAAATCCCCCAGCACCACGACGTGGCGAGGTGCTAACCGCCGTATCGAGGCTTCCAGGCTAGCCAGGAAAACCTCAAAATCAGCCAAACTCCGGTTTGGGGAGAAGTACACGCCGTAAAGCGTGAGTCCCCCCCAGTCGGCAGCAACATATCCCGTGCCCTTATCTCTGAGCGACAAGGGCGGGGAATGGAGCGCAGCGGAGCTGACGATGGCCACGGAGCCGTCCCGGTCACCCATCCAATTCGGACGAGGAGGAACGTAATAGGGCTCCGCGGCTACGGCAACAGCAATCGACCACTCTGCCATGGTTTGCAGGAAAAGATCCTGCGCGCCGGCAGAATGGTTGAGATTCGCCTGGAGGAGGGAAAAGCACTCACTGTCCATTACTGGACTCCGGTACTACATCCTCCTCCATTCGCGCTGGCGGCGGTGTGCGAGGGGCAGCCTTGGCCGATTGGCTACCCCCCGGGCGTGGCTTTTGAGCCTGCGGGGGTTTGCACCCCTCCCGTCCCATGATGTGGTTGGCAGGCAAGTTGCCCGCCGCACACGCTGGACAGTGGGGGGCAGCGGAACAGTCCGCCGCCTTGTGCCCCGGGCGACCGCAGCGGAAACAAAGTCCGCCGCAATCGAAGCAGCTGTTACACTTCGGACGCATGTGTCCCGTCGCCATGCACTTGAAGCAGCGCGCGGGTCTCGCCGGCAGGATCGTAACCCTGGCGGCGCTGAAGCCCACGAGCAGCCTCCCTGCATCGGCCAATAATTTGGCCGCGGCAACAGGGCACTGCGCCCAAACCGCAAAAGCCCCTCCGGGGCCGGGGCGAATGGCGCCGACCCTGATGGAGTCGGGAGCGCATTGGGTCCTAGTCCCAATAGCCTCCCGAACGTCCTGGGCCGTGACCGAGTCATCTAAGCCCGAAATACGCATTTCTGCGCACTTCGTGGGCCTGGCGACTCTTACGCCTTCCTCCCCAGCAATAACACCCCGCAGCTTCTCGGCGAAGAAGTCCGCGTTCTTGCCTCCGTCTGGGCCCGGGAACTCGAGAATCCGAGCTCCCGTCTGCGAGGGGCGGGTGGTTGCACCCAGACCCCCGAGATCGGAGGCGGTGAGAGTAGTCTTCACCTTCGCGAAAATCGCCGCATAGGAGACTCCACGCTCCTGTGCCTCCGGCGACACCGTGACAACCACGGCGGCCGTTTTCGGCACTTGGAGTTTCGGCCTCCTGGCCACGCCTTCTCGGGCAGCTGCGCTTGGAGCAGCCTTCTTCCCCTTACGTCTGCGCCGCGACCTCCTGCTCACCTTTTGCCAGCCCTCGTTGGCGGACGCGAGGGGGGCGGGAGCAGGTGCGGGCGCAGGGGCCGGGGGGGCACGAGCCTCAACCTTCCGGGCGCGTGGAACGACCGAAGGGGCGGGAGATGGGGTCGCCGCCAAAACCTGGGTAGGCAGGGTGCCTCCCTGGGATCGGGTTGACGTCCTCTCGACCGCCGGAGGGGCCGTAGCTCGTACCGTCTTCGTTTTGGGCGCAGACGCCGCGCGTGTCGCGTAGGTCCCAACGCGTCCCCCGGAACAGGGTAGGGGCGTCGGAGCAGTAGCCGTATACGGCTTAGCGACAGGCGGTGTACGGGAGGTCGGCGCCGGAGGCAGCCTTGCCTCCAGACTCCCGATGCGGGCAGCGATCTTGGACTCGAAAGAGCCCATCAGCTGCCGCAACTGCGCCTCAATACCTCCAGAGTAGGGTGAAGGCTGCGACTTCCCCGGACTGGCCAAAACAGCTCGGGGTGGACTGGCTTGGGAGGAGGCCAAGTCAGCCCTCAATCTGGCGAGCTCGGCGCGGAGCTCCGCCATGTCAGACCGCAGAGTTACGTTCTCCTCCCGCAACTGCTGCAACTCCCGGTTGGTGGTATCCGTGCGACCGGCCAGGTCGTCCACCACCACCAACAGTTTTGCACCTGCCTCTTTAAGGCCACGCACAAAGGGGCCCTTTAAGTTGGTCGATTTTGTGGCCACCTCATAAATTGCAGCCACAGCATCCCCGGCACTCGCCTTGAGTTCCGCCGTAGTAGGAAGGGATAAAGAGTCCCGACCCGACCGGCAGTCCTCGGCGAGGAGCTGCGCCACCCTATCTTCGGCGGTGCGCTCTCCCTCTGTACGCGTCCGCAGGTATTTCTCCCTGCTGGAGAACACAGAGCTACTAGCTCCTCCTCTGTGGGCAGTTGGGATCTTGCTGGGAGTCTGGGGGACCCCCGGCATATCCTGTAGCGGCGAGCGGCTACGCTTCTGGGAAGCCCAGAGCCTGCCTGATTGCTCGCCGCCCACTGCACTTTCCTCGTGGACTTCAATATCCTCCATTACGTCCACGTCCGTAATGGAGGACTCTGAAGCGGTCAGAGACCCCGTACGCGGGACTTTAGGCGGCAACGGGGACGGACCCCCACTCGCCTTAGCCCGACTCGGTGTCTTGCGACCCTTCTTTGAGCCTGCAATGCGACTCGATGTTCGAAGCGCGACCTTCGCGCTTTTCTCGGTGCCGGATTTACCGCTCGGCACAGGGCGGGTGCGTCGTTGGGTGTCCCCCCCAGAGTACGCGGGACTGCCGAAGCCGACTGGCTTCGGGAGGGATTCCCCGAGCGAAGTGCGCTCGGGACCCTCCTGGGTAGATATATATGTATTAACCACCGACATAATGTTGAGTTTCGAGACCTCCGTCTGGGTAGCCCTCGGGACTGAGATCCCCTCAGCCATTCATCCCATTGCCGGGCACCACAAGCGTGGGATTAGGGTATTTTTTAAAGGGGTTTACTTCCCCGCAGCCCACAAAGCGTGGGCCCCCGGTCCTGTCAATTCAGGATTACGGGTCGGGCCGGTCGGTGGTCTGCATCAGACCATGTCCGCCATCTGTAAACAGATGGTGAACCCGCCGCCCCTCGCCCTTCTTCAGAAAGGCCCAGGGATGGACCAAAACCGCCCCTGTTTGCCCGGCGGCAATGCAAAAGCAAAAGCACGCCGAGCCCGCCACATCACTCCACTGTTTCCCCCCCCCAGCAGGAAACAAAATAAAACATAAAAGAAAAAGAAAAGCAAATTGTAAAATAAAACGGTAAAAACCAAAACAAAAGGTGTAAAAATAAAGGTATAAAAATAAATATTGGAATAAAATAAAATAAATAAACCGAAATAAAACAAAAGAAAAACAAAATAAAATAAAACAAAATAAAACTAGAGGGGCACAGGGAGAACGCCCCGAGTTGCTCGAATACGGGCCCCTCTCTTTGCCAGAACATTAGCCGTCCGGCGATCAAAAAGTGATCACCGTCCGTTGCCCAGGGTGCACCACGAGGAGGTTTTCCGGCACTTAGCACCCCACACCTGCAACACCTAACTTGACCTTAGTTATGCAAAGATCGCACGCCATTTTATATTCAATAGTTCTTTAATAAACATGTTAAGATTTTTCTTGATCAAAGACATTATAAGAAATTGTTATACAGATTCATTTGATACATAATTACCTTAATATTTCAACAAAATTGGCATAAAATCGCTTAACCTTTTGCGATGATAAAATTTATGATCCTCGATTCGCCTTATTTAGTTGAATTTGACCAATCGTAATGTATAAAACATTTTTTAATGTAGGTCTCTTATAAAATACGCATACAGTTGCCGCAACAGACTATAGCAGTCATCAATATCATAACGTTTATTTTATTCTCTACACGATTTATGCCCGATTGTGTGCCAAAATACTTACTTTAGTAGGTATGAACGTGCTGTGCTTTCTACTATTTGTTCGGGTACAATGTATACAAACGCTGGCAAATTATGCCAAGTTACTGCATCAGAAACTGTGTCGATATCCATTTGTCATTTAAAATTATCTGTTTCGGTTAATTCTTGAGTTATTTGGGTGCTCTTAATAGGTCTGAACGCGTATTAATTGTATGTCTGGCATACAATTTTCTGCCTGCCATTCCTTTAATTTCCAACTACATTGGTCAATGTGGATTTTCAAATTTGATACAGTTATAGAAGTACTTACTTTAAAGGTTACTTCATAATTTCATATTTTCTGATTTAACTTTTATTGTGGCCGTATTAGGTATCATGACGTATTATTGGCTGTTTTAGGTTTCAAAGAAGTTAAAGCAACATTAATATTGTAAAACTATTTTAAACCTGTATCAAGTGACAAATATTTTTCTGTTAATGCAAGTTTCAAATATACTGATAGATAGGTACTTGATCACATGTAAACGTAACATAATAGTTTTTTTTCAATTCAGATATCACGATTTATCTTTAGCTCTTTTCGCTAATACGACCACGAGTATAACAAGTCATTATTTCACACAAATGTCTCACAAGATTCTTCAGTGCTATCAATAATACCACACAATAACTGTGTCATCGCAAAATTACAAAGTACATTACAACATGGTCCACCAAGCAATGTTACCATCATGTAATAAATGCCAAGCTCTATTTACTAGTAGTATTGTGATGCGTACGAGATAAAGCCGACTAGTTCACCTTTCTTCCTCCAACATTTCATAACTAGTTATAAATAATCCGTATTGTACTTGAAACTTTGAAACTTGTTTGGAAGGATTAGTGCAATGATTCTTCTTGCTACGTATGTTGCTTTATTTGTTTTGCCTTTGTACCTAAATGTAATTGGTGGCAAATTTTGTATATTTATATATCTTATTTTAGTGCACATTCAGGACATTCGTTTTTTTCATGTTTTGCCATTCCTCGGACTCGTAAAACTCTGATTCGCTTTTTTAATAATATACTGTCTGTGAAATAGGTTTCATCGTAATCTGATAACGGTTTAGTTGTATTCACATTCAAACGGATAAAGTTTCCATCTTAATAAGCAGTTTATCGATTATGGCAGTTTCCTAAATTCTTAAGTAATTATGTAAATATTTTATAAGTTATGAAGACACATTTAATGTCATTAAAATGGATAATCGTTTGACAATTTGATGAGATTTTGACGAATGTTACAGTGATTACAAGTACTTAAATGTACTTAATGTTTTGGAAGTACTTTATATACAATGATAATATCAACGTATTTCTGCTCGCTGACAAATTATACTAATTTATTTTATTATTGTTTCAGAGGGAAGTGACGAATGTCAAGGTAGACATCACATAAACAAATAAACATGAGATTCTCGGCGAGGTTACAGGTACGTACGAACAAAACTGTAACATACTTGATACTATCTAATCTAAATGAAGATCGAGTGACCCTGAAATAAACCAATTTACAGTTTATCAAATATTAATATGGACCAATCTACTTATTCTGAAGCCCAACTTAATGAAATCTTCAAGATGCTTGTTATGACACATTCAGTATTTTATAATTGTGAGTTTGGAAATTCAAGAAGGTTGCAATCGCTTGTGAGCCAACTATACATAAACAATGGCGACCGGTAACATAAAAGTGCGTCCAGAACATTTAATAGATAAAATTTCGTGAAAAAAACTAGCTTAAATGGAGCAATGTTATGCTAAGTAAAAGATGTTCTCGTGAGAAAGATAAGCATTGAAGTAAGTGCGTCAAGGTTGTGAGATGAAGATGTGTGATAATATTGCTTGAATGAAGCTGTCTTAATCTAAATGTAAAATAAAACTAGATTTAAAGATAAACAGTCTATTTGGTAGTTAATTTATATCTTTACTAATATTATAAAGCTGAAGAGCTTGTTTGTTTGAACGCAATAATCTCAGATACTAATTTTTCGAATAGAAAAAATCCCTTACTGTTGGAAAGCGTATTTATCGATGAAGGTTATAGGTTATTTAACATCACACTACACTGGGCCAATAGGAGCGGAGCAGCAATGAAAAATGTTGCAAAGCGGGGAAAATTGACGCAGACGAAGTTGCGCGGGTCAGCTAGTGATTATGTAAATCGTATGGTTTCGTTAAAGCTTTGTAAATAAGAATGAGTCTCTACTTAAACTCGGTTTCTTAAGTTGGAATTTAAGAAACCGAGATTAATTAAATACTCTTTTTTCTCCTTTTGGGGTCCACCCCAAAAAATAACTCCTATGAGACTACTTTATTGTATGATTATAAGTATATTACGTTTCAAGTCAATTTGACTGCCCAACGCTGAAAGTCCCGAGTCACTCGCGATCAAAATTTACCGTACAACTAGACATTAGATACGGGACTCTCAAAGGACTAACATTTTTGGTATATGGAGTCCCGATATCCATACTAATATTATAAATGTGAAAATAACTCTGTCTGTCTGTCTGTTACGCTTTCACGCTCAAACAGCTAAACCGGTATGGATGAAATTTGGTATGGAGATAGTGTAAGTCCCGAGGAAGGACATAGGATAGTTTTTATTGCGATAACTGACATCCACGCGGGTGGAGCCGCATGCGAAAGCTAGTAACATATAACCACAGATTCGCCTCTATAGGCCTCACCTAATTTACGTCCACTGCTGGAGCAGTGGACCGCTACAGGCTGATGATGATGATGACGAACGTATTGAAGATCCATTACAATTACCTACACATCATTGTAGCGTAGTATGGTACCAAATAGGTATTTAAAGCATGATTACATGGTCGTAATTTATGCTATAATACTGGTCATTATTTTTGATTCGATAAGTGCAGTTATCGAAGTGCGATTAAAACTGGTAAAGAATTTGATCGCTCAGCTATATCATTCAATGTCATTGGCAAGTTCTCTTGCCATTAAGAGTACGAGCTCAGCATAAGCCCTAATTATATCAAGAATGTCATTCAACATAAAGCATCTTGAAGATGATTAAGGACTTAATGTGTTTGAACTCGACCTAACCACATACTGATCGTGCGATATTATAATGACATAACCATAATTAACCTCTTTAGAAGGTCGTTGGTTTGCTTACCTAGCCTACCTGTATCTACCATTTATTAAGTGATTTGGAAGTGGTATATATTTGTCGTTAGAGCATACAAAAGCGGCAGTAGCCTAATGGCTAAGGCATCGGTCTCACAATCGTGAGGTAGTGGGTTCGAATCCTGGCCATTATACTACCGACGTCAACCCACTCCTAACACAAGCCATAGAGCTTAGCTGGAGGGGTTAACAGGATTGCTAGTAATGTGGGACCACAATCCCACATTGTAAGTTATCTTATAACTATTTATTATACGGGAACTAACGCGCATTGTTTACCTTAAAATTGCTTGACGTTACGACCAGGTTGCACCGGCCGTGGTCACAAGCGGACTGATCCGCTTGTGACCACGGCCGGTGCAACCTGCGCGTTTATTCCCGTATAATAAATAGTTATAATCATGCAACGCGAAAGTTTAAATGTTAGTTAGTTATCTTTAAAAAAAAAAAAAAAAAGTTATATGACATTTGGGTCTGGGTCCTTATTCACGTTCTTTTTTCTGTGTTCTTGGTAAGCCCGTGCGAACTGTCAGAATCTTCACAAATTAGTCTCTATTTACCAATATGAGAAGATTCTAACAGCTCGCGCGGGCTTGCCACGAACACGGAATAGAGATCTTTAATAAGGACCCTGTTGTTGTGCCTATACTAGATTATATTGGTTGATACTAGTATATGCTGAAATTAATTGCATCGACGATTATTATATTAGAAAAAATCGTTTACGGTAATTCCGGGGAAGATGGCCGTACGGTGTAAATGACCAATTGTTAAAAATGAGATTAATAACCTTTAGATGGCATTAATTTCAACGCAGTTCGCTTTACCTTCAAACGGTCAGCTTCAAGTGTGTAACAGTTTTTTTTCCTGAAAACAGTGAGCAATATCCCTTAATTTTATAAAAGGTGCTCCAATATAAGATTTTTTATTTTTTCCACACTAATGCTAAATAATACAATAAAAAGAAATGCAGTATTTTAAAAAAAGGCAGACAAGGCTATCTCTTCCATATAATCGGGATCATGATTTAATATTTTCTTTCTGTATATATCTATGAGACCAAATCTATAAATCTTTGTTGATGAGATTAGGCGTGAAAGTGAATATAGGTGATATCAAAATGAAAAAAATAAGCTGAAACACTAAAAATTTCAAACATTCGAAGGTCAACTCACCCCAAGCTCCATGGCAATCTCACCGGACACTCTGGGACAATGTCCAATCGTATTTTTTTTCAATGGCTCTTGAATTAATTTTCGCTTTTACCAAATTTACAATATATGATTGCAATACGTATAATGATAAGATATATAACTAAAGTTTTGATTGATGCTTTAATCGCAATATTTAAACGACAATACTTCTTGAAAGTTAATATGGGCATCTCCCCCGGAATTACCCTAATCCGTTTTAATAATGATAGTACTATATTAAGCTATTTTCAGATTAAGCCGTTGATATAATTGAATACTGTAGTAGGTCTTTATGGTAAAACTAGGTTTATGTATAGTGGAGCGAGCCGCTAGTATAAATACTAGCGGCTCGCTCCGGTTTCACACGAACTTTTCTCCACTATACATAAACCTAGTTTTTGTAAAGATATCTATTTTTTTTAGAATAAAATATGTTACTTCCCGATAATGCAACAAGTAAAAAAAAATTTTAATCTGTCCAGTATTCTTGAGTTTATTCTGTACATACAAAAATACAAATCTTTTCTCTTTATAATATTAGAATAGGTAAGTAATAATGTTATGCTTTTAACGACCGTGCTTAGGAAATTTCCTCGAATCGGTGTCATAAGGAGAATCACTGAAGGCTTTAGTGATTTTATCAAATAGGGAATAGACGGTGACAATCACATAGATGACATTATGATTATTGTGAAAGACAAAACTCGTGTCTTGCAAATTCATGAATTGATATTATACTATTTCCTAATAGATTTAGATACAATAATTTATAATAATTTCAATGGACAATGTTGGTCACACAAACAGCTAAAATAGTTGTATATATAACCTCGGTTATATAACCTCCCGAGTACTATTTAAATTTATTTGTTGTCTCTACTGTGCTCCTAATTGTGACAGTATGAGACGTAATGGTTACGTACATTTCATGCTACTAGGATAAATGAACGTATCTAATTTGTTAAGTAAGAAACATTTCACACTATATGTGTGAAAATGTTGCATTTCATCCGGTATCCCATATTGTTGACATTTACTTAGATACATAAAATTTTATGGTCATAACTACAAAATATGTCACTGTAATGGCTATGCAATAATGGCCACGTTGTACCTACAAGTTACTATTTTAATCATCGTATCTCTATCGCGATAGGTTCACTTGTGATTTATTTACTTTTGTAATTGAATTGATATTGTGTATTGTAACAAACATATTATATTGACAAGATCACAGTAGATATATCGACTGACTTTGAAGTGAGAATAAGAATCGGTTTGGCTAGGGCGTTTTTTTTTTTTAATCAAGGAAAAAATCGTTGAGGCGTGACTCAAACCTGCGATTAAATGTTAAAATTTTAAATTTTTTATGTTTCTTAGATTTTCATTCCGAAATGGTCCCAAATTCGTAAAGATCTGATGATGAGTTTTGGACACATACAAAAAAACTCCTCAATAAAATAAAGAATTATATGAGCTACGGGTCGTAACCATGTAACTATTTGATGGTTAAAAAACCTCTATTATATTGCCCGACGTTTCGACCTTTTTGCAACGGCTATAGACTGGTTCAGGTCAATAAATGCTAGCAAGTCAACCGTGATTGAAGTGGGATATGTGTTTTTTTTTTTTTTAAAACGTTTTAAAAAATGAAATCCATAAACAAATGAAGCGAATGTTCCAAATTTCAACCAAAATCAAATCATGATTTTCGCGAAGCCGCTGAGAAAATCAAGTTATAAAATCCTTGTTTCCTTTCACAGCTGCTAACATGCCTGATGGTGTACGTGTCAAGCGCACACGGTATCATGGTGAAGTTTGGGACAAAGGACGGCCCCATTAAGCCAGCTGCTCCCGAGCCTACCCAGCCACCACAACCATACCGGGACCCGGCACCAGTTTGGGAGGAACGCGTTAATGATACGCCGGATCCTAACGCTTTATGGTAAACTAACAAAGCTTCAATACATTTATCTTCTTTTCTGCATATCCAGCAGAGATCTACGGTTCATTGTTGATGGTTAACTAGCTTAATCAACAATGTTCCAAAGTGAATGCCATAGTAATGGTCTCACTGATTTCGGTCACTGTGGCCAATATCATTATGGACTAGCCAACTATTCTGGTGCTATTATACTGGAAGTGCATTCTCTACTCCCTCAAAAAGGTCAATAAGACTAAAATCCGATACTTCTAGAGACACATTAGGTGCAAGATTGGCGGCTTAATATGTTCTTTGAACTGAGGGGTTGGACTTTTTTAGAAGCATTTTAATTAGGGCGTTTTTTTCTACCTACCGAAATATTTAGACACTTTTGTAGGATTAAAATAATATATTATTTTCACAGGCGGCCGCCATTCTTCATACCCCAGCCGAGACACACCCAAGTTATTTACAACCCTGCAGTCAAACCTCCCTTGCCAATCAACAGCGCGCAACGCTTCGTCAACGCCTACATTCCAGTACATAAGCCTGTCGTAGCTGAAAATCCTGGCAAACCGACCATCCTTAGCTCACAAACTCAACCTGGAGTAGGTCTGCGGTACTTTTATCCGGTTTTTGAACTTGATGACCAACAGAATGTAAAGCAAGACGATGCGAAGTTCAACAATATAGAAGGTCAATTGGAATTAGAACAGCAGGCCTCCAGTGACTTCCAATGGAAGTATGAGAAAGATGCTACGAGACGCATAATTGATGATAACCGAGAAGTAAGTAGACTGAAACATTTAAGATCAGATAACCTACATATAGTACCTAGATGACCGGTATTTTTTTTTTAATGATGTTTTCTAAAAGTAGATAACTAAAAACCTAGCTAGATCGATTTATCGCCCCCAAAACACCCTGCGTATAAATTTCATGTATTTTTCAATAAAAATTATAAAATAAGTAAACTATCTATTACATTTCTCATCACATGGTGAACAAATTTGGATTGTTAGAATAATTAATTAATTCATTAATAGTAAAATATAGCATGGTCCAAAAACTATCCCATTAAATGATGTTACTGATTCTAAACAAACTAATTTCAGTTTTGCACTGTACCAAGACTCCGATTATAAAGATACAACATTTTACTAAAATAACCATTTTGATTTTTAAAATAACTGGAATCGCATCCAAAGATTTTTTAATGGTTGTCTGTCTTAACCGGAAATATTATTATAAACAAAGCCTCCAGGATAATCCATGACTGTTTTCTAATATTTCATTTGATTTGTATTAATAATATCATGGGACAACTCACACAACACTATCTGATCCCAAACTAAGCAGAGCTTGTACTATGGAAACCAGACAACTGATAAACATACTTATATATTTTTAAATACATATTATCGATAAATAACATCCAGACACAGAATAACACATCGTGCTCATCCCACAAAGTTTTATCCTGGGTGGGGATCGAACTCACGGCCTCTTGCGCAGCAGTCGGATACACTCCCACCGCGCCACAGAGGCAGTCTATTATATATGTTATAATGTCTTTATTTTTGCTTTCAGAACGCTGCTGCACCACCAAGATACCCATTATATCAGTTTCCAGCTTACGTCCCTCGGCATCGCTAGTTACCCAGTTCTTTGCGACATCGGCCGTATGTCGTCAAATGAACACATTAAGTAACTGTGATGTCTTTAGATAGTTAGGACATTAGTGTAAGACAAAAGTGCCAGATGAAATATTATTAAATAAAACCTATTAGTGACCGTCGAGCCAGTATTTGGTAATAACGGCGTAAAGAAACAGAAGTCTGGGTTTCATATTTATTATATGTAAAACTTATCAGGACGTGTTTGTACGGTATTATTACGATATTATGTACGATATTATATCACTTTAATTGTACGTGTTTATCTTATGTATATAATTGTGTCATTAATATGAGTACATGTATTAACATAAATATCATAGCGGTGTCCATTTTCCTGACTTTATTTGATGACCTTACTTTAGTAAGATAATCCTTTTTTGTACAAATAGTCAAGGAGGATATTACGTCATTATTATGCTATTCAATGTTGAATACTGACTGTTTTAACAATGAATAAAATATAATTATGTTCAGTTACGAGCATTAAATGAACATGGAATGAGTTTATAAAATTCTAAATATTATGTGCCCTTCACACGTTCTACGTTAGCCATTACTCATCAACATAATGATAACAGTTCTTATAAAATAAAATAAAAATTCGCTGATCTTTGGATTCATTGTCAATTTTGGACATGTGTCATGAATTGGTATCTGATGAATTGGTCAAAAATAAAATACAAAAATAATTCAATTATTGATATGGAAATGAAAAATTATAAATTTATTATTAAAAAAATCATAATATTCTTATTACCGTTATTTATATAAGATACGGAAAAAATCTTTATTTTAGAAATAATTTAATTATTCAAAAATTACATAATTTCTATTGTGTTACTGCTGACACGTTTTATTTGGTCGTTAGATAAGAAAATTATTGTGTCATCTGGCGACATGAACAGAAAATAAGTTTTAAAATGTTTTTTAAAATGTCTGTAATCACTTTGAATCCAGAGAGTGTGACGAAATCTCTTTGTTCTTTGTAATACATTTCTATTGCTATGAATACGTGTAATTGTTCCATTTACTCAGACTTTCAAATTTACTAAAACGAATTTAATCCTGAATAATTTTGGGTATGAATCTTCGCCTTATTGTTAATCTATTCAAAATATTTTATGTAAAGTTTTGTTATTTCCTTTTAACATATAAAGTTACTATGTTTTGAATATATATTATGTCAACTAGCTGTAATTATGCTTGTAAATATGTAAAATAAAGAAATATTGAAATTTTTCGAGGCTTTTCTTTTTTAAATTAAGCCATGTTAAATTTTGAAGAGCAGCAGGCAACATTGCTGGGGGGGGGGGGAGGTTCTCAAATGACTGACAATCTTGTGATGATTTTGGCCCAAGATCGTCGAGTGAGAGCAGAGGAGTAAAGACATCTGATTGAAGCCTTCGCTGATGATGGGTTTCTGTGAATGTTTTTAAACACCTAAATGATCCGATTAGCCATCACACTGTTCTAATTAAGAATGTAGTAGTTAGGGAAACAAGGTAAGATTTTCAACCTAAAGATTACATGACATATGATTCAGGAGTTGCTTCTTGCGAAAGAAAGACTAAAGCAAGCAATTAAAAAGACATTATTTCCAAAGTCTAAGGTTACGTCGAGGTGCAGAATAGAATCTGTCAATCAAGTCGGGTAATTATCTGGACAAATTTTGAAGCTCACATCATAATGTCATCACGTAATAAGAAATAATCTATTGTAAAGAGATTTTCAAAGAATACTTACTTGAAATCTTTGACCGTTTCACTAAGCGGGTCACACATAAAATGTTCCTGACAGCCCCTTCAAAGATGCCAATTGTTACGTTACTATACAAATATTAGTCATCGTCATCATCTTTGTGACCTATTGTAACTTTTTATTTAATCGTGAGAATTTCCTTACCGTCAATCTTATAATAGTTTAAAAGCTGGTTTACTATATCCTCTAAAATCTTTCTTAGCTAGAAAATTTTAGTATCTGGATTCTATTATTTTCGATAATCTATATTGGGTTAGGTCAGTCTCTGGGATGTGTGTGACAGAGCGCGTAGTTCAAATAATTGACACGATAATGTCTTATGAATCAATGACCAGGTGCATGCATGAAAAAGTGTCACGGCCGTCACGTTCTAGCTGCTGATAGGCTGAAATATTGTGGTCGTTGGGCGCATGCACCCTGTTCCACTAAAGCTGTCACAGGAATCGTTGTTTATTACTATGTCATCAATGTTTTCTTATGACGTTATAACGTAAAATTGTTGCCCGTAAACCTACTTTACAGATATCTGTCGTACCTCTTTAATAGATCGACGTTTTGCAAAATCGTAGTACAGATTGCCATAACAGTACCATCAAATGTAGATGTAGAAATGAAGGTGTTACGGTTGCGGAGTTATGATAAATAAAAACAAATTACAATTTTTTTTTTAAATATTCTCTTTAATTCTATTTATATGTATAGATGTATAGGTATCGTATATAGGATAAAATTATCGTACCTATACGATATTTTCGAACGATTAAGAACACTTGCTAAAATATAAAAATGGATATTCTGAGATACCTCTCAGAATATCCATTTTTTATAATTTTATTAAGTTACAAGCGTGTAATACCTTACACGCTTGTGTATTTGTAAGAATTATTCACTGAAATAATATAATATTGAAGAATCGTCCTCGTGACTTTATGACACGTAAGGAACTTCAATTTCGTGAAGTTTGTACGAGTCGTGACTAATGTTGCACAAATGTCGCTTCCTGGTTTATGATGATAGTAAGTGCCTTTCATTAGATGAATGATTACTCGACACGTGAAAGTTTTAGTACTTACCTGAATATTCTTTATCTGGTAGATGTTACGTGTGAAGAACACGTTAAAGTAATAAAATACCTACACCACTTTAAAACTGTTACGAAATAAATGTATATGTACCAGGGATGTTACGGAGCTCCGACTCCGACTCCGAAAGGTCGGAACTTCCGGTTGATTTTGTACCTCCAACCCCGACTTCGGATCCGACATTTTTCGGCCTTTTAATCGGAGGTATCTAGCTGCGGCGGCTGCCCCTTTAAGCAAATTTTTGAATAATAAATGTATGAAGGAAAAATTCTCACGGATTTCTTTTGATCGCGGGCTTGAGTCTTCACACTAAATAACTAAATAATGTTTCTTTTTTTATCTTATCTCAACAAATTTGTCTTCTCCCACCACCTCCGACTCCGGTTCCGACTCCGACAAGCCAAATTTATAAACTCCGACTCCGACTTCGATTCCGATTAGTGTTGCCCAAATGCAAGAACAAGACGAGACTTAGCCAGTCTTGGTCTTGGTCTTGCGCCAATACACCTGGTCTTGGTCTTGGTCTTGGTCTTGCGCTCCCAGTCTTGGTCTTGGTCTTGGTCTTGCAGCAAGAGTCTTGCAAGTCTTGCAATTACCTATTAGTCTATTACTATTTATTAAAGTTTACTTTAAATCTTAGAAAAACGTATTAGAATTGGAACATTGTGAGCTTGAATTAACATAGCCATAGTAAAGATCAAGCAGATTAATAAGTAACTGAAGATTTGATAAGAAATTCGAAAAATCAACTGACCTATATGTCGTTTTCCATGGAAGTAACTGTTTCTTAATAAACATTTATGATTTATAAGCTTACATTTGCTAAAACATGTAAAAAAACAAATTAATTACAATAACTTGACTGTATTTTAAAGAACAATACTTATCTGTCTAGAAAGAGATTGAACCCTCAACTTATAAGAAATTTAATAAAAGAGTTTACGATTTATCATTTATTTGAATAAAAAATAAAATACAACACAAATCAACAGCTTTATCATTAGGTTATGATACTTTATATAATTTTTTTTGACCAAGAATTAATACAAAGTAACCATCTGGCTGACTCATCACTTAACCTATTTCTATGTTTTCTAATTACTAATGATGCTTTAGAAAATAACCTCTCAGCAGGTACTGAAGTTGCAGGTATTGAGAGAAAATCACGGGCCATTTTCGATAAAATCGGATACTCTGTCTCATGCGTCCTCCACCAATCTAAAATGTCTTCCGAGCTGGCAGTTCTTGGTTTTCTCAGGTACTCCTCCAACTCGTCTATCACTAAGCCTTGAAGACAAGATCCAGATGACGTCGAGGGACATTCATAGAGTTTATCAAAGTCTATTACGTCTTCATCTTCATCACATACTTTATTTTCTTTTTCTGGTAATTCCAGAGATTTGTTCAGTGAGTGTAGACTTTTATATTCTTCATAAAGTTCATTGAACTTGCGCAGACTTTCTGTTTTAAGTTGCTTCCCCCACATTGTCAGGTCAAAAGTCTGAGCCTTATGCCTTGGGTCTAAAATTAAAGAAGTACAATAAATCCAGTTGCTCTTCTTGTAATGTTTAAGCATTTTGTCTCGAGCTGCTTGGAAAGCTAGAATGAGCCTTTCATCCACTTCAGATCGATTAGGTTTCTCATCTAACTGTTTTACCATGGATTCAATTTTATCTAGCAAGAGATTGAATGATACAATGACTAGCGGTAATGTAACATATTTGTCTCCACCAAGTTTTGTACTTAAAAGTTTAAAGTTTATTAGAAATTTATGTAATTTTTCGAGTACCTGCCATTCATTAGCTGTGATTTGAAAATCATTTAATTCGGTGACAGAACTGCACAATATGTCAATGCCCGCTCTCACTTTTAAACCAAATCCAATCATATCATGTGTGGAATTCCATCTCGTTGGACAGTCAAGAATGGCATTTAGATTTGATGGCACGCCAGCTGCTTCACAAGCAGACTGAAACTTCTTCTTCACTATCTCACTTCTTTTTATTTTACTGGAAATACTGCGTAACTTTGTTACAGATGTACGCGAGTCAGCAATATTTGGTGCAGATTCTTCATCTTCCTCATCCTCAGTTTCGTCTGCATAGTCTTCGTACTGCTGATCTTGCGCGTTAGTGTCAGACTCACAGTGTAATGCTAAGGTCTTTAATAAATCTTGTACACCAAGGTTTAAAATGTGAGCAAAGCACCGGAAATGTTGATTGTCTGAATCAAAGTGTGGCGGCAGCTGTTTGCCCAGTTCATACATGAATTTGGTATTTGCAGTTGCGTTGTCGACCGTGATACCTTGTATTTTATCAATTATGCCATATTCCAATAAACATTCATGGAAAATCGTTGCAATATCTTCCCCAGTATGTCGACCGCGTGATGGTATAAAATCAAGAACTACAGATTGATACTTCCATGCGTTGTCTATATAATGAATAGTAACCCCGTAGTAACTCCTACCAGCAATTGACGTCCACCCATCAATGGTAAAAGACATTTTAGATGATAATTGTTGAAGTCGTTCCTTGAGATTCAATTGGAGCTCTTCAAATCGCTCTTTGACTTTCCTTCTAAGTGTAGACCTTTTAGGAAACACCATATTAGGGCAAATACGTCGAAAATATACTTGTGTAGCTTCGTCATCGAAAAATGAGAAGGGAAGATATTTTTTCACCACCCAATCAACTGTAGCTGTCGTGATGTTGTCACTGCTGTTTTCCGACTGAAACAAAACAATAAATCTTGTGTTATTAGGTTTGAGCGTATAAGAGGAGGAGGTTTGTTGTTGTTAAATCGAGAAAATCGTTAAATTGATATTTGTTATATTAAGGTTGCACTGTACTGTAATTTACCAAAATAAAGTACTTAGTTGTTACTGGCCGATTAACTGAAAATATGGGTGTTTATAAAAAATATTTAAGACGATAATTACATACTTAATATGTCGCACCCCTAGATGAAAACTGTGAAAACACCACTAACTCAAAAATACTTACGTAAGTTAATGGCGTTTTTGAAAGTATCGCATGAATAGCTACGCGGAGTTAAAATTCTTTTAACTGTTAAAAAAATATTCTTACCTGTCCACTTCCAGCGGTTACTAAAAAGCTTGTGATATCTCCACTTAATTTTGGTTTAACAGGAAGAAATATTTCTGATTCCTTTTTGTGGAAAGATATTAGATGTTTCCTTAAGCCTGAAGTGTTTCTGTTTTTCATTTTTATTTCAATCTTTTTATGTTGGCACAATTTACAGAAGGCAGTTTGGGATGCATGAATTATTTCGAAAAACTCCTCAAATTTGCTTTTGGGTCTTTTAGATCTGTGACTCAAACTCTCGTTACTCGGACTAGAATAATTTGAATCTTCGTCACTCATATTAAATTGTACACGTGATACGTTTTTAGAAAACAACGAGAATTAGTAAAAACAATTATCAAGTTAGACTCGAAGCACAGCTCAATTGGAAATGACTGGAATTAAAATAATTCCTTTATTTATAGTACGTTTCCTTGCTTTACCGCGCCGCCTCGCCACGTGCCGGCTCTATGAAAAGGATGCCGCCGCAAATCAAACAATGCCGCGTGCGGCGTACAAACACACACTAAATATTACCTACTTGTACAGACGCGACGCGTGAATAAAATAGAATTAGTGCCAATCACTATTCTTTACATATAAGTGAATGTTTTGGCGTACATCTATACTAATATTATAAAGCTGAAGAGTTCGTTTGTATGTTTGATGACAGAAGTTTTAAAATAAATAAATAAGTCCTGAACGTCACTATACCTCCAAAGTTACTATTCCTCGTGGACGAAGTCGCGGGCACAGCTAGTAAATACTTACTCTCATCATCTCTCTCAGAGATATTCGGGCTGGTAAGTAATACAAAACTCTTATCGCAGGCTTTTTATTTTATTAGTAGGTAAGTACCTACGCTTTTTATATTATTTTATTAGTTTTGTAGAATTTTTTTACACGTTTCAAGTATATTTAAAAGTGGCTACAATATTTATTAAACGGGTGATATTTGAACACTTTTTTGCTATTTTTTCTTGTAAAAACTTAAGAAATATAATGACTAAATGTACAATAATAGTACCTAAGTAATTAGTTTAAAACCATATAAGTAATCAATATTATAATATATACTTACTAGAATGAATTAATATGACATCTACTACCTATCCTTACCATTTTATCCTAATCATAATACTACTTGCGTGATCAGTATAATGTATTCATTTTCATTCTAAGCACTCTGAAACTTATTTATTCTTTGGAACACCTGTAGGTACTCTACTAGGAAATTATTTTGCATGAGTATACCTTCGCCCTATGGCGGCAATCAAATAGTGTCAAATGTTATGATTTCGGCGTGGCGGCAACGATTGTTTTAGATTTCAAAAGAAGCCGCCGGCGCGTGTATCATAACCATGTACTTCCGAAAAGCGGCAAATTTCTTTGAGAAGTAAGTACAAAACCTTTGATGCCGCATTATCAAAGTGCCGATGGTTAAAACATAACTATGCATGCACTCAGTTTGATTTTAATAGATATTTTTTTATTCGCTATGTTTATGGTATTAGTCGTAATGCGCATAGGTCCAGTTTTTCATATTCTTTGATACAGTTTTTTGCGTCTCATAGAATTCCTAAGCGTACCTACCTATACACCGAACTGTTACACCTAACTACTCAGTGAAATAGCGCTAAGTCCTAGCTGCAAGACGCAAGAGTCTTGCAGGCTATGTCTTGTTCTTGCTCAAGTCTTGCACGGTCAGTCTTGGTCTTGGTCTTGCTAAAAATACGCGGTCTTGTTCTTGGTCTTGGTCTTGCAAAAACGCAAGAACAAGACCAAGACTGCAAGACCAAGACTGAATTTGGGCAACACTAATTCCGATAAAACTACCCCAGTAACATCCCTAATATGTACCATGGGCGTACCCATGGGGGGATTTGGGGGTTTGAACCCCACCCCAAAACTGCAAAAAGGTAAGTACACAGTATACATTTGACTGGCGATTTGTTCATTTTATTACCTAAAATCAGTTTACATAAGCGCTCCCCAAATGATGATGAATGATCCTTGGTATGCCAATGATATGCACAAACATAATAATCAGCCTCAAAATCTTCCTACTGGGTCCTTATTCACTATCTTTATTTCGTTGTCGTGACAAGCCCGTGCAAACTGGTGCATGCGCGGTTGCATTCAAATATGTCCACCGCGCATGCGCGGTAGAGAGCTGCGCTTAGAAATGCATCAACTCGTATGCGCGGTGGACATCTTTGAGCGCACTTTGAAATAAAGATAGTGAATAAGGACCCTGCTGGAAAACAAGTGATCTCAGGGAGCGTAGAGACCACCAAGCAGGCCCACATGGATACCATGGATCTGGTTCGTGTACCCTGTAATGATTATATTAAACTTCCATTCAATAATAATATACATACAGCTTATCATTCGAGGTATCGAAGGCCAAATGTCGATCTTCCGATGGTGAATCCTACGACAATGGTTCCCAACACATTCCAACATCAATAATGTCATTATCGATCAGAATCAACATCTATGCGTTCTACAAACTCGAAATATCAATGGATCGATGATAGAAACGAAAGTCTGTCGAGTGCATTATATTGTTTTAACAGTTTTGAAGATATATAAGTAGCTTGACCTTTGTAATTGACTATTCTTACGTGTATTCTTATCCACTGTTGTACTCAACACGCAAGAGAAAACAGTAGTGTGCAAATATACTAGTTCTTAAGAGGTTGGTTATGATTATGTACATTAATGTTAGGTAATATTATTGCACTAAATCTTAAAGTTGTTGGTATGATTTATAATGTTAATAAATATGTCAAAGTAAGTGGAAAATTATTACGTGTGAATACTTAAAAGTATACGGATACCCTTTCTAAAGGCTTAAAGCTATTTTATAAATCTTATAATTTCATGACAGTTTCTTGTGGCTCTGCCACACTGGATATTCTTTGCACGTTGTCGCTATAAGATGCTTCACACTATATTCATACTAATTTTCATCCAAATTGGTAGTAATAGAAGTCATTGAAGAAAATCTTAGTACTTTCAAAGGTTAGAGCTTTCATACTAACTAACAGAATATATTAGCACCCCATGCATAAAAGTTAGAAAATAGTACCTACGCTTTTATATTTTAAAATTCGTTCGTACTATTACAAAAAAATAATTGCTATATGCATAACTGTATATTATTATTATTTTTAGTGTAATTATTTTTGTACAACACTTTCATTTGACAAGCTGGGGCTACGGTAAATGGGTTTTTTTCTACGTAAATTTTAGTCAAAAGACGTTTCCCGCAGTAGGGTACAACTTGTGTCGCGGGAGACTTTACAAACAAACAAGTCACGGACACAAACTTTTAACGGTTACTATTAAAGGCATATTTTATTAATTGTTGTAAACTAAAAACAGTATGTTATTTAAAAATAGTTTAAATCTATGCAATATACTAATTCTATAATAGAGTTCAGCATGACAACACAATACACAATACACAGGTCAGACTCAAACTCACGACCTGTCCATCATTCATTTGCGTTTGTGTTATGAAATGTCGATTACTTTCTTTACCTATAATGTAGATAGACAGCCAGTAATCGTGTTTATTAATTAGTTCGTGGAATCTTTAAATATCATGAAACAAACATGTTACACTTAGGCTGGGCTAAGCAAACAACAAACTCAAGGAAAAATGAAGTTTATTAAAATAGATTAAAATAGATACCAACTACAGTTACGAGTACGATAAATGAACTTTCTATCGCTTTATGAATATTACCAAAGTTATCGACATAGCCTACAGGATTAGCAAGCTGACGTGGCAGTGGGCTGGCCATATTAGCCGAAGAACCGACAACCGTTGGGGAAAACAAGTTCTTGAGTGGAGACCGCGTCTCGGCAAACGTAGTGTATGACGCCCTCAGGCCAGGTGGAGTGATGATCTACGCAAAACGGTTGGCAGGAGCTGGATGCGAGAAGCCGAGGATAGAACAAAGTGGCGTGCAATTGGAGAGGCCTATGTCCAGCAGTGGACTGCGATAGGCTGATGATTATATGAATATTGCTTAGGGATCTTAGTTTTTGTGGTTACCTTAAAATGATTTTGACTAAACTAAAACATCTAAAATTATTAAAGAAGCTTTATTTTGGCGAAAGAGGATAGCCCAACAGGAGGGCTAGACAAAGTCACATTCGAATAGCGATATCGTGAATGGAAAATAATTAAAGTATTGACGTTTGCGGTGGAGACCATAGATATTTTTTTGCCAAAGATTAGTACGGCGTTATCGAATTCGCCACAGAACGAATGTACCTGGTCTAAACCTTGTAGGATAGTGATAAAAGCAAATATCATCAACAATCAAAAACTAAACACTATTATTTTTGTTATTAAAAATTATCTCGTTTTTATTATTTACTTATTGTACTTGAAATCAATTTATTTTGGTTTGTCTTTCTGTTTGTTCAGAGTAAACTCTTTGATGGCAATCTTAAAAATATTTAGGATGCCATAGGAAAAAAGAAGACTTAATTTTAGTGAACTTTGTGCACTGACTGGTACTTTTTTAATAAACATAGACCAAAAGACCTTACATTAAAAGGGTTAACGAAGCTTTATTAATTTAAAGTATGTAGGTTTTTTTTTTTAAAGATAAATAGCAATGTGGGTTTCCAACATTACTCGCAATCTTGTTAACCCCTTCAACTAAGCTCAAAGGCTTGTGTTAGGAGTGGGTTCGTGTTCGGTGTGGTTTCTCCCCTGGGATAGGGGTCATCTGCTATGCGGATGACACCCTCATCACGGCCCGGGGTGGGAATTCTGAGGAGGCGGCGCGCCTGGCCAACCTAGGGATTTCCCGAATGGTCGGGCGCATCGAGGCGCTGGGGCTTAGGGTGGCCCTTTCCAAGACGGAGGCCCTATTATTCCATGGGCCCCGTCGCGGTCCACCTGCTGGCGCCTCGATTGCCGTCGGCTCGGTCCTCGTACAGGTCCCGGCCCAGATGAAGTATCTGGGCCTAGTGGTAGACGGGCGGTGGCTCTTCGACGAGCACTTCCGCATTTTGGCGCCCAAGCTCGAGGCTACGGCGACCGCACTGGGGAGGCTGTTGCCGAACCTGGGCGGGCCTAGTGCCTCGAGTAGACGGTTGTACACGGGGGTAGTGCGGTCAATGGCTCTGTACGGCGCACCCGTGTGGGCGGCGTCCCTGACTGCCCAGAATAGGGTCCGCTTAGGTAGACCCCAGCGGACCATGGCGGTCAGGGCCATACGCGGATACAGCACGGTGTCTGCAGAGGCGGCGTGCGCATTGGCCGGCACACCCCCGTGGGATTTGGAGGCGGAAGTGCTCGCCGAAGTGTATCGGCGGGCGGTGGCTGTTCGGGCAGGGGGTTCGGTGCCTCTGCCCGAGGAGCTACGCGCTTGGCGCGGTGAGGCACACCGGGCAATCATGGCCCGGTGGCAGGGCCGGCTGGAGGCTCCACGGGCAGGTGTTCGAACCGTGGAGGCGCTCCAGCCGGTCCTGGAGGAGTGGGCGGGGCGGCAGCACGGGACCCTTTCCTTCCGGCTAGTGCAGGTCCTCTCCGGGCACGGGTGCTTCGGGAAGTACCTGCACACGGTTGCTAGGAGGGAACCAAGTCCCGCCTGCCACCACTGCGACTGCGGTGAGTACTCGGCGCAGCACACCCTCCAGCATTGTCCAGCTTGGGAGGGGCAACGTCGGGTTCTCACCGCAGTGGTCGGAAGTGACCTCTCGCTGCCGGCCGTGGTTCTGTCCATGGTCCGGAGCGAGGGGTCGTGGAATGCGGTCGCATCTTTCTGCGAGGACATCATCTCGCAGAAGGAGGCGGCGGAGCGCGTCAGGGAAGAGAGCTCCCTGGCGGATCCGCTCCGTCGCCGGCGAACCGGGCGGCGTCGGCGCGCATATCTGCGCCTGATGCCGCCTTAGGTGGGGCTGCGAGCGGGCGTACGGGGTAATCTGCCCCGCCCGCGGCCTTCCGTGGAGGCGCGGCGCCCTGTGTGTATCCAGGGGCCGCGTGGGTGTGAAATGCCCGGAACGCAACAACATCGCGTCCGGGCATTGCCACTGGGCGGGCCGCCGACGGTATAACACATTCCGGCGGCCCGTTCGCGAAGGTGGCGAACGATACACGGCGGGTTTTGGTGGGTGCAAACCCCACACTACCTCCACCGTCTTCCCCGGACGGTGGGGGTGTTCGGCAGGAAATTTTCCCGCCAAAAGAAAAAAAAAAAAAGGAGGGTTCGTTACTACGTCGGTAGTATGATGGGTAAGATTCGAACCCGCAACCTCACGATTGCGAGACCTTTAGGCAACCTTACCTAGGGGATGCCTTAGCCTTTAGGCAACCGCCGCTATTGACAATTTTCTCTTACAAATAACTGAATATTATTACTCTAGATTGACTCATTATATAATTTACGAAACTGGGAAGCTTTACATAATAAATATAACCTTTAGTAATCCGTAGCCCACTGACTACTTACACCTATAATAACTATATTTGCACTAAACACTTAGGTACTTATAATTTATCTGTTACCTATGATTACCACAGAGAATAAATACGTTTCAGTGTTTCGTAACGAGCCTGATCGCAATAAGTAAACCATGAATTACTCTGACTCAATCATTTGTCAACGCCTTGGATGAATTTGAATACATTAGAAATGGTCAGTTTAGAATCTAGTTATTTGATATAAATTTACGAAGCAATGATTTTACAGCAGATCAGCAACGGGTCAGTTCGATGACTTTAAAATATTGTATTGTATAGTCATTTAAATATTTGAGTGGTTTCAAATCTATAGATACCTGACAATCGAAGCCTGACATTTGAAGCGGCGGTAGCCTAATGGCTAAGGCATCGGTCTCGTAATCGTGAGGTCGTGGGTTCGAATCCTGACCATTATACTACCGACGTGAACCCACACCTAACACAAGCCATAGAGCTTAGCTGGAGGGGTTAACAGGATTGCTAGTAATGTGGGACCTCAATCCCACATTGCTAGTAATCTTTTTCAGAGTATATTCTTTAAACTTATTAACCTCCATATCAATTAAAATACGTTTTTACCAAATCTAAACTTATATTAAAAAGCTGAAGAGTTTGTTTGTTTGAGTGAATGCGATAATCTCAGGAACCACTAGTTTGAATTTAAGAAATCTTTTAGTGTTGAATAGCCTATTTACCGAGAAAGGCTATAGGGTATATAACATCATGCTACGACTAATAGGAGCAGAGCATTGATAAAAATGTTGCAAAAACGGGGAAAATTGACGCAATCGAAGTTGCGCGGGTCAGCTATATGACATTGTATAAATCAATAATCATCATCATCATCATCATCAGCCTATCGCAGTCCACTGCTGGACATAGGCCTCTCCAATTGCACGCCACTTTGTTCTATCTTCGGCTTCTCGCATCCAGCTCCTGCCAGCCGTTTTGCGTAAATCATCACTCCACCTGGCCTGAGGGCGTCCTACACTACGTTTGCCGTGTCGTGGTCTCCACTCAAGAACTCGTTTACCCCAACGGTTGTCGGTTCTTCGGCAAATATGGCCAGCCCACTGCCACTTCAGCTTGCTAATCCGGTGGCCTATGTCGATAACTTTGGTTCTCTGCCGGATCACCTCATTTCTGATTTTGTCCCTAAGAGAAACTCCGAGCATAGCCCTTTCCATAGCCCGCTGAGCGACTTTGAACTTGTGGACTAGCCGTACCGTCAGTGTCCACGTTTCGGCTCCGTATGTCATGACGGGTAGGACGCACTGATTAAAGACTTTAGTCTTTAGACATTGTGGGATCGACGATGAGAAGACTTGACGTAGCTTACCAAACGCTGCCCAACCCAACCGAATTCTCCTGTTCACCTCGTCCTCGAAGTTGTTTCTACCTAACTGCAATGACTGCCCGAGGTACACATATCGTCCTATTACTGCAAATATCTGCTATCTGCAAAAATCTCATTTTGAGATATAGCCATTTTAATGTTTGACCACATTTTATTCTATTAAAACTTGTAGAAAATTCTATTGCTTTTATATAATCTCAAAAATTGTAGTATCTAGTTTACATTTTTTTGATTAAACAGACCCAGAACGAAATTATTTGATTACAGTAACGTAATTGAAAAAACTAGTCGCGCATTTAGCAGGTTTCACCTGTACAAACATACTTTTGTATATTTCTATGAGTATAGCGTTTATGAACATGTGTATATTTTTAGAAGCATTAGTTTTCGTATTATGTGCCTACAAACCGCAAAATTATTAAAAATACCTATAAATTTATGAGTACTGTTTATTTTACTTAAACTCATCAACGATATAGCCGGTTTTACCTGTACAGCATTTTGGAATTCCGTATTAAAAGTATCTTAACCTCACTAAATTCGACTTATTGTTTATGTCTTTATTTAGGAAAGTAGTTTTAATAACTTTATTTTACTGTATTAGGGACGATTAGAGTGTAATAATAGTATAATAATGCTTGTAATAAATAAATAACGATAATTTTTAATCAGTCTAGTAAAATTACTTTATTAATCAAAATGGTACAAACTAATAATCTTCTTCGCTGCTTGTTTCTGAGGCTGCAACATCCGGAACTCTGTCAACAATGTCATTCTCACAGTTGAGCCCGTAATACCAACCGTGGTATTCTTCAGGAATGATACCTTTTTCGCAAAGACTTACTAAATCTTTTTTCTTTGCTGCAGAGATCGCCAAAGGTTTAGTGTACAATTTCTGTAATCCATGTCGTAGGAGTGATTCAGGAGTTGCAGGTGGTTCTACAGAATTTGGATTCGACTCGTTGCGTTGCTTTCCTTTTCTTGTGCTGTATCGTGGGCCAGATTGAGGAGTTGCGTTTCTTCGAGATGGTACTACTGTCCTGGTATCAAAATTTAAATACTCTTCAGATGCGTCATAATTAAAGTAGACTTTTGGATCACCTTTTACGTATTTAATTTTTTTAATCTTTAGCGAAGTAACTTTGTTCCCATTGCAGTCCTTAGTTTTGTTTTTTATTGTAGCCTCAGCCAGTTGTTTCAGGTCATAAAAGTCATTGTACTTAAACTCCTTAACATTGTAGGGATCTTTCTTCACTTTCTTGTTGCCCGCTTTGTAAAATCCTTTCGATCTAGCACTCTTAAAAATGTTTTTCCAATCTGTAATTGAGAATACGTCTTTATGTTTTTTTGCACTTTCAATGCTGCTATGCATTGAATCTGCCTCCATGTAGGAATGCCCAGACTCAAGAAATTTTTGTTCTATTACTTCTAAGTGCTCTATTTCGTTAACCGCCCATAACAAGATAGCTGTAACATTTTGGTTACGGTTTTGTCCACCACAGGTGTCGGAGAACAAAGATATACTTGTTACATGACGCGGGATACAGGAAGACAAGTAATGATATAAAATTGTACCTATCTCTGCGCTTCCCTTCTTGCCATGTACTTCGGACCAAAAGAAGCAAAAGGCATTGTTGGGTAAAGCACTCTCGTATACGGTTAAATTGTATACGGTTAATTTTCGCACGTAATAAAGTAAGCCAATCTTCGAGCATGGTATTTGTAAAATAGCTTGCAAATCAAACGAGACCGATAGAAATGTTTGGTCAGTCTCCGCTTTCTCCTTATCTCTTGCTTTCTCTGCTTCGCATGCAGTTTTTCTTTGTATATGATCCTTATAGGAAGCCTCTAGATCAGCTTTATCTTTTTCTTTTGCTGAAGCATACTTGTTACAGACCTGGCATTGATCTTTCTTCGGAACATAAAAGCTCAGGTTGAATTGAGTGGAGAAAATTCGGCGGTATGTTATGGCAGACACAGGGTTATCATTTTCATACTTCTGCAAATAAAGCTCGTACATTTTATTAATGGACAGTGTGCTCTCTAAGTATTTGCGTTTTGACTGTTTCCTGATATAATGGCCCTCCATTGAAGGAAAGGAATTAATGTGTTCGATTACTTGTTGCACCTTTTCTGGAGGAGTTTTATTTGGAGGAATTTTGTGTCCTCGACCATCGGTACTCGAGTAAAATCCAAGTTCATTCCTGTGTTTGATTGCGTCTTCAATAACTGAACGTGAAATGCCTAAAGTGGAGCAAAAGAATTCATGACAAACTTGATGCTTCTCCGAGCCCAGATCAAAATAATGTTTTGTAGTGTAAGGTCTTACAGACCGTTTTCTTTCGACTACAACTCGCTTTGGTGGTTGGACTGTAACACGGGATAAAATAAAGTTTTTTTTCAAAGTCAAAGTCAAAGTCAAATATCTTTATTTCGTAAAATCAGGTTAATGATTATTTGAAAACGTCAAATTAAAACATACTACTCAACATAAACTCTACTTACTCACAAAATCTAAATTCCAGTATATTCTGCAAATTTGCACGCGATCCTGTTCTAAAAATTTTTCTGTGCATTTGAACGAGCAGTTTGCACAGTTAATTGTCTTAGGGATTTTTGGGGCTCTCATTTGGTTATTGGTCGTATAAGATAAACCTTCTGCGCGTCTTTTTTTTGCGACGTTTTTTTTCCAATTGTTAGGGTCAACAGCACGCCAGCGGCTTAGGGTTTTTACCTGATTCCAAACCAATTCTAAAATATCTGTGACTATTAACTGTACAATCTCCGAAGCTACATTATCAGTTCGGTCGACCACCTCCAAAGCTGTTTTGTTAATTTCTTCCAAATCTACGTACGGATGACTGCGACTACTGGGGCCCGGCTGTGGCGATCCAGAAAAAGATATTATCGATTCGGTACTTTTAGAGCCTAACAAGTCTTGTAACGTGATTAAATCTTCATCATCGCTACAGTTTTCTATAGGCTGCTGCTGTTTCAGTTCTACTGGATAGTAAGAAGGATCGTTATCGGAAAAGTCACCGCTGAATAAAGAATCCGAATCTGAAATTCGCCTTATCGGTAGCGCAATAATCGTTTGTGCGAATTCTTGATCCGAACCGGGTATCTCATCATCAACAAAAATATCATTAGTGATATGCTGCATTTGGTCAGCGATACGCTCTTGCTTTTCGTCGAGATCTGAGCTTCGTTTCTCTTCGTCGCTTCCACCTCGAAAAAAAAACAACAATTATTATTAATTAGTTACGAGAAGACATAGGAATGGACAAACATACATAAATACGCGGCAAATATATTATAACCCTTCTTCTTCGCAGTCGGGTAAAAATTCAAAACCCACTCGTAATGATACCTACGTATGTAATCTTTGAATTTCCGTTTAAAGTGCGTACGGTCCATTCTATAACACAACTTGGTGTAGGTAAGTATTAATTGTCAAATTGTATAATTCAGGCACTCAATAAATGTTGCAAATAAGTAAACAGCCATGGAAAAGTGTAGGTAGCCAGGAGATACTTTATAATTGTATTCACATACTGAATTCTATTGTTTTTAATACCTACCAAACATTACAGACTCTGGATACATTATGCTGATGAACGCAGGCGTAGGCACGAAAAGCCGCTTAGTAATTCGTAGGTACCTACAAATCTGCCAGCTGATTATGCGCTAGGCGTTGCATGACCTTGAAATCACTTACCAACTAAATTTAACTGTTTTAAATTACGTATATTGAAATTAATAACAGTACTACATTACATAAAAACAAAGCCTCAGATACGTAAGTACCTACATCAACCCAACACGGCTCGCGATTGACGAGGAAGTTAATGACCGTGGATTTGGTTAAATATACCTAGTTGATATTTAATTTTACTTTGCACCAACTATTCGCATTAATTATTTATTTGAATCTGCAATAACTGTCTTATAATTTCTTTGAATTTTACGTAGTTCTGTAAGCAAAACGAAAGTACTAACCTAAAACTTACTAATAGATTAATTTATTATCTCTAAATTGTACTTACTATTGGTATCCTTATCTCCCGTAACCATTTGAACAAGTCTTCTACTCCTATCACGCATTTTGATTGCACAATATAATAAATTTAGCTTATAAACAACTTTTAACCTTTTTATAACGGCAGCTATAAACATTGAACACTGTGAAAATCGGCGCGCGAGTCGCAACTGAGTGAAGTTAGCTGCGGCACGAAGCTTGTACACGCACTTAGCTGGTTCTTGCTGTACGACTACACGTTAAACCCAGAATAATGTTACGGGTAAAAACAACTAAACGACTGTAACATTTTATAGCTTTATATTAATATAATGTAATGACGTTTCTTTTTTCTGGTAAAAAACTATAAACATATTTAGTCTATTTTGGTTGTTGTTATATAAATACTATGATATAACAACGCTCTTGCAAATAACGGATAAGTACGTTTAGAACTTATAGTCAGACCACAAAATGACAAACAAAAATTAAAAGGGTTTGCAAATAAAAGCTAAAATCCAGTAATCGCTTACGGATGGAGATGAAACAAAAATTGTTTTGTTATCGTACACATTTCAGTTTCTACTTGTACATCATTCTAGGAAATCGTCGAAATGTTACTTTATGCTGAAAGCTATCTTCGCATCTAAGAGACATATCGAAAAAAGGGTTTTACCAGCATATAGAGCTAAAAAAATGCAGTTCGATTGTGTAATAAAATCACTTTCGCCAAAATGTCACTTAGCAGGTATTTGCAGTAATACCACGATATTTTTGAACAACTTCGAGAACGGACCAGATTTCAATCGAGTCAAAGGCCTTCTCATAGTCCACGAATGCTAGACACAGGGGCTGATTATACTCTTGGGTCTTTTGTATAATCTGCCGCACTGTGTGGATGTGGTCTATGGTGCCATATCCGCTCCGAAATCCAGCCTGTTCCGGTGGTTGGAATTCGTCAAGTCTTCGCGCAAGGCGGTTCGTGATGACTCTTGAGAACAGCTTATAGACGTGGCTCAGAAGAGAAATAGGTCGGTAGTTCTTAAGCCGGGTCTTATCTCCTTTTTTGAAGAACAAGACGACTACGCTTCTACTCCACGCCTCCGGAGTTCTCCCTTCGAACAGGACAGCATTAAAGAGCTTTTGGAGCTCCCTCAGTACGGGTTTACCTCCAGCTTTTAACAGCTCTGTTGTAACGCCATCCTCTCCAGGGGCTTTTCCATTTTTTAGCTGTCTAAGAGCCAGCACGATTTCGTCAATGTTGACTTCTGGCAGGTCTTCGGTGTAGTGGCGTGTTAGAGTGGCTCTAGGACCCTCATCTTCTGGATCAGGTCGAGATGCATGCGAAGCGTATAGCCGGCCATAGAAGCCTTCCACTTCGTAGAGGACTGCCGGCTTCGAAGAAACGACTTCTCCACTTGTTGTGGTCAACTTCGTCAGGTGGCTTCTTCCAAGAGATTGTACGAACACTTTTGACCCCCGGTTCTGCTCGATCGCTCTTTTAATCAAAAGAGTGTTGGAGCACCGAAGGTCGTGTCGTATAAGCTTGTTGATCTCTTGGTTTAGAGCGCGCTTTTCCGACGAAGTGACGGGTGGGTTTTCACGTCGTTCCTTCATTAGCCCTAAAGTCCTTTCCGAAAGCTTTGACTTCTTGCCCTTACGCTGCATTTCACAAAATCTCGTACCTTCTTCCCTGAGTATCCGAACCACATTTACGAGCTTCTGGTTTACGTCTGTTGTGGTTTCCATGGCAGCAAATCGGTTATCCAGGTTTGACTGGAACGCTTCGGATCCTATCATGGTTTGGAGCAAAGTAGGTCGGAGCCTGGACCTCATCAGACGGGCACGTTCCGCCTTGAAGTCGATATTCAGAGAGCCTCGGACAAGTCGGTGATCACTACCGGTATTAAACCTGTTGATCACGGTGACGTCTCTAAATATATGCTTTTTGTCCGTCATGATGAATTCGATCTCGTTTTTCGTCATAGTGTCGGGGCTTTGCCACGTCCACTTCCTTTGGGGCCGTTTCTTGAAAAAGGAGTTCATCAAGAAGAGCCCCTCCCGTTCGAGGAAGTTGACTAGCATTTGCCCCCTATGATTTCTGCTTCCAAATCCATGGGATCCTACTACCAATTCGCTGCAATTTTGTACTCCCACTTTAGCGTTGAAGTCCCCCATAACAACATTGTAGTGGGTCTTAGTGGTGGAGTGGAGGGCCCTCGATATGTCATCGAACATATCCTCCACTTCGTCGTCTGGATGTGCCGAGGTCGGTGCGTACACTTGCACTACCTTGAGGCTATACCTCTCGGTGAGCTTGATAATGAGGTACGCTACCCTGTTCGACACGCTAGACATTTCCACAACGTTGTCAGAAAGGGACTTATTTACCAGAAACCCAACACCACCTTGGGATTGTTGGTCTCCCTCGCGGAAGTACATAAGGTGGCCTGACTCGAGGGTTATGGTGTCCTCTCCCTCTCTTCGGACTTCACTTAACCCGAGGATATGCCACCTAATCTTCCCAAGTTCCACCTCAAGTTGTGCCAGATGCGAGTCTAGCCGTAGCGTGCGTCCGTTATACGTCGCCAGGGTCAGTCGGTTGTGGTGGCCTTCCGTAGCCCGGAGATTCTTAGCACCCCCTGCCACGCCGTTACCGTGGACGCCACCATGTCCAGGAATAGCGTGACTGCCGGGAACTGGGGGCCGTGGCTTTTGTGCTTGGTGCATATGGGGGTAATGCCCATAATCGCCACGCTGGGCAGGCGGGTTGGCGATCGCAGGGCGTAGCTCTCGCATCAGTGACGCTGCTGCCCGTCACTGACCTGTTACTTTAGCTACGCCTTAAATTGGGATGGTTATACTGCCACCAGCCGGTCGCCAGAGCCTCGTTCGTTGTACAGCAGGATGTACCGCGTGCAGGTGAGGTTGGCTTGGGGCGAAAGATGGTGATGCGCCCCCTTACATCCCTGCGCCCCCTTACATCCCATCCCATTAAATCAATAATAAAACAATGTATTCACTGTTTCAAACTCACTACGGCGACGTAGTTGTCGACGATAATAGTGGTTTCGCAAATTTTGATAATATAGATTGTATACCATTAAGAAACCACGGCAATGCAGTTAATATCGATAAAATAAATACAGTTTCGAAGAGAATAGGTTCTCATCTGGTGTACACTTGGTCTCTTTATAATTGCATACATTTTGTTGTTAGCAGCGATTGGTTTGGCCACCATTGAGTCCAAGTGAAAGAGTTTTTACCGAGTGCTTTGCATAGGTATATGAGTAGCCTGTTGGTCTAGTGGTTAGTGACCCTGACTGCTAAGCTAGAGGTCGTGGGTTCGATCCCTACCCAGGATAAAACTTTGTGTGATGAGCACAATGGTTTATTCTGTATCTGGGTGCTACCTCTCGATATCCGCGCGATATTCGCGCGAAATATGAGACGCCGTTAACCTGACACCCGTCAGCTGCGCGGGCACTTAAGACGCCTTATCGCTGTTTATGTTTCAACGCTCAGAGTTATGATGACTTCACTTGTTATTCTTAGAAGCTGAGACTATGGGCTTTGTATTGTTAAATAAAATTTGATGGTTGTGTTTGTAATTTATATTATAGAGCGCCGGGAACTTGTAGAAGTGTAAAAAATGCGTATTATGGCGGAATATATGGTTGTAGATCTATTTATATGAAATAGTTATAGCTTTGAATTGCTTTACGTGTTTTCTTATTAGATACTTTATTTTTAATAAGAATAATAATAAATACATTTTTAAGAAAAAAAAAAGATAATAGCGTTTGAAAACAACACCGTAAACCGCGCAGGCGCGCGATTTGAACGCGTCAATGCTAAGTTTTGCAAACCTTCTTGAAAAAGAATCTTCGTACGAACATGCCCAGTTTTAACTTTTTCCAATTAGAAATCTAACAAACTTTATTGGAATAATGATAAAAATCTTATATAAAATAAAATATAGAACTAAAAGTAGCGAAATATAGAAACAGGTGATAAATACGTTATGACGGGACGGGTTACGTTTGAGCTGTAATGTATAACAAAGAAAAAACACCAATTAGTATTATTATATTCCAACCAATAAAAGAAATAACGACCTTTGCAATGATGTATAATACTTATACACTGTCCCTACAAAAAACTACAGTGATTATCTGCACAAAAACCAACGCCGACATAAAACTCGCAACCCGCAAGGTCGTTTACCCTAGTTTTTGTATTGAGCCCTCCAGTCTTATCAAAAGAAATGTGTTAAAATGTGAGCCAAACTAAATACGTGTTCGTCTACGATAACAAGACGTACTTATCCCATAAGCCGGCGACCAAAATATAAACAATAGCACTCAACAGATGTTGATGAATGAAGTACCTACTTACAAAGTGTCGAGTTCAAATTTCCGGCCGACCGCCTACGATGTTATCGCTTTAGATAAACAAATGTACGAACATCGTAATATTTTTTTATTGCATAACTGTATAGGGATGTAAGTCTTATGACTTTCTCAAATAAATGTTCACTGATAAATTGTAATAAATATTTGATAAGCGATGTTATACTCGGTAGTACGGCGCGCGGCGGCTGAATAAGGCTCCTTTGTTTATTACCTACTGCATTCCTCAATTTTTTATATACACGGTGGCTTTGAAAATATTTTACATATGTATATATTCGTGTTCCTTATAAAATTATCTAATAGAATATATATATTTTACATTTATTTGATATGTAAATTATTAAAATATCGTCGATGAAAAAACAACAATTGGCGATAAATATGCTTGATTTCAACTTATATTGGACGTTTGACGCATATAAAATGGCTAAAAAACTGTTGAGATACATTAGTTATGCAGTATAATGGATAAATAATATATTACTTTCTATTTACTTACAATTTTATAGTATAAATCGCGGTTATCACAGCATAAATCACTGAAATGCACTTCACGTCACTTCACAAAAACACGTCAGCCGGAGGCCATTAACGAACTGGCGTTTCGGAAATGTTTAAATGCCAACAACTTTTTTATTTTTTCTATGATTCAGTTGGTAAACGTGTCGTTCGATAGATAATTTCATTCCGCGTCTATCCATATATAATATTTAGCGGGTTTAAGTTGTAATTTCATTGAATAAAGCATAAAATCGAGTGTGCTCGTGCCGGCTCCAATTGGATACGGCGGCGTTTCGGGTCGCGGACGCCGTCACCAATTGGTGACGGCGGGAGTTGAGAGGTAAGCTATTTATCTATAATATGTATGTGTTTGAAATATATTTATTAGTTGTCTGGTTTCCATAGTCCAAGCTCTGCTTAGTTTGGGATCCGATAGCGTTGTGCGAGGTGTCCCAAGATATTATTCTAGGTATTTTATCTCTCTTATTATTATATATACATAGGTACAAGTGAAGCTAGCATACTGATTCGTCAACCTTGCATCTTTACTGTTACAGATATTAAAAGACTTCTCTTTGTTCCTTATTAATCGTAAGGTTAACATTCCACATCGATAAAACAGTAGTAGACAATGATATTTCCGATCTTGTCGTATTATCTTCCGAGTTTATTTGTAATTCAGGTAGTAAATTATTAATATGTTAATATCCTTTGTCCTTAATTGGCGATATTAATACCGCTATTTACACCAAAATAGAAACGAAAAAAATCCCTTTTTTGTTATGATTTAGAAAGAAAGGGGGTTAATTTTGTATCTTCAGTTCTATGGTTATATCCACAGATCAAAACTAAATCAAGAAACCTACAAAATCTGATTTCCTACCAAAAAATGCATTTTTAGTCTTGCCGATTAAATGGAAAAACCATCGTGTTTGTACTAAATATTAAATACTAACCAAGCCGTTTCATTTTTGCTGAAACTGGGACGAAGCCAGTCCAGTGATTTTATTTTTTATAGTGATTTCAGTTTTGAATAAGCGCATTATGTAATATTGAAGACTAGCTGTGCTTGCGACTTCGTTTGTGTGAAACTGCAGTGCTGCTCACTCCATATACACGTTAGTGTGATTATATCTAGCCTAAGTTACTTCTTACGTCATTAGCTGTCTGACAGTCAAAGAACTGTCAAAATACATACAGCCGTTTCGGAGATTTGATTGGCCGAAATAAACAGACAGACAGACCTATAGACAGACAGACACACCAAAAACGGTGTTTTTTTATCAATACCATCGTTTCATATGCATTCAGTAAAAAAAAAATTATTTTGACATTACAAACAGACACGTCAATTTAATTTATTTTACCTATAGGTACGTGTAAAATAATTGCAGATCTCTAACTACACGATTTTGCATATTCTTTACAATTCACAATGCAGTGCATTTGCAATCAATTATCGTATTGCAAGAATTCAACGTTACTTGCACGGTTATTAAAACATTTTACTTTACATTTAGAAATGAGGTATAATTGTTACGGTAAGTATTTCTTGTTTCTCAACAGAATTGGCAGGCAGTGCGCAACAAATATTGCAAATTGAGCCTAAGGTAAGACCTTATAATTCATGGTCTAGTATTGGTTATTATAACTTCTTAATTTTGTATATTTGTTAGGATTACTTAGATTTTCCTGCAAGCTAACAACTGTATCACAGAAAACTGCTAACGGTCGGTCTTAATAATGTACCTATCGATGGATTTGGCTACTAGAGGGAGAATTTTGACATATTTTGTATGGAGCTTATGTCAAATACAACGTTATTCTTGGTATAGTGCAAACCTGAAAGTAGGTTGCTCAGAATCATTAACACAATCCAATGAGGTAGTTTTTGAACCATGTTATATTTTTCTATTAATTATTTAATCATCATTATTTACTTTATTAATTATTCTAACAGTACAAATCCTGTTCACAATATGATGTGAAATGTAATCATCACTTATTTTTCATTAATAACCATGGATTACGTACTACAAGCCGTATTGAGCACGATAGCGCGAAGAATACAACTTGAATGGCTTATAACTACGCAAGTTTTCAATATTTTCATTTTCTTTTTTTATATGGTTATTGAAGTAAGAATCTTGTTGGGGTGTCTGAACTTTGCACTATACCAAAAATAACCTTGTATATAACTCTGGTAGCCAAATCCATCGATAGTTAGATTATTGAGACCCGACGTAAGCAGTCTATTACTGAAGCTTACAGGTATTTCCTAAGTTACGGGTAGGTATCATTATCGCTACGTAGGCCCTGTGTTTGATTTGACTATTTATAATAATGATTGTTAGCGTAGAGTACTCCAGACTCTCGCTGATAGTGACCGCACCTCAACTTAGTAACAATTTGATAGCCAGCTGATAAGGGATAGTGCATGGTCATGTCTTATCTCAGTTACATAAGCATGGTACGCTTTCACCTGCAGGAACTTAAGACCAGGTGTACCTAATAGGTTATTATAAGACGTATATCTATGTTTAATACAGAGGTGGGGTTTTAAATACAGCGAAAAATATGAATATTTCTATGAGCTCCATTTTAAAAAACCCCTTTTTTTGACCCTATTATCTGTAGTCGATCGTGTTTTTACCCGGTTATGGATAAGCAAACTTGGTTTATTGCAGATTTGCAGCTTTTAAAGCGAAGCGTAGAAATAATGAAAAATATAATGAAGCGGTAAAGTGAAGTTTTACATGAAGTACATGAAACTGCACTTTACCGCCTCACTATTTTATTCCTTCTCGCTTCACTTTTGTTTGTAATATTCACATTTATTATCCAAAATCTGAAATTCAAAATTCTATAAAGTAGCAGTAAAAGATCCTCAAACGCAATACGTATTATTTATTTATTCATTTAGCAAATCATTATCATTAGGACCACGTCTTGTCCTTAAAGCATGCTTTTTGGAATTCACGATTTATTAGCTGATTTCTCAGAATTATTTAAACATTACATTCAGTTTATTTTATATTATTATGTGTTATTAAAGTCGTGCGGTTAGACGTTTAATTGGTCTAGATTTCACAGTAATCAGTAGCTATCCCATATTTAAGGTGCGCAGGTTATGTTAGAATTTGTCATTGGGTATTCTATCTGTAGCTGATACACTTCGTGGTAATTTTATTTAAGTTATTTAATGATTTTAAAAATAATGGTTAGTTTTAGATTTTTGTTTTATTGTTGTGGTTTTCAGAATGATATGGATTCAAATTAGATGTGGCCATATATTAATATAGGCCGGATATATTAGGCCTACATATTTAAAAAACAAAAAAAAATGTGGTACGAAATTGGTTTGGTTGGGGCGCGGTAGATATGAAGGGTAGATTTGTCTTCTCAGGCATGGTTCTCAGTGCCGGTTATCGGCAGCTTAGGGATCCTCTCCCTTCTTATGAGTGCGAGTTAGAATTCTCCGGAGCAATATTTTGCCTTATACATTAAATATGATTTTGCAGTTTTAACATAAAAGATAATGCGTGTACAGCATTACTTTCGCTTTTATATTGACGTATAAACAAATAAACACGACCATTCTAGGTCAATATTCACACAAATAAAATTAAAACGACAACAATCACGCCGAACGAAGCGAGCCAAACAAACTACGTCACCAATCCTCTCACTATCATTATACGCAAACATTGCACCGCGTCATTCGCTATCCACTTCTGACGTCATGCGCATCACAACAGATGTCCGAAATATACGTATTAGATTCACTTTCGTATATTCACTTTCGTTGAAAACGAGAGTGATCATGACCTGCCCCAATAATGTCATGACGCGGATGACGTATTACGCGTCAGATATTCAATGAAAGTAAGAGTTTACTTTCACTGTGCCGAATTTCGTTCTCACTTTGTTTGGATTCTTGTGGCAGCTACGTCAGCTGTAGACTGAACGCATAGTGCACTCGATAGCGTCATAAGAAAGGTATATTCTATTCGATTGTGAATTGTACTGTTAGGTAAACAAAAGACTTAGGCGTGTGAGAGATGTCGCATGTCTAGTGAAACGTCAGATGTTAGAGTAGCGTCAAAATATAATATACTAGCTGCCTTCTCCGGCTTCGCACGGGTGTCTTATCGTAGCTTTTTATACCTTGAGTTTCGTAGGGAACTCATTTTTTTTTTAACAATAAAATATAGCCTATGTTACTCTCTGATAATGTAGCTTTCTAACGGTAAAAGATTTTTTAAGATCGGTCCAATAGTTTCGGAGCCTATTAAATTCAAACAAACAATCAAATCTTTCCTCTTTATAATATTAGTATAGACAAATTCCAATAACATGCGTTAAGGTTTAAGCGAGCATTACGGGGTGCGAATTATTCATTTAGCGCTACGCATACAGCGATACGGCCGCCCGCCCCGCACACAAACATTACTTTACAGTGCGCAGAACCGCAAGACTATAATAATATAAAGTCGAATATTCGTTCGTACTTAAGTTAGGTTACGAACGCCATAACTATGACAATACGATAATCCTCGTTTTATGCATTTTTCCGTAATATCAAGATTTTTTTTACGGGTTAATTTAAATATCCTTTATTTTTTTTTCATCTAGTACAAAAACTCTTTGGCTAATCACTTATTTTTTTTGGGTCCTAATATTCAGATTTTCTATATTTTTTTTAAGCTGAACCCTGTTTCCCTTTATAGGTTTAGATTTGTATTTCTATAAGATTAGAGGACATACTACTACATATCTGGTATCTAATTTGTAGACAAATTGTCCTATGGTCGAGATGGAAAACTAGAGATGCAAAGTTCTCACTATAACGAGTCAAAATACGACGTAAATTTGACGGGATACTAATAGGTATCAAACACATCGTATACCATACAGCTTTTTTAGTTCGTGATTTTAATGATATGCCTCTGTCGTCTATAACTATACCTACTTATATACTAATATTATAAAGAGGAAAGATTTGATTATTTGTTTGTATTGAATAGGCTCCGAAAGTACTGGACGTATTTGAAAAATTCTTTTATTGTTGTGAAGCTACACTAAGCCCGGGTGACATAGGCTATTTTTTATCCCTGTATTCCCACGAGAACGGGAACAACGCGGGTGAAACCGCGAGGAGTCTGCTAGTTCAATAATCTTCATGGTGATCATTCCTTGCGGTCTCTTAATCGTAATATTAAAGCCTGATATGTAATGGGTGGTCATATAATATTAAAGCGTACACTTAAAGGCTACACTTTTTCTCAACAACTGCAAATCTGGTCTCATAAATTAAATCACTGAGTATACCCAAGGAAACTTTACAATGGACCATATAAGCCATTCTTACAACTCACACAGACAATTTTAAAATACGTATTAAGCTTGCATAACAATCTTCAATATCATTTGCGATAATATGTGGAATATAAACAGGTTTCGTCCTCACTTACTCATCATTACACAACACTTATCCTTGACACAGTAACATGACATTCATAAACGGTGTATATTATAAGTATTGAATATGTTTATTTTAAACCAAAGTGTCATTTTTTAATAGACAACTAAGGTTTTGCGCTAATGAGGCACATATAACTGCTAGCGGTGACTAGTGAGACGTAAATTCACAGCATTTTTTTCTACAACGTCTTGTGAATGGCAACTACTCGCGTCTCTATGTGTCTACTGTACTACATGCCATAGACTTTAAAAGTATGCTGGAAGGAAAACTAGAGGGTGAGAGAAAGCAAGGAAGGTCTAGAAGGAGTTTAATGCAACAATTGAAGGAGATAGTGGAAGTCAAGACGTCTAGATACGTCTTGACTTCCACTATCTCCTTCAATTGTTGCACTAAGTTAAAAAGACAACAGAAGATAAAGAGGAGAGAGATTGCTTCACGGAAAACAATAATACCCCGAACATTTTCTTGCAAGTTGAGATTTTAATCTAGTCACACATTCTAAAAACTGTACTGTGAGGCTGCCAACGGTCGATTGCTTACGCGAGGTCTATTTGCCACGAAAACGGAAAAAAAGAACGAGAATGAGGACCGTGGCCAAAAATTTATTCATTCAAATACCCGCTCATTATTTCCTACCCATCTTTAAGTAATATAGTGTAATATGTTCGCTCCAAGCTGTTTGGAAAATACCCACTCATTTATCTGTTCGATGGTATGATAATAATAGAAAATTTTCACACGCAACACAACATAAATAATTAATAAAAAATAAAAGCTTGTAAAAACAATAGCCATCCATAGAGCACTTAGTGGAATCAACAAGCGAATCTTTGGTATGCATGCGACAGTTCAAAGTACCAAGTTGTAATAACTTAAATATAAAGACTGAATTGACCAATCGCGTTTAATTAAAACGATACAAATTATACGCGATCATCATTGGGCCAAGTTGGATCGTCTAATTAGCATTTTAATTAAATACCTATTTGCTACATTTCAAGCAGTTATCGTTTCTTCTTTACTTTCAAAAACTAATTCAGTCTAACCAAGTGATAACTGGGTTAGCAAGAAAACTCTATAAGTAAGAGTATTTGCCAGATCCCGTCATTTTACCCCCTAAACCCTCTGTAAAACATAAACCTGTATTAGTGATTGTTATTCTTCACTCGTGAAACTCTATAACTGAGATTGCTTTTTGCCTATAGCCTTATGAGCGAAAACTTATTTTAAAATTTGCTCTATAAGGCTATTTTTTTAATTTCCAGAAACTATTCTTATGATTGTTCTTATTCTTCTGATATTCTATTTAAATAGCCAATTTAATTGTCAAGCTTATGACAATCAGTAGTACAGCTTACATACACATATTTTGTTTATAGGTAACTAGCTATCCCGCGCAACTTCGTATGCGTACATTTTCCCCGTTTTTGCAACATTTTTCATTGCTGCTCCGCGCCTGTTGGTTGTAGCGTGATGTTATATAGCTTATAGCCTTCCCCGATAAATGGGCTACCTGACAGATAAATATTTTTTCGGACCAGTAGTTCCTTAGATTGCCGCGTTCAAACAAAACAAACAAACTCTTCAGCTTTCTAATATTATTATACATAACGTATTTGCTGTATATTTATACCTATAACCTAGTTACAGTAGATAGACCTCTCCTGCACCTACCACTGTAAGCTAGAAACTCGGGTTAGTGAGAAACCTTTAAGTGAAAAAGAGATCGTAGTCCCTTGAGTTCTCACTTATTCAGGTTTGATTCCGTGAGATAGCAGCCAGAACTATTCATTGAACAGGTTAGCTCGCGGTTTTGGCATGTTTAGAGGTCGGGAGGATACTACTTTACAATAAACCTTTGCTCACTTACATTGTAAGGAACTCTTATGTATGTTTGAGGCTTTGAAAATGTTAACCTTCGTTTGCGGCTTGATCATTAGTCGGTCCATCTGTAAATAAGTTCATTATTCGTTTTATAGATGTTTGTTGATTGTATAGATGAGCTCATTAGATTTAATTTTTGATTATAATTGTAAATGTGAGCTTGTCAGTTTATTTGTTACTCTTTTATGGATAAGCAACTGGGCCGGGAGTTTGATACGGGGATAATGTAAAGACTGAGGCAGAGTACTTTTCATCGCTATTAGAGCAGCGCTCAAAAACTAGTATTGTTATAAGCTTTATTGGATATTTAATTAATATTGTAATAGAATATAGTCCAAGGCCCAGATGTGGCGACTCGTTGCATAACGTGACAACATCATAAAAGGCATGCTGATGGGCAGCGGTAATGCTCTAGGTCGAGGGTCACCATGTTGCTCGAGAACAATGGACATGTTTTGAAATAATCGAATGATGAAATGGTGTTATTGTGCTTTAATAGTGCAGGATTTGTATTAGGACTATAAGAACTTCTTGGATTGCAAAGTTAAGATAATTAAAACGAGATATAGCAACTGCTTTGTAAGTAATTCCTTGACACCCATGAATGACTGGCGAAAAAAACTGTTGACGGCTTTTTAAATTTGATCTTTAATCAATACTATATTATTTTGTTCATTGATTTTTAATGGCTCACGAGGATCTCGTAAGAACTTAACAAACAATTAAATTAAAGATCAACAGAACTAATACGACGAGTCTGAGGCTACCTACATAATAAATAACTGATATTAAATCAACTATGATTTATTGATTGACTAACTTTATTTTAGTTACTTTTTTAAATCCTTGAAAGTCTGACACTAAAATGTTAAGAATATAAATAAAAATGAATACCCTATTCACGTAATTACAATCAATGCAAGACATGTGTTTATCTCATATCTTACCCAACTGAATCTGCATACATTAAAGTTGCCACGCGGACTGTCCTACTTCCCAACAATTAATGTTGGTCACCCGCGACGCACGATGCACACGATTCGATGCGCTCGCGTCAAACCGGTCGGGTCACTATGCGGTCACAGAATATATACCTACAAAAAGCCGGCTACCTACAACAAGCGAAAACAGCCTCAAGCAAACTAGACGATCATGTAAGAAGATCTCGGTCAAATCATCAACCGAGACAGCGCAGCATGTTGATTTTTTTTTTTTTAAAGCAATGGGGTATTGTTAGTTTGTAAATACTGTTAACCTACCTACCTGTCAACTAAGCTAAACTGCTTGTGTCAGGAGTGGTTTCATGTCGTAGTATCTTTATTTGTTTCTAGCTATTATCAACCATGTTGGTGTAGGCCTCCTTTGGATTCTAAATTTTCCAACGCATTCGTGGTCTTCCTTGAGGCCTTTTTTTATTAGACATCGGTACTATAATGGGTAGGATTGGAAGCTACGACCTTAAGACTGTGAGTTCGATGCCTTAGCCATTAGGCTACCCCCGCTTTTTTGCCATACGTCCGCGTCTATATGTGCGTGGATTTTTATTCAACTGTGAGCCGGCCACAAAATATATAGATACTGAAGTATCTATATATTTTGTGGTGCGGTTTTATTTATAGCTCGAGCGCAAAGCATTTACGATCTTTTATATTCGTGTTCATCAACATTTAATGACCATTTATGTACATTATAAATTTTGTGATTATATGGTGTTGATGTATTTAATTTATTAGAACTTAAATCGTTTATTATGACAATTATTCGTAGAAGAAATATAAGTAACGAAGAAGTTAAATATATATAATATTTAATTTTTTAAGACGTATTATCACACGCCTGAAGTTCTATTTTTCGTTGGGTAAAAGCCTATTAACCGACTTCGGCGAAGTACCTATCATGCAACTATGATCCTCTAAACACCACTATCGAATAGACTGAAGAAGTTTTTGTACAAGAATTTCTTTTCTTGTTCCTTGTTAGCGTTTTAGATTTTAAACCAAATTTTTATTTTTATTATTTTTTAAGAAAATGGTAAGTTTTATAGAGAAGAGTTAGATTTATAACCTAACAAATGTCTCAGAGGTAATTTGTTAATTGCATTATACATTGTCGATAGTGATGACATATAGAAAACATTGCTAACTTTCCAATATAAATACCTACATCTTAATCTATACTGCTGAACTAAAGCTGAAGAGTTTGTTTGTTTGTTTGAACGTGGTAATCTTAGTAACTACTGATCTACTGAATTGAAAAATTCTTTCACTATTGGATAGCCCATTTATCGAGGAATGCAATAGGCTATAAAACATTACGCTACGACCAGCAGGAGCGGAGCAGCAATGATAAATGTTGTAAAAACGAGGAAAATTTACGCAGACAAAGTTGCACGGGACAGCTAGTCTCAATATAAAATTACAAAACAATTACTGCATTGTAACTGCAAATATAGAACACTAGATAACCTTAATTATCTGGTTAGTTCACCCGGATGTAAAGTCAAGATAAATTCATCAGTGTTCGGCAAAGAGGGCACGAAAATAACAATTATAATCGATTACAAGGAGCGCCTGTTGGTCAGCACCTGCAAATGTCTCACGGGGCATGACCTATGGTCACAACGATATTGCCAAGCACTCGCTGCAATAATTGACACTATCGATATCAATTATCTCAATTAAGGAAAGTGTACGTTATTATCGATATGGGCGTGACGCTTCTACAGAATTGGTGTGTATTATTGAAAATTATGACGTATCAAAAAAAGGTGTAATCATAAATGACGAAGATAAATGATGATAACATTTGTAAATTTGCATTGAACGCCATATTGTTTTTTCTTGACAATAATTGCATTGCAGTATGATACGAAAGCATAAGTATGTTCTTTTTAATTTAAACGGAAAACTAACTATGCTGAAAGTTTAAGGGTACGGCAATGGGGTTTTTTTAAATACTGCAACTAACACGAATGTAGGATAAGTAAGTATGAATCTACATATATAAACTAAATTAGGACGAAGGTTCAAAACGTCTATTAGGCAAATGTAAGAGGATCAAGTTGTACATCAATTCATTTTGAACATGCAACCGCGAGCCTAAATATGGTTTAAACACATTATTCTAGCTTATTTTATGCTCATTACGGAGCTGTAAGGTCACACGATAAAGAGATTAGAACGAAATCAGTCTGTCCGATCTAATAATAGTACAAACTAATAGTAAAGATCATCCCCGCACGAAATCTACAGCTTGAGGGTACATTTACATGTTTCCTAATATGCCTGTACAGTGATACACGAAGTTGCGCCACGTTTCTATGAAGCAACAATTGATGGCACGGTTCGAAGTCGATCAATAGCATCGTATATCTATATCACGAACAAATAACTTTAAATTTAATTCAAAGTAAATGTTTTGATATGCATTTCTAGATTTTTTGTGACGGTTATCTAACATCTCTCCAGACAGAAGTTCAAAATTTAATAGAGTATGGCTGAACGTAGAAATATTCAAACAATCTAGCTTTTAATACTAATATTAATATCTTGGAACAACTCACACAACGCTATCTGTTCCCATACTAGGCAGAGCCTGTACTATGGCAACCAGACAACTGATAAACATACTTTTATTTTTCTAAATATTTACATAATATAGACACAGAATAAACCATCGTGCTCATCACACAAAGTTGTATTTTGGATGGACATCGAACCCTCTGGCTTAGCAGTCAGAGATACTAACGTATATAAGTATACTTTAATATTGTTGTTTTAGAGCATTTCATCCATTTTTTTTAAAGACGACTCCCGCAGTAGCATGCAAGCCCTGTGTCGTGAGGAACTTTACAAACATACAAGTCAAGGACACAAAGTACACCCAGACCCGGAACAACAATTTGTGGATCTCACAAAGTGGTGTCCCGTGTGGGAATCGAATCCCGAGATTCTAAGTAGGTATAAAATGAAACTATGATGTTAAAAATTCTTGAAAAAATAATCGATTTGTATTTTTAAGACTCATCCTCATTATAAAAGTATTACGAAAGATTAACTTTTAATCTGTCTGTATACCTTAAGTGGGGCCAAGGGCAATAACTTTTTCAACGTTTCATAATGTGCAAGTAATTATAAGATACAGATTAATTACTGTAATTGGCATGCGAGAACAGACTTAATGAATCAGTGCTGGGCGTCAAGACATGTTCTTTATAATGTCAACAGATAATAAGTAGGTATACTTTGTAATAATACAGGAACTTATTTACAAAGTAATGTTGTTCATGTACTTAAGCTTGAAGAGTATAAGATTAAGATGATTTTAAAAGCCATATCTATACTAATATTATAAAGATGAAGAGTTTGTTTGTTTGTTTGAACGCGGCAATCTCAGGAACTACGGGTCCGAATTAAAACGCCTACGAAACTGTTCCTTAACATCCAATTACCTACGATCTTCATTTATACAAAATATTACAAATGACTGAAGCGGAATTTAATAAAATCAATAGTGGCACAATCACAGTCAGTGGTGCAATAAAATGCATATCACATCAATCCAAATGTGTAGTCCAGTTTCAAGTTTGAAATTTGTGAAGCTAATCGTACAAATTGCGGTCATTCACCATTTGGGTAGAACATTCTACGATAGATTGATTTTTGAGCATAATCAGTAATGACTTTGTTACTGATTTTGCAATCAATCATATTACTGAAGTCTATACCAACCTACTTATAGATATGAAGAGCCTACAAATATATTATTTGCCACTCTGGTTTTACATAATATTTGAGCGATCAAATTTATAGCTACCTAAGTCATCATCTTTTTACCACATTATTCTAGCTTATATAGGTATAATATAATTATTATTTTAACGAAATCATGATAATAATAACGGTCTTTACAATTACAAATATTATCATATCGTGATTTAAAGGTTCATAAAAATATATGACCGCCGACCATTCTGATATGCAGGTTTAGCAATATCGAAGGATGTAATCTCGAGGTTATACCTACTATTAGATTTACAGGATAAGTAATTAATAATAATAATCTAATAAATTTAACTAAGTCGACTAGAAACTAGATTTATTGAAACAGGTTTGTTGTAGTCTCAGGACGAGCAACGTAGAAGTATCGAATTTGGAAGTCCTAAATAACCTGCGTCGCCGTCGTTGAATAATGAACACGGAATCTTAATCAGCAAATAGTTTCTTTACTGATACTAATGTTCATGTGACAAGTACAATATTATAAGCCTAAAAAGTAAAAAAATATTTAAAAAAAAGTTTAAATACAGCGCTTAGACTACTAGTACTAGCTGGCTGTAAATTTATTGGGGACTTGTATTACACCGTTTTTTATTCTAAAATTTAAGAACAACATAAATCAAAGACGAACTATAATAATAATAATAATTTATTTAAAAGTATTCACTTTGTGTTGACTCAATTTATAAGTACATTTTACTTAAAACTATGTCAATAGCTAATACATGTTAGTATATAAACAAAAAAAGTATAACAACAGTATGTGCCTACACAAATCACCGCTGTATCATCAGGCACAGCAATAATTTATTTAGACACAATCAACCTATTTACAATTATATTCTTGATGCTGTTAGAGCTGGCCCAAACCCCACGCACCAGAGATGCACACCTTTTGCGCATTTTGGTGTAAAAACAATCAACGCGCGCCTCAGCGAACATCCCAGATGCTCTGCAGAAAGGGGGCAGCCCCAACAGCAGCCTTTCTTATTTTTGCCTCTGTGGCGCGGTGGCAGTGTGTACGACTGCTACGCAATAGGTCATGGGTTCGACTACCGCACGGGACACCACTTTGTGTGATCCACAAATTGATTTTTCCGAGCCTGGGTGTACTGTGTGTCCGTGACTTGTATGTTTGTAAAGTCTCCCGCGACACAGGGCTTGTACCCTACTGCGGGAGTCGTCTTTTTAATAAAAAAAACCTTGAATGCATTATTGTATTGGATACGGAGGGTGTTATAAGACTTTTGAGTACATATATACTAGCCCACATATTGCTCGAGTAAAAAGATGTACAATTATGTTCGTCCAAAACAAAAAAAAAATGTAAAATAGCCCTCCGTCCATGTAATTCCTATAATTACAATTCTAGTAGCAGAATATTCAAGATACTATTTGCCTAGAATCTTTTTAGGCTAGGACCTAATGAACATTTCTAGACAAACATATATCCCAATATTATGCTGCCAATTACATTACCTGTACTGAATAACTGATACAATCTGATTCTCTAATAAATTTGTATCCTCGCGCTATTCATAAATAGTATAATTTATTATTAAGCAATCCGCAGTTTCATTTAGGGAGCTTGCCTCGCCTCACTAGTCTTCGTTTTGTAATCCAATAAATAGGATTTGAGCCAGTGAAGCAAGTATTTATTATGTGAATAGCTCCAATACTTGCACTTAATGGATAATTTTCTGTGGCAATACTCAGGACTAGTAACTTTTATGCTATTACTAAAAGATAAGTGGGCAGTCTGGTGTCTCCGACTAATGGATTTCGGCTGTCATAATTCGATTTCAAAGTTAATCTATAAATAAACTTAGTTTCTATATTATTAGATTTGGATATATCTATTACAAAATGTAGACTCTTTTAAACATATATTTATTAATTTGCATACGAATGTATATTTTAATATTTATCTTGAAAATGAATACACCAATTATGATTGAACTTTAGCTCCGAGGTGCTAATTTAAAATGATATAACCATAAATTATTAAGTAATTTTTAAACTTTTCGTGAAAACAATCATCATGCGTGAAGGTGTTATTTATAATTAAGGAGTTGAAAACTGGAATGAAGCCATTATTGCAGGTTTTAAAATCGATGGGCATGTTAACAGTGCCACAGCTGTATGTACTCTAGAATGGCATTCGTCTCCATCGGACAGTTTCATAGAGTAGTGGCGCTCAAGCTGGAATGAAGCAGTAAATAAAACATCACCGCAAGTATTACACCGGCAACACTGATATAGACATGGTTACTTTGAAGATTTTCCAGTATTTTAAGTAACGATGTTTGCTACTATGTATTATTAGTAGTCCAACATACATCCAACTCCACATAAGATCTACACAGAAAGAAGAAACATATAATTTTGTTGGAAATCTGCATTTAATTTCTTGGGCGACAAGGTCAAAGCCACAGCTAGTAGCCAGTTTATTAGCTTCATACGTATGTTTGTATTTTAGTATGTATAGGTATGTTAGTATGTTACTGAATTTTTGAATGTGTTTTTCACCCACTTGAGAACGTCGGATTTATTTGAAACTTCGCACACTTATCAAGGACCTATGACAATATAATATGTTAAAAAGGGATTTTTGGAAATTTATCCCCTATGGGGTTAAATAATTTAACCCCTTAGGGGAAAAGTAGGTTGAAAACGCAGAAACGTGTTTTCATCACTTGTAACTTCAAAAGTGGCGGAGTTTCATATAAGCTTACAATCACTAAGGAAATCGTGCTGGCTCTTAGACAGCTAAAAAATGGAAAAGCCCATGGAGAGGATGGCGTTACCACAGAGCTGTTAAAGGCTGGAGGTAAACCCGTACTGAGGGAACTCCAAAAGCTCTTTAATGCTGTCCTATTTGAAGGAAGAACTCCGGAGGCGTGGAGTAGAAGTGTAGTCGTCTTGTTCTGCAAAAAAGGAGAAAAGACCCGGCTGAAGAACTACCGACCTATATAATAATTCCTAATTCCCTAATTCCAACCACCGGAACAGGCTGGATTTCGGAGCAGATATGTCACCATAGACCACATCCATACAGTGCGGCAGATTATACAAAAAAAACAGGAGTATAATCAGCTCCTGTGTCTAGCATTCGTGGACTAATGAGACGGCCTTTGACTCGTTTGAAATCTGGCCCGTTCTGGAGTCTCTGCAGCGATGCCAAGTAGATTGGCGATATATCCAGGTGATGAGATGTCTCTACGATGCCGCCACCATGTCCATCCAAGTACAGAATCAGCAAACAAAACCATTGCATCGAGGAGTGAGGCAAGGGGACGTTATCTCCCCGAAACTGTTCACAAATGCAATGGAGGATATGTTCAAGACGCTGCACTGGAAAGGGCGGGGCATCAACCTCAATGGTGAATACATCTCTCACCTGCGATTTGCAGATGACATTGTCATCATGGCGGAAACGCTGCAGGACCTGCAACGGATGCTGAATGACCTGGCTGACTCCTCTGTACGCATCGGCCTACGGATGAACTTGGAAAAAAACCAAGGTCATGTTCAATGAACAAGTACTACCGCAACCGACAGCAGTGCACGGCGCCATTCCTGAAGTTGTTCAAAAATATGAAACAACTTCGAGGACGAGGTGAACAGGAAAATTCGGTTGGGTTGGGCAGCGTTTGGTAAGCTACGTCAAGTCTTCTCATCGTCGATCCCACAATGCCTAAAGACTAAAGTCTTTAATCAGTGCGTCCTACCCGTCATGGCATATGGAGCCGAAACGTGGACACTGACGGTACGGTTGGTCCACAGGTTCAAAGTCGCTCAGCGGGCTATGGAAAGGGCTATGCTCGGAGTTTCTCTTAGGGACAAAATCAGAAATGATGTGATTCGGTAGAGAACCAAAGTTATCGACATAGCCTACAGGATTAGCGAGCTGAAGTGGCAGTGGGCTGGCCATATTAGCCGAAGAACCGATAACCGTTGGGGTAAACGAGTTCTTGAGTGGAGACCGCATCTCGGCAAACGTAGTGTAGGACGCCCTCAGGCCAGGTGGAGTGATGATCTACGCAAAACGGCTGGCAGGAGCTGGATGCGAGCAGCCGAGGATAGAACAAAGTGGCGTGCAATTGGAGAGGCCTATGTCCAGCAGTGGACTGCGATAGGCTGATGATGATGATGATGATGTTTAGACCGCCGCGCCGGCCCGAGCCCGGTTGATTGCCGAGCTGCTTTCCGGGCTGCTTCCTGCGCGTGTGAATGCACTATAAAATGTTTTATATTGCGATCTCAATCGTCAAGGAACATATCGCTGCTGTAAAAAACCGTCAAGTTTACAAGTCTGCTATCGTTGAGCATTTGTTGGCATCAGGACCAAATCACTGGATAGAATTACATAAGCCACAGGTACTTTCCACCGATCGCCACTATTGTTCCAGGATAGTACGCGAGGCGGTTGAGATCAAGAAGTATAAGAACTTAAACCGAGAAGATGGATACCGGCTCTCACCATCTTGGAACCCGGTTATCAGCAAATGCAATCGTAGCCGTAAAGACACCGCGCCTCAGTGTAAAGACGTTGTAAGTGTAGTGTGTAGAAGTACCGACAGTACAAATTATCAAAATTATCAAGACCAGGCGAGGGTAGTAGAAAAACCCCGCGCCTCACGGAGACATCGCTAAGCTGCCATCAGTCGACCCGTGACCACGATCGGTGCAATTCGATCGAAACGTCGGGTAAATAAAAGGTTCGTACCTTTAAATAATTCACGCGATTAAGTCCCGAAATATATCTAATATGAAAAAAAAGTTGTTTTGAATACTGCAATATGGGTATCAAATTAAAGAGCTCATCCTAAGCATTTCAAAAAGGGATAACATGATTATGACTGTAATACTAAAAAAGTTAGTTAGCAACCATTATTTTTTCAATTTTCAATACTTGACAATACAGCTGTGATAAAAGTTAGCTGTTACATCGGTTACATATACAACTACTAAAAAGAATTAAATAAAAAATAAATTATAAAAATAAAAAACCCGCCTGCACAAAAAAGATGGAAACAAGATCCCCTACTTAATTATATAATTTCAAACAGTCGGAGGCATAAATTAATCTCGATGAACTTAGTGAAGTGCCTCCGACTGCATGAAATTATATAATTATGTAGGGAATCTTGTTTCCATCTTTTTTGTGCAGGCGGGTTTTTTTATTTTTATATATAGGTATTTTTTTTATTAAGTATTAATCATATTAAAATTTACATCGCGATAGCCAAAAATCAAAACCGCGGTGAAAGCTAGTTCTAAAATCTTGTAGTTCTAAAATTATAACCGTTACATTTTAAATTGAGTAATTTTATCGTGATGTTTAATTTATGTTTAAGATTAATGGGTATGCAAATGTCTTATTTGACCACATCTGTTTAGATGTAAGACATATATTTATGCAAATGTGATACTTTAATATGCTTTCGTATTAATGTACGAGAATGATTAAAAGCGTTTATTAAAGAGTTATTGGGTTGACTGGCGAATATCGAACCCATATTGCAATAATATATATAATGTATTGAACGTGTTTAGACAACTCGTTATAGAAATCTGGAGGCGTATACAGGGTGATTAGTGATATACTAATAACCTCCCTTACGGGGCGGGGCTTCTTTCCATAATACCAAATGCCTTTGTAATATCGGTTTTGAAAAATGTTTAACTCTTAATCACCTACAATCTATTTTTGGAGCTATGACCAAAATAACCTACAGATACAATATTTTTTCTGGATTAAAATTGTTGTTTATTGTGAGGTTTTGGCTCTAAAGCTGACATAAAACTATAATTTTACTTCGGGGTCTCACAGACCTCGGAGTAAAATCATTGTGACGAAAGTAAGTAGTAGCCACATAAGGGTTACATGTTTTTTTTTTCAAATCTGATATTACAAAGTTATTTAGTGTAATGTAAAGAAGCCGGGAGGTTATTAATATATTACAAATAACTCGGCGTAATTACAAGTCGCATAATATGTCAGCTCCGCGTGCTGAGACGACAACTGTAGGTTTACCGCAAATTTTGTAGAAAAAAGAACGCTCAAATGCAGGCATATCTGAATACTTTTGAACCGATTATGAATTATCTTACTTTTACAAACGCATACTGCATTACGATTGAATACTATTAATTATCATTCTGTCACTATCACCTTTACCTTTATATTAAAGACATATAAATAATACTTCTATAATAATAAGTATATTAATAAGTATGCTGATGCAGGTGCTTGGATTTATCTCTGTTAACAGCATTCTCTTTTATTTCGTTAGGTATATTCTGAGCGTTCTACAATCCAAATGGCGTTGACGTCTGTTAAAAACATAACGTGATGTCAAAAACGTAACGTGGCGTCGTTCGGTTTTGGAATACCAAACTGACGTCTGTCCAGTCTAAATGGACGTCTATCACGCCACGCCATTTGAAAGGCATCCGTATTGTCAGTGAACGGGTAAATCAAGAGGCTTAAAGTACCTAATTGTGTCTATGGTTTATCCTTTCGTCTCGTTTAGAAAGAGAACCACCTTCTCTTTCTGAGCATAGTGTCAAACCATGGTTACCATAGCCACGAAAGAGAAAGACGGGCTCGCAAAATGTCAAATTTGTTCTCTTTACTTCTTTTGAAACAAATTTATAGTGTTAACAGCAGTCTTGCGTACGTCCATATGGTATCACCAGCGGCCACCTTTACACTCTCGCCTTCAACTTTTTTCTCAATAATACTTTTTAAGACACTATCATGTCGTATATTGCTATCCCTCTTTTTGCCAATTAGAAATTGATAGGCGTAACTGATTAAAACGTTGAATTTGTGGGCACAATACCCTCACATTATTTGCACTAACAAAACAAAGTAAGCTCGATTAATTCTGTTTACACGCATTCCGCCTTCTTAAAACGCCTATTTTGTTTCCCGGCATTAAATATGGTAGTGACATTGAGTGGACAACAACAATGAAGCAATTGCTTTACGAATTGCATCATCCGGTTCCTGTCTTGTAGGGAACTTGATGTTTATTATATTAGTCTCGTTATGTGAAGGGCGTGGGGATAAATTGATTGCTAACGTCTGTTAAAAGCGACCAGGAGGCCAATTCACGTATTAAAAGCAGTACAGTTGCAATGCAGTTGCAGTTAAGTTTCGATCGGCCATTTTCGTATTCTTGCAACTTTGGGATCAATCTCAAAAACGCTTGCGCACCGTACTAGAATGTGGTTATTGCGCTCTCGAGACGCATACTTGAAGACAAGCGTATTTAAAAATTGATCCCAAAGTTACAAGAATACAAAAAAGACCGTTTTAATCGAAACTTAACTGCAACTGCACTGCTTTAAATACGTGAAATGACCCCAAGGGTACTCTGGGGGTCAATTCACGTTGTTTGTAACGTGTTTGTAATCTAAAATAGGATGATGTTGACACACTACCCGAAGCCCCACATTTTATTTGCCAGAAAATTACATAGGTCTGGCACGCCAGGGATCTTGGAACACTAGGTGCTGGTAAAAGATGGTGTGGAATAGAAGTAATCACAAAACGACTAATCTCGTCGCCACAAATGGCCTCAGACTTTATGGACATGATGTTTTTTTATTTCTGACGCTGCTACTGGATAAAAGGAAAACGAATTTGCTGTGCGGCGCGGTATACAATTTTTTCCCCTTTTTATTTTAATTTTTGTTTTTTGATTTGTGATTGATTATTTAATTTTTTTTTCGTAATATGTCAGTAAGATTGAAAAGTATTATTCTAATTTCATCAGTATGTATATTTTCTGAGAGATAAACTTTTTAATAGTCATGTCGTTGTCATTGTCATTTTTTAAATTGTCATGTTCGTGTACGATAGCGCAATAGATGAATATTGTATTTAACCACGTATATGGTAGTATTTTTATACTGATAAAAAAAAGTCCCAAAAAAAATCATATTCCCTAACCATTCTAAAATATTTTAAATATTTTACTTTTGCCGGCACTCCCGGAGTGCAACTCGTTTTTTTAGCATGTTTATCTGTTTTTGATAAGAAGTAAAGGGCACTTGTGGTTTTAATATATTTCCTACAGTTAGTATTTATTTCATTAATGCTAATGCAATTTAGGAGTTGATTTCAATGTAAATATTATGGTTTTGAAATGATATTAGTAATTATGAATAATTTAGTTTAAATAAATTCATTGAATATTAATTTTTGCCTGGTACATTCGTAAAAAAAACCGAGTAAGAGCATGTCGGCCAATGTTCAGTGCAGGGTTCCGCAAGCTTGAATAATTGCATCAGTTAAAGAGCGTGTGTTCATGGCTCTTACGCCCTTTTGTTGAGAAACTCAGTTTTTCAGCAATAACTTTATGACGGTATTTCCGATCATGTCTGAAATATCAGTTTAAAGTACTTATTATGCGCTATCTTTTAATTTTTTTCATATTTTTGTCACATGTTCAAAAGTTAAGGGGGAATGGGGACACGATTTATGCAACTTTCGAAGCGATTATTTTCAAAAATATTCACTCAATCAAAAAGTTTATTGAAAACCTTAAAATGTTTTTGAAAGACCTGTCGAATGATGTAGGCGTTAATGTTTTTGACATGTATGGAGTGCCCCCTTTAAAAATACTTATTTTTATTATTTAGCTATCAAACTAAGCAGCGGGAACTACAAGACACCTTTTCACTAAATTTCATCAATATTCATTGAGTAGTCTTTGAGTAAAATGCCTGTGACCTACGGACGGACAGATAGACAGACAGACAGACATAAGGACAGACAGACGGACATGACGAAACAAGAAGATTTGCTATTTTGGCTACGGAACCCAAATGGCATACCTAGGATATAATATTCTTCGAAAAAGGAGGTTCTTGTGTTTGAGTCGTACGTATGTACGTATCAATTTTGTCAAAAGCTATTGATTCCATTTGGATGGGGTTTTCGCTATTCGACATAATGTGTACACCTTGTTTATTGCAACGGCCGTGGTCACGGCTAGACAGTCTACCCGTGACCACAGCCGTTGCAATACGGACTTAATCTTTTTCATGGAAGGTTTAAGTGTTTTAATATTGTCCTAGGTAAGAAGACACTGGAGTTATAGACTAAATTTCCACTAATCGGTGATGTGATTGATCATTCTCTTGAGCTTCAATAGAAGTCGATTATTTTTTTTCTAAAAACATTATTCAATCAATAAACATTCCAAGTTTTTAAAAATGCCTTTCCCGTACCTATATTTTTTTTTTTAGGAAACTGTTTACAGCTATTTTTGTATTGTTGCACGTCAATCCTGAAATAGACCAAGAGATCAAGTAGATTGTATAATTATATATAATCAAATTATCGTTCAAAGGCCATACAAGACGATTTAGCCTATACAATCAAAACCCTTAAGGCTATTCGTCACTCAGCCCTCATTATAAAGATGTTTGATATAATTTTATAGCGCCTATAAATCACAGGCGACATAAACACTTGAACATGCTAATGGTTATAAAGACGAAGGTTTTCTCAATTCCAAGGTAAGTGTGAAATCGCACTCATCAACATTTAACCTACTTTCAGAGCAAAACATTCTAATCGTGAATTTATTAAATGCTTTATATTTTAACATACAGGGTCCCTATTTCACGTTCTTTTTTTCCGTTTTACGGCAAGCCCGTGCGAACTGTCAAAATCTTATCATAATGGTAAATAGAGAGCTGTGCTTAAAAATGCATCAACGTGCATGCACGACAGACATCTTTGAACGCACCGAGCATGTGCCAATTCGTACGGGTTTGCCGCGAAAACGGAAAAACTAAACCTGAATAAGGATCCAGTTAACAGTTGATTTTGATTTAATTAATACGATAGCTTAATTAGTTTTCGTTGAATACATTCATCAAAATATCGATAGTAAAGGGGCAAGATAACTTAAAGTTATCTTACTGACTGTTGTGTTCTTTACATAGTTTATTTTAACGGTATTGGTCTCTCCTAACCGATGTCGGTTACGTGCGTCAATCTCATCAGAGCCAACTACGTCATAGATTTTTTTTTAAACAAAGACGACTCTTGCGGTAGGGTACAAGCTCTGCGTCGCGGGGGACTTTACAAACATTTAAGTCCCGGACATAAAGTACACCCAGACTCGGAACAACAATTTGTGGATTACACAAAGTGGTATCCCGTGTGGAAATCGAACACTTCTTGCGTAGCAGTCGGATACACTCCCACCGCGCCACAGAGGCAGTCGTAGTTATAGTACACAAGTGCATGCGTAAACACAAGTGCACTCTCTATTCTCTCACTCTCAAAACCCAATAGGATGAAAAGCTGGCACGACCGGAGAGAGAGCTTGACGGCTTAACGTGTTCTACGAAGCACGAAGAGGTGTGATATTTTTGAAAACGGATTCGAATCTATGGACCGACTGTACTATGGACAGTAACATTGCTTAACCTCGCAGATATCTCGAACAGCTCGGTTGCCACTGAGTCAGGAACCCCTCTAAATTTACCGGTACCAAAGAAATATTATTGCACCAAAACAGAAATAAAGAAATCCATCTTAGTGTAAGTTAACCATTTGATTAATTTGCTCTCTGAAATCTTGAGTAGGTACAAATTAACCTTGATATTAAAGACGTCATTATACTTGATTTCTTATTTACAATTCACATCGTGTGCCCGTTCTTTACATTAATCATTTACATACTAGTTAAATGCTCTTTGGCTGATAAGGACAAGTAGCATATCATTAGGCTAAGTAGTTGTTATGTTGTGGTCTAATGATTTTTTGTTTTCACTTCAGCAAGGTGTTTACAAAGGTATGTCTATGATTCTCTGTACCTAGCTGACCCGCGCAACTTCGTCAATTTTGCCCGTTTTAGCAACATTTTTAATTGATGATCCGCTCCCTTTGGTCATAGCGTGATGTTTTGTGGCCTTCCTCGATAAATGAGCTATCGAACAGCTAAAGATTTGTTTTTTCAATTCGAACCAGTACGGAGTTCCTGAGATCACGTTCAAACAAACAAACTCTTCAGCTTTATAATATAGTAAACTATTGATTATTATTTCATTCGTTTATTTATTACTATATAATTTACTACCACCAGTGGTATGTCTTACGGCCGGTCTCAACAACCTACCTATCGATGGATTTGGCTACTAGAGGTAGAATTTTGACATATTTTGTATGGAGCTAATGTCAAATATATACCTCTAGTAGTCAAATCCATCGATAGTTAGATTATTGAAACCGGCCGTCTTGGTGGGTACCACAACATTGTCAGTTATTCTTGCGTGAAATGGTGATGTTAACACATCACTGTGTTTCGGTTGAAGGGCACTGTAGCAAGTGTATTTACTGGGCAAATGAAAGTTATGAACTAATGTCTGAAATGAGGAGCGCGGTGCGGCGACATTCAGATCTTTGCCAAATAAGGGATTTGGTGGCACTGATACTATTATGGGCTGGCGTGACGCTTACCATGAGGCGCACGGCCTGCTCATCTTTTCATTTCCAAGTATAAAAAAAATTATCAAAAAGTTATTAATCACAGAAGTATGAATTAAAAAGGTGTATAAGCAAATCAAAAAAGGCGAAATTGAATGAAATGATTTTTTACTCGCAAGAGATGTGGTTTTGCAAAGGGTGTTTAAATTATAATTACATGGCTTTGACACAACTCACCTTCAGTAGGCTCGCGAAAATTAAATAAGTAGGTACACAAATTGAGATTGAAATTACATAATTATAAGTATTTTAGAATCAATTCAATTAATATAGTAATGTCATGGATGATGAAACGCGAAATAATCAAGATTAATATTAATATAATAAAAAATAATTTAAATATTAAAATAATTATTTCATGATTACAAATAGGTAGAATATTAGTTAATATTCTACTTTAAAAAATTAAATGTTACATACCACAATAATAATAATTAATTCCAAATTTAACATTTTAATAATTAAAAAAATCGTTCTTGGTGTAAATGCAGTTTTCTATTAGCCATTGTCTAAGTTGTGTCCTAAACTGGTAGGAACTTCCCCTATAGTTCGTGGAATATGATTGTAAATTTTTATGTACATTAATAAACTATTTATTTTGTGAAGACTGCATTTACACATTTCCATTCTTAGTTTAGTAGGATCCCTCGACTAGTACCTACAGTTTTCGCTTACTTTGACAAACAAGTGAGGTTGGTTCTTTACAAACATGCCTATTTCTAAAATGTACATAGAAACCAAGGTCAACACCCCCAATCTTTTAAAATGTAATCTACATGAGTCGAAGGGTCCAATACCACAGACGGTTCTGAGGCATTTTTCTGCAGTATACATATTTTATTTATATCGGCGGAATTACCCCACAGAAGTATACTGTATTGAAGTGTAGATTCTACGAAATCATAGTGTAACTAGTACCTAATTGCTCTTCTATCTGTGGTTTGACCTAGGTCTGTTTTTTAATGGTTTCGTCTTTACACAGTGATCTTATCTTTGATGGGCACTAATTAGTGAACATCTACATGATCATTTGGTCTCACTGGATTCCTATTTAGGTATTAGTATGGTATCATTTATTACGTTTTAACAAGTATGACCATAACAATTTTTAATATGATGCTATCTACCATATATGTACTGTTTAGTTGGATTAATAAATGTTTAAAAAACTATAATGGCTCTGTCACTTGTTACCACGTCGATTTCAATTAATAGGTTCCTGGACCTAATTGAACAAAGCTGGGTACCTATAATTGTATAGTTATCAGCGGTGCTAGTAAATACTTTTTATTTACATTACGGAAAACAAACATTATAAATATTATTATAGTTATATAGTTTCTGTGATAGCTGTTAAATCTTCATCAAAGTAATTAAATACATATACAATTCGTTCGGTTGAAAATAAAAAAAAAACATTAGCAGCGAATGTAAGACTAGCAAAAAAAGGCAATTATCAATATCACTTGAACACAATATAATGAATCTGATACCTGATAATAAGGCAATTGTAACGCCATCTAGCTAAAAGCTTAAGAACTATTCAATCACAGCAATCTGGTCTATTCAAGTATTTTGAAAGGTAAGTCTGATTTGACTTGAGGCCGGTAGCCTCAGTAAGCGTATGCATAATACGCATTTGAAGGTTTGATCGTAGTATGAGAAAAACAGGACAGATGGCGCTGTTTTGAGTTTGTATGAAAACTCAGGGATTAGAAGTCTAACTATCTTTTAAATAATTACTAGTTGACCCGCGCAACTTCGTCTGCGTAAATTTTCCCCGTTTTTGCAACATTTTTCATTGTTGTAGCGTGATGTTATATAGCCTATATCTTTCCTCGATAAATGGGCTATCCAACAATAGAATAATTTTTAATTTGGTTTAGTAGTTCCTGAGATTATCACATTCAAACAACCAAACAAACAAACAAACAGCAGCTTAGCTTCAGCTTTTAATTATTCGTATAGATATAAAAGATAATCCCTATTTCCCCTGGTCATGAGATAACTAGAGAACGACTTTACCGATTTCGTATTTTTTTTAGTTTTCTAATACTCTGTAGAATGTTTTTACGTAAAAAAAAAACAAGAAAATACGAAAAAAAATAACGGGGAGGTACGAAGTTCTACGGGACAGCTTTTATTAGTATTTATTTTAGAAGTACGAATAAAAACAAAAACCGGTCGCTTTAAAATAAAAAAAATATCAAAATAAAAATAGCACAATATGCAATTTTTAAAGCAGGTTCTTAAATTTATATCTGTTATGTTATTTGTTATTTTTTCTTGTATTTGGTTCATCCCTCTTTTTTAATGACTCACCGGCTTCGCACGGGTGTAAATTGATTTATAAGTTTTCTTTCAGGGAAGTATCATCCATTGAAATTATTTTTTATATTAAAATTTTAACTACTGAAGTGATGATCTGTCATACATGCGATATTTTATTTTGGTTAATAAATAAGTGCAACACCAGTTCCAAAGAATGGTGATTCATCAGATTTTTTTTCTAGTCATCACACAAGGTTGTCGGTCTACTCGTGTGAACTAAACGTCTGACCGTCACGCCCTACTTTCAATTTAACAGTGCTAATAACACATAGTGTGTAACACAAAAGTCCTACTTGTTCGAACTAGAAATTGATTAGACCTTCTGAACTGATTATATAATTTATTCTGACCACGGCCGATGCAATTCGGTCGAAACAGAAAGGAATAAAAACGGCATAAAACCTTAAAATTACGACTGGAGCATGTAATGTACCAACCTAAAACTTTTAGCGTAGATATATGTATCATAACATAATCAAATTTGAGTTTTATTTACGCTGCGACAAAACAACGAATCCGTGTTATTATCTTTGTCTCCTACGTAATTATCAACGCACCTATGCTTTAACAATAAATAACAACAAAAAATGCTCAAGCTCGCTGCAACCTTAACTGCCACAACTAATAACTAATTCTAATAAAAACTCGTATAGTCGTGTGAGCGTACTAACAATACTTCTCGTAAAATCATTGCCAATAACACAATAAAATTGTAAGTACCTACATGAGCAAGAAACGGTAAAATACGAGAAGGTATATTAAGTACCCAATTGTAGCTTTACAAGTACGATTTAAAGAAGAGTTGTCATGATACAACTGTGAAAGTGTATGACTTCTTCTATTTGCGCCAAGTCTCCACCAAATTCCTCATGTTTTCATCATCTGCTGTGGGATTTTTAGGCCAATTCTTTTGAAGTTTTTTTATAAATACTCAAATGTTGTAAGGTATACAATATATTTTTAATATTTGTACTAATCGTTTCAATGTCGTGTTGGTCAAGTTCGTCGCGAACGTTTCATTAACGTTTATGGTGTGTCGTCGGCTTTACATTATCTGCATAAAATACACAACAGATTACCTTTTAACAAATTGTTTTTTTATTCGTTTCAAACTTTGCTGTACCTAGGTGCTGTCGTTTATTATCTATAAAACGTAGTTTTTATACATATAGATAATAATTAAGTTTGAAAACGAAATCGTGTTGGAAATAAGGTATTATTATCCTCGAAAGTGCACGACTTCCATCCCTACTTAAGGCTAATTGAGACCATAAAACTTCTTATTTCACTTACATTCAACACTGCCTATGGAATTAGTATCATTCGAATCCCATTCGCTCCATAAGAGGTAAAAACGTGTTGCTTCCTCAACAACAATGTATAATTATTCTTTTTGGTAAAGCCAAATTCCTTTGAACTGATTACTAACGATAGAATCGAATGATTGCCGATTAATTCGATGCATTGATTTGTAATTACGCTGGCTTTGTTCTTATCATCAATTGGCCTAATAGAGGGGTTTGGTCTGATGCGATATGCGGGTGCCGCAATCGAAGCCTTGTTCTAATTCTAGTTTAAAAACTACTGGCTGTATTTTAAAAGTACCTACATAAATATCTAGACAACTGTAAAGTTAGAAATATGTACCTAAGCAGATACTCAAGACGTTCTGTGCTGAGTGGCTGGGATTACGAAACCTTGTCTGACTCAGTCAGTCAGACTATGAAGATGCTTTCAACAAACTTCAGCCCATTGCTTTAATTAAACTAGGTTCTCGTACCATACAATGCAATTACAAGAAGCCATAAATATAATAGTGTTATTATATTGATTGCATCTTGATATTTCAAAGTATTAACTGCCAAACAATATGTACTGAGCTATTATATTGATCTCTACAATGTTTAGTATGGATTTAGAATTAATTGGGTATTGGATTAAGAATAGTACCACTACATCTCTTCCAGTGGATGTCGTGAAGGCGACTAAGGGATGTCATATGTGTGCTTACTTTAAGGGCTAATTGCGATCGCCAACCCGTTCGACAAGCGTGGCGATTATGGCAATTACCCCCAGGATCTACAATAAGTTGGTTCTACTGGAGAGACCCGTGTCCAGCACATCATATGGGTTAAGAGATGATTGATTAATAATTATGTTAAAATTCTGTCTGAATTATTATAAAAGTATCATCAGAAATTTATAGCTTTTCTAATTTAATCTCTGACATCTTGAAAAATGTTATTTTTTTACAGACTTTCAAAATTGCAAATTGCATATTCCACAAATCTTTAGTTTTCAACCAAGGTTATATGAAATTATTGACAAGTTTGCGCATAGTCCGCATCAGGTCGATATGGCCTTTGTGACAGGGGAATACGTACAAAATAATCCTAAATTTTAGTATTGTTTATATCATGTTAGTCTACACTGTAAAAATAAGAAACACACACGACAGAATCTATCCGTCGGATGTCTTTCGTTTCTATGGATGCAGTTTTGCCGCATTCGTGTAAAAAAAATGTCGCAGCTAAGTAAGATACACGATAGAGTGTCGTTATCATCAAATAATAATAAAAATAATCATTACACGTTGCACCCGTACAAAGCCTAACACAAACAAGAACTAACTTATATTAGTGACTGCCGAAATCTAGATTCTAGACAAAATGAACGTAGATTAGAAGGCAAGTATAAATTTGTTAGAGAGGTTATGTAATATGTTATAAGTTTCTAGTCTTTTACTACTTTTTTGCCAAATTATCTGTCAACATAATGTTATCTAATAAAGGTATGTATATTATAGGCATTATCTTTAAAAGATTATTGCAATGACAGTTGCACAGTAGTTAAGTGCGTAACTACGAAATACTAACGTGTGAAGGATGGTTTGAAAGATTGTAGTTACGAGACACCCTCGAATATGAAACGCTATTGGTAGCTGCAAACAGTTATTAATGGCGACGAAAAGGTTACATCAGTCATCGGAAGCAGAGTCCACATAAATACTGTTTTAAAAAGAATTGCGATCAGTGATCCACCTACCGAGCATGGTCAATATGGCAATATCCGGAGGCGGTATGCAGGTCTTTATAAAGGTCCACATGGCCCAGTAATAGAGCTACCAATTGCTGTATTGTAAAAATATCTTTGGCTGAAAATATATTCGTTATTAAATATCATTATAAATTATTTTCGGTTACGCACACAAACTTGGGATTTATTTTCAACATTATTTGGGTCTGGATTTCACAATTGACGGCCTCGGTGGCGCGGCGGGAGTGTGAACGACTGATACGCAATAGGTTGTGGGTTCAATTCCTACAAGGGACACCACTTTTTATGATCCAGAAAATGTTGTTCCGAGTCTGTGTGTACTTTGTGTCCGTGAATGGATGTTTATTTAGTAACCCCGTGATACAGAACTTGTACCCAGACAAACTTGTACAGCTGGGAATGTCTTTAAAAGAACATTTTATTTGAGTAGGCCTCTAGATTTATGAGCTAATGAGGTACTTGAGTATAAGTTAGTGCCAAATGAAATGTAACCAAGAAACCAAATAAATGGACTACAAACATAATAGTTACGTTCAGATGACGAGAGTTTATTACGTTGACGAGCGTTTTGCTTACACGCGTTACCAATTGCGTATATCTTGAATAAAATAAAATAAGTTATAAACGCGCATTAGCGCAAAGCGCGTACAACGCCCATTATCTCAATGTAAGATAAATGTCCTCTCTTATAAAATATACATATAAGTCAAATAATTTTCTCTCGCTTAGGTAGTAGTCATAAAAACAAGATCAGTATGATATTCCGAATTGTATTCTTATAGATACGCCTAGAAGTTGTTAGAACGATTCGCCTCTTAAAAATCGTGAGATTCCTAACATTTATACAAAGTTTATGGGTCAACTATAAAAATTTATTGATTTCTACTAAATTTGTTCAAGTGTGTGACTGATTAATATATCCGCAGGTATATTACCATGCTAAAATTGCTACTCTCATGTAGCGCAAAGTGGTGAAGATTATCGATGTTCAGAAGAATATACATATTAGTATAAACAGGGTGTTTGGAAGATCGATGCAAAGCCGTGAAGCGGAGCTAGTATAGAGTATTAAAAACCATTTAAACTAAACTTGTCTTAGACGAAGTGTGATTTTTTTTGTTAGCAAATTTTATTTATTTTTGATGACAAAATCAAAAATGTTGCAGTTAGTTGCGAATACAGAGCAAAGTAGTGTAGACCCTAATTTCAATATTTTTTTAGTTATATGCCTGGTTAATGCCTCAAAAGAAAGATCAATAACCTGACATGTTTTAAAAAATATTTGAACAAAAAAGCACCATGAGTGTTCTGTTTTGATGTCGTCAAAATACGGATTTAATAAATTTAAAAAAATACATAAACTTTAAATTACTGTAAAAAATATATATCTTGTCACATATTCCCTAATCATGTTTTATTAGATTGCTTACACATTACTTTAATGAAATCAAAAATAAATGATTTATCTTTTAAACTGGCCATAACTCGCAAGTAACTGCAAAATTTTGGGTAAAATACACACATCAAAAGTGTCTAGGGATCAACATATATTTTTGCAATAACTTTTCTCCTGATTGATTTTTTTTTTTTATTTCTTTAAGGATTCATCAAATAAAGTGTTTTCGTTTGTCACAGTAACGATAAACCAAGTCACCTTTGCATTAATAAAGAAATTTGCCATTTTCCTAATAAAGGGATTTTTGACATTTGAACCACTAACATTAAAGTTCGAAAAAAAGACTGAAATAACAGTTTTCTTTAAAATTTTATTGGGTAACTTAAACAATTAATAATCCGTGTTTCTACCGCGAACACTAACAACACAAGAACATCGGTTTGGCATACTCAAAATGAGTTCATCCAAATCACGCTGTGGAATGGCCGCCCATGTTCGTTGCAACAACAAAAAAAGGTCTTCTTGCGACTGGATACCCTCCATATTCGGCAGAGCTCTTCTCTGTAGCATATCCCATGCATGCTCAATCGGGTTCAAGTCTGGCGACTGAGCAGGCCAGGGCAGGACATTGATGTTAGCTGCGGCGAGAGTCTGTCTTACAACTCTTGCGGTGTGCGGTCGTGCATTATTATGCATTAACTGAAATAAGGGACCGATTTGCACTTGTAGAGGAACGATGACGTCTGATACAATCGTCTCAGCATAAATTTGAGCGTTGAGGTTGCCTCTGATCCAAATCAACTCAGTTCTTCCGCCGATCCAAATACCCGCCCATACCATGATGGTTCCACCACTATAAGGATGGACTTCCTGGCAGGATTTTAATCGCTGTTGGCGTCCAGGGGTTCTCCAGTGTCGTATACGTCTTGTATCCGGTCTCATACCAAAACGAGACTCATCAGAAAAGCACACGAAACGCCATTGTTCTTCTGCCCAATTTCTGTGTTCAAGAGCCCATTGATATCGAATCCTACGATTGTGCATTGCTATAGGTGGTACCCGTAGCGGTCTTCGGGAATGAAGGTTCACTTCATGCAAGCGGTTTCTGACTGTTTGGTCGCTAATTAAGTTCCCTGAAGAGTGATGAAGCCTCACGGCTAACATCATGGCGGTTATTGTTGGACCTCTTCGAGTTAAGATTTGAATGTATCGGTCTTGTCTCCGTGTGGTGCAGCGATACCGTCCTCCATGGCGCTCAGCCACGGTACCAGTGCTTCGGTAACGTGTCCAAAGTCGACTGATAACACTCTGTCTTGTATTCAGAGCTAAAGCCACAGTACGTTGCCGGGAACCAGCTTCTATCATTCCCACGGCTCTGAGCATTTCTTCCATGCTTAAATGACGTCGCCGCTCCATAATAACGTTGGTTTTAATCAGTAGTAGGGAAACAGTAGCACTAATAATGTCTTCAATGCGTTGTATGTTTTTATAGGGAAAATATTGACAGCTGATTTTCATCTTTTACTCGAATTTGATTCACAGTTCCTGATTCAAATTATGAAATGCACCAAAAAGGATCCATATAAATTTATAAAATCATAAATTTATTACAAAGCCACATCTCAATCTCAAGAAATCCGCATAAAAATGCTTGATCCCTAGACACTTTTGATGTGTGTAAAATGTCCACTTTACCTAAGACAAGTTTAGTTCAAATGGTTCTAATTAGTCTATATTAGCTTTACGGTTTTGCACCGATCTTCCAAATACCCTGTACATCTCAATAATAATCAGAAAATATTAAATGTGTTCCTGACAAACTATTTTCGTCATCATCTATAAATATTTCGTCTGACCATTGTTATCAATGGTGTTGTGGCATTTCAAAATAATAGCTTTGGCTAATGTATCTTTATCTCATTGTATCTACAGGATAGTTATATTTTTGTCACAGGCATAAATGGTGAACATAGCCTTAGAATAACAATTTATTGATTTTCCAAATATCAACTTACAAATTCGTGTCTACAAGCACTGGGTGTGGTATTGCACCATTTATACAGTTGTTATAGGTAATTATTTTGTAACATTAATTAAATTTATTATGTATCTAATATATATTTTTTTGTGATTTGACATTAAAATTAAACTATTATTGAGGAAATGACTAACACGCACAGGACGTTACAGTCATTTTTATAATTTAAGCATCCTTTTATAAAACTCAATTAGATCCCGCAATAACTCTACATTATTTTAAATCCTGTTTAGGCCTTGACATACTGCAGCGCAAAATTAAATAGTTAGGGGCTTCTTTTATACCTACGCTTTTCGGTTCCCTGTGAAGGAGTCATATAGCCGTTGTTATTGTCCATACTTACGAAACTTATACGCCGCTGCGTATATGTTTCGTAAGTCTAAAAATAATGATAAACTGCCGAGATTTGTACACATTAAACAATTATATTAGACTTCTGGACTGATCGTGTGAATATTTACCTTTTTTATTACCCGACGGCGCATCGGACTTCTTCTTCATCGTTTCCTCATTGCTGCGGGTCTTGTATACCCGAAAGTTGCTACTCGGCTTTTAACTTTTTTTAGGCCAGTAGTGATCCCATTACCATTTTAATATGATCCCTATGCAACTAGTATTAATAATGTCGAACACACGAGTTGGCCAAGATCAGATTGTCCAGGTTATCTGACCGTCTGCGTGAAATAATTATGACCGAAATAGCTTAGGACTCATAGATGACATATGATATAGGGCCTGTAACTAATTCTAAGCTGTAGTGGACTTGTTGGTTTGCATTGTTGTCCATAGTATGAGCAGCATTTTTCTTTAACACTACATCATAAAAGCCTCGGGTTTCTTTCGATCGCCTGAAAGAATTTGCCATTTTTCGGAGATAAGATTAGGTATGAAGAGTGTAAGTGTCTTGACAAATATTTTCTTCGTTTTACTCGAGATCTTTCTGTTTTAGAACAGGTCTAAAGGATATGCCGATAACGGCGTGGATTACGGACAAAACATGGCTAGTGACTAAAGAAATAAAATACCTGGTAGCAGCCTGATGAGAATCAGGGTAAACTCAATATCAACTAATATAGGAAACGTACGTAAAAGGTAATAAAAATATGAAGGTTTCTTTATATTATCAGGTTAACCACTGCCACGAGACAAAACCTTTTCCTTCATACATTTAATAATTTGTATGAATTAGCATAAAAATGCTTTGAAAGTCATAAAAAGTAAAGTTTCAACGTCTATGTCGCAGAGATTACAGAGATTATTTGTCGCATATTCTTATTGTCAAATTTCAGACGAATAAAAACAATAGTTTGTATTAGGTGCCCCGATTTTAGTAAAATTAGGTATGTTTTCTCAGTATCATGGGCTCATAGCAACCCTTGAATATGACCACAACTTTCTGTTACACCTTGTTTAAGCCTGGAAATCGAGACAGAAGATTCACCATGTCGCTGACACAAGATAGTATATAAATATACTTCCTGTGTCAGCTGTGTCTTCTAATTGCTTAGTCTTCTATAAGTGTTTTAGTTCAGTAAACTAAATTAAAGCACTTAAAAGACACAGCTGTTAAAATTCTAAAGGAATCGTGAAACCAGCTTAAAAGCTTTTATTTCTATTATACATATTATTGATGTATTGTAACTGTAGTTTTAATATTTGTAATCTCATTGAATATTAATACGAGTAATTCTATCTCGATACAATGAGCGGTACGTAGTGCAGCATTTAATAATTATTTACTGCAATAAATGGCGTTCTAAATAAACTATGTATGTAGATCAATTTGTTAGATAGTCGAGGCACGTAACAATGTGCCAGTAATATTGTGATCGGCGTTTGTGGCTTAGAGGTTTCGAAAAATGTATGATATGATGTATTGCATTATGTGGTGTGTGCTGGATAGCTATGTATGGTGAATGTATATTAAGAAAAAGCATAAAGCTTATTGTGCCGTGTGGTGCCGGCTTAAGAATAGTACCACCCCATCTCTTCCCGTGGGTGCCGTCAAGGCGACTAAGGGATTTCACTCCGGAGGACGGGCAGCAGCGTCCTCTGCGTACTTAAAGCCTTACTGCGATCGCCAACCCGCTCGCCAAGCGTGGCGATTATGGCAATTACCCCCAGGATCTACATACCAGTAGGTTCTACTGGGGAGACCCGTGCCCAGCAGTGGGCCATCATATGGGTTGATATGTATAAAGCTTATTATATCTTAATATATATATATTTTTTTAAGACGACTCCCGCAGGTACACGCCCTGTGTCGCGGGGGACTTTACAAACATACAAGTCACGGACACAAAGTACACCCAGACTCGGAACAACAATTTGTGGATCACACAAAGTGGTGTCCCGTGTGGGAATCGAACCGACGACCTCTTGCGTAGCAGTCGGACACACTCCCACCGCACACAGAGGCAGTCAAGTGAATAACTTTTACAGAGCTGTCATTTCAAATTTTCGGAAAGGTAACGGAACTGAGGAAATTGGTGGTCATTAGGTATTTAAGGGGTAAAAATTCCTAATGGAAATATCAGCTTACAACCATTTGATTGATGACGGATTGTATTTATCTCTAAAATATAAAACAATCATTTCAATTAGGTATTTGAATGTCAAATAAGACCACAACTGCGGAGGTAAGAATTTAGATTAATGAGAGGAGTTTTGATCCCAGTTCTTCATGAATTTAAAGTCAATTGGAAAGTTGGTGATTGAAGAGGCAAAGAATTACTAAGGACTACTCGAAGACTATTTATCTATCTTTTGGATCTATTTATTTATCTATATTTTTATGTATCTTTTGGACCCCATGTCCAGATGGGGTTGAGTAACTCAACGAGAGCTGGCAGAGATGAATGACTCCAGACAAAAAGTTGAGAACAGGAACAGGAGGGCAGGATGATGGTAAACAAAATCTAGGTGGTGTATAATTTCACAACATATTAAGAGGTACACATTACGTACACTATAAAATAAAAGATTATAGAAATCTATCTACACATTGATGTTATTGCATTTGTTATCGTGGGAGATTTAATCTAATATTTGCACCATTTCTGTTACACATTGTATATATTATACTGAGATTCGAATAGAAAAAGTCTCAATATGTAGACTTCTCCATACTTATGACATTGGCACCCAATTAGTACTAAGTAGGTATCTAATATTATCTAGAATTATGTAGCTAAGTAACGCCTGGGTAGAAACTGCTTAGTATTTCTTATGCTGAGATAGAGCTGAGTTTTATAATTAGCACTAAACGTTTTACATGTTACTCGAGTTTCATAGAAATTATGTGATGTTACGCCCCTAAACTGTTTTTGTGTTTGATATTCATTCATTTCTCTTATTACCACTACTGTTTTGTGTAAAGATACAAATGTAAAGACCTCAATTAGAATCGTTTTTATTTTGTGCATCTCTTAGAGGTCTTTTTTTTTGTTAAAATGATTCGAAAAGCAGTACTTAGTTGGAGTTTTGGTTTTAAAAATAGTAAGTGTTCGTTACCTACCAAACATTTTCAAACAAGACTATAAAGATAACTAGCTAGTAAAGAGGGCAGGTGTAACAAATTTAATAAGAGTTAAAAAAAGATATTGAGTTTGTCACGTCTTTAATTATGTCGTGCCCTTACATCACTTCAGAAAAAACGCAGAAACCTACGAGTATACGTTTCGGCGACTGTACTTACACAAGACGTTAAACTGTATTTTAAATTTTCGTTATACACCTTAAAATGAGCATGGCTTTTAATTTTCAAAAGCTTAGTATCAAACTTAAACATATACTCATTACAGGCCCTCATAAATAAAAGCCCTGTTATCAAGTAGCGAAGCTAAACTGAGCTGACGCACCGTATGGCGTCTACGGCGATGGTGCAACAAACACTCAGTTATAAATACAGTGGGCTGATGGAACCTGCATCAGTGTCAGTTCAGCTCCTGTCGGCACCGAAGAGGACGAAAGTGACCTAATTACAAGTGAAAATGCGTGCCTTCCAAGTAAGTGTGGTATGTGATGTTGAAAATAGATCTATCCAAAATTAGTTCATAAATTTATAGAACCAGTGTCATGAAAAAGTCGGTTTAATGTTATATCAAATACCTTTTATAAATATTAACAAATAAATATTGTAAATCAACAATCAGATAAACATGCGCGAAACATCTTTTTTCATAAAATATGTTTGTTAACATTTCATTTCTTTAAACCTAACAAATAGATCACAATGATAACATATGTTATTCGTATATTGATTATAGAATAATCAACACATCAAAAAAGTTTATTAGAAAAAATACGTAAAAATGTATGCACTCATTATATTTTCATGTTTACCTCTTTATTATTAATTACACGTAATTAATGCCTTCATATTAGCCACCAGAAAAGTTTACACGAATGTGTAGTTATTATGTAAAGTAGACTATTAACTATACTATTGTTTTCCAATAATTAAAAAGTAAACTTATTGTAGCAATTTCGACTTGATACTTTTAAAACGCTGAAAACTGATACCTCCATAACTTTTTTAAGAAAAATCAATCACTTTCAAGTGAATATAAAGGAAAAAAAGCAAGCTCTCCTACGTTTTAGCCTATATATTTAGTGTTTTACAACCTAGGAGAACGTGTTATGCACCCAAACCTTTCCAGAAAAATTTGAATAGCGAGAATCCTATCTAAATTGGATCACTAACTTTCGAAAAAATCGCGAACAGACATACAAACCTACGGGTCAAACAGAGAACCACCTTTTTTAAAGGCGCTTAAAAATAATATTATTTAATGTGAAGTAACTTTATCTGTTTGTTACATTTTGACGCATAAACCGCTGAAAAAAAAACTGGATGTACTTTTATAGATAGTTTTAATTGCGATAACCGACAGCCACTGGGGCAAAGCCGCGGGCGATAGCCAGTCATATAATAAAACAAAAATCACAAGTGCTTTTCAATCATCGAATAAAATTACAAAACAAATTTAAAAAAAAGTATGTTGTCAATTTTTATTTCAAGATTAACTATTATGCTATTAAAAATGAATTTATCTGTCATGGCAAATTGCTGTTGAATAACATTCTTAGTGAAATCGAATTGAAATGTATCACAATTGTCATCAAACATTCATTTGAGTGACGAATGTCACAATTTACGATACTTGAACACAATACACATGTCTTTGTCGTTACAGTTCGGTTGACAAGTATCAAATCAAACCCATTTAGTCGATACGTAACATTATTTGGACAATATCGATATTATTATTGTGGAACACGTAACTGCTTACGATGAAGGAAAGTGAGTTTTTCATTAACAATATACGTAATCTATTCATTGTTATTCCATCCATAAGTGACCGTAACAAACGCCAACTAAAGGATATGTAAGTAGGTCTTCTTTTAAATCATAATATGGAAACTGCTCTTAATCGATTCAATCTTTGCTCGTAGACAAATCGTTTCAATAAATCGAAATCACAGAGTGATGGCATCATCTGAGAAGATAAAGTATATAAATTTAACTGTTTGAATATTGTTTTTACATTGATTATTTTATTACATTCAATTATTTTATGCCAAGTTTATTGAAGTTTTACTGAACATTTGCTATAGTTTAGCTCATTTTAGGTCATTTCGCTAATAATAATGAAATAGTATTACTCATGTCAAATATTTAATTATTATCTAGGATGTTAAAATAAGGTGTATAATAAATGCTGCAATATGAGTATGTTCATGGTTTGGTTGATGAATTAAAAAAATGAAGACTTCACTATATCTTAATTTTTTGATTACTTTATCTTTCTTTTTATTGAAATTGAAAATATTGTTATATACTTTGAACCCTCTATAATATGAAACATAAATTGATAGCAATAGAACTTTGTGCAAATTTAAAATATTTAACTTTTATTATTTTTATATTACTTTTATCAAAAATCCTTGACAGGTTTTTTTAGTAATATTCAATGTTCTGTAGAATAAAATCAATTTCCGATAGGTTTGGTCTAAACACGACATAAAAACATTAAACAATAAACACCATCAACAACACGATATAGATCAATGTTTATTGCGCTCAATGAATTTTCCTTCTACGTTAAACGGTCTTGACCAGTCAACTTCAAATACGTCAGTCTGGTAAACTACTAACTTATCAATTATTTAGATATCACTAACATACGTGGGAACACCTGCCCTATTTATGTAACAACATTTTAATTAGTCTACCTTCATTTTGAAAAAAAATACAGTATTGAGCACGCCTCCCTTAGCCGCAGGTCCCAGAGTGAGTTGTACGTACCCTTCCTACGTCACTTAGCCAGTATTAAATGATACAAAAGGGTATTTATTTATTTATAAAGTAATCTACCCACAACAATTCACCGAAATCTTAATCACATAATGACATAACATATGTACTGTTTATTAGCTTCACGCTTCCTGCGTTTGTTTTTGCTTGTACTATTGTTCTGCCTATACCTTACGATTAGCAGATACAACCACTACATGTCTGTTTAACAACATTGCAGCCCTATGTTGTGAACTAAAAGTACAGTTATGTACATGACTATACACAATTGTTTGTTGTACATAAAATAATAATAGTCTTTTATCCGACGTTTAACCAGACTATACTTATTTAGAAAAATGTTTAGGTGGGTGTTACAGATGTTAGGAGATAACTGCATGCACTGCAGAGATTCCTAAACCGAGATTCATCTTTTTCAATATTTAACTACTATTTATTTATATTAACTATTTGTTCTATCTCCACTCCTCTCTATCTTCGGCTATTTTTAACCTCTTAATGCTTCTCGATTCCTACTTTCTCCATCATTTATTATATTTTACTTATTTTAGGTTTCCCTCGTCTTCTCCTTTACTGTTTTTCTTTGCAGTATTGTTTTAAAGAAGTTGTTGTGCCGTATCAAATGGCCAACCATTTATCTCCACCTATTTTCCTTTAAAATGTCATTATTCATTTTCAAGAACTGTCAGAGAGACAGTCGTTGAACTTCTCCATTTACAATAAGATCGTACATAAATTGTTTCCAATACACGACTATATACAATTGATTTACATATGCAAAGATGCATGTTTTTTTAATAAAACATTCAGGCGCGATTATCGAGCCAGGGTGATTCACGATCTTTTCTACGTGTCCACGGCAAGCCCGTGAGAACTGTCAAAATCACAATTGTAAATGTAGAGCTGTGCCTAGAAATGCAACAACGCGCATGCGCGGTGGACATTATTGAGTGCGCCGCCCATGCGCCTTGATGCATTAGTTAGCACACTTCATGCTTCACCATTATGGCAGGTTTTTGACAGTTCGCATGGACTTGCCGTGGACGCAGAAAAAAGATCATGAATAAGGACCCTGGTCATTGCTCCCTTACAAATACACCAATTTGATTTAGACGGATAACATATGCCAAGATGTTCCAATAATGAGACAGGTATGAAATAAAGATATCATTTTAGTAACCAAAATCTAATGATTTAGCCTCCTCGGTAGCAGTGATACACAGCAGTAGTATCCGGAATTAAATCTACTGATACAGTCTACGATACTCTGACCTTAAATGTCACGACCTATCTTAATAGGTGCGAATTTTCCCCATATTATTATTCCATTGTTTTAAGGAACAATTTGTTTTATATTGTGTTTGTATAGTACCTTCATGACATGTGTTATGATTCGTGACAAGGTCAGTTATTATGTGTAAAGCTAGCAATCTTTCTTGTGTGCTACTTTTATTAATAGTCCTTATTTCTTTACCAGTACTTTGGTCAATATTTAAGCACATATAGTTTTTACCTTTGTTGTATTATGCTTCTACTATGTAGTACACACTATAATAAGGTTGATTTTAGTTAATCTTATGTTCCAATTTTAATAATGTAATTTGCATCAGTCCTTTAATTTAAGGTTATACACCACACCTACAGGTATATTAGTGGCAGCACCTTACCCCCATATCAAGTTTTTAAACATTCAAACATTGTAAAATTGGCAATTTGAAAACAGCAGCCGTGAGTTTTTATTGTCATGTTCTTTTCTCCAGCTTTATCTATTATTAGCAAACTTGGCATTACATGTACATGGAAAAATTCCAACGTATTACAAGTGTTGTTTTGCATCCTAAGTGAATAAAGAATTTTTTTTTTTTCAATTTTACTAATTTGAAAATCTATACAGAGTGTAACAGAAAGGTGTGGTAAAATTTCAGCAGCGGATAATGTATATTATAAGTATTGCACCTACAACGGTGCCATAGCTGATTGCATTATTATTACATAGTTTATTATAGCATATTCTTTTTGTCAAAATTTAGTAGTGAAAGGCGTATGGCATAAGAATTATACTTCCCCTGGTCCAATATCGATTGTATTATTATGGCATAGAACTTTTTAAGTCATACTTTTTTAATTAATAAATTTTCACTCATATAAATGAATGAAAAAAATAATATGTTTTTTTTACCATACGATTTTGATAAAATTAGGTATGTGCACTCAGTATCATGTGCCCTTGAATAATAACCACACCTTTCTGTTACACATTGTATAAAAATATGAGCTTGTTCATTCTTCGTTTTTTCGGTTTATTTTATTTTTTACGCTGCAAGATTTTTTATTTTATTGTTCAAAGAGCGCTAAAGGCCTATGACTCACAAAGTGTCCAAAACAGTAGTGAAAGAGATACTTTGGTGAGTGAGCTAAACACCAATAGCTTAGATTTGGGAGCTATTCAGGTTCTCATATCCAATCCAGGTAGCGATGTTTGTTTTAGCATCTATAAGTTTGTGTTTAACTAACTAAAAGAGTGTTTGTTAAAAGTTTATATTTAGAGATAGTTTGTTTCTTTCGTAATTGGTACGATGGGACGAACATGGTCATATTATGACTAAAAGCCCCTAAATAAATAAAGATTAAAAACAAAGTTTTTTTTGAGAAATCATAACTATATTTACATATAAGCACTTTTTCAGAAGCGACAATGAATTATTTTACATTTACTGCATGAAGAGTATTGATAAAAGTTTAGGTATAAAAATGGTTGTCTGTAAAGTCGATAATTTTACGCGACACATCGCCATTCGCGTTGTTTAGCAACCAATCAATAACGTGACTTTTTTAGACACTTTTTTGTACGTGCACCCGGTAAGCGATTTATAAGTCCCTATCACGTCAATAAATAATATACAGAACACATTGAAGTATCACTCTGCAGCAAAAAAGTATGGTGTTTTGACTCTAGATGACATCTAAAATTGTGACAGGCTGTAGTACCTACTCAAGGATTTTATATGAAAAAAATAACCAAAATTATATTAAATTTTTAGGTATTGGCATTCGTTGCGGTGTGCGCAGTCGCCAACGCCGGTATCATTTACGATACACATGGAGTAGGCTCGTCGGGATACGTCGGCGCCTCAGGTGGTCACGGCGGATACTACCCAGCACAGGGTGGCTACAACCAGGGCGGTTATGATAATGGACATAATTACTATGTAAGTATACTTCTTAAAAATAAAATTTAGTTGTTGTGATGGGACATATATGATGCAGTCGGTACAGATTACCATCATAATAAAAGTAAGGGTCCCATAACTGATGTCAGTTACGGCGGCCAATTAAAGGCGGAGATATTAAAGACACAAGTACATTCTTTATTCCTTCACTCTTATTGCCCGATGAGATAGAGATTAGAGATCCAACATGATCGGAGAGAGATTAGACGCAGAACCGACGGACGGCTTAAAATGTTCTCCGAGGCACGGAGGGGCCTGATAGTTTTTGTAAATGGACCGACAGTGATAACGCGTACCATATCATGAATATCGCCATTGAGGGCGAATAAGAAAAAAATGGTATGATGATCTGGATGCTTTCGAAGTAGTGAGAAGAGAAAACTTCAGGCAGTATGATTTGGAAGTGCAAGTGCTTGTGAAGTAGGAATGACCTTTATACATTAGGGAACAGTAAGCATAATTACAGTTTCCGTCTGTTAAATAAGAAAAAAAAAACTAGTTGTCTATAAAATCGGTTTACAGACGATAATTTTACGTGATAACGTCATAAGAAAACATTGAATAAGCAAACATGCCTGTGACACCCTTTTTTTTTAAATTTCCAATTGTATTGCATGTCACTGCAATTGCCAAAACATTGATGACATTGGTAATATTGTAATAAGCAACCATGCCTGTGACAGCTTTAGTGGACCCGAGCGCATGCGCCCGACGGCCACAATACTTCAGCCAATCAGCAGGCGGAACGGACGTGGCTTGACGAACTGCTTAGCAACCAATCGTCAACAATCAGTAACGTGAGCGGTGACGTCACACTTTTTCTTAAGTGCAGCCAGTCATTGATTTATAAGATGTTATCACGTCAAAATGGCTGGATGATCTGGATGCTTTCGAAGTAGTGAGAAGAGAACACTTCAGGCAGGACGATTTGGAAGCTCGTGGGAATGACCTTTACCCGCTAGGAACAGTAAACACAATCAAACTCAAGTATCTTTATTTCGTAAAATCAGGTTAATGATTATTTGAAAACGTTAGTATAATACATACTAAAAAAATTATAAAATTATGTTTGAAAAAAAAAAACAAAATAAGGTAAGGCGGCAGTTCCAAGTGTCATCAGCCAAATCATCAAAGCTCATGAGAAGAAGCTGCCAAGAAACTCATGTAATCAGCACAGACAGGTTAATTAAGAAATAAAAAAATCAATTGCGACGTTGAACTTATTAGTTTTGTTGGACAATTACTTTGTCATTATGCTGCAGCTGTTGTAAGTCATTGTTATGAAATTGTATCAAAAGTTAAATCTGTTTGCTTAACGAGTAGCATCGATATGTAAAACAACATCGTTTCATATGACGTATGTTACCCAAACTTGAGAGGTATGATTTTCCAAAGCTACCGTTTACACTATGATCAAAAAGTTATGTAACAATACCCAAAAATAATATGATAATTATAACAAATTGCAGTTATTAAATATGTTAATATTCTAGATTTCTAATCCAAAAATAGATTTCTCAAACGTATTTGACCAACTAAGTTACATTATAAAGTTCTAAAAATATGTCAACATACTAGGTTTGTCTTTAAAAATTAAGAACACTATATTAGGGAAGCTCTCATAAAATTTTATGAGTATTTTTTATAGAGATGTATTATTTAACACCCCCATTTACAAATTTTAGTATCAGACATGCTAACTTTAAAAAAAGTCTTCAAAATTGCTAAAAAAACTTTGTCGTAAATACATATATTTGGCTCCACTAAAATATCCATGTTAATTATGGAGTTACCATTATTAATATGTTCGTCATTCTTTAAGTCTTTCATAATGTTCTTTATTGGATCATTTTACGCCCAGCTTACGACGTGCAGCTGACGCGCGCGGCTGATGCGACAATACTCAGAGTGCACGTGCAACCTACGTCGAGCTCGGAAACGGCGCCATACATTCCCATACTCTGACTATTGTCGCATCGGCCGCGTGCATCAGCCTCATGTCGTCAGCCGCGCGCGGCGACCATGTACAGAAATAAACCTTTAATGTTGTGTATAATAAGAAAGATCTACCAAAGCACGTCATTACCTACTTGTAATTAATAGTACAGTTTGAGATGTCTTTATAAATACTGTGTCTTTAATAAAATGACTGATATATTTCTAGATACTATATAGAGCATTCAAAGTCGTGACGTTATTCAAAACATATTAATTTGTTTGTGTTCTTTGACGTTTCACTCTTACTTACTAAATCATATGGTTGAAATTCCTTTGAACTTTTCAAAGTAAATACCGTAACGGTTAGGCACCATGACGTCCCATACTTGCGCTATGTTTGCATCACTGTGTCATTTGTATTGTGAATTCACGAGTAGGGGAATTCGGATATGAGTCGCCTCATTACTTGGAACAAGGAAATAGAAAATTGTTACTTACGAAATAATTGAAAGGCTATATCGTGGGTCAGTCTTGGGTCTATTACTAAACGCTGTTGCATTTTGTTCCACTGGGACGGCGACCATAACAAAACCACTAGAGCTGGCAGTACTTAGTCACTGTTTTTGTTTCTGGAGGAACCACCAACAATTGATCAAGTGTGAAGCAATTCAAATTGGATGTATTTATACTAAAATTATAAAGCTGAAGAGTTTGATTGTTTTTTTAAACGCCGCAATCTCAGGAACTACGGGTCCGAACTAAATAAGACTTTTTTTGTTGGGTAGCCCATTTATCATAGAAGGCTACTATCAATAGGAGCGGAGCAGCAATGAAAAATGTTGCAAAAACGGGGAAAATTGACGCATACGAAGTTGCGCGGGTCAGCTAGTCATATAATATGTATATATGAAAAAAAAAAATTGAGTGTACAACTCGCGATCAGAGGTATCCGTCCCTACGCCGTACGTCAACGGAAAGTAAAAACAAACCGCAAGTCACATTGACCTATATAAATATATTTTCTTTATTATTTATTAATATTAAAAGTGTCGATTTAGATATAAAAAACAAAGAGGAAACAAATTGATAATAATGTTATTAGGATTTGTATCTTCAAAGAACGACGACAGTAGGTACAATTAACTGATTTTGTTATTTCGGCATTTTGCTTATCTGTCCTTCTGCTGGAGAGGGCTTTTATGTTTGGAAGAACCACCAACAATTGTTTGAGTATGGATCAATTCATATGAATCTATATCAATTCATATGAAAATTTAATCCTTTCAATATTGAAAGGATTAAATGCGTGAAAGAACAAACTTTAACTCGCGATCAAAGACGATCCTACCCTACGCCTTTTACTCCTCTGGCATCGAGACCACGTCAGTGTTTGACCAATTTAGCCTTATGAAGGCTAAATTGGTCACCATTATACCCAGAATTTTAAAAATTACGGGTCTTAACCACGTAACTATTTAAAAGCTAAAACAAAGTTATTTAGTTTTAAATATTTACGCGATTAAGATTAATTAACTTATTAAATATAAGTAGGTCAACGTTACGACTTTAAGGCAATGGTCGCGCCATCTACTGCATCCCCTAGGAACTTGTATGACTCTGTGAGTCTCATCGACTCTAGACTGCCACATGGTCGCTAATATATCATTTATTTAAGGTGCAAAGGCGTAGGAATCAAGGATATTTATGTTGTTTTGATAATATTAAAACTACCTAATAATAATAATAATAATAAAAATCATTTATTCACTTAGGAAGCAAAATACTACACTTGTGAAAAGTCGATTCTACATTTACTGGTAATGCCTGTTCGCAAACAATAGGTAAAGCCCGAGAAAAGAACAGGCAATAAAAACTCGTGGCCACTCTTTTCAAATTGCCAATATATTCTAACAAACCTAACCTACTACTAATCTACCTATCCTATGCTTTATGACAAAATAATTATTACCTAATGTTTTTTTTCTTCAGATATGTAATAACCAAACAATAAAAATCCGTCTACAAGCTTTCGGTTATAGCAGTGATTGACACATTCCGAGCGCGTTGATGTCTTTTGTACTACAATTTAATTATATTTTTGCCTGTCATAGCAAATAGGAATATAAACACTATTGATAATGACGCAATTATTATAATAACCATTTGCTTATAAAATGACGGTTGAATATAATATTTAAGGATAATTTCTCATTTTAAGATCTTATTTTAATTACTTTTGTTAAATAAATTTAACAAAAGTAATTAAAATAAGATCTTAAAATAACGTTTTTTTTTTATTTTTCAGTCGCATCCAAAATATTCATATGACTACTCCGTATCAGACCCTCACACTGGTGACCACAAAATGCAATGGGAAACACGTGATGGGGATGTCGTTAAAGGTATGTTATTTTTTAATGATTTTTGTAAAAATCGTAATTTTAATCGTTGTTTCAGTTGAACTGATGAATCATGAAATAGATTCCTTGCCAAGAAGAAAATATCATCCTAAATCTAGTAGTCTGTACTAAATCTTTATAAGTTTGTGAAACAGCAATATAAAATCATAGAAGTATCTATATATTAATACTGAAGCAAAAAGGTTGTACCCCTTTTGACGAGAATCGCTTGGACGGAGGAGTATAAAATTTCGCACACTTATCTATACTAATATTCTAAAGAGGAAAGATTTGATTGTTTGTTTGTATTGAATAGGCTCCGAAACTACTGAACGAATTTGAAAAAATCTTTCATCGTTGTGAAGTTACACTAACCCCGGGTGACATAGGCTATTTTTTATCCCTATATTCCCACGGGAACGGGAACTACGCGGGTGAAACCACGAGGAGTCCGCTAGTAGTTTATATAGAGAAGGAGTGCGGAATGCGGAAGCTAATATATAAGTGAATTATGATCGAATTTGACCACGGGCGACGGGTATATTTTATAACTGCTAGGTTAGTTATAAAATATACCAATTCATTGGGACACCATAGGCACAATTTATATAATACAATACGAGTGTCAAACTGACAGAAAATACAATTTGTATAACACAATTTAAATCAGATTGTGATTGTTCACTAACTAATCTGTACAGATTTTTTATAGCTACGTACCAGGCTAAATGCCTTACTAAATTCAAATAATCTGGTAGCTTCATGTGCACGTTTAGTTCCAATAAGTTCCGCAAATGACAGTAGATTAATGTATGGTCTGGTAGTAAAAGTTCAAGTAGGTACCAATTATTACATTAATACTAATCTGATACTACATTATTCCTCAGGTGCTTATTCCCTCCTAGAACCCGATGGCACAACTCGTCTCGTCGAATACACTGCTGACAAACTACACGGTTTCAGAGCTACAGTCAAGCGCATTGGCCATGCCGTACACCCTCAACCACACTATGCGCATGCACAACCACAATACAACTCCTACGGCCAAACTGGTTACAGCTCTCACTACTAGATGGCGTTACTAATTACTTTTTACTCAGCCCAATAGATGGCGCTGTATTAAGTTTTGTGTCAAACCACATTTCGAAACCAGTGTCAGACTGTGATATTAACTTCGATATTATTTATAATTATTATCCTCTGCTAAATAATTACCGTCTATTTAATTATTGTAATAGCATGTAAGATTGTAACATAACGTACCTTTAGTTTTTGATACTACAACATGTAAAATAAAGGATAAATTAAAAAAAAGTATATTTTTTTTAATGGTAAGGAACTACTTAATACATGTAACTTTCTTGATGAAATTAATCATCGTTATAAAAGGAGTTCATGCATGAAACGTTGTTAAACAGTAGGTATTTGATAAATATTTTTAAGACGTTGACACGAAAGCGCGAGTATTGGGCATCACCGATTAATTTTATGCATAAACATGAATTGCTGCATTTATTTTTCTTCACACTATTACTTAATAGTTTATTGACTTTTTTGCACTTTACATGACATTTATTTTATTTTATATCAAAATAACACATTACTTTAATTACAAAAATGTCTCTAAACTCACAAAGCCCTCTTGTTTTGGTGATAGGCCCTACTTTCAATATTCACAAATTATTTATTTTATTTTATATCAAAATAACACATTACTTTAATTACAAAAATGTCTCTAAACTCACAAAGCCCTCTTGTTTTGGTGATAGGCCCTACTTTCATTATTCACAAATAAGTTAATTTAGTAAAATTTCGACATAATTATTTAACCTGTAAGTACTTGAGGAATGGTGGATGTAGTATAAGTACAAGCACGTAATCGTGTAGGTAATATTATAAGTAGCCACTTGATGCTTTAAAAAGATTTAAGAGATCTGTTTAATTATTTAGTTTTCTACCCTAAAACTTTGGGACTGGATACCTATAGACCTGATAAAAACCTTACGAAAGGTAAAAGATTATGCTTCATATCTTATCTATATTTAGTAGCAAACCCTACAAAAAAATGGATAATGCCCTCGGTTAGTTCCGCGTTGATGCCAGTTACTGCGATATACTTGAATTCTTTAAGTAGTCCCAGAGGGAAGTGACAAAATCGCAATCATTTTCTAAATGCGTTTCGCGCGAAGGACTTTTATCGACTACGGACTGATTATTTGTTTACAGATTATACTAGTATACTTCACGAGGCATGCCTGACGCGCTCGGTTACAAGATTTTCATGTCTGACGAATGTATAACTTTTGGGCATTGATTTGATGAGCAATATTTGGTACCTGATAAACGCTCATCTAATAACCTGTTGCTTCTCTGTCTGGTTCATAGCTCCTCTCTTGTACATTCTTCCTTCGTTGTATAATCTATTCTACTTTGGAGTGGACTCCCTCTCGAAATCAGAATGTCTACAACCGGGTAACAATTAAAATTTAAAATACGCCTTCTTTAAATATAGCGTATGATTATTATAAAGATATACTTATTTATATGTATAAATATTTATATCGTTATATGTATGAATCTATATATGTATACCTATGTATATAATATTAATAATATCTTGGGACAACTCACACAACGCCATCTGATTCCAAACTAAGCAGAGCTTGTACTATGGAAAGATACTTAAATATTTCTAAATACATACATATTAAAGATAAATAACACCCAGACACAGAATAAACTATCGTGATCATCACACAAAGTTTTATCCTGGGTGGGGATCGAACCCACGACCTCGGGCTTAGCAGTCAGGGTCACTAACCACTAGACCAACAGGTCAGTCATATGATGCTATTTATGTGATTATATTTTTATTCGCTTTCATTCCTACTATTATTTTTGTATTCATTCTTCTTCCTGAATCACCCGAAGGTTAACTGGTAGAAAATGCCTGTGGAATTAAGCCAGCCCTTCCAACACATTCTGTCTGTTTTGTGTCTAGTTTAGTTAAATAAACTTATTACTTAATGAGTAATTCAATAAATGATCAGTTTAGTAACAAATATTCACCAGTTGATTAAAGTATGTTTAATGGATGAGGTATCGGCACATTAGGTAACACATGCAAAAACACAAATATTGAAAAATTTACTATTAACGTGCAAATTTGTACTAGGTAACTTTTTGTAATATTTATTTCTATGATAGGTAACTTTTGTCAAAAACATAATTAAACCTGACCAACCACTGATAGTTCACTTTCTTCCAACTATTGTTTGTGCCACAATTATAGATGCATAAGATAAATACTAGTTGTTTTAATTCGTATTCACTTTCATTGTTGATTTAGAATCTTGTTATTCTTCATAACAGATTGTTCTATTGTAACGTTCGCTATCCGCTGTATAATCTTTAAGTTATTCCGTGTACCTACTTACCGGAAAGCAGTTTTAAGTTCAGTTTCAAGGAAATACTTAGTTAGTACATGACTTTATATTTTTCATATCTAACTCATGGGCGTAACATAACTTTTTTTTTTGCTGATACCTACTGACTTTGAAACTCTTTATGAAAAATAATTTAGAGGCTAACAGATAAGTATACAGAATGATTTGTAAAAAACGAATAACCTCCCACTTGGGGCGACTGTACATTATACCAAATAAATTAGTAATATCAGTATTGAAAAAAAACATTATAATCCGAAATCACTACCACCTAATTTTGTCAGGCAATCATCTACCATGCGTCAGTAAAACCCTGAGTAAGAGGTCTTAAACTTCACAATAAACCACATTTTTACTCCGGTAAAATATTCTGTCTGTGATTATGGTCAAAAATTTCCAAAACTCTGGTAGGTGGTGAAGGGTAAAAATCACACTAATATTATAAAAGCAATATGTTTGTATGTAATATTATTTATTATATCATATCTTTAAAACCACTACACGGATATCTACAATTATGGCGTCGTTAGATTCGTATTGACCACCCTAGTGTTCTTTGATAAATGATGTTTAAAAAAACCAAAAATGGTGGGTGTCAAATTGAAGAGCTCATTGTAAGCGTTTCAAAAAGGTTTAACATAATACCTATAATACTATAAAAGTTAGTTTGCAACCATACTTTTCTCACATTTCAATAGGTACCTACTAGCTGTGATAAAACTTAGTTGTTACATGTTACAACCATTAAAAGGTATTAAATAAAAAAAAGTAATTAAACGATCATACCTCTTTGGCTATAATATGTATGTATTTAGAAATATATAAGTATATTTATCAGTTGTCTGGTTTCCATAGTACAAGCTCTGCTTAGTTTGGAATCAGATAGCGTTGTGTGAGTGGTCCCAAGATATTATTATTATTATTATCATAAAATCCGCCTGCACTAAAAAGAACGACACAAGATTGCCTACAATTGGATTCGAAGGCACTTTACTAAGTTCATGAATGCCTCCAACTGTTTTTTTTTACGTAATTAAATTCTAAAATCATGTCCTCGTTAAGGCATCGGATTTTAGCGGGATCGGGCCCTACTAAGAATACACATGAACTCACTCATAAGGCAAGCAATTTCGAGTCGTTACAGGGTTTAACAAAATTGTTAGTTATTTAAAAGAAAATGTCAACGAATTACTCGTAATATATGCAGTATAAATAAAACACCACAGTATTTGGAAAATTTATGAAATTATTATTAAAAATGAACAACATATTTAGTCCGGTCAATTTAGACAATTGAAATAAAGAAAGTTCCGACAGAGCCAAATCTTCGTAGAGACCTTAGGTTTACCACAAGGAATTAAGTGTCAAAAGTCCCCATCAGACCCATGTGTGCTAAGGGAGTTATTCGGGGCCCAAGGTCAAAATTTTAGGTTTTTTGGATTTTTCTCGAAAACGGTAAGTTTTATCGAAAAAGTACTTACGAGCAAAGTTGTAGATCTTATACATTGTTAATTGGTTCACATATACTACCAGATTTTGGTGCAGAAATATTTGATTAAGTACGCATGCACAACTTACATTTCATAAATTTTAAGGAAATATTTAATGATGCAAATTATTTATCAATTAGTTACAATGTCAAGATATATAATTTAATAATAAGTGTTAATGTCAAATAATATAATTAGAAATAATGTAGTTATTCAGATATAATGTCAATATTCAGTTACCAATTGAAATTAAGATGATTACGGTCTAATAAGTAATACCCAAAATTCTCTATAAAAATGGCCTTATAATTTTTTCTCTAAGACCCACTATTTCCCAGATATTGCGCTTGTAAGAATCACGTTCTACATAATATGCACACATTTCCACACCACCTGTGAGGTAGTGTACTCGGCGCGTTTTTTTTAACGTGGTATCCACGGTAGGCCTATTCCACGAACCTTTATGACGTTATTTTCAGGAACAATAATTATTTAATAGTGTGAAGATTATTGTTATGGGTTACTGAGTTTAACTGTGATCCTAACTTTTTTTTATTACTTTATTCTTACTCATACTCTTCATATTCAACTTCAACAATAGTGTTTTCTTCAATTTCTTCTTCTTCTCCTTTCTGTTGATGAATGCTAAGAAATTGTTCAAATGAAGATGAATCAGTTGTCTCTTCATCAAAATCATATGAATCTTCCTCTCTTGTATTTTATTGAATATTTGAGCAATAGACACTTTGGCAATTGGTACACGCTGGAGAACACTGCAACCCTACTTTTTTACAGCCACATTTGGCACTACAACCTTTCTTGCAATTATAAATTATAAGGCCATTTTTATAGAGAATTTTAAGATCTACAACTTTGCTCGTAAGTACTTTTTCGATAAAACTTACCGTTTTCGAGAAAAATCCAAAAAACCTAAAATTTTGACCTTGGGCCCCGAACTCCCTTAGCACACATGGGACTGATGGGGACTTTTGACACTTTATTCCTTGTGGTAAACCTAAGGTCTCTACGAAGATTTGGCTCTGTCGGAATTTTCTTTATTTGATCACTAATTTTATGTCTAAATTGACCGGACTAATTACTGAGGACGTGATCTGTGATATCAAAAACATGAATGTTTTGATCTCGAAATATAGATGTCACTACTGACATTTGAACCAATAAAACCGCTAATGATTTCTGGCTCCATTTAAATTTAAAGTTTTAAGCTTTAAACCTACTTTTGTAATTTACGAAATCACAAATCGTCGTATATTCAACTTTTTCAAATTAAATTAATCAATATCTAAAAAAAAAAAAATATTCAACCAACTTGCTTCATTAGATGCTTAGTATTAAATGAAATGTAATTACCGAACTCATCGAAACATATCAAATGTGCCAAATAAATAATTCTAATAAAATCGTTAAAAAATATTTTAAAGATATTCCCAATTAAAAAAAACTTATTGACTAAAAAAAATAATGCGATAAAAAATGCTTCGGATTATATTGGTTACAACACAAAAAATTAAATACCTAAAATCAGACACATTTTTGGTGTACCCTAAAATAGATTGTTCTACTTACCTTACCGAGAACCATGTAGTAAAAGTACTTACTTTCATTCACAAATCGAAGTCAAGGTTTATAAGACTCGATATTAAACGTTGTAATATCGTTACAAAATTTACAGCCTATAACAATACTAAAATTACCATTGCTAATTATAAAAAAAATGCAACACAGTGGATTGTCGTGCTATAATATCTGAAAGTGCACACTTTCCTTAATTTGCATGTTCACTTAAAGAGACTATCATTGCTTTTTATTGTTTTATATGTGTTGCGTTTGTAAGTAAAGTTGGATGTGACGGTTGTGTCACGCATATCAGTTCTGCGTTTTGTTAGCCCACAGACCCAGATGGAATCTTAACCTTTAACCACCAACGTACGGTCTCAAAGACCGCAGAAGTTTTTGAAACTGCTGGATATTACTGTTCCCGTTCATCCCATACCTGAGCGTTTTAGTACCTTCACCGTTCCGTAGGTGAGAGTAGTTTTATCAGCAGAAGCAATCCTGATTAGTAATTTCGATCATAATTCCACCGCGGTCTGTGTGACCGCACGTCGTAGACTACCTACCTTACATTTTTTACTACGATTTTTATTGTTTTCTGTTTTAAGATACTGATTTTACGTAAATGTGCTAAATTTGCTGAAGTTATAACAACTTTCGTTACCATAGTACAAGCTCTGCTTAGTTTGGGATCAGATTTTTTTTTTAAAGACGACTCGCGCTATAGGCTACACGCCCTGTGTCGCAGGGGACCTTACAAACATACAAGTCACGGACACAAAGCACACCCAGACTTGGATGAACAAGTTCATCTGTGAATATAAACAGTGGATAAACGGCAAAACAATGGATGAAAATCTGATGAGAAGTAATTGTGAGAATCATGGTTTTGTATGGAAAGAAGTGCTATTTTTGTTTTATTCTGAGTCCCAAATTCTTAAGCTAAAGATCTCTAGCGTCCAGAAGATATGAAATATTTTCTTGTTGCTACTATTCACCATAAATGATACAGACAGAATGACAGAGGTTTTTATTTTATTTTTTTTAATTACTGAAAATTAATTCCGCTTGAGTGTAAATTATAAAAACAAAAAACAAGACTGCTTCAAATCATAAACTAAAAAATAGCATAAGTCACTCCTAGAATTGAAACAAATCCAACGACAAGTCACATGATGAAATTCGTGGAAGTGGAATATTGAGTACGAAGTTAGTTAGTTGCAGGTATCTCCTACGGATATACATAACAAAGGTTCAAAATACATTGCACTCTTTCTAGCGCAGACGGGTAAAATTGTAAAGAAAGTAAAAAACGGGTAAAGAAAGTCGTCATTACAAACATTCTTCTACCTTTTAGGTACTTTCAGTTACGTTCATTAAAATAATACACGGAATAAAAATAAACAACTTTTTGTAACTTTTTTCGATCATTCTGCAAGCACTACCGGAAAATGATTTTGTTTTTAATTGTGTGTGTTGTAATTATATTTCCGGACTAAATTATGTACCTACAACAGACCTGATTAATTATATGTGATTTATCGTCAACATTAACTAATTACTAAACGTTCTACTGACACTCGTGGCTTCCTAAGGTTGTAAATACTACCCTCATAACTCATGATCAACAATGGCAGACTTCCTACTGACCAGCTCACTCGTCTCGTCTCATCAATGGGAAATTGGAAGAGCATGTATGCTCGTGGGTGAAAATCTCATTGTAAAAGCATGACTAATGAAAAATATGCTTCAAGTCTGAACTTACATATCGCGACTAAAATGGATATACATTTAAATCTATACCTACTAATATTATAAAGCTGAAGAGTCAGTTTGTTTGAACGCGTTAATCTCAGGAACTTCTGATAAAAAAATCATAGCATTATTAGTTAAATGTAAAGGGGAAAAAATTGTAATTCTGCAATTTACTTCGGGTAATGTGTTTATTAAAAATTACTCATTTTTTCGAAGAGCATTGTTATTTTTTTAAATTATTTTGTAGTTATTTTTATTTGTTTCTTATATACTCGTTTGATGAATATATAAGATGGACGATTATATTTTAATGTACCTACAGCAAAAATCTGCAAGCATTCCTGATGGCCATTTTAGGCCACCATAGTATTTTGATGGAAGTTTACATCAAACTCATCACTTGCCGCACTTAAGTTAAATTTTGATTCCCATCCAGACTTTTTCCCTAGAAGTGAATATAATCTTGAAGATTTTCATCTAAGGTTTATAATCATCATCATGTAGAAGCTAAGAAACTATCCTACTAATATTATAAATACAAATGTTTGCGTGAATGTTTGTTACTCATTCACGCCAGAACGGCAGAGTGGGTCTGAATGAAGTTTGTTACATTTTTTTTAAATAAAGATGCAACGTGGGAATATTGGTCCCACATTACTAGCAATCATGTTAACCTCTCCAACTGAGCTAAATAAATTGCTTGTGGTAGGAGTAGGTTCACGCCGGTCGGTAGTATAATGGGTAGGATTTGAAACCGCACCCTCGCGATTGCAAGTCTGGTGCCTTAACCATTAACCATGCTATTGCCGCTTCATTCAATCATATATACAGATTAAAGTTAGGAATAGCGCATGAGCTATCCGTGGAAAAAAAATACACTAACAAATTCGCGGGCTGTTTATGCAACTGGTACCTTTATACTTTGCAGAAAAAAATATTTACGATGAAATTGACTACATGTATAGTATCGCAATCTACTTCATGTGCAAAACGTAGGTATTAAAATTAACTAAAACACACACTCATACAATTTACAGTAACCCACACGAGAAACGCAGTGCTATTAACTTGTCAACAAATCAACAATATAGTTCTAAAAATAAATAGATGTGATGATATAATTATAATCGTGTATTTACAAATACGAATCTTGTTAGTAGGTGTAGACAATTAAAATACTTTTTATCGATGTACCGTCAAAAATTGAAGCGGCGCGTACTACTCGCAATCGTGAGGTCACGTATCGAATTCTCTCCATTAAACTAACGATGTGAACTCACTTCTCAGCTTAGCTGCAGGGATTCACAGAATCCGATCGGAATCAGACCCATGATCCCACTAAATCTAAACAAAAAATGTGTCACATTGATAGTTTATTTAATGTTATTCCCCACAGCTCCGATTTTTAGGGTTCCGTAGTAAAAATGGTAAAAACGGAACCCTTATAGTTTCGTCATATCCGTCTGTCTGTCTGTATGTCCGTCTGTGTGTTACAGGAATTTTATTCAAAGACTACTCAATAAATATTGATGAAATTTGGTGAATACATGTAACAACATACATCAATGTGTGTGTTTCATAAGGTGTCTTGTAGTAGCCGCTCCATAGTTTATTAGCTAAAATAAAAATAAATGTTTTTGAGGGGGCAATCCATACATGTAACAACATACATCAATTTGTGTGTTTCATAAGGTGTCTTGTAGTAGCCGCTACATAGTTTGATAGCTAAATAATAAAAATAAATATTTTTGAGGGGGCAATCCATACATGTAACAACATACATCAATGTGTGTGTTTCATAAATATTTACAATACCTTGGGTGATTTTTAAATACTTGAAACTAAAATTATTTTGGACATGATCTTCATTGCTGAAAAACTTGCATTTCTCAACAAAAGGTCTGGTTTTTTTAGCCTATGTACTATTTTGATGTCTAAACTGGACTTACATAAAGTTTTTATCAAGTAGTTTTTACGTGATAGCGCAACAAACATTTGTATCAAACATCCTCATAAACTTTCAAATTTTTAAGATTAATAGGATAGGATATGGTGTAAGAATTTATTCTAATTTAAAAATACTAAAACTTTTCGCAGTTTTTATTTTCCGTAGTAGTTTATTAATTAATTGCACCCCCTCAAGTGTAATGTTTTTCTTGTTGTAGTTTACAAGTCAGAATAGTTTTACGCAACGTTCTTATCAGTTCCGATTGTACATATTATATTTAAAACAATTTGAACACAACTTGAAGTGATTTTGGGTAAGGTACCTCATATTTTAATTCGGTAGTCTGTATATTATCAAAGCAAGAGGACATGGCTAAGGCATCGGTCTCGCAATCGTGAGGTCGCGGGTTCGAGTCCTGGCCATTATTCTACCGACGTGAACCTACTCCTAACACAAGCCATAGAGGTTAGCTGGAGGGGTTAACAGGATTGCTAGTAATGTGGGACCAAAATCCCACATTGCTAGTTATCTTTAAAAAAAAAAAAAGTGTGTTTAGAGTAAATTAAAAATGTAAACTTTTACACACATATTCTACCTTAACAATATAGGCATCACATGTATAAAAACCTAGTTATCAATAAATTACACAATTCTTAGAAGACGAGTACGTATGTTTAAATAGCATCATTTCAAACGGAGTGCATCGGCCGTAGTCACATTATAACATTTACGTCGTAGTATATAATATTAGTTAAGTATAACTTTACGAGCTTCTATGTAATGATATACACAGGAAAATGCTCAAAATTAGTTTCTCGAAACATTTTTTTGTGCTCGATACTCGTTATGAATTATTACGATGTTTACACAATGTTGTATAACCTATCATTAATCAGATCATTCCCGGTAGCTATTCTGTAATTAAAAAGTAATGCATCCTAGTCAACTAATTGTTAAATGAGTTTGTATGAGTGTGTATGGATGTAGAACGTTGTTGGCTCTCCGGGGGTGTTTCTGTGTGTGTTTATAAATAGGTAAGTGGTGGTGAAGGCGGCTCGTCTTTCAGCCTCAACCTTGAAATGGATAGGCTCGCAATTTTTCTTTTTTAATTTTTTTATTGTTGTTATAAATTTGTGACGTGACTTTCCAGTGATGGTACGAAAAACAATGGATAAATCAGTTATAATATTGGTATGTAATAATTGTATTATTTAGTGAAACGTTTGATAATTAGGTACAACATAGTGACATTTAATATTTGAAACATATGATCTGCAGCGAATTGATTCGGACTGATGACGATTGTGTAAAAGCCAATAATAGTTTTAATTATTTTATAGTTTAATATTTTAATGAATAAAAACATGCATAAAAAACTGTTTGAATATTTCAAATATAAGAACTCTTATCATTTTATTTTATTACAATCTTTCTAGTGCAGTAACTATCTTTGAAATAAAACTTACTGTTCTAAAGTGGCATTTTATATTTGATTAATTTATATAACTATAATTTCAATGTAACATTCCAGATCCTCTTGTCAAATTTGTTGGCAACCAATTGTCAAGAAGGGGAATCAGTTGAAGACGGAATCGGAGAAACGTCGGATACTGTGAGTAATCATGACTGTATTAAATTGGTTATATTATATCCCTCTTTGCCTAATCCTACTGATATATATATATATAGAATAGATTTCATATTGATTTTATTGTTATAAAAGTGACTGGCCTGTTGAGCGTGGTTAGGGACCCTGACTGCTAAGCCGGAGGTCTTGCGTTCGATCCCCTCCCAGGATAAAACTTTGTATGATGAGCACTTTTTCCGTTTTGTGTCTGGGTGTCATTTATCTATGATATGTAGGTATATGTTTAGAAATATTTATGTATGTTAATCTGTTGTCTGGTTGCCATGGTACAAGCTCTGCTTAGTAGTTCAGATGGAGTAGTGTGATTTGTTCCAAGATATTATTTATTATTATACATGGAATTTTTTATGAAACATAATTTATGAGTATTTGTCTAACAAACATCAAAATAGCAAAATTTTACATGTATGTGATTAGTAGAAAAAGCAGATTTTGGTAAATAATTAGGAGGTTTGGTTGTATTTTGTCACAGTTGAAATCAAATTGAAGAAAGATCGAAAGTAATAAAAAAACCTAAAACAACACATTTGGTACTTATTTAACACATATGGGTTTGGAGAAGAACTGAATTCGTGGGTACATTTTTTTTTTAAAGATGTAAGCAACAACAAAATGTTGGATTTTGGTGCCACATTACTAGCAATCCTGTTAACCCCTCCAGCTAAGCTCAATGGCTTTTGTTAAGAGTGGGTTCACGTCGGTAGTAAATTGGTAGGATTCGAACCCGCGAATCACTATTGCGACCGCCGGTTATATATGTCTACCTATTGCAATTTTACTTTTGAATTATTTCTTCATTTTCTGTTGGACGTGACAGACAAACAATATTTTTTCCTTGTCAAGAAATTAATGTTATTGACACATAATGTTGTAAATATTGTGTGTGTTTTAGTGGTTAATTGTACAAATAATTGCTTTCATTTTATAAATAGGTATTATACCTATAAATCAAGTGACGTGCGTTAGTCCCGCAAAAACTCGAACAGCTCGACCGGTTTATAATTTATATTGTTTTGTTCGCTTCAGTACTGTATGCTTGAAAAATAACAGGAAGAACCGAAACTAACAGTCGAAAAATCATAATTGATCATTTTGTATGACACAATTATAAGAGCTTTGAGATTACATTCAATTTTCGGTGGAACGAATATCACGTGGGTCTTAAGTGAAATACATAAATGTAGCCTATGTACCTATTATAGCAACGGTACGACATAAAACTTCACATGACGTGGTCACGCGATTTCACTTGATACGAGTAGACATTACATGCGCACACGCAGTCCGCATCAATTGCCGTGAAAATGATTCGATATTACGATTAATGACTGAACTATTAAATTTCAATATATGCATGTTTTAATTATACAAGGTACCTCGATGGAATTATCCTGTTGATATTATTATAACGTAAAAGTTAGGATGTTTATTGCTTAATCACAAAAATAGCTAAATGTATTTGGTTAATAATCCCCCGCGATACTGGGCTACCCCACTGCGGGAAACTACTAGTTTACAGGCCGGATTAACATGTTGGATATTTTTATTGACATAAAATATAAACCCATTTATGTCAAGTCGAGGACCAAAATTTGCTTATTATTTTTTTTACCATGTAATATATTGGTTTTATCCTTTATTGATTCAGTAATTGTATTCCTATATGGCTTCTTCGGGACATGAGAGAATATTATGTAGGTAAATGTTTACAGTTCCAAAAGTATTGTTTTTCTTTTTTAAGGATTGGGTCCTACATCACATTAGTCCAGCTATGCTAAATTGCTTGTGTTAGAAGTGGGTTCACGTCGGTAGTATTTGAACCCGCGATCTCACGATTGTTCTTTAACCGGCTTCCATATCAACCCATATGGTGTTTCACTGCTGGGTAATAACGCAGTAAGGCCTTGAGGTACGCAGAGGACGCTGCTGCTCGTCCTCCGGTGTGAAATCCCTTAGTCACCTTGAGGATACCTACGGGAAGGGAGGGGGTAGTACTATTCCTTAGCTGGTACCACACGGCACCGGCTTGTAACCGGCTTAAACAATGTGGTTTCCTTTTTGATCTGCATGTGAAAAAATCACGATAGTTTTGACGCTTTTGAAAGAGTTTTTGTCAATCAATAGCAGCATATTTTTTCGCGTTGGATTCAAAATAAATAGAATCCTCGTCTAAACGTGGTTCTTGATTATAAGACACCAACTCTATAGACTAAAGTAAGTTACAGAAACTTCCTTTAATCGGTGATTTATTTGTTCAAATTTGAATTAAGTTCATTTTTAAAAATGATGCTGCCTTCAAAAATGGTGTTTCTCTGTTTGATGTTCTGTATGTATGTTCACGATTTTCTCAAGAGCCAGTGATTTGATTTAGATGAAGTTTTCGCTTTTGAGCTGCATATTTTACTTGAAAGGTTTTAGTGTATAAACCGTTGTCCTAGCTTATAAAATACCAAAGATATAGGCTGAAACATAGAAGTGAGTCATCAAAATTTGCATTCGGTGATGTGTTTGATATTTTTTTCCTTGATATCCATTTAAATGGGTTTTAGTCGCTGAAATGGAATTGGATACGGAAGGCGGAGGACCGGATATTGGCGTAAGTTAGGAGCCCAATGTCCAGCAGTGGACCGACACAGGCTGATTGATTGATACATTTGAAGGCGGTTCATATTTCTTAAAAAAGTTATACTCTAAAAGATTTATTGAGTTTGTTATATAGGAAGGAAGGCATTGCATTGCATTGCAACTACCAATCTTTTGATAGGCAAATAAATTTGATTATTTTGATACCTATGAAATAGTACCGTTAGGAAGATGAAGTTACAAACTTTCATAATTTTAAACTGTTATCAAATCTATAAGGAAATACTATTCATAATAATTGTTATACAGACTGCACTTTCTATTAAACGTGTTACAATAAACAATATTAGATTCTGATCTTTTAATATCACTTCCAACATTTCACTTTTAAATTTAATGATCTTACGTTCTTTACAGAGTATGACTCTATTAGTACAGTAAAGCTAACTATTTTATTTATTTACATTAATTAATAATCGAATAACAATTTTATGACAACCTCATAATGTGATTTATCGAAATAATAACTATTATAAATACGTGATTGTTTGTAGTTGTGGTAGTAGTTTGTAGTATCTATAAAATGTCACAATAATATGTAGGTATAAAAATCGACTTGGCGATAAAAAAATGTAAAAAAAAAATAGTTAAGTATTTAAAACACTGAATTAAGAAGATTTTTTAAGACGGTTATTCAACTACACCTAGGGGCCAATTCACGTATTTAAAGCAGTGCAGTTGCAGTTCAGTTTCAGTTAAGTTTCAGGCTTTCCATACATATAATAGAAGCTAAAAACCACTTTTTTCGGCAAACATCAATGTGTGGCACATTATTCGACAGATCTCTTGAAAAAAATTCAGAGTTTTTTAAGAAACTTTTTTGGTTTCGGGAATATTTTCGGAAATAATCGCTCTGAAAGTATTTATCTCTTAAACCGTATAACCAAAAAATATACAAAGATAAAGCTTATTAAACACTTTCCACTATTACATTATTTTTAGTCTTTGAGTTAATGCCGAAAAACTGCACTTCTCAACCAAAAAGGCCTATTGCCCGCACAAACTCTCTTCTGCTGGTGTACTTTTTAAATCGTAGTTTTCCATATGTAGTGCATTTATTTGTAATAATGGCTGTGAATCCCTACATGATTCTAACAATTGCAATCGATTTTAAATTTACGATTTGAAAGGTAATATAATAAAAACATTTTGTTTGATACAAAACTGCATAACAGCTTGAAAATATAGGTAGTAGATCAAATGGTCCAACAAGGTGTCACATATCACTAATACAAAAATATCTGCAATAATATTTTACAACTAGACAACTCTTAACGCGAGTGTCTAGACGCATTTATGTAAGCATTCAATCGCCGCCACCTGCACTAATTGGAGTCAAACTATATCAATGAAATTCTATTTCTTGGTCTCTAGAGTTTTTTGTACGACAAATGGACTTGCCAACCATACGCGCTTATCACTGACGAGGCTTGCAACATGTCAATACATACAAGTACCTATCGAAAGTAGTCGCTGAATGTCGAAACGAATGCGGCCGACGTTGTCTCGTTCACCCACTTTTCTCAAAGTAACACAACTAGTCTGATCTGTAACACTGCTCCACTTGATCGCGTTTAATTTTTCAAACTATATTATGCAAATTGTAATTGTAGGAGCGATGGACACGAACAGCGGGTAATTAGTATGTCGACGACAGATTTTTTATATAGTAAAAGTTTATTGCTTTCGATTCTAATGTGATTCATCGCTTCAGCAATAGAGGATATTGTTGACGCTCAAAAGAGTAAACATTAATTAAACATTCAGCAACAATTACATGAACTAAACATGTCATTTTCCGTGTTACATGTAATAGACATAACTTACTTGTAATGAATGAAAAGAAACATTAAAAGTGAAATTTATTGAGGGAATCGGAGCGGAAATCAATGAAAGTGAACGATCAGTCATTGACATTGAATAACGGCGCTCGATGCGCTTGCGCACGTGCCTGACTCATCTTGAACTTGACGAGAAGATGGCCGCCAACAGATGACATTTATCTCAGCAATGTATACAAATAACCTGATTCTTCAATAAGGGTATTGAACTTGAAGAGTTTTCGTACTCGTGCGGAGACTCTTCAAGTTCGGAGAGTTATTTTCGATTTTCAGTCTGTTCCTGACCAATTTACTAGTCGTTTCTTTTAACGTAATAAACACTTAATTTACACATGATTTAATGATTATAACTATTAGTCAACTACTAAAGATATTTATACATCTAATTGTTTAAAAAAAATCGTACAATAAATCGATTGTTTCTATTTCATTTTGCAGCCAAGTAAAATTCAGCTAGCTTACAATGTTGCAATCGATCGAGAGTGATAAATGCAACACGCGTTATGCCTAGCGATTTGACGGACAGACCGACATTAATACACTCACTCTACCTGATTGTAATTACTTGCATACCTACTGTATGGAAACGATTAAAACGCTCATTAGACATTCAGAATATTAAAATCAAATTGCTGAACATGCAATGAATTGTGACGAGTAAAATACCGAATTACAACACGCAAGCTATCGCTTCACACATTCCCTGACATTTTTTTTAACGTAATTGTTAATGTAGCAAAAACTATAGGCACATTTATAATTGGATCTTTCCTTTTTCTCAGGAGAAGTCAAGCTACTCGTTCAGCTATGGAGTAACAGATGGGCGGACAGGAGATATTAAAACTGTTTGGGAATCTAGAGACGGTGACACTGTTAAAGGTATTTAAAAACGATTATAATAGAACGTTTCGAAACTGAATGGCTTTGTATGATAGAGAAAAAAAACATATAAAAAAACATGTTCTGTATTAATATTTACTAAGTAATATGCTCTTATATTGCAGGTCACTACAGCGTGGTTGATGCAGATGGCTCCACTAGAACCGTAGAATATGCAGCAGGGCCTAAAACAGGCTTTCAAGCTGTTGTTAATACTGAAAATGAACCACAACAAATAAGTGACATTGGACGAAGTGCTATGGAATCTAAAATGTCAAATTACGATGGATACTACGACTTTTCTGAAGACGGTAATGATGAAGAATATGAGAATGAAAGAAGAAGAAGAAAAAGACCTTACACACAAACGTATAGAAAGTATTCAGATAAGAAAAGATCAAAATATTCATCCTATTCAGAACGTCCATTAGATTCAGAAGCTAGTGATTACACTCACAGCATAACAATAAAACACCCACATGATGATTCTACGGATATTGAACCTCTAAGTCACGTTGGGTACAGCTTTGACCCGAATTGTAAAACAAAAACTAAAAAAGAAAGTTACGGTAATAGAGACATTTCGTATTCAAACATGGCGGATCTAGAACTGCATAAGAAATATCCTCAATATCCTGTAGATACGTACGATAAGTACGCAGAGTCAAGTCACGATTACGATAGATACGTAAATCAGTATGATACTGGACGTTATAAGGGACATAGGTATGAAGAATACAATCCTAAACCATCGGAGTCAATAAAGCATACGTATCCAGTACTTCCTGATATATCAGCATCTCCTTCGAAATATTATCAGGATGAATATATCTACAGACCTAAGAAGAAAAGGCCTCATAAACATCGAGAACCTGAACGCCATTATCCAACGATAAGTGAAAATTTAAGTGAATACGTTTTGGTACCTAAAAAGAAGTTAAGAAAACCATCTTCTGAAAGTTATAATTATAGAGTTACTGATGAAGAATATGATCGACCACATTATTCAGGTGGTTATGATGATGAGCCTCAAGATGATAGATATTATGATTCGGATACGGGTCCAAAGGAAGTGATTCGAAAAGTTGTAAAGAAACGAAAACCTGCAATAAACCTTTTAGATATGTTTGATATTTAAGTTATTAGATGTGAATACAAATTAGATTATTTTAAGTATTGTTGGTGTAGATGTTTGTTTTATTAGTTGTTTAGGCAGACTGACGGAACGTGACCAAAATAAATATTCATTAGAGCGTTTTTTTTAATTATAGTTGTACGAAACGTAGAAATCAGGCTCTGTAATTGTTGAGTCAATAATGTTGTATGTTTCACTTTTGTAAATTACTTATTTAATGTAATTGGGGGTCTTAATAATAATAATTAGTATAACATAGCAGCACTTACAATAAGAAAATCAAGTCTACATCAACGTGATATCTATCTATTTAATTAAAAAATAATGTTTGTATGTTTGTTATCTGTGTGTTTCGGAACCATTGATCAGATTGTGATGAAAGAAAAAAAGAAGGCACTGCGGAACGTGACCGGGTTCAGCTAATAATATTGAATTATGTGAACATACTAATGGTAGGTTACTCATTAGGTACAATAAAATAAATTATTTCGACTACGACCTTTTTTTTCTCACCAGTAGAACCTAGTAGTATTTGTATTATTTTAATTGAATTGGATATTGGTTCACCTACGTTGAAGTTTCTAGCATTCGTACACTCTGTACTTCATTTAATACCAGCTCCCGTTTCATAAAATTCTTCGTACAGCTACGTTTTTTTATTATTATTTTAAACCACATGTTGGTATACATTACGCATGCAGTATAGTTGTTGCGCAAAACGGTCTCACAATGATAGTGAAAGTGCAAAGCCTCGGAAACTGGAGCAAGTAGGAGTGTCGGTATCGTATTACCTCACAAGGACGTTCGGAGATATTTTTATAAGTTTCAATACACGATATTAATATATTTAGTAGGTATAATTAATTAGGCCGGTTGGTATAAAATACTTATAAATATAACATTTGTTGATTTCCATGGCTTACTTTAGTAATTTTCGGATCGATATCCTTACCTGATTAAAATGAAGTATTCATTTAAATAATAAATAATTGCCGAAGCGCATCACTTTAGAATGGCTGCACGTATTTGTCTACTTCTTTTTTGTTGTTTCTTGTATCAGGTCAAGGAATATAGGTAAGAAGATATAAGAAGAAAAAAATTCTTACAGATGTCGTAAGTTTGAAAATTATCGTTTCCTTACATAGGTCGTATTGCAAACGGGGTATGGTCTCATCTTTTGTTTTGTAGTACAGAGATAACTAGCAATGTGTGATTGTTTTCTCATATTACTAGCAACCCTGTTAACCTCTCCAGCTAAGCTCAATGGCTTGTGTTAAGAGTGGATTCACGTCGGTTGTATAATGGGTAGGATTTGAACCCGCGACCTCACGATTGCGACACCGAAGCCTTAGCCATTAGGCTACCGCCGCTTAATTACCTTTCAATACTGCCTCCCTGGCTGACGAGCATGCGCTTGTAAAAATCGATTTTTGAAGCGATCGATCGTTTATTTTTTTCATTGATGTTACAAGTAAGGCAACTAAAAAGCAAAAAATAATATACTTAGAAAAACAAATTAAGCATTTTGAAGTTGGTGCCATGAAATAGTAGTTTAGATGTTTTATTCGGCACCAACTTCAAAATGTTTATTTTTTTTTTTTCTAGGCAAATTATTTTTTGCTTTTTAGTTGCCTTGTAGGTATGTGGAGGGCAAGGTGTTAAGTCCCTCCAACACAAAGGGAAGATCCTCCGACCAGGCGAGGTGATCGTGCCTGGCGGGCCGCGGCCCTACGGTTAACGTTGGGAACTTGTATTTATAGTTAGCAGCTGTGAAAACTTCTATATCGCGATTCAGGATTTGACACGAGCTGTCAAGTGTCAGTTTATTTATATTATTAAATGTTGGTACCGCCACAGGTATGAACTACCTACTACTATTACCTTTGTAATTCACTTAAGTTACAACAGGCTTATGTCTACTGCTTAAATTCTTTTACAAAATATTGCTTGCCCCAATGCAGGGCCGTTAAATGTTGAGGAGTTCACATGATAGTTCACCAATGAACCAATAAAGTAACGCTAAGTTGGGTACCTGGACACCGTGGCATCGCAGGAAATGAGTTAGCCGACGAGCTAGCCAGAATGGGGGCAGAGGGGATGGCGTGGGGACCTGAACCCTTTTGCGGTATACCCAATTGCTCCATTACTAACTCGCTCAAAGGATGGGGGCTAACCCAAAGCATCAAGCTCTGGTCAAAGTCACCAGGCCAAGAGCACTCCAAAGCACTCCTAGTGGGCTTCAAAGCAAAGTTCACTAAAGAGGCGCTCTCTATGAGTAAGAATCAAATCAGAATTCTTACTAGAACCCTAACTGGGCACTGCAGACTAAACAAACACATGCACAAGATGCGTCTCACCGATACTAATGTTTGCAGATTCTGTCATAAGGATGAAGAAACACCTATACACATCCTCTGTGGCTGCGAGGCAACTCATCACACCAGAAGCCAGCACCTTGGAGGGCACTTAATCACACCTGACGACGTTAAGGCCACTCCACCAAGACACATAGTCGACTACATGGTCAGACTAAATCTTGGAGATGTCCTATAAGGAAGAAAGAGGCGTCACAATAGATCTTTTAGGTCGCAGCGACTTCCGGGCTATATATCCCGGCCTCTATCCAGATACAATACAATGATAGTTCACTATCAGCTCTATTACATTGTGTAATAGTAGTATGACGAGAGATAAAGTGCTACTCAATACCATATTATAGTAATTGAATCGCGAACCGTGAAATATTGAATAGGTTCGCTCGTCATTTGTGGTCTTCATCATCAGTTTAACATCACCAATTGGTTCTTTTTGAGAGCAAATGTACAAATCACTATGAAATATACCTAAATCACTGCTGGTGTGCCTATAATATTTAAAGAGTTTCCACGATTTTTCCAGGATCCCATCATCAGATAGTGATCTGATGACAATAGGACCAACTTGGAAGGGTATACCCCTTCCAAAAACAAAAAAAAAATTCAAATCGGTACAGCTGTCTGGCAAACAAACAAACAAAAAAAAACATACAGACGAGTTAAGAACCTCTTCCTTTTTGAAGTCGATTGAAAATATTACAGATTGAATTATCTTTACATGTTGCGTATTGTAATACTCCCTCCCTTCACGGTAAGGAAGCACCCTTAGATACCCTTGCGTGAAGTCGGTGTGGACATATAGTATCAAATAAGTCTAGCCCCATGAGTTTCATTTGTTTTATTTATTTGGATGACATATCTGTGCTGTCCAGACGCGGATCTAAGAAAGGGTGTGGAGGCAACATAGGCAATTGACCCCCCTCCCCCCGACTCATGAATTTTCAAGTGTTTGCCATGCAAACTACTCATCAATAACTACTAAGTAATTAGCTTAATTGACAATTAGATTAATAGACTAACTAGTCACTGACTAAAAATATGTTGTTTTTTTTTATAAAAGACAACACCCGTAGTAGAGTACAAGCCCTGTGTCGCGGGGTACTTTACAAACATAGAAGTTACGGACACAGAGTACACCCCGATTTCGGACATCAATTTATAGATCACACATAGTGGTGTTCCGTGTAGGAATCGAACCCACGAACTCTTGCGTAGTAGTCGGACACACTCGCACCGCGTCACTGAGGTGCTTTGGTGGAACCAGACAGCCACCAACCAGTGGACCAAAATGGTAAAAAGGTAAGGCAGCACATTTCACATGAGATAATCCATAATGACTTTTGCTCCTTTACATACTCGAAACATACGTATGCAAACACACAATCTGTAACAAGTTATTTACATAAATATGAACTAAACTGCACTAAAGCAGATTTAGTTGGTATTCGCATTTCCCAACACTTGCTTTTCGCCGAGAAAAATTAGTAGTTGCTATGACGTTTTAATTTACCAGGTATTTGTCAATCATCAATTTGGACCGCTCCCTAAAGTGGAAACCCAAACCTCAAGTACGACGGATATGATCAAAGTGTGACATTTATGTCCCACGATTTACGCATGTTTTGTTATACTGTTAGGGTGAGTACTGACTAACGTTACGCAGTGTAATGTAACATTCGCAACAGGCAGCGAGCGGCTCGTTACTCGCGTGTTCGTGTTTGTTTACACGTAGGTACTTAACGCGAACGCTTGGTTTGTAAAAGTGGGTACTGACTAACGTTACGCGGTGTAATGTAACATTCGCGGCGATCATTATCTTACGCCTTGTGGTAAAAATCAATGTAAACATGCTCGCTGCTCAACCGTGATCCATATTCGTCTGAGGATGAGGTTGAGTAAAAATTTTTGACTGCGGCATATTGACTGAAATGCATAACACCGAAAGGATTCGTCAAAAGACCAAGCGGGTGGAGCACTCGCTGCCGAGCGGCTCGCATATTCATGTTCGTTTGCATGTACTGACTACGCGAATGCTCGCTTTGTAACATGTTACATGACAACTCATAACGTTGGTCAGTACCCACCTTTCGTTTGCACGTACTGACTGAGAAAACGCTCACTTTGTAACTTACTACATTACACCGCATAAAGCTGGTCAGTACCCACCTTTATGTTTTAGCTGCACATGGCGTGGACATTCACCGGAGGGGCGGCCATGACATCGTCGGCATTGTCGCAATGTGCCTACACTGCGCCACGCGCCATTATGCCGTGCGCGCAATTCGTGCACCTAATCAGGGCTCAGAGAAAGGTTTCAGATAATTGTGTTAATTGTAATGCCATTTGTTTCAAAGATTTATCGATAGATAAATTATATATTTATTTGACTAATTGATAGCATATGCAACGGCGTATTTTATATATAACTCAATACAGTATAGACAGGATAATATAGATACTAATAACCTCCTGCTTTTGGCTTCTATAAATAAAACTAAATAACTTTGTAATATCAGTTTTGGAAAATATTTAATAAATTAACTCATAATTACCTATACTACCACTTGTTTTTGTAGTTATGACATTAATCACCAAAAGGCCTAAAAAAAATTGTTTCTAGCCTGAAGTAAAATTATTGTGAGGTTTAAGCCGTCAAACTAACAAAGAAACATCGATTTAACTACAGGGTCTCTCAGTTGTGTGGTAAATGGCTGTGTGACAAAAGTATGTGGTAGGTGATCAAGAGTTGATTTTTTATTTTCTTATTTTAAAAATTATATTATGAAGTTATTTGGTGTAATGTAATGAAGAACGGAAGGCTAATAATATATTAAAAATCATCCAGTATATATTCTGTAAATTTGGTTAATAGCAGTTTGACGGGCTGGTTCATCTAGTGGTTTAGGAGTTTTATGACTGTGGCAGACTAGTAGATCTAATGGTGACCTAGCAGATTGAAATATCACATAACGTACGTTACACAAATGGAATATTGTTTTCGAAAAATCTTACACCTCTCCGTGCCTCGAAGAGCACGCTAAGCCGTCGATCCTGCGCCTAGTCTTTTCATATAATTTGCCTGATTACAATTAGCACAACCACTGTCTGGCTTGGAATTGACATTAGATGGATGGATCAGGGTTTCAATTCGCTAAACTGTTGACAGATTTAATTGAGACGTTTGCCACAGGTAGATAAAATAGCACCTCTATTTAATTCCATTTATTTTCATTATAACATGGGTGATAAAATAGCACATTTATTTTTATTTCCATTTACTTCCATTATACATAGTATGTTGCAATAATAATACAAAGCATTATCATAAATAGTATAAGCATGCAAATAAAATAATATCTATAATCAATGGAACAAAGTGAAAATCTATTAAATACAATATACAATATAATATAAAAGGATATGTCAAATAAAACAATATTAATTTTAAATTTAGGCATACAATGCCAAGTAAGTTTATAATAAATTTCAATTATTTATACTCTGCAATACAAAAATAAATACAGTAAATAAAATAATGTCAAAAAATAATACCATATATTTTTTTTTAAAAGACAACTCCCGCAGTAGGGTACAAGCCCTGTGTCACGGGGGACTTTACAAACATACAAGTCACGGACACAAATTAAACCCAGACCCGGAACAACAATTTGTGGATCACACAAAGTGGTGTCCCGTGTGGGGATCGAACCCACGACCTCTTGCGTAGCAGTCGGACACACTCCCACCGCGCCACAGAGGCAGTCGCCAAATTATTCAGTAGGTATTCTATAATAGAGTAGTATCCCTTATTGAGTATATAATAATTGTTTTACTTTTTGTTTGGCTTACTCGACTTACATTCCTGTGACCCCTAGATGGGGCACAGGGCGTTCACAGTGTGCCGCCATCCCGTTCTGTCTTGAACGGGATGGCGGCACATTTAGCGCTTCATTTCGCTCCAGTCTTTCCGATGTTCTTCGTCTCTGAGATGAACGTTCGCCGCCAGGTCTGCTTAGGGCAGCCATGTTTACGCTTTCCTTAGGGATTCCAGTCTAGGACTTACCTCGGAATGTGATCCTTCGGAGCGTGTGACCGATCCAGTTCCACTTGCGAAATTATTTATTAGCTTAAATATTTGATGTTTCAAGTATTATTTATTTATGATTAGGCATTCTAAGATTAAATAGAAGTTGAATATTATGATTTAAATTTCAAAATTTCATAGAACGACAAATAAAGAAAGCGTAATAAGGAAATGATTAAACGACAAGGTCCACATTGTATTATTATATAACAGTGTTAACTGCTAAATACACATTTGTTTTGTTTTATATACCTAGTTACTTCGAGATATAAACTGTACCCAATTATACCTAATAAAGGCGCAATAAAAGCGTAACGTGCAGAAACTTAAGCGCTCCACCTAAAATTATAGGCAATTGAATTTATTTAATAACCAATAACTGATCTATTAAAATGTCTATTTATAATACTGTTCTACTTGAGCACTTGACCAAATATTGATAAAACAGCATTTGTACTAGTTCATAAAAACTCTTGTTAAGAATCGTGAGAAAATAGACCAAGCCTTAAAGCTAATTTTGGAATCAGATTATAGAATTACTTTTTACATTATTACTTGTAAGGTTGGTACAACGCTTAAACCTTGTATTGAATTCATTCTAGTGCTAGTTTTGCCCGCGCTTTACTTTGTCTCTGTGGAAAACAGAAAAATAACAAACTGTGTAGTCTAATACTCTTTCGTTAGATCAAAAATAACAAACCTGTGTTAAAAAACTATTTAATTTAATAATAATACCGATTATTATTACTCTCTCACATCGTTCAAGTTAGTAGTTTTTATGTGATGCGCGTACAAACTTACCTACAAGTAAATAAAAATATAAAAACACAGTTTTTCGGCAATAACTTAATGACGGCATAACCGATCATTGCCGAAATAAATTTAGTTTAAAGTATTTATTAAGGTGTACATTTTTTTATTTTATTTTTTATTTATATTTTTATAAACTAAGTAGCGGCTACTACAAAACGGAACCCTTATAGTTGGGTTCCGTTCTTGCCATTTTGGCTACGGAACCCTAAAAAAACATAGGTAGTAATCTACTATATGAAAATTCATTTAAAACAGGCATTACAGTTACATACATACCTAATAGCTGCTTTAAATGGTTTAAAATTACTGGGCATGTGTAGTTTGAACTAAATACATAAATATTGTTGATTAATACGATACGTTATCAATTCTATACATTCTGAAGGAATGTGGACAGTAATGCAATTCACACTTATATGAAGTCGAGTATGTAATACACTTTATGTACTTTGTACGCAATAGCCAACAAGAACTTAGCGTACTTTGTTAGAACACCAATATATTTTGATAGTAGAAGGCAATAGAATAATGCGATGCCCCCGAGTAGGTATCAACATTCTGTGGCGATGGCCATAGAAAAGACTTCAAGTCTTTAAATTAGATTTTCGATAGAAGCTGATGGGAAGTCATTCCCATCAGCTTCTATCGAAAATCCATCTTTTCTTCTTCTTCTTGTGTCACACAGAGTCGATATATTTTTGTATGCAATGTGTAACAGAAATGTGTATCCAAATTCAAGTGTTGTTGTGTTGGTACCCATCTTATTTTTCAGCAGATCAGGTACAATACTTATGCCACACACAATTTGCTACTAAAATCCGACAGAAAGACAGTGATATATTATGCCAAAATAATATAATGGATCATGGTAGGTGCCAGATAATTGAGATAAAATCTCTGATAATTATGTTTTAATAGCTCTCCCGGCAAACTTCGTACCACCCCGTTATTTTTGAAGTAAAAACTTCTTTAGCGTTGTGCATTTTTTGGGATGGTAATAAAATATTAAACTCGCGTCAGGACACGTGACCTGATCAAAAATTCGTAAGGCGGAGAGAGTAGACCGCCGGTGGCGCATCAAGGAGAGGATGTAATATCCCACTCTCTTTCAACCGCGCGGCGAAAATGTATGCCTGCTTCTGCTGTTTCGCTTAAGCGGCGCAGGCCGGTTACGCGAGTGTGCGTGTGTGTTTGTACTACAACGTAATAGTTCAGTTCAGAAGTGTTAATTTTTTTATGTAATAAATTGTCATGTTTGTGTACGATAGCGCAATAGATGAATATTGTATTTAACCACAAAAATGATAGTACTTTTATATAGAAATTCGTACGAAATTATTTCCTAACCATTAAAAAATATTCAAAAATGCACAATGTTAATGTTCAAGTTTTCACTTCTACAGGCACGCCCGGAGTGCAACCCGTTTTTTTTTTGTTATTTTCTTAACTTTTTTAAAGTAAGAATCTTCTGCAGAGTATTAGAAAACTAAAAAAAGAATGAATGAATTCGTTCTCTAGTTTTCTCGTGACCAAGGGATATAGGAATTCATTTATATATGTATATACAGATTAAATCTATACGAGTAAAGCGACAATCTGTACCTAATCATTAAGTAATTAACTTAAGGCACCATAGATACGAATATTTGAAATATGGTGGGAATGTTTTTAACCATGTCGCGTGGATATGGGCACTTATATAAATTACTCTAATAAGTTAAATACACCAGCTTAATATAGGATTTGCAAGTTAAATATTTCCTCTTACATCATAGTAGGTGGGTGTATGTTACCAATTTAGTGTATTTCAAACCTTTTGACAGTAAATATGTGTACCTACGTATAAATTAAATATTGTAGGAATTGCATGACTTTTACATATGCTGATCTGTGAGGGCTTCTAAACAAATTTACGGAATTGGAAAAATGTATGTATGTTCGTATGTTTGTCCGCGTATTTATCCGAAACTATTGATCGGGTTCTGGCCATTCTATTTTTTTTAATATAAATATACATATAATCCCTTGTCCTGACTGACTGACTCACTGACTGTCTGATTCATCAACCACCAGGTTTACAAACCTGAAATTTTGGCAGTTGATGCCTTTTAAGTTATAGGCCACTAAGAAAGGATTTAAAAAAATTGTTCCCTAAGGGGTAAATATGGGGCCTGCAAGTTTGTATGGAATCCCATCAGTTTTATAGTTAAATCTGTAAAATTTTGTATTTGGCTTTTCAGTTTAAAATAAATAAACAATGTTTTAGCATTTTTTTAAATTAACCCCTATGGGGGTAAAATAGGTGTTGCAAGTTGGTATGAAACTCTATCAGTTTTGAAGTTAGATCTACGTAGTTTCATATTTGGCTTTTTCGTTTAACAGGGGTTAGGGGTTGATTTTCCAAAAACGCTGAAACATCGTTTTTGGAAAATCAACCCCTAAGAGAAAACCCCGATCTCCGTTCGTTTGAAGTTAGATATGTAAAATTTCGTTTTTGGCTTTTGGACATAATAAAAATAGAGAAATATGTGTTTCAGCGTTTTGATTGAAAGCGATAAATCAACCAGTGCCAGTGCGATGCCAAAGAACAAGATATATTTTTCATATTTCATAAAATAGGAAACATTTTTTAGTTTACACGTAAAACTAAAAATTATGAAATAAACGATAGATATCTAATTTAAAACAAAATAACCGAAAATTAACTAAAAATAATACACGAAATGAACCCACTTATATTTTTTTGACAGCACATTTCAATCAACAGGGTCCTTATTCACAATTTTTTTTTAGTTTTCGCGGCAAGCCCGCACGAACTGGCGCATGCGTGGTGCGCTAAAAAACATCCGCGCGCATGCGCGATGCATTTCTGAGCGCAGCTCTCTGTATACCATTATGACAAGATTTTAACAGTTAAAAGCACAGGCTTGACACATACGCCCATTTGTTGAGAAGCGCAATTTTTCGGCTTGAGGCTCTTTAGTTAAAAATATTTATTAGGGGGAACCTTTGTAATTTTTTTTCATATTTTTTGATCCCCCGGTTTAAAAAAATAAGGGAAGGGACATAATTCATGCAACGAGCGATAATTTCTAAAAATATTCACTAGGTCGACAAATACAAAAAGTTCAATCATGTTTGTCAGAATTTTAGTACAAATTCTATAAATGCTGGCACCGATCTCAAATTTTGTAAATTAATTTCGCGTATGTAGGTAAGAGTATTATTTCATTATTTTCAGTTATTTTTGAAGTCGGGTTCCTATCTATACCTTATTAATCTTCTATATCTATACATATAATAAAACTGTAAATTTCACGTGTCTGTACATGGCCGAACTTAGTGAAAAAAAATATTAGGAAATGTTCGAAAAGAGTATTTAAACACTTTGCTGCATTTTTAGAAATGTCTGTCTGTCTGTCTGTCTGTCTGTCTGTCTGTCTGTCTGTTTGTTTGAACACGCATCACTCAAAAACTACCGGATAGATTCGGTTGAAATTTTGCATGTGCTATTTAATAGACGCGGATTAACATTTAGGCTATAAATTATCACGCTTTTTCCCATAGGAGCTAAGCAGTAAGGGATAATGTCTGTAGCTATTTTTCATTATAAAACAGTAACTACTTGACGGATCTTTATGAAAATATGCAGTTTTATAGTAAATACTATAGGACATTATTTACACTATGAATCATTACGCTAACGTCTATGGGGAACGAGCAGCAACGTATTTTTTCTCGCACCATAATAGATTATCCCAAAATTTTCCACAATTAGACATTATCTATAATTGTAACCTATGGAATACATAACTTCACGCTAAAACTATAAGGAGCTAAACACAACATTTTTAAGTTTCATAAGAACAGTTATTTTGACATGCGGAGTAGCGAGCAGTATAGCCTCGAAGCTATGCTAGCGGTCTATAACGACGAAGTCCCAAGCTGGTTGTGTTCTTTTTGTAGTTTTTTAAATTATCTTTTTCCTTTTTTAATATTTTTCTCAATGTTATAGTTATTTTTTCGACCGTAGGTAACTTATTCACTGTGGTTATTATTTTTTATATATAAATCAAGTGAAAAATGCACCTAGGTAAGATATTTATAGGTATTGCAAGCACTGCTGAGTAATGAATTAATCGTAGTAGAAATTTGAAACAATATTAGATTAAAATTAAAAAGTATTCGACATTTTCTAGAATTGATGTGCTCATTCAAAGATAATAGATCTAGCTAGATGCCACATGTTCCTGTGACAGTATGAAAACAGAGGCTATATGTGTGTTCTGTGTGCTCATTGCTAAAAAAAAAAACATTACATACGTAAAAAAAAACATGTAGCGCCATCTATGTAATCAAATTGTCCACCGTGTTATAATTCCATAATTGTGAAAACATTCATTAGGGCTGCTTGCGATCACGTATTCGTTTCTTGCTGAGTGGCAACATTGTCCTATTTATTTAATTAAGGTTTTATTGTACTAAAACCATCTTGCGTATATTAATAAAAAAACTTTAAGTATTAGAAGAAACTTCACTGGTTTTGAAAGTAGATGGCGTTGTATTCAATAATGTTCTATAATTAGTAAAAGAAGTTTTAAAATAGTATTTAAAAGAAACACATTGTCTATCATTTTTAGAAATGTTTGTCTGTCTGTCCATTTGTTTGACCACGCATCACACAGGTACATCGAGGATCATGTTCTGGGGTTATGGTTGGAGATCAAGCTTTAAAAAATCATTAAAAACATCGCTAATGTTTGACCTATTTCAACGCTACCCATACATTAGTACGTACCTATATAGATATCTGACGCTGCCATATTCGCGTTTACTAAAGTGTTACAGCAGTTTTATAAGAATAAGAATAAGAATAAGAATTATTTATTTGTTAGACATAGGTAAAATTACATGTAAAATTACATTTGTGGTTTTTTTATACAATTACATTCTGTTCCTTATGTCTTACCGTTAGGTGTACAAATATTAATAAAATAACAATAACACGAAATTAAATTGACATTTGATAAAATCATTAAATACAAAAATTGATAAGATGTCACATTAAATTATATTAAATTAATAAAAAAAATAAAAAAAATTGTAATATTGAATGTCTTGATAATAATAATACTAATACCTAAATTAATAATACAGCTAAAATTCTCTTTGTCGTCACATACTGTTAGTTAATTAATTTGAAACATTCATTTCCAGGTACTCATTAATTGAATAGAAGCAGTGTTCTAATAACCATTCGCGTAGTTTTGTTTTAAATGGATTTGTTGGTAGATATTTAAACGAATTAGGGAGCTTATTATAGATTTGTATTGCCATCTGGAACCCATTTCTTTTTACTAGTTGAAGCCTACAGTATTCAACTACCAGTTTTTCTTGTACCGCACCTCTAAGTCTTCTGTTGGATGCATCTTTCATTTTCTTAAAGTGTTCAGGATACTTTTTCACAAATAGACAGATTTGCAAGATGTACAAAGAGGGTAGGGGTAAAATTTTATATTTCAAAAAGTATGGTTTACAAGATTGCCAAAAATGTAGCCCAACGATTGCTCTTAGGCACTTCTTTTGAACTTTAAATACTCTATCCGACTCAACAGCGTTGCCCCAAATAATCAAACCGTATTGTAAAACTGATCCAACATATCCGTGGTAGGCATTTAATGCAATTTCTACAGAAGATCTTTCCCTAAGATGTCTCAATGCAAAAACAAATCTGTTTAACCTACAGCACACATCATCAATATGTAGTTTCCAATTGCAGTTATTATCTATTATCAAGCCTAGGAATTTCGTTGATGTTACCTCTTGTAAGGGGATGCCGTCGTAATTTATATTAAGTTTTAATGGCTCCAACTTAGGGCTTTGAAATTGAACAACCGTAGTTTTTTTTACATTTACCTGCAAGTTATTACTTGCGAGCCATTCAATAATTTGTTTAGCAGTTTTATTTATTTCTGCTTCATAGGATTCTTTATCTTTACATTTGATTACAATTGTTGTGTCATCTGCGAATAAAATTGACTCGTGTAGTGTTGTATCGGGTAGATCGTTTATATAAAGTAGAAATAATCTAGGCCCGAGTATACTACCTTGTGGCACACCAAAGTTATTTGCTCTATATTCCGATAAGCACTTCGTTTTTAATAAGCTTTTGGTCCATGAAGATATTTCAGTACATTGGAATCTATCATCAAGATAACTACGGAACCAGTTGTTTACAACCCCTCGCAACCCATATTTATATAATTTGTTTATTAGCCTGTTATGATCGACAAAATCAAAAGCCCTGCTCATATCAAAGAACAGGGCAGCCACTGGTATGCCGTCATCAATACACTTTAGAATAGGTTTCACTAGTTTGAACATGGCCAAAGTGGTAGATTTATTTCGTTGAAACCCGTTTTGTTCTGTTCTAATTATATTTGTTTTGTCACAGTATTGGTCCAGTCTCTTTAACATGACTTTTTCTATAATTTTAGAGAGAATCGGTATAAGGGTAATTGGTCTATAATTTTGGGGGTCTTTTATGTCCCCTTTTTTAAATAAAGGTTTAACCACCGAGTATTTTAGTCCTTTGGGAAATACTCCTTGTGTAAATGACATGTTAATAATGTGACATAAGGCCGATGAGATATAAGTGGCTATCTGTTTTATTAAATGCGTCGGTAATTCATCATAACCCGTAGACCTCGTGTTTTTCAGTGATGTAATGGTTCCGTAGACTTCATGTGGGGTTGTAGGGTTAGTGAACATACTGGTAGTACTACTATCAAACGGTATGCTTTTAGGCAAATTAACTTGTTTTAGATTTGTTATGTCAATAAAATAATTATTTAAGAAATTCGCAATGTCGTAAGGTTGATTTATTATTTTTCCCTCATATTTTAGCTCATTAATATTGTTTAAATTATGTTGATCAAATGTATGATTTTTTATAATATTCCAAACTGTTTTACACTTATTTGTCGAGTTTTTGATAATCTTTGCATTGCCTATGCTTTGAGACCCTTGTATACAGCGTTTTAAAACGCGAGTATAGTTTTTATATTTATTATTGGCTGTAATTTTGTTTTCTGCGGTAAAGTGACGCATATAGTATAACCTTCTTTTCGTAACACATGATTTTTTTATACCTTTCGTTAACCATTTGGTTTTATTTGTTTTTCTGTTTATTTTTACTTTAATTTTAGGAAAACATAAATTAAAAATTAGCAATAATATGTCATGAAATTCTGCGAAGGCTTTGTTTGTATCAATTTCGGCAAAAACCTCTGTGAAACTCAAACAGGAAACGTAATCTTTAAACTTTCTTATGTTGTCTTGACTATAATCTCTTTTTATTTCATACCACGTCAGCTTTGCCTGTTTGACTTTTTGTTTTATTTCTATTGTATATCTTTGCAGACAAAGGAAAAACTTGAAAAAACATTTTATAAATATTGCGTTTTACACCCCATTTTTGGCCAAAATGGCAAAACGGAACCCTTATGTCCGTCCGTCCGCAGCTTAGCTCAGAGACTATTAGTGCTAGAAGGCTGCAACTTTGCATGAATACACATATTACTTACGCCGATAAAGTGAAGGAACAAAATCGTTTTTTTAAGGGTACGTAGGATATGTAAAGTGGGGATGTAATTTTTTTTCTCACCTACCCCATCGTGTGGGGTATCATTAGATAGGTCTTTTAAAAAGCGTGTACAAATTCTATTGAAAATTATTAGGTATAACGTTGAAAAAATGAAACAAAAACAACAGAAAACCCACTTCTTAAGCCCCACACCAAACTAACTATCTAAAAGAAGAGAATAGAAAGATTTATATTTAGTACACAGAAGACACTTAAAGATTATTATAATTGACCAGGAAAAGTCATGAAGAAGATAAAAAAAATACCAGTAAAATAATAAAAATAACAATAGACAAAAAAGAAAACACAAATTATTAATAGAAAAACACAGTAAACGAATACCTAAAGAGTCTGTATTTGGTATTTATTTATTTTCACAAAGCTTTTGGGTGTTGAAGCTATCAATAAATGAGTTTAAGACGATTCTTTGCTGCTGAATATCGCGGTTCATCCGACAGGACTGATTCCAACAAATTATTTCGTAACATAAACTTCCTTAATTTAAACCCGACTTTCACGCGAACGAAGTCGCGGGCACAGCTAGTATAATATAATAAAGCTGGAGGGTTTATTTGTTTAAAGTAAACGCATGCTCATTATTGCTCATGTGGGCCATGTCCGAAGATACTTAGTTGTCATCAAAACTTGGAATGGAAGAAGCTTACAATTCGAGGAAGAAAACCCATGGAATAACCTATGCTTTTATCACTTTTCATAAGGGCTAATCAGGCAGATGTTGGTACCTTTATAAATAAAATGGATTGCACTACGGGAGTGCCAGCAGAAGTGAAAACTTGAACATTAACGTTGTGCATTTTTGAATATTTTGAAATGGTTAGGGTTTTTTTTTTCTATGAGTATTAAAGTACTATCATTTATGTGGTTAAATACAATATTCATCTATTGCGCTGTCGTACACAAACATGACAAATCAAAAAAAGACAATAACAACGACATGACCATCAAAAAGTTTATCTCTCAGAAAAAATTACACGCACACTCGCGCAAGCGCCCAGCGCTCTACCTCCGTCTTACGAATTTTCGATCAGGGTCACGTGATCCTGATGCGAGGTTAACATTTTTTACCCTTCCCAATAGTGCACATCGCCGCAAAGAAGCTTTTACTTCAAAAATCAAAATTATCCTTTGACCCGAACAATATTAGAAGGAAGTGTAGTAGTAAAGCTAGCTAGACTTGAAAGTTTCAGGATGTGGTAATCATAACATCCGATGAAAGTTGTCTGCATTTATCTTTAACTTCATCCAATCACTGTCACTTTTCAATTTGAAAGATGACTATCAGTGTGGTGAGTTCGTGACTGTGTGTTAGTGTTTAATTGTAATTTTTTATTTCTAAATTTTGTAAATACTCTTATTAGCATGAAAGTGCTTGAAAAATTTCAAAAAGTAAAATATTTGTTTATTTTAGAACTTTTAACGTCTACAGTATCGATGAGAAAGAAAATATAATATGTGAAAGGGAACATAGTTATTGTTAAGGTTTGGATCCAAGAGAGTTTGTTTTAATATATTTATTCAAATAATAATAAATTGGTACTGACAAAAAAGCAATAATATAATCTTTGTTGACAAGGCATTATTGCTCTTTTATGAGTAGCTAACAGAGCATAATTTTGTTGCTTTATAATTGGACTAATAATTTTATTTCGCATAATGAACCGTTTATAAAATAGTTAATCCATCAATGATAGTTTTTAAACAGGAACTGTTCATATCTTGTACAATGCAATTTGAAAATCAATTAATCTTTTAACGGAAACAATGTTTGGTGTCAGATATGATTATTGATAGTAGTTTAACAAGACAAGTGACATACATACACGCACACTTAATTCCGATAGAAATATAACACCGATAGGTAAAATTGTAGAAAATATCTTGGTTATTACAATGGTAATTTATTCATTTTGCTTTTACGACTAAATGACTGTCCTCAGAAATTCCTTCAGTGAAATGCTGCATTAAAATTAACAACGATACATCTTTCATGACAGAAGCCCGCCACATAAACAACTCTGTAAGATACCATTTATTAAAATTTCTTCAGTGAAACTGACGATGTGATGGATTGAATTATTTATTAATAAGACACAAAGATGTTCTTAAACTCATTTTTTTTTCTGATGAAGATGAGAAAAAATAATGAGTATAAGAATACTCATTATTTTTTCTCATCTATAGTTTATGAGGATGTTTGGATGATTGTTGCAACTACCGAATGGGTTTTGATAAAATTTTACAGTAATGTATTATAAAAATGAAGATTATGAAAATCAAACATAATGTTGGAAGCCAGGAAATAGGTACAATTGCTATATTATATGTTTTCCACACAAACAACTATAAACCTAAAGACGTAGGCACTTAAATTAATTCAAAAATTGATGTTTGGATAAAAGAAAGAGCATTACCATTATATTAAAATTAAGGAGATCGAATTTTGTTCGCAAATTAATTACACCTAAAGTTCAGAGTAGGGTTGTTCGTTACTGAATGTCTACTTAGGGAAAAGAGATTCAAACTACTGTAACGTAACAAGAAATAATCTTTTAACTTTAAATATAGGTGGAGTTATTGTAGTTGTCTCTATCAACACTCAGTTAATTACATAACTATATAGATAGTAATTGATTTCAATTACTACTACGTTACGTTTATAACTAATAATATGTTCGAACCTTTGTGACAACTTGATAAACGATAATGAGATTGGCAGTTGCATATATTTCTTGAATCGTTTAACTAGTGAAACATGACTGTGTAGACTAAAGTCGTAAATCAAATTATGATTGAACTGTTGTCCACTAAAGGCGAGTTTAATATTATATTGTAATTTTTCGACGTGATGACGACACGTTTTTGTGCGTGCACCCGGTCATCTAATATAAGAATATATGGATGACCGGGTGCATGCACAAAAAAGTGTCACAGTTCATCACGGGCTGTCACGTTCCGTCTGCTGATAGACTGAAGTATTGTGTACGACGGGCGCAAGCGCGCGCATACACCCGTGCCCAATATAGCTGTCACAGGCATGTTTGAACGGCAACAAAAAGGCAACTTTTAAGTGTCTGGCGGAAGTGTCGGCGGGAAGTGTCTGGCAATGCTGAAAATATTTTTTTATAATATTTTACTCGAAAATCAACTCATATAATAATATATTTTTTTATATATATATCTCCCTTAGCTGGTACATGAAAATTGGCTGTCTATACAACCTAACTGGTATTCTAGCATTCAGTGTAGGTGTACATATAAACATAACCCGCAACAGCACATTTTACCTCTCAGAAAATAAAGTACATACTTTATTTTAGTGAATGAACCTTGCATGTTCCAAGATCCCAGGCATGCCAGACATGTGGCATGCCTGGAATTTGTAAGGTTCATTAAAATATATTCAGTAGTTTTTGTGTGAAGGAGTAACGCAGTAGCGACCCAAGTTGGATTTCGACTTTAAATTCCCTGAAATCTATTAAACATGTTGTCCTGAATATAAATTTATCAGTTTAATTTCAAAGGAATGTGCCTATTGATTTACGAATGTTTCGCCCGTCAGTCGTTGGAATCTTGTTACATGCATAATCGTGGGTGGTAATCGTGTATTGATGAATAGCTGGTACGACCTAATTAGTACTATGTCAGATGTAGCAATTCTAAATTACATATACCTTAGATATACATATGTAAACAGAGTTATAATGAGGCTTTGAGTAGAAAGATATTACAATGATATAAATATTTTGTTCAAAGCTTAATATCATTTTGTTATCTGTATGTGCAGGGTGATAAAATTGTATTACTGTTTTACATGGCGTGTAAGGGAGGCTACACACAAAAGCAAGGTTCTTATGCACGTTCTTTTATTCCGTTTCTGCGGCAAGCTTGTGCTAACTGTTAAATTCTTCTCTAAATGGTGAATAGAGAGCCGCGTTTAAATATACATCAACGCGAATGCGCGGCGGAAATCTTTAAGCGCACCGCGCAAGCGCCAGTTCGCACGGAAAAAAGAACGTGAATTAGGACCCGGGTCGCCATATTCGGTTCGGTAATATTTGCCAAACCGAACAAAGCCAGCCCGAAGCAACTACTACACGTGTTCGGCTTCATTATGAAGTGCCGATCGGGTAGTTGTGGGGTGCCGAGCGGCTTTTTTCCCGAATGTTCATCCACAGGTACCCGCCGGGCTGTGCCGAATGATGCTGGCCCGAATATGTGCGTAGCAACTCTAACAATCGAGTTGACTTACAGAGTAATCTTTATATACTTAAACTTCGTTTTCTCAAATAAAAAATAATAATACAGGGTTTCTTATTTTATCCTAACTACAAACAGCCAAATTTTTAAGAATAAAAGAAGAAAATAGATTTCCATTTTAGTATAACATACAATAAACACCTGAACCTGAGCACAATTTACTATGTGTCATTATGTCACTGATTATCCAATTGAATAAACAAACTATATTTAAATACATAATTACATAAGGATTATGCAAACTAGAGCTCCCAATAAAATGCTAATGATTAAGACATTATCGCACAAACCGGGCTTGATTGTTTAATATAGTGGGTGATAATGCCCGCCCGAGGTTCATGACATCGGATAGATGAGTCACCGCCACTTGACATCCGAGACTATGCGGTAGACGTGCAAACCCTGATTTAAAAGCCGGTTCCACTGTTATGTCCGCCCGTTCAAAACCGTAATGTTATTTCTTTTACACTGTTAAACCATTTTAAAATGAAACCATAACTAGTTAGCGAAATGATAAGTGTATGAATTGTATGTGATCCTTTAAATAAATAAATAAAATATATAAAAAGCATAAGTACATGGTTGAAATTAATAATACAAATGTATTTGTGATATCACAAACTTGTGGGACTTTACTCATTCATAAGATTTACATGCAACAAAATACGTCTTTTTACCCAACTGCATTAAAATCGAACTTAAAAAAATGTGAATAATTGCGGATTTTTCAGGAAAATAAAAAATCTTTTGAGCCATTTTGAAGATAGTTTTTATCATCATATCATATGAACCCATATGACGTACCACTGCTAGGCAATAGATTCTACTTAATTAATCGCCACGCTTGGCAAGCGGGTTGGCGATCGCAGTATCAAAGGCTTTTAAAATACGCAGACGACGCTGCTGTCCGTTCTCCGATGGGAAATCTCTTAGTTGACTTGACGACACCCACGGGAAGAGATGAAGTCGTACTATTCTTAAACCGGTACCACACGATAGTATTTATATGTACACTAAAAAATTACTTACTTTATTTCTGTAACGGTAATAGAAAACAGTTTATGTCCTAACATTAATTACATTTTCGCGTTCATGTTAAGATATGACAGAAAAATGCGGGATTAATGGGACACGTTAATCCTTAATTGCTTTATATTTGTCATCACTTCCGTACAGCAGTCAGTATGTTACAGTAACATAAATAAATCTAGCGGCTTTATTACGCGTAGAAACGTTAGGTACACTGTGGTCTAACTCTATTATTACAGAATATTACAGATTGAAAACTGAACATAACATTCGGTTATTATATTGTAAAGAAACCGCACCTTAAATGAATGCAGTGCGGTTTGGGTAGATCTAATTTTATTCATTGCTAACTAGTTTCTAAGCTATTTTTGGACTGTATCAGTAGAACGGCTTTTGCGGTGACTCATTTTCTATTATCATGTATTTTACCTAACTTTTCGTGACTATAATATACATAATCTTGTTTTCATAATATACCTACCTATTGCATAAAGGTTAGATGCTCTATGCCGCTGAAGCCTTAACAAATGAACACAAACTACAATCCTGCTCGGCGACAGCATTTAGACAAGGTGTGAAAGAAAAATGTGGTCATATTCAAGGGTTGGTATGTGCCCATGATGCTGAGTGCACATACATAATTTTATCAAAAATATTAATAATTTTATGATTCGTTTATTTATGAGGGAAAAAGTTATTGATTAAAAAAGGTTTGACTTTAAAAGGTATATGCCAGAATAATTCAATCGAATTTTGTACCAGGGGAGGTATAATTCTTACACCATACGCCTTTCACTACTGAATTTTGTCAAAAAAATATGCTATAGCTATGGCACACTGATAGATGCAATACTGATAACATACCCTATCCGCTGCTGAAATTTGACAACACCTTTCTGTTACACCCTGTATACATATGTTCTGTCCACAACCTTTTTCTCAGGCGTTAGTGCACAGTCCTGCTCCTCTTGCCAACTTAACATTAAAATAAGAGGAAATATTATCAAAATTATAAATCAGCTTACTTATGGTAGTACAATGAGAGCAAGTTCTGTTATGGCCAGGTAACATTAAAGAACACAATTTTAGCTCTCTGTGTTTCTCATTTGGTCACGAGTTCGTTATGATATCGCCTAGATAACAAACTGCTACCTACTGCTACCTATATTGTGCAATAAGGTGTATATGTATATGCAATTACGAATTACAAACACACGTATCTATATCTCTTAGACTCCATTTCTGTAATCTTATTGGCTTCTATCTAATTAATTCAAAAGTACCTATGCATGGATGGCTACTCAATCCAGAAGAGCTAAATGGATCTGGATGAAATTTAACACAGAGTTAGAGCTGAAATAGTAGGTCTGAAGAAAATTGTTGGTGTGTCTGCCTCTGTGGCGCGGTGGGAGTGTGTTCGACTGCTACGCAAGAGGTTGTGGGTTCGATTCCCACACGGGATACCACTTTGTGTGATCCACAAATTGTTGTTCCAAGTCTAGGTGTACTTTGTGTCCTTGACTTGTATGTTTCTTTACTTTTATTTAGGTTAACATTTTATTATATAAATACACTAGTTGCCTGCCCCGACTTTGCACGGGTGTCATATTGTAGTTTTTGATACCTTGAGTTACGTTATTGCAATTTTCGTAGGGATTTCAAATTTTTTGACAATAAAATATAGCCTTTGTTACTTCCCGATAAAGCTTTTTAATGGTAAAAAAAAATCGGTCTTGTAGTTTTTAACAAAAATACAAATCTTTCCTTATTCCATCATTAAAACTCAAAACAAACAATAAAAAACAATTTCAATGATTTATTGCCTCAAACAGATTAATTTATTTCAACTCAGTACATAGCGTGTTCAAGATTAATTTATTTGTGCAAAACGAACCGCAAAACTATGTGGAACTATAAATGTATTTATACACTATTCTGATACCAATTCTTAACCTAGTACGATTTGAACTGCAAACGTTAGCTTAGTATGGACATAGCTTTGATCTTAGGCTAATATTAGCTATGAATCTCGTGGTACGTGAAGTAAGTCTTCTCATCTAAGTCTGCCTGTTCCACATATAAACGACAAATTAATTATATTTTGCACCAATTATATTATTAAAAGGAGTAGAGTTGAAAATAGAACACTTGTAGTTTTTTCGACAATATAATTAAGTTATTTCTTAAACAAGCGCTTTATGAACCATTATATGATTCATTATCTTTTTTTGCGTTTTCGCGGCAAGCTCGCGCATCTAACTGATATTCCCTAACAAACAAGATGTCTTTTTTGAACCTATTATTATAATCATAGTAAAATATTCGTCACTAGTTTTAAATAGATCATTGACTGTAAGAAGCAAAGTTTATCAAAATAAAGAACTTTATAGTCACTTAAAACTAAAGGGATTGTCATATCTGCAATGATCTAACGATCCAGTTTGCGGGCAGCGCCCACAATTGCATATATGTAGCTACATACAGTTTCCTGCGACACGCCCCAGCGGGACCCTAACACGTATCTATAGAACATACAGCCTCTATATAAGCGCCAGTTATCTTAGAATTTGGTACACAACAAGCCCTAGTGCTTACAGTGAAGTACAGTTTAGGCTTAAACTAAACATTAAGAAAATGTTCGCCAAGGTAAATAAGTGGCTGGGTGTGATAAGTGTCTATATTTTGGTGGTTTTTGTGCGCTTGTGATTTCTTCAAATATAACTTCATATTTTTTATGGTCACAAAAAAATTGAGTGTCCTTATATCAGTTATGTCATATTAACTTATCTGGTTACAAGTAGTTACTATAGTTGTTTTGTACCTGTAAATACATCAGTGTAATTTGGAGGGATTAACCCAACACCAATATTTTGTATGCGTACCTATCTATTGATGACAGAAAAAATTAAATCCTTTTTTTGTCAGATCCAATTCCTAGTCTTTTATAATGAGTTGTACCTATTTGTCATAAAATTCAAGATTTTTCGAAATTGACTTTAATTCATTACAAGTAGCAATAATATTGTGTGCACGTATGTTAATGTGATTTTTAATCACTGTAATTGCAACTTCATTTCTTTATACATACAAGATTTTTCAAAATTATTGAAGTCATTACAAATAGCCCTAATATTGTGTGCATGTATGTTTATGTGATTTTTAATCACTGTAATTGCAACTTCATTTCTTTATCTATACGTTTCATATTTATTTGCAGGTATTGTTTGCGTTTGCTCTAGTGAGCGTCGCCCGCGCAGGTTTGATAGCACCGCACGGCGCTCTTTCATCCCAAAGCATTGTGTTAGGCGCCCCTGCCCTTGCGCATGGATATGCGGCTGCGCCAGCCCTTGCTGCACCTGCATATGGACTTGGACTAGGTATAATAAACTATAATGGTAAAATACTCCCAGAGGTATTTTATAGTCTGCTTTAGGTAAAAAAATTTTCTTTGTAAAGATAACAATAACTTCAAGAAAAGGTATTTCTAACCCTTGACTGAAATGAGTAAACGTAATCTGTATGTGGCATTATAACCAATATTAATAAGGTAATATTTAAGCACATTTATTTTTAACCTTTGATGTAAGTAGATACTATGTTGTACCCACTGAGGATGATTTGATTTGATCATGTTCCAAATTTTTCATTAATATAATTTGCACCAGTCCTCTAACAAAGTCTACATATCAAAATAACATTCAAATGCGTCAATTTGCATTATGATGCATTGACAAACTGATTACATTAAAATGATTTTCAGATTAATTAAGTAAAAATATTGTACATCGTTTTGAAGATAACCATTTTCCGCACACAACTGCTGCACTAAGGAACAATCTTTGTGTCTAGAGGCTTTTGCAAACATACACCATCATTGACACAATTTCTGGATCATATAAACTTGTGGAATCGAGTCTTTTGCAGCAGCCGCACGCACTCCCACTGCGCTAACGGATTGCATTCCGATAGCCTGTCGAATCATCTTTATATTTCACAAAAAAACATCTTGATATGTATTTTTTGTTCTACGAATACTAGGATTATTCATAGTGCCGGCAAATATGTTGACATTAGGTCGGTTGCAGGTCACAGCGCCGTGGTTGCGCACGCCGCGCCGGTGCTGCGCGCACCCTACGCTGCATACGGTCACGCCGCAGCCCCTGTTGAGATATATGTAAGTAATAACCGCTGGGATGCTTGCATGCACACATAGATATCGCACATGGAAACTGAGTCTTTGAACGCCTCTCAAATAAAGTGGTCTAAGACTATACTCTAGGTTCTTTGTGACGACTGTTTATAATAATGGTATTAAAATTATAACCTCCAGATACTCTAGAAATAAACATAACCATTAATGAAATTATCTAGAAGTACATTATTTAAGCGGCGGTAGCTTAATGGCTAAGGCATCGGTCTCGCAATCGTGAGGTCGCGGTTTCGAATCCTACCCATTATACTACCGACGTGAACCCACTCGTAACACAAGCCATTGAGCTTAGCTGAAGGGGTTAACAGGATTGCTAGTTATGTGGAATCAAAATCCCACATTACTAGTTATCTTTAAAAAAAATATGTTATAGCATTTACAAACGTTTAATGATAGTAGTAGTTTACCCCTTTATTTGGGGTCGGCCTTCATCGTTTTAAGGTGCCAAGACAGTCGGTCTTGTGATGTCTGCTCGTCCGCTTGAGCCAATTCTAGGTCCTTAGCAACGGTTGTCTATCGCGTCGCCTGCGGTTGCTTTCTACCTCTCTTTCTATCCGGGATAGATAGCTGAGCCATATTGCTAGTATTTTATATTGATTTATATAGTTTAGAGAGAGAAACGCAATATATAACGAGAGACTTATATACACTTCGAATAGCAGTTTTATAATAGGTTAGGACTAGACCAACATGCAACGCTATAAAAGCGTTGCGTGTTGTTCTAGTCTTTACCCACTTTACTTACTAAGTATACCCAATTTAAATGAAAAATCGTTAATAATCATAAACTATAAATGAGTCCGTTAATATTAATGAATCTACGACTTAACACGTCAACGGTGAAACAGTCTATTACGTATGAACAGTTTTAATGAAAAGTGCAATCACCTAGTGCCTGACGTTTTCTATATATTATTTATAATATGACTTCAAAATGACAAAACAGAAATAAGTAATAATATGCCAGAGCGGTCCCTAGCATCTGTAAAAAAACCAATATCTTTTTACATTGATCACGCTTAAATTTTTCCCTCCTTCGCAAAACTACCTAGATCTGCGTCTAGAAATAAGTTGCTTAAATCACTTACACATAAGCATAATATGTAAAATATTATTTAAAAGAACCCTAAAAGTGTCCGCGTAATCAAATAGGACCGCAGACTCGCTCACCGAGGGTTCCGCATACATTTGTAGGCATATTATAAATAGTTCAAGAATCGAATCTTGAAGTTTTTTAAAGACAATATTTATTTATGATTTCATTACAAATGTATAGTTTTCCCTATACTTGTTAGGTACTACAAATATGGGGGAAAATCTGAAACATGGTATCATTTGCATAGGCCTGTCTAACAGTAGACCGATGAAAACTGATAATGATGCTGAGACATTATTATAACTTAACTAGCATTTCCTCGTCCATTTGCCCACCCTTTTGCTTGAAACTTGGAAACCACATAATGATAATTATCTAACTAGATTACTTTGCCGTAAAAAAATACCTACCTTTGTAATAAATTTCATGAGCTGAGTGTTAATATAACAGTCAATCACGGTTTTCTTTTATGAAATGAACCAAATAAATGAATCAGTGTCTATAAAGATTTCTGTTTAATATTTCAGGCCCACCCCCGTTATCAATTTAACTATGGAGTCACTGACGGTCACACCGGCGACCAGAAGAGCCAATGGGAAGCGCGCGACGGTGATGTTGTGAAGGGACAGTACTCGCTCGTCGAACCCGACGGTACCGTCCGCACTGTCAACTACTCCGCTGACGATCATAATGGGTAAGAAAGAGCAAAAATTCAATCAAAACTTCAGCTATTTTACAGATCTGTGTCAAAGTTATTAGATTTGCAGTCTGGCACTGTTAACTAGTTGTGTTCCCATTTGTAAAACTACGTGTGTTAGAGTACCTTTAAAAATATATAATTACCTCACAATTATTATATAAATATAACATTCTAACTGATTTATCATAGCCAAAATTATATATAATTACTAATATTATAAAGAGGTAAAATGTGTGACGTTGTACCTATAAAAAGCCACATTATTTGTGAGTATCATATGCTACATAACATCACGCTACGACCAATAGGAGCAGAGCATTAATGAAAAATGTTGCAAATACGGGGGAAAATGACGCAAACGTCTTAACGTAAATTTCTTATCGCATATGTAGATATGCGATAAGAAATACATCACAAAAGAAACCTTTGCCAAATTTCAGCCTTCCATGTCCAAGGGCTTAGACTGATATGTAAATGAATGATTCAGAACTTTTATTTTTATAAATATAAATTGATTCAATTTATTACTAAATAAAGATTTCATATCATTTCAGTTTCAACGCAGTAGTGAGCAGGCAAGGTCATGCGGCGCATCCCGCGGGACATGCCGCCGTAGTGGCAGCGCCTGCCTATGGCCACGGTCACCTCCTCGGTTAGACAATCCTGCCGCACTCTAAACCTACACCGACGACATCTATTTATTATCTTACTTAGCATAAGCACGGACGGAAAGAGACATCGATAGAAGATCGTGATCACGAATTCAGGCGGGCTTCCAGAATTGTATGCTTTGACGCTAAGCGTTTCATAACATGTATTTCCTGGGTTTTAGCCCAAATTAGTGTAGAACTATTCATCCATCATCTATTTTAAAGCGCGTTAGCACTTTTGTATTATATTTTCTTATAGTTTGTAAGTTTATTCATGTTTTATTTTCATGCTCCAATACATTTTGTGAAACGTTAGGCAATTTGCTTGCGGGGTGCTGTGCAAGAACTTCGGTTTTTGTGACTGATAATGTAAATTAAATATAATATTTTATCACACACATTTATTTTATTTCATGTCTATCTGTCAAAAACGAATATATTTTAACCCTGGAAGAAACCTTACTATTGATAATTCAATAAACTTCTATGCTAAAGTAAGCCTAACAAACCTCTAAATGAAACTTGGTAATCCGTAGCCTACTATGGTTTACTACAAGTGCCTAGATTTTACATCTAATAAATCGTAGATAACACAAGTAAGTATAAATATAGGAAACTAACAAGCAAACAAGAATATACAAGTGAAGCACCAGATAAAACGACCCAGATAGAATGAGTTGTAACATAGGGGAACATTCTTTTCTTCCTAAAAATATATATTTTAGAACACTCAATTATTTTGAAGCACTTAAAATTTATTCATCAACCTTTGTGTGATAATTTATCATATTACAATTAGTATGATAAATTATCACACAAGGTTAATGGAATGAATACCAAATCAATTATTTTGAAGCAATCTTCAAATTAATTGATTTGGTAAATTAACTTGGGTGATCTAAAATATATCTTTATAGGGAAAAAAAAGGTTTCCCTTTTGTTACAACACGTCCTGTAAAATTAGATGGTATGTAATTCATTAATTAAAACAACGGCCAGTCCGCTCTATTAAATGGCATGAAACAAATTCAATTTATACATTTTGCGTGTAAATCCTTTCATTAATTTACGTAATGTGAATCAGTGAAACAACGTACCTATTGGAAAATTTTGATTAAGACATACATGAAAGTCATTGTTGATATGCTGATAATTAATTACTATTCAGTTGTACATGGAACAATGTCAACGTTCGTGAATTTCTGACATTGGATATTATTCGATGAATTTATTTTTAAGAAAGAATTCAGATGTAATACTGTTATTTTTACTTTCAAGTAACGTTATAAAATGGAATGTGCTGGTTACAGAATAAGTGATAAAAATGGAACCAGTTTTCAACACAAACACGTAACAATAATAATCTGCCGCAAAGAAGAGATTTTTCGCACTTATTTTGAGTATAAAAGCACCAAAACGTCTGCAATTATTTCATTCGTTTATTAAGTTCAAAAGAACACATCCGAAAAGATGTTGTCCATAGTAAGTATCTCTCAACTTATTAATTTAGAAGGCAGATAATTTCAGAGGCCTTTATAATTGAAACAGGAATTAAAGTCTAGCAAACCCTTTAAAAATTGGTACTCATTTCTCAGGTCGTGGTTGTCCTAGCCTTGACAGGGGTGTATGCGCAGGATCATCATAGTGAAGATCATGGACATGCATACTCATCTCAATCTATCCATATATCTAATGGACATCACGAATCTGCTGATCATGGTCATCACAAGATTAGTCTAGGACATCAGGAAATCGGAGGTCATGGGCATCATGAGATCAGTCAGGGTCATCACGAACTCTCCCACAGCCATCACGAGCTATCTCATGGACATGAAGAAATCTCCCACGGGCATCATGAAATTTCCCTTGGTCACCATGGTGGCGAGCACGCTGTTTACTTCCAACCAATACAACATCACGAGGCTCCTGTCATAGCTCTGCATCATGAAACTCCTGCAATTACTCTGCACCATGTTAAGTCGGGTCATCAGGAACATCATGGCCATCAGGAGCACCATATTCAACAGGCACATCATGGCCATCAGGAGCACCATATTCAACAGGCACATCATGGCCATCAGGAGCACCATATTCAACAGGCACACCATGGTCATCAGGAACATCATGGCCATCAAGAACAGTATGGCCACCAAGAGCAACATGGTCACCAAGAACAACATGGCCACCAGGAACATCATGGCGAGCATCATGTGGATTATCATGTGAGTTCTTATTTTATATACACAGAAAGAAAAGAAAGCAATGTAATTAAAAAATAAAATTATGCTTTACATAGTAATACGAGCATTGGTGATGCTATTAATGCTTGAAACTCACGGAATCAAAATCACGAAGTCAAATGTGCAGAAAAGTAAAGATATGGACAATTAACCATTATAAGAAAAACCGGGGAAGAACATGTTGAACCACGCTCAGTATAGGGTTCCGCAGCGTTAAATAATTTCATCAACAGAAGCGTATGTTCATAACACTTACGCCCTTTTGTTGAGAATATTTCTAATTTTACGTTTATTAGGAACCTTAAAATGTTTCTAAAGACCTGTGGAATGATGTGCAACAAGTTGATGTTAGACGAAAAAAAAACAACTTCTGTTCTGTTGCCCCGCCTTAAAATATTTATTTTTATTATTTAGCTCTCAAACTAAGTAGCGTCCTCTAGAAGACACCTTTTCACCAAATTTTATAAATTTTCATTCAGTAGTTTCTGAGTAAAATGCCTGTGACATACGGACGGACAGACAGACGGACAGACAGACAGACAGATGACGAAACTATAAGGGTTCCGTATTTTGCAATTTTGGCTACGGAACCCTATTAATTTGAATGCGAAAAAACCGTCTCAAAATCTTGTATGTGATTTTGTCTAGCCAACAAATTAATCGTAGCGCACAGCTGTGCCCTGTTGTGCATATTAATTAAGTTCTGTATACCTATAATTGGCTTATTCTGTTTCTTATTGAATTCACTTCACGTAAAGCTGTAGTCGGATTTATTAACATTTTCACTTTTGTGTGTATTTTTCAAAAATCAAATAGATAGATAATTCTTATTCAATTGTTTATTCAAATTTTACCTTTGAACACACTCTTCATTTTCCTTCTCTTTTTTTTTGTTTTTTTAAAGATAACTAGCAATGTGGGATTTTTGTCCCACATTACTAGCAATCCTGTTAACCCCTCCAGCTAAGCTCAATGGCTTGTGTTAGGAGTGGGTTCCCGTCAGTAGTAAATGGGTAGGATTCGACCCTATGACCTCACGATTGCGAGACCGATGCTTTAGCCATTAGGCTACCGCCGCTTACAAATAAGTAAAAACTTTGTTTTATTTATGTATTTGTTATAACCTCGGATACCTATCTCATAGAAATAAAATAAATTCACGCTTATGTCGTGCCTCTAGTTTCTATGTACATCCATTGCCTCTGTGGCGCGGTGAGAGTGTGTCCGACTGCTACGCAAGAGGTCGTGGGTTTGATTCCCACACGGGACACCACTTTGTGTGATCCACAAATTGTTGTCTCGAGTCTGGGTGTACTTTGAGTACAAAAAAAAAATACATTCTTATCTATTTCTTCAGATAATAGTATTTTTTTGTAATTTCAGGCTCACCCTAAGTACGAGTACGAATACAAGATTGAAGATCCACACACCGGAGACAATAAGTTCCATCACGAAATCCGTGATGGTGACGCTGTGAAGGGAGTCTACAGTCTACATGACGCTGATGGCTCAGTCAGAACTGTCCAATACACCTCTGATAAACATAATGGGTCAGTATACATTTTTAAAAAGATTTCCTAGCGTTTATTGTATTTTAGGCTATGAGTTTATTATCCTCATGGAAGAAGAGATGTATCTTGGTTTCGAGTCCCACCCGAGAGATTTTTTTTGGGTCCCTAATCATTTTTTTTCCTTTTGCGGAAGCCCTCGCGAACTAGCGCAAGCGCGGTGCGCTCAAAAATGTCTACGGGCATGCGCGATGTATTTCTAAGCGCAGCTACCTATTTACCATTATGACGAGATTTTGACAGTTAGAAGCGCGGGCTTGCCGCAAAAACTAAAAAAGAGATAGTGAATAAGGACCCTGGATGTATTTAATAGGTTTAAATTAGCATAAAAATTACAAAATTTTAGCTCACTCTCGCGTTTTTACAATCACTCATGAATTAAATGGTATCTCGTAGAAGAGATTTTAAGTTGGTAAAGACAACGAATGAGAACTAAATGAAATTGAAACTTAACCTATGCAACTTTATCTATCTCTTATTTTATGCAGAAGTTCAGGTAGCATCTTAAATTGTTTGTTTTCTTTCAGTTTTAAAGCCATCGTGAAAACTGACACCAAGCACGGCCACGTTTATTATCAACATTAGAGAATTACTGTCATGTATCTGATGTCATTTTATCTGTTTAAATTGTTTGTACTCGTTAAAATATACACCTAGGTTAATGTGTTACATTGTGTTTTATTGTTAGTACAATATTTTTGTCTCTTTAACTTATGCTCGCTTAATCCTATCTATATACATCATTATTTTTCTTCTTCTTCATCGTGACATTCTTAATAGAGAGGTCGAGGTCATTACGTTATGACTTCTGTGGAGCAAATGTGATTTTCTCGCTATTCCAGGTGTACTTGTTCAAGGAGCCACCTACAGCAGACTACACATGGTCTGTCAATCTCGTATGGGCGAGTTCCTTCGCCTTTTGGTGCCCTCCTCTTTGCCATATACATGTAATAAGACGTTCATTGAAACATGGCCAAAAACTTTTAAATGCGATTGTGTACTATCTGCTGAAGACGTTGTTTAATGCCGAGTTCTTTGAGTATGTGTAAATGTAAGTGTATGTTGGTGCAAAATTAGGTCCACTACCACAACTATGCCATTAAATATATTATGAGTAATAAAATTTTACCACATTTGCCCAGTCATTTTTTACAATTACAGTTTCGTTTATTGCTATCATATGTATAATGACTTAAGCCAAATGCGAATACATCATGATCAACATATCTAGGTCAGTAATGTCAAAAGCGATTAATCATAGATATTATTAAGAGTATCTGCTTTCCTACGTAGGTACTTGTATAACAAAATTTCGAAACTCACTATCACTTCCCGCAACCGTAAATAGGTATATATTGTCTTGATTAACAAATCGAATCACGTTGTGATCTGTTTACTATTGGAATCGTAGCACCATTCGCCTTCAGAGTTATGGGCTTCCCCATTGAATGAAAATTATGCAATTGGTTGGATTAGGAATATTATTACCATTACTGTGTTTAGCAGCTAACTTAAACCTTAAATAGGCTGATATCAAGTCAGTTACTGGTTTAAGGATAGTACCACCCCATCTCTTCCTGTGGGTGTCGTCAAGGCGACTAAAGCATGTCTCATTGGAGGACAGGCAGCAGCGTTCTCTGCGTACTTTAAAGCCATACTGCGATAGCTAACCCGCTGGGAGCGTGGCCATTATGGCAATTACCCTCAGGATTTTACAGGGGAGGCCCGTGCCCAGTAGTAGGACATCTTAAGTTGTCAGAGAAGAATAATAATATGCTGATACCTAGTTAATGTGAATTTCTATTCAAGATATGGACTCATATTGATAGCAATAAACGTTGTCTAGGTTCTATTAAATACCTATTTCTTTTTATGATTTCTTCTTACTATACTTACTTACTTTTTTCATTATTTATATTTTACTTACTTATTAGATTTATTTAACAAGATGAAAATATTCGGGCAAGTGCATGTCGGGCCCAGCACAATGTAGGGTTCCGTAGTCCCCCATCCGAATAAAGCAGCTTAAAAAATGGATTTTCTGTTGGTTTTGTTTCATACTTACAAAGTTAACTTAATAATTAAAAACAAAAATTACAACCTCCATCCCCCACATACTATACATATAGGGGCAAAATTACAGCCTTTAAGCACTAACTATCTCTGAGCTAAGCTGCGAACGGACATGGCGAAACTTTCCGTTCCGTTCAAACGGTTCCGTTTTGCCATTTTGGCTACGGAACCCATTAAAGTGAACTTTGGTATAAAAACTACTATGTATAAGTATAATAAAATTAAATAACTTTATTACGATTTATATAGGCAAGTACACATCTAATAACAGTGTAAATAATAAAGATTAATTTATAAATTAGATTAATAATTTCTTCAGTCTTCCCATTCAGTTGTGGTGATGGCTCTCAATTTGAACATGATGACCAGGGGCTGAATGCTTAACAATGGCGTTGAAACTGTAAGAACAAAAAAAACCATCAGTACAGCCCTAAACAAAAAAAACATTTTTCGCTCAACGATTCTTGTTTTTTTTTAATTTGTATCCATGTTATCATATTAACAACCAAATGCTTTACGATATTAGTACAAATATATACTGTTACTTGAATTCATCCACGAATATAAACTGATAATTAAAAAGATGAAACGTAATGCTGTCGTAGAATTGGTTGAAACATGCAATCTTACCCAGTGTGCTTATCAGAACTGTACTCAACGGTCCTGACTGATCCGTCAGCTTCTTGAAGACTGTACACTCCCTTCACTACGTCACCATCGCGGAACTCCTGCTGGAACTTGTTGTCACCTGTATGAGGGTCTTCCACTTTGTACTCGTACTGGTATTTAGGATAGGCCTAGAATATCAAAAGGGTTAAGTGCTCTATTTTACATGCGTTTGTTCATCTATCGTGATTTAAACGGTTCAAGTTGTGATTAGAATAAATGAATAGAAAGTTAATGTAGAACTTTAAATCGGAAACGTGTATTTTATGTGTAATGTTGAATACTTACGTAATAGTCTACGGGCTCATCGTGGGAATGCGCATCGGCATGGTGACCATGGTACACGGGGACCTCATGATGCTCATGATGCTGGGCACTGTGGCCTTGGCTTTGCTCTTCTTGACTGTGAGCGTAGTGCGGTTGAGCATGGTGAGAATGAGCATGTGGCCTAGAAACGTAAACAGTAGCATGGGGCTGTTTAGGATGTGCAGGAATATGCTCATGATGGACAGGAGTTGGTGCGGCATATTGAATACTCTGGTAATGTTTGGCTGGTGTATCGTGATGAGCTGGTACACGATGATGGACTGGCGCTTCTTCCTCTTCTTGCACATATTGGTATACGGGAGCTACATGTTCATCACGAACTTCATTAGATTCTTGTTGCCCTGCATGTGCTGCGTGATGAATAACGCTCTGAGATGAGTAGGCATGTCCGTGACCCTCTGGGGCACCTCTGTATTGATTTTCTTGAGCTGGTTCCTCTTCTTCATGCACTAATAAAGGGATATGTTCGTAACGATGTCTGTAGTCCTGACCAGGGTTGTGATGAACAGCCTTAAGTGAATATTCATGTTCTTCGCAAGATGCCACAGCAATAAAGGCAAACACTAAAACCTAGAACGGAAATAAATTGCTTATTATTGTGAAACACAACGCAAACGGATTTTTACGCATATTATAACAAACACACACTTTAGCTAGCATTTTGTTCTTTCTTCTAAGACTTCCGTGGAGGAACTGGTGAATTAACATAGTCATTAGCTCAATATATACTGGAGACGTTACGAGAGTATTGAATCAATTTGCCGCCGCTCGGGGCGTCATGTTTGTAACCCGCGGAGCGCGCGGATCTATGACGTAACTTACGTAACCAATGTGAAGGTTGTCAATCTCCTAAATTAGATTGTTAAATTGTTACACATTAATATAACAATAGCAATATTAATATTATTAGGCCAGTGGTTAATAAAAACCAAAAGTTTAATCGCAACTACTTGATTTCATAACGAACTATTATAGGATAAGGAGAAATCTATGTATTAAGTATTCTAGTACAGTACCTACATAAGTTTCTTTTGCATAATTGCCGTTTTAAATTCTATTAAAAGTAAGATTTCGTTACTAAAATATTTCTAAAATTGTTAATGTAGGCGCCTTCATGATAATTCTACCATTGGATCTTTCGCAACTTATACATAGGAAGTACGACTTTGAGATATTTTTTTATTCGACAGATGTGTTTTAGAACAATTCTATTTTTTTTAGAGTAAGCCTAATAAATTATTGAATAGCTAGTAAAAAAATAGAATTTGTTTAATGCAGATTTCCTAAAAAGAACAAAAAAACACATATTCAGCTAATTTCAATAAAATTCGAAATAGGCCCTGCGCCTAATCTCTCACCGATAATGTTAAGATATTCAGCCCATCTATACTATATATATCTACTAATATTATAAAGCTGGAGACCTTGTTTGTTAGTTTCTTTGTTTGTTTGAACGCAATAATCTCTGGAACTACGGGTTCGAATTGAAAAAAAATTAGTGTTGGATTGCCCATTTATTGAGGAAGGCTATAAGCTATATAACACCACGCTGTGACCAATAGGAGCGGAGCATTAATGAACAATGTTGCAAAAACGGGAAAAAATCATCAGCAGTCATTCATCAGCTAATCGGACCATTAGAGTGAATGAATACAGAGTGCACTTGTGACTAGGCTTATAATATCTTTTTCATACAGTAGGATCAACCTAACTCGACCGGATTGAAGTTGGTGAAAAGTGACAGGAAGCGTAAAGCGGGGGCAGTAACTAAACCAAGATAATTAGAGATTCGATTTTGCATTATACTGTCGTAATTAGTATTACTAACTTATGTTTTTTGCGATTTTTTTCTTAAAGAAATTATTTTTCAAACTTTCTTTAGTATTTACTGTAACTGTTCCAAATTAAAACTTATATGAACTCATTTAAATAGTATTTTATATTGTTGAATTAATATTTTGTTACTATTTTTAATCGATTAGACATAATTCATCGTTTTTGTAAGTAATTTTATGGTCTCATCTCTATTGCATGCGCGAAAGTGATTATAATATAATAATATAATAATATAATATACTAACACAAGCCATTGAGCTTAGCTGGAGGGGTTAACAGGATTGCTAGTAATGTGGGACGTAAATCCCATATTGCTAGTTATCTTTAAAAAATACATACATATTATAGATAAATAACACCCAGACACAGAATAAACCATCGAGCTCATCACACAAAGTTTTATCCTGGGTGGGTATCGAACCCACGACCTCTTGCGCAGCAGTCGGATGCACTCCCACCGCGCCACAGTCAATCAATTTGGAATAATCCGGCCAAGTTACGTTGATCCAACTGTAGTTGGTTTATTTCAGCGAACGAAAATCGGTTAAAAGAACCTAATCTTTTTTTCACATTAGTACATTATATAAATGTCCGGGTTCCGTAGCCAAAATGGCAAAACGGAACCTTTATATTTTTGCCATGTCCATCCGTCTGTCTGTTCACAGCTTTGCTAAGAGACTGTTAGGGCTAGGATTTTGTAATTAAGCATGGATATACCTAATACTTACGCCGCTAAAGTGATAGAATAAAGTCTAGAAACAATTTTTTTTTAGTCTAATGTAAAGTGGGGATGTGATTTTTTTTCTAACCTAGGGTAGGTTATTGTGTGGAGTATCATTAGATAAGTCTTTTAAAAACGTTTAGAGGTTGAAAAAAAACATTTTTTTTATTTAGGGATCCGTTTGTGAGATATTAAGTTATGCAAATTTTTGTTAAAGTCAAGTGTAAAATAACGATATAAGTAGAAACAAAAATAACCGAAAACCCGCATTATTTGGATAGGGTAGGGGGGGGGGGGGGACTAGCCGGCAAGTGCATGTGGGGCCACGTACAATGTAGGGTTCCGTAAACCTACATTTTGCGTGGCCCGACATGCATTTGCCTGGCTTTAAATGACACTTCAATCGCCTGGGTCCTTATTCACTATGATATTTTCGTTTCAGCGGCAAGCCCACGGTAACTGGCGCATGTTCAAAAAAGATGTCCGCGCGCATGCGCGATGCATTCCTAAGCGCAGCTCTCTATATACCATTATGTCAAGATTAGTTAGAAAACGAAAAATAAGATAGTGAATAAGGACCCTGATCGTGATTGCCAATAACAAAACCCTTGAATGTGCTGAGGCAACGTTATTACTGTCAAATCTGTGAGTTACCATTCCTAAAAATTCAACACCCAATCATGGCTGGAATAATACGTCAAGCCGTCATTGTATTGGGTAATCACTCTTTTGTCGTGTTGGATTTGAAACCGAAATATGAAGTCAAAGAATAGAGGATGTGCTTGAATTTTCTACGGCCGTTGCAATACGGTTGAAACGTCGGGCAATAAACAAGATATTTTACCTTAAATTATTCACGTGATTAAGACCCGTAATATATACAGGGTGTAACAGAAAGGTGTGGTCATATTTAAGGGTTGGTATGTGCCCATGATACTGAGTGCACATACCGATTTTTTTCTAAATCGGAGTACCTTAAAAAAATATTTATTATTTTTTCATTCGTTTATTTATGAATGAAAAAGTTATTAATTATAAAAAGTATGACTTAAAAAGTTCTATGCCATAATAATCCAATTGAATTGTGTACCAGGGGAGGCATAATTCTTATGCCATACGCCTTTCACTACTGAATTTTGACAAAAATAATATGCTATAACTATGTAATAATAATGCAACCAGCTATGGCACCATGGTAGGTGCAATACTGATAACATACCCTATTCGCTGCTGAAATTTGACCACACCTTTCTGTTACACCCTGTATATTTTCATAATGTGTACAAATCGCGGAAGTTTATCAACATTTGTCCTCATAATAAGAAAAAAAAATCTTAAACTTATTTCAAATTTCGATTATTAAAAATTTTGTGACTCAACCTAGGACAATGTTTTAACACTAAAACCTTTCCAGAAAAATAAGCTGTCGAATAGCGAACACTCTATGCAAATCGGATTTGTTTGTTTTTATACGGGTCAAACGGAGAACCTCCTTTTTGTTTGAAGTCGGTTAAAATGATATTATTGGCTTGTTTATCTTCATTATTGTTGTTTAAACTAAGTACAAAATTAAAGTGTAGTCATGTCAAGTCTATCAAAGACTTATTGTAACTACCGCACTCAGAGTCGTTATGTGCTACCGTAATAGTTGTTGCAATACGGTCGAAACATCGGGCAATAAACAGGGTATTTTGCCTTAAATTTTTACGCGATTGGGACCCGTAATATATATGTTTACATAATGTGTACAAACCGCGAAAGTTTATCAACATTTAACGACAGGTTAGTCTGCCGCCATTTTTACAACTCCTGCAATTGAACATAACAAAGAACAATTTAAAACGATCTAATGTATTGCAAAATGTCTAAACAGATCTACATCAAACATAGCTAAATGTGATATTATAGAACTACTTTCTTAATCCTATTTATGCCAATAAATAGTCTCTAAGTCATTTTATTAAAGTATAAATCCTAATTAAAGATTTTGTATGTCAAAATCTTATTAAATCCATACTAATATTATATATGTAAAGGTAACTCTGTCTGTCTGTCTGTCTGTCTGTCCCGCATGGATGTCGGTTATCGCGATAAAAACTATCTTATTCCGGGAAAGCACATAGGATAGTTTTTATCACGATAACCGACATCCACGCGGGCGGAGCCGCTGCCGAAAGCTAGTAATGATATTAATAAAAATGAAAAGACCATGAGCACGGCAGCTAAAGATGAATTTGTTTCATAAATTAATAAGGTATAATGATTTTTAACTACGAGTAGGTTTTGGACAACACAATATGAGTAAACCAAATTGTCGCCATCGAACCCCAGCTAATAACAACACAGAAACTAACTGAGCCCAAGTGACCTTACTTACTCATAGAAACGCAACATAATTGCAATAAGTATCACACAGCTATTATGACCATTTTATGATTTTATAACCACAGTCATTGTAATTACAATAAACATTTTTTTTTTTAAATCTAACTCGTCTCTCTTGACAATGGAAAGTGACCTTAACAGGGCCATTGTCATTCTTTTTGTAGAAAAACTAGGTAAACCTAAGCTACTTACGCACATAAAATCATTGTGTAACCGTGAACCACATTTAAAACGTAATTGATATTTCATTTTAGACGTGATTGATACTTCTGTAATATTCCAACTTCCATTTGCTTTAAAATTCTAGTTTGTTCAAAACAGGAAAATGATTAAAATGTTGAGTAGTCTTTAAGCCACTTATAACAGTCATCACATTTGGTATTACTTTGATTTTGTGATTTATACCTTCCTTATTGCTTTGCCACGCATGTTTTTATATGTACGCATGTGTAACGGCAGAGCAGCTAACTTTCTATGATGTAAGTAAACCAACCGACATTAAACTGCCTTAATACGGATTTCTCTAACTTATCTTATAAAACAGTGTCTTCAGTGCATACATAATTGAGTTCTTTTCTATTTAAATTCAATTGTCTTTGACTTGCCTTAGACTGTTTAGTATACAAGTCTAACTTTCATATTTTTTGATTACTATCTCTTAATATTTCAACACAGAAAATGTGTCTACTTCCTTGTCACATTTTATAAAGATCCTGATTACAGTACCTATGGATGATTATAATTCGAGGCAAGACACATAAATATTCATTAAATAAGTTTTTTATTTATCAACAACAGTAATAATAACGATAATAAGTTAACTAATCTAATGATGGTGGTGGGGTATGATATGTTCGGTGTGTCCCTTGTGCAACACCTCTGCGTTGAAACTGAAAACAAACAAAAAATACTCTATTATTAATATTATACAAATATTACAGAATTACTGGCCTATTGACCTAATGGTTAGTGATCCTGACTGCTAAGTCAGAGGTCGTGGGTTCGATTCTCACACCACTTTGTGTGATCCTCAAATTGTTATTTCGAATTTGGGTGTACTCTGTGTCAGTGATTTGTAAGTTTGTCAAGTCCCCCGCGCCTCACGGCTTGTACCCGCGTAAGTTGTCTTTTTATACAAGCATAAGGATAGCCTATAGAAGGAGTAAAATTGACCAAAACATTGCTCGAATTCAGAATTTTATTTTGCGTTTATATTTGACGTCGTCAGCTTAACAAAAAAAAAAACCCGCCTGCACAAAAAAGATGAAAACAAGATCCTCTACATAATTATTTATTTTCATGCAGTCGGAGGCATTAACGAATCTTGATGAACTTAGTAAAGTGCCTCGGACTGCATAATATTAAATAATTATGTAGGGGATCTTGTTTCGAACTTTTTTGTGCCGGCGGGTTTTTAATTTTTTTATTTTTATTTAATACTTTTGACTAGTCGTAGGATGTAACAATTAAACGTTTATCAGAGCTATTATCAAGTATTGAAAATTCAAAAAAAGAATGCTTGTATTCGAAAAAACTTTTTTTTCACAATACTTTATTTTGACATCTCACACCAGTCATGCTGTTCTTTCAAACGTTACTTAACTTAGAACACTTGGGCGGTCACAGAGTGGTTTGTGAGATATGAGATAATAAAGAATAGTACATACCTACAAACATACATACAAGATACGTGTGAAAAACATAATCGTTCCTTACAGTTGCGTAATTTACACTTACCCAGTCTTTTTGTCTGAACTATATTTGACGGTTCTGATAGAACCATCAGGTTCATGCAAGCCATATTCTCCTTTCACAACATCACCGTCACGAGATTCGTGCTGGTACTTCTCATCATGTGTATGTGGGTCCTTAACTTCATATGCGAATTCATATTTCGGGTAAGCCTGTAACACAAAAATATATGTAACACAATTGGAGAACAATCTAGATACAAGCTATTTCCCTTCATCACAGGATTGCATAACAGTTGTAAATCAAGGAGACAAATTGCAGCTTACATAATAATCTACGTGGTGCTCATGATGATGGTCGTCATGTGTTTCCTTGTGATAGGATTCTTCGTAGTGAGTTTCTCCGTGGTGAGTCTCTTCATGATGACTCTGTTCGTGGTGAGTTTCATGGTGAGTAACAGGTGCCACTTCGACTATGTGATGCTGAATAGGGGCCTGGTGAGTGACTTTAACAACATGATGCTGAACAGGTGCCTGTTGAGATACTTTGACAACAGGATGTGGAATAGGAGCATATGAAATTACCGGAGCTATAGCAACTGGATGAACTATTGGAGCAATAGGAACTGGATGTAGCACCGGGGCTGCTGAAGGAACATTGATAACTTTGGGTTGAATGGGGGCTTGGTGCACTAATTGAACTACACGATGTTGAGTATGAGCATAAGGGGCGGTTTGTTGAACGATTTTTAACTGTACGGGAGCTCGCACGGGTTCATGAGACTCGTAAACAGGGGCAGGCTCAGCAGGAGTGAATAACACTTTATTTAGAATCGGAAGATGTTGAATTTCATTTAGATGTCCCTGGGTTACTTGAGGTGCCACAATTTGAGAAGAACTGTGCTGGTATAAGGGTACAACTTCTTGATGATGATGATGATGTTCTACTTTCTGTGGCACTTCATGCGTCACAATTGTCTTAAGTGTAAAAGTGTGGCCATGGTTGTCTTGACAATAGGCAGCTATCATAAGAACAAATAAAGCCAATATCTGTAAAAAAAGATTCTTATCTATAAAATTAGCTGGTCTCTCGAGACAATAATTAAAGAAGCAAATGTCAGAGTAGAGAATCGATATATTCAAATGCATTTGGAATAAATCAAACACATTGTTATGAAGTGTTTGAGTTCTGACGTTGAGTTATCAGACATCGATACCACATAGGACAAAGATTGCATGAATCCCCCGAGGCGATCTTTTATCACATCAATAATGAAGTACTTTCACTTGCAAAAATATTATTACATTTAATACCTTTAAAACCATTTTGCTGTTGTTTTCACAAAAGTTCTCTCAAATCTGTTGGGTATGTGGAAAGCTAAAGAGTTTTATACTCGAAATATTTGGTACCAAACAGGTTTATTAAAATTTGTACTCGAATAATGTAGATGGGCTTAATAAAAGGCTTTACTGAAAAACTGGTTCAAGCAGCAAAATTGACTCCGGATGACAACATTTTTGCGAAAGAAATAATTTCTTTAGAACCCAATCAGTCTTAATAAACAAAGGTCTAGTTAACATAAACAGGTTTTTGAAAGCTTTAGGTGAATTTCGACATTTAACCTTCATTAAGAATTAAACATAAAGTTTACAACTTTATCTCAGATGAAGTGATTTTAATAAAGGCATTATTAATATCGTCCGTTTATAAACAAACGAATTACATAAATTAATTTGATTAGTTGAGCTAATACTGTTTATTTCCTTTGACTAGGTAGGCACTAGTAGAATAGATATACCTTTATTGTCAGAACTCATAATTTTTACTTCAAAGGGAAACTGCAGTCCCTTGCCTTATTTAACTCTCCTAAAACTAGAATTGAAAACTAGAAAAAGTGGCGTGCAATTGGTGTGGCCTATGTCCAACAGTGGACTGCGATAGGCTGATAATGATGATGATAATGAAAACTAGAATGTCTAGAGTAATATGTTTTGAAAATTAATCACTCTTTAGCCAAAAAAATAAAAAAAAATCGGGCAAGACCATGGCGGACCATGCTCAGTGTAGGGTTCCGCAGCCTTAAATAATTGCATCAGCAGAAGAGCGTTCATGGAATTTACGCCCTTTTGTTGTGAAAAGCAGTTTTTCGGCTATAACTCAATGACGGTATATCCGATCATTGAGTCCGAAATAATTTTAATTTAAAGTATTTGTTAAGCGCTACCTTTGCGATGTATTTTCATATTTTTTTGGTCACACGGTTAAAAGTTAAAGGGGGGGGGGGCACAATTTATGCAACTTTCGGAGCGATTATTTCCAAAAATATTTACTCAATCAAAAAAGTTTATTAGAAACCTTATGTTTTTAAAAGACCTGTCGAACTATGTGCCACACGTTGATGTTAGCCAAAAAAAAAAAATACATGTTACATGTATGGAGTGCCCTTCCCTAAAAATATTTTATTACTTAGCTACCAAACTAAGTAGCGGCATAAAACACTTTTTCACCAGATTTCATCAATATTCATTGAGAAGTCTCTGAGTAAAATTCCTGTGACACAGACAGACAGGATCTAGACGGACATGACAAAACTATAACTTTCATAAACTGTCGCGATTTGTACACATTATGAAAATATATGTATATATTACGGGTCTTAATTGCGTGATTACACGTAGCAATAAACAAGGTATTTTACCTTAAATTATTCACGCGATTAGGACCCGTAATATATAATATATTTTATTAAAAAGAAACATCTCACATACCACAAAAATATCACAGATTGTAAAGAAGCGAAATCATTTAACATAGATATAAATACGTATGGCGTTGTGTGAGTTATCCCGAGATATATTATATGTCGCTTAACATTACAGGATATATTACAAAAATATCATATCAACCCATGTGATGTCCCACTACTGTCACTTGTCTCCCCAGTGGAACCTACTAATTATAGATTCTGGCGGTAAATGCCATAATCGCCAGGCTTGGCGATTGCAATAAGGCTTTAAGTTCGCAGAGGACGCTGCTGCCCATCCTTCGGTGTGAAAATCCCTTAGTCGCTTGACGACACCCACGAGAATAGATGGAATGGCACTATTCTTAAGCCGGTACCACACGAAAATATCACAGATTAGTAATAAGAAATTATGTTATGCAAAACTAATACTAATATATACTCAATACGGATGATGTGTTTCCGTTTAAAAAAAAAAAAAAACGAAATTTTAGTGCTAAGGAATCTTAAGTAAGACATTGTCTTACTCACATTTCACCGCCAAAAATTATGACACTTCTTCACAAGCTGCATCGAGCACCAACATACAAAGAAAATAAACGAAAAAAGAGTAAAACCAAGATGAACACAGGATATAATTGCAGTATACAGTACATAAATGCAAAAAATAGTTATGGTCTATTTCGATTAGGCTCTCGAACGGTACTGGTAACCAATCTATTTTTTCACCATTAACAAAACCGTCTCAATTGTTTATTACTGTTTTTTTGCTCATTTAGATTTGTGTCAATAAACATAGAAGATCTTGCGCAATTCACTTATAACAAACTGTACCAATGTCACACAGCAAAGTATACGTAGACATTCCGAACAAATGTTTTTACGAAATTATTGCAAAGGCTGCATACTGAAGTTCGTGAATAATTTGAACTGCCCATAGAGTGTCTACTTAGAGAGAAATCTATATTACCTTGGATACCTTTGTTATTGATATAAAAGAAGTTGAATTTTATCATAATGTATCAGTCCACTACTGTTATTAGAATCATTAGGACAAACCACTAATACCAATATTTACTTAAAATGTTCTCAAAGGTAAACAACTAATAGGTATTTGAAGTGTTTAATGAGTGTTCAGTGATTATGTGCATTGTTTAGGTTATAAACTAAATTAATCGTGTAATTAAGCTATATCAAGTTATAATGGTTGCGTTGGATACAACCCTTAACAATTTGGATGATTCGAACCTCACCAGCTCAACTAGTTCAATTATAAAAACCACTAATAAAAAAATCTTCTTAGGTGCTGTTCTTCGTAGCCATCGTTGCTTCTCTGGAGGCGGTGTTCGGTCATGGACACGGATTTTCCTCCCAGTACATTAATCGTCATGATGGACCTGCCCACGTAGTGCACGTTGGCGGCCATGGTGGTCACGGACATGACGGATATGGTCACGGTTATGGACACGCTGTCGACTACTATGTGAGTTTTACTTTAAGATTTCAAGAAAATTACAAAACATAACATTGTTAATACGCGTTTTATGAAGCTTTGTTTAACTTTGACGTTCGGCAACATAAATTTCAAATCATAGCCTGCTTTCAACTAATATGATGTCTTATTTCTACAGGCCCACCCCAAATACGAGTTTGGATACAAGGTAGAAGACCCTCACACCGGTGACATCAAGTCTCAACACGAGCATCGTGATGGTGACCATGTCAAGGGATACTACGCTCTCCATCAGCCTGATGGTTCCGTCAGACACGTAGAGTACCATGGTGACAAACACTCTGGGTATGTATCCTTTACCATTGACCTGTAATCGGCAAACAAATTAGTCCATCACATTAGGGTTGAAGTTTGTTTGCCCGGCATAAAACGACGAGGTTGATTTTACCTTGCATCATTATTTTAACTGTACTAGGCTCAACCTTAATGCTATTTTGGATACATAGGAAGTTATAGGAAGTTTTGACAAAACTGGTTTACTCTCTTGGTTATAAAGAACATAAAGTAAAAAAACTCGCTTAGCTTTTCATTTAAATTAGGACCCTACGAAACGAAAGTAGGGTAAGTTCTTATCTTATTGTGATTAAAATATTCACAAATCATAGACCAAACCTTTTTTTTTCTATGATAAGTATAACTATAAATATATTAGCCATTTTATTAAACCACTCAAGTGAATTATTTCTATTGTAAATACTAATACAATAATTTATTATTTCAACAGATTCCACGCTGACGTGAAGCACAGCACCCATCACATCGTGCCCCATCACAATCCTCATCACCACTACTGAACTAAGATATGTTGTTTGTTGTGAAATGTTGTAGGTACTTACTGTGATCTAATATTATTTCTATATTTTTGATATTTTGTAATCAATAAACGAAAACCAAATACAATTTTGTCTATTGTTTCACCTTTAAGTTATTAAAATCTTATTTAAATTCAGCAATTGGGTATTTGAATGTCAAGTCAAATCAGTATCTTTTTATAAAATGTCAAAATGATTCGTTCTATAGAGATTTGTATGCAATTTAACATTGTGACGTCATTATGTTCTGGTTTCAAATCATTTACTTTTAGTATATATTTTGATTATTATAAATACTAAAACATATTAAATTATGCACAAATATATATTTTTAAGATCATTTAAAGGCACATTATTACTTGGTAAGTGTAAAATAATTTATTGTTATTGATTGATTTGACATTCAAATACCTAATTATAGTTCTTACGTTTAGAAGTATACTGTGTTAACAATGACCCTGTTCGAAAATTCGTAGATCACGTGACCTTATTGAAAATTCGTAAGACGGAGGGAGAGCAATGAAAAATTGCTACAATATAATTAGAATACGAAGGTATATTTCGCCACCACCTACAATGTTATTATAGCTCAGGTGGGAAATCGGGAGGTCCAGAAACCAGAAGACCCCAAGAATTAACTTAGTGAAGTTAGTGTTCAATGGTATAGTGAATGCTACTTGTAAAGAACACAAGAACAAAGTGTCTGACCTTTACTAGAAACAATAAGAAAAGTGACTATGGACACATTCTTAATATTATAAAATATTCACCCTAGCAGTTTATGTAACAACAAAATTACTTATTAGTCTAAGACTTGGGTGTAATCTCAATGAAAAAGCTAAATAGGGTCTATAATTAAAACAAAAAAAAAAGATCGCGTATACCATCATTGGGTTATTGCCAAAAAACAGCGTTTCTCAACAAAAGGGCTTAAATGCCATAAACATACGCTTTTCTGCTGATGCAATTATTCAAGGCTAACCCTACACTGAGCATGGTCCGATATGCTCTCGCCCGGTATTTGTAATAACTAATGATTTAAAAGTGAAAGATGTTTTCAAGAGTAATCTCCCAGTCACGCTGAAAACTAAAGTCTCTCAAGCTCAGCGATAAAGTAAGAAAAATAAAGACATTACGAAAACTACCAAGGTAAAGGACATAGCAAAAACCATAACGACCCAAAATAGGAAATAGGCTGGGCATGTCCAAAGATCACAAGGGAACTTGAACCAAAATTGTCACCCAACCAATTGTGTACCCTATTCATAACAAAAGACGAAAAGCATGGCCATTCAAAAGTTGGAGCGAAGTCATAGTTCTGTTTCTTTGCTCTGTCAATGGAGGGAAATGGTTCTCCATTTCTCTTCTTTTTTTTTTACCGCCAGAGCGGTCCTTACGATAAAACGCGCATTAACCAATTAATAGTTCAATTAAGAAATTAAACTAACAAATATACGTAGCCTATAATAGGCACAAACCGGGCGGCGATTATCGCTGTATACACTATAGAAATATACCCAACGACAATCCCCGGTTAGTGTAAAAACTATTGTCAAAAAGTGGTAACTAAAAACTGGATTATGGAGGGGTCGCGGCACACATCAATATAGCAAGCGTCCAATATGTCGTAATATCGGGAGATAGCCGGCCAATCGCAAGCGTCAAATATGACGTGATATCGCGCGGACCTATTACCGGCACGTATCCAAGCAAAATCACATTTTTGTCTTTTATTTATATACCATTTGGACCGCGACCACGAACGCAAAAAAAATCTTTGTTATATTGTTGTTCTTTAATATACCGCTAAATACTACACAAGTCTTCGTTTCATTTGAATTTCCAAGACAAGTGATGTGTTAGTGGAATGGTTAGCTGGTACTATTGAAGTACTATGGCACCTGCCCTGCAGCACATGGTAAAAACACGGACACATGGTCAGTCGGTGACTCGCCACTCACTAGATGGGTCCTCTTCTGGCCGCCACAGGCATACGAGCCAAACATATGACAGGGAGCAACATGGGCGTGAGCAGCTTGGGGTATCGAGTGGTGCGGCGCCGCGGCGCCGGTTTCACCATCACGAAGAATCCAGTCAGCGGGTTTTCCTGTAGTTATGCTCTTGTAAATTACACTTCCACCCTTCTTCTTTGGGCGGCCGGTTAAGGCAAGACAGAGTTGAGAGTCCTGCGGGCGCTCTTGGTGTTCAACTCATGCCGGTCAGGGAAGGCAAGCGGGAGACAAAGCCCTGACTGACTCTCCGACTTTATTATTATTAATGATTCAAAAGAATATAACATCTTAAAAATTACTAATAGGAGCGGAGCATCACTGAAAAATGTTTAATAAACGGGGAAAATTGACACTGACAAAGTTGCATGGGTCAGCTAGATAATGATAAGATGTATGTAATAATTAACTGAATTATAAGTTATAGTTAATAGTATTTTAACTACTCATTAGTCAAAAATGGTGCACAACTTATTATAACTTGAATTATATATACCAGCAACCACCCACATTGTGAGTTAAAATGTACAGTTGATAAAGAAGTAACCATGTTGACTGCTCGAGTGCAAGGTTTCTTCACATGTGGGTTTTTAGATGTAAAAATATACCTAAATATATAAAAGGCTGGCAAATTCTAAAAATTATTTCGTTAAAAAATAATTTCGTTCGCCAGCCCCGCACTGTCGCCGCGCGTAGTAGACTGGCGCGTGGTGGAGGAGGTAGAGACTTATTCCGACCACCGGTACATTCGGTTCGACATCTCCGCCCAGGCCTCAAGCGCGCCGGTGCCACAGGCCCCAAGTGGTCCGCGGTGGGCGTTGAAGCGGCTGGACAAAGAGCTGCTTCTGGAGGCCTCAATCGTGCAGGCCTGGGTGCCATCACCGGACAGGCCTGCCGACGTCAATGGCGAGGCACAGTGGTTTCAGAAGGCCATTTCGCAGGTATGCGACGTGGCAATGCCTCGAGTCCGGCCAGGTCGCACTCGGCGTCAGGTGCATTGGTGGTCGCGGGAGCTAGCCTCACTATGCGAGGCGTGCGTCGCTGCGCGCCGCCGGTACACCAGACATCGCAGGCTACGCATCCGCCCTCAAAATGCGGAGGCTAGGGAGGCGGAACTGTACGAGAGATACAAAGCAGCGAAGACCACCCTTCAGGAGGCAGTCAGGCGGGCCAAGAACCTCGCCCGCCAGGAAATGATGGAGACTCTCGACAGGGACCCGTGGGGGCGCCCGTATAAGATGGTGCGGGACAAGCTCCGTCCGTGGGCCCCCCCACTGACGCAGAGTCTCCGACCCGAGCTAGTGGAGGGCGTGGTAAGCGCTTTGTTTCCAGCGCGCGCAGAGCATACTCCCCCGTGCATGGCTCCGCGTACTACGATCCCCGTAGCGGACCACTCGAACGACGACGACGTTCCAGAAGTGACTGGGGTTGATTTGAGGACGGCGGTAGGTAGGCTGAAGGCCAAGAATACCGCCCCAGGACCCGATGGCATTCCAGGAAAAGCCTTGGTCCTGGCCTTAGAAGCTCTCGGACCTCGACTGAGGGGGCTTATGAGCGCCTGCCTGGAGAGGGGCCAGTTCCCGCTTCTTTGGAAAACGGGGAAGCTGGTCCTGACACGGAAGCCAGGACGCCCTACGGACTCTCCGTCGGCATACCGGCCCATAGTGCTGCTTGATGAGGTGGGCAAGCTCTTTGAGAGAGTAATTTCAGACCGCCTCGTCGCGCACCTGTCAGGGGCTGGACCGAACCTATCGGAGATGCAGTTCGGCTTTCGCAAGCGGCGCTCTACGGTCGATGCCATCATGCGCGTCCGTGATCTTACGACGGGGGATGCGGTGACCCGGGGTAGGGTCGTCTTGGCGGTGTCTCTAGACATTGCCAATGCCTTCAACACCTTGCCCTGGAGTTGCATTGACGAGGCACTCCGGTATTTCCGGGTGCCGATCTACCTCCGTCGCGTGGTCGGGGCCTATCTCACGGACAGGGCCGTCATTTACCCCGGTCCTAACGGGGACTGGAACCGGCGAGAGATGTCGTGCGGTGTTCCACAGGGTTCGGTTCTGGGACCGCTCCTGTGGAACATCGGCTACGACTGGGTTCTGCGTGCTGACCTCCCCAGCTGTGTCAGCGTAGTGTGCTACGCCGACGACACGCTGGTCCTGGCACAGGGGAGGTCGTACCCAGCGGCGACCGCCGCGATAGCATGCGGGGTTGCGACGGTTATTAACCGAATTCGGTGACTGGGTCTTGAGGTGGCTCTGCACAAGTCCGAGGTCATGTGTTTTTATGGCCGACGGAACGGGCCACCCCCGGGTTTCCAGGTGGCAGTAGGGGGGGTTCACATCGGCGTCGAGTTGACGATGAAGTACCTGGGACTCGTCCTCGACAGCCGGTGGAACTTCGTAGAGCATTTCCGACGTTTGGCTCCCAAATTGGAACGGGCTGGGGCCGCGTTAAAACGGCTCCTTCCCAATTTGAGGGGTCCAAACGCCCCCTGCCGAAGGCTATACGCGGGGATCGTGCCGTCATCCGGGGATACCGCACGGTCTCCCGCGAGGCGGCTTGCCTCCTCGCCGGAATGGCGCCGTGGGATCTGGAGGCGATAGCCCTCGCACTCGCTTACGAGTGGCGAGAAGATGCGCTACACTGGGGTGAAACTCCGCTGCCGCGACAAATTGCTGCACGTCGGAGGGAGGTCCGCCTCGATCTCATGGCGTCGTGGAGAGAACGACTGTCGCAGCCACAAGCAGGCCACTCCGCGATAGCGGCGGTAAGTCCTCTCTTTGAGGAGTGGCTGGAGAGGCGCCATGGCGTCCTCACCTACCGCCTGACGCAGGTACTCACTGGACACGGGTGTTTCGGGAGGTACCTGCATCGCATTAAGCGGGAGGAAACTCCCGGGTGTCACCATTGCGGTGACCGGCCGGAGGACACGGTGGAGGTGTGCCCCGCTTGGGCCGAGCAGCGACTTGCCCTTGTGGTAGCGATCGGCGGTGGTGACCTCTCGCGTCCGGGGCTCATTCGAGCCATGCTGCGGAGTGAGAGGGAATGGGAGGCAGTCGTCTCCTTTTGCGAGGAGGTGATGCTGCAAAAGGAGTCGGCGGAACGCGTGAGAGATAGACGGTCCTCACGCCCCGGCCGCCCCACGATACGCCCCGTGCGACGGGTGACAAGGGACGACATCCTGCTACCCTAGGCGCAGGCCTGAGGACGACGAGCAGTGGGTAGCTTGCCGTCCAGCTTAGGACTAGGCCGGGTCGACGGCGCGCTAGTGTTCCACGCGCGCCTCGAAGAGGTGTCAGCAAGTGACGGGGCCCCATTGGGCCGGCGCCACCGGGAGTGCGGGATCGTTCGAAAGAGTTACCGTGCTCCCGGAACACCAGGGCGAAAGAAGGAACACAGATGGGTTTTAGTCAGTAGGAGTCTGACACGCCCTCCCGCTCGTGCCCACAGCGGGAGAAGTCATTTGATGATTTCCCATCTATAAAAAAAAAAAAAAGTATTAAGTATTTTTTATTGTAAATAAATAATTATTAGTACAAAACTCAGTACCTACCTGTTTTTTTATTTTCTAACGTCTATGCTAATTTTATATATCGCGAATTTACATAAATTTAAGTGATAAAATGTCAACGCTTAGCGGCAAGTTTGTTTGATACCGGTTTGTGATATGTATTATTCTTAGACCTTACATCAAAGATTATAACACATCAAGTGGGTTAGATTCCCAAATTGAGCATTGACGATGTCTTTTATATTTGTAAAATAATATACTGAATTGATATGTGTTTTTGTGTATGTATTTTGATTTCTCACAGTTACGTTTTTTGGATTTGTAATCAAACTACAACTCAACATTGTCCAAATATTTATTCTCATTCATTCACAAGCTAAATATAGGTATGCTCATTAGAAAATTGATCATACTTATGTAAATCTGTTCTCTAGAAGGCATCATAAAATTTAAAAATCTGTATATTGAAACTATTGAAGGCTTAGGGTTTTTTGAATCTGAAACTACATACGCTCTATTTTTATTCGTATCCGTTTGTTTGTCTAGCGTTTTACAACCTCTTTAAATATATTTAAAATAGGTAACTGTTATTATAAACCAATATTGTAACTCAAATTCTCCTATAAGTTTAGTCAAAATTGGTTACTGACAGAACAACACAACATATGGTTTGGCTATTGGAACAACAGTCGATACAGCCAGATCTCCCTTTTACTCGCCATATCATACATTTATGAGAATATTATCGGGACTTATTCGCGTGAACTATTTAAAGGTATAAACCTTTTATTTAAACGTTAAAGTTTCGTACCTATATTTCAAGCGATTAAGTCCAAATAATAACCTATGTATGTGTAAAAATCTTAATAGTTTAAAAACAATAAAATTATACAATTCATTAGACCACTCAAGTATCGACATCGATGCGGACGGGGCCACAAGCATAAGCTAGTTTAAAATAAGATTCACGTCATGTGATTACAAGACGTCATCGTCAGTCATAGTTTCTGACCGAGTTAATTTGACACGGCCATGACCGAGAGTCAACGACCTCCTTAATAAGCATGAATGAATCTACAAAATCGACAAGTGTAACGATAAATTTTAGGGTATCGTAGTCAGAGGCGTAGCTTGCCTTGTAAGAAACCTGTGTTAAATTTTTGTTGGGGGCCCAAAAGCCTAATTTGTCAAAGGTTTAATGTGAGTCTCGCCGAGGCCAAGGTGCAATTGCTGGCCCGTGTGGCTATCAATGCAATATCAATTATTTGGGGACCTCAGTCCCCAAATAATTGATATTGCAGATATGGCGGTATGCAGATCGTAGCCAAAGAGCATATATATGTGCCGATTTGTTGAACCATAGCTACTAGAAATCATGTTTTGTCATATTGTCTATATCCTAAGGCCTCATTTACAAAGACACGAGGCGTCGCGCATCGTTTATGGGATGTGGCGTTGTGTCTCACAGTGTGCTGTGTGTAAAACGGAACCCTTATAGTTTCGTCATGTCAAAGACTACTCAATTAATATTGATATAATTTGGTAAAAAAGTTTGCTAAATAATAAAAAAAAAAATTTTTAGGGGGGGAGGGGAGGCACTCCATACATGTAAGAAAAGTTGTTTTTTTTCAGCAATCATCAACGTGTGGTAGGTACACCTAAGACAGGAACATTAATTTCATAAACCTTTTAAGGTTTCCAATAAACGTTTTTGATTGAGTGAATATTTTTGGAAATAATCGCTCCGAAAGTTGCATAAATTGTGTCACCCCCCCCCCCCTTACTTTTGAACCGTGTGACCAAAAATATGAAAAAAATCACAAAGGTAGCGCATAATAAATACTTTAAACTAATATTATTTCGTACATGATCACCATATACCGTTATTGAGTTCTTGCCGAATAATGTGCGTTTCTCAACAAAAAGGCGTAAGTGTCAAAGATTTATGATAAAAAAAGATGCAATTATTCAAGGCTGCGACACCCTTTACTGAGCATGGTCCGACGTGCTTTTGTCCGGTTTTTATTGTATGTTTTTAGTGGTTGTAGGATGTAACCGATGTAACAATTAACTTTTATCACAGCTATTGACCAAGAATTTAAAATTAGTTTTTTTCAAAGATCACTTATCTAAGAATACTTGAGCAGTAATGAAAAATCTAACGACGTCTTAATTGCATAAATCTGTCTTGTGGTTATACACTCTGAAATCCCGGCAGAATTTCGACGGGGCATTTCAATTAAAATATCTGACTTTGACTTGATAGTACGATATCTGTATCAAATAATAACTAAACAACTAGCTCTTTAGCGAAACACGTGGAGGTTACGCCACAAAAATAAAACGCTTTGTAAACTACGGAACCCTCGGTGCTTGACTTCGACAGACACTTGACAGTTATTTTATTTTATGGAGATTATATTGGGGTCTAGTTTCCGTATCCTATGTTTGTATCACCATAGGTTAGATAACTGCTTTTTTTCTATTGCTTCACCTTATCCCACATTAGGTGGGATCGGCTCTCCTAATGTTATGGCGCCAAGACAGTCTGTCTTGGCTTGTCGGTTCAGATATTTGGAATTTTTCCATTAATTTAGTCATACAAGTCTACCACGTCAAATGAGAACGTTCTCTTCCTTTCTTTTCCTCCAGCAGAGCTAAGGCTTTTTGAACGACGTGATCGCTGTCTCTTCTAACAACGTGACCACCTAAGTCGGGTTTCAGTCAGTTTTTTGGAGACGCGAGTTACTTTGAATCTACCTGCTCAAAAATGTTAAAGTTTTTCTAGTTTTCATGCTAAAGTTGGCTCTCTCAGTGACTACACAACTCTCAAAATGAGTTACCAAAAAACTAGTAGAGCTTCTGGAGAATTACTTGAGAAAAAAAAATCTTGCCTAACCATCGAACATTCTACCTATGCGTAAATATTCCGAACAAACGTTTTTACGAAATCATTGCCAAGGCCGCACGCTGAAGTTCGTGGATAATTTAAAATGCCCATAGATTGTCCACTTAGAGAGAAATCTATTATTACCTTGGGTACCTTTATTATTGATATAAAAGACGTTAGATTTTATTATAATGTATCAGTTCAGTACTGGCGTTAGACTCATTAGCACAAACAGCTAAAATAAATATTTATTTAAAATGTTCTCAAAGGTAACAATCATTATTATAAGTGTTTGCATTAGTTAAGGTTTTCAGTAATTCAGTGTATACATTTTTCGTTAACATAGCAGTGGGAGTGAAACAATTATTTTTTTAAAGTTGCGGGTTCCATTCCCGCAACATTTCTGGATTACTAATTTGTGTGGTCCTGAAATTGTAGTTTCGAGTCTGGGTTTACTTTATATTTGTGATAATATTTTTTATTAAATCTTACATAATAAATATATGTTTTTAATCTTTTGTTTAACTTAGATCCAATTGATTATTTTAACTAATAAACGCCAATGGTTTCTTTTCAGGTGTTGTTCTTCGTAGCCATCGTTGCTTCTCTGGAAGCGGTGTTCGGTCATGGACACGGATTTTCCTCCCAGTATATACATCGTCATGATGGACCTGCCCACGTAGTACACGTGGACGGCCATGGTGGTCACGGACATGACGGATATGGTCACGGACATGGTCATGGACACGCTGTCGACTATTACGTGAGTTTATTTTGTTATAAGCTAACAATATAGCGTTTGTCATGACCGGCTTTATTCCGTTCCCCTTTTATGGACTCAGGTCTCCTCTTTGCGTCTCTTTACTTCTTTGGCTCTTCTCCGCTGACCCGAGGTGGATGCATCCCGATAGATCACGGGCCGTAATCCACCTCAGGTTTACTTTTTTACTCTGTTTCATCAAACATAGCGGTTTCTTTGCGATGTTTTCCTTGTTCCTTTCATGATTACTCTTACTTATTTCAATTCATTTTAGCAATATGAATATAGCTTGAATAAAATAAATAATATTACAGGATAATACTTTTACAGCACATCCCAATACGGTATTATAGACTAAAGTTGAGTCTGCCAAAAAATAACGATAAAGTTTTAAGGTTAAAGTCAGAATATTTTTGTAAAAGAAAATCAACTTTGCTGTTTCATAACCCAAACGAATTTAAATTGTAGGGTACAATCATATTTTTGACCAATATACATACCCACATATAAAATGCTTCTGCTAAACGAGATGATTGTTCAAAACTTTATGTTAATTGTTATAATAGAATGAACGCAAGGCTTCGCATGGTCATCTCCTTTTAAGTTGTCTTGAATGTTCTTTTATCATGTGGTATTTTTACAGGCTCACCCCAAATACGAGTTCGGTTACAAAGTGGAAGACCCTCACACCGGTGACATCAAGTCTCAACACGAGCATCGTGATGGTGACCATGTCAAGGGATACTACGCTCTCCACCAGCCCGATGGTTCCGTCAGACACGTAGAGTACCATGGTGACAAACACTCTGGGTATGTAGCTAGTCCAATAAAAATAATAGGTAAAGCGAATCTCAAAAAAAAATACAAATAATAATATCAATAATAAAATTTAGTAAGAAAAACTTTTACAAAAAAATAAAACATACAATGGCAGTAAATATATAATAACATCTTAGGACAACTCACACACGGTCATCTGATCCTAAACTAGAGACAGAGCCTCACCCCAAATACCAAATAACTGATGAACATCTTAAATGTATATTATATATTTATTATAAATAAATTACACTAATAGATTAATATACGGTGTTTTTTAAGTGTTTTGTAAAGCTAAGTCTCGAAATACATACAGGTATTCTGAACCCTAAAGTAATTTACGCTAGTAAATCACACATTACTATGACACAGAGCAACGTAAAAGTCATTGAAAAGATATATCACACATGGTTATTATTTTGTTATCAATAGCTTAGTTAAAGCAATAAATTACAATGGCTTGAGCTTCATTGCCTGTGATAGGAAGCTTCACCCTTCGAATATTTAATATTTTATTTCACAGTTTTAACTACATAATTAACAATATTAAACTAAAGTAGATTATTTCACACTGTACTGCTGTTTGTTTATTCACTAAAATGTATATTATTTCAACAGATTCCACGCTGACGTGAAGCACAGCACCCACCACATCGTGCCCCATCACAATCCGCATCACCATTACTGAACTGAGACTTGTTAATTGTTAAACGTTACCTGTTGTACCTACTGTGATTAAATATTATTCCTACAATTTTGATACTTTGTAATCAATAAAAGAATTACTAAATATTTACATTTACAGTCTTTTTTTTTAATAAATACCTTTAAAATAAAATAAATTAACAAAATCAAAACAATATGAGAAACAGTCATACTTATCAATTCAATGTAATTTTGATAATCTCGTTTAAAACACTAAGTGCCTGGATTTTTTTAAACGATGTTTTCTAAACATAAAACCTAGCTAGATCGATTTATCGCCCCAAAACCCCCTGCATACTAAATTTCATAAAAATCGCTGGAGCCGTTAACTTAAACACACAAGAAATATTTCAATTTGCATGGTAGGTACTTACTTTAGCTACTACCTACTCTAGTACTACTATTTAGTATATTTTTTTATAAAATCTGTCTTCTACGAATGAATGAATTCTATAAATGTTTCAAATGGGTCATTGTATTGAATTAAAATAGTTTCACGGCATGTGATTTATAGCAAAGAAGAGCTTACGATGACCGAGTTTAACAGGGCCTTGACCGAATGTCAACGACGTCGTTTTTATACACGAATGAATCTGTAAATTGTTTTTTTTTTTTGCAAAATATTGTACTTATTTTGTATAATTATGATACCAAGATATTCCGGAGGAGTTTTTGTGTTTTAAAAATAATTTACAAGCATTACTTGTGCATAAATAATGTGTTCATTATTATGATTGAATACATAACTTTGCATTGTAAAACTTAGAAAACTTAAATACATACCTCTCGTGGATCAACAACCCAGCTTAAACAAATAAAATAAGCTGTTTAGGGTTCCATAGCCAAAATGGCAAAATACGGAACCCTTATAGTTTCGTCATGTCCGTCTGACTGTCTGTCTGTCTGTCCGTCCGTATGCCACAGGCATTTTACTCAGAGACTACTCAATGAATATTGATGTTTTGTGAAAAGGTGTCTTATAGTAGCCGCTACTTAGTTTGATAGCTAAATAGTAAAACAAAATATTTTTAGGGGGGCACTCCATACATGTAACAGAAGCTGAAATTTTTTGTTTTCAGCAAACATCAACGTGTGGCAACTTATTCGACAGGTCTTTTAAAAACATTTTAAGGTTTTTAATAAACATTTTTGATTGAGTTAATATTTTTGGAAATAATCGCCCCAAAAGTTGCATAAATTGTATCCCACCCCCTTAACTTTGATCCTTGTTACCAATAAATATGAAAAATGAAAAACACAAAGGTAGCGCTTATTAAGTACTTTAAAGTAAAGTTATTTTGGACATGATCGGATATACCTTCATTGAGCTATTGCTGAAAAAGTGCGTTTCTCTACAAAAGGGCGTAAGTGCTATGAACATACGCTCTTCTGCTGATGCAATTATTCAAGGCTGCGGAACCCTACACTGAGCAGGGTCCGACATGCTCTTGCCCGGTTTTTTATATTGTTTTAGTATAAATTGGTATAGAAGTCAATTTTAGTATCGAATGATATGCCAATATTTTGCATGAGTTTTGTTTAGCAATGTTTTGTTAATGTCAATATTGCAGCCATTATTTATAATTGTTAATCGACTGACACACTTCATTATAGTAAGAATATGATTGTATCAATAAAATATAATTTCAATGTAATTTAGATATTTATCTATATGTAATCAGGGCCCAAAAGTTAAATCATTTTGCCCTTGAGCCATAAACTAAGTCAGCCTCAGAGATTTTTCCTTGTGAATGAATGAGAGTGCACACGGTTGAAGAAAGTGAAATGACATACCTTTCTGAAGGCCGGAATAACTCGCTAAAATCTGACATGTTCAGAACAGGTTGAACATTTTCAAGAAATTGCGTAACAGTAACCCTGTAGGTAACTTAAAGTTGTATAAAATGGTAAAATGTGGACTTTAAGATTATCAGTTACCACTGCGTAATCCAGGAGTAAACAACCAACAAAAAAACAAAATGTTTAAGGTATTAATAAAAATTATAACACAAGCTAATCAACAAATACTATTTTTTTTTTAATTTAAAGAATACGTAATGATACCGTCTATAAAAAACACTATACATTTGTTTTTTAATCGCAGGTTTTCCTCATTGCCGCAGTCGTCGCGACGGTCGCCGCTCGGCCACAAGACGGTCACGGTCACGGCCATGCGTACTCGTCACAAAGTATTGTACTGCATCAATCTCACGAGACTAAACACGAGCCTCACCATGAGCATCATGAGGAACACCATCACCAGAAACATGAAGAACATAAGGAAGAGCATCACAAAGAGGCACATCATAAAGAGGAACACCATGGACATCAAGATGTTGATTATTATGTATGTAGTAGTTTAGGATAATGCGTTCTAGGGTTGAAAATCCCTGCTGTCGTAAAATGTGTTAAAGGCATTTTATCTTATTTAAATTTTCACTAGCCAATGTCTGTACACATAGTCAACAAATTTAATTTGGAGCTCTATGAATAGCAGAAGAAGCCAATCCAATTAATGTTTAATTATTTGTTTGTATTTCTGTCAGTATATTTGTATGAGCATCGTGCACCGATTGCATGATTCTGCACCAAAAAGAAGAAGAAGAGTACGAAGACGCGAGCAATAGCTAGTTAAATATAAATCTGAAAGATTCGTTGAATACGATTTCAAATAAAAGTAATAAAGAAAATGAATTACGTGATTATTCAACGAAATTGTAATGGTCGATGCTCAAATTTTATAACGCTCTTTTTTTCAAAAACAAAATTCAACTAATATTAAATCATTGCATATGTTCCAGGCTCACCCTAAATACGAGTTCGCCTATGAAATCAAGGATCCCCACACCCATGACTTCAAGCACCAGCACGAGCATCGCGATGGAGACAGCGTGAAGGGAGAGTACGCCTTGCACCAACCCGATGGTACCGTCAGGATTGTAAAATACTACGCTGACAAGAAGACCGGGTAAGTTCGGATAATATTTAATACACATATTCGGTTACAGCAGCCAATCTCGTTTCAACCGAAACTACTCAGTTGTCTAGCCTCGGTTAAGATTGACTAACTAAGCAAGAGACATTTAAGTAAAGTAGAAATGCAGCGTGTACTCTTATAATTAATTAAATAAGACGGAAATTCAGTAGGCAAAGTTTAATCGCAAGACCGAACGCCTTCTCATGTTTCCCGTCTTTTGGAAAACGTTATTGTAACGTTATAAACCTCGTTAGCTGGTCCCATATTTCAAAGTTACAAAAACCAATTTATTAAATTAATTATATTTTCTTTTGACAGATTCCACGCTGACGTCAAATATGAGGGTCACGCTAAACACATTATTCCTGAACACCATCATCATCATTGATCTCTTTATTCTAATTGATTGTTGCCTATACTCTAAGTTTGTTGATTGTTGTGTGTTTCAAGTGATGTTTTGTAAATAAAAGTATTCTTCTGAGTATCGTTTTGTTTCTGACGTGATAACGTCTTATAAATTAATGACAGGCTGCATTCACGAAAAAGTGTAAACTCATGTTATTGATTGGTTACGATTTGTTACTAAGTAGTTAGTCAAGTCGCGCCCGTTTGTCTATTAATAGGCTGAAGTATTGTGGCCGTCATTGTGTAGGGGACCCCACTAAATCTATCACAGGCGTGTTTGTTTATTACAATGTCATCAATGTTTTGGCGATTGCAGTAGAAGACATCATGAAGACATTCAATTGGAAATTTTAAAAAAAAGGTGTCATAGTCATGCTTGTTGTGTGTCAAAACATTGATAACGTTATTACGTAAAATTATCGTCCGTAAACAGACTTTACAGACAACCATTTTTTGTGTTCTTTCTTAATTTACATTCCTTATTTACTTCATTTGTGTCTTAATGTTAAATCAATGTATAATTTATACAACAAATATAGTTTCGAAAAAAAACTGTGTAACATTTTTTAAGAAAAGTATTTTTAAATGCTCGCAAAAAATTAATAGGCATTCTAACGTAAGCAAAGCTTGCGTTCGCTGGTATGTCGATTTTGCACTTTTACGAAATTATTACAAACACTTACTACTGTTTCGTTAATAATTTCACCTATTCTAAAGTAACCTATATTGAAATCAATTTTACCTTGATTACATTTTATTGATATAAAAGAGATTGATTTGGTTCTAAACACACTAGTGTTTACTTGCGGCCAGTTACAATAACAACAAAGCAAAAACAAAAGCCATGATATCTAAGGTATTTAATATTTTTATGAATTATCATCAAAGGAAAGAGGAGAAGGAAATTTCAAAGTGAAAGAATAGGTATACCATGTGCTAGTTGGAAGTGGAAACTAAAAATATTATGACGTCACTATTATTTAAATCTGTCGCGCCAATTAGTAAAAGTGTTACTATAGTCAGTTTGGATTCGAATAAAGTTATAAATCTCTGGCAGTGTGTAACAATTCGTCTATAATTAGCCTTTAACCTTACTACTATACTTGAACCCAGAACTCTTTTCTGAGAAAGAGGGACCCATACTCCATCATCCAGTTTATTGATAGTCCTTTGTTGGTTCATGGTCATCACCATTGATCATGAAGGAAAACGAAGAGCCATTATAGGTTCCTAAATCAGGACCGCTACCACTAGATCTCCTTTGCTACAATTATTGGATCAATAAATCAAACGTTTTATCTTTGTTATAGGTTATTAAGCTTACAGATTTTTGGATTACAGTTGGCGTTATTTCTCGCAGTGGCCTTAGTAACTGTTTCATCTATTAATGGCCACGGTCACGCATACTCTTCGCAGCACGTCTCGAAGCATGATGGTCACGCACATGTAGCATACATCCCTAGTCACGGTCATGACCACAACTATCATAACATCGATTATTATGTAAGGTTCTTAGATTAATTATTATAAAAGTTTTTTATGTAAATTTGAATGATTTTGTTTAACCAGACTGCCTACAATATTGTACAGAAGAGTAGGGGTATGTGTGAATCAGAGAGAAACATCAATTGCAAAGTTTCTTCATTTGTACATGTAAAAAAATATGTATCCTATGGAATCTCAATTGAGTAAATATTTTCATGTTAACAATTAAATAGATACATTTGTAGCCACGATAAGATTAATAAGTTACTATTTAAATTTCTATTAAAAAATGATTAAACATAAATAATTTGATCATTTTACAAAAACTAGTATTTCTTTATCAGGCTCACCCAAAGTACGAATACAAATACAAAGTAAATGATCCCCATACTGGCGACTATAAGTCACACCATGAAGAACGTGATGGAGACGTCGTGAAAGGTTACTATGAACTAAAAGAGCCAGATGGTTCTATCAGACGTGTTGAATATCATGCTGACAAACATACAGGGTATGTATAAAAATAGTTATTATGGCAATGTCTTCTTATCATTTACTAAAGAATCCACCTTTTGAGAAATATGAAATATAGGTACTTATTATTATTTTAGCAGAAATTTCTATGATATTGAAAAGAGTTACCAAATATTCCAAATGAATTGCATGGTGTAGATGAACTTAGTGCACGAAAAGGCAGATTTGGAAACGAAATAGGCTAAAATTAAAAATAGATTTTTACAGTTTATTTTTTCAGTTTTTAAGGAAACAGTAAAACATACTCGTATGTTTTTATTAAGTGACAGTGGGCAATTAATGATTTTTATTTAGCACGTAAATTGTATTTTTTATTTTCAGTTTCCATGCTACTGTAAAACACAGCACTCAACACATCATCCCGAAGCATCATCATCATCGACATCATCATCATAAAGATCCGTTTTTTTCGAGTCCTATTATAATAACGTATTAGCAATATTAGTATTATACTCTAGAAGTGTTCAATTTATGTTTTTAAATGGATATTTTTTGTACCTACTGATTACAATGTTGCCATAGTAAATTTATTTTCTGTTTTATTATTGTGTTTGTAAATAGTTCCTCCTTTCCAGTAACTGACTCAATTTGGATTGATGGCACGGATTAATAGGGTAAAACCCGGATAGAGAGACCGCCCCAGTGGGATAGTTGCTCCTGTTTTGAATGAGCTTTACTATGGTTAGGAGTATCCCTCTTGTTAACCTTATTGCCATATAAACCATCAGATAATGTGCAAGTATTTTGTCCGTGTGAGTAAAAATTTGACGGGTATCGTTATTATATTCGCAGTCAGTAATCAAAATATTCAATATTTCTATGAATATTTTATTACTGACTGCGAATTTACATTTTTTTTTGTTTCTTTGGATGCATTACAGTTTTTTTTTTAAAAGATAACTAGCACTGTGGGATCCTGTTAACCTCTCTTGTTGACTTCTGTTAGGAGTGGGTTCACGTCGGTAGTATAATGTGTAAGATTCGAACCCGCGAAAGATTACAGACAAATAACAATCTATGCTACTGCCTAGGTAGTGAAAATGTTGCTGATAACAAGCTTCTAGATTTAGCAACTATGTTAACACAAATTTAAAAAAAAAAGTAAAGTAACAAGACATACATACCAAAATTTCACAAAAATAAAAGAAGAATCAACTATTTTCTAAAATAAAATAACACTTAATATGTTAAACACAAAGAATCTTAAGTAGAAATATTAGGTGCCGTGCTTAAAACATTGTTAAAAAAGTTACACTGTTATTACGTTTTATTGTTAAAATGTTTTTATTTAATTCGCGAATAAAAGAGGCAACTATCCGTATCAACAAGGATAGTCGCTCGCGGTTTTATGCTCTTTGCTCTAGGGGCAACCATCATATTTTTAACGAGCAAAGACAGAATTATTCTTTATGTGTTTTTCCAACTTCTTTTTCAACTTTTTTATAACTTGTTAGCTGAGTGACCCAGAAAGATGGGTGATGTTTTTTGTGCGTTTGTATAAATTTAAGTTAATAAGTCATCTAAACTTATCTAACATAAAGTTTGAAAGGCTATTTTTGTAGTGTTTTATAGTTTAAATATTTAAAACGTTATACTATTTTAGAAAGTTGATTTAAAATTTCGATAAGCATTTGTTTCTCTTTAAAAATCATTGTGAAGCGTCTCCCGCATGAGCCAAGTATCCCCGTAACCGCTTTTATCGTTTGGTAACTATCCGTCATAGAAGACACCTATCCATTTTTTGAGAGATCTATAGAAACAAAATCGATCGTATCGAATAATCGATACCAATATTAATTATATTTACAAAAAAGGCTGTCAATAAATCACAAAACCGATGGTACCCTAGAGAAGGGAAAAGGAAAAGAGGCAGACCACAGAAAAGGTGGGACGATGATATACGGCAAGTAGCAGGAGTAACGTGGAATAGAGTAGCCCAAGATAGACAGGAATGGAAAAAGTTGGAGGAGGCCTTTGCCGACTGGCAAACAGACCTGCAAAAAATAATTAAATATTAGAATATAATAGATTAAGATTAGTAAAGCTACAAAAAAAAAAAGAAAACATTTGTACATCCATACTCATAGTTCTTAATACTTTGTAAATAGATGCTAAGTTGGTCTGAATAAAGGGCTTTATTATTATTATTATTATGACAAGTTTATAGACGAAAAAGCATTTTATTGTTTTTTTTTTTTGTAAAGGTAAGCAGCAATGTGGGATTATTTGGTCCCACATTACTAGCAATCCTGTTAACCCGTTGATTCACGTAGGATTCGAACCCGGAACCTCATGATTGCGAGTACGATGCTTTAGCCATTAAGCTACCGTCGCTTCTAGCTTCTATACTTCAGAGAGCTCTCTGAGGCAAATATTTGTAAGCATAATCTCTTTTGAGTCCCAAAAGAGATATGGCTCACTAATTTTTTTCCGCTCTAGTCGAATTGAGATGGTCATAAAAATTGAAGATTACTTACATGAAACTTTGCACAGCATTGTTCTTATTATAATATGTAAGTATTATTATTTGCAGCAGTTAAAGCTAATTTTCGGTAAAACACCGATTACTATGGAATACTAAACTATAAACACAAAATAAGTATTTAAGTGCTCTTAGATACAGTATCTACAAAAGCGTGACTGAATAATTCCTCAGAAATAAGCTTATTGCTTTTAGTAAATTCAACATTGCAAAAATGCGCACTCGGTCAGAAACGGATGCTCCAGATAAGGACCGTGACATGACAGTTATGTGATCTCATTCCGTATCCAAGGTCGTCAAGCCTTATTAAATCACAGTTTACCTGTAAATGGAAGCCGGTTTCGTTAAACAGGCTTTTTAAGAAAAGTTTAAAAGAATTCAATGAACTTTGCCTTGCCCTGCAAAAGTTACATTTTCTCTTTGTATATAAAACCAAAATTTATTTTCTCAAACATCAGTCTAGATTCAACTTTGAGTAACGAAACTAAAAAAAAATCAATATGTTCGCGGTAAATATATAATTGAGACATAAATCATTATTATTTTTATTGATAAGATATTTTCAGATTTAAATGTTTTTAATTATTTTTACAGATCTTAGTAGCTTGCATAACGTTGACGGCAATTGCCGCAATGCCTCAAGGGGACCACCACAGCCATGGTCACGCCTTTTCATCCCAGAGTATTGTACTTCATCAGAACCATGACAACAAGCACGTGGCAACCCACCATCACAAGAAACACGAAGAACAACAACATGATGAGCAACATAGTGACCATAAAGATGATCAGAAAGGACACCATGAGCACCACGTAGATTATTATGTAGGTTATAATTACAAACATCACACTAAATATCCAAGTCTAGCTTCTACTATGGGTCTTATTTATTGGCATAATTACCGCTAGTCCACTGATTAACGTGAACACTGTCTCGGAAATCGAGTTAAGCCACCTATCCTAATTTCTCTCCGATTAATAGAATTTAGTAAAAGGATATGTGAGAGAGAAAATAGAAATTGCACTTGCTTTTGCTCATGTAGATACTTTCGAACTTTAATAGCTCCTCATTGGTTAGTTTCGTATATCGATAGCTCCTCGTTGAAATTGGTTGCCGAAATCTTTCGTTTTCCATAATCTTTTGATTTATCGATTGACACTGCTTCCTATCCTCGGTTGTGGTTTCCCACAACAGAGGATACGTAGTAGCGTCGTTTGCGTAATTTAAAGCTTTACTGCGATCGCCAACTAATTATGGCAAATACCTCCGGGGATCTATATCTAATAAGTGGGTTCACTGGGGAGACCCGTGTCAATACGCAAACGACAATAATGCAAACGGCAATATGCTACCTATCTTCTGTTGTGGGAAACTACAACAGAGGATAGGTAGCAGCGTCGTTTGCGTAATTTAAAGCCTTACTGCGATCGCCAACTGATTATGGTAAATACCTCCGGGGATCTATATCTAATGAGTGGGTTCACTGGGGAGACCCGTGCCCAGCAGTGGAACATTATACAGGTTGATAAGGATGAATCGAAATTGGTCAGGTTGAGGTATTAATATTAAAGTTGTTTGATTTCTTACTTTTTGCGTTAATTAATAGATTTCTAAGGAGAAAATTGTGTTAATAACAATTCTTTCATGTCCAGGCTCACCCCAAGTATGAGTTCGCGTACGAAGTTAAGGACCCACACACTCATGACATCAAGAGTCAGCACGAGCACCGGGACGGCGACGTTGTGAAGGGCGAATACAGTCTACACCAGCCCGATGGTACCATCAGAATTGTAAAGTACCACGCTGATAAGAAGACTGGGTATGTATCTGTGTACTAGTGACTTCAGACGTAAGACTATTGTTAGCAATCATAGCCTATAAAACATCAATTTACCATCTTTTCTTTTTTTATGGTTACGTATCTGAACAGGAAAAAATGCAAACCCTGATAGGATTACTTTGTTGTCCGTACGACCGTCCATCTGTCGGTCAAGATCCTTTATCTTGGGAACGCGTGGGGGTAACGAGTTGATATTTAAACCATATATTCAGGTCTCCAGTTCCTTCAAGCATAAAAACTCAAACTTTCAAGTTAACGTAAAATAATACGGCCGTTTATGCCCCAATAAAACGTACATTTTGACACTCTCATAGAATCAAGATTTGTCGGGTTTTTCCGTTGACCTAAAACTATAAAATTTGGTAAATAATACCGTCTTATACTACAAGTATATAGAAATGTCTGAAATTATACATTTATAATAATAATATCTGTTGACAATTCACACAACGCCATCTGATCCCAAACCAAACAGAGCTTGTACTATGGAAACCAGACAACTGATAAACATAGTCATATATTTCTAGATAAGTACATATTATAGATAAATAACACCCAGACACAGAATCGATCGAACCCACGAACTCCGGCTTAGTAGTCAGGGTCACTAACCACTAGACCCACAGGCCAGTCAACAGACATTTGTAATTAAATCATAAAAAAAACGAATTAAAAAAAATGCGGGACTCGATTCTTGAACTATTTATAATAAGAACCTACAAATTTATACGGAACCCTCGGTGGACGAGTCTGACACGCAATTGTACGGTTTTGTTTTTTTACCCTGCTACCTCAGTGATTTTTTGTATATAATGTACCCACTTATCTTATTTTATATATTTGTTGCAGATTCCACGCTGATGTGAAATACGAGGGTCACGCAAAGCACATCGTCCCTGAACACCACTGATCTTCTTATCTAGTCAAATTAATAGTTGCTATATCTATAAGATTGTTGATTGTTGTATGTCTCAAATGATGTTGTAAATATAGAAAAATAAATGCTATTCTGTGTAGTTATTTATCTTTATTCTAATATTTTCTTTAAATAAGTTTTTGATCAAGAGTTTTTATAAATTATTTTGTATCGGCTATGGATATAACCTAATTCAGAAACACGTTATTACTTTAAAAGAAGAAACTTTTGCTAGTCACAAAGCTTTGTTAGTCTATGATTACACTACAGAATAAGCTTGTAAAAAATGAGCAATCGTTGGACCAATTTTGATGGGACTCTATATAGCACGTTGGGCACCAATAAAATGTTTGACAGAACAATGTGGCGTGCAATTGGAGAGTCCTATGTCCAGCCGTTGACTGCGAAAAGGTAATTATGATGATGATGATGAAAAATGCTTGTCTATAAAGCGGGCTTGCGGGTAATAATTTTACGTGACGACGTCAAAAGAAGACATTGATGACATTGTAATAAAAAAACATGCCTGTGATAGCTTTCTGAATAGTTTAGTTGTCCGACGGTCACAATACTTCAGCCTATCAACAGGCGAAATCGCCATTTGCGTTGCTTAGCAACCAGTCAATAACGTGACTGCTTAACAACCAATCAATGACGTGACCATTGCTACGTAACACTTAATAAAATAATTCAATTTTCAACCTCCTTACGTCAAAGATATTAAAGCATGATCTTTATTTTTATGCTACAGAGGTTCTGAGTTGAGGTTGAGGTCAACTCTTTTTGGGAAAAGAGTAATTTCAATTGCACTGTGAACTATAATTATCTTCTTCCTCATAAGTCCTGGATAATAATGGAGCAGTCGAAAGATTAGCTACTCAATAGAGCTGACTGGAGGTGCATCCAAACCTGGATAATCTGAAAGTTGCATGACTTGCACGTCATATTTGTGGCAATGAAGAAACTTTTCTCTTTATTTATTTTTTTCATTGCCTAAGAGTTCCGACACAGATAATAAATAAATAGATATAATGGTTTTGCTGAAAAAGGAAAGAGGTGGGCCGTGAAAATGTTATCAAAATTGGAGCACTTTAAAATTATTTTTTTCATTCATTTATTTATTAATTAAAAAACTCTACGTCATAATTAATAATCCTAACTAATTGGACACCAGAGGAGATTATAAAACTAACCTATGGTATGGCATAGGTTTGTTTTATAATCTCCTGGCTTTATGGCTATCGCTACTAAAATTTGACCAAAATGAAATGTTATGATAAAATAATTATGCTTTGATATAACTATGTTATAATAATACGTACTGCATCTACCTTAGATGTAGTACGTATTGATAATAACTGTCCAGTGATAAAATATTACCACACATTTCTGTTACACGTTCTAAAGGTACTACTAAATTGCACTGAATTTGTAATTTTTTTTTTCTAAACAACTATGTTAAATACAAAGCTAAATCAAGTATAATATTGTGTGCAGGCAGATACAAGTGCACTCTCTGTTCCTTTGCTCTCATTTAATAGGACGGAAATTCGACACGACCGGGGTACTTATTCACTATGCTTTTTTGCTGTCGCGGCAAACCCGCGCGATCTGGCGCATGCGCGTTGCGCTCAAAGATGTCCGCCCGCATGTGCGATGCAGTTCTAAGCTCAGCTCTCTATATACCATTATGACAAGATTTTGACCGTTAGAAGCGCGGGCTTGACAAAAACGAAAACAAAGATAGTGAATAGGGACCCGGAAAGAGGTGGAGAGACCTTCCTAACGGAGGAGTGTAACATTTTTATGCCGGCTCATTTATAAACCGATAGCGATACTGTTGCCTAATCTCACTGATCTATAGATTTGCTCGCTCACCACTGAGTCGAAGACCCCTCATGCCGCTTCAAGGCTCAGTGTCGTTAGCTACTTAGTAGAATTCGAATGATAAGTAGAAGTATTCTTAAAATACTGGCTAAGAACAGGCCACTGCAGAAAATGTACAAAACATTTTTAATACAATATATCAATACTTCTTTTGAAAATGTAAAGACTGAAAATCGATATCAAATTATTTTTAAAATATATTGTGCATCTGTGATTATTATAGAATCTCTTTTGATATTTGTTGAAAGAATTTAGACCTAATTCTTCGTCCGTGTTCGTCATATATTGTTTTATTATACACTAGTTTACTCGAAATTCAACGCTGAAGCGGTGTCGCAAGGAATTAGAAGAGCCTTCTTCAAGCAACTATATTTAAGCACATAAAGTTTTTACATCGTAAGTGGATCGCGCTCCTACTATGTTGTGCCCATTGAGGCTGATGTATCCGATCTCGTGTACTCTTCTAATATTATTGACCTCTTTTTTTGCATCAGTCCTCTAATATGGTGTATAATATAATGGTGGCAGCACCTTACCTGCATACCTATACAGTTTATAAACAGAGAAACATTGTAAACATTGGCAATTTGAAAAGAGTGGCCACGAGTTTTTATTGCCTGCTCTTTTCTCGGGCTTTACCTATTGTTTGCGAACAGGCATTACCAGTAAATGTAGAATCGACTTCTCACAAGTGTAGTATTTTGCTTCCTAAGTGAATAAATCATTTTTATTATTTTTATTATTATTATTTATTATTATTATTACAAGAAGCTATTTTAACGTTGCTTTGTCATCAGCTATTTATCGACTCTCTCATGTCTTGAAGTGCACAATCTATGCTTTCTGGTTTTGTAATAGTTACATTGGTGTAGAAGTCGATGTGAAATTAAAAAGCTAGCTGTTAACCTTAGCCTTACCATAAATATTTATGAGAACCTGAGTTAACAATAGATATGTGTAAAATGTGATATGATGTGTAGAAGGTTATTGGTCATCCATATATTGAAAACTTTAAAATTTAATTTCTCTTAAATTTAATTCCATTACATTTATACGTAATAGTAGGTTGATAGTAGGTAGGACTTTCTAGTCTACTATTTAATAATAAGTATAAATGTACAATAATAAATCATTGAACGTTTGTTCTAGTATTAAATAGTAGGTATATGTTAATGTCATGAAATAATTTTGCATGATTGGTAGGCATAGTAGATAACAACATTTTATTATAGTCTTAATTTATTAAAGGTCTCATAATTAGCTGTAGAAGGCCATGTCTTTAATAAGAACCTGAATAAATTCAAAAACAAGTAGGGTTAAAATTTAAAGTTATTTTCAATCAGTACCTGTAAACTTGTTATTTCGTCGTAAGTATATAAACCAAGCAATCATTTTCTTAAATATCATTCAACGGTTTAACATTCAGTAAACAATCATGTTCACGAAGGTAAAAATATTTTGTTTTTATAAAATATAATTTACACACATAAAACAAATGTGTAACCTTTCACTTCTCTGCATGCCTCATAGATATTTAATAATCACTAATCATCTCCTATTATTGTCCAGATTCTTCTCCTTTGTGTTGGTGTTGCGGCAGTAAGTGCCCAAAACCATCACCACTCTCATCACGGACATGATCACGGTCACGCCTATTCGTCTCAGAGCATCGTACTTCATCATACCCATGAAAATAAACACGCTCCCGTTCACCACGAGGAATCTTCTCATGGACACCATGAAGCCGTTCACCATGGACACCACGAAACTGTTCACCACGGACATCACGCAGAACAACATCATGGACATCACGAAGAGCATCATGGTCACAATGAACACCACGGCCATGCCTACTCATCGCAAAGCCTTAAGCAGCACCATGACGGACACCTGACCAAACACGTAGAATACTATGTATGTTGTTTTTAAATGCATGAACTTATAACTCGTTTAGAAGTGATGTGAATTTTGACTGTAACTCATTCTTCAGGGTCACCCTAAATACGAGTACGCGTACGAAGTTAAGGACCCCCACACTCATGACCACAAGTACCATCATGAAACCCGCGACGGTGAAGCGGTTAAGGGCGTGTACAGCCTGGACCAACCCGACGGTACCCGCAGGATCGTTGAATACTATGCTGATAAGAAGACCGGGTAAGTAGATTTAGATTAGGAACATGTGTAAAAACCCGACTATACCTTAACCTTTACCTAAAAAAAATGGTCCAAAAATCAGTAACATATCTTTACATAGTACAAAACAAAGTTGTTTCCCGTTATCTGTAAGCTTGGAATTTCTAATCTTTGTAATGGATTTTGATGTAGTTGTCACTATTATTCAGATAATTTCTTACGAATATTATAAGTGTTTATTACATTCATAACATGGAGAGATGGTAAAGCCAGAGCTGGCTGCTAGTCTTGTATAATTTATTTGAGGTCTTGTGTAATTTACCTACTTATTTGTTTCTTCTTATGTTTAGGTTCCACGCCAACGTAAAATACGAGGGTCACGCCAAGCACATTGTTCCTGAACACCATCACCATCATCACTAAATCACTTTTGAAGCCCTGTTGTTAATCAAGCACTGTTTTTGTTAAATATTGTTTAAATTATTATCTATTTAAGATTATTTGTGAATAAAGGTAATATCAGTGAAAATCTTTACTTTAATATTTTGATCTCTGACTCTCGGGTGTACTTTAATAGTTGTATTCGTTTTTACATTATTTTTAATTTATGACTGGTGGAAGGTTAAGCCGTAGGCTGTCTTGGTGGGTATCTCCACAGTGTCAGTATTTCTCCGTGAAATAGTGATGCGAACACATTACTATGCTTCGGTTGAAGGACACTGTAGCTAGTGTAATTACTGAGATCTTCACTTCGAGACCTTCTTAGCCCATTTATACTAATGAATGTCTCGAAATGAGGACAAAGTGAAGAGGTTTTTGCACACCACAACGGTAAAATATGGATTGAACAGTACCTAATGTAACTACTAACACTATATGTACCCATGTTTAGCAAATAAATAAAAATTGAAAAATTGAAGGTTAAATTACCATCAGGCTCACAATAAAATTCACTCAATTGTTTATTTAAAATAATCTTAATGAAAACTTCTTTAGCGGCGGTATTTTTTTGGTATGGGTTAAAAATGTTAAACTTGCATTAGGGTCACGTGACCCTGTTCGAAAATTCGTAAGACGGAGGGAGAGCAATGAAAAACTGCTACAATATCATAACAATACGAAGGTAAATTTTGCCACCATTTCATTTGTATGTAGTTGGTGTATGTAGTATAGGAGAAGAAACAATATAATTAATCAGTATTTGGCTAAAGCTTTGCTATTTTGAGCTTTTGTAATTGCTTTACCCCTTTTTGTCAACATAACAATCAATGATAGTCCTTTTTATGGAATATAATGCAAGAAATAGCTGGTTAAATCATAAAATGGCATTTATACATTCATATGTATAAATGCCCTGGTTAAATCATAAAATGGCATTTATACATTCATATGTAGGTATAAATGCCATTTTATGATTTAACCAGCAAAAATGAATATTATTAGGTCATCCTAATAATATTCATTTTTGATAAGGTTATATATATTTCTTATCAAAATAGAAATATTAATAATTATACGCGTAGTATGTTCTTTTACAAATGTATTTGGAAATTATTATGTATTTTTTTTATAACGATGTAACTAATCGGGCCATAAATACTGTTACATAAAAAAAATCCTTTTTTTTCAACTTTTTAATAACTTTGAATTTAGAACGCGTTTATTATTTTTAATAGTTCTTTTGATTTCGCGCCATTTCACATATGATTTCGTTTCATTATCAAATTACAATATAGATTGGGGTGTTAAAGAAAATGGGATTGCGGTGATCGCCTTGCACTAAGAGCAGGGTATAGGCCATCGGGCATATTCCAGACACTTCAAAAGCTTGTATGTTCTATCAACAGATACAACAACGCTTTCTTTGTCGAAGACCATAAAAAATCGTCCGCGGCAACCGCGTGCTGTTAGAACTACAAAGGCTATTAATAAAAAGGTACAAGTGGTCGTGGTGGATGTGGTCATCATCCTGCGTCAGTGATAGTTTGGTGAGGCGTTTCTTATCAATACGTCACAAAGCTACATTTTTGTGAAAAAGGAGTGAAAACTTCAGCCAAAGTGTATCAAGAGACAATCTTGAATCGTGTTGTGAAACCTCTCAGCAATACACTTTTTAAAAATGTACCGTGGACTTTCCAGCAGGACTCTGCACATGGTCGCAAGGCACGAACTACCCAAGCCTGGCTTGTAACCAACGTTCCGGACTTTTTGAGGGCTGAAGATTGGCCCTCATCTAGCCCAGACCTCAACCTTTTAGACTACGAGTTATGGTCAGTTTTACGCGGACGGACATGGCTTACTCTAAACGACACGGCGACATTGAGTCTCTTAAAAATCTCTGGAGCAAGCAGTGGCGAAATTCCCCACGGTAACAGTGCCTAAATCCATAGATTCATTACCACACATATTAAAGACCTGTATAAAGCCAAAGGTGGCCATTTTTAATCGAATATTGTTTTTATTTTTTGCTGAGACTTTATTAAATATGTGTTCAAATAAGTTTTAGTAATAATACATTACCTCATTAAAAAAATGCATTTTTATTTGTAACAGAACACAAGGCCGGACGGAGGATTAGCATCTTTTAGTAGATTTAATATTTTACCAATTCAATCCAAGCACAAATTTCAAAAGTATAGGTAACCTACTGATGATGTTTTATTTTTTAAATGGATTAAAATAATTGGTTGGCATTATACTATATAGGCACTATACCATTCCATAATACCAACCAATTAATAGATGCTTACTTTGAGAGGCTTAAAGACACAACACCGCATTTAATACAGTAAATTTTTCATTTAAATTAATTTCATAATGGAACGTAGTTTGATTGCGGCAGATGTCAGTATATGCATATTGTGCCTAAAAAAAAATGTTTTTATTGTATTTTTGTGGTTTCATCTAGTTTCCTCTAAGTGCAATGCATTCTTGATCGTGCGTCTCTCATAGTAAAGTATGAATGTGGCGGTGAATGTCGATCACATTTGCACCCATAAAAAATATCTGGCAAATATTTTACAAGGACGCCTTAAAGCCGTTTCCCTTGGCAACCAATCGTCCCATTCCGTTTTGCCATTGGCTTTAAAGATAATATAAAACTTTGTACTATTTGGCTTCACAGATTACTATTCCTAATACTAAACTATTTTTTTTTATTTGTAGCAGATGTAGCAAGTTGTTGAATTACTTTGCACTGCTTGCTTTTCGTTTCCACTTTCCGTAGTATTAGTATACTCCAAATACAACGGAACGTTCGCTATTTGATTTCCACGCTGCTTTTTCTTTTACTATCTTGTCAAAATTTGTGACAGTGTCAAATACTATATTTGTGTGATTTTTTTTTTTGTGTTATTTCTAATTTATTCAGTAAATATGGATATATCTATTTCTGAACTATTTAATTACATATTTAAATAGTTCACCTACATAGATACATATCTAGAAATTTGTACGGAACCCTCGGTGAGCGCGTCCGACTCGCATTTGTCCGGTTATTTCTTCTTTACCCTGTCCACTCTGTGTTTTTTTTTGTATCTTAATTTACTTACTTCATATATTTGTTGCACATTCCACGCTGATGTGAAATACGAGGGTTATGCACAGCAAAGGCCCCTGAACACCACTGATCTTCTTATCTAGTCAAATTAATAGTTGCTATAACTTTATGATTGTTGATTGTTGTATGTCCTAAATAATTTGTGGTAAATATGTATAGTCTGAGTAGTTATATTATGTATAGTTTATATTTATATACCTAATATTTTCTTAAATTAAGTTTTTCTATTAAGAGCTTTTCACATAACATTTTGTATCGGCTATGGATATAACCTACTTTAGAAAGACGCCATTGTTTGTTATTCTATGATTACACTACAAAATTAATTTGTAAAAAAATGAGCAGTCGTTGGACCAATTTTGATGCAACTCTATACAGCATGTTGGGCACTAATAAAAATGATTGTCTGTAAAGTCGGTTAACGGACGATAATTTTACGTAATAACGTCATTTTTTTTTAAGACGGCTCCCGCCGTTAGTTGCAAACCCTGTGTCGCGGGGACCTTTACAAACATATAAGTTATGAACACAAAGTACACCCTGACTTGGAACAACAATTCGTGGATAACACAAAGTGGTGTCCCGTGTGTGAATCGAACCCACGATCTCTTGCGTAACAGTCGGCCACACTTCCACTGCGCCACGGAGGCAGTCAAATGTCGCGTCATGTCGCTGCTATCGCCAAAATATTGATGATATTGTAATTAAGAACCATATACTGTGATATGACCAGCCTGTAATAGCTTTCTAAATAGTTTAGTAGTTTGACGGCCACAATACTTCAACCTATAAGCAGGCGGTATCGCCATTCGCGTTGCTTAGTAGCCAGTTAATAACGTGATTGCTTAGCAACCAATCAATAACATGACCGTTGCTATGTGACTGCTTAGCAACCAATCAATAACGTGACCGTTCCTACGTGACACTTTTTCGTGCGTGCACCATGTCGTATAAATACGTTATCACGTCAAAAAAATTAAACCAAAAAAATATTACTTAATTACTTTTTTTTTTGCTTTTTATAAAAACGACTCCCGCAGTAGGGTACAATCCCTGTGTCGCAGGGGGCTTTACTAACACAAGTCACGGACACAAAGTACACCCAGACTCGGAACAACAATTTTTAGATCACACAAAGTGGTGTCCCGTGTGGGAATAGAACCCACGACCTTTTGCGTAGCAGTCGCATACACTCCCACCGCGCCACAGAGGCAGTCGAATATGCAGTTTTAATTTCTATTACAGCATTACTAATTGCAAACTTATACTATACTATAATATCCTCCTCAACTGGCAAGGTGAGTCAAGATAGCGTGAGTCAAAGGGTGGTAGGTACCCTGCGAAGTCTATACCGCCTGAAGAACTTTCTACCGTTCAAAACCAAATGAATGCTCATCCAGACGTTGATTTTTCCACAGATTGATCATGGTGACGTGTGCTATCGTTACCTGAATGCCGACCTCCTCAATAAATACGATCGACTTCTAAATAATTGCATTCAATTTATTTTCAATCTCCGTAAGTTTGACCGTGTGTCTTCTTATCGTTCTGAACTGAAATGGCTCCTTATTCGTCAGCGCCGTAGTTTGTGCGTTTTCATTACTCTCTATTCTATTCTTAATTCTCCTACTAGCCCCTCTTACATATCTTCTAATTTTCAATACTTGTGCTCCGGCCATGGTAGGGAGCTTCGTTCTTCCAACAATATGCTTCTTTTATGTCCTGCTCATTCTTCTGGATTTGTCGGATCCTCCTTCCTTGTATAATCTGTTTTGCTCTGGAATGCACTGCCCTCCGAAATCAGAATGGCTCCTAATCGATTCAATTTCAAGCTGATAGATCGTACACTGTTACTCGATGGATTAGCTGAATCTCAACGTTAGCCACATAAATTACTGTAACGTATGTCTGTATGTTATGTATTTAAGTATACGTAAATTCACATACGTACTCAGATCTACTCAATTTTGGAAACATCCTGAGCTTTTGGGTAAACTAGACAAAATTATTCATAAAACCCTGTCTAAAATTTTGAATGTGACATTGAACGACCGAGCGTGGCTTCAAGCGTCGTTACCCGTTCGCTTTGGCGGCCTCGGCGTTCGCAAAATTTCTGACGTTAGTTTACCGGCGTTCTTGTCCTCACTTCACAGCACTGAGGAGTTAACCAGGAAAATTTTAGAACCTACACCGGTTAGTTCTGAAGTTCGGTGCAAGTCTGAGGCCTTGAACGCTTGGAAAATGGCTTGCCCAAACATTGATTTGCCCACCAACCCCTTTGCCCAGAGACAGTGGGACGGCCCGCTCTGCAGTTCGGTGAGAGAACACCTTTTAGATACTACTTCAAATCTTTCAGAGCGAGCTCGCCTGCTAGTTGTGGGTGAATGGGAATCAGGTGTTTGGCTTCAGGCTCTTCCATCGTCCAACATAGGCACTATGTTGGACGACACCACGTTCCGCATTGCTGCTTGCTTGCGTTTGGGTGCTCCATGTGTTTCTCCTCATCGATGCCGCTGTGGAGAAGCCGTAGGCAGCCTTGGGCATCATGGCCTATCATGCAGCAGGAGCGCAGGCCGCATATCACGACACGCTAGTCTTAATGACATCATCCGTCGGGCTCTTGTCAGCACTGGTGTGCCAGCTGTTGCTGAACCTAATGGTTTGGCGCGCAGCGATGGCAAGAGGCCGGATGGTATGTCTTTACTACCTTGGAAGATGGGGAGACCTTTGGTGTGGGATGCAACCTGCGTCGACACCCTAGCGCCTTCCCATCTTCCAAACACTGCGAGCTGTGCCTGCGCTGCTGCTGCATCTGCGGAGACTCTCAAACGGCGCAAATATAGTAATCTAGTCGGAGATTACATATTTGAGCCGTTTGGGGTTGAGACGCTAGGGCCATGGGGTCCAAGTGCTCGCCTTTTATTCAAAGATATTTCCCAGCGTCTTATCAGTACATATCGTGACCAGAAGGCTGGCCTTTTCTTTGCTCAGAGAATAAGCATTGCCATACAACGTGGCAATGCTGCCAGCCTTCTGGGCACTATACCATTTGACATCGATGGGGAGGAATTCTTCGACGCCTAAACTGGTTGTTACTCCCCCCTTTTTTTTTTAATCCTTTTTTTTGTAGTTTACTAGGTAAGTTGGAAATAATGTTAATAGTTTGTGTATAATAAGTTCGTCGGATAATTAATGTATTTAATAACATTGTGAATTTTCATTTTAATAAATATCTACCTTTAGTATACGTGTGTATGTGTGTATATATATATTTTTTATAATCAATTGTTTTTAACATATATAATTAGCATTGGCTGTCAACAATCTGCACCTATCTATTTTATGTTACATCACCCAAAGGTTGGCTGATAGAGAATGCTTTTAGCATTAAGTCCGCCTTTATACATTATTTTTGTGCATAAAGTTAATAAATAAATTATATATGGATATTTGTTTGTTTGTTTGCATTCAATCTCGTCACAATGGGTAATATAGTCTGAAATAGCACATAGGCAACGTTTTTATCCCAATGAAAGATGTAAAGAGCACAATGCTGCACTATGCTTTCTGGTTTTGTAATAGTTACATTGGTGTAGAAATCGAAAATTAAAAAGCCAGCTGTTAACCTTAGTCTTACCATAAATATTTATAGGAACGCGAGTTAACAATAGATATGTGGAAAAATTAAAGGTCTCAAAGTTAGCTGTAGGAGGTCATGTATTTAACCAAAACCTGAATAATTCAAGAACAAGTAGGGTTGAAATTTAAAGTTGTTTTCAATTTGTATCTGTAAACTTGTTATCTTGCCGTAAGTATATAAACCACGCAATCATTTCTTATTTATCATTCAACAGTATTTCAATCCTTAAACAATCATGTTCGCGAAGGTAAAAATACTTTTTTTTGTAAAATATAATTTGAACGAACTTAAAACAAATATGTAACCTTCTATTTCTCTGCATGCCTCATAGATATTTAATAATTACTAATCATCTCCTATTATTGTCCAGATTCTTCTCCTTTGTGTTGGTGTTGCGGCAGTTAGTGCCCAAAACCATCACCACTCTCATCACGGACATGATCACGGTCACGCCTATTCGTCTCAGAGCATCGTACTCCATCATACCCATGAAAATAAACACGCTCCCGTTCATCACGAGGAATCTTCTCATGGACACCATGAAGCCGTTCACCATGGACACCATGAGGCTGTTCACCACGGACATCACGCAGAACAACATCATGGACATCGCGAGGAGCATCATGGTCACAATGAACACCATGGCCATGCCTTCTCATCTCAAAGCCTTAAGCAGCACCATGACGGACATCTGACTAAACACGTAGAATACTATGTATGTTATTTTTAAATGCATGAACTTATAACTCGTTTAGAAGTGAAGTGAATATTGACTGCATCTTTGTCATTCTTCAGAGTCAGCCTAAATACGAGTACGCGTACGAAGTTAAGGACCCCCACACTCATGACCACAAGTACCATCATGAAACCCGCGACGGTGAAGCGGTTAAGGGCGTGTACAGCCTGGACCAACCCGACGGTACCCGCAGGATCGTTGAATATTATGCTGATAAGAAGACCGGGTAAGTAGATTTAGGTTAGGAACATGCGTAAAGATCCGACTTTGTATGGAAATCTCCGTGTTAACATCATGATGATTTGCGTTTTATTTTAGACGCAGACTATAATTACCTAAAAACAAAAATGGTCCAAAAATCATATATTTACATAGTATAAAACAAAGTATGCTAAACGTTTCCAGTTGAATGTATTAAATAGATCTTCATAACTGCGTGATGAATTTAGATTTTTGTTGTCACTATTATTCAGATAATTTCTTACGAATACCTACTTTGTACGTATTCAAAGCATTATTTGTAGAGATGGTGGAGAAATGGTGAAGCCCGAGCGGGCTGCTAGTTTTGTATAATTAATTTTAAGACTTGTGTAATTTACCTACTTATTTGTTTCTACTTATGTTTAGGTTCCACGCCAACGTAAAATACGAGGGTCACGCCAAGCACATTGTTCCTGAACACCATCACCATCATCACTAAATCACTTTTTAAGCCGAAATCAAGCACTGTTTTTGTTAAATATTGTTTAAATTATTATTTATTTAAGTTGTTTAAATTATTATTTATATTTTATGTGTGAATAAACTTAATTATTTCAGTAAAAATCTTTACTTTCATTTTACGATCTCCGGCCTCACAGCAAAAAACAGTGAGTCAAATTAGACTATTGTTAGGGTGTACTACAATAATTGCATTAGTTTTTCCATTTTCTTTAATTGATGACTGGTGGTAGTTAAACCCATAAGCCGTTTTGGGTGGGTATCTCCCTGTGGAGGTACCCACCAAAACGGCTTATATGTTTTAGTATAGTAATGCGAACACATTGCTGCGGTTGAAGGACACGGTACCTAATGTTATTAGTGAGCTCTTCACTCCGAAACTTCCATTACTTATTTAGACTGATGATGTAATTAATTGTCGCGTTGTGGTTGTTTCATAATAAAAGATGCAGCTAGATTTAAATTTAACAATTTACTAGGTTTACTGAGTTTGTATTTAACCGTTTATAGGCATATAAACGGTTAAATACAAACTCAGTAAAACCGTTTATATGCCTATAAACGGTTAAATCTAAAAATATTAATTAAAATAAAAGTTACCAAAAGTAGGTAAATCTGTGAGCATCAATGAGACTCTTAGAGACGCGACAGAATAACCAACCCGTAATATATTTATATATTTTCATACATATATTATCATATATATATTTTCATATTCCATTTATTTTCATAATGTCTACAAATCGCGAAAGTTTATCAACATGTAACTATATCTAGTAAGCTAAAATAATATCGATATGATGATAACATACATAGTACTCGACGCTTTTTGTCAAGTGTCCGTGGTTCTGTTCTAGACTCTGAGATGACGAAGCATGACTGTGGTGTTCGTTATGACCATGTTCTTGGGTGTGATGTCCATAGTTGTGCCCATGATGAAGTTCTACATGATGTCTGTGATGAATAGCCTCATGATGGCCGTAGTTATGTCCTACTCTATGACTATGATGTACAGTCTGATAGCGTTCGGGATGATAATCCCCATGGTGGACATGATGATCCTCATGATGACCATGGTCATGCCTTTGGTGGTTTTGAGCTGCTACCACGGTACCTATAAAACAGCTACAAAGATCTGAAGGAAAAAGATCACATAGCTTCAAAATTCGGTTAAGTACATGTGAAAAATGCGTATAAGTATTGCGATAAAAAAATATACATGTCCATGTATCTTGGTCAAATTTGAATAAAAATGATTCAGTCGTTTTATCGTGAAAAGGTAACAAACAGACACATTTTCGCACTTATTAGTATTATAATAGGCATTAGTATGGACAGTGCCCGCCATTCCTTATCGCGACTTTTTTCGTAAACATTAATTCTATATATGGAATATAATCTTAGAGAATTATAACCCAAGATTTTTAGTGCTCATTTAATAGAATAGCATGCCTATTTAGAGTGATAAGTATACGACTTTTTGTATTGGTTTTATGTAGTGAAATTTTATCCTAAGATCTGGTATTGATGACCACCCACGGGTGGTTGCATTATAATAATTATAATAAACTAGTTAAACTAGTTTAGAATAAGCAACTAAACGTAAAGTATTTTGCGTTCTGTTCCTTTTTCGAACGTCTCTGCCACGTCATCAATTACCTACGTTTGTATCATTAGAGTTTTTAAATAAAAACACCCGGCTTTGTAAGAAACATAGAATATTGATACCTACTTGCGTTTGTTTTGGGGTAAGAATAGACACGTATTTTTTTTAAATCCGTAATCTTTAATTTACATAGAAGATTACTACCGAAAAGATATTTTACACAGATTTCTTCCTTCTTTCGTAAAAAAATATGTAATTTTTTAATGTGCAGTGAGAACGTGCCTAGTCCAATATTAAATCATTGGCTTGACGTCCATTTGAGCCCAAACCGGAAGTAATTTGATTGGAGTCGTCATTTTAATGTATGCTGTTTTTCTTTTGTTTATTGTTTTATTTTATTTGATTTTTGTTATGTAATTAATCCAAGTTGCAATTAATTATTTAATTTAACTTTTTATAATTTTAATAATTATCGTAAAAAAAATGAATAATTGTAAGATGGGTTTTCACCTGAAATAAATCAATATTATTATTATTATTAATTTTTACATCATTGACTTTTATTGTCAACTTGACAGTCAACAAAGGTTTTTTAATAATGTTGTTCCAAGGTTTTCCCATAGGTACTAACTTTGCTGTCTCTTTACGCCCTGAGAGGGGTGGAATTTACAAAAATCCTTTGTTACCATATGTCTACATAATTTCAGGAATATATCCTCCAAATTTCACGTCTCTACTATCAGCGGTAGGCTGCACTTTGACCCATCAGTCAGGAAAAGTTATTTTTAAATATTATGTACTTGCACGTAGATGTTTTTGTAAAGATTGTTTAAAAATACCTTTGCAATCATCGTCGATTTGTAACTTGATGCGCTTGAACTGTACTTCAAGTAAAGGAAACATAATTCCGTGTCTTGTATACTTCAGAACAACAAGTTTAAGGTTATATAGATTTGAATGTGATTTAGTACCAACCTATTGAAATTAGTCTAATTTAAACCTTTTAGTTTTATTCATACGACGACATATAAATATTTAGTTAACTTACGTGACCTTATTGAACTAGAACTTATTTATTATGCTTGTTACTATAATCTCAATGTAATTTACATTATGATGTTTGATATATTTGTATAAATTTCCACCAAAAAGCCGTTTACCTGTCAAAATTTGCATCAATTAATTATAGGCTTACTGATGTGAAATGCCCATCTAGACCCTGGGATCCCAACATGTGAGTATTTAATAATACTTTGCAGGTAATAATAATAATAATATAATAATATCTTGGGGCATCTCATACGCTATCTGATCATAAAGCAGAGCTTGTACTATGGAAACCAGACAACCGATAAACATACTTAAATATTTATAAATACATACATATTATAGATTAATAAACACCCAGACATAGAATAAACCATCGCGCTCATCACACAAAGTTTTATTTTAGGTGGGGATTGAACCCACTACCACTTGCGTAGCAGTCGGATACACTCCCACTGCGCCACAGAGGCAGTTAAAAAAAATCAAAGTAATATAAGTGACTTAACATACTCCCATCGTCGGTGTCGTCTATCAACTCCTCGTTGTGCGAATTGACTGTGCAATAAAAATAAATCAGTTGCACCCTCCACGTCTTCCGAGCGACTCACACTTTTTCTAATCCCCGCAATTGATGAAGCGGCGGTAGCCTAATGTATAAGGCATCGGTCTAGCAATCGTGAGGAGGCGGCCTTGAATCCTACCATAAATAGTAGTGCCCGGTATCCTACCATAATGGTAGGTGCCCGAATATTAATGTGGGACCACAATCCCACATTCCAGTTATCTTTTATAAATAAAAAAAATGTAGTCTAGCTAGTTTCTAACTAGTCAAAACAATAACTCTTTAAGAAATATATGTTCGTAAACTTTCGCGATTTGTACACATTATAGAATTTTTATAAGCTACGGGTCTTAATCGCGTAAATATTTTATTTTAAGGCTAAATACCTTTGTTTTTGCCCGAGTTTACCCGTGACCACGGCCGTTGCAATACGGTCGAAACGTCGGGCAATAAACAAAGGTATTTGGCCTTAAAATAAAATATTAACGCGATTAAGACCCGTAGCTTATAAAAAATCTATAATCTTTAAGAAATGTCAAAACGCAGATTTTATATAGAGATCTCATACAAATATCAGCCTATGACGTCACTATTTTTTCTAGTCAAATCACTTCTTTTAATGATATGATTAATGATTAAAAAATCCTATTCAAACAAAAGTAATCGGACCTAAATCGTTGGTAGTACAAATATGCTACTGTTACTTACTAATTAGTCTTTTGGATTTTTTGGTTTCCCAGGAAACTAGCCTATTTTATAATGCGGAAGTGTGTCTATTTATGCGTTTGTTACAATTTCAATGACATGAGACAAAATAAACTGATCTTAATGAAATATGACAAGGAGATAAAGAAAGATCCCAAGCGGACACAGCCGCGTGCGACATCATTAGTTTTAAACCTAGAAGGCTTATCTACGCCTGCGAGGCATACACGCAAACAAAAATTATGTCTTTTTTAAACGGTTGAAGCTAGCACATTGTGCTCTTTTAGTCAACTCAATGGCCGAGGGAGGCTTGCGGAATTTCCCTATATCGCTAAGGCAATCCCGGCATTTTTAAGTTATCGAGGTACTAGGCTTTATGTAATTTTTATAAAGATTTTTACGAAAAATTGACAGCCTATTGTTTGTAAAATGTACGGATTGAGAATTTTTTTATTTATTTTAATTTAATTTATTTATTTGGGAAAACAAACAATGGTACATCTTACAAACTAATGGCATAGGTTTGCACAATCCACAACGTTTTCACTGTTTACTATTGAGATACATTGAATATTATCTAACATTATTGTCATATGTTTTTAATAATATTAAATTTATCACTTAGTAAAATTTTAGGCAGTCGATTATCGTTCTTTAAAATCTATTTTTTGTTAACATAAAACAACATCAAAGAAATGTTTATTATTAATCATAACCAATCTACGGAGAGGCGCCCGCTTACCCGCATTTGTGCGACACAATTTGACACAAGTAATGAACATCAAGAGAAAGAATCAGTGCCCAAAAAAACGTCAATACTGCACTTATTGCTCCTACAAAGTAGAGAATGTCAGACTTAATGTCCTTTAAATATAATAATATATAATAATAAACGTTTATTATTCTCTCTCACAAGTTATGACTTAGAGCTTGTAGGTATACATTTTGTTTGAGCTAAGGAATCAAGTCTTTGTGAGAGACTGGTGCCTGTTGTAGGTTTTTTTACAAAACCTGTTTTACAGGTCATCAGGGCCCTCCTGCAGCTGGTCCCAAAGATACAAACAATCAGTTTACAAAACATCATAAATATTATTATTATGACAATATGAGAGTAGGCTCGCTAAAACAATGAAATAAAAAATAATAATAGTTTACCTGTTACTTAGGCTTTCATAGGAAGTGTGTGTTGGTGTGTGGAGTGTGTAATAGAAAAGAAGTTCATATGTTTGTGTTGATTCAAAGACAAATGAATTGCTAAAGTGATAATAGCTTTTCAGTTTTGATATAATTAAGGGATTTGAGGAATGTTGTTACCGATGCTTTACAATTTAATTTTAGTTGAGGGTATATGTTGAGAATATTATTTAATAATTAATAATAATTTTAATGCAAGTAGTTTGTATGGGACTTAGCATAAATTTCATGTGTAAGTGACCTATACTAAAATTGTCACTAGTCACTAAAAATGTGATGAAAGTTTTTACCTATATTAAAAAACTATTATATTGTTTATGAGAATGTATATTTTATAAGGAACATTTTTCTGTTTGAATTTAAACATAATTTAAAGTTTAGATAGCAGTGTGTCTTATTATTATTTTATATCCCTACTTTATTTTTAAATAGTTTTATTTTTGCATATGGACAATATTTTATACATGCATGTTCTGAGACGCATCTTAAGGCTTTCTGTACCACTAATATATACAAGGCTTCTAGGGATAGGACATATTGGAATGACATAATAACTACCATAATTTAAAAAAAATCTTGTATTATAAAATGAATGTATTATATATTATAATTGAATACTTTAAAATTGCGGTATATTAGTAACTCTTGAACTTCTATATCTCCATTTAGGTATATATAAGAAACAGTTTATCCCGACTACCAAAACTTAGAGGACTTAGTGGTCTAGATAGCTAAAATTTGGCACGCACGTAAACACATGCTAAAAGAGTATTTTTAGAAATTCAATCCTGAGGCTGTTAAAAAGAGTGCTCTAAATTGGTCAACAGTTACTTTTTACTTTGAGTAACCTTACAGAAAACTGGTGTAAGTTATAGTGTTATAAAAGTTCAAGCTTGGTAAAATACTCGCTACATATTTTATTATGCAGTTTAATTATTGAAATGTTTTAAGTATACTATATTATTTAATTTCGAAACAGGTCATGTACATCCAGTTAAAAGGCTAAGAAAACAGTCAACAGGTTATGATAAAAGTTGTTGTTGACATAATAATGAGATCAACTACAATTTTGAACTTGGTAATTTGTATAAAAACCAAGCTGTTTATTTTTTTAAATATCAGTTATTTGTTAACACTCCAGTTGCATAGATTGAACAATAACAATGATTGCAAAGGTATCAAAACATTGTGATTTTTTAAAACCATGTCAATTAAATTGATTCCTTCTCCTATTTACCACATTATTTTGTATATGTTTTATTTTTGTGCAGATTCTTCTCGTCGCTTTAGCGGTTGCAGTAGTCAGTGCTCAAAACCACAACGGTCATGATCAAGGACATGCCTACTCCTCTCAAAGCTTTGTGCTTCACCATACTCACGGAAATGGACACCATGAAGAGCTCCAACATGGTCACCATGAAGCTGTTCACCATGGACATAATGTAGAATATAGCCAAGGACACAAAGGATATCTGGAACAGCACAACGGGCATCATGAACACGGTCACGCCTCTTCTTCTCAAAGTATAGTTCTTCATCAAGCCCATGGAGCTAAACAAAATGAGGGACAGCATTATGGACACCATGATCAGCATAATCTTGGACAAAACGATGAACACCACGGTCACGCCTCCTCTTCTCAAAGTATCGTACTTCACCATGCTAATGGAGCTGAACAGCAGGAGGAACAGAACCATGGACAATATGACGAACATCACTATGGACACCATGATCAGCATAATCTTGGACACCACAGTCACGGCTCCTCTTCTCAAAGTATCGTACTTAACCATGCCAATGGGGCTGAACAGCATCAGGAACAGAATAATGGACAATATGATGAACATCACTACGGCAATCATGATCAGCATAATCATGGACACCACGCTGAACACCACGGTCACGCCTCCTCCTCTCAAAGTATCGTTCTTCACCACGCCAATGGAGCTCAACAGCAGGAGGAACAGAATCATGGACAATATGATCAACATTATCTTGGTCACAATGATGAACAACACGGTCACGCTTCCTCTTCTCAAAGTATCGTACTTCACCACGCCCATGGAGCTGAACAAAATGATAAACAGAGTCATGGACAATATGACGAACATCACTACGGACAACATGACCAACATCAACTTGGACACAATGATGTACACTACGGTCACGCCTCCTCGTCTCAAAGTATTGTACTTCATCAAGCCCATGGAGCTGAACAAAACAAGGAACAGAATCATGGACAATATGACGAACATCACTACGGACACTATGATCTTGGAAACCGTAATGAACACCATGGTCATGCCTCCTCTTCTCAAAGTATCGTACTTAACCATGCCAATGAAGCTGAACAGCATGAGGAACAGAGTCATCTACAATATGATCAACATCATCTTGGACACAATGATGAACACAACGGTCACGCTTCCTCTTCTCAAAGTATCGTACTTAACCACGCCAATGGAGCTGAACAGCATGAGGAACAGGGTTATCTACAATATGATCAACATCATCTTGGACACAATGATGCACACCACGGTCACGCTTCCTCTTCTCAAAATGTCGTACTTCATCACGCCCATGGATCTGAACAAAACGTGGGACAGCATTATGAGCACCATGATGAACAACAGTACGAACACCAAGATCAACATAATCTTGGACATCACGATGAACACTACGGTCACGCCTCCTCTTCTCAAAGCATCGCACTTCACCACGCGCAAGGAGCTGAACAAAATGCGGAACAGAAGCATGGCCAATATGATGAACACCACTACGGACACCATGAGCAACATCAAATTGAACACAATGATGAAAACCACGGTCACGCCTCCTCTTCTCAAAGTATCGTACTTCTCCAAGCCCATGGAGCTGAACAGCATGAGGAACAGAATCATGGACACCGTGCTGAACATTACCTCGGACACCACAATGAACAACAAGGCCACGCCTCTTCATCTCAAAATGTTGTGCTTCACCAAACCCATGGAGCTGAACACCATGAAGGACTGCAATATGGACACTATAACGTACATCAGCATGGACATCACGAGGAACATCGTGGTCATCAAGAACATTATGGCCATGCTTCCTCTTCTCAAAACCTGAAACAGTACCATGATGGACACGTGACTAAACACGTCGAATACTATGTATGATTGTCATTCGTATAATATTTTTAGTTTGGTTTCCCTCTTACTGGTGCTAATTATTGTATTTTTGTGTGATGCAGGCCCACCCCAAATACGAGTTTGCTTACGAAGTGAAGGACCCCCACACTCACGACCACAAGTACCAACACGAGACACGCGACGGTGACGCAGTCAAGGGCGTGTACAAACTGGACCAGCCCGACGGCGCCGTAAGAATCGTAGAATACTATGCTGATAAGAAGAGCGGGTGAGTGCTGTTTCTATATTTGTTTTGTATTATCTACTTATCTAACTTTTCTGGTTATATTAACTTTATATTATACCTCCACGCATTTCTCATTGTTACCAGATTCAACGCTAATGTAAAGTACCAAGGTCACGCTGAGCACATTGTTCCTGAACATCGCCACAATCATCATTGATTCTTTTGTTATATAGTCAACTGTTACCGATCAAAATGTTATTTTTGTTGATTTGATTATTTATTTAAAGTTTGAGATGAATAAATTGTATGGTTGAAAAATACTTATTTGTTATATTTTATTACTCACATCCTAAGCTATAATACAAGTATAACCGTATTGGTTTTTACAAATAATTTTTATCGTTTGAGTTTTAGAATTCATATTATTATAACACGGTCGAGTGAGCGTGACTCAAAATCTGAGCGTCGGCTTACTAAAAAGTAATCACACTATGAGTATTATATTATAACCCCTAACAAAAATATTACTTCTAAATTGTCTACTATTCTAAGATTAAAATCAAATTATTCACGAATAAACCAAAACAGGACAAACGCGAGTCTGACTTGCCCACCGAGGGTTCCGTTCCAATTTTTTAAGTACATATTATAAAAAGTTAAATAATCGAGTGTCGCAATTTAAAAAAAACGGCTGTAGCTTTTTTTAAAAGTTAATTTAAAAGTTTAATGTTTTTCGCAGCTTCAAGGGATTATAGACTTGAGTATATGGCTTTAATTTTAACTCGATACCTCCACGCGCCTCTGAGATAAAGGGTCATAACAGACAGACCGTTTTTATTCTTTTGAGGTACGGAACCATCAAAAATATAAAATAAGAGAAAAAGCCAAAACGGCTAGCAGAATAAGTAAAATGCATGTTATTATGCATGTGAGTTAACGACAGGTCCATCAAATACATTAATTTAAAAATTAAAGCCGGGTTCAATATCGTGGTTGTCAACTTCACCGACAAAAGCCTTGAGATCTAAATGGGTGCCAAGTTCTGTAGACAGACATGAAATTTATTTATAAGATTTTTATTGACTCTGTGGCGTAGTGGGAGTGTATCCGACTGCTACGCAAGAGGTCGTGGGTTCGATTCCCACACGGGACACCACTTTGTGTGATCCACAAATTGTTGTTCTGAGTCTGGGTATACTTTGTGTCCGTGACTTGAATGTTTATAAAGTCCCCCGCGACACAGGGCTTGTACACTACAAAAACTAGTAAAGGTATTCGACCCAAAAGCTAGGGTATTTTCGGTTGACCTAGAATATAATACGTTTTGGTTAAAAGCTAGGTCAGCACAAGTAAAGGGAAAATTCCGAAAAACAATAAATATGAAAATTAAGGTAAATTTTAGAATTCCACATTTTTTTAGCTTCTGTTACATGTAAAATATTAAACATTTATAAAAATATTTATATTTATTATTTAGCTATCAAACTAAGTAGCGGTTACTACAAGCCACCTTTTCACCTAATCTCATCAATATTCATTCATAGTTTGTTAAAATGCCCTCTATAACGAAGCAATAACAAAAGCAGTGCTAGTTCTTGAACTACACATGAATCATGCTAGAGAAATTTGAGGTCTAGTCATATAGTATTGACTGCCTCTGTGGCGCGGTGGGAGTATGTCCGACTGCTACGCAAGAGGTCGTGGGTTCGATTCCCACGCGGGACACCACTTTGTGTGATCCAAAAATAGTTGTTTCGAGTCTGGGTGTACTTTGTGTCCGTGACTTGTATGTTTATAAAGTCCCCCGCGACACAGGGCTTGTACCCTAATGCGGGAGTCGTCTTTTACATAAAAAAAAATAGTCCAGATAGGTGGTTCGATTCAGGCCCCAGTTTGGCATATGGAAAAGTCTCGGGTTCGATTCCTGGGTTAAAATTTTTCTATCTTTTAAAATGTAACTAATGCAACTATTGTATTAATAAAGTAATTGACAAGAAAATGGCGTGCAATCGGAGAGGCTTATGTCCAGCAGTGGACTTTGATAGGCTGATGATGATAATGATGATGATGACAAGAAATGCCTATAAAAATTACTATGATATCTCTTTATCCGTTCAAGCTGTATTTGTTGCCAAATTGATTGTGGGGTTGCTATATATAGTTACTAGCTGTCCCGCGCAGCTTCGTCTGCGTACACTTTCCCCATTTTTGCAATATTTATCATTGCTGCTCCGCTCCTATTAGTCGTAGCGTAATGTTATATAGTCTATAGCCTTCCTCGATAAATGGGCTATCCAACAGAAAAATATTTTTTTTATTTCGGACCAGTAGTTCCTGCGATTACCGCGCTCAAACAACCAAACAAACAAATTCATCGGCTTTATAATATTAGTATAGTATAGTAAAGGGGTCAAAAGTGGCTCCAAACGGTTGATGTACACATGGGAGCTTCCTGCTGCCCGCCAGTTTCCTTGAACTTGGATTGGATTATGCACGTATTTTTCCCGGTTTAATTCAATTTGTCCATTTATCGCTATTGGTGATATTTGCTAAATGGAAATGAATTGTGCATATCCCTAGGTACCGTTAGAACTATGTTAACATATTTTTCAACATGATGTAGTAATAGGGCTGTTGTGTAAGAGTGTTTTTTTCCGCGAACAAATAGCTAAGTAAAGCGGCTTCTTAGTCATTCTTATATCGCTTTTACACTAATCTACAAAACATTCTGAAGGTAAATGAATGTGATTCTACAGAATAATTGCTGGAGTACCTACATACACAGTGGTTAGATATACGGCTGTATTGTCACAAAGTCTCAATGTCTATAATGATGATTATATAAAATGGTCATGAAAAATGTCAGCAAATGTTATATAAAGATTATTATATATTATAATTTAAGATTATACTTTTTTGAATTTTAGGAGATTGCATGTGTGTATCGTCGTAAGTTCGTGGTAACTGAAGTGTTGAAATTATAGAAGATGTATATTTTCTTTAATTTAATTAATTTATTAAGTCGGCCTATTTATACTTCTTACATTATTTACTAGCTTCCGCCCGCGGCTTCACCCAGGTTAATTTTTAACTGCCATTTCACCCCTTTAAAGATTTGCTTTAGGCTTTGTAGCGAATGCCTACATCATAACAACTATCTTTGTACCGAATTTCAACCCAATCCATTCAGGAGTGTAAGCTGTGTGTTCAGATATCAGTCAATCATAGTTTCCTCTTAAGTATCTTAAATACACAGATAGCAGATACTTGCATGAGTCCGCGTCACATGAAAGGGCTAGAGAGAGTGGACACCTACAATACAAACCTAAAGAAACTGAAACCTTCTTTATTTTATCCACAAACCACTGAGAATAATTGAACAAAATTTGATAAAATTTGGTACCTACAGTGCTAATTTAAAATCACTCTCTATGAAGTATTGTATGTTGTGTAATATTTTTTTATCAATAACGTTTAAAGTAGGTATAATATATGCTATTTAGAGTTCACGACGCTATGATTGGCAAGAGTGAAACAGTAATAATAGAGGAACGCTGGGTGGCTACTATAGGATACTGTAACCTTTTAAAAGGAATCATTTTCCCCGTTTTTATAAAATTTTTCATTGCTGCCTCGCTCCTCCATCAAAGCGTCATGTAGCCTTTTTAGTAATTAAACTCAGTAAATACCTACTCGTATTAACCTTATTGTATTTTTTTGACCGGGTTGCTTTGTTTTTGGCCACAAGTTGATACAACTTATGACCAGAGTCTGTACGTGGTCGAAACGTCAAGCTTCAGCATAAGTTCGTGGGTTTATCATTAGAAATAATCACTAACAAATTCAAAATCAAGAGCAAAATCACTTTGCTAAAAGGAAAAAGCCCGCCTACTATTATTATACGATAAGATTTTGAATGCCTTTAATGTGTAACGAGTATAATCGTAAAAAAAAGCAAAAGTGATGGACCACATTAATTTCGATTCGAATACCAAAACAATAAAACCAAATAAAACAGGTATCGGTGATAATTTATTCGTATTATATATTTGTATTACGCATTTTATTGTCATTACAAAAGTGAATTGTTACTACGGCAATATAAACTGGCGCCTGCAAGAGTAGATAATATTAACTTTACGAAATAATTACAAACACATTAAAATTGTAACTGGCTGTCGTTTGATTGAAATCAATATTACCTTGATTGTTTACATTTGTTTTTTATATAAAAGACCTGATGGAGCTGGTAATGTATCAGTTCACTAGGAATCGTGAAACATACAATATGGTCTCTAAGGTACCTAGTTATACCTACCTAATTTATAATATCTAGAATTCTAGTCCGGCTTATCCTACCCTTATCTACAAAAAATAATATTAAATAGTAGTAACATTTAAACTTTCGCGTTGCATGATTATAACTATTTATTATACGGGAATTAACGCGCATTATTTTCCTTAAAATTGCTTGACGTTTCGACCAGGTTGCACCGGCCGTGGTCACAGTCCGCTTGTGACCACGGCCGGTGCAACCCGTATAATAAATAGTTATTAAATAGTAGTAATAAATTCACATTTTCTACTTACATCTATGTACCTACATACATGTAAAATGCATTTTCATCTTAAGACATATTTTTAGGAAAACGGTCGTGTTCGTCTATTCTTCCTCTATACTTGATTTTAAAATTCATATAACGATTCTTATTAGAATTATTTTCTCTCTGTGTTCTTTAGTGTTGCCCAAATTCAGTCTTGGTCTTGCAGTCTTGGTCTTGTTCTTGCGTTTTTGCAAGACCAAGACCAAGAACAAGACCGCGTATTTTTAGCAAGACCAAGACCAAGACTGACCGTGCAAGACTTGAGCAAGAACAAGACATAGCCTGCAAGACTCTTGCGTCTTGCAGCTAGGACTTAGCGCTATTTCACTGAGTAGTTAGGTGTAACAGTTCGGTGTATAGGTAGGTACGCTTAGGAATTCTATGAGACGCAAAAAACTGTATCAAAGAATATGAAAAACTGGACCTATGCGCATTACGACTAATACCATAAACATAGCGAATAAAAAAATATCTATTAAAATCAAACTGAGTGCATGCATAGTTATGTTTTAACCATCGGCACTTTGATAATGCGGCATCAAAGGTTTTGTACTTACTTCTCAAAGAAATTTGCCGCTTTTCGGAAGTACATGGTTATGATACACGCGCCGGCGGCTTCTTTTGAAATCTAAAACAATCGTTGCCGCCACGCCGAAATCATAACATTTGACACTATTTGATTGCCGCCATAGGGCGAAGGTATACTCATGCAAAATAATTTCCTAGTAGAGTACCTACAGGTGTTCCAAAGAATAAATAAGTTTCAGAGTGCTTAGAATGAAAATGAATACATTATACTGATCACGCAAGTAGTATTATGATTAGGATAAAATGGTAAGGATAGGTAGTAGATGTCATATTAATTCATTCTAGTAAGTATATATTATAATATTGATTACTTATATGGTTTTAAACTAATTACTTAGGTACTATTATTGTACATTTAGTCATTATATTTCTTAAGTTTTTACAAGAAAAAATAGCAAAAAAGTGTTCAAATATCACCCGTTTAATAAATATTGTAGCCACTTTTAAATATACTTGAAACGTGTAAAAAAATTCTACAAAACTAATAAAATAATATAAAAAGCGTAGGTACTTACCTACTAATAAAATAAAAAGCCTGCGATAAGAGTTTTGTATTACTTACCAGCCCGAATATCTCTGAGAGAGATGATGAGAGTAAGTATTTACTAGCTGTGCCCGCGACTTCGTCCACGAGGAATAGTAACTTTGGAGGTATAGTGACGTTCAGGACTTATTTATTTATTTTAAAACTTCTGTCATCAAACATACAAACGAACTCTTCAGCTTTATAATATTAGTATAGATGTACGCCAAAACATTCACTTATATGTAAAGAATAGTGATTGGCACTAATTCTATTTTATTCACGCGTCGCGTCTGTACAAGTAGGTAATATTTAGTGTGTGTTTGTACGCCGCACGCGGCATTGTTTGATTTGCGGCGGCATCCTTTTCATAGAGCCGGCACGTGGCGAGGCGGCGCGGTAAAGCAAGGAAACGTACTATAAATAAAGGAATTATTTTAATTCCAGTCATTTCCAATTGAGCTGTGCTTCGAGTCTAACTTGATAATTGTTTTTACTAATTCTCGTTGTTTTCTAAAAACGTATCACGTGTACAATTTAATATGAGTGACGAAGATTCAAATTATTCTAGTCCGAGTAACGAGAGTTTGAGTCACAGATCTAAAAGACCCAAAAGCAAATTTGAGGAGTTTTTCGAAATAATTCATGTATCCCAAACTGCCTTCTGTAAATTGTGCCAACATAAAAAGATTGAAATAAAAATGAAAAACAGAAACACTTCAGGCTTAAGGAAACATCTAATATCTTTCCACAAAAAGGAATCAGAAATATTTCTTCCTGTTAAACCAAAATTAAGTGGAGATATCACAAGCTTTTTAGTAACCGCTGGAAGTGGATAGGTAAGAATATTTTTTTAACAGTTAAAAGAATTTTAACTCCGCGTAGCTATTCATGCGATACTTTCAAAAACGCCATTAACTTACGTAAGTATTTTTGAGTTAGTGGTGTTTTCACAGTTTTCATCTAGGGGTGCGACATATTAAGTATGTAATTATCGTCTTAAATATTTTTTATAAACACCCATATTTTCAGTTAATCGGCCAGTAACAACTAAGTACTTTATTTTGGTAAATTACAGTACAGTGCAACCTTAATATAACAAATATCAATTTAACGATTTTCTCGATTTAACAACAACAAACCTCCTCCTCTTATACGCTCAAACCTAATAACACAAGATTTATTGTTTTGTTTCAGTCGGAAAACAGCAGTGACAACATCACGACAGCTACAGTTGATTGGGTGGTGAAAAAATATCTTCCCTTCTCATTTTTCGATGACGAAGCTACACAAGTATATTTTCGACGTATTTGCCCTAATATGGTGTTTCCTAAAAGGTCTACACTTAGAAGGAAAGTCAAAGAGCGATTTGAAGAGCTCCAATTGAATCTCAAGGAACGACTTCAACAATTATCATCTAAAATGTCTTTTACCATTGATGGGTGGACGTCAATTGCTGGTAGGAGTTACTACGGGGTTACTATTCATTATATAGACAACGCATGGAAGTATCAATCTGTAGTTCTTGATTTTATACCATCACGCGGTCGACATACTGGGGAAGATATTGCAACGATTTTCCATGAATGTTTATTGGAATATGGCATAATTGATAAAATACAAGGTATCACGGTCGACAACGCAACTGCAAATACCAAATTCATGTATGAACTGGGCAAACAGCTGCCGCCACACTTTGATTCAGACAATCAACATTTCCGGTGCTTTGCTCACATTTTAAACCTTGGTGTACAAGATTTATTAAAGACCTTAGCATTACACTGTGAGTCTGACACTAACGCGCAAGATCAGCAGTACGAAGACTATGCAGACGAAACTGAGGATGAGGAAGATGAAGAATCTGCACCAAATATTGCTGACTCGCGTACATCTGTAACAAAGTTACGCAGTATTTCCAGTAAAATAAAAAGAAGTGAGATAGTGAAGAAGAAGTTTCAGTCTGCTTGTGAAGCAGCTGGCGTGCCATCAAATCTAAATGCCATTCTTGACTGTCCAACGAGATGGAATTCCACACATGATATGATTGGATTTGGTTTAAAAGTGAGAGCGGGCATTGACATATTGTGCAGTTCTGTCACCGAATTAAATGATTTTCAAATCACAGCTAATGAATGGCAGGTACTCGAAAAATTACATAAATTTCTAATAAACTTTAAACTTTTAAGTACAAAACTTGGTGGAGACAAATATGTTACATTACCGCTAGTCATTGTATCATTCAATCTCTTGCTAGATAAAATTGAATCCATGGTAAAACAGTTAGATGAGAAACCTAATCGATCTGAAGTGGATGAAAGGCTCATTCTAGCTTTCCAAGCAGCTCGAGACAAAATGCTTAAACATTACAAGAAGAGCAACTGGATTTATTGTACTTCTTTAATTTTAGACCCAAGGCATAAGGCTCAGACTTTTGACCTGACAATGTGGGGGAAGCAACTTAAAACAGAAAGTCTGCGCAAGTTCAATGAACTTTATGAAGAATATAAAAGTCTACACTCACTGAACAAATCTCTGGAATTACCAGAAAAAGAAAATAAAGTATGTGATGAAGATGAAGACGTAATAGACTTTGATAAACTCTATGAATGTCCCTCGACGTCATCTGGATCTTGTCTTCAAGGCTTAGTGATAGACGAGTTGGAGGAGTACCTGAGAAAACCAAGAACTGCCAGCTCGGAAGACATTTTAGATTGGTGGAGGACGCATGAGACAGAGTATCCGATTTTATCGAAAATGGCCCGTGATTTTCTCTCAATACCTGCAACTTCAGTACCTGCTGAGAGGTTATTTTCTAAAGCATCATTAGTAATTAGAAAACATAGAAATAGGTTAAGTGATGAGTCAGCCAGATGGTTACTTTGTATTAATTCTTGGTCAAAAAAAATTATATAAAGTATCATAACCTAATGATAAAGCTGTTGATTTGTGTTGTATTTTATTTTTTATTCAAATAAATGATAAATCGTAAACTCTTTTATTAAATTTCTTATAAGTTGAGGGTTCAATCTCTTTCTAGACAGATAAGTATTGTTCTTTAAAATACAGTCAAGTTATTGTAATTAATTTGTTTTTTTACATGTTTTAGCAAATGTAAGCATATAAATCATAAATGTTTATTAAGAAACAGTTACTTCCATGGAAAACGACATATAGGTCAGTTGATTTTTCGAATTTCTTATCAAATCTTCAGTTACTTATTAATCTGCTTGATCTTTACTATGGCTATGTTAATTCAAGCTCACAATGTTCCAATTCTAATACGTTTTTCTAAGATTTAAAGTAAACTTTAATAAATAGTAATAGACTAATAGGTAATTGCAAGACTTGCAAGACTCTTGCTGCAAGACCAAGACCAAGACCAAGACTGGGAGCGCAAGACCAAGACCAAGACCAAGACCAGGTGTATTGGCGCAAGACCAAGACCAAGACTGGCTAAGTCTCGTCTTGTTCTTGCATTTGGGCAACACTAGTCCAAATTGAAAAATTGTTTTACTGTTACCATTTATTGAGGAAGTCTATAGACTATGTAACATCACGATACGACCAATAGGAGCAGAGCAGCAATGAAAAATGTTGCAAAAACGGGGAAAATTTAGGCAAACGAAGTTGCGCGGGCCAGCTTGTTATTAATATATTTAAAAATAAACTACACAAATTATTGGTGACCAAATGTTATTACATTATGAAGGAGTTTTTAGATAATACATTTTATTTGAAAATTTATGCGTGATTATGTTTTTTATTATTTTGTGTACCTATTTTGTGTTTTTGATTTATTGATATTTTATGAAATGTTTGAAGTAACATTTCATAAAATACCCAATGGATAATAATGACATTTGTAATATGTATACGTACTCATCATTTTAATTTAATTTTAATTGATATTGCTTTTTCTTCTGTTTATTATATTATATATATATTTTTTATTTTTTTTTATAAAGTTAACTATTAATGTGGGATTGTGGGTCCCACATTGTCCCACTAGCAATCCTGTTAACCCCTCCAGCTAAGCTCAGTGGCTTGTGTTAGGAGTGGGTTCACGTCGGTAGTATAATGGGTAGGATTCGAAACCGCGACCTCACGATTGCGAGACCGATGCCTTAGCCATTACGCTACCGCCGCTTTAAATTGTATGCCCAAATGGCGGGACTTAGCTGAGCTAATTTATTGACGTGACAGCGTCTTTTATATCGACGACTGGGTGCACGCACGAAAAAGTGTCACGATATTAATTTGCTAAGCAACAGTCACGTTATTAATGGTTGCTAAGCAACTGCGAATGACGATTTCATCGACATGACATGCCATACAATTGGAACTAACGTTATTGATGGGTTGCTAAGCAACGCAAATGGCGACATGTTATCAATGTTTTCTTATGACGTTATCATGTAATATTATCGTCCGTAAACCTACTTTACAAACTAACATTTTTTTATTAAATAACATCCTCCATACTCTGCTTAGAGTTGAAGTTTGATATGCCGAGACTGAAATATATTTCAAAAAAATGGTTTTACAAACCAATAACATAATCGGATCGAAGTGTTTTTGAGAATGGTGCGTTGAAAATTTAAACGAATTTTGATATCTGAAAGTACCTTTGAATAGCCCGTGAGAGAAAGCAGTTCAATCCCAAGCGTTTTTGTCTTCCATATAGGTTCACAATAAAATAGATGATTGATTGATTGCATTTTGTGTTACAAGATTTGTTGATTCTCACATCGTCAATTTATCTTATTGATATATTTTATAATTAAGTATAGCTTTGCCCCCATGCTACGCCCGCGTTTCGATTTTTATAGCTTATGTGCTATTCTGATGTACCTACTTATAAACTACATTACTGTAAAATTTCATCAAAATCCGTTTACTAGTTTTAGCTTGAAAGAGCAACAAAGAAACATCCATCCATCTTCAAAAACTCACCGATTTATAATTTATCGGATCGTATGAATGATAAAATAAAAGTTTTTAAATTGAATTAGGACTAAGTTCCAGCGTAGGTATTTAAAATCAAAATCAGTTAGATCCGGTCTTCTATGTTGTGCTTAAATTTACTGAAAAATGGAAGCTTAAAATCGGTAAGATAATAAGACGATACCGATAAGACTTACCGATATTTCCATCATTTTTTTATGTCAATTTCCATCGTTTTTTATGTCAATTTTTCCGCTCGTCCAAAGTAATCCGTAGCCAGAATATTCGTGTGATCGTCCTGTGAAAAGAAAAACAAGCAAAGTTATTTTTAATTTTCACTTTATATCCGTCGGAAAAATCTCATAACCGAGAACCTAAAGCTTAAATACAATATTTTCTCATCGTAGTGTAAGGGAGTTGTCAAGCACCGAGCATCATGTTCCCGTTTAGCTTAGTAAGCGGGTATTTATGCTAATAATTCGCATAGCCCCCGCCGCAGGGAACAATTGTGTCAATTTATGACCCGAATTCGGCGGGGTAACACTGATTTAACTGAGACGTAACGAGTTCCTCGAGGGACGGAACATTGTGCAGGTAAATGGCTTAAAACGTTATTGTGTCTATTGATCGAGCTTGCCTTAGGTTTTACGAATACAAGTCGATTTACTTTGATTCGGGAGAAGGGATAAGCTTTCTTTGTTTTCTAAAGGTTTGGGAAAACGATACGTATTTGGTTTGTTTATTGAGTTAGCTCAGCTATTTTCTGTAACAGATTGCTTTACTCTTTTACTAACTATAGAATATCGACTAATTTATACTAATATTATATTAGCGCTAATCTCAGGAACTACTGGTCCGATTTGAAAAAATCTTTTTTTGTTGGATAGCCCATTTATCGAGGATATAATATTGCGCTACGACTAATAGCAGCGGAGCAGCGACGAGAAATGTTGCAAAAACGGGGAAAATTTAAGGATACGAAGTTGCGCGGGACAGCTAGTAGTAAATAATATCGGTTTATCTATTTTATCTTGATTCAAAATCTGTATGATTTTTACATATTAGATATATTTCAGGACTCAGGAATAATAATAATAAATCTTTTTATTGCATCAAATATGGTACATACATAGGTCTTAAAAGCAGTATCTGAGTTCCACATATTTGGCTAATTTAAGCATGCAATAATATTAGGTTATGAATAAAAAAGTACCTAGCTAGAAAATACGGAGTTGTAATAATTAATTTTTATTTTTTATAAATTCTTTAAGAGTGTTTTTTACACTCTTAAAGAGTGTGATTGTATCAACCATACAAATCGCGTGAATTATTCAAACTTTTATTTACCCGACATTTCGACTCATGCAGTTAACCCGATATATAATTAATATATAACAAAAAGCCAAAATATACCTACTATGTATTATTTTTTTCAAACACATATAAATTCAGCACATAAAATCATGGCGTTTGTAGGGAGTTTTAAGCCGTTTCAAAGTCGTATAAGTAATTCCTTGGAACATAATAACATATCATTATACTCAATTGGTTTCATTTCTAGACACCAACCTGATTTGCTCCTGATTCGGAACCAAGACCCAATTAAAAATCACAACAAGTTCCCCTTGAAATAAGTGGCGTTTTCACAGAGTGTTTCCATTCTGTGCGTAGTTCCAGTTCCGCATCCAAGTTTTTGTTCCATCTAGATGGAAATGGAAATTGGTGGGAATTGTTTCCCGTTTCGTCGTGCTGTTCCGCACACTCCATCGTTTATTGGCCATCAATTCTTCCCCTAATTGGTTCTGGCGAAAAGTAACTTTGATTGAGAAGGATGTAGAAATTACTAGATGAGACCTAGGTTAAATTCACGTACCCATTAGGTACGTGGATACTGATTTTATCTAGAGATGTTATTCTCCCATGGACATTGTAACATACCCTATTTTTTTTTAGAAGCAAGCATTTGTTTAGGAAAAGGCACTCCTTTCATAAAATCCCACATTAGGTTCATTTGACACATTCGTTTGAATTTAAATATTTATTTATTTATAAATAATTGTAAAAAAAATCTAAAGTTTAGTTTAAGAATTGACCCGAATCGACATGACGACAGATAAATACATAAAAAGACACAACAATCTTTCAATAAAATATTTTTTTTGTAAAAGTCTTATCTAGTGATTTAGAGTTCTGTTAAAACTTTAAACTTTTAAATTAAACTGTATTCCCTTGTCATAAAGATGGAATTCCTTTACAGAAGTAGTAAAAATTGTATCGGTTGCTGCTTAATTGGAAAATCGACTGATGTGCCACCTAATTCAGATGATACACTCCAAGGAGATTAGCAAAGCTTTTTTAATTTTGACTTTACGACATGGGCTTGGCAGACCTCTCTCATGTTTTTAAAAAGTTTAGTTTGTGTAGTGGCTTAGGATGATTTTTTGTTGGTTTCGAAATAGTTTATCATTGAATTTGACTGCCTTGGTGGCGCAGTGGGAGTGTTGAGTTGACTCCTGTGCAAGGTTGTGGATTCGATTTCCGAATCACTTTGTGTGTTAGACAAATCGTTGTTCTGAGCCTTGGAGTATAGTATTATATTATCTGTGGCCTGGGTAAAGTACACCCGGGAACAGAACATCTGTCATAGTGTATGTTTGTTAATATTCCGCGACACAGAGATTATTCTCTAGTAGTACAGCAGAATACAGCAGAACGATTTACGAAATAATTGTCTGTCTACACAGAAATTAACATTGTTATTTATTTTGTTAAATCTACGAACCTTTTCGATGTTATATACAGCCTCAATATTAACATACACTTTGAATTTATTAATTACGAATTTATTTTATACAAAATTGTATTCTCTGCATAATTTAATAAAAAGTTTAAGCACCTATTTCTCTCCACAATGCGTAAAAAATAAACATAAAAATTTTGTAAAACAGGATGAAACCTAACAATTTAAGGACATCACTTTTATCGAATTTCCTCGCTTTGTTATTAAAAGCTTTGACGATAACAATAGATTTGCGATTCAGTGTATGAGGGCACGAGCGTCGGCCATTGTGGGGCTCAGCGGGCCTGTCGGCACCTGCCCAACGAGTCCTTTCAAAATAAATTACGTAAACAACGAACAAAGGCCACTTCAACGCATTTAACAGATTGCGAACATGAAAAATCTTAGCACTTCCCAACAAGGATTTTGCACAAAACATAATGTCGTTTAACAACCATCATAACTAGATCTCACAGTCAATATAATCTACTAGAGTTGACGGGTCATAGTGTAGTAGGGTTGGCACGTTCTTGAGGTTCATTATTCTAATTGCTTTTTCATACGGAACTCGAAGTCTCTTCACGCTTTCGAGTGGCACTCGCCTTTGCGAGTGAAAACGTGGTAATTAAATTATTTTTCCCTCGTTAGGGATGTTTGGTAAGATTACTAAGGATAATGGGTGCTTTTATTTATTTTGATAATTAAGGATGTGGGTTTATGGTGTTATATCTGTACTTGTCATGTACAGAGATTTTAGAGGTTTCGTGGCTGCGTCTCCTTTTCAAGGGTATCTTTTTATTTGTAAGGAGAGCTCCAGTTTTTTTTTAGTAAAAAGACGACTCCCGCAGTAGGGTACAAGCCCTGTGTCGCGGGGACTTTACATACATACAAGTCACGGACACAAAGTACACTTAGACTGACAGACCCCGATACAACTGTTTGTGGATCACACAAAGTGGTGTCCCGTGAGGGAATCGAACCCACGACCTCTTGCAGTTACTTTAGCAGTCGGACACACTCAAAAATGCCCTAAAAATACCTGTGCATTTTGCAAACCCAGTTAATGGGATTTTTTTTAACATGACCATATTAAAAAAAAAACCCTCGTCACAGGTTTATGTGCTGTTTGGGAGTTTATCCTTGAATAGTTGTTCCTGAATGATATCTTAATTATAACTGGAATATCAGTGAAGATTTGTAACTTACTATTGTTAACTTAAAAATAGTTACAAATAAATTTGTGGGGGGCGATATAAATAATTGTGATTGGATTTATTGTAACCAATGTGCTAAGTCCTTTTTCAAAATATTTATACATACTTTGTTCGATAGCTCACACGTAGACATTGCTTACAGAAAATCTCGAAACACCTCCTAATAAAGTGGTCCAAGATTTCATGTCCGCGCTCGATGATTAAGCTTAAGTGCGTTGCTTAAGCCCACTTTGTATAAAGCTTCTCTAGTTTCGGTGTTTCGTAGTCCTGTGCCGATACGCACAGATCACTAAATCTAGTACACAATCCCATAACTTAAACACGCGTGTTAGCATTAGAGGATTGCAACCTGATTGCTCACAGGTTGTTTACGACAGTGTTCGACATTACGGTTACAGACGCTATACCTGCGCTTAACCTTATATTATTTATAGTTTGTTTTGATATATGTACGACTGCACGGCTGGGGCAACGGTAGAAAATGAAGTATAGCGGTTTATAGAATAACTAACTGTCGGCTGCGTTAAGAATCCTTTTGTTTGCGCTTTCGTCTTAATGCTATCTTTTTGGCAAATTTCAATCTAATATGTTGAGTAGTTTGAGCTACCAAGGCGAAATAAATGGTATTAATAATAATACACAAACGTAGGCACGTCGTCAGGTCTCCTTCAGCAGCGTGATAATCTCCTCCAAACTCTTAGTCCCACCGCGTCGATGAAACACCATCTGGGCGGTCTTGATAAGAACGCCGTATAGTAGCGGCTTGACTGAAGCCATGTCATCCTCGCTGAAGTTTGTGCTGCAGATCTGAACAGCGGACACCTCGTCCATCACGCTCAGTTTCTGCTACAAGAACGCCAGCAGCTCGTTTGCCACAAGCTCGTTATTCATAGTTGTTTACTTGCGACGTATGGCGCCACGCGACAACACGTGTAATTGCTAGTCACACATAAACACACGTCTGCATTCGAACGCGGCTGACTGATGGCTTGCCCGTAGAGACAAGGGTCTTCTAAACATAATTAAAGGACACAAGTACATCTTGTTTTAGAACTATTATTTTGCATTCCACAAAACCCTTCCCAGTGTCGGAATCGAATCCACTTCTTATAAAAATAACCATTTATTTCAGGCTACTAAGGCCCATATCATACATTTACACTCTTAAAGATGTTATCTTAATAAACTATTAAGTCAGTTATATAATATACTAGCGGCCCGCTCCAGCTTCGCACGGGTATAAAATGTATGGATGTTATTATACATAAAAACCTTTCTCTTCAATCACTCTATCTATTTAAAAAACCCGCATCAAAATCCGTTGCGTAATTTTAAAGATTTAAGCATACATAGGGATATAGGTACAGAGAAAGCGACTTTGTTAAATACTATGTAGTGATATTCAAAATTAAATTATCACTATACACGACACTGAGACTGTGATGACGATGGCGGCTTCGTATTTCGCTGTCACGTAACCTTCCATGAAAAGGTCGGTACGCGACGCCCTTCGGCCAGAAGTCCTCCTTCCTAATGGTCACACCAGTCGCATTTACTGTCACTGTGCCACCAAGGCAGTTTATATATCTTCAATGTCTAATCCTGCGAAATGATGTGAAAAGCTTATAATTCACCGAATAGTCAACTCTACAAAGGACATACTTACACACAACAAGCTTAGGTAAATCTTGAAACCAAATCACTTAACTACACAAGTAACAAATCTGGGAGTGATGACGTCATCTCGGGGTTGTTTGTTCGTCTATTAAATTATAGTTGTCACCCCACGCGGCGCGCAATTTAAGCGCAGCCAGCACGATACATCAACAGTCGCGGTGCAGTACAAAGTTTATTTAAGGCCGCGTTTACACTATAGCGCGATTAATCAACCGTAATCGTCGCTTTGTTTCTGGTAAACTGAATTTACTAGCATTTATAGTATGACTCTCAAATTTTGAAGAGTTCGTAACTGCTGCTACTTTAATGATTTCATCTCACTCTCTCTCTTTTCAAGGTCATCTTTTTATTCTTTCTTTAGGTCCTAGGACGTTTTTGCCTTCACCTCAGGAATCTCTATTTTACGACGCTGATTTTATTTTGGTTATAGCACTCAATTTTTACTGAAGAGATTTTAGTGTACAACCATAATCATACAGACAGAATTGTATACAATCAGTAAGAGATTAGGCGTCAAGATCAAATTGACCTGGGTTTCGAGGAATGTGACATGATTGTGTATCGGATTGTCCAGGCAAATTGGTTCTTTTTATGAAAAGTCAAGGTTATAACATAAGTAGGATTTTTTTTCAAAGCTGACAGTTTGTACGAAGACTCTGTATTTGACAATTACTATTTGTTCTTAGTGATCGACGAATATCTTTTTAGAGGGTTGTAAAACTGAGTTTTGACTGGCTGCTCTTAAGTAATTTATTATGAATACAGGGCGCTAGCCTATTACTCAATATTAATGTTATTTTTTCAGCAATACACATGCGAATATAGCTTTAGAGACCATCGCCATTATTAATCATGATTCTCCACAACAATGTGTACGAGGCTTAAGTACCAACTTGATGATTTGTTATGATCGCCTCGGCAGCGCTCAGCGGGCGGCCAAAAACTGCATTAACATCCAACGAAACTCATTCCAACTAAATTCAACTTTAACAATCTAACTTTACGATATAATTTCGTACGAGCACACCGTCACAACAAATCGCAAAACAAACGAAACTAAACGCTGTTGCCGTTACAATTAAGGAGACGATAATGAATTAGATCTAAACTCCCACTTTGAACTTTATTTTTTGAGACAAACAGTCTATTTTTGTCTGTGGATGTATATTCTGTATGAAATGCAGCCGTAACATCTTTGTTCCGTATAATAATTTTTCGATGTTAAGACAAGGGTTAATAATTTATTCTATTTTAATCTTTGGTTGTTTGTCTGTAAAAGGTTGACGGGCTGTGACTGTGACGGTATCGCGTTGGTGTTTAGATAGTAAGGGAGTTGATTTATTATGCCTTGTTACTTTGTGATGTTTCAATGGCATTAAACTAAGTGGAGGGGCCTAGAATAAGAATATAACCAACCCTTATTTATGTCTAGCTTATCCCAGTGACTTCGTTCGCGTGGACTTAACTTTAATGACATTATTTGACAGGTGGCATGATTTGATAACTTTCTTTCTTCATCTTTCTTTCTTTCTGTTAGTGTCTCACTTAACGTTTGTCACACACAGTTTGCATACTTGTTATTCAATCAATTATTTGAATACATTCTGATATAACTTAGCACTTTTATGCATAACGTTCTCCACTAGCAGAATGAAAGAAATAAAACTATCTAGGGAAGTTAATTCTAAGGACTAGTACCTACGGTTATATATGTGACATCATTATCATCTTGATAAGTGTGTAATGTCACCTTTTGAGGGTGTCAGTTTACACGCTTAATTACCCATCAGGACTTGATACGATTTTTACTGTCATTAAGATAAGCTTAAATAGATATAGTTAAAATAATTTACTGTATATATAATAGCTGCGTGCAGAAAGTGAAATAATCGTTTTTGTAAATCGATTAATAGTCGCTGATTCGAGTCTATTTAAACCAGGTACCTAAATAGGTTGTTATCACAGTAACTGCTCTCTTTTGACTATTACAATATTTAACTAGGTACCTGAAAGTATAAGAGATTTTCCAACATCTATCTTTAAAATGAAATTTTAATTATGGCTTGTAGAAAATTGTTTATGTTCTGTAAATGAATTTCTAAAAAGTTCTATGGTATAAGTTCTCTAAGTCTTAGTATAATGTATAATAATTCGTCAAAAGTTGTCATTAGTATTAATATGTAATATCAGGTTAGTGTTAAGGTAAAACTGTGATAAATATTCGCGTACATAGTTACTGGTGACGTATGTTGAGGACATCATGAAAAGTAACATCTTTTGTAACCATATTTCATGTGAATAAATATCTTTGTCTTTGTTATTTTTCAGAATATTATTTGACTATACCTAACTGCATTGTATTATTTTTTTTAAAAAATAATACAATGCAGTTAGGTATAGTCAAATAGTTCCCATAATATTTGTTTTTTAAAAATTACCGCTTCGCCAAAGTAGCGGACAACAGCTAGTAGATTACAGGTTAACCCCCTTATAAATAAACAAATAAATTAACAGACGTTTTATGAGCATTTTAAATATCGAACTTCAACACAAATTTTGAAAATGTTATGAAATAAAATGTTCTTAAAAGGTCGCCATTTTTTTTAGTTTATCTATACTAATATTATAAATAGGAAAGATTTGTATTTTTCTATAAACGAATAGTTTTGTATTTTTGTATATTACTGATAGCCAAGCAGCTATTCTAGCTCTAGGCTCACAATAGATGGATTCTAAACTCGTAAAATTGTGTGTCCAAACCTTAAACAGACTAGGTGAAACCAATAAAATAATCCTAAGTTGGGTAAATGGACACAGTGGCGTCGTAGAAAATAAGTTATACGACGAGCTAACCAGAATGGGGGCAGAGGGGATGGCGTGAGGACCTGAACCCTTTTGCGGTATACCCAAATGCTCCATTACTAACTCGCTCAAAGGATCCCCATCCTTTGAACGGGTACTAACCCAAAGCATCAAGCTCTTGTCAAAGTCACTAGGCCAAGAGCACTTCAAAGCGCTCTTAGTGGGCTTCAACGCTAGGTTCACTAAAGAGGCGCTTACACAACAAACACATGCACAAGATGCGTCTTACCGATACTAATGTTTGCAGGTTCTGCCACAAAGATGAGGAAACACCTATACATATCCTCTGTGGCTGCGAGGCAATTCACCACACCAGAAGCCAGCACAGACAGTTAAGGCCACTTCACCAACATACGTGGTCGACTTCATGGTCAGACTAAACCTTTAAGGTTGTCCTTTAAGGAAGAAAGAGGCGTCACAATCGATCTTTTAGTTGGCAGCGACTTCCGGGCTATTTATCCCGGCCTCTATCCAGATACGATACAATGTAACGAATAAACTTAAAAACTACTGGATCGATTTCAAAACTTCTTTCACCGTTGGAAAGCTACACTATCCCCGGATGACATAGGCTAATTTTTATCCCTGTATTCCTACGGGAACTGGAATTACATGGGTGAAACCCTGAGGCGTCTGCTAGTCATGAATAAGGGGGTATATTTAAATACTGTACATTTTGTACGTCAATCATGGTAGAAGTTTCCCTTGTTGTATACGTAGATTTCGGTAAACTTACCGGTCCACAAAATGTCACTGTCCCGCAACTATTTTTATATGATTTACAAGTTGTTGGACAAAGTTCCAGCCTCCGCTCGCACTGGATTTACCCGGCAGCTATAAACTTCGTCCGGAATGTTCGATTTTTGGCCAAAACTTTCCTGTTCTGGTCTCTTTTGAGTGTTTGTTGTGTGACTTTGGGTGGCTTTTGACTGGTGAACTTCGAAGAAGTTATGTCACTTCAAGCTTTCAGGGCGAGAAATGCAGACCTAATGTTTGTTTCAAAGCAGTTAGGTGAGACTTTTTGTCATGAATTTTGTATTTTATAGAGTTGGTATGCATTTTTATTATTACATATGAGGAGCACGACACCTTAAAACATTTTTCTGCCTGCTATAAATGTCTGCCTCATCTGTCCGTAATAATAATATTTGGTGACTTCGTTTGTTATACAATAATTGTGTACTGTATAGCATTGCAAGGGTATGATCTGGCCTTTCCAATCACGCGACTATGGCAAACAGTCGTGTATGAATAAATAGGACCCATGAATGAATTCCAAGTGCATGTAAAAAATGTTGCTGTATTGTCGAGTATTTTATGGAAAAGAATGATGATGATACAATATTCACATTCACAACTGGAAAATCAACAAACATAGGAGATTTCGGCAATACACATCACAGTATCCACATACGTTTATGATGTATATGCATGAGAATGCTAATACATCATAAACGTATGTATATAACATTTATGCGTGAAACTCTTTTGATATTAAAAGGGAATAATAATATAATATCTTGGGACAACTCACACAACGCTATCTGATCCCAAACTAAGCAGAGCTTGAACTATGGAAACCAGGCAACTGATAAACATACTTATATATTTCTAAATATATACATATTATAGATATATTTCAACGCCCAAAACAAGTTCCTGAGTAACAGCCCCGGTACCAGCTCAACCAAGAGCTGCGTCAATGTGACAGTACCTACTTGCATCATAAATATTACAAACTAACTGTGCTCCGCGGTGTTACCCGCGGTTTATTAGCCTATGTGTTAATCCAGGGTGTCAGCTAACTCCATACCAAATTTTATTAAGATCTCTTCAGCCATTTAGACGTGAAGAAGTAACAAACATACACACTCACATACTAACAAACTTTCGCCTTTATAATATTAGTGTGATGTGTGGATGTGTGTCGCTCTTTAACGCAAAAAAGTCTAAACGGATTTTGATAATTTTTTTTATCAGATTAGAGTAATAATATCTTGGAACAACTCGCACAACGCCATCTGATCCCAAACTAAGCAGAGCTTGTGCTATGGCAACCATTTAACTTAACATTTCTAAATACATACATATTATAATATGTATGTATTAAAATATTTAGATAAATATTTATATCTAGAAAAATGACACCCAGATACAGATCAAACCACCGTGCTCATCACATAAATATTTACCCTGGGTGGGGATGGAACCCTCCACTTTCCGATTAGCATTCAGGAACACTTACCACTAGACCAATAAGCCAGTAGGATATGGGCTGTATAAATCAAACAAAAGACGGATGAAGTCGCGGGAAATACCTAGTCTTTACTCTCTCATACTCAGTAACTCTCGCTCTAGCTGTCTGTGCGCTTAGATATTATGAATTATGCAAAGGATTTATATGCAGTTTTTTATATGCAGTCAGAGTGATTCAAGAGGAAGGTTTATATGTATAATACAACATCCTACGGGAAAGGGATCCACGCGTACGAAGTCGCGTGTGTCCGCTAGTAAAAAATTAAACTCTCATCAGTACCTACATTACTCATATATTAAGCATGCACACAATTTGCTCTCAATTCTCAAGTATCTCAACACTGTGCCAGCACTAAGCCAAATATAATTCCCAATGGTATTCGCTAAAATACTGCACTATTCTACATAATAGTATATGTATTGTCACAGAATACAGATAGTACAGAAGACAACCTAAATAAATAACTACTAACTACAAAAAAATGAACCGTATTCAAGAAAAAAAAAATATCAAGCACATCACCGAATGCAAATTTCTCAGACTCAGTCCTGTGTTTATGTTAGTTTAGTTTTTATTTCAGGTTTCATACACAGAAACCTTCTCAGAAAAATATGCAATCGAGTAGTGAATGAGCATCAAAATCGGTACAGTAGTTTCTGAGAAAATCGCGAACATACATACATATACAAGGTTATTTTTGCTATAGTGCAAAACTCAGACACCACAACAAGATTTTTACTTCAAGAAATCATATAACAAAAACAAAAAGAAAATATTGAAAATTTGCAGAATTATAAGCCAATCAAGTTGTCTTGTGTTCTTCGCGCTATCGTGGTCATTGCGTCCCGTATTACGTAACCCAAATAAGTGATTTCACATCACATTGTGAACAGGTTTTGGTCTGTAAGAATGATTAATTGAAAAATATAACATGGTCCAAAAAGTATCCCATTGGATTGTGCTACTGATTTTGAGCAAACTACTTTCAGGGTTGCACTATATCAAGAATAACGTTGTTTAGGAGTATAACAGAGAACCATTTTTGAAGACGGTTAAAAACGCTCTTGACGCACGCACACATATACATCGCACACGGGCGAGAAATCAGGGCACGCCTATCGAACAAAGTGCGCCAATGTTGTTCTCGGTGGTTCGAGTGAAGTACTTACTATGTAGGTTGTCTTCTGTACATTCGGTATTTTGTAGTAGTATGTAGTAAGATTAATGTGGCGAGGATTGTCTAATATTTTGTACGGGAGAGCGGTAAATTTATAGCGAGCGCGTTATTCCCCGCACGACTGAACTCAGCATTTCAAAACCTATTTGTGGCTAATTGTTTCAAGCTGTTTAGCTGTATTGCGGACTTGTTTAATGAGGAAATGAATATAGGTACTAGATTATATCACGGTTTTTAGGATATACGACGTGTGCAAGGTGTGCCCAAATTTTATTAGCGGAGAATGTACGATATAAATTTGCAATTATCATGATATCTATGCCAAAATTCGATTGCAATATTATGAAATAGAACTTTGACTGACTGGGCTAGATTTTTCTTGAAACTGATAAATATTTCATTGATAAATTAATGAATGAAAAAATATTGGTCGGGTGCTGAGAAAGAGAAGAGATCTATTTCTAATGAGATCAGCCACCGAAAACAAAAACATTTAGAAAACCAAAACCATTAATAATAATAATAATAATACCACCAAGTACCACCTTGTGGACGTTGAGGTACCATACTACAGGTACTTTGCTGAGCCAGTTCTCGAGAATAGTCGTATCACGTTGTACTGGAATCGCTCTATCATCACAGACAGGACTGTTGTCGCTAACAAGCCTGATATTGTGCTGATAGACCGATCTGAGCGTCGTTAATGGTTTGATTGGCAAGAGCCTCGACCAACACCTTGAGAGCCTCGCGTTAGACGGTTGGATTGGATCAAGCCCTTGATGCAGAAGGCAGTACTTCTGGACACGGCTCGCATGAGGAGGTTCCTTTCTCTGGGGCCGTAACCACCGGTAGCTTAGTCCTTGTACCTGATGCCGGTGGGACACTATTTTTGATATTTTTAAATATACTTAATTTTTGTTACCTATATTTAAAAATGTAATTTATATGTATTGTATTTTAATAAAGAATAATAATAATAAAAATGATTTATTCACTTGAAGAAAAATACTACACTTGTGAAAAGTCGATTCTACATTTACTTGTAATGCCTGTTCGCAAACAATAGGTAAAGCCCGAGAAAAGAACAGGCAATAAAAACTCGGGGCCACTCTTTTCAAATTGCCAATGTTTACAATGTTTCTTTGTTTATAAACTGTATATGCAGGTAAGGTGCTGCCACCATTATAATTATTATATACCATATTAGAGGACTGATGCAAAAAAAAGAGGTCAAAAATATTAGAAGAAGAGTACACGAGATTGGATATATCAGCCTTAATGTCAAAAATTACTATTCTTCACGCACGAAGTTGCGGTCAAAAGTAGCGGTCAATATCGAAGTCGTAGTCGTTGAAGGATACCTTCCTGTCTAATATCACATTACAGAGGAAAGGTCACATGCCACAGGTGAGGTAATGCTCGCAATAACACTAAGCGATTGTAGTCCGAAGACCGCAATCCAATTAGTAGGGATATAGGACTCCAAAGGTAATCTTAGATTAGAACAATTTCACTTACCTTGAGTTTAATTAATACACTTCAATAACGATTTGTTTGAGAGTGATTATTTTTGATTTATTAATCGTGTTTTGTTTATTATGTTAGGTTTTCATCACTATATTGGGGTGATAAGTACCAGAAAACCTCCTCGTGGTGAACCCTGGGCAACGAGTGCCGGTGGATTCGTGGCTTTTCGCGAAACCACCATCATACGGTTAATGTTCTGGCAGAGTAGGGGGTGGCCCATTCTTGGGCTGCCTGGAGGCTTGATGTGCACTCACACTGCCGCCGAGCGGGCGGGGAGATCTTCTTTCTGCCACCGTCGGAAACTCGTAATCCCTAGTAGGAGTGTCGTTCAAATTTGTGATAAGCTGATCAAATTTAACAAATAGAACAACAATAGAAACTTTTTTTAAAGACTCCCTCAGTAGGGTACAAGCCTCAGTATGTCGCGGGGGACTTTACAATCATACAAATCACGGACACAAAGTATACCCAGACTCGGAACAACAATGTGTTTATCATACAAAGTGGTGTCCCGTGTAGGAATCGCACCCACCGCCTCTTGCGTAGCAGTTGGACTCACTCCCACCGCGCCACCGAGGTAGTCAAATTTTCTAGTACTTATTGTTAACTTACGTCTTTCCTTGTGTAGAAATTGTTTAGCTTGATAGCCTAGAATGTCAAAAAAACACAATAATTATTAAAGTCAAACCATCCAGAGACTTTTACTTATTATCTACTTTTCTTGGCTCTGAGCGGGGGCGAGGCTTGGTCACCTGGGCCGCGAGGACGACAACCTCTATAAAAAATCCCCGAATCCTGTGTTGCGGAGCGTGACCAGAGAATGCATGGCCGATAGGATGTTTGGTTCCAAGCGCTACCCCCAGCTGGGGCACCTGTACAAATACAAATTTACGCTTACCCGGGTACAGGGGGCACTGCCCGGGCGGACCTTTATTTTCCCCATACAGCTATACAGCTTGGAGACCTTTGCCCCACAGTAGGGCAAAATTCATAGGTGAAGACATATAATTGTAAAGATTTTTAACACTTGATCGCCTTTTCATTAAGTTTTCAGTAACAAATTGCAGCTAGTCCAACAAAAACTTTTGTTTAAAGATAGTCAGCAATAAGTTGCTCAACACAATGTATTGTCAAAACACCTGAGCACTGGAAATAGATTAAACTGGAATCTGCTCTTGTGCTAATTGTTGCGTAAACAATTTCAGTCTTGGAGGAACCATTGAACGTAATTATTTTGTTTAGCAAATTGTTTTGAGTGAGGCAACTGAGGCAAGCGATGAATATTCGCGTACCATTAAGAAGATTTTCTCAGAAACGGAATATTCAGAAACCGCTAAGTAAGTACATATTCATAATGCAGCTCAAATATTTAGTTATGTTTCTTATTGTTTTATTTATTAGTTGTAGTTAAAATGATGAATGGTTCACGCATGCAGTTACGATGTGTTTGTATTTAATGAATTGACGTGTAGGTACGACGTAAAGTGTAGTATGTGGTGAATGCTACATTCTTCTACTTGTTTAATAGGTGTTTAATTTACAGCGTCATCTGTTAAACTAAAACGGAGCGTTATTGGGAACAAAATGTAGTTAATGAAACGAAATTACACCTTCAGTTTTTATAATTTTTGACTGCCACTGTAGCGCGGTGGGTGGGAGTGTATCCGACTGCTATGCAAGAGGTCGTGGGTTCGATCCCCACCCAGGGATACCACCATAAAACTTTTTGTGATGGGCACGATGGTTTATTCTGTGTCTGGGTGTTATTTATCTATAATATTTATGTATTTAGAAATATATAAGTATGATTATCAGTTGTCTGATTTCCATAATACAAGCTCTGCTTAGTTTGGGATCAGATAGCGTTGTGTGAATTGTCCCAATAAAATTCTAAAATCGTTTTACCCAAAAAAAGAAGAGTTATAAATGCATTTGTAGCCTTCTGGGCACGTTACTAGACATTCGGAAGTACACCGACACCTATACTAAATAAGTGTTTAGATTGTAGGTTTTTTATTTATTATCAAGTAAATTGTACCTAAACAATTTAATATTAAACAAAAATACAACATGAAGCGCGACCAGCAGCTCCGTTAGTCGTACACTGCGCAACTCACACCTGACCAAAACCCTTAAAATTTCATCAAACAAAATGGACTACGGAGAGTGTTTTGATTCCAAACAAGTCCACGAGCCTCAATAAAGATTAACTTTTTAATTCCGTTTAAGGTGAAGGGTCTAAATCGATCGGTACCTGTCTCCCCGGGGTGCAGGGTCGGGTGACCTTTCAGCGAGCTCGTGATAAATTGGTTCCTTTGTCGATGAGGGCGTTCACTTACTGCGGTGAAGAATGTGAAATATCGACATATTGGCCGCCCAGTGATTAATAGAATATTGGATTGATAAGGACGTTGACGTTGTTAATGTCGATAGGTATATAATATCTGCTGTTTATCGTCAAAGGATTTTTTTCATAAGTCGAGGGAGAATCTACTGAAACGAAATATGTGAAGGTTGCCTTTCCTATCCAGCTCGATGAGTCTCGGGGAATCCTTTTATAGTCTAAGACAGGTTAATATGGCAATTTTCGAATTCATTTTTTGTATACAAATGCAGGCAAAAACGTTAGAAACATTTGTTGATACATGCATCCTACGGGAACTAGTGCAGACGAAAATGTGACGTGCGTTGCCGATGGCTACCTTCTTGGTCTCCTCCATCTAACCTCGTACGCTGGACTGGCTACCCACTACAAAATGACAGCAATTTCTTATGTCGAATCGAATTACTTGAACGAACTCTTTGACTTACTCGAAAAACTTAAAAACGTCCAAGTTTTTTGACACTTGTGTATCTACCTATGACAAATGGCCATAGTTGTTATAATGTGACTTCCATTTATTGTATTGACTTGTATGTTTGTAAAGTCCTCCGCGACACAGGGCTTGTGCCCTAATGCGGGAGTCAATTAAAAAAAAAACAAATCGAAATTACTAGTACTATAAAGGTCAGTGTCGTATCCCATGTAGACCGGTAGCGGAAAATAGCTGCATGAAAATAATAATTTGACTCTCAACAGTTTTTTAAATATATTACGAGTAATAATTTCATTTAAAAATATAAATATACCTACACAATATTTAAATTATATTGGATAGAAAACAAAAACTAATCTATTGCATACCATGAAAATGGTAGCTACTTTTACGATACCTAAAGTAAAGTATCTTCGAGTCACATACATTGTACGATGTTCAAAATCATAAACTTCAGAAAAAGAATACTCAGAACTTAAACTTTCTAAAAAGTTCAAGTTCTGAGTATTCTTTTCGATCTCTCATAACTCGATTTTATTGATTGGGATATCGGCTATAGGCAATAAGCACGGTAGTCACAATAGCCAAATAACGGACAGGGCAATAAAATCAACAGACGTCATATGTCAATAGCGACAATAATAATAAACTAAATACGCAGCTAATAGCCAATTATGTCATAAACTGAGAACCAACAAAACTATAGAGATTACTTTTACTACTTAAGCTGTTGTTTGACATGGCGTGTAGTTTGTGGCAAAGTGTTCGCATCTGCCCTCAATGATGATCGATATTAACGTTTCGTTGTACCAGCTGGGCGATTTAATGGAAACCAATTATTTGTAATGGAATAGTTTTACTTTGGATATAGATATTTTTTTAAGAGCTACAAAATAAACTACTAACTAAAAGGGTGGTTGAAACTTTTTATCCAGTGCAGTAATTTATTGTTACCATAGTTACCAACTAGTGAATCCAACATAAAACATGACAATGTTGCTTTATTGGTTAAGATAAAGGTTTAAATCCAATTCTGTCATAATTCTTTGGACGGTAAGTAAAGATATTTAAGATTTTACTTTAACACTTTTTGGACTAAATCTAATTTAAACCGAATACCGAAAAATACGAAATTAAACAAAATATTTTACCTTTGACCTATTACAAGATCCCCTACATAATTATATAATTTCATGCAGTCGGAGGCATAAATGAATCTCGGTGAACTTAGTAAAATGCCTCCGACTGCATAAGGGTAAGTTTGATTGATTGACATAATGATTCAAATACTTTATTTGAATGATTATGTCAATCAATCAAACTTACCCTTAGCTGTCGGTCACTCAGTCAAAAATCAGCGACAAATAGTAGGTCCAGTCACAGCAAGACATAACTATCAATACGAACCTTTTAGCAGACGAATAAATTTTATTGTACCCTTGGAGTGCAAGTGGAATATATTATGAGATGAAAGTTTTATGACGTGCCTTAGTACGTTTGAGTGAGGATTGAGGCGTAATTGCGACTTGCCAACCAGAGTGGTGAAACTGACGATTTCTCCATAGTTAAATTTAGTAAAATAGGTAAATTCTCGTCTCCGTCTTCAATTGAAATCATACAACTCTATCTTCGTAAGTGTGCGTGTGTCTGACTAACACTTGACTGCTTTTTTATTCCCCAACTTAGGTCAAAGTTGAAATATCTTGTTTAATTTCGTATTTTTCGGCATCCGGTTTGAAATAAATTTGGTCCAAAAAGTGTTAAAGTTAAATCTTAAGTGTCTTTACTTACCGTCCAAAGAATTGTCCCAGAATTGGAATTCAATACTTTTAAAAACGAAATGGTACGATAGCAAAAATATTTTCAACCGGGTCTTAATCCCATAATAATTTTAGGTGTTTGATACCTTTATAATAAATATAACTTTTTATAGTAATTTCTTTCTTGCCAGTTACTTTATTAATACAATCATTGCATTTTTCAAAGAGAGAAGAGATAAATTAAAGTCCTGACCCAGGAATCAAATCCATGACTTCCGTATGCCAAACCGGGGCCGGAATCGAACCACCTATCTGGACTTTGTTACTAGACTTCAAATTTTTGTATCTTTTCTGCACGCGATTTCTGTGCCTGGCCTTCAATTTTTTCTTTCTTTCAAAAATGCAATTATTGTATTAATATACCTTTTTGTTAAAATTCAAGTGTATTTTTTATTCCCTCACTCTCATACTCAAGTCGAATCTCAAGTTGTGAGTGTCTGATTTGCTTTTCCTGCCTAAAGTAATATGTTACAAACGTCAAACCTTCAAATTAGTGAGTATTAATTTGTAATTTCATAAGTTAGTCTATCAAAATTCCCTTATAACATTAGATTTCGTGACATGCGTGAAACCATTCATATGATTCACCGTAACGCGTGCGACATAATAATCGTTGTCGTCTCAATTAATAGTTATTATGATTAATCGTTGGGCCATGTGTTCTGGGTTAAATAATAAATTGTCATACAGCGTTGCTAGAACGTAATGTTGTAATGTGTTATGTTATTTTTACTTTGCTTTCTATCGCGATAAATAAGCATGGATAAACCTACTATCTGTTCAAAATAGCAATGATTACGATAGTTATGTGTAACAATTGTCTGAAGCTTGCTACACAATCCTAATTGCATCGGTTAAGATAAACCAAGTTGATTCGATACAAAACATCAGTTTATTTCAGTAATTATTTTAATACACATCAATAAAATATACAATATCACTCGTCAACAGCTGTGTCAACCACTTGAACACGCCCCCTTTTCGAGTCATACATGGGATTCCTAAACGCCGTAGCACCTCTAGCAGTACTCACAACAGAATCTCTCCTGGTCAAACTAACCACACTGTCAGTCCTACCTTGGAATCTTGATATCATACCGATACCACCACCGCGAGAGAAGAAAGGATATCTAAAATCAGGCAGTTTATGATAATAAATGTAAAACCCGCACAGCGTTAAAACTACTACGAAGAACGTCGACACAAAAATTTTTCCTCCCATACCCGCCTTGGATAAAGGGCCACCGCTTATCTGCGCAACCTTCGACCCCTTGAACCAGTGACTCTGCATACCATAGTTGATAGAATTGATGACTTCCGTACTCGACCCTTCGTACTCCCCTTTATCGACCACCACGAGCTGTATTCGGCTAACAGGCATCTCAGGTACGAAATTTATATAATAAACAAGAGTATCTCCAGTATATTTTTCAACGAATTGACCAAAGGCCAACATATCGAATCCTTTGTCAGCTTCAAACACTAAAGTACCGCCACAAATTTCGCAGCAAAATCCGAATGGTTTGATAGGGTCGACGCAGGTAGGCTTAGGACAAAACTTCACGGAACAATCGATCTTCATTGGAACACTTTGGCAGGGACATCCGAAGCTCGTGCAGGTAATTGGTGAATTGATCACCACACCCGTTTCAGAAAACTCATTAACAACGAATTGTTGTGTTTGATCCGACTCCTGTAGAACACGTTGTCTGAATTCTTCTGTTGTGTAACTTTTGTTTCCGATGTAAAGTGCTTTGATGTGCTGAGTTTCTTTGGGTAATGTTACAGTGATTCTGACATCTTGTGGAAATTGAACTACATCGTTGAAGCAAGGCACTCTGTCTGAATCGGGAGTAGCAGCATTGAATGTTGGCGAATTCCACACGTCTGCCTGATTCCACGATGAAGACGATTTATCAAGATAATAAGCGTTTCCATCCGTACAGTTTTCGTCTTTAGGATCAGCGCCGAGAGTTAATATATCATCCAATATTAATTCACCTTCTTCTGGCAAAACCAACCCACTAACTTCCGTTTCTGCAATTTTGATGGAACCGACTACCAATTCGGGAAACACGACTGTTTGCTTAGAGCAAGGAAGTTTTCCGTCTTTGTAGTTCTCTGGTAACTTGAAACTGGAGTTTGGAAGCCATTTTACCGTTGACGATGAGATTGAAACTACAACAAATGTTACGAAATATTGGAGTAATATTATAGACGACATATTGGAACAAGCGTGTGTTAATGAATGGCAAATTTGTTTAGTTCGTAATGTGATACTGAATGATGTCTGCTCGTTATCGTGTCTGGTTGATGTTCGTAACTGCACATGACACATGCAATCACAGGCCAACCGATTTTACTTTCCACTTTCAAATGTTTAGTGAATTATAATTTTGAATTTGCTAGCAGGCAAATAATTTATTACTATTTTATTGATATAACCTAATTTATTTATCGTTCAAAATTATGTAGAGATTTAATCTTGTCATAAAAGTAGTTATTTTTCGATAATACCTATATACATATCCAGTCATATTTTTGTTGTGAAAACCTTTGCTAGCATCTTTTACAGAAATATTTGAAGCCATCTGTCATTTTCCTTTAAATATTTAGCCATAACAAACCAAATTATTAGAAATACAACGCAACGAATTAGTCCCATTAATAACATAATATTTTCCAAGAAAAAGAAAACGTATAAACAGAAGATTAGTCTTAATCCAAGCGCCGAGGATCTCGAGATCTCAGGATTACCGGCGTCTTGAGAGCGCAATAAAAGTCATAGCCAAGCATGCACGGTATTATGTGAAACTCTGAAACCTTATGATTTATGGCAAGATAACACGGCTAGGTGGTTAAATACAAACCATTAATGACTTTTCGAGGGGTTGGAAATTTAATAAGACGCTGCTCCGGTGCCAAGGAGCGTAGTTATGCAAATTTTATTGCAGGGAAAGCATCGGTTGAATTACAGGAAGCGAAGATGTTGGCAGGCCTGTTGCGGTTATGTTGATCGAAGTACACGGTTGGGTTTTGTATGTAGTATGATCTTGTTTCCAGTAAAATATCGAGAAACAATTGTTAAAAAACAATATATTTCTTTCATCACTAGTGAAATAAACCCTAAATTCCTAAAGTCAATTTATCAACACTCAACTACCCGCAACTGGCACTAATTATAAACCGTTGTGACGTAACAGATGACGTCATTAAACGTAATAAATCGTCACGGCTGTGTGTACTCTACAGCGCTCATAATCGCCAGTCGATGTCTCGGACACTGAGGCACTAGGGATGGGCAATATTGTTACTACTCTTACTTATAATTTTCACTACTACTACTACGACTTCTGTAAACTGTTCTAGCTTACAGAAGTCGAAGCAGTAAAAATTAATCGCAACGCTTTTATTTGGCAGTCAATGTCTCCAACACTGGCACTACGGAGCATGAGAGACTAGTCCTTAATTCAAGCTTACAAAAGTCACTATCGGTTTTCGATTCGGATCGGTTCTCTATTTATTATTAATAGCATTTAAACTAGCGAGTGTTTAAATGGATAAGGAGAGATAAATTAATGTCATGTAAATATACGGTTTTGATCATGGAGACGCAGAAATTAAACACCTACAAAATACATGATTAAAAAATCAGCCACAGAAAAATCGTGTCAATTTAGCAACGATTTCAACCGAATTAAGCCATTTCTCTCAATTACTATCGAATCATAATGCGTTAGACCGTCCCTTACCAAAGTGAATTCCGCGGAACCTACTTTGGTTAGGGACGGTCTTTACTAAACTTTACGGAACAACCTGTTCCGTAAAAAAAACTATATTTTTTAGATCTTGAAAAATAATTTGTGATCGCATGCGTAGAAAAAACAATAAGAAAACACATTGGATAGTTTCAATGTGTCCAGGTATCATAGTTCTAATTTTCTTAGGATTATCAAATGAAACGAGGAAAGTTCTCATTTCATTTGGCATTTGGCAAATCTAATACTACTACTTCCGTCATAAACGGAAACCTAGGTTTATGACGGAAGTAGTAGTATTAGATTTGCCAAATGCCCAGTTATCATGTATATCAAATGAAATGAGAACTATCCTCGTTTGAGAACCCCTGAGTTAGATCATAATGCGTAACTCTATTGACTGTCTAAATTTATATCGATAATGATTACCCGTTACCGGTTACCATTAACACTATAAATAAAACTTATAAACTTAACTACATCGAGTAGGTATTGCATTCACATCACTAGTCGGAACGTTCGCGTTAACACGCCGGTGTTACGGCACTTTCGATCTAAAGTGCTAACATTAGACTAATACCGGCGCTCTATCCACGTCTAGGGCGAATTGTCGACTCCATAGCGCGGTACTACGTGATGTCGAGGTACTCAACATTTACTATACTTGTACATAATTATATACTACTTGCTTCTGCCCGCAGCTTCGCCCGCGTGGTTGACAGATTGTTACCAAAATATTTGAACGGCAAAGTTTCATACTAACTTTGCACCCCCGTTTTACCCCTTTAGGGGGTGAATTTACAAAAATCCTGTCTTAGTGCGCCCCTACGTTACAAAGAACCCCTGTGCAAAATTTCAAGTTTTTAACCTTTAAAGTTTAGGCCCTTCGTTGATATGTCAGTTAGTCAAACAGCTTCACCTTTTATATAAATAGATTAAATAAATTCCTGGGATACGATACGACAGTTAAGTATAATGAACGACAAAAATTAATAACATACTTTTTTGAAGTCTGTTCGAAATCGGAACGTCATGAATTCAGTAAAATCTGGGCGCTGTTTGCCCAGATTTTACTGAATTTATAATCCAAACGAATATTTGAAATGTGAAAGTTACTTAAAAATTACTTTTACATTTTAAAATTAAAACGTAACGTGATTTTCTCGCTTAAACCGCTGAACCGATTTGAAGAAATTTGGTATGGCGATAGTTAGAATCCCGGAAAAAGGCCGGACGGAGCCGTGGACGCAATAATAATAATTTATTTATTTCACATTCAAATAAAATTGATTTAACAATTATTACAAATGTTGGTGGTATAATTAATTACAAATAAGTAAATCCTGACTCCCAAACTAGGCCGAGAGGCCTGTATCTTAGGAAACAAAGTTCGGCCTAATGATTACAAAACAGTTTTCTCATAGAAATCGAGTGTTTAACTGTTTTGTGGTACATTTCGGTGAATATAAATTTTGGTGTATGTTCAATAACATCTAGATCAAAGCGAAAGCTAATGATCAATATTAGTGTTGCCCAAATTCAGTCTTGGTCTTGCAGTCTTGGTCTTGTTCTTGCGTTTTTGCAAGACCAAGACCAAGAACAAGACCGCGTATTTTTAGCAAGACCAAGACCAAGACTGACCGTGCAAGACTTGAGCAAGAACAAGACATAGCCTGCAAGACTCTTGCGTCTTGCAGCTAGGACTTAGCGCTATTTCACTGAGTAGTTAGGTGTAACAGTTCGGTGTATAGGTAGGTACGCTTAGGAATTCTATGAGACGCAAAAAACTGTATCAAAGAATATGAAAAACTGGACCTATGCGCATTACGACTAATACCATAAACATAGCGAATAAAAAAATATCTATTAAAATCAAACTGAGTGCATGCATAGTTATGTTTTAACCATCGGCACTTTGATAATGCGGCATCAAAGGTTTTGTACTTACTTCTCAAAGAAATTTGCCGCTTTTCGGAAGTACATGGTTATGATACACGCGCCGGCGGCTTCTTTTGAAATCTAAAACAATCGTTGCCGCCACGCCGAAATCATAACATTTGACACTATTTGATTGCCGCCATAGGGCGAAGGTATACTCATGCAAAATAATTTCCTAGTAGAGTACCTACAGGTGTTCCAAAGAATAAATAAGTTTCAGAGTGCTTAGAATGAAAATGAATACATTATACTGATCACGCAAGTAGTATTATGATTAGGATAAAATGGTAAGGATAGGTAGTAGATGTCATATTAATTCATTCTAGTAAGTATATATTATAATATTGATTACTTATATGGTTTTAAACTAATTACTTAGGTACTATTATTGTACATTTAGTCATTATATTTCTTAAGTTTTTACAAGAAAAAATAGCAAAAAAGTGTTCAAATATCACCCGTTTAATAAATATTGTAGCCACTTTTAAATATACTTGAAACGTGTAAAAAAATTCTACAAAACTAATAAAATAATATAAAAAGCGTAGGTACTTACCTACTAATAAAATAAAAAGCCTGCGATAAGAGTTTTGTATTACTTACCAGCCCGAATATCTCTGAGAGAGATGATGAGAGTAAGTATTTACTAGCTGTGCCCGCGACTTCGTCCACGAGGAATAGTAACTTTGGAGGTATAGTGACGTTCAGGACTTATTTATTTATTTTAAAACTTCTGTCATCAAACATACAAACGAACTCTTCAGCTTTATAATATTAGTATAGATGTACGCCAAAACATTCACTTATATGTAAAGAATAGTGATTGGCACTAATTCTATTTTATTCACGCGTCGCGTCTGTACAAGTAGGTAATATTTAGTGTGTGTTTGTACGCCGCACGCGGCATTGTTTGATTTGCGGCGGCATCCTTTTCATAGAGCCGGCACGTGGCGAGGCGGCGCGGTAAAGCAAGGAAACGTACTATAAATAAAGGAATTATTTTAATTCCAGTCATTTCCAATTGAGCTGTGCTTCGAGTCTAACTTGATAATTGTTTTTACTAATTCTCGTTGTTTTCTAAAAACGTATCACGTGTACAATTTAATATGAGTGACGAAGATTCAAATTATTCTAGTCCGAGTAACGAGAGTTTGAGTCACAGATCTAAAAGACCCAAAAGCAAATTTGAGGAGTTTTTCGAAATAATTCATGCATCCCAAACTGCCTTCTGTAAATTGTGCCAACATAAAAAGATTGAAATAAAAATGAAAAACAGAAACACTTCAGGCTTAAGGAAACATCTAATATCTTTCCACAAAAAGGAATCAGAAATATTTCTTCCTGTTAAACCAAAATTAAGTGGAGATATCACAAGCTTTTTAGTAACCGCTGGAAGTGGACAGGTAAGAATATTTTTTTAACAGTTAAAAGAATTTTAACTCCGCGTAGCTATTCATGCGATACTTTCAAAAACGCCATTAACTTACGTAAGTATTTTTGAGTTAGTGGTGTTTTCACAGTTTTCATCTAGGGGTGCGACATATTAAGTATGTAATTATCGTCTTAAATATTTTTTATAAACACCCATATTTTCAGTTAATCGGCCAGTAACAACTAAGTACTTTATTTTGGTAAATTACAGTACAGTGCAACCTTAATATAACAAATATCAATTTAACGATTTTCTCGATTTAACAACAACAAACCTCCTCCTCTTATACGCTCAAACCTAATAACACAAGATTTATTGTTTTGTTTCAGTCGGAAAACAGCAGTGACAACATCACGACAGCTACAGTTGATTGGGTGGTGAAAAAATATCTTCCCTTCTCATTTTTCGATGACGAAGCTACACAAGTATATTTTCGACGTATTTGCCCTAATATGGTGTTTCCTAAAAGGTCTACACTTAGAAGGAAAGTCAAAGAGCGATTTGAAGAGCTCCAATTGAATCTCAAGGAACGACTTCAACAATTATCATCTAAAATGTCTTTTACCATTGATGGGTGGACGTCAATTGCTGGTAGGAGTTACTACGGGGTTACTATTCATTATATAGACAACGCATGGAAGTATCAATCTGTAGTTCTTGATTTTATACCATCACGCGGTCGACATACTGGGGAAGATATTGCAACGATTTTCCATGAATGTTTATTGGAATATGGCATAATTGATAAAATACAAGGTATCACGGTCGACAACGCAACTGCAAATACCAAATTCATGTATGAACTGGGCAAACAGCTGCCGCCACACTTTGATTCAGACAATCAACATTTCCGGTGCTTTGCTCACATTTTAAACCTTGGTGTACAAGATTTATTAAAGACCTTAGCATTACACTGTGAGTCTGACACTAACGCGCAAGATCAGCAGTACGAAGACTATGCAGACGAAACTGAGGATGAGGAAGATGAAGAATCTGCACCAAATATTGCTGACTCGCGTACATCTGTAACAAAGTTACGCAGTATTTCCAGTAAAATAAAAAGAAGTGAGATAGTGAAGAAGAAGTTTCAGTCTGCTTGTGAAGCAGCTGGCGTGCCATCAAATCTAAATGCCATTCTTGACTGTCCAACGAGATGGAATTCCACACATGATATGATTGGATTTGGTTTAAAAGTGAGAGCGGGCATTGACATATTGTGCAGTTCTGTCACCGAATTAAATGATTTTCAAATCACAGCTAATGAATGGCAGGTACTCGAAAAATTACATAAATTTCTAATAAACTTTAAACTTTTAAGTACAAAACTTGGTGGAGACAAATATGTTACATTACCGCTAGTCATTGTATCATTCAATCTCTTGCTAGATAAAATTGAATCCATGGTAAAACAGTTAGATGAGAAACCTAATCGATCTGAAGTGGATGAAAGGCTCATTCTAGCTTTCCAAGCAGCTCGAGACAAAATGCTTAAACATTACAAGAAGAGCAACTGGATTTATTGTACTTCTTTAATTTTAGACCCAAGGCATAAGGCTCAGACTTTTGACCTGACAATGTGGGGGAAGCAACTTAAAACAGAAAGTCTGCGCAAGTTCAATGAACTTTATGAAGAATATAAAAGTCTACACTCACTGAACAAATCTCTGGAATTACCAGAAAAAGAAAATAAAGTATGTGATGAAGATGAAGACGTAATAGACTTTGATAAACTCTATGAATGTCCCTCGACGTCATCTGGATCTTGTCTTCAAGGCTTAGTGATAGACGAGTTGGAGGAGTACCTGAGAAAACCAAGAACTGCCAGCTCGGAAGACATTTTAGATTGGTGGAGGACGCATGAGACAGAGTATCCGATTTTATCGAAAATGGCCCGTGATTTTCTCTCAATACCTGCAACTTCAGTACCTGCTGAGAGGTTATTTTCTAAAGCATCATTAGTAATTAGAAAACATAGAAATAGGTTAAGTGATGAGTCAGCCAGATGGTTACTTTGTATTAATTCTTGGTCAAAAAAAATTATATAAAGTATCATAACCTAATGATAAAGCTGTTGATTTGTGTTGTATTTTATTTTTTATTCAAATAAATGATAAATCGTAAACTCTTTTATTAAATTTCTTATAAGTTGAGGGTTCAATCTCTTTCTAGACAGATAAGTATTGTTCTTTAAAATACAGTCAAGTTATTGTAATTAATTTGTTTTTTTACATGTTTTAGCAAATGTAAGCATATAAATCATAAATGTTTATTAAGAAACAGTTACTTCCATGGAAAACGACATATAGGTCAGTTGATTTTTCGAATTTCTTATCAAATCTTCAGTTACTTATTAATCTGCTTGATCTTTACTATGGCTATGTTAATTCAAGCTCACAATGTTCCAATTCTAATACGTTTTTCTAAGATTTAAAGTAAACTTTAATAAATAGTAATAGACTAATAGGTAATTGCAAGACTTGCAAGACTCTTGCTGCAAGACCAAGACCAAGACCAAGACTGGGAGCGCAAGACCAAGACCAAGACCAAGACCAGGTGTATTGGCGCAAGACCAAGACCAAGACTGGCTAAGTCTCGTCTTGTTCTTGCATTTGGGCAACACTAGTGTTCTTATTTAATTGTATATTATCAATCTGCCTAACCCTCTTCATCAATTCCAGGTACTTTGCGTATTGGCTGTGGTAGCTGCTGCTGCGTATGCAGAGTACGCGCACTCATCTCAACACATCCATCGTCACGATGGACACCCCCAGGAAGTAACCATTCACGACAAACATGGACATCATCACGTCGACTATTATGTAAGTATCTTTATTTTTTTGACCTTTAGGCACCTGTCCCACCAACGGCGATGAGCGAGAAGCGAGTAGCGATTTTATCGCTCAAGAAATGTAAGATGTAATGTAATGTAAATGTCACTCGCAGCAGTAGGAACGGTCAGCGGTCAACTATTAATAACTGTATCTCTTTTATTTAAACGGGGTCTGCATTAGTATGTACGTTTCTTGAGCGATAAATTGCTACTCGCTTTCTCGCTATTGGTGGGTGCCTTAATGTAGCAAACACTTAGAGTTACCTATTTACTGTTCTTTTATTGTATGAACAATAGTAATCATCACCCGTGGCTAGTAATATTATGTTACAAAATAGCGAGTGTACAGAACCTGAACGCATTCCACTCACAGACTCGAAATTACCAAACTCCTTCCGAATAAAAAAGTTCGAAATAGTCTGAAACTTTGGTCTGTGAATTATGTCTATGTAAGCAAAGTTCGTATAAAGGTAACTTTTTGTATTGTCGGTATTTTGTGACCAAGGTGTCAACATTTCGATTACTAGGCGAAATTATTGCAAGCACATACCTATATAGTTAGTAAAATAATTAGTAAGTACTTACTTGTATATTCATTAATATATGTTTCAAACATGCTCAAGGAAGTTCAGTTTACAAAATAAACTCGTTGTTGTTATGAAATGCTTTATAATAATAATAATATCTTGGGACAACTCACACAACGCTATATAATTCCAAAATAAGCAGAGCTTGTACTTTTGAAACCAGACAACTGATAAAAATACTTATATATTTCCAAATTGACAACCTCTGTGGCGCGGTGGGAGTGTATCCGACTGCTACACAAGAGGTCGTGGGTTCGATCCCCGCCCAGGATAAAACTTTGTGTGATGAGCACGATGGTTTATTCTGTGTCTGGGTGTTATTTATCTATAATATGTATGTATTTAGAAATATATAAGTATGTTTATCAGTTGTCTGGTTTCCATAGTACAAGCTCTGCTTAGTTTGGGATCAGACGACGTTGTGTGAGTTGTCCCAAGATAAAAAAAAAAAAAAAATACATACATATTGTAGATAAATAACACCCAGACACAGAATAAACCAGCGTGCTCGTACACACAATTTTATCATGGGTGGAGATCGAACCCACGACCTCCGGCTTAGCAATCACTAACCATTAGACCAACAGGCCAGTCAGTTTATGCATTTCGAAATTCGGATGTTAGCTGACTGTGTGACTGACTAAAACATCGAGTCAATTCTTCTTATTTTTACAGGCGCATCCCAAATACGACTTTAAGTACGAGATGAAAGATCCGCATACCCACGACCATAAGACGCATCATGAGGAGCGTGATGGTGACGTAGTCAAGGGTTACTATTCCCTGCATGAGCCCGATGGTAGCATCAGACATGTGCACTACCACGCTGATAAACACACTGGGTAAGATACCTTAAGATTTCTTAATAACTTTGTTGGGGACTGTGACAGAAACTGTTTAACGATCAAAACCGGTTCTACTGAATTCAATTAATTTAGTTATTGGAATAATTTATAAAATTAAAGCTGACGAGTCTCTTTGTTTAAGCGCGATAGTCTCCGAAGATAATTGATATCCGATTTAGACGAGATTTAGTATGGAGGTAGCGTAAGGCTTGCGTAAGGTTCGGCTTTAGATGACGATCCAATCAATAAGCTAATCTGGTCTTAAATTTTAATGAAGCTTTTAAAGTATTTGTATGGGTAACATCATTACAATCTAGACATTTAGTTTTTTTTTAAAGTTATAGGTGCATTGAAGAGATAACGATTGAAACTTAATTTGGTTTTTACCCGACTGTAAGGAAGGGCTATGTTTTTCGCGAGTATCTTGTAAATTCTTTACTACCTTATATCTCACAAACCACTGAACGGATTTATACAATTAAGACTTCGTTAGATTCGTCGTGACTGCCCAAGTGTTCTTAGATAGGTGACGTTTAAAATAACAATCATGGCGGCTGTGAGATGTCAAAATAAAGTGATATGAAAAAAAAAGTTAGTTATCAACCATTGTTTTTTCAACACTTGACAATAGCTGTGATAAAAGTTAGTTCTTACATCCTACAACCACTCAACAGTATTAAATAAAAGAAAATATTTAAAAAATAAAAACCCGCCTGCACTAAAAAGACGGGTACAAGATCAGGCACTTTACTAAGTTCATCGAGATTCAATAATGCCTCCGACTGCATGAAATTATATAATTCTGCAGGGGATCTTCTTTCTATCTTTTTTGTGCATGCGGCTTTTTTATTTTTTAAAGATAACTAGCGATGTGGATTTTTTAGTCCCACATTGTTAGCAATCCTGTTAACCCTTACAGCTAAGCTCATTTTTTTTTCTTCTAGATTCCACGCTGACGTGAAGCACAGCACCCACCATATTGTTCCTGAACATCATCACCATCATTAGAATATTTGTGTCAGTCATTGTAATTGTTAATAGTTGAGCTAATAAAATTATGAAACGTTATGACTAGTTTATTTATTACTCTACTTTTACACATAGATATTAGTAATTTTGACTGCCTCTGTGGCGCGGTGGGAGTGTGTCCGACTGCTACGCAAGAGGTCGTGGGTTCGAATCCCACACGGGACACCACTTTGTGTGATCCACAAATTGTTGTTCCGGGTCTGGGTGTAATTTGTGTCCGTGACTTGTATGTTTGTAAAGTCCCCCGTGACACAGGGCTTGTACCCTACTGCGGGAGTTGTCTTTTATAAAAAAAAAAAAAAAAAAAAATACTCAGTCCCTCCAACATAAAGGAAGGATCCTCCGACCAGGCGAGGTGATCGTGCCTGGCGGGCCGTGGCCCAACGATTAACGTTGGGAACTTGTATTTATAGTTAGCAGCTGTAAAAACTTCTATATCGCGATTCAGGATTTGACGGAGCTGTCAAGTGTCAATTTATTTATATTATTATATGCGGGTACCGCCACATCACTACCCTCCGAGACCGGAGGTTGATTGTTTTTTTTTTTTGACGAGTCAGCTGTCGTTGCTTCTTGAGGAGCGTGCCAGTGCCAGTGGAGAGTGGTTCCAGTGAGTCGGAACTTGATTCCGCTAGTCCCAGTGAGTCGGAACTGAATGCCGCTAGTTCCAGTGTGTCGGAACTGAAATCCGCTGAACCCAGTGAGTCGGGTAGTAGCTGCGGTGTGCGGTGCTGCGGTGCTGCGTAGTGGCTGGCTACTGCGTAGACGGGAGAGATGTGCTCTGCTTACGAGTACCGTAGGTGCAGTGTGCTGTGCCTAGACGCTGGAGAGGCCGTAGGGATGACCAGGCTGGAGCGTTAGCTGCAGGCGTGTGGTATCCCAGTAGAGACCGGATGCTGGCTGGCTGTGACTTGATTACCGCTCATATCTATGGGAGTGACGGCGAGTGTGGCGATGACGATGCTGCTGCTGCTGATGATGAAGGCTGCTTCCAATCACGTCGGGGTCATCACTGCATTGATTAGTGTTATACACACCACTAACTTGAATTGCATAAACAGCTATCGAACCCGGATGCAATCACGGCAAGCAGGATTTATTTATTATTATTAAAATATATATATTACGGGTCTTAATCGCGTGAATAATTTAAGGTAAAATACCTTGTTTATTGCCCGACGTTTCGACCGTATTGCAACGGCCGTGGTCACGGGAAGACTAGTTGAGCTCAGCGTCGCCTCCGTGAAGCGCGGGTTTCGGAAACTACCCTCGCTTGATTTTTATCACTCACTATTACGGAACCGTCGGTACTTCGACACACAACACTAAGGACATCTGCACACTGGCGTGTAATGTTTGTTCGGCGGTGTATACACTTGCCGATCACGGGATTCCACGATGTTGACAAACGGTATCCGTCTTCTCGGTTGAAATTTACATGTTTTTTGATTTCAACCGCTTCCCTCGCCATCCTGGAGTAATAGTGACGGTCAGTGGAGAGGACCTGTGGTTTGTGTAGTTCAATCCAGTGATTGGTTCCCGCATCCAGCAAGTGTTCCGCTATTGCTGACTTGTTTGTCTGTCGGTTTTTCACAGCCGCGATATGTTCCTTAACCCTTTCCGCTATTGTTCGCTTGGTTTGTCCGATGTAGGAACTGCCACAGCTGCAATCCACTTTGTAGACGCCAGGTGTCTGTAGAGGAATTACATCCTTAGGAGTACGTAGGTGCTTAGCTACCTTGGAGTGCGGACTATATACAGTCTTAATGGAGTATTTCTGCAGTACTGTTCCAACTTTGTCCGTCACTCCTTTCACATACGGTAGAAAAGCTGGAGCCCTGTCAACCCCCGGTCGGGAGTCTCTCCTCTTCGTACGTCGTGTGCTTCCTCTGTATCCGTTTCGCTTTAGTACCTCCTGAACATGTGTGAGCTCACTTTCTAAATGTTCAGGGTCACAAATTTCATATGCTCTATTTGTCAGCGCTGATACCACGGATTGCAGATGTCTTGGATGGTGATGCGAGTCAGCATGTAAGTATCTGTCTGTGTGGGTCGGTTTTCTGTACACAGTGTGTGCTAGGGTACCATTGTCTCTAACCATTATTTTAACATCGAGAAAAGCTAGCGATCTGTTTATCTCCATTTCAAAAGTGAACCTGATCTTAGGGTGTATGGAGTTCAAGTCTTTTGCAAATTGTTCTACTTCCTGCCTACCGCCCTTCATAATGCAGAACACGTCATCGACGTACCTCTTCCACAGTTTGACCTGGGACAATTGTAGCTCAATTGTTTCCTCAAAATGTTCCATCCAGATGTTGGCCATCACCGGCGCCACTGGGCTGCCCATGGCCACTCCGTCGATCTGGAGGTAGTGTTGTCCCTGGTAGATGAAGAAGTTGCCTTCCAGACAGTTTTTAAGTAAAACAATGTACTCATTGGACAGATCGTTTGCTCTCAGCTTTCTCTCGATGACCACAAGGCAGTCCTGAATGGGAACGTTGGTGAATAGTGACTCCACATCAAAACTCACCATCACCTCGTCTGGTTCCACTTTCATGCTCTTGATGATGTCCACGAAATGGCGAGAATCCTTTACGAACGATGTCGTTTTACCCACTAAAGGTTGCAGTATTGAAGAAAGGTATTTCGCTAGATCGTAAGTAGGCGAGTTAATTTGGCTTACGATCGGGCGTAGTGGGACGTTACCTTTATGAACCTTTGGCAACCCATATAACTTGGGCGGCTGTACGCTCTTGGGTCGAAAGAGTCGGTCATAGACATCATTCGCGAACAGATCTTCGTGGTCCCTAATCAGTGCTCGTATACGTTTCGTGACTCTGGCTGTAGGGTTGTATGACACTGACTTGTATATAGAAGTGTCACTTAAAAGACTCCGTATTTTGTCATCATAGTCACTCGAATTCATCACTACAGTGGCGTTTCCCTTATCGGCCTTTAGCACTAAAATATTCGTGTTATCACGTAGCTCTTTCAACGCTAGACGCTCTTCTGTAGTAATATTCGGTTTAGGCAGCTTCGATTTTCGAAGGATAACGGCAACATCCTGTCTAAGCGTTTCCGCGTCCGCAGACGGTACCTTGTTACGCATTATCGCTTCTTCGACCCCACTGATAACATTTTCATACGGAATCCGTTTAGGTGTTACTGCATAATTCAACCCCTTAGCTAGTATGTTCTGTGCAGTGCCATCAATTTCGGTAGATGATAAATTTATTACCGTTTCAATGTGGGTAGGTGGTGATTTTTGAGCAATTCTCCCCTCACGTCGACAAAGCAACTTTTTGAATTTCGCGTCATGTCGTATAGTACTCAAATAATAGATACGACGAGCTTGTTCGTACGTTACGCTGTCACACCGATCGAAATCACTCACTGATAACACTGCACTGCATTCCATATGTAGGTAGTATAGTTCGCACTGCACACTATTTAAGTCATACCGACAGTTCCGTATTAATTGTTTTAAGAGACGAACACTCGCGTTTCTTAAAATTCCTTCGGAGTGTGGAATGTCATTACGCGGTTTAATACGCACTCCCGTAGGTACTACATCCGACGCACGACACTTTATTAAAAAGGTTAATGAAGTTTCTAACCGCACACGTTTTATACGAAGGAATTCTAGTTGTTTAATTTTGTTGACAAACTCCGGCCCGTATCGGTTTGCTATAAATGTTGATAAACTTTCGCGATTTGTACACATTATTAAAATATATATATTACGGGTCTTAATCGCGTGAATAATTTAAGGTAAAATACCTTGTTTATTGCCCGACGTTTCGACCGTATTGCAACGGCCGTGGTCACGGGAAGACTAGTTGAGCTCAGCGTCGCCTCCGTGAAGCGCGGGTTTCGGAAACTACCCTCGCTTGATTTTTATCACTCACTATTACGGAACCGTCGGTACTTCGACACACAACACTAAGGACATCTGCACACTGGCGTGTAATGTTTGTTCGGCGGTGTATACACTTGCCGATCACGGGATTCCACGATGTTGACAAACGGTATCCGTCTTCTCGGTTGAAATTTACATGTTTTTTGATTTCAACCGCTTCCCTCGCCATCCTGGAGTAATAGTGACGGTCAGTGGAGAGGACCTGTGGTTTGTGTAGTTCAATCCAGTGATTGGTTCCCGCATCCAGCAAGTGTTCCGCTATTGCTGACTTGTTTGTCTGTCGGTTTTTCACAGCCGCGATATGTTCCTTAACCCTTTCCGCTATTGTTCGCTTGGTTTGTCCGATGTAGGAACTGCCACAGCTGCAATCCACTTTGTAGACGCCAGGTGTCTGTAGAGGAATTACATCCTTAGGAGTACGTAGGTGCTTAGCTACCTTGGACAATAAACAAGGTATTTTACCTTAAATTATTCACGCGATTAAGACCCGTAATATATATATTTTAATAATGTGTACAAATCGCGAAAGTTTATCAACATTTATTTATTATTATTAAACTAGCTGACCCGCGCAACTTCGTCTGCGTAAATTTTCCCCATTTTTGCAAACATTTTTACTTGCTGCTCCGCTCCCATTAGTTGTAGCGCGATGTTTTATAGCCTATAGCATTCCTCGATAAATGGGCTATCTAAAAGTAAAATATTTTTTTCAATTTGGACCCGTAGTTTCTGAGATTATCGCGTTCAAACAAACAAACAAACTCTTCTCTCTCTTCTAATATTATAGTATAATTATGAATGTTAGGGGTGGATAACCCTTATCACTTAGGGGCATGAATAATAGATTGTAATTTTCCCTTTTTTCTTCCTTTTTTTTATAACATTTTTCATTGCTGCTCCGCTCCTATTGGTCGTGTTGTTATAACCTATAGCCTTCCTCGCTAAATGGGCTATCCAACAATAAAATATTTTTTTCAGTGCAGCCCAGTAGTTCCTGAGATTATCGCATTCAAACAAACAAACAAACTCTTAGGGGTATGAAAAATAGATGTTGGCCGATTCTCATAGATACCGGATAAGCACAAAAAATTTCATTAAAATCGGTCAAGCCGTTTCGGAGGAGTATGGCAACGAAAACTGTGACACGAGAATTTTATATATTAGATGTGGGTACCGCCACAGGTATTTTTTTATTAATTAAAGATAACTAGCAATGTGGGATTGAAACCCTAGGGGTTAACAAGATTGCTAGATTTGTACTAGCAATCTTATTTACCCATCCAACTCAGCTCAAAGGCTTGTGTTAGGAGTGAGTTCACGTCAGTAGTATAATGGGTGGTATTTGAAACCGCGACCTCACGATTGCGAGACCGATGCCTTTGCCATTAGGCTACCGCCGCTTTAAATGAACTTATTATACCTATAATCTATTCGGAAGAAATTTTATTTAAGATCTAAGCGATCAGACAGTATCTAGGAAGCGATTTTATTTTCCGCCGGCTCCACACTCTAACGTGTGGATTTAGAAAATAGCATTGCAGCTAACGTTGGGACCAGCGTACCTATTCTAGATCCACAAGATGTACGAGTGGCGTTGGGACCGACGCTGGGGCCAATGTGTGGAGCCGGTGATAAACTATGTAAACATTTATTTTAACAATAAATATATATTCTAGTGTGGCCATAGTTATCACTTAAGACTATAATAATATAATTTCTTGGGACAACTCACACAACGCTATCTGATCCCACACTAAGCAGAGCTTGTACAATGGAATCCAGACAACTGATAAAAATATTATAGATAAATAACACCCAGACAAAGAATAAACTATCGTGCTCATCACACAAAGTTTTATACTGGGTGGGGATCGAACCCACGACCTCTTGCGTAGCAGTCGGACTCACTCCCACCGCGCCATAGAGGCACTCGGCTTTGCTCAAATCACATCAATCATCATCATCGTCAACCTAGTCGCATCGAAGATAGCTTCAATCAAGTTTGTGTACTTTCGAATTTATTGGTATTGTAAATATTAAAAATTTACCTATTTTAATTTGAACAATTATTTTAGACAAATATTATAAAGCTGAAGAAATTGTTAGTTTGAACGCGATAATCTCAGGAAATACTGATTCGAATTAAAAATATATATTTCTGTTAGATAGCCTACTTATCGAGGAAGGCTATAGGGTATATAACATCACGCTATGACCAATATCAGCGGAGCAGCAATGAAAATTGTTGCCAAAACAGGGGAAATTAACTCAGCCGAAGTTGCGCAGGTCAGCTAGTTGTTAACATAATGCGAGAATACACTTGCATATAATTATTATAATGTAGGAAATAGCACGTGCAATGCTCACATTGAATAAAATTATATTATTATACGGTACCTGCCTTGATACAGAGAGCCGTAAGAGATTTATTTTTATCAATTCTACAATCTCTTACTTAACTTATTCCTTACAAAGTGCGAAATTCCTTAAAACATTCATTTTTAGCAATTTCGCTTTCATGAATTCCATTAAATAATATAACGAATATTATGCATATTACACATTAGCAAATTATACATGCACATACGTAATCTCCAAGTTTGTCGTCATCCACACAATTAAAGTAAGTGCTCACGAGAATGTGTAGTTTTACGAAATAGTTACAAATTTAACGTATCGTAAATGTTTCTATTTTTACCGTTTTAGAGTGAAATCAGAATTACCTTGATCATATTACTTTTCACTATAAAAGCCTCGATATTGTTTAGAAATGTATCAGTCAATTAATAGTTTTAGAGGCAATTGCTAGAGCAAAATAAAAATGTTTATTAAGGTAGAAACATTCTATGGAATTCGAAGTACAATATTCAAAGTGTTACAGTGATCAGTGTTTCAGTAATGGTTTTTGGTTTTCAGGTGTTGTGTGTGTTAGTTTTGGCGGCAGTTGCTGTGTCAGCGCATCATGCTCACTCAGCACAGTATATTCATAAGCATGACGGACATCACACGGAAGTGACCGTAAAAGACAAGCACGGTCATCACCACTACGATTACTACGTTAGTTATATTTTATCATCAGCCTATCGCAGTCCACTGCTGGACATAGGCCTCTCCAATTGCACGCCACTTTGTTTGTTATATTTGCAAACGGCTTCATGAGTGCCACTGCTTAAATTTATAATCGGTTTCTAAAAAGTTGCTCGAACAACATGTTGTGTTTAATTCAACTAAAACGGGTATTAAATCAGTTTGGTTTGCTTGCATTTTTAACCGACTTCAAAAAGGAGAATCTCAATTCGGATGTCCGTATTTTTCCTTTTTTTTATACCTGAAAAGGAAAAAACGAAACCCTTATATGATCACTTTGTTGTCCGTCCGTCCGACTGTCTGTCAAGACCCTAAATCATAAAATCATAACTTTAACTTACTTAGGCTTATTATCTTATGCCACATAAATAGGTTATTATTTAGCCTTGAAGCTCTGAAAAAATCAAACTTCTAAGTTAACGAAAAAGAGCTACGACCGTTTATTTTAATAACTGCGAAACTCGATTCCTAAACTATTTATAATCCTACAAATTTGTACGGAACCGTCGGTAGGCGAATCCGACTCTCATTTGTCCGGTTTTCAATAATATATGTTCGGGCATAACTACTTCATATAAAAACGGATTTCTACATTTCTGTTTGTTTTTTATTCGAAACTATATAAATAAAAAACTCGTCCCTATATAAATTTCGTATAGATCTGATGCTGAGATTTGGAGACAGACAACAAAACTTCTCAATTAATGCCCGCAAATCAATCATAATTGAAGTCGGCTAGTATTTAAAAATAAAAAAGTTTTTGATAAAAAACATTCCGGGAACTGAAAATAATTATCAACATTAAACGACTGTTATTGAGCACTCTAAATAGTTGACTATGCATTCAATAATCCAAATGACACGTATCATTGCTGATTAGATGATTTTTGTGTTGGTCAACCTCATTAAAACCAGACATTTTTTAAGAACGTTAATTGATTGATAAACTATATTCTTTCAGACTCCTCCCAAATATGAGTACAAATATGAGGTGAAGGATCCACATACACATGACCATAAGATACAGCACGAGGAACGTCACGGGGACTCCGTCAAAGGATACTATTCATTGCATGATCCTGATGGCACTGAAAGACATATGCACTATCATTCTGATAAGCACACCGGGTAAGAGCAGCGCTATTATATAAAAACTTATTATGTACTATTGTGAACTTAGTGCTGCTAGAACTGTGAGCCGTCTTTAGCAGGTGCTGTTGATAGTCCGATGGACAAACTTGGATGGTATAGGTTTTCACAGTTAAAAAAAACGAAATTAACACTAGTTTTTATAGAACACAAGATTTCTCTGTTATACCAGCCATATCGAGTCTTATATACCTTTAAGCTACTTTTACATTAATTTGATCAATGCTCTTTTTTTACAGTTTCCACGCCGATGTAAAGCATAGCACCCACCACATCGTACCAAAACATCATCACCATTAATATCATATGTAAACATATTGTTAGATTTATTTCGGTTTACTAATGTTTGTCATAATTTAAAATGCCATAATTTCACATGCCATACCGGTATTTGCCATAATTTCATTAGAAATAACGCTTCAGTTGCCATAATCGTGAAATGACATAAAATGACTTTCACTAATTCCATTGGTCATAATCGATCAAGTGTCATAATAATTTAAATCCATAAATGTATTTGCTATAATTTTCGTTTTCAATAATACCATTTTCCATAACTTTTATTTACCATAATATAAATAAAGATAATATAGTATAAGCGCCTGCAATTTTTATGTTAATGAGTAAGTTAATATTAAACCTGAAACTAAACCTCATATGGCGCCTACTTACTAAACTCGACGGAGCCCCGCTTCGCGGGGCTCCTACTTTTGGGTGGTTTAAAAAAAAAACCTAACACGAAGACTAAGGCGGGAGCTCCGCTTCGCTTCGCTCCCGCCTTAGTCTTCTAACCTAACCTATCCGAGTCGGATTGCTCTGAGTCGGGGTGTTAAAGATAATTAATTTCGACCTAACAATATTATGTATTATTTTCATAATTATATCAAATTTTGATTATGTCAAGAGTCGATTATGAGACGTGTTACTTATGGAAACTAATTATTATGATATATGTTGCTATGGAAAGTCATTTTATGGCAAATAAAAGTTATTACTGTTGAGTTGTTAAGGCAAACGTTATTAGTATAAATGATAATAGTGCAAGTAAATATTATGATCGGGGACGATTATGGCAAACAATATTAGTGCAAATTAATTTATGGCAAACGAGAGAATACCATTTATTTCATTAGCTTACTGTTAATGTTGTAATTGTTTTTAGTTTTAATACAAAATGTTCAACCTTAAAAGTATTTTATTCGCCTATTGTTTGAATGAAATAAATAACACGATGGCTTGCTAGCACTTACAATACCTCTTCAAAGCAAGTATTACCTAATTAAGTAGCAAGTTTACAAAATGGTTGTTAGTACAAGATGAAGCAAATGCATCCTAACTCAAGAGGTTTGCATCAATATTATAGCAACAATAAGGCATCTGAAGTGGCATCTAATCGTGAGGTCGCGGGTTCGAATTCTACCTATTATACTACCGACGTGAACCCACTTCTAACACAAGCCATTGGGCTTAGCTGGAGGGGTTAACAGGATTCCTAGTAATGTGGGACCACAATCCAAATTTATTATCTTTTTTTCAATTAAAAAAAGCTCCAACTGTGTCTGATGACACAGGATATAATTTATAACCAGAATACTTTGCAAAATAAATCAAACTTGGTAAAATTTCATTTGCTACCAAATGCCATCAGAGAGTTCCAATCCCTACATCCCGGCGTCATCGTCAGATCAGCTTCATTTTATCATGACATATTTTTACAATAGCAATATATTATTAATTCAGATAAACATACTATTTACTACTACACCTAATACAACTCACTGCCAAATTTCATCTCAATCGGATACCACGAAGTGATCGAAAAAAACATAAAAGGTGCGACAAAAAAGTTTTTCGAATACCGCAACATGAATAAATTAGCAACTAAAAAAAGTCAAATTGAACCATTCCTTTTACTAATTTTCAATACTTGGCAATAGCTGAAAAGTTAGTTGTTACACTAAAAGTATTATTAAAATTAAATTTAAAAAAAGTAAAAACAAAAACCGCCTGCGTAAAAAGATGCAAACAAGATCCCCTACTTAAGTAATATTATGCTGTGGCGCGGTGCGAGTGTATCCGACTGCTACGCAAGAGGTCATGGGTTCGATCCCCACCCAGGATAAGACTTTGTGTGATGAGTACGATGGTTTTTTCTGTGTCTGGGTGTTATTTATCTATAATATGTATGTATTTAGAAAATATCTCGTCTGGTTTCCTTAATACAAGCTCTGCTTAGTTTGGGATTAGATAGCGTTGTGTGTGTTGTCCCAAGATATTATATTATATTAAGATATTATATTATGTAGGGGAACTTGTTTGCATCTTTTTTGCGCAGACGGGTTGTTTTACAACGCGTTTTTGTATAAGATTCATAGTTTCTGAATAAAAAAATCACAAAATCCTACCTGCAATAGTGTACCTACTAGACTTGGGGCAAGTAAAACTTTCTCAGAATTTTTATGTTGAATATGATGCATATGATGCAGTAATAATGTTGCCGATATTCAATGCCGGCCAGGTACGTACATGTATTAATAATATTATGTTAGTATTGCATGAGTTTTATAATATCTATTTAATAATAGACAAAAAATATCACAACTGTGGCAAACACCATGATTATCAACATGGTGTTTGCCACAGTTGTTAAGTGATATTTAAATATTTGATAAAATAAATATTGTGTCAAATCTGGCAACTAAAGAGATTTTATGTCTACAAAATTCCAAGTACGGCAAAAACTATGATATGATGTACCTATGTTAAAAAAAAGTTAGTTTACTACAAAAGGCACCTTTTATAATATAAAAAAATACTGATATACTATGTCTACGTCAATTTAACAAAAAATGAAAATAAAACACGGCAAGTCTAAAAATGTCTTAAGGCATAACGACGTATCCTTAAATGTTACTTACACGATATAGGTAGAGGTAGGCAGATTATTGAAAGAAGCAACGAACACCATCATGTAATCTAGGATCTTAGCAGAAAGTACCAAAACTTCAACGACTAGAATACAATGAAAATGAATTTAAAAAGCAATGGTATAATTAATTTTAACCGATTTGATCTGAAAAGCAACTATCCATTGAATCCTACCCATTATAACGACGTGAACTCACTCCTAACACAAGCCATTAAGCTTAGCTGGAGGGGTTAACGGGATTGCTAGTAATGTGGGACCACAATTACACATTCCTAGTTATCTTTTTCAAAGAGAGAAAAAGAGACCTTGATGCATTTAGGTCTGAGCCATCTTGCCATTTAACATTATCCGCATGGGCTTGCCGTGGATACGGAATAAGGATCGGAGAAGAATTAGTAAAATAAATAGTACTTGATGCTGTATTAGACCGGGAAAAAATAAGCGCCAAATTTGAATCTTTCGGGCAGAGAACGTGAGATTTGTAAGAGGTCTGATTCGGTATAGCTAGTCATAGCAGATAGTTTGTTTTGTAGTTTGCATAGTAATGCTCGAGTATACGTAGCCAAATACGAGTTTATAAAAGAACTGATAATTTGATAGTAATTAATAACTTTATAGTTTTACACTATAATTGATGTAGCAGGTGAGATAAATTGAATAACATCACATAATCAACCCGTTTTTCCTCACTGCTTTATGAGCAGTGATGATGGAATAAACCTCACAAATCCATGTTCAACTAATTAGCTTTTAAATCTGAGATATTGTTATGGTTGGTGATCCTACGTAGTGAGTCACACGGCTCTTCTAACTGGACAAAAGTCGATTATTAATTATTTATTTTCATTACAAAAACATTTTTGTGTCGAAATATATGTAAAGAATTTTTAATTATATTAGCCACAAGCCACAATTAATTATGTGACCCGTGCAACTCCGTCTGTGTAAATTTTTCTTGTTTTCGCAATTTTTTTATTGATGCTCCGCTCCTATTGGTCGTAGCATGATATTATATAGCCTATAACTTTCTTCGATAAATGGGCAATCCAACACTAAAATATTTTTTTAATTTAAACCAGTAGTTCTTGAGTATGTTCCAGATTATCGCATTCAACCTACTAAACAAGCAAACCAACAAACTCTTCAGCTTTAAAATATTCGTATAGATTGGTATGTCCCACTGATAGTTTAAATATACCAACGTTATGGTATCCTAACCAATGTCGGTCTATTTAGAACAAATTACGCAGATGATCAATACTAATATTATAAAACTGAAGAATTCGTTTGTTTATTTGAACGCAATAATCTCAGGAACTACAGGCTATATAGGAAGAAGACTATAGGCTATATAACATTACGCTACGACCAAAAGGACAAGAGCAGCAATGAAAAGTGTTGTAAAAACGGGTAAAATTTACGCAAACAAAGTTGCGCGGGTCAGCTAGTATAATTACAAATATAATGACTACAAGTATTATGAATATAGAGACTACTCTCTATTCCCGAATCTATTTCCTACGTAAATCCAACACAACCAGACAGTCATTAGGCCCAGGACCTACCTGACCTAGGGTGTCATTTTTTGAAAACGGTATTTCATCTATGGAACGACAATAGTAACATTGCCTAACTTCGCAGATCACTTGATCTTGATCTGCCATGAACCTACATAAAACTACTATGCAAGTTCATACGTTTTCGTCGCACGAAACGTTAGCGAATCGAATTGTAGTTTAGCAACCCATGTTCAAATTGGTCATAAAGATTTTGAACAGCCAACATCACTAAATGAAATTATTTTTACCTTGGGATATACCTATTAATTTTTTACTATAAAACTGTAGATTAATTGGAAATATGTATCAGTCTATTCGTAGGTTTCATAGGAATCATACGACTCTGTTTTTTCTAATGAAAATGTTTTTAAAGGTAGATTAATTGCGAATAAATGCAAGAACCTAATTTCATATATCAAATATAGCCCAATTTGTTGTTTTTATTTCAGATTATTTGTATGCTGGCTTTGGCAGCAGCTGTATCAGCGGAGCACGCTCACTCATCGCAGCACATTCACAAACACGATGGACATCACACGGAAGTGTCTTTTAAAGATCACCATGGGCATCATCACCATGACTACTATGTAAGTTATCTTATGAAGCAATATTATCTTTGTACTTCGTCGTACCAACATATTGAACGATATCTTGTTCCTACAGACACCTCCCAAATATGACTTCAAATACAAAGTGAAGGATCCACACACACATGACTACAAGATGCAACATGAGGAGCGTCATGAAGATTCCGTCAAAGGCTACTATGAACTCCACGACCCTGATGGCACCCCAAGACATGTACATTACCATGCTGACAAACATTCTGGGTAAGTGTTCGATAGTTATGTGATAAAGCATTCATAGATAAATTTTCACTAATGTAAGTTTTTGTTATGTCTCAGGTTCCATGCTGACGTAAAGCACAGCACACATCACATAGTGCCAAAACATCATCATCATCACTAAAATGTTATTTTTTTATTCGAAATTAAGAAAGACTTTTGTAATCTAGAAATGTTAGCAATAATTTTAAATAAAAATAATTATCCTTGAAACTTGAAATTTTATTCACCTCCCAGAATTAGAAAGTATGCAAATGTGAAAATTTTAACGAAATATTAATTAATGCTGCCGTGTGTACCATCCGATTTCTTCCCGTGGGTGACGTCAAGGCAACTAAAGGAATTTCCGCCGGAGGACGGCGATTGCTATTCCGTTCGCCGATCCGAAGCGTGGCGATTATGGCAATTATCCCAAAGACCTATAGTAGGTTCTACTGGGGAGATATGTGCCTAGCAGTGGGACATCATACGGGTTGATGTGTTAATAAGTAATACTACTACTAATAATTACAATACTTTGTAAAATATTTAAATATTTGCACATTTTGCAAACGTCGTCGAGTATTGTATTATTGTAGTAGATATCTAAACCTATTTGGTACTTTATCGATACTGGAACTTTTAAAACCATCCTGAATATTTGACCAATGACAAGCTATTAATTAAAGTTTCAGAGACAACAAAATAATTTGATAGGAACTTTAATTTGGAAGAATCACCTACATCGAAAAACGACCTAAAAACCAAAAAAACAAACTTGTTTAAACTAAATAATTTTATAGGTATTATATAATAGATATTATTTCATATAATGAATGAAAAATAGTCAGAAGAATTTTTCCTGTGTCTTGTCTTCGTGGTGTGGAAAATAGCAAAACTTTGCATAAATATGATCTTAGAGTAGATAATATGCCCTCGCTGACAATTATTAATAGCAGGTATCATCACACCGAATTTTTTTTTTTTTTTAAATACGTCCCGTATAAGTAGCTATGTACGATTTTTAGAACTTCAAAATAACTTAATTTCTAGTAATTTTTATGGGCATTTCTTGCCAATAACTTTACAAATACAATAAATGCATTTTTGAAAGATAGAATCGAACCCGAGACTTCCGTAGCCAAACCGGGTCCAGAAGCGAACCACCTATCTGGACTATGTTATTAGATTTCGAATTTTTCTATCTCTTGTTGCTCGCGAAATTTTGGCCTTCCCAGCGACATCTAGTCGTTAGTTAAAGAGCTATCACGGCTTTTTGTTATTGCTTCGTTACAGAGAGCATTTTAACAAATTATGATGTCGAATATTGAAGTAATTTTTATAGGCATTTCTTGCCAATAACTTTACAAATACCATAAATGCATTTTTGAAAGATAGAAAAATTTGAAATCCAGACTCAGGAATCGAACCCGAGACTTCCGTAGCCAAACCGGGGCCAGAAGCGAACCACCTATCTGGACTACGTTATTAGATTTCGAATTTTTCTATCTCTTGTTCAATTTTCAATTTAAATGGACATTATTCGGTTTTGGAATTCCAAATGGACGTCGTCCAGTCGCTGTGGCAAATGAATGCTTATTATGCTACGCCAATTGTCAGTAAAGATATCCGTATTGTCAGTGAGTAGGCAAATCAAGAAGCATACAGTGGTTGATTGTGCATACAGTTTATCCTGTCGTCTCGCTTAGAAAGAGACCCACCTTCTCTTTTTAACCACAGTCACGAAAGAGAAAGATCTCGAAGTCTCGCGAAATATCTAATAAATTTAAATTTGTTCCCTTCACTTCTTTAGGAACAATATGGTGTTGACACCTGTCTTCAGTTGAATAATCGTGCCATCATCCAAGTGGAAGACGTACTTTCAAATGGGAATAGTCAATGGTGCTATAATTTTGCAAACATCCATTCAGAAGTCTTACAAATTGATGTTTTATCATTGGCCACGTATAAGGGCAACCAATTGGAGTTACTATACGAATCTTATTCCAACGCAACGCTAAATGTTAATGTTACGCATCATAATCTAAATTGCCACGTATTATTTTCAACGGATCCACGATGCTTCTAAGTTTGTCGATTTGGGGTCTTGGTATTTTTATCGACACCAACCTTAACTGGCAAGTTCAGGTTGCTAGCGTGAGTCAACCAACTAGTGCACCAACCATAGCAGAGAATTTCGATCTAGATGACATATTTAATATATGTCATCAAAATCGATAGGATAGATTAGCGAACTTAAATTAGATGCGAATTGAAATCACTCCTATTACTTCTGTATGTCACAGGCATTTTACTCAAAGACTACCTAATTAATATTGATATAAATTAATTTCATTTTTTTGCTGAAAAGGTGTCTTGTAGTAGCTGCTACTTAGTTTTGATAGGTAAATAATTAAAAATAATATTTTTAAGGAGGGCACTCTATATATGTAACAGAAGCTGAAAAAAAAATTTTTGAGCATACATCTACCTGTGGTACATCAGTCGACAGGTCTTATAAAAACATTTAAAACCCGTGTTTGCCGAAAACAACTTTTTTAGCTTTTGTTACATGTATGGAGTGTCCCCCTAAAAATATTTATTTTAGTTATTTAGCTATCAGACTATGTAGCGGCTACTAAAAGACACTTTAATATGTTTCTAATAAACTTTTTTGATTAAGTAAAATAATAGCTTTAAAAGTTGCATAAATGATATCCCCCCTTTTTCTTTGAACAGTGTGACCAGAAAATATGAAAAAAAACAAAAAGGTAGCGCCTAACAAACAAAATTATTTTTGTTATTTTATACTACTAAATAAAGAGACGATCACATCTTTAGCCTGATGGTAAGCGTCATACTGGACTAGCGTCCGTTATAGTGTCAGTACCACCCAAATCTTTAATTGGCAGAGATGACCGGTGTGACCAGAAAATATGAAAAAAAAACAAAAAGGTAGCGCCTAACAAACAAAATTATTTTTGTTATTTTATACTACTAAATAAAGAGACGATCACATCTTTAGCCTGATGGTAAGCGTCATACTGGATTAGCGTCCGTTATAGTGTCAGTACCACCCAAATCTTTATTTGGCAGAGATGACCGGTGCACTTTATTTGAATTACTAGCTGTCCCGCGCAACTTCGTCTGCGTGAATTTTCTCCGTTTTCGTAACATTTCTCATTGCTGCTCTGCTCCTATTGGTCGTAGCGTGATCTTATATAGCCTAGAGCCTTCCTTGATAAATGGGATATCTAACAGTCAAAGAATTTTTCAATTCGGATAAGTAGTTCCTGAGATTACCGCATTCAAAAATACAAACAAAAAAACTCTTCAGCTTTATAATTTATGTATACATTAGTCCGTAGGACCGATTTGCCCAGTAATTAGGTTTACATTTAGTGCCATTTATATCGAATGACTTCAATTTATAATACTTTGGGGTACATGGAATTGATAAATTTATTTTTGATGGATTGATACTTTGACGAAAGTATGTAAACATAACTTATACCTATTATTACGCACACATTCACTATAACACAATAATATGTATTTCCGTTGCACAAACGTTTTACGAAATTCTTACATACGATGCAAATCAAATTGATCGAACATATTTTCAACTATTAGAAATCCCGAAGAGAAATTTCTGTTACCTTGATAGATTACTTTTTACTATAAAAACTTTTGATCGTTTAAGACATGTATCAGTTCACCCATAAACTTAGTACAATATCCACAGTAAAATACTATAGGAAAATAAAAACAAAAATGATCCTAAAGGTAACGTAGTACTAAAGTTTTAATCGACAATCTAAATATTGATCGGATTTAAACATTTATAAAAAAAATCTTGAAATTTTTAGGTTATGTGTGTAGTAGCTTTGGCAGCAGCTGTGGCAGCGGAGCATGCTCACTCATCGCAGCACATTCACAAACACGATGGACATCACACAGAAGTGTCATTTAAAGATCACCACGGGCATCATCACCATGACTACTATGTATGTTTTTTTACTATTACTGTTGTGTCAACTTACATTTTAAGAAATTACTAATGGTGTCACTTTGATTACACAGACGCCGCCCAAATATGACTTCAAGTATAAAGTGAAAGACCCACACACACACGACTACAAACTGCATCATGAGGAGCGCCACGAAGATTCCGTCAAAGGCTACTTCGAACTCCATGACCCTGATGGCACACCAAGACATGTACCTTACCATGCTGATAAGCACTCTGGGTAAGCACTTGAAACTTAAAAGTATTTATGTTTTCTAAAGGAGGTTATAAATATTTGGAACTCAATAAAATCCTTCTTTTTTGCAGTTTCCACGCGCCCGTGAAACATAGCACTCATCACATCGTACCGAAACATCATCATCATCACTGAACTCGTCACGCTAAAATTTACTGTGATCTTTGTTATTTTTTTTTAAGTAAAGTTTGTTTTTAATAAGTCATTGTTTTGTATTAACCTTTCATGGCCCCTTTAAAGCACATATAATTTAAACTAATTATATGATAGTATCCTTTATCACAATAAAAATATTTTGAAACTCCTACCTCAAATTCAATTAAAAAAACATTCAAAATTCTTTATTCACTTAGGATGCAAAACAACTCTTAGTATACGGATACGTCAGGATACTACATGTACATGTAATGCCAAGTTCGCAAACAATAGGTAAAGCCGGAGAAAAGAACCTGGCAATAAAAACTCGCGGCCACTCTTTACAAATTGCCAATTTTACAATGTTGAATGTTTATAAACTTGATATGGGGGTAAGGTGCTGCGCCTAATATACTATACACCATGTTAAAGGTCTGATGCAAATTGTATTATCAAAAAGTTGAAACATGAGATAAAGCAAAATCAGCCTTAACGGGTACAATAGGAGCATCTACTTACAACAAAGGTAAAAACTATATGTGCTTAAATATTGGCCAAAGTACTTGTAACGAATGAAAACAAAATAAAATACTTACGACAATTAAGGATTTTATTTGAGGTAGGGGTTTCAAAGAGAGGTATCTTTCTACCGCGAGGGCCGGAATGAATGATGTATTTTTCCATAGAGTAGCTATGGTAGAACGTCCGAGTTCGACCTTAAACCTCGATCCCTAATAGGAATCGACAACCTGGTTGAATTCAATGCCGTCAAATGCAGGCGTGTCTCTTTAGTGCAAAGAATAGTCAATTTGACTTGACTATGGTGCCTCTGTCTCAGTTACCGACAGCCTTGATCTTCTTTGCATAAAGTTAACGTCTAGTCTCAACTTCTACGCTATTAAGGACTCCTCCGAGCACAAGTTGCTGCCAAGAAACTGAACATCCTAAGCCGGGTGAAGAGGTACTTCTCTCCAGGACAGCTTCTTACTTTATATCAAGCAAACAAGTCCCTTCTTGCGTGGAGTACTATTGTCACCTGTGGGATGGCTTGGCTAAGTACCAATTGGCCTCTCTAGACGCAGTTCAACGCAGAGCCATTAGGCTAGAAAAAAAGCTCTACTGCTTGAAACATCAGCGTAAAGTGGCATGCTTGTTAGTGATCTACAGATTGTACCACAGAGTGTGTCCATAAGAACTCCATGCACTGATCCCGCCGTCTCCTTTCTATCATTGGACACTGGCATACTGTAGGCTACCATCCACATGTTGTAGCTATACCCACCTATCGCAAAAAGCGGTACGCTTCTACATTTGTTATGCGAACAGCGTGGTGATTAAAGTGTGGAACTCCCTGTCGGCGTCAGTGTTTGTTTGTAGATTGACCTTCTTTAAAGTAATTAGCCCTCCTCTTCTCCTCTTCGCAAATATTGTATAGTTAATTACGTTCTCGCCATAACCGAGATCGGTTTGAAGATTATTATTACCATAATTATAAGTTATTAATACTTTATCTTAAATATGGATAGGATTACTTCCACTTACTGACCTCTATAGTTTTAGTACACTGAATAGGCTAGTTCCACTGCATACTGATAATGCAATAGGCCTAGGTTATAACATTGCTACTGCAGAGATACAGGCTTTTTCTCTGGGAGAAACAACGTATGCTCTCAAAAATGATTACAACATTTTAGGCAAGTAATTGATAATCACGATGACAACAATTAACTGTGAAAGAAATGGTTTGGCGTTAAAAGGGTGTAAACTCATACTTATCCGTTTTCGATTACGCAGATTCAAAACCACACCATTATCATATGGGCTGTAATCAGTTTGTGCAATTATTATGATCTCGTTACATAATTCTAAATATAGCATAAGTGCTTGACTTGCTTAACTTACATTCTTTTTATATAATTTCCTTTATTGATCTCGTAACCAATCTTAGTCACGGCGGCCAACCTTATCAGACACTAGTCAACTACTCAGAAGACACAATAGTGCATAAGTGTCTCTGCAAACTCATATGCACTCTCTATTCCTTTACTCTCATAGTCTGATGACTCTAATGTAATGGAAAACCGACAAAGATTAGGGAGAGCTAAGGCTTAAAGTACTTTTTAGCGTTCCGGAGCCAAAATGGCAACACAGAACCCTTATGGTTTCCCCATGGCCGTCCGTCCGTCCGTCCGTCGAGTAGTAGTAGTAGCTCAGAGACTGTTAGTGCTAGAAGGCTGTAATTTTACATATGCCGACAAAGTGAAATAAAAAATAAATTTAAAAAAATATGTTTTTGGGTTCCTCCCCCGTAAAGTAGGGATGTGATTTTTTTTCTTAACTTCCCCATCGTGTGGGATATCATTAGATAGGTCTTTTAAAACACTTTGGTGTTGTAAAAACCATTTATAACACATTTGCTCGTAAAGGGTCTCTTATTTCTCCAATTTCAATATCGTAATGTACGTACGTAGGTACGTACTTGTGCGTTATTGTAAAATGCACGCTTTATTAACATGCTCCGTCAAAAACGAACGGTACTTTTTTAAAATCTTAGCAAAGAGTTTTTATGTCAGAAAAGTAGTCAACATTTTATGAATAAAATTAACTCTGGGAGATGAAATATATTAAAATAAACATTTAATTCTTTAGTTTAATTAATGTTGACCATAAATTACAACCATGTAAATGTAACAAAACACAAAAATATTAATTTACTTTATCAGTAACACTGGCTGTTTTGGTGCCTTTGCCAAAACAGCCAGTGCGAGCCAACAAGCAAAAATTATTCCGCGCGCTTTTTCTTTTCACTGTTTTTTTTTGGTGATTTCCTCGCAAATATGTTATAAAACGTCGCATGGCTCGTCGCTTTCTTGTAGCCCTCGCCTACGGCTCGGGCTAGCAATATCGCCTCGGCTGTAATTTTCAACTTACCACCATCATAATGTCCAATATCGATTTAGGGATCTATTTGTGAAACATTAAACGTTAAAGTGAAATTTTTGTTAGACTCAAGTTCCCCCCCCCCTCCGTGCCAGCAAAATGGTTGATGTTGGATAAGTATGTGAAAAAATTCAAGGTAGTAGTGTAAATAGTGAAATTTAAAGGAAAACTCTCATAGCTAAGTAGGCTTTACAACTTAACGAGTAACAGCAGACCAAGTGAGAAAGAGAGAAGAAAAATACTTCTTCGTATAGATTCCATTGAAAAATACATATATAACGTTGTTAGTAGTATGAAACAAAAACAACAGAAAACCCACTTCTTAAGCCGCATTATTCGGATGGGGGACAACGGAACCCCATATTCTGCGTGGCCCTCCATGCACTTGCCCCGTTTATGAGGGATGGGATGAGGTGTGAGATTTTTTGAAAACAGCAACCTATTTATGGACCGACTATAGTAATGTTGCTTAACCTGTAACAAACTATACGAGGACAATCAGTATCTACTAAACAAATACACTTAAAAAAAAGATTATTAAGGAATAAAGTTAGAACATAATTAAACCCAGGTATTTATAAAAATAATTAAGTATTGTTTCATGTTACTTGTTTAAAGTGATTCTCATACTAATATTATTTTCACGTTTTTAGGGTTTTGTAGCCAAAATGGCAAAACGGAACCCTTATAGTTTTGCCATGTCCGTCCGTCCGTCCGTCCGCACTTTTGCTTAGAAATTGTTAGTGCTAGAAGGCTGTAATTTTGCATGGATACACATATTACTTATGCCGACAAAGTGAATTAATAAAATCATAAAAAAACATATTTTTTTAGGGTAGGTACCTCCCCTACATGAAAAGTGGGGTGTGATTTTTTTCTCACCTACCCCATCGTGTGGGGTAACATTAGATAGGTCTTATACAAACGTTTAGGTGTTTGAAAGACGATTTTTAGATTTATGCTTAAGCTTTAAGTTGCAAATTTTTTGTTCGAGTCAAGTGTGCCTGCTGAATGTTTGATGTTGTGTATGTGAAAAAAATCACGGTATTAGTATATATAGTGAAATTAAAAGGAAAACTATCACAGCTAAGTAGGCTTTATAAGTTTACGAGGAACAGCTGATCAAATGAGAAGTAACAAAATATTTGGACAAATTCCATTGAAAAATATTATTAAGTAGACATAACGTTGTAAGTATGAAACAAAAACAACAGAAAACCCACTTTTTAAGCCACATTATTTAGATGGAGGGGGTCTAGAGAACCTTACATTGTGCGTGGCCCGCCATGCACTTGCCCGGTTTTAATATTAATATGATAATTTAGTAACAAACATTTATCCATCTAAACTTTCAAGAAGGATAACTTGATACATTGTTGGATATAAATGAATAAATATTTTGTTGGAAAGCGGCAGCAGCCTAATGGCTAAGGCATTGGTCTCGCAATCTTGAGGTCGCGTTGTCGAATCCTACCCATTATACTACTGACGTGAACCCACTCCTAACACAAATCATTGACCTTTGCTGGAGGGGTTAACAGGATTGCTAAAAAAAAATCTAAAAAAAAACAAACTAATTTATTAATACCTATCGTACTAAACGGATAGGAATAAAAATTGGCGCAGAGTTAAACTGGAAAAATGTAAAATTTTCATACGAACGAAGTCGTACGAGTATATAAGTAATATTTATTATTGTATTTGTAAAGTAATTGGCAAGAAATGCCTATAAAAAATACTTAAATATTTATTAGTTTAATACAAACTTCAACAGTTTATAATATGAAATGTATCTACAATATACTGACATCTATTTCCGTTGCGTGCATACTTTTACGAAATTATTTTAAACTATCCACGTGAAGTTGGTAATAAAATTTTCGCCAAATAAAAATCGGTGTGAAATAGTTTAACCTTCACAATTTTATTTTACTATAAAAGTCTTGATATATTTTAGAGTTTTATCAGTCTACTCAAAGACTTAGAACTATTAGTAAGATATCACTACTAGAAAAAATGATTTTCAAGGTAAATAATGAACACCTGTTTCCACGTTTTGTTTTTTGATACATTGAAATCACCAATATTATTAATAACATTGTATTGTTTTTTGGGACATAGGTTTTATGTATGCTGGCTTTGGCAGCAGCTGCATCAGCGGAGCATGCTCACTCATCGCAGCATATTCACAAACACGATGGACATCACACGGAAGTATCCTTTAAAGATCAACATGGGCATCATCACCATGACTTTTACGTAAGTTATCCTACTAAGTTAATGAGTCAACTTAGAGCTTTAGTGGAATACTAAAAATAAACGGTTTCATTTTACAGACGCCTCCAAAATATGACTTCAAGTACAAGGTGAAGGACCCGCACACACACGACTACAAGATGCATCATGAGGAACGTCATGAAGACTCCGTTAAAGGTTATTTCGAACTCCACGACCCTGATGGCACACCAAGACATGTACCTTACCATGCTGACAAGCACTCTGGGTGAGTAATCTTAATAGTTAATAGCTACTGGAAGGATCGGAGTGAAATAAATCGTTTCCTGGACAACGGATTTAAAGGGATACAATTTTCTTGAGGTAACTTGATGTTTAAATAAACCTTGTTATACCAAGAAAGGAGAGCTTTCATAAATATCCATGGGAACTGGGGACCGCTCGGCTCGGCTCATAAATATCAATGAAAACTTGTATTCAATTGTAGGACTTTTCTAATATTGTACTTACCAAAGTTGTTTTTCCACAGTTTCCACGCACCCGTGAAGCATAGCACTCATCATATAATACCAAAGCATCATCACCATCACTAGATTAATTAAATGTTAATTTTCCTGTTATAATGTGGTTGTTGTTATTGTTTTATATTTTCACGTTGACTGATTATATGTGTTGTTGGAAAGAAGTGTTTTCATTAATACCTACTCATTTCATCAAATATTTATTTATTCTGCTATATTGAATGTTGACTGATAATACTGCAGTCGATAGTAGCCCTATTTATGTCTCTTAGATAGTTCCTACCCAACGAACGTTACGACACGTTATGAGAAGATATTGTTACGAGCACAGAACACACCTATTATCTGTGGTTACGGGTGAAAACACAGTTTAGCGATTTTGAACATCAGCGTCTTACATTTCCACTCTGCTCTCAGGTCATGTCAATCTTGAATAGACAAGGCACCGAATCAGGAACCCGACAGTTATGTTTAGTTTTGTTTAGTGATCCTTCGATTAATTTTGGCATGATTATTTTGTGCATGATAAAGAAGATACTGTTGAAGTTTATACACAGCTTGATGAAATAAATTGGTGTTTATTGAAAGCATTCAATATAAATTGTAGTTGTGTGAATTAGCTTTAATGAATAAAGAAAAGCAGTTCCTGATAGCACATTAATAATGTACCTTTATAAAATCTCAACACCGAGACGATTTGTGACATCGTAGCAAGCAACAACGCGCCATGATGTATGTAGCAACCACTAAATCGGTGAGTCAAAAGAGAGTACAATAGTTCTACCTACTACATCACAATGAAACGCCTCGCCTCGCGTGGTAAACTCTCGCAAACTACAGACTGGGGCCACAAAATGATGAGCTGTGTTAATGGCATATTCGAACCATTTCTTTTAACATTTGCTGTCTCTAGATACTCGTACCTTATTTAATGAAAATTGAACGTCCCTAAAATTTTATTTATAATTTTTTCTAGTTCTTTAATTATGAAAATGTCATGAAACTTTTCTACTATACTTTTCTATTCTATCTTTTGTATTTATGCTAAGCATAATAAATTACGTAATACCAGGCCACTCAGAAAGATTTTTGCGAAAAAAGTTCTTATGTTTATGGGACTGGACACTTTTTAAAAAATAAATTCGATTAATGTATACATTTACTATTGTTTGAATTTAGAACTTCCCTTCATGTGTTCTAAGCATGGAGATAGGTTCTAAGGAAATTTACGGACATTGACTTAATCCAATAACATGTTTGTCATACCTACTTAGACTGAGATCTGTCTTTATATAGAGTTCAAAGAGAATAACACTTTGTTTCATGGAGTTCTTTGCTTTGTTCGTTAGCTACGTATTACAAAAAGAAGTTAACCCAGTGTATATGTTAAGTTCTCTTTGCACAACGAACAACGAACGTAGTTTAATAACCACCTATTAACACACAAGCCTCAACCATACGTCTGTGGAACCCCAAAGAAAAGGTTATTTGATTTGATTTAATCAAATTTTTTTTCATTATGAAGAGAAAATATATTTATTCCATTACTCCTGCCAGAACTTCCAGCGATAGGTACCCGCATTCCTGACGGTCATTCTCTTTGAGGGCTTCAAGAGTCTGAGGCTTATTGACATAGACTTGTGTGACAATAAGAAACCCCACAAAAAGAAGTCCAGAACGGTTAAATCGGGTGAACTTGCCAGCTAGTGTTAATCACCAAAACGAGAGATTAGGCGACCGGAAAATTCCGTCCTCAACAATTATTCCGCGTTCATCTGTTTACATCATAAATGTGAAAGCAGAACTGACATTTACCGCCATTTAAAATAAAATAACGGAACTTTGGATAGGGTTATAACTTTTACACGATCCTGTAAATGTGTGTAAATAATCCTTCTGTAGGTGTGTTTGTCACCTACCTCCTCCTAAATGGCTGACCTTATTTGAATGAGATTTTATGTTGACATAATTGAGTGAGTACGTGAGTCGGATTCAATTATATTTTCAAACTATCCAGGGACCCGGATAGTTTTGAAAATATAATTGAACCCGACTCACGTAAAAAAAACAGGATAGGCGATACGAAGTTTGCTGGGACAATTAGTACGTACTTTACAAATATTGACATGATTTATTTTGTGTAGATGTATTATTATTTTTGTTTTTAGGGTTGTGTACCTCAAAAAAAAAACGTGATCCTTTGTTGTCCGTCCGTATGTATGTCTAGATTCTTTGTCTCGGGAACGCGTGGAGATAATTAGTTTTCAGGTTTAAAGATTTCAGCTTAAAGGGATACAGTTTTCATCGCTAGCAGCGTTCAGGAAGGCCGTGGAAGAGGTGTCTGCGGCAGGCTGGAAAAAATGTTTCGAAAATGGCTTCAGACGCATAAAACTTTGTATAGAATGGTGGATATTTTATCCATTGAAGTTAGTTTTTAACGAAATCTTCTTTAGTGGCGTTATGTATTGTTCTTTTTAGGATGGGTAAAAAATGTTAAACTTGTGTCAGGACACGTGACCCGATCGAAAATTCGTAAGACGATGAGAGAGCGATGAAAAATTGATGCAATATCATTAGAATACGAAGGTAAATTTCGCCATTATCTACATTGTAATTATAGCTCAGGCGGGAAATCGGGCTTAACAGATACCAGAAAACCCCAGTTCTAGTCCGAGTAACGATATTTTTTTTCCCTTTCTTATTTTATTTTTTGATAATGATTTTGATTTATTATTTCATATTCTTTTATTATGATGTCAGTAAGATCGAAAATATTATTAAAATGTTATCAGTATGTAAGATAATGTTTAAGTTTTCACTTCTGGAGAGCAACCCGTTGTTTTTTTTTTTGGGGAGCTTACACTTTTAATGAGTGGTAGGTCTAAGCCATAGGTCGTCTTGGTCGGTACTACACAGAGTCAGTTATTCTTCCGTGAAATAGTTAAGGCATCAATGTGTTTCGGTTGAAGCGCACTGTAGCAAGTGTAATTGCTGGGCAAAATGAAATTTGCCAACCAATATCTCAAATGATAAGTGCGGCACTGATACTCCAACGGGCTAGCGTGACGTTTACTATCAGGCACACGACGTGCTCGTCTCTTCATTTCGTTGTATAAAAAAGCTACAATGCCGCTTAACATATAATTTTGCTAATAAAATGCCAATTATGATTCTACAGATTAATAGAAAAAGTCTACTAACAGATTAATTATACAATACATCAGAGCCGAAATATTTTTCAGATGTAACCTGATACAAAAATATATCTTCCTGGACATGGTTCTTTGCACTAAGTAACTACAACCCCAAGGGAAGCCAAAAGTAATAGTGTTCTAAGGCAACCACTGCAATACATTAATTTATACATGTAAGTAGAGTTTTATGAAATAATTTACAAAAACAACCATTATTAGAATACTATGATATTTGGTTTAACAAGATTCTATATGATAAATTCACCATTTCACATGAAATAAAAATAAAAACACCAGCAGCTGCTTTTAAAATTGAGTTTTCTAGAAAATGAAAGTGTTCATCAATTCTTAATTTGAGCAAGGCATGACAAGTAACGATCTTTCAACGAAGCAATAATAATTAAATATATTAAGTTATCGATATCAAATTTTTAACGGGCAAAAATGTAGTGAAATCTGTATTACCTTGGTTGCTTTAAAGTGGTATATAAAAGCAACGTTTGGCTTTGATCACACACCAGTTAACTAACATACGGCTACAACACGACACACGTTTTCAAAATGATGGTCAAGGTAGAAATACTCTGTCAATTTTCGGTTTACTAAAAAAACCGGTGAAAGAACATACTAACATATAAACTTTCAATAAAAACATTTATTATACGGGAATTACCACGCAATGTTTACCTTAAAATTGCTTCAGCCCGTTGTGATCATTGCGGGTGCAACCTGGTCGAAACGTCAAGCAATTTTAAGGTAAACAATAAGTGAATTCCCGTATAATAATTAGTTAAGAACAGGGTATAAAAATCATAGCGTGTATTATGATGAGGTTGTTTTAAAACAGCAAGCGAGTTTGGTTTTATTAAAGTTATCTAGCGATGTTGGCCTCGAACTGGCAATCTTGTAAGCTAAATTGCTTGTTATAGGAGTGGGTTCATGTCAGTGGGGGTAGGATTTGAATTATCGACCTCACCATTGCAAGTCCGATCTTTAAAGATTAGGCTCTGTTCAGCCGTTTTGAACATAAACAACTTTTTGCCTTTGGTGTCGAGAGCCTTTTTAATGATCTCACATATTTTTCTTTACAGGTGATTTGCATTCTCGCAGTTGCAGTGGTGGTTGTGTCAGCCAATCATGGTCACTCTTCGCAGTATATTCATCGACACGATGGACATCATACTGAAGTATCTATAAAAGACCACCACGGGCACCATCACGTCGATTACTACGTTAGTTAATCTTTCTTACTTGAGTTTATGTTTCGACAGTATTTACTAGAGAGTCTTCTATTGGCCAGCGGCTTTAATGCGTATTAAAGCCACCGCAAGAATCGAGGAATGCGAATTCAGAAACTACTACACGAGCGAGGGATACGACTTGATAAACGCTGCACTTACGCCTAAGTTTCAGCCTAATTACGTCTGTTTACTAAACTCGTTTTATTTTTACAGGCATACCCTAAATACAAATTTGAATACAAAGTAGATGATCATCACACCGGTGATCACAAACAGCAGCACGAACATCGCGACGGCCATGATAACGAGAGCAAATATTCAGTGCACGTTGACCACAAGTACCATCATCACCATTAGTTTTAGAACGAAATAACCTGTTATAATTGTTGTTATATGCTTTGAAATAAACTATCTATTTTAATAATAAACTGCAGTTTATTAATTTCTTGATTTTCAAATTCCCACAAGAAGAATATGTAAAGTACCTAGGCATGCACTTGGACAGAAGATTAATATGGCAGAAACACATATGGGCCAAACGGAAACAGCTACATATAAAAAATACGTCGTATGCACTGGTTAATAGGACGCTATTCTCAAATGAGCACTTACAGCAAACTATCAGTCTACAAAGCTATCCTGAAACTAATTTGGACGTATGGCATCCAACTCTGGGGTACAGCCAGCAATATCAATATTGAGATACTGGAACGTTTCCAGACTAAGACACTGAGAGCCATCTTTAACATACCTCAATACATAAGTAACAGAATCATATATCACGACTTAAAAGTACCGACAGTAAAACAAGAAACAGTGAAGTATAGTAAAAACTATCAAAAAAGACTTTCAAATCCCAAAAATGAACTTACCCAAAGATTAAGTGGGAACAAAGGTATGCGATACAAAAGATTGATAAGACACGGTGTTCCAAATCTAGCGGACACATAGAAGTGTCTTAACAAGCTGTACCACACAAAAAACCCAATACCAGATTATCAGACAGAGAGGGGCTTATTGTTGACTGCAACAGATTGACATGATGCAGATAAAACAAAGAAGAAAAAAAAATAGCATATTTATGTTGATATAGTTTAATCAGAGGACGAATCTCAGTTATATCATTGAACAGAGACAACAACATTTAGTAGGTAAAATTAATTAATATGACCTTCATTGCCAACTGAACAGTTTACTAAAACATTAAAGTCTTTGACTGTACTTTATTACGAACACTATATTTGAAAATATTTCCATTTGTCACTCCGAAAAGTAAGACTTGTTTTAATAAAATCCATCAAGCTATTTATGCTATCGGGCCACTAATAAATTGATAAGCTCGAAAATGATTACAGTCGGCTAAAAATTACAATAATATGATAGGATAACACAAACAAGGTTTAATGACAAAATAATGGTTGACTGTAATTTGTGTCATTAAATATCGAAAATCGTTTACGAAGAAGCTTCGGTAGAAAATCTACATTATGTAAATGGTTAAAGTGTTAATATTTATGATAGTTGAAAATAATTTGCTTTTTCAAATTTTGGAATAAATTAAGAATTTACTGTACCTACCTACTTACCGATGTAAACGCTAAAAGCTCAGAAAACGTTAAGTGGCACCTATGCCCCCAGATGGATTGCCAAACTACAAAACACCAAAAATGTATATGGATTAAATTTTATACCCGTCCCAATTAATGGTACAAGTCCGACATGGGCTGCAAGCTAACAGCAACCGCAGTCTGCAGTGGAGTTGGCAGCTGATATAAACCGCACTACTGCTTGGCGTTGCGGTCGTGTAGATTCAGAGATGGACTGCAGACCGCACATGTAGCGGCTGTAGGCCTCATTTGACAAAGAGTAAACAAGGCATCATAAATTTCAGCATTCTTAAATGTTTTTAGGGTTCCGTAGCTCAAAAGGAAAACACGAAACCCCTATAGGATCACTTTGTTGTAAGTCCGTCCGTATATCTATCAAGACCGTTTATCACGGGAACGCGTGGTGGTATCGAGAAATTAAAACCATATAGGTACTCTCTCTACTACTCATTGGCAGTCTCTTGAAGCTGTGAAAAAATCGAACTTCCAAGTTCCAAAAAAAAAGATACGGCCATTTTTAAGCTGCAAAAAAACACTCGTTAGGGAATCAAAATTTATTGGGGTACTTTCCGTTGACCTAGAACTATAAATATAATCTTCAAAAAATTGCGAGACTCGATTCTTTTTATCGATTATTTCTTCTATCTTATTTATAACGAGCAGGCCGTCCCGGCTGGGCACAGGTGGATATAGCCAATGTTCCTTAGGGATAATGGAGCATTCTAATAGTAATTTTTGAAATCGGTCCAGTTACGAACATATAAAAATACTAATCTCTTTATAATAATTTTAGTGAAGAAGTACCTATAAACGGAACCCAAGGTGGACGAGTCCAACTCACAATTGTCCGGTTTTTTTTAATTATTTCTAAGCCCCCTGGGCAAAGTTGTAATTTAATTTTATTAATTTCTTTGAGGTTATGCATTGTAACAAATAAATATATTGACCAAACTCAAACTCAAATAAAATGAAAACCATAAAAACGACAAGACCTACTGTGACAAACGACGAGACATTTACGGAGTGCACGCGCCAACTTATTTGTATTTTTACCTACTGTTATTTTACTATAAGCATGTCTGTGCCCAAATCGCAACAAAATAAACATTGTCTTTTTCTTTTCAATTTTGAAAGATAAATACAGTTATGCATAAGTTTCAAGTAAGTACCCAATGCTCATGAATAAGCTGCCAAGAAATACATATATTACAGAAATTATTTTATGGATATCAGATGGTTTTTAAACTTTAAATACTGAAGGTAAAATCTAATAAAAACGTATCTACCTAATAGCAAACACTATAGGTAATTTATAGAATATCTCAGGTTATCCACATTTTATTTTAAAGTAAATTTGAATAAGTTTTGTGAGATAAAGCAGTGCAATCCCAAGCGTTTTTGTTAGAACTACGTAGCGTTACACTTAACGTTTCGCCATGTCCGTCCGCAACTTAGCTCAGAGACTGTTAGTGCTAGAAGGCTGTAATTTCGAAAACATTTACTACTTTTACGGGTACTTTCCTTATGTAAACGTACCCCACACAATGGGGTAGGTGAGAAAAAAATTACGTGGTGATGTGTTTTTTTTCTCACGTACCCCATCGTGTGGGGTACGTTTAAATAAGGAAAGTACCCGTAAAAGTAGTAAAAGCTTTTTATGGGTAAATTAGTATTAAAAAAAAAATAAGTTTTAAAGACCATTTTTAGATTTAGGGATCCGTTTGTAAAATATTAAGCTTTCAAGTGCAATTTTCTGTTAGAGAGAGTCAAGTATGCCCCTGCCCCTGCCAGCTAAATGGTTGATGTTGAGTATGTGAAAAATGTGAATCACAGTAGAAGTATAAATATATAGTTAAATTAAAAGGAAAACTATCACAGCTAAGTAGGTTTTACAAGTTTACGAGTAACAGATGATCAAATTAAAGTAACAAAAGCTAGCAGAGCTGGTACTATGAAAACCAGACAACTGATAAACATACTTATATATTTCTAAATACATACATATTATAGATAAATAACACCAAGACACAGAATAAAGTCTTACCCTAGGTGAGGATCGAACCCACGACCTCCTGCTTAGCAGTCAGGGTCACTAACCACTAGACCGAGAGGCCAGTCGATTTGTACAAAAAAGTTGTTACTTTAACTTGATCATCTGTTACTCGTAAACTTGTAAAACCTACTTTGCTGTGATATTTTTCCATTTAATTTAACTATACATATAGGTATACTTCTACCCGTGACCTCGGACGTTGCAATACGGTCGAAACGTCAGGAAATAAACAAGGTATTTTACCTTAAATTATTCACGCGATTATGACCTGTAATATGTGTACAATGTGTACAATTCGCGAAAACTTATCAACATTTCATGAACAACACTTTTAATTAAATAGAATTTACTGCTTGGTACGTTTATACAAAATCTTCTAAAGATATCTTTGCGACTAATTTATAGGTATTTGGTTGAATCATATCGGAAAAAAGCATGTTTCTATATTTTTTAAACTAATAATGTTATGTAGATGACTTATCTATTTAACCTTAATAGTTTAAAAAACTATTACATGCATTCTTTTAAACATAAATATTTTCTGTAATATTAGTTGTTATATGCATTGATTTCAAATATTGTTGTGAAAATATCGTGTTTTATTTTTAGAACTTTACCACACCTTGAGATTAATATCGGTGATAAATAAGTAAAACAAGAGGTATGTGATATAATTATGTCAATTCCAAATTTGTAATATACTTTTATTAATAATTAAAATTACGTGCAATCAGCCATAAACCTAAATAAAATTAACGTTTCCGTAGCGAGCGTAGGTGAGCTGGGAAAAGTACGCATTTACGAAACAATTATTTACAAACAATTCCTATCAAAATATCTTAAATGAGTATAACTGCCACATTATTACAAATGGAATTAATGCTACCTTGAATTTCGGTTTTAATATAAAAGTCCTGATTATTTTAAAGAAAGTATCAGTTCTCATTAGCAGTTCAGCTTCACCTACACATCTCTTGCAAGGAAATCAAAATGATAATAAAGGTATAAAATATTAATTTATATAGTCACAAACAAAATAAAATAAAACAATGAAGTACTTAGCCCATCCTAAATACACAAAAAATATATTTTTTTACTAACAGTAATGCTAATTCAATTACTGACTTTCTATAATATTTTCCTTTCAGGTATTATGCATCCTTGGGTTAACCGTAATGGTAGCGTCAGAGCATGCTCATTCATCACAGCATGTTTATCTGCACGACGGTCATCATCAACTAGTTTACATACATAAGCACGCAGAAGAGCACAAACATGAGGAACACCATCATGAGCAACCAAAACATCACGAGACCCCAAAACACCAAGAAGAACCGAAACATCACGAGAAACCAAAACATCATGAGCAACCAAAACATCATCAAGAACATAAAGAACCTGCACACTCCTCACAATACATTCACCGACATGACGGTCACGCTCAACCAGTATATATACACAAGCATGAAAGTCATCACAAAAAACAGGAACATCATCACGAAGAAGTGAAACATCATCATGACGAAGTGAAACATCATCATGAAGAAACAAAACATAGTCACGAAGAAAAAAAGACCCATCACCACGTAGAGCCAAAAAAGCATGAAGAAAAGAAGGAACCCGCTACTTCGTCGCAGTACATCCACACACATGAAGGTCACGCTCAACCAGCATATGTACATAAATCAGAAAGTCATCATGAAGAAAAACATCACCATGAGGAAACTAAACACCATCATGAGGAAACTAATCATCACCACGAGAAAACAGAACATCATGAAAAGAAGGAACCAGCACATTCGTCACAGTCCATTCACAGGCATGATGGGCACGCACAACCCGTATACATACACGAACATCACCACAAGGAACAGAGTCATAAACATGAAGAAAAAAAGCATCTCGTCGATTATTACGTAAGTGGCAAAGACTGTTTTCAGAGAGCCGTAAGTTTTTTTTTTAATAACAATGATATTGAAAGACGAATGGGTATCTTGTCGCACGACAAATCCTCTATACCTTATCTACTTTCCGCATAACAGTAATGCTTTCTAATCGAGGGGTCCTTGACTAGATCGAGATATCTGCGAGGTTAAGTAACGTTACCACTCCATAGATAGGTGGCCGTTTTCGAACATTGTCAAATCTCCAAGTGACACGGTGAGCACGTTAAGCCGTCGGTCCTGCGCCTAATCTCGGCGGTGGTGTCAAATTTCCGTCACATCGGACTATGAGAGTGAGGGAATAGAGAGTGCATACACTCGTGCAGTATAAAATCTCCTGCGTAGTTCGCTAGTCTACACTTATATTATAAAGCTGAAGAGTTTGTTTGTTTGTTTGAATGCGATAAACTCAGGAACTACTGGTACAAATTGCGAAATTATGTTACTGTTAAATAGCCCATTTATCGAGGAAGGTTATAGGCTACTTAACATCACGCTACGACCAATAGGAGCGGAGTAGCAACAATGTTGCAAAAATCAGAAAATTCACGCAGACGAAGTTGCGCGGGTCAGCTCGTTAGGATACCATTATTTTTATTATGCTTTATTTATGTCCTTTAAATTGTCTTGGATTTACAATAATTTGTTTTGTTTTTCTTGTGCAGGCTGATTCTAAATACAAGTTCGAGTACAAAGTAGACGACCCACACACTGGTGACCACAAGCAGCAGCACGAACACTACGATGGACACGACACCGAGAGCGACTACGCGTTAAAAATAAAACACATTGTGCCTAAGCATCACCATGAAAAACACGAACATCACCATCGCCGTCGTTAATTTTATAGAATATCTATGTGTTAAAATGTTATATTACCGTCTAATTATGTTGTATATGTGATAATTATAAAATTAAAAATACACTGCGTTTTAATAAAATAATTACCTTTTTTTTCTTTGCATTCTTTTCTAGAACCTATCTTTGTATATTTTACTATGGAAATTGAAACAAACCCAAGAAATATACAGCCTAATGCTCCTTACAAGTCAGATAAATATAATCAACCTAACCTAAAGGCTTCTGTCTCTAAAACGACAAGCTCCAAACGAACGAATATAATATTTTTTGTGAAACAATATGTTTCATGAGATTCTCAATATACCAGTGGTTGTATAAATGAATATAAACCGTATAATAGCCTAATGGCTAAGGCATCGGTCTCGCAATCGTGAGGTCGCGGGTTCGAATCCTACCCATTATACTACCGACGTGAACCCACTTCTAACACAAACCTTTGAGCTTAGCTGGAGGGGTTAACAAGATTGCTAGTAATGTGGGACTCGATCCCACATTGCTAGTTATATTTAAAAATATATATATCACACTAATATTATAAAGGCGAAAGTTTGTGAGTATGTGAGTGTGTATGTTTGTTACATCTTCACGTCTAAACGGCTGGAGCGATTTTAATAAAATTGGATATGGAGTTAGCTGACACCCTGGATTAACACATAGGCTAATAAACCGCGGGTATATTTATTTAAAAAAACATACAATCGTTTAGTTTAATATTTCTGCCAAATCGCAATCTAAAAATTACTTTACTAAATATGACTAGACATATTTAGTAAAGTAATTTATATGTAGGTTGGACTGCAATTTTTATTATGAGACACATTGCGTAGTTTAGAACAGACTTTTCCAACAAACCCATTTTAATTATATAGCCCGTGACACACGTATCTATTAATATAGGAAGCAACCACACACGAAGACTCGTATATATTTTATCTTTATTTTATTGATTGTCGGCCTACATTATTATGGAATAATATGAATTACGGTATAGTGACGTCATAGAAATATATATTATAGTGCGGGCGGCGTGTGCGATCACTCGAAAATTTGTATGGAAAATATATCATAATATGCCTTGCATTCGTATTAATATCTATTATATGAATGCAAGGCATATTTAGATGGGTTTATTTGTAAACACGTATTTTGTCACTATTTGTTCATCATCAAAAATATAAATTCGTTATAATTTTTGGCATCATGTGTTTCTTGGTTCTTTGTATAGTAGTAAAAGTAGACATTTCTAGTCACTTATTCCCTGTTCGCCTACAGATTTTAGTTGCGAAGTATACCTACTTTTCAATTTCATCACTGCCGAACTGTTCCACTGTTAGCAGTAACACTGGCAGTAGGTTCTTTTCATTCAATAAACAACTACCTATTCATTGTCGCTATATTTACATGGGATCTTTGTATTTTGGTCTACCAGTATCTTCATAAATCTAACCTATATTTTAACTTTTAAATGTTTTGACTCCTGAGTCTTCCAGCGTGTAGTACACAGTGGACATGGCTGCCTTATTTAATGTGTATTTAAGATGGACAGTACTGTTAGTCGTATAAATAATATCCAGCTGAGCAGAGCACACGTCGCCATCATCGATTAGTTGAAAAAGCGCTGGAACATTGTTGTCCAAAAATAGTTAAAGAATTAACCACACACGCCAAATGAGTTACTCAGCTGAAAACTAAAACTACGTCAGTGTTTTTTTTCTGCAGCATGATAAAAACAATTCAGTCACAAAATATTTTATTACGTATCAACCCATATGATGGCCCACTGCTGGGCACGGGTCTCCCCAGTAGAACCTACTGGTATGTAGATCCTGGGGGTAATTGCCATAATCGCCACGCTTGGCGAGCGGGTTGGCGATCGCAGTAAGGCTTTAAGTACGCAGAGGACGCTGCTGCCCGTTCTCCGGAGTGAAATCCCTTAGTCGCCTTGACGACACCCACGGGAAGAGATGGGGTGGTACTATTCTTAAGCCGGCACCACACGGCAACCGGCACCACACGGCAAATATTTTATTAAAACTTATTAATTTTTTTAAAAAGTAATTAGTTTTAGTTATGTTGTACCGTATACACTTTAAAAAGTTGTTGCGTGATGATAAGTAGCCTATGTTAAACCTTACATCATTAACTATCTGGCAGTAAAAGTTATATCTATTATATTTAGTTAAAACATTGACAGACACACCAACAGACAAACAGACAAAAAAATAAAAACTGTATTTGTTAGCAGTACCATATATATCCTTTCATATTTAGTAAAAAACATTAATATTTCAAATAGACACATAAATCTTATTTAGTTAAAGTATAGATTTATAGATTACATTTGTATTATTTTAGATTTGGCAGTTCGCACCGCGACAAAAGTCTCCTGACCGCGACCGAAGACAGAGACGAGAGACCGAGACTATTTCTTGACTGTATGACTTCATATGAGAGTCTGGTTGCGGGCGAGACCGAGACAGAAGACAGAGACGCAAGACAGGAATGAGCTTCATATACTCATCCATACCCATGTTCCATATTACCCATGTATAGGTTCAAGTATGGAATACACTATAGAACTTTTTTCACATTCGAATTAATCTAATTAATCTATGCTAATTTTATAAGACTGGCGAGAGAGACACAAAACTTATACAGTTAAAAGTACAGTACTGAAAGATACTTATGTAGCTATCGTCTGTGGCGCAGTGGGAGTGTGTCCGACTGCTACGCATGAGGTCGTGGGTTCGATTCCCATACGGCCCCGTGTGGGAATCGAACCACTTTGTGTGATCCACAAATTGTAGTTCTGAGTCTGGGTGTTTGTGTCCTTGACTTGTATGTTTGTAAAGTGCTGCCCCGTGACACAGGGCTTGTACCCTAATGCGGGAGTCGTCTAACGCACAAAAAAAAAATCGTCTGTTACTTTTGACAAGATGTATTTTCCATATGAATACTAATTGATACACTGTTAAGTATATAGGCATCTTAAAGGGGTGGTAGCCTAAAAGTCGACTTTAAGTTAACTAAGTAACTGATACTAATATAGTGGTCGAAATTGGCCAAATAATTTTATGAGTAATTAAAATGTACAAACTGTCCTAAAGTTATTTAACATTTCCGTTACGAGTGTAGGTGACTTGGGAAAAGTATACATTTGCGAAATAATTTACAAACACTTTTACAAATGAAATTAATGTTACCTTGCCTTTAGTTTTTAATATATAAGTCCTTAATCTTGTCAAGAAAGTATCAGTTCCCTCAGACGTTTAGCTTCACCTACACTACTACGGAAAGGAATTCAAAATGCTGTTAAAGGTTTATTATTAAAGATTTATTAATGATAAATTGATATTATGAAATCATACATAAAAATCAGTTTAAAAGCATTATGCAAAGATCATGTCAATACCTAAACATTTATTTTGTAAAACTAGCGAAATAATTAATCAGCGCAAGTCAGGAAAATGTAGATCAAGTTATGTTCTAGTTCGAATTTGGCTTGTAACTCTACATATTGCATTCTTTTACATTACTTACGTGACTGTTTTTTCCACAGACATTATGCATCCTTGGTTTAATCGTAATGGTAGCGTCAGAGCATGCATACTCATCACAGCATGTTCATCGCCACGACGGACATCATGAACTAGTTTACATACATGAGCATGCAGAAGAGCACAAACATGAGGAACACCATCACGAGAAACCAAAACATCACGAATCACCGAAAAACCACGAGGAACAGAAACATCATGAACTACCACAACATCATCAAGAACATAAAGAACCTGCACACTCCTCACAATACATCCACCGACATGATGGTCATGCTCAACCAACGTACATACTTAAGCATGAAAGTCACCACAAGAAACAGGAACATCATCATGAAGAAGTGAAACATCATCACGAAGTAAAAAAACATGAGGAAAAAAAGACCCATCACCACGAAGAAAAGAAACACAGCCATGAAGAAAAAAAGACCCACGAAAAGCCAAAAAAGCATCATGAAAAAAAAGAACCCGCTACTTCGTCGCAATACATCCATAGACATGACGGTCACGCTCAACCAGTATACATTGTCAAATCAGAAGGTCACCATCACACTGAGGAACATCATAATGAAGAAAAACATCACCATGAGGAAACTAAACATCACGAAAAACCAACAAAACATCATGAAAAGAAGGAACCGGCCCACTCCTCACAGTTCATTCACAGACACGACGGACACGCTCAACCAGTATACATTATCAAATCAGAAGGTCACCATCACACTGAGGAACATCATCATGAAGAAAAAAATCACCATGGGGAAACTAAACATCACGAAAAACCAATAAAACATCATGAAAAGAAGGAGCCGGCCCACTCCTCACAGTTCATTCACAGACACGACGGACACGCTCAACCAGTATACATTATCAAATCAGAAGGTCACCATCACACTGAGGAACATCATCATGAAGAAAAATATCACCATGAGGAAACTAAACATCACGAAAAACCAACAAAACATCATGAAAAGAAGGAACCGGCCCACTCCTCACAGTTCATTCACAGACACGACGGACACGCTCAACCTGTATACATACACAAGCACGAGCATCACCACAAAGAAGAAAGCCATTATCACGAACAACCTAAACATGAGGAATCAAAACACGAGAAAAAGGAACATCTTGTCGACTACTATGTTAGTAACAAATATCTATGAGGGTTTATATCAAAACTGGATACAGAGATCTCTAGCCTATAAAATCTATATTGCTTACAATGCATGTCGACCAGGCAAGATGCTATAACGTCTTTTTCTTTTATGTAGTATGATAATTTTAAGTTTAGAGTTTTTTTTTTTTGGAATGACGTGTCTAGTTTTAAAATCATTTGTTTCTTTCTGCAGGCTCATTCAAAGTACAAGTTTGAGTACAAAGTAGACGACCCACACACTGGTGACCACAAGCAGCAGCATGAACACTACGATGGACACGATACCGAGAGCGACTACGCGTTAAAAATAAAACACATTGTGCCTAAGCATCACCATGAAAAACACGAACATCACCATCGCCGTCGTTAATTTTATGGAATAACGACTTGTTGATTATACTGTTTAATTTTGTTATTTTATATTGTACTATTATAGAAATAAATTGCAGTTTAATAAAAAGACATAACCTTAATTACTTCATATTTTCACTACCCTAATCTATACATACCCATTAATTAATTATTAGTTATAATAGAAATATTTACTGTAGCAAGTGCAAGTTCAAAAGAAATTTAAATAAAGTTTTTACTGAAGATAAGTTGGCTTTTAAAAATTATGAATTCTTTTTAAAAAATATAGGTAGGTAAGTAATTTAATTATTATTTCACATGCAATATGAAATAATATGCGAATGAAGTATGGAGCCTTTAGTTTCTTGAAATAATTACAGATAAACAGAAAACGAATAATAGGTATATAAATTAGATTAATTGAACAGCATAACATCCAATATAACATAATTACTATAACTATATTTTTGTCCCTTCTACTTCGTGTTGGTGATTAATTTTGTCACTTCTAATAGAGGTTTTAGCCTTTATAAACCTAATCAATATTGAAGTTCTAAATACTGATAAAAAGATTATACCAAGCATTTCCAACGATACCGTACTAGTAACCCACGAAAGCAAACGAAAGAAGTTCTCGAGTCAACATGTATTTTTTTTGTGTGTGATCTTCCTACAGTCATGCGATTTCTAAAATTACTTTTGTATTAAATAGGGTAATAGGCCCTTTGAAGTTAGACTTCACGTCACGATTTGATGATGTGATCCTGAAAAAGAGAGAATATGTACACCTATACTTATTTAGGTATATTTTAAAACAGTATATTTTTGTTCATTAATGTTGATAAACTTTCGCGATTTTTACACATTATAAAATGATAAATACTACGCTAATCACGTTAATAATTTAAGATAAAACACCTTGTTAATTGCCTGACGTTTCGACCGTATTGCAACGGCCGCGGCCACGGGTAGACTGGTTCAGCTCATCGTCGCCTCCATGAAGCACGGGTTTCGGAAACATCCTTCGCTTGATTTTTATCACTCACTATGACTATTATTACCGACAGTTCCGTAACATCGGACAATAAACAAGGTATTTGACCATAAATTTTTCACGCGATTAAGACCCGTAGTATATATAATTTTACAAAGTAATACGTTCATTTTCTCTCGAAAAGCATCATTTGGTGTAGTGGATCTGATTATGATGCCTACAGATAACCGGTAACAAAATTTACCCAGTATTTAACCAGTGTGTCCTATCTGTTATGAACTCCTTGTGGTGCCTTGACATGGACACTTATACCACCAATTTAAAGTTGTTGGACTATAGAGCGAGCTATGCTTGGGTTTCGTTGAAGGATAAAATTCGAAATGAGGTCAACCGACAAAGCACTAAAGTAACCGACATAACATGTTAAGCACGCTGAAGTGGCAATGGGCTGGCCATCGACATAAAGAAGGTCGCTGGGATGGACTGGACGCTAAAACCAGAAGAGCGGAAGTTGTGGCGTAAGTTAGGATAGGCCTATGTTCAGCAGATTATGTTTTGACTGATACAGCCTAATGATGATAGGATAACCTGCAAAATAAACGTTTCAAAGGTTGCGATACGATTACTGTTAAAAGATTTAGCTTAGCAATTTATGCTAGCCACAATATATATCCAATCTCATGTATTCTTATTTTATTATTTTTTATCTCTTGTTTTTGCATCAGTCCTTTAATATGGTGTATAATATAATGGAGGTAGCATCTTACCTATATACCTTACATATTTAGTTTATACTGTATAAATTTATCATAAACACATTGTGAGAGAAAATAAAATAAATTATTCTTATTATTATTATAATTAAACATAGGCAATTTGAAAAGAGCGGCCGCAAGTTTTTATTGTCTCGTTATTTTCTCCGGCTTTACCTATCGTTTGCGAACAGCCACTACATATTGTATGAATAAAATCGACTTATCACAAGAGTATAGTAGAGAGTATAGTGTAGTCATTTCATTTCATTTCAGTAATATTTTGCTCCTGTGAATAAAGATTTTTTTACTATTATTATTAATAATAAAAAATAATGGTGTAATTAGCTATTGACTGCCTCTGTGGCGCGGTGGGAGTGTGTCCGACTGCTACACAAGACGTCGTGGGTTCGATTCCCACACGGGACACCACTTTTTGTGATCAACAAATTGTGGTTCCGAGTCTGGCTGTACTTTGTGTCAGTGACTTATATGTTTGTAAAGTCCCCGCCACACAGCGCTTGCACCCTACTGCGGTAGTCGTCTTTTATAAAAGAAAAAAATAGAAAACTCCTCTGCATTGGGAAAACAATATGTCGTATTAGTTGTTCTATATTATTTTGTGCTGTTTAGTTTACCTTACCTTCTTTTTATAATTTTTTTTGGTTTTTATTTTGCAAATAGAGAGTCTCTCTTTCACCTATCAGTATTTATCATTTAGTTCTGCTTCTAGTTGAAGAGTACGTCAACAATATTAATGACTAATGTGGTTGAGTAATTTAATTAATTGAGCTATTGCTAGTTTTCTACACCTTTTTCTGTATTTACTCGACTAAAGCGAAGCTAAAAGGAGGGTTATATTATCTGACTATGGTGAAATCAAAAGCAGGAATGTATGTATATTGTATAATGTTCTAAGCTAATAATCATAGTTTGATAAATGTATCATTAGAAGTATTTTGATCGTCTGTTATATAATAGCTACATGACATCCCACTTAATTCAGTATGGTCATTGGTGGCTATATTGAATTAGAAATAGTAATATTATGAAAAAGTGTTAGTGGCCCAGACGAATTAAGCTCTAATTAACTTAGTTTTCTTAGCGCGTGCGCGACAATGGGGTATATCTGACGAATTAAGCTCTTATCAATTTAGTTTTCTTAAGGCTCGCTCGACAATGGGGTATATCTGTGAATTAAGCTCTAATCAACTTAGTTTTCTTAGCGCTCGCGCAACAATGGGTATATCTGACGAATTAAGCTCTAATCAATTTAGTTTTCTTAGGGCTCGCTCAACAATGGGGTATATCTGATGAATTAAGCTCTAATAAACTTAGTTTTGTTAGGGGCCGCTCGATAATGGAGTACAGGATTATGTCGTTTACTAATGTTACTATAAAGCCCTTGACCACATTGAGCATTGAATTTTTTTAGTATTGAAGTCAATGATTATGTAAGATCTTTAATTCTTACATCTCTTTATTAATTAATTTGTTAACGGTAAGTTGCGGCTATTTCAAAGCCAGTAAGGATATATGAAAGGATACCTACAGCATAGAAACAGTGTCTACAAAAGAAATCAAGGGTAAATATTCCATCATAAGACATAGGAAACAAAAGTCAGTTAATAAAAGTAAAGTACTTATTTATTTAAAAGTGCTTACAAAACAAGACCATTATATCTCAAATAGGTTTAAAATGTTCAAAGTAAATAATGATGATGTTTCTTAGGAACAATATGCTTCAAATGAAATGAATAATGACTTTCTGTGTCATGACCGTCGCGGCGCTCATGATGTTGCTTATTATCACCTGTGTGTGGATCATGTACCTTATATCCAAACTCATACTTAGGATACGCCTGGAACATGACAAAAAAAATATAATGAATGGATAAAAAATGGGATTTACAGAATGATTAGCATGAGCAATTCACGCAAAATTTTCATTTTGCAAGTGGTAACTACTAACATGATAGTCGAAGAAGTGTAAGTGATCGTGTTGCCATTCTTGATGATGTTCTTGGTCTCTGTGGTGGTGTTTTATTTCCTCGTGGTGTTGCTCTTTTATATCATGATGTTTTTTAGGTATGACATGCTTCACGTGCCATGAATATTTGCTATTAGTGTCGTGACCGTCGCGCCACTCCTGTTGGTGCTTGTGGTCTCCAGTATGATAATCGTCTACTTTGTACTCAAACTTGTATTTAGGATGTGCCTGCAACAATATAATCTTATAAGGCTTTGTCTGAGAGACTATGAGGATAGCAATGAATTTAATAGATTTATTATGAGGAGACAGTTATTTTGAAATAAACTGAAACTTTTGAAAATAACGTTTAGTCAACAGCATGTCGGACTATGCTCAGAGTACACGACAACTACACAACAACGGCTTTGGAACCCCCAAAGCCGTTGTTGTGTAGCCGTTAATAAATGCACTGCATATGAAAAAATCCGATTTGAATAATTGCACCAGTAGAAGAGCGTATGTTCATGGCACTTGCACCCTTCTGTTGAGAGACGCAGTTTTTCGTCAATAACTCAATTACGGTTTATCAGAAATAATTTTTATTTAAGATTTTTAATCAAGTTTTAAGATCTTTGAGATTTCTGGCATATTTTTTGGTCTCACTATTCAAAATATGCGCTGAGGGGGGAGGGGACACAATTTATGTAACTTTCAGAGCTATTATTTCTAAAAATATTCACATAATCAAAAGAGTTTATTAGAAACCTTAAAATGTTTTTAAAAGACCTGTCGAATAATTATTTTACACGTATATAGTGCCGATATCTAGCAAGATAACTAACTAACTGCATTTGCCTGATTTTGCAAAGTAATAAAAACTCATACAAAATAAGGAAATATTAATTTACAAGAAAAGTCAATTGAACTTCCAAATATGCTAACGGAAATACTAACTAACATGATAGTCAACGTGGTGATGTCCGTGTTTATCGTTTATGATTACTTTTTGAGCAGGTCCATCGTGTCGATAGATATACTGGGACGAGTATGCATGATGCGCTGACACCATAGTCGTGACCAGAATTAGAGTACTTAGAACCTGCAAAAAATTGTAAATAATAACTATTTGAAAAATATGCGAAATCAACAAAGTAAAGTGGTTTAAAATGATTAGACATTCAGTAAAAAAGTTTCTCCTGATATACAGGATGGTTTTTAATAGACTAATATCCAATAAAAAATAAGTTATTTAGTGTACTGTAATGAACCCATGAGGGAGGTCATTAGTATATTACAAGTCACCCTGTATAGCACTTAGAAACTTTAGAAATATTACCTCTTCGAACATTTGGAATGGTTGGTAATACTTTTGTCTGTACTTTGCTAAGCTTCTTGGTTAACTGATATTTTGGCAGCAAAACCTTGACTTTTATATTGGTATCTAAAGCTATAATATAATTATTTATATCCGTAACCATATTAAGAAGTTAAATACAATTAAAGGTACGTAATTTATCTGTGTTAAATTGTTTCCAACCGTTACGGGCAGGTGTGGTTAATACATTTTTTGACAAAACTTTCGAAAACAAAGGAAATGCACAACATACATGATATGGAAAACGTGAGAATAAGTTCACGATTCCAAGATTGCAGTAGCCAAGCCCATCGCCCATATTATTAGTACCTAATGTAGTTGTAATGAATTTATATGTAAAAATTTCACCAATAATTGTAAGACGGGTTTTCACATTAAATAAACCACACCGATGTCTATGCCCTAGCCTATCATGTGGCAGAAGTGCTGGGCGAATTCCGCGGCACTCCAGCCTCAATCAAATCATCCGTCGCACCCTTGTTAGCGTTTTAGTACCGGCTGTTCTGGAACCGAATGGCCTAGTACGGAACGATGGCAAGAGGCCTGACGGTATGACCCTGGTGCTGTGGAAGATGGGACGGCCCCGGTGTGGGACGCTATCTGTGTTGACACCCTGGCCCCGTCTCATCTTCCACAAACCTCTTTAGAGGCCGGAGCTGCTGTGTCAACAGCAGAGCCCAACAAACGGCGCAAATATGCAGGACTCAGTAATACCTGCATATTTAAGCCGTTTGGAGTCGAGACCATGGGACCGTGGGTACCCGGCGCGCACCGCTTAAACCAGGATCAGGCCAAGCGGCTAAGAGATAGCTCTGGTGACCAGAGGGCCGGCACGTTCCTCGGCCAGCGAATAAGCCTGGCCATACAAAGAGGAAATGCGACCAGCCTTTTGGGCACAATGCCCGTGGGCACTGATTTGGAACAAGTTTATTATTTGTAGTCCTTTACCTATATTGTGATTGCCTTAAATAAAAAAAATGTGTGGCACTCGGTGACTGCCGCGGTAAAGCTATTGCATAGCATTTTTATCAACTTAACATCCTTCCATTTAGACCCAAATACAAACTATACAATAATTTATGAAAAAATCTTTATTAAAGGAATGATTCGAGGCTAACAAAGTGAATTATAGAAAAAAAAATGAAAAAAGTAATTAGTAAGTATTAAAAAAAACACTGTCCTTGTACAGGGACAATGGGCTTAAATGTGGTATAACTTAAAGCAATTACTATTTTCGATGCACATAGTTTTTATGGATTTTTTGCATTACCATCAGATTTTTTTATTGCAAACAACACATCACAATTGTTTAGGCAGCCTTTGAGGAAAGTGTCCAACCTCATCTGTTGCTACTCATGGAACTGCAAAAGACGATTTTCGTCTACGCCCTTCAGATTTTGAGTAAAATCGCGTAATTGTTCTACGAAACTGAAGTTGATCAATTTATTGTATCATCGTGACTCAGAATTTGTGTTGTTGTTGTTGTGCAGTTGCCAAGCATTAGCTATAGCCAAATCTAGCATATAGGTGAACAATACCCGCCACCATTTTTTGCCTCAAACTGCACGGCTATAGATTGATCTGCTTGGTCAACACCCCCCATTCTTTTATTATAGTTCTGAAAACGTGTGGGATTTCCATGTCTACTTTCCGCTTTTGTTCAGTTTCCAATCTCTTTACCTTGCCTAGTGGGGTAAATGCTGTCAAAGTCAACGAACAAATAAAATTTGATTAGCAGCATCAAACCGGTAGTCGTAATAAGCTCTTTTCTTCTTTTTCACATTTTTGAACGGAATAATATATTTACAAATAAATATTATATGCATAAATACACACATCAAAAGTGTCTAGGGATCAACATATATTTTTGCAATAACTTTTCTCCTGATTGTTTTTTTTTTTTATTTCTTTAAGGATTCATCAAATAAAGTGTTTTCGTTTGTCACAGTAACGATAAACCAAGTCACCTTTGCATTAATAAAGAAATTTGCCATTTTCCTAATAAAGGGATTTTTGACATTTGAACCACTAACATTAAAGTTCGAAAAAAAGACTGAAATAACAGTTTTCTTTAAAATTTTATTGGGTAACTTAAACAATTAATAATCCGTGTTTCTACCGCGAACACTAACAACACAAGAACATCGGTTTGGCATACTCAAAATGAGTTCATCCAAATCACGCTGTGGAATGGCCGCCCATGTTCGTTGCAACAACAAAAAAAGGTCTTCTTGCGACTGGATACCCTCCATATTCGGCAGAGCTCTTCTCTGTAGCATATCCCATGCATGCTCAATCGGGTTCAAGTCTGGCGACTGAGCAGGCCAGGGCAGGACATTGATGTTAGCTGCGGCGAGAGTCTGTCTTACAACTCTTGCGGTGTGCGGTCGTGCATTATCATGCATTAACTGAAATAAGGGACCGATTTGCACTTGTAGAGGAACGATGACGTCTGATACAATCGTCTCAGCATAAATTTGAGCGTTGAGGTTGCCTCTGATCCAAATCAACTCAGTTCTTCCGCCGATCCAAATACCCGCCCATACCATGATGGTTCCACCACTATAAGGATGGACTTCCTGGCAGGATTTTAATCGCTGTTGGCGTCCAGGGGTTCTCCAGTGTCGTATACGTCTTGTATCCGGTCTCATACCAAAACGAGACTCATCAGAAAAGCACACGAAACGCCATTGTTCTTCTGCCGAATTTCTGTGTTCAAGAGCCCATTGATATCGAATCCTACGATTGTGCATTGCTATAGGTGGTACCCGTAGCGGTCTTCGGGAATGAAGGTTCACTTCATGCAAACGGTTTCTGACTGTTTGGTCGCTAATTAAGTTCCCTGAAGAGTGATGAAGCCTCACGGCTAACATCATGGCGGTTATTGTTGGACCTCTTCGAGTTAAGATTTGAATGTATCGGTCTTGTCTCCGTGTGGTGCAGCGATACCGTCCTCCATGGCGCTCAGCCACGGTACCAGTGCTTCGGTAACGTGTCCAAAGTCGACTGATAACACTCTGACTTGTATTCAGAGCTAAAGCCACAGTACGTTGCCGGGAACCAGCTTCTATCATTCCCACGGCTCTGAGCATTTCTTCCCTGCTTAAATGACGTCGCCGCTCCATAATAACGTTGGTTTTAATCAGTAGTAGGGAAACAGTAGCACTAATAATGTCTTCAATGCGTTGTATGTTTTTATAGGGAAAATATTGACAGCTGATTTTCATCTTTTACTCGAATTTGATTCACAGTTCCTGATTCAAATTATGAAATGCACCAAAAAGGATTCATATAAATTTATAAAATCATAAATTTATTACAAAGCCACATCTCAATCTCAAGAAATCCGCATAAAAATGCTTGATCCCTAGACACTTTTGATGTGTGTAGTAATATTATAAATCGATTTTCTCGAACCGTGCCAGTCGCATGATATCCAGACTCACGTAAGTAGTAAAATATGCATTTTCGTAACTTAGGTTCGATGTCTGATGATTTTCTAGTTTTTCTTCATCACTGCTAACCCAGTCATCATCACTTTGAGTAGCAAAAACTTCTACTCTGCAATATCTCGCAGAAATGTAGTAGTATTTTGTTGGATGTTATCTTTATCAAACTCTTCTTCATCCGTTGAACATCTGAATTTGGAGGAAAAACTACCAAGTCATTATCCATATCAGTCATTTTCTTCGACAAAAATATTTTCTAGTGCTTCTTCAAGCTCACTGTAGTCATTTATTGCGTTAAATTTCCTTTTGGCCATTATTGCTTAGCATTCAGTAATAAAAACATAACAAATAAAAAAATGAATTTTAGGACCAAAATATAACTAAAGTGTCCATTGTCCCTGTATAGGGACACTTGAATAAATTACGACTCCCCACTAACTTATGTTAAATATGAACGTATATTGTCATCTTATATTTTGATCAACAGTATAATCCAGTAGTAACTACAAAAATATTACATTATTTTGCATGATAACATATAATAATAAACCTTACCTTACGAAGATAATTTATATTTTCACTTCTACGGGAACGATTATCAGTTTAAACACTTTTTTCTGATAACTTGTAATTTTTTACTATAACATTATTAAGATATACTACTTAGGACAATAAATACGGTCGCAAACTAAATATTTATAAATTATAAGAAAATTTATGGGTAGTGGAAGACCTGTCCCTGCACAGGGACAGCGGATCTAAATGGGTTAAGCAATTAAAAAAAAAAAAAAAAATTAAAAATGTTTTTTTTTTTATTTTGAATTAGGTATAAAAAAAACAATGTTTTTTCGTTACGGAATTTCTGGATTCGGTCCCCGCGCTCAAGGCCCGCGATAGAAGCTATGCAATAGCTTAATAAATATTATTAATGTGTATGTCGTTTCCATATCACGGGACTATGGAGGCTCGGTCATTTGGGAGGCGTGCGTGGGGCCGAAGCCAACATGTAGAGGCCCGTTAGACACTTTAATCTAAAGGCTATTTACTTAACGATAATCCCCGTTTAGTGTAAAAACTATTGCCAAAAAGGGATAGCTAAGAAACTAGGTGATACTGTGTGATATAGAAACTGTGTAATGGTTAGTTGGTACTATTGACGGACTATGGCGCCTGCCCTGCTAACACATAGCAAAACACACGGACAAATGGGCAGGCGGTGACACGCCACTCTCTAGACTAGCACTCTTATTTCACCCTCATGAGAATTTTTGTATTGGTGTCATAAGGATTTCAAGAGCGCTACTATGCCCTCAGAGTGTTGCCTTAATCTCATATAGGAAGACAACGACTAGCTCCGAGGGGTACGACTAGCCCCGAGGGGTTATTATTGTTACTAAGTTTAACTGTAACACCCAGCAACATGTTGGCTCCAAAGTCGGTCCCAACAGCACTCGTCTAACTTGTGGATCTACGTTGGCGCCAATGCTATTTTCTAAAATCACTCGTTGGACGAGTGGCGTTGGGACCAAAGTGTGGAGCCTAGCCGGTGTAAGTAATTTGCAATACCAAACTATTTTCAAGTTGTTTTTAATAACTTTCGCGCGTGGGTCTGCTCACGTGTATGTTGGTTCTCTTTCTCTCTTCTTGCTACTTAAGCTATCTCCATACCAAATTTCATATAAATAGGTTTAGCCGTTTAAGCGTGAGAAGGTAACAGATAGACATAGTTACTCTCACATTCATAATATTAGTATGGATGTACAAGCGGTATGATAATCGTCTTTAATTGCTCTTATTAGGGAAGGCAAAGAAGAAGAAAAGAAGGTATATTATATCATAACCTTTCAAAAATATTCATAAAAGACAACTGACTTAGCAAACTTAGTACTTTATTACTTATTCAACTTTTACTCACAGTTGTTTTACAATCATTCCAATAAAAAAAACACCGATTACCAATTACCGATTTAGTAAGTTCTTTTGTTAATTATTAAAAATACATACTTTCTGCAGTTCGCCTACGTTCATTATTTTATATCACATCGTAAAAGTAATTTATGAGAACAAATTTGGTAATGACCATTATTTATCTTGGCAATTATCAACGACTGTCTATTTCCCGCGGCTGCGCTCCCGTGGAAGTTGATTATTACTTTTCTCAAGCTCGCAGCTACCTCAAAACCAAATTTAATCAAAATTGATGCAGTAATAGTTTCAAAAATTAGCAAGCACTTACAACAAACTTTTCTGCTTTTTTATACTTGTAGGTACTAACTTTCTTTAATTAAAGAATTATTTAACTTTCTTCAAGGACTTAGATGTTAGTGAAAATGGAAAGTTTAGATATTCTTTTATGAAATACATTGGTGCCTACTTAGTTTGACCATCTTGTCACATATAAAATCACTAGCTGACCCGCGCAATTATATCATATGCGTCATTTTTTTCATTGTTGCTGTGCTTCTATTGATCGAAACGTGATGTGATATAGCCTATAGTCTTTCTCAATAAATGGGCTGTCCAACAGTAAAATAATTTTTGAAATCGAACCCGTAGTTCCTGAGATTGTCGCTACAAACAAACAGACAGATTTACAGCCTTTAGGTGCCAATGGATCATTTTGGCAATATATTACGACTGAATGTATGGTCTAAATATTTGCGTGGGAAATATATCGTGAAAACAATCTTACACACCATATTATGAATGTTCATAGGTAATAACATTTTGTCATACTGTTGTCAGTTAAGCAATTAGTGTAGGTTTGCACATAAGAATGTGCTTTTATGTAACTGTTATAAACAATTCATATTAAATTATCGTAAATAATTTTTAACTGCGGAATATTTTTATTGATCCCAATATTACCTTGATAGCTTTGTCTTTGAATATAAAAGACCCGTTGATTTCTGTTATTGTATCAGTTTACTAACTCGCATTGTACCGTTAGTACATTCTACAATTGTGAAAAATGTTCTTTAAGGTAAAAAATGATTTCAAAATATTATTAAACAGTTTTCTTTAGTTTTATAAATGAAGAAGAAAAGTATAGTAGCATATCAGCCACTATTCTTTTAAGTTGCGGCCTTATTAAGTCTATTTAATTCTAAGAACTTAAAAGAAAGAAAGAAAGAAAGAAAGAAAGAAAAAACATTTATTTGAACTTCCATACATACTTATAAAATAATACAGAATACACAAATATGAATAATAATAAAAACATTACATCTAATTAACAATAAGTATGTACGAGAGCAAATAGGTACCTACGTCAGCTAATGTTGCGGTCTGTGACCGCAACGCTGGTATTCTCGTAGGTCCCGGCTACCAAACTATATATACATAAAAATATTATACCATAAATGATTATAATAAATAAATAAATAAATAATTGTTTCTAAAATAAAACATACAGAAAAATAAAGTAATTAAAATAAAACAACCGAAAAAAAAAAACACAAAATATAAATTTCCGAACCAGTTTCCGAACGTTCATTCAACCTCCCTCTGTAAAAGCGATCAACCAATCAGCAGCGTCGCTAGGTACGCTTTCAGTTGATTGGTTTGAGTTTTGACTGTTCGACTAGAGGAAAAGTCTAGGAAAGTTGGAAAAGTTTAAAATAAACAATATTAAACACTATTACGGGGAAACTTAATAAATATTATCATCATGTACTGTATATGTGACTAAGGATATAAATATAAATGTTTATTATTACAATTAAAAACTACGATATGATGAGTACAACTAAAACGTTTCTAAGCTACCACCGGTAAGTACCTAACTCAGACATCTAATTTATAATTCCTAGTTTTTGTTTATTTAATAAAATTTGTTTCAGTTTTGTTTGAAAGGAATATCGTGTTAAAAGTACTTACAGACGAAACAACTTTGTATAGTTCAACTGACAAAACTAACCAATATCATTGTTGCATTGGTGATCGCATATACGATATGCGACCACCATTGGTCATTCATCAGTTTGCACCAAATCAGTTCGCTTATTAGAAATGACAATATTGGAGAAGGACCAGCGCTATTTTATGCATCTGCTGGATATATGAGCTCGGATTTTCCATGCGCACATAAGTCATTTGGCCATAAAGTGTTTTTTAATTATCGATTTTGTTTCCTGTAGGTGTTCTGTATGTTGGCTGTAGCAGTAGTGGCTGTGTCAGCACACCACGGTTACTCGTCGCAGCACATCTACCGCCACGATGGTCACCATCAAGAAGTAACTGTACACGACAAACATGGACACCATCATGTCGACTACTATGTAAGTTACATTTACAATTCTAAGCCCAGCTGTAGAAGTCGGCTTGTATTAGACGATATTGGAACCAGATAAAGGACATAGGTTTAATACGTATGTCCTACGAATAACTGGTTCCATTGTATACGATTGACAACCAATAATTTATTTTATTATTTATTGATGAAAATAACTTATAATATTTTCTCAAAACAAGGTTACATTTTTGATAGTAAAGCCACACCGATAAAGCAATCCCTAACTTATAAACTAGGTGATTATGTGATTTAGAAGTTAGTGTTTTGCCCAAGTTCTGCCGTTACTGTGATACCAAGGCCCTGTTTCTAGATACATAGTTTCTGATTGTAAATTTTGACACAGTAAGGGTTGGCATTCTCGGCTTTCCTAAGCTTGTACGAGTACTGTAGATATGTAGTTATTGGAAGTGTTACCAGCTAGATAACAAACGCACTTTGTTCTACCCTAATAATATTTTTGATTGGAATTGAAACATGTGGTTAGTGCCTTCACCTATCAAATTTGTACATTTAGAATCCCGACGTATCACAAGTGTTGTTTTGCGTCCTAGGTGATTAAAGAATTTTGAATTTTGTGAGTAGTAACCCTTCTATTGTCATGACTTACACTAGGCATACAGAAGATTAATTTTGTTTGTATTTTCCAGGCGTACCCTAAATATGAATTCGAATATAAAGTAGATGATGATCATACTGGCGACCACAAGATACAACACGAGCATCGCGATGGACACAAATCCGAGAGCAAGTTCTCATGGCACGTCGATCATATCGTACCTCATCATCATCACCACTAACTTGGACTATGGATATAATATTTGTTGTATATTTGTTTACTCGTAAATAACCCTTCTGTGATCAATATTTTGGAATATATTATTTTCTCCTAAAAGATATGTTTTCATTGATACTGTAATTATTTAAAGTTTACGAAACAATAACAACAACACATACAGAATGTCGTTAAGTGCCAAAATACTACAATTATCCGTACGTCCTAGACACAGACAAATGATAAACATAATTAGGTACTTATTTCTAAATCAATACTAAAACTAGCTAACCCTCGAAACTTCGTCTGCGTCAATTTTCCCCAATTTTGCAATTCTTACGACTTATTCTCATACCTATCGAATATACAAAAAAAATCATTAAAATCGGTCGAGCTGTTTTAGAAGGGTTCGACCACAAACACTGTATCATAAAATAGATGTAATGTATATAGTTTATAAAAGTATACCTTTATAAACTATACTATACTATAGATTTATAATATTCTCTAACATTATAATGTTAGAGAATATTATAAATGTGAAAGTTTAGATGGATAGATGTTTGTGAATTTCAGTTAGATACGCCACAACGATTGAACGGATCTAGATGAAATTAGGGATACATATAGATTAATAGCTTTCGCCCGCGGCTCCGCCCGCGTGGATGTCGGTTATCGCGATAAAAACTATCCTATGTCCTTCCCCGGGACTCAAACTATCTCCATACAAAATTTCATCTAAATCGGTTTAGCTGGTTTAGCGTGATAGCGTAACAGACAGACAGACAGAGTTACTTTCACATTAATAATATTATATAGTAAGTATGGATATTCTCCGATAGCACATAAACATCCCACCAAAATATACCTACAGTTATTGTTTTTAAACTTTCGCTGTTTTTATACATATTAGTTTTATTTATAATATTAGTATGGATATTTCGGGAATTAGTGGCGAACCTACGGTTCCTGTGAAATATTTGTATATTTTTCAATTTTTTCACGCCAACAAAGTCGCCGACAATATATACATTATTAACATATACATTATTGACAAACCCCAAACAGATACAGAATAAATAATCGTGCTCATCACACAAAAAATTATCATTGAAGCGCCTGTAGCCTAATTTCTAGGGTTCGAACCCTACCCATTTTACTACCGACGTGAACCTACTCATAACACAAGCCATTGTGCTTAGCTGGAGGGGTTAACAGAATTGCTAGTAATGTGGGACCCACAATCCCACATTGCTAGTTATCTTTTTATGCAAAATAAAAATAGATGGGAATCGAACCCACGACTTCTGACTGGCCCTACGGCCAGTCAATAATATCATTGGAATGGAAATTTTGGCAAAATTGCCCACATTGTCCAAAGGTTTTTGACTCTCTTCTATACTTTTGGTATTTTATATATGATCACATCATATAAACCCATATAAGGTCCCACTGCTGGGCACGGGTCGTCCTAGTAGAACCTACTTATTATAGATGCTGGGGGTAATTACCACAATAGCCACGCTTGGCGAGCGGGTTGTCAATCACAGTAAGCTTTAAAGTACGCAGAGAATGCTGCTACCCGTCCTCCGGTGTGAAAAACGCTTAGTCGCCTTCACGACAACCACGGGAAGGAATGACGTGGTATCGTTTCATGATCAAGTTCCTGACAAAGGAAAGGGTCAGCCCGACCGATATTAAAACATTGTTAGATGCTGTGTACAGAAACACCTCTCCATCATTTTCAACAACAACAAAGAATGGTGTAAGCGGTTTCGTTTAGGGTGGCAGTCCATTGACGACTAACCTCGCCCTGGCTGACCCTTTGAGGCACTCACCGTGGACTGCATCAAATTAGTGGAAGAGGTAAGAAGTCTGAGTGATCGAAGACTTAAAACTAAAGAAATAGCAGCAAGAACAGGGCTTTCGAAAACTTCAGTTCTTAGGTTTCTTCATGACCATCTTCACATGAATAAAGTTAGTGCCAGGTGGGTGCCCAAACTTCTTTTGAACTTGCAGCTATGTGAGCGGAAAGCATGTTCTCATAAAGTTTTAGAAGCGTATAGACGACACGGAACTAGTTTGGAGTATATTCTTACGGGGGACGAAATCATGGGTTTGTACTATGATCCTTTCTTCAAGAGGGAATCGATTGAGTGGCATCGTCCTGGTGAAAAGCCGGCTAGGAAAGCCAAAGTAACGCAATCCATCAAAAAGATAATGGTTATGGTATTCTGGGATTGTCACGAAACATGTATGATTGATATAAAAAAGGAATACCATGGCAAATGGCAGCTACTACCGCCACCCTTATTAAGCACTATTTTGAGGACAAAACATCTCAGTCTTTTTACAAAGGGAAAGAAATGCTTATTAAGAGATTTGAAAAGTGCATTGAAATAGAGGGAGGCTATATCGAAAAATATGTACTTTAAAGTTTGCAAAAAATATCGTAACACGGTTAGATAAGGTTCCGTACGTACGTACTCAATTCGTGACGGGCACATACATCGTTCACGGACATGAATCGATCGAAGACAACATCCGTGCACTTTGTTTAGAGTGTTTAGTGCGAGTTTGTTTTACGTTAACGCGATCGAATCGTTTACCGCGTTTGGCTTTCTAATTTGATAAGAGCTTGTAGCGGGCCGATCGGAGCATCATATGTCCTAAACGTGTCGATCGTGTTAACGTAAAACAAACCCGCAACCGGCACACAGAATGCCCGATTTCGCATTCGCTTAAGATATCTGTGTGCGTGAAACTGCAACATTTTTGTGGATTATAAAAATAACTTAGTTTTAAAATTTAAAGGTTCTTCTCAAGAGCTTTTCTTTTTAGGACTGCCACCGCCTAACCTAGTTTTTTTGTTCAAACTGACGTTTTTAGGGTTCCGTAGCCAAATTGGAAAAACGGAACGTCATGTCCGTCTGTCCGCAACTTTGCTCAGAGACTGTTAATACTAGTATGCTGTTATTTTGCATGAATACATATATTACTTAGGCTGACAAAGTGAAAGAGTAAAATTTAGAAAAAAAAAAAAGTACTATATTAAAGTAGGGATGTGATTTTTTTTCTCACTTACCCCATCTTGTGGGATATTCTTAGAAAGGTCTTTTAAAAACATTTAGGAGTTGTAAAGACTATTTTTCGGTTTAGGGAGCCTGAAAATGGTTATTGAGTAGGCATAATGTTATAAGTATGAAACAAAAGCAACAGAAAGCCCACTTCATAAGCCACATTATTCGGATGGAGCGAGAGGTGGGTGACTACGGAACCCTAAATTGTGCGTGGCTCGACATGCACTTGCCCGATTTGAAACAATAATTTTTGCAGTCATTGTTGAGGTTTTACAAAATAGAAATACCCTATTGGAGTTTGAGTTCAAATATAATTCAACTCGGGAAATGTGCAATTTTCATCATAATCGGTTCAGTATTTTGCAAGATACGGTCTAATAACGTGACAGTTTTGTTTTGCTACAAACCACGAGTGTTGTGTCAAAGAGAAAAATATCTTAAAACCTTAGTAAAATTCTAACGCATGTAAAAATACTAAAAATTAAAAGGATTGCCGGGCAATTTCAACGTACGTAAACGCAGATGTTCTCATAAAGATATCATGAGTCTTTAATTATTTACAAGATCTCCCCATTTTTTTAGGGTTTCATATCTCAAAAGGAAAAAAAATCACTTTATTGTCCGTCTGTCCGTTCGCCTGTTTGTCAAGACCCTTTGTCTCGGGAACGTGAAGAGATTTCGAGGTAAATTTAAACTATAAAAAGATCAAACTTCTAAGGTAACGTAAACGTACGTAAAGATACGGCTGTTTATGCAGCAAACAACGTATTTATAATATGTACCAACAAATTTGGCCGGAACCCTCGGTGGGTGAGCCCGTCTCGCACTTGTGTTGAAGGTCTTTTGAAATAAAAGAACACTATCCGAAACGTCCGCGTATCGAAACGAGCATAAAACTTTACTACTCACCGGCATCATAAAATTACCATACTCAGTTTTTCTTCTTCCAGATCATTCAGTTTTATTCATAGGTAAATAAAATAATCTCGCAGTATGGTTTAAAATCTATATTAATTTATTTTAAGATTATTGTAAATTATGTGCAAAAGTAAATACGAGTGTTACATAATGAATATCGAGCAAGTGTAAACAATGTTTTGTAAAATTGCAAAAGCTAATGAAATAACAATTACCTTGATTGCAGTTTTCACTATAAAAAGCAAGTATGTTTTTGATCAAGCATCAGTTCGATAACAATTATTGTAGCAACAACACCAATCCTTTCTAAAAATAGAATGTTATTTAAGGTAATATTTTCTCCTAAAAAAAAGATAATAACAAACTAATCATTTTAGAACACATTGAATATTTGGTTTTACTTCTATAGGTACTGTGCGTACTAGCCCTAGCGGCAGCGGCATCAGCGGAGCACGCTCACTCGTCACAGCACCTCCACAAACATGACGGACACGCCGAAGAAGTTATCATTCACGACAAACATGGCAAACATCACCACGTCGATTACTATGTAAGTTGTTCGTACATTTGTGCCGGGGTAAGTTAGTATCTATAATGATGAGACGAAATACTAAACCATCAGTTTAATTCCAGACTCACCCCAAATATGACTTCAAGTACGAAGTGAAGGACCCGCACACACACGACCACAAGTCGCAGCACGAGGAGCGTGATGGCGACAAAGTCAAAGGTTACTACTCGCTGCATGAACCCGACGGTTCTGAAAGACACGTGCACTACCACTCTGACAAACATACTGGGTAAGTACCTATATAAAAACTTTTTTACAAAAAAATATCACCGACTTCTAAATTATATACAAGGCAACTAAAAAGCAATAAATAATATACCTAGAATAACAAAAACAAATTAAACATTTTGAAGTTGGTGCCATGAAATAGTAGTCTTTATGTTTTATTCGGCACCAACTTCAAAATGTTTAATTTGTTTTTGTTATTCTAGGTATATTATTTATTGCTTTTTAGTTGCCTTGTATTTATTTTAGAAGTCAGTGATATTTTTTTGTAAAAAAGTTTTTATTTCTCTCTTTTTAGTGGGTTGGTTTGTAATTCACTTAAGTTACAATAGGCTTATGTCAACTGCTGAAATCCTTTTACAAAATATTGCTTACCCCGATGCAGGGCCGTTAATTGTTCAGGAGTTCACTATCAGCTCTATTAAATTGTGGAATAGTAGCATTACAAGAATAAAGTGCTACTCAATACCATATTAAAGTAACAGAATCGCAAACTGTGAAATATTGAAAAGGTCTGCTCGTCATAACTGGTCTTCATCATCAGTTCCACTTCATCAATTGGTATTTTTTAAGAGTAAATGCACGAATCACTATGAAATATACCTAAATCACTGTAGGTGTGCCTTTAATATTTTAAAAGTTCCCTCGATTTCTCCAAGACCCCATGATGACATGACCCCATGACAATGGGACCAACTTGGAAGTATACCCTTTCAAAGACAAAAACAATTTTTCAAATCGGTCCAGCCGTCTTTGCGTAATCGGTAAACAAACATACAAAAAAAAAAAAAAAAAACATACAGACGAATTGAAAACCTCCTCCTTTTTGAAGTAAGGTTGAAAATGGACTTCAATCTATTAAACAACAATTGCATATTTTGAGAGATTCAAAGAATTCAAAAGAAGAAGAAGCGTGGCCGAGTTCAGCTAGTAGCTATTAAATAAGCTTTGTAAAACATTGTATTCAGCTGTCACATGGTGTTGAGATAAATCACTTTATATGTGCACTTGAGGGTTAAGTCGATTCACTTGCTCGCATCTGAAACACTTAAATGTTACATTAAAATAGGGGTAGGTATACTAATAGGAAAAAATAGGAGGTTTACTAATGTCTATTTTGTTTCTTCTTAGATTCCAAGCGGAAGTGAAGCACAGTACTCATCACATTGTACCTAAGCATCACCATCATCATCACTAGACTATTTTATAAACAAATCTTCAATACAAACATTATACCACCGTAGCCATGTGCTGGAAACTGGCAATGTAGGAAGAAGTTTTAGAAATTGTTATTATTTTGTTCCTACTTTTGAAAAAAAAAATTTGTTAATAATGTAATTTTTTTTTTATTAATAAATGGCTTAATGGTAAAAAATTGTGTATGCTGATAAAAAATAGTCCTTTACCCAGATCGTCTTCGATTTGGGTAGAGTATAGTAAGATTCTACTATGACAGGCTTAAAAACAAACTGTTTGTAAAAAAGTTTAAATATTCATCTGAATAGAAATTCAGGAGAATATTTAAAACTTTTTCACAAACAGTTTGTAAAAAAAAACATCTCAATATCAACGCATATGATGTCCCACTGCTGGGTACGGGGCTCCCCAGTAAAAACTACTTATTATATCCTCCTATGGGTAATTGCCATAATCACCATGCTTAGTGAGCGGGTTGGCGATCGCAGTAAGGCTTTAAAAATACTGTGATCCTGTGGGAAAACCCTTAGTCGCCTTGACATCACTCACGGGAAAAGATGGGGTGATACTATTATAAAGCCGATAGATACCACACGGCGAAAAGTTTAAGCGTAATGAAATTCTGATCTAACCGACTTCAATTACGGTTGATTTCCCCGCATTTATTACTAGTTTCGTGGTCTGTCTCTGTAAGTTATCATCCGATCTTTACGAAATTTATATGGGACCATTTCGGAATAAAACTCTTTCGAAAAAAAAATAATTTTGGAAGGCCCTCTATATATGATGGAGTTATGCAAGAATATACTTAAAAAAAAAAACAAACATCTAAATTGAGAACCTCCGATTTATTGAAGTCGATTCCACATAACTTTAGAATCATGTTAATTAATTGGATAACTAATATTCAGACTGTTATACAAAATAATATACATTATAGGTAATAAAAAATATTTTGTATAAAAGTTTGAATACACACTACATACGTAATATAATAGGAATTTATACAACAACATTAAAGAAGAAGGAAGGAAGTGACATTAAAAATTAGTACAATACATCATTCGTGTTTAATACTAGCTTACTGTTGTAATACATTTAAACAGATTCATTGTTAGCTTTACAAAGCATGACATAATAAATACAACATAAACATCCTGGAACAACACTATAAGTACTTTTTTTTAGCAATATTATCTATGCTTAGAATATCAGCATCTTATTACGCTTAAACTTTAGCCACTCATATTAGAGATAAAAAGCTCAATTCAAGTAAAATAGTATCTTATACAAAATTGATTAATTTAATAATATATTAATTGTACAAGTAGGTATTTAAGGTTTTAGTTTTTAGCTTCCATACATACTTATGTATGTACTAGCTGACCCGCGCAACTTCGTCTGCGTAAATTTTCCCCGCTTTCGCAACATTTTTCATTACTCCACTATTACTCCTGTTGGTCTTAGCTTGTAGAGCAGTGTAGTAGGTTGTAGGAGTTGACTGACTATTAGTAGTAGTTACACCTATACATATAATAATATTATGTTTTGTAAGATCCCTCGCATTTAATGAAATCATACCAGAACCCTACTTGTATTGTTATTGTAACAAAATGTTATAATAAAATTATAACATTTTGTTCACACTACATAACAATAAACATACGTTTGTTATATTTATTTTATTCGAAAGAATGTAATTTACTAATAACACAAACTTTTGACAAACCGTCAAATATAGTAGGTACACTTTTTACTTAATTGTAGTAGTTAAGACCATTCGTTTGTAACACATTTCTTTTAATAATATTGTTCTCATATGTAAGTGACATGTAAATGTTTTTAATGAGAGAATAAAGTTATATTAAACGTATTGAGTCACACTTTCTCGAAGTTCCCAAGTTCTTTTCTGGTTACATTAGTCAGAAGCTTTCAAAGCGAAGCAAAACACATTTAAAGAAACAGGTAAGCCACTATAAGACTTCGAGTGCACTCATGAGTTATCTGATTATTATCGCTCAGTATATTTTATTGATTGGTGACCTAACACCACGCTTGGACGTGGAAACCGCTGCACAAATGGCATCTGAACTCGGTGCACGTATTCATGTCGATCAACTGTCACTTATTGATTTGCGAAGTGCATTCACGCGTCTCAAGCCTAAGCGGTCGGTCGGCCCTGATGTTATAACTCCCAATATCATAAAGGACTGCAGAATGGTCTCTTCAACATCTACACAACACTTGTCTATAAGAATGCATATATCTGTACTGATGGAAGTTAACCAGGGTAACGCCTGTGCCTAAGGGTGTACCAAGCTCGGACACAAGCGGTTAGATACCGGTTATGGTATTGTCGGCATTAGCGAGGGCATTTTTCATAGTTATTTGCTCTATTTTATGTTCCCAAGTGAGTCCACAATTTAACGATGCTCAACATGACTTTTGGGCGGGCCGCAGCTGTAACTCAAACTTCTTAATCTTGCGGGTGCGCACCTGGATGTAGCGTATTTTGACTTTTGGAAGGCCTACAATAGTGTCGACAATGACGTACTGTTAACTAAATTTTCAAGAGCTGGATTTATGCCTTTATGCATAAATCCAGCTCTTGAAAATTTAGATTTAGCTTTTGTATTTTGTTTATGGTGTATGTTGTTGTATTGGGTTCGCCTGTAAAGACAATGTATGTTGTTAAATAAATAAATACACACCTACTTACCGGTTTAAAGTTAGTTTGTAAGGTTTATTTTCAAAATGTTTATACCAAGTTGTATGTAAAACACATTATAAAATATTTACAATTTCTCAAGCTTTGGTACCCCTTTTCACTTTATAAGGATTTGAATATTAGAAAATCGTGTTTACCTCGTGTCTACGATATTTAACAAACCTCTTTTTCAAACCGATCTCAAGACTTGGTAGTTTTGGCTGTGTGTTGAAAAAATGAAACACGACGATGACTTACGATCTTAAACTTTATTTAAACTAATTATAAATTATAATTAAAATATTTCAAAAATGTTATACCCAAATTAATAAAATGATAATCTATACTTATATTATGAAGCTGAAGAGTTAATTAGTTTGTTTATTTGAACAGGGTAAGAGCATGTCGGATCGTACTCAGTGTAGGGTTCCGAGCCGTTGCCGTATGAATATATCCAATTTGAATAATTGTACCAGCAGCACAGTAGAGCGTGTGTTCACTTACACTCTTTTGTTGAGAAACGCAGTGTTGCAGCAATAACTCATAATATCCGATCATGTTCTAAATAATTTGAGTTTATTTAGTATTTGTTAAATGCTACCTTATTTTGCTTGCTGCCTTGCTTTTTGATTTTTTTTATATTATTTCTGAAATAATTCACTTAATCAAAAAAGTTTATTAGAAACCTTTTATGTTTTTAAAAGACCTGTCGAATGATGTGCTCAAGATTTTTTTTCAGCTATATTACATGTATTGAGTGCGCCCATATTTTTTTTTTTATTCTTTAGCTATCAAATTAAGTAGAAGCTACTACAAGACACCTTTTCACCAAATTTAATGAATATTCATTAAGTAGTTTTGAGCAAAATGCCTGTGACATACGGTCAGACAGACGGACACGGAAATAGGGGTTCCGTTTCTGGCATTTCGGCTACGGAACACCAAAAAAAGGAGAGAGTGTAGAAGGCTCCTCGTCCTACAGTGGGAAAGAATAGGTTAATAATAATAATAAAACATAATATAAAACAATATTTATTTTTAACAATATAGCCCTGAAATTACCATTTCGCGAGCTTTTAGACTAGTGGTGGTTTTAGGTTTTAAGAAGCATCTAGTGGTGATGTTTGTGAGGTACGATGTGGACGTGATGTGTACTGTGCTTCACTTCAGCTTGGAGACTGTAAAAATAATAAAGAGATTAAACATCGTAATAAAAGGTAACATAATTTTAATACATCTAACCAATTAAACAAGATATTTACAGAATTAAAATAAAATAAAAAAGGAGGGCAGAACCGTTTAGGCGTCAAAGAATTCCTCCCCATCGATGACAACAGGTAACGTTCCCAGAAGGCTGGCAGCATTGCCACGTTGGATGGCAATGCTAATTCTTTGTGCAAAGAAAAGGCCAGCCTGGTCACGGGAGGCACTGATAAGACGGAAATTTCCTTATATAATAGGCGCGCACTTGGGCCCCACGGCCCTAGAGTCTCAACCCCAAACGGCTCAAATACATAATCCCCAACCAGATTACTGTATTTACGCTGTTTGAGGTTCTCAGCGGATGCAGCAGCAGCGCAGGCGTAATTCGTCGTGCTTGGGAGATGGGTAGGCGCCAAGGTATCGACGCAAGTAGCATCCCATACCAAGGGCCGACCCATTCTCCAAGACAACAAAGACATACCGTCCGGCCTCTTACCATCACTGCGCGTCAAACCATTTGGTTCGATCACAGCTGGCACGCCAGCGGTGACCAGAGCCCGTCGGATTATGTCATTGATGCTTGCGTGGCGGGATATACGACCTGCGCTCTTGCTGCACGACCGGCCATGGTATCCGAGGCCGCACACGTCTTCTCCACAGTGAGATCGATGAGGAGAAACACATTGGACACCCAAACGAAGGCATGCAGCGATGCGAAATTTCGTATCGTCCAACTTTGTACCTAAGTTGGACGATGGAAGAGCATGCAACCAGATGCCCGATTCCCATTCACCCACAGCCAGTAGGCGGGCTCGCTCTGTAGGACTGGAAAAGTATTTATTAGATGCTGCCTTACTGAACTGCAGAGCGGCCAATCCCACTGCCTCTGGGAGGACAATACATCGTAATATATACGATACAAAGACAAGTGCCTAAATCAATGTGCACACTCATACTCACCCGGTATGTTTGTCAGAGTGGTAGTGAACCTGTCTTTCAGAACCGTCGGGTTCATGCAGCGAGTAGTAACCCTTAACTTTGTCACCATCACGCTCCTCGTGTTGCGACTTGTGGTCGTGTGTGTGCGGGTCCTTCACTTCATACTTAAAGTCATATTTGGGATGAGTCTGGAATGAAAATGTTTGTTTAGAAATTTGTCTCGTGACTCTATGAACTAACTTATCGATAAATCCACAAAGGTATGAGCAACATACATAGTAATCGACGTGATGATGTTTGCCATGTTTGTCGTGAATGACAACTTCTTCGGCGTGTCCGTCATGTTTGTGGAGGTGCTGTGACGAGTGAGCGTGCTCCGCTGATGCCGCTGCCGCTAGGGCTAGTACGCACAACACCTACAAAATATTACCAATACAATTTAAAAGATCGTAATATTATCCATTTCAAAGATATTAATCATTAAATCAATAATAAATCAGTGTGTTTTTGTACATATTAAAGTAAATACAATAGTGGTAATCACCTTAAAAATCATCATGTAGAATGATAAGACCACAGTTGTTTTCGATACAGTGTTTGTTGTATGAATGCTACCTTCGAAAAAACACTCTGCTTAAATAGTGAAAATAACAACTTTTACTATGTAAATAATGTACTGTAATCTTTGACATTGGTAGGTTACAGAAACTGATACATATTTAAGCAATACGCGATTATGTCATACTTCGGCATTTCGTTTGGTTTCCAAAGTTGTATTATTGCAGGTGCAACTTATATCTTGGTAAGTGTATCTTTTGTCTTGATACGCGGCCGGCACAACATACTCGTATATAATGCTAATATAATATACAGGGAAACAGTGTTATGAATAGGAACTATATATATTTTGATTTAAAAGTATTTTACCATACCATAATTTTCGACAAACGTGAATTATCCACGAAAATAAAGAATATTATGAGAAGTTATTCGGTTCATCTCTCACATGGAAATCGGGTTTTTACCCGACTCCGGAGGAGGGTCATGCGTTCGACGCATATGTTTGTATCCTTCCAATGTTCCTATGTCCACATATAACTTCTCCATGGCTCAACCTTCAACATTAAATTCATCTTGATGACGATGTCGCTGAGTACTTAAAGTTTTTAAAAATCTTAGTGTCGGATTTTATGCGGATTTTTTTTAGTAGTGATAGAGACATAATATTACAAAAAAAGCTTTAGTTTACCTTTAATTTTATAACTGTGTTAAAAATTGTGATAGGAAAAGTCAAAAGTATTTTCGTATTTTGAATGTATTGTTAATAATCAAACCTTGTTGTGGTTGTACTGAATGTAACTGGCTGGTTTTAATATAATTAAATGTTGGCATTCTGAAGATGCAATAAAAAAAAACTAGTTGCCACCGTTTTACAATTGTTTTAAAATGGTGGCAACTAGTTTTTTATTGTATCAATACGAAAAGGACAAATGTGTTTCAAGCGTTTCAAGTCAGGAAATTTTAGTGTAAAGGATGAGGCTCGCTCTGGACGTCCTGTCACTAATAAAATCACCGCCATCTTTAAAAAAGTGGAGCAAGATCAACATATTAGTAGTAACGATATTGCTAAAGAACTGGAACACAAAACAGTTTTACATAATTTACAAAAGTCTGGGTAAGATAAAACTTCATATTTGGGTACCACATAATCTCACTGAGAAAAAAATAATGCTTTGTGTTTCCATTTGCGATTCTTTGTTGAAACGTAACAATTCCGACCCTTTTCTTAAACAGTTAATTACGGGTGATGAAAAATGGGTCACTTAGGATAAGAATGTTCGAAAAAGATCGTGTTCGAAGCATGGACATGCCTCACAGACCTTGGCAAAGCCCGGCCGTGTGCTTGGTAGGATTGGAAAGGAATCGTCCACTATGAGCTTTTGCCGCCGGGTAAAACTATCGATTCTGGGTAACTGATGTGGTTAAAAGAAACCATTGAGAAAAACCGGCCTGAGCTGGTAAACTAGAAGGGCGTGGTGTTCCATCATGACAACGCCCGATCACACTCATCTATAGCCACTCAGCAAAAATTGAGATAGCTTCCCAACTAGCAAAATAATCCTGGAATGCGATTTTATAATGCTACGTGGATTTATAAAGCTCCGATGAAGGTTTTGGTGGTTGCTACTACGCTTCTAACAGCATAAATACATGCTGTTTTTACTCAAGTACGTTGTATCCTATAATTTGTACCTATATCCGTATATAGCATCATATTTTCTGACAAATATAGGATCAAGACTCCTATAAAAGCATGAAATAAGAGTAATTACACTCAAGAGTAATTACTCCGGTAAGTCAGACTTATATTCGCCTATAAGATAACATCTGCGGGCCATTTAAATCTTAATACTCTTGTAGGAGCATGTACCAGGAAAAAAAAATAACAAGAGTTATTGCTCTTCAGTGCATATCGCACTGAAGAGCAATAACTCTTGTTATTTTTTCTTACAGCCTCATATAAGCTAATATTTTGTGGCCAATATAAGTAGATTAAAGTTAAATTACTTAAGTATCTGGTTTGGTTTAACATAAGCTTAGAAGTAACTGTTAAATGAATTTCATATCCACGTTTTAAAAAGAATAAATCACCAAGATTATAACAGCACTCGGTAGAATAAAATGTACTCTATATTTTTTTTTTAGATTTATCGTATGCCGTTTTAAACCTAGACATATTTATATAGGCATTCCACAGTAGTGTTATTGTCTAAGTAATCTCAAATAATCCTGGTTAAAAGTCTTAAGAAGCCACTTTTGCTTGTGACGACCAGTACAGGCGAAAACACGCTTTATATAGTTTTGCAAATTCTATTGTAGGACTTGACATCAGCCATTTTGATTACTAAAGTTTTTGTCTACAAAATGGCGAATTTTTTCGGTTTTGAGATAACCCAATATAGAACCAATATACTTATATTGCTACTATGTCACACTTGGAAATGCTAAAAATACTTATTTTAGCACTATGTCACACTTGGAAATGCTTACTAAGAAAATGTCAGCTGCCTTCATAATATTAATTTAATATTATTTAATACTAAAATGTAAATAAGCAAATTTCAAGAGGCGCTTTAAAATTGTTATAAAAACCATGATAGATTTCACAACAAATTCATGTTCCCCTACGAATAAGCTATAAGACTAACAATTTGACAGCAATAACATTTTGTTTTTCTAAGAAATACAAAATGTTATTGCTGTCAAATTGTTAGTCTAAGAAAAACAAAATGTTATTGCTGTCAAACTGTTAGTCTAAGAAAAACAAAATGTTATTGTATAACATTTTGTTTTTCTGGTGCTGTCAAATTGTTAGTCTTATAGCTTATTCGGAGGGGAACATGAATTTGTTGACATTAATAAATTCTGATTCATATACTCGTATATACAAAATCAAGATGTTAAAAATATTTTTTTACAGAGGACAACAATTTCCGATACACTCACTTCGACTGTTTACAATATATGAGCTTATAGAAGCATTTCTAGGCGCGTATTAATCTATTTTTTTACAATAACTTACTTAAATTGAGATTAACAGGAGTAATTGCATTGACGTAATTCAATTACAGGAGCAATATAGGCGTATATGGCATTTCAGCGGTCTAATATAAATACTTTATAAGTAAAAGTAGACTTATAAAGTGGGCCCTTTTCGGGACTTATATGTGGATATAAGTTTCATATAGTCCTCGATAAATAATGGTTCTAGGATAGTATAAAAACCACTATAAAAAAAAAAAAAAGATTTATTCACATATGAAGCAAAATACTACACTTGTGAAAAGTCGATTCTACATTTACTGGTAATGCCTGTTCGCAAACAATAGGTAAAGCCCGAGAAAAGAACAGGCAATAAAAACTCGTGGCCACTCTTTTCAAATTGCCAATGTTTACAATGTTTCTCTGTTTATAAACTGTATATGCAGGTAAGGTGCTGCCACCATTATATTATACACCATATTAGAGTACTGATGCAAAAAAAGAGGTCAATAATATTACGAGATCGGATACATCAGCCTCAATGGGCACAACATAGTAGGAGCATCCACTTACGATGTAAAAACTTTATGTGCTTAAATATTGGCCAATTTACTGCTACTTAATGAATAAGTATACATGTTTTAAAAAGGAAAGAAAAGAATGGCCGTAATTTATCACGCAGAATCTTTACTTACAAAAGTAAATCGTTTTCTTAACTAGTACCTAAGTAACATCATCAAACTGTGACAACAATATTCACCTAGTAAAATGCAATAAACTATACAACACAATACATTAATAGGGAGCAACGAACTACATCCATTTATCTTTATCAGTTAAATAAATCATCGATTGAATAGTAAGCTCTTTGTATAAGATGTCTCTTGACTACATTCTTAAATTTATTTACGGGTAGACTCGATATGCTGACTGGGATTTTATTGAAAAATTTTACACCTAGTCCCATGAATGAGTTATGAGTTTTATGAAGCCTATGATATTGTCCTACCAATTTCTTATTTCTTGTATTCACAGAGTGAATATCACTATTTTTGTTATATAAATGTAAGTTTTGTTTTACAAACATAACGTTTGCATATATATATTGTGATGCAACTGTCATAATGCTTATCTCTTTAAACTTTTCTCTAAGGGAAACTCGTGCTTCTAGTTGATATATCGCACGCACTGCGCGTTTTTGAAGAATAAAAATAGTTTGTATATCAGCCGCCTTGCCCCAAAGCAATATGCCGTAGGACATGACGCTGTGAAAATAACCAAAATATACTAGTCGAGCTGTTTCTACGTTCGTAAGCTGTCTGACTTTGCTGACAGCATATGCTGCAGAACTGAGTTTCCCTGCGAGACATGATATTTGGGCACCCCACTGTAACTTACTATCTAAAGTAATTCCCAAAAAACCGTTGAATCAACAAAATGAATAACTTCATTGTTTAAATCAAGATTTGGACTGATATTTCTTACATTTGGTAAGTTAAATTTAACACATTTGGTTTTTTTAGAATTTAAAAGCAAGTTATTTGATGTAAACCAGTCAAGAACTAATGCGAGGGACCTGTTTACTTCGTCAGAGTAATCATTTTTACGATTGGTTTTGAATATAAGAGAAGTGTCATCAGCAAATAGAACAATATCGCATAAGTTACTGGTAAAAAATGGCAGATCGTTTATATACACCAAAAATAGAAAAGGACCCAGAATTGATCCTTGTGGCACGCCCATACTCACTGTTGATCCAGACGACCTTATTCCGTTAATTTCTACATACTGCATTCGCTCACTAAGATAAGAAACAACAAGATTAAGCGCTGTACCCGTAATTCCGTAATGCCTAAGTTTCAGCAGAAGTGTAGTATGCACCACACAATCAAATGCTTTTGAGAGGTCGCAGAAAACACCAATGGCGTCCTGCGAGTTTTCCCAGGCACTATATATGTGTTTTAGTAGTTTAGAGCCCGCATCTACTGTCGAACGACCCTTTGTGAATCCATATTGTTCGCTATGCAGTAGATTATTAGATTTAAAATGTGTTTCTAACTGCATTAGTATGGCCTTTTCAAAGATTTTACTGATAGCTAGTAAGATAGAAATAGGTCTAAAATTACTAGGGTCGCTTTTTGAACCGGCTTTAAACAAAGGGATTACTTTACTGTATTTCATTAAATCAGGAAACACGCCGGTATCAACACATCGATTATATATTGCAGCTAAATGTGGTGCTATTTTAATTATAATGCAATTAATTAATTTAACAGAAATACCCCATAAGTCTGCTGTCTTTTTGCAATTAATTGACTTAAATATTTTTATTATGTCATGGGGGTTTATAAAATTGAAACTAAATGGTACAGTACACTTTTTCACACTGCTTCTTACAAGTGATTGGGCTTTAGCCAGACATGAATTTAAGGAGCTGGTTGTATTTATAGATATTTCAGCAAAGAAATTATTAAATGTTTGCGCTAGATCTAAATTGTTTGTTACAATTTTATTACCAACACATCATTCAAAATTATGATCGCGTGGCTTGGCCCGCCCAGCTTCAGCATTGATTATGTTCCAAGGGGCTTTAATTGTATTCTCTGCTTGTTTAATATTTCTACCTAAATGTAAAGACTTGGCAGCAGCACAAGTCTTTTTAAATATTTTGGAATAATTTTTAACATATTGAACAAACTTAGGGTCAAAATTATATTGCTTCATACCATACAATTCATACAACTTAGCTCTACTTATTTGTATGCCAGTTGTTGCCCAATCACAAAAACTAATTTTTCGATTTTTATAAAAAGTCTTAGTTGTGAAAATATTATTAAATTCATATTTGATAATGTTAAACAAAGACGCGTAAAGGTAGTTCGGATCATCCTGACTAAAATCTATATTAGCAATACGGACAGAAACATTTGTATGTTGCCACGTTTTGCTAGTTGGGTTGGCTGGGATGTGTTGATGCATCCTCCGTGTAGCCTTGATCTTGCTTTATCAGATTTCCTTCTGTTTCAGTCACTTTAGAACTTTTTAGGAAGTATAAAGTTAACCCTCAAAAGAACACTGAAAACTACCTGTCAAATTTTTTAGATCAAAAATCTCAAAAAAATTACAGCAAACGGATCACCCACAAAATGGCAAGAAGTCATCGATCAAAACGGCACATACATATTATAAATATATAACAAAAATATACCTATTTTTTTTTCTATATATGAAAATTACGAAAATAATTTTGTCCCGACCTTAAATTACGTCTATGTTTTAAAAAGTTTAGAATGTTAAATCATAGACGGCTCACGGCTCCTATTTTAATAAATGATACATCATAAAGTTCATCGCGGACATAGGAACATTGGAACGATACACACAAACACACATACGCGTCAAACACATAATCCTCCTCCGCAGTCGGGTAAAAAGTGAAGTCATCAACGAGCAATCGAAACGTGGATCTATAAAACTGAAACCTTGCTAAAAGGTTTACTTACGCGATTCAGGCAATGATTTTGTGGTTTACTTACGTGATTCAGGCAAAGAGTTCATTCTTTGGCTATAATAAAAATCACAAGTATCTACCTAAATAATATGTAATACCTAAGTAATTGCGTTTCTTTACGGTTTATAGCATTTCCATAATTTAAGCCATTGTAGGTAAAGGTTGTATCAAAAGTATTGGGTGTCAAATGTATGAAGCCTTAGTTTGTTATTATAAATTTTAAAAAAGGTGTACAACTCGTAGATAAGCAACAATTAGTCGTCATTAGTGTTTAACATTTAAAAATCTCTCTCTTTAAGGCTCTCTGTAAAGCACAACTTTTCATTTACTTACAATGCACTAGTTATGCCGTATTTACTTTACCTTGTAGAAATATCGGATCCCTAAATCTTAAAATAGTCTTTTAACCCCTAAACACTTTTAAACGACCTATCTAATGATACCCCACAAGATGGATACGAGAAAAAAAACATATCCTCACTTTACGTATAGTTGAGATACCCTTATTTTTTTTCTAGATTTTATGAACCCTAAAAAAAGAAAAGTACGACACAATAAATAAAAAAATAATCATCGGCCCGCTTTAATCCGCTTGCACTACCTAGTGCAAGAAGCAACTGTACGGTTAAATAACACAACCATTGAACTGTATCCCGAATGAAATAAAGAATGCAAGCTCGCTCAATATACTCGCACTGAAGAAAAGGCTGTTAGTCCAAATATCCACTGACAAAATAATGTCCACTCTTTTCCATTCAGTGGTGAAGGACATTCGTTTGTAACAAATTACATTTAATAACATTGTTCTCTTATGTAAGTCATTTAAAAATGTTTGTAATGAAAGAATAAAGATATATTAAACCGAAACGTAGTGATGATTAAAATAATTTTACAATTATGCTAAAATGGCAACTACGGGGAAAATATATACAATTTAAGTTCATATTTTAACAGTTCGTTTAATGTACAATAACGCAAAATATATCTAAACACAATTGTATATGTTTAAGTAAGTTTGTAAGGTTTCATCTTAAATCGTGTATTATAAGTAAATCAAAATAAAAAATGTTTACAACCTCACTAGCTTTGGTACCGCGTTTCAATCTATATAGAGTTGAATATAAGAAAATAATTTTTAGCACGTGTTTACGATATTTAACAAACCTCTTTTCTAAACAGATCTCTAGGCTTAGTAGTTTGGCTATACGTTGAAATAATCAAACAGAACTAACAATTCTCAACCTGATTTAAACGTAAAAAACTATGTGTATAAATTCATAAAATAATAATAAATAATATGAAAAAGAGGAGGGAGAGTGTGACAGTACAGGCTAGTAATAATAATAAAAAATAATATAAAACAATCTTTATTTATAACAATATAGCCCTGAAATTACCATTTCGAGAGCTTTTAGACTAGTGGTGGTTTTAGGTTTGAACAAGCCTCTAGTGGTGATGTTTGTGAGGTACGATGTGGACGTGATGTGTACTGTGCTTCACTTCAGCTTGGAAACTGTAAAAATGATAAAGAGATTAGTTATTAATTATACATCGTAATATATAGGATACAAAGACAAGTGCCTAAATCAATGTGCACACTCATACTCACCCAGTATGTTTGTCAGAATGGTAGTGAACTTGTCTTTCAGAACCATCGGGTTCATGCAGCGAGTAGTAACCCTTAACTTTGTCGCCATCACGCTCCTCGTGCTGCGACTTATGGTCGTGTGTGTGCGGGTCCTTCACTTCGTACTTGAAGTCATACTTGGGATGAGTCTGGAACAAAACTGTTTGTTTAGAAATTTGTCTCGTGAAACTTATCGATAAAAGCACAAAGGTATGAGCAACTTACATAGTAATCGACGTGATGATGTTTGCCATGTTTGTCGTGAATGACAACTTCTTCGGCGTGTCCGTCATGTTTGTGGAGGTGCTGTGACGAGTGAGCGTGCTCCGCTGATGCCGCTGCCGCTAGGGCAAGTACGCACAACACCTACAAAATATTACGAACACAATTTAAAACGTCGTAATATTGCCGCTTTTAAAGCTATAAATCAGTGTGAGTTCATACATTTTATAGTAAGTACAATAGTGATAATCACCTTAAAAATCATTATGTACAATGATAAGACCACAGTTGTTTTCGATACAGTGTTTGTTGTATGAATGCTACCAGCGAAAAAACACTTTGCTTAAATAGTGAAAATAACAACTTTTACCATGTAAATAATGTACCTTTATCTTTGACATTGGTAGGTTACAGAAATACACATTTAAGCAATACGCGATTAAGTCATACTTCGGCATTTCGTTTGGTTTCCAAAGTTGTATTATTGCAGGTGCAACTTATAATCTGGTAAGTGTAAGTCTTGATAGGTACGCGGCCGGTGCAACATACTCGTATAGAGTGCCAATAAAAGATACGGGGAAACAGTCTTAGGAATGGGAACTATTTTCAATTTAAAAGTATTTTCCACCCGGGGCGGATACAATCATTATTGTATCCACGGGTGGAGCACTGGTGACCTGTAATACAGGTTATTCTTAACCTACCACAGGCACCAGTCTCTCACAATTTCTGTTACAATTATATTAAAGAATGTGATAGTGTTTAATTTTATCATAAAGACATTGTAAGAGAAAAAAAAATGTTACCTTGTCTAAATTTTCGACAAACATGAGTTTGGTATCCACGAAAATAAAGAATATTAACATCTAATATTATTAAAAGTTATTCGGTACATCTCTTACATGGAATTAGTATTTTTACCCGACTGCGGAGGAGGGTTATGTGTTTGACGCGTATGTATTCGTTACGTATCCTTCCAATGCTCATATGTCCGCTTGTAACTTCTCAATGGCTCAACCGATTTAAAATATATATCATTAAATTCATCTTGATGATACGAGTGTAACTAGGTACAAAAAAAATTTAAAAAAAAACGGACGGATTTCACGCGGTTTAATGCGCGAGCTGAATTTTTTTAAGTGAAACTTTTTTAGCGGCGTTGTGCACTTTTTGGGATAAAAACTCGTTTAACTAATGTTAAACTCGCGGCAGGACATGTAACCTGATCGAAAATTCGTAACACGGGGTGAGAGTAGGACGCCAGCGCGGCGTAGGAGAGGGAGTAATATCCCCCTATCTTTCTACTGCACGGCGAAAATGTATGCCTGCTCCTGCTGTTCGTTTAGGCGGCGCAGGGCACTTGCGCGAGTGTGTTTGTATTACAGCGTAATAGAGTACTATTACAGTACGATCAACGTAACTTGACCGGATTAAAGTTAGGTTTTTATCACTTTCGCGCATGTCCATAAAGATGCGACCCTAAAATTACTCACGAAAACGATTAATTATGTTTAATCGATTAAAAATACTAACAACATTTTAATTCGACGATCGATCGATAAATACGACTGCCTCTGTGGCGCGGTGGGAATGTGTCCGACTGCTACGTAAGAGGTTGTGTGATCCACAAATTATTGTTCCGAGTCTGGGTGTACTTTGTGTCCGTGACTTGTATGTTTGTAAAGTCCGCCGCGACACAGGGCTTGTACCCTAGTGCGGGAGTCGTCTTTTAAAAAAAAAAAAAACATTTTAATTCAACAATATAAAAACGAGTTCATAAAAGTTTAAAATTATAACAGTTACAGTAAATACTAAAGAAACTTTAAAAAACAATTTCTTTATGAAAATAATCACAAAAAACATGAGTTAGTAATACTAATTATGACAAAGTAAATGCGTAATCGCATCAAATATAAATTGTCATGTTTGTGTACTATAGCGAAATAGATGAAAATGGTATTTAACCTCGTAAATGTTAGTATTTTTATACTGATAAATAAAGCAATTCGTGCGAAATTGTTCTCTAACCATTCCTAAATATTCAAAAATACACAACGTTAATGTTCAAATTTTCACTTGTGCCCGGCGTGCAAACCGTTTTTTTAGACCCTTGAATGGGGTATAAAATCAAAGGGCTTGGAAAGGCTAGTTAGAAAGTATATATCACCATTATGTTTAAAAAGGTTTAGAGTGATAAATCATAGAAAAAACAACAATAATAATTATTATTATTGTTGTTTTTTCTATGATTTACTACATTCATCAACATCAACATTTTGAAGTTGGTGCCTAAAACATAAAACTACACTTCCTGGCACCAACTTCTAAATGTTTAATTATTTTTTTGTTGTTGTACCTATATTATTTTTTGCTTTTTAGTTATCTTATATTTATTTTGGAATTCAGTTTTTATTTTTAACAAATTTAGGTACCCAGTGACTTGACACTCGCATCATTGAGATGTATCTATTGCGTATCATTTATTAAAATCGGTTGAGCCGTAGAGGAACAACTCCTCAACGGCTCAACCGATTTAAATAAATGATACATCATTAAATTCATCGCGGACATAGGTACATTGGAAGACTACATACAAACATACATACACGTCATATACATAACCCTCCTTGATCCCGCCGCAGTCGGGTAAAAAGTAAACTCATTTGGTCATCAACGAGCAACCTAAACTTTGAACCATAAAACTAAAACCTTGCTAAAAGGTATACTTGCGCGATTCAGGCGAAGAATTTATGTGGTTTACTGGCGTGATTCAGGCAAAGAGTTCAATCTTTGGCAATAATGAAAATCATAAGTATAAACATAATGCAGATATGTTTTTTTACGTTTTATAGCGTTGTCATAACGCCATTGTGGGTAAAGATAGATAAAGCGACTTAAATTTAAAAAATTGTATCAAATGTATTGGAGCTTTTGTTTATTAATATAAATTTATAAAAAAGTGTACTACTCGTAGGTAAACAACAATTAGTCGTCATTAGTGTTTAACATTTAAAATTTCGGTAGGCTCTAATGCACTAGTTAAGTCGCATTTACTTTACCTCGTAGAAATATGGGAAAATGCGGCTGAAACCAACCTCAAAAAGATACAAACCTTACACCAACAAGGCAATAATTATTCTGTGCCACTACGATTATTTGACTCCATCCAAATAAACCAAATCAATTTAATAAATCAGCTTTATACATTCAATCCTTGCATTGTTATCTATAAAAGAATTCACGAAATGACTCGCTCACATATCACATTTACAAAAAACCGGACAAGTGCATGTCGAGCTACGTACAATGTGGGTTTCTGTCCGTAGTCCCCTAGTCCCACCCCCCATCCGAATAATGAGGCTTAATAAGTGTGTTTTCTGTTTTTTTTAACGCATGAAGCATGCATACGGGCACTAACAGTCTCTGAGCAAAGCTGCGAACGGATGGACGGACCGACGGACATGGCGAAACTATAAAAGGTTCCGTTTTGCCTTTTTGACTACGGAACCCTAAAAAAATCTGCTTGTACTACCTAGTGCAAAAACCAACTACGATCATATGATCGTAGTTGGTTTTTGCACTAGGTAGTTGTAGGTAGGCGAGCTTGCATTCTTTATATACAGATACAGATAGATAGTTGTGTAATATTACACAACTATCTATCTGTATCTGTATATAAAGAATGCAAGCTCACTCAATATACATAAGAAAAAAGCTGTCCAAATAACGAACGACGCATCTTTCTTCTTATAGGCAATGAATTTACAAGCGGCGGTAGCCTAATGGCTAAGGCATCGGTCTCGCAATCGTGAGGTTGCGGGTTCGAATCCTACCCATTATACTACCGACGTGAACCCACTCCTAACACAAGCCATTGAGCTTAGCTGGAGGGGTTAACAGGATTGCTAGTAATGTGGGACGTAAATCCCACATTGCTAGTTATCTTTTTCAAAAAAAAAAAAAAAAAAATTAAATGAATCGTCATCCACTTATGCAGAGCACAAAACCGCTCAGTGTAAAACTTGGACTACCGCACAATTAACTGCACGCAGCAAGTAAGCATTCTTAACCAGCGTTTTGTAGTTAATTACCTGAATGTAGGTAAAAAGTTTACTATAAATTTACTAAAATTATAGTACACTTTTCACTTATTTCGAGTGGTAAAGGACATCTTTTGTAACAACTTTTAAGAACATTGTTCTCTTATGTAAGTGACATGTAATTTTTATTCAATGAAAGAATAAATATATATTAAACCGAAACGTAGTGATGATTAAAATAAATTTAACTAAAGGGAAAATATATACAATTTAAGTTCATATTTTAACAGTTCGTTTAATGTACGCAAAATATGTTCAAACACAACTTTATAGGTTTGAAGTAAGTTTATAAAGTTTCATTTCAAACCGTTTATTATAAGTAAATAATAATAATAAGTAAAACACAATAAAAAGATATTTTCAACCTCACTTCCTTTGGTACCCCCTTTCACTCTATAAGGAGTTGAATTTAAAAAATCATTTTTAGTACGTGTTTACGATACACGCAACAAACCACTTTACCAAACAGATCTCTAAGCTTAGTCGTTTTGGCTATACGTTGAAATAATCAAACTAACGATTCTCAACCTAATTTAAACTATTAAATTATGTTGAAAATCATTATTCTTATGCTAAGCTTATTTGATTAGAATATTTCAAAAAACTATGTATATTAATTATAAAATAATAATAAATAATATAAAAAAGTGGAGGGAGAGTGTGATAGTACTGGCTAGTAATAATAATAAAAAATTATATAAAACAATCTTTATATATAACAATATAGCCCTGAAATTACCATTTCGAGAACTTTTAGACTAGTGGTGGTTTTAGGTTTGAACAAGCATCTAGTGTTTGTGAGGTACGATGTGGACGTGATGTGTACTGTGCTTCACTTCAGCTTGGAAACTGTAAAAATAATAAAGAGATTTGGTATTAATTTTACATCATAATATATACCACACATAGACAAGTGCCTAAATCAATGTGCACTTATACTCACCCAGTATGTTTGTCAGAGTGGTAATGCACGTGTCTTTCAGAACCGTCGGGTTCATGCAGCGAGTAGTAACCCTTGACTTTGTCGCCATCACGCTCCTCGTGCTGCGACTTGTGGTCGTGTGTGTGCGGGTCTTTCACTTCGTACTTGAAGTCATATTTGGGATGAGTCTGGAATGAAACTGTTTGTTTAGATTTTTTCTCGTGACTCTATGTACTAACCTATCGATAAAAGCACAAAGGTAGAAGCAACTTACATAGTAATCGACGTGATGATGTTTGCCATGTTTGTCGTGAATGACAACTTCTTCGGCGTGTCCGTCATGTTTGTGGAGATGCTGTGACGAGTGAGCGTGCTCCGCTGATGCCGCTGCCGCTAGAGCTAGTAAGCACAGTACCTATAAAATATTACCAAAACAATTTAAAACGTCGTAATATTGCCGCTGTCAAAGCTATAAATCAGTGTGATTTCATACATTTTATAATAAGTACAATAGTGATAATCACCTTAAAAATCATTATGTACGAGTATAATGATAAGACCACAGTTGTTTTCGATACAGTGTTTGTTGTATGAATGCTACCAGCAAAAAAACACTCTGCTTAAATAGTGAAAATAACAACTTTTACCATGTAAATATTGTACTGTAATCTTTGACATTGGTAGGTTACAGAAACTGATACATATTTAAGCAATACGCGATTAAGTCATACTCGTACTTCGGCATTTCGTTTGGCTTCTAAAGTTGTATTATTGCAGGTACAACTTAAAATCTGGTAAGTGTAAGTCTTGATACGCGGCTGGTGCAACATACTCGTATAGAGTGACAAAACAACAATAATAATAATTATTATTGTTGTTTTTTCTATGATTTGTCACATTCATTAACATCAAGATTTTAAAACAAAAAACTACATTTCCTGGCACCTACTTCAAAATCTTTATTTTTTTTGTTGTTGTGCCTATATTATTTTTTGCTTCTTAGTAATCTTATATTTATTTGGTACCTAAAATTGTTAAAAATAAAAACCGACTTGGTTTTTATTTTTAACAATTTTAGGTACCCAGTGACACTTGACACTCGCATCATCGAGATGTTTCGGCTCAACCGATTTAAATAAATGTTACGTCATTAAATTCATCGCGGACATAGGGACATTGGATGGATACACACAAACATACATACGCGTCAAACACATAACCCTTCTTCGCAGTCAAGTAAAAAGTAAACTCATTTGGTCATCAATGAGCAACCTAAACTATGAAGCATAAAACTGAAATCTTGCTAATACTTAAGCGATTCAGGCAAAGATTTTATGTGGTTTACTAACGTGATACAGGCAAAGAGTTTTATTTTTTGGCTATAATAAAAATCACAAGTATGGTATAGTATGTTTTTTTTTACGTTTTATAGCGTTGTCATAATTTAAGCCATTGTGGGTAAGGGTAGATAAAGGAACTTAATTTTTAAAATTCTCGTCTCTCGAGGTCTCAAATGCATATTTTAGCAGTTCAACACAACTTTTTCCACCTTATTACAAAGAGCAGTCCAAATAGAGGTTTAAACCATGACTTTCAAGTCCTGGATATAGGTCAGTACTTCTGGTCTTATTACAAAGCATAAATAATTTGTGCATCAGATGATACCAAAGGATCTACTAATCAGCTAAAGATTATAAACAATTTAGTTAAAAATAACGTTTCGTTATTTATCAATATAATTTGAAAGTATACTTTTCATTGAGAATATAATATTTTGACGTTCTATGTAGCTAAATTATTCGTCAGTACGATGTCATTTTCAAAATATAAGCCTGCAATAAAAGCCCTCGGCCTGCAATTTACGACTATTCAAATAGATTCTTGTCAGGATCGGAACGTTTCTAGGTAGTTGTCAGTTGGCTTCCAAAAGAACTAAAAATGTAAACAAATGATGATAACCTAAATTTAATTGACTCCAACAATAAGAGGGATGTTTTAAGTTTATCTGTGTTATTAAGCCCAAATACATAGATAAACTTGGATGCGAGTTTTCATAGTACAAAGCTACTTTTATTGAAACAGTTCTTAGCATGGTTGGATTAAAGGCGGATGTTCGTATATCGTACTATCAACATATACAACAACACTTCCTCTGTCGAAAACCATAAAAGATCGGGGCGGCCGCGTGCTGTTAGAACTACAGAGGCTGTTAAAGCCAGAATTCGTCGAAATCCCATTAGGAAGCAAAAAATCTTATCGCGAGAAATAAAGATACCCTAAAACAAAAAAGAAGAAATAAAGATAGCTAAAACTCTGTCGCGTATTATAAAACAAGACCTGAAGCTCGGTGCTCGATCGTCGATATACAGGATAAGCCCTCTTTACAAAAGCAGGTGAAGGGCACAGAAATATCCACTTTACCGATGAAAAAAAATTCAGGATTTAAGAGCAAAATAATGAAGGGTACGCTTACAGTTCTAAAGAAGCTGCTCAAGTGGTCGGAAAGGTACAGCGTGGTCATCATACTGCGTCAATGATAGTTTCGTGAGGCGTGTCTAATCAAGGCGTCACAAAGCTACATTTTTGTACAAAAGAAGTGAAAACCTTAGCCAAAGTATATCAAGAGACAGTTTTGGATCGTGTTGTAAAACCTCTCAGTAGTACACTTTCTAAAAATCTACCATGGACTTTCGAGCAGGACTCTGCACCTGGTCACAAGGCACGATAGTTCATGCCTTATGACCAGGCCTAGCTTGAAACCAACGTTCCGGACTTTATAAGAACTGAAGGCTGGGCCTCATCTAGTCCAGACCTCAACCCTTTAGACTACAAATTATGGTTAGTTTTAAAGGACATAGTTTGCTCTAAACGACACGGCAACATTGAGTCTCTTAAAAAATCTCTGGAGCAAGCAGTGGCGAAATTTCCTATGGAAAAAGTGCGTAAATCCATAGATTCGTGGCCAGACAGATTAAAAGGCCTGTATGATTTTGAATATAATATTATTTTGATGTTTTGTTGAGACTTTAATAAATATGTACATAATAAGTTTTAGTAATACATTAATTCATTAAAAAATATTGTATTTTCATTTGTAACTGGAAGGTTTTTATTATTTAATAACAGAAAGCTTGCCATGAAACGAAATTCTTAGGTAACTACATAAAATCATTATTTATTAGATACCATTTATTCACCCTAAGAACAAAGTTCATTTTCTTGAGAATCTTAAATATAATCATCTTAACTGTTATGAAGTATATAATATATATGTAATATATTGGTTATTGAAATTGTAATATGTAATAACTTACATATTACAATTTCAATAACCTGTAACCGATCTGTACTCTCTGTTTAAACTATATTTAAAAAGGAATATTGAGTTGATATCTTTTTTTTTTTTTATGTTTTATGTTATGTTCTGTTAATATTATAATACACACATGCAATGATGCTGAAACTGGAAAATGTTTGTGTCCATCAATCAGTAGGGTTTCAGAGACGAAGTACTTAGGCGTCGTAGTTGACGAGAGACTATCTTGGTATCCACACTTGGAGCAAGTTACTAATAGGATTCGTAAATTAAGCTGGATCTTTAAGACGCTTAGACACGTGGTTCCAAGAAACTTAACAATAAAGAAAAATGAACATCGTGGCCGAAACATTTTAAATCAAATCTATGTGGCCCTTGTACAATCGGTTCTAACCTATTGTATTCCTGTGTGGGGAGGTGCAGCGAAAACAAAATTTATTCAGCTGGAACGAGCTCAGCGTGCGCTTATAAAAATAATGTATTTTAAAAAAAGTCGATACTCTACATCTAGTCTTTATCAAATTAGTGACTTACTAACTGTTCGGAAGCTATACCTCACTCAAATTATATTAAAAAAACATAAAAGCATACTGTATGGCGCCAACATTAAAGCTAAAAGACGAAAATATAATATAGCACAGGTACCAAAAACGAAAACCAACTTCGCTAGTATACAGTTCAATAAACGATCAGCCCAAGTTTACAATAAAATTAACAAAGAAATATTTATGTTCCCAAAGCAATATAGAGACTGTAAAAAAAGTATAATAGAATGGATCAAACCATTGTCATACGAGGATACAGAAATACTGTTACAAAACATGAATTAACACACACACACACACACACACACACACACACACACACACACACACACACACACACACACACACACACACACACACACACACACACACACACACACATCACATCACACACACACACAAAATTATAGAAAATAAGTTTATTTAATTTAATTGTATTACTTTATTGCCCACCTAGTACATTTTTGGGTTTTAATATAAGCAAGTTATGGAAGAGCGGAGTCTCCTAACACAGGCATTTTCTGCTTAATAGGAGGCTCCAATCACAAATTTATGTAAACTATTTATTAGACGCAATAAAAACATTAAAAAAAAAACAAAACAAAAAAAAAATTGAATATTTAACCTTGCTTTTTTGCCGCACTACTCCAGACCACTATCAGATATTCGAAATGTAATTTTCCAACTTCAAATAAATAATGTGATATATTATAAGTGAAATGCATCAGTTTGTTTCACATAGAGCACCAGTTAATGATACTTTTGTCGAACAAACATATTTTGTGTGGGCCTTCCACGTTAACTTTCCACACATGTTACCCAAACATTGAACATACCACTTCATTTTAGGACATCTCTGAGTTCTGTATGTTAAATCTTCTCTCGACAATTCCAAACTGTGATAAATGTTTTGAAAACCAATATTATGCACGTAATAATAAATCTTTGTCACACATTGCATTTCACTCGATTTTTGTGTTTATTTTGTTGCCACACCATATTTAGTTAGTTATTTAAGTAAATTCACCACACATGCACTATTCGTCATCAATAATTAAAATTAAAATACACAAAATTCAAATTGTTAAGTTATTTACATTTCAAGGTTATTACCATAGTTAAACTAGGGTGATCGAAAGACTAATCTCAGGATAAAAGATGATCATCGATTAAGCGATAAACCTCGTTTTGTAATAAAGATTTTCGTAGATCCATTTTAACCAGGTTTAACCAGAGGTTTTTAGGTTTAAACCAGGATTTTTGTCCATCTAGGTTAAGTCAAACTTTTGTAATAAGGCGGTATAGATTGAAAGTAAGTTTCATTTCAAATCGTTTATTATAAGTAAAACACAATAAAAGTGTTTATAACCTCACTAGCTTTGGTACGCCCTTTCACTCTACATGGAGTTGAATTTAAGAAAATCATTTTTAGGACATGTTTACGATATTTAACAAAACTCTTTTCCAAACAGATCTTAGTAGTTTTGGCTATGCAAATAATATAATATATATATAATAATCAAACAGAACTAACGATTCTCAACTTAAGTTAAACTATTAAATTATGTTGAGAATCGTGATTTATAAGCTTAACTTATTTAATTAGGATATTTCAAATAACTATATATATAAACTATTAAAATGATTATAAATAATAAAAAAGTGCAGGGAGAGTGACCTCGCCGTACTGTGGACCAGTACAGGGTAGTAAAAATAGTAAAAAAATATTATATGAACCAATCTTTATTTACAACGACATAGCCCTGAGATTACTATTTCCCGAGCTTTTAGACTAGTAGTGGTTTTAGGTTTGAACAAGCATCTAGTGTTTGTGAGGTACGATGTGGACGTGATGTGTACTGTGCTTCACTTCAGCTTGGAAACTGTAAAAATAATAAAGAGATTTGGTATTAATTATACATTTTGTTATATACCATACAAAGACAAGTGCCTAAATAAATATGCATAGTTAGACTCACCCAGTATGTTTGTCAGAGTGGTAGTGCACCTGTCTTTCAGAACCGTCGGGTTCATGCAGCGAGTAGTAACCCTTGACTTTGTCGCCATCACGCTCCTCGTGCTGTGACTTGTGGTCGTGTGTGTGCGGGTCTTTCACTTCGTATTTGAAGTCATATTTGGGATGAGTCTGGAACGAAACTGTTTGTTTAGAAATTTGTCTCGTGACTCTATGTACTAACTCATCGATAAAAGCACAAAGGTACGAGCAACTTACATAGTAATCGACGTGATGGTGTTTGCCATGTTTGTCGTGAATGACAACTTCTTCGGCGTGTCCGTCATGTTTGTGGAGGTGCTGTGACGAGTGAGCGTGCTCCGCTGATGCCGCTGCCGCTAGGGCTAGTACGCACAACACCTACAAAATATTACCAATATAATTTAAAACGTCGCTCGTAATACTACTGATTTCAAAGATAATAATAAAACACTGTGTACATATTATAGTAAATACAATAGTGGCAATTACCTTAAAAATCATTATGTATAATGATAAGACCACAGTTGTTTTCGATACAGTGTTTGTTGTATGAATGCTACCAGCGAAAAAACATTTTGCTTAAATAGTGAAAATAACAACTTTTACCATGTAAATATTGTACCTATATCTAAAGATATTATCTTTGACATTGGTAGGTTTACAGAAACTGATACATATTTAAGCAATACGTGATTAAGTCATATTTCGGCATTTCAGTTGGTTTCCAAAGCTGTATTAATGCAGGTGCAACGTATAAACTGGTAAGTGTATCGTCTTCATATGCGGCCTGCACAACATACCTACTCGTATATAATGCTAATAAAAGATACAGATATCTATATTTTATTATAAAAGTATTTTACCACAACCTCATTATCGACAAACGGGAATTATTCACGAAAATAAAGAATATTGACACCTATTATTATGAGAATTTATTCGGTTCATCTCTTACATGGAGTTCTTGTTTTTACCCGACCGCGAGGAGGGTCATACGTTTGACGCGTATGTATGTATCCTTCCAATGTTCCGCTCATAATTTCTCAACAGCTCAACTGTTTTAAGTAAATGATACGTCATTAGATTCATCTTGATGACACGAGTGTCACTGGGTAATCATTAAAAAAATCTATTATTCTATATTATTTTATCCTTTTCAGTTGCCATATACTTTATTTTTTGTTAAAAATGTTTTATTTTTTTGTTTTTAATTTATCTAAGTTACGATGTCCACTGCGGTTTTTGTTTACAAAACATTGTCGATGCAGGGCCGTTCATTATTGAGGAGTTCACATGATACCTCACCATCAGCTCTGTTACATGGTATAATAGTAGTATGACGAGCATAAAGTTCTAAGCAATCGTAATTGAAACGCAAACTGTGAAATATTAAATAATTAAAGTTCCGCCGGTCATTGGTACGTTTTGAGAACTTAAAACTATGAAATATATCTAAATCACTATAGGTGTGCCTTATATTTTAAGAGGTCCCTCGATTTATTCATGATCTCATCACCAGATCCTGATATATATTTGAAATACAAAAGGAATATTTCAAATCGGTCTAGCCGTCTTCGTATAATCGTGTAACAAATAAACAAAAAAAAAAACATTTAGACGAATTGAGAACCTCCTCCTTTTTGAAGTTGGTTGAAAAGCTAATATTTCTATAAGACTTCTGTTAGTGTTTTTGTTCTTAATCTACATGAATAAGCATAGATAATAGTGCTGTGGCAAGATCAAAATATAATGAATTAGGGTGGCAAAATATACAAAAACAGACTTTAAACGTACAAAAACTATTTTGTTAAGTATATATAAGTCAAAGTTCCATAAACGACTTGAAAAATGTGTACTATTGAGATTAGAAAGCTTAAATAAGTAAAAAGTCTTAAATATATATCCAATGCTAATTGATACCTAAATGTACAGGGTGAGTTTGAAATATAAAAGAGATTCAGTACCTATAATACAATCGTTTTACATTAAAATTACCATTTAAAATTTGAAAAAAAAAATAAACAGATTTCATTGTCTATTGATAAAAATGTAAATAAAGTCATTATGGAGGACAAATTTAACAAAAAAACGGAATTATCAACGTTTTATTACTTTTGTCAAGCGTATAAACAAATAAAAAAAAACAAACAGATTTCATGGTCTATTGATAAAAATGTAAACAAAGTCATTATGGATGAAAATTTAACAAATAAACTTAAATTTTCCACGTTTATTACTTTGTCAGGCGTATATTACTTATACAGATCAATTTATAATCAAATTATCTACTTAACCAGTGCGCATGCGATATAAATATTCTAAATTCTGTATGTACGCACCTAGCGAAAAAAACACCTATTACTTGACTACACGCGGGTGTTTAGTAGAGAATGCAATTTTTGTAGGTTTATATTTTCTCCATAATATATCTTGAGCTAATCTAAGTAGCAGGTACGATAGAAAATATACAATTAATATTTTAACTTTCAATTAATATATTGAACATTCATCATTCAAGCGGCACTAAGTTTTTTTTTATCCGTTAAGCATAAAAAATGTATTAATAACCGTAGCTCGTGGGTTCTTTACATAAAAATAAATAACTTTATGGAAAATATTTAATATAATATTTTACTTTTAATCACCTACCACTTGGTTTTGAAGTTATTACCGTAACCACCTAACCTAAACCTGAATCAAAAAATACAATTTATCCCTTTACCACCTACTTTTGTATGAATGAGTGACGAACTAAATAATTTCTCAAAAAATATCAATTTTCTATATTTTCGTAGACACCAAATTCACCATTGTCCAAAAATCTTAATAGGTATAGTAGAGATAGTTTCTCCAAAAAATGAGCTTATAAAATAGTTCCTATTCCCAAAACTGTTTGTAGGTATGTACTTTTTATAAGCACTATGTATATTGCGTAGGCCTCGTTTTAAGATGATACATTTGCAAGATTTGAAGTTGCAATAAAACAACTATCGATACCATACGAAATGCCGAAGTATGACTTAATCGCGTATTGCTCAAATATGTGGCAGTACTTGTAACCTATCAATGTCAATAATACACATTATTTATTTGGTAAAAGTTGTTATTTTCACTATATAAATTGAGTGTATTTTTGGATCTAGTACCATTCATAAAATAAACACTGTATCGAAAACAACTGCGGTCCTACATTTCCACATCATGATTTTCAAGGTGATTACCACTATTATACTTACTATTTATATGTAAAACACACTGATTTATTAATAGTTTTAACATCGGTAATGCTACGACGTTTTAAATTTAATTGGTAATATTTTGTAGGTGTTGTGCGTACTAGCCCTAGCGGCAGCGGCATCAGCGGAGCACGCTCACTCGTCACAGCACCTTCACAAACATGACGGACACGCCGAAGAAGTTGTCATTCACGACAAACATGGCAAACATCATCATGTCGATTACTATGTAAGTTGTCATGTCATGTATTTTATGTAAGTCAACATTTGTGCTAAATAGGCTGATGAATAATGTAATAAAATGTTAAATTTCTTTCCAGACTCATCCCAAATATGACTTCAAGTACGAAGTGAAGGACCCGCACACACACGACCACAAGTCGCAGCACGAGGAGCGTGACGGCGACAAAGTCAAGGGTTACTACTCGCTGCATGAACCCGACGGTTCTGAAAGACACGTGCACTACCACTCTGACAAACATACCGGGTGAGTATGAGTGCGCAATTTAATTTAGGCCCTTGACTTCATATGATATATTATTATAATTAACTAGCTGTCCGCCCCGGTTTCGCACAAGTGTCATTATGACTTACGATTTAAAAAAATATATAACTTTTATCAAAAAATAGGTGCAGGTGGCTCAAAGTTACGCACATGCATACATTTAGGTAATTCGTTTTTATTTGTACCTATTGATAACAAATCGCTTTATTATTTTTTCAGTTTCCAAGCTGAAGTGAAGCACAGTACACACCACGTCCACATCGTACCTCACAAACATCACCACTAGATGATTGTTTAAACCTAAAACCACCGCTAGTCTAAAAGCTCTGAAAATTGTTCATTGTTGTTGAATGTTGTTGTGTTATTTCAGAGTTCAATATTGTTGTTAATAAAGATATTTTAATGTTTATTTTTATTTAATTAATTTAGGTATAATAATTATCACAACTTTAAATATTCTGGCTAAATTTGAATACGCATTTGATAGTTTCAATTTTGCTTAGAAGCGAATGTTCTGATTGATTAAATCAATGCACAGGCAGAGCTACCAAGTCTTCCAGGGTCCTCATACACTATCTTTTTTTTCGTTTTCGCGTCAAGCCCGCGCTTTTAACTGCCAAAATCTTGTCATAATGGTATATAGAGTTGCTCTTAGAAATGCATCGCGCAAGCGCGCGGACAATTTTGAGCGCACCGCGCATGCACCAATTCGCGCGGGCTTGCCGCGAAAACGAAAAAAAACTTAGTGAATACGGACCCAGCTGTTTGAAATATACCTAGGTTGGTTATTAAACTAAACATGTTATTCCAAAAAACGACGATTAACGAGGGTTGACATAGAAGACGTGTATTTTTTCGGTGTATTAGGGTATGTATGACAAGTAGGTACAGTAGGATGAAATCCTTCGGGTACGAGCCTGACCTGCACTTAGCCAGTTTGTTATTTGTAATGCTATGGAGGGACATATTACTACTATACACTCTTTTATTTGGAAAAAAAAGGAGTTATGTCATGCATACCCGGTCGGAACGTAGTTTCTGTTGCTATATCTTATTTTGTGTTTGTATTAACTAATGATTAAATAAAACTCAGGAAGAACATAATACTGCCTCTGTGGCGCGGTGGCAGTGTGTCCGACTGCTACGCAAGAGGTCGTGGGTTCGATTCTCACACAGGATACCACTTTGTGTGATCCACAAATTGGTGTTTCGGATCTGGGTGTACTTTGTGTCCGTGACTTGTATGTTTGTAAAGTTCCCCGTGACACACTTGTACCCTACTGCAGGAAGTCTTTGTTAGAAAAAAAAAATGGTATTTTTCTATTTCAAATTACGAGTAAGATCATAGGTAAAATAAATTCATCACCAATGTTGCTAAGCATCTTTACCACTACTGATTACCATACAATAACCAAAATAGCCGATATTTCCTAAAAATCGATTCAAAATTATGTACATTTGTAATCGTTTTTAGGGTTCCGTAGCCAAAGTGGCAAAAATCGGAACCCTTATACCAAAACTGTCCGTATACCACAGGCATTTCACTCAAAGACTACTCAATGAATATTTATGAAATTTATTTGGTGAAAAGGTGTCTTATAGTAGCTGCTACTTAGTTTCAGATAAATAACAAAAATAAATATTTTTAGGGGGGCACTCCATACATGTAACAGAAGCTAATTATTTTTTTCGGGAACCCTTTTTTTTTTGTGGCACATCATTCGACGGGTCTTTAAAAAATAAAGTTCAAAATTTTATTCACTTAGGATGCAAAAGAACTCTTGTGATACGTCGGGATTCTACATATACATGTAATGCCAAGTTTGCAAACAATAGGTAAAGCCGGAGAAATGAACCTGGCAATAAAAACAATCGACCACTTTTTTCAAACACACCCTGCCCCCAAATACTTGCTTGCTTTACAGCATAGGCGTGACTTTGATGCACTTTGCGTACTCTACCGTCTGTTCAACGGGGCGCGCTCTGAGGAACTGTTTGACATGGTGCCACCGTCACCTTTCTACCACCGCACCACTCGACATCGTAGTAGGGTCCATCCATTCCACCTGGAAACAATACGGTCCTGTACGGATCGATTCCGGCGTTCTTTTCTTCCACGTACGTTTAGACTCTGGAATGAACTACCTGCTTCGGTGTTTCTCGAGCGCTACGACATGTCTTTCTTCAAACGAGGTTTAAAGAGAGTTTTCACTTGACGGTAGGCAGCGGCTTGGGCTTTTGGCTTGTGTCCCTGACATTCCTGTAGTCCATGAGCGGCGGTTACCGCTTACCATCAGGTGGACCGCTGGCTCGTCTGCCAACCATAGGCAATTAAAAAAAATACATATATATATATATATATATATATTTATATATATATATATATATATATATATATATATATATGTCGAATATTATTTTGATTACTAGTTAATAGTAGAATATTTTTTAAAGTTTGTTTTTTTTATGTCGTTGGTAACACTACTTTGATAATGTTAGATGTCATGTGTCATGTCTACGAAATGTCACTGTCTGGGAGAAGATATAAGTTGTCAAGATGTGAAGTTTGCTAAAAATCATTAAAATACAAATAAAGGATTAAAAGTGTGTCAATTCGTGAAATATCCCTACAACTTTTGGGGGCTCGTCCGGGATATTGTTCGTTTTGGCGCAGGTTGAAGATTGAAGAGATATTGCCGCAAGTCATTCGACCGAAGCACACGGGTACGTCGCCATTTTTCAACACTGTACTGCACTGTTTTACCGACGCTGCTGTTCCGCGTGAAGTTGGTACGAGTCAATGCACTGTTTTACCGACACTGTCGTAGAAAATGTTGCCAGCTGAAGAAAAAAAGTGCTAAAATGGTAGCTTTTCATTTTACTCCAAGATTAATTTTTGAAGACTAAGAATAAATGAGTCAGAATAAGCCCTCATTTTGCACTAAGACTAAAAGACGAAATTCGGGTAAATTTAAGATTAATACCGATTTATCAACTACGATGCCGCCGAAAAAAGATGAAAAGGATTTTGAAGACGAAGAACAAGAATGCGATGTGCAGATATCATTTAAAGACCTAGAGAAGTCGATGACTATTTTTACCGGAGATGACACCTACCCAATAGACACGTTTATTGATGAATTTGAGGACATTGCTCAGATTATGAAGTGGACAAAAATCGAGAAGCTGATTTATGCAAAGAGATTACTGGATGGAACTGCCAAGCTATTTTTACGATCTTTTGGGAAAGTAAAGGACTACGCGGCCCTTAAGAAGGCGCTCAAAGAAGAGTTTGGCCCTAAGATAAATAGTGCTAGCATACATAAGAAGCTCGCTTCTCGCAAGATGAAGAACGATGAATCATACCAGCAATATTTTCTATCAATGAGAGAGTTGGCACTACATGGCAAAATTGAAGACGCTGCGCTAATGGAATACGTTATTGATGGTATTCGAGACTTGGAGACTAACAAGACTATTTTATATGAGGCTGCAGACATGAAATAATTCCGTAAGAAGTTAGAAATCTATAGTGATTTCAGAAAGAAGATATCCAATAAACCTGCACAGACCGGTCATTCATCAGGGCATCACTCAGTTCGCAAGACAACGACGATGCACGTGAAACGATGCTACAACTGTGGTGAGACGGATCATCAATCATCTACCTGTTCAAAAGGCATCAAATGTTTTAAATGTTACGAGTACGGCCACAAATCAACAGAATGTTCAAACAAAGACAAATCCAAGAAGACACTAAATATTCAAAATAAAAATGTAAAAGAAGAACTTACCTATAAGAAAATTAAGATCAATGTAGAAGAGTTTTTAACAATGATTGATACTGGAAGCGATATTAATCTTATAACGAAATCAGAGTTCGAGAAAATCAAAGAAGGAATTGAAGACTATAAATTGGAATCGACGTGTATAACAGGAATAGCTGACAATAAAGTTTATACTGAAGGGATGTTTACAATCAAAGTACTATTTGATGAATACTACACAGATGTCAAATTTCATGTCGTAAAAGATACTGAGATACCGGTAACTATGCTGATTGGAAACCCTATACTGAAAGACTTCGAAGTGTCATTTACACCAGATGGTATCTTTATGAAGAAGATTATTCACCTTACACTCCTAATGGAGGAAAAAGACGAACAACAATATGATATAGAAGATACTACCCATGCTGAAAAGATAAAAAAGATGTGTGAAGAATACAAGCCTAATGAAAAGAAGAAAGAAAGCAGCGTTGAACTAAGATTAATACTGACTAATGAAGACCCTGTATTCCAAAACCCACGACGCCTGTCACCCTTAGAAATGGAAGCTGTAAATATACAAATAAAAGAATGGCTAGACAAAGGAATAATAAAACCTAGCAAATCCGACTTCGCTTGTCCTATAGTTCTGGCCGATAAGAAAGATGGATCACGTAGAATGTGTGTCGATTTTCGAAGACTAAATAAGAAAGTCATTAAAGAGAGATTTCCCTTACCTATAATCGAAGACCAGATTGATAAATTGAAGGAGGCAAAGATGTTCACGTCTCTTGATTTAAAAAACGGATTTTTGCATGTCAATGTACACGAAGACAGCCAGAAGTACACCTCATTCGTAACTCCCCAAGGTCAATACGAATTCAAGAAGATGCCTTTTGGGTTGTGTACAGCACCATCAGTTTTTCAAAGATATATCAACGATATTTTCAGCGATCTAATAATCGATGGAACTCTGTTAGTATATTTAGATGATTTAATAATACCATCGACAACAGAAGAAGAAGGAGTTACTAAGTTAGAGAAAGTACTTAACAGAGGAGAAGAGTTTGGTCTAGAATTTAACTAGAAGAAATGTCATTTTCTGAAGAAAGAAATCCAATATCTAGGCTACATCATTATGCGATAATAAAGTACGACTATCTCAAGAAAAGATAAATGCTGTGGCAAAATTTAAGAAGCCACATAATATAAAGTCTATTCAGTCCTTTCTGGGACTAACCGGATATTTCAGAAAGTTCGTTAAAAACTATTCCCTGATTGCGAAACCAATGACGGATATGTTAAAGAAAGATGCTACGTTTGATTTTGATGAAAGATGCGAAAATGCTTTTGTTGAATTGAAGCAGATATTGTGTAGTTCACCAGTCCTGAGAATATACAATGCAAATTTAGAGACAGAGTTGCACACCGACGCTAGCGCAGACGGATATGGAGCTGTTCTTTTACAGAGAAGCCCTGAAGACAATCATTTTCACCCCGTTCACTACATGAGTAAGAAAACGACTCCAGCTGAAAGGAAATATCATAGCTATTATCTAGAAGTCCTAGCAATCGTCGCTGCTATAAAGAAGTTTCGAGTCTACTTGCTTGGAATACGTTTTAAGATTATTACGGATTGCTCTGCCCTAACAATGACATTACAAAAGAAAGACTTACCACCAAGAGTTGCTCGTTGGGCTCTGTTACTTGAAGAATATGATTATACTGTCGAGCATAGAGCGGGGACACGAATGAGACATGCAGACGCGCTGAGCCGGTATCCTATTTGTGCTATCCTCACGGAGACTACAGCTCGCATTAGAAACGCACAGAATGAAGACGATTACGTAAGACTTGTGAAGAAAATTTTAGAAACACAGAATTATCAAGATTATATCCTAGAAAACGAAATACTATATAGAATAAAGGATGGCAATAAACTAATTGTAATACCTAAGAAAATGCAATATGAAATAATAAGAAAAAATCATGAGAAAGGACATTTTGGTATAGTTAAGACAGAAGAACTAGTAAACCGAGAATACTTTATTGAGAATTTAACAGAGAAGACTAAGAAAGTAATAGCCAATTGGCCGTGGAATGTATTCTTATATCACATAAAAGAGGTAAAAAAGAAGGATTCCTACACCCGATAGACAAAGGAAATACTCCACTATCAACATACCATGTCGATCATCTAGGACCAATGGCTTCGACCCATAAGAATTACAAGTACATTCTCACCGTCGTAGATGCCTATACAAAGTTTACATGGATTTACCCTACCAAGACTCTTACTACCGAAGAAACGTTAGAAAAACTAAGACTACAACAACAGATTTTTGGTTCTCCTGAAAGAATGATTACTGACCGAAATGCTGCTTTTACAGGAAATGACTTTCAAGAATATTGTAGAAGTGAAAATATAAAGCACTACACAATTACTACAGGACAACCTAGAGGAAACGGCCAAGTTGAGCGCATCCACCAGATTATCATCGCTGTATTAAGCAAACTGAGTGCTGACGACCCGACAAAATGGTACCGTCGTGTATCTAAAGTCCAGAGATGCATTAACGAAGATGAAGAACTTCAGGAGTTAATACAAGAAGAAAATATAGAAAACTTTAACGAAAAAAGAAAAATACTTCGAAACAAAGCCAGAGAATCAATACAGAAAGTACAAGAAGAAAACATAAAAAACTACAATAAGAAACGAAAGGAAGCAAATATTTACACTGTTGGCGATTTGGTAGCTATAAAAAAGACTCAGTTCTCACAAGGGAGTAAGCTGTACCCTAAATATTTGGGACCCTATGAGATCGTAAGATGCAACCGAAACGATCGATACGCCGTGAAGAAGATTGGATTCAGCGAAGGTCCAATTAATACAACAACTTCAACTGATTTTATGAAACCATGGATCTCGCCGGAGGACGATTCATCTGGGGCAGATGAATGATCAGGACGGCCGTGTCGAATATTATTTAGATTACTAGTTAATAGTAGAATATTTTTTAAAGTTTGTTTTTTTTATGTCGTTGGTAACACTACTTTGATAATGTTAGATGTCATGTGTCATGTCAACGAAATGTCACTGTCAGGGAGAAGATATAAGTTGTCAAGATGTGATGTTGTGAAAAGTTTGCTAAAAATCATTAAAATACAAATAAAGGATTAAAAGTGTGTCAATTCGTGAAATATCCCTACATATATATATATATATATATATATATATATATATATATATATGTAGGGATATTTCACGAATTATATATAATATTATAATATATATATATATATATATATATATATATATTATATATAATTAATATATATATATATATATATTGTTTTTTTATTCTATAGAATTGTATGGGGCTTTTTTCCACACAGATACGCCAGCCCCATTGTACCTTATTGTCTAATAAGTACATATTGCAATTACTGCTAAGCACTTACATAAGATTACATTAAGGGGTTCACTAGTTAAACGTCCCTACTAAGCCACTGATTTGCTAAACTGGACTGATTATCCCTACACCTTAAAAAAGTGCCTATAGATTATTTTACAGACTATGTTCTTAACACATTGGTGTGAATCTTAATTTTAAGTATGTACAATCGAGAAGTTGAATTGACTCAAGATTTACGTGGTGATGAAGTACTCTGTTATGAGCTTTCCGGAAACGAATAAAACTTAAATAATAATATAATATACTACACAGTCAGTCAGGGCAAGTATATATATATATTTGCCGTGTGGTGCCGGCTTAAGAATAGTACCACCCCATCTCTTCCCGTGGGTGTCGTCAAGGCGACTAAGGGATTTCACACCGGAGGACGGGCAGCAGCGTCCTCTGCGTACTTAAAGCCTTACTGCGATCACCAACCCGCTCGCCAAGCGTGGTGATTATGGCAATTACCCCCAGGATCTACATACTAGTAGGTTCTACTGGGGAGACCCGTGCCCAGCAGTGGGCCATCATATGGGTTGATATGTAATAATATATATAATTTAAAAAAAAACTAAATTTATTTACAACAATAAGCATATCAACAATATAATATTATGTTTATTGGACCCAAAAACATGCGCTTCCAGAGCGTTCAGGGTAGCGATGGAAATGATGATGTTCCCAGGTTTGAACAACCGTCAAGTGATTATAAAAAAGTCAAAAAGTCATAAAAAATAAAATCGAAACATTTAAAAAAGTTTTTTTTAATCGTGACGAGTCAGTCATACACACAATTTCTCGGTATTATTTACTCCTTGTATTCATTCACATTTCTCAGCGTTAAATGTGTACCATTAAAGTCAAAATTATATTTATATCACACTAACTCACAGGGAAGCCAATAAGAGAAAATTTAAAAAAGAACATTTTATAAAAACTATGTTTATTTACAACAAAAAGGATAACAATATAAGAACATAGATATACCAAGATATAACAAGATAACAATACATTAAATCCCAAAACGTGCGCTTTCAGAGCGTTCAGGATAGCGGTGGAAATGGTGATGTTCTCTGCTGAGAACAACCATCTAGTGGTGATGTTTGTGAGGTACGATGTGGACGTGATGTGTACTGTGCTTCACTTCAGCTTGGAAACTGTAAAAATAAGAAAGAGATTCGTTAATATACGTACTTATACACCATACGAAGTCAAGTACCTAAATTAAAATGTACACTCGTACTCACCCGGTATGTTTGTCAGAGTGGTAGTGCACCTGTCTTTCAGAACCGTCGGGTTCATGCAGCGAGTAGTAACCCTTGACTTTGTCGCCATCACGCTCCTCGTGCTGTGACTTGTGGTCGTGTGTGTGCGGGTCCTTCACTTCGTACTTGAAGTCATATTTGGGACGAGTCTGGAACGAAACTGATGGTTTAGCATTTCGTCTCATCAGTATAGATGATAACTTATCCATAGAAGCATAAATATACGAGTATCTTACATAGTAATCGACGTGATGATGTTTGCCATGTTTGTCGTGAATGACAACTTCTTCGGCGTGTCCGTCATGTTTGTGAAGGTGCTGTGACGAGTGAGCGTGCTCCGCTGATGCCGCTGCCGCTAGGGCTAGTACGCATAGTATCTACAAAATATTACAAAATATTTAATATCTAAATAATGTCGGGATTAATGATCAGTGATATTTAAAAAAGAACTTCTTTATTAAAGATCAGTGTTGTTTTTTTAACATAGCAAGTAAAATAGATCACCTTAAAAATCATGATGAAAATTAATAAGACCACAGTTGTTATCGATGCAGTGTTTGTTGTGTGAATGATGCGAGATCCGAAAATATTATCAGTTTATAAAGTGAAAATAACAATAAAGACAATCGTTATGTCGTTAATTTTACAACTTTTACCAGTTTTTTTTTTAATATTGACATTGGGACACGTACCGATATCAACATGTTTGAGCAATAAGTACCCGATTAAGTCAGACTTTGGCATTTAATTTGGTTTTAAGTTGTATTGTAACTTAAAATCTGGTTTATTGTATCATAATGAATAGAGTTCGTGGCAGTTACTGTCTTAGGAATAGGAAGTACAACTTTTTTTGTTATATTTGTATAAGAATAGGTTTTACGATATCTAATCAGATTTATTTTAGTCAAGGGTGAATAATATTTTTTATAACTTAACATAAAAAAGAATATGTATAGATGTTTTCTTAGAAGTTTTAGTTTTTTAATTGAAAAATACTATTAAGTAGATATAACGTTGTAAGTATGAAACAAAAACAACAAAAAACCCTTTTCTTAAGTCACATTATACGTTGGGGGGGGGGGGGGGTCTACGGAACCCTACATTATGCGTGGCCCGACATGCACTTGCCCGGTTTTTTTAATTTAAAACTAGATATCCATGTACAGATTTTCACAAATTTAACTTCAAAAGTAACGGAGTTTCATACAAACCTGTGACCCATATTTTACTCCTTTATGAAATAATTTTCCAAAAGTCTTTTGTTAGTAGATAACCACAAGATAAAAGGCTGCAAAATTTTCAGGTTTCTAACTTTAGCGGGTTAGGTTCTGCACTACACAGTCAGTCAGGGCAAGTGACAACATATATTAAGTATATATAGATCATCTACTCATTTAAGACTTGCGAAATTGCAACAAAGTTCTTTTGACCTTTTTGCGATTTCGCGAGTCTTATAAGTTTTATTTCATTTTTATTAGGGTTATTAGCCACGATGAAAACGGATGCCTTATAATTTCGTCATGTCCGTCTGTCTGTTTGTCTGTCTGTCCGTATGTCACAGGCATTTTATTCAAAGACTACACAAAAATATTGTGTAGTGAAATTATGTCTTGTCCTCTACTTAGTTTAATAGATAAATAACAAAAATAAATATTTTTAGGTGATGGCACTTTATACGTGTGTAAAGTGCCATAAGCTGTTTTTTTTTCAACAAACATCAACCTTTGGCACATCATTCGATAGGTCTTTTTTTGATTATGTCCCCCCCTCTTATCTATTGAACCGTGTGACCAAAAAATAATATGAAAAAAATAACAAACGTAGCGCTTAGTAAATACTGTATACTAAAATTACATAATTATATTTTTAACATAATCGGGTATACCGATATTGAGTTACTGCTGAAAAGCTGCATTTGTCAACAAAAGGGCGTGAGTGCCATGAACATATGCTGGTGCAATATTCAAATATTTTTTTTACATATGTAGTGCATTTATTTGTTATAACGTCTGCGGAACCCTACAAAGAGCATGGTTCGCATGCTCTTGTCCGGTTTTTACTAAAGGGTTCACAAATTGGTTATCAAACATACAGATATGTGAATAGTAGCGCCTGATGAACACATCAGGCGCTGATTTACTATTTTAGAACGCATACCAGTGTTGTGTCTTTATAATACCGTGTTTCTCACTAAGTTTTAAGTGTGCTTTCAGTTTTTGAACCTATTATTAAAAAAACAAATAGATTGTTTTGCATAATAACATATTGGTTTAACAGAAATGTTGAAGTCTGGCTTAATTGCGTATTGCTCAAATACGTACCAGTACCTACCAATGTCAATGCTAAGTATTATTAAGCTGGTAAAAGTTGTAAAATTGATTGCCTCATTTGCTTTTCATTTTCAAGATATAAACTAAGTGCATTTTGGTAACTAGTATCATTTATACAACAAACACTGTATCGAAAACAACTGTGATCATTTAACACCATGATTTTTAAGGTAATCTAGTATACTTGCTATTAAATAAACAACAATACACATCATCAGTCATGATTACAGATATCATTATGTTTTTAATATTTTGTAGGTACTGTGCGTACTAGCCCTAGCGGCAGCAGCATCAGCGGAGCACGCTCACTCGTCACAGCACCTCCACAAACATGACGGACACGCGGAAGAAGTTGTCATTCACGACAAACATGGACATCATCACGTCGATTACTATGTAAGTTGCTTGTCTATTTTTGGCTCTATGGTCAAGTTAGTACATAGAGTGAAAAGACAGAATTCTAAACAAACAGTTTCGTTCCAGACTCATCCCAAATACGACTTCAAGTATGAAGTAAAGGACCCGCACACACACGACCACAAGTCGCAGCACGAGGAGCGTGATGGCGACAAAGTCAAGGGTTACTACTCGCTGCATGAACCTGACGGTTCTGAAAGACACGTGCATTACCACTCTGACAAACATACAGGGTGAGTACTTTGATTTAGGTACTAGACTTAATGTCTTATTGTACGTATATTAATTTAAATATTTTTTATTTTTTTGACAGTTTCCAAGCTGAAGTGAAGCACAGTACACATCACGTCCACATCGTACCTCACAAACATCACCACTAGATGGTTGTTCAACCCTGAGAACATCACCATTTCCACCGCTACCCTGAACGCTCTGGAAGCGCATGTCTTGGGATTTAATATATTGTTATTATATTTATTGTTGTAAATAAACATAGTTTTCATAAAATCTATTCTTTTTAATTATCTATTATTGGATTCCCTGTAAGTTAGTGTGGTATAAATATGATTTTGACTGTAATGGTATACATTTAACGTTGAGAAATGTGAATTAATACAAGGGAGTAAATAATACTGAGAAATTGTGTGTTAGACTGAAACGATACGATTCTAAAATGCTTTTTTAAATGCTTCTTGTTTTTCATCATTTCCTCATTGCTGAGGATCGTTCCCGTCCTGGAACCGCGTCGTGGTAGAACTGCTACAGTACTTATACTGGACGCTGGTTCAGTTAGCCATAAAAAGTTAGGTATAAAATTAGTACCATTTTAATAAAAAAATAAAATTATGACACAAATCTGAAGACATTTATTTATATAATTTGGAAGACCAACAGCAATAACAACACTATTATGACTACAAACTTTTAGGCAACATACAGCTAAATACATGCCTTTATTGATAATCAGCACAGTTGCGTTATCACCAAATGAAGAGAAAAAAATACATTAATTATAAAAATAAATAAACCAATTATGACAAAACGAACAAGACAAAAAAAACCATTAGGAACATTGAAAGTGCATATCTATTATGAATTAAGTCAGGCCCTTGTTAAACGAAAAAACGGGCAAGAATATGTCGGACCATGCTCAGTGTAGGGTTCCGCAGCCTTAGATAATTGCATGAGCAGATATACGAGATATACGCTCTATGTCCATGTCGTCGTGTCCACTTAAGCCCTTTTGTTGAGAAACGTAGTTTTTCGGCAATAACTCAATGACGGTATATTCAATCATGTGCGAAATTTTAGTTTAAAGTATTTATTAACTTAACCTTTGTGATGGTTTACATATTTTTTGGTCACAGGGTTCAAAACTTAAGGAGGAGGAGAAAAATATTCACTCAATCAAAAAGAAAATTATAAACCTTAAAATGTTTTTGAAAGACCTGTCAAATGATGTGCTATGCGTTGATGTTTGCTGAAAAATGGAGGAAACATGTAAGGAGTGCCCCCCCCTCCAAATATTATTTTTTATTAATTAGCTATCAAACTAAGTAGCGACTACTACAAGGCATCTTTATACCAAATTTTATCAACATCCATTGAGAAGTCTTTGAGTAAAATGCATGTGATATACGGACAAACAGACAGACAGACAGACGGACATGATGAAACTATAAGGGTTCCGTTTTTGCCAATTTGGCTACGGAATCCTAAAAATTCAAAGCTAAACAACCTCCTCACTGATGCTACAGAATAAGTAAATACTACGGTACTGACGCTATGCTTGTATTATAGATGTCAATGTCGTGTTGTCTAAAAAAAACTGTTTTACCGATAGTTTCTTATCACAAGTAGTAAGTTAAGGGGGCTAATATCTCATGGTTCTTGTGGGAATATTAATCGATACTTTTGAAAGAAGTTCAGGGCAACTAATTTGGTTACTTGTTGCGTACCAAATTGGTTCGCACCAAATCGCGACAACAGAGAACGCAAGAACAGTCCTTTTTGATTGTTCCGTAGCCAAAATGGCAAAAACGGAATCCTTATAATTGCGTCATGTCCGTCTGCCTATCTGTTTGCATGTCTGTCTGTCTGTCCGTCCATATGTTATAAGCATTTTGCTAAGACTACACATTGAATATTGACAAAATTTGGTAAAAAGTTATCCTGTAGTAGCTGCTATTTAGTTTGACAAATAAATAATAAAAATAAATATGTTTAGAGGAAGCACTCTACACATGTAACAAAAGCATGTACTTTTTACCCGACTGTAACGAAGGGTTATTATTTTTGAGTAAACGTCTATTAAAATTATTTTAAGGTTTCTAGTAAACTTTTTTGATTAAGTGAATATTTTTGTATTTATTTTATTGTTTATTTGTGTGGTATAACCATGTAAAAAACATTAAAAGGTAGCGCTTAACAAATACTTTAAACTAAAATTATTTCGGACATGATCGGATATACCGTCATTGAGTTATTGCCTTAAACACTTTTGTTAAAAACTGCGTTTCTCAACAAAAGTATGTAAGTGCTATGAAGATACGCTCTCTTCTGCTGGTGCAATTCGGAATAGCAGAATAACTAATAAGATATCGAAAACTCTCAAAAAAAATACAAGGCTTTGTGAAGTTCATCTAGTCTTTACTACAGTTGGATCAACATAACTAGGCCGGACTGAAGTAGGCGACAAGTGGTTGCGCAGATGCATTTTTTGGAAGTAAATGGTGACAGGAAGCGGGGTCGGGGGCGGTAACTAAACCAAGAGGATTAGAGATGCGATTACGCATTACATTGTCATAATTAGTATTACTAATTCATGTTTTTTTGTGATTATTTTGGTAAAGAAATTGTTTTTCAAAGTTTCTTTATTATTTACTGTAAATGTTCTAAATTTTAACTTTTATGAACTCATTTAAATAGTGTTTTTATATTGTTGAATTAAAATGTTGTTAGTATTTTTAATCGATTAATCGTTTTCGTAAGTAATTTTCGGGTCGCATCTCTATGACATGAGCGAAAGTGATAAAAACCTTACTTCAATCCGGCCAAGACACGTTGATCGTACTGTAATAAAAAACTGAAGAGTTTGTTTGTTTAATTTTGATTATCTCAGGAACTACTGGTTCGAAATTCTTTAACTGTCAGATAGCCCATTTGTCGAGGAATCTATATATTATATAACACACTACGAATAAAAGGAACAGAGCAGCAATAAAAAATGTTGTATAAATTGGGAAAATTGACGCATACAAAGTTGCGCGGGTCAGCTAGATAAATATAAATTACATTTAGACCCATCTCTAGCTTAGACGTCAGGGTCACTAACTACTAACTAGAACAACGTGCAACAGGCCAATCAATTTCCCACATTTCTTCACTTTGTTGGTCACTTAACATCTTTACACTTTCAAAATTGTTAGTATATTCAAAGTGGGTGTCATTTTCATCAACTTTTTAAATTATTTTAAGATATATATGAGACTCTTTCACCAAGCTCTTTCATTTGTTTTTATGTTAGATCATACTATTTTCGCCTTTAAAACGTACCTATTTTGATTTCCAGTTTGCCCCTATAATAATAAGTCTGTATTTTGGACATGGGGACCCCAAGTTCTAAATACAGACTTATTATTTAGAACTTCGTCGTTCGTCATTCGGGACCGGGACTATGGTTCCAAAAAGCGAATTGAATTTAATTATTTATTTTCCTTCGTCATATGGGACCACAAATAAAAACAAAAAGTTCTTGACATGATCTAAATTTGATGAATCTCTCAGGAAAATGGTACCAAATTTTGAATTAAAACTATAACAATACAAAAACTTAATTAATTAAATAAGTAAAATTAAAGTCTGTCTTAATCGTGGATTGCTCAAGTGGGCACCAATGTCAATGCAAAATATTGTTAAACTGGTAAAAGTTGTAAAATTATCGACATAACAACTGCTTTGCTTTTTATTTTCACTATATAAACTGAGTGTATTTTCGAACCTAGTATCATTCTTACAACAAACACTGATTCGAAAATAACTTTGATCTTGTCATCATGATTTTTAAGGTTATCTATTTTAAGTAATACTTGTTATAAGTTATTTACACAAAACACACTTATTTACACAATTTCTAGCTTCAACATTATTAATTTTATTCCCGACATCATTAACATTTCTAATATTTTGTAGGTACTGTGCGTACTAGCCCTAGCGGCAGCGGCATCAGCGGAGCACGCTCACTCGTCACAGCACCTCCACAAACATGACGGACACGCCGAAGAAGTTGTCATTCACGACAAACATGGCAAACATCATCACGTCGATTACTATGTAAGATACTCGTATATTTATGCTTCTATGGATAAGTTATCATCTATACTGATGAGACGAAATGCTAAACCATCAGTTTCGTTCCAGACTCATCCCAAATATGACTTCAAGTACGAAGTGAAGGACCCGCACACACACGACCACAAGTCGCAGCACGAGGAGCGTGATGGTGACAAAGTCAAGGGTTACTACTCGCTGCATGAACCCGACGGTTCTGAAAGACAAGTGCACTACCACTCTGACAAACATACCGGGTGAGTACGAGTGCGCATTTTAATTTAGGTACTTGACTTTGTATAGTGTATACGTATAATTAATAACAAATCTCTTTAATATTTTTACAGTTTCCAAGCTGAAGTGAAGCATAGTACACACCACGTCCACGTCGTACCTCACAAACATCACCACTAGATGATTGTTCAAACCTGTCGTCACTACCACCGCTACATTGAACGTTCGTTTTGTGATTCAATACACATAATACTCGTAATATAGTTTGTTATACTTATTATTGTAAATAAAAATAGTTTTTATAATGATATCCTTTCATTAAACCTAGACAGATAACCATAATTTTTATTAGGTACGACAAAGATACACGTCGAATAGACGATTGTATGTTTTTGTGATGTTAATCAATCTAGAGTTAAGAATTAAGACTCTTTTGATGGAATCTTAATTTGTTGTTTCTTTTTGCGAATCTTAGTCTTATTTTATTAGATTTTATCAATCAAGTACGAAGCGATATTATAAACGAAGTAGGTACAAACAGTTAACGTTTTCTTGATAGTAAAATTCTGGTCGGTGTCGTAAATAAAGATGAAATGTTTTGACTTTAACTTCAATGTTCTATGTAAATTGTTTTTATTTTTCTATAATTTAATAAATTTACTTACGTCTTTGACTACATTTGTGTACTAAAAACGGATTAAATAAGCTTAATTATAACAAAACAAAAAACCCGACTCCTGAAAATTTGTTTAAAAGTAATAAGTCTCTTAAAAACTTTATTCGCCCTAAAATGCTTAGCTCTGTTAAGCAATAAATAAAGTCATAATTTATAAGTTCTTTAGTGGTTTTAAGCCATTAACAAGCCAAGGTTATGGTTAATAAGTACGGCTGTGTTCAGAACGTTACAGCAAAAAAAGCCAGACAAGAATTATTTGGCGTTTCATACTTTTTAAAATGCGAGTTTTCTTCGTCGAGTTTTAGTTTCTGATATTTTTGACGTGATAACGTCTTATAAATCGATGACCGGGTGCACGCCACGAAAAAGTGTTCCACTGACGTTGCGCCTGCCGATGTGCTGAAATTTTGTGGCTGTCGAGCGCAGGCATCGGGGTCCGCTAAAGCTGTCGCAGGCATGGTTGTTTATTATATTGTCATCAATGATTGCAGCGACATGCGATACAATTGGAAATAAAAAAAGAGTAAAAAACAATAGTGTCAAAGGCATTGTTGTTTATTAAATGTCGTCAATGTTTTCTTATGACAGACATAATTGTAGTCCGTAAACCGACATTACAGTCAACCATTTTTTTATAGTAAAGCGTTGGCCGCTACTTCGTTCAACTAATAAAGGCTTACAATAATACTGGATGCCGGTTTAGTTGTTCGAATCCCCGCGGAGGAAGTTCGAACCATGATACTTTACCGAAATCAATAAAAAAATAGTACCTACCTTCATTCCTTTTATAAATCCTTTGTAGGTATATTAACTCCGTGCTCTACTGTCACCTATACCTGGAATAAGCAGGTTAATATCTGTATGTAGGTTATCACCTGCGGAAAATGTATCATAGAGTATTATATATCTAACAGGAATAGACTGTGTAAAAATATTATTTGTTAAGTATAAGTATTAGTATAGGATAAGTATAATAGACAAAACATGTAATGTATGTCTGCCAACAAACTGTGTTGTGTTTGTCGGAAGTATGTTGTGCGTGATAGTTATTATCCAATAGTTTTATTTTGTGTTAATTATTTCATAATCGATACGAAAATAATTGTTATAATTTAGTTTTTAACTTGCAACATTGATTCCTTAACTTGTAATATTGTCCGTCTCATGTCACATAGAGATAGAGTATTATCTATGGTCAAAGAAGAAATTATTGACCAAAGAGATTATAAAACTTTGTAATGGAATTGTCCTTGACCATAGAGATTACAACGGAAATAGTATTTTTTAACTTTTCATCAGTGAAATTGATTTATATACTTTAATAAGAGTTAAGAATAGTGAAATCTAGAATAACAAAGTGAATTAAGAGACATTTTCACTTATCTTTCGTGCCTTAGATAGTAAGTTTGTATATTTCTAAATTCGTTGTCGTAATTAGTTCATAAACTCGACACGAGCAACTTGTCTCTGAGATCGCGATATTTTTTTACTATAATTCCTTTATTTGTAAAAATTACTTGTTCATAGTATTGTTATTACACTACTGACTTCTATATAGTTAAACAATATCTCTAGCACAACAGCTCTTAGTAATATTGTATTGTTTAGCCGTAATTTGTAATTAAATCTGAACGACACTCTATGTACGTACCTTCAAAAGATTCCTATTGGTCAGAATTGAAATTATGTAATAATACTGTTGCCAATTTAGTGAATTTACCCTAAAATTTAGGGAAAATAAGTGAGGTAGCGGTATTTACTCGACTTCGCAAGAAGGGGGGTTATGTGTTTTAGGGACTTTTGGGGAAAATCAGAGTTATTTACATCAGTCAAAGTCCATAGAAACGTCACGCGAGCAAATCAATGTTGACCGCTCGCGCATGATTGGATTTAATTCAGGAAAATTAGTTATAATCATTTTATGGTTTGTTTTTTATAATAATTAAGGGAATTTATAAATGTAGGATTGACAAAACTGTTAAAATAAATTGACCAATAGCGAGAGATTATATTCGAGCTACATGGTGTAGACGGACGATATCATGGATTTAACGGTGTTTCAACGTCTATATATGTATTTATAAGCGTCGAAAAACCGTTCGACACCGTAACCGAGTACTGAGCGGATTCGATCAAGCTACTTGAGGCTAGCTCGTACTGACGGATCTCTCTCAGTAATTTAATAAACCCACTCTTCTTCTTCTGAAATATATACACTAGTCAGTCACTGATATAGTTTTATTACTATCTCTCAAACTGCGTTACCCTCCGACCTACCTCAGGCAGGTACCAGGCTTCAGGGCAAGCCGGCGCACGAATGTGCACAGTATCGCTGTACATATGTGTTTATTAAATTTTATTTCCTTCTGTGAATAAACACTTTTTCTTTCTTTTTTCTTTTCTTTCAAATCAACTAATTTCCTCAGAATATTATTTAAAGGATCAAAAACTGACAAGATATCATAAAATACGTGATATGGGTGATGAATATGACTTAAAGCTATTAATTGACCAGCACATTAATAAAATTGCTAATAAGGCAAGCTCTGGGTTTTATGATGCGTACTTTGGTTTACCTTAAGAAAATTAAGATTCTAAAAATACTTTACTGTTCATACGTACGTACGAAGATAGCTTGAATGTTGTTCACAGACTTGGAATCCCGATACAATAAGTATATTAATAGGATTGAGGAGGTTTGTCAGGCACCTAAGTTATAGCTCAAAATTAGTTTACATAAAATTATGTTCAAAATTCACCTCCTTCCAATAAAGACCCGCCGTTCAATCGCGGGTGCCTTGTATTTTCTGAAAAGCCAAATTGGTTGCCCTAAACTACTTCGTTTATAATATCACTTCGTACTTGATTGAATTGCATAAAATATATTACAATAATAATATATTTATTAAGATTCTAAAAAGAAACAGTAATTTAGGATTCTATCAAAGTGAGTCTTAATTCTAGATCGATTAACATCACAGAAACATGCAATCGTCGATTGGACGGGTATTATCTTTGACGTACTATAAATTATGGTAATCTGTCTAGGGTTAATGAAAGGATATCATTATAAAAACTATGTTTATTTACAACAATAAGCATAACAACTATATAACGAGTATTGTGTGTATTGAATCATCAAACGAACGTTCAATGTAGCCGTGGTAGTGACGATGTTCTCAGGTTTGAACAATCATCTAGTGGTGATGCTTGTGAGGTACGATGTGGACGTGATGTGTACTGTGCTTCACTTCAGCTTGGAAACTGTAAAAATAAGAAAGAAATTTGTAATTAATTATACGTATATACTATACGAAGTCAAGTACCTAAATTAAAATACACACTCGTACTCACCCGGTATGTTTGTCAGAGTGGTAGTGCACGTGTCTTTCAGAACCGTCAGGTTCATGCAGCGAGTAGTAACCCTTGACTTTGTCGCCATCACGCTCCTCATGCTGCGACTTGTGGTCGTGTGTGTGCGGGTCCTTCACTTCGTATTTGAAGTCATATTTGGGATGAGTCTGAAACGAAACTGATGGTTTAGCATTTCGTCTCATTAGTCTAGATAATAACTTATGCATAGAAGCATAAATGTACGAGCAACTTACATAGTAATCGACGTGATGATGTTTGCCATGTTTGTCGTGAATGACAACTTCTTCGGCGTGTCCGTCATGTTTGTGGAGGTGCTGTGACGAGTGAGCGTGCTCCGCTGATGCCGCTGCCGCTATGGCTAGTACGCACAGTACCTACAAAATATTATAAACATAGTTATAATTAATTTATAAGCGCGAATAAAATTACTAATGTTGAAGCTAGAAATAATAAGTGTGCTTTGTATAAATAACTGATAACAAGTATTATATAAAACAGATAACCTTAAAAATCATGATGACAAAACCAAAGTTATTTTCGATTCAGTGTTTGTTGTAAGAATGATACTAGGTTCGAAAATACACTCGGTTTATATAGTGAAAATAAAAAGCAAGATAGTCGTTATGTCGTTAATTTTACAACTTTTACCAGCTTAACAATATTTTTACACACTTGAGCAATCCACGATTAAGATAGGCTATAATATTACTCATTTAGTTAGGCTTTTGTATTGTCACAGTTTTAATTCAAAATCTAGTACCACTTTTTCTGAGAGATTCATTAAATTTTAGATATTTTTTCTTAATTGGGTCAGTACTGAAAAATTGGCATCTCACACAGGAATTCATATAAAAACGACTTTTTTGCAAAAAGAATAGCATGTGTTTATTATTTAGGGCTTCCTACCTCAAAAGGAAAAAAAACGGAACCCATAAACTCGTGTTTCTGTTTGTCCGTCTATCACAGCCAATTAGCTCCGAATCTACTACACCGATTAAGTTCAAATTTGGTACCCATATTTATTTTTGTGATCCGAACTCGGACGTATAACGCAAACAAACAAATTTTGAATTTGAGAGCCATTTTTGTGTTAAGAAAGTTTAGCAAACTATATCGTACAACATATCAAATGAAAGGACTTGTTGTGAGCATGTCAAATATATTTTTTAATTATTTATATATCTTTATTTTTAAAGTAATTCAGGAAAAACCATAAAAATAAAACATTCCCCCACCTTAAATCCGAAGCTATTGAGATATTATTATACTATAGATTGCAAAAAAAGGAATAAGTCTGAATATTGAACATGGCGGTAAGTTTAGGGACAAAACTAGAAATCAATATACGTTTTAAAGACGATATGATATAACATGGATCTATCATGGCTTGGTGAAAGTATGAAATATATCTTAAAGTTAATTAAAAAAGTTCATGAAATACGAAACTTTGAAATTACTAACAATGTGACAATGTGGTAAACCTACTGGCCTGTTGATCGTTGCTCTAGCTAGTGATTAGTGACCCTGACTGCTAAGCTAGCTAAGCTGCCCCGGCGACCTTTGTAAAGCCTCGTATTTTAAGTTTTTTTCGGGTTTTTTCGATATCTTAATACTTTTTCTGCTATTGGGACGTGACAAATCCAATAAATTAGACAGCATGAAAATCGGCTCGTCCGATAACAAGTTCTTGTTAAGACTAACACACCCGACTTTGTATTATCTATATATATATATATATATATAGGTACATATGTACCTATTTAGAATTATTTATGTATGTTTACGTCTGATTGCTACAGTAGAGCCCTCCCCAATTTGGGCCTTGTGAGTTGTTTACTATTAGATAAATATTTCACTAAAACTTTTAATATTGTTTTTTTACGGAGATCGCGTTAAAAATATAAATGTGGGAATGACTAAGAGGAGGAGAGGGTTAGGGGGTTCAACCCCCAATCCCCGAAGTCGTACAATAAAAGAAAAAGAAGGTACATAAAGTTACCAAAACCCTTCCTGAAAAATGATCTTGAGGACGCCCATGATGCCAAGTTGGTTAAAGGTCGTGCTACTACTCGTAACAAAAGTAAGATCTAATTTTAAATCAGCTTCTATCATACAATACATATTACACTTTTTTTATTGACTTGTTTATTTGTTATTCTATTGAACAATATGACAACTAAGATTATATAAGTTAGGTAGGTACCACGACCCACATTAACGTGCATTTGTACCTGCACCACACATCCACGGTAATGTGGGTCGCATGTTACAGTGGTTCTAAACGTTTCGTGTAACCACGGCCGGTGAGTAGCGCTCTTGCAACTTGGTCGATACAGTGCCATGTGTCTATATAAATTCCCGTGATGATTGAACTACATATTTACACACCTATAAGTTTGTACGTTCCCTATGCGTACGAGTGGGACTCGCACACTTAGGGTTTCCCTAAGTGTGCGAGTCCCACTCGCACGCAAATAGATGGTTGCTTAATTCTAAAATCACAGGAAGTCTTAATATAAAACCGGGCAAGAGCATGTCGGACCATGCTCAGTGTAGGGTGCCGGAGCAGTTGCCGTATGAAAAAGTCCGATTTTAATAATTGCATCAGCAAAAGAGCGTATGTTTATGGCACTTACACACTTTTGTTAAGCAACGCAGTTTTTCAGCAATAACTCAATGACGGTATATCCGATCATGTCCGAAATAATTTTAGTTTATAGTATTTGTTAGGCGCTACCTTTTGATGTTTTTCATATATTTATGCCACAGGGTTGAAAAGATAAGGGGGGGGGGACACAATTTACATAACTTTCCGAATGATTATTTCCAAAAATATTCACCTAATAAAAAAAAACCGTAGAAAACTTCAAATAATTTTAAAAGACGTTTGCTAATAAATCTGCTTCTGATACATGTATAGAGTGCCACCCATAAATATTTAGCTATCAAACTAAGAAGCAACTACTACAAGACACCTTTTTACCAAATTTTATCAATATTCAATGTGTAGTCTTTGAGTAAAATGCCTGTGACATATGGACGGACAGACGGCAGACAGGCAGATGGACATGACAAAACTATAAGGGTTCCGTTTTTGCCATATGGCTACGGAACCCTAAAAAGGACTGTTCTCATTTCAGAGTCAAATGTACAGTTATAGACATATTACAACTTGCTGATTTACCACCAACATCAAAAATTCATTCTACTTTTTAAGTGGTTTTCAGATAATAACAAAGTTGTATTCAAGATTTGTGAACTATTTGTTTTCCTTAAAATTAAAAATTAAAAAAATATTCTAGTAGTATGAAATAAACAATATTTCTTAAATTAATTTACATCTCAGGGGGGAGGGGGAGCTTTCTGCACCCTCCCACCTACCCCAAATTAATGAAATCATTTGTATTTTTTGTTGAACGCCAGATTTGTAAACATACAAAAACGCGGCTCGTGACTTCTTATACTGGACCAGCACTGAAACCATTGCATTCCCCTCCTCCACTGTGCGAGGCTTCGAGCAACTCACACTTGACTGGTGTTGGACAACATTGCAACAGTCAATGTTGGTTGAAATTACAAAAGTCGGCTGATTGGCTTGCAATATCTTAACAATATAAAAACTTACAATCACAAAAACATTTTTAAGAGTAAATATTCTGGCAAAGGATATGAAAAATAGAAAAAGAACTTAGCTTACAAGTAAAATAATATCAAATCACATTTTAAGTTACAAATTTTAAGAACATTCATCATATCAACCCATATGATGGCCCACTGCTGGGCACGGGTCTCCTCAGTAGAACCTACTGGTATGTAGATCTTGAGGGTAATTGCCATAATCGCCACGTTTGGCGAGCGGGTTCGCAGTAAGGCTTTAAGTACGCAGAGGACGCTGCTGCCCGTCCTCCGTAGTGAAATCCCTGAGTCGCCTTGACGACACCCACGGGAAGAGATGGGGTGGTGCTATTCTTAAGCCGGCACCACACGGCAAAACATTGCAAAATACTAACTTTTTATAACACTACTCCTAAGGTTTTTAATTCTATGCCGATAGCTATTGGTCGGCGTGTTCTCAATGTTAATTTTATATTGACACTTTTTTTAAATTTCTAATCAATGGGATCGGGGCTTTAATATTTGAAGAGTTTGTTTAATGTATAACGTTGCTTGCTAACGGTACTTTATTTAAAATTATTTAAATTCAAGATGTGTGACGAATTTACAATAACTATCTATAACGCATGTACACACCCTTTTTTAAAAAAACTCGAGTTTTTTTTTTCTTTAATAAAGATAACTAGCAATGTGGGATTTTGGTCCCACATTACTAGCAATCCTTTTAACCCTTCCAGCTAAGCTCAATGGCTTGTGTTAGGAATGGGTTCACGTCGGTAGTATACTGGGTAGGATTCGAACCCGCGACCGCACGATTGCGAGACCGATGCCTTATCCATTAGGCTACCGCCGCTTTACAATGCATGCCCTCTTCGCGTTGGATAACAAAATGACTTGAGTTATAAAGCTAGACCGAAACGAAGCTAGTGGTTGCTAGTACTAGCAAAATAATATGAAATAAATTATAAATGCTATATTTATTTACAACAATAAGCATAACAACTATATTAGTAAGTATACTGGATCCCAAAAAGAGCGTATCCAGGACGTTCAATATAGCGGTGGTAATAATGACGCCCTCAGGTTTGAACAATCATCTAGTGGTGATGTTTGTGAGGTACGATGTGGACGTGGTGTGTACTGTGCTTCACTTCAGCTTGGAAACTGTAAAATGAAATAAAAAAAATCAATAAACGTATACACGTACCAATAAGAAATCGTGTCTAGTGCCATAATCAAAGTACTTACCCGGTATGTTTGTCAGAGTGGTAGTGCACGTGTCTTTCAGAACCGTCGGGTTCATGCAGCGAGTAGTAACCCTTGACTTTGTCGCCATCACGCTCCTCGTGCTGTGACTTGTGGTCGTGTGTGTGCGGGTCCTTCACTTCGTATTTGAAGTCATATTTGGGATGAGTCTGGAAAGACGCTGTTTCATTAGCAATTTGTCTCATCAGTGTGTATAATAATATATATAGGCACAAATGTACGAGCAACTTACATAGTAATCGACGTGATGGTGTCCATGTTTGTCGTGAATAACAACTTCTTCGGCGTGTCCGTCATGTTTGTGGAGGTGCTGTGACGAGTGAGCGTGCTCCGCTGATGCCGCTGCCGCTAGGGCAAGTACGCAGAGTACCTATAAAATATTACAAACATAATTATAATTGATTTATAAGCGGCGGTAGCCTAATAGTTAAGGCATCGATGCTCACAATTGTGAGATCGATCTCGCAATTGTGAGATCGTGGGTTCGAACCCATTATACTACCGACATCAACCCACTCTTAACACAAGCCATCGAGCTTAGCTGGAGGGGTTAACAGGATTGCTAGTAATGTAGGACCACAGCCCCACATTGCCTTTAAAAAATATATATTTAAAAAAATGTATAACTGTGTGCAGTTAGAAGCAAATAACATAGATCACCTTAAAAATCATGATGTAGAATGATCACAGTTGTTTTCGATACAGTGTTTGTTGTATGAATGATGCCGATTCCAAAAATGCAATCTGTTTATATGTTGAAAAAAATATGTGAAGCAATCAATTTTACAACTTTTACCAGCTTAATTATAATGTTTAGCATTGACATTGCAAATTTAAGCAATACACGATTTTATTGAGCTTTAAGAAAACTTTGATTTTTCTGTTACCTACGTGTTTATTAAGTATACTTAGTGCATATTATCCCGATTATTTTCAACGTGTAACAGAAGATGTAGAAAAAATTCAACAACATAAGTACAGTAAATAACATAAGTATTACACTTTTGTTTGTGCCACATCCAAATGCAAAATTATTAAACAAAGCCAATTTAATAAAGAAAAACAATTTAATATTATTATCTTGAAATATTGATAAACTTTCGCGATTTGTACACATTATAAAATTATATATACTACGGGTCTTACTCGTGAGAATTATTGAAGGTAAAATACAATATAAATATATATAATAAATTAATTATTTTTAAACTTTAGCGATGTTTACACATATTAGATTTTTATCGGTACTTAATCGGGTAAATTATTTAAAGGTACGAACCTTTTATTTACCCGACGTTTCGATCGAATTGCACCGATCGTGGTCAATTATTAAATATTTTACGCGATTAAGTCCCAAAAATATTGTACTATGTATATTGTAATGTGTATAATCACTTGTCCTGAATGACTGGCTAATTTATCAACACAGAGCCTTAAAAGCTAGGGCTACAAACCAAAAATGTTGACAGCTTACGCCTCATTAGTGTTACAAAAACCGGGCAAGTGCATGTCGGGCCACGCTCAACCCAAATAATTTGGTCTAAGAAGTGGGTTTTCTGTTGTTTTTGTTTCATACTTACAACGTTATATCTACATAATAATATTTTTCAATGGAATTTGTACCATTTTTTTTATTTTTCATTTGATCAGCTGTTACTCGTAAACTTGTTAAGCCTACTAAGCTGTGATAGTTTTCCTTTTTCACTATATATACTACTACCGTGATTCTTTTACATACCCAACACCAACCTTTGGCTGGCAGGGGGAGACACTTGACTAACAAAAAATCTTGACACTTTTAGAGTGTCAAGTTTACATTAAAATTCAAAATGTTAGTCATGCGATAATAAAAAATAGATAAATTAATATGAAAGGAGATATTTTGAACATTTTGAAGTTGGTGCCGAAAAAACGTCAATAACTACTTCGTTTTTGTTGTAAATCACTTTTTCGGTTTGAGTCTTTTGTAATTTTTCTAAAATGTTCCTTTCTGATGCAGGGGCCTTATACAGAAGTTCACTCGGTACTTCATTATCAGTTTCATTGCACGACGAGCATAAATTGAATAAACTTATTCAATTTATGCTCGTCTTGTCTTCATAACCAGTTCTACCAAATGGTGCACTTTGAGAGTAAATTTACGAATAATAAATATAATAAAATACATAGATTGCAATAAGTCTACCTATATTATTTAAAGAGTACTCTGGATTTCTCTAGAGCTCCATCATCAGATCCTGATTTGATGATAATGAGATCAATTGAAAAGTACACCTTGGCAAATAAAAAATCACTCAAAGATAGCCGTCTTCGAATAACTGAATAATGCATAAAAACAGAATATTGTTACAAATTGAGAATCTTATTTAAAGTCGGTATGACTAAAATAATTTAACACTATAACTATACTAGTAATTTAAAAAGAAAAACGAGTTTTTTTTGTTCGGTTATTTTCATCCGCTTAGTAATTACCTTGCAAGCTTTTCGCTAATGTAGAGTCTTGACCGACAGTTTAGTCAATGACCTATAATAATGTTGCATAGGTTTCTGAAAAAATATTGTGTTTGCGTTTATACAAAGTAAATTAGTGAAACCACCTCAAGTGATTCTCCCTCATATAAATAGGTAGCGGCCATTTCCAATATAGAATTGTAACTAAAAAAACTAAAATATCCTCAATCACTTTTTAGCATTTCTACTCTGACAAATCGACTCATTGGGCTGAAACGCTTTTCCAATAAGGGATCCGCTTTCACAACGATCGGTTAGAAAGGGATACAATTATTTTTACATCGATGTCTGTTCCACCTGCCTTAAGTTACATTTCGAATCAACTCGAATTTATTAACCCCTTGCATTCGCCTTGATGTTATTGGGTTCGAGATTTTTGATGATAGGTTCGTTCACACAATCTATCAGTAGTTCAGTACTATGTAATTACGACGTGTTTTCACACGGATTGATTTATTTCTTTCAGAAAACCAGTTGATAATTTAAAAGGTATAATTATAAAAACTATATTTATTTACAACAGTAAACATAACAACAATGTAATTATGTGTAGTGAATCACAAAATGTGCGCTTTCAAAGCGTATAGTGTAGCGGTGGTAATGATAATGTTCTCAGCTTAGAACAAACCATCTAGTGGTGATGTTTGTGAGGTACGATGTGGACGTGGTGTGTACTGTGCTTCACTTCAGCTTGGAAACTGTAAAAAGAAAGAATAATAATAAGTTAATATACTTATCCAACGTACGAATTCACATGCCTTAATCAAGGTGTATACCTAAGTACTGAAACTCACCCGGTATGTTTGTCAGAGTGGTAGTGCACCTGTCTTTCAGAACCGTCGGGTTCATGCAGCGAGTAGTAGCCCTTGACTTTGTCGCCATCACGCTCCTCGTGCTGCGACTTATGGTCGTGTGTGTGCGGGTCCGTCACTTCGTACTTGAAGTCATATTTGGGGTGAGTCTGGAAAGACGCTGTTTCATTAGCGTTTTGTCCCATTACTCTATTTAAATAATAATATATAGACTCGCAAATGTATGAGCAACTTACATAGTAATCAACGTGATGATGTTTGCCATGTTTGTCGTGAATGACAACTTCTTCGGCGTGTCCGTCATGTTTGTGGAGGTGCTGTGACGAGTGAGCGTGCTCCGCTGATGCCGCTGCCGCTAGGGCTAGTACGCACAGTACCTACAAAATATTAGAAATATAACTAATGCGAAAGCTATAATCTATTAGCATGTTATTGTGTAATTAAAAGCAGGTGTGCTAGATCACCTTAAAAATCATAATGTAGAATTATTAAACCACAGTTGTTTTCGATACTGTGTTTGTTGTATGAATGATACCAGTTCCGAAAATACACTTAGTTTATATAGTGAAAATAACAAGCAAATCAATTGTGATGTTGTTAATTTTACAACTTTAGCCAGTTTAACGATATTTAGATGTTGTCATTGACATTGGGAGGTAGTGCACTTACATGTTTGAGCAATACGCGATTGAGCCAAATTTGGAAGTTATAATTACTTCAACAAAATAAACATTGTCCAATTATCTATATAGTAGTATTATATTATATAGTAGTAGTAATAATCAACTAACAGACGATTGCTTATCAGCATTCTTGAACATAGTATTGCGGTAAGTGAAGGATATTGAAAATAAATATATATATAATGCAAATATTATCCCATTGTAACGACTAGAGTAAAATTTAAGGATGATTATAGATGAAATTAAATAGTACAAAGATTTGACATAGGAATATATGAGATTTTTTATGCACTTCGCATATGAAGGGACAAGACGGTGGCAAACTTTCATAATCAAGGTCAGTAGGTATAAGTTGTCCGGGCACATGCGAATTCGGTCTGTATACAAAACTGGATAAATTTTGTTACGAAAAGGCCAGTCCAAATCTTTGGTTATTGTGTATATAAACTGAAATTAAAATTCAAGGATTATCAGTCCTCTTTTACTTTCGACTAAGTAAAGAAACTAAAAAATCATGTACTTCAAAGTAAGAATAACTATTTATATTTTTTTCTGTTAATTTTAAAGATAGTTTGAAATATATATTTTTCTATTGAGGAAAAAATCATCTCAGGCGGGACTCAAACCCGTGACCGGCGTCGAATTTTTCGAATATAATTATGTTACTCGCGGTTTATTAGTCTATGTGTTAATCCAGGGTGTCAGCTAACTCAATACCAAATTTTATTAGAATCGCTCCAGCCGTTTCAACGTGAAGAAGTAACAAAAAAACAACACTCACAACCTCACAAACTTTGGCCTTTATAATATTAGTGTGATTAAAAACTTTAAAATCACAAACGATAACATATTTGTCTACTTTTTCAATAGATTTTCCTATTTGCCGTCGTACTCGCTGCAGTCAGTGCGCGGCCACAAGAAGGTCACGGACACCATCACAAGGAACACGCGTACTCGTCGCAAAAACTTATTCAGCATCATGGACATGCCAAGAAGATCCTGGTCGATGTAAGCATTTTCTTTTAAATGTTCAGCAGTATAGCTTCTACGCATATTGCTAATAGTTTAAATAACCTATTTTCTTTGCCAGGGTCATGCTAAATATGAGTTCGCGTACGAAGTTAAGGACCCTCACACACACGACATCAAGAGTCAGCACGAGCAACGTGATGGTGACGTCGTGAAGGGTGTCTACAGTCTGCATCAGCCCGATGGTACCGTCAGGGTTGTGGAGTACCACTCCGACAAAAAGACTGGGTATGGGACAAAGTATCAAATTACATTACTAACTAAAACTACATTATAAATACACTGAAACAGTCAGCTTGTGACCACGGTCGGTGTAACCCGATCGAAACGTCAAGCATAAGGTAAATACTTTACCTAGATTAAACGCGTTTATTCCCGTGTCAAATTGTATTTATAATGCAACGCGTAAGTTTAAAAGTTATAAAACTACATTTTACTTTATTTTTATTTTTTTTATTTTATCTCATCAAAGTTTGATTAAATTGACTGCCTCCATGGGAGTGTATCCGACTGCTAAGCAAGAGGTCGTGGGTTCGATCCCCACCCAGGATAAAACTTTGTATGATGAAGACGATGGTTTATCTTGTGTCTGGGTGTTATTTATCTATAATATGTATGTTTATAGAAATATATAATTTATAAGTTGGCTGGTTTCCAATGTACAAGCTCTGCTTAGTTTGGGATCAGATAGCGTTATGTGAGTTGTCCCAAGATATTATATTATGTATTATATTAAAGGTTCTCAGTCAGTGAAAATGTCAAATTCTGATGTTTCGATGCTGCTGAAATGTGTACTAAAACATTCAAAACTTTTTCAGATTCAATGCTAACGTGAAACAAGAGGGTCACGCCAAGCATATTATTCCTGAACATCATCATCATCACCACTAATATATTTTTACTATTTGATTCTGTGTATGTTCTGAAGATGTAACACCGAGTGTTCATAGATATAAGTTGCATGTGAAATTGGTGTAAATATTAATTATAATTTATTAAAAATAGTAAACTGTACATTTACGTTTCATTGTTGATTGAAAGTACTGAATTATCTCACTCGCGTTTTAAATAATTATACGAAACGGAAAGGAGTATTTGACTATAATTTAAATAGCTAAGTTAAACAAAACGCAATACACCTTCTAATAGAAATAATGTTAAAATACAACTAAAAATAAATAAATTAACATAAAATGATCTTCAAAATGTCTGTGCAGATTTTGCATCGAACAAAGCTTAGAACCATTCCGATTTGATCAGAATTAACCTTGTGACCTAATACAACAACCTTCTGTTTGCGTTAGGTGTTAAAAATTAAATCAAGAACCTAATGGTTTCATTAAATTACGTCCCATTAACTATGATAGTCCCTACGTATTTACATGTATTCTTCTATTTGAACAAAACTATACTTCTAATTCTAATTCAACAGGTATGTTCCACCTTATTCACCTGGGTGATATCACCCTTGTGAACAAAGTGGACATAACAAGTGTCCTTAAATCACTTTGGTATCATTGCACCCAGGTGAAACCTTGGTGAATTAAGTAGACATATATGGCGTCCTTTGTTCAAATGTGTCCTTTAATCACCCAGATGAACAAACGCGATTTTAAAAAATATTTTGGTAGTCTTTATTCACCCAAGTTCTAGGTTGAAAAACTTTTAAAATAAATTTTAAATCCCGATATACTCGTATATCTAATATGTATTAAAATAGCAAAAGTTTAAAAACTATAATTTAAAATTTAAGTAATTTGAGTATTTGAATTCAATACGTTTAGTTTAAATAAGACGTGAAGTAGTAGTCGCTTCTGGCCCCGGTTTGGCTACGGAAGTCTCGGGTTCGATTCCTGAGTTTGGATTCAAATTTTTCTATCTTTCAAAAATGCAATTATTGTATTTGTAAAATCTTTGGCAAGAAATGCCTATAAAAATTACTTCAAGACGTGAAGTGTTTGTATACAGTAATTTGATAAATTTAACATTGGTAACACTCGGGAGGGGTTCTTGTTTTGATTCACTCGCATGACTATATTTGGGGTGCTATCGATAATTATAATAATAACAATTAATATTATTTTATTTATCACTAGCTGCCTGCCTGGCTTTGCACGGGTGTCATATAGTAGTCTTTTACACCTTGAGTTACATTTCATCTCTATTTTTTTGAGAATAAAATATTACCTATGTTACTTCCCGATAACATAGCTTTCTATTGGTGAAAGAATTTCTCAAATCGGTCTAATAGTTTCGGAGCCTATTCAATGCAAACAAACAACACAAAATAGACAGTATAGTTAATTAATATACATTGTTGGGGGAAGCGCAAGTGTAAGTTGCTTGCACGAAGGGAAAATTAAGGGGGGGGGGGTGTTTAACGTAGTGTAATTGAGCAGCCATATGTTTACTTAGTATATGTTTTTCATTATACTGTAATCACACTAATATTATAAAGGCGAAAGTTTGTGAGTATGTGAGTGTGTATGTTTGTTACTTCTTCACGTCTAAACGGCTGAAGCGACTAGTATTATAATATTTTTTTACCACGGCGCCTATTAATAATTAAATTATTTATTTTAAACATTTAGAAACAACAACCCACATCAACATTCACAACCTTATTAAAACTAGCCCAGTCAAATTTAACAAATAAATGCCTTAAAAGAGCAAAACGTGATGTAAACATAATTCCTTAATCGCCAATTTTGTGTTTTTAATGTATGATTTTACGGGGGTAACGATCAATTAACAAAATATAGTAGACAAACACTATTCACTTCTTAATTACACTAAACTTATTGTAATGAAGTACCCAAATGACTTTGATTGTAAATGTTCTGCAACCTAGAATATGCGTGAGTTAAGTCCACTAAAATAATAATAAAAAGTCACGTTTGTTCACCTAGGTGATATAATTCAAAAGGTAAACAAAGGACACCACTTATGTCTACTTAATTCACCTCGTGATACCACCTGGGTGCAATGATTCCAAGGTGATAAGAAGACGCTAGTTATGTCTACTTTGTTCACCCAGTTGAACAAGGTGGAATAAAACATTAATGTAATATTATTGAAACTGCAATATATATACAAGTAAAAAAAAAAACTGGGCAAGTGCATGTCGGGCCATGTACAATGTAGGGTTCCGTAGCGTAGTTGTTTCATATGTCGAGGGCAAGGTGTTAAGTCCCTCCAACACAAAGGGAGGATCCTCCGACCAGGCGAGGTGATTGTGCCTAGCGGGCCGCGGCCCAACGGTTAACGTTTTATTTTTTTTTATGTGAAGTGTTGAGTGTAAGCCGTTAAGCTATCTACACCCTTGTGACGAGCGTGTGCTCCTAACCTAAGTATACCTACGTAGCCAAACTTTCGCTAGCGAGACTAAAGAAAATTTGACTACGGTGAAATGAGTGAGTGTGTGTGCTTCATGTGCGTAGGCCGTCCCCTACTATGGGAACTCGAACCCTAGTCGTGGGCTATGCTAGGTGTAATGGGCCGGCCCGGTTGAGTTGTGACGTGGTGACGATACAGACGACCCCTACGACGGGGTCGGTATCGCGGTGAAAAAATAGACTGGACAAGATTAATTAGGCAAGAATTAAATGATATTACCACTAAAACAGCTAAGCTTAATAGCTTGTGTTAGGAGTGGGTTCACGTTGATAGTATAATGGATAGGATTTGAATCCGCGACCTAGCTATTGCGAGACCGATGCCTTATCCATTAGGTTAACGATGTTAAACCAACGGTTAACGTTGGGAACTTGCATATACAGTTAGCAGCTGTGAAAACTTCTATATCGCGTTTTTGACGTGAGCTGTCAAGTGTCAGTTTATGTAGGTATATATTATTATATGTGGGTAACGTTAATAATAATAATAATAAGGCAGTACGGCAGTAAGGCCGTGTGCAGAAGGCAGTACTTCTGGACACGGCTCGCATTGTGAGGAGGTTCCTTTCTCTGGGGCCGTAACCACCGGTAGCTTGGCCCCTGTACCCGATGCCGGTGGGACACTATTTTTTATATTTTTAAATGTATTTTTTATATATATATTTAAAAATGTAATATATAAGAAAAAAAAGAAATAAAGAGAATAATAATATACGCTCGGGGGTGGAAGTGTCATTCTCAAGGGCATAACTACGGGGAAACCCGCTCACGGGCCTTCTTCGTGATGGTGAAACCGGCGCCGCACCGCTCGACACCCCAAGCTGCTCACACCCATGTTGCCCCCTGTCGCCTGTTTGGCTGTATGCCTGTGGCGGCCAGAAGGGGGCCCATCTAGTGAGTGGCGAGTCACCGCCTGCCCATTTGTCCGTGTGTTTTTACCATGTGTTGCAGGGCAGGCGCCATAGTTCTTCAATAGTACCAGCTAACCATTCCACTAACACATCACCTCCATAACCCAGTTTTTTAGCTACCACTTTTTGGCAATAGTTTTTACACTAACCGGGGAATGTCGTTGGGTACATTTATATAGTGTATACAACGATATTCGCCGGTTTGTGTCACATAGCCTTTAGATTAAAGTGTCTAACGGGCCTCTACGTGTTGGCTTCGGCCCCACGCACGCCTCCCAAATGACCGGGACTCCATAGTCCCGTGATATGGAAACGACATACATAATAATAATAATAATAATAATAATGTTTATTGGCATAGTTTACAATCTAGTTGTTACATTTGTATAGAGTTATATTATGAGTACAACCATTCGTTGAAATCTGGTACCCTAAGTAAGATTCAACTTGTGTTAAGGGCACCAGAGCTCTCATGTATTTCATTAAATTGCAGACAGAAATTAGTTGATCTTAAAATATAAATTCCAATAAACAGTAATAATGCCAGTGCTTGTGCGTGAGTGTGTATGCGTATGTGTTTGTGTGTATGTGTGGGTGTGTATGTGTGCTAGAGGATAGATACTTTAAGTAAGTTCTCAGTTTCATCATAGGACTTATTCATAAGCCACTTCGTCACTGTTTTCCTACACTGAGTTCTAGGGAGATGAAAAATATTGCAATGCTTGTTCGCGATGTTGTACAGATGGCACCCAAGAATTGCCTGATGTCGTTCTGCCTGAGTGGTTCTAAACCTCGGGATTGTGCACACATGGTGAGAGCGGCGGGTATTATTAAGTTTGGAGTCATATACTAGAGAGGCGTGCTTTCTGGAAATAGTTTCTTGCACAAAGAGTTGTCTCATAGTGAGAAGCTGACAGTCGTCATAAAGTTGAGCAGTGTGGTATCTGTAGGGTTTAAACGTCATTACTTTAAGTACTGCTCTCTGTGCACGTTCCACGGGTAGTAGATTATTTTTTGCAGCACCTCCCCAAGCGGTTATGCAATATGTCAGTATAGACTGGCATAAAGCACAGTATACCATTCTCACGGTGTCGAAGTCTGCAGAATGGCGCAACTTCTTAAAAATGAAAATCATTTTCTCAACTCGCGAAGTTAAACAGGCAAGGTGATATTTCCAGTTAATATGGTTATCAATATAAACGCCGAGGTATTTTATAATGTTAGATCTACATATTATTGGGCAGCAGCAAAGAGTGGAAGAAGTTTTAGAAATACAGTTATCTTTATGGACTTTGAGAGTAAAATCAATAAGGGATGGTTGTGTGGCGATTGTAGGACTAAACGTTAAATAGGTTGTTTTGCTGAGATTTAGAGTTAATAGGTTGACAGATAGCCAAGTCATTACTGCATTAAGTGCCTTTTCAGCTCTGGTGAAGACTTCAGGCCAGTCCTCGCCATAGACAAGCATAGCAGTATCATCCGCATAAACAATAATATCGCAATATGCTAACGGTAGTTTACAAAGAGAGTTTACGTATAATACAAATAGAGTTGGGCCCAATACCGAGCCCTGAGGTACACCGAAATTAATAGGAATGGTTTCACTGATGAATGAGCCAACTTTAACACACTGTTGCCTATCAGACAAATAGTCTTTAAAAATTCTGAGGGCATAGCCACGTATTCCCATCCTTTCCATCTTCCGCAGTAGGTGTGGAATAGAGACAGTGTCAAATGCTTTCGTAAGATCTAGAAAAATACCCATACACTTCCGTTTAGTATCAAAACTTTCCACAATTTTATCCACGACTGAGGCAACCGCGTCATCAGTAGATTTACCGGTCCTAAAACCAAATTGGTTTGGTGCCAAAATTTCATTTGCGGTCAAAAAACTTACTAGACGAAAGTTCAAAACTTTTTCCAGGTCTTTTGATAGAGCGGGTAGCACAGATATAGGCCTGTAGTTGCTGACACTGTCTCTATCCCCACCCTTATGGATTGGATTAATTACGGCTTTTTTTAAACATTTTGGGAATACACCTTGAGCCATTGACATGTTATAGATGTGTGTAATTATAGGGACTAATGTGTCTGAACATTTCTGCAACAGTTGCGTTGGTATATAATCCCAGCCTACAGCAGTATTCCTACGCAAGCCATGTATTATTTTGCCCACTTCATCCTCATCTGTGGGAAGAAGTACAAGAGATTTGTCAGTAATGTCGTCATCTATCATGCGTATACAATCTTGAGAGCTTTGATAGTTTTTTTGCGCAAGCTGTCTGCCTATGTTGGAAAAATACATATTAACGTTATTAATCGAAGCCTTCTTATCACTTTCATTATTTAAGAGTTCGGTAGAAGAGTTCATCTGGCGATTCGATTGTATTATGTTTTTTATCACCTTCCACGTTTCTCGGGGATTATTACGAGTTTTCTGTAATTCAAACCTCTCATGCTCCTGCTTCAACCTTTTTAACAATTTATTGCAAAAGTTGCGGTATCTAATGTATGTGACTTTAAGAACGAAATTTTCTGGGTTTACCTTCAGCTTATGACACATCGAATCACGGTTTCGAATACACCGCAATAGGCCGTTAGTAATCCAGGGTTTATATATATTATTTTTAGAGGGTACATGTGTAGTTGTCGAGTAATTTTTAATTATTTCCCCTATCATTTCAACCAAAGCTTCTGTAGCGGCATTCGGATCCGACGCATTCAGGATTTTGCTGTAGTCAGCACGGGATACTGCCTCATTTATTGAAGGATAATCCACTTTGACGATATCTAGATGTCTCTTAGTTGGTATCAATACATTTTCGATATTTATGAGCACTGGGAAGTGGTCTGTAATAGTGGTGTCAAATATTAAGGTTGTGCTTTTTAGTCCCGATTTTAACAATGTATGATCCAGGCAGTTATTTCCTCTAGTGGGCAGATTATGCGTGGGGAGGAGTCCGTGCGAGGCGGTCATATTAAGATAGTCATTCGCATATGAGCTTAGGTTGGTAGGATTAATGTTTATGTTAATATCGCCTATTACTAGTATATTCTTCCAGTTAGAAATAGATGTGAGCATAGAGTCTAGGCCTGTCAAAAAATTATTTAGATCATTATTGCAGGGTGAGCGGTATAGGGCTACAATGGCTAGGTTCAATGATTCAACTTTGCATATTAAACAATTCGTTCCCTGTATAAGCGATTCAGTAACCCTGTGGGACGTTGTGGACTTTATGAAGACAGCAACACCATCGTTTTGGTTAAAATTGTGAATAGTACGATAGCTCGTGAACCCTTGAAGTGATGGAAGGTTAGTTGCCTTGCTTAACCAACATTCTGATAGGACTACAACTTCGGGTAATACACATACAGTGTTGAGGAAAACAATAAGCTCGTCGAAGTTCCGGTTTATGCTACGTATATTTAGGTGTAACACTTTAAATGCATTTCTATTATTGTGCATAATATGATCATATTCTTCCACTTTGCACAAATGTACTTGTGTTTGTCCTAAAACATCAATATCATTATTTAAAGATGTTAAGTCCAACATTGCAAAATAACAAAAACGCACAGACAGTTAGCCCACATTGTTAACCTGACACAATTAGATATTAGGTCATATCCTGAAGTAAATATAATGAACGTTCCGTGACCTCGATAATATTGTATAGACAGTTCTAGTAGATCGATTATCGGCAAATGGTTATTATAATAGTGACATGTAGTAGTATTAAGTAGCGGTTGTTGTAAGAACAGTATGAGATGTATAATAATGTGTGATCGTGTACATTTGATAAGTGTTTGAGTAGATAACATTTGTATATAATGGTGACATGACATGTAATGGTTATGTAGAAATCGATTGTAGAAACATTTATCATATGACTGACAGATTGGCATTATACTGAGAAAAATGTATTGAAATAACAAAAGTATACAATAGAAAATAATTATATGTATTACAAATTGCTTGGGTTGATCAAAACTATTATTGAAAATTAGACAAATTGATAAGACATGCAGCTGAAGTAACATTAATTGAATCCATACCCTCCTGTTTCCTAAGAAAAATCTTATTATTTTGTGTCCAACAATATTTAAAGTTATGAGCACCAGCAAACTTACGGGCTTCATAGAACAACTGACGCTGACTGAGTGGCAAGTGTTCAGCGACATAAACTGACTTAGGCTCCCCTGGGATTCCAATGTGTCCTGTGTTCAGTTTTTCCTCTGAAGATTTCCCTTTATTAAAGTCACGTGTTGCATCCAGAATTTGTTTTTTTAATGAAACTCTTTGTAGATCCATGACAACTGGCCTATTAATTCCCTTCTTCCCTGGAATGCGATAAACGTCACGCAGGTCCGTTGACTTTAAGGAGACATTAACGGCTTCACAAGTTTTTAGTACCATGGCTGTGAGATCATTCGTAGATTCTTTTTCGCTACACGGAATATTTCTAATTTCCAGGGTAGCAGATCTCGAAAGTTGTTGTAAATCTACAATTTTTCTTTCCAGTTCCATAATGTAGGCACGTTGTTCTTGTCGTTCCTTTGCCAACGATTCCACCGTTTTTTTCATAGTCTCATAGGATTGATTGATATATTCGATTGATTTCTCTATCTCCGTATTTGTTTTCTGTATTTCTTTATTTTGAATCTTAACCTCGTTTAAGTCAGATGTTAGTTTATTTAATAGTATATCTTGATCATTTTTCCAAGATGTCAACATGCACATTATCCTTCCCTCGAAGGCTTTGAGCTCATTTCGGCTTCGATCCCTAGCATTAGGGGTAGTATTGGTCACAGTATTTTCAGCGATTGATACATCAGGTGTTGACATTACTCGCTGTTGCCCCTTAGCAGAAGATGGAGGCACTATGCGTGCCGTTCGTGGCATTGTAATATTATAATGAAGGAGTTGTACTCACAGTGTTTTATTCGTGTCTCAAATCGTCGATATGTAAGAAAAAAATATGTTGCCAACACTATTGCCGCAGGCGCATAGATCAGGAAACACCCCCCGCCCGAGCGTAGCCGATCGGCAGCCGGAGGCGTGTCCTTCCGAACACGGAGTTTGCCGAGCGAAGGACGGTCGTTGACCCCACCGCACGAGTTCAATGACACGATAGCCGATGACTCACCCGTCGTTAGTGTTGATTCAAATTGTTTCCAGCCGTTGTTGAAATAAAAACCGTGATATCTTGCTTGTTTCTTGATGGATTGTTAAACTGATTACTGTACCGTGAGGCTAATACAATAGGCAAAACAACCATATAAGGTAAATAACAAAAAACAATCTTTGTACACTATTTTTGATTTATATAACGTGAGAGCTAAGTGAATACGTGCTGCTGTGTTTGTAACGCGAGAGCGTTAAAAACACAGCAGCACGAACGTTATATAAATATTTTTCATTGGAATTTGTACGAAAATTTTGTTACTTCTCACTTGATATGCCGTGTTTTAAGTAAGACGTGAATAGTGTTTGTGACTTGTGACTCAATGTTATACTTAATATTTCACAAACGGGTCCTTAAATCGAAGAGTGATATTCACAACCCCTTTAATACTTTTGAAAGACCTATCCAACAACATCTCACACGAGGGGGTATGTATATGTAAGAAAATAAATCACACAAAATAAATTCCCCTATAGGTAAAGTGGGGACCTTTACCTATAGGGGAATTTATTTTACAATTTTGTTTGCACCTTTGCCCAAAGTCTGTTAGTGCTAGGAGTCTGTATCATATTACTTATGCTGACAAAGTGAAAGAAAAAAAATCATGCAGGCAGGTAACCCCTAAGTCAAGTGGAAGTGTGTTTTTTTTTCATTAGGTATGAAACTTCTCTAACCTCGTCGTGTGGGGTATCATTTGATAGGTTTTTGATGAAAATGTTTAGGGGTTGGGAAATCGATTCTTTGATTTAGGGATCCGTTTGTAAAATATTAAGCTTCAAAGTGCAAATTTTTCTCAGATACGTTGGTAGTATTTATTACTTTTTCACATAGAGTACCAACCTTTGGTACTAGAAAGTAGATATATATATATATTAACACGTCTTTATTGTGTTCATTTTGTATTTAACAACCACTTCTTGACTTCTAGTGAGATAAAATTAATGTCAATCTTCAGTGCTAAAATATCTTGCTGCAAAATATATTAAGACGCAAGTAAAGAAGACTATTTTAAAAAAGATTATTTTTGAAACAATTCTAACTAAATTATGTTGTGGTTGTACTTGAAAAATTAATTTCATGTTTCACAAAATTAAAAAAAAAGGACTTAAAGCATATTAGATGTTAAATAGGGTATTTAGTAGTGAACGGCTCAAACAAATGGACCGCGGACTATTCGAGCATAAACAAAAATCGTCTAAATAAAAATGAACAATAAAATATATTAGTTTTAAATTTTTAATAAATTATAATTAACATTATTTTATATTTATCACATGCGTATAGAAATTCTTTAAATTATGATACAGAATTACTCTTCATATAATTAGTGGTGGTGATGATGATGTTCAGGGACAATGTGCTTAGCGTGACCCTCCTGCTTCACGTTCGCGTTAAATCTGTAAAAATAATAAAAAAACTTAAACAATGCTAAGACACTATGAAATACGCACGTTTAAAACATCCACATTGAACTGAATGTTCAAAAATTGTACTATAATTCTAAATTCAAAACAATCCTTACCCGGTCTTTTTGTCCGAGTGGTACTCCACAACCCTGATGGTACCATCGGGCTGATGCAGACTGTAGACTCCCTTCACGACGTCACCATCACGGTGCTCGTGGTGACTCTTGATGTCATGTGTATGAGGGTCCTTAACTTCATATGCAAACTCATACTTAGCGTGACCCTGTATTTTACAAAATGTAGTAATATTGTAAAAATATTATTCAGTTTATACAAAAGGAACATCTATACTAATATTATAAAGCTGAAGACATTGTTTGTTTAGTTGAACGCGATAATCTCAGGAACCTGGAAGGACCATACTGGTTTGAATTGAAAAAATATTTTAGTTTTGGATAGCCCATTTAACGTCATGCTACTACCAATAGGAGTGGCAATAAAAAAGTTGTAACAACGGGGAAAATGACGCAGATAAAGTTGCGCGGATCAGCTAGTAAAATAATGTGGGAAAGTTCTATAAAAAAGTTTAGTCTAATTTAAAAAATTCTGTCGCGCTATGAAAATGAATGAATACTCATTTTTTTTTAAATATCTTAATCATATATATATTTTTTTTGGGATAAACTTCAAACTTACATCAACAAGGATCTTCTTGGCATGTCCATGATGCTGAATAAGTTTTTGCGACGAGTACGCGTGTTCCTTGTGATGGTGTCCGTGACCTTCTTGTGGCCGCGCATATACCACAGCGGCGAACACGACTACGACCAGGAAGATCTAATTGACAGGAGTAAAAATAAATTAGTATTTACAACTAAGAAAATAATGAAATATTTATCTTAAAACAAAAAAACTCCTATAAACAACTTACTTTGGAGTACATTTTAATTTAATTACTGTTCTTTGTTAATGCAAAGAGAGAACTGATAATTCTCAATCATTATTATCTGTTTTAGTGTTGCCCAAATTCAGTCTTGGTCTTGCAGTCTTGGTCTTGTTCTTGCGTTTTTGCAAGACCAAGACCAAGAACAAGACCGCGTATTTTTAGCAAGACCAAGACCAAGACTGACCGTGCAAGACTTGAGCAAGAACAAGACATAGCCTGCAAGACTCTTGCGTCTTGCAGCTAGGACTTAGCGCTATTTCACTGAGTAGTTAGGTGTAACAGTTCGGTGTATAGGTAGGTACGCTTAGGAATTCTATGAGACGCAAAAAACTGTATCAAAGAATATGAAAAACTGGACCTATGCGCATTACGACTAATACCATAAACATAGCGAATAAAAAAATATCTATTAAAATCAAACTGAGTGCATGCATAGTTATGTTTTAACCATCGGCACTTTGATAATGCGGCATCAAAGGTTTTGTACTTACTTCTCAAAGAAATTTGCCGCTTTTCGGAAGTACATGGTTATGATACACGCGCCGGCGGCTTCTTTTGAAATCTAAAACAATCGTTGCCGCCACGCCGAAATCATAACATTTGACACTATTTGATTGCCGCCATAGGGCGAAGGTATACTCATGCAAAATAATTTCCTAGTAGAGTACCTACAGGTGTTCCAAAGAATAAATAAGTTTCAGAGTGCTTAGAATGAAAATGAATACATTATACTGATCACGCAAGTAGTATTATGATTAGGATAAAATGGTAAGGATAGGTAGTAGATGTCATATTAATTCATTCTAGTAAGTATATATTATAATATTGATTACTTATATGGTTTTAAACTAATTACTTAGGTACTATTATTGTACATTTAGTCATTATATTTCTTAAGTTTTTACAAGAAAAAATAGCAAAAAAGTGTTCAAATATCACCCGTTTAATAAATATTGTAGCCACTTTTAAATATACTTGAAACGTGTAAAAAAATTCTACAAAACTAATAAAATAATATAAAAAGCGTAGGTACTTACCTACTAATAAAATAAAAAGCCTGCGATAAGAGTTTTGTATTACTTACCAGCCCGAATATCTCTGAGAGAGATGATGAGAGTAAGTATTTACTAGCTGTGCCCGCGACTTCGTCCACGAGGAATAGTAACTTTGGAGGTATAGTGACGTTCAGGACTTATTTATTTATTTTAAAACTTCTGTCATCAAACATACAAACGAACTCTTCAGCTTTATAATATTAGTATAGATGTACGCCAAAACATTCACTTATATGTAAAGAATAGTGATTGGCACTAATTCTATTTTATTCACGCGTCGCGTCTGTACAAGTAGGTAATATTTAGTGTGTGTTTGTACGCCGCACGCGGCATTGTTTGATTTGCGGCGGCATCCTTTTCATAGAGCCGGCACGTGGCGAGGCGGCGCGGTAAAGCAAGGAAACGTACTATAAATAAAGGAATTATTTTAATTCCAGTCATTTCCAATTGAGCTGTGCTTCGAGTCTAACTTGATAATTGTTTTTACTAAATCTCGTTGTTTTCTAAAAACGTATCACGTGTACAATTTAATATGAGTGACGAAGATTCAAATTATTCTAGTCCGAGTAACGAGAGTTTGAGTCACAGATCTAAAAGACCCAAAAGCAAATTTGAGGAGTTTTTCGAAATAATTCATGCATCCCAAACTGCCTTCTGTAAATTGTGCCAACATAAAAAGATTGAAATAAAAATGAAAAACAGAAACACTTCAGGCTTAAGGAAACATCTAATATCTTTCCACAAAAAGGAATCAGAAATATTTCTTCCTGTTAAACCAAAATTAAGTGGAGATATCACAAGCTTTTTAGTAACCGCTGGAAGTGGACAGGTAAGAATATTTTTTTAACAGTTAAAAGAATTTTAACTCCGCGTAGCTATTCATGCGATACTTTCAAAAACGCCATTAACTTACGTAAGTATTTTTGAGTTAGTGGTGTTTTCACAGTTTTCATCTAGGGGTGCGACATATTAAGTATGTAATTATCGTCTTAAATATTTTTTATAAACACCCATATTTTCAGTTAATCGGCCAGTAACAACTAAGTACTTTATTTTGGTAAATTACAGTACAGTGCAACCTTAATATAACAAATATCAATTTAACGATTTTCTCGATTTAACAACAACAAACCTCCTCCTCTTATACGCTCAAACCTAATAACACAAGATTTATTGTTTTGTTTCAGTCGGAAAACAGCAGTGACAACATCACGACAGCTACAGTTGATTGGGTGGTGAAAAAATATCTTCCCTTCTCATTTTTCGATGACGAAGCTACACAAGTATATTTTCGACGTATTTGCCCTAATATGGTGTTTCCTAAAAGGTCTACACTTAGAAGGAAAGTCAAAGAGCGATTTGAAGAGCTCCAATTGAATCTCAAGGAACGACTTCAACAATTATCATCTAAAATGTCTTTTACCATTGATGGGTGGACGTCAATTGCTGGTAGGAGTTACTACGGGGTTACTATTCATTATATAGACAACGCATGGAAGTATCAATCTGTAGTTCTTGATTTTATACCATCACGCGGTCGACATACTGGGGAAGATATTGCAACGATTTTCCATGAATGTTTATTGGAATATGGCATAATTGATAAAATACAAGGTATCACGGTCGACAACGCAACTGCAAATACCAAATTCATGTATGAACTGGGCAAACAGCTGCCGCCACACTTTGATTCAGACAATCAACATTTCCGGTGCTTTGCTCACATTTTAAACCTTGGTGTACAAGATTTATTAAAGACCTTAGCATTACACTGTGAGTCTGACACTAACGCGCAAGATCAGCAGTACGAAGACTATGCAGACGAAACTGAGGATGAGGAAGATGAAGAATCTGCACCAAATATTGCTGACTCGCGTACATCTGTAACAAAGTTACGCAGTATTTCCAGTAAAATAAAAAGAAGTGAGATAGTGAAGAAGAAGTTTCAGTCTGCTTGTGAAGCAGCTGGCGTGCCATCAAATCTAAATGCCATTCTTGACTGTCCAACGAGATGGAATTCCACACATGATATGATTGGATTTGGTTTAAAAGTGAGAGCGGGCATTGACATATTGTGCAGTTCTGTCACCGAATTAAATGATTTTCAAATCACAGCTAATGAATGGCAGGTACTCGAAAAATTACATAAATTTCTAATAAACTTTAAACTTTTAAGTACAAAACTTGGTGGAGACAAATATGTTACATTACCGCTAGTCATTGTATCATTCAATCTCTTGCTAGATAAAATTGAATCCATGGTAAAACAGTTAGATGAGAAACCTAATCGATCTGAAGTGGATGAAAGGCTCATTCTAGCTTTCCAAGCAGCTCGAGACAAAATGCTTAAACATTACAAGAAGAGCAACTGGATTTATTGTACTTCTTTAATTTTAGACCCAAGGCATAAGGCTCAGACTTTTGACCTGACAATGTGGGGGAAGCAACTTAAAACAGAAAGTCTGCGCAAGTTCAATGAACTTTATGAAGAATATAAAAGTCTACACTCACTGAACAAATCTCTGGAATTACCAGAAAAAGAAAATAAAGTATGTGATGAAGATGAAGACGTAATAGACTTTGATAAACTCTATGAATGTCCCTCGACGTCATCTGGATCTTGTCTTCAAGGCTTAGTGATAGACGAGTTGGAGGAGTACCTGAGAAAACCAAGAACTGCCAGCTCGGAAGACATTTTAGATTGGTGGAGGACGCATGAGACAGAGTATCCGATTTTATCGAAAATGGCCCGTGATTTTCTCTCAATACCTGCAACTTCAGTACCTGCTGAGAGGTTATTTTCTAAAGCATCATTAGTAATTAGAAAACATAGAAATAGGTTAAGTGATGAGTCAGCCAGATGGTTACTTTGTATTAATTCTTGGTCAAAAAAAATTATATAAAGTATCATAACCTAATGATAAAGCTGTTGATTTGTGTTGTATTTTATTTTTTATTCAAATAAATGATAAATCGTAAACTCTTTTATTAAATTTCTTATAAGTTGAGGGTTCAATCTCTTTCTAGACAGATAAGTATTGTTCTTTAAAATACAGTCAAGTTATTGTAATTAATTTGTTTTTTTACATGTTTTAGCAAATGTAAGCTTATAAATCATAAATGTTTATTAAGAAACAGTTACTTCCATGGAAAACGACATATAGGTCAGTTGATTTTTCGAATTTCTTATCAAATCTTCAGTTACTTATTAATCTGCTTGATCTTTACTATGGCTATGTTAATTCAAGCTCACAATGTTCCAATTCTAATACGTTTTTCTAAGATTTAAAGTAAACTTTAATAAATAGTAATAGACTAATAGGTAATTGCAAGACTTGCAAGACTCTTGCTGCAAGACCAAGACCAAGACCAAGACTGGGAGCGCAAGACCAAGACCAAGACCAAGACCAGGTGTATTGGCGCAAGACCAAGACCAAGACTGGCTAAGTCTCGTCTTGTTCTTGCATTTGGGCAACACTAATCTGTTTATATATACAGGGTGCGTAGATTCAAGCAAGTATTTTTCGTAATCGTGTCACGCAAAATCTCAACCCGTTTATTAAACTTACTCGTACTTCTCAGTACTGTAATGTAAAATGTACTTATTGGTAAAATGCATTCATTCAACTTACACTGACCTTGGTCCTTCAATTTTTAAATTACATTTTGAATCAAACGCATATTCCGATGCGTATATTAAAGGTATATTAAGATGAGTAAATGTACAAGATCATTGCTTGAAGATTTACCCATCTAAAGGGGCGTCTAAACGGGCCATTTTTACGGCAATTTGTGGCGGCACTATTGGCAACTAATTGCTCGGCCAATAATGGCAATATGTCTGCAATTGTATGACGCATGATTCAGTCTCCTAAACAGGCTACACAACCTAGCAACAATAAAATAGAGAGCGACTGAAACAACAACAAAATTGTCCGGGCAACGTTGCGGAAACTCGATCGCTCAGCGATCGTCCGGCAACCATCTTATTAATATTGGAGAGTACTGTCATGTTGCCGGCCACAGCATTGCCGCCACAAATTGCCGTAAAAAATGGCCCGTTTAGACACCCCTTTAATATGAGAACTGTGCCTTTACTCTGGAAATGTGTTAAGTACAAGCCTTTGTACTCATTTCCTGTGAACATCAGATAAAGCCTAAGTGTTATTCTGATGCCATGCTGTAAAATTACAATAACACTTAACGCTTATAATATTAGTAGGATCTAGTATTGTAAGGATCACCATCATTAAAGAACCACGTAATTTATACACCTAAAAGTAAAAATATTAACTTATTTTATAACACATTTGCTCGTAAAGTGTATCTTATTTCACCAATTTCAATATCGTAATGTATCTCATTACGTACTTGTGCACTATTGTGGACGATTTATCAAGATGCTCAGTCTATAACGAACGGTATTTTTTAAGTCAGAAAAGTCGGGTCGTCATTCTATGAATAAAATTAACTTTGGGATATAAAATATATTAAATAAACATTTAATTTAATTAATTTTGACCATCAATTACAATTATTTATCTGTAACAAGACACAAAAATATTAATTTACTTTATTAATAATACTGGCTGTTTTTTGTGCCTTTGCCTTAAATGTGAACAAGTATAAATTATTCAGCGCGCCTTTTCTTTTGGCTGTATTGTTTTTTTATTTATTTCCTCGCAAATATGTTTTATAACGTCGCATGACATACGGGCGCTTTGATAATTACAGCTTCTGCTTTCTTGTAGCCCTCGCCTACAGCTCGGGCTAACAATATCGCTTTGGCTGTAATTTTCAACTTACCGCACTTATATCATAATGTACTATTACGTTACGGGTTATATTTATTTGTAGCTATGATCTCATTATCGTAGGTCTCTCACAATTTTCCCTGAATAGATACATTTTAATGAGTATGGTGAGAACAATACATAAGTTTATAGCTGTTGGTCAGGGCGATAAATCGATTTTCAAAAATCCATCATCATCCATGGCAAGTTGAATAGTGTTTTTGAATGAAAATCTTAAGACACGTTCAGGTTCACTCTTCATCAAACATAAATAATAGGTAATAATTACAATCATTTAACTTAAAAAATATATTTATAACTAGGCATCACATTCATTTTATCATCACAAATGTAGACCCAAGGACCGAGGTCAGTGTAAGTTGAATGTCTACACTTCACTTACCTATAGGTACAGACCTACATATTTGTAGGTACAACCAAAAAAAGTTTTCATAATAAACGGGTTCAGGTTTTTGCATTACTTATCTACACATTACGAAAAAATCTTGCTACGTTCCCTGTATATAAAGAGATAATATCACTTGAGGATTATCAGTTCTCTCTTTGTTTTAACAGGGTAAAGAAACCTAAATAAAATGTACTCCAAAGTAAGTGTTTTATTAGTTTTAACGGTATTAATTATTTTTCAATTTATGTTCTTAGTTGCAAATCATTATTTTTTTACTTCTGTCAATAGATCTTCCTGGTCGTAGTCGTGTTCGCCGCTGTGGTATATGCGCGGCCACAAGAAGGTCACGGAGACCATCACAAGGAACACGCATACTCGTCGCAAAAACTTATTCAGCACCATGGACATGCCAAAAAGATCCTTGTCGATGTAAGTTCACATTAAAATTACATACAAATTAAATAACATTAAAAAAAATACATTTTTTTTTTAAGTATTATTTTTAATCCTTATTTCAGTTGCCTGTGTAATGTTTTTTTTAATACTATGCTGCCTAAATTAAGAAAGTACCTCCACAGAGTTTGAGATAAATTATTTTCACATTTATAACACTAACAAATAACAAAATCCGTCTTACAAATTAGGTACCTATTAGCTAACAACATCCTTAGAAGTATCCTTCAAACCTTCTAGTCATGTAAACAAAAAACAGATATTTCTACGAAATTTTGATAGCTTATTTAAAACGAGTAATTCTATACTTTTTATAACAGGGTCACGCTAAGTACGAGTTCGCGTACGAAGTTAAGGACCCTCACACACACGACATCAAGAGTCAGCACGAACAGCGTGATGGTGACGTCGTGAAGGGAGTCTACAGTCTGCACCAGCCCGATGGTACCGTCAGGGTTGTCGAATACCACTCCGACAAAAAGACCGGGTAAGAATTGTCTATAATTTAGAATTGGAATATAAATTTCGAACATTCAGGCCAATGTTACTCTCTAAAAAGGTGCATATTTCATAGTGCGCGTAGTTTCATAGAGACATAATATATATTTTTTTATTTATTTACAGATTTAACGCGAACGTGAAGCAGGAGGGTCACGCTAAGCACATTGTCCCCGAACATCATCATCACCATCACTAATAATAATAAAGAGTCATTTCGTGTCATATTTTTAAGAATGTCCGTATATTTGTGATAAATAAGTAAATATTATTTTTAATTAATAAAAAACTTCAAACAGATATTTTGTTTTCATTAATAACTTAATAAAAAAGACTTATGTGATGGTATTCTCATTTTGTTATTAAATATCTCTTGAACTTAAGAACATTATACTAGCTTTAAGGCTCAGTTTCTTCCTCTTTGTGTTTGAGTTTTTATAGCCTTTGTGCTATTCTAATGTGTTAAGGACATTACCGAGAAGTTTTATCAAAATATGTTTAGTATGGTTTTGCGTGAAAGGGAAACAAACATCAATCCATCCAAACATCATCACAAATTTTTAGATTTATTTTATAAAAACTTTAGAAATGCATTTTTGTACTTGAAAGAATGAAGTGCATAGAAAATGTAATTTAACGCTATCTATCGATTTTTTATGTATTATACCCAGCACTTTGACAAAATTGAACTACTGAAGAGAGAGAGAGGAGCGGGGGCGGGGAGAGAAGTTATTTTATCGCAAACTGAATACTTTATTAAAAGTATATTAAGGTAATATTGCTGAGCTCAAAGTTATTTTATGCTTACCTAAATTATTCGTTAGTAATGATTATATTTGACAAAATTTGGTCACAATGTTAATATCAATCTATGTGTACGTCACAATGTTAATAGCAATGTTAATATCTGCGTATTAGCAGGCATACGAACGACGGTTTCTACAAATGTATTGATAAAAAATATCAGAAGTTTTGAATAAAATTGTTGTTTATAATATTTTTTATTGAGTGCATAATGTATGATAAAGGGTTTATAAAACAGAGTTTGTACTATGGCAACCAAATAAAAATACTTAAATATTTCTAAATACAGGGAGGTCATCCGATAAAGAATCAAAGTTACCAACATAGCACGCGGGTTATGCACGCTGAAGTGGCAACGAGCTGGCCACATTTGCCGAAGGACCGACGGCCGATGGAGCAAACGAGTTCTAGAGTGGAGACGACTCGGTACACGTAAGGTAAGACTGCCTCCAGCCAGATGGACCAACGACCTAAAGAACAGCGCTGGAATAAATTGGATACGGAAAGTGGAGGACGGGATGTTGTGTCGTAAGTTAAAAGAGACCTATGTCTAGCAGTAGACCGATACGGGCATACATATTATAGATAAATTACACCCAGATACAAATTATACCATTGTGCTCATTACACAAAGTAATATTTTGGCTTAAAAAATAAAAACAAACCATATTTTTGTTAGAAAACCTAATTATGATCTTTCCATATATGACATTTTTTTTTCAACAACCCAATTAACGGACAGCGTTCGTAAATTAATACGTAGTGTTTGATATATTAGCTGTTTTCACAACAGTGTCGGTTTTTATACAGGTTAAAGTGTGTTTAACACTTTATGCTTTGAATGCACTATATATGCTTTTTGAAGTCGCCTAAATTGATGATAACAATAGAAACTTGCGAAAAAATATATTACAACAAAATGAAGCGACGAGTAGTTTGAGAGCCTCATGCTATTCCTTAACAGTATCAGTGCCACCTATCAGGAGTGTCTAAGTATAAAAAATACATTGCGTATTCGTCCAACCAAGGTTTGAGTATGTCCTTGGATGCCTTAAATTTACAATTGGAAGTGATTAAGATTAAAAACTATCTTAGAGAGTTTTGTGGCAAGACATCGTCTGCTAGGTTGGCGACTACTAGTTTAGCGACAAAAAAATACAGTAGAATTATTTCTTCTGGATTTTTTGTCGACCTATTTCGATGATATTTTTGTGTTTGATTAAATCGATACTATTTTATATGTATAGATAAGCATTTGGACCTGGAGAATCACGTTGTCATCAGATGACATGATAACTTCTTTCGCCTCTGTTAATTTACTGTAAAATGATCATCAAGTTCAGTACAGAAACGCTTGTGTCAATGAGTACCTAGAATATTTTAACTTTACAGCATTAATTGAATAAATAAATAGCATATATTGAATTCCAACCTTCAATGACTTCTATAAAATGGTACCTTTCAAGTACGGTGGCATGGTGCATTCAGCTGAACTGGTATTCAGAGCAATTTTCAACCAAGTAAAGTAAAATAAAAAACTAGGCAATAGCATGTCGTACGATGCTCAGTGTAGGGTTCCACATAATATGTTACTATAAAGAAATGCACTATATATGAAAAAATACGATTTAAAAAAGTTCATCATTAAAAAAAACGTGTCTTCATGACACTTACTTTTCTTGAAACTTGTTTCGGCCAATAACTCAAAAACGGTACATCCGATCACGTTGAAAATAATTTTGATTTAAAGTATTTATTAAGAGTTTTTTTTTCATATTTTTAGGCCTTACTTAGGGTTTAAGAATTAAAGGAGAGGGGACACCATTTTTGCAACTTTCGGAGTGATTTTTTCCGAAAATACCCACTTAACAGTCTCAAAAACCTGAAAATGTATTTTCAAAACCTGTCGAATTAGGTGCCACATAACAATATTTGCTAAATTTTTTTTTAGCTTCTGGTTTCTAGAAACATTTATTTTTCTTATATAACTATGAAACTAAATAGAGGTTTATACAAGACACGTATGATCTAAATTTTATTCATACAGATTATGTAGTTTTTGAGTAAAATGCCTGTGACATACGGACGGGCAGACAGACAGACGGACGGACATGACGAAACTATAAGGGTTCGGTTTTTGCCATTTTGGCTACGGAACCCTAAAAATATAGGCATGTCTTGCAGGCATTTCTGTGTAACAGAAATATGAAATTTATCCATTTAAATTATATAACTGCTGAAATATATAACTTTAATTATTTTTAAATTGTAATTTTTCTGGCCAGTCGCATCTGTAGTAAATGCCTCCGCGATTTACTTATAATAGTACCTATGTAGAAAACTAGCAATTGCCTAATCTACGACCATACAAAATATATAACAGTACAGCAGTACAGTTACAACTAAATCCTTCTTCACAAACATTAATGTAAAATATTATTGAGAAATTAAAATATAATTTAAGATAAACCTGTCAATAAGGTAACAATTAACATGAAGTCAAGGTCAGTTTACGTTATATCGACACCCGCAAACTCAATCTTAGTATTAAACTGGTTGAACGTTTTTGGACGTATTACGAAAAATACAAGCCTGAACCTTTAGCCTTTGTATATAAAGTAACATTAATAATTTCAGTTTATCAGTTCTCTCACTGTATTATCTGAGAAAATAAATCCAGCAAAATGTACACTAAAGTAAGTACGCTGATTACTCGTTTTAAAAACATAAATGCTATCGAGTTTTAATCGCGTGAAATATTTAAAGTTACGGTGTATCACGCGTAACGATACCACGATCGATGTCATTCGATCGAAACTTCGGGTAAATAAAAGCTTTGTACCTTTAAATATTTCACTCAATTAAGTTCCGGTAGTATTTTAATACCTATGTGTAAAAATCGTGACAGTTTAAAAACAATTAAAACAAAAGTATTACAAAAAAAATCTTATTTTTTTTTTTTTATATTAGATTATCCTGTTAGTAGTCGTATTGGTCGCAATCAGCGCTCAAGCACAGAGTGGTCACAAACACGAGCATCATGACAAGGAACCCGCATACTCATCACAAAAACTTATACAGCACCACGGACACGCTAAGAAGATTCTCGTTGATGTAAGTTGAAATCACATACGTAATATATATTTGCTACGAACATTCCTTGTATTAATAAATAAGACTTTGAGCCCTGATGCCGCCCGCGTGGATGTCGGTTATCGCGATAAAAACTCCCTTGTCCTTCCCCGGGACTCAAACTAACTCCATACCAAATTTCATCTAAATCGGTTTAGCTGTTTGAGCGTGAAAGCGTAACAGACAGATAGACATACAGAGTAACTTTCACATTTATAATATTAGTATGGATGCCTGCGCAATGCCATGATACATTTGGTTTTACAAGTAAAATTTTGTACGTAACAGGGCCACGCCAAATACGAGTTTGCGTATGAAGTTAAGGACCCTAACACACACGACATCAAGAGTCAGCATGAGCACCGTGATGGTGACGTCGTGAAGGGAGTCTACAGTCTGCATCAGCCCGATGGTACCGTCAGGGTTGTGGAGTACCACTCTGACAAAAAATCAGGGTAAGAATTGTTTTTCATTAAGAATTGGAATATTAATTTTGAACGTCTATTCCAATGTGTGTAGTATCGTTGGCGGTGGTGGTTGGTGATACTAATAATTAGTGGAATCACAGGGCAAAGAAATATCACAAGTGTGTGTGTGCTTCTTTTATTTGGTAGACAAGTGATTGTCTAATATTAAAGTTACGTCTTAAAACTACGCTATACGTCGTGTGCATCTACGACTGATGCTCGTCGTCAACTGATGTCTTATAACTAAACTTACAAAATAAAACATCTGAATACTACTGACTACCTGGGCCTCTCACCCCACTTAACGATACCCTTACTTTAACAACTTAAAACAATTCTATACACCATATCTATTCTAAATTTGATACAAAAACTCATCGGTTCACCACAAAAACTATTTGGCGCCATACTTACAAATCGTTAAAATACTTAAGGACGCCATTAAATCACCATTGTCTGACATAGGCACCAAGAATTCTTTAGAAATCTCTTCTGCCTACATCTGGTATACATTACGGCATCGTCATTACAAAAAACAAACCCTACATCTGGCATACATCTTAACTATTATAATCTACACGACATGGATACAAAAATGAACACTCTTAAATCTAAAATACCACATTCGGCCATCCTGCAATGACATTTGCCCTCAAATGTCGTCGTTTCGTTTTTCGCCTACTTAACTGTCTACATAACAATAACACCCGTCTTTTTGTTACTGGCAAACATCGTTGTACTATCTTAACTATTTGTGGCACATGAGAGTAGCTTACGACTATGATCTTTCTAATCATACTCTTAAAGATAATGTCCCCATAATATCCCACGTTTACATGTAGGACCTGGCATATTTTCCATACAACTATTAACCCGTTCTGAGCAGCAACTTCCAAACTCATCAAATCCTTTACTACTTTTCGCTCTGAAGGAGCCAATATCCGCGGTTGCAAAACTACAGGTTTGTCTGACTTTACAAGGTTAATTCGTTTCGTTCTTATGTTGACCTCACTTATTGCTATCGGATTATTACTTACATCAATCTTGTCTTTGTCATTTACAGAACACATCTGTTTCTTATATAGCGGCAGCGCTTCTAACTTTTCATGCACACTCTTACATATTAAAGGCAGGTCACTAATTGTCTCTAGTAAAGCTAAAACTTTAGAGTCTCTAACTTCCACTTTTTCCTCTTCAAATCGCGACTCTATACAAACAGCATTTGTCATCGACGGACTCTCTAAAACTGTGTCTTTAAATTCACTACACTCATAAGACTTTTTATCGTCTATTTTCTCAGAGCACACTGCACTCACACGATCTTCTTTACTTTGTTTCACGGTAGTCGTCGTAGTCGTGGCAGCGTCGATCTTATTCTTCTGTTGACGCATGGTGCGTCCTGATTTATCACCCTTTTCTTGAATGAATAGTTTATTTTGCATCTTTTGTTGACTACGTTCTGGTTTCACTTGTATGCTTTCACTCTTTTTTCCGAATTCGTCTTTCAGCGCTCTCTTCAACATACACCACGACTTTCTGCACCTCTCATATTCAACGAATTGTACGAATAGCTTCGCTGTCCCAATTAGAAGTGCTTTAGCGTAAAAGACCATATGACTATCAGGCCAACCGCAACGTAACGCCATGTCTTCAAACTCGTTAAGCCACTGTTGTACGTTAGAGTGGCCCTCACCACTGAACTTCTTCATTGAGTCTTTTACTTCATGAAAGGTCCACAATACACTCCGTCATCGTCGTCGACGTCGTCGTCGTCGTTATCGTCGTCTTCATCGTCGTCTTCATCATCGTCGTCTGCTTCTTCTTCATCGTCAGAAACGTGCTCCCGTTCCAGTATAAGTGCCATCTTTAGCCTCGCCAACAACTCAGGCCTACGACCTGTCACCCGGAGACGCCGTTGTCTAAGCTTCTCTCTGATCTCAGACACCCTCATTTGCGCAAGCTGGACGTCTTCCAGCTCCCCTACGCTTAAGTCTCCTGCAACCTTATCGCCTATACCTGCCATGGCCCTTACTAACTTGCACACTTACTAAACTTGGAAGGCAATGCACTGACACGTCTTTTCGTCGTTACGTCTTAATCACATCTTCTTCGTCTTTACGTCGTTATCGTCGTTATCGCCTTCATGTCTTTACGTCTTTACGTCTTCACGTCTTTACGTCTTCACGTCTTCACGTCTTCACGTCTTCACGGCTTCACGTCTTCATAAACTCATGATTTTCTTGCTCGCTGTGATCCCGGACGTTGATCTTCTTCAATCCCGAAAGATCTTCTTCAATCCCGGACGAGCCCCCAAAATGTAGTATCGTTGGCGGTGATGGTTGGTGATACTAATAATTAGTGGAATCACAGGGCAAAGAAATATCACAAGTGTGTGTGTGCTTCTTTTATTTGGTAGACAAGTGATTGTCTAATATTAAAGTTACGTCTTAAAACTACGCTATACGTCGTGTGCATCTACGACTGATGCTCGTCGTCAACTGATGTCTTATAACTAAACTTACAAAATAAAACATCTGAATACTACTGACTACCTGGGCCTCTCACCCCACTTAACGATACCCCTACTTTAACAACTTAAAACAATTCTATACACCATATCTATTCTAAATTTGATACAAAAACTCATCGGTTCACCACAAAAACTATTTGGCGCCATACTTACAAATCGTTAAAATACTTAAGGACGCCATTAAATCACCATTGTCTGACATAGGCACCAAGAATTCTTTAGAAATCTCTTCTGCCTACATCTGGTATACATTACGGCATCGTCATTACAAAAAACAAACCCTACATCTGGCATACATCTTAACTATTATAATCTACACGACATGGATACAAAAATGAACACTCTTAAATCTAAAATACCACATGTGCCTCACCAAAAAGTTATATATTTTTAAAAGTGTCTAAGTATTATGGTTTCAGCAAAGTATACTATACCATTTTTTTTTGTATTTTCAGATTTAACGCGAACGTGAAGCAGGAGGGTCACGCAAAGCACATTGTCCCTAAACACCACCACTAATTATAATAGATATTTTGTGATATATTTTTAAGAGCGTCTTTATGCTTGTGATAACTATGTGAATATTATTAATAATCAATTAAAAGTTCCCAAAAAACATTTTGTTGTCAATAACTAAATTAAAAACCTTAAAAAACATAGATTAAGAACTGTTAGTTATGATTATTTACTTATTATGTTATTAATTTTTTAATCGATTTAAGAACGAATGTTATTCTTACACTTTATAAAAAATACTAGCTGACCCGCGCAACTTCATCTGCGTAAATTTTCCCTTTTTTCTTTTTCTTTTTTTTTTTTCTTTTTTTAAACATTTTTCATTGCTGCTCCGCTCCTATTGGTCGTAGCGTGATATTATAACCTATAGCCTTCCTCGATAAATGGGCTATCCAACAATAAAATATTTTTTCAGTGCAGCCCAGTAGTTCCTGAGATTATCGCATTCAAACAAACAAACAAACTCTTAGGGGTATGAAAAATAGATGTTGGCCGATTCTCATAGATACCGGATAAGCTGACCCGCGCAACTTTGTCTGCGTAAATTTTCCCTTTTTTTCTTTTTTCTTCCTTTTTTTACAACATTTTTCATTGCTGCTCCGCTCCTATTGGTCGTAGCGTGATGTTTTAACCTATAGCCTTCCTCGATAAATGGACCATCCAACAATAAAATATTTTTTCAATGCGGCCCAGTAGTTCCTGAGATTATCGCGTTCAAACAAACAAACAAACTTTTAGCGGTATGAAAAATAGATGTTAGCCGATTCTCATAGATACCGGATAAGCACAAAAAATTTCATCAAAATCGGTCAAGCCGTTTCGGAGGAGTATGGCAACGAAAACTGTGACACGAGAATTTTATATAAAGGGTCTTTCAAATAGAGCGGGTCGATATTAATAATCTGTGGCGGCCATTTTGATTTGGCGGCATCTGTCAAATCTGTTTTTTCTTATTCAGTCACTGATGCCAAATCACCATGGCAAGTTACACGGTTGAGCAGCATGTGCAAATGATAAAACTTTATTATCAAAATGAGTGTTCGTTAGTGAAAACGTTGCGCGCATTGCGCCCATTTTACGGCAGACGCGGTGGCCCTTCAAAGTCTACTCTCCAACGATTGGTGACTAAATTCGAGACGACCGGTTCGGTAAACAACCAACCAACACCTTTACGTCAAAGGAACGCCAGATCGGCCGAGAACATCGCCGCTGTACGTGAGAGTGTTCAGGAGACTCCGAAGCAGTCGATTTCTCGCCGTGCACAAGAACTCGGCCTTTCGCAGACTTCAACTTGGAGAATTTTGCGTCGGGACTTGGGTCTGCATCCATACAAGATCCAACTGACCCAGGAGCTCAAAGTTAATGACCATAGACAACGCCGTGTGTTCGCTGAATGGGCGTCGGAACGCTTGGAAGAGGACCCCGATTTTGGCCAAAAAATAATCTTTAACGACGAGGCACATTTTTGGATGAATGGTTTTGTTAATAAGCAAAATTGCCGTATATGGGATGACCACAACCCACATGAGGTTCACCAGATAGCAATGCATCCACAAAAAGTAACTGTTTGGTGCGGATTTTGGTCTGGCGGCGTCATTGGTCCGTACTTCTTCGAAAACGAAGTTGGCGAGGCCAGCACCGTCAACGAGCGCTACAGATCAATGATAAACAATTTCTTTTGGCTTAAATTGAACAATATGGACGTGAATGACATGTGGTTCCAGCAAGATGGCGCTACTTGCCACACAGCGAACGACACAATCGACATTCTGCATGAACGGTTTGCGGGTAGGGTTATCTCTCGCAGAGGTGACGTGAATTGGCCACCAAGATCGTGTGATTTGACTCCGCTAGACTTTTTCTTGTGGGGTTTTCTGAAGTCGCAGGTCTATGCCAATAAACCACATTCGACCGTTGCCCTGAAAGCCAACATAACGCAGGCCATCGCTCAGATTCAGCCGGATCTATGCAGCAGAGTCATTAAAAATTGGACCTCTCGGATTTGTGCCACCATGCGAAGCCGCGGCGGACATTTGAACGATGTCATATTTCATGCATAATGGCATAAACGGGCCTTTCAAATAAAAAATAAATTTCGTTAATATCTCACACACATCTAGTTTTATTCAATTTTAACATCGACCCGTCTTTGTTGAAAGACCCTTTATTAGATAGAAATGCGATTATGTATGTAGGCAAGCAAAAAATTATTACACGGGTAATGTAGTGCTAATAAGAATAACATAATTTCATACTTCGCAAAGAATTATGCTCTTTAACGCAGTACCTCATAAAACTGCACCTTTATTTAGTATACTAGCTGACCTGCGCAACTTCGTCTGCGCGAATTTTCCTCGATAAATGGGATATCCAACTATGAAAGAATTTTTAGATTCGGATTAGTAGTTCCTAAGATTACCGAATTCAAACAAACAGACAAACTCTTGAGCTTTATAATATACTCGTAAGTATAGATAATAATTTAATTCGAGTCCACAAGTTTTAACAGAACCCTAACTTATTCATGGTTCGGCTCTCAAACTGCATAGTATTTTTGTTATTTTATTGTGTTATTTTTCATAGTCTGGTCTTTTTAAAATTGTTTAGTATTTATTTCATCTTAAAATTGTATAACTTCTCTGACTAGCTCATTTGGTAAATAACTGCGAAAACCCGTAAATAGTTAATAGTATCTATTTAAGTTGTTTACTTTGCTGCATTGAACTGTGAGTTTTCCAAAAAAAATATCATAGGCTTCATAAAACTCATAACTCATTCATGGGACTAGGTGTTAAATTTTTCAATAAAATCCCAGTCAGCATATCGAGGCTACCAGTAAATAAATTTAAGAATGTACTCAAGAGACATCTTGTAAGTACAAAGAGCTTACTATTCAATCGATGATTATTTAAATGATAAAGATAAATGGATGTAGTTCGTTACTCCCTATTAATGTATTGTGTTGTTTAGTTTATTGCATTTTACTAGGTGAATATTGTTGTCACAGTTTGATAATGTTACTTAGGTACTAGTTAAGAAAACGATTTACTTTTGTAAGTAAAGATTCTGCGTGATAAATTATGGCCATTCTTTTCTTTCCTTTGAAAAACATGTATACTTATTCATTAAGTTGTAAACATTGGCAATTTGAAAAGAGTGGCCACGAGTTTTTATTGCCTGTTCTTTTCTCGGGCTTTACCTATTGTTTGCGAACAGGCATTACCAGTAAATGTAGAATCGACTTTTCACAAGTGTAGTATTTTGCTTCCTAAGTGAATAAATCATTTTTATTATTATTATTATTATTATAATATGACAAAATCGAGGCGACAAAGTTGTCTAAAAAAATACTTATCAAGCCCGCAACAGACAAATAGTTTAAGTCAAAGCTGTACCTTGAACTCCTACTTGACGTTTGTTTTATTTTCAAAAAAATATTTCCTGCTTAAGAAAATAAAAAAACAGAAAAAGCAGGTGTCTTATGTACTTGGGTTGAAACTTAGTTCCTTTTGCTATTTTTTTGTGTTTGTATTAACTAATGATTAAAAAATTAAAAAATGTGGAAGAACATTTTAAAATCTGTCCTGTTTCAAATTAAGATTTTATTATATTACAGACAGCAGGTTTGACGTGTAAAAAAACCTTAGGTATTCCTAATGTTTTTTTACACGGTTGTTTGTATTTTTGTAAAAGGATATATCCTTTTACAAAAATACAAACAACCTATATAACACGACCTCCTTACCCTAGCTTCACATAATCATATCATAATCATAAATAATAGATTTTTTATGTTGTCAAAATGTAGCACTTTTTTCTGTCTAGCCTCTCAGCCCCCAAACACGATCCAAAAGTAAGCTAGGTACGGGATCTAGGAGTTTCTGCAATATTCCAACTGTTATTCCTAGGTCATATAACTGCAATTTGTATATAGGCATATAGTAAAATAGTAATATTACCAAGACAGTACGCGACTTACGTTAAAAATACAATATTTAAGGACCTGCACGATGCATTAGTCAGGAGCCATCTATAATATAGAGTTGTCAAGATGGCTCCAAATAAGACTAACCCCCGTATTTATAAGCGAGTAATAGCAGTTACTTATGTAAAAGTAATTACTTATGTAACAGAGTATATTTTATAGTTAAGAAAATAAGTGAAGTAAGAAACGTCAAACGTTAAAATACTTAGCCAAGCAATAGTCAACGATATCACTACTTGAGTAATAGCTTTAATTAAGAATTTTATGTAGAGTTTATTTTTCTTAAGAGGTATTGTAAAAATATGGAAGGTTTGGAAAATAATAACAATTTATTTGGCGCCAGCCAGTGGGTAAATAATACAATAATAATAATAATAATAAACCCCTCGGGGCTAGTCGTTGTCTCCCTATATGAGATTAACGCAACACTCTGAGGGCATAGTAGCAGCTCTTGAAATCCTTATGACGCCAATAAAAAAATGTCTCATGAGGGTGAAATAAGAGTACACAAACCGCAGGGCAGCTTTGTGGCGAGCTGAATGTGCGTGGCAACACTGAGGTCCCGATGCCTAAGAGAGTCGGTCAGGGCCTCGTCTCCCGCTTGCCTTCACTGGCCGGCGGGAGCGGAACACCAAGAGCGCCCGCAGGACTCTCAACTCTGGCTTGCCTTAACCGGCCGGCCAGAGGGAGGTCGCCAAAGCTTGTATGCTCGGGGGTGGAAGTGTCATTTTCAAGGGCATAACCACGGGGAAACCCGCTCACGGGCCTTCTTCGTGATGGTGAAACCGGCGCCGCACCGCTCGACACCCCAAGCTGCTCACACCCATGTTGCTCCCTGTCGCCTGTTTGGATCGTATGCCTGTGGCGGCCAGAAGGGGCCCATCTAGTGAGTGGCGAGTCACCGCCTGCCCATTTGTCCGTGTGTTTTTACCATGTGTTTGCAGGGCAGGCGCCATAGTCCTTCAATATTAACTCAGTTTCTTAGCTACCACTTTTTGACAATAGTTTTTACACTAACCGGGGAATGTCGTTGGGTACATTTATATAGTGTATAAAACGATATTCGCCGGTTTGTGTCACATAGTCTTTAGATTAAAGTGTCTAACGGGCCTCTACGTGTTGGCTTCGGCCCCACGCACGCCTCCCAAATGACCGGGACTCCATAGTCCCGTGATATGGAAACGACATACATAATAATAATAATAATAATAATAATAATATACCACTTACTTTAGGCATCAATAGCCCACATAAATCTATACCTTACCGACTATAATAAGTGAAGTGCTAGTAAAAGTAAATACAACTTAAAACCACTAGATACTTAAAACTATATCAGTATATACACTTCACTTCCTCATAAGTATCATGCGTCGCGACTCCAGAATCTACACCCTCGGCGTGTAGCAGAAATTCGGCGTACGTACGTATCGACGTACGTGCGCCAGAAGTTCCGCTTGTTCCGCTCGCGCTTGCACTGCACCATCATACATATCGATGTATGGTGGTGCAGTGCAGGGGCCTTCTCTCCTTAGGCTTAACTTTGCCGCAGCGGTTCTTGACGGTTGGCCGTCGGCGCTTCTTTCTTTTCACCGTCCCAAAACCATTTTCTGTATTTTCTTTACATCTATTCGTTGTCCTATCCGGATTATGTTTAAGGCGGGTGACAGGACTTCTAGCTACACTGCTGCACTAGCAAAATCTATTGATGATGGTACTCGCAACACAGGTGAAGTCTTCAGTGACATTCCTTGGGTGAAAACAAGCGAGTTTTATGACGCTAAATTAAAAATTAGTTCTTCACAAATACCTTAAAAACATGTGATGGATCATTTCATTTGGTATCATTACTATTCAACTATGTTGCATTTTGTTACAATAAGAAAATTTAAATTGAGAATATCGATAAAATAAAAATTTGGTCCGAATTGTAGCTATTTTAGTTTGAAGTAATTTTTATAGGTATTTCTTGCCAATTACTTTACAAATAAAATAATTGCATTTTTGAAAGATAGAAAAATTTGAAGTCCAGACCCAGGAATCGAACCCGAGACTTCCGTAGCCAAACCGGGGCCAGAAGCGAACCAAAAAAATTGTTCTATCTTTCAAAAATGCAATTACTGTATTTGTAAAGTAATTGGCATGAAATGCCTATAAAAATTACTTCAATATTCGGCCTGCGACATCTTAATTTGTTTAAATGCTCTCTGTAACGAAGCAATAACAAAAGCCGTGATTGTTCTTTAACTACCGACTAGATGTCGCATGCGAGGGCCCAAACTCGCGAGCATCAAGAGATAGAAAGATTTGAGGTCTAGTAACATAGTCCAGATAGGTGGTTCGCTTCTGGCCCCGGTTTGGCTACGGAAGTCTCGGGTTCGATTCCTGGGTCTGGACTTCAAATTTTTCTATCTTTCAAAAATGCAATTATTCTATTTTAGCTTGTCGTAATATATTTTTTGCCCTCTATTTTGCAAATTTATTAAAATCTTCTTTATGTTAAGGAACGTTTTTCACCGGTTGCTAAGTAATAAGTAATATTTGATTACTTTGCTCAAGGAAGTAATGAATATTACTTGTCCGAGTAATCTATTTGATACTGAAAGTTTATTAATATTTTGTGAACTGTAGGAAAAGTAGTAAAAAAAATCCTACTTCAATGGAAAACCAGGAAAACACCATTTATTACAACAAACGTTAGCAAAATCTACTACTAGGAAGTTTTAAAAGAATTAAAAATGTATAGCAATAAAATAAGAAATGGTATGTCAAATTAGGTTAAGGCGAAATATTGCTGGGTATAGTATAGCTGGTAGTATTACATTTAATGAAGAAAAATCTAGCATCTTTGTGGCAGTTTCAGCAATAAATTTTGTTTTTCTATATCTAATATGTTCAATATTATCATATAAGAAAGTTTCATGAACACTCTGAGAAGTACAGCCATATTTCCACTATCAATTCGAAAGACTTGGAGTCTTTCAAGAAGACTAATAGTAGAGAATTTTAGTAACCATGTCTATCTATGTAGGATTTCTTTTTCCGCGAAAAGAAGTTCTGTCTACCTGTATCTGATCTCCCCATACGGTGCTCTCTGTGACCATTCACATGAATATTGAATACATTTTACCCATTAAGAAAGTTGAAGGACACTTCATTGACTGGGAAAATGGTTGTTGCTGCAAATCATAAAAATTTCAAGCAGTAGTCATCGTTTTATAAATTTAGGTAAAGCAATCTTCTCGTCCCTACTACCTTCTGATGCTGTGCTTTCATTTTATGCTTCAGACTTATTCTAAGCCTAGGATGGCCCTAGTTGTTTCTGGTAGACAGTTTTGAAGTGCTACAAAATTTTTGTTTCCTAAATGTTCATACGTGGGCTCTGCGTTATGGGAAAAATAAAATGTCAATAAGAACTGCCGATGACAAGCATTCATCATAAATATTCTCCATTCCTTAAGTGTATAGTCTGAAATTTGATTTCTATTTTTTATCACAAAAAAGTAGTTGTTCACAATGTTTTTGTTTGTTATAACGATTATCAACATTATAACCATCATATCTAGTAGGTACATATTGGCATGATACTTCATTTACATTTTATATACATTATAAGCATATATCTTTGATATGCTGCAACAAATTATGAGAACGTACAATAAATTATTTATAATACGTAAATTAGTCATCTTTATACCTATACTACTCTATCAAACTAGAAAGAGAAACCACACCAGAGAAATAATTATTTAAGCAAATCTTGATCAAATCCATTAGAGTCGTTTTCAAGATGGTTGATTCATGCCATTCACTGGCCAGTCTCATCCACTATCATCTTTCGGAGCTCATTGTTATAATACTACATTAAAATAGGTTTTTATTTTGGTGGATTTCACTCAGCCTTATACGACTATATATCCTGCGTTATGGTTTAGCCAATTCCGTTAAGTTTAACCTGAGGTTATTAACTATGTTTATACTGTGATTTATTTTTATAGGGGTATCTTAAATCTTTAGTGTATACTGTATACTTACCATCAGAAAACCTTACATGAGCTGAGAAACAATTTGACACAGTTATCCGGGCAAAGTGAACCAAAACTTCAAATTTCGACTCTCCCCATGTATTATAATATAATGATAACAGTCGCCAAATTCGAGATAATATGGTTTGCTTGATGTTTTTTTTAAATAAACTTTAAATGTACCGCTAGTACAAAAAAACTATTAAAAATAATATCTTATATACTTTTTGTTTTATGATTGTTTTAAAAAAGGAAGTTACCGCGCGGCACCCTGTATTAATTTAATTTTATTAAAAACATTTAATAAAATTAAATTAATACAGGGTGGGGGTGGGGTATAATTTATATATAATGAAATATGAAATGGGAACTTTAACTCGATTTAAATAATTGTTTAAATATGTCAATGGTAACAATCAAGAATAAATAATATCAAGGTCAATTTATGTTATATCGATACCCCCAAATTTAATAATATTAAACTGGTTAAACGTTTTTGGGCTGCATATTGCGCAAAATACAAGTCTGAACCTTTAGCAATCGTGTATATAAAGTGAAGTAATTATTTTCAGATTATTAGTTCTCTTATTGTATTAGCTGGGAAAAGGAATCTAGCAAAATGTACACGAAAGTAAGTACGATATAATATTTTAAAGAAAAAAAAAGTATAATTCAAAAATATGTCGTAACCTATAACAATGTTTTTTTTTTTCTTTATCTAGATTATCCTGTTGGTAGTCGTATTGGTCGCAGTCAGTGCTCAAGCACAGAACGGTCACAAACACGAGCATCATGACAAAGAACCCGCATACTCATCACAGAAACTTATACAGCACCACGGACACGCTAAGAAGATTCTTGTTGATGTAAGTTGAACCTAGAATCATTTATTACCCTAAGTAATAAAAAAAAAAACTATCTTTCAAAAATGCAGTTATTGTATTTGTAAAGTAATTGGCAAGAAATGCCAATAAAAATTACTTCAATATTCGGCCTGCGACATCATTATTTGTTAAAATGCTCTTTGTGACGAAGCAATAACAAAAGCCGTGATAGTTCGTTATCCAAACTAGATGGCTGACTTGTGTATTATGTATGTATTGGTATGTTGTATGTGTATGTATGTGTATTTATATATTTATATGTATGGCATTGTTTTTATAATTATTTATTTAATAATATTACTTTTTTTTTTTAATAACTTTCTTGCTTATTTAGCATTAGAAATATAAGTCGATTAAGCACCCACCTCAAACAGTTCTCTGCATCACCCTAAGGTTGACTAATAGATAATGCCTAAGGCATTAAGTCCGCCTTTGTACAAATTTTGTGTGCAAGAAGATAAATAAATAAAAAATAAAATAAATGGCGCATGCGAGGGCCCAACTCGCGAGCATCAATGGATGAATCCAAAATTTGAGGTCTAGTAACATAGTCCAGATAGGTGCTGCGATTCCGGCCCCGGTTTGGCTACGGAAGTCTCGGGTGCGATTCCTGGGTCTGGACTTGCAATTATTGTATTTGTAAAGTAATTGGCAAGAAATGCCTATAAAAATTACTTCAATACCCAAAGTTGCTACGAATATTCTTGTGCTTATATGACTTTAAACGAAATTTCAAATTAACTACGTTACTAATCATGTCATGAGTACAATGTGCTGAGGCAATATCACCATATTGGCCTTTACCGATAGTAGTTTGCATGTTTCATAACTAAAATTTTACAGGGACACGCCAAATATGAGTTCGCGTACGAAGTTAAGGACCCTCACACGCACGACATCAAGAGTCACCACGAGCACCGTGATGGTGACGTCGTGAAGGGAGTCTACAGTCTGCATCAGCCCGATGGTACCGTCAGGGTTGTGGAGTATCATTCCGACAAAAAGAGCGGGTGAGTGGTTCATAAATTTTATAACTTGAATCATAATACCCTTGAAATTGCAATGGGTATCAAATGTAAATAAATTTGCTATTCTGAATAAATATATAACAATATTTTATTCCTAATAGTTTAGGAATTATTAATAGTATATTCATAGGATCAATATTTTAATTCAAAATTCTCACCTGATTTACGTAGGTAATCAAAACGTTATTTTATATTCACAGATTCAACGCTAACGTGAAACAAGAGGGTCACGCCAAGCACATTGTTCCTGAACATCATCATTATCACCACTAAGACCAGTCTCTTATTAATTACTGTGCATCTATTTTAAACTGTTATCAATTTGTTTATGTTCTCATAGGTTTAAGTATGTTTTGATCTGTTAAATATGTGTAAATACCAATATTGTTATTTTTAATAAAAAAAAATGATATACTAAAAATATGCTTTCATTTATAAACATTATTAAAACAATATATAATATGGAGGTAGAGAATATTTGTTTAGTAACGTAGTTGCTTATCGTACGTTTTTGTTTGCGGTTTGGGAGGCTAGAAGGAATAAAGTATGAATATGTGAAGCTGAAATAATTAGGTTGTGTTACATGGGTTTTTGTATTTTTGTGAAAGGTGAAATGTTGTTCTTTTTTAACTATTGCATAGCTTTTATGGCGGGCTTTGAGCGCGGCGACCGAATCAAGAAATTCCGAAACGAAAATAAAACCTAACAGCCTCCACTCCGCCTACCATCTAACTCGGCAGATCATTCGCTTAACGTATATGTATATGGTATGACTGTACGAAGCTCACACGGATCGAGACGAGCTGCTCCGAAATCGGACGAATACGTAATTGAATGAATATTTTTTTTTATGTGTAATTACACTATTTATACCTAGCTATTTTCGTTTTATATAGAAGAAAAACTTAAAGAGCTAAAAAGAAAAAGAAATTGTGAACGTCAAAGGGCATATTATCAGCGTCAGAAACATTTGAAAAAAAAATGAAAAAAAAATTGCTTAAGTTGATAATAAATGTTAGTTATGCGTTATGTTACCGCGGCAGTCCCCGAGTGCCACACATTTTTTTTTATTGATTTGATTTTGATTACCTAACCTACCTACCTTGATTACCTAAAGGTAATGCAAACACACAAAAAATATATAGCATAAGGAACTACGTTCCAACCGGGTGTCCATAAGATACTTTTTTAAGGGGTTCCGTAGCCAAAATCTATAGAGTTTTGTCATATCTGTCTGTCTGTCCATCCGTCCGTCCGTCCATATGTCACAGGCATTTTACTCAAAAACCAATTAACATTGATGAAATTTGTCAAAACGGTAACTTGTAGCAGCTACTTCGTTTTATAGCTAAAGAATAATAATAAATATCTTTAGGGCACTCCATACTAGTAACAGCTAAAAAAAAGTATACCAAAATCAACCTGTGGCACATAATTCAACAGGTCTTTTAAAAACATTTTAAGGTATTCAATAAACTTTTTTGACTAAGTGTATGTTTTTGGAAATCATAGCTCTGAAAGTTGCATAAATTATGCCCCCCCCCCCCCTTATCTTCCTAACCGTGTGCTCAAAAACTATGCAATACAATCACAAAAGAGCACTTAATAAACACATTAAACTAAAATAATTTTCGACATGGTCAGATATACCGTCTATTGAGTTATTACCGAAAAACTGCGTTGCTCAACAAAAGTGCGTAAGTGCCATAAACGTACGCCCTTCTGCTGACGTAATTATTCAAGGCTGCGGAACCCTACACTGATGCGATATGATCTTGCGCGGTTTTTTGGTATTAGAAAGGAATATACCCTGTAAATAGGGTGATGTACTAACATTACTTACATGGATATTCAAAATCACGCTATGATCGTTATTGGAGTTATATATTAACCGCCTTTAATTTGTCGCTATTACTATATACGCCTATAGACCTAAGCATGACAGCTAATTAATGTATTTCTATCACACGGTTTAACCGTGGTTACTTTTAGGGACCATGACTTGGTAACTTATTGTTTTATAAAACTATCGTCTTTTTTAACTCACTAGGTCTCCAGCCAGCATACAAGTCACGGACACAAAGTACACCCAGACTCGGAACAACATTTTGTGGATCACACGAAGTGGTGTCCCGTGTGGGAATCGAACCCACGACCTCTTGCGTAGCAGTCGGACACAAGCCTACCGCGCCACTGAGGCAGCCTTCTTAAACTTTGTCAAAATGATCTACAAATCTTTCGTTTAAGCTAGTCCAGTATACTAATACTAGCTGTCCCGTGCAACTTCGTATGCGTAATTTCTCCCCGTTTTTGAAACATGTCTCGTTGCTTCTCCGCTCCTATTAGTCGTAGCGCAATGTTATATAGCCTATAGCCTTCCTCGATAAATGGGCTATCCAACAAAAAAAGAATTTTTCAAATCGGACCAGTAGATCCTGAGATTAGCGCGTTTAAACAAACAAACAAACAAACAATCAAACAAACAAACTCTTCCGCTTTATAATATTAGTATAGATCGGACCAGTAGATCCTGAGATTAGCGCGTTTAAACAAACAAACAAACAAACAAACTCTTCCGCTTTATAATATTAGTATAGATGTGCTATGCGTTTCAAATGAGAAGATAATCGCGATCGCGACAACTTCACTCTGTACCTACTTGTCAAAATTGTACCGCTATTAATAAAAACTCCTAAGTGGGGATTTTTCTTTATTATAATAATAATAGTATTCTTTATTATTTAATAAACACCAAACAGAAATAAGTGAATAGGCAAAATATAAGAATATTTTACACTTTAGTGACTTTTCAGTCAGATGGAATATTTTTTTAACTAAATCATAATAAATAGTAAAATAGGTACAGTGCTTATATATAGTTCATTAGAGTAGATAGATACTTCTGTGTAATACTAATGACACCTTTTTACGAACTTTTACGAATCATTTTATTGTTGACCTTACGTCATACAATGAAGTTGCAGTCGTAATGCAAAACAAAATGTCATCATGGCAGTTATTAACTCATTTGAAATGTATAGTATGTATGTTAATAACGATGCCGCTGTTGTTCATAGGCTTAAATGATAAACCTTGTCACGCATGTAAATAAATGATTTTACGAAACCGTTAGAATTGCTCCCATTCAAAATAGTCATAAATATTTTTACGGCCAACAGCTATTGAGAAACAAATCAATATCACTTTAATTGCTATTGTTTTCAATATAAAAAGACATGATTTTTAAATAATAGGTATCAGTCTACTAACTGACTTAGAGCAATCAAAGTAACAGTGCAAAATGTTCTTTAAGGTATAATAAAATCTACGCTTTTTTCGTTAATCAAAGTGATCTCATTATATTCCCAAAATATATAAAAAAGAAATACAGTTTGTGATTAAGTTTGGTTTTTTTTTTAAATCATGGTTTGAAATATTTACAAAGATCATCTATAGAGTTCTCATTTTGGACCTTTTGCAACAGGTGCTATGCATAATAGCTGTGACCGCGGCAATGGTATCGGCCCATTACGGTCATTCGTCGCAGCACTTCTACCGGCATGACGGACATCATCAGAAAGTAACTGTACATGATCATCATGGACACCATCACTACGATTACTATGTAAGTCTAATTATGTCATCTTAACCGATTTTAGTCACGGTAGACAGAAGCGATACAATAACAGAAAACTACGCGTGTGATCAAAAAATCTAGTTGAAGATTTTCTACTTCCTCACTATCTTTGTCTGATGAGACAATTGTTCAATTCGATTTAAGAGTTATTACTATGAATAAATTTTCGAAAATGGTTTTTAATATGGTATAAGCTAGCAGTAGTGCGTAGCATGGTGCATAATATGATATTGACAACATCAAAGTCAAAGTCAAATAAAAATGCAGTTTATATGTAATAAGAGTCAAAGAGTTAAATATATATAAATATATATATATATATATATATATATATATATATATATATTTGTAATGTTTAACAGTGATGTATTAACAATCTAGTCTACAGAGACTAATAAGTAATTTGAGTTTGATGTAAACTACTAAGAGTATTATTTTAAGTTCATGTCCATTACCTCTATTCTTATTGTTTCTATTAACATGAAGACACTTTGTTCTTGTGTTCTTTAATTACACTGCACTGCACTGTTACACTATATAATGGTCACAAACTCAAAAGGTTTGGTTCTTTTCAGTCTTCTCACTATGTCCGTGTTGTCGAGGAGCTTGATAGCCTTGAGGATAACCAGCTCGTCGACAACATCATGTGAATATTGATATTCACATGGTGATGAAGTCGGTGTTCATGAGCTTCGGCTATTTTTTTATAGTGTTGGCGACGAGGTCCAATTGAAGGTCCCAATGGAGATCGTCCATTCGAATGTACCAGGGCGCGTTTACAATGCCTCTGAGTTCTTTATTTTGGAGAGTAAAATAATATATAACATTATATTTTTGCAGGCACATCCTAAATATGACTTCAAATATGAAGTGAAAGACCCACACACACACGACCATCATACCCACCACGAAGAGCGTGATGGCGATTCAGTCAAAGGCTACTACTCACTGCATGAACCCGATGGCACTGTTAGACACGTACACTATCACGCTGACAAGCACACCGGGTATGTACAATTGATGTATGCTCGTGGGTTCAAATCCTGACCATTATATTACCGACGTAAACCTACTAACACAAGCCATAGAGCTTAGCTGGAGGGGTTAACAGAATTGCTAGTAATATGGGACTACAATCCCACATTGCTAGTTATCTTTTTATAATTAAAAAAAAAACTTAAATTAATTAAAAATTGTAAATCGTACTTAACTTATCATGCATGTAACATATGCAACATATATTATGTAGCTACTTACTGCCAATATTATGGATAAGTATAAAAGTTTGATATTTTGATAAATGACTTTGAATATTATTAAGAAATATTTTTTATGCAGTGCTTGGATGAAATGTAAATTTTTGTTTCACTATCGTGAAAACTACAGAAATTATTTAAAAAAAAACTTTCTAGTAATAAAGCTTACATGAGAGGCTACATCTTATTGCCATATCCGACATCGACGTAGACAATATCTTAATTACTGATATTTAAACTCTTTTCTCTCCTCAGTTTCCACGCCGATGTCAAGCATATTCCTCATCTTCATAAGCATCCGCAGCCACATCATCATTATCATCACGACGAAGACTAAAGACATTATTCGACGCCAGTTATTATGTTTTTCATCTGTTCTATTAAAGTAATATTGTTATATTAATGATACCAATGTTAAATACACGCAATAAACTTGTTTTGCCACATTTTGTATTTTTACCTACATAAATCATAATTTCTCATTTCATAATCCCGAAGGACATTCAATTTCGAATAAAAAACTTAAAGCAAGGTCAAGAATACACTAGTAATATACGAATGGTAACTTTCGTGTACATCTATTACTTTCACTAGCAAGTAATAGTTGTTACCTGGGCCTTGAATAATGTATTTGTTCATATGACAAGATGCTTCGTAAATGGTTTCTTATATTTATAATGTTAAATAAATACTTTTGTGATGCCTTTAAAAAACGTATCATAAGACGTTGTAGTCAAATATAATAATAATAAATTGGGACAACTCACACAACGCTATCTGATCCCAAACTAAGCAGAGCATGTACTGAACATAACATAAAACCAGACAACAGATAAATATACTTATATATTTCTAAATACATACATATTATAGATAAATAACACCCAGACACAGAATTAACCATCGTGCTCATCACACAAAGTTTTATCCTGGGTTGGGATCGAACCCACGACCTCTTGCGTAGCAGTCGGATACACTCCCACCGCGCCACAGAGGCAGTCGAAAGTCGAAAGTAATCGTAACGTCACAAGAACTTATCAAAATTTAGGTCCTCATATATAGCACTATATTTTAATTCATGATTACTAAACATATTAATTATTCGATAAAAGAGAAAATCTGTATCTTTGTTATAGCAATGCAATCCAATTTGGCATTACACAGAGGTGCAATACTGAAACCATACACTGTTAATGAAATTTGACCATATCTTTCTGTAACATGTTATACAAGTAAATTACTATCTACTTACTCGTACATATCTATAGTTTTACTTTAAAAGAAATAAAAAAGTAAAAGTATCAAGGTTATTTCGTTACGTCGACAAGAATGGGGACGAAGCCAGCAAATTATGCTTATTTTTTTGCAAAATTCTTACAATGCTTTTAGTAAGTACGAGTATGTATAAAAGACAGTAAAGCCAATTACAAATTATCATTTGCCATTCATTAACTCAAGCGTAAACAGCAACATCAAATACCAACAAAATGTTCACTAAGGTAGGACATGTTGTTTTTCTTTACTAAAAGACAGTTCCCGAAATAGGGTTTTTGTTTTTAGACATGCCAGTTTCAAGAAAAAAATTACAGATAAAAATATAAACGATACCCAGTCTGGTGAAAACACAAAGTACTGTCCCATGCAAAATACGACTGCTACGGCACGGGACGGTCAGTCGAAATCTACTGATTTTCGAATGCCTGGATAGTGCATACCAAAATCTACAGATTTTTTGGAAGGCCGGTTGTAAATAACACTCAATTTTTGCTATCCACAGATCCTACTAGTCGCAGCTGTTATCGCCGTTGTCAGTGCTCAAGGCGGTCATCATAAACATGAAGAGCACCATGAAAAACATCACGTCGATTACTATGTAAGAATATTATCCGATTCTATGGTTATCTGTGGGTGTTTCATTCGTGTAGTTCGTATTCATAACCATATTGAAACTGTTTTACAGGCCCATCCTAAATACGAGTTCGCATACGAAGTCAAGGACCCCCATACTCACGACATCAAGCAGCAGCACGAGCACCGTGATGGTGACGCCGTGAAGGGAGAGTACAGTCTGCACCAGAAAGACGGTAACGTCAGGCACGTCAAGTACCACGCGGACAAAAAAACCGGGTGAGTAAACTATGTCGTTATTAATGTGACTATAATAATTACCATGTACCTGACCAAACATAATCAGAATGTTCACACTACTGGGACGTTTTTCTTATCTCTAATAGAGGGGGAGATTACTGTCGTATCACTATGCTGGCTGAAAGAAAATCGGGGGATGTCACATGTCTTCAATTTTTCGGTTTTTGAACAGGTTACCTCAAAGTGTTACTTCGCTGATTTTGAACAGTAGCATAAACAGTTAGTTCTTTATACTTTATTTCTTATTATTGTTTACAGATTCCACGCTGACGTGAAGTTCGAAGCCACTCACATTGTTCCTGAACATCACCACCATCACTGATTCTATAAATTATATTGTGATCTCATTGTAAAATAGTCAAATTGTGTTATTATTTATAAGAATAAAACGATGTAAATAAGTAAACTTTATTTCAATATAGAACTCTTAACAAATTTCGCCCCCGAATCAAGAGATGTTATAATTTAATACCTACGTAGTGTGTGCACGGTCTTTCTTTGCTCATTATTCGATAAGAAGGAAATCCTATACGATTGGGAAGATTCTATATATTATATAAGTAATTTTTATTATATTTAGGCACAAATTAGCTGTATTTTCATAGCATGAAATTATAGCAAAATTGAAGGAATTAGATACGTACATAACATTACTTTTTGTAATTTTTAAAGCTTTTTTATGCTAATTTTATACATATAAATTTAAATATAAGGAGGAAAAATTCATCTCGGGCGGGACTTGAACTCTCCAGCACCGAGACGGCTGTACAAGTTCCTTGGGAACCGGTGTATGACGTCGCGATTGCCATAAAATCGTATCAGGTGGAGGCTGAATTCGACTTTGGCGGACATGCCTCGGTGCCGGAGCTGTTAAACGGCTTACGGCCGGTACCCCTAAGGTTGCTGGTTCAAGTGGCACCTGAGACGATGTTTTCCTCAATTCAGTTAAATTTATAAGTCTATTTCACATTCAAATAATGATCGAAACTCCACAGCGATAACATTTTGTTTTTAAACAGTTATGATAGCAAGTATGGTGCTGCAACCGGGATCCGCTTTATTCGCATAATATATTTGTATCTATCATAACCAGTTTGGCATAACTGTTGAAGGCATAACAATACTATCGCATATTGATTTTGGTAGGCATAAATATCATTTGAACTGTATTCATTTGGCCTAACTTTAAATCCTATACAATTATAACGCAAATAATTTAATCGTACCTTTATAGGTACTAACTAACTAACTAATAGGTGTAACGGCAAAAAAAAAGTTACCTATAGATCTTGTCGGACCATGCTCAGAGTAGGGTTCCGCAGCCGTTGCCGTATGGTCAGTCAGATTTGTAAAATTGAACTCACGTCTTTTTGATGATAAGCGCATTATTTCGGCAATAACTCAAAAACGATATTATGCCGTTTTTGAGTTATTGTCGAAAAACTTCTTTGAAAATTTTAGTTGAAAGTATTTTTGCGTTACTTTTGCTATTTTTTATATTTTTGTCCATACGGTTTAAAAGATAAAGAGAGAGGGGGACACAATTTATGCAACTTTCAGAGCAATTAATATTTGATGTATTGTTTTTGAGTATAATAAAGGTTTAGTCATGTCCGTTCGTCGCTCTGTCTGGCCGTAAGTCACAATATACGGACAGACAGACAGACAGACTGACGGACATATGTTCATCACATCCGTTTTTGTCATTTTGGCTGCGGAACACTGATAAGTATGTATCTATTATTTTCTTCTAAATTGGACAGTAGGTTAAGGTAATTGGAATTGGGAATTTTTCTATATCCGTTTTAAGACCAAAACATGGTTTGAAGAAACATTTTGAAGATGGTGCCATGAAATAGTTGTTTTATTCGGCACCAACTTAAATACTTAATTTTTTTTTTCAAGTTTTATACAGTTACAAGTTACAATAGACTTGTATCAACTGCTCAAATTCTTTTACAAAATATTGCAATTCCCGATGCAGGGCCCTTATTGTTGAGGAGTTCACATGATAATTCACCATCACCTCTATTACATTGTGTAATAGTAGTATGACAAGAATAAAGTGCTACTCAAAACCTTATTAAAGTATTGAATCGCAAACTTGGACTTCATCATCAGTTTCATTTCACCAATTAGGGCGGTTTGTAACTACATAAATCACTAGAGACTATGTAATATACATAAATCACTAGAGGCGTGCCTTTAATATTTGAAGAGTTACCTTGATTTCTCCAAAATCCCATCATCAGGTCCTGATCTGATAACAATGGGACCAACTTTGAAGTATACCCTATAAAACACAAAAAGATTTTTTCTAATCGGTCTAGCTGTCTTCGTGTAATCGGTGAACAACGATACAAAAAAATACATCGAATTCGAACCTCCTCCTGTTTTGAAGTCGGTTAAAAAGATCTAAAACTATTTAATTTCAATTATTTATTTTGCAAAATATGTTTACATGGCGTACCTACATTCAGTGGATGAGCATTTTGCTAACGCGGACTTACAACTGTACATAGGCATACACTACACACGAAATACGTTTCAGTTTATTCGTCATATTTTACCCGACCGACCGACCGATTAGTTATATCAGCGATGCCAAGTTGGCAACACAAACACAAGGTCGTGCATTAACATGTCAATTGAAACCGTGGATATTCATAAAGTATTTTTAAATATTATAGGTACACTTAAGGACCTGCTAGAGATAATGTTGTTTAACGTCGTTGAACTCAAGATTAGCTTAAAGTCCACTGCATTTCACTTTACTAATAACAAACAATCCGTTCTACTTCTACACGAGTCATCTACGATAAAGCTGGAGCCGGCAGTAATACGCTAGTGCTATAAGTTCAATCCTCGAAACAGTGATTATATAGTCCCTAAGGTGGAAGTTTTTTTGTTCCTAACAGAACGCTGTCTGTAATACATAATACTTTTAATATGAATATCAACGCATTGTTCTACAGGTTGATAATGGTTTATAATTTACATTTCTGAGCTACCTCTACACGGTTTGCGCAAGATGAACTAGGACTGAAAAATCCCTCAAATAAAAAGTCAATATTTATAATTAAATTTGTGTACCAACGTAAGTACCTACGACGACCTAGTACGAACTGGACAAAATCAGCTATTTGCACCAAAATTATTCAACCCGGTTAAGTAGTGTAATTTTAACATTAAAACGTAATCCTAAAATTGCAATCCAGCGATTAAATTTGTAGCGAGCTTTCAACATTAGGTATGTATGTGTTCTGTAATGAGGCTTTTAAAAAGATTATGTAAATGAACTTAATGACTACCATTTTATGGTAAAGTGATCGAAATAGAATTAAAACTTTCAAAATAAGACATAGTTTTGTGAACCTTAAAACCAAATATGAAAAGGTTAACCCTAAACCGCATGTTTTATGTTTTATTAAATGGTTTAAAGTATTATAAAACGGAATTATAAAATTGATATTAAATATTACAAAATAAACATGGTAGGCCTAAACCTACGTTCTAAAGTAAAAATTACCACTCTTTTGTTCTCTATTTAAGCACGTAGCTACGAGCTGCCATTTTGTAGATCATCATTACTATAAACCTACACCATCTAGATTAGATGATTAAAACAGCGTAACAGAAACCACACCACTTCCGCTGGTGGCTTAAAATACCAATTTGGGAGCCGCAAGTAAGTAATGTTTGAAGAAAATGTTCAAATCATAGCTCGCTCGTTCGTTACTCGTTTTTAAGCCAACACCTCCAGTCAAGCCTGTTACATTATGGTGTATTATGCCACTAACGACCATCGCATTTGTCACTCAGTGTCAGAGAAATGTCACATTCCCCATATGCCAACGTAAGATATAATAAATCAAAGAAAACAGACTGATTTAAAACTGTCCACTATAATTGATTCTACAAAAAGTCGATCTTGTAAAGATGCAGTAATTTATATTCTAGAGAGATTTTAAAGATGCACACTTAATAGTCAATATTTTTAAATTTCAAATTCAAAATTGACATATGACTTTAGGATGTAACACTTTTTAGGTATAATAAGATAATATTGCTTATGCAATATGTAACTGATTGTTTAAAACGAACAAATCAAAACTTTATCAAGGTCAAAAATTATGCACTGTGGACCAGAAAAGTAGCGATAAACAGGTTCGAGTATTACCATAACAATTTACTTGTTGGTAAAAGTTTTTAATGAGTGTGTATAAAAGACAATACCTGCATTTTAAAATTATCAGTCCCCTTTCTTTATCCGAACAGCAAACAACAAAAATATACCAAAATGTTCACTAAGGTATGAAAAAGTTTACTTTGAAATTTTCTAGGAAAGAAGTTAACACAACTATGACACTGTCTATCTTATTTTGATCGGTTTGATTATAACGGTTGTTTTTATTTTAATAGATCCTTCTAGTAGCAGCTATCGTGGCTATTGTCAGCGCACAAGACAGTCATAAGAAACACGAGGAACATCATCATCACCACGTCGATTACTATGTAAGATATTTTTCGACCTTACATAAGCATAATATATAAGTATTATGCCGTAATTTATTAAGATATATGTAACGTGGAATTGTGCTACAGGCTCACCCCAAGTACGAGTTCGCATACGAAGTCAAGGACCCCCATACTCATGACATCAAGCAGCAGCACGAGCACCGTGATGGTGACGCCGTGAAGGGAGAGTACAGTCTGCACCAGAAAGATGGTAACATCAGGCACGTCAAGTACCACGCGGACAAGAAGACTGGGTGAGTAACCTCCTTCCTACATGACACTATTAGTGATGATATGTTATTGACCATACATAATTAGATTTATAATGTCCACATTACTGGGACACATTTCTCTAAGTACTGGTAACCTCCCAGAAATCCTCCGATTCACACGGGCTCAGTGTGAATCGGTGGATTTCTGGGAGGCTACATGCTTATGTGGGTCGGCACATTCGGCTCGGCAGTACTTGCCGAACCGAATAAAGCGGGCTGGGCTTTATTATCAAGTGCCGGAAGGGTAGTTCGGTAAATCCGAGCGATTGTTTTCCCGAACGTTCATCCACATGTACCGCCTGGCATGTTCCATTTTTTACCTGCCTGAACATGTGTGTAACAACCCCCACAAGCATATCTTCAAACGCTTGGTTCTTGGACCAATACCATTTTCCTAATAATGTTTCCTTCGGCAATATTACAGTAGCTATGTCATCATCATACAGTAATCACACAAAGATCTTTAGGTATAATTTATTTTTTATTGTTGTTTATAGATTCCACGCAGACGTAAAGTTCGAAGCCACTCACATTGTTCCTGAACACCACCACCACCACTAATTGTATAAGTTATATTGTTATCTCATTGTAAATTAATTAAACTATGTTATTATTTATATGAATAAAAATCTATTCTAAAATCAATAATATTTATATAATATCTTGAAACAACTTACACTACGCCGTCTTATTCCAAATTAAGGTAAATTACACCCAAAGACAGAATAAACCATCGTGCTGATCACACAAAAATGTATCGAAGCCACGAGAGGTCTAAATCTCTATCTAGGTATAAATCTTTATGACTACTAAGCCGGGGGCTCAAAATTAGGAGTCCCAAAGATTTATCCTAGGTGGGAATCGAACCAACGACCTGTGGCTTAGCCGTCAGGGTCACTGATCACTAGACCAACAGGCCAGTCAAACTTTACATACACGTTGCATTTTATAAATTTTCCTAGTCATATTTTCTCATAACGATGGCTGACAAATTGTGGCTGACATTAACACACAACTATAACGTCGTGCATTGTATTAAGGAGTCATTTGAATTCGTAGATAGGTGGTTAAAATAAAATTTTAAAAGGTAACTTACCCATACAGTATAAATATGAGTTCATACCAACACAATTCTGTGATGCGGGATAGGTACAATATAACATACAACATAAGCACCAAAATTAGTTTTCTTTGGGAAATGAACTAATTCGATGCCACCATGTTACATAGATTATGCAAGACTTGTTTTGCTTCAATTGAATTGTACACAACAGGCAAGAACATTAGATCTAGAAAAACATTCATATTAATTAAATATTAATCAATATACTCCTAATGACTAATGGAACTGGAACTGGAAACAGCAGCATGATGCACAGCAGACAGCGTCATGTAGGTTTTATTACGAAACCTAAATTGACTCTATCTTCTATTTATAATGCCATGGAATCGAAGCGAATGATATTCGCTTCTATTCGATACGTGTATGTTGCATTGTATATTTTTTACTTTTTAGGGTTCGCAGTCAGCATTTCAAAACAAAAACCTTATAGTTTCGACATGTCCGTTAGTCCGGACATGCATCTGTAGCTTTGCTCAGATACTGTTAGTGCTAAAATGCTATTATTTTGCATGGATACACATATTACATACGCCGACAATTTTTTTTTAGGGTATGTGTAATTGTGTAAAGCAGGGACGTGATTTTTTTGCTTACTTACTCCATCGTCGTCCTTTAAAGTGCAAATCTTTGTTAGGGTCAAGTGTCCCCTCCCTCTGACGCTAAATGGTTGATGTTGGGTATGTGAAAAAAATCACAGTAGTAGTATATATAGTGACATAAAAGGAAAACTATCACAGCTAAGTAAGGCTTTGCAAGTTTACGAGCAACTGCTGAACAAATGAGAATTAACAAAATTTTCATACAAATTCTATTGAAAATTATTATTAAGTAGGGATAACGTTGTAAGTATGACACAAAAACAACAGAAGACCCACTTCTTAAGCCGCATTATTCGGATTGGGGGATGGGGGGACTACGGAACCCTACATTGTTCGTGGCCCGACATGCACTTGCCCGTTGTATTTTTAAAAAAAATTATACAAATTGTGATATGCTAAATAGATTAAGATGATAAGATATGATATGCAAAAAAATGTGATATGCTTTAGAATTTACACGTTGACGCTGGAGTTCGCGCGAATTCTTACGCAATCTACGGTTTTTTACGCAGTGTAGGTAAATGAAAATAAAGGTCAATATTAAACGCAATATTTGGAAAATTCGGTTCCGCATGAATGTGAATTAAGCCTTACACAGTTTGCGAAATCTGAATCAGGCTTGAAAACAATAATAACAACAATAATAAGGTTTTCAATTGGTGTAGGTACTATTGAACCACTAGAATCTTATTCCATTTCGACAAAAAAACTGTCAAAATAAGTAAAATTTTCTTTTAAACCTTTATTGTGAAGGTCCTGGGTGCATACTGCACTCGGGAACTTCACAATAAAGGTTTCAACACAATATTAGAAAAACTGCGTCAATACATGTCAGACATCTATGCAATTTTGACCTTTGTTACCTTTGTAGTAGATATGTTTCACTTTGAGATTTTTAATAAAAAGGAGAGATGTTTTAAACAAAAGAAATCGCGAGAAGCAGCTAGTAAAAGATTAGCTGCGTCATCTGTCTAAAATATAATTCCTAATTGAGAAATTTGTTCAGAATGGAAGTGTTTTTTCCTTGGAATTATAGAATTTGTATTATTGTATTTCCTAATCATTAGAAAATACACCAACAGACAGAAGAATAATTTTTAAAAGTAAGGTTTAGCCATGATTGTATAATTTGTTATATCTATTTGATTTAGAGCTATTTTACTAATAATCAAGAAAACAGCTGTTTTAAAATTATAAACATACATATCAATTATACTAGATGTCTAAAAATTTTATTATTATAATGACAGTAAATATCAATGGCGCGGACATTGAGGTATTAGTACATAATATCATAATATATAGAAGACACTTCAGTATTCACAGAGGAAATAATCAGAAAGTTTCATTAGGATTTTGGAATTTATGTCATGCAGTAAGATTTTTTTCACTATTTTAATATTTATTTTTTATTTGATTTTTCCATAACATCCATGAAAGCTTTTTTCCTTTTATGTGTTGTGCTGGCTATAGACAAAACGGTTTTATGTACTTAATCGGAGTGTTCATTTTGGAACTTTATCATAATAGATTTTTTTTATAGTTATCACAAGATTTTTTAGGCTTAGATCCAACATGGCTGGTCATTCAGTCATGATTTGTAAATGAATTAGTGATATAAGTTTATGAATTGTAAATAAATTTATATATAAAATTAAAACTAAACTAAAAATTATATATAAAACTGTGAAAAAGTCTTTATAAAATATATAAAGTGATAATAGGGGAGACAAATTCTGTATCAAAATTCATTGATTTATAAACACGACTATAATATTTCATTTCATTTATTCGGATAGGAACAATATTACATTGTATTTGAATATATTACCTACAACTTTATACCTAATATATACAAATTTTAAAAAATGAAAATAAATTACAAAATAATAATTAAGATACATGTCATATAAGCAATACAATAAAGAAAAGACCAGAATAACACAATAATAATACATGTCATTTTAACATTCAACAACAACATAAATTAAATCAATCCACATTAATATACATTATTTATATTTACCAAAATTGTTATAGGTACTAGATTAAATATATATTTACAGTTAATTTATGTCATAGAGACACCTACTCAACAGAAATGCTTTAATTTTACTTTTAAATGAACCTGTATATAGAGAGCATTTTATATCCGTGGGCAATTTATTAAATAGCTGTACAGCTTGATATCTAGGGCTATGCTTTACGATATTTAACTGAGGATTCATAATGGTTTTAATTTTTTTTCTTCGGGTCTCTTCTCTAATAGTTCTTTCTTCACTATTTTCATAGTTAACTAAATTTTTTTTAAATTGCATAATATAACCAAAATATAGAGACTTGGCACAGTCAAAATACCCAAACTAGTAAAAAATGGCCTACCCTAACTCTCTGTGAGATGCGCACCATGGTGCGAATGGCTCGCTTTTGTAATATGAATGCACTTTGTGTGTTGTAACCATAGCCATTTCCCTAGCACTGTATGCTGTATCTTAGTCTAGATTCAACAAGTGCATAGTAAACTACCTTCAATCTGTCAATATCAAGCTCCTCTCTTAGTGATCTTATTGCGTAACATGCGGAAGAAATCGATGCAGTTATTGCTTTATGCTCTGTTTTCCAGTTCAATAATTCATCAATTCTTATGCCTAGGAATTTGGTTTCTTTTACCAATTCAATTTTTTCTTTGCCTAGCATAATATGCATATTGTCACTGCTTCTGGAAGTAGTTTTAAAGGCTAAGCTAAATAACCTACTTGCTTGTTCGTGTTTTTATTTATTTCTTTCGATTTTAACACTTCAAAGCATGGCAATAATATTCAATGAACGAATTTTCGCAAGCAAGTGATTACTTTCGTAATTAAATTATATTTCATTTGATATAATTTTTAGTGGCTATCAAATCGGTGTAGTTTCCTATAACTATTAGTGGAAACTGAATTTGTCCTGTTATCAAAAGAGCGAGAAAAGCCATGAACATTTTTCGATAAGCAAGCATCATAGGCGTGTTTATAAATCAATGAAATTTTGAACAAAATTTGTCTCATCTAGTTATCAGATGGGTGTAAGTCGATTTTCGACGTCTCTTAGGCCATAACTGTCACTGTCTAATAAAGAAACTTTATACTAACCATAGACTTAGGATATACCAGAGTATAGTATATCCTATATCCTACGCCTATGTCTATGGATAGGCTTTAAACCTATTGTCTTTGAATTGGAAAAATAAACCTGTCAGGGGTCAATATTTCAATTTGTTGGTATATGTACCGACGAACTACGTACTGGACAAAATGCAGTTATTTTTATCCAAAGTTATCTAACCAGTTAAGTATAGTAATTATAACAATAACGACGTAATGCTAAAATTTTATTCTTGTGCCGAAAATTTGTATCGTGCTTTCAACATTAGGTATGAATTCCGTAACTTTGAGACTTTTATAGAGATTAAATAAATGGACTTGACATCGTTTCCGTGTTATGTAAAACTGAGCCAAATAGAATTAAAACTATCTATATTTTCATAAGGTTCCCAGAACAACAGTATTTATAAAAAATGTTTTTACAAGTGCAAAAAAAATATTTAATAAAATACCAGTTTGCATAAGGAGTCAATATTTAAAAAAAAAACAATATTGTTACAAAAAAAAATCTATAATATTAATAAATCGTATTTTTTTCTATTAATTATGTTATTTATTTATAGGATTAGTGGTATTATTATAGACTAGCTGACCCACGCAACTTCAATGCGTAAATTTTCCCCGTTTTTACAATATTTTTCATTGCTACTCCTCTCCTATTGATTGTAGCGTGATGCTATGTAAGTTTTTTTCAATTAGGACCCGTAGTTCTTGAGATTACAGCGTTCAAACAAACTCTTCAGCCTTATAATATAGTATAGAAGTAAATTAGAGAGTATATTAGATTCCATTGATTTTATTAAATTGACATTTATTATTTTCTTCCAGTTTACAACTATTTGTACACCTGATTAGGCGTCTTGAGGATAATGGACGCTGTATAAGTTTTAAGACCTCGTGTCAACCTTGTTTTATACAAATACACGATGATTATTATTAATATGATTAATATAGAACCGAAGTAAAACGAATTTTCGTAATCCTTGGTATCAAATATGAAAATATCGACCCTTGATTGGAGAATCTGGCTACACTCCGTGCCGTGTAAACGAGAATTAATAGAATGCAAATTGTTTTTTTTTTAAGACCACTCTTGCACTAGGGTACAAGCGCTGCGTCGCGGGACTTTACAAATGGACAAACTAGGAACACAAATTACCCCCGACTTAGAACAGAATATGTGTACTACAAGAGCATGTGGGACCATGCTCAGTGCAGGATTTCCCAGGCGTTATTACAAATGAAAGCACTACATATGAAAATAGTCGATTGGAATAATTTCACCAGCAGAAGATCGTATGTTCAGGGCACTTACGTCCTTTTGTTGAGTACCAGTTTTCGGCAATAACTCAATGACCGTATATTCGATCATGTCGAATCTTTGTGATTTTTTTCATATTTTTTGGTTACACGAGTCAAAAGCTTAATTAATTAAGCTTTTTTAACTTTCGGGGCGATTATTTTTTTAAAAATTCACTTATGGTTAAGGCAATCAATTCCACGGTGTATTCACCATAACTTAGAAGAACATTAAAAATTAAGTAGAGTTGACCTTTCTGTGGAGTTGACTAAATTCTATAATGTGTATGTACAAATCGTGAAAGTTTACGAACATTTATTGTAAAAGACTTTAATGTTGAATTAAAAAAAAATAAACGTAATACCATTAAACAAATATTAATCATACATATGACATATTAATAACTTAATTGTCTATACTTAATAATATTATTCGTAAGCAAAATCCTTCTTAATTTGTGGAGAAAATTCCCAAAATTTTGATGTTTTCGTTATAAACACAAAACGCTTTTAATAATTCAATCTAAACAAAAACTCACACAGTATAAAACAATATTTAGCAAATCGTGGTTCTCATGTGTTTATGGTTCGAAATATATGAAGCGCGCATTCGAGTCAGCTGCTAACGTCAAACAAACCTATTATTTGAATATCAATGTGACGCTTTTTAGGTATAATAAGATATAAATGTTAATGAAATAAGTAACTGATTGTTAAATATGAACAAATCATAACTTTATCAAGGTCAAAAATTATGCACTGTGGACCAGACAAGTAGCAATAAACAGGTTGGGGTATTACGAGTACCATTACAATTTACTTGTTGGTAAAAGTTTTTAATGAGTGTGTATAAAATACAATATCTGCATTTTAAGATTATCAGTCCCTTTTCTTCATCCGAACAGCAAACAACAAAAATATACCAAAATGTTCACTAAGGTATGAAAAAGTTTACTTAGAAATTTTCTAGGAAAAAGTTAAAACAACTATGACATTATCTATGTCATTTTGATAAGTTTGATTATAACGGTTGTTTTTATTTTAATAGATCCTTCTAGTAGCAGCTATCGTGGCCATTGTCAGCGCACAAGACAGTCATCATAAGAAACACGAGGAACATCATCATCACCACGTCGATTACTATGTAAGATATTTTTCGATCTTACATAAGCATAATATATAAGTATTATGCCGTAATTTATTAAGATATATGTAACGTGGAATTGTGCTACAGGCTCACCCCAAGTACGAGTTTGCATACGAAGTCAAGGACCCCCACACTCATGACATCAAGCAGCAGCACGAGCACCGTGATGGTGACGCCGTGAAGGGAGAGTACAGTCTGCACCAGAAAGATGGTAACATCAGGCACGTCAAGTACCACGCGGACAAGAAGACTGGGTGAGTAACCTCCTTCCTACATGACACTATTGGTGATGATATGTTTTTGACCATACATAATTATATTTCTAATGTTCACATTACTGGGACACATTTCTCCTCTCTAAGTACTGGATATAATACACCACACGGGCTCAGTATGAATTGGTGGATTTCAGGGAGGCTACACACACGTGGGTCGGCACATTCGGTTCGGCAGTACTTGTCGAACCGAATAAAGCCGACTGGGCTTTATTAACCTTTATTTTCAGATGGTAAGATTTTCAACTGGCCAGATTTTCAAATGGTCAGTAACATGTGCCGAACAGCTTTTTCCCGAATGTTCATCCATGTACCGCCCAGCCTGTGCCAAATGTTACCTGCCCGAACATGGGTGTAGTAACTCTTACATGCATGTCTATAAATGGTTGGTTCATGGACCGATACCGTTTTCCTAACAATGTTTTTCTTCGGCAATATTTTACAGTAAATTAAAGAAAACACATAAATGTTAAACCAGTTGTTGATAATTTAAATTTTTGTTGTTTACAGATTCCACGCAGACGTAAAGTTCGAAGCCACTCACATTGTTCCTGAACATCACCACCACCACTGATTGTATAAGTTATATTTTGTTATCTCATTGTAAATTAATTAAATTATGTTATTTATATGAATAAAAAATCTATTCTAATAATCTAAATAACTTCTTGGGACAACTCACAACAACGTCATCTGATCTCAAACTAGGCAGAGCATGTACTATGGTAACCAAACAACTGATATATTTACAATATTTCCAAATACGTACTTATTATAGACAAATTACACCCAAACATAGATAAACCATCATGCTCATCACACAAAGTTTTATCCTGGGTGGAGATCGGACTTACGACCTCCGGTTTAGTAGTCAGGGTGACTGATCTCTAAACCATATAGGTATAGGCTTACAATACAAACACCAAATATAGTTTTCTTTAGGAATTGAACTAATCTGATTACATAGACTATGCAAGTCTTATCTTGCTTCAATTTAATGGTAGGTACGCAACAGGCGAGAAAACTGGCTTTAAACGAACAACAATGAATGGCGAAATATGGTGAAATGTGGCTGATCTCAAAAAATTATTTGACATCATGCGACACCAACATCTGCGAAATAAATTATTCTTACTCTTGTTCAATATTAACAAAGACAACAATTAAATATTAATCAATATACTCCTGATGACTGAGTAATCTACGATGTCGCTGGAAACAGTAGCATGATGACAGCGTCAAGTAGGTTTTATTCCCAAGCATAAATTGATTCTATCTAAGGCTCAATTTATATTATCATTTTCTATATTTTTCACTTTTTTATTTTATTCTTTATTTTTTAGAAATTTCTTGTATTCTTTAGAATTTACACGTTGACGTTGGAACTTGCGCGAATTCTTACGCATTCTACGAATTTGTGCACTATGTATAGTCCAGTGCAATTACGGAAATTAATCGAAAAAAAAACATAAAATTATGTAGTTTGGGGATTATGAAGAATCGATAGGGGGGTGTATTCTGAACATATATTCCAATTTGAGGGATTCATGTCATTTGTTTTTTTTATTTTAAATTATGTGTTTTTTAAAATTAATAAAGTAACAGTTTTATAATTTTTTAGGGTTCCGTAGCCAAAATGACAAAACGGAACCCTTATAGTTTCGCCATGTCCGTCCGTCCTGTTAGTACTAGAAGGCTGTAATTTTGCATAGATACACATATTACTTACGCTGACAAAGTGAAAGAATAAAAACTTATTTTTTTTTTTTTATATATTTTCCCTATATGTACAGTGGGGTTGTTTTTTTTACCTACCTTATCGTGTGGGGTATCATTAAATAGGTCTTTTAAAAACGAAGACAGACAATTTTTAGATTTAGGAATCCGTTTGTAAATAAAATATTAAGCTTTAAAGTGCAAATTTTTGTTAGAGTCAAGTGTCCCCCCCCTGCCTGCTAAATGGTTGATATCGTGTATGTGTCGAGTAGTTGCATATATTGTGAAATTAAAAGGAAAACTATCACAGATAGGTAGACTTCATAAGTTTACGAGTAACAGCTGATCAAAAGAAAAGTAACAAAATTTTCGTACAAATTCCATTGAAAAATATTATTATAAATATGTTGTAAAATAAAATAAAAAAAAAACAGGAAATCCACTTCTTATGCTACATTATTGGGATTGACTACGGAACCCTAATTTGAGCGTCGCCCGACATGCACTTGCCTGGTTTTATATTTACGACCATGAATTTCTACCCCATACGATGGGGTAGGTGAGAAAAAAAATTACACCCCCACTTTATATATAGGGGAGGTACAGGTAAAAATACTTTTTTTTAGATTTTATTTTTTCACTTTGTCGGCGTAAGTAATATGTATATTCATGCAAAGTAACAGCCTCCTAGTACTAACAGTCTCTGAGCAATAGGTGCTGACTGTCCGTCCGTCCGTATTAGGGTTCCGTTTTGCTATTTTGGCTACGGAACCCTAAAAAAGTGGCCATAAGTTTTTATTGCCAAGTTCTTATCTTATGGCTTTACTCTTGCGAACTTGGCATTAAATGTAGAATCATTATATTCAAAAATTTGTCTGATTTTCATAAGCGTTGCATTTTGTGACCTAAGTGAATAAAATACTATGACTTTTTTACTTTTACGAACTAAGTACTGGAAAAAATCCAGCTATTTTTAACCAAAGTTATTTAACCAGTTATGTAGTGTAATTTTAACAATAACAACGTAATAATGAAACAACATTTTAGTACCGACATTTGTACCAAGCTTTCAACATTAGGTATGAATTCCGTAACTTTTAAAAAGATTATAAATGGACTTGACATCGTTTCCATATTATGTAAAACTGAGACAAATGGAATTTAAATATCGAAAAAAGACCAATCCCGCACTAGGGTATAAGCGCTGCGTCGCGGGACTTTACAAATGGACAAACCATGGACAAAAATTACATCGAGACTCAGAACAGATTAACAATTTGACTGCCTCGGTGGCGCGGTGGGAGTGTATCCGACTACTACGCAAGAGGTCGTGGGTTCGATTCCTACACGAGACATCACTTTGTGTGATCCACAAATTGTTGTTCCGAGTCTGGGTGTAATTTGTGTCCGTGACTTATATGTTTGTAAAGTCCCCCGCGACACAGGGCTTGTACCCTACTGCGGGAGCTATTATTTTTATTAAAAAAAAATTGTAGACCACACAAAGTGGTGTCCAGTGCATGAATCGAACTCACAACCTATGTCTAAGCAGTCAAGGTAGAGAAAACGCATATCAAATAATATAGGTACTGCAAATATGTCAGGCCATTTTGTGAGTTTACTCAGTGATTTAAACCTAATGTCCTAAGATTAAAAAAACACTATTAATTTTATTTTGATTAAATATTAAAAATAGTTTCATGGTACGAGTATATTATAATGTAATTGCACAAACGGAAAAACCGGACAATAGCATGTCGGGCCATGCACATTGTAGGGTTCAAATAAATGCACTACCTAATATGAAAATATCCGATTTGAATAATTGCACCAGGACAAGAGGCACTTACACTGTTTTGCTGAGAACCGCAGTTTTTCGGCAATAAAAAGTCACTCGTGTACGAGCACGTCAATCTTTGTAACTGTGTGAACCCTGTTTGATACGACAAATATAAAAGTCGACATTTCCAGTCTCAAAATTTCAATTCAAAATAACTAGCCAAGTAACCAAATAAATTATAATTTTATTAACTACTAGCTTTCGCCCGCGGCTTCGCCCGCGTGGATGTCGGTTATCGCGATAATAACTATCCTATGTTCTTTCCCGGGACTCAAACCATCTCCATGCCAAATTTCATCTAAATCGGTTTAGTAGTTTGAGCGTGAAAGCGTAACAGACAGACAGACAGACAGACAGACAGAGTTACTTTCACATTTATAATATTAGTATGGATGAGTAAATCGCATAGGAAGCAAGTTGGCAGTACATCGAAGTTCGGTACTTAAATTACTCTCTGAAGCGAAGAAAAGAGAGTAAAAGGTTTTCAAGGCCAAAAAGAATTCATTACGGACTAAAAAAAGCACCAAACAAACAGGTTTGCGTCTTAACGTAACAATTTTACTTGCTGGTACAAGTATTGAATGACTGCGTGGATATAAAAGACAATTTACGGATTTTAAGATTATCAGTCAGCTTCCTTTATCCGAACAGCAAACAACAAAAATATACCAAAATGTTCACTAAGGTATGAAAATAATACATAAACATTTCCAAGAAAACTTGAAGCAAAATGACACTCGGTCAGTACCTAACTTTGATTGGATACATTGTTACTCGTATATTTTTCTTTTGACAGATCCTTCTAGTCGCAACTGTGGTGGCTATTGTCAGCGCACAAGACAGTCATCATAAGAAACACGAAGAACATCATCATCATCACGTCGACTACTATGTAAGATTTTTCACTATAGATTGTAACATTTGCGTTATCTAGTAATTTATTAAGAGACTAGCCGTCCCGCGCAACTTCGTATTCGTAAATTTTCCCCGTTTTTGCAACATTTCTCGTTGCTGCTCCGCTCCTATTAGTCGTAGCGCAATTTTATATAGCCTATAGCCTTTCTCGATAAATGGGCTATCCAACAAAACAAGAATTATTAAAATCGGTCCAGTACTTTTTGAGTTTATTCGTTACATACAATCTTTCCTCTTTATAATATTAGTGTAGATATCTAACGTGGAATTGTACTGCAGGCTCACCCGAAATACGAGTTTGCCTATGAGGTCAAGGACCCCCATACTCACGACATAGTCAGCACGAGCACCGTGATGGTGACGCCGTGAAGGGAGAGTACAGTCTGCACCAGCCCGACGGTACCGTCAGGCACGTCAAGTACCACGCCGACAAAAAGACCGGGTGAGAAATCTCGTTCCTACATTACACAAGTAGTAAGAACTATCTCATAGTTCCTTATTAATATACATTTCTTCATTCACAGATTTCATGCTGACGTAAAATACGAGGGTCATGCCAAACATATTGTTCCTGAACATCACCACCACCATCACTAATAAATCAAATGTTTAATATAATAGATTTGTATAATGATTTTATATTTTATAAATAGATTTATATCCTAGAGGATATTAATCTATTTATAAAAGTAATTGTTATAAGAAATTAAATTGTGATATCAATAAAATTTAAGTGAGCGAATACTTTGTTTTTAATAAATCTATACTAGTAAACAAACAACTCTACAGCTCAGCCATTGAAGAATTCCAATAGGTTTATACTCTACTCGCCATATCTTGACACTATAAATACTCAATGACGTCACAGTCGACGACATCATATAGGTACCTTATTTCACACATAATTGCAAAGTTTCAAGTCAACAGAAGAATAAGTAGTACCACAAAAAAAAAAAATACAAGAATGTCTAACCAACATCTGCAGAGAGCCCTAACTTCAATCCTTAAAGAAGCTGGCTTGCACCGTACGCCGAGTTGTCCTCCGCCTTGGTGGTGCAGTGCAGGCGCGAAATGTACCGAAGTAGGCTAAGCTTTGCCGCTGAGGTTCTTGACGGTTGGCTTTCAGCGCTTCTTTCTTTGCACCATTACAAAACCATCTTCTGTATCTTCTTTACCTGTGTTTGTTGTCCTATTCGGGTAATTCTTTAGTGCGAGTGACAGGGGCTTCTGGCTAGACTGGCAAAAACTCTTGATCGTGGTATTTACTTAAGATTTCACCGGGTCAGGCAATGCAGTCGGGGTGGCAGACCGCGGGAACGGTGGCAGGCTTGCGGGCTTTGAACCATTAAAAATTGTACTCTTGCTACATAAGATATCTAAATACGGTTACAAATTACTATATTATAAGCCAACAAAACACAGGTGATGTCTTCAGTGTAATTTTTTGGGTGAAGTATTATGACGGTAAATTAAAAAAAGGTTCTTTTAAAATACTTTAGATACATGTGACGAACTATTTCATTTCGTTACATTCAGAAAACTTCTCCATTTTGCAAATTAATTAAAATCTTCTTTAAATAAAGAACCGTTTTTCGTGGCTCACCTGTTGCTAAGTAATAAGTAATACTTGGTTACTTTGCTAAAGCAAGTAACGAATGTTACTTGTCTATAAAATAGGTTTATCTAAGTAATTACTTTAAGACCTAGCCGTGTCTCAGTAAAGTAATTGCTAAGTAATACTGGGTAAATACGGGTGCTGTCAGCTGTCATAGTCTTTCTTTTAACTTTATTATATTTAATACTAACATAACTTTTTTAAGACTTTTTCTAATAACCCAAACCAACATCAGAGACAAATGACTGCTGCGCAAGAGGTGATAGGTTCGATTCCCACACAGGACACCACTTTGTGTGAAACACAAATTGTTGTTCGGAGTCTGCGTGTACTTTGTGTTCGTGATTTGTATGTTTGTGAAGTCCCCCGCAACACAGAGTTCGAACCCTACTGCAAGAGATGTCTTTAAAAGAAGAAAACCTTAATATTTTACAAAGATTCCCTAAATAGAATAATATTTTGGTGACATTTCATATCAAGAGATAGGTGAGCTTAAAGGTTAAATGCCACTTTACGTAGGTATACGGGATCATCCATTGCACTATTAATTCTTAACTTTTATGTATATATTCCACTATATGTTATATGTTTCGTAATTTTCATCTTATTTTATTCCTTAATTTAAGATTGTAAATAATTTTAAAATCTTTGTTCATAAATTTAACTGTCACTTTGGCATAAAATATTTTCTTTGTTACTTTTAACGATGGTATAGCAAGGATAGGATAGGTTAGTTAGTACATACTTTTTACAAAAATAGAAAGACCTCTGTGGTCTTTGTGTTTGTAAAAAGTATGTACTATTATTTTACCTATTCCGAACTGGCTGTATGTAATATAGGTATGTCTTTAAAACCTAAATTAAGTATAATTTATCCGATAGAAAATATCAAGAAGGCATCTCAATCTCTGGGCTTCAATAAGTGAGTATCTAAGTTTTAAACAGATGAAAACTTTAAAAAAAATGTTCTGTATATTCGTTAGAAGCCATCTTGACTAAGCTACGCTTGACATTTGGAACCCGGTGTACAATATTTACATACATCGTACACAAGCTATATAAAGACGGTTTATCAAGTATGTTTGTTAAGTGTAAAGCAATATATCTTTAAACTCTTCCTAAATATATGCCATGAAATAGCAGATTGCACATTAATAATAAAAAAATATCAGGTAAAATTGATTATCCTAACCTCTTGGAAAGATTTACCCTAAATGTTCCAATAATAAAATTCAACCCCCCCCCCCCCATTAATATACCTAAGGTTTCCACTAATTAGAGACAAAATTCTTACCAAGTGCGAGCAAGTCGTAATTTCAATAAAATTTGTAAAACAAGCGATGTGGACCCGTTTGTTATAAACATGAACAGTATGTTTATATAAAGATTTTTTTTATAATGTATGTGAATCTAACGTACACCATCATATCTCCCCTATTCATTATTTGGGTTTTTGTTTGTATTGTGTTATCATAAAAATGTCTTTGAAAAGTGTTTGTGTTGTGTCATCGTCAAATGTCACATGAAATCTGTTTATTAAAACTAAGTTATCAAATGCGCAATAAACCCATACGTTAACTTATGGCTTGGAAAATAACTTATGAGTGACTTCTTTTGGATAAACTCAATAAATAATTTCTGACTAGCTGACCCAGCGAGCGTACCTCGTGATTTTATTTCATTTATTGATTGTTTATTTGGAGTATTTCTAAGTTACTTTTTTCTTATCTATACCAGTATACCTAAAGGCTTACAAACAAAACAGAATGGTTGAAATCAGCCCAGTCGTTTTAGAGTTTGAATCGTTTATTTAAGTTATTCTCATTCGTTGAACTATCCAACGAATTGATTCTGTACATTATATCATCATTAAGATAGTTTAACATATTTTTTGGCACTTGGAGAATATCATGTTGCATTTTGTGAGTCACTGCTGATGAGATCTCAGGTTTGTTGAAGTCACAGTCACGGTCCTATGAGACTTTTAATGTTATAAAAAAAAACATTATCACCTTCACAAAGATAAATTAATCTACAGTTTTAGTGCCATTAAGTTATTTTTAAATCTCAGTAACAGGCTCAATAAGCACTTATTGAAGTACCTATTTATGTGCTAAATGTTAGTATAGGTACCTAAAGTACGTAGTAGTAGTTAGTAATCTTTGCCTAAAGCTTGAAATTCAATAATAAATGAATAACTCATTATTATGTTATGTTTGCAACAGCCCATTTTGAACACACTTTACACGTTGTATAAAAATTTGATCAAGAATGAAAAAACTTACAGTTATAAATTTTAAATGTTTATTTTGTAAAATTAACTGAGGTCCTTTAACTAATCAACAATAAGTTATTAACAATACTATTAATATTATTACAGAATCAATGGTGGTGGTGATGCTCAGGAACAATATGTTTAGCGTGACCCTCGTACTTCACGTCAGCGTGGAATCTGTGAATTAAAAAAATCATGTTTAGAATACTTGTAATAAATGAGTTATCATTGAAGTAATTTTTATAGGCATTTCTTGCCAATTACTTTACAAATACAATAATTGCATTTTTGAAAGATAAAAAAAAAATTATATCCAGACTCAGGAATCGAACCCGAGACTTCCGTAGCCAAACCGGGGCCAGAAGCGAACCACCTATCTGGACTATGTTATTAGATATCTTATCTTTCGATCTTTCGATCTCTTAATGCTTGCGGGTTAGGCCCCCGCAGCGCCATCTAGTCTGTAGTTAAATAACTATCACGGCTTTTGTTATTGCTTCGTTACGGAGAGCATTTTAACAAATTATGATGACGCAGGCCGAATATTGAAGTAATTTTTATCTGAGTCTGGATATCAAATTTTTCTATCTTTCAAAAATGCAATTATTGTAAATGAGTTATCAGTTAAAATTGTCCCGTATGAACAACTCACCCGGTCTTCTTGTCAGCGTAGTATTTAACGTGCCTGACAGTACCATCGGGTTGGTGTAGACTGTACTCTCCCTTCACGGCGTCACCATCACGGTGCTCGTGATGACTCTTGATGTCATGGGTATGGGGGTCTTTGACTTCATAGGCGAACTCGTACTTAGGGTGGGCCTGTAACACAATTTCACGTTAGATATCCCCTTGTAAATGGCTTCATAGTACAAAGATATGCTTATGTACGATGGGGCAATATCTTACATAGTAATCAACGTGGTGATGATGATGTTCCTCGTGTTTCTTATGATGACTGTCTTGTGCGCTGACAATAGCTACGACAGCTGCGACTAGAAGGATCTGTAAATATATAATTAGTATTTATTAACAAAATAACAAAAAAAAAGTAGTATTATTTGAACAACTATAAAATAATGTCTTACTTTAGTAAACATTTTAAATAATGTAGGTGTTTATCGTTTGAATGATTAAACGAAACTGATAATTCAAAATTGCAAGCATTGTCCTTTTATACACCTTATCAAAAGTACCTTTACCTTAAAATTTTGTCACAAAAATACAAATTAAGCTAAACTGGTTTATGTTACTGAGTTTTGAATAAAAAGTACTTTAGTTTAATCACTTAATTAAAGTTTCAAAACTGAGAAAGGTGTAGTAAAAGCAGCCAATATCAAGGTCTGCAGTATCTCATTTCGTCCAAAATTTAGTACATGAACAAGTTACAAATTAATGTAAAGTATTGCAAAACCATTTTACAACACCTTTGTATAAAAGGACAATACTGGTTTTTGGAGTTATCACTTTTCATTTATCGTTCAATCAAAATACAACTAAATAAATCAACATGTTCACTAAAGTAAGAATCAATTTCTTCAAATTCAAAATTTTATCTGTAAGTTGGCAAAGTAAAAAACAATTTTCCTTTTTCAGATTCTTCTAATCGCAGCTATCGTAGCTATTGTCAGCGCACAAGACAGTCATCATAAGAAACATGAGGAACATCATCACGTCGATTACTATGTAAGATTTTTCACTATCGTATCTAAGCATTGCATTGTACAGTAATTTATTAAGATATGCCTAACGAGAAATTGTGCTACAGGCTCATCCCAAGTACGAGTTCGCATACGAAGTTAAGGACCCTCACACCCACGACATCAAGAGTCAGCACGAGCACCGTGATGGTGACGCCGTGAAGGGAGAGTACAGTCTGCACCAACCCGATGGTACCGTCAGACACGTCAAGTACTACGCCGACAAGAAGACTGGGTGAGAATTCTATAGAGAACAGATATAATTAACTAGCTGTCCCGCGCAACTTCGTATGCGTAATTTCTCCCCGTTTCTGAAACATTTCTCGTCGCTTCTCCGCTCCTATTAGTCGTAGCGCGATGTTATATAGCCTATAGCCTTCCTCGATAAATGGGCTATCCAACAAAAAAAGAATTTTTCAAATCGGACCAGTAGATCCTGAGATTAGCGCGTTTAAACAAACAAACAAACAAACAAACTCTTCCGCTTTATAATATTAGTATACTCGTAGATACGTTCTTTGTATGTTTAATGTATAAAGTATTGTTTGTTTGAACGCGGTAATCTCGGGAACTACTGATCCGAATTATAAAATTCTTTCGCTGTTGGATAGCCTATTTATAGAGGAAGGCTATAAGCTATATAATATCACGCTACGACTAATAGGAGCGGAGCAGCAATGAGAAATGTTGCAAAAACGCAGACGAAGTTGCGCGGGACAGCTAGCAAAACAATTATAGAACGTGTTAATTAAATGCTGTGAAAACGAATGCATTTTTTATACGATTGTTTTTTTGCAGATTCCACGCTGACGTGAAGTACGAGGGTCACGCGAAACATATTGTTCCTGAACATCCCCACCACCATTGATCTGTGATAATAACATTATGGTCTAGTTTTAAGAAATGATTGTTGACTAGTTCAATTTACGTGATTGTTTTTTTTAAATATAGAAACTTTTAAAATTAGTTTTTTTTTAATTTTTATACGGTCGCCCTAACTAAAGAGTATTATTCAAACTGCAAATATTATAGTTACGCATATTTGCAGTTTAAATATATAATAATCCTAAATAAAATAAAAAAAACTAACATGAACAATAGATGAAACGCTTCGTGTATTTTTTATAAGGTATTATGCAAATAGTTTGGTTGAACGCGATAATCTCAGGGACTACTGGCTTGAATTGAAAAAATATTTAGGCGTTAGATAGCCTATTTATCGGCGAAGGTTAAAGGCTACATAACATAACGCTACGACTAATAGGAGCGAATCATCATTGAAAAATTTTGCAAAAACGGGGTAAATTGACGCTAACGAAGTTGTGTGGGTCAGCTAGCTTACATACTAAGCTACATTTCTTTTGATTGCCTCTATGTCGCGGTGGGAGTGTGTCCGACTGCTACGCAAGAGGTCGTGGGTTCGATTGCCATACGGGACACCTCTTTTTGTGCGATCCACAAGTTGTTGATCTGAGTCTGGGTATACTTTGTGTCCGTGACTTGTATGTTTGTAAAATCCCCCGCGACACAGAGCTTGTAGACAACAGCGGGGGTCGTCTTTAAAAAAAAATCTCCTATGCGTGCGTGCGGGTACAATAAGTTTTTTTTTTAGTTTTCACTTATAAAATAGCAATCCACAATCATTAATTACTTCCTCCTAGGGCGTCGACCGTGTTGAGCTTGATTCTAGCCTTCTTGTCAAGTTTCATACATATTATATGTATGGATGTATGGAGAAAAAAATAGTCTCAGACGGGACTTGAACTCGTGATCTTGGGGGTACCGGCACTAAGCCGTTACCAACTCCGGCACCGAGACATGTCAGCCAAAGCGGAATTCATCCTCCATTGATACGATTTATGATCGTTGCGTCATCTTTAATTCGTTTAACTTTTTTTTGCTTTCATTCAATCAGCCTGTATCGGTCCACTGCTGGACATAGGCCTCTCCTAACTTAGGCCAAAAAAACTAGGATTCTTATAACATGACCTCCGATAGCATTAAATTATATATGTAGAGGATCTTGTTTCCGTCTTTTTTGCGCAGGCTGGATTTTTAATTTTTTAATATTTTTTTGTTATTTAACACTTTTGAGTAGTTGTATGTAACAAGTAACTTTCTCTCTCTCAATTGTATAAATCCGTCCAGTCGTTTGTGAGATATGCGGTAATAAAGAATATTACATACATACAAGATACGCGCGAAAAACATAACCCTTCCCTACAGTTGGGTAAAAAGCAATTCTAATTTCATCAAAGTCGATTTCGCGTAAAGGAGAAACTATTCATCCACAAAAACTTTCTCATTTATAATAAGCATTTTAGTAGGATCTTACATGCGTGAACCAGAATAGGGTAAACCGACCATTAATTGGCCACTTAAGGATATTTTGCCCAATTTGACTCGTTGTAGTTTCTATATCCGACATCCAAATTATACGTAGGTTATTAGCTATTGATGAATTAGAGAAAACAGTTGTAATTGAAAAGTGAATGTTAATGAAATGGAAATATGATTTCTGTCGTTGTAATATGTGTCTAATTAGAATTCATCAAATTGAACCATTAAATGAAGATCAAAATCAGTAATTGACATGATAACAGTAAGTTACTACCCATTAGCTCTCCTTGGTACCCCAAATAAATTTTGTAGCACTTCGAACATAAATGTAACAGTTTTTTCAATATTCAGTATATTATTAGAGATATTCAGTAACTCACTATCCAACTACCCCTATAATTAACCATCTCCACTAGTTACTAGAAACGTTCATAAAAAAACACGATATTTGGATTGCATTGGTAAACCGTAGAGTTTACATATCAAAATTGGATAGATAAAGAAATCATAACTTTATTAGTCAGGTATTAATTGGTTGAAAATTCGTCGGCCCGAAGCCTGCGACGATTTTTTCTTCATACATTTAATATTAATATAGACTGGCTGACTGCGAAGCCGAAAGTCGTGAAAAACTTTGTGTGATGAGCACGGCGGTTTATTCTGTGTCTGGGTGTAATATATCTATAATATATGTGTATTTAGAAATATATAAGTATGTATATCAGTTCTCTCTCTCTCTCTCTCTCTCTATCATAAGCTGGCCATAGTATAAGCTCTGCTTAGTTTGGGATCAGATGACGTTGTGTGAGTTGTACCAAGACAAAAACGCTTTAAAAATTACAAAAAGTAATATTATTATCATCAAAAATCTGTGTTTAAATGGTTCCTGTAACGAAACTCACAGTACCGTACAAGTTCCAAGTACGGTGGATGTCCCGACGATTGCCGTAAAATCGTAACACAGGGTGTCGTGTGTCACGGATCCGGAGTTGGTAACTGGTCAGTGCCAGTACGTTCGGGGCCAGTACCCCGAAGGTCACGGGTCCGTAATATTTTATTTTTACAGAAAAGTTTTTGACGAATAATATTATATCTAACCAATTACTGAAAGTGGCCAGTTACACTTAGTTTTACCCCACTGAATTTGTTTACTAACCTAGATTTTTTTATTAATTTGAATTATTAACATCCTTTCTTTAGTATAATATATCAAAAATAATTAACTATCGAAATAATTACAGTGAAACTAATATTACCTTGGTTACCGTATTTTATATCATATAAAAGAACTGAGGTTTAGACATTATGTATCAGTTTCCATTTGGAGTACCATCCACAGTAGTCACAAAACGAACAGCCCAACAAAACGACCGGACAAGATGATATTCAAGGTACATATCAATTCATTTATTAACATATTGCAGAGATGCGTTTAAGAAAAATGCGACTTATCTACAATGAGTGGAATATAGGGAAGTCCGTGACTACGGGGGAAGCCGGTTGCGGCGGTGGGTCGAAAACGGTCTAAACCGCCGGCGCCACCAACTTTGATTACGTTCGCATACATTAAGCCGGAACTATTCGTATCGTATGATGATTAATATTTTTGTGGATGAGCCGGAGCCAGTCTTTGATTTCTGAAATGAAAACTTATTTAGCGGCGTTGTGCACTTTTTTGGTATGGGTAAAAAATGTTAAACTCACGTCAGGATCACGTGACCCTGTTTGAAAATTCGTAGACCCCGTGATTCTGATCGAAAATTCGTAAGACGGAGGGAGGGCAATGAAAAACTGCAATATCATTAGAATACGAAGCTAAATTTGGCCACGCTCTACAATGTCCAGAAAGCAGAAGACCCAGTCCCAGAAACGATTATATTTTTGCTCTTTTTTATTTTAATTTTGTTGCATTTGTGATTTATTATTTCATATTTTTTTATTATTATGTCAGTAAGATCGAAAAATATTATTCAAACTTTATCTGTACCTATGTATTTTTTTCTGAGCGATAAACTTTTTAATTATCGTGTTGTAGTCATTGTCATTTTTAGGGTTCCGTAGCCAAAATGTCAAAAAGGAACCTTTATAGTTTCGTCATATCCGTCTGTCTGTCTATCTGTCTGCCCGTCTGAATGTCACAGGCATTTTACTCAAAGACTACTTAATGAATATTTATGAAATTCGGTGAAAAGGAGTTTTGTAGTAGCCGCTACTTAGTATGATAGCTAAATAATAAAAATAAATATTTTTAGGGGGAGCACACCATACATGTAACAGAAGCTGAAAACATTTTTTTTCAGCAAACATTAACATGTGGCACATCATTCGACAGATCTTTTAAAAACATTAATAAGGTTTCTAATAAACTTTTTTGATTGAGTAGCGACATCTACCGCTGTTGCGATATGTCCATCAGGTTCAATGCCTGGGTTTGAACTTATTTTTTTTCTTTTTTATGCAATTACTATATAAATAGGTACGTTTCTTTGATAAATTACATTTTTTAGTCTTTTATTTCACATTAAAAAAGAAACACGTGAAAACGTATGTGATTCCTTTTTAACATTTGTTTAGAAGTTTAGAATTTTTTAAATTATATATTTTCAAAATTGAACATATTTAGAGGTTGTATAGCTGTATGACCACCAGCGAAACCAAATGTGACCTGAAAATAAACTGGACATAAAAATGTAAGCATTCAAAGTTATGCATAAACATTTCTTTTTTAAAGGAGAAAGGCAGTCCATTGACATACGATTCATTCATGACTCAAGGTTGCAGTTATCGAATTGGCAATTAAAATGAAGTCAGTGTTAAAAACAGGTTCAGATTGCTTACATTTTCAAGTTTACGATACGAGTAAATTATATCATCGATTTTTAATCATTGTGCTTTAGTAATAAAAATCCAAATAAGGAGATATCCAGGCGAGGTGATCACTTATATGATCACAAAGTCTACGGCCACATTTTTCTTGTAGAAAAGCCTCTATCCGAATAACAAATTGATACTTTCCCTTACCCAGGCACAGCGTAATTTTTAACAACATTTTACCAATGTAAATTTTAACAACAATTTGTAACACTTTTACTAGTGTAATTTTTCTATGAACTATGGCTTTTAAGTTACGTACTAAAATGCAATCATCAAGTTTTTTCCCTGCAGTTCGCAGGGCATTGCATTTTCTGTAAGAAACTATATGTGAATCTTGAAGACATTTTTCTTAAAATATGAGTAACAAATATAAATTATTATCATTTTTAATAGAAGAAGAAAGAAGAAATCGAGTCATTATTTATTAACAGATTAAAATGTCCTGCATACAAATTAAAAAACATATATCGTTAACCATGTCAATCCATCAGCGGCTAAGTAAAAAATACCGAAAATGTCTGCTGTTTTAAAAACATTATATTTTACCGAAGTATTGGTTTTATTCCCGAATATGGGGAAAGGAAACTCAGTGACACAAATTCACCCAAGGTCACTGTTGTTCGGTTAAGAATTTACCCGTTTCAAAGCCGTATTATATAAATTCCCTGTACGCAAGTTTATTTTATAAAGAACTAAAAGGATTTTTCTATAATATCATGTCAACTTTCTTTAAAAGTACCATAATTACAAACTTATCCATGTCCTTTAATGTAGCGCAGTATTATTCACATAGATACCTACACGATCGATGAAAGTCACAGACCGGGACGACTAGTAACACGATAGCAACTCTGAACAAATGACAAATATTTCTTTCAGGTAATCCTGGTAGCAGTTGTCCTTGTTGCAGCGGACGCTCGGCCACAAGAAGGTCACGGTCATGGACACGGCTACTCTGCCCAGAGCTTCGTGGTCCACCATACCCCCGAGCACAAACATGCGCCAGTACACCCCCAGCCTCATGATCACCATGAATATCACGGTCACCCCTCCCCTTCTCCAAGTTTCAAGCCGCACAACAATGGACACGTCGAGCACTATGTATGATAGTTTTTATACCACGATTTCTCTTCTCATAATATTCCACCTGCGGTTTTAACTATTCTATGTTTGTAACAGGATAACCCGAAGTACGAATTCTCTTATGAAGTTAAGGACACGCACACTCATGACATTAAACAGCAGCACGAGCACAGTGATGGTAACGGCGTGAAGGGAGAGTACAGTCTACTACAGCCCGATGGTAAAGTCAGGCACGTCAAGTATCACGCAGACAAGAAGACCGGGTACGTGTAAAGGTCTAGTTTATCATATCATCATATCAATCTCAGAGTCTCTGGTCTAAGGGTCTCTTCATTAAAATCTACTTATTTATAGGAAGGTAATTGCCATAATAGCTACGCTTGGCGAGCGGGTTTGTTATTGAAAAACAAAAAACGGATTTAAAATATGCAAAGAACGCTCCTCTAGTGTAAAATCCCTTTGACAATACCCACGGAAAAATATGTGGCACTATTACGAAGCCACTGTGCCGCGTGGTACCGGCTTAATTCTAGCCGGTACCACACGGCACAGCCGCATTAGTTAATATGTTATAATAATTATAACTAATAGTATACATTTAATTTACAGATTTCACGCTGACGTGAAGTACGAGGGTCACGCAAAACCTTATGTTCCTGAACACCACTACCACCATTGATTCTGTGATAAATTATCTAGTTTTGTCCCAAATTGTTAAATAATTACATTGATCTAGTTCACTTTAATATTAAGTATCTATAGTGATTTGTACTTAAACGCCTTACTCGTAAGTCGTTGGTTATCATCTAACCAATATGTCTAACAAAAAATAATTTGAAGTGTCCTTTAAAAATAAAGGATTTTTAATTGAACATAGTATTTCATTTTACTAACGAATAGATCTCCAATCCTCGGATCGATCTACATTTATGAGTAATTTAATTGCTTGAGTCTTGAGATCATTAATTCAAGATTTGTTATGGAGTACAGAGAGGTACTGGGTCCTTATTCACTCTTTTATTTTCACGGCAAGCCTGTGTGAACTAGCGCATGCGCGGTGCGCTCAAATATGTCCACCGCGCCTACGCGCTGATGCATTTCTAAGCGCAGCTCTCTATTTACAGTTAAGACAAGATATTGACTGAAAAACACGTGAATAAGGACCCCGATGATGATAATGCTGCGTCAATAATGACAATATGCATGAAAAATTTGAATATATATGTAAACCTAATCAGATTTTCCTAAAAACATAATTTTGTTTAAAATATTATAAAATACTACAAGATAACATATCATATCGGTATATCGCTTGAGTACTTCTTACATGTAAGTACCCGAACTAAAACTATTGGTTAACCATTGCTTCACTTGACCTGCTGTTACTAGCGAGTTAGGTTAAGATAATATGATATTACAATACCAAATTTCAATAAAAAAAAAACTAGCTACCAAATACTAGCAGCATCATCAGCTTCAACAGTCCCATCGCAATCAAAAGACAATTAAATTTAAAGTAACATATAACATAGTGCACACATAAACTATTTTAAAACTGAAATTACGTGATAGCAGCAATAATCATTACTATTTTTACTGATTATGTTTATAAATTATAGGATGAAAATTTTAAAAAATTGTACTTAAATCCATATGTCGAAAACGGGAATGAATATATATATTAACTAGATTTCAGTTACCAGGTCGACATTTTAAAACTTCAAGTCACTTTCTTTCTTAATTAAGTAATACTTACCGTATTCAAAATGTTTGTAACAAGTAATTCCTTCATAACATTCACTCAAAGGTTAATTATAACTTATTTCATGAGGTATTTTTATTTTTAACCTGTTATAGTTGTCTCATATAACAGGTTAAGCACCTAAATGATTGACTTTTGTAAATTTTCATATAAAAGGACTACCATGCCTCCAATTTTTATCAGTAGGTACAGTTGTGACTTTCTTTGCAATTACAATTAACAGTTTTAATCATGTACACAAGGTATTTAACTTTAAAAACATTCCTAAAAATAAAGTGAAAAAAGCTTAAAACATGTATAGCAATGGAACAACACAACACGCTACAAGTGAAATTAGTTGTTAAAACAATCTATATTAATAAAAAAAAAAAAACAATATATTTATGTCAATGGATGTTTGGCGCTATAATATACAATGCTGAAAAGTGTTAAAGTGTTGTAATTCTTAACCGGTGTTTATTATAACTGTGCACCATTTATATAAAAATATTTTACATAGGTGTTCCTAGTCGCAGCTGTCCTTGGTGCAGCAAGCGCTCGTCCACAAGAAGGTCACGGTCACGGACACGCTTACTCATCTCAGAGCATCGTGCTGCACCACAGCCACGAGCACAAGCATGCGCCGGTACACCACGAGGAACATCACGAGGAGAAGCATCACGAACATCATGATCACCATGAACATCACCACAAAGAACATCACGGTCACGCTTCCTCGTCTCAAAGTCTCAAGCAACACCACGATGGACACGTGACTAAACACGTCGAGTACTATGTATGATATTGTTTTTTAATATGATTTCATTTGGATTTTGACTTTTGGAATTGCACCTGACTATATTGTTAACTAACGTTTGCTACAGGCACACCCCAAATACGAATTCGCCTATGAAGTCAAGGACCCTCACACTCACGACATCAAAAGTCAGCACGAACACCGTGATGGTGACGCCGTGAAGGGAGAGTACAGTCTCCACCAGCCCGATGGTACCATCAGGCATGTCAAGTACCACGCCGACAAGAAGACCGGGTGAGTGTCACACACAAGTATTTTTTTTTTATACCACGACGACAACGATGGCAAACGGGCAGACATTGACAACTGCAACACCAAGGAAGTCACGGACGCGTTGTCGGCCCTCTTGATAAATCAATTCATTCCCCTCTTGAAGAACTTCACGCTGTAGTCAGATCAATACTCAATTCTAGTATGTCATTATAGTATCACTAATCATTATGTTTGTTTAATCTACAGATTCCACGCTGAAGTAACGTACAAGGGTCACGCCAAACATATTGTTCCTGAGCACCACCACCACCATTGATTCTGTGATAATTTATCTGATTATGTTCCAAATTGTTAAATTATTTTGTTAGAATATAGAACTAAATAAATGTTATTTACCCGTAAAAGTTGCATTTTTTTTACCTTGGTGTAGAAAACATCCAAATACCAGTATCGTAGAAGGTACTATGTCTTGACCATACTATTTGAAAAAAAAAACACAAAATATAATTGATATAAATCTATCCTCAGTGAAAATACATAATATCAGTTGAATAGTTGTTACACACGAACAGACTATTTAATAACTTCGCAACAGCTATCGTGCATTATCTAACAGTAAAACAGCCAATTATAATTATAGTGAAATCAATATTACCTTGGCTAACATTTTTGAACTATGTACATATATAAAAGACGTGAGGTTTAGACACATTGTATCAGTTCACTGCCTGACAAAGTTTCAACAGCTGTAAACCGCAAAATAACAATATGTTCATTAAGGTACCAATTTATGTTTATCTAAAAACTAATCTGTGCCAGCGGTTTCTACCTATCAGAACTCTAAAAAATAGGTTATAATTTTCCTCGAGTCTTTGGCTGCTTCCATACCTAATGGAATCTAGAATTTGGAGATCATCATGTCAAACACAAACTCTTTAGTTTTATCATAATCTTAGCAGTTATTACCACGTTTTTTTTCTTAGTTGTAAATAAATTTATAGCATTTATTTTTAAAGTTTTAATAGTGGAGAAAGAAATAAGAGTTACATCTAAATATATTAATTTCAGGTGCTATGTGCATTGTCGGTGGCTGTAGCAGTGGTCGCAGGTCACGGTCACTCCTCTCAGTACATCCACAAATACGACGGTCACCACGAGCCTGTGCATCATGGACACGGTCACCATGACTACTATGTATGTAATAACAGATTGTTCGTTGGAATATTTCTAATGCACAAGGTTCCTAACGCAAATGATATATTTACAGACGCATCCCAAGTACGAGTTCGAGTACAAGGTAGAGGACGCGCACACCGGCGACCACAAGTCGCAGCACGAGCACCGCGACGGTGACGTCGTCAAGGGACACTACTCGCTGCACGAGCCCGACGGCTCCGTCAGGGATGTGCACTACCATGGCGATCACCACAGCGGGTAAGCATGATAAAGCATTTAAGCAAATAATGTATTTATTAAAGCAAATCTGTTGTTCATCTTTAAAACATGATGGTTTATTTGCTTACGTAACTTATAGAACAATAATTCGATTTATTTGGTGGGTTCAACTTCTTCTAGTTTGCTTTTCCTTGCTTTAGTTATCTCAGAGAATACCTGTATTTTTTGTAATCTACTTCCATCGAAAATCATTTTTTTTTTGTTTTATGAAGTTCTGGATAAGTCTTTTATTTTTTTATTTTAATATATACATAGGTCTAGTCTTTAGAAACTTCTTTGTTCTTAAAATTGCATATCTCTTAAAAAAACTCCATTATTGTACAAAGCGATGCAATAATATCCACTTTTGTCCACAGTTTCCACGCGGATGTGAAGCACAGCACTCACCACATCGTACCTCATCATCATTGAACGGAGTGAATATTCTAATACAGTTATTTTTAATCGACTGTTATGTTTTATAGAATTTAAAAATTAAAGAAATTTTAAAAGATTTTGTTTTATTCTTTCTTCACCACATTCAACAAATCAGAGCTCATTTTTGTTGTAAGTCTAAATGATCTAAGCGAAATTTTGTAAAAGTTGCTGAAGGATGATTTAAAGTTTTATTTTTCGTAAAATAATAATAAAAACAAAACTACTGGTTACCGTTAATTATTTTTTACTACAAATATTTTTGTAAAAAAAGTATATTATTTCAAAAAAAAAATGTAGCTTGGACCAAACGAGTTATTTTTAGAGAAAGGCAAAATAGTTCAAGCACCGACATTGATAAAAACAATACGACGGAAAGTGAACTAAGCCCCATGTCAGATAACAACTAAAGTGACCAAAGAATTTAAGCAACATGGTAGTGTTGTAGCAGACTAAAGTAATTTAATGCAGATGCCCGTTAGAGTACATACCAGCATAATGAATAAAAATAAATTTGGGATAAAATTTTTTTCATAATTTTCACGCGAAGAAGTTGCAGGCAACAGCTAGTAACATTATAAATGCGTTTGGATTTTTTTTTTTATTCTTTTATTTTATCGAGGCTTTTATCCACAATGGCATGTCAGCCTCATCATATCTAAACTAACTTAATATCTATTAAAAAGGTTTTGAGTCAATGATAGTTAAATAAATTTAAGAGCATATCTACTATTTCTGAAGTAGGTTGTGCCAAAATGTTTAAATATGGAGCAATATCATATTTGTTTGAGTTAATTTTAACCATAAGTGACTCTCTCTCCCTTCTATTTCTGACACATTCCATAAGTAAATGGTAAACATCTTCAACCGTTCCACACGTTTAACAATTAGGAGAATTTACTTTTTTCATTAAAAAACCATTTTTTTTAGATGGATAATGACCAGAGCGTAATCTATGAATTAAAATTATTTGTAATCTACTCAGTTTATTGTCGGTAAACCATGGTATTTGAGGAGGCTGACATTTTATAGTTCTATACCAAATGCCTTTTTTTTACTACGCTCGTCAAAGTTTTCTTTAAATTGATTATAGCAAAATGTTTTACATCTACTCAATTTATTAAAATATATATATTACGGGTCTTAATCGCGTGAATAATTTCCGCCCGACGTTTCGACCGTATTGCAACGGCCGTGGTCACGGGAAGAGAAGAACGTCGGGCAATAAACAAGGTATTTTACCTTAAATTATTCACGCGATTAAGACCCGTAATATATATATCTACTCAATTGTTCTGAATAATTAGGTTTTATATAAATGTCTACCCCTTCTAAAGTCGCTAATTTTGCTAGCCTATCAGCCTCCTCATTACCAAAGAGACCAACATGAGATAGAACCCATTGCAACTTAAGCACAACGCCATTATTTATAAGGTCATGAACCTTATTTAATATTGAGTAAGCTACCGAAACACCTCTGAAACCAGAGGCGCATCGAGCTAAATGCTGCAGACTACTCTTGCTATCAGTAAATATCGCAATGGAATAGGTATAATTCTTATGTCCCGCCATTGATACGGAATATGCCCTGATGTGAAGATTTTATTATACATATTTAATAAATACGCTTTTCCTTCAACAGGCAGGTTATAAATCATAGAATACGTAACCTCGTCATTACCTGGAGCAGTGTCCCTTTTTTTCAGACAGTATTCCATTTCATGTAAACTAAACGAGGATTCCAATAAACTATTATGAGAGGTAAAGTTTGGATGTTTATTTAAAACTGTATCAGGCGCTAAGGAGCGTAATAATTCCTTTTGTTTTATTTCTGATGGAAAAGTTTTTGATTGGTTAAAGCCTTTGTACCAACGCATTTTTTGCCACATCTCGGAGACAGAAATGGTCTCATTGACACTATCACAAAACGCCCTCCAATTACTAAATTTAGCTTTATTAATCAAAGTATGGGTCTCTAACGTTCTTTTTTCCAAAATTTTAAGATTACTAGGCGTGGGATTACGTCTAAAAACACTGAGAGCTAATCTGCGGCGAGCTACAGCTCTGGACAATAATGGACTCCAGTACCGCCTGGGTTTGAATTTACCTACTGGATTAATACACATTTTATATTGAGGTATATTTTTAGTAGCTGAAAAATTAATGTGATACTCAAAGTAATTATATAATGTCTGAATATCTGTATAGATATCAATATTAGAAAACGGCTGAACAAGGTCATCACTGTATGCCTTCCAGTCAGCTTTTTTATAATTGCGTTTTTTTACGTACTCTTTGGACTCCAAGTAGTTAAATGTCATTTTTATAATAAGGTGATCACTACCCAGGTTATCGTTACAGACTTTCCAATCACAATTTATAGAAATATCTGATGAAGCGAATGATATGTCAGGCGAAGTTCGTTGTATAACACCATTAACTAATTTAACCCTGGTAGGCTCACCACTATTTAAAGAAATCCAGCCATTTTCCAAAGATGAATCCAGTAGTTGCGTTCCCCTTTGATCTATTTTATATGACCAGTTGGTGTGGTGCCCATTAAAATCCCCTGCAATTAGAGTCTTTGTAGGCTCTAAATGAAACAATTCTTCCCAGTCGGAAGAACGTGTCACTACAGAGGATGGACAGTAGATGGATATTATATTTGTCAAAATCTTACAATTTAATATTTTAATTTGAATAATTTCTATGCCTGGGTTTGATAAGTGAATAGGAGAAATGTGTGAACGTAATGATCTATGAATTATGATTGCAACTCCACCGTAATTATCATGTCTGTCTTGTCTAAGTATATTGTAGCTACTCAGATTTAAAGTAATATTTGAATCAAGCCAAGTTTCGCTCAAAATAGCGATATGTATATTTTCTTGGTTTAAAACTACTTCAAAACTATTTAATTTGGGTTTTAAACTTTGTGAGTTCCATTGGCATATATTAATCAACCTAAGCTCGTTTGGTCTATTATCCATCACCAATAAAGAACATTTTGTTTAGCATCTCCCTGTCTAAAAAACAATTCAAAATAAATAATTTAATTTCCTCACATATAACTTTCAGCACGGATGTAATCTTTTCTGCTAGACGCTGCTCTTTAGTAAATATGATTTCTTGAATATTTAACCAGATTTTTCTCCATTGAAACTTCCACTCTCTCGTTACTCCTTTTGACTTCTCTTTATCTTCAGTAACTTCTTTACTTTCCGTAGATGTAGTAGGCTTTTCGTCAATTTTATTCTTCTTTTTCGTTGTCCTAGGCTCTCCTTTCCGGGTTTTCTCTCGTTTTCTAGTCTCTTGTCCTTTTTCAACATAGAGTGACTCAGCCTCCATATCTTGAACAGTATTACCAACGAGCAGTCTGTTGGTAATTGTACAAGCAAGCGTTTCCCATGGGTTTGAATAATTAGCAGTATTCCTTATATATGACTTTTCGGTAGGCTCGATTTCGGTAGATCTTACTAGTGGCTCATTCACTCGTGAATGTGAGCTACGTGTTAAACTTTCTTTTTTTCCCTTGTTATATATTTCTAATGCCTTTCTGAATGTAATATTTTCTTGACTCATCGCAAGACGTATTCTCTTCTCTTTTAAAAAATATGGGCATGTTTTGTCTAGAGCCATATGCGGACCTTTGCAATTGGGACATGTAAATATTTGTATATCACAATTAATGTGCTCTTTGCCACACTTTGGACAAAGGTTTTTTTTTTATCGGGCAAAACTTCTTACTGTGCCCGTATTTCCAGCAACCTGAACACTGGGTGACCGGAAAAACATATTTCTCAACCTTGAATCTGCATCCGTATGCAATAACATAATCTGGACAAGTAACACTTTTAAAGCCTATCTTCACGGTTTCACTGTCAACCCATTTTCCTACATGATCCATTCGTTTTAACCTTTTAAAGGACACAATTTCAACTGTGCTATTGACTGAGCTCAAACATTCCGCTTCTGACATTTCCAAGTCAACCCCTTTGATTAACCCGTAGCATAAGACAACTTGGTCAGTAAATTGGGCTCGTATGTCTAGTTCCTTATTTTTAGGTAAATTAATCAATTTTTTAGCCTCATTCTCATTGTTGAACTGTACCAGTACTTTGAAAGGACTTTTATATTTAATTCTCATGACATTTTGTATGTGAAACTTTTTTAATAGCTTGGCTGAAGCCATCTGTTTGGGTAACATTTCTTTTGATGTCAAAGACACTTCAAATGTATTTAATAGCTCAATATTTTCGGAAGAGGGTACTTGACTATTAAAGTTAATTCCTGAGATTTGAGTGTTGGCGACTTCTATTGAACTACTTCGCACCACTACTTTTTTCGGTCTTCTCCTGGAAACTGTGTGAAATTCTTCTTCACTACTGTAACTGTCTTCACTTTTATCAAAAATTCTGTTTTCCCCGGGCTTAATCGTATTTTGTTGATCTTCGCTATTCATATCCGATATCTGCATCAAGGTACGCTCACATTCGTTTATTATTTCCGATTCACTTTTATCGGACAACGCAACTTCATCTGGATTATCCTCCGCCATTCTCAATATAAGCGGGTAAACCCGCACCGAACGTAAACGATACACCAAGCTGTACGTAATGCGATAAGCGCGTGCGTTCGCTACACCGCTTCACGCCCGACCAGCCGATGCGTTTGGATGGATGAATGTTTGTTTTTGTATAAAATCACGTCATCACGGGTAATTGGATCTGGATAAAATATGGCATAAAGATAGATTATAGTCGGGAATAGCACATTGTCTATTTTCACCCGATAGAAATCGCGGTCGAAAGCTAGTAAGATAATAAATTCTAACTCTGCGAATATGGCAGTCTACTTTGATAAGGCAGGATACTGGCAGATTCCGCCATTTAGCGAGGCAACATTAATGGCTGCAGCTGTAAGCCATTACTGATGCCTCGAGTTAAGTAAGGTCAAAAGAGAATACCAGCTAGATACTGCATCCGAACTTCCCTCAACTTGTTGCCGTTATATTGGGAAGGTATGGTGAGAGATGGAGATCGGCGTGGCGTCTGATTGCATACAAATATTGGATTTTTTAGTTAAAGTCCAATATTTAAAAAAAAAAAAAAAAAAAAAGCTACAGCGTAGATATGGCTGCACTCAGCGAAACACACCTTGCTGATTATGGGAAGCTGGTGACACATGAGGGTGGTTACACTTTCTTTAGGAAAGGGCTGGCTATCACTGATCGGATGATCGGATTCGGTCGTGGCCTAAAACTTTAGTTATTACAAACAACATGTTCAGGTTCCTGCCAAGCACAAAAATGATGATGCACCAAAACATTAGCACTTTATAGACTACGCTATCGTGCAACAAAGATATGTTTCTTAAGTCCAAATCACCCACGTCATGCGTGGTGCACATTTCTCGACAGATTACAGACTTATAGTTACGAAGCTGCATCCCCGCTAAAAAGTTAAACATCAGTAATAAGATTACGAAAGTCTCGTTTTTGGATACGGATGGTCATGAGGCACTTATTATCACACTTGGCGATACTAGAATGGCACAATTGAAAATGTTACGTCTAAACGTTAGCTGCAGCGTTACTGTTGATTAATTTACTCCCCACATTAATCAACAGTAAGAACGCTGCTACAGCTTCAGCGTTCGGCAAGCTGAATTCCAGGATCTCCTGTTACCACAACTTAAAATTAGCTACAAAGACCTTGTACTCAGCTGAAACCTGGACCGTGTGTCTGCGACACTTTGTTAGACTAATTCTACCATGAACATCTGGGAAAAATACTTAGAATCCGATACCGTGTTCAACCAAAATGTTTCAACGTCTGGAACGTAAAGTGAAAATAAAGTTAAAACAATCGACGTGACATAACTCTAATAAGTTATGGGTCGTTTGACCAATTATTTAAATTAATAAGGGTAATTCTGCACTCTAGTCTCTATAGTAAACATTTCATATAGATTTCGTCTTTAGTATAGTAAATAATAAGTCAAGCGACATCGTTTTTTATAATTTAATGCATAATAGTTCAAGCAACATGGCGTTTTGAGAAAAGGGTGTAGAAAAGGGGCACACTACATGGCCTCTGCAGCTCATCATTGCGTATAGGAGAATATCATACTTACTTTTATCACTGTCTACAAAAGTTGATGAAACAGCCAGGATGCACTCTTTGCCACAGGGTTTTCTTGGATTAAATAATATGTACTGAAAATTTTTAATAGGCACCAAGTAACCCTAACGTACCCGTTTGGGAACAGCGACATTTAGAATACTTCCGCGCCGCAGAAACCTTGTTACTACTGAAATATCCAAACAAAGCTTACTAACTTAACTTTAGGTTGAGTTATATTTTTGAAATTAAATTATTGATGATTTAGGGCTCCTTTATATACTATATTTAAAAAATATTTACTTTTAATTTTTTTTTTATAATATTTGGAATTTTCAAACTTGTAGGGCACCCTCCTGCACTGTTATCATTCCGATAATTTGACAAATTAAAGCCGTGGCGAGACTTCCATGGTGAAATTTGTTTTTCGCCATGTAAACATGGACCACCCTACAGTCCATCAAATCTAAGAGGTACCGTTTGACGTTTCATATTTTTCAAACCGAAACAACTTTGTTCATACGTACATTATTCAGTTTCGATAACCTTTTTCATAAAACCATGAATTTAGAAAGATTTCATTATTGTATCTAAAAATGTACAATTCTTAATATCTAAATGTAATTGAAAACTTTCAAACAAAGCAAAATAACACATATTTACACAGTAAATAATTTCTAATAGTTATATTCTTGACCTCATTACAAAGTTACGTAGTTAGGTCACTGCACGTAGTGTTGCGACTCTTCGGATACACTTGTATGCAAAAAAATCGTTTACATATACGAAAAATCGAATGTATTATTTACAAATTACACTTGACAACCAAACAAATATTTTTTCATGTGAATGGGATTTATCTCACATATTACGATTACATAACTAAATAGTTATGTAATCGTAAAATATGAGATAAAACCCATTCACCAAAAATACGTATTTATAAATCAAATATATTTGCTTCTTTAAAAAGTTGTCGAAAGCGATTTGTCGATTTTTGATTTTCGCGCCCAAATAAGTCGGGGTTTCTCGCGCTAACGCTGTCGAAATAGTAAATGGAGTCAGGGATAGTGTTTTTTACATTTATTTTTGTGTATGATAGTATGGGTTTGCATATTACAGAGAAATAAACAAATTTTTAACAAGCACATCCATTGATTTTACAATTACAATTTTTTCTTCTAAGTCTTATTTCTACGTCTAAAACTAATAAAAATAAGGTATGTAGAACCCATTCACAAAAATGTTGTTGCCTGATGTTATAAATTAACGACGTTACTGCGCGACCGCATAATGCACTGAATACACAGATACCCTAAAATAAATTAATTTAATTATTTTTAGGTCAATAGGCAAAATCGCAGGTGTCCAAGTCTCTACAAATTTTTTTTTCTGGCAACACTGCCAACTACAAGCGCACGCGGTCCGCTCGGTCGGTTCGGCGTCAGCAGTCTCTCGCCATCTTGGAAGCTGACTGTGCGCGTACTTGCTTTCTCGTTTGTGTTTTACAATTTGTGACTTGGCTATTACTTTTCTGGGCTGATCATTCTTTATCCGTTTACCTTGGCAATATTTATACTGGACTCCGAACTAAGCAAGTGTTTATTAATAATGTCGAAAAGAGGACGTACTTTGAACAGCCAGGCTCGTGAATTGGTGGTGAAATTACACGAGTATTTTGAGCGTGAATCTCAAAATGGTGGACTTCTACTGCCAGTTACACAAGTTCGGGATCGCGTCGGTGAAGCTCTCGGTATTGGTAGCCGCACCGTTGGCAAAATATTAAGTGAAAAATATGGGCCTTCGGGGAGTGACAGTAACGTACTTCACACACCGAAAAAACGAAAAAGAAATAAACCTGTGACAGGCATCGATGAATTCGATAGTCATGCTATTAGAAACCATATATACGGGTATTTTACAAGAGGCGAATTTCCAACATTGGCAAAGTTATGTGCAACTTTAAAAGATGCCGGGCTGTATAAGGGAAGCATAGAGTCGTTGAGAACGGTAATAACAGGAATTGGCTTCAGATACAAAAAAGTTGACAAACGAAAAATTGTTATGGAGCGACATGACATAATTATGCAGCGACTAACATTCCTGCGCGAAGTTAAACAAATTATAAACTGGGATAATGTAATATTTTTGGCTAAATTCCAACCATTCTGTGCCGAAAACATGGACTGATGAATCTGAAGCTTCGTGCTCGAAGGTGCCGATAGGAAAAGGTGGACGCCTCATAATATGCCATGCTGGGTCAGCGTCTACAGGCTTCGTGGAAAACTCTTTATTAGCTTTCCAATCCAAAAGCACTAAAGAGTATCATGAAGAAATGGACGCAGTAAGGTTCCGAGAGTGGTTCTTAAATTTATTACAGAATATCCCTCCTAACAGCACAATTATAATGGATAATGCCCCATACCACTCTGTGCAAATTGATAAAGCACCTACGTCAGCCAATAAGAAAGCAGATTTGGTGGCATGGCTGCAAAGAAAAGGAGTGGATGCCGACATGTCACTATTAAAAGCTGAATTATTACAGTTAGTGAAATTGCATAAACCACCAAAACCGACATATGTAATTGACCAATTGGCCGAAGAGCACGGGCACAAAGTCATACGACTTCCTCCGTACCATTGCCAATATAATGCCATTGAACTGATTTGGGCCCAAGTTAAAGGTAATATTTTATAATATTATAATAATAACACGAGTACTTCTAACATTTATAATTTAAACAATGGTTTTCGTCTGCTATCAAATAGTTACATTATTGTTTTACAGGTTATGCAGCAAGACACAACACAAAACCACCCTTCAGTGTCAAGAAAATGGAAGGTTTATTAAAGGAAGCATGTGCCCAAGTTACACAGGAAGATTGGAGTAAAGTAGTACAAAAAACAAAGAAAATAATAATGGACGACTTCGAAAGAGACGTACACTTTGATAATGTAATGGACAATCAACTGGTCATTAATTTAAATGACGATGATGACGAAGACGACGATACTAGTACTAGTAGTGAATAAAAAAATATCCTAAACATTTCTTTTATTTAATTATAACAATTGATTTCTTAAAATTCGGATATTATAGTAATCGATCTCTTAAAGTTCGGATATTATAGTAATCGATTTTTTCATCCCATCCCTATCATTCAATTGTCAGAACTGTCAAACGGTACTTCTTAGATTTGACGGACTGTAATGATGATCGAATCTTAAGTACATTAACACTTACGAATTTATGATCTTGTCTTATTTAACACAATTAACATTACTTTCATTCATGAACAAAGTAGAATAATTATGAAAGAAAGTAAATACCTGCCGACACAAAAATTAACACACGGTCAACGTTGTGCTCACAATTAAAATTATGTTGAGTTGTTAAACGGGTTTGGCACAAGTTTTATCTTTTCGTATAAAAGGCTTAATTTTTACCTCAATTTTATCAGTCATACTCTGATTTTCTTTAAAATTTTATAGTTAATACAAACAAAATCATGTTTATAAAGGTATTATGAGCTACTAACAATAATAAAATAATTCTGAAAGTGACATACGATACAGCTTAAAAATTGTTACAAAACTGTGAAACTAATACCTCTTAAATTTCCACAGGTGTTCTTAGTAGCGGCTGTTCTCGCTGCAGTAAGCGCACGGCCACAAGATGGTCACGGTCATGGACACGCCTACTCATCGCAAAGCTTCGTTCTCCACCACAGCCATGATCACAAACATGAACCTGTACACCATGAGGAACATCATGAGGAGAAGCACCACGAACACCACGAGGAAAAGCACCACGAACACCATGATCATCATGAAGAACACCATGGTCACGGCTCTTCGTCTGAAAATCACGGACACGGGCACGCTTTTTCATCGCAGAGCATAGTACTCCACCAGAGCCATGAGCACAAGCAAGCGCCGGTACACCACGAGGAAAAGCATCACGAGGAAAAGCATCACGAGGAAAAGCACCACGAGGAGAAGAACCACGAGGAGAATCACCACGAACATCATGGTCACCATGAAGAGCACCATAGCCATCACAAAGAACATCACGGTCACGCCTTTTCTTCTCAAAGCCTCAAGCAGCATCACGATGGACATGTAACCAAGCACGTCGAGTACTATGTAAGTTGTAGCATTAATCCTATCTGTCACAAATAGATTCAAATATAAAAGTTATTATATTAATGCTGTAGCTGCTTGTCGACTAAATTCTCGTGGTTGAACCTTCACACCGATTCTAATCTGCGATCGAGGTAGTTGAACCCTGGGAAGTGACATTACATAGCTTGGTACCAGGCGTATGTGAAAACAAATTATTTACTAAACTATCTTTGTTGCTAAACGCATTATTACTTTGTTTCCAACAGGGTCACCCCAAATACGAGTTCGCGTACGAAGTTAAGGACCCTCATACCCACGACCACAAGTACCAGCACGAATCTCGCGACGGTCACGTCGTGAAGGGAGAGTACGGTCTGGACCAGCCCGACGGTACTGTCAGGATTGTAAAGTACCACGCGGACAAGAAAACCGGATTCAACGCTGAAGTGAATTACAAGGGTCACGCCAAACATATTGTCCCTGAACATCACCACCATCATTAGTTTTGTTGAAAAATTGTTGAAGTACTGTCAAACACGACTGTTATCGTATTTATTTCATTAAATATAAAATAAACTATTACTATTTTCTTTTTTTTTTTGTTGAAATATGTCTTCTAAACCATAGGCCGTCTTGGTACCTACGACCACAGTATTAATTCTTACGCGAAAAAGCATGAGCCCATAATTTATTCCCGTAATAGGTCATTATAGACTTACGCACTTAGAATGTCTCAAATGAGGAGCGTAGTGCGGTGATGGTAATTTTTTTTCCAAACAAGGATTTGCGTGTCACTGATATTGTTATGGGCTAGCGTGACGCTTACCATCAGGCTAAGGACTAATTTGTATCTTTAGTTATTAAAATCTTACCATTTTGGAATATGATTGTTATATCACTTATTAATAAATTTATTTCCTACATAGATAATTTTCCTACAAAGCCAGCCCTTTCTGATACTCAATTATATCACCAGGGGTAGGTAATAGTCTAGCCTGCCCGCTGATAGAACGGTGTAGTGGAAATGCAAAATGCCGTATAGAGCAAATATTTGTAGTTCATACAACGATATTTAATAGACGGCAACGAGACCACGACAGTCCTGATATGGTTGGTTATTCTAGTGAAGCTAGTAGAGTCCAAAAAATAGTGTAATGTGCAGTATCTTGATGAGTTCTGCCAGAGATACACAGGCTCACACACAGGCTTAATCCAGATATACTATCCCATATATACCCAATGCTTACACCTCGGATCTGACTCTTAGCAAATTGCATTAGCATTTATAAAAACAGCAGGATGTTTATTTAACATGCTGTGCATCTGTGGTTATAATCTGTGTTGATCCTTTTGCCATAGGTACACATAGTCAACCAATAGGCATACTTAAAGCTATTCATCCAATGGTTCGAGGGAGGTTTTGTGCAAATGCATTATTATGCCAATGGCTTCTGCAGTTATGAATACATTACACCAAAAGACATAATACTTTTAAGTTATTTTTTACTATGTTATCCAATCGTGCAACGCTTTAACGACTGTTACTAAACACGAACGAAAGCTATTTAGTAAGTTTAGGTATTGATTGTCACAACGCAACACCTATATCGCGAATGCCAATCATAATTACAGTGAAATCAGTATTACCTTGGCTACATATTTTAACTAGGTATGTATAAAAGACGTGGGGCTTAGAAGCCATGCATCAGTTCACACTAGGATTTGGTTTCAACGAGTCTAGCACAAACAAGACAAAAATGTACTTCAAGGTACTGTAAGCAATATTCAACTACGTTTTGTATGTTAATGTAAAAAAGTGCAGTGGTTTTTTTGAAAGCCTGAATCCAAATAGTCATTTCTAAACTATTATTTTCAGGTGCTGTGCGCATTCTCGGTGGCTGTAGCAGTGGTCGCTGGTCACGGTCACTCCTCTCAGTACATCCACAAATATGACGGTCACCACGAGCCTGTACATCATGGACACGGTCACCATGACTACTATGTATGTATTAACATCGCGTTCGTTGAGATCTTTCTAATGCGCAAGTTTCCTAACGCAAATGATATATTTACAGACGCATCCCAAGTACGAGTTCGAGTACAAGGTAGAGGACGCGCACACCGGCGACCACAAGTCGCAGCACGAGCACCGCGACGGTGACGTCGTCAAGGGACACTACTCGCTGCACCAGCCTGACGGTTCCGTCAGGCACGTACACTACCATGGCGATCACCACAGCGGGTAAGCGCAAATTAAATTTAAATGCGATTTAATCTGTAGGATATTCCGACAGATGGACAACTAAAAACTAAATGTTCGCAAAGAAGGTATTTTTCGTAATCTTCTTCGAAAGTGATGTCTCTAGGACTCTCTTCTAGTCATGTCTTTAGAATTCCGTAGTCAAAATGACAAAAACTGAACCCTTATAGTTTCGTCATATCCGTCTGTCTGTCAGTCCGTCCGTATGTCACAAACATTTTACTCAAAGAGTATTCAATGAATATTGATTAAATTTTGTGAAAAGATGTCTTGTACTAGCCGCTACGCGTATAGCTAAATAATAAAAAATAAATATTTTAAGAGGTTATTTAAATAGCATAAATTGTGTCCGCCCCCATAACTTTTGAACCGTGTGACCATAAAATATGAAAAAATCAAAAAGATAGCCCATAACAAATTATTTCAAAAATGATCGGATATACCGTCATAGATTTTTTGCCGAAAAACTGCGTTCCTCAATAAAAGGGAGTAAGTGCCATAAGCATACTCTTCTGCTGGTGCAATTATTCTAATCGGATTTTTTATATGCCAACGGCTCCGGAACCCTACACTGAGCATGATCCGACGAGCTTTTGCCCAGTTTTATTTTGAATAGGTAGATAGGTACCTAAATCTTAGTAGTTCTGAATTTAAAAATCGAGTACCTGATAAAACAACTCCTTTAATAATATATTAATAATATAAATGAACTTTTGTCCACAGCTTCCACGCGGATGTAAAGCACAGCACTCACCACATCGTACCTCATCATCATCATTACTGAACTGAATGAATATCCGAATCCAACATGTTATTCATCAATTGTTATATTTTATTGAAATTAAAAATTAATAATAAAAGTTTTTGTGAAAGAGTTTATTTTATCTTTTTTTTCCGCATCCACCACATTGATTTAAAATCAATGATTATTGCTCATCAGGGACGTGGTATTTCCGGAAATGTAAATGAGCATCAGAGCTTAGAGCGGCGATACGCTCGATTTTGTTTTATAGGAGAAAATACTTCAAAGTACAGTCGTGTACACTACACTGAAATAATCATAATCAATTCAATTCAATCATCAATTCATTTTATTTTAATGTTATGGATATATTTACTTAGTAAAGCTGAAAGCATTTTTGTGATGGAACGTTTAAAAGTTGCATACCACCATTTTTACAGGTATAATAATCACTTGCCTTGCCTTACATGTTAAAATATGATGATCTTTGTATTTTACAATGTACTCATCATATACCTACTTAGAAAAACAAAAACTAAATATTATTGCTGATCATAACGTTTCAACTGTTTTTTGAACAAATATATTGTTGATGTAACAAACGTAGTTTACTTTACGTCACCCTAACGTTCCACATTTTTAGGGTTAAAGTAGACAAACAGCCAGACGGACAGACATGACGAAACTATAAGAGTTCCGTTTATATTTAAACGGAACTCTTATAGTTTCGTCATGTCCGTCCGTCTGGCTGTTTGTCTGTCTATTCCATATGTCACAGACATTTTACTCAAAAATTACTTGATGTATATGAATTAAATTTAAACAAATACTCCAGTAAATGTGTCTTGTATAAGCCGCTACTTAATTCGATAGGTAATTATCAGAAGTAAATGATCGGAGCTCGGATACACCGTCTTTGAGTTATTTCCGAAAAACTGCGCTTCTCAACAGGAGAACGTAAGTGCCATGAAGATAGGCCCTTGTACTAGTGCACGTCGGTAGAATAATAGATAAATTTGCATGGATACTCACATTACTTACGCCGACAAAGAGAAAGAATAAAATCTGGAAAAAAATAAATATATTTAAACTGGAAATTGTGATGTTTTTTCTCAACTACACAATCTTGTGGGGTATCATTAGTTAAGTCTTTTTTACGTTAAGGAGCTGTAATGACTATTTTTAGATTTAGGGACCCGTTTATGAAATATTAAGCTTTAAATTGCAAATTTTTGTTAGAGTCAAGTGCCCCCCCCCCTCCGCCAGCTAGACGGTTTATGTTGGGTATATAAAAAAAAACGGTAGTAGTATATCACAACTAAATAGGCTTCACAAGTTTACGAGTAACAGTTGATCAAATGATAAGTAACAATATTTTCGTATAAATTAAAAATTAATTATTTTGTAGGTAGGTATAACGTTATAAGTATGAAACAAAAACAACACAAAACCCACTTCTTAAGCCGCATTATTCGGATGGGGGAAGGGGAGACTACGGAACCCTACATTGTGCGTGGCCCGACATGCACTTGCCCGGTTTTTTAACGGTTGGAGCTAACACATCGTGCTCATTAGCCATCTTAGTGGCCAAGGGAAGCTTGCGGAAGGTCCATTGTGTCGCTCGTGAAGGTGCAGTCACGCGTGACGTCGCTTGGTGGGTCTTTGGGCGTGATGGACGGGGAAGTTTCCCACGCTCGCGGCTTTTCGCGATGGCCGCGTTCTGTGTGTACCCAGGACGCCGCAGGTGCAGTAATGTCGCTAAGATACGACCCGCTATTTTTGGGTTATCAAGGTATTACACACCTCCCAGATGTATATTTAAGCTTTGTTTAACTTTTAACAAAGATTTTTACGAATAAATAATAATAGCTAGCTTTTTTTGTAAAATCTACTGATTCAAGTTATGAACATGAAGAAGAAGAAACAGAGCTAGACAAATTTTAAATACTGTACATTTTGAACTAAGTAAAAAAAGAAAGTCACACTTGTCACATGTACCTACTATACACGCAAGTAGTTTGTATGGGTTGTAGCATATAATTTTCACTAGTCATTAAAAATCTGATTAAACTTATTGTGTGTTCTAATAATAAATAATGTGTGTTTAAACATAGTACGTTGTTTAAAAAAATATAATGTTTCAGTTGACTTTTCATAGGTAACATTTTTATTGGAATTAAAATATAATTTTAGGTTTAGTTACAATACATAGCTGTGATAGCAGTTTTCATTAATAGCCGTGTATTTTATTATTACTTTAAATCTATACCTTAAATTTCCTTGAAATAATACATCTGTAATAGGTATATTTTTGCATACAGATTGTTTTATTTGTCTTTAAAACGTATGTTAAAACTTATTACCTCTAAAAAGGTTTGGTTTTGCATCAGCTAATAATATGCCGAAGCAAAACTCGTCAGCTGATGTATGAAGATAGAAGTTTCGGTCTGGTCCCTGTAAAAAACCCTTCAGGGCTAACAATCTTTCCACCGATCTATAGCCAGCGGGCGTGTTTATTTAATTACAATATCATATAAATTGTCGTCTGGCAAATTTCAATAGAGAAGAAATGACTAAAAATATATACATTTTTGTCATGTTCGTGTGACCAGGTGACGTATTATTCACCACTCTATAGTCAGCTGACTTTATTTTTCTTCGAAATATTGGATCGAGTATAGTTTAAAAAAAATTGAAGGAAATTACCATTTTTTTATTTTTTTCAACGTTAATGTTTTTTGAACGTGAGGCTGCCGCTGCTTCACCCACTAACCGAAACGCAGTTGGCGTTCACGGAGCTTTATAATACAACTCTCTGAAACATTTTACAAATTAGCTACCAAGTGATTTTTTTTTTTATTAATTACTATATTTTCTAATTGCAACCATGATTGCAACTTTATACTTTTACTAACTTTACTATTCATTTTTTTAATTTTCTAGTTCGTCCCCCAAAAATGGCTCTCAAGTTTGAACTTGAGAGCCATTTTTGGGGGACGAACAGAACGTACAGTACAGAACAACACAAGTGTACTGACACACGAGTTATCCTATAAGGGTTCCGATTTTTCCTTTTAAGGTACAGAACCCTAAAAAATCGGTCATCCAGGTACTATTATATTATAAGTGTAAGAAATCATGGCGGTGCGGTGGTGAGACCTCTACTTGCAATTTATAAGCACGACACGGACCACCCCAATGATGATCGAAACTTAAAGTGTTATAAATTAACAATTATGAATTTATCGTCTTAAATTACATAATTAAAATTACTTTCATTCATGAACAAAGTACAATAATTATGAAAGAAAGCAAATACCTGTTAACACAAAAATTAACACAAGGTCAACATTGTGGTGACAATTAAAATTAAGCTGAGGTGTTAAACGGGTTCGACTTACAAGTTTTACCTTTTGGTATAAAAGGCTTCATTTTTACCTCAATTTTATCAGTCGTACTCTGATTTTCTTGACAATTATATATTAATACAAAAGAAATCATGTTCATAAAGGTATTATGAGCTACTTAAATTAAAAATTTTAATGATCCAGAAAATGACATAAAAAAGCCTAAAATTGAAACTAATATCTTTTACAATTCCACAGGTGTTTTTAGTAGCGGCGGTTCTCGCTGCAGTTAGCGCACGGCCGCAAGATAGTCACGGTCATGGACACGCCTACTCATCGCAAAGCTTCGTTCTCCACCACAGCCATGATCACAAACATGAACCTGTACACCATGAGGAACATCACGAGAAGAAGCATCACGAACACCACGAGGAAAAGCACCACGAACACCATGATCATCATGAAGAACACCACGGTCACGGCTCTTCGTCTGAAAATCACGGACTCGGACACGCTTATTCATCGCAGAGCATAGTACTCCACCAGAGCCATGAGCACAAGCAAGCGCCAGTGCACCAAGAAAATCATCACGAGGAAAAGCACCACGAGGAAAAGCACCACGAGGAGAAGCACCACGAGGAAAAGCACCATGAGGAGAAGCACCACGAACATCATGGTCACCATGAAGAGCATCATAGCCATCACAAAGAACATCACGGTCACGCCTTTTCTTCTCAAAGCCTCAAGCAGCATCACGATGGACATGTGACCAAGCACGTAGAGTACTATGTAAGTTGTAGCATTAACCCCATCTGACAGTTATATTTGTAGATTCAAATTTAAAAGTAACTCAAAGTAATACTATCTGCCTGTCTGCTATATATTCAACCTTCGAACCGATTCTGTAAATTGTCGTGGTACATACATATCAACCCATATGATGGCCCACTGCTGGGCACGGGTCTCCCCATTAGAACTAGTATGTAGATCCTGGGGGTAATTGCCATAATCGCCACGCTTGGCGAGCGGGTTGGCGATCGCAGTAAGGCTGTAAGTACGCAGAGGACGCTGCTGCCCGTCCTCTGATGTGAAATCCCTTAATCGCCTTGACGACACCCACGGGAAGAGACGGGGTGATACTATTCTTAAGCCGGTACCACACGGCCGGTCGTGGTCGTGGTAACATGAAACCTAAAAATTGGCATAGCATAGTTGAGACCAGCGGGTCAATACACATATTTAAAGCAGTGCAGTTGCAGTTAAGTTTCGAATAAAACGGCCATTTTTGTTTTTGTAACTTTGGGATCGATCTTAAAAACGCTTGCGCACCGTACTAGAATGTAGTTATTGCGTCCTCGAGACACATACTTGATTCAAGCGTATTTGAGATCGACACCAAAGTTACAAGAAAACAAAAATGGCCGTTTTAATCGAAACTTAACTGCAACTGAACTGCAACTGCACTGCTTTAAATACGTGAATTGACCCGCTGGTACGTGTGAAATCAAATTACTTATAAAATCATCTTCGTTGCTAAATGTATGATTACGATGTTTCCAACAGGGTCATCCCAAGTACGAGTTCGCGTACGAAGTTAAGGACCCTCATACCCACGACCACAAGTACCAGCACGAGTCTCGCGACGGTCACGTCGTGAAGGGAGAGTACGGTCTGGACCAGCCCGACGGTACTGTCAGGATTGTGAAGTACCACGCGGACAAGAAAACCGGTTTCAACGCTGAAGTGAATTACAAGGGTCACGCCAAACATATTGTCCCTGAACATCATCACCATCATTAGTTTTGTTGTTAAATTGTTAATGTACTGTTGACCATGACTGTTATCATATTTATTTAATTAAACCTAAAATGAACTACTACTGTTTTTTTTTCTATATTTGTATCACCAGACGTAGCAAAAAGCATAAGGCTGAGCCCTTTGATATACAATTAACAGCCGTAAGTAATAGACTATAGCAATACTTGTAGTATTATTTGGATAGTGTAAACATTGATTTTAAGAAGTTTTAGTAATTGATCTTCCCCTAAGCGCAAGCAAATCTTGCCAGTATACATTTCTAGATTTACACATATAAGCAAGCCAGCAAATCCTGTAGACTGTGGCGTGATGATGCACCGTATGATACTCGTGTGGTTTAGAGCCATGCTTGCGATCCAAACAAAGCCAGACCAGTATATCAAATCCTATGAGTTAGTATGTCCGTTTCTAGCCTGTCCGCTGACAGAGCGGTATAGTTGATGTAGGACAAAGCGTTTGTAGTTTATAAAACGTATTTTTTTTTTGCTGCATTTGCTTACAACGGACCTGTGACGGTACTAGTATAGTTCGGTATAGTGAGTTTGGTAGAGTCCTAACAGTGTTTGATAAGTTCTGGCAGTGAAACAGATAATTTGTTGAACTAGACTTCTTCTTCTTCAGCACTGTTTTGCCCACCGTTGGACATATGCCTCTCCAATTGATTTCCACTCGGCACGGTCTAAGGTCTGTTGGTGATGACTTGGGGCAGGTGGTCTACCTGCACTTCGTTTTGCCGCATGGGTCTCCACTCTATGACTTTTTAGGTCTGATGATTTTGTTCCGGATCCTATGTCGCAGGCTGCTACCAAGCATCCGGTGCTCAATACTTCTTTAAGAAACTTGAAGAGTCTGAATAAGCCCCACAGTGAGAGTCCTACTCTCACAGGCATACGTCATGACTGGGAGTACACATTGATCGAAGACTTTAGTTTTCAATGATTGAGGTATCTTATCTTATCTGAGACGTGAACATGCAATCTAGTTTACCAAAAGCTGCTCACGCTTACTGTATTCTTTGGTCAATTTCACCTTTAATCTCGAGAAATCCATGCAACTAGCTCTGAGTAGACAAAGAAGACATATTCCTCGACTTGCTCAAGCGATTTACCCTCCAATAGTATGGGATTATTCTTTTCCTAAACTACTTTAAGCCGAGGCTTGGTGTGATTCTTTAAGAATTTTTTGAAGGTCCCTTGCTACTATGTCATTCGCATATCGGAAGGGGTTCAAGTAGCTACAATTGACATTAATGCCCCTGCCATCTAAATTCAAGGCCCTTAGGCGTCCTCCATAGCTGCTGTAAAGACAGAGACCTCTCCAAACTTACCGCATAGCATGTAGACATACACCTCTCCAAACTTACCCCATAGCGTCTGGTCCTCCCATAAAGTTTTAGCTAGGTCTATAAAGTTTTCTTTTCTTAGAGATAACTTTATAGACCTGGCTTATCAACGATATTGGTCTATACTTATTAAGTAGGGATTTGTATTATTTTTTATGGATAAGCACCACGAAGGTAATTGTCCAGTTCGTTGGTATTTGGCAAAGAACACCGTTGACTAGGTATGTAGCGGAGCTTATCATTAGCATAGTACTGCGGGTGTTTAGAAAAATAAACTAACTGTGAGTAACCTTTAAAAAGTATCCAATATGTGTATCATCTCAAGCAAACCTAAGATTTGATTTGGTTTACTGCGTTTTAACAAACATTGCATACAACAACACAAACCAACATTCGCATTTATCAAAAAAGTAATTAACTTCTACCTCTATTTCAATATATGGTGAATAATTCAACCGAAGTTTTTACCGCATCAATGTGTAGTAGCAATCTACAGTTATGAACATATTACACCAAAAGACATAATATCTTAATTTCTTATGTTATCAAAATGTGTAACGGTTTAGTGCCTGTTATTAAACACGAACCAAAGCTATTAAGTAAGTTTAGGTATTGATTGTCACAACGCAACATAATTATAGTGAAATCAGTATTACCTTGGCTACCATTTTTAACTAGGTATGTATAAAAGACGTGAGACTTAGACGCCATGCATCAGTTCACTGTAGGATTTGGTTTCAACGCTTCCAATACAAACAAATCAAAAATGTACTTCAAGGTACTGTAAGAAATATTCTGTACTATTTGTGCCCGCGGCGCCGCGTGAAGTTGCAGTGCTGCTCGCTCCCTAAAGACTTCTATAGAGAGAGAGCACTAACGTTAATGTAATGATTAAAAGAAGCCTAAGTTACTCCTTACATTCTTACCTATCTGACGGTGGACCTATCTGTCCAGTCGTTTTAAAGTTTACCCGGAACAAACGTCGGCCAGACAGACAAAAAAAATAAAAATTGTGTTTTTGTTATAAATATTCACTTTCATATGCATAAAGTAAAAAAACTGACAGAAAAAAAGGCACATAATTTTATTTATTTATACAGAAGATGCCAACAGTGTAATTTGTTAAATATATAATATATTTGTAGTGTTTTTTCTAAAAGCTAAAACTAAATGGTACCTTCATAACTAATGATTTTTTTATTTTATTTTTTTATTTTCACAAATTATTTCATAAACAAAGAAGTTGATAAACATATCACACAAACTATTTCAGGTGCTATGCGCATTATCGATAGCTGTAGCAGTGGTCGCAGGTCACGGTCACTCCTCCCAGTACATTCACAAATACGACGGTCACCATGAGCCTGTGCATCATGGACACGGTCACCATGACTACTATGTATGTATTAACATTTTTTTCATTGAGATCTTCCTAATGCGCAAGTTTCCTAATGCAAATTATGTTATTTGAAGACGCATCCCAAGTACGAGTTCGAGTACAAGGTAGAGGACGCGCACACCGGCGACCACAAGTCGCAGCACGAGCACCGCGACGGTGACGTCGTCAAGGGACACTACTCGCTGCACCAGCCCGACGGCTCCGTCAGGCACGTGCACTACCATGGCGATCACCACAGCGGGTAAGCATACAATAATAGATATCATTTAAATTCACTTTCATTTAATTCAAACCAGGTGTCAAAGAAACAAAGTAATTACTTTTAATGAATTACAATGAACATAATTTGTCCACAGTTTCCACGCGGATGTGAAGCACAGCACTCATCACATCGTGCCTCATCATCATCACCATCATTACTGAAACACGAGCGCCTTATTATTACTTATTTTTATAGTTATTGGTTAATATCTTTGTTTATAGAAATAAATAAATATAAGCCATAATACCTTAATTGTTTTACTTGCGACATACAAAAAATAGTACTTGTTAGGTACTTATATAGGTAGGTACTGTGATGTAGGTAGGTATATTGCCGAGGTCACATGCAAATAATTCATAAACGTATGTTATCGAACCTTTATGTATGAAACACGTTGGTGTTGAATAGAATAGCACAGAAGGAAATAAAAGACATTCTGAGACTGTAAGTTTCTTAGCCGACCGTTCAAGTCGTAAATAATAGGTTAAAATACAAAGTAATAATATAAGTTGCGTGGTTATGTACTTGTAAGGTTTTATTTCAGCAATAAATATTATGGTCATATTGGGAGTAGATCTTTATATCTGAACGCCCCATATAAGTTGAGATCCTGAGGAACAGCCCCGGTACCAGCTCGACCAAGAGCTGCGTCAAGTGACAGTACCGAAGCCTAAGCAGCCACGTAAGTGAAGCCACTCTTTGAATTTCCTTATATGCATTATAAGCTGGTTACAAAATGCAGACTCAAAATAGTGCAAACCATAACCTCTCAGCTACGCTAACAACTCTCTATTAGGCTTCATTTACGGAGACGCAGGGCGTCGCGGCCCGCACTGTATTCAAACATATGGCACTGTATGAGTGCGTTCACGAAGTAGCAGTTGTACACGCGTTTGTTTGAAATGGAGCGGATTTTTGCGGTTGGGAATCGTATAACCCATACTCGACTTTTTTTAAAAGAAAATTCTGTGTTTAAAAGTGATTTATTTAATAAAACTCTATACCATAATAATATTTTATGTTAAAAAGTGAATTATTTAGTACCCCGCTTGCGACGCAGCTATAGCCGCCGCGTGCTTTGCTACACGCTTGAGGATTCGAGGCGGTTGCCGCGGCGGGTACCGCCACACTACCAGCAACGCATCTCTATAAACAACATAATAAATTGTCTTAGTTCCGCTTCACGCACCGCTCTTCGAAAACAGAAAAAAACGTTACAACGCGAAGCGAGACGCCACGCCAAATGCGACGCACGACTAACCGCCGCGTCTCCGTAAATAATAATAATAATATCCTAGGACAACTCACACAACGCCGTCTGATCTGAAACTAAGCCGAGCTTGTTTTAGATTTTTGAATACATACATACTTATTATAGATAAATAACACCTAGACACAGAATAAACCATCGTGCTCATCACACAAAGTTTTATCCTGGATGGGGATCGAACCCACGACCTCTTGCGTAGCAGTCGGATACACTCCCACCGCGCCACAGAGGCAGTCTTAATAAGGCCTTAGGTTTGCATGTTTAGTATAACACATCTTTATGAACTCTACGTGTTCTTTAATAGCTGTGAAAATTCATCGTTACCAATCTTTGAATGCGCTGAACCTAGAAATCCAGTTTATTTAAAGTCGTATATCACCAATTCGCAAACATTTTTTTTTTATCGAATTTTAATCTAACACCTGACAATTATCTGTCAATATTGTATAGAGATATCTATTTATGTAAAAAAAAAAAGGTTTTTGATGACAAGAAGTGACATGACATGACAAGAAGTTCGTCAATACAGAGGTTTAAATATTACATGGATATATTAGGACACAAAATGAGACAGTTAACACATATTTATAATAAGCACAATGATTTATAAATTGCCTTAACTGCCTCAGTGGCGCGGTGGCAGTGTGTCCTACTGCTACACAAGAGTTCGTGGGTTCGATTCACATACTGTGCACTACTTTGTGTGATCCATAAATTGTTGTTCTGAGTTTAGGCGTACTTTATGTCCGTAACTTGTATGTTTGTACAGTCCCCCGACACAGGGCGGAAGTGAGTTTTTGAAAAAAAAAAGATTATAAATTTAAATAAGAATAACAGCTGTCCCGGCGAACTTCGTATCACGTCATTTATGTAATCTTTGTTGTAAATCGAGTTCAATTCTATTCTTAAACCATTCAGGGACCCACTCAAATATACACACAAAATGTCCTCTAAGATAGGCCAACCGATCAGAAGGAGTAGGTGACAAACACACGTAAGAATATTTATACAGTAAAAAATGAAACGTTTGAATGACATTGAATTGTTTCGAGAATCACACAAAATGTCCTCTAAGATAGGCTAACCGATCAGAAGGAGTAGGTGACAAACACACGTAAGAATATTTATACAGTAAAAATTGAAACGTTTGAATGACATTGAATTGTTCCAGGAATCGCTTTGAGAATATTGCCCTAATACAGGTTGACTTTGAATTGAGTCGACAAACTTCAATGAGTAAACCTACGTGTATCCAAGAATTTTTAGGACATATTATTAGAACAAAATATTAATGTTCTATGATACTTTAAAATACAAAAAAAAATACGTAAGTATCTAGTAAGTAACTCCATGCGCCGCCGTTTTTTGTTTTCGTGAGCATGAATTAATACAGACTGTGCAACGTTGCAATACCGTGCAAGGGACGCGGTACGGTAACGAGTCGACGAACTATCTGTACCTAACCTACCTATCATGCCGCAAAACAAAACAATGTAAAACCATTTTTTTCTTCATACTTTTACCGGCTTAGTACTTTTTTCCTCTTGCTTGGGTATGGGTGGGAACATGAAGACTACTTACGGAAGTCCAAAAGGTTTCGAGTGGCACTTAGTATCCTCTCTAAGGACGGTTGGTTTTGGTGTGGATAATTTTCCCGCCATCTTCGCTGTGTTTCCCTTAAATTGTTAGTTTGGCTGTACCAAATCACCACATTTAAAATTTGTTGGTTATCAAAAAGTTCACTGTTTCTTCTCGTCCCCCCAGGCATCTTCGAGAACTCATCACTTTTCAGTACACAACTTCGACTGCTACACAATCTATTACACTTTTAGCGCACATAACCGTCACCTCATTAAGCTTTCGTTCGGCTGGTGAAATTGTTTATTTACATTAACGCGCCGGATATGGATGATACTATGGGAGCAAATTAAATTTATCGATATTTTCGTAGGTAATGATCTTTACTTATTTTATTTACATACTTGTACTTATGAAGTGACTCGCATACTGTGTTGGTAGTAATGTATTGTTCTCTTAGTATGATTTGTATTTTCAATTCCTCTTTTTATAAATAAATGAAATTTGTTAAAAATGTACTCAACAACAACCTTTAATCCTTAGTTTATTAGGATACTGGATAGAGTATGCAAACGTACTAGATATTTAAAATCGGTTTATTTCTAAATAACTATTAACACTTGTAAAAATCAATTCATTACGATTTCGAGTAAAATTATCGATATCGGATATGTTCATTCCTGCCTGCGGCACATCCCGCTTTACACGTGCCGGCCCGGCCGGGGGAATCCCCGATCGGGTTTGTCACCGGGAGTGCATTACACAAAATACCAAGAGTACAGAAGGTAACCTTCATACGTAGCCACGCACACATACACATCGTTCACTTGGAACAGGGTATTAAAGATCACTTTAGACCACGTTGTCCGGAAGGCGACGCGAGATTTCGTGTCCGTGAACGGTGTAAGTGTCCGTTGTAATTGCGCGCGTTGTTTGAAGGTTACCTTCTGCAGTTTCTTTATTTTGTGTTTATGACCAATGACCCTTTGAATGGACTACGTGTTTACGAAATTATGATCATATGATTTCTAAAGCGCGTCGTACGATTTTGAAACTTTGATCAATTTATTTATTTGTTTAAGTTTTAGACATGGAAATAATGATAATGTACTGATTCTTGTAGTTAACTAAACCTTAATAAATCTGTCACCATTGTTTTAAACAATAAAATCGGATGTTTTTTTTACAACTTAAATTCGCAATATAAGTACTAACGGTGCTGATACTCCCCTATCAATTTATCGACTGATTTCAAAGTCACCTTGCATATGTATTCGATATTGGATTTATTTGACCATGTATAACATTGTCATGGGCTGTACCTTTTAAACCACCTCAAAAATATAATCTTTAGATTCCCCCACATTCGTAGTAGGTACATGTAGAGTTCATAAAGGAGTGTAAAACTATATATACAAACCTAATAGAGAGTAGTTAGTAGCTAAGAGCTATCAATCAATATCATGGAATATCGTTTGCACGATATTAAGTCAGCATTTTGTGCCGAGTTATAATGACTCTAAGGAAGTACAAAGACTGGTTTCACTAACGTGGTGCAAGTCCTTCGGTATCTATATAAGTACATAATAGGTAATTTTTTTTTGTATGCCGCATTGTTGGAAGTAATATAGGTATAGTATTGGCTTATATTTATTTATTTCTTTAAACAGAAATAATAACCGTTAACTATTAAAATAAGTAATAAAGCGCTCAGTGTTTCAGTAATGATGGTGATGATGATGAGGCACGATGTGATGAGTGCTGTGCTTCACATCCGCGTGGAAACTGTGGACAAATTATGTTTATTTTATTTAATTATAAGTAATTACTTTGTTTCTTTGACACCTGATTTGAATTGAAGTCAAGTAAATATAAATGACTGCTTACCCGCTGTGATGATCGCCATAATAGTGTACGTGTCTGACGGAACCGTCAGGCTCGTGCAGCGAGTAGTGTCCCTTGACGACGTCACCGTCGCGGAGCTCGTGCTGCGACTTGTGGTCGCCGGTGTGCGCGTCCTCTATCTTGTACTCGAACTCGTACTTGGGATGCGTCTTCAAATAACATAATTTGCATTAGGAAACTTGCGCCTTAGAAAGATCTCAACGAACGAAATGTTAATACATACATAGTAGTCATGGTGACCGTGTCCATGATGCACAGGCTCGTGGTGGCCGTCGTATTTGTGGATGTACTGAGAGGAGTGACCGTGACCTGCGACAACTGCTACAGCCACAGATAATGTGCATAGCACCTGAAATCAATAGAATTCTAAGTCATTGATATGAAATCTTTAATTATTATAATTTTAAATTGTTCTTCGTTATGTTGTACTAAATAGTTAATAATCATGTTAGAGAATTTTACATATAGCTTAGACAACAAAGAAAAATATAAGGAAATTGCTCTATACCTTGAAGTACATATTTCTATTGTTTGTGTTAGAACTGTTCAAACCAAGTCCAAAAAAGAACTGATACACGATTTCTAAACCACAAATCTTTTATATACACATAACTTGTTAAAAAAATCACTATAATTGTGATTGGCATTCGCGATATGGCTGCGTTGTGACAATCAATACCTAATAGCTTTTGTTCGTGATCGGTGTAATTCGCTAAAAAAATGTTTAGATGTTAAAAACAAGTTATTAGGTACTCCAAATTAATTTACAGATCTATTATTTTAAGTATCCCTTCGTTTGAGACGAAAGACGTCCACCGCTGAATGAAAAATGAATATACCTCCCCCAAGGATCGCCACAACGACTAGTCCTGCGCCACTTACATCCAGTGGTTACCGGCGACCTTCTCCAGGTCATCGGTCCATCTTGTGGGAGGCCTACCCATGCTTCCCCTTCCAGTTCGTGGTCGCCACTTGAGAACGCTTCGGCCCCATCGGCCATCGATTCTTCGTGTAATGTGCCCTGCCCACTGCCACTTTAGTCTGACAATTTTCTAGGCTATATCGGTGACCTGGGTTCTTCTGTGGATATACTTTCTTTTCTTCTTTCCATTCTTGGTTCGATCTCGCAGAGAAACTCCGAGCATAGCTCTCTCCATTGCCCTTTGGGTGATCTTGAGTTTTTTATGAGGCTCATTGTAAAAGGCCACATCTTAGTGCCGTAAGTCATCACAGGTCATAAACTTTTGTTTTGAGGCACTGTGGTATTTGGGACGAGAAGATTTTACGTAGCTTCGCGAACCCTGCCCAGCCGTGTTGGATTTGTCGCCTGATCTCTTGCTCAAAATTGGGCATACCTAATTGGATTGTTTGTTCCAGGTATACATATTCGTCTACAACTTCGAGTCTAGAGTCTCCGATTTTTACGGGAGTGGGTGTAACATGGATGTTCGCTATGATGTTCGTCTTATCCATTTACATTTAGAGACCCACTTGTTCAGAGACTCTATTAATAATAATAATAATAAACCCCTCGGGGCTAGTCGTTGTCTCCCTATATGAGATTAACGCAACACTCTGAGGGCATAGTAGCAGCTCTTGAAATCCTTATGGCACCAATAAAAAATGTCTCATGAGGGTGAAATAAGAGCACACAAACCGCAGGGCAGCTTTGTGGCGAGCTAAATGTGCGTGGCGACACTGCGGTCCCGATGCCTCAGAGAGTCGGTCAGGGCCTCGTCTCCCGCTTGCCTTCACTGGCCGGCGGGAGTGGAACACCAAGAGCGTCCGCAGGACTCTCAACTCTGTCTTGCCTTAATCGGCCGGCCAGAGGGAGGTCGCCAGAGCTTATATGCTCGGGGGTGGAAGTGTCATTGTCAAGGGCATAACTACGGGGAAACCCGCTCACGGGCCTTCTTCGTGATGGTGAAACCGGCGCCGCACCGCTCGACACCCCAAGCTGCGCACACCCATGTTGCTCCCTGTCGCCTGTTTGGCTGTATGCCTGTGGCGGCCAGAAGGGGGCCCATCTAGTGAGTGGCGAGTCACCGCCTGCCCATTTGTCCGTGTGTTTTACCATGTGTTTGCAGGGCAGGCGCCATAGTCCTTCAATAGTACCAGCTAACCATTCCACTAACACATCACCTCCATAACCCAGTTTTTTAGCTACCAGTTTTTGGCAATAGTTTTTACACTAACCGGGGAATGTCGTTGGGTACATTTATATAGTGTATACAACGATATTCGCCGGTTTGTGTCACATAGCCTTTAGATTAAAGTGTCTAACGGGCCTCTACGTGTTGGCTTCGGCCCCACGCACGCCTCCCAAATGACCGGGACTCCATAGTCCCGTGATATGGAAACGACATACATAATAATAATAATAATAATAACCATTTATTTCAGGCTACTAAGGTCTCAGCCATAACTAAAAACGTTAATGCTAACATTAAACACGATTAATTTTCCAGAATGACTGAATTTCGTTTTGTTATAGAAAAAAACTAGTATAATATCAGTGAGTCGTCTCCCTTACTTCCAATATGGTGACGGGGATGATGGCAGAACCCATGCGTCAAACTCGTGAACGGGTGCTATTTTGGGGTGGCTGATAGACCTTGTCATTATCATTTTATTCATTCATAAATATTTATATAGTAAGTAGTTGCATGTTGCCTTTACCAGTATTTTTTGTAAGTAAATCTTTCAGGAGGCTATTCCATTTAAAACTTGATTATACCTACTCTACGTACTATGATTACTGCTTTCGCGAGTTTCATAAAGTAATGGTTGCAGCACCTTACTGGCATAACTGTATATGTATATGTAAATATAAAATCTAGTACATACTTAATTTAAAAACTGTGGCTATGAGTTTTTATAACCAAGTTCTTTTTTCACGGCTTTACTATTGCGAACTTGGCATTAAAAGTAGAATTATTTTAACCCAAATTTTGTGTGTCGTTCATAAGCATTTACGTTGCATTTTGTAACCTAAGTCAACAAAGTACATTGACTTTGAGTAAAGCAAAATATCACAGCCTCTACCTTCAATATTTCGATTAGATAAATAACTAATCTCGCATTTCGTCCATAAAAAAAATACCTTAAACAGGTCTAATTAGTATCATATTGTAAAATTATGAATTAATCTACATAACCATATTAATTAATCTTTTTTAATGACATAATTTTATATTAATTTTACTTTCTTTTATTGACACCTTTAAACTGACACAGAATATTCAATGTCAAGAATTCAACAGGTTTAGCGTACGAGTTTACATAAATTGTATCACACCCTTTTGGTAAAATTCGTATAAAAGGTTCCACTTCGTCCTTATTTATATCAGTTAAGTTTTGATTTTGTATAGAACACTAAGTTATCATAAAAATACGACCATGTACTTTAAGGTATTAAAAATTACTTTTCCCCAATATAATTCTGGAATTTTAATCGAATCCTTATAAGAAACAGTCAGTCTTACGTATAACAAATTATTCTCTACAGATTATCTTGGTAGCAGCTGTTCTTGGTATAGCCAACGCTCGCCCACAAGAAGGTCACGGTCACGGACACGCTTACTCATCCCAGAGCATCGTGCTGCACCACAGCCACGAGCACAAACATGCGCCAGTACACCACGAGGAACATCACGAGGAGAAGCATCACGAACATCATGATCACCATGAACATCACCACAAAGAACAACACGGTCACGCCTCCTCTTCTCAAAGCCTCAAGCAGCATCACGATGGACATGTGACCAAACACGTCGAGTACTATGTAAGATGAAGCATTATTAACCAGCTGAAGCCTGTTTTAATTATTTTATATTTTTTCTTTATTGTTCAGTGTAACTATGCTTTCAACAGGGTCACCCTAAATACGAGTTCGCGTACGAAGTGAAAGACCCTCACACCCACGATCACAAGTATCAGCACGAGTCTCGCGACGGTCACATCGTGAAGGGAGAGTACGGTCTGGACCAGCCCGACGGTACTGTCAGGATTGTCAAGTATCACGCGGACAAAAAAACTGGATTCAACGCTGAAGTAAAGTACGAGGGTCACGCCAAACATATTGTTCCTGAACATCACCATCATCATTAATTCTGTTATTATGTTATTATGTACCTACTGTTTGTTGGGCATATTTGTTGTGATATTTAGTAAATAGATACATAATTATACACTATTGTTTAATTTTTGATAAACTCCTAGTCGGACTTTCACGCGGAGGTTTGCAAAATACAGTACAAAATGCACCCCTCCATTTTAATTGTGTTACTTTGCAAATACCTGTTGACGTGCTCTTAAAAACTTCCGAGGCGTACGCTGGAAGTTTTTAAGAGCAATCATAAAATATGGCCATAATACTATTTGTACATAAAACTATAATAACCATCTGTAATAATCTACTTTTCACATAGTGGCTAATTTGATTTTTTTAATACGTGCAATGGTTCTAAAGCTTACCACCTCCCACATCCTAAATTAGCGTTCTGTCTTTGTATTATATTGTATTATAAAGTACCTTAACATGAATTAATTATATTATAATGTATTAATTAAGTGTCTATTCGAATTAATATTTAACTGCATTGTGAAAATGAATGGTTAGTCCAACTTCTGAAATAGGTAGAGCGCTGTTGAATGCACGATTCACGGCAGTGGTCGAACTGCTCTATTTAACTGTAGGTAATAATTGATTACTACGTATTTAAAAGAAGAAATTTTACCGACGCGGAAAAAAAATTGCTGGTCGAGTATTTATATCTCCTTTAATAATTTTATTCGGTAAAATTTCTTATTTTAAATACGTAGTTTACATACATTTCGATTTCTGACATGATACATGAAAAAACGGTGATATCATACTTTGGAGGCATGTTTGCGGCACCGTCCCTGCAGGTCCAAAACCTGAGGGTATAATGTCGTGAGCACTAGTAAGGTATAGGGAGGTTGAAAATGGCGACTTATGGTCATATATCCATTATTTCAATCGACATTATTAGGTCATAAACTCTTACGTTCATTCGGCTTTACTGTCATACCGGGTCTCCCTAGCTTGGTCTTTGTCTAACTATTCCAGAAGTTGGACTAATCGCTTCTTGAATTGACGAATTTATATTACAATAAGTATTAAACAGCCTAGTTTTAAATATTGTAATATGAATTTATTAGATTGTGTGAGAAATTCAGATCCCTATATATTATTATGACGTATTTGCGGAGGGACTGGGTTGCTACTATAGAGTGCCGATTAACAACTCTTACGCGAGGATACGCGCATTCAGCGATGATGATCCTGTGATCATGTGCATGAGACCGCTGTTGTATGCGCTGCGCGAGCCGGTGCATGTACAAAGTATGGCCCAGTCAAAATGTGCCAGTGTTGGTCCAGCATTCGCATTCAAAACGTAACAACTATATGTATGTGGGTACCTACAACATTTAAATAAATTGAGTGGTCATTTTATTCAAGGGTCGCTCCTTACTCATGATATTATGTTCATAAGAGCAATACTTTTAAAAATTGAGTTACCTTTAAATTATACTATATTTATTAGGTATATCAATGTCAATACGTGTGTCATAGGTGTCATATCTTTATCGTTAAAAGTTGATTACAACTTTTTGTTACAAATATACTCGCTGATAAAGCAAAGTATCTACTTTTATACCTTTGACAACAACGTAAGATTAGGCGCCAAGTAATACAAAATTAACCATGACCACCCTTTAAAACCAGGCAAGTGTATGTCGGGCCACGCACAATGTAGGGTTCCGTAGTTCACCCCACTCCCCCTGTCCCCAATCCGTATAATACGGCTTAAGAAATGAGTTTTCTGTTGTTTTTGTTTCAGACTTATAACGTTATACCTACTCAATAATAATTTTCAATGGAATAATTTGTCCGAAAATGTTGATACTTCTCATTTGATCAACTGTTTCTCGTAAACTTATAAGGCTTACATAGCTGTGATATTTTTTCTTTTAATTTCACTGTATATACTACGACCGCATTTTTTTCACATACCTAACATCAACCTTTTAGCTGGCAGAGGGGGGAAACCTTAATATTTCACAAACGGATTTCTACATCTAAAAATAGTCTTCACAACCACGAAACGTTTTTAAAATACCTATCTAATGATTCTCCACCCGATGGGGTAGGTGAGAAAAAAATTACACCCCTACTTTACATATACTACATCACTTTGTCGGCGTAAGTAATTTGTGAATCTATACAAAATTACAGCTTTCTAGCACTAACCGTCTCTGAGCTAAGCTGCGGACGGTCGGACATGGTGAAACTATAAGAGTTCTTTTTTGTCATTTTGACAACGGAACCTTAAAAAGGTCGATCACTTAGCTAAATCGCACTAGCAGCAACTTACTATGTTTTTTTTTAAGACGACTCCCGCAGTATGGTACAAGCCCTGTGTCGCAGGGTACTATAATAACATACAAGTCACAAAGTAGAACCAGACTCGGAACAACAATTTATGGATTACACAAAATGGTGTTCCGTGTGGGAATCGAACCCACGACCTCTTGGGTAGCAGTCGGACACACTCCCACCGCGCCACCGAGGCTGTCTTAATTGTTTAATAACATAATATTGTTATCAAAACGTATAACGCTTGAATGACTCTTACTGAACACGAACAAAAGCTATTAGGTAAGTTTAGGTATTGATTGTCACAACGCAACACCTATATCGCGAATGCCAATCATAATTATAGTGAAATCAATATTACCTTGGCTACCTTTTTTAACTAGGTATGTATATATAAGACGTGAGGTTTAGACGTCATGTATCAGTTCACTCCTGGATTTGGTTCAAACAGTTCTGGCACAAACTAGACAAAAATGTTCTTCAAGGTACCTATCTACTACAATTTCTCTTCCGTTTGTTGGCAATATTTTTTAAATATAGTTCATTGCATATTTAGTATCTAAGCGATTTATCTGTTTTCACGTTAGTGGATTATACTGGATAATAAAATCGTCGTGTAGCTCCATCTACCAATTCCCTTAAGAACTTTTACGGCAACTGTGAACTCAGTTGCATATAAACGCCACTTACTTAGCATGATGTCGTTGGCGAATACGCAAGAGTATTTCATTTATTATGCAAGTTATGATTACCACTTAAAATAATCTACCTGTAATTGTTTCTTTAAATGATTACGCGGTCAATGTCAATGGCAACGCCTGCTACTCTGATGATAGGTACTACAGGGCGCACTTGTACCGTCTCTATTATCTCACTGGGGTGAAATTCGAAATTCGATACGACTCGGTTTTACATCTTCATTAGCCTACGGTGTCACAGAGACCCTTCTGTGCCACCGTAGACATGATATTAAAAAAAAAAATACTCTCACCGATCTAGTACCTACCTAAACCGGGCAACATTGCTTGATCTCTCGATTTAGTACACAGTAAGTAAATCTACAATAGTTTTAAAGAGGTATATCTAATAATTAATGGTAAAATGTACTGTAGCAACATTTAAGTATAACATAGCTATTGATTGCAGGTAATATGCGCAATGTTGGTGGCAGTAGCAGTGGTTGCAGGTCACGGTCACTCCTCTCAGTACATCCACAAATACGACGGTCACCACGAGCCTGTGCATCATGGACACGGTCACCATGACTACTATGTATGTATTGACATTTAATTCGTTGAGATCTTTCTAATGCGCAAGTTTCCTAACGCAAATGATATATTTACAGATGTATCCCAAGTATGAGTTCGAGTACAAGGTAGAGGACGCGCACACCGGCGACCACAAGTCGCAGCACGAGCACCGCGACGGTGACGTCGTCAAGGGATACTACTCACTGCACCAGCCCGACGGCTCCGTCAGGGACGTGCACTACCATGGCGATCACCACAGCGGGTAAGTGTAGTAAAGGTGCAAAAAAATCACACTAGCGCCGCTGTTTTTATCAAGCTTGATACATTTAGCAGGATATATAACAGGATCACTTTTTTAACACGGCCTTGTGTCTAAAGGTAGGATATGGGTGATAATCCTAGTGGCAACGTCAATCTAATCTAAATTTTGTTTTACTGCATGCCAGTTTACTTACAATAATGATACCTAAGTCAAAGTGCTTTATACACTTAGGTTGCAAAATGCAACGCTTATGAACGTCAGACGAAATTTGGAATAGAATGATTCTACATTTAATGCAAAGTTTGCAAAAGTAAAGCCGTGAGAAAAGAACTGGGCAATAAAAACTGAGTGATTGCTATAAGGTGTTACACAAGTGACTACCGTAGAGAATATCTATTTTGTTATAAATAAAACTATTTCATTTGTATCCTTTGTAGTAAAATTTCAAAGAATATGGATTAACCCTAAAAAACCTGTATTCCTGTTACAGTTTCCATGCGGATGTTAAGCACAGTACGCACCACATCGTGCCTCATCATCATCATTACTGAAACTATACAAACATTTATAACTATCATGCATCTTCACAGATCTTGACTATTTAAATTGTATGGAATATTTAATTTTTAAATAAATTGGTTAACTTTTGAATATACATTTTTTTTTACCAAAACTAACATTGTACTAGAACAAAATCGGTATTGATGTTCCGGAACAACGTGCTTACCGTGTCCTTCATATTTCACATTGGCATTTATTCTGCAACTACAATTACAAAATTAAAATATTGATGTAGCTGTTAATTCCGTTCAAGATCGAATATATTGTGTTTCAAAAAGTTACTCTATTAGTGTTACCGTCTGTTACCAGCTTGTATGAGGATAACAGTTCAAAATATGACCGCTGAAATGGTGTATATTTAGTATCAACAAGTGACCTATTTGATTATGACAATCAAGATTATTACTACTTCATGCGTATGCAACTTCGTCTCACAATCAAAAAACGCCTTCACAAATAGATTTTATTAATTTCTGGTAGGGCCCAGAAATTAATCTTGTGCTTGTTATATATGAATACATGATTATTATGATTATGATTATGATTATGTGGACTACTGCTCGAACAGAGAGATTCTGAATGTAAAATAAAAAATGAAATTTTTAAATTTATGTAAATGTTATTCTAATATAGTACGAAGAGGACATCTGCTATCTCGCTATCACTAGATGATATTTGTAATACCAGTAGAATTTCATTTTTGTTTTTATTGTAATATTTACATTATGTATAATACTACTATCTCCTTTCTTCTTCGTCGTTAATCCAGTAACATCGCAATTGAATTTTATTACAAGAACACCGTTATTCAGAATTTTAAACAGTTTTCGGTATCATGACGCATGTCTCTTTTTTACTAGAAAAGCTTAACTAAAAACAGCTTTTAAGTTCAAAGATAAACTCGTTCACATTAGCATATATGAATGAATACTTCCATCGCAATGAGGAATGCTTAACACCACAAACCAAGTGCAGAACAAAAGCCGTGTATAAAGAAGTATTGACCGTGACCATGATCCTGGCCGTGATCCAGTCGCGCGCCGACGACCTCAAGCCGAAAGCAATCAATTTTATATTCCTGTTTAATTTTATTATTGTTAAGCAGTTTCAAAAATATGGTTTTAGTCTCAGTATCAAAGAAATTTAAAAAAAACCTTTTTTGAGTTACTTTTATTGTAGTTTAGGTTTTAAGATTTGCACTTGAATTGAAATTAAAGAATGTACCTAAGCTTTAAGTGATTTTTTTTATTGTTTAATAGAGAGCAAAAAAATTTAGCAGCGCCAGTTTGCACACAAAAAATACTCAAATTAAAACTTTGTTCGGAAATCCATCATATACAGCAAATCGATCGTTCCTCGTTGATTTTTATTTACGCAAACTAACTTGTTACATGGAAGTAAATTTAAAAACAGTGATTTTTTAAAATATGACCGATTTATTGATAGTTGACTGTATAGCTCATGTGGAATACACGAACTGTTGTTGAATCAGATCCGTTATCCTTTTATATTAAAAGTTCGACACTTATTGAAAGGTTTGCACTTGGATCCAAGTTAAACATGGTTGACGCACTTGATAATTCAAAATAGTGAGGTTAACTGATTGCGAATGTTTATTAAATATATAATTAACATTTAATAAACTAATAAATTAACTTTATCGGCAAACTTACTCGTAACTACTCTAAAAAACTCGCTGAGAGTATAGAATATACCTACATATACATTTTATAATAAACACAAAATATGTTTAGGATTTTTTTTATTCGATTCTTATTAGATAAACATTCTGATTCAAAAATAAATCAATAGCTAACCCGCGCAACTTCGTCTGTGTAATTTCTCCCCGTTTTTGCAACATTTTTCATTGCTCCTATTGGTCGTAGCGTGTTGTTAGCCTTCCTCGGTAAATGGGCTATCCAATTCATTTATCGAGAAAATCCAATTCATTCGTCCATCGATTTGTAATAATATTGCGATCATCAACAGCAATCTAAATCAAAATGGCGACAGCCAGATGCCATATTGTGATAGAGAAAAATATTAAAGTCAACAAACTATGTCATGTGGGGTATCATTGTGTAGGTATTTTAAAATCATGATGAGGTTTTTTAATTAATTTTTCCCTCAAAATAAACAAAGCGATTAAATTTTTACTCAAATTTTAGGTAGTTACAGTTATTTCGTTACGTTATGTCTTACAACTAAGCACTAAAAAGTGTTAAATAAAAAAATAAATTCAAAAATTCAAAAAACCTGCTTTTTAAAAACAGATTGAAACAAGATAACCTTAAATCATGCTGCTCCGACTGCATGATTTAAAGTTATCTTGTTTCAATCTTTTTTTAAAAAGGCTGGTTTTTTATTTTTTTATACTACAAAATAAAGTGACGAGCAGGTCCTGCGCCTTATGGTAGTGTGTCTCGCTAGCACATACTGTTACCAGTGACACCCTAATCCTTGTTTGGATAGTTCGGAAAAATATAAAATATCTAATTCCTGTAACTATCTGAATAATTCGTAACTCTCTTTGTAGGAACTAATCTTAAGCGCCTGTCGCCTTTATTAAATAATTACTCGTTGACATTGTGCATACTGACCGAATTATTGGAACCGGTTCTTCCGGCACGACTCTACTTACTTTACCAAATTATGCGTCCTACCGACCTGTGTGACACATAAATTAATCTTGCGTTTCCAAAAATATCACCAAGACGAAAGTGATTGTCCTTCTGTTACTGCAATGGCATTTTTGGAGCAAATATAGAGAAAAACCGGCTTCTCAAAGATAGCTACTGTCTCATTTGAGTGACAAATTAAAAAGTATAAAATGTGCAATCATTTTTAATGCAGTATCAGTCAACCAAGTAACTTCAGAGTCACACAAGATGTTTATTAAAGTAAATATTTAACCAGTAAATTTAGTTAAATTGAAAATTGTGGCCAGTTATACTATTACTAATAACAATTAAAATTGTTTTATTCACAGGTTATTGCTCTCATTGCCTTTATAGGCGCCTGCTGTGCCACTGAGCACGCATACTCTTCGCAGAGCATCGTTCGCTTCGAAAGTCCCCACGACCATCATGAAGAACATCATGGTCATGAACACAAGCACGAGGAACACAAACATGAAGAACATAAGCATGAAGAACACCACCACGAGCATAAACAAGACGACAACAAACATAAGGAACATAAAGTGGAAGTTAAAGTAGAACATAAGGTAGCGCACCCTGTCGAGCATCACAAAGAACACAAAGCTGAAACTCCCAAACATGTGGAACATAAAGTTGAAGAGAAAAAACATGAAGAAGCAAAACCTGTACATCACGAACATAAGGTCGAGCACAAGATTGAACACAAAGTCGAACATAAAGTTGAGCACAAAGTAGAACCCAAAAAAGAACACCATGAAAAGAAGCAGGAAGAACATAAACACGAAAGCCACGTTAAGGTTGCTGAGAACCACGAAGAACACAAGGCAGCATCCTCTAAGGTTGTTGCTGTAGCTGAATACGTGCACAAGAAATCTGAGGAACATCACAAACATCATGAGCCCGCTACCTCTTCCCAGCACATTGCCCGCCATGATGTGCCTGCGCCCCCTCCTAAAGGCTTTACTGACCATTCTGTACGTATAATATAATTTAACTAGCTGTTTCTCGCGGCTTCACTCGCGTGGACGGTTTTATCCCCTTAAGGGTTGATTTTCCAAAAAGACCGGAAAACATGTTTCTTTATTTAGAGTCAAAAACACAAATACAAAATTTTATTAATTTGACTTAAAAACTGACGGAGTTTTATACAAATTAGCAACCTCTATTTTTGGAAATTAATCCCCTATGGGGGACTAATTACAAAAAGCCCTTTCTAAGTGGACGCCTAAACGCATCTTTTACCAAAATTTCAGGTTTGTAGCCCCAGCGGTTTAGGCTCTGCGTTGAGGATTCAGTCAGTCAGGACGAGTGATTAGATATATAGATAACATGATTCCATTAATAATATTTCGACTGAATTTTGTTTATTATGTGTTCCTAAGAGCTACGAGAGATTGGTCGCTTTTATTAATTGTCACGTACAAATTTACTGTTACAATCGTACACCGTATTAATGTATATACTGTCTCTTAAAGGGTACCGCTAAGTATGAATTCGCGTATGAGGTGAAGGACCCCCATACTGGTGATCACAAATATCAGCATGAAGCTCGCGATGGCCACAAAGTGAAGGGAGTGTACAGCCTACACGAGGCTGATGGATCAGTTCGCACCGTTGAATATGCTGCTGACAAGCATGCTGGGTAAGTTTATAAAGTCTGTTCTATTTTTATAACATTTTTGTGAGTGTTTTTATTAAAGGTTATGGCGTCACAAGTCATTACTGCCGGTTGTTAAACTGTATACGCACTTGGGTACAAGCCCTATATAAACATATTATAATCGGCTAATTTCCTAGTCAAACAAAATAATCCAAAAGACCAATTAGTAAATAATACTAGGAATAAAAATCCCGATTAAATTTTATGTTAAATAGGATTTTTTATCATTAGTCACATCATAAAAATAAGGGATTTGACTAAAATAAATAATGACGTCGTAGGTATTTGTATGGGATCACCATATAAAATTTGCATTTTGACATTTCTTAAAGTGTTGATGTTTTGACTAGTAGCTTATTAACAACAATTTTTAAATCATTTATAGTATCGTGGGATTCGAACAGCCTCTTGCATAGCAATCGTACATACTCCCACTGCATCACCCAGGCAGCATTTTTCATTTACAGCTTTAGTATTTGTTTTGATGAATACCACTTCTTTATATACATTAAATTGCGGAGGCGTCTTTAAGACGTACGTAGTAGGAGTATTACCTGATTAGTGTAAAATAATGTAAGTATTTTTATAGTACTAGTCATCTACCTAATTATAGCCTCTGCTTATTTTAGCAAATAACTTATAGATTATAGCAAAGAATACTAACTATTACTACGTTCAGTGTTGCCGTTACAAAATGTCTGTATACTTTGATAAGTATACGGCTGATAATGTGCCTATGATATGATAAGTTTTCCGTCTCTTCATATTTATATTTGTGACACAAGCACACCTTATTTTGAATAAATGGGATCCTCTTCAAATTAGTGCACTTATAAGCAAAATAAGTTAACAAATGCAACAAAATTGTTACAGATTCTCAGCTGCCGTGAAACAAACCACAAAACATGTTGAAGAAAAACATCATCATTGATTGTCTTATCAATCCTGCATTACCCAAACATTTTAATGACAACCTTCAGTTTTGTTGTAAACATGCACCTAACTTATTTAACTATTTATTCCCAATAAATTATTTGAAGATTACTTGCATTATTTTTTAAAGTTTAACACCCTATCAACCTTCAAATATTACCCAAATGTTAGGTATGTCGACCATTATAAATAAACAATGTAATGTTTTTCTTAGGGATCATGAAGGAATGGGTATTGGTTAGTTTTAAAATTTCACTGTAACTTCTAAATGTCTGAAGAAATTAGTCTTCAACGACTAATTTCTTTACTATGGGTACGACTTCGGGTTACGCAAAGTTTATAAAAAACACAATACGGCTGGCTTCAGATGTCATTACAGTCATTCTTTTTTTTTAACTCGTGACTTCTCACGTGCTATATAATAATGTATTAATAATATCTTAGGACAACTCACACAACGCTATCTGATCCCAAACTAAGCAGAGCTTGTACTATGACATCCAGACAACTGTATATTTCTAAATACATACATATTATTATAGATAAATAACAACCAGACGCAGGTTAAACCATCGTGCTCATCACAAAGTCTGTCCACGCATCTCACTGACGCTCAGTGCTATTGTGCTCATTTAACAACAAAATTTTACCGTGTAAGTATTTTTTTCTAAATAAGTAAATGTTTTTTTACATTCTTAATAAGTAACTGCAATTCTCATTAGTTATGCTAATTTTATTTATCATTTCATATTCTATAGGTACTATGCCCCCATGATGGTAATATAATATTACCGATTAAGATTTATTGATGTTATTTTGATTTATATACGCAATACTTGTGGCATCGGTGGTAAACGTCTTCTGGATACTGCCACTTTACAACAAACATGGAGCGTCTTGTTAATGTCATCCTAAATCTAGGCAGATTGAATTTAATTGCATCGGACTCGCAATCGAGAGGTCGCGTGTTCGAATCCTATCCATTACAGGTACTAAGTACCGTCGTGAACCCCATTAAATTTAGCTGGAGGGGTTAACAGGATTGGTAATGTGGGATCCACAATCGCACATTCTCATCTTTAACCCGTGAGAAGGCGTGGTTCAAAATGTTACACGGATAGACGCGCGGGAGTATATATTATTAATATAAATGTGAAAGTAACTCTGTCTGTCTGTCACGCTTTCACGCTTAAACAGCTAAACTGATTTAGATGAAATTTGGTATGGAGATAGTTTGAGTCCCAAGGAAGGACATAAGACATTTTTATCGCGATAACCGACAACCACGCGGGCGGAGTCGCGGGCGAAAGCAGGTGCTATATAAATAAAGACTATTAATGTCAGAGCAGATGCTGTCAGGATTTTCTACACGATTGACATCCGTATCATCCTGATTCAATGTTAATTCTCCATCTGAATCAGGTTCTTTCAGACATTAATACATTTGTAGGGTATGAATGTGATCCAACACAATTTTTGGAAGCTGTATATAATAAACAATAAAATTAATTTTAGCGTTTTTGAATGTAATAAACACGAAAAAAACATTATTTCACTTAATATATTAATAAACTAACACTATCCCACAACGTATCCATTTTTGTGGTACCATTTACTGAGAAATTATCACACTTTCAGGTTTGGGCTTTAATATTTTAATTTAAGTAGATATCTAGATGTGTAATCTATTAAACAAATATTATTTCATAAACATTTATAAAAAAATAGGGCTAAAAACATATCGCGAGCGCTTTTTGCTAGTATAAAATGTAATTTTAATAAAAAAATACGATTTATATAGCACTAGCTTTCGCCCGTGGCTCCGCCCGCGTTGTTGTCGGTTATCGCGATAAAAATATCCTATGCCCTTCCCCGGGACTCATACTATCTCCGTACCAAATTTCATTTAAATCGGTTTAGCTGTTTGAGCGTGAAAGCGTAACAGACAGACAGACAGAGTTACTTTCACATCTATAATATTAGTATGGATAAGCATTCTAAGCTCCCGCGCGTCTATACGTGTAACATTTTGAACCACGCCTTCTTAAGGGTTAAAGATGAGAATGTGCGATTGTGGATCCCACATTACCAATCCTGTTAACCCCTCCAGCTAAGTTCAATGGGGTTCACGACGGTACTTAGTACCTAAAATGGATAGCACATAACACGTGACCTCTCGATTGCGAGTCCGATGCATTTAAATTCAATCTGCCTTGAATTAGGAAGACATTAACAAGGCGCTCCAATGTGTTTGTTGTAAAGTGGCAGTATCCAGAAGACGTTTACCACCGATGCCACAAGTATTGCGTAAATAAATATAAATCATAATTGGTAATACTATATTACCATCATGGTGGCATAGTACCTATAGAATATGAAATGATAAATAAAATTAGCATAACTAATGAGGATTGCAGTTATAATCTTCATAGGTTTTATTCTCATAATATATAATTTATTTTGTTTGTATAACACAATGCGCACTATAATCCAATTAGTCATTGTATTACATCCAACGTTAAAGAGTTTAAACTTTTGAGCAACTTTGGCCTGTTGACCTTGCCACACCTAAAGTGCGTGGTACTACTACCTACTATATAAGCGGTTCTTTACATATCCAATGCATCAGTTGTGCACTTCTTACAAACGCATCAATATGTTCTCTAAAGTAAGTTTATGCTATACTATGTTGAGATAGTACAATATGTTCAGTGAATTGAAGTAATTTTTATAGGAATTTCTTGGCAATTATTAAAATATATGTATAATTGAGTCTGGTCTTCAAATTTTTCTATCTTTCAAAAATGTAATTATTGTATGTTCAGTGAATGTCAAGACCTAAGAATATTGTGTATTGTAGATCGTAGCCGTGAGCGCGGTGTTGGCTGTGGCCGCAGCGGGTCTGCTCCCGACGGCGCATTACTCCTCGGCTGGCGCTGTCTCCTCCCAGAGCATCGTACGTCATGACGAGGCTCACCATCTCGCCGCCGCTCCCGTGGCATACGCCGCCGCGCCCGCTCACTACGCCGCTGCTCCCGCTCACTACGCCGCTGCTCCCGCTCACTACGCCGCTGCTCCCGCTCACTACGCCGCTGCTCCCGCTCACTACGCCGCCGCTCCCGTCCACTACGCCGCCCCCATTGCCAAAGTGATCGCCCCCGCGCCCAAGGTCCTTGTTTCTGCTCATGCGGAGGAATACGTAAGTATGCTAAACGGCTAGATCGATCACTGTTTCTTATTACAACATTTGTTCCTGAGACTAATTTGACTGTTTGTAAACAGGCTCACCCCAAATATGACTTCTCGTACTCCGTTGCTGACGGCCACTCCGGCGACAACAAGTCCCAGCACGAGTCCCGCGACGGTGACGCTGTGCACGGCGAGTACTCTCTGCTGGAGGCTGACGGCTCCGTACGTCACGTGCAGTACACCGCTGACGACCACAACGGCTTCAACGCGGTAGTCTCCAACTCCGCTCCCGCTCACGCGCACGTTGCTTCCCATGCTCCCGTCCTCCTCGCTCATCATTAACTTGAATCTCATCATCTTTAAAATGAATAGGTTCTATTGATTAGAACAATTTGTAAATATTTAATACCTATTTATTCTATGTACTTAATAAAGAAAGCAAAATGAACAACGTTACTTGTTAATACTAATTGCCTTAGCCAACGTTCAAGATCGAGAGGAGACATCTCAGACTTGTACTTTTTCATGTAACATTTATATGTTAGGTACTAGCTGACCCGCGCAACTTCGTCTGCGTAAGTTTTTCTCGTTATCTGCAACATTTTTCATTGCTGCCCTGCACCTATTGATCGCAGCGTGATGTTATATTGTATATAGCTTACAGCATTCCTCAATAAATGGGCTATACAACTGTAAAAAAAAAATTCAATCCGGACCAGTAGTTCCTGAGATTATTGCATTCAAACAAACAAACAAACTCTTCAGCTTTATAATATTAGTAAAAAATTGTAGGTAATAGATATAGCTTAAATATATTTCTTATGTAAACATTGTTGTATATAGAACTTTTTAATCCTAATTTTAAAAATTATATTCTTCTTACTTGATAAGAATTAATCAGTCTATATCGATCCACTGTTGGAGATAGGCCTCTCTACACCACAATACCCGGTATGCCTTCCGCATCCAGTTCACCTCAGCGACCTTCTTTAGGTCGTCGGTCCACCAGGCTGGGGGTCGTCCTACCTTACGATTACCGTATTGCGGTCTCCACTCTAGGACAATATTGCTTCATCGGTCCTTCGGTAAATATGGTCAGCCCATTGCCACTTCAGCGTACTGAAACTGCGTGCTTTGTCGATAACTTACGCAAAAGAATTTAGTATCCTGACCGTCTACTATCCCCTCAACAAACATCTGCAGACCATTAGGATTACAGATAGTTTACTATGCAGATGTATAGACCATGAAGAAACGCCCAAGCACTTGCTTATAGTGCACTAAAGTGTGGTCACCCGGCACAGTTCCTAGCAACACCGTCATCTATATCCGAGACCTGCAGTAACCTGGGTAAACTGCTGGGCTTCTGAGTATGTTTCGGCTGCCTGGAATGAGAAGAACTGAGCAGACATAAGAATGTTCGTACAATGGCCCAATTAGGATGCTAAGTGCTATATTACAGTACTGCGAGCACGAAACATTTGTCACTTTCCTATCGTTTCCGTATTCGAATAGAAACGGTAAGATTTTGTATGGAAACTTGATCAGCGCCGCGGTGTGCGTCAAGGGAACTAAAATTTGGCAGCATGAACCCCGTAGTTTCGTCATCGAGTAGTAATAGTATCGTAATAGAACAGTTACCATACAAATGTATATAAAACGGCAGCATGAACATTTTTTGACATAAGGTATCGTGAACTTACGACACGTTGCCATGGAAACGCACGTTAGCGTCTCTCTGTTATTTTAAAGGTGAGAGTACAATTGTGAGGTGTATTATTTATTAAAAATGTATTAAAAATGTCCTCAGGACCCTATAAAATGTTTTCTGTGGTTTTCAAGGAAGCGAAAGACGAGAATCAAGGTTCGTAAAGTTTACGTTACAAACTTATAGAGCCAGAAGGAGGTTTACGTTTTTTTAAATTTAGACTTTACATCCTTAAACAATTCTCACAGGAGTTTTATATCCCAATTGACATTTAAATTAGGATGCAGACTAACCAATGAATGTCTTAGAATTTCGCTTTAAAGTTAACTCAAAAACGAGTAAAATTATTAGTTTAGAGCAAATTAATGCCGAATATGTCGCGGATTTCGTGGACCGCAAACATTCGCGACCGCCGCGGAAATAAAACGCGTCGTGAAGTAACTTAACAACATTTTCACGGATTACGTGATCGTATGAGCGCACCGTGAGTTCTTAGCCTAACTCACGTAATCGTATCGAGTCAACTATACGAATACGGATACGAGAGTTGGTCGGCAGCACGAACACTTGAAACATACGAGACTACACGATAACGCAAGTTTTTTATTTTTTAATTATATAATGCCTAGTTTATAATATAAATTGAACGAATGTAAATGAATGACACGTTCAAAAATCGGTATCGTCCCATTTATTAAATCATTTATCTTGCTAGAAATATACACTATAATACACTATATATAATGTACATTAAAATATTACACTGAAATTACAATTTTGGAATTATATAATATAAACAAAATAAAAAAATCCAACTGTTACGATTTCTGAACATGGACCTTTTGTCGTTGACAATCCGCGTCAGAGTGACATAACGCGCAACGCTTTATGTTACTAATTTTATAATTTTATTTTAGGTGTTAGTTGCTCAAACCAAAATGAAATTCTAAAATATTTATGCTAGTAGGAAGAAAATGCGATGCGTGTAATATCGTCATCGTAACATCGTCGACATAACTGACGTGATTCTTCATTTACATTAAGACAAGTTCATTATATGTAATAATACAGTTGGAGAAAAGATAAAGGCAATAAATACAAATATACTACAAAACTGCACTTTATTGATTGAATAGGTTCTAGGTACAGACAAGACTACAAGCAAGATTCTCAGTGCGTAGTATTTAATCGGCTAAAGGTAGCCTTCCCGCGAAGCGAGGTGTAGTTGGTGTATCGTCTTCCCTCAGCAGCCAATGCTGCTGGATAGGTTGTCATTAACCAGGATCTTTGTGGATAACGTCAAACTATCTGCAATCATATTAAATCACATTATTTTTACAATACATATTGTTTTATCAAAATAAAGAACTTATTTTTGCAAATGTTTTTTTTTCTTATTTTTGAATGAATGAATATCATTCTTTTGTGTAAAATTATTTTCACTTACTTATATATAAATAGCATGCAGGTAGCTTTGTTTAGAAAGGGGCATTAATAAATGTGCTATGTATGTAATGAGCTCATTGTCGGTTTGATAAATGTCTCAGCAACTTCTTCCTCCACATTTTTACGGACTTTTGTTTGGTCTGAATGTTTATCCATGCCAACCACGCTTTGATAGCGTTATACTATGCCGAAAGCACAAAGAATCTGTAATTTAAACGCAGTTTTAAAACTCATATGGAGACAAAAAATGTCCTGTATATTAATCAAGGATGTATCTATACTCTTCTAAGTTAATTCTTTTACTCGTTTTTGCGAAAGCGAAGTGTACCTAAGACTTTCATTGGTTGGTCTATATCTTATTTTGAATATCAAATGATAATTCCAAAAAAACTTTGTTTTTCCAAGCGCTTAATAAAACTCTTGTTTTTTTTTTTTTTTTTTTTTTTTTGTAATGTTGAACCGTGATGTTCCTCATTGTAATTACAATCTAGTCTACAGAGACTAATAAGTAATTTGAGTTTGACGTAAACTACTAAAAATATTATTTTAAGATCATGTCCATTAACACCATTCTTATTGTTTCTAATAACATGAAGACACTTTGTTCTTGTGTTCTTTAATTACACTGCACTGCACTGTTACACTATATTATGGACACTACACTAACTCAAAAGGTTTTGTCCTTTTCAGTCTTCTCACTATGTCCGTGTTGTCGAGGAGCTGGATAGCCTCAATGTTCACATGGTGATGAAGTCGTTGTTCATGAGCTTCGGCTATTTTTTTTATAGTATTGGTGACGAGGTCCAATTTAAGGTCCCGATGGAGATCGTCCATTCTAATATACCAGGGCGCGTTTACGATGCCTCTGAGTACTTTATTTTGAAAGCGTTGAATCATCTGCGAGTTGCTCTGTTTGGTACATCCCCACAACTGGATACCATAGGTCCATACTGGCATAAGGACTTGTTTGTACAAAAGTATTTTGTTGTGTACTGATAAGGCTGAGTGTTTTCCCAGTAACCAGTACATCTTTTTGTAACGAAGTTCTAATTCATCCCGTTTCTTTTTGACATGAGCCTTCCAGCGGAGCTTTGTGTCTAGTGTCATGCCCAAATATTTGGCAGTATTTACATAGGGTACAGTCAGGTTATTTATAAGTACCGGGTGATAATTTGTCTTTTTGTTAGTAAAATCTATGTGCATTGATTTAGATTCATTGAGCTTTATCCGCCATTTCTTCGTCCATTTCGTGATGGTATTGACTGCAGTTTGCAGTTTCTCTGAAGCTTCCTTGTGAGTTGCCCCTACAGCCATAATGGCTGTGTCATCAGCAAAGGTTGCAAGAGTATTGTTTTCTATTTCTGGAATATCACAAGTGTATAATAAGTACAGGACCGGACCTAATACACTTCCCTGTGGAACTCCAGCTTTAATGGGTTTAAGCTCTGAATATGCATCTATTTGTCTTATTCTGAACATTCTGTTAGATATATATGACTTCAGAATATCTGTGAACTGTTTCGGCAGCATTTTGTTTAGTTTATACATCAGGCCTTTATGCCAAACTTTATCAAAAGCTTGAGCTACATCAAGGAAAACAGTAGAGCAAACTTGCTGGTTCTCCAGTGCTTTTTCTATGATATTTGTTATTCTGTGGACTTGGTCTATGGTCGAATGTTTTTCTCTGAAACCGAACTGGTAATCGGGAATTAGGTTTCTGTTTTCAATGATTGGCTTCAGTCTTTTAAGAAGTAATTTTTCGAACAGCTTAGATATTATTGGCAAAAGCGAAATTGGTCTATATGATGATACTTCATGAGGAGGTTTTCCTGGCTTTAGTATCATTATCACTTCAGCTATTTTCCACACAACAGGTACGTATTTTAATCTAAGTGTTGCATTAATAAGGGTAGTCAGTTTCACTACTGCTTTACGTGGGAGATTTTGTAGGACTACTCCAGTAATGAGATCATAACCAGGAGACTTTTTTTTATGTAAGAGTTTTATCTCTTTACTGATTTCTTTTGGGGTTGTCAATTTTATTTCTGTATTATCGTTTTGTATAGGTGAGGTGAGGTCAAATGTTGCATCATCACTGTCAGCGTCGTTTGGTTGAAATATTTGTTCTAGGTGCTGCGCAAATCTAATAGCTTTTTGTTCATTACTTACGGCCCAATGCCCAGTCTCTTCCTTAATTGGTGAGATTTGAGTGGTAGGTTTTTTAAAGCTTTTAGTAGCTTTCCATAATGAGTAATCTGTGGTACGATCACCAGATAACTGACTTAAGTAGGTGCACATAGATTCGTCGTGATATTTTTTAATTTGTCTACTGAGTCTTTTTGAAAGGTTATTTAAGAGTGTTTTGTCAGCGGGAAATCTGCTTTGCTGCCATTTTTGCCTCTGTTTTCTTTTTTCAGCTATTAGATTCCGAATTTCGAGTGGGTAGTTGATACTTCTAACTTTTTTTTTCATTTCGGGTGTATTATTCCAGGCGCATTGTTGAATATCTGTGATGAATTTTCTCACTTCCATATCCAGTTGTTCAGGGTGCTTTAAAGCTACCTTTAGGTTTATGAGCGACTCTAAATCATGTCTAAAGCTTATCCAGTCAGTAAAAGTATTAAATAAGGTGGGATAATTCTCTTTTTGCAATATTTGCTCACTTAAGGTCAATGTTATCGGTGAATGATCGGAATTCATATCAAAATTGCCATCTATGTTAAGAAGATCTAATGGCAAGTTTTTGTATATAAAAAAATCTATTAAATCAGGAATTTTGTGTGGATCAGTAGGCCAGTATGTCGGCTTGCCTGTTGATATAACGTCACATTTGATTTCTCTGATTGCGTTTAACAATTCTTTTCCTTTTGTAGTGGTTAGTCTCGACCCCCAGTATGTGTTCTTAGCGTTAAAGTCCCCTCCAAGAATAAATCTATTTCCGAGTTGCTTTAGAAATTTTTTGTAGTATGTAGCTTTCAATGAGTACCTTGGCGGACTGTAAATTGAAGACAGCGTGACAGTATAACGATTGGTTTTAACACATATAGCGACAGCTTGTATTTCGACCTCTTCATGTTTAAATTTCTCGTAATGGCAGATGTTATCTTTTATTATAATTGCACTACCTCCCCTAGCTTTATTATGTGGGTGCAATGCATGGTAAATTGTATAACCTTTCATTTGGATGTAAGATTCGTTGGTAAAATGTGTTTCGGATATAAGGCACACATCTATGTTTTTTATATTTAGGACAGCTTGTAACTCACATTGATGTCGAAGAAGTCCATTAGCATTCCATGCCATAATTTGTAAAGAATTATTCATTGTGCTTTTTGGATATAGCTGTTTTATTGCTATTTTCTAATTTCCTTATACGTTCGTCAAATGATGTAATTATGCTTAATATTTTATTCAATTTTGCATCTACAGACGATGTTGTTTCCTCACCTGGTTGAGGTTTTGTTTGCGCTTGTGTACCTTTGGTTATTTGTGCGAAAGACTGGGTTTTAGTGACCATTTGATTGCCTATTGTTTTCTTTGCAGGGTTGCCCTTCAGTGTCTGGTTGGAAGAGGCTGATTGTACCTTTTTAGTAGCTTTATTTTTAATGTTTTGCAACTCTTTGGCTACCATACACCCTCGGTAGCTGGCAGGGTGCGGTTCTCCACAGTGAACACATTTAGGTTTAACGTCCGCAGGTTTTTTGCAGTCTTTACTTAAATGTTTACCTGTACATTTGACACAACGCGGCTCTTTGGCGCAATACTTTTGTGTGTGCCCATAAGCTTGACACCTTTTGCACTGCGGGATTAATCTAGAGGTTTTTAATGGTTCGATCTCTACTTTGCATCCAAGAATAGCCTTGATGCTGTAAATTTTATTGATATCTTCATTTTTGTCGAATGAAAGCATGAACATGTTCAGAGGTTCCTTGGTCCTCCAGTTCAGCTTGTTAACGGCGTCTTGGATGTTATAACCTTTAGACTTTAAATTTTCTACTATTCTATCAGAGGTGCATGAAGAATGCAGATTTTTAGCCATCACTCTGATTGGCCTTTCTTGCTTATTTTCATAAGAATGCCAAATACAGTTATTTTCTAGTAATATCTTAGAAATCTGCCTGTAGGACTCACCATTACTTGCATTTATTTTTACGCTATCTCCGGCCCTCATTTTAATTAAAAAGGACTCACCAGAAACATTTGCCAACAGAAAGTCGTAGAATTTTTGGTAGTTTTTTATGTTTTCCACGATTATAGGTGGTGGTTGAGGAGCCTTTTTAGTTTTCGGCGCCTTATCAATGTCATCATCGGAGCACTCTCCTTGTTGTTTGTGTGGGGTCAACGATCGATTCAGCTTCCTTTTCTTCCTATGCTGCTGACGAATCCACTGAGTCTCATTAGCGAGTTCTTCTTCATCAGTCTCATACTGGACTGGCTTAGCGAGAACCTGATTGTTGGACGTTGTAGCTGGAGTTACATTATGCTCCTGGACCTTATTCAGCTGTTGCTGAAGTTCTGCTATTTGACCTTTTAAGTCATTAACCAGGACTTCCAACTGTTTACGTTGAGCCTTTTCTTCCGTTAGGTGTTTGAATAACAAACGTTCCGTTTCGGTTTTGATAGATACCGAAGTCATGTTTAAAAGATAATTACACTTTATTATTTAATGTTTACACATAATTAGTCATAATAATTCACGTAATACTGCACAATATTAATAACTAGGTCATCGCGGCGGCCGACGAAGGTTACTCGCGACGGAGTTATTCGCTGCGCCAGCGCTTAGCTCGAGAAAAATAAGTGAAACGAACGCGGGTGTTTCCTGCGAGGGCTGAACTCTGACTGAACTGAACTGATAAAACTCTTGTGAGTATGATTTTATTATTGATGATTCTCGTCTTCCTCTTCTTTGCATCCTAAGCCAAAATATATTTTATAGGGTCTTATGTTATTTTACTTAAATTTTATGTAAATTACACCTTACAATAATACTCTCACCAAAGAGAATAAAAACTTTCCGTAGTATGTTTTTAAACTCTTTGATATAAACTCACCATAAATGATAGTGAAAACCAAAGAGAATATAAAACTGAGAACGCTTACGTACGTCACCATGGCAACGTGTCGTAAGTTCACGATGTTCACCATAGAGACTATCTCCTCCTTGATGTTCTCGTTTTTGTTAATCTGGGTTAATATCTCTATGGTGTGTGCTGTCTACTAAGTAGCGGCTGCTACAGGGCACCTTTTTACCAAACTTCATCAATATTCATCGAGTAGTCTTTGAGTAAAATGCCTGTAACATACGGACGGACAAATAGACAGACAGACGGACATGACGAACCTTATGGGTTCCGTTTATGCCACTTTGGCTACGGAACCCTAAAACAAGTATGCGATCTAATCCAAGTCCAATGTCTTCTTCTAGTTGTTTCCTCTAGCAAAAGTAACAAGTAATCGACCAGTTAAATAACAATTTTCGAACTGCTTTTTGACCCGGTTATATGTTTAACGTATAACCTTCCAATGTTCCTATGTCCCTTCATAGTCTCATAACGGCTCAACCGATTTTAATAAATGATACGTCATTAGATTCACCTCGATGACGCGAGTATCACTGGGTACATAAAATTCTTTAAAAAATGTTTGTCGCGTATTTTATGAGCTTTAATGTGCGGTCTGAGAAAAAATATATTTAGAAGACCCTAGAGTGGAGTATCATATTAAAGGCGAGTTCGAAAATATGATCCATAAGTTTGAAAAAAGTTTGGAGTGACAATTTATTGAAACAAAGTTGTAATGAAACAAATTTAATAAAACTTATTAAATAGCTCTTTAATTATCTTACAATGACTAAAAAGTACTAAATAAAAAAAAAATATACTAAAAAAAAGGCGTTGCACTCCGGGAGTGCCGTCAGAAGTAAAAACTTGAACATTAACGTTGTGCATTTTTGAATATTTTGGAATTTTTGGGAATGTTTTCATTATTTTGAAACCAAAAAGCCAAATATGAAATTTCACATGTCTAACTTTAAAACTGATGCAGTTTTATACAAACTTACAACCACCATTTTACCCCCTTATAGGATGAATTTCCAAAAAAACCCTTTTTATCGTATATCTACATTATAAAAGCTTCCACCTGCAGTTTCACCCGCGTAAAAATTTGGATTGCCATTTCACCCCTTTAAAGATTTGCTTGAGGCTCTGTAGTGGATGGTGTTGTATCCATGAACCACTTGAGAACAATTTAACAAAATTTGATAAAAATTGGTACCAGAGAAAACAGTGTTTGTATGTATGTAATGGGTAATACTTTTTTATTATTATTAACGTTAAAAGTATAACGTAGGCATATACCACGCGAAAGGAACGTGTGAAACAGGAATAATAAAAGAACGCTCGGTGGCTACGATACGATACTGTGGCTTAAAAATAAAACATAGGCATATAATAATATATGTAGGTATATTCAGACATATTCCTCCCCCGCCCTCCCCTCGGTGGTTAATGTGCTCGAGTTGAATCTAATGCCCCCCGCCCCCTCTAGTCATGCGAGCAACTCACACTTGGCCCGTTGAGTCAATAGTTGTCCCCCATGAATAAAGTTCTGGATCCGCGCCTGATTTTGTTGCGTAATATTTTAAAAGTATGATATCTCCTAAGATATTCATTGAAATTAAATGAAGTAAGAGCAATTTTGTTCAAAATTAAATATTTGTGATGAATAACGTATTTATTTGGATAAGGGTTAACACCATGTTTATTAGAATACTTTCGCTAATAAATGCATTATTTAGAACAGATTTGATTACCATAAAAAAGGTAATAGTGGGTTAACAACGACCAAAGATAGACATTTGCTGTCGCTGACTTTTTTTTAGATTTTTTTAAGAGGAACCATTCCGTCATACATTGTTGTTGTGTAACTTTGACCGTTTACGTCCTAATTGATCATAGTGTGATGTTATATAGCCTATAACCTTCCTCGATAAATGGGATATTCAACACAAAACATTTTCAATTCGAACCAGTAGTTCTTGAGATCACGTTAAAACAAAAAGACAAACAAACTCTTCAGCCTTATAATATAAGTATAGATACGTCTTCTAAATTTCACGTTTCAACTATCAGAGGTTTATGCTGTGCGTTGATCCATTAGTCAATCAGTCAGTCGGTCAGAACTTTGAATTTTTTAATAGACTATCATTCCATCTCTAACATTCACTTCTTTTCATTCAAAAATTTTTCCAACACTTTTAACGCCGCTTTCATAATCTCCATCCACTGAGCTTGCAGCTGCAATTCGGTATCCCGCTGACGAAGCTTAATATCTCTCTGCCGGATCCTCTCTCTTTCTAATTCCAGATACATTCTTTCTCTATCCCTTGCATCCTCTCTTGCATTCGTCTCACATTCAAGAAAATAATCGGAAATGTTCGCCTTGCGCTTTCTGTTTTCATTTTTTTTTGTGGTGGCAATGGTGGAGGTTGTGGAGATGGTAAAAATGTTTGAGATGGTAGGGATGGATGCGATAGTATGATTGATGGAGATGGCGGAGTTGCATGAATTGTGGGGAATATAAGTGAATCGGATCCCGAAGATGCGGTGGGTGCTGGTAATGGCACATGTCCTTCGTCCCTACTGTGGCTAGGCATATTCCAGCCTTCATCACCTGTAGGCATACGATAAAAAAGTCACGTTTACTCTTATTACAAGTAATACTATTTATTTTATTAAGTAGGTACAGACACAGACTACAAGTATACCTACACAATAATAATATATTAACTGCAAACTATGCGTTGTAGCAGTTAAATATTGTAATATTAAATTACTACAACGCATAAGTTTATTTTAAACTGCCTCTCTTTTATAACCATAGTTTGTAGCGAGTAATCTAGATAGTTACCTTTTGGGTTTATCGGCTTTGCTGGATTTTTGATTTCACTCTATAATATATTTTAAATCGAATTCTCTATAATATATTTTTAAGATGGTGGATGTCAATCCACAATCTTATTTCCAATTTTCGTAACATATTATTAGATACAATACATTAGGTAGATATAAGTTTACAAAACACGTCAACGCCAACTTCAGGTATGGCCATACCCACAGCTGCCTGGACCCCAGTAATCGCTAAAACGCGTTGTTCGAGGTCCGTCAGGTATATATTTTGGGCTGGTCCACCACCTGTACCCTGGACTCCTCGGTTGCTTTTAGCCCATTTTCTTTTTGAGTTTTTTTTAAAACCGCTCAAAACCTTAAGCAAATAAAATAAAATAATTACGTATACAACGCTTAAAAATGGTGAATAAAGAAGTATTAAAAGCTTATAAATTGTGTGCCAACTGAAACTTACTTTCCGCCACTTTTCTTCGGTGCGAGTCTCGCCTATCCCTTGGCTGTTTAACAACTCCGCGAGCTCTTGCCATTTTTTATTTGTCCACTGCCGTCCGTTGGGCATATATTGGGGTTTTGATAAATCTCCATGTCTTAAAATAATAATGATTATGTTTATAGGCTCGCCATTTAGTACCTATATAAAACGAAATAACGGAAACGAAAAATACTTACTTCTCCATAAACACTACCAAAATCGTAAATTGTGTGATAGTGGTTGGTGACATTTTTACTTTTATTTTATTAATTTGTAACGAATTATTGAATAATACTATGTATATTTAAAGCCTGCGCGTTAATTTGCACTGACATGGGTTGTCAAGGTCAAAGACAAAAACGACCACGTTTAGAAATTATAAACCTTGGTACATTTTTTCTGTTTACAATATATAATTACAAAATATCCATTTCAAGTTAATTATCAATGTACTTTACATATGATACGATTTGTTTAATGTATTTCTATTTTTCAAGACTTATAAGCAAGATAAATTACTAATTAAATAGAACGATAGCAATTTTTGAACGTGTCATTCATTTACATTCGTTCAATTCATATAATGTATACTGGGCTTTACTAACGTTATCGTATAGTCTCTACGAGAGTAACTTATAGCGTTCGTGCTGCCGACCAAAGTATAGTATCCGTATTCGTATAGTTAGCTCGATACGAATACGTGACGTAGGTATCGAATGTTCATGCTCGCAGTACAGATCCATAAAAACAAACAAAAAAATGTCGGTAACTTTGGTTCTTGTTACTTGACAATAAAATCAAAGTATTATGTAAAATATACGAACCTAAAGCAACATTTTAGAGTAATCTATACTAATATTATAAAGCTGAAGAGTTTGTTTTTTTTTTTTTTTGAACGCGGCAATCTCAGTAACTACGGGTCCGAATTGCCGCATTTTTTTTTCTGTCGGATAGCCCATTTAGGTATCGAGGAAGCCTATAGGCTATATAACATCACGCTATGATCAATAGGAGCGGAGCAGCAATAAAAATATGTTATTAAAACGGGGAAAATTGACGCATACGAAGTTGCGCGAGTCAGCTAGTGATATAATAATAATGTCTTAAGTCGACTTACACAACGTAAAATTAGTTATTACATTTTGATTTTTCGCTCGCGTCCGCAGCTCGGCTCGCATGTTGCCTGCGCTTTGTTATAGCGGACGAAGGCTGCTCTCCCTTCGCCAAGTGCGAGTCGGACTCACGCATAAAGGGTTTCGTACCATTATCTATACAACATTGGACACTATATTATAACATTGAGCAAAAACGGCAAAAAAATCACGTTCGTTGTATAGGAGCCCCCTTAAATATTAATTTATTATGTTTTTTAGTATTTGTTGTCATAGCGGCAGTAAAAATACATTATCTGTGAAAATTTTAACTGTCCGGCTATCACGGTTCATGAGATACAAGCCTTGATTATAATATTGAGCAAAAATGGCAAAAATATCACGTTTGTTGTATTGGAGCCCCCTTAAATATATATTTTGTTTTATTTTTTAGTATGTTTTGTTATAGCTGCCACAAAAATACATCATCTGTGAAAATTTTAACTGTCTAACTATCACAGTTCATGAGATACAGCCTGGTGGCAGACGAACAGACAGACAGACATCGGAGTCTTAGTTGTACCCTGTGGGTACGGAACCTTAAAAACACCCTCGGGCCGTAACAAGAATCACAAATAAGTACGACGTGAAGTCGGGATAGGCTAACTTAGTCTTGTCATAGTTTTGAACCTAATCCATATCTATACTAATATTATAAATGTGTAAGTAACTATGTCTGTCTGTCTGTCTGTTACGCTTTCACGCTCAAACTAACTGTTTGAGCGTAAAAGCGTAACAGACAGACAGACAGATGAAATTGAAATTTGTGAGCCGATTTAGATGAAATTTGGTATGGAGATAGTTCAGTCCCGGGGAAGAAGGCATATGATAGTTTTCATCGCCATAACCGACATCTACGCGGGCGGAGCCACGGGCGAAAGAATAGTTTACTATATCCCCACTACCTACACACCATCATCACTAATTTTAAAACTTTACCTAAGCCTATCCAGATATTATACATAATCACTAAATAATGTAATTAATTTAATCTATTTTGTATTATGCCTAGTGATTAAACATAATAACGAGATTAATTACTTTGACGGTAACATACACCTTAGAAGTTTAACTCATCTTTTTGTTAAACATTGTACACCATAGTCAGACGTACCTATTTTGTTTTTAACATCTGAGAAAAGGGTCAGGAGTGGTTATCTATGGGCTGATAGGCTGCTTAAATATTTCAACTACCCCAGCCAAGCTGCGCTCCCAGGCTGCCGAGTGCGCGGGTAGCCGTAAGCTATAATTCTCAAATTCATAAGAAACGCGAGGTCAAAATAATCCATCGTCGGATATGTTGCATAAAACAATGAAAAAAACATTTGCAATATTTTTATTTACTTTTATCTATTCCTCATTACAAATGCGCGAGGAAATACTGACAATATCCTACTAATCTCTTAAAGTATAACTATATGAACTCAATTTTACGTTACATGTGTTGGGCGAGCCAGAAGTTCACTATTGCTAAAGAAGTGTAAAATGTCAACGAGTTTTGCGACTTACACCCGTTGAATCATTGAAATTGTCTCGATCTCGATACTATATTGTGTCCATATGGTGATGCAATGGTAACTTGATATTCCAAGGTATACCAGAATCTCTAATTTTGATTTTATTTAGTTCAGGTACCTACATCAAACCATAAACGTCTAGGAGGTCATTTTTATGGTAAGATTAAAATATTTTTGTAATAAATAATAATGGGTAAACAATATAAAACTCGCATCAGGACACTTATGCAGGAGCATTGAAAAACTACTACAATATCATTATAATATGAAGCTAAATTTCGCAACCATCTACAATGTTATTATAGCTCAGTACATAATATCTCGATGTTTAGGTGGAAAATTGGACGGTCCAAAACCGGAGGAAAAAAAACAAAATCAAACTTCAAAACACGAACTGGGGTCGTGTTTTGAAGTTTGATTTTGGTTTTTTGATTTGTGATTTATTATTTCTTTTTTATTATTATTATGTCAGTAAGATCGAAAAATATTATTCAAATTTCATCAATATGTAATATAATGTTTTAACTTCTGCGGGCACTCCCGGAGTGCAACCAGTTGTTTTAAGTGGTAGAACACTTATAAAAATGTTAAATTCTTACCAATACTGACTCCTTGATAACTTTAGGTAATTATACATATTCAGACCACTGCGGTCGTTGTAGAATGGGGAAACTCTCATTTTAGTCGTAGCTGGCGTTAGTTAAATTGAACAAATCTACCAGTTCTGAAGTGGCATTTTTACCTAACTAAACATGTACATAGGTACCTACATTAATAAAATGTACCCAAATACTGTACGTAAGCACGAAAATTCAAAAAAAGTAATTAATTTCATATGCTTCGTTTATTAAAAATAAATAATATTTACATAAAGTAGTTCGTAGACTACTAAATTTGGACTAGAACTTAATGATGAGCGAGGAGGACGGGAGCATGGGGAGCGGCGTGCGCGTGAGCGGGAGCGGAGTTGGAGACCACCGCGTTGAAGCCGTTGTGGTCGTCAGCGGTGTACTGCACGTGACGTACGGAGCCGTCAGCTTCCAGCAGAGAGTACTCGCCGTGCACAGCGTCACCGTCGCGGGACTCGTGCTGGGACTTGTTGTCGCCGGAGTGGCCGTCAGCAACGGAGTACGAGAAGTCATATTTGGGGTGAGCCTGTTTACAAACAGTCAAATTAGTCTCAGGAACAAAGGTTGTAATAAGAAACAGTGAGCGATTTAGCCGTTTAGTATACTTACATATTCCTCAGCATGAGCGGAAACGAGGACCTTGGGGGCTGGGGCGATCACTTTGGCTACGGGGGCGGCGTAGTGGATGGGAGCGGCGGCGTAGTGAGCGGGAGCGGCGGCGTAGTGAGCGGGAGCGGCGGCGTAGTGAGCGGGAGCAGCGGCGTAGTGAGCGGGCGCAGCGGCGTAGTGAGCGGGTGCGGCGGCATATGCGACGGGAGCGGCGGCGAGGTGGTGGGCCTCGTCATGACGCACGATGCTCTGGGAGGAAACAGCGCCGGCCGAGGAGTAGTGCGCCGTCGGTAGCAGACCCGCTGCGGCCACAGCCAACACGGCGCTCACGGCTACGATCTATAACACACAAAAATCTTAATTCTTGACAATCACTGAATTAAATATACTATATATTTAATTATAACTTATTATTATCAACTCACTTTAGAGAACATGTTGTTATGATTATCTGAGGTACAACTGATGCACTGCATGTGTTAAACATCGGCTTATATATTGCGCGCTCGTGTTTTGGGCGGGACAAGGTCGACGGGTCACGGAGCAACTTCATAGATTACTGGGAAGCTTTCACAATAGTTATCTACTGTTTAGTATATGTTTATAATATTAGAAGAGATTAACCATAACCAATAGTTTGACAACCATTTATATCTGACGAGAAAAAATGCTTTTAGAATTGTTTGAATCTCCATAATCCTACCAACGATTTTTTGTTTAACTTTAACCGAACTTTTAGAATTGTTACAATTGTATCGCTCATGCATACAGTGAAAAGGGTTACTTATCATTATATCACAAGGAATACATACGCCTGTAGACACGGGCGTACGGGAGGGGGCGGATTGTACCCTCCCGAAATAGCAAAATGATAGGTCCACAGTACACATATGTCAGGTATTTAGACAATTATAACACCTAACCCTTCCTCCAAAATTACGAAATCTCTCCCCGAAAAATGATCCTAGTACGCCCATGCCTGAAGCTATAGGTCACTTTATAAGATCATCAAGTGGCTTTAACCGTCCGATGACGATATAAACACGCGGAGGCAGCGACGCGGTGGGCCGGTTTTTACGACATGCCAAAAATATAAAACATTCTTTTGTAGATTATTTAAAACCTACTCGTATTAAGACATGAACAGAAAGTATTGACTAAATTAGACTAAAAAACTTTATCCTTGAAGTAATGCCACTATTGAGACCATAGACCAAAAGTTTCCTATCATAGGTTTTGGACTGTCATAGGCCGTCTTGGTCGGTAGCTACCACAACATTGTCAATTATTGAAGACAAAACTGCCGGCTGTCGACTGCTAGTGTGTAGCCCCACAACCATTTTTCAACCATTGTAGTATGTGGATTATGCAGACCCAGGATGACAGGCGGTCCGATAAGGTGACAGACTGCAGGCGGACTGTAATGTGTGCGAGCCTTTAAAAAACCGGGCAAGATCATGTGTCTTAATACAAATTAATGCACTACGTATGATAATATCCGATTTGAATAATTACAACAGCGGAAGAGCGTAAGTTCACGGCACTTACGCTCTTTTGTTTAGAAACGCAATTTTTGGGCAATAAGTCAATGACGGTATATCCGATCATTTCGTAAATAATTTTAGTTAAAGTATTTATTAAGCGCTACCTTCGCGGTTTTTTTTCATACTTTTTGGTATCATGGCTCAAAAGATAAGGGGGTAGGGCACAATTTATGCAACTTTCGGAACCGAGAAAAGTATTCATACCAGAATAAAAATATATCCTTTTAGACATGATTAAAGCTTAAACTAATTCAGTGAAAGTATCCTCATCTTTTGGTAGGTTTTCGTTAAGTCGCGTCTTCGAATTTTAGGCTCAAGGACTTGCCGGTTTCCTCACGATATTATACTTTTCTGATTCTGGATGATGGCGAAAATATAAATCACAAAAAGTGTTCACTCGCTTAGATGTAGGACCTGCGCCCACGGCTTGTTAGAGGGGACTGTTGCGATTATGGCATTGCCACTATTACACAACAGAATCAATAAACAATCCTTGTCTAACATCAAGTACGCTTTGTTAAAGTTTCTCTTTATGGAGAATAACTATTGTTAAAAGTACAAACTAACGTGCGTGTAAATTGAATAATAATATTCTCATAGTTTCAATAAATTATAACCTTCAAGGGTGACCATAATCGTTAATAGCCTACTACGAGTAACATAAGATTCACGGTACTTCCTCAAAATAACAGCGTAGTAGGTATTTTATATCAATGTCAGGGTATATCACCGTGACCTTAACATGCGATCTTCGAACGAAACATTACGTAATGAAGATGATTCAGTCATTCATAATATTATACGTATAAAGATGTTCTCGTAACACAGACAAGCTGTCTGGTTTAAAGTCGTTGCGTGACTTATGAGACCAATGACCTCTCACGAAGATGCGCTGCTTGTACTTAACATAATAAAACTGTAGTAATATTAATTAATCCTCTATCATGACACAGTTACTATGAGGTACTTACAGTCTGCGTAAAATTATTATTTTTTAATAATGGCACTTAGGACACATCAGTTCTTTACTGTTCTTAGAGGTTACCTACATTACACACATTTTAGGATCGAAAAAAAGGCTTCCGTATAAATCAGTCATTTTGTCACTTAAAAAATATTAACACAGTCTATCCGTGACCACGGCCTTTGCAATACGGTCGAAACGTCGGGCAATAAACCAGGTATTTTACCTTAAATTATTCACGCGATTGAGACCCGTAATATATATATTTTCATAATGTGTACAAATCGCGAAAGTTCGTGTTTTGTCTTTTCTCAACGTGATTTCAACAAATATAACTTTACATGTTCGTAAACTTTCGCGATTTGTACACATTATAGAATTTTATAAGCTACGGGTCTTAATCGCGGGAATCTTTTATTATAAGACTAAATTCAATACGGTCGAAACGTTAGGCAATAAACAAAGGTATTTAGCCTTAAAATAAAATATTTACGTGATTAAGACCCGTAGCTTATAAAATTCTATAAATATAATTTTATTTAAATTGTCTTTTTTTCGGTCTTCTGTTATAAACAGAATTCATTTTAGAGGAATAAAAAGTTTACGATTCAAGTAAGTACTATGTATATTAAACAGCCTGTTCAGATGAGGCGCTTTACGCGATAGTGATACGTGCAAGACAAATTTGTTATTGCGTTTACCAATATGACCACATGATGCGAAACACGCGCATAACATATTTCTGACATTAAACTAGCAAAGTCTTTGGTCAGAATTAATAATAAAGTAGGGACAATATAACATTGACGTATAGACCTGGACCGTGCCATCCCTTTTAATTAAGAAAGTAAATATTGACTGCAAAGCGTGAAAAAGAGAATCAATTCGTGCGGCCTTTGACAGGTATTGTCCACAAAGTAGCGTTGTCGCATTCTAGAGAGTGGTCCATTTTGTGAGGTTATGGCGCAGTCCTGGTCTCTACATCAAAGCAATATAATAGATCACATTTGACAGTTCATTAAAAGTTTACAACGTAAGTATGTAACGGCGGTAACACGATAAAACTTAACAATTCCTGTTATTTGAATTAAAATGTAAACAACATCATGTGGCAACTTCGTTTCAAAATGGTGTCCATAAGACACCTCTCTCTTTTTAGGATACTTACCGTAGTAAAGAAGGAACCCTTATACACAGTTTCAATATGTCCGTCCGTATATCTGGCCTCAGATTAGCTTAGAGACCCTTAGTACTAGAAAGCTGTAATTTGGCATTAATATACATATTAGTTACACCGACCAAGTGGTGAAAGACTGCCTCTGTGGCGCGGTGGTAGTGTATCCGACTGCTACGCAAGCGCGACCGCTTGCGTAGCAGTCGATGTCGGTGTCGAGTCGAGGGTTCGATTCCCACACGGGACACCAATTTGTGTGATCCACAAATTGTTGTTCCTTGTCTGGGTGTATTTTGTGTCCGTAACTTGTATGTTTCTTACGTCCCCCACGGCATAGGGTTTGTAACCTACTGCGAGATAATTAAAAAAAAAAAAAACGTAAAAAAATTTTTTTTTCGAGTTGGTACCACCCGGTACTTGATTATGTGATTTTTTTTTTTCATTTTATTTTATCGATGATTATTTATAGAGTGGGGTGTCGGATAGGTCGTGTATCGGTCTTTTTAAAAATATTTAGTGGTTGCCAATATCACTTTTGAGTTAATATTATATTATTGAGTCCGTCCACTCATGCTAGCTTCGCGCGTATTTTGAAGACAACGGCTCGCGCGTACTGCACGCGAATAGCGGGTGAGTCGAGACGCTTTATGTTACGCGCCAATAAAATCCTCTCGCGCGAATTATGTGAACGCAATGTTGTATGCCGTGTACCAACGAACACGCGCGTATGCTCTCGCGAGTAATACGCCTCATCTGAACAGGGTCTAAAGTCTGGGCAAGCGTTGCAACTACAATGTCCCAGCACCTCTTTCCACGTACATCGTGCCCCAACCTGTATGCAGGATGTCACCGAAAACATCAGTTAAATTTAGCTGCCCAGAAAGGGGTGTATAGGTCTTTCTCGATAGCGAAAACTTAACATAGTTTTTGCCGTCGAAGCGCTAAGATGAAGTAGTTAAGAATCAAAAAGAAAGTCAATTAAAATAAAAATGTTACATAAATTAACATACAATCTGCAAACAACACACGAGCTGCAAACTAAGCAGTTTTAACTAAGGTATCAATGTTATCCTCCTACTAATGTTATACTGATAATAATATCAATGTAATAGCTTCATAATATCAATGTTATACAATAATAATTAAAATTTTATTTAACTTTTATTAGCTGTTAGTACTAGAAAAAAAAAGCACTGACTTTCAAAATCTTTTTCAGTTCTTGCCCTTGAGGTAAAAAGGAAAAATGGCAATTTTCCTTTACCTACACAAAAAAATCGAACCTACCAACTGAGTTAAAAAATAATGCTTTTTTAATTATACATATAAGTGCTGCTGTATAAGGAGGAATTGAAAAGATATATATTTTTTAAAGATATTTATTACCATTAAATAAATATAGACTAAACGAGTCGTGTTTTGAACAAACTCGAGTTCATTCTGATATGACTAGGACTTAATGATGAGCGAGAAGGACGGGAGCATGGGGAGCGGCGTGTGCGTGAGCGGGAGCGGAGTTGGAGACCACCGCGTTGAAGCCGTTGTGGTCGTCAGCGGTGTACTGCACGTGACGTACGGAACCGTCAGCCTCCAGCAGAGAGTACTCGCCGTGCACTGCGTCACCGTCGCGGGACTCGTGCTGGGACTTGTTGTCGCCGGAGTGGCCGTCAGCAACAGAGTACGAGAAGTCGTATTTGGGGTGGGCCTGTTAACAAACAGTCAAATTAGTCTCAGGATAAAGGTTGTAAAATGAAACAGTGTGCGATTCAGCCGTTTAGTATACTTACGTATTCCTCAGCATGAGCGGAAACGAGGACCTTGGGGGCTGGGGCGATCACTTTGGCTACAGGGGCGGCGTAGTGGACGGGAGCGGCGGCATAGTGGGCAGGAGCGGCGGCGTAGTGAGCGGGAGCGGCGGCGTAGTGAGCGGGAGCAGCGGCGTAGTGAGCGGGCGCAGCGGCGTAGTGAGCGGGTGCGGCGGCATATGCGACGGGAGCGGCGGCGAGGTGGTGGGCCTCGTCATGACGCACGATGCTCTGGGAGGAAACAGCGCCAGCCGAGGAGTAGTGCGCCGTCGGGAGCAGACCCGCTGCGGCCACAGCCAACACCGCGCTCACGGCTACGATCTACAACACACAACATTATTAGTTCTTGAATACCACTGAACATAAGATAGGATTATAACTTAATATTTCTCAACTCACTTTAGAGAACATGTTGTTATGATTATCTGAAGTACAACTGATGTACTGCATGTGTTAGGCTTCGGCTTATATATTGCGCGCTTGTGTTTTGGGCGGGACAAGGTCGACGGGTCACGGAGCAACTTCATAGATTATTTTAATGCTTTCTCTATACCTAACATATTTTTATATCAGAAGCATACATAGTAAGTATGTAATCTTTTCTAATAGTAAAATATTATACCTGGGCAACAAGTATGCAAGTTTCGTTACACAATGATTGTTCTACATTTAGTATTTTGAGCTATCTATATCTGACAATCATTGACATACTTAAATCATTTCGTTGTACCAGATAGACAAGATCTAGTTGAAGTACAGTTAGTCTAGAAGGATTTATATTAGCAACTATATTTATGACATACATATGAACAACCTCTATATCCCATAATACCTTTAGGTACATCTTTTTATCGTAAGTCATTATAAATACTCAAATAATGTCTTCTTTGCCCTTGCCTATTACATTATCCGTTACACAGGGTCGGCTTTCTTTGCCATGGTGCGCCATATATTTCGTTGAAAATTATACTTTAGGTATATCTTTTTATCGTAAGTCATTATAAATACTCAAATAATGTCTTCTTTGCCCTTGCCTATTACATTATCCGTTACACAGGGTCGGCTTTTTTTGCCATGGTGCGCCATATATTTCATTGAAAATTATAAACAAAAGTGCAGTCGGAGGTACTTTACTAAGTTTATTAATGGCGCCGGCTTCATGGTATTGTATACGTAGGGGAAAGATTTTTCTAATTTATATTTATTATGCAATCCTTTTTAGTGGTTTGCATCTGTTTTTCGCATGCAGTTTTTTATTTTATAAAGTTATTATTTTATTTAATACTTTTTAGTGGGTAATTTTTATCACAGCTATTGCCAAGTATTGAAAATTGAAAAAAGACTGGTTGCTAAATGACTTTTTTAGTATTACAGTTTTTGAAATGCTTACGATGAGCCTTTTAATTTGATACCCATATTATGGTATTCGATAAAACTTTTTTTTTCACACCTCTTGTTTTTGATCTCACAGCCACCATGTTCGTCTTTTTCAAACGTCACTTATCTAATAATATTTGGGCGGTCAAGACATATCTAACGACGTCTTAATTGTTAAATAAATCCGTTAAATAAAGAATATAACATACCTACATACCTACATCATACAAACAAACAAACATAACCCGTAATTGCGGTCGGTTCAATACCTGAATACTCAAATTACGAACACAACAAAAACTCTTAACCCGAAACTTCAAATGATTTTTACCTACTTTGAAATCGAACATTTGTTACATATCAGTGCACTTGAGAATTACTGAGACTGAGAAGAAACGTGAGCTTCCGTATAATATTTCATTCATAGTCGATCTTGACCTCTAAAAACATTTTGCAATAAAGTTGATTCATTCGCAAACTGAAGATGTTCTTGTAATAACGTCGACACGCTGTCTGTAGCTACATACTCGTCATTTCCATTTAAACATCGCGACAGAACTCGCGATGTTTAAATGGAAATGACGAGTTTTTTGTTGGAATTCAGAATATGTTCCTAATATTCCGAAACATTTTAAGGCCATATCTTTCATGTTATATTACAGTTTTGTAATTTATCAAATGCATATAAATAGGTAGTAGGTATTTTGAAAGCATATATGATACTAATAACATATATAACTAGCTGACCCACGCAACTTCATTTGCGTAAATTTTCCCCGTTTTTGCAACATTTTTCATTGCTACTCTGCTCCTATTGATCGTAGCGTGAAGTTATATATGATACTCGATAAATAGGCTATCTAAGAGTAAAATTTTGATTCGGACCAGAGTTCCTGAGTTCAAATCGCGTTCAAACAAACAAACAAACTCTTCAGCTTTATAATATTAGTATAGATTTACGAAATCGATGGACAAAAAGAACTATTGTAGTTGATCTTCATAGATCTCTGGTGGCATATACTTATGGAATTTAATGCCCACAAAATCTGTGTCAAACCACCACTCGACGATTGTCTTACTACATTTACCATATTTCCAAGAGAGAGAGAGATAAGAGGAGAGCTTTTTAAGATCCTTGTTTGGAATCCAGGTTTTAGTTTCACTTATAACTTTTAAACTAAAACTTCGTTTACTATTTCAAGTACACGACAAACAGTGAACATATGATATCTGCCTTTAAATATTTACAAAATGGCATTGCTCAACTTTATGACATTGTGACGTGGGAATATTTCATGTACCTGTGTATAATAAAGCTTCATAATATAGTAAATTATTATCAACAGTAGAAATGCTAAAGTATAAGTTGACAACATAAAATTATTACATTGTTTAGTAATTTCGTAAATTTTCAACCAATCTACTAATGTATAAAATTCAGGCATTAAAAATTCAAATGACTTGTTGTCCCTGATAGTTATATGGTGTGTAATTTGAAAGAGAACTCTCTTTCAAATTACGCCACATAACTTACATACCTACATACATTTCAGCCCATATGATATCCCACTGCTTGACACGGGTCTCCCCTGTAGAACCTACTTCTTATAGATCCTGGGGTAATTACCATAATCGCCATGCTCATAACTTCACTTAACACATTTATAATTTTACAATTTATATTTAATAATAATGGAAACAAAATATTCTTTCAACTTAAATTTCATAAGTACACATCCAAATTGTAGTTCGATACGATAATTTTCGAATTTCATATCTGTATAAAACGATATAAAATTTTCAAAAATGTTTAAAAGGATTGCTAATAAAAGTAACGGCTTATCAGTGTACTTTAAGAAGTAAAGCCAAAGATTCAAAATTTATACGCCACTTATAAGGTCAGGGTCAACATGCTGCATAATTGAGTGACTCACGTCACAGAGTAGATTACTGTACTCATTTTTACACGTTGCATTGTATCAAATGGTGGTTTAGATATAACTTAAGTTATAAATGTTAGCGGTTTAAGAATTGATTGAACATTTCATTTTGCTCTTATGTCAAGAGGCTATGTTCTTTTATTTTATTTAAAAAAAGAAAAGTAACTAGCGATGTGGGCTTTTGGTCCCACATTACTAGCAATCCTGTTAACCCCTCCAGCTAAGCTCAATGGCTTGTGTTGGGAGTGGGTTCACGTCAGTAGTGTAGGTTATGGGTAGGATTCGAACCGGCGACCTAACGATTGCGAGTCCAACCTTATGACGGTGCGAGAAGTGTTCTTAAGTGAGGCTAACGCCTGCTATGTTCTCATGCCTTGTATACCACCTATTGCCTTGAGCAATCGACCCACACTACTGTCATGTCAACAACTTATCTTCTAATATATGGTAACGAGATAATAACCAAAATTTACTTACGCAACCACGAAATTCGATCGGCAAAAATGAGTTTACCTTTATATACCTTTACCCTATATGCTTTGTAAATTTTGAAATCATCGTAATTTATATAACTGCAGTATTTTAAAAACTTGTGGAACAAATATATATCACTGCTTTAACTTGATAACGACAGATCTCAAAAATGTACTTTTTTCAGGAGAGAAGTTTAAATAAAACAAGAAACTAAATTGATTAAATCTTTTAGGTTTTGGCTTAATTTGACAACATCCTTGCGTGAACAATGACATTATTCCGAATACAACAAATATTTCAGCTTAACAATTTTTATACATCGACTTATTTATTTTTGATGAACTTTATCAAAATAATATCTCATTTACATTCTAAGAAAAGTGAAATACAAATGATTTGTATTATTATTATAATAATGACATTTATTGTTTTGTGTGCTTAACATCTATCAGTCCTCAACGATAAAGAGATCATAAATAATACATAATAGTAAAACTTTCTTTCACAGAACACACTACTCTCAAAATTGCAAATATAGCTAGTGTTCTTACAAAGAATGTATTTATCAGAAACAGTGAAATAATAAATATTTGTTAATGATGAGAATTTTGTAGTCTCTAAGTGCCACTAGCCCATTTCAACAAAAAAACCAATATTTTTTCTAAAAACAATATTTATCTTCTATTAAACCACCAAAATCAATTAACACAACAAAAACTTACAAAAACAAGTTGAAACGTAAAAAAGTCTTACAAAGTTTTTCAAATGGCAAAAAATTGTATACTGTACCATATAGTACATTATTACGAAAGAATACCTTTACATACATACATATAAACCCATATGATGGCCCACTGCTGGGCACGGGTCTCCCCAGTAGAACCTACTAGTATGTAGATCCTGGGGGTAATTGCCATAATCGCCACGCTTGGCGAGCGGGTTGGCGATCGCAGTAAGGCTGTAAGTACGCAAAGGACGCTGCTGCCCGTCCCCCGGTGGGAAATCCCTTAGTCGCCTTGACGACACCCACGGGAAGAGATGGGGTGGTACTATTCTTCCGATACCACACGGCACTGTGGTATCGGAATACCTTTACAGATTATCAAAAAATGGGGCGTAAAATGATGGAATCAGTTTATTTAGCAAAGTAAGTAGACTTTTTATCTTTTTTTTATCTATTGTATTTTTAAAAATAAACAAAATACTACACTTGTTAAAAGTCATGATTCTACATGCTGTACCTACATGTATCTAATGCTTGTTCGCAAGCAATAGGTAAGCCAATGAAATAAGGGCAATAAAAACACGGCCACTTTATTAAATTGCCAATGTTTACAACTTTGTCTGTTTATAAACTGTATATTTAAAAAAGGTGCTGCCACCATTATTATGATATCGCGTATTAGAGGACTTATGCAAAGGTAAAAGAATAAATAAAAAAAAAATCATGAGATTAAATATTAACCTCATTGAGTCCAACACTGTAGGAGTATCCACTTTTTAAATATATCCATACTGTAAAAACTATATTTGGCTTAGATATTGGCCAAAGTGCTGGTAACGAATAATAATATCAAAAGAAAGAAAAAATACGTACCTACCTAATGCTGCATTTACGTAAATCTTAAACAAACAAACTCTGCTATTGTACTTTATTAATGTTTACTTAGAATATACCTCTCGCTATCAAAGACAATAGATAGAAATAATCATTCAATTACTGACATCACCGATTGCGAATAAAAATAAAAAAAGATTTCCTTTTGATATTGCACATGAACTATAACAGTCGGTGTCGTACATTCCATATGTGCCCGTGTCATAAAAGTGCATTAATAAATTATTCAGAAAATCGGTGAATCGCTACAATTTCTGTTTTAATCCCCTGTGTGTGTACCTTAGTAATTCTGTATTTATTAAATTATAGCAATTAATTATTTAATAGAAACGACGAAGAGTACCACTTTAAAATTACATAAAAGCGACTAATATGTGGTATCTGGTAAGAATAAACTGAATGAAAACAGTATTAATAAATAGTGTCATAAATTAAATAAAAATATTTTTACAATATCGTATATTTCAGGCTATAATAATAGCACAATGCTTAACACAATCAACGAACTACGCATCACCATATAAGTTGAGGCCAGAATTTGCTGTAATACCAACTGTAGACATAGGTTCTATAGAACCATTTTTTTCATATGTTGCACCGCCCTTGCAACATTCAAGTGAGTTAAAAATAGGGCAGTATGCTCCTTTACACAGTACGCAACATCAACATGACTATACGACAAAAAAGGAAGTGAAAAAAAATAGTGAAAATTTAGAAAAAAATGAACAGGAAAAACTGGAACCACGAACAGATAAACACAAGTGTTACAATAATAATTATTATCAAAATGAAAACCACAATACTGAGCATTTTGAGACTGTAAGTCGTAGTCCAGGATATAATGCTGTTTACAGACTCGTTCCGTTTCCCAGGAGTGTATTTGACAATGTAAGTATTCTGTATAATTAAATTGTTTTTATTTTAATTATATTGAGATATTTTCTTCAATACCATTGTTGCAATATTTATCGCAGTCTACTGTAGAGTATCAAAAACCTTTTTCCACAACTTGGATCTTATTAAATGTTCAATATGACTTCCTTTATTACATTTTGATCATCACAGGTCTAAACTATTAGTATCTTTAGCCTTCAACGTAACGTCTATTAATTAGTAAAAATACTTTGGATTTTTTGACATAGGTAGCCTTTCATAGCTAATATACCTACTTTAAACTACTTGTGTAAACTTTTAATGCGTGCTGATTTAAGAATTAATTATCTAAAATACATTATTTATTTATTTGACTTAAATCTTTTCAGAGCTGGCCTGCCCAGGATTTATCGAATGAAGTCATCCGTCCAACCGAAAAACCTATTGAAGAGAAGAATTTTTTTGAAAAATTTAAGCTACAAGTTAATTTTATTTCTTTTATTTTATAACGAATTAAGGGTAGACAGGGCGTAGACAGTTTCGGAGTGCATTGCCAAGTACTTAGTCAAAAATTTACCTTTCCATCGTCATAAATTAATCTTCTCAGATGAATCCAGCTGCTAGCTGGCCTGTTGGACTAGTGGTTAGTGACCCTAAATGCTAAACCGGAGATCGTGGGTTCGATTCCCACCTAGGATAAAACTTTGTGTGATGAGCACGATGGTTTATTCTGCGTCTAGGTGTAGTTTATCTATAATATGTATGTGTTTAGAAATACATAAGTATGTTTATCAGTTGTCTGGTTGTCATAGCACAAACTGCGCTTAGATGACGTTGTGTGAGGTTTCCTAAGATATTTTATTTAATTGTGATTATATTATTAGAAAACTTATCTTTACTAACGAATAAGCCCTTGATAGTTTGCGGTGATTTTTAATTCCTAAATTTTCAGGTAAAATATCCAAAATCACCTCCTTCAAATAACACAAGCACTGAGAAGAAAGAAAAGAAATTGCAATACGTACCGATCTCATCGATTATCCGCCCCTATATACTTAACGTCGATGTGTAAGTAACTATTCACTATCATACTTTAATACAATTTATTCAAATCGGAAGACGAATAAATTGTAGTATGAAAGTATTTTTGGGTTGCCACTGTTGAAGATTCAACAGATTTGCCGACAGGACATTTACATTAGTCGGTGTAATTTCACTCACATGAAACGATTTCACCTAAGTATTCGATTCAAAGGTATAGAAAGTGCATGAAACTGTTCATGCACTTTCTTTATAATATATTTATCGAAAGAGTAAAAATCCACATAATATTCTAAGGAGTGATACAGACGAGTCATACTGTCAAACTCATATGTGTATGTCTTTTTACTTTAGATGTAATCTCTGGCACTCCAAGTTACTGGTTAATTACAGTAGGATCGACGTAATTTGACCGGATTGAATTGGCGAAAAGTGGTTGCGCAGATGCATTTTTAGTAGTAAATGGTGACAGGAAGCACGGGGCGGGATCGGTAACTAAACCAAGAGAATTGCAGATGCGATTATGCAATACATCATAGTCAGTCATAATTAGTATTACTAACTCATGTTTTTTGTGATTTTTTTCGTTAAGAAATTGTTTTTCAAACTTTCTTTAGTATTTACGGTAACTGATCTAAATTTAAACTTTTATGAACTCATACATATATACCTATAGTATTTTTATATTGTTTATTTAAAATTGTGTTAGAATTTTTAATCGATTGAACATAATTAATCGTTTTCGTACGTAACGTAACTTCAATCCGATCAAGTTACGTTGATCCAACTGTACAGTGAGTTTTTTTTTTATGAATATCATATGCTATTACGAAATGCCAGTCTCGTACATTACGTACCCTCGTGATATTTATACTAAAACTTATATCTCTTTTTCCAGCCAACCGAAAAACCGCAGTGTACCTTTACTAGTGCGTCATCAGTGGGGTTCCAACAATAAGCATAAAGTACATCTGAATTTAGCTAGGGCTTATATTCCCAACAGAGTATATACAAACACACAAAGATATACAGGTGTATATTCTTTTGATTTCGATGAGAGCATATAGGGAGTCATATAGCTGACTGCTTTTGGTGTTTAAATTGTCGAACCAAGAACCGAGCTACCCTGGTCACTATTCAGTTAAAGATTACACTTTTTATGGGTTTTTAATCGACTTTTTCCTCTTCCTAGCATGTTGAGAACAATCATTGTAGGAATTAAATTAACATATGCATCTACTTAATTGCGCATGAGACCGATCCTGTGGGATCAGTTGAATAATATCAATGTTCTGTGGAATAAACATTTTTTTTATCAATTAATACCGCTAAAATAATATCTTGAATTTTTGGATTTATGCACTAAATTTTGAAAGAGTGCCAAAAAAAATCCCAAGCATAACTAATAAGCAGGTATGGAACAATAATATGACGCTATAATATTTGCCACGCATTGTCACTATGGTACTCATCCGGGAAGATCAATTTGCGGCGGTATGCCTAATGGCATCGGTCTCGCAATCGTGAGGTCGCGGGTTCGAATCCTGGCCATTATACTACCGACGTGAACCCACTCCTAACACCAGCCATAGAGCTTAGCTGGAGGGATTAACAGGATTGCTAGTAATGTAGAACCACATTGCTAGTTATCTTTTATAAAAAAAATATATATATATACCTACCAATTTCAGCAATAGCATGGCCTGGGTTTAAAAGTCACGTTTGAGGACATTGATCGATTGCCGCTTATTGACATAAAATATGATAATCTTCAATTTAATGTTACAATATAATACAATTTGAAAAATTTAACCGACTTCATAAATTAACTGAAAATAATAACAATTATTCTTTCTTATCTTAGGTGTTCAAATTACACAACCCTGTTAGAACGATCAGTTCAAAACACACAATATTTCAACTATTATTATGTTAAATAGTGTGAGATTCGGTCGAGCGTTAGTTGATTAAAGACCCTTTTTCCATGGGATATTTTGGTACTTATCGAACTCATTATAAATATTATAGTGAGCCACGAGAAACGAGGGTAGGAAAATCAGTAGTTGTCGTAAGCTCATTTAAGATTTTAATATTATTATGTAAAAATATTCTGTTGTTAAAATTTGACACAAAATGGTTTACTAATTCTGTTTTTTATTTCTCATGGCATACAACCACTTATTGTTAAGACCATACCAACACACAATGCAGTTTGACAGAAGCTGTATAATCAAAATTATTATTGTACTACGGATTTTATCAAATTGCCTTGTACGGTGTTAAGGTATACCATAAATTAGAACCGAGATCACAAAGAAGACATGACTCCAGTTACCCTTAGCGGGCAATTTGGGCAACAGGTAAAAAACAATTGCAAATGGACTGAACTAATCTTTTATTATTTACTTAAATTAAATACATCACATCATTCATTTTGGCAAACATACTTAGACAATTATGACAGTGAGGGTAAGTTAATGGTGGTAGTAGTGAGCAGGCGCAGCGACGTAAGCGGGTGCGGCGGTGGGTGCGCTGTTGTGTACAACCGCGTTGAAGCCGCTGTGGTCGTCGGCGGAGTACTCCACGGTCCTTACGGAACCGTCAGCCTCATGGAAGGAGTAAGAGCCCTTCACAACATCACCGTCGCGGCTCTCCTGCTGGGACTTGTTGTCACCGGTGTGACCGTCAGCTACAGAGTAGTTGTACTCGTATTTGGGGTGGGTGTCGAAGGGTTCAGCGTGAGCGACGGCAGGAGCGGCATGATAGGCCACGGCAGGAGCGGCGTGATAGGCGACGGCGGCGGCAGGGGCGGCGTGGTACGCTACTGCAGCAGGGGCAGCGCGGTAGGCAACTGATGCTGCGGGGTAGGCGGGCTGGTCATGACGCACGATGTTCTGAGAGGACACGGCTGCAGCGGAGGAGTAGTGCACGGGCGCGGTCAATAGACCAGCCTGGCAGGCTGCCACCAAACCGCACAGAGCTACGATCTGGAATAAACAATTGTATACATTTTTAATACCTTCATATTATCAGCTCCATCCGTCTATCAAAGCAATTTCACTACTTTCTTGTAATCCGAATAACTTTATTTATTAAAGATGCCATAATTATTGGTCGTTTTTCCCAAATTCATTTAACTAACACAAAAGTCTAAAAATTTTGTAAATTATTAAACTCTACAAAAATATTGTAAGTATACTTAACATTTGATTACTCACTTTAGAGAACATTGTAATTGATTGTTTAGTTCAAGTGATCAGACACTGAATGATAAACATGTACTTAGAGATTTAGTTTTTATACTATCTGAATCAAGTTTAGAGTGTAGGCTGCGGAGGTTGTTAGACGGGGTTATTGCAACCTTACACAGTGACATATGTAGTTACGCGAGCAAAAACGTTCACTTGAAGCTTTCACAAACTTATACTTTTGTAAAGACATTTTAGAGTGTGTTTTAAATGGAGTGACATTAAATTTTCAGTAAATAGTATTAACTAGCTGACCCGATAAACTTTGCACCATCTAATCTGATGTGTATAATCTCATTTAATATTTTCAATTTTTCTACTTGAAATAACCTAAAGGGTACCCTTCATCGCATACACCATACGAGTCTAAATAGTATTTTGATAAAGCTTATTATAGCAAAAGTTGGAAAAGTCAAGCTAACGTTACAATGCTTTAATTCAGCTTGGCAATCAATTAACTACAATAATATTCAATGTAGTTATAACACTGGTTGTTAACAGTAGTAAACCAATGTCAGCTCAAGGCACCTTATCATATTAAGTACCTTAACCTTACCCATGAACTTTAACGAAACAAATTAATGAGAATTAAGTATATATTATATATCATTTACTTCATTGTAAAGATAAATCAGTGATGTTTAGGGATTCATAAATGGTAAAGGTGTAAAGGCGTTTTACAATTTTTTAACATCTGAAATGAGATGAGTAAATGTCAGGTGCACTCTATGAAAAAAGCTAATCTTTTTCCTTAATTTAACGGTTCTACTTAAGTGCATTAGACTAGGTTTGGAGAACATTCGTAGACTGTCTTCTTCTATTTAAGTATAATGAAGATGTCGCTGTCCCAGTAAACTAGTGAACACGTCCGGTGCAACCCGGTTGAAATGTCAAGTAATGTACCTAGATAAATAATTACCTATCACAATCACTTTTATTCCGGTATCAAATTGTTAATGATAAGCAACACAGATGTAGCTGTAGTTAGTTAGTTTAAATATAGTTATGCCACATGTAGGGCAAAACATCTTTTTATCTATATTATATATTAATATTAAGAGGAAAGATTTGTATTTTTGTATGTAACGAATAAACTTAAAAACTACATCACCGATTTCAAAAAAATTCACCGTTGGGAAGCTACCTATCCCCGGGTGACATAGGTTACTTTTATCCTTGTATTCCCACGGGAACGGGAACTACGTGAGTGAAACCGTTAAGGCATCCGCTAGTAACCTATGTCAATGTTACTAATGTTCATAATTTGTAATAAGCCGATCACACATCCAAAAAAAATCTAATTAAGTCGGTACAGAGATCTTTTAAAATAAAAAGTGTTGGAACCCACATTGCGTGATGTATTTACTCCTTTTCGAATAGCAGGTATACTGGACTCATTACTGCCACTATAAATTGACGCAACGATCTTGGCAGGATGAATCGCTATCTAATATATTCCAAATCAAAATGGTGTCAATATCAAAAGATGATTTGCATTTCCAGCACTTACTCATCTGCAAAAGTTCTCATCATATTACATGTACTAATCGACACCTACTGACAGAGCAAACAATAAGTAAACAATAATTCGAATCAATGCCAGTTGTAGAGAGCTATCAGCATGTTTTCGAAGAATATGTAGGCTTTATGCGTGCCTTATTAATATTTATGAAAATTTAATAAGTCATGTCCATCAATTTGAGCTACATAGGTACACATACTTAATAAAAATCATCTGGATCCTTATTCACGTTCTTTGTTTCCGCTTTTGCGGCAAGACCGTGTGAACTGGCGCATGTGCGGTGCGCTCAAAAATGTACGCCGCGCATGCGCGTTGATGCATTTCTATGCGCAGCTCTCTATTTACCATTATGACAAGATTTTGACGGTTCGCATGGGCTTGCCGCCATTGACATATAGACCTAGACCGTCCTATTCCTTTCAATTAAAAGTAAATATTGACTGCAAATCGTGAAAGAAAAACAAACTCCTGTGACCTTTGACAGGTATTGTCCCCAAAGTAGCGTCGTCTCTTTCTAGAGAATAGTCAACTCTCTAGAAAGAGACAACACCTATACGTCAATGCTTGCCGCGGAAATGAAAAAGAAAACGTGAATAAGGACCCTAAGTAAAAGCTTGACAATACTGTTCGACATAATGCCATGAAATGAAATAAAAATATCCTTAATGCGGGTGGAACCACTTTCGTGGAACTTTTATCTGTAGTTTGCCAATCAGTGACAGGCCAAAATAGTAAAATCGCGAATCAATTTGAGGTCACTGTTAGCTTGTTAAGCAACTTCTGGTGGGTAGGTACAAGCGCACAGATTTACTGATTACTATTTAAACATAATACAATAAGTCAAAAGTATCATTCGTTGTTTGATAACATAACAGTGAAACAATCAAAATATGTTTCCTAAAGTAAGACAATCAATTAAGTAAAATTAATATATTATTACTATAATTTTCACATGGAATATATGTTAATGGTTGTTGTTTTACTCTTTCAGGTAGTAGCTTTGTTCGGTTTGGTGGCGGCGTGCCAGGCTGGTCTTCTGACCGCGCCCGTGCACTATTCCTCTGCTGCAGCTGTATCTTCTCAGAACATCGTGCGTCATGACCAGCCCGCCTACCCCACAGCATCAGTCGGCTACCGTGCCGCCCCTGCTGCAGTAGCATACCACGCCGCCCCTGCCGCAGTCACCTATCACGCCGCTCCCGCCGTCGCCTATCACGCCGCTCCTGCTCTCGCTCACGCTGAACCCTTCAACGCCCACCCCAAATACGAGTACAACTACTCTGTAGCTGACGGTCACACCGGTGACAACAAGTCCCAGCAGGAGAGCCGCGATGGTGATGTTGTCAAGGGCTCTTACTCCTTCCACGAGGCTGACGGCTCCGTGAGGACTGTGGAGTACTCCGCCGACGACCACAGCGGCTTCAACGCGGTCGTACATAACACCGCGCCTACCGCCGCGTCCGCGTATGTCAAGGCCGTGCCCGCTTACGTCGCTGCGCCTGCCCCCTACTACCACCACTAGACTGCGCTCACTAGTTATACAGGATATTAGCGAAATAAATGTAATATAATGGTTAATTTATTAAAAGCAATCTACATTTGAGTTTAATACATATTTTACTTTATTTATACCTCAAAAGCTCATACAGAAGCGGCATGTTTCCAACATTAAAGACCACAGTGTCACAAATAGATTGATTTTAATTAAATGAATAAGAATAAGTGATTAATCAGTAAACATTAATTATATAAAATTTACAATTTATTCACAAACCATGGGCCTGTTACCTATGGCTTGTGTGTACGAACATTTATCAGATAAGTTTATGGTGCCAATAAAACGGCAGTGCAAAGTAGTACAGCATATTAAATCTTAAAGAAATAAATAAAGGCATGAATCTAAAGGAGATCGACAGTAACTTGGAGTTGCCAAATTCCAGAAACTATTTTATAACAGCTGCTAGTATTTATTAATTTGGACTAATACAGGAGTTTATCACATTGTTTGAGCATAGATACTTGTCTTTTACAACACTAACAAAATTTACTTAGACACTGCAACTATTTTAAAGTTAATGTAAACATTATTATTTATAAAATAAAATGTAATATCATATAAAAAAAACTTCTAAATAACCTTTATCACAATGTTATTTGGAGTTTTTTTTTTATTATATGATATTAGTTTTAAGAGACGTTTGCAACGTGTGATAAAGGTTATTTGGAGTTTTTTTTCAAGGCGATGGTACTTTTTGGGCTTGGTTAAAATGTTATGTTCGTAAAATTAAATAGAGAAAATAAATAAGACGCGTTAAACTGTAAAATGAATAATGTTATGTGGGATTTATATGAGTTTTGAAGAAAAGTACAAAACGCTACACAGTACCTATAATAACTACTCGTTTGTAGACTGACCTCTACGATACCATATAAACTTTTTACTAGTTTTAGCTATTCGATTCTGATCATTTAATTTTAAAACTAGTTTATCACATTGTTTAAAGACGTTAGATTTGTACAACGTATTTACTTAACTATATATAATACTAGCTGTCCCGGCAAACTTTGTACGACCCCGTATTTTTTTTGTGATGTTTTAGTTATTCGCGACAGAGACAAATCTATCAAACCATGAAAATCGGCCCACCAATTGTTGAGTTATAAGTGTTCAAACAAATTTGACTTTGTTTTATATAGACTAGCTGTCTCGCAACTTCTTCTGCGTAAATTTTCCCTGTTTTTGCAACATTTCTCATTGCTACTCCGCTCATATTGGCCGTAGCGTGATGTTATATAGCCTTTCGCCTTCCTTGATAAATGGCCTATCATGGTATTAAACTTAGATCATTTTTCAATTCGGATCAGTAGTTCCTGAGATTACCGCGTTCAAACGAACAAACGAACTCTTCAGCTTTATAATAATAGTATAGAAATGAAAAAACATTGTTCCTTATCGCACAATAGATATAATTTTTTTGCAGGCTGGGGGCTAGGGGCTAGCCAAAAAAAGCGTAGCGCTAAACAATCTACTATTTATGATGAAGTAAAGCTAGAATGAGGTTGTGTTATATAGGTTGTTTGTATTTTTGTAAAAAGTTGTAATCACGCGGGAAATTCACATTATTGACAATTCATCATCGATGTTGCCAAGGAATCGGAATATAAGTTACAAATGTTATGGTGATTCAACCTGTTCATCAAGGAACAGAATAAATGGAAAGTACGTACTCTGTTCCTTGATGAACTGGTAGAGTCACCATAAAATTTGTAACTTTTATGTAATACTAGCTGACCCGCGCAACTTCGTCTGCGTAAATTTTCCCTTTTTTCTTTTGCTGCTCCGCTCCTATTGGTCGTAGCGTGATGTTATAACCTATAGCCTTCCTCGATAAATGGACTAAAATATTTTTTCAATGCGGCCCAGTAGTTCCTGAGATTATCGCGTTCAAACAAACAAACAAACTCTTAGGGGGATGAAAAATAGATGTTGTCAGATTCTCAGACCTACCCAATATGCACACAAAATTTCATTAAAATCGGTCGAGCCGTTTCGGAGGAGTATGGCAACGAAAACTGTGACACGAGAATTTTATATATTAGATTTGGTGTGCGGCATAAGAAGTGGGTTTTCTGTTGTTTTTGTTTCATTCTTTCAACGTTATACCTACTTAATACCTAATAATTTTCAATAGAATGTGTACTAAAATTTTGGTACTTCCCATTAGATCAGATGTTTATCGTAAACTTGTAAAGCCTAAGTACTTAACTGTGATAGTTTTCCTTATAATTTTAGTATTTATACTACTACCGTGAATTTTTTCACATACCCAACATCAACCATTTAGTTGGCAGGGGAACACTTGACTCTAACAAAAATGTTCACTATAAAGCCTAGTATTACACAAAGGAACCCTTAAATCTAAAAATAGTCTTCACAAACCCTAAACGCTTTTAAAAAGACCTATCTAATGATACCCCACACGATGGGGTAGGTGAGAAAAAAATCACATCCCCACTTTACATTTAAGAGATTACCTCTCTTATATGTTACAATGATGCAAGTAAGAAAAGAAGACATGGAATCCCCCTCGCCCAGACTCCACGTTGACAGACAATGACCCCCCACCCCCCTCCTCCCGTTACCCGAACTACTCACACTTGGCCGATGAGTCATTCATTATCGTTGAATTGATGAACACTTGATATCCAACCATAACCCCAAAACATGATGATGCGTGGTCAAACAAACGGACAGACAGACAAACATTTCTAAAAATGATAGCAATATGTTTCTTTTTAATACTATTTTAAAACTTCTTTTACTAAGTATAGAACATTATTGAATACAACGCCATCTACTTTCAAAACCAGTGAAGTTTCTTCTAATACTTAATGTTTTTTATATTAATTTTAGCAATTTAATTAAATAAATAGGAGAATGTTGCCACTCAGCAAGAATTCGTATCCGTCATCGCAAGCCAATACCCTAATAAATGTTTTCCCAAATAAGGAATTGTTTGATCACGGTGACCAATTTGATTTCATAGATGGCGCTACATGTTTTTTTTTACGTGTGTAATGTCTTTTTTTTGAGCACGAACACATCAATTCTGGAAAATATCGAAAACTTGTTAAATTGTAATGTAATATTGTTTATCATTTCTACTACGATTAATTCATTACTCTCAGCAGTGCATGCAATACCTATAAATATCTTACATAAGTGCATATTTCACTTTATTTTTAATATAAAAAAAATATTAACCAAAGCAAATAAGTTACCTATGGTCGAAAAAATAACTATAACATTGAGAAAAATATTAAAAAAGGACAAAGACAATTTTTAAAAAATACAATAAGAACATATTAAGATATCAGATTCGAGCCTGAGACTTGGTCGTCAAAGACCGCTAGCATAGCTTCGAGGCTATACTGTTCGCTACATACCACGCCAAAATAACTGTTCTTAGGAAACTTAAAAATGTTGTGTATAGCTTAAAAATGTTGTAATAGCCTTATAGTTTTAGGGTGAAGGAGGTAGAGATTAAGAGAGCTAGGTATAGTATTTACTATAAAACTGTAAATTTTCATAAAGATCTGTCAAGTAGTTACTGTTTTATAACGAAAAATAGCTACAGACATTATCCCTTACTGCTAAGCTCCTATGGGAAAAAGCGTGATAATTTATGCCTAAATGTTAATCCGCATCTATTAGATTGCACGTACAAAATTTCAACCGAATCTGTCCTGGAGTTTTTGCGTGATTCGTGTTCAAACAAACTGACAGACAACATTTCTAAAAATGCAGCAAAGTGTTTAAATACTCCTTTCGAACATTTCCTAATATTTTTTTTTCGTTCTAAGTTCGGCCATGTACAGACACGTGAAATTTACAATTTTATTATATGTATAGATATAGATAGATAGCATGATTCAGTATTCACGCGCGATGGCTTATTATTAGCGTTTTTCATGTATAACCTTGGTGTTTCTATACTGATTTCTATGATTCTTTTTTATGGAATAGTTATTTATGTTAACTTTTTGAATTAGGGATTACTGAGAGTGTTATAAACGTAAGAGTAGACAAATATAATTAGAAAGCTTCGAACTGCTAAGCTATCGGGAGTTACACGTGTTATTGTGAGTCAACCATAAAAAATAGACACATGCTGCCGTGGGATATTTTTTATATAATTTTAAGGAGAACATTTCCGTCATACATGATTTCTGTGTAGCTTTAACCATTAAGGTTGCACACGCGACGGAAGCTTAAAAAATGGAGTAACTTCTCCCGTTATCCCAACATTTTCCTTCACTGCTCTGCTCCTATTGATTGTAGCGTGATGAAAAGTATACTGTAACCAACTCAGGAGTATGAAAAATAATTGTACCAAGTTTCGTTAAAATCCGTCGAGTAGTTTTTGTTTCTATAACGGTTATACAGACAGACAGACAGACAGACAAAAATTTTACTGATTGCATTTTTGGCATCAGTATCGATCCCTAATCACCCCCTGATAGTTATTTTGGAAATATATTTCATGTACAGAATTGACCTCTCTACAGATTTATTATAAGTATAGATAGATAGATATGTATGTAACTATGTTTAATAAGGATTTGCAGGATTTGGTACTATTCTGTTTTTAGTTTTATTTGTATGGTTAAAGGTAATGTCAACCAGTTTACTGCATCTACACACTTCATTTTTACATATCCCTAAGTTAGTTTCAGTATTAAGTCCGCCTCTGCACAATTCTGTGCATATTTTTTTAATAATTAAATCATTTGATAACCAAAAGAACCGAATTTTCCCAAAAATCGTTCAAAAATAATGTTCAATTGTTTAGAATACGATTTTTTTTTTTTTCTTAAAAAATATTTTAAATGTATAACAATTAGGTCCTTTTCACACGCTCCAGTATTCAATGCAAATTGCGTGGCGATGTACGGTAGCTTTTACACGTTCCGGCGTCCCGGTTCCTATATATTCGCCGCCGGGTAGCCGGCGACCGGGTTATTTATTACCTTTTCCTACGAAACCATTAGCTGTTGTCCTGGCATTACATTTAACCATACAAATAAAACTAAAAACAGATTAGTATAACAAATCATGAAATTTCGTCGGTCGAAACGTCGGGCAATAAACAAAAGTACTAAGACTTAAAATAAAATATTTACGCGATTAAGACCCGTAGCTTATAAAATTCTATAATTTGACTTTTTGGTTTAAAAGAAAGAAACGATCGATTTGGATCGATAGTGAAAATTAACCCTGGTAAAATCTATATATAATATCTACGCGGGCGAAGCCGCGGGCGAAGCCGCGGGCGACAGCTAGTCTTCTATATATATAAAACAAATTCGGGTTTGTTAGAATACTTATAACTCAATAACGGGTGGACCGATATTCATGATGTTTGATTTGATGGATTTGTCTCCGTCCTGAATAGCAGAATAACTATTAAAACATCAGAAAAAAATACAGGGTGGTACGAAGTTCGCCGGGACAGCTATGTAAATATGTTTTACAAATCCAGCGGTCCTAAAACAATGATACGAACTAGTATTCGATTTAAATGATCAGAATCGAATAGCTAAAACTAGTAAACATTATTATGGTATCATAGAGGTCAGTCTACGAACGAGTAGTTGGTAGGTACTGCGTAGTGTTTTATGTTTTTACAATGATTTCATTTTATTATTTTCGTCAGAACGCATATAAATTTCACATAGCTTTTTGTACAATGTAACACGTCCAGTTATTTTCTCCATTTCATTTTACATTACATTTTTACCAACCCCAAACAGCACAATCTCCATGAAAAAAAAATCTTCACATAACCTTTAAACATACGTTTGCATTTCATATTAGTTTTTATTTTATAAACAATAATGTTTATTTATTTATTTAAGATTTAATAAGTTGTACCTACTATATTGCACCGCCCTTTTATTGACACCATAAACTTAACTGGTTAATATGCGTGTACACAAACCATAGGTAACAGACCTATGGTTTGTTATAAATGGATATAATTTTATATATTAATCTTTACTGATTAATAACTTATTCTTATCCATTCAATTAACATCAAACGTTTGTGTTACTGTGTTGGAAACATGTCGTTTCTGTATGAGGTTTAAGTATCTTTTGAGGTATTTAAAAAAGAAAAATATGTCATAAAACTCAAATGTGTATTGCTTTAAATAAATTAACCATTATATTACTTTTATTTCGCTAATATCCTGTTTAACTAGTGTGTGCAGTCTAGTGGTGGTAGTAGGGGGCAGGCGCAGCGACGTAAGCGGGCACGGCCTTGACATATGCGGGCGCGGCGGTAGGCGCGGTGTTGTGTACGACCGCGTTGAAGCCGCTGTGGTCGTCGGCGGAGTACTCCACGGTCCTCACGGAACCGTCAGCCTCGTGGAAGGAGTAAGAGCCCTTCACAACATCACCGTCGCGGCTCTCCTGCTGGGACTTGTTGTCACCGGTGTGACCGTCAGCTACAGAGTAGTTGTACTCGTATTTGGGGTGGGTGTCGAAGGGTTCAGCGTGAGCGAGGGCAGGAGCGGCATGATAGGCGACGGCGGGAGCGGCGTGATAAGACACGGCGGCAGGGGCGGCGTGGTATGCTACTGCAGCAGGCGCAGCACGGTAGGCGACTGATGCTGCGGGGTAGGCAGGCTGGTCATGACGCACGATGTTCTGAGAAGATACAGCCGCAGCAGAGGAATAGTGCACAGGCGCGGTCAGGAGACCAGCCTGGCACGCCGCCACTAAACCGAACAAAGCTACTACCTGAAAAAGTAAAACAACAACAATTAACATATATTCTATGTGAGAATTATAGTATTATTATATTAATTTTACTAAATTGATTTTCTTACTTTAGTAAACATATTTGATTGTTTTACTGTTATGTTATCAAACAACGAATGATACATTTGACTTACTGCGTTCAGTTTAAATAGTTAATCCGTTCGCTTGTACCTACCCACTAGAAGTTGCAGAACAAGCTTACAGTGACCTCAAATTGATTCGCAATTTTACTATTTTGGCCTGTCACTGATTAGCAAACTTCAGATAAAAGTTCCATGAAGGAGGTTCTTCCCACATTGAGGATATTTTTATTTCATTTTAAGGCGAACGGCGCAAAAAAGAGTAGCGAGTTTATCGCTCAAGACACGTAGATTCTTATGTAGATCCCGTGTAAACAATAGAGATAAAGATATTAATAGTAGATTGCTGAGTGTTCACACTGCCAGCAAGTACTTGCTCTATACTGCATCTCTTTTGTTTACACGGACGGTATCTAGAAAATACATTTGTAGTACGTTTCTTGAGCGATAAATCGCTACTCGCTTCTCGCTCATCGTCGTTGGTGGGACAGGTGTCATAATCCGCTAAACCGTGTAGATGAAATTTGGTTTGGAGATTATTTGAGTCCCGGGGAAGAACATAAGATTGTTTTTATCGGGATTACCGACAACACGCGGGCGAAGCCGCAGGCGTCAGCTAGTTGTTTATATTGTGCAACACAAAACTCTAAATATGTTATGCCTTATGTAGGGCAAAATAAAATTTATGTTACCTACTAATGTTCATCATTTGTAATAAGCCGATCATATTATATCCTATATAATTAGGAAACAGAGATAATTTAAAATAAAAAGTGTTGGAACCTACATTCCGTGACTTATTTACTCCCATTCGAATAGTAGGTATATACGACAGTATCTTGGCACATTAATATATTCCAAATCAGAATTATGTCAATACCAAGAGATGTTTTGCATTTGCATTACTCATCTACATAGGTTCTCATCGTATTACATGTACTAATCCCCACCCACAGACAGAGCAAACAATACATAAGCAATAATTTGAATTAATGCCAGTTGTAGAGATGTATCAGCAAGTTTTCGAAGAACATGTCGTATGTAATTATTCATATTTATGAAAATTGAATAATTCATGCCTATCCTTTGAGCTGCAAAGGTACACCATAATAAAAGATTCACCTGAGCAATACTTTTAGACACAATTCCATAAAATGAAATAAAAATATCCTCAATGTGGGAAGAACCTTTTTCGTGGAACTTTTATCTGAAGTTTGCTAATCAGTGACAGGCCAAAATAGTAAAATTGCGAATCAATTTGAGGTCACTGTAAGCTTGTTCTGCAACTTCTAGTGGGTAGGTACAAGCGCACAGATTTTCAGATTACTATATAAACATAATGCAGTAAGTCAAATATATCATTCGTTGTTTGATAACATAACAGTAAAACAATCAAATATGTTTACTAAAGTAAGAAAATCAATGTCGTAATATTAATTTAATATTACTAATATTCTCACATAGAATATATGTTAATTGTTGTTGTTTTTATTCTTTCAGGTAGTTGCTCTGTTCGGTTTAGTGGCGGCATGCCAGGCTGGTCTCCTGACCGCGCCCGTGCATTATTCCTCTGCTGCGGCTGTATCTTCTCAGAACATCGTGCGTCATGACCAGCCCGCCTACCACGCAGCGCCTGTTGCCTATCACGCTGCCCCTGCTGCGGTAGCGTACCACGCCGCCCCTGCCGCCGTCGCCTATCACGCCGCTCCTGCCATCGCTCACGCTGAACCCTTCGACGCCCACCCCAAATACGAGTACAACTACTCTGTAGCTGACGGTCACACCGGTGACAACAAGTCCCAGCAGGAGAGCCGCGACGGTGATGTTGTTAAGGGCTCTTACTCCTTCCACGAGGCTGACGGTTCCCTGAGGACCGTGGAGTACTCCGCCGATGACCACAGCGGCTTCAACGCGGTTGTTCATAACACCGCGCCCGTCTCAGCGTCCGCGTATGTCAAGGCCGTGCCCGCTTATGTCGCTGCGCCTGCCCCCTACTACCACCACTAGACTGCACTCACTAGTTAAACAGGATATTAGCAAAATAAAATTGTTTTAATGGTTTATTTATTTAAAGCAATACACATTTGAGTTTTATGACATATTTTTCTTTTTTAAATACCTCAAAACCTCATACAGAAGCGGCATGCTTCCAACACCAAAGACCATAGTAACACAAATAGTTTGATGTTAATGGAATGGATATGAATAAGTAATTAATAATAATAATGATATATCTTGGGACAACTCACACAACGCTATCTGATCCCAAACTAAGCAGAGCTTGTATTATGGAAACCAGACAACTGATAAACATATGTACTTATATATTTCTAAATACATACATATTATAGATAGAATAAACCATCGTGCTCATCACACAAAGTTTTATCCTGGGTGGAAATCAAACCCACCGCGCACCAGAGGCAGTCATTTAATCAGTAATGATTAATTATATTACATTTACTCAATTTATAATAAATACTCGTGCTCACAAACCATAAGTAAGTTACCTATGGTTTGTGTACAAGCATTTATCAGTTAAGTTTATGGTGTCAATAAAACGGCGGTGCAACATACTAGGTACAACATATTAAATGTTGAAGAAATAAATAAACATTATTGTTTATAAAATAAAAACTAATACGAAATGCAAACATATATTTGAAGGTTATCTGGGCTTTTTTTCATGGAGATTGTACTGTTTGGACGTGGTGAAAATGTGTTTTCCGAAAAATTAAATCGAGAAAATAAACAAGTCACGTTATATTGTAAAAAAGCTTTGTATACGCGTTCTGACGAAAATAATAAAACGCGATCACCGTTAAAACCTAAAACGTTACACAGCACCTACCAACTGCTCGTTCAAAAACCGACCTTTACGATACCATAATAACTTTTTACTAGTTTTATTGATCATTTAATTTGAATACTAGTTCATCACATTGGTTTAGGACCGCTGCATTTGTACAACATATATTTACATAGCTGTCCCGCTGAACTTCGCACCGCCCTGCTTTCTTTTTCTGATGTTTTAATAGTTATTCTGCTATTCGGGACGGAGACAAGTCCATCAAATCAAATATCATGAAAATTGGCCCACCCGTTGTTGAGTTATAAGTGTAGAAACGTGTGAAAACTACATTACATCGCCATACACTTTGCGACGTGTATCCAGTCGCTTGCTACTGATCACAAAATATGCTCCGACGTTTTAAAAATTATTTAAAGTAAGAGTTTTTTTTATAAACAAATAAAACACGTTTAACCCGAGTTTAGTTTTAACTGAAAACCATCGACTGCATGAGATAACCAATGATTACGACTACCAAGCGAACACATCCCGCTATCGCGCACTTAGTTAATCTTACTAACATTTAAACTTTCGCGTTGCATGATTATAACTATTTATTAATTCAGTCCGCTTGTGACCACGGCCGGTGCAACCTGGTCGAAACGTCAAGCAATTTTAAGGTAAACAATGCGCGTTAATTCCCGTTTAATAAATTAGTTAATCTTTGTTCTTACCATAATCAAAAACGTCAAAATGATTTTGGCCTCTCAGCGTTGCAAGTTTGTCGCAAAACTCGCAACATATATGCTGAATGGGACCGTTTATTGTCATAGTTATGACGTGCAAACTCGAATTCATTGTTTATGTTAAAGTTTAAGACTGATAATGTATAAGAAAAAGTTTTTTTGTACGTCGTATAGGTCCATGGCAATAAAGAAACTTTTCTTTTTCTTCTTTCTTTCATTGTATATTATGAAGAGATACGAATTGTAAAAAGAATATTACATACATACATACACGATATCTCGTGAAAAATATAACCCTTACTTGCTTCAGGCATACTGACCTGTCATTATTTAAAAAAAAAAAATTGGATTCGTGATAAATGTATAAGAACTCAAGGCAACTAAAGTTTACAATAAATACATTGCCATACATTCAAAGAAGAAGCAGAACTTCGCGATTATTGAGTTAATGCAAACAAAGCTAGCAGTATGTTAGGTGGCAGATAAATATTCTAATTAATTAAGCTACAGCGTCCATAATCACGATATTTATTTCTTGCCCATGACAAGCCCGTGCCAACGGGCGTATGAGCGGTGCGCCCATAGATGTCTGCCGTGCATGCGCGTTGATGCATTTCTAAGCGCAGCTCTCTATTTACCACTACGACAAAATTTTGACAGTTCGCACGGGCTTGCCGCAGACACGGATAAATAGAACGGGAATGGGTAGTTTAAGATTGCTAGTAATGTGGGATTCAATCATACATTGCTAGTTATCTTTAAAAAAAAGATGCTGCGGTGGAACATACAACACAATAAACATACACACTGCAGTACTCACAGGGCATACTTTAATCATTCTTTTTACGTTTTTTCATATAGTCACACACATCAATATTTATGTTCACAATAACAACAATACATCTGTTGAATATTCTTTTTTACATTCAATGATGACAAAGAAATCATAATGAAGATTACCTCAAAATTAAACTTATTAAGATGTCTAAGACTTATCTAACCTTTTATTATAATTCATACTGGGAGGAAGAATATCAGGCATATTAAGAATTAACATTATCTGTATCGAGTGCATATGATTACTCCTTTACTAATTTAACGAGATTTTTAATGATAACTAATTGATACCAAAAACGATTGTTATCCAAAATAAAACCTGTGACCTAATTAACTCCTTAGTTGGGGTTAGCCAAAAATATGAGATATGATCCACTTAGGAAATGAAGTAGAATAGGTCACACAAGGAACATAATTTCTACCTAATAACAGCAAATGCAACGCGCTAGAGCAATGAGTGAATATTCTAGTTCGCCGAACTATGTGACCCAGTCAAGGTCACTATATTCAAAGCTTGTTCTACAACTTCTAACACTTAAGCTTATTCACTTTCGGCAGTTCAGTATAAAAACCGAATGTATGACTTCAAATATATCATTATTCATTTGATCACATCGGTGAAACAATCAATATGTTCGCTAAAGTGAGTAATGTAACACTCATAACGAAATGGTTTAAGATTACAAGTGGAATAATAAAAATATTTTATTTTTATTTATAGATTGTATCCCTGTGCGGTTTGGTGGCAGTGTGCCAGGCTGGTCTACTGACCGCACCCGTGCACTACTCTTCTGCTGCGGCTGTGTCTTCCCAGAACATCGTGCGTCACGACCAGCCCGCCTACCGCGCCGCCCCTGCTGCAGTCGCCTACCACGCTGCCCCCGCTGCAGTAGCGTACCACGCTGCCCCTGCTGCGGTAGCATACCACGCTGCCCCTGCCGCCGTCGCCTACCATGCCGCTCCAGCCCTCGCTCACGCTGAACCCTTCGACGCCCACCCCAAATACGAGTACAATTACTCTGTAGCTGACGGTCACACCGGTGACAACAAGTCCCAGCAGGAAAGCCGCGACGGTGATGTTGTCAAGGGTTCTTACTCTTTCCACGAGGCTGACGGTTCCGTGAGGACTGTGGAGTACTCCGCCGACGACCACAGCGGCTTCAACGCGGTCGTACATAACACCGCGCCTGCCGCCGCGCCCGTGCATGTCAAGGCCGTGCCCGCTTACGTCGCCGCGCCCGCCCCCTACTACCACCACTAGACTGCCCTCATTATATACAGGATATTAGCAAAATAAATGTAAATAATTTATTAAAAGCAATAAACCAAAAAGGTTAATAATTTCGTTTTTATTTAATATCTTTTCATAATGCAAGTATTGATATTATTAGATATATTACGAGTTTGGCAATTTTTATGTTACCGCTTTTAAATTTTTATAAACGGCGTCTTCCGTTTAAAAACCTTCTCAGTTGTGAAAAGTATAAAATGTCTTGTCACCATGGAGATAGAGTAAATAACGGAGGCCACATGCTGGCCGAATAATAAAAGTGAAACGATATGACCTTAAAAATATTGTTATCCTCTCCATCTCTTTTTAAATAGGGGTTCTCTTTCTCAAATAGGGTGACCATGTTTTTTGTACTTCTGGACATTCCTAAATAAATAAATTTAGAGCAAAGGAGCGTCGGCTCCTTTGCTCTAAATTTATAAAGATATCATTATTTCAAAATTTTATTGTTTGGCTTCAAATCTAAAAATTGTGATGATCTTTCTCCTTGGGTCCCCGATTTTAGAAGAATCCTATGATTCCTTTATAGAAAACCAAATACAAAATTTTAGCCTAAATTCACGTATGTACTTCAATCTACTCAACTTTGGAAACATGCGGCGCTTTTAGAAAAACTAGACAAAATTATACATATGACCCTTTGCAAAATTTTAAATGCCGAGAATGAACTACTGAGCGTGGCTTCAAGCATCCTTGCCTGTTTGCTTTGGAGGCCTCGACGTTCGCAAAATTTCTGATATCAATTTACCAGCGTTCTTGTCCTCACTTCACAGTACTGAAGAATTAACCAGGAAAAGTTTAGCACCTACACTGGTTCATTTTGAAGTGCAGTGCAAGTCTGAGGCCTTGGACGCTTGGAAAATGACTTGCCCAAATATTGATTTGCCCGCCAACCTGTTCACCCAAAAACAGTGGGACAGCCCGCTATGTATTTTTATTAAACAACATCATTTGGATACAGCTGCAAATCCTGCGGAGCGAGCTCGACTACTAGCTGTGGGTGAATGGGAATCAGGTATATGGCTTCAGGCTCTTCCATCGTCCAACATAGGCACTATGTTGGACGATACCACATTCCGCATTGCTGCTTGCTTACGTCTGGGTGCCCCATGTGTCTCTCCTTATCGATGTCACTGTGGAGAAGCCGTAGGCAGCCTCGGGCATCATGGCCTATCATGCAGCAGGAGTGCAGGCCGCATATCACGACACAAGCCGTCGGGCTCTTGTTAGCGCTGGCGTGCCAGCTGTTTCTGAACCTAATGGTTTGGCGCGTGGCGATGGCAAGAGACCCGATGGTATGTCTTTACTACCTTGGAAGATGGGCAGACCTTTGGTGTGGGGTGCAACCTGCGTCGACACCTTAGCGCCTTTCCATCTTCTAAACAATATGTTGGTAAGTCGGCTGTTGACACCACAGCGGGGCTACTTATTGGAAGACCATACGGAGGGGATATTCTGTGGAAAAAAGGGGTCTTTGAGAGGGTTTCTGTGTTAGAATGTACAAGCTGTCGTCTAGTTGCCATTCAAGCAAATACAGGTGGGCGTTCAATAATAGTAATTTCTGTGTACATGCCGACTAATGCACTTGAAAATTTGCCCATTTTCACGGAGGTTTTAGGTGAGATAAGTGCAATTGCGGCAAGTAGTGATGTCGAAAGTTTGTATGTGTTAAGGGATTTTAACGCCCACCCAAATGAAATATTTTTTTAGAGAACTTACAAGCTTCTGTACAGATCAATCGTGGGTTTGTGCTGACATTGAAAAACTTGGGTATAATTATGACAGTTATACCTTTATTAGTGACGCGCACGGGTGCAAAAGATGGCTAGATCACTGCGTAGTTACGTTATCTGCCTGGGGCGCAATAGTTAAAGTAGGCATAATAGAAAATATATACGAGTCAGATCATCTGCCACTTTACATAGAATGTGACTTAAATGTTGTCAGGGCTAGATTGGACACATCTGAGGCAACACAAAATTATGTTATTTGGGGAGAAATAAATGATGAGCAAATCGGTAAATATCGTGTTTTATGTAACAACATGTCGCGTTAAGTCGATTTTCCTCTAGAGTTTAAAAAGTGTAGCCACGGATCTTGTAATTTGTATGAACATAGGATTATATTGGATAAGTTATTTATTAAAATAGTCAACATGGGTAACCTGGTCTAAGAGTACGCATTTGGTAAGAGTACGCAACAGCAGATATCGTGAAGTTGTTGATGATATGCGACTAACTTCAGTCGTATTTTGATTTCGTGAGTGACAACAAGTGCTGTGCAAAAAAAAAAACAATTTCGAACGAAAACACGGAAATTACGTAAGTTTAAAGTATTTTTCTTAAAACCTTAAATATTTTTACAATGTTCAACGTATTTTTGGGACTAGACTGCAACTATTTTGCAAAAATGAAGTTTATTGTTGAGTTTTCATGGACGCACCGGTCGCATGCAGCGAGCGTAATTTGTGTTAACTGTTCAAAGATGGCGTTACGTGGCGCTTGTTTACGATTTGGCTCATGTGTCTATGAGTACGCAGTTACGTCCCTTTTAAGAGTACGCGCGTACTCTTACACAATTTTTTTTTTTATTCTCATTCTAGGTAAATAAATAATGGGTATAATATGTAATATGTTGGTAATATTATATATTTTGTACACAGGATGTCTAGACGTCAAAGAAAAAGTGAAAGAAGGCTTTGTACTTCAGAGCAGTGGCTTAATGCCAAGTCACGTATCGAGGCAGGCGAATCAAAGAGGGCAGTTGCTAAATCATTGGGGATGCACGAAGCCACGTTACGAAAAAGACTGAAGAGATCGTCTCCAGCTTCAAGCTTGGGCAGATACTCCAAAACCTTTTCCTCAGAAATGGAGGTAGAGCTGTGCAACTATATTAAAAAAGTTGATAACATGTTTTATGGATTAACCACTCAAAAAATACGAGAAATTGCTTATAACTTTGCTGAAAAAAATGGGTTAGAACATCGTTTCAATAAGGAAAAAAAAATGGCTTGTACAGAGTGGCTTAGGCTTTTCTTGAAAAGACACCCAGATTTGTCATTACGTGCACCAACCTCCACCAGTATTGCTCGTGCAATAGGCTTTAATAAGCCTCAATGTGACCGCTATTTTGAAAATTTGGCGAAGCTGTTAGACACGTATAAGTTTCCTTCACATGCAATTTATAATATGGATGAGACTGGAATCTCAACAGTGCCAAATAAGGCTCCAAAAGTCTTATCTACTAAAGGGAAGCGTTGCGTCAACAAGATTTCCAGTGCTGAACGTGGGATCAATGTGACTCTCGTAAATGCGGTAAATGCTGCAGGGAATTTTATTCCACCCGCCTTCATATTTCCTCGCAAACGAATGAAGGCCGAGCTTTTGGACGTAGCTCCGCCTTCTTCTATAGGAATGGTGTCAGACTCGAGTTACATTAACAGCTCTTTATTTGTGGATTGGTTGTCTCATTTTAAAGACCACGCAAAGCCTAGCAAAGACAATCCAGTATTATTAATACTTGATAATCACACTTCACACTGCACCTTAGACGCGGTTCATTTCTTTCGAGAAAACCACATTCACGCTTTGACAATCCCACCCCACAGCAGTCACAAAACTCAGCCGCTCGATCGCTGCATTCATAACAGCCTCAAGACTTTTTATGCAGCAGAGTGTGAAAAATGGATGCGCAACCATCCCGGTCGTGTGATAACTGTTTATCAAATTGCTCAAATTTTGACACCAGCTTACCTTAAAGCTACACCTGCTAATGCCATACAGAGCTTCAAGATATCAGGAATTCAACCGTTTAATTCGGACATTTTTGGAGAAGAAGATTTCTTAGCTAGCGCTGTGACTGAAAGGCCACTGATACAAATTTCCCATTCAATTGAGAGACTTCAACATGTTGAGCATGGGATAAACATTCAAGACAATTCACCACAGCCCTCGTGTTCAACAAATGAGACATCTGGTCAGCCGCTGGTTGAGACAGATAGAGCACGTACACCACTTATCTGTCTTTCTCCGCAGCCCTCGTGCTCAACGAATGAGGCATATGGTCAGCCGCTGGTTGAGACAAATAGAGCACGTACACCACTTATCTGTCTTTCTCCGCAGCCCTCGTGCTCAACGAATGAGACATCTGGTCAGCTACTGGTTGAGTCAGATAGAGCGCGTACACCACTTGCCTGTCTTTCTCCGAAGCCCTCATGCTCAACAAATGAGGCATCTGGTCAGCCGCTGGTTGAGACAGATAAATCGCGTACACCACTTGCCTGTCTTCACATACAAAACATGGAATCGCCTCATATACCTGTTGAAGATATAGCCCCCTTACCGCGGGCTGAATATCTTTCAAGATCTAACCGTAAAAGAGCTAAGTCAGATATTTTGAGTGGGTCTCCATACAAATTGGCTCTCGAGGAGTCTTTGGCCTCAAAGAACGTACCAAAGCGTGTTCCAAAACTACTATTAAAAGCTACTCTTAAAAAGGCCAACAGACATACTCTTATCGACGTAGATGCGTACTCTTACTCAATATTGTTTGTAAGAGTACGCAATTCCCATTTCTTACTATTTTTGTTTTTTTGAGAAATATTTTATAATTTTGTTATATTTTATGTTACTTTATGAGAGACATTTAAATTATCGAAGTAATAAATGCCAAGTTGATTTCCTAGACTTGAGTTTTGTTTTTTTGAAATATTTTGAACCTTAAGTGCGTACTCCTAGACCAGGTTACCTATGTGATGCCGCTCGGCAAACAAGTAAAAAGGTGGGACTAGTGGTTGGAAGTAGGAAGCGTGGACCATTGTGCGGCTGGAACACTTATGTTCGAGACACACATAGTGAGGCCAGGCTTAAGTTTAAAATGTGGGTTCTGCATTACAGACCGAGCTCCGGAGCTATTTACGAACAAATGCGTGAAGCTCGTAACGTGTTTAAAAGTCATCTGAAGTGGTGCCAAAACAACCAGGACCAATTGAAAATGGACATTATTGCAAAACAAAGAGCATCAAACAACTTTGCTAAGTTTTGGAAGTCCACAAGTAAACTAAATATTAAGCCTGGTCTCTCTGCAAACGTGAGTGGGTGCAGCGATCTGGAGGAGATTGCAAATATGTTCAAGGAACATTTCACAGTTCGGTGTTCCCTTGGTTACTCAGCTATTATCAACAATGTCGGGCCTAAATGTCAGGGAGAAGAGATACCAATATAATTTTCGGATAAACAAGTTGCAGCTATAATCAAAAATATGAGTAGAGGAAAATCTCCTGGGCATGACGGACTCAGCATTGAGCATCTTAAGTACGCAGGTGTCCACCTGCCAAGGGTTTTATCTTTGTTTTATAATTTGTGTTTTAGTCACTCGTACTTGCCATCAGGACTAATGCAAACTATAGTAGTACCAATAGTTAAAAATAGAACAGGAGACATATCCGATAAGTCAAATTATAGACCTATATCTCTTACAACCACAATAGCAAAAGTGTTGGATAGTATGATTGATTCTTGCTTGAAGAATTATATCAACATACACGACTCACAGTTTGGATTTCAACCTGGACTGTCTACTGAAAGTGCTATACTAAGTCTCAAACATACTATCCAATACTACACTAATCGAAAGACACCGGTGTACGTCTGTTTTCTTGATCTCTCCAAAGCTTTCGATCTTGTAAGTTATGATGTGTTTTGGAGAAAGCTGGAGGAAAGGGGTACACCGACTAGAATTTTAAGAATTTTGAAATACTGGTATGCTAATCAGTCAAATAAAGTAAAATGGTCGAACGCGCTCTCTGCGTCATATAAAATGGAGTGCGGTGTGAGGCAGGGTGGGTTGTCATCTCCTAGGCTTTTCAACCTATACATCAATGATTTATTAGTGACCCTTAGTAATATGTGGGTTGGGTGCAGCGTTAATGGTGTAAAGGTAAATAGCATCAACTACGCTGACGACATGGCACTGTTAACACTGACGGCTGGGGCTATAGGTGAGATGTTGAAGATATGCGAGTCCTATGCTGCCTCACACGGTCTCGTATACAATGTTAAAAAATGTGAGTACATTGTTTTTAAGGCCGTCGGTAAATGCCCTGATAATATACCTAATATTACCCTAAATGGCATGAACATACAAAGAGTGACGGAACTCAAATATCTGGGGCATTTTCTTACTGACGAACTTAAAGACGATGTAGATATTAAAAGGGAGCGCAGGGCACTATCGGTCAGAGGTAACATGTTGGCCCCCAGATTCTCTCGTTGTAGTGACGCAGTTAAAATAACATTATTTAAAGTTTTTAAAGCATACTGCCAGAGTCTATATGCGGGCAGTCTGTGGGTCAACTACACCAAAAGATCATTAGATGTGCTGCGCATTCAATTTAATAATATATTTAGAATGCTGTTGGGACTACCCCGTTTTTGTAGTGCTTCCGAAATGTTTACGCAGTACCAAACTGACGGTTTTCATGCTGTCATTCGCAAGAAAATTGCCTCATTAGTGCACAGAACGCGGGTCAGTGACAAAAGCATTCTACAAACTATAGCGGAGAGTATCAACTCTTCTTTTATAACGTCGCTTATTACTAACATTATTTGAATTATTTACTAACATTAGATATAAGCATTTTACTAACAATATGGATCTCTGTTATCTGCTAATAAACGAATTGAATTGAATTTAAACACGGCGAACCATGCCTGCGCTGCTGCAACATCTGCTGAGGCTCTCAAACGACGCAAATATAATAATCTAGTAGGAGATTATATATTTGAGCCGTTTGGGGTCGAAACGTTAGGGCCTTGGGGTCCAAGCGCTCGCCTATTATTTAAAGAAATTTCACAGCGGCTTATTAGTGCTTCTCGTGACCAGAGGGCTGGCCTTTTTTTCGCACAGAGAATAAGCATTGCCATACAACGTGGCAATGCTGCCAGCCTTCTGGGCACTATACCGGTTTTTTTATTTAAGCTTTTTTGTATAGTGCAGTGGTTTAGATAAGTTAGTTGTAAATAGTTCGTTAGTTTTAATTTTTAAGAGTATTAAATGCTAAGTAAGTTACTTACTAACATGGAATTTATCTATAAATTTCAATATCTACTGAACTGTAAATTTATAAAAAGTACGGATTTGGAGTTTTGATAAATTACAATTCAGTAGGTATTAAAACGTAATTTTGTTAACTTATGTTTGATTTTATTTTCTTTTGGTTAGAAAAGATAAAGCGGGTAAAGATTCATTACAGTTATATACCTAAAACTTAAATTATTTCAATATTCTAACAAGAACATAGTTAATTGTAAATTCCGCTGAAAAATATGGTCACCCTTGTCATCTAGCGCTTATAGCAAGAATTAAAGAAAACATAATATACTGTTGGTGGTAGGTAAGAAATAAAACTTGCTCAATTTCCCGTAGCATTTTTAAAAGGGCGTTTTGTGTCAAATGTCGTGGCATAGTGACAAGACATTTTATACTTTTCATAACTGAGGTTTTTAAACGAAAGACGCCGTTTATAAAAAAATAAAAGCGGTAACATAAAAATTGCCGGGCTCGAAATTTATCTATCAATATCAATACTCGCATTATGAAAAGACATTAAATAAAAACGAAATTATTAACCTTTTTGGTTTATTGCTTTCAATAAATTATTTGCTAATATCCTGTATAACTTATAAGTTCAATCTAGTGGTGGTAGTAGGGGGTGGGCGCGGCGACGTAAGCGGGCACGGCCTTGACATGCACGGGCGCGGCGGCAGGCGCGGTGTTATGTACGACCGCGTTGAAGCCGCTGTGGTCATCGGCGGAGTACTCCACAGTCCTCACGGAACCGTCAGCCTCGTGGAAGGAGTAAGAGCCCTTGACAACATCACCGTCGCGGCTTTCCTGCTGGGACTTGTTGTCACCGGTGTGACCGTCAGCTACAGAGTAATTGTACTCATATTTGGGGTGGGCGTCGAAGGGTTCAGCGTGAGCGAGGGCTGGAGCGGCATGGTAGGCGACGGCGGGAGGGGCAGCGTGGTATGCTACCGCAGCAGGGGCAGCGTGGTACGCTACTGCAGCGGGGGCAGCGTGGTAGGCGACTGCAGCAGGGGCGGCGCGGTAGGCGGGCTGGTCGTGACGCACGATGTTCTGGGAAGACACAGCCGCAGCAGAAGAGTAGTGCACGGGCGCGGTCAGTAGACCAGCCTGGCACACTGCCACCAAACCGCACAGGGATACAATCTAAAAGTAAAAAAATATTTTTATTATTCCACTTGTAATCTTAAACCATTTCGTTATAAGTGTTAGATTACTCACTTTAGCGAACATATTGATTGTTTCACTGATGTGATCAAATGAATAATGATATATTTGAAGTCATACATTCGGTTTTTATACTGAACTGCTGAAAGTTGAATAAGCTTATGTGTTACAAGTTGTAGAACAAGCTTTGACTATAGTGACCTTGACTGGGTCACATAGTTCGGCGAACTAGAACGTTCACTCATTGCTCTAGTGCGTTGCAATTGCTGTTAATAGGTAGAAATTATGCTCCTCGTGTGCCCTATTCTACTTCGTTTCCTTAGTGGATCATATCTTGTATTTTTGGCTAACCCCTTAATTAATTAAGTCGTAGGTTTTATTTTGGAAAACAATAGTATTTGGTATCAATTATCATTAAAATCTCGTTAAATTAGTAAAGGAGTAATCATATGCACTCGATCATAAAGTCTAGCATGGACCAGATAATATTTATTCTTAATGTGCCTGATTTTAACTCTTCTTCCCTCCAGTATGAATTTTATTATAAAGTTAAATAAGTCTGAGACATCTTAATAAGCATAATTTTGAGATAATCTTCATTATGTTTTCTTTGTCATCATTGAATGGAAAAAGAATATTCAATATATGTATTGCATGTATGTGTGTGTGACTATTAAAAAAAAAGGAAAAAGAATGATTAAAGTAAGCACTGCGAGTATAGCAGTATGTTTGTTTATTGTACTGTATGTTCTACAGCAGCATCTTTTTTTTTACTATAACTAGGAATCTGGGATTAAATCCTACATTATATATATAAAATTAGTTGTTTTACAAGCAACTAATTTTCGCTTCTTTTCAACCGACTTCAAAAAGTAGGAGGTTCTCAACAACTCTGTTTTATTTTTAAAGTTTGTTACCCGATTACTTCAATTTTATTTTTTAATTGAAGGGTATACTTCTAGATTGGTCTTATTGTCATCAAAGGATCTGATGATGGGATCTTGAAGAAATGGAGGAAACTCTTAAAATATTAAACGCACTCTAATGGTCATTTGGGAATATTTAGTTGTAATTCGTGCATTTACTCTCAAAAAGCACCATTGACTGAAGCGGAACTGATGAGAAAAACCGCAGATGTGAGCGGAACTATTCAATAATAGATATTTCGGGTTGTAATCTGAGCACCTTGTTCGACACCTGATATTTCGCATGTAATGGAGCTGATAGTCAAGTATCAGGTTAACTTCTCACAAACTAAAGGTCTTGCATCGTGAAAACTAATATTTTGTAAAACTTGATCAATATAATCTTTTTAGTGTTGAAAACCAAAACACTAAAAAGATTGGGGATTACTTGCTATTTGTTGTGGAGTATTATTTGAATATACGCGAGTGTAGAAGTTGTTAGAATAAAAACTTTTTACAAAAAAAAAATTTAAACCAACTTCAAAAATAAAAAGTTTAGTTGTATGTAGTTTTATGTTTCATACACCCACTTCAAAATGTTTATTTATTTTTAATTATTAGACCTATATTTTTTATTGCTTCTTAGGTACCTTGTTTTATTTTTGAAGTCGAATTAGTATTTTTTCAGGGTTTCGTAGCCAAAATCTCAAAGCGGTACCCATAAAGTTACATCATGACCGTTCGTCCGTCCATCTGTCTATATCCGGGTCAGCTCAGAGACCCTTTGTACTAGAAAGCTGTAATTTTTGCATGGATGCAAAAATACAGCTTTTACATACATATTAGTCGAAAAAATGGTAAAATAAAAAAGTTTTTATTCAAGCACCAACTCCAATCGCATATAGTCAAATAATTAAAATTATACAACAAATAGCAACCAATTCCCAAGTAACAATTCTACCGGCCACTATTCTACTAGTAGTAACTATTTCACAAATAACTCTTTTGACAGTCATTAATGTACCAGGTAACGTATTACCCATACTGGCGTAACATTACTGGCGTACTGGCGTACAATTTTACATAATTGGGGTAGGTAGAACAAATAAAGGTAAATAATCCGCTAAGAAATGAGTAATTCTCACAGTTTCATTGAAGCCAATTTAAATAGACTTCCTGTTTCATATAAAAATAGAAAGACACTTTAGGACACTTCACTGAGAAAATAAAATGCATATCTATAATATAAAAATAAGAATCGCTGAATGTGTTGCTAAGCGCAAATCTCGAGAGCAGCTCAACCGATTCCGCTAATTATTTTTTTAGAATATTATTTGAAGTACGAGGATGGTTCTTACAGAGAGAAAAAAATAAAAAAATGCCTGAAAAAGTCTAAAAACAACACTTTTCTATACTCCCATACAATCGATTCGTAATAATACTTAAAAGTGAATTAACTTTAATATCATACCATAAAGTTTAAGTGTTAGTTGTTTTGACAATTGAGCGACATTAGTATCGTATAATATAATGAAAGTACAGTATAAAGGAAAAGACGTTTTAATACCCTGCATCCCAATGATTCCGACTGACGTACCATTCGAGTTTAAACGACTGCAGTTTCAAGTACGTCTTGCTTTCGCTATGACTATAAACAAATCCTAGGCGCAGTCATTAAGTGTTTGTGGTATTAATCTAGAAAACCCATGTTTCTCGCAAGGTCAATTGTTTGTCGCCTGTTCTCTTGTTGCAAAACAATCTGCTGTTTGTTTACGTGCCAGGTAATCAAACAAAAAATATAGTGTATCATAAAGTACTACAATAAAAATGAAACTTAGAATAAGTAAAAATAAAATGAAATATATTATGTAGGTATAATAATAAGAACTCTGAAATTGTAATTTTCATTGTGATTTTTAGTGACTTAATAGTCACTAAAAATCACAAAGAATTTTAGGTGTCTTATAATTTTATTTTTTTAACATAATATAATTGTTGAGTTATTGACTTTCTTTTTATAACTCAGTTAACTAAAAAAAAAGAAGAATAGACGGTACAAAGTTTGCCGGGTCAGCTAGTATAAGATAAATATTTACATTCCTATAACGTTACGTAAACATTTAACAGACGGACCAATCTAATTATCGCATTTGAAAATTATGCAAATCAAATTATATCATAATGTTTTACCTGTGTCAGATATATATAATAGATGGAAACAATTAGAGAACGGTCTAGTGGGTACATAGGTACACCAAATTGTGGCCTAGTTTATGTAGTCAAGGTCATGTCACGAAAGCTTGTTCAACAACTTCTAATAAATTAAGCTCATATTAGTCTTACTATAAAAACCAAACGCAGAACTATCAATATATCATTATTCAGTTGACCACATCAGTGAAACAATCAATATGTTGGCTAAAGTGAGTAGCTGACACGGTTTAACGAGCTTAAAATAAAATATTATAGGGTTACTAATAAAATACAATTGATATTTTATTTTTGTTTCTAGATCGTAGCTCTGTGCGGTTTGGTGGCGGTGTGCCAGGCGGGTCTTCTCACCGCACCCGTGCACTATTCCTCTGCTGCGGCTGTATCTTCTCAGAACATCGTACGTCATGACCAGCCCGCCTACCACGCAGCGCCTGTTGCCTACCACGCCGCCCCTGCTGCGGTAGCGTACCATGCCGCCCCTGCTGCGGTGGCGTATCACGCTGCCCCTGCTGCGGTAGCATACCACGCTGCCCCTGCCGCCGTCGCATATCACGCCGCTCCTGCCCTCGCTCACGCTGAACCCTTCGACACCCACCCCAAATACGAGTACAACTACTCTGTAGCCGACGGTCACACCGGTGACAACAAGTCCCAGCAGGAGAGCCGCGACGGTGATGTTGTCAAGGGCTCTTACTCCTTCCACGAGGCTGACGGTTCCGTGAGGACTGTGGAGTACTCCGCCGACGACCACAGCGGCTTCAACGCCGTCGTACACAACACCGCGCCCACAGATGCGCCCGTTCATGTCAAGGCCGTGCCCGCTTACGTCGCTGCTCCCGCACACTACTACCATCACTAGACTGCACTTACCAACAACTGGTACAGAATAGTAGTAAATAAATTATTTAAAGAAATCAATGAATGTGTTCTTTGTACTTTAATTTCTACCTTTGGAATGTAACAGATGTACTGCTGGTTATACGAATGTTGTTTGTCATGGCCATAAAGTAGAAAAAGATAAGAGATACTCACAATTCATTTTTACTAGAAATACCTTGACCTAGATATTACCAAAACTGGTTTAATTATTGTACATTGACAGTATCAACTTTAAATGTGGGAATCGACATTAAATTACAATAGATAAAATACATAATTGCTAGTATAATAAGTCATAAACACAATTTTTAACAAAAGGTTACCTAAGCAATATCAAGTTGAACTAGTGGTAGGCACTCGCGTTTAATACAGACGATTTATGGTGCAGTGTCTGTGACACAGGCTATGTAATACATGCTATCGCAAACCTAACAAGAAAATATACTGGTGTTGGATATTGACCCACACTGATAATTTACATGAGCAGTTTCTCCAGTCTGGAGCCGTAGCATGAACTCTAAATTGTTTGTCAAGTGCAGGGCAGCTCAACTTCATTTTTGAACCTGGCGCATGCATGTCAATCGCTAAACTGCAGGCTGCTGTCAAGTGCAAACAATTTACATATAGACAATAGGTCACTCGCCGGTTTGGTGACGTCATCACTGATTTGCCTGTTTTTTCGCAGAATTATGATACGAAATTAGCAGGACCGTCTACAAATTCGCGGCTATAAGAGTTTACTATGGCCCCTGTAAGTTTTTCCACAAGTTTTTCACAGCTATGATGATCAATTTTAAATATTATAATGTCCCGTTTAGCACAGTCTTTGATGCAGAACAATGGCCTCCTAAAGCCTCTTTTTACGTACGCTATTCCACCAAGTAAGACACGTCGTGGTAGTCTTGCTGATTCTATCCAATGTATAATATATGTCTTATCAAACAAAGTCGCCTCTATTTGTAGAGTGCGTTGCGATCTCCAGAACAAAATGCGAAAATACTTTTGCCTCTACCTATTATATTTTTTAAATTATAATCTATATAAAATAAGTAAGTTAAGTGAATAGTATAGTATTTCCAATGGGATTGTGCTGAGGTGTTTTTATATTATAATTTACTAACATAGCTCGTAAGTATTACTAATCTAATGAGTCTCGGTCACTTGAATAAATAATTTTAAATGAAAATCGAGCAACTAACCCTGAAAAGAAAACATATTTTTTGTAGATATAGGATTTATTCCTTTGCTTATAATGTTTATATATAATATAGTAATACCATATATATAACTACTACTTATAGTGAGTCAACTCGAGCTCTCGGAGGGCGTCCGATGAGGTGAGGTAGACAGTGAGAGCGGAGCGTCCAACCCGACCGCAGTACCCCGAGGCTCGCTTGCGTCGAGGTACTAGTCGAGACGGTTGTTACGTTAACGTAATTCGAAACTATATTATTAATAATTGTAATCCTCTATACTCAATTGTATATAACCGCGTACTCCCTGTGTGTTTGTCGGTTGTCATTCAACGTCCTACAATAAATTTCATGAAGATTTACTATTTCACTAATTTTCGATAGACGAGAAAAGGTATATAATTAATAAAAATAATAATATAATATAATTAAGTACCTACCAACTTAAATAAAATAATTTTATATCGTGATATTTTAGTAAGATACATATAGTCTCTTAAATATAAATATCGGCAGTTTCTTTATGTTACTAGATAAAAACGGTAAAATAATTATGAATAAATAATGCTTATTATACAGATATACATAGATTACTTGTACAATTAGGTATGTAAGGTTTTAGTTTTTGGCAGTCTACGTATGTATATAGGTATTAGTACATTGATAAATCATATGATACCTATCCTTTAACATACATTAAAATATATAACATACATAAATTTAAATTACACATTATTGATATCGTGGTTCGTTCCTGTATAGGTAGGTACCAAGTAGGCGCAGTGACTGCGACGCAGAGTGCGCGAATAACATCCTTATTGGAATGAAGGAAAGATGCTAGATGAAGAAAATGCGTAAGCCGAGAAATTTTAGATAAGGACTAACGCATTTGTTATCCTTTCCGTTAATATTGCAAAAATGTGTCGGTTGCACATCTGTAAATATTATTTATTCAATAAACTTTTCAATATATTATTTCATTGTTTTTTTGACAACCCGAGACAGCGCGTGTCAGCATCTGGCGCTATTTCAAAGGAGGTTAACTCACTATTACTATTACTATTTCTACTTATCGTATCGTAATGCAATTTTGCATGTGAATGGTAACTTCAAGCTGTTCTGATGATGGAATAGCACTCCTCAGGGATTTAGCTATAAGTTTTGACGATCAACTTTAACATTCTTCTAATCAAATCTTATCTAATCGTAACTCAATTAAATTTGGCATGTAAATGTAGTTTGTAGGTTAACACAATGACTTTGCTGACAGCATACGCAGAACTGAGTTTTCCTGCGAGACGTTATATTTGGGCGCTCCCCTTTAACTTAGTAATTCCAAAAAAACGTTGAATCAACAAAATTAATAACTTAATTGTTTAAAACTTCGATTCCTACTGTTATTTCTTAAATTTGGCCAACTTAACACATTTGGTTTTTTTAGAAGTTATATAGTAATGTAAACCAGTAAAGAACTAATGCGAGATACCTATTTACTTTGTCAGAGTAATCGTTTTTACGAATAGTTTTGAATAAAAAATACATAGAACAATATCGCATAAGTTACTATTAAAAAATGGCAGATCGTTTAAATACACCAAAAATAAAAAAGGACCCAGAATTGATCTGTGTGGCACGCCTATACTTACTGTTAATAATAATAATTATATATTGGGACAACTCACACAACGCTATCTGATCGCAAACTAAGCAGAGTAGTATGGACCAGACAACTGATAAACACACTTATATATTTGTAAATACATACATTTTATAGATACATAACACCCAGACACAGAATAAATCATCGTGCTCAACACAAAAAGTTATATCCTGGGTGGGGATCGAACCCCCGACCGCTGGCTTAGCAGTCAGGGTCAGTAACCACTAGACCAACAGAACAGTCAAAAGAACCAGTGATTCGGAAGACCTTATTCCATTAATATCAACATACTGTATTCGCTCACTACGATAAGAAGCAACAAGATTATGCACTGCACCTGTACAGTCGTAATGCCTAAGTTTCAGCAGAAGTGTACTATGCACCACACAATCAAATTATTTTGAGTGTATGGAGACCCTCTCTTCACCTATAAGTACTAAAAATTTCATCCATCTATGTTAAGTCGTTTTTGGTTAAATTGCCTGTGTCATGCGGACGGACGTACAAACAGATAGAGGGAGATGACTAAACTATAATACATTTTGCGATATTGGCGACGAAATCTTAAAATGCCACATACCACAATGGGCCTATTGTGGTATGTGGCATTTTAAGATTTCGTCGCCAAAATCGCATTAGGCATCAAGACGTATTAGGACCTTCTATTGGAGATGAAGCCTGTATTCCAAATGTGGGAAACGTTATGCGTACGATGTAGTGCTGAATCAACAAAGACTTAATTAGGTATAATTATTTTATAATTAAAATGTAAACTCTAACCCAACCGAAAACCAACCATAGAAAAGATAAATTAATATACGCTCACTTCAATATATCTGACGACAAGGAATAACTGCGGTTCCAGTCTGTACCAGCCCACGTAGTTAGGTAATTCCGGCTTCATCTGTTAGGTAAGTTTGTTCACCTCCTCACATCCTAACTTTTCTCAAAGCCTCTATTATCCCTGTCTCTCTGCTCAAGGGATTAAGTATGATGTTAATGAGCGAATGAACGACTCAGAACTTTCATTGCATAAACTTAAAACGCTTCTTTCACTTTTTTAAACAATATCAATTAAAATACTTAGTGTTGCCTATTTTCATCCACTTCCAAGATCGAATTTTACTCGATTACTGGTAAAATATTTTATTGTTGTTTCATCGTAGATAAAACCAATAATAAAACCAATATAAAATGTGATTTCCGATAGGCTAAGTAACCTGTCTTAATTTATTTAGTGAATGTGTGTGAAACTATGTCACCAGGCGCGCAGGCGTAAGGTTACAGTATGTTCTGCAATTGCTCACTCTTGCGCACATATGAACAAAATTGAACTAGTATATAAACTAAACCTGTGACTGCTAACGTATCATTATTTGATTAACAGATATACAAACACAATGTTCACCAAGGTAAGAATATTAGATTCAAAATATTAATTTAATTTAAAAAACATTTAGTTAATATTGACTTTACAAATACAATAAAAGCATTTTTGAAAGAGAAAAATTTACGAACTTCCGTAGCCAAACCGGGGCCAGAAGCGAACCACCATAACATAGTCCAGACAGGTGGTCCGCTTCTGGCCCCGGTTTGGCTACGGAAGTCTCGGGTTCGATTCCTGAGTCTGGATTTCAAATTTTTCTATCTTTCAAAAATGCATTTATTGTATTTGTAAAGTTATTGGCAAGATATGCCTATAAAAATTACTTTAATATTGACTTGTTTTGTTATCAGGTAGTAGCTTTGTTCGGTTTAGTGGCGGCGTGCCAGGCTGGTCTCCTGACCGCGCCCGTGCACTATTCCTCTGCTGCGGCTGTATCTTCTCAGAACATCGTGCGTCATGACCAGCCCGCCTACCACGCAGCGCCTGTTGCCTACCACGCCGCCCCTGCTGCAGTAGCGTACCACGCCGCTCCCGCCGTCGTCGCTCACCACGCCGCTCCTGTCCTCGCTCACGCTGAACCCTTCGACGCCCACCCCAAATATGAATACAACTACTCTGTCGCTGACGGTCACACCGGTGACAACAAGTCCCAGCAGGAGAGCCGCGACGGTGATGTCGTCAGGGGCTCTTACTCATTCCACGAGGCTGACGGTTCCGTGAGAACCGTGGAGTACTCCGCTGACGACCACAGCGGCTTCAACGCGGTTGTACACAACAGCGCGCCCACATCAGCTCCCGTACATGCTGTACCTGCTCACTATTATCATCACTAGACTGCTATACAACCTAAGACTTGTGGCCAACTTTTATGTTCACTATTTACCTAGTACAATGTATTTATTTATTGCAATATACGATTAAGGTCGAAAATTTGCTAAGTTTGACTTTGATTACACATGATACTATACCCAAGAGACTTATCTTTTCAAAGGATATCTCCTAGAATTGAATCATTAAATTTTACTGATATGATCAGAGCGTGGTTTTACCTAACTTCTCCATAAATTTCACCTACATGGTCCAGATTGTCCTTAATTATTTTTTTGTCCCAAGATATTTTTTTAACTACCAGAAGTGCAATCATAAACTGAAATAAATGAAATTTAAAAAGAGCGACTGTAGCCCAGTACCTAAGGCATCGGACTCGCAATCGTTAGGTCGCGGGTTCGAATCCTACCCATTAGGGTAGGATTCGAACCCGCCGCCCGAAAAAACCGCGACCTCACGATTAATTTAAAAATCAATCAGTTAATATTGACAGTTAAAGTTAACAGGATTGTATTGATGTTTGACTATACTATAATATTAAAATACAATTAAATATTTAAAAAATTGCATCATGGCATAATTATGTATAATTTATGCCATGGGTTATTCACAAGTGAAATTTGACCAAAGTTTTTGTTATACGTTGTAAAATTTAAGTATTCTTGCATGTTAGACTGAATTATTCATTTAGCGCTACGCACAAAACGACACGGCCACCTGCCTCGTTCTCCCTCTCACAACCATTACTTCACAGCGCGCAGGACAAAAAAGACATTTTTTTCCGTAACTTCAAGAATCTATACGGGTTTATATTGAGACATACACTTCAATTTCTTTTTTTCATCTACTACAAATCTCTTTGACTAATCACAGCATTTTTTTGCGTATCCTAATATTTAAGTTTTCTACATATCTTACTTCTATATCTATACTAACTAGTGGTCGCCCACGGTCGATATTCGACCATAATTAATTTATGTATGTATTGTTTTTTTAAATATAAGCATTCCGCACTCCTTTTCTATATAAACTTTAAGTGTGTTAAATTTCATACTCCTCGGTCCGCGCCGTTCTCGTTAAAAGGTGTATTATTTTTAAAAATATATTATAAAGAGTAAAAGTTCGTGAGTTTGTGAGGTTGCAGAGGTAATCTCTGGATCTACCTATTGATCCGATTTAAAAAATTACTTTGGCATTAGGAAGCCACGTTGTTATTAAGGATCATAGGCATAACATCAAACTACGACCAATACCAACGGAGCATCAATGAAAAATGTTGGGAAAACGGGGGAAAATTACGAAAACAAAATTGCGCGGGTCAGCTAGGATATATACCTATATAGGATATTTAAATGCTGAAGTTAGGACGAACCAATACGTAGGTATATAAATAGACCAAATTTTGTTTAAGCTGTACAGTAACGCTTTCTAGACCTATTACACACACAATCGTAACCTCTCACAGGAACTCTACTACGACCCTACTTAAAACAACTCTTACTTATTGACGTGATAACGTCTTATAAATCGATGACCAGGGGCATGCACGAAAAAGTTTTACGGTCAAGTTCCGCCGGCTGATAGCCTGGGTCCACTAAAGCTGTCACAAAAATGGTTGCTAAGCAACAGCGAATTGCTTATTGCAATATCATCAATGATTTCATAAGACGTTATCATGTAAAATTATCGTCCTTGGTTGTTTGTGAATTTGGTACATTCTTTTTTCTTTCTTTTAAAAAAAAGACGACTCCCGCAGTAGGGTAAAAGCCCTGTGTCGCGGGGGACTTTACTAACATTCAAGTCACGGACACAAAGTACACAGACTCGCAACAATTTGTGGATCACACAAAGTGGTGTCCCGTGTGGGAATCAAACCCGACACGACCTCTTGCGTAGCAGTCAGACACTCCCACCGCGTCACAGAGGCACATTCGCTACAGAGTATTGTTTACAACTTTTGTTTGGGTTTTTATTTAGTCGTTGTTTTTAAAAAGTAAAGTGTTTTTTTATAAAAAAAACTAATATCAGTCACTTTAGGGCATAGTTGAAAATCGGCGTCAGGCGCTAGCTGGCATATGCTGATAGGTCCTATTTTCGACATAAGATTGAGGTACGTGTTTTATTTTTTTTATATTGGTAATGTGTTTTTATTTAACCCTCTACCGCATACCAACCCATATATGGTACACCGACTTTAGTAATTTTTTTTCACGTAACAATGCTTAAACAATAAATAAACGCATCTTTTACTTTATGATTAATATGTTGGCAATACGAAAACAATATTTGTTGACTATGGTCTAACGTTAGTTTAGTTAGAACCTCACTTTTATAAGCGCCGGTGTGAAGTTTAACACAGTGTCTGTAAATCCATTTTTCAAAAAAGTTTTTCTTCGTGAAGCAGGCAAGTTTTGCTTGATAAAAAAATATAATACAGTGCTATTATTGTTCTATTTCAATAATGCTTACACTTTATGTTCTTTTTTTGCAAATTTCTCGTAAAATGAGGGTCTTTTTCTATGAAACCATATATGGTTTCGCATGCATTCCAACCTAACTTAACCGCTTTTTTGTGAAACCAGATATGGTTTCGAATGCGATTACAATTTTTTGTGTGATAGGCAAGGCTTTGATTTTCCTTAATATAATTGGTTTAATAGCCCTAAACTCCAGGTATATCTGTCACAGATCGGACTTTTGCCTTTAGGTACAGTGCGCCTAAACAAAGTTCCTAATATAATTTTATTGAAAAAGTTGCTACCGTTGATGGAGTTAGTGTAACTGCTTATGTAGGTAGTGACCCGACCACTACAAAACGAAGATACTTCAGAAAAGAAAAGCAATATAAAAATATTAGTTGTCCCCAAGCAGTTGAGGTATATAACCAACAGATGGGGGGCGTTGATTTGTTGGACTCTATGCTGGGACTGTATAGAATTCACTTGAGATCCAAAAAATGGTATAAGCGAATATTTTTTCATATGGTGGACATGTGTATTGTGAATGCTTGGATTTTATGGCGCAGAAATAATCCAGACAATTACATGCCTTTATTTGATTTTAAGCAAGCCATTTCAGAACACTTACGCAAATCTGGTAAAGCTGTAAGTGCACGAAAAAGAGGGCATCCTGTTAATAAAAGTAGAGATGGAACGCCTGTAAGTTTTGAGCCACGGAAGTCCTGCTCCATCTAATCCAGGAACACCAACTGGTCCAAAGAAAACGAGGAAAGTTCCTACCAGGCATCAAGATTTACCTTTAAATTCTGTTAGAACTGACAAAATGGACCATATGCCGGAATGGATGACAAACGACAAAAATGTCAATTTTGCGGCCAAAAAACTTATACAAAGTGTAGAAAATGTATGGTTTTTCTATGTTAAAACGACAAACGAAACTGTTTATCGGCATTTCATGACTAAAATGAAAGTTGTAATTTAAAACTCTAAAATTTATTTATTTCATACAAACCCATATATGTCTCATGTAATTTTGATTAAAATTTGTTTAGGTGCATACGAACCCATATTTGACCTCAACTTTTTTTTCAGTATCTGTAAGTGGTTTTTTTTTAATTTTGTTTCTATAATAAATCTTATCCTTAAATAAAGCCTAAATAACCACCAAAGATTTTTTTTATCATTTCCTTCATAATTCATGCAGTAGAGGGTTAATGATTTACTCTCTTTTTTTTTGTAATGTCAAAAATGGAATTTATGTTGACATAAATTATTTCTTATTCTTATTCAATTTGTGTGTGAAGTGATAGTAATATCAAATGCCAAATCGTGAACGTCCTGTGAACGTTTTTGACACTTATGACAAATGGCCGTTGTTGCTATTATTGTTGCACAAGTATAGATTTCTATTTGACTATGTCAAATTACCGCCCAAGCATACCGGACAGGTACCGTCGGAAGCCTGTCCAGCGTACTGATGCTACTATGGAGGTCAGTGGACGATATCCCTGGGATCGCGGGTTCGAGCCCTGCCTGAACAATTATTCTTCATACATTTAATGAGTACAAAGTATATGGATTCATAGATTTTTTTTATGATCGTATCGACTGAATTGGCATGACTAGCATTGCATTGGTATTTGATTTTACCATCTCATATAAGTTTTTTTAAATAAAATATGTTTATTAAGTAAAAATGCACGGATAGTGAAGTTTTGAAAATTCGTACCATATACCTACTAATAGACTAGAGCTGAAGCCTTAAAAACGTAAAAAATGAAACCCATTGGAAAAATAAGAGAACATAACAAACATAAAAAGATAATAAATTACGGGCGACCTGAGGTCGGTAAGTGGAAGGGGGAGAGCTTTTGAGGGTAAAAAACGGTTTATCTCGATTTCCGGCAAAACTACACAAACACACACACACACTCTTTTCTCAAAAAAAGAGCGCAAGTGCCATGAACATACGCTCTCCTGCTGATGCAATTATTAAGGGCTGCGGAACCCTACACTGAGCATGGTCCGACATGCTCTTGCCCGGATTTTGTTATGTTATTCAACTATGGTTTTCTTTGGTTTCAAAAATTATTGACTCTGGTCTTTAAATCCGTAGTGGTTGCTTCTATTATCAAAGAAATCATGTCAAAATGCAAAAGATCTTATCTTAAACTTGTGTAATACCTTAAGATACTAAAATAGTTTATATCCAGATACGTTAACATGAACATCTTATCCGTCTGGTCTTAAGGGCGTCACCCTTAAGACCAGGAGCGTTACTGGCGTACGATGTTTTCTATAGGTATTCATATATAGCACAGTCACATCTATGCTAATATTATAAAGCTGAAGGGTTTGTTTGTTTGTTAGAACGTGGTATAATCAGGTACTACTGATTCGAATTGGGAAATTCTTGGATAGCCTTGTTGGATAGCCTATTTATCGAGGAATGCTACAGGCTATATAACATCACGCTACGATCAACAGGAGCGGAGCAACAATGAGAAATGTTGCAAAAACGGGGAAAATTTACGCAGAAGAAGTTGCGCGGGACAGCTAGTAGTAAATAAAACTATTATATTTACGTTAACGTATGTACGGTTATATGTTTTGTTTCCACCTCTCTCTTTGTTCATCCAAACAATAAATGCATTGGTAAAGTTCTTAGTACTGCTGTTTGTAAATAGTACTACGAGTAGGTATTAATAAAAATTATAATATACTTTTAAACAACAAGCATTGAGTTGACTTGTTGTTTGTTGATTTTCCTAGGTAACAATAATAGTATCGAAATGATCTAACTAAGTGGTTACCTATATGTTCCAAGGTCCCAGGCATGCCAGACATATTACACATTTAAATTTAGGGTTTCGGGTAGTGCTTATATGTACACCCAATGCTAGCATACCAGCTAAGTTGTATAGACGGTCAGTTGTAAGTTGTATAGCTGTTCCTTATAATGCCCTAAGTTATATAAAAATCAAGCGTCAGAAAATAAGCTAAGGATTAAAATACCTTCACGATCATATTAAAGGGTGAATCTATGTGGTGTCTGAGAGAACGTTTGGCCCATACAATTTGTCTGGCTGAGCAAATACTGGGTGGCGCAAAAGTAAAGACCCTATTTGGTTCAGCTATAACATTTTTTCTAAATTAGAAAACTAGATTTAGATTTTTTTAAATGTATATTTGTGCCATTAAATTTCGTACCATTAGGATTTAAAGATGATGTCTTTTAAATGGTGACCTCCAGAGTTGATACACATTTGAGCCCTATTTATGACATTTTGCATAACTTGCCGTAACACTTCCTGCGATATGTTCGTTATTTCTTGACGAATGTTTTCTTTTAGAGCTGCGAGAGTCTGTGGCTTGTTCACATACACCCGAGATTTCAAAAAACCCCAAAGAAAGAAGTCTGGACTGGTCAGATCGGGTGATCTTGCAGGCCAAGGCAAATCGCCAAAACGAGAGATAACTCGGCCTGGAAAAGCGTCCCTCACTAAGTCCATAGTGTCGCGCGCTGTGTGTGCCGTAGCGCCGTCTTGTTGAAACCAGATGTGCTCCAGCCCCAATTCGTCCAAACTGGGTATCAAAAACTCACGTAACATGGTTCTGTAGCGTTCTCCAGTGACAGTTATCGCATTGCCTCCAGCGTCTTCGAAAAAATAGGGTCCGATCACTCTGTCAACACAGATGCCACACCATACAGTAACTTTTAGTGGGTGTAGAGGTGTTTCTTGAATAATGCGCGGATTATCAGTGCCCCAGAACCGAGTATTCTGCTTATTGACATGCCCTGAAAGATGGAAATGCGCTTCGTCACTCATAACCAATTTTGAAGGAAAATCATCCTCTTCAAGGTTGAGGTTTATGACGCGCTGGCAGTAATCTAGACGAGCTCGGTGGTCAGCAGGCAGCAGCTGATGAGTCATTTGAGTTTTATACGGGAACATCTTTAAGTCTTTCACCAAAATACGCTGCAGGATCCGTCTGGAAATGCCCGATTGCGTGGCACGTCGCCTCGTTGATGTTTCTGGACACTCTTCCACATCTTCGCGCACAGCATCGATATTTTCAGCTGAACGGCCTGTTCTTGGTCTCCCAGACTTAGGTCTATCCAATGTTGAGCCAGTTGCTTCAAGGCGTGTGGCAAAGCGTCGAATTGTGCGACCAATCGGTGCCGGACGGTGGGGAAATCGTCGACGAAATTCACGTTGTGTTCTTATCACTGATGAATTATTCCGTAAGAACATTGACACAATTATTCCACGTTCTTGGGGAGTAAAACGGTCCATGTTTATTTTCAGTGTATTTTACATTTGTTCACTACACAATTTTCAACAACAGAATGACAGAAAATGTCATATAAAAAAAAAAGTATTTTCTTTAGTGCCAGTACTTTTGCGCCACCCAGTACATGTTCCATATAATCCTTTATGTAACATTTATAAGAATCAATCATCAGAAAATAAGATAAGCTGTCACCTTTTTTGGCCACTTTGAAGTGTCTGGCGGAAGTTATGGCCGGCGGGAAGTGTTTGGCAATGCTCAATAATATTTTTTTATAGTTTTTTATACCATATATATGAAATTCAACTTTCAGAAAATAAGATAACTTAGTCCGTTTTTTTTCTGACCTTTATCACCGGGTACCTGAAAATTGGCCGTGAAACAATACGGCACGGTTATATAATAATACGTGATTTCATTCAAGCATTGATTCATTGATAACCAAACATCTTCTAATCTAAGCTTTTCGTCATATTTTTTCGCAGGGTTTTATAATTGAGAAATATAAAATTAAGCTTAACACCCACTTATGAAATAATGGACTCAGTTAACCGTTACAATATCTGACCTGACCATAATAGTGAATGGGTCGCAAAACTATGTGACACCGTACAGGGTCACCGAAAACACGCCTGACAACTTCCACTACTTACTATAAGCAGCTGATCATACAACCAATTTGTGGGTATAAAAAGTTGGCTCGTGTCATTACATATATCATTCAATCTGATCACATCAGTATAACAAACATGTTCTCCAAAGTAAGTTAAAAAGTGTTCGTGCGAATCAATTTTTATTTATAAAGATCAAGGCTAAGGATCTTCAGTGATAATTTCTATTTTTTCAGTTGGTAGCTCTGTGCGCTTTCGTGGCAGTGGCTCAGGCAGGTCTCCTGGCCGCGCCCGTCCACTACTCTCCCGCCTCGGCTGTCTCATCCCAGAGCATCGTGCGTCACGATCAGCCCCACGGTGTCGCTAAAGTCGCCGTCGCTGCCCCCGTCGCGTACCACGCTGCCCCTGTCGCCTACCACGCCGCTCCCGTCCAGTACTCCTCCGCTGCGGCTGTCTCTTCCCAGAACATCGTGCGTCACGATCAGGCCGCTAAACACGTAGCCATCGCCGCTCCCGCAGCCGTTGCCTACCACGCTGCTCCCGCTGCAGTCGCGTACCACGCCGCCCCCGCCGCGGTCGCCTACCACGCTGCTCCTGCTGCCGTCGCCTACCACGCTGCTCCCGCTGTCGTCGGTCACGCTGAACCCTTCGACGCCCACCCTAAATACGAGTACAGCTACTCTGTAGCCGACAGCCATACCGGTGACAACAAGTCCCAGCAGGAGAGCCGCGACGGTGATGTTGTGAAGGGCTCTTACTCCTTCCACGAGGCTGACGGTTCCGTCAGAACCGTGGAGTACTCCGCCGACGACCACAGCGGCTTTAACGCGGTCGTACACAACACCGCGCCCACTGCCGCGCCCGTCCATGTCAAGGCCGTGCCCGCTTACGTCGCTGCGCCCGCCCACTACTACCACTAAACAACCCTAAGGAAAACTAAGTTCCAAGATACAACGCGTGTACCAAAATGAAATCATAATTTATTTTAATCAATATACGGATAAGTTCGTTGAATTCACATGCTTTTAAGTTACAGCCTGCGGCTCTGTCCACTGTGACCTTTTTCGACCTCGAATTTCCTGAAAACCTTTCTTATCCATTGTCTATATAACAAACAAATGTCTCATCCTAGGGAATGAATGAGTAGGTCAGGATATACATAGGAAGTACCCATAAATACATAGGAAAGGAAAGCCTTTCCCATGTATTTATAGGCCCTTCCTCGTGCTTCACCTACAGCTCTCGCTCTCGCTACAGGTGGAGCAAGATAAATTTATTGCTAATGTTTTAGAAGATAAGTGTATTACTTTCTTTTAAACTTACGCATTGCAACGCGTAAATGAAACGTCAAGCATAAAGTATTTACCTTAAGCTTGACGTTTCAGTCAGCTTGTGACCACGGTCGGTGTAACCCGGTCGAAACATCAAGCATAAGATAAATACTTTACCTAGTTTAAACACATTTATTCCCGTGTCAAATTGTGAGTATTACTTTCGCCGTCATTTTCTTAAAATGCTATAAAGGGATATTGTCGTTAATACTCCAATACACAAGAAAATAGGCAAGTGTGCACACTGAGGTCAACACAGAAAAAAAAAACCCTAAAAATAATAGAGCGTATTATTTTTCTTTTTGACCACTTAGCCATTAAAAACGAGGCCCTCGTTTAACCTGGATTTTAAGTTCATCTTCTTCTTCTAGGCGTTTTGACAGCAAACATTGTAGGCATTAAATATTACATAGATATGTCTCAAAACGCGGCCATTAAACTGCGTTGTCGGAGACAGCCATTGAGTGCGTGTACAGGTGATCAAGCACACAGGACACGATGTAAGCTAAGCCATTGTTTATATTCTATCGCATAAGCAAATCAGGTTGGTACCCGTTGAAATTACCCACTTAAGCATATTTTCCTTGCTTCGGCCGATCTGAGATCATCAAGTTGTATCAAGCTACCAAGAAGTAAGAACACCATTCCTGCCTGCAAACCAACCTATCACTTGCGACAGAAAGCAATGGTTAGATTTATGAGAAATGCGACAGAACTTCTAAAATATAGTTATAATCTACAAATAGTATCTAGTTTTATGTTTGGCTGTTATTGTACAAAACAAGTAGCCAAGTGCGTGTCAGGCCACGCTCAATACAGAGTTCCATAGTTTGATTGGTTTCATAGTTATATGTATGTCTGGTCGCCGACAACGTGTATGCATTAAAGAGTCCTTTTCTTCCGGGGATGAATATCCTGGGACAGCTCACACAACGCCAACTGATAAACATAAATAACACCCAGATACAGAATAAACCATCGTGCTCATCACACAAAGTTTTATCCTGGGTGGGGATCGAACCCACGACCTCCGGCTTAGCAGTCAGGGTCACTAACCCCTAGAACCATTTAAATGCATGGAGAAAAAAATCGTCTCAGTATTAGGAAAAATCGACTTTGGCAGACATGTCTCGGTGCCGGAGTTGTTAAACGGCTTAGGGCCGGTACCCCTAAGGTCGCGGGTTCAAGTCTTGCCTGAGACTAAGACAATTCTTTTCCTCCATACTTTTAAAATTATGTATAAAAAATTAGCATAAAAATGCTTTAGAAATTACAAATTCAACAAATATGCCATCACATTGCAGTGAAATATATGCATCGCATAAGGTATAATGCATAAAGCCATATGTAAAAGTGACCACAGCTGCAGTTTGACCAGATATTTCTGTCACGTAACAAATAAAAGGCATTCTTGTTGATAAGGTCACACCAGTTTGAACTTAAGTGAAGACATCGGTATGGCTCATAAGTTCTTAACTTTTTGACATCGTGTCGACCTCACAACTTTCTGTTTGATTATTATACCAATACGAGTTTTATAAATTTAATGTTTGGATATCTATATCTTACTCAATCACTTCAGAATGGCTGAATGGATCTGGATGAAATTTGGCACATTGTTAGATTACAATCTGAAATAGCACATATGCTACTTTTTAACAAAAGAATACAAGTCCTTCTTATCCAGTACTATATACTTAGGGTGATGCTGAGGCTGCTGTGGAGATAATATATTATTATCTGTGGACTTTGTCAGAAAAAACCTTTTATTGTTATTTTGTATGTCGTTTTCTGTCGTTTCCATATAACGGGACTATGAAGTCCCGGTCATTTGGAAGGCGTGCGTGGAGCTGAAGCCAACACGTAGAGGCCGGTTAGACACTTTAATCTAAACGCTATGTGACACAAACCGGCGACTATCGCTGTATACACTATAAAAATGTACCCAAACGTCAATCCCGGTTAGTGTAAAAACTATTGGCAAAAAGTGGCAATCAAGAAACTGGGTTATGGAGGTGATGTGTTAATGGAATGGTGAGCTAGTACTATTGAAGGACTATGGCGCCTGCCACGTAACGCACGGTAAAAACACACAGACAAATGGGCAGGCGGTGACTCGCCACTCACTAGATGGACCCCTTCTGGCCAAACAGACGACAGGGAGCAACATGGGTATGAGCAGCTTGGGGTGTCAAGCGGTGCGACGCCGGTTTCAACATCACGAAGAAGGTCCGTGAGCGGGTTTCCCCGATGCTTGGGGGTGGAAGTGTCATTTTCAAGGGCATAACCCCTTGAAAATGACACTTCCACCCCCGAGCAGACAAGCTCTGGCAACCTCTCTCTGGCCTTACAGATTTGAGAGTCCTTCGGGTGCTCTTGGCATTCCACTCCCGCCGACAAGTGAAAGCAAGTGGGAGACGAGGCCCTGACCGACTCTCTTAGGCATCGGGACCGCAGTGTCACCATGCACATTCAGCTCGCTACAAAGCTGACCTACGGTTTATGTACTCTTATTTTACCCTCATGAGACATTTTTTTATTGGTGTCATAAGAATTTCAAGAGCTGCTACTGTTAATCAAGTATAGGGTATAATCAAAAAAGCCCCGAGGCATTTATTGTTATTATTATTATCATAAGTAAATTTTCACGCGAATAAAGTTGGAGGCAACAGCTAATTTAGCACAATTTCAAGAGTATCCAGCAATTCCAGTCCGAAGTTTTAATTTAAACTTAGTAAATTAATATTAATAAAATAATAATATTTTATAAATATAAATTTCCGCCGGAAAAAAACTGCAACAAAATGTTTGTGCAAAATATACGACTGCAAATTCCGTTGTCCCTGCTACTACATCGTATGACGCACGTTTAAACCTTGCAGTAGGTACTAGTTTTGGGATCACATTTAGCCGACCTTTAGGTAAATAATATCAACATTTCTCAGAAAGTAAATTAATAATAATAATATTGGGACACAACTCACTGATCGATGACTCGCTATCTGATCCCAAACTAAGCAAAGCTTGTACTATGGAAACCAGACAACTGATAAACATACTTATAACTTTATAAATACATACATATTATAGATAAATAACACCCAGACGCAGAATAAACCATCGTGCTCATCACACAACGTATTATCCTGGGTGAGGATCGACCTCTTGCGTAGCAGTCGGATACATTCCCACCGCGCCACAGAGGCAGTCTAGTAAAAATGTTTACTACATTTACTAGACTGCCTCTGTGGCGCGGTGGCCATACGTAAAAAGATCTAAATATTTTTTGTTATAGCTAACTTTTTTTTTCAAAAGATAAATCATAAATTGTAATGCCGAATGATATATTTTAAATCGTAGACTATTTACTGTTTAGCTTATTTAATAATAATAATATAATAATACTTTTTATTTGAAAGTAACATGACTCAATGTGTTAGTAACAATATTTCTTATTCCTATGTTAATGTTCCTATTCTAAGTCCGTTATCGTTAATATATGCAAGAAATTTGTAGCTACTCGTGCTCAGGTCGCTAGATATTTCAGTTATAATTTATTTTAGTGGCTAATACTAAGGTAGAATAAACATAATTCAAGTGTGGCACTGATCTTTCTTGTTAAGATCTTAATATTTTTTACAAAAATGTTAATATCTCTGCAACCTTAAGGTCGCCCAGGTCTACTTCTGTAACGAATAAAAGATCCTCTATTAAAATGTTGTTTATCGAAATTTTAGTCCAGTAAATTCCAAAATGTCTCAAAAATATCTATCTAATTAAATTTTGAATACGGATTAAAATCATAAGTCATGCGTAGGTGTAGCCAAAGGCATATTGCTCAATTACTAATTAAATTGGGAAAAAATAAACTGGTTATGATTTCAATGTCCCTAATTCACTGACATTCACTTTTATACTCTACATCTATTAAAAAGATTTACTTTTTTTTACTCTAAACTAAACGTAATCATTTTTATTAAGAATAAAAAAAACAGCTGTTACGTACTCGCTTATGTAGTACCTGCCTAAGTTTTCGATAATTCAGATGAAGCATTGAATAAACTTAAGCGACCAAATGCAAGGCTGCCGGGGTCACAGTGAACTTGATTTACAACTTCCACTACCTACTTACTAACAGCTGATTGTACTACGTATCAGTATAAAAAGTAGACCCGTGACATTGCATATATCATTCAACTTGATCATATCAACATAATCATGTACTCCAAAGTAAGTAACAAAAGTAATGTTACAATAAATCTTTACTCAATGAAATAGTACAAGATTTTTAATTATTTTTTTTATTATTTCAGTTGGTAGCTCTGTGCGCTTTCGTGGCGGTGGCTCAGGCCGGTCTCCTGGCCGCGCCCGTCCACTATTCTCCCGCCTCGGCTGTCTCATCGCAAAGCATCGTGAGGCACGACCAGCCCCACGGTGTCGCTAAAGTCGCCGTCGCCTCCCCCGTCGCGTACCACGCTGCCCCCGTCGCCTACCATGCCGCTCCCGTCCACTACTCCTCCGCTGCGGCTGTCTCTTCCCAGAACATCGTGCGTCACGACCAAGCCGCTAAACACGTATCGATCGCCGCACCAGCAGCTGTCGCCTACCACGCCGCCCCTGCTGCAGTCGCCTACCACGCCGCCCCCGCCGCGGTCGCCTACCACGCTGCTCCTGCTGCCGTCGCCTACCACGCTGCTCCCGCTGTCGTCGCTCACGCTGAACCCTTCGACGCCCACCCCAAATACGAGTACAGCTACTCTGTAGCCGACAGCCACACCGGTGACAACAAGTCCCAACAGGAGAGCCGAGACGGTGATGTTGTGAAGGGCTCTTACTCTTTCCACGAGGCTGACGGTTCCGTGAGGACCGTGGAGTACTCCGCCGACGACCACAGTGGCTTCAACGCGGTCGTGCACAATACCGCGCCCACAGCAGCGCCCGTGCATGTCAAGGCCGTGCCCGTACACGTTGCTCCCGCCTACTACCACCACTAAGCTACCCCTGCTTTTTACATGACACAGTGATTACCAAAATGATTGTTAATTCTAATTTATTTAAAGCAATATATGAATAAGTTCGACACCTAGTTCTTTCACTTTTGTGTGTTGGCCCACGCATTTAAAAAATTCAAAATTCTTTATTTACTTAGGATGCAAAACAACTCTTGTGATACGTCGGGATTCTACATGTATACATGTAATTCCAAGTTCGCAAGCAATAGTTAAAGCCGGAGAAAAGATCCTGGCAATAAAAACTTGCTTCCACTCTTTCTAAATTGCCAATTTTACAATGTTTGAATGTTTATAAACTTGATATGGGGGTAAGGTGCGGCGACTAATATACTATACACCATGTTAAAGGACTGATGCAAATTGTATTATCAAAAAGTTGAAACTTGAGATAAAGTTAAATTAGCCTTAGTGGGTACAATATAGTAAGAGCATCTACTTACAATAAAATAAAGTTTAAAAAACTATAACCCGACTACGACATAATACCTATCATGATCTAAAAAGTATCATATCAACCCATATGATGGCCCACTGCTGGGCACGGGTCTCCCCAGTAGATCCTGGGGGTAATTGCCATAATCGCCACGCTTGGCGAGCGGGTTGGCGATCGCAGTAAGGCTTTAAGTACGCAGAGGACGCTGCTGCCCGTCCTCCGGAGTGAAATCCCTTAGTCGCCTTGACGACACCCACGGGAAGAGATGGGGTGGTACTATTCATAAGCCGGCACCACACGGCACCTAAAAAAAAGTATGAAATAAAATATTATTCTTGGCTGATATTTGTATATCTTTTGTAAAATTTCAAATGCGTGCTCTTAAACTAAAGAATAAAAAAGGCTTAAAGAACTAAAAACATAACCTTTAAATTTGGCTTCGCCAGAGTCGGGTAGAAAATGAGAACTCTCTCTTATTTTTGAAGAGTGCTCTCGCTGAAATTTGAGCCTCTTTTTGTTTTAAAATTGTGTTAGCAGAAAAATCTCTCATAGTTTTTAAACTCGACTCTCGTGATTCCAAGGATTTTCTTTCTTCATTCATTCAATTAATTCCGTGGCTTTTTTTTTCTCAAGTCAATTTTAAGCTTCCTCCCTTCTCTTTTAAGTGGTGATTCTTTAAGACGCTTTTTTTATTCGTTGGTCCATAATAAGTATGTTGAAGCTTCTTAATCCAGACTAATATATACACATCAACAAAGTCTAAGAATATTTCAAATTTTGTTGAATTTATAATCTATATCTATATCTATACATATAATAAAACTGTAAATTTCACGTGTCTGTACATGGCCGAACTTAGTGAAAAAAAATATTAGGAAATGTTCGAAAAGAGTATTCAAACACTTTGCTGCATTTTTAGAAATGTCTGTCTGTCTGTCTGTCTGTCTGTCTGTCTGTCTGTTTGTTTGAACACGCATCACGCAAAAACTACCGTACAGATTCGGTTGAAATTTTGCACGTGCAATCTAATAGATGCAGATTAACATTTAGGCTATAAATTATCACGCTTTTTCCCATAGGAGCTAAGCAGTAAGGGATAATGTCTGTAGCAATTTTTCGTTATAAAACAGTAACTACAAGACGGATCTTTATGAAAATTTACAGTTTAATAGTAAATACTATAGGACATTATTAACACTATGAATCATTACGCTAACGTCTATGGGGAACGAGTAGCAACGTATTTTTTGTCGCACCATAATGGTTTATCACAAAATTTTCCACAATTAGACATTATCTATAATTGTAACCCATGGCATACATAACTTCACGCTAAAACTAAAAGGAGCTAAACACAACATTGTTAAGTTTCATAAGAACAGTTTATTTTGACGTAGCAAGTACAGAACAGTATAGCCTCGAAGCTATGCTAGCGGACTTTGACGACGAAGTCCCGGGCTCGAATCCGATGTCTGATTATGTTCTTATTGTATTTTTTTAAATTGTCTTTATCCTTTTTTAATATTTTTCTCAATGTTTTAGTTATTTTTTCGACCGTAAGTAACTTATTTACTTTGGTTATTATTTTTTTATATTAAAAATCAAGTAAATTATGCACGTAGGTAAGTTAATTATAGGTATTGCATGCACTGCTGAGAGTAATTAATTAATCGTAGTAGAAATGAAAAACAATATTACATTATAATTAAAAAGTATTCGACATTTTCCAGAAATGATGTGTTCGTCTAAAAAAAAAGACATTACACACGTAATAAAAAAACATGTAGCGCCATCTATGAAATCAAATTGTTCACCGTGATCAAACAATTCCTTATTTGTGAAAACATTTATTAGGGTAATATGTGCTTGAGATGCTGAGTGGCAACATTCTTGAAAGTAGATGGCGTTGTATTCAATAACGTTCTATACTTAGTAAAAGAAGTTTTAAAAAGAAACACATTGCTATGATTTTTAGAAATGTTTGTCTGTCTGTCCGTTTGTTTGACCACGCATCACACAGGTGCATCGAGGATCATGTTTTGGGGTTATGGTTGGAGATTACGTGTTCATCAATTCTACAATAATGAAATAATAAAAACATCGGTCAAGTGTGAGTAGTTCGGGTGACGGGAGGAGGGGGGTCGTTGTTTGTCAACCATACCTTTAGGGATATCTGACATTTTCGCGGGCATGACACACGTGACACGCTCTGTGTTTGCTTACTAAAGTGTTACAGCAGTTTTATTATTAGTATTGCGTTGTAACACTATATGAAATACACCCCATTTTTAGCCAAAATGGCAAAACAGAACCCTTATAGTTCCCTTATGTCCGTCCGTCCGCAGCTTAGCTCAGAGACTGTTAGTGCTAGAAGGTTGCAACTTTTGCATGAATAAATTACTAACGCCGATAAAGTGAAAGAACAAAATCTTGAAAATCATTATTTTTTTAAGGGTACCTCTCTTATATGTAAAGTGGGGATGTGATTTTTTTCTCACCTACCTACCCCATCGTGTGTGGTATCATTAGATAGGTCTTTTAAAAAGCGTTTAGGGTTTGTGAAGACTATTTTTAGATTTAAGGATTCCTTTGTGTATAATATTAGGCTTTATAGTGATCATTTTTGTTAGAGTCAAGTGTCCCCCTGCCAGCTAAATGGTTGATGTTGGGTATGTGAAAAAATTCAGGGTAGTAGTATAAATACTAAAATTATAAGAAAAACGATCACAGTTAAGTACTTAGGCTTTACAAATTTACGATCACATGAGAAGTAACAACATTTTCGTACAAATTCTATTAAAAATTATTAGGTAATAAGTAGGTATAACGTTGAAAGAATGAAACAAAAACAACAGAAAACCCACTTCTTAAGCCGCACACCAAACTAACTATCTAAAAGAATAGAACAGATCGATTTTTATTTAGTAAGTATTTAGTCAACAGGACTGTTTCCAACATATTTACACAGAAGTTATTTCGTTACCTAAACTACCTTAATTTAAACCCGACTTTCACGCGAACGAAGTCGCGGGCACAACTATTATGAATATATATATATATATTACGGGTCTTAATCGCGTGAATAATTTTAGGTTAAATACCTTGCCTACGTTTAATATGCATGATAGTTTAAGTATATTTTAATTTAAAGTCAACAAGTATTAAATTAAACTTATCCAGTTTTGAAAATAGATGGCGTTTAAATACAAATGAAACAGAATCAGGTAAATTGATTTAAAAAATAAATCTGAAATTCTTACGTAGAGGGATATGAATTTATGATGATCTTAATTAACGACAGGTTCATCATCATCATCATCAGCCTATCGCAGTCCACTGCTGGACATAGGCCTCCCTAATTTTCCCACGCCACTTTGTTCTATCCTCGGCTAGGACAGGTTGACACACCTATTTTTTAATTCACCAATGTAGACATTATAAAGAAATAAGTTTAGTATTTAAACTAAACGTTTCTAAAAGATATACTAATTCAGTATATCTTTTAGAAACGTTTGAATGTTGTCTGTTTGTTTGAACACGCATCACAGTACCGCGGGAATGCAATGTTTTAAAAAGATGATATTTTTTAAAAAACTTATCTCACACTAGCCCTATTTCGCGCGAGTACTTGGGCGGTTTCGGGCTTCATTTACCCCGAAACCGATAATAGTAATATTTGATGTGATGCAAATCATTTTGGTAAAATACTATTATAATTTGTCTTCTAACCGTCTGGCGCCATAAACTTTGTCGCCCTTCATTTTGCTGCACTGGGCATTTGCTTGGCTTGCCTTGCCATAGGTCGGGCCCTGATTAGAGCTAGGCCCTAATATGCATAGATGCCACAGAGCATTGTGGAGCATGTTTCCAATGTGTTTTACACAGAAGTTAAATTGTAACATAAACTACCTCAATATAAACCCAACTTCCACGCGAACGAAGTCGCGGGCACAGCTAGTTAAAAATAAAATTAAAAAGTATTTAATATTAATATAATAAATGAATTATTAAATTTGCTATATTCTGAAATTAGGTTGTTTTATAAAATCAAGAAAATTGCGCATCGCTCGTCGCTGTTACATGTCACGTTGGGTGACTGTGCAGGCTACTCCAGAACCCTGATGTTGTGTTACCGAAAGGCTGCCGAAACCAGCCACGCCTTGTGAGAAGGTGCATTGTCATGCATGAACTGAAATATTTGTCCTATTTTTTTTTTTTTTTTTTATCCATCCAAATGAGGTCCGTTCGCGCTATTATTATGGACCAACAAACAATGGTCGATGGTGCTATTCGCTGACGAATCTCACTTTTGATTCCACTGGGATTCAAGAAAAAGACGTGTTTGGAGACTTGGCCCCATCATGGTATGAGATGATGATGTCTCATACCATGATGGGGCCGCCTTGGTACGAATGGACCTCTTGTGTGTGTTGCAGACGGCTTTCTTTGCCTGCAAGTCTCCAAACACGTCTTTTTCTTGAATCCCAGTGGAATCCAAAGTGAGATTCGTCAGCGAATAGCACCATCGACCATTGTTTGTTGGTCCATAATAAACGTTAGCGAACCCAAATAAGCCTCCTTCCGCGATTGCCACGCCGTAGAGCTGGAACTCGAAGCGGTCTGGCGCCAACTTTTGCAACCTTCTCCTGATTAGAACAATATAATATGTGTGCTCCTAAGAATGCACCTAAATAGATAATAAACCAAAAGAAATCGACCCTTACAAGAAAACGATTCAAAGTTATAAAAAATTGTGTGTTATAGTTTTATTTTTTATAAATGTTTTAGATTAGAAACAACATTTTATAAATAATAAAAACAAATTCCCGTATAAACAAAGATCGGTGATAAACCTAGCGCACGAGATGGGGATTCGGCAATCGTTGCTTCCGAAGGCAAAAATCTTTATTAATAGACACAAAGATCGTGCAACTATGCAACTATTTAACTTTAGTAAATTTTTAAAGGTCAGAATAGTTTTAAGTCATCCTGTACCTACCAAAGAGAATTCAACATTTTGTCTATTACCTAGTTATTTACAGTTATTTACAAACCAGAGACCAAAACAGGTTGCTATGGTAACTCTATAACGTTGTAAAGTTATAGTAGCAGTCTGATGTATTGTTTTGGACAGCATTCATTCTTTTTATTTCCAGAGATTTAAGATATTTTTTTTATTAGGCCATATTAATTACCCGGGTTTAATCATTCAAAACTATCCTGAATTTCCGATAACTTGTTTCTATAATGTCTTAGAGATTTAATACATCAAACATAAACGTCATAATTATTTTGACGTCTGTGCTATGTCATTGTATTTGACGAAAAGATACGGAGATATTACACATTTATTTAGTTAACGTAAACTATGCTAGCAATGTGTTTGGTATCAAATGAATGTGCTAAGGCAGGGCTTGCCTTTCATTGGATACCAAGCACAGCACACGTAAATACTTTAAAAAATAAAAACCTACTTACATGCTTACCACACTTTTTGTGACCATAGGCTATGCCGCCCGCGCTGTTATAACGAATCAATTGACACCTCGTTCATCAAAATCGGATAAGTAGATTAGGCGCTACATACAAACATATATAGACTGCTAAAACATTACCCTTCCTTTTTGGCTTCGCCATAGTCGGGTAAAAAGGTAAAAACTATATGTGCTTAAATATTGGCCAAAGTACTTGTTACGAATGATTAAATATAAAATATTAATTCTGATAGCAAAAGGAAGAAAAGAATTGCCTTTATTCATCACGCAGAATCTTTTCATTTCTCCTATTATTTATCATACATTTATTTATTGATACATTTTTTGCCTCCAGAGTACCTAATTGTTTTATTATTTATTTGTTGTGTAAGTATTTTCCTTAATTTTTAGTACCAACCGCAAAAAATATTTTTTAAGTTTTTTTTTTGGATGAATTAGTAAGTGGTAATAAATGTATAACAGAGATCGTTATTTTATTTCGTGGCGCGGCAAGCCCGTTCGTACTGTCAAAATCTTGTCATAATGGTAAATAGAGAGCTTCGCGTTGATGCACTAAAAATGCATGCGCGGCGGACATCTTTGAACACACCACGCATGCGCCAGTTCGCACGGGCTTGTCACGACAACGAAACAAAGATCGTGAATAAGGACCCTGTACAGTATTTTTTTTGTATGTTACCAAACTGCATAGGGCAGACTAGGCAGAGCAACCTGTAATAAGGAAAATAACAAACATAGTTTCATATTTTAAATACATACAAAATTTATATAATGTACGCCCGATCAGAATAAACAATCATGCACATCTTATAAAGATTTTTTCTGGGGCTGGTAACCCTGTACTCGTCGCTTCCTAACTCACGAGCTCTTGATTAGCAGCCAGGGTCACTGTCCACTAGGCTAACCGGCTGGTGAAGCTGTAATTATTTTGATTTCCTTATTTTTTTGAAGTCGATACCACTTAGATGGCATGGACAAATTAGAACCCAGCCAGTTGTCTTAACCCAGGCATAAACGCTAGAAAAAAACAAGTCCATTCCCAGTCACTGTACCCATAGCTTACGCGAGTTCAATATTTGTCTTCTTTCATGCTGTCCGTAAGTTTTGATTCATTTGGATATATTTTTATTTAACCTAGTAGGAAGGACGTAGTTGTGAGACAACTTAGTGCGCGGCACGCAGCAGTAGAGTTATTTATGTTTTTATAAAATCAACCCCTAGGGGTTAGTTAGGGGCTGCAAGTTGTTTGTATGTAACTTCGTCAGTTTTAAAGTTAACACTGTGAAAATGTATGGACAAAGAAACACGTCTTTCAGCATTCGAAATCAACCCTTAACGGCCTAAAGTCATCCGCGCGGGTGAAGCTGTGGACAACAGCTATCCTAACTAATATTATAAATGCGAAAGTGAGTTGTTTGTTTGTTACGCTTTCACGCCTTAACCACTAAACTAGAGATAGTTTAAAAAAAAAACCTTTCACCAATATAAAGCTACATCAAGATGTATTTTTTTTTAATTAGTTAGCCCTACGAAAACATAACATTAATTCAACCCAAGGTATCAAAAATTTACCGTTTGATTCGTTTGTAAAATATTAAGCTTTAAAGTGCAAAATTTTGTTAGAGTCAAGTGCCACCCCCTCCCCCCTCTGCCAGCTAAATGATTGATGTTGGGTATGTGAAAAAAATCACGGTAGTTGTATATATAGTGAAGTTTAAGTTTAAGCTAAGTAGGCTTTACAACTTTACGTAAAACAGCTGATCAAATTTCACTGAAAAATATTATTTAGTAGATATAACGTTGTAAGTATGAAACAAAAAGAACAGAAAACCCACTTCTTAAGCCACACACATTATTCGAATAGGCGGGGGACTACGGAACCCTACATCGTGCGTGGCCCGACATGCACTTGCCCGGTTTTTGAATATTTTGAAATGGTCAGGGATTTTTATCATTTAATTGGTAAATCCAATATTCATTTATTGTGCTAAAAAAGTGTTCACTTCAATAAAACTAAACTGTTCGTTTTAAATAACGAAGTTTCCACTCACTCTTTACAAGACGCATGACTTATTTATTTTATCTTTACTAATATTATAAAGCTGAAGACTTTATTTGTTTGTTTGTTTAAACGCAATAATCTCCGGAACTGCTGTACAAAATGAAAAATTATTTTACTGTTGAATAGCCCATTTATCGAGGACGGCTTATAGGCGATATGACATCACGCTACAACCAATAGGAGCGGAGCAGCAATGAAAAATGTGCAAAAACGGGCAAAATAGACGCAAACGAAGTTGCGCGGGTTCAGCTGGTGAAATATAAAGCTTAATTTCAATTTAAATAATCATTTGAAATTTAAGAAAATTATATTCTTTTTAATTATACCAAATTTGAATAATCACACGTTTTGATTATTTAAGAGTATATAATATATTCTACAATATTTGAAAATTATGAATAGGTGATTCATCAATCATTCATTAATATAAGTGATTTTTTTAAATTGTAAGTATATGAGGTGAACCTCAAACATATGTATCCAGAATTCATACTGCGTAGTACCTATACCTAATAATGACTGTAGGTATATATTCCGAATTCTAATATTTATTTATCCGTCTCCTAAAACATTTTATTAACAGGAGCATAACCTTTAAATGACCACTCAGAGCACAAGCATATTGGATAATTATTTAGTAAATAAGGACTTGCAAAATAACTTTATCACCACATAAAATTTAAACTTAGTTTTATTTTTTGATTACTTTCGAAACTATTCAAAAATACGCTTTCCTTGAGATATAAACTGTAATAGTAAAAAAACCCCGCAAAGATTTATATTCAGAACAAAGATTTAAAAAATAAATGGTAATTAGTTAAAATTATTTCACTAGTGTATTTGTAGTAATAATGAAAATAAACATTTCATTCATAAGTACATTGCGTGCACAAGCATCTTTTAATCATAAAATAAATATCCTATTTGCAAACATTAATTATGATCTACTAACTTTAAAATAAACTGAAAGAGCACCCTGTCAGTATCATATTTCAGATAAGTGAATGGATTGAGTCACTAAACTATGCGACAAGGTGGCAATGTTACCGGGGTCACAGTGAACTTGATTGACGACTTCCACTACTTACTACAAACTGCTGATTGTACTACGATTTGTCACTATAAAAAGTAGACCCATGAAATTATTTTCATCATTCAATCTGATCAAATCAGTTTAACAAACATGTTCTCCAAAGTAAGTAATAAGGGTTGCTAGAATATTTTTTTTATTTAAATAATTCAAAGCTTAAAGGATGTTAGTAACAATTTCTATCTTTTCAGTTGGTAGCTCTGTGCGCTTTCGTGGCGGTGGCTCAGGCCGGTCTCCTGGCCGCGCCCGTCCACTACTCTCCCGCCTCGGCTGTCTCATCCCAGAGCATCGTGAGGCACGACCAGCCCCACGGTATCGCTAAAGTCGCCGTCGCCGCCCCCGTCGCGTACCACGCTGCTCCTGTCGCCTACCACGCCGCTCCCGTCCAGTACTCCTCCGCTGCGGCTGTCTCTTCCCAGAACATCGTGCGTCACGACCAGACCGCTAAACACGTAGCCATCGCCGCTCCCGCAGCTGTCACCTACCACGCCGCCCCCGCGGCAGTCGCCTATCACGCTGCACCTGCTGCCGTCGCCTATCACGCTGCACCTGCTGCCGTCGCCTATCACGCTGCACCTGCTGCCGTCGCCTACCACGCTGCTCCCGCTGTCGTCGCTCACGCTGAACCCTTCGACGCCCACCCCAAATACGAGTACAGCTACTCTGTAGCTGACAGCCACACCGGTGACAACAAGTCCCAGCAGGAGAGCCGCGACGGTGATGTTGTTAAGGGCTCTTACTCCTTCCACGAGGCTGACGGTTCCGTGAGGACCGTGGAGTACTCCGCCGACGATCACAGCGGTTTCAACGCGGTCGTACACAACACCGCGCCTACCGCTGCACCCGTCCATGTCAAGGCCGTGCCCGTACACGTTGCTCCCGCCTACTACCACCACTAAGATAGATGGCACCAGCTGTAGATAAAGTTTATCTATAATTTGATGCGATGTGATTACCAAAATGAATGTTAATTATTTATAATTTATTTCTTGCAATATACGAATATTTTCGTTATAAAATTACTTTTATTTTAATTTAACGTCTATACATAATAAACATTTTGATAAACCCTACTTAACAAAATGTTTATTTATAGATGTAAACATTTTTGGGAATAAAAAGCAAGTATGGTTACTAGAATTCGACAGTGACCGACTACTAAATCTACTATGAGCGGAGAAAGAAACCGTTGTTACCTGCACTACCGTCTTAAGTTTTTAATTTAATGGCTAAACTCTTTACTTTAATTGATCTCTTTGTTAAACTCCATAAAACTAACAGAAAGTTATAGAATCGAATTAAACCATCAGCAAGTTCACGGCTTTTTTGCTCTAGCACACCGCTTTAGTATTAATTTGTAATCTCACAATCTTTGTTAAACATCGAACTTTTAAATTAACTAAAGCTGGCGAAACACAATATGCAGCTCTACATCTCTCTACAATAGATTCCTCGTGCGTATTGAATTGTAGCGATGGTGTTGATAACTACAGCGACAGAATCCTCTCTCTTTTGTGAAATTCTACATGTTGTAGAGTAAACCAGGGATTATTAGAACTCCATAGTACATTAAATACTTTAATAATATTTTGATATTAACATTGTTAAAGTTATTACATAAACGTTCTGGATTAGAGATATGATACAAGTAATAATTGAGACCAGTTCTATATAATGCAGCAAATCTGCCTGTGCAGTAACTATGTCTGATTTAATTTTAGTCACAGATTATTTTATTTTTGCACTGTCTGGTTCAAATATGAAAAATATTTCCTTTTAATACATGTTACAGCATTCTGATTCAAATAAAACTTATTTGATTTGACATGCTTTTAAATTAAAATAAAAGCATATCAAATCAAATCAATCAGCTTATATCGGCCCTCTGCTGGACATAGACCTCTCCTATTTACGCCGCAACACCTGGAGGCCTACTCTTTTTCTTTAAAACGAAATTCATGAATTTTCGTTTTATTAAATCTCTTCAGTTTTCGGTGACTATTCTAATAAATTTTTGGATAAGCACAAGAAGCCCAAACCCACAGACGATTTTCAGACACGAGTGGATTGAATTGATGTTGCTGGCTCTGTATGTCATCACCTCATTTTTAATCGAAACTTCGTTTTCATTGAATTAGAGTAGGCCTCCTGGTCCTCCGTCTTTAGTGTCCAATTCATCCCAGTGAACTTCTTTCGGTCGTCAGTCCACGGCCCTCAGCCAGCTGAGGGCCGTTCTACTTTACATTTACCGAGTTGCGGTATCCACTCTAGGACTCGTTTGCTCCATCGGCCATTGGTCCTTCGTCAAATATGACCAGAGCATTGCCACTTCAGCGTACTTAACCTGTGTGCTATGTCGGTAACTTTGGTTCTTTATCGGATGACCTCGTTGCGAATTTTATCTTTAAAAGAGACTCTCATAGCGCCCTGCGTAACCTTAAATTTGCGGACTATACCAACCGTAAGTGTCCACGTCTCAGCACCGTAGGATATAACAGGTAGGTGACACTAGTTAAGTACCTTGGTCTCAGGCGTTGTCGTAGAAGCGAAGAGAAGACTTGAGGAGCGTATATAAACATAAATGCCATCAGTGAACTACATAATATTTAAGTAACTACATAACTTACAATAATAATATAGTTATCTTCTAAATGCAGCCACTGCTCTCTAATTTTTATTCTAAGTTTAAGTAAAATATAATTATATCTCACAATAGCGCATAAACTCTTCATGCAATTTCAATAAATAAGAGATCAATCGATTAGTTATTTTGGTCCAGGATCTTCAAGTTCTATTTTTTTGTTTTTGCGGTAACCTCGTGTGAACTGTCAAAATCTTGTCATAATGGTAAATAGAGGCGGACATCTTTGAGCACATGAAAAAAAACGTGAATAACAACCGAGGTAACATAGTCGCCACTTTTTACGATATAATGGTCACATGACGTATGATTTATTATAGTTATTTAATATATAATACATACGCTTCTATATAACGGGTAACTTATAGGTGTGGTTAAATTTTATCAGCGGACATTAGGTATATGTTATCAGTGTTGCACCTACCTTGGTGCCATATTATTATTACCTTGTTTTAGAAATTTCTTTTAGTCAAATTTCAGTAGTGAAAGCCGTTTAACATAAGTATTATACCTCCCCTGGTACAAAATTCGATTAAATTATTATGGCATACACTTTATAGTCTAAGCCATAATAATTGAATCGAATTAATAATTTAATTTGAAGTAGTACCTACTTATGTACTACTATTTACAATTGGTAACGTTTCATTCATAAATAAACGAATGAATATATGATACCTACATTGAAATTTAGTGTACTCCGATTTTGTTAAAATTAGGTATTTTACTCAGTAACATGGGCACTGAGCAACCCTTGAATTTTGCTACACCCTTATGTTACACGTTGTAACAGAAGGGTATGTTTTAACCATGAAATCAAAAACTAAAATCCAACATCGACAGAAAATCGCGGTCTGAAAAGATTGTTTGTCGTAGTTTGGTGTACATTTTTATAAAACTTCTTCTAGTATATACTAAGTAGAAAAAATAATTTACTACTCCTATCTGTCCCCACTGTCCTCCTCTTCGATAACAAGAAAAATGGACTCAAAGCCTCCTTTGATTTGAGATTGTGATGATACGATAACCACTTAAAGTTCCGTGCTAGCATAATGTAGATGAGACTTCAATAAAAAAATAGTTAATAATCTTAGATATACACAGTAGGTATAATCTGTACCTATGCCTGTCTCCTAAGTTAATAAATTGATGTGAAATGAAAACACAGTTATAGAATTGCACAAAGTATCTAATGTAAATCTATTAGCATCATTAACGCTTATTTCGGTCCCAATTTCTATAGAGTCAATTTGCTAATATTATAAGACCATACGAACGAACGCATTTGATTCGTTTTTAGAGATTTTTATTTGAGATGAGTTCACATAGGTCCATGTTATTCTTTCGTACCTATTGGTACTGAACAATAGTATGACAATAATAAAGTTTTAACAAAATTTATGTAATATCTAATCGAAAAGTATAAAACGGTTTATATTTCTGGGTTAAACCAACAGTCGACTAGAACATTTTGTTAGCGACAGTTCAAATTAAGTTCTTCAATATGTTTAAAAAGGTAAAAATTAAACAATTATATTTTTACTATCGTAAAATGTTTTTTCTTTATTATAAAATATTTAATAAAATAAGCTCAACTTTTTCAGTAACGAAGCTTTCTAGACAACAATAGGCACAATCAATAAATTCATTAAAAATTTTAGCTCAAGCATGTTGAATTAATGTTTAAAAATAAATTGTATTTCAGATTTTATTATTCATTTGCACCGTGGGAGTCAGCAATGCAGTTTTCATTGACACTACAGATAACCATATTATGGACTTAGTCAAATCCAATCCTCAAGGATGGCAGACGGTCAAAGTGTACCACCCACCTCAGCCATTCAGCCACAAATACGAAGCTTATCGTCGCTGCGCCTGACAAATCCCATATGTGCATTTTTTTGAATTTTCGTTTTTTACATCAAATTAATCTATGGTGCTAGCTTTATGTGTCAGTAAAATCCTTCATGTAAAATTTTAACTAGAAACTGATTTTAACAAATTCCGCATATGCTGCCGACCGTTAGAAAAAATCGGCATGTGCGATTCTGCACATACGGGTTTTGTGTTTTTTATTCATTGCTTGGTGAACGCGGCAGTCACGATGAGTGTGTGATGTAAACAATGATAAAAAAATAGTTTTAAGAGAAAAATACATATAATTTCGGTAAGTACATTAATTATTATTGTTTTTGATACATTCCAAGTGGTTATTGACTTGTTAATTTATCATTTTATGTGTAAATCATGGACCTAACCTATAAAATCATTGAATTCGCTTATTGTGTTGTTTAAATATTATGATTTATAAAAGCTTTATTTAAACGTGCATTATTTGTCAATAGATAAGTAAAACTGTTAGTTGAGTTTATTTTTAAGTCATTACATGTCTGTTGTCATTGACAATAACTACGAATATCATAATTTTATTGTTGTTATAAAGTGTTTGGTGCTAAGGGACAAGGCAAAATCAAGGGCGCCAAAAATTTAATATAGCTATTATTATTATTATCTGAATTTAGGTGCTTACATGTATTTTATTATTAGCTTGGTTTAGGTACCTAAACTTAGCTAATAATAATACTACTTGTTCTCATTATGTGAGTTCATTTCGCGAATGTGTGGGTACCTCAGTAGAATAGATATAATAATATAGATAGAGACTACACATAATAATATCGATTCTATATATAATAGATTTTTTTATTTAAAGTTGCTGGGGTGCTTACTCATAGATGGTTTTTTATGTTAACCTGTAAGGTGCTTATGATTTTTAAATGTGACTTAGCGTAAGTACGGCTCGCATGATATGGCTGTCGTTTACCGTTTCCTATAGACCGCTTCTAATAACTCATGGTTATCACTGGTGCGTTGACTACCATGTCATCTTCATGTAATCGTACCCAAGCAGGCGTTTTTGCACTAATTCTGGCTCTAGTGAAGATCAGTTAACTTACTACTCTATTTTTTTCAGTCGACATGGCTTTTTCTACATCAAACTCGCACAAAACATCACGAGCACAATTATTGGTTGAATTGGCTACAAGAAACAATAACAAGAATCATGAAGAAAACTTGCTATCTTCAGACGTTTTCATGTCCAGTAGCTACGACCCGACATATCCTTCTACTTCAGGTATGAATCCTAACTATGATGATTACGAAACTTCACCGAAATTCTACCAAAATCCAGCGACAGACACAGACGTCCCAGTACTGTTAGAAGAACTACAAGGGATGAAATGTCAAGAACTTTTCGATTCTTCTCTATCTCAATCAGATAAAGTATTTAGTAATCGTAGATTTTCTGACCCTGTCGAGCTACAGAACAGACCTATGTCATTTCATAAAAGTTTTATCTTAAATGAATTTACGGGTGAATTAACAGAACAGACACATGATTTTGAAGAAAACATTAGCGGTGAAAACTACTACCTAGATGAAAGTACAGGTATGTCCGATTAAATAGCAATGATAAAGAAATCGATAATTATTCGCCTGAAAGTGATTTGTCTAGTGATGATGAGGTGACTAGGGAAGAAAGAGAGTTTAATAAACTAATAAGATTACGCGGTGAAAAATATATGGGCAGAAAGAAGGAATTGGATAAACAAGAAGGAAAAATAAGGTATAACTTAGTAACGAAACCTAAAAAATATTTAAAGGGAAAACCATGTGGCCATTCTTCTTTATTTAAAAGTGATAGAAGTTACTTATGTGGCACGGTTTCTGAAGAAAAAAGAAAGGACCTTTTTACTTACTTTTGGAGTTTAAATACATGGGATGCAAGAAAAGCTTACCTGAAAAATTTAGTAAAATTACGTCGCGTATTGAGACGTCGAGAAAAAAAATCAGATGATGATGTTTATCAAAGAAAATTGGCTTACGATTATTTTCTGCCCAATGATGAAAACGATATTGTGAAAGTATGTAAGTAAGTATAAAGTTTTTTGGTCAATACTCTTAATATACACAGTGACACATTAACAGAATGGATAAAGAAGCTACAGGATAATAACAAGGAAGACGAGGACTTAAGATCTAAACATGAGAAACGTCAATCGAAAGTAGTCACTTCGCAACCGACGGTCCAATTTGTTTATAAAGCAGATACAGTCAAAGAATGGCTGAATTTACTTAATAAAGTACCGAGCCATTATTGTCGATCCAGCAGTAATAGAGTTTATGTTGAAGATACCTTTGAGTCCAAGTCTCACATGTATCGAGTTTATACAGATTGGAGCAAAAATACAGAAAATCAAGTGCAGGCCGTAAACTTTTTAATCATGTGTTAGAGGAGGAAAAAAATTCTATTTACAAACCAAGAAAAGACCAGTGCGATATATGTACAGCTAAAAAAGAGGGTAACATATCAGAAGAAGAGTTTCTGTTGCACATATCGAAGAAAGAGGAAGCGTATAAAGCTCACACTGACGCTACTGCTATGAGTTCCTCTGAAGTATTGGTTCTCACTATTGATGTTCAATCTGTTCTTCTTTGCCCAACGATATTAGTATCAGTTCAGTACTACAAACAAAAATTACAAGTTCATAATTTGTCTATATACAGCAATAACACTAAAGATGTTACTCTCCGTGTTTGGCACGAAGGAGACGGCGGCGTTACAGCCAATAAATTTACGACCTGTATAATTGACTTTTTGAAGACTTCACTAAATTTCAAAAAATATATTATAATTTCAGACGGTTGTTCTTATCAAAATAGAAATAAAGTTTTGTCATCCGTTTTAGCAAAATTATCAAAGGAGACTGGGTTAGAGTATGAACAGATCATATTAGAAAAAGGACACACGATGATGGAAGTAGACAGTGTCCACTCCACATTAGAGAAAAAATTTCGTCATCCAATTTATTCACCCAGTGATTACATCAGCCGAATGAGGGAGGCACGCCCAAAGCAACCTTATCATGTCCGCCATGTCGACTACACGTTCTTTAAGAATTACGAGGAAAATATTTGCCTAGATTCAATACGTCCAGGTAAAAAGGCTGGAGACCCAACTGTTACCGATATCCGAGCTCTTTCCTATAAAGACGGAAATGTGTACTACAAGCTTCGTCATCCTGATGATTGGCAAATCCTACCACAACGTCAACGCACCACTTTAAGGTCGTGTCCCAATAATCTATACGATGAGCCTAGAAAAATTGATAAGACAAAATATGATAGCTTGCAGTCTTTAAAACCTTATATGCACCGAGATTACCATTCGTTTTATGATAACCTACAGTACAAATAATTTAGGTGTTTACATATCAGTGAGACTGATCAATTTTGTATGTAAGTTTGACCTTTTCTTAATTAAGCTTTTATTCAACGATAATAATTTAAACAAATTTAGTTTTTCTGTTAAATGTTAGAAGCTAGTGTTTTTTATAAGATTTTATGTGATATTCTGGCAAAGTTCCTAAAAATAGTAGGTAGAACATCTATCATGTTAATTCGTCCATAGGTATAAGATTACTTATTGATACTCAGTATTTTAAGGGATAAAAGCCTGTGATATTAAAGGTACTGTTGTCAAACACTGCAATAATAATAGTATAGTTAACTAAAGTAGAGTAAGCAGCTAGATATTAGTTTTTATATTTTTTTATTAATCTTGATTATTTGAAATTAGTACTAAATGTAGTTGTGTTCAAGTATAGTACTTATAGCCTAAAAACTGTTATTGTATTTGTATGAGTGCTATAAAAACACCAAAGATTCACATAATGTTATTCAATATTTGATACAATCGGAAATAACGAAAGCCTGTATGTGCAATAATGCACATACATACTTTTTTTGAACGGTGCCAAAACAGTTATGTGCATTTTTTGATTAAAAAAAATTATAACTCGTTAAGCATTTGTTATTTATATACCAAATTGTGGTATATGCATACTTTTAATAAATATTTTGATTCTATAATACTGCTTGTTTTATTGAATTAACCATTTCTTCAAAAAAATGTTTTTTGTTGTTTCCCAAAACCTAACAAAAATCACAAGTGGAACTTGTCAGGCGCAGCGACGTTATGTAAGTACATTCAAGGACTATATCATACGAAATAGTTTACTAGAGAAAGGGACATTGACAGTTTCATATTTCTACTCATGCATATATGATATAGAATTTATGATTACGCAACCAATCATCTAGTCTACTTACGAAAATTGGCTCTGTGACAGCAAAGTATGGCTTAATAATGCTAATTACTTACTTGTCTATGTAATTATAATTTATATTTTAACTTTATTGTTCAAATGAATAGAACGATATCAATCATTACAATCGTTTAATATTCATTATGCCGGAATATCAGTGAGTTATGCATAAAATGGGCACTTTTGTTGTATGTGATTGATTTTTGACCCACATATCTAAAACTTAAGTATGTTATTTGTTTGTCCTTTTTATTTTTTTTATGAATGAATGTGAACTTTTTGTTAATGACATTATAATCGTGTCATAATTGAGAAACAGGCACTTTACAAACTTCTTTAACAGCTTGTTAAAATGATTAAATTGATAAATTGAAGTAGTGTCTAGTTATTCAAGTAATACTAAACAGTAATCAAGATTTTTATATTAACAGGCCTACCCCAAATATGAGTTCGAATATTCAGTATCCGATAAAAAGACTGGAGATCAGAAACATCATCACGAGGCTCGAGACGGAGACCGAGTTCGTGGTGAATACAGCCTTGTTGAGTCCGACGGCTCACTCCGGAAGGTGCAGTACCACGCCGATGACCACAACGGGTAATTAAACAATCAACACCAGTTTACCATGACTGTGGGCCGACCGTGAACATAAATCACGTTTTTTTTATTGTTAGCAACGAATTCGCGCTGTACTTACGTAAAATCGTTCTACATAATCTATTTTAAGCTTATCAATTCATTTTTCATAAATCGTAAATCATGTATAAATGTCAGCGTTATTACATACGTAAAAAATAAATAAAATAAGATTGTACATTACATAGGTCGAAATGTTTCAAAAGATAACCTTGCTAGCAGAGATCAGTTATCTAAACTGTGTTAATTTCAATGAGTTTGCTCTTATTCATAACGATGACAGTAATCAAACTTTATCTGATGTGTTTCTTTTTCAGATTTAATGCAGTCGTAAGCAAAACCGTTAACAAACATGGCGATCACGCAATTTCAATTTCTGACCATACTAGGTTCTTTTACCCGGTGGGTCACAATGTCAAAATCAACCATTACTTCCCCGGCAAAGATTATCACTATCAAGACATTGAGAAGCCTGAAAACAGTCCTGTCAGCATACCAGTGCATGAAGAGCCCACCAATACTCAAAATGCTAAGATGGTTCTCATTGAATCGGGAGATAAAGTTACGGCAATTGAACCAGTGATATTTCAAGAACAAGTCAAAGAAACTGCACCCAAAGATGAACAACTAATGACGAAAATTGAAGAAGTGGCAGTAGCTCCAGTTCAAATAGTGCCTGCAATAGTGTCAGAGATGCCACAAACTACTGAAGATGACAAAATGAACCCAGATACTATTAATCCAGAACCAATTGTTCAAAAAACTGAAAATTTACCTTCCGAAGAAGCATTATCAAGCGAAACCCAAAAAGTAGAAAAAGACGATCAAAGCGATTCTGAGGTGGCTTCATCTTACTATCATTCGAAATTTTATTACATTGTACATTAAACAATTTATTCTTAAATAGTTTGTTAAGCAAATGAGTCAAATAGCTTATAAATTGTTGTTATTTTTGTTAGCATGTTGATATTCTATAGGTAAATGATAATAAATACTTAATTTGTTACTATTTTGTTTTTGCGATACTAGCTCCACCTTTGCAGCACATTGTTGTATCGTTTCAAAATTATATACCCTCCGTAATGGATTATGACAAGACTTCAAGTAGGCAACGAGAGGTAGCAGCTTTCGAACAGTTGCTATACGCGGTCCATAGATGGCAGCACATACAACTTAAATAGGAATCGTCTAGTGAAATCCTTATTGAATTGCCGATATTTATATTTAATATTCTGTTTCTGTTGACAAATAATTAATTTGTGTGTAGTATATCTAATTTACTACATTTTATTTAACATAATAGTTAGTCTTTGTGCCTCATTCTGCATAAAACTACTGTTATTACATTTGCGACGCGGCAATTACTCGCATAAGAAAGTTTACGATACAAACCTACAAATTAAAATTACGAAACCAAAACCTCTTCGACAACCATGGAATCTCAAAAGAAACAGGCTTTATTAAGAATAAAGCATCGTATTATATCAGCGATTGGTTTCAACCAATGTCGCTCTACATAAACCAAGCATAATGAGTTCAACAGTTTGTTTATAGCTTATTTGTAATTTTGATAACTAGGCTTGAAAAGGTTTTAATTAATCACCGGTATTCGTATATTTATTAAGGTAGAACTTGAATCAGATCAAATCTAGTCACACGTAGGAATATCAAGCCAAGCTCAAAATATTAAAACTACCTCAGTCTTAAGACAAGCCGAACTACGCATATTACGAGTAGGTATGCATCAAGCTACTATCCTAATCTATGCCAGTGAACCCTGCCAACCTACTATCACATTAATTACTTATCTCATTAATTGGAAATTTTATAGTACGTAGCCCTCATCTTTTGCTATATTAAAGACCAGACAGATTAAATTTATTACGCAATGAGAATTATAATTTTGTCAATTAATGAGCAAACATATGCCTATCGTCAGACTCTTATTTTTATTTCATTCGAAATCTTATGTGCCATTTTAAGTATGATTATGATAGTAGAACAGGAATCGAACAAGTACTACGAGAACGAAGGTAAAACAAGAAATTAAAGTGAATTTTCATTTAATTTGCCGTCTGTGATTTTAGAGCAGTTTATGTAAGAGATTGCACAGACTACTTACGCATGTGTCTGACAATGCTTTGCATGCTATAATAACTGTTACACAAAACTAATTATTAACATTAGAGTTGCCGAAACTAATTTTATGTAGGTATTTGTTTTATAATAAAAATAATTCTTCAACAATAAGGCGTACTGAGCAATACAATTGCAAAATAAGGGAAAAGTTTCGTCTAAATAAACCATCTGTATTGGTAATGAGTCATGTTTTCGTTGCCAGTTTTTAAACCTACCACATTTTTTTGCAAAATTAGTCGTTCGTATTGCACACATGTCGTTCTACTTTATCATGTGAGGTCTTTGCTATTTTTGGCTTGGCCAAAAATTACATTTACAAAAATGGACATCATCAACATTGGGTTTCATTCGTTGTAAAATGTATTTCTTCTTATTATAATTTATTTCCGTGTTATGCGTTTTATATGCTTCGGATATAAAGTAATTATCACATATTCGATTATCTCCGGCGGTAATACCATTGTTATAGCTATGAATCGTGTTTCTAAAATTGTTTAATTACTATTGATTCATTGTCCTCTAGATGACCTTCATATTTATAAAGCTTCGCTGGCCGCCCGCGGGTTCACCCACTTAATACACAATAGGTCAATAAATGATAAAACGAGAGTTACTGTTAATTGACTTTATCTTTTTTACAAAAATGGTCCTCATTTATAGATTAAGAAACGATGAAATACGTTACAACATTGCATTTTAAAAGATCCGATATTTATCCAAGCAATACAATCAGCTGTTTATCGCCACTTATAAATCACTGTTACGCGACGCTGTAACTGTGTACTGACAGGTACCTATTTTGGTTGCTTTTAGCACGATTAATTTTCTTCAAAAAAAAAAATTGCTCAAAGTCAAAGTATATTCTTATGATAATAACGTCTACGTTAAAATTAAACCAATGTTTAATTAAACAAGTAGGTTAATTAGGTAACAACTTAACAGTATTTAAACCACATATTTTTATGTATATTCTTCTGTTCTAATAAGTAATATATTTAATTAGATCGAAAAATAAATTATTTAAAATGTTGTCTGCCAATCTGTAGATACTTGTTTTTGGCAATTTTAGGGTTCCGTAGGCAAAATGGCGAAAACGCAACCCTTATAGTTTCGTCATGTCCGTCTGTCTGTCTGTCTATCCGCCCGTATGTCACAGCCATTTTACTCAAACAGAATGATATATTGATTAATTTTGGTAAAAAGGTGCCTTGAAGTAGCCGTTACTTAGTTTGATAGCTAAATAATAAAAATAAATATTTGTAGGTGTAATATTTGTAATACCTACATGTAACAGAAGCTAAAAAAAAATTTTCAGCAATCATCAAAAGAACTTGTGTTATTTAAAGGTTTTAATTAACTTTTTTGATTAAGTGAATATTTTTGGAAATAATATCTCCGAAATTTGCACAAATTGTTGAAAAAAATGATAATAAGATCAGATTAGTACGCACACTATTATGTGAAGTCAACCAACTACAAGTTACAGTCCAGTCAATACCTTTTTTATCAGAATGCTCTAAAGGAGATAAATAGCACTTGCTAAAGTCTAACCCCCTAATAATGCATTAGTAACAGCATTTTAACAAACGTAATGTTTTGTTTGTCTGACTTACTGTTTCTTTTTCTGAGACCACCCGGATATAGTTTGTAAATCTGTAAGCGCTCTTTATGCTTAGGTACGTATATATTAATAATATTACTAAATACGTACCTAAGCATATATATTTAATAAAAGTATAATTAATAAGTTCTAAAATTATACATCATTATAATAACTATATTAATAATGCAGAAATTAATTGTTATAAACTTAATAATAACGGCACCTACTTAATCTCGTTTAATTCCTGATAAATAGCTAATGTTATCTATCTTATTCATAATAACCGTCATAATGACCAAACCTAGGATTTTCCTACTTAATTTTGCTGTATTATTTATATATACATATTTTTTCTATATTATATAATATTGTTTAGATGTTGTATAAAAACCAGAATCTTAATTACAGCCTGTGATCTAATTACGGTTTGAGTTGTGCATTCTTAACTAACCTACTTTTAATACAGATAGGTAGTCTATTAAGGAAATTCTTAAGTGCTAGGTGCAAATTGCAGCCTCGAACTAGTTTGGCGATGACAAAACCAGGTACCTACCGAAACATTATTCATAGCGAACGACCAAAGCCCTACTTTTCTCGTCAGGAAGTGAAATACTGAACCAGACTGGACTGAGTTATCCCAATTTTAAAACACCCATAGTCTTTATGTAATAGCTGCATAAGTTGAACGATCGTAAAATATTTGTATAACTGACTTTATCTCGGTATAATTAATATTAAGTAGAACTAGAGCGCGACAGGGAACCGTACTTTCGCTGTTTGAGCCCACGCTGATAAATGTGAGTAGTTATGTACAAGTAATGCTATTGGTGGTCACTAAACCCTTATTACAGTTATTGCTTCCTTGCTTATGTCAGACTCCTCCAAGGCGCTTATGTAGCAATGGCATTTACACGTGAGCTAATAATAATGATGTTCTTGTAACAAGTTTCGGTCAGGGCTACCGACACCAACTAGCTACGCAGCAAATATCTATTATAATTAATAAACAAATGCGTGTGCACACACAAGCACATTGTTTTTATTTCCTTACTCTCATACTCCAATAGGACGAAATTCAATACGACTGGGAGAGATTAGGCGCAGGACCGATAGCTTAAGCATCTGCTTAATATCTGGTGTGGTCACGGATGACCTAGATATAGAGAGGGAACGCAGCGCGTTGGCGGTAAGAAGCAACATGCTGAACTGTAGGTTTAGTCGTACAACACAAAGTACAACTGAAATAAAAATAATTATTTTTCAGGGCATACTGCCAGTATTTTTACCCGAATGCAGAGGAGGGTTATAATTATGACACTATGTGTGTGGGTATGTATGTTTGTATGTATACTTCCGATGTCACTAGGTCCGCTCATAACTCCTCGACGGCTCAACCAATTTTAAATACCTACATCTCGATGACGCGAGCGCAACATAAAATTCCTAAAAAATCAAAATGGCGGATTTTATGCGTTTTAATGTGCGCTCTGAGAAAAAAATATTTCTAGGACCCTTGAATGGGGTATCAGACAATCAAAGGGCTTTAAAAGGTGAATTCGAGTAACTTTATACAACGTTAATAATAAAACAAATGGTTCTTAATATGTTAAAATGTACTACATAAAAAAAAACTAACCCGCCTGCAAAAAGCTAGAAACTAAATTTTTGCAGGCGGGTTTTTTTGGTTTTTACTCGACCAAGCAGCCTGTGGATTTAGTATACACCTATAAGAATAATATAACAATATAGAATAATATAAGAATAATATGTTGGGATTGCCGCGATACTGAAGTACGTCGCAAATTTTATGTGCAAATGTGAAAGTGGTGTTAATATTTCATCGATTTCATAGCAGTACTAACAGTATTTTGACAATGATTAGATCCCTTAGTGATTGTCTTATATAGGCGCACTGGGTGGTAATCGTTACAGGAAATATGTAAATAAATACGCATCATACTCAATAACATATATCGTTGCTAACACTGCTATAGTTTTTGTCCGAAATATGATATTTTTCCCAAAACCCATCTATAGAGACAGCTAGTGCTAACGTTACTTAAACACGATATGCGCGATCACCACTGAGTCACAAACCCCTTTAGCTATTTTCCTGGACTAGTTATGAAGTTCTGTCGATATAGTGTCGACATATCTAATTTTTCCTATCTTAAAAGATTCATATCAACATATATGATGTTCTACAGCTGAGCACGGGTCTCCTCAGTAGAAGGTACTTATTATAGATCCCAGGGGTAATCGTCATAATTGCCACGCAGGGCGAGCGGGTTGGCGATCGCAGTAAGGCTTTAAAGTACGCAGAGAACGCTGCTGGCGGCTCCTCCTTTGTCTGCTTCGTCCGCCGTTGCCTTGACGCCACCCACGGAAAGAGCTGGGGTGGTACTTTTCTTAAGCCAGGTACCACACGTTTACAAGGTTACAAGATTAAGGTCACATTATGGACTCACTCAAAACAGAACCAAACTTCTTTAATATCTATAATATACTCAAAAAACCACCCAAGTGCGAATCAGACTCGCGCACGGAGGGTTGCATACCATTACAATAATATACAACATTCGACACTATATTATAATATCGAGGAAAAAACGACTAAAAACTGCAATTAAATTTGATTGAGTTAAATATTTTATAACTTATTTAATTATTAAACTTGGAAGACTTACAGCTAAACAAGTCATAATAAATTAGTTAGTAAGATATATCAGACAGCCAATTACAAGTCTTCATGTAATATTGTTTTTATTTAAAATGGTTGTCATCGGTATCCATCCCACAGAGTGCGAGTGTACATACACTCATTTGGATACCAAGTGACAAATTATTTGCGGTTACATTCATGTTCAGCGATCGAATGTAGGACATTTAGAATTTCATAGAAATATACTGCCACAAATACAAATTACAAAATGCTACGGCTAGTGATTTTATAAGCAAATCGAAAAAAATACAATAAGCAGCATGTTTTCAATTCGACTGTATATATTTTATTGTTTGTTGCCTGATTACTCGAAGACGTCGCACCAATTTGAAAAAAATATTTAATTCGCACCAATTTCAATTCATTTTAGGTATCATATATTTCCAGATTGGTCTTATAGTCGTCAAAGTTAGGATCTGATGATGTGATCTTGGAGAAATCAAGGGAACTCTTCAAATACTAAAGGCACACCTATAGTAATTTGAGTATATTTTGTTGTAATTCATGCTTTTACTCTCAAAAATTACCATTTAGTGCAGTGGAACTGATGATGAAGATCATAGATGTCCAATGGTGAACCATAAGTATTTTGGGTTACGATTCGATTACTTTAATATGGTTCATGACAATGCGCCTGACACTTTGCCTCCATCACATCATGTAATGGAGTTGATAGTCAAGTATCAGCTGAACTCCTAAAAATTAACGGTCGGGAAAAGTAATATTTTATAAAAAGAAATGAGCAGTTCGCATTAGGATTTTGTAGCTCAAATGTACATTTGAAACAATACATTTACACAGGTTTCAACTCACATAGTCAAAACTAAAAATGTTACGTTAAGGAGCCGTATTGGAAAATGTATTCATTTTATTTAGGCACTATACAGCATCTTCACAGTTTATAGACTGTACTATTAAAGGTACAAATTCCAATAATATTACTAAGACACGTAATCGAAACATTTTGTCTGGGGCTAGAATGATGTCAAGCATCAAATGTCGATTGTTATTATAATAGGGTATTTGACTGAAGTCAAATTCGCCTCTTTTTAAGAAACGTCAAAAACGACCCGCTTCGTACAAATTTGTATGGAATGCTAGCATATGATGTCACGTTTTCTATGGTCATATCATTTACTTTTAGTGTTTCTTTTTATGATTATAAATTAATAAACACGTTAAATTAATAAATGAACATTTTTTTAGAACATATTTTTACAAAGTTAATATATTTTTTTGTTGATAGGAGTCAAATACCCAATTGTAATAAAAATAAGCTATATTTCTGTTTTATCACCATTCCTGACGACACTAAACTTCTCTATTTTGGCATTAGTTCTTCGTGTTCAGTCAAATATACAGCACTTAACAAAAGATTAGGTAATACCTACAGCAGTTAAAGTGAAGTTTAATAATTTAAAAATAAACTTGGAGTAGCTACTCCAAGTTTATTTTTACACACTCCATTTGCAAATTACAGTATCAAACAATGCAATAACAAACTGTTTTTTATCGTTAATCTTCTAATCTGTAATCTAGATAGCTACCTCTGTTATTATCTAAAATAAAACGAATGATTATGTAGCATCCTAATAAACAATTGCAAAAAAATATAACAATATAAGCCTCTCACTTGTCGTCTATTTTCTCTACATATTGTAGCGATATCGAGAGTTGCGACACCCGATAAAGTGAACAGATTGGCAATGCAGCAATTACTGTGATCCGATCGAATATCGTCGGGAATAGACCCCCTCCACACTACCGCTTATGTTTTGTTTGTTATATAAAAAGAGTGCACTATCATACCGATACCAGTCAAGGCATTTGTCTCTAAAGCAAAATGTTCTCCAAAGTAAGCTTTACTTTGTTAGAAATAGCATACTAGGTTACTTACATAATATTTAGGACAATTTTATACAAAGTTATGAGCTTAACTACGAAAGTTTTGTCATCGTAACAATCCCTATTATTACAATCGTAATTTATGAGAAACATTGTCCCAGATATCAAAAATAAGTTGGATTTTGTAATGAAAAAGTATATAAGTAAACCATAATGTATTTTTGGCAACAATAAAAAATACAAGCTCTGTAAACTTTTTCTTTGTCTTAATAGATCGTGATCGCGTGTGCTCTGGTAGCGGTGTGCCAGGCTGGTCTCCTGCATCACGCACCAGCTATCTCCTCTCAGAACATCGTCCGTCACGACCAGGCTATTCACCACGAAGTACCCGTCCACTACTCGGCTCCCATCGCCCACTCATCTCACGTTGCCCACTTTGCTCCCGTTGCACACGAAGTGCACGCTGTGCACGCCGCGCCCGCCATCCACGTCGCTCCCATTGCCCATGCTGCCCCTGCCCATGAGGACCACTACGTCGATGAATATGTAAGTATTAAAAAAAAGGCTTAGATGTGTGCTACAGATACAATTTGCATAGTACAGTAGTGTACCATTTATTATAATAATAATACTCGCAAATTTGAACTTTGGTAATCGATTGGTTTACAAAAAAAAAGGATTTCTATTTTTTCAATAATTCTTTGAAAATTTAAAAATAAACAAAATTCTTTATTCATTTAGGATGCTAAACAACGCACGTTGGGATTCTACATGTACATGTAATGCCAAGTTCACAAGAAAAGAACAAAGCTATAAAAACTTGCGACCACACCACAAATCGCCAATTTTTACAATGTTTGAAAGTTTATAAACTTGACATGGGAATAAGAAGCTTCCACTAATATACTATACATTATTTTATAGAACTGATGTAATATTTCAAATTATCAGATAAGAAAACTGACTAAAAACTTGATTGTTAGTAAATATCGGCTCCCTAACGATTTTTAATGTGTGTCTACGGCAGTATCATTAAACTTATGGTTAATTGTTAAAAAAATGTTCAGGCTCATCCCAAATACGGTTACTCATACTCCGTGGAAGACCCTCACACCGGCGACCACAAATCTCAGCACGAGACCCGTGACGGAGACGTCGTGAAGGGAGAATACTCTTTGCTGCAGCCTGATGGTTCTTTCCGCAAGGTCACATACACCGCTGATCACCATAACGGGTACGTGAAAATCACTTATTCTTTTCTGTATGTTTATAAAGTGACAAAGAGAAACTATATGACTATTTCATTAAAGTGACTCTTTATTAACATCTTTTGCAAAACAATAATATAGACATAGTTCATTGTTTATTCGTTCATTCATTTTTTTTTTCCAACAGTTTCAACGCAGTCGTGCATAACTCCCCACCAGTCATCCACCACCATTAGAAGACTATTTACCCAATATGTGATATTAGTGTTAATGTGTTTGAAATGTGATCGAGTGTGTAGCCTTCCATCTGTTCTCATTAATGATACTTAGTACCTAACAGAGTGCAATAATCCCTCTATGAAAATAGTTCACGTAGAATGTAGCCTTAAAGTGTATATATTTTCATGTAAACGTATGAATCACAAATGCCATGTTATAGTTGTATGCTAATCAAAGTATATGTTTGAATGTATGTAGAGGTTTATTTCCAATCGGTGTGGGCAATACTTGTATATAGCTTAGCTTTGCATAGTAAAAATGAAAATATAATTAACTGTGTTTTATTTTTAAATAAACATACGTCCGGACTAATATTTTATCAAAAAAATATGTTGATCATAACTTTATTCTTATACCAGAACCTCACCTTCACTAGTCAATTTTTTCCTAATCTTTGAGAAAAAAATTAGGTACCTATACAAATGTTACGGTAAGTACTCGTATCTCTACTTAACGAACCAATTTTAATATTTTCTAAACTTTTCTAAATAAAGAGAAAAAAATATTGTGAATAAAACATCGCGAGGACCTCAAAAAGTAATAAAAATATAAAGATAACCCTAACATACATTTCTACGTTCTCTCTCACACACACACACACACACGCACGAACACGCACGAACACGCACGCACACCCATACACGCACGCACACACGCACACACACACACACACACGCACACACACACGCACGCACATACGCAGACGCACACGCTTACGTCTATACTTTTTAATGAACATTTTTAGATAAAACTGCTAAAATACAACATACAACTATCAAAATTACAGCTTTATAACACAAAGTTTGCATGGATTCGTTACAATGAATTGCACATAATGTATTCAAATAATGTCCGCATATTAGAAATCGCCATAAAAAATGTCAATTACTGTTGATTTTATCGTCCCGATCGAGTTGCAAGAGTTAACTGAAGAAAATTGATGATGAAATTAATGAACCGACTTGCCTAACACCGCTCATAAGCTAACCAGCCACATATTACTTTTTGTTGATAATTTTCAATGAATACTATAAACATTATAAAATAAAATATGTACAATACGGATCTTAAAAAAAATGCTAAAGCCTTAAAATATTCACGAGATAAATAATAATAATTACTTGTCTTTACAATGATACAATTTTTCATAAATTAGATAAAGGAGTCTCCTTTGCTGCAAGAGTTGCCTGTATTTGGAGACTCCGCTCTTCCGCAACTTGTTTACAATGATGTGTATATACTCAACTATTATTAAGTAAAAATAGTTAGAGAAAACAAAACAACAAAAAAAATGGTGATCGGTAAAGTCGGTTTAAGGATTATAATTTTGTCATAAGTTTTTGTCATAAGAAAACATTGATGACATTGTAATATCGCCATTCGCTGATAGGCTGATACCGATCAGCGAAAGCGTAATGTGACACTTATTCGTGCGTGCACGTGGTTATCGATTTATAAGACGTTATCTCGTCAAAAAATAAGAAGAGAATAAAAATTAAAAGATAAACAAAAACAAATAAAATTATAAATAGCATGCGTTGGGTGTTTGTGTTTGTGTGTGAGTGTATAATGTAAAATTAAGACCCATTTTTTCATTTAATTAAGACCAATTATTTAAACTATGGGTCTTAATTTTACATACATACACTATGCTTGTATTATTAGTAATACAATCACAGTGCGTCCAAATGCTGCTGAAACGCTCGTAGTTGGATTCCCTGACGCGACATCAATTATATTCGTGATAATTTATTTTTGTAAAGTCCCCAGCGACACAAGACTTGTATATTTTTATACTAAACTTTGAATTATGAGTGTCCCTTTCACATCATTGTTTTAAGTTTCGCAATCGAGTTCTTTGAATATGTGCATAATATGTGAGTTCGGCTATTAATCATCCATTGTATAAATAAAATATAGTAAGATCAGTCCAAAAAACATAATAATGACTCAGTTTGATACGAATAAATAGTCTATAAAGGAAATACTCATAAAAATAATTTTGTAGAGTGGGTAATTAATTTGTACGCCTAGTGTCTTCCTTGGATATAATAGCCGTTTTAGACTCCCTTTCGGAATGTTATTCAAAAAAGTCCTGGTTTCTTATCAAGGATTTTAAAGCTTTTTTTATGACCCTGATCAGAATAATGTGAAAAACTTTTAATAATTTATTATCTTCTAGCTGCCTGCCCCGCCTTCGCACGGGAGTGAAATCGTTGTTTTTTATACCTTTGTAATTTACATTACTGTAATTTTCGTAGGGGGTCTCTAATTTTTTGGTAATAAAGTATAGTCCCGGTAGCCATGTTACCCCCAGTTATGGTAGCTTTCTAATTCTAATTTCAGAAGTTTTTAAGTTTATTCGTTATATACAAAAATACAAATCTTTCCTCTTTATAATACTCGTATTATGTTATCTATACTTATATTATAAAGCTGAAGAGTTTGTTTGTTTGTTAACTACTAGTTCGAATTGAAAAAATATTTTAGTGTTGAATAGTCCATTTATCGAGAAAGGCTATAGGCGTATCATACTATGATCAATAGTAATGAAACAGCAATAAAAAGTGTTGCAAAAACGGGAAAAAATATTCCTTTTGTGAGGTTTCGTTGCGGGCGCTGCATAAATTAAGTTAAGCCTATTGGCTCAACTGGCCAAGTGTGAGTTATTCGCATCAATGGAGGGGTGAGGGCATTTGACTCAACACCGGTACATCAACCACAACCGCCGAGGGGAGGGCGGGGGAGGAATATGCCTGTCAAAACACATCAGCCCTGTGTCAAAATTTTTATCAATTGAATCTGCCGGAAAATGAGTCAAATACCATATAAGCTTTTACGGAATGATGTGCGAGGTGGGCGGTTATGTGGGCATCGTACCAAGTCCGGCCAGTAGCTCTGCGAGGAAAGCCGTGCGGCATGCAAATATATATGTATTATTAAATTACTTTAAAATACAAAGAACGTCACACAAATACCTATTTATTATTATTATATGCCTACATTTTAATTTTAGAAGGCCACAGATTCGTATAGTACCTACCCACCCAGCGTTTCTCTATTATTTCTGTTTCACTCTTACCGATCTTTGCGTGGTGTACCCTAAAATAGCCTATGTTATACTTTAAACGTTAATAATAATAAGTAATAGTATACATTAAAGACATTTAAATGGTTGAAATGGCAGTCCAAACTTAAAGCGGGCGAAGCCGCGGGCGGAAGCTATTTATAGATATTATCATTTAATCCAAAGGAAATTATAATATGTTAAAGATTCCATCGTATAAAGCGTATAAAGTGTTGCTAATTAAAGCGTATTCAAAACATGTTTCTCTTCACAAGCTTAAATAATAAGTTACAAAGTCACTTTTTGATATCATCAAAAATATTATCAATATTACCATGATTCCCATTCAGTCGTAAAAGTAATCATGTACGTTACAGTCGTAAGAGTTATATTCCAACGCTGGGATTACAAGGTCTTCAAAAAAATATTCCTAAACTCCAAACTCCTCTACTAAAACCGCACGATGCAAATGGAAGCATGTTAAAAAAACACAAGCTATTTTGATGGTCCTTTTGACATGTTTATTAAAGATAATGACCCCTAATTGTGGCAAAACAAACAAAAATAAACTGTAAATAAAGCAAACAAGTAATTACCCAATATGAACGCAATCTGAAACAACAATTAGAACAATCGTAAATGTATAGGCGCAACAAAACATTGCGATAGTACATACTGAAAGTGTTAATTGCAGTTTCGAGTCCAGTCGAGCGTGAGAAGATAAAAGATCTCATCCAAATTGTATATCAGAACATTACCATACAATGTCTGAGCCGAAATATGGAGTGAAAGCAAACACTGTGTAACTCTAACCAGATCGACTTGCTACCCGACACAGGTAGCTGTACCTAAACCCTATATTACCTATTTAATATTCAAACATTAAGCAATAAGATCACACAGATATCGGCTGACTACATAACGACTTTGAATTCAATATAGCTATTGGAACTTTTATTGCGTACTGCAATGCGATAGAAATGCAACGAAGCGTAGGCGTCGCGCGTAGTGATTAGCTTACATTTTTTAAATTATATGCTACCAGAAATTTAAAAATATTACAAACGTGAATCTGCTTGATGATGTAGCAATGTAGTTTAAAACAAGAACCACGTCGAATCTCGTATGACTTATAAGGAGAAACGGAGGAACGCTTAAAACAAAATGTTGTCAGTTTTAAAACTGAATTTATCAATTTCGTTATGCTACATGCTAGTAAGGTTTCGTCACATGCTTCATATTTGACAAATTATACTGGCTTTAAAAATAATTTACTTACTGTTTTATAGCTTTCTTCCTTGGAAAAACCAATGTGATTGACATCAGACCTTTATAACAAATTTGAAGACTACATTATACGAGGTGTTTTAGTAAAATCAAACGCCTTAAGGTGCTATCATCATAAACTATTACAGAGTAGAAGTTACGACGTAGTTATAAAATGTTATAAAATTTTCATAACATTTTAAATCTTCACCTGTTTATAGCGTCAAATTAAGTTACTGCTCTGTTTATTAGATTAATTAATTGAGCTAAATTTAATATAATGTTACCAAATCCGTGTAGCAATCTCGAAGATGAAACGGAGTAATTTTGGATGAATTATGACGTGTCGCTCGTAATAACATCTTGATTGATGTTAGTTTCGAAACAACGACCCTTGCCGAGGCGCATCACAGTGCATCACTGACATTTTGTAATTTTGGAGTCGTTATACGCCATATTATTTTATGCATGAGATCCTAATTGAAATTCAGAGAAATCGGTTACGTTACTAACCTACATATTGAATGGACACTCTTGTTTATAGGAAAACAATATTCGGTAATTTGTTACCTTGTGATCACCTTGATAAAGTACAATTATTGAGTAAGTTAACAATGACATTGGAATTAATTTTAACGCATATATGTACTTACATTTACAGTTGCGTGATACAATATACTCGAGCACTTACTCGTACATTCCAAGCTTTAATAGTATTGATACAAATCCGTCATGGTTCTTACAGCAAGGTCATTACACTCATCATGTTAGATAAATCTGTGTTATGTTCGCGTAAATTATACATTATTACCCCCAACATGCATTACAAATGTTTTATTTTACAAAGTTGAATGCATCAATCATAATGCAGAACGCGTCAAGTTAGTGTTTGGCGTGGGAAATAGCCCCACTATCAAACTTCACAATGATGATATTTTAATATAAATCATTGCAGTATAATTCATCGCAATTAATATCAGATAATGATTTAGCGATGCGAAACCGGAATATTATTACGCAACGTACGCATCGTTATGCGGTTAACTCCTTAACATGGTATTGAAGTTGAGTCAAGTTATAAATTCACCCATCGAAATAACAATCAGTATAAATTATGGGTGATTTAAAAGTTTCATTAATGGTTTCGAGTAAATGATGCATGTGACCTTCACAGAAAGCTGGCAAAGAAGCCGCGTAGTCACGTTCGCGATGCGAGTCGATCGGGGAAAATATGCGAAGCACTCACGCAGTGATGCGATCGATGCGCTGAGGACACACTGAGAACACAAACGTAAAGCGAGCTTACAAGCCCAATTTAATGCATTATGTTTGCAAGGGGCGTAGAGCGGGCGTCAACTATTAAAGTTTGAATCTAGATACATGAAAATAAAGTAAAAGAAGGCTTTGAAAGTAAGGTTTCTATTCGAAGACAGTAAACATAGCATAAAAATAAAAAAAACATTTTTTGACATTTACGAAATAATTTAATATAGATAATCTTATTGACCTTTGTGGCGCGGTGGGAGTGTATCCGACTGCTACGCAAGAGGTCGTGGGTTCGATCCCCACACAGAATAAAACTTTGTGTGATGAGCAACGATGGTTTATTGTGTCTGGGTGTTATTTATCAATAATATGCATTTATGTAAAAATATATAAGTATGTTTATCAGTTGTCTGGTTTCCATAGTACAAGCTCTGCTTAGTTTGGGATCAGATAGCGTTGTGTGAGTTGTCCCAAAATATTATTATTATTAGTTACTTCCATTTTTTTTATTAACAAAGAAAATAAAACGTGTAAATCATCAAATACATAACGTAAATGCGACAGATGTATAAAGTTACATCCTCGGTGTGCCTAAGACCTGCAATTGCGCAAGAGTTTACTGGATCAGTCGGTGCAACCCAGAGAGCTACTTTCTTACCAGCCGATAGGCTTCGGACTTATCCACACTATTCAATCTGGTTTATGCCTATTGAATAATTTTAAATATTAATATAATTTATCCTTAGTACAATTTACGTAATAGTTAACTTAATTTGTCATACAATTATTGTCTATTATACGACTACTTAAGAACATTACTTCAAATCTAAAACATCCATAATGTTAATTATATAATAACATAGGGAAATTGTTTTTATAGTAATATAATTTATTTCTTGCTTTGATTTTCCAGTCTATTATTTTTAACTATGAACGTGTGATTCCTCATTGCTAGTTAAAAAAAAAGACAGGACAAGATTAATTAGGCAAGAAATAAATGATATTTACACTAAAACAGCTAAGCTCAATGGCTTGTGTTAGGAGTGGGTTCACGTCAATAGTATAATGGGTAGGATTTGAATCCGCGACCTCGCTATTGCGAGACCAATGCCTTAGCCATTAGGTTAACGATGTTAATGTTAAAAGACTTAATAATTCAGCTTATTTATTGCTACAAATTCATTATATACGCCACTTTAACATTCTGACCACTATTTTCTAAGATTTTTAAGTATGGTAGAATAGAGTGGATGTATGCAAGTCTTTTTGCACACATCAAATCGCACAAATCTGAAACCTTCTCGTCGTTTCGCAAATGGGTTCGCAGATGCAAAACATTAAATTATTATCTGTATCTCTAACAACATCATATCCCGTAATGTATACACAAGGGAATCTTGGTCCTAAGTCGTAGAAGTGACCAGAATCGTAGTCCCAGTCACCAGCATTGATTTTTTACCAATCTCAAAACGATAACTTTATGAAAAGAGCTTTAGCGTAACCTTGAACGAAAATGAAAAAATGTCATTGCAATGACGTAAGGTAAAGTGTAAAGGTGATCGTGTGTCGGTGTCATATGTCGGGCCGGTTTTGCGTATCGGGTGACATGCGTACGCCTGTGCCGCTTCCTCCCTACTATAAAAACATCAACCCTACCAACATCCTTATCAAACGAGTCCCACAGCTCAGTACAGCACATCAACATGTACTTCAAAGTGAGCAAAAGATTTACAATAAAATAATTAAATATAAAATAAGTAGTAGGTATACAAATAAAAATAAAATTCGTTTTTCAGGTCACAGTTTTCAGTGTTTTGGTGGCTTTGTGCCAAGCCGGTTTGATCGAAGAAGGACATGGACAGGCTGTGTCATCTCAGAGCATAGTTCGTCATAATGAGCCTAGCCACCAGACTACCCACCACTTGGCTCCTGTAGTAGAACATTCCCCAATCTTGCACCATACAGCGCCAGTGTACGAGCAGACGGCGTATCTTCACCATAGCACTCCTGTTGTCCATGCTGCTCCTCTGATCCAACACTTGGGCCCAGCCATTCACCACGCCCCAGTAGTTCAACACATCTCTCCTGTTGCTATCGGACATTCCGAACACGTCGAGGAACATGTGAGTACAGCCTTATTCTACTGACGCAATGTTATACATAAAACACGATCAAGTGTATCCAAAGCTTGTTTAGATTGTAAACATTGTTTACGTGAATTGTCGACGTATTCACGGAATACAATTGCGTTTTAACAAGATATTGGTTGAAAAGCAATTATGCAACATAGATATAGAAAATAAATATCTATAATATGCATGTATTTAGAAATAAATAAGTACCTACTAGCCTACGCCCGCGGCTCGGTTATCGTGATAAAAACTATCCTATTTCCTACCCCGAGACTCAAACTATCTCCATACCAAATTTCATCTAAATCGGTTTAGCTGTTTGAGCGTGAAAGCGTAACAGACAGACCCGCAGACAGAGTTACTTTCACATTTATAAAATTTCTATGGTTATGGATGTTTAACAGTTGTCTGGTTTCCATAGTACAAGCTCTGCTTAGTTTGAGATCAGATAGCGTTGTGTGAGTTGTCCCAAGATATTATTATTATTAATTTGGAAATAATATTGACTAATTGCGTGTTCTTTCGCCATACAGTTTTTAAATTACTAAGTGCTTTTAATTTCATTTTAAAATCATGAATGGATAAGCTCACTTTTTATAAGGGTTTCCCTTTTCAACAGAGTTGTATAGTTGCAAAACACGTTTATCATCCTTAAAGGTATAATGTTAACATTTTAACGAGGTGCTTTATTGCAATTCCTGAAGTGCAGCTGTTTTATATAATCTTTATTGGAATATTATCAGCTCATTATCAATACAATAAAACATTTTATTGATAGGCTTAACATAAATTTATTATCTTGACAGTTAACTTGTACAGATAATCGAATGTCAAGAATTTGTAGTACTAGGAATCAAGCTCATAATAGCATAATTTTTAGATTTTTTATTACTTAGTGTGCAAATATACGTTTTACTAACATCTAATAGAGACAGACTCTAACTACTCACATCCAGTAGAAGATTTGATTTGCCAATGTTCATCATCATCGTCATCATCATCAGCCTTTCGCAGTCCATAGTTCAAATTCTTTATTGTACACAGAAAAAAAAATATACAAACAATAAATACAAAATAAAAGTAAATATGTACAAAGGCGAGCTTAACTCAAAATTGAGTTTTCTACCAGCAAACCTTTGAGCTCTAGATAGTAGAAAGATAAACTTATAAAAGTAGTCGGAAGTGTAACAATAAAAGAAAAAAAAAAGAAAAAATAGAAATTAAACCATATGTATAAATAAACAGTAAGTACATACTTACATACATAAACGTATATTATTTCAAAATCATATAATATACCTAAATAAATACATATAATATATATATACATACCAGATAATACATACACTTACATATTAATATTACATAAATAAAATATTATAATACATACTTAATTAGATAGAGTGAAAATATTCTTTTGTCCTTTTTTTAAAAACATTAAGAGAGAGGCTGTCACGTAAAGGGTGAGGAAGAGAATTCCAAAGCCTTACCGCTTTTATGGTGAAAGAGCTATCGTAACAGCTGGAGCTGTGAGCGGGAGTACTCAATAGAAGAGAGGAGGCGGAACGACAGGGTTTACCCCTGGGAACAAGAAAATTGAAGCGTTCACGTAGATAGGAAGGAGAGTTAGGATTGTGAAGAATAGTATAGAGAAGAGAAAGAATGTGTGAGTTACGACGCTGCCGAATCGGTAGCCACTTTCGATTTTTTCGGGATTCTGAGACATGGTCGTATTTACGTAATCCGAAAATAAAGCGGATACACAAATTCTGCAGACGTTCGAGTTTGTCAACGAGTTCCTCCCTAGCATCCAGAAAACAAACATCGGCATAGTCTATGTGTGGAAGTAGAAGAGATTGAGCAAGAGTAACTTTAGTTTGGAACGGTAAGAACTTCTGAAGACGTTTGAGAGATTGAAATGAGGAAAATAATTTCCTACTTATTTCCGTAATGTGGACATCCCATGAAAGATTTGAGTCTATAAAGACACCAAGATTTTTTACACTTTTTGTAAACGGTATATTAACTCCATCAAAAAACACTTGAGGAAGATTCTGGTGATCCAACAAATTTAACATATATCTGCCACCAATAATAATAGCTTGAGACTTATCTGGGTTGACTAGAAGTCCAAATTTTTTAGCCCATAAACTTACTTCTTCAAGGTCATTATTAATTGTAGTAACAGCACCAGTAATTTCATCAGCTTTAAAGTGACGATACAGTTGCAGATCGTCTGCATAGAGATGATACTTTGAAGATAGGACCTTTGTAATAGCATTTATAAAAATGGAGAAGAGAAGAGGAGAGAGAACACCACCTTGGGGTACGCCAGTGGTTAAATCTCGCCATTCAGAGAAAAGATCATCACAGCGAACAGTCTGTGAGCGACCCCGAAGATAGGAATTAAACCAGGACACTGCAGAAGAAGAAATATTCAGAGAAGCTAGGATGCCTAAGAGAAGGTCAAAGTCAACTGAATTGAAGGCACTGCTAAAATCCAAAAGAACCATAATGGTCAGTTGTTTGTTTTCTATGGCCAGTCTTATATCATCAGTTATTTTAATAAGGGCAGTTACAGTGCTGTGACCACGTCGAAAACCAGACTGAAAAGGGCTTAACAGGCCGTTAGAGGAGAGATAGAAAGACAGTTGGCTATAGACAATACTCTCAAGAACCTTAGATATTATGGGAAGAATAGAAATAGGGCGAAACTGAGATAGTATGGATGGATTCGATACTTTAGGCAACGGAATAACGTGAGCCTAGCCATAGTTAGTTGGACATAGGCCTCACCAATTGCACGCCACTTTGTTCTATCTTCGGCTTCTCGCATCCAGCTCCTGCCAGCCGTTTTGCGTAAATCATCACTCCACCTGGCCTGAGGGCGTCCTACAGTACGATCAACGTAACTTGACCGGATGGAATTTAGGTTTTTATCACTTTCGCGCATGTCATAGAGATGCGACCCTAAAATTACTTACGAAGACGACTAAATATGTTTAATCGATTAAAAATACTAACAACATTTTAATACAACAATATAAAAACACTATTTAAATGAGTTCATAAAAGTTTAAATTTAGAACAGTTACAGTAAATACTAAAGAAACTTTGAAAAACAATTTCTTTACGAAAATAATCACAAAAAAACATGAGTTAGTAATACTAATTAAGACAATGTAATGCGTAATCGCATCTCTAATTCTCTTAGTTTAGTTACCGCCCCCGCACCCTGCTTCCTGTCACCATTTACTTCCAAAAAATCCATCTGCGCAACCACTTGTCGCCTACTTCAGTCCGGCCTAGTTACGTTGATCCAACTGTACACTATGTTTGCCGAGACGCGAACTCCACTCAAGAACTCAATTACCCCAACAGTTGTCGGTTCTTCGGCTAATATGGCCAGCCTACTACCACTTCAGCTTGCTAACCCAGTGGGCTATGTCGATAACTTTGGTTCTGATGCCGAATCACCTCATTTCGGCATTATGTAAATTTAGATTATAACTGTCAGAAAATAAAGAGTTTCATCGCAACAGTAGGTATTCAGAGGCATTGGTCGCCCCGTGATCGGAACCAATAAATACTATAATTATAAGAATTGGGCAAATATGACACATAATTAAGCCGACAATCCAATAGTTACAAAGGAAGTGAAAGGCATGTTACTGTTATGATTAAAAATGTGATCAGTTAATACGATCCAATTATATATTTATTGTGTAAGTCCTAGTTATTACCGGACTATAAGTTTTGCAATATGTACATGGGCAATCTATCAACCTGCGATTGGTATTAAGGTCTATTTATCAAATACATCATTATATTATATTGATCAATATTTACCTAGCAATGCCCTGCATTCAATCGATTAAACATCGATACATATACATCGTATCCTACATAAGCGTAATCTTGTGAAATATCAATTAAGTGATAATCTGAACTGTTACCACGGAACAAAAGATGATGCCACAATACATTCAAGTAGTGTTCTTATACGTCAATACTTCCTAACAGTTACGTGTAAATACATAAAAAACCGGGCAAGAGCATGTCGGACCATACTCATTGTAGGTAGGTTAGATAAGCCTTAAATAATTGCATCAGCAGAAGAGCGTATGTTCATGACACTTAAACACTTTTGTTGAGAAAAGCAGTTTTTTGGTATAACTTAATGACAGTATATCCAATCACGTTTAAATTTTTCATTGAGCGCTATCTTTGTGGTTTTTTTCATATAGTTTTAGTCACACGGTTCAAAAGTTAAGGGGGGGACACAATTTATGCAACTTTCGGATCGATTATTTCCAAAAAAATTTACACAATCAAAAAAGTTTATTAGGAACCTCAAAATGTTTTTAAAAGACCTGTCAAATGCTGTGCCACAAGTTGATGTTAGCCGGAAAAAAAATCAGCTTCTGCCCCCCTAAAAATATTTATTTTTAGTTTTTAACTTTCAAACTAAGTAGCGGCCACTAGAAGACCCCTTTTCACCAAATCTCATCAATATTTATTGAGTAGTCTCTGAGTAGAATGCCTGTGACATACGGATGGACAGACAGACAGACAGACGGACATGACGAAACTATAAGGTTTCCGTTTTTTGCCATTTTGGCTACAGAACCTTAAAAATGATTACAATAATGTTATATTTCGTAAAAGAACAAATTCATAATTTGTAAAAACAAAAATTATACAAAAATTATTCTGGAGAATATTTGAAACTTATTTCACTCCAAAAAGCCGAGTACACGTCCATTATTTATAATTATACTCAGATTCCATAATCTCAGGTACGTACTAGACTAATAAATCTGACGAAACGAAATCTTCGGAAACAATGTATTTATTGCTTATTAAAAATATACCTTTTAAATGCAGGCCCCTGCCAAGTATGACTTCTCATACTCCGTAGAAGACCCTCACACTGGTGACCACAAATCTCACCGTGAGAGCCGCGACGGTGACGTGGTCAAGGGCGAATACTCGCTGCTGCAGCCTGATGGTTCCATCCATACGGTCGAATACACCGCTGATGACCACAATGGGTAAGAATTTTATTAATAAATCTTTTACTTTTGTTTAAAGCTGTATAAATGTCAGCAACATTATCGTCCAGGATTGTGCATCAAATCTACCTGTGCCATCAATATATTGATCGACGTTCGGTATTACAATATTTTAAGGAAGTAGAATTAAATATCGTATAAAGATATCTGACGAATCCGAAGGTTAACCGTAAAAACTAGTCGCTATTTTATGATAATTAATGTTTATGGATTAAGCTAATATGAAAACTGCAGTTAAGTTTTATAAATATTATAGAAGATATCAAAAAAATAACATTAAAAATATTTTTTTCAATTTATATTTATTTATAGAACCAACTAATTCATTCAGTCTCAGCACTCAGCACTCTTTGGCTTTCTAGCTTTTTTATGTCCCGGAGTTACCTCTATGAAAAACAATAGAAAAACATAATTTAGCTCGGTTGGTCATTCCTTGCAGAACTCTTTAAAAATGGTTAAAAAAGTAACTATAGATTATTGTCTTCTAGTACCAAAACACATAGGTATTAATTAAGAGCTACATGTTATCGTTTGTCATCGTGCGTGACTCATTCGACATACGTAACGTTGTATACCAATTAATAACATTGACATTATTAAATAAATTGACGCGCGGAAATAGTAGTACCTACTCGTAGCAAAATTGTAACACACGCTTCAACTCCATTCATATGATCACGTTGAACATCTGTCTTCTTACGTAATTACTACTACTATGTTAAGGCCAACATATACATTACTAATGAATATCAGCTAGCGAAACTAATAGTTTTTAACCATGTAATCTATTAAACTTTTTAATCTAAATCGATTGTTGTTTCGGTCGATAACACAGATTGCATCTTTACGCTAAAGTCTAGGCAACTCCAGTAATTGCAGAATGTCTGCACATACTCACCTTGTGAAGTTAGTTATACAACGATTAAATAACTCGCATGCAAACTGCCAAATAATTATTTTGTAGAAAAGTTTAAAACTAAATTATTCCTTATTAATTTAATAGGGATCGATAAATCAAGGTCATATTTGTTGTTGCTCGCGACTTTGCCCCGTGAAAGTTTTGAAAAACAAATTATTTCCACGAAAATATTTTTCCGGATTTGGCCTATGCGCTATTGCAGACTCTTTAATCTATCTCTGTTCCAAATTTTGTCCAGATCCGTTTACCCGTTGTAGCGTGATTGACTAACAAACAGCCATCCATACATTCAAACTTTCGCATTTATAATATAAGTATAGATTATAAATAATGTCTACTGATTTTTTATTGTTTGTTTGCTTGTGTTTTAATAGTTTCAACGCCATCGTTCACAACTCGGAGCCAAATGCGCAAGCGGCACCACCCAGCCCAGCTCCCGTAGCGCACACTGCATCCGTGGTCCACGCTGCTCCTGTGGTCCATGCTGCCCCTGTGGTCCACGCTGCCCCAATTGTTCACGCTGCCCCGACTCATTACATTGCAACCCACCACTAAATTATTTTATTTTAATACTACGTACCCGAGAATGTATTAATCTATTATTTTAGGTAGTTGCTACAAATATATTGTTATTATTTATACATGAAGAATTTGTTTTATTTTCAAACTTTTGTCGAAATGTAATGTAAATAATCTAACATTATAATAATGAGTGCAAGCGTGCAAGTGTTAGTTCATAATCTATTAATTTGTTCCATTCAATGCCTGTAGTGAGTAAATCAAATTTCTCTTCATATATTAATTTAATAATGTTTTTATAATTTTAACGACGTTCACGGCATATTTAATATTTGGGTTAGACTCAACAGTAACAACTGCCGATTCTTAAATTTATTCCAACAAAAAATCGATTTCATGCATGGAGTAGATTCAGGAAATTTAAGCGAACATTTTAACTTGCAGAAAGTGAGTTAGACAACGTTGCGTCGGCGCAGGTACCGCTTCAAACAATACATACTCGTCGGATGTGTGATGTTAAGTAACATAAATTGCTAATTAGTAGATCTATTCATGCTTACTAAACGTAATAACAGAAAAGTAACATATTATGGGTTTGGTTTTATAAACCGCAACAGAAACATCGAACGTAACGATTACTTAAAATGATGAAGTCAAATATAAAGACATAAAGCATTTCATATCAAAATATTTATTAAAACATGTTTTCACTTGTTTCAAACTAATAAAATTCTATAATAATCCTAAGTAATCATATTAATAGAGATAAAGATTCGTAGATTGCTCATTTTTGTTTTAAATTTCAAAATATTATAATTTCCTCTCGTTAGTATTCTAAGCTGTAAACGCACATTTTAATATTTATATCATAGAATTTCATTGCATCATAATTTTATCAGATGACGGAAGTGACTTATAATACGTAACTTACGCTTTACGTGAAATCTTGGTATTATGATCATGACATGGAAAATGTAGTTCACGAATAAGCAGCAGTCACGAAATTGTTAAAAAACACATTATATTGCATTAAATACTTATATGGAAACACGAAACATACTTTTTACGATTGAGATTCAAATCGGAGTGCTCTAGTATCTTTTTGGAAGGAAAGGTATTATATATGAGAACAAATAGACACAATGACACACTCCTACACAAAAAACCCATGCTTTAAGTTTACCACAAGATTTTTTTAACAAAATAAATATTTTAGCACCTTGTTGACTATTATGGTAGTAAAACTAGGAAACTTGCCTGGTTTTTTTATTTATGGTGATAACCTTAAATAAAAAAACCAGGCAAGTTTCCTAGTTCCCCCCGCCCCCGTTCATCTGAATAAAGTAGCTTAAGAAGTGGGTTTTCTGTTGTTTTTGTTTCATAGTTACAAAGTTATACTTACTTAATAATCATTTTCAATGAAATTTGTACGAAAACTATTTACTCCTCATTTGATCAGCTGTTACTCGTAAACTTGTTAAGCCTACATGGCTGTGATAGTTTTCCTTTTAATTTCACTATATATACTACTAACGTGATTTTTATCACATACCCAACATCAATCATTTAGCTGGCAGAGGGGGAAACACTTGACTCTGAAAAAAATTGCACTACAATGCTTAATATTCCACAAACAAGAAAGAAATAGGTATTATGACAGTTGCATCTCAATATATATTTGCAAACATTATGTTTGTTATACAAAATATGCATTTATATCACAAAAATAGTGATGTTCACCCGGTGAACACAAGAAATAAGCAGTCAATATCATAGGCTACCTAAAACTCATAATTCATTTAAAGGTCTTTCTGTGAGAGTATTTAACAAGATACCAGCTAGTATTATGAGTCTATCAGTGATTAAGTTCAAAAATGTAGTCAAAAATTATCTTTTACGTAGAGGTACAGTAGATGAATATTTAAATGATAAAGAAAAATGGATCTAGTTGCTTGCTCCTTGTTACTTTAATATACTTGGGTGAATTTATGTTTTAATTGTCACATTGATAAAGAGCATGATTTGACTTTTGTAAGTAAAGATTCTGCTGACGAATAAAGGCCACTCTTTTCTTCCTTTTGATATCAGAATTAATATTTTATATTTAATCATTCGTTACAAGTACTTTGGCCAACATTTAAGCACGTATAGTTTTTACCTTTCTTGTAAGTAGATGCTCCTACTATATTGTACCCACTAAGGCTGATTTGCTTTATCTCATGTTTCAACTTTTTGATTATACAATTTGCATCAGTCCTTTATATGTATTTATTTTATATGTATAGTATATTAATCGCAGCACCTTACCCCCATATCAAGTTTATAAACATTCAAACATTGTAAAATTGGCAATTTAAAAAGTGTGGCCGCGATTTTTTATAGCCAGATTATTTTCTCCGGCTTTACCTATTGTTTGCGAACTTTGCATTACATATAACAAGAGTTGTTTTGCATCCTAAGCCAATAAAGAATTTTGAATTTTAAACGGATCCCAAAATCTAAAAATGGTCTTGACAATCCCTAAACGTTTTTAAAAGACCTATCTAATGATACCCAATACGATGGAGTAGGTGAGAAAAAAAATCACAACCCCATTACCCAACCATTTATTAAAGGTTAGGCACCCTCAAAAAAAATGTTTTTAAGATTTTAATCTTTCACTTTGTCGGCGTAAGTAATATGTGTATCCATATAAAATTATAGCCTTCTAGCACTGCCAGTCTCTGAGCTAAGCTGCGGACAAATGGACGGACGGCTTCTTAGGCCAATGAACAATAGAAGTTTATGTCACGCTATTTGAACTGAAAAAGGTTAAAAAATCGCAAGCAACTACTGCTAAGCATTTGAAGAAGAGAATTGTACAATGAATCATCACTACGTTATAAAGATAGTGGTATAATCAAGAGCATCAACGTGTATATATTTAAAGAAATGTAATAATAGGGTTTTTAATATTTAATATTTCTTACAATTTTTCTTGTTTTATTATTTATATTTTTTGGTAAATGCTCCCAAATCCCATACTGTGACATAGTATACTATCCCTAGAGCTAATTTCATTAATTTTCTATCTGATATAGATAAGGTTCGCTACCGTAACGATAAGTGTACATATCACATCAGGAGATAAAGTACTTTAGCTACATTATTATAAATATATAATCACTAGTCCTGACTGACTGACTGACTGATTCACCAACGCTGATCCTAAACCACTAGGCTTACAAACCTAAAATTTTGGTAGTTGATGCTTTTTATGTTGCAGACATCCACTAAGAAAGGATTTTTAAAAAATGCCTTCTAAGGGGGTAAAATAGAGGTTGCAAGTTTGTACGAAAGTCCGCCAGTTTTGAAGTAAGATTTGTGAAATTGTATTTGGCTTTGTGGCTGTAAATAAGGAAATACGTGTGTCAGCGTTTTGCCCAAAAGCGATAAATCAACCCTTCGAATGGTAAAATCAACTACGCGGGCTAAGTCGCGGCCGACAATTAGTAATCAAATACATATATGACTATGACGATTGTTTACATATTTATGCGACATGACTACAATAAATACTTATAATTATTGAGTAGTTAAACTGTTGTAAATAATTAATATAAGTTTAACTTACACAAATCGATTAACTTACAATAAAATTTTATCAATATTATCGATGAAGACATATTCACTAGCAATTACTAATTGGTAAATAACTAACAAAGTGAAGTAATCTTAGGGGCAGTCATTTAGATGGATGGCCTTTAGTAGCTCTTATTGAATTAGTAAGTGACGTTACTCGATAATTATCTTAAATGGGTCAGGGTGAAGAAACTTAGAAATAAACATTACTTACAGCTTCTTTTATTTTACTAATCGACTTTACTATTTTTGACGTGATAACGTCTTATAAATCGATGACCAGGTGCACGCACAAAAAGGTGTCACGTAACAACGGTCACGTTATTGATTGGTTGCTAAGAAGTCAAGTTATTAATTGGTTGTTAAGAAGTCAAGTTTTTAATCGGTTGCTAAGCAGCGCGAATGCCGATATGTCATCAATATTTTCTTTTGACGTTTGAATCACATAAAATTTTGATCCGTAAACCTACTTTAAAGAAAACATTTTTTTGTAAAGAAATTTATCAATGTATAAATATACAAATAGCGGCGGTAGCTTAATGGCTAAGGCATCGGCATAAACCAACAGAAATATACAGCATGACCTGTTTCGAAGTATAACGTAGAATTATTCAGGTGGCAACAATCAAATTTTCAAAGCCATTTAGTAAAACTATATTCACACTTAGATATATAGCATATTCAGTTACACCAATAACTGAATATGCTATATATCATGAAGAGTTTGTTTGTATATTTCTTCGTTTGAACGTAATAATCTCAGGAACTACTGATCCGAATTGAAAAAATCTTACTGTTAGATAGCCCATTTATCGAGGAAGGCTATAGGCTATATAACATTACGTTACGACTAATAGGAGCGGAGCAGCAAATAGAAATGTTGCAAAAACGATGTATATTTACGCAGATGAAGTTGCGAGGGACAGCTAGTTAGAGATTAAATACACCCAAACACAGAATAAACCATTGCACTCTTCACACAACATTTTATCCTGGGTAAGGATCAAAGACACGACCTCGGTTGGCTGTCTTATGAGTTATATGGCTTTAGTTATTGCAGGATGTGGTAACCAAAACCATGGAATCAAAAACAGGAACCAAGGATAATATAAAAGAATTTTATAAGCTACGGGTCTTAATCGCGTAAATATTTTATTTTAAGGTTATAAATACCTTTGTTTATTGCCGGACGTATCGACCGTATTGCAACGGCCGTGGTCACGGGTACACACGGACAGCTTATGGGTAGAGTCTTTTTAGCGTTATAAAAGGTATAAAATTCTATAATGTGTACAAATCGCGAAAGTTTACGAACTTATAAGGACAATATCATCACATCTATAAATTAATCTGAAAACATATTCATAGGAAACTTTATTTTAAATTTTATAAAACTTTTGCAAACTATATAAGTCATACATATCCAAAGCTTATATAAATGGACCAAAATGTTTAATTAGAGGTGACTAGGTATTATAATTCTAAGCTAATTTTAGTGACTATACGCTAAGAGACATTTGCACTGAGTCGGTTTGAATGTTTGCAAGCGACTTAGGTAGCTTATTGACCCTACAACATTTTATAGGGTATAAACCTTAATCGGCACCTTTTCTTTTACAAGATTTTCCAACTTATTACAACCGCTTTGTTCACACAATGTTATCACAACGATATTAAAAATAATAAATAATCAACAATGTAGCACAACGATATTCAAAATAATAAATAAGTAATCAATAATGTAGCACTAAAGAGATTGGGTCCCACATTACAGGGTATCCTAGTGTGGGGTCCAGAGAACTGTACCATAATGCTGTAACAATGTTATGAATAATAAATAAATTATTATTGTTATTGATGTTGTTATGTGAACTACGGAGATCTGTGGTGACTATTTCTATTAAATACAAAGAGAGAGGTGTCTTATGGACATCCGGATGGTAAAAAAATATTTTGCTTATTAGTGTTTGTATTAATAATTATTTAAAACAAATTGGAAGAACATAACATTTTAAAAATTGTCCTATTTCAAAGATTTTTCACACATATATTACACACAGCCAGTTTGACATATGAAAAATAAACATAACAACCTTTTACAAAAACACAAATACCCTATTTAACACAACCTCATTATTCTAGCTTCACATTATAATAAATAATAGATTTTTGATCGATGTCAAAATGTTACACTTTTTTCCGTCTAGTCTCTCAACCCGCAAACAAAACCTTGCTATAAGGAACTACGTTCCAATAAAACATTTTGTTAACACTTGCATTTAGAAGTGTTATCCCTAACCGCTTATTGCAACATCAGTGAAGGGGTGACCTATTCAGTGTCCAAGTTGTCATGAGAAGTTGCATCGTTAGTCACAAACTAAGACCATTTAACAGTCTGAGTGACGAAAACCATAACATATTGTTTTATAATCCCTTACAAGGTCGAGTTGCCATTATGTCTTTGGGTTGCTCTCGCGCTCTGCAACGCTCTACTTACCCACAATAATTACGGGTTAACGAGATACCTTGATGAGAACTAAATGTAGTAAGTGTTCATTTTATTTAACCGATTGCGTAATAAATGCTCGCCTTAAAATATGGCAGTATTCTAGCGCCTACATAGTCCTCATTAAACAATGAATAGTAATTTTGGTATTTAATCACTAATTTTGTAGAATAGTAACCCGTTTTTTGATTCAAAGTCGTAAATCGTTGTTTACTAAGCCATTATTCTTGATCCCAACTCGTTTGCCAAAACTTGTCTGATCCGTCCTAATAATCGCATAATTTATTTAGTTAGGTGCATAATACTCCGGAAAATTGCAATATATTTGGACTAATTTACAATTACTTAGTATAGGGATTGTACATTATAAACCATAGTAATAAGATACAATTTGACAACAACAAAATAAACCGTCGCGCGTTGATGTCTTTTTTTACTTACCTAAGTAATAGACTTCAACGCGTCATCACACAAAGCGAAATTAATTTATTATATCCTAAGATTTCGTATATTATAATAGTAATATTAATATCTTGGAACAACTCACACAAAGCCATCTGAACCCAAACTAAGCAGCGCTTGTACTATGGAAACCAGACAACTTATAAATACGTAACTATTTCTAAATACATACATATTATGGATAAACACCAGACACAGAATAAACCACCGTGCTCATCACAGAAAGTTTTACCCTGGATGGGGATCGAACCCACGACCTCCGGCTTAGCAGTCAAAGTCACTAACCACTAGACGCACAGGCCAGTCAAATATAAAATGTTATATTCGTATAAAAAAATATTACAACGTTACCAAAAAAATTAATTCAACGTCTGTACTAAGCGGCCTATGATAATAAAGGCACAATTTCTGTATGCAGATGAATGATTCGATAATCTGCATGATACGCATTCATCACTCGTATTGAATGTCTACGTTGTTGGCCTTTCCAACTTTTCATACATATTAACGAATACGTTAAAGATCAAAATAAACATAATATTGCAAAATAATAACCTTGATATCTATGATTTTGCGAATTATTCCACTTAGTTTGTTTCATCTATAGAAGTTCCTACATCAATATTTTATTTAGCCTTCAATGGCGGAAGCGATCGGTGTTGTCTAGCTTTTTAGACTAAAATATAATATTTTAAATAAAAACGAATTTTACGTATCCATGTGATATAATCACTTTCTAACATTATATTATGGTAAATATGTTTACTGCATGAGTTATAAACAATAAAACAGTATGCAAAAATTAAATAATCGCATTTAATCAAACTAACATTTAAACCTGTATATTTTAAAGACGGACGTTTATTATTTTGAATAAATTTATTTCTATTTCCTGGACTTAGTATTGGCAAAGAAGTGCAGTCACGTCTTTATCTAACCAAATAATCCTTTAGAGAAAATAGAATAAGTGTCTAAACGTGATACAAATCGAGCACCTAAACATTTCATCTTACTCCATATAGACTGCGTTGTACGCCGAGTCGTAATATCCCCTCTAAACCCATGATTGCACTCTTACACAAAACTTAATCACTAAAAGTTTTAATTTTTCCAGAGAGTAATTGTCAAAATATCAAAGTTTTATCACCTTGAACCATAGAATAGTACGTAATTTTACGTAATTGGTGTATCATTATCAAACTACCGTATTCTTGCGTAGAACTGGCGTGCGGCGTCATCTCGCCGGTATACTCATATAAAAGTAGAAGGCTCCGCTCCTCGGCATCAGTTGTGTGTGGTCGTGCAGTCGGGGCAAACCTAATCTAAACGGAAAATGATCGCTAGAGTAAGTGCATCCCGTGTTACTCCAGTTTTGTGAAAGGATTTTGTCGCTGACGCGTTGTTTTGGTCTGGAACGCAGAGAAAACTCGGTCTTCTCTCGCCTTTACAATGTTTCTTAAAGCACTTATTCCCGTTTTATAGCATTTTATATAAAAGGGAATCATAGCTTTTGTTCTATTTTGCCACAAAGGCTAGCTATTACTGACATCAACAACAGCTTGCTATTGATTTAAGCTGTCTGATATATTTGTCAAATTTCCATTTAAAATATTTTGTGGTCATTGCATCTTCTATTCTAAATAACTCCTATAAATAATTTAAAAAAACGGAGTATACGCACACGTTGCACGCAAATTACTTTCGTTTGCAAGTTGTCGCAAGTTGTAGTTTAATCGCAGTAGGAAATTACTACCCCAACGAGCTCTTAAATACATGTTTCAATACATTAGATCGGTATTTGACTTTCAATAACATTCCATCGTTATGTGACGGCATTTTGCAATTTCTTCGATTATATGTTGCGAAGTCAATTCCATTTTAAAGCTGATTCAATTAAACATATGATGTATTGATTATTTTTAAATCGATTTTTTTCTATTAGTTTAATTGAAACAGCTATCAATAAATATTTCTATTAAAATTTATTTCTTATAGTATTGAACATTAGTTACACTTTTATATTTAAGTATGTTATATCTTTCAATGGTCAGTAACTTATTATTTCCAATTAAATTCTATCAAAGCTTACACGATTCTTATTATTAGAATCCTTTAAAGTCTAAAGAGGCGCTTCATGGCTGAGACATCCAACTCAATCGCGAGGTCGCGGCTTCGTATCATCTCGTACTACGTCTTACGTCGTTTAATTTTATTTAAGGTAGCTAACAATATGGTATTGTGGTCCCACATTACTAGCAATGGGTAGGATACAAACCTCACGATTGCTAGTCCAATGCCTTATATATTATGCTATTTTAATATTAAAGTTCTTTTCTTGTTATCAGGTAACAGTAGTTCTGAGCGTGGTGGCGCTAGCGTCCGCCGGCGTGTTGTCTTTAGGACATGCATATGCGGGTGATGCATATGGACACGAGGCAGTAGCTTATGCGCCCGTTGCACACGGATACGGCGGACACGAGGACACACACGTAGACTATCATGTAAGTATCAGAATAGAAGGAGTCGATAGTCGCATTTAACTATTGGCTGGTATAAATCCAGGAAGTTAGAGCAATTGCATTTGACCACGCGTTTAAACGATTATGTTGTTATAGTAATCAACTTTCGTATAATGAGTTGCATTCAAAAATGCTTGCGTGTCTAATTTCTACACGTTTAATTAATTACCGTTTGGTATACGATAAAAAATAATGATAAGCTCTACCTATATATGACAAAAATAATAGTAATATCTTGAGACAGTTTACGCCACGCTGTCTGATCCCAAGCTAGGCAGAGTCTATGCCAACGAGACAGTTGATAAATAATGATACTTTTATTATTTCTAAATACATACATACTATAGATAAATTAGTCCCAGACACAGAATAAACCATCAAGCTCATCACAGAAAGTTTTATTAAACCCACGGCCTCCGACTTAGCAATCAGGGTCACTAACCACTAGATCAACAGGCCAAAAATGAATGGAAAATATGCTAAACATTTCTTCTACATGTCATTTAAAACTATCTATCTGCTAAACGTGTTCACAAATAAATAACTAAAATATAAATTATTTCTATAAATCTATCAAGATTTATTAAAAATACGTGTAAATCACTAAATCATCATAATATTATAAAAGATTTGCATCATAATATTAACGCTTAAAAACAAAAACATGTCAATAAACATTGGCAACCGCATAAATATACAATGAAACAAGATGAAAAATTCGTCGCAAACGAACTAACCTTCGACTAATGAGCATTGTTCCCCGTTACTCGCATTATGAGCATGTGCACACCCGTAATAGTCCGTCTTACAACACTGCACACGTATCACCAACTGTAACATTCACACAATATACCACTATAAAAATATTGGTCAAGGATACACAAATCAAGAAAACGCATCCAAATATTACAACGACAGCTGAGCCTTCGCGAATATTCGAACCATTTTATTACCATATTACATACTACATAAAGCGCGTAATGTGAAGTAAATGTAACAATACAAAGACTTGACAAACTATTTCATTGTTTTCATAATGAACGCGTAGGAAACGCACTTTGGTTCACAATCCCACATTTTTTAAAGATTATAACTGTTACGTTATGAGCAAACAAAGAGTTGAGTTGCTAATATCTCATTAGGAAGTGGGGCAGCAAGAGCTGGTTTTGTTCCCCTAGGCCTGTGTTACCTATTTGATGTCGTAATACAATAGTAACTAGCTAATTGATAGCTTGCATAAACCGCGCGTGTTGTACGCCGCCGATCCAACACAATCGACGCTGTTTCCGGGATACGATACCTATCTGTGAAGGCGCACGGTCCCACTGTGGCCCAACTGGCATTACATCATCGTGACAATTTTCTCGCAAAATGGGAACAAGTGAATAAATATAAATAATTACATAGTTTCCTCCCGGAGTATTGCAGTAATCATGCAAATGAACAAGTGCCGACGACAGGCTAATGATCCTATGAATTATAATTTCTTCAGTTTCTATTCAATGATTATTGTGATTGAATAGCATTTTTAAACAGCTATAACAACTTTTTTTTACGTAGTTTTAAGTCAATGGCTATATTTAGTAGGAACATAATTTTAATGTAGGTAATAAAAACAGTAACGATCTTTAAGTTTGAACATCAGGCTAAATTTAAATCTAATTATATCATAAGACTAATTTAGTATTCCAAAATGTATTTATAGCTGCCAACACTCTCTCTCCTTTTTAAATACATAAGTCACGATTTTTAATCTATTGTATAATGGACATGTAATTCCGCAATTCAAATTAAAGAACATAACTGTCGAATATAAAGATACGTTTAATTCGCTGTCGATACTCTCGCTATCATAAATCGATCGCCTCAAGCAATGATCTGAAGTAATCTGCTTAATATTGCGTAACGGTTCGCAAAGTCAAGTATATCCCGATCGTGACTGGAGGTCTGATATTGTAGTTTCCCAGGATGGTTGCAACACTCGCGTTGAGCCTCGGCCCCCGGGACATAATAGCTGTCTTGATATCCAGGCCAAATGCACTGTTGTTTGCATAAACTTTGATGGCGCGTGCTCTCACGCTCGTTTAATGGTAGATGTGGAATCGGTTGATGTTGGCCTAAATACAAGAGGTTGTGTAATTGCCGTTTGACAGTTTCAGATATTGTAGTGTGTACAACAATGCTATCAAACTGGATCTACAAGAATGAACTGGTTCAGAATGCGTATAGATGCACATATGATAATAATATGTTCGTAATTGTATTCAAAAAAACTGTTTGCTGAACGTAATAGGTTAATTTGTATATGCAGTGATGCGTTACCAAAGATATGCAAAACTGGGCATAAAGAAACACGTATGGATTTTTTTGTATTATACTTTCAAAGGGATTATTCTGTCAATTCGAAGATAGAATTGACCTTTTTATTTTTGCATAACTCGAAGGACTTTTATTTAGAAACTGTCATTAAAAAAATCTATTTATGTTTAAACAATATCATGACAGAACCTTTCCTTTTTCAGGCTCACCCCAAATACGACTATTCGTACTCTGTGTCAGACCCACACACTGGTGATCACAAGACCCAACATGAGGTGCGCGATGGTGATGTCGTGAAGGGTGAATATTCCCTGCTGCAGCCCGATGGCTCCTTCAGGAAAGTCACCTACACCGCTGATGACCACAATGGGTAAGAAAATAGAAAAATGTATCGTAAGACCCAGTCTTACGAGTTACGACTAGTATTTATACAATCAGTTATAACTTGTTCTAACTGTTACGCACATCTTTATCACGGCACGAATTTCTTACATTATTTCATAATGCAAATAATCAACGTAAATTAGAATTTTGAAAAATTGTTGTCACATATTTTAATAGTAATGACTTTGAATTGAATAGGTTTTAAACATCGGTTTATTATAATCATTTACTAATAAGGCAAGTTTTCTGAAACTGAGTACTTTTCATACTGTGACATAATTGTACTACTCTCTGCAACTCACTATTGCAAAACAATAAATAGCTATTCAAAGAAAATAATTCCATATCGTGTTACTGTTTTTATTGTTTTCGTGCTTATAGTAATTATAGTTACATTACTGTAACATAAGTAGTTAACCAATAGTAGATTGAACTCTCGAAGTAAAGATAGAATGTCTTACTAAGAATCATTAGTCTTTCTATCTTTTTCTTTTTAATAATAGTTGTCTGTAAAGTTGGTTTACGCACGATAATTTTACGTGATAACGTCATAAGAAAACATTGATGACAAATCGCCATACGCGTTGCTTAGCAACCAGGCAATAACATTAGTTCCAATTTTATCGCATGTCGCTGCAATCACCATTGGCGTTGCTTAGCAACGAGTTCATAACGTGAGTTTTTTTCGTGCGTGCACCCGGTCATCGATTTTTAAGACATTTTCACGTCAAAAAACTACTCCCGCACAGAAAAATTAGGAAAAATCCCCTACTAAATCATATAGGCAATCATCATTTATCGATAGGGAGTCCATACTAAACTATCCATTGATGTGTTTCAGATTCAACGCGGTAGTTCACAATACAGCGCCTGCACACCACGAGTACCATTAAATGGCGGCCCACTCAGCCACTGTCTCTCATCATGTGATATTTACACTTAATACTTAATTTAGATAGTCTTTAGTCGATTACGACTCTTTATTTTATAAGACTGCGGCGATAATAAACTACTATAAAATACCTATGTTGAGTTTTCTTTTTCTTTTCTCAGATTTCAATACAACTATTTTAACTAAGTAGTTATGAAGTCCTAATTCTGGGACGTTTAAGGATTTATTATCCACAGGATGGCAACTGAAACCTGCTGCTAAGGTACCGTTATTTGTCCGTCCTATTACCACAGGGCTGTGTTTCTGTGGCTCGCATTCGAAAGCGATATTCAATTGGCACAAACACGAGCACAAGCGCATGAATGGTAAATGTGTTGCTCGGCTGTTTGTGAACGGCTTGTTTGTACAATTTTTTTTTTAATACGACTGTAGGGTACTAGACCTGTATCGCGGGGGACTTTACAAACATACAAGTAACCGACATAAAGTACACCCAGACTCGGAACAACAATTTGTGGATCACACCACTTTAGTGTCCCGTGTGGGAATCGAACTCACAACCTCTTGCGTAGCAGTCAGACACACTCCCACCGCGCCACAGTCTGGCTGCTAAGCTGCTTGCCGGGCTGCGTGTCGCGCGTCTAAATACACTGTTATAAACTGTAATAGCTAAGCTCTATCAAAAGCAGAACGTGTACTAGTGACTGTTGAATTAACTAATAATAAATTAAAAATAAAGTTAAAAGGCAAAAGGTGTTTGGTATACAGCCAAACATACATAAATACAAAATTATTCATAATATAGTAATCGTAAATAGCTAAAGTTTTACCCTTCTACTTTAGCATTTATTAGTAATGTTTAAGGATTTAATTGCTGGCAACATTGATTTGCCGGAAATGCACTTGATATTGCATTTTTGCATGTCAATATATACTTCCGTTCAGATTTTATCATCACACTGTTAGCTCAGTGACTAAATTGCTTTTACAAAATTACAATTACAAGAATCAAAGGTCTTCACCGACAAAAGGGGAAGGCGAAGTATTATTTTCTAGTACTTTTTCTTTAACCTAATAATGGCAATATGTTGACACTACAACATTCATAGAATGTAAATTACTACAGCTGCCCTTAGAACAATAGTGGGTGAATAAATTAAATAAAAATATAAATATAGTGTGTTTCACAACGAAAAAAAAGACGAGCAGATCGTGCGTAACAGAATCAGTGCCACCCAAATCCTTGTTTTTTTAAAGATCTGAATGTCACCGCAACGCGCTTTTCATTAGAGACACAAATTCGTAAGTCTCACTTACCCAGTAATTACACTTGCTAGAGTGTCTTTCAATCTAAACACAGTGATGCAGATGACGGAAGAATAACTGACACTATAGTGATACCGACCAAGACAACGACCTATGTCTTAGGCCTACCACTAAATAAGAGTGTTTTTTTGTGTATCATTATTCTTTAGTGCAAGCAGTTCAACAAGCAAGTCGGTAAGCAGCCCAACACAGGCGGGCAGTCCAAACAAGCCGATCACAAACCGCTAAACAGCAAATTCATGCACATTCACACACTCGCACTCGTGTCTCTGCCCGTTGAGTGTTGATTTGAACGTGAGGGTGTGAACTCACCATTACATTTGTTAACAAATGTTGTTTTGGATGAAGGAACGTGTTTTTAATGTGTAGTTTGGGTTGTTTCACTGGGCTTAAACATAATCATTAAATGACATAAACTTAGTGTATCCAGACTCGGTACCAATATCCATGTATCACACAAAGTTGCATAGCAAAGCACAGCAGTGGTACCTACTCCCACTACGCCTCCGATGCAGTCTATCAGTCAGTCAGTATAAGTATGACAAGTCTCAACTCAAAGCAGTGGTGAACTGAAGACCTAAGGCTGAGGCGTCGGACTCGCAATCGTGAGGTCACGGGTTCGAATCCTACCCATTATACTACCGACGTCAACCCACTCCTAACACAAGTCTTTGAGCTTAGCTGAAGAGGTTATTAAGATTGCTAGTAATATGAGGCCCAAACTCGCATTGCTTTAGTGGCTTTTTTAGTGTGTTGATGTTTAGATAGTGAACCAAGGTTCATTATATCTAAACATCAACTAAGAAGAATTCAAAGGAAAACAGAAAAGAATTGTGTTCTAAGCTCCGTTCATGGTTAATGCATACTCTATCGTACGTGCGATTTGCGACTAACAATTTAAAAAAAATAAAAATAGTTGCGACACTGACTGACAAAAGGTTTCGTTTAATGGCATTATTTAAAAGGGCAATGAGGAAAGACAAAACTTAACAGCTATCTGTCTGTATCTATAGATATAGATAGGTAGATAATATCTACTATATATAATTATATCTATTACATATAAAGATTTAAATGGCATTGCTAACCGTGAAGCCGTGAAGGGATAAATTATTCTGAACTATGCGGTTAGTATCATTTCTAAGATAAATTTCTTGGACTAATTTACAATCCATGTCGATGAAGACGAGAACGCTCTACATAAAACTAAATAATTTTGTAAATTACTACATTTTTGAGTACCGTACCTAATGTAGTATCGATGGCGGTGGTGGTTGGTAATACTATTAATTAATGGAATTACAGGGCAAAGAAATATCACAAGTGTGTGTGCTTCTTTTATTTGATAGATAGATGACTGTCTTATATCAATATTACGTCGTAGAACTACTTTACATCTTAAACTACTACTCGTCTTTAACTAATATACGTCGTGTGCATCTACGACTGATGCTCGTCTTCAACTCGTGTGCATCTTCAACCGATGCTCGTCTTCAACTGTCGACTTAAAACTAACTTAGAAATAAAACATCTGAATGTTACTACTTATAAAGTAAGGGTAAAGTTAAGTAGGGTGAGAGACCCAGGTAGCTCCTGGGTTTCTCACCCTACTTAACTTTACCCTTACTTTAACAACTTAAAACCCTAATAATACTTAAAGACGCTACTGATTCACCATTGTCCGACATAGGCGCCACCAATTCTTTAAAAATGTCTTTTCCTTACATCTGGTACACATTACGACCTGAACTATTTAAAACTATACATCGTCATTAGATATCATGTCATGCTACCTTAATTTATAGATAAATGTGTATTCTCTCTCACCAGCACTGCTCAAATTTAAATTATTCAAGTATCTGTGGTTAACGATGTTGGTGGCACAATCATCTATATCATGTACTTGATACTAGCTCTAAGTCTGTTTTATGTCACTGTTTGTTAACCCAAATAAACTTAAAAAAAAAATGCAAAAAATAAACCCTACATCACGATCTTAAAACGATACGACATGGATACAAAACTATTTAAAACGATACGACATGGATACAAAAGTGAACACTCTAAACTATAAATACCACACCAATTATTGTATTGTTAAAAAATAATAATATGTACAGTCGGTTTACGGACTATAATTTTTGGTGTGGTAACGTCATAAGATTGATGACATTGTGATCATCAACCATGCCTGTGACAGACAGCTTTAGTTCCAATTGTATCGCATGTTGCTGCCATGGCTATTCGCTGATAGGCTAATAGCTTTAGTTCCAATTGTATAGCACGTCGCTGCAATCGCCATTCGCTGATAAACTTATCAGTTTATACGGTTCGCCTGCTGATAGGCAGATAATATCTTATCTGCCTATCAGCAGGCGAACCGTGACACTTTTTCGTGCGTGCAGCCGGTAATCCATTTACGTTATCACATCAAAAATAAAACGTTTTTCTTTACCTTTAATCGTAGCACTCACGTTTGCAAAACAACAGGCCGGCAGGCCGTCTTTCGTAGTTTTGAACATTTTATTAAAAAGTACCTATTATGATTATTTCCCGTTTAGTTTTAAGTTAAAATATATGTATGTCATAAAATTGAGATGACTAATGTGCTGACCTTATCTCGATGTAACCTATTGTAAATTAATATTAATTAATTGTAAATCTATTTGTACCACATTATGGCAAATAAATTATTTGTATTTGTATGTTCATAGCATTGACTCACAGCAGCAAGTTAATATTGTTCTGTCAGGCGCTTATTAAAACCAGGAGATGATATATCAATTCTTGATATATAAAAATCTCGTGTCACGCTGTTGCTGTGGTCGAACTAATCTGAAACTGCTCAATCGAGAATGGGTTGTATAGTTTTATTTTTTAAATCTCGATTTTATATACTAAATTTTGTATGAAATTGCAAAAACGCGGAAAATTGACGTAGACGGAGTTATAGGGTCAGCTACTATACCTAGTCCGGCAATAAGTTCTGTTACAAATGAAAATGCATTTTTTTTAATGAAGTTATGTAATATTACTTTAACTTATATGTAGGTACATGTTTATTAAAGTCTCAGCAAAAAATGAAAACAATATTCTATTCAAAATGGCCACCTTTGGCTTTTATACCTTTTGGCCTTTAATCTGTCTGGCCACGAATCTATGGATTTACGCACTGTTTCCATGGAAAATTTCGCTCTGTTTGCTCCAGAGATATTTTAAAAGACTCAATGTCGCCGTGTCGTTTAGAGCAAGCCATGTCCTCTAAAACAGACCATAATTTGTATGTTTAAAGGGTTGAGGTCTGGGCTAGATGAGGGCCAGTCTTCAGCTCTCATAAAGTCCGGAACGTTGGTTTCAAGCCAGGCTTGGGTAGTTCGTGCATTGTGACCAGGTGCAGAGTCCTGCTGGAAAGTTCGCGGTACATTTTTAAATAGTATATTGCTGAGAGGTTTCACAACACGATCCAAGACTGTCTCTTGATACACTTTGGCTGCAGTTTTTACTCCTTTTTCACAAAAATGTAGCTTTGTGACGCCTTGATAAGACACGCCCCACCAAACCATCACTGACGCCAGATGATGACCACGCTTTACCTTTTCGACCACTTGAGCAGCTTCTTTAGAACTGTGAGCGTACACTTTATCATTTTGCTTATTGTAGTGCTCTTCAATCGTGATTTTTTTTTCATCGGTAAAAATATTTCTGTGCCCTTCACCGGCGTATCGCGACAGAAGGCGTTTTGATCGATCAACTCTCTTTAATTGTAAAGATTGATTTAGGGCATGTCCTATATATCGACGATAAGCACCGAGCTTCAGGTCTTGTTTTATAATATGCGACAGAGTCCTAGCGGGAATCTTCATTTTTCGCGATAAGATTTTTTGCTTCCTAATGGGATTTTGACGAATTCCTACGCCTACTATTGCCATGTGTATGTATAGAACATTTTATTTTCATTCATTGATTTTTTTTTTAATATACAATTGACATTGTATTATTGTTCAGTGCATAGCAATCTTAGCTTATGTATTTTACAACTTCAATATTCACAAATTCAGATTATTTATACCTATATTATACTATACTAGCTGTCCCGCACAAATTCCTATGCGTCAATATTAGTATAGATAAGAATTATTGAAATCGATAATGTTGTTCTTAAGTTATGGTGTGACCAAGGAAAATAGGGATTCATTTTTATATATTTCCAATATATTTATAGAATTAATTTGTTGTTCTCAATATTCATATTTATTGATTATAAAACTCATGTAATGCAATTAGAATAGCGAAAAAATGTATGTACTTGCATTTGGGTGGTTTTAATTTTATGACTTTTTTGAAAACCAACCGCCTCGCCCCTTCATTTGGTTCTATCCCCACAAAACGAACAGGTGAGTTCAAAAATATATATTTAACATTTTAGGGTCAACCGCATGTCAATGTTTAAGAAATAGTACTAGTAAGGTAAAAAAATATCAAATGTAGCTTTTATTAATGCACGACCATAGAGCAACACGGGCCATCGGCCGGCCGGAGTGTTGCTCTATGTGCACTACACGTAAAGACACTCTGGCAGAGAGAGAGTTTCTTGTGTGCCTGTCTTCCACTTCCTCCAAAACTTATTGCTTTTCGTGTGTACGTTTCGTAAACTAGTCACAAAAATGTAGGTAACTTGTGAACAATAAGTTGTGGGGCAAAAGATGGTAAAGGTGAAACCTCGCAGTATATCATTATATAAATATGTTTTAGGTTACTAGTAGGATTTTTAAAACTATGACATGCGGTAGCGATCCCATAAACTCAAAAAAAAAAATACAAGTTCGGTTTTAGGGTATAGAACCGAAAGAGTTAATTTTTAAAGCATCGAAAATAAAGACCTAGATCCACTTGCATCCGAAAGCCTAATATTTCTTCTAACAGCAACAATACGCTAAAATACTTTCAGTACATTATACTAATGATAAGTAAGACGAGTAATAATTAATAGACATAATAAATTATATAATACATACCCATATTGAAACGCAAAGAATATAATACATATCTAGTCTAAGGATATAGCGCATTTTACGCCTTTAAACTTATTCAGTAAAAAAATTACTGGTGTAACGCATTGCTATAGAGCAACCATTAGGCGTTAAATGATTCAAGAACACTTTTCGGATAGGCGTTACAAATATTACAATTACAGTTTCTGTTGATTTCGATACACTTGTGTGTAAACTTTTAACATAAGCAGCATTACTAAAACCACCGGAATGTGGTCGTCATTCAATTCTAATTAGGTATAACCAGCGAACATAATCATCACAATAAAATAAGTATAATGTACTGTGTTTGAAATTAAAATACAATGACATTGGCCGATTCATTGACGAAAACCTTTAACAACTTTGAGAATAATAAATCAGCTAAGTTTGAGTCGAACTGCCACATGAAGGGTTCCATGGTTCGTCCATTTGATTGAACGAATCCTAAAAAATACACTTCATGTATACACATATGGATGTAAAAATCAAATTCTTATGAACTTGGCGTTAAAAACCCATACGCATAATTTAGGTAGATACTCTAAAACAAAGAACAACCATCTGATTTATTATTATTATTATTATTATTAAAGCAATCCATACTAATATTATAACTGTGAAAGTAACTCTGTCTGTATGTCTGTCTGTCTGTCTATCTGTCTGTCCGTCTGTCTGTGTTACGCTTTCACGCTCAAACAGCTTAACCGATTTAGATGAAATTTGGTATGGAGATAGTTTTGAGTCCCGAGGAAGGACATAGGATAGTTTTTATCTCGATAAGCGACATCCATGCGGATGAAGCCGCGGGCGAAAGCTAGTGTTGAATGATTGAGTAGTCTTTTCTCAGTCTCAGTAACAATTAAGCAGATCGAGAAATGTACAGCTTATGTCAATACTACCACCATTAGATTCACAGTTGATTAACCGTTTTCTGAAACCCTCCGCGTCCCGGATACTCTTGCGTTTAATCTCTCTTCGGTCTGAATTACCGACCATTCAATTTCAACCAAGCTATATAACTGTATGCAGGGTGATTTTTAAATATACTAATAACCGCACTTGGCTTCTTTATATTAGACCAAATAAGTACATAATATAATTTATGAAATAAAAAACAAAGTAAACCTTCACCACCTTCTTTCTACTTTTGTTACATAAACATTTACCACACATCTGAGAGACCCCGGAGTAAAATCGATGTTTCTTTGTCATGTCTAAAACTCACAATAAACAACGATTTTACTCCAGTAAAATAATCTGTAGGTGGTTAAAGTCATAATTCAAAACCAACCAAACATTACATCACCCTGTATGTGCTACGCTTGTGCGCTATAATATAGCAAGCTGGATGGTGATTTTTTTTCATTGAAGAGAATAAAAATGTATAGAAAATTAGAAAAAAATAATTTTGTATATAGATAGAGTTGAGAGTCTATGTTTAAAGTTCCGCTGTTAAGTTTAAATAGCCTTTTCCACATACTCGTAAGTAGATTTTACGCGTACCAATGTTTAAATATTTACATTATATTATAAATGCTACAGCTAAAATCAAAGGAGCTAAATATGATCATTAACACCTGCACATAAATTTGAATAAATGAAAAATTTCCTGTTTCAGGTAATCGCGCAGGTTGAAGCGGCTATGTCTTCATGGAATAAAGATTTAACAAGCAGTTCCTTATGCCATTGCATAATCTACGCACTGAAACTATTGAGACAACAAATGTCATGCCAGATTACAAAAGTTTTGTACACCCACGTGTTACGAATACAAGAGACAAAAATGACGGAGACTGCGTTAAATCTTCATTTGCATATTAATTGTTAACTTCTATTCACCTAGTCTACGACATTGATGGTTTGTTTCGGTATTACCGAACTGAATATTTTACAAAAACAAAGCACCTCTTATAAGAAGAGCAACATCCTCAAAAATATCATCAGTCTTCCATCGATCACCAGGAAAGATGATTGTTGAAGTAAGTTTTAGTTTTGTCATATATCTTTAAACACTATTTAAGCCGCTAGAAAATATAGTTTTTTTTGTTTTTTTGTTCCAGGAGTTTATTGCGAAGTTGATAATAAGCGTAAGCTTAATTGGTGTTGTCTCAGGAGCTTCTTATTCTAATGTATACGTAGAAAGTGAAACTTCACCAGCGAGATACTACCAATACGGTGCACCGTATGCTTACACTTCATCAATAGCAGATCCCCATTACTCCCAAATCAACACTTTGCCTTCTTCAGTTGCCGCATATGTTACTCCTTGTGTGGCACCTTGCACTGTTCCTGGACCAAGTATTGCTGCAGTGAATCCCATCCAACCTGCTGCGAATATTCTGAAATATAATTCGCCATACGCCACTGTTCCTGTTGTGTTAGCACCTGCTGCTAAAGAGGTAGTTAAATTACATAGTTATTAAATATTGACAGTCCCGTCAATGAAACATTTCCATTTACTCCCTTGCTTTTATATTCTAGGCATCAACAGGATATGAATATTCATATGTGGTGTACGACGAGAATACCGGTGATCATAAGGCACAGCGTGAGCTAAGTGATGGATCAGTGGTTCGTGGAGAATACTCGTTTATTCAGCCGGATGGTTATGTTCGAGAAGTGCAATATGTAGCTGACGATGTGCAAGGGTAAATACTCCTCTAACTGCCACACTCAGAGTCATTTAATGTTTACTTATAACATTCTTTAGCATAGTTTTTATATGACAAAATTATAGAAAGGAATGATTATACAGTCGTTTAATGCTTACTTAGCATTAGACGACTGTGATTACGGCAGTCACTGTTTTAATATATTAAATTTAACTTTAAATTTGAAAATATTGAACTTTATAAGATTTCATTATGTTTTTCAGATTCAATGCTGTGGTGAAAAATTTTTTACCTTCTACATTAGAAGGTAAAAAGGTTCCATGCCATGACACTACTAAAGAATCATTAAAAGAACATTCAAGTCATAAAAGTCAGCAACATGGTCATGAACATGGTCATACACAAACGCACACTCATGGACAACAGCATGGTCATGAACTAGGACATAGCCATGAAGCTGGACATGCCGTTGAACATAGCCACGGACATGATCATGCACCCGGACATAGTCATGAACTTAATCACGCACCGGTACATAGGCATGGAAGTGAACACGGTCATGCACCTGAGCATGGGCATGAATCAGCGCATAGTCATGAGCACGGACAAGAATCAGAACATGGACATGTACATGGCCATCCTTCAGGACATACTCATGAAGCAGAACATATTCATGAAAGCAGTGATGAACACAGTCACAATGATAGCCATGAGCATAGCCATCAACCAAAACATGATAGTGTTCATACTCATGAACCACTCCACGGTAGTGATCATAGTCATGAACATAGTAGTGAGCATAGAAGTGAGCATAGTCATAAACCAGAAAACAATATTAAACATGGTCATGAATCAAGACACAGTAACATCCACAGCCATGAGCATAGCCATGAACAGGAACAGGATCACAGTCATGAACATGGTAGTAAATTAGAACATAGCAATGAACATAGTCAAGAGCATAGTCATGAACATAGTCATGAGCACAGTCCTGAGCATAGTCACGAGAACAGCCATGAACATAGTCACGAAAATAGTAGTGAACACAGTCACAAACCAGAACATACTACTGAACATAAACATGGTCATGCACATGAATTAGGGCGTAGTAATGACCATAGTCATGAGCATAGCCATGAGCATAGTCATGAGCGCAGTCATGAGCACAGCCCTGAGCATAGTCATGAACACAGTCATGAACATAGTCACGAGAATAGTAGTGAACACAGTCACAAACCAGAACATACTACTGAACATAAACATGGTCATGCACATGAATTAGGGCGTAGTAATGAGCATAGCCATGACCATAGTCATGAGCATAGCCATGAGCATAGTCATGAGCATAGTCATGAGCACAGCCCTGAGCATATTCATGAACACAGTCATGAACATAGTCACGAGAATAGTAGTGAACACAGTCACAAACCAAAACATGCTACTGAACATAAACATGTACATGAATTGGGGCGTAGTAATGACTATAGCCATGAGCATAGCCATGAACATAGTCAAGAAAGATCTCATGGGAAATATGGCATAAAATCAAAGGAATCCCATGAGAAAGAATCTGACGAATCTAAAGAGAATTCTAAGGAAAAGTCTAAATCTAAACCAAAGAAACAGTACTCCGCTGAAGAATCAAGTGATGAATCTAAAGAAGAATTAAAAGAAAAACCGCATAAAAAACCTAAGAAAGAAACAGCTGGAAGTCATGAAAACCACAAAAAAAATAAACAAGAATCCAGGGAGAAATCAATAGAATTAGAATCTGAAGAAGATTTCCACGAAGCTAGACATGTTTATAGCAAACATAAAGAAGTGCACGGACTACTACCAGAACGGGAAGTGGTTGTACCATACCAAGACATCGTCCGTTGTCTAGAATCTGCCCTCAAAAGATCTCATGGAATACCCGCCGCCCTTAGAACAGAACCTTCGCCTCTTACTTACATCTTGTTCAACAAACCATGTTAAAATATAAATTCAGTTAAACATCTCTAGTCGCTAAAATATGTTGTAATTTTGTTATTTAAAAATTGTTTGTTGTTTTGTGATGGTAAATGAATATTTGGAATAAACTTACATTTGAGATTTTACACATTTTTTTTTTGCAAAGTTCACTCATAATCGTTTAAATTTCGCGCTTCATATAATGTCTAGAAAGAAATAAATAAGCATGCACCCTTTGTTAGGTTTATCGCGCGTCCATAAACGTGAAAGCTGACATATTGCAATGTGTTATAAATACATTTTTATATTAAAATTATTATAACTATTTACATTACAGCCCATGTCAAACAGACTTGACTTGACAGATTGACTGTTTTAATTGCATTGATTCCGAGGGTTAAATTTTGTGATGAACTAGTTTTAACCCGCGGTTCCGCCAGCGTGATGTTTGTTATCACGATAAAAACTATTGTTTGTCCTTCTCCTGGAATTAAACAATCTTTATACCAATTTTAATCTAAATCGGTTAAGTGGTTTAAGCGTGAAAACGTATGAGACCGACGGGGCCACTTTACTATGCTCAATGATATAAAGCTATAGGGTTTGTTTGTTAGAACGAAATAATCTCAAAAAAAATGGGTTATCCAACAATAAAATATTTTTTTAAATTTGACCCAGTAGTCAAATTTAAAAAATATTTTATTGTTGGATAGCCCATTTATCGAGAAAGGCTCCCCTTCTATTGGTCATAGCGTGATGTTACATAACCTGTAAGGTTATGGCAGCAATGAAAAATGTTGCAAAAACGGGGAATATTGACGCAGACGAAATTGCGCGGGTCACCTAGTTAAATATAATAGCTATCGCGCGGCTTTGCCCGCATGGATGACTTTACCGGCTTAAAACTTGATTATTGATTTTTTGATCGAAAGCTTTTACTAAACACTTTTTTCTTTATTTACAACCACAAAACCAAATGCAAGATGCCACAGATCCAAGTTCAAAACTAACGGTGTTTCATACAAAAGTGCAACCCCTATTTTACCCCTTCAGGGATTGTGGTTCCAAAAATACTGAAACATGTGTTTTTTTTGTTTAAAACCACATACGTACGAAATTTCAATTATCTATATTTTACCCCTTTAGGAATTGATTTTCTGAAAAGCTAAGATACATGTTTCTATAATTTAAATCGAAAAGCTACGTACGAAATTTCACGATTCTAACTTTAAAACTGACGGCGTCTCATACAAACTTAGAGGGGATGAATATCCAAAAACGCTGAAATACGTTTTTATATTTGCCACCAACAAGTCAAGTTTTCATACAAACTTTGACACCTTATTTAACCCCTTAAGGGTGGAATTTTCAAAAATCCACTCTTGTCGGATGCTTACATCAAATAAGAAATACGTCCTCAAAATTTCACGTCTCTACGATCAGTGGCTTAGGTTGTGCGTTGATCCTTTAGTCAGTCAGGACAAAGAAAATTTTTAAAATTACTAGATGTTGAACGCGATAAAAATCTACTATAAAACGTTGTCACTGTGGAGAAAACGTGTGCGGCCTGGGATACCATGGCCTGTCGTGCAGCAGGAGCGCAGGTCGTATGTCCCGCCACGCAAGCATCAACGACATAATCCGACGGGCGCTGGTCACCGCTGGCGTGCCAGCTGTGCTCGAACCAAATGGTTTGACGCGCAGTGATGATAAGAGGCCGGACGGTATGTCTTTGTTGCCTTGGAGGATGGGTCGGCCCTTGGTATGGGATGCAACTTGCGTCGATACCTTGGCGCCTACCCATCTCCCAAGCACGGCGAATTACGCCTGCGCTGCTGCTGCATCCGCTGAGAACCTCAAACAGCGTAAATACAGTAATCTGGTTGGGGATTATGTATTTGAGCCGTTTGGGGTTCAGACTCTAGGGCCGTGGGGCCCAAGTGCGCGCCTATTATATAAGGAAATTTCCCGACGTCTTATCAGTGCCTCCCGTGACCAGAAGGCTGGCCTTTTCTTTGCACAAAGAATTAGCATTGCAATCCAACGTGGCAATGCTGCCAGCCTTCTGGGAACGTTACCTGTTGTCATCGATGGGGAGGAATTCTTTGACGCCTAAACGGTTCTGCCCTCCTTTTTTATTTTATTTTAATTCTGTAAATATCTTGTTTAATTGGTTAGATGTATTATAATCAAATATATACAATATATTATACGTTTACTATAAAACTAACCTATGTCGAAAGAACAAAGGTTAGTTAAACTATCTTCATACGAAACTTAATTTCAATCGGTTCAGCGGTTTAGGCATGAAAACTTAACAGACAGACAAAATTACTTTCACATTTTCGTCAAGTCAGAGTTTGAATGAAATATGTAGTTTTTGCGTTACCCGATATTTTTTTTAAATTAGTCCTCGGACTTCAACGAAAAATTTACGAATTGGTTCAGCCGTTCTCAAGTTTTGCGATTATCTTATTATTTCATTACCAACAGATTTGGCGGACCCTTTAAATAAAAAAAACCCGCCTGCATGCCTCCGACTGCATGAAATTATATAATTATGTAGGGGATATTGTATATACGTACATACATACAAGATACGCACGACAAACATAACCCTTCCTTACAGTCGGGTAAAAATAGATTGCTATCTGTCGCCCGCGGCATCACCTGGGTGAATAACTTTAGCCCGATATGGATTGATTTTCGTTTTTAAACACTAAAAGACGCGTTTCTTTATCCACAAAGCATTTTTTATAGTTTTAACTCTAAAACTGACAAAGTTACATACAAACTTGCAACCCCTATTTTAACCCCTTAGGGCTTGATGTACTAAAAACGCAAAAACACGTATTTCTTTATTTGAAACCAAAAAGCCAAATAAGAAATTTCTTTCTTTCTAACTTAACTTTAAAGTCTTTCTAAGTTTTATACAAACTTGCCCCTTAGGGGTTAATTTTCCAAAAACACTGAAACACATGTCTTTGTTTCAAATCAAAAAGGCATGTACGAAATTTCAAACAAATGTGTGTAAAGTCCCCCACGACACTGGGCTTGTACCCACTGCGGGAGTTGTCTTTAAAAAAAACTTTAATAATATTTTAACCTAAGGGGGATGAATTTCCAAAAATCCCTTCTTATCGGACGCCTACATTTTATAAGGACTACGTCTTTGAAATTTCACGTCTCTACAATCAACGGTTTAGGCTGTTCGTTGATCCATTAGTCAGTCATTCATCTATAGATCAAAATTTGTAATACATGCTAGGAGTAATACTACTATGGGCGGCGATATAGGTGTATTCGGTAATTCACAACATATCCTATGGTTTAATTCTCTGGTAGGTATCAATGTTCTGTGGTTTGACATAATGAACTACGAATATCGAACACCAGGCCACCTCTAGTTATTAATGACTGGCCTGTTAGCCTAGAGGTTAGTGACCCTGACTGCTAAGCCGGAGGCCGTGGGTTCGATCCTCACCCAGAATAAAACTTTTTGTGATAAGCATGATGGTTTATTCTATGTCTGGGTCTCATTCATCTATGATATGTACTTATTTATTTACAAATATATAAGTATGTTTATCAGTTGTCTTGTTGCCATAGTACAAGCTCTACTTAGTTTGTGATCAGATGGCGTTGTGTGAGTTGTCCCAAGATATTATTATTAAACACCGCTAATATTACTACAGAATTAATATGTTGTAATATGCTCACTTAATAATTTCACGACAGTTCGGAGATTGATGATTAACTGGTGTCTAAACTGGTATAGAATTTCTTAACATTGTGTACTAATATAATAAGCTCTAAAACGTGTCGCTAATGTCCTGAGAATGGCGACAGACATCCACCTGTCACTTCGTGCTCACTTAGTGAATATCAAACTTAGTTTGTACACGGATACTCAACAAGCTCTGAATTGCTTATTCAAGTTTATTATATATATATCTATGTTTGTGAGTTTGTAAGATTGTAGGTAAAAGAATTATCAAAATCGATTTAGTAGATTACCCCCGTAATCTCTGAATTATTTTAAAAATTCTTTTACCAATAGAAAGTAACGTTATTTGTGAGTGCCATATGCTAACATCATACTACGACTAATAGGAGCGGAGCATCAATGAAAAATGTTGCAAAAACGGGGGGGTATGGCGCAAACGAAGTTGCGCGGGTCAGCTATTAGGAATTTATAGAGCAATGTGAATAATCTATTTGTTCGTCTAATGAGACATGTTTTCGATGCCTGTCCTGACCCTTAAAAACAGACGGCTATGTCTTAAAATTGAAAATTATTGGCACTTCAATGAGAGGAGTTATAGTAGTTATATTCGGTTTAGTAGCTATTTAAGTCGAACAGAAACAGAAATGGAATGACATTCACCTAATTGTTTAAGTAGAAAAGATGTTATTAAATCAAATTGTTTATTTTCAATCTAACTGTACAATATTTGGTCTTCTTAAATTATAAAAGTACAGAACTTAAAACCTTTTTCAGATGCTGCAAGAAATACTTAAATTATTTCTGTGAAAAATAAATGTTTCAAATTTAATTTCAAAACATTTATGTTCGACTGAAATATATTTATATTATTAATCTCTGAGGACAAAATTGTAGTTTTACGCTCGTTGCAATAAAAAAATTGATTCATGTTTTTCCTACATACAACGTTTTTGTACTTGTTGTTTTTTTTTGTAAATGTAATGTGGCTTTGTTAGTTTAGGGTTGGGTAAAAATATATACATTCATTATTATTATTAATTATTATTAAAATGTTAAGAAACGTTACAGATTAGCGAACAAAAGGCAAATCATCATAAAGATTAAAGAAGCGTATTTTTTGTCGTCAGTCGAGTTCTTTTATCTTATTCAATTCAAAAATACCGTTATTAAGTGATTGAACGGGCATTGCCTCTGTTTCAGTGGAAGTAACGTACGACTGCTGTTAAGAAGGTTCGATTCCCACACCAGACAAAGTTTTGTGAGATTCATAAATGTTGTTTTTCGTGTGTACTTTGTAAATGTTTATTGTAGGTTTGCGGAGTTCCCTAAGATACAGTGGGAGTGTTTATATTATGAAGAATGACATGTCTAGAAAATTAAGCTATTGACACATACATACAATCAACAGATTAGGGTCTAGACTGTTTAACCAATATCGCGGAAGGATATTGGTACAATTCTTGTCCACGTTTACTGACAGGAAACAAGGTAATATTTCTGTCACTACATAATTTGATGGTGTAATCGTTGGCGAAATTATATGACTAGAAGTGGGCGCTTGTTTTAACTCTATGTAAATACATACTTGCTGCATATTTAGAGCATAGTACTATTTATAGTGATAGTTATATCAACAAGGCGAACGACTTACTAAACGAAGTTTCTTTTTCATATAAGCATTAAATACTTTTCTTAATTCAATATTCGTCATGGTTGCAGGGCTTAACTCAGCAGTGAAAGTTTATAATAATAATAATACCTTGTGACAATTCACACAACGCTATTTGATAAAAAAAAACTAGACTACTATTGCAACCAGACAACTGATTAACATACTTTTATACTTCTAAATACATACGTATTATAGATGAATTACACCCAGACATCACACAAAGTTTTATCCTGGGTGGGGACCACTAGACCAACAGGCCAGTCATATGTGTTACGTGTGAGCACTTCTAAAATGTATACACACAGATAAATATGCTAATTAAATTTTACTGTCAAAAACATAATGAATGTAACAAAAGTATACCAAAAGCAACGTTTAATCACAGGCTGACTAAATACAATAGTAATGGGCTATTAGGCAACAGATATGTATCTTGTCATGCCTTTTAAGTCCGCTCTTAATTTAGATCGATAATAATCATCCGATTGCTTTTGTTAGCAAATACTTTATCAAATATGTCCCCGGCCTTGAAACATTTAGAAATGATAAAATGTTATTACAGTCTTATTAGAAACGTTCATGGTCTAATTACATACCTGCATTCGTATTAATTTGTATGTAATATTTGTTATAATGTGGGTGCAATAGGCTTTTAATATTATCATAGAACAAGAAGCATTGTACGCAACCAAGGCTCACGACAATTAGAACGTATTAATTTCATAAACTGTAATAAACGTCTTATACTAAACTATGAACACAGTTTTGGCGTGTAACTAGAAAATTAAACCATTAAAATGCACTAAAATTCAATAACTTACAATGTAATTTTAAGTCATTCTGAATAAATGTGGTTAGTTATTTATTTAGGACTTAGGATAATGTTGTCGCAACTGCTAATTAATTGCAATTAAATACTGCAGACCTATTATGGTTTTTTAAACTATAGGTACTGAACTAATGTCCGAGTTTCTTATATCTATTTACTTTTAATAATTCCATTACAAATTACAGTAAATAAGAATAAATCGATTAACAGTAGAACTCAGAATACAAAAAAATAAACTTAGAGATATTTAAATTATAATGTTATTCATGTGTTGACAAATTACTAAGAATGTTGCTAAGCGTGTGCTAAAAGAACACGCTCGACATAATTATAACCGTGAAACGCACGTGCTAATAAACAGACACGTGAACTTGATATACATAGAACTAATCGCCATTACTATTTATTTTTATGCCACCCAGACGGAAAATCAAGGTTTATTTTTAACTCTTTGTACGCGTCATACCGTTATATTTCAGGTTGTACCTGCTTTTGCACAAACTTTGGACTAGTTTATATATATACGGAGATACAAATGCACTTTCTAGACAAAATGGAAGTCAATATAGCCACATTTGAACTATACACATACCTACATTCAAATGACGAGCGTTTAAACCGCGTTCACGCGCTTTTACTACTTCTTCCATGATGTTCTAGGCATTCATTCAATGTTATAAGCTACGGGTCTTAATCGCGTAAGTATTTTATTCCCGTGTACCCGTGACCACGGCCGTTGCAATACGGTCGAAACGTCGGGCAATAAACAAAGGTATTTAGCCTTAAAATAATATATTTACGCGATTAAGACCCATAGCTTATAAAATTCTATAATGTGTACAAATCGCGAGAGTTTACGAACATATATTCATTCAATTCATAGTAACTAAACGTGCGTCAAATTCGCGTTTAGCATAATCTGAACTTTATTCTATAGTACCTAAACCCGGCGATATCCAGCATGTCTTCTGGCCGAATACTCAAACGTCGCGCTTCACGCCATTAACTATGTTGTAACTATCACTTCATAGTTACGACAAAAATGCTTTGAAGGGGATTGGGGGTTAAAACCCTGAGGGTGAGGGGGTCAACTCCCTCCACCCCGTGAAATTGCAAGAAGGGTAAAGGTACACAGTACACATTTGGCCGGCGTTTAAGTCAATTGTACCACCTAGAACCACTTCGAAATTACAATATCCCCTCCCAAAAAATGATCTTGGGTACGCCCATGTACCTTATATTCGAAGACGTGCCTTCCAGCAATCAATAATCACGGCCCGCACACTCTCTCAAAGAGGAGGTATGCGTCCCTGCAATGAGAACGCTATGAGACTGATTATGATGCTGATAGGCTGGTCTTATGTGTGCGCAGAAACACAGATGCAGTCTCTTTACCCTAATATAACACGACACAAATTTATTCATCCGTTTAGGTCAACCTCGCAACTACTGTTTTCTGCGTAGTTGTCTGGTCTTCGTTTGTTACAGGCGATCGTGACCAAAAGTTGGTTATGAGAACATTAGGTAGGTATTATGACGTTCAAGAATGCCCTTGAAGTAGACACATGAACAAAAAAGTCGCAGACAGGGTCCTAGATGTATAAATTACGTGAAGACATTATCTTGATGTAAACAAAAAAAAACTGTTCCTATAGCATTAAAACTGACCCACATAATGAAAAAAGACATGATAGTTTGTTATCTAAAGCGTGGGCAATAAGATCAAAATATGGTCGCGTTGTCAATCTATCATAAATAAGTATGCCTTTTGACACGAGACAATGTTTTTTTGGTAGCAAAATATTGTGAAACCATTCTTTCTGCGGCGCTTTTGTCTCGACCGTATAGAACTTTTGTTATTTAAAATAAGTTAAGTCTATGAGACCCCAAAGTAAAGTCGTTGTTTTTTGTCAGGTTCAGGGTCTAAACTTCACAATGTACTACGATTTTACTCCGGTTAAATAATCTGTAGGTGGTTATGGTGATAACTTCAAAAACAGGTGGTAGGTGGTCAGGGGTTAAAATATTTAAAAAAAATAAAACTGATATTTCAAAGTTGTTTAATGTAATATAAATAAGCCATGAGTGGGTTAATAGTATAAAAGTGTAGTGAAATGAAAGCTTAGAATTAAGATAGGACTATATTTACAGAAAAACTTAATAACTACTTAAAATTAAAATAAAACTTATTAATCAGATGAATGTGGCGTCGGCAGGCAGAGATGCGGCGCTGGTAGGTAGAGATGCGTGGCCGATAGGGTTAAATCACAAAGTTTAATAAATAAAAATGAATCGCGAAAATGTATAAACGTGGATAACTTCAGAAGAACTGCATCAAATGGGTAATTCTTTTTTTTGTAATGTTATCAGAACAAGGCAAACCTTGTCATTTATTTTTAAATCAAATGCACTACTTGTGCCAAGCCGAGGGGGGAAGTGAGTAGAGAATAGTATTCATATTGGTCGAATCTAGAGAATTTTCTAGTGTTTGCGAGACTAGCTACAGGTAAATAAGAAAAGGTATATTTCCTCAGCTTTAGTTAGGTCATAATATGGCCCGTACAATAAAGCAAGAATGCCTTCTACAGGCCTCAAGTAAATATTTTAAGCGTTCCGGGTTTATTCGTGACGTCCTATTGTATACCTACGCTGGCCGCGCCGGCGGCGGCCACATTTCATCAGGCGTAAAGTCCGGGTAGCTGTAAGAAATTTAAAATCTGTTGTGTTAAAAATAAATCATTTTGATAGAATAGAATTCCGGGTTTGGCCAACTACTATATGAGTTTTGCGGATTGAACATTTTGTTTGATTAATAAGAAAAACCTGTTTTATTTTCATAAAGTAAACATCTAATTTCGGGTGTAAAAATTTGGTATTGTTCTTGAAATTTGAATAAAGAAAGTTATTTTACAAAAGAGTTTTTTTTAAGCTATTTAATAAAATTAAAATTGATCTAAACGTGCAGTTCAGCAATTACATGCGAAGTTCAGTATGCGATATCTCTGCAATATAATCTATTTTGTTCAATTCAGTACCTACGTTGTACTATATTTAAAGTTACTGAGCGATTCAAAATACATTTATATCACCACAGAAGACAGAATGAATGAAAACAACGCATTGCTTGTCACCACACAATGAACGCGTACAAGTCTTTTGTTTAAATATAAAATGTTATGAAATCCATTCCAACGCACACTATCACAAATACAAATGAGGCATTTAAAACCGCAAAATCGAATGTAGGTAAATAATCCTATCATGATGTATTGTTTAGATAATATTTCGCTTACATATACATTTGATTATTAACTACCATAAGTGACTGTCGGTCTCTCTGGCGTAGTGGGGTGTAAGTTGCGGCGAAAGGGTTGTGGGTTCACTGTTGCACCTGTTGCGTATGCTCTTATCGTATAACCCTTTGTGTGATCAAATATTAACTTTCAGAAATGGTTGTCTATAAAGTCGGTTCACTAACGATAATTGTACCCCATGGTCGTATAGACCAGGACTGCGCCATAACCTCACAAAATTGACCACTCTATAAAAAGAGACAACGCTACTTTGTGGACAATAGCTGTCAAAGAGACAGGGCCGCACGAGTTTTTTCTCTCTTTTACGTTTTGCTCTCAATATTTACTTTTTAATTGAAATCCGTCCGTCTAACATTAATGTTTTACCCCGTTTACGAGAAAACATTGATGACATATAGCGTTGCTTAGCAAATAATCAATAACGTTAGTTCCAATTGTATCGCATGTCATGTCGCTGCAATCGCCACTCACTGTTGCTTAGCAACTAATCAATAACATAACTTTTTATACACTTTTCCGTGAGTGCCGGTCATCGATTTATACGACGTTATCAGGTCAAAACAAACAAAAGCACCTTTTTTTTTTTAAAGAGAATTCGCAATGTGGGATTGAGTTCCACATTACTAGCAATCTTGTTAACATCTCCAGCTAAGCTCAAAGGCTTGTGTTAGGAGTGGGTTCACGTCGGATATCGTATGATTCGAACCCGCGACCTCACGATTGCGAGACCGATGCCTTAGCCATTAGGCTACCCCCGCTTCTTCTGTTAGTATGAATACGATATTGGTATATGTATATGATATCATTATTAATTTGAAAGTTAGTCTTACAATAGCAGTTTCCAAATCGCAATATGACTATGCTATAGTTCAATCGAAGTACACAATCAAAATTACGCAGTAAGTATATAATTATTAATGTATCAGATAATTTGCCTAAAGATATATACTGTTAATAGCCATTGTCGACAAAGTGCGGAGCAATAATAATAAATTGATATAATATGACTGGGTGCTAATAGCTGACTTACGGCGAAGACAAAGTGAACGCAAATATCAAGAATAATTAGCTTGAGCTTTTGTTTGACTTTTTTTTATACCACATTACTAGCAAACCTGTCAACCCCTCCAGTTAAGCTCAGTGGTATTAATGTCAGGAGTGGATTCGCGTCGGTAGTATAATAAGTAAGATTCTACCTATCGGTTGCGAGACCAATGCCTTAGCCATTAGATGCAGGACGAACAAAAAGTTTGTATTTTTTATAGACGTTATTTTCAGTACTTGTTTTATTTCACTTTTTATGCATTTTAAACTAAAATTTTACTATTTTACTTTACATCTGAAATATTTCTAAAATGATATAGTACTACACAAACAGCACCTTTCACTCAATGCTCTACATCACAGAGTACAGAAGTCCTTACGATCTAAGTATTCACATTTGGCAACTTCATGTTGACAATGTGTAACAAGCCATCGGAAAATCGAGTATTTTTAATGAGTTATTATGGAATAATTTCTAAACCGTAAACAATTAAGGTAATTATAGTAACAAAATTTCCAGTACAGCGTTACTATGACAACAAGCGACAGGTATGAGGCAAATTAAAATCGTTAGAATGTTGAACTAAAGACACCGATAATATCTACATTTCTTCTGTATGCGCGATGCATTTCTAAGCTCAGCTCTCTTTATACCATTATGACAATATTTTGACAGTTAGAAGCGCGGGCTTGATGCGAAAACGAAAAAAAAGATAGTGAATACTAATTGTAATTTATTTCAAATATTTAGTTTTAAAAAATATAATAATATAATAATATATATAATATATATTGGGACAACTCACACAACGTCATCTGATCCCAAACTAAGCAGAGCTTGTACTATGGCAACCAGACAACTGATAAACATACTTATATATTTCTAAATACATACATAATATAGATAAATTACACCCAGACACAGAATAAACCATCGTGCTCATCACACAAAGTTTTATCCTGGGTGGGGATCGAACCCACGACCTCTTGCGTAGCAGTCGGAGACATTCCCACCGCGCCACAGAGGCAGTCAAATGAAAACTAGTTGGAAAAATAATTATTTATATTACCTACTTCTTTTTTATGAAACCATTAACTGTACTTCTAAACATTTTCTTCCTTATATAAATTTCCACAAATAAAATATTCTATATAATTACAAATGTACTGACATTATTCTAAATCGATTTTTAGAGAAAGTACCGAATTTCTCTAAAAATAGATACATTTGACTATCGAATGAAATATCGATGATGAATTATCAATAATGTAAACTTTCAGCGTGACTACTTTCATTAGCATATGAACTAGTAAATTATCTATAATTTAAAATCTTTTCGCAACCACTGTAATGAAAAGTGACTTAGCTATAATAATAACTCACGATACTAAGATACGTTGACCTTTAATTCAATTAAATTGAATTATACAATAAAAATCTATCCAATCTAAAATAGTCACTTGCAATTATTAAATTTAGATTTCAAACTTCACGATATATTTACTTCTATTGAGAATAATGACAGACAATAAATTTGTGTTTTTATCATTTTAAGTATGAATAAATCTATTGGACTATATCATTGGGTTATTATTATAATTAGTTTGATAATTTAAATAAAACCATATACAAATCTTTAGTATATTTTTTTTAAATATGCATTCCACAGATGTTTATTAAGAAGAGAAAAATTGTTAAATGTATTTCTTTATGCCTCATTCGCACGAGCATATTTTTAATGCGTGCAAATAGAACAAATGCATTCCCAAGTACACGTTCACAATGCAAAGGGACGTATTTTCAACCCTGGACGTTGGGAATTACACAAAAGGCCGGGTCGGTGATTTCTTAACGCGCGTACCCCCCCCCTTTCCCCACCCCTGCCGGCTAAATGGTTCATGTTGGGTATGTCAAAAAATTCACGGCAGTATTATATATAGTGAAATCAAAAAGAAAGCCAGTACAGCGCAGTAGGATTTACAGGTTTACGAGTAACAGCTGATCAAATGAGAACTAAAAAAAATCGTACAAATTCCATTGAAAAATATTATTAAGTAAATATTATGTTGAGAGTATGAAATAAATAAAACAACAGAAAGACCACTTCTTAAGCCACATTATTTAGAGGGGGGGGGGACTACGGAGCCCTACATTGTACGTGACCCGACATGCACTTGCCCGGTTTTTAGTTTTTATTATCGACAGTCACTCAGGCTCAGTAAAATTTACTATCTATAAAATAAAAACCATGTTTTTAAAAAGTGAAACAAAGCAAGTATTTCCAATTTTCATGAATCGAAGTTACACAAAGACAGAACAAATGTGAATGTCAGTTTCAATTCTATATATAAACGTAGAAACCGAACGTTTGTTTAAATAACGATCTTGAATTAATTATGCCTGTAATTCACATCTTAATAACTGACAGACATAACGAGCTAACAGCTATTCAAGGAATGAGATTACGGATACTATAAGCAATAACTACCTACGTGTTAATCAAACAGATCCGGACGTAACTCAACGACTCCGCATCGGTATCGGTGCGACCTTGATACAAGTCAAAGTTTCAGAGTCAAGGTGCTCGCGCGCATTTCTCCGCCCCACCGCGTCGCATGCGCCGCGCCGGCCGCGTTATATAAAACCATACTAGTGGACCATTGACATCAATCAACATTTGATTCTTACAATCAAAACATTAAACATGTTCAAAGTAAGTTGCTCAAATTTAAAAAAAAAACGCAAATAATGCTATGAAAGGGTTTTATTGAAAATATAGTTTAATAATATTGACTTCAAAAAATCCATGTTTAAATCAAAAGAAAAAAAAGAAGAAATTTTAATAAACCCGACAATTTTATATAACTACCTGCATTGTTATGTAATATGCCATTGCACTCGCATTTGACCACTTATTTTTTTTAAAAAGATTTTTTTAAATATTAGGGCTAAAATCATCCGCTGCATAAAATTGACAAATTATTTAAATTATTTCAGTTCGTTGCCTTCACCACCCTCTTGGCTGCTGCCAACGCTGGCCTCCTCGGCCACGGACACGCTGTGTCCTCTCAAAGCATTGTACGTCACGATGAGGCGCACCATGCTCCTCTGCACTACGCCGCTGCACCCGTAGCCCACTACGCCGCTCCTATCGCCCACTACGCCGCTCCTATCGCCCAATACGCTGCCCCTGTTGCCCACTACGCTGCCCCTGTCGCTCACTACGCTGCTCCTGCTGCTCACTACGACGGTCATGACACTTATGTAAGTATAATTTAATCTGGTTCATATTTACTTTTCACGTAAGAAAGTTCAAAGCTCTAACGGTTATTTACTTTTATTTTATTTTTCTTTAATTACAACGGTTTTACCAATTACAATAAAACTAAATAGAACTAATGAAATAAAAATAAAAAATAACGAATCGAGATGATGACGAGGACTTAAAATAAGATTTAAAATTATTAATCTTTACATAAATTATTTACAGGCTCACCCCAAATACGACTTCGCCTACTCCGTTGCTGACCCTCATACCGGTGACCACAAGACCCAGCACGAGAGCCGAGATGGTGACGCTGTGCACGGCAGCTACTCTCTGGTGCAGCCTGATGGCTCTGTCCGCAAAGTCGAGTATACCGCTGATGACCACCATGGGTAGGTTACCTACTAGTTATGACGTACAGTCAGCTACATAAGTCACTTAACATTTGCAAATATTTTAACCACCATAACTCCAAAAATAATGTGACTATCCATGACGATATCCATAACTTTAAGTAGATTTTAGGGCGGCTATTTTGTTCTTATGTAAATTTTCGTGAATATTCGTATGACATAATTGTGCTGATATGCTTTGAAAATTTTTAAATGTTACGCGACTTATGTACCTGACTGTACCTAATGTTCTTGACACTATTTCGAATGACGTCACTAATTTTGAACTTTTTGTTTTCAGTTTCAACGCCGTAGTCCACAACTCGGCTCCCTCCGTACATCCCGCTCCCGCCCCCGCCCACGGATACCATCATTACTGAGCGATCAGTTCTAGAGTGATTGTTTTCTGAATGTTTGAAATGTCATGAATCTATTTATATTTTTGTATGTATCTAGTGTGCAATGAAGATGTTGTAAATATATCACGATTTTGTACAAATTTGTCTATTTTATTTCATTATTGCTGTTAATAATATTATTTATTTTTTTACAAGTGTAAAGAATTATAAATAGTATTGCAAAACCAAAATCAAAATTCTTAAAAGCAAAACAACCCTAGTAATACGTCGGGACTCTACATGTACATGTAATGCCAAGTTTGCAAACAATAGGCAAACAATATGGCAATAAAAACTCGCGGCCACTCTTTTCAAATCGATTTTTTTGCACAATGTTTGAATGTATTTTGTGTATTTGATATGAGAGTAAGGTGCTGTCACTAATATACTGATGCATATTATATTGATAAAAAATTTGCAAATTATATTGGAACATACGGGATAACATAGTAGGAGCATCTACTTTCTTACAACAAAGGGAAAAACCACATGTGCTTAAATATTGGCCAACGTAGGTACTTAACTGATAACGAATTAAATAAATAAAAAAAAAACGATGATTAAATTAATGATTAATTAATTCTAATCAAATGAATGAAAGAATCGCCTTTATAACTGGCGCTAATAACTATTACCAAAAGTAATAATAGTAATTGAAATATGAACACTTTATATTACAATTTATGACAAACATATTTTTTATAATTTTTTTCAAATAGTTTTTTTAAATCACGCCATTTTAAGCTCATTTCTTTTCAGCAAAAAATGCACACTCGCATTTAATGGCTTTTCCTAAACTAATTTACCTACATATGGTACGAAATACTTAAAACTAGTTTACGTTTAATACTAAATTAATATTTAAAACTCCCAACAAAAATATTGTGTTACAAAAAATATAACCGGCTTCAAAATTAAATATAAGGCAACTAAAAAGGATAAAATAATATAGATCAACTAAAAAAAAAAAAACAATTGGAATTTGGTGCTATGAAATCTTAGTTTTTATGTTTTATTTCGCACCTGGTACTTTTTGACAGTAAATGCACGAATCACTTTGAAATATTTCTAAATCACTATAGGTGTGCCTATAATATTTAAAGAGTTCCCTCGATATCTCCTGGATTCCATCATCAGATCAAGATCTGACTAACTTGAAAGTAAACCCTTTGAAACGCAAAAATACTTTTTAAAATCTGTCCAGTCGTCTTCGCGTAATCGGGTAACAAACACACAAAAAAAACAATATACAGTCGAATTGAGAACCTCCTCCTTTTTTGAAGTCGGTCGAAAATTACACCTTGTATAAGTACTTATAGATTGTCTGTCTGTGACATCGTAGTTTTCAAATAGTACGCATTTTTTTAATGGTGAAGTGGAATAATCAGATTAGCAATAGCATTTTTTGAGAAAATCTGTTTAACCTTTAAATTGGCCCACATCGATTCCAAACGATATTTTATATTTATGATTTTGATTTGGATTCTAATAGGAGCAGAAAAGAAAAATCTAATATTTAAGTTTAAAAAAAAAAAAGTATACAAGTATATAGTTTTCACGTGTACAAGTAGTATTTATGATTAAACGAATATATTTTCCACCAACACGGGCACACTATTGTATTCTGTGAGACTGTGTCTATGTCACATTAGTGGATTGAAGAAATACCTTTCTGTCATTGTTTTTAAACTTTCGCGATTTTTATACATATTAGTTATATTTCGGGACTTAATCGCGTGAATTATTTAAAGGTACGAACCTTTTATTTACCCGACGTTTCGATCGAATTGCACCGATCGTGGTCACGGGTCGACTGATGGCAGCTTAGCGATGTCTCCGTGAGGCGCGGGGTTTTTCAACTACCCTCGCCTGGTCTTGATAATTTTGATAATTTGTACTGTCGGTACTTCTACACACTACACTTACAACGTCTTTACACTGAGGCGCGGTGTCTTTACGGCTACGATTACATTTGCTGATAACAGGGTTCAAAGATGGTGAGAGCCGGTATCCATCTTCTCGGTTGAAATTCTTATACTTCTTGATCTCAACCGCCTCGCGTACTATCCTGGAATAATAGTGGCGATCGGTGGAAAGTACCTGTGGCTTATGCAATTCTATCCAGTGATTTGGTCCTGATTCCAACAAATGCTCAGCGATAGCAGACTTGTAAACTTGACGGTTTTTTACAGCAGCGATATGTTCCTTGACCCTGTCTGCGATTGTCCTTTTGGTCTGTCCGATATAGGAACTACCGCAACTGCAATCCACCTTGTACACGCCGGGTGTTTGGAGCGGAATAACATCCTTTGCCGTTCGTAAAAGCTTCGAAACCTTGGAGTGCGGACTATATACAGTCTTAATGGAGTAACTCTTCAATACTGTTCCAATTTTGTCCGTAACTCCTTTGACGTACGGCATGAAAGCTGGCACTCTGTCGGCATTTACTTCTGGTTTTCTGCTCTTTGGACGTTGAAGGTTATGCTTGTATCCGTTGCTTCTTAGTACCTCACGAACGTGTGCAAGTTCACCCTCCAAGTGTTCGGGGTCGCAAAGGTCGTATGCTCTGTTTGTTAAAGAAGCTACAACGGACTGTAAGTGGCGCGGATGATGGTGCGATAAAGCATGTAAATACCTATCCGTGTGTGTAGATTTTCGGTATACTGCGTGTCCGAGGGTACCATTTTGTCTGGCCGATACCTTCACATCAAGAAAAGGCAACGACCTACCTACCTCCATTTCAAATGTGAATTTGATATTACGGTGGATCGAGTTTAGATGTTTTACAAATTGTTCTACTGTGCCCCTGTCGCCCTTCATGATACAGAATACGTCATCGACGTATCTCTTCCAGAGCTTGACGTGAAACGCTTGCAGGTCGACAACTTCTTCTATATGCTCCATCCAGATGTTGGCCATTACCGGTGCTACTGGACTACCCATAGCCACTCCGTCGATCTGGAGGTAATGCTGTCCACATGTCGAGTCATTATTCACTAGTGTTCCGATAAGCGAATGCCTTGACGTCATAAAACTAAAACTGAGGGACAGCGGCCTGCCAAAAGAGTACATTGTTCTACTGAGTAACTGTTTAGAGGGTAACTTCTTCCTCTACCGTGGACAGCATTACCTCCAGATCGACGGAGTGGCTATGGGTAGTCCAGTAGCACCGGTAATGGCCAACATCTGGATGGAGCATATAGAAGAAGTTGTCGACCTGCAAGCGTTTCACGTCAAGCTCTGGAAGAGATACGTCGATGACGTATTCTGTATCATGAAGGGCGACAGGGGCACAGTAGAACAATTTGTAAAACATCTAAACTCGATCCACCGTAATATCAAATTCACATTTGAAATGGAGGTAGGTAGGTCGTTGCCTTTTCTTGATGTGAAGGTATCGGCCAGACAAAATGGTACCCTCGGACACGCAGTATACCGAAAATCTATACACACGGATAGGTATTTACATGCTTTATCGCACCATCATCCGCGCCACTTACAGTCCGTTGTAGCTTCTTTAACAAACAGAGCATACGACCTTTGCGACCCCGAACACTTGGAGGGTGAACTTGCACACGTTCGGGAGGTACTAAGAAGCAACGGATACAAGCATAACCTTCAACGTCCAAAGAGCAGAAAACCAGAAGTAAATGCCGACAGAGTGCCAGCTTTCATGCCGTACGTCAAAGGAGTTACGGACAAAATTGGAACAGTATTGAAGAGTTACTCCATTAAGACTGTATATAGTCCGCACTCCAAGGTTTCGAAGCTTTTACGAACGGCAAAGGATGTTATTCCGCTCCAAACACCCGGCGTGTACAAGGTGGATTGCAGTTGCGGTAGTTCCTATATCGGACAGACCAAAAGGACAATCGCAGACAGGGTCAAGGAACATATCGCTGCTGTAAAAAACCGTCAAGTTTACAAGTCTGCTATCGCTGAGCATTTGTTGGAATCAGGACCAAATCACTGGATAGAATTGCATAAGCCACAGGTACTTTCCACCGATCGCCACTATTATTCCAGGATAGTACGCGAGGCGGTTGAGATCAAGAAGTATAAGAATTTCAACCGAGAAGATGGATACCGGCTCTCACCATCTTGGAACCCTGTTATCAGCAAATGTAATCGTAGCCGTAAAGACACCGCGCCTCAGTGTAAAGACGTTGTAAGTGTAGTGTGTAGAAGTACCGACAGTACAAATTATCAAAATTATCAAGACCAGGCGAGGGTAGTTGAAAAACCCCGCGCCTCACGGAGACATCGCTAAGCTGCCATCAGTCGACCCGTGACCACGATCGGTGCAATTCGATCGAAACGTCGGGTAAATAAAAGGTTCGTACCTTTAAATAATTCACGCGATTAAGTCCCGAAATATAACTAACCTTTCTGTCAGTCAACTGGATTCCTTGGCACAGAACTTTAATCGGCTACTGCCACCATTTGTTACTGAGTTATACTGACTGGTTAATGTTATGTGATTCTGATAATATTCTTCACCGGATATACTACATTTCACATCACGCATTTGATGGCATGCGCAGATCGAGCACTATTAAAGAATACAACTTTAATGCGTGGCTGACGCGCCTCTTTACAACATTTTGCATGACTGACAAATTAAAAACTTAATTTTAATAAAATACTGCTAGAAAACTCATTTTTAAGTTTCAGAAAGTTGTGTCACGATATATTTAGTTCATTCAAAAAAAATAACCTACCTCCGCGCCAAACGCTAAGAAAACCAGCCGATTGAGGAAAGGGCATTTCTTTACTTCATTATTAAGACATAATAACAAAAAACTGGCCAAGACCGGATCGGATCATGCTCAGTGTAGGGTTCCGGATCCGTTGCTGTTGATTTTTTTCATATTTTTTAAAAGATAAGGGGTGAGGGGGGGGCAAATATATGCAACTTTCGGAGCGATTATTTCCAAAAATATTCTATAACTAAAATTATTTTGTTTATTTTATGCATTCCTTTTGTATAATTAGCTATAATGTCGAATCATAAATTAGTTAGCACCATTTACTTCGTTATTATCAGCGGTTTTCGATCGTAAATTAACCATAATGTTATAATGTCCCATGAAACGGACCTTACCCACCAAAACCTGAAGTTACATCACCATAAACCATTTTTGAGCGTCCCATATAACGGACATTGTCAAAAAGAACTAATGACTATTTCAACAGTTTAGTATTAATTATAAATTATCTTTGTGGTTACAAAAATGACCTGTGTGTTTCTAAGAAAATTATTTTCCTTTTACCTCCAGACAATTAAAAGGGGAACATTACTTCGATCTTGAATCTCATGAAGCCATTGAAGGCAAAATAACACGCAGCACGGGAGTTCTTTCTTTAAAGTGATGGTAAATCTTCTTTGACGCAAGAGGTTGTGGATTCGATTCCCACACAGGACACCACTTTGTGTGATCCACAAATTGTTGTTCCGAGTCTAGGTGTACTTTGTGTCCGTGACTTGTATGTTTGTATAGTCCCCCGCGACAAAGGGCTTGTACCCTAGTGCGGGAGTAGTCTTTAAAAAAAAAAAAACTTTGACTCAAGAATGTGATTAAACCTCAGGGGACAAACGTGCGATTACACCTGAATGGTCATCAGGTCCAGTTTTGACACAATCTTTCCCACGCTGTCAAGCATTTTCGAATCTAGTCCACTGTTATATACCGGAAACACCTCCGCCAATCCTACTATGTAATAGACAATTTTAGTAAAGTTTTCTATTACATAGTAAAGTTTCAAACAAAGGATCATCTTAACATAGTCTCTGTATTAATATTTTGTATCCCTTTGTGAGAGAAAGATTAACATATATTATTATCAGAATAGTACATAATTAGTACAAGTAATAGTACAAAAAACATACTTAACGCCGCGGGTAAAATATAAATAATAAATGGATAAAAGCTTTTTTATTTCATTAATCAGCCTAAAAATAATTTTAAACAAGTTCATAAATAAACCTAAATGGTTCACTAAAGTTAACGTAATTAATTAACCGCATATTTTTGCGTAATTATTAAAGTCAACACGGCCAGAAACATATCTGATTACAATCTTTTATGTACCTACTTTATTCTCAAGTGTTGTTAATGTGGTTTTAACATCTTTTTACCATAATAACTTTTACAATCTCAAGGTTCATTTATTTCTTGTTAATTTAACCCATTTTACCCAACAACCACGAAGACAAAGAGGAACATTTATGTTTTTAGCAGTCTATGTTCATATACTTATTAGTTTTATTGAAAAGCGTAGAAATATAATACAGGCAATTAAAATATCTACTTGAAACTCTTATAGCATTGAACTCACAACAAAGCAAATGTAATTTTTTTATTCAAATAAAAATTTCGTATAAAAATAAAAAAATAATTATATTAAAATAAAGATTTCGTAATAAATTGTCATCATAATAAATATCACATTAGGTGCTCATATGTATTTATTTTTGAAAACAATGAATACTTGTATACCTTTTACCTTTTCCTGCTTCGAGAGTAAATGCTTTCCAACTATGTACTAGGGACTACATTTACATAGTTAGAAAGCAAATTATACTTATTGTACACAACTCAACAGTTTCAAATTACTTTGGTAACTAACATTTTCAAGGTTTCAATTACGATGTCACAGTTACATAGTCAAGGTGTAAGCATATTGCACACATTTCTTCGCGCCCCACCGCAACGCAAACCGTGTTCTATAAAACCATACAGCACTTCTATGGCCATCAATCAACACTTGATTCTAACAAACAATACATCAAAATGTTCAGCAAAGTGAGTGTGTGATAACAATAATGTTGGAGTTCTAAAATATTTATCGAAATGAAGTGTTTACTTAAAGTGTTTAGTTTACAATTTATAATGTATTATAAAAAATCGATCACCAACTGGTATTGGCAACAGCCGGTATCTCGGTTTCAAGCACTAATTCAAAATATGAACGAGTTTGAACTATTTTTCTAGCTACTGGATAACTACTAGATATATTCCCTAAAGTTACCTCTAATGGATATTTGTCTACATTAACAATACCATAAGGAATTATTTCAATTTATTTTATTTCAGATCGTAGCATTCAGCGCTTTCTTGGCGGCTGCTAGCGCCAGCGCGTACGGACACGGTCACGCCGTGTCATCTCAAAGCATCGTCCGTCACGACGTGCCTCATCATTACAACTCTCACTACGCTTCACCGGTCTCTCACTATTCTTCTTCCGTTGCCCACTACGCCGCGCCTGCTGCCCACTACGCCGCTCCTCTTGCCCACTACGCTGCTCCAATTGCCCAGTATGCCGCCCCCGCAGCCCACTACGACGATGGTCATGACACATACGTACGTTTATATAATTCGTATCATTTCAAAGATATGACGGTGGCTTAAAAGAATTGCAGGTCGCAATAATGTTTTGTCATCATTCCAGGCTCACCCCAAATACGACTTCTCCTACTCCGTTGCTGACCCGCACACCGGTGACCACAAGTCGCAGCACGAGAGCCGCGACGGAGACTCTGTGCACGGCTACTACTCTCTGGCTCAACCTGACGGCTCCGTCCGCAAGGTCGAGTACACCGCTGATGCCCACAATGGGTAAGCCCCTTTAATTCTTTCATTAAATCCATTAAATAATAAAATGTAATGAATCAATATTTTACTTTCAATTTTTTTTTTTCAGTTTCAACGCTGTGGTACACAACTCCGCTCCCTCCGTGCACCCTCAGGCCTATGGACATTCTTACGGACACGGCTACAGTCACTATTGAGAATCTTCACAAGTAATAAAATTATCAATGACAAATCCTGTAAATAAAATATAAAAATATTAATATAAGAATGTATTTTATTTGTGGTAATCTGTCAAAAAATAATCTTAGACATTTTTGTGATATCCAGAAATCGACCGAATATACTAAACATAATTAAAGTTTAGTATATTCAGGAATTTATTAGTGATACAAGTAATCGTAGTACAATTTGACAGTGATAATACGTGAAAATAACTACTACAAAATAAATAGAACATCTACAACAGTGGGGATGGCATACTATTCACCTATATGATATGATAGCCTATAGCCAATAATAGTTTGTTAATGATAATGTCATCAGATGTACAAATCAATCTCAATCGTCTACTTATAAAAGTCCGTAGAGTCACGTAGCTCTGTAGCATCACTTCGTAGCAAATACTTTATGATGACCGTATTTTTTATTACATTCACAAAGTAAGAAACAATTTAAATAGATCAGAAACAATAGAATGTAAATTTTTGGAATTAATTTAATATTGGTATAAAGATATAGGTCAATTCATGAAAATGATTACGCTAAAGATTAGTTTCAAGTTTTAGTACTTTATTGTACTTACATATTTTTTTATGGAAGGAACGGCAATTGACACTAATGCATATAAACATAAGGGTGAAAAAAGCTCACATTTTGCTACTTTCAACTCAGATTGCCGAGCTTTACTCCACCTTCCATAAAAGTATATATGCACGTTTGGTACATAATATCAACAGTCTAAAGAAAGTTCTTAATATATCACAGAGGTAGTTGTAAACAAAATCGAGATAAACAAAGCGCAAAAACACACGAAACACACACACAATTATAATCGAATTATGTAAGTATTGAAGTATATTTCGTACATACCAGACCGTTCTCATGGCGGTAAGTTGTTTATCAAATATATGTACATGAATCACAAACATAAATTATTCGGTATCAACAATAGCAGGAAGAGGCTTGCTAACGTTATGTATTATGAACTATTTAACAAACCCATACGTAAATCATTGATTTAAATGTTTGTTAAGTTCACCCGTCATACCCAGACTTATATTTACAATTTGTGATGTCCGCATTACTTGCAGCATTATTATTATAATTCGTTGATCGCATCAAGTGGTTTCCTTGAGACAACATACCAAGTGGACACAACTTTGAACTGCTGTCGTTTTAAATATTTAAAATTATTTGTTACGACATCTTTGTGTTGTACCATAACAGTCCGTTCCCACCAGTAGAGATCCAACACCCGACAAGTGCGAACGGGGTGTAATGTAGTAAATGGATAAATGAAACTCTTAAAGTACTACTGCCACAGGCATGTTAAACAATTGGAACCTATCAATATTATTATTATAGGACTAACTGACCCGTGGAACTTCGTCTGCGTGAATTTTCCTCGTTTTTGCAACATTTTACATTGCTGTTCAGCTCCTATTGATCGCAGCGTAATGTTATATAGCCTATAGCCTCTCTTGATAAATGGGCTATCCAGCAGTAAAATAATTTTTAATTCGAATCAGTAGTTGCTGAGATTATCGCGTTCAAACAAACAAAAAAACTCTTCAGCTTTATAATATTAGTATAGATTGTCTCAAGTACTTGACTGAATCGTTGTCAATATAATTATGTCAGAACAACAAAAAATAAACTGTAAAACATAACCCTTACTTGCAGTCGGGGAAAAAGACTGAATCAATAAATTATTATCCACTCGTATGTTCTATTCACGATTTAGCAAAATGTGTATTTCATAATAGGCAATAGTAAAACGGGAAAACACCTTAATTTAATACGAAAAATATACTTTACATTTTACTTGCATAAGTTCAAACTTGAACTACATAGCGGCCGTCATGCTTAACAACTTGCTTGCAATCACTCCAACTCATAACTGCAAATTAAATTGTTCCAGTACTCATACAATCTACAATCGCTATAGAATAAATTAACAAAGTAATTATTAAGGTTTTTAATTAAAAGTTGATAGTGTTGAAGTAAATTGAGTGTAACACATTTAACGTATTTAACTGTGACTTTGAAACATGTCAAAGTCACGGAGTCGGTAAGCACGCACGTATTGCTTCGCGCTGTAATTAATCAATGACACATACGCAGATAACTCTCTATACCAGTGCACTAGCACAATATAAAGCTCTCTGATAAATTGTCTAAAAAAACTTTAACCGTCAAAATCAATCATTTTATTTTAAAACAGGTTTTTAATAATACCAAAAATATTACCGACTTCAAAATAAATACGAGGCAATTATAAAGCAAAAAATAATATCTACCTAGAATAACAAAAATAAATTAACATTTGAAGGTGGTGCCATGAAATAGTTGTTTGTGTTTGATTTAGTATTATTTTTTGCTTTTTAGTTGCCTTGTATTTATTTTTGAGGTCGGTAATATTTTTTTTGTAAAAAAGTTTTTTATTTCTCCCTTTTTAGTGGGTTGGTTTGTAATTCACTTAAGTAACAATAGGCATATGTCAACTGCTCAAATTCCTTTACAAAATATTGCTTGCCCCGATGCAGGGCCGTTAATTATTGAGAAGTTCACATGATAGTTCACTATCAGCTTTATTACATTGTGTATGACGAGAATAAAATGCTACTCAATATCATATTGAAGTAATTGAATCGCAAACCATGAAATTTGGAATAGGTTCACTCGTCTTTTGTGGTCTTCATCATCAGTTCTACTTCACCAATAGGTCCTTTTTGTGAGTAAATGCACGAATTACTATGAAATGTACCTCAATTACTGTTGCCTTTAATATTTGAAGAGCTCCCTCGATTTCTCCAGGAACCCATCATCAGATCATGATCTGATAAAATAGGGGACCAACTTGGAAACACAAAAATATTTTTTCAAATCAGTCCAGCCGTCTTTGCGTAATCTGTGAACAAACATACAAAAAAACATACAGTCGAATTAAGAACCTCCTTCTTTTTGAAATCGATTGGAAAGCATATTCTACCACATTCTACACATATACTTGGAAGAGACACTCTCATCTAGGCGGCGTGTTGTCTGTCAAAATCCAATGTGGTGCAGTAGTTTATGCGATATGCGAGTACAAGCAAACCGACCAATAGACAGACACATAAAGATTCCTCTGACATTTTTTTTTCAATGTAAGTATGTAGATATAATAGTTAAAACTTTATTAACAATATGATAGAACTGTCCCTTTAATTTGGTTTCGGCACCATTTGTCACGCATTTTTGGAACGCCTGGCTCCACCTTGCAGAATCATTTAGCGCCACACAATAATGTCAAGTCCGCCTCTAATTTAAGGTAACAAAACCGCATATCAAAAACGGTAAATCTTAAACCGCACTAAGTGTAAATGCTCGAATATCTGCAGTAAAACTAAGAGCGTTTAGGTAGCACATACTTATGATGCGATGATTATACAATGTCGAAAAAACCGGGCATGAGCATGTCGGACCATGCTCAGTATAGGGTTCCACAGCCTTAAATAATTGCATCAGCAGAAGAGCATATGTTCATGGCACTTACGCCCTTTTGTTGAGAAACGCAATTTTTCGGCCATAACTCAATGACGGTATATCCAATTATGTCCGTATTTCGGACATAATTGGATATACCGTTAAAGTATTTATTAAGCGCTACCTTTTTGATTTTTTTCATATTTTTTGGTCACACGGTTCAAAAGATAAGGGACCTCCCCCTCGGACACAATTATGAAACTTTCGAAGCGATTATTTCCAAAAATATTCACTTATTCAAAAAAGTTTTTTAGAAACCTTAAAACGTTTTTGAAAGACCTGTCGAATGATGTACCGCACGTTGATGTTTGCTGAAAATATTTATTTTTATTATATAGCTATCAAACTAAGTAGCGGCTACTACTAAACACCTTTTCACTAAATTTCATCAATATTCATTGAGTAGTCTTTGAGTAAAATGCCTGTGACATACGGACGGACAGTCAGACAGACAGACATCACGAAACTATAAGGGTTCCGTTTTTGCCATTTTGGCTACGGAACCCTATAAACGTTTTTAAGCGTTTTATCGCCACCTCTGTAACAGTGTCAAAATTACAAAACGTTATTACTAGGCTCACATAAATTAATTGCATACCTACATATTAATTAGATAAATAATTAAAGTATATCACTGTGTACACATACAAAACTCGGTCGTTTAACTTCATTGTACGAACTGAAATTCACAAGGTCACGAATGTTATGTTGAAGTTACATACCTATTCAAGGTACGATGTGGTCATTTCTTTACCCCACCGCGACGCCAACTATGTTCTATAAAACCATACACCAATTCTTTTATTGACATCAATCAACACTTGATTCCTACAAACAACACAACATGTTTAGCAAAGTAAGTGCCCAACATGGTGTCAGTGAAAACAAAGTTTAGTGTTTTTGAAAGTCAACGAACTTTAATCGAAGTACAATGGAATAAGGAGGCTTCACTATTAAGTCATAAAATTATTTCCAAGGGATTGATCATACTGAATAATTACATTAATATTTTTTATTCCAGATTGTAATATTGAGCGCTTTCTTGGCGGCTGCTAGCGCCAGCCCGTACGGCCACGCCGTGTCTTCACAAAGCGTCGTCCGTCACGACGAGCCCCATCACTATTCTTCTCACTACGCTGCCCCTGTGTCCCACTACTCCTCTTCCGTTGCCCACTATGCCGCTCCCGTTGCCCATTATGCCGCCCCTGTTGCCCACTACGCCGCTCCCATCGCTCACTACAGCGCCCCCGTAGCTCACTACGACGGTCATGACACATATGTGAGTGCTAAAGATATATTATTGACTTGCCTAATTAGGGTATATTTTTCAACTAAAATATAAAACCATACTTGTTTTAGGCTCATCCCAAATACGACTTCTCTTACTCCGTTGCTGACCCGCATACCGGTGACCACAAGTCGCAGCACGAGAGCCGCGATGGAGACTCTGTGCACGGCTACTACTCTCTGGCTCAACCTGACGGCTCCATCCGCAAGGTCGAATACACCGCTGATGCCCACAATGGGTAAGTCTCTAGTGTTCCTCACACTAGCTATAAGTTGTTGTCACCGTGTAAAAAGGTTCTAATTAAATATCTGTTATTTTTTATTTTTCTAGCTTCAACGCTGTAGTACACAACTCCGCTCCTTCTGTGCACCCTCAAACCTACGGACATGGTTACCACTACTGAGCATCCTTGACTGATAAATATATTCATGTACAAATATAGTTGATACCAAGAAATAATATAGTAAAATTTGAAGTAATTCGCCTCTTTTATTTAAAACAGTCCGACATGTCTCTTTTACAAACCTCATTAGCCGGATCCACACCGGACGCCCAATTTTGGATCGGCGATCCCGTGATTTGCGATCCAGGATCATGGAGCGTGCATTACTAAACTATACTCCATTTAAATTACGAAGTCCCTTTTGACAGAAGTCTTATATAGATTACTGGTGAATTATCGAGCTTTATCGATTTTCGATTAACACTGTGAATAAATTTAAATCGAATTGACAGAATATTACCATAACAATAAAACATAAAACTTTGGTTATGCTAATTCAAGTTATTTTTTAACTAGATATAATTTATCACCATTTTCGAAACTCTATTCAAAATCGAATCAAAGTTATTAAATTAATCAAGAAGATATAGAGTGAAGAGGGTGCTAATACTAGCAAAAGTCATAGTTTTAAAAAAATGGATCAAATCTTGAGATTGTCATTCCACATTATGTATTTTAAATGTTTTCTCAGATTGTAGGCGTCAATAAGGCAAAAAAATATATAAAAATTAAAAAAAACAATAAAATAATATTCTTCTTGAAGCCATTTTCGATCATGTAATACCTAACGTTAATCGATTTCGTTGGTTTAACATTTGAAGGATTTCAAATCATCCCATATCTATCACTCGTTCTCATAGCAACTCTCGTATTTATGCATAATTATTGTGAAACCATCACATGGACTTTGTTTCAAGACGATTTTTTTAACAGATTTTATATAAATTATGTTATTCAAATTACAATAATTGACGGGGTTGACAAATCATTCCATTTTAAATCATAAAAAATACTCGAATTACCGAAGGCTTGTTTAAAATTATCCACACATACTATATTTTAATTATTTTGCGATGCATTAGTAGACTTTTACACGTGCTATTAGAACATTAACTGTATTGGCTTATTAGTATTTGCTATAACTGTACACTAAAATCATAACACTCCTTTTGCTTTGCCGACTTCAGGTTTATAGAATTAAGTCATTAATCTTTTAAAACAAGAAATTGCGTAAATCTTTTAATTTTAAGGCTAAATACCTTTGTTTTTTGCCTGACGTTTCGACCGTATTGCAACGGCCGTGGTCACGGCAATACAGTCGAAACGTCGGGCAATAAACAAAGGTATTTAGCCTTAAAATAAAATATTTACGCCATTAAGACCCGTAGCTTATAAAATTCTATAATGTGTACAAATCGCGAAAGTTTACAAACTTATATACCTAATAAATTTGTCGGTAATTTATATGAATGCTGCTGCTGACCGCTGCTAAGGGAGCGTTTCTACTGAAACGGAGCGGAGCGAAGTGTAACGGATTGGACAGTGAATTAACCAATGACAGTGCCTGAAATAACTCTGGATACGATTTCGAGCACAGTGATAAGTCTATTGATGGTCCACTCCGCCCCGCACCGCGTCAGTGGAAACGCACCCTTTTGCTTTGAAAGCCTTCTCGAGTCCGAAGTCCATGCTTGGATTACTTACGCAAACTGTAGTAGGGATGCAGGACAAGTTGAATATTAAATTGCGTAAAATATCCGTAGGTACTAGCTGGGTTATCGAGCTTTTTTTTTAAAATGCAGGGCAACTTAGAACGCAGTACAATATTATATAAATCGTTTGAGCTGTATCCAAGACTGTTAAAAACTATACTGGTACAAGAATTTCTAGTTTTTGTTTCTTTTGTTATACTAGGTGCCGATTTATTCAGTCGGATCCTTGATCATATTCAAATTTTAATTACCTTACATTTTTATACTTAGTGCTAATGTACTTTTTTTTTCAAAAATGTTGGTTCAGTTTTATCGACTGATCACACCCTGCATGGATTTGACTGGCTAAATCGGCATCCTGTAGGTATATAATCCAGCTTTAATTTAACATGAGTATTATTTGATTATAAATTGGAAAAATAATTATAATATCTTGGGACAACTCACACAACGTAATCTGATACCCAACTAAGCAGAGCTTGTACTATGGCAACCAGACAATTGAGACTTACTTATATATTTCTAAATATATACATATTATAGATATTACAGCCAGGCACATAATAAACCATCATGCTCATCACACAAAGTTTAATCCTGCGTAGGGATCGAACTCACGACCTCCGGCTTAGCAGTTAGTGTCACTAACCAGCAGACCAACAGGCCAACCTAATTACATGTATTAAACAATTTTATCAAAATTTAAAAGAAAAGATTTATGTGACTAGACTAAACGGCGAAAGAACGCGGTCACAAGCTGACAACAGCGAAAAAATCAGACCATAGCCGGTACAAACTGCTTACTTCGAAAAAAACAGGGTTAAACTGGATTTTAGAGTTCGAATGGCCTAAGTTTATCCGAACTGGCGCGTGGCGTCTACCACTGTGCAACAATTACGAACTTGTGCTTCCCGTTGTACTAGAAAACGAAAGAAACGAGTTTACTAAACTATTTGTAGCTAGGAATATTAAGGCACACCCATATTTCTCCATTGAGAAATCGTAGTTCCTGGTGTGATAACAGAACATGCATAATAAGCAAGACTTGGCTGAACCACATTCCAGCAGGAATGACTGTCTTTAACGATAATTAAAATAAACGCAGTAGGTATAAAGGAGCGCAGATTTTTCACTCTTATTATGAACAATAACATTCCTTAATTTTGTATTGTCACCATATGTTTGTTTTTGTACTATGGTTACTGCTTACGTGAGTTTCTTGGCATAATGGATGCAGCACCTTACTGGTATAACTAGCATTTAAAAAAAGTTTTGGCAGTACTCTTGCGAACTTGGCATCATGTTGAATCATTCTATTCCAAATTTTGTCTTACGTTTCATTCTGTGACAGAAGTAAATAAAGTATTTTGTATTCACAAGAACTGGGCACTGACAATTTAGTTACCAGTCGATTAATATAACTATAGACCTCTTTAAGTTATACCTTTTAATATGTAAGGTTGACATTGCAGACCCACAGACCCACATTGCTAAATCTGCATCTTTAAAAAAGGGTTTTTAGAGTACCTCCCCTTTATATTAGGAATATTAAGGCACACCCATATTTCTCCATTTTATGTAAAGTGGGGTTGTAATTCTTTTTTCTCACCTACCCTATAGTGTGAGGTATTGTTAGATTTGTCGTTTAAAAACGTTTAGGGGTTGGGAAGACCATTTTTAGATTGAAAATTAAGATTTAAAGGGCAAATGTTTTATTAGAGTCACGTGTGTGTGTGTGTGTGTGTGTGTGTGTGTGTGTGTGTGTGTGTGTGTGTGTGTGTGTGATGTTGAGTATGTGAAAAAAAACACGGTAGTAGTAAATTAAAAGAAAAACTTTCACAGTTAAAAGGCTTTACAAGTTTACGAGTGATAGCTGATCAAATGAGAAGTAACAGAATTTCGTACAAATTCCATTGAAAATTATAATTATGTAGGTTTAACGTTGTAAGTATGAAACAAAAACAACAGAAAACCCACTTCTTGATGAATGAATGGGGGTGACTATAGAACCCTACATTGTGCGTGGCCCGACATGCACCATGCGGGTTTTTTACAGTAATCAAAATGCTCTGTGTGACCCTATAGACAAATGCCCCATTTTAGGTATTATTAGTGTTAGAAGAAATGATACAAATCTTTTTTTTACGTAGATATCGTAGATAGTGATTCGTGTGTATCTATAGCAGAATACCTAGGTGTAGATTAAGTATTATTATTTAGGCTTCTATACAGTTCTACTAACATAACGATTTGAACGAATTGACTTTTTTAACACAACACATCTTTAAATAGCATTCAATAATTCATGTTAAATTCGGAAATAATAATAATAATATTGTAGAAACACGAGACGAAATACATTAATTTAATCCAAAAGAATTTGTAAATGGTTCCGTATTGGTAACAAAAACATATAAACACTTCATGATATGATAACAAACCATTAGTACCGCCACAGTAACCTTGAAAGATGTCAGCGTGTTCAGAGTCAAGTGCGCGCACGCATTTCTCTGCCCCACCCGTCCGCATTCACTACGAAACAGTAATACTATAAAACCATAAACTGCAGGTCCTTTGATATCAATCAACATTTGCTCGTAGCAAACACAGCACCAAAATGTTCAGCAAAGTGAGTGTAACCTAATATTGTGATCTGATACCTTCGTTTAAAGGTTTTTGATTAATAAAATCAGACTATTAGGTAATATTATATTTGATTTTTAAATGTCCTTTTATATTATCAGATCGTAGCTTTCGGCGCTCTGTTGGCCGCTGCCAATGCTGGTCTATTGGGACATGGCCACGCTGTGTCTTCCCAAAGCATCATTCGTCACGATGAACCCATCCACTACGCCGCTCCCGTTGCCCACTACGCCGCACCTATTGCCCACTACGCTGCTCCCGTTGCCCACTATGCCGCCCCCGTCGCACACTATGCTGCGCCTGTAGCCCACTACGACGGACACGACACCTATGTAAGAAACTGTCTTGAAAATATTACATTAATACCTACTGTATTACTAGATATCGATTTCACAGATTTCTAACGTATTTAAAAACATTCCAGGCTCACCCCAAATACGACTTTTCCTACTCCGTTGCTGACCCGCATACCGGTGACCACAAGTCGCAGCACGAGAGCCGCGACGGAGACTCTGTGCACGGCTACTACTCTCTGGCTCAACCTGACGGCTCCGTCCGCAAGGTCGAGTACACCGCTGATGCCCACAATGGGTAAGTCATCATACACACTCACGCCTTTTCATAAGAGTAATTTCTAAGTAACTTTATCAACACACTAACGGACTTGTTATTGTTTCAGTTTCAACGCCGTAGTACACAACTCCGCTCCCTCCGTACATCCCGCCCCCGTCCACGGACACGCCTACCACCATTACTGAGTGCTCTATGATTGTTAATATTTATTGATTTGTATGTGACGACTGAAGAATGTGAGATGCGAATATTGTAAATAAACTGTGATTTTGTACCTTCAAATATTTTTTTTATTAATATCATAAATGGTTAGTTTGGTGCCAACTTTTACCCCAGTTTATATTTATAGTATACGTCATATGTCAAAAGTATACCCATTATCTATGGGACTTCTCTTCTTTGGATTTTCCTTTCTTTTTATTAGGAACTCCAATTGTTTGCTTAACATTTAAACATCCTAATTGATACCTAAGTGACAAAACTGTTTGATGTAGGTATCTATACACTTCCAGACTCCTATTATAAATCAAGCCAGTCTGCATTTTACATACCGTCAAAAAAGTAACGGAAATGAATAATTACGAGATAAGATTAAGAGAACCGACATTAATGCGAGTTTTTCAAAGATTCTTAAATTTCACGAAATTGGTTATTATTTTTTTAAAAGATCATTAACTATTTCAGTATTACGTGTATAGGATAGTTATGCTTGCACAGGTTGTAGTCCATTCACCAAACATTATCATTTCAAACCCTTTGTTTCAAACTTGGCGTGGCGCAGTGGGAGTGTGTCCGACTGCTACGCAAGAGGTCGAGTCTGGGTGTACTTTGTGTCCGTGACTTGTATGTTTGTAAAGTCCCCCGCGACACAGGGCTTGTGCCCTAATGCGGGAGTCGTCTTTTAAAAAAAGAAAAAAGAAAAAATAGAAACACTTTGCAGATGATGCTGTATACTACGTCGTGGGTAAGTATACCTACATACTACTTGTGACCTAACATGGATATTTTTTTAGAAAAGGTAACAAGTAATGTGCGTTGCACACTACTAGTAATCTTGTTTATTCCTTCAGCTTATGGGTTCACGTCAGTAGTTCAACAGATAGGATTAGAACACGCGGGCTTGTTTCCTAGGTAAACACAAAAATCCAAAAGACTAGTAAATAATACCGTCATTTGAACTGCCAACAGTTAAGTCCCGATTAAATTTTGTATTAATTGGATTTTTGTCATTGAACATATCATCAAAAAAAGTGATTTCACGCGAAAAAAATTGTGACGTCATAGACTTGTATGAGATCTCCATATAAAATCTGCGTTTTGACATTTTTTTTTTTAACAATTGTTTTGACTAGTTGGAAACTAGCCCGTTACGAACAAGCATCATTAAGCTACCGCCGCTTCGCTGGGCTCCGTCCTCAACAGCTTAGAATGGGGCAAAGCGCACTCGGGAGGTCTCTACGAGCTCAATACTCACCTTAATAATAATTATAAACAAATTCAAAACTTACTTCATCTAATGAAATGAGTTTTGTACTTGTTTGTTTAGTAATATTATAACGACATGTGTTCATGCAGTTATTAAAATCATTAGGGACGGGTAACTACATCATCATTAGGGAGGGCTAACTACCTATGAGGAGCACAAAATGTATGTGTAGTCAATAGAATGTCTGTTCATGAACGAGAACTGAATCATTTAACCTAACATTTTTTTAAATTCCTTTTTAAGCATGGTTGCTTTAATAAGAAAGAATAACTTAACTCAATAAATAAATACATCTTGTAGCTTTAATTTTGATATTTTCATCACTTCTATAAGCCAAAGTATTTGTTGAATGTGCACATCAACGTTCCCATTAACTTATATAACTATTTGACCAGTTTATATTATGGATAACCATGATATAATATAAACCGGTCAAACCGTTATGTCGCACCTATCTACGAACAACGCCGATTAATTTCAAACTTATACAGTTTTCTGTTTAAGGTTTGAAATTAATCGGCGATAGTTCGTAGATAGGTGTAGGTAATCATATTAACTCGCAAGATTTTTTTTCTAAACAAGTCCCGCACTAGTGTGCTGTTTCGCGGGGGATTTGTCTTATATAAAAATCATGAACACCAAGTACACCCAAATTTGTAACAACAATTTGTAGATTACACAAAATGGTGCCCCGGGTAGGAATACCGGTACTCGGCAGGTACCCACGACCTCTGGCTTAACAGACGGGGTCACTTATCTACCACTAGACTAACAGACCAGTCAATTAAATAGGTTAGGCCCATAGGCTTACCTATAGTATTAATTAAGAGTAGATACACCTATTAATATGTACCTACCCATACCTACCAACTATATTTACTTTAAAGTTTATTTGTATGGTGATATTGTTAAGAGATTGATTAATCTCTTAATAATATCACCATACAGTTAACTCCATAATTCAAAAAGTTTTAAAGCAAAATCAATAATATAAATAAACTATTGAATTTTATTAAAATTAATGTAACTTACCGAAAGTATGGTAAGTAATTAATAGTACCTAATAGATGCTACTTACAGTAAATTAAGTTACGGTCGAATAATTGGAATAATTAATAATTGTTTACTAAATATTGGGTAAGGTTGTTTTAGTTTTATTGCCAACTAAGTCGTACCGAAACCACTATCTCGTCTAATATCTACGAAAAATTAGCCCTATTAGCAAAAACTTCAATTGCTTAGCCATTTGAATGAGCAACAACAAATGGATGTAGTATGTAACATGTAACAAGTGGATGGTAGTAAGCCGTCAGCAAAAAGTATTTAAATAAACCGGGCTAGAGAATATCGGATGCTCAGTGTAGGGTTCCGCAGTCTTGAATAATTGCATAAGCAGAGGAGCGTATGTTCATGGCACTTATGGCGTTTTGTTGAGGAACGCAGTTTGGTGAATGACGGTTAATACGATCATGTCCGAAATAATTTTAGTTTAAAGGGCTACCTTTTGAATCTTTTTCATATTTTTAGTCACACGGTTCCAAAGATAAGGGAGGGGTTTCGAAGCGTATACTTTCAAAAACATTCACCTAATTAAAAAAGTATATAAGAAACCCTAAAATGTTTTTAAAAGACCTGTCGAATGATGCGCCATAGATTGATGTTTGTTTAATAAATCAGCTTCTGTTATAGTGTGGCCATTAGTGCTGTGCACTCCCTGAGGTATGCACGGCGAGGTGGGGGGCGAAGAAAAAAGTGCATGAGTTCACATGAGGTCGATACATGTCGGACAGATCTTACGATATCAGTTTGCATTTCTAAGGCAAGACTTGTGGCGGGACGTTGCGTTGGTCGGAGGCTATCTATCTGTAATATATACTTACTTTGTTGATTAAAATGTAACCCAAATATACTCATATTTTATTAAAAATATGCAGGTGATAAATAAGAATTGAAAGTTATAATTCACAACAGGACTTGTTTTATTAAACATTTTTTATATTTACAAACAATTATATATTCTAACGAAAGTTATTCTGACATAGATTCTGTTTCAACTTCATCTTCCATTTCGTCATCATCTTCATCTTCCTCTTCGCCACCGGAACTTGAATCAGAGTCTTGCAAATTTATTATGAATGAATCGATAACATTATCGAACCTACTATCGCGACTCCAGTAATCATTTTCATTTTTCTGGACATGATCGTCGCATTTCTGCCATTTTTCCGCCGTGAATTCCGAAAACAATTTATCCAATAAGATTATCTTTTCGTCTAGAGAAGAATTAATATAGTTTTGGGCTATGTTGTTTTTAATATCAGCCCAGACCAACTCGATTGGATTTAAATCTGGATGGTACGGAGGTAAACGCAGAACAGTGTGTCCACTGGCTTTCAGGAGTTCGTCAATTCTATACACGGGTTCTTTTTGTGTATTTTTGATAAGAAGTAGCAGTTGAGCCTTTGACATGGTTCCTGAAAATTCTACATTATGGCGTAGCAACCAGTTCTGCATTTCACTTTTGAGGCTTGATATAGTTGGTTTCTTCTCAATCTGAACGCTGTGGTAAGACGCGTTGTCCATTACAACCACAGAATTCGGCAGCAACTTATCTTTTAACTTTTCATCTACCCACTTATAAAAAGTAGGTCCGCTCATATCTCCATGATAGTCACCGGTTCTAGCATCGGATTTGAATATAGTCAATGTATCATCCACTAAGCCATTTCGACACCCAGCGTGGAGTATTACTAGTCGCCGTCCTTTCCCAATATCAGCATGAATACCGGGTTCTGACGATGATTGCCAACATTTGCTGGCATGGTGACTGGCGTTGATGTATGTTTCATCAAGAAAATATATGTTTCGGTTTTCCGTTCTGTAATTTCTGATTTGTGTAAGATATTTTTTCCGCCACACTGTAATATTAGGCTGCTCTATAAGGAGATGTCTCTTTGATTTGCATTTTTTGTAACGGTAGCCCATTTTGTGTAAAAGCTGTCTTAAATATTCCCGTCCACAATTCAATATGCCATCCTGTCTCAAACTTGATAGTAACTTACGGACACTTGGTATTTTTTTTTCAACTTCGTAAAACTGATGAATTTTTCTTCTGATAACTCCAAGGTCAAAATCATCCACAACGTGTTTTTTCTTTAGAACTTTTGGTTTTTTTGGCGATTGAAATTTTAATTGGCTTGAATTTTCAATTGATAAATAGCCCGCAGAAATCACATTATGTACGGTTCTTTTGCTGTATCCCGTAGCCTCCGCAACGATTTTAGCAATATTCACGTCATTTTTAAATTCAAAGCTTTCTTTGTCTGCTTTTCTTTTCTTAAAATATTCAGCCACCTTAAAAATGACAGTCTTCATATCACGAGATAACGCACGACCCATCTTTGAATATTTATCTCGTGTGCGTCTGACATAGACAGTCCGATACAAATAACACTACCTGCCGTCACAAGCGTTGACGGCGCACTGACAGCGCAGCAGCCGATTCTAACCCCCCCGTCTCACCGCGCGCATACCTCAGGGAGTGCACAGCACTAATGGTCATACTATAGATGTATGGAGTGCAATAAAATATAGTTTTTATTATTTAACTATCAAACTAAGTAGCGGCTACTGCAAGACACCTTTTCACCAAATTTGATCTATATTGATTGTGCAATCTTTGAGTAAAATGCCTGTGACATACGGACGGACAGACAGACAGGCAGATATGACGAAACTATAAGGGTACCATATTTGCAATTTTGGCTACGGAACCCTAAAAACGAAGTGTCACAATTTTATACTAGGTACATTATTTAATGTTAGGTCCTTTTAATTTTAGAATATTAGACTACAGCCAGAAGCGATAAGATACTAAATGACAAAGTTTAATCAAAGACCACAACTAATATTTATATACAAAAACAACATTATAAAGAAGTAAAAACTGGTCAGAAATATTTTTAATAAAATTTACTTTTAAACCAACAGTCGCTACTTTGACCTTGTTCTATGTCAAAGCGTTTAGAGTCAAGTGCGTGCACGCATTTCTCTGCCCCACCCACCTTGATTCGCTACGAAATAGTAGTACTATAAAATCATAAATCACAAGTCTTTTGATATCAATCAACACTTGCTAATAGCACACACAACACCAAAATGTTCAGCAAAGTAAGTACACGTACATGATTTGTGACAAAGGTGCATGCCAGTTTTTAAAAAATCTTGACTGCCTCTGTGGCGCAGTGGGAGTGTGTTCGACTGTTACGCAAGAGATCGTGGGTTCGGTTCACACACGGGACACCACTTTGTGCGATCCAGAATTTTTTGTTTCGGGTCTGGGTGTACTTTATGTCCGTGACTTGTATGTTTGTAAAGTTCCCCACGACACAAGGCTTGTACCGTAGGGTACAAGCCCTGTGTCGTGGGGGACTTTGCTGGAGTCGAAATTACAAAAAAAAAGAAAAAAATGCTGTTTTTATTATTTATCAGATTTTACTAATAACTTTTCTTTTCCAGATAGTAGCATTCGGCGCTCTGTTGGCCGCGGCCAACGCTGGTCTATGGGGACATGGCCACGCTGTGTCTTCCCAAAGCATTATTCGTCACGACGAACCCATCCACTATGCTGCTCCCCTCGCACACTACGCCGCCCCCATCGCTCACTATGCTGCCCCCGTAGCTCACTACGACGGTCACGACACATATGTAAGAAATTGTCTTGCAAATATTATATTGTTACTGAATCACTAGATATCGATTTCATAAATTTCTAACGTATTTAAAAAACATTCTAGGCTCACCCCAAATACGACTTCTCCTACTCCGTTGCTGACCCGCATACCGGTGACCACAAGTCACAGCACGAGAGCCGCGACGGAGACTCTGTGCACGGCTACTACTCTCTGGCTCAACCTGACGGCTCCGTCCGCAAGGTCGAGTACACCGCTGATGCCCACAATGGGTAAGTCATCATGCACACTCTCGCCTTTTCATAAGAGTAATTTTTAAGTAACTTTATCAACACACTAACGGACTTGTTCTTGTTTCAGTTTCAACGCCGTAGTACACAGCTCCGCTCCCTCCGTACATCCCGCCCCCGTCCACGGACACGCGTACCACCATTACTGAGTGCTCTATGATTGTTAATATTTATTGATTTGTATGTGACGACTGAAGAATGTGAGATGCGAGTATTGTAAATAAACTGTGATTTTGTATCTTCAAATATTTTTTTATTAATCATAAATGGTTAGTTTGGTGCCAACTTTTACCCCAGTTTATAACAAAATTATACGTCATATGTCAAAAGTATGCCCATTAACTATAGGACTTCTTTTCTTTGGATTTTCCTTTCTTTTTATTAGGAACTCCAATTGTTTGCTTAACATTTAGACATCCTAATTGATACCGAAGTGACAAAACTGTTCGATGTAGGTATTTATACACTTCCAGACTCCTATAATAAATCAAGCCACTCTGCATTTTACATACCGTCAAAAAAGTATCGGAAATGAATGATTACGAGATGAGATTAAGAGGACCATCATTATCATTTCAAACCCTTTATTTCAAACACTTTGCAGATGATGCTGTATATTACGTAACAGACGAAGTTAATAATATTCCAAAATTCATAACACGCAGGTAGTTTGGAAAATGCACAATATTAATGGACATTATGATGGTAACTATTAGTATTAATTCATTAAATTGAGATGTATATAAAGGACAAAGTAAAATAAGGATGTGTTTTACTGGAAGGTATTTTATGAAGCTGTCATTTATTATTTTTTTCTAATGGTAGGTAACTATACCTACATACAACTTGTGACCGGCATGGATATTTTTTTAGAAAAGGTAACAAGCAATGTGTGTTGCACGTGTTAGTTATGGGGCTATATGGCTATGTAAATAGCCATATATATAATCAATCCATGTGTTGGATATTGATCTACTATGTAGATGTGTTTTGGAATATTGATTGTTCCAGTTTATGTGATGTTGTATAAAACCGAACGAAGGTTTGATGGAACTGTTTTATAAGTTTGAGAGGTGGTCTGGAGTCTGATGACGGTGTAACCATCACAATGTATTGACTGGTTATCATAGCGATGATTATAAGATCATCCGTGTCTGCAAAACTATGTTTGGTAGTTATATTATACTGTATGAAATACCTACTCGTGGCACAGAACAATTCAAAGATCTAATAAACCAATTATTTATATTATAGATGTACCCACAGATATTTTAGGATGATGTTTGTATTGTGATTAATACTGTGTCAGTTGTTTATGATGCTTATGATATTAGACATGAGAATGCATTGCAAAGGCTGGAATGAATATACTAAATGTAATTGCAACTGATAATATCATTAATGAATTAGACTAAACTCTTTTATCACAGATGTACCTATTAAACAAACTCTAATGTGGGATCCTACCCACATATGTAGGTATTTGATGAAACAATTAATTATTACAGTTAATATTTGTATTGTTTGGATTACTTATGTAATCTAGTGTCTATATCTTTATATAAATTGTTGTATAACGATTTAAGTATAGAATGATGTTAAAAACACTGCTTAATATCTATAATGTACCTAAAAAGTTATAACTGTGGCATTCTACCCACATAATAGAAAATGTGAGTAGAAAGTATAAAAGCAGGACAAATTCTGACCTAGCCCTCTTTTCTCTGGTGTCATCCGACGGCGAAGGTACGATCCTTATTCAAAGTTACTTTATATTGTTTCTATTGTATTATATAAATAGTGATTTTCTATACTATGTATAATGTTTGTGTATACTAGCTGATTGACTGATGAAAAGATATTGCAATGTGTCTAATTGTCTATTGTCCTGTAAATTGTGAATCATCTGCCTTGTAGTAATATAGTAAGACATTGCAATGGTATATCTAAGTCTCAGTCAATTAGATACATTGCAGATTGCTTATGTAAATATCATATTAGCAAATGTATATGGCAAATGTTTTGTTAGGAGACGGCCTAGTTTTCTTATCACTTCTTTTCCTAGGCAATAGGTCCTGTTGGAAGTGACACTAGCATACCTCCCTACTCCAATTCCTTGATATAACCAGAGCGAATTGTATTTTGACAATATAATGCTGTTTGCCATTTGTTACTTTGTATTATTCTATACTACCCTGAATAGATACCCCGACAATACTGAACTGAGTGATAGGAACCTTAAACAATATACAGACACACACATTACATCCTGACATTTCTGGAACAGAACAAGGTCTTCCAATTATGATACTGTTCTGTAGAACCATTATCCCTCAGTAAGTTTTGGTTACAACTCATTATGCTACATTCTCAAATGACACACATGTAGTCAATATTCCTGACGTGAGATAGTATATTGTAGTTCTAAATCTGATAGATGACGGACGCTCTCGAGCACGCACTCCAGAGGAAATGGAGATGGGCGGGGCACCTAGCTAGATATACGGACAGAAGATGGACAAGCGAAACCACAAAATGGAAAGGCCCCATAGGAAAAAGGAAAGTTGGAAGACCAAAAAAGAGATGGGATGATGATATTAAGGAAATAGCAGGCAAACATTGGTTAGAAATCGCAAAAGATAAGAAGAGGTGGAAAGAACTGGAGGAGGCCTATACCCGAAAAGGGACTATACAATAAACATTTAAAAAAAAAAAAAAAAAGAAACTAATACAACTAACTTACTAATAAGGATAGATTCTAATATAACTAACAAATAAGTTTATAAGTTTTTTATTATGTATAGGTGTAAGGCTTAAATAAATAAGTTCTAAATCTATACAAGCTTTACATACATACAATTGCTACGACATACTCGTAGCAATTCTATCAAAGCTTTTCTTATAATTATCAGCTTACACCTTCTACAACCTCTACGTTCCCTACAAGCTTCTAACATCGGAAGTGAAGGAAAAAAACCCCGTTCCACTTAGGATTTGTGTCTGATCACATTGCTAATACAATTGTTACAAGTTTCAGAATGGCTTCCTGCTATGGGTCGCTCCCAGAGTGATTAACAATTTGGCTGTTTGTTCCTGTCACCTGGCAAACCAAACAATGGAAGGCTGCAGAGAATGATCTACAAAGCGGGCCGTTAAGATACAATTTGCATATGCTTGGTTCGTAAGATGATCTACAATACTGGCTGTTTTTGTTCCCGCTGCCTACCCTACAACCCACCCAAGGAAATTCTCAGTGATAAGCAGAAAGGACAACAAAGATCTTAAACATCTTATGAAATTGTTTGTCAGGTACTCTGAACAAATTATATTAAATCAACTTTTGTTTTATCTATGCTATGTGTGTTAGTCTTAAGATGTGTACTGTTATATTATAGAATCTGGGTACTTCTATGCATATCATGAACATTCAATTTGTTTAGCTCTAAGATTTTGATAGTTTCTGTGCCATGAATTTAGAAGCAAGTTTTACTTAAGCTTAGTAACTTAACATTTTGCAATTTACATTGATTGGAGGTTGACAAAACATTTATAACCTCTTATTTGTGGGCATATTTGGGTAATCCTAAATGTTTTACCTTTTAATGAGAAGTGATAACAAATACCTGCATACACATCGTACTTTTGTCGGTACTGTGATAATGCTATCACTACAGGCAGTGTAGAAAAGTACAAATAATATTACGATCACTTGGTATAATACAAGTGGGTAGGTAGTGGTCAGATTGGCCAAGCGGTTTTATGGGAGCCACATAATATTGGCTGTTGGGTCTGCCATTGTATAGAAGTAGGTACAAACCTCTAAACCGATCGATAGTTGCAAAGTCATTCGTTCTCAAAACCTGTCGATAAACCCAACGATATAACATTTTTGTAAAAAGACATATTGTGGTTGATAAATCCGTCACATATACACTTAACTATAATTCCATTTTCATTGTTTAAATGTGCTTATTTCAAGCTAAAAACCATATTATAACTAAAATAACATAAAAATGTGGTTTTGTTTCATTAGAAATTTGTAAACTTAATTTGACTTTGACAGTTCCGATGCCATAGACTAAAGTCATTGTCTTTGGATTGGATTGTCTTCGTTTAATTTAATTCAATTTGATTTTCTGTCTATAAATTAGCTTTTTATTGCATTTTCAAATTTAACTTAAAGTGAAATATTTTTCTTTATAATTTTAGAAACTACCAATTTTTTTTTTTTTTTATAAGTTCTGTTCCCAGCTCATCCAAGTGCTAACTTTTGAATTTTATTGTAACTGAGCCATGGGCCATAGATTAAAATACTACTAGGAAATAAATAATCAGTTAACTGTTTTTGAGGTTTACTTGATATTACTTAATTTGAAGTTGAATTGTTTATTGGGTTACCGTGATTGTGAATTCGAATAACTATAGAAAAACGAATAAATTACAAAATCGACATTGATACGTACGTACCTACATTAAATAACAAAATATCTTTATTGACTTACATTTGACTTCGATTTGGTGGTAGGTACCTATTTGTGTAATAAAACTACCCTTGGCGGATCAAATAATACGAGGTTTGTTTTACGTTTGCAGTAGGTAGGTAACTGATTTATAATTCAAATAAGTAACGATGAATTTGTTGGGTTTGGAAGTTAATTTTAAAATACTATCTTCGTTGCTATGTTTAAATTTCCTTTTTAGTAATGGTATGTAAATATTCAAATTGCCTACAAAAATTTAAGTACCTACCTACCTACTTGTTTCCATTATGACAAATGAGATGAATAAAAAATATATATATATATTGCAGCAATAGACACGGTACTTATTACAACACTGCCGTTAATTTTATTTAATACGTTAGCCCATGAAATTCATAGTAACCATATGTTACTCTTACTTAAACCATATAAATACTACAAAACAAATGTGGTTACTGATTCCTTTTATTTTGACTTTGTTTGCGAATAATACGTTATTCTTCGTGATATACGATATTGACATAGTTTTGTTGTACCTACGGTAATTCTTACAGTAACTAATTATTTCTCTTTAATAAATATTAGGTAATAAATCATAATTAGTTGTGTTAGCACTTTTAGCTACCGTGTATAAACTGCCTTGAAAATGAAATTACATAGACCGTATCGTATCGTAATAAAAATCTAAAAATCAAACTATAATCTAAAGATTTATCTAAAGATCAAACTTTACAAAATAAATGTTTTTGAAACTGAAAAATAATAAGAAGTCTCTAGTCAATCGTTTACTTGTTACTTAGCTCTCAGGGCAGAGCGGGTAGCTGGATTTGATATTTGGCAAAACAAATTGTGGTTATGCACCTACCTTCTTTGAAAGCGAAGCAGATAGTTGTCAATATGACCGTAAGAGTTATGGCGACATGGACATAATTTATAGGTACTTTTGTCCTAAGTAACGTGAACAATCAAGGGTTTTATCACAGAATAGTCTATGACAGGAATAAATTGATATTAGAAGTAGGTGTCTACCTTCAAGTATAGCTTGTTTAAATTATAATGATAGACATGATCTATCTAAAATATTATGTTTGAACAACTGATTTTTAAAACTACTTCTTTTTCCCTGTTTAGTTTAGGTAGGTACGAGTAGTAATTGTGTAATATATTCGTAGATCTCGTGAAATGACGATTATTTTAGTAGCTACTTAGTCATTGTCATAGTCATATTTTTTTTTGATAAGTTTAGGTAAGTAGCATTTTGTAGCTAGTTCTCATATAGGTAATGATTATTATGATAGTACTGTACCTACGTTATTAACTAGGTACCTACAATATTATCTTTGCGATGCCGTTTGGTTTTAAAAATACTGTTTTTTTGTGTTTAGTTAGATAGTAGGTACTTGTATAGGTAATAACAGTTCTTCTGTATCTAATGATTAGGTAGGTAATTTAGCAGCTTCATTAAACAGTTAATTGCGAAATACTGTTTTGCCTTTTTACTTTGGGTACCTAGATAGTGCTTATTTATTTGTGGTTATTTTGTACTTGTGAATGATTTACATTTTTTTTTAAATTATATTTTACGGAAATACACGTCTTATGCCAATTAGATAACGTTATTACGCTAATTGTTAAACCGTATTTTATTTTTAGAACTATCGTTATTAGTACCTAGGTAATGAATAACAACACCTCACGACGAGCATCGCACTTCATTAGCGATAACCGAAATGCGTTTTGTTACATAGGACGTTTATGTTACGCGTTAACTGTTACGCCTCTGTGGCGCGATGGGAGTGTGTCCGACTGCTACGCCAGAGGTCGTGGGTTTGTTTCCCACACTGGACACCACTTTGTATGATCCACAAATTGTTGTTTCGAGTCTGGGTGTATTTTGTGTCCAGGACTTGTTTGTTTGTTAAGTCCCCCGCGACACAGGGTTCGGACCCTAACGCGAGAGTCGTCTTATTTAAATTTAAAAAAAAATATATATGGTGTTGGCATTATCACAGAAGGTACACATAGGTAGGTTAGGTAGACAATTTTTGATCGGGTCATGAGTTATTTGCGTGTACAATCGAGAGCCAGGTGCGGATGATTTTTGGCCTCAATGACAATTTTCAAAGCATTTTTTGACTGATTAAACGTATCACAAAAAAAGTTATGTCGCTAACTTGATAGGTTAATTAATTGATATTAGATAAATATTCTATTTTAGTTATTGTTAATCGCGCTGTCGTGTCATTGTTTTTCGTTACCCTGTTAGCAAGCAACACATACGAAGTTGCAAAGTTATTACGTGTGATATCGATTTGCCGAGTTTTAATTCAAAGTAATGCCATAAATGGCGCTTTTATTAATTCTTTATCACAGTAATTTATTGGAAATTGATAAATAGCATTGACACATAAATAGCTATTTTATGATTTAAATAACTAACGAGAAGATAACTAGGTATAAATAGCGAGTTGTTTGTTCAGATACGTAATTTATCGAACACCCCTATACCAAGTAAAATATGTGGCAAGTGAGAAATATAGTAGTATAGTGGTGGATAATAATTATTTATATAGATGTTAGTGTAGTATAGATAGTTATATAGGTAGTAGGGACTGTCGTTGTTGTGATTGTACTATTCCAATTGACATAAGATCGAACTTTGACTAAAGACTTGTGTTTGAGACTTGACACTTAACCTGAAGACTGATTGTGGTAGTACATTACAACGATGATACAATGTTATGGAGGTTATTGATGCTGGATGGTTGGGTTGTTCGCATTTTCCCTCTGGCAAACCTGGTAAAATCGCTGTCGACGGTTGCTTGTTGTTGACTTTATCCACTTGCAGCGGGCGGATGGAAACACGTTGATGCGACTCGCTCGAAACAAAAAAAAAACCGCTGGGTGACCGTTGTGACGTAGCTCAGAAAATAATGGAGCATATGGGTAACTCAAGGGTTGATAGCTCAAAAAATAATGGAGCACTGGAAAACTCAAAAAAAATATAGCTCAAAAAATAATGGAGCATTTGAGTTGTGTTTATAGCTCGGATAGAGCATTATGATGGTTAGTGCTCTCACTAGCAGCGGGTGAGAACGGACGACATTCACACGGTAGACAAAATTCAAAATTTCGCTAAGCAACGTAATGTCTAGTTATGAGCCAATCACAAGCGGCGGTGACGAGGTTTCATAATGTAGGGCTTACGGAGAACAATCCATCTGAGGTCCGGATCAATCGTACTCTGAACATGAGTTTAGATGCTAGTTAGTTTGTGGGTAGGTGGCCATTTAGGTAGATATTACAGAATTAGAACTCAGGCTAGTCCACCAGGTGGCGCTGTTAAGTAAACATTGAATTTTGTCGCTCAGTTATTTAGATATTGATATTAATTATATATTATGAATTTTACGTGACAATAAGTGCATAAAAGTGAAACTTGTGTGTTATTATATGTGCACAATCGTTATCTAAGCGATCTATCACATATTTCGTAAATAAATCCAAGAATTGGCCAGTGAGATTATGTGACACGGAACTTTGTAGCTGCAGTAAGCTGAAGCACCTGGTCTGGTATGTACCTATTGCAAGCAGATAATTATTCTAAAGTACCTATCTTCACATGCCCATTCAAAGTGATAACTCAAATGGAATTATTGTAACAATCAGAAAACGCAAATTAATGCAAATCATTACTCACTATCGCCTCCAGTGTAGAATAGTTGAACCAAGTAACATTTAAAAATCAAGCTCGTTACGATTAATAATTTCTAGAACAACAACTAGAGGGTACTAATTTGAAGGAGAATAATTTAACTTGAAAAAAGAGACATCTATTGGCGACTAGTGAAGCGGTGTTACCTAGTCTTAAGTTAAGTATCGATTGGGTTACTCATCTCACCGCAAGATGGCGGAATACTCAACTCCATTACCCCCAAAAGAAAACTTCACAAACAATATTACATTTAGAGGCAAGTCCGTGAAAACATCATCGAATAATGATTCGTTTGATAATCTATCTGTTGCTGCAGACATAGACAATGTGTTTACGTCACCCAAATCAACATATTCTGATAGTACCCCAGAGTTGAATAGGAGCTACCCAGACATTCGCTCAAGACGTTTAAAGGCAAAAGAAGACGTAAACGAGTTGAAGCATATTATTTGTGAACTTCAGGAAAAATTATTGATAGCGGAAAATGAAATTGAAAACCTTATGTTAGAAAACAGTTACCAGGCAAAGCAGATCAATAATTATGAACTTCGTATCTCACAATTGACACAAATATGCACGAGTACCAAAAAAAGATCAAGCATGAGACGTAACACTAGTCAAAATAAAACGAGGCTCGACTTAACTATTCAACAATCACCGACGCCATCTAGTGGCGGAAGAGGCAATCTACGACAAAGTTCAATAACCATACCTTTGAATCTTGATCTGTCGACAGATAATATTAAATGTCATAAACTTATAGATGACACTACTGGTATCCAAGACCGTCAATGTTTAGATGACAGAACGAATCAGTTGTCACGTCAAGTGTCAAAAAATTGTGTTCAAAACAAACTATGTATAATTAGTGATAACAATGTGAACAATTTGCTAATTACGGCTGAAAATACTTTTCCCCATTATGATATATGTCATTATTGCTTGCCAAATGCTGATTTAACACAGCTACTCAATTCTACTGAGAAAAAACTTAGGGCATATACTCTGGCCGATTATTGTATAATTTTTATAGGTGAGAGAGACTTTTTGGAAACAATAAACTATCATAATTTAGTAGAAAATGTTAAATGTAAACTTGAAACTTTATTGCATACGAATGTGATCTTATGTTTACCAAATTTTAAAGTAGGTAGTTATTTTAACTTTTACAATAAGAGAATTGAAACTTTTAATCAGTTATTCTATGATAATAATTGGACATTCCAATATACCTTTATGTTCGATACAAATAAAAATCTGAGCTACACACATGATATGTTCAATAGTTATACAGGTAAGATTACTAATAAGGCCGTTATAAACATTTTTCAAGACTTAAAGAAATATATTATGTCTAAAATTGAAGTAAGCTCAAATTGTTATGATCAAAACTTGAACATGTTGGATGAAAAATACAATACAGGCAATACTAGTTTTCCAAAATGTGGTACTATACCCTACTATTTCAAGACTATTGACAAAACAAAAATCTCAGTATCAGACATAAACTTGAAGTATAATAACAAGCCTAAATGTGGTACAATACCATACTATTTTAAGGCTGAGAGACAAAACAAAGTACTAAAATGTTTTCGTCAATAATGAAATAACTCATCTTACTATTTACCATCAAAATGTATGTGGGATATACAATAAGATTGATGACTTAGACATATACTTATGCGAACTGACTTTTCAAGTTAGTTTTATATGTATTAGTGAACATTTCTTAAACTTGCATTTGGTTAACCAGTTAAGACTTAATAACTATAAATTAGGCTGTTACAACACTAGACTGAATAAAAAAAGGGGAGGGACTCTGATATTAACTAGGAATGATAGAAATACAGAAGAATTACAATTTTGTAAAAAATTATACAAGATGGACTACTTTGAAGTGTGCGGGTTGAAGGATATAGAAACCAGTCTGTATGTTGTGTGCTGTTATAGAACCCCGACTCATAGTAACTTTGATTTATTTATAGAAAGAATGGAAATGCTTCTACTTCATGTATTTAATAAAAAATGCATTATATGTGGCGATTTTAATATTAATATGTTAAAGAAGAATGATGAAAGGCAAAAAACCTTTATATCTTTACTTACCTGTTATAATTTTAGGTATCTAATAACCACTCCTACTTTTAAAAGGAACACGGCTGAATCATGCCTAGATAATATATTAACAAACATTCCTGATCACAACTTAAGCAATCTACAGGTTGATCATAATGGACTAGCAGATGGACATGCGGGTCTTCTTTGCACGGTTCAGTCAGAAAAGATTAACTCAAAACAGCCTCGGTGTATGTATATTAGCAAGATAATCTACAATGAGGAATCTAAGAAATTATTTAGGCAGAAATTAATAGAGTTAGACTGGAACACTGGCATTAATACATTTTTAAGTAAATTTAATAAATTACATTCAACAGTATTTAAAACAAAGAAAATTAAAATTAGGCCCAATAGAACAAATTCTTCAAATTGGTTGACACGGGGTATTAGAATATCCAGTAAATTTAAAAGGTTTCTTAATACTATAGATAGAAGAAATTGTAATCATGCTGTATTGGAATATCGTAGTAGGTACATAAACTTATATAGAAAAGTGGTAAGGAATGCGAAAAGGTTAAACGTTAGACAAAAGTTTGACAATGTATCGAACTCAAGCAAACTTATTTGGAAAATTGTAAATGAACAACGTAACAATAGTATAAATAATATAACAAAAACAATTCTACTTAAGTATAATGGTATTGTAACTGATGAGCCATTACAAATTGCCAATATTTTCTCTAAGACCTTTATAAATGTTGTTCAGTTAGATACTTGTAACCGAAAACTAGCTACAGACTATCTCATTGAAAATACCATGCGAATAGAAACGGCAATGAGTTTTGAACTCGTTACACCTATGGAAATATTCAAATTGGTAAAAAACCTGAGTAGGAAAAGTTCTTGTGGTTATGACAATATCTCCATTATAATCATTAAGGACAATATAGACCTGCTTGCAGAACCTTTGGCAAGTTTCTTTAATAGTTGTATCACCTTAGGAATCTTTCCGGATCAGCTAAAAATAGCTAAAATATTGCCAGTATTTAAAAAAGGATCTAGGACTGAAGCTACTAACTACAGACCTATCTCTTTATTACCCACTTGGTCTAAGTTGTTAGAAAGGGTAATGAAAGATAGGTTAATTAAACATCTTAACAAATACAAAATATTAAATACACAGCAATTTGGCTATCAGAAATATATAGGAACAACAGATGCAATTGATGCTTTAATTAATGAAGTTGTCAATAACCTTAATAAAAAATGTAAGGTGGCAGGTTTATTCTTAGACCTAAGCTCGGCTTTTGATACTGTAGACCGTAGTATTTTGTTGGCAAAGATGGAACACTATGGAATCCGCTACAATTGTTTAAAACTTTTCAGTTCTTATCTACAAAATAGAAACCAGTTTGTGGAAATTAGGACAGTAATAAAAGGAGAGGAAAAGCTGTACAAATCCAACATTCTGACCGCGACACGCGGAGTCCCTCAGGGATCGGTTTTGGGCCCTATTTTATTCCTCATCTTTCTAAATGACTTATCGGGCTACATTGAGAAACGTGTTCCAAACGCTAAATTAGTATTTTTTGCAGATGACACCAATGCAATTGTATCTGCGGAAAGCTTGGTGAACTTAGAATATAAAATTCATAAAATGTTTGTAGCTTTTCAAAACTGGTTCCAAACAAACAACCTCAAACTAAATTCGAACAAAACTAAATGTCTTCTGTTCAGAACCACTGCAAAAAATACTGAATTGTTAAAAGTTGTGTCTAACGGAACACCAATTGACATGGTAGACTGCATTAAATTTCTTGGCGTGCAAATAGACTCACTACTTAATTGGAAACAAGAATTGGCTACCATTGTTAATGTAGTAAGCTCTGCCTGCTATGCGATCAAGAGTCTAAGAGAAGTTCTGACTACTGATCAACTTAAATTAGTATATTTTGCACTTGTTGAATCGAAGTTCCGTTATAGCATACAATTTTGGGGCAATAGCTATAAATATAATTCAAATACAGCATTTGTTATCCAAAAAAGAGCTATTAGAACTATTGTCCGTATAAATCAAACAGTATCTTGTAAAGAATATTTCATTAAGCTGCAAATACTAACGGTACCCTGCCTGTACATTATGGTGACACTTAGCAACTTATACAAGAATTTACACAAATATGAGACTGAAGCAGAAAGGGTAGTTAGGCTGAGCACTCGCAGAAAACAGTTAAAAACTGTAATATTACCGCGCTTGAATGTAGTACAACATAGCTCTCAAGTACAAGCTGTAAAACTTTTTAATCATTTGCCGGTAGAGCTAAAAGCAATAGTCAACTACAACATGTTCAAGTGCAAACTAAAAAGCTACTTGCTTGCAAAATGTTTTTATAGCATAGAGGAGTATTATAGAGAAAAGTGATAATACACTGTTATAAACTTGTCTAGTGTTAAGGTTTTTAATATTGATTGTATGTAACATGTTACCTTCCATTAATTTGTCTTTAGTTTTAAATTTTTGTGGTGTACTTTTCTTGTGTTTTTAATTTTAATTCATGCAATTTTCGACACAAATGTAAATTTGTTTTTGAAATAAATGTCTTATGTCTTATGTCTTAGTCATTAGATAGGTAGGTGATTAGGAAATCATTAGAGTTAGGTCGATTAAGGTGCCTACCTACCTAAGTATTATTCTAGCCCTAAACCTATAGTGCTTCGAGACGCAGCACTTGTCAGTATGGCCGTGTTAGATATGGGGCTATATGGCTATGTAAATAGCCATATATATAATCAATCCATGTGTTGGATATTGATCTACTATGTAGATGTGTTTTGGAATATTGATTGTTCCAGTTTATGTGATGTTGTATAAAACCGAACGAAGGTTTGATGGAACTGTTTTATAAGTTTGAGAGGTGGTCTGGAGTCTGATGACGGTGTAACCATCACAATGTATTGACTGGTTATCATAGCGATGATTATAAGATCATCCGTGTCTGCAAAACTATGTTTGGTAGTTATATTATACTGTATGAAATACCTACTCGTGGCACAGAACAATTCAAAGATCTAATAAACCAATTATTTATATTATAGATGTACCCACAGATATTTTAGGATGATGTTTGTATTGTGATTAATACTGTGTCAGTTGTTTATGATGCTTATGATATTAGACATGAGAATGCATTGCAAAGGCTGGAATGAATATACTAAATGTAATTGCAACTGATAATATCATTAATGAATTAGACTAAACTCTTTTATCACAGATGTACCTATTAAACAAACTCTAATGTGGGATCCTACCCACATATGTAGGTATTTGATGAAACAATTAATTATTACAGTTAATATTTGTATTGTTTGGATTACTTATGTAATCTAGTGTCTATATCTTTATATAAATTGTTGTATAACGATTTAAGTATAGAATGATGTTAAAAACACTGCTTAATATCTATAATGTACCTAAAAAGTTATAACTGTGGCATTCTACCCACATAATAGAAAATGTGAGTAGAAAGTATAAAAGCAGGACAAATTCTGACCTAGCCCTCTTTTCTCTGGTGTCATCCGACGGCGAAGGTACGATCCTTATTCAAAGTTACTTTATATTGTTTCTATTGTATTATATAAATAGTGTTTTTCTATACTATGTATAATGTTTGTGTATACTAGCTGATTGACTGATGAAAAGATATTGCAATGTGTCTAATTGTCTATTGTCCTGTAAATTGTGAATCATCTGCCTTGTAGTAATATAGTAAGACATTGCAATGGTATATCTAAGTCTCAGTCAATTAGATACATTGCAGATTGCTTATGTAAATATCATATTAGCAAATGTATATGGCAAATGTTTTGTTAGGAGACGGCCTAGTTTTCTTATCACTTCTTTTCCTAGGCAATAGGTCCTGTTGGAAGTGACACTAGCATACCTCCCTACTCCAATTCCTTGATATAACCAGAGCGAATTGTATTTTGACAATATAATGCTGTTTGCCATTTGTTACTTTGTATTATTCTATACTACCCTGAATAGATACCCCGACAATACTGAACTGAGTGATAGGAACCTTAAACAATATACAGACACACACATTACATCCTGACATTTCTGGAACAGAACAAGGTCTTCCAATTATGATACTGTTCTGTAGAACCATTATCCCTCAGTAAGTTTTGGTTACAACTCATTATGCTACATTCTCAAATGACACACATGTAGTCAATATTCCTGACGTGAGATAGTATATTGTAGTTCTAAATCTATACAAGCTTTACATACATACAATTGCTACGACATACTCGTAGCAATTCTATCAAAGCTTTTCTTATAATTATCAGCTTACACCTTCTACAACCTCTACGTTCCCTACAAGCTTCTAACACACGCTACTAGTAATCTTGTTTATTCCTTCAGTTTGTGGGTTCACGTCAGTAGTTCAACAGATAGGATTAGAACACGCGGGCTTGTTTCCTAGGTAAACACAAAAAATCCAAAAGACTAGTAAATAATACCGTCATTTGAACTGCCAACAGTTAAGTACCGATTCAATTTTGTATTAAATTGGATTTTTGTCATTGAACATATCGTCAAAAAAAGTGATTTGACGAGAAAAAATTGTGACGTCATAGACTTGTAGGAGATCTCCATATAAAATCTGCGTTTTGACATTTTTTTTTAACAATTGTTTTGACTAGTTGGAAACTAGCCCGTTACGAACAAGCATCACTATGCTACCGCCGCTTCGCTGGGCTCCGTCCTCAACAGCTTAGAATGGGGCAAAGCGCACTCGGGAGGTCTCTACAAGCTCAATACTTACCTTAATAATAATTATAATAATAATAATAATAAACCCCTCGGGGCTAGTCGTTGTCTCCCTATATGAGATTAACGCAACACTCTGAGGGCATAGTAGCAGCTCTTGAAATCCTTATGACACCAGTAAAGAAATAAGAGTACACAAACCGCAGGGCAGCTTTGTGGCGAGCTGAATGTGTGTGGCGACACTGCGATCCCGATGCCTCAGAGACGGGTCAGGGCCTCGTCTCCCGCTTGCCTTCACTGGCCGGCGGGAGTGGAACACCAAGAGCGTCCGCAGGACTCTCAACTCTGTCTTGCCTTAATATGCTCGGGGGTGGAAGTGTCATTTTCAAGGGCATAACTACGGGGAAACCCGCTCACGGGCCTTCTTCGTGATGGTGAAACCGGCGCCGCACCGCTCGACACCCCAAGCTGCTCACACCCATGTTGCTCCCTGTCGCCTGTTTGGCTTCATGCCTGTGGCGGCCAGAAGGGGGCCCATCTAGTGAGTGGCCAGTCACCGCCTGCCCATTTGTCCGTGTGTTTTACCATGTGTTGCAGGGCAGGCGCCATAGATCTTCAATAGTACCAGCTAACCATTCCACTAACACATCACCTCCATTACCCAGTTTCTTAGCTACCACTTTTTGACAATAGTTTTTACACTAACCGGGGAATGTCGTTGGGTACATTTATATAGTGTATACAACGATATTCGCCGGTTTGTGTCACATAGCCTTTAGATTAAAGTGTCTAACGGGCCTCTACGTGTTGGCTTCGGCCCCACGCACGCCTCCCAAATGACCGGGACTCCATAGTCCCGTGATATGGAAACGACATACATAATAATACATAATAATAATAATATCTTGGGACAACTCACACAACGCTATCTGATCCCAAACTAAGCAGAGCTTGTACTATGGATACCAGACAACTAATAAACATACTTATATAATTCTAAATACATAAATATTATAGATAAACAACACCCAGACACAGAATAAGCCATCGTGCTCATCACACAAAGCTTTATCCTGGGTGGGGACCGAACCCACGACCTCTTGTGTAGCAGTCGGATACATTCCCACCGCGCCACAGAGGCAGTCGAAACAAATTCAAAACTTACTTCATCTAATTAAGTGAGTTTTGTACTTGTTTGTTTAGTAATATTATAACGACATTAGGGACGGGTAACTACATCATCATTAGGGAGGGCTAACTACCTATGAGTGTGAGATGTTAATAGAATGTAGATCACACAAAATGGTGCCCCGGGTAGGAATACCGGTACTCGGCAGGTACCCACGACCTCTGGCTTATCAGACGGGGTCACTTATCTACCACTAGACTAACAGACCAGTCAATTAAATAGGTTAGGCCCATAGGCTTACCTATAGTATTAATTGAGAGTAGATACACCTATTAATACGTACCTACCCATACCTACCAACTATACTTGCCTTAAAGTTTATTTGTATGGTGATATTGTTAAGAGATTGATTAATCTCTTAATAATATCACCATACAGTTAACTCCATAATTCAAAAAGTTTTAAAGTAAAATCAATAATATAAATAAACTATTGAATTTTATTAAAACTAATGTAACGTACGGAAAGTATTGTAAGTAATTAATAATAATAGATACAACTTACAGTAAATTAAGTTACGGTCGAATAATTGGAATAACTAATAATTGTTTACTAAATATAGGGTAAGGTTGTTTTAGTCGTACTGCCAACTAAGTCGTACTGAAACCACCATCTTATCTAATATCTACGAAAAATTAGCCCTATTGGCAGAAAACTACAATTGATTAGCCATTTGAATGAGCAAAAACAAATGGGCAGTAAGCCGTCACCAGAAAATATTTAAAAAAAAACCGTGAAAGAGCATGTCGGACCTTGCTCAGGGTAGGGTTCCGCAGCCTTGAATAATGGCATCAACAGAGGAGCGTATGTTTATGGCACTTATGGCCTTTTGTTGAGAAACGCAGTTTTTCGGCAATTACTCAATGACGGTAAATCCGATCTTGTCCAAACTAAGTAGTGGCTACTGCAAGACACCTTTTCACCAAATTTTATCTATATTTATTGTGCAATCTTTGAGTAAAATGCCTGTGACATACGGACGGACACACAGACAGGCAAATATGACGAAACTATAAAGGTACCGTATTTGCAATGTTGTCTACGTAACCCTAAAAACGAAGTGTCACAATTTTATACTAGGTACATTATATATTATTGGTCCTTTTAATTTTAGAATATTAGACTTCAGCCAGAAGCGATAAGATACTAAATGACAAAGTTTTATCAAAGACCACAACTAATATTTCTATACAAAAACAACATTATAAAGAAGTAAAAACTGGTCAGAAATATTTTCAATAAAATTTACTTTTAAACCAACAGTCGCTACTTTGACCTTGTTACATGTCAAAGCGTTTAGAGTCAAGTGCGCGCACGCATTTCTCTGCCCCACCCACCTTGATTCGCTACGAAATAGTAGTACTATAAAATCATAAATCACAAGTCCTTTGATATCAATCAACACTTGCTAATAGCACACACAACACCAAAATGTTCAGCAAAGTAAGTACACGTACATGATTTGTGACAAAGGTGCATGCCAGAAATAGTTTAAAAAAAATCTTAACTGCCTCTGTGGCGCAGTGGGAGTGTGTTCGACACGTGTGAGGTCGTGGGTTCGGTTCACACACGGGACACCACTTTGTGCGATCCACAAATTTTTGTTCCGAGTCTGGGTGTACTTTGTGTCCGTGACTTGTATGTTTGGAAAGTCTCCCGCGACACAGGGCTTGTACCCTACTGTGGGAGTCGTCTTTAAAAAAAAACTGTTTTTATTGTTTATCAGATTTTAATAATAACTTTTCGTTTCCAGATAGTAGCATTCGGCGCTCTGTTGGCCGCTGCCAACGCTGGTCTATGGGGACATGGCCACGCTGTGTCTTCCCAAAGCATTATTCGTCACGACGAACCCATCCACTATGCTGCTCCCATAACCCACTACGCCGCTCCTGCCGTCCACTACTCTGCTCCCGTCGCACACTACGCCGCCCCCCTCGCTCACTATGCTGCCCCCGTAGCTCACTACGACGGTCACGACACATATGTAAGAAATTGTCTTGCAAATATTATATTATTACTAAATCACTATTCAAATCAAATATTATATATTTAAAAAAACATTCTAGGCTCACCCCAAATACGACTTCTCCTACTCCGTTGCTGACCCTCACACCGGTGACCACAAGTCGCAGCACGAGAGCCGCGACGGAGACTCTGTGCACGGCTACTACTCTCTGGCTCAACCTGACGGCTCCGTCCGCAAGGTCGAGTACACCGCTGATGCCCACAATGGGTAAGTCTTGATGAACACTACCCTCTTTCAAAATAGAAATGTCTTAATAGCAAATTATCGTAACAATTACTTATCAACACACTTATGAACTTGTTATTGTTTCAGTTTCAACGCCGTAGTACACAACTCCGCTCCCTCCGTACATCCCGCTCCCGTCCACGGACACGCCTACCACCATTACTGAGTGCTCTATGATTGTTAATATTATTTTATTGATTTGTATGTGACGACTGAAGAATGTGAGATGGAAGTACTATAAATAAACTGTGATTGTGTAATTTTACTTTTTTTTTCTTTTACAATATCGGTACGTTTTTTGATGACAAAGGCTCCTGCTAGTTTGACAAGTATTGCATCTGATGGATGACGCGCTACCAATTTTCTTGAGATACTCTCTATAGCTAGATGTACAGTCAGCCAAAAAAGTGGTCTAAAAGTTATTACAAAAATCTTTATTTTTTTTAAGTCCTTTGTAATCAAAATAGCTTAAAGGTCTAAATTAGTATCTGTTATTATAAGGGAAAGTCAAGCTTGTTATTTATGACGTGCAAATAAATTTCAAAAGTAGGGTACCAATACCTTATTATTGGCCGACCTACATACACACTTACGAGTACAAACCTTCTTACATCTTGCTTAATACACATAAGGAAAGTACAAAAATCATAATAAGAAGAAAATCCACAATAAAGATAAAGTACTTCCATTTTTTTTATACACAACGAAATGAAGAGACAAGCAGAGCAGATATTCTCTGCTCTGTTGGGTATTTTCCTTCACAATAATGCAGTCTTACAAGTGGGTTTTCTGTTGTTTTTGTTGCAAACTATTAACAGCGTATAAGAGTATAAGTACATTTTTGTAACTTCTTACTTCGGCTATAACTAGTAAATTTTATTTTTAGAAATAAAAAATCAAATATTTTCTAAAAGTTATTTGCACAAGCCAGAAATCGAACCAAAAAAATCAAATTTATAAAATATATATTTTGTACTTTTATGATACCGATTGACATGGTTAATTCTATGGAAGAAATCTTTCTAATAAACATTGCATCTAAAATTTTAGGAACGCCGTGAAATTTAATAAAATTTTACAGAAGTAGTGAGACAAGGACATGATAAAGCAGAAGCATTGACTATTGGAAATAGTGAAATAGGTCAGCAAGCGCTTTTAAAAATCATAATTATCTATCACCATATGCAAAGTGACACGCAAAAATTTACCCCTTTAAAAAAACCTTGTGTTGCCGCAGTTAATGATAATAAATTTGTGATTTAAAATGTAGATGACAAAATGACACCTACTAATAAAAACCGGCTAAGTACGAGTGGGACTCCCGCACTGAGGGTTCCGTACAAACAAAGGTGTGTAAATATTTCGATTATATAAACACACCGCACTGTTTCAACCAGGTTGCAAAATGGTGACTCACCAATCATGGTTACCCAAAGCATTTCAGGCCACGGTAATATACGACCCACATCGCTAGTACAAATCGAAGATTTAGAAACCTTCAAAAAACTTGATTTCTAGTTAAATCTAACAGTTATTATTAGCGCAATCTTTAACCCTCTTGACATATTTTCACATTTTTAGAGTTCTGTAGCCAAAATGGCAAAAACGAAACCCTTATAGTTTAGTCATGTCCGTCTGCCTGTCTATCCATCCGTATGTCACAGGCATTTTACTTAATGAATATTGATGAAATTTGGTGAAAAGATGTCTTGTAATAGCCGCTACTTAGTTACATAGCTAAATAATAAAAATAAATATTTTTAGGGGGCATACATGAAACAGAAGCAGATTTTATTTTCAGCAATTATCAACGTGATCATTAACAGGTCTTTCAAAAACATTTTAAGGTTCCTTATAAACTTTTATATTTAAGTGAATATTTTTGGAAATAATCCCCCTTAACTTTTGAACCATGTGAATAAAAAATATAAAAATAATCATAACGGCAGCGCTTAATCAATACTTTAAACTAAAATTGTTTTGGACATGATCGGATATACTGTCATTGAGTTATTGCCCAAAAACTGCGTTTCTCTCCGAAGTAAGCTCTCTCTCCGCACTCTTCTGCTAATGCCATTATTCAAGGTGGAACCCTACACTGAGCATGGTACAACATTACAACATGCCCTTGCTCGGTTTTGAATAGGATCTCTGTAACGAATTAATATTAAATGATTTATATAATACCAGCTGTCCCGCGCAACTTCGTCTGCGTAAATTTTCCCCTTTTTTTATATAATCCTATGTTACTTCTAATACCTCCAAGAATATGTGTACAAAGTTTCATGATGATCGGTTGAGTAGTTTTCACGTGAAAGCGTAACAAACAAACTTACATTCACATTTATATATTAGTAGGATTCAGACAACCAACATAAGACCATCTGATTTCAAACTGGAGAGAGCCTCTACTATAGCAACAACTGATGCTCGAAAACATACAATCCTACTAATATTATAAAGCCTAATGTTTGTGAGTGTGGATGTGTGGATGTGTAGATGTGTAGATGTATGGATGTGTGGATGTTTGTTCCTCTTTCACGCAAAAACTCCTGAATGGATTTTAATGAAACTTTACTAAAATTTAGCTACATCAGAATAACACATAGACTATAATTTATAAAGATACTGTGTAAATTGTCCAAAATATAACAATAAGTGTCAAGTAAGTAGGAAAAAAATCTACAATCGGCGACATGTTTTGTACAAGTTACACATATATAATGTATGAACCTAACACACACACACACATAGCCTACTTTTAACCCGATATTCCCACGGGATATAGACATACGCGGGTGAAACCGCGGGGCGTAGCTAGTATAACATAATTCTAATCATAAACTAACCATTTATAGATTAAGGGATCCGTTAGTGAAATATTAAGATTTTAAGTGCAAATTTTTGTTAAAGTCAAATGTCCCCCACAATAGACTTTAACAAAAAAATTTTTCGTTCAAAAATTTGGTTCCTCTGCCAGCTAAATGGTTGATGTTGAGTATGTGTTTTCCTCTTAATTTAACTATTTTTATTTTTTTTATTATTTTGTTTACAAAAACGACTCCCGCAGTATAAAGTAAGTATAAAGATATAAAAAGTCAAATTGAGAATTATTTGTTGGCTCTAATACAATGTGTTTAAAAAAGGTGGAAATCCTAAAAGAAAACCTAATTTTATTGATTTTTTACCGGCAAAACGAAATTTGCCGGAACATTACAAAATAAATTAAGAATAAACTTTTAAAACAAACGTAAAACCACATCAAGCTTTGCCTTTAAAAGTTGTTCTGATGTTTTACACAACATGTAAAATTTCTAAGCATCTGTCTCTCTCCCACTCGTAAAATAATCCTTTGCTTATTCTTTATTAAATATCATACAATAAGAATAGTTCGACTTTCTATGCGAATGTAATCAAAGTTGGCGGCGGTTTGGACAGGCCCACGACCGGCTTCCTCCGTAGCCATGGACTCCCCCGTAATAATATTAAATAGCTAAAAAAATACACTTCTTAAGCCTTACACATTTAACAGAAAGTGCCTGTACAATTATAATTGATTACCGGCACGGCACCGGCATTGTGACCTTGCTAGATGTCAAAGTATTCAGAACCAAGTGCGCGTTTATATTTCTCTACCCCACCCGTTCGCGTTCACTAACAAATTGTAATACTATAAAACCATAAACGGTTGGTCCTTTGATATCAAATATCATTTGCTCGTAGCAAACACTACACTAATAAAATGTTCACCAAAGTGAGTGTACCTTTAAGTATTTAATTAGACATTTTATTAAGAACTTTTTTCCTCAATGTAAGAAGATTTTTCCTAAATAACTTTTTAATTATATTTTAATTTTTCTAGATCGTAGCTTTCGGCGCTCTGTTGGCCGCGGCCAACGCTGGTCATTTGGGATATGGCCATGCTGTTTCTTCCCAAAGCATCATTCGTCATGACGAGCCTATCCACTACGCCGCTCCCATCGCCCACTACGCCGCTCCTGTAGCCCACTACGCCGCTCCCGTTGCCCACTACGCCGCCCCCGTCGCTCACTATGCTGCCCCCGTAGCCCACTACGACGGTCACGACACCTATGTAAGAAACTGTCTTGCAAATATTTTATTTGCTGTATAACTAGATATCGATTTCATCGATTTCTAACGTATTTTAAAACATTCCAGGCTCATCCCAAATACGACTTCTCCTACTCCGTTGCTGACCCGCACACCGGTGACCACAAGTCGCAGCACGAGAGCCGCGACGGAGACTCTGTGCACGGCTACTACTCTCTGGCTCAACCTGACGGCTCCGTCCGCAAGGTCGAGTACACAGCTGATGCCCACAATGGGTAAGTCATCATATATACTCTCGCCTTTTCATAACAGTTATTTCTAAGTAACTTTATCAACACACTAACGGACTTGTTATTGTTTCAGTTTCAACGCCGTAGTACACAACTCCGCTCCCTCCGTACATCCCGCCCCTGTCCACGGACACGCGTACCACCATTACTGAGTGCTCTATGATTGTTAATATTTATTGATTTGTATGTGACGACTGAAGAATGTGAGATGCGAATATTGTAAATAAACTGTGATTTTTACCCTCAAAAATGTATTTCAATTATAATATTTTAATTTTGATGTAATCCTCTTCCTCTCGTCTTTTATCCTCGATGATGTCGGTCGTGGCCAACCAAACCAAAACTGCGAACAAACTTCTTCATGCCCATTTCTCGCCAGGCCACCCTGTTCTCAGCAGCGCAGCCTCATATGAAGTACCTTTTAGTAAACATTAATTAATCCAAATTAAAGAATCAAGACTAGTATATCAATAGACAAGTATCGTTTTACACTCAGAAAAGCATTTTAAAATCTTTTAAATGGATGATGTGCTATCGAATAACAACGTACGTATTTTCTTGAGACATAAGTAGAACTCAATATATAAACTGAAACAAATTGGCACATCGAACTAACATAGCATTTATTTTTTACGTTTACAACAAAAGACATTACAATATTTATGTAGATAAACATTACTTTTCATAGGACCACATGAAACAAAAAACCTATATAAATTTGGCTTAACCCCAAAAACAGTGTCATTACTATGTCTTTACAGTTCATTAACAATTTCGTCGGAATATAGCACACAGATCCCGTGCCAAAAATAAACACATTTTTAGCCATTCCCTTAATGTGACGGGGCTTATAAAAGGCCCTCAATTTGAAACAAAAGAAAATGCTAACAACCTTTTGATTTGAAACAAAGTAAGAAACTTTATTTGTTGATAACATATCCAAAATCAAATTTGTTGGTGTAATGGTCTAATAACACGGATGTAAATATAACATTATGCAACTATTACAAATAAGGTTCTACAAAAACACTTTAAAATTAAATAAATACATGTCTGAATGCAACTGCACCAATTTAAACATTTTTATAGACACTTTGAAACGTGACAGTATAAACATGACGTAACAATTGATTAATTAATCAGAAAAAACAATTCAGATTTGACACATCAAAAATACATCTCCTAATTGATTATTTAATTTAAAAATATATGTGCCTTTATATGTATATAGAGTTTTCCATTTGTAACTTCTCCATACTGTCAGATATTATGACTTGATTTATAACTAGTGTTCGTCGATGCATCCATTTCTGAGTCCAGTGCGTGCAAACATTTCACCACCCCACTCGCTTGCGCTTGCATCATTCATTATTACTATATAACAATAAATCGTATATCCTTCTATAGTAATCGATATTGAATAGTAACAAAGACAACACACAAAATGATTAGCAAAGTGAGTGTAACATAATTTTAGCAATAGATACTGTAATTAGTTTTTATTTTTACAAGGACCATTTCGCAGAATTTTAGTTTTAGTAGCTAGCACCTTCTCATATAATTATAGTAAAAAAAAAAAAATTAGAAAGAGTGGCCGCGAGTTTTTAATGCTTTCTACTTTTCTCACAGGCTTTGCCTATTACTTCGTGAAATTGGAATATCAATGGTTTATTAAAAGTGTTGCATCTACTTAAGTGAATAGTGAATCTGTGGCTTATTAGTGTTATAAGTAACGGAATGACTAGGTTTAACAACATATATAGTTGACCATTTATCGAAAACATAGTGCCTCAAAGCCATCACATCGGAGCTAAACTCTTGCTAAGGATGTCGGACTGACTTTACGTCGCACATTGTACTCGTACATATGACGCCCTGACTGAAATTCGTTTCATCGCCAGCCAATATGCCTTCCTGACCGGTTCCAGTGGATCCTCACAACTACGACATATCGTCGGTCCACCTTATGGAAGGACTACCTACGCTGCGTTTTCCATGCACCATGTCCGACCCTTAACGGCCTCATTTATCGTCTGTTCTATTTCCAACTAGCTTTGCCCGTGACTTGGTCCGCGTGCAGTTGCAGTGCCGCTTCCTATACACGACCGCGTGATGATAAAAGTACCCTAACTTTTACCTCTTTATATCATCAGCTGTCTGATAGTGAAAGTCCCGTCAAAATCCGTCCAATCGTTTCAGAGATTAGCCGGAACAAACAGACAGATAGACAGTCAGACAGACAAACAGGCCGACCGACAGACAGATAGACTGAAAGACAGACCAACAGACTGACAGGCAGACTGACAGACAAACAGACAGACAGACAGATTAAAAAATTAAAAACTATGTTTTTTATCTGTAACGTTTTATATCCTTTCATATGCATTTAGTAAAAAAACTGTTAATTTGACATTACATTAAACAGACACTTTAATTTTATTTATTTATATAGATTTCTTTAGGGTTAGGATGATAAATTAACAAAAATAATTGTTTTTGTTACTTTTAATGTCTTTTCAGATCATAACATTAAATGCGATATTCGTCGTTGCTAATGCGGGGCTGTTATTCCATGAGCCCGCGGTGTCTTCTCAAAACATCGTTCGCCACGATGAAGCCAGCCTATTACATAAAGCTGCCCCAGTAGCCCATTACACTGTGTCCGTTGGCCGTCATGTATTGCCTGCTGTTCATCACGGAACTCACCACGGCTATGTAAGAAACCAGCATGCATATATAATGAAATAGCCATTATTTTGCACATACGATGAACGTTTTTAAATAATTGCAGTCTCATCCAGCCTATGACTTCTCTTACTCCGTTTCTGACTCACACACTGGCGACTACAAATCTCACCATGAGAGTCGTATTGGAGACACTGTGCGCGGATTTTATAGTCTGATTCAACCTGATGGCTCCATCCGAAAAGTCCACTACTCCGCTGATGGCCACACCGGGTAAGTCATCACCAGTTTTCATGAGTAAACAATCGAATCATAACCACGATCGTCTATGGCTGTTCAGAAGATACCTTAAGGTTCATTTCCGTGCATCGCTGCCAATCGCGAGCCGCGCGCGGTTTACGACGAGCGGCTGACGCGCGCGGCCGATGCGACAATAGTCAAAGAGCGCGCGCAGACTACGTCAGTCGTCGGCCGCGCGCGTCTGTCGCAGACCTCGAAATCGGCGCGACGCACGAAAAAGAACCTTTACAGTGAAGTCACAGACGGACAACTAGTTGACCTTAGTGTGAATTTAGAAACCTTCGTGTGAAAACAACGCCCGCAGTCAATGCACTAAAATATGTTTTTCTGTTTTTCAGTTTCAAAGCCATTGTACGTAACACGGTCCCCATCCTAGGACACTCGTACCATCAGTATTAAAATATATCCATTGTGTTATTATTTATTGATTTGTGTGTAACGGGAATGTAAACAGAAATAGGAATATTATAATAGAATATAATTATATCCTACACTGATTTTCTTCTTTATTACGTACTAGCAGCCCGTTCCGATTCTTTTCCACTATGTAGGTATACATATCTATACTAATATCATAAAGCTGAGTTTGTTTGTACGCGATAAGCTCAGAAACTACTGGTCCGAATTGTATTACTGTTGGATAGCAAATGTATTGAGAAAGACTATAGGGTATATAACATTACGCAAAAACCAATAGGAGCGGAGCAGCAATGAAAAATGTAGCAAAAACGGGTAAAATTTACGCAGACAAAGTTGCGCGGGTCAGATACATAATATGCATGTAGGTTTTATACATATAAACCATTCTGAAGAATGATCAGGATGGTCCGACTGTACTCTTTGATCTTCTAAACTAAGCTACGGATTTTGATGCAGTATTCAACAGTGAAATCCGTAGCGTAGTTTAGAAGATCTAAAAGTACAGACAGAAAAAGTGACTTTGTTTTATACTAATGTAAAGAAGACATATAATATTACGTATAAGTAACGTAAATGCATACATAGTGTACCTACGTAACGATGATGCATAAGAAACTATTTATGGCAAACTAACGTAACGTTTCGAAAGTATACTAAGTAATTATTATTAATAGATACTACTTACAGTAAACTATGTTACGGTTGAATAATTGGAATAACTATTTATTGCTTAATAAATATAGGGTAAGGTTGCTTTAGTCGTACTGTTAAATAAGTCGTACCGAAACCACCATCTCTTCTAATATCTACGAAAAATAGCCCTATTAGCAAAAACTTCAACTGCTTAGCCATTTGAGCAAATGGGTAGTTAGCCGTCAGCAAAAAAAAATTCAAAAACCTGGCAAAGCATTTCGGACCATGCTCAGTGTAAGGTTCTGCAGCCTTGAATAATTGCATCAGCAAAAGAGCGTATGTTCATGGCACTTACGATCTTAATTTTAGTTCAAAGTATTCGTTAAGCGCTACCTTTGTGATTTTTTTCATATTTTTTGGTCTTACAGTTCAAAAGCTAAGGCACAATTTATGTAACTTTCGGAGCGATTATTTTCGAAAATATTCACTCAATCGAAAACGTATTAAAAACCTTACAATGTTTTTGAAAGACCTGTCAAATGATGTGCCAAATTAATATTTGCTGAAAAAAAATCAGATTCTGTTACATGAATGGAGTGACCCCCAAGAAAGCTTTATTATTATTATTTAGCTATCAAACTAAGTAGCGACTACTACAAGACACCTTTACACTAAGTTTCATAAATATTCATTGAGAAGTCTTTGAGTAAATGCCTGTGACATACGGACCGACAGACAGATAGGCAGACATGACGAAATTATAAGGGTTCCGTTTTTGCCATTTAAGTTACGGAACCCTAAAAATCAAATCAATTCAGTAACGCATTGTTATGTAGCCTTTTGGTCCATTTATCCATTTTGCCTCAATTTCTTATATCTGCTTGGTGCTGCTATTGCTTGTATCTTGTGAAGGCAGCTGCATTCTGTTAAAAAATAACAGATTAAGTGCCAAAAGAATATAACACTTTGATTAGTCAACAATTTGTTGATTGATTGTAGGTATTCCAAAACTTCTTGACTTTGTTCTTTCTTATAACATATCCAGTACAATTCAATAACAACATTCAAGATGAATTAACTTCAATGTTATTCCTAAGACAACAATGAGATAGTGATAACTAAGATGTAAACTTGAATGGAGGATTATTATCTAACTGCGTACTTAAGTAACTGCATATAATATTGTTTGGATAAATGACACAGTACTCGAAGAACACGCTTGATAAATCAATAATGACTACAAATTTTAGTTTGAAATATTTTAGTGAAAGTCTGATGTTGTTCTTTGTAGAGAGCACAAGTAGACTCAATATGAAATTATTCGATAGCTATGGTATCTAATAAATCAATATTTTAAGGTATCAATGTGCATTTATGTATGAGTGGATCTATTGTTTCTATTTTAGTCTTATTATGTCACTAGTTTTTTTCCTCGTCTTTGCTTGCGGTATCTTACACTTGATTTTTAGGATTCCATAGCCAAAATGACAAAACGGAACCCTTATAGTTTCGCAATGTCCGTCCGTCCATCCGTCCGTCCGCACTTTTGCTCAAAAACTCAAAGGCTGTAATTTTGCACCGATAGATTTATTTAGGGTCTCGTCTTATTACATGACCCATTTAGTATCTAATGACGGAAAGAGTGACAAAGAGCTGCCGATGAGTTTACCTATTTGTTGTTTTTTTTTTTTTAATTTGTTTTACCCTACTACGGCGATGTCAAAAAGGAATGGGTATAAGTTTGTTAGTCTATTTATGTATGTACGTTTGATTTTTTATTGTTCCATAATAAATCATAGATTTAGAATATATAACATATTATAGTAGGACACATAGTCCTAAATATGTCTATGCCTGCCCTCCATCCCTGATCAACATTTCAAATTTCAAAATTCTTTATTCGCTTAGGATGCTAAACAACTCTTGTGATATGTCGCAATTCTTCATGTACCTGTAATGCCAAGTTCGCAAACAGTAGGCAAAGCCGAAGAAAAGAACCTGGCAAAAAAAACTCGCGGCCTCTCTTTTCAAATTGCCAATTTTACAATGTTTGAATGTTTATAAGATGATATGGGGGTAAGGTGCTGCGACTAATATACCATCTAAATCACTTACCCGATTTCGATAAACCATAATTTATGGCATAACTAGCTTCCGCCTGCGGCTCCACCCGTGTGGATCTCGATTATCGCGATAAAAACTATCTTAAGCCCTTCCCTGGGACTCAAACTACCACTCCATACCAAGTTCATCTAAATCATCGATCTAACATGTCCTCAGCGGCTCCTATGCGATAGAGTTTTTTGAAAAAAATTTGGTGTTTTGGGACTAGCCGAGCGGCAACATGTTCGTATCTATGTATGTTTATGTTTGTATCTAAGTAAAAATAGCACTGTATTTATTCTAAATTACAGATGCACCTCAAACTCCGCGCCAAAATAAAAAACAGTGGTGCCAATAACAAAAAAATCTATTCCCGATACTTTTGTGACTGAATTATATATAAAGATCTCGTGTCACGATGTTCGGTGTCTAACTTGTCCGAAACGTCTAAACCGATTTTAACGATTTTTTTTTTAAATATTTGATAGGTATGAGAATAGGTCGTAAAGTATTTGTTTTTTTTTAATCGTGAGTTTAATATTTTTAAATAAATTGTAAAAACGGGGAAAATTGACGCAGATGAAGTTGCAAGGATCAGCTAGTATATAGGTATATATATTAGTTTACCGATACGCCTACCTCATATCAAAAATTAATTATATTGATAAATAGTTATTGGTAGGTAGTATCTATGCACGAAACTGTCACTGAACTACACTTATTAAACGTTATACGAAATTTATTTATTATAAAGCAACGTAAATCATTTATTTTACAAGGTCTATAAATTATTGTCTAAATGAAATGCACGATACAATTTCCATTTTAGATACATACCTACTTGCTTTACATTACGACCGTGTTGGTAAATTAATAACTAAAATTCGAAAGTAGTCTTAATTTTAGTTGTCTATCTATTATATCTATATTTAAAATATATATATATATATATATATTTACTCCACTACCTATCTGGCACCCCACGTTAGCTTAAATGCATTTAAAGTGGTGTCCACCGGCATTTAACGTCCGGTATACGGTTGCCAAGTCGGAATCTCATCGTAAAGTATCTATCTCGGTCACAATGTAACCCTGGAATTAAAATTTAAAAAAAGTTGTAGTCGTCATTTGTCAACCACTTTTGTCAGATTTATATTTTAGTTAGTTCGCGCCGTTCTCGTTTTGGTAGCAGGGCGCTGATATTGTGCTTATATATATTTTTGTACATTGTGTGCGGATTTGGCTACCTCATGCGACGTTGCCGGTATGCTCAAAGGGTTCATTGTTTTAGCTTCATACCAGGAAGTGATAACAAAATTCCTCGGCCTCCGATTCAAATTAAGACCTACTTCAAATTTTATTTCTACAAAGTCAGTACACGTCTTAAATATTTGCCGTCCGCTTTGGAACATATGTTCCAAAACTGGCGATGCTGGTGATTATTTTTATTTTCAATTTCAAGGAAGTTTTTAAGTAAGAAATGAATACTGTCTGACACCAACAAAACAAAAAAAAAACATTTTCAACCGCCTTTAAAAAGGAGGAGGTACTCAATTCGAGTATGTTTTTTAGGGTTCCGTAGCCAAAATGGCAGAACGGAACCTTTATGATTTTGCCATGTCCGTCCGTCAGGCCACAGCTGAGCAGCAACAGCAAAAACTATTAGTGCTAGAAGGCTGTAATTTTGCATAGATACACATATTATTTACGCTGACAAAGTGAAAGAATAAAATCTTGAAAAACATTTTTTGAGGTTACCCCTATGTGTAAAATGGGGAATTTGATTTTTTTTCTCACTACAAATTCCATTGAAAATTATTATTAAGTAGGTATTACGTTGTAAGTATGAAAGAAAAACAACAGAAAACCCACTTCTTAAGCCGCATTATTTGGTTGGGGGGGGGGGGGGGACTACGGAACCCTACATTGTGCGTGGTCCGACATGCACTTGCCCGATTTTTTGTAGAATATTTGTATCCCGATTACCTTTTCAAAGACGGTTGAAACAATTTCAGAAGCATACCTACTCCCAAGGCCTACTGTCATCAGTAGTGGTCGATGTAGGTAGTGCCATTCAGTGGGATTCGTCAACCGTGGCATAACGTAGACATACCACTTCATCTCAAAATCCCGGGATTTTGAGATTCACCTTCGTCTAATATCAAGAACATACAGGCTGACTTTAAAAACAGTCGACAAATTGATAGGAGAGATTCAATATTAGCACATGATACAATCGTTTTACATTGAAATATTGCTAATTAAAATTGTAAAAAAATAAATAAACAGATTTTATAGTCCATCAATAACAATGTAAGGAAAGCCTTTGAGGAGGTTAAATTAAAAAACAAAAGATTTGGAGCTATCCGTATTAAAGAAAAAATAACTGTTACATAAAAACCTTCCAAATTGCTATGGGGTGTTACGCGTTACGATTCAATAGTAAATAATTTTACACAAACATTGTGTAAAAGTATTTACTATTGAATCGTAACGTGTAACGCCCCATAGCAATTTCAACTTTCGTGATTTTTAGATTTATTTTACGATTCGATAATTTAATAATGTCGGAATCCCGGGGTAAGTCCATGTTAACATAGCATTCGAGGTAATTGATCCTAAATGGCACTACCTACTCCACGGGCGCCGACCACTAGTCATCAGGTTAGGAGCTGATGATGGGATCTTGGAGAAATGGAGAGAACTCTGCAAGTATTAAAGGCATACCTATAGTGATTTCGGTTTATTTTATAGTTATTCGTGCATTATACAAAAAACACAATTTAGTGAAGAGGAACTAATGATAAAGACCAAAGATGACCAGCGGAACTACTCAATAATAAAAATGAGAGATGTGTCTTACGGAAATTGACCTTTTTTAAATTAAGATTTTTCATACATAAATTACACACAGCCAGTTCGACATAGCTGTAATAAACATAACATACAAAAACACAAATAACCTATATAACACAACCTCCATAATCTTGCTTTACATTATCATAAATAATAGATTTTTGATTGATGTCAAAATGTTCCATGTGCCATGCATCAGGAATAGCAATATTTTGTAAAAGGAGACGAGCAGTTGACATACAAAACGTGATTGTCACTTAGATAAATTATAACCAACACACTAAAAGCTAAAATAAAAATCTTATTCTTGACCAGGAACTAACTTTATTTCTTTGTCGTTCACAGGGACCACCATGTACAAAAATAATAGCTTCATTAGAAACATGTACTAAACTTACTACTATTTGGCACCTATTCAAATTTATTTTTTACTTCTAGTTACCTTGTATTGTAATAATTTTAGATATTTGTTTTATTTTTGAAGTCGGTTTTATTATTTGTTTTATTACTTTTTTCCGATGCAGTGTCGTTAATAGTAAAGGAGTTGCCCTTACCATCTAGCTCCATAACACTATATACTTTACAAATCTCCTCATGGAAAAAAAAATCTTAGAACACAAATAATGCGATTTTTATTAAAACCGTAAGTTGTTCAGAGATGAAATACATAAAAATTGATGAGTCTTATTGTCGACAATCGATCAAGAAAAATCTATAACATAGAAAATAAGATATTACCCATAAAAGATCTCTAAACAAAAAACAGTCTATTGTCCAGACATGGGTGTCTTGTCTGGACAATAGACTGTTTTTATCATAATTGATAGACCTCATCATCAATAGTAACTTTTACTATTGTGTCAGTAAAACTAAGCCCTAGAAAAAAAAATACGGTTCTTAAAATATAAATTATACCATTATTATGAAAATGGTAAGTTGTTCAGAGATGAAACAAAAGGCAGTTTATAGAGCTTATTGGCACTTAGTTACAGACTACAGTAACTTTTAATAGGACAACAAAAATCTGTTTGGAAAAAAGAATAAGATTCATCACAGATTTAGAACCATTGAACTGTTTTTATAAAAAAATCTCATTGTTTATATTTTTTGGACAACCAAAAGGTGCGGTTTTAAAATCTTTAATAAATAAAATATTACTCAGAGATAGATTTTTTTGTTGCCTGTGGATGTCGTCGAGGCGCCTAAGGGATATCACATCGGAGGACGGGGAGCAAACGTCCTTTGCGTACTTTAAACCCTTACTGCGATCGCCAACGCTATTTTTAGCAATTACCCCCATTAAGGATCTACAATAAGTAGGTTCTACTGAGGAGACCCGTGACCAGCAGTGGAACATTATAACAGATAATTTATACCTACGTCGAGTGGAGTAGCGTCTTTATTAAAAAAATAGTTCCGTGCAAAGTGTAGTGTCACTAGCAACTTTTATAATCATCATATCCACTAAAGGAAGTATGTAGGTACTGTACTAGATAAAGGCTTCCAAGAATTAAGCCGTGGTGATTAGTCGCCAAATAGGTGTTGAAATGGGAAGAATTTAAAAATTATACAAGGAACTCGTTTCGTGAGCAATATAATAGTGAGTTCAAATTTGTACCAGAATAGGAAGAAAATGAATATGAAAAAAATGTTATGATAGCAAAGTTACAAACCGGTTACTACATTCTGTATTAGAATACATATCTTTACACGTAAAAATACTTGAACATACACCAGGGAGAAAGGTCGACGTCATACTGATGCAGTCTGGGAAGACGCCAGAATTGTATCAAGATGTATATATATATATATATATATATTCATTCTTTTATCGATATCAATTATAATTTCCAAAAAAAATTAAACGTTACTCATGAAAAGAAATATATTTCTTAAATATAAATCACACTATAATGTACAATGTAAACGGAACAGAAACTACTAACAAAAAATAAAATGTGGCTACGTTTTTGTCTGTCTAGACTCATTTCTGCCTCATTATTGACTGCCTCTGTGGCGCGGTGGGAGTGTATCCGACTGCTACGCAAGAGGTCGTGGGTTCGATCCCCACCCAGGATAAAACTTTGTGTGATGAGCACGATGGTTCTGTGTCTGGGTGTTAATTATCAGTTGTCTGGTTTCCATAGTACAAGGCTCTGCTTAGTTTGGGATCAGATAGCGTTGTGTGAGTTGTCCCAAGATATATTAGATATATTAGATTTCTAAACCAATACATATAACTAACAAATGCTTTACACTTAAAATCTCAAATATTAATGTCACTTTGACTATTAAATACTAAACTTATTACTATCAACGCAATTCCATTTAAATCTTTACTAACAAAAATAACGTAATACACCAGTACCTAATTATGTCAATTAATTACACTACTATACGAGAAATATTTTACAGTAACTTGTAACTCATAAATATTTTCTATTTGACTGTACAGGATAGTACAAATATACAGTTTCTGAATTCTTGCAATTCTGACGTAAATAAATTCAAATTATTTAAAGGCCTTGTATGTCACAATGCTCAAGTCAGTGATACAGCTGGAATAGTTCAAGTTATGTAAGCAAAGGTATTTCAATTATGTTTTCGTTTCTGCTTCCTTATATGAATAAGGTATTGTGTAGTTGTAGCACAAAATATGGGTAGCAATTCATGTTAAATATAGCATATATGGCTGTAGACAAATAACATAATTGACCAGACGTGGGATACTGTTCTCACTGTTCCTCTGCTGTTAAGGGTGTCATGAAGCGATTTTATATTAAAGCTATTTTCTTTGTCTGTGTCTTTGGCTCCTCAGTTAATCAAACAGCCTGTATTTATTTCACTATTGGACATAGGCCTTTCTTAATTTAAGCCACGGTACTGAGACGTGAGGTTGCTAGCTTTGGGGTGCGTAGCCGGGATTATTTTTCCAAGGGATGAGAAATCATACGCTATTTCATTTGCCCAGAAACGATTAATGAGATTACAAATTGTTAAATATATAGTAATATATTTAACAATTTGTAATCTCATTAATTTACACTTCAATAGTTATTCAGATCATTGGTCTTGACGCTTCCTTCAATTCTCTCGATTGTTTTTTCGTTTTCTTCTTCCTCATTATTTCAAACTTTTGGAACGTCATAACAAACAGTTAATATTTAATGAGGCTTTATGCGAGCGGCCGGTCGAGTCTCCGACGCACCTGCCACAGTACCCATCGGTGTTGGTGCTTTTCTCATCCAATTCATACCAATGCGGTCTTCTTTATGTTAGGTATTGATGTATCTGGCTGGGGGTTATTCCATCCCATTCCAAGCGTAGCTCGCTTTATAGCCCGCTGCGCTAACTTTAAATTTGTGGACCCAAACGTAAAATTCAATGTCTCACCACCGTAGGTGATGAGTTTGCGGTATGTTTATAGTACGAAGTTTGCTAAACGCTGCCAAACCCAACTGAATTGTGCTGTCAATTTCATTGGACCGTAATGAGACAAATTTAATTAATCCTACATTGAAAACCATATTCTTTTGTATTCTTAATTTCGGTTATAATGACTTATCTCAACGGAAATTACCTACTTCATAAAAGATCTTATATCTTTTATGTAGTTGCTAATTGCTATTGCACGTTGTAATTTTACGTGCACCACGTACTTTGCACGGAAACGCTAATGCACTTCCCGTTCCCTCATCCTCATAGCCCGATACGGAGTTAGACTGTTTGGTGACTATTCAGCTTTTATCGGCTACACTTAACGGCGTTACATAGATCCCTACGCCACAGTTTCCATTTACATTTCCTTGTGTGGATTGACCTTTATTAAAGAACCACTTACGCTATTTAACTAATGTTACAAAATATATTTTACTAGCTGTCCCGCGCAACTTCGTATGCGTACACTTTCCCCGTTTTTGCAACATTTTCCATTACTGATCCGCTCCTATTGGTCGTAGCGTGATGTTATATAGCCTATAGCCTTCCTCGATAAATGGGCTACCAAATATAGTAATAAATTTTTAATTCGGACCAGTAGTTCCTGAGATTGCCGCGTTCAAACAAAGAAACAAACTCTTCAGCTTTATAATATTAGTATAAATAATGCCAAAGAGTATGAATGACAACCAAGACGATGACAAAAACTAAAAAATAACCTTAGTTCGAAGAAAAAATGTACGAGGTATTGCATCTAATTGTTCAGAACGGTAAGCGAATCATAACGTTTTTTTGTCAACATTGAAGTGAACAGTTATTTGATTCTTGCATTTTTTCTCTCATTCACGCTAGCATCACGTACTACTGTTACGCGGCATGACCTTGGCAGTACATAACCGACAATGATTTTAATGATAATACAATTTTGTATCTAAAATGAACTTGAAAACATTTTATAGTGCGAATTAGATGGATATTAAGATCAACCTTTATTTTTATTTTTTTAAAGACGACTCCCGCAGTAGGCTACAAGCCCTGTGTCGCGGGGGACTTTACAAACATACAAGTCACGGACAAAAAGTACAACCAGACTCGGAATAACAATTTGTGGATCACACAAAATGGTGTCCCGTGTGGGAATCAAACCCACGACCTCTTGCGTAGCAGTCGGACGCACTCCCACTGCGCCACAGAGCACACAGCAGAAGTATTAGTATAGTTATTTTATTTCAAAAAGCATTCCAAAGAATAAATATGTCAATGCAGAAAATTCTTATATCTATGTAGAGTAGATAAATCCCGACAGGACTCCCAATTTTCTGACAGGTATGTAAAGGATTTCCTTAATCGAGCAGTTCAATTTGAAAATAATTCTATCAAAATTTCAACCATGCGTAGTTTGTCTTTAAACTCATCATAATATTTTTAGGGCACATGGTCTCCATGGTTATCGATACCATGACATATATTGCATTTCTATAATCGTTTTTTTATACGACCTTAAGTTTACTATTGTCATTGTCGCGAGGTCCGCATGTTGTGGTCAGCCCCACTTGTTCTTATTCGATTTTAACTCATATAAAAACCACGGCCAGCGTCAACTGTCATCAATCAATAATCAACATCGATCTATAACACAACAAAATGTTTAGCAAAGTAAGTTTATTTTACTATTATTTAACATCAGTCACAGTGAGGTTTAAAAACTAAAAGTGCAGTTTAATTGTGTGAATAATTCGTCATAAGTATAAAAATTCTTAAAAATATTCTTCTTATTTCTCCAGCTTGTAGCTTTCGGAGCAATGCTGGCAGCCGCTCAGGGTTACGGCCATGCAGTGTCATCTCAAAGCATCGTACGTCACGATGGGGGCTATACGCCTCTGGGACACTACGCGGCCCCATACGCAGCCCCATATGCCGTCCCATACGCGGCACACTACGCTGCGCCCCTACCCTACGCAGCTCCTTACGCATACGCTGGACATTATGATGATGGACATGACGACGGGCATTATGATGATGAACATAACGATGGACATTATGAAGGACACGACGAACACGTAAGTTATATTATACCTATCTACCTAACTAAAAAGCAATTTTCTTTGCTCTATTACAATTATATTACCTACTCAATTTAAGAATAATAAATTACAATAGTTAACGATCTAAATTATACCATAAGACTGTCTGATTTATGAAATTTGTATAAAAGGCAGGATGATACGAGGAAGGATGTTTTTTGTAATTACGCCGCAAGGAATTGAAATATCTGTTTGAAAATTCAACGTCTCTATTCGCCAACGCTATGGCAACTAGTAATTAGCTTTATATAACCTATCCTCAAGGTGGTAAAGTAAGAAATGAAAGTTTATTTGAAAATCTGTAATTTCTACCAATTTTATATTAACATTGTTACATTGTTATTATTTCAGGCACACCCAAAATATGATTTCGCGTATTCCGTGTCTGACCCTCACACCGGTGACCACAAGTCGCAGCATGAGACCCGGGACGGTGATGTCGTACATGGTAGCTACTCTCTAGTCCAGCCTGACGGATCTGTTCGCGAAGTTCAGTACACCGCTGACGACCACAATGGGTAAGAAAACATAAATTAAAACTTTCATATCAACCCACATGATGTCCCACTGCTGGGCTCGGGATTCCCCCATAGAACCTACTTATTTATAGATTCTGGGTAATTGTCATAATCGCCACGTTTTGCGAGCGGGTTGGCGATCACAGTAAGGCTTTAAAGTACGCAGAAGACGATGCTGCCCGTCCTCCGGTGTGAAATCCCTTAGTCGCCTTGACGAAACCCATGGGAAAAGATGGGGTGGTACTATTCTTAAGCCGGTACCGCATGCCTATTTGTAATAAATTGTAGTCTCAGTCTACGGTGCATCTTAAATATATGCATCTTGCTTGAAATTCTTTTAAATTTTTCAATGTATGCCATGAAAGTAATCTTTCTTAATACTCTTATCATAAATAACTCAACATTAATGTAAACTATATATTTCGAGAAAGCCTTAAAATTTATACTGGTAGAGTCTTCATAAGTCGATTGACTTTTGAAAATATTCGAACCAACTCAGCATATTATCTCCTGCCGTATAGTCAAGAAAATTAATTCCATTAAGTTTTAATCCTTCTGGTTTGACCCATTACTTTTGGAGCTTTCAATTATTACTTCTGTTAAGTGACTTATGTATAATTTATTTGTCCACCGTTATATATATTTAGAGCTTAATAAAAAAAGGATTGTCTGTAAAATCGGTTTACGGACGATAATTTTACGTGATAACGTCGTAAGAAAACATTGATGACATTGTAATAACCATGCCTTTGACAGCTTTACTTCCAATTGTATCGCATGTCGCTGCAATCGCCATTTGCTGATAGAATGATACTTCAGTCTGTCAACAAGCGGAACGTGACTGTGACGCTTTTTTCGTGCGTGCACGCGGTCATCTATTTCACATCAGAAATATATATCACTTAGCAAAAGTTGAGTTCCTAAATAAAGGTCACTTACCACTTTATTTACAAGTACATTCACAAAATTAACCTTCTTATAACTGTGCGGGGTAATAACTAGCCTAAATATTAAACAAGTAAAAGACAAACCTGAATGTTAAAAATATTATTTAAAGTTTATAATTCTGTTTCAGTTTCAACGCAGTAGTACATACATCGGCACCCCTTGTACATGCTGAGCCCGCATATCATCACTACTAAATCAATCACAGCTCGAAATGCCCCCCCCCCCCCCGATACCAAAAATACGACCTAATTTATTAAACGATTTTAAAATTAACTGGTGTTTTATGATTTAAATTTTCAGCGCGCTTTAACTTTTAACGTATTCCGCGTGAAACGATAGGTCTCATTTCACGCATCACTCCTATTGACTACGCGTATGCGTATTAACTGTTAGTATTGACAAAAGCATCCCATAAGTTATAACAGTCATAATTTCTTACAGTCTCTTGACTGCCTCTGTGGCGCGGTGGGAGTGTATCCGACTGCTACGCAAGAGGTCGTGTGTTCGATAAAACTTTGTGTGATGAGCTCGATGGTTTATTCTGTGTCTGGGTGTTATTTATCTATAATATGTATGTATTTAGAAATATAGAAGTATGTTTATCAGTTGTCTGGTTTCCAAAGTACAAGCTCTGCTTAGTTTGGGATCAGATAGCGTTGTGTGAGTTGTCCCAAGATATTATTATTATTACAGGAGAATGCGGGCCATGCTAGTGTAAATGAGATAATACGTGCGTTTGCATACTATTCCTTACGGCAGCTAGGTTTCTAATCATTGAGGGTTGCTTTTGGGAAGTGATTCAATAGACTCCTTACTAAATAACTTGGGCCAAATGCGAGTCAGATTTATACTTTTTAAGATACATTATTTTATCGCGGTAATACGTCGCCAGTAGAGCCAGTAATATGGTTAACAAAGAATAGATACACTACTATTTGGTGCTAGGCTGACGTTAGATCTGATATTATAATTTTATAACAAGGCTGTTGCGCTTGCGTGATTCCGACCGTAAAATATAAACTGTTTACCTACTCAGTAATTTCGCTTGTGTAAGATACCCGCGTATTCAGTTTAACACATAATTTGCCCTTCAACTACAATATAAAATTTTAAAGTCGCTCATTTGCATGCGATTTTTTTTCTTTTCTGAGAATAATGATCTTGTTTTAAGTGGCTACATAATGTCTACTTCCTACATTTCATTTTATTTTGTATACTTGTTTTAGAGACTAATGCATTTGGAATACTTACTTATACTTAATATTTTACTTAGTGGTAGAGTTAAGCCATAGGCCGTCTTGGTCGGTACCACAATAGTGTCAGTTATTCTTTCGTGAAATACGTGACGATTACTATTAGGCGCACGACCTGCTCGTCTTTTTACCTGGCTGTAAGGAAGGGCTATGTTTTTTGGCCCGTATCACGTATGAGTGTAATATTCTTTATTACCTGATGTCTCACAATACACTGAATGGATTTATACAAATAAGACGTCGTTGGATTCGTTTTTATCGCCCAAGTGTTCTTAGATAGGCGACGTTTTTAAAAAACAAACATGCAGTCGGAGGCATTAGTGAATCTCGATGAACTTAGTAAAGTGCCTCTGACGGCATGAAATTGTATAATTATGTAGGGGATCTTGTTTCCATCTTTTTTGTGCAGGCGGGTTTTTTATTGTTATAATTTTTATTTTTACCTGTCTGTAAGGAAGGGCTATGTTTTTCGCGCGTATCTCGTATGTATGTATGTAATATTCTTTATTACCTGATATCTCACAATCCACTGAACGGATTTATACAAATAAGACGTCGTTAGATTCGTTTTGATTGCCCAAGTGTTCTTAGATATTTATTTATTTTTATTTATTGACTTTATGCACAAAATATTGTACAAAGGCGGGCTTAATGCTAACAGCATTCTCTACCAGCCAACCTTTGGGTGATGTAACATAAAATTATATAGGTGCAGATTGTAGACAGCCAATGCTAGTTATTTAAGATATATACAATTGATTATAAATAAATATATATATATATATACATACGTATACTTAAAAACATAACATACATACAGATATACATAACTATACTCAAATACATTACATACATACAAAAAAACATATACTAACTTAAATACATTATATACAAATAAACATAAACTTAAATTCATAACATACAGACATACGTTACAGTCATTTATGTGGCTAACGTTGAGATTCAGTTAATCCATCGAGTAACAGTGTACGAACTTTCAGCTTGAAATTGAAGCGATTAGAAGCCATTCTGATTTCAGGGGGCAATGCATTCCAGAGTAAAACAGACTGTACAAGGAAGGAGGATCCGACGAAAAAGAAAACGAAAAACGAAAACGATGAGTAGGACATAAAAGAAGCATATTGTTGGAAGAACGAAGCTCCCTGCCATGGCTGGAGCACAAGTATTGAAAATTAGAAGATAAGTAAGAGGGGCTAGTAGGAGAATTAAGAATTGAATAGAGAGTAGTGAGAACGCGCAAACTACGGCGCTGACGAATAGGAAGCCATTTCAGTTCAGAACGATAAGAAGACACATGGTCAAACTTACGGAGATTGAAAATAAATCGAATGCAATTATTTAGAAGTCGATCGTATTTATTGAGGAGGTCTGCATTCAGGTCATGATAGCATACATCACCATAATCAATCAGTGGAAAAATCAGCGACTGTATGAGCATTAATTTGATTTTGAAAGATATGTGACGATTGAAAAAAACTAACATGGCGGCTGTAAGATGTCAAAATAAAGAGATGTGAAAAATAAAGTTGTTTTGAATACTAAAGGGCTTAAAAGAGTTATAACATGATTATGACGGTAATACTAAAAATGTTAGTTAGCAAACATTCTTTTTTCAATTTTAAATACTTGACAATAGCTGTGATAAAAGTTAGTTGTTATGTCGGTTACTTCCTATAACCATTAAAAAGTATTAAATAAAAAAAACTCATGCAGTCGGAGGCACTTCACTAAGTTCATCGAGATTCATTAATACCTCCGACTGCATGAAATTATATAATTATGTAGGTGATTTTGTTTCCATCTTATTTGTGCAGGTTTTTTTATTATTATAATTTATTTTTTATTATTTATTTGTATTAAAGAAAATAACTCGCGGATACCGAATGCCTATTCCTAGTTTGGAGAAATAAGATGACCTCGTAAGGTCCTAAAACAAAATAAAAATAAAGTTTAATGACTTTCCAAATGTCATTGGTATGGGCAGTAAATTATAAAATAGTTTGATGCTGTGTAGGTATCATAATAAACAAATAAAATAAGTAGATAACCACCAAAATTCAATCTACGCATTCTGACGGTCATGATTTGTTGACCGCAAATCAAGAATTCCCATGCTCTTATAGCTTGTGTGACTACTAAGGTTGTTGCGTTATTGTAAAAGATAGGTTAAACTTGAAAACATTTGCAATAATTTTATCACATCTAGTTTTTTCATGCGGCTCCACTTTGATGATCATTAGATTATTTAGCACGTGGAAAAAGTTCATTGTTCTATTCCAGGCTTCAGCCTAGGCATATATACATCTAATTTATTGTTTTTAAACATATTAGATATATTTCGGGACTTAATCGCGTGAATTATTTAAAGGTACGAACCTTTTATTTACCTGACGTTTCGATCGAATTGCACCGATCGTGGTTACGGGACGACTGATGGCAGCTTTTTTAAACATTCGCAATTTTTAAACATATTAGATATATTTCGGGACTTAATCGTGTGAATTATTTAAAGGGACATCGCTAAGCTGCCATCAGTCGACCCGTGACCAAGATCGGGGCAATTCGATCGAAATAATTCGAATAATTCGAGGTAAATAAAAGGTTCGTACCTTTAAATAATTCACGCGATTACGTCCTGATTTAAATCTAATATACCTAATTTCATAAAAATGTGCTCGGGGCTTTAACCTATAAATACGTATTAAGAAAGTGGGTATAGATGAACACCGGCAGTGGATCTGATTACAAACGTAATAGCTAAGAAATATAAATCACTTTTGAAGTGGAGAATGGAGTTGTATTATTTTTTTAATTAGTTGGATTTTTTCTTTTCATTTATGCTAACCCCAAATTATTATACAGTTTGGTGGAGAAATACCTTATTTGCTGGAAACATATTTTTTTCTGAAACCGGTAGGCACTCCTGTGAAACGTTTTTCAGCTTATGAGTTTTTAGAAAATTGAGAAATATGGAACATATTCCTCAATAAATAGTCTGATTTAGACCAATTTAACAATCGGCATATTTACCAAATCACTTTCGTTTAGAGGCACCTCATTGAAGGCGACGCCGAACCTGTATTCGCAGACATCATGAAAATTGATTGACACATCCACATTCGATGCACACACAAAACAAATTATGTAGTAGTATAAAATGAACAAGCTTAGGTACTACCTTATCAGTGCAAAGGCACAAATTTGACACTGATGAAAATATCAAAATGACCTATGGTTTAATCAAAACGACCAGCTATTTACATTACAAGATACGTATTGTCTACTCGTACAACCATTTTAATAACATTTCAAGGGGTGAGAATACACTTGCAAGAAACAATAGAAACGAAAATCTCAAATCTAGATGTAAACAATGTGCACTGATACGTAGGTACCTACTACTGATTTTTTGTATACACATTACGGAAATTTGGCCTAAGAAAGTTGGTCTAATAATAATATCTTGGGACAACTCACACAACGCTATCTGATCCCAAACTAAGCACAGCTTGTACTATGGCAACCAGACAACTGATAAACATACTTATATATTTCTAAATACATACCTAACTATACTAACATTATAAAGCGGAAGAGTTAGTTTGTTTGTTTAAACGCGCTAATCTCAGGAACTACTGGCCCAAAAAAAAAAAAATGTTTGATAGCCCATTTATCGAGGAAGGCTATAGGCTATAAAACATCGCGCTACAACAAATAGGAGCGGAGCAGCGACGAGAAATATTGCAAAAACGGGGAAAAAATACGCATACGAAGTTGCGCGGGACAGCTAGTTATAGATAAATAACACCCAGACACAGAATAAACCCTCGTGCTCATCACACAAAGTTTTATCCTGGGTGGGGATCAAACCTACGACCTCTCGTGTAGCAGTCGGATACACTCCCACCGCGCCACAGAGGCAGTCAAAGTCTAGGTATTAAAACTATCTAATCATACATAAATTTATTAAATTTATTAGAGAATCCACAACTCGCCCTCGATCTGTACCTAAATCCCGCCGGGAATCAGGGAATACTCTCACTCTAAATACAACAATCGAAATAGATTGACAGATCGAACACCATCAGATAAAAAAGAGACACCTGCAATAAAGGAAGTTAGTGACAGGTACACTTGCCAACTCGACCGACAGGCACCTCCGGACCCTTGATTTGCAATATTCCGCTTCCTCTTTATTATTAAACTAGCTGCCTGCCCCGGACATGTGTCATGTCGCAGTTTATTATACCTTGAGTTACATTATAGCAATTTTCGTAAGGAACTCTATTTTTTTAACAACAAAATATAGCCTATGTTACTCCTCGATAATGTAGCTTTCTAATGATGAAAGTATTTTTCAAATCGGTCCATTAGTTTCGGAGCCAATGCAAACAAACAATCAAATCTTTCCACTTTATAATCTTAGTATAGATATAGATTAACGATGTCTTCTCCAAGTCTTTGTGACACAGTTGCAATTTGTTAATGATAAAAACATTAACGTAACAGGCTCATGCCGGGGTAGAATCTTTAAAACTCTATTTTAAAACAAAGAGTTAGGTCTATTTGTTATGGTAGTAGTATTTTTTTTATCCATACTCACCAAAATAAAGATAATCACTGAATCAATTTATTTAAAAAACAAAGTATAAAAAAGTTCACGAACAGTAGGTAGAAGTAGCACGTTTGACACGACATATTTTATTTTTACGCATTCGTGTTAGTAGTAGCAGATGAGTCTCAAAATACATGTTATGGTTTTCTGTTGTTTTAAGAGAAACTCACTACATAACTTACCTTAACACATTATGTGTGCATATGGCCCAGTTTCAATTACATAGATCCAACGCAATAATGATGATATAATTTGAATAATATTATGTTATTTATGACTAGTGTGTACTGCTCCCAATAACACAACAGATATAACGAAGCGACTGATCTTACCGCACTGTAAATACGTAGCAAAAAAGTAATTAAAAAACTATTCGGAAAAGTGACAATAACGTATTATTGTACACATTGACCTAGTATAACAAACTGTAGTAGGTATCGCAGTTCACAGGTATTTACATTAAGTAACAATCATTTTGATAATGTAGCGCGAGAATGTCGAAGACAAAGCGCAGCGACCTTGCCGCGCGGGGACGAGCGCGGAGGCTTTCGGCGCCCCACCGGACGACCCGAGCCAATTCTTATAAAACCCACTGCTGGTTATCAAATGTATGTCAGTCACGCACTACTACCCCGTACAAAAATGTTCGCTAAAGTAAGTCATCTTCCCATGTTTAAGTGAAGTGAAACCGTGAATTCTAAAATGTGTAATTTTCAAAGAGCTTTGAAGATAAAATGATTTTGTTTGTTCAGATTTTAGCTCTCGGCGCTGTGGTGGCGGTGGCCCGCGCTGGTCATCTTGGTTATGGACATGGTGATTACACGGTGTCTTCGCAGCACAACCTAGTGCACCATGATAATCACTACGCAGCGGCTCCTCTGGCTACCCTGGCGCACGCGTCTCCCCTTGTACACGCTCACGCTGCTCCAGTTTATGCCGCCGCTCCCATCGCTCATGCCGCCCCAGTCTACGCTGCAGCCCCTATTGCTCACGCCGCCCCTATCTATGCTGCCGCTCCAGTTGCCGCCCACGGAAGCTACTATGATGGCCATGGTCATGAGGACTATTATGTGCGTATCTAATTTTCATAACTTAGTAATAGAGATTGAGAACGATAGTAACAAGTAAAGATTAACATCTAACACGCATAACAAATTCCCTTCTAGTTTAGATTTGTTAACGATATGGTTGTTATTACATTAAAATCTAAGATGCGTTAGTGTTAAGTTATATCATAATTCATAACTTAACAACAAATTATTAACAACCATAAGAGTATTTATCTTTTGACTGGATGATAGAAATAGGCTTCTTCAATGTAATAATTGTTATGTATTTCAGGCTCACCCCAAATACAAGTACTCGTACTCCGTTGAAGACCCTCACACCGGTGACCACAAATCGCAGCACGAAGTTCGTGATGGTGATGTCGTGAAGGGAGAATACTCTCTTCTACAGCCCGATGGCTCTTTCCGCAAGGTTTCTTACACCGCTGATGACCACAACGGGTATGTACATGAGCTCTGAACAAGTTTACTTCGAAATGTTTATCTCATGCTGAAGTAAATGTTTGCAACAGTCGTAAAAATTCGCCTTAAAACGTCTCCTACTGAAGACTTCCAGTACTCCAAAGACTTCCAAAGTCTCCTTACTTTTTTAACCAACTTCAAAAAGGAGGTTCTCAATTCGGATCTTAGTTTTTTTATGCATTTTCGGGCATAGCGCCGTCATAATAGTATTTTCAAAATTATTTTTTATTCGAAAGCGGCTTGTTACGAAATCTAAAACTTTAAATGCGAAAGTTTGGATGTGTGGATAGATGTTTGTTATTCAATCACGCCACAACGGGTAAACAGATTTGGACGAATTTGGGAACAGAAATAGATTAGAGTAGTAGTCTGGAATAGCACATACGCTACTTTTTATCCCGGAAAAATGTCAAACTTTTCACGCGAATTTTACGGTTTTGGAGATAGACAACGAAACTCTTCAATAAATGCCAGCAAATTAGCCCTGATTGAAGTAATTTAGACGTTTTTTGGAAAACAGTTTTTTTCTATTCTGAAACTTTTTGCTAAAATTTGTTCATCATGCTATCATGATGAACAAATTTTAGCCAAAAGTTTTTGTAAAAAGACTATTCTTTTTGCAAAACTTTTTCAAGATAAATATTTAATATTTAAAGCTCAGCAAACGGAAAGCCTAGGCGATAGCTAGCAACATCCAGCATCATTTATAATTATTATAATCACCTATCATCGAGTATTTAGATCTAGGTATCAATGAAGTTCTTTATAATTGCACAAAATATTATAGTTCAAACACATCTTCACATAAAATGACGAGTCTTTGATGAGAATGCAACTTTCCCCCAATTGCGCAAATCAAAGAATGACCGGACATATTTGTTATTGCCTTTACAAAGCTTTGTTTGTACACTTATGAGTCGTAACTTTACATCGTATTAAGTCATATGGTCGTCAAACCGGTAAGTAGTCGTCTAGTAACATGTGAGTAATACGCATGCGGTCCATGTGGACTGCCGCCTATCAACGGTCAACTGGTCCCGATTAACAGGTACCATGATAACAAACTGGTCTTGAAACTAGTTCTGACTTAGACTGTTATGTCATAGGCATTTATCATTGTTTGTTTTGGTTACAGTTTCAACGCAGTCGTACACAACTCCGGGCCCAGCCATCACGTCTACTCATCCCAGCATCACCACTACTAATTTCTTCTAAATAAGAAGGGTTAGGCCACAATGTACCTTATATATTTATTCTCGCTGTGATCTTCATGTACAATGTACTTTTATTTTAATAATAGTCATTAAAATTAACATAAAAAATGGTTGTTTCTTTTGACACTCTATCAAAATAAGGTAACTCTATACAATCATGGTAATTGCGCTATTTAGATAGTTGTTAGATGAGGTTAAAGCGATTAAAAGCAAATTATATTTCCAATGTGTTACTAAGTAAGAAAACTCGTTATATACATTGCGAAAGTATCGCCTTCTGCGGGACTTGCAAATCCTGCAATCTGTCGAAAGCAGTCTAGCTGTCGAATATCTATCAGAATTGCAATAATGATTAATTTACACCCACGCTTAATCCTATAAGATAATATTAGTGGTTTTGCATTTCTGGTAATTGAAATACTACTATTTGTCTACTATACTATTTGTTTTTATTCTTAATTAACTGTTTTAGCCTATATCTGTACAAATTTTGTAGAATATGGTATTTTACTTGTAAATAAATCTATTTAAGAATACACTGTTTAAAAAGGGACGATCTACTACTTTCTATGAACTCCTTACCAATAATGTACGTAATTCAGAATGATTAGAAAATTAGAACCAAATGTCTCTATTCTTCGCAGTCATATTATAAGAATCCACTCAAAGACAACGTACCTACACTTACTAAAACGCCATAATTATCAGGAATCAGATAGCTCAAAGCATTTTGCAAACAAATTTACAGACTTTAATATCCCATAGGCCCCCAGCTTTGCAAGTTGTCACTTTCATGTACTATTCATATCATTAAGCCCTACGTTTTATTACTATTCGTGACTGCAACGACGCCTTGAGATATTGTCTCAAGGTAATTTAGGCCAAAATGAAGTGGAATTTTACAACAGGTTAGCTAATTTTTTACCTTATTCTACTTCTAAGATAGATCTCATCGTTCGTCAAGGAGTTGTTATATTTTCAGAAGATTGGGGACGAGTTGAGTTCCTTTAATATGCTCTCTGTTTAAGTAAACGTTTCCTGCGCTTGTCGACCAGTCTTTAAGTGTTAAGTATACTTCGTATTTAATATACAGTCACGACAGTGTTTGGTCAATATTTAATTAATACTGCAGAATGCAATACTTATTATTTCTCAGCAGCAGAAATGCAGTTACCGCCCCTGTCACAGAAATATCTCACTGGACTTACAAGTTTACGGTGTCATAAGCAACGAGTTCTATCAAATGTTAGACATACTGCTCCTATAACATTCACTCTCAACTATCCTGCTGATATTGCACTCGTTTCGCTCAGGCGTAGTTGTTTATTTTGCAACAATTATTTGGTTTCATGTGCCCATGTTTATAATAATTATATATTGGTTTTGCAGTTATTATGACTTATAATGTTTGTTTAGTCATACTTGGTAGGTAGTATCTAGTTCAGATTGGCAAATTACTCCAAGCCTATTTTGTTATACTTAAACTAGCTGTCCCGTGCAACTTTTCAACTATTATTGCAGCATTTTTCATTGCGACTCTGCTTTTATTGGTGGTAGCGTGATGTTATATAGCCTAAAGCCTTCCTCGATAAATGAGCAATCGGACATTAAAAGATTTTTCAATTCGTATTAGTAGTTCCTGAGATTATCGCGTTTAAACAAACAAACTCTTCAGCTTTATAATATTAGTATAGATATTTCTCTTCTGAACATATATGATTAGTTTGTTTTCACTAGTACACAAGTAACGTATTTACGTTTCTAATGATATAACCTCACGCAATAGCAAATCGTTTTCGAACAAAATGCAAGTGAGATTAAATTACTCATAAACAATTTATTTATAAATAACTATAAAACAAAACTAAATTGTTGTAACAAGGTTTCTTGAAGTAATTTATTTCGCTTGTTATTCTGGATCTAGATGGCCTTATATAAGTAATAATATAATTGATACAATTCCTCTAACGTAATTTAATAAAGTTCAACATGGATATAATTAAACATTTCGAAAATTCATCAAGGTTTACAAATTAAAGTTAGATTAACACGTTGCTCAAATTATAGGTTAGTATGTAATTAGGCTTGAAAATCATTATTCTTGGCTGGCGAACTTTTCTTTATGAGGAAACGTTTGACATATAGCCTGCTGATGTTATTACGTGACACACATCACTCACTGTTTCCACATTGTCGCGAGAGCCTTGTTGCAGCCTATTGCATCCGGATGACAAAACACTTAGGTGCCCACTGATATTTCTAAATAAGTACATATTGTATTGAAGCTTTTCGATACAGCCATATACTTACATGTGAAACCAATTTTTTACTCGAATACGAACGAGACAGATTCTTTACTCGTTTACCATTATATTGGCCACATTGTGAATGTAAGCAGTACGTACTTTAAGAGCTCATTTTGAATGAAGAAACACACTGTCTTAAAGACATAATACAAATCATTTTAGTACTAAAGAAGACATTACAGTAGCTAATTAAAACTTATAATATCATCAAAGTTCAAAAATTATGACGCCTACTAATTCTCACGAACAGTTTCCTAATGTATGTCAAAGACGCCATTAAATGAAAATATTAACATAAGCTCTTGTATAACTATCACGACAAATTTAATATATGTTTAGAGTTATCATAGCACACAAAATGGAACGGTAGAACTTAAATGCAAGTCAAAAACTTTCCCATCATAACTCACTATCGGTCATCTGAACATAAAACTACCCAATTAATTGCAATGAGCGGTCTTGCTCCTGTTTATTCAGTGACCTCCTATCACTAGGAAGACCCTGGATAAACGGGTTGCCGATTTATTTAATGAAGAATCGTTCCACACAAGTTACTCATATAACCCATTACAGTCACTAGAAACTCTTTCTTCCCCAGCAATTAACAATTCGCTGTGTACTACATGACCAGCCATTGCCAACAACTTGTCCTATTTCAGCCAACGAGGTGAAAACTAAAAAGTAAATATATAAGAAGGTATATCTCTGCCCGAAACTTTAGTCACCTCCAGTTTCGTGTCCTTGTATTTTTGTAATTTAGTCCAAGCCCAATTGCTCTCATATTTGTGTTCTTCCTGGTGTTCCTAATTACGTTGAACTGTTTCCCACACACTAACTTACAGAATACACTATAGTAGGTATTTTTCAATACCAGAACCATAAGAAACTAACAAATACTAGAAGTATTCTACCATTTTCACACTCTCAACAGTAGGTACCTACTTAATTAATTTATCGAATTGACTGCTTTGTTGAATTCAATCAATGCTAAATATAAAACAGTCTTGTATACAATAAGTATGTACCTGTCTGGCTCGTATATCAAACTCAAAACTATTGTTGTGACCAGACAAAGAAAAAAGCGCTGTCAACAATAAGCTCTGATTAATATTAATAGCCAGTTCCGAGTCACGGCCAAACAATTAGTGGGTGAGTAACCTCTGAACCTCTGGTTTCTTATTACACCTTTCAAACAAAAATTAATCTATTTTTACTGGCAACCTTGTAAACGATACGTTACGGGTGGAGTCTTACTAAGCGAAGAGTTTGTGGCTAACATTTCGCCAGCTATTCCTAGTCCTGCAGTTATTATTTATACTATCAGCAATTACTGTTCTCATAGATACCTATTATAAAAAAAAAAACTTTGTAGGCGGTTTCAGAGTGCTCACATGTTAAAAATAAATACCTGCTTATTTTATTTTGTCTATCTTTTTAAAGAGTTGCACATCCACATAATATTTATTTTTAATATTACATACCACATTTGCTACAAACTCGAGACAAATAAATTTTCTAGTTGTTTTATCATAAGCATTCCATAAGTTCCATTACCAGTAAAGAATATTACATATTGTTTCTGTATGGAAATTTTATGATACGCAACAAACTGTACGCTATGTGATTATTTATCGTTAACATTACTCTAGCTAGAATTAGGTATCGAGCTTCCGTGACGATGGCGGTATCGAATCACGACCACCGCCCGATTGCCGGACCTTTGGCCACGATTACCGGGACCTTTTACAGAATGTGTTCAATACAATTAAATCAATTACGGATAATAATCGTGAGGGTCTTTCAAATATTTTGAATATCATATTCAAATCGATCGAAGTAGGTATTGGAAAATTGTTTATTTTAGATAATTTATTAATTGATTATAATCAATTTCTTCAAAATTTGGATAACATTTTCCCTTTATCTTATTGAGAGATTTCAATCGAAAAGTTTTTAATTTTGTATATAAGGAACAGATGACCTATCATCCCACATGACATTGTGTTATTTCAATTAATGTGACAAAAATCTACCTACATACATCAAAATGTAAATAATATGAATATGAGTGTATTTTTTTATTCCTTCATTATAACGTAATAAAAAAATAAAAACATCGATAAAATTGACCTATTTGAACGCTGCCAAATTTCGGGGGCTTGAATGACGTCACATGACACACTCTGTGTTTGTTACAGTTTTATAGCCATTTTCAGTTGTAATATATTTATATACAAAGAAAATATATAATTGCGTTGTTACAAAAGAACATAAACACTACATGAAGTACACCTGATCTATTTTTTTCCTTTTCCAAGATATGCGCAAATACGAAAGCGATGATGTAAATTAATGAGAGGAGATGAAGTATCTTTAACAAAGACATTGTTTTGTATTGTTGTGAAGATCATGGTGTGAATTAGTCAAAAGTAATTAATGTATGTTTTAAATATCAAGGAGAAGGCAACTTGCCCATCAAAACTTTAAAAATATCATATACCTTATTTTTTGCTTTCGTCGAGGTTAAGTTTAGTTAAAAGGTCGAGAAAACACAGTTATTTAATTGAATACACCACAGCATTATGAAAGAACAAGGAGAAAAGGTTACTCTAACTACACACTACTAAACTAAGAATTCCAAAATTAATTTATCTGCAGGAAAAAACATAGTAACACAATCTTTCATTTACTTGTACAAATATCAACGCCGATAAACGACAGAAAGTATTTCGTCATGTGACGTCACGTTTCCTTTCGACCAATAGTGTCGCTTTTTGCAAATTTGAAATTCTGTCCCTCATTTTGCACATTTTATTTTTATTTTTTACAATTAATGAAAAACTTGATAAGAAAATAATTGTTTAGGCATATTGTCTGGACAATAAAGTTTCAAGGGGAAAACACAAGTAAATTTAAACAACATTGTGATTTCCCTATTGTGATCAACTGACACAAATTGTGGTTTCCAGTCTTAAATATGATATGTACATAAAACTTTATTTTGAAATGAATTAGATATGTACATTAAACTTTATTTTGAAATGAATTACACATTGATCATTAATATTCAAAAAATATTCTTTAATATTATGCTTGTCTTTTTAAATGAAATAAAATACGCAACCTGAAGGTAAACATTTAACTTTCACAAAAAAATTGTTCAAATATCATTTCCCAATTTGAGTAATATCTAATTACTGACTAAAACAGTAAAGTTAATTAGTTTGCACTCGTAGACACAGTCTGTTTGGTAAGCACGAGTTATTTAAAAAAATATTTTTTGCACCAATATTGAATCTATTAGTTACAACAACAGTTAATTTGTGATATCGAGTGCTGTGATCGCATTACGAACATCGGTTAGGAAACTAAATACCGCCCAACAGCGGCATACTGCGCAGCAACACTGTATTTTGACCGCGTCGTGTGGTTTAACACTGTGTATTTGATATGCACATGTCGCAATTCTCTCTTAATACTAAAAAAATAGACATGTAATTTAGAGCAATCGAATTTCAATTATAAAGTTATAATTAAAATCACATGTCACAATTTATCTTTAAGTAAACTTAGTCAATTGAAAAGCTCAATAGAAGTTTACAATAATGGCTGACATTGACATGTATTCATTTCACTTCAGTAGCCTTTCGAAGTGATATGTAATGGTATTTGCAGATATGTCGTGAGGAAACTCCTATATCACTAAGAATGTTGTGTGTTAGAGTGTGTTTAGTCATGAAAAAACACACACCTGAATATTTTGTGAATATATATAAATATTTATTCATATTTTTTGAGTTCCCATGATAGTCCATTGAAAAGTTACATTTGGGGTTGCGTTTTTTAGAGGACGCAATTTTATTTTTTTGGTGTGTGGGGGTGTCAGTGTAAAGCTAAAACCCAGTTTGTCGGGTCGCCACCCTTGTCACACGGCCGTCATCTTGAAAATAGGGGTTGAAATGGTTTTTACGTTACGTTTAAATTAAATTCTGTACAACTTTGCTCCAGTAACTTTTTTGTCATAGAACTATAAATAAAAAAGTTATAAGCGAAAATGTTCAGAAATTCGACAATTTTACGAAAAAAATAAATCAGTGCATTTTTGTAGATCGTTTTTTAAGGAAAAACTTTTATAAGCAACATTTGCGTCTTCTAAAAAACGCAAGATAAGTCCTAAAAAATGTAACATTTCAATAGACTATGCATATAAATACATATTTATCCATAATACAGGTCTAAACCTAGCTTGGAAACCAGGCTCCCATTAACTAATTATATTGTCAATTGTGTACCTACCTAAATTTTTGTAAACTTTTGTTTGTTTTTGGGAGTGAATAAATACATTATTATTAAATACATTATTATTATTATTTATAAGACAATTGAAGAGCTAACCCTAGAGCTTTTTTTGTTATAGATAGATAAATTCCTACATATTTTTAAACAGTTGTATGCAAAATAGCATTCTTTTTAACCAGTATATTCTCAATGACAATTTGTCATAACTATACATATATTTTCCTTTTCTGGTGATTAACTATTGGCTTAGCACGTAAACCTTTGTTCACGACACTACTTTTAGTTCCTATTTGGGTCATTGTAAGCTAAAGAATTCGAATGACTCAAAAGACGCCCTTGTTTTGCGTTTTACAAATCACAATAAAAATCAGATTGATTATTGTAATTACTCACGCAACACAGATATTGTCGATAATGTTGACGTAGATATTAATATGGCTGTGGAGGGCTACATGCGGGCGGCGAGGGAAGGCGATTGTCTGTGAATTATTACCGGGCCTATGTGTGTGGGTAACTAGTGACCTCGCGGTGTCAAAGTTACGGAACTGCGGTGACTGCACACCCCACCACTCGCCAGGACTGCGGCTCCGTTTAGCTTTTCATATAAAAGTCAGAGTCCGGACCGATAATGGTATCAGTCACCTGCTCTGATTAACTAGTGCAAAATGTTCACCAAAGTAAGACAGAGTCTATATCATTTGAAAATATATTATTTAGGTTTATTCAAATGGAAATAATAAGAAATCGTGTCTGTTATCAGGTGTTCGCCCTTAGTGCCTTCCTGGCCGCCGCCAATGCGGGTTACCTGCACCATGGCGCCGTTTCATCCCAGAGCATCGTCCGCCACGACGCTCCCGCGCACTACGCCCCAGCGGCTTATGCGCACGGACATTATGCCGCTCCTCTAGTACACGCTGCCCCTATTGTCCACGCCGCCCCTATCGTCCACGCTGCCCCAATTGCCGTCGCACATGGCGAATACGTAAGTACCTACCTCAATAATAGGCTTACGTTTAACAACAAAATTTTTACATATTTGCATAAAGCAAGGGCAATAGCTGTGGCCCGATATGCTGTCACTTGTTAGGGAGACAGATACGCTCAAGTACATACATTGGCAATAAGGCTAAACCCTTCTTTGACTTAAATATTGCCGGGAAACAACAAGGCCTTATCGTAAAATAAGTAACTGTTGCTAATCTAACGGATATCCTAAAGCAGTTTCCTTTTGATCTACACCGTTTTATTATTACGTTCTATAGATGATAAAATGTAATTTGTTCTTTCCGCAGTCTCACCCTAAATACGATTACTCTTACTCCGTGGCTGACCCCCATACCGGTGACCACAAGTCCCAGCACGAGAGCCGCGACGGTGGTGCCGTGCATGGCAGCTACTCTCTGGTCGAACCTGACGGTTCCGTGCGCAAAGTAGAATACACCGCTGACGACCACCATGGGTAAGAATACCCTTTTAACACAACAATCATTTTGTAGCAGGTCGGAACTCTTCAAAGGTTCATACCTAGTAAAACTTTCGAGCTTGGACTCATTTTATTCGATTTGACGACTCGTACATGTAATGAACGGGACTCGTCGTAGGTGACAGGAGTCTGTTCAGGTTCAAGAAGCATGTTTTTAGTTCGTATATCTAAGTATTAATTTTATTATTTCCAGTTTCAACGCTGTAGTCCACAAGACCGCTGGCCACCACCCCGCTCCCGTAGTCCACGCCGCCCCCATCGCGCACTACGCGGTCGCTCCTCTTGCCTATGGGCATCATGGTCACCATTACTAAACAACAACTAGCGCTAATCGTGTGATATGAAGACGGATGACTGATTGTGATATTTATGTGTACATAATGTTGATGAATATGAATTTATACTCGAATGTAAATAAAATACTCAGCTGCTGAAATACACATTGTCGTTTCAATAATGCTAAAATCGTTGGACACGTTGAAATGTGTGTCATATATGTCTAATTCATTACTACATAGGTAATAATGAGTAAGACTGAGCATTAACCATTTATAGCAAATTCAATAAATTTATTATGCACATCGCAATAATAGTTAGCAATTATTGCGATGTGCATAATAAATTTATCAGTTAACTTATTATTTCTACAAGTAACAGCAATAGTGTTAGTACCACTTGTACTCTATCAATTAACTGACATGATGATGAAAATGTCATTAACCAACTGACAATATTTGTTCAGTGCATATAGCACCTGTCCCACCAACGACGATGAGCGAGAAGCGAGTAGCGATTTATCGCTCAAGAAACGTACAGCAGATGTATTTTGTAGATCCCTTCCGTGTAAACAAAAGAGATGCTATATAGAGCGAGTACTCCCCGGCAGTGGAACCTGTGAGCGATCAACTATTTATATCTGTATTTCTTTTGTTTACACGGGATCTACTTAAGTATGTACATTTCTTGAGCAATAAATCGCTACTCGCTACTCTTTTTCTCGCCGTTAGTCGAACAGGTGCCTCATACTACGTAGATCACGTTGAACATATTTTATAATCGGCTCCTTTAAAAAATGGTTACAATTAAAAATTATTTCACTTTCGTTATTAGACCCTTTATTAAAGAAATTATCAAATAAAAATCGAAGAAGAAATCTAGCCAGAAGATATAGTTCAAATAATCTTTAAATAGAAAACTTGCCCCTTTCATTATAATAGTCCAAGAGGGGAGAAACGCCAAAAAATGCAAGCACTTTATAAAGGCTGAATTTTTGTTATTACTTCGCAATAAATAAATAATAGCGTAAAGAAATACCCTTTCATCAGACAGCTGGCTTCCTTGGATTGACGTTTGGCGTACAGGACTTTGATCGGCTAATGATAGCATCTGCTACGGAGTTATGCTGACTGACTAATGTTATGTGATAATATTCTTCATCGGTTATACTGAATGTCAGATCACCCATTCGATAGCACGCGCAGATAGAGCATGACTGTGCTCCTGGTTACTAGTATAGTTTCGGCATGTCCGTCTGTCCGCAACTTTGCTCAGAGACTGTTAGTGCTAGAAGACAGTTATTGTATACACATATTAATTACGGCGACAAAGTGAAAGAATAAAATCTTTAAAAACATTTGTTTTCACGATGGGGTAGATGAGAAAAAAAAATCATATCCCCAATTTACATTTAGGGGAGGTACCCCTACATGTAAAGTGAAGATGTAACAAGATCTGTGCGTCCAACCCACTTATAACATCACTAGCTGTCCCGCGCAACTTCGTATGCGTAAATTTTCCCCGTGTTGTTGCAACATTTCTCGTCGCTGCTCCGCTCCTATTAGTCGTAGCGCAATGTTATATAGTCTATAGGCTTCCTCGATAAATGGGCTATCCAACAAAAAAATATTTTTTCAAATCGGACCAGTAGTTCCTGAGATTAGCGCGTTTAACCAACAAACAAACAAACTCTTTCGCTTTATAATATTAGTATAGATAACTAATATTATAAAAGCGAAAGTAAGTTTGTTTGTTTCACTTTCTCGCCTAGATAGCTAAACCGATTTTGAAAATTGTTTCACCAAGTGTTTGTTTGTTTGGTTGACCGCAATAATCTCAGGAACCAAAGCTTAATGCTGGATGACCCGTTTATTGATGACGGCTTCAGGCTATATAACATCACGATGCGATCAATAGGAGCGGAGCATCAATGAAAAGTGTTGAAAAAAGGGGAAAATTGTCGCAGACAAAGTTGGGCAAGTCAACTAGTTTGCCCGTCAGGCACGATCACTTTGCCTGGTCAGAGGATCCTCCCTTTGTGTTGGAGAGACGTTACTGTTTGCCTTCCACAGATCGTAGGAGAACAAGTTATTATCTTTTTTGACGTGATAACGTTTTATAAATCGATGACCAGCTGCACTCACGAAAAAGTGTCACGTTATTAAATGGTTGCTAAGCAACGCGAATGGCGGTATGTCATCAATGTTTTCTTAAAAAGTGTCACGTTATTGACTGGTTACAAAGCAACGGGAATGACGATATGTCATCAATGTTTTCTTATGACGTTATCACGTAAAATTATCATCCGTAAACCGACTTTACAGACAACCATTTTTTGACTAGCTTTCACCCGCAGTTCTGTCCGCGTGGATGTCGGTTATCGCGATAAAAACTATCCTATGTCCTTTCCCGAGGCTCAAAATATCTCCCTACTTAATTTCACATTTACAATATTAGTTACAATTTAATATCTAAGTCTTTGAATGAGTATATCAATAAATAGTTACTGTAAAAATGTCAAACATCAATACTTTTATTAGTATAAACTACTAAAAGCTTATTTGCGTACCTTTTTTGTTGTTAATTTACAGGTTTACAATAATAATCAGATAATTCCAACTAGAGGCATGTAGACTTAACACATTCTTTTAGGGTATTTCCTATATTTAAAGGTATTGGATGTGACAGCTTACCATCAAACGAACCATTTATTATACCTATTTCCCTCCTAAGTAAACTAAAAAATACAATAACAGAATAGTAACTACGTCTACCTATATAGGTAGTTCCTGTTTCAGACTAGATTTCTGCCCTGAGGCACTAAATAGATGCATTGGGTACATTTAATTTCGATTATGCCCTTGAATAGTAAGACATTGGCTGGAAATAATTACTGTTGTTATTTATGTGGACACGCGCAGTTGCGTTGCGTGCTGACTGAGGCGCCCGCGCATTCCTCGCCCGATGATTTGGTGCGATAATTACAGAACTTTGTATGGAGAATTGCGCAAAATTTCAACCGCCTTAGCTACTGCGCGACGACCTAGAAAAACTCACTTTTATAGTTATTATACCTTTGTTTTTTTATTATTTATATCATTTTGTATAACCACACCCATTGTCTTCAAGTACTTGTGTATAATTAAATTAGGGTAATGAGTCTTGAAGGTTTTATTTGTTTAGGTTTTTGCAATAAATGACATCAATTTAAATGCAATCGCTGTAACGACTGCCAATTTGTGTGACTACAAACAAAATATCATTATGTGTAAATCGTAATGATATAAATTGCCACAATTGTCTACGAAAATCTACACGTGTATGTTCAATAAAGGTTATATTTCGACATATTGCTACTGGTGATCAATCATCTACATAAAGTGTAGTGACAGATAGGCCTTATAACACATCACATATGTAAACAAAGGAAAATGATAAAGTCATTATTGCCCTCACGACTTACCTATAGGTAAATCATCTCATGTTCAGCTGACCTTTCACTAAAAACAAGGTAAATGTGTAAACACTCCATACCTAAGTATCTATCTTTTCTAAGTCTAACAACTTTTTAGTCAGATTCTGTCTCTGAGTCCATAATTATACGATGGAGGCGCAAAGCATAATTGGAAGATGTCCTAAAAAGATTTGTTATACGGGATGTAACAGAACGTTGTGGTCAAATTTCAGCAGCAGATAGGATATGTTATCTATATTGCACCTACAATGGTGCCATAGCTGGTTGCATTATTATTACATAGTTAAAGCATATTCTCTTTGTCAAAATTCAGTAGTGAAAGCCGTATGGCATAAGAAATCTATCTCCCCTGGTACAAAATTCGATTGCAATATTATGGCATAGAACTTTTTAAGTCATACTTTTTTAATTAATAACTTTTCATTCATAAATACTTAAATGAAAGAAAAAATTAATAAATATTTTCTTTAGGGTACGCCAATTTTGATAAAATTAGGTATGTGCACTCAGTATCATGGGCACATACCAACCCTTGAATATGACCACACCTTTCTGTTACACTCTGTATAAATAATCAAACAACCCGAACACTCCCGAAACGGTAGCGTTTACAAATTACATATTCATAAAGTAATTACTCGTAGTTTCTTGCTTTTCTTCTGTAATAACAAAACATAATAGAGTGTAACCAAACTCTATATTCAGTTTAAAAATACAGATTGCGAACAAATTACTTTGTTCTTCTATTACCTATTCAAAAATCTATTAGAATAAAACGCAATTAGATTTAGTTGATTCGGTATTAAGAGGACAAAAATGTGCAAAATTGTAAATAGGAAACCTAATAATGCAATAATGTTTTTCATTTCAAACGTATTCTTGAAATTTACAGACAATGAAATTTTAATTGCATAAAAGACCATGTGAAATTTTAATTTTACAGTTTTGTACGTGTAACAATCAACTCTTATGTTTTATTGCAAATCTATTAATACTGTAACGACAATGAACACACAATACCAATATGTGCATCACAATACCAACCATTTAAAATGTTTTTATGCGTCTAGTTTGAGTCCACAGTATAGTACTAACAATACAAGCGGTTTTTTTTATTTTGCAACCATTGTTTATACATATACAACATAATAAGTCGACATGCATAGTTCCCATTCCCAACTTTACCGATTTCTCGTCCTTTACTTTCACGCCAGCCTTCGTTAAGATTCGTGTGTTTGAGCATTTACTTCCTATTAAATATCCTTTTTCTTTAGACCAAAGGAATGGGGTGATTCACGAGTTGGTCGAACCGCACAAATGAGAGGTGACCTTGAGTCTACGAGATAATGATCTGACGACTACGCGTGACATAGGCCGTATCCATTCTGGGGCAGAGTGGCGCAATAATCTTTTAGTGAGATGCAATCTACTACGAATTCACTTTTGATATGTGTTCGTTTTTGTAAAAAGCAAGTCGGTGTCGTACCTGACTAGGTACATATTCATATAGGTACTAAGTTGAAACTACCTTTTTTGTACTTTCCAGGTTAATTTCACTGTCCGTTGTTATTCCATGTCACTTCTACTGCCAGTTTTGCAAAGCTATAGACATATTTCATAGTCTACGCATTGTAGTTATCTATACTGATATTATAAAGCTGAAGAGTTTGTTTGTTTGAACGCGGTAATCTCAGGAACTACTGATCCGAATTGAAAAGTTATTTCACTGTTGGATAGCCCATTTATCGAGGAAGGCTATAGGCTATATAATATCACGCTACAACCAATAGGAGTGCAGCAGCAATGAGAAATGTTGCAAAAACCGGGGAAATTTACGCAGACGAAGTTGCGCGGGACAGCTAGTTGCATATAAGACTTAAGAAACAATTGTGCGCTCGAGTTTGTCCCACATTGATCGTGCGGACTGCGCGAGTCGGGTGCGGCATTCGTTTTAATTTCTGTTCATTTATGATAATTCTCAGTTCACAGAAATGTCGCTATTTGTTAACAATCTAACGTTATTGTAATTGAAATGTTATTGTCAATTTATTATAAGTACATGTATTCAGTATCGAATAATATGTCAAATTAATCTAAACAGTCAATAAAATTTAACTCTATTAATGCAGACACCAGAATTTGTTACCATAAATAATTACTACGTAGTTATTTTAACCTGTTTATATTTATAGGATAGGCAAAATGTTCTTGTTTTTGTTCCTTCTTTAAAAATAACTAGCAATGTCCTGTTAAGCAAATAAATGATCGAATCTAATCTAATAAAAAAAATCAAGAAAATAAAATTACCTATCTATACTAATATTATAAAGCGGAAGAGTTTGTTTGTTTGTTTGTTTGTTTGTTTAAACGCGCTAATCTCAGGAACTACTGGTCCGATTTGAAAAATTATTTTTGTTGGATAGCCCATTTATCGAGGAAGGCTATAGGCTATATAACATCGCGCTACGACTAATAGGAGCGGAGAAGCGACGAGAAGTGTTCCAAAAACGGGGAAAAATTACGCATACGAAGTTGCGCGAGACAGCTAGTCTATACTAATATTACAAAGCTGAAGAGTTTGTTTGTTTGATTAAACGCAGTAATCTCAAAAACTACTGGTCCGAATTGAAAAATTCTTTCACTGTTGGATAGACTATTTATTGAGGAAGGCTATAGGCTGTATAACATCATGTTACAACGAATAGGAGCGGATCAGCAATGTGAAATGTTGCAAAAACGGGAAAAATTTACGTAGACGAAATTGCGCGGGACAGCTAGCATATAGATCGTCTTATTAAATAACTGAACACACTAGTTAACTATAATATGTATCAAAGATGAAAAAGAAAATAAAAGTGACCTTCTCTCGCCTGATGACGCGTGGCACAGAAATGCTAAAACCAATACGGAATTTCCTCATTTTTAAATATGAAATGGTTTGTATTGTTCCAGTTACAAAGGCACACAAGAACACTAGTCTGTGAAGCTGACAGCTTTGACTTGTAGTAGACACAATAGTTCATAAGTAACAACGGTCAAAACTTGCCACTTGTGTTCTGCAGTATATATAATAGTCTAGCGCTTACCACAAGCAAAATAGTTCCTACTTTTCCTTTCTATGTATAGAACAATTGTTCAATGAAGCCTAGATTTTGTTGCTAATAGCAAACGAAGCGAATGCTAAGGCATACAGTAATTTAATATTTTAATATTTAATATTTTGGGACAACTCACACAACGTCATCTGATCCCAAACTAAGCAGAGCTTGTACTAGTGCAACCAGACAACTGATAAATCTAATATATAAAATTCTCGTGTCACAGTTTTCGTTACCATACTCCTCCGAAACGGCTTGACCGATTTTGATGAAATTTTGTGTGCATATCCGGTAGGTCTGAGAATCGGACAACATCTATTTTTCATCCCCCTAAGAGTTTGTTTGTTCTCAGGAACTACTGGGCCGCACTGAAAAAATATTTTACTGTTGGATAGAGCCGATTTATTGAGAAAGGCTATAGGCTATATAACATCACGCTACGACATATAGGAGCTGAGCAGCAATGATAAATGTTGCAAAAACGGGTAAAATTTACGCAGACGAAGTTGCGCGGGTCAGCTAGTATACTTATATATTTCTAAATACATACATCTTATAGATAAATTACACCCAGACACAGAACAAACTATCGTACTCATCACACAAAGTTTCATCTGGGTGGGCATCGAACCCACGACCTCCGGCTTAACAGTCAGGGTCACTAACCGCTAGACCAACAGGTCGGACCTGTTGGTCTAGTGGTTAGTGATTAGAGTAGTAGTTAGAGTAGTGTTTAGAGTAGTATAAACTACTCTCTACATCTATACTAATATTATAAAGCTGAAGAGTTTGTTTGTTTGAACGCGGTAATCTCAGGAACTACTGGTTTGAATTTAAAAATTATTTTACTGTTGGATAGCTATCGAGGAAGTCTATAGCCTATATAACATCACGCTACAACCAATAGAAGCGGAGCAGCAATGAGAAATGTTGCAGAAACAGGGACAATTTACGCTGACGAAGTTGCGCGGGACAGCTAGTTTAAAATAAACATAAAACTTCGGAATAATTAAAATGTTTATATGTTGCGCGTCTTATAGCTTGTCTACCATAGTTATTTTTAAGGTGGAAAACCCATAAAACTCGTTTCGTAGTCAATGTTCTATGTCATTGTGCTAGCAAATGAAAGATTTCCGAACTGTGTTTTTTTGCTGTAGATACATAATTTTTTCATCGTATAGTTAATAATATCATGTCACAGTATCACACAATAAGTAAAATCAATTATGACATAGATATTTTTGGGCACAACATAGCAAAATTTAAGCCAAGTTTAAGGTTACGTTTCTTAACACTATCTAATTAACCAAATTATATTTAAAAATAATAAATAACTGTCTACAACACTATTTTTAACAATAATTATTGTAATACAATTACATTGTAATGAACTTAGTTATATAATTGATTGAGTTTCTAACAATTATGTGCATGCCGTGGTAACCTGTAAGTAAGGTAGCATCTAACACTTGATATAAGTTCTAGCATTAAGAAATGTTGTATACCTTATTGGCTGTCCTAATCTATCTTATCTATACTTAATATTATAAAGCGGAAAAGTTTGTTTGTTTGTTTGTTTGTTTAAACGCGCTAATCTCAGGAACTACTGGTCCGATTTGAAAAATGGGCTATTCAACAAAAAAATTTTTTTTGTTGGAAAGCCCATTTATCGAGGAAGGTTTAATATAGGCTATATAACATTGCGCTACGACAAATAGGAGCGGAGTAGCGACGAGAAATGTTGCAAAACCGGGGAAATATTTACGCATACGAAGTTGCGCGGGACAGCTAGTAAATAAATATAATATAATTTAGTAACAAGCTTCTTCCGTGAGACTACACAGTAAATTCAAAGAAGTTAACAATAACTAATAGAACCCGAAGTATTATTAAGTAAAAAATACAAAAAGTTTTACTAAAATGTAAAAACACGTCGCTGGCGCAGCACCTTGTCGGCTTTTGAGAGAAATGGTTTGACGTCAATGAAATTTGTCATGGCGATTAAACCTTGGAGACGGAAATTAGAAAAACCCAGTAACGTATTTGTCAAAATATTCTGATTGTGACTAATAGGAAATATGCAAACAATAACGAGGCTTTGTAAAACACGTTTACATTTTACTATGGTTTTAATTAGTTAACGATGAATTGAATACAAACATGTATACTTCTATTCATTGAACATTTAAGTATGAAGGCTACACAATTCATCCAATTGGTCGTTACGGCATAGTCAGCGTAATTATATTTGTTTCACTAAATTAAAAATAAACCGAATAAGTGCGAATCAGACTCGCAAATTGCGGGTTCCGTACAAATTTGTAGGTGCATATTATGAATAGTTCAGGAATCGAGTCTTGAAGTTTTTTAAAGACTATATTTTTATGGTTTAATTACAAGTTTACAGACTTTTCCCTAAATTTGTAGGTTGTATTTTTTATTTAATTTTTGAGATTTAATAATAGTTTATTTTATTGACTTTAAAATACCTTAAAATTAAAACAAATCATGTAAGTATTATTGAAGTGGTTCGTTCTTAAAGTCTAAATAGAAGTCTAAATAGTATAAGACGGTATTACTTGCCACATTTCATAGTTCTAGGTCAACAGAAAATACCCTATAAATTGTGATTCCTTGGGAGTGTTTTTGCAACATAGACGGCCGTATCTTTTTTTTCACGTTAACTTAGAAGTTTGATTTTTACAGCTTCAAGGGCCTAGAAACTTGAGTATGTGGTTTTAATTTCATACCTTCACGCGTTCCCGAGATAAATGGTCTTGACACACAGACGTCCGGACGGACAAAGTGAACCTAAAAGGGTTCCGTTCCTTCCTATTGAGGTACAGAACCCTAAAAAGAATAATTAGGTACTTCAGAATGTCCCATATTTGAATAGTATGTCATATATATATACTTTCTTTGCGGTTATGGAGGGTCTCTTTAAAATAGGATTACTAAGTAGAGACGAATGCAAAATTATGTTTAATCATGATTTTCTCAGGTCACGTTAAAAGCACTACCTGTACTGTAGAGTTCTACCTGTACACGTAGCTCTTACGAGTAGCTACGACTACCTGGATGACATGATATTTTATAGGCCTTCATTATAATTTGGATTGTTTTTAATTCAAATTCAAAATTCTTTATTCACTTAGGAAGCAAAACATCTTTTGTGATACGTCGGGATTCTACATGTACATGTAATGCCAAGTTTGCAAACAATAGGTAAATCTGGAGAAAAAAACCTGGCAATAAAAACTCACGGCTACTCTTTTCTAATTGCCAATTTTATAATGTTTGAATGTTTATAAACTTGATATTGGGGTAAGGTGCTCCGACTTATATATTATAAACCATTAAATCAAATTATGTTATCAAAAATATAAACTAAAATCAGCCTTAGTGGGTACAATATAGTAGGACCATCTACATTACAACAAAGGTAAAAACTATATGTGCTTAAATATTGGCCAAAGTACTTGTAACAAATCATTAAATATAAAATATTAATTTTGATATCAAAAGGAAGAAAAAAATGGCCTTAGTCGTCACGCAGAATCTTTACTTCCAAAAGTCAAATTATGCTGATCAATGTAACAATTAAAACAAAGTGACAATAAAATTCACCCCAGCATTATAAACTAGATCCATTTTTCTTTATCATTTAAATATTACACTATATTATAACTTTTACATTAAAGATGATTTTTTAATACATTTTTGAACTTAATCACTGATAGACTCATAATACATATAGCTGATATCTTGCTAAATACTCGCACAGAAAAACCCATAAATGATATTAGATATATTTCGGGATTTAATCGCGTGAGTTATTTAAAGGTACGAACCTTTTATTTACCCGACGTTTCGATCGAATTGAACCAATCGTGGTCACGAGTCGACCCGTGATCACGATCGGTGTAATTCGTATTCGTACCTTAAAATAATTCACGCGATTAAGTCTCGAAATATATCTAAAATGTATAAAAATTGCGAAAGTTTAAAAACCCATAGATGAATTAAGAATTTTATGTAGCCTATGATATTGTCAAAATATAACTAAATATATCATAATGTAAGAAATTTTCTGGTTTGGTTTGATGATATGCAACTATTTCAAATGGTCACCACAAATGACCTTGTATCGAATATTATCATGATTATAAAATTGATAAAATTGACACGAATTACTATTGTCGTTACGAAAACTAAAATGTAATGTCTCATTGGCATCTGTCAATATCAAACTGTATCAAAGCAGGGCAAGTATCCGTTGTACCACATAGAGCGCACATTTAACAGCTTGAAGCGAATTTTCCCACGCGATCGTACCGGTGACTGTACACAGAAATTACCGACAATTATCATTTTACGCGTCGTGCATAACGATACTTGCTCATAGTAATTGTTTTATTTCCTCACCGGCTTGTAAAACATGCGTAAGTGGTTGAGAATTTGCTTAGGGCAACGTTTAATTTGAATCAATTGATTTTGATGTCGATTTGTAGGCAGAATTAAAATTTGATCTGGTTTAAAGCAATACAGGTACAAATCACTGTAACAATAAATAACTACTCATGTACATGATCGCCTGTTTTACGCACATTAGGTAGGAATTACATTTCAGGTCATATAATGGTAAAATGTAATGTTACGATACACCTTCGTAACAGTAACAAAAATGGAAATTGGAAAACAAAATTAACCTTATATAACATTATTACGTTTGGTCATTCAGACTCTTCATAGCACTATTACAGTGGTTTTATTTCAAATCCAAATGTTTTTTGTAATCTAAACGTCTTAAAAATAGATGACCGGCTGCATGCACGAAAAAGTTTGACGTCACCGCTCACGTTCCACTCATGTCGCGTTCCGCCTGCCGATGCGCTAGTCGCATGCTCCCGGGTCCACTAGCCCTAAAGGCATGGTTGTTTTTCACAATGTCATCAATGAATGCGTGACAATTGAAAATTTAAAAAAAAAACTTATAACGTTGTCACGTAAAATTATTGTCCGTAAGCCGACTTTACAGACAACCATTTTATAATACCAATAACTCAATTATTCGCATAATATCGGTAGCATATGGGATCTTTAGATTATATAGATGTTTATCGTGTCGACCTATTAAGGATGGGTCTACTATGAGTTGTCTGCCTGTGACATTGTAGCTCTTAAATTGGTAAACAGTTTTTTTTATTATTATTAGCTGATTTCCTTGCAGTTGTTCTGAATTAAGCATGTTGATGAAGATAATTTGTTTTATATCATGTGTTGAGGGCTTTTAATGTGCATAACGTTTAAGCTATTGATTAAGGTTGATTGAGAATACTCATAACTATTTAAAGATGTCAGTTATTTGAGAACACTGACGTTCAAATGATAGGAAGTAAGTTTAAGTAACGTTTAAACCTGGCGTGATAGCGAATTGCACCGATCGTGATCGCTGATAGCCTAATATGATCGGAATGTCGGGAAATCGACTGTTATGTGTTAACTATTTTGTGAAACTTTGTAAGGTTTGAATGGGTATTGTAAAGAAATGTAAAAATGTGAAATCACAAACAAAATCACAGAAACTAGTTCAAAAGTATTTATGAAGTGCGGGCAGGACGATAATGTAATGTAATAGTTTATTTTTTAATAAGAAACGATAAGTAGTAACAAGTAGGTATAATAGTAGGTACCTAATTAGAGACAGAGACCAGAGACTGCCTCTGTGGCGCGGTGGGAGTGTATCCGACTGCTACGCAAGAGGTCGTGGGTTCGATCCCCACCCAGGATAAAACTTTGTGTGATGAGCACGGTGGTTTATTCTGTGTCTGGGTGTAATTTATCTATAATATGAATGTATTTAGAAATATATAAGTATGTTTATCAGTTGTCTGGTTTCCATAGTACAAGCTCTGCTTAGTTGGGGATCAGATAGCGTTGTGTGAGTTGTCCCAAGATATTATTATTATTATTAATTAAGTTCTTTGTGGAAATTATTAGATTCAACAATCAATCACTCACATAATTGTTTAATTAGTTATCGAAGCCGTAGTACGTAACAATTTAAAGTATGACTGACAAGGTCTCATTTGTTATAATCAAACCAACACTTCCGAAATGGAAAGCAAATTCTAAATTAATTATAAACAAAATAAAAACGTACACAAACGTACGTAAACTCTTTTAGGTAGAAACTCGGATCAAATTTTGATGAATTTTAATAATATCGCCAATAGCCGATATGGTTATTGTTATGAACTTTATCACAATAACTGTGTAAAATAATTTTGCATGTGGTAATAGCTAATCCTACTAATATTTTTCATACTCTACCTGCATCTTCTATACAAATAAATACAATTGAAGTGTCTGTTGGAGATGTCGAATTAACAACTTTTTAGGGTTCCGTAGCCAACATGGCTTAAGGTTTAAAGTGATAATTTTTGATAGAGACAAGTGATCCCCTCCCCCCTTGCCAGCTTAATGGTTGATGTTGGGTATATGAAAAAAATCACGGTAATAGTATATATAATAAAATTAAAAGGAAAAATATCACTTAAGTAGGCTTTAAAACTTAACTTAACTGTAGTAGTATAAAACAAAAATAACAGGAAATCCACTTCATAAGCCGTATTATTCGGATGGGGGACATTGCGCGTGGCCTGACATGCCCGGTTTTTACTAAACGCATATGAAAGTGTATACGGTAGGTACATACTTAAAACAAAAACACAGTTGTCTGTCTGTTTGTTCCGGCTATGCTTCTAAACGGTTGAAGGGATTTTGACAGGACTCTCACTGTCAGACAGTTGTTGTTGTAAGTAGTAACTTAGGCTACTTAAATTATTCTGCTAATATCTATAGGGGGCACTGCGACTTCACGCTGACGTAGTCAAACTAGTAAATCTATAAATTTGTGAGGACGAATGGATAGGTACATGTTTGCTGTTCTTTCACGCAACATACTACTAACTGACTGCCTCTATGGCGCGGTGGGAGTGTGTTCTATTGCTACGCTAGAGGTCGTGGGTTCGATTCCCACACGGAACACCACTTCATGTGATCCACAAATTGTTGTTCCGAGTCTGAGTGTAGTTTGTGTCAGTGACTTGTATATTTGTAAAGTCCCTCGTGACACATGACTTGTAACAAAATGCGGGAGTCGTCTTTATTAAAAAAATTGATGGAACTTTCACATCACATTGAAATTCAAACCTATTGCGGGCAAAGCCGAGGAAAGAAGCTAATCACATCACACTAATACACACATCAAAAGTGTCTAGGGATCAACATATATTTTTGCAATAACTTTTCTCCTGATTGATTTTTTTTTTTTATTTCTTTAAGGATTCATCAAATAAAGTGTTTTCGTTTGTCACAGTAACGATAAACCAAGTCACCTTTGCATTATTAAAGAAATTTGCCATTTTCCTAATAAAGGGATTTTTGACATTTGAACCACTAACATTAAAGTTCGAAAAAAAGACTGAAATAACAGTTTTCTTTAAAATTTTATTGGGTAACTTAAACAATTAATAATCCGTGTTTCTACCGCGAACACTAACAACACAAGAACATCGGTTTGGCATACTCAAAATGAGTTCATCCAAATCACGCTGTGGAATGGCCGCCCATGTTCGTTGCAACAACAAAAAAAGGTCTTCTTGCGACTGGATACCCTCCATATTCGGCAGAGCTCTTCTCTGTAGCATATCCCATGCATGCTCAATCGGGTTCAAGTCTGGCGACTGAGCAGGCCAGGGCAGGACATTGATGTTAGCTGCGGCGAGAGTCTGTCTTACAACTCTTGCGGTGTGCGGTCGTGCATTATCATGCATTAACTGAAATAAGGGACCGATTTGCACTTGTAGAGGAACGATGACGTCTGATACAATCGTCTCAGCATAAATTTGAGCGTTGAGGTTGCCTCTGATCCAAATCAACTCAGTTCTTTCGCCGATCCAAATACCCGCCCATACCATGATGGTTCCACCACTATAAGGATGGACTTCCTGGCAGGATTTTAATCGCTGTTGGCGTCCAGGGGTTCTCCAGTGTCGTATACGTCTTGTATCCGGTCTCATACCAAAACGAGACTCATCAGAAAAGCACACGAAACGCCATTGTTCTTCTGCCCAATTTCTGTGTTCAAGAGCCCATTGATATCGAATCCTACGATTGTGCATTGCTATAGGTGGTACCCGTAGCGGTCTTCGGGAATGAAGGTTCACTTCATGCAAGCGGTTTCTGACTGTTTGGTCGCTAATTAAGTTCCCTGAAGAGTGATGAAGCCTCACGGCTAACATCATGGCGGTTATTGTTGGACCTCTTCGAGTTAAGATTTGAATGTATCGGTCTTGTCTCCGTGTGGTGCAGCGATACCGTCCTCCATGGCGCTCAGCCACGGTACCAGTGCTTCGGTAACGTGTCCAAAGTCGACTGATAACACTCTGACTTGTATTCAGAGCTAAAGCCACAGTACGTTGCCGGGAACCAGCTTCTATCATTCCCACGGCTCTGAGCATTTCTTCCCTGCTTAAATGACGTCGCCGCTCCATAATAACGTTGGTTTTAATCAGTAGTAGGGAAACAGTAGCACTAATAATGTCTTCAATGCGTTGTATGTTTTTATAGGGAAAATATTGACAGCTGATTTTCATCTTTTACTCGAATTTGATTCACAGTTCCTGATTCAAATTATGAAATGCACCAAAAAGGATCCATATAAATTTATAAAATCATAAATTTATTACAAAGCCACATCTCAATCTCAAGAAATCCGCATAAAAATGCTTGATCCCTAGACACTTTTGATGTGTGTATTATAAAGGCGAAAGTTTGTGAGTATGTGAGTGTGTATGTTTGTTATTTCTTCACGTCTCAACGCATGGAGCGATTATAATAAAATTTGGTACGCAGTTAGCTGGCATCCTGGATTAACACATAGGCTATTAAACCGCGGGTAACACCGCGGGGCACAGCTAGTATTTTTATAAAGGTAACCTATAGGTAACGCTAATATTTCACTTGTTTATGTGTCGTAAGTAGCGGAGTCGTCGCCGTCACAACCTCCTCATTTAGACATTGACCTGAAAACAATTTAAGTGTAACCATTAAACCTCGTCCACACTGTATCATGCTACGCGATGTATCGAGACAGCAGTAAATGCACGATTTCGGTCTGTAACAGTTAGGTGCATATACCTACACAGTTTTCTCGACGGTAAAACATGTTTAAAATTTGTGGGCCATTAAACACAAATTTTCGCACATTCTTGTTAAGCCATAGCTGATGGGGTTAACTAGAGGGTATGTGCGACCCAAGTTGCTAGTTATCTTTTTTATAAATAATAATGTTCTTAGATGTGAAATAATGGGTTTATTACATATATTATTATGTATAGATTTTATTGTATGAGTAATGTTTTTTTTTTTGTATTGGTGTAAAATAAAGAATATTATTATTATTAACGTTAACATTTATTAGTCGTGTTGAATTTTCACTTTTTGCGGAGTTTTATGTGACAAACTTAATAAGTAGTTTTCCGTAACTTCATTCACATGAAAATTTTGAAAAACAAATGTATGCTACCGGAACCGTAGATTTTTCTGGGATGAATAATAGCCTGTATTTTATTCCAGACTATAAACTGTCTCTATGTTAAATTTCATACAGATCCGTACAGCCCTTTAGACGTGATTAAATAACAAACATCCATCCACCCATACATCTAAACTATCTCTCTATATTTATATTATCCCAAGGGAACATTTTTTCGGGATAAAAAGTAGCCTATGTGATATTCCAGACTATAATATCTATCTCTTTGCAATTTCATCCAGATCCGTTACCCTTTGTTGCATGATTGATTAACAAACATTCATCCACACATCAAAGCTTTCGTATTAATGATATTAGTATAGATTACTACTAAAATACCTTTAACTTTATTTTATTATTTTTTATTATTCATCATCATTACGATTGATTTTAGAAACATTTTCAGCCGAATCTAAACACGATCGAGAGCATAATTATCGTTAGTGGAACTATTGACTACAGTGTGGAAGTAGCCTTAAAAGAAGTACTTCTGTACCGGCGGGCTTGTTCGTATTGTGTAATTCGACTCGTTTACTCCAAGTAATAATAAGGTTTGACAATACAAAAACACTAAGCCCGAATTTACGCATTCCGATACAGGCGCTATGGTATGTTTATTATTGTCAATGAAATGCGAGCAAACAATTCTACCTGCTAACATATAAATTCGATAGTTTAGATTTTAGTAACTTACGAAATGTCTGGAAAGTTACATATCTATACTAATACTAGCTGACCCGCGCAACTTCGTCTGCGTAAATTTTCCTTTTTTCTTCCTTTTTTTTACAACATTTTTCATTGCTACTCCGCTCCTATTGGTCGTAGCGTGATGTTATAACCTATAGCCTTCCTCGATAAATGGGCTATCTAACAATAAAATATTTTTTCAATGCGGCCCAGTAGTTCCTGAGATTATCGCGTTCAAACAAACAAACAAACTCTTAGGGGGATGAAAAATAGATGTTGTCCGATTCTCAGACCTACCCAATATGCACACAAAATTTCATCAAAATCGGTCAAGCCGTTTCGGAGGAGTATGGCAACGAAAACTGTGACACGAGAATTTTATATATTAGAAGATTATAAAGCTTAAGAGTTTGTTTGTTTAAAATCTCAGGAACTACTGGTCCGAATTGAAAAATAATTTTACTGTTGGATAGCTTGAGGAAGGTTATAGGCTACATAACTTCACGCTATGACTAATAGGAGCGCAGCAGGGGAAAATCAACAGCCTTTTAAAACGGGCGAAAACAAAATTTGCATCCTTCTAGACCGAGCTCTATTACTCAGTCAGACATGCACGTAGCCATAGCTGTACAATGCCATAATTGATACAGTAAACAAATCACATTCATAATATATTAAACTAATATTATTAATGTGGAAGTAAGTATTTCTGTCTGTCTATTACGTTTTCACGCTTAAACCACAGAACCGATTTAGATCAAATTTGGTGTGGAGATAATTTGAGAACTGGGAAAAGGCATGAGATAGTTTTCTATCGCGATAACCAACATTCACGCAGGCAGAGCCGCAGGCGAAAGCTTGTTCAAAATAAAAACGTACCTTCTTATTCAAACATCAACTTGATTTCAACTAGATACCCTTTAAGTAACACGTACTTGTTTCAATTGGACGTAAAATATAGGTTAATATTCTGAGGTAGGTAGACAATCTTATAATTGTAAAACATAAAACATTCGCTGTTATGAGATAATTACAATAATAAAATGATTTAATGTCGTTGTTGATAGCATACTGACCATAGTTGTCCAAACGAGTGTCGCAAAAGTATTAACTTAGATAATGCTAGCTTTCGCTCGTGGCTCTGTCCACATGGATTTCAGTTTTCAGATAAATACTGTCTTATCTCCATACCAAATTTTATCTATATCTATTCAGCAATTTAAGCGTAAAAACGTAATAGACAGAGTTACTTTTACATTTATAATATTGGTTTGGATTAGGAACTATTAGACGTACATTTATTTGTGTGAATAGGTTCACTCTATAAGTATGGCGTTTTTATCAAAACCTTTGACATGTCGTAGGCACAAGAGATACGAGTTAATGAAACTGATAATGAAGGGCACAATTGCTGGCAAACGTGTAGTAGGCCGTCCTAAGAATAGTTTAAGGTTTAGTAACATAGACCCGATTAGATGGTTGAATACCGGCCCCGGTTTGGCATACGGAAGTCTCGCGTTCGATTCCCTCGAGACTTCCGTATGAACTTAAAATTTTTCAAACTTTCAAAAATGCAATCATTGTATTAATAAAGGTTGCAAGTTTTGTGAAACTCCATCTCAAGATTGTGTAAAACTTCGTCAAGTTTTACCCAATCTTGGGTCAGTTACATCTGTAAAATTTCGTATTTAGCTTTTGGGTTTAAAATAGAGAAACACGCGTTTCAGTGTTTTTGGGTAAGCAACCCTTATAGGAATAAAATAGGGGTTGGAAGTTTACATGAAACTGCGACAGTTTGAAGTAAGATCTATGAAAATTGGTGATTGGCTTTATGGAAATTTGTTTTTAGTTGTAAACAAAGAAACACGTATTTTAGCGCTTTGATCGAAAGCGAAAATCAACCTTTAACGGGGTAAAGTCATCCACGCGAGCGAAGCCGCAGGCGACCGCTAGTTACCTAGGCGACATTAATATAGACTTGTAGAACCAAGATCAAAACGTAATCCGACAGATATTACATTTCATTAACCACAAAATTGCACATAGTATATGATATACCGACATACCCACGCAAGTATTTAAATGTACTAGTGGACGCCCGTGGTCGAATTCGACCATATATTTTTATTAATATTATCATTCCGCACTCCTCCTTTATATAAACTAAATGCGAAATTTCATACTCCTCCGTCTTACGTCTCACAGATACTTTGGCAGCATACTATCAAAATACTGAGAGTACAGAACGCAAACTTCATAGTAAACGCTCTCGACAAACACAAACATAGACATCTTACACGAAAACGGGATTGCAAAGCACTCGCTCTGTCACTGGTTTGCCGTGTTCCATGATTCCAACAGAAGGGAGTATGCCGTGAAGATCGCCTTCTCTACTCTCTGGTATTCTATGATTCTATTCACAGCTATTTCTCAATTCAGTATCGGCGTAACTTGAACATGCACGGGTATGTATGTACATACATTGTCGCGTTTCTTTAACTATATACCCACTGGCATTCTCACATACGATAATGCAATACTAGACAAATCGTCTTGAGTAACACCGGTCCAACGTCGACACTGTTTTTGTGGAAAATGTAAACGTAGAGGAAATGTACTTACCTGCCTATTGTTTGTGTAAGGTTTTAAATCATGCTTGTAATTGGTTTCTACTAAAACTCTATCCTAATATAATATTATAAAGCTAAAGAGCTTGTTTGTATATTTGAATACGATAATCTCAGGAACTACAGGGTCGAATTAAATAATTATTTTACTGTTGGATAACCCATTTATCGAGGAAGGCTATATATCATCACGCTACGACTAATAGGAGAGAAGCAGCAATGAAAAATGTTGCAAAGACGAAGAAAATTGACGCAGACGAAGTTGCGCGAGTCAGCTAATAATATCATAAATCTAAAAGTTTGGTGAGTGGGATGTTTGTTACACAATCACGCCTGAATAGCTGAACAGATCTGGATAAAATTTGGAACAGATATAGATTAAAGAACTTGCAAACTCTTAACAAAGTTTCTACAGTCATAATAAGGCATACAAATAGTAAAATAAAAGAATATCGCATTTATAATCCACACATAAATAACATTGGGGCATTATTAACCGTGCAAATAAATAATATATGACAGTTAATGAGCTACTTTATTACTAAACTGAGCGATGTTAAATTATGTTTGCGAAACATTTACTTGGTGATTTGGCGATAATCATGAATGATTAAAAAAATCTAAATTGAGCTTCTAGCACTAATACTGCGTTTAGCCACAGACAAGACTATAAATAGTACATTAAAATAAAGTTTAAGTAAGTGCCTATTGCACTGAACCGATTTCTGATAGGTTAGAACTGTAACCCTCTGCAACATCAGAGACATCAAATTTAAATATTCATTGTTATTTTTAGGGATCTCCTCAACTTTCTAAGAGTTTTTTTTTAAATATGTTGTTCAAAACCACTTTTGACCAGCTTCATAGGGCAATAGTACTTACTGTGCATTCTGAATATCTTGTAGGTACCTACCAACCACAAATTCGTATTTATAAGTCGCCGTTTTCAATGTTTGTGTTCGCCTTCAGTCTTTCGCCAACTCAGTATTTCAGTACGCCATAATCAGTAAGCATAAAAGTGTGGTGCCGGCTTGCCGTGTGGTGCCGGCTTAAGAATAGTACCACCCCATCTCAACCCGTGGGTGTCGTCAAGGCGACTAAGGGATTTCACCCCGGAGGACGGGCAGCAGCGTCCTCTGCGTACTTAAAGCCTTACTGCGATCGCCAACTCGCTCGCCAAGCGTGGCGATTATGGCAATTACCCCCAGGATCTACATACTAGTAGGTTCTACTGGGGAGACCCGTGCCCAGCAGTGGGCCATCTTATGGGTTGATATGTATGTATGAATGTAATCAGTAATTTTGACACTATAGGTGTCAAAATTACGTACGTACGCGTACTTTTATTGATTATGGTGTGTTTTAATTTATATTCGCTTGTTTATATACTACCCAATAACATTGATGTAGTTTTAATTAATAAGGTTAAGTATACATTTTCATTTTAATCTGTTTCAACCAATTAAATATAACATTAGTTATAAGCCATGCACGCAATAAAACGCCCTTCTGAACAGGAAAAACATAATTGAATCACTTACCCAACACAAAGATAATAACATAGAATTAGTACCGTAACAAATCGCCACAAAAATGCATTAACTTACTCGCCTTAGCCAAACAGAACAGAAACACTTGTTAGGTGAATTATTTTTCATGAACATTCGAAACATATTGAGTTTTATAACAAGTAAAACAAAATATGTAACAACAAATACAATTAAGAGAAACAATAACATTATACCTACTCCAAACTAACAGTGGCGATGGGTCCTTAGTATACCATTCTTTTCGGTTTCCCTTTAAATTGTATGTAGTTAATATTGTACGTACAAAAACCGTCTCTAACAGAATACATTTTCGTATCGGGTTACCTAAGGAATATTTTAACTCTTCGCTTCTGCAAACTAATATTATAAATGTGCAAGTAACTGTGTCTGTTTATATGTTACGTTTTCACGTTTAAACCGCTGAACCGATATAAATGAAATTTGGTATGCAAATAGTTTAAACCCGCGGGCGAAAGCTAATACTAAATATGTTACTTTAAGTTTTCTAGGGAAATCCGTTGGAAAACAATAGTCAACGGAAAAATCAAACACACTACACTGTAAAATCTGAATATTTACTCCGACCACAGATAATCACACTATTATTATAAAAGCGAAAGTTTGTGAGTATGTGAGTGTGTATGTTTGTTACTTCTTCACGTCTAAATGGCTGGAGCGATTTTAATAAAAAAAAATATAGAGTTAGCTGACACTCTGGATTAACACATAGGCTAATAAACCGCGGGTAACACCGTACTCCGACATATACAAGTACTCCGACAAATAAACGAATAAGTTTTCTGTTTTTAACCAGCTACAAAAAATGTGATTCTCTGTTTGACGTTTGTATGTAGGTATGTATGACAGTGATTTTCTTGGTTTTCTCCCTTCTTTCTACTCGACTGCATATTTCTGGGAACAACAAAAACAAAGTCAGTGAAATTTCCATTTCAACGACAATTGTTGATAATATTTTTTAAATACAAAAAAGTTGGCAAACTTAGCTCTATCTATTGGAAACAAAAAGTACCTACCTAAATTTACATCTTATCTATAGATGCGTAAGTAAAACCCATTTTAACTCTGACAAACTCACTCATTCACAAAAATATATAACAAGTTTTTTAATAAAATAGACATAATATTCCTATAGACATAATTTATTCTGAGTCGTTTCTTTTATTACTGTTTTATTACTTCAGATATTGATTCCTTTTACATTTTTTTTATATAAATACCAATAAATCATAACTTGAAACAGCTCGTTAAAAATACAACGCACTGTTTTATTAGACAGCCACGTCCGCTATGTACCTTCGTGTATACTTCTACACATTACGTTAGGGCTCTTACCAAACCCCTGGGAAATTGATCAATGGATTTTTGCTCTAATAATTCCCACAATTATAACCTCTATATAAACTAATGAACTATAACCGAAGGCATTATTGTCTTTAAGAACTATAGCTGAACGTATAAGGTTTCGCGTGTTTGTGTTCAATTAAAATGTTTTCCAAAGTAAGTTATATGTACTATTAAATTATTTATTTCTTTATTAGTGCTGTGCGTCTCGTAAATAATATAATTAGTAACTAATTTACAATTTACTGATAGATTTAAAAGTTAATTAATTCAATTACGTTACGTACTTGTCGGAAACCTTTTTTTAGCAAGTGCCGGCTTCAATTTAGCGTACTAACCATTCGTGCGATCTTTTAACCAATATATTATGCTAATGCGGCCACAATCAATTGCAACGACCATAAATTCGACTAAAGAGTTTTGGTCTTTAGGCTTACTGGATTTTAGGCACTGTGGGACATTTAGCATAGAAATACGCCATTCAAGTTACGGATTCCGATCAGAAACTTCTTCAGCAAGTCGCGTTTTATTTATATTTGTATTTTTATGGCAATTAATTTTATTATTTTATGAATTAACACTATCGGCGGTTTACTGAAACTTTGTCTTAGCAGCAATATCAACTTGATGAAATATTTATTTCATAAATAAATAAATCTTAAAATTTCACTATAGTATAACGTTTTAGCAAATTAATAAAAAATAAGTTTTTTAACTTAAAAGATAACTAGCAATGTGGGATTTAGTTCCACAATACTAGCAATCCTGTTAATCTCTCCAGCTAGCTAAATAGCTTTTGTTAGGAATGGGTTCACGTCGGTAATATACGATTCATACCCGAGACCTAACGATTGTGAGTCCGATGCCAAATATTGCCCGCAAATAGCAATAGGTACATATCGACCCATATAATGTCCCACTGCTGGGCACGGGTTTCCCTAGTAGAACCTACTTATTATAGATCACGGAGTAACCTCCGTGATCTATAATAAGTAGCGTGATCTATAATATAGCTCGTCAAGCGTGGCTAATATGACACTAACGTGTCATATTAGCCACGCTTGACGAGCGGCAGTATGGCTTTAAGTACGCAGAGAACGCTGCTGCCCTCCTCCAGTGTCAAATCCCTTAATGACCTTGACGACACCCACGGGAAGAGACGAGGCAATACAGGCACAGTAGCAAAATGTGTATAATGCCTGTATTGCCTTATCTCTTCTAATTATAATGTAAAAAAGTACGTACTAGTTATAATGTAAGAAACTAAAAATGATCTATGTCCTTTCCTAGGAAACCATCTATGTATGTCCTTGCCTAATTTCATTAAGTGCCATTTAGTTGTAGGTATTGGTTGCATATTGCAAAGTACCTTACAGACATTATCCGTTATTGCAGCCATGGTTAATGGCGCCATAATTTAATCTGTCTATTATTTTTTTGCGTGAGGAGCGTGCGAACATACCAACAGACAGACAAGGTTCTAAAGCACGGTGGGAGTGTGTCCGATTGCTACGCAAGAGGTCGTGCGTTCGATTCCTACACGGGACACCATTTTGTGTGACCGATTAAAATCCTATAAATGTTATGAACGCGAAAGTTTGTGAGCAAGAGCCAATGTTTCTTACTTCTTCATGGAAAAACTTTTAGATTAATTTTGATAAGACTTTACAAAGTTATAGATTTTACGTAATAGCTGACCCGCGCAACCGTGTCTGCGTGTTCCCCGTTTTTGCAATTTTTTTCATTGCTACTCCGCTTCTATTGGTCTTAGCGTGATTTTATATAGCCTATAGCATTCCTCGATAATTGGGCTATCCAACAGTAAAATATTTTTTCAATTCGGACCAGTAGTTCCTGAGATATCGCGTTCAAACAAACAATTAAACCCTTCAGCATTAAAATAATGATATTAATGTTTCAGAAGTAACGTAATAAATAAAATACTTAAGTTATATTAAAACAAAATCATGATAAAATACGTTTGTATTTTGCTTTTTCCAGGTTTTGACTTTGTTCGCGTTGGTGTCTGCCTGTCAGGCCATCTTCCCGTTCCATCACCATCACCACCACCACCCGGCGGTATCACACCAAGAATTGCACAAGCATGACGGTCCCCACCACCCGGTTCCTATCCACCACCCCATAATCCACCACCAGCCAATCGTACCACTACATCACCACGTGCCCCTGATTCATCATCAACCACATCTGCTCCCAGTTCATCACGTACCGCATTATGACCATTACGTGAGTATTAAAAAATAATCAAATTTTTATTTGAACAGACTATGACATTAATAGAAGCACTACCTATCCTGTAGTAGGTACTATTACTTCCTCTATGCTACCCAAGATAAGACTACTATAAATAAAAACTAAGTAGTCCACGTATAAATACACCGATCAAAATAGAATAAAGCGTAGACTTCAATTTCATAGGCGGCCACTTCAAAACATCCTACACAATTGAAAGCAAACCGTAACAAGGAACTAAAACCGCTCAAGTGCTTGTCGGACTATGCTCAATGTAGGGTTCCGCAGCCATTACTACAAAAAAAACAGCAGGAGAGCGTATGCTCTTGGCACTTTCCGACCTTTTGTTGAGAAACGCTGTTTTTCAGCAATAACTCAATGACAGTATATCCGATCCTGTTGAAAATATATTTTAGTTTAATGTATTTATTAAGCACTACCTTTGTGATTTTTACCATATTTTTATTTAACATGGTTCAAAAGAAGATAAGGGACACTGTTTATACAACTTTCATAGCGATTATTTCCAAAAATACTTATATCCACAAAAAAGTTTATTAGTAACCTACGGTGACGTTGGCTAAAAAAAATGTAGATTCTGTTAGGTACATGTATCGAACACTCCATACATGTATGTAACAGAAATTGAAAAAAATCACCCCCCCCCCCCACCCCCCTCCAAAGATATTTATTTTTATTATTTAGTAATCAAACTGACGCGGTTACTACAAGACACCTTTTCTAGTAGTAGTCTTTGAGTAAAATGCCTGTGACATAAGAACGGACAGACAGACGTTTTTGCCATGTTGGCCAAGGAACCCTAATAAATGGTGTTAACGTATAATATAGTACAATAAGTCGGTTAACAAAAGTCACTCCAGATAATATATAACTTATCCATAATTATCTCGATCAATAACTAAACTGGACACCCATTACCGAGTGTCCATTAGAATAAACTCAAATGAACAGGTCTTGCAAAATTGCTTGAAATTTATTATTCAACAAACTTCACGAGGAGTAATTGCATACTATTACAAACCAAGCCAATGGTTCGTGATCATATTAGGTCTGTTTCCTGATCTCATAACCCAGTTTTAGTATAATCTTGTTAAATTTATTGGCACCACTCACATTAAATACTAAAATTTTATTATGATTTAGCCCCTATAAAAAGACACATTGCACGAACGTAAAGGACCGTATCTTGTTTCTTACAGGCGTTCCCCGAATACAAATTCGAATATTCAGTACATGACCATCATACTGGAGACGTAAAGTCGCAGCATGAGCACAGGCACGGTGATCAAGTGAAGGGAGGATATGAGCTGGTTGAACCTGACGGCAGGTTCAGGAAGGTGGAGTACCATGCCGATGACCATACCGGGTGAGTTCCTCAAGTAACTTTTTTATTTTGTTGATTAATTATCCCGCTATTCGTGTGAGACAATACCTGGTCCATTGTTTCAATTGAGTTTACAGTAGTATAAGGGTTCAGTTAAACGAGGGAAAAAAATCTTGCGGCCGCCGCGCGGTGGCACCGTGCTGGCCGAAGAATTTGAATCTTATGGCCTAGTTAATAAAACTTAAATTTGCTCGTGGTGAACACAAGTACGAAGCCAGAACGTGGTCACCAACCGATGGCCCCAAGATTTTTTCTCTTCTCCAACCCTCCCCAAGACTCGACTGAATTAGAGTAAAACGGCAGGCAATTACCGGCAGTGTACCGGTGTTTAATGAGTGATGGCATCGTATCGTTTATTTATTTTACTTAGGTATTCTATATGTTTTTTATTTCAGTTTTAACGCTATCGTGCATCATTCATCGCCTCATCATCATGTTCATCTTGCCCATCATCACATTTAAGAAGTATACTGCTGTGACGATAACCTCAAGCATTGACTTTAATCCCCACGAGACTGAAAACCGCCTGCCCTTTATATTAAGCCAAGCAACATGCAACTGCATAAAATTAAAATATAGCGCTATTTTTTTAGTACAGGCGTTTTATTTTTTACATTTCTAAGTATAACAAAATATCTAAAAGTTGTAGCACTTAAGAAATACTTTAAACTAATATGATTTCGGACATGATCAGATATATCGTCATTGAGTTATTGCCGTAAATCTGCGGTTTTCAACAACTTTTTGTTGAAAACCGCAGATTTGAAGTGTAAACATCGTGAAAATACGCTCTTCTGCTGGTGCAATTATTCAAATCGGGTTTTTTCAGACGGCCACGCCGTTAGCCGTTGCCGTATGTAAAAACCGATTATGGAGAAAAAAAAAAAAAAAGAAAAGAATTTTCCTATGAAGAAAAAGTCGTCTCAGGCAAAAGGAAAAGGTTCTCAATTCCTCTCAATATATATATGTATGTTACTCGATTACGCAAAGACGCCCGGCCGATTCGGGAAATTCTTTTTTAGGGGTTCTATAGCCAAAATGGCAAAACGAAGTCCTTATAGTTTGGTCCGTCTGTCTGTCTGTCTCTCCGTCCGCATGTCACAGACTTTACTGACTTTACTCAAAATACTTGACAATGTATATGGATGAAATTTGGAATTATAGGTGTGTTTTATAAGCCGCTACTTATTTTAGGCACTATGTAGATACATGTAACAAAAGCTGGAGGCCTACTCTAATTCAATGAAAAAATGAGGTATTGATATACAGAGACAAGAACATCTATTTAATCCACTCGTTCCAGAAAATCGTCGTTCTTGTATTATCCAAAAATTAATAAGAATAGTCCCCGCAAATTTCAGAAATTTAAGTAAACAAAAATTCATGAATTTCGTTTTAATAAAAGAGAGTAGACCTACTGAATTTGTTTTTTCAGCAAACTTCTACTTGTGGCACATCATTCGAAAGGTCTTATAAAACACTCCAAGGTTTATAAAATATTTTTTATTTTTTCTATCGTAATTGTTAACAACAGTCCTTATTTAGGTACTAATATTCGATCTAAATTTCAATAACAAATGTATAAAAATTTAAATCGATTTCTTGGAAAATTCGGTTATTTTAGTTATCGAATGGTATAGTTACATCCTTAGAAACATCAATGATGAGTTGTTAAAATTATAAATGAATAGGTACTCCTCGGTTTTAAGGCTCGTCGGTAAAACTCGCCAGTGTATCAGAACAATACCGAGGTTTTAAAAACCGACGAGGGGCATGGTTACACTCGTCAGCGATAAAATCGTCGTTCATAAAACCGCGGTATACGGCTCGTCCGTCGATCACCGCCTTAGATTGTGACGTATTGCGAATTGGATATTTTTCAAAAGTAACTTGAGCATAAAGTATCATTTGGTCAAGTGAAACTGTTAATGACCACAAGTGGTTGTTAATCAATATTTTGTGCTCGTCTCAATGTATATTGGCAGGTAGTGAAATGGAGCTTAGGGTGAAGTTATGAAACACCATGGTAAACTCTTCAACAATTAAGGTTCTGCTTCGGGAAAAGTAATATTTGGTAAAAGTGATGAGTAGTTGTATTTAAGGCGCTTTCGCGTGCAAAACCCAGCGCTAGCCGTTTTTGTGCACTTATTTTGAGCTATCTGCTCTTTATCCAAAAAGAAATATCAACTATTATAAATACATTACATTTTCAACATAATTTTGACTCCAAAAGGGTAGATTTTGTTTTTGGTATAGGAGTATAATGTTTATTTAATCTCCTCGCAACGAAACCACAGAAATGAGAAATAATTATTTATAAAATTCATCTCCTCGTTAAATACCATTTTCTTTGATTTGCTACTTATACTAATGTATAAGCAAATTAATAAAAATAATTATGCTAGAAACATTTTTTTCAAACGACCAAAGGCTATTGTTCAAGTGACTGGAATTTAGTATCGCTACAAATTTTGTTGTGCCAAGATGAAAACTACTGATGTAGACATTAATATATACTTTCAGAAAAACCAACAATGATTCACCTAATTTGCCGGGCTTAATTGCTAAGGGTGGATGACTTCGAAAATCGAAATATTTATATACATTTTTTTTTTGAAAATATTATATTGATAGATAGATAACTATGATATTGCGTATTAATGATGTATTACACATGATGTGTAACACTAGTTTATGGCTATGAATTCGGCTTTGCAGTGATATATAATCCGAATCTCTATCTCACAAACACTTCACAATTGTCACAATATTGATACGAGTCTCTGTCTCACAAAATATTTCTGATTGTTACTATGTATATGGAGTCTCTATCTCAAACTCACGTAATGTAACCACAATATCATACACAACACGAGAAATAACAAAAGCTATTTGTTATTAATACTTTAAACTGTTTTCTTAATGGACCGGCGCCAACAATCTTTATGCACAGATAAACAAGTGACATGACATTACATTTCAGTGTTGCCATAACTTTTGTCATATCCTATACAAATTGATTTTTTTATTAAAATTCATTACTATGTTCTAATTTTTAATCGAGCCGGGTCCTAATCTAAAGGTATCAAAGAATATGCTTATTAAAAAGTATAGTGTATAAATATTATCGTTCTTTACATTCAAACGGTGCAACAATTAATAGAGTATTTATATTAATTATTTAATAAAAATCGATAATAACCCTAATCGATATTACGATTTTATTTTTGTAATAGTGTTACCACCGTTAAAAATAACTTCATACGAAAAAAAAGGAAATAAATAAACTGAAAGACTAATAATTGCATCTCAATATTCCGGCAAATGTGAGACTCCATATCATTATATAATAACGTTATAATTAGAAACAAGAATTATGCATTTCATCAACTTGTGGTACAACGTAAATACTAGCGATACTGCTGGTGGGCATACCCCTTTTTATTTTATAAAGATTTTATTCCACAAACTGAGCGCATTCGCCACGGGGTGCGGCGAAGAGGGAACGAATGCTCAAGGTTATTTGGTCAGGGTACAGCCTTGATCGACATATTGTAATTTCGACAAAATACGAGCAGGCACACTTACAAGCGAGTAAACACACTAAAAAACACCGACTATAAACTAAGTAAAAAATAAAACATAATAGGTAATCATATATAAAAAAGTTTTTATTCCCATTTACAATCAACATTTTTTCTTCATACATTTAATATGCATAAATTAGCAATAAAAATGTATAAAAATCATAAAGAGTAATACTGTGATGATTCAGAAACCTCAAATAATAATATTAATACAAAATACTCGATTATTTATTGGTTTTCTAGAGATACAAAAGAAACTATTAGAAATCAAAATTATTTCTACAAGAAAGCATCTTAACTATTTCTATCAACATAAAATACAATTTAAAGAATGAAATCGTTATCAAAAAAGAACTTCAAATAATGACATCAGTAATAAATATATAAGCAAGAAAACTACACATGAAATATTTAAAATAGGTTATTTTAGCAATATCAACAAAAACAAAATGTAACTCTCTCTCTCTCTCTCTCTTCTCTCTACTTGTGCTGGCAGTGCCACCACAGTCGGTTAAAAATATAAATACGGTAATAAAAAAAAAATACGTTTTTGAGTTCAAAGTGGCACCCTTACAGTTTCGCCCTGTCCGTCTGTCTGTTCGTCTGGTTGTCCCCGCTTTAGCTAGTTACTAGAAAGCTATATTTTTGCAATGATACACATATTAGTTACGCCAACAAAGTGGTAAAATCTTCAAACATATGTTTGTGGATAGGTATTTTAAAAATATTTAGGGGATGTGATTTTTTTTTTATTTAGGGATCCGTTTGTGATATACTAAGCGTTAGTGATTTTTTTTCTTAAAGTCAAGTGTCCCACTCCAGACACCTGCTAGCTAAATGGTTGTTTTTAGAGATGTGAAAAAATAATGAAACAAAAACAACAGAAAACCCATTTCTCATACCGCGTTATTGTGCTTGGCTACGGAATCCTACATTGTGCAAGGCCCGGCACGCACTTGCCCGGTTTTTTAGAAGTTGATTAAATTGTTTTAAATGGCTTTTTAAAGTTGATTTAATTCTACTTACGCGGTACCGAGTGAAATGATTTGCACCTTCGCTCGAGGTACTTAGGCGGTCTCAAGTAACATAATCTGGTCTCGGACCTTTGCTGTGTAAACTCTCAAAAATCACTAGGATTCGTTTTTCCGTAAGTATGTGAAATACCAACACAACTAATCGGTTTATTAAGTGAACCATATATATGTTTTGTACTTTATCACGCCCGAACTATAAAACGAACTTCTATTAAGTTTTAAGCAGATGGGGAACTAGCGATCATCGAGTGGGTTGGACTCCCACTAGATGGACCGACCGATAACCACAGGATGCCAGAACGATCAGTTTATTTTATCCTTGGTGAGAGAGACAATTCTAGGATCATAAAAGTTTTAGGCCATGACACGGCAACTCGATATTGTTTCTTCGCAAATCTAATATTTTTGAGATCTAAGTGTTATAATTTTGGGAAAACAATAGTGCTGAATAATTAATTCATTTTTTCTAAACTTTACACTCAACAAAGCTTACTTTAAATCACATTTTTCTAAGTAGGTATTTAAGTACGACCCCGGGAAAATATTTCATACTTTTTTGCTTATATTTATTAAAATTTAAAAAAAGTAAATCATTTTGATTCAGGTAAATACAGAAATAATATACAGAAAGTTTGGAAAATGTGAATACGCACAGTTTTGGAAATCCTAGATATATTTGTTGCCAACCAACTAAGGAAGCTTCACCTCTTACACATATAAGCCTTCTAACCATCTGATATATCTTAGGTAAATATAAACCAATCGAATCAACTTTGTATTTAATGATTGCTAACAAATATAGTACCTATTGTTTAGGCCATTATCCGATGACCGAATTTCCTTTTCATAGCATTGATAGATACACACCCATCCTTAAGGCGAGAAAATCTGCAGAAAAAATGATACGTAATTGACTTTAAATGTGAAGTACACCGGACACACATATTTAAGGTTAAACCGATATGTGTATAAATACTTGACGAGATCACGATATATTTTCATTACAGTGTAAGGATTCATCAAAGATCCAAGATGATTTGGCAGGTAAGGAGAGATTTCGTATTTCGATTTTTGGATTAAAAGTGCCTAGCATTCTTGAAAATATTCAAGGATCTTTACGTAGAGATTTAGACTTAGGTATAGTATTATACTTAATAGTATCATTGCTCACTAATATGGTACCTAAAGAAAAATACCTACATTAGAAACGTGACTTGGAGGTCGAACTCCATTGTGTTGCGTGTCCAAGATATTTCAGATTTTAAAACTTTTGATATGGTAACTTAACTTGTTTATTAAAGATTTTTTAAAATACCAACTACAATTGGACACCGGAATGGTGGGTGCTTTCTTTTTTTTGCTTTTTATTTATTTATTTTAATCTCGTGAGATTGATCTCTATATGGGATTGAGGACTGATAGCTATAATTATAAACAAATATCCTTCATAGTTGCTTCAATGATAAATCGGCCTTTTACTGGTTAGTGTACCTAAAAATTTTTAAATTTGCTTGTATTTTTAGAGTTAGTTCAAAACATTTTAATTTTCTATTTCCAGTCGATAGTTCTTATGTGCGTTGCACTTTGTGCGTTTGGCGATGGACATGCAATTTCAGAACAAAAAATAAAAATAACTCACAAGGAGCATCATGGTGAAGTTTCAAAAGACAGTCACAAAAAGCCAGAGCATCATGAGGACTACGTGAGTACATAGTCATGTGTTATCAAAACAACCTTTATATTAAAAAATAGCTGTTCTTCGTTCGTTCGCGTGGAAATTAAAAAAAAAAAACAAATGTACCCCACACTGAAAAACAGACAAGTGCTATTTCTGACTATAATCTATCTCTGTACCAAATTAAATTTAGATCCATTCTACCGTTTTGGTGTGACTGAATAACAATCAACACCCATCCATCCAAGCTTTCGTATTTATGTAAAATACGAGTATTAAATAGTAGGAAAATATTAATACCTACACTACAAATTAAATCTAATACAAAGTTATCATATTTTTCAGGCGTCGTCGTATCCTTCATTCGAATTCTCATATAAGGTACATGATCCACATACACATGATATAAAAGGACAGACAGAATCAAATCACAAAGGAGATGTAAAAGGCGAATACTGGCTGATAGAACCTAACGGCCACAAACGCATTGTCACATACCATGCGGACGATCATAGCGGGTGAGAATCGATCGATGCTTTATATTATTTTTAGGTTTTATATTACTAAATGAAAAGACGTGCAGGTCGTGGGTCACAGCAGTGTCATTGCCATCCAAATCTTTGTTTCGCAAAGATCTAAATGTCAATCAGCGCTCCTCATTTGAGACATTAATTCGTAAGTCTCATTTGGGCAGTAATTTCCCTTGCTACAGTCCCCTTCAACTTAAACACAGTGATATGTTAACATTACTATTTCACGGAAGAATAACTTGCACTGTTGTGGTCCACCAAGACCGGTTAATATTCATAATAGTTTTTATTAATCATTATGTTTATATACGCAGTTTCCACGCTAAAGTCCACTACGCTGACAATTATCACAATGAGCCCAAGAAGGAAGAGGAAGGCGGTAATTCAGAGGCCGGTGGTGAAGAAGAGCCCGCAGGTAATGAGGGTGGAGAAGCACAAGAAGAAGCAGCAGGGGGCAATGAAGCAGAAGCCGCAGAAGAGGAGGCTGATGCAGGCGGTGCTGAAGAAGAAAGCCGTGGTCAACCAGAAAAAGTAGGCAGGTGGATCCACGACCGTCACTGGGGATATCGCGCCAAAGCATCGCGTCCTATAATTCAATCGCACCCCTACCCATCCAGTAAATCTGGGGTTATTGTTAGGGAAAACTACTACGGCCCCCGTTACTAGTATTATGTCTAAACTCAAATGAATGTAAATCAGAAGATAAACAAAACAAGACTGAATGCGACAATTGTGAAAATGGAATTTTGTTAAACTATAATTGTGATATAATTGTTTATAATTTATCAATAATGTACTCATGCAAAAGCAAAGTTTATACGTATAAAGCCAATGAGCGCTCAAATAATTTATATTGTTTTACTTATTGTCATCCTGTGATATAATTACTACTACGTAAGCACATAGTATGTTGTTTCGATGCCTGAATTGAAAAAAAAATGTTTGTAAAGTCGATTTACGGACGATGATTTTATAATATAGGACGTTATCACGTCAAAAAAAGGTTTCGCACGATACTGACGAGTCGGAGAAAGAATTTAGAAGAAACAACAACATGTTTTGAGGTGGGGATTCACTGTAGATGCCAATCTAAGCTGCTCGGTATAATACAGACAATGCCCGACCACCTTCACACAGGGGTACATGATGGCTGCCACAGACAATGCAGTTGGCCTGGCCACATTACTATCCATACTATTTACTAATATTATAAATGTGAAAGTAACTCTGTCTGTCTGTCTGTTACGCTTTCACGCTCAAACAGCTAAATCGATTTAGATGAAATTTGGTACGAAGATAGTTTGAGTCCCGGGGAAGGACATAGGATAGTTTTTATCGCGATAACCGACATCCACTCGGGAAGAGCCGCGGGCGAAAGCGAGTATATTAATATAATGCTAACTGTCGAAACGCTAGAAGAAGAAGCGTCGTGCATGTGACATATTTTTAACTTGAAAAATGTACGGTTTCAAAGGGATAGATTCGTTTTTCAAAATTTCCACGCAAACGTACACACATCAAAAGTGTCTAGGGATCAACATATATTTTTGCAATAACTTTTTTCCTGATTGTTTTTTTTTTTTTTATTTCTTTAAGGATTCATCAAGTAAAGTGTTTTCGTTTGTCACAGTAACGATAAACCAAGTCACCTTTGCATTAATAAAGAAATTTGCCATTTTCCTAATAAAGGGATTTTTGACATTTGAACCACTAACATTAAAGTTCGAAAAAAAGACTGAAATAACAGTTTTCTTTAAAATTTTATTGGGTAACTTAAACAATTAATAATCCGTGTTTCTACCGCGAACACTAACAACACAAGAACATCGGTTTGGCATACTCAAAATGAGTTCATCCAAATCACGCTGTGGAATGGCCGCCCATGTTCGTTGCAACAACAAAAAAAGGTCTTCTTGCGACTGGATACCCTCCATATTCGGCAGAGCTCTTCTCTGTAGCATATCCCATGCATGCTCAATCGGGTTCAAGTCTGGCGACTGAGCAGGCCAGGGCAGGACATTGATGTTAGCTGCGGCGAGAGTCTGTCTTACAACTCTTGCGGTGTGCGGTCGTGCATTATCATGCATTAACTGAAATAAGGGACCGATTTGCACTTGTAGAGGAACGATGACGTCTGATACAATCGTCTCAGCATAAATTTGAGCGTTGAGGTTGCCTCTGATCCAAATCAACTCAGTTCTTCCGCCGATCCAAATACCCGCCCATACCATGATGGTTCCACCACTATAAGGATGGACTTCCTGGCAGGATTTTAATCGCTGTTGGCGTCCAGGGGTTCTCCAGTGTCGTATACGTCTTGTATCCGGTCTCATACCAAAACGAGACTCATCAGAAAAGCACACGAAACGCCATTATTCTTCTGCCCAATTTCTGTTTTCAAGAGCCCATTGATATCGAATCCTACGATTGTGCATTGCTATAGGTGGTACCCGTAGCGGTCTTCGGGAACGAAGGTTCACTTCATGCAAGCGGTTTCTGACTGTTTGGTCGCTAATTAAGTTCCCTGAAGAGTGATGAAGCCTCACGGCTAACATCATGGCGGTTATTGTTGGACCTCTTCGAGTTAAGATTTGAATGTATCGGTCTTGTCTCCGTGTGGTGCAGCGATACCGTCCTCCATGGCGCTCAGCCACGGTACCAGTGCTTCGGTAACGTGTCCAAAGTCGACTGATAACACTCTGACTTGTATTCAGAGCTAAAGCCACAGTACGTTGCCGGGAACCAGCTTCTATCATTCCCACGGCTCTGAGCAATTCTTCCCTGCTTAAATGACGTCGCCGCTCCATAATAACGTTGGTTTTAATCAGTAGTAGGGAAACAGTAGCACTAATAATGTCTTCAATGCGTTGTATGTTTTTATAGGGAAAATATTGACAGCTGATTTTCATCTTTTACTCGAATTTGATTCACAGTTCCTGATTCAAATTATGAAATGCACCAAAAAGGATCCATATAAATTTATAAAATCATAAATTTATTACAAAGCCACATCTCAATCTCAAGAAATCCGCATAAAAATGCTTGATCCCTAGACACTTTTGATGTGTGTAGTTGCGGATAAAAGGTAGTTTTTTTTTTATAATTATAAAATATTTAAATAGTCTTTGTTAGATAGTCTACTCTTAGTCCTTAGTCTTAAAGTTAGAAATTTGAGAAAATGGTTGTAAATTGACCAATCCACCTCCCTTATCTCCCAAACTACTTTTTGTACGAACATACCTACCATTTTATATGGAACCTTGTCAGCTAGCCAATGTCGCCCTAATGTTGACCGGTCTTCTCACTACACTCTTAATGGAGACTAAATTTACTTTCTTAGACGTTATGTTTAATTTTAAGTTTATGTGCCTATTGGAGAGGCCTATGTCCAGCAGTGGACTGCGATAGGCTGATGATGATGTGCCCTATTCATTAATTTTGATATGAGAACGAAATAAAGCGTATAATTAAACAACAATTGAATATCCGAAATATATTGAAAATGGCTACAAACTGACATGCCATTTTTTCACAGTTCCGTGTTTAATGTGTAAAAATTAAATATACTTGAAATACGCGATAACTAGATATGAACGAGACTTTGTAATTCAAAGAAGAAAACTAGAAAGAAAATAAAATTGAAACTGGTACTCCAGAAAAAACGAAGGAAAAAAAGTTGTTTCATTTCATTGAAGTTTCACTGTCCCTTGCAATTATTTGGTAAGGACATACATAACATACGCATTATACATTTTTAGACTCGAAACTATGCCAAAACAATTAATTGAACCTACAGTTGAACAGTATTAAAACGCAGTTCCAAACTATACGCAGTAACAGTAACTATAGGGGCGCCTAAGGGAGTTGTAATACCAAAAATCCAGCTTTGCATCGCGTTTTACGTTAAAAAATTGACTGGCTCCAAACTTTTATTTTTATACAAATCCTAATCATAATAAAGTTGTAAGTTCTACAATACTGGCTCAAAAAGTTATTACATTACAAAAACAAGTATAAGTAAAAGTTGTAGAGATTAGATTGATCTTTTAAAAAAAATTGATTTCCAATATTAGAAGAGGTGTCGGCCGAGATAGAGAGTAAACGGTAAGATTTACAAAAAGTGTACAGTTAATAAAAGATGGAAAATTGTATCTTCTACAATAATGGTCTCTATGACGTTTGCCCTAAAGTGCATAGTTCACGAGGTATCAGCCAAAAGCGTTTTTTCAAGATGTTGGAGCTATTCACTTATTTCAGAAAAAATCCATATATTGTTAGTAATAATTTACTTACGAGCTAATGTTAGTATAACAATTGTGTTTATTTTATCATCAATCAATTTATAGCGCAACATGTAGCCGCACCCATCAGTGCATCATCGGGGTCTCCCACCGATCTGTGAACACACTTAAGATGGTGTTGGTGCTGGCGCGGAGACACGTCATCAAGAAGGCGCACCTTTTACTCATTAGGGCTGCAATGCTATCAATTTGCGCCTCTGCAAACATACCTGATGCGCTGCACCTCCACGGCAGCCCCAGCAGCACCCTAAGTGTTATTGTATTGGACACGCAGGTCGCTGTATGCCCGCCGACCATAACTCACCCACAGGCTGCAGGTATAGAAATACTTTTTTTTACATTATTATTTTTTTATAGTTATAAATTATATATGGTTCCATACAAACTTGTAGGTATGTTCATACAAAAAATTGTTTGGGAGATAAGGGGTAAGGGGGGGGGGGGGAGTTGTCAATTTACAACCATTTTCTCAAATATCTAACTTTAAGACTAAGGTACCTATTTAAATATTTGATAATTATAAAAAAAACTACCTTTTATCCGCAACTACGTTTGCATAGAAATGTTGAAAAACGAATCTATCCCTTTGAAACCATACATTTTTTCAGGTTATAAATATGTCACAGTGTTAGTGTTTCGTATACAGCTATATTAATATACAGTAATGTGGCTAGGCCAACTGCATTGTCTGTGGCAGCCATCTTGTACCCCTTTATGAAGGTACAGTGAATCCCCACCTCAACATGTTTTTTTTCTCCGACATATCATATCATGTAGCAACGGTCACGTTATTGATTGGTTGTTAAGTAGTCACGTTATTGGCTGGTTGCTAAGCAACGCGAATTGCGATCCCGCCAGCCGATAGGCTGAAGTATTGTGGCTGTCCACTAAGCAAATATTTATGTGGCCTTTTTCTGTGGACAACCAAACATACAGACAAACAAACTCTTCAGATTTATAAAATTAGTATAGATTATATATAGTGAAAAGTCAGTTTGCCTCTTGCCTTTTGTGCCCGCCCCAGGATGAATTAATTTGGGCGCAACCCCCGCCGTGCATGCGGCTCAAACTTGGCCGGTGCCCTCGTAAGCATGTCCCCGTAAGCATGTTATATAAGGGACTATTATCTCGTGCCTCCCCAAAACAATGAAATCCTATAAAAAAATTAAGGAACATAACAATTTATGTTCCTTAAAATTGAAATAAATAGATTATTCAATATTTACATATTGTTTACTTTCGACAACCATAACTTCCGTTTGCTTTCTTTTTTTAAATGTTAACAATATGTTAAAATAACTAATAATAACAAATTGCTAATAAGCCTACAAATGACCCAATTATTCGGCGAGGTTCTAATTGGTACAGTACCAATATTTATGTTTTATCAATAATAGTCCGTCTCTATCTATAACAGGACCACGTAGTTCAATAATACTTAAAACGAAGACCAATCGTAATAACCCACGCATACAATCAATATTCGTATTTTTGTAAAACAGCAAGGAACGTCGACTGCACGTTTGGTTTAAGTTCCGCAGCTGTTTAATTCCATTAAGATTCTAACAAAACCCTGTATTACCAGGCCAGGGGTAATTAGAGATCAGGTTAATAATCAATCTTTATTACTGTACCACAACCGAAAAAAAATAAACGCAGTAGGTATATATGTATAAGTATGTGTACACAAAAGAAAAATTAAAGAAAAAGAAGTGACTCAATATGTTTTTATTCACTTAGGAAGCGAAGAAAGGACACTTCTCGTCGTTGACAAACATGTAGATTGATTGAATTGAGGTACGTTTATGCAAAATATATCAAAATATTGTGACAGATGAATGAACGTTGCAATATCCACTTAGACTAATTTTTATAACACTTAGACTAATTTAGATGCAATTTAGTTTAAGTTAAAAGGATTTCGTCGCGTTTAATAAAATACATTAGAATACATAGTTATTTTTCAACTTTTTTTTAAATAGATGACTTTCGCAGTAGGGTACAAGCCCTGTATCGCGAGGGACTTTACAAACATACAAGTCACGGACACAAAGTACACCCAGACTCAGAACAATTTTTTTTGGATCACACAAAGTGGTGTCCCCTGTGGGAATCGAACCCACAACCTCTTGCGTAGCAGTCGAACACACTCCCATCGCGCCACAGAGGTAGTCAGTCTTTACCTTTGACAAAAGTATATTTATTACCTTTTATTATTGTAAATATGGTCTTATTATTTGGTTAATGTTAGTAAATAGCTTAGCAAAAAGTAACATAGGAAAGGTAATTTCGTATTAATTACACAGAGACATGGATTTAGTTCCAAACAGAGGTATATTTTAATTTCACACGCAACCCAAAAAACAGCGATTAGCTCATTTACACAGTACGCATCAAAATTTGTAAGGATACAATTATATGTTTCCGGAACGTTGGAAGTACGTAAGTTATAATAGCTTGGTAAATATAAGGGGAAATCTGTGATTCGTACCAGTGTGTAACGAAATATCAGTAGCAGATAACATTTAACACATTCAAAATGCGAATAGTAAGTGTAAACAAGATTTGTTCTTACTACTTCATTCTTTCCACACTGTTAATTGCCAATGACTAGTTTTTTTTAGTAATTCGTAACTAATCATTTTCTTGAAACAACACATTTTATTGAAATAAATAAGAACCCTGTTGCGTTCTTTCAACTTTATCGAAATCCATAAGATTTAAAAAACAAAGGCGATTTTCTAGTGCATAAACACGAGTATAGAATACTGCATGAACAAGATAGAACATATTTTATTCTAGTGAATCTTATTTCTCATTTAAAACACTTTCTATTTTAACAGTTACTACTTATAGCAGCAGTGTCAGTTGTATTTGCAGCGGATGCAGAAGAATCAAAACCAGAAGCAGTTGTAGAGGTTGAACCACAGGCTGAAGAGCTCAAAGGGGAGCTAAAGCCAGCTGAGTCTGCGTATCGCCAACGTGACAGTCATGACTTTAGTGACGGTTTAGAACTGATGCGTCATCGTGACGAACAGTTCCGTGCCGAGCGCAAACACTTGTTGGAGGGACATAGCCACTCGAGAGATAGACAGTATCCATCAGGACATGAAATAAATGATCACGACCATTACGGTCCTGTCATCCTACGCACACCAGGACCGCTTCCTCATGATGTAAGCTTAAACCTATAATATCACAATAATACGTCACAGTTTAGGGAATTAGTCTCTTTTTTTTCTCTTTGCACAAATAATTTACAGAAGCTGACTTAATGCTAAAAGCATTCTATACCAGTCAACCTTTGGGTGTTATAGAGATTATAATTGTGTAGGTGCAGATTGTACTTACCTACGTAACTTAAGAATAAAATCTCGGTTAAATAACAACGTTATAAAGAAAACATATTCTAAATAGTATACTTGTTTGTTTTACAGGGACATCCGGATATCGAGGCTCAAAATAAGTAATTATCAGATTTTTTCGTAATTTTGACTGCTCTTTCATCTAATATTGATCATCTAATTTCAACAAACCAATGATGATATATTACCTTATTAAAAAAAAACTTCAAAATATGAACAATACCAACAAATACTTTATTAAAATATTTATTTCAGGATAATAGCTGATGTATTCAGTCCGGACTACTATCAGCCTACTTGGGTACTGGACTACAGATACTTAAAGACAGGCGGCAGAGACTACACTCGCGGTCCTGGAGGCCAGATCCTCATTCTGCCTAAAGGAGTCCGTAGCAAGGAGCCTAAGGAATTCCCTGACTATGACGCCTATATCGAACACCTTCGTCTGAGTCGCATGAAGGAACGGGAGCATGACAGACATGGAGACGACCATGGTCACCATGAACGCCCTCAACACAGTCATGAACACGGCCATGGCCAGACCTCATGGCACAAATATGGATAAACCTTGGAATGTGGAACATTACTCCTTTATCCAAACACTTTCTTCTATTGTTTTCTCCTATCTATTTATTTTTTCTTATCAGGCAAGCATCAATATTTTTTCTTAAATAAATATTTCAATTGTAGGTAATTAAAATTATAACAATGACTTGTCTAATTCTTTTAAACGGAACTTACTGTAAATATACTTTAAATTTATTACTTTTGAATGGATATTTTTTTATTTATTTACCTATTAGCTTATGAGTTAAAGTACTTTATTTAGAATATGCTGTATTGCGTATTGTTGTTACTGTTCATTATGATTTTTTAATTGATGTAAGTATGTATGTATGGTGCCGTGTGGTGCCGGCTTAAGAATAGTACCACCCCATCTCTTCCCGTGGGTGTCGTCAAGGCGACTAAGGGATTTCACCCCGGAGGACGGGCAGCAGCGTCCTCTGCGTACTTAAAGCCTTACTGCGATCGCCAACCCGCTTGCCAAGCGTGGCGATTATGGCAATTACCCCCAGGATCTACATACCAGTAGGTTCTACTGGGGAGACCCGTGCCCAGCAGTGGGCCATCATATGGGTTGATATGTAAGTATGTATGAAGGATACATTAAATTAATATTTTTTTGTTTTTGTTTAACGTAGGTAACTAACAAAGTGGTCCTCCAGTTAAGTTAAAATGTTTGTGTTAGGAGTGCGGATACCTCGCGGTTTCACCCGCGTAGTTCCCGTTCCCGTGGGAATACAGGGATAAAAAATAGCCTATGTCACCCAGGGTTAGTGTAGCTTCACAACGATGAAAGAATTTTTCAAATCTGTCCAATAGTTTTGGAGCCTATTCAATACAAACAAACAATCAAACAAACAATCAAATCTTTCCTCTTTATAATATTAGTACTTAAAAAAGAAGAATATAAAGTTTAAATGAATTCAACCTTATCAATTAATAAATTGATAAGTTTGAATTCATTTAAACTATAATATAATAATATTGTATCATTTACATGATACCAAAGCTTATCGCAAAATAGAGACCAAACCTTACTTAAAATCAATGTCGCCGAGCCAAACAAAAAACGCAGCATACCAATGCATTTTTTTACGGTCCTTGACCGAGATGCGAGATCTTCCTTAACCAACCAACCAACGTCAGCAGATCTCGCAACAAGTTTTTAGGTATATAATTAAATAGATATACCTAATGTAAAACATAATATGTTTAATTTAATTTAATACCTATCTAAAATATAAAAAAAAAAAAACTTCAAAAACTACTTTTTTAAATGATCTAAAAGTAAAAAACCCATTAATTTGTAACATTTTAAACCGTTTATAAGAAATTATTAAATTCTAATGTGAAATTTTATGGTTTTCCTTCCATTTAAGATACTATTTTAGTTAAAAGGTTTCTTTTTTTTTATATTTTGCGAGTTCGATTCCCGGTCCAGATAGACAATTATTTAAAAAGCTTTGAATGCAGTTCGATTTATTTTAAAATCAAAATAAAGTCTTCTTTCAGTAAAATGTATAGGTACTTTCCCTCCGTGTGGCATAGGACACCCTGTGTACCAAGTTTAGGTACATCCAATATCCTACCTCAACAACACCAACAAAACATTCTTAAAAACTGACTAAGTCACCTGAAATTAGTAAAACGTTTGATATAAATATGAGATTTTCGTTCGTCAATATTTCGTGTACGCAAACTATTTTTTATTGAAATTTAGTAATCAGAAGATGGTCTTATAAGACAAGCTAAATCCCAAGCGATTATGTTAAACAGATTTAAGTTAATGAAATTTAAGAATAAGTACAAGATTAGTACGGTTCCCGTGCGGCACGCCGAGAGCCACGCGGCGCTATGCGACACGCGGGCCCGCGCTGTGCAAGATCTACAAACCTGTATCGACTGGCTCACTTGATCCGCGCAGTTTGAGACGGACGGATGCATAGATGTAAGAAAAATGAGTAGCGATGACGATATTGTGTCGATCTACTAATCTATGAAATCGAAAAAAGAGATGCCGTTTGGAATCTTATTTATAGAAAAAAAGTGTTTAAATTACATTTTTCTCAATTCAGGCCCGGGATATTAAGTTACAAAAAGGCTTGAAAATTATCTTTTACTTAAAATAGGATGCACCCAGTATCATCTTTGTCTTCTTTTCCAACGTGTTAGTTTTCGGTATAATGCACTTATTACACTACACTAAATCAGAGACCCTAAACCCTTAAAAAGAGTGGTGGAATAAGAGTTAGGGCCCTAATTCTCACCTTGATTTAGGGCCCTGATTCCGGGTAGTGTAATAGCCGTTTAAATCCCATAAATAAATTTTCTCCTCTACGTCCACTAACTATCAAAGTTGATGCCAGACTTCCAGGCGTGCACATGTTCCTTCCAAATTTCTATTATCAAATTCTAAACATATGAGTGGCCATGGATTAATAAAAAAAAAACACAAAATTAAGAAGAATGAGTGAAAAAGTGAGAGAAGAACGGATCGTTTGGCAACCTCGTTTTCTGTAATCTAATTAACCTGCTCCTAAAAAGGCTAAAATATCTGTAAATTCAATAATAACTCATAAGTATATTCCTGTGATGAGGCTTTGATTACCGGGGAGATCGAAAATAATGAGAGATAAGAGTTGAAGCATTAACTTGTCCTATAAGGGACTGTCTTCACGGGTGAGAGTATCGCGACGATTCCGCTCTTCTATCGTGGGGTATTCTCCACGAACGAGCAATTATTCCGCCAGTGTATCGCGACGACTCGTAACGGAATCGTCACTTTTTCGAGGCGACACGCCTACATTTGACAGCGCGGTCGCTGTTCCGCGCCACGTTCCGTGGCGAGCGCGTTGCGAGCGATACGGTGACGTTTCTCTCACTCAGCCACTCATCGCTACGCGGCCATAACATGCGCCGTATGGTCTAAGAGAATGTATAGAAAAAAGGGCACGACGATAATATTGCTGCGATTCTCTCGCCCGTGTAATGTCTCTATTTTTAAAACTACATAAAGTAGTTTTAAAAATAGAGACATGTACCTAAACAATAACCGCTGACCACACTAGATAACAGATAGCAAAGTGGGAATCTTTCAAATTCAATTATGTATTATTATATATATATATATATATATATATATATATATATATATATATATATATATATATATATATATATATATATATTTGAATAGACGACTCTCACAGTAGGGTACAAGCCCTGTGTCGCGGGAAACTTTACAAACATACAAGTCAAGGACGCAAAGTACACCCAGACTCGGAACAACAATGTATGGATCACACATAGTGGTGTCCCGTGTGGAATCGATCCCACGACCTCTTGCTTAGCAGTCGGACACACTGTTTCAAATTGTAGATTCAAATTACTTACAATAAAATTATGTGCAGTTATACATTATTGCCTTATTTATGTGATATCGTACTATTATGTGCTTACCATTGAGCAGCCTGCAGCAAAATTATAGTTATATTTAGCTAACTTACTGGGAATTACTTTTATTGACAAATTTATGATATATCTTCCAAATATATCTTCCTTTTCTGCCTACCCTTTTTGCAGCAAATTTTTGCGACGCATTCTATTATTCACCTTAAAACGACCCAAGTCAAATAGTAGGCGATGCTATCTGTCACAATCTTCTTACAACAGTCCCCCTGAGGCACAAGCACAACGCAGAAATGACCAGAACCGAATTTTAAGTCATACATGTTAGTACTTTTGCGCGTCCTATTGTCTCAGTGGTCTCTGAGTCTTCATCCTACCACTCGATGTTTCCTGTGGTCACGTGTCCCACCTCACACGTTCTGATATTCCTAAGGTCGCTAATTCCACCACTAGTAATTCACAAATGCGTTAAGCATTTTCGAAGATTCTCGTCATCTTAACTCTTCGTGGCGATTGCTTACATACCCTAAAAAATAAATTACTCAATTGGACCTAAACGAGAAGGATGCAGTTAATTCTCATGTTCCGGCGCAAAGGATGTACATGATAATTAGTAGCTTAGTAAATAAAAGGGTATACGTGTGAAACCTGTCAGTTGAAAACATTAGCAGCAACAGATTATTCAAAATGCTTTTTGTAAGTTCTCACTGCATTTTTGTTTACTGATTCTGTCTTCGGATAGATCATTTATCAGCAACAGTTTATAAAGGTCTTTAGTTAAACGAAAGACACTTATTATAAAGAAACTACACTTAACATAAACAACGATGTGTGTAGGTACAATATTGTACCTATAAGTTACCGGCATATGTCATCACACTTAATTAACACTTGACAAACAAAAGCTTTTTTCTGTAATAAGTGACGCTTACCTCGAAAACATACACAGTGTAGACCTTACAGCTTTTGGAAAAAACATTTGCCTGGATTATAATTAAATCATTTCCTTTTCACAGTTACTACTTATAGCATCAGTATCGGTGGTATTTGCGGCAGATGTAGAAGTTCAAGCAAATGCAAATGCAGAGATCAAAGACGAACTGAAACCTGCTGAGTCTGCACGTAGATACCATGACAGGGACCATGACGAACACACTTTTCGTGACGGAATAGAACTAATGCGACATCGTAACGGAAATTTGGACGGTGATCTCCATGGCCCCCACAATGACAGACATCATCCGTCAAGACATGAATCGCACAGTGATCATGACTATGAACACAGGAGATACACAGATTACGATGCCTACCTCGAACATGTCCGTCTGAGTCACTTGTCAGAAATGCAGGATTACTGGCTAGGACGTCACCGTGGATACCACGGACACCAGAGACATCATGAAGACCACAGACAGCACGTAGACCACAGACACCATGGAGACCACAGACACCACGGAGACCACGGATACCACGGCAATCACCACAGAGTCGAACATAGTCACCACGATCAGGACCGTCATCATGGTCGCAAACATGGCGGGCATGGTCAGACCATGTGGCAACAATATTGATTACCTACATTAAAGTACTGCCATATTATTTTTTCCTTAGATCAAATCACTGTCTTCTACAAACCTCACTTTTGTCTATAATCTTTCTACGCAAAATTTATATAGAAAGATTTTTATATATAATAAAAAACAATGTTTTGTTGTTTGTCCTTTATCGTTCCGAAACCATTGATCCGAAGACGCCGGCGAGGGCTTGCTACAGCGAAACGTGGCCGGTATCAGCTAGTTGATTATAATTATGATCTTATGTGACTGTAATCTTTTGGTAAATAATATTTTAACATTATTTAAAAATAGTTTGCACTTATCTATTCGCCCTTTTTTTAATAGAGCTATTCCTACTTTGTTTATGAATGCCATAAAAGATTATCTAATTTATATTTACTTTAAATCAAGTAAGGCAGCTTTTATATCTACCTACTTTGCCTGAAGTATTTAATGTACCTTATTAATTTACTGTTTGCAAATAATATACATTACATAATACATATTAGAAATTACTCAAATAAATTCAATATCTGTCTGTCATTTTAAAATAAAGGTTATTTCTTAAGTTCCGTATTGCATGCTACCAAAACCTAAACACCTGAAGCGACTGTTTAAATACTTGGTATTTCACAGGTAGACAGAACTAATGTATTTTAGACAGAACTAATTTATCTTATGATTATTAGTATCTTGTAGTTAGGTCACCCTAGACCAGTTTTGATGACTGATGACTAACTCTAAATCACTTTAAAAAAAAAATAACTCAAAAGCAATAAATAATACAGATACAGTAACAAAATATATTAAACATTTTGAAGTTGGTACCATGAAATAATAGTTTTTGTTTTATTTGGAACCACCTTCAAAATGTTTAATATATTTTTATTTCTTAAAGGTTTTTTTATGCTTATTAAAGTTTTTATCTACTTACAGATTTTTAGTAGTTCGGTTTGTAATTTATCTATGTCACAATAGCCTAATATAATCTACTGAATTCCTTTTACAAATTTTGCTTTTCCCGATGCAGGGCCGTTAATTATTGAGGTCACCTACCATTAGCTCTATTAATAGCAGATTGACGAGCATAAAGTTAAGCAATACCATATTAACGTACTTGAATCGCAAATCGTGAAATATTAGTAGTTTTGCTAGTCATCTGTGTTATTCATCATCAGTTACACTTCACCAAATGGTGCTTTTTGAGAGTTAATACACGAATCGCTACAAAATATACCTAAATCACTATAAGTGTTTCTTTAATACTTGAAGAGTTTCCTCGATTTCTTTAAAATTCCATCAACTCCTGATCCTGATCTAACAACAATGAGACCAACTTGGAAGTATACCCTTTCAATCCAAAACAAATATTTTCAAATCAAGCCTGCCGTCTCCGAGTAATCGATGAACACACATAAAAAAATACACACAGGCGAACAGAAAACTTCCTCCTTATTGAAATTGGTTAAAACATTACAAGCCTCTAAAAGTCTTGTAAAGTATAATCATAGTGTGGTGAAGTTTTAGTTATTCATGACGTGGCTTTACTAATGCTAACTCTGTGCTAGAGAGAACTCATTTCTGAAAACTTTCAGGAATTAATTTATACTAGACAGAACTATAACTTGTCTAATTTATCTCATGCAAAACCAGTTGGAATAGTTTTCCTGGACAGAGGGTGAACTAGTTTATCATGAATATTACTATGTTATCCTAGAGTAGATCTTGTTTATTCTGGACAGATCTAGTTTATCCTAGGCAGAACTAGATATCTTCGAAAGAACTAGTTTTCCTAGAGCAGATCTAGATTATTATGATTGATTATTTTTGGAGAGGCACAAGAAGTAAAACAACTTAAGAATCCTAGACATAACTATTTAGTAGGGACTGCCTTTGTGTTAGGAGTGGGTTCACGATGGTAGTATAATAGGTAGGGTTCGAACCCGCGACCTCACGCTTGCGAGACCGATGCCTTAGCCTTTATGCTACAGCCGCTTACAATATAATTTGTTATAGGTGGAACTAATTTAGCCTGGATATAAATTGTTTTTCTAATATGTACCAGTTTAACCTGGATTTAACTATTTTATCATAGGCAGAACTCATTAAACTTAGACGGAACATGTTTTCCCAGAAAGAACTCAAAAACTTGAAAAATTGTCTAGATTTCTCCAAGATCCCATCATCAGATTCTATCTTGATGATAATGGGACTAATCTGGAAGTATTTCCTTTAAATCTCAAAAATATTTTTTATATCGGGACCGTTAAAAAAATATTTTTGTATTTTACCCGATTACTTGAAGACGACTAGACAACCATCGTCAAGTAATCGGTTAAAATACTCATTATTGAATAGATCCGCTGGACATCTATGGTCTTCATCATCAGTTCCACTTCATTAAATGGTGCTTGCTTTTTGAGAGTGAATGCATGAGTTACAACAAAATATACCCAACATACTGTAAGTGTGCCTTTAACATTTGAAGAACTACCTCGATGTATCCAATATCCTATCATCAGATCCTAATTTGATGACAATGGGACGAATCTGGAATTATTCAAACACAAAAATAATTTTACCCATCTGTCTAGCTGTGTTAGAGTAATCCTCCCCTTCTTTAATGTAACCGTTTCTCCTTTTTGAAGTCGGATGAAAATACTTTGATTTAATTTTAAATGGTTAAAGAGAGAAGAACTTAATAGTTAAAAGTTTTCTGCTACAAAATACTCCTAGCAAACTACAAAATCATGCAGATGTTTAGTTTTCATTCAAAACTTTATTAAGCGGTTGCGTGTACTGAAGCGAAACTTATTTAATAAACAATGTAGTTACTTCGTAATTCAGAATTTACAATATCCACAGACTGCATTATTTTATTAACAAGTTAAATTACATATTATGATTTATTATATTTATTAATCTAATTTAGGTAACAAGACTTACAATACTGCACCTAATAATAACTGCATATTATTCATCAACATGCTTCGCAAAAATGAGACCACATCTTGCCTTTACAATACGGATATTAATTATTTAGGCGTAAGTTTGTTTGTTTGAACGCGATAATCTCCGGAACTCCTTGTTCGAATTGAAAAATATTGTACCGTTGGATAGATCATTTATCGAGGAAGGCTATAGACACCCAACATCACGCTTCGACCAATAGCAGCGGAGCAGCAATGAAAAATGTTGCAAAAGTGGGGAAAATTAATGCATACGAAATTGTTTGGGTCAGCTAGTAATTATATAAAAAAAAACTAATGTAAACCAGGACTCACGTGTGGTCATGATGGTCGTGATCATTGTGCCATGTGGCAACTACATATATTTCTACATATGTATGTTCTGTTTTTTAGATTTTTCATTCAAGTTCCGGTTGCCGGGTAGCCGGTGCCTAGTACCCGGCGGGCGGCGAATGTATAGCCGTGTGAAAGCTAACGTACATCGCCATACACTTCTCCGCTAGCTGCCGGGTACTTGGCAAACTGGCAACCGGAACGTGTTGATAGAACCTTATCATTTATACAGAATCAATAGGGATACATACAAGTGCATCTAATAAGGGCCGTGTTGTTGGAAATCCGTATCAATCTTTTTTGGAAAGTCTTTTAATTAGTAAGATATCATGAGCAAATAAACTGTTTTTATTTGAAGCGAAACTATTGTACAAACATCACAAAAAAAGTTTTTAAATAACTTGTCGATGGTAAGTATTTGGGCACCAGGTTTCTAAATAAGGTCCATATTGGAACTGTATGTTTTTATGCATTTGATGCAAAAAAATGGTAATGTTTAGATTGCAGTAGCGCTAAATCTATACTTATACTAATATTATAAACAAACAAACAAACTCTTCCAGTTTGTTTGTTTGTTTAAACGCGCTAATCTCAGGAACTACTGGTCCGATTTGAAAAATTCTTTTTTTGTTGGATAGCCCATTTATCGAGGAAGGCTATAGGCTATATAACATCGCGCTACAACTAATAGGAGCGAAGCAGCAATGAGAAATGTTTCAAAAACGGGGAAAATTTACGCAGACGAAGTTGCGCGGGACAGCTAGTACTTAATATTACGTAAATGGTTTTAGAATATCTCTTAGTGCTTGAACCTTATTAGATACTAGCTGACCCACGCAACAACGTATGCGTCAATTTTCCCCGTTTTTCCAACATTTCTCATAGCTGCTCTGCTCCTATTGGTCGTAGCGTGATGTTATATAGCCTAGCTTTCCTCGATATATGGCCATCCAACACAAAAAGATTTTTTCTATTCAAACCAGTAGTTCCAGATATTGTCGCGTTCAAACAGACTGTTCAGCTTTATAATATTAGTATAGATTTCACTTTTTAGGCATAATCTCTGGTCCTCTGGTTATTTTTAAGTATTTAATACTTAAAAATAACAGATTCGTTAAAAGTATTCTGAGCCACGTTTTTTTTTGCGACGTATCCATTGATAAATGAATGCGTTGCAAATACACACTTTATTTCCAGCCCTTACTAGCTGACAACGCAGTGGACCTTGTTAGGCATTTCGATATGTCCTGTGAAAACGAAACAAAATTAAGCTGAAATATAGTCATTTCGATAACTACGATAACGATAACGAGTATATCTTGTTAATCTACGTTCATAAAAGTAACGTTAATATAGTCAAATTCTCTTAGAAACACCGGCTTTTATTACTGAAATCACCAATATTGAATAGGTAACTATTTTTACCCGACTATTTCGTAAATTGAGTCATGTCAAGATAGCAACATGATATAGTTGTGTACCAATTACCATACCATTGATTCAGCTTGTGGGTAGGTTGTGTGCGAATCTCCCATACAATTGATTGCATACCATGTCATTGGACAGGTTGTGGTTAGGGTGTAAGATATCGTGTTTAAGATTTATTGTTTGTGTTTAAGAGTGCATTGCTGTTTTTATCTAAATACATGTTCAATCTGAACACATTGTTTCCTATCTGTGAGGTAGCTTCTTTGTTTGAAGACAGATATAATGTATTTAGGCAATAAAAAATATATTTTCATGCCCAGTTTAGGCAGAACATATTGGATTATCTATGTAGTAAGACAACCACCCGATGTAACTATGTTCATGCAATTAAAGAATTATAATTATTCTTATTAGAAAATGGTATTCAAACCATTGTTCTTATAAATTGTACACATTTATTTGGTGACTCAAGAAGGTACCTATTGTTCGTTTTTTAAATAAAATACATTAATATGATATCGGAAATTTTTAAAATTACCCGAAAGTCGTTCTATTATACAAATAGACCATGAGATGATAAACCCTATTTTATAATCTACACCAAAGCTCTAGTCCTGTTGCAAATACCCACAACATAACCCTGTAACATATTTAAGTAACTGATTAGAAAAAACACCTGTCGATACATTGTTACTTGACATATAACGATATACTAGATCGCGTGTAGGTAAGCCGCACTCATTAAAGTATTACCAGCATGTTTGGTTGGTATTCCCAATCAAATAGTGTAATTAATCGTAACGCCCTTGATACCTTGCAAAAGAAACTTCGGTTTCGCGTATTAAACGAGTTATTATTTTTCAGGTAATTGTTCAGGATCTAATTTAATGTCGTTATAATCGTCGTGCACCCCCGTCGTAGACACACGTTTGGGAATATATATTGAAGCTCATTCAATTTTTTGTATAGTTGAAGTCCAGCTAACAAACCAATAATATCCTACAATATGATTTTCCAAGTAAGTACTCATTCTAATGTTTTATTCAAAATTGTATTTCAAAAATTTTATAATGTCTTAATACAGTGAGATAGCCCTAGTGCAATTATTTGATAACTTAATCGATTGAAATAATTAACATTTATCTACATAATTATAATATCATATCCGGTACTAGATATCATTTATAAAACTGAAGGAAATTTAAGTCACCACTAACTGTATTAACATAAATGAATAGTAATGTGAGAGTTGCAAATACTGTAGTAACATTTAATAAGTACTAAATACCAATTATAAAGTGCATTTTGACAATAGTGAAATAGTGGAGTACTAAATTGGTACCTTCACAAACGCGATTGCAATCAATAATTTTTTTTAAGTTCTCTTTATTCTGATTACGATAACTATAAAAAAAATTACTTAATGTTGTGGATTGTATAAAATATTAGATTGATTTCATATTTTCTATTAACTCTGATTGTTATTTTTTATAATTTAAGCAAAAAGTAAGATTCTCAAAAATGACAGAAAGGACTTCATAATTGGAAAAGAGTTTCTTCTATAATGGCTGTTCTTTCCAGGTAGTCGCTCTTTGTCTACTAGCAGTGGCGCAGGCGAACGTCGCCGTGTCTCACCAGTCCCGCACTGATCACCATCACGGACACCACGGACACCACGACCACCACCATGTGGAGGTACACCATCACCATGATGGACACAAGGATCACCATGAACAACATCATGGCCACAATGATCACCACCATCATGACCACCCACACGTGAGTGTTCTAGAAAATTCATTTTATTTTTCTTCAACCTATGGGTACTCCAAACTACTTCCAAACTTCCCTGTCTGGAGTTTTCTCTCCCATATCTTCCCAAAGACAACCAAATCATCACGTTTCTTAGGACTGCCTCGCAAGCAAGCAAGAGGTCAGTCATTAGGCGTGTCATGATCTGTGCCCACCTAATTAGGGGCAATAAAAAACGTATAATGACAAAAAGAATTAAAAAGTATTATAAACCTAGTCAATATCCCTCACAAGCGTGTTTCTCAGGGTACCTACCACAAATTGTAAAAGTAGGAACTAACAAACGATTGAGACGATTTTGCCCAACTGATTGCCAATAGATATGAAAAAGCCATCAGTTGTATAACACCAAATGGGTCTGTTAGCACTTTTAAACTAGATAGCTATGCTAGCCAGCGCATCACTCTATGCGTTTTGCTTCTTATAATGTTGTCTTCTCTATGGCAAACTAATAATTTGTTTTTTTGTAACAGCACCATCCGTCGTACAAGTTCGAGTACTCTGTGAAGGATGACCACTCGCACGACCACAAGTCGCAGCATGAGGAGCGAGACGGTGGCCACGTAAAGGGCTCGTACAGCCTTGTGGAACCCGACGGCAACCTGCGCACTGTTCATTATGAAGCTGATGACCACCATGGGTATGTAACATCACTAATACTTTAAATGATATCTATTTAATAGTAGCTCTCATTTCGCCTAGCTTTTATCTGTTTTTCAACCTGAGTAACCGTGGATTATCGCTTTATTAATATATTAGAAGTAAAGTAATAAATCCTTTTTTTTATTAAAAAAATCACATTAAATTACCTACTATTTACGTCGCATTTTGTGGAACGCGTTTTTATTAACAAATTTATCACATTAATTACGAGCATACCTAAATATGTAACTAATTAATGAAGCGTCGTTACTTTTGGCGAAGTAATTTAATATTTTTTTAACATTGCAATCCTTAAATCATGTCTGTAATATTTCCAATATCAAAAAAACTAGTTTGCATTAATTACAATTCTAAATGGCATTTGTTTTGCAGTTTCCGTGCTGACGTTCACCACAAGACCGCGCATCATCATCATATCCCGCATCATCATCATGGTCATCACCATCATGAACACCATTAATCTGGACTCATTATCATGCCCCTCGAAAATTCCGATCTCGACTAATTATACTCATCAAATACATCCTATTATCTTGCAATGCAAGTCAGCGCTGACAAATAATAAACAAAGTGATAATATTTATAAAAATGAAGTCTTTAATTTGTATTAACCCTAGTAAGTTCTATGTTAGTAACAATAAGTACCTAAACATTTTCATTATAATATTGTTAGTTGACGTATCCAATAGGATATTAAAAAAAAATATATAAAAATATAAAAAAACCCGCCTGCGCAAAAAATATACAATCAAGATCCCCTACATAAGTAATATCATGCAGTCGGAGGCATTAATGAATCTCGATTAACTTAGTATTGTGCCTCCAACAGCATGATATTTATTTATTTTATAATTTATTATCTTTTTTATTATATAATTTATTTTTTTATTTAATACTTTTTAATGGTTGTAGGATGTAACCGATGTACGATGACCAACTAACTTTTATCGTAGCTATTGCTAAATACCTATTTTTTTTTTTTAAATAATTGCTGATTTACTTTTTTAGTATTACAGACATAACCATGTTTTATCGTTTTGAAATGCTTACAATTAGCTCTTTAATTTGATACCCAAATTGCGGTATTCGTAAAAACTTTATTTATATCTCTTGTTTTTGACATCTCACAGCTGCCATGTTTTTTTTTCAAATGTCACATAGCTAAGAAAACTTGGACGGTCAAGATAAATCTAAATTGTTTAAATCCGTCTTGTGGATTGAAAGATATGAGGTAATAAAGAATGTTACATACATCCATACAAGATACAAGCGACAAATATAACCCTTCTTTGCAGTCGGATAAAAAAAAGATTTAAAAAATTGTTACATGTTACAATCAATCATAAATAAACTTCGTCAATTGTACTTTTGACTAAAGATGTCAGTTACTTTACAAAAAATACTGTTGGTTGTCTTATAATCTAATATATAAAATTCTCATGTCACAATGTTCGTTCCCATACTCCTCCGAAACGGCTTGACCGATTCTCATGATTTTTTTTATGCATATTCAGTAAGCCTGAGAATCGGCTACTATCTATTTTTACCTCTAAGAGTTTGTTTGTTTGTTTGAACCCGATAATCTCAGGAACTACTGGGCTGCATTGAAAAAATAGTTTATTGTTAGATAGCCCATTTATCGAGGAAGGCTATAGGTTATAACATCACGCTACGACCAATAGGAGCGGAGCAGCAATGAAAAATGTTGTAAAAAAAGGAAGAAAAAAAAAAACAGGGAAAATTTACGCAGACGAAGTTGCGCGAGACAGCTAGTTGTTTATAATCTTATCACAATAAAATACATATTATACAAAATGTACACATAGCAAATTCAACAGATATAGTTGGGTAACATCGGTTTTACTGAAAATATCAATAAAACTATTTTAACCCATGCCAAATAATAAGTAAAAAAATGTTTTTTTCCTCCCTAATGAGTAATGACTCAGCAATACACATGTGATTTTAATGTTAATTGTGTCCATGATCAACGCTAAAGTCAATTCCTTGGTTGTACGGGTTTACTTTCCCTGGTCTTCTTGAAACACTTGCTTGATTGGACAAGACGCCTCTTTCCGAAGTATAGCCCAGGCTAGGCTCAGCGTAACCCTCATGACCGCTACTTGAAGGCATGTCATGCTTATACCCCGGGTTGTGACGTTGTTGATGTTTATTTGGCTCATTTCTTTTTACCACTGCGTTGAAACTGTGGAATAATCAAAGGAGGACACATAATTCTCGTAACCGCTATGGGCAAAGACCTTCGCTATTTAAAACTTTCGCTACAAATGCAACATTGCAAGATCGTAGTAATTGCTACCTATTGTTTAGCTAGTACATGATTACTATAGTCGTTTTACGACACTGAATAATAGGATAACCAGGCGCGGATCCAACCCTCAAAAATGATTATACGGAGGGCAATCTGGTTGATTGATCATTCCTCCCAAGCATTAGCCTATCGACCAATGTACAGGGGTAAGAAAACAGTGGACCAAACCAATGTCACCTGGAGGGAAAATACCCTAAATATTAAATTGAGCAAATTTGACTCAAAGGAAACATTAATTTATTTTCAGAAATAAAAATAATTGCATTCAAAGATTTGTCAAAGTTACTTGCCATAGCCTTTATTCGAGCCTGCAAAATGTCGAAAATAAATATCATAGGTATACTTTTACGACAGTATTCAAAATGATCAATCATGAGGCTTGGTCCACCCTATATACAACGTTAATTTAAACAGTTAACTTACCCGTGTACAGCATCAGCAGTGTACTCCACAGTTCGCAGAGCACCATCTGGTTCATACAAGGTGTAAGCACCACGGACATTGTCACCGTCCCTTCTTTCCCAGTGACTCTTCCTGTCGCCAGTATGGTGATCTGAGACCTCATATTTATATTCATATTTAGGCTGCAAACAATTTTACACATAAAGAAACGTCACTTACGTAATTCCATCTGTTTAATTGTTTGTTACGCTTTCACACCTAGAGTAAGAATATTTGTAAAGCTCTCGTAGAAAAGCAATAAAAAACTTACTTGATTCCCACCTAGAGAAATTCCAGTTGATGCAGCTGAAAAATGTAATCATAAATGTATTATTTACATTGCCATCGCCACAGACGTAGGTGCCTCATTCTACTAAATTTGTGAGGATAGATGAATATTGTTGCTCGTTCACGTAAAAATTACAGGACGGATTTTGATGAAACCTTACGGTAATATTTGTAGTTTATGTATCAGAATAACACAAATATCGAAACACGGGGGTGAAGTCGAGGACAAAGTTAAAAAATATAAATTATACTTGTAACTGGAGACGTAGCTGGTGCCGCCTGAAGTTGGTGAAACACAATGCTTTGTGAACTTGTAGCGTGCTGCAACATCGCGACAGGCGATCCGCTCGCTAGCAGCCAACTATTCACTAACAACAGCATCTGAAACTAGAAGAACATGTCGCCAAAATTAATTGAGTTTCCAGGCAGCTTTTTCTCATGGGCTTTTCATTTGAAACTGAAGACAATATTTTTTTCAAACAACCATTGATTTGGTTTTATGAAAGAAAGATATTTGGATTTGAGTTTAAGAGAAAAAGTCATCACTAAATAATGGCTTGCTTTTTTAAATGACAACGAAAATAAACAACTATTATCATGTCTCAAACAGTGGTTTGTTGCACTATCTATGTTAATGGTAATCTAGTTACTTCATTTTCTTACTCCTTGCGTCAACCAACTGGTTAACCAATTAAAATAAGATGAGACAAAATGACAAAAGACAACACGGATATTTGTTTACAATTTAGCAAATAGAGATACGGTTGATACTGTAGGTACAATTTACCTTAAAATATTTAAATTCCATAACGAAGTACAGGTTATAAAGTCGTAATAAGCAAGCTAGAAGATTGAAGGGCCGGGTCTCGTCGAACTGCATTTTATAGGGTCATCTCATCTGATAAGTGAAACAATGTGCTTGTCGGCGGATGCATTTGCATCGACAAAGGTCCTTGTCAATTAAAATAGTTGATAGCACTGTATGCAAACGCAAATGAGATATGTAGTAAAACATTGTGGTATTCGTGTTTGCTAGTAATTTGCTCTTGGAAAAGAATGAGTTGCATTATACGTGATGCATTGGTGATTTTTTTCTGAGAAGCTGTTGTTTTCAATTTAAATTCCTGTATATTTATCACCTATGCATTATAAGCCTTTAGTAAATCATGAAACAAGGTATCCTACTCAAGGTATTTAGGCACTTAATTTAATATTAAAATATTTAAAGGTACGAACCTTTTATTTATCCGACGTTTCGATCGAATTGCACCGATCGTGGTCACAGGTCAAAAAAAAGGTTCGTACCTTTAAATATTTCACGCGATTAAGTCCCAATAATATTCTAACATATGTAAAAATCGCGAAAGTTTAAAAACAATCACTAAATTGAAATCGCGAAAGTATACGAACTAAAACATAATATGTATTTCTCTTAGACTCAGTATGATCCTACGTGAGGTAAAAGCATTTTCTAACAGAAATATCAAACTTAAGTAAAGAGTAAATGCGTACAGTTATAATGGTTACCTAGTATTATTTTATATATTATTAGCTGTCCCGCGCAACTTCGTATGCCTCAATTTCCCCGTTTTTGAACATTTTTCATGGCTGCTAATGCTTCTGCTATTGGTCGTAACGTGATCTTATATATAGCCTTCCTCGATAAATGGGTTACGGACCAGTAGTTCCTGAGATTACCGCGTTCAAACAAACAAACTCTTCAGCTTTATAATATTAGTATGTATAGATGTGTTATTCTTTTATCACAAAATGTACAGACACTACATCTGTGGCAAGTTTGTTACACTTTTAAGAAGGTAAACTGTTTCCATTCACTTCGAACATAAGTTACGTGAGGTGAATGTAACCAACTAACAAACATTCTCATTTCAATTTTATACGCTAGATGGCGTGTAATCGTAAGCGAGGTACTTCTTCACAGGGAATCTATTATTATCATTTTTAAGAAATTTCAATAAGAACTATTTTTAATTACACATTTTATTCTTGGGAGAGGCCTATGCTCAGGAGTGGATGTTTCTAGGCTGATGATGATGATGATGGTGTTTGACCAACTGAATTGGCACCAACTTCAAAACTTTTAAATAAACTTATTGTTGTATATTATTTTTGCTCTCAAGTTAAATTTGTATTAAATTTAATTTTGAATTTGGTGATATTTTTTTGTAAAAAACGTTTTAATCACTTCTCATCTTAGACGTTAAAAATTACGAAAACAAAATTAGATACTTAGATACATTGCAAATTTCTTGTTAATTGTAGAGCCAGTTTCTCCTTGTACCTAATGGACTGTAATGTTGACACTTTATGACTTACTTTAAAGTAAGAGATCTGTATCTCTTCAAAATGTGACTAAAGTCTTACGCGTGTACCAAAAATGACATTGCGAAAGTAAGAATTAAATTACATCAAGCAAAATTCCAATTTAAGTTACTTCAATTATTAAAATATTTAACGTAGTAGATAGATATAGTGATTGTTAATTAAACCAAAACTTTATAACAAACTGACCAATCACTTTAAAATCAAAACTAAATTGAAACCTCTCTTTCACAAACGTGGTTACGACATTCAATGAGAAAAGAAGGAGCATAAAATTGCAAATCGCCAAATGTTTTTGATCCAATTCACACCTACTTGTATGTTGTTTGTAAATCGTTAAAACCCATTTAGGATAAACCACAAAATGAATACCTACATTATTAGACCTTAAGTTTATCAATAAAAAACGTAATTTTGCAATTTTTTTGTACCTACTTGTTAGCAAATTTCTTTGAGATGTTTTTTTTACAGCTGTTTAAGTTTTCTTGGAAGATTTAAACACTGTGAAGTAAACTGTAAAAAAATTGCGTTACAAAGAAATTTCGTGATATAAAAATGGGTTTATAATAATTCTATAATAGGGGCGTAACTTGGCGGATATTGCTTTTATCCCTTTATGCAAGAACTCTATCAGTTAAAACTTAACTAACAAATACGAACTTCATAAAAATCGATGCTATTTTTCCATACCTACAATACACAGACTGAATACATATTACATACTTAATCTTTTTGTATCGTACTTCACCTAGTAGGTACGGTTTAGTACCGTGAGATTACTGCCGTGAATACTTATGATTGTTTGTTTGTTTGTTATAACGGGGCCGCAATGTCGCACTTAGCCTCTTAGTTGGGCCATTGTGCGTACGTTGTAATGTGTCAGTTCTTTTCACTCCAGCCAGCCCAAACACTCCCAGAAGCCCAGCATTCCCCGCAGGTTGCTGTAGGCTTCAGGGAGGGATGACGGTGTTTTTAGGAACTGTGCCCGGTGCTCGGCCACACTGGTGCATTCCATGATTACATGCTTGGGCGTCTCCTCATGCTCCATGCACCCTCTGCACAGTGGGCTATCTGAGATCCCGAATACTTATGATATCAATAACTAAAAAAAAAACATTATAAAACTACCGGAACTGCTTTTGAATCTAGCTAGCTATCTCGTCAATAACTTATTTAAATATTTTCGTGTAGTCATATAATACATGTCACATCATTTTTGAATGTTGAATATGAATAGTATGTGTGTCATACCTACATAACATTTGTTACGTAACAACAACAAAATATAAAAAACAGAGCATTTCCTTGCACAAAAGTGTTCTTGAAAGTGTCAAAAGGAACTTTGCTGTACGCTCATCAAGTAAACAACATTTAATGAACGTACACCAATTAAATAAATCATCAATTAAGAAACTTGTTACAGCTCAGTTACATACACGTTTAATTTACGATCCTAACAGGTATATTAGGTATGTCCTGTATATATTATTGTTTAACAGGACCGTGTTATGCAGAAGCCAATAGCAATGAAATATTCAGTTGCTTGTCAACATTCTCTTGATACGTACGTATCGTTAACTTTTGGGAGCATATAGTTCTTCTGCCGGTCTGACGTGCCTCTATGTCAGTTAAGGATACGCTTAATCAGCATTCGTCATTAATTTGTTTTTCATTTGTCTACATCAAATCACAGTTTACATCAAATTTCATTCAAAATACAATATTTCAGAAGCTTTCAACAGGTGTCCACGCTTTCATGGCCGCCCCTTCCCGCCTGGAAGGAACGGTAATGTCAAATTTCAATCGTAATTATTTAGATATTTCTAACAGCGGTATTTTTGTTGACCAACTACCATTTTTCCTCGGCTTCAACTGCAATAATGGAAATTTTCTTTTCCCTATGGGGGGGGGGGCAATCGATCCTTTTTTTATGGTCCTTAACTATATTTCTGACAATGTATAAGCAAAACCAAGATAATCGGTTGAGTATTTAACGTGTGAAAGCGTAACAAACAAACAAACAAACGCAATATTAGGCAATACAATTACTTTAACTGACTCCATTCTACATAACCTAGTCCTCCAATTGCATACACTTTGTCGGCGACGCACAGTGACGCAACTTCAATAGACTCGGGCAATTAAATCTAGATCGGCCAAGCTCGATCCGCTAGTGGCGCATTCGTCCATACATGTTGGTCCTTTTCCGTCATTTGATTCATTTCTTTGATACTGATATTAGTTTCACTTACATGACGCAACAGACATTTAATTTAATAAACATTGGTTGTGTATTGTTATAGACATATGACTGGAGAAACAACGGATTAGTTTTCAACCGACTTCAAAGAGGAGGTGCTCAACTCGACTGTGTGTTGTTTTTTTTTGTTGTTTGTTTGTTACCCGAATACGCGAAAACAGTTGAACCGATTAATTTCTTTTTTGTGATTAGAAGTTGGTCCTATTGTCATCAGATCAGAATCTGATGATAGGATCCTGGAGATATCAAAGGGAACTCTTAAAATATTAAAGGCACACCTATAGTGATTTTGATATATTTTATAGCGGTTCATGCATTTACAAAAATTGGTGAAGGGGAACTGATGATGAAGACCACAGATGACCAGCGGAACTATTCATTATTTCCCGGTTTGCCATTAGTTACTTTAAAATAGCATTGCGTAGCACTTTATGCTCGTCTGATTACTATTACAACTATACTATTAAAATAAAGCTGATGGTGAATTATCATGTGAACTCCTCAACAATTTACGGCCCTGCATCGTGAAAAGCAATATTTTGTAAAAGGATTTGAACAGTTGGCATTAGACTATTGTAACTTAGATGAATTACAAACCAACCGACGTAAAAATGAGAAAAACAACTTTTTTCCAAAAAAATATGATATATCAAATTCAAAATTAAATGCAAGGCAACTAAAAAGGTAAAAAAATATTTTCAACAACAAAAAATAAAAAAGTTGGTGCCGAATAAAACATAAAGACTACTATTTCATGGCAAGCTTTTGTTGAAGAGTTTTATTTACTTAAGTTAGTTAAGTCGGACTACAATTCAAATAGAGTCGTAAAAGTATGCGCCGCTGTCTCTTGTGATAAAAAATGTTTCAGCCAGTTGTGCTGTCCAGAGGCGAAGGGTTACATTTTTTCTGAGGTATACCGTGCGTTCTGCCTTAATAAAAGGAAACTCGTGCGTTTTACATTACAATAACGCACAAGTACATATTATTACGATATTGAAATTTGTGATATAAGAGACCCTTTACTAGCAAATGTGTTATAAAGAATATTACATACATACATACACACATACAAAATACGCGCGAAAACATTATATTACTACTAAATGGTACCTATACACAACTAAAAATCTGTTGGACGTTAGTAGCTTTTGATGAAACTTTTCAGTACCTACTGACATTATACCTACATCAGAATAATCACATAGGTACAAATAAAACATAACGCAGGCGGAGCCGCGAAGAAAAGCTAGTAGGTAATACATATACATATTAATTAAGTCGTCAGTGATTAGAACATAGGTATCAATGGCGTGAATTATCTGGTGCGCTATTAACATGTCAATTTATCCAATATCCTATCTTAAGCACTAACCTTAACAAAATGCAGCATTATTCAAAGTTCAATAAATGAAGAAATAATACGTATTAAAGTCCGATTGCTCACATCTAATAGGTTTATATTTACAAGTACCTATGACTATTGCACTACTCTGCAGTAGTCGGCGTTTCCCACTAGGCGGGTCGCGACCCGGGACTCATGGCCGGTACCGGGCCATCAATATCCATGATAGATTTTTGGTTATCTTGTCGTCAAGAATACATAGCTCATCAAGCCATAACTTTTAAATGCCTTTTGTGACAACTTATAAATGTGAAGCTGGGTTTTCAACACTAGTTTACCTTAAAAATAAATACAGGGTGTAACAGAAAGGTGTGGTCAAATTTCAGCAGCGGATAGGGTATGTTATTAGTATTGTACCTACTATGGTGCCATAGCTGGTTGTATTATTATTACATAGTTATAGCATATTCTTTTTGTCAAAATTCAGTAGTGAAAGGCGTTTGGCATGAGAATTATACCTCCCCTGGTACAAAATTCGATTGGATTATTATGGCATACAACTTTTTAAGTCATACTTTTCTAAATTAATAACTTTTTCATTCATAAATAAACGAATGAAAAAATAATAAATATTTTTTATGGTACTCCGATTTTGATAAAATTAGGTGTGTGCACTCAGTATCATAGGTACATACCAACCCTTGAATATGACCACACCTTTCTGTTACACCCTGTATATGTAGAAATAGACTTGAAGTGGGCCAGACCTTAGGATAAAACTTTCGGCATTCCACGAACTTAGATTCTTTAGTAAAAAATAAGCAGCAGCTCCATACTTTGCACTAAAATTTTGTGACTAAACAGGCGATACTAAAATATGTAGTATTAATAAAACATTTGTGTATTATTTTACCTAATGGAACCAGCTTGGGTTTAAAAACAGTAAGTCACGAAGGGGCAGTGTAAAAATGACCGGGCCATGGCAGAACAATGTTTGATAAACACTGCACTACTGTATTGTACTTACTGTAGAAGTACTTACCTACTATCGCTGTTGCTGTACAAAATAAAATAATAGGGAAGGCGAAATGCTGGTTAAATGATTGTGTGTTTTGAAAATAGAATCTTCATAAAAACCGGGCATGACGGACCATGTAGGTTGGTGTGTAGGGTTCTGCAGCCTTGAATATTTGCATCAGCAGGTCATATGTTCATGGCACTTAAGCCCTTATATTCAGAAATTCAGTTTTTTGGTAACTCAATGACGGTAAATCAGTTCATGTCCGAAATAGTTTTAGTTTAGAGTATTTATTAAGCGCTGTCGTCTGATTGCTGATTTTTTGCATATGTTTTGGTTACACGATTCAAAAGATAAAAATCAAAAAAGTCAAAATACTTTATTCATTTAGGTTACAAATGCATCGCTTATGAACGTCAGACAAAACTTGGAATAGAATGATTCTACATTTAATGCCAAGTTCGCAAGAGTAAAGCCGTGAGGAAAGAACTTGGCAATAAAAACTCATGGCTACTTTTTTAAATGCCATTTTGTACAATATATTTGTATGTATACAGTAAAGCCAGTAAGGTGCTGCAACCATTACACCATAAAACTCACGCAAGCAATAATCAAAGTACGTAAATTGGTATAATCTAGTTTTAAATGAATTAGCCTCCTACGGCACACCGTCCCATCCGCAGATGGGAGCATCAACTTACAAAAAACAATAAGGGGGAAACTACTTATGCAACTTTCGCAGCGATTATTTCCAAAAATATTGACAAAATTAGTAACCTTATAATGTTTTTGAAAGACCTGTCTAATGATGTACTACACGTTGATGTTTGCTGAATAAAAATGTTTTCATTCAAGTATGGTGTCCCCCGAAAAAATATTTACGTTTCAACCGACTTCAAAACGGGGGAGGTTCTCAATTCGACTGGTTTTTTTTTAATGTTTGTTATCTATCCGATTACTCGCAGACGGCTGGACCGATTAGAATTTTTTTTTGTGTTTGATAGGGTATTTGTTGTAACTCTTAAAAAACACTATTGAGTGAAATGTAACTGATGATGACGACCACAGATGACCAGGGGAACTACATAATAATAAATATTGTGGGTTGCGATTTGAGTACCGTGTTCGATACCTGATTCTTCACCTCCGTCAAATCATGAAATGGAACTAATGGTCTAGTATCAGATGAACTCCTCAAAGACCAACGGTTATCGCAAAACGCAACATTTTTTAAAAAGAAATGAGAAGTTTGGATTATGCTGTTATAAATAAATCAACTACAAATCAAAACACTAAAAAGTGAGAAATATTATTTTTTTTACAAAAAAATAAAAACCAACTTCCAAAATAAATATAAGGTAAGTAAAGCAAAAATAATAGTAATAATAGTTATCTTATATTTATTTTGGAAGCTGGTTTTTATTTTTTTGTAAAACAGTTTTTAAAATGCCTGTGACATACGGACGGACAGACATGGCGAAACTATAAGGGTTAAGTTTTTAAGTTAACCCTAAAAATGGTAATCTTACAATCGAACACACGTCATACATAGGTATCTAAATAATCTATCAGCTGTCGACACATGTAGGCTCACATATTGTATTACTACTGTTTCTAAGTAGCCCGGGTCGTGAATAAGATAATCGATCATAATCCGACTGTGAACCACTTACGAGCCTTAGTCTTCATTTACACAATATTTTTTCTGTACCTACCACAAAATATCCAGAGTACAGAAGGTAACCGTGGAGCCTACTTCGGTCGAACAACGCACACATAGACATTGTTTAGAACAAAAAACCTGTGGCATAGACACCAGTCTATTATAGCTGCGGACCTGTATTACAGGTTTCTTGCTTTGTGCGATGTATGTAGCCACACATTCACTAGACTGTAAATCTATGTACCCTACCCCAAAGCTAGCAAAAAAATAAGCTTATGGTTCTTTATCGGTAAGGTTCTTTATAAGATAAATTTATATAAAAAGCATTCGTCTATTGTCACTATCAATGATGCACTGCGTTATATAATTACAATATGTAGCTATACAAAGAATATAAGAGACGTCATTAATGGAAATATTGATTTCTTAATCAGACAATACTCGATTTATGTATCAAGAATCTCAGACCCTTTCGGAGCACTCTGTTCATAAAAGCTAATAGACAAGTGGCATAAAAGCTAATCGACAAAAAACTAATGACATAGTTGCGCGTACAAAACCGCGATTAAGAAATCGTTTATATGAGATTCGCAGTTTTGCGCGCACAACAACACGCGATGTCATTCTGACGTCATAGGTACTATTCGATTGTCATTCTATTCGTTTAGCGTTTATGCCACTTGTCAAGGGGGGCTGAAGGCTTTTCGATATTCCGTGTCCGAGAGCCATGTTCGTGACCGTGCATATGCAGCGTGTTCTATATAAGTTACCTTCTGTACTGTCGGTATTTTGTGTCTATACTCTACATGTACTTACCAGTACGTTATACAATAATTCAATTTGTCACTATTTATCTCTTTGTTTTTATCATGGGTGTGTTCTGCAGGTGCAATGTTTGACACTTGTATAAGTTTTGTAATAAATGTAGATAATATTGACTATACCTACCGTTGAGCAGATCGAAATTTTAAACTTCATAATTTACTGGGTACAACTGATTCGGGTCAAAAAGTATAAGCAAGTGATAGTTATTGCTGTGATTAGAGTATTTTAGTAAAACATTCGTATATAAATAACTAATTCGGAGGTGCTGCGCGTATGGGACGCGTATGACTGCTATGAACGAAGTTGTGTGTGTTCGATTTGCACACAAGACAGAGCTATGTGAAATAAATTGACAGTAGTTCCAAGTCGGGGTGTACTTCATATTCGTTAACTGTATGTAAGACACAGCTTATACCCTAGTGCGGGCGCTGACTATTCTTAAAACAAAACAAAGCCCCTCTAAAATAACCATCACATTCAATCACATCAAAAAGAAATCCATACACATGCTGTCTTTGCATGCAGTATTGAACTCATCAAACAAAACAAATATATTCGAAGATATAAGAGTACAATTATCACATGTCGTATAGTAACACTCGATTTAGATCGAAAAGAAATATAGGTCACAGGCAGATTTTCGCTGATACGTTACACAACCATCAAGTTGACGCATGCCTGATCTGAGATGAGATACCCTTAGATCCTCCAGATATCAACGGTCACTTCACTACGTTACATAACCATACACTCAGTAAACACATTCGGTATCGATTTAGCAATCGGATAATTATCATCGATTAAAAATTGGAGTAGTTACCTACCTACGAATGTCAGTAAACAAATCAGTTAATTTTAAGACTTTATTATAAAATTGTTGCCGTTATCATTTTGATCAATCGTATCGTTTGATCACTCAATTACATTTAAAGCAGTAATATAATCATTAATTTAATCAGCCAATTTAACTAAATTTATTTTGCGGCTTGTTAAATTAAGCATTCAGTATAATTTCTATGGAGTTTTTTTTTTTCTCAAGCGCATTAATATGTTAGTAATTTCTACCAGTTGCAAGTTCTTTCCATGTTAACAGGATATTAACATTATTAATATAAATCACTTGAAATGATTGACTCTTCTTACGAAACGTTTTAGCTATGTGACCTTGCCGAAAAACAAGTATCTATCATACCAGCAATGTTGGTAAAGAGTTTTTTGGAGATTATCACGAACCAGCAATTTATCATTTCCTCTGAGGCGCATAGGAATGCGATTTTGGACTATTTTTTCCCACCCAAAACCCTGAGCAGAAGCAAAGTTTGACCTCAGCTTCCTCACACCTTTAGTTCTTGTCAAAAAGTATTACCATAGATATACCAAGTATTACGTACCAATATACGAGAGGCCAATTTAATACCTAATACTTTATAGTACCTACTACATATAGAAAGAGCTTGCAAATACCTACTTACATTTTCCGAAATCCATTTCTGAGCCGTCAGTCAATCAATAGCTACTATACTACACTGGTATTCACGTTATAACTAAACGCCAGACCTTTAAAAGTTTATCACTAAGCGATAAAAATTAAAATTTTATTAAAACAGGATGCAAAAATCAGTTTTACTTTTATCGTTATTGATATTTTATTGCAATAATGTTCGCACTAAGACTTAACTTTTAACGTTTTTCTTAAAATAAAGTATTGAAATAATTACCGTAAATTTTTTAATAAGAAGTGAACTTGAAATTTCAATTGTAATGTACTTCTTTATTTACATGAATACTACATACCTATAAGTGTAGTAAGAGCTAAAAGTGTACAATATAATGTACCTACATATTATAAAGTTAATGAACATAAATTCTGGTTATGAAAATTTGTGAAAAACTGGGAAACGGTGAGACACTTCACAAAAACCTCAGTAGGAGAAACTTTCAACAGCTTTTTTATTACCCGACTGGGTTAAGTTTTTCGCGCGTATCTTGTATGTATGTATGTATGTATGTAATATTCTTTTTTACCTGATATCTCACAATCCACTGAACGGATTTGTACAATTAATTGATTACCCAAGTGTTCCTAGATATGTGACGTTTGAAAAAATCAAACATGCTGGCTGTGAGATGTCAAAATAAAGAGGTGTGAAAAAAAAAGTTGTTTTGTATACTGCGACATGGGTATCAAATTCTCATCAGCATTTAAAATTTTTTTATGATTATGACTGTGGTACTAAAAAAGTTAGTTAGCAACCATTCTTTTTTCAATTTTCAATACTTGACAATAGCTGTGATAAAAGTTAGTTGTTGCATCGGTTACATACTACAACTACTAAAAAGTATAAATTATAAAAATAAAAAACCCGCCTGCACAAAAAAGTTCAAAACAAGATCCCCTACATAATTAAATAATTTCATGCAGTCCCCCCCCCCCCGACTTCACTGAGTTCATCGAGATTTATTTTTTTCTTTTTAATGGAACTTACTACCTAGCGTCTTTTAAAATATCGACGTTCCAAAACTGCACAATAAAATCTTATTCTTCTTCATTGAATTTTTGTCAATCTATCCGTTTTATCGCCTAATTTCTGCCAGTGTCAAATATTTATTGTCATATTTATTGTACACTTTAACTGCACAAAGTCTCATTCTTATCCAGATAACAGGTATTAATTTCATTTTTTACAATTCAAACTCGTAACTATGAAAATAATGACAGATCCGTTTGCCGCCATTTTGACAACTCACACAATAAAATTTGTAAGAAGTAAACAGGCCAATGTTGATGGTAGAGAACTAAGATCTTATTGATTTCGTAATTGCACATAAAACTACATCACGAGACAACAGTTAGGTTGTTGTAATCGTAACAAAAACCGGATCAGTACCAACATACTTATAATATGTACCTCCACTTATTTCTATAACTAAATAATCGAATTCACAATCAGAATGTGTCACCCAATGAATACTAATAAATTGGTTTTCTGTAGACCTTACCATATGTAGAACGTCATCGGTAGACCATTATAATGTCTGCTACTATGACATTTGAATAAACTGATACAAATTACAGTGTTACACAAAACTCATGCAAAGACTAATGAACCAAACAGTACCTGATATAAATTAACCTATATTGATACATTTATGTGGATTAAAGTTTTGCGAAATAATTGTATATGAATCTTATTCGACGTGGTAGGATATCGGCATCTGACCTAAATACCTAGTTTGTATGGATTTAATTAAATTATTCAATGCAACGTAACAATAATGGTTATTTATGATCGCTATAAAACTAACGTACGCTGCACAATTCTCTTTGTACTCTTAGAATTGGCAAAACAAGGTAATATCAACCTAAAATGTGACGAGAAATCATGAAGTTGATTTCTTCTCGGTACATTTGCATGTTAAAAAGTATTTTTTACTGTTAGGTACCTAGCACCTACATTTGAGCATTACTTTATCGTTTATTTTGATATGTACGAAACCTTGCCGAATATTTGGACTGTCACATAAATCACTTTAAGTGTTAATTCGTAACATGATTTGCGTGCTTGCTGAAACATATTAGTCATAATAATAACATTTCCAGTTCATCATAAAAAATGGTTGTTTGTAAAGTCGGTTTACGGACGATAATTTTACGTGACAACGTCATATGAAAACATTGATGACATTGTAATAAACAATTCGCTGATGCTTAGCAACCATGCCTGTGACAGCTTTAGCGGATCAGCAGGCTGAACGTGATGGATCGTGATGGTCCTAGACGGACCGTGATGGACCGTGATGGACGGTGACGGATCGGGACTCACCGTGACGTTAGTTATCACGTCAAACTTTTAACCAAAAAATATTACCGACTTCAAAAGTAAATACTTACAAGGCAACTAAAAAGCAAAAAATAATACACCTAGAATAACAAAAACAAATTAAACATTTTGATTTGCCATGAAATAGTAGTCTTTATGTTTTATTCGGCACCAACTTAAAAATGTTTAATTTGTTTTTGTTATTCTAGGTGTATTATGTTTTGCTTTTTAGTTGCCTTGTGGGTGTTTATTTCTGAAGTCGGTAATATTTTTTTTTGTTAAATAGTTTTTATTTCTCACTTTTTAGTGGTTTGGTTGTAATTCACTTAAGTTACAATAGGCTTATGTCAACTGCTCAAATCCTTTTACAAAATATTGTTTGCCCCGATGCAGGCCCGTCAATTGTTGAGGAGTTCATTATCAGCTCTATTACATTGTGTAATAGTAGGTAGTATGACAAAAATAAAGTGCTACTCTGTACCATATTAAAGTAACTAAATCGCAAACTGTGGTTGTGTGTAATCGTTAAAACTAAAAAACAAATGCTCATCATATGTGGTCTTCATCATCAGTTCCACATAACCAATTGGTGCTTTTTAAGAAAAATGCACGAATCACTATGAAATAAACCTAAATCACTGTAGGTTAGCCTTTAACATTTTAAGAGTTCCCTCGATTTCTCCAGGATCCCATCATCAGATCGTGATCTGATGACAATGGGACCAACTTGAAAGTATACCCTTTCAAACCCAAAAAGATTTTAGTTAAATGTTTTGACCTCTTTTAACCTTCTTTGTATCCAAATAAAGAGAAAATAAAAAAAATATTTTCCTAAAAATGTATTATTGCCAATCAACTAGGTAACTAAACTTGGGAATTTTAGTTACCTAGTTGATTAGAATATATTAGTTATATTTCGGGACTTAATCGCGTGAATTATTTAAAGGTACGAACCTTTTATTTACCCGACGTTTCGATCGAATTGCACCGATCGTGGTCACGGGTCGACTGATGGCAGCTTAGCGTTGTCTCCGTGAGGCGCGGGGTTTTTCAACTACCCTCGCCTGGTCTTGATAATTTTGATAATTTGTACTGTCGGTACTTCTACACACTACACTTACAACGTCTTTACACTGAGGCGCGGTGTCTTTACGGCTACGATTACATTTGTTGATAACAGGGTTCCAAGATGGTGAGAGCCGGTATCCATCTTCTCGGTTGAAGTTCTTATACTTCTTGATCTCAACCGCCTCGCGTACTATCCTGGAATAATAGTGGCGATCGGTTGAGATCAAGAAGTATAAGAACTTCAACCGAGAAGATGGATACCGGCTCTCACCATCTTGGAACCCTGTTATCAACAAATGTAATCGTAGCCGTAAAGACACCGCGCCTCAGTGTAAAGACGTTGTAAGTGTAGTGTGTAGAAGTACCGACAGTACAAATTATCAAAATTATCAAGACCAGGCGAGGGTAGTTGAAAAACCCCGCGCCTCACGGAGACAACGCTAAGCTGCCATCAGTCGACCCGTGACCACGATCGGTGCAATTCGATCGAAACGTCGGGTAAATAAAAGGTTCGTACCTTTAAATAATTCACGCGATTAAGTCCCGAAATATAACTAATATGTATAAAAATCGCGAAAGTTTAAAAACAATAATTGATTAGAATAACAAAAACAAATTAAACATTATGAAGTTGGTGCCGAATAAAATATAAAGACTACTATTTCATGGCGCCAACTTCAATTTGTTATTCTAAGTATGTTATTTTTTGCAGTTTACTTGTAATTATTTTTGAAGTTGGTAATATTTATGTCTAATAAAGTTTTTTATTCTTACTTTTAAGTGGGTTGGTTTGTTTTTCACTAAGTTACAATAGGCCTAAGTCAACTGTTCAAATCTATGCTCTATGATGCTCTATTATATTTTGTAATATTAGTATGACGAGAATAAAGTGCTAGGTACTCATTACCATATTAAAGTAACTGAATCGCAAACTGTGAAATATTGAATAGGTCCTTTCGTCATTTGTGATCTTCATCATCAGTTCCACTTCACCAATTGGTGCTTTTTAAGAGTAAATGCTCGAATCACTGTGAAATTTACCTAAATCACTGTAGGTGTGCCTTTAATATTTGAAGAGTTCCCTCAATTTCTCCTGGATCCTCAGGGACCAACTTGGAAGTATGTCCTTTCAAATTTAAAAATATTTTTTTCAAATCGGTCCAAGGACGCACTGATTACGCAAGGATGGCCCTTGCGTAATCAGTGAAAAAACATACAAAAAAACAGTCGTATTGAGAACCTCCGTGTCCTCCTTTTTGAAGTCGGTTGAAAAGAAACCTTTTGCGTAAGGGGTAAAAAACGAACTTGCTATAACTTAAAAGTCTTCATGATTAACGTTTATTATTTTCACAACGAACATGTCTATATAGCGCACAATGGCCCAATTGGGAGGCTAAGTGCGGTTTTCTTGTTCGCCCAGGTAAAACTAACTAACTAATGTCTATATTATGTCTTAATTAAAGTAAAAATACTTCTTCGTTTTCGCCAAATAGACTGGTTGTGCCTTCCTTATTATTTAACCCTTTTTTTCCCTAACACGGTGTTCGGCATATTTGGAATAAGGCAGAAACTTAGTAGAAACTGGAATTAGCAGAATCGTATTACGCAGAAGTAAAGTTATAAAGAAAATTGATATTAATAAACATAGATATGAATGCTATATTTATTCAAACTTAAATATATTTATTTCGTAAAACCAAATTAATGATTATTATTTGAAAATATCAAATTAATACATACAAAAATATAAAATTATTATTTGTTTGAAAAAAAAAACAAAATGAGATTAGGCGGCAGTTCCAAACGTAAAGCTCATGAAAAGAAGCTGCCAAGAAACTCTTATAAAATTATCATATTTTTCTTTACAAAAATTAATTTTATTCAACAAACCAGTGCGTTTAGTGAGTGTAATCGTTTATAAATCAAGGATAACTAAATAATATAGAAAATAGAAGAATTATGGCATAGGAGAATTTTTGTTCTACTAAATAGTTGTGAATAATCTTAGTTTTGTTAAAATGCTTGGTACTTTTATGTACCTATAATAATGTAAAACCAAATACAAATAAATATGTGCTTCGAGTATGGATGATAAGTCATATTTCCATAAAGTAGGTATTCCCACAGATAATACATTACAGATTGCAAGTAAAATGGTCATATATACTAGTATAACGATATGTCAGTTACGTTTAATTGACTCAAATCACGACGTGTCCCTATTCCCGTCCAGCTAATTGCTCAAGAACTAGGACGTATTAGCATTGCCTATGCTAATATCTATTCGATAGATTACACAGGTCTGCAAATTTGAACTCTTATTTTCCCCTTTTGGATTTGATTGCTGATCATGAGGTATTTTGGTGCTCTGATTACGAATATGTACTTGGATTTGTCCTATCACCCTCAGTTTTTTTGAAAAATCCTTTTATGTGAAATCGGAAAAAAAGGCCAACTTTACAAAGTTTTTTTTTATTACAATGAAGTAACAATTATATTACTAAACTTAAAACATTAAAAATACATTGAAGGGACAGTAATAAATAAATTAAAAATATTAAATACTTTTATGGTATCTTGCTTTTTTTCGCTTGAAATTCCGACTTGGATCATCACGCTTTAATAGCCAACAGTAGTCTGCCATCATTACTTTATTCCACTTTCCCTGATAGCGACGTTCCATCTCCTTCAAGTCCTGGTGAAATCTTTCGCCTTGCTCTTCACTTACAGCTCCCAAGTTATCAGGAAAGTAGTCCAAATGCGAATTAAGGAAGTGAAGTTTAATGCTCATCGAACATCCCATTTTGCCGAAATTTTCAATCATTTTCTTTACAATTTCCTCATAATTTGGACTTTTATGGTGGCGATAGGAGATCAAACGTATTGTTCTTTCCTTTTGACCACTTTCGAAGTTCACGAACGCAGGTGGTACAAACTTTATGTGGGACCCACTGTTTATCTTGATTGGCGATTGATAGGCCAAAATACATATTATAAACGTTCCTTATAAATTCAATTATGTTATGCTGCTGTTTTCTCAGCATAAATTGCCCACAAATGTAGCAAAAATTGTCCGGAGAGTTTAAACACTTTCGCGATGACATTTTTCAAGTAAGCGTTACGAATTGCACAGAAGTACTGACTTTTTAAAAATAGTGATGGTGCTATTTATACAAAATAATATTAATCTACCCTCATTAACTGTCTTCTAACGATTTAAGTTAATTTCTATAAAAAAAGCATTTAGCCTACAAGAAATGAGGTCTTTAGCAAATGACCTAAAAATCCACTAGTTTTTTTGATAATAAGGGTATATCACATACTTAATTAAAAGTTATGTTTAACTACATTTATGAGAACTCATTCATTAATGTCTACTTCAACCATTTAGTGTGTTTTTTGTTCAATAAGATATGATTAAAATAAAATAATTAATAAATTACTAGGAAGGCTTAAGTAATTTAGGCAAAAAAAAGGATGATCTATAACTAAAAATCCTGACGTGATGGAATTTTTTTAATATTTTTCCCGTAATCAGCGCCCCAAAATCTATCCAAATCGCTCATCAAAACTGAAAGGGGAAAACCATTGCAGACCTGTGTTATGAACAAAAGGTGACTTTATAACCTAACGTCACGAAATAACCCTTGATCGAAGCAAAACTAAATGTAGCCTGTCATTCTAACATCCACCTAGTACCTATTTACTCTGACATTAGGTAGCCACCGTAATATCCATAAAATAAAAGTGAATATGGCTTTGTTTGCTGTGGTCATTCTCTGATCATATTTTTAAAAAAAAATAATTATATAATGTTTATCATGATTTTATTTTGTCGGCGTAATATATATGTGTATCCATGCAAAATTACAGCCTTCTAGCACAAACAGTCACTGAGCTAAGCTGCAGACGACGGACTGACGGACAGACATGGCGAAACTACAAGGGTTCCGTTTTGCCATTTTGGCTACAGAACCAAAGAGTCAAAAAAATATCTTTAACTCCTCTATGAGGCTGCCTCACTTTTCATCAATTCGTGTCCTATCAACCAATCTTAATATTTTAAAGATAGTATGCATTTATACTGGATGCCTATTTAGTTTGTCAAATCCCCGCGGGAGGGAGATCACACCATGAAACTCTACCGATACATTCCAAGCATTGTGCGAGTTATCCCAAAATATTATTATTATTAGTCGACTAACTAAACCGGCATCCTGTATAACTACGAGGTTCAGACAACTGTAAATATTATACGAATTGCCACCCTAAAAGTTGTATTTACCACTATACAAATAAGACCTCGAGATCATCTATCCCAGGTTCCAGAAAATTCAACATACCGTATGGTTGGAGGTTTTCCCTAACGGCCATATTTAAGCTCTGTGTATAAACCTAGCACACCTTGTATAAACCTTGTACAAAATAAATTTAACATCACTTTCTGTGGATAATACACCTACATTCAACATAATTACTTTGCAATGACACTGATATATGGCCCACGATCAACGATAACACTAACAAAGTCATCTTCAGTGGCGCACAGCGTGTGCAATGATATATCATTAAACATTAGTCTTGTACACCAGACATAAAAGCGTCTTCATTAGTTAAATAGAACCTCCAATTCGAGACTACAAACAACATAACCATAAGTTCCAACAATTGAATTAAAGGATTGTCTCAAGGCGATCACCAAAAAGCTCATTAAATAACAAACTAATTTACAATGTTTTATTTATAATAAGTAAATCGACCTTGCACATAATAAATCCGACCATTACTTTAGTGAACCTCGCGCCAGATATTAGACAGTTACGTAAAAATGAATTACATTTGTACCATGTCTTTGATACCTCATAAAAACCAGTCAATAAAACAAATACTGTACGTATGTACTTGTTGATTAACAATCAGGTTTGGGAGCGCTACTGGGTGTAGAGTCACGTCATCTTACAATCATAACTTGACCGAAAATATTTGGCACGCGGATAAATCGATAGCTTCTACCTCCTAGGCGTTATAGGAAAGGAGGCGATCGCCCCAAAATGCCAACATATATTTTCTAAAGGCTATTTTTGAAATATTCAAGAAATAACCTACAGTCAGTCAGTTAGCGTTTGGCGAGGGACGGATTTACTTTTGAAATAAAACTATATACCTCGGCTACTTTCTAAAAACCTCAAAATATATTTTTCGATCAATTATTAAAATATGCTTTACGCAGTCACACAAATTTTGTGAACGGGTGCGTCAGTTACGCGTTGGAGTTGTTAACAAATCGGTTAATCATCGCACTCGCGCGCTAACTAATCCAGATGACTGACTACCATTTTGACAGAAAAACAGCCTTTAGAAAATGCTTGAAATTTCAGGTCACTCGCTTCTCGCACTATTTATCATGGTACCGATCTCTTACACAGGCCCATGTTTACCACTGGGCACTCTGGGTACTTGCCCAGGGCCCCGCGATCTATAGGGGTCCCCTGGTTCCTGCCAGATCACACGATAACCGATGTTTATCGAAAAATATATTTATTTCCGAATCTAACGGTAATGACTAAGGTAAGCTACTCTACTTTAATCGAAAAATCAAGCTTTCAGACTCGCACCATTTGAATTACAAGAAACCAATTTAATGTAGAAAGTATCTACGTAAAAAATATGTTGCGCGTTGTTTAAAATGTATACTTTTATCGATTATTCCCAAGTTTATTCAAAACAAAAACCTTTAAAATAAATGCAAAATTCAATTAAGAAAGCAAAAAAATAATAATAAAAAGTGTATACACTATCCATGGGAATCTAAACTAGTTTTAGGGAACCTTAAGCAACAAGCAACCAGTTTCGTCATGTTCGTTCGTCCACCCACAGCTTGGCACAGAGACTTTTAGTATTATTGGAAAATTTAAAAAAATATTAAAATAATAGTGTTTGATTAAAGGCCTCTAAATATATAAATAAAGTATAGTAAGTTAAGAAATAATCTAGAACCTTGGTTATCTATTTCCTTTGTATAGTTATTCAAACAATATAGTGTTCTATTCAGGTCATAGGGGGCCCCATTATACAAGTCTTGCCAGGGTCCCCAACGGGTTAAAAACGGCCCTTGCAGACTTCATGTTCGGTACATTTGTACATACTGCCAGCTCTTGGTTTAACAGGTTCATGTCGAGCAGTTGCATAATATGATAATATGGATTATCAGGCAAAGCTTATACGCTTATCTATCCGTATGGATTTATTAGATGTTGTGACACTGTTAGTGTTGGCAATGATGGGTGGGTATTTTTGTTTTAACAATGATGGAGCTGATGCTAAAAATATTATGAATCAGTTAGGTTTACACACATGGATTTCATCTACGATTGTGAGAGTTTTGACCTACTTCATGTCGACAGAAGGTTCCGATTGGGTTGGGCAGCATTTAGTAAATTTCGCCGACCGTTGATCAGTATACAGACACACTGATTGCTGCCTTAGTCTTCAAATATTGCGTTAGAGGCGAAGAGAAGACTTCGTCTCTACCGCAATGTCTGAAGACTCAGGCATTCAATCAGTGTGTCCTACCTGTAAGGACCTACGCTGCCGAGACGTGGATACTTACGGTTGGGCTAGTCCACAAATTCAAAGTTGCACAGCGGGCTATAGAGCGAGCTATGCTTGGAGTCACTTCGAAGAGTAAAATTCGACTAGACACACTAGAATGCAACGAAATCATCTATCAAAGAGCCAAAGTAACCCACGCTATGTCGGTAACTGCAACGTAGGATAAGCACACTGAAGTGGCGACGTGTGTGTGACCGATGCCTGTTGGAGCAAACGAGTCCAAGAGTGGAGACCGCGACTCGGTAAACGTAAGGTAGAACGAGCCCCAGCCTGATGGATCGACGACCTAAAGGGGGTTTCTGGGATGGATTCAAGTGTTGTGACGTAAATTAGGAGAGGCCTATGTCTAGCAGTGGACCGAAATAGGCTAACTTATTGATCACTAGCTGTCCCGCGCAACTTCGTATGCGTAAATTTTCCCCGTTTTTGCAACATTTCTAGTCGCTGCTCCGCTCCTATAGCCTTCCTCGATAAATGGGCTATCCAACAAAAAAAGAATTTTTCAAATCAGACCAGGAGTTCCTGAGATTAGCGCGTTTAAACAAACAAACAAACTCTTCCGCTTCATAATATTAGTATAGATGAGAAAAAATAAAGAGCACCCCTAGACCAAGTAATAGCTAGGTAACCCATTTCACATTTGGAGCTAATTTTGCAGACACGAGAAATCTATGATTAGGTCTATAACTTATTAGTTTTTAATTAGAACACTTTACGAGCTATAATATTACACACACGCTATATCGTTTAAGGAAAGGTAATAAAACCTGATTAATATCGAGTCGAACGCTGTTAATTTATTCAAAACTAAACACCATTTTAATATATTTGGAGATCGAAGGTAACAAATTTTCAATTAATATCTAAAGTACTATGGACATAGGGACATGTTAATGTTTAATTCAAATAATCTATTAGTTTTTAAATAGTTAACGAATTCTTTGCCTATCCGTTGTATTTGGTAATATCCGTTTAACCTCTTTCGTACGTCGAACCTCGCACCATTTAAATTTAATAGCAATCAAATTTATCTTTAAAAGTTTGATAAAGTATTCTATTTCAAATCCTTATATTAGGTATGCGAGTTTCGTCATTTACATGTAAGCTGTAAAGAGCTTAGGGGCTTGTTGGATTATGCAAGGCAGCGAGTACCACAACCCGTATCAACGTTTTAAATGACGTAAATTACTTTACTGGAACACATGTGAGGAAATGTTGAACTCACCAACGCAATTAGACCGAATACAAAATTCAGACTTCATGTGCAGACTAGATAGTTAGGATAGATAGACCTATCAATGCGCTCAATAGCCTAAAAACGTTCGCTATAACAACCTAAATATTAATCTCTAAAGTGCTCTAAGAACATTTCTATATTATTATTTGCATACAGGAGAACACGTGCCCCCCCCCCCCTCCCTTCCAGATGGGTATTTGTATACCGAATTTCTTAGCATTTTAGGTCCGTCACTGTCATTTGCCTCTCGTGCGATCCAGGATTTCATACGCTCCAAAATAAAATCCTGAATTTGATATAAAATTGCGCCATAAAAAATGTCACGCGCTTGGTTTTTACTACGGTTTAAATTTATTTCAATAAGACAAGTGCATAGGCCAACGCTTCGTATACGTCTCCCAATCATTTTGAAAAATCAAAGAAAGTTTGACATTTTAATTAGAGTTTTAATAACGTTGTCCAAAAATATGCAATTAGCAAGTTACGACAGCCATGGGAATCAAAAACTATTATTTTTCTTATAGCCTGTTCCTACTTGTCGGGTATCGTATCCACATTATAAACTGATATCTAAACAAAGCCGTGAGAAAAAATAAGGACAAAAAATCTACGTATGAAAGGTTTAACCACCAGGGCATCAGAGATGGTGCCGGGCCCGTCATCCGACAAGAGGAAACGGTCTCTTATATTAGAACAATTAACATAATGAAATACAAACAGATCGATTGTGAAAAAATACAAATAGGAATCGAAAACATTCCTAATACATTACCACCTACATACAGAAATGTGCATTGCAAAAAGAAATTAAAAACCACCTGCAACCAAATCTAGATCTACTTATTTTAAAATGTCACTTGAACTGATTCTGCAATTTGCACAATATCTCTTAAAATAATGCGTACTTCTCGCGTTACCAGTTTCCTAATATCATTGATACGTTTACATAAATAAAACTGTCTGCATTAGCTTCTAATTGCAGGACTAATTTCGTAAGACAAATTAACTAATATAGTATCATATGTACTTACCTACTTTGTAATGTATACGTCGTATTAGAGCAAGTTATTATTCAGATAGCAATAATTAATTTTGAACGACGAGTTTACGGTTACCTACCTTTACCATAGTAGGTAGGTACTACACGGTTTAATGATCTAATTAAACAGGGTGATTGTTTTTAATATACTAATAACCTCCCGCTTGTGGCTTCTTTACATAACACCAAATAACTTTGGAATGTCCGTTTTGAAAAATATAACCATAAATTTACCCTTAACTACCCACCACCTACTTTTGTCACACCACCACCTTCCACATGCCTGTGTCAGGTTTAGGGTCTAAACTTCACAATAAATAACGATTTTACTCCGATAACATCACACTAATATGATAAAGGCGAAAGTTTGTGAGTGTGTGTTTGTTACTTCCTCACGTCTAAACGGCTGGAGCGATTTTAATAAAATGTCGTATGGAGTTATATGACACCTTGGCTAATAAAAACCGGGTAACACCGCGGGGCACAGCTAGTAGTCTATAAGTGGTTATAGCCATAACTTAAAAAACAGGTGGTTAGGAGTTGAACTATTTTTTTTTTAACTATTGTTACTAAGTTATTCGTTGTAATTTATAGAAGCCACGCGCGGAAGGATACTTTTGAAGTTTGGTGAGAACATGCTTAAATGTACCTACGTTTAATTATTGGATGTAGAGTTTACACAGCTTAACTTCAAATATGATTGGTACCTACCAATCATATTTGAAGTTAACTCTACATCTAATAATTGTATAAGAAAGAATATTGAAATTCAGACCCAGGAATCCAAACTGAGACTTCGAGCGACTATCTGGCCCATTAAAGCGCCTAAAATAACTGAACTATACCGCTAAACTTCAAATTTTCTTTGTGGCTTTGTCTCGGATTCTAAAGTATTGTTGTACTGGCAAAAAATGCATATTAAAAATACTGTAGGTACTTATAAACTTTTTATCGATACGAGGCAAAATACTCAAATGCGAATTAATAGCTTTACTGATTTCTCTTGCTGTCACTGTCCCATAACATTAATAAAATTGTAAAGACAGAAATATTTAGGAAAATGTCTAAAAGTTATGTATCGTTGGAGAAAAAAATGTAGTAGCAGATAGTTAGCAGAAGTAACAATAAGACATATTATTGTGGGATCGCCACACTAAAACTTATTCTTTAATGCTATTGTACTTGATTCAATTTTTGAAAAAAGACATTACACTCCCACCAACATTAAACTGCAAAAATGGACTCTAGGTACTGACTAGCTTGCCTCTACGTTTTTTTTTCAAGATACTATTCCCGCATTAAAATTGACTGCAAAGCGTGAAAGGGAGAAAAAACTCGTGCGGCCTTTGACAGGTATTGTCCACAAAGTAGCGTTGTCTCTTTTTAGAGGTGGTAAATTTTTATAGGATACTAGCTGACCCGCGCAACTTCGTCTGCGTAAATTTTCCCTTTTTTCTTTTTTCTTCCTTTTTTTTTACAACATTTTTCATTGCTGCTCCGCTCCTATTAGTCATAGCGTGATGTTATAACCTATAGCCTTCCTCGATAAATGAGCTATCCAACAATAAAATATTTTTTCAATGCCGCCCAGTAGTTCCTGAGATTATCGCGTTCAAACAAACAAACAAACGCTTAGGGGTATGAAAAATAGATGTTGGCCGATTCTAATAGATACCAGATAAGCACAAAAAATTTCATCAAAATCGGTCAAGCCGTTTCGGAGGAGTATGGCAACGAAAACTGTGACACGAGAATTTTATATATTAGATGGCGCAGTCCTGTTCTCTGCGTCAATGGGACTTTACCACCTCATCTGCTACGCCATTGGTGTTGCAGATATCAACAATATGCCGAAAGAAAATAAGTGAAGCCGAGAAGTGAAGGAAAAACATAGGACAAAATTATATTTCTCATTTCATTTATCTTATTACTACGCAACTTCATATGCGTCAATTTTCCCCGTTTTTGCAATATTTTTCATTGCTGCTCCGCTGCTATTGATCGTAGCGTGATGTTATATACCCAACAGAAAAAGATTTTTTCAATTCGGGCCCGTAGTTCTTGAGATTGCCGCGTTTAAACAAAGAAACAAACAAACAAACTCTTCAGCTTTATAATATTAGTATAGATTATGTAAAATATAAATATTCACCGAACTACTTAACTAATGTAACTACTTATTTTATAAATAGTAGGTACCTATAACTCGTACCTTAGTTTTGAACAAAAGCAGTATGAGACAGTTTCAGGTTGCATAGTATTTTACCCGTTGACTGCATTATATCTATTAAATCAGTAACATTACGACCTCTCTATAGGTGTTAGGTAGGTACTTACTTTAAACCTTTACTGCTTTAAGCCATTCTAGTTTAACTAGGAAGGCATATATTGTATGTATGTTCTTTTATAGTTGTCTTGTCTACTTGTACGGTTTTTTCCTCTTTTCATTCACGTAAACGTCTTTGTGTAATTTATCTATAATATGTATTATTTAGAAACATATGTACTTTATATATATGTTCATCAGTTGTCTGCTTCTGCCTACTTTGGGATGAGATGGCGTTATGTGATGTCTTATGATAATAACACTATCATCATAACTTACACGAACCCACTAAGTCGTAATATGGTCTTATTTGACATAAGCCGAAAAAGAAGAAAATAAATAAATTAATTGTTACATTAATCATTTTACCCGGACTCATTTAACAATTTTATTAACTAATACCCCAATCATCTAAATCCGTTCAGGCGTTTAGAAGATATGGAAAAAGAAACCCACAGACATACATACCTACATGATTCCTGAAAACATTTTTTTTAAATATTCAATTCAAAGACTTTTTTGTAAGCATTGTAAGATACTGCCTACTATACAACACAATAGATTCTTTAATGTTGTAAAGTGAGCATTTTTATGTACTTATAGCAGCGGTAACATTAGCATTTATCAAACTTCTCGGGCTTAATTATTATAGCCATAGTTTAACTTGATTTAATGCTAACTGTGTGGCCATTTAACATAATAGTGTTTCTAAAATACTGGTGCGTTAGTAAATAGCCGTACCATAGTCAATGGCCACATGCGCCGCGCCCACCATGTGGCTGTTTATACTTACTGTGCCGGCGAATGTGAAAAAGTGTGACCTGTTCTTACACATATGAGATCGCTATATAAGACTTTGCGAACCCATTTTGCTCTCATTTCAATTTACGCTCAAGTTTGGCAAATACACTCGAAGCATTTAATACTCACGAATATTATCGAAACATTATCTTTATATACGATATTGTTTAATAAAGTGCAACATAAATAACAAAGTTATGATGAAGTCGGTAAGTGCAATGATTATATTTACATTGAATATAAATAATTCAAAATAAAATACTTTCTATGTAATTAAGTTTTTTGTTCTTTTTTTTTCAGATATTCTTCATCGCATTATGCATTCAATTTGCATTAGCTTATCATGATCCTGATTTGAATTATCATTTGAGTCAAGTGCAACAAGTTTTAAACTGTAATCACGGTTACTCGTATGCTGCACCCTCGGTACAATTGACGACCACTGGTATCAAAGCTGCCGCAGCACCTGCTCCTGTGGTACTACCACAGCAAATTATTCAAGCGCCTGCTTATCAATATTCCGGACAAGCTGGGTATTCAACGGGAATAACATATCAGGCTGAAGCACCGAAAATCACTTACGCTGCACCAGCAGTGACCCAATACCAAACATCATTCCAAAATTATGCCACTGCACAACAAAATGCCAGGAAGGAAGTGCATGGTTATGCAACCACAGCAGGACTTTCATCAGCTGCATCAACCGGCAAAACAGTGACACCTCTTGCGACCTATGCCAATGCACCAATCATCGCCAAAGTGACATCAGCCCCGCTCATTGCGAAATTCGCTCTATCTTCACCTAAGATTTCATATGCCTCACAAAACTTGATACAACAACAAGCTGCCTATTCTGGATCGTATGCCAAAGCTTCTTTGAACTTCAACACTGTGCACTCTGGAGGGCCAGTCGTGTCTCAAGTCTACTCTGCTCCACCTGCTGGCTACGCAACATCTGCTTCTTTGAAAGTACCTCAAGCATCCCAGTATGCTGCACCGGTACAATACTCATCCATTGCAGCGCCATCTGTAACCCAATATCATCAAGTCGCGCATGTGAGTCCAGCAGTCTCACAATATACGACGTCTTCAATATCTCACGGTTCTTCCGTATCTCACGGTTCTTCAGCCGCCACTTCTTCACAATATTTTTCACCAGCTGTTACACAACACGCTGGAGCAAGTATCGGTCAGTATAGTGCGCCGATCGTGACACAACACACAGTATCACCCACCGTTCATTACGCCGGGCCGGTTGTGCAGCAGTACTCAGCTCCTGCAGTGATCCATCATTCAGCGCCTGTGGTGCAACAGTACTCAGCTCCAGCAGTGATCCAACATTCGGCGCCGACAGTAGCTCACTATGCGGCGCCAGCCGTAGCTCACTATGCTGCGCCAGCCGTGGCCCAGTATTCCGCGCCGGCAGTTGCTTCAGTGACCCATTATGCAAGTGCTCCTGGTTCTGTTGCTCACGTGTCCGCCCCGACTGTCGCGGCAGTGGCTCCTGTTGCCAAAATTGGTGCAGCACCAATAGCAGCTAAAAATGTTCATCGTGAATTCTTGGAAAATTACGTGAGTACCGTTTGATTTCTTAATACTTAAATTAGTTGTTAGAATTCAGACCTATTAACAATTTTCATCAAGATATCAATTATTTCGCAATTATTGCTTCACTACAACTTGTTTCTGTGTTTGTTTACCTTCATGATTAATTAGATGTAATTCTTTTACTAGTAGACATTCATAATTATACCATAACTGGGTGCAATTGATTTAAATTAGAGGCATTCAATTTCATATTCAACACTTAACCAATAACAGCTCATTTATTATTCAAATTACGGTCTATAACTGATTAAATATTTCTTTGAAAATTACACGAGATATATAAGTATCTAGTAGATATTAATAGTAGTAAGTATTTAAGTACCGTTATAATATGTAGCAAGTGTAAATCACGTCAGGACATTGCAGCATGTACCTATATGTTACTACATATCCCTACAGCTAATGCAGTGACGTAACTATTTGATTGGCTATCGAGTCCAGTCCAGGACTGGTTCCGCTACATCAAAATCTTGACAGATAACCTGCTCGTTCAAACGTATGAAACTGTCATGTTTAGGTGGTCATGTGTACCTGCATGTAATAGTTGTGCAATGGTCTACAAACCCCATTAGAAGATTGAACGATAGATAAAGTATTACACCTCAACACTTCATTTTTAATTGATTGATGAGATTGATCGATAGGACAGTGAAGTGATCCATGACAGCGACGTCTCATGCCCTTGCTTAAGGCATACTAAACATTCAACGTCTCAAAAATAACCGCGGCTAACTAACGGGGAAAGCCAGATCAATAACTATAAATTTATAATTAAGTAAAATATCTTATAATAATCTTTTTGTAGACTTTATTGTGAAGGTCTCTGCTAACTTGCAGCTATTTTACTAAACAGGTAGGTAAATATCAAAGCTCACAATGCCTAAGTTCACCACTACGAGCAATAAACAATAGATAAAATATCTATTTGAACCTGACCTACCAACGATTACTTTAACAGAACATTGAGCATGCGGCACCTACTTCAAGTTATCTATTCATAAATCAATTTAGTTGTAATGAAATATTAATCTACCACTGATTTACATAGCAGGACCTAGAAATAGGTATGTAGGTAACTCAAAGGCTGCAGAATTTATAATTTTAGCACGGAATGGAATAATTTGTGTAGGAACTAAGGTACCTAGAATCAAGTTAAGTCAAAGTGATTGTGAGGTAGGTAACAAACAACTTATATACTTACCTACAAGACAAAATTACGTAAGGTGTCCAGTCGTATCCACACAATGCACTTACACACTAAAAGTCTATTGGTAAATATATGTGCCTGCCTATCTACTTACCTAACCAAGTCTATAAAAGGAAGTATTTAGATGGGTACCTGAATAACATCGACATTTTGCTCGTCATAGGTACTAAAACTGCGACGTCCAGTCATAAGGTGTTCGTAATTGTTTCTTTTTTTTTTTACTCGTAGATAGGTGTCTCCATTTGATGTATAGACATGGAGCATGCCATCCCATTTAATTAAAACGTAAATATTGACTGCAAACCGTGAAAGAGAGAAGAAACTCGTGCGGCCTTTGACAGGCGTTGTTATGGCGCAGTCAATAGTATCTCGTGTCTAATGGTGTGACGTGTCTTTTACATCACTGTTATCTAAATCCTAACATTATACTTAGGGTGCTAATTGTTGCATGTTAATCGTAGCCTGAATCTATTGAAGAAAGTTAGCAGATATGACAGATATGCAAGCGTTTACTAAGATGGTCCTATTTAAGTAGGTACTTACTTAAATTTTAAATGTTGATAAACTTTCGCGATTTGTACACATTATAAAATTACCTTGTTAAGGTCTTGTTTATTGCCCGACGTTTCAACCGTATTACAACGACCGTGATCACGGGTAGACTGGTTCAGCTCAGGATCGCCTCCGTGAAGGAATAATTACTCCGGAAATTATTCACGCGATTAAGACCCGTAGTACCTATATATAATTGTGCATTTTACCCAAGCTTTTCATCATACTGTGTTGACAATCTTTTATATCCATCGGTAACAAGACTGGAACTGGGAATTTGCCTACAGGGTTCTTAATTACGATCTTTTCTCCGTATTCACCACAGCAATGAATTTTTGTGAGCACACCACCCCATTTACCGTCATGACAAATTTTGACAGTTCCGTATGGGCTTGCCGTGGACACGGAATAAAGATCGTGAACAAGGAACCAGCTCAATTAATTATGTAGGTAGATAGATGCGTATACATACATGTAGTATATAATACACGTACCTACCTGCCACACACAAGTAGTAAATAGATGCGAACGTTTTAATCTCAATATCTTCTCACGGATTAACACGAATTACCAAACTTTTTATTGTTAAACCAAGGGCGCGAGACTTCGTCAGACGAGTTAAATCAACTACATTCACTTACATAACAATTAGTACGAACTCGTCCGTTTGTATCTCGACCACTTTCACTGGCTGTCGCAGTGTCCTGTCGTCTTGCGGCCTTCTCTTATCATCATTTTTATAAAGAACAAAACAGGGCTGCAAATTATATGAAACTACCAAGTAAATAAGATAGGTACTTATTCAGATATATTTATTGATAATAATTTATTGTCCCTTACCTAGGGATAGTAGGTAGATTTAGGTAAGAGTTAGGTACCTAGTGATGTAACCTACAGGTTACATCACTAGGTACCTAAGGCACAGATTCTCATTTTGTGCTAAAGGGTAACTCAAATCAATAATGCGGCTCATTTTCTTTGTTTTACAAAGATCAAACTTTAAATAACGTTAGCTACCTATAAATGTTGATATAGGTACTTTCGCGATTTGTAAGAAAACATATCTATACTAATATTATAAAGCGAAAGAGTTTGTTTGTTTGTTTGTTTAAACGCGCTAATCTCAGGAACTACTGGTACGATTTCAAAAATTCTTTTTTTGTTGGATAGCCCATTTATCGAGGAAGGCTATAGGCTATATAACATCGCGCTACGACTAATAGGAGCGGAGAAGCGACGAGAAATGTTTCAAAAACGGGGAAAAATTACGCATACGAAGTTGCGCGGGACAGCTAGTATATATATATTACGGGTCTTAATCGCTTAAATAATTTAAGGTAAAATACCTTGTATTACCATTATACCATTACCAAGGTATTTTACCCTAAATTATTCACGCGATTAAGACCCGTAATATATATAGTGTACCTATCTAAATAAATAAAAAAATGTAATTAAGTTCTTCAGTAGGTAGTTAGGTACTTTAATATTATTACCTATTCCTTTGTTATCATATTTCTCTATTTCTCTCCATACCACCTACATATTTGGCAGTAGTGTTAATAATACCTGTGTTGTGTAGGTACTATTGTATGTGCTTATCTAAATAATAATGAAATAGGTGACTGCCTACATCGTGTAAATTAATCCCTGTCAAACCCGAAAGGGGCATTCAAAGAAATCAGGGTCACTAGCTAACCACTACAGGCCAATGGTTTCATTGGCCTGCAGTGATTTGTCTGTGTACCTACTCACCAACCTACTAAATTTAATTCAAATCGGTTATGTTGGCGTCATATTAATCCTGTGATTCTAGAGTCAATTGAGCAACAAATACCGAAACACCTAAACTTTCACATTTAGGTATTAATTATAGTAGGATTTGAGGTAGGTGTGATGTGACTAACGCTTTATACTTAGAAAGAGATAAACCTTGATACCTACTTATTTATGTACCTAAGTAATAAATATGAATCACTCGCAAACAATTGGTAGGTATCCTCCTGTACCTACCTATAGGACGTAAAATTGTACTTGTACCCTTCCTACGGATAGAAAAATAAACAAGACCTTTATGGATATTTAACTAAAATTGAACTGAGTAGATATTTGATTTCTACTAACTTAGTCCACAAATTCAGTCATTTCGTCACAGCGGAACAGCCATACCTACCTACATACCACGAACGGACGGATGCAATTTTAGATACTAGGTGGTTACTTTTTCTTGTGCATTTTGTTGAATATATCTACGTTATGGTACGTTACTATAGGATCTTAGCAGGTAAATGTAAAAAGGAAACAATAAAAACTTGGCGGCAGAATACCCCTACTTTAAACAGGCGCGGATCAAGAACTTTGTTTAGTTTGACTCAACTGGCGAAGTGTGAGTCGCTCGCATGACGGGTGCATTTGATTAAACATGAGGGGAAATTGCCGGTCAAAACACATCGGTCTTGTGTCAAATTTCTGAAATTCCCCCACAACAAAGATATTTCACTCGAGTCTGGGGAGGTAATAGACTCTGTCGCCCCCCCCCCCCCCCTAAAAAGGTTCAAATTTTGTTTGGCTCTAAATAATACTATACCTAGCTACATATTACATACATATCAACCCATATGATGTCCCACTGCTGGGCACGGGTCTCCCCAGTAGAACTTACTAGTATGTAGATCCTGGGGGTAATTGCCATAATCGCCACGCTTGGCGAGCGGGTTGGCGATCGCAGTAAGGTTTTAAGTACGCAGAGGACGCTGCTGCCCGTCCTCCAGTGTGACATCCCTTAGTCGCCTTGACGACACCCACGGGAAGAGATGGGGTGGTACTATTCTTAAGCCTGTACCACACGGGTAGGTATTTTTACTTAAATTATTAACACCTAATAATTTAAGTAAAAATACCTACCTATTAAAGTTTAAGTTGACTGACCTGTTAATCTAGTCGTGGGGTCGATTCCCAAACAGGATAAATCTTTGTGTTACGAGAACGTTCGTTTATTCTGTCTGGGTCTAATTGATCTTTAATATGTATATGTATGTATATATTTAGAAACGCACCAACCCTAGCCCCAGATCAAGGTAGGGCGAGATTGTTTTTCAACGGTCTGTGGTCGATGTTTTTACATAACGCCTATCAAAAGGAACCATCATAATTTTATTTTCTGCTAGATTGTTTATCTCATTTCACTTTTTGGCGCCCTTGGTCACCTAGCGCCTAGAGCGACCGCTACATTCCTTACATTAGGGCCGGCCCTGTTTAGAAATACCTATAAAAGTAAGAGTATGTTTATCAGGTATGAAGTTGCCATAGTACAAGCTCAGATTAGTTATCAGCATCAGACAACCGAGTGCGATTTGTCCCAAGAGACATTAGGTACCTAAGTATCTAGGTATTGTTTAAATATTAAACAGAAATATAAGGTCTCTGACTCCACTTTGGCATTACCGCCATCATTTTATGCTTGTTAGCCCAATATAGGTAGGTTAGGTAGGTACTAAGCCAACTAATGGATAGTAAAGTTCATTCAATTGCATTGAGAGTGTTGCGACCTTTGTCGCAACTGACATTCTCACGGCAGTGGCACCATCTAAATTGTGATAAACCTTCTTGCAGGACGCCCACCCGCGGTATGCTTACGAATACAGTGTGAACGACCCCCACACCGGAGACGTTAAACAGCAGAAGGAGGAAAGAGACGGAGAAGTCGTCAAAGGTAAACACTTAAAAAAACATTTTTCTCGTAGGAATAGGTACTTATCTACTCAGATATTAATACATTTAATTCATGCTAGCGAATTTAATTAATTCATGCTAGCGCAGAGTTTAAATTAAATTTGACCGAAGTGTCTTTAAACTATTTGTAAGCTCACCCATATCTCTACATCGTAATGAACATTTTTACATGGCTGTTTTTTCACGCGTTGACGACCCTTTAAACTCACAGCAAAGTATCTATCTCCAAGAGCAAAAAAAATAAAAAATACGCTTGCACAAAAAAGATGGAAACAAGATCCCCTATTACCTGATTAGTTTATAATAATTAACTTTTATTGTCGTCAACTACCCAATTTGATACCCTGCAGTATTCGAAACAACTTTTTTTCACATCTCTTTATTTTGATATCTCACAGCCTCCATGTGTTTTATTCAAATGTCTCTCTTACTTGGGCGGTCAAGACGAATCTAAGGAGGTCTAATTGTATAAATCCGTTTAGAGGTTTATGAGATTTAAGGTAATAAAAAATTTGTACATACTTACATACAAGATACGCGCAAAAACATAACCCTTCCTTGCAGTCGGGTAAAAATACGAATCAATGTCATGAAATTCCGGAATAATTTTATACTTTATTCCGTTACCCACCTTCTAATTAGATATGTATGTATATATGTATGTAGTAGGTAGGTATTTATCCAGAAAAATCATAGCTTTAAAATTGATTAAAGTTATTTTCCTATTTAAGGCAGCAGTAGACACACTATGTAGTTTTGAATAATTTACCCAAGAAGGGCGACGGAAATGCGTACCTATCTTATACCTATTAAATGGTAGCATTGATTTTACAGGTCAATATTCTTTGGTGGAACCGGACGGTTCTGTGCGAACGGTGAACTACGTCGCCGACTGGGAAACTGGCTTCCACGCCGACGTGCGCAACAGTAAAGACAACCAACATTAGATAATATACCTATTATATTTCGAAAAGGCATAACGGCTGGTTCCAATGCTTGCCTTATTTGGTTTGACCACCAGTCACAAGCTAAACTAGTGACCTGTAGATAAGATTGTAAATAAATTAGTGAAACGAATTCAACCAGAGCGAAAGCTGATTGCCTTACTGAATTAGAATGATCAAATTCGAACATAAGGTGGTCTACACATAATAAATCGTTTCTTTTATGGTAGATTTAGGTTCATAGGTAAATATGCAATACTCACCTCCATGTCATAGTAGGTAGGTACAGTCGGGCAAAAATGTGGTCTATCACCGTAAGGTTGAAGTTCATTTGAACGTCATAAAACAACAAGGTTGATTTTCCCTTGAAATCTTATACTGACAGTTGCTAGGCTCAATCTTAACGTCATTTTGGTTAAACAGGAAGTTTTGTCAAACTGATAGACCACTTTCTTTGTCGACTGTACCTTTAAAACGTACCACTGTATTCTGTAGCTTACAAATCCTTTGCAAAAATATTAAATCTAGAGATTCTTTAATTAGCTTACATTGTATTCAACGAGGCTTTATATTAAATTGCTTATAATATTATAGAATAAAGTATTTGTATTATAATCTTCGTGGATTGACTTATGAAAGGAAATATATAACCAAATCCGTGTAATGTTACGTCGCTTTTTATGTTATTCACTGTGATACTTATTAAACAAACTTGTAACTTTGTTTTCGAAAAAGGTGCCATTAAAATTTATTTTATTAAAAATAGGAAAGTATTTCTTATTTATATCTTACGTACACCTATCATCTATCCTAAATATTTTTTTAAATGTAATAAGCAGGCGCGAATCCAAGAAGGGAGGGGCAATTACCCTCCTCTCCCCCCCAGACTCGACTGAAATACCTTTTTTGGGGGGAATTTGAGAAGCTTCTATATCTAGACCAGTGTGTTTTGACAGGCAATTGCCTGCCAAACCCCCCCCCCCCCACACTGGCTGGTGTACTTGGCGATTTTTAAAAAATGCTCCCCCCATCATGCGAGTGACTCACACTTCGCCAGTTGAATCAAATTCATACCTGAAATTGCTCTTACTTTTTTTTTTTAAGATAACTAGCAATGTGGGATTTAGGGATTTACTAATAGTAAATCCCTAAATCCCACATTGCTAGTTATCTTAAAAAAAAAATATCATGCAGCTATACATATCTAATAGTAAGAACATTACATGTATTTTTAAAAGAACTTAAATTTATTGAAAACAATAAACAAACCAAGAACAGTAAAAATATCGATTTAATAATATACTTTCTTACATAATAACAATGACTTACACACAATTATTTAAAATCAAATACCTAGTTATAATTATCACAGCACCAATATTTCCCAAAAAAATTATGACCAAAATCCGTATGTTATGCCATTTCAAACTTAAGGATATCTTTTCCATTGTAATAGCATTTTGGGCAAGCAAAGTCTTGATCTGCAATCTTATTTGCCTGAAAAACATTAAAAATATAAATAACAGTGGTAATGGCAACACTTTAAAATATCCCTAAGAATCTTCTTACAAATAAATAAAATTAAAGTGTCTGTTTATATAACAAATTATCAGTTTTTTACAAAAAGTATATATGGTACTTATAACAAAAGCACAATTTTCAATTATTTTTGTCTGTCTATTGGTCTGTCTGCCTGTCTGTTTGTTCCGGATAATCTCCGAAACAGATTTTGACCGGCCTTTCGCTGTCAGGCAGCTGAGAATGAAGAGTGTTTTTTTATCATCATGCTAATGTTTCTAGGGGACAGCAGCACTGCTAACACGGACGAAGTCATGGATACAGCCAGTTTAAATTAAACATAAGTTTCACCTTAGCCATTCTTGCAGCTACAGCTGTACTAGCCAAACTTTCTCATAATATTATTATTCATGTTTAAAAACTATGACTTAATGGAATAGTTTTTCTATTTTCAAATAGGCTCCAAAATTCATACAATATACAGTAGAAATTTCAATTAACAAAAAAAACAAATTTACTTACAGATAAGCAATAATAACAAAATATATGGCTACATCCCATAGTGTAAGGAAGCACAGGTTTGTTAGAGCAGCAGGCACACACAGTGTTTATTGTCATGACAGGTTTGCTACAGGTAGCTGTTGATCTCATATGTTTACGCCACCAAACATACTTTAACATGCTAGACAGTTTCATCTTCAAACCAAATATGTTTACCAAAGCTATGGTTGACCCAATAAGTTCCTGTAAAATAAATTGAGATTATATTAAAGATTTAGTTCAACATCTTATGAACAAAGATAGTAAAATTTGGCAGGTAGGTAGCTTATAGGTTTTTAACGGCTATTACACTACCCTGAATCAGGGCCCTAAATCAAGGTGGCCTTGAAAATGTGTAAGAGAATTAGGGCCCAACTATTATTACACCGCTCTTTTTAAGGATTTAGGGTCCCTGATTCAGTGTAGTGTAATAAGCGCATTAGCTACAAACAATTTTTGTTAATTCTACCCCTAAGAGAAGGTAAAACTTTGGTCAAATGCAGATATAGCTAGTTTTAAATACCTACTCTACTGGCAACTGTACTTAAAGTCACCTGCCCAAATCTTTCCAAAGATCACAATTTGTAAATAAAAAAGAAAATTAAACATGTGTATAATATGTTTACCTTAAATGCTTACTTATATGTATCAATAATAGTTTTGTAGCCGTTGATCTTCGATTCAGAAATAAATAAATAAAATAATTATTTATATTTATAACTTACAATAAAATTGTGCCACAAAAGTTCTCTAGTCCAAGAAAAATCAGTCAAATCTTCTCGAGTCAAATTATCCGCAGATAAATGTAGGCCTAATATGAAATCTATCACCATTGGATATTTTCCAGTTTGTATAAATCTACAGAAATTTAATATGTCAGCTATTAATTGAAATGTTTCCAACTTATGGAAAAAATTCTGGACTTTTGTATTAGATGTAAAGCTGTAAATAGCTCTTTCTCTTAAATATTTCAAGCCAACAGTGTAGCCATAATACCAAAATAGTTTGCTTTTAACAAAATGATCTGGTACATATTGTAATGATAACATCTGATGTCCAAAAGTACTTTTCTTGTCTACAACTGAGTACTTGAAAATCCATGTTCTTATTAGAAGCTCAATTTCAGGTAATATTGGTTGTATGAATCTGGGCTGAAACAATTTTTTTATTAAATATTAACAATTCCTTAGTTTGAATTCACACATTCCCAAATATTCAAACAGTAGATAGAACTCTTCATTAGGATTCTATGCCCAAAGGGTTAAAAAGGGACTCTATTACTAAGGCTCCACTGTCTGTCTATCTGTCACCAGGCTGTATCTCATGAACCATGACAGCTAAACAGTTGAAATTTTCACAGATGATGTATTTCTTTTGCCGCTATAACAAAAATTTCCTATACAACACAGGTGATTTATTTGCTGTTTTTTGCTTGAAATTATAATATAGTATCTAATGTTGTATAGATAATGGTACGGAACCCTTGCGCGTGTATACACCAAAGAGGACAATAACAAATTACAGCAAGTGGTACAAGAGGCGGTCTTATTGCAGGCTGCAATTTCATACCTTACCTAAATCGTAAGTAACTTTAAGACAAGTATATGAAAAAAATATTTTTGTTTGCACTGCTTACCTATAATGGCAACTTAAATCTTAGTAGCATTTGAGATTTAGGCTACTAGGCATATGGAGACTACTCAAGAGGGAGTAGCTGGTGATACAAAACCTTACCCCTGCAAAAAGTTTAACAATTCTTCCTTTCCGAGCTTCCCTCTGTGCAAGCAATTCCTGCTTGACCGGGCCTATACAACATGGTTTAAAGTATTTCTATTGCTCTCATTAATAAAAGTTACAGAAGTCTTAAAATTGAGTAGCATTTGAGAATTCAGACATACAATAGATAACAATATTTACCTCAATAAACTTAGTAGCTTGAAAAACTAGTTGTTTGAATAGTTCTTCTACTTGATTATCTAGCTGTACAGCATCCAACTGTAAAAACGAATTTATAAGATTACTTGATGATAATATACGACTGAGCCTGTACTTTTAATTCCTGGGGCATTTGAAAAGTACAAGTATAGATAGTGTTTTTATTGACTTTGGCATTTATTTAAATTATTTATCTCAGGAAACTTACGAACCAAGTCCATTCAAGTGTTCTTAGCTTTCCCTACCTGCGTTACTCGAGGTATATAATTGATAGACATTTTCGCTTGCTGTAAAATAGCAGTCCTAGCAGATTAAATGTAACAAAGCCGTCATTTCTTTATCACATTTGATAGATAAATATTAAAAATAATCCATCCGATTACAATGTGATTTTCATTTGACATGATTATTTCTATTTATTAATCTGTCAAATGTCATCATTTTTTTTTAGGCAACATTGCTCTGTGGGCAACATTCTATTCTTTATTTCCTTCCTCCTCCTTTTCATCAAACAGCCCAAACTGCCCACAAACCTGAAAACATCCTGGACTGCGCCTTCCTGACTAAATTGACGTGTGCGTTACCTCAGCAGAATGTTGTTTCCTTTCAGGATATGATTAATACAGATTTTCAGTGCAACATGCCGTTGAAATGTGCACAGATTCGTTTTTGAGATAGATTCTGCTGGAGTAACGTCAGTCCAGCAGAATTTTTTTACGCAGTGGCATTTTTTTATTATTCGCATATTTTAATTTGTGCGCAATGTGTTGAGTTTTTATTGATGAACCTTTTGTTGATGTCTAGATCTCGCAAATTACTTAGTAAAACATTATAATTTTTTTAACGTGAATAGAAGGTAATTTGTGCACTTATTAGTACTTGTTTTTTTTCTTTAAAGTTACTACCGCTTACTAGTTAAGAGACATATTTAAAAAAAAGGAAATTAGCTTCTAGTTTTCAAATTAGAAAACTTAGAAACAAAATGATGATTTTTGTTTATACCTCCCATATAATAATAATAAAATGGTTTATTTACTTAGGAAGCAAAATACTACACTTGTCTGTTCGCAAACAATAGGTAAATCCCGAGAAAAGAACAGGCAATAAAAACTCGTGGCCACTCTTTTCAAATTGCCAATGTTTACAATGTTTATTTGTTTAAAAACTGGATATGCAGGTAAGGTGCTGCCATTATTATAATAAACCATATTATAGGACTGATGCAAAAAATATAATATATCTCATAATCCCACAAAACTTCATAAACCTACATTGGTTGAAGTAGAATATTCGGTATAAATCATAAATGGGTTTACCATTTATGATTTATACCGAATATTCTGCTTCAACCGACTTTGAACTTAAAATGAACTCCTTAACAATGATAAAACGGTTTTATGAAGAGTACCTATTACTTTTCAGTGAATTTTATCTAATTTATATATGCAAAATGTCAGCTGTAAATATGCTTCTGTTTACTAAATATCAATAAAAAACCCACCATAACCTCTATACAAAGATTAATCAGCTAAAATAAATGCTGCATTAACGTTATTTCAGCAGAATCTATTTCTCTATTCTATTTTGAAAAAACATTGGATGCACAAATTTAAAAAGTTGCGCACATTTCAACGGCATGTTCCACTGAAAATCTGTATCATTCTTAACGTGAAAGGAGACAACACTCTACTAGGGTAACGCACACAATCGATTTATCAACTTTCGATCCGAATCAATCCAAAAATAGTTTTTTTCCGCAAAGAACATAGACCAGGACTGCGCCATCCTTTTCAAATAAGAATTTTCATTTTGTGAGGTTATGGCGCAGTCCTATTCTCTACGTCAATGGAAAAGAATCATCAACCAATAAACTACACGTACAACAAGTAGATTTCTCTGACACAAAGTTGCGCTTATGCCTAGTTTACACGTATTAAGTGGTTAAGTCGTCAACTAAATTTTAACTAAATTTTAAGTAAATTACTGTTAAGTAACTGTTTACACGTGTTATGCTTAACCGTACTCTTTAGTTCATAAAATCATAATGGACGATCAAGAGGGTGTTGAAGTTCTAAATTCAGTAATCAACACTAATATTATAAAGATAAATGATTTGTATTTTTGTATGTATCGAATAAACTTAAAAACTAGTGGACCGATTTTAAAAATTCTTTCTCCATTAGAAAGCTACATTATCAGGGAGCTATACATTATTGTCAAAAAAGTAGAGATCGTAGCTAGATCGATTTATCGCCCCCGAAACCCCCTGAGTACTAATATTCATGAAAATCGCTGAAGCCGTTTCCGAGATTCAGATTATATATTTAGATTATATTATACACTGACGGACTCATAAACTGCATCAAAGTTCAGGTTTACTCTAAAAGGATTTTTTTATAATAAGTATGCAAACTTTTTAGAATAAATTATATAAATATGGAAAGACTGGCTCTTAATCTTAAAAAAAAATTAAATTTAAAAATAGAACTGCGGTAAAACAAATGAATATAGCCGGGAAAAGAAAATTTACTCGTAGTATCAGATTTGCGTGTTATTTATAGCAAAGTTTTAAATTAATTCTCATTGATTTTTTTTGTTTGGTCAATTGAATTATTGTTACCAGCATAATTGTTGGGTTAGTTTTTTAACACATCGAGAGTTTTTGAACCATAATATGGATACTTCGTCCGAACAAGCGGCACAAATTGTAGCATTGGTGCGGGAGGGCTTGGATCAACGAACGATTGGTAGAAATTTAAATTTAAACCAGTCTACGGTTTGTAGAATATACAGAAGGTTTGTAGAGACAGGTTCTTACAGGAGGAGACGTGGTACAGGCAGAACTCGAGCAACCACAGGTCGTGATGACCGATTTATTGTTACAACTTCCCTGCGAAATCGTTTCCTCACGTCAGTTAACATCAAAACCGAGCTTAATGAAGTGCGTGGAAAAAACGTGTGTGCACGAACAATAAGAAGAAGGTTAAAGGAAGCGGCTATCACCCCTTTTAGACCAGCAAATGGTCCAAAGTTGTCTGCAGCTCACAGACAAGCTCGCTTAAGATTTGCGCGTCATCACCTGAATTGGACAGAAGAGCAGTGGGCCTCTGTATTGTTCACGGACGAGTGTAGGACATGTTTATATGGTGCAGATGGTCGCAGAAGAGTCTATCGTCGACGTGGGGAGCGATATGCTCAAAGTTGCATTGAGGAGCGTGTTCCTTTTGGAGGCGGTTCATGTATGGTCTGGGGTGGCATATCGATGAACGGGCGAACAGAACTTGTGTTCATAGACATGGTCCGTCAAAACGGTAATAGAGGGGGTTTGACAGCACATCGCTACATAACAGAGATATTAGAAGATCACGTGGTGCCTTACATGTGATTCATAGGCGAAAATTTTACTTTAATGTAGGATAATGCCCGGCCGCATGCAGCTGCACAAGTTCAACATTATTGCGAAGAGGTTGGGATACGTACAATGAATTGGCCAGCACGCAGCCCGGATCTTAATTCCATCGAGCATGTTTGGGACAATTTAAAAAGAGCTGTATATGCGAGAAACCCTTCGCCTACGACAGTGGCAGCACTAAGAACAGCACTTTCAGAAGAATGGGACAATATTCCGCAAGATCTTTTAAAAACCCTTATAAAATCTATGCGGAACCGATTAGAATCCGTAATAAGGGCACGTGGGGGTAATACACCTTATTAAAACACAAATAAACCCTTGCATAAAGTTTGTGTCTATTGTTAAAACCAATTTTTTAATTAAACAATTTTTCCTTAAACTTCTGTTTTTTCTTCAAAAAAGGTCTTAAGGTCCTTTCCAGTACATAAACTTAAACTTAAAGATATGATCCTACGCTGTTTTAAAGTTCACGAACCAATCTAGAGGTTTCAATTTAAATCTGTATAGAAAGTTTGCATACTTGGTTAAAATATTTATTTCAAAGTCGTCTATTACTTTGATGCAGTTTATAAGTCCGTCAGTGTATTTATAAACAAGAATTTCTCGTTTATAGGTTTAAAATTTGCCACCTTGCCATTATATCTATTGTGTTTTTCAAAATCTTTCGAAAACAATCAAAATAATTAAACATAGGCAAAAGCTTCGAACTAAATTAATTGTTCCTGTCCAAACAAGAACTAAATGTCAAAATTTCCCGCTCATTGCCCCCGCGCGCGGTGCGGGAGGGTGGGTTACTTATCCAAAAATAGAATCAATTTTATTCCACTTGCTCACTTAAACACTAAATCGTTACTTAACACTTATGACTTAAGAGGTATTAAGTGGCTGTTTACACGTTGCAATTTAGTTAAAATTTAGATAATTACTTAACCACTTAATACGTGTAAACTAGGCATTATACTCAGTTTTTATTTCACGTAAACTTGCCCTGCCCTACCTTTACCGTCAAGTTGTCAAGCGAGTGTATGTGATTTAAAGGTCCAAGCGACCAGGTCATTACAACCCAAAAAAAAATTATTGTTATTCAAGCGAGTGTAATGTAACGTCAAACATCTGTCAGTCTGTCAGTTTCTAGAAAAGTTGATGTACAGTGTGTGTGCCTATTGATTTTACCTGTATTTGTGTTAAATACAAAGATAACTTACTACCTCGTGTTTATTCACTAATTATGGCTATTTAGAGTAAGAATAAAACAACTATCGACATGGTTGTTTCACCTCAAACCCCCGAAAACGATACCCAAAGCGTGCAAGCAAAAAGAAACAACATGGCGTCCAAACAATCGTCAGTTGCTGACACAAGAGCAGAATTGGCGGAACTTGTAAAAAGGAAAGCTGAAGTCGCCGTAAGTAGCGAAAGTCTACAGAACAGATTAAATAACCATAACTTATGAAACCCTGACTGTTATAATTTAATTATAGGACACACTTGCCAACTTGGAACGCCAAATATATGCCTTCGAAGGATCGTATTTAGAAGACACACAACTCTATGGGAATATTATTCGAGGATGGGATAGGTACCTTACAACAAACAAAAGCACCAATTCAAAAGCAGATAAGCGAAACAGAAAGTTCAAGGAGGCTGAACGATTATTTTCCAAATCCAGTATTACCTCTATGGCGGTAAGTTGTGTGTTGACATGCAATGTTATTGTTTTGGTGTAGATTTTGATGTCTAACCTTTATATTTTATTTTTAGGCTGTCAGTGGGCTAGTGGACCCTGCTGAAGCAAAAAGTAAGATTGTTTATATTTGGTATTGTCAACTTATTATATTTTCTCAATTATATGCTTATGACTTTTTTCTCAATTACAGATGAAAGAAATAGTGAAACAGAATCTCAAACTAATGAGGACTCATCAGACACTCAGATTAGTACAGGGCTTAATGTAGGAAGTCTGAATCATACCACCATACATGGTTCCACTGAGAGTATTGCATCAAAACCATCGGGCAAACAACACACTAATGGTGGTATTGAAAAAGTTATCAACCACTCACAAACAAAGCAAAGCGTCACACAGAAAATAGCCACTTCGTCAGGCATGTTACAGAAGGCTTTTAATAGTGATAGTAAAATGTTGACCGCTGTTGGTTTGGACAGTAGACCAGGGACTCCAAAAGACAAAGATATGTCAATGAACATTATGAGTAAAGGAGATATGACCCCTAACTCGATGAAACACAAATTGTCCAACAGTAGTACAAGTAGTAGCAATAGTATGAAGAAAAATAATAACAAAAAAGCTAGACATAGGTAAATAAAAGCTTTAAACCTTGGTTTATGTGCCTAAAATCTCCGTACTTATCAGTTAAAACTAATTTTAACAAAAAAAAATTTTATTTCTTGGTCAAAAAATGTAAATACATAATGTGTTACTGTTATATGGAGACTTTTATTTCTTCAATTTGATCTTCTATTTAATGATCTTAAAATTGTTTGCTTGAATCTTGATTCTGTGAACAAAAACAATCGAAATTTATCATTTACCAATGATAATTGGCTAATATGTTTCTTTTGATTACCCTGCTATTAAAATGGTATAGATGTTAGTTAATCTTTTACTTAAAATTAAAACTACAGAATATTGATGAAATTATACAATAATAGCATATAAATCAGAAATAACACTAACAATATTAATTTTGAGTCATGCTGGAAAATATTCACCAAAAAGTGACAGCATGGGAGTCAAGTGTCACAAAACTGTGTGTGGTTCTTCATTGCTTTATTATATACCTAACAATATTTTACACCTGTGACAAAAGCTTCAACTAGTTGTTTGATGTTTTTATTTTACAAACAGAATACTTACGTTTTAAAACATTTGGGAAGTCTTTGATGGGGCCAAAATACCTCAATATAATGTAATAAAGCAATGGTAATGCTGATATAATGCCAGCAGAACATAAAAATACTACTTCTGGAGTTCTTCTTATATTACAACAATTCAAAGTTTTACTCCAAGTTACTCTTGTTTTATTCATCTGAAAAATAAACATTTTCTATAGAATCATCAAAGTAAAAAAAAATATTGTAGAGAGACAGAAGGTCTTAAGCCTACCTTACACTGATGAATATTATTATGACAATATTGATATTGATCAATGTATTTGACTTGCATGTACTATTGATCAATGTATTTCAATGCATATTGAAGCAATAGTTTTATTTCAATAATATTGACTGTGAAAGAAGTGCTGTAACAAAGGCAGTGCCCAAGCATGTACCATTAGGAGCAATACCAAGGGTCCACTTATAAAAGCTCGGACCAGGTGCATAAAAGGCTAGTTATGGCACTACTACTAAGGTCGACTTTAAAATTGTAGATATATTGATACATATTTCTGCCTAATGGGATAGATCCCTTATATAGAACTTTGAACTATGTATTAGATCAACATCTATCCGCTTTAATAGAACAGTAGAAGTGTGTAATTCTACCGGGCAGTAGTTTTGGATTCAATTCCTAACACAGGACAAAACTTTACATTGCTAGAAGAAAAGAGACATTACTAGCAACCTTGTTAGCCCCTCCAGCATGCAAAATTGCTGGTTAGAAGTGGGTTCATATTGATTTAGTGCTACCGCTTTTTTAAAAGAAGCATATGAATACTTACCGAGTCTACAATATCCATACAAATGCTATCTACCCCAATAGCATCTGTACTAAGTGTTTTGTAAAAGTTATCCAACTGCAAATACTCCTGCATACATTTGTTACATACTTCACTACTGTTAGTTGTAGAATTTATGCAATGTGTAGTTTCATCAGATAAAGTGTTGAATTTTTTAGTTTCATTAGATAAAACTGGCTTCATTGGATCTGACCAATCATAACAAGCTAAAAATAAATTATAATTTAGAACCATTACATACATCAATTAAACACTGAACTTGTAATATTTTAACAGTACACATTAAATTAGAATAGATAAGAATCTTTTTTAGTCATAAAGTGTGGTAACATACAAGATAATTTTGGCAATTAAATATAAAAGTCTGAATACAAATAAATATTTAAAATCTATTCTAAATATGTACCACAAACTAGTATTATAGGGAAATATCAGACCTTTTCTGCAAGGAAAAAAAGGTGAATCTATTTATTGGAATTTCAGTAGTATGTAGGTATAAAATAAAATAACACTGGATAAAAGAAAATACAGTGTGTTGGACTGTTCACATAAAAACTATCTTAAAAATAGTAAGTTGTGGTCGGGCAATGGAATATGACGAATATAGAGTGAGTGACTTGAGTTATGATGAAATATAGAAGAACTAAATATTTCTCCTCACAGAAATACATACCATGGCAATGTCCCTTACTCCAAATGTTTAATATATTGTCATAATATTCCAAAACAACATCCAGCCTGTCTTGCGATGTAAATTTGGATTTACAAGTTGTTCCATTTACTACTTTCGTAAACAATTCTTGTGATTTGTTGTGAAAATTCATGTATTCCTCTATACATCTCTCACATAGTTTAATGGGTCTAGCATACATTATAGAGCACTTAGTAAAATCTGACGCATATTGAGCAAATGCCTTTAAAATTAACAAACATTCATCGTCGTCCAAGTGTGATCTGTAAAATTTACATGGATTAGGTCAAAACATTAAATAAACAAACAAAAGATTCAATGAACTTACATCGTTACATCTTTATTCGGTATATCAGCCTTTAAGATGTTAGAATACTGAAGTAGAAAAAACAGGGCGTAATAAATGCTATTCATAATTACTTTTTACACTTATTTATAATTATTGGAATCGGAATTCACATTAAATTCATACAAAAATAAATTAGTTTTCTTCTAGGTCAGAAAATTCAGTAATAACATTAACTCAAACTTGTCAAAACAGTACCATAGAATAGACGTGGGCGTTATTTAACGTAACCGATTGCAATAACTGCTTACGAGCCTAGTAACTAAATACGTAGTTACGCGTAAGCGGTGTAACCGATTATTTTCACATTATGCAGTTTCGTCTTCGGTACGTTCGTGCGTAAGTTTACGAGGATAATCGTATCGTGGCGGTCACGATCACGAGCAAGAACCAAACGCATCGCGGCTCGCTCGTCACGTTACGGATGTGCGTGTGTGCCGAAACGTATCGTACACACACGTGCCGCGAGCCGTAATGCGTTTGGTTCTTGCTCGTGACCGCCGGGCCATGCCGGCCGCATGTTGAATCTGTTGCTGTGTGCGTTACGTACCCTCTAAATTGTTCAAAATAAACAAATAATGCCGATGTAGTAGTGTGCTTTACGCGCATGAGATTATCAGAGACAGCTATATATATTAGAAAATACTTGTTTCAGTGAATTAAAGTGTATATAAATATATACCGTAAATAAATAAGTAGGTCATACAATTAAAAAACTGTAATTTGTAATTCCCTACACAAAACAAAAAAGCATTTCCAAATTACTTCACAATGTAATATATTAATGTTATGCTATCTAAACAAATACCTATTTCAAATTTGCATTCCTAAGTTAAACGTAAGACTCGCTCAAGGAATACTTTAAGAAATTGCAATACAAGGTAGATACAAAAAAAAAACAGTTACAGTTACGAAACCGAGTAACAGATTCATTCAAGTAATCGTGTGTCAATTCACAATATAGGTACACAGAAAAAAAACTAGTCACAAAAATAACTAGTTACGAAACCGAGTAAGAGATTCACTCAAGTAATCGTGTGACACTTCACAATATAGGTACACAGAAAAAAAACTATTTACAAAAATAACTAGTTACGAAACCGAGTAACAGATTCACTCAAGTAATCGTGTGACAATTCACAATATAGGTACACAGAAAGAAACTAGTTACAAAAATAACTAGTTTCGAAACCGATTATGCGAAATCAAGAAACTACTTACAACTGCTTACGTGAAAAATACGTTACGACCCACGTCTACCATAGAACATAGAGTAACTGTCAACGTCAAACTAAGAATAGGGATGGACTAACATTATAACACTAAAGAGTTATCTAGTTTTTTTTGTAGTGCAACACTTTAACAGGGCTGCCAAGTTCGGAGTTTTCGCCTAATTTTCTCATTTCCCATAATGCCTAGTTTACACGTAATAAGTGGTTATGTAATTAACTTAATTTTAACTAAATTGCAGCGTGTAAACAGCCACTTAATACCTCTTAAGTCATAAGTGTTAAGTTACGATTTAGTGGTTAAGAGAGCAAGTGGAATAGAATTGATTCTATTTTTGGTTAAGTAACCCACCCTCCTGTTCTTGTTTGGACAGGAGCAAATAATTTAGTTCGAAGCTTTTGCATAGGTTTAATTATTTTGATTGTTTTCGAAAGATTTTGAAAAACTTGATAGATATAATGGCAAGGTGGCAAATCTTATACCTATAAACGAGAAATTCTTGTGTGTGTGTATGTATATATATATAATCTGAATCTCGGAAATGGCTCCAGCGGTTTTCATGAAATTTAGTATTCATGGGGTTTCGGGGGCGATAAATCGATCTAGCTAGGTTTCATTTTAAGAAAACGTCGTTTAATAAAACCTAGGTCATCTAGGTTCAAGATATTCATGGCAACTTCATATTTTACTTTATCAATAATTCAGGCTTCACACGGGCGTTAAATCGTAGTTTTTATAATTTGAGTTACATTAATGTCGTTTTCGTAGGGATCTCTACTTTCTTTAACAATAATATATAGCTCCCCCGATAATGTAGCTTTTAGGTCAAAGAATTTTCAAAATCGGTCGACTAGTTTTTAAGTTTATTCGATACATACAAAAATACAAATCTTTCCTCTTTATAATATTAGTGTAAACACCCTCTTGGTCGTCCATTATGATTCTATGAACTAAACGGATAAGCTTCACACGTGTAAACAGCTACTTAACAGGAAGTCACTTAAAATTTAGTTAAAATTTAGTTGACGACTTAACCACTTAATACGTGTAAACTAGGCATAAGTGTGTATAAAAGTGCTATTTTGCAGGATTTTACATGCTCTTTGGGAAGTTGTGTCAGATAAAATGGACTTTTATGCTCTTTGGAGACGGCAGTCGATAATAGCAGATTTGTGGTCGACGTGAGTCTGTCTTATACAATGTTTGAAAATTCAAGTACACAGTCAATACACAGTTTACTTGACCGGAAGCAATGTACCACCTCCGTCTTGTATTATAGAATTTCATAGGTATTTTCAAATTGGGATTTTTTAAATTTCAATTTAGGGTAGGAAAAAATTGAAGTTGGCAACCGTGCACCCAAGTGAAATGTCAAAAACTTTTTTGGCTGATTTGTTACTTTATGTAAACAAAAACATGGGACTTTAATAATAACAGGACAAATTATTGATTATGTTCTGAAAAATCTTTATCCTTCAGTTCTACATAAAAAATAATGATACCGCTACATCACTGTTTATAAATACTTATTTATTTTTCAATAATGGAATTCAATGAACCAACTCCAGAAGCTTTGCAAAGAAAATTATATTTTTTGCTGGAACAGCTTCAGGATATGGCAAGAGAGTTACCACCGTAAGTTAAGCATTCGATACTACTTAATTAAGATTTCTAGAAGAAAACTTGATATTAAGATTCATAAACTTGCAGAAAATACCAAATGAGGGTGCCTATAGAACTTCTGTCTGGGTTAGCGAATTGTCTTCTCAATGAAACAGTATTTGAGATAGTCATAGGGCTTATGGAGATCCAGCATGTCACAGAGAAACATTTATTTCAACAAAGGCAACAAGTTATTCACAAACACTCGTGTAAGTATACCTATTCCTTTCTTAGATTACAATTGAATGCTAAATATATATATGTATATATATAGGGTCACGGTTACAACTGAGGAAGGCCGCGTCATCTGCAAAAGTTTCTGCTGTTTCAGGTGACTGGGGTAGGTCACTAGTAAATTTATTGTAAAGGACCAGACCAAGTACGAAACCCTGGGGTACTCTCGCTCGTCAGCTAAGCAGAGTAGTCCTTCATACCACACCCTATCAAAGGTCTGTTGTACGTCTAGGATAGCAGCCGAACAGTATTCTTTCTTTTGTGTGTTTCTTGTTATTGTATGATAGACTCTGTGTCTGTGTACCTGATCTACAGTTGAATGGTAATTCCTGTAACCAAATTGATGGTCAGGTATTATATGGTTCATATCTAGGCATGGAAATAATCTTGCAAGGATGTGTGTTGATCTTTTCCTACAATTTTGACAGCACTGGCGTCAGGCTAATAGGTTGATACGATGAAATTTAGTTAGGCGGCTTACCAGGCTTATGGATCATATCAATTTAAGATGTTTTCCAGAGTGCAGGTACGTGTGAGATTCTGAGTGTGGGACACATATATCTATACTAATATTATAAAGCTGACGAGTTTGTTTGTTTGTTTTTTGAACGCTATAATCTCAAGAACTATGGGTCCGAATTGAAAAACTCCAGGGCACCCTGTGTGTATCCAGGGGCCGCGTAGGTGTGAAATGCCCGGAACGTAACAACATGGCTTCCAGGCATTGCCACTGGGCGGGCCGCCGACTGTATAACAAATTCCGGCGGCCCGTTCGCGAAGGTGGCGAGCTATACACGACGGGTTTTCTTAGTGGGTGCAAACCCCACACTACCTCCATCGTCTTCCTCGGACGGTGGGGGTGTTCGTCAGGATTTTTTCTCCCCACATCAAAAAAAAAAAAGGAGTGGGTTCAAGTCGGTAATATATTATAATAGGTAGCATATTAATAACTTTATATGTATAAGTAATTTTGTTGCTACTTACTTGGTCGGCTACTTAGCTGTGATAGTTTTCCTTTTGATTTCATCTTATATACTACTACCCTGAATTTTTTCACATCTCTAAAAACTACCATTTAGCTGGCCGCACGTATCTCTAAAAAATTTGCACTTTAAGGCTTAATATTTCAAGATGGATCTCTTAATAAAATGATAATAACAACCCAGGTAGGGGAGGTACCCGGAAAAAAAAAATCGATGTTTTTTTAGCACTTTGTCGGCACATGTACATGTTTTTTGTACATCCATCAGTCTCAGTCAGACAGTCTCTAAATTAAGCTGCGGATGTCCCAAAAATCGTATGAAACAAATTGTGGGAAAGTTATCTATGAAAAAATTGTTTCAGTGGAAATGCAAAATATGATAAACACAACTGCACCAGAACAACAAGAACTTCAAAAGGCAATCTTATTAGAAAGGCATAAAGAAGAACTTAGGCAGACAGATATGAAACTAGTTCTTCAGCTAGATCAAAAAGTAAGTTTTATCTTATAATAGCTGTGCCCTGCGGTGTTACCCGTGTATTATTAGCCTATGTGTTAATCCAGGGTGTCAGCTAACTCCAGACCAATTTTTATTAAAATCGCTCCAGCCGTTTAGACGTGAAGAAGTAACAAACATACACACTTACATACTCACAAACTTTTGCCTTTGTTAGTGTGATTAAAGCCGAAACGGATCTAAAATGTTTAATAACAAAGTTGCTTAGCAACCATTGACGAACGTACCTATTAAATATTGAATAGTTGCTAAGTAACCTTGTTTTGAACATTTCACATCCATTTCGGCTTTAGTATAGTTAGTTTGAGTCACAAAATGTTATCCAAATAAGTTTATATGAGACTTTTTCCAAGCAAATGATGCAGTGATAATTTGAGTTAGTTCAGGTTTCAAAACTTAAATGAGTACATACAAAGGAAAGTTAGTTTAATTCATTTTAAAAAAATGCAGATGTTCTTTCACAACATTGCTTTGTCTTCTTAAGACAAAATGTCATTTATGTTGCACAAATGGCTTCTATTCAAAATATTATCATAACTGATTAATCAGGCAACCAGTTGCATGCTGATGAGTGCCTGTATCCCACTTCTTGTTTCTTACATTGATACTAGTGATTTTTTCTCTTGTGGTTCCTATCATGCATACTATGCTGATTCCATCATCCATTTAATAAATTCTTGTTTTCAGGTTAGTGACCAACAAGTGACATTAGAAAAAGCTGGTGTACCAGGCTTCTTTGTAACCAATAAACCAATAGAAGTCAAAGTGCAAATGTACCTCCTTGATTTTATACTTAGGCTAAGCAAAATGGATATTCCATGAAAAGTATGTTGCTACTAAATTAAAGATGTAAGTATATTACTTGTTAATGATTTGTTTTTTTTATTTTGTTTAATAATCCCCTCTGCAAGACGGTTGTATACGGTCGAGTCGAGTTAATCTGCAACATAGCGATAAGAAAGAACATCTTATATAGGAGACAATTTGAAGAACAGTCCGGATGTCAAAACAGCAGAAATCTTCCCAAAGTATCGCTAGCGCAGATAAAGCGTACGGTAGGATAAAGCAGTTGTAGATGAATTGAAGTGTTCCGATTGGAGAATTTGTACCTACCCTGTTTTTGTTTTTTTTTAAATACTACGAAATGAGGAGACGAGCAGGTTGTGCGCTGCTTGGTAAGCGTTACGCGTCGCCCATAACAGTATCAGTACCACTCAAATACTTGTTTGGCAAATATCTGATTACCATCGTACCACACTCCTCATTTGAGACAGGCGACATTCGTTTATTACGTAAGACGGTTTTGGGCAGTGTTTGACCCCCTCCCTCCCCTTTGTAAGAAAAAATAAGAATCGGCAGACCCCCTTCCCCCCTGTACAATATTTATCACGTAAGAATATAAAGAAAAATGAATATACTTAAGGCTTGTTTAAATTATTATTTTTAAACGAAACAATATTTAGGAATGTTTTTTGTAATAGGTACTTATTCGACTTAGGTTTTATTTTAAAGATTTTTCCTCTCGCAACTCCCTACCCCACGCGCTTTTTACCCGACTGCGCAAGGGTATGATTTTCGCTACTTTGAAATAAAAAAAAAACAAATGGCGCAATTTCGGCGACAATTTAAATGTATGTTAAAAAAAAAAAAACTTCAAAGCTATTGAGTGGCGTATTAAAATAAAGGATTTTAGAAGCTGATGTAGGTAATTTTCGAATAAGAAATGCTAAAAAAAAATCGTTAATGAAAAAAACTGAATAAAAAAACCCACCTGCAAAAAGATGCAAACAAGATACTCTTCACATTTTCCATCGTCACAGGCACAGTTTCCATCGTTTTGCAGGTGGTGTTTTTTTTTTTCAATTATAAAATTTATTTTTTATTTGAATTTTAATCTTAACTTTGTGGATTTTTGTTATCCTACGACATTGGTCGACCCCCCTAAATCGTCTTACCTAATAAATTCATATGTATCATTTGCCCAGTAATTTCACTTGCTACAGTGCCCTTCAACCGAAACACAGTGATGTGATAACATCACAATTTCAGGGAAGTACCTATAACTGGCACTGTTGTGGTACCCAACTACACTTCTTACACTTTGTTACTGTAGCGCCACCCACGCCTGTTGTTTAACGCATTTCAGCAGATACTATCATACACAGACATTCTTACATATCTCTACCCGCCACACTCCGTACAAAACGCCAAAAATACAGAAAATAGCAAAGACACAAGGAACTCTCCGGCCACTTAGTTCCGAAAGTGTTCAAAGATTCAATGTCCTTGTGTGCGTTGCTCGACCGCGCGACACAAATAAATAAAAATACGCCGTGTCCATAGGACCTAAGGAAAGCTTCATACAAGTTGTTGACACGGCGTATTTTATTACGTGCCGACGTCGCGACGCACGTTTTAAGAAGGCGCGCGCTCTCATGGCGCTCAGATGACCAAAGTAGAATTAAAAGTAGATTGTCGCATTTGTATCAATTCAAAAGTGAACAAAGCTATACTAAAGCGCGCGAGGTGTGCGATAGTGTGAAGGTCGGGAAAGTAATTTCTCTACCTTAACACTGATGTGTAGGCTCAGTGTGAAGTTTACATTGTTCTATAACCTATGTTTTCCCTTTAAATATGTTACTATAAAATCACAAAGTAAACCTAAATGGATATCGCGTGGAATCAAACAATGTAGCACAAATAAAAGAAAACTTCTGTGGAAGTGTAGGTTACAACCTAATTATACCAATAAAACAAACTATAAAACATATTCTGCGCGATATAAGAAGATCATTAGACTGACCCAACGTGCTCAAAACATGCATAAAATAAAAACCTCTAAGAATGTATCCAAAACTTCCTGGAGCATAATAAATAAGTCAATTCAGACTAAACACGAGGATTATATTATATATTATCACTAAAATAAAAACATGTGAAAATAAAATCATCTCACACCCGCAAGATATAGCAAATGCTTTTAATGATTATTTTGTCGACAAGGTTGTTCCCGTTGCTAACTATGGGGTCAATGTTGCACAACACATTGACAAAAAAACAAAATCAATGTTCATGCAACCCTGTCTACCCACGGAGATTGAAGTAGTTATAAAAGCGTTAAAAAATACTGATAGCGTTGGGTATGATGGCATATCTACTCGAGTCATTAAGTCTGCGGGTCATTATCTATCTAAACATGTAAGTCATATTATTAATTTAAGTATATGTGCAGGAGTTTACCCGGAAAGACTAAAAATTTCCGTTGTCAAACCACTTTTTAAAAAGAATGATAGAGAATCCATGACTTGTTATAGACCAATCACACTAATACCTATAATGTCAAAAATTTTTGAAAAATATATTTACAGTCAACTCTATGGCTACTTAGAAAAAAACAATATCTTGGCTGAGGAACAAAAAGGTTTCCGTCAGAATAAAAGCATCAATCGAGCCATTTTCGATTTTTTAAAAATAATAACTTCAAAAGTTGATAGCAAAATACCCGTGTGCGCTATATTCTGTGATATGACCCAGGCATTCGACTATGTGGATCATAATATATTACTTACTAAACTCGACGCGTATGGCATTCGTGGCAATGTCCAGAATTTAATTAAATCATATCTAACGAATAGAAAACAATACGTTCAACTAAAGAATATAAACCACGATACAAGAGAAGAACAACTATACAGTTCTCATGTACGTACAGTGAACTATGGTGTGGGACAGGGCAGTGTGCTCGGACCTTTAATTTTTATTCTGTATATTAATGACATGCCTAAAGTAACACCATACCCTTTAACATTATTTGCCGATGACAGCACAGTTGCAATAGATTGTAGAAACAGAGATTTGTATGAAACGGACATTAATAACACATTGACAACAATAATAGAATGGATGGATAATAATAATTTAAAGATTAATATCAATAAAACAAATATAATTCAATTTTCACAAAGAATGCCTCGAATAGTTGACTTAGATGTAAACTATAAAAATGATAAAGTAAATGTAGTTGATTCTAATAAATTTTTGGGCTTGACAATCGATAGTAAAATCAATTGGAAAACTCACATTGAAGAGTTATGTAAAAAGATTAGCTCTACAGCGTACGCTTTATATAAACTCGCTCCTATTCTCAACACGGATGCTCTGTTAATGGCATATCATGGTATAACTGCTTCAAAATTGAGATACGGAATCATATTCTGGGGTAATGCAATAGACAAAGATATTATTTTCAAGGCTCAAAAGCGATGTATAAGGGCCATGTTTAAACTTAAGACTACGGATAGCTGTGCGCCATATTTTGTACAATACAAAATTTTGTCGTTACCTTGCCTATACATATACGAGTCAGCCGTTTTTGTAAAGACGAATCCGGAGCTCTTCGAAAAACTCGCAGACACTGTTAATCGTAACAGACGTTTTATCACATGTGACAGACTGCGTATATGTAAAAGCAAAACGGCTCTGATGCATAAAAGCATATTCTGTATGGCGCCTGTGATATATAATAAAGTTCCTAGAGAAATAAGAGATCTCAAGGTGAATATGTTTAAAAAACATCTGAAGGAATATCTAATAAATAAATGTTACTACAATGTTAAGAATTTCTTAGACGGTGAATAATATTATTATTGTAATTAAAAAAAAATGTAATTCTCTTATTTCGGATGTCCAATGATTATTAAAATTAATTTAATTGTTTGACATGTCACTATTTTTAATCTTTTATTATTATCACATAAATTTAAATTTTTTTGACATAAATACGAAATAATATTACTCAATAGCAATGTATAATTTTAATATAATAATTTTGCATGCCGATTGGTGGAATATGGAGATACCTACTATATATTTCATAAGAGCTTACTGTACCCATGTTCGCAAATAAAATATTTGATTTGATTTGATTTGATTTGAAGGTGGGTTGGAGGGGTTATTTTCCCGACCTTCACACTGGTCTGACAGTATTCCCGTTCTTACCGTTAGTATTGAAGGTCAAGAATGTAATTTACTTATTTGCACACTAGTGTGAGGGCTGGGAAAATAAGTTCTCTACCTTAACACTGATGTGTAGGCTCAGTGTGAAGGTGGGTTGGAGGGGTTATTTTCCCGACCTTCACACTGGTCTGACAGTATTCCCGTTCTTACCGTTAGTATTGAAGTTCAAGAATGTAATTTACTTATTTGCACACTAGTGTGAGGGCTGGGAAAATAAGTTCTCTACCTTAACACTGATGTGTAGGCTCAGTGTGAAGGTGGGTTGGAGGGGTTATTTTCCCGACCTTCACACTGGTCTGACAGTATTCCCGTTCTTACCGTTAGTATTGAAGGTCAAGAATGTAATTTACTTATTGGCACACTAGTGTGAGGGCTGGGAAAATAAGTTCTCTACCTTAACACTGATGTGTAGGCTCAGTGTGAAGGTGGGTTGGAGGGGTTATTTTCCCGACCTTCACACTGGTCTGACAGTATTCCCAGTACTACGAGATTTTCCTGATGCTTGTCTGCACATTACACAAAATGTAGTGCCGGTTTTACCACTACCAGCGCCCTGGGTGGGTGAGATTTCTACGGCGCCCCCTAACTGTAATTCAAATGCTTGCTGCATAGTATACTTATAGTATTCCATATATAATACGAAAAAAGAATATAACCAAATTTCCATTAATTAAAAGAAAAAACTGATATAATTCCTATTTTTTCGACTTTCTATCTGCGAACTCTATTATTATGGCGCTACTACACCGGTGTTTACAATAGTTGGAGTTTCTATCAGTTTCGTTTTGTAGCAAAAGGTTAATAAACAGTTTAAAACTGTTAGAAACGTAATTAAGAAAATCTAGAATTTACCTTTGGCGCTCTGGGCGGTAGTCTAACCTAATCTAACGCCGCTACTGAGTACTGTCGACCTTAAGTAGAGTCAATCTATCTTCGTATCGATCCGCGACACGTTTTTATGTCAAAATAATGTTACTAATTGATGGGATTGTTTTAATAAAAAGGTTGTTTTTAAAAAAACTAAGATATTTTGCATGATATAATAATTGGTTCTCATAGTAGTTAAATAACCATTTGAACAATTTTTGTCGTATGGTTCGAAAGTGAAGCATAAGAAAACCCAAAGTTATGTAGTACAAGTTTAATAATAATAAACATACGTACAAAGTTACAACATCTATGTCTATTGAAAAGAAAATAACAACTGTTAGAGTTTGTAGCTTACACAAATTTATTTGTGCTATGTTCGTAATCTCCTACTTAACGTGTCAATTTGGCATATCACACATAATGTAGGACAAATTTCCAATTATGTAAATAACAAACATCAGCAACACCGATACGTTATTAAAAATACTTCTTAACCAAACTTTAAACATCTAGGTTTATAGAAGCAAAGCAATTTTTCTTCTAATAGGTCAATAGCCATCTTTTATAAAATAATGGAGAAATTTGGTATTAGACCTATGCATCTTGTAAAAAAAACAATTTGCCATTCAAGTTTCAAGATATAAAATAACGGCTTTAATTTTTTACAGTTAAGGTAACTAGATTGGGGAGCAGTCTTATTGGTCTGGCTAGTTTTAACTGCATTAACAGATTTACTATAAAGTTACATAATATGCAACAAGTAATCTGTAATACTTGTGTACTTAACGGGAGCATTAAACTTCTTCAATAAATAATTATATCTACTTGCGTTTTAACAAAATAAATATTAATGAAATAGTTCTACAAGATGCAAATGTAGACCAGGTTATTTTATTCTGTAAATATATAGATTTTCAATTAAAAGTACATCTGACATATCAAAAATATCATTACCACCTGTACGATTTTACCTAAAATTAATAAAAACATTAACCACATTCAAACAATAAGTATTAAATAATAACACTAATTAAAAACACATTATTCAAAACTTGTTAATAATTCGTTGAAAGTCGGCGCAGTAATTAATGCGCTACATAATCTCCACGAATTAATCGAAACTCCATAATTCCGATAACATACCATATATTACAATTTTAATATGGTACCAGTAAAAAGTAATTAAAAGTCCAACCGCATATTACAGGTGAGGTATTTGATTACTTGTAATGTGCGTGCTTCAGAAAGTATAGGTACTCATTGAAATTTATTCAAAGAACCTACAAACGAGTGGTGCTCGATTGCGTTTCTTTAGTCACATCATACAGTCGCAATGATTTTTCTATTCGATAATTACAACAATTATGTCTGTCTGATACTCGTTTGAGTAACCTAGCTGCCTGAAATTGTGATGATTAATGGTCGAAGTAGGTAGTGCCATTCAGCGGATTTTTTCAACATAACGTAGACATACCACCTCACTCAAAACTTCCTCGAATGTCACCAATATATAATTAACAAACTCGTACCCTAAAAGTGTTCATACTTTAGCTAGAGATTTAGAACTATTCGTATAAAAGAAAGAATAACCGTTACATAAAAACCTAAATTGCTATGGCGTTATCATTCAATAGTACCTAAATACTCTTACACAAACATTGTTTTTAAACTTATGTGATTTTTACATTTCTTATACTCTTTATTATTGACGATTCAATAATTTGAAAATCAAGGAATCGCTGGAGTACCTAAGTCCATGTTAACATAGCATTTCAGGGTCATTGATCCTAAATGGCACTACCTATGCCGATCACTAGTGATGACGCATTAATAATAACAACAAAAATATGATACCTATGTAAATACATTACACACTTACACGAAACAAATTGTACATAAACATTGTTTAAACATTATTATAACTAAAGTCAATAAAATATGTTGAGCTCCAAATGTATATTTGTGCAAAAGTATTGGTTGGATTACGTTAAAGTTAAGAATAGTATAATATTGAAACCAATTTTCAAAACATACGAATATTATAACTCCAAATTGTATTTATTTAATAGATAAATTCACATCTTTATTCCAATAGGCAAATATCTATATTTACAATTGCATTATGTAACAGGTCAAGTAATTTACAAATGCGGCACTAGGAATTTTAATAATAAGGAGCAATAAAATTTAAGGACATTTCGAAATAAATAAATACAAAATGTTGTCTTGAAGTAGAATATTGATTTCTTTATTGATACCATTTGTATTTTGTGTGCATTTCATTTAGTATCTATCAAATTTATTTTCTGTTATCCGCGCAGTCTAGTAATATAGGGTCAATTCGGAAATAACACGAAATTCAATGTAACGGGGGCTATTGTGTAACTTTAAGTCGTTTGAATATTATAATTAGATAGGTATTACCGGGTTAACATTATTGTTGTCATAAATTAAGATATTAAACTTTATAATATAATAAATAGATCAAGAATAGTCGTGATAGATAAATTAATGAATAAGATAATAGATAAGTAGTATGTATAGTAAGTATGTCTATCGCATTTGTCAAAAAAAATTACATAAAGTAACAAATTACAGCAATATATAGTTTGAACTCATTTATAGAATATAAACAAAGTAAACAGCAGAACATTGTAATATCGATTTCTATCAAAGAATAAGGAGCTTTTAATGTGGGTATTTAATAATATTTAAAACAATATCATACATTTTCAATCAACTTCATAAAAATACAACTTTAACATATTTATACGCACTATGTCTTTCAAATTGTTTATTTATATTCTCAGGCATTCAATAGCCTGGATCCAAAATAAACAAAAATATACATAGGTATGTATATGAAATTATGAAACTACATGATCTAGTTTGTCTTTAAAAATATCATAATATGGGCATGGGCATGATGAATGTAGGGTAGGTACACAACATGTAGTATAATAATAATTATGATGAATGAATACTGCAACAGGCAACCTTACTTCTTTTCTGTTCCATACGAAGATCCTTGACTAATTTTTGACATCCCGATAGATTTTTGCAGAAGAATGAAGACTGAAAAAGAAAATATTTTAAATTATGTATCTAAATTATATATATACAAGGTTATTTTTGATATAGTGCACAGCTCAGACACTCCAACAAGATTTTTACTTCAAGATCATATAAAGAAAAGAAAATGAAAATATTGAAAACTTGTATAGATAAAAGCCATTCAAGTTGTCTTGTGTTTTTCGCGCTATCATGCTCATTGCATCTCGTAGTATGTAATCCATGGTTATTATTGAAAAATAAGTGATGATTACATTTTACATCACATTGTGAACAGGATTGGGACTATTAGAATGATTAATGAATGATTGATTAATTAATTAATTGAATATATAAAATGGTCCAAAAACTACCCCATTGGATTGTGTTACTGATTCTGAGCAAACTTAAAACAGGTTTGCACTATACCAAGAATAACATTGTATATTTGTGTCATTTAGTCCTGAATTGTTACTCCGAAAAAAACTGGGCAAGACAATTTCCATACCAAATTTTTATCAGTCAAGGCCATATTTCTGTCAACTTTTCTACTAATTATATAATGCCACAAAGCTTAAGATACGAGCCTATTAAATCAGTGCAATGGTGTCTTGTAATTGTAATTATAGGCCCAAAATGTATGCTTGCCTTCAACACCATATTAGTTTTGAACCTTGATAGTTGACTTGCCACTTATTGGATGGGTTTCTTCATACATAATACAGTAGAGATAGCAGGGAATATGTACGTATTTTATTTATTGTTTTAAACGTTTCTACTAGTTATAACACAACCAAAAATATATAATACCTTAAAAATATTAAACTATTAAGCCTAAAAACAGCCACTTTTTACTTTTGTTTAATTATATTTTAAAAATAGTTATATGTACAGTACTCCAAAAGTAATAATGCGCATAGAAATCTTCGGAAATCTTCGTCATTGTTCGGCAACGGTCGTATTACCCGAGCGTCGAAAGACGATATTTATATAGAGTGGTTAAGAGCAATTTCTCTATGCCTAATTTTATATATTATGTGTTTTGTGCTAAAACAGATTTGATTTACCTGTAACGAAATTTGATTCGATAATTCCATGTAAGTAAATAGCGAAAACGCTACAATCATTGTTGGAGTGATTAGTTTTCAAGTGTCTTACCGAAGTTGGTGTAATTATGGAGGAAAAGGTTTAAATAACATAAGGTTTTATTAGAAGGAGAAAAAAACGTTTTCAAATAGAGGTTTACATAAAATATAATCAAAATCTCAGTTCAAATTTGTTTACAGCACTAATCATTCCAGAAAAATAATACAATTATAAAAAAATTAATCAGAATCGAGGAAGACCTCTATTCCCGACATCGCAGATTCATCAGAAGTTTCATTATGCTCTTGTTCATTTACACTTTCCTCACTGCTATCACCTGTGTAAATAATCAGTTTATCGGAATAACTATCGATTCTTGGCTCAAATTTTCTATATTCATCTTCGCATTGAACCGCATGATCAGAAACTTTTTTCCATTCTTCTGGTCCTATTTTATTGATTTTTTCTAATATAGCATCTTTAACTGACGTCACAGTCATTGCAATATTTCTCTTGGCCACGTGTTGCTTTATTTGGGACCAAATATTTTCAATAGGGTTAAAATCGGGATGATATGGTGGCAATCGTATAATTTTATGCCCATGTTCCTCCATTATACGGTCAATGGCAAATTCTGTGTAATTTTCTTTGTATCTTTGTATAATTTTATACAAATCGGGTTTCAGTTTCTTTGGGTCATGCGGAATGTTGTGTTGTTGTAACCAAGCTGTCATTTGTGGTTTAGATGTGTTTGAGTTTGGTGGTTTCACAGACAGCTTATTATGATATGGGGCGTTGTCTATTACCAACACACTATTAGGAGGCAAGTTGGGAATCAATTGATTGCGTAGCCAAGTTTGATAACGTTCCGCGTTTATTTCTTTATGATAGTCACCTTCTGAGTCGACACATTTATGTAACATTAGAGCCCCTGGGACGAAGCCTTTTTCATTGCCTGCGTGTACAATAATTATTCGCTCTCCTTTGGAAATGGGTTGTTTGATACCTTTTTTGTTGCTATCTTGCCAAGTTTTACCCTTAGTATGTGATGTGTGCACATACGACTCGTCCATAAATACTATGTTTCTACCAGAACTCCTCAGCTGTTGTATTTCTCTGAGATATTTGATCCTTTTTAGGCGTATATCATGTTTTTCCATAAGTAATTGTCTGTTATTATCAGTTTTCAGAAACCTAAACCCCATGTCTTTCAAGATCAACCTTAAAGTCTCGGCACAGCCTTTGAAATTAATAGCTTCGATCAACTTTATTCTTAAATTATTTACAGTTGGGAGTTCTTTCAGCGTCAATTGAAAATTGTATATCATATTACGAATAACACAGTAGTCGAAATCATCAAGTACCAGCCGAAATCTACTTTTAGGTCTTCCTTTTTTCGGTGTAGAAAATTTCTTTGATTGATTATGTTTTTTTTCGTTTAAGATATTACTCAAAGTTCGTCGCGAAATTCCTGTAGCTTTTGTAACACGGTCTTGAATTTTTTTAAAATAACCATCATGGTCTCTGTTGAAAACATTGGCTTCATTTAAGAAATAAAGGTACACATTAAATACCATTTGCCGTGCTTGTGAATTAAGCGGTTTTCCACGTTTAAATTTATCCATTTTGGAAGAATTCGTCTGAAAGAAAATGGCATGGGCAGAGTTAGGTATATATTTTTTATGCATGTTTATCTATTTATTTAATTTAAATAAATCTCATTTTTTAAATGTTTTTCTAGTACTTAATATGTATTTAATGTAGGTATTTTATTTTTTTAATATTAAAAAAACGTGAAATATGTTATTTATTTTCCTTTTTTCAAAATATACTATTTAAATCTGAATAAGCTAATTAATGTTGAAATTATATTTACCAAGAAGGGTGTGTAATAGCAGCTCTATATATTTCCACAAATAGAGAACACGTGCAGTCACTACCAATATATAAAGACGACTGACAGACATTTCGCTGACCGGCGACAGCTGCCGAACGCCCGATTTGTTTTCGATTGTGCACACATGATATTGACTCCTATCTCTTTTAAACAAGGTGCAAAATGCAAATGCCTTGTTTAGGGCTCTTACGATTCCATGATTCGAGTGTTTCCGGGAATACGACAATTAGCGAAGATCTGCATGTGCATTATTAATTTGGGAGTACTGTAAGTACCTATGTTTTTGTAACAATAAAGATAACAAAATAAAAATGTTCATTTTGGAGTCGCGTGCATATTCCCTATTACTGTACTACGCTTCAACTATTTATAATTGTCAGTAAAAAAAATGCACCATTGGGATATAAACAAAATTAAACGAGGAAGAAGATATCATCAAATACTTACACGCTGCGAATATGGCGCTTGCAATAGAGAAATAAACAAGTTTTCCGCTGAAGAGCAGTCCAAATAAGTAGTAGAGCATCGGAGTGAGTGTGACAACCGCCCAGCCTAATGCGTTGTATAATGAGTACAAAGGAGGCGGGATCTCGAATGGCTCTACACGTTCAACACCAGACTCGATAAAGAAATCCCCCGTGTTAAAAAACGAGTCCTGCATTTTGTCCTGAAAAAAAAGTACGTTCATACATAAGTCAACACGAATCCTACATAAAGTATAGTATTAAGTATTCTAGAAAATGCATTGGTATACCGTTTTTTTACCTAAAAAGCGATATTATCGTGACTTTGAATCATCTACAGTTTTGAATTAATGATATAGTTGGATATTGGTGTTAACCATATAAAGACACGGAAATATGAATCGAAGGTCATCGCGCCATTTGACAGCTCTGACTTGCATAATCACGCTGCTACTAAACATGTAGATAACAGGAAATAGTACTAAGCATAGCCTTTGTTAGTTTAGTATAATATCATAATCAGGTTTAATACTGGTCTAGCAAAGTTATCAACAACGTCGAGGAAATAATATTTATCAAACTGATGTTTATGGTTGAATTCCAAGGTCATTAGTAGGTACATTTGCGGAAAAAGTGTGAATCAGCTAGACGTTTTGCAAGTGATTAAAGAGATTTTGTTTATTTCAAATAATATTTTTATCCACTAATTCGTCATATCTACTTGTAACTATTTGTTGATAACATTTTTGGTTAGTTGCCGCTTGAAATAAGTCACAATTTTGCGATAAATTGTCGCAAATTAGTTGTTATTGTAACCAACTCTCCCAAAACGCTATGAAATGTGGAAGTTCCGCTAGCACAAGGTATGCATGGAGCATATTATGCTTATGGACTCATCTACGATCAAATGAAGTAGTCATGACAGCCACGAGATCGCAGAGCCGAAAGTGGTCTTAGTTCTGCGCTAACTGAGTAGCGACGGTCAGGTCAGAGTGCAGTGCAATTCAGAAATGCACTTTTGTAAATCGCCTTGAGATTTTGTTAACAATTACAGAACAGACAAATGTATGGGAGACTACAAAATGTGGTTGATCGGCATAATTTTGACAATCTTGAGTTTACTAAGTCGTGAACGATCAAAGTTCTCCTAAAATAAAATTTAAATACATACCTATGTAATTTTTTTTAACAAATATACATATTTATTATTTAAAATGTAAGATTTGCATACCTACCTAACCTACTGAGGGACGATGTATGATTGTATAGTAAAATAAACTCTTCAGTATTTATAATAATACCACTTATATTATTATATTTACTTTTTTATTTATAAGTTATTAGTTTATCTATAATATTTATATACACAGTGGTCCCGCGGAAACCGGACAAACGTTTTGTAGGGTGTTGTCGGACAACGAATTTCTCGGATTATAATACGGATTTTTTTGAAGGATCTTGTAAAAAGCGCCTTGTAATCCGCCAAATTACAAATCAAACTGAGATGATTCTATTCGAACTTTAAATATGTGGAATACAACCTGTTCATTCATGCATTACAATGTACAGTGATAGACGTGTCGGATTACACCCTTGTAATCCGGATTAGCCGGGGGCCTAATTACCGCGGGTCCACTGTATTTAGAAATTTACTCGTCTTTACAAATACAATAATTGCATTTACTCGTCTTGGCAAGGGGCACGGCCCTGATATACGTTTATCAGTTGTCCGGTTACCATAGTATATTTACTGAAGAGTTTATTTTAACGCACTACCTCAGAACCTATCGGCCCAATATGGAGTACCTATATTTTGCATTAGGTAGACAAAATCTAGCAAAATGACACAATGATCGCGCGTATAACAATTTAACACAGGAAAACCGCGAGCCATAGTATATAATTAACCTACAAACAAGCATGGGACCCACATTAGGTTCATTAACACCATTAAAGTATTGTAAAGGTTTGTTGCCGTTGAAAGTGCAGCGAGTGGAACCCAAACCACAAAGTACAGATGGCAACTTTCAAAGAATGTGCGCTCAAACGCCTTACGGAAAAAGATACATGTCGCGTTAAAGCGTTATCGAAGGAAGTACGTATGAAGGTTGTATTCTGTACTCTCTATATTTTGTCCCAAACCTGCACGTTCATTTAAAAGGCCAATGGCCTTACTTTTATCTTTTGCATGTGGTTATCGGAGTCTTAGTAACGGCGGCGGTGCTAGATTATTTTATGCGATTTATGTTTGTTTACACAACATTTCAAAGACTTATCCCTTGCTAAGATAGCTAACAATATTAATTAGTAAGTAACACTTAGTCATAAAGTATTAGATTACAATGCTTATCAAAAATCGAGTCATTGATTTACCAGCAGAAGCCTCTGCTAATTACTATCCAAAAAATATGTACTACTTTATTCTAGAATATAAGTGTTTTTAATTGGTGCAACATTAAAATGATACGCTCTGTAATTATGTTTGTAAGAAATTCAAGTTACAATTTCCTATGTGCGATCGTAAATAAATGATTAACACCTTCGCGATTAGTACAGATTATGAAAATATATATATATATATATATATATATATATATATATATATACAGGGTGTATTTTTGAAACGGGTCAGTAAGGGCAAGTACCTTAACCGTTGCAGTTACAGCAAAACGTTCTTAGAAGACCTTCCCTAACTTTTTGACATACTTTGAACTGCATTCACAGATTTTGTAAAAAACTTACAGTTGGCAAAAAAAATGCAAAAAGTCCAAAAAATTTTTTTTTATGCCAATCGATTCTATTTTATGTGGGGATCAAAAAACTCTATGAAACCATTTTAGCTTTCAGTACTAGAAAAGACAGAAATCTCCAAAAACGTTTCCCATACATTTCCTACGGAAATATGATAAATCAACTCGAAACTCATAGGACAGGTAAAATTTTAAACTTTTTTAAATAAAAAAAATCATTTAAACATTTTAGAAATTGGTTTATGAAATAAATTGCTCAAAATGATTTCCATTTTCACGAATACATAAGTCTATCCTTTTTTGCACTGAACGAATGGCGGCTAATAATGTTCTGGGATGAATATTACGTAAAATGGTCATTAATGCATCCTTGAGCTCTTGAACACTGGCGTACGTCGTCTTATACACCTCGTTTTTCACGAAGCCCCATAAAAAAAAATCAAGTGGTGTTAGATCGGGGCTACGAGGTGGCCACTGTGTTGGACCATGTGTACCTATCCACTGTGTACCGAATAGGCGGCTCAAATTGGAACGTGAAAGGTGACTGTTATGTGGCGGAGCACCATCTTGTTGAAAATGAACTTTTCGCAATTCCGACAGGGGCCATTCGTCCATCTCGTTTTCAAGATGGTGTAAAATGACTTCATTATACATGGCAGAATTCAGTTTCCCTTCATAAAATTCCACCATTATAACTCGATTGGACATTATACCACACCAACAGTTGAATGAGAAGCGAACCTGATTATGACTTGCCGTAACTCTTAGTGGATTTTCTTTGGACCAATAGTGGTGATTTTTTCTGTTGTACATACCGTTATTGGAAAAATTCGTTTCGTCTGACCACAGTATGTAATTTAAAAATTCATGATCTCTGCTTATTTTTCCTCTTAGCCACCTGCAAAAAGTAAGCCTTCGAACATCATCACCCGGATGTAACACTTGAACTATGCGCCCATATCGATAGCACTTGTAGCCGTATTTCTTCCATATCTTTATCACAAGGGAGTGGGATACACCTACTTCAAAGGCGACATGCCTGGACGATACCTCTGGATATGCTTCGACATAAGTCAGAACCGCAATCTCCGTGTCCATGTCCACACGAGGCTGCCGCTTTCTTTTGAAAGAACCCTGCAATTCCAGGTTTTTCAAAAGATTTCTAATAACCTTTCTTGTTGGCACATGTCGCAACGGATACTTATTGCGGTACCACACTAATGCAGCTCCCGCATTTCGATTATTGACAAAATACGCTTCTAATAAGTCAATTTTTTCACGATTAGAAGACATTTTAGCGAAAATCCTTAATTAATAATAACTCATACGAAGTTTCTCAGCTGACACACAGATTTTCGAATGAAATTCGAAATTTGAAGGTAAAAATTATTTTTATTTACTTTACAGTCAATTCTACCCACTTCCTGGCCATAACAAAAAGTTCGACCATCGTAGAAATTTGTTTCTGTTGCCGAAATGTATGGGAAACGTTTTTGGCGATTTCTGTCTTTTCTAGTACTGAAAGCTAAAATGGTTTCATAGAGTTTTTTGATCCCCACATGAAATAGAATCGATTGGCATAAAAAAAATTTTTTTGGACTTTTTGCATTTTTTTTGCCAACTGTAAGTTTTTTACAAAATCTGTGAATGCAGTTCAAAGTATGTCAAAAAGTTAGGGAAGGTCTTCTAAGAACGTTTTGCTGTAACTGCAACGGTTAAGGTACTTGCCCTTACTGACCCGTTTCAAAAATACACCCTGTATATATATATATATATATATATATAACGGGTCTTAATCGTGACCACGGCTGTTGCAATACGGTCGTACCGTCGCGGCGTCGGGCAATAAACAAGGTATTTTACCTTAAATTATTGATGCGATTAAGCCGTAATATATATATTTTCATAATCATAAACACGTTTAAAGTATTTGCGGATAAAATATAGTTACGTGCAACGATGTTTTAAGTAAAAAGGTGTAGATAGGTTACAAGCGCTCAGAAAGCGGCACCTTAAATACTGTGCAACTGACTTCTTTTTATAATTATGTCAGTGTCGCATCGCCGGCGTTAAGAGACGAAAGCAGAGAATTACATTTTTCTCTTTTTTGCTCGTGATAATGAAATCATACTTTCTACTTTTACGACTTTTTTTATAATAGTGTGACATTGCAATATAGGTATAGGTTATCTGTGTGTGCATTAGTATTCCGTTTTTAAAGATCGAATGTTGTTTATGTAGGTAACCTATCTACACCTATTTACTTATAACATCATTGACTACGTGTGTATTTACTATACATAATAAAAATAAGCAAGTACTTAACATCCCACTAATAGTATAAATCTATATGTTTATTAGGAAGGTTACTACCGCATAGATTTGATAAAACTTTACAGTAATGTAGTTTAACTAGGGTCCTTATTCACAATATTTTTCCTTGTCCACGGCAAGGTAAATTTTTTGACATAATGGTAAATGGGGAGTTACGCTTAGAAATGCATCAAGGCGCCTGCGCGGCGCGCTCAAAAATGACCGTGCAGTGCATACGCGTTGTACAGTACGATCAACGTAACTTGACCGGATTGAAGTTAGTATTTATCACTTTCGCGCATGTCATAGAGATGCGACCCTAAAATTACTTACGAAAACGATTAATTATGTTTAATCGATTAAAAAAACTAACAACATTTTAATTCAACAATATAAAAACATTATTTAAATGAGTTCATTTATGAACAAGTTTAAATTTATTATTTACTTAAAAGTTTAAATTTAAACTTTTAAGTTTAAATTTAGAACAGTTACAGTAAATACTAAAGAAACTTTGAAAAACAATTTCTTTACGAAAATAATCACAAAAAACATGAGTTAGTAATACTAATTATGACAATGTAATGCGTAATCGCATCTCTAATTCTCTTGGTTTAGTTACCGCCCCCGCCCCCCGCTTCCTGTCACCATTTACTTCCAAAAAATGCATCTGCGCAAACACTTGTCGCCCACTTCAGTCCGGCCTAGTTACGTTGATCCAACTGTAGCATTTCTAACATCGGAACATCAGAATAGCATATAGGCTATAAAAACCAGTATAAAGGGTAAGGAAACCTTACCTTTGTGACATATAGATCGTGCAACCAATTAGTTGCATCTCCCTCGTCCTCAGGCACTTTCTCCACAGGTATCCGCTCAATATACAAATGGCCGTGCACCGGTTTACCGTACAACAGGCTTGTTAATGTAGGTGGAATCTGAAAATACAATCTTGATGATAAATATCTCAATGCACACACTATATCAAAACCTGCCCACGTTCCGTTATTTTGTGGAATCGATATGTACCCATTGGACATTAAATTTGTAAACTTAAACAACAACAACTACAAAATTGCAGTTTGGGACACTATATATAAATAAGTAGGTACTTGAATTACAAATACCTACTTAATTTATATCTATACTAATATTATAAAGCTGAAGAGTTTGTTTGAACGCAGTAATCTCAAGAGATACTGATCCGATAATCCTATTTATCGAGAAAGGTTATAGGCTATATAACATCACGCTACGACCTACAGGAGCGGAGCAGCAATCAAAATATGTTACAAAAACGGGTAAAATTTACGCAGACGAAGTTGCGCGGGACAGCTACTATAGGTATATATAGTGTCCCAAATTAGAAATTGTAACACCCTTGTTAGTAAATGTTGATAAACTTTCACGATTTGTACACATTATAAAATTTAAGGTATTTTACCTTAAATTATTTACGCGTTTAAGTACCTAGTATAAAAAATTTTATAACCCTTGTTAGTGTATCCATAGATAACCTTTTAAATTAGTGACGCTATCTTTACTTTCAATTATTTTAATACTATCAATAGTATTTACCGAAAATTTAGGACATTAATATACAAATATCGATACAAATAGAATATTCGATAAATGGGACCTTGTTGTAACAGTGTCATAAACCCTATCGATAGAGTTGAGGGTTGATAGGTTGCGAAAACTAGTCCTAGTTTTCGCTACAACCCAGGTTAAGAACCCAACTAAAAGTGCCCAACTCTAGTTAAGAAAGACTATTCTTTCTATAGTCTATCTATAGAATAATGGTTCTTTAACCAGAGTTAGGCACAATTTAGTCTATAGCATAGATAGGCTATCATTATAACGTATTTATCATCTACCGTAACATATTCGTATAACATTATTACATGGACTTTATCTCTCTTTGCTTTAAATGTAGATAATAAGCGACACACATGCTTCATTCATGTCACGTAGCATGCATGCATGGCTACTTCTGAGAGTAAAACAAATATACGTATATCACGTAATAAAGTTATAAATAAACGTATCGCGGTAAGGTTATTGAATTGAAACCGGTATGAGTAACGATATGATACGCATGTACGAGTAACTTAGTTAGTAGTCGGTACAACGGTCATTCCAAGTTGTACTTGACCGTCTTCAACGATTGCTTAATCATTTTAAACGTTCATTTTAGTTTGTAGTTATTGCAATATGTGAGCATCAGACATGATTACGTTTCAAAAATAGGGCTGCCAGTAATTCCGGTTTGTTGACTTTTATGCTGAGTACTGAGTAGTCTCTCGAAATACTCGTCCCTTTCATTACTTGTCCCAAATCAATCGGACTCGTTACGAGTTCCAAGATATAATTAAGTGACCCACAAATGAATCGACATTTTACTTACTTACTTACATTATATTTTTATATCAAGGTTCTTGCAGGCACACTCACAGTGATGGAAAAAGTGGCTGATCGTGTTAAAGAAATGGATAACACTAAGTAGTTTTATAATAAGCTTTATTATTTATGACAGCCCTACTTTGAACACAAATTAGTGATAAATGTACAGCACGCATGCGAGCTCATGTCCGTCCGGAGTGGCGCAAGCTAACCTCCACAAATTATGTTATTTCCTACTTCTGAAACCGAAAGTTTAAATATATATTGCAATGTTCCACTACCAAAATCATTTGGCCCTGCAGTACCTAAATAGGTACCTGGTTCTTAACATTCGAGACCTATTTAGACTTACGATCAATAAATAATAAATAGTTTAGGTGGATACTTATTAAAGTTTTTTAGTACGTAGCGACTTATTTTGTCTTTACTATAAGTAGCGAAAGGTACAAAGTTTTAGCCAGAGGGCTGAAGGATGTAAAACTGATAGGCACTGGTTCAAGACTTTACCTGACAAAGTTGAAAAGAGACACAGGAGTACAAGGGGCAATTCACTAACTTTGCGATCAAAGCCTCAGTTCAGATTCCCTTCAGTCGCTCTCGCATTGGACTTTACAGTTATTCTAAAGCCTGACATACGGATGCAGCTCAAAGCATCTATTTAAGATGCAGGCATTAATGATGATGACATTATAATGGTAGAGAAAAAGACTAGGTATAATACTGCCTCTGTGGCGCGGTGGGAGTGTATCCGACTGCTACGCAAGAGACGACCTCTTGGGTTCGATCGCCACCCTGGATTAAACTTTGTGTGATGAGCACGATGGTTTATTCTGTGTCTGGGTGTTATTTATCTATAATGTGTATGTATTTAGAAATATATAAGTGTGTTTATCAGTTGTCTGGCTTCCATAGTACAAGCTCTACTTAGTTTGGGATTATATAGCGTTGTGTGAGTTGTCCCAAAATATTATTATTAATAAGAAAAACCGCCTAAAAATCTCACGGCCACTACTTCAATTACCAATTTATAGTTTGTTTAGTTACAATATTGTCCCGCCGAGATTGTTATCGACATTTATAGATAAATGTGATAATAGTGTTATTTATGTTCTTATCCTCTAGGTCACATAACAAATATAATCTAGGTGCTAAGTAAGTGATAGAACTATCGTGAAATATGTTTAGTGTTCAAACACGGTCTGTCATTCTCTGATAAATATGTCTGGTGAACGCCTTACTCACATTAGTAAGTTTTAAGTGTGTATCTGTGTCTCTCTGTGGGGCATCATAGTGCGGAAACGGGTGGACAGATTTGAATTTAGTTATTTTTTTATTAAAAAGCTAGTTCAGTCGGGATGGTTTTAAGCTGCTCTAATTTGCTTGTTTAACCGTTTAGAAGATAATTAACTGCCGCACGTTTTCTTGTTTTAAAGTTAAGTAACATTATTTATTTAGATGAACTGAATTGAAGAAACACCAGCTGTAAAACTATAAGGTACTACACCTTATAGCCTTACAGCTGGTGTTTCTTCGATTCCCTTGGATATTTTCAGAATAATAATAAATACAGTTAATTGATTCCAATCGTAGAGCACGAGACAGTGCGCACTGCGCACCAGATACGTGATTTTAATAATGTTAGTTTTAGTTATGATAAGAATTGTTTTTATTTTACTTGTGACCCGAGAACACAACTAAGCTACTATGGTCAATGACCTCTAAATTAGCGTGTCCTTCCTCGTTTTATACACAAAGATTGTAGTGTATATAGTGAGACGGGTGTTCTTTATAGTGAGTGATAACTGATAAGCTAACGACATTTTATCAAGATAGGAGCGTTAGTACGCAGAAAATGGAAAGGTCATACCTACCCAAAAGTCGCGACAAGACTGGCTATTACATTCGTAAACTTAGGCCGTCTTTCCACTAGATATATTCTCGTAAGCTAAGCTATGAATGTGACCAAACTGCCAATACGATCGCTTGATTTTCGTAGTTTGTATGTGTAATAGGATAATCGTGGAAATAAGATTTTCGTTTGACATTTGAAAAACAACGGAAAATAGAAAGCTGCTATCGATTTTCGTCATCGTCCTGGTATTTTGTAGGATAATGTTAATAACTTTAGGACTATTGGAAACTTAAACACTGATAAGCTAATCTAGAGTCGATCCTAGAGATCGTGAAAGAAACACTAATATTACAGTTTGGATCAACGTATCTTGACCGGATTGAAGTTAGGTTCTTATCATTTTCGCACATGTCATAGAGATGCGACCCTAAAATTACTCACGAAAACGATGAATTATGTCTTAAACAATATAAAAATAATATAAATGAGTTCATAAAAGTTTAAATTTAGAACAGTTATAGTAAATGCTAAAGAAAGCTTGCAAAACAATTTCTTTACGAAAAAAAAACACAAAAAACATGAGTTAGTAATACTAATTATGACGTAATCGGATTTCTAATTCTCTTGGTTTAGTTACCGCCCTCGCCTCCCGCTTCCTCCACCATTTACTACTAAAAAATGCATCTGTGCAACCACTTTTCGCCAACTTCAATCTGGTCTAGTTACGTTGATCCTACTGTACCTATTCGTTATTAGTGATTGGCTCAATGAACCCGGATTTTCACAATTATCTTAAAATTCTATTTTAGTTTTCTATTATTCATTCCTTTGCAACGGTGCTAGGATTATCGCGAAAATCCTGTTTTCGCGATTTTCACAGGACAAATGTATACTAAGAAAATCAAACACACATATATGTATAGCGTTAGCTACGTCGTTTAGCCAGCATATCTTTGGTGGACAGGCAGCCTAAAGGCATTTTTACTACACTTGCGTGTTGGTAGCTGTTATGGAAAAAGACAATGATGTTATAATGGCCACTGTTATCGTTGCTTTAATTAAATTAATGCAAGAATATAATGGCTAACACTTCAGATATCTGCAATTGCTACATAGACAAACCCAGGGGGAATTTGGAGGTTCATCTCCCCCCCCCTAAACTCCTGGCTGGACTCCCCCTTTACCTTCGAGAAATAATACTGGATGCGGATGGACTACGACGACCTATGGATATGTTAAAATTACGAATTTGCTGAAATCTTACCTTGCTATCTTTCTCAAAGGCGAGCTGTATGTTATAAATAGCAGGTATTTTCCCTCTGAAGAACTGTAGGCTTGTAGTAAACCCTCTAGTACGAGGCGTTAAATGATGCTTAAGAAGTGGTAAATTCTTTTCTTTCGCAAACTTTAGTGATGCTTCGTGCTTCTTGTTTGTGTACCGTGTTCCCTCTGGCGTCATTAAGAGCTAAAATTCAATATAACAATTAAGTTTGAATACTTGGCTAATTTGATCTTTATCTTAATCACACCACGTGGAGAAATTACATTAACTTACGTATAAAAAGATAAGATGCATAGGACACCCGATACTGTAACGTAAGCGGTGGGGTGGACAATTTAGTCTATTTTTGGAACCTTGAGAGTTCGATACGGCTACTCTAAACGCCACACATTGCATCGCGTGTTTGTTACGTATCTATCAGAAAATAGATGCGACGACTGAACTTACTGCTTACATCCGCTGGCTGAACGTATTCGACATAATATAGTTACAACGAGGTGCAATACTTGATGGGAAATTGCAGAGTATTGTAATTCAATTTGCCATTTTCTTATGCATGCTGACATTACGCTTTGCAACATTTAATCAATGACTAAACGTGTAATTCTTATACAGTGATCGGAATAACCCGCGAAAGCGCGACGGTCTCATATTATTTCAGCTCGTATTGCAAAAAGAATCGTGTGTGGTATAGCCCTTACTATAATTACATCTGACGTACAAAATCAAATACCTTCATATTATCTTATGTATGCTAAATCATGAATCAAATCATTATCAGTCATGCTCGAGATATACATAAAGCTTAGGTATTACAAAGATATGTAAAGGTAAATGACTTACCCAGACTGGATCCGGATAGTCACAAATTTCGGATATTTGATGCTTTATTATTTCCTTGTCCTTCTCATATGATCTTTCTAGGAAAACAAACTCCGAGAATTTCCACATCCAACCAATAGGTGGTAAATATTGTATAGATTTTTTCGCATATGCTTTACAGTTCTGAAAGGAAATATAATCTATATTTTTTTGCCCACAATATAAATAAAACCTTGTTATATACTTTTTGCGCGGTACAAAAAATAATTCGAACTAACTAGTCTTACTTAACATTAAATTAATTAGTAAAACTGTTATTTTGACATTACAAACAGACCTGATTTTTTTAAACGAAGGTATTGACGATGCCTCTATCTACATAATGTAATAAAAATCATCGAAGTATGTATAAGCAAAACGACATTTAAAATTATTCAACGACAATGCATTATAAATACAAACAAAGGCAATAAACGTCTAGCATAAAGGACAAATAGACAGACAACAATAACAATGTTACCAAAATGCTAATAACCTTTGTCAATGATAATGACTTTAATTGATTTGCTTCTATAAATAATTTAATGTCACTAAAAGTAGTAGGTAGGTCAGGTACTTGAGTAACATTCAAATTCTGCGCTATTGACCAGGATAAACCTGCTCAATATGTTTTGAATTTGTAGAAAGAGACTATAACAATAGGACATAATAAAACGTCAGAGTATACTGAACTGCATACAAAACATTTTAATACATTGTCCGATTTCATTCAGCGTAAAATTGACAGTTAGAAAATAACCAAGATAGAATTACATATTGTCGTTACGTTGAACAGTAACTTTCTACCAACGACCGGCCCTTCCGCCGTACATAAGATACCTATCGCAGATTCTAGATTTATTACAGACTCAGACGGCACGTCTCATATTACTATGATAGTCTATCATTCTTTCATAATTTATACGATTAATAAGTAAATTATAAATGTAAACATTTATATGTTTAGAAGACCTTGGTGACCATCGCATATCTATCTCATCTTTGACCAGGATATGGATTTGTTTCTTTACTTTGTATAAATAGTTAGTATCTACTTTGTTTGACGTTATCACCAAGTCTGTGAATTTCATTGATATAAATGTGCTAATTGCGGTGATGATATGAGTGTTAAAGAAAAATAGTCCGAAACAGATGGCGCTTTTCGTTTGACTAGGTACAGAAATCACGCAATATTGCAATAGCAGTGTCGCTATGTCTGGTGTTGGAGCACAAATCATTTTAACCACGGATAAACTGTCTGAGTTATATTTCCTAGCCTAGGGGGTGATGTGTTCGACTCTAGGGCATGGATATGATTTAAAATATTATTAGTGGCACTTGACCAGTGGTCAGGGACCTGACGACCACGACCTAATATTATAAGAACGTAATTTTCCAATTTTTAACAGATTAGACTCTGGATTTATATTTATTAAAATTTTAAAAAAAAGGTAGTTAACCTTTTTTTGTGGAGTAAGTAACCTTAACCTTGAACAATGACACTTCAAATGATTTAAGTACATACTTACATTTTTTTAAGGTTTTTAAACTTAATAACTCCATTGTTTCGTATTACGCTATTACCTTTTTTGCATTTGATTATTATGATATTATGCCTACTTGGTAATATTATTACAAGATATTCCTTTTAGCGATAAAACAGAACTTTGTACCATTTTACATACTCAGGTATATGGACTTCGTAAATTATAATTTTATCAAATTGTAACGACCTCTTTGTATTCAAGAATCATACATTGGTCAAGCTATGATTTCGTTATGGTAATTACCTTTTAAAACAAAAGCAAACCGGCTGAACTTACGTATTAGTAGATAAGTACCTACTTATGTAATCTATACTTATATTATAAAGCTGAAGAGTTTGTTTGTTTGAACGCGGTAATCTCAGGAACTACTAGTCCGAATTGAGAAAAAAATCTTGTTCTGTTGGGTAGCCCATTTATCGAGGAAGGCTATAGGCTATATAACATCACGCTACGATCAAGTTACGCGGGACAGCTAGTAAAAATATATTTTGTGAAGGATTTTATTGATGACTAACTGACCCGCGTAACTTCGTATTCGTAAATTTTCCCCGTTATTGCAAATTTTTTCATTGCTGCTCCGCTCCTATTGGTCTACGACCAATAGGACCACAATAGGAGCGGAGCAGCAACGACGTGCTGTTATATAGCCTTCCTCGATAAATGGGCTATCTAACAGTAAATAATATAATAATAAATAAAATATTTTTTCAAATCGGACCAGTAGTTTCTGAGATTATCGCGTTAAAAAAAACAAACAAACTCTTCAGCTTTATAATATTAGTATAGTTTCGTTGCCACTTTCGTCTGCCGTTACCTCGATGTGACTAGCAACAGAGTATAGACTTGAATCTAATCACTAGATCTGTGAAATTGACCCTTGCAGACTTCACGCACGGAGACGATGACCATTTCCTCTTACAATTACGGGCTACAAAAGAGTAGTAGATCGGTATCTACCACTTACGTACCTATATAAAACATAGCTATAAAAAAACAAAAAGTAATGAGCAAAATCTTAATAGTTTTCAACTTTAGAATAAAATATGTCTAGTCATGGTCATTTTTTACACACCAGTTAACCAAACGAATAGGCATACGACCCGTCTGGTAACAGGCAGTTATGATACTATACATATGGACGGCCAAAGGTATCAGTTACGAATTGCTCACTTAATTTTGGAGAAGTTAGACTAGATTCATACGACACTGAACTTATTATTTAACAATACAGAATTAAATAGAGAACTTATATTGTATCTACATGATTTAAACGGTCAATTTTTTTTGGTAGCTTGTCAGTATGCTTGAATTGCCCACCGATAAGTTAGTACTTTTTGGATATAGAACAGATTAATCGATACTAATATTATAAAGAGAGATGCCGATTTTTTTTTATATGTCTTGGGTAATCTTCGCAATCACTAGATGTATTTGAAAAACTATTTTACCTTTTGAAAGATACACTATTTCCGATGGTTATAGGTATATGCTATGCGTATATTGTACAAATTACCTATAGTTATGACGATATACGACAACTAAGTCCGCAAAAATTATGTGTCTTGGCAGCTTTTAGAGTGTACGCTGCGTGAACGGTAAAAGATACACAAAAACAATGAGGATCTAAATTGTACTTCTCAAAAAATCCGTCATTTTTCCTCGTTTTTGCAAAATATTTATTCTAGTGGTTGTAGCCTATAGACTTTCACGATAAATGCAGGCTTTCCAACACTAAAATAATTTTCAACCAGTTGTTCCTGAGATTATATTTTGCCCTTTACATAAATTAATTTAAATGAATATCCTAAGAGTAATAGCAAAAAATAAAAACTCGCGCTCCTTAAAATAATTACGCCAGTCGGTCGGACGAAGAGGCGAGTTCTGTTTTCAAAAATATTTTTTTCTGGAAAGGTTTTAGTGTACCCATAAAACATTGTCTTAGCTTAGAAGACATCGAAATTATAAATTAAAACATTGGATTATGTCATTGGAGGATTAAGTCGCTACCATGATGGGCTTGATCAGTCCCTTGATTTTCAATGAAGTTTAAAAAACCGGACTAGTGCATGTCGGACCACGCCCAATGAACCACGCCCACGTCCATAGAAAATGTTGTTACTTCTCATTTGATCAGCTGGTACTTGTAAACTTGTAAAGCCTATTTAGCTTTGATAGTTTTCCTTTTAATGTCACTCTATACATTACTACCGTGATTTTTTTCACATACCCAACATACAACCATTTAGCTGGCAGGGGGCAGACATTTGACTAACCAAAAATTTTCTCTTTAAAGCTTAATATTTCATAAACATGGCTAAAGATCTGGTGACTCTAGATAGGTGAGAAAAAAATTACTTTCACTTTGTCGGCGTAAGTAATATGTATATCCATGCAAAATTACAACCTTCTAGCACTAACAGTTCTACTTCTACACAACATATTCTCACTTTACACGTATGGGAGGTACCTACCGTATATTTTTTTTTCAATGTTTTATTTTACCACTCTGTCGGCGTAAATAATATGTACGTCCATGCAAAATTACAATGTTCTAATTAGACTCTGGCCTAAGCTGCTGACGGACGGACATGGAGAAACTAAAAGGTTTCCGTTTTGCCATTTTGGCTACGGTACCCTAAAAACGTATACCTAACTTATTTAAATACCTTTTTGAACTATATCCAGTGCCGGATCTATTTTTAATCAGGCGCTGATCTCTCCCTGATCCCTCTAACTAAACTACTGATACGTATTTTAAATATAATGCCAAACAGAGACTCGTCATTGTCATAAGATTATTACGTGACAATGTTGCATAATCTTGTCATTACAATCTTTTTGTCGTGACACCTGTTCGAATCGATTATTGCTTGGTCATTTTATATGTAGAGATTCGTAATTCGTTGATAATTTTACTACTTATGTACTAATAATACCTCTTTATCTAATCTCTTAATAATTTATTGTACCATGTTTCGTAACATTTAATCTTCTACAAACCCTGGCTTCACCTCGGTTTATGTTTTTTTGAACTCCAGTCATTTTATTATCCAACGCCTAAAAGAGATTATTTCCTGACAACTTTTTTCCTATTATGACCATTATGAACTCAGTTTAGCTCAGAACTGTTAATGCTAGCAGGCTGTAAATTTGCATGGATACACATATTACTAAAGTGAAATAATATGTAAAGTGGGGATGTGATTTTTTTCTCACCTACCCCATCGTGTGGATTATAATTACATAGGTCTTTTATAAAGGTTTAAGAAGCCATTTTACCCGTAACATCGGCCAGTGTGAGTCGCTCGAACGACAGGGAGGCAGGGGAGGAGGTTATACCACCTTCATTACCCCCAAAGAATAGCTGTTTTACAGTTGTTGGGAACTCAAGGTCTAAACCACGCAACTAATTTTATTATGATTTTTAAAATGGTGTATCATACATATACCCATCGTATCATATTATAGAAAGTAGAAAAACGTACGTGAGAAAATCGGGTTGGGTTGCTAATACGTGTTAGCTTTATAAATGCTAAAAAAAAACTCTATCTATGCTTAAAATTATCCCTATAGATCGATTCTGATGAACTTTGGATCATGAAGAGCTTAAAAAAGCCGGACAAGTGCGAGTCGGACTCGCCCACCGAGTAATTAATAAAATACTAATTATAAAACTGAAGAGTTTGTTTGTTTGAAGCGGTATTCTCAGGACCTACTGGTCCGAATTGAAAAATTATTACACTGTTGGATAGCCCATTTATCGAGGAAGACCAATAGGAGCGGAGCAGCAATGAGAAATGTTGCAAAAACGGGGAAAATTTACGCAGACGAAGTTGCGCAGGACAGCTAGTTATAAATAGTTCAGGAATAGAGTCTCGAAATATACGTTTTTTGCAACACAAACTCCGCATCTTGTTTTTACATTAACTTAGTTTTTTTTCACAGCTTTAAGGGACTGTAGACCTGAGTATGTGCTTTTAATTTCAACTCGATACCTTCACGTTCTTCCGAGATAAAGGATCTTGACAGACAGACGGATGGACAACAAAGTGATACTTTATGGGTTCCGTAGCCAAAATGACAAAACGGAACCTTTGCTCTGAGATTGTTAGTACTAGAAGGCTGTAATTTTGCATGGATATAAATATTACTTACGCCGACAAAGTAAATAATAAAATCTTGAAAAACTTTTTTTTTAGGGTGCCTCCTCGGTATGTAAAGTGGGGATGCGATTTTTTTTTTATCACGTACTCCATCGTGTGGGGTATCGTTAGATAAGTCTTTTAAAAACGTTTAACCATTTTTAGATTTAGGGATCCGTTTGTGAAATATTAAGATTTAAAGTGCAAATTTTTGTTAGAGTTTCTGCCCCCTGCCAGCTAAATGGCTGATGTTGAGTATGTGAAAAAATAGTTAAATTTAAAGAAAAACTATCACACCTAAGAAGGCTTTACAAATTTACGAGTAACAGCTGATCAAATGAGAAGTAACAAAATGTCGTACAAATTCCATTGAAAATTATTATTAGAAGGTATAATGTTGTAAGTATGAAACAACAACAACAGAAAACCCACTGTATAAGCCTCATTTTTCGGATGGAGGGGGGGGGGGGGGGGTGACTACCGAACCCGTGGCCCGACATGCACTTGCCTGATTTTTTTCTTTTAAAGGTACCAAATCCTAAAAACGAGAAGACTATTTTTATTGTGATAATTGGCAATCACATTGGTGGGGCCATAGACAAAAGATAGTAGGTATAGGATAAGTCATTAATAAACAAAACATTATGCATAAATACTCATATAATTTTTCATGTAAATGCCACTGTATTTACTAATGTAATAATTATGCATGTTTGAATAATAAATGCAACATAAAGACTTTTATTTGTAAGGTACAAATTATACATTGTATTAATTTGTATTTTTATTCCCTTAGTTTTGTTGTACTCCAGCACATTATTTGTTGGTGTCATTAAAAAAAGATACATACAGACAAACATAGAATCCTGAACTTTTTGAAGTTGGTTAATAAAATGGTAATTTGCAAATTCAGTGGCTTTGCTGATGTCTCAAAAAATAGTATTGCTGTGACAAAATTATAACCTGACCCTACATAGAGAATGTTACAAAAAAAAAACTAAATAATATTGAATGCAAAAGTTATAAATCTGTACTGTTCTCATAGAAACAACACATTTAAATAAATAAGTTTAGTAAGGCCCTTGATATAACATTTGTAAACATAATCATCAATGACCAAGTTCTCTAAGAGTAAAAAAGTAAATATTTTGTTGAAAAAATATGTTTGTACTTACCCCTAAAACTCCAATGGCATTACAGAAATGCCACCCCATCAGCCAGTCTATCTCATAGCTGTGATTCATTAGAAGATATCCATGCTCTTTTCCATAATATTTATCATATTCATCTTTCTTAATGTACACAGATAGTCTTGAATTTGACCACCATTCTGACATAAATACTAATTCTGAAAGAACCAAATTATGTTATTTTTGGATTTTTTTTATGGATGATTGAATTATTTTTTTAATAAGTTTAACAGGCATGTATATCATAGTTGTGCCAAATGCATGGTTGGCATAATAAAATTAATTTTCAGTTAATTAGAAACTTTTAATAAAAGCAACAATTTAAACAAATCATTGTTTTAGATTTTGTTATAAATCACTTACACCAAGTATCAGATACATCCTTATTAATTTGATTTTAATGCCACAAACAATATTTTTTATATATTATTAAGAGCATTAATTCACTACATGGATAATACATATTTTAAACAGTTTGAATTTCCATACAGTAATGTGATATCAAAAACAGAAGTATATCTTAACAATAAACATGTAATATAATAACATTTATACTTACGACTGTAAAATGAATAGGCAAGATAATAGTTTATCTTTCTATACAAAGTTTTGTTCAAAGGTTTGAGTCCAAAGTATAAGATGGCCTGTATTAAAGTCAAAATAAGACCAGATGTGAAGTATGAAATTGCAAAACATAGATGGACAATAGTAGACTGCTTTAAAATATTTAAATTCATTTTGGTTGTGTCACCTTAACTTTGTGGTCATGAAATCTAAAAAGAAATTAAGTCACATTAAAAATATCTTCAAACTAAGCTTAAGTATATTTTTTTAAACAAACATATTATTCAAATCAATACATACACATAAAAATGTACCTAATGTATATCACTTAACATAACATATTAATATTAGCATGCATACAATAAGATTTACAAATTTGTAACCTTTGACAAAGAATTGTTTTTGACTAAATTAAACAGGAGATTATTCCATAATAAACATTACATATTAGTTTTGTGTTGTATTACTTAAATTTGATTTTAAACATGTCACAGAAAATAAAAAATAATAAAGGAAAATACTGTAAATATTGTATATTGGTTAACAAGTACAAACTAAATATTTTTATATCAAATACTTATGTAAATAAATATTGTACCGGAGGCCTTGGAATATGTACTCAATGTATATATCTAAAGATGATTCTAACAGCACATGGACCAGAAGCAAATGATTTATATGTACAGTAAACTAGTAAATTTCGAATTTATGTCACGACTAGTAAATAAAGCACTTTAATGCATAGAAAATTGCAATAAAATACAATATAATGTGGATAATGACAATTAAAGTCGGATCCGGATTACAATTTTAGAACTTTGCATTTTGTTTAAAGAATCATGCCTTATTAAAAAGTATAGCTACCATGTCAATTCCTTTTATTGATATTAATTTCGGAGGTACGCACCACACAGTTTGATTAGCAACAAATTGTTTATTAGAATTACTGTTCAATACACCGCTACATTTACATAAATTCTGTCCAATTCTGTCGTTGTCTGTCGTACGATTTATTTTCAGTCACGAAAAATGGGATGACAGTTGTCTGTTGTCTATTGTTCTCGGCTAGTGTTACCTCAATGGAAAATCATGTTTTAGTCGATTCCGAACATCAATAAAAATCCAAACAGAAATGTAGTGTATTTCAGGTTTTTGAATTTTTCGTAACAGTCCAAAGTAGCGCTAGCGTACGTAAGGTATAAATGTAGCACTTGCAGACGAAGTTTTATGTACTTAGCCTCTCGTCAGTGTCAGTTCGAAAACATGCATATTTTAACATTAAGGTCGTTGAGGTCTAATCGATTAAGTACATTAATTGGTTTTTTGTACATATACGTGCTCAGAGTATAATACTGATTTCGGGCAAACGAGGTGTTGTGCTTCACACTTGCGGGCTGCATAATACGTTGATTATGGTTTGGTACAACAAACGTGCCATGTTTTTTCAGTGTTTTTCGTAGCACAAAGAGCTGGCGGACAGTAAGAAACTTACAGTCGGCATAAACTTGTTTATAATGTGCATATACGCAGAATGTTGTCTGCTTTATAGGTTTGAATGATACAGATAATACAGTAATTTAAGCCCTTAAAATGTGCGCATCTTTTAAAACTTGTGCATACCTACAGCCATTTTTAAATTAATCATGAAAAATAGATTCCGTTATTCCAGCAGATTTTTTTTTTGCGATTGGCCTATCGAGATATGAAAAAGCTAGAAAGGTAGCTTTTAATATGTCATATATATGTGCATGCAAACCTAAATTTGTGCATCTTGTAGTTTTTATTTTATTTAATTTTCTGCTGGGGTAACGCTCTACTGGTGGCTAAAACAGTCGTTTATTTTCTATATAATCACACTATTTTGTAGATATATGACACACATTTAATAATAATTATAATCATTTATTTGTTTAAACATGTGTAGTACAGTTACAGTGGTGTTAAATTTATGACAAGTTTCAACATGTTTTGCCTTAAAAATAGCGTACAAAATTAAATATCAAAATCATTCAAAATAAAGATATATAGCATTTTTCTAAAATAACATAACTCAAATACCAATAATTAAAAATCAATACAGCGCAGTCACACAGATTTATATTAATTGTCAGTCAAAAATATCTATATTAATAATGTCAAGTCAAAGAGATATAAATGAATAGTAAATCATTTAATTAAATTTCAATAATAATTAAGTCATTCATAAAATCGGCAACGCTGTAGTAACATTTCATAGTTAGTATTTTTTTCAACTTATTCTTAAAGACATCATTATAACAATTTTTAATAGACTTAGGGAGTTTATTAGCCGCGTTTTACCTGAAATAAAACGCATATTAAAATACTTACCTCACTGGAAGCTTTAATAATGAGAAGGCATATCCGTTTCCGTCGTAATTCTACCAGTTTCCGTTCTATTTGACTTCCGGTCCAGTGGCGACACCTAGCGACCGCTCACATTTTGTTTCGTAAAATGCTGAGCGCCATTTTGGTTCATTGGCTCAGTTGTTAGGCACCAGGCAGATTTAAAGTGGAAGCTTCCAGTGAGGTAAGTATTTTAATATGCGTTTTATTTCAGGTAAAACGCGGCTATTAAAACACTTGACCGTCACTGGAAGCTTTAATAATGAGACCTGTTTGTTATCGCCTGGTGTCGCCACTCATTTTAGTGACTGGAAATATAAGTACCATCCTTATATTATCTTAGAGTACTGCAGTACCTTAGAAACGCCAATGTGATAGGATAATAAATTAGAAATGATAAGTTTTTATAAACATTTATTTTCACAAAAAATTGTTAATCCAGACGGTACTTAGATGTCTATAAACAATTGGTTTTAATTCCATAGATACAAATAAAATCATAACCTTCACGCTAATTAAGCTAATTCTTTCTAAGACCACTTAAGTATCAACTCTATTTAATGGCAAATTTGTATTTGATACATACAAGCAATTATTATAGCATTATCCTAAAGAACGCTCTGAAGTGTTACATTTTTACACACAATTTTTAAATATTTGTAAGAATCATAGCATCAGAATAATATATATAGTAAATCAGTCTGTAGTTTTGACATTATTAACATCAAAAAGAACTGATTTAATTTGACAGTCAACTTCTCTGCTGTATAATTAATTTAACTGCATTCGTTTATTCATAATCAAAAGTATTTCTTCCACCAAATTAATCAATAAAAATGGATTCAATAAGTACCGAAACTATTGTTAAGTACCATGATCAACCATAATTTTATTGGTAATAATAAACCTGTAAATTAGTTGATAGGTTTGAATAAGTGAGTTAGAATTTCTGATTGATTGCTACTTTTCACTTCTCTCCTGTAATATTGATGAAATGTATTAGCCGATCGCCAATTTCCACGTGCTAGGATATCGTCGAGCGGGTGGTTATCTAGCCAGCTTTTAGAAGCTACTGCAGATCGACAGCTTCCCGGTGTAGCTGTAATACCGGCTTCCTTAAGTAAAGTTTTAACCCAGCCGGCTATAGTAGTACGTGAGGCAGGCTTTGCAACACCCTTTACCGTAAGAAACAAATTAAATGAATTTGCTTTATTACGCCGTTCACTTGATACTGATATAACTTTCTGCACCCAGAACAGAGGATTAAGGTTAGGATGCTTAGTATTTGGTAATAATTTCCAACCAGACTGTCTGTTATCACTATTGTCGGTTTTAGAGCCAAATTGTGGCCACAATATAATTTCATCCTCCGATATAATGCAATGATCAGGATCTACTGTGAGTAAGGTCAGATCGTGTATTCGTCTACCGGAACATAGTAATAATAATGTCGCTGCATGGCGCGATATTTGAAACAAATTATTAATGTTTACAGTATAATTAGTTAAGTGTGTGATTAGCTTACTGACGTCCCAAATAGGTGACTTAGAAACGCTTGGTTTTTTGAGAGAAATTGCCTTTAAAATATGTTTTACCAGCACATGAGAGCTAAGTTTACTAGATGTTTCAGCGTTGCATAACGTAGAAACTACTGATTTATATAAAAGAATCGTATTGTACGAAAATTTATTTAATAAAAATAAATCAGTAAGGAATTGGGCCAATTGTGCGCCAGTTGGGTTGATCGGGTCAATTTTATTACAATTAGCCCAAGAGGCCCAACGTTTCCAGGCCACCTCATAAGTTTTAAGAGTGCATGGCCGCCACGAGTTTCGAAGTAGACTTAATTGTTCAGCGTTCCACGATTTTATCGCCGTGGACCACCCCCACATTTCCATACCTCTAAAACTATGTTCTCCACTCTCTCGGGCGGGAGTCCCGTCGACGTGTCGACTAGATAATTCCGAAGATTTTTTAGAGTTAATGTTGGTGCCAGAGCTCGGGATCTGAGGTCCGCGCGCCAAAACACCCTCTCCCAACGAGGAACCACAATCAGGAATATTCCCGTGGATCGATTGAGATGTAGAAGTACTTTCGGAATTAGGAACGGTGGTGGAAATATCCAAGCGAGCGGGTAGTTCCATAGAACACTGAACGCATCGTGAAACAACGCTTGGCGGTCTGTTAGGTCTCGGGATACATAATTGCAAACAACATGCGCGGTTTTCGAAGCAAACAAATCTATCATTGGAATTCCCCATTTCGCAAACACTATGTCTGCACAGGCCGGTAGAAGATGCCACTCTGGCGAGCGCTTGTTTCTCGACAGGTGGTCTGCCTGATTGTTGTATTTGCCTGGTATGTAGTGTATGTTGAAAAGTATCTGATGTTGGTCTAACAAGCTTAGGATCTGATAAGTTATTTCCAATAACATCAGTGACTTCGTCCCTCCTTCTTTTCTTAGATGAGCAACTGCTGTTTGGTTGTCGCATTGAATAAGAATCGAACTCTTGCTCAGCATGTGGGCTTGGCTTTGAAGGGCATGCAAAATAGCAAGCATCTCTTTTTTGTTGCTGTGTAGCGCTTGCTCCTCTCGAGACCATGTGCCGGAGAGAGTTAGGTCGTTCAACTGTGCACCCCAGGCCAGGTCTGACGCATCTGTTACCAGAAAGTTCCCCGGAGGAGGATAATGTAATGGCGTTGACGCCCAGCAGTTCTGTGTCCACCACTGCAGCTCCTCGAGAACGTTTTGTGGTACTTGGTACACGATTGATGATACTTGTGGGAGTGAGTGCATGAATATTAATAATCGTCGATGATTCAGCCTTCCTCGAGGGATCACATAGCTGGCGAAATTCAGTAGTCCTACTATTTTCTGCAATTCTTTTAGCGTTGCTCGCTTTTGATCGAGAATGCGAGTTGCTTTTTTGCATAGTACGATGGACTTCTCTTTCGGAAGGGATTTTCGATTGTCCCATGTTCTCCACACCACGCCTAAATACACTAAGGACTTTTGAGGAGTGAGAATGGACTTCTCGAAGTTGATTCTCCATCCTAATGTTTGCAAAAAATTTATTGTTATCTTGACATGCTCGCGAAGCGTGTCTGCACTTTGATTTGTCAAGAGAAAGTCGTCGAGATAAAAGATTATTCTTATATTCCATCTTTCTCGTAACGTTTGAGCCATCCAATTCGTAAGAATAGCGAATGTTTTGGGGGCTGTACTCAACCCGAATGGGAGACAGGTCATTTCTAAAAGTTGGTGGTTGTATACAAGGCGTAGAAAGCGTCTGTGAGACTCGGTAATGTTTAGGTGGAAATATGCTTGGATCAGATCTATTTTGCACATCCAATCTTGAGGCTGAAGAAAGCCCGGTACGCGGTACATGTTTATCAGATGAAATTTTTCGGCTATTACATAATCGTTCAGTGCTTTTAGATTGAAAATCGGACGGCCCGTCCCGTCGGTCTTTGGTACCAGAAACATTGGTGATATAAAGCTCGGAGAAGGTTGAACTATTTTTAGAATTCCTTGTGATATAATTTTGCTTATGATTACGGACATTTCCTTTGAGACTGGGGTGCGAAACGGGCTTACTGATTTGCCATTCGGAAACATAAGAGGAGGCTTTTGAATAAATGGTATGCGATAGCCTTGGATTAATTTTAAAATAATTTGCGGTGCCCCCATATTTTTCCATTGAGTGTGGAAACGTGCTAACTGGCCGGCTCGGAAGGGCCGAGAGTCATTGTTTATAATTCTTTTGGTTTTCTTTGAAACCTCTGTTATTAGAACGTCCTCGTTTATTTCCATGTCCAGGCTGCGAGCCTCGGTTGTGAAAGAAGCCTCTTCCGTTATAATTGTGGTTCTCACTTTGAAAATTCGGATTTTGGTATCTATAGTAATAGTGTCCACCCCGCGAGGGTGGGTTACTAGAGTGCATAGGTAAGCACTGTTCATGACCATGATAGTGAGTTCCACGCGATGGAACTGTAGTCGATTTTTTAAAGCTTTGCCCCCGCGAGAGGCGGCTACTGGATTGGTTGGATTTCGATAGCGAGAATCCATCTTTTTGAGATTTAGGAGGCCAAAAGACTTTGCGAACCCCACCACCTTTTTCTAGAGCAGCTGTGAAAGGCTTTGAATCAAATATGTACGAAGTTGATGGTGGTATTCTGTTCAGCATAGCTTTAACCAAAGGGTCTCGAACTTGACTTGTCACGGATTCCCGTCGCATTTCTATAGTTTCAGCACGATGGCCGCAAACCAATTGTAGAAGGTCTGAAGAAACCTTATGCAGTTCACCTTTTTGAAATAATTCTTCTAATTTACTACTTAAATTTTCATAATTTACGCTAGTATCTTTAGCCCAAAAAAGCAGGTTGCGAATACTATCTTGAAGTATTTCTTTTTGTTTAAGAACACAAAAAGTTATGGCTGCATAAGATTTCTCAGTATTAGACAGGTGACGTAAGGTATCGTATGTTTTTACCTCCTCGTTTGTTTCTAGCGCTACGAAACCTGGAGTGTGATTATAGGTCTTTTGTGTATCAGAGTATCTTACTTCTGACCACGAAGAACTTTCTAAACGCTGAACCTCACGTAACATTTTTAAAAATCTGTCAGGAGTTTTTGGGACAGATGGCTCCTTTAATTTGGTCTCTATTTCAAAAGTAAAGTTAGAGCATTGTTCATTAATTGCATCATACTGATCATAAAGATCACCGCTAACATCCGTGCAAACTGAATCATTGTAGCAAGGTATTTCATTAGTACCCGACTGTTTCACAATAAAATCAGATACAAGATTTTGTAACTCACCCATATCTTGAACTAATTTATCCAACCTGGGATCGACTTGGCCTCGCTTAGCAGCCTTGCGACGGCGGCGCTGCTTTTTCCCACCTCTAGTCGGGGCAGAGGAGCCAGTCGAACTGCTACTTGATGATGAACTACTACTGCTACTTCTGTGACGTTTGCGCACTTTATTTGGGCTGGTGACAGCAGCATGTGGGCTAGTACCCGCAACAAACCTCACATTCGAGTCCATTTACTGCAAATGAATCAATCTTAGTAACGTATTCTACATTTAAAAAATTTAGCTATACTCTTTACAGTAATGTTAAATCCAAATATTTGTTAAACGTAATAAATATTAAGAAATTTTAGAATAATTAAAAATTTAAACGGGTATTCTAGCTGGTAGAAAATAAACAATTTTTAAAAAATTATGCTAGATCCGAACGGAAAAACCGTTAAAAATATTGATCAAGCACTTACCAAGTTTTAGGCACAAACAAACCTCGAAAAAGAACAAAAAACACTTGGTTCCTTCACAAATCTTTTGTTCACAGTTACTATTATAACTGATTTTATTTAAATTTAAAACTGCTAATAGCACTTCAAAAAACTTTTAAAAATAAATTATAATTTAAAGTATCACAGCGGCAGAGCTGCTGCGTACGTGTTACTTCGACGGAAAACGAAACGCCAATGAACCAAAATGGCGCTCAGCATTTTACGAAACAAAATGTGAGCGGTCGCTAGGTGTCGCCACTGGACCGGAAGTCAAATAGAACGGAAACTGGTAGAATTACGACGGAAACGGATATGCCTTCTCATTATTAAAGCTTCCAGTGACGGTCAAGTGTTTTAATAAACATTTTTGGAGCCATACAGAAAACAATTTTGCCTATAATTCCTAGTTACATTTGAAAAATAAGGCTATCTCATAAATATGTAAGGACGGAAGTGTCAGGATGCTATGCTCAATAAAATATGGCTTACAACTAGTTGTTGGTTTTAAGTTAAACATAGCCCTAACGCACCGTTTTTGAATTTTAAATATTAATTCCTTATCGGTGGAGTTACCGCAGAAAATGATTCTGTAGCGCAAGATTGATGCGACCAACCCGTGGTAGGCAGTAATAAGAGCATCCAGCACCAACAGTTGGAGAAAGCTTGTAAAGAGCATATGACGAGCTACTGACCCTTCTACTAATTTCATCAATATGTGCTTTCCAGTTCAATCTGTGATCAATGATAAGACCGAGAAATTTTGCATTATTTGCTTCAGATATGACCTGATTATTGTAATTAAGTTTTATGTTATGCATGTTGGAATTCCGTTAACTGAAATGCATTATTTGAGTTTTATTTAAGTTTATTTTTAAATTGTTGTTGTCAAGCCAAGAAATATATCATATGTATCAATTTTTGTAGATGGTATAACTACGGTGCTATCATCTGCAAAAAGAGTCATGTGGTATTTAACAACTTTTGGTAAATCGTTAATATATATTATAAAAAGTAGAGGACCCAAGACGCTGCCCTGTGGAACTCCGAATTTGACTGCGCGTTTTTTGGATAGGTGATTTATTTCATTTTTATTAAAGTGTACTCTTGTGATTGCATTTAAATTAACTTGTAGTTTCCAAACTAGAAGACCTAGAAACCCAATGATAGATTTGGTTTATACTTATCATTGTATCCCAAAATCCCTTAGAATTTCTTAAGCCTATTAGTCCGGTCAAATTAGACTAAAAAATAGGGGTGGGGTTACAAAAATTACGACTTGGCTGAAAATTGGTAGGATTGTTCAATACACTATTATAAAGGAAATGTGAAAAGTCCTTATCGAACCAGCACGTGCAAAAAAATTACTCGGGATCAAAGGTCACAAAAACGGGTTTTTCGCGATTTTCAGCAAAATGGTAAATTTTATCATAAAATTAGCTCAGATAAAAATTATAGATCAGTTAATTAACTATAAAAAATGTCAAAATACTTTTTTCATAAGAGTCACCGTTTTTGAAATTTAACGATTCAAAAAGTTGAAAGAAGTTGTAATCGTCATATTATGTTTAGGTACACCACGTATACGAGGCATGCCTTTTAAGTTTTGTCATTTGAAGAAATAAACACAACTAGAACCTTAAAGTACTTTTTATTGTTTTTCAAAGTGTTCACCACGTAGCTTAATACACTTTTCCATTCGGTCAAACCAATTAAGGGCTTAAATCACTGTATCATCTGTATCTGTATCATTCAAACCTATATAGCAGACAACATTCTGCTGGGGTAACGCACACGATTTTTTATTACCTTACAACTGTAGCGTCACCATTACCATCAAATGCATTTCATTGGTATTTTATTCAACAGGCCTAACATTCAAACATAGAGAGAGACCCCATCGTCCTGGCACTTCAATACTCTATGGTTCAAGTCATCACTAGCATTTTACGCGGGTCCAGGGTCCACCCTAGATCTGTCAGTGTCAATGTCAAGTCGACTGTAAAAACCAAATTTGACACAATTGACACTTGAATGTTATTTTAGATGGATAGAATTATAGAATGGATCAAAGAGTAAAATAATACTATGGAAAGGATTTATGGATACGGCATGTATGGCATGTTGATGTTGGGGAGTTTTGAAACGAAGTGATTTGAAGTTACATAACAATTAATTAATTGTTACTTTATAAGACATGCCGCTAATATACAAACAGTTTTATAAGATATGCACAAGGTATGTTAACCGGGCATATACTTGTAGGACATCGTTTATGCCACCAAGTCCTATAATTTTAGGAATTGAAACCTCATGTGATGACACCGGTTGTGCTGTAATTGATAGCTCTGGTAGTATAATAGGCGAATCGCTATATTCTCAAAATATAATACATACAAGATACGGTGGAGTAAACCCTGTTGTGGCCCACGATTTACACCGTGAAAACATAGAAATAGCTGTAGCAGAAGCATTAGATAAGGCTAACAAAACAATTAAAGATGTTGACGCTATATCAGTTACAACGAAACCTGGTTTGCTTATAAGCCTACAAGTTGGAGTAAAGTATGCAAATTATCTAGCAAGAATGCACAATAAACCTATAATTCCTGTGCATCACATGGAAGCCCATGCATTGGTAGCACGAATGTACCACAATATTGCCTTTCCTTTCTTAGTTTTGTTAATATCAGGAGGTCATTGTTTATTGACTCTAGTTAATGATGTAGAAGAATTTATTTTATTAGGTAAGGGCTTGGACAATGCACCAGGAGAAGTTTTAGATAAGGTTGCCAGAAGAATGAAACTTAGAAATATTCCAGAATATTCTAAAATATGTGGAGGCAGAGCTGTAGAATTAGCAGCATTGAAGGCTACAAATCCAGGATTATTTGAATTTCCTCTGCCTTTATTAAGATATAGGGATTGCAACTTTAGTTTTAGTGGGCTCAAAGATTCTTTAGTAAGAAAATTATTAAAAAAGGAAGTTGAGCATCAAATAATGGGTTGCACATTAATTCCTGAGGTCAATGACTTGTGTGCAGCATTTCAAATAGCCGTGGCAGAGCATTTAGTACAAAGAACCCATAGAGCAATCATGTATTGTGAAAAATATAAATTGATACCAGCTGAAAACAGAAATATTGTTGTTTCTGGTGGTGTTGCTTGTAACAATTATATATTCAAAGCAATTGAATTAATAGCAAACAAGACAGGATACAAAGCTTTTAGACCACCACCAAAAGTGTGTACAGATAATGGAGTTATGATTGCATGGAATGGCTTAGAAAAATTAAGACAGCAATGTGATATGAAGACTGCCATTAGCTTACAAGATTTAGATCCCACTGCTCCTCTGGGTGAAAATTCCATAAATAAAGTTAAAGATGCTAATATACAAACAAAACCAACTAGATTACAAAATACTTTCATAACTTAAAGTTTTCTTTCTTTTAAATCCCTTGTTTAACCTACTATAAGAAAGCTTGCTGACGAAATAAATTGTTGCTTTGTGCTGTTGTAAATTTTGTTTATGTAACTATATTCCTAACCACATAGTGCAGTATTTTTTATTATTTTGGAATATAGTTACTAAATGAAAAAAAGCAATACAGCATAACAACTAGTTTGCTACTTAGCTTCGAAGATATCTCTTGATGATTTGTTAACTTACATCTATACTAATATTAAAAAGCTGAAGAGTTTGTTTGTTTGAATGCAGCAATCTCAGGATCTTTTGGTCCCAATTGAAAAAATATTTTTTTGTTGGGTAGCCCATATCGAGGAAGGCTATAGGCTATATAACATCATGCTACAACCAATAGGAGCGGAGCAGTAATGAAAAATATCGCAAACACGGAAAATTTATGCATACGTAGTTGCATGGGACATAGTGAATGATAAAATCCAAATATATTTATAAAAAAATATTACTAAAATCCTACATAAAGTACGGAAAGCTTTCTTTTTTGTCTATGCTGTGTAATTTTTGCATAAAAAAGAGTAACTAATTTCCTAACTTCTATTTAAAATGTAGTCAAGATAAATAAATACAAAATAGGTTTAAAACAATAATTTATTGAATGGCTTTATATCTAACATATTGTACAGTAACAGATTGTTGATAATCATGCATGTTGGTAAATAATTCCTTCTGTTTACTTGGCAGCTGCAGCTTGTAGGTCTGAAAAATTTAAATCATATTATTAGTTTACTGCTGTAATTTAGTACCTATGTTCAACATATTGGAAGTTGACCAATATGTAGAACATTTGGAAAAAAGGTTAAGTGGCAAAACAAACACTCTTGGCATGTAACTATCACCAGGTTTCTGAAAAGCTAATCAAAGAACTAAAATCAAGTTAGCTGTCAAGTCTGATACTGTAATAATTTGACAGACTAAGTTCATTTTTTATTTGACAAGTCTTTCAGAAACTGGGCATATTTTAACTATGCACATTGCAAACTTCTGTTACTATAAACAATTATTTTATTATTTCTATGTATTATTCAAGATGGTTAGTTCGTAACATACACAACTGCAAGAACTAGTCTAAATATTAATATCACTAAATTCTATATGATTAGTGGGTCAACAAATCATTCCATTATAAAAGGAATGAACACAAAACCTCTTTTCAGTGTACATCACCAACCTAATTTACTTCACCCATTAGTCCTTTTCATCTGAAAATTAATTGATAATTTGATATAATTTAAACCTACAATATTGTACACTACAGTCTAACAGTGTAGAACCGGATAGAGACTGAATACATGGAAACAGAACAGGCAAATTTAATATATTATATATTGAGAGAGTATACTATACTTGCTTAGGACCTCGGCAATATTATAAGAAAATAACTTACGTGCTGGTTTGCCATTAGCCCATGGAGTGATGCGAACATGAGAATCACCGCGCTTCAGAGCATCAGCACGAAATTCTGGCTTCAAAGATTGCCGCAACATCTTGGCAGCGATGTTGGAGTAGTTTATGTAACTAGAAAAACATAACCTTTATTATCTTCGATCGTTGACTAATGTCATCTTAAGTTAAGAAAGCACTTACTTAAGACCAACTTGTCTCCAAGCACTCATTTTGAGTTTATTATTATGTTTTTGGACCTGCAAAGTAAAATCCAATCAAGCCGATCGTAAAATCAAATTGGATTTTTTAGGATTGAAAAGTGACGTAACAGGCTGCAAGGCACAGTCGTTTTAGTGTTGTGTTTGATTTAAATTAAATATCACTAAAAACAAAAATCGCCTAAAAAAAATTAACGATTTTTACCGTTTCTTTTATGAGTTAGAGTAAAAAATTAAATCTTCTTCATTGTGTAAAATAAATCAATGATCGGTTCATAATAAACTTCTGACCTCTTTAGCAACTGTATACTACGTAGTATGTTGTACTTAATACTAATTTGTACTTTATGTCACAATACAAGAGGTCAGTTTATTCTGTCATTTAGTTATTTTTGCAGACTTGCGTTACGGTTTCCAGACAGATGAGCACAGAATAAAACTCCAACAAAACTCTCTAATATTTTCCTCTGTCTACGCTCTCTCTCTAATGAGTAAAACTCTATAATGTCAATATGTCATCTATGTCATCATGATCGTGATGTCATGTCAAGTCATGTCATTGTAGAGGCCAGCAGATGGACCTAAAATGTACCTAAAACAAACCAAATGAAAATTTAATTTACCGTCTAGACTACAAATTTGTGATTCAACCTTTTCTACATTCACCAGATTAGGATCTTAAATTTGTAAGTATTACATATAAGCTCTAGATATAATGTATCAACAACACACTTTCACAAAAAATATTGAGGTGGCATAAAATGATTTGTAAAATCCACGTTTTATTTTTTCAGCTAAATGTTAATTCATCTTGATAAAATTATATCATAAAGTCGAATCTTATACAACTTTTAGCATATATCGTTTAATAATGAGTAAGTCGATTCTCCGAATTATTGCTACTATTACAGCTGTTGCACTTGAAACAAATGTCATTTAACCTTACAGTAATTCAATATTAAAATGGATGCTGCTGATGGTCTGCTAAATAAGGATAGATTAGTGGCGAGTGATTTAGAAGAAGATAAGTTATTATTGAATGCAAAGCCATCAGGTGTGAGGTGTGATATTGTCAATGAATGCAAAGTGTTCTTACAAGCTGAGGATGGTAGTGGAGATGCACAGTTAAATGCAACTGGAACCATGTCTCAGCCCGTACCAGGTAAGAATCTGGTTAAAATGCTATAACTCCATTTAGTGAGCCAGTTTAGTGCTAAGTCATATGAGTTCCGTAAGTACATAGAAAATAATGTTTTTTTAAGGTTTATATTTATGATAGGCTTATAAAAATTATGCATATGCTTAAATATGTTTTTTATAGAGTGGAGGATGGGTAGTCCTGGTATGTAAGGTTGTAGGGTTAAAAAATTGCAATAAAAACTGATTATTTTTAAAAATCATGAATTGTGTAATGGTTTTTCTTGTGAAACTTGTGAAATTTCTACTACATAAGTAAAATTCTGAGGCAGGTTATATTGTGTCTCTGTTTTGGGAAGGGTTGTATGAACCTCCAAACCCCCTGGCTTCATATGGTGTGTATAAAATGCAGTTAAAGCCTCTATCTGTGATTGGAGATACACTAATTTTAGGGTTCCCTTTATCTTGGGAATGCATGAAGGTCGATACCTTTATGTGTTTTAAGAAAATCATATATTTAGGCATTTGTGTAAGTGGTGCAACAACAGCCCTATCTAGTTTAAGCCTCCCCCAAACGACAATCCAGAATCCGCCGCTGTACTTCGGTATACAGTCCCTTGAAACTGAAAAGAAGCAAACTTCAGTAACTTAGAGTTAACATAAAAAAGAGGTACAGTTGTATATGCTGCAAAAAACATATATATCAAGACTCGATTCCTGAAATATTCATACAGAACCCTTGGAGGGAAGTCTGACTTGAGTCCGGTTTTCTCTTTGAGAGTCTGTGTCTTAAGATACAAAACAGGCTAAGAAAAATAAAATCAAATACTCATTAACAAAAAATGAAAGTCCCAATTAAGATCATTCTTAGGTGCGTTTGATAAAATTTTAATGACACACTTTAATTTAAATGCTATGCATATTAAATAGTCATTAACTGGCAATAAAATTAATGCTTTCATTGTGAATACTACAATCTCTATCATAATGTTGTAAAATGCAAGAATTACCTTGTTGACTTTTCAGATAAGCCTAAATTTGTTACTTCCACGCCAGGACCAACAAAAAAAGATTCACCTACTGATCAACAAAATGATTCAAATCCTGAATGTGATATGGATGGTAAATGTTTTATTATATTATTTATCTATTGTAGGGAATTCCCTCCTAAACATAGTATAAATTCATATAAATGGACATACATTCAAGGGTAGGTGAGTAAGAGTAGGACTCGTACATACCTACCCACCCTTGAATGTTATAATAATAATAACAAAAATAAGCTTAACAGGACAGCTCAGCAAACTGTCTCTGAAAGGATAAATTGTCCAATAATGTTATATTTTCCCTTGAATCTAATAATGTTATGCTATAAACATTAGGTCAGTAATGTCAATTCAGTTGACAAATAACAACTGAGTGTGCACTAAGGTGTGTATTTGGTGGGCAAACAGTGATGGTGAACATCAATGTGTTTGTTTTCTAAATGTTCTTATTGGGTGTCTATTCTTATGAAGTAGATAGGTGCAATGCAAGATACACTCACTCATAGAAAATCTAGTCTCAAGTTACTTTTGCAAACTTATTGTACTTCACAAGGTATCATTTCTATATTCCTTGCAGAAGTAAGCATCAAATTGTTTTTATACAGTTTTCTTAGTTTTAGGTGAATTTATTTTTCACAATTTATTCGAAATAATATTATTATAACAGATGTTCCAGAGTTGCCTATGGATGACGGTCTTCCAAGTACAGTGACAGTGCTAGATACTCCAGATGGTGGCAAAGTGTACTTAGTGGGGACTGCCCACTTCAGCATACAGTCTCAAGATGATGTGTCCAGGGTATGAGAATGACTAACTTCTATTCTTTGCCCCATAGGTCTGCTGGTGCAGATTTTAGAAGTAGTCTATTTAGAACATTGCTGTAAGAACTTATTATGCTCAAGATGACCTTGCAATTAAGTAGATTTATTCATGTCATTACCTAGTTGTTTAATAAACAAGTTCAAGGTCTATTACTTTCTAAAATTGGCTGACAATAACCCAATCTAAAGGCTGTGTGTCCGGTAAAATAACTATTGTCAACTGTAAAAAAATGTTTTTATAATATAGGTATTAGAAACAATTATAAAAAGGTTTTATCACTGTTATGCTAATACAAAAGTTATTAGTATAATAATGCTTAATATAGTTGCAATATTGTTTTGACTTTTTAGGTAATACAAGAAGTAAACCCCCACATTGTAATGGTGGAGTTATGTGAACAAAGAACTAATATTCTCTTATTAGACGAAGAAGTCATACTTAGAGAAGCTAAGAATATTAATATTAAAAAGATCAGGTTTGTTATTTTCTTCAATACTTTTATGAGGACTTTGTGAAAGGAAAAAAAGGAGTATTAATAAATAATAATAGTATTTATTGTTCCAAAAATCAGTATACATTTTACATATCATAACAATGAGGGTGTTCTGAAATGACTCTCACTAGACGGCAGCACTGAGACGTCAGGTCCAGAAACCTGTACACGAAAATATAGGCGCTCTGACACAAAACTGTCAGGGCGCCTATGTTTTCGTGTCTGCATTTTTTAAATAAAATTATATAAGTACAATAAGTATTCTGTCAAAATCAAAATGCCACAATGTTGTGAAGTTCCTATGTGCTCAAAAAAATGAGATGTCATAAGTTTCCTAAGGATAAAATACGTTTAAAACAATGCCTTGTAGCTATTCGTAGAGATCGGTTTACGCCTATATATATTTTTTAATTATACACAATTTTACACACACACACACACGGTAAGTATTTCAATTAGACATGGAAAAACGATTAGTGAAACTGTGCAGAAACTATGATTAGACAGTAGCGCCAACTAGTGGCGTAAATTTTCGTGAAAACCCTCATTCCACAGAATATTTATAAGAAACTGCAATTTCTGATTGTCTGTAGGATGTGGTTGAACTTGTGGCTGCCCTAATTATGGTTTGGGGGTTTCTTTATCTACTGAACTACTAGAATCTTATCAATTCTGTAAAAAGTTGTCACATTGGTATCTGAAATAGATAAAGATATTTGTTCTTGTTTATGATTATGTTGGAAATCTGGTTACTAATAGATCTCCATTTTTTCAGGGCAACAATGGCTCAAAACGGTGTGTTCAATGGGTTAATGTACATTCTGCTATTGAACATGTCTGCTCACATCACACGGGAACTAGGAATGGCGCCTGGTGGAGAATTTCGGCGTGCCATGGCTGAGGTAAACATATAAAAAAAAAAACGGGCGCAAGTCATAGGTTTTCTCATAATATCAATTAGATTCAATACATCAATTCATTTTATTTATTCAATAATTCCTTTCAATAAGGTTTAAAAGATTAACAAGACAATTGATAAGACAATAATCTATTTACATTATTTTGATTATGTCTATATGGCTCTCAGCACAAAATACTGAGAGTAGGTACAGATGGGAACCTTTATACAACATGCGCTCGAGCAAGGGATATACACAGAATCTCAGAATGTCTTCCAAACAAACTGGTCTATAAGTCCGTGTCCACAAAAAACATATATCTGTATGTTACTCAATTCAGCTACATATGCACATATTCTTATATACATATTCTTCTGTAGTATCGTTGGCGGTGGTGGTTAGTGATACTATTAACTAATAATCACAGGGCAAAGAAATATCACAAGTGTGTGTGAGCTTCTTTTATTTGATAGACAGATGACTGTCTTATATCAAAGTTACGTCTTAGAACTACTTTACATTTTGTTATTTGTGCATCTACGACTGATGCTCGTCGTCAACTGTCGACTTAAAACTAACTTACAATAAAACATCTGAATATTACTGATTACCTGGGCCTCTCACCCTACTTAACGATACCCTTACTTTAACAACTTAATACAATTCTATACACCATATCTATTCAAAATTTGGTACAAAATCTCATCGGTTCACCACAAAAATTATTTGACGCCATACTTACAAAGCGTTATAATACTTGAGGATGCCATTAAATGACCATTGTCTGACATAGGCACCAAGAATTCCTTAGAAATCTCTTCCGCTTACATCTGGTACACATAACAGCCTTAACTATTTAAAACTATACATCATATAAACCCTACATCTGACATACATAATATAACTATTTAAAACGACATGACATGGATACAAAAATGAACACTCTTAAATCTAAAATACCACACTTCTTCTTCTTCTTTTTCAAATGAATGTTACCTTCTGTAGACTCCGTTTTGTGTGTTCTTAGTTCTCTAGGTAGTTTGTTCTAAATGTGCAATTTTTTTTAGGCCAAGAAAATTCCCAACTGTATTGTGCAGTTGGGTGACCGAGCAATAGATGTCACATTGCACCGAGCTATAGCTTCTCTGTCATGGGGACAAACAATCAAATTCATATGGCATCTCCTTACATCCAATCAGACAATCAGGTGTGTAAATTATATTCTTTTGTCCAGTTACTGGGAAAAAAAAATGTTTGCCTTCATGTTGTATTTACTTTGATCACTTGTGTTTATATTATAGTCTGGAAGAAGTGGAGAAATGTAAGCAAAAGAAAATGTTGGAAGATATGCTGGAGGAAATGGCTGAAGAATTTCCCGCTCTGAAGCGAGTGTTTGTTGTAGAAAGAGACATGTATCTTTGCCATTCCTTGCAAGTTGCTGCTCTGCAACCACGTGAGTAATGTCTTCTTTAATAACTAGCTGAACGAAAAGGATCTTAATCCTTCATCCAAAGAACGGAAAGTTTGCACAATTAATGACCTTGGACCTTAGTCCAAGGTCATTAATTGTGCAAACTTTCCGTTCTTCATTCAAAATATACAAGTCCAAATAATTGGGTTGTCCAGATTTAAATTGATTTGCTTGCCTTTATATCCAGATGAGTACAATGGGTGACTTTAGCACTTTCTTAACCTTCGTTCTAATATTATAATGATGAATCAGGCGCTGGTGATAGAAAACATCATCGTTTCATCAGACGTACATTGTGGTCAATAAATGAAAAGTAATATAACAACTACAGAAAAAGTAAATTAAAATATATTTCCAGGTCGTGAGCCGTGCCGTATAGTGGGTGTCGTTGGTATCGGGCACGTCGCAGGCATCGTGGAGCATTGGGGCAAAATTACACCTAACGACATTCCACCACTGCTACAGTGAGTACAATAATAATATACTACACTAGCTGTCCCGCGCAACTTCGTCTGCGTAAATTTTCCCCGTTTTTGCAACATTTCTCATTGCTGCTCCGCTCCTATTAGTCGTAGCGCGATGTTATATAGCCTATAGCCTTCCTCGATAAATGGGCTATCCAACAAAAAAAAAAATTCAAATCGGACCAGTAGTTCCTAAGATTAGCGCGTTTAAACAAACAAACAAACTCTTTCGCTTTATAATATTATATACTACATTTATTTAAATCGTCCTCATCGTACTTCAAAGGAGTGTTGAAGAAATTGTCTGTCGAAAGACGTTAAATAACTAAATAAAAAAATCGCTGATCTGCAACTTAATCCGACTACTTGTTACTTTCGGCGGTATTAAACTGGTGTGATTTACAGTAGGGCTTCCAATCCCGCAGCTTGACTTCAATCCCGGTATCTGCGTACTCGTATCTCGGTAGTGGAAGGGTGTACGACTGATGCGCAAATGTCCTGGGTTCGATTCCCACTCGGGACATTGGTATTTTTGATCTGTATATCACGTGACATGAAACACGAGCCGCCATCGTGTGACATAATATAGGCAAATTCGCTGTCATCAGTCACTCCTGAAACTGTCAGCGGAAAATATGCGCACAGAAAGTGGCGCCACCTAGTGTTTTCAGAATATAAATAATGGTTAACGCATAGATGGCATTGCCGTCACTGTATTTGACTCCGACTAACACCAATCCGATTGGTCTATTCCGATATAAACATGGTAAAATTTAAAAAAATGTTTAAATTTTAATGTAATTTTATTGCAGGAATACGTGTTTTTGTTGTGCCGAAATATTTGTTTTTGTGGCTTTTTATTAGAAAACCAACATTTTAAACTATTATTTTAAACAGAGTAGAACACCCAATTGTTGTTCCTAGTCTGGGTGTAGTTTGTGCCCGTGATTGTATGTTTGTAAAGTCCCCTGTGACAAAGGGCTTGTACCCTACTGCCTTGTACCCTATTGTCTTTTAAAAAAGAAAAGAAAAATAATACTTTCACTTTCAATAAGTGTTGCTTTTATTTAGAGATCAATCAAATTGCGATGTTAGTTATAGTGATCAAAAATAATAATAAAATGATCATCTGAAGGTCGACAAAACTAATTAAACTTTAAATAGTTTTGTCAGTAGTCAGTTCGAAATGTTAATGAAGAAAACATAATACATCTAAACTATCGTGCGCCAGACTCTATCCACCCAGCAGCAGAAAAAACCTCTCGGCTTCCACACTAGTCCCCGGTTTACCTTCAAATAGACATTTACCTACTGAACCCGGGGGCTTAGTAGGTAAATGTCTATTTGAAGTAAGTTTTTGTATCGGAATACTTTATTATGGTAGACTCAGGTATAATAACATAATATCCTAGGACAAATCACACACAATCATCTAAAAAAAACCACTAAGTAGTTCTTACATAAAACTAACTATTTATTGGAACAAGTGGGAACGAAGGCCCGAACTAGGCAGAACCAGTTCAATGGCAACCGGACAACTGATAAACATACACTTGTCTCAATGTAAGTTGACCGGATTGAACTTTGTGACAAGTGGTTGGGCAGATGCATTTCTTGGAAGTAAATGGTGACAGGAAGCGGGGGGCGGGGGCGGTAACTAAACCAAATGAATTAGCGCTGCGATTACGCGTTACATAATCATAATTAGTATTACTTACTCATGTTTTTTGTGATTATATTCGTAAATAAATTGTTTTTTAAACTTTCTTTAGTATTTACTATAAGCCTTGGAAGTCTTAGTTTACAGCTTACAGTTAGACACTTTTCAACCTTTCTCCTATATAAGATTATTCTCCTTCATTTAATTCTCAATAATTTAAATTTAGAATGAAAGTACCCTGTGTACCACGCAGTGTTTTATAAAGCTCTAAAATCGCACATGCCTTTTTAGGGTTCCGTAGCCAAAATGGCAAAACGGAACCCTTATAGTTTCGCCATGTCCGTCCGTCAGTAGCTCAGCTCAGAGTCTAATTAGAACGTTGTAATTTTGCGTTTTGGACGTACATATTATTTACGCCGACAGAGTGGTAAAATAAAACATTAAAAAAAAAATACGGTAGGTACGTCCCCTACGTGTAAAGTGAGAATATGTTTTTTTTTGTCACCTACCCCATCATTAGATAGATCTTTTAAAAATATTTAGGGGTCGTGAATGTCATTTTTCGATTTAGGGATCTGTTTCTGAAATATGAAGCCTTAAATTGCAAATTTTTGTTAGAGGCAAATGTCCCCTCCCTGCCAGCTAAGTGATTATATTTGGAGATGTGAAAAAAAACAGGGTAAATAGAAAGTAACAAATATTATAACGAAATTAAAATAAAAACTATCACAGCTAGCTAAACTTGTAAAGCTTACTTAGGCTTTACAAGTTTACGAGTTACAGTCGAGTGAGAAGTAACAAAATTTTCATACATATTCTATTGAAAATTACTTATTAACGTTGTTAGGATATAATAAAAAAAAGCCCACTCCTTATACCGGCGGCCAGGCTTTGTGTTGGGTAACTACGGACGGAACCTTACCTTGTGCGAGGCCCGATATACCCTTATCCGGTTTGTATTCCACGGATCTATAGGGTGAAGATCCGGGTAATAAAAAATACATGTCCGATTTTAGGGCTTTATAAAATACTGTGCCGCGGTTAAGAAAAATCTATCTATAGTAATCAATGTTAATATAATAGTATTATTACCTAGGATCCCACCTCCATCTCTCTCGACGCGCGTGATCCGCGTGTCAGTGCGCGTGGCGTGCATCGGCGCGCTCATGTACGCCGGGTACAAGCTCATGCCGCGCCGCTGGCTGCCATGATGACCGTACCTCGACTTCTTACTTATTTCCTTGTGGTAAGTCTTATTTATTTGTTAAATCCCAATATAACTTGTTATACTATTTCGCGCCAATCCTAACAGATGGTCCAACGTGGTGTTGTATAAAAGCGTGACTGCATTGTTAATAAACTGATAAAAAGAAAGAGAGAAGGCGCCGTTGGTCTTGGAACCGTGAAGATCATAAAATATAACTCTTCTTCTTCTTCACACGGTAGGTAGCCAGGTCCTGTACGTGCTAGCACCCCAGTACAACCTGTAGTAAACGCTGTGTACACTTTTTTATATAGTCGAAATAGTTTAAAAAGCGACAAAACTTTCTATAGGCAGATTTTTTAATATTACGTCACGTTGGTGGTGTAAAGAAATATTTTACTGTCAGTCAACAAAAACTATATACCTCGTAACTATTTTTTTTTACCTGAAGATTCATATGCGAGCAGTATAATTTATCAATAATACGTTTTACGACCGTCAGTCACGCAAAGCATGTAACCGATCCGGTGATAGAACGATGTAGTAGGCGGCAAATGTTCATAATTTAGTTCATAGAACTACTTATTTACAGGGCGGAAAAAAAATCGAACAAACGTTTCATAAGTTAGTTGATAATATTATATAGGTATCAGAGCTACATGAATTCAATACCAAAATCATAATAAGTTTTCATGAAGCTAGGAAATTTAAAAACTACGAAAGTTTTTTTTATATATCGTGCGCCTGATGGCAAGCGTCACGCATCGCCCATAACGCGTGGCAAATATCTGAATGTCACTGCACCACGCTCCTCATTTGAGAAATTAGTTCGCTATTTTACGGAAGAATAATTGACACTGTTGTACCCACCAAGACGACTTATGGCTTAGATCTATCACCGGTGGTAAAGTTTCGTTTTAGGGAGTAAATAAGTACGAGTAGGACTACTGTTAGGATCTCGGCAGGCGCGAATTGAATATCATGTTCTGGGGGAGGGGGGCAATTTGATTCAATACTGGCCAAGTGTAGGTCATTCGTCGTTGTGCAACGAACCAAATGTTTGGCGAACACTAGAAAATTCATGAGCATGAAGGGCCTCCCTTGGATCCGCGACTGGGTCCCGGTATGGTAGGATGTTGTAGACGGAGACATTATCGCGACTTTTTATTTTTCAGGATAGGCTGGTTATACATGGCATTGAGAACTTCAAAAAAGTCAAGACATTGAATGTGGAAGTTGTGAATGTGTAAGTGATGTTGTAAAAAAAGTAACTTTAATATAATTTGTTGTTACGAAGAATAATTTTTGGTTCCTTAATTAATATTCGGCCATAGTTTGTAATGGAAAAAAATATTAGACATATTGTTTGTATTTACTTAGACTAGTTAATTGGTATGTCTTAGTTTAAGAATTGGAGATATTAAAAAATTATATTGTCAAAAGACAACATGGCTTGTAAATGTGCTTGTATAAATCATTTCAAGTGAAGTGATTCGATTGCAAATAGTTATAATAATATGTTAAATTATAATTATTATTTCTATTTAAATCAGATTTATTCAAAGACTGTACTAAAGTCGACGTTCCCAATTTCTAAAAGTATATTATTCAATTGGCCTAATACTGGGTCACTGTTTTTTTTCTGAGAGAAGGTAGGTATGAGCCATAGGTAATCGACCACGCAGGCTTCTATTAGTTTTTTCCCATTTAAAAAAAAAATGTTGTCTGTAAAGTCGGTTTACGGATGATAATTTTACGTGATAACGTCATAAGAAAGTATTGATGACATATCGCCATTCGCGTTGCTTAGCAACCTTGCTTACTTCAGCAGGCTAAACATGACTGACCGTGACACTTTTTCGTGCATGCAACCGGTCATCGATTTATAAGACGTTATCACGTCAAAATAATAAAGCAGCGAAACTGTTGCACGGTTATGAAGGGTAATTACGAATTAAATAATTATAACCAATTATGTAGTCATAATTAAATAATCAATATTGTGTACCTATATTTGTACGCCACTGTTAGTGTTTATGCTATTTTGCCTTATATAATAACATGGCTTTTCCAATAATCAAATTTTACACTCGAAATAAAATATTAGCTGCACCTATGACTTGATTAGTTTCTAAGTATTCAGTAAGTGCTTAAAAGCTCTGTCTGGTAGGCAGCATAGTTAAACTTACGACTTATCAATGAAAGAGATGCAAGGCATACATACAAAGACGCTCAATTCAGTTCTATCTCCCTTAATAATGATGCCATTTCGCAGCAAATGTTTTGTCTTCTTCTATTCCATTTTGAAAACAGGATGAATAACAAAGACAAAACTTTGAAACGTATTATGAATAAGGGGGTAAGTCACTTGCCTTTTCTGCATCTAAAATATAAAAATATTCAAAGCCCAAGTTTAGATTTGCAATCTAATGTGTTTTTTTTCTGTGAGTAAGTACCTAGTTGTTGATTTTTGTTTTTTTTTCTATGTAAGTTTTTTCTTTAGGGTTTTGTGTGAATGTATGTATATTAGAAATGAAACTTATTTTAAGTACCTTTGTTGTGCATTAATATTGACTTCTTTTGACAGATATATCTGTAATAGAGTATAGTTTAGTAACAACGTTGCCTGCTCTGTGGCGCCGTGGGAGTGTATCCGACTGCTACGCAAGAGGTCGTGGGTTCGATCCCCACCCAGGATAAAACTTTGTGTGATGAGCACGATGGTTTATTCTGTGTCTGAGTGTTATTTATCTATAATATGTATGTATTTAGAAATATATAAGTATGTTTATCAGTTGTCTGGTTTCCATAATACAAGCTCTGCTTAGTTTGGGATCAGATAGCGTTGTGTGAGTTGTCCCTAGATATTATTATTATTACATATTTGTGCTGGCTAACAGCCGGTCTCAATAATCTATCTATCGATGAATTTGACTACTAGAGGTATATATTTGACATGAGCTCCATACAAAATATGTCAAAATTCTACCTCTAGTAGCCAAATCCATAGATAAATAGATTATTGAGACCGGCCGTTAGTCAAAAGCAGTCATTTAATATTGCTATTTGTTCGATCATCACATAAGAACAGATGAAACTGTTTCATACTTTGACTTAAAACCAACGATGTCGGAGGTGGAGGTATATTAAATGAGCTAGGTGGTTCAATGAAATTGACGCTGAGTTTATATAAATAGCCATTAGCCACGTAATTTAACAGCTATTCCAAAATTATGCCGCGAAACTCATGACAATCGGCATGCTTAGGGCGAGGAAAGCTAGTCATTTATTTTAAACATGAACTAACTTTACAGTAAAGCTTTCGCGGTCTTTACATAACAGTAAAATACTGTTGGGTTGAACTAAATCGCAAAATATGGTTTGGTGATCAGCAGGTAGTATAGGCAGACAAGATTGCGCTCCAAAGCCGGTTACGAAACATCTCAAAAGTCAAGAACTTTCATTTATTGTCTATTGGTTTTGTATAGTCTGATTATGTTTACTAATGATCACCTTAACGTATTAAATATAGAACAACTTCACATTATTAAATGAATGTTTAAAAAAATGTCGACACAACTGTTTGTACATCACTTACTACGTGTTTCAGGATAATTATATTAAAATTAACCACAGTTTGTAATTGTGACTAAATTTAAAAATGTAATATAGGTACGTGTTCAGTCAATAATTGGCCAATTTATTAACTAGTTGTATCGGTTTGGTATTGTTAGTTTTATCTATTAATAATACTTATAGGACTGTGATACTTGTAAGAAAATATAATTGGTGTTTCCATCCGTGTTAAGGTGTAACCTGTAATTACTGACGGACGAATAAACTGCATTAAATTACTGAGTAATATCAAATAACTCAATTTACACAATATTAGGCTTAAAGATAATAATAAATCTTAAAGTAAAGATCAATTAATATTTAATATATAAAAAAAAACTATTTCATATAATTACTCCTAATAAGATTAATTATGTACACACAAGACATTGTGCCTTTCTTTAATATGATAATATAATGAACCAACATTTACTTCTATTTTAAATAATTTTAATCGTTTAAAACCTCTACTTGCTTATAAAGTGAAAAAGAACCGCGTAGATTTAGATTTCTTGAATTTATTAGAAAGCCATCTAGCGAACAGTTTTAATGGAAACTGAAGATATTTGTGATATCTGTTGTGTTAGGTATTACAAAATTATTGCCTTGTGATCGGCTCTTAAAATGTGTGAAAAACGAGTTATTCAGACGACGGAAGGTCTGTAAGAATTGAATTGCAAGATTCATTATTTTACCTTTGTGAAACGGGAAAAATGGTCTTATAAAGGAAAGAGAAAATATTGCATATAGATATAAGTAGGTACACTGATTTGTGTTTGTTTTTGAAAGACATTAAAAAAATGAAGTTTATTTGTCTGCCAATGTATGATATCGTATACCTTTATTCATTGACTATTTCATTGTAGATAAAAGACACTATGTTGTAATTAAGTTCTTGTTAACCAAGAAATCTCACGGTGATGCAAAAGATCTATATCTATGACGAAATTATTTACTTTATAATAAAATAAAAATTGTTCATTCTTATTAAATAAATATACCTACTATTAATAACAACGTTTGCGTTTTATTGACAAGATATACAGAGTCCCGATTTAGTCAGTCGAATCCTTGCAAGGGAGTGATCAGACCATGATACTAAACCTTACTTTAACATTTTGAAAAAAAAGTTAAAATGTTATGTTCAAAATCGGCCTAAGGTCAAGGGTGGATCTTATTTACTGTGTACACAGTGTAGTATCTCTACAGTACTAGCTATAGGCTAATAACTGATCAGGTGATACTAGTCATACTGTGGTACTACAGTCCATCAAATCTAAGAGGTACCGTTTGACGTTTCATATTTTTCAAACCGAAACAACTTTGTTCATACGTACATTATTCAGTTTCGATAACCTTTTTCATAAAACCATGAATTTAGAAAGATTTCATTATTGTATCTAAAAATGTACAATTCTTAATATCTAAATGTAATTGAAAACTTTCAAACAAAGCAAAATAACACATATTTACACAGTAAATAATTTCTAATAGTTATATTCTTGACCTCATTACAAAGTTACGTAGTTAGGTCACTGCACGTAGTGTTGCGACTCTTCGGATACACTTGTATGCAAAAAAATCGTTTACATATACGAAAAATCTAATGTATTATTTACAAATTACACTTGACAACCAAACAAATATTTTTTCATGTGAATGGGATTTATCTCACATATTACGATTACATAACTAAATAGTTATGTAATCGTAAAATATGAGATAAAACCCATTCACCAAAAATACGTATTTATAAATCAAATATATTTGCTTCTTTAACACATTCAATGCCACTGACACGCCTAGCATGTTCTCACTAATCTCTAGCGCAATGCCGCGAACACGCCAGGCGTGCTCTCCGATCAATCATCAATATTTCAAAGATTAGACTATGTTTTCCTTCGAAACACTCAGGGCATAAACCTGATGCTGTAAGCTAAAGAATTTTGAAGTGGTTTCATGATTGATCATTTTTTTTATATTATCAAAAAAAGATAACTATGTAATGCCGCGAACACGCCAGGCGTGTTCATCTACAAGAGTTCTCAACCTTTTATATTAAGTATAAAACAAGTCAATAAATTATTAGATTATAAGTTTTTTAATTGTTTTATATTATTATTATTAAATTATAAAATTATCTGAGTGTGATCGGTGGTTTCACCTGCCATTTAATTCGTTGCTTTGTGCAAATGGTTAAAGCTCTCGCTATTATTTATGACTGCTTAACAAAAGCATTGTTTTTAGAGGTATTTCATTGGTACTCATTTTGTTCTTAAATAGAGATAGAGACATATTTCGGTTGGATCACATAAATTTGCATAACACCCATCAGTGCAGTGTTCGAAGTATTCGACATCGCATGTTTCATTTACTTGCTTCCTTTCGTTGGATTTCGTTAATCGTTCTCTCTGCGACTTCGGCTTGTGTTATTGGAATTTTGTGACCCCGGCTAGTGTTATTTGACATTTGTGATTGCTCTCACGACGCGACGACCCCGGCTACTGTTATTGGACATTTGTGATTGCTTTCACGAAGACCCCGGCTAGTGTTATTGGACTTTTGTGATTGCTCTCACGACTAATTTATCGGTAATCAATATCATTACCGGCTTCGTTAAGACCGTTGGGAGTTTATTTAATGGGAGGCTATCCATTTGCGTTGCATCATCATCATATTGCTCTGTTTCTGGCACATATTTTGCTTTTCCTATAAAAATCATAATAATGTAACAAAAAGTTGACATTCACTGAACAAATTACGATAATTACTTACCTTGAAATCTATTTCGTGCCATAATACAACTTTCACAAACACAAACACGACTAAAAACAGAATGTATCTTCGGTAACGCAAGAAAGACTAATCAATAAGCATCGCTGAAGCCGAAATATCGCTTTTTATGATTTTACCTACAAACAGTGCCAGTGAACACGCCTAGCGTGTCCATGTAATTCATCTTGCAGTGCCGTGAGCACGCCTAGCGTGTTCTCGACTTTTTATATGGCGGCATCGCTGTGATCTACTAGAAAATAGTGGTGGCATTGAATGTGTTAAAAAGTTGTCGAAAGCGATTTGTCGATTTTTGATTTTCGCGCCCAAATAAGTCGGGGTTTCTCGCGCTAACGCTGTCGAAATAGTAAATGGAGTCAGGGATAGTGTTTTTTACATTTATTTTTGTGTATGATAGTATGGGTTTGCATATTACAGAGAAATAAACAAATTTTTAACAAGCACATCCATTGATTTTACAATTACAATTTTTTCTTCTAAGTCTTATTTCTACGTCTAAAACTAATAAAAATAAGGTATGTAGAACCCATTCACAAAAATGTTGTTGCCTGATGTTATAAATTAACGACGTTACTGCGCGACCGCGTAATGCACTGAATACACAGATACCCTAAAATAAATTAATTTAATTATTTTTAGGTCAATAGGCAAAATCGCAGGTGTCCAAGTCTCTACAATTTTTTTTTTCTGGCAACACTGCCAACTACAAGCGCACGCGGTCCGCTCGGTCGTTTCGGCGTCAGCAGTCTCTCGCCATCTTGGAAGCTGACTGTGCGCGTACTTGCTTTCTCGTTTGTGTTTTACAATTTGTGACTTGGCTATTACTTTTCTGGACTGATCATTCTTTATCCGTTTACCTTGGCAATATTTATACTGGACTCCGAACTAAGCAAGTGTTTATTAATAATGTCGAAAAGAGGACGTACTTTGAACAGCCAGGCTCGTGAATTGGTGGTGAAATTACACGAGTATTTTGAGCGTGAATCTCAAAATGGTGGACTTCTACTGCCAGTTACACAAGTTCGGGATCGCGTCGGTGAAGCTCTCGGTATTGGTAGCCGCACCGTTGGCAAAATATTAAGTGAAAAATATGGGCCTTCGGGGAGTGACAGTAACGTACTTCACACACCGAAAAAACGAAAAAGAAATAAACCTGTGACAGGCATCGATGAATTCGATAGTCATGCTATTAGAAACCATATATACGGGTATTTTACAAGAGGCGAATTTCCAACATTGGCAAAGTTATGTGCAACTTTAAAAGATGCCGGGCTGTATAAGGGAAGCATAGAGTCGTTGAGAACGGTAATAACAGGAATTGGCTTCAGATACAAAAAAGTTGACAAACGAAAAATTGTTATGGAGCGACATGACATAATTATGCAGCGACTAACATTCCTGCGCGAAGTTAAACAAATTATAAACTGGGATAATGTAATATTTTTGGACGAAACCTGGCTAAATTCCAACCATTCTGTGCCGAAAACATGGACTGATGATTCTGAAGCTTCGTGCTCGAAGGTGCCGATAGGAAAAGGTGGACGCCTCATAATATGCCATGCTGGGTCAGCGTCTACAGGCTTCGTGGAAAACTCTTTATTAGCTTTCCAATCCAAAAGCACTAAAGAGTATCATGAAGAAATGGACGCAGTAAGGTTCCGAGAGTGGTTCTTAAATTTATTACAGAATATCCCTCCTAACAGCACAATTATAATGGATAATGCCCCATACCACTCTGTGCAAATTGATAAAGCACCTACGTCAGCCAATAAGAAAGCAGATTTGGTGGCATGGCTGCAAAGAAAAGGAGTGGATGCCGACATGTCACTATTAAAAGCTGAATTATTACAGTTAGTGAAATTGCATAAACCACCAAAACCGACATAAATGTAATTGACCAATTGGCCGAAGAGCACGGGCACAAAGTCATACGACTTCCTCCGTACCATTGCCAATATAATGCCATTGAACTGATTTGGGCCCAAGTTAAAGGTAATATTTTATAATATTATAATAATAACACGAGTACTTCTAACATTTATAATTTAAACAATGGTTTTCGTCTGCTATCAAATAGTTACATTATTGTTTTACAGGTTATGCAGCAAGACACAACACAAAACCACCCTTCAGTGTCAAGAAAATGGAAGGTTTATTAAAGGAAGCATGTGCCCAAGTTACACAGGAAGATTGGAGTAAAGTAGTACAAAAAACAAAGAAAATAATAATGGACGACTTCGAAAGAGACGTACACTTTGATAATGTAATGGACAATCAACTGGTCATTAATTTAAATGACGATGATGACGAAGACGACGATACTAGTACTAGTAGTGAATAAAAAAATATCCTAAACATTTCTTTTATTTAATTATAACAATTGATTTCTTAAAATTCGGATATTATAGTAATCGATCTCTTAAAGTTCGGATATTATAGTAATCGATTTTTTCATCCCATCCCTATCATTCAATTGTCAGAACTGTCAAACGGTACTTCTTAGATTTGACGGACTTGTAGTCATCGCAATACACATAAAATAGATAACAATTCAAAATATTTTTGAAACAATCATTTGTAGAACCGACAAAAGGGCGCCTTTGTTTTTTTTTGTTTTGTAGCGGCGCCCTAACAAAGAGTTTAATGTTATGATACTGAAAGTCAATTGATATGTTTTATTAAGTCGATTTTGTATTTATTCTTCTTAATTTCATAGTTTAATGTCTTTAGTTACCTGTAAACATCTCTAGCCCCCTTGACCAGAGCGTGATTCATTGTACACAGAGGAGAGGGTCAATACTGCTCTTTTAAAAAATGTTAATGACTATTCTTTCCACTATTGGAGGTCAATGATTTAGCAATATTCTAAAAGCTGATAAAACATATTCAATACATTAAAGCAAATTTTAAGTCAGTCTGAATGATAGACTTTGAGTTACGCCGGCTCCACACGTTCATTGGCCCCCAATGTAGGCCCCAACGCCACTCGTCCAACGTGTGGATCTGGAAAACAGCATTGGGCGCCAGTGTTGCGACGAGCGTTATTCTAGGTTCACACGTTGGACGTGTGGCGTTGGGACCGACGTTGGGGCCAAGGCGTAAAGCCGGTGTTATTTATTTATGTTTGTTTGGGATAACAACAGCCAATACAAACAATTTTACTACAAACTATTAGTACCTAATACAAAGGCCAATTACAGCTATCCACAGTTTTAACACATGAGCGGTAACATATCGTATCTAATGTTTACAAAAATAACTTGGAATTTAAAAAATACAAGTTTGGTTGATATTTAACTTAGTACAGTTACCAATTACTAACAATTTTAAAAGCGGCGATAGCCTAATGGCTAAGGCATCGGTCTCGCAATCGTGAGGTTGCGGGTTCGAATCCTACCCATTATACTACCGACGTGAACCCGCTCCTAATACAAGCCTTTGAGCTTAACTGGAGGGGTTAAAAAGATTGCTCACTGCACACAATGGTTACCTACTAAATTAGTTTTAAGGCATAAATACAAACATTTTTATAAACCAAAAGGTAGATAGTTTTTAAATATCGAGTGAGCTGAGCCCACATGCATCTACAAACAATGGATGTCTCCTTTGGTAGCATAATGGTAAGTAGTAGTCTCGAGGCTTTTACGAACGGCAAAGGATGTTATTCCGCTCCAAACACCTGGCGTGTACAAGGTGGATTGCAGTTGCGGTAGTTCCTATATCGGACAGACCAAAAGGACAATCGCAGAAAGGGTCAAGGAACATATCGCTGCTGTAAAAAACCGTCAAGTTTACAAGTCTGCTATCGCTGAGCATTTGTTGGAATCAGGACCAAATCACTGAAGCCACAGGTACTTTCCACCGATCGCTACTATTATTCCAGGATAGTGCGCGAGGCGGTTGAGATCAAGAAGTACAAGGATTTCAACCGAGAAGATGGATACCGGCTCTCACTATCTTGGAACCCTGTTATCAGCAAATGCGATCGTAGCCGTAACGACACCGCGCCTCAGTGTAAAGACGTTGTAAGTGTAGTGTGTAGAAGTACCGACAGTACAAATTATCAAAATTATCAAGACCAGGCGAGGGTAGTTGAAAAACCCCGCGCCTCACGGAGACATCGCTAAGCTGCCATCAGTCGACCCGTGACCACGATCGGTGCAAATGATCGAAACGTCGGGTAAATAAAAGGTTCGTACCTTTAAATAATTCACGCGATTAAGTCCCGAAATGTGTCTAATAAATAGAAGTCAGATTAAAAACAAAACCGGGCTAGTACATTGGGGTAGGTGAGAAAAATATCACACCCCTACTTTACATATGGGGAAGGTACCTCATTTCTTTTCCTTTTTTTACGATATTATTCGATTAATATGTATGTCCATCAAAATTAAAGCCTTCTAGCACTAACAGTCTCTGAGCTAAGCTGCGGACGGACGGACGGACAGACGACCATGGCGAAACTATAAGGGTTCCGTTTTATAATTTTGGCTACGCAACCCTAAAAAAGTAACAACTTAAATTTTGGTGTTCATTTAAAATTCTAAACTTGCGGGCTTTAATTTAACCGACTTCAAAAAAAGAGTAAGTTCTTGATTCGTCACTTTAAGTTACTCGATTACTCGACCTCCAACCTTTTGGCCTGCCAGATCCCCAGATTTTAGATACACCTTGAGGGGATTTATCGACAAGAAAGAAGATAGAATCACGTAGGTACGTCGTGTATAATTTGCTGTCACTATTGCACAAATGCTAAGAAAAGTTAATTTAGAATCTGAGGGGCAATAACAGCTGCTTTATTTCGCTAAATGTCAGTAAGCTTTCCGTTAACTTAAATAAGGAAACTATATTATATACTGGAATACTAAAATAAATAAGGAAACTAAAACCTCTTTACTATTGTCATTGTTTGCAAGCATTTAAACCAAACATTTGGAATATGTGCGTATTAATTCTAAAAAGTTTTTAATGTCGTTTACTCATCACTTAATGTGATAATTTATTACATCAGTTTTTGATACCTCATACTCGCCTGTAAACACATAACGATTACCTACTCCCTGTTGCTCAGTTATACAGAACCTTGATCACTGTAAGGTTAATACCGATAAAGTCTCCTTTGTAATATTTTTGTTATAACTACTTACTTCGATTGGCTGGAAAATTTAAAACTATTTTTGCTCTATGAACAATGTCAAATGCCAATTTTCACTCCGAAACAAATTACACAGTGAACTTTTCGTACCAATTTTTTTCAGCAGTGAATCAAGATGTACAATTTTCAATAAAATCGTAATACATAAATATGTACCAGAATAACTCAAATTTAATAAGATAATAATGTGACTATTTTTAAAGTGTAATTGAAACATAAAATATGATATACAAATCATGTCTCATCGCTAAACGTTTGTTGAACAGAAGTTTCGAAGTTGGTCTAGTCTGCAATCGGATTCAAAGAATTTATTGGCGTAGGTTACATTCATGTTTTTAAATCTATGTAGTTTATAATATGAAAAGAGTGCTTACCATAAACACTTATCAAATAGATATTAAATTTCCCATGAACTAACCGTTGTAACCGAACTTTTTTTTTAATAATTTGAATGAACGTAGGTAGCATATTAACAAAATATTACGTATCATTTTAGCAGCTTGCTCAGCAGTTACCCGAGGCTTCTCTGATTCAGCAAGCAATGTAAAACTTCCTCCTGCTGCGACTCTTTTGCAAGGGGATTCTAATGCAACGGTGGTGCTATTAGGCACTGTGCATTTTAGCAAGCAATCGGTTGAAGATGTCTCAGAGGTATCTATATATTTAGCTAGTAAGAAAGAATGTGTAATGTGCAGCATTTACAAGGACAATGTCACCTTTGTTCTGTCGTAATTTTCATTTCTCTGTTATAGCTAAACGTCCTTAATGGCTATGGCGCTAAAGCTTGCGCGGTATCAATTTAGAACTATCGGTTCCTTCTTGCTTTTAAATTTTTTGCAACGAATTTATTTTTAGATAGTACGAGCAATAAATCCAAATGCAATTCTGGTTGAATTATGTCGGCAAAGAGTTTCACTTTTGGAATTGGATGATAAGAAGTTTTTGGAAGACGCAAAAAATTTCGATGCCCAGAAGTTAAAGTGAGATGCACAATATAAATTTATGAATCTTGTACCTTCGTAATAGTAAATACCTAGCTGAGTAGTTAATATTACAAACAGGTTCCTATTTTTGTGTAGTTCTTTGTAGAATTTTCTTTAGATATAAAATTAAAAATTTTGACTGCCTCTGTGGCGCGGTGGGAGTGTGTCCGACTGCTACGCAAGAGGTCGTGGGTTCGATTCCCACACGGGACACCACTTTGTGTGATCCACAAATTGTTGTTCTTAGTCTGGGTGTACTTTGTGTCCGTGACTTGTATGTTTGTGAAGTCCCCCGCGATATAGGGCTTGTACCCTACTGCGGGAGTCGTCTTTATAAAAAAAAAAAAATTCTTCGTGTACCTAAGTAACCGAAGAAAATTCGTTGGGGTCTGCTATTTACTGCCCTGAATTGAACTAAAATATTTTTGAGCATTTAAATAAGGAGAGTGAATGGCAGACCCCGACGGAATGTCTTCGGTTACTTACTCGTTAGTCAGGGGGTTTTAAATTTTATTTGATTATTTTTTCCTTGAGTCCCCGAGTGCCATGGTAAAGACGGTACTAAATATAAGTACCCATTTTAAATGTTTAAAACACTTTATACGAGTTTAAAATATATTGCTAAATAAAAAAAAAATGTTTTGTTATTATTTTAAAAGCCACCACAGGTCTCGCTGACAGGTTTCGATTACCTAACTACTTAGGCACCAGATTTTCCAGCAAACGATCGTAACAAAGGCATTACAGGTTTGGAATCTTTCTTGAGATTTTTCTAACAGGAATATTTTATTCATATTACAGAGAAGCAGTTAAAGGCCAGAGCATGGTCTCTGGCATGCTGCATGCAATGTTATTAAAAACTTATGCTGACATTGCAAAAGAACTTGGAGTCGCACCAGGAGGAGAGTTTCGTAGAGCTTATCAGGAGGTTCGTTTTAGACACACTCTAATCAGACTTATATATGTCTTATTAAAATATATATATTATTAATTATTCACGCGTGAATAATTTAAGGTAAAATACCTTGTTTAAGGTATTTTACGGTAGGTACGGTACGGTTGAAGGTAAATTATTCACGCGATTAAGACCCGTAATATATGTATATATTTTAATAATGTGTACAAATCGCGAAAGTTTATCAACACTTATATATGTCATCGTAAAATTGTAAATACCGTATAATATATCCCGCGAGATTGTAAACTGTCGAAAGGTTGTGAACCGTAACATAGGTACTGCTGAAAATTGATTGCACTAACGGTAAGTAGGTATTTAGTTACAACTTTCCGGTGATTTAAACATAGATTTTAGTCTACCAGGAGGAAAAAGGTACTTACTTGTATTTGAACAAAGCCAGATTCAATGGAGATGTCACGAATTTGATAAATTCATGGGAAGTCAACGGGCACTTTTGCAAGTTTGTAAAAGTGCCCTGGATCCGCCGCAGAAAGAGTTAGGTTCAACTGAAATTTGAAGCGTGACCTGGCTGCCTTTCTTTTCGAAACATAGGTAGTACCTACTACCTACTTGCTTATCTCACCTGATAATTCAGAGACATCTACCTAAACGTCGTCAAAAGTGGTTTGTAGCAATTTAGGCACCTACCTGGAATTTGTCCCAGCTGTTTATAACTACTGGGTATTTACCTACTTTTAGAAATAAGCAATTTCGATTATAAATACAAAATTTCTATATACATTTACAGATGAAAAAGATACCTGGATGCAAGTTGTTCCTTGGCGATAGACCAATTCAAATAACCATTGCACGAGCTTTCCAATCTTTAAGCGTTTACGAATTGGGACAAGTTATGTATCATCTTACAACTTCAAATCCTAAGCCGTTAAAGTACGTATATAAATGTTGAAATTATTCTACCTAGGTGAGCAACTTGTCCCTAAACACTTCGCCCATGTTGAACAGCCCGAGTGGACAGACCCAGAACCTCCGTCAGGGTGAGATTATCGCCTTACAGAAAGGAGAACATCCAATAACGAGCCAGACTTAATGACGGATGTCGAGTCCCTATAACGCTATAGTAATTTATTCATAAAATTATACAAGCCACTTATTGCTACGCAGTGGCCAATCCAGGATTTTGGTCTGAGAGAGATTTTGCTCTGCTAAGTAACCTGTGATTTTGTTTTAGGACCCCCTTCTAAACCTCCCCCGAAGGTATCCTAGATACTCTTAAGGGTAGTTTTTATAAGGTAAACACTAAAAGGGACACCTATCTATCTACAGAGGAGGACATAGACGCTTTTGTTTTGAGTCCTTGATGTCTTTCCCTTGGTTCCGCACTGGTGGCACACCTGATATATTCTTACTGCAATCGTTCATAGGCTACTTGTTAACTGCTGCTGCGTATGTGTCCCAGGATCTGAAAGCTAAAGCCGTAAAGCCGTACAAATACTTGCCAATCCCTTGGCAATATATATATATAGCCTGTCGATTTTTTTAATGCTATCTAATGTGTGTTTTGTAGCAAACAACAGTTGGAAAGATATAAAGACCGAGATTTCGTTCAAGCACAATTTGAAGAAATAACTAAGGATGTACCGGCATTTAAAAAAATATTCCATGTTTTTGTCGACGAGCGTGATAAATGTCTTGCATATTCATTGCAAGAATGTGTTCGCTCTGGCAAGTGTCTAGTAATATTTTTGATTATAAATTAGGCTTTAGGTAATTATGTAGTAGCATGTAGTTGTGTACGTAAATACAATAGCAAACTAGTTACAGCTAGGGAGGAGTGTAATTTGTAGGCAATTTCTTAATTTGTGGAAGCACGATATTTTGAGTGTTCAATTTTTTTCAGTAGTATCTAAGCCTCGGGTACTGGCCGTGGTAGGCATGGGGCATGTAGATGGCATCATCAGATATTACGGAAAAATGAAACAAGAAGATATTGTGCCGCTATTGTTGTAAGTATTTGTTTATTAATATGATCAATGCAGAATTGCCATAACGCGTGATATCGCGAACCGAGTGCCGCGTCTTATCCAAATTTGTCCAATCGTTAAGTTTCTTGAGAATACCGATAAGCCGTAGGTGCTAGGCGTAAAAAAACTAAATAAATCTAATGTGATTTCATTGGAGCCACAGCGAACAACTACATACGTGTCAGTTCGGCTCATGACTTAAATTTGTGCTTTCCAATGAGTGATACTACTTTCTCGCGTTTTTCCTTTTCCGCAGCGCCTAGTGCAGGTAAGATAGCCTGGCAGAATGCGATATGACGCGTGATGGGAAGCGAGCATTAGGTGTACTACATAGTAGCAAATGTCAAAATCCCAATGCATACGACGTTTTAAAATGTGTTAATAAAAACAATACCTATCCAAAACAATTAAAAAAGTAAGGACTTAACTGCAAAATTTTGATTACGTTCTTCGTTTATACCCACGTAAAACGTCATGAGCATAGGATCTGTCTTTCACAATTTTGTTAGTTAGTATTGTAGGTAGGCACCATAGAAATCTTAATAATGAGATAATAAACACAATTTTTGTAGAAAACCCTATCCCTCGTGACCTTGTCGCCGCACTGGCGTCGTCGTACCTTCTACGACACAAGCGCGAGAGTTGATTGTTGTGATTCAGTACTAAGCAGAGCTATGGAAGCGAAACAATGGTTAAAAAGGTGTTCAACACCATATTTAGATGCGGAGACTCTTGCAATGATTAAATGCCATGAAAATAAGGGAGGGAGCTTTATATCAGCATTCGTAAGTACTTTTTTTAATCGGCGATAGATTATTCATAATTTAATATAATAATAAGATATTGGTTAATTAACTACCGATTTCTATTGTCTTATTGTTAAGATTTCTATGATGAGTACCTACACTCCTGCAGGAATATTAATATGGTTTGATTATCTTAAAATTTAATTAGACATCCAAAAACATTTAAAACAAAAATAATTAATTAATTTCTAGCTCAAATAAAAGAAACCGGCCAGTGCATGTCGGATCATGCGCAATGTAGGGTGCCATAGTTTATAAAATCCAAAAAATATACCTATTTAAATAAGTTTTTGTTTACCTATTTGATCTACTTACTAAGTAGATTAAATATTGCGTTGTTCCCAGATATATTCTAATGCTTAATAAATTGTGTTAGTGTGATATTTAAACACTGAAATCAAGAAGTCGTGAGTGAATTGGTCCACGCCAAGAGAACCTGTGATTCTGTTGCTTTGTTTGGCAATGATTTGTTGACTCAAAATATTCGCGTTGAGGTACCAACATCGAAATCTTAATAGTAAGGCAAGAATAAATCACCGAAAGGCACACCACAATAGCGTATGCCGCGATCACGTGAAAAAGGGCAAGGCACGGTCCATGCCGACTTCGTCGTGCCAAAAAGAGACAGCAACGTGTTGCTGTTTTACTGTTGCTCCTGTTTGTTTTGTTTAAACGTCTAGGACCAGGGTCCCTATGTACCAACTATCTGCACAAAACATAGTTCAAAGATAAACCTACCTGTTAATTTAAATACAGGTTCATAAACCTTGCAAGCAACACTTTAGCCATTTTGGAGCACTCGCATAAGAATGTATAATGTATTTAAGTGAATATATGAATCTACCTAGGTACCTAGTAATTGTTATGGGTTTAAGTCATTCTACAAATTTGGTAATCTTACAAGTGAAACATTTTACGCTTACCGCATTTTAAAAAGGAGTCATTATGCTATTTAGGCGTCTTGTTTTATAGTCAAATTAAAAAGTAGACAGCCTTGCTTAGTGACGATTTGATCTGTTGTCATTGTGGTCATGAGAGTTTACCTCGCCCTGGTTTCACTGAACCCTGATTTTGTCTGTCTTGGTCCTCTTTGAAAGTAGACTATAGATATTATATTATTATCTTACGTAATTTACTTCGAGGTACATTTTTTTCAGAACCCAAAGGCAATAATAGCCTTTCTTAATTTACTTTGCTGGCAATGAAATCGCACGCAAGTAAACATTTTTTGCAAAAAAGTATTCTGTTTCTAAATTTAAAAATAAACCATATATTTTTTTCATTTTGGGATGAAAGATAATTTCAATACCTATCCAATGATGCCATAAAAGTGATGATAAATTTACCCTAGTGCCCATAAAATAGGACTACGAGAATATCTAGGTAGTGCGAACTCATAGTAGGTACCTAGTGCGGATTGCGGGACCTATTCCAGGTGGTATCCCTCGGGCAAGTCCAGCAATTATAATATAATAATAATAATTTAATTCAGACCAATGATCAGTTCAGTGCTTAATTTCTAAAGATCTTCACCAATCACATCTATATTACCTGCATGGAAACTGATTTCACTCCGGAAATAGCCGCGTAAGTTGTTGCGTTAATTGAGGCAGGCCAGAACTTAAGTCAATTGGCTCAAACTCAAAGTCAAATATCTTTATTTCGTAAAATCAGGTTAATGATTATTTGAAAACGCCAAATTAATATTATATACTAAAAAAAATATAAAATTATGATTGTTTGAAAAAAAAAAGACAATGACTCGACACTTCTGTACGCTGTGTATTCCAGCAATTTAAAGAAACCTTTAGCTATAGACTGCAACGCGGATCTGGGTCGAGACGAGCTACAACACAGTGACACAACCGACTCCTTTTGGTAATACAATTGCGAAATCGTCGTTTGAATGCGGTTCAGATGGGCGTCAAGTTGAAATCAGCCGGTGGGAAGTTAGACGAAGACTTGTTGAAGGTAGACCGAATGCAAAAAGACTAGGAATCATTCCCAAACTGACCCCCAGCTCACCGTCTAGCCCGCTTACGATTCGTTCAAGAGCACTTTAACTGGACATCGGAACAATGTAAGGTGGCCCTCTTCTCAGATGAATCCAGCATGTTTCTGCAATGCAAAAATGGACGAGAATAAGTCTATAAAAGACCTACATTAAGATTCTATCAATATTGCATCAACCAACGTGTCTCCTTGGCGGTGTTTGGTGTAAGTTTTAGGGCGGCATATTTCACGAGAAAAAAAACCTGTTTTCATCTTCAGGGCAAACGCTGGTCATCAATCAAAAGAAATAACTACTCTGAGATATTTTGAGAAAGGTCTTAAACAACATGTCATGCATTTTATCTATAGGTACTAATATTATAAAGCTGAAGAGTCTGTTTGTTTGTTTGAACGCGGTAATCTCAGGAACTACAGATCAGAATTGAAAAATTCTTTCACTGTTGGATAGCCGATTTATCGAGGAAGGCTACAGGCTATATAACATCATGCGACGACCAAAAGGAGCGGTGCAGCAATGAGAAATAAATGTTGATAAACTTTCGCGATTTGTTCACATTATGAAAATATATATATTACGCGGTCACCGTTACTCCAGGATGGGAGGGAAGCGGTTGTAATAAAAAAAAACATGTCAATTTCAACCGACAAGATAAATACCGTTTGTCAACATCGTGGAATCCCGTGATCAGCAAGTGTATACACCGCCGAACAAACATTACACGCCAGTGTGCAGATGTTCTTAGTGTTGTGTGTCGAAGTACCGACAGTTCCGTAATAATGAGTGATAAAAATCAAGCGAGGGTAGTTTCCGAAACCCGCGCTTCACGGAGGCGACGCTGAGCTGAACTAGTCTACCCGTGACCACGGCCGTTGGAATACGGTCGAAACGTCGGGCAATAAGCAAGGTATTTTACCTTAAATTATTCACGCGATTGAGACCCGTAATATAAATACGAGGGTGGATTGAAAAGTTCGCGGCCTCAGCAAGAAAACAATATAAAATATAAACAAAGTAATTTTATTTTTCCACGTAATCTCCACTTAACTCAATGCACTTCTTCCATCTGGTTTCCAACGCCTGTATGCCGGTCATAAAAAAAGTTTCTTCAAGGCCTTCAAAAAAGTCACCCACCGCGGTTTCAACCTCCTCATTTGATGAAAATTTTTGACCTCCAAGGTGTTTTTTAAGGTTTGGGAATAAATGAAAGTCCGAAGGTGCCAAATCAGGGGAATAGGCGGGATGGGGCAGTAATTCAAAGCCACAATCACGAATTTGAGCCATTGATTCAACAGACGTATGAACGCGTGCATTATCCTGATGGAACAACACTTTCTTGCTGAGTAGTCCTGGCCTTTTCTCTTTGAGCGTTTCACGCAAATGACGTAAAAGGGTGCAATAATAAGCAGAGTTTATAGTCTCACCTTTTGCAAGGTAGTCCACCATGATGACACCCTTAGCATCCCAAAAAACTGACGCCATCACCTTGCCAGCTGACAAAATTGTTTTGGCTTTTTTTGGAGTCGGTTCATCAGGTTTTTTCCACTGCTTGGATTGCTGTTTTGACTCTGGGGTGTAGTGGTGTACCCAGGTTTCATCCATTGTAACAAATCTGTCCAAAAAATCTTGTGGATCAGTCTCAAACATTTCCAAACTGTCGCGAGAAATCGTGAGCCGTATTCGTTTTTGTTCAACTGAAAGCAATCTGGGGACCCACCGCGCAGAAACCTTAGAAAATCCAAGTTCATTGACTATGATGTTTTGTGTTCGTTCATATGAGATGCCAATAGTGTCAGCAATCTCCCTGATGGTCAATCTCCGATCTGCCAATATCAGATCACAGATTTTCCCAATGTTTTCTTCAGTCGTAGACGTCGTAGGCCGGCCGGAGCGAGGGTCATCTTCAATACTCTCTCGTCCGCGTTTAAATTCTGCAACCCACTTTTTCACAGTCGTATACGATGGAGCAGATTCCCCCAATGTTGTTGACATATCTTCGTGAATCTCTTTTGGAGTCAGTTTTTTTTTAAACAGGTATTTGATGACCGCACGTTGCTCAATTTTCTCCATTCTTTAAAAACGCTGCACTTAGGCTCACAAAATTCAGTCTAATTTAAAAACAGATAATGCTATTGTGACAGAATTTTACAATGTGACAACCAGAGAGTAAACAAATCGAATGAGGTCAGTTACATTAAAATAAGTCAAGTATTTATGTGGTAGGCCGCGAATATTTCGATCCACCCTCGTACTTTCATAAAGCAATGAGAAATGTTGCAAAAACGGGGAAAATTTACGCAGACGAAGTTGCACGGGACAGCTAGTTTTAAATAAAAAGAGTTGTGACTAGTAGTACCTACCAGCTCATGACTATGAGTATCATACGCAAATTATACCTATAACTTAAGACTCAACCAGTGAGTTTTTCCTAGGTGGTAAAATAGTGAATAGAATTTGACAGGCAACGGAAAATTTTCACAGCGCATGTCACTAAGCGAGACTTTACTTTGACTGACGTTATTATGACTGAACATTTTTATAAATGGACATTATTATGACTGGACATATTTCGAACTGGTCAATATTAGTAGGAGTAATTGGTAATTTTATAAATTGGACGTTAGTCGTGTAAACCACCTATGTTTGCGTTTGTGAAGTTGTATATAATGTAGTTCCGCGCAGGGAACTTCATTCGTCTCCTTCATCCCCTCCGATACCTAAATTTGAGTTGAGCGCAGCTTACGCGCGAACATCAGACACGCAAATTTAGGTGGCGCAAACTGTAATTAATTGTGTGGTATTATTGGATAGGTACTAAAATAGTCTTTCATCACACATTTAAAAATATAATTAGTTTTTAAAATTTAGAAACAGAATCGCTTTTTGCACAAAATGTTTACATGTGCGATTTCATTGCACCAGAGTGTATTTTCGGTATTTATAAAATTAATGTAATTTTTCTGTAATGTGACATAATATACCCACTTAGGTACCTACATATTTAGTCGTACGAATTGGCATAGAAACTGCACATAGATGAGCCATTCCGAGAAAAATTCTGAATTCGTGTAAGAAAAAGTACAACACTTGTCAAAGTGACCAGAGACACATCTTTTAGCATAAATGGATATTTTTTGGAATGGATCAGGCTAATAGTTAACTGGTGATAACCACATACCATACTTGGGTTAACCTACTCAATTTAGTCGCCTGACAGTAGCCACTTTTTCCTCAGTGCCAAAACCGAACCGAAACAAATGCCGAACATCACCAATTTCACCACGGAGAGAATAAGCTCACCATCAAATTTAGCAAAAGCAAAAGTGCAAAAGCATTTTGAAGACGAACTGTGCCAGAAAAGTAAACTTTCAAATCAATATCTAGCTAAAAACCTTCTGCGTGGGATTTCGTATTTAAAACAATTTAAAAATCAATTTCAATATCCAATTAAAAAAAAGGATAATGTATAGATTAAGATATCACTATTTATTATTCAAATTACTGCCAGTAAATGAATTGCTTCTGGATGTACTATGTAGTTTTACTTACGTATTATGTATACATTTATATGTTTCACATTAAACAAATTAGTCCATAAAATGTTTTCTTAATTAAATTTCATTTCGTCGATACTAATAGGTATGCCAAAGATTAGTTTAAGTAAATATTGCAAGAAGGTACAAATTTATGTAAATGTTTGGTAGGTACTTAGTACCTAACTACCTACCTACTTATATTTTTTTTTAATCATTTTTTCATTTAATCAAAACGTGCCTCAGCTATAGATCAGTGAACAACGAATATTCTTTATCATATCTATACAAAGTATGTATATTTATCCCTGTCCGACCCGTTAATGTGTTGTGATGTATCATGTTCCTATTCGATTTCCGTGGAGGCGGAAAAGATTGTTTTGATTGTAAAGAGGCTTAAGCAAACAATGGTAATAAAAAATCTTGAAAATTTATACATTTCGACGAAATTAGGTACCTATTGTAGGTACATAATTATATACCTAGTCATGAATTTTAATATCTAATAAAAAAAACATTTTGACTGTTTTTTGGTATTTTTGGTCGGACAGGGATTAATTTACACATTGAATGTATGGTGAAGTCTTTTAAGATGCAATTTTCAGAGAGCTCAATTTCTGGCATCAATTCCACCAGAATACTCAAACTATTTGAAGTAAAGTGGAAGACTGGGCTGGCTGACTATATGCTCTAATAGACCATATAGCCAGCCCAGTTAGTTGTTCTTGGGTTTTTAAAAATTATATAGCCAGTATTAAACTCAGGTAGTATTTGATAGTAGATACAAAATAAAATATGTATCTAATGAGGTCATCACCACCTCTGCTGAACAAACAAACTCTTCATCTATATAATATTAGTATAGATTATAAAGCTGAAGAGTTTGTTTGTTTAAACGTGATGATTTCAGGAAATACTGGTCCGAATTGCAAAATCCTGTAGGATACTCCATTTATCGAAGAAGGCTATAGGCTATATAACATGACTCTACGATCATTAGGAACGGAGCAGTAATGAAAAATGTTGCAAAAACTGGGAAAAATTACGCAGACGAAGTTGCGCGGGTCAGCTAGTACCTGTAATACCTAAGTCTAATCTAAAAATATTCCAAATCTATCTATCGATCCATTTGGCTATTAGAGATATTATATATATATCTCTAATAGCCAAATCTATCGATAGATAGAATAATGAAAGCGGCCGTTAGTCATCAGTTACGATTGTTTCCAAATATACAATAGGTTCCTGCTTCTATTTAGGTATGTAGCTAGAATAAATGACTTAATTTTATTTTTTATTTTCAGCTTACCGCCACGATCCTACGTCAGAATATTATTGGCTAAAGGACTGAAACTTACATTTTATTTCTTGATATTTTCATTCTTTTATAGACTTCTCTTTGGCTAAAACATGATAACTACCTATATTCTTATGAATAAATAAAAAGAGAGAGAGAGAGGTACTGGCATTTTCGGTTCCTTAGTTCATCCTAAACGTTACCTACCTACGTTTTATAAACCTACGTAGTAGCTAGTCGTATCTGGAGGCCTACTCTAGTCTCGATCGAAAAACGAAGTTTCGATCAAAAATGAGGTGGTAATATACATAAACAGGAACATCTATTTAATCCACTCGTTCCAGAAAATCGTCCATCAGTTCGAACTTTTTTTGCTTATACAAAAATTAATAAGTATAGTCCCTGTATACTTAAGAAATATAAGGGAACGAAAATTCATTAATTTCGTTTTAAAGAAACAGAGTAGGCCTACGGTACGTACTACTACTACTACGTAGTACTTACCTATCTACTTACTACAAAGCAATTCTGGAATCTTTCATTCATCATATAAAAGCCGGGCACGATGTGAAATGTTTAATATCAAAGTTGCTTAGCAACAACTGTCAAAAGTGTCAAGGTTATCATTTGTGGTTTAAGAACTTTATTTTTCTCATAAGAAATAACAATAATTCACTTACTGAGAAACAATATTCAATAAATTTTTGTTTATTCTAAGCTGAAAATTGCTGAATTTATTTATACCTATTATATGTTCCGTAGTTCCTTTGTGCTACATAAACAGTTGTTAGGTACCTAATGTGATATCATTTACGAAAATGCAGTGACGTGAAAACCCTACAATTTGGTTTGTTATTAAACATTTTGTATAGAAATGGAGACAGTTTAGGTAGGTAGGTATGTTGGCTTGCTTGTGGCGTTTGAGACATGTGAAGTAGATAATAAAATAACAAAATTAGGTTTATGTGACTTGTGTGCGAAAAATATAGGTAAGTTTGAACTGTAATAAGCTTAGAGTCGACCCGTGACCACGATCGGTGCAATTCGATCGAAACATCGGACAAATAAAAGGTTTGTACCTACTACGTTTAAATAAGTCCCGAAATATATCTAATAGCTAATAAGCTTAGTTGCAGAAATACAGTCCTGTAATCAGGAAATGCAACACCTACCTAATGTTACATTTATAACAGTGACAGAAAAGAGTAGAAAACCTATCGACTGATATTATAAAGGTAGGAATGTTTAATCTGAAACATACGCTTCGGATCTAGATGGTCTTACTCGAGAAGTAGGTATAAGATGTCAAAGGCTGAGACTGCAGATTTAGGATTTACTAGGCTAAGATAAACCTACTTGATAGCTACTTGAAGGTCCATAGCGTAACTTTGGAGCCATGTAATCTGAAGTGGCGTACCTCACAGCGGAAGCTAAAGCATAATCTTTACGGTGTCTGGAAATCCGTCCAGGCTGGACAGAGATGATCTATATGATATGATTTTAAATACCTAAGTAGGTAGGTACTGGTAGTATGGACTCCATTTTTAAATAAGTAGTTCTTCATAAGCGTTAGTGCGACTTAATGTGTTACTGGTTGTCTAATTTTAGTGTTTTCATCCTCATCGTTTTTGTGTGCAGGCAACTAGGCACTGTAAAATGACCAGTGCTTCCCTAAGATAAAAAATAAGATTAACAAAGGTATTTTATTTCTCAACACATTAATAGTATAAAACCGATCACTCTGATCCAAGAACCGTGGATCCCTGGTAACACGGTTATGGATCTAAATTCCGCTGGTAATCTACTGTAAAAAATCTACGGGAGAAGACCCAAGAAGAGCGGGAAATTCTTACCGATTCCATCACTGTGTGCGGATCACCACGTTGATCGCATATGTGGAACTATCAGGCGCAAATAGCAGGAGGCACGAAGATACTATCCTGCTCAGACACTTACCTATATGAATCGGAAAGCCACCGACTGGAATGGTTATAGGGTGTCTCTCAAGGAAGTTATTAAATCAACTGATGGAAGATTCAAACCCCAGGATCAGATAGACTGGCCTGTTGGTCTAGTGGTTAGTGACCCTGACTGCTAAGCCGGAAGTCGTGGGTTCGATCCCCATCCAGGATAAACCTTTGTGTGATGAGCACGATGGTTTATTCTGTGTCTGGGTGTTATTTATTTAAAATACATATGTATGTATTTAGAAATATATAAGTATGTTTATCAGTTATCTGGTTTCCATAGAACATGCTGCTTAGTTTGGGATCAGATAGCGTTGTGTGAGTTGTCCCAAGATATTATATAATATAATATAATATAATTATTTATTGTAACACAAAAAGTACAGAGTTTTTTTAACAGATTCTACAAATAATGCATAAAATAGTTGTACAGTACATAGCTTGGTAGAAGTAAGGTATTACATAGATACAACTCGGATCTGTTTGCATAAAATGTTAAACCCTGTCTCTTATACTAGGGTAACCTGTATCATAAGAGACAGTGTTCGGCTACAAGACGACTTACAATTAAACTTCACAAGTTGTAGACTGTGTCGCTCTACCACTATATTTTATAATAATGCAGAAAATAGTTTGTGTGTGTGTGTGTGTGTGTGTGTGTGTGTGTGTGTGTCTGTGTGTGTCTGTGTGTGCGCGCATTTGATATGGTGTAAGTAAGGTGTTATGTTAGGCGATGTATGTAAGGAGTGATTCTGTTTTGCCGTAGTCCTATTGAAGAAGCCAGTCCGTAACTTTAAGTTTCAGTTCGTTTTTATTTAGGTCAACTATGTTTAGTGTATTGTGTAATTGTTTGTACATATGTGTCATTATTCTTAGGTATAAAGTTGGCAGTGGGACGGTTGGAGGAAGGCATACAGACGACAAAACTGTCCACTGTAGGCCTCCGTGACCAAAAGAGATGTTCCAGTAGAGCCTGAAGCGTCTCAGGTGTCATACTCGGAACCAGTTCAACAGAGCAATGAGAGACAAAAACTGGGAAGCCTATAGGCAGTCACAAAGTTCAACAAAGAACTGAGGCCAAGAGGAAATCTTGGGATAAATTCTACGAGGGAAAAAAAACACCTCGCAGGCATCATCACATATTAGGGCTACTCAAGAAGCCAAATACATAGACATATACTGGCTCAATGGAAGAAACACTCAGACTACTAGCTCAAGTGCATTTCCCGAACAGTATCTATCCCATTAGACTGAGGGGAAGATAACACATGTAAAGCCAGAGTGGAAGATTGGCGAATGGCCTGCCTTCCATTTTTTTCTTTATTTTTAAAAACCAATAATACAACCCGACAGGATCGTATCTATAAAACCGGCGGGAAGGATAAGATTTTTCCAGCCCTGCTACAGCAGGAACTAGCAGTTATCCTACCAATGCTAATTAAAATCTTCAGGGCCCACTCAAAGGGGGGGAAGAGACAGTAGAGAAGTAAAACTAGCTGATCAAGTTGGGTACACTCAATGCTTTGCAACAGAATAGGGTATTTGACTAATTTTAGAAAATCATTTTATAATAATCCTTAGTGCATAATAAGCACATTACATTAATATTTCTGGGATATCTGCAGTATTTAATATTTTAAAACAATTTTAAAGTTTAAATTTTCACAACCGCGCCAAAAACGCAGTTTCGTAATGGCATCGGCCATTACTCTACATCGACTAGATGTGGCGTCATCTACAAGTAAACAAGGTGATTCACAACAACAGAACTATACAGAAGAATAAATAAAATAACAGAAAACTGCTTCAGAATAACTCAAAGATTGAAAATATCACACCAAAAACTCGAAAATCTGAAACCGCGAAAGACAATCACTCAAAGAAGATAATTGTTTACTTGTAAATGACGTCATAAGACTTGCAACCATTCACAGAGCGTTTTCGTCACAGATAAAATATCATTAATTATTTACATCTTATTTCAAGTAATTTGCAAAAAATAAACTTAATTTTGAATATATTATAGTGCAATATGGCTTTTTAGACTAACATCTGTTAGGATGACCACAATTGGTAGTGTATTTTTAATGTTGTCAAATAGCCTATTGCGTCAACCTCCCTACTAGATACGACCATCAAAGTAAAACGGGCTGCCCTCAAGGAGGCGTCCTATCACCTTTACTTTGGTCGCTGGAGGTTGACAACCTGCTGTCCTGAATTTTGGACATCCGCCCACTGTGAGATATCGCGCGAGAAAAACATACCTACTTATGATGGTTTTTATCGCGATATGCGATACCTAAGTCCATAAATTACGTGAGGTGATTTTGGCAAATTTTGAACAGTAATCCAGTTTATAGGTTGCTTGCGATCAAAATGTGAGAACTGCCCCCCCCCCCCAAACACCACGTAATTAGGGGATATCCTGCGGGGATATCGGTTAGGGAGCGTCTGTGCCTCCCTAACCGACATCCACGCAGGCGGAGCCGCGGGCAACAGCTAGTACATTTTATAATTTATGTGAAAGTAGTAGAGAGAAAGTCCGTCTGTTACGTTTTCACATTTAAACTGCTCAATCGGTTCAAATAACATTAAATAAATAGTCCCGGTGAAGGACATACGACAGCCTATACCGAAGGCGCTAGGTTCATGTTTTTTTATGGACGTAATCTGTCAATTTTTAAGCAACAAACACACCCCTTCAAAGATTTGCTTGAGGCTTTGTAGCGGATGCCTACATCATAACTATCTGTGTAACAAATTTCAACCAAATCAATTCAGGAGTGTGAGCTATGTGTTGATATATACTTATCAGTCAATCACAGTTTCCTTATATGCCTGCCACATAAATACACAGATAACTGATCCCTGCAACTTGGTTATCGTCACCTAAGAGGGCTAGAGAGTAGGCACCTAAACAATCATAGAGGAGCTGAAACTTTCTTTGCTTTATCCACGAACCACTTAGAAACAATTGAACAAAATTTGATAAAATTTCGTAGGTACCTACCTATAGTGCTAATTTAAAATTACGCGGACGAAACTAGGAGAAACATTGTCTGTAATGGGTAGGTAATATTTTTTTTTTAATTATTAACGTTAAAAGTATAACAGGTTATTTTAGAGTATATCACGCTATGATCGGTAAAAAACAGGAATATTTAGAGGAACGCTGGGTGGCTACGATACGATACTGTGGACTTTTATGAGCTTCTATGAGAATGTCCCCTGTTCGCACTGCCGGCTAGTACTCTCTCTATACTGCATTTTTTTTTTGTTTACACGGACGTTTACAGCCATCTATTGTACGTTTCTTGGGCGATAAAATCACTACTCGCTTGTCTCACATAGCGGCGACAGTAGGCCTAATCTCTTTCTTTAAAACGAAATTCATGAATTTTCGTTTACTTAAATTTCTTAAGTTTACGGGGACTATTGTAATTTTTGGAAAAGCACAAAGTTCGACCTAAATTTTGATCGAATCTTCGTTTTCATTAAATTAGAGTAGGCCCCCAGGAGCCTAACTCTATTAAGTGCTACTGGAAACTGCGAACATAAAACGATCGTTCCCACGGCGGCGTTAGCCGTACCTACAGCCGCCGAACCATGGCTGGAAGGAGTTGTCGAATTTATCCTTCATAATGTTACGATCAGAGTAACGATTCGAATATAGCATAATATATAGCGCCGAAGGAATTCGAATTCCCGCGGGTTCGAGTACATAAACTGCAAATAATTCAATGTCAGTGTCACTGTCACTGTATGCCAAAATAAAATTGTCAAACAGCCAGCAAGCAAAGAAACATGTACTTTGATAATAAATAAATAAAAGATAACATGTTAACATAAAGTGCAATAGATATGTTTCTAAGAAAACTAGACGCCAGATAGTTTAAAAATAGTTTTCAAATAGTTTAAAGTTAACATATACACTCGTTACATACCGCGCTTCATGTTTGTTTTGAAGTTAGTATTTTTATTATGAACAGTTTTGTTAGGAGTTTAGTGAAAGTGACTATAAAAATGTAATTCAGTTTGTTATAACTAATAATCGGCAAGTATTTATTCGATAACGTACCTACTAATTGCAATCTGTATTATATTACCTATTTTAATTAGCCAGTAGTCAAAATGTTTTTTACTGTGTATATTCTTTCCTTATTTATTGCCCTTACTCATAATAAAGAAACTGGATGTGGTTGTGGCACAAATCGGGTTGGAGATGAAAAGTTACAAAAGAATATGTACACTGGTGAAAGTATTGACATAGATCAGTGTTCATCAGAGTATAATGAACATAATACATGCAATGTCTTAGAAAAAAAAGACGAGGCTGATGGAATGGTTGTAATCCCTGCTGGCGAGTATCAGTTTGGTACTGATGACATAGCCATTGAAGCTGATAAAGAAGGCCCAAAGAGGTTTGTTAAACTAGATAGTTTTTATCTAGACAAGTATGAAGTGTCCAATAAAGATTTTAATACTTTCGTGAAATCTACTGGGTACAAGACTGAAGCCGAGCAATTTGGAGATAGTTTTGTATTCACCGCATTTTTAAATAGTAGCTTCAAAGAACAACTGAAAGATTTTCGAGTCATGCAAGCACTTTGGTGGTACAAGGTAGCAGGTGCAGACTGGACACATCCTTATGGACCAGACTCTAATATTGAAGGTGATTTGTCTTCACTATTACTATTATTGTAGCCTAGTTTGAATTATAATATAATATTGTTTTTAAACTTTCGCGATTTTTATACATATTAGATATATTTCGGGACTTAATCGCGTGAGTTATTTACGTACGTACGTACGTTACGTTTCGATCGAATTGCACCGATCGTGGTCACTGGTCGACTCGTGACCACGATCGGTGCAATTCAATTGAAACGTTGGGTAAATAAAAGGTTTGTACCTTTAAATAATTCACGCGATTAAGTCCCGAAATATATCTAATATGTATAATATAATACTTCCTAAATTTAATTATTTCTTTTTTAAGTTTTTGTTTCACACATTTTCAGAATATTTGAATCACCCAGTCATCCATGTGTCTTGGGCAGATGCTCAAGCATACTGCAAATGGAGAGGTGCCCGCTTGCCCAGTGAGGCGGAATGGGAAGCAGCTTGCCGAGGTGGCCACCGGGACACTAAATACCCTTGGGGCGACAAATTATTCCCAGACCGTAAACATATGTTAGTATAAACAGTGTGTTACATAATTATATTTGCCAAAATTGGCAACTAAAATTCATATTTATGATATTCAATGCATTTCCAGCCTTCTTTCAGTCTAAGAGGATATTTGACTGAAGTCAAATCAGCATTTTTTTTAACAAACATCAAAATGACCTGTACCTTACAAGTTTGTATGAAATGCTACCATGTGACCTCACATTTCCTATGGCCAAATTTCGTTTTATGATTAAAAATTAATAAACACATTATATTAAAGATGAACTTAATATTGCATGGTAAAAAACAATATTTTATTTTGATAGTAGACAAATACCCAATTTTGGTCAGACAGCAATACTTCAAAATAATATTAATTTATTTGAATACCACACACATGCATAGCACCAGGATAAATTGCTCATAGTAGGCAGTAAGACAGACTTAATGCACGAAAGTATATTTTGTACGGCCTTGAATATATTTAATAATATTCCAAAACCCCTTAAAAATGTTTCTCAAATAAAATTATTTAAAAAGAAACTCCATGACCTACTGGTGAACAAGTGTTACTATTCTGTAAAAGACTATTTAACCGATAAATCACAACAGGAATATGATCCATCCACCTCCGTCAAGCCATGAAGTCGCTGAATGCAATCTTCACATACTATGTTATTTTGTGAAATTATGTACATTTAGCTGCATACAATAACTTTTAATAGTTCTCTTTTTTCTAATTATAATTTTATTTTTAATTTCTGTCTAATTGTGACATGATTATCTATTGTTATTATTATTTTCGATTATAGTTGTATTTGAATGTAATTATTATATGCCTGAAAGGTGGGACATAGTTGAACTACCTAACTAATAAGAACTATATCCACAATAAAATGATTTGATTGATATAGGTAGTTCATAGAACTTACCTTCTTAATTTTTATTTCAGGACCAATATTTGGCAAGGCACTTTTCCTGGTCATAATTCGGCAAAGGATGGTTATATAGGAACTAGCCCTGTAGATATGTTTCCTCATAATGGCTTTGGTTTATACAACATGGCTGGCAATGTTTGGGAGTGGACACAAGATTCTTGGACTGAAGATAATGTAAGTAAATTTGTAATACCAAAAGTAACATTAAGGGTGTCCTAGTTGATATATGCAAATGTGCATAAGTGATTACTCATCTGTTCAAGGTTCTAAGTCAAGGCTTATTATTAATATCAATTCGTTTTATTATAAACTAGGCCTGTAGGCAGCCATAATTAAAAATCCATATCCATACTAATTTTATAAATGTGAAAGTAATTCTGTCTGTCGGTTATGCTTTCACGCTCAAACAGCTAAACCGATTTAGATGAAATTTAGTATGGAGATAGTTTGAGTCCCGGGGAAGGACATAGGATAGTTTTTTTCGCGATAAGAGCTAGTAAATTAATATTTTAAAGGTTTTAAAACATAAGCCTTAAAATGTAGAAATTTCACTAAAATTTTATAACTTTCAAAATGTAATCTTTGAAACTACTGGGTGTAGCATGAAAGTTTAAAAACGACAATAATTTATTAGAGCTAGTCCTATAATATAGTTTTGTTACAAAGCATTATTTTTAAAATGTTACCCATTTATTTCCAGGCAAAAGAAAAAGTTAAGAAAGGAGGATCATACTTATGTCATCGTTCTTACTGCTATCGATATAGATGTTCGGCGCGTTCTCACAACACTGAGGACAGTTCTGCAGGGAATTTAGGATTTCGGTGTGCCAAGTCTGTTTAAAGTATTTCTATCTATACATACAGTAAACTTTGTACTTAATTAAGTACCTACCTACTACTTGAAGAATTTAATCTTTATAAAATGAATCAACCAATTCATTCATTGTTCTCAAACATTCCTTCAGTTATTATTTTTAGGGTTCCATAGTCAAAATGGCAAAACAAAGCCTTAGTTTCCATGTCTATTGGCGCCGTGGGATCTGGAGGCGATAGCCCTAGCACTCGCATACGAGTGGCGAGAGGAGGCGATGAGCCGGGACGAAACTCCGCTGCCGCGACAAATTGCTGTGTGGCGGAGGGAGCTCCGGCTCGATCTCATGGCGTCGTGGAGGGACCGACTGTCGCAACCACGAGCAGGGCACGCCGCGATAGCAGCAGTAAGCCCCCTTTTTGAGGAGTGGCTGGAGAGGCGCCATGGCGTCCGCACCTACCGCCTGACGCAGGTACTCACCGGACACGGGTGTTTCGGGAGGTACCTGCATCGCATCAAGCGGGAGGAAACGCCTGGGTGTCACCATTGTGGTGACCGGCCGGAAGACACAGTAGAACACACGGTGGAGGTATGCCCCGCTTGGGCCGAGCAGCGGCTTGCCCTCGTGGCAGCGATCGGCGTCGGTGACCTCTCGCGTCCGGGCCTCATTCGAGCCATGCTGCGAAGCGAGAGGGAATGGGAGGCAGTCGTCTCCTTCTGCGAGGAGGTGATGCTGCAGAAGGAGACGGCGGAACGCGTGAGAGACAGACGGTCCTCACGCCCCGGCCGCCGCGCGGCACGGGTGCCAAGGGACGACATCCGGCCACCCTAGGCGCAGGCCTGCGGACGACGAGCAGTGGGTAGCTTGCCGTCCAGCTTAGGACCAGGCCCGGGTCGACGGCGCGCTAGTGTTCCACGCGCGCCTCAAAGAGGTGTCAGCAAGTGACGGGGCCCCATTGGGCCGGCGCCCACCGGGAGTGCGGGATCGTTCGAAAGAGTTACCGTGCTCCCGGAACACCAGGGCGAAAGAAGGAACACAGATGGGTTTTAGTCAGTAAGAGTCTGACACGCCCTCCCGCTCGTGCCCACAGCGGGAGAAGTCATTTGATGATTTCCCATCTAGTTTCCATGTCTATCCCCAGCTTGGCTCAGAGATCGTTAATGCTAGAAGAATGTAATTTTGCATAGCTACACTTATACTTACGCCGACAAAGTGAAACAATAAAATGTTGTAAAAACATTTTTTTTAGGGTTCCTCCCCTATATGTAGAGTGGGTATATGATTTTTTTTCTCACCTACCCCATTGAGTGGGGTATCATTAGGTAGAAAGGAAAAGTATCACAGCTAAGTAGGCTTTATAAGTTAAGTATAGAAATAACATCATTTTCGTACAAATTCATTGAAAATTATTATTAAGTATAATGTTGTTTAGTAGTGTATGCAAGAAAAACAACAGAAAACCCACTTCTTAAGCCGCATTATTCGGATAGGGGAACAACGGAACGGAACCCTACATTCTGCGTGGCCCCGACATGCACATGCCCGGTTTTTTAAACTTTTGGGACATACACGCGGACACGGCCGTGTATTTTAATTGAATGATTTCTTTCCTTTACTATTTCATTAAAATGTAAGCGAAGAAACACAAGCTGTAGTTCTCTAAACTAGTTGCATTTACTTAAATTGTTCCTATTTAAATAAAAAAAAGTCTATTGTTTATTAAGCATGTTTTTTGTTTGGATATAGTTTATTATTGCCTGATTATATTACTTTTCATACATATCGGTGTCCAAGTGAAAATACAAGGCATAAGCTTTGCTTAGGCACCAGTCTCTCACGATATTGTGTTGTATATCATGTAAATGAATGAAACTTGTAATGTACCGTTATTTGGAAAGAAAAAAAATATTATAATTATATTCGAGCATTAAAGTTATTATTTTATGTTTAAAATACTGATAAGAATGTTTAATTATTTTATGATCATTATTTTAAGTTAAAGATAAAATAACCTGTTATTTTTTTTCACGTTTGTTATATTTTGGTCCTTATTGGATATTATTTGAATTTTTGCCAATATACATATTACCAGTTCAACAATTTTAGTATTTATTTATAGCTAAGTACCCATAAGGCATACCTACTACTGACACATCATTGGTATTTACTTCTTTATGTGTATTATCTCACAATTGGTATCTCCTTGAACGTGGCGCCCGGGCACGAGCCCATATCTACATTGTTATTTAATTGGTCACTCCAAGTTCCGACACTGCTTTTTGTCTGTGATTGAGTTCCCATCTTTGAAGATTAGCTATAGGCACGTACATAAAGAAATATTGTGTCTCTCACCCCTGATGCACGCATTCTTGGGACAGAGGGACTTTATGACGAAATTGTCCAGGACAACATGGTGAACCTTTAGACAATACAAACACAAAAAAGTAGTGATTATAAAAAAAAAATACAAAAATTATACTTATCATTTAATTGCATATTTTTGTATAAAAATTACAATAGGTACATAAATTGATTTCTATATCAATATTGAAAAAAATATATTTACAAAATGGTGAGCTTCAGCTGCCTGCCTGCTAATGTAAGCAGAATATTCGGAGTACAAAAAGCACCTTAAATTTTGGTAAGTACAAAACAAAACGGAAGACTAAAAAGGAAGTTCGAAGCTACTGCTATTAAACCCGTTATCGATTTGATCTTATATACATAATTTTGGTATAAATAAAAGATAAATTAAACAAAATAAATAACCAACACAACCACTTCAGTGTCATAGTAATCTAAACCTAAATTGAACATTCGGTTGAAATTAAAATACCTACAGTTATTGTACTTAAAATAGAAAAATAATCACGTCAATTTACAACCAAAAAGTTGTTATTCAAATAGTTTATACCTACGCGTGTTTAAACAATCAACACAAAAAGGCAAACGTGATATTATTATACAATTTTATTACAAGTATAACATTATCATTTTAACCGCATTTGCCGAGGTATATAAGCCTATCATTGCCGGTTACTTTTCTTTTTTAATTTTATGAAATATGTTGTGATTTATGAGCTTGTAAAAATACTGATTCATCATACTTATTATCTAAACAGAGATTTCTTTCTCAAAGCAGCCAGCGTTATTTAAAAAAATCGTCGTTTGTGTTGTTATAATAATAATATTTTGCTATTGATCAGTCATGCTATTCATAAAAGAAGTGCGTAGACAATATCTGTAGCAATTTTTATTATTAATTCGTTTTTTAGAAATAAGTAATATGTATTTACTATCCTCATGGTAATATTTCATGATTTCGTGACTATAGCTATCCCAAGCTAAATAATTTAATTTAATTTTTAGTTTAATGGGAGGTACTTGCTATGGGATTTAATATTTTATTTTAGATATTATCTAACTTATAATACGTTATTAACAGCGTTTTAACTAGGGAATGTTCTGTCTTTGGTTTTATCTATTTTCGAAATAAAATAGAAGACAAAACTGTTGCTAGATAAAATGATATTATTAACCTATTATGAATATGTATAGGGATATATATTTATTGAGATAATGTTCCCTACCAAGTGAAAATTAAACAAAATAATAAAGTGGAGTACACTACTCTGAATGATAGTGCTTTAAACCTGCTTCAGTGTTGGTTTTAATTCGCGTATTATACAATTATTTTTACGATTTAATCCAACAATGAATTGTGTTTAATAGCCGCCTAATAACTAAATAACAATCCAGAGAAACAATCGTCGTTTTAATTTGTATATCCAATTAACTAGCCTCAGGCCGTAATTTATTTTTACTACTTATTAACAAAATTCATTATAAATACAGTCTTGGCTAAAAATTTAATATGGAAGCTTTGTCATTATTAAAAATGTATAAGCGATGCAGTGGTATTTATCCTAAGAAAAAGTAATAGTACTTTATTGCACACACGTTATTGCAAGTTTAAAAGGTATGTAGAGAAACCCTAAAACCTTGTTCATGATCCGTTGATAACAGCATTTTAATTAGCGAATGAAACCTTCCTGTATTTTATTTTAAAAAAAGAATATAAAACAAAGACAAAACATTCGCTAATTAAAAAGCAGTTACTAACGTATTATGAATAAGGGGGTAAGCGTTTACAAGCCCATTGTAAATAAAATGTTTACAAGCTCATCTCATCATAAATCATACATTTAATTAAATAAGCACCGTATACGAAATACAAGTGGTATCTGTAAGTATTATGACTGTTTTCTTTCGGAGTTCTTTCCTAATCTCCAAAATCAACATAATATTATCTAAGACTAACAATAAAAGTATAAAACGCTATGCGATCACAAATCTAGCTATACATTTACATCGATAAAATAAAATTTACACCATTGATACCGCCTAACTGTATGTACACTAGACAAATCACATGTACCGCTACATCTCTAGGGTTATTATCTCGGAGACGGCAAGGCGGGGCCCGCGGAAACCCGACACCGTTCCCTGAAGGTCCACGCATTAAATAAGGTTATATTAACGTCCCGTGATAATTTCAGGCTACGAATCACAGAGTACTACGGAATGCTAAGGTGGGCGGCCGCTCCGCCGTCAGTTGCCGGCCGGCAGCACCGTGCGCGCGCGCGGCATGCTGCCGTTCGTGTGTCCGTTGGCGAACCCGTTCTTGTACGCGCCGTTCTTGTACGGCTCCGGCGAGGGCGAGGGGGCAGGCAGCTGCGTCGTCGGCGCCGGGGACAGCGCGCGGAACTGACGGACATTAGTTTATAAGATTAACCTTCATCTTATGTCATTAATAATTAACTAACTCGTACCCTAAAAGTGTTCATATTTTAGCTAAAGATTTGGAGGTGTTCGTACAAAAAACTTTTGCCCATGCGCATGCGCATACAGACGCTCAGGTATGGGAACCTCGGTCGAATAACAACCGAGACTGTGCACGGTGAGATCTCCGTACGTGCGTTGCTCTTCCTCGGTTTCAGCTGCTCGAACACCGCAATGCGCTATGCGGTATTCTAAGGGGTCTATTAGGAAGGGGGCCAGATTATTTAAAAAAAAAGAACGTTCATCTCTTTAGGTAAACATGGATAAGGGTGTCGGCTCAAAGCTCAATAAGCAACCCACGCAACATAGGCACGTACGCTGTCTAGGTTGACGATTCGACCGAGATCTGTGTATGCCAGCTGATCCCATACTAGACTATGGCAATCAGACAACTGATAAACATATAGGTATGTTTATCATTTGTCTGATTGCCATATCTATTTCTAAATACAAACATAAGTATCTATATTACACCCAGACAGAATAAACCATCATGATTATCATACAAAGTTTTTTCTTGGGTGGGGATCGAACCCACGAACTCTGGCTTAGCAGTCAGGGTCACTAACCACTAAACCAACAGGCCAGTTGTGAGCCTGTTTTCGCTCGATGTAGGGAGCTGGCTATCTGTACCTATCTAATTAATGCTTGTCTTGCAGTTGTTAGTACAAGCTAGTATTCATAATAAGCATTAGTTAAAGTATCTATGGACTTTTAAATAACGACCTAAGTACAAATTACCTTTGGCCTCTTAGAATAGGACTGGTTGTAAAAGTCTTTGAAGAGGAAGAAGAACATAACAGCGTGCATGCCGATCCACCAGACGAACGCTCGTGGGTAGTCGCACTCAATGAACAACAGCTGGAATGCGTGCACCATTATACCGACGAATTGCACCTGGAAGTTCAAACAAATATTTATTATACTTTGATACATCAACAGATTAATTTCATGGTTAGGTTGATTTGTTCTATCATAGGGTTTACCAATGCATTCATTACATTTGATTAATGCATGACTGTATAAAAATAGACTGAACTCTGGAATTGACGAATTAGACTCTTACGTTGTCACTGTGCCGTAACTATGGTGAGAATGCTATTGAAAAGTTATGTATAATATAAATACAAATTACCTGTAGTATTTTAATCCAACAAGCGAAAGTTTTATAAAATTATATATACTACGGGTCTTAATCGCGTGAATAATTTAAGGTAAAATACCTTGTTTCTGCCCGTGACCACGGCTGTTGCAATGCGGTCGAAACGTCGGGCAATAAACAAAATATTTTACCTTAAATTATTTACGCGATTAAGACCCGTAGTATATATAATTTTATAATGTGTAAAAATCGCGAAAGTTTATCAATATTTAAAGCGGTAACTATACGATAACTATATGGAGTTACAATTAGGTTCGTGTTCAAATTTAAACTTTTAATTTATTTTAAAGGGGGCGTCCATATATCACGTGATGTTTTTTAGCGTTTTTTCGAATCCCCTTCTCCCCTGGTTATAGGTACGTGGTGATGATTTAGACTAACAAACATCAGGTCAAGTTTGACTCGCTCGCTCAACGGGGAAGAGTTCCCTTCTAGTTTGATTCAACACTGGTCAAGTCTAAGGAGTCACGAGCTGAAAAATACACGTGATATGTTATTTCCCCTCCCCCTGGTGATATTTCGTGATTTTTTCCGAACCCCCTGCCCCCCCCTCTTTCGACACTCACTTGATTAATGGACGACCCCAAATGGGAATTAATTAATGTTTTACAAGTGTTAACCTGATTTTACATTTTAACCCAAATATTCTGAAATTCAATTAGTACTAATTGCAGACCCGACCTTTTCTTTGTTAAATATGTAAATATTTCTTATAAATAGAAATTAAGTACTTAAATAGTTTTGGTTATTCATGATTTACGTAACAATGATTTATTTGCTGGGTATATAATGGATGATACATTGTTTTCTTTAGAATGATGGCATCCATGTTTACATGTTGTAAATATCCATAGGTACTACAAACAAAACATTGTCCATGACTGCATAACATTTTGATCATTGTCTACAAAACAAACTAATATAATCCCTAGGTTATCTATACACATACGTCTTTATATCTATACCTAGGAGGGTTTTATATGTACGCAAAACGGAATGTGATTTTTTTTAAACAGATATTTTGTTTATAATATCGCTTACCATTTGTAAAGTAGTAAGGTACTTCTTCCACCACAGGTATTTCCTCATGTGCGGGCCCATAGCCGCCAGCATGTAGTATGAATACATGATGATATGCACAAATGTGTTGAGCAATCCGAAGAAGGTGGAGTGACCGCCAGGAGTGAACTTGACTCCGAACCACACGGACATCGGCATCACGCCGTGGTGGATCACGTGCAAAGTTGACACATGATCAAATTTCTTTCTCAGCACAAAGAAGATCTGCAATGTTTACATGATTGCGTTATACAAATTGTACAAATTATAATTGTATGACCTTAAGACAGATTGTCGGTTTCGAAGGTCGACGTGTGTATAAACACGTGCATACTATTTCCTCACTCTCTTGGAGATGGAGAGGGAGCGTAGATTAGGTGATATTCAACGACCTCACTCCGTGTGAGGGGAAGTGTGGCTTTTGGCAAATTATGGGACTGTCGGCGACACTGCGTTCCGGACCTCTGTGCCATATTAGTATATGTACATAGTATATAACAAAAGTAGCTTTCCGCCGTCTGCCTCTATGACGCTTAGATCTTCTAAACTACGCAGTGAATTGTAATGAGGTTTTTACTGTCATTCAGATAATTTCTTTCGGATAGTAATACATACTTAAGATGTGTATAGATTGTGAAAAATAAACCTTGTGGTCTCTAATCTTATACAGGATGATTTGTGTTATACTACTTACCTCTCGCTCGTGGCTTTTTTACATAACACTAAATAACTTTGTAATATAAGTTTTGGAATATCCCTTAATTATCTACCACTTGTTTTTAAAGTTATGACCTTAACCACCTACAGACTATTTTACTGGAGTTGTCGTTATCGTTTTTTTTGTTGAGAGGTTTAGGTCTTAAACCTGACAAAGAAACATCGATTTTAGTCCGGGGTCTCTCAGATGTGTGGTAAACGTGACAAAAGTAAGTGGTATGTTATTTGTTATTAAAAAAATATATTATATTACATTAGTATTTTTTTTAAAATTTATATTACGTAGTTTTTTTGGTGTAATGTAAACGAAGCCAAGAGCGAGAGGTTATTAGTATATTAAGTAACCCTGTTTAAATAAGAAGGTGAATTTTATCTGCCTGGTTTTATTAAGTGAATCACAGGACCGAATTTAATACAATTTCGAACCGGGGCATGACATGGGCTACTTTTTATCGCGATTGCAAACAGAGGCCAAAGTCGCGAGTAAAAGTGCCTAAAGTGATGTAATATTAAGATTTATATTTCCAGTTATATAAAAATAGCTTTAAAATTGAGTACCATGTCTAACGTTTTACTATTTTATGACTATTTGTACAGTTGGATACATAGATATAAATGGTTCGTGCCATCTGAATATTAACTATTCTCCTCTATAAGCTGACCGCTTCATACGAGCCGAGGTTATCCACTAACATTAAATCGAAAATGGTGTAACATGCTTACACATAAGTGCTTTTCTACTCACCGTATCAAAGAATTCGGTGAACTTGGAAAAATAGTACCACCAACAAGCGTGAACCATCTGAAAGACAGATATAAGTTTTATAAAATAGCATGCGTAAGATAAACAAGTAACAATAAATCCCATTTCAAATCAAATTTTAAGCAAGAAATATAAGCAACTAAACTATTTCTATTACTATTTTCTATCAAAAGCGTGGATGGATGATAAATGAAACGATTGCGACAGTTATGTGATTAAGATAAATGTGATGACGGTGATTATGTATGTTAGTTACGGTTTAGATGATAATCATCTTAAATAATTCGGTAACAACATAATTGAGATATTTTAGATAAATATAACCACTTGCAATCAAAATAACCAAACACTGGATTTTTATATATAATCAGAACAGCAACCACCTAGATAAGAAGATACATAGACAATCGGCAAACCTTGTGACTGGGTAGGTACTAAGTGATAATTAGGAGACATACCAGCTTTGTGATATTATAATCAGTGATCGCACATGGCAAGATTAAAAAATAAAGAATAGAAAAACTAGGTAACTGTTATCAAACAGGCTAAACTTGGCAGGACTTTCATACCTCTAAATCTTCGGGTATTTAATAGTCTTAAGGAAAATAGATTAAAATAATTATTTAAGTATATTTACTTAACGAACTGTTTATGATACTGAAGTCAGTTGATTAGATAATTAACTAATCAGGGCAGGTTTTACTTACTGTCAAAGAACGAAAACGAACAATAAAAGAACTATTGTAACATGTAAAAAGTCTAATGTAATGATAAGTAAGTAAAAAAACGGTGTAAAATCGTGTTTCGCTTTCTATAAAGTTAGTGACAGGTGATGTTACATTAAATTAATATGCGGAACACTTAATTAGGAGGAACAATCTGTATATGGGGACAATAATATTAATGCAAGTGATAATTCACCCTCATTGTTTGCGGATCTTTCGAGTGGTCGACCGGCTGACATTGAAAGTTATACCTGCCTGTGAACCAGCCCGCGGCTCCGATCTGAAACAATATGCCGACACCAGGCCCTTATATACAAAGTTTGCGCATCACCAAATGTAGCGTCGCGCTGTTTCGTTGTGTTAATCCTAAAGTTTAGCTTATGTTGGCGTAAGTGGATATTTTATAATGTTACTAATGGTTAGTTGCAGTAATATCCAAATACGTATAAATTTGGATAGATATATATGTATATATATTAAATGCGCATATTCTACCTTAAAACTAATTGATACCATCTGCACCCTGTAATTCTATTTACACATTGCAGTCTGTGGATATCCTGAAAATCATTATAATGATCAATGTCTATTTACAATGACCTCCTGTTAGTTCGCTCTGATCTAGTACCAATGTACTCGGCGCGAGTGTGATAACGCCGACACTTCACTTACTCTAATAGCTACAGGATTGTCTGTGTAGTCCACAGGTTGGCATCTATAGCTGTAATGATTCAGCCAGCCTCCCATCAAACTCTAGAGTATGACATGTCAAAAACACATAAGTTTAAATCAACATGGTAAATGTCAATTTTATCACAATATTATGTAATTTCATTGTGTTACAAGTTAACAAGTAATACAGTATAATATTCAATCAATATTAATTGAAAGTAAAAACTATATTTGAATTAATTTGCATTTATAAATTATGAAATAGGTAACTTTAGAATACGTTAATCGAGCATTAATAAATGAGGAAAATTTAACATTTTGACTGATATATTCCAGATAGTATATTTGTTGCTAAACTATCTAGGTATATTTGTTTTACCAAGGTTACTTGTCTCATTATATCCCTTAGGTGATAAGGTTGACTTCATATCTTGGCACTGCCTATACTTACTAAATATTATATAAGTATCACAATATTTTAACTTATGAGATTTATTACATAAGTATTAAAATATTATAATATTTACCAAATGACTGAAATAAAAAAATGTTATATGTAAGTGCTGTCATAAATCTTAGTAAACATTCCATTGTATTGTGAGTATGATAACTATGCTTACTAATTTAATTTGTTTGTAGCTACCTACATATTATATGTATGGAAGACAAATTCGTCTCATGCGGGACTTGAACCCGCGACCTTAAGGGTACCGGCCCTAGGGGTGTGTTTCCACTTATGCGGAGCGGACCGTCACTTGACCAACCACATTGCTAGAAATCGTAATCAGGATTATTTTGAGCACTGTCGCGCTAAGAGTCAATGGAAACGGTCCCTAAGCCGTTACCAATTTCGGCACTGAGACATGACATTTGTTTGTTTGTAATAAATAACACTGAAAAGATATTAATTATCAGAATACATTTTAATTTTAATTTTGTTAATAAAAACTTAAACCATATTAAATTATAATGACGCTAGTGATTCCTTAAATCAATAGCATTATCATCATTGAAAAATATTGTAAACTGATAGTAACAGCCTGTTCTATTAACAGTAGTCATATTGTTATTGCACTATATAATTATTTTAAATCAGAAATAAGTTGGAGGGAAATAACCCAATAAGCCTTATTGGCATATGCCAATAAGGCTTATTGGGTTATTTTTATGCCAATAAGGCTTATTGGGTTATTATTATGCCAATAAGGCTTATTGGGTTATTTTTTTGCCAATAAGACTTATTAACTTATTGGCTGCCCATCACATGAGGTCCGAGGATATTTCCTCGGACATCATGTGATATAAGCCAATAAATTATAGAAATTTCGTTTTAGAACAAGTTTTCAACATCTTAAAATATAAAATGTCCTATTAAATATATTAAACATTGTGTAAAACTGGACGGTCCAGGTCCACACTTTCATCACTGCAAATAATAACATTTAAGTTTATTCAATATTATTATTTTTTAAATATATCAACAAATCTTACCTCATAAAACAACCATGAGCTGAACAATACTTGTAAAAAGTTGTATAATATTAGAACATTCTTTAATTCGTATGGCTTCCTATTCTCCATAAATCGGGGGCCTAAAACCTGAAAAATCAAAGTAAATTATTATCATTACTATAATGCTGTTAATAAGAATCTTATAGGGGATGTTTATTAAATACCTTGACTAGATAAATATAGCTTAGACATATTAATAATGTAGGTAATGGTGAACTCATCAGGAACCATGGATTAGTCCTAGGATCTGAAATAAAAACAATATTTTAAAATATGCCTAACTGATATAACTTAAAATAAATACTATTGGTTAACTGACACATGGGCATCTGCTCCTAAACTAGGCAGAGCCTGTACTTTTGCAATCAGAGAACTGATAAACATACTTATAAATTATTATTTTAAATAAATTACACACCCAATAAAGAAAATGATCATGCTCATCAATTCATCAAATTATATTGTGGTTGGGAATCAAACCCATAACTGGCTGGCTTATCAGTCACAGTCATTAACCACTAGACCAACAGCTGAGTCATGTCTCATTGATTTATATATATCTGCATTAGGGTTGCCACTTTATTTGGTGCAAATAAAGTACTTACATTGTTATTAAAAGTAGAAAAAAGTATGTTATGTCAAAACAAAGTACAATTTAATTTAGTTTATTTTCTTTAAATATTTTTTCATTATTTTTAACAACATTTAATAAATACCTAATCATAATCAAGATCTTTACAGTCTGTATTTAAATTGAAATTGAGTTCCAGAGAATCAAATTATATAAATTAAACTATTTTTGCGTACTTTGTACTTCTCATAAAGTATATAGTACAAATTACCCGAAATAAAGTATAATACTTTATTAAAAAGTATGAGTGGCAACCCTAATCTGCATACTGATTGAAGAAAATTCCATCATTATTTCATTAAGCTGGTCTTATGCAATATATTAGCAGACATGCAATCTACATTGTTTAATTATAGGATAATATAATTAAAATGCATGATAAGAAAAATATACAAATGCTCTATTAATTAAATTTTATTACATTTACTAATAAGATTTATTGTGATATATGAGTCAGATGACAGTTCTTTACAATCACAGTGATTAGTAGATAAATGAGTTACATAGTGTGAAGCTGTTTTTGGGTCATCTAAAAATACTCCGGTGTTACAACTGGAACTATGCTCGTGTTCTAAGTACTTATGTGACAATTTTAATGCATTTTTCTAATATAGGGGTGATTGGCATTGCATTACCTAGATTAAAATTAAAATGTAGGCTTTCTTATTTGTTCACCAATAGTATAAAATATTTGAATGTTTAAATTTATTTCAATAGGTACAATTATAGTTCAAATAATTATTTTGTTTCAAATGTTTCTCAGGTTTATGAAAGATTATTATTATAATAATTGACTTATGGGAAAATATAATGAGTGTACAATTTAATACACTTATAAAATTACTGTGTAATAATTGTTAGGTAAACAAATTAAGTAGGTCACACTGACAAATTGCATCAAGATGATGGTTAGTGCACAGGTGCATTCAAATTGATGTCAAGATAATTATTATCATTGACTCACCTCCATATTTGTCCATAAACATTTGCATATCATTTATAATCTGTAATACTAGCGCCATTGTGTCGATTTCTGAAAAAGAATATTTTTTGGGTAATTAAAACAAATGACAAAAATTTGTCACTCTAGACGAATAGAGTTAATTTATTGTCATATAACAACCTGTAGATTATCGATTGGTTTATAAATATTACACCTTATTTAGAACATATTTTAACAGTTATTTTATATAATTATAGTCAATAAAACCATAATAAATTAATTTTAATCATTGAATAACGAAAATAGGTTATACTGGCTTTGGCGCACGCACTGACAGCAGCGTAACAGGGGGAACTAATAAATTAAGCTGTAAAATTAGGATAGATGGCGCGCTATGTTTCTAAACGATCGGTTTTTTCGGTTTTAACTTTATTTACAATTAGAATTTCCTGATTAAAAACTATATTAATATTGTACGAATTTTAAATAAGTAAATTGCAATTTACTTTGTTGTTGTTCATATAGTCAAATATTGCGTTCCGAAACATAAAGTAGAGTGGTGAAAATGGCGGCAAATTGTAATTCAGTTGATAAACGTGTGAAAATACATGAAATACGTGCAAGATTTGTCAGTTTAATAAGGTAAATCATGTAAAATAATGTCTTGACACTTGGCAGAAATTGGCTGGAAAAGCCACCAGTTGCCATCAATTCAAAAATAAGAAGATGAAGAACCAGGGTAGTAAATAAGAAGAAGTAAGAAGGTAGGTCAAGTCTTGATTCGCATTTACGTGGATGTTATAGGGTTATTTATGAAATATATACCTACAATAGGTATAATGTAATAGATATTATTATTCCATATCGCGAAAAAATGAAAATATAAAAAAAAAATGCGGGATACCGGTAATGCCCGGTAGTAGTTACCTAAGTACCTAGGTAAGAACTCGGTACAATTTAAAATTATGGGTAGCAGTTTAAAAGTATTAAAAAAAATATAAGTTTGGGAAAAGAATCGACTTCCGTTTAATATTCGCCTCGACCATTTATGCAGGGCTCTACCTAGTTACTAGGTTGAGTTACTAACCCATAGCTACTTAACATTTTTTAAGACTGTCAAGACGTGGATAAGTTACAGGTAGGTACTATCAATAGTACCGTATATACCTATGGTATATCTACGCATCGTAGGGTCAAGGTCAAGGTCAAGGTCAGATCAATGATATTTTGTATTCGTGTGCATAAAAAAATAACAATTTAACAAATGCGTAGGTATTGACTGTCTGATAATCTAGGTTTAGGTTTAACGATATTTATTCTCAATAAAAACATAACGAAAAACACTTAGTTGAGAACAGTAACTAATTACTAGTTTTTAAAAGCATAAGCTATTGAACAGTGTCGTCGTAACTATAGATGATAAAAAAAAAACTGGATCGACGTGTATTTACTATATACGATCAAATGTTTCCGTTTTGTAAATGATAAATTAGGTTTAATGTTTTTATCTAAGATTTTTCTAATAAAAATGCAAGTGTTATAGATGCATAGTTATTTTAAATTCTTAATTTTAGTTACTTTTTAGATTTTATTGGCTGCTGTTAAATATAGATACTTGAATATGTATTTTTTTTTTTATGTAATTTGACGTTCTGCTTGTTTTGTCTTACCAGCGCTACCTCAAATTTCGACTAAGTACTATAAGGTCCTTTTTACAGGTTACGGTTTTAATCCGGTCCCGCGCCGGGTACCGGGCGCAAAGTGCATGGTGATGTACGGTAGCTTTCACATGTTACGGCGTCCGTCCGTTCCGGTCGCTATTTACTCGTCGCCGGATACCCGCCGCCGGATTGAAACCGGACCATGTGAAAAGGGTCTTAGTGTGGTCTTACTAATCTAATGTGTTTTAAATTGTATGGTGCAGTCTATTTGGAATACAGCGGACTATATTTCGTAGTGAACCAAGAAGTGATGAGAGTTTATTTAAAATACGTTCTTTATGTATATTCCATGACAATTAATTATCTATTCTCCATCTGAGATATTTTTCACCTACCTACCTACTTTCTTACACCGTACGTGTGACTCTAGAATAACGCACGTCCCAACGTTGGCGCCAATGCTATTTTCTATATCCACACGTTGCACGAGTGGCGTTGGGACCGAGGTTGAAGCCAACGTGTGGAGCCGGCGTTAGATTTGTAAGAGTACCTAACCTTAACATAATTTACTACGTATCACTACATAGAAGGTTTAGGTATATAAAATACTTAGTAATGTTTTCCTGCATGTCTGTGTGTTTGTGCATATTTATCTGACACTAGGTAGGTATACATAGTATAAGTTACCTACTATTATTCAGAGAATATCTTCCAAAATGTTTAAAAAATAATAATAAAAAAATTGGGGAAAGTAGACCAACTTAGTTATTTTGTGCATTGTCAGAGCGGGTCGGTAGGTATATATTAAATCTATAAGTACTGACTTACACAAATAACTTTAAATACTCACCTTAATATATAGGTACTATTTCGAGGCAGTTTTATTTTCTTGCTGCTAAGCGTATCTGGAAAGAAAAAGAAAAATACATAAGAAATGGTTAATCGCTACTATTCACATAGACTGTAAAAGCCTACTGATCTGTCGGCACTTATTACTATGATTGCTCCGTAATCATTCCCTTAGGAAATGTGATTAGATATGGGCCACGGGGCTGTAACGATGAGGATCAAGCCTTGCCATATGGGGCCACTACGCTGCAATGCTAAGGCTCTATCGGGCAGAGAAAGGAGGTGTCCGTGTCCCACTACCTCCTTCGTGGTTCGCTCCTTTATTTAGTTCAAGGATTGGTAAACCAGTCTTAGTTAATCCAAGGACCAATATATTATTAAAACCAAAAACTGATGATGATAAATAAAAGTGATATGGTGCTGCTCTATGGAAGCACCATATCAAATTAACAAAAAGCGCCCATGACTTACCCCATTCAAGCTAAATCTTTCAAAATGATGAAAGTTATGCATAATTCATCAGGCAATTTACATAGTTACGTTACATTGTCGATGAATGACGTTATTCTTTGTTTCAAGGAATCTCGATGGTCAATACCATGCAGACGTACAATTAACGAATATATGTTGCTCGACACAAATACCATTGTAGACATTCTTTGTAGTAGGTACTCTAAATTGATAATAACCTACTTGTGCATATGATCAAGTTTACTGCGATTTATAATCTATGCTTAAAGTGTTAAATGATTGAAAATTTATTAATATTTAAAAATCAGGGTCCTTATTATAGCTACTCTAAATTATAAACATAATAATAATAATATTTACACTACCTATGTACAAATTACTACATAAAATAAAATTAAAATTTGCTTAAAGTGGTTATTAGACTATTTTGAAAATCGTTTCGTTTGAATTTTCAGCAACTTTATTATTTGACTTTTACGGTGATAAGTTTGATAACAGACGGGACATACCCTGGCGATAGTATGGGGGATTATAATGCGGATTATATTCAAATTTTCTTTTAGAATTTTACTTTATATGATAATTGAAAAGTAGGCATTTACCGTCTATTCCGGAAAACGTTGCAAATGTAAACTAGGAATTTTGGGCCCGGATTCGATATTATTTAAAAAAAAATCCTGAAGTTAATTTTCACAGACGGATATTTTTAGTTGGTATTTTACACGACCTAGTTACGCGACTCTATAATACGATATGATCGGTTATGATAAGATAAATCTACTTAGTTTTAAAAAACGTTGCTCGTGTCAGGAGGCGTTGTCTGTTCGTGTCATGAAATCGTAAGATAAACGCACTGTATCACCTCGTAGTGATAACGTATCTGTATACCACGTATCTATATTTATTGTAAAATAGATAACATTGGTCAAAGCTAGTGGTTTGGTTAACGATCCCACGATCTTTCCATTTTTTTTCATGTCAGTATAAGTGCAAAATTTATTAAAAGTAAGTAACGAATGTGTCTTGCGTGCACTGAATTTCTCTCTTTATTAGATTTATTTGACTTCACAATTTAATTTTAATTTCACTTTATCGGATAATCTGTAATCTGAAATCTCTAGATACCTACAATAAATTTTATAAATCCGTTCGTTGTTGATAGGTAGATAACAGCAGGGTGAATGTGAATTAAAACTTGATAAAGAAAATTTACACGTTTATTTAATTAATAAACCTACTTAGTAGGCAGGTATAGGTTTTAAAAAAATACAAAAAATGCCTAATCTTATTTTCTTGCTATGAGCTCCGTACCTATTCTGTTTCGTATAGGTATTCTATTACGTATCCATTACTCCTCCCAAAACAGAATTCAGGATCCATCACTGTGTATATGCACCTACCTAACAGCTTACTCAATACATTTCAAAAAATATTGAGAGAGACCTAATTATTACACTCGTGAAATTATGGGCTTTCTTTGAGTTTAGCGTTCAAATCTTTAGTAGGTAAATAGATATGTAGAGACAGATAGAGTTACTTTCGCTCATTATGATATTACTACGATACGAACGAGTAGTTCACGTTTTGCCTTTTTTTCCTCCATTCGATTGATCACTAATCTAGCGAACTGTGAGAGCAAGTAGAAAACGAAATAAAATGACGGATATTTTTTTAAGAATTTAACTTTTGCGGTGAGACACGAGAACGATCGTTTGGAATCGACCTCTTGTAGGCCTTAGCGAATCCGCCACGGAACGAATGTACCTTGTCTATGCCCCCAGGTCACTTTATTACCTTATCATTAGTATGCCCGGGATAGTGGCCAGTTATCGATAGCTGTCAGGGCAACCGTCTTATGCCACCCGCAAGAAGTCTTAAAGACAAAGAAAAAGCCGGTAAAGCCCATATATAGGATTGGAAATTCGGATGGTAGGAAGTTTAGCTAAAATTTCAAAGTAATCATTAATCGGTTTTTCTAATATTTTAGGTTCTAAGTTCGTAGCGATCGTTCAACCCATTTACCATAATTACTATTGACCACCTACCGATAGATCTGCTAAAAAAAACATATTACGAACCACAGCGGTTCGTAATATGTTTTTTTATTAATATTTTAATAATAATTTATTCAATTCCACATAATTTTGCGAAAACATTAATATTAAATTACACTAAAAACTACAAAATATTTACAAGTTACTAAAACTACAAAAAAGGGGTCTCATAAAAGGAAGGCACAATCAGTTTAGGCTTCGAAGAATTCATATTAAATAATAGTTTAAAAATGGTGTTAAATGGTCCGTTATCTATACTAATATTATAAAGCGGAAGAGTTTGTTTGTTTGCTTTGTTTGTTTGTTTGTTTGTTTAAACGCGCTAATCTCAGGAACTACCGGTCCGATTTGAAAAATTCTTTTTTTGTTGGATAGCCCATTTATCGAGGAAGGCTATAGGCTATATAACATCGCGCTACGACTGATAGGAGCGGAGTAGCGACGTGAAATGTTGCAAAAACGGGGAAAATTTATGCATACGAAGTTGCGCGGGACAGCTAGTTATTTATAAAGAGTTAAGGGTTCATAAATTATGAACATTCTACGTCATCTAAGAAGACAATCAACAATTATATAAGATTCGCTAAAATATTCTTACGTATGTACAATGTGATAAGTGATAACACATGCTATAGTTCCATGTTGCCATTCGTGCAACACGAGTAAGAATAGCGGTCACGATATCTTAACGATTTTCGTATGAACTACGTATACACTGCCGCCCTTTTAATATAGCAAACTGAATAATTATAATAAATCAATAACTCAAGACAGACGTGCGTTTATTTGCAAACTTGCAACTGCATAATTGCATGATACATTTTTTGTGTTGCTGACTTGGCTTACTAAAAATACTACAATTGACGCATGTTTAAATATAATTATTTTTATTAAGTTGCTTGAAGGACCAAGAGAGAACAGTTTATTAGACTTATTACATTCCTATCAGAACCAATTTTACCTGAACTAGAACGTGCAAATGCGAGAGAAGTTGTCAGCATTCATGTAGGTAAGCATATATTTTGTACGAAGCTACAATATACATACCCTACTAATCTACATGGGTGAATTACTGCTGATCAAACGAATCTCTACATAAGTAGATGTGACGTAACTATCTCGAAACGGTATCAATACTGTTTTATAATCAACTACAGCTCGATTACTTGGATTTTCTCGCTGGCTTGCTGTCTGGTATGTTTACCAGTACTGTCCCATTTTTTTCGCCTTGAACATTAAAACCTAGGATGTAGGTACATATTTGGGACTCTGTACTGCCTATACCTATACATTGTAGCTGTAACGGTTACACCAAGCTGTTTTGACACACTAAATGATTGGAATTTTCAAAAACTGAATGACGTCTAGAGAATCTAGAGAATATTGGAGGACTAATGGGAGAACTAAATACACAATTCAATTAAAGAGGTTGATACCAGATTACAAACAATGATACGCGTTCTACGTAATCTTAGAATGTGTAGCTTATATCTTGTGTCATAGAAAAACACTTAAAACCGTGTGAAATACTCATTAAATGCTCAATAAAGTTATTATAAAGATATCCACTTGTTGGACAGGTGATTTATCGATCTTTAACATTATTAATAGATATATCTAATAATTACATTAATTATTTATAATCCTGCTAAATATTGTGATATGTGGTAAATAATTACACCAATTTTGATAAAACAAAATTATATTGAGTAAGCAGTTAGTTATGATGTAACAAGAATGCATTTATTGCAGCATATGATTCGCTGCGTACAACTTTAGCCAAGCAAGTTACAGTAGATCGGCAAGGACGGACGCCCGGTCGACGTCGTTTGTAGAACATTTAAGTATGGCAGATATTGTTGAGTCCACTGCCGGATTCCGAAAGGGCATTGCGTATTTTAGAATAGGTGATATAAAATTTTGTTGTTGTCATTAGGCGGAGCAGTCACCTCGTGTCTAAGTGGGTCATTGGCTGCACGTCGAGTTATGTAATACCGACTAGCGACTCGGCGCGCAGCTCGGTTCGCTTGCAGGTGCAGCGCGCAGATGAACGTCTCTCTCTCGTCTTGCTATGCCATATACCAGGGACATATTAACAAATTGGTATTAAACCAGTTTTAGAATAACCTACTAAAATATTTTTAGAAGCATTTTGCAATTGTTTAAAGAGCTTGTGATATTTATAGGCTTAGACAGGTACTAGAACTAGGTAAACAGAAACTAGAAATAAAGATATTCTTATTCTTGTGTAACCTAATGAGATAAGAACAAGATTAGGGTAATATAAATACAACATTTTATTGTGTGCTTGATTGGATATTTACAACATAAAATGTCCCGTGCTGTCTGTATATTGTAGGCCGTTGCCGTCATGGTCGTCGCGTGGGAATACACGTACTTGAAATTATAATTATATTTACATTCTTACTGTGTTCTCCGTTTAATGTAGGCATCGTAGTGTAAAGTGCATCTGAACAACAAAGACGCGATAGGTAGCATAATAGGAATTCTGTGAAAGAAGTAAAGATGACATCAATACAAAATACGTTGCTGTTCGATTGTATTCACAAGGAAAACGGATACGGATGACGTTGACTTACGTTTGTTCAGAATAATCAGAATACGTTCCTGAAATGGGACTACGGAGTGGTCATTTAGGTGCCAATCTTAAGTGTAGCGATAATATTTAATCAATTCTATTATAATAAGCTCAATAAAAATAGTTCCGGGTTAAAGTTTATCCATACTTTTGATATTATAGGAGTATGACGTAGGTACCTAATAACCGAAATTGGCTCTATGTCAACCTATGATTAGGTATTATGAGTCACGTCACATTTTACGCGCTCATTTTTATGAGGGTAAGCGGCGATGACGTACTGACTTTACGGTATGATCACTGATATACATACGATATAATTTTGGGCATACATAATAAAGTTTAGTTACATACCGATGAGTCAACAAACCAATGAAACAATTGCCCGGACGACGGAGACGGTTGTGGGGAAGCCCGAAGTATTATTGGCATTCTAGTGATGTGCCCGGAACGTACAACTGGCTGATAGGCATATGAATTATGTTAAACGCATAATTTTACACATAATAAATGAAAAATAGTCATTATTTACAATTGACTGCCAACGTGATATAAATATATGATGCAGCTGTTATTGAGTAACATAATTAAAACATTTGATGTTGTATTTTAATTAATATATAGGTATTTATCTATCTGCGTAAGTACCTACCTATTCTCGACAAGATAAACCTTATTGTGGCAATTATTTTCTTGTTTTTTATAACCGGTTTTAAAAATGTAGTACTCGGAAGGTGTTGAATCTATGTCGATCATTACTGTCAAAAGTACCTATCGACTTTTTGCCAGTTTTAGCTTATTTACATGAGCTAAGGCTAAGGTACCTAGTGTAAAAATAAGTATATAAGTATATTAGCTGAGCCGCGCAACTTCGTCTGCGTAATTTTTCTCCGTTTTTGCAACATTTTTCATTGCTGCTCCGTTCCTATTCCTAATGTTATATAGCCTATAACCTTTCTCGATAAATGTGCTATGCAACAGTAAAATATTTTTTCAATTCGGACCAGTAGTTCCTGAGATTATCGCGTTCAAACAAACATACTCTTCAGCTTTATAATATTAGTATAGATGTGCATGTTTCAAAATAACAAAATAGTTGAGGAAGATGGCAAGTTTTGGCATGATTTGGATTGTTGTGTTCTACCAGATTCGAAAATCTAGAATTCTACTTATTTGATTCGAACGTTAATGGCGTTTGTTATCGCCAACTAGCTCACATTGGTCATTGTTTAAAAGTAATACCTATGTAGCACATACCTACCTAGTATTATCAGTCATTAACTAGACTAGGTCATTATGTGGTAGATTGGCTTTGTTACATTGAACTTTACCTTTGGATGGGTAACCAACAATTAGATCGCACTATTGGTTCTATAATTGCAGTTCTAGAAACAGAACAAGTATATGCTAGTACCTGTTTGTGGCTATGTAGAATTAATATAGCGTTTCATTACAAACACAACTTCTATAATGTTTAAATGTTTCAAATAGTGCAACAAACTTGGAGGTAAAACTAGTAAAAGGATATTCTCTAGAAAAAACATTCTCGATCAACAGTGATCGAAGGTTAAATTAATTAAACGATCTAAGTAATTTATTAGAATGTTCGAGCCGAATATGATTACTCCTACTGATTGTAGAAGAATGACCGTGAGTTTATTGTTAAAGCTTTTTTATTTTGAGTTTAGCATTAAAATTCTATGTAAATATATGATTCGTAAATAAATTAAACCTTACTTTTGGCGATTATGTTTTATGACCAATATGGCTAAGTGCGTAACCTGGGAATGTAGCGATATTTAAGATTCAGTTTAACGTCAGCAGAATATTTATTAGATGATGTTTTAATCTGCCACAAGCCACAATTGTATTCAAATGGTTAAGTCCCAGTATCTGTTCAAATCGCTCGCTTCTTCGCCATTGACATTGGCGGCGCGTGTTTGCACGCTATCCGATGTTGAAAATTCCATTTTGTAATTGAAAATAACTTTCAATGAAATGTATCGATGCAGCACTGCAGACGAGAAAGCATTTGCTTGAGAGCCGTGAACCGTTTTACATGTTAGTTTATTGTCTGCCGCGCAAATTCGTTGCAGTTTCAAAATACATGCGTGTTCAAGAGTTTAGTATGGTAGATCAAATTAATATAAATTGGAATGTTTAGCGTATTGGAACTAGTCGTAGTAAAATATGGAATCTCAATATTTATTTATAGCAGCTACGTTTTGGAAAAAAATAAATGAGAAAATATTTACATAACTAGGTAAATAAAACTTCGACACGGTAAGTACCTATCTACCTAGGCACTTACCTAGGTACTTATTTATTGAAAGACTAAATAATAAGTAAGTGGGTATAATAGAGTCGATAGAGTGCATGCTTTTTTGATCACATAACAATGTTGATATGTCTGCAAATTGTATTAACAATAGGTACATACTACTGTCCTATGATATTTTTACAGCTATTTGATTAAGTATGTGGCAATTATTGTTTTTAAACTTTCGTGATTTTTATACATATTAGATATATTTCGGGACTTAATCGCGTGAATTATTTAAAGGTACAACCTTTTATTTACCCGACGTTTCGATCGGTGCAATTTGATCGAAACGTCGGATAAATAAAATGTTCCCATTTCCAACCTTCAAATAATTCACGCGATTAAGTCCCGAAATATATCTAATAAGTATGTGGCAACTATAAAACATTTTCCGGGCGGATTGTTCCAGCGTTAGCTAAGTAAGCCTTGGCATTACACAAAATCGGTAAAGACGGCCATGCCATCGCAATATAAATAACAATGTGGACATAGACGGTAAATGACCTTGATATAATTGGTTAAATTTTTAGGTGGTACCTAGGCTTGCATTTAATTACTGTCTCATATGAGGCCTACGATTTGTTTCACCTTCGCTTCTCTTTTGAGGCTTAAAGAATTTTAACGACAAGGCTTTTGTAACTTTATTAGATCGACTGTAGTATAACGAATATGGTAAAGTTTTGCTACTTTTTCTAGAATATCAAACGACGGAATGAAAAACTTGAAAGTACCTTCAGTACCTACTTATTTTAGTTCGCTTAAAATAGTATTTATGATTTTAGTAAAACATACGGATTTTCAAAGCGCAAGTTGTGTTATTTTATACTTCGCAACAAGGATATCATTAATTTTGGATTATAGTTGTAAACTCGATTCTGACATAAACTTAGAAAAAAGTAGATACTTAGAATAGAATGTACAAATCATAAGTCATTACTACGTTCGTATTATTCAGTCAAGTAGTACCTATTTAAAGATGTGAAATGTTGTTAATGTACATTTCTAACATCTGTTTTAAACATAATGCTTGTTATACATTTTAATCATAAAAGTTATTTGACAGATTTCATCTCTTCATCTTTTGTTTACATTTTTCAGTTGTACTAGATACAACTACAACGAAACCATGAAATAAATATGCAATGACATGTATTTTTATTTATAAGTTCATCCAAAGTACATGTACCTACAAACTACTTAAAGGACTGTAAGTAGATAATATGAACTTGGAATATTTTCCGTATAGAAAGGAGGAACCAGAAAAAATAAAATGTATTATTTCGATCAGAAGGTGCAAACTGGAGCCTGAACAAAAATTAAACCTGATCAAATATACCTACTGGTCGTGTCAAAATATTAAATGTTTTTTAATAAAAATGTTGACGTAGACAGACCTTATAAATACAGTTTACAAAGACAATGGAGCATCGACGAAATCGACTTTCTGATTGTCTTGAAGACAGACGACAGGGATTTTAATTTATACTGAATCCTTCAAAAGTAAAAAATGGATTGGTAAAATGTGCAGCGGTCATTCCAACGACTTTAAATCAAAGTACTGCGGTATAGCAAGTTTGATCCGCGCTTGATAGCCATAGTTGGTTTATACTTTGTGTTCATGGTCTTTCGATTCATGATAGCGATTATTTGGTAGATGCGTACCTAGTTAATACTTTGTAATAATAAGCTATAGTTCGCATTCGTTCTCAAGAGTACCTATACCTGGTTAAAAAAATATCTATATCGAACCCGGAATACGTATTTACTCAAAAATAAGTGAACAAACTGAGAGGTATGACAGAAAGACCTAGTAGAAGTACCTAGAAGTTTCATATCCGCATGACTTTATCTCCGCACAGGTTTATATGACAAAATTGCGAGACAAGTACACGCGGAAACTCTTACGGTAGTTACACTTAAAATTATGCAAATAAGGAGTTTCAATTTAGTTTTTTACCTACATATTATTATTGTGTTTTGGTTTTCTATAAGTAAAAACTAATAAAAAGTGCTATATATCTGTGTATTGTACACATAGAATCGTAGCAATGGTCTGAATTTATAGACTACGGCTAATCTACCTAGGTATTTACGACTTTATAGGAGTATGCATATTTGCTACCTAAGAATTTAACGACACAGAATAATATTTAAAACGATAGAATACTTGAAAAGATACGTGATAATACTTAAAATGTTAAATTTATGACGGATATCTGTAGACCCGTAGACCCTGTTCTTTTGTGAAGTAAGATCAAACTGAGATTAGATAGGTACACTATATCCAAGTAGGTAGGTATATGTATCTAAGATAGATATACAGAAGCAGCGGTAGCCTAGTAATGGCATCGTGACGACGACGTGAACCCATTCCTAACATCAGAATTTTAACTCAGCTGGAGAGGTTAACAAGATTGCTAGTAATGTCAAACCCAGGCAGCTTGTCATTTCACTATTAAAAAAATATGATTAATGAAGTTTCTTCATTCTTGAAATAAAAGTTTTATTTGCGCAGTGTGTGGATTCGTTCCATGTTATTATAAGTAGGTACCCTACATCTTAGTAAGTGTGGTTCGGCTAAAGACACAGGTTGTTGCAAAATATAGTTGTGCGATGATGTTCCGCCGTTGCGTTGACGTATATCAGTATAACCTGCAAGGTTGGTAAGCGCTGTTAACCCTGAGTGTGATGTTGCACTGCAGACATATATGGGCTACGAGAATGACCATTTGTCATCGGAAAAAGTCACCGAACATTGAACACTTTTGTCTCTTATCTTAAACAATTTTGTCAGTACTAATTGAGAATACGAAGTTAATTGTTATTTAACAGCAGAATTTAAATAAACCTAATTACTTATTCTTTTCTGAACGTGCGGCGCCCAAAGAATCGCTTTGAAATTGACATTGTGTATGTGGAATTTCAGCAGCAAAACACTACCTTGACCTTAAAATGCAGCCAGGATCGGTTTCGCACGAGGGAGTTCCTCGACATTGCATTGTCTTGTAATCTGTTTATTTTTAACTAAAAATAATTCAAACATACATAATTTCAATTACTTAAAAAGTTACGACTGTATTGCACATACCTAGTTAATTGGCAGTTAGCGAACATTCTAGTCTTCGAATTTGAAATATTCTTAAGTTACAATTTAACGTGTTGTGATTGCAGCGCAATGCTGTCAGTTACAATGTTTGAAATGGCACCAGATTTAAGTCATACAGCGCCGCGTTCTAGACGCAAAGCGTTTGGTTCGTTACAACTTCACGATCAAGGTATATCTCGGCTGTTCGTAGCGCTACCGTTACGACATGCTTGCTGCTTGGAAGCAGCCTTATACTTCGTAATTAAACGATTCTAATTTTAGCTTTAAACTAAACTAACTTTATATTACACGTTTTATGGAGGACGCGTTTTATAAATAGGTATACTTTTAGAAATGTTTTTTAATGTTTCGTTGTACTCTGTACTAATGTTAGTAAGTACTTAGGTAATGTTAGTGTTTATGATTAATGTCTCTTACTGTCTTCTCGAAATGTATTGTAAACGAGATGTAAAACTTACACGTCATGAGGACATGGATACAACCTCCGTAAGAAATCTGTGGGTACAAGACACAGATGCTCTTTGTTTTTAAACTATAGGTAAAAGGATAGGATACGTAGTTCTTATTACTTATATTAAACTTTGACTTTACCAAGTATTGCATCACAGTGCCAGACACATTAATATAGGTACAGATCGATAGTAGAAACCTTTCGTGCAACTATAAGTGATATACAACTTTTCTAATACAGCCATGAAGCATCATAGGGTATTGGATACTGCAGTAAGTACCATTGTATTCACAGTTTGAAGAAAGAAAGAAATAGAAAAGAAAAATCGTTTCTTTCAGTTTTGATTTGCAAATTCATTTTGAGAATGCTAATGATAGAACGACACGTGATAACAACCGGTTCAGATTAAAACATCATATCAGTCATATAACTGGTCAAACTTCATACTAGGTCTTACCACTGCTGTTTAGCATTAGCATAAAAATTTGTTACTAGGTAAGTTCATATACGAAGCTTTTTATGTCACTAATTAGGTCCATATTTAGTAAATTTACCAATGGTAGTTCGCCAGTTCTGTAGTACCTTATGGTACCTTACCTTACCTTGACGGAATTTTACGATTTTACAGCTAATTATTAAGGGATAAATATGTTAATCAAGTTTCAGAACAGCGCTGTTATAATTCCTTTAGGTTGTTATAATTCCTTTAACTATTAATCACAGGGATAAAACTGATAAAAGGTTAATTGATTCAGTGACATTGAAATTTTCAATGTTTAAGATATTTGTCATAATGTAAATAATATCGGAAGTAGGTACTCTGCAGACGGAAGTGGTATTAATTTTAAAAATAAAGCACATTAACGAATGAACATTAAAACTAGTCTGTTTTAACAGGTTTTTAAGTTTATAGTATTTTTGTTAATCGGTGATGAGGCCTTGTGCCTCTTACATATCGCATTTAGTTACACTATCGGTAGCCATCATTCGATTCCGTAATTCGGCAAGGTCCGATAGTTCTCTTTAAATGCTGTGATTGCTAACAGCATGGATGAAGTTACATCAAGGTTTATTATGTATTTTTTGAGGAATGTTCGAGGGACATAACGTTGTGAGATTATGTTCAATGTGACATTATACTTCTTTTAATAAAGTCTAATGTTACTAAAGTCTCAATTTAAATCTTAAATACATATCTGATCAGTAGTGAAAATAAAAATCTCGCAATACACGACCAGACGCCACCGAGCCTGCTACACACTACAGGGCCTACAACATACTGAGTTCTCGTTATACAATTGCCGTAACTTATTTCAACAAAAGTGACAAAACACCGCCATTGACGAAATTAGAACGGACTCGCATGCGTATTATACTTATACGCATATATATAATGATGATTAGATTGCAAAATTTAAATACTATATTATTAACGAGGTGACGCCTATGGAAATATTTGGCAAACCCTTGTTTTTCTGCCTTTGATTACGTGGGTCATCCTTGGTAACTTGCAACTTTGCAAGTGAACGTTAGCGTGTAGAACTTGTGTAGAGTACAACCAAAAAACTTATTTACGTCAAAATAATTTAATCCAGTGTTTCGTAAACAATGGACGGTAATTTTATTTTTCGTTACTTGTTAATTTCTTATTAATATTGCCTTGGATATACCTACCTAACTCGAATACAAAATTTTGAACATTTATACTAGGTACTGTTTTTAATAAAGCAGAAGATTTACCAAAACTTACAGGTAAGGTACTCGACCAAAACAAACCGCGATTTTTGCCATAGTCGAATTGTAGTATGTATTTGATTTTTTTAAACACTACAGCCTAAACAGCCATGAGTTTTTATTCATGTTATTTCATTTTGTGTTATAAATTAGTTATACCTATGCAATATATTTAATAATACATTTTTGAAAAGTGCTCATTAAGCCCTTTCATTTGATACATCACAACCCGACATATTTAGGAATTAAAAAATGTCACGTGGCTAGCGTAAAAAAGGTAGCCTATGTCACAGAGCCTATGTATTGTGGACTGCGTCTGTGGCGCGGTGGGAGTGTATCCGGCTGCTACGCAAGAGATCGTGGGTTCGATCCCCACCTAGGATAAAACTTTGTGTGATGAGCACGATAGTTTATTCTGTGTCTGGGTGTTATTTATCTATAATATGTATGTATTTAAAAATATATAAGTATGTTTAACGGTTGTCTGGTTTCCATAGTACAAGCTCGTCTGCTTAGCTTGGGATCCGATAGCGTTGTGTGATTTGTCCCAATATATTATTATTATTATTGTAATAGCCTATCTATTAATACCTCGGATGAGTTGTTCGGTATCGCTACGGGGTGGAACATGCATTAATTACATAGACAGCTAAAGCGTAACACTTCCTTTTCGCCGTCGCTGTAGGGCTAATAAATATGGTGACAATTTTTTTTTTCTGTTTTGAATGTGAAGGCAATGAAATTAATTTTATCTATAATAACACAATCGACAATTCGTATTCTCCTTTAATGTGATATCAAGCGAGAGCAAATAAGTCACGTAATGGACGTTCGTACGCGATTATATTATCGACAAGCTGCGACATGAAAAATAAATATTTGACTTCGGTAGTTGTGCGGAGATTCAGGTTTTAGCATCAGTTAGATATTTGATACCTACAATCACAATTGAAGGTAAACAGTAAATTCTGACTCTGAGTAAATTCAAGGTAAATATTAAAAAATATTGTTTTTAACTGCGAACATATTGCTTATTAATTGCGCAAAAGAAAACTAATTTACGTTTTCATATAGGGTGTAATCTAATAGTAACAAATAATGTGTTCTTTGTTGGTGAAATGGCAGCGCGGTGCGATGCGTTTGCGCAACACCCGGAGGCAACACAGTCGACCCTGAACTCAATTCGGCCGCGATCATTTTGCAACTAATCGTTGGTCGCTGCGACGCGATGGACGTCGCCGGCGCAAATGTAAACATTTGCAGGCGCGAGTCGAACGCGCGAGGCCGATGTGGACGTGCTCTAACACTACGTACACCATTAAATGACTATATCCTTGCTAAGCGTAACAATTCCTCGTCATATTCAAATTAAACAGCCTAAAACCTTAAACTGGTTTGATTGTACTTTAGATGTCTACGTCGCGTATCTTTTACACCGAGGTCTCCCTGGGCATTTAAATCGTCGTTTAGACATCAGGTCGTCTTATACACCTTTGGGTCGATTTAGAACGCAGTAACTTATGTTAGTTGGATTTATAAATTGACACATCTTTGTGAAGTTTTTACACTCTGCAGTGCTATGTTTGATTTACTCAGTCATAATACTTTTAATAAACTTCCGGATGTGATGATGATTATGGTTGGCCCTGGGGATAGGTCCAGACGCGGATCCAAGACCCCACCTCAGTTGGGTCATATGTTGTCCCCCCCCCCGAGAATAAAGTTCTGGATCCGCGCCTGGATAGGTCTTGTGCAATTTTCCACTTAAGCATCTCAAAATAGTTTTCCTACTGATCTTATCGCTCGTCAATAGAGTGTTTGACTTTAAGGCAAGCAGCTTTTAATTTAAAAAATATAATTTTGAAATGGTTGTGTTGAAAAATGGTACAAAGTTATAACTCCACATGCTATGCAGTTGATCGCATTCTCAAAACCAATTATCATTAGGTACGAGTACATTTAAAACGACATACCCAAGAGATGAAGACTTGTAATAAGTACTTACGAGCATAAACAATGTTCCATATTTCAATCTAAAATTGACAAAGGTTGGATTTTTATTGATAGATATTACTTAGGAGCTAATTGACTATTGTTACGAATGACGACTGAAAAGAGGAATCTAATGGTGGGGGAATGGTGGGTGATTTTGTAGATTGTACATAGATGGGCCCAACAGATTTTGAATGTCAATGCCAGACATTGACATTCAAAATATTTCAAAAGAGTTGTAGCTATTTGCAACGTAAATTCGGCCTTAACTTGGAACGTATTTCTAGCGAATTAAAATGACAAGACCTATTCGACATTGAATTTTAATCTCACATACGTTAATATTTGTTGAACGCTAACCGCTTAAATCCAGTTGAGCAACTATTGACCAACTTTTTGACTACAGCAGACAGGGGCGATATACTTTATTGTAAACTGTGATGGTATTAACCTGTGATGCAAACAGTGTTATTATCACTAATTTCTAATATGATTATGGCAAAATATTGCCTATAACACGTGTAAATACAGAGAAGTGATTTTTAATGCTACAAATACTGTTCGGGACTTCTAGACTTATGGAGACGTTTTTCGCGATTTTTTATCTAGATCTCTAGACAAACGTTTTTTGGGGGCTACGTTTTTTAGGGTTCTGTAGTTGCCTACAGAACCCTAAAGAACGTAGCCCCCAAAAAACGTTTCGCCATGTCCGTCCGCACCTTTGTTCAGAGACTGTTAGTGCTAGGAGGCTGTAGTTTTGATGAATATACATAGTACTTACGACGACAAAGTGAAAGAATAAAATCTTAAAAAAAGATTTTTTTATGGTACCTCCCCTATATTTTTCTCATCTACCCCATTGTGTGGGGTATCATTAGATAGTTCTTTTAAAAACGTTTAAGGGTTTGGAAGACAATTTATAGATCCGTTTATAAAATATTAAGCTTTAGTGTGCAAATTTTTGTTAGAGTCCCCCCCTGCCACCTAAATGGTTGATATTGGGTATGTAAAAAAATCACGGTAGTAGTATATATAGTGAAATTAAAGGAAACTGTCACTGCTAAGTAGGCTTTACAAGTTTACGAGTAACAGCTGACCAAATGAGAAGTAACAAAATTTTCGTACAATTTCCATTGAAAAATATTATTAAATAGATAATTATAAGTTGTAAGTATGAAACAAAAACAATCCATTTCTTAAGCCACATTATTCGGATGGGGAGGGGATTACGGAACCCTACACTGTGCGTGGCCCGACATACACTTGCCCGGGTTTTTTAATTATATTTTAGCCATTTTAATCTGTCACAAATTGAGTGTCAGTTTTACCTCCTATTGATTTCGAGTGAACGTAGGCAATTTCAATGTTTAAATATTCATTCTACTTATGTATTTTTATTTAAAAATAGAAGCAGGGCAGACTATTTTGCATGCTTGCTTCAGAAACTCTTATTATGTTGATGTTATTGATGTAACAGCTTATCACGACAGACTTGCATCACTTTATATTGAAAGATTCTTAATAGTTACTTGTTTTTTGGATCCAGTTCCAGTAGCTTTGTTATATAATGCCCAATATTAATTTCCATGACATCGTTATCATAAACCTCCCACAGCTGGTCAGGGTTTTAAATAATTTACGTTTCTTTTGTTCTTAGAAGGATTTTTTTGTTACTCAATTCATTTTCGCAGCCTCTTACAATATCAAGGGATATGTTTTTAATAAAGTTTTCTAAAATAAGCAGAAGTTTAACCAAAAACTTTATACCCGACTATGACAATCGATTTTAAGCGTTTTAAAGCCCAAACAACCAGACATCACAGACCAGAGGTCGAAATTTTTCTATGAATTTATTTACTTGTTGTCATAAAGATTTTGTTGTCAACCAAAAACCTTATAATTATTTTGACTTCTCTAATATTTCATTGAATTTTATGAAGAGATAGGTAGGTACGGCTACGATATTATAGAGTTAATGCAAACAAGACTGGAAATGTGTTTGGTATCAGATGAAAGGGCATTTATTTAATACTAAATACAGCCTATCCAAAAAAAGGCAAAATATGTTATACATACTTACCATAAGTGATCATCATAATGAAAGAAAATGTAGCCTATGTCACCCGCACCATAATAAAGAAACAATTGATACCTCATTCATCGAAATCGGAAAAGTAAATTATTCGCTACGGTGGAACATTCGTAAATATTAACCTATATTTTAAACTGCTAAATAAGTTACACTTACTTTTGGCTTCCCCATAATTGCGTAAAAAGCACATGTGATGATAGCATTGTAGACAATTAAGAGTCATATCTTTCCACAACCACTATCAAAATCGGTATAGGAGTTTATGACATTACGTCAAATAGAAATAAACAGGTAGAGATGTATGAGTTTTTCAATTTATATTTTTATCGTACGCAGACGACGCGGCGCGATTGAGCGATGACGTGAGCTATTGTCAGCGTGTGAAAACAGCTAATTCATGTACAAATTATGCCTTCTATTAATATTGTACTTTCTGCAACGTCTTTGTTAGAGTGTTTTAAAACGTACATCGTGGTAAGGCGAGATATTTGCCTTCTTCTGTTTAGTAATACGTGCCTAATCGTTGTTTTTCCTTAATCTAATATAGATTAGTAACTAAAATTATGATTAAGGAGATTACGTAACGTTACGTGTTTAGCCTAACTTAGGCTGACTATACATTAGGTACTTACATTATCTGAAAGATATTGTTATTATATCGAAATCACGAATGAATACAAAAACGCAGTAAATACATAAATAATCATCACTAATTGATTGAGCATTTCGACTTCGCCGTAAATTATACGTGTAGAGTTGGATAGGTATTAGGTACCTATAAATATTGATTTTTTATCCAATTTAATTTGTTTTTGAATGGACAGGTGCATTATGTTCTTTGACAGAATGTCATATTTATATTGCAATATTGTATGATCGTTAATAGGTATTGTCCAGCATGATTTATGTTTACGTTAACTGCAGCCACCTGGCCACCTGGCCTTTTTATGGTGGACGAAACTCGAATTTATTTTAGACTACTTATTAATCAAACAAATAATAAATATCCGACACCTATTAGCTTCAAAATCTTTGAATTAATTTTGTCATCACTCTTATTTCTTTTTTTTACTAAATAATTTAAAAGCCAGACGAGTTTAACCAAGGTTAACTGGAAATGTTCTTTAGAGGTTCTAACAATTAATTAGTTTACTTTATACACTTAAGCACCTACTTGTTGACCTGTATGCGGTGACTACCGTTTACATCCTGTGGTTATCGTTAAAGTCAACTAAGGTTTGACAACCGATAAGGCAGTTATTTCACAATTGTCACCGTTATTTAATATTTTTAATCGAACTACTAAAGTAGGGAACTTTTTTAACATTTAAGACTATAAGTTGCTCTACAACAAAAGCTGCTACGATTAACTACAAATATCTTAAAAAAAATGGCATAGAATACGACAGTATGGGTCTACTCGTAATGTTCAAAGAAAATATCTAAGGCAAGCGTTCTATATAATTACGACAAATGTGTGTACTATAGAGTTGTATTACTTCCTGGACCACTTTGGTCATTTGAATTTGAAGAATGACATCCTCTCGGGAAACGGAATCACGTAATTTACAAGGAGAACTACTTCAAACCATAGATAAACTCGTAAATTACCAACTTTTTATTCTTCTATTTTGATTAAATTGTTCAACAGGACATGAAACAAACACCTAATAAACTTACCTAATTTTTGTTATTTTTTTTTTGTTTAGGTAAATGACATAGACATTGATACAACTAACTTAAAATTTGATTTGAAAAATTGAATGTCTATTAGAGTCAAAGAATTGACCCGTAGGGTTAAGGTCACAAATTTAGCTCAGGATCAGCGAGAGAGTGGCAATGACACCGTTGCGTGACACATGCTCAAGTGGACAATGTAAACACGATCAGGAATTTCGTTCATCACTCTCGTCTTTGCCTTCATGAGGCAATTATCATATTAATATAACGTATTTACTAGATAATTTACTAATTGCAATTTTTTATAAAGTTTGAATAATTTAGCAATTATTTTTATTATTCGACAAAAAGAGCGATACCTACTATTTTTTACGAATTGTTCGACCGTGTGTTGTTATATCGTTTTTTTATTAATGAAAAATTAATGTTTTACTAGGTTGTCTGGGTAACGGTAAAATAATTAGGCAATATATCAGTTGGTATAAATAACGGCATACAAAAGCACGGAAATATCCATGCAATATTTTAATCCGGAGGTCATTTGAGTTTAATGATATTCGTCAGTCTTCAAACCTAAGATTTACCTCCAAAGGAAAAAGTGGTTTATAAATAACAATGTCGTGCTACTGGTTGGGGTTCCTGACGTCAATGAAAAAACCTATATTAAACAAGTTTTATTCGCGGCTCTTTATTTGTGCTTTGCTGGTTTGTTGACCTTCACAGTTTTCCGATGTTAGCTTTCCTTATTTAGATTATAGCCTTCGTAAGTAACACTATAATTACTTCTTACCATGGTTTGCTAGCTACCTCGATTTTAGCATCATGTGGAAATTTTGAGCGCACTGACCTTCACAAAACTAGAGTTACACGCATGGGCAACTCATATCGTGTTTTATTAACATTCTTGATCAACTACATTTTAAATCAAATACTTATATTTACATACCCCATCTTGTTTATTGAATAAATGTTAAAGAATCTGAAACGAACGACTAAATCATTGAATATAAAATTTTGCTTGCGTATAAAAATGTTTAGAACGTGAGCAATCTAGGTTGGTCCATATCAAGATCTGGTAGATGTCGATAACGATTAGATGTAGGCGTTAGCGATAAATAGTGCAGCACGTGATCATAGCTGTGTCCCTCTACGTGCCCACTAGGAAGGTCCACTATTGTCGAAGTTACGTAGTTGTGCGTAGTGTGTAAGCCCACTAGGGAGGCATGTTAATCTCATGTCATGTCAGTGGCCAGGCGCGGTGACCTTACGTCACGCGCCCACCGCACCGCGCCGCCACACGCGTTGGGAATACTAACGCCAAAAGAACGCCTTGGTGGATCCTTGGCTTCAAAACCGAGCTCCTTTCTGAGTAGACTGTTGCGTCTGTTGCATGTTTTCTACAATCCAGTTCACTATTAAATTTTTTTTTTTTTTTTTAAATGAACACATTTTGATATCCAATGTTTTCAAAAACGCACATTGGTTATCGTCGCGTTGGTCGCCTATTGCGGATGTTAGCCACTGTTAATGAACTTATCTGCCATAATAGGACCATTCCTATTGCTGACACTTTTATATGGAATGAATGTAAAAACTTTAATGTGGATTTTTCTCTATTTAAATTGACTTCGTTTGATGTCTATGATTTTGACCTACGTTGAGAACAAGGCTCCCTGAACTCAATTATCACGTATCAGAATCAATTAGTAGTACCAAAAATCTTTGCAACACTAATAAATGTGTTAATCTAATTATATCTATCAAAAATGTACAAACCTATTTCATTTGCTTAGCTAATTGTTCATAGTAAGGGGATAACAAGAGTCAAAGTATAATTCTAATTATTGTTTGTCATTTTACAATTCCATTGATTAGTTTTACATACCTATTGAGTACTATATATTTTAATTGAAATGAATCATTCAATACGTAAAGGCACGCTGGTATATCATCGGTAGGTACATAATAGATTAAGATGTTAATTTAAGTTCATGTACCATTATAACACAATTACACAGTTGTCGTGACCACTAATCGCTCGTCTCTCTTTTTTTCACCGGCAATTATAGAACTTAATTCAAGGGCTGTGTGCACTGGAACACAATGATCATCCTTCTTCTTCGTTCATCACATGATTCAACCACCGACGTAACCCGTTTAGATAATTATGATTATCCTCACCTGAGCGATCGATCTGTCAGACCGGTGAGGTCCTTTTTCGGAAGTAAGACCTCCAGGCCGGACTGCTCAAATACACATTCACTACCCGAAGGAGGTGGACAGCTGATGTCCTGTCTAATTTACGTACGATAGTGGGGCGCGGAATTGTGTGTGTGCGAGGACACCAAGGTATCGCGAGTGGACGTCACGGCGGCGCAAAACGGCGCCTGCGCTCAGCAAACAGGTGAGCTCGGTACTGACGGCGCGCGCTACTCCCGCGCGCTTTTATCACATCGCACTTCACGCGCCTTCAACTTGACTTCTCGTGTCATCGTTTTGCTCATTTATTGGTAACGTATTAGTACGCATGCTGATTTAATATTTTAACCATAAATTAAATAAAGTAGGTGCTTGTGATATCAAAAACTATGTTTTCAAAAACGTCTAAATAAAAATACTGAAACTCGTTAATTTCAATAAAAAAGGCAACGAACTAAAATATATGCCGGTTAATCTCGTGTATTTTATATGAAAGTATTATTTCATTATTTTGAGTAAATTATTAAGGGGGTTCATTTTTTATAATTACTTACCTAGATACCTACTTTTTAATTCATAATTTTTAGTTTTAAGTAAAATTTGGAGTATTTGTTTTGGGATGCTTCTCCATGATTAGATACCACACCGGGCGGTAGCTTGTACGCCAGACCGTCAAATTTAAACGTATTAGTTCATATCTTTCAAACGAATTAACCGATTTTGATGCAACTTGCCGTATTCCCTTGGCTGGAGTACCAAATGTAAGCCAACAAAAAAGAATGATCACAATCTGATCAATAGTTTCGGAGAAATGCGTGAATAAATTGTGTACATACACTTAGAACATTTTGTAAATATGTTTGAAAGTCTTCTAGACTATATCATCAAATATGCAGCAATTACAATAATATTAAATACTATATTTAAAATAGAAATTAAGACTAAATAAAACTTAAATATATCCAAAAAATTGGGACCCCTGGGCATGGTTCCACAAATACTGGCGGTATTTCCTCGCTGTATAGCAATGCTGATGCGTTGTGCGAGGAAGCAATAATATTACATTTACATATCGAATTGATAATATTTTTTCCTGAAGACTGATATTTAAAAATAATTTAAAGTGTTGGTTTTGGACCTGCTTACTTGAAGATTTAACATGCAGATTTATCTTGATGATAGTATAACTATTATCATATTACCTAAGTATATGGAAATAGATACACATAAAACACGTTCAGTTGATGTTGCACTATATCTGCTTACTAACCTGTAAATATCTATGTTTTAAGGCGTCTCCGATGAAAATTGTTTACTTTGTCATTAGCAACTTCACAACGAAGCATCCAAGACTTGGATGAAGATTTGAAATATCACGTTAGAGATGTAAGCATTATAAATTTAGAACAAATCCCTGTTTAATCTATTTTAGAAGTCATTATTTCCTAGGCTTTGTAATATTGTTGTAGTATCTATTAAATATTAATAGGCTTTTTTTTAGGTCAACAACAATTTTCCTTATTTCTTATTATCTTATTTCACTAATCACGCGACCAGCACCGTTATCCACAAAGTAATCACTACAAAAAATACATACACATTGTAAGCATTATTGTACAAAAGTCCATATTGTAAATATTCTTACATATATAGTAAGAATATTTACAATATTTAAGAGAACAATAAGTAAAGATGTCGCAAAACTGCAAGCGTTCAGATGACAGCTAAGTTAAGGCTAAACATTATTGCAAAAGAACTTGTTTAAATTTTGAAGGTGATAAATGAAATAAGTCGATGTCGGTAAAATTATCCCTATATGATTTCATAATTCTCCTCAGGGAGCTCGTTCTCCTGCATTCTTACAGAGTTGCTAGGTATGCGAATATAAATTTGGTTCATTAATTAATTACAATCAAAACTGTTATGACAATTTTTATATAGAAAAGTTTGATCTAGGTATCAAACCATCTCACTTGGAACTAATTTAATAAAGAACTTGAGAATTAATTTAATAAAGATTCGTATGAATACCAGTAATAATAACCTTTATAATTTAGGAGTTTTAAGAATTTGTGTTTAAAGAACTGATCGCTATATCTATTTTAATATTGTAAAGCTAAAGATTTTGTTAGTTTGCTTTTACTTTTGGATAGCTAATTTATCGAGGTTTTAGGCTCAAAGGATCATAGACTATATAATATTACGCTACGACCAATAGGAGCGGAGCAGCAATGAAAATTGTTGCGAAAACGAGGAAAATTGACGCAGACGAGGTTGTGTCAATTTTGAGGGTTAGCAAGTTTATTATAAAACGGGTTCCAAACAGGAGTGGCAATTCGAGTTGCGATCTTATGAGCGTCTTGTACAACAATACATAACTAGAAGGGTTTTTGAATGGTATACAAATCCGTTTAATACAACCATAAAGTTGAAAGTCTTTGTTTACGATATGATGAAAATGAACATCAATGTAGAGTTTTGGATAAAAGAACACACAAAAATCTTTCATCTTAGATACGTTTTCTAAGAGAGGATTACAGAGAAAGTATGTGTGCTGCAAGATTTTAACATTTTTTGTAAAAGAGATGGATTTGCTTAATTACGATTTGTCAAAGTCAGACACAATCTGTGCTAGTATGTATGCTACAAAAAATGTTGAGGTCATCAGCGTATAAAAGGAAGCTTGTATTTTGAAAACAGTAATTAATGTCCTTAATGAACAAATTGAGCAGGAAGGGGCCCAAAATTGAGCCCTGTGGGACTCCAGATGTAACATTGATCGCTTCCGATGCACAACCCTCTGAGATCTGTTTTTAACGTAAAATGTAATCTATCGTAGCAAATTCCTATAAATACCATTGAATTCAATTTTGCCCAACAGTATTGTGTGATCCACCTTGTCAAAGGCCTTACGAAAATTGGTATAAGCGAAATTCACTTGAAGACATTTGTCCATATTTTCAAATAGGTAATAAGAGTACAGTAGCAGGTTACTTACCGTAGAACGACCTTGAACAAAGCCATATTGTTCGGGGATGACAATCCTATGCAAAATTGGATAAATGACCGGACTGGCTAAAAATATGAAAATAATCTACATATGTCATCAGATTGAATACATTTTTCATTATCAAATGACATAGTACAAGGTAAACCCGTTCTATTTTTATGATTATTTATGTATGCCCAGAACAGCTTTATATCACGCAGATAGCTATTATATTATAGTTATTATTATATGAGAGGGTTGGAAAATCATATCGGGAACTAGTGTGATTTTATGGGTCATTTTAGAATATATTTTTTATTGCCCTAAGGTTTTATGCTCTTTGCTCTAGGGGCAACCATATTTTTTTGACGAGCGACGACAGGTATTTTTCCTATCTCTTGTGACTATAACTTGTTATCCGACTGACCCAGAAGGATAAGTAATGTTATTCATAAGTATGTAAAAGTATAAGTTAGTAAGTCACTTAACTTCCAAATTTTAAATTAGATACAAACAACTTAGGTATCTAATTTAAAATTTATTTTTGTTGTGTTTTTATTGTTTAAATACTTAAAACGTTATACAATTTTAGAAAGTTGTTTAAAATATCGATTAGCGTGAAGAGTCTGGGTAGACTCTTCACGCAGGCTCATGTAGGGGTCTGCATGAGGTAAGTTGCAAGGAAGGGTTGTATTTTTCGCGCATATCTTGTATGTATGTATGTAATATTTTTTATTACCTCGTATCTTTCCAAACATCCAGACAAATTATAGAACATAGACAATATTGAATAGGGAGTCCAAGGCACTTGATTTTATTATTAGAGCAGGTTAGAATTTCAACAGTATAAAAGCTCTAAAAATACTCTATTGTTCGTACGTACGAAGTATAATGGAATATAATAAGTCAGGTGTGGAATCCTCAGTATAACATTTATATTAAACAAATAGAATCAATTCAAAAAAGGCTTCTATAATATCTACAATTTAAAACCAAGGGCTTTGTACAAACTATAAAGCCCACTGCCGAAGACATCATATGCTTCCTCTCCAGCTACGTATATCAACAGCGGACATAGAAATGTTAGTCAGTATTGTTAATAGTAACATTAATTCACCTGATCTTCTGAACAATATTGAGTTATACGTCCCTAAGAAACAATTAAGAAATGCTCAATGTCTGGCTTCCACTGTGGTCGATACTAACTATCGTTATAATGCTTACTTTCCTCGTGTTTTTTAAAAAAAGCTAATGAATTCGCTAGAAACAACTAATTGGTCATATTTTGCAGTAGATCTCATGGGTTTTGTACCCTTATTGCGAATTATTATTTGTTTCAGCTCTTGATAAGACCTTTTTAGTTTATAACTTAATTTTATTTGTGACTTCGATGGTTATTCATGTTATATCGGTTTAGTTTTATTTTACTTTATTATTAGATATTGTTACCTTTAATCGATGATTGTGTTACCTAATTATGTTGTTGCTTTTTTTTAATGTTGTGCCTACAAGTGGAAACTGTATTTAGGCTTAAGTATTCGACAATGTATTTTTTCTAACGTAAAACATATAAGCTGTTTGTTTCCCAAAAGAAAATAAATTAATGAATAAATTATAATGGTGCGGGTAACTTAGGCTACATTTTCTTCCATCATGGTGATCACATAAATATGGTAAGCATGTAAATGGAGTATTTTTACTTACTGTTTTCGAATATACTGTGTTTGGCATCAAATTAAAGGGCTTAATTAGCACATTTCTTTGAAACCAAACACATTGCCAGTTTTGTTTACATTAACTGTATAATTGCAAAATACATTTAAATAGTAGAGACGTTAAAATCATTTTGACGATTTGGTTGACAATAACATCTCTAATAAACAATTCATGGAAAAATTCTAATCTCTTTGATTGCTTCGGCTTTGGAACGGTCTAATATGACTTGTCGTGATTGGGTATAAAGTTTTTGGTAAAACTTATTCTTCATTAATTGTACAGTTTATTTTAAAAGTTTAAGGGTTGATCTACTCCCCTCCTTAAGGATTGATTTTATAAAACCCTTTGAATAATGTTTCTCTATTTATAACCAAAAACGAAAATACAAAATTTCACAGATCTATCTTCAAAACTGACGGAGTTTTATATAAACTTGCAGTCCCTATTTTACTACCTGCTACATTATCAACTGTCAAAATTTCAGGTTTGTGGCTTTGAATCCGTTTAACTTGAGAGTGTATCTTCAAGGTTATTAATCCTAAAAGTATTTAAAATTATATAAATTACAATAATTTTAAATACCTACTCCGATCACCTTGCATATGCATAAAGTAAATTATTCAGACGACAATAATATTTTCCATTAGGGTAGGCAAATACCACTTTGCGCCCTTTGGCTACGATACCTTTACTCTAGTTTTGCTTCCTATACGTTCATAAGTTCATAACCCTTTTCTTAAACTGTCGCCGGATATAGTAGCATATTACTTCCGACTCGTCCGAGTCACTTTTGGAAGTTAATCTGCAAAAAAAAGGATTAAGCTTTGTGGTTGTAAATAATCACACGATTACAGCGTTTATATTGAAAGCAACAAACAATACTTAACGAGGTAAAGACATACACGCGGGCGAAGCCACGTACGACAGCGGGTATTATATACATTTATGCTGTTAATTTGCATGTGCTGTTGAACTATGTTGAACCTGGCCATTGACGTTGGTAAAATTTTTTGGAGCTGTTATCATCAAAATAACACCAAATTTATTATTTCCCGTTCACTCATTTAGAGTAATAGGTTCTCTTGTAAGTTGTCTCATTTCAATCTCTAACAAATGGTATAATGTAACAAATTGATGGTTTTATTTAATTTTAAATTTATTATCTTTATTTTTAAAACAACTTTTAATTTAAGTGCTATACACTTAAATAAAAAGTTGTTTTAAAAAGGTTTTTAAAAATTTTGTTTTTACTAGACATGTTTCTGAGTCTGTTCACTTGTATTCAATATTTTTTAAACCACATTGAATTAGACTGATTGACACGACTGCTTGAGGATTAATGACCACTTTCCGGCTCTATCATCAGACCCTGGAATTATGTAGGATGGGAGGATCTGTCAACACGAATCAAATGAGCCCAAACTTGCTAGATTTTTTTTTTCGTTTAGCAGTTCCTATGGCCACCTTTTGACTCCATCATCAGATTTCATTGTCGCATGTGTACATTTGTACAAGATTTAAGTCCAATTGAAAGTCAGGGAGTTATATTAATTTAGCTTCTAAGATTTGATCCACAGGCACATAACTAACAGGGTCAGTAAAATAAAAGCTTGTCATTACAAGCTTTTATTTTACTGACCCTGTTAGTAATCAATGATAGTAATCAAGCAATCTTGTTAACCCCTCCAGCTAAGCTACGTCATTACGTAGCTTAGCTGGAGGGGTTAACAAGATTGCTAGTAATGTAGGCCTCATGCCCACATTGCTAGTTATCTTTAAAAAAAAATGGGTCACGGTACCAAAATATATACGCGAGAAGAGCCGTGGGTAACGTCTCGTAATATTCCTATGAGCCAGATGAGCCTATACCTTATGAAGTTATTTTATTCATTGGTATAAGAATGCAATAATTAGTCAAAACGGTTATTGTATAAAAATATTAAAGATATCTACTGTTTGTTCCGAAACGAATTGGTTATGTTAAGTTTGTATTACTAAACATTAGTATATTATATGCATACATGTAATCATTAATCAGTACGTCAGAGTATATCGAATTACTAAAGTTATTTGAATGACAAGATATACATTCTCATAGGTTCAAAAACTGTGCAAAAACTTAACAAGCTGCGTAATATAATAAACACTCTATATTTAACGAAAAAAAATTAGAGACCACGGTATTAGACACTCACATAATCTTACTTCGTCTTAAATATCGGAATAGCGATTTAAAACACTAAATATTATTTTCTAATTTCGAGTTAAAAAATTAAAGATTTTATAAAACTGAACAAAAAAATCAATTCTTAATTATAATACCATTAAACGAATATGTACTCAGGATTACATCAGAACATATTAATAACATATTTTTTTCTATTTAGATTTTCAATACAACGAATAATTATAGTACCTACAAGACATTCATAATTAGTAAACGCGACGCCACATTTGTACCTCGGAAATAGATCTTTATATTTATGGCCTATTTAAGTAACCAGAATTAAAATATTAAGATCATAATCATAAAATTGCCTTTATAAATATAAAAAAGATAACGTCTATGAAATAAATTGCATTTCCGTGGTAGTTAGGAACCAAATAAAATAATTGGCACCTAATGCCGCGGTATTTTGAAACTTTATTTTTTTCTCAATTTGTGACGGAAAAACCCAAAAGCTAAGTGTTTGTGATAAAAAAAATATCGCTATAAATAACGCTTATACTATATAAATCTAAACAAAACTCACACAGTATAAAAGTATCGTCTAAAACACTATTTGTCAAATCGTAATACTCACGTGCTATGGTCCGAAATGTATGAAACGTGCATTCAAAACAGCTGCTAATGTTAAAATGACCGATTATTTTAAAACTTACACTCACTAAAGCACTCCTTTGCTCATATTATAAACGTGAACAGATAAATTATTAATTGAATAATATAACTTGCAGACAAAAAGAACTTGTAAATTTTGTTTAAAAATTCCGGTATTCGAAATACATCGGAATAAGGTGCCATTTTTAGAACCTCTCGGAATTGGGTGCCTTTACCTTAATAGTTTTTTTATGTTTTATTTGGCATCTTTACTCAATTTTTCATAACTTGTTATATCTAAGACTTGCAACGGTATGTATCTAACTAATAGAAACACGGAGATACAAGAAAATCATATGTTTAAATCACATTTGAATAACAATTATTATGAGCAGCATATATGGATATTGTACAATGCACAAAACAATTTGCAAACAACAGTTGAAGATATTTCTGTAGCCACGATTATCAATAACACCTAGTGTAATGCATGCAATGCAACATATCTACGGATTTAATAGTTGCATGCATATATTCGTGTTTGAAAATCATAAAATATTTTGCTATTATCTTCGAATAGTTATAAAAAAGTAGGTAGGTTATATTTTACTACTAACTATGAGAATATAATACCTAATAATAAAACCGCAATGAAATGCGTTAATTTATCTCAGATCTAGGATGTTCTATACAAACAGGCTTCTAGAGTCATCGGTCACGGATGCGATTTTTAGGGGTCGAATAAAACTTATGCGACTATTCGCATAAGTTTTATACGGGCTCTTTTCAACGTGAATAATAAACAAAACAAAATATCATGTTTTTGCATGATGCTATTGTAATAACAGCTTATTGTATGTTTAATGTTTCATCACTTATCAATGTATTAATTCACAGTAATTGATAACTTAAGATATCTAATTACCTAATCTTTTTGTACGATTTGTAGGTCAATTATGTTATAATATATTTAATTTACTTACAATTACAAAATAGATAAGGAACGGCCTACAGAATATTAAATGAGCACGTGTGGGAGATTAAGGTTGCAAAAAAATCAAAGCACCTTGTACTTATAGCTTAGATACCAATCTGATTAAAAAATAAACAACTTAATATATTTTATATCTCGTGACAGCTAGGTCCTAAGAAACTATACCAGCATTGTTCACATATACCTAAGTAATGTCATAATGTGAACAATGCTGGTACAGTTTGATCCAATTCAATACTGTACTTTTGACAATCTTTCAGCATTATTTCCAACCGTATCATGCGTAAGTATATTCTACACTTTAACTGCACAAAGATGAGTGCTAAACAGAATTACACGAGGATATTCTCACACATTAATGAGTCCATAAAGATGTTGACCTTAGTTTTTCGCTACTTCCACAATCACAATTTATCGGTCAAAAGAATGAAGTTGAAAACAAACAGTGACGCACAGTATCAGGTATACCATTGGGAATTATGAAATTAAATGACTCACAAATGAATTACCTACATTCTCTAGCTACATCCGCAAAATATTAAATACGTAGCGATTAAAATATCTGTAGCTACTTACTATAGGTTTTGTTCGTGAAAATTAACGGAAGAATCAGAAATGGGCATTAAACGCAAATAAAATAAAATACCTACATATCTCTTTGTTAACTCACAACGAGAAAATGGCTAAACGGATTTCTACGAAATTTTAAAATTAAGTAAGTCGTTAGGTACTTATATACCAATTTATAAACTGATGGAAACTAAGTGTATTCCATGTTTCCGAAAGGGTTAAAAATAAAATCAAACATATTTTGTCTAGAACATGTTTGTCCACATGGTGCCCCAATAAAGGGGTGACCCTGAACACTTTAGAGCAAACGGCATGCGTACCAGACTTGCTTGGGTAAAGGAAAAACCCCAAAATAAGCAAGACAACAAATTCCCCATTAACTCAAATTGTCCAATATGTATTTTTAACACCTTTATGTAAGTAAGTTAAGTACTTGATGAAAGTTGGTGGTACCTAAACCGCCAATTTATGAATTGACGTATATGTACCCACCTATTAATTGGATTACAAACATTTTTCTTTGAATTTCCATAACTTCCGTAAATCTTTTAAAAATCAAGTTCATATTTTAATTTCGTTACATTTACTATACTTCTGAATATTAATAGCAACATTCGTTTTTATTTGAAATAATTTCAACAATTTCCATACTAATTCAATTATTATGCTTAATGCCTATGCTTAGGAGAAGCGGCGGTAAAGCGGCTAAGGCATCGGACTCGCAATTGTGAGGTCGCAATCGCCTCGAATCCTATCCATTATACTACCGACGTTAACCCACTCCTAACACAAGTAATTTAGCTTAGATGGAAGGGTAAACAGGTTTGCTAATGGTAATGTGGGATGTTATCTTTTTTTTTTTAAGCAAAATCAATGCGTAAATTAATTTGTTTATGTAATGTAGTTTGTTACATAGGCACAGGCCGCACTGAGTCCAGCTTGTGTTTACCCACATATGAATAATAAATTGATAAATGCGGTTGGATTGAGATTATTATTAGTATCAATGACGTTATTTCTAGATAAAAATAAAATCAATGCCAAGTTCAAAGTACTTTCTCCATTTTTAAGTAATGGCGTAATGGTCATAAACTTAAGGCCGTTCTTTGTTCTACGTTCATCTAACGTATATGTGCATGTGAATACCACACTGATTATGATTTCGAAACTGCTATATCAAGAGTGATCGATGTATGTACTCGTAGATGCGATTTATGTAGGCTTGCATACTCCAAGTTTATTTTATTGTTGTTATTTTCACATTTGCGTATGTAATGATCCATTTTAGTAAATAGACTACAATGTTTTGGCGCTTTCGACATAGTTTTAGTTGGCACCTATTTTTTTCTGAATTTTGTACTGATCATTGCGGAAAAATGTAAAATTTGACGTCATAATGTTATTTCTGGTAGTGCGACCGCAATCAAAGTTTTGTGTGTACAATTTTACGTGGCTGCTCTACCAGTGGAGGTCCATTAATTTAATTATTTTATTGCCACCAAAAAACCCGAGACATTATGTTTTGATTTTATCGACATTATCAGATATTTTATCAAACATGGTTTTTCATTAATCATCTTCACTTCATATCTTCTAATAACAACTATTCATTATAGTGTTATTGTAGAGCACCTTCTAAGATATTGTATTACTTTATAGAATGTTCGTAAACTTTCGCGATTTGTACACATTATAGAATTTTATAAGCTACGGGTCTTAATCGCGTAAATATTTTACTTTAACACTATAAAACTTCAACATCGTCTTCAAGTTTTTGTGGAAAATTATTTTTACTAGGGTAGGGATTATTTTGTTCATGATCCTATAGCAACAATAAAGTACAATACAATTACAATTGTGGCATGAATTGACAAGTTAACTGTTACAATATTGTTTTAGTTAGGTACTTAATAAGAAATTAATACTGTTTAATATATTTTTAAATTAACTTTAAAACAAAAATGAGGAAACTGTAAGGTCATCTCATTGCCTATCTGATGTTAGTCTGCTTAGCAAAGGCTATAACTATCTAAGGGAGCAGAAAGTTATACTTGTTCAACGAGTGTAATTATAGTACAACAGGTACGTACTTTGGCGACCGATGTTGGGGTCACCGATACACATGCAATTATTTATTTATAGATTCTCCAACAACTGATTTGAATGTAGTTTTTAATAAATTGTAACTCAGTGTAAAATAATAAACAGAAGGTAAACACTGCAATCATAGAATAATGACGTTAATTTATAAGTTTAAATTAATAACTTTGAACTAGCTATATATCGTTTTGTTGCTCTCTTATTTAAAAAAAATGAGGGTGTTTATTTAGGTAATTAATTTTACGAGGTATACTTTCTAGTAGCTGGGTATGTCGCAACGATTTGATTTCATGGCTTTGTAAATGAGCGTCTCCAAGTTGTCCCGGCTACTTACTACCTACTTTTAAACAAGTATATAATAGTTGACTAAAAAAATGCTATACCCACAAATAGTTATTAAAAAAAGCTCTGAGTAACCGCAAAAGGGATCGTCGCAGTATCGCCTTGCTGTCAACCTAACGTAAGTACGTGTACGTTGGCTCGGCCGCGCTTAAATATATATATAGTCAGCGTATAAGAATGTATCGTGCCGTTTCCGAGGTAAGCGACAGACGCGCGCGGCCGACGACTGTCGAAAGCTGCGCGCGCACTGTGAATATTGTCGCATCGGCCGCGCGCGTCAGACGCTTGTCGTAAGCCGCTCGCGGCTCGCGATCGGTCGCGATGCACGGAAATGAACCTTTAGGCTTCCTGACCGCTGGTTGACGGCTAGGCAGCACCAGTTAAATCAGTTTGAATCCAAACGTTAAGTGTTTGTTTCAAATCTAACTTACAAATTCAATCAAACACGCGATTGACTGCCTCTGAGGCGCGGTGGGAATATGTCCGACTGTTACGCAAGAGGTCCCACACGGGACACCACTTTGTGTGATCCACAAATTGTTGTTCCGAGTCTGGGTGTACTTTGTGCCCGTGACTTGTATGTTTGTAAAGGGCTAGTACCCTACTGCGGAAAGTCGTCTTAAAAAAAAAACACACTGATCTGCTATGATCTATGCATTAAAATTCTGCTTGAACAAAGTCGTGGGCTAAGCTGTATGTCTTGTCACTATAAAAAATAAAATAAAATAAATATAATTAATTGTATTTGTAAATAATGCATAAGGATTAAACATTTCAACATTGTAATATTGGCGCCTACTACTTTGTTCTTCATATAAATTAATCTACTTGTTGTTTTTCTAGAGTGTGTAATAAACAAATAATTCGTATACGACAGTTAGGTTACAACTAAATATTTAGTTGTAACCTAACTGTCGTATACGAATTATTTATTTATTACACACACTAACGTTACCTGTTTGTAATCCTCAACATTTTGATAAGATCAATATTATTAGAACTTATGAAGGATTTTTATGTACTAACAAAAATTTTGTAACATGATTAGCTTAAGTTTTTCTAAACGTTTGCCTCATCATCGTATTGACAATGAGCACACTGTTTTGACCCGAAATTATTTAGATATTTAAATTACGCCTATAAATTATAATATTCTAGGTTTTAACAATACCTTAACCTGTGAGGTTAAAGCCGTGCTGTATTATACATTGTATTCCATACATTTATTTCAAAAAAATATTCTAAAATTTTAAAATATGCTTTAGTACAGTGTTAAAATGTACTTAAAATATATTTATTCATTTCTCATCGTTGTATGAACTTTGGCAGACAACATGACCTACTTACTTATTTCTTGTTCATCAATACTTATTAGGCATGAGGATAGGTGACGCCTAGAGGTAATTATTTCGAATTGTCGTAGATTATTATATCTGATTATATAATATCTTGGGACAACTCGCACAACGCTATCTGATCCCAAACTAAGCAGAGCTTGTACTATGGAAACCAGACAACTGATAAACATACTTATATATTTCTAAATACATATATATATATTATAGATAAATAACACGCAGACACAGAATATACCATCGTGCTAATCACACAAAATTTTATCCTGGGGATCGAACCCACGACCTCTTGCGTAGCAATCGGATAAACTTCCACCGCGGTACTGAGGCAGTACCTATATATTTCATTTTTATCTTAACTACATATTATTATAATGTCATTTAAAAATAATGGTATCAGGCTTTACTTTATGTGAGGTAATATTCTATGTGTATCACCGAAAACCAACCTAAAGGATTTTAAAATCAGCTTGAATGGAGTGGACGTTAGGTTTAGTTTAGGAGGGGAACCATGTCTTGTGTTATAAACCTTCTGATAAATAAAAATGCTGCAAGGAACAGTTAAAATATGACTGCCTTCCTTTCACATTTTTTTTAAGTTATTGATTTTAGAGTTTTGTTGTTGATAAATATTTACCAAATCTATTGTACGTAGTACCTACTTACTGATTTTACGCCCTAAGTGTCGTTTCAGCGCTGAGCTTCAATAGGGTATTTGACTGAAGTCAAATCAGCTTCTTTTTAAAAAACGTCAAAAACGATTCGCCCCGTACAAATTTGTATGAAATGCTAGCATGTCTCTGTGGTCACGTTTTCTGTGGTCAAATGATTTACTTTTATTGTTTATTTTTATGATTAAAAATTAATAAATACGTTAAATTATAGATGAATATATTTTTTCAGAACACGTATTGATATATTTTTACATGGTTAGTATAAAATATTTTATTTTGATAGTTGTCAAATACTCAATTATTAAACGTCAGAATGCTAGTCATTTCTGATGCAGGTTGACATATAGCAGTTTACTTAAGCACCGAATTTTCTCAACACCGTCATATTTTGTAAACCTACCTACACTTTTGGCAGTAATTATTAAATAGTATTCACTTAGATGGAAAGCAATCTATTAATAGTAACATGAACATTTTTTTCATCTACGTCATTGAGCAAAATGTGGCCAAATTTCCGTATTTTTTTCAACAACCTAAGGTTTTTTTGTTGTGCTTATGTTAATAAAAATAATTAGGTAACCTAATATAATATATAATATATAATATATAAGAATATAAGTATATTTTTTGGTGAACCGATCGGGAAAACCTTGATGTCGGAGCATGATTATTTATAGATTGTCTATAACCAACTAAAAACCACATGGCGATATGTTGTGGTAACAAGGAAAAAAAACATAACACGAGTACATAACAAGAGTAGGTAACATTTGTGATTTTTCTTACATTACCTAAAAATCAATATACTTACCTACTTAAATAATATACTTACTTACTTTGTATATTGATTGTTGTGTACTGCACTGTGACAAATAAAATAATTTTCTCTCTTTCTAGATTGTGCTTACGGTCATAAGCGGATCTAGGGCGAGGGGGATACACATAGAAATTCATTACACAAAACAACCATCTGGGGGGACCAAATACTATCATTTCTTGTAATGTGTTTCTTTGTCAATTGGCTTCTTGTGCCACCGCTGAACGTAATTTGTTATTTTTTATGAAAAAATAATCAAACGTTCTGCGGGGTAACCCCCGTCCTAAGCAAGATGAATCCGGCACTGTGTGTTTGCCTCTCGTGCCACCCCAGAATAAAATCTGGCATCCATCCATGCTTGTGGTATTCAATAAGACGTACCTACCTATCTAGTAATGAGTTTCTTTATTATTTTAAATAACTTTTATTGGTACTTAAGTATATTGTAGTACTTATCGAATTGACCTTTGGCTTTGTGAGTTGAAGTATTGTAGACATTATTTTTTAAAGCTGTAATAAGTGCCTTGCAAAACTTATGTTATTGACCTTTGTATACATCGGAAATTGAAGTTTCAAGTTCAAATCAAGCACTCTTATTATATAACAAATACGTTTAATTAAGAAGATGGTCGTGGTGAAGGTGATTTTAATACTAACTAGGTACTAACCAGTTTTAGGCAGCCTAATTGTCGACCGCATGGATTTTCTCAGATAAAAATGCATTTTCCGACCTAAAGAGTGGTGTCGGCACCTACCTACACAGCGTTTATTATATTTCATTTTACTTGTCGTTGTCTCACTAAATTTATAATATAAAGAATAATACAGGAACATACCTTCTGTTACCACTAACGAAGTAAGAATGTATACAAAATAAGCATCTGTATAATACTGTGATAATTCTTTCCGTAGTAATGGATTCTGAGTATCAACAAACGTACTTTATATTCAGTCTCAAACATTAAACATAAATATTGCGATTGTAACTTTTTTGTAATTGCAATTTACACAATTAACTAATTTAATTATAATAAGAAAAAAAACAACAACGGTTCTTGCTTTCGGGTTTTTACAAGACTACCTACTCTAAAAATAGAAGTGTAGGTAGCTAGGTGTTTTTGGTGTATAATTAATTCGGTAAGTTAAATTCATTTTAGATTCCACTGAACAGATTTATTTGATATTAAATAATCAATTACTATTTATAACTTCACTTCGCCTCTACCGCAATGTCTGAAGACCAATGTATACAGGGTGTATTCGTTAAGTGTTTACAGGCGATTATTCTGAAAATATACGAGATATCAAAAACTTTACACGTACATTAAATAGTAAAATGACAACAATAAGTTTTAAAATTAATACGATAAATTTATACTTTAATTATACGCACCCATACATTTCTATGACGATTTCATTTCGATGACATTAGCAAAAAGGTAAAATATAATACATAAAAAAAGGTCTACCTGTGACCACGGCCGTTGCAATACGGTCGAAAAGTTGGGCAATAAAACAAAGGTATTTAGCCTTAAAATAAAATATTTACGCGATTAAGGCCCGTAGCTTAGAACATTCTATAATGTGTACAAATCGCGAAAGTTTAAGAACATATAAAGAGGTTTTGGTTTGAATAAGTTTCAAAAGTTAACAACAAGCTTACCAATATTTAGCGAAATAAGGTAGGCCATATGGCATAAGGCCACTTATGACCTGTGTTGAGACTAGACATAGAAGCGTGGTAAAGAGCTTTAAACAAAATTCTGAAGCTAGACTGGTCGTAGGCAAGCAAGCAATGTTGATCGACTCTTGATTTTTCGGTTTTCAGGATCGTGTAGTTTTTCAGTAAAATGCCTGTGACGTACAGACGGATATGACAAAAATATAAGGGTTCCGTTTTTCACATTTTACGTCGGACCATGCTCAGTGTAGAGTTCCGGAGCCGTTGCCGTATGACAAAATCCGATTTGAATAATTGCACCCGCAGAAGAGAGAGACGCATTTGCCAATCGCAGTTTTTCGGCAGTAACTCAATGATGGTATATCTGATCATTTTTGAAATAATGATAAAGTGATTATCAATCACTTTATCATTGCGCGCTACCTTTTTGATTTTTTTTCAAAGATATGGAATAACACAATTTATGCAAATTTCATATATTCATCAAATGTATTCATTTAATCATAAAAGTTTATTAAAAACCTTAGAATGTTTTTAAAATACCTGTCGAATGATGTGCCACACGTTGATGTATGCTCAACATTTTTTTAAAATATTTATTTTTATTATTTAGCAATCAAACTAAGTAGCGGCTACTACATGACACCTTTTCACCAAATTTAATCAATATTCATTGGGTAGTCTTTGAGTAAAATGTCTGTGGCATACGGACGGACAGACAGCTGGACATGACGAAACTATAAGGTTTCCGTTTTTGCCATTTTGTTAACGCAATTCATAGCCAGATAAAGTTTTCCGAGTAAGTTTTTGTTAATATTTTAATCATTGTTTTTCCCGCTTGAGATAGCAATCATCATTACAATGTTGGCGTTCTAACAGACCATTTGGTTGTATCCGACCTTTTGAATCGACAAATGGCATCCACACATCGTATATTTTGTTATCGTTTGATTAACTATCGCTTACGCTATTGGATGAGGAATCAGTCTGTCCAGAACAAATTAGATTGTCTGCTACGTACTTTATAAATGTAGATAAATGTTCTCGGCAATTCAAACATGATATATTTACTTACTAATATTTATATATTTTTTTCTTTATTGTGATCTGTACTGTGCCTAAAATAATCTAAAATATCTATAATCCATAAATTAAAATATGAGATATCTCTTGTTATGGTCAGTTTATAACTGGAGATCGCATATTAGATTCTATTTTTTCTGTGGAAACAGCGCGCGATTGCTATAATGAAATTTCAGTATTTGATCTTTAGCATTTTGATATTGATTTAGACTAACCATTTTGGCTTTTCCTTAAAACTTTTCCAATAACCAATGTGTTGTCTTAATGATCCGTGAGAAGGGTTTCCATTTCTGTGAGGGATTCAGGCACTTGACATTACCCAAACTGTTTGATGGGTTTTGTCAAGTGAGGTGTCGCTAAATTTGTCTACGTTGTGGCTGTGATAGGCTGTATAATTTGTCATATAATTTATTTTAATGGTTTTTTGGTTTTATATAATAAGTATTGTGTATAATAATAAACAAATCTATACTAATATTATTAAGAGGTAAAGTTTGCGAGTAGAGTTCTTAGACCTGATCTCTGGATCTACTGAATCGATTTTAATTATTTTTTTACCAATAGTTAGCTATTTTAAATAACATCACGCCAAGACCAATAAAAGTTGAGCATCAATCAAAAATGTTGCAAAAACGGGAAAAAATAACGCAAACGAAGTTGCGCGGGTCAGCTAGCATAGAAATAAAAGCGTAGGTACGTACGTCGTAAATGCGTAAACTCTAGAAACTCAAACTCGAGAAACCCACCTTCGTCCTTGTAGATATAGGTATTGCTCATAAGCTACGCCTGTATTACGTTTCATTCAGTAAGATACAATACCGTACTCATTCATACATATTCATTGTGCAATGTTGTACTCTTTTGAAGTAGGTAGTGGTATTATAAATTGCTTATGTAAATCTACCAATAACGTGATTGAATATAGCTAATAATTTATGGGTGTGTGTACATTGTAAACAATCTTTTTTTAGGGTTCCTGTTGTCACTGCGTCCGTCCGTCCGTCCATCCGCAACTTAGCTCAGAGACTGCTAGTGCTAGAAGGCCGTAGTTGTGAATGAATACACATATTATTTACGCCGACAAAGTGAAAGAATAAAATCTTAAAAAACATTTTTTTTGAGGATACCTTCCCTATATGTAAAGTGGGGGTGTGATTTTTTTCTCACCTACCCCATCGTGTGGGGTATCAATAGATAGGTCTTTTAAAAAGTTGTGACGACTATTTTTAGATTTAGGTATCCGTTTGTGAAATGTTAAGCTTTGAAGTGAAAATTTTAGTTAGAGTCAAGTGTCCCCCCCCCTGCCAGCTAAATGGTTGATGGTGGTAGATATGTGGAAAAATTCACGGTAGTAGTATATATAGTGAAATTAAAAGCAAAATAATCACAGTTAAGTAGGCTTTACAAATTTAATGAAATAACAGAATTGTTTTTGTTTCATACTTAATCATATGTAAGTATGAAACAAAAACAACAGAAAACCCACTTCTTAAGCCGCATTATTCGGATGGGAGGGGGGGGGGGGACTACGGAACACTACATTGTGCGTAGCCCAATATGCACTTGCCTGGTTTTTTATTTTATTAGCAATACGTTTGTGTTATGCAGGGTTAGAAATGTCAACTTAAACGAATTCTAATGCTTTTTAAGTTACCACTGTAGTGCGGTTATTTTTCCTTAGAGTCTATACTCTATGGCAAAATAACCGGATAAATACAAAAATGCAATTATTGTATTTAACCGGACTATGGTTTTAACTATCATTTTTTATTATAAAACAACAGTCAATCTGTAAAGTTGGCCATGGTACTGGCGGAAACGTAAACAATGTGCAATTCTTGTCCATAATAAAGTCAAAGAACTTTATTCACTTAGGTTACAAAATGCAACGCTTATGAACGTCAGACAAAATTTGGAATAGAATGATTCTACATTTAATGCCAAGTTCGCAAGAGGAAAGCCGCGAGAAAAGAACTTGGCAATCAAAACTCATGGCCACTTTTTTAAATCGACAATTTTTACAATATATTTGTATATATACAGTTATGCCAGTAAGGTTCTGCAACCATTATATTATGAAACTTACGCAAGCTACTGTAATCATAGTATGTAAAGTAGGTATAATCAAGTTTTAAGTGAATTAGCATCCTATGGTGTAAATGGGAGCATCAACTTACAAAAATTACAGAAGAGGGTAAAGACAAAATGCGATTCGATTATTGTAAGAAAAACTTCTTAAGTAGTTTTTCTGGTTCAAAAATATTTGTATATTAATCAATGAAAAATGAAATGAATAATGAAACTATAAATAAATTAAACACACACCGCCACCACAAGCAATGACATTTTAGTGAGCATGACGATCTCTGCTATTACATCTCATAGAAACGAAAACAACCATAAATATTATGTTGATGTACGCACGCCAGTCGGCGTTACTAGGTAGGTACTCTGTAAATATACAATGCAAACAACATTTTAATATTCAACACAAATACATTATTCTGCATTTTTATATCAACGACCATGAATCATCATTCAAGTAACCTTAAATACATTTTTTTAAAAAAGGTTGTTAACAAGATACAATTTGAAAATACAACAAAATAAATAAAATCTAATTTGTACAAAATAAAATGCATAACTCCTGTGTTTAGCATTAACGAAACGGGTGTCTCCTTAATATATTTCACATATCCTTTACTCAATATGTAAAAAAAAAAAAAAATAGTAATTAATATTATACTGTAATTCCTATATAACCTGTTGATCATGTTGTGAAACTCTGTTAGTGGCTAAAGTGTACGATTATTGTAACCATATCATTGTTTTATGTAAAAAAGCTGTTGAGTTTCCGAAATAATAAATAAATAAATTACGACCATGCATTTTTGTCATTCTAATAATCATCTTTATACAATACTAAGCTTTCTGAATAAAAATCGTTTTTATTTTAGATTTGAATGGATTAAATGATTAATTCAGAAAATGAATAGGCAGCTTATTGGTAAAACGGATACCAAGTCCCATTAATGAACTATGAACCTTTTGCAGACCACGGTATGGAACACACAATTTATGCCTATTTCCAGTATTAATGGAGTGTACACTCTGATTATAAAATGTCTAGATTCCTAATCCGGCATCTAAAATTGAAGCAAAGAACTGTCAAAATGTAAGGTAAAATGGACGTACTTTTTGAGAGGTAAGAAGACTCATCAGATATTCTAGCCATAGTTATTCTAGCGCGCCATTTTCAACGAGTGTCAAACGTCAAAAATAAAAACTTCTTTTTTTTTTATAGGCTGACTGAGGGAATGCTCCATCTAGACATTATACTGGGTGGCGCAAAAGTAAAGACCCTATTTGGTTCAGCTATAACATTTTTTCTAAATTAGAAAACTAGATTTAGATTTTTTTAAATGTATATTTGTGCCATTAAATTTCGTACCATTAGGATTTAAAGATGATGTCTTTTAAATGGTGACCTCCAGAGTTGATACACATTTGAGCCCTATTTATGACATTTTGCATAACTTGCCGTAACACTTCCTGCGATATGTTCGTTATTTCTTGACGAATGTTTTCTTTTAGAGCTGCGAGAGTCTGTGGCTTGTTCACATACACCCGAGATTTCAAAAAACCCCAAAGAAAGAAGTCTGGACTGGTCAGATCGGGTGATCTTGCAGGCCAAGGCAAATCGCCAAAACGAGAGATAACTCGGCCTGGAAAAGCGTCCCTCACTAAGTCCATAGTGTCGCGCGCTGTGTGTGCCGTAGCGCCGTCTTGTTGAAACCAGATGTGCTCCAGCCCCAATTCGTCCAAACTGGGTATCAAAAACTCACGTAACATGGTTCTGTAGCGTTCTCCAGTGACAGTTATCGCATTGCCTCCAGCGTCTTCGAAAAAATAGGGTCCGATCACTCTGTCAACACAGATGCCACACCATACAGTAACTTTTAGTGGGTGTAGAGGTGTTTCTTGAATAATGCGCGGATTATCAGTGCCCCAGAACCGAGTATTCTGCTTATTGACATGCCCTGAGAGATGGAAATGCGCTTCGTCACTCATAACCAATTTTGAAGGAAAATCATCCTCTTCAAGGTTGAGGTTTATGACGCGCTGGCAGTAATCTAGACGAGCTCGGTGGTCAGCAGGCAGCAGCTGATGAGTCATTTGAGTTTTATACGGGAACATCTTTAAGTCTTTCACCAAAATACGCTGCAGGGTCCGTCTGGAAATGCCCAATTGCGTGGCACGTCGCCTCGTTGATGTTTCTGGACACTCTTCCACATCTTCGCGCACAGCATCGATATTTTCAGCTGAACGGCCTGTTCTTGGTCTCCCAGACTTAGGTCTATCCAATGTTGAGCCAGTTGCTTCAAGGCGTGTGGCAAAGCGTCGAATTGTGCGACCAATCGGTGCCGGACGGTGGGGAAATCGTCGACGAAATTCACGTTGTGTTCTTATCACTGATGAATTATTCCGTAAGAACATTGACACAATTATTCCACGTTCTTGGGGAGTAAAACGGTCCATGTTTATTTTCAGTGTATTTTACATTTGTTTTGAATGTTTTTATATTTATGTTGAGAATGTGTTTTGACATCCTTAAAGGCGGTCGATTTAAAATTTCGGTGATAAATGCCTCGGTATCCATTACCGCTACAAAATCGTCAAAATTTTTTTGTTTTTAGCTACGCCGCTGAGTACGTCACCCCTACACCGCTGTCCGCGCCGCTCTGTTTCGTGGCGTCGCACTCATTCGCTTGTACTTTTGTTGCTGCCGCTGTCCGCACCGCGCGCCGCTGGTAGTGATTCGCTCGGATAAAACCGCGCGCATTTTCGCCATGAGCGGCGTCTCGTGGCGTGCTTCAAACATTTTTATACTTTTGATCTAACCGCTCGCCGCCCCGCGCTTAGCTACCGCTCACAGCGGCAAGGTCGTGAACGGGCCGTTAGGCAGTAGGCAAAGGCCTCCTCCAACCTACTCCATTCTGATCTCTCCCTGGCTACTCTACTCCATGTTACTCACTCCTGCCACCTGCCTAATACCTATCATCATACAGATAACTATACATCATATATATATTTTTTTTTATAGGATATTTTTGGTATAGTGCAAAGCTCAGACATTCCAACAAGAATTTTACTTCATGAAATCACATAAATAAAATAATTAAAATATTGAAAACTTGCCATTCAAGTTGTTTTGTGTTCTACGCGGTATCGTGCTCATTGCGTCCCGTAGTACGTAATCCATGGTTATTATGGAAAAATAAGTGATAATCACATGTGGCACTACATTGTAAAAAGGATTTGGACTTTTAAAATGATTAATAAATGAATTAATGATTGATTCATTCATTAATTGAAAAATATAACATGGTCCAAAAACTACTCCCATGTATTGCATTACTGATTCTGAGCAAACTACTTTCAGGTTTGTACTATACCAAGAATAACATTGTATATTTAATATTAGCAGCTACTGTCTGCGTAAATTTTTCCCATTTTTGCAACATTTTTCATTGCTGCTTCGCTCCTATCGGTCGTAGCGTGATGTTATATAGCCTATAGCCTTCTTCGATAAATGGGCTATCCAACAATAAAATATAATTTTTCAATTCAGACCAGTAATTCCTGAGATTATCGCGTTCAAACAAACAAACTCTTCAGCTTTATAATATTAGTATAGATTATTTATACTTAAACATGTAGTAGTAGGTGAAAGATACCTACTATTTTTTTATAATAAAAACCATAATGAACAGATAGCAAACAGGTTTGGGTTATTGATAAATTTTAACACCTATTTATGATAATATATTTTTTTTATGTTGAGACATAAGTAATATATGTTACAGGTACTTTACCTAAAACGAAGTGGTAGGTATTTATAGAACACGTGTAAGCTGTCGGACACCGTTAAATTTTTAATATTTATTAGCTTTTTAGCTTTTTTGCTTCTTTGGTCAACTTTTTTTTATTTAATATAACCATTGTAAGCAGGTACATTAATTTGTCAACTGCCAAAGTAAAGGACACAGATGCTAATATTCATCAGAATTAATAGATACTATTTTATTATTTTTTTTCGTGCTCTTAAAACCTAATTTGTATAAAATATGTCTGTGTATATATATGTAACTACCTACCTGCTTTTTGCGTAAATTTAGAATTCAATCCTATCACAGAACAAGGTTGTACCGGATTTTGAAGCATTATTTATATATATTTCCTTACAGTAATGTAAGGCTATGGACGTGTTCCGTGGGGATATACCGTATGCAAATAAAATAATTCCAATTAAATGACCAGAATAGTACGTTGGATACCCGCAAATGCAAATTCGCATACTAGTTACGAAGCTAAGCAGTATTGTAACAAATGCCTGCACACTATTCTGTCAAGAAAGTACCAGGAAACGATCAATAATACACAAAATGTTTGTTATTCACTCAAATTTCTTTTATCGCCTTCAATGCATGCTCGTTCAGAAACGATGTACTTACGCGAATGAAATCATTAAAACATTTTTTAAACGTTTTTTCCGCAACTCTTCTATATGCCTTCTCCCGAATGGAAACGAGTGCCATGAAGTCGTAATTTGAGTTTAGGATATAGAAAGAAGTTGGGTGTAGCCATATCTGGTGAGTAAGGTGGTTGCTCGATGGTATTTATTGAGTTTTTGGTCAAAAAATTGTTTACAATGATGGCCTTCTGCGAAGGCGCATTATAATGGTAAAAAACCCAAGAATTTTCTTGCTACAAATCTGGCTTTTTTCGTCGAATTTGCTCTCATAACACTACAAAATATTCTTTATATATAGTTCGCCCTTCTGGCAAGAAAGTTGAGTGCACAACACCGCGATAGTAAAATAAAACAAACAACATGACTTTGACTTTTGATCGACTTTGGCGTGGTTTTTTCGGTTTCGGTTCAGTTGGAAGGCTTTACTCCGAAGCTTGTTGACTAGTTTGCATGTTAAACTTGTTAACCCATGTCTCGTCATTAGCAAAAATTAAAAATGGTATGTATCGATTTGTGAGACACAGAAAGTTCAGTGGCTATCTATCTCAAACTTGAATGAGCATTATCAGTACACTATTTCCTTCACTTTTGCAATCTTGAAGGCGTTGCTGGCTTACTAAAACGCGCCAAATCTTTTATCACATCTCGACCGCTTATGAAGACGCTCTAGCTATGATCTAACTAAAACCAGCACGGTATTTAATATAAATAACAGATGCAACTAAAACTCCACACCAAAATGGAAAACAGTAGAGCCAATAAAACAACAAAAAAAAAACATAAACTAATCCATCCCCGATACTTTTTTGACTGAATGTATAAAAATACTAAAGAGAGGTACAGGTAGGGTACTTAAATGAGCCCTAGAAGCTATTAAAGTTGCTTGCGGATTATTACTAGAACTTATATACTTACAAACGTTATCAATGTTCTTTCCTGTTGCTGTGGGTACTTGACTAGTCTATACCTAAGTCTAGACAGGTACTTCATATTTAAGTGTTTTTATGGATGTCAATTAAACACTCCATAAAAACACAAAAGAAGTAAGGAAAACACAGCAGGATTACGAGGAGGTACAAGTTGAGGAGAAGGTCTACACAAATATAATAACGCAACAATTTAATGACAAAATTTCAATCTATCCCAAGTATCTTTGGGACACACGGTGGTTCAGCAACTCTGTACTCAAAACGCAGATAGGTAGATCACACATTCAAATTACTTTTTAAATGAAAAATTAAAACACATGTTTTTATGTATATTTTAATGAAGTCATATATATTGATGTGCACATGGAGTTTTTACTTAATATAATATTATCGGTGGAATATAAACAAAGACTGTGCAAAACTCATTTAGCCACTTTATGCAATACTAGCTGAACCGCGCAACTTCGTCTGCGTCATTTTCCCCGTTTTTGCAACATTTTTCATTGCTGTTCCGCTCCTATGGGTCGTAGCGTGATGCTTTATAGCCTTCTTCGATAAATGGGCTATCTAACAGTAAAATAACTTTTCGATTCGATCTAGTAGTTTCTGACAGTATTGCATTCAAACAAACATAAAACTCTTCAGCTTTATAATATTAGTATAGGACAATGTATTCACAATATTTGTTGATACGAAACAGCATATTTACTGATGATACTCCTTACAGTTTTCTATAAAATCTACCTACTGTTGTGACTGTTGTGGGAACTCCTATTCACCTTCATAATGTGTCTCTTTTGAATACGGGGAGGTTAACTTTATAGCCTAGAATTACTCAAGTGAAAAACAAAGCACAAACGATCAGCATATTTACTGATGATACCCCTTACAGTTTTGAAAAAAATCTACTTACTGTTGTGGCAACTCCTATTCGCAGTCATAATGTGTCTCTTTTGAATACGGGTAGTTTAACTTTATAGCCGTTTAGCCTTTATAGTCGTATATATTTTCGTTCTTTTTATTTTTTTCATGATTTAATATTCTAGATTATTTGCTCTGATCTTTTTAATACAGTTGCAGGTAGTTGGACTTCTTCCCAAAGGACTGATAGACTGAGATACGGCTGCAGATTCGCATCGTTCATCTAATATTGTAATAAAATCATGTTTTTATATACAATCATACAAGGGGTAATATGTTTTGGCCAGTCTGCCTATCAGATTTTGCCCGCAAGTATTTTTAATGAAATTAATATTAATCGACTGCAAGGTGCAAGGATAGCATAGTCTATATAATAGGTAGGGGCAAAAGTGTTTTTATATTTTGAATGTATTGTTAGTAATCAAACTTTTTTGGTTGTACTGAATGTAACTGGCTGGTATAAATACCATTAAATGTTGACATTTTGAACCAGGACTGCGCCATCCCTTAAAAATTTACTGCAAAGCGTGAAAGAGAAAAAAGCTTGTGCAGCCTTTGACAGGTATTGTCCACAAAGTAGCGTTGTCTCTTTCTAGAGGTGGTCAATTTTGTGAGGCTATGGCGCAGTCATGTTCTCTACGTCAATGTGAAGATGCAATAAATAAAAAAAAAAATCCCGCCATTTTTCACTTGTTTTTAAAGCAAGCAAAATAATAAATTTTAAAGTTTTATTACAAAAAAGGGTAAAAATACGACAAATGCTCGTATAAAATTTGTGCCGTTTACGGACCTAATGCGGTATCAATATGAGCAGTAGTAAAATCAGTGCCATCTTTGAAAAAGTGGAGCAAGATCGACATATTAGCAGTTACGATATTGCTGAAGAACTGAATGTTGATCACAAAATAGTTTTACGTCATTTACAAAAGTCTAGGTACATGAAAAAACTTGTAACACTAAAATAAAATAGAAAATAACGAGAAAAAAAAATAACAAGGTGGTACGGAGTTCGCCGGGACAGCTAGTCTTAGATAATCTCTAACATAAAACCGAGCAAGTGTGTGGCCACGCACAATGTAGGGTTCCGTAGTCCCCTCCCCCATCCGAATAATTCTGCTTAAGAAGTGACTTTTCTGTTGCTTTTGTTTCATGCTTACAACATTATACCTACTTAACAATAATTGTCAATGGAATTTGTACGAAAATTTTGTTACTTCTCATTTGATCAGCTGTTACTCGTAAACTTGTAAAGCCTACTTAACTGTGATGGTTTTCCTTTTAATTTCACTATTTATACTACTACCGTGATTATTTTCACATACCATTTGTGTATTTAGTAAATATGAGAATAGGGCATTAAGTATTTTTTAAATTGAGATATTAGTATTTTTATGAATTGCAAAAACGGGGAAATTTTATGCAGACGAAGTTGCGAGGGTCCAGCAAGTAATTTCTATAAAATCGACGGTTGGCTTTTCGTTTGTCAAGTTTTAAAGCTAATCCTGGTGAAGCCTAATCATGCTTTATAGATCTCAGTCTTTGACAGAAGCGGAAAGAGAGTAAAGAGATATTTACCCTGTAATGAAATGAAGTCGCAGAATGCATAATGAGGCAAAAGATTTATGTATTTTGCTGTCTATACTTACATACAGGTAATAAAGATATTAATAAGCGTTTATTATGTTCCCACGTTTCTGTGTCATATAAGTCATCATAATTTGAAAAAAAAAAAATATTTTATTTGCCATTCCATGCGTCGTGAACACTGCGCCATAAAACATTGTCGTAAAAGGGTGATACATCCAGATTGGTCCCATTGTATTTCAAGTTAGGATCTGATGATGGGCTCTTGGAGGAACCGAGGGAACTCTGCAAATATTAAAGGGACACCTATAATCATTTGAGTATATTTCATAGTACCTACATCAAAAAGCACCAATAAGTAAAGTGGAACTGAAGATGAAGACCATAGCTGACCAGCGGACTATTCAATAATAAATATTTCGGGCTGCGTTTGAGTACTTTACCTGATACTTCGCCTTCATCACATCATATGATGGAGGTGATAGTCAAGTATCAGATGAACAATATGGGATAGAAGCGTTATGATGTCATATGTAGGTATATGTGCATATGAGTCATATCGAGATGCTGTCGAAAAGCGATCTAGTCTTAACGGCTACTTAGTCTTGTCGAGATATTATCATAAAGCTTCTATCTCAATCTAAAAGCATATAATGTACCTACTTAGCATTTATTGATTCTTGGTGTTTAGGGTTCTGTAGCCAAAGTAGCAAAAACTGTTATAGGAACCCTTATAGTTTCGTCATGTCCGTCTATCTGTCTGTTTGTCCGTCCGTATGTCACAGCCTTTACTCAAATACTAATATTGATGAAATTTGATGCATAGGTGTCCTGTAGAGGCCCCCATTTAAAACGTTAATAAATATTGGGGGGGGGGGGGGGGGCACTGCATACATGTAACATAAGCTTGCTGCTTAAATTTTATAAACATACGCTCTTCTGCTGGTGCAATTATTCAAATCGGATTTTTTCATATGTAGTGTATTTATTTTATAACTAGGTAGGTGACCCGCGCAACTTCGTCTGCGTAAATTTTCCACAATGAAAAATGTTGCAAAAACGTGTTAACCATAACTTGATGTTATATAGCCTAAAGCCTTGCTCGATAAATGGCCTATCCAACAGTAAAAGATTTTTTCAATTCAGACCAGTAGTTCCTAAGATTTCAAACAAAACAAACAAACAAACTTTTATTGTCTTAATTCTGCTATTCATCTCGTGTTATAAGTTTAACATAACATTTACCTACTTTTTTTTTATTCGTCGGCTATTTCCACTGAATTGTAGTATTCTTATAGGATATTTTATTAATAATAGGATATTATAAAATAAATAGATGATTAGTTATAAACTAATTGATTTGATTGTTTGCTGAGGTTTTTATGGTTTTTATTGTGTTATTTTTTTATTGTTTTTAATGTTTAAGTACCTTATTTACTACTTATTTTTTCTCCAAAGGTAATATCTAGTTTTAATTGAAATAATTATTGATGTTATCTTTCAGTTATTCATTTGTTCTATTTTAAACTAACTATGTGAATATAATGTTATACTCATCATTAGAACATGGCGAAACCAATGTGTTGTAGTTTAGCGGAAAGACATTAGGGGTCTTTTGCCGGCGATATCTGACATCCATGAGGGCGAAGCCGCCGTCGACACTTAAATTAATCTGTAAATCCCCATATTGATAATCACTTTTAGGGTTTTGAATAATATATTTCCATTTCAACAAAGGAATACGTTTCATTTTGTGGAATTAAAAATAAACAGGGCAAGAGAATGTCGTACCATGCTGTATAGGGTTCTAAATGCACTACATAAGAAAAAAGTACGATCTGAAAAAGTGCACAAGCAAAGAGCGTATCTTCATGACACTTACGTCCTTTTGCTGAGAAGCGCTGTTTTTCGCCCATAATTCAAACACCTACTTATATCCGATCATGTTCAAAATAATTTTAGTTGAAAGTATTTATAAAGCGTTACCTTTGTAATTATTTTCATATTTTTTAGTAATGCGGTTTAAGAGACAAAGAGTGGGGGAAGGGGGTGGGGCACAATTTTTGCAACTGATTAAAACTTTATCAAAAAAGTTTCTTAGGAACCCTAAAATGGTTTTTAAAAGACCTGTCGAATGATGTGCCACACGTAGATGTTTGTTAAAAAAAATCGTATAAAAATATAGAAATATTTATTCTGTATTATTTAACTATCGAACTAAGTAGACACACGGACGGACGGACGGACGGACAGACATGACAAAACTATGAGGGTTCCGTTTTGATATTTTACGACGGCTACGGAACCCTAAAAAGGTACAAAAAATAAAATAAGTGCAAACCTGTTATATTATGCGTATGACGTCTTTGGTTTCTCCCAAGAAGTTCGGTTAGATCGCATTATACTCAAGACGGAGCCAGGTAGGTAATGCATGATCTGCAGGTTGGGTACCATCAAACCACTTGAATAAATTGATTGATAATCTATATTTTATTAAGTCAAGTAAAAAGGTTGTACCCCTTTTAACGAGAGTTGCGCGAACGGAAGAGTATAAAATTTATTGTTTTTAAACTTTCGCGATTTTTATACATTTTAGATATATTTCGGGACTTAATCGCGTGAATTATGTACCGATCGTGCACGATCGGTGCAATTCGATCGAAACTACGGGTAAATAAAAGGTTCGTAGCTTTAAATAATTCACGCGATTAAGTCCCGAAATATATCTAATAAGTATGAAATTTCTTACACTTATATTGAGTGAGTGAAAGTGCGGAATATTAGTATTTGAAAGAAATAAAATATAAATTAATTATGGTCGAATGTCAACCACGGGCGACCACTAATTCGTTTAAAATCTTCAAAATAGTAAGGTTTTCTCAAGCTGGCGTACTGCACTTGAACCTTCTCAATATTAAGAAAAGTGTGTCAATAGATTTCAGAGATCTATGCAATTTTGACCTTTGTTACCTTTTATTCGAAGTAGAAATGTTTTACTTTAAGATTATATAATATTGCTCTCCTTTTCATATTGTGCATGACGTTTAAAATGACGTTTTAAATGACGATTTGAAATTTGAAATGTTGTATCCTTGGTAATGATTTATGAATATTATAGAAACAGTTTGCATCTGGCGATTTTATCTGTCTAGAATATAATTTTTTTATACAGATAAATTTGTTCAGTTTGGCAGGGGCTTTTTTCTAGAAAGTCTAGCTACCTATCAAGTCAAAAACCATACTCTTAATTATTAGAAAATACTCCAACAGACAGAAGAACATTTTAATGATAAGGTAATTAATATCTATTTGATTTAGGGAATTAGGGCTATTTAACTAATAACCAAGAAAACGAATCCTCAGAAGACACATTAGTACTTTGGAATCTATGTTTTTGTAAGAACTTTTTTTATTATTTCTCCAAGCATATTTTTTTTCCTTTTATGTGCTGTGCTGCCTGTAGACAAAACAATTCTTTTAATTTAATTTTATGCTATCGGAATGTGCATCTTGAAATCTATACTAATATAATAAAGCGGAAGAGTTTGTTTGTTTGTTTGTTTAAACGCGCTAATCTCAGGAACTACGGGTCCGATTTGAAAAAATCTTTTTTTGTTGGATAGTCCATTTATAGAGAAAGGCTTTAGGCTATATAACATGCTGCGACCAATAGGGTCGGAGCAACAATGAAAAGTGTTTCAAAAACGGGGAAATTTTACGCATACGAAGTTGCGCGGGACAGCTAGTCTTGTCATAATAGATTATTTTATTAATGTTATGGTTATCATGGTGACTACATTGTGATAAGGTGAAGAACGTGTGAAGAACCTTGTGGCTTGAATGCCACATGGGTGGTCATTCAGTCATGATTTTGTAGGTAAATTAGTAATTGTTAATGCCTAATATAGAAACTATGTTAATAAATGTGTTTCCAAGAAAATGTACGCGGGCAGGCAAAATTAAACCTGCCTTTCAATTGCTGTAGAAAAATATTTTTTCTAACCGAACCAGCCGTCTCCGAGTAAGTAATCGGGTAACACACATTAAAAAAACCGCACTTGACTCTATCAAAAATTTACACTTTCAAGCTTAATATTTCACAAACGATCGACAAATGGTCTTTACTACCCGTGTTTTTCAAAGAACTACCTAATGATACCTCACAAGATGGGCCACCCCATCTTGTGAGGTATCATTAGGTGAGGAAAAAAAATCATATCCATACTTTGCATACAGGGGAGGTAACCTACTTTTTTTTGTTAAATGTTATTCTTTCACTTTGTCGGCGTAAGTAATAATGTGTATCCATGCAAACAGCACTAACAGTCTCTAAGCAAAGCTGCGGACGGACGGACGGAAATAGGCGAAACATCCCAAAATAATTTTAAAAGACCTTTCCAATGACAGCCCACACGATGGAGTAGATGAGAAAAAAAATCACATCCCCATTTTCAAGTTTTTACTTTACCATTTTGTCGGCGTAAGTAATATATGTACATCCATGCAAAATTACAACTTTCTAGTACTAACATCTCTGACCTAAGCTGCGGACGGACGGTTTCTTTTTGCCATTTTGGTTACGGAAACCTAAAAACACACAGTCGAATTGAGAGCCTCCTTCTGTTTGAAGTCTGTTGTAAACAAGCCTGTTTTCTTTTTCCTCACGATTCAAATTTGTTGACAGTACATTATTCGGCAATCAATTTTGTGAAAAGCAGTTCTGGTCCTATGACAAAAGAGTGTAACTAAACCCAAGCACTTGATCGCTTTGTATAAATCTTGTAATCGAGTAGCCGTTTAAATCTTTGTTTCATTGTCACTCCAATCGCGTGGAAGATGATGATTTCTATCTTCCGAGACCGGATTCCTCAAAAATGATAAGACTGATTATAAATTTTCTAAAATTCTAGATAAATTAAGTGTTTGGAGATGTGGTCAGATTCCTCATTGGAGTGTGTAACCGGTCCATCGGAATCTTGCAGAATCCGTTGGTTGATATCAATGGAATAAAATAGTAATTACTTACAAACGAATTATATTGGTATGCCAAGGATTTATTATAATACTATTATTTTTTAGGCTTCGCAGATAGCTATTGAATATTAAAATTGTAGGCCTAATTTGAAATGTAGTGCTACAAATTAACATTAAAATCGTCATAATTAGCAAAAGTTCATTAAATTAAATAGTGTGGGTCAATGTAGGAAGGCGGTCGCCTTGGAATATTAGACATGAGGATGTCATTGATACCGGAATTCGTTACAAATCGGGTACCTCTACCTCGGACCTATTAACCTTGGTGTTGGAACTTTTTAAACTTCAAATTAGGTAATTAATAATAAAAATATCTTGGGATAACTCACACAACGCTATCTGATCCCAAACTAAGCATGGCAGAGCTTGTACTATGGAAACCAGACAACTGATAAACCCAGACACAGAATAAACCAGCGTGCTCATCACTAAAGTTTTATCCTGGGTGGGAATCGAACCTACGACCTCTTGCGTAGCAGTCGGATACACTCCCACCGCACCACAGAGGCAGTCACCTGCAATTACCTACACACAGAAGTCCCTAAAACTAAATAATAATTATTTTTTTTACAAATTCTAAAGACGTGAAGTATTAGTAGATTTGTATTTTACGTGACGAATCGTTATAATAATAATCATAATCAACACAACACATTACTGAAGCTTGCAAAGCGATCGTTCAGACCGATTACAAGCCATGAACATGACCAAATAGCCAACATAATCCACCAGCATTATGTTGGCTATTAGCACTTGGCTTTGACCCGTGTTCTCCTAAGAACAAACCGGTAATGGCCGAGACACAAAAGGTATAAAAACAACAATAATAATAATAATTGTCTTTATAACGCAAGAAATGTCTGTATAGGCAGTATCCCTGCAATTACACTCACCGCATCCTCACATACCGTGCGGAAAGAATACACTGATGCGACTTTTCTCCGTGATTCGAGTCCATACAGATATTCCATATATTAATACCGAGACGTGACAGCCGACGGTATAAATTTTCTTCTGCTCTGTTTTGGACCCCCTATATTAGGCATAAGCCGTGATAAGGCTGTTCTTACTACTGACGCTTTGCCACTTACATGCTTGGCCTGCTTCTTGCAGCTGAGCCGCGCATCAATCACAACGCCCAAGTACCGCAGAAATGAATGCTTAGTGTGAGGATTTCCACGTCTTTCGAACTCGTAATGAGCATCACCACTGTTTTGTGATTTGCTAGTTCCAGGTTAACAGTGTCCATCCATATTCTGATTCTGTCAATAGTGATATCAAATGCAAGTTTTATTTCTTCGAGGTGCTTCGCAACGAACACTACGGCCTCGTCGTCTGCATATGCCATGACTTTGGTACCCATTGGTAGTTTTAGTTTCAGTAGCCTGTCGAACATAATAGGAATATAGGTACCATCCATAATAAAAGACCTAAAACTGAGCCTTGAGGTACACCTCCAGTAATTTTGTACCTATTGTTTTGGGCCAATCTTCTTGTCGTACTTCAGTAACCTGTCATCGCAGTAACTTACTACCATCTTTGGTACATTGGTACGTTCATATGCTTGAGGGCTCACATGATGCAATCACAAACTAAACAGGATTTCTAAACTAAAAAAAATATCTTTAATTTATTCATGCTGGAAATATTTAGGTAAGTATTAGAGAAGATACAAAAATAAATAATTTATAGTAATTTATCTGATAAAGTTAACTGAACATCTAAGCTAAAAATAAGTATTAGAGCAGCTATGAATGTGATAAAATAATCCATTGTAGATTTTCTAGGAAAGTCAACTGAATTTTATTGAATGTGTACACATTAGTGCTCGTGACTACTATGTAGATAATAAATGGTTTTCTCGTGGTCAATAAGTAATAGTATTAAATAATGTCATTGCTATGGATGAGTCACCTATTCAATTAGGGTTTTGTAAAAACCGGTCTTATATTTGCTAATTCCATCACAGAATTGTTGCAATTACTTTTAGAATAACAACATAATTAAGGTCTAAAAATACATTTTATTTTAAGCTTACATCCTGTATTATATAAAAAAGAATATGATGTATCAATAATATTGTCCTATTAATAGAAGTAGGTATGTACATACTTGTTTATTATTGTGTTACTTAGTTAAAATTAGATAGTACAAAAAATATTCACTAAAAAGAAACACCTATACTAAATAAAAAAAAGTAACAAAAAATGTTACTTACAGAGTTTTTATTAAACTTTATTATAATCTTCCATATGATTTTTAAATCTATTGACTCGCCTTCGTATTAAAAGTCATCTTTTCGGATGACTCTCATTTTTGTCTAGGTTTTGATATTGTATATTTAAATTAAGTGTAAAAAATCGCCATAAAAACTATCCGATGTCCTTTTCCGGAATTCCCAGAACTTAACCTATCACATCTAAATCGGTTCAGCGATTTAAGCGTGAAACGTAACAAACAGATAGACAAAGGTACTTTCACATTTATAAAATTTGTTTAGATTTTTCATTGAATCGTACGAAGTACCTACAAGAGATGTAAATCTAACTACTCTTTATGACGCGGCAGAAACGTAGCCAATAGGTACATAGTTAATGACGTAAACAAAACATAGGTAGATATGTTAAAGCATTTATCTATCTTAATCTTAGCGCAACATGGATTCAATTTACTAGAGATTTTTGAATAACAAGGTGAGTAACTTCCTCACCAGGCCTGTGTCAAATAAGACAAACATACAAATAATGGACACAAAGTGTAATTAAGTCGTAAATTTTGTTATTAAAAACTTTACTGAGAAATTATTTAAATAAGCATTAGTGCGGCAGTTAATCTCATATAGCACTGTCCACTGCACTGGCGTATAAAAGATTCGAATAAAATTTTAAAACCCCCGACTAACAAGAGGTAAGTAACCGAAGAAAATCCGACAAGGTCTGCCATTCACTAACCTGTCACATGCACAAAAATTCAATGAGGGGCAGTCGTTGTTGTTAGGCGAAGGGTTTTAAAATTTCAATTTTTCTTCCCAGGTTTTTCAAAATTTTTAATTTTGGTTTTTTGTGATCGTGTGCCATTCAAATCTAATCATTTGTTCAATCTGATCATCTGTTGATGTTAGTTGGTTGCACTCTTCTTTTTCTTTAGCCTCACCTTACCCCGTTACATCAGGTCCGGGTCGTCTTTCCCAATCACGTAACGCTATTTATCTCGCTCTTATGTATTAGGTTGCACTCTGGCGCGGCTATGTTTAATTAAAATATCAACAAAATTTTATTGACATAAAATGTTGTAAAACACGAGGTAACCAATTTAAGTAAGTACATTATAATAGTAACTAATACTTATAGCTACTAATTTTATACATAGGTAATAATTATAACCAACATTCTGCAGCGATCGTTAACTTGAAATACTACATAGTACCTGCTACACGAGGATTGAAATGTGACGTACGTAGACCGTACATAATGTGCCTAGTTATTTACATTGTTTGTTATCAATATTTGTATTGTCTTACTAGTTGCGAGATACATTAAGACGTGAATGTGCGGGTAAAATTTTAGCGCATTCTAGGTATTTCTTGCCTGATACACCTTAACATAATCGTAAAGTAACAATAAAAGATAGGTACGTTATGGTATTAGTACCTACTTACTCATTAATTATTCAACTTATGAACAAGGCAGATCAAACGAGGCAAGGCTAATGTTATGTAGTAATTATGTATTTCTGTTAGGTTTAGCAATTTAAAAAGTATTTAAGTATTATTTTATTTTATTTTATTGTATTTGGGGTAACAAACAATTGCGTAATAATAGTTAACATTTTCTATATTTCTAATTATCTTATTTAACTTATCACGCAACCAGCGCAGTTATCCACAAAGTAATAACTACAAAGAAATATTCATAGCGTAGTAAACTGTTACTTAAATATATAAGTGAGAGTTAGATGACAGCTAAATTAAGATTAAACATTTAAATCTTGAAGGTGATAAATGAAATAAATCGATGCCGGTGAAATTATCATTTTATGATTTAATAATTCTCCTCAGGGGAGCTCGTTCTCGTTCTCATTCGTTTTGCATAAATTCGGATCAAATAGAATTTGATTATATGTGTTGCGAATTCTTACAGAGTTACTAGGTATGCGAATATAAATTTGGTTCATTCATTAATTACAATCTTTGTTTAGAAAAGTTTGATCCAGGTTTATCCGTTTCGCCTTGAGAGTCATAAATGTAAATTTATTTAATAAAGTTCCGTATGAATACCTTGTATAAAAACATTTACAATTTAGAAATTTTAACTACTAACTGATCGCTATATTTATTATAAAACGGGTTCCAAACAAAAGTGAAAAATTCGAGTTGCGATCTAATGAGCACCTTGTATAATTATACAGAACTTGCAGGGTTTTTTGAATAATGTACAAGTCCGTGTAATAAAACCATAATGTTGAAAGCATTTGTTTACGATATGATCAATATGAACATCAAAGTGGCCACACCAAGATCCTTTATGTTGGATACCTTATCTAAGGGAGTATTACAGAGAAAGTATGTGTGCTGCAAGATATTGTCATTTTTTGTAAAAGAGATGGATTTGCACTTAGACAGGCTTAGTTGTAATTTATTTTTAATACAGTAAAAAGACAAACAGTTCAAATCAAGTTGCAGTTTTTTCACAATCTGTCTTAGTATACATATGTCACGAAAAATTTTAAGGTCATCAGCATATAAAAGGAAGCGTGTATTTTGAAAACAGGAATGAATGGCGTTAGTGAATAAAGTGAACAATAAGGGGCCCATAATTGAGCCCTGTGGGACTCCGGATGTAACATTGATTGCTTCCGATGCAAAACCGTTGATCACGACCCTCTGAGATCTGTTTTTAACGTAAGAGGTAAACCATCGTAGCAGATTTCCACGAATTTTGCCCAACAGAATTGTGTGATCCACCTTATGGAACGCCTTACAGAAATCGGTCTAAACACAGTCCACTTGAAGACGATTGTCCATATTTTCAAATAGGTAATTAGAGTACAGTACGAGGTTACTTACCGTCGAATGACCTTGAACAAAACCGTTTTGTTCGGGGATCACAATTCTATGTAAAACTGGATAAACAGTTTGTGGATCACACAAAGCGGTGTCCCGTGTGGGAATCGAACCCACGACCGTCAAATCAGTCACCCGAACAGTCGGACACACTCCCACCGCGCCACTGAAGCAGTCATCAGCCTATCTTTAATAATAATAAAACATAAAAAAATAATTAATTTAACAAACCAAACTGATCAGCTTTTTTCGTAAAACCATATTAAAATGACAATGTTATGATATCTATTTATTCTGCAGTTTAAAATATAAATGACAAAGCGGGACCCAACTAAATTAGTTTCTTGCAGTTAGACCAGATATAAATTATTTTGTTAATGAAATAAATGAAATTAAGAATCATCCGTAAGTATTTATCGTCTCTATAGTACCTATCTTCCGCTTGAGAACTTACTTAGGTAGATGAAATTTAAATAATGAATATGAGCAATTAACTATGCCATGTACGACGTACGTGTTTAATTGTAGTAATAATGGAGACTGTGAATAAGCACATACCATTGACAAATGTGTTTATCTTGAATATGATATAAGTAGGTATAGCCTTATCGATTTTACGCTACCATATTTTTGGAAGGGTTTATTTGGCCAGATAAATTAATATGTCTGTCCTTCACATTTGCACGAATATGCGAAACCACAAGTGTGAGACAGACGCAAATGAATATGCAAAGTTTTTGACACATTCGCGGTTTGCCAAGCAATGTTAGTTTTTTGACACACTTTAAAATGCACAAACCTCGAACCTTCGCGTTTCACACACACCCACACACTCGTCGATCATCTAATTGGGTTTCGAAAATGGGTTCGCAGATGGCTGATTAGCATTGCTTGAAATAAGTTGACCGCCCCTCTAATGCGTGCCGAAATTTGTACAATGTATGAAACTATGAACCTTTGAACGCTTAAGAGGGACCGCGGTAAGAAATTTGCTATATTTTTGGATACTTAAATGTGGATAGATAATAATCAACGTTAATTGTCTATCACAAGGCAGACAAGCTTACTACGCAGGAAATATTATTGTGCACAAATGTCAACGCAAATACCTACACTTTATTCTCACACTCAAAATCCAATGAAGTGGAAAATCGACACAGCTGTAGAGAGGAGGCGCTGGACCGGCCGTCTTAACGTGCTCTCCGAGAGACGGCGAGGTGGTTTTTATAATATTGTAACCTTTCTAAGGACCAGGCAGTAAGAACGTTGCTTGACCTCGCTGATCTGCACTGGGTATGCGCCATCCCTTTCAATTAAAGAGTAAATATTGGCTGCAAACCGTGAAAGAGAGAAAAAACTCGTGCAGCCTTTGACTGTTGACAGGTATTGTCTACAAAGTAGTGTTGTCTCTTTCTAGAGAGTGGTAAATTTTGTGAGGTTATGGCACAGTCCTGGTCTCTACGTCAATGGGCTTGACATTTCCCGAAGTCACCACTGCTGTTGTTAGTAATATGAGGTCAGGCGACCTTACTCACTCGAAGAAACACAACGTTAAGTTTTTCACTGCGATAATACAATCGCAAATACTTTACGTTTATGTGCTATGTAGATATTTAAACATCCGCTTATTACATCACGGCTCGGTGGCAACTGACAATCATCTTTTTTGTACAACTAAGGTAGCAAACAAACAAAGCCCATGGTGAGCCAACCGTCGTAGCCCCTGGACTTTATTCACACCACGGACCTTATTCGCGTTGGTCACACGCATGACAGGGCCAAATCTTAAGCTTACAAAGAGGCCTTCTCCTTAAATGTACACGAACTTCTCCTTGACCGCAGGTTTATGTAGGTATGAATTAATTTATTGTTTTATTAGTTTACTTAAATAGTTGCTAGCATAGGTTGTAAATTCATTGTATTACTAACCTTATTTAAAATAAATTTTTTTATACTTTGTCATATTCATGAACTCTAGTTACATTTAGCCTATAGTAAAAATCTGAGACTGACTTCCTGCTGCTTATTTGTTTGTACTAACTAACACTTTTGTAGCTGAAGATAACTGTGAAAGTGCGGTCCCACATTACTAGCAATCCTGTTAACTACTCCAGCTAAGCTCAATGGCTTGTATTAAGAGTGGGTTCACGTCGGTAGTATAATAAGTAGGATTCGAACCCGCGACTTCACAATTGCGAAACCGATGTGTTAGCCATTAGGCTACCGCCGCTTTGATATCTGTATAAAAAATCTAGCGAGTGAGAAGGAGGGTGGCGTGCGCCTTAAGATCTGGAATTCCATTTTACGTTTATACGTGGCGGTATTTCCACGGTTGAAATCACACCTCTTTTATTGACAAGCTCCTTCTAACTAGTTAGTAAACATTATGTTTTTTATATTCTGCCTCTGTGGCGCAGTGGGAGTGTGTCCGACTGCTACGCAAGAGGTCGTGGGTTCGATTCCCACACGCGACACCACTTTGTGTGATCCACAAATTGTTGTTCCGAGTCTGGGTGTACTTTGTGTCCGTGATTTGTATGTTTGTAAAGTCCCCCGCGACACAGGGCTAGTAAAAAAAAAAAAAAAAAATATATGTACTAATATTATAAAGCTGAAGAGTTTTTTTGTTTGAACGCGATAATCTCAAGAACTACTGGTCGAATTCGACGTCGAATTGAAAAATCTATCATTTTACTGTTGGATAGCCTATTTACCGAGAAAGGTTATAGGCTATATAACATCAGGCTACGACCAATAGAAGCGTAGCAGCAATGAAAAATGTTGCAAAAACGGGCAAAATTTACGCAAACGAAGTAACGCGGGTCAAAAAACTTTCTTTGGCCTCTTAGATTACAATAAGTAGGTATATCGAATTTGACAAGATGTCATCATACTAAGCATATGCACAGTTTTGTCAGTAGGTAAGTAGGTGTGTTCGCATTGTAGGTATGGCAGGTTTATTTGTTTAATTTCATCATATTACACCTTTTAAAGCGTCATAGATGTAATATTATAAAATGACTACCACATACATTAATTGTTCTGTCGAACTTTTCTTGCCCGTAGTTCAGTCTAGATAGTCCTACCTATTGACCAAGTCACGAGCTACAGATTTACAAATTCCCTTAAAATAATGCGGATCTTTGAAGGAGGCCTTCACCCGCAGAGGGGTTCTTTACACACGATATACAATAAACGGATAGCTGTTTGGCCAGATACTGGATATTCGGTCAACCTCTTAGCCGGATATTCGGTAGCCGGATATTCGGCTGAACATAGCTGTTAAAATGTGGTATTGATTTTTATCTAACATCAGTGCGAATTGCTTGCGATCGTGAACTTTATATGTGATGGGCAGCTAATGCTTTACAATACCCAAATTTATCAAAGTTTTTCAGGTTGGATACCGGATAGTTACCGGATGTCCGTTTTATCTCTAATTATTATGCATAGCCTAAGTAGGTTTAAGTTCACTATATTGTAATTTAGCAAGAAACTAAAAGATTTTTTTGAGTTCCATAGCCAAAATTACAAAACGAAACCCTTATAGTTTCGCCACGTACGTATGTCTGTCCGTCCCCAAGTTAGCTCAGAGACCCTTAGTACTAGAAAGCTCTAATTTTTCATTGATATACATATTAGTTACACCGAAAAAGTGGTATACTAGCAATCCAGTTACCCCTTCCAGGTAAGCTCAATGGCTTGTGTTAGGAGTGGGTTCACGTCGACGACCTTTAGACCACGAGCCTTTAGGCTACCGCCGCTAAATAATATGTGTTTTTTTTTGTTAGAAAAGTTTGGTTTGGAGATATGAAAAAAATCAGGGTATCTAGTATAGTACTATCACAGCTATACAGTCGACCAACTTAGAAGTAACAAAATTTTCTTACAAATTCTATTGAAAATTACTAGTGACTTATGTCCCGGTAAGAGTGCACTTTTTAAATTTGGTGTACTTTTTTCTTGCATGTAGTATCTCTGAAATTTGGCAGCTGTCACCTTTGATTGTTCTGATTATCAAAATTAGAGTGTCACACAAAATAAAAACGTGTCATCATTGTCGATACTCATTACAAAAATGGAAAAAGTCACACCGCCCATTAAACAATTGATTTATTGTAGCAACTATTTCCAGACCAATTTACTAGTTACGAAATTTCAACAGATGTTCGGAAATTAAAAAAGAAAAAAAATAATATTTTTTTTCTCGAAAAGTCATGGCAAATTAATTTCCAGGACTTTTCGACAAAGATCTTGGTGAAATCTCACTGATTATCGTTGAATCTCGGCACTGAGTTCAGGTATAGTTTCTGGTTTATTCGCATGAACCCGATATCTAACACAACCTCCAGGGAAAAAGTCGAACGGCGCTAATATCACTTGATCTTGGAGGCCAGTAGACTTCAGAATTTCGTATGATGATCTGGAAATCGTGTTTGTCGTCTTTCTTCTTCGTTCTTTTCTCCATTTTCTACCTAATGAGTTTTCACAATGATATTACGTTTTTTTTGTGAAGGTAAAGTAAAGGAGTCTCCTTATCATTATACCTTCTAAATAGATGCTATCACAAAAGCAATGAAACCAACAAATTTACGTCTAGCTTTGAACATTAGATAGTGTTATATTTAAGTAAGTAGGTATCATTATTTATGGATAGGGATAAACATACATTTTGAAAATCCGTAAGGACAATAAATTTAAATAAAACATATTTCAAGAAAATGTGCCGGATCTAGGTATTGGAATTTCTCATGCATTCTTTGTTCGACTTTATTCAAAATGGGTTTTTCGTAGTTCCAACAGGAAAAGTCATCCAAAGTCTGGTTGGGTAATTAATAAATAATTGGGTAATTAATTGACTGCCTCTGTGGCGCAGTGGGAGTGTGTCCGACTGCTACGCAAGAGGTCGTGGGTTCGATTCCCACACGAGACACCACTTTGTGTGATCCACAAATTGTTGTTCCGAGTCTGGGTGTACTTTGTGTCCGTGATTTGTATGTTTGTAAAGTCCCCCGCGACACAGGGCTTGTACCCTAATGCGGGAGTTGTCTTTTTTAAATGAAAAAAAAAAAAATTTGTGAACTCTTCAAGCACAATTAGGTACCACTTAAATATAACTCATGAAAAAAAAAACACCTCTAAATTTTCATTCGTCTGTATATCACAGGCATTTTACTCAAAAACTACGCAATGAATATAAATAAAATTTAGAGTATAAGCTGATACTTAGTTTGATAGTTAAATAACAACCTTTTTAATTAGGTGAATATTTTCAGAAATAGTCGCTCCAAAAGTTGCGAAATTGTCCCCCCCCCACTCCATATCCTTTGACCAAAACATATGAAACAAATTACAACGCTTACCAAATAATTTAAATTATTTTTAAACTGTGCAACACGACAAAAGGACGTATGTGCCATGGTGATAGGTTCTTCTGCTGGTGCACTTTTTCACATCTTGTTTTTTTTTATATTTCGTGCATTTCTTTGTAGAAACGGCTACGGAAACCTACACTGAGCCTGGTCCGATATGCTCTTGACCGATTTTTTTTAATTTCTTTTGGACCATTAAATTAAAAATTAAAAATTAAACACGATTAGTGATACTTCTGCTGTTACAGGCGCTCAGAGACTACGGTAACTGCGGCGGATCGTACCCATGTCTGCTATATTTTCAGTATAAAAAATACATCCGTTAAGGAACTTATATCTTTGACCGCACAAATGGACTCCGCACATATTAATTATGGAAATGTCACTCTGTTTAACACACCTGGTAGAAACATCACGTTTTGTATGGATTCCGGTATAGCGCACATGTTTACAAATGGTCCATTTATAATCCGGTTAGAACTTCATTGAAAACTACGCAGTAGCTATTAACGGATTAGTTGACATAGTAACAAGAAAAGAGGTTGATAATCTCTAAGAATCTTTAATCCTACATTGAACTTTGTAGGGTTCTAGCATGGAGTAAAGTATGACGTCATGTAAACAAACATTTTCTCTCAAAACTTTTGATATGTGTACGTATGTGTGTACCTACACGCTTACAAGCCATAATCGCGTAGGTATACATACCAAAAGTGCAATAAACTTAATTTAACTGTATGAACTCATTACGTTCATTGACCTTACTTTACCAAAATGCAAAAGAAATAAGATGTATAATTTTTAAATCCTTATCTTAAGTAAATCACGTTGGGTAAGTTTACCATCATTGTAGCTTATTATTCATTTTTAATTATTTTGATACCCGTTTATTATACATATTAATCTACATCCAGCCACCACCATCGGTTTTACTGTAGGTATATTTAGGTAAACCGGATACCTTTTAATATTGGTGACCTTGGAATTGAGGCGACACGACGTTTAATATAGGTAATAATTAAATTACCTATTAAGAGTCTTCATCAAAGAAAAGTGGGCTACTCCTACGTTGGCAACACGATACGATGACATATAATTTCGTTAAAAACATGAGTAATCAACTATGATGTTGTTTTTTTTTATTGAAAAAAGAAATCGTAAAGAGTTGAAAATACCATTCATTTATAAAAAAAACTTCAAAAATAGAATTCAAAATGTGATGAAAATGTTCTAAATTCAAATTTCGGATATAGTGAAGAGTCACCTATTAAAAATATTTATATGCAGACAGACAAACAACTTGGGATTATCCAAACAAACAACAGCGTTTCTGCATTGTTCATTAAACTATGATGACATAAACGATGATCAATGCACCATTAGTTACCTAATCAATTACATCGGTCAAAAATGCCAAATTAAAACGTTATAAATCTAATTAACAACCTCATTAGACAGATGCTAAAATCAAAACAAATTTAAAATAGCACTTGTGGCTGGCCCTGACCCTCTGCATTAGTGAAATCTGAAAACCCGGTAGTAACTGTCCAAAATTATGTCAATGTCCTAATTATATATCCGAAAACTATTTAATCCTTTTGAGGTTACTTTACTATTTAAAAATGTAGAGTATAAATTCACTAAACAAACTTGAAACCAGTTGTAAAGAGGTAATAAGGGGTATTATGCATCAATAATCTGAAGGTTATTCATCTAAAATTGCATATACTTACACTAATTGCTAATTGATTCTTGCCTAATAATATCTCTGTCTGTAGGTTTAAAATGTCAACTGAATAACAAGAGCATGATTTGTCATGGGTATTTTATTGACTTTTCTTTTGGAATTCGTCGCAGTTCCATTACTTTTTAAATACTTCTCGCATAGATGAGATGGCTTGTATTTACAGCCAATTATTTACGATCAAATATTTCCGGATGATTGATAAATAACTTGCTTAGTTGATTTTATTTCGAGGTTTTAGGAAAACATACTTATGTTGTACTTGTTTATAGTATTTCCTTAATATAAGTAGTTTATTCGTCGTAAATCTTCCTTTTTAGAAGGCGTTATGTTATGCAAAACAGATATAGTGTAAACAACGATAAATTAGGATCAGGTAGCAGTATATTTATAAAGAATGATAATGTTATCGGTTTGTGGGTAGGTATAGTTAGTTTAATGTTTGATGAATATTAAATGGGTAACACCCATAAATTTACCCCACATTATGTTAGACTAGCTTTTCCTTGCAGCGTCGCCCATGTTACTTAAGTTTGGTTCTGATGTATAAACTACATTAATGTAAAGTTTAATGCAAATCCTTTCAATTTTTACGTGTAATAAGAACAACAAATATCCACCCATCCCCACAAAAATTATCACAACATTAATTTCAGCTGTTTAGCTGTTGATAAGAATACCTACAGTGTTCAATAGAATCGAACTTTCTTAAAGCGCCATTTTTGACGCGATAACGTCTTACAATCGATGGGGTGCACGCACGAAAAAGTATCACGTAGCTATGGGTGACCATTGCTACGTAACCAGTAAATAACGTGAGTTATTGACTGGTTACTAAGCAGTCACATAGCAACGGTCACGTTATTGATTGGTGGCTAAGCAGTCACGTTATTGACTGGTTGCTAAGCAACGCGAATGACGATTACACCTGCTGATAGGCTGAAGTATTGTGGCCGTCGAGCGCATGCGCCCGGATCGTTGTTTATTACATGTTTTAGCGATTGCAGCGACATGTGACATAATTGAAAAAAATATAAAAAAATAATAAGCATGGTTGTTTTTCAATGTCATTAATGTTTTCTTATGACGTTATCACGTAAAATTATCATCCTTAAACAGACTTTACAGACAACCATTGTTTACTGCTATGATTCTGTCCACTTCTGCATATACCTATAGACTTCCCAATTGATGTGACAAGAACCGGTTTACCTTTTTTTTAAATAATATATTGTCCCCTACTTTTATTAGTCTAGAGAGGTACATTGTACCCAATGAATTCCCTCGCTCAATGTTACCAGCCCGACTGGGGAAGTACGGATATCAAGTTTCGGAGCATAGCTTGAACAATCACCACCGGTTTATCGCATAATTATAATCAATGTAACAAGAATGTTTCAAGAATTACAAATCCGATTTAATTATTCATACATAATATTCTTTTGTTTTTTGGGCATTTTAATAATACCTACTTTTCGTCCTTTTTGACAAAAAAGCTATGTCCGTCATGGTCATGGTGAATTTAAGAATAATAACTTAGATAAATGAAAAATTAATCATTTTTTGTTATATTTTGCTGTCGTTATTATTTTTTGTTACAGTTTAAAGGCCATCACTAGTCAAGTATGTCTTGGAACACGAGGTTTGTGAGGTTCCATATGCAACACCGGCCGCTAAGGATGATATGACAGGTAAAAGACAAAGGATAATCTTTACTAATATTATAAAGCTGAAAATTTTGTTTTTTATCTCAGGAACTACTGGATCGAATTGAAAAAATATTTTATTGTTAGATAGCTCATGTATCGAGGAAGGCTATAAGGCTATAAAACATCACGCTACGACAAATAGTAGCGGAGCAGCACTAAAAAAATGTTGCAAATGGAGATGGGAAATTGACGCAAACGAAGTTGCGCGGGTCAGCTAGTAATTAATAACTTTAAATTTAAAAATATAAATATATTTCAAATAAAGGTAAAGTGTAAGGTTTTATGGGATAAATATGTCATGAAAAAAATAGTCTGATGAGTAAAAGATATATTGATAACATCCTATTATATTTACAAAAAGATTCGGACCAGTTACTACGTAATTATAAAGGTACAGGCTGGTGCAACCGAAGAACCCCATAAAGTCACGTTAGTTCACATCACGCGTGAATGATTGTTTTGAAAGGAATTACCAATACCACGTAAATTAAATAATTATTGTAGCGCGCATTTTTTAAAGTTATTGTTGAAAACTACTGTTGATTATATATAATTGACGGGGAAATAAAAAAAACCGGTTCATATATTCACGGCTTATTATATCCTACAAAACTATTTTGTAAGTAGAAACCAATTTGTTGTCAATTTCCTGATAATGGAAATAAAAGACGAAGACGAAGAAGTTATTTTGAATCCAAAATACTACCAATACAGATTTAATATGTTTAGTGAAAAGGTCTTCGCTATTAGAATATAGGTATTATTCCATTTAAAGTAGTGGTTTTTAGAAATTTGTAAAAAAAGAAAATCTATCTGATTATATTAATATTAAGCTTAAAGTAACTTAATAAATATTAAAAATGTAGACATTTTTAGATTATTTCAAATATACAAAATTTTATTTGGATCAGAGAAAAAAAATGGTTGTCTGTAAAGTCGGTTTACGGATGATAATTTTACGTGATACATAAAAAAAACATTGATTACATATCGCCATTCGCGTTACTTAGCACCCTGTCAATAACGTGACTTTTTTCGTGCGTGCACCCGGTCATCGATTTATAAGACGTAATCTCGTCATAAGTTTACACAAACACTACATTGACAGGTATATTATAATGAAAATGAGACTATAAAGTCTGGCAATCAATGACCTTAAAGCTTTTACCCACTTTTTGTTACATCTGGACGTTTTTTGTAATAATATAAGCAAACCTAATAAAGTCCAAAGCACCCTTCACAAAATTCTGTTCCGATAATTGGCAACATGATGTTTTTAAAAATTTGAGTAGAGAGTATGTGATGACTTGCATGAAATACGAATTTATTACGTTTGGTAATTGACCATAACTCCAAAGATGACATGAATGGGGTCGTTGACTTGGGCTGCAGGTTCAACAAATTCTGTAAGGTCGTTCCATTCGCAATGGTCACCTTGCTGGAATTAAAGCGATCAACTATATTCGAGAACAAACATTAGGGCAAAGGTGCAGTGTTTTGCATTAAGATGCATTATGCCGCAATCGTTTTTTAGAATTTGCTATTATACATGATGACTAACCATAATACTAAAGAGTTGTTCGTCAACTGTTGTGCATGGAAGGGCGCGTTCCATTAAGCACACCCAGATTACAGATTAGCCTTAATAAAAACCTTTCCGAGTATAGATTGAAGAGAACAATTTTATGAGTTACATTGTGAGAGAACAAAATATTACAAAGGCCATATCTCATACAGCGGTAGGCGTTGTCACGAGTACGAACCTTGCAAGTTCGTGGTCCTGTGGAATCCTTGTTGGTAATTAAAACGCAGTTTCCCTGAACGCACACAGCACACACATGAGCATAACATAAGAGATTTGCTATACCTTAACTGGGATTGTCGCACGCTATTCGTGCCCTATGATTAAAGATACACGTACGTACGATAGTATACATAGTTAGGACCTTCCAAGTCGGTGGCCAAAATCTAAGTCCCTTTCATCTTTCTACAAAACTTCTTGATTCAAAGCGGCTGTAGCCTAATGGGTAAGGCATTCGGAGTGCCAATCGGGTTCGAATCACATCCATTTTACTACCGACGTGTGATTTCCGAAGCACCTGTGCCCAGAAAGTACCTGCACCAGCCGGATGGACCAGGCCATCGGGCGGCCATGAATGCCCGCTGAGCCTCACCGCGCCAAGCGCATAGCTCCTCGGGCAGAGGCACCGAACCCCTTGCCCAAACCACTACCACCTGCCGATATACTTCGGGGAGCTCTACCGCCTTCAATTACCACGGGGGTGTGCCGGCCAATGCAGACACCGCCACCTCTGCAGACACCGTACGGTACCCGCGTATGGCCCTGACCGCTATGGTCCGCTGGCGTTTCCCTAAGCGGACCCTATTCTGGGCGTTCAGGGACGCCGCCCACATGGGTGCGCCATACATAACCATAGACAGCACCACCCTCGTGTACAACTGTCGGCCCGAGATTCTAGACCCGTCTAGGTTCCACAACAGCCTCCCCAGTGCGGACGCAGTAGTCGCGAGTTTAAGCGCCAAAATGCGGAAATGCTTGTCGAAGAGCCACCGCTCGTCTACCACGAGGCCCAGATACTTCATCTGAGCTCAGACCTGTACAAGGATCGAGCTGACGGCTACCGAGGCGCTAGCAGGCGCACGGCGTCGGGGCCCATGGAACAATAATGCCTCCGTTTTGGAAAGGAACCAGCGCCTTGATGCGCCCGACCATTCGGGAAATCCATAGGTTGGTCAGGCGTACTGCCTCCTCAAAATTCCCACCCCACCCACAAGTCTTGTGCAAATATCAGCTCCTCAGGTTTCTTCCCACACCTCGTTACAGTGCCGTTCCAGAGCTTCGCGTGTTTTTTCATTGCTGTTCGACTATCTAGCAACCATAAGAGTCCAAAGATATTCTATTGGGTTGAGATTCGGTGATTTTGCAGGCCAAGGTATTAGCGGGCAATATTATGTTTTGGAGAACTTCTATATAGTCCAATGCCGATGCTTGTGGTGGCAAATAGTACAGCTCCCCAATACCAGTAGCAGTCATATAACCATACATATTTAAAGAAATTCTACCGGATTCTCTTGGGTATCACATGGTGGTGGTGTGTTCGCTTATATCGATAGAGACGGAAACGGCAATGCTGACTGGACTAAAAGTTTTTTCGTCACAAAACACAGTGCTATCCTAATTATAGTTCAAATAGTCTCGGGCAAAATTAAGACAAGCAGTGAAGTCGAACTGAGCGTCCGTCATAAATATTTTCTTTGCATAATGCTTCTAATGCAATCCCATATTATGTTACTGGTTTCTGATTGTCTGAGTAGATACTTCAAATAATTTTGCATAATGTTTGGTGGGCGTAAACCTATTATTTCCGTATTCAAATCTTAAAGTTGATCATTCGAGATATTAGCCGTCGACCGCTTCTCTGACGATCGTTTTAATTTTCCTCTTTGCGATGTGTGTGAAGACGCATAATCCAGAGACGAACAGCTTGTCTTGATACATTTAAACGCCTAGACATCTCGCTGTTATTGAGGCCGTCGTTGTGCAGTGCAATTATGTTGGCTCTCTCAGCCACTCATAAATTAAGAGGCATTACAGAAAAATCAATAACTACGTGTAATCAGAATCGCTTATTTTTACGTAAAATGACAGAAACGCTTGGCAGTTGTCTGTGATATTTTATTTTTTCAGTGAAAAGAGTTTTTTCATAAAAGATTAAAATGCCTGCCAGTATGTCGTCAGTAACAAACAATACGTCATTATTATGCATCTCTTTCTTTGCTAAAATAAGGTCAACCTTAACGCTATTTTGGCTAAAATGGGAACTTTTGTCAAAACTGGCAGACCATTTTCTTGGCCGACTGTACATGAACTCTATGATGATATAAGTACATGGACATCAATGTATCAGTTTAAAATACTCTTTCCCAAGGGTGCGTGTACTAGCTACACGAAACAACTCTGAATAACCACATTGATAGGCGGATAGAACTTGTATTTCCAAGTATTAATACCACGTTGAGTTGATCATTATCATTTGGCTCCCTCACAAAATGAATTACCTACATTACATTTTATAACACAAGTTATAATGTCGTCTTTATTTTTGTTAATAATAATATTTTTAAGGAGATATCAACCTCATATGCTTATCACAGAATATCAAAATTGCTCCCATAGGGAAATGAATACAATTATGCTTGTTTTTGTCACTCGTAAATGCTTACGTGCCGAGATGATTATTTTTATACTACTACAAATTTTAAAATCACACTGATGCACAGTACTTACCTATCTATCCATCTTATTATTCTATAATACTACGTTGGAACCTATGTATATCCTGAACTTTAATCATTTTTTTATAATTATAAGGCACCGCCGACACGAGCGAGAGAATTGCGGCGATATTATCGTTGTGATACTGCCTTAGAAAGTGTCTCCACACGGCGTTGCAACGAGTGGCTGAGTGCGAGAGAAACTTCATCGTATCGCCGCGCGCTCGCCACGGAACGTGGCGCCCTCGCAGCGAGCGCGCTGTCAAACACAGGCGTCCCGCCTCAAAAAAGTGACGATCATCGTCGCGGATACGTGGCGATTCCGTTACGAGTAGCGACGATACGCTGGCGGAATAATCGAAGAGACTACCCGACGATAGTAGAGTGGAATCGCCGCGATTCTCTCGCTCGTGAAGACTGCCCCTTAAAGAAAAAACTAAGATATCAGTAAGTATGCCTACGTCATAAAAAAACTGTTTATAATTTTTATTCTCATGTCAATACCGGTACAAAATGCGTTAATCATTTTTTCTAATTAAAACAACTAGTTGAAACTGGACTGCGCTAATTATTGTGGTGCAATGCTACATTGTATCCTATGTGTGATGCTATGTTACTTTGTATCTTACGTAGGTACTACGTACATACATCTTACGTACGATACAAATGAATACTTAAGTACTTCACTATACATATGCAGACACTTAATTAAAATTATTTGAGTATCTATGTTTTTGCTACATGAATTCAAGAGTATATCTAATTTGGGAACTATACAACTGAATTTCATTTGTCACAAGTTTCTCTTAGGGTCTCAGAAATAAATAACTGTAGCTTTATTACAAAAATATGAATGCAGCATCAATAGACAGCTTTTATTACTTTTCTTAACATATACCATGACTGATTGCTATACCTATCAACGTACAACTCACACCACGGAACTAATAGGGTTGAAATTTCGTAGTCATTATTACGAGGTCGCCACGTCGTAGGCATCCACTAAGAACGGATATTAAAAAAAAAATAACTCCTATAAGGTTGAAATAAACATGATCAAATAAAATGCGGGCGAAGCCGCGGCTAAAAGTTAAAAAAATATGTATATATATGTGTGCTGTGTTTGTTTGAACGCGTTGATGTCTTTTTCAGTTGGTAAATAATTTCGGCAAGTCTAATCGAGTACGTGCTCAAATTAAACTCTGATTTTCGATTTTTTGTTATTCTTTGAAATCATTATTACTTCTTTGCCATTTTTGGGAAACTCGGTATAATTTTAATTTTAAACATTTGACATCACTTTAAATGATAAATTTTCATTCATGGAAAATAGTATTTTCTTTCGTTATTCGCACTTACGAGTCAAGGTGTAATGACACGACAATATTATTCATATACGCTTCGAAGAAAACACCTATGCAGATTATGAAAATATATTTATAAAATTCAGTCATATATGTGGAAATGATCAATTTTAAAGACGCTACAACTACATTATTATTGGTATAATAAACATTTGTATTTGCATAGATATGCTACAAAGGTCATGATCTTCATTGCCAGTCAATTTTAAAGTGGTTCCATGTTTACTTAGAAGATGGAATGTCAAGTTGAAGAGTATGAAGCCAAAGTCATGGTTGTTGTCTTAGTGTACTCCTTGTTATCTTAATTAGGAGGTAGGTATTATGTCAACATACTTCTATAAATATTGTTCGTCCTAAGGTTAAATAATGTGATAAAGATTGATTTAAAATTTTGAAGGGATTAACCATTATTTTGTATATTTATTTTAGTTATTAATAACCAGTATATCTAAGTATAAAACCGGGCAAGTGCATGTCGGGCCACGCACAATGTATTGTTTCGTAGTCCCCCATCCGAATAATGCGGCTTAAGAAGTGGGTTTTCTGTTGCTTTGGTTTCATACTTCTAACAACGTTATTTATGTATTATTCAATGGAATCTGTATGAAAATTATTTTTCGTTTTGTAATATTTCATAATGGGATCCCTAAATTGAAAAATAGTTTTTACAACCTCTAAGTGTTTAAGTAAAAGACCTATCTAATGATACCCCACCATGAGGTAGGTAAGAAAAAAAAATCACATCCCTGTTTTACATATAAGGGAGGCCCTAGATAGTAGACCCTAAATATTTTTTTTCTAAATTCTATCCTATCACTATGTAATATGTGTATATATTACATGTGCTTACATTTAAAAAATGGCGTAAAGTGATAATAGCACCATGTCGAGCTTCACCTCTACATTTTATTACATATCGTCTCTCTGTCAGCCCTTTAAAACTTATGTTTACGTATACGGGTACGTATGTTTTAAAATAGGAATGGCAGATCTTTCGAGATAATGCATAGAGGCGGAAGAAACACCAAATCATATACTAATTATAATATCTTCTATCTAAATATCTTGGGAGAACTCACACCACGTCATATGATCCCAAACTAAGCAGAGCTCGTACTATGGCAACCAGACAACTGAAGACTATATTTCTAATACTTACAAATTATAGATAAATTGCATCCAGACACATAATAAACCATCGTGCTCATCACACAAAGTTTTATACTGGTTGGGGATCGAACCCACGACCTCCAGCTTAGGAGTCAGGGACACTAACAACTAGACCAACTCGAGATATGATCACGAAGTGCAGCTGTAGCAGATCAACGTGCACACCTTGCCCCTGACATCCCTTTTTTGGAAGTATCACGTGGATGCAGTCAGATGGTCACACATGGCTCAGGAGACCAAGTGCGGTTATTTTTACCCAGGTAGGTAAAATTACTAATTAAACTTGTTATGTGTATCAATACATTCAGTATAAGTAGTAACAAAAAAGAAATATACTTCAGCTATAAATCTACATTGACCGGAACGATAGTAGGGTATGACTGCTTCGGTGGCGCGGTGGGAGTGTGTCCGACTGCTACGCAAGAGGTCGTGGGTTCAATTCCCACACGGGACACCAGTTTGTGTGATCCACAAATTGTTGTTCCGAGTCTGGGTGTTCTTTGTGTCTGTGACTTGTATGTCTGTAAAGTCTCCCGCGAAATAGTACTTGTACCCTATTGCGGGAGTCGTCTTTTTTTAAAAAGAAAAAAAAAGAAAAGGCACCTACTTCCAAATTATCCAATACTAATTAAGTTCGAAATCAGTACTTGATAAAAAGTTTGGAAAATTCCTACCATATGGTGGTAGGAATTTTCCAAACTTTTTATCAAGTTTCGTATCGTTTTATAGACTTTCGCACGCTATTTTTGTCCGAATCCAATTATAGGTTGTTTTTAATTCGTAGGTACATTCATTGCCTATTTACGTACATTGACCGTAGCAGGATATGTAATTTTGATCATGACTGTATAATTAATCTTTTGTAGTTGACAATGAATGTTCTAAAGTCGGTTTCTCTGGAATAAAGATAGAAATACCTGCTAACACTAGCATAGAGTATCTGTTTATTCTCATCCCTTAACCGCTATTGCCTGCATTTCGAATAGCCAACGGAAAGAGCCTTGATATATTCTATAATACCTAAATAATCAACATTGCTTGGGACAGTCACAAACAACGTTAAACTTCGAGCATTATACCTATAAAAATAATTACGATTGAACGATTTTAATTAAACATTACTACGAGATTAGAGATTATTTACATAATAAATGTACCCTCTAAATCCTCCATTCGTTTAGGCGCTTCGATGGCAGATATACAGTTGCGCATAGCAAACTAAAAAGAAAAAATCGAGCAAGTGCATGTCGGGCCATGTAGGGTTCCGTAGTCCCCCCCTCCCCATACGAATAATGAAGTTTAATAAGTAGGTTTTCTGCTGTTTTTGTTTCATACGTAATTTTCAATGGAATTTGTACGAAAATTTTGTTACTTCTCATTTGATCCGCTGTTACTCGTAAACTTGTAAATCCTACTTAGCTGTGATAGTTTTCCTTTTAATTTAATTATATATACTACTACCGTGATTATTTTCAGATGCCCAACATCAGCCATTTAGCTGACAGGGGGAGAGGGACACTTGATTCAAAAATTGCACTTTAAAGCTTAATATTTCACAAACGGATCCCTAAACCTGAAAATGGTCTTCACAACGCCGAAGCGATTTTGAAGGACCTATCTAATGATACCCCACACGATGGGGTAGGTGAGATAAAAATCACATCCTCACTTTACATAACGAGAACGTACACTCAAAATGTTTAGATGTTTATCAAAATTTTATTTGTGGGGTAAGTAATGCATATATCCATTCAAAATTACAGCCTTCTAGCACTAACAGCCTCTTTAGCTAAGAGGTTGTTAGCTGCGAAGGGACGGACAGACATGACGAAACTATAAGGGTTCCGTTTTGCCATTTTGGCTACGGACCCCTAAAACTGCCTTTATTTGCATAGGCTTAAAAAGACCGCATTTTACTTTGTATACTTTGATGACGTGAATTCGTAAATTCATCTCTGAAAGAAGAGTGCCTATCCGCTTTAATCCGGAATATGTTTTCGAGGAAAATCTATGTAGTTTGAAGATCGTTTAGAGCTTGGACACCTAATGACATAGTAAATTACCACCATGATACGAAATTTGCAAAACCCGTGAACATTAGAAAAGGTTCTAATATTTAGATAACACGTTAATTTGTGTTTTACATGATGTCATCACTGGCTTAAGAGAACTTTACCTTTGGACTTACACGAGTTATTCAGTCAATAATGATGTTTTTTATGACAATCATAGCTTGTGCTAGACGATAGAAGTGCAACGTGTATAATGACCACGTGCCATACCATAATAACTATCGAATAGGTTAGACATGTGGGTGATAAGCATAAATGTCTAGTACGCATTAGGCTGAACTGGTTTAGCAATAAAGTTGAAGGGTTTAAAATACCAGTGCTTTTACTGGCATACAAATATTGTTGACATAGCTATGTATGGATACTATTTATTTATTAATTTATTGAGGTATTCATTTATACAAAAAATAATCGAGATTTCTATATTTTCTAGCCTTGTGACAAGGCTATCATTTCTAATTTTATGTTCGTAGTGATTGGGCAGCCTAATAACAGGCTCGAGCAGATTCTGATACCTGGGTGGGTCACGGACCTTGGCCTTGTGCGTTTTAGTGGTTTTGGCCACACCCTCTCGTTTTGTTAATCTAAATTTGTCACTAAATTTCATTGTCACCAGATTTGCACATATAAAACTAAATTGTGTCAAAGCGGTAAAACTCATAGTAATCATTGATTCAGCTTCTCTTAGATAAACTTGAAATAAGTCGTAAACGTCTCATAAAATAAGTCAATAATTATTATGATGACAATTAGGCATCACAGAGAATATATAAGCCTACCATTTGCCTTGATACTTCAATCTCAGTTTTAAACCCAATGCGGTCTCTGAATCCGTACAAAACAGCTAAGATATGAAGATATCCGATAATGTCGATAGTATGCTAAACATAGCAGGTATTATGGGAAATATTCTAAGTATATTATGTATTTAACATAACTAGTTTAAATAGAACGAGTTTATTAAATTGCGATCGACATGCGATGTCAATGCTGCAAATGACCTCCAAGTATTTCATTTATTATTTCAATAGGTTTGCCTATTTGTTAGTCATGGAAAAGTTTCTCCGTCCGACTGAAAGAAAAGACTACCTCACACAGATTAAACGGTAATCTATACTAATATTATAAAGCTGAAGAGTTTGTTTGTTTGAACGCGGCAATCTCAGGAACCACTGGTCTGAATTGAAAACATATTTTTCTGTTAGATTGCCTATTTATCCAGGACGGCTATAGGCTATATAACATCACGCTACGATGAATAAGAGCGGAGCAATAATGAAAAATGTTGCAAAAGCTGGGAAAATGTAGCATACGAAGTTGCGCGGGACAGCTAGTACTTTTTTTTTTTTTTGAATATATAATTTGATTGATGTTGCTCATAAGATATTTAAGTTTACTTAGATTATTGTTTTTAAAGAAGTCTCGTCTCTGCGTCATCAATATAATAATATTGGCTAGTAGAATGAGACTAATTGCATAACATATTGAAATTGTTGTGTTGTTTGAATGATTTTAACATAAAAGTGTCCGGAAGTTGTATCAAGAATGTTACAATTTGGCCGAAGGCTACTGAGTAATTAAATTATTACTAAATAGCTAAATATGTTCCTAATGGTTATCTATTATGTAATGGTGGAATGAAATTGTTTCGATATTATCCTCAAGGGTCGGCTTATCAGACAGAATCTTTACTTTCAAAAGTAAATCGTTTTCTTAACTAATACCTAAGTAATATTATCGAACGAAATTTCGATGAAACCCTTTCCCGAGCTTTCACGTAGTGTCATCATTTTAGGTGATTTGTCTTTCATTGCTCATTTCTACCTTCGCACGAATTAAAAAAAAAAATATAATTAAATGCATTTTCTTTTAGCATTTGATGATTACTAAGTAAAATAAAATACCCCATCTTGGCGCGAAAATTGAATGCAGTAGGTAATATTTTAGTATTATAATAGGTAGATATTCTATTTCTTCAGGTAATACTTAGGTATATTTGATCATGAGCGTGATGATACAATTACGTAATTACATAAACTTGGCTACTTAATATTTGTATAAGTATTAAGACAGGTTGTTAAGAGTAATGTTTACCTTCGGTGGAAAATACCACCAATGACGTCCAAACCACATCTCTCAAGCTTGCTGACGTCAATGCGAGTCCCAATCTAATATATCTACCTGCAATTTCAATATCAGGTTTCGATAAAGCCCGCAATTTAATTCAGTTCCACTTGTTGTACATACCAGCGCATTTTAGAAAAAGATAATTATTTGCAAAAGAACTCATTTCACAAGTTGATAATTCCCGTTTTTCTGGGTTGTAAACACTTGGGTTAACATTTTCCAGAGTTAGCTCGATACTAAAATATATTATCTTGTTAAACACGATTCTATGTGTTCTAAGAATCCTTCGCCACAAGAACTCACCTATACTCGTTCTTTTTATGCGACTATTTTCTAAGTGTATAGACGTCGACTATGCTTTGATTACAAAGGTTGCTTAACTCGCCGTCACAAAAATCGCACTTTTGTTCAAAAGGTGCGTTTTTTGTTACACCAAGTGATTAAGTAGATATTGTTTTCTGTTAATTTGAAGGGTTGGGATGTACAATTGCCATAACGTGCTGAAGTTTTACCAAAACCTGACTAAACCCGACTATAACAAACTGTTGTAGTCGGATTTTGCTTAATTAAAGACCCAGAAAGATTAGGCAGGTATCCATTTTGTTTATTAAGTTTGCTACAGTACGATCAACGTAACTTGACCGGATTGAAGTTAGGTTTTTATCACTTTTGCGCATGTCATAGAGATGCGACCCTAAAATTACTTACGAAAACGATTAATTATGTTTAATCGATTAAAAATACTAACACCATTTTATAAAAACACTATTTAAATAAAAGTTTAAATTTAGAACAGTTACAGTAAATACTTAAGAAACTTTGAAAAACAATTTCTTTACGAAAATAATCACAAAAAAACATGAGTTAGTAATACTAATTATGACAATGTGATGCGTAATCGCATCTCTAATTCTCTTGGTTTAATTACCGCCCCCGCCCCCCGCTTCCTGTCACCATTTACTTCCAAAAAATGCATCTGCGCAACCACTTGTGGCGACAAGTGGTTGCGCAGATGCATTTTTTACTTCAGTCCGGCCTAGTTACGTTGATCCAACTTATTTTGCACACGAAGCAGTTAGCAAAGACTTATACCGTAGGCGCTATGGTGAAATATATACATGCATGGACTTCTAAAAAAATAAACAATTTATTATTGGTTAAACAGAGTTTAAACAAACAAGTTAATTGTATTACATAAAATCAATTTTAAAAATCTCCTAGAGGTTGATAGGGCTGGAGGTTCTCGTGACCGTGATCGACATTTTTAGGGTTCCACCGTAAACAAGGAACCCTTATAGCCGCAGTACGCAGCTAGGCAGAGACTGTTAGTACTAGAATGCTATATTAATTTGGCATTGATATACGTATTACTTACGCCGATAAAATGGTAAATAAAATATTGAAAAACCTACACTTAAACTGGGGATATGAGTATTTTTCCTCACCTACTCCATTGTATGAGGTGTCGTTATATAGGACTTTTGTTTGGGATACGCCCCAAACATGTATATTATACATTTAGTTTAATTAATATAATTATTGTGTAGGTAAAGTTATACCCTTTTAATTCAGCATCTATTGGTATTTTTTAAGGCTTTAATTACATAAAATACATTTTTGGTGCATACAACATAGCAATTTGCATGGCAATTACTTCCGTCTTGGTTTATCCAAATTTCACCACGCTATGAGTAGCGTCTAAATTACATTACAAAAAATAATCACAAATTACGAGAATATGTTTGCAAAGACACCTTTTAAAGGTATTTGGTGCTTGTGGGAGACACTTGATTAAAATTAGCACTGACAAAAATTAGCACTATAAACTTAATATTTCGCAAAGTGATTCCTAAATCGAAAAATGGTCTTTACAACCCCTAAATACTTTTAAAAAGGCCTATCTAACGACACCTCACACGATGAGAGAAAAAAATTACATCCCCAGTTTTTCAAGATTTTTTTTTACCATTTTGGCGGAAGTCGTTTGTATATCTATGCTATATTATAGCTTTCTAGTACTAACAGTCTCTCTGAGCTAAGCTGCGGAGGGACGGACATGACGAAAGTTTTAAGTAGTACATGCAAGTATATGTTCCACCATAGCGCCTACATTATAAGTCTTTGAACTGCTTTGTTTGCAAACTCAATAAACGACAAATAATTCAAAATTCTTTATTCACTTAGAATGCAAAACAACCCTTGTGATACGTCAAATTCGCAAACAATAGGTAAAGTCGGAGAAAAGAACATGGCAATAAAAACTAGCGGCCACTCTTTTCAACTTGCCAATTTTACAATGTTTGAATGCTTATAAACTTGTAGGTATTGGGATCAAGCCGCAACCACTAAATATACTATACACTATGTTATAGGACTGATGAAAATTATATTATTAAATAGTTGGAACATGAGTTAAAAAAATCAGCCTTAGTAAGTACAAAATCAGTCAGCGTCATATACAAAATAACAGTTAACATTATCAATTACTTAAATACATCCTAATTGCTCATTAATTTACAATCACCAAAAGTAGCCTAATAATTCAGACCGTTCATCTTGCACAAATATAACGGAACAACATCTTCAAATATACGAGCTCATCCTAATCCCTCTAAGGTTTCGCAGCATCTACAGTATTCATAAATGTAAAACACAGTAGGATAATAAACTTTATGTCAAACGTCATAGAGTTACATTTGGAATGTCATCAGAATAAATCGTCACAATGCACTGCGATTCAAAAGTTGATTCTATCACGACTTCATAATCAAAATCGAGTGACTAGAAATACGGATAAGTATGCGACCTATTTATTATAATATACCACTATAACGTATCATAGAACATCTTTGTAAAAAGCAAACCTTCCGCTCTTAATATTTTACGCTAATGGAAAGGTGATAACATCAAGTCAATTCTATCCGTGGTTAATTAAAAAATACTGTATCTTTTGATGTTATTGTGTTGTTTAAGTGTTTCTCATTTTCTTTGCTGTTAATATTTGCATAAGGACCCATTTTTTCGATTGAAGTTCTTTTATATTTGGTTACCTAAACGTCAAGGTTATAAAAAATATAGAAATTTGCAGGCAGTTTTTTTTTGTTTTGGAGGGTGTTCAGAGCAAGAACTGAAACCTGGAACGCAAATTCGAAAATAAAATTACAATAAGAATTTATTTATTATTTATTACCAAAGAGAATTAGACCTATAAGAAGATTTTACTTTACCATTAAATAAGACTTGATAATTTCTTGATTGTATATAAGACAGTAATAATACAAAAGTAAATAACATTTTCCTAGTCTTTTTTTATTATTTTATTAAGACTAGATTTTTTTTTGTAGAATAAATGTTTTTTTTTTATAAAATGTCTTTATTACAGTTATAAAGTGAAAGTAACTGAAGTGAGAGAAATTCAAACTCCAATATTTTTATTTCGTTAAACGAAATCAATGATTGTTTGAAAATACCCACAGGGGTTACAGGTTATGTCGACCTAGATACTTCAGGGGTTTGTAGTTGCCATCGTTGCTGACTGATTTGACTATGAAATACCATACAAATGATACTTAATATAAGTAAGGAGAAGCTAACTTGTTGATATTTTTTACAGGAACTCTATCTTTGTTATTTTCATCATTAATGCTTATTTTTAAATAGCTGCTTAAATAAAATGATGCCCCTAAACTATGCCACATGGAGGGAGTACCATAAGTATTATAGATAGAATTTTATTTACATTTTACTGAAAGAAGACTTCCTTTTGATTTATAAATAATTTGAACGGCATTCAAAGATTTTTCCGGGAATCGAACCCGCTTAATGTGAGAAAGCACCATTCTGCATTTGTATGCATTTGTATGTAAATATAATATTCTTGCTGAACAACAATGCGGGTTTAGGCAAAATAAATCAACTAGTTTGGCGATATTTACATTAGTTAAAGCAGTTATTACCAATATTAATAATAAAATGCCCACATGTGCATTATTTTTAGATTTAAGTAAGGCTTTTGACCGTGTTGATCACATCAAACTTTTAGATAAAATGGAAATTTACGGCATCAGGGGACCAGCAAAAGAATGGTTTCATTCATACCTAGTTGATAGAAAACAGATAACAAGGGTGGCAAGGTTTAATAAATTGCATAATAGCCTAGAAAGTTTTGATTCCGAAGCTAGAACGAATCACTGTGGAGTACCCCAAGGTAGTATTTTGGGGCCACTACTGTTCCTTCTCTTTATAAATGACTTGCCACAGTCAATTAAACATCAAAGTGTATTGTTCGCCGATGACACTACAATTATTATTAAGTGCAATAATATGCAAAATTATGAAATTGAAATTAATGAAACTTTAAATAATGTAATAAAATGGTTAAATACAAATAAATTAAAAATTAATACTTCCAAAACTAGCGTACTTCATTTCAAAACATTCAAAAGTAAACCTGTGCACGTTAATGTCAAATATAATAATGTTGCTATAGAACAAGTACGTAATATAAAGTTCCTCGGTGTAACTCTTGATGAGCATTTCACATGGAAGAATCACATTGCAATAATTGCAAAAAGAATCAATCAGTTCGTATTTGCCTTAAAAAAGGTTAAAAATATTACATCCAGGCATACTTCTATAACAGTTTATCACGCATACGTCTGCTCAGTAATCCGTTATGGCATAGTCGTGTGGGGTAACTCTTCTGAAATAGAGAGAATCTTTCTTGCACAAAAGAAGTGTATTCGTGCTATGTTTGATATGCAGTGGTCCGATTCATGCAGGCCTATCTTCAAAGTGCATAATCTTCTCACAGTCCCATGTATTTATATTTACGAAGTAGCCAGGTTTTTAAGAACTAATCCTACACTATTTGAGCGTAAGGATAATCAAAATAAGAGGATAGTTACACATCTAGATTACGAAATGCCTATTCCTAGGTTAGAAGTCTTTCGACGGAACTGCGTTTATATGGCTCCCCTAATTTATAATTCTTTGCCTAAAGTTATTACCCAACTACCATTTAGAAAGTTTTCGCTAGAATTAAAGAAATGGTTGCTAAAAGAATGCTTTTATTCTATTGATGAGTTTTTAAAAAAATATCCTTGTAAGTTTTACAGGCATAGATGAATGAAATAAAAGTGTATAGATTGCGTAAGTGTATAAAGATGTTTAATCTTGGAATGCAGATTTTGTTCTATTGCATGCTTATACTGCCAAATATGTGAAACTTCTAATTTTTATAAGACCTCTGTACCTACCATATTTGATGCAATAAAGAAATTATTATTATTATTATTATTATTATTATATGACACCAATCTAAAGGGTCATGCATAGGGATTATTACTTTCATAAATAACGTAGTATCTTAAATAAAGGGAATGCTATGAAATTTTGCATTTTGTATATTTAAACACGACGTTAGACTCTAACTATTGTTTTATTTTTACAGTGTTTCTGCTTTAGCACTTCAAAAATCAGAGTCAATCACTTTCTGAACAGATAGAGAAAAAAATATACCATAAAAGAATGTAAGTAAACCTCATTTGACCTCATTTGAGTACCTATAGAAAAAGAATGGTATTTTATAAATGAGGTTTTCTTACATATTTCAGTTAATTTATCGCTCACGAAGAAATCTAATATATAAAATTCTCGTGTCACAGTTTTCGTTGCCATACTCCTCCGAAACGGCTTGACAGATTTTGATGAAATTTTTTGTGCTCATCCGGTATCTATGAGAATCGGCCAACATCTATTTTTCATACCCCTAAGAGTTTGTTTAGACGCGGTAATCTCAGGAACTACTGGGCTGCACTGAAAAAAATATTTTATTGTTGGATAGCCCATTTATAGAGGCAAAATATAAGGCTATAGGTTATAACATCACGCTACGACCAATAGGAGCGGAGCAGCAATGAAAAATGTTTTAAAAAAAAAGGAAGAAAAAAGAAAAAAGGGAAAATTACTATCTATTATTCATGCCCCTAAGTGATAAGGGTTGTCCACCCCTAACATTTATAACTATACTATAATATTAGAAGAGAGAGAAGAGTTTGTTTGTTTGTTTGTTTGAACGCGATAATCTCAGAAACTACGGGTCCAAATTGAAAAAAAAAAAAAACTTTTAGATAGCCCATTTATCGAGGAATGCTATAGGCTATGGGAGCGGAGCAGCAAGGAAAAATGTTGCAAAAATGGGGAAAATTTACGCAGACGAAGTTGCGCGGGTCAGCTAGTATAAAATATGAAATTTATTATTGAAACAAAAGACGTGCCAGTGACGTCATGCATGAAATGAAAAGGACAACGACATATACTTATCTTCGTTTTTTGTATGACGTATTGGCATATTATTTGATATACGAAATAGTTTTTTAATTATATTGCGTAAAGTTTATTTTCCACTGCGTTCTATATTTATGAATACTGTGGATGCTGCGAAACCTTCGGCACTGTTTGTTACAGTAATATGCGGTATTAGGATGAGCTCGTATATTTGAGAAGCTGTTGCTCCGTTAATTTTGTGCAAGATGAACGGTCTGAATTATTAGGCTACTCAGGCTGATTGTATAATAATGATCCAACTAGATGTGTCTAAGTATTTGGTAATGATAACTGTTATTTTATATATGACGCTGACTGTACAACATAAAAACTATATTTGCTCAAATACTGGCCAAAGTACTGGTTACGAATTATTAAATAAAAAATATTAATTTTTATATCAAAAGAAAGACCTTTATTCGAAATGGATACCTACCTAATCTTTCTGGGTCTAGATCTCTAAATTAAATCCAACTACGACAGTTTGTTATAGTGGGATATAAGCGCTTGGTTAAACTTCTGCATGTTATGGTAATTGTACATCCCAACCCTTCAAATTAACATAAAACAATATCTACTTAACCACTTGGTGTGACAAAAATCGCACCTTTTGAACAAAGGTGCGATTTTTATGACGGCAACTTAAGCAACCTTTGTAATCAAAGCATAGTCGACGTCTATACACTTAGAAAATAGTCGCTTAAAAAGAACGAGTACTTAGGGTGAGGTCTAATGGCAAAGGAAACTAAGAACACATAGAACCGTGTTATTATTATTTTTTTTAATTATGTATGATATATAATGGCAATGTGGGATTGTCGTCCCACATTACTAGCAATCCTGTTAACCCCTCCAACTAAGAAAGAAAGAAAAAATAATTTATTTTCGACAAAACTTAAAAAATAAAATGAGTACATGCACGTGTAAAAACAAATAGCTACTAAATTAAATACAATTTGACAACATTATGTAAAGTTTAGGCCGAAAAATAGGAGCTAGTTCAGCATATGCCAAGCAAGATGCCTGACGCTGGTTTTCAACTAGCCCTAAGCTTAATGTCTTGTGTTAGGAGTGGGTTCACGTCGGTAGTATAATGGGTAGGATTTGAGACCGATGCCTTAGCCATTAGGCTAGCAAGATAATATATTTTTGTATCGACCTACCTCTGCAAAATGTTAACCCTACTGTTAACAATCCCGGAAAAACAGAATTATCAACTTGTAAAATGAGTTGTTTTGCAAATCATTCTCTTTTAACAACAGGATGACCTTAATATTTATCGAAACCTGATATTAAATTGCATATTAGATTGGGACTCGCATTGACGTCAACAAGCTTGAAAGATATGGTTTGGACGTCACTGTAGTGTTTTTCCACCGAAAGTAAACATTACTCTCAACAACCTGTCTTAATACTTAAACAAACTTCAAGTAGCCAAGTTTATGTAATTACATAAGTAAATGCATCATCACGCTTATGATCATATATAAGTGTTACCTAAATAAATAGAATATCTACCTAATACAATACTAAAATATTACCTACTACATTCAATATTTGAAATAGTACTTCGCTCCAGTATGGTTATTTTACTAAGCAAAAATCAAATGGTAAATGAAAATGCGTTTAATTGTATTTTTTTTTAAATCGTGCGAAAGAATCGTTAGAAATGAATATTAGGAGACAAATCACTTAAAATTATGTCAGTTAGTCAGTACCTCATCATGTGAAAACTTGGGAAAGGATTTCAGCGAAATTAATTTCGTTCAATACTTTAATTATTAGTATAATACTTTACTTTAACAAAAGTACGACTCTCGCAGTAGGTTACAAGCCCTGTCCGGGACACAGGGCTTGTAACCTACTGCGAGAGTCGTATTTTTGTTACTTTACAAACATACAAGTCACGGACACAAAATACACCCAGACTCGGAACAACAATTTGTGGATCACACAAAGTGTTGTCCCGTGTGGGAATCGAACCCACGATCTCTTGTGTAGTAGCAGTCAGACACATTTCCCCCGAGCCACAGAGGCAGTCAGTATTAGTTAGGAAAACGATTTACGAAGCTGTAGTGCGCATGGACCCGCTGTCTTGTCAAATGGAAAATTTCCATTACGGACCCTGGACAAATCTGCGGGCATTATACCATCACTACCTTAATAACGCTGGATATAGCTGGGTCTCTACTTTTCCTAGCAGCGACAAACATTAGAGAGCTCTAGTAGAATGGTCATCGGGCCGCGGGCATAAGCTAATATATATAATTAATGAATATTTAGGTAATTTCAAACTTCTTCAATAAAATAATCGTAAATTATGAATAAAGTCGTAAGTATTCACAATATTGTTTACCTAAATAAACTACAAAATAATATTATTATTACGTAATTTTCGTGTACCTAAACTAACAATTTATTATTGACTTACTCCATTGATACTTAAGAACACATAAGTTCAAAAATGTTAGGAATTGTTTTTGTGTATCTTATGATTTTGCGTCGCAGAAGCTTCATTCGTTATTTTGTAAATATACTTAACTACAAAGTGCTGTTTACTCTCTTGAGTTTTAGCTGGTTTAACTAACCAACCAAGTAGTTGAGGGACGGTGGCTGTAATTAAGTATATAACTACATAATAGATAAGTACCAAACCAAGTAATAGTTATTTGGTATCTACTTATTTATTTATTTATTAAATAAAATAAAGAGTAAGGCTAATGACAGGTTTTTCTTAATTTTACTTATACATAAGTAGTTAGGCACATATTGACTTAAGTAGGGAAACGCAAATTTTTGAAATGTTATAAGCAGTAAATTGATATGAAAGATAAAAAAAAAAATACAATTATTTTGATTTTACTTTAGTACCTAGTCATCAAAATAAAAAGTATTAGATATATATCTAAGTTTAATCTAGTTGTTTGTTTTTCAGGGTTCGTAGGTATTAATAATAATTTAATTGTAAATTGAAAGATTGTGTACAACAGGAAAATATATCCAGATCGGTAAAAGTATTGTTAAAAGTTCGAGCCATTCGTATAATGACATTATTTTGTGCATAATTGGTAACATGGCGGGGCACGTGCAACATTGGAGTGTAGCGCATGCGCCGCCGCAAGGCGTTAAATGTCACTTGTGTGTGATAGTAGATGGACTTGGACAATCCAGATGACCATTACAATATCGTATAATAGGCACACACTATCTGTGACGCATGAAATATACCTACTTGTCCATAAATTCATCTGTAGCGAAGCGTAACAATTTTTTGTTGTTGTGAATATCTACTTTAATTAATAAAACCGGGCAAGTGCATGTCGGGCCACGCACAATGTAGGGTTCCGTAGTGATCTCCCCCCCCCTCCATCCGAATAATGTGGTTTATCAAGGTGGGTTTTCTGTTGTTTTTGTTTCATACTTACAACATTATAACTACCTACTTAATAACAAATTTCAATGGAATTTGTATGAAATTTTGTTACTTCTCATTTGATCAGCTGTTAGGTACCTACTCGTAATAATACCTTATAAAGCCTACTTAGCTGTGATAGTAGTTTTTCTTTTAATTTCACTATATACACTACTGTCTTGTTTTTTTTACATACTCAAATATCAACCATTTAGCTGGCAGGGGGGCTCTTGACTCTTACAAAAATTTATACTTTAAATCTTAATATTTCACAAACGGATAAGTAAATCTAAAAGTGGTCTTACCAACTCCTAAACGTTTTTAAAAGACACACCACACGATGAGAAAAAAAAATCACATCCCCACTTTACTTATAGAGGAGGTACCCTAAAAATAAAATAAAATAAATTCAAGATTTTATTCTTTCACTTTGTCCGCATATTTAATATGTGTATCCATGCAAAATTACAGCCTTCTTGCACTAACCGTCTCTGAGCAAAGCTGCGGACGGACGGCCATGGCGAAACCGTTTTGCCATTTTGGCTAAGGAACCCTAAAAACAATATACAGGAGAATACTCGTATATAGCTCTCTAAGCAGTGGCCGATCCAAGATTTATTTTATCGAACGAGCTTGACTTGTTGAGGAACTCGAGATTTTAGTTTGGGGTTTGACCTCGCTGAGGGAGGGGGGAAGGGGTGGAGGAAAAGCACAAACACCGGTCCCCTGTTATAAGTTATTATAATATTTACCTCTCTGAGTACGTGCCTACTTTAGGATGCCTCGAAAATGTTTTTAGATGTTTAGGTACCTTCTTAGGTAGGTACCTACTTAAAATTATTCGTGAACGTTTACAAAGCTGTTCAATATTTATTATATTAGTGTTACTAAATCCTAAGTCTATGGTTACTATCGATAAGTGTAAATGAGAATTCCATTTCGATGTCCATACAAAAAATGAAGCTAAAAACGTGTAGGTACATAATTAAAGGCATCGTATTAGGTTTTCCCAAGACTAGGTACCTAATTAGATACATGATTTATAAGTATATTTGTTCGTGGAAACTTTTGCAGTATGTAATAAAAGTTCCTGTAATTTGTTTTTTCTTCTAAAATTATTCTAATACTTGCTTACCTACTGGCTCTGCTCTATTCCATAATATTTATCTTACGGTTCACACATACTTTAGAAGCCTAGGTGTCAGTATACCTACGTCTTGATAGGTTGTAGCTAGCACTACATCTTATCAGGACTTTGGATCCGGTCTATTTATTTTACAAAAACCGGCCACGCACAATGTATAGTTCCGTGGTCCCCCATACTACTAACATCGTTATGTAAGTATTTTTCAATGGAATCTGTGCGAAAATTGTGTTACTTCTCACTTGGTCTGCTGTTACTCGTTAAGTTGTAAAGCCTACTTAGCTCTGATAGTTTTCCTTTAAATTTCACTATATAAACTACTATCGTGATTTTTTTCACATACCCAACATCAACCATCAGCTTGACGCTTGACTCTAACAAAAAATTGCACTATCTAATAATATCCCACACGATGGAGTAGGTAAGAAAAAAAATCACACTACTTTACATATAGGGGAGGTACCCAAAAAAAAATGTTTTTAAATTTTATTATTTCACTTTGTTGGCATAAGTAATATGTGTATCCATGCAAAATTACAGCGTTCCAGCACTGAGTCTCTGAGCTAAGGACGGACGAACGGACATGGCGAAACTATAAGGGTTCTGTTTAGCCATTTTGGCTACGAAACCCTAAAAAAGTTAAGGGCCCATCGATCGAATTTTCATCTCACCTATTTTATTGTGTTCGTATAAGAATGGGTACCTACAACAAATATTGACGATCATTTTTACTACCCAAAACACATATTTGTTTTTCGTACAATGGTTTTGAGGAAGTCTATGTTATTGATTTATCTGCGTAGATATAAAACTAAAACGTGTTTGTTCTCATTAATTCAAGGGCCAGTCATATCTATAATGGGCACATTTATTTAGATGGATGAAATTTCCCGTATAAATCTCTATGTACCTACTGTCAAGGACTGCTGCTATGCGTACATTTTCCCCCGTTTTTGCAACATTTTTCATTACTGCTCCGCTTCTATTGGTCGTAGCGTGATGTTATAAAGCTTATAGCCTTACTCGATAAATAGGCTACCCAACAGAAATCATTTTTCAATTCGAACTAGTAGTTCCTGAGATCATCGCGTTCAAACAAACAAACTCTTCAGCTTTATAATATAAGTATAGATTTGTTTAGGTAATAGACGAAAGTAAAAAAGCATTGATATTTTCAGTTTATTTGTTTAATTGAACCTTCTCAATGACTTTGTTTACATTTTAATCGATAGACTATGGAGTCGTTCAATTTGTTTACTTTTTATTGTATTACAGGTACTGGATATCCCCTATCAATTTGTCGACTGATTTTAAAGTCATTCTGTATATCAGTGGCTAATCCAGGACGTTGGGGGGGGGGGGGATGGCTTGAACCAGATAGGGACGTTGTTGCACCACTTACAGGAATCAAATGTGTGAATAGTGAAAGATTTTGGGGGGACTTGAGCCCCCTAGATCTGTCGCTGCTTTATATTCAAGCGTATGTAATGCGTTAAATTGTCAGCATTGCACCTACAATGGAGCCATAACTGGTTGCATTATTATTACATAGTTATAGCATAAACTTTTCGTCAAATTTCAGTAGTAAAAGGCGTATGGCATATGCATTATACCTCCCCTGGTACAAAATTCGATTGGATTATTATGGAATAGAACTTTTTATGTCATACTTTTTATAATCAATATTTTTTTCACTCATAAATAAACGTATAAACGTACGTTATATAAACGGTTTTGATACAATTAGGTAACTGCCCGCAGTATCAGTGGCACATACCAACCCTTCAATATGACCACACCTTTCTGTTACACCCTGTATAATGCTAAGGAATATGCGTAGAGAACCACTACGCGGGTTCTCCAGTCTAAGTGGGTTTTCATCCAAGTAATTTAAATACAAATCGTAGCTATCACCCAAACATTGATCCGGTTTTAAGATAAGGAATATCCATTACCTACTTAAAAGTATTATGCACATATTTGTGACCTCTCCTAAAGAACTGGTTACCATAATGTATGTGTAATTAATACATTTTTATATATATATTAAACACTTGCTGTTAAGTACCTACTCTATTTTAATTATTAAATCTTTTTTGACATTTCTGAGAATGTAGCGCTGCACGTTTTACTTTAAAAAAAAAAATCAATTTATGCCACTAATCACTTATTTCAAGATTGACAATCAATCCAAAAAAATATAAAATTTACTAATTAACACACTTTTTTAAAGATGTCACAACTACTGAAAATTATAAATCGATAATATTAGCCGCAATTCCGTGTTTATGTACTACTAGCTGTGCCCCGCGGTGTTACCCGCGGTTTATTAGCCTATGTGTTAATCCAGGGTGTCAGCTAACTCCATAACAAATTTTATTAAAATCACTCCAGCCGTTAAGACGTGAAGAAGTAACAAACATACACACTCACATACTCACAAACTTTCGCCTTTATAATATTAGTGTGATAATGTATGGATTAGCCTGGATTAGCCACATGCATCTGCTCTAGCTCTACTATTTTTCAGCAGTCCAAAGGGACTTCATAATGGCAATAGAGTACCTATAACTTCTTTAAATATTGTTACTTAAGTATTCAGTGTAATTTTCTTCTAAAATGTATTTGTCTTCACCGGGACCGAATTAAAATATCGAAGTTAGCAAGTAGTTATTTACCTATGTATTTCTATTGGTTAAACAAATATGGTTTAACCTGTTGCTGTACGTAGGTACATGGGAACATGGGCGCCGACAGCAGGGTGCACTTGCACCCATTGTCTGAAAAATTAGCTTGTAACTTGTATTTTGGTGAAACATTATTAAAAAAAAAATACATCAAGAATAACACAATGTACCACTATTACGGTATGTTTTGGAGAACTTTTTGGTGTAGTATAGGGTGTATCTCTACACAGAAAAATCGTGCACCGTTAAAGTGTTACACCCCCTAAAAGAAATCCTGGTTGCGCCTACGCATAGTTACCTACATAATCGCACCAAAGTAGTAGTCGCTGATGTGTTGATGTATTGAGCCAAATATAAATATATTCAATTAGATATAATTATTATGTACCAACTAAATCTATGTAGCTTATAATACCGCTGTATTGTAAATGTTTTTACTTATTTCGTGTCAAATCGTATTGTCGTATCCCATCTACCTACACAGTGGTGAAGTTATATAACTGTGACTCGTAAATGAAACCATATAACAGATTAAATAACAGTAATTAACCCATAACCCTAATTCGAAAATTCGCGCACCAAATAAAATAGATATCACTTTTGGCACCCAACCGTACACTGCCAGAATAATTTTCAAGTGACTGACAAATTCTCTATTTTGATATTTGTTTTCTATACCTATCTACCTAAGTAAGTACCTATTTATCAAATTGTAGCAGAATATTTAGTCAACAAATTTCACTATCCAGTAATATGGCGACTGCATATATTCTGTGATAGTAATCAGACCTACCGGCCTAGTAACACACAGTATTCAAAGATTGACAAAAAATAACTGAAAATGCGAAAAAATCTAGTTTGCGTAAGTGTTAAACGGACGGTGGACTACCTCAAAAAAGTTCTAAAATATAGCGATTCCTTATTTTGTTGATTTTTAGTGTTCTTTGTTAAATCAGTAGGTTTATAGTATACGTAGAACTTGGCGTCAGTTGCCCTATCTATAAACATTTTATTCTAAACAATTATGTAGAACCGGACCGTGATTCTGAATGACCAACATAAGCTTAGCCTTAACTAATCGCTTTTACCTTCGATGGTGATGATGGCCACAAATCAACGCAGCTCTTTCACATAGGTACGCAAAACAACAATAGTGGCGATTATTCATTACATAAGGTCATTGGTAGCAATCAATGACTAGCATATATATCTAACCTTGCATGGTATTTGCAATATGATATGCAAAGCAACGGTATTGTAAATAATTAATTTATATTTAAACGAATTATTCTAAGATATTTTAGCAACTGTCAAATTAGTATCCGAAACAATGACCCTGGAATTACTTAAGCCTAAAATAAAGCGGTGGCATATACCTACATGTTTGCTACTATGTAGATAGGAATATGCATTAGGTAACTGACTCGTGCCTTGATTTGACATTGTATAAGTAGATGTGATATTTAAAATAGAGGGAGGCAGGCTGGGTGATCTTGGATTACAGGCATATTTAAATGTTAATTATGATTAATTAATAATCCTAATTAGAAGGATTCTAGTCTATGCATATTCATTAATTACGTAAATGTTAGATAGGTAGGTACTTGTGTCACGCTATGTCTTTAGTGTTTTTCTTTTACTTTGATATATTGTGTTAATGACTCAATAAATAATGGAAGCGGGAGCTAATTGATTTGCTAAATTCATCGTGTCAATCTTTTGTCTACCCATATAAGATAGGGGAAGCCGGGTATAAAGTAACACGAGATGAACGTAACAGATGAGTTTCTGACCAAACTATGCTGGCTCAATCACCAATAAATGTTGGATTATGTAGGTACCTCCCTTCCATTTGGAAATCCCACCCTCTTACCGTAGTAACATTCACAGCGCTCGCTGTGCCCTCAGGTTTAAGACAGCGAATAGGTGCCTTAAGCTTCTGGAAGTGCCTTGGGTGGCTGGAGTGACGGAACTGGCAGGATAAGTATCTTACGCCCAATCAAGAGGCTAAGTGCGGTTTTTGTAGCCCCGTAAAAACAAACAAACAAACAAAAAGGTGCTTCAAAAATACCTTCTTTGGAAAATTTAAAGTTAACGACTTCTTATTCCAATTATGATAATCGGAAAGTTACACAGAAAATATACACAAAATGAAGAGACTTAATTACTATCGAAACAATGTATTTCGTTGCCGAAGAAGTACCTAAAGGTTCATTTCCGTGCATCGCGACCGATCGCGAGCCGCTCGCGGCTTACGACAAGCGGCTGAGGTAAGTGACAGACGCGCGCGGCCGACGACTGTCGTAGGCTGCGCGCGCACTGTGAATATTGTCGCATCGGCCGCGAGCGTCAGCCGCTTGTCGTAAGCCGCGCGCGGCCGATCGCCAGCCGCTCAGCCTACGACAGTCGTCGGCCGCGCGCGTCTGTCGCTTACCTCGGAAACGGCACCATACATTCTCATACTCTGACTATTGTCGCATCGGCCGCGCGCGTCAGCCGTTCGTCGTAAGCCGCGCGCGGCTCGCGATCGGCCGCGATGCACGGAAATGAACCTTAAGTAGGTTAGGGTCTCTATATATTTTCGAGTCTCGGGAAGAAAGTCGATACTTGGCCCGGTCTTAAAATTCCCAGGAAATAAAAAAATACCTTCGAGATTAGACTAAATATAGGTTTTATTCTCAGAAAATAGGTTTCAGTCATTTAGACAGCCGTTACAAGATATCTCATTTTATAACTATAGAGTTATAAAATGAGATATAATTCATAAATTTTCAGTTTGATGAATAGTCATCAAACTGAAAATTATGAATTATGAGTTGAAAACAGCATTATGAAATTACAAAATCGTAGCACTTCAAGAAGATTTCTTTCACAGTGTAGAATCGGAGTCGATCAAAGGTTCTGGAGGTCTGGGTTTATCCAAACTTTGGGTCTTGTGCTTATCCAAAAGTTAATTAGAATGGTCCCCGTAAACTTAAGAAATTTAAGTAAACGAAAATTTTATTCATGAATTTCGTTTGGCCTACTGAACCTAATAACATTATTAAAAAGTATGCAGAAGCTCATGAACGATGACTCCTTAAGCAGGAACGTTGAGGCTATTCAGCTCCTTGATGTATAGTGGACGGACATAGTGAAAACACTAAAGAGAACAAAGCCGTTCGAGTTAGATTAGTGAAATTAGTGTAATATAGTGCAGTTAGTATTATTTACAAAGAACACAAAAACAGACTGTCTTTGCTTTTTATCAGTGACATTAAGAAAAGTGTTATTGGACATTTTTTTAATTTTAAATATTGAACTTAGCAGATTAAGATATAACTAAATTACTCATTAGTCTAACTCTAAAGACTAGATTGTAATTATCCTTATGGACCCATAATATACGAGTATAGCGAGGGATCTAAGCGAAAATGTTGTTGGAAAAAGAATGAGCCATATATACCTATAGCAATAATTGATTTTGGTTTAATGAAACAAAAATGTTTGAGTTTAAGCTTTAAAATAAGCTCGAACCTCGATGCCCTAGTGCACGAATTAAAATGGACTAGTGGTTTAGTAGATTTTTGAATAATGGTGACTATTTGGCTAAAGTCTCATTTTTCCCGACACTGGAGGTAGAAGTCTAGAATCTCGAAAATACGAAAAAAATCGTCGAGACTCTTGAAATTTTCGAGACCGATAAAAGCCCAAGTAGGTACGTATCAATTCTTCTCAGAAACTTATCATTTCTTGACGCTACGAATTCATATCAGTTTAATTTTGCTATTCAAAAAACAGAGCGTACGTGAAAATTGTTACGTTCATCCTTGGTCTCCCCTACATACCCTACATATTTAGCGACTCTACCGACCTAAGCAATAAAAATCGATAGGTATAGGATGTACCTACATATTTATTAATTAACACAACTACTATTTCTCTATAAAGGCATGAATTTATTTACAAAATTGGTTAGAGAAATAGATAGATAAGTAGGTAGGTACATACATACATCAAAGCAGTACAGCGATTGAGTAACAAAGTAGGTATCTACTCATTGCGGCTATAGTAGGTACTTAAGTAGAGACCTATCTACCTATATTTAGGTACCTAATACAAATCTACTAAAGGACACAGGTCTAGTAATAACTTCTAATAGTTGCATGGCGTAATGGTGCGATTTGCGGACACCGGTTAAATCGACATAATAACATTATTTGTAAATGATTGGTCTGTTGGGAAATCCGGAGGAGGTAGGAACTTAAATGTTTCCATTTACATAGGTACCGATGTCCTTGGATATTATGATTATATGTTTTTATTGTAAACAGGTCTTAGGAATGTATTGTATAGGTAGATACATAGGTAAGTAAATCCATACTAATATTATAAACGTGAAAGTAACTCTGTCTGTCTGTTACGCTTTCACGCTCAAACAACTAAACCGATTTAGATGAAATTTGGTGGATGGAGTAGTTTGAGTCCCGGGGTAGGACAGACATAGGACAGATTTTTTAGATTTTTATCGCGATAACCGACATCCACGCGGGCGGAGCCGCGAACGAAAACTAGTGGTTTATATTTTAGTGATTGGGTTTGAGGTGTTAAATAGCGGTCGGAAAGTAGCCCGCCTCCTAATCGTAACATACCTACCTACCTCTAACAAGAATTGTTTACGTTTCAAAGTTTTCAGTATGAATTGGTTTTGTCATGCTGAAAAAAATACATGTTCTGACGTGAGGGGTGAAATATAATTCGTAACCTAAAATAAAACACAGCGTTAGGTAAGTACTCAAACAAAGTAGAAAAATATGTAATTTTCTGATCTATGAATGTGTTACTGATATCTGCTATTTTTGAAGGCTTTATATCTTTTGAATAAGGACAGACCCGGGAATACCTCTTGTTTCATGATCTGGAAGAGTCGATTTATATGTAGGTAGGAAACTTTAAACGGTTCTCAATATATGTTCGTAAACTTTCGTGATTTGTACACATTATAGAATTGATATAGTGAGTGATAAAAATCAAGCGAGGGTAGTTTCCGAAACCCCCACTTCTCGGAGGCGACGACAAGCTTTATTCTGTGTCTGGGTGTTATTTATCTATAATATGTATGTATTTAGAACCTGGCTCTTGCGGTAGGCCTTACTTTGTGTTTAATGTTTCCTAGGGGGCATTAGGCATACCTATGCTTTGTGTGGCCTGTCGCGAGTATAGCTCTCTTCCAAAGCTACCGGGCGGGTGAGTAGGTTGCGGATAGCCTGTCTCATCTCATGCAATTCGCTGCATGGGATGGGAAACGTCTCAATGTGCGGATCCTCAGATGCGGTGACAATGGAAGGGTAGCCCTAGCCTAAATAACAAGCAAGGGTTACCAAGCCCCTACCCATCATTCCGTGTTCCCCTCCCCCTCCTCCCCCACACTCACTTCATGACGTAACAGGAACCGACTTCCGGAACAAGAACCAACTTCTTTTGTACCAGGAACTGCTTGCCTTCCTGTTAGAGTCCAGAAAGGCTACTCCTGATCACCCTATCCCCATAGATCCCGTCCTTCATATCCTAACTCCGGAGGAGGCAACCTCGACTCTAAAACCCCCAATCCAAGGTGTAAACCAACCCGTGCTGATGGATGCATGGCTGAGGAGGAACTCAGTCTTGAACGGAGGATCTTCGATACCAGGCGACCTCGTAGATTTAGCAGCCTTATCTTCGCACGCGGGGCTCTGCGAAGATGGACCACTTTTCCCTAGCTACAACCACAAGTTGGGTAAACTCCATGCTTTGCAACAGAATTGCGACAACCTCCCTACTAGATACGACCATCGAAGTAAAACTCAAGACAGGCTGCCCTCAAGGAGGCGTCCTATCACCTTTACTTTGGTCACGGGTGGTTGACAACCTGCTGACCGTGCTAAATGATGCCGGCTTCTACACACAAGGCTACGCTGATGATCTGGTAATAGGCATCATTTGTAAATGTCAAACAACTATATCCCATCTTATGCGACAAGCCTTTAGTATTATTTATAATTGAAAATTGTTGTCTTACACCCAATTAACGGTTAATGCGTCCAAGACGGTTGTCATTCCTTTTACTAAAAAGAGGATAGGTACTCGACAACTTAATACCGCCAACACTTTTTGGTGAAAGAGTCAAGTTTTCCAAGGAAGTCAAGTATCTGGGCATAATACTTGACCAGAAACTTACTTGGAACCGTCAGATTAAACATATAATCAGGAAAGCTAAAATAGCTATGGGTACCTCCTGCAGATTGGTCGGTACAAAATGGGGCTTAAAACCTAAGGTAACTCTATGGTTATACACGACCATTGTAAGACCTATGCTGACGTATGGCACAGGAAGACCGACCACGTCACATGCAAGGAGGCACTCACCAGCCTTCAAAGGATTGCCACCACGATGACAGGAGCACTTTCCTCTACTCCAACTGGCCAAAGCGAACAAGGGCTGCACGTGCAGTTGCAAATGAAAGCCAGGGCAGCGATGGTTAGCGCTAAAAATGCAGGTAGGACAAAATGGAAATCGGTGGTAATGAATACCCTGCACAACGGCATCATAGAAGACAAAATGATGGCAATGCCATTTGATGTCATGCTATTCGAATATAGCTTTGACAAGCTATTTAAAACCACCATTCCGGACCGATAGGAATGGGAAAAGCAAATACCTGGTAAGTATAATTTCAACGGTATCATCTGGGTCACAGATGGTTTGAAAAAGGGTGGACTTGCAGGTGCCGGATTCCACGGTGGACAACCGAAGGTCCTGCATCCTCGGTCAACATGCCACCGTTTTCCAAGCAGAGCTCTATGCAATCCTGGGCTGTGCCCAGGAGAGCCTGCAAAAAGACTATATAAATAAAGCAATATCTATCTTTACTGATAGCCAAGCAGCTATCAGGATCAAGGCTCACAAAAGATGGATTCTAAACTCGTAAAAGAGTGTGTCCAAACCTTAAACTAACTAGGTGAAACCAATAAAGCAACGCTAAGTTGAGTACCTGGACACCGTGGCATCGCAGGAAATGTGCTAGCCGACGAGCTAGCCAGAATGGGGGCAGAGGGGATGGCGTGGGGACCTGAATCCTTTTACGGTATACCCAAATGCTCCATTACTAACTCGCTCAAAGGATGGGGGCTAACCCAAAGCATCAAGCTCTGGTCAAAGTCACCAGGCCAAGAGCACTCCAAAGCACTCATAGTGGGCTTCAACGCAAAGTTCACTAAAGAAGCGATCTCTATGAGTACCTAAGAATCAAATCAGAATTCTTACTAGAACCCTAACTGCAGACTAAACAAACACATGCACAAGATGCGTCTCACCGATACAAATGCTTGCAGGTTCTGCCACAGGTATAAGGAAATACCTATACACATCCTCTGTGGCTGCGAGGCAGTTCATCATACCAGAAGCCAGCACCTTGGAGGGCCACTCCACCAAGATACATAGTCGACTTCATGGTCAGACCTTGGAGATGTCCTTTAAGGAAGAAAGAGGCGTCACAATATATCTTTAAGGTCTCAGCATCAGATTAATTTTATGAATCTTGAATCGGTGTGCGCCTTTGATTTACGAGCTGTGTAGGTTTGGTTTAAAACTCAAGCAGGCGAGCATGTACTTCACCATCACTGTGCAAAAACCCCATGAACCATGTTTCCGCTCACCGGGTTTATTTTTCAGGAGCGGATCAGGGTGCTTTCAGGTCACGTGTTAATCCGCTTCGGAAGGGGTTAAAAACCATAAGTAGCACGCCCTAGAAACAAAAATTCGAAGTAACATCAGTTCGCAATTTGCTCGCGGGCTCGCCTCTCCGAAAGAGTAGGTAGGTAAGGTACTAGGTACCTCTCTCAAGAGGCGTTAGTCCCAACCATTTACTTCCATATTTCTTCAAATACCTAGGTAGGTACCCACCATTATTTATTCTCATTGTAATCATAGGTGCGCTGACCGGAGTTCACCGCCGATAATGAGGTGATTAACCTACCTAACAATAGATTTTAATAAACATTGGTTTATTTATGAGAAAATCTTTATGAACATGAGCTAGTCAACTGATTTATGTAAATCTATAACTTAGTTCTCAGAACATAGGTATTTACCAATGAATGCAAATACATAACTACCTAAGAACGCAGCGCTTCTGGGTAGGTATTTAAAACAAAACAGATTTTGATCATAATACAAATTATTACCTCAGTGTGTGAGCCCTAACGACGTAAAATCTAGTTAGTAGTTTCTAGACTCAATAGAATTGGGGTGTGAAATATATCAATTATGGCGTATAGAATAAGTGATAATTATTAAATTATTGTAGTATGAATAACTTTTCCCAAAACGGTGGATTTTATTTGTTCAAAGATGATAGACAAGGTAGTTAATGGATCTTAATGTCTAGAATAACTTTTACCAAGACCCCTAAAATGATTTGTTCCGGGGAAAAAAGTTTAGAAAATTGAATTTAGTAAGAAGAGTTTCGTTGTCTTTATCCGAAACTCATCATTAGATCTTGGAAATTTTTAAGGGATCATTACGGAATAAACCTCTTACAAACAACAAATAATGTTGCAAATATGTCTACATAAGACAGAAGTTATGCCTCAACATACATAAAAAAAAGATCCGAATTGAGAACCTCCTCCTTTTTGAAGACGGTTAATGAAGTCTCAAAAGAGTGTTCTGTATATTTGAGGTTTTATCTATCTGTATGGCATAGTTTTATCTTATTTTAACAAAGGTCCGTTGATGATTTAAAATATGCAGCAGAGTTGCAGCAGTTAGGTCACTATCGATGTTTCTAACATCGTTTTTGCATTAAGTTCTATCTGGATTTTACGTCATTAGGGTTCACACACTGAGATAATAATTTTTATATTAATCTAAATTTGTTTTTTTTTAATACCTACCCAGAGATTTAGTTTGGGAGAAATTAATATATTTCTGAATTACAAGATAAAAAAATAGACTATTTTCAACTTTTTTTCTCTCGAAACTACAAACGACATATTATGGCTAAAACAAACGTGCTTGTAAATGATGAGATCTACCCGATATTACACGAAAAAGGGGATGTCCGAAAAATGGGGTTTATAAAAAACTGAGAGTCGTTCCAATCGTTTGAAATACACACACGTCACTACTGTAGTAAAAATCATTGGTATGTATTTGAAAATACGTCAACCGTAATTTAAAATTTCTTCTACATTAATAGTTTCACTATCATAATCTTTAATGCATGTGTGCAGGCATGGTTGGTAAAATAAAAAATATAAATTGTAAAATCCTTTATTAAAGTATAATAAATAAAGTTGCAAAAGAGTGTATTCGCAGTAATTACTTGAGCAGGACTGTTATTCGCGCAGACGATCCCGCCTGCGATCTAAGCAACTGGCACTCCACATTGCACAACACTTAAAGCATCGTAACGCCAGAACATGATACAAAATACTTAAACACGGTACAAAATAATACTTAAATGTAACAGCGATGACTCGGCGCGGTCGAAGACTGTGATTATATTATTCGTTTTCACTTAATAGTTTACGTTGTAAAACTACGGAGTTAACATTTATTATAGAAGTACTTTCTATTATAAATTTATAATCTATGGTAAAATGCTGGCTTCTTTGTAACGAGTACTTCTAGAAACATTGTGTGCTTTAATTTGAACAGTCTCGTACCGACATCGAAAATTTGTGTTTGGTGTGTTTAAAAATAAAATGCAATGTGCTTATCCATTATTTACATCACACTTCATTACTCATCTAACGCATATTTAACAAGATATTATATTACACGTGGAAGAAATGATGGAAATAGATACTTGAGCACAGAGCGTAGAGAAACTGAAACGCTGTTAGTAAAACCACACTGGATATCTAACAAATGTATGGTAACATAATTATTCATTGTTTTTAATTAGAATCTAATGATAAAAATATATTTACAAAAATCCGTTAACCTTTAATACACCTAGTTACACAATGATACCATATCTATGTTTAATCCTTAAAATAACAATAAGTATATACATAGTATGAAATGCCCATCTCACGTTCGGCTATCCTGAATGTACCACCACATACTCGTGACTAACGACGCGACCCAAAGCGGTCAACGCTTATTGCATTCGCAAACTCGCTTCATATCAGTTTATAAGAGAAAACAAAGCATCGCCAAAACGCGACTAGATTTCACATCAACCGATTTAATTTTCAACAGTTCATAGAATATTTTCAATAACAATACTTTGTACTTAAAAAAATTACAAGGCAGTTAGACGATCCAAGCGAGATCCAAAATAGTGACTTTGTGCATCAACAAACTTTATAGATAGAAGTAGTAATGTTTTAAAATCTAAAGTCGTAGAAATATAGTTCTGAAACATCGTCTAGCGAACAATAGTTCCGGAGTTCGTGAGCACTGGCACGGCACAGTCTGTCACTGGGCACGAGGCCGGGGTCACATCGCATGGGCACTCGGGGCTTCGAGCTGGTCGGTGCGGCACTGTCACGGCCACTCTACGGCGCTACGGCGCTACGGCACTACGACACTGCGGCACTACGACACTACGGCACTACGACACGGGGCGGCGCCGCACGAAGGCGTCGGCGCCCGACGACGCGTACGAGTTCGGCACTTCCGACTCCACCTCCTGCCTGTAGCCGTTCTTGCCGTTCAACGCGGAGCTGCTGTCGTCCATCACCGTCTGGAAACACCCAATCATATTAATATAACGTCACGATAAATCAGTACGGCGGGAAAAGAACCTGCAATTGACTCATACAATCGGTCGACATTAATATAACGTCACGACATCTCAGTCCAGGTGTAAAAGGACAGCGGGTGGACAAAAGGGCAATTCACTCTTAGGTTCTTTTCACATGTTCTGGTTAGAATCCTGGTGCCGGATTGAAACCGGAACGTGTGAAAAACCTTACAATAACACCGGACAAATGGGAATCATACTTGCACAAGGTGGAGAGGCTTGCAGCCAAATACCTCATGTCGCAGAGCCTTAATTATTGAAGCTAGTAACATACAATTTATACAATGACTCCTTTTTATATCGTAACACTAAATGGGTAAAAATAGGTTTAGCATCAAAAAGTGCTAATGCGCTTGTAATAGCCAGTCCACTATATTAGAATCCACGTGATAATGACGTGAGCTCGAAAGTTGATTTTATTGGTATGTCAGAGGACCATAATCACATTTAGATTTTTTGTGAGGTCTTGGACCAAGGGTTTTCGGAACTAATGTTGTGTGACTGCTACTGAGTTATGTCAGGAATCCTGTGGTAATATCGGAAGTCACGCTTGACTTCAGAGCTAAGGATGCAGGCAGACTTAGCATAATGGTACAAGACAAACAGCATCACACGTCCGAGCCACGTGAGTCAATAATCTCGTGAACTTCAGACGCATTCGTGAGGATAAACTTGCAAAGATCATGGTACATCTCTCGAGTGCTAGGTAAACAATCTCGGTGCTGTAATTATTGGTATGTAACGTACAAAAAAGATTTTTGCTAAGAAACTATAATGATCTGTCAATAATTGCTTATCACTCATAATAATTTGAACTAAGTATTTATTACTCATTGGCTACCTACGTACTATAATGATATAAATTATAATTTACTTACAGATAACAATAGTGTAAGTAAATTATAATGAATTGATATGAGACTCAGTCTAGGTAGATGAGGGCCCATAACACTTGGTAAATTATTAGAAATTGAAAAACGATTGAAAGAAGTAAAAATCATTCTGTTCAAGCGTGAATAAAGCATGACACACTGAAAATGTATTAATATCAGCAATGTCTTTTATTCATATTATTTACGTAACACGTAGGGACATACAAAACGGAACCGCTACTGACAACGATTCACTACCAACTGTTTGCGTTGAAGCTTGGTAAGAACGAATTTATGAAAACCAAAATCAAAGTACTTTTTATTCACTCAGGTTACAAAATGCAACGCTTATGAACGTCAGACAAAATTAAAAAAGGAATAGAATTATTCTACATTTAATGCAAAGTTCGCAGAGAAAAACACTTGGCAATAAACACATGGGCATTTTTTTTTTAATGCCAATTTTTACAATATATTTGTATATATACACTCAGGTATGCAAGGAAGGTGCTGCAATAATTACACCATCAAACTAACGCAAGCAAATTTGGGGATACATTTTCTTTCATTTTAATTCCAAACAAAACAAATCAAAATTAACGGCGAAACATGCGGAAAAATACTGGTTATAGCATAATATCTTTAATCTAGGGATTTACCTTATTAATTTCCCCGATAATACGAACCACTTAAATATTTTTCCGTATACCATTACCTTCTATAAAAACAACTCTATAAAATAAACAACCAAGTAATCAACTACAAAAATGCGTCTGCTACCATTTTAATACCATACGGAAACATGTCACAATTAAATGTTATACTTATTAGATTTTCCTGTTAACCAGTATGTAATTGTGGTACTCACCATACAAAGTCCATTTCTCAGGGCTTTTCCCTTGGACTTGGAGTACCTTGCCTTGTAGAAATCGCTGAATAAGAAGAGGAATAGGAAACCGTGCATCGCGATCCAGTAGACGAATACTCGTGGGTACTGGCATGATGGACGGAACAATACTTGCAGCTGGTGACTGAAGATAAGTACGAATTGTACCTGAGGACAAAGATGGATATGAATACATGTGATGGTAAACTACCATTTACGCCATTTAATCAAAAGAGCGACTGCGGTTTCGAACCTTGTGTGGGAATCGATGGGATTTTGTGTGATCCACAAATTGTTGTTCCGAGTCTGGGTGTACTTTGTATCCGTGATAGTGTATGTTTGTAAATATAGTTATTTGACAGAATAATTAATGAAAATTTATGTAAATTGTTGTAAGACACGACTGCGACATTATATTCATTATTCAAAACAACACATTAATTACAAGCCTTGCGGAAATCAGTTTTTCATCTTAAGGTAAAAAAACTGACCACAAAAGAAGCAATTAAATTAAATTTTTTACCTTATATTGTATAAAACAACATATTAAGCTTTTAGCTATTCGATATGGGAATTACATTGGAATTATATAAGTATACCTATTTGTTTATAAACTAAACATTTAAAATTGATGATCTAAAAGTAAAGGATTGATTTGACCATAGACCATTATATCATTTGCCTGGAGATCTGTAACACAGGTTTCGCACCTAGTACAAACTACAGCTCTCACTAAGGTCTTATTCTATGTTCTATACGTGTTTTAATATTACATTTAAGTACTTACCTTTGTGAGAGAATCAATAAATATTATTATGATTATGACGTCACTGATTTGTATTTCATACAAACTAGAATAGAGTCTATCGCTTTGACGTTTCATAAAAATACCCTATCTTGGTTTTCTAAACAATAAAATGTATTTACTAAAAATACTACTTACCATCTGGAAGGCGGTGAGGTATTTCTTCCACCAGATGTATTTCTGGTATCTGGGTCCCATTGCAGAAACCATGTAATAGAAGTACATCACGATGTGGACGAAAGTGTTAAGCAGCGCAAAGAATGTGCTGTGACCACCTGTTAACAAAAAATAAGAAACATGTAGTTTGAAAGACATTTCACTAGTGAATAGCTCTTCACACAAACCAATAACTCTAGACATATTCAATGGGCTCAAACAAATAAGGAGAGACTTACGGCCGATCTCAATAATCTATATATCGATGGATTTGGTTACTTTAGTATATATTTGACGCCAAATCTACTCTATCTATCGATGGATTTGACTCTAGTAGCCAAATCCATCGATAGTTAGATTATTGAGACCGACCGTTAGACACAAATAATGTAATTTTTTTTTATATATTATATTTATGAAGGTAGGTATACGTTTCATTTTTTTTTTATAATGTTAGATATATGTTTTTGTTTTAATCTATTGACTTTATGCGAAATCGTGTACGTATTTATATAATTTACATTTTTCTACACCATTTATCAGTTGGTATTTTTATATACATTCCTGTCCATCCATAGTTTGCCTGAAAGAAATAGCTCTTAGCGATAAGGCCGGCCATTGTGCATGCGCATATGTAATATGTGATCGTATAATTACAATGTATTTTGTTATGTGTTGTGTAGAATAAAGACTTTTTTATGTAACACTATAACATAGAAGGCTAAGCGCTACCATTAACCCCTAGCACCCACTTTTCACAAGCCTATTCTAGCGATCACGCAGAAAAAATTATTAGCTACAGTGCCCACCATTTGAATCAATAAAATTCCCGTTTCTACTCCCTTTATTTGGGGTCGGGTCTCCTCATGGCTCTTCGCTAAGTTAGTTAAGTATGTATGTTAGTAGCCATGTTTTAATTTGGGTGGTCTGGTCTGGCAATCAGACTTTCTTGATCTCGACCTGGGGGTCAACTATAAATAGAGACCCTATCGACCGCGACCTCCAACCCTCTTCTGCTCTGGCATATTTAGGAAAATGTGCACTACATGGTCTTCCGTGCGTCTTCTTACATGTCCGTACTATCTGAGGCGGCTTTCTGTTATTTTGTAAGTAATGGGTGGCACTTTACAGGTGCCCACCATTTGAATAATTAATTAAATCTCAAAATATTTTACCCCTACAGATTTAGTGGTTTAGTGGAAAATCATTTTGCATACCGAATCTTAGGAGGAGGAAATTGCCTGAGTGTTGGCGGTTAGCATAACATAGGAATTCACACTTTACCAAGTACAATCCATAAAAGAATGTCCCATAACAACTTATACAAGTATTTATATTTACCCTATATTGTACGAGGGTGGATCGAAATATTCGCGGCCTACCACATAAATACTTGACTTATTTTAATGTAACTGACCTCATTCGATTTGTTTACTCTCTGGTTGTCACATTGTAAAATTCTGTCACAATAGCATTATCTGTTTTTAAATTAGACTGAATTTTGTGAGCCTAAGTGCAGCGTTTTTAAAGAATGGAGAAAATTGAGCAACGTGCGGTCATCAAATACCTGTTTAAAAAAAAACTGACTCCAAAAGAGATTCACGAAGATATGTCAACAACATTGGGGGAATCTGCTCCATCGTATACGACTGTAAAAAGGGGGTTGCAGAATTTAAACGCGGACGAGAGAGTATTGAAGATGACCCTCGCTCCGGCCGGCCTACGACGTCTACGACTGAAGAAAACATTGGGAAAATCTGTGATCTGATATTGGCAGATCGGAGATTGACCATCAGGGAGATTGCTGACACTATTGGCATCTCATATGAACGAACACAAAACATCATAGTCAATGAACTTGGATTTTCTAAGGTTTCTGCGCGGTGGGTCCCCAGATTGCTTTCAGTTGAACAAAAACGAATACGGCTCACGATTTCTCGCGACAGTTTGGAAATGTTTGAGACTGATCCACAAGATTTTTTGGACAGATTTGTTACAATGGATGAAACCTGGGTACACCACTACACCCCAGAGTCAAAACAGCAATCCAAGCAGTGGAAAAAACCTGATGAACCGACTCCAAAAAAAGCCAAAACAATTTTGTCAGCTGGCAAGGTGATGGCGTCAGTTTTTTGGGATGATAAGGGTGTCATCATGGTGGACTACCTTGCAAAAGGTGAGACTATAAACTCTGCTTATTACTGCACCCTTTTACGTCATTTGCGTGAAACGATCAAAGAGAAAAGGCCAGGACTACTCAGCAAGAAAGTGTTGTTCCATCAGGATAATGCACGCGTTCACACGTCTGTTGAATCAATGGCTCAAATTCGTGATTGTGGCTTTGAATTACTGCCCCATCCCGCCTATTCCCCTGATTTGGCACCTTCGGACTTTCATTTATTCCCAAACCTTAAAAAACACCTTGGAGGTCAAAAATTTTCATCAAATGAGGAGGTTGAAACCGCGGTGGGTGACTTTTTTGAAGGCCTTGAAGAAACTTTTTTTATGACCGGCATACAGGCGTTGGAAACCAGATGGAAGAAGTGCATTGAGTTAAGTGGAGATTACGTGGAAAAATAAAATTACTTTTGTTTATATTTTATATTGTTTTCTTGCTGAGGCCGCGAACTTTTCAATCCACCCTCGTATCTACAATCACACGCCAAAAATTTCAAACTATTAGAGAATTTTGAAGTATAAATCTTCGGTAAAAACGATTGATTGTGCCATCCAATTATGAGATTTTTTGGAAACATTTTGCAAACGCACTACGGATTTTGTACGCGGTGATCCGAACTGAAAAATTCTTTCACTGTTAGATAGCTCATTTATCGAGAAAGACTATAGGCTATATAACATCACGTTACAACCAATAGGAGCGGAGCAGCAATGATAAATGTTGCAAAAATGGGGAAAATTTACGTGGACGAAGTTGCGCGGGACAGCTATAGGATATAAAAACAACGCATCTAATTAATAATATACATCATTACATAATTAGTCTTCATTCGTACTTGACTTGATTAACAGGGCTACAACCAACTTTTGAAATATACAATATCAATATTGATATTAAGAAATAATTAAAACTCATTAAAATTCAAAAGCGAACATTAATATGAATATGTAAATATAAGTGATTTAATTAATATTATAACAAAACTGGCTTTCGCCTGTGGCTCCGCCCGCATGATGTCGGTTATCCCATTAAAAGCTATCGTACCTATGTTCTTCTCCAGGACTTGAATTATCTCTATACCAAATTTCATTTATGCATGAAAACGTAACGGACAGACGTAACTTTCACATTTATAAAATATACTAGCTGCCGCTTAGCCGCCGTTACGGGTTGATATTCGCTTTCAATAAAAATGCTGAACGTGAAGTAATTTTTACTGTTCTAAGTTCAAAACTGACGGAGTTTCATACCAACTTACAACCTCTGCTAGCTTAGGGGTTGATTTTCCAAAACCGCTAAATAATACGTGTTTATCCATTTTAAACAAAAATCTAAATACGAAATTTCACAGATATCATTTTAATTATTTTAAAACTAACGGAGTTTCATACAAACTTACAACAGCCATTTTACCCCCTTAAGGGATGAATTTCCAAAAATCCCTTCTTAACGATGTTTATATTATATAAGAATCACGTCCTCGAAATTTCAAAGTCTCTACTATCAGCGGTTTGGGCTGTGCGTTGATCTATTAGTCAGTCAGTCGTCCTGACTGACTGACTGGATCAACAAAATTTGAAGTTTATTTAAATAGAATAATATTCTGACATATGATTTTATTATTTTTTTTACATCATTATACCATTATCATGTTCACACATGGTTATTTATAAATACAAAACATTTGAAAAGCAAACGATCTAGTGTTATTAAAAGAAATTAATATTCTGACCTATGAGTTTATTGATTTTTTTATCATCAATATACCATCATCATGTCTGCACATGGTTATTTATAGGTACAAAAAATTAGAAAAACAAACGATCTAGTGTTATTTTCGCATTTAAGTTATAAGATTACCCTCAGCGAGAAGGTATTTAAGCCAACCTTTTTTTTGCAATACTGCTTGATTGGTTTATTTGTAGTCTAGTTCTTAGTTTTTGTTTGATGTCATTGAAACACTTAATTTATGTATACTAGGATGGATTTAGGTGACAATAATATCTAAGTATTGTTTTCTAATGTATACTGTAACATATAACTACTGAAGACTTGTTATTGGCTTCCAGTTAACTAATGTTCTGTTCTATTATATTTTATAGCTGTAAGACTTCCATATTTTAAATAAATAAATGATTAAAACATTCATACCCAACATTATTCAAATATAGACCATAGAATAAATTTTCTAAATGGCGTCAGTGATTTTTTAATCGGAACTAGTGATGGATAAAATTCTTTAAAAATGCTTGATTATAATCTATAACAGTCTTTCTCCCATATAATTTACTATTTTATTTTACAACACATTGTGCTATACAGCACTGTACTGAGCGATTTAATATAAATGTTAATTTAGTTTTTATACTACGAGTATTGAGCTACTCTCCCTAGATGACAGCATGTTTACGATTTAAGTGCTGTACATATTTGAGATAAAACATTAATGACATCAACAAATTCATATTCTAAAAATTCGTAGGCAAGTGTGAATTTATACAGTTTATTGTAAATAGTTTTACATACATCACTTTGTATAACTTAATGAATGTAAATTGCTAAGTACATATTAAATGTCGTCAATAAGAAAGATTCCGTGTTTATTTCATAAAAATAATGAACTTCCCCTAATGTCTATTTGGCGGTGACCTGATATGACTACTACGGTATTATTAAGTTTTTTTGCAAGAAGAATGATGAAGAAGAAGAAGAAGATGTTAAGACACACAATGTTAGATGTTAGGAATTATTTTTATACGATTATATTATGAGTGATATTGCTTAAAATAAAATAAATGAATGAAATTGAAAAATATATTTGTACTAGCTGTCCCGGCGCCTCATGATTTGGGACCCACTCAAATATAGACACAAAATTTCATCCAAATCAGTCTACCCGTTTAGTAGGAATTAGGTAACAAATACTCGTACAGAAGAATTATTTATGTATATGTAAAGAAGATACTAAGCTTGTGTTGTGCTTCATACATTTATAATATTCAATAAAAAAAATACGATATCTTGACATGACTAAGTAAATGCTAATAGGCCAAACACAGGCCAGCGCATTATTTACTAGTTTTTTTCCAATGGCTCAGACCGCGTCGATGTGTTTATTGTTATAAAAACTATCATAAGTTTTCGCATTTATAAGTATGTTACTAGCTATCCCGCGCAACATCGTATGCGTAAATTTTCCCCGTTTTTGCAACATGTCTCATTGCTGCTCCGCTCCTATTGGTCGCAGCGTGATGTTATATATCTATAGCCTTCCTCGATAAATGGGCTATCTAACAGTGAATATTTTTTCAATTCGGATCAGTAGTTCCTGAGATTACCGCGTTTAAACCAACAAACAAACTCTTCAGCATTATAATATTAGTATAGATTACAGCTCAAACTGCCCCAAAGTCTCGGCAACAATGGGATCTCAATAGTAACCTAAATTTCCACAAATAACAAAATGACAGCGCACGTCAAATAATGACTTTAATAGGTAATTTTTTTATACCATTGTTATTGAAAAAATTGTAGCATGGTAAATAAATTGTAATTTTTGTACGAATGTCTAATTAAAAAAATACAGTCTATGTTACACACTAAAAATGTAGCTATCTACTGATGAAAGTATTTTAAAATCGGTTAAGCTTTCACGCCTGGTTTAGGCGCGAAAGGTTAACAAACAAACAAACTTACTTTTGCATTTAGTTAGAATTTGGATTAAGCTAAGATTGAGGTCTAACCTCAAATGAAGATGACACATGACACAACGAGAACAGTTTTATTTTTTTAAGTCATACCAAATTGTTCGGCAACATAAATATTTAGTAAAGTGTTACAAAACATTTTAACATTTCTGTATAATATCAAACAGTGTATAACCTGCTTCATTTACGTAATGTTACCTACTTAATACATTGTGCATGTATTGAGAGTTACAAATACATTAACGTGCCGGAGCGTTTAAAGCACTTCGTAAATAGAATATTTTTGTGTCACATTGAGGTGTGCCGCTTGAGACTTAAGGGTTGCACCTAATTTGGGCCTCATACGGATTGCGTATCATATGATACGCACTTTATTTAAATAAATGAATAATGTCATATAAATGACCGTTTAGCTTAATCCTAAATTATGCATATTAATAGGTAACAATGGGTCCACAAGATCGAGGTCTAAATTTGCAAATCTTATGTCGTTACACTATTCTAATTTAGGAAGTCATTATGATAATATAATGTATTTATTCTATGAAGGAAGGAACAGTTACAGTTAAGTAAATAGTTGACCTTTAATTCCAAAATATACGTCTTAAAAAACATGTCCTATTAGTCGTTGAGTAAGGTTTTAGAAACGGAACTTAATTATACTAAATGTATTTATATATTTGTTTTGATTTGCTTCAAGGATTAGTAAACATTAATGTATGTACAATCATTCGAATACCTAATTATAGTACATATTTATATTGTGTGACCTCTGTAGCAAAACAGTTATTTAAAGGTATCTACGATTAGCAACTTGAAGAAATAATTTTATTATTTATAACAAATTTGCAATTTTTACACCATTATGCATTTTATGATGCTGACAAAAGCTGAGATATCTTTCTTATCTTAGATATTTCCTGGGAATTCATGTATAAAATCCCTGATACTTCATTGTCTGACATCTATAGTCGTACAATCAGTAAATCCTTGACTAAGACAAGAAGCTAGTGAGCTTAGTATTGTAATAAACTTAAGTTTTATTGAAAGTTCAGACGAAAAAGTTCTTACAAGGTTTTAAAATCAATACTAATAATATACAAGAACTTGGGTGGTGTACTAATTTTCTTTGTATTTGGTTTCTCTATTTTCAATTGAGGGTGTTCGGTTTGTCAATCTATTTCGATTGTTGTAGGGTATTCCCTGTTTATTTCAATCGTTCAATTCAATGCGTAACATCTATGCAATCAATTTTAATTCATCATATAAGACCTTCATCATGTTACAATGGCCTGTATCAATTTTATGAAGACCTCGACAATGCGTCCATTGACGCTGATCTTGCCCAATATTGTTTTGTTGAGCGTGTGTAATTATGGTTCGATATGACGAATATGCTCATTTAGGAGAAGATTATCGGTATTAAATTCTATATTAGAATGACCTTTGCTCATGTGCAAATTATAATTAAGGCTGTTTATTAGGTAGGTATCTATTTTGTTGGAGCTTCCACTTTTATTTATAAGCTTCAGTCTTGTATTAAATGAATGTTTCTGAATCTTTTTAGGCATTTACTGGATCACAAGGTTTCATTTATGAAAAAAAAACTATATCTAAGGGCTGCAACTACAAAGCTGCAAGTCTCTAGTGGAACAAGAACGCCTTTTTGGTCATCTATCAGTGTTTTAAACCAAGGTTTAAAACACAGACCGGCATTAAAATATATTCTACCGTTGCTTAAATAGCATACGATCAACAGGTAGCTCTCGAAACGCTAGATTTCTCAATAGTTTTTTTGTAAGTAGGTTTTAGTGTTAAATTAATAATAATAGGAATGACTGTTTTATTTGTTCTTCCGAGTTAGAGAAAGGTCACGGTAATTATGTAATCCGTGAGGCATCTAGGTTCCCACTCCCACAACGTAGTTGCCTAACAGAGAAGAATAAAAATATGGATTTTCGCAACACCCGTTTAGTTCCGACTTGATTATACAAGCTCCAAATACGTACCAATGACGATAATGAAATAATTTATTTATTGGGTCTGCGACCTTACCAAAAAGGTCTACTTCTAAATAAAATTGTGGGAAAACCGATGGTCAAATATATTGATCCTGAACAGTGACAAAAACTTTAGTACATACAGTTGTCAAGTTCGTGTCAATGTGCATTTAATGTAGTCCCAATGCGTGTTGGTCACGCATTGCCCTAATTCTGTTTAACTGACCGCATGTACTTTAACAGGAACTAAAAATATATTTTTACTCATAGAATAGAACTATAAATATTTTTTAAATAAAAAGTAGCTTGTGTTATACCTTATAAAATACTGTACACTAGGTATATATTGGAATCTTTTTATAGTATATGTATAACATAGATAGTTTTATCTTATACATTTAAATGAGCAATACTCGTCTATATATAATCTGAATCTCGACAATGGATCCTTCATTTTTAGAAAACTTCGTTTAAAAATAAGTATATATAATATATTACATATATATATAATATGAGAAGAAATATATATATATATATATATATATATAAGAAAGTCCGTAAAAAACCGCATTGGGCCGCGAGTAAATAAACATTAGGATTTCACATAGAATTTTAATCTTAATTATAATGTAGGTATCGATTACGTTAACGTCATACATTTCAATTTAATTACCTTTATTATCATTTCTTCAAAAGAATACAATATTATATAGTATCGTAGTAGCAGTGAATAATTATAAAGCAGTTATAAACTGTCAATAAGTCATTAATACTCAATTTACTGTATGTGATCGGACGTATTATGACGCGCGGTCAAAGTACATTTTGTCTTAATATCTACGAGAAGTAATGGACAAATCGGTCATCGATCAGTTGTACTTAATATAATTAGCGTATGTTCATTATCACATTGACTTCAAGGGACCGGCTATACAATCTATATTATTTGTCCAAATTCTCATTTGTACGAACAAATATGTGCGTAAAGATGACAATACGGAGTACAGCTCAAATACAAGTCTCTATCGTGTCCATGCATCAAGGACTCAATCTTGCATGTGAAACTCTTCAGTGCTATGACTACAATGAAAAGAGAATGGGCGGTTTCGTCCCCAGTGATGTATTAAGTGACGTATGTCATCTTGAAGGTTATAACAATACCTTAATTTTATAGTGTGAAACAAAAGTCTTGCAGTAAATTTACTATGAATTATTTTATTGTCTTTTTAATAGAATGCCCATATAATAAGTTTTATATGGTATTTAATTTAGGTTATGCGAGACACCTAAATGACATTTTGTAACCGGAAACTTTTCTCGACGAAATAATTGTAGATTTCGATTATTAGTTTATTATTATTTATGAATAATTAATGGCATTTTCTTATTTTATTGCTGTTTTTATTGATTTATTGATACCTGTAGTATATATATATATTTAAGTGGAAGTACGGGCGACGCCCAGGAGAAGCCACGCATTTAGTAATATAGTAAAAATATAATAAAATAAATCATAGTGAATTCCCTGCACGAGTTTCTTAGTTGGTGTATTACATATGTCACTATGTGACACACCCTGGGGACGGCGGCCATACGCGCGCAAAAATAATATAGGGTCATTCAAGTATTATGTAGGCAAAATTATAGTCATTATCAAGTCCCTTCATGTATCGTAAACATTAGTTTTTTGTCGCACGCCGGGGGGGGCATGTCACTTAATTCAACACGTGCCCGATCTACTACATTCACTACACGCGCAACTTCGCTGCTCTACTCTTATTGGTCGTAGCGTGATGCTATATAGCCATCCTCGATTATGGGCTATCCAACAGTAAAAGCAAGCCCCCCCACCCCCTTTGGTGGTTACGTAATACTAGAATGCCTCTATGGTTTTGATATACTAACCTGGAGCGAACTTAAGTCCAAACCACACAGACATAGGCATGATCCCGTGGTGTATGACGTGTAGAGTGGACACATGCTCGTTTTTCTTACGTAGCACGAAGAAAAGCGTGTCCCCGAACTCCGTAAACTTGCTGAAGTAGTACCACCAGCATGTGTTCGCCATCTGCACAAAAATAACAAAACTATAAAAATTTATATCATATTGACAGTCATTTCAAATGAAATATTGACTAAGGATTATTATTAGGAGTTCTAGCCTTTTTATACAGATAGGTTTTAGGCTATTATATATATAGGTTTTATGCTTCTGCCTAAAACGGAATAGTGGATAGCCCTGAACGTCAAACAATCTGGCCTCATGCTAAATCTACTAGGTGTAATTTTTACAAAACTGGAAAATAAAATAACACATAGATAAAATTAGCGATCTCTCTGTGTACGTGACATTTGATCGCCACTTAGTAAGTAAATATATTTAAGTAAGCAGGTACATTAGGCAAGTAATATTCCATAGGATATCCATTTATGGGATTTTAAACGTATCGGAGGTACAAAAATATGTTATTGTAAAACTCGTAAGTCTAAATATGCAATATTCTAATAAGCAGGTTTATACTTTAAAATTTTCCATATTTTACAAAATCTAAAATGAGCGCTAGTACAAAAATATGTTATTGTAAAACTCGTAAGTCTATATATGCAACGTTCTAACTAAGATAAATTGATGACAAATGATTGGTCATTTTCACATTGGCTATTTCCGCAATCCTAAAAAGTCTTTACACAATAAAAACTAAGGTCGAAAAGTGAATCGTAGCTGACCGCAAAAAGGTAGTAGGTAAATTTGGGCTTGTCAGTGAGACGGTCCCTGACATAGATACCTACTTACCATAAATAGTAGCTATTACAAAGATTATATAAGCTGATGTGTTATAATTATAGCGTATCGATGATGTAAAATATCACTGTATTTAAATGATTTGAAAATATCGAACAGGTGTAGGTACATTATTCTGTTACAAATCATATCGAAGCTAAGTGTCAAGTGTTACTGAGGCCCCTCATATGCGTGGAAAGAAACAGTGAACGAATGTTGCACATACTCGTATATGATAGGCAGTCAGCGTAAAACAAACGCAAAGTTAGTCCCATAGTCATCTGAAAACACATTTGCTAATTTCCTTTTGACGTTTTTGAGATGATCGAATGTGTGGGAGACTAGGAGACGAGAAAACACATTTGCTAATTCCCTTTTGACGTTTTTGAGATGATCGAATGTGTGGGAGACTAGGAGACGAGAAAACACATTTGCTAATTCCCTTTTGACGTTTTTGAGATGATCGAATGTGTGGGAGACTAGGAGACGAGAAAACACATTTGCTAATTCCCTTTTGACGTTTTTGAGATGATCGAATGTGTGGGAGACTAGGAGACGAGAAAACACATTTGCTAATTCCCTTTTGATGTTTTTGAGATGATCGAATGTGTGGGAGACTAGGAGACGAGAAAACACATTTGCTAATTCCCTTTTGATGTTTTTGAGATGATCGAATGTGTGGGAGACTAGGAGACGAGAAAACACATTTGCTAATTCCCTTTTGACGTTTTTGAGATGATCGAATGTGTGGGAGACTAGGAGACGAGAAAACACATTTGCTAATTCCCTTTTGATGTTTTTGAGATGATCGAATGTGTGAAGGACAATGGGAGACGAAACGAAGGTTTGAGGTTCTTGTACTGTGTACGGTAATCTGTACTTTAATCTATACTAATATTATAAAGCTGAAGAATTTGTTTGTTTGAACGCGGCAATCTCAGGAACTACGGGGACGAATTGAAAAAATATTTTTATGTTGGGTAGCCCATTTATCAAGGAAGGCTATAGGCCATATAACATCACGCTACGATCAATAGGAGCGGAGTAGCAATGAAAAATGTTACAAAAACGGGGAAAATTGACGCATACGAAGTTGCGCGGGTCAGCTAGTGTCTTATAAACGGACACTGATTGAGTTACTTTTATAGTTTATGCGCGAATGCTGTCTAACACTTGTGGGTTTGTGTTCCTATTTGTGCGAATCTGAAGGATGGCATAACATAGACCTTCAACTGTAGGCCTCTTTTTTACTGCGATATGACATGCTCCAGTTTTCAAGTGTAACTTTGTAGGCTGTAAAATATATATACTTTACTTTCATATAAAGTAAAGTAATAACGGTCGAGTGGGTTCACATGAAAATTTTAATTCACTTTATACTTGTGAGGCGTTGTGTGTTTTCTAATTTATCAAACGTGGCGTGAGTGATAAATCTGCCATCGACTCACAACTGCACGTGTAATTATAATTAAAAGAAGACAGTACATGAATAATGGATCATTTTAATAACGATATGTCGCGGCGGCAACTGAGCGTATTTCATTTATTACACAGCGTAATTACCTAGAAGTAATTATTGTACTTTAACGATTTTAGCTTACGATAATGAACACTATAAGTACGTGTATTCTATATATTTATTTTGTATCTCCCTTCGCTAAAGTAAAATCTATATATATAAAAATGAATGTTTGTCTCTATGTCCTTTATATAATCAAAAACTATGCATTTGATCATATGATGATCTTCAGCAAAGAGTTGGTACAACCAATCTTCGACAGATGGCGCCACTATCATTCCAATGAATATATATATATATATATATATATATATATATAAATGGCATAGCATCGCGCGCAGGGTACAGCTAGTTTATTATATTTCTAACAGACTCCCAAAAAGGTAGCATGTATTTTTAACTGCACTGAACTTATAGTGTTCTTGGTTAATTTTATAGAAACCAGAGGTGTAGTAATAGTAACTTTACTCATTGGTATGGTGGTCAGCAGGCAAAGTTATAATAGTTCTGACCAAAATTAATATTTTGTAACAACAACGCTGAGAGTATTCAATAAAACTACTGCGTACTTTGCCTACCATTGGTAGTATTAACACATTTTAATGTTTCATCAAATAAAGCCCAAGAATCACTAATGAATGGTGTCCTTCTTGTGTTGTTAGCATCATACTAAGAAAACGTTTGTTGACACTATATTATTACTTATACAATTTGCTGGTTGTGCATATTTGTTTTATTAATTAACGGGTTTAAAGTCGGAAATACATGGACCTTGATTTTCGACGTTCAGGAACAGGCTAAAAAAGTTATAAGCAGGCAACAATAGTATCAATAAAAAATAAAATCTGTAAGTACACTAATCTTATACTACTTCTTCATCAGCTATGTGTGCGTATTTTCTTACTTATAAATAGGTGACTATTGATAAGCCTAAAATTAATTTAAAATCTTACCCTCATTGCCATAGGACTCCGGGAGTAATCAACCAACTGGCATGAAAAGTTGTAATGACCCCACCAGCCGCTCATCAAGTACTGCGAAAATAAAATAACAACGAATTAAAAAGATTCGTATAGGAAGGAATTTTCCGCTTGGGATATTTTCAGTTGCATTTATACATTTATAAATGCAATGGAAAGGTTTGCGGGTCGATGCTCGCGTTCAACAGGTTTGTAAAACTCGATAATTTTAACAAAACGATAACAGTTGGTTCAGTAACCATATCTGTGGGTTGAACTTTATGATATGTTTATGGCAGTCAAATTATAATAAATCAAGATTGCGTGTCAGGGTTTATGTCGAGAGTTCATTGGCCAATGCTGGAAAACCTTTAAGTACGATGCTATTTAGGATAAGCCAATAACGTCATCAGAAATTAGTACTTAGACTTTTAACACATACATTATTAATGAGAGACATTTGGAACCTCTGTTGGCCAATTTGATCGTGATATCGAAAACCCACCACGCAAACTACGTCTTATTGTCAAGCTTGATATGAAAGGGTCGTTGGGCTTGTGGACAGGGACCGCGGTCCCGATATGCCCTTTGAATTTAATTATTATTTTTGGTTCGTGGAATAAAGAAATAAATATTATATTAAAAGTACAGTTGACAAAAAAATCTGATTGCGCAGTATTGACTTGTCAAAACATTAATAAAGAGGAATATTAATTACACTTTTACAAATTATAATAAAATAAAACAATTTCGTTGTCTATCTCTGTCATAGACCTATGTGCACTCGCTTCTCTATAATGTTGACTGTTATTTGGTCAATTACACTCTTCGTCAAGTACCTGTGATTTCTCCTAAATATATATCTTCTTTTTATTAAATTAGTTTTATTTTTGTGATTATTTGTTTTTTGTGTCAACTGTACCTTTCCGAGGCAAGCTTGCTGTTTTTATTAGTGATCCCATAAGACGAATGAACAACCAAAATAAAATTATAATAATAGTAATATCTTGGGACAACTCACACAACGTCATCTGATTCCAAAGTAAGCAGAGCTTGTACTATGGTAACCAGACAAATGATAAATATACTTATAGGTATATTTCTAAATACATACATATTATAGATAAATTACACCCAGACACAGAATAAACCATCGTGCTCATCACACAAAGTTTATCCTGGGTGGGAATTGAACCCACGACCTCTTACGTAGTAGTCGTACACACAGAGGCAGTCTGCATAATATTAATACTGGGACCGCAGTCCCGGTCCCATAAGCCGAACGACCCTGAAGAAGAATGTTTGTTGCTCTTCCACGCAAATAAACTACAGAACAGATTTTGGATAAAACTTTACGGTAGTGTAATTAATATATCAGAATAGCACATATACTATAAAAATAAACATAATGCGTGCGAAGCCGCGGGCAAAAGGTGCTGTTTAAATAACAGGTTATTTAAGTAGAGTAGAAATATGTATGAAATATCGAATGTCTAAAATGATGTAATAAACATGCTCACCTCATAGAATATCCACGCGCTAAATATGGTTTGTGCAAGATTGTAGATCACTAGCACGTTTCGTAGCTCGAAGGGTTTGCGGTTCTCCATAAGCCGTGGACCCAGTACCTTCGAACAGTACGCAAAGGTCAAGCACGCCGCTAGCGTGGGCCACGGTGAAGACATCATCGCCCAGTCCTTGACGCGAGGGTCTAAAATTAACGAAAAAATAACAATTTAATTAGGAGAAAAAAAAAAAAAACTTTTGTGCGGTCAACTACACTGGAATTGATAGTTTCGTAGCTTGAAATTAAAAGCTGGTCTTTAAAGTATTTTGAATTTATTGATTCATTAGTTTCCGCGTACAAAATAAATTGAAACATAGGTCAGACAATTTTTTCCCCCCTGTCCAAAGAGGCGAAGGTTCATCTACATCTACACCGTTTTTAGTGACATTAGTAAATAAACACTCAGCTTGCAGGTTACTGAACGCTAGGAAGCTAACAACATGTCAGGTACAGTTAGGTAGGTACACAAGGCACTTAGCAAAAACTAACATTTCAAATATTAAATTCCCAAATAAAAAGCCAGACAAAAGAATTTAGGCTTTTCAATTCTATGGTAACGTGTCATCTTGAAATCTAAAAACTTTGATCCCCTACGAACGACAGGTACAGTCATTAAAAATACTAATGACTGTACCTGTCGTTCGTAGGGGATCAAAGTTCTATATGACGCAGATTGTATTTACTATGTTTGAAATATTACCCATAATATTAGCGGACGTTATAGTCTTGGAGTAAATATTACATCACACGTTGGAATGGTAATATTGTTTAACATTTGAGTTCATCGGAAAGAGAACATTATGTATACATTCATTGTGAAACAGTGGCGATTGGCAAATAGTGCCGGGAAATTACCTTTAGTGTCAATAAAGTAATATTAAAAGCATACATATATCCAAGAAAACGTGTGAGTTTGTTTTGTGTTGTATAAATATTCTAGAATTTTCCTTGTTGAATTTAATGAATACTAGCACTATGTATTTTTTTTTTCTGCTTGTAAGGTAAGTACAGAACAATGCTGCATTAATTGAAAAACAAAGATCATGGTAATTAAATCCCCATTTTTTCTTTCTTTTATCTTTAGTATTAAATATTTTATTGTTCAACTACAGACGACATGCAATTATTCGGTTACTTTAGTTGACTCGGTGAACTTTGTACCACCTGGCACTCCCACACAAAAATATCAACTACGACGTTTTTGATTTTGTTATTTTACTACTTTTTATTATTATTTTTTCATATTTTTTCTCTTTATTATAACCTTTTTTTCTAACACAATAAAATTGACAAATCGGGCGACCCGTTCTCCATGTTTCATGAGAGTAATCACAACAATGTATATTATTATGTAGGTATATAATTACCTAGAATTTAATAAAGAAAATCGTACCAAATTGCATTTCAATAGTAGTAGGTAATTGTTCTATTATAGTAACATGAAAGGTCAAATATATATAACATTAACACATAAATATCAATAGAAATCTCAATAAAATAACTTTATTGACGTTTTTATTTTACTACGACTATAAAACTAAATTCTTGTGACATTGCTGTAGTTATGTTTTCCTTACCCATTCTATGCCTAGTCAGCCTAGGTACTTTTTATATTTATCTACCTAACTAGGTAGATTGTAATTTAATCAATGGACACAGTTTAGTGTGCTCTTCCTTTGTTTGTCGCTTATGTCCTATTTCACATGTACTAGTTTTCAAATTCTGATTACTTGGGATCCCGCGTATATTTAAATGTAATTTATCGATTCAGAATCAGTGTTGACTATGGGCAGAAGCAAAAATTGAAAAAAATATAGTTTCGGCGAGATAGAGTACTCCTACCTAGTTATTTTCTTTTTAAGTAATCCACTGTTGATACGGGAAAGCGGTGGGTACGAATAGAGGCAAAATAAATATAAATCAGTGAGCAAGTGACATTCAGCTGAAAACTTGATGACTCTCGGTGTAAAATCCCGTAATTTTTCTTGTCTAGTAATAATTTGAGAGCCATCGTTTAGGTGCCCTAAACCAAAAATATTCGTAGCACATTGCTCATTAATCATTTTACTTAAATAAAATTAGTGTCGGTTTATAACTTGGTAATATCAGTTTTAGAAAATATTTAATATATTAACCCTTAATCAGCTACCAATTGTTTTTGGAATTGTGGTTTATTATGAGGTTTAGCATTTTTTATTCGGTGTAATTTAAAGAAGCCAAGAGCGAGAGGTTATTAGTTCATTAAAAATTAGGTGTTCACAGTACACGGTATGTTTCCAATGAATTCCATATCAAAATGCATGTTATAAATTGTTTTGGCGGTCCAATTTTTTTCTATGTCTCGACTGTTTGAATCGGGTAATATTGGCAACGGCTGGACCGGGTAATAATGGCAACCGGATTTCGATTTTTGGTGTTAGGCGATGTACGGTAGTTTTCTCATGTTTGGCGTCCGTCCGGTCCGGTCGGTATACATTTCCCGGTAGCCGACGACCGGGTATCCGGCGCCCGGGTACCCGGCGCCGGATTGAAACCAAAACATGTGAAAAGGAACCTACTGGGCTATGATTGAAAATAGTTGGGGTTCCGCAAGAAACCTTTATTTCTACAGCCGTTATTTTTAAAAACTGCAAACTGAAATGAATAACTAAAATGAGTAACTGGTCTTTTAATTCTTTTCTAAATACCTGTTAAGAATTCGCCAAAACGGTCAATTCCTTCAGTGTTTATTGTATACTTATAGTTGGATTTCATCGTGTAAATAGCCATTATGATTGATAACAATAACACTTTTGAAAGAACAGAGAAAATATTTATTCTTTTCTAGAACTTTATGAACCAAATAGGATTTCTCTTTATATCCCAGTGTTTATGTATGTAGCTCAGGAACCGAGACTGATAGGTTTCGAGGCCGCGAGTGCAGTTGACATAACTTCTGCCGGAGAAGGTAACATTACGGCAGAGTGGGGCTGCGCCTGAGTGTGAATCGTTCCGTGGTTCTTATGCAATGTATTGAGCAAACTCTTAGACTCAACTAAAAGCAACCGGTGTATGTTGTCTTACATATATGCCGTAAGATTTACTCATATTTCAATCGACAATTACCGTATTGATATTGAATTGCTAGGCATAAGTATGCCGATACAAAAGGCCTAAGTCCTGAACGTGAGTTATACATATTGTTCACTAATGAAAGAAAAAATTTCACGTCAACCCAAAATATTTTTAAAAGCATATTTAGCCAGTCCAGTCCATCTCTTGCGAAATGTGGTGTTCCAGGTTGTGAGCTGGATAGTGGTCTGTGTTTAACCATGTCCATCACCCCATAATGGCTGCTCAAGGAAGCTCTTTCCTCACCTGGTCACGGAGCTGACATTTAATTCTTAACAAGGATATGCCTGGAATGGCTCAAAACTATTGTCCTCTTTAGCCATATGATTAATTGTAACAAGTACTTACCACCCCTATTATCCATTAGATCACTGAACCAATCGTATATGGTTGCCATCTTTGGGTAGGTTTCTTTAACGACTAATTAGATCTGTAACAAAGGAAAAAAACAATTACAAATAAAATACAAATAACTTCCTCAAGTCTATAAAGTACAAATTAACGTTAACCAGAGCATTAATACTTCAGCCGCATTTTTTTTACTTTGCAATGCAAATGATCATTAATCAATTAGAATGATTCATACTGTAATCAATAGCATAACCAATGACGATTATATAATATTTAAAAGTCTAACACCCGAATCCTCAAACGATACTTAAAAACGTATTTTAAGTGTTTTCGCGACAATTGACCTTAAAGCACTTAACCCGGCGTTGTTGACGCTGGGTCATATTGACTAGTGGTGATTTTGAACTAAAATATCTTTGGTCTTATGGGTTCCGTGGTTTGAACGTTTTAGTAGCTGGAGATACTGGGACTCTCCTAACCGCGACATTGCTATCTGCACAGAAGATACACGTGCTTAAAGCCAAAGCGGGTCAATATGACCCTATGTTATTATTGACGTACGCAGTTATCTTGTAACCATTTTTGTATGGGGACATTGTTTTCTTTAATGTTTATTTTTACGGGTTTATTGACAATATGTCGATTTAAAACCACCCGAAAAATAAGTCGGAGGCGTTAGAATACTTGGATTCCGACAAAGTTGTGTTGGAAGTGTGTTTGGATACTAATTTTCATGACGATACGATATGATTTGAGCAGAAACTTGAAATTATGGTCGCTCACTATTATACGAGTATGTTAGATGTATGTTTGAATTTGCTTCGACAGTAACGCAAACAATCCCTGATTTGACGGACACACCTGTACCTACTAAGGTACCAGGAACTCGTGAGAGATGCCAAATATACCAAATCCAAGAAAAAATAAAAATTATTACCATTATGTAACATACATTTATAGATTTACATATGCCCCGATCACATTATCATATACTGCAAAAGTTATAGCAGCTCTATGACTCTTACTCTGAAGCCTGATTACTGTTTATATAATGATAATAATCTTACAATTAACCACTTATAAGTTTTTTTTAATACAAATACAATTTCTGCAAGTCATGTTTCACCAATTTAATTTTACAGGATTTTACCTACATTTTGAAAAGAGTTAATATAATACTGTCTTTTTACTATATTGCTACTTTTATTATTTTAATATGTAAATAAGAAACCTTAATTTGTTATTACTTATTTACTATTTGGGTGCAATAGTTTTTTTCTGTGAAAAAATACCTTACCGGGTATACCGGGTCAAAGTACCCGAAAATAAGGCGGTATTTTTTTATTGACCCGGCGTCATCAACCACGGAATTATTTTCACGTCAATAACGCCGGGTTAAAGTGACACTGACTACGACGTGCTACGTCTTATAATGAGTTTTAGCATTCGGTTGTACACATATAATAAATAGAAAATAAGTGTGGGTGCTGGCATGTTTATTAACCCATAAGAGATTATTGAGGTTGAAATTATTAATATATTCCTGGATGTAATACTTGATGTTTAAGCGTTTTAATCAGTCAAATAAATCAATAAGTAAATTGTTATTTGCAAAATGACACTCCACCGTCGTCAACCGGTGGTTTTTCCGCTAATGAAAGTGTCTATAAAATAAAGGTTTTTCTTGTAGTGATAAAGCTGCTACATAATTATTTCATATCGATTTTGTTGTAAGTTAAATGCCTTCATAATTTTCATAAAATTTATGCGATAATCTACTTTAAAAACTAATTTAAAAATCGGAAGTAATTTTAATGAGAAAATCTAAAAAGTGGAACATAATGATGGTATTAAATATGGATAAGGTATTTTAAATACGAACATATTAAAGGTGAATATTTGTAAATACATTTATCAACATGCTAATTAAATTAATTTATAATTAATATATTAAATATGAACTGAATTACACTACTTTTGCTGCTACTTTATTAATTAATCAAAAGACAAAGGCATCGGATTTACAATCATAAGGTCCCGGGTTCGAACCCTACCCATGATATTACCGACGTGAACGCACTCCTAACACGAGCCATTGACCTTAGCTGGAGGGGTTAACAGGATTGCTAGTAATGTGGTACCAACAATTTTACATTGCTAGTTTTCTTTTAAAAAAATGTTTTATAGGAACATCCTCGGAGTCAAAAAAATAAGTGGTAATAGTTGGCGGAAAAATGTAGCACTAATTTTGTAAAAAATACCAAATCATAAGTAGGTATCTACGTGGTATTATCTGGCTGAGGAAAAATATTGATACATTATTAATAACAATCAATAGGTATATTTGGGATGACTACAATAAAAATAAATTATTTTTAACTAATCACTTAATCAGGCAATAGTGACTCTTAAAGCACCTTTTTTAGGGTTCCGTAGCTCCTAGATCTCAGCCTTTTTTAAAGAGATTGAACTAGGTCGAAAAATGGACGAGATATTGCTGAATTTGCTGATGACTGTATAATGAACCGCTTGCATCTCTTTCCGAGACAGGCAAGAGTATTTCATTGCAAGAAAAACTTCAGAAAACATGGACTGAGTTCAAAGAACCAAGAGACAGAAAACTGACTACGAATTCGCTGGAGTCATTAATCAAAAAGAAAATGAATTTATAGGAGACCGGAGGTCAAAAGGCGAACTTTTATAGTATCTGACATGTCATGCTCTTGTCCGGTTTTTTTTATTAATGATAATGTTTATTTCAATTTCTTAGGTTATTTTACAGTTATTGAATTAGCAAATTCCATTTAGATGCAACTATTTGCTTGTATTAGGAAATTCCGCCCGTCCACGGTTGGTTATTCCACAATTCAATGTATTTAGGAATTTATAGTCATTAAAATAAAAGTGAATGATTTGATGATCCTCAATAATGACGTCAGGACTCATTAATGTATCGTTATGACGTTTCCTAAAAAGGCACTAATTTGACTTGAGAGTCTTCTAGCCCAGTCCACTTATTAGTTACAATATTTTTCATATTAATAAGGAATACTAGATCCCTTTTTCCATAAACAATTCCGTAAGACGCAGCCGAAAGTAAATGTCGTCGCGCTAAAAACCAACAGCTCTGCTGACTGTGCACAACATAACTAAAGTGACCCCATACGTTCCTACATTATAAAGTGGTGACCCATTGCGTAGCAGTCGGACACACTCCCACCGCGCCACAGAGGCAGTTTGGTTGTCCTTAACAGACTTAAAAATAGCAATTTTGACCGGCCACGACCCGACCAAACTGACGAGAATAGGTACTTAAACTGGATGCGGAAGCTGAGACCCAGCTGTCGTGGCCAAGAAACGATTTGATAATACACTACAGTAAAATACTTGTTTTGGAATGTATTCATTACGTATACTGTTAATAACAACGAGCGCGAAGGGACCTTGGCCAAGCGTTGTCTAATGGGCCATACCTAACCTATTGGCTAACCGTTCAATATGAATTTTAAGTGCGGAGCATGTGGCAGTGAATTATTATTCGTAGTTCATTGATGTAGTTAAAAAAACTTGTATCAAGAACTTGATATCAGTTGTTCATATTTTTAGCTTCCAGACCGCGTGGAACCTTTGTCGTGGTCATCCACGCTAGCTAATGCTTGATTATGTAAGAGGGTTTTCTATTGAAAGCTTTTGGCCAAATTCATAGCGGTGTCAGAAAGACGTGACGTATTACTTAAGAGCAAAAATGCAAATATTTTTCGTAATATAATTAGCAGTTACAAGCCCATCGTACCTACTTGGGTATTTCTGAGGAGGATATGACTTGTCAAACCACAGTTCTTAGTAGATATACATTCAAAAGATTAGTATAATTAGCAGGTAAAAGGATAACATAAGTGATTCATACTGACTTAACTCATAGGTATCAGTGAATAACTCTATAAACAGATATGATAAAATCGGATTAGGAGAAATGATGATTTTATCGCGAGCTACCAATAGCGTAGATAACAAATATTACGTAGGCATTACACCTACGCAATTTAATGAAACATCAAAATGGACTAAATATGATAATATAGGCGGAAGCAAGAGCGTTTCAAGGCATTGCGGCACTGTCTTTTAAAAACTGTCCGTAGGTATGAGAATTCGCATATGGAATTACTGATTAAGAGTTTCCGTAGTTGCATCATTACACAAATACCCACTATACCTACCTAGAGAAAGGGGGGCGATCCAACTGACCAAACTGTTTACTTTGACAGCATTTACACCAATACCTGATCTGACAAACTGATCTTGTCTAGGTAATATCTTAGTTAGGTATTTATGTAACTATCAATAGATGTACCTATATTCAACAATTGCAATATTAATTAATCAATTGATAAACATTATTCAGTAGTCAGTATTAACTCTTGAGCACGATTGGTTTTGTGATCTTGATATGATTAGAATTAGCAAGTTAAGTGGTCTCTCATGGCTCAGAGACGATCGGAAGCAATACTGGCACGTAACTTTATTTTTAAATATCACGTCGAAATGAGTTTTTTTTAATTGTCACGTCCCGTTAACATGTACTGTAGATGCGTCAAAATTCCGATACGTTTGTTTATTATTAAAAATTCAGGTTATGATAAGCTTATCGTTTGTTTCCTATTAAAGCAAAACAATCAAGGGAAATTAGATGCAAAATACGTTTGTAACTGCGCACAGTGTTCCTTGTAATAATCGGGTACGACAGATAGCAAGGTTTAGTTGATGGTCATTATAAATCATGACTTCATGACCGTGAAATACATTAATCGCTTTATGTACTTTATCGGTGTGCGAGCCGGCAGCATCTGAAAAGAACGAGATGACACGATACTGAGCGAAGTGCATGCCGCTGTTGCACAACCGCCTATTGTGGACGACCTTGACCTGCTCTTCACGGCAAAATTCACTTACACTCACCTACACTTGAGCCCAATTACCTATTTGTACGTATAGTATCACTGTTATATAATTTGAATACTGTATAATACAGTACCTACGCATTTTTTTCCCATACTACTTACCTATTTGGTTGACTACTAAGACATTAAAGAATTAAAAAAATACTATTGTATATTTTTGATGAATCATCCAAAGTAAAGACCAAAAAACGACTTTAAAGTAAATAATTAGTAGAAAATTATGTTTGGTAAAATTAAAGCAATTAAAGTGAGTAATTAATGATAACGAAAACTTCAACCTTGTATTACTTTAAATCAGATTCTTCAACATACGTATTGGCTTCATCGATAGTAGGTAGATATAATAATGCAAACCGAAAGATAGTACCTACTGTGCAATTATAAAAGATAGCACAATAAATATGGTTTTAAAAGCAACAATAAATCAAACAGGTTTTCATAGTCGGTTACTCTGTATTATATATTAACGAAAAACAATTCTACCATAAGACCATATTATACCATAGGTATATTGCTAATAATGGCAAAAAAAAACTCTTTTTAACTGTTCTTGTTTAAGAGATTTATAGGCGTTTGTTAAAGTTAGTTTTCTAAGTTTAACGCAACAATTTCACCACCATAAGGATATGGAAAATGGGTCAAAATAAAGTAAGTAGGTATATATGGGAGGTGTCAATGTATATGTCCTTTCCGAAGGAAATTCCGTTTGCACAAATATCAAGGAGACCGTAAATGTTTTCGTCTCGAGTGTTCTATGAAGTAGTCACAACTTTCACCTCGGAGGCTTGCCTCGGTCCGTGATCCGCAGGTTTTACGTAAGGGTGTTGCGCCAGACGTCCGCGCCTGCGCCCTGCGGTACCACTGACCCACTGCCACAGACTCGTACGCAGAACACCCCACTATTCGACATCTATCCCGCCGACTTCAACATTGCGTTATGTTTGTATGCATATAGACATAACGTACTAAGTTTTAAGTCAAGTTAAATTCTTATAATTTGTGAAAATGTTGAAGTTAAGTATAATTGGGCAACTTTAGCGTAGGTAAGTTGCAATGAATTTAAAAATAGTATGTTTTGTTACGCATCGATGCATAGTTACAAAATAAATAGTATGAAATTAATTATGTATAGTATTCGGTTGATGATGACATGATCCTGAAAAGTTGGCAATCTTGCTCAATCACAGCAAAAGGAATCTTATACCTATTACATCATAAGCTTGAAAGTATTAAAATTTTATTATTTTCCAAACAAAAATGATGATGATGAGATGTTATTTTTCTGTTGGATGTAAAATGATGTGAATCGGAACAATCGAGACAGGTCCAATTGTGACCTTTGCTGCTACAGCCATATTTCTCGATGGATCGGTGATAGCATTTAAATTATTAGGTATAGAAGTGTAGATAAGATGTATGTATGTTATACTAGAATCGAAATGGATGTGAAATATTGAATGGTTGCTAAGCAACTTTGTTATTAAAAATTTCACATTTATTTTGGCTTTAGCGAAGATTGGTATGGCACCTAAGACCAAACAAAGTAAAGCTAAATTAAGAAAGTTGCTGTAGGGTTTGTCATTGACGACTCGTAACATTTGTAAGTATTTAGGTTATAATAAATAAGTTGTCTATGTGTGTATCTTAGTTCTATAAAGTTGCCAACTACAATATGACAAAGTATAGTTTTATTTTTTCTGGTCAGGGTATAATTCGATTTTTGGTATAATACGGTTACAAGGCGCATTTAATTTGATAACAAGAAGCTATTCAGTAAGTATTTGGACTATTAACTCTATATTGTATATTGTGTACAAATTGCGAACGTACAACAATATTTGGTTACAAGTAATCATCCTAACCTAAGTACCTACCTACTCATTTACTTAATAATACCTAAAATAACAATAATAATATTTTGGAGACAAATCACACAACGGCACCTGATCCTAAACTAAGTAGAGCTTAAACTATGGCCACCTTTATACTTATATATTTTACTAGAAACGGATATGTAAGTAAGTACCTACCTACATTAAAATTAGCGTTGTTATAATCACATTAACTATAAACACTAATATAAAGAACAAACGAAACATTAAAAAGGAAATTAGTTTCACAGCTTAAGTACAGGGTAAAAGTTATTAAGTATTTGCGGAGTGTATCAAAATAATATAAACTTGTATGTATTAAAAGTGTAATAGAAATCTCAGATATGAAACTGAAATAAATAAACATTCCGATTTCCGTTTTTATTGAAACTAGCTAAATAAATACTCAAACTTCTAATAGTATGTAGGCATATTTATGCTAGTTCGACATGTTAGTTTGTAGCATATTTACCTACAGGTTAACTTGCATGGGTAGTTCAATTATAATATAGCCTTTATAAATAATCAATTTATCACTATTGAGTAGTTGAATAATTAATGATTAAACATTTAAACATCAATATATGATTGACTTAAAAAACCTGACGTCCGGGTGGAAACCAGGTTTAGATTTTTGATCCAATAAAATGTATAGGTAATTAGGTATAGCATATACCTATTTCTTAATATATAACAACAAAAATATTTTCGTGAATGATAGTGTAAAAACCCCCGAAACTAAAAATACTTTTGCTGTAGTGTTAGTTTAGCTTAGTGACAATTGGTTTTTCCATTGAAGTATAATGTATATCCCAATGTGTATTTCGTGTCAAGGTTATGCATATTTCGCTGACATTGTTTCCATAGTTTCTTATTCTCTGAATTAAATTTTACAGTTTCATAACTACTTCCTATGTCACTTTCATACTTCATATAAATGTTTTTTTTTGTCAAATGCAATCATACAATTATTACACTCATCAATTTTGTTTACTAAACGAAAAACGATAATTTTGTAAAACATTTACCCATAGAGGATAGAAATAGTTCACTTTAGACAATCTATTTCGTTAAAGTTATCAGTTAGGGCAAAAATTAGTAGTTACGCCAACAATTCCTTGTTCTACATTTTTACAACTTCAATACTAGGTACCACTTTAGTAAGGTCATAGTACTTAATACTCGTAAGTACTATGACACTACTTATGGCAACTGAACTCTACCTATCTATTTCTTCTTTTATTTGGAAAATCCGAAACCTAATATCTGAATCAAATGTATTCTAATTAATATTATTGTTTTTTTTTCATCATGACGATGATTTTTTTTTTCATCATCAGAGTTGCGGTCTTGCGTCATTTACGATAAAAAATAATAACTATTTAGCATACATAACAAGTTTTACTGGTTAGATTAGGAAGGCCTATGAATACTTAAATATATATAATATAAAACGCTATAACCTCAAAGAGCCGGAATTAAGTGAGTATATTTTTTTACGTTATTTATTAGCTTTATTAACTTATTATTAAAGTAGCTGACCCGCGTAACTGCTTCTGCGTAAATTTTCCCCGTTTTTGCAACATTTTTCATTGCTGCTCCGCTCCTATTGGTCGTAGCGTGATGTTATATAGCCTTCCTCGATAAATAAGCTATATAATAGTAAAACAATTTTCAATTTGGTCCAGTAGTTCCTGAGATTATCACGTTCAAACAAACAAACAAACTCTTTAGCTTTATAATATTAGTATAGATTTAGGTTTGACGCAAATACAAAATTAAACTCATGGTAGATGATTAGATGATAGACAGATTTATGTGTAGATAGATATTAACCGATAATAATAGATTCCTTAATTTAATTGACCATGAGTCCTTAATTTTAGGGGTGAACTTGATATCACTTTCACATAACAATATTGGTCAAACTTGAAATTTAAGACACTTTGACAAATTTAACACACACCTGAAAATCTGTCACACTAGTTAGGATTCAGAAGGTAGGTAAAAATAAGGCACCAGATACCTATGTATACACGAGGTTCTAAAAGAACTAACCAAGCCAAAAAATGGCAAGTATAGAAATTGTATTGAGAATGTAACAATAGAAATGATAAGAATACATTGGTACAATGTGTCGTGTCGCGGCTGATGCACATTCGTGAAGCGATGTGAAATATTGTGGAACTACAATCGCAGACGGCGCGCCGGTGACACGAACGCGGCGTTGCGTAAATTCATCGATATGCAGCGATGATCAATTAGATAGGAACCTCGTGAAATCTTTGTCAGCTTATATAATCTATGATGGAACAATAACAGCCCCGTTTAAAATCATTAAGAAGCGCAACTTCGATTGTTCAAAAACAATAAAATTAAATGATTACTAACATAATACTCAATTGAAATTAACATTGGATTCGATCCGCCTTTAATTCCATCGACATGACTAAAAGAGACTACGTAGGTACTAATTGATTATTTGTTAAATTTTCACTGTTTAATTATATTGACAAGTACAGGACAAAACAAACCATTAGCTATTATTTAAAAGATGACTCTATAAATAAATCTATTTATTTACATTATAGGTAAATTACTAAGCAAAAGCATTAACAATACAAGTACAACAAATTTAATAAGTAATATAATCAGGAAACAGTCATAATTGCCACAGGTAGCCTAGGTCGTGTGAAATTGTTCAGATTTTATTAAATAGATTGCTGCATCAATTACAAACCACAACCAACAATTATACAATCTAAGAAGTTAGGAAACTATAATGCAATAAAACTAGTAAGTATACGGCTTTCATCAAACTTGGTTAACTGTTTTTATTTAGTGAAAAAATCTTAATAACTGTGCTTTCCGCGTACTCACATGCAATGTTTGAACGTGGACATATTTGGTCTCTATGCGACAAATACTAGAAACAGGATAAGTTTAAATAAAAGCCGTCGATTTTTTTAGAGATACTGAACTATGTTAGAAAAATATTTGTATATTTTATGATTTAACTATTTAACACTGTCGTATACCATGTTACACGGACGAAAACACTATTTATGGATTATTGATAAAATAAACAGTTCCATAGAGCACAAAATTATTGATAATATTACTTACGTGAACGGATGTTCGGTAAACGAGTGTGTGTAACGACGAAAGGACGATAGTATTTTCTATAGGAGCGTGCCTGTTAGGTACACCTTGTGAATATAAAATAAAAATCAAGCAGGTCGACTTTCGCGATGTTGATGTATGGTACCCGCGCAGGTGTTGGCGTTCACCCGCGCGACGGACACTGACTGACAAGCGCGCGCGCTGTCCGCCGATCGACCATCGTCTTTGCAAACTCTCCTGCGTCACATGTCTGCGTCACAATAAACGTCATTGTACCCACCGGTAGAGATCACAGTTGACCCTCGATCGTCCGAGTAATCAATGTTATTTCGATGAAATTTGGCACCCATATAATTTGTATCCACTCTTTTTAAAGCTAAATGATAACCAAAGCCACATGAGAAAGCTGCAAGCAAAATCTAGTAATACCTACATTAATACGTGTATTGAGAACGTAGACGAATAAGAATATTTACATATTATAATTGTAAAATAAAGTTAATGACTTTATATAATTTAGTTGGTCAAATACACCTAGCATGAAGTAGATATTTTGAAATTCAAGGACGTTAAAGTAGTACAACCGCTTGGTTTTCTAGTCTTAATCCTCGGGGTTGGGTAATAAAAACCGGCGAAGTTCGAGCCGAAGACGGTTAATTTATTTTATTTTTTGCGGCTACACCTACTGTAGCTGTATGTATTACGTACGCTTAAGCTATATAATTGCGACTATACATAAATATCCAACCAGTTTTTTCTATAAAGTTTAAAATGAAAAATTTAAAAAAAAATCAACAAAAATGTAATGTGTAATTAACAACTAAAACCGGGCAAGAACATGTCGGATTATACTCAATGTAGGTGTATCAATATTCATCGAGGAGTCTTTGAGTAAAATGCTTGTGACATACATACGGACGGACAGACAGACAGATGGACATGACGAAACTATAAGAGTTCCGTTTTTGCCATTTTGGCTACGGAACCCTAAAAAGGGACAAATAAAAGTAGATACAATAATAATAAATAAACATTTTGAAGTTAGTGCCTAATAAAACTTAAAAACTAATATTTCCTGGCACCAACCTCAAAATGTTTATTTATTCTTATTGTATCTACTTTTATTTTATTTGTCCCTTTTTAGTTATTAATCACACATTACAGTTTTGAATTCTATTTTTTTTTAAACTACTTTTCATTTCATAAAAAAATGTTCATTAATATATATAAAAATGTTATGTTGGTTTGTGTACGCTTCAAAAACTCAAAAAGTTCTGCACCGATCGAGCTGAAATTTTAGCACGATATATAATCCGCATCAAGGATTGTTTTTATATTCACAAGTATTGCAAAATTAAACTTATATGACATGTATGCTTTGTTTTGTTTCTCACCACAGCGAAGCGTGGCAGGGTACAGCTAGTATTTCAAAAATTACTATTTGATTAAGGTACGGTACGGTACCTCTACTTCGTAACAATGTAAGCCAGGGCGTCAATATACGCATTATGATTCATATCTTTCAAACTAATTAACTGTTTTTGACAAAACTTACACTGTTTGCATGTTGTATTTAATATGAATTATTAGAAAAACGAATTAAAGAGAGATTATTTGACAAACATACAAATATACCATTTTTTCATTTCATAAATTTGTTTAAAATCACGCAATTTACAATTACATATCCATGTATCAAAATCATAACATACTTTTTTAAAGTCGGTCTCCTTTATTTAGCTGCCTATCCCAGCTTCGCACAGGTTTGTTGATATTTACCCGACTGTTTTAAGAATTTTTAAAAATTTCTCCTAGGAATTACAAACAATAACAAATTAGCCTAATAGGTGTAGATGTTCTGGAGTGTATGATTTCATTCGACAAATGAATGAATTTTATAACCAGTGTGTCCACTGCTAATGTTCAAAAAATTTCCCTGACTTTCCCTGATCATTGTTTCAAATTTCCCTGACCTACAATTCTAACAAAAAATATGCGAGCAAACAAAATCATAATTTTTGGGTGTTTTTCAACGTGCTGTAACTAGAAGAGAAATGATTGTACAATAAATCTAAAAAACAAAGTTCTATCATATCTACTAAATAATCATTTTGTATGGAATTTGTACGAAAATTTTGTTCCTTCTCGTTTGATCAGCAATTACTAGTTACTTGTAAAGCCTACTTAGCTGTGATAGTTTTCCTACCTTGAATTTTTTCACGACATTCTAACATCAACCATTTAGCTGGCAAGGGGGGGACACTTGACTCTAACAAAAATTTGCACTTTAAAGCTTAATATTTTACAAACGGATCCCTAAAACTAAAAATCGTCTTTCCACCCCTAAAATTTTTTAAAAGATCTATATAATGATACCCCACACGATGATCGATCAGGTAGATAAGAAAAAAAAAACACCACTTTACATTTATGGGAGGTAAGTACCCTGATTTTTTTCTCTTTCACTTATTCGGCGTAAGTAATATGTGTATCCATGCAAAATTACAGCCTCCTAGCACAAATAGTCTCTGAGCAAAGATGCGGACGGACGAACATGGCGAAACTATAAGGGTTCCGTTTTGCCATTTTGGCTATGGAACCCTAAAAAGACAAAGAAACTTGAACTTTTTCGGTTTTTCTGTTAGGCCTACGATTTTTTTTTTACATAACCTCCGTAGGAACCGGATTACTTGTTTTTTATTCAACTTCAATTTCTTGTTTTTTTTTAAACTTTAATACAAGCACTTTTTGCTGAGATATCGGTCTCGAGGTAGCAATACTTGGTGTATATACGGGATACACACACACAATTTTTAGAGAATAAGTTTGGAATCACTAAATGCTGTGAAGGTGACGAATGGGTGTCATTCCTTAAAAAAATCACGCAGTTACACGGGTATAACTGCGTGATAAAAGCGTATAAAAGAAGCGGAAATCCGACCGAACAGTACATTTTTTTGTCGAAATTTCCTTTTTTTTATTATTCTTAAATTGCTGGCTGCTGCGATAATGATAATTGCGACAAAAATGTCAACAGTTGATGAATTTGAAAAAAATAATTGTAGTTCACATCCAAAAACTAGACACTCAGAGCTACAATTTCCTTTTTTTTAATTCGCAGTTCAAGTTACAGTCTCTGAAAATCACCCAAAAATGTATTGGATGGACTTTAAACTATCTCTATCTAAATCTATATGGAAAAAAACTGATATTACTTAAACGCGTTATGCTCATTACATTTTTTACAATTTCTATGCAATGAACTATGGATTGTGTTATATAATCTAAACGGTAATTTCATTATTAGTTAAAAAGATTTTAAATTAGTTTAATTGTTTACATCAATTTAGGGAATTGTTTCAATAGGTCGATGTTATGAACGTCTAAATGATTAGAAAGTAATATAAAGAGATCAGTTTTCAGGTTTCTACCAACGCCGGAGCTGGATATCATCTTCGTACCCGCCTTTTTGGCTCGTCTCTGATATGTTCAATCGGATGCATTAGCAGGAAATCTTCGCCAATGAATCCGAGGAGCACATGGTGTAGCAAAATGTCGTTGATGTATCTTTCTACAGTTAGCGCCCTTCCCTTCTGCGGTTAGCCCCTCCCCTTCTGTGGTTAGCCTTCTTCCCGACCTCCACCAGGTACGAATCAGCTCCCTTTTTGCTTTAATAGAAAACTCCGCCCACATCATACAGGACGCACCCCTGTATGCCACTATTTCCGAAAAACAACATTGTGCGAATCACTCCCCCGGTCTCCTATAGACTTTCCGTCGACGGTCGCTACCATGCAGGCACATCCTGGTTTCGTCCGAAAACAGGACTCGCTTTCATTACTCCATATCCTAGTTTGCTTCTTTGAGTCTTCGCCTCACTTTCGACTCTCTGACCGCCCTCCATCGAACTTTTCTGAGCTGCTGCTGGACGTCCACACCCGCACAGGTAGGGAGTCGATTTCGGAAAGACAAGGTGACAATAAATCGGTCATCCTTCGCTGAAGTGCATCGCTGTCGTCCAGATCCTGGTCTCCGGACTAAGTTTTCAGTCTCCTTGAACCTCTTGTTTACCTTCGAGACACAAGACTGGCTCAGATGAAGCTGTTGAGCGATAGTACGCTGAGGCAACCCTTGCTGGATTAGGATGACGACTTGAGCGGCTTCTATAGGCGTGGTTTCTATTTTCTTTTAACTTCCAGTGAAACATTGGTCTGATGACCATTTTCCATAAACGCCCACTTTTAAAACCGAACAATGTGGTGTTTGGTTTTAAAAGTGAATGTATTTGTTTATATATTCCATAACATAAGGTAAATAATGTTTGGTTATGATATTGAAAGAGGTTGAAACCTAACATAATCCATTGTTCATTGCATAGAAATTGTAAAAAACTGTTTTGAGCAACGCGCGATGAAGCGATTGCAGTTCATTGCTTGCGAGTGTATATTTAATTCACAGAAAATATAAATATATACTGGGTGCCGATTTAGTCAGTCGAATCACGAGGGTAATCACATCATGATAATCTATGGAAATCAATAAAAAAATAGTAGGCACCTTTTTTTTTATAAACCCATTGTTATTACATACACTCGGGGCGTTGTCTTCAGTTTCGAACAATAATTCTATTTTTTTTATGAAAAAGTACTGATGTTTTTATTGATTTCGACAGAGTATCATAGTGTGATTCCGCGCGGATTCAACAACTTAATTGGCATCCAGTATAAAAGGAAACCTATTTATTAAACAAAAAAGGAATAATCTAATTATGACAAAAAGAAATCATAGTGTAGTTCACTCCAATTCTGAAAAAAAAACGCGATATTTCGATCAAAATTTAGTTAATTTTAATCTAATTTTGACCAAAACTACATCATCATATTGATCATTCCACTCCATTACCTACTGACAAAGAAAACTAAAAAGAAGCGATCTAATTACGGTCAAAAACGAAGTCATAATGTAGATCACTCTATGTAGTTATGACTTCGTTTTTGGTCTTTAATTATATCCCTAATTTTACAACTGGGATAAAACAAAATAAAAACAGTGTAAAATCTTAATTTTTTCCTGACTTTCCAGATGGCCCCTCAATTTCACTGACTTTTCCTGACTACCTTGAGCTTCCCTGACTTTCCAGGACGTGGACACCCCGATAACGAATATGTTAAAAAAAATATTTTTCACTTTTTTTATTACAGCTAGTTTATTTACATTACGACTTATTTCTTATTCTTAATATTAACACATGTTATTTTTTTTTATTTTAAATAATTTAACCTAAAACCCCAAAGTACACATTGTTGTCTGCGTTTGGAAATATCAACAAGAACATTATATAAACATTATATAGGATGTTACATAGCCACGCTACACGGAGGAAAAGTATGTAAACCTTAAATACATACACATATACATATCAACCCATAAGATGGCCCACTGCTGGGCACGGGTCTCCCCAGTAGAACCTACTAGTGTGTAGATCCTGGGGGTAATTGCCATAATCGCCACGCTTGGCGAGCGGGTTGGCGATCGCAGTAGGGCTTTAAGTACGCAGAGGACGCTGCTGCCCGTCCTCCGGGGTGAAATCCCTTAGTCGCCTTGACGACACCCACGGGTAGAGATGGGGTGGTACTATTCTTAAGCCGGCACCACACGGCAAACCTTAAATACTGTAGATAGAACATTTTACTAAAAGAAGACTTCATTTCGACTTTAAAAATAATTCGAACTGCAGTCAATGACTTTTATAAAATAATCGCATATCTGAACAGAGAATCGAACCCGCAAAATGTGAAAAAGTTTCTGTTTATCTAATAGCTGCTATCTATTTTAAAATCAAAATAAAGTCTGCTATCAGTAAAATATTCTACAATATTTAAGGTACTTTTCCTCCGTTTCCGCCGTGGGACAGCCTGTATATAAATATTTGAATAAAATGTACCTATCTACTTGTCTGTTGGCAATGTCAAAGTAACATTTTAATGTTCATTAGTTTATGTAAAATGAAAATTTTTAAATAATGTAAAACTGAGTAAAATACATCGCCATGTGCGTTTCGGAAGCAATCACTGAAGATTCAGGGCCCATAAGGCAAATTCATGAATTTTATAATCGGGACTGGAAATACTTAAGACTAAATTATAATAACTAAATACGGGACTAGAAATACCATATGGTTAAATCGTCTGGTGTATCTGGTGGTCTGGGTTGAAGCGTCGTCATAGTGAAGGAGGGACCTTCTTATAGGGTGAGCATTTTCCAGAACAACTGGCAAACAAGTAGCATTATACCATGTTTAACATATGATTATGCCGATCAAACGATTCAAGCACAATTTTTGCAAAAAGGCTATGAATGCTATCATCCGTTTTCTTTTTCTAAATCGTGGAAAATAAACATTCGTCGTGTAGATTTTCTTTTGGTTTCGAGTGCGTAACAACAGGCATGACAACAACAGCATTAGATTCACCTTAGATGTTTTTTTCAAACCAAAAATTTTAGCACCTATACATATCAGCGGCCTTTACATATATATACCTAGATATCTAGCCGTTTTCGATCAACAATGACAACTGCTGTTCTAATGCAAAACTCCCTGATGACTAACTGTTCGAAATCTGTCGGAAACTATATCCAGTTTCAAACAGAACCGCAAACTGTCTTAACGAAAATTAGCAGTGATATTTTTTTGACAATTCATTTCTTTAAACAAATTAAACAGTGATACAAAGTAGGGACAACAATTTTAAAGCGACGAGTACGGAGACGGTAACGAAAGTTAGTCTGAAAAACTAAATGAAGCCAAAAAAAATCTCTCCTCAAACTACTTCATTTCGATGCATGATATTATAATGGAATTATTTTCAATTTGTATAAAACAGGCTATAATTATAGCCTGTTTTATACAAATTGAAAATAATTTACACGAAACAAAAAAAAAACCGACTGTTTTGAGATGAATGACTGAAATATTTAGGCGCCAAAAATCCGCCATCTTATGTTTTTCTAATTTTGGTGTACTCAGTGTCACTTCTACAACCGAGACGAATACACCGATACCTCTCAAGCTAAAAAAACATCAAGCCATTTAGGCTCTAGAGCGTGCTAAAGAAATATACATACATACATATACTCAAAAAACATAACCCTCTTTGCGCAATCAGGTAAAAAGTCAATGACAAATGACACACACTTTCAGCGCCTAATTTGTCTGATATTAATGCGATGGCAGATTATTGTTTGTGGGTTTAAATCGATTAACTAATTGGGAGCTATCTTGGGATGATAAATAAATCACAACTCCGTCGTGGTTTGACATGGACGTAGTAATTATAGAAGTTGCTGTTAGTCTTAAAAAAAAGGTGTGACTGGGAAATCTCAAAGGATTGCATTTAGATTTCCCAGTCACCTTTTTTTGACAACTAATTTATTTAAATAAGATTTGTAGCGGGCGCCCACTTGGACTCCATATGTGTAATCAGAAGGTAACAACTAAAATGCAAGGATTCTGTATTTTATTTGATATTTAGTCTGATCATTGTTGCCATTTGTAAATAATATTATGTTGAATGTGTTGTTTGTGAATTAATTAAATTTAGTCAACTAAATGTATTCATTCATAATATGTAACCGTAATCCGATTCTTTACCTACCGAAGATGTTTTTAGGGTTACGTAGCCAAAATGGAAAGACGTATCCCCTACAGTTTCGTCGTATCTGTCTGTCCGTTCATCCGTATGTCACAAGCATTTTACTAAAAAACTACACAATGTAGGTATATGGATAAAATTTGGAGTATAGGTGTCTTTATATAGGCCGCTACTTAGTTCGATAGTTAAATAATAAAAAAAAAAATCTAGGGAGGGGGGCACTCCACACATGTAACAGAAGCTAAAAAATTTTTTTTTTCAGCGAACATCAACGTGTGGCACATCATTCGACAGGTCTTTCAAAAACATTTTAAGGTTTCTAATAACCTTTTTTGATTGAGTGAATACTTTTGGAAATAATCGCTCCGATAGTTGCATAAATCGTGCCCCCTCAACTTTTGAACTGTGTGACCAAAAAATATGGGAAAATCACAAAGAAAGCGCTTAATCTTATCCGAAAAAAAATACTTTAAACTATTTTTTTTCGGATAAGATCAGATATAAGGTCATTGAGTTATTGCCGAAAAACTCAAATCACAACAAAATGGCGTAAGTGCCATGAACATTCGCTGCCGATGTAATTGTTTAAGGCTGCGGAACCCTACACTGAACATGGTCCGATATGCTCTTGCCCGGTTTTTTTTATTTAAATTCGAGAACTCGAATTTAAATCGATTGACTCCATCTAGTATGAAAAATGCAAAACTTTTTACTTTATCTAAATTCATAAAAAGAACACGTCCGATATTCAAAACTTTAACATTTTATTTCTATTGGTTTCCGAGAATAAAATAAATAAGGCATAACATGTTGGTTTCATTGATGACATACCCGGAAACGGTCTGTCAAGTTCAGCTGGCACTAACTACTTTATGCGGTGCTGACGACGTCATCATACTCCGCTGTACAAACGGTTTACCTGCCTGGCTCGCGTGTAGACAAAACTCAGGCCTTAAGCACGGGGTTGCCTCCAGCGCTCCGCCTTTTTGGACAGGATATTTTGTGGTAACAGACAGCACCAACAACACACTTCGAGAGAGAGAGAGAGACACTGTTCCAACGCGGCGATAACTCAAGGCACACCAAAACAACATTCGCGTTCATCTCAAAATGGGCGAAGTGCTATCAGCACAAGATTAACTAGGCAGGAGATTTTATAGAGTATAAGTGATACAAGTGCACTCTCTATTCCCCCACTCTCTTAGTGCGACGGGACGGAAATCCGATACGGGGCGCAGGACCGACGGCTTAACATGCTGTACGAGGCTCTCAGCGATGTGTCATTTTGAAATAAACGGTACCCATTATTAACCTCGCAAATATTGACCAATGAGTTAGGAACCGCTCATTTTGGTACTGATTTATCGCCGTTTTTTCATTTTAAGTCCATTGGGAAAAATAAGTCACTTAATTTTAGGTGATATGAAGTGCGCCAGGTCGGCACGGCCTGCTAGTCTGTTTTAAATTGTAGGTAGTTTACATTTGATAGTTTTATTCACGTTTTATTACACTTTTTGACCTTCCACATACAACAAAACAGAACTCGTTTTCTCAGCTAATTCATTTTTGCTTTTTGCAGGAGTAGGTACTCGACAGTAATTATTTAATTTATTATTAAGCTTACACGAATTGCATGAAATTAAATAGGAATTAGTAAATCAAATCTTATTGAGTTTATACACAAAATTAATTTGTAACGCATCAAAAAAAAAATAGAAGGTTTTCCTCAACTAATTTGCGTGTCATCTGTCACTTTATCTAACAGAAGCTTGCGATGTCGGGATGAATCTTATTAACAAGTACACATTATCTTTCAAGATCAACATAACAAAAATAAATCATTGATTTGATTTTACGAAATAAAGATCGAATCTTGTTTTTATCTGTCAAAAAGAAAACAAATGGAGACCAAAAGCAAAAGGCGGGTAAGTAACTTTTTTTTAAAGTAAAGTAGTAACTACTTAAAAATCCTGGTATTTTTTTTGTTTTTTTTTTTTATGTGTACATTCTAGATACTTTAAGGCAGGTACAAGTTAACCTTGACTTTGCAAGTCAACTATTTAATTACAGAGCACACATCTTACAACAACTTTAAAACATTATTTGGTTTTATAGATGATAATATTATTTACGCAACAGTTCCGGTGTTATAATGAAATCTTGTGCAACGGATAGTGTATATTTTTTACACTGTATGTATAAAAATGTTAAGTGTAAGAAATATAGCATAATTTTACTATAATAAAAAGCGGTTTAGTATTAAAACATAATGATATTATCTAATAATAGATTCTTCAAGGTAAACGGGGTAGTAAATACAATTTTTTCAGAATTAAAATACTATAATTAGCGTTTATATAATAAGATTACATAATAAATATCAATAATAAAATAGCGCTAACTAGTGCTCGAGTTACTTGTGATGTCTACCTACTAAAGCAATGTGAAAATACGAATACGTATATACTATTTTTTTCATTGCGAGTGTCTTTATTATATTTTGGCCAATATCTCAAACCGATCCTACCTTATTACCCGACTGCAAGGAAGGGTTATGATTTTCGCGCGTATCTTGTACCTACGTATGTGTGATATTCCTTAGTACCTCACGTCTTTCAAACTACAAGACAGATTTAAACAATTAAGAAGTCGTTACATTTGTTTTGAGCGCTTAAGTGTTCTAAGATAAGTAACGTTTAAAAAAAAACTCACATGGCGGCAGTGACAACATGATTATGACTGTAATACTAAAAAAGTAAATTAGCAACCATTCTTTTTTATTTTTAAATTTCATTACTTAAAGTTAGTTGCTTCATCGGTTAGGTACATCCTACATACAACCACTAAAAAGTATTAAATAAAAAAAATATAAAAAAAACCTGCCTGCACAAAAAAGATGGAAACAAGACCCCCTACATAAATATACAATTTCATGCAGTCGGAGGCATTAATGAATCTCGATGAACTTAAAGTGCCTCCGACTGCATGAAATTATATAATGATGTAGGGGATCTTGTTTGCATCTTTTTTTGTGCAGGCGGGTTTTTTTTTAATTTTTATAATTATTTTTTTTATTTAATACTTTTTAGTGGTTATAGGATGTAACCGATGTTAAAACTAACTTTTATCACAGCAATTGTTAAGTATTGAAAGTGGAAAAAAAATCCGTTCAGTGGATTGCGAGATATCAGGATTTCAACGCGTTAATGTCAGGAACGACTGGTTCTGGAAAAATGTTGCAAAAACGGGAAAAATTGACGCAGACAAAGTTGCGCGGGTCAGCCAGTATTAGTATATGTAGGGAATCTTGTTGACGTGTTTTATGCGCAGGCGGTTTTTTAGCCAAAGATACTGTCGTATTTATAAAAATAAAAACAACACAAATAAAAGATTTGACTGTTTATACATCCAATTTAAAAATAGATACCACTACGCCCTGGTGTGGTTCCATTCCCTGGTTTTATACTGTAAACAATATCAAGCCTTTGGAGGCGTATAAGCCCTAATAACATAACCCTTCTGCGGTCTGGTAGATAAAAATAGACTCTTCATAGCTTAAGTGTAATTAAACTGTTATGTTTACTTACCACATAAACAGGTTCTATCACAGAGCGAAGACGGCGGTCGGGAAAGGCCGCTAATAAGTGATACCTGAAAAAAACACAATCTTCTACATCTATTGTCTTTGATCTGTACCTACCTACATCCCTACTAATATATAAATGTGAATGTAAGTTTGTTTGTTCCGCTTTCACGCGAAAAATACTCAACTGATCATTATGAAACTTTGTACACATATTATTGGAGGTACCTATTAGAAGTAATATAGGATTATAAAAAAGGGGGAATATTTATGCAGACGAAGTTGCGCGGGACAGCTAGTATTACATAATAATAAAACTGTATATAGGAGAAATAAAACATAATATGAGGTCTTTTTAAAACAGCATTAGGCTTCTATTGCTGTTTTAAAATAACATTCATCAAAAACGACAAAAAAATTAACAAAAAATATTTTTATAATTTTATTAGTTGGTTAAAATGTTACATGATGTAGCAGGGATAAACTAAAATATAAAAAAAACTATCAAAACAACGTCGGTCATCGCCTGCGGCACTTTGTAATGTATACAAGAACAAACCAAATTTAATACATAATCATGTTATAGTACTTGGTGTCGCTAGTCCAATAATTGTTTTTAAATTGTTAGGATTTTTTTATAAATCTGTCCTAAAACAAGTTAATTTATTTTAAAAATATTTTATAGCATAAAAAGTAACATTATACATTTTTTGCATAGTATAATTAAATATTTTTTTAGATAACAATGTCTAAGCTCAAACCCTGTGTCACACGGTTTAGGCGTTTTATAGCCCATTGTGTTCCGTCCTTCCACTGAATTTTATGAATAAACTAGCTGTCCTGCGCAACTTCGTCTGCGTAAATTTTCCTCGCTTTTGCAACATTTATTATTGCTCTATTGGTCGTAGCTCTGCTCTGCTCCTATTGGTCGTAGCGTGATGTTATAAAGCCTATAGCCTTCCTCCTTTAATGGGCTATCGAACGGTGAATGAATTTTTCAATTCGGATCAGTAGTTCCTGAGATTACCGTGTTCAAACAAACAAACAAGCTCTTCAGCTTTATAATATTAGTATAGATTAATCTTCATATCAAATAAAAAATATAACCAAAGGTTATTCATATTAAAGAAAAGAAAAATTAAATACCTCACTCTTATACCGTTAAAAGATTTTATCGTTGATGAGCAATTACGCTAAATACCTGCCTAGTTATGACTCAATATTTTTAAGTGGGGCGATATGAATATTTCATGTTTTCGACATAGACTCTTTGTAAATCTACACTAATATTATAAAGCTGAAGATGGTTTGTTCGCAATAATCTCAGGAACTACTGGTTCGAATTGAAAAATTATTTTACTATTAGATAGCCCATTTATCGAGGAAGGAAATAGGCTATATAACATCACGCGACCAATAAGAGTGGAGCAGCAATGATCTTGCAAAAACCGGGGAAAAATTGACGGAGACAAAGTTGCGCGGGATACATTAAATTTTTAATTTTTGTTTACTGAACGACTACTATTCTAATAGTAGAAAATTCAAATATGAAATAAATTAACTAATTTAACTAGTTTGTCATAGAATAATGGATTGACCTAATAATCTATTTATCTTTTTTTTTTACTACGAAATGAGGAATATGTCTATAATTTATACTACGAAAAGATACTTACTTGGCATCACTACAGTTTTAAGCCAAGTCAGTTCATCTCTAGTCAAACATACATGGCCTACTTCATAAAGAGGTATAAAGCCAAAAAAGAGATTTCGAAAAAAATGATTCTTAAATCAGGATAATTAAAATATACTTTATAACTATCAAGTTTAAACATATTTGATGACCTCAGCTAAATGACCAATTTCTAAATAATGGTTCGATTATATAAAAAGCAATAACATGGTTGCAAGATTGGCGGAAATACAAATGTATATTATGTATAGATTGTAAATAAAGCAGTAGTTTCTATGTATGCTTACGAAATATATATGCACGATATATGCCGTTTATACCAGTTACACAACATTTATATTATTCATATCTTTCAAGTGTAAGGTATTTCATGACACTGAAATAACATCAGAAGCAACAGGCTGAAAAGTTTAGAAGAGTAAAGTAAAAACCATTAAGACGAATCATGCTTAGCAGATTTTCTTTAATATTGTATTATTATAATAATTATAACATGTGACAAAATTTTTACTTCTGTCAATGTTAAGGTAATCAAGGGTAAGTTTAAGCAAATTACTTACCTAATATTAAATTACAAAATGGTGTTGCTAGCATAAAACAGTGATCGGAGACGTGTGTAGTAGCAAAACAATGGCTTTACAAACATCAGTCGTTACATTTCGGTTTTACAAATTTACTTGTACTAAAATAACTTTTGCAGTTAATTTTAACCGACTTTACGAAACTATAATCATACATTCGTACATAATTTTGTTAACCGTTTTCTTGAATTATTATATTCTTTTAGGACTCACCTAATTAAAAGATCTAAGGTATAATTTATTTATTTATTTATTTATTTATTTATAATAATACATAAACAAGAATTTAAGCCGCATTATCAAAATGGGGGGGGGGGGGGAAGCCTACGAAACCCTACATTGTGCGTGGCCCGAAATGCACTTGCCCGGTTGTAATATTTTTACTACTGTATAAATTAATATCAATAACATATCTTTATATATATATTTCATGTGTGCGTGTGTATGTCACTGAACTCCTCCTAGACGGCTGGACCGATTTTGATGAAATTTTGTGTGAGTTCAAGGGGATTCGAGGATGGTTTAGATTCACAACTGAACCCGATTTACAAAAAAAAAGAGTCGAGACGAAGTTCGCCGGGACAGTTAGTAGTAATATAATATTGGAAAATGATCATGTAATACTTGTTGATTTTTTCTTCCTTGTTACCCGGACCTTTTGTTTGAAAAATAAAATAAACTTCATTCCGTTCGCCGTCGCGCCGATCAGAGCACAAGGTCAGTTTAAGCTTATCTTTTCAAACTGACTGTTTCTTATCATTTATCACATTTCGCGTACTAATGTTATCCTTATCGGGTCTACTCGTACGATTAGTATGACTCATAATCAATGTATATTGTAAATACTTATTTACGATAAATTTAGTAAAATAGCGAGTTGAGTCACAGTAAATTATTTATCACTGGGTCAATTTTATTGTCATATAAGAATTACAACTCAATTGTTAATTATTAGGTATTGCCTATTTCCTTCTATATCTATAAGAAAAACATTACACTAGGACTAGACTTTAAAAATACTTTGTGTGACACATTTACAAAACTTTAAATATTAAGATCAGAATAGGTATAAATAAATAATATTAGTATTATCTTTTATTTATAGACGTCTTATCATAAACCTCGCGATATTAGATCAGAAAGCTAGATATAGTTAGTACCTATATAAAAATCAGTTCCGATCCAGACTAATATATATTATATATCTATTTAAATAATAATAGGTGATTGACATTGAACCACATATTAAACATCGAACCAGATATTTGAATTTATTTGTTGAATTCGAAAATCGAAGATTTATCGACTGATGGGATTATAGAGTGAAATCCTGTGCTGTGTTCCTGCACTAGGAGCGTTATAAAGGTGATCGTAGGTTTATATCATTCATCATCATTTAAAAAAAAAAAAGATATCAAACTAGCTGTCCCGCGCAACTTAGTCTGCGTAAATTTTCTCCGTTTTTGAAACATTTCTCATTGCTGCTCCGCTCCTATTAGTCGTAGCGCTAAGTTATATAGCCTATAGCCTTCCTCGATAAATGGGCTATCCAACGTTCCTGAGATTAGCGCGTTTAAACAAACAAACTCTTCCGCTTTATAATATTAGTAGATAAATGAACGGTTACCTAAGTTTTTTTAATAGATAGTAGATAGTTCTATAGTTTTATTAGAATGCAGTAGCAGAATACAAATACGCAGTAGACAAATATGAATTTTCAAGTCCCATGGATCTGGTTAATTGTGTAATTAAACTCGGTACAACGACCTATAACCCCATAAACAACTAGAATAATAGTGGAGATTTCCATGACAATAATATGCAATGTGATGTGTGGCAATTACAGGTTATATAAACCGGTGTCAAAGGAGTTACCACTGAAACCGGTATCGACGTTGTGTTAAGTATAAAAAATAGTGATAAATAATTATAACGGTTATGCATGTGTATTTTTCTACCACATATTCAAGCAGAATTTAATTTGCGAAGTCAAGCACGTGAACTTTACAATATTTATCTTTGAAAAATTGAGTTATAATAGAAGTACAATCAACACCGAAAATCGATAAACAGTTTCGAAAGGATAATGACCTCATCCATTCTCCTTTTAAAACTGAGAATAAATTATCACCAGTACTCAAAATGTCGGAATCTTTTTATAAAGAACTAGCGAACGCCTCGCGATTTTACCCGCGTAGTTCCCGTTCCCAAGGGAATACAGGGATAAAAAATAGCCTATGTCACCCGGGGTTAGTGTAGCTTCATAACGATGAAAGATTTTTTCGAATCCGTCCAGTAGTTTCGGAGCCTATTCAATACAAACAAACAATCAAATCTTTCCTCTTTATAATATTAGTTTAACATTTATTTGTGGAAATCCTGTCCATTGGATGATGTTTGCCGTTGTAGTTAGATAAATACTGTAAAACTACATAAAAAACTTATTAATTTAAAATTCAACAGATAATTAAAAATGAACAATTTCAACATCTTAAACGAAGCTCATTAATATATTTTTTGATGTCTATCGTGGTTTCTTAGTTTAGTTACGTAAGTTAATATATGTTTTTTCTATTAAAGTGGTTAAATTTCCAAGGCCAGTAGATGTTGAGTAGGTAAGTTCAAGAAGGAAAAAAAATATAGTGTTAATCTGGTATAACTGGTTTGTTAGCAAGTTTATCAAATTCTAAATAAGCATTTAGGTCTTCCGTCTTCCGCGTGAATGAAGAATCCGTACTATGGCCTACCGCCAGCGGTATTATGTACGGAGTAGGTAGATACTTAGACAAGTAATTTTAGAATAAAATTTAACCGGTACTAATAACTAGTAATTACTTTTGTTATAGCCCTTCCTAGATTTTCAGAACTCTTAGAAAGCGACCGCACCTATTCTAAAGCCGATGCAACGACGTAAAATGTTTACTACAAACCAAATTTAGGTTGTCATGTCACTACAATTTTTGTAAATGCACCACTCCACACGGGCCTGCTCCTAAGCTTCGGTAGGGTTGTGCGGCACCCAGCGCGAAACTATCCTCCTCACGCGAAGATGCAAGTGTAGAATCTTGTGAACGCTTCTCGAACCAATCTGCAGTGTATGCTGAATCTCTTCGTATGTAATTCGCCTGTTTTCTTGAATTAAAATTTTTACTGCCAGCACACTTTCTTCAGTGACAGCCGTCGTAAGACGTTTGATCTTTGATCATTTGACTCCTTTGATCATCCCCTAAAGTAAAGGGAACGCACTTAAACTCGCTAAGGCAACGGTAGATGGTTGCTTTAGAAGGTCTTTCATCCAAATGCATTTGAAGTTGATCAAAGACTCATCACATTAAAATCGTAGAAAATCATCACACGAAAATGTTCTCGATGCAGATCCATTTTTAAATGAGACTATAATTTAATTTGGCTCTCGAAAAAATGAGGAGGCAAATTCAAAAAAATATATACAAGTGACCAGTGCCTATACATACAAACTTTTTTTCGCAAAACTTTTTATGTGACCTGGTACTTATGGTTATGAATTCGCCCAAAATGACAAGTAGTAAAAGAGTACCTATAGTCTTGGATTTGATCAATATCCTCCAATAGCTAGTAGTAGTACTAATGTTCAAATAACTAGTAGTAAAAGAGTATAGTCTTGGATTTGATCAATATCCTCCAATAACTAGTAGTAGTACTAATGTTCCAATAACTAGTACTTAGTAAAAGAGTATAGTCTTGGATTTGATCAATATCCTCCAATAGCTAGTAGTAGTACTAATGTTCCAATAACTAGTAGTAAAAGAGTATAGTCTTGGATTTGATCAATATCCTCCATTAACTACTAGTAGTACTAATGTTCCAATAACTAGTAGTAAAAGAGTATAGTCTTGGATTTGATCAATATCCTCCATTAACTAGTAGTAGTACTAATGTTCCAATAACTAGTAGTAGTACTAATGTTCAAATAACTAGTAGTAGTACTAATGTTCAAATAACTAGTAGTAAAAGAGTATAGTCTTGGATTTGATCAATATCCTCCAATAACTAGTAGTAGTACTAATGTTCAAATAACTAGTAGTAAAAGAGTATAGTCTTGGATTTGATCAATATCCTCCAATAACTAGTAGTAGTACTAATCTTCCAATAACTAGTAGTAAAAGAGTATAGTCTTGGATTTGATCAATATCCTCCAATAGCTAGTAGTAGTACTAATGTTCCAATAACTAGTAGTAAAAGAGGATAGTCTTGGATTTGATTGATCAGAGGAACATTAAGATAAACTGTAGTTATGGAAAAAGCCGTGGATTTTACGTTCGTTGAATGTTGTCTAAACTCTTTAAAAAGTGGTCCCGTAGGTAATTGAGAGATCAATCTCTCAATTATTAATTGTCGTCATATGCCAATAATTCATGCGACCACGTCTGTCTTCAAAACATTGTAGAGATTAAAATTCCAGACAAGAACAATATTCTTGTTTTATAATTTTTAGAACTGCATGTTTCCGTAGTCAAATTTTAGTTTTTAAACGTTTTTTTTATTTACCTGACTGCGTAAGAAGGAGGATTATGTTTTTCGTTACGATTTTGCTGTCCCAATGGAATAAGGCAACGCTATTTGTCATGATCGTGATCATTAAAACAACCCTAGACCAATTGTTTCACAAAAATTTTCTACCGGATGCTAAGAACATTAACCTCGGTTAACAAGCAATGATAAGGAAACAAAAAACCCGCATGCTTAAAATTAATTAACTGAAGAATTATATAACCTATGTCACTCCCACAATTGAGACGAATTCAACGAGACTTCACATTATAAAATCAGTCAATCCGCTCGGTTTGTAGAGTGCCGAAAAAATGGACATACAGAACGATCAACGTAACTTGACCGGATTGAAGTTAAGTTCATATCACTTTCGCGCATGTCATAGAGATGCGACCCTAAAATTACTTACGAAAACTATGAATTATGTTTAATCGATTAAAAATACTAAGAACATTAACTTTACGAAAATAATCACGAAAAACATGAGTTAGTAATACTAATTAGGACAATGTACCTAATGCGTTCTCTTCGTTTAGTTACCGCACCCGCCGCCCGCTTCCTGTCACCATTTACTTCCAAAAAATGCATCTTCGCAACCACTTGTCGCCTACTTCAGTCCGGCCTAGTTACGTCGATCCAACTGTAGTTGCATAGATACATTTTTGGCGATGTCGGGTAAATATATTGTTCAAAGACATGCTTAATTACCTACAGATATTGATCATTCAAAATTGTAATCACTTATTAATGTTTACGTTATCTAGTGTAAATAATATACTTACATTATGATCGATGATCTACATAAAACAAGACAATATTTTGACGTTTTATCAGCAATTAATTGCGATTTGATGACACATCAAATCAATAGATAATATTATAATAGTATTTTAAGCAGATATTAAATGACCAATTAGTGTGTTTACGTTGGTTTGCCCAAACTACTAGGTCTAAAAAGATAAAAATGTAACAGGTTGTTTTAATCGCGGAAATTATTTTTAATAGGTAATAAATGTTCTAGATAAATGACGACGTAAAACCTTACGTACACCAGACAACTAGGTACTTTATTAAAAGGTTGCACACGTACGAAGTTGCCTCATTATAATAATTTTAACATAACTTGCTATATTATTTCACATATAAAAAATACATTATTTGTAAGAACAATAAAATAAAAATTATGTAATTTAAAGCAAACAATTAAATCAAACAAAGAAGTTCGTATTTAATTTGAGTAACTTGCCCACGGCTCGGTAGGTACGGCATAGCAAAAAGATCTAAGCTAGGTATGGTGTTTTTCTGTATAAGATAATTACTTTAAAAGTTTTGACATCCTTTTAGTAGTTTTTGAACAACACACAACACATACATTCATCCTTATTACTTTTGCGTATAAAATATTGGAAGGATATATAAATTGCTACGTCAACTATAATGTAAATTAAAATCACTCGTTTTTACGCTTTGCTTTTAGACTAAATATCAATAAACGAAACGAGTTTGTAATGTTAAGCAAATTCTGTTCCTTGCACTTACCCGCAAGTTTTTATCTCGTTAAAATACCCAAGATCATCATAAACTAAAGTAGTATGGCATATAAAGGAAATTTAATTCTGTTTTAAATTATTTTACATTATTTTTAAGTAAACTATACTGAGGTGCAGGTTTGCAAGCGGGAAATATTTTTTTGTAGGCCACTCTACTGACTTGCCAGCTTAGAAAAAGTACTTTATGGAGAGTGTCAATAGCACTCATGATTGCAATTGTTATTATAACTGAGTATTCACTTTTATAGAATAAAGGGAAAATGGCGGCAAACTGACGTAAAAAAATAATAATCGGGCAAGTGCATGTCGGGCCACGAACAATGTAGGGTTCCGTAGTCCTCCATCCGAATAATGCGACTTAAGAAGTTGCTTTTCTGTTGTTTTTGTTTCATACTACTATCAAACGTTATTATTTTTCAATGGAAACTGAATGAAAATTTTGTCACTTCTCACTTGGTCTGCTGTTACTCATTAAGTTGTAAAGCCTACATAGCTGTGATAATTTATCGTGAATGTTTTCACATACCCAACATCAACCATTTAGCTGGCAGGAGAGGCGGGGGGCACTTGACTCTAACAAAAATTAGCACTTTAAAGGTTAATATTTCACGGATCCCTAAACTGAAAAATTGTCTTTCAAACACTTTTGTTGAGAAACGCAGTTTTTCGGCAATAACTCAATGACGGTATATCCGATCATGTCGAAAATAATTTTAGTTTTTGTTTCATATTTTTTGGTCACACGGTTGAAAAGATAAGACATAAGACACATTTTATGCAACTTTCGGAACAATTATTTTCAAAATTATTCATTTAGACAACAAAAGTTTTTAAAAACTTTAAAATGCTTTTAAAGACCTGTTGAATGATGAGCCACATGTTGATGTTTGCTGAAAGCTTCTGTTACACAAATGGAGTGCCTCCCAGTTTGATAGCTAAATAATAAAAATAAATAATTTTAGGGGGGGGTCTAAAATTATTTATTTTTATTATGTAGCTATCAAACTAAGTAACGGCTACTACAAGATACCTTTTCACCAAACATTAATATTCCTTGAGTAGTCTTTGCGTTAAATGCCTGTGACATACAGACAGACAGGCAGACACACTGCCAGACGGATATGACGAAACTATAAGAGTTCCGTTTTTGCCATTTTGGCTATTGAACCCTAAAAAAAGAACAAATCAGAGAAGTTGGAAAATTACTTTTGAGTCTCAAAAGTATTTTTATGTATGTAGAAAACACCATATTTAAAAAAAAACAGGTAAAAGTGAGATGTATTACCTATTATTAGTTATATTACTTGCAGAGTTGCGAAACTGGGCTGTTTACACAGCTTTGCATTCAACATGTAAAAATACATGCAAAATCCAGAAATGATACAGCCTTTGTACAGTTATTGTACATTAAATACTTAATACTGTCAGAAATTGACTGGAAAATGGGCTAGACTGCCATATTACTTGCTCCAATGTGCAAATACCCCTACCTACTTGATAGAATTCTACACCTAATAAATAAAAAAAATACTTAAAGGTATATAACAAATCTGATATACTTATCTAATAAACATTTATGTATTCAAAATAATGAAGATTTGCTCTTAATGTTTTGAGCACCACAGTCTGATTTATTAAATAAAAAAATTTAATCATGGTGACTCAGTAAAAAAAAAATATTTTAGGTAAATCTGATTCGTTAAAAGGGTAATAATAATGTATAAAAGTTTAATTAATTTGCAATCAATTGAAGTTAGGTGCACCAAAAGTATAGTTTCATTTTATACTGTGAGGTACTGTATAGATTGTGAGTGATTGGTGCACATATATAATATAGTCCAATAGTGTAATAATCTGCGACTACTAATGATACTGTGTCATGGTAGGGTAAGGTCTCATTAAACATAAGAAAAATCTATACTGAAATTTGTATTGAAATTGTAGTGACATTTTATAAGCTTATGCCACAATTGTGGCAGCAATAGCATGAAAGGTGAAGATTTTGAAACAAAATATTGTAAAATGTGTTGCAAATAAATATCTACACAATTACTAATTATGAATCAAACTGTATGGAAGCATTTAAAAATGTATGCCCACAGAGGGTTCTTTTTTTATGATAACCTAGAAGTTTGAATTTTCACAGCTTTGAGAGACTAGATCAGAGTTTATAGTTTTAATTTCAACTCAATACCTCTACATGTTCCTGAGATAAAGAGTCTTAACAGACAGACGGATGGACAACCAAGAGAACCTATAAGGGTTCCGTTTTTTCCTCATAGGGTATGGAACCCTAAAAATAAAAGTGTGTGAGTTATGACGTAATAACTTTTATATTTTAAAATCATTTACTTATTGTATTTAATTGTTTTGATGAATATAAATTCTTAAACACATTAAATTGTCAAAAAATGTATTTATTATTGACTAAAATAAATTAGATTTTCTATCTATGCAAAATTATGTATTTTTAAAGCAGTATAAATGTCAGAGTTCCTCCCAAAATTTAGGAGGAAATAATTGTTTTAAAAACTTTTGGGGTCATTTTTAGGGACTTTTTTGGACTAAACTTGAACAGTGTTAGGTCCGTCAATTGCACCCATATTCATTTAGGTGGATTTTAAATTACTTGTGAACATTTCAGAGGTTATTGGTTTTAATTTAGGGGGAAAATATCAGGAGTTGATAACCCTGATCTATGTCACGCAAAGGATTGTTCAATTAAAAAACATACATAATAATAACAAGAGTTAAAATACCATAACATAATAAGATATAGTTCTATGCTATGAATTTAAAATCTTTTTTATAAAATCTGATTTGGTAAATATTGTGTACTAAATCAAATAAGTTTCATTTCTTCGAAAATATAAATTTAAATTAAGCGAATCTTCAAATTTATCTAGAATTTTGAACAACAATATAACTTTTCAATTATGTAGTAACAAATAAAGAATAAAAAAATAATACATATGTATCTGTTTTTAATTTTATCAATAATTTATAAAAGAAATTTGGTTGATTTGCAGTGAAGAAATAAATTCGCAACTTTGAATTAAAATTCACTTTCATAACTTTCATGTCTTATAAGCTAAATTATAATTTTCGAGATGACAGTGGCATCTGTCTTACAGCAGAAGCGAATTTCTAAGGTTATGTACTTACGTACATGTTAATTAATTAGAAATGATTAAGCAGAAGGTTAAAAGCTGGTTAAAACATGAATAATGTAAAACAATTTGTGTCAATAATTGGAAAACGGTGGGCGTGTACTAAGTCAATAAAAATAAGAAATTCAAACTCACCTATGTTTAACAATATCAATTCCAGAGAGAGCGTCGAAATGTTTAAAATAACAATTCTGTAGAACTCGTACTAGAGGCAACTGTAATTGTAGGCACTGTCGGTTACTCATACAGTTTCAATCTACTCAGAAATAGGTTATAAAAATAGCTGACGCCAAAATTAGCCTTCGATCATTTGTATTTTCAGTTAAATTTAAACCGTAATAACTTCACTCTTAAGAATAAACATAACAAAAGTTGAACTTAATTATAAAATTAAACAAATTAATAAAAATAATACATAAATATATACAATCCAACCCACTCGGCACCACCCTCGTAGTGGTGTGACCCGGGTAGACGGTGGTATAAAATGGTATTAGTATGGAAAATAGTCGACTTCTGTCTTTCTACTGAGCATTTCACGTCACTAGCTATCATGTGAAAGTGGATCAGACCCATAGAGAGAGCTGTACTGATACCGTGATACTGATATTAGATCATAGACATTTTCTAATGTATTTATTATAACTTTAGTAGAAAATTTGGAATCTATTTGAAAACGCTGTTCTACATTTTCACAATTAACATTTTTTTAATGCCTGTAACATTTTACATACTGACAGGAAGTGCCATCTGTTATCGAGTAGTCAATACTTTTTAGTATGTGCTTAATATTTAGTTAATATTTTAAACGTTAGATGGCGCTAAAAACATGTGTAATACCGTAATAACATTTCTAGTATTTCTACTGCACAGAAGGTAGCGCTAGTACCTATACAATTTCAAATTCAATATCCAACTTGCTTGAGGTATTTCTGATTTCTATCTTGGCGAATACCTACGTTAATAAGTATTTTTAGGTATTGTAGTAGGTCCAGGTCATATAGGCTATCTTAGGGCCTAAAACTATAGTGTTAGTTATTCTTCCGTGAAATACTAAGTGATGTTAAGACATCACTGTGTTGAAGGGCACTGTAGCAAGTAAATTAGACTAACGAAGTAATGTCTCAAATGAGGAGGGCAGTGTGCACAATCAGGTCTTTTCCCAAACAAGGATTTAGGTGTCACTGATACTGTTACGGGATAGCGTGACGCTTACCATCAGCTAACGACCTGCTCGTCTCTTCATTTCGGATCTACTATACATACTTAAATATATACATATATAGATGGAAACTCTTTAATGTATAACAATTTTAAGGAAATAATAAAGTTACATCGGTGGTATTAAAAGTAGTGGTACAATAGGCGGTCTTATCGCAGGTTGCGATGTCTTCCAGACAACCTTATTGCTTTTTTTTACTTGCTTCACCATAGGTACATTAGAGAGTTTATGGAAAATGGTCGCTTTAATAGGCTTCCACGCATGCGGAGCCGCGATCATAAGCGAGTAGGTAACCTATACTATATATTTATTCTTACATCAAAGCTCCAACTTTTTTGTCAACATGTTTTTAGTTGTTGTCTCAATATAAAAAGTATACTTATAAAAACCATATAAAACACATATAAAGGTAATTTTAAAAACAGATAACAATTAAACCTAAGTAAGTACCAATTTAACTTAGACGTTATGCTGAAAACGGTTGGTAATGGTAGAAAATTAGTTTCGTCATAACAAATACAAATAAACTTTATTCGCAATAAATAGGGTAGGTATATCTCAGTGGTTGCTGTTTTACTTCTTCAGGAATCTTATTATTTTTTTCACTTTATGTAGCAACTGTTCTTTTTTTTTTTTTCGGTTTTAGGGGCATCAACTATTAATCTATTTGGGCAACTATCAACTATTAATACATTGCTCTTGTAATTTGATTTATAAATTTGCTTTGTGTTTCAATTTAGTAGTGTAAGATGCACGCTCTGATATCTATTTTTTATGTATGTTTCCAGCCATTTTAGAGCTAACCCCCTAATTCTATTGTGCTCTAGATTTTTTAACATGTTCAAAAATAAGGCTGTAATATGTTTTTTTATAATTTATATTCCATAGTATATCGTTTACTAAATTAAACGCCGCGTCTTGATAGCTATAGCCGCGTAGTTGATTACTTTTTGAAACCCATACTGATTTTGTTGTATTATTATTATTTTTATTAAGGAATGAAACTAACTTGCCGTGCATCACTTTTTCAAAGATTTTTAAGAATATTGATATTTGCGTTACAGGTCGATAATTACAGATATCTTGTTTTTTCCCCTTTTTGTATACAAGTTTGACAATTGCATATTTCAGATTTTGTGGGAATGTACCACTTTCTAAAGCAACATTTACAAGAAATACAAGTATTGGACATAGCTCATTTTTGCACAGTTTAATCTTTTTTGTATTTATGGAGTCGTATCCTTCTGATGTGTTATCTATTTCATTGTCTTGTGTAAGTAATATAGAATTCACTTGACAGGCTTTACAATTAGTAAAAGTAACATCATGATCTAATATGTTGGTATAGGCCGACCGCTTAACTCGTATATCGCCTGCGCGGTGAGAAGGGAGCGCGGGGTGATGTTAACGGGTGGGTGAGCGGTGTGCGCGGGACAGAGAACGTCCCGCGCACACCGCTCACCCACCCGTTAACATCACCCCGCGCTCCCTTCTCACCGCGCAGGCGATATACGAGTTAAGCGGTCGGCCTATAGTAGATATATGAAATTATCGATAAAGGCTTCTGAAATTTCTAACGGATCAGTAAATATCGAATTTTTCACATTTATTTTTGATATGTTATTATTAATCGGTGAATCCTTCGTTTCTTCTTTAATAATATTCCACGTTGCTTTACATTTATTTTTACTGTTCAATATGTACTTTTGGTTACTGTGTTTCTTAGCGCATACAATACGTTTTCATAATATAAGGTCGAGGCAAAAGTAATTTCGTATTTTTCATACAAAGAAAAAAAAATAGGAATATTCTTTTAAAATATGTATGCGCTGTTTTGATCGATGACTTATTGCCATCTTGTGGGTAGTGCCATGATCCCATTGCTGTAAATATTTTGAGATTTTGGATCAAAAAATTTGACAGGTAGTTTTCACAGTGTTCTTTTGAGGTTAATGAATGCTTTCTAAAGAGTTCTGAAGTGACCGAAACAGGTGGAAATCTGATGGAGGAAGATCAGGGCTATATGGAGGATGCATCAACACATCCCTGCCAACCTCTCTCAATTTTTGCTGAGTGGCTATAGATGAGTGCGATATGGCGTTGTCATGATGGAACACCACGCCCTTCCTGTTAACCAGCTCCAGCCGCTTTTTCTCAATAGCTTCTTTTAACCTCATCAGTTGCTGACAGTAGAGGTCAGAATCGATAGTTTTACCCGGCGGCAAAACCCCATAGTGGACGATTCCTTTCCAATCCCACCATACAAACAGCATCACTTTATTCCGAGTCAGTCTGGGCTTTGCAACGGTCTGTGGGGCTTGTCCATGCTTCGACCGTAATCTTTTTTGGACATTCTTATCGTAAGTGACCCATTTTTCATCACCCGTAATCAGCCGTTTAAGAAATGGATCGGAGTTGTTACGTTTCAACAAAGAAACGCAAATGGAAACAATTTGCATTATTGCATTTTTGAACGCAATCAAAAATGCAATTATTGTATTTGTAAAGTAATTGACAAGACATCCCTATAAAAATTACTTTAATATTCGGCCTATGAGATCATAATTTGTTAAAATGCTCTCTGTAACGAAGCAATAACAAAAGTCGTGATAGTTCTTTAACTACCGACTAGATGGCGCTGCGAGGGCCCAACTCGCGAGCATCATGGGATAGAAAAAATTGAGATCTAGTAACATAGTCCAGATAGGTGGTTCGCTTCTGGCCCCGGTTTGGCTACGGAAGTCTCGGTTTCGATTCCTGAGTCTGGATTTCAAATTTTTCTATCTTTCAAAATGCAATTATTGTATTTGTAAAGTAATTGGCAAGATGCCTATAAAATTACTTCAATTTGCATTATGTTACTCTCAGTGAGATCATGTGGTACCCAAATATCAAGATATTTTCTTGTACCCAGATTTTTGTAAATGACGTAAAACTGTTTTGTGATAAACATCCAGTTCTTCAGCAATATCGTAACTACTAATATGTCGATCTTGCTCCTTTTTTCGAAGATGACACTGATTTTATCGCCACAGGGCGTCCAGAGCGAGCCTCATCTTTCACACTAAAATTTCCAGACTTGAAATGCTTGAACCACACTTTGTGCTACTCGTTTTGATACCGCATTAGGTCCGTAAACCGCACAAATTTTATTTGCGGCGTTAGTTGTATTTTTACCCTTTTTGTAATAAAACTTTAAAATGTACAGAATTTCTTAGTCACATACGTTCATTTTGCTTGCTTGAAAAACAATTGAAAAATGGCGGGAACTAGTTTTATTTAATTTATTGCATCTTCAGAATGTCAACATTTAATGGTATTAAAACCAGTTACATTCAGTACAACCAAATAGGTTTGATTACTAACAATACATTAAAAATACGAAAATAGTTTTGCCCCTACCTAGTATAATTTAAATATTTATTTTTGTCATAGCCGGTTTTTGTAAAATAATATGTAAATCGTAGATCCCTTTTTTGTGGAATCTATTTTTAGACCTTTTGATAGCCATCACAATTGTCTTGAAACATTTGTTTTTTATTTTATTTATTGGGAAACAGAGCATAAAAAGAATAATAGGAATGAAATTCATCAAAAGCTAAATTTAGATCAGTTTAAAATTCCAGATTTAAGTAACTTAAGCTTGGTAGGTGTAATTTAATTTTTTCAATATTCTCTTTTGAATAGCATCTCCTGAATTTAAATATGTATTTAGGCGTAATATTTCTGTCTCTATCTCACGGTGCATCTCAATGCTTGAGCAGTTTCATGGTCTGAGAGTCCTAATTGAAATATTCCATGTCTAGGGATGATTTACCTTTGGTCGGGTCTGTTATGAGCACAGTAGGATTATATTTTTTAAATATATCTATCAAACGCTTAGTATTGCTATTCATGCTAATAATATTGATATTTAGGTCCCCAGCTAAAACAATTTTATTTTTGTGATATTTGGTTAACTACTGCAACATCAAATCTAAATTTAGGTGTAGTCTCTTTTTTGAGGGAATTCGATATATGCAGATTATAAAATATATTATTTGTAATTAAGTGTAAGTATAGCGCAATGTTTAAATTGGTAAGTAAATTAAAAATTTTCAAAATAGGTAATTTCTTTGTATGATATCCCTTTCTTGACCATTATACATACATCGCCCCTTTTATTTTGCCTAGTTAGTAGTAGGATTCGTAGTTTACAATTGCCTTCTTTGACAGACGTTTCCGTAAAGCATTATTTTAACGTCTGGATTAATTCGACCCCTTTCCTGACCTGGATTAATTTCTTTTAGCGTCATCTCTATATCTTCTATTTTAGATGAACATTTTGATGAAGTAAATAAAATAAATTTCTGTGGTTGTGATGTTAATAAAACTGAAAAAATATACACGAAGTAGCCTTCTACCGTGCCTAACTTACGATTGTCAGACGTGGTCATTGAGAGAGCAGGACGAAGAAAAAAATGCTATCTGCCAACGTAAAATGAAAAGAAGTATACTCGGAGAAAAACTTCATGATAAAATTTGCAAAAAAAGCGTTGGGACCAAAACAAAATTATTAGATGTAAGGAAAATAATCCGACTACTTAAATGGCACTGGGCAGGACATAATATATTCCAAGAGGTAAGAAAAGAAAAAAAGAAGACCATATACAAAGTGAAGAGTCGTTTTTAATGAGTGAGGTGGATCTAATTGGATGCGAAAGTTTAACACGTACCTCAATAAACACCACAGTGACCTCAAATCTAGTAAAATTACAAAAAAATACTCCTTAACATCAAAACCACATTTCACTCTCTGCCAAAGAAACTAATATACATATATTAATTTACATATATTAATATACAAATATATATATATATATATGTCGAAGCGCCAGGGCGACCCCACGAGCCATTAGCGGCCCAATATTCGAACCAACACCACGGCAATCGATCATATGAATGTGGATACCTCGAGCAAAGCAAAGTCCGTCAACCGTTCTAATTATTTCGACCACACAAACGCCACTGCATCACTGACACCATAACCACAACAACATCCCGTACACACGACCATAAAAACAGCGACGTCCACTGAAAGACGCGTTGCCGCTATGACCGCTCGAGTAAGACTGATTAAATGAGACCAACTGCCCCACTACCGGCACATAAAATACAAACGTCAAACTAAGTCACGCCATCTTGCGGCGGCCATGTTTAAATGAGTCAATAGACTCGCTATTAAATCAAAACAGATTTTAGGTCAACGGAAATCAATTAGTGATTTAATAATTCTCCGACATATATTTAAACTATCTATACTTAATATTATAAAGAAGTATTTGATTGTTTGTTTGTATTGAATAGGCTCCGAAACTACTGGATGGATTTTTGAAAAATTCTTTCATTGTTGTGAAGCTACACTAACCCCGGGTGACATATGCTATTTTTTATCCATGTATTCCCACGGGAACGGGAACTACGCGGGTGAAACCGCGAGGCGTCCTCTAGTAAGTTACTAAGTGTAAGTGTCTATAATTAAATATAATTTGGAAAACTGTAAGTGTCTATATTTAAATATAATTTGGAAGAAGAAATGCTAAAAAACAATGTAAATAAAAAAATACCAAAAACGGTAACAAGGTACCCTTTTAGGAATGCCTCCGACTTCGTGATAGTAAATGTAAAGGGTATCTTGTTTCCGTCTTTTTGCAGGCGGGGTTTTTTTAATTATTTTATTATTTAAAGAAGCTATTACTTTAAGGTGCACATTTTGTTCTCTTTAGATTTGTTTGAAAGATTTCAATGAAATTTAATATAATTTGTCAGGAAAAAAGGTTCAAAGAGCCATCACGGGTGCAACAAAATTGGCTCAATCTTTCCGGATCATAACACAAAAACACAAAAGTCTGATAATTAAATTGAGTAACATTTATTATGTCATACTTTCATAATTTGAAAGGATATGATTCAATTAACTAAATTAATAAAAATAGAAATAGAAAAAAAATAGCAAATTATTTATTTTTGAAGCAATTGCGGGTGCAACATCATATTAAGGGTGCAAGTCATCTAAAATGAGTGAATTATCATCATTCATCATCATTATGGGATGTAAGGGGGCGCATCACCATCTTTCGCTCCAAGCCAACCTCACCTGCACGCGGTACATCCTGCTGTACAACGAACGAGGCTCTGGCGACCGGCTGGTGGCGGTATAACCATCCCAATTTAAGGCGTAGCTAAAGTAACAGGTCAGTGACGAGCAGCAGCGTCACTGATGCGAGAGCTACGCCCTGCGATCGCCAACCCGCCTGCCCAGCGTGGCGATTATGGGCATTACCCCCATATGCACCAAGCACAAAAGCCACGGCCCCCAGTTCCCGGCAGTCACGCTATTCCTGGACATGGTGGCGTCCACGGTAACGGCGTGGCGGGGGGTGCTAAGAATCTTCGGGCTACGGAAGGCCACCACCACCGACTGATCCTGGCGACGTATAACGGACGCACGCTACGGCTGGACTCGCATCTGGCACAACTTAAGGTGAAACTTGGGAAGATTAGGTGGCATATCCTCGGGTTAAGTAAAGTCCGAAGAGAGGGAGAGGACACCATAACCCTCGAGTCAGGCCACCTTATGTACTTCCGCGAGGGAGACCAACAATCCCAAGGTGGTGTTGGGTTTCTGGTAAATAAGTCCCTTTCTGACAACGTTGTGGAAATGTCTAGCGTGTCGAACAGGGTAGCGTACCTCATTATCAAGCTCACCGAGAGGTATAGCCTCAAGGTGGTGCAAGTGTACGCACCGACCTCGGCACATCCAGACGACGAAGTGGAGGATATGTTCGATGACATATCGAGGGCCCTCCACTTCACTACTAAGACCCACTACAACGTTGTTATGGGGGACTTCAACGCTAAAGTGGGAGTACAAAATTGCAGCGAATTGGTAGTAGGATCCCATGGATTTGGAAGCAGAAATCAAAGGGGGCAAATGCTAGTCAACTTCCTCGAACGGGAGGGGCTCTTCTTGATGAACTCCTTTTTTAAGAAGCGGCCCCAAAGGAACTGGACGTGGCAAAGCCCCGACACTATGACAAAAAACGAAATTGACTTCATCATGACGGACAAAAAGCATATATTCAGAGACGTCACCGTGATCAACAGGTTTAATACCGGTAGTGATCACCGACTTGTCCGAGGCTCTCTGAATATCGACTTCAAGGCGGAACGTGCCCGTCTGATGAGGTCCAGGCTTCGACCTACTTTGCTCCAAACCATGATAGGATCCGAAGCGTTCCAGTCAAACCTGGATAACCGATTTGCTGCCATGGAAACCACAACAGACGTAAACCAGAAGCTCGTAAATGTGGTTCGGATACTCAGGGAAGAAGGTACGAGATTTTGTGATATGCAGCGTAAGGGCAGGAAGTCAAAGCTTTCGGAAAAGACTTTAGGGCTAATGAAAAAACGACGTGAAAACCCACCCGTCACTTTGTCGGAAAAGCGCGCTCTAAACCAAGAGATCAACAAGCTTATACGACACGACCTTCGGCGTTCCAACACTCTTTTCATTGAAAGAGCGATCGAACAGAACTGGGGGTCAAAAGTGTTCGTACAATCTCTTGGAAGAAGCCACCTGACGAAGTTGACCACAACAAGTGGAGAAGTCGTTTCTTCGAAGCCGGCAGTCCTCTCCGAAGTGGAAGGCTTCTATGGCCGGTTATACGCTTCGCATGCATCTCGACCTGATCCTGAAAATGAGGGTACTAGAGCCATTCTAACACGCCACTACACCGAAGACCTGCCAGAAGTCAACATTGACGAAATTGTGCTGGCTCTTAGACAGCTAAAAAATGGAAAATCCCCTGGAGAGGTAAACCCGTACTGAGGGAGCTCCAAAAGCTCTTTAATGCTGTCCTGTTTGAAGGGAGAACTCCGGAGGCGTGGAGTAGAAGCGTAGTCGTCTTGTTCTTCAAAAAAGGAGATAAGACCCGGCTGAAGAACTACCGACCTATTTCTCTTCTAAGCCACGTCTATAAGCTGTTCTCAAGAGTCATCACGAACCGCCTTGCGCGAAGACTTGACGAATTCCAACCACCGGAACAGGCTGGATTTCGGAGCGGATATGGCACCATAGACCACATCCACACAGTGCAGCAGATTATACAAAAGACCCAAGAGTATAATCAGCCCCTGTGTCTAGCATTCGTGGACTATGAGAAGGCCTTTGACTCGATTGAAATCTAGTCCGTTCTGGAGTCTCTGCAGCGATGCCAAGTAGATTGGCGATATATCCAAGTGATGAGATGTCTCTACGAAGACGCAACAATGTCCGTCCAAGTACATAATCAGGAAACAAAACCTATACCATTGCATCGAGGAGTGAGGCAAGGGGACGTTATCTCCCCGAAACTGTTCACAAATGCAATGGAGGATATGTTCAAGACGCAGCACTGGAAAGGGCAGGGCATCAACATCAATGGTGAATACATCTCTCACTTGCGATTTGCAGATGACATTGTCATTATGGCGGAAACGCTGCAGGACCTGCAACTGATGCTGAATGACCTGGCTGACTCCTCTGTACGCATCGGCCTACGGATGAACTTGGATAAAACCGAGGTCATGTTCAATGAACATGTATTACCGGAACCGATAGCGGTGCACGGCGCCGTTCTCGAAGTTGTTCAAAAATATGTGTACCTTGGGCAGTCATTGCAGTTAGGTAGAAACAACTTCGAGGACGAGGTGAACAGGAGAATTCGGTTGGGTTGGGCAGCGTTTGGTAAGCTACGTCAAGTCTTCTCATCGTCGATCCCACAATGTCTAAAGACTAAAGTCTTTAATCAGTGCGTCCTACCCGTCATGACATACGGAGCCGAAACGTGGACACTGACGGTACGGCTAGTCCACAAGTTCAAAGTCGTTCAGCGGGCTATGGAAAGGGCTATGCTCGGAGTTTCTCTTAGGGACAAAATCAGAAATGAGGTGATCCGGCAGAGAACCAAAGTTATCGACATAGCCCACCGGATTAGCAAGCTGAAGTGGCAGTAGGCTGGCCATATTAGCTGAAGAACCGACAACCGTTGGGGTAAACGAGTTCTTCAGTGGAGACCACGGCACGGCAAACGTAGTGTAGGACGCCCTCAGGCCAGGTGGAGTGATGATTTACGCAAAACGGCTGGCAGGAGCTGGATGCGAGAAGATGTCCAGCAGTGGACTGCGATAGGCTAATGATGATCATCATTATGGTCACCCACTGCTATAGTGGTTGTGGTGTCCGTACTTAGTCCTGGATGTGGACCTTTATGCGTGAGCCGTGGTAGCTGTTACTCCAACCAGTCCACCTCCCTCCAGAAGCAGATCAACTTTCCAAAATTTGTCAGGGTATCCGTTGGTAGCCTTGGTGACCACAGGGTCTCTGTTTGGATCTGTGCGACGCCGGTGCACTCAACGAGCACATGAGCGTCTAGCTCCTCAGTCTCTTCCACATAGAGGACTGTCTGTGATTATTATTGTGTGGAAGTATTTGTTTAGCGAGCAGTGTCCGGTGACAGTCCCCAGGTCCCCACCATCAAACGCAGACTTCCTCTGTCCAGACGCAGTAGTCCCAGATCAGTTAACTGTCCAGAGTTGGCATTGTCTCTTTGGATTGTCTGCAGCCTGGTGTTGAGGTTCACCAGTTGTCGGATTGTGTGTGTGTAAGGTCCTGTAACCATCTGTGAAGTTGACTAAAGGGAATAGGCATTATGACTCAGGACCAAAAACCGTTGTCCTTGCCAGTTCATCAGCTGAAAATTATGTGAGTGAGTATAAACATCAGTAAATAGTTTTAAAGAAGCCGAATTATTTATATTATTATGGCACTTTTTAATTGTGAAAAACACAAACTTTTCTATCTTTTACATCGCGGGTGCAACATACTAATTTATGCTACTTGCAGTCAATAATGCTGAAAAAGTATCAACAAATATTTACATGTTTTGTGGGAAACCAATACAACTGATTTGTCACTATTGGTTTTTCAAGTTAAACATAATATTAACGGGTATTTTCCGCGTGTGTAGGTAGGTATGATAATTGCATTTTACACCAAATCTTCGTATGATAATGTTGACAAGTCCGCCAATGTTTTTGTTATAAGTTAGGCTATAGCCCTTCTATTTTGCGTTGTTATAAAAATAAGCAACAAATATTGTAATTTAGAAATCGAAGTTTAGAATCGTCAAAAAGTTATATACTCGTATAATGTCAAAATATTATACCTACTTATCTTTACGTACCTACATAAGTAATACAATATTATAAAGCAATATAGAATGAATACTTATCCGTATTCATTCAACTTGAATTCACCTATTTGTATTGTACCTGAGTAGGTAGTAGGTAGGTACTACACACCGCATATTTCCATTTTATACCACAATTTATAATATCTGTCTATCTTTTATTACTTTAAGTGAATAAGTACCTCTTAAGTTATCTACATACTAAACAAAATAGCAAAATAACTAGATAAATAGTCCCAGCCCGGCGAATCGAGACAGACTTGTTCTATTTCAGACACTGGAGTTGAAATTCCACATGAAGTTTGTTTTGCGGGAATTCCCGATGGACTAGTTATGTTTATGAGCTATTTATTCTATTTTTGTTTTATTGTAGGTATATCAATGTACCTACCTAACAGATTGATGTTAGGTATACATGCTTAGGTAAGTAGGTACGGACATTTAAATTACAAAGTAAATATTTATATTATTATAACATTATAGATACGATGATGGAAAACCTACGTATAGGACTCGTATCTAAATAATGCAATGTTTTTAGCCTGCAAACCTGAAAAGTCCTCTTTGTGATATTGACAACAATAACCGGTGCTGTAGATGATAGGCACCTGTCGTGTGAGACTACTGAGACGATATTAAAGAGGTTGCTTAGCAACTATTAAATCTTTAATATTTTTGTTAATGGGTGCTAAGCAACTTTGTTGTTAAACATTTCACAACGTGCGCATAGTACCTATAGGCGACAGATAATATACAAGTACAGTAACCTCATCCCATACAAAGAAATGCAATGGCCATAACTCGGGCAATTCTTTGGGCTATTATTATTATATTATTGGGACGCTAGATAGCGCTAGCAGTAGGAACTTGGGCTACAGACAGCTGATTAATAACGTAAGAAGGGCCTATAAAATATAGGCCCTACTTACTAAAGTCGGCAATAGGTGGTGGTAAAAACATCGCGTAGCATAGTATTATACGGTTATGCCGCAACAGAGCACAGAGTACATTTATCTGTAATCACTATAAAATATACCTTCATCACTATAGGTGTGCCTTTGACAGTTGAAGGATTTCCTCGATATCTCCAGGATCCTATCGTCGGATCCTGATCTGATGACAATGGGACAAATACTAAAAGATTTTTCAAATCGGTCAGCCGTCTAGGCATAATCGGTGAACATACATATAACACATACCTACATACAGACGAACACAGAACCTCCTCCTTTTTGAAGTCAGTTAAAAAGTTCGTGCACATGTTGTTGCTTGAAAGAAAACAAAAAATACTTTCGCATTTATAACTAATGGTAGGTACCTACCTACTTACTAATTATAAATGCAAATACGTAGGTAGGTAGATGACACACTTTGCAATTTTTACTATATTCCTTCGGTCAAATTTTAATTGCAAATCATGTGATCTTATTTGTAAATTTTTGTAATTATAATTTCCTTATTTACTTACTGAGATTAAGTATTTTATTTTTGTAAAAGCAGAAGAACTTCGTAGTCAGGTATCCATTGACAATTACCTACCTACCGAGAGGAGAGAGTTCTGAGGTAGCAACAGTAATCCCATACATATGAACGAATGGATGGGATCATCCATTCGTTCATATGGATGGGATTACTGTTGTTACCTCAGAATAAAAGAAGAAGATTCTGAGGTTGCTACTTTTTGTGAACAAGTACATATTAAGTTGCTTGCTCCAAATTTTAATTATTTTTATACAATAATCGTTAGCATTTAGTTTTTCGTTGAATTAGAGTTCCTAGCGTAGCAATTACCTACCTAGCCTTCAGGCAGTAGAGCAATTATTCGTAACGTTTCGAAGGTTGGCAAAATTAAATGGGTCCTACTAAAATCGTGAATGACAGACAAATATAAAAAATAAATTAAGCAAATCTCGAATGATCGAGATTTGTTAATAGTTTTTCTGTCGATATTATATCTAATTTAATATAACAACTAGAGATGTGCCGAGTAACTGCCGAATAGTCGGCAATATTTGTAGTCGGCAACTATTTAATTCATATTTCTATGCTTATTGAAAAGAAATCGTACCTATCCTTCATTACCAGTTTTTACAACTCTGATTAAAGAACATTAAAATAAGGTATTATATGATTCAGATTCGATATAATATAACATACCTTAATGAAAAGTCCAATTGCTTTATTAATTGAAATTTGGGGACAGGATAGCGTTAAAAAAAGTAGGGAAAATTCCCGTTGTTGTATTTTCAATTTGCGTTGTTTTTTAAGTATTATTCGAATGTTTCAAGGAAACTTTGAAATGGAATATTTTAAGTTTTTTATTAATAAAACCGAAAAATACGAAAAAACAGGAATCATTTCATGTTTTTATTCAACTATTAAGGTAGGCATGGAATTATAGGTCCTAGATTTCATAATCTAATGAAAAATGTGGCGTAGGGTATATCAAATAAAAAAATACAAAAATATTTATTTCATTAACCAGTAGGTACATTTGTTATTAAATTGTAATTGGAGCCTCCTTTTAGAAAAATTATCTTATTATATAAAACTGCAGAACGTTTGTTATATTGTCTGTTTGCAAATGTTGTTCTTGTTGGCGGTATTTTAGCAACGTTATATTTACGTCTTTTTATTATTATATTCTTGTTATATGGCAAGTTTTTATGCTTTTTCAGGACAGTAGATGTAATATATAATTTTCTAACAGATAATATGTCACTAATTCTATAAAGATCTTCAGTGGGATGCCTCTTTTTTTTGAAGTACATAGTTTTTATCAAGGCACGTTGTGCTCGTTCTACATCTATAAACTTAGATTTAGCTGCACCTCCCCATATGGGGATGCAATATATTAGTACAGACTGTACGAGGGCAACGTAGATCTCATTTAAAACATTCCTATGTAGGCTATCTTTTTTTACTAGGTTTGTTGGAGCTACATGTCTCAGCATCTTCAATATCCAGCCTAATTTTCTAATTCTTCCAGTCCTTCCAGGTATAACTATGTTCATTATCATAATACATATTAATGAAAGGGGGGTAGTATCTATTACGTATTAGTTACGAGATAACACACTACAAAGTAATTTGGTAAAAAACTATCTGTCATGCGATGGACATAGTTACACCTTATCTTTCATTAATTATTCAGGGTTGCCCAATGAGAGCTCTACGCCCTCTTTGGAAAAAAAGAAGGTAAAGAAGAAGAAGAATTACTAAACATGTTGCGAATTCTCGTTTCATTTGGATTACCTACCAAATGAAAAAGGTATTTGGTGGGTGTTCCATTCTGTTAAAAGTTTGGGAACCCGTGCCCTACGCTACACTTCTCATTAGATTGCATTAAGACATCTAGGACCTATAATTCCATACCTACCTCAATAGTTGAATAAAAACATAAAAAGTTTCTGGATTTTTTTCGTATTTATTATTAAAAAACCTGAAACATTCCCTAACAAAATTTCTGTTATTATTTGTGAAAAAAACGTATTTTGTTTTTTTTTAAGTTTTCAACGCTAGGACAGGAACTTCTTATCTGTAGTCAATCATCAAATTTAACATAAAACCTTGAAAGACTTTCATTTTAGTAAAAAATTAATCCTGAATAATGGCAGTCGGCATTGCCGATAAGTCGGCCGATTAATCGGCCTAATAGTCGGCCAAAGTTAGGCCCATCTCTAATAACAACGTTGTTTAGTTACATTTGGGGCCGGTTTATATTCTATTTATAAAATATTTTCTAAACAGGTACAAAAACCGGCTTAACCGTTATCATCATATAGGTATTTGAAAGGATACTCTGTAAAAATAAGTAGGTATATAAGGTACGCTATAACTGTTAAAAACTCTACGAGTACCTATGATATAAAATACTTGGTATGTCTACCGCGCGTGAATAATGTATAGAGCGATAAAAAAGTCTTTGTTTTTCCCCAAATTTTATTAAGACTAGCCCGGTAGGTTATTTCGGAGATTAGCTCCTATATAAAAACTTACAAAAATATCTACAAATTATATTCTATATATATTTCAATATTATTTATACTTAGATCTATACAATGCACATACAAAAACCTTGTTCGATATATTACAGTCCTCGCAAACGAACTATTTATATATTTTTGACAACTTTTCTTGGACAATGCGTAAACATGGAGTAAACAAACCCTCGGAAATTCGAGTATTTTTTACCCGACTGCAGAATTAATATAGAAAATTTTCTAAGTCCTGTACAAATAATGTAATTTGAACAACATAAATAAGTTAAAATCTGACCAAAAATAGGTATTCATACTTAAACAAGTAGCTCGTCATTATAATTTTGGAAAAATACAAGCGTTACTGTGACAACAAGTTGTAGACACGGGACAGCTTAAAACTTGTTACGTGCTGAACCAAAGAAATCGATGAACATCAAATAATCAAAAAGTTTCAATCTTTGTAAAATCCACGAGTTAAAACGGTTTGTTGAGTGTGTTATAAATTTGTATCATTATATTGTATACACTATATTATAAACAAAGAGTTCTATTTTGAAATTTTAAAATCACATCATTTTAAATTTATAGACATCCATTTCTTCATGGTATTCTTTAGTGTCTTTGGATTTAAATGCTAGTAAAGCATTGTCCTAATAAACGAACAATTCAATGTCCAAAGAGGAGTACGCCAGGGGGATCCCATCTCACCCAAATTATTCTCTGCGGTACTAGAGATGATTGTTAGGAGCCTGGAGTGGGAAAATTTAGGTCTAAATGGTTTGTAGGTATTAATGGCGAAAAACTTAGCCATCTACGTTTTGCTAATGACCTGGTACTCTTTTCAGAGAACCCTTATAGTTTAGAAAGCATGCTGTAGCAGTTATCAGATGCAAGTGAAAAAGCAGGACTAAAGATGAATTTATCTAAAACAAAAATAATGACTAACGCCCAATCCTCAATTTTGAACACTATTAGAGTAAATGAAGTACAGATTGAATATGTAAACGATTATATCTACTTAGGACAGTTGATATCACCTACTAACAATATGTGTAAAGAAATAGACAGAAGGATAAGAAATACGTGGAATAAGTTTTGGAGTCTTAGCGAAATAATGAAGAACAAAGATATATCACTAAAAAGTAAAAGAGCTGTATACAATATCCCCATCTCTACCCGTGGGTGTCGTCAAGGCGACTAAGGGATTTCACACCGGAGGACGGGCAGCAGCGTCCTCTGCGTACTTAAAGCCTTACTGCGATCGCCAACCCGCTCGCCAAGCGTGGCGATTATGGCAATTACCCCCAGGATCTACATACTAGTAGGTTCTACTGGGGAGACCCGTGCCCAGCAGTGGGCCATCTTATGGGTTGATATGTATGTATACAATATGTGCATACTCCCTTGTTTAACGTACGGATGCCAAACATGGGCTCTAACTCACCAACTAGCTAATAAAATAAAAGTCTGTCAGAACAGCAAAGAACGGAGTGTAGTTGGAGTGAAAATAATAGACAAGGTTAATTTGGAAAAGATTAAAAACAAAACAAAATTCAAAAATGCACTTAGGGTGTGTAAAACACTAAAGTGGTGATGTACAGGGCATATGTTGCGGGAAACTAAGGAAAAGTGGACCAAAGCATTAACAGAATGGTACCCAAGGGGCAACATAAGAAATACAGGGAGACCGCGCAAACGCTGGGAGGATGATATCAGACAAGTCGCAGGGTCAGAATGGATCCGCATAGCTAGAGATAGAGGTCATGGAAATCTTTGGAGGAGGCCTATGTCGTAGGACAAGCTGTAGCAGAAAACGACCCGATCGCCGATATTTAAATTAAGTGTGATTACCATTCACCATGCTCAGTGTAGGGTTCCGCAGCCTTGAACAATTACATCAGAAGATTTAGAAATTCTCAACAAAAGGGCGTAAGTGCCATGAAAACACGCTCCTCTGCTGATGTAATTATTTAAGGCTGCGGAACCCTACACATGCTCTTGCTCGGTTTTTCAATATGGCGTCGCGAGCGGAGCAAAAAGTTACGAGGTGGCAAAGTTGAAATTCGGAAAGAACACGCCCAAATTGCCAATTTCAAAACTCCTGAAAAACTTTCCAGGTAAAACTACCAAATCATTGGATTAGTAGTATAGTATGGGTAGTTTTTTAGTACCTATTGTTATTTTTAGGTAAGTATGCCTTTAATTATCAATTACAAAAAACACACGGCCCTTTTTTATTCGACAGTCATTTTTAAAGGCTCACACACACTACCAGCCTGCCGGCGGATATCAGTCTGTCAGTTAATCGCAACAGACCACAGACTAACAGTTTTCTATTAAAGGTTTTGAACTGACAGCCAATCTCTATACCCTTAACGTGAGAGCTCGCCGCGCCGCCGGTGCGATCTGCGTCGTCACTCGTCAGGTATCGGCCGGACAGTTCGCGACAATCGGCCTGAAGTGTGTGGGAGGCTTTATACACTGTGTAGTATTTAATGAATGGCTACCTGGATAAGTAATTGTGATTTTGTAGTAGGTATCTATCTAATTTATATATGTATCTACTTAGGTACTTATGAATGATTCGGCACGTATTTTTAACGAACGTGGGCTATATGAAATACGTACGTTTTTATAAAATATACATGTTTTATCACTTGTCTAGATAAAAAAGATAAAAACTACATGTTTTACTTACTTACTGATAAAAAATAGATTACTGGGTTTAGAAAGTCTTGGAGTTGACATTGGTATTTCTGCTCTACTTAACCTAAGTACATTGTCAGCATAAAATGTTTTGGTTTCACTCAGTATTTTATAATTATACCTTAATATATAGGTAAATATACTTATAGGCCGACCGCTTAACTCGTATATCGCCTGCGCGGTGACATCACAAACATAACATCACCCCGCGCTCCCTTCTCCCGCGCAGGCGATATACGAGTTAAGCGGTCGGCCTATAGTAGGTATTAGTCAATTGACTGCGTCTGTGGCGCGGTGGGAGTGTGTCCGACTGCTACGCAAGAGGTCGTGGGTTCGATTCCCACACGGGACACCACTTTGTGTGATCCACAAATTGTTGTTCTGAGTCTGGGTGTAATTTGTGTCCGACTTGTATGTTTGTAAAGTCCTCCGCGACAGAGAGCTTGTACCCTACTGCGGGAGTCGACGTTTAAAAAACAAACAAACAAATTAAAATTGAAGTCACATGGCTTCAAATTCTACAAATAGGTAATTAAATTAAATTTCAAAGCTTTTTAAAATTCTTTTGACCTACTGTACCTTACTAACTAACAACTGTAGTCTGTAGTACTGAATCACCGACCGGGACATTTGGGAACAGAAGAGGGTAAACCATGGAAAAATTCTAAAGCTCGATTATTTTGGTTAGGAACTTTTAATTTTAATTTTTGGTACATACATATTTACTGAATTTAAATTAACTACCGACTAGATGGCGCATGCGAGGGCCCAACTCACGAGCATTAAGGGATGGAAAAATTTAAGGTCTAGTAACATAGTCCAGATAGGTGGTTCGATTCCGGCTCCGGTTTGGCTACGGAAGTCTCGGGTTCGATTCCGGGGTCTGGACTTCAATAAAAACTATAAAACAAAACAAATCGCTTTAATCCATTGAAATAGAGACCAGGTCTGCGCCATAACCTCACAAAATTGACCACTCCCTAGACAGAGACAACGCTAAATAATAGATCTTGTGTTCTGAGTTGTGGACAATACCTGTCAAAGGCCGCACGAGTTTTTTCTCTCTTTCACGCTTTGCAGTAAATTTTTACTATTTAATTAAAAGGGATGGCGCAATGGTCTCTACGTCAATGCTTTAATCAAACCATTGTTTTAAAATCAGGCTTTTGCACTTGCTTCCTACTATAAAGCGTAGGAACTTTGAAGTGTCATTTTAGCACTTACCAGCTAAATGGTTAATGTTGGATACGTGAAAAAAATTACGGTAGTAGTATATATATTAAAAATTAAAAGGAAAACTCTCATAGCTAAGTAGGCTTTACGACTTAACGAGTAACAGCAGACCAAGTGAGAAGTAACAAAGTTTTCATATAGATTCCATTGAAAAGTACATAAATAAAGCCGTTAGTAGTATGAAACAAAAACAACAGAAAACCCACTTCTTAAGCCGCGTTATTCGGATGGGATGGGGGACTACGGAACCCTAGATTATGCGTGGCCCGACATGCGCTTGTCCGGTTTGTTTTAGTAATACCTATTAATTTTAATAAACAAATTTAGTCCTTCCTTATGTCTAATTCCTATGTGGAACTAGGTAAGTGCAGTTTTTTTTCAAGTACTTATTTAGTTAATTTCCGTATTTGATGATAGATTGCATTGATAAATCTAATCAAACTACTTATTAGCACTACACTTCAAAATCTACAAATATAAATACGTTCAAACTGTGCAAGTGACCTGAGTGTTTGTTGAAAGAACTTTAACACGCAGATTTGTAAATAACTATCTGGATTCATTGCTTATGGAATTAGTGGAACTCGAGATGGGCTTGGTATACCAGCGGATCCTCATATGCGTGCAAAGAACCTTGCACCAAAGCTTACACATAGTGGCGGTCAGCGATCAGCTTATAATAAAATTGTCATGAAATTTTATGTGAAAGTTAAGGGTATACCCCTATTTTTTATTTTTTTATTTTTAGGTAAATTGTTATTTTTTTATGATACTGGATTCAAAAATACATACAACCCTGAATTTTCACCCTTCTACGATCAACCCCTATTTGTTTATTTCTTTATTTTGCAAAAACGGGTTAATTTGACGCAGACGAAGTTGCGAGGGTCAGCTAGTAATCTATATAAAGATGTTGTTTGTATAGTCATTACGAACCAATTTGCGATTTTGAAGCTTTCGAGATAATCGATGTCGAACGCATGTGTGGAGACTGCGCGAATATTCGAGGCCCGCGTTTTAATGTGGTGTAAAAAACTGACAATGAAAAACTGCGAATTTGTCAAAAACTGTTTTGCAAATTTTTATAGATGTAAGGTTAGCATACTCGTGCGTATATTGAGGACCGAGATATCACACACTCATCTCGATAGTTTTTAGGTTTATTTAATTTTGAACTAATTAAAGTCATTGTTACCACAACGGTCGATCTTGACCCGAATTGATGCTACTAGATTACAAAAAAAAAAAACGAAAATGTCTAAGAACTATAAAAATAATAAGTAGAAACATAGGTACATTCTTTACAAGGTCACATAGTTTTGTTTGTTTTAGTTAGGTAATTTATAACAGGAAATGACAAAATGTTCATATTATTGTTGTCCTTAAACTAAGTTTTTAATAGAAAACCAAGGCTTTGATTAATTTCTAATGCATTTGTGTAAACAATTTATTATTTATTTATTTAAATTGCAGGCAATGTAACGTACCGTATCTGCAACATTTCCTACATTTTGACATTGGCATGGAACTATTTCAACGCACGTACCTATATGCCTTAGCATATAACAAATATAGGTAAGTAGGTACAGTACAGTGGCTAATTTCATCAGGGACTAGCCAACTATTCAGGAGATACTATATTGAACAAGTATATCCGCAAACACAAGGGAATTTTCTATTCCCTCACTCTAACGGTTCATTTCCGTGCATCGCGGCCGATCGCGAGCCGCGAGCGGCTTACGACAAGCGTCTGACGCGCGCGGCCGATGCGACAATATTCACAGTGCGCGCGCAGCTTACGACAGTCGTCGGCCGCGCGCGTCTGTCGCTTACCTCGGAAACGGCACCATGCATTCTTATACTCTGAGTATTGTCGCATCGGCCGCGCGCGTCAGTCGCTTGTCGTAAGCCGCGCGCGACTCGCGATCGGCCGCGATGCACGGAAATGAACCTTTATAGTCTGAAGAAACGGCAATCCAACACTACCGTAGAAAGAGGTTAAACGCAGGATGGACGGCTTATTATTATACCTACACAAAAACAGCAATCTTAAATACAAATTATAATCGAGCCGTACAGTCAGTAATATAATAATTAGACCAGAGGGCTTAGACAAGGTACATTCGTTCCGTCGCGAATTCGCTAACACCTACAAGAGGTCGATTCCAAACGATTGTTGGCAAAAAAATGAAAAAATGTCTATGGTCTCCAACGCAAACGTCAAATTCTTAAAAAATAAAATCCGCCATTTTATTTCATTTTCTTCGTGGTCTTACCATTCTCTAGATTAGTGGTCAATCGAATAGAATAAAATAGCGAAGATACTGTCAATAGTGCAGCATAACTACGCATCGACATGGATTGACCACGTGACATATTTCAATTCAATACATTTTTTTCCTACTTTCCCATTAACGACATCGCTATTTGAATGTGATTTTGTCTAGGCCCCCAGTTAACCCTTACAGATTTGCCGAAGCTTGTCGGCGAAAACCTCAACTTGATATTACCATCCGAAATACCAAATTAAAGTTTTCTCTTTCAAGGATTAAGGATTTAATAGTTTGCTTAGATATCTAAGTAACTAAGCTAAATATTGACTCAGCTATTATTTGTACTTATCTTATTAAAATTATAAATCCGAAAGCTTGTGAAGATGGATGTTTGTTGCTCTACAGAATGGATTTGATGTTTTTTTTTTACAGTAATGTAGTTTATAAATTCAAATAGCACATAGGCTATAAAAACGCTACTCTCTTGCATTCCATTACTTATCTCAGGAGATAGATATTGGAATGCAAGGAATGTCAAGCCAGTGCCTAATATGTTTTATATTAGGAAAGGACTAGATATGAACATAGAGATGGCGCCTGACAGGAAGGTATGTAGGCAGGAGAATGACGGTCATTGATTTTCCATTTCCATTCTATATTAAGCTTTCACGTTTAGTGAAGATATTGACTTTCTTATGCGATGTAAGCAGTATAACTACTGTCTCTTTTTAGTAATTCGCCTACTTTAAAACGAAACTATGTCAACAATGTCAAAACTTCAAATTAAAAGAAAAAAACATTTGTTTGTTTTGTTTAAGTCATTTTTTATTAACATATTTATATTCAAGCCTTGTCGTGTAATTCCGCTATGCAAACTAATGTAATAGTGCCGGTTTCCTAAAAACCTTGAGCATGATATGATTCGATTTGTTTGCAAACTAAATATATTATATAATAATATTGGTAGTATTATCTACTAATCGATAAATTAAGAATTCGTCAGCATAACACAATCTGGTTTAATAAAATGATCTGTTAAAATTAGGTACATAAGCCTAAAATAGCTTAATTTATGCTAACGGTTCAGTGTTGGGATTTTTTTAATGTTTTGTTTTTTATCTAAAAATAGATACATCCCGATTCACAAACAAACTATAGACAACAACGTATTTAAATAAACAATTAAAACAATAATGGCGCCTCTTTGGCGCAGTGGGAGTGTATCCGACTGCTACGCAAGAGGTCGTGGGTTCGATTCCCACACTGGACACTACTTTGTGTGATCCACCAATTGTTGTTCCGAGTCTGGGTGTACTCTGTGTCCGTGATTTGTATGTTTGTAAAGTCCCCCGCGACACAGGGCTTGCAACATACATATTGCGGGAGCCGTCTTTAAAAAATAAAAATTGGTACCTATCACTAAAGAGAATTGAATATTTAGTTGCCTTGAGGATGATGGAGGCATTTATGATTTCAATATTTAAGTAATTAGGTGCATACTTACTGTTTAAATAGGAATGCAATAAAAAAATAAATTATGAACATAAATAAAACAGACTGTATAAAAATTGAAATAAAAAAAGATGGAAACAAGATAACATGTTTCTGTGTAAACAATATCGTAATGAATGAGTAGAAACAGTATTAATGTGTTTCTACAATATCATTAGTGTGTTTAATGATCGAAAATGTGCTTGAATGGTCGAATAAAACTTTTAAGGCGAATCCGTCTCTCTATTGGTCAGTATAGACAATTCAAGTAGTATAGCCACGGGTGATCTTTTTTTTCCTTTTTTTATTAAAATTGTGTCGCATCTTGGCTCTACTTTTTATTACCTTCACCAAAGACGTCAAAACAGCAGGTTATCCGCATATTTTAGAGCTACTACTTGATTAAAAATAGCCAAAAACGAACGAAATTTGTGTGTGAGAAATCACATGTATGTGTTTTCCTTTACTCTACTACATATTAATTTCCCTACATTTATATGTTTAAAAATCTTCATTAACTCTGCTTAATGAAGATTTTTGTGAAAGATTTTTACATTTCATGTCTATTTAAATATAATTTAATTGTTTACTCGAATAATTGATAAATAAAATTAACCAAAGTGCATACTGTACAATTACCTTTAAATATTTTTCCTAATAAATGATTAGATACCATACGTAACAAACTGGAGGTGATAGGACATAAGTACGTATGTGTTTTTAATGAGCGATGTGAATAATTAATAAAACAGGAAAAGTTGAAGCGGATACTTAATTTTTTTTTAAATATGTAACGCAGTTATTTGTAGGCGTGAACCAATCTCTACGAATGGCTACAAGACATTGTTTTAAACGTATTTTATCCTTAGGAAACTTATAAACCCCGTTTTTTTTGAGCACATAGATTTCAACTTTGTAGCATTTCGATTTTGAGATAATATTTATTGTACTTTTTTAAATTTATTAAAAAATGCAATAAAATTAGACACGAAAGTATAGGCACTCTGACACTTTTGATAGGTTTCTGCATCACGTCTTAGTGCTGCCGCCTAGTGGGCGTCATTTCAGAACACCCTCATTGAAAGGGATGACACCAAGACGACACGGTCCAGTTCTATACATAAAATTACTTACGAAAACGATTAATCTTTACTAATATTATAAAGAGGAAACATTTGTTTGTTTATTTGTTTGTTTGTTTGTATTGAATAGGCTCCGAAACTACTGGTCGGATTTGAAAAATTCTTTCATTGTTTTGATGCTATACTAACCCCGGGTGACATAAGCTATTTTTTATCCCTGTTTATATATTAACGGGAACGGGAACTACGCGGGTGAAAGCGCGAGGGGTCCGCTAGTTATGTATAATCGACTAGCTGTCCCGCGCAACTTCGTATGCGTAAATTTTCCCCGTTATTGCAACATTTCTCGTCGTTGCTCCGCTCCTATTAGTTGTAGCGCGATGTTATATAGCCTATAGCCTTCCTCGATAAATAGGCTATCCAACAAAAAAGAATTATTAAAATCGGTCCAGTACTTTTTGAGTTTATTCGTTACATACAAAAATACAAATCTTTCCTCTTTATAATATTAGTGTAGAAGTGTAGATAGTGTAGATTAAAATACTAACAAAATTTTAATTCAACAATATAAAAAATACTACCTAAACGAGTTAATAGAAGTACAACAGTTACAGTAAATACAAAAGAAAGTTTGAAAAAAAAAATCTTTACGAAAATAATCAGAAAAAACATGAGCTAGTAATACTAATTATGACAATGTAATGCGTAACCGCATCTCTAATTATCTTGGTTTAGTTCTATGGGTTACTCTGCTTCCTGTCACCATATACTTTCAAAATTTGCATCTACGCAACCACTTGTCAATTTTGTACAAACCGTTTGTGTGGTATACAGTTTTGTAGGCTTAACGCACAAACAAGAGTTTGTGCAAATACGATTGAGCGTGTAGCTGGACCATTATATCAACTTGAATTGTAATCTATATGTAGGTACTATGTACTCAAAAATGGTAAATCCGATCATATCCAAAATAATTTTAGTTGAAAATATTTATAAAGCGTTACCTTTGTGATTTTTTTCATATTTTTGGGTCATGTGGATAAAGTGTGTGTCCCCACACATACGGACGGACAACAGACAGAGAGACGGACGGACATGACGAAACTATAAGGGTTCCGTTTTTGCCATTTTTGCTACGGAATCCTGAAAAGTAGCCATGTGTTTTTATTGCCAGGTTCTTTTCTCAATGGCTTTGCCATTTGCGAACTTGGCTTTAAATATAGAACTATGTCTGTCAGACGTTTATAAGAGATGTGTTTTGTATTTTTAATAGACCACTTTCACTAAATCAGGAGGTAAGGACATGGTCAGACCGAGGATCATAGAGTTTACTTCCTAGCAAGTTTAGGTCCCTATAAAGGTATACAACATAGTCAAAGCTCTTCATCTGCTTCGAGCTCAAAAGTCGAATATTTTGTTATATCGTAATACCTATGGGTTGCTGACATTTTAGACAAGATATAGAGGAGGGTCTAACAAACTTGCAAATATACAGAATGTTAGTTTAACCAACTCTTTATACCTCACGTGGGTTCTCACTTAACTGAGAGAAATTGTGAGACTAGAAAATTGTTCTAAAGGGAATATGCATGTATTTTTTTAGTTCTTAAACAATGGCTTACATTACAGCACCAAAAAACTACTCCTATTAGAAAAACAAAACATTTAAAATTAAAAGCACGCCATCCTAGCGCGTAAAATGTCATGGACTATGACGTCACGGCAATCGCGACAGCCAATGAGGGCACAGCATGTCTTATCATAATATGAACTGTAATGTCATCATTTGATCTGACCAATAGCATTTGTTTCGACCACCTTGAATTTCCTGTCCGATTTTTTACTTTTTTAATAATTATTTTCATAATTTTAGAAACACTTTATTAAAGTATATTGATAGTAGACACATATAGTATATATAAAAAAAGAATTTAACCTTCATTTGCGTCATATGCAAATTCCTTATTATCGGCGAACTCATAAAATAAATTATTATGGAAACTGAGCTTTCCTGTTACCTACTTACCTGCTACCCACTAGCTGCCCGCTCCGGCTTCGCATGGGGGTAATTTTTCCGTAAGATTTTCAAATAAACCTAACTCATGGATTTTATGCCCGTGGCTTCATCCGTGTTGAGTGTGATTTAATTGATCCCTCAGGTAAATAGGCCAGGCATATTTATATATTATGATTCGAACCCGGAGACAAGGCGCGTAGTTGATGTACTAACCACAGAACATTTATACCTTATTTGTTTTTGTAAACCCACTGTTAGTTGGAGACTAGCAATGGATTTACAAAAAAAATTTAGGTACTATTTTATTTTGTTGATACCGGTAGGTATAGCATCATGGTGTGATTCCCCATGCGGGGATTCGACTAACTAAATCAAGTATAGTTTGCATTTTTAGGGATTTTTAAGATTTGATTGATATATTTTTCAGAAATATGTAAAACACTTTTAGATTTTTTTTCATTAAATTATATGGGCAGGTACATAACTTTTTCTCGGCAATTTTTTTTACAAAAGGTCCGATTTGAATATTTTAAAACGATTTTACTCGTGAATAATCAATCTTAATTATGAAATCATTTAACTGGACAAGGATTAATAATAACATGATACGAATATCATCATCTTTTAATTCTACCCGTATTTCAATTAAAAGTGGTTATTATGATTTAACTATAATAACTAATATACTCTATGAAAATGTGTGTGTTAATTCTGACAATGCTTGAATTGTCAGAGTATAATGAGTAAATCAAATCAGTCATATGTCCTAGGACATCTGGCTGCTTTGCTTCACTCAAAATACTCGAAACACTATTCGGAACCCCAATTCAGAAAGTACCCTTTACTAACTCGTAGGACTTCTCGGGTATTTGACTGAAGTCAAATCAGCCTCTTTTTAAGAAATGTCAAAAACGACCCGCTTCGAACAAATTTGTATGGAATGCTAGCATATGATGTCACGTTTTCTATGGTCATATCATTTACTTTTAGTGTTTCTCTTTATGATTATAAATTAATAAGCACGTTAAATTAATAAATGAACAATTTTTTTTAGAACACTTTATGACAAATTTTTACATGGTTATTATAAAATATTTTATTTTGTTAGTTTGTACCCAATTAATTGCCTTTTATTGAGGATATGTTCTTATTGATTGGCTCTACCTCTGACGAAACCAGCCTGTACCTGCCAGGTCTGCTAGTCGAGGAAATGTCTTGTGCGGTTGCTTATGATGTACAGGAGGAATTTACTGTTGTAATTTTTACAAGTCCTAATTAAGCTGTTTTATGCAGGGGCAGGACAACTGGTTTGGTCCCATCCTTTGGCCAGCTGCCAGATGTCAAATGCTGTAACAGATGTGATGAAGATGGTCGATTCCTTTGACATTCAGGGCCCTTTTTTTCAAAGAAAAATAGAAAATACAACAGTTGTATATTTTTAATCCTCTCTCCTTCTCTAAGAAGTTACGGATTTGCCCTGTTCCCACTAGGTACATTCCAAGTGCGTATAATATAAAATCATCAACATTCAAAATAAAGAAATTAAAAATTCCTGAATTCAAAGGAAAGTCAGCCAGCCCAGGAAACTCAGTATTATTAATTCAAAAACAGTACATGAAAAAAAAACAGTGATAGATTGCTAGAAATACTTCTCTCTAAATACACGATTTTGCAGATTTTACAGATGCTGCTAACTGTATATTATATGAGTTCCTGACGTCAACTGTTGGGCCACAAAACACAATCGCATCACCTGGTCGAAGGATCCCCCATTTTTTTTCGGATGGACACGGGGAGTTATGCGTATGTTGACTTTGTGTATTCAATCACGTCGGGACGTGAGTGAACACACGCAGTCTTCCACGAGCCGATCATCATCAGCAGCAGCAACAGCATCGTCATCATCGCCATAGTCATTCCCACATCCAGAGCTATGTGAGCAGTAATTAAGTCCCAGCCAGCTACTATACGGCCTCTACAAAAAAATCACGTGCCTGCAGCCAACGCTCCTGTCTGGTTATCCCTTCGGCCTCAACAGCGTCAAGCCACACAGCACAGTGCACCTAAGGTAGGTCAAGTGTAAGCCGAACACATTCCTCCCTTCTACGCAGTAGCCAACCACTACGCAGCACCGCGGCACCGTAACACCGCAGGTACTGTACTACCTGACTCATACTAATAATCATTGATGTATGACCAAAAAATATGAAAAAAAAAACAAAAAGGTGCTAAAATTATTTCGGACATGATTAGATATACCGTCATTGAGTTATTGTCAAAAAACTGCGTTTCTCAACAAAAGGGCGTAAGTGCCATGAACATACACTCTTCTGCTGGTGCAATTATTCAAATCGTAATTTTTCATACAGCAACGGCTCCGGAACCCTACACTGAGCATGGTCTAACATGCTCTTGACCGGTTTTATTTGTATATTTTATAATCTTTCTGTTACGAATTGATGATGATGATTGGTTGTTGTTGATGATGATGATTGATTATGATGTTTGATGACGATGATAAATAAATGATTGAACTCTCAGGTTCACATCACGTCATCGTTCACATCACGTCATTGTTCACATCTTAAGAATCATATCTTCTCTGGCGCTACGGGAAGTGCAGCCTCTTCGCCGCCCTTACGTAACAAAACGCCGGCTCCATGCGAGACCACTTACCGTAACATACCTATATGTATTCACTAACTCGAGTTTCTTTATTTAGAGCGTCACGTAAATATCGTCATACCTACATGAAAATACTTAGTCAAATTATTATATACACACGAGGCATCCTCAGGACAGTTTGGCACCGACTGTCCTGAGGATGCCTCGTGTAGAGGCGAAACACGTGTCGAAGTTTCACTTCGTGGAAGCGGAATATTGCAAGTCAAGGGTCCGGAGGTGCCTACCACTCGACTTGGTAAGAGTACCTGTCACTAATTTTCTTTGTTACAGGTCTCTCTTTTTGAGTGCGGTCTGTCAATCTATTTCGATTGTTGTATTAAGGGCATTTCTTTACTACTTCAATCGTGGTGATTCACAGATCGAGGGTGGGTGGTGGGATCCCTCCATTATAATCTACTTAAGATGGATTTCCGCCATGTAACGCCTGATTCAATCGGTTATCGAAAATTTAAATAATTTTTTAATATTGCTTGGTTCATTAGACTAAAATCAGTTTCATTTAACACACCATCAAACAATTAGCACCTCAACCACGAAATCAATGTGAACTATTAGACAGCTGTTACTACCTAAACATATTTAATAAGTTCTCATGTGATTCAAAATGTCTTGCTTTTAGAATCTATATTATTATTATAAAGCTGAAGAGTTTGTTTGTTTGTTTTGTTGAACGCGATAATCTCAGGAAGGAGCTACTGGTTCGATTTCAAAAACCTTTTAGTATTGGATATCCCATTTATCGAAGAAAAGTGTATAATACCACACTACGACCAATAGCAGCGGAGCATCTATAAAAAATGTAGCAAAAACGTGTTATTTTTTTTTTATAAACTTTATATAGATAACAATCTAACCTAAAGACTAAAGAGTAATCAGAGCGAGCGAAGCGAGCCCTAACACTCCCGCCGCGCGTAGGTTCTCCATAATCTGCCCCACTTACATTTCCGCGACCATCTGCCCCTACGTGCGACCGCGCATGTATGCCTTCTGTCTGGCCTGCTACTCCTTCTGTGTCCGTTAACGACACAGGTGTTTGGGGGCGAAAGAAGGCGTCAATGAACGCGTTCTTCAGATGAGCGACGTAGTAAAAGTTAATATTTCACAAACGGATCCCTAAATCTAAAAATGAGATTTTATAACCTTTTTAAAATACCCCCTAATGATGCCCCACACGAAGGGGTAGGTAAGAGAAAAAAATCACATCCCCACTGTACATATAGGGGAGGTACCTACCCTAAAAAAAAAGATATTTTCACTTTGTCGGCGTAAACAATATGTATTGATGCAAAATTACAGCCTTCTAGCACTAACTACCAGTATAAGTGTATAATCTATGGCAATAACAGTCTCTGAGCTAAGCTGCGGACGGACGGACGAACGGACAGACGGATGGACGGACGGACGGACAGACGGACAGACATGGTGAAACTACAAGGGTTCCGTTTTGCCATTTCGACTACGGAACCCTAAAATGATCTCAGAAAACTCGAAAACGACAGGACTGATTTGAATCATTCTCTTTTGTTTCGTCCGCCTCAAAACTGGAATGGTTGAGAGAAAAGAAAAATCAGATAAAACTTAAAGGAAGAGCTTAATATCAATCATCATGAGATATTGAATTTTAAGTTTTTTCCATTCACGTATAGACCTGGACCGTGCCAGGTATTGACAGATATTGTCCACAAAGTAGCGCTGTCTCTTCTTTAGAAAGAGACAGCGCTACTAGTGGTCAATTTTGTGAAGTTGTGGAGCAGTCTTGCTCTATACATCAATGGGTGGAACAAAGTTCTCTGTGTAACCTCGTCCTAAATATATCTTTAATGAGGTATACTTATGGTACTTTTTACATATTGTGTTCACCAGTGCGTAGTACTGTAAACTAAAACACATGTAAGTTGTGTGCTTAGGGCAATTGTGATTGAAATGTTAATTAAATCTTTATTTTTTGTTCGGTAGGCTTGGTGCTAGTAAATATTCATAAGAACTTGTCTTATAGGTACCTATATCCCCATAGCTAACAAAACATATACGAAATACTAAAGCCACAATTATACATGATTATCTGAAGGTATATCGACTATGTAATCATAATCAAGAATAATTGCCGCTATTTAAGGATTCCTAAAATTCCATGTTTTTAAAATCTCGTAATATATAATATGGTTGTTGTTGTCCACCATGTTTTATGGGTATAATTTTAGTTACACCAGTTTCTATTTTTGGATTGAACTGTGAAGCGTGAACTGAGGGAAATACATAGGCTGTATGAGTACATAGCCCTATAATGACGCATGTATTAAATTAATTTAATCTAATGACATGCGATTTTTCCTAGTAGTTTAAAAGCATAACATTATTGAACGTTTCCTACTACCACACGACATAATATTTTTAGTACTTACGCAACATTCAGTCCTTTTAAGTAAGTAAGTAATAAAGAAATCCGGTCAAGTGCGAGTCGGACTCGCGCACGAAGGTTTCCGTACCATTATCTATAAAAACGGCAATAAATTAAGTCTGTTGTATGAAAGCCTTACATATATATATATATTTTTAAAGTGAATAATATAACTCTATATTCTGTGAATATTTTAAGCGTCTACCTGTTGCCATTATCAATATTGAGCTAAAACAAGCAAAACAAATCACGTTTGATATATGGGAGCCCCCTTAAATATTTATTTTATTCTGTTTTTTCAGTATTTGTTGTTATAGCGACAAAAGAAATACATCATCTATGAAAATTTCAACTGTCTAACTATCACGGTTTATGAGATACAGCCTGGTGATAGGTGGGTAGATTGAATGCGAAGTATTAGTAATAGGGTCCCGTTCGATTTCCACAAATTGTTTCCTGTTTTTATGATAGGAGCGAAATAGTTGTAGATTTTTTGTTTCTGATTCTATAATGTTCCAACTTGGTTAACAGTATATTATGATGAGAATCTATTGCATCAGCAGTACTGACAGATTTCTGACAGCAAAATTGCCCAGTGTTCAATAAGTAATTACTATTCAAGTGTTTTACGAGACAGTCCTTCATGATCCTTTCCAATAGCTATTGACTGACTCAGTGGCGCAGTGGGAGTGTATCCGACTGCTACGCAAGAGGTCGTGGGTTCGATTCCCACACGGGACACCACTTTGTGTGATTCACAAATTGTTGTTCCGAGTCTAGGTGTACTTTGTGTCCGTGACTTGTATGTTTGTAAAGTCCCCCGCGACAAAGAGCTTGTACCCTAATGCGGGAGTCGTCTTTTATGTATAAAAAAAAAAATTGCTTAGACAAGACTAATTCCTTAACTATAGGCCTATAATTTTCAGGATTCGTTTTTCCACCTTTTTGTGTATAATATTATAAAATACAGGTATAGGCAAGTCACTAGGCAAGTCAGTCCTAAGAGTCAGTGTACAATACGTAATATGCCCAGTGCATTCGAACATAATCGTCTAGTCTGTTGGTCTAGTGGTTAGTAACCCTGACTGCTAAGCCGGAGGTCGTGGGTTCGATCCCCACCCAGGATAAAACTTTGCGTGCTGAGCACGATGGTTTATTCTGTGTCTGGGTGTTATTTATTTATTATATATTTATTTATATTTATAATTTTATTTATTTTTATGTTTGTTTGTATGTTCGTTTGTTTGTATGTTTTTTTGTTTGTTTGTTTGAACGCGTTAGTCTCAGGAACTACTTTCTAGAATTGAATAAATCTTTACTGTTAGATAGCCCATTTATCGAGGAAGGCTATAGACTATATTACATCACGCTACGACCAATAGGAGCAAAAATGTTGCAAAAACGGGAAAATGTACACAGCCGAAGTTGCGCGTGTCAGCTAGTCTATAATATGTATATATTCAAAAACATATGTACGTATATGAGTTATCTGATTTCCATAGTACAAGCTCTGCTTAGTTTGGGATTAGATGGCGTTGTGTGAGTTGTCCTAAGATATTATTGTAATGGGTTTTGAGTATTCAGCCTCTAAGTGGTTTTTTATCCACCGTACGTTTTAAAGACTAGTTACGGTAATGTGGTTTTTTATAATTATTCTATAATGTACGCGCGTAAGTACGTCGTCAATGTTTTCGTGTAGTTCTCTAGAGCGTAACATACCATTATTTATATTAATCTAATTAAGTCCATTAACACGTCATGGTAAATCCATACTAATATTATAAATGTGAAAGTAACTCTGTCTGTCTGTCTGTCTGTCTGTTACGCTTTCACGCTCAAACAGCTTAACCGATTTAGATGAAATTTTGTATGGAGATAGTTTGAGTCCCGAGGAAGGACATAGGATAGTTTTTATCGCGATAACCGACATCCATGAGGGCGGAGCCGCGGGCGAAAGCTAGTAAATAAATATTTTCAAGTTAATAAGGTTCCGTGTTAGTTAAAGAAAAATGTACAAAAATGGACCCATTACAGGATTTATAAAAAGTAAAATAAAAAAAAAGTAGATAAATAATATGAAAATAAGTTTATTTGATTTTTCAAGAAAATCTAATTATTGGAGCCCTTTCTGAAATAAGTAGGTACTTTTATATAATAAATTCTAACGATAGCTACCTACAGTAACTATATACTTATAATTACAAATTCGTTCTCGTGGAATTTTGTAAGAATCATGTTGTTTTTGATATTATTATTTTTTGGGGCAAACTCGATTGTTTTGAAATTAGTGGACTACATTTTAAACCAACAAATTTAGTTAAGAACCTTCTAGTAAAAGTTCTTTCAACAATGATTCGTTGTTGTTTAGCTCGATCGGAATAAACACACACATTCGTAAAAAATACCAACAGTGTTTTAAGAGTTGGATATAGATATCGCGAAACTTCGATATGACGTATTTATAATGATTATTTTAATTAATATAAATTATTCTTTAAACTGTATATATTGTAAATACAGTGTGGATATGCCTTTCGTGTTCCGGGTACATTATTGTAATGCGTATCTTATTTTTACGAAATAAATTAAAAAACTAATTAATTACTAATTAGGTACCCACGTGCGTCTTGATAAACAACGTAATTTTACTTACGTACTTTTATTATTATGGTTTTCCTTTTCTTTTTTTAACTGTAATTATATAATTAAATATACCTACAAAATAATAAAAATAGATTAAAAGGGAGGGATCCCACCTCCCACCCTCGATCTGTGAATCACCACGATTGAAGTAGTAAGAAAATGCCCTTAATACAACAATCGAAATAGATTGACAGACCGCACTCAAAAAGAGAGACCTGCAACAAAGAAAATTAGTGACAGGTACTCTTATCAAGTCGAGTGGTGCCTACCACTCGACTACTACCGCCTACCGCTTCCACGAAGTAAAATTTCGACACGACTGCAGTCGGTGCCAAACTGTCCTGAGGATGCCTCGTGTAGAGGCGAAACACGTGTCATAAATAAATGTTTCTTTTCTTTTCTTTATTAAACTTAAAATTAGGTATGGGACGAATAGCTTTTTAAACCCTAATGTAAATTATCACCAATTCTACGGTGCTTCGTCCACGTCAAATTAGCATTACCTACAACCATGCATCTTTATCATTGAAATAGATGACTGTTTAAATAACAAAAACGCGTGGTCGCAATATAAAATAATATATTGCGAACATGCGTGGTACAACAACAAAAATTATATAGGTACCTAAATATTTGTTTGACAGCCTCTGTGGCGCGGTTGGAGTGTGTCCGACTGCTACGCAAGAGGTCGTGGTTTATTATGTTTACTCGGTGTTATTTATCTACAATATGTATGTATATAGAAATATATAAGTATGTTTATCAGTTGTCTGGTTTTCATAGTACAAGCTCTGCTTAGTTTGGGATCAGATAGCGTTGTGTGAGTTGACCCAAGATATTATTATTATTATTAAATTTTGAAGTTGGTGCCAGGAAATGCAGTTTTTATGTTTGAGGCACCAACTTCAAAATATTTATTGTCATTGCCTCCAGCGGCCAATAGTCCTTCACCTTTCGGCTAAGTGGTCCACTCTGTCAAAATATCCACCTTATCAAGATATCTACCGAATCGAAATCACATCAAAGTGTCCATCGTATCAATGTATCCATTGTCCAGTCTCTTGCACCTAGTTTTTCATTTATTTGTATTTATTTCATTGTGATTTTGGTACAGTGGACATTTTAATATAGTAATTATTATGATACGTGTTTTGACAGAGTGGACATTGTGATAGAGTGGACCACATATTAATTATAGTGCTTAACCTGTGAGCTATGTTGGTAACTAAGTTCTTTGTCAGATGACTTCATTGCGAATTAAATCCTTTTTTTTTTTTTAAAGATAACACATTACTAACCCCTCCAGCTAAGCTCAAAGGCTTGTGTTAGGAGTGGGTTCACGTCGGTAGTATAATGGGTAGGATTCGAACCCGCGACCTCATGATTGCGAGACCGATGCCTTAGCCATTAGGCTACCGCCGCTATAAGTGTCTCCGTGCATAGCTCGTCGTAAGTCTCCACGTCTTGGCACTGTAGGTCATGACAGGTAGGACACACTTGTAAAATATTTTCGTCTGACCACCCTAAAAGTTGATAGATTATTTTTTAGTCGTTTCTAATTTTTGTTTATATTAGTTCAATCGAATTTTGCATTAGGGGAGGTATGATACTTATGCCATGCGCCATTCGGTACTGAAATTTGGCAAAAAGAAAAGGTATAACTGTGACATAACGTCATAAAGATACAACGCATATCTATGGCACCATGGTAGTTGTTAAACGTATACATTATACTATCTGCTAATTAAATTTGATCACACCTTTCTGTTTCAACTTGTATAATTAACGTGTATATTATACGTGTTATAGCAAAGTCAAAAATTTTAGGTGACAAATATAAAATTTCATTACTGACTTAAAAATGATTTTCCTTTGATCTGTTTCATTCTTAGTAAAAAAAAACATATTATATCTACTTACAAGTAGGTAAGTATTCACTTTTTTCTTGCATATACTTGTAGGACGTAACTTAAATACCACGTCGCGTATGGTGATAAACTTACCTTTAAACAAATAGTTTTATTTTATGTATTACGTAATAGTATTGTTAGCGTAGTCATCTTTATCTAATTTTTCATTCACGGATCTTGTAAATATGGTTTAACGCTTCACTTGCTCGCATTATTGTCAATGCTAATACGAAAGTGACTAGCTCTTAATTTTAGGGGTTCCGTACCTCAAAAGAAAAAAATGAGAAAAACCGGGCAATTGCAGGTTGGACCATGCTCAGTGTAGGGTTCCGCAGCCTTAAATAATTGCATCAGCAAAAGAGCGTATGTTGATGGCACTTACACGTTTGTTGAGAAAAGCAGTTTTTCGGCCATAACTCAATGATGATATATCCGATCATGTCCGAAATAATTTTAGTTTAAAGTATTTATTAAGCGCTACTACTTTCATATTTTTTGGTCACACGGGTCAAAAGATAAGGGGACACGTTAATGCAACTTTCAGAGCGATTATTTTCAAAAATATTCACTGAATCAAAAAAGTTTATTAAAAGCCTTAAAATGTGTGTTGTTACAGATTCGACAGGTCTTTTAAAAAGACCTATCGAATCTGTACTACAACTTGACTTGACTGCCTCTGTGGCGCGGTGGGAGTGTATCCGACTGCTACGCAAGAGGTCGTGGGTTCGATTCCCACACGGGACACCACTTTGTGTGATCCACAAATTGTTGTTCCGAGTCTGGGTGTACTTTGTGTCCGTGACTTGTATGTTTGTAAAGTCCCTCGCGACACAGGGCTTGTACCCTACTGCGGGAGTTGTCTTTAAAAAAAAAGCAATAGTTTTTCTGTGACAGCCTTAAGTATAGGGAAAAGTCTGAAAAACAAACATTTGTAATGATATCATTAAAAATATAGTCTTAAAAATACTGTGATATTCGATTCCTTGACGAATTATAACATGTAGGTACCTACAACTTTGTACGGAACCCTCGGTGGGCGAGTCTGGCTCGCACTTGTCAAAAATGGCTGCTGAATCACGCATCGCGCTTATGAAAGAGCGATTTTATAGGACTTTGGCGTCATTAAGAATATTAACAAACGCTAAAAACACTGCTTTTATTGAAGATGAACGTTATAAAGAGTTAATTGAAGAAGTTTCTACGGCAAAAACAACTGCTAGAAAGACTTCTCGTGATTATTGGTTATTGCGGCGATACGACGTGCTTACCATTGACCAGACCAGTAAGCTTATTTTTCCTATTAAAGAAACTACAAGCACTATTATTTACTACGCATGTGATAGCGAGTTATTCGACATATTACACGAGGCTCATATTCGAATTGGTCACGGCAGAAGAGATCGCATGATGAAAGAGGTATGGAGTCACTACAAAAACATAACGCGTAAGGATATTGAAACGTATCTTGAACTTTGTGAACCATGTCAACAAAAGCAAAAAAACATTAAAAAAGGCATTGTTGTGAAGCCTATTATATCCTCAGAGTTTAATTCTAGGTGCCAAGTAGATCTGATAGATTTTCAATCCCAGCCCGACGGTGATAACAAATTTATAATGGTGTACCAAGATCATTTAACAAAGTTTGTTGTTCTACGGTCACTTAAAACAAAACGAGCTGAGGAAGTGGCTCACACTTTATTGGACATATTTACTCTACTTGGTGCTCCGGCAATACTTCAGTCTGACAACGGCAGAGAATTTTCAAACCGAATTATTGACAATTTAAAAACATATTGGCCTACTTTAAAAATTATTCATGGTAAACCCAGGCATTCGCAAAGTCAGGGGAGTGTGGAAAGAGCGAATCAGGATATTGAAAATATGCTAACCACGTGGATGCAAGATAATGATAATTCACATTGGAGTGAGGGTTTGAGATTTGTCCAACTGATGAAAAACAGAGCTTTTCATGCTGGTATCAAGCAATCTCCGTATGAGGCTCTTTTTGGGTGTAAAGTAAAAGTTGGTTTACAGTTACCCAATGATTTCACGCAAAATGTTGAAACTGAAGAAGATTTGGAGAAAATCATACAGGACCTTACCAAAAAGGAAGATCCCAAAGTCTCTGCATGTGAACTCTCTAAGATGAACACGGAAGCAGAGGTAAGCCAAATTTCTAACGACGTTTTAGTTCAACGCGAAACAAACACGCAACCTCCAAATTGCACCCTCCAATGCAGCGTTTGTTCACAAGAAACTACAGGAGCTCATACATGTAGAGAATGTGGATGTGCAATCCACGCTATTTGCGCTGTTGCTGAAGAAACACCCGATGAAGGATTTGGATCTAAAGTTTTGTGTCCAATATGTTCAAAAAAAGATAAAGTACTAGATAATCGTCAAAATGCTAAGAAAAACCTACAACAACAAGCCGAAAAAATGCTTAAATTGAGTGAAAAGAAGTTGGCCCCTGTACCTATTGGCGCTTCAGTACGAATTGCAGTTCCTGAGGTTGATAGAGGACGAGGTGATGCACGTAACATTATTGGTGTAGTTTTGACTAAAACCGATGATGAACTCTATCAGATTGGTACCAAGAACGGTATCTTAAAACAATTATATGCTCGATCTCAGATTAATGTGTGTCCAAGAGTTCTTCTTGATGCAGACGACGTACCGAGTACAGAGATTGCACTACGGTCAGTTGCCAACTTGCAATCCACTGGAACCGGCCAGGGATTTAAGAAGTGCCTTTGTAAGAAAAACTGTGCTACAGCAAGATGCCTGTGTTTTAAAAATAAAGTATTATGTACTTCCAAATGTCATTCGAGCTTACCCTGCAAAAATAAATAACTATATGGACTGACAAAGTATGATAATATAAAGATTTACTTTTATACTGTGACATTTATAATTACTTAATTATCAGACTGATTACTTGCCAAATGAAAATTTGATTTTATAAGAATAAATATAAGTTGATTTTGTGATACGTTAAAAGTTAATTGATAATTGATTTTAGAAATTTTAATTAGTAAGATAATATGAACATATTATTATTATTTTACGGTACGACAGTTACCCGATTGTCTCAATAAGTGCTATAATAAAAAAATATTATTAACAACGTGTTTTATTACAGAAAGCATTTACTTTATACATTTCCTAATACGATATTGGAATTATATACAATTCCGAGGAAATTTATACATTTCCTAGGATATCTATGCATTGAATAGTTTTTCAAACGATATTTTATACATTTCCTAAATAGTATCGGCATTGTGCACATTTCCTAGGATTTGTATACAATTCCTTGATTTCATACATTTCCTGTAACATATACACACATCAAAAGTGTCTAGGGATCAACATATATTTTTGCAATAACTTTTCTCCTGATTGATTTTTTTTTTTTTATTTCTTTAAGGATTCATCAAATAAAGTGTTTTCGTTTGTCACAGTAACGATAAACCAAGTCACCTTTGCATTAATAAAGAAATTTGCCATTTTCCTAATAAAGGGATTTTTGACATTTGAACCACTAACATTAAAGTTCGAAAAAAAGACTGAAATAACAGTTTTCTTTAAAATTTTATTGGGTAACTTAAACAAATAATAATCCGTGTTTCTACCGCGAACACTAACAACACAAGAACATCGGTTTGGCATACTCAAAATGAGTTCATCCAAATCACGCTGTGGAATGGCCGCCCATGTTCGTTGCAACAACAAAAAAAGGTCTTCTTGCGACTGGATACCCTCCATATTCGGCAGAGCTCTTCTCTGTAGCATATCCCATGCATGCTCAATCGGGTTCAAGTCTGGCGACTGAGCAGGCCAGGGCAGGACATTGATGTTAGCTGCGGCGAGAGTCTGTCTTACAACTCTTGCGGTGTGCGGTCGTGCATTATCATGCATTAACTGAAATAAGGGACCGATTTGCACTTGTAGAGGAACGATGACGTCTGATACAATCGTCTCAGCATAAATTTGAGCGTTGAGGTTGCCTCTGATCCAAATCAACTCAGTTCTTCCGCCGATCCAAATACCCGCCCATACCATGATGGTTCCACCACTATAAGGATGGACTTCCTGGCAGGATTTTAATCGCTGTTGGCGTCCAGGGGTTCTCCAGTGTCGTATACGTCTTGTATCCGGTCTCATACCAAAACGAGACTCATCAGAAAAGCACACGAAACGCCATTGTTCTTCTGCCCTATTTCTGTGTTCAAGAGCCCATTGATATCGAATCCTACGATTGTGCATTGCTATAGGTGGTACCCGTAGCGGTCTTCGGGAATGAAGGTTCACTTCATGCAAGCGGTTTCTGACTGTTTGGTCGCTAATTAAGTTCCCTGAAGAGTGATGAAGCCTCACGGCTAACATCATGGCGGTTATTGTTGGACTTCTTCGAGTTAAGATTTGAATGTATCGGTCTTGTCTCCGTGTGGTGCAGCGATACCGTCCTCCATGGCGCTCAGCCACGGTACCAGTGCTTCGGTAACGTGTCCAAAGTCGACTGATAACACTCTGACTTGTATTCAGAGCTAAAGCCACAGTACGTTGCCGGGAACCAGCTTCTATCATTCCCACGGCTCTGAGCATTTCTTCCCTGCTTAAATGACGTCGCCGCTCCATAATAACGTTGGTTTTAATCAGTAGTAGGGAAACAGTAGCACTAATAATGTCTTCAATGCGTTGTATGTTTTTATAGGGAAAATATTGACAGCTGATTTTCATCTTTTACTCGAATTTGATTCACAGTTCCTGATTCAAATTATGAAATGCACCAAAAAGGATCCATATAAATTTATAAAATCATAAATTTATTACAAAGCCACATCTCAATCTCAAGAAATCCGCATAAAAATGCTTGATCCCTAGACACTTTTGATGTGTGTATATTACTAGCTGTCCCGCGCAACTTCGTCTGCGTAAATTTTCCCCGTTTTTACAACATTTCTCATTGCTGCTCCGCTCCTATTGGTCGTAGCGTGATGTTATATAAGCCTATAGCCTTCCTCGATAAGTGGGCTGTCCAACAATGAAAGATTTTTGCAATTCGGATCAGTAGTTTCTAAGATTACCGCGTTCAAACCAACAAACAAACTCTTCAGCTTTATAATATTAGTATAGATTATATATTCTGTTATGTTATATCTATCTTGTTATTAAATTTACTGCATTTAATGCATATTCATGGAATAGTAGTTATAAAGTTTCATTGACGTCCTTTTACAATACTTATTAAAAATAGGCTTATGTTAACATCATACATATTTATATAGGTACAAATTTATACCTAATTTACTAACCTATTATGGCCAATCTGTAGGTAAAGGCAAGACAAATAAAGATATTGTCTTAGGTAGTCATAACAAAAAAATAAACATGCTCAAGTTGTGTACATTTCACTAACAAATTTGTCAACACGTCCATCACATTGTGTAGGCGTATTTTACATGACGTAGTTTTTGTCGCGTAAACGCTAAAACAAACGTTTACATTATCGAGTTTCGAACATAGGTTATATTGATTGAATGTCTGACTTTTTCGTGTAATGTTCAACCTTTATAGATTTGTACAATTTGAAAAAACCTAATATTTTAAGTACCTCTCCTATACCTCCCTATGCTTCTATAAATAATATAATATAGTGATAAAGTAAATAAATGTTTTTATTATTATGCTCTTTATTTATTGGTAAACGATGTAAAAATACATTTTCTAATTTACATATTAAAAACAAATATATTTAAAAATACATATATATATATATATTGATACAATGATCGCCGAATCAATATCCCACATGTCGACAATCTCGTGCGCCAGATCCAGATATTACATTTGTTTATTTTTTAGGCTGTCAATCAAATATGGTGATGTCGACAATCATTGCAAGACGCTGTGATCGGTCTATCACCACAATATCAGGCTTGTTAGCGACAACAGTCCTGTCTGTGATGATAGAGCGATCCCAGTACAATTTGATATGACTATTTTCAAGAACTGGCACAGCAATGTACCTATAGTATGGTACTTCAACGACCACAAGGTGGTATTTCAGAGCAAGTTGCTGGTGGATTATTCTGGCTACTTGATTGTGTCTGTGCAAGTATTCGCCGTTAGCAAGACGTGAACAGCCGCAAATGATATGTCTGAGGGACTCACCGGGTTGATGACAGGCACAATAGATGTCTACAGTGCCATCCCTCAGGATATATTTCCGGTAGTTCTTCGTCATAATAACTTCGTCAGCAATTGCACAGACAAAACCGTCGGCCACGGACGCTAGTAGGTCCACATCGGGCCCATGAAGAGTCCAAAAGAACCTACCGTGAAGCTCCTTGCTCTGCCATACCTCTCTGCGTTCGCTAATACCAAGTACTACAGGTCTGCGCCAGTTCTCTTTAGCCAAGGAAAGCGGGGTTAGCCCGGTGTCCACCGCGACGACATCCCGATGAACACCCACATCCATATGGAGGAAATATTCCCTGAGATTGTATACCAAGTGATTACGGCCGCCAGCCCCCACACTTCCGCGGGATATACAATCTCATCACAGATGAGCGCGGGTGATGCATTTGGTATGACGTCATCAGTATGCGGACTTTTCGATCCAAGGCGTCTAAATCAGTCTGAGTCTACTTGAGTATGCCGAAGGAGTACATAAGAAGTAGCATGACCCAACGGTTGCAAGCTCGGATTTTGTTGCCACCTGACAAAAGGCTATTAAACACTTTTTTCAGGCGACCGAAGAAACGTTCTCGCAGCAGCTGTTTTATGTCAACCTCATTTATGCACAGCGCCTGCGACATATCCAAGTACTTATAGGTCTCAGTTGCGAGTAGTGGTCTTAGGTGAATGGAATCCGAGAGTTGAATCCCTTCAAATTCCACAATCCGTCCTTGCTTTATATGCACGACTGCACATTTGTCCACACTAAGCTCCATTCTAATAGACTTACTAAAGGTTTCAGTTACCTTCAGTAACGCTATTAGCTGTGAGTTGGTGTGGGCAAAGAGCTTCAAATCATCCATATACAGCAAGTGGGATATGACATAACCACCACGTCGCAACCTGCAACCTAGCCTTGAACCCTCTAGTAAGGTACTAAGTGAGTTCAGTGCTAGGCAGAACCAAAGGGGACTCAGAGTGTCACCCTGGAATATACCCCGCTCAATCCTTATAGTTTCGTTGCCACTCTCTTAGATGCCTCGGCACCCTGGATAGGTAAGATCCGCATTTCATTGCCCCTTACACGACTTCAAGAAGGTGCATAGAGTTTGTATTAACTTTAAACAACTGCAGCACCCTCAGAAGCCATGTCACATACATGGCTTCTGAGGGTGCTGCAGTTGTCATACGTCTTTTTTATAATCTATCCAACATGCCGAAATATCCTTTCGGTTGCGGCGAACCTGCTAGCTAATAGTCATATCAAGTAGGAGGAGCTCCTTAGTACCGCGGGATCCACTCCTACATCCATTCTGAGAGATACACATGATGGAGTTTGTGTTAATATGTATATTTATTTTAGCTTTTAGAATGGATGTAAGAAGTTTATACACCGATGGTAAACAGGTTATCAGTCTATAATTACCAGGGTCCGAGGTACTACCGGTCCTATGGAGCAGGTGGATCACTCTTTTAGTCATAAAGGTTGGGAGCGACGCAGATTCTAGGGCGGACTGGAATTGTGATGCCAAACACGGGTGTGAATTGCATAGCCATTTCAGCCAAAAGTTGTGCAGTCCGTCTGGGCCTGAATATTTCCAATTAGAAAAAGGACGGACTGCTCTGGCTACGTCTGCGCTGTTGATGTGGACGTCTTCCATCAATATCACACATCCAGTCCAAATGTTGCGCCAAAACGAACTTGTCGCTTCAGCATCTGGTAGATGCCCGCCGACCACACCTTAATGTGGTCGCTCCCAGTCTCTAAACACCCGCCTTTGGTCTCTTTGGAACATGCGGTTCATATTATACCTGTCCACGCGTTTTTTGTACCTGCGTATTCGTTAGCCCATGCATAGATTTTTTATATTAGGTAATCGATGCGCTCTGTGACACGTGACATATAATCATGAGGACTAATCTTAGTCCCCAAGAATGCCCGTTTCATAAAGCGCATCACTCTCGGGCGAGTGTTCCCCGTCCTGAAGCAGGACAACTTGCTGAAGAGTACCCTTGCCTCGGCAATCCTGCATTGCCAAGCCGGTACGGCACACCTTGGTCGTATAGTAGGGACTTCTACTAGAAGCTTTACATCTGCTATACGACATGCCGCAACAGCCGCACAATACATTTTCCAAAGCGGCCTTCGCCTTCTCTTTGCACTGAGTACTTACCACAATAGTCGCGGCATCCGGCCTCGTAGTTTCACAGTCAACATTATTACACACATTTGTAGAAACCTCTACCGGAGCAGAGATATCGCGACAAGTCTGGGTATACTTCAAGCGTAGTCTCTCAAGTGCGAACTCATCCAGCAGATGACAGCGCTGAATGGCCCGCACCTGATCCGATAATCGTTGAGCCTTAACGTTGACAGTCGGCTCAAGCACTTAAAAGAAAGGCAGCATCCGTTCACGGTTCACCGTAAGGTTAGTTCCCCCCTCTGTAGCCGCATAATATACCCGCATGATGTTCCCGTTCATCGACGTCATCCATCGCAAGCGGTGAGCTTAAAATAAAACGACTTGCTTTTTTTTACAAAATATTTATAACATACTTATAACATTCTGGTTTCTATAAATAAAAAAACTTGAGAGGTGTCAAGGGACACCCGGATGGAACGAAGTTCTTATCTTATTTTTTTTTTATAATCTTCAATCGCAACACCACACTTTTCAATGCGAAATAGAAAGAAGAAAAGAAAATAACTTACAAAAAGACGATTGTATACCGAAGGCTCGAACCCACAACTACACAATTGTCACCAATACTGTGTACCGAATTTATGCCTCTAGACCAAATCGACAGGTGACTTCTTTGTCAAATTAGATGTTCATATCTTACGCGCACGCCGCACGGCTTGTGTGTGTCAAAAAGTGTCGTAACAACTTTTCGTGAGAAATTTTTCCGTCTAGCCTCCTTTCACAACACGCGATAAGGAACTTCGTTCCAATAGAAATTTTTAAGTAAATAGTTGTCTGTTGGACCAAAATGCATTAAATTTAGTTACTTTTATAGAAAGGCAATGCGCTACATGGGGTGAATAAACACCTGAAAGCAAACGTGAACTAAGCGCCATATCCGCTGACAATTGAATATGCTCAAAAAGCCTAAGTGACTGAGTCTTTAAATTAGACTTATATTTCGCCGTTTAGATCGCTGATGTTAGAAATGAGGCTTGTTTTGCTGTGGGGTAGTACTAAGCGCCAAAAAAGTGCTTAGAAAACTTTGAAAAGATTTTGTTGGTTTGAACACGGTAATCTCACAGCTATTTATCCGAATTGAAAAAATATTTTACTATTGGATAGCCCATTTATCGACGAAGTCAATAGGAGCGGAGCAGCAATGAGAAATGTTGCAAAAACGGAAAAAAATATAGACGAAGTTGCGCGGGACAGCTAGTTATTTATATAACTCACTTACTCACGGACACAAAATACACCCAGACTCGGAACAACAATTTGTGGATTACACAAAGTAGTGTCCCGTGTGGGAATCTAACCCACGATCTCTTGCGTAGCAGTCGGACACACTCCCACCGCGCCACAGAGGCAGTTAATATATGACGGAGATATGACCGAACATTGACGTAGAGAACAGGACTGCGCCATATCCTTACAAAATTGACCACTCTCTAAAAAGAGACAAGGCTATATTGTGGACAATACTTGTCAAAGAGTTAACGTGTTTATTCTTATAATTCATCAAAAGAAATACTTCAATTAAATGATTTGACCATTTAAATTATTACGTCACGCACTAGTATTTCCTACAAACTTGTACGGAGAGAGTTGTTTTTGAGATTTTATAAAAAAATACAGTGATTTGACTTTAGTGGTTTAAATTAAAAGAATTAAGGACAATTATTCTCCTTGAAAAAAAGACAAAGATTAAAAGAATGCGGAGGTGCTACTTTTACAACCTACGCTATCGTGATTTTGGACCTAAAGGGGCGTCTAAACAGGCCATTTTTTACGGCAACTTGTGGCGGCAATGCTGTGGCCGGCAACATGACAGTACTCTCCAATATTGATTTGATGGTTGCCGGACGATCGCTGAGCGATTTATTTTCCACAATGTTGCCCGGACAATATTGTTGTTGTTTCAGTCGCCCTCTATTTTATTGTTGTTGGTTTGTGTAGCCCGTTTAGGATACTGAATCATGCGCCATACAATTGTAGACATATTGCCATTATTGGCTGAGCAATTAGTTGCCAATAGTGCCGCCACAAATTGCCGTAAAAAATGGCCCGTTTAGACGACCCTTAAGATTACTACCGGCCGCGAAACTTATTCCATAAAATAACAAATTCAGGTTTGTGAATGTATGTAGTGTAGAGCTCACTTGGAATGCTTGAGTAGAGAATTTATAGAAATAAAACGTTGAAACAAGATAGTTTTGTTTATAACATAGCTTTAAACATCCTCACAATCTCAAAATATCATACGACTGGTGAGCAATACTGAACAAGAAAATAAATAGGTAATTAGATAATGAAATTACGATAATAGAAGCAAATTAATATTTCGAAGTTTGGTTCTGTCTCGCGCAACTTCGTATGCGTACATTTTCCCCGTTTTTCAACCTTTCTCATTGCTGGTCCGCTCCTATTAGTCGTAGCGTGATGTTATAGCCTATAGCTTTCCTTGGTAAATGGGCTATCCAACAATAAAAGAACTTTTCAATTCGGATCAGTAGTTCCTGAGATTACCGCGTTTAAACAAACAAACAAACTCTTCAGCTTTATTAAATTAGTATAGATTAGGTACTTCTGGGTAGAGATTTCTTTAGAGATGGCCTTTCGAAATATTTCTTGTGCCCAATCTAGTTGGAACATCGACGATTTATCCTGAATATCGAGGATCTTAGGATCACGATATCATTTTTCCCTAAAATTTTATATAATTTTACAAATTGCACGTATTTTTTTATATAATAATAAAAATAATTTTTATTTACAAGTAACATGACTCAATGTGTTAGTAACAATATTTCTTATTCCTATGTTAATGTTCCTATTCTAAGCCCTTAACCTAATAACAAATAATTATTATTTATATGTGAAGCACTGCCACTTGCACTACACCTAGGTGGATGTCTGGCAGCAGTGATTCAGAACACTGTTGGAGCTGGCCCGCACCCGGCGCACCAGGGAAGCGCATCTTTTTCTCTTAGTCGCGAAAAAGCAATCGACACGAGCTTCGGCAAACATCCCTGACGCGCTGCAGAATCGCGGCAACCCCATCAGCATCCTGCAAGTCACCGAAAGATATGGGCTTTTTAACCGACTTCAAAAAAGGAAGTAGGTTCTTAATTCAACTGCACGTTTTTTAAATGTTTGGACCTTGGACCCTATTACTCGGAGACGGCAGGACCAATTTGAAAAATTCTTTTTTATGGTTCCGTAGCTCAAAAAGAAAAAACGGAACCATTATAGGATTAGTTTGTTGTCTGTCCGTTTGTCAACATTAAAATCGGTCAAAAACATTAAAATCGGTCGAGCCGTTTCGGAGAAGTTCGACCACAAACACCGTGACACGAAATAGTCAATTTAAATTAGGTATAAATAATACCTAATTTAAATTTACCAATGTGAATTGCAATAAAGTAAGTCATAAATATAATTAATAAATTAAATTTAAACATCTTGAGAAACGTCATTTATAATTGTGGCGTTCAATGTTCACAAAAATCACTTAAACTAAAGCCGCGCACCATGTGAAATGGTTAATAACAATGTTGCTTAACAAAAGGCTGTCATTTGAAATTTTAAATTATATATTTTGGGCAAATATTAAATAGTCCTACAAGGATCATTTGGCGCATAAATTACATTGAAATGACGGCCATTTCAAGATGGCGGCGTTAGTTCGGATTTCGGCCGCGTGCCAATGCAATGAGTTATCAATACTGGCCAATGGCACTTGGATGACATTGACATGAGGGTGCCTCACAAGATGGCGGCGTTAGTTCGGATTTCAGCTACACGCCAAAAGAACCTTGTACCCCTTGTACCACTGTACCTATGTTCCGTAGTCACTTTGCAAATGTGAAATCATAACATGGAAGAGCGAAATATCATTGTCATTTTACATTTAATTGACGTAAATTTCAGTGACGTCAAAACCCTACATTTTGGTTCATTAGTAAATATTTCACATCCATTTCAGTTTTTGTTTAGGCAGTAGGCTTCAGTTTCTTCACCGAGTCATGGAATTGCTACAACTTTTGCAGCACATGATAAAGTGATCGGGGCGTATGTAAATCTATAAATATTGTTTAATCCTTCTTTGAAGGGTATATCTGGCTACTCCTACGAGTTCCTGGTAACTTTTGCGGTGAAGACTCGGTAGGGGTGTCTGTGAAATCAGGGATTGTTTGCGTAACTGTCGATGCAAATTTTTTCATTTCAAAATGTGCTGTTCGTGCCTGCTTATTATGCTCGTAAAGTCTTAAACTTAGACTTTTGAAATAATGTCGTCATATAAAATTACGCAGGTATTTGTATCCAATACAAAACAAACAAAACAAACAATAATATTGAAAAAATCGTCAGCGACCATCATTTCAAGTTTCTGCTCACATCTTATCGTATCATCTTGAAAACCAGTATCAAAAAACACTTCCTACACTACTTTGTCGAAATCCAACTATTCTAACGCCTTACCACATTGACATTGACATTTTCTCAATTATCTCGAAAAAATAATCAATAAATTTCCGATAAAAACCAATGCTCGCATACCTACAAAAATTGTAATGAAATAACTACGTCATTAATGATGTAGGGTCATATTGACCCGCTTTGGCTTGAAGCATATCTCCTGTGCTGATATCAATGCACTGGGCTCTTCTACCCGCGACCGTTATTGGATTCACCATTAGCGGTCGCGGGTAGAAGAGTCCAGTACCTCCAGTTACTAAAATGTACAAAACCAGAGAACCCTTAAGACCAAAGAAATTTTCGTTCAAAATGACCTCGGGTCAATATGAGCTAGCGTCAACAACGTCGGGTTAATGGTAATTTCATTATATTCTTTTTTCGTGTGGGTTTGAATCACGGATTACTATATACTATAATAATAATAATAACGTGTACCGTGAACGGATGCTGCCTTTGTTTTAGGTGCTTGAGCTGACTGTCAACGTTTCGGCACAACGATTATTGGACCAAGTGCGGTCCATTCAACGCTGCCATCTGCTGGATGAGGCCGCACATAAGAGACTACGCTCGGAGTACGCCCAGACTAGCCACGAGATCCCTGCCCCGGTACAGGTTCCTGCAAATGTAGTTGATTGTGAAGCTACGGGGCCGGATACCACAGCTATTGTGGTAAGAACTCAAACCATGAGAAGATTAAGGCCGCTTTGGAATTTGCGCTTCGCGAATATCGGTCCACGCCCCACAATATTAGGCCTCGGTTACCTATGCATAGACGGAACATTACGCTGGTGTGTGCTCTTGATTCGCTATTGCCTACTTACTTAGACAATAGCGAAGACCTCGGCGATACCCACTGTTGCGGCAGGTCGTATAGCAGGTGTTAAGCTTTTAGCGGATACCCCTACTATACGACCAAGGTGCGCCGCACCGGCATGGCAATGCAGGATTAAGCGCCGTATTGCCGAGGCAACGGTGTTCATCGGCAAGTTGTCCTGCTTCAGGACCGGTTACACTCGCCCGAGAGTGATGCGCTTTGTGAAACGGGCGTTCTTGAAGACTGGCATCACAGTTCAGGACTATATGTCGCGTATCACAGAGCGCATCGACTTCCTGAAGCAAATATCAATCGGTACCGATTGTCGTCTCCGTTAATGGTTTGATTGCCAAGAGCCTCGACCAACACCTTGAGAGGCTCGCGATAGACGGTTGGATCAAGCGCTTGATGCAAAAGGCAGTATTTCTGGACACGGATCGCATTGTGAGAAACCACCGGTTACGGCCCCAGAGAAAGGAACTTCCTCACAATGCGAGCCGTGTCCAGATATACTGCCTTTTGCATCACGCTATTGCCTTTTGCATCAAGTAGCTTGGTCCTCGTATCCGTTGCTGGTGGGACACTATTTTTTTAATATTTTTAAATATATTTCATTTATGTTACCCATATTAAAAAATGTAATTTATATGTATTGTGTGTTAATAAAGAGATCCTGGGTAATCCAATGCCCCAGGTACTTGAATTTGGTATTCACAACAAAGACTAACGGTTGGGACTGCCTTTGGTTTGGTTTTTTGGTTGTTTTCTGATTTGTATACAATTAATTCACTTTTTTTAGTATTGTCTATATTCCCTACAATTTATCTAACCCGTTAATCGAGGGGCTCAGCAGAGCCATACCATCAGCGTAACTTATGTTATTGACAAACTTACCATCTAAAAAAAAGTTCTCACAGGCATGGTGGTTTATTACAATGTGATCAATGTTTTTATGAAGTTATCACGTAAATTATTGCCCGTAAACTATACAGACAATATTTTTTTTTATTTGATAACTTTTTGATTCATAAATAAACAAATGAAAAAATAATAAATAAAATCATGTGCACTCAGTATTATGGGCACATACCATCCCTGAATATGACCACACCGTTCTGTTACACGTTGCATACATTTTACATATAAACAAACAGACATTGTAAACATTGGCAATTTGATAACAGTGACCACGAGCTTTTATAGCCTTGTTCCTTTCGCCGTTTGCTTGCGAACAGGCATTACATTGTAGAATCATAACTTTTCACAAGTGTAGTATTTTGCTAATGTTTACGAGTAGCACCTATTTATGTTCTTACTCATTGAATATCGAATGCACTCGGGGGTGGTCGCAGAAAAAATGTGTCATTTGATTACTCCTTATACCTACTCGTAATATGACTTCCTTATTACTAAAGAAACCTTTGTTATAATAATTTAATTTAAACATCATGACGGTATCCGAAACTGATAATATTTTATATAAGAAATTTATGACTGGAACAAATGAGTAAATTATATAATGAATGCAGTGACAAGGCTAATATTCCCCAGCCAGGATAAAACTTTGTGTGATGAGCACGATGGTTTATTCTGTATCTGGGTGGAATTAACGTATTTATTAAACGTATATCAGTTGTCTGGTGGCAATACTAGACGCTTTCCTCAATTTGGAATCAGATGGTCTTGTGTGAAATACGTAAATTGGGCGTGGGATTTCTTTCTCACCTACCCCATCGTGTGGGGTATCATTAGATAGGTATTTTAAAAACGTTTAGAGATTGGGAAAACGATTTTTATATTTAGAGATCCGTTTGTAAAATATTAAGCTTTAAAGTGCAAATTTTTGACAGAGTCAAGTATGCCGACTAAATGGTTGATGTTTGGTATGTGAAAAAAATCACGGTAGTAGTATGTATAGTGAAATTAAAAGGAAAACAATCACAGCTAAGTAGGCTTTACAAGTTTATGAGTAACGGCTGATCAAATCAGAAGTAACACAATTTTCGTACAAATTCCATTGAAAAATATTATTAAGTAAATATAACGTTGTAAGTATGAAATAAAAGCAACAGAAAACCCACTTCTCACATTATTCATATGGGGGGGGGGGGGGGCTACAGAACCCCACATTGTGCGTGGCTCGACATGCACCACGAGTCGCCCTTTTGCAACTTTAATAATATAGTGCCGTATGTCTATTTATTTATTTTACTTTATTTTAAAACAAACAATTGCACAATAATTCACTTATTACTATGTTAGTTAATAGGTACAGTTAGTATAGGTTACTTAATGGTTACATTTTTAGGCCGTAGCCAAAATGGAAAAAACGGAACCCGGTCCGACCGTATTACACAGGCATTTTACTCAAAGACTACACAATGAATATTAATGAAATTTGGTAAAAAGGTGACTCATAGTAGCCGCTTCTTAGTTTGATAGCTAAATTATAAATATAAATATTTTGAGGGCACAGAACCTGAAAAAAAAACAAATATTATTGAGCAGTTCTGAACGGTCATAATTACTATGAATAATCCCATGCAACATCATGACCTAGGGTAACATGCGTCTTATCTTTAAAGTAAATAGGTTTAGGTGTTTATGTGTTCCAGTGGATGGTCGGCGTTGAATATGACAAACTTAACTAGTCTGTCTAGATAGATTCCCTGTGATAAATATTGATAAACTTTCGCGACTTGTACACATTATAAAATTATGTATACTACGGGTTTTAATCGCGTATTGATATTCGAACTATTTGCTCACTTACAAGGAACCCTCAGTGCGCGAGTCGCACTCGCACTTGGCCGGTTTCTTTTATAAATTACAACCTTATTTGTTGTATAGATACTTCTTGTACCTACCTATTTCTTTTTGCAAAACTTAATCTGTCAAGTCAATTCTGTTTGAAAAAGGTATGAAGGTTTCTGTATCTAATGTAGGTTTAATTTAATTTGTAGTATTTGTACTAGCTCAGTTTAATGCAGGGTGATTTGTAATATACTAATAACCTAACGCTCGTGGCTATATATTTCGGGAATTATATTATATATTTCGGGACTTAATCGCGTGAATTATTTAAAGGTACAAAAAAGGTTCGTTACCCACCTTAAATAATTCACGCGATTAAGTCCCGAAATATAGGTTAAAAAAAAAAAATAACCCTTAACCACCTCCTACTTACTAACCACCACCTAATTTTGTCACACAATCACCTATTACAAAGTTACTTAGTGTTATACTCGCATAAAGAAGCAACGAGCGGGAGGCTAATATCTAACCTCACGCTCGAATATTACGCATCAAAACCTATATTAAACTGACCGCTCGGGAAACTTCGTCTGCGTAAATTTTCCCCGTGTTTGCAACATTTTTCATTGCTGCTCCGCTCCTATTGGTCGAAGCGATAATAATGATGTTATAGCCTTCCTAAATATATGGACTACTCAACAGTAAAATAATTCGGACCAGTAGTTCCTTAGATTATCGCGTTCAAACAAATAAACTCTTCAGCTTTATAATATTAGTATAGATTTATAGATGTCCTAATTGTTCATTTGCAATAGCTCGTTGGTTTTATTTAATATTTCAAAAGGCCGTTATTTATTTAAGTCCAGAAGAATCGGGGCCGAACCTTGTAATACAAATAATACAATAACATAATGAATATTTTGAAATGAATTTATTTCTGACCTTATTTTCTGATCCCAGTTTTCCGTAAATGTGTGTTAATATTATGAATATCGGCAGGAACAATGGACATTTATGTACATAAAATAACAAAGAATTCATGTTATCAAATCCTCTGCCTTTGCCTAATTTTCGCATTTAATTCCATAAAAACTTCAATTCGTTTAGTTAAATACATTTTCTAAGTAGGTACTAATCTATATAAAGGTGAACCAGAATCTGATGCAAAATGGGGATTGGGGAAGTTATAATTTAGAGTTGGTAACACAGGGTTTAGTAAGTCTTGGTAGTTGTATTTTTTTTTAAATGAATTTACATAACGAGTCGTTCACAAATTTCTGCCTCAATAGAACTAAGGATTCCCATTCCTCGAACAAAATAAATATTTTGTAAAGCAGCTCCAGCCGGACGAATGACAATTATCGCTTTAAAAAAAAAATTTAAACACAAAAACATTCAACTTTCTTTTTGTTCCCGTTCCTCTCCACGACTGGCGGTTAGAAAGCAGCTCAACATACGGCCGCAATTTCAATAAGTAAATTTAAGAATATACCTTTCAACGAAAAAGTATCAAAGGTCTAAATCGCAGTAGGAATCAGTCGTACTCGTACTTTGATAACTGTCAGATAATATCTAATATATAAAATTCTCGTGTCACAGTTTTCGTTGCCATACTCCTCCGAAACGGCTTGACCGATTCTCATGAAATTGGGTAGGTCTGAGAATCGGACAACATCTATTTTTCATATCCCTAAGAGTTTGTTTGTTTGTTTGAACGCGATAATCTCAGGAACTACTGGGCTGCACTGAAAAAATATTTTACTGTTGGATAGAGCCGATTTATTGAGAAAGGCTATAGGCTATATAACATCACGCTACGACATATAGGAGCTGAGCAGCAATGATAAATGTTGCAAAAACGGGTAAAATTTACGCAGACGAAGTTGCGCGGGTCAGCTAGTTGCTATATAAAAATCACAACTTTTAAAAATAAAAACCTTTCATGAGATTCTGATTCTGACTTCGTATATTTCCTGCTATAGTTCTTTATGTTATAATTTTTATTTACCTACTTAATAGCTTACTGTATGAGTTTTAGGTTATACCAATTATTATGTAATAATGTAACTAGTGATCAGAATAGATAAACAAAAGTTGTGCATGATCTGATACGTTTATGTTAATATTGACATTTATTCGGAAATCTCAGGTTCGTTAATTATTTAGATTTTTATTAGATACTAGCTTATGCCCGCGGCTTCGCCCGCGTATATGCCACATTGTTACCAAAATATTAAAACGGCAAAGTTTCATACTAACTTTGCACCCCCCATTTTTACGTCCACAGGGGGTGAATTTTCAAAAATCCTTTCTTAATGCCCCCTACATTATAAAAAGAACCCCTGTGCAAAATTTCAAGTTTGTAATCCATATGGTTTAAGCCCTGCGTTGATATATCAGTCATTCAGTCAGCTTCTCCTTTTATATATAGATACAGGTCATTCCAAAACTATGCCACACGGAGGTAACCTTAAATATTGTAGATAGAATATTTTACTGAAAGAAGATTTAATTTTATAATTAGGACTGCATTCAAACGTTTCTAAATAATTGCTTGTCTGAATTGGAAATCGAACCCGCAAAATATGAAAAGAGAAACATTCTGTATTTTTACCATACTAATCGAAAAGATCAATTATTAGGATTATTATTTTCTGAATAACAAAGTATTTTAAATGGAAGCAAAACCATAAAATTTAAAATTGAAGTTAAAATAATTACATTGAACTAAATATACTTACAACTAATTTAACTTAACAAATGCTCAAAGCGTGCCCTGTTTTGTAGTACGCAATGATGTGATGAAAGTTTGAAATAATACGTTTAAGTTTAAAATGCAATAGTTAGGCCTTAACTTATAACTTGATTAACTACACAAATTGTATTTCAATAAATGTAAAATTTCATAGCTTTCCTTTTATTTAAGATACTATGTTATTAGAAAAAATAATCCGTTTGACTGACCCTTTGCATTGGTTTTATAAAAATACAGAAAGGTGCTTAATCACCTTAGGCGGGATCGATTGGTTATTAAAAAACCTTTGAATGCAGTTCAATTTATTTTTAAAATCAAAATGAAGGTTAAAATCTCCAATGCAAAAAAAGTCTACAATATTTATGGTACTTTCTTTTCTTTTATTTTTTGGGACATTCTGTGTATCGGGACTTAATCGCGTGAATTATTTAAAGATACTTTTTATTTACCCGACGTTTCAATCGATTAAGATTTTGTGATTAATTTTGATTTGTGTGTGTTTTGTAAAATGTGTGTGAAAAATGGACAAAAATCTGTTCGGTAAGTTTTTGAGATAAATGCAGATTTAATCATAGATTTTTAAAAGTTAGGGCATTATTTAAAGGTTAATAAGAAAATATAAGTTAAAAAAAAATTCTACAAGGAAAACCTGAAATTCTATATAATATTTAACTTAAAATTTTGGAGTTGGAAGTAATTTTATTAAATTACTAGCAACCCGAACAATATTTGGTTGAAATGACTGGAATCCCGAAATATCGGCACGAATTAACGGACAATGGCTTATCTATGTTATCTTTGTAAGAGCTTTTATGATGAAGCAGGTAGCAAATTTCACTCTACCTACTCCAAACTCTGGTAATAACACATATAATACCTACATTACGAGTACATAAGCAATGATTCACGTTTATGACAAGCATTTATAATCAAGAGGAATCTTTAAAAAGGTTATACAATGGTGTATACCGATAATACCTTTAACCAATAACTTTTTTTGGATTCTGTACTTAGTTATCCTCAAACAAAAAACGAATCTTTATTGAATCACTTCCTTCGTGATCGTCTTTTTGTATCTGATGTTTAGGTTCATGGTCTCGTGGAGCGGTAAAAAATAACCTTTCAAGATAATCCATCCAAAATATATCCATCGTAATTTATATACCTACCAATTTTGTTACCCGTAAGTTAATCAAAATCTCTTGAAATATTTTGAGTTTGCATAGAATTAAGCTTAAGAAACAGGCCAAGTACGAGTCAGACTCGTGCACGAAGGGTTCCGTACGATTATCTATACAACATTAGATACTAAATTATAATATCGTGTAAAAAACGGCAAAAAATCATGTTTGTTGTATGGGAGCTTCACTTAATTATTAATTTATTTTATTCTGTTTTTAGTATGTGTTGTTATAGCGGCAACAGAAATACATCATATGTGAATTTTTTTATTACGATTTATGAGATACAGCCTGTTGACAGATAGATGGACGGTGGAGTCTTAGAATAGGGTCCTGCTTTTACCCTTTGAGTACGGAACCCTAAAAAGTAGGTGCCTACACAATTAAGTATCCAATAATATGCCTATAAATAATCTTTTTTTAAAGACAACTGGCATATGTGGGATTGTGAGTCCCACATTACTAGGAATCCTGTTATCCCCTCCAGTTAAGCTAAATTACTTGTGTTAGGAGTTGGTTCACGTCAGTAGTATAATGAGTAGGATTCAAGCCCGAGACCTCACGATTACGAGTCCGATGTCTTAGCCATTAGGCAACGGATAATCAGTAGCTGTCGAATCTGGTGGGCTCGTTTCCCAGGGCACGATGCGCAAGGCGATCAACCCTGGTCACTCCCTCAAAGTTTCCAAAATACCGTTGTGATTCGATTTTTTTTAAATACTCTAAGCTCTCAGAGCCCTCGCTTCACGAAGATGAATGCTACGCAACGCTTAGTTGTTCTCTCGTTTTCTTATTCACTAGCTGTCCCGCGCAACTTCGTATGCGTAGATTTTCCCCGTTTTTGCAACATTTCTCATTGCTGCTCCGCTCCTATTGGTCGTAGCGTGGTGTAATATAGCCTATAGCCTTCCTCGATAAATGGGCTATCCAACAATAATAATTAAATATTTTTTTAATTCGGGTCAGTAGTTCCTGAGATTACCGCGTTCAAACAAACAAATTCTTCAGCTTTATAATATTAGTATAGATAATGCGTAGGTACACATTATACAAATTCAGACACGTGAGTTAAAAGGTGGATTTTCTTCAAAAAAGTTGTATCGATTTTTGTCAAACAGAGCTACTTAGAGGTTTTTCGGTGAAATTATGCATCAAAATCAGTCTATTCGTTTGAGTGTTACGACCGCACTGACAGACACATAAATACCAGAGCGCACGTTAATGTTTTAACATCTCTCTTTTTGTGGTGAGGTGTAAACTTAAGTGCTATGAGCGGTTAAGATACGACTAATTGGCATAAAATGTTCCTTTCCATTCTCGGTAAACATCAATTATTTTCATAAACTTCCACTAGTAGCAGGCTCCTCGCCTCGGCCCCCAGCTTCGCTCGCATTAAGTAATCACTATAGGGGTTGAAATAAAAAAAAACAGTTCTTTGCAATTGCCTATGTTATACCACAGATAATATAATACTATTCTAGGTTATACCTTCTAATTATCTTTGCGCCAAATTTAAACCCAATACGTTAAGTGGTTTGAGCTATAGGTTTATATTTGATAATAGTATTATATAAGGCGCGCTGATAGATCATTCAGTTACGGTCTTTTTTTTATATTTACGAACTAATTAATGCCTTCAGCACCGTTGGCGTCAGTGTCCGTTGTTTCGACCATTTTACTTGAGCTCTTTAATGTATGGCGCGATTTGTAAAATGGAGATCAGAGGATAGGTTATAAGAAAAAAACCGAGTAAGAGCATGTTGGGCCCCGCATAATGTAGGGTTCCGTGGGTGCCCAGAACAATAATGCGGTATAAGAAGTGGGTTTTTTGTTGTTTCTGTTTCATACTACAAACAACATTTCAAAAGTGATTTTAAATGTTTGTACGAAAATTTTGTTACTTTTAATTAGTTATAAAGTAAACTTAGCTGTGAAAGTTTTTCTTTTAATTTCTAATGTACTACTACCCTGATTTTTTACATCTCTAAAAACAACCATATAGCTGGCAGGGAGGAGACACTTGACTCTAACAAAAATTTACACTTTAAGGCTTAATATTTCACAAACGGATCCCTAAATCGAAAAATTATATACATACACAACCCCAAATATTTTTAAAATACCTATCCACTGACATCCCACACGATGGGGTAGGTTTTTTCTTTTTCTTTTTTTTTTTAAAAGACGACTCTTGCAGTAGGGTACCAGCCCTGTGTCGCGGGGGACTTAACAAACATACAAGTGACGGACACAAAGTACAAAACGGCAATTTGTGAAAGTTTCGTGTGGGAATCGAACCTCCCTCTTGCGTAGCAGTCGGACACACTCCCACCGTGCCACAGAGGCAGTCTATGATCTTGTAAGTCTAGTAGTCTAAGGTTAATAACTTAATATTATTTTTTTATTGAACACTAGTGACGTACGTTTGTCAGTTAAACAGTGGCCCAGTACATACTAATACGAATGAAACAATAAATATTTGAATATATTCGTACGTAATCGTGTACTCTAATACGGATCTGACTGGCATATGCTATATTGTTTATATTAGGTATCAATGTTCTGAGGTTTATACCTCTGCATATAAATAATACCTATTCAAATCGTTATCTGAAAGAAAGAAAGAAAAGAAGAAAGAAAATTCATTTATTTCGACATTTACACACACAGCACAGTTAATACAAAAACAAAAAAAAACGCAATTCAAGAGTAACGTAAAAATAAAACTTCTTTCCCTTTTCATCCAGTCTCAGAAGAAGAAATTCAGAAATCTATCCAATCTATATCAGCTAAAGCAGTATGCGAGGATGGCATTCAACTGCAAATGCTTCTTCCCATTTTAGAATCACCAATTATTTCTCACATTATGAACTTTTCTCCGTATTCAAACACTTTCCCTACATCATGGAAGAAGGCTAACGTTCTACCGTTACTTAAAGTATCGAATCCACTCATACCATCTCAGTTTCACCCTCTTTTATTCTTCCCATCTATACTAATATTATAAAGCTGAAGAGTTTGTTTGTTAGTTTGTTTGAACGCGGTAATCTCAGGAACTACTGATCTTTATTGAAAAATTCCTTTACTGTTGGATAGCCCATTTATCGAGGAAGGCTATATAACATCACGCAACGATCAATAGGGACGGAGCAGCAATGAAAAATGTTACAAAAACGGGGAAAAATTACGCAGACGAAGTTGCGCGGGTCAGCTAGTAATATTTATGGGTCTTGCGAGTATTGTCTATAGCCAACTGTCTTTCTATCTCTCCTCTAATGGCCTGTTAAGCCCATTTTAGTCTGGTTTTCGACGTGATCACAGCACTGTAACTGTCCTCATTATAATAACTGATGATATAAGACAGGCCATAGAAAACAAAGAACTGACCATTATGGTTCTTTTGGATTTTAGCAGTGTCTTCAATTCAGTTGACTTTGACCTTCTCTTAGGCATCCTAGCGAGCCGCACAAAGTGTTATCCTGGATGAGGATCGAACCCAAGACCTCTGGCTTAGCAGTGCGGGGTACTAACCACTAGACCAACAGATCAGTCAATTAAATGGAGCTTGTCTAGAATAATACAGTTAGCTACCTGCCAATGGCAATCTCATCAATCAAATTCTTCTAACTTTCCAGCTGATCACCGAAATAAACTGACAAACAGACAGTTTGAACTGTTTTTTGGGTGAACAGACATTGGTATCATGTAGGTAAAAGTAACCAAACACACATTTTTATTTGATACAATAAATAAATAAAAAAAAAAAAAAAAAAATCTTTATTATTCCATTGGCATGTACATTCGTATGAATAATAATGTAATAATGTTAGTCTAATATGCATGCCATCTGGACCCCTCTTCGGGTGAAGGCCTCCTCCAGAGATCGCCACTCATCACGATTTTTTGCTAGGTTGTACCAATTACATGTTCCGACGATGTCTATCTCGTCTTTCCATCTCGCTTTTGGTCTCCCTCTGTCTCTGTCTTCTGTGTGATACAATAGATAACAAAAAAAAAACATTTTTTTACTAATTTAAGTACACTTCAGTTTCATCGTATCGATGGTAACCTACCGTATAAGTAACAAAAAACGAATGCCAATAGCCTTTAAATTGGGTATTGATACTGTGACCGGAACTTCTTTTAAACTCTAATAGATCGAAGTTCAAGGTCAATATGTCGCCAAGACCTTGGACATCGAACATAGAACTAACTAAACATTGCCTATACTACTTGGTTACCGTTACCTACCACTGCCTGTGACAGATGTGTAAATAACAGACGGCAATAGGAAAAAAACCGGGCAAGAGCATGTCGGACCATGCTCAGTGTAGGGTCCGCAGCCTTGAATAATTGCATCAGCAGAAAAGCGTATGTTCATGTCACTTACGCCCTATTGCTGCGGAACGCAGTTTTTCGGCAATAACTCAATGATGGTATATCCGATCATGTCCAAAACAGTTTTAGTTTAAAGTACATAATAACTATAACCTTTGTAATTTTTTTCATATTTTTTGGTCACACGGTTCAAAAGATAAGGGGACACAATTTATGCAACATTCGTAGCGATTATGTATTTCCAAAAATATTCACTTACATAATCAAAAAAGTTTATTGGAAAGACCTGTCGAATGATGTGCCACACGTTGATGTTTGCTGAAAAAATAAATCAGCTTCTGTTACATATGAAGTGCCCCCCTAAAAAAAAAATATTATTTAGCTATTAAACTAAGTAGTGGCTACCACAAATCTTTCTAAATCCAAGAAAGATCTAAAGTTACAATTTAAAACAAAAATCTAAACAGACTTAAAAAAAATCTGTATTTAGAGTCATACATACCTAATAACGAATGTCAGAATAAAATGTCAAAAATCCTTGTAGAAACTGCTAGTGCTGCACACCATGACCTACAATGCTTTGATAAATAGCGCGAATGTGCATCATTACTATATAATTATACATTTCAGCGTTATCAACATAAGTGTTATTACTATTAATCAAACTAAACAAGCTTATAATATACACATGGTTATCGAGGTCAGTCTACAATTGTAAAAAACCTATAATGTGAGTTTAGAAGTAACGGGAATTTTGGGTTCTCGCTGGTTGTACTATTCCATTCGGATTTTTAATTTATTGTATTAATAAACATATCTAAATAATATATTATATTTTCGCGCCATATTGCAAAGTAGTCAACTGACAAAAGAATAACACGTTTGGATAAGGTCGGTGACTTTTCAGTTGTACAAATTAATGAATCAGAGAATTAGCATAAAATTTTGCTATTCGATTGAAAGATAGAGATTGGTGAATTTGCTCTGAGCAAATCAAGGTTTTATGAGTGGAAAAAGCGTACACAAGTATTTTTAGGCCTTCGGATACCTCCTCTAGACCTCAATACGAACCAAGGGGTAAAACCTTGGTTCGTATTGAGGTAATAAGTTGAATTCTACTTATTTAATGTTGAAAATTTGCAGAAGCGTAAGTGTGATAATATCAAGGACTATTATATATAACATGAACATAAATAAATAAATAAAATCATAAAAATATTTTTACTCGTATCGCTAAACCACTCGGGGCTTTTTAGGATCACGTAGCCAAAATGGCAAAAACGGAACCCTTATAGTTTCTCTCCGTCTGTCTGTCTGTTCATCCGTACGTATGTCAAAGGCATTTTACTCAAAAACTACACATTTAAAATATAGAACTATTTATTATACGGGAATTAACACGCATTGCTTACCTTCCACCTACATACCTACCTACCAGGTTGCACCGGCCGTGGTCACAAGCGGACTGTCGCAGCGATGTTAAGACTCCGTCAGGCCGATGAATCTACTAAACGGCCGGTGCAACCTGGTCGAAACGTCAAGCAATGTTAAGGTAAACAATGCGCGTTAATTCCCGTATAATAAATAGTTATAATCATGCAACGCGAAAGTTTAAATGTTAGTATGAAATTTAGAGTATAGGTGTCTTGTAGGAGCCGCGTGTCTTTTTAGGGCGGAGGGGGGGGGGGGGAGATATGTACTGAGTTTTTCAATGTTTTTTTTGTAGTGATAGTAGCGGAACGTAGTCCAGCATGCTCTTGCCCGGTTTTCAAACAACTCGTGGCACTAATTGAGTGGTTTCGGTGTGTATCTTCCCAATTTAGATTAAAAATCTTATAGTGACCTTTGTGTTTTGAACCCTAAGTAGGTAAGCCTCCAAGAGAACCGGTGATATCCTTTATACGATAAAGGCGATGGCTTCTACCAGAAAGAACAATCAAACAAATACTGTTTATATATAGTATTTATTTATTGTTACTTCAGGCAAATTTCTCGGTGTCTCATTCGCAGTACTGAATGCCAGATGAATGTCCTGAGAAATATTTACGTGGTAATTAAGAACATTTGCGGTTTGAGTAAAAAACTCTAGGGGTGTTGACAGATTCGGCATTATAAAGCGTTAATTTGTACGCTTGTGCAAATAACGCTTTAAAACGGCGTAAAGTAGGTAAACTAAGTCTATGACGCGCTTTTATACATAACTAGCTGACCCGCGCAACTTCGTGTGCGTTAATTTTTTTTTCAACATTTTTCATTGCTGCTCTGCTCCTATGTGTCATAGCGTGATGTTATATAACCTATACCCTTCCTCGATAAATGGGCTATACAACAGTAAAAAAAATATTCAATTCGGACCAGTAAGTAGTTCCTGAGATTATCGCGTTCAAACAAACAAACAAACTCTTCAGCTTTATAATATTAGTATAGATTTGTTTGTATAAGTATGACATAACATTTTTCTAATTAAAAAAACAGGTTTAACGAACTCATCGCGGGAAAACTGTCGGAGAAGTTTAGTCTAAAATATTTAATTGTTTATATAGTCGCATTTAAAAGATTCATCAATTAAAAACAATTAACTAAATCACTGTTAACTAACCAATTGTTATCCCATTTTTTTTTTGTTATTATTAAACAAGCAATATTTTATAAGATTTCTAACTTGTATAGTACCGGCAATAATTGATTAACCAGATTTGATTTGCCGAGTAAAAAATACGGTTATTACCCTAACGATCACTGCTTTTAAACTCTTTGTAAAAATTATGTTCACTATACTTAATTGTTTCTAACTGCCAAGGTCTTTTCCGTAATTCAGGGGTCTACAATTACTATGATAACATATCATCAGTCCTTTATGTTGCGAAAACACGTGGAATAGGTAAACAATTCACAGGTACGACAGTCGAGGCTATAGTAGCTCGGTAGAATTTTTCTGTGAGTTTACTATACTCTACATAAAGTCTACCTACTTGTTATAGTCTTGAGCAGTGTGCTTCATTTTTACGGTTCCGTAGCCAAAATGGCAAAAACGGAACCCTTATAGTTTCATCATGTCTGTCTGCCTGTCTGTCCGTCTGTCCTTATGTCGCAGGCATTTTACTCAAAGACTACTCAATGAATATTGATAAAATTTGGTGAAAAGGTATCTTGTAGTTGCCGCCTAAGAGCTAAATAATAAAAATTAATATTTTTCGGAGGGGCACTCCATACATGCTCCACAGAAGCTGTTTTTTTTTTCTGCAAACATTAACGTGTGGCACGTCATTCGACAGGTCTTTTAAAAATATTTTAAGGTTTTTCGCTCCGAAAGTTGCATATATTGTGCCCCCCCCCACCCTTAAGTTTTGAAGCACGTGACCAAAAAATAAGAAAAAAAATCACAAAGGTAGCGCTTAATAAGTACTTAAAGCTAAAATTATTTAGGACATGATCGGATATACCGTCATTGAATTATTGCTGAAAAACTGTGTTTTTCAACCAAAGGGCGTAAGTGCCATGAACATACGCTCATCTAAGGCCACTACGGATATATAAACATATAAGTCATTAGATGTGGATTTATAATGTAAACATATGAATATATATTATAATGTAATATCATTTTATGTTCTGTGCCTTTAAATGTTTAATATCTATTTACAATAATAATAAAAAATGTTTAATAATATTTACTAACATATTTATTACTTACTATGTATTTTATGCTTCAAACACCTATTTAATATTTATTTAATATATACCTTAATGGTTTCGGATGTCACTTGGGGTTTACACTGAAAACCAGCGCTGAGTTGTGGCTCATGCCACAACATGGCTTTTATGCTGAGTGGAAACCTCGTTTGTCATAGATACGACGTGCAAGTACCTACATAATTGTCATTTTTTGTGTATATATAGCTAATTGTATCTGTGACAAATAAACGATTTTTCTTCCTTCTTTCTTTCTTCTACTGATGCAATTATTCAAGGCTGCGGAACCCTACGCTGAGCTTGGTCCAACAAGCTCATGCCCGGTTTCATTTTAAACATGACATCGGAAAATAGGAAATTTATGTACAAAAACCGCAACACACAGGATTCTTATTTGCCGTGCATGCACGTTGGTGTATTTCTAAGCGCATCTTTCTATTTACCATTAAGACAATATTTTTACAGTTCGCACGGGCTTGCCACGAAAACGGAAAAAAATATCGTGATTATGGACCCAGCTTAAAATAATGAATGGAAAAATGATATACTCTTAGATACCTAGTCTTTATTACTCTGACAATAGAGACGAAACCGACGACATTCACATGATAAAATCCGTCAAACCATTTGGGTTGATGAGCGTAGAAAAAAACCCGACGCCTGAAAATATTATCCTTCCTCTGATAGAGTCGGGTAATAATTGAAAAATCATATATTTTCACTAGCTGACAATATCGTCTGCGTCAATTTTACCATTTATGAAACATTTTTCGATAATGCTCCGCTCCTATTGGTCGTAGCGTGATGTTATATAGCCTATAGGCTATATAAGATCACAGTACGACCAATAAAAGCGGAAGGCTATAGCCTTCCTTGGTAAATGGGTTATCCAACTCTTAAATATTTTTTCAATTCAAACTAGTAGTTTCTGAGATTATCACGTTCAACCAAACAAACAAACTTTTCAGGTTTATGATATTAGTATAGACACAATGCCAGATCTGCTATTTTAGTTTTCATTCTAACTTAGCATTTTGTTGTGCCTACTGATCACACCTAAGTAGATACTTTTGCAATTTACTAAATCTGTTTATATTGGTATATAGTTAGTGGCTTAGATAGCACTATTCGAGCTAACACCATTTACATTCTCGCCTTACAATTTTTCTAAACTCAGCATAAATGCAATATCTACCTAGAGTCATATCAATTATGTCAACGACCTACTCATATCACGTGTTGCATTGGATTTATGTAAGTTGTTATACAAAGTGTAAATTATTTCATGTCCGACCCGAAAGGGGTATGTAGGTATTCTGTTAACATAATGTATAGTTACATCGGACAAAACGTTTTTTAAATTGAATATTAAAATTCAAGATTTAGGTACCCAATTTCGACGAAATATTGTGTAAATTTTTAAGATTTTTTATCAACATTGTTTACATAAAGCCTCTTTACAAGCAAAACAATCTTTTCCGCCGCCACATGTTTTCCACATGACTTATATCAAGAAAAAACAAAGAACTTATTTTTTTTCATCATTAAATTTAAAAAAAAGACGTAAATCGAATAGAACATGCTACCAACCTATAACGGGTCGGACAGGGATTAAATACATACTGTAGAATATTGAGCTTGAATTGTGTTCAAACATCTGGAGAAAGCTAACGTTGCTGTTAAGTAGTCCGTTTCTTCATGCGCCTAACCCGAAGAACAGTACATTTGTAATGGTACAGGAGGTTTTGTTAAAACAATATGCGATGGAGAGGTTAACTAGATTGCAACTACATTCTCATTTTAACTTCATACTTATATTACTATTTTTATTTCACTTTTTAAGATTTGCATGCTTTGTATATAACACAGCTTTTTTTATCTTTTTTTTTTGAAAAGAAACGACTCCTGCAGTAAAGCAAACATACAAGTCACGGACACAAATTACACCCAGACTCGGAACAACAATTTGTGGATCCCGTGTGGGAATCGAACCTCTTGCGTAGCAGTCGGATACATTCTCACTGCGCCACAGAAGCAGCCAAGTCAAGACATGTATGTACTTTACTAATTGTACCATTGTTTTAAACCATGTTTTAATGCAAATAAATTTAAGTATTATTCTCTTTATTAAAATTAAATACATATAAATTACATTTTTAAATATAGCTAACAAAAATTAAATATATTTAAAAATATAAAAAATAGTGCCCCACCGGCATCGGGTACAGGGACCAAGCTACCGGTGGTTACGGTTCCAAAGAAAGGAACCTCCTCACTATGCGAGCCGTGTCCAGAAGTACTGCCTTCTGTATCAAGCGCTTGATCCAACCGTCTAACGCGAGCCTCTCAAGGTGTTGGTCGAGGCTCTTGGCAATCAAACCATTAACGGAGACGACTATCGGTACAATGATCGCCGAATCAACATCCCACATGTCGACAATCTCGTGCGCCAGATCCAGATATTTTATTTGTTTATCCTTTTCGGCTTTCACGAGATTTTCGTCATGTGGAATGGTGATGTCGACGATCATTGCACGACGCTCTGATCGGTCTATCAGCACAATATCAGGTTTGTTTGCGACAACAGTCCTGTCTGTGATGATAGAGCGATCCCAGTACAACTTGATACGACTATTCTCGAGAACTGGCTCAGCAACGTACCTGTAGTATGGTACCTCAACGTCCACAAGGTGGTATTTCAGAGCAAGCTGCTGGTGGATTATCCTGGCTACTTGATTGTGTCTGTGCAAGTACTCGCCGTTAGCAAGACGTGAACAGCCGGAAACAATATGTCTGAGGGACTCACCGGGTCGGTGACAGGCACGACAGATGTCAACAGTGCCATCCCTCAGGATATATTTCCGGTAGTTATTCGTCATGATAACTTCGTCAGCAATTGCACAGACAAAACCCTCGGTTTCACCAAAAAGGTCACCGAACCGTAGCCAGGCCACGGACGCTAGTAGGTCCACATCGGGCCCATGAAGAGCCCGAAAGAACCTGCCGTGAAGCTCCTTGCTCTGCCATACCTCCCTGCGCTCGTTGACACCAAGCACTACAGGCCTGCGCCAGTTCTCTTTCGCCAAGGAGAGCGGGGTTAGCCCGGTATCCACCGCGACGACATCCCGATGCACACCCGCGTCCACATGGAGAAAATATTCTCTTAGATTGTATACCTCGCGGTTATGAAGGGACTTAAGGTTTAGCAAACCCCGGCCCCCACACTTCCGCGGGATATACAATCTCATTACAGATGAACGCGGGTGATGCATTCGGTGTGACGTCATCAGTGTACGGACTTTTCGATCCAAGGTGTCTAATTCAGTCTGAGTCCACTTGAGTATGCCGAAAGAGTACATAAGAAGTGGCATAACCCAGCTGTTGCAGGCCCGGATCCTGTTGCCACCTGACAAAAGGCTATTAAGCACTTTTTTCAGGCGGCCCAGGAAACGTTCCCGCAGCAGCTGTTTCATGTCAACCTCATTTATGCACAGCGCCTGCGACATACCCAAGTACTTATAGGTCTCAGTTGCGAGTAGTGATCTTAGGTGAATGGAATCCGAGAGTTGAGTCCCTTCGGATTCCACTATCCGCCCTCGCTTTATATGAACGACTGCACATTTGTCCACACCAAACTCCATTCTAATAGAATTACTAAAGGTTTCAGTCACCTTCAGTAGCGCTATTAGCTGTGAGCTGGTGGGAGCAAAGAGCTTCAAGTCATCCATATAAAGCAAATGAGATATAACCTGACCACCACGTCGCAACCTGCAACCTAGCCCTGAACCTACTAGTAAGGTACTAAGTGGGTTCAGTGCTAGGCAGAACCAAAGGGGACTCAGAGTATCACCCTGGAATATACCCCGCTCAATCCTTATAGGTACGCCGCCACTTTCTTGGGTCCCTCGGCACCCTGGATAGGTAAGAAGCGTATTCCATTGCCCCATACACGACTTCAAGAAGGTACGTAGAGTTGTATTAACTTTATACAACTCCAGCACCCTCAGAAGCCATGTATGTGGCACGGAGTCATACGCCTTCTTATAATCTATCCAACATGCCGATAGATCCTTTCGGTTGCGACGAACCTGCTGGCTTATAGTCGTATCAATGAGGAGGAGCTCCTTAGTACCCCGGGCCCCACTTCTACATCCATTCTGAGAGGTACACATGATGGAGTTTGTGTGTATATGTTTGTTTATTTTAGCTCTCAGAATGGATGTAAGAAGTTTATAGATCGATGGTAAACAAGTTATCGGTCTATAATTACTGGGGTCCGAGGTACTACCGGTCTTATGGAGCAGGTGGGTCACTCCTTTAGTCATAAAGGCTGGGAGCGACGCAGATTCTAGGGCTGACTGGAATTGTGATGCCAAACAAGCGTGCGAACTGCGTAGCCATTTTAGCCAAAAGTTGTGCAGTCCGTCTGGGCCTGGAGATTTCCAATTAGACAAAGACGGACTGCACTGGCTACGTCTGTGCTATTAATGATGGTATCTTCCATTTCTGGAATAAGTTCGCACGCTCGTTCAACGTCACGCATCCATTCCCCCTCTGTGTGTATGACAGGCACCGACCAAATGTTGCGCCAAAACAAGCTTGTCGCTTCAGCATTCGGTAAATGCCCGTCATCCACACCTTGGTCCGTTCGCTGCCAGTCTCTATACACCCACCAAGTATTATTATTAATAGTAATGCGACTTTTTTTTAAAGTGAGAATTATTAGAAGACATGTTTACATTGTAAAGTTTTTAATCAATTAGTTTCTCGGGCACTTTTAAAGTAATTTGAACACGAACGAATTACTTTTCAGTAGCTAAATATAGTCGTTGATATTCAACATTATTTTTAGGTAGGTATTATAAATAATGTTGAATATCACGACTATTATACCACAGATACATACATTACACTTGTTTTTATGTATTTGTTACTAAGCAAATTATATTTAATGATGACTAAGTACCTATAATAATTCGAGATTTTTTGTATTGGTATCTCTTTTTTAGGGTTCTGTAGTTAAAATGCCAAAACAGAACCCTTATAGTTTAACGATGTCCGTCCGTTCGTCCGCAGCTTAGTTCGGAGACTGTTAGTTCTAGAAGGTTGTAATTTTGCATGGATATACAACCTTCGCCGACAAAGTGATAAAATAAAATGTATAAAAAAAAATTAGGGTACCTACCTCACCTACGTGTAAAGTTTATTATTTTTTGATTTATAAGTTTACGAGCAACAGTTTACCGTCTAAGTGAGAAGTCACAACACTTTTTTTCAAATTCCATTGAAAATTACTTAAGCTTGTAATTTATTCTTGGTCTGCGTAAATCATTTTTCATTGCTGCTCCGCTTCTATTGGTCGTAGCATGATGCTGTATAGCTTATAGACTTCATCGATAAATAGGCTATCCTACAATAAAATATTTTTTCAATTCGGTGTAGTAGTTCCTGAGATTATCGTGTTCAAACAAACAAACTCTTCAGTTTTATAATATTGTTATAGATTAAAATAGAACGCCTCTGTATATATTTTTAAAAAGTACATTTATTTAAAAATAGAACGCAGATAGCCAGTTTGCTGGTTGTAAAAAAAAATGATGTTCCAGTCATTTTAGTGCGACGGTTCCCGCGTTTTTCTTTGCAACGATAGATCTTAACTGCGAACATATTTTATGATTTTAAATTTGGCTCAACGATTACAAACAGCGTTAGGGGGCTGCCCCATCTCGAGCAACTGTTTTTAGATGGTTCAGTGAGTTTAAAAGGGGTAAAACAAACCTCGAAGATGACCATAGAAGTGGTCGCCCACAAACGGCAGTAACTGCAGAAAATGTGTGGACTATTGAAATTATGCGAATTACTTACTTGAATATCGAGGTGTTAGTTCGGGGAGCGTTAACATTATTTTGCATCAGCATCTTGTAGTGAGGAAGCATTTGTTGTTGTTGGATCCGGCTTTTATTCTTAGACACTGAAAAACAGGCCCATGTGGACTGGTTCCGCGAAATGCTTCTACGATTTGAAAACGGAACGTCAAAGCGTGTTTCAGAAATCATCACAGGCATTACTTAGAGTGATGATAAATAAATTATTATTATTATTATTATTCTCTTATTGAACTCAATCTTATATAAATGTACCTAGAAAGTAACAACTCTGCAAGTTTTCAATTTGCTTGCACCCGCAGGCAACAAATCAAACCCCTTTGACCATCAAAAATGTGTATAGAAGTGCCCTAAGCATACTCCTGGCCTTTATAATCTAAGAACCATCGCTGATGAATCTCCAATCCATTTTTCATTGAACCTCTAATCGTTGTTAAGCCGCTGTTTGGTCATCCAGTAATTATATTATTATAATTAGTTACTAACTTTCGATTTATGAAAGATATTTTTTTTTTTAAACTATACCTTAAACCTGTCTCTTCGTTTAAATACTTAGTAGAAGATAATGTGAGATTACAAATTCAATATAATAATATGTATATCCGTATATCTAATTTAAAAATATAAATAATATTTGTATTTCTGTGAAAAAGGCCACATTGTATTTGTGTAAAGTCTCTATGGACTAAACTAAAGACAAAACAATATAAATATGGATATGTCACTTATGGCAGAACATTCTTTCGTGCAAAATACGCGCACGCTTTTACATTATAATAAATGCTAAATATCTTACACACATTTGTTATACTTAAGTAAATAAAGTTGTATTTCATAAGTGGTCCATTCAACACTATCAATTTCTCGAATTGATTGTCCTGATTCAATTTTATCAGTACGGTATTGATGTCGCAGTATATAATCGCTGCTACTCATAAGATAGAGCACGTTGGTATCGTACGGAGGCTTTGATGGTGCAAAGCCCTTATCGTAGCCGTATAGTGACGTCAAATTGCTCTGTGATATATACGAGTGAAACAAGCGCGCGCGAACATTATCAGTGTAAAAGTGACCCGTGCATTTGCCCACGCGCAGTTTGCTCTGTAGATCTTGTCTGTTGCGCACGTTGCTGTCCTCTAAGGCGACATAAACTTGCATTTCAACAGTGCTAGTGTATACTTGTGTTGGAGCATTCAGTAGTCGGGTAAGTTCTATTGTACTTTATTAATAAGATTAGTAATGATTAAGTAAAGCGGCTTATCTTCATATTTTAGAGGATTTTGAACTGTCGGTAGCTGGACATCTTTTGAATTTTTGAATTATATATAATTGTATAATATTGTAAATAATTGAAGAGAAAACGTTTAAAAAATAAAGGTACATCAACACAATTAAAATACTTGCAATACTTGCTTTTTAGTCAGTTAGAGCTCATGACACTTTGGAGAACAATAGTGTTTCAAACTGAAAAATTAACAATTAAAATTACAATTTGCCATATTTTTTGAAAGGAGTTAAATAAAAACACCTGTTAAAATGTCTCAGAGCTAACTAATAGTAACAAATAAAAAAAGGCAAATTTTTGTTTTAAAATTCAAAATTCTTTATTAACTTAGCTTGCAAAACAACTCTTGTGATACGTCGGGATTCTACATGTACATGTGATACCAAGTTCGCAAACAATAGGTAAAGCCGGAGAAAAGAACCTGGCAATACAAAGTTTAAAGTTATATCGTAATCACGTTAATCGTAATCAAGTTACCTGTTTTCGGATTATAATTAATTAATTATAACAGTGGTCTGCGACGTATCCAAATTTAGTTAATGAATAAGTATCTAATTAGGTACGAGCACTAATTAGATATTGATTTTTATTACTAAGTAAATACTAAATATAAATATTGCAGAGTTTTATAAACCATAAATATCACTTTATTGCAAAAAGTGAATAAAACCGTAATAATATTTATTCTTTGTTCATTTTAGTAATTGTTTGAGAATTGGCATAATAAATCATTTAAATTATATAAAAAATATTTTACATTAAAAAGATGCATTTAAATTTATTAAAATTCCTATTATTACTTTTTTCTAATTTGTTATATATGTGGATTGTATTATCGCGACATTGTCGCACCTCGATATGTTAATTAAAAGAAATTTATGCAGGTATACATTTTAATAACAATTGGTCTGGCAGCATTACAATTTTGAAATGGTAGACAGATAGGATATACCTACTTACACAGGTTTATAACATCAAATTGATGTTTAAAACTCGATCACCTCGAGATGTGATCTTGCATTGCAACTTTTCGTTTAACCTTTGATACATTCCATTTTCAAATTTATTTATTACTTTTTTATTATGGTAATGTTTATGTCTATGGTATTCCCCACAAAATTAATGAACAGTTGCAAATTCAATAGAAATTTATGAAGGTTAATCCTCCCACAACTCTATGGCATAGTTGTTTATTGGCAAGGTGTATTTCTTTTTTTGGCTAGTAGCTAAAGTACAGTGAATACTCTAAAAATGGCATTGGCACGAGGTTATATTTTATCATTAGATTATGGGAAAAGGTTTTTTTTATTAGTGATGGTACAGGTATCAAGGACTCAAAGTCGATTAAACATACCTAATAAAGTTATATATACCTATAGGCGTACTATTGTGTAACCATGGCTTCTCTTGTTTTGAGTATAGTACCTAGCCTAGGTCCGTACAACCTTATCAAGGGTCTACCTTTGAGTTCAATTTCGTCTAAATTCCGAGGTTGTACTCCAGCTAATTTTAGTGAAGAGAGTCCCATTACTGGAAAACGGTTTAAGTACGTTGATGTTACGAAAATCAAAAAATCCTTTGGCATGAAATAATAATAATAAAAAATTACCTATGCTATACGGTAAACAATTTGAGAAATAATAATAAAAATACCGTAATTTATCGGTAATTATAATCATTCATAATTGATTTTGGCTAATTATGTCCATATACCAATGACTGATGTAACAAAAATCACACTAATATTATAAAGGCGAAAGTTTGTGAGTATGTGAGTGTGTATGTTTGTTACTTCTTCACGTCTAAACGGCTGGAGCGATTTTAATAAAATTTGGTATGGAGTTAGCTGACACCCTGGATTGACACATAGACTAATAAACCGCGGGTAACACCGCGGGGCACAGCTAGTATTTAAATAACTGTCTCTAAAAACATCTTTATAACATTCAGCTATATTTCCATCGGCAAAGTTGTTGCGAGACGAGAATTGTATTGGAAAAAAATAATATCTCGTTCAACAGAAACTCGGCATCATCGGGATATTTTTCCCGATTCTCTCGATTTGATAAATGATAAAAAACGTTGAACTCATAAAACTATCAGTTTGAAAACTATCATAACTGTTTAATCATCTTAGAACTCCGTTTGTAAAAAGATTATAATTGTTTTCTCGCATAAAGCGCCGCCCGCGCGGAAATCGGTAATTAAAAACTAAAGCTATTATTTTATTTATAAGGCTTCATCAAAATTCGTTAGGTAGTTTCTTCAAACGTAAAACTTACCTAACTTAAACCATAACCACCTGTATAGTATCTTTACATACGTTCACATTTTCTTTGTCCTTCCCCATAATACCATTTATATTCTTGCTAAAATTTATTTATATCCGTTTATTCGTAAAATGGTTTCAAACAGACGCTTTCGTCTGGATACTAAATTCATTTTAGACATAGACTTTTACACATAATCGGTGATTTGTGTTGTTGTCCGTACGCGATAGCTGTTATGGCGTCTTCAATAGTCAAGTACGAATGTGCGTGACGAAGATTGCTTTAGCGTAAGGTCGAGACATTGATTCAATTCTCCCATTAATTGATAAGTACCTACTAGGACTTCAATTGTAAAAAACATGACAAGGAAATAATCATTTAATAATACTATGATTTCATACGTACTTGGAATAATTCATTGCTCTCATAGTATTTAATAACAGGACCGTTTGCACAGTCACTCCTGACATTATAATATGGTATAATTTATTTTCTCATTCTAATGAATTTACTACAAATTCAGTTTCATTTTGCTAATGAATATTATTTCGCCCATTTGCCGGACAATGTGGTTATGTTGCCGATGCTATTTTAGTACCTACGCCATATGTTTGTACGATCTGACGATTTCCGTTCGTAACAAATACGTTTCGGGAAATAGGGTTTTTGGTACAGTATGGTTATAAACATACATACACCCAGAGTCTGCAAACTTTTGCGTTTGTTTCGTGAAGTAGATCTCTTACAACTCAGTATGGTCTACTCTCTTTTCCCGAAACGAATCTTCCGAACTTTCGTAGTTTTAAATGGCCTTAGTTTATGGAGATTTTTGTAATTTATTTTCGTGTAAGCACAAGAAGTTCATTCCATTTAAAATGATCGTGAATGATAAAATTGCTCGCTCTGGATAATGTTATATTTCATTGAATTAGAGTACCAACCAACCCTGATCCCGTGGATGTACAAATTAATGTTAAAGCTAATAAATTGAAACTATTCCTATTCCCTATAGTTATATAGCTAAATGTAAGTCAATAGAATTGTTATACAAAACGTTGAAAGGAACTTGTCACTAGTTGTCATTTCAATGACACCATATCCAATGCTCGGTTTCTATGTGAAAGTTCCATGCGTATGATTTTCTTTGTACTTGTATCATTATTCATCAGTCACGGCTCTTCAGTCCAAAGCCCTCATAAGATGTATTGACTCTATTATATAGCAATGGCTTAGAAGAAAAACGTGCTAAGTTCAAGATTATTATATTGGGATTTGGATACTAAATGTGGGTACATTTTGGAGTCAAATTATCAAAACAATAATCTTGTAGTTAGCACGTATATCTTCCATGTTTAATAGATATTGTACGTTAACTTTCGCACCAAGGATTACCAATTAATATCTAGCAAATTACATTACATATTGTTTGTAGAGACTAGTGTTAAAGCAAATATTGGAAAGACACAAACAAAATTACGTAAATATGTGAACATATATAAACAAGATGTAGATGCTTACTTACTCTTTTTTTACAATATACTTAATTATTATATTTCGAGTCACATGTTTTGTACTATAGAATATAGGAATATGAAGAGAGAAATATAGGGTCTATAGAATAGTCTACCTGTGACCACGGTCGTTGCAATACGGTCGAAACGTCGGGCAATAAACAAGGTATTTTACCATAAATTATTCACGCGATTAAGAGATAGAACAGAATTCTGAGTGTTTTCAAGTTCTCTAGTGAAGTTCCTAACTCCAAATTCATGTGTAGATAATTTCCACTCAGTCGGAAAGAATGTATCCTACGAAAATTAACCCACTGATAGCACCTTACATTCTCCAATTAAAATCTTAATTTTACGCAACATTCCATCGTCTCGTCAAGTTTACAAGTCAATGAATAAATCAACATCGACCTTAAACTCGGAGACCATGCAATCGTATTTATTGATTGCTTAGATTCTATTAACACTAACTATATTCGTCAAAGCTATGTAAGAATTCGTCTGGTTTTGAAAATGTCAGTATCACTGTTGGCCTTTGTCCTATAAGGCAGAAATAAGCCTGTAACTGCCTTTCATTCTTGTAAGGTATATAGTCAAAATCAGTTTTGCATTAGGGTATTATTTTTATTAATGAATTTTCATTTGCAAAAGGTTTTATTTAAAATAGTTTTGATGAGAACTTTCCAAAAACCGTCTACCTAACGAATCTAAAGATCAATTTCACTGACGGTTATTGGTCAAAATCTCTTACGGCCGGTCTCAATAATCTACCTATCGATGGATTTGACTACTAGAGGTAGAATTTTGACATATTTTGCATGGAGCTTATGTCAAATATATACCTCTAGTAGCCAAATCCATCGATAGTTAGATTAATGAGACCGGCCGTTAAAGGTGGTAGAAGATCTTAAATGTTTGGTGGTAATATATTGATAGTTTTCACGAGCGGTGTTCAGTCGCTTAAATTCTAAATTCTTCAGTCATAGTCATTATACATTAGGGGAAATAAATAAGTACCTATAAAATAATGCAAGTGAGAGAGACCCACATGACCTGTTTATGTGTGTCATGAAGAACCATCATCATTACCTACTAAGTATATTATAGTACCTCTTTGTATACATACCTACTGAATTGAGCACACCGTGTTATACCTATATATTTATTCCCATATTATAGAAGAAACTGAAAAGTAGTTAGATAGACAAGTATTATGTTTAACTACTGACTCAAATCAAAGTGACTTTAGCGTCTAAACGGACTGCCTACGTTTGATAAAAAATTGTAAATTTTTATCTTCTCTTTTAAGATATAAAATAATCATGAGATCTTTGCTATATAGTAATAATAATATCTTGGGACTGAACTCACACAACGCTATCTGATCCCAAACTAAGAAGAGCGTGTACTATGGAAACCAGACAACTGTTAAACATACTTACATATATATTTCTAAATACTACTACTACTAATGTAGACATTAGTTTAATGTATTTAAATTGGTTATTACGTATTTATTATTCTTAATTAATAATTGAAATAACCTTTGTACATCCCGTTTTAATATAGCGAATGTCATGCTTATGATTTTAAATTACACAGGTATTGTTTCGTTCCAAATCGTTGAATTTTACATTGCTATATTTTCAATGTATAACTGCTTATTTTGTAAAGTAAATACTCAATAGCTCAATAATGCTATGTTTAGGAGATCGATGAAGGTAGTGTAACTGATAAAAATTGCAAATTATGTGTAATAAGTTGAAAATAATAATTATTTATTACAATTTTTTTATAGCTTATTGTGTGTGTATGTGTGTGTAATAAATCGATTTTATGGTTCGGTGCAAGGCTAGTTATATTTTAGTAGTACATTTTGTTCAATTCGTATTCTTATAATGGGTACTTAGCATTGGCACTCGGCTAACATATAATCAACTACGTCGGATATACTTACGTATATGAATATACTTCATGCTTATATTGCTATGTATCTAAGTATATATTTTTTGTTATGGATATTTGTTGCTCGCCAAAATGGTTGAACGGTTAATCAATTCAATTCAAAATTCTTTATTCACTTAGGATGCGAAATATCACTTGTGATACGTCAAGATTTTACATGTACATGTAATGCCAAGTTCGCAAACAATAGGCAAAGCTGAAGAAAAGAACTTGGCAATAAAATCTCGCGGCCACTCTTTTCAAATTGCCAATTTTACAATGTTTGAATGTTTATAAACTTGATATGGGGTAAAGTGCTGTCACTAATATACTATACACCATGTTAAAGGACTGATGCAAATTATATTATTAAAAAGTTGGAACATATGATAAAATAATATCAAAGTAAGAGCATCTACCTAGAACAAGGCTAAAAACTATATGTGCTTAAATCAGGTTTCTGTCTGTAATAGCAGAAAAATGTAGTTAAAGGTTCACGCGAGCAATGTCGCGGCAACAGCTATTAAACAATAAAAACATTCAAAATAATTTTATAATTAGGAAAAAGGATTTGTAGTGATTTTTGTTTACATTGCATGAACGAACATTATACCTTAATTGAAGTATCAGCAAATAATTATATGTAAATAAATGATGATTATTATTAATTAATGGCGGTAGCCTAATGGCTTAAGGCATCGGTCTCGCAATTGTGAGGTCGTGGGTTCGAATCCTGCCCTTATACTACCGACGTGAACCCACTCATAACACAAGCTATAGGGCTTAGCTGGGGGGGTTAACATGATTGCTGTATATGTGGAACCACAATCCCACATTGCTAGTTATCATTTTTATATATAAAAAAAAAATGATATTAAAAGGCCTCAATTATGTATGTGCGTAGAAATGCAAAAAATGTGTGTATTTACTTTTCGGACAATAGGACCGTATTTTGAATAATAAAAACTAGCTGCCTGCCCCGGCTTTCCAAGGGTGCCATATCGTAGTTTTTTATACCTTGAAATGTTTTTTTTTTTATTTAATTAAATCTATTTTTTGACAATAAAATATAGTCTATGTTACTCCCCGATAACGTAGCTTTGTAATGGTGATATAATGTTTTTTTTAAAGCGGTCCAGTTGTTTTGAAGTTTATTCGTTACCTACATAAAAAAATACAAATCTATGCTAACTAATATTATAAGCTGAAGAGTTTGTTTGTTTGTTTGAACGCTGAAATCTCAGAAACTCCAAATCTGAATTGAAAAAATATTTCACTGTTGGATAGCCTACTTATCGAGGAAGGCTATAGGCTATATAACATCACGCTACGACGAACAAGAGCGAATATATAAGTATCGTTATATATAAGTAGTTGTCTGGTTACCATAGTACAAGCTCTGCTTAGTTTGGGATCAGATAACGTTCTGTGAGTTGTCCCAAGATATTTTAGTAAGAAAATATATACCTATATCTATCTACATCTACACTTCTACACTAATATTATAAACTAGCTGTCCCGCGCAACTTCGTCTGCGGAAATTTCCCCCGTTTTTTGCAACATTTCTCATTGCTGCTCCGCTCCTGTTAATTGTAGCGTGATGTTATATAGCCTATAGCCTTCCTCGATAAATGGGCTATCCAACAGAGTAAGAGTTTTTTTAGTTTTTACCGCGTTCAAACAAACAAACTCTTTAAATATTAGTAAAGATTTAGGATATCACGTCTATTTACTAAATGCTTGAATACTGACCAAGTTAATTAAAATAAAGTTGATGACATAATTTAGTATGTTTGTACATCACTTAATAGGTACGTTTCTTTGTTTTTTTTACTGTGTACTTTATATGTCCTTACTTGTCCTTTAACTTGAAAAACAACCATATATCTTCTTGAAGTGTTTATTTTAATTGGTAATAATTTAAATCAATCGAAGTAACGTTTCCTATTTTTGAGTACACTTTAGATCAACTTACGTTCGTCTTTGCGTCAGAGCTCAATAAAGCTAAAACCTTTTAAGATTATATTTATTTTAAACTAGCTTTCGTCCGCGGATCCGCTCGCATGGTTGTCGGTTATCGCGATAAAAACTATCCCGATGTATGTTCTGTCTAAGCACCTGTCCCACCTACGGCGAGATAGCGAGTAGCGAGTAGGGGTTTATCGCCCAAGAAACGTACATACCTACTTATGTAGATCACTTGTAAACAAAAGAGATACAGTTAACAGTTTTTTTAATAGTTGATCGCTGACCGTTCCCACTACCGGAGAGTACTCTATACCGCATCTCTTTTGTTTAGACGGACGAGATCTACGTTTCTTGAGCGATTAAATCGCTACTTGCATCTCGCTCATCGCCGTTGGTGGGACAGGTGCCTTATTCAAGGATTAATAAATGCTTTCATTTCGCATGTCCGCGTAGTTTTATTCAAATCCAAAGTCGATTATATTATACAATCTGACCCGCGCAACTTCGTCTGCGTACATTTTCCCCGTTTTTGCAACATTTTTAATTGCTGCTACGCTCCTATTAGACTCAGCGTGATGATATATATCCTATAGCCTTCCTCGATAAATGAGCTATCCAATAGTGAAATAAATTTTCAAATCGGACCAGTAGTTCCTGAGATTAGCGCGTTTAAACAAACAAACAAACTCTTCCGCTTCATAATATTAGTATAGATTATTACCATAAATGCCTAGAATCCCTTGAAACAACATTGTACAATGTCTTGTTTTGTTATTATTATTATTATTGTAGTGCGTAGGGTCACTGGTAAATGCAGGGCCTTCCTACTCTCCTTCCGCTAACCTACGCAAAATCATGTTTGGGAATATAATTATTGAGGAAAACCGTTGTGATTGACTTAAATTACCTACAAGTTAGCCTTTGTGAAATTGTCAGCTTGAGTTCTTTATCCTAATATAGTTCTTCTATTCAACACGAATGTCACCGTAGACTTTTGACACCATTAGGTAATAACAAATACAAGGAATATGGAGATTAACCGATCATTCATTAAATACCTTTGCTCTACGTTCAGTTATGTGGCGCTAGACGCGCATTGACGTGCGTTTTGCTAACGCGCATTTAAAATATCCTACTTATAACGCGCATTAGCTTAATATCGAAGAGGTTATAAACGCGATAGCTCAACGCGTGCTCAATGCCTCTCATCTAAACGTAGACTTACATTGATTGACGTTTCGGCCAGGATGTACCAGCCATGGTCACATTGCATAATACGATGGTATAAATATTTTTAAATGAAAAAGGTTACTGCTAATGTGGGTCGCACCTTATTTACTCCTATCTTGTTAACCCCTTCAGATAAACTATATTGTTTCTGCAAGGGCGTGTTCCCACTATGACGTGACGATTAATTTATAGTTGGACGACTGTTGTCTCTAGCTGTTCCCATTATAACGACTGTCGTGCTAGCCGTTCTGAGCCCCTAGAAAAGTGGCATAAATCTTAATCGAATTGAATGACAATCGTATAGAATGACGGACGTCGTTTCGCCCACAAAACTGCGAAAACCTAAGTTTCTAAAATGATTTTCTCAGTAATGCATTAGTTGAATATTAATTTAATAATCGAATAGAATGACAATGCAATTTTCTGAATTATTCATTAAAACCTACCTTGTTTATTTTAATTTTAAATCATAATGTTATCACACTAATATTATAAAGGCGAAAGTTTGTGAGTATGTGAGTGTGTATGTTTGTTACTTCGTCACGTCTAAACGGCTGGAGCGATTTTAATCAAAATTTGGTATGGATTGAAACATAGGCTAATAAACCGCGGGTAATACCGCGGGGCACAGATAGTTGTATTATATAGTTAATATTTCATATAAATTATTAATTATTCAAATATGTACATATTTGACTAATTAATAATTTATATACAATATTAACATCATAATACAAAATTAAAATAAACATGATAGGTATTAAGGAATAATTCAGAAAATTGCATTGTCATTCTATCATTATTATATTCGAGGATGTTATGTATCCGATGAGATGGATTTTTTGGAAATTCATTTGGTTTTTTGGTTTAAAATAATGAAAATTAGTTTCAGCGTTTTAGGGGGGTGAAATAGGGGTTGCAAGTTTTTCTCAAACTTCGCCAATTTAAAAGTTAGATCCTTGAAATTTTCTTTTTGGTTTAAAATAAAGAAACATGTGTTTCAGCGTTTTTGGAAATCAACCCCCAAGGGGGTAAAATAGGGGTGGCAAGTTTGTATAATATTTCATCAGTTTTAAATTCATTTCTGTGACATTTCTGCCTTTCTGGCGTTTTGGTTTTAAATAGAGATACACGTATTTTAGAGTTTTTGGAAAATCAACCCCAAAGGAGTAAAATAGGGGTTGCAAGTTTGTATGTAACTACGTCAGTTTTAAAGTTAAATCTGTGAAAAATTGGCTTTTTGGATAAAGAAACGCGTCTAAAAGCGAAAATCAATCCTTAACAGGCTAAAGTCACGCGGGCATAACTGCGGGCAACAGCTATCCCCAATCCTTACTAATATTATAAATGCAAAAGTGAGTGTATTTGTTTGTTTATAAAACCTTCACGCCTTAACCGATTTTTAATTAGAGATCCCTTCAAAATGTATAATAATGTAACCCAAGGTATCAAAAAATTGCCTATAAAGATCATTATTTGACCTGCGCTGCCATTTTGTTATAGAGATCCCTTTGACGGTTTATTTTAAGTGCGCCGCTATATTGTTATTTGTTAGAAAATTTTGGTCACTTTAGAGATCCCTTTCTTGCCGACAGGCTTTGGGGAAGTGTGAGCTGTAAGATATAAACTCAAAAAAATGGTTTAGTGTTTATCGCGAGTGCGACAACAATGCGGGCGAACCCGCGGGCAAAAGCTAGCCCCTTATAAAAGGCAAGTGCATCTAATTGATGGAGCAATCATGCAGATATTGAACGTGAGTCATTTGCTTGTGTGATTGTATCATCCATTAATATGACATCTATGAAGTGCTGATAGTAAATTTTATTAGCATTTTATGAGGCTGTGACATTAGTGTTGCCCAAATGCAAGAACAAGACGAGACTTAGCCAGTCTTGGTCTTGGTCTTGCGCCAATACACCTGGTCTTGGTCTTGGTCTTGGTCTTGCGCTCCCAGTCTTGGTCTTGGTCTTGGTCTTGCAGCAAGAGTCTTGCAAGTCTTGCAATTACCTATTAGTCTATTACTATTTATTAAAGTTTACTTTAAATCTTAGAAAAACGTATTAGAATTGGAACATTGTGAGCTTGAATTAACATAGCCATAGTAAAGATCAAGCAGATTAATAAGTAACTGAAGATTTGATAAGAAATTCGAAAAATCAACTGACCTATATGTCGTTTTCCATGGAAGTAACTGTTTCTTAATAAACATTTATGATTTATAAGCTTACATTTGCTAAAACATGTAAAAAAACAAATTAATTACAATAACTTGACTGTATTTTAAAGAACAATACTTATCTGTCTAGAAAGAGATTGAACCCTCAACTTATAAGAAATTTAATAAAAGAGTTTACGATTTATCATTTATTTGAATAAAAAATAAAATACAACACAAATCAACAGCTTTATCATTAGGTTATGATACTTTATATAATTTTTTTTGACCAAGAATTAATACAAAGTAACCATCTGGCTGACTCATCACTTAACCTATTTCTATGTTTTCTAATTACTAATGATGCTTTAGAAAATAACCTCTCAGCAGGTACTGAAGTTGCAGGTATTGAGAGAAAATCACGGGCCATTTTCGATAAAATCGGATACTCTGTCTCATGCGTCCTCCACCAATCTAAAATGTCTTCCGAGCTGGCAGTTCTTGGTTTTCTCAGGTACTCCTCCAACTCGTCTATCACTAAGCCTTGAAGACAAGATCCAGATGACGTCGAGGGACATTCATAGAGTTTATCAAAGTCTATTACGTCTTCATCTTCATCACATACTTTATTTTCTTTTTCTGGTAATTCCAGAGATTTGTTCAGTGAGTGTAGACTTTTATATTCTTCATAAAGTTCATTGAACTTGCGCAGACTTTCTGTTTTAAGTTGCTTCCCCCACATTGTCAGGTCAAAAGTCTGAGCCTTATGCCTTGGGTCTAAAATTAAAGAAGTACAATAAATCCAGTTGCTCTTCTTGTAATGTTTAAGCATTTTGTCTCGAGCTGCTTGGAAAGCTAGAATGAGCCTTTCATCCACTTCAGATCGATTAGGTTTCTCATCTAACTGTTTTACCATGGATTCAATTTTATCTAGCAAGAGATTGAATGATACAATGTCTAGCGGTAATGTAACATATTTGTCTCCACCAAGTTTTGTACTTAAAAGTTTAAAGTTTATTAGAAATTTATGTAATTTTTCGAGTACCTGCCATTCATTAGCTGTGATTTGAAAATCATTTAATTCGGTGACAGAACTGCACAATATGTCAATGCCCGCTCTCACTTTTAAACCAAATCCAATCATATCATGTGTGGAATTCCATCTCGTTGGACAGTCAAGAATGGCATTTAGATTTGATGGCACGCCAGCTGCTTCACAAGCAGACTGAAACTTCTTCTTCACTATCTCACTTCTTTTTATTTTACTGGAAATACTGCGTAACTTTGTTACAGATGTACGCGAGTCAGCAATATTTGGTGCAGATTCTTCATCTTCCTCATCCTCAGTTTCGTCTGCATAGTCTTCGTACTGCTGATCTTGCGCGTTAGTGTCAGACTCACAGTGTAATGCTAAGGTCTTTAATAAATCTTGTACACCAAGGTTTAAAATGTGAGCAAAGCACCGGAAATGTTGATTGTCTGAATCAAAGTGTGGCGGCAGCTGTTTGCCCAGTTCATACATGAATTTGGTATTTGCAGTTGCGTTGTCGACCGTGATACCTTGTATTTTATCAATTATGCCATATTCCAATAAACATTCATGGAAAATCGTTGCAATATCTTCCCCAGTATGTCGACCGCGTGATGGTATAAAATCAAGAACTACAGATTGATACTTCCATGCGTTGTCTATATAATGAATAGTAACCCCGTAGTAACTCCTACCAGCAATTGACGTCCACCCATCAATGGTAAAAGACATTTTAGATGATAATTGTTGAAGTCGTTCCTTGAGATTCAATTGGAGCTCTTCAAATCGCTCTTTGACTTTCCTTCTAAGTGTAGACCTTTTAGGAAACACCATATTAGGGCAAATACGTCGAAAATATACTTGTGTAGCTTCGTCATCGAAAAATGAGAAGGGAAGATATTTTTTCACCACCCAATCAACTGTAGCTGTCGTGATGTTGTCACTGCTGTTTTCCGACTGAAACAAAACAATAAATCTTGTGTTATTAGGTTTGAGCGTATAAGAGGAGGAGGTTTGTTGTTGTTAAATCGAGAAAATCGTTAAATTGATATTTGTTATATTAAGGTTGCACTGTACTGTAATTTACCAAAATAAAGTACTTAGTTGTTACTGGCCGATTAACTGAAAATATGGGTGTTTATAAAAAATATTTAAGACGATAATTACATACTTAATATGTCGCACCCCTAGATGAAAACTGTGAAAACACCACTAACTCAAAAATACTTACGTAAGTTAATGGCGTTTTTGAAAGTATCGCATGAATAGCTACGCGGAGTTAAAATTCTTTTAACTGTTAAAAAAATATTCTTACCTGTCCACTTCCAGCGGTTACTAAAAAGCTTGTGATATCTCCACTTAATTTTGGTTTAACAGGAAGAAATATTTCTGATTCCTTTTTGTGGAAAGATATTAGATGTTTCCTTAAGCCTGAAGTGTTTCTGTTTTTCATTTTTATTTCAATCTTTTTATGTTGGCACAATTTACAGAAGGCAGTTTGGGATGCATGAATTATTTCGAAAAACTCCTCAAATTTGCTTTTGGGTCTTTTAGATCTGTGACTCAAACTCTCGTTACTCGGACTAGAATAATTTGAATCTTCGTCACTCATATTAAATTGTACACGTGATACGTTTTTAGAAAACAACGAGAATTAGTAAAAACAATTATCAAGTTAGACTCGAAGCACAGCTCAATTGGAAATGACTGGAATTAAAATAATTCCTTTATTTATAGTACGTTTCCTTGCTTTACCGCGCCGCCTCGCCACGTGCCGGCTCTATGAAAAGGATGCCGCCGCAAATCAAACAATGCCGCGTGCGGCGTACAAACACACACTAAATATTACCTACTTGTACAGACGCGACGCGTGAATAAAATAGAATTAGTGCCAATCACTATTCTTTACATATAAGTGAATGTTTTGGCGTACATCTATACTAATATTATAAAGCTGAAGAGTTCGTTTGTATGTTTGATGACAGAAGTTTTAAAATAAATAAATAAGTCCTGAACGTCACTATACCTCCAAAGTTACTATTCCTCGTGGACGAAGTCGCGGGCACAGCTAGTAAATACTTACTCTCATCATCTCTCTCAGAGATATTCGGGCTGGTAAGTAATACAAAACTCTTATCGCAGGCTTTTTATTTTATTAGTAGGTAAGTACCTACGCTTTTTATATTATTTTATTAGTTTTGTAGAATTTTTTTACACGTTTCAAGTATATTTAAAAGTGGCTACAATATTTATTAAACGGGTGATATTTGAACACTTTTTTGCTATTTTTTCTTGTAAAAACTTAAGAAATATAATGACTAAATGTACAATAATAGTACCTAAGTAATTAGTTTAAAACCATATAAGTAATCAATATTATAATATATACTTACTAGAATGAATTAATATGACATCTACTACCTATCCTTACCATTTTATCCTAATCATAATACTACTTGCGTGATCAGTATAATGTATTCATTTTCATTCTAAGCACTCTGAAACTTATTTATTCTTTGGAACACCTGTAGGTACTCTACTAGGAAATTATTTTGCATGAGTATACCTTCGCCCTATGGCGGCAATCAAATAGTGTCAAATGTTATGATTTCGGCGTGGCGGCAACGATTGTTTTAGATTTCAAAAGAAGCCGCCGGCGCGTGTATCATAACCATGTACTTCCGAAAAGCGGCAAATTTCTTTGAGAAGTAAGTACAAAACCTTTGATGCCGCATTATCAAAGTGCCGATGGTTAAAACATAACTATGCATGCACTCAGTTTGATTTTAATAGATATTTTTTTATTCGCTATGTTTATGGTATTAGTCGTAATGCGCATAGGTCCAGTTTTTCATATTCTTTGATACAGTTTTTTGCGTCTCATAGAATTCCTAAGCGTACCTACCTATACACCGAACTGTTACACCTAACTACTCAGTGAAATAGCGCTAAGTCCTAGCTGCAAGACGCAAGAGTCTTGCAGGCTATGTCTTGTTCTTGCTCAAGTCTTGCACGGTCAGTCTTGGTCTTGGTCTTGCTAAAAATACGCGGTCTTGTTCTTGGTCTTGGTCTTGCAAAAACGCAAGAACAAGACCAAGACTGCAAGACCAAGACTGAATTTGGGCAACACTATGTGACATAATTTCGTACTAATACCTAATAATAGAAAAAACATCCACTTTCTGGCGTAGTCGGATAAATATAGTAGAAGAAGGTAAACTTTCGTAGAGAGTAATATTTTTTGAACGTATGTACGAGTATGTTCATTTTTTATCTTACTCTAGGTACTGTTAATTTTAAGCAGTCGGTTTTTTTTGTTTTACCGACAACTAAAACATCGACAATAATCTTTAAAAAGAAAACACAAACTTTAACAATTACTTAGATCTAAATGTGTAGCAACCCATAAGTAAACACTACATTCTTAATGATAATGAGCTATGCGTTACATATTATATATTTTCTATGTGCTACTTAACTAAGACCTAAAACCCTATTGATGGTTTTCCGAAACAATATGAATGAATAATAATAATAATATCTCGGGACAACTCGCACAACGTCATCTGATCCCAAACTAAGCAAAGCTTGTACTATGGCAACCATACAACTGACAAACATACTTATATATTTCTAAATACATACATATTATAGACAAATAACACTTAGACACAGAATAAACCATCGTGCTCATCACACCAAGTTTTATCCTGGGTGAAAAATATTAGCCTAGTCACTGCACACATTTGTTCTAATCATAAATTTCTTATTTAAAATATTATCAGTTTTGGATACGTTCATGATGTTTAAATTAAATTATTATAACAAAGGTTTGTTTAGTAATAAGGAAGTCATACTACGAGTAGGTATAAGGAGTAAGCAAATGACTTATTTTTTCTGCGACCACCCACGAGTGCATTCGATATTCAATGAGTAAGAACATAAATAGGTGCAAATAACTTTGTGTAGAATTCTGTTATAATTCTCTACTCGTAGCTATGCTTATAAAAAATTATGTATTATGCAATGTGCGTACCACTACTTACCTTAACGTATCCGTCATTATCGGCATTTACAAGTCATAATATACCTGTACCTACTTATTTTTTACAAAGAATTAAACAAGTGGAAAATAAGGATCATTTCTCAATCTTTACAAAATAGAAATTAGTAAAATTATAATTTTATATGTGAAAATAACGACTTTTAACAACACAAAACAGAATATTTTGTTTGAATATTTCGGCTGGACCGATTTCGACTCGGCTTTCATTAGCAGGTAGATGAGTTTAAGAAGCAGCGGTTTGATAATGCAACTTGTTTAAAATCGATCCTGCCGTTTTACCACTTCACGCTGACAAAGTCGAGGGCAGCTAGTCTAAATAAAAACTACGAATGTAGTTAGTATTATTATTATTATGTTATACAGCCTATAGCCTTCCTCGATAAATGGACTATCTAACAGTAAAAGATTTTTTCAATTCGAACTAGTAGTTCCTAAGATTATCGCGTTCAATCAAACAAACAAACTTTTCAGCTTTATAATATTAGTATAGAGATGAGTAGGTACTAAATGAATATATATTTAACCGTAAACACGTTTACGCAGCAGAGCTAGAACAAAGAATGTCGTAGATAACTGAAGGGGTAATAGCCATGCGGTATTGAACTTGTCAAGGCTCTAAGGAGCCAACGATAGAGCGTGTTTAGTGGTGTCAAGTGCTGTGGAAGTGTCGCAAGTGTCAGTACAAGCCCTTGCGTCTCGCAATACAACCGCTTTGTTAATAGAGAGTGTCGCAACTGGAAACCGCTTGCGCTCCTTCAACATCTACTACTATCTGAAGATATATTTCACGCTTGAAAAACTAACGCAACAATGTTATGATACCGATTAGATGGGTGCATGTCTAAGATCATTAAAAAAATATATATTCTCAATGACCAAGGTTTTGTATTGATTGTGTGACATGTCACATCACAGACTTAAGTTTAAATTTTAATAACATTTCTTGTTGACTGAATTTTTGGAAGTAGAGGTAAGTTAAACAATTTGTTTTTTAAGTTGGCTTGGCTGATGTATATTTTACATACATGCACGCGTGAGGTTTTTTAATGAATGCTATTTTTCCAAACTTACGTTATGTGATGTTTAAATTAAATATTTGCATACTATTCAAAATACTAGGTATGGAAATGTTGAAACATTTTAGAAGTATGGACATCGTAAACTTAGACATTTCAAGCAAAAATAATAACAATTTAAAACTGAAAAATTGAACACAAAATGTTTTAGACTTAACTGATACTGATATTGGTCCAACATTGGACCGATACAGGCTGATGATGATGATGATATTTTTAAATATATAAATTAATATATTAATTTGACCAATATTAATAAAATATTAAGTAATTTCGCATTTTTTACCATCAATGGAAGTAGACACTCCTTTCTTAAATTCTTTAATACAGTACATGTTTATTTTATGTGAATATTATGTCATATAAATTCAAATAGTGACACAATTTATTTATTGATAAAGGAACTAGATATATGGGTAAATACTAACACTACATAGTATAAAACAAAGTCGCTTTCTCTGTCCCTATATATGTCAAATGTCTTAAATCTTTAAAACTACGCAACAGATTTTGATGCGGTTTTTTTTAATAGATAGACTGATTGAAGAAGGAAGGTTTATATGTTTAACTAGCTGTCCCGCCCAACTTCGTATGCGTAAATTTTCCCCGTTTTTGCAACATTTCTCGTCGCTACTCCGCTCCTATTAGTCGTAGCGTGATGTTATATAGCCTATAGCCTTCCTCGATAAATGGGCTATCAAACAAAAAAAGATTTTTTTAAATCGGACCAGTAGTTCCTGAGATTAGCGCGTTTAAACAAACAAACAAACAAACTCTTCCGCTTTATAATATTAGTATAAATAACATCCATATATTTTATACCCGTGCGAAGCCGGAGCGGGCCGCTAGTTCTTGTATATTTCACAGTTTTCATTTAGTCATAAAGCATCGCGTTTGAATACAGTTCAAATATCGATCTCATGTTGCTTTCCATATGTCGTTTCCCTTGACCAATCAATCAAATGATGGGTATAACATTATTGTCAACGCAAACATGACTCGACAGGTTCATGACTGGTCCGTGTCCTGCGTGGTATTTTAATGACTTAGGAATTATTATCGTCTAGTGACTTGTTCTCTTGTGAGGAACTAGCAACGTGGCAAAACTAGAAAACCTGTTTTGAATCTATACATACCCTACTAAATTCACACTAATATTATAAAGGCGAAAGTTTGTGAGAATGTGAGTGTGTATGTTTGTTACTTCTTCACGTCTAAACGGCTGGAGCGATTTTAATCAAATTTGGTATGGAGTTAGCTGACACCCTGGATTAACACATAGGCTAATAAACCGCGGGTAATACCGCGGGGCACAGCTAGTTGTAAAATAAATCCGAAAGTTTGTTGATGGGTTGATGGATTTTTGCTGCTCTTGCAAGAGGGGAACGCCAAAAATACAAGCACGTCATAAAGGCTATTTTTTTATATTACGTCACATTAGTGGAGTAACGAATTACCCTTTTGGTCAATCAGCTGGATCCTTAGCGTTTTTTTTTAAACACGACACGCAGTAGCCTACAAGCACTGTGTCGCTTACAAACATACAAGTCACGGACACAACGTACACTCAGACTCGGAACAACAATTAGTGGATGTCCCGTGTGGGAATCAAACCCACGACCTCTTGCGTAGCAGTCGTACACACTCCCAAAGCGCTACAGAGGCAGTCAAGTTTGGAACAGAGGCAAGTCAATAATTTTTAAATGACCTTAACATGTCGTAAAACTGCTTTCTAAAATGAATAAAAATAGTTTTCTAGCAGTATATTAATTCCAAATAAGTTTTGCGTTTGTAAATCATGCAAAATGTTGTAACCATGCGCGTCAGTCATGAGTTAAAGTTGTATTATTTACTTGATCTACGCGTGCTATCGCATGCGTGATTTGAAATTTAGTAAACCCGGTGAAGAATATCAACAGAATCACATTACCATCAGTCAGTCAGCATAACTCTGTAACAAATGCCGTTAGTAGTCGATTAAAGTCCAGGGGGCTTAGACAAATGCCACACACTTCTTTTTTTTCACGCTACTTACTGTTGGTTTTTGTTTACAAATTCAGCAACAGTCGCGTGACGTTTTGTCAACCTTATGTCAAATGCATACATTTTTTCGCGTTAGCGTGTGTGGAAAGAGAAGCGTGTGTCATTTACAATATTTTGTGCATAAAGTCAATAAATAAATAAATAAATAAATTTGTCTAAGCCCCCTGTACGCCAAACGCTAAGGAATCCAGGTGACTGACGATATCGGAAGGGTAGGTATTTCTTTACTCTACTAATGCGTTTTATTGGCGCTCTCCTCCCAGTCTATAACACATTGGCTACAGAGACCAAACGTAAGAGTAGCTACACATGTTTGAGCAGGTATCATTCGGCACAACGTTGAGTTGAAACTTGTTAATGAAGTCGAACATGTGAAGCAGTTGCTTTGGACCGGCTTTGTTCGGTTCAGCAAGTACTGCCGACCCATTTATGTGTGTAGCCTCCTTTATCCCGCCGCGGGGAAAACCTAGCATTTATATATTCCTTAACAACTGTTGGTATTACTAGACACATAAATGTTCATAAGAATAATCTTCAATAGACAACTCAGCTCCATCGCATTAACAGCTATTTATATTCAGGATGTAACGTCAGAAAATTAAATTGCATACGTATCATGACACAAAGAAATAGTATGACATGTCGTAGCTTATTATATACCTGAATTGTATATTATTACTAGCTGTCCAGGCGAACTTCGTACCGCCCCGTAATTTTTTTTCGTGTTTTTTATCTGTTGTTTTAATAGTTATCCTGCTATTCGGGACGGAGCCAAATCTAACAAATCAAACATCATGAAAATCGGCCCACCTATTGTTGAGTTTTTAAGTGTTCGAACATTATAAACTTAACAACAACTAATATTATAAAGCTTAAGAGTGTGTTTATTTTAACGCGATAATCTCAGGAACTACTAGTCCGATTTGAAAAATTATTTTACTGTTGGATAGACCATTTATCAAGAAAGGCTATAAGGTATATACCATTACGCTACAACCAATAGGAGCGGAGCAACAATGAAAAATGTTGCAAAAACGAAGAAAATTAAAGCATACGAAGTTGCGCGGGTCAGCTAGTATATGATAAAGTACAAGAAATAGCGTAGATCTCAGGTACCTATATAGATTTCACTAAGAGATAGAGAGAAGCCAACAAAAGTGTAGATAAGGAGTGTAAGAAATAAAGTAGAAGTCAAGGTACTTTATTCACTTAGGTTACAAAATGAAACGCTTATGAACGTCAGACTAAATTTGGAATAGAATGATTTTACATTTAATACCAAGTTTGCAAGTTTTAAATGAATGCTATCCTATGGTGTGGATGAGAGCATTAACTTAAAAATTACAAAAGAGGGTAAAAGCAACATGCAATTCGATTATTGTAAGAAGAACTACTTATTATACAAATATTTATGAGCCATTGATTGACTCTAAACACTTGACTCTAACAAAAATTTGCACTTTAAAGCTTAATATTTCACAAAACGGATCCCTAAATCGAAAAGTGGTCTTCACAACTTCTATTTTTTTTAAATACCCATTTAATGATACCCCACACAATGGGGTAGGTGAGAAAAAAAATGAAATCCCTCCTTTAAATATAGGGGAGGTACCCTATTTTTTTTTTCAAAATTTTATACATACTTTTACTTTGTAATAATATTTGTATCCATGCAAAATTACTGCCTTCTAACGCCAACAGTCTCTGAGCTAAGCTGCGGACGAAACTATAAGGGTTCTGTTTTGCCATTTTGGCTTCGCAACCATAAAAAAGGATGGAAACAAGATACAATTTGAAAATTCAACAAAATAAACAATAGAAATAATGTGTGCAAAGCTAAAAGCCATATCGATTTAACTAGTTTTCTAATAAAATTGCATCAAAATTTTTTGATGTGTTACAGATACACACGTTAAACTTATAATACGAACTTGATACTAAATTTATCTAGGTATATAATCGTTGGTTCTATAGAAACATAATTAGTTAGTAAACTTTATATGCAAACCTAAACAATATATATCAGTTAAAATTTGGTAAATGTCGCTGGTGTCACAATGATGACCATGATTTTGTATAAAAAACAATGAAAAAAAAATACCCTTCCTTTTGTGTTGGAGGTTAGAGAGAGAAGGAGAGAGTGTGATCTATCTTTATATTGAGGGTTCATGTCGTTAGTAGGAGCCAGTTTCTTTTTTTTGTTTTATTTAATTTAAAAGGGCTTTATCGCTTAGCGTGACCCTGTAAGCACACCTTATAATTAATATACACTATTTACTTAATATTACTTATACAAATGCCAATCTATACAATATCGTAGCCTGTTCTGTTAAAGGACAAGACAGGATTGAGTTACAAGGAGCCAGTTGGTATTTGATCTTAGCAACTGGTCTAATCTTATTTATTATACTGTTACTCTGTTCGTTAGGATGCAGAAATATATGATGCCTATCTGGTTATAGAGTCGTTTAATAAATAACATTCTGGCCAACCTGTTTAAACGGTTACATTTATAAAAAAACCGTTTAATCTTTTTTGAATCTTTTATATTTTTGTGGGTTTTTAAGATGATTCATCATTTTAAATAAATTTGAAAGATTAATGAAAATTTTATGTTATGATACCTAGCTTTTGCGTGGTTTCGAGGTCACTTAGAATTAGACCAAAACAACAATCGCAGACAGGTTTTATTATAGGTTTATATTTTTTTCTTGGAATTATGGATATGGGGCTTGACTCAGGACTGTTGTGTCAAGATCCAGTGATAGTCATGTTTACGTGTTTATAAAACTCATACAATACATTTATAATTTAATTAATAAAACCGGGCAATAACATGTCGGACCAAGCTCAGTGTGGGGTTCCGCAGCCTTGAATAATTGCATCAGCGAAGAGCGTATGTTCATGGCACTTACGCCCTTTTGTTGAGAAACACAATAAAGCAATAACTCAGTTCAGTATATCCGATTCTGTCCGAAATAATTTTAGTTTAAAATACCTACTTATTAAGCGCTACCTTTATGATTTTTTCATATTTTTTGATAACACGGTTCCAAAGTTAAGGGGTTAAAAAAAATAATTCCATCTCAATCAAAAAAGTTTGATAAGAACTATCGAATGAGGTGCCCAACAGTTTTCGTTTGGTGAAAAAAAAAACAGCTTCTATTACATGTATCTCCATTTAAGTAACAGAAGCAGATTTTTTTTTAAATATTTATTTTTATTATTTAGCTATCAAGCTAAGTAGCGGCTTCTACAAGACACCTTTTCACCAAATTTCATCAATATTTATTAAGTAGTATTTGAGTAAAATACGGACGGACAGACAGACAGACGGGCATGACAAAAATAATGTAACCCTTATAAAAGCGTTCCGTTTTTGTCATTTTGGCTATGGAACTCTAAAAAATATAGATTAAGATGCAGATCAAGAATACCTTAAAATAAAAATTGGAAAATACCTACATTTTCCAATTATTTTTACAAATATTGTAAAAACATTTACAAACTTGTAGGTTTCTAACGTAATTAACCTTAGGCCACAACTTCATTATTAACTAATTCTGTCATGGCTATAATGATTTTATTTTGTTTCTAATTTAATCAGCTATTAAAGTTGACATTGATTAAATCTTGATAAATCTCATTTACAAGTATTATTATAAATAATTGTATTGCAAATTGGTCAATCAGTTGAGTTTGACATTTTGTAAAATTAGATCTGTCAGGCATTAAGTCGTTGACCGTACATTTTATCTGCTCGGATATTTTGAAAAAAATACAGGATTATAATGTTATATCGTCCTCCTTAGTGGTCAATCAACTCATATTTAAGACACCTATTATTTATAAGTGAGTTGAAAACGGTGCTTTGTAAAAAATGGGGCATCTTTTAATAGAAACTTGCCTAAAAATATTCCCACAATAGAACATTAATAGACTGTTATTGTTTTGTATGATACCGACGTGCGTGAAATAGTAATTTAAACTCATTGTGATATGATTCATATACCTATTATCTTAATTATAATTAGGTACGTAAGTGAATTCCAAGTTCAAAGTCATCACCACGTCTACATCAAGGTTGTTCACATCCACTAATATAATATTGTATGCCTAGTTATTTTAGATATACCCAGATGGTAGAGTATTAATGTACCTACTATACCTATTCCAAATTTCATCTGTGGCGCGGTGGAAGTGTGTCCGACTGCTACGCAAGAGGTCGTGGGTTCGATTTCTACATGGGACACCACTTTGTGTGATCCACAATTTGTTGTTCCGAGTCTGGGTGTACTTTGTGTCCGTGACTTGTAAGTTTTTTTCAAGTCCCCGCGACACAGGGCTTATACCCTACTGTCGTCGAGTCGTCTTTAAAAAAAAATATCAATCAACCTGTATCGGTCCACTGCTGGACACAGGCCTCTTCAATTTAAATGCCCCAACACCTCCTCCGCCTTCCGCTTGTTCTTGTTCACATAAAGTGGGATTATCTACCTAACACCGAATAAAGGTACCTATATTAAAAAAAATATGTTAGCCTTAAATTTTATTGGCCAATTTATTTTCTATTGGCATTTATTAAAATACGAAATTCACTTAGGTGAATTAATTTTATTTTTGATAACATTGACCTTTATTATATTTATCTTAGGATAAATATAATAAAGGTCAATGTTATCAAAAATAAAATTAATTTAATAAATTTGAATGTTGAAACATTCTAATTGATAATTATCACTTCATGTTTCACAATTTTTACGTTCTAATTTAATGGTACCTACATAATTCATTTTAAAATATTTGTCATCTCTTAGAAATATATAGTATTTAGTGGTGCTAATAAACCAAATAGAAATCCGAGCAAATCAATCTATCAGTTTCATTTAAACTGAGGTATAGTTTATAGGGATGGACTGGAAGGGCAATTAAATAACTAAGTACTAGTTCTCATCTCTTTATAGGTAGTCTCATACAAAAGCCAGAAGTTTTATATACCAGCGCTTAAATCATGTATGATAACAAAATCCATGTACCAAGTTCTTTTTGCCGCGTCATACTGATTTGTTATATTTAATGGTAATAAAATTTTTACACGGGTGTCAATTGTGAAACAACTTGTTTAAATGTCGTATTAGTGCCAGTGAGATGTGACATTTATATGAGAGATGCCAAAGATGGTATGCTAAAAGGGCAGACGCTAACTTTTGAAATTATTTAGAATGTTTCACATACTAACCTATATCAGGTCAAGGTTGTAAAAATTATCACTAGAGGATCTGCCGGAAACCCATTCAAATAGTGTGAGTTTCTAATGGACTGATTGACTTGAATTACTAAATGGTGGTCTTTATTTCATACAAGTTGATTCAGTAGTATAGATTTGTCCAGTAGAAAAAAATATATACAATGTTGAACGATCTTGAGGATGTAAAAAACTTGATATAACACAAAGCCAAGCTTAAAAAAAATTATAAGTAAGCAAAAGGTCATCTGGATATTCCTCAAACACAGTCGGTGTTTGGGTTTTTACCAGATTGATATAATGATAAAAATAGGGTGTAGTAGTGGTGTATCATTATCTACTTATGGTGAAAAAATGGCCTAAGCATGATATCTCTTCGTTATTAACGCGTGCATTATGTGCAAAAAAGCTGCTGTTATGCGAAATGCGAGAAGTTCGGTAAAGGCCTGTTCTAACATATGGCTAAAATTGTCCTGAACAAATGTGCCTAAACGAACGAAGTTCCATATGGACGCAAACTATTAGCATCTAGTAACACGTTCTGACGAACGCGTGTAAGTTCGTGTAAATTTCGGCCTTTCTGGACAAGGTCTAAATAATTCGGCTGTTGGAGGTTCGTTGACTTCTGAAACCTTCAAGATCTAAACGGAGAACTTTCTGATATGCCGGTAGGGGTCATCTAAAATTGCCGGCATTGATTACTTTAATTTGTCATACCTGTTATGGAAATTTCAGCTTCCGCAGGAGATTGCAAATATACACAAGGTTGGCAAACAATACTCTCTCACGGAATAAGAGTTGTTTTTTTTTTTTTTTCAATAAACAAAGAGTAAACTGTTCAATATGATTACGAATGCTGCATTGACGTCACATACATTCCAATCGTGAATTCAAGGGCTACTTTTTTCGAACTTAAAGGTAGGTAGGAGCGGTCGCTGTTTGACGTCATCGCATTTTATATATCAACCGGTACTTGCACGAGTTTAAAAAATAATAAACCTCTAGGAAAATACAAACTGACTTCAATTTGAGGAATCGCTGCAATACACTTTCGTCTCTGAGTTCCGTTCGATATCTTTCATTGGTTAAGTATTCGTTATTATGGTCACTGATACGATCTAAGTACCTAGTGACTGATTACCCACGATCTCCAGAGAAGAATGTAATCGCAGCACATTGTCTTATGATAAGAAAAACACGTTTTTATCTCTTATTGCATCATGGGGTATGGTTTTATCTTTGGTTTAATAAACCAGGCAAGAGCATGTCGGACCATGCTCAGTGTAAGGTTTCGCAGCCTTGAATAATTGCATCAGCAGAAGAGTGTTTGTTCATGGCACTTATGTCCTGTTGTAGAGAAACGCAGTTTTTCGACAATAACTCAATAATGGTATATCTAATCATGTCCGAAATAATTTTAGTTTTAAGTATTTATTAATCGCAGTCCACTGCTGGACATAGGCCTCTCCAATTGCACGCCACTTTGTTCTATCTTCGGCTTCGCATCCAGCTCCTGCCACCGACTACTACTAGACACCTTTTCACCAAATTTCATCAATATTCATTAAGTAGTCTTTGAGTAAAATGCCTGTGACATACAGACAGACGGACATGACGAAACTATAAGACAATATAAACATACCTAAAAATACCTACGGAAAATCCGACTGTCGATGATATGCTGTGAAAAAAAAATACAGGATATCACTGTTCAACCTCATTTTTGAAATCTGTTATAAGTATAATATACGTATAGGCTCGTCAGTCACGCCATCCTGGTTATTAAGATCAAGATTAATGGGATCTTACGTACATTCACTTTCCGTTCCATCAAATCAACACACATTATCAACATTGTTGGTAAAATAAACATTAATTACACGTGTTTAGAATGGATTACAACGAGGCATTGATTTTATATTGGTGTTGTAAATTGCCTCATTGTGAGTTGAACAGCTTCTAATTTTAATTTAATCTTTTTGAATACTCATATTAAGATATAGCCTTCAATTTTTGTTTGGGTATAGCGTTATCTTATCATGTCTTTCAGAGCGAAATGATGCAAGTTTGACATAAAATTAACTGTGTATTAAACTTATGTAGGTATGTACATAGGTGAAATACATATTAAATCAAATAATATTATTAAGGACCATAGATAAAAATCTTAAAACCAGAAATAAGTTATTATACAGATAAATAAAGGAAATTGTTAATTAGATTCATTTCTAGGTTGAAATAAAGTAACAATATGACATAGGAATAAATTTATATAACGATATAATTACATCATAATCATAAGTTGTAACTAACATTGGCAGGTACTTATACAGTCGTATATTATTAACAGGTTAATAACATCAAACCTGATTAGACAGACTGAATCTTGTTCTTGTAGAGTGGGTTGACCTTTGTACGTGGCCCTTGGTGCATCTGCGAACTACCTGTTTGATAAACTTGACAGAGTTGGTTTCAATAAAATAATAAACTGGCAAAGTACATCTCAAAGTCCAAGGTTGTTAACCGAATTCCTACCCTTCAAATATTTTAATAAAAAAACATCTATTGCTCAGTCACACCCAAAGAGTAGAGTATACATTGGAGGGTTACACCTAACCCGCTAAATGACAGTCAATAGATGGATTTGGATGAAATTACTCAACTTTCTCAACATTGCCCTAAAATACAAATTTAGACTTAGATCAACAAACACAGAGTGGTGTTCCATTATACGCCTAATTTACTTTATCCAGCATCAAATATTCATGAATACAAATTTTGTTTATATAACTTTTTATTGTGCCACAGTCATCATCATTTCCAAGATGCAATTATTGTTTCAAAGTCAGTTTGTCATTGATGCAATTAATCGTAACGGTCGTTCGTCAGTAGCTTAGTCATCTGTGGAAACGAGTTAAGTTTCTTTGTTAGTTGCGCAAATAACGCAAATGTTTATACGGTGATAGGCTTGGTATGGATAATGCCAGGGTCAATGCAATAATTAGAGCGCGGGATGGTGCAGGCCACACTCGCGACCAATCACGGCCGAATTCAGGGCTGCCGGAATACACTTTATTTTATATTTTAACTTATATACACGCTTTCTGGACGATAAACGAAAGTTCCAATGCGATTTCTTCTTAATTTGCGGCATCGCTGGCGCAAAGTGCCGCGAAGCCATTAAAACGGTTGAAAGCGTTTTAAGGTTGTCTGAATCTCAAAAAACATTTTAAGAATTGGTTTTGAGATTGTTTAATTGTTTTTGTAATTAAATCGCATCTTAAGTTGTTTGTCCTAAATAATATTTCGAAGGAGTCCTTGTAAGTAATTAGTGAACTGCAGTCGTGTTTTCAAATACCAGAATGTTTAATAAATAAGGCATTTTACATAATAGGTTAGCAATTTGACATTGTTTAGTAAATCATTTTTGCTTAAGACATCTTGTTCATTGATAATACTACCACGTCAAGGTTTACAAGCAAATATTAGAGACGTGACAGCCCTAGACCGGCACGCGGCGGCCGGCGCGTCAACGACGTCGTGTGTATGCTGCGCCCGCGCACCCGCTTTTGTCAATGCGTAATAAAGTTGAACGCGCCAACGACCATGGCGCGTCTCAACACCTCATATATCCTCACATATACGCATTATGTTACCGCACCGTTATACATAGCTTCGGAAGATTGGTATGTAAAATAATTACCAAAAGCCTTTTAGAATAACAAACAGTCGATCTACCAGCCAGTGCACAGAGCTCCACAAACGCCCGGAAATCACAGTCAACATCTGTATAGGCGTAAACACGTTTTTCTTGTTACGGTTACAACAAGTCAGTATTCTATTTAAAGGATAGGTAAAACAACAACTATGCTTAAGGCAAGTCAATAACCATTACAACAATGTAATGTTATTATACTTACTTATTTTGCTCTGTTAACAGTAGTTACGACATAGAGACAAAGGCATCCTGACGGCTTTGTATTGTGTCGTAATAGTAGTACATTTTCATTATTATTGTTTTCTAGACTTGACATTTCCCATGCCATTTGGGTTTTTCTTAAGGAGTTTACGTCCAAAAAATAGCACTATAATCACAGACACATCAATTTTACCCATTCTAAATATTTAGCTTTAGCTGTTGTTGGTTTCTTTTATGGGCATAAACACTGTTTGGTGACACGGTCGCCCTTTTTTTGAGTGCTGGTTTGTTGGTGGCATTAGTAAGCCGGCAATTACCTACAACGGAAATGCGTCAGCGGTAATGCAGACGGTAGTTTGTGCGGCATGCCCATCCCAAGTTTTAGCTAATTTTCTAGCCAGGTATGCTGTCAGCAAGGACTTTAGCATATACGTATTCCGTTAGAGTTTAAAATATATAGGCGGCATGGTCATGAAATTGTAACAAATATAGACTCAATTTTGTATCTATAATTTGTATGGGTAAACCAGTTTATCAGGTATTACATGATCGTTTATCTACGGCTAGACTGATACGTCAAACAATGCTATTATGCCTCTACCCATAATCGATAGCCGTTTTATCTACCTGGGTGTTCTTGCAAAAAATAACATTAGGTGTCTACCTACACGAAAACTTTGCCAAATAATTCTTGTTTTTTTTTTTCATCGACAAGGTTATTCTAGGAGTTTCTGACCATAAAATGTTCTATTTTACATCTCTAATCTCAAATACAGCTAGTTACGTTTTGTATTTATTTCTTCTACGTTTTCTTAGATTTACTCAAGCCGAGTACGGGCACTCTAAAATTGTACATAACTGAGTAAACCTTGTTTGCATTTTTAAGTGGTATAAATGGAAATACATCGGCCTATTCGGTTTTTGTGTCACTCATTGTCAATCATTTAAATTTACGGTCACTCAGTTTAAAACCAGTAATTTTCATAGCCAAAATATGTCAAACATTCGCCAGTTAATGACAAAGATAAATATTAAAGCAGTGCCTCCTTAGCATTAAGAAGGGTTCCCAAAGGTGACAATAATGATTATATAATTATTTATTCTCATTCATAAAATAAGTTTAACTGTTAACTGCAAGAAAAGAAACCCATAATTTCAATTCTCGAAACGAAATGTAATATTTTTTATTGCAAGAGAAATTACATACTGCACAGATGCATTCGTATTAAAGGAAGAATCATTACCTATAATGATGATTGTAATGGGTCTTGTAATCGGATCTTGAGAAATTCTTTGTGTTCTCTATTTATACTTTTTGAAATTAATTTTACTTCTTTGAATTTTATTATTTCGTAACGTCAAAAATGCTATGCGTATTACGGCCAGTTTTGAAATCTATACTAATATTATAAAGCTGAAGAGTTTGTTTGTTTGTTTGAACGCGGTAATTTCAGGAACTACTTGTCCGAATTGAAAACTTCTTTCACTGTTGGATAGCCCATTTATCTAGAAAGCCTATAGGCTATATAACATTGCGCTACGACCAATAGGAGCGGAGCAGCAATGAGAAATGTTACAAAAACGGGGATAATTTACGCATACGAAGTTGCGCGGGACAGCTAGTTTCTAATAAGTAGGTTTTTTACCTTGGTATATTTGTTTCGCTTAGTTACTGCTGAGTAATTTATTTCCTTTTGTGATATAGCTCTGAAGGAACTATATATGTTCCAGTTTCTTTTTTAAGCCTAAATTAAAATAAAATCATTAGTAGTCTTGTATATTACTGTTGACGCTATGTAGAGTTACCGTACAATATAAAAACAAAGAACCAACTGAGTAGGTACTACTAAAACTACTGCAGTTGATACTTTTTGTTGGTAAATAATTTATAATTTGTGTGTTATTGTTTTGTTGTTATAACGTACCTGTAAATATAGATGTTGACCTTTTTAGTCTGTTCGAATATTTAAATTAGGCAGATTACCATAGTATTATAGTTCTTTGCTAAATCGTTTATGATTAAAGTTAAACAAATGATTAATAGCATTATTTTTTATTTTGGTATTGTCGACCATTAGTTTTCGTGCATTATGAGTTAATGACGAATTATGTTGTTCATCAAACTAAAACGACAGCCGATTCCAAGCGCTATTGGTTGGATATGCCAAGTTAATCGTCTATTAGCACTATTATGGTTACCTTACTGAGTGAGAATGTAGCTATACCATTTAAAAACTACATACCTGCTTACATTGCAAGCACATTTGAATATACTTGAGAGCTGATTTAGTTGCCCTCGAATAGGTTTGCATTAAGATTTAAGTACAAGTATATAATCTATGTTAAGTACTATAAGATCGTATATACTGATTAGGTTCCACTTATCTAATGTAAATAGAATTAGAACGTTTCATACAATTGATTGATTGATATTTATTTTATTTCTACATGTTCTAAAGCAAAATGTCCTGTTTGTAATCCACATTTATATCTAACCTTATTTGATATAAATGTAAAGTGCATTAGTAACTAAAGATTAAATTAATTATGACATGTTAAGTAAAGATATACACTATTACTACCTTCTTTCCTTTTTATTTTTGGTTGAGGCTCTATCCCTTGAGGGTAGTTTTTTCAAGGGAAAGGAGAGAAGGGAAGGGGAGAGGCTTAAGTCCCTTGCGGCATTCCCCACGTGGATTTACCAGTGGACACCAATAACATTGCATTCTAAATAATAATTTGTTTCGACACTACGCAATGGCTATTTACGAACAATATAATAGGTATTTATAGTCAATAGACTCTGTTCGTAGAAGTTAAAAATGCTAGTAAAAAGTATACGTTTGTACATGAATATTCATAGTAATGTTCGTTACTTTTCGAGAATGATGACTAAATATGTAGGTGCCTTATTTTGCTAATTTGGACAAGTTTAACAGGTAGGTATCGTCATTTTAAATTTTCCAGAAATAGGTACACAAGGTTAGACTTAATTTATTTTTAAATGGAATTTAACAATAAAAAATTTAAATAGATGTATATAAAATTAAAATTAGGCACAAGTTACTCTGCGTGAAGATTTAATTAAATACAGAATTTACATGTGGAGAAGCCAAGTCAATATGGACATATTTGCGCCATGAAAAGTTCATTGACCGTAGTCTAAAGTAGTAATATAAATTTAATACAAATGGAGCCTACATATTTTTACACCAGTAATTGGACAAAAATACTGTGTAGATTTGTTAAATTGTTACAAAAAAATGTTTCAGTATTGCCAAGTAATTTGTTTTAAAAAATACTAAGATCTAGCCAACTTCAGAAAATTTTCAACTTAAGGTATGTACCGTTCGATTTTTCATATTAAGTGTACCGTTAACTGACGAAAAAAAAGTGATGTGAAGGTCGCATATATTGGTGTCGATTTTACCCAATTACACCGGCCGGTTATGATGTAATAGTACTGCCCATGGTCAATAGTCATGGGCAGTGAAGTTACATCATAAGATCCGATTCGAAGATCCGACATTCCACCGAAATGAGACATTTCAAAGTCATACATCTGGTGGTAGGTCATATCGAACAATAAGATTTAACTTTACAGTCTTAATTTGAAAGCTTAAAAAAAAAAAAATATTTGAAGGTTCAACTCAAACAGAACTGCTTCTGACTCGCCCATACATTAAGTACGTTGCTACTATAACAAACAACAAAGAAATTTCATGAATTATGTAAATATCCGCTTATATAGAGATAGAATGATGCTTTACCTTGAACTTTAAGTTCCATTTGTTGAGATAGAAATCATAATTTATCATCCTCAATGTCCGTTTATTCGTCGATTTTTCTTATGTTGTATCATGTCGTCGACCGGCCTTGCTAAGTTAAACACCGGTTCACCAAGACAAAATAAGCCCGCCTTGGAAACTATCAACGATTAAGTTTATCCTAAAGTCTATTACCACGTCCAGCCAGTTGATTTTAACTTCGTGGACTCAATTTATAAAACCTTACTTTCTTTTATTCGTTTTATATCAATTTCACCTAGATTATTATTTTATCATAGTATCCACGCTGCAATATTAATTTCCAAGACAGGTACGATGAACCTTGAATGCACTGATTTACTGACAGGTTTGTCACACTCCAGTGATAAAGGTAAAATTTAAAAATGCCCTAAAATTGTAGCATAACTTCTCAAGGTGAGGCAACTCACGAAAAATAAGGAATTCTTATAAGTGTATTCACGTAGGACCAATTAGCCTTGGATTGGTTGTGTGAATGGATTTTCAGATGTTGATAAATAACTAATCCATGTATACCTACGTCTTTGTTAATATTTATTATACTGTAGAAATATATAAAAATGTACGGTTTGTCATGTTTAAATGTCAAAGAGGCGCGTGTTTTTTGTGCTGCCCAAATAATGAAAATAATAACTAGCAGTTGTTTAAATAGCATATCAAATAACTGGTTACAAAATTCGCAACTTAGAAGCATTAGTGAGACAAGGCTAATAGTGGATCGTTTTAAAGTGAGCCTCGAAATGTTGGTACCTAGGTTAAACCATTAGCTCCTTGGTTGCTGTATGCATTACCTAAATGTTGAGACACAGCGGTAAATAATAACATTTATTTAATCTCAATAATAAATAAATAATAAGGTTGCATTTATTTAAAATGTGAAGGTCATTGGCGAAGATGCGAATGATAACCAAAATACGGCGACAGCATTTACGACACACAACTTTTAATTTCGTACAGATTTGAAAATTACCGCACACCACTACCGATAATCGTTATTTACCTATCCCGCAACAAAAATGCTAAGAATTTTAGCTAGCACACGTAGCGTCAAGTTTAACATTATGCAAAGGACTCGAGTGCAGGTAAATCAAATAAATCTTTTTGAATTATCTGCATAGTTTTTTTTTTTTTATTAATTACGTACCTACATTCGGAACATCTCTGATATGCTCATTATGAAATTTAGAAAGCACCTTTAATTAGGAAAATATAGCTTTATAAATAACCTGGAACAACAATGCTTCTGATGCATTTGTTTAGAAATCGTCATTTTAAGCTTCTGCTGTTAAAGTTGTCCTTGATTGAAAAATTAGAAAGAATAGATACGTTGCACTAGTCTGACCTTTTCCAGACACTCGTAAGCTCGCAAAATTGGTTATACGTATGTTAAAAGGCCAAAATAATCAAAAGTTATTATTTTAGTTAGTAACGGTTAAATATTTCTTGCAACATCGAATATTTTGTAAAAATTATAATAATTATCAATGATTTATTTCACAATGAAATCTTTTTCGGTACACATACTTGCATAGATTCTTTTGTTTCCATTTGGTTTCCTCTCCTCTTTCTTACTTTTCTTTGCTTTAATATATGTAAATTATTGTTGTTGTTACCCTATGAGGTATGACGGTATTTAGAGCAAGTAACATTGCTGACACGTTAATTAAGTTAAGTAAATAAAAAGCCAAACAGTTTCACAACAAAGCCTCTGTCAACTTTTCTCTGCAGTTTTGAAGGATACTGATAAGGTGGGGCATAGTTGACTGACGAGATCGAAAATATTGCAAAACGTTTGTAGTATACGTAGTGTTACTGTGGAAGGCGGGAAGGACCAACAATGAATCAGGCGAATATATTTTTTATTACTAAAAATATTCTCAACTCACTTTTGTGTACGCGATTCGCCTTTCAAAAGGTGCCTTGAAATTTGGGTGCGCAGCTGTGAGATTGTCTTTTTCGAAAAGTATAACGCGTTTACTTTTTAAGAGTAAATTTTTAATATTGAGTTTTGTTTTAGTTTGATATTAATGGGACATTATTACTTTTTATATTTGTAAGTAATTTCAGTAATTTAACTAACTAATCTTCACGAAACTAACGAATCTTCAAATTTACAACTCAGGGACTATCAGGTACGCGTGTTACCAAATATTAAAACATAGAATTGTACCAGAAATCATTTTAAATTCTTAAATAGGTATTAAATCATATTTTGAACATAAAAAAGATTTTTATATATAATTTCCGGGAAACTTCGGTATTGTCCACTTATAACTTCCCGGATAGTGTCAGTCAAGAACTAGAGCTTATCACAAATAGTCCACGAGATAATTTAAACTTAATTTGCATTAGGATCTGATCGCCTTCCGTAATCGTTCGTATTTAATACTAGTTCTTGGTTTGATACATTGTATATATTTAGTGGTATTTGTGGCATACGTCGCTGAGAGGGCAGGCGTATCGGCTCAGTATCTTGTCCACCCTGACATTCGGCAGAGTTAACGTTCTACTCGCAGCTAAAATTACTACTACACCCGAAACCGTTCATTCTGCAATTGTTATACGGTGTGCTTACACCTTTATTTAACGCTAAAATAAAAGTGATAGTGGATTATTTGTGTGAATGTCGTTTTAATATCAAGTATTTGTGGTTGTTACAGTGAAAATGGAGGCGCTTAGTAGGCTAGTCGAACGGTATCATGACCTGATGGACAACAAAAGTGATCAGAGGGTGAAAGACTGGTTCCTGATGTCGTCACCCTTCCCTACATTGGCAATATGTCTCACATACGCCTTTACTGTCAAAGTAAGTATTATTTAATATTTGTTTAATAATACATAATATTTATAAAAATCAATTGCTGTTCGTTACTATCGCAAAATATAAAAAACGGCTTTATCGATTTGATTTTTTTTTTTGTGTAATCAGCCAAAAATTCGAATACGCTGTAAAGGGTTATTTTGAATGGGAATAGTCACCTTGGATTAAATCATATGTGCTTTCCCCGGACTCAAACTATCTTTTTTACTACATTTCATCTAAATTGCTTCTTCGGTTGCAACATGAAAACCTTAACAGACAGACAGGAGTTACTTTTATATTTATAATATTAGTTTAGATTACCGTTAACTTTTTAGGCATTTTCTATTCTCCTACTTAACTATTGCGCTACAAACTTGGCATTAGCATCACGTCAATTTCACAACATGTGTTGCATTTGCTTCAATGGAAAAAAAAAGTGTGAGGCGGAAACATCAAGATAAGAAAAACTAGGAGTGACGATTGCTAATATATTTCCTACTTAATTAAATATGTCAGCATAGTGATTAGTGTATACGTCACACGGCTCGATAGATTGACAATTGATACGTTAAGCAAATTATACATCATTAAGGAATGTTGGAATGTTTTCCATTGGAATTTGCCGCAGTGATCTCCAGTTTACAATTGCGCAGTAAAATGCAAGTAAACTAATGTAGCAGTTATTTTTTTAAATTACCAGAATTAGAATAACAACGCTTTTAATGTGTACTGCAAGGACGTTACACATAATGATTTCGATAATATTTAAAGTAGGATAGTTAACTTTAAGCCATTTGCTACTAATTCTTTAGATTCAAGTGACAGTGACACTAAAGGTTCATTTCCGAGCATCGCGGCCGATCGCGAGCCGCTCGCGGCTTACGACAAGCGGCTGACGCTCGCGGCCGATGCAACAATATTCACAGTGCGCGCGCAGCCCTACGACAGTCGTCGGCCGCGCGCGTCTGTCACTTACCTCAGCCGCTTGTCGTAAGCCGCGAGCGGCTCGCGATCGATCGCGATGCACGGAAATGAACCTTTACTGATGAACCTAAATGGGAAAGTTACGTTTACGGTTACGTTTTCACCCCTAAAAGCTGCATCGATTGTAATGATTTTCTTTTTTATAAAGGAGATTGAAGGCTGGTCAATGTAATTTTTTAGTGCGATAATGGTCATTCATGCAGGATGCCTTAGGCAAAAGCTTATACCTCACTCCGACTTATATCGACTCCTTTACTTTTCTATTTACCTACCTATCCTAATTAATGATATATTTTTCTTCTTAGGTACTGGGACCAAGACTTATGCAAAACAGAAAACCCTTCGAGTTGAAAACTGTGCTGATATATTACAATTTATTCCAAGTTATATTCAGTTGCTGGCTCTTCCATGAGGTAATGTATTATAGCGTTTGTTTATTTGGTTAATTATATTTAAATAAACTGATTGTCGATTCAATTACCATCAGTTATGAGTTAGACTTATGAGGCTTCGGATTCCTGCAAGATTACTAATGAACTAGGTATGTTATCCGTTTGTTTAATCACGGGTATTAGTCGGAGAAAACCTAAGTTTCATTTCTGGACCGAATGCAGAGGTCAACGTAGGCCGTATAGGAAGACTACCCTGCCTTACCCCAGGACGCCGCAGGAGTAGGAGTGCCCGGCATCTCGCCGCGCCGAGCACTGCCACTGAATTGGCCGCCGATGGCATAACAGATTCCGGCGGCCCGTTCGCGCAAGTAGCGCGACGGTACACGGCCGATTTTTTAGTAGAGGCAGGTCCCACACTACCTCCTGCGTCTGCCCCGGGTGCTGGAGGTGTGCGTTAGGCATTTTTTACGGCCATAAAAAAAGGCCGTATATAAAGATGTCCAGATAAAACAGTGATAACATTTCAATTAATCAGTCTGTATCGGTCCACTGCTGGTGGCATCATCCGGTCCATCGCCTCATCCAATTCATTCTCCAGTGACATTCTTTAGGTCCATCTGGCTGGGGGTCGTCCTACCTTACGTTTACTCTACTACTACCTACTCCACTCTAGGACTCGTTCGCTCCTTTGGCGAATGTGGCGCCCCTTACACAACCTGCGTGCTATGTCGGTAGCTTTGGTTCCTTGATGGATGACCTCGTTGCGAATTTTTATCCTTCAAAGAGTCTCCAAGCATAACTCGCTCCATAAACCGCTGCGCTTCTTTGAATTTGTGGACTAGCCCAACCGTAAGTGTCCACGTCTTGACACTGTAGGTCATAACAGGTAGGATGCACTGGTTAAATAGCTTGGTCTTCACGCATTGGGGTAGAGGCAAAGAGAAGCCTCGACAAAGTTTGCTAAACGCTGGCCAACCCAATCGGATCCTCCTGTCGACTTTTTTCTCGAAGTTGTTTCTACCAATCACATCAGGTGCAATAAATGTTAACACGGCTATTATTGCATCTATGTTAAACTTTATTTCCACAAAGTCATAGATTTTTACTAAATCAATGATATACAATTGATTTATAAATATATGTAATGCCTATAGCTAGCAGCGCAGAACCATTCGAATGTCCAATTCATGAATTTTGTAGAATGTTACTAAGACTATGTAGTTCACTAAGTATCTATCTATCTATTATGTAAGAAAGCATATCTAACTATGTGTGATACGGGGAGAGCCCTGTATCGAGCAGTGGACCGATACAGGCTGATGATGATACTTGCTATGAAGATGATACTTTATAAGTAATAATACCAATTTTTTGCGGCGCGGTGGGAGTGTGTCCGACTGCTACGCAAGAGGTCGTGGGTTCGATTCCCACACGGGACACTACTTTGTGTGATCCACAAATTGTTGTTTCGAGACTGTCTGGGTGTACTTTGTGTCCGTGAATTGAATGTTTGTAAAGTCCCCCGCGACACAGGGCTTGTGCCCTAATGTGGGGGTCGTCTTTTTATAAAAAAAAATAAAAAATAATGTATATTATTTTTCTTTGATGCAGAGCATAGTTAGCGGGTGGTTTACTACGTACAACTTCAGGTGTCAACCCGTCGATTATTCAAACTCGCCAACGGCAATACGGGTAAGGAGTATTATGATTTATTATTAATAAATATTTGTAACCACTATATTGTGTATTATGTAAGAATAATAAGTAAGTTCTTATTTTACAATTAGGTTACTGCACCTACACATTCCATTTCTACATCACCCTAAGGTAGACTGGCAGAGAATGCTTTTAGCATTAAGTCCACCTTTGTACAACTTTGTCCATAAAGTTTTAAATAAAATAAATAAATAAATATATTTAAAAATGAGGAACAAATACGTTTAAAAAAAAAATGAGTTGTGATTCCATAACATTTTAATTGTTACGATAGCAATGATTGACGGCTAGTTAACATTATTGTAGGTAGATACTAATAGTAAATGTGACTTCAAGAAAGTTCGAACCATTTGTTTGATTGATAAAGATAAATATCTATCTATAGCCATTCTTAATCACTTTAACTCACAAGTTAATGCTAATTGAGGATATGTTTTACACGTTTTTGTTTGCTGCCTTTTTGTATCAATTAACATCTTTATGTATCTATTGAATATCTTTTTCAAGTTGCACCTTGAATAAAATCGATAGTTGCAGTGTCCAATTTTTTCAAAGCACGCTTCAAATAATTCTATCAAAGCGACACTAAATATATTTCATTTTAATTAAAATAATTCCTAATTGGAATCCTTTCCATGCGACCTTGTTTACGATTTGATTGACTTAAAAAAAAACATTGAACTATGAGTTGCAAAACAACATTTTAATAAAAAGGTCAAGACGAAATTATGAACCTGTCTATTTAATTTTATAAACTTACCTAATTCTATAAATAAACTCTTGCAAATAAATCAGCATTCATGAAAGCACTAGACATTTAGTAATTTTAATTTTATGAATAAGCAATACGCGTACATAATAAATTTAATCCAGCCAGTTATTCTGTTGTGATATGTTATTCTAAATATGAATAAATTAAAAATTAAATTTAATATATCTAATCAATCCTTTGTTTTGTAGTGCTTACATTTTTTACCTTGGAATTTTATGATTATACATTAGATTATTAGTAGAACGTTGCCCTTACATATTTCTTGCGACTGTTGTGATGGCTAACCTTACAGCCGTAAGTACCTAGTAGTTATAATTATCTCATAAATCATTTAGCATAATAAACCGGTATTAAAGAAACCTGCTTAGATTCGTATCACTTAACTAAGTAAGTTAGCTCAGTAGCTAACTGACTCAGTGGGCGGTTTATTCTAGTATCTATTTGGATTTGGCTACCAGAGGTATATATTTGACATAAGCTCCATACAAAATATGTCAAAATTCTACCTCTAGTAGCCGAATCCATCGATAGGTAGATTATTGAGACCGGCCGTTAGTCATTGTAACTAAATTCAGAAGTAAAAAAGTTCGCACACCATTTAATTTTACACATTTGACTGCCTCTGTGGCGCGGTGGGAGTGTACCCGACTGCTACGCAAGAGGTCGTAAGTTCGATTCCCACTTTGTGTGTTCAACAAATTGTTTTTCCGAGTCTGGGTGTACTTTGTGTCCGTGACTTATATGTTTGTAAAGTCCCCCGCGACACAGGGCTTGTCCCCTGTTGTCTTTTAAAACAAAACAAAAAAAATGCAGTAGGGTCACAGTATACAGATAGATACATTGAAATGAAGATACATTTGAAAAGAAGAGGGCTACGAATTGTACAGTGATTTATGAGCCATCTGGCTTTAAGCTTGTAAAACTATTTTAGAAGATTACATGCATATAAAACGCGTGAATATAAAATGTATTGCGTGATTAAAATAGTGAATATATTTTTATCCTGTAGCATACCTAATGAGTAAATTAACTTAAGAGTTAAATATTTTAGGCATAGGCCTGACTACTTACAATTTATTGCAGTTCAAATATAAAAAAAATACTAAAAAACTTCTGGACTAAATTAATGTCCTAGTCCGAACTATGCTTTAGTCTGAATAGTGCATACTTGCATAGTTATAGGCCGACCGCTTAACTCGTATATCGCCTGCGCGGTGAGAAGGGAGCGCGGGGTGATGTTAACGGGTGGGTGAGCGGGGTGCGCGGGACAGAGAACGTGAGTTCTCTGTCCCGCGCACGACGTTAGGCAAGACGCACATGTGTTAGGAGAACCGAGGTTGTTTACCTTCATGTCTATTACCATCGCAGAATAATTACACCGCAACTATTATTTGAGGCAATTTGTAGACCTTAGAAGTAAATGAGATTGGGGTATACGCACATTTAGTTAATGCTACGAAATGATTATTGTTATTAGCCGTCTTTGCTTTTAAGGTTATGTAACTGGGAATTCATCTACTCTGATGTTTAACTTTTTTTCGTTTAACATCTATCCAAATCCAATCAATTAAAGAATTTAAATTTTTCAATAAATATTTTAATCTTGATATATTTGTGCCGCAGACTACTTTGCATTTTTATTAATGTTATTTTAATGATCATCATGAGATTAATTACATAATATGACGTTTAGCTAAATCTTATTAAAGGAGACGCTGATTATGACACGATTGAGTATAGATACGACCTACAAGTGTTTCCGAAAGGGTTTCATTATAACATTAATTAATCACCTTATTAATAAATGTTTTTGTTTTCTTTACAGACAGTACATGGCTGCTGGTGGTACTATTTCTCGAAGTTCACAGAATTTTTCGATACGGTAAGATTGAGTCATATATTTTGAATCCGCAAACATAACTCTCATTCATTAAATACATGCCGTACCAATCTATCTTTATGACATTCACTTTACATTGCTGGACACAGGGACTCTTCGCTGAGAGGCTATAAACATAGAATACCAAGAGTACAAAAGGCATCATACGTACTTCACTTGAGCGAACACATAGATATTATTGTTTTTAAACTTTCGCGATTTTTGATACATAATAGGTATATTTCGGGACTTAATCGCGTGAATTATTTATAGGTACTAACTTTTATTTACCTGATGTGTCGATCGAATTGCACCGATCGTGGTCACGTCGCGTCCGGTAAGTCAAAGGTTAGTACCTACTTTTAACTAATTCACGCGATTAGTCCAGATATATATATATAATACACATAGTTAATATTCACGGATATGAATTAAAGACCACTTTGGTGCACTTCGTTTGTTTTTCCGAATACGTCAAGAGCTGTTTCTTTGTTTGCATAGGATACGGAGACTACCTAAAAACATCTGTTTTTAGGTAGTCTCCGTATCCTATGCTACGAACCTTGATTACAGAGTACTGTACTGAATGAAAGCTTTATACAAAATGCTCTTGACGCACCCACACGTACATATTGTCAGAGACGCGGAGAATCAGAACATGACAGACCACTGACCAGAGACAGAGCTAGTGCCACGATCACGAGCTGCCGATACTCGTTTTGTGCGCGCGTGTGGTTGTAGGTAGATACAAAAGTCGCGTTACGTACATGAGCGTTCCTTCTGTACTCCCTTTATTTTGTGACGTAATCCACCGGATCATTCGCTGATTGGTAGATACTAGATGGATCCTTTAAATATCTGCATAAAAGCCTATTTCAAAACGACAGGTCGCAAAAACGATTCTGCGAAGTTGACATTTTTTTTGCAATATTGTAGAAGCGCAAACATTATAATAGAATTTTATACAAGAGGTTGGCTTGGACCTCATATAAGTGTGTATTAAACCTTCCTAAAGGCGGAACATCTCATACATCAATCTCAAGTGTTTATCGAGCATACTCCATCTTTGACCGAGACTTGAACTGTCAATATGCTTGTTTCAATATTTATATAGGTACCTACTAGCTTTTACTCGCAACTACGTCTACATATATATTTCGTTATTTGTTTTATTTTAAACAATGATAGTAAGGTTGACTGCCTCTGTAGTGCAGTGGGAGTGTGTCCGACTGCTACCCAAGAGGTCGTGGGTTCGATTCCCACACGGGACAACACTTTGTGTGATCCACAAATTGTTGTTCCGAATCTGGGTGTACTTTGTGTCCGTGACTTGTATGTTTGCGGAAATCGTCTTTGAAAAAAAAAATATTGTTCTTTTTTAATATTTTATTGTTCGAAATAATGCGGGCGCTGTTTTTATATCGCTGGACATGGCTTTTAATAGACCTAAGAAAATTAACGCTTAAAGAAAATGGTATTTAGTATCTAGGTGTTATAAAATAAAGTACCTACTAGCTGACTCCCGGAACTTCGTCTGCGCAAATTTTTCCCGTTTTTGCAACACTTTTCATTGCTGCTCCGCTCCTATTGGTCGTAGCGTGATGTTTTCTGAGATTATCGCAATCTCAGGAACCAAAAAAATATTTTACAGTTGGATAGCCCATTATCGAAAAAAGGCTATAGGCTATATCACATCACGCTACGACCAATAGGAGCGGAGCATCAATGAAAAGTGTTGCAAAAACTCATAAAATATTAGTATAGGTTAAAGTTGGTCTCTTGTAATTTCCATGGTTGTTACGTATTTACACATTTTTTAAAGATCATGTAGGTATTTAGTCTATGTGCTATTTTAGCACTTTTCGAGGCCACTAATATCTAGAAGCCATAAATGTGCTGATTAACAATTTGTTAAAGGAGTTGTTGTCATTCTCACTTCGTGTTATGGCAATAATATCCCATAAACGTTATTCATAGCGACTTGAAAAACCTACCAAAGGCTGAGTATAATTAATTATAGACCCAAAAGGAGTATTCTAATTCCATGAGATTAACTTGACTCCCACGACTTAAGAGGCACCAACAGCGCTCAGAGTATTGCGAAATGCCCGCAGCCGTATGGCCGAAAAGTCATCGTGATTACGTATGAAACCTTAACATCAATACTGGACTGCCTTCGCCGACTTAACTTGAATATCTAGCGTAATTTTAGCTTAGTTATAAAATAGCCAGTGTCAAGGCCACGGTCGGCTGCTATGGGCTCTGCATGTTACCGGAACTGGTACCGTCAGCACGAGTTGTTTGCATACTTGTATGTACATAGTACTAATATTAGATCAATTTGTTTGTTGTTATCATTCTACCATAAACTCGTTTATGATTTAATAAAAGGCCTAAAGCCTTTAGCCTTCATGTAGTACGAACGTAGTTTTTTATGCCCACTCTGCCCGTGAACAAAAAAAGAATGTGTATGAAACAAAAAATCGGACAAGTGCGGGTCAGACTCGTCCACCGAGGGTTTCGTACAAATTTATATAAATCTATAAATTTTGATTTTGTAGAGAGTGTCGAAATATACGTTTCTTACTGTATAAACGTAAACAACATAAGATATGTTAGATACGTTTTAGTGTCTAACATAAGATACCTCCCCGCGTTGACAGACAGACGCACGGCAACAAAGTGATTCTATAAGGGTTCCGTTTTTCCTTTTGACCTACTGAACCCTAAAAAGTATCTATGATATTATATGTGGCTTGATTCGATTATAATAAAACTAGTTATTCCTCTCGACTTCGCCGGCGTTATATTAGATTTTATAGCCTCTGCTATTAGCCGAGACTTTTTATTACTTACACTAGCATTTTTAGTAGAAAATCTACAAGTCAGTCGATCCACAATTTCAAAGAACAAAGAAAATAGACAAAGCGATAACGTTACATTGTATTTACATTCATTGATGTACCTACCTATGTTTCATTTATAGTCTTTATTCAGATATATCTACAATGTTTTCTTATACATGTAGTATCGTTGGCGATGGTGGTTGGTTGATACTATAAATAAATAAAATCACAGGGCGAAGAAATATCACGTGTGCTTCGTTTATTTGATAGACAGATGACTGTCTTATATCAATCTTAGAACTACTTTACGTCTACGACTGATACACGTCGTGTGCATCTACGACTGATACACGTCGTGTGCATCTACGACTGATGCTCGTCTTCAACTGCGTGCATCTTCGGCAGATGCTCGTCTTCCACTGTGTGCATCTTAACTATTATAATCTTAACTATTCAAAGCGACACGACATGGATACAAACTCTTAAATCTAAAATACCACATACATATAGATTTTAGCACCACTTATTTGCCATAAAACAGCTAACACATTTCAAATTCATATATCTTTTTAAAAAACAAAACATAATTAATGATTGGAAAAAAAAAACAAAATAAACTTAGGCGGCAGTTCCAAGTGAGCTCATGAGAAGAAGCTGCCAAGAAACTAATGGGATAAATCATCAAGTTTTTTTTTAATGAACGAACCAGTATATTGGGTGAATGTAAACGTTTATAAAACAAGGACAGCTAAGTAATAATACTATAAGTATGCCTTTGTCAAAGGCATTTTCTGAGCTTTTCTGATCCATGTGAAACCTGTTGCAGCTTTTATATCGTCAATCCATCTTATCAGCCCTCGATTCCTTTTATATACATGAAATGTTTTATCTCCCTCTATCGTGTTCGCTAAGCGATTAAAACTTTTATTTTGTAATAAAGATTTTAAAAAATCAATCAATGGGTATTACTAAAATAATACACTTTAATCTATAATCTATAATATAATTAATATAATCTATACTAATATTATAAAGCGAAAGAGTTTGTTTGTTTGTTTGGTTGTTTGTTTAAACGCGCTAATCTCAGGAACTACTAGACCGATTAGAAAAAATCTATTATATATTAATAAACAAAAAATTATAAATGTTTTTGCAAATCTTCGTGGCATTAACGTAATAGGTGCATATTACATACATAATACCTATTTATGTACAAACAGAACTAAAGCAATTTAGTTTTTCCATCGATATTTCCTATATTACATTCATGTTATTTAACAGATAGGTTTTTTCCATGTTTACAAAGATCTTACGAGAACCAATCAGAGTTTTTCAAAACTACGAGAGATTATCTTATATTAACTAGTTTCAATCCTACTAAGCACATGGCAATCTATACTTATATTATAAAGCTGAAGAGTTTGTTTGTTTGTTTGAACGCGATAATCTCAGGAACTACTGGTCTGAATTAAAAAAATATTTTACTGTTGGTTAGCCCATTTATCGAGGAAGGCTATAGGCTGTAATAACATCACGCTGCGACCAATTGAAGCGGAGCAGCAAAGGAAAATGTTGTCAAAACGGGGAAAATTTACGCTGACGAAGTTGCGCGAGTCAGGCATTCATTCATTCATAACGGCGAATCTTTTCTAATGTCATTATCATTTTAAGCCTATTTTCAGCCGACGACTTGCGAATTTGAGTTTTTCTAATTCTGTACACGCGTTACCATGTAAACGCCTAGAAAAATATGGAAGAAGTTGTAAATGCGCGTTAATAAAATGAGCACTTACAACTCGTCATTAAAACGTAATCTTAGTTCAATGTGCGTTAACATCAAAATATAAATGGGTGGTAACGATAGAAAGGGAAAGATAGGGTTTGCTTCCAACAAATATCGCAGCCTTTTCTTTAAATGCATCATATATACATCGATAAATCATCCAAACAATTGTTTGAATTGACCCATAACATTCCTTTTATGAAATACTAGCTGTGCCCCGCGGTGTTACCCGTGTTTTATTAGCCTATGTGTTAATTCAGGGTGTCAGCTAACTCCATATCAAATTTTATTAAAATCGCTTTAGCCGTTTAGACGCGAAGAAGTAACAAACATACACACTCACATACTCACAAACTTTTGCCTCTATAATATTAGTGTGATATTTTGTTTTTCAGATCTTCTTCGTAATGCGTAAGAAATTTGACCACGTGTCGAAACTGCATGTCATCCACCACGGCATCATGCCTATGTCCGTATGGTTCGGAGTCAAATTTACACCAGGTTAGTACATTCAAGTTTTAAAAAAAGTAGGAATATTCCGGACCAAAGATTAAAGTCCAATAGACGAATGCAGGAACTGGTTTTTGCTGCTCTAATAAACAATAAAAAAAAAAACATAAGCTTGATATGCCAAAAATAGTATAATGGTTACGTCACTTTTAAGATAATTATATTTTGGAAGTGCCGATAAAAAGATATAGGTAATTACTAGTCATCGGTACGTAATATGAGATTGGGAATTTACCTATGTCAAATTTGGGCAATGACTCCAATATTTTTGGAGTTGATTTTTTGTTTTCCGCAAGCGTAACGCGTGTAATTATCATTGACGTAGAAAACAGGACTGCGCCATACCCTCACAAAATTGACCACCTCTAGAAAGAGAACGCTACTTTGTGGACAATACCTGTCAAAGGCCGCACGAGTTTTGTCTTTCTTTCACGTTTTGCAGTCAATTTTTGCTTTTTAATTGAAAGAGATGGCGCAGTCCTGGTCTATAAAACTAACATTAAGAACATCAATTATGAGATTGTTTAAAAACCGCCATGTTTTTTTAAATATTATCGAATATCGAACTGGAAACTGGGAATTTTATTTCGCGAATATCATTCAATACTCGGGATAAAAACTACTTATGTAAGCAAAAATAGTTTACATCGTTTTTATCCCGATAATTGATGAAAAAAAAAATACCAAACACGTCGGCCTCATGTTCAACGGAACATCAGTTTGCAATGCTCAGTGAATGAGAGACAATCCAATATACATACACACACACATTTATGATATTATCAGGAATACTTATTTTTTAAATTAGATTCTACAAGTTATTCTTAAATATTTTGTTAGGTTTAAAAAAAACATCGAGGAAATATATCATGTTTCCTGTATTTTTAGGGTAAATTTAGTAACTTTTCCTCAATGTCAAAAAAAGCCCAATTTTTTTATAGATCTTAAAGCAGGTAACGGTAAACGTAGAAGACTTATGGTTTTTTTAAAATGCAACTTTTCCGCGTATATTTTTTCCTTGTTCAATACTTCTATATACATAAACTTATCCTTTTCCGTCTACTATTTTAATAGACAGTCAAGAAAATATGTTTTCGTCTATTGAATCCTGACACGGTTAACTCTAGCAATATAAAACAAGCTTAAATATTAACCCCTTAATCACAGAAGAATTATTGGATCTAATTTCTTAAACAGATGATCGTAAATTAACGTAGTAAGAAATGCGCTTGGGAAATTCATCTATAATACAATAAACATCTAGGTATAATAAACGTAAAACCCCACAATTATCATGATGAGGTCATAAATAAGATGAGTATCCGTGACTTGCTAAAGAGAAAATCTAATAATTTGCTTTTGTATTATTTGATTTGCTTATTATCACTTTGTTACATAAAACGTACATGTGTATGCCTACATATGGTTTACATAGGTACACAGTAAAGCTCACATCAATATACCGTCGTCCTATGAAATCTATAAATAAATGAAAATAAGTTATGGGACAAGAATTGGGAAAATAGGCATTAGCCAAAACGAGTCAGCATTACCAATAACACGATTGGATATGTGTATTGTCTAGAGCTTCAATCATTCCCAGAAAAGATTATTGTTGTCTTTCGAAGTTTTAAATTTTGTTGGTTTGTTAGTAGTTTAGTTGCGTTACATTAACATATAAAAAAGGTAATATTATTATTGCCAATCTAGCAAATAACCTTTTTTGGTTTTAAGTTCATTTCTAGCGAATAGACTCAATTTGCAGCTTACTCATTAAGCCTTATTATTACGTTACGAAATTGGGTTACGATCTAAAATATTTTTTAAGCAAAAGACTTTGTATTCCAGTGTATGAAACACTAACTAAACCACATACCTATCTACTTCCTTAACCGTTTAATCCGAATCTAAATGAATGTCATCATCCTTAAAATAATCTAATCTACAACAAGAACGCGGATTTGAATATATTCATAAATTTTCGCATTTTTATTAACTCCTGAGTTACTTTTGTATTTTTAAAGCACTATTTGCATTATTATACATAATAAAAATGAGACTGTTGACCCGTGTACTCACTGGCTTCACCCACCGGTGGGTGCGGGGGTAATTCCTGTTTACCCGTGCACCCACGGTTAAGATAGGAAAAGATTTCAGGAAATTTGAGCTCTAACGGCCGGTCTCAATAATCTAACTATCGATGGATTTGGCTACTAGAGGTAGAATTTTGACATATTTTGTATGTAGCTTATGTCAAATATATAGCTCTAGTAGCCAAATCCGTCGATAGTTAGGTTATTGAGACCGGCCGTAAGAAGACGAACAAACTCAACGCGGTCAAATACTTAGGTATACATGATGTCGCATACACCTAGACAAATTTCACGACCCAGTAGCCATTAAAAACCGGGTGGATCGGATTTTTAATGGGTAGGAACTAATGTTGTGTTACTGAAAGATGTTTATATTATCGCGTGTCGGGTCTGACACACGATAAGTGAGAACGGGCCCTAAGACTATTCATATATATTGATTTTATAAATATGTATATATTAATAGGAGTTCTAAATTCAATCAGTATATAGGTTAATATTTCTTCACAGGTGGCCACTCTACTTTCTTCGGTATGTTGAACACATTCGTGCATATCGTAATGTACTCGTATTATCTCCTGGCTGCGCTCGGCCCCAAGGTCCAGAAATATCTCTGGTGGAAGAAATATCTTACAGCACTACAAATGGTATGTATTACTTTTCCAATCAATTTGAAATTTAATATTATAACACTATTAGATCGTCATAGTAAAATCATCATTTTCATCATCATTATTGGTCTTTATAAGTCTTGATCAGTTAATTAAAAAACATCATGATAGGAGCCTCAGCATTTTCGTTGGTGGTTACCGATACCGATTTTCCGAAGCAACGACTAAAGCGAAGTAATGATTGAGGGAAGTATTAATAGTGGAATAGCAGTATAACCGTCTAAAGAATTACAGTTTTTATGACGTCAGACACATAATATTTACTGGTTTTAAAAACACTGGTCGAAAATTTAAAATTGACATATATCATAGTTAATGCTATGCGAATATTTTATAAACGCGTCTTGGAAATAACATCAATTGATAAATACGTGCGTGTGTCAGAAAGTTGTTTCTGGATCCAGTTCACAAACAACTTCTTCCAAATATAGATGTGGATTTGTTGGAACAGGTTTTTTGCTGACGCAAATTAATGACAAATAAAATAATAAATATAAAATTATTATAAATAGAATCAGAATAACTTATGTGAGTATATTGTTGTGGATAACTGAAGATTGTTGTTGTTGTCATTAGGTTCAATTCGTGTTGGTGTTCCTCCACGCTTTCCAACTGTTGTTCACTGATTGCGATTACCCTCGTGCCTTCGTCTGGTGGATTGGGATGCACGCCGTGCTCTTCTACTATCTATTCTCAGACTTCTACAAACAGGCCTATCTCAAGAAAGTCAAAGTAAGTCACAAATACTGGCAAAGAATCATGTAAATAATTAATTTTTAATTCATTATTTACATGATTCTTTAACTTAACAGTTAATATAATAAATTAATCTTGTTGGTTTCATTTATTAGATTAACTGTTTACATAATTTAGTTTGCAAATAAATTTATTATTTTCATTGGTAATCATTTTTTGTGCTACAAGAGCTGCGTACATATTTCGCAACTAAGTATTTATTCAAGTTTGTTTGCAATACCTACATAAAACCAATATTGTCAATCTGCGCAGTAGGTAACATCTACTATGTATAATTATAGCACATAACACAACTAATGTTTAATTGTTTTGCAGAAGGACAAAGCCAGAGTAAAGGCCGAAACGGAAAGGGTAAAGATGGAGACAAAAGAAAGGATGCTGCCCCTTCTCAATGGCTTCAGCAACGGGTCCGCTTTGGGCGATGTTCGGCAAAGGATGGCTGGTGCTGTGGCCTCACAGTGACCGTCTAAATATAAACTATATTGTAGTGAATCTCATACCGATTAAGATGTGAATACACTGTGTGTAGTCACATAAATTCAGTTTTATGTAAACTGTTTTAACCGATTTGTTATTGTAGACACGTCAGTTCTTACAAAACGTTATATGTACTTTGAGAGTAATCATAATCATACTCAAATTGATTGGTTATGTTTGCGTTCTAGACGTCGAAAAAGTCGTTAATTATTCTAATAACCTACTATTATTTATTATTCGAAGCATGACCATTATCTACCTACATGATTAAATTATTGACAGCGCTGACAAAAACATACATTTTATTTGAAATATGTTTTTGCTTATATTTGGATGGGAGTGGCAGTCTGTGCAGTCCGAGAATAAATTATTATTAAAACTCGTTGTTGTTTACCACGATTGCTTCCCTACACTCCATTTTTGATGACGTCAATAAAAATATGACCTCTACAAAGAACTGTCGTGTCGACTGCAGTTGTGTCCTAATAATGAATAAACAATTTGTTTAATGACTCGGTTAAAATACAAATCGAGAATCTCTTTATTCGCCACTCAGTTGCGATTTCAGAACAAAGCTCAACTAGAAGTAAGTTATTTTAATTAAGCGTATAGTAGCATTAGTGATAGTAGATATAATTTATTCAACCGAATAGTATAAGTTTAATAATTATCGAAGTTAAGCGTTGACTTGGATTAGTTTTAGTAGGACTAAGGTAGAGCCACCATTTTGTTTTTTAATCTGTCATTGTAATCGATGGGAAAATGCAATCTTCTTCTTCTAAACCTGCATTATTTCGCCTTTGTAATATGCACATAGTTAATTTAGTCTCGCAATATTTCGGCGTCAGTTTAGTATTGAAGTAAAAATCTGGAGAGATGATTTTTTTTTTGGAATGAACTCTTATATAACATTCGATTTATATTATTTTTTAGGGTCAATCTACATGTTACTGGGGATTTATTTATATGAAACTAAATTGAGATAATGTGAGACTAAATTTGTGGTTGTCCTTTAGCCAGTAAAAGCATTGATGCTGACGTCTATAGGTACTTCCTGACATTCACGTAAGAGTACACACAATAATTTATGTGCAATAGTGTCACGTCAAGGACATTTTGTGATGACGTGTTTTCAATCGCAAAGTATATAGTACTTGTATCAAGAAGTAGTACTTTGCGACAGGTGACATGGAAGAAGTTGTTTGGTGTTCAATCTTCGTTGTAGTTGTCAGTCAGCAAACATCATTAGTTTCCTTTATTATTTTTATTGTCAATTGTATTCGTTCTTACCTATCTGCTCTAGTGTTTGCATATTGTTCGTTAGAGTACATAACGTGCAAACAAGTATACTTACATCTAACATCATACTGTTATTAGTCAGATGTAAACATGACTTTTCCTCATATTGCGCAATGACCCGCAGAATTAAAAGAATAAAGATACGAGTATATTGAACTCAAATGACATGTAATGGTGTTAATCAGTACTTAAACAAGCCATCAGAAGCGGTGCAAATATCAGTAGAACTCTTATAAAAGCCATAACAAGAACATAACGTTCTTATTTTGGCCTTTAAAATACGCAAACTTTGGCACCTCTAAATTATCCTACGTTTGAGCGCTCTATATAGATTTTATTTTAAAAGCCCATAGTCTGTAGCCCTGAAGAATGAATTGCGTTTTTCACCGCCAAAATCAGAGTTGCTCCGAAGAAGCTAGAAATTTGACATGTATTAGCTGCGTCGTCATCACTCAGATAAAACACTCTTGTTTGTCTTCTTGTATGACTTCCGATACCTAAACGTGACGTGATAGTGACTCTTCGGAGGCCTATTCGGCCAGTATTTAATACCAATATTACCCACGTCCACATAACTCAAATAATGTCATTATATAAACAAATTCTAAGTTTAAGAAGTAAAATGACACTCTATTACAAGTCCAAAGTGCGAGTTTTACGTCAGCTCAATTCTAATTCTACCTAAAAATATATGTTGCAATTTTTTTCATAAACTTCAGAACCAAATAAAGAATAAATTGTACGTATATCATGTCATGGTCTATTCTCTCATCCGTTATTGATTTCGAAAGAACAATACAGTTATAAAATTTTAAATGGTTCTTTTGGTATTGAACTTTATTTCAAGTTTCACGATTAACACCGCGCATGTGATTTATCGTCATTATGTTTCAAAGGTCATGGTAAAATGAGGCGTTATTTAGTTCAAGAGAACAACAAATTTCAGAATGGAGATGTTTCTGATAAGTATTCAGCGATAAAGGCTATCCGTATTAAGCCGGGTACACATTTTGCGAGGCATGTGGCGATTTGTATGTAAATCAGATGCCTCATCATCACAAATATTGCGCAAGCACATGGCGAGGCATGTGCTACGAACGACTACGTTACGCCTACTCCGGACGCGCGTTGCTCACCATGTGCGTTCGACGCGTGCCTCGCAACGTGTGTATCTGCCTTTAGATACATAACACCAATGTTTTGTAAATATTATAACGTATGTGAAAGGGTAATCTTACGTTTATACTTTGTGATACTTAAGTTAATAACAGACAATTTAATATTAATGTTCGTTTTTTTTTCAATCCTCATTTCCTTTCCTCTTTGCTTAATAAATACAGTGTTGCACGTGCATATCACTATTATTATATGACTAGCTGTCCTGCGCAACTTCGTCAATTTTCCCCGTTTTTGCAACATTTCTCATTCTCTACGGTCCTATTGGTCGTGGCGTGATGTTATATAACCTATAGCCTTCCTCGATAAATGGGCTATCCAACAGTGAAATAATGTTTCAATTCGGATCAGCAGTTCCTGAGATTACCGCGTTCAAACAAACAAACAAACTCTTCAGCTTAAATCTATACTAATATTATATACTAGCTGTCCCACGCAACTTCGTATGCGTAAATTTTTCCCGTTTTTGAACATTTCTCGTCGCTGCTCCGCTCCTATTAGTCGTAGCGCGATGTTATATAGCCTATAGCCTTCCTCGATAAATGGGCTATCCAACAAAAAAAGATTTTTTCAAATCGGACCAGTAGTTCCTGAGATTAGCGCGTAACTCTTCTCCAACAAACTCTTCCACTTTATAATATTAGTATAGATTTAACTAAACTGATTTTAACTGAGGGATGTGTATGGCGGCGGCAGTGACCGCCGCTGTTGGCAGTGTCGCGAGCTCGCACAAACTTGTTGAATGAGGCACCAGTGACACGGACACTTGTCTCAACTTTATAAATAACTAGCTGACCCGCGCAACTTCGTCTGCGACATTTTTTTTTTACTATTGGTCGTAGCGTGATGTTATATAGCCTTCCTCGATTGGGATATCTAACACTGAAATGTTTTTTTCAATTCGAACAGTAGTTGCGAAGATTATCGCGTTCAAACAAACAAACTCTTCAGTTTTATGACAGTGGTTAGTCTAGTGGTTTGTGACCCTGACTGCTAAGCCGGAGGTCGTGGGTTTGATCCCCATATCAACCCATATGATGGCCCACTGCTGGGCACGGGTCTCCCCAGTAGAACCTACTGGTATGTAGATCCTGAGGGTAATTGCCATAATCGCCACGCTTGGCGAGCGGGTTGGCGATCGCAGTAAGGCTTTAAGTACGCAGAGGACGCTGCTGCCCGTCCTCCGGAGTGAAATCCCTGAGTCGCCTTGACGCCACCCACGGGAAGAGATGGGGTGGTGCTATTCTTAAGCCGGTACCACACGGCATCCCACCCAGGATAAAACTTTGTGTGATGAGCATGATGGTTTATTCTGTGTCTGGGTGTTATTTATCTATAATATGTATGTATTTAGAAGTATTTAAGTATGTTTATCAGTGCTCTGGTTTCCATAGTACAAGCTCTGCTTAGTTTGGGATCTGCCTTAAGAAAATATTATATATAATATAACCAGCTGTGCCCCGCGGTGATACCCGCGGTTTATTAGCCTATGTGTTATTCCAGGGTGTCAGCTAACTCCATACCAAATTTTATTAAAATTGCTCCAGCCGTTTAGACGTGAAGAAGTAACAAACATACACACTCACATACTCACAAACTTTCGCTTTTATAATATTAGTGTGATTAGTGTGATAATATTAGTAAAGAATAAACGACTATTGATGGAAATAGTGGGATCGTTTGTCTTACTATATTTATTACGGTTTTGTAAGGCGTTTGTCGAGCGCAGATTAAAAGTCATTGTGCACGCAAGAACTATCGCTTCTTATACCTAGAATATTAGGTAACTACAATTCAAAGGGAAACCGAAAATAATGGTGTTCTAAAGACTCTTTGCCACTGGGATACACCCCCCCCCCCTCCACCTGAATTCGTCCTGTCTAGAAATTCGCTAGTCCCCTCAGATTAACAGACAGTACGTATAGTAGAGTCGCAGAGTCCTATAGTACATTACGGCACTATTTTGTCTACGGCTTGTTTGTTGCTACTTTCTTTAAAAAGGTAGAGAGACTGCTCATTTTGAATGAAAACCTTCACCGGTGCCCTCTACCTTTCATGTAGAGAAACTTTAAGCAAAGAAAGGTACGACAATTTGTATTTGTTCGGCTACTTTACGGTAGATGGCATGCCTAGTCAACTAAAAAATAAAACGAAATTTGAAAGTTGGTGACATAATTTAATACATTTATCACGTTAATAGTCTTTTTAATGACAATATTTATTTTTTTAGCATACTGTCATATTTCTTAGCTTGATCAACGATTTCTTGGTAACATTAATAAACCGTTGATCAAGCTGATAAGCGACATCTAGGAATGAGTAGCAAAACTTCACTCGTGCTAAAGTTCAACGTATCGATTAAATCTACAACACACTGTATTGTGCTAGGCCAAATATTTGATCTAAATTAATTATTTAAAGTATATTATAGTTGACTGCCTCTGTGGCGCGGTGGGAGTGTGTCCGACTGCTACGCAAGAGGTCGTGGGTTCGATTCCCACACAGGCACCACTTTGTGTGATTCACAAATTGTTGTTCCGAGTCTGGGTGTGCTTTGTGTCCGTGACTTGTATGTTCATAAAGTCCCCCGCGACACAGGACTTGTACCCTACTGCGGAAGGCGTATTTATATAAAAAAAAACTACTTACTATTTTGCAATAGATGTTCGTAAACTTTCGCTATTTGTACACATTATAGAACTTTATAAGGTATTTAGCCTTAAAATAAAATATTTACGCTGTTAAGACCCATACCTTATAAAATTCTATAATATTTTGGAACGTTTGTTTCAATCAATTACGATATATATTGTAGATAGATATCAAGGTGTGGATAGGTTGGTAGATGACAACAAGCTTATTTTGTGATTTTAGGTTCTCAATAAGAAGAGCCGCCTGATCGTCGTGTAGTGATTAAAATGATCTATCTAAGAAGTAAAATTTTTGGTAGGTATAGTGTAGCACGTCGTAGGCGCTTACTAAGTTATAGGTACATGAGAACGAGCCTAATTCATTCTACTTACCTACCAGGCTATGAATTTATTATTCATATTAAAGAGATATAGATATTTTAGGTAGGTATCTTATTCGCCCACAAACATGACACCCACAGTAATAATTTAATTAGTTGTCTATACTATAATAATCATTTTAATAATATAAAGAGGCAAGATTTGATTGTTTGTTTGCTTTGAATAGGCTCCGAAACTACTGGACCGATTTAAAAATAATATTTTACCATTAGAATGCTACATTATCGGGGAGTAACATATGATATATTTAATTGTAAAAAAAATTAGAGATCCCTATGAAAATTGCAATAATGTAACTCAAGGTATAAACAACTACGATATGATACCCGTGCGAAGCCGGGGCAGGCAGCTAGTGTTGTATAAAGTCCCAAATACTTAATACCTACGCGATAAAATTAGAGAATAGTCGCAAAGAAGGACATTTCTTTTCGACATTTTTTATTTACTTTCCTACTCACCTCCTAAATATAGTTGGCCATTAGTTAGAGTATTATTATAACTTACGATTGGTATGCAGATCATTATCTGCTTATCGTCACAGCTTAGTGTTGAAAGTGTTCCTTTGTTTGTCTGCATATATGCAGTGTTCGGCTAAACGTCTAAATTGTTCACTGGTTCTCACGTGCTTTGAGAAGTGACACAAGTTGCACAAGCTATTGTTTATTAAGAAAACATTATTTACAATGAAATATTTTACAATCTATCGTCTTAACTTACTTTCTATTGAACCTAGATAAATATAAATCTATATCGTGAAACATCAATTTCATCAAGTGCGAGAACAACTTCAACTCGCTTCAATTCATATCGAATGTTTATACACAGCAACAAACGACTTACACCAATAGAAACATCAATAATAATATCACAAATAATTTAGGGTAACTATAGGTAAACCTCTTTAGATTTAATAAGGTACATTCGTATAGCATATTAATAATTATTTGTAACAAATCAGTACCTAGGTGAAATAAATATCGTCATATTTACAAAAGTTGTACTTCAATTTGATTTTCAGACAGATCTGGTAGCTTTTTTAATAAACTAAATAAAAGTATACCTTTGTCCAAAACATTTTAACATTCCAAGGGTTACAATTCATCTAGTTACTGTTCTAAAGAGGCGACTAATTTAATGGCAGTGATTAAATATTTATACAATTAAAGTTATGATTTAATTTTTGTATTGGTCCTGCCAAATTCTTCTATTTGATCGTACTCTGAGAACCCTGGGTCTGAGTCATAGTAGGCGTAATCGTAACTATTGTCTTCCTTCTTTTTGGGAGGGTTAATAAAATGAGGCGCTGGAGCACTGGGTCGAGGCGGTGGCACGGTTGGTGGCTGTGAGGGCTGCGTCGGCGGTACTGACGCACGTGTCACAGGTCGCGGTGGTCGCGTTTCTGGAACTCTGGGAGCAACTGTCGTAGTTGGTCTGACAGGGGCTTCATTTGATGGCGTGAATGTTTGTCCTATTCCTAGGTAGTCTACTGGCCGAGATGTCGTGGTGTATGTTTTATAATAATCGAAAGCACGTTGCGTGGTCACAGTCTGAGGTTGAGAAGTAGTGGTGTAAACAATATCTGGCACTCTTGTTGTAGGTGGTGCAGTTGGCGTAGGGGCAGGTTTAAATGGTCTCGGAGCTGCAGTTTGTCCTACATGTTTTGAAGGAGCTTGTGTTTTGGAGTAGGTCTTGTGATCTTCTGGTAGTCTGTTACCGCTTGCTGCTATATTTAGCGAATGTGCTCCCGATAGAAGTTCTCGGTCGTATATTTCAGGTCTGTACAGTCCATCATCTTCGCCGTCAGGGGGATGATATTGACCGTCGTCTTCGTCGCTATCGGGATAATTGTTCGTTTGAGCGTTAAAACCAATATTGGTATTGTATGCTACCGTGTTGAGGTTTGGTGGGGGTTCAGGACGGAAAGTTGTGTAAATCGTCGTAATCGGAGCGATGGTGGTAGTAGGATAATTCTTAAAATTGTTTTGTTTTGAGTAAGGAACGAAGTTATTTTTTTCAGGTTCATAGGAAACGCTGTTATAATTGTTATAGGCAATCGTCGTTGTAGGGAAAGCTCGTGTGGTGACGCTATAATCAATAGTTGTGGTTGAGTCTCTAGCATTGTTAAAATTCTTTGCGCGCGCGTATTCAGGATCTCTGGGAACATCTGCTACGTTGAAGCTATTTCTAATTTTGAAGGGTCGATTGTCCTTCTGTTCATTTAGTCCTGGAGTGGACTGTGCATCATAATTGTATAACTCTACGAGTCCGTCTTTTTTATTAGGCTTTTGAGGATTTGTCGGCTCTGGGAAGGGCGTGGAGGGCGCATGACTTGGATAATATCGGTTATGTTTCGGGGTCACGCGACTCACTTCAACGTATTCATCTTTATAATCTATATATTGAGGTGGTACATGTGGAGTTGTTGTATAAGATTGTTTATTCTGAGGAGGGGTACGTCGGTTAACGTCAGGCTGACTATTAAAATATTTCTGGGCATTTAAATTTTGCTGGGTATTAAAATTTTGCTGTGAATTTAAGTGTTGTTGGGGATTAAAGTTTTGTTGTGAGTTTAAGTGTTGTTGGGGGTTAAAGGTTTTCTGTGAGTTAGAATTTTGTTCTGTGTTAAAATTTTGCGGTTGGTTAAAGTTATGCGGTGGCTTAAGGTTTTGCTGTGGCTTAAAATTTTGCTGTGAGTTTAAGTTTTGCTGTGGGTTCAAGTTTTGCTGTGGGTTCAAGTTTTGCTGTGGGTTCAAGTTTTGCTGTGGGTTCACGTTTTGCTGTGAGTTAAAATTTTGCTGTGGTTTCAAGTTTTGCTGCCGATTAAAGTTTTGTTGCCGATTAAAATTTTGCTGAGGGTTGTTATTTTTTTGTGCTTGTTGTTGTGGCTCTGGATAATTTTCCCGCGGCGGTGTGATAGATACAACCGTGGTGGTGGGTGCTTTCGTAGACACGTAAATTGGTCGCTTTCGGACAAGTTTTCGTTTTGAACCTCCATCATTTTGCGGTTTATTAGAAGGTTCATTGGATAGATTTGGGGTGGGAGTGGTGAACTGGGTGGTAGGGAAGGTGCGTGCTGAGGTGGGTCGTCTGAATGATTGCCTCGGATGGTGTTGTTTTGGAGTCGAGGGAGATGCAGACGGTGAAGTGGAAGACTCGTCACGACCACGTTCGCGCTGACCGCTGAAGAAATCTGAAGAATGGGCAGCACGCAGGTCGGAGTCAGGTTGGTTCGGAGAGACGTTGTTCTGAGATAGGCGACGGTCACCGGTCTCCGCTCGCTGGAGACCGAATTCAGCTTCATCGTCGCGACTTCCATGTGACAACTTCTTGGTGTCAAATCCTGGTGTACATATAAAACATTTACATTATTTCTAAATCAATTGCTAACTTTTATGGTATTAAATTTAAAGCTTCAGCTTGCAAAATTTTAAGAAATAGGCATTATTGTTGCATCGCCTAAAAGCTCGTAAACTGCAAGGCGTTGCGGCTGAAGCTGGATGTTTAGAGATTCATTACCCGTAAAGAATATGAAGCAGTCTAATGGTTCTTACATTTTTAGACTTTTTTTTTTATCTGATAATAGATTTTCCTCCTCTAGCATTACCTTCCATGTGATCTCACAGCCTTGTAACTGGAAATCAAATTCCCCAAAATCATGTGCGACTTAGAACATTAATTGAAATACACTACACGCGTTTGACTGAATAGACAAAGATTGTGCGTTAACATATTCAGCTAATTAAAAAATATTTTCTTATGATGAATTGCAATGCATCTTCAAATTGGTATATGCTATTAATTCACACAATTATATTCTAATGACTTCAACCTTGTATATTCCAATCACATTAATTTCTTACATATTGCAGAAATGTTATTACTGATTGCCCACTAGCCCAGTGCAAAAACTAAATTATTTGTAAACCTAACTACTAAGTGATTAGCTGTGACAAATTCTATACACATACAAGAAATTAACAATCTATCTTGTTTAAAGAGTACCCCCGTGTCGCCAATAAAATAAAAGATACAAGGAATGGTGTGTGACATTGAGAGATCAAGGAACTAGTTACCAACTAAGGCACTTCATTCTATTCACTTAAAGATAATGATAGTTAAGATAACAAGAAGTTGTTGAAAATTGCTTAAAATTATTGAATACACATAGTCAATAAATAAATACCTTTTGCTACACCCTTTATGAAACAACACAAACATTTCTACATCAAATATTTGCATAACTAACCATGCATCTACTGGTTTTCTTCTGTTTAAAATCTGCCCAATCTAGCGTTTATTATTTACGTTTACGTGCATCTAATACCTACAGCTTAGGCTAATTAACGGCGACACTCACAAATATAGATCAAAGTTTAAAAAAAAGATCCGATTCAAGAAACCTCTTTATGATGTTCAGCTTCAAGTAACTTCAGCTACCATGGCCTCTTGCCGGCCACCTATATTCTTAAACTGATTTATTGAATTAAAAAAAACTTATCAATAAAATATCTGTGAGTGTTTGGTTAGTTGCTAAGCAGGCTCACCGGATCCGATCTTGTAGAGATCAAACTGACCGTCGTAGATATCAGCAGGACACGCTAGAGGGTCGTCATCCCCCCAATCCGTACATGTTTGTGCCTCTTGGTGGAACAAAGTGCCGGGCGGGCAGAAGAACCTGAAGTCTCGAATGCCGCCTCCAGCAACTCGCACACATACATGGAATGCCTTGCATCCAGATTTGGCGTCTGCGTAGTATGCGCCCAAAATGCGAGTTTTGCAGTTGAACCGTTCCGCTCCCCCTATTAATAAAATGAAATTAAAGTCACCTTATTACATACTAGCTGTCCCGCGCAACTTCGTCTGCGTAAATTTTCCCCGTTTTTCACATTTCTCATTGATGCTTCACTCCTATTGGTCGTAGCGTGATGTTATATAGCCTATAGCCAACAGTGAAAAAAAAAATGAATTCGGATCAGTAGTTCCTGAGATTACCGCGTTCAAACAAACAAACTTCAGCTTCATAATATTAGAATAGATATATATATTTTAGATCAATAAGAGAAAAATATATTTTATCATAAGCTATCTTAAGCCGCCTTTCCCATAAGTTTATTTTATTTTAGTTTGAAAAGTAGTTTAAGAGTCCAAAAGTGAGTAATAGTCTAGAAGCTAGAGATCTAAAATATTGTTGTCAATAAAGACATTTATCATTTGGTTATTGATCTTTCTCAGTTTTTATATTATAAAATACTGCCACGTCTCTCACAGTTTGTCTAAATATCTCACATCACCCACGGTTCACGTGTAATTACGTTGCTTCGGCACACAACTGTGGATTTCTAATGACTGCATTTTACGTCATTACGAAAACTTTGATATGTTTGAGTTTCACTCGTAGTTATCAGTTACATAAGAAAATTTAAAATCATAAGGCTTTATAAATTTTGGATCTTGCGTGGGTGCATTAGGTATGTTTTAAATGGACATTAATCCATTGTTTGTTTTATGTTACCCAACAATCTCGAGTAGGTACAGTGCACGGTTTTTGAAATATAACCACAAAACTGTTTCTATAACCCTCGTCTCAAATTACACTCACAAAAATAACAAATAGGTAATAATTAAAAAAATAAGTGGTTATTTTTACAGATTATTCGTTGATAAATAAGTAATGGCCACGCTCACAATCCTTTGACTTTGGCCCAAGTTTGATGGCTGTGATAGAGTATTTCTCATCGTCCAAGGCGACCATTGTACATAATGTAAATACGACACGTTTAGCAAAACATGCAGCAATAACTAGGTGGAGTGTTGGCAACATCAATCTAATGAGACGAGTAGATTGCGTCACATAATGTATATCATGAACTAGGTATAATATGTTAAACAAACAAATTCATTTAAAATCAAGCAACTTTATTTTGTACCTAATTTAAAATAATTCGCAAAGGCGCAGGAAAAATAATTATTATTATTCGTAAAGACTCCGTTTTTTTTTTAAGATAACTAACAATGTGGGATTGAGTCCCACATAACTAGCAATCTTGTTAACCCTCCAGCTAAGCTCAAAGGCTTGTGTTAAGAGTGGGTTCACGTCGGTAGTATAATGGGTAGGATTCGAACCCGCGACCTCAAGATTGCGAGACCGATGCCTTAGCTATTAGGCTACCGCCGCTTTCTATTGAACGGGATATTGAATTATTTTGTTTTCAATATTTCAACAACTATTTTAAAATAAAACTATTCAATAGATGCGATGATTTAACCTGAATACTGACCGGTAATTTATCATACAGTGCCCGACTAAAAACTCTATTCGTATTTCACTGATATGTGGACGATTGCACATGCACATGGCGTCACATTAATCTGTATTAGGGTTTGAAATCACTGACATCCTGCTGATGTTGCAATAGTACCTACTGGCCGAAATAAAGAATCGTTTAAAAAAAATGACAGCTTTAAAAACGGTAACGTGAATTTCATTTAGTTCCGTAGTTATGCACTGCTTACCTACTAGGTACTTTAGACATAGTGCAATATAACATTGATTGCTACAACGACCACCTGGTTGCATGGCTTTAGGGAATATAAATAATTACATAATGAGGCCTGCTAGAAAATAAACAATAATATTTTATTGTGATTCAATCGATTCTCTTCTCATCGAATCGAATAGATGCCTCTCTTGTTACGAGTGCCTTATGATATGTAAACTAAACTAAACTGTTTTGAATGATAGTATTATCCAAAAATTAAATGTTGCATCCTGTGTTAAACAGCGCAGGAACCGATATTCACGCTCATGAAGTCACAGTAGAAGACCAATTTACAATATTTTTTCTTCACAAAAGAAACGTATTTACTGTGAATAGATCTATTATTAGATGCATACGATAAAAAGCCCATGTAACTAAACTAGCCTTCTAATACGTAGGTAACTCGATAAGTTTTGAGACAAGAAAAAACTACAAGATGATTAACAATATTATTTTATTTTTTTCGAAATACTCCCCTCAAAGTTTCATTCGCCTAAACCAACTATTAAAGCTCTTTTGCAAGTCTTGATCGGATAGGTCCGAAATTGCGACTTATGCGACCACAGCCTCTTCGGCAAACGAAATAATAATATTTTGTCCTCGATTATCGGGAACAAAAAGACATCACAGGGAGCTAAATCAGTACTGTAAGGTGGATGGGGCATGGTTTCAACACCGTATTCCTCCAGAAACGCCTTTGTTCTACTACTTGCGTACTATTTAGAAATAATGTGTTTTTTTTTAAATATTTTTAACAGATGCGTTCCATTTTTAAATTACAAGCATCCCAAACCTTATCGAGTGACCCACGTAATAAAACTCCATTAAAATCCATTCATTCGTTTGGACGCTAAGACGTGACGCTAAAATGCCATCTATCCAAATCATATATAAAACAGTATCATGAAACAGTGATTATTTTGAACTTACAGTACAAAATGATAAGTTCACGTAGATTCATAATTCATCCGGTAAAGATCGAGCATTCTCGATTCCCATGCGTGCGTGCGATGTGTGGCTATGTGGTAAACCGTGAGAGGGGGCAGTGGGGTGAGCGATTAGATCGCGAGCTCTTGCGCAACACACCGCAGCGTAAGGTGCCATAGCATCCTCTGCGAAAGGTCACCTAAACCTTATGTAAGTGCAATCATGTCTGTCTATGCGTTCACAGACTAATTTAGATACTTTTTTAAACAATATAAAGGTTAATACACGAATCATTTTGAGATTAACACTTCTTAAACCTAATCGATTTTGTAAGTAATGTAATTTTACGTATATTAATCGTAATTAAGCCGTGGGTTGTGCACCTAGGCTCTTCCGGTCGGGGTTATCATTTCAACGGACTGTGTGATTTATGAAGTAGTGAATGCTCTAATAATATCTAACATCTCTTGTGCTAATAGGTATCTTAATGGGATATTGGTCATCAAAATTCGGCCAAAGATATAAATTAAGCAATATTAGCTGACAAGTTTATGGCATAGATTATGCATTATATTAATCTAATGAATATCCGTTATATAATTTCCCGTGCAATTTATCATTCATGTTGCGTTTGTGATCTAAATAAGGCAAACTACAAATATGAGATCAATTTTAATGAAGATAGTGATATACCTACTTCCAATTACAAAACCACTGATCGTTTTGATATTTTTTGATATTGAACTTGGAATGACATATTTGAAAAGTCTTCATAATGCTAATACGTAGATTTTAGAAATCTATACCAATATTATAAAGCTGAAGAGTTTGTTTGTTGGTTTGAACGCGGTGATCTCAGGAACTACTGGTCCGAATTGAAAAAACTTGTATTGTTGGATAGCCCATTTATCGAGGAAGGCTATATAACATCACGCTACGACTAATAGCAGTAGAGTAGCAATGAAAAATGTTGCAAAAACGGGGAAAATTTACGCAGACGAAGTTGCGCGGGTCAGCTAGTATAGTGATATACCTACTTCCGATTACAAAACCAATGATCGTTTGAAAATAAAATCTTCATAATAGTAATACGTAGATTTTAGAAATTAGAGATTTATTAGACAGCTAAAAGATTAAAATAATAAGATTTCAAATAATAAGAGGAGTCCTCTAAAGGTCATCAAAAGTATGAAAAGGTCATCGTTAAATATAGTATAGGACAAGATGTATAGTTAAAGTCAAGTGACCCCCCCCCCTCCACTTCTTTACAAGTGGACTAATCCCCATCCCACTCCGAAAAGTAATCCTGAGATAACACCTATTTCCAACAGTAATAAAAAAACTGAACAATACCATTGCTTTGACTTGGTACTCATCTGCAATGTAGGTATGGTCAGCAACCTATTGTCATCGGACAGGCAGCTGACACAATCGAATTACGAAAATGTTTCTATGGTCGAAATCACCCGTGACATATTGTGTGCAACGATTTTTAGTCGGCCACCCGAAATGGGTACCTAATAGTTATCATCTTTATGTACCATTGCTGGCTTCTTGCATAACGCTATAAAAATATGTTCTTTTTGCGAAGGTAGACAGATGTATTACAGGAACGGAATGCTCATGGTCACGAATTAATTTCCCAATTTTTCTTCCGTTCATTTATAATTGCTTTATAACTTAAATCTAAATAAAATTGGTAAGTCGTCAACTTATTCACTACTAGCGGCCCGCTCCGGCTTCGCACAGGTATAAAATATATGGATGTTATTATACATATATACCTTCCTCTTCAATCACTCTATCTATAAAAAAAACTGCATCAAAATCCGTTGCGTAGTTTTAAAGATTTAAGCATACATAGGGATATAGGGACAGAGAAAGCGACTTTGTTTTATACTATATAGTGATACAATAACTTGATATAATCATGCAAAGAATAGAAAATATAATGCTAACACTAAACTAAACTTAATTTGAATGAGTTCGTTGCTGACTCTACATCGTAGATCAATAAGCAAATTGTTTAATGGCATGTCAATGTGTGCTTGCACGAGAGCATTTGTTTGTAGTTTTTCTTTTGTACTCGCGGCATTATGTGGTATTGTTGTGATGACTCAGGCAATATTTGAAACATTGATCACATTGGTATGTAGATATATATTGTATCCGATTTACTAAACTATGACCAAACAAATAAATATCGATACCGGTACACTTTCGCTTCTATTCATACTCATATTAATACAAGGCAATGTGTTATTTTTCTCACGCATTGATTGTTACAATTCAATACATAGATTTTTCCACGCAACAACGGTGTTACGAGACAAAAAAATATTGGTTCACATTACAAAATATTTTAAGGTAGGTGCTGTAGGAATATATTTTATCCATAATGTTTTAATTACACACATATGTAGTTAAAACATAGATAATAGATATGATTATATATATATATATATATATATATATATATATATAGATTACAACCAAATCCGTAGCGATGCGATTAATTTAATTGTACCAAATATGTGCCGAGAAGTGGACACTGACGGTCTGGCTCATAGACTTAGGTTACGCTAGTACATATATCATACGTCTATGGTTGGGCTAGTCCACAAATTCAAAGTCGTGCCGCCGTGCGACTCCAAGACTCCAAGCATAGCTCGCTCCAAGCCCGCTGGCTATGGAGACTTTTTGAAGAATAAAATTCGCAACAAGGTCATCCAACAAAGAACCAAAGTTACTGACATAGCTCGCAGGTTAAGCACGTTGAATTGGCAATGGGCTGGCCATATTTGCCGAAAGACCGATGGCCGATGGAGCAAACGAGTCCTAGAGTGCAGACCGCGACTCGGTAAACGTAAGGAAGGACGACCCCCAAAAAGATGGACCGATGACATTAAGAAGGTCGCTGGAATTAATTCGATGCTAAAGGCGAAGGACCGGACGTTGTAGCGTAAATTAGGAGAGGCCTATGTCCAGCAGTGGACCGATACATGCGGTGTTTTTTTTAAACTACTTCCGCAGTAGGGTACAAGCCTTGTATCGCGGGGGTCTTTACAAACATACAAGTCACGGACACAAAGTACATCCAGAACAACAATTTGTGGATCACACGAAGTGGTATCCCGTGTGGGAATCGAATCCACGACATCTTTGCGTAGCAGTCGGACACAATCCTGCCGCGCCTCGGAGGCAGTCAAATTGATTGATTGACTAAAATAATTTAAAGCGATTCGTAAATGTCTTGTATGTAATTGTCTATTTATACTATTCGGTTTGGCCGTATAATTACAAAATAACGAGAGTAACAACAGAAGGAATCACAGAATATTTTCGGAACAAAGTGCTCAGAGGTTCAGTATCGTACCGTAACATATAGCCTTTTCATATGTGTGCGTTACTCGAGGCCGTTTTCTCTGTGTTTACTGCTATAACAATCACCGAGTCGTCTGGAATACTATTTATATCAGTGGTTCCTAACCTTTTTGACTACTTTAAAATACATTTTATTCTCTGAATGTAAGTCGGTCGAACGACGGTGAGGCTGGGAGGAGGGCGCGCTAAGTGAGAATCTCTCGCATGACGTTGACGGCTGGTTTATACCGTTTCCATTACAGCCCAAGAATAGATGTTTTGCCGCCCGCGGGGGTTAATATCCACATGTGTGGAACCGTGGATTTAGTTGGTGGCCCTAAGCTGTCACCGAATAGGGTTTAAGGCAAACGGTCAAAGCATACGATCGGCGAATGTACATTACGTATAAGGTAAAACGACTTCGGTTCACGCTTTATATGGAAAAATCGGGTTAAGCTGAATTTAGTCTTAGGAAACCCACACAATCTATAGTATGGAAACCATGGGCGGTATGGTAATCAGGGGAAGATTTGGTGGTTGAAACCCTCCCAAAATTGCAAAAAGGTAGGTACAAAGTACACATTTAACCGGTGTTTTGTCAATTGTAGCATCTAACTCTCTCCCAAATTAATATACTCCACCCCGAAAAATTATCCTGAGGACGCCCATAACGGTAACAATAATCTTATTCAAATGATAACTAGTTATTATACCTATCTAATTTATATTACATATCAACCCATAAGATGGCCCACTGCTGGGCACGGGTCTCCCCAGTAGAACCTACTAGTATGTAGATCCTGGGGGTAATTGCCATAATCGCCACGCTTGGCGAGCGGGTTGGCGATCGCAGTAAGGCTTCAAGTACGCAGAGGACGCTGCTGCCCGTCCTCCGGGGTGAAATCCCTTAGTCGCCTTGACGACACCCACGGGTAGAGATGGGGTGGTACTATTCTTAAGCCGGCACCACACGGCTAATTTATATTGCGACATTATATTAATCAAGATACTTTGTGAAGAATGCAAGATACAGTGTGCACGTAATAAACAGTGTATTTATGTTTAGCGACTTTGGGTATAAACGTACAGTATCTACTTCTGTTCTTGTATGTATGTTTCAAAACCGATTGGGTAAACAGATCGTATACCAATTATGGTAAAAATAACAAATCATCTAGTGCCATTCTTAGTGTCTTATTAACATAAAAAGACAGCTCAATGCACTAATATTAATCTAAGGCACAATCTACAATCTAATATTGCCCTACAAAACCCAATTAACAGGGTTTCGCGGCCAAAGGGAAGGGATTAAATATCACCCACAAACGACTGCATAAACCACAGACTAGGCTACCAATTGCCTAACTGCACTTGGCGGCTGGTCTACACGACCTACCTAACTGCGCTACAGAGCCGACCACAATATTTCGTAAACAACAAAGCCTAAGTAACCACGACCTCATGTGGGATGCTGAGTAGGTACCTAACATATCTAACGCTTAACTTACCATGTGCAATATGACCTATTTATTAAATATAAGAAATGACTTGACTATCGCCTTAAAATGATAACATATGAAGGATTAATCTGACATCTCGGGCGTGGTCTCGTAATGCCAGAGTAGCTAAAGGCAGTCTCTAGTCAATCCCGCCTGAGTATTTTTTTTCCTTCATACTTAAAATATCTATGCATCAACCCCAAATAATTAGGATAAAGGGCAGGAAGATGATTATGATTTATAATATGTTTAAGTCAGCATAAAAATGCTAAAAACTAACAAATAGTAATGACCTATTTAAGTTAGAACGCAGAAGTCGTTTCATGATGTTCACCAGTCACGAATTCACGACAGTTAAGTGCGCGAATATATGAACCTTGAGGCTACCCATCCGTTCGCTAGCGGCCGTCATGCCGCCCCAGTTCGTACGGAGAACGGAGCGTGGGAAAATCACTTATGCAAATCCGGGGAATCGATTATCATGGCGATGCGCGATCGGTTGCGCGGCGCGGGCGCAGCATCGAGCAAATGGAAAGTGCATCGGTTGCGCAATGACGACGGTGCACTACACTAATACCGGTAACATACGAGGAGCCTGCGCATCTCTAACGTGCGCAATATACACTTTTATGGGTTACGTATTTCGAAACAGTGTTACGGCAGTCACAATTTTTTATATGATCTTAAATCAGGATTTGCATGTGGTTTATTTATTAAAACCCATAGCTTCCCTTAAATTTAAAATACATTTTTTTTAGTTATTGGTTTCAATATAGTTAGGTAAGTACTATTTTGAAGTTTAGCAGTAATAAAGAATCAATATTATAGAAAATAATGCTAAACAAGAATTTTAATTAATATTTCACGTCCCGGACGTCTTAAATAATAAACACACTGAAACTACATGTAATACTTTCACAGAGATGCGCACGCGCATTACGACCGTACTGCACAAAACACCGGCATTTCCTCACTACAAAATCGCAACAAACACAATTTGACTGACAATGGAGAAAAACACACAAAACTGGATGTAGCGTTACCTTTTTTGACACCTTATAATAAAAAAAAATGCACGTAAACAAAATTTCCGATCACTTCCGATATTGTCACAGTTGAATGCGGCGTGTTAACAGGTGCGGCTGCGGTTCACATGCCGCTGTCGGTCGACTTACCCAAGATAGGGAGCAATGTTAGCAAGATCCACACAGGGGACATGTTGTCGCGAGGTGCGTCGCGAAGGGACTGGCGGTTGGATGCGCTCGCGCCGCCCGCCCGCGACCTAAGGAGGGGAGATCTGAAAGCTCGCCGCCCGCCCGCTGACGATCACTGCACGCACACAGCATAGAAATATGCCGTAAAACAATTCAGCAATTTATCGACACTCATGGCGATTTTCCGCTTTGGAAACATTGGATCATTTGCCGTTTACTTTGTGTGGTGAATAATACCTTTGCATAGCTAAGGCCTATTTAATAATGAAAACGGAATGTTTACGTTGTAACAAATAGATATAGAGATATCATTTTTTAGTAACATAGACATTTTTGGAACGTAGTTCCTTATCGCACTATTTCATTTGTTTGCAGGCTGAGAGACTAAACGAAAAAATCGTAACATTTTGACATCGATCAAAAATCTATTAGGTATATACGATTATGTGAAGCTAGAATAAGGAGGTAGTGTTATATAGGTTCTTTGTATTTTTGTAAAAGGTTGTAATGTTTATTTTACCTATGTCAAACTGGTTGTGTGTAACAATGTGAGTAAAAACTAAATTTAAATAGGACAATTTTTAAAATACTAAGTATTTTCTTCCAGTTTTTTTTTATATACATTTAATATAAACACAAAAAAGATATAGCGAAAGGAACTACGTTCCAAACGGATATCCACAATATACGTGTCTCTTTTTTTTCTTCATATACAATATTAACAGTTTGTTCATTTTCAAACCAAATAGCACAAAAGTAATTTACAATTATGCTCAATAATACATAATTTAATTGAAAGTAATTTTATAACAAAAAAAAACAATATTTACCACTCACTCTGTGGCGCAACGTGTGATTTATTAAACATTGATAGTCTATCTTGACGAACTATTGTTTTGTCTGCTCATTAGTCAAACAATTATTGTGTTTCGTCATCTGCACCAACACTCAAATCCATTAACACAGTAGGCAATCTGAAGAAATCAATTAAATGGAAGTCGACTAATTAAGTACTTCTCGCAAGATATGAGGATACACTAGTTATTAGACAGCATTCTAGTTAGGAATTGTAGTTAGATTCTGCAACGAGCTCTTATAAGTGGCTCTTGATGGGTACTAGGTACATTTGGAACTACTATAAAATAAGTACAGTAGAATCTCAGTAATCCAGAGAAAAAATTAAACCGAATAGTAATTCAGATAGATAATATACTTAACCACCAACCCGCCCAAGCTTCTTCAGGTAAAATCTACACCATTTTTTATTCTTATATCTAACTTCAAAGAACAGTGGGTTACACACAAACTCCCTTCACTCATTTCCCTCCCTTAAAGTTAAACTTTCCAAAATTACTTTTAACAAATGTTACTACAATTAACAAATGTTCCAAATATTAACTTTCTAGACATAGTAATTTTGGCTGTGCAATGATTCATAGCTAAAACTCACTCAAATCAGGACATGGGTATGGACAATTATTTTCTTTTAAAACCTTATTTATTACAGTATAGGGATGTAATTATCGCATTACTTTAAAACAGCAGATACATAACATAATAGTATGTGTCGCGTAAAAAGATGCCGAGCTGCGATACAAGCATTATGTAGAGACGATTATTAACTCAGACGCACTCACGTAACTTGACATTATGTAAATAACAATAATAATGCTATACAGTACGATAATACAACACTCACACAGGTCTTCATACTCTTCTTAATGGCTTATTTATGCCACTCTTGTTTCAAGGAAGCATACATTTATGAATTAAATAACGATTGAGTTGAAAGTTATTGTACGAGTACCTATCTCCATCGATCTATCGATATTAATATTCTCTTCATCTATTTTTGATATATCTACATTTCAAGAGTTTAAAATAGATCTTCAGTGAAACCACATAGTGGCTATAAGGCACATGTCCGAAGGGGCGTCTAAACGGGCCATTTTTTACGGCAATTGGCAAATATTGGCAATATGTCTACAATTATATGGCGCATGATCCAGTCCCATAAACTACCTCGTTTATGGGACTGGATGACTGGACACAACCCGGCAACAATAAAATAGAGGGCGATTGAAACAACAATAAAATTGGCCGGGCAAGATTGCGGAAAATAGATCGCTCAGCGATAGTCCGGCAATCATCAAATTAATATTGGAGAGTACTGCCATGTTGCCGGCCACAGCATTGCCGCCACAAATTGCCGTAAAAAATTGCCCGTTTAAACGCCCCTTTTATAGTTACTATGTGGTTTCAATAAAGAAGTGTCAACAAACAAGCACATCGTACTGACTTATTTTAAAATATCATAAAGATAAGACATCTGTGTCATCGAAGTAACATAATATCTATTCATCATAGATATTCTATAAACTTCCTATTGTTAGGAACTCCTTCATTTTATCTTTTCCTCTGTTAGGTACACAAATAAATACGTTTTTAGATATCAATCAGTGACGGTCCGTGGGACGCTACAATGGTTGTGCCTACATATAATTCCTTACAGCCCACTGTTTAATGTATTAAGTATCAGCAACTAATGAATGAAACAACTAACTAAATAACAATTTGATGAGTCAGTTGCCATTGAACTGAACAAACATTACCCACCGCTGTGATTTATCTATGGAGCTATAATTGAGGAATACAATGAATGCGAGATAAACGCAAGGATGAGAGTTGGCTTTATATGTAAATACTTGACGTACTTAATCAAATAAGCCTATTTTTTGTATTGTTATGTTGTAAAAGACAGACCCGGAACCACGGTCTGTGATTCTTTTTATTGTGTCTCGCGTAAAACATTAATAGTTAGCACAGTAACTCAAATCTAATGGCGATAAGGAAACCGCTTCCTATGAGCATTTATTTAAGAATCGCCTTGCCATTCGAAGTACCATTATTAGGGTTTTTAGGGTCCCGTAGCCAAAATGGAAAAACGGAACCCTTGTTGTTTCGCCATGTCCCTCCGTCCGTCCGTCCGCAGCTTAGCTCAGAGATTGTTGTGCTAGAAGGCTGTAATTTTGGATGGATACACATATTACTTTTGCCGACCAAATTAAAGAATAAAATTTGGAGAAAAAAATATTTTTTAGGGTACCTCCCCTAAATGTAAAGCAGGGAAGTGATTTTTTTTTACTAATTCACGGTAGTAGTATATATAGTGAAATTAAAAGGAAAACTATCACGGCTAAGTAGGCTTTACAACTTAACGAGTAATAGCAGACCAAGTAAGAAGTAATTCAAATTTCGCACAGATTCCATTGAAAAATACTTATATAACGTTGTTCTACTAACACTACTTCTATGAAACAAAAATAACAGAAAACCCACTTCTTAAGCTGCATTGTTCGGATTGGGGGCTACAGAACCCTACATTGTGCGTGGCCCGACATGCCCTTGCCCGGTTTTTAAACGTCATTATAGCACTTACTTTTAGGGGCGCTACGTTACTTAAGCTTTATGTCATTTAAAATACCTACAAAATGCTTCTCTTGAAGAGTCAGCGGATATTAAATTTGACGAAATTCTAAGTACCAAGGCCGGCCTTGGGCCTAGCGATTTAGACATAAAAAATAGTGATAGTCTGTTATACATTCAGATCAAATATTTTCATTTTATAATAAACATATAACAGAGTTCTATTTCTAAATATAAGTGTAACCAATTAAAAATAAAAAACATTGCGTCAATCAGTGCACGCACGATCTAAAGTGAATATTTAGCGCGAGCGTCGGGCGGGCGCTAAGTCGTGAAAGATTCTCATGAGGTGTCCCTCTTGCCTCATGCGGCCCTTGTTCCGCGAACACGTTCTCATTGCACCTACCATAGTGCCTTTACTTATTGCAACCAAGTGTTTACTGAGGGCCTTGTTCAGAATGTCAAACTCTAGTGACGACTAAATAAATGAAAATGGAAGTTCAGTTAAAGGAATTTTGTTGACATATTAATAATGGTGACAGTTGTTATAAAAGAAATAAACTTTTAAATATGCACGGTATTTCATACTAGGCCATTGGGTAGTTGACTACAATAAAAATAAATCATTTTGGAACGAAGTTCCTTATCGCGCGTTGTGAAAGGGGGCTAGACGGAAAAAATTCTCACGAAAAGTTGTCACGACACTTTTTGACACACACAAGCCGTGCGGCGTGCGCGTAAGATATGAACATCTAATTTGACGAAGAAGTCACCAGTCGATTTGGTCTAGAGGCATAAATTCGGTACACAGTATTGGTGACAATTGTGTAGTTGTGGGTTCGAGCCTTCAGTATACAATCGTCTTTCTGTAAGTTATTTTCGTTTCGTCTTTCTATTTCGCATTGAACAGTGTGGTGTTGCGAAGATTTTAAAAAACAATTAAGATAAGAACTTCGTTCCATCCGGGTGTCCCTTGACACCTCTCAAGTTTTTTTATAAAATATACTAATAATATACTAATCAGGTAATAGTAGATCTTAAAATGCTCTGAAAATAAGTGTTATTTTACACTTCAACATATTTTCGAATATAAAAGCATGAAAACGGATTTGACGAATGGAATTTATGACGTCATAGGTTGTTATTCCATACACATTTCTATAGAGCTAGTCGTTTTGACATTTGATAAAAAGAGACGGATTTAACTTGACAGACAACATCCCTATTAATTATTTATTAAGGTTATCAACAGTTGTAACAACATTAAGTACATCACATCTTTATTTTTTTAAAGACGACTCCCACAATAGAGTACAAGCCCTGTGTCGCGGGGGACTTTAAAACATACAAGTCACAAACACAAATATAATTCTAATCTATAGGTCTTATAGCTCTAGTAGGTAACTAAAGTTATAACTTAAAATAACCTTTATCTTTAATCTAGAAGAAGTTTCAATTCAATTCATTTTCGCACACTAGATAATATACATTATTATATTACAGCCTTAGCAACTGTATAGTTTAATAGTTTCCGTCGTTTGAGACACCTGAATCTCACGTGTGTCATTTTTAATTAGTAGTATTTGCACAAACAAATACGTGCCTACATTGTTACATAAAAAATAAGTCAAATTTATTTAACGTGTCATGAGGTTAAATATAGTGTTGTTTTATACGAGATTAGGAACATTTGTGTTCTCATGGTAGGTAACGAAGCACGACACGCGCGACGAGACGCTACGACACGAAGACACACCGCCTTACTTGCGATGAGTTGTCGCAAGACTTACCAAATCCCGATTAATTTACATAGACTGACATTATTAAATTCTGAATCTACGAGAAAAGGGAGATATGCCGAAACATTGATACCGTCAACCGTTGGTAGTTTTCTTCGTTTAAATTGATAGCCCGATTCGGAAAATACCTATCCTCTCTCTCAGATGTTGTCTACTAGATTTAATGAATCTAGTATCAGTTCTATTGCCAAATAATAATCCATTTGAATACCCACACACTAATCTGCAATCTATACTTCTATAAGTTTTGCCGTTATATCGTATGTGTTCTACTTATAATAATGTGTGTAATAAAATTGATATATTTGGTGTATCTGCAAACTCACTGAAATGCTATTTGTTAAAAAATGCGAATTAGATATCACCTGAACTAAATTCGTGATTATGATGCATACAACCTTTTATGGATTTTTTTATATAGAATGCGGTGTTCACTTCGAGAAGGGTATACACAAGAATATGTTAGTTAGCAAGAACTATCATGCATTGTCTAGTGTTATATCCAGTTTAGTGAACCATAAATGAAAAAAAGGTAAATATGAGAGTTTGTAAGGTTGTAGGGGGTAATTTCAATCCACTAAACCGATTTTGAAAATTCTTTTACCAATAGGTAGCCATGTTATTTGTGAGTGTCATATGCCGGGTGACCGAAGTGGGCACGGGTCCGCTAGTAGAGTATAACATGAATATCCCGAAATACGGAAGTAGCGAAGTATATCTTTACATCCATCCAAGAAGCGCCAAAACCGCATCACCTCGCTTTCGAACCGTAAATAAAGTATTTTTACACCCCATTGTTGAATAGAGAAACCGAACCTTGTCGTAACTTTATGAGCAAATTCAATTACCTAAGTGTAAGCTTTGTTGTTTTCCTGTTATGTTTTCGTTAGTTGTTATATTATATCGACTTAATGGCCGACTAATGAACCATTTATTCCTTGTTTTTGTAAATACATATGCATACTTTTGTAAGTTAGATACTAAACTATGCAATATAGTAATTTAATGTTTTCCATTGACATTTATTTTGCCTTTCCATTGCTTACGACATGAGACGCCACGTGTTCCATTGTATTCTAACAGCATAATCATCGACGTCTTATTTCTGGACATTTTCCAGTTTGCACCTATGCTCTATAGTCTTCTATGCGGCATCTTCATGACTTCAGCTCATTTCAAAAATATTTTTACTGTTTTCTACATCACTTTATATATGAATGTGACCTTATCTATCTTTGCATACACATTACCTACAAGAGCGACTCTCTTATAACCTCATTTTGCTACATATAACATCAATAATTAAGAAAATTATATAATACCTACCAGGGATCTAAGTAAGTAGTCCCCGTTATTACATAACACACTATGTCGAACACTGCTTAGTTATTCTATCAATACTTACAAACACGAAAGGAAACAAAAATTAGTACATAGGCAATAAATATAAACAGACGTTCATTTCTATTTTTTATAAATCAAATGCCTATGTAATGTCCGCCTGAGAACTTATGAACATTATGTGAGGTCAACTTTCAACTAGAACATCGTTCGGTCACGATTATTACTCATTTATCAACACTTGCACTTTTGTTCTGTGTCACGCTGACAGACGACTCATTAGTTTATAATGAACTTTATGTCATTGTAATAAGAGCTGCTGGTTTGTCACGGGGTTGCTTAACAAACACCGTGTATTGTCTTGCGTCCGTCTGGACCATTACAACAATCAACAATGGACGCGAGATGAGGCAAACAGAAATAACTTCTAGTCTACTTTGTGTGTACAATTGTACATGTGGGATCTATTTACTATTGCCGTTTAAACTAGCTGTATATGCGTGTACTCGTTAACACATTTTTCAGTAATATGTTTAAACAAAATTGTATAAAGTCAAAGTCAAATATCTTTATTTCGTAAAATCAGGTTAATGATTATTTGAAAACGTCAAATTAAAACATACTGAAAATTTTATAAAATTGTTTGAATTAAATTATAATAAAAATTTAATGTTTGAAAAAAAAAAACAAAATGAGGTTAGGTGGCAGTTCCAAGTGTAAAGCTCATGAGAAGAAGCTGCCAAGAAACTCATGTGCCACTCTTTTAAAATCATCAAGTTTTTCTTTACAAAAATAAATTTTACTGAATGAACCATTGTGTTTGGTGAGTGTAATCGTTTATAAAATAAGGATAACTAAATAATAATACTATTTGTAACTCTAAAATGAGTATATATAAACGTATTCAGCAAACACAATACTTCACTTCTTACAAAGTAAATATGTATCTAAACATATAATCTTAAAGTACATTTTAATAGCCTGTGAGAGAAAGCAGTTCAATCCCAAGCGTTTTTGTCTTCCATATAATCAATTATTGAGTAGTAACTTTTCATACACAATTTTTTCTTAATGGTACACTTAAATTTATTACGACTTAATTTTTGAATATCGCTAGGGATTTTATTGTAGAAACGTATACATTGGCCCCGAAATGATTTGTTTACTTTTTGTAACCTTGACGCTGGTACAACAAGTTTATGTTTGTTCCGCGTGTTAATATTATGTATATCACATTTCTTACAGAAACTATCAATATTTTTGTGAACATATATAAGGTTTTCATAGATATACTGACATGCAACAGTCATGATATTGATTTCCTTAAATTTTTCTCTAAGTGAGTGTCTACTACTAAGATCGTAAATTGATCGAATAGCTCTCTTCTGCAGAACAAAAATGGTTTGAATGTCGGCAGCATTCCCCCACAGTAGAATACCGTACGACATTAAACTATGAAAGTAACTAAAATAAACTAATCGCGCTGTTTCAACGTCTGTTAGCTGACGAATTTTTCTAACTGCGTACGCTGCAGAACTGAGTCTATTAGACAATTCACTTATATGTGGGCCCCACTGAAGCTTAGAATCTAAAGTAATTCCTAAAAACTTTGTGGTCTCTACAGGGTTCAACTCATCTTCTTTTATTTTTATAGTGGTTTTTACTGGTTTCACGTTAGGTGTTATAAATCGAATACATTTAGTCTTGCCCTCGTTTAAGAGTAAATTGTTAACATCAAACCAGTTAACCACTTTTGAGATAGCCATATTTACATCTTCAAAGTCTTTTTGCTGGCGTTTTAATTTAAATAAGAGTGATGTATCATCTGCAAACAGGACTATCTCATGATTATTATTTACTAAATATGGTAAGTCATTTATGTAAATTAAAAACAACAACGGCCCGAGAATAGAACCCTGTGGGACTCCCATTTTGACCACAGACCCCGGGGAGCGTTTACCATTAACATCAACTTTCTGAATCCTGTTACTCAGATAGGACGTAAGAAGATTCAGAGCTGTGTTTTTAATACCATAATGTTGCAATTTCCTGATTAATGTTTCATGCAGAACACAGTCAAATGCCTTAGATAAATCACAGAAGACGCCTAAAGCATCTTGCGATTCCTCCCAGGCGTCAAAAATATGTTTTAAAAGCTCCACACCAGCATCGGTTGTAGAGCGACCCCTAGTGAAACCAAATTGTTTAAAGTGTAATAATTTATTTTTGTAAAAGAAGTTCTGCATCTGATCATATATTATTTTTTCAAAGATTTTACTAAATGTTGGTAGTACTGATATGGGTCTAAAATTAGTGGGGTCAGACATACTACCCGATTTATACAATGGTATTACTTTACTATATTTCATTAAATCAGGAAATACACCACAATCTATACATTTATTAAATATAAAAGCCAAGTCCTGCGCGATAAAAGAAATTATAGACTTAGTAATCACAACTGAGTTACTCCAGAGGTCGGTAGTCTTCTTAACATTAATAGAATTAAAAGCTTTAATGACATCTATATGTGTAACATAGTCAAATTGAAAAGTGATGTCACATTTATTAACATTTTTAATCAAGATAGACTCAGCAACAATAGGTGAGGAATTCAATGACTTTGTAGTGGAGACTGGAATGTCAGTAAAGAATTTTTCAAATGCAGTGGCTACTTCTATGTCCGATGTGATGGTTTTACTATCTATTTTAAGACAGTAATCATTATTCTGACTTCTGACTCTTCCGGTCTCACTATTTATAATATCCCAAGTCATTTTAATTCTATTATCACTGTTTTTAATTTGTGAAGTAAGGTAGCAAGCTTTTGCTGTTTTGCAAGTCTGCCTAAATGTTTTAGCATAATTTCTTACATAAGCTTGAAATCTTTCACAACAGTTATACTTTCGTTCATCATACAGCTCATATAATCTTTTTCTACTTTTATGTAGGCCGACAGTAGCCCACTCACTAAAAGTTGCATTCCCCTTAACCATAATCGTTTTGGGAGTGAAAACCGAATCGAAATTATGACAAAATTTATTAAAGAATGTTTTATATAAAATGTTAGGATCACTGTCCTCATTCAACAGTGGAGGGTTACAAATGAGGCGGCTTTTGAAACTCTCAAATCGACTGACAGTTTTAGGGATAACAGTTATACATTTTTTAGTTACTTTTCTACTTTTAATATCAAAAGAAATAAGTTGACCAGAGTGGTCAGAATCCATTTGATTAATTACTCTCTTGTTATCTACAATAATATCTGTGAATATATTATCTAAACATGTGGCTGTAGTGGCAGTTATGCGGGTAGGCTCTAAAAATAAATTACACAGATTAAATGATTTGAATAGAGCTAAAATCCTCATACTTGAAGTAGTATTCTCTAATAAATTAACATTAAAGTCGCCACATATTATTACATTTTTATTAAGGTTTGTTACCTTATGCAAGACTTCATCCATAACATCTTCAAAAATATGATATTGTGCTGAAGGTGGTCTGTACACAGTCAATACAATAAACCGCTTCAACTCTACACAGGCTATTTCTATGCTACGTTCAACAGAGAAGTTAACAATATCACGGCGTTCTTTGAATTTAAGATTTTTATTTATTAATATTAGTGAACCACCATGTATAGCCAGTTCCCTGCTGAACGAGCTGCCTACCTGGTGATTGTTGAAATTAAACATGAACTGATCGCTCTTTAGCCAGTGTTCAGTAATACATAAAATATCAATAGCTTCAGCATTCATGAACAATTCCAATTCCAAGTCTTTTCCTGTCATTCCTCTGATATTCTGATGCACCAGGTTAATTTTATTAATATAACTATTGTTCTGTTTTGACATAACAGAATAATTTTCAAGTGGTAGTGCACAAGTATGTGTGCAAGAGGTACTCTCTATTGTCTTAAAATTTAATTTAAATTATTTGGTATGTCAATATTATAATTATTATTAATACATAAATTATCATTATTAATGTCAGGTGCTTTAGCCAAATTGTTGGCTAAGTTAAAATTAATGTCATAATTTTGTTGCTCAATAGAAGCAACTTGAGTAGCCAAATTCTTGGCTGAAGTATTAATATAAAAAGATAGCGAAACAGCTATCTGTCTTTTACAACTATTTTTAAGATAATATCTATCTTTTGTCAAATAAAAATATTTACTAACAAGTTTGTTAGTGTCAATAAAATGAAATTTATTATAAAAAGGTCCATTAATTTGGCATGTCAATTGATGCATAAGGTTATTCAAATTATATCTAATAGAATTTTCTTCCTGTGATAATCCATTACTCAGGGGAAATGAAAACATAACAATTTTTTTTACATTTAAATTGGACAACTCCTCAAAATAATTTAAAAACCTATTTTTGTTTACATTTCCCCTATCACCGACAAAAATAATTATAGTGCTGTCCTGACTAAAATTAGATCTTAAATAGTATATGATAATGAGCATGCAAAGTTGGTCGATTAGGGTACCAAACAAAGATAAAATTAACAAAAATATATTTTAGTATTGGCTTATACGCAGGTGCAGGATTCGTATTCCAACTATCCCTTGTTTTAGATTACATTTGATACATAAACAGACTTTGTTGACCGTGATTTTAATGTGTATTTGGAGTCGAATATTTTGAGTTCCATATCAATAACCAAGTCCATAAAAAATATAAGTTTAATAAAATATTATCGTAAATTGCCTAAAGCGACGCGTGAGGCACTTTTGGGTGGTGGAAAACTATAAATGCCATCTATCTTACGATCTAGTACCTATAATTTATATTACGTGAAAGCGAGTACCGTTACCACAAATGCTTATTTATTTTCCGCAAACGATATTATTTATGTTTTTTTTAAAGACTAGGTTTTTGTATGGAGTTCAAAATTACCGGCTCCAAAACGATTACAAATTCATGGTGTATAATTATAACTGCCCCTACTATATTAAGTAAGTAAATTATGTGTTGGTACGTACATGCAAAGACGTTATGTATTCTTTATAAAAACACGTTTCCTGGGACATTAAAACACATGGAAATTAAAAGCAAGTTGTTTGATTTTTATCTTTATTTTAGTGGAATCTCGTCAGGCTATCTTCAACTTCGTGTTAAAGATAAACTGAAGCAAACACGAGGGACACGTAGTTAATGTATATTTTTTGCATATTCATAACATTTGCGAGAGAAATCTTTTGAACTCGGGTGAAATGTTCATGTTATTTTGCTCTTACATTTCTAACAATCACTTTTTCTTTTCGCTGTTAATGTAACATGTTCATGTAAGCCATGTGACTTTATATGAAAAACATACATAGGCATCTATCTAAATATAATACCTACTATATCTTACAATAATATCTTGGGACAACTCACACAACGTCATCTGATCACAAACTAAGCAGAGCTTGTACTATGGTAACCAGACAACTGATAAACATACTATATATTTCTAAATACATACATATCATAGATAAATAACACCCTGACACAAAATAAACCATCGTGCTCATCACACAAAGTTTTACCCTGGGTGGGGATCGAACCCACGACCTCCGGCTTATCACTAGACCAAGAGGCCATTCAAAGAAAATGTACCTACTTATTAAATTTGGCTTGTATTTTTCTTGCAGAATCATGTAAATGTTACTACTTACCATTAGGCTGGCCGTATGCCTGTTGGTAACCATACTTATATAAATAGAAAAGTAAATATAAAATATATTTTTTTATTTAGTACTTTTTAGTTAGCGTAAAATTATTGAACGCGATTTTTTCCTTATTAACTTCGTTGTTTTTTCAATGATTTGTCACTCCAAACTTTTTTAAACATACCTAAGTAATAAATATATTTTCGATCTCAACTTTTAATGGCCTTTTATTTGAATCCCCCACTCGAGGGTGTTCTTTTTTTTTTCTCAGACCGCACAATTAAGCGCATAGAATCCGCCATTAAGATTTAATGTACCCAGTGACACTCACGATATTGAGATGAACCTAATGACGTATCATTTATTAAAACCTATTGAGCCGTTGAGGAGTTATGAGCGGACATAGAAACATTGGAAGGATACATACATACATACGCGTCAAACACATAACCCTCCTCCGCAGTCGGGTAAAAATAACTTACCAACACGCAGGCAAAAAACCACTGAAATGTAAAATAAATAAAAATAATAAAAACTTATTTATTCGTTGAGATAACGCACACTACATATTAATTATGGTACAGTACAGTATGTAACAAAACAAAATTTGTCCTAATCACAACATGCATAGGCATACTTATTTTAACTCAATCATCCAACCGAATAGTACCTTCTACGTTTAAGGAACTTATATGACCATACATGAGTACTAAATTAAACTGAGAATAAAGCATCAAATATAACAATAACGTATAACCCACTTTATAAGTCAAACAACTCAAGGTTCAAAAACCTTCATTCATAAACGTCTTTACGTAACTTAATTAACCTTTATTATATAGGGTTTAATTAATAAAATTACCATCGTAGAAGCGTGCCTCTGCAGCCCATTTACATAATAAATAGCTTACTTTGACTAAGATTTATTTGAAGGAAATGTGTGCCGTTGGCTTGCATCAAACAGGTTTAATACTAGACATCGTTTTAAGGACGCAATCGTGTTTTTAGCTAATGTCGCAAACAGTTGAGCATCTGCGCTGTCATTCTGTATGACCAAGTTAAAATATAAAAAGAACATAATTCGATACAACATTTTCAATTCAAACTGATATTCGTTACATTTCATAAAATATAGCTCAATACCTATGACAGCTGCCACTGAAATCACGTCTACCAAGTTCCGTATTTTTCGACAGTAAAAATGCATAAAAATGTAAGGAAGAAATGTCATACTTTAATGCAGGAAGTGCCCGAATAGTGATGTTACATACGTCATCGTAAACACAGTTGTCTCACGTTCCAAATGACAACATTTTTTTAAAATACGTCACCTAGATTCATATTACTTAAGTTTGATGCGATTATAATATAATGTAGATATTTAGTGAAACATTTCAAAGAAAGCAGGTGCCAATAACCATAATTATGATCAAATTTCAACAGATTGTCTCAGCTCTAGCCATGTTAGTTTAACACAATATGTCACAGGGATTAAGTAGTAATTCAAAAGATTAAAACACTTTGTTTCAGTAGGCATTTTATAAACTATTTGTAAAAAAAACAGATCGATGTATCAGCGAATTTAACACAACATAACCTGTTTCAGTACTTCCCCTTTATTTCTATGGCTTCAACGGTTTTCCCACAATTTTGCCAATGTCACGTGGAGTTTACAATTTTTTTTTTAAGTTTAAATTTGGCAATCTAGCCTATTTGAAGGCTAATTTTTGCCAGTGTCAAGTATTCAATGCAACAACACTCTCTATCTGGATTTTTAAAGTATTTTTACATGATAAACGTGGAGCTGTAAAAATAACGACAGGTTAGCCTGCCGCCATTTTTACAACTCCTGTTTCTGTTCTATAGACAAGTCAGTATTTATTTCTTGTTAACTGGCTGACAAGAAATAAATACTACCACCTATTTAAGAATTTGGAAGAATAGAGTGTTGTACTTACGTACTTAAATATCTCCTTCTTAGTTTTTGTGTTATCTTTGATATTCATATCAACCCATATGATGTCCCACTACTGGGCACGGGGTCCCCAGTAGAACCTACTAATTTAATTATAAATCCTGAGGGTAATTGCCATTATTGCGACCGCAGTAAGGCTTTAAAGTTCGCAAGCCTTTGATATTGGCGCTGAGAATTAAACTGCATCTTCAAAAATGTATCTAGAAAATTTGTTTGCATTTACCTTTGTCATCCTTTTTAACTGATTAATTATAATCATTATTTATTTGTGGTACATAGGTTAATAACAAGTTTTATAAATTGTTCTTTTTTTTTAAAGATAACTAGCAATGTGGGATTGTGGTCCCACATTACTAGCAATTCGGTTAACCCCTCCAATAAAGCTCAATGTCTTATGTTAAGAGTGGGTTCACGTCGGTAGTGTAATGAGTAGGATTCGAACCCGCGACCTCACGATTGCGATTGATACCTTACCCGTGTACCGTGCCCTATTTTGTATTATTCACCACATTCAGTGGTGCACAATACAAAAAAAGTTAGGGTGAAACTGTTCTTAAATGATGGATTTTAGATATATTTCGGGACTTAATCGCGTGAATTATTTAAAGGTACGAACCTTTTATTTTAGAGTCGACCCGTGACCACGATCGGTGCAATCGATCAAAACGTCGGGTAAATAAAAGGTTCGTACCTTTAAATCATTCACGCGATTAAGTCCCGAAATATAAAATAAAATCGCGAAAGTTTAAAAACAATAATGGATTTACGATTACCTATATTTCAACACGTTTATTTTAATAGTAGTCATACGGAATGACCCACATGACCTGTATTACGTTTCCATAGCTCTGTAAGATGAGCACTACTAACAAACTAAACACGTATTGTATGGAATCTGCCAACTTTCCATTTCTAAACTGGAAGCTCGTCCATCTGTAATCAGTTATTTAATAACAGCTAAGTTACTTTCTTTCGTAATAGACAATATAACAATTATAGAGTAATTTGTGAATTATTACTCTCTACGTTTGCTCTGACTGCCGGATTGCTCTGGTAGCGCAGTGAGTATATACGACTTCTGTGCAAAAGATTATATGGGTTTGATTCCTACACGGGACACCACTTTGTGTCATCTATATTTGTTTTTGACCTTATAATGTCTTATAAATCGATGACCTGGATCCTTATTCACTATCTCTTTTGTTCGTTTTCGTGTCAAGCCCGCGCTTTTAACTATCAAAATCTTGTCATAATGATAGAGAGAGACTTCATGTAGAGAACTGCGCTTAGATATGCATCGTGCATGCGCGCGGACATCTTTGAGCTTTCGCCCATGCGCCAGTTCGAGCGGGCTTGCCGCGAAAACGAAAAAAAACATAGTGAATAAGGACCCGGGTAGCACGCACGAAAAAATCTTACTATATTAACTAGTTGCTAAGTGCGATACAATTGGAACTAAAGCTGTCACAGGCATGGTTGTTTATTACAATGTCATTAATGTTTTCTTATGACACGTAAACTATGAATCGTCCGTAAACCGACTTTACAGACAATCATTTTTTTCAACCATTTTTTTTGTTTTTTAAAGATAACTAGAAATGTGGGATTGTGTCCCACATTACTAGCAATCCTGTTAACCCCTCCAGCTAAGCTCAATGGCTTGTGTTAGGAGTGGATTCACGTCGGTAGTATAATGTAGGTTATAGGTAAGTAGGTATAAGGTAGGTTTCGAACCCGCGAACTCACGATTGTGAGTCCGATGCCTTAGCCATTAGGCCACCGCCGCTTCAAATCATTGTTGTACCGAATGTAGGTGTACCTACTTTGTGTCCGTTATTTATATATTTATAAACTAGTCGTGGGTCGGACTTGCGCACGAAAGGTTCCGTACCATTATCTATAAGTACAACATTATAGCCACTATATTATAATATCGAGTTAAACATGGCAAATAAATCACGTTTGCTAGATGGGTGCCCTCTTATATATTTATTTTATAACTATCATGAGTCTTAATAATAGGGTCCCGTTTTATTCTTTGGGTACGGAAACCTAAAAAGTAGGTATATTGATAGGTACTAATAATAATGGTCATCTAACTGATGTCATTAGAGATTGTGATTAGAGACTACCCAACTATGCAGGAGATACTAAAGTGCACAAGTGTATGCGCAGACACAAGTGCACTCTATATTCTCTCACTCTCATAGTCCGATGGGACGGAAACGAGAAAGAGAGATTGGATGCAGGGCCGACGGTCTTACGTGCTCTCCGAGACCGGAGGTATATGACGTTAAACGTTGTTGTTTGAAGGTTGCTTAACCTCGCAGATACCTTAATCTACTTGGTCACCACTGAGTCAGGGATCCTTCACCGATACTAATATAATAAATAGGACAGTAGCTGTCTATCTGTTCGTCAGTAACGTGTTCACGCTTAAGCGCCTGAGGCCATTTTAAAGTGATATAGAGATAACCCGGAAAGTCACTATTGCTATGATGACCTAAATACATACGAGCGGAGCAGTGAATATTAGCTAGTATCTATATAATTATATCAAAATGATTAATTGCTTTTAAAAGCTGAATAATTGTTAGAAATTAAATTATGGAATTTGATGTTGTAACTGTGCGCGTTGATGTCTTTTATATAGTACTAACTTTCGCATGCAGCTTCGCCTGCGTGTAGTTGTTAATCGTCATAAAAAGTATTATACATTCATGCCCAGGCTACCTTTTATGGAAATCCATTTATGCGTTTAGCCGTCAAAAGTAAATCCATGGATTAGTTGCGAATCTGTCCAGTTGCGCCGGCGAATGGTAAAAGCATTTTTGAAATATGTGTATTGCATATAAATAGATGCAATTGTTCCAGTGATTTGTCCATTCACACACAGATCCTTTTGACACGTCCCGGATTCAATCTGACACTGGGTAGCCGGCGAACGGGTACACGGTGCGAAGTGTATGGCGATGTATGTACACTAGATTTCACGTGATCCGGCGTCCGCCATGTATTCGCCGCCAGATACCCGGTTGCCAACGCCAGATTACAAACGGAAACCTAAACTCTCTCTCTTGTAGTTTCGTAGATATTACTTAATTCAAAATATAATTACTTGTAAGTGTACTATTTCATTGCTGAAGTTTTATACGAACTGAAATTACTAGAGATTATCAAAAAACCTGTATTTATTTTTCACTAAATACTAGATCAACGGACCAGGTTAATTGTGAGTATATATTATACTCTAGCTGACCTGTGCAACTTCTTCTGCGTCAATTTTCTGCATTTCTGTAACATTTTTTGATCGTTTTGAGCTGCTCTGCTCGTATTGGTCGTAGCATTATGTTATATAACCTATAGCCTTCCTCGACAAATGGGCTATCCAGCAGTAAAATAATTTTTCAATTCGAATAAGTAGTTCCTGAGATTATTGCGTTCAAACAAACTTTTCAGCAAAATTAAATCGACTTAAAAAACAAATATATAAGTAAGCTAAAAAGCAAAAACTAATATAGGTACGTACAACAACAAAAAATAATTAAACATTTTGAAGTTGGTGCCAGGAAATATAGTTTTATGTTATAGGCACCAACTTTAAAATGATTTGTTATTATTTTTTGCTTTTTAGATACTTTAATTTTTTTTTTTTTTAAGTCGTTCTTAATTTTTTTGTAAAATAGTTTTTGTTTTTCACTTTTTAGGGTAGTTGACTAAGCTACAATAGCATAATCCAAACTGCTCCTATTTTTACAAAATGTTGCGATTGTCGATACAAGGCCGTTGATTTTTGAGTTCACCTGATACTAGACTATAAGTTCCATTATATAATTTGATGGAGACGAAGTATCAGGTATCGAACACGGTACTCAGATCGTAACCCGCAGTATTTATTATTGAATAGTTCCGCTGGTCATCTGTGGTCTTTATCATCAGTTCCATTTTGCTCAATGGTGCTTTTAAGAGTGAGTAAATGCACGAACTACATCAAAATATACACAAATGAATGTAGGTATGCCTTTAATATCGGAAGAGTTTAAAAAAGAGTTTAAGAAACATCTCTTCATAAAATCCAAACTTTGATGACAATGGGACCAATCGGGAGCCCGAGGTATACCCGAATATATAGATTCAAACAAAAAAAATTTTTTTTCAAATCGGTCCAGCCGTCTGAGAGTAATCTGCCAACAAACATTAAAAAAAACTACAGCCGAATTGAGAACCTCCTCCTTTTTGAAGTCGGTTGATTAGTGTAGATATCAAATAGACGAAAAAAAGTCCGAGCGTAGCTGGAGCAGGCCGCTTGTAACTTTTAAGTAAGTAACGTTCATAGGTCAAGTGCACAGGGTAAATCTTTTGAATCGAAGCCGCGCCTTACTATATTGAGTCAAAAGGTTGATTTAATAATACCATGATCACATGAAATTAAATATTAATAGCCATGGCATTAAAAAATCAAATAATGGGCTTACACAATGATTAAGTTTTCTAACATAATAGTAATTATGTAACTTTAATCGCGGAGGCATAATCCGCATTCTGCTTTTGTTAACTCTCATTGAGAATCTGCTCCATCGTCGAAGGTCAGTGGACCAACAAGTCTTGATACTATTTTTTGTGATTTCGTATATGGTTTTTCACACATTGGTACTTAGTTAAGTTTTTAGGTAAATATTCAAACGTAAATAAACATATATTTTTTAATTTAAAATAAATGTGATTTTACCAGTTTAAAGTAGGCAATCTATACTAATATTATAAAGCTGGAGAGTTTGTTTTGTTTGAACGCTATAATCTTAGGAATGCGGGTCCGAATTAAAAAAATCTTTTACTGTTGGATAGTTTATTTATCGAGGAAGGCTATAGGCTATATAACATCACGCTACGACCAATAAGAGCGGAGCAGCAATGAAAAATGTTGCAAAAACGGGAAAAATGAACATCCTTATGTATGCACAGTTTTACATTAAACGAATGTCTATGTCAATGATCTTTGCAACCAATTTTTTTTTTAAGATAGCTAGCAATGTGAGTAGTAGTAGGAGTGGGTTCACATCAGTAGTATAATGGGTAGGATTCGAACCCGCGACCTTACGATTGCGAGACCGATGCCTTAGCCATTAGGCTACCGCCGCTTCAGTATTAGTTTATCTGAGATTGTAAACAACAAAATAAGACAGAGGTGTGGAAATCGTCAAATGTTTTTGTTATTGTTGCAGTTGCACTAAAAGGCTGTACGTACTGAAAGGTTTAAGTTATTTCCTCAGTCTCGGCCTCATATATGATGTCAAATAATATAATACTAATACCTAACACTAACATAAATATAAAACCAGCGGACACATTTAACGAGTATGCGATATAAAACGGAGGGCTATTATATGATGAAAAGGGGGACTATTACGCTAAACGCGGAGTTTCGAAACGTGCGTAGAATGCAGCTCGGTCAATTAATTCGCGCGAGATGAGCGCACTGGTCAGTGATGTGCGCTACGCGTACCTTCGTACGTTCGCTAAATGTTACGCATTTGATATTCTTTTTCTTTAAATGCTTAGCACTACTAGCCTATCTTTACATTACCTTAGGCAAGCTGTAATGTAACAAATTAATTCATCATCGAATTAGTTATTAATTTATCTCATCTTTATCGAATTACTTCATCGACAATATGCAACAGAAAGGTATATATATACTTGATCGACTTTAGTAAAGATTTTGTGATTTGGCATCATGGTAGTTGTCCGGCAGCGGACAAATTTGACCACACTTTTGTTACACCCGTAACCACAAACTAGTATTTTCACTAGGAATACACATTGCCTCTAGAAAAAAATGATTGTCTGTAAAGTTGGTTTACGGACGACAATTTTACGGGACAACGTCATAAGAAAACATTGATGACATATACCATTCGCGTTGCTTAGCAACCAATCAAGAACGTTAGTACCAATTGTATCGCATGCCATGTCACTGCAATCGCCATTCGCTGTTCCTTAGCAACCAATCAATAACGTGACTTTTTATGGATACTTTTTCATACGTGCACCCCGTCATCGATTTATAAGATGTTATCACGTCAAAAATGTGTCAACGAGTGGACGCATCATCACGTCAACCAACTCTTTGTAGTAATGAATATCTCTGAAACATATCTCTTTCCGCAGTATGGCTGACTTCATTGTACCTTAAAGTACCTACTGATTCCTGTTTCCTGGGGCATAACATATCAACAACACGCACGAATATCTATAAATTTACCTATACGTAAGTTCTGTGTATAGACTTTCACTGAACTAGCAATTTAGTAATGTAATGAGTGAATTCTTTAATTAACAACTTCATTTGCACGTGAGCAGAAACAATCGATTCAATGGCTACAATCTCAAAACTTCCGCTTCCATATATTTCTTCACGCAAGCACGCCAGTTCCTACGGTCTTGAATTACCTTCACTGCCAATTATAAATGCCTGTTATTATTCAAATATTTTGATATTCAAGAATACACAACATTTTAAAACCAATCGTGTATTTTCCCGACATGCTTTAAATAATATTGATTGCGAATCTGGGTCAAGTTTAGGTATCAAATCAACAAAAACAAACAGTTTTAAAATGTTAAAAAACAACCAAAATCCGATATGCAATCACACTGTACTCTCTTGTGTGTGCAAATTCGAACAAACTACTATTTATAACTATTCCCAGCAACCATTAAAACACTAAAAGAACGATTCTAAACAATGATGCTTTGGGTCATCAAGATCTGCCTTACCGCGAGTGCGTGCAACTTAGATGGGCCTGCCAACGATATGGTCCGTTGCATCACACCGCCGCGGGCGCTGCCGGGGGTCAACGTGAACATCCGCGATGACGCTCACTGACGGACCGCCGCCCCATCAACCCGAGGTCACACAGATAGCGGAATGTTTAAACATCTAACGACGCCTAATCAGAACCATCTTATTGTAGGATCACTATCATTTAAACTTTAAAAAATATTTGTGAGGTATGACATTGTCTTTATCTGCAACAAAATTCGTTAGTTGGTTATAAATGCGCAATATTTTGTCGGAGGCGACGACAAATTCTTTATTGCTGTGATATAATGTATTTGATAAAGCTCACGGAACTGTATAAATATTCTATAAGTACTATTTGTGTTTTAGATTGTCAATGATGACCTTTAAGGAATGAATTGTTGTGGTTTTCAAGTTCCATAAGGCAGATCATAAGAAACACAAAACAAAAAAGTATACCTACCTACTGGTGCTAATAAGGATGTTACAACCTTTGAGAAATTCTGAATAACTTAGCAATGTAGGATTTGTCCCACATTACTAGCAATACTATTAACCCCTCCAGCTAAGCTCAATGGCTTGTATTAAGAGTGGGTTCACGTCGGTAACATAACAAGCTTAATTGAAGTTAGTCAACATACCCCGTTTACAGCGATCGTTTTATCCTTCATTTAGATAATTTTCGAGGCCGTTTTGGTTTGTAAATGATCAAGTAAGAGGCAGAGTTTAGTAAATACATACAGATTACTTAAAATGGTCGCAGTCAATTCAAGATATTTTAGCTATTGCGATTTTATATTACAGATTTATCTATACTTCTGTATGCTATCTATACTAATATTATAAAGAGGAAAGATTTGATTGTTTGTTAGATTGTTTGTTTGTATTGAATAGGCTCCGAAACTACTGGACGGATTTGAAAAATTTTTTCATCGTTGTGAAGCTACACTAACCCTGGGTGACATAGGCTATTTTTTATCCCTGTATTCCGACCAGAACGGGAAATACGCGGGTGAAACCGCGAGGCGTCCGCTAGTTCGATATATTTGAGGACTAGGTTCCTCGATATATAAATCGATTTTTAATCTCTTGACTGTAACTGACAGTGTTTTCAAAATTTAGAAGTTTATTCGTTTTAAAATAGGGGTCATTATTGTCTAATGAACTGTCAATATAGTCAAACATGTAAACCCATTTGTCGTGTCAAGAAACTTTACAAGTAAGAGCAAAACTGTGCGCTGTGTATATGTAGGTATACAAATTAGAGTAATTGAATAGCGTCGTTTATTAATCCATTAAAATAAAGGAAATTCGGTGGCTCACCTTCCACAAAATGTAATGTTCCTATTGTATGCAGTGTAGTATGTTGCAGTATCTTCATTACGTTGGTCGACCTCGCTGTGACCTTTTGGCTCGGAGGATGCTCACATTCCGACCCGACAACGTTTCAAAGGGTATATTTATGTGGAAACTTAGCTATTGTTTCGTACTTATTTTAAAACTGTTATTATAAATACGTAAAAATCAAAAACGCAACGTACCTATTTGCTACGTGCGTGGTATTAGGGGTGTACAAAAGTGAACCCATTGCATGCTGTGGGAACATCTGCAATATTTTTAAGCTGGCTTAAAAAAAGGAGGAGGTTCTCAATTCGACTGTATTTTTTTTTTTGTGAAAATCTCTCAAACAATTTAAAGATTTCTTTAAATATTTTTTGTATTTTGAAATTGGTCATCATTGTTATTGTCTGGTGAAACGTAACAATAACAGCTGAAATTTCTGCTGTTATTTTTATAATTGATTCAATTATTTTCCTACCATGGCTAAATAAGGTAAAAAAAGAGCTACTGTAAAAATAAGTGATGTTGTAGTTAAATTCCGGTAGTAATAAATTAATTTTCGCTACTTTATTAAAGATATATTTATTATTTTCTGTATTATATCAATAATGATGGATCGCCATGGTCGTCAAAAAGTTGTAAAAAAAAATCTCAATAAATTCTTATTATTAATAGTAATCATTAAATGGACAGAGTAATCATTAAACTAGGAAGATGTGAAGACTATAATACTATACTCGTGATACTTTAGAACATGACACGAGCTTTTTGTAAAAATCTATGGTTAAAAGTTTACAATCAAAGCTGTCAACTGTTTGACAAGATTGTTATTCTACAATGTAGGTCATTGCCACATTAATTAGCAAACAACCACCTATCCAATCATCCATCACTGGACCTCTCATCGCTTCTCCGTATTGTATTACGTTATTTTAAGTGAATACGTGAACGGCTATTAATAAGCTATACAACATTAATTTACATGTCAGTATGTACCTACATATTTTATATTGTTACTTAAATGGGCTTGTGTGTATTTTATAAAGACTACTTAACTTACCCCCTATTCTTACATAGTATAAAATAAAGTCGCTCCCGCTGTCTGTGCGCTTAGATCTTTTGAACTACGCAACGAGTTTTAATGCAGTTTTAAGCAATAGATAGAGTGATTCAAGAAGAAGGTTTATGTGTATAAATCATCACCCCACGGGAACGGAACGGTACGAAATCGCGGGTTTCCGCTAGTTTATAATAAATTAGTGCATAGTGTTTTTCATTCCATTTTCAAAATAAAATAAAAGAAGACAAACATTACACAGTTAAAATACCGTTAAAACGACTACTAATTTAATATGAAATAGCTGCTTGCCCGGCTTCGCACGGGTGTCCTATCGTAATGTTTTATACCTTGAGTTGCATTATTGTAATGTTTGTAGGGATCTCTAATTGTTTGACAATAAAATATAATATAGTTATGTTACTCCCAGATAATGTAGCTTTAAAATGGTGAAAGAATTTTTAAAATCGGTCCAGTATTCGGAGCCTTTTCAATTCAAACAAACAATCAAATATTACTTACTTATTACTATTATCTTTATAATATTATATAATGTAAATTAGCTATTCTACAATGTATACCGTTAATCTATAACAACAAACCTGACTGCTTAAAATTAACTAAAAATATAAAGTAGGTATAGCCTGAAACTAGCTTATCTGAAACGAATCCACCGATACCTCACATCAAATCCGTCAGGCCGTTTGGGCTGTCAAAGATATGGACGTAATTACATTCGACTGGCCTTTTGGTGTAGTGGTTAGTGACCCTGACTGCTAAGCCGGAGGTCGTGGGTTCGATCCCCACCCAGGATAAAACTTTGTGTGATGAGCACGATGGTTTATTCTGTGTCCGGATGTTATTTATGTAAAATATGTATTTAGAAATATATAAGTATGTTTATCAGTGGTCTGGTTTCCATAGTACAGGCTCTGCTTAGCTTGGGATCAGAAGGCGTTGTGTGAATTGTCAAGATACTATATTATATTACATAACTTCAAAAAACGTTATCTTCTTGTGACCCAGTCCTATCCATATTCCTCGCAAACGTATGATATAACAATGCTAAAACAGTCATAGATTTACCAACATCTACCTAAATGGATACAAAACAATCCAATAAACACTCTATTCATAATAATTGCAGCTTTATATAAAAAGTTTATCACGTATGTGGTGCAACGCGACGATTCTCACGCCCACACAGTCGTAGCACGTAATTACGCGGCCATCATTAATCAAGTTTGTAAGGAAAATTAATCGCAGCATCCGGCGCTTCGTCGTGCACATGCGTCCGCGCAAGGTTCCTACCGCCGCTCTCCGCTATTGTTACGATGTCAAGGGATGAACGAAACTAAATTTATTGTAAACATGCAAAGCATAGACAAGATATACAGTGTCTTGTCTATGCAATGCGTGTATATGTAACTGCACTGTAACTCAGTTTTATATTCTCTTTGCGGTAACTCTTGGAATCGTCGTTTATAAAATGACAGCGACTTTATCAAAAATACTAATTTATCTATATCTATACTAATCTATACTTCTATATCTATACTAATAATATTATAAAGAGGAACGATTTAATTGTTTGTTTGTATTGAATAGGCTCCGAAACTACTGGACGGATTTGAAAAAATATTTCATCGTTGTGAAGCTACACTAACCACGGGTGACATAGGCTATTTTTTATCCCTGTATTCCCACGGGAACGGGGAGACCACAACAACGCGGGTGAGACCGCGAGGCATCCGCTAGTATTTTATAATTTGACGCAAAGAATAGTATGAGAGTTGACAAGTGCAGCATGCGGTGCTTTAGGCTTTATACTTACGACTCAATTTACTTTAAAAACATTCTACGCAATACAGTATAGTTTATTCTACAAGCGCAATTGATATAATATTCGCCTCCTGGCAACCAAGATTAACGCATTAGTTAGAACTAGTGAGAACCATTCGTTGGCGGAATCGGGACACAAAAAAATTAACCACCATCAATTGTATTTCAAGTAAAAAAAAAAATAAAGTCTCTTCTATGTTTAACGGCCGGTCTCAATAATCTATCTATCGATAGTATTCGCTACTAGAGGTAGAATTTTGACATATTTTGTATGGAGCTTATGTCAAATATATAGCTCTAGTAGCCAAACCCATCGGTAGATAGATTATTGAGACCGGCCTTTAGTCTTTGACTATATAATGTCTAGATTCCTAATCCGGCATCTAAAATTGAATAAAAGAACTGTCAAAAAGTACGGTCAAGTGGACGTACTGAACAGGTAAAAAGCCGCCATCCGATGTTTTAGTCGTAGTTTTGTTCTCATCAACGAGTGTAAAACGTCAAAGAGGGAATGCTTCATTTTTTTTATAGACTTATTGAGAGAATGCTCCATCTAGACATTACTTAATCAAAGGTTTTAGTACACTAAAACCTTCCTAGAAAAATATTCAGTCGAATAGCAAGAATCCCATCTAAATCGGATTACAGCTATCGAGAAAATTGTGAACATACATACATATACACTCACATACATACGTACATACAGGTCAAACAGTGAAACCTAGTTCAAATGGAAGTACGATCAAACATTCATCATAATTACATAGTTATAGAAGTATACAAATAAATATAAGCATAACGCATAAGAAGCAACATTCCCCAAATTAAAGACGTACATATGATGAGATGATAAATTACCAATAGCAATGTAATGATGGCGTCCTACCGAACTTCAATAGTTTATGTAAGGTCACATAAATATGATTTGATGCAACTATTTATTAAGTGTTTCGTGAATATACTGTTGTAATTAAACACAAGGCCTTTGTGTAGCACCTATTGGGACAACAAAAACTGTTTAATATTATCTATCTAGCTATTCAACAATGCCCTTTGTCAACAATTGTGTACAATGTAGACAAAGAAGGGATAAATCGTCAACATTATTATACACGTAAACATATACACAATTGTTATATATGTATTATATGCGTATCTGACTTTTCATGCTTTGAGACACAAATAAAATAAATAATTTAAAATATTTTGGGACGACTCACACTCTCATCTGGTCCCAAACTGGGCAACTGTACCTCTGCCCGCACGATGTGAAATGTTTACTAAGAACCAAATTGTAGGGTTGTCACGCCACTGCAATTTCGTAAATTCAATATAAAATATAGAATTCTCTTCCGTGTTATAATTATTTCACATTACCAACTGTTTACGTCGCAAAAAGCAGCTACGGAACATATAATCAGCGTATAAATTGGTCCAGAAGAGATAATTTATTAATTTTCTACTTTGATTAAACGTATGACAACTCTCAATTTGACACTTTTGACAAGGGTTACTAGGTATTATTAAAGATTTCAAATCCATTTCGGCTATAGGCATGGCAACCAGACAATTGATAAACTTACTTAGGTACCTACATATTCCCTAATACATAGATAGTTACTATAGATAAATTACACCCAGACGCAGAATAAACAATTGTACTCATCGCACAAAGATTATCCTAAATGGTAATCGAACCTACACCTCTCGGGCTGCGCAAACAGGGTCATAAGCCACTAGCTCACCTTTTATATTAAGCAAGTTTTTATCAGTGGCTGCACTCAGTTGATTTTCCTTAACGATTTTCTTAATAAGCAGTTGAAAGATGTAATAATTGAGATGCTTAGATCAATTTGATATGGAAGGATCCAGACGATACAATGAAGATTAAACCTTAGCTGATCCTTTACCAAATAATTATTGATAAAAGATTATATTGTATGCAAATTTAAAACGTGCAATACCTCGCCCATACAATTGACTAATTCAAACAGGTGTATTTTAAAGATCTTTATAGACAATCAACGTTGTCGGTAAAAAATAAGTATTCGGTTGAACAATGATGAGGTGGTTAAATGTTTGAACAAGGAACATTGGCATTTTAAGAGTTACAAGTTTGACTGCCTTTGTGGCGCGGTGGGAATGTATCCGACTGCTATGCAAGAGGTCGTGGGTTCGATCCCCACCCAGGATAAAACTTTGTGTGATGAGCACGATGGTTTATTCTGTGTCTGGGTGTTATTTATCGATAATATGTATGTATTTAGAAATATATAAGTATGTTTATCAGTTGTCTGGTTTCCATAGTACAAGCTCTGCTTAGTTTGGGATCAGATGGCGTTGTGTGAGTTGTCCCAAGATATTATTATTACATTATTATTATAAGTACAAAACAATTTGGGAGCTGTTATCCTTATAAAATTAAAAATAGTTACAGTTTGGAGTTATTTGTTGCTTTTCACCCGAAATGGATGAAAAGTACCTACCAGCTTCGTATTCACGTTCTTTTTCTCCGTTTTCGCGGATGGCGCATGCGCGGTGCGCTCTAAGATATCCGCCGCCCATGCGCGTTGTTGATGCATTTCTAAGCGCAACTCCCTATTTACCATTATGACTAAATTTTGACAGTTCGCACGGGCTTGCCGCGAAAACTTAAACTTGCGTAAATGATGAAGCCGTGATTAAAGAATACTATCTTTAATCGCGACTTTACCATTTTTTACATTTTTATCTGTTCTGTTTATTTTGGGTTAAATAATTAAGTAATTTACACCAATACCTATAACTGTTAAATGTTTTTAATTTAAATTTAAATAATATCAGCCCATCATTGCAATCACGGCTGCACTTCCTACAATCATGTTACGAAAATGATTAACACGTCGTGGCAGCATCTCGTTCTTTTAATTGCAAATTGACCGTAAACTAATCTAAAGATGGTGGCTTTAAAATCATGTTTTGAAAGGAAAACAATAAATAATTTTAGCATTTAATATAGATTAAACTGGTGTAGCTGCTAAATGGTATTTATGTAAACGGAACCGCAATTAAAATTCTACGCTTATGTGTCATAGTCCCATCGAAATATAAGTAGTAAAATTGATGACTAAATGAACCTTGGTTTCAAATAATCATCACAAATCCTGAAATGCGCAGAACCTGTTTACTTTTGCTTTAAAGAAGATCTTTAAAGGGCACAGGAATAAATTATAATTAAAGATACCTACAATTTACATATTAGTGTCAATATTTACCTAGTATTTTGCGACGCAGGTCTTTAATACAGACTTACATAAAAGCAATTATAATGTACTTAAACCCTACGATTATGACAATAAGATTAGTAAATAGTTATATTTGTTAAATACCTACCTACCTATAGGATACTATCAATCAAGCAGTACTAAAGCCAGGAGGCCAGAAGCCGCGTCTATAACTTGGATCAAAAACTTATATATCAATTGCAACTTTAAACAGAAGACATAAATAAAATGCTTATTAAAAGTATCTAATGTTAGATAATCTGTGGAACGAGTTATTTAACGAAAATGTATTTTCACTACCTGCAATAAGTAATTGGAATGTTAAATTACATTCATTACGAATTGAGTGTGGTGTTTAATTAAATAAATAAAAAAAAAAAAAGTATTAAACATAAACCATTTTCCCAATTAATAATCTAAAAACTAGTATTGATTGGGAAAATTAAGTGGCTCTGATAATTACGAGTATAAGTCAAAAGTTAATATCATGTGAACGTAAATACGACTACTTTCTATGTACATGTAAGTTGGAATATATTTATATAATAATATCTTATCTTGGGACAACTCACACAACGCTATCTGATCACAAACTAAGCAGAGCTTGTACTATGGAAACCAGACAACTGATAAACATTCTTATATATTTCTAAATACATATATATTATAGATAAATAACACCCAGACACAGAATAAACCATCGTGCTCATCACACAAAGTTTTATCCTGGGTAGGGATCGAACCCACGACCTCTTGCGTAGCAGTCTGACACACTCCCACCGAGCCACAGAGGCAGTCAAAATATATATTATATGTAACAGTGCTTTTAAACAAAATAAAAAAGGATTTATTAAAATACGATAAAAAATCTGACTCTAGAGTCTTAAAAAAACATTTATTGACTGACAATAAGTAATTATAAAAGAAAAAAATAATGAGCATTAGGAATCTAGACGAATACCATAACATTCTGTTAACAAAATAAATATGGATGTTGTACCTAACCTCGTAACATTTATAAATGTCCTTGTAATCTCACAACAGGATCCTGTTTGTCTAATAAACAAACGGCTGTATCCTTTTTTGTGAGATATCTTATTATGCATCGTTCTCTTTCCAAAGTAAGGCCTTCACTTTAACTACTATGTAAGTAATAGAATCTTCGATAAGCAGTAGATAAATGCGGTCTCCTTTTATGTTGATATTAGCTTTCGCTCGCGGTTTCGCTCGCAAAGAAGTTAAATAACAAAATCTGAAAAAATCATACTGAAGCACGCCTTTCTATCTTAGTGAGATAGAAAAGACTTTAAGATCCCTATACCCAACATGCTAAATGGCTGTAGCTGGCGGGGGGGGGGGGGGGGCACTTGACTAACAAAAAAATTCACTTTAAAGCTCAATATTTCACAAACCTCTAAATCTAAAAATGATTTTTACAACCCCTAACCGTTTTTAAAAGACCTATCTAATGATACACGATGGGGTAGATGCCAAAAAAAATCATATCCCTACTTTACATATAGTAACCCCACAAAAAATATCATAACTTTGTCGGCGTATGTAATAGGTATGTGTATCCATGCAGCAGACAGCACATGCAGGGTTCCGTTTAGCCATTTTGGATACGGAACCCTAAAACAGTCAGTAATTATAAATGTAGGTACCTTCTTATAGATTACGTGCAGAAATACTGTTAACGAAATTTATTTTAATGTAACACCAAATTATCCTATTAAGACATTGCGTGTAATATAACTTATTATATTTTACTTTACTAACAAGTATTATTAGTAGGTAAGTATATCATATTTCTAAAGAATCACTCACACGATTAGTTACTCGCATGATAATGATATTATTATACAATCACTAATGTTCCACTCCAAATACTGTATCGTTCAATAGTTCATATTACTTACTCTACCAGAACAAGCTAGTTTCCTTCCGTTAATTTATACTTCCTATCTTAGTAGGTACTATTTTTTTGTATTGTACCTTAGGCTCGAGCCATATTAAGTGCTACGCTACGAGCTTATAGTAACTGTGTTTTTTCGATAGTAATACATAATGACCTAAAACATAGATAATTCAAATTCAAGTTGTTTATGTTTTTGTATTACGCAACTAAGTGTATAATAGTGTGTTGGTCATGAAGTAAGAAAGTACAGGACTTAGTACCTTTTTCAGGTGCTGCAATTGCCTATATATTTAGCACTTATGCTAATTTCTGTGGAAAATAAATGTTATAATTTTAAAAACATTTATGTTCCACTGAATTATAATATATTGACATCTTTATACGCCTTATTCTATCAATGTATAAGATATCAAGTTTTTTTTTAAAACGACGCGGCGTTTGCAGACGTATGAACAACACAGTATTTAGCACCACTGTATAGAGATAAGTATTACTTGGGTAATATAATGACTGTCAAATTTCAACAACATTTAATATTTGTTTTCGAAAGTTGATGATTCGATTTTTATTATATCGAACACGGTATTGTATACCAGCAGCGCATGTTTATTCATCATTAAGCCTAAATGTCTCTGAAGCGTTCATTCGTTTATAGTCATCTTTAAACGGTTTTAAAGTCATCTTTAAAGGAATGGACGCTTCGAGGCACATTTATGTACCTAAATCTATACTATTATTATAAAGCTGAAGAGTTATTTTGTTTGTTTGAACGCGATAATCTCAGGAACTGCAGGTTCGAATTGAAAAAATATTTAACTGTTGGATAGCCCATTTATCAAGAAACGACGACAAAATAGGAGCAGAGCAGCAATGAAAAATGTTGCAAAAAAAAACGGGGAAAATTTACACAACTGAAGTTGTGCGGATCAACTAGTATATTATATCTATGTCTATATCAAAGCGAAAGAAAAAAAAACCTGTCCAAAACTCGTGGACCCGTAGCCAATTACCTACATCTATTGATCACATAAATTCATGTTCAATGTTGCAATCGAATCCACATCGCATATATCCACTTAAGCTTCCTAAGCGTGGCATCAATCACTACTACTGACCGTTTGGCTTGCACCTTAGATGGACGGATAAATACGAGTACGTAACATAACACCATACGGTCTTGTGCGTACGTCATAGCGGATCTTTGTCATAGTCTCAAATGCGTGCATTACATAAATCGAATAGATTGTTCTATAGTTGTTTTAACAATGGAACATTATGAGAAACAAATTGATTGTAAAATGATCCATTGCATAAATAGGTTAAAAAAAATGGTTGTCTGTAAAGTCGGTTTACGGACGATAATTTTACGTCATAAAGTCATAACAAAACATGCTGACATTTTATAAGAAACAGCTTTTTTTATTTTATTATTACTAATTTTTTTATTTCCAATTTTATCGCATGTCGTTGCAATCACCAAAACATTAATGACGTTGTAATAAACAACCATGCCTGTGACTGCTTTAGTGGACCCAGGCGTATTCGCCTTACGGTCACAATACTTCAGCCTATCTGGTGTGACTGTGATACTTTTTCTTGCGTGCACCCATCATCGATTTATAGGACGTTGTCACGTCAATAATATTTCTTGTAGTAAAAGTGTAGTTAATTAAAACAGTTTAATCCATTCACCATTTTTATTCAGGCAAAACCGGGTCACTATGTATACCTACTCTATACAAAATATATAAAATTGAAGTGTCTGTTTATTATGTCAAAATAACAGCTTTTTACTAAATGCATAAGAAAGTAGGTATATAGACGGTACTTAAAACAAAAATACAGTTTTATTTTTTCTCTGTTTGTTCCGGCTAATCTCCAAAACGGCTGGATGGATTTTGACAAGACTTTCACTGTTAGATGGCTGATGTTGTAAGAAGTAACTCTGCTACTTTTATCATCACGCTAACGTCTATTGGGAGTGAGCAGCACTGTGACTTTTGTTAGCCACCAAAACATGAAAAAATTCCAAATCCTTAATTTATTTTTCATAAAAAATAAATATCACATGACATCTCTTAATACAAAACTCACGTAGCAATTTAGCAGTTGTATTAAAATATATTCATATCAATTCAGGATAGTTGCATATTGAAGGTCAATTCAGTCAGCTCATGTCAAAGGTCGATTCAAATTTTGGCAAAAACTTGAGAGCTTGTGAAACAATGCATTGTGGGGAACAGTACTCGTATTATGAAAACGCGAAGTCGCGTGCTGCATACATATACATTGCAACATTTTGTTTGTTTGTTGCAGACATTTATTCGGTAGCACTCCTATTAAACTGAGCTCTAAATACAGTACCTCAGTACTAGGTACATTACATCTTATTAGAAGTAGATACGGTGATTCCCCGAGAGCGCACATGATAGGTAGATACCTATTGTTGCGCTTCAAATACATGCAATGATGCCAAAATTATGCTAGTTGTGCTAAATCCCAAGTAACAAGGGGCGAGTGAATTGTAACAACACCTGTAATCATATGTAATACAATTTCTCGGATTACTAACCGTTACTTTCATTTAATCTGCATAAGTACAGGTTTTATAGTATTTGCAAAATCCAATTATTTTGCAACAAAGTAGTAGTTGGTTGTGGAAGCGAGACTCCCCTCACTCACGTACGAATACTCGATATGGTGATTACGAATAGGGAGGCTGATTTGTCAGTGGCCGTGAACTGAATGTTCTTCACGGTGTATGACCGAGGATCGCAGACTGCCCACTGTTTGCCGAACGAACCATATCGAGAACTGAAGCAACCTGTTGAGGAATATTTGATGATCTATTGTTGTTTTTTCATTTCTTACGAAACTATATCGACTTTTGTCTTCGCGTTGAAAGTTCACCAAACATGTTACGACACAGGTACAACATAATTCTGCATACATTCTTGTATATTTAACAATATATTTGCTAGACGTAAAGATAAAATACTGTAAAGATTATCTCTTAAACACGCATGGTTTCAAAATTACAATTTAGATTAACAGCCGCGACAAAATATTATTGTCTCCTAAGTTTTCCCATAGCACGCATTGTTTTAGAATGATTAAGCTTGCACTTGTGTAAAACCTCATTTGTTTTGCAACGAGTCGCCAACCGTGGTTACTTATTCACAGATTTTAACTGTTTCTAATATTGAACGTCCAACGTCTAGACCGGAGAGGAAATGACCATACTTACCTGCACTATAATTAAGGATTCATCTTTGTACCTCTTTCTGTCTCTGTCACTCTCACTTATGTAAGAAATGTTACGAACATCGCAACTAGGCTGGATAATGATCACTACGGAGTAAACTTTCAGAATAACGATTTGTAACTGCTGGCTTAAAGACCTCGGAATTTCGGAAGTGAATTTTCAGCGCTAACAATAATCGTCATATCTTAGTTTCTTATATTCGTTGTAATGACTGTCTAGATAGTCATTTATCACTAAATTATGAAAATATTTATTGTTGCTTTATCAAAGCTCAAATGCACATACATAAAATGACAATACTCTTTTAGAAAAATCTAATAGAAGGTCGTTACTACTTAAGCGTATTGATTCCCATTAGATGCATTACCGAATGATTTACGCATATTTAGAATAATGTTATATTATGTATTTAAAGAATATTAAAATCAAAGCCATGTTCAATTATAGGTCATCAAATACAACATTGAACATCGTAATATAACAACAGTCATAGACATTCCAAACATTTAAATGAGAAATCACCTTGAGTGATCGGTGGGGGTGCACGGATCCCTCGCCGCGCCGATGAGCCATCGATAACGACCGTGAGAACAGACGCTCACACACTGCTCATACTGCCCCCAATCACTTCAATTACTTCATTAAATAACATCGCCAACAGCTATACAAATATCACATGTTTTATATTTACAAGTAAACGTTTGGCATTTACGACAGTCATATATTTACCAAATAGATACTGTTCACGATTTATTTGCCGATAAATAAATTTTGAACGATTTTAAATTACTGCGTCTGAGAACTTTAATTGTGTAATATTATTCAAATTGCCAATAAACCGTTTATCATGTATTTGTTTTAGCCGTGACATCTTACCCTTGAGATGCACGGCTTTTGTTTGGTTGCTCTAAATTGGAATGAGTCAGCAAACGTAAATATAAACGAACGATTTAGCGATAATCGTCAGGAAGTTACTGTTGAAGAAGCATCCTTATTGTGTGTATGACCTTAACACGGAACTAGCCTCAGACAGATTTTATCGTACAGGATCTCGTTATTATTATTATTTTAACCGCATTATTAAAATTGGGCTAAAGCGTTCCGCATTACGGAAAATTGGTAACAATTATTTTTAATGTAGAATAGGTGCTAATTTCTTTAAATTACTTACATAAATGTGAAATAACGGAAACTAATTGAAGTTTCCTGGAATTTTAACTGGAATTTCGGTATTAATTTGGCCAATTATGAATACTACTGAATGGAATGACGCTTGATGGAATTGAAATAGACCATTTAAATCTCAAAGATGCGTTACTAACTTGTTTGATTAACCACATGCCATTTAATATACCTATTACCTACACCAGTCATATTATACAGTGGACGATTCCACAATGTTTGTCAAAAAAACTAGGATCCCCTGTTGCTACCGACCGAAACTTTGAACTCGTTTTTGAAGTAAAGTTCTGTAAGTCCCTGAGTACAGTTTTTCATACAACATTTTCATACGGGAAGTCAGTTTTAGATAAGTAAGATAAAAGCTTAAGCAATCGTTAATAGAACACTAATGAAGCGTCACGAAGTATACCGCCTTCGTCATCTGATTGCACCCCGGAGGTACAACACAGAGGAGAGACAGCAATCTCACTTTCGTTCCGCTCTTCTATTCTTAACATTTTCCCACAATTACGATTGGACGAGATAAATAACTGTTTTAATTCTAATCGCTAAACACACGATGAATGTAGGTAACAAAAATGAAATACTACCGCGCTAAAACATATTATTATAGGTTCATTTTATATTTGAATCGATCGTTAACGTCGGAGTTACATAACTGGTTAGCAGTTTAAGCTTAGTAGGCAACTTTACGACTCGACTTTCGACGAATGACATGGGCAGTTTTAGATAAAATACGAGGTATTGATGCACGCGACTATCAGGGACTATGACTGTTCGCGTAAGTTGCAACACTTGCGTAGTTGTTGTCGATTATTTAACGAGAAACAATGCGGAGTCGCACGCGGGCCAAGCGAAGCTTCTCACGGCTGCCGAAGGTCGTGGATAACTCTGTTCTTACAACACGCTTTAAATAATTTGATTTCATAATTTTGGCGCTCCGATGTGTGCCCCTAAACGATAGGCTATAGAGTAAACATTCACAAGCGCAATTCGTTACAATTACCCAGAATGTACTGACATAGCAAATCGATTAGTCATGTATATTAATACCATTTTGAAACTTTTGCAAGCTCTTAAGATCGCCTACATTGAGACAGCTTGTAATTGGTAGAATTCTAGCGTAAACTCATAGGTATTAACGCGCTGAGGCATGTCGACATTTATAAGAATGTCCTCTCAGATTTCTTAACATTAATCTCTTCCTATTAGATCATTCCGTAATATATATATGATCTTGTTTAGCAAAATATAATCACTGGCTCTGTGGCGCGGTATGAGTGTGTCCGACTGCTACGCAAGAGGTCGTGGGTTCGATCCCCACCCAGGATAAAACTTTGTGTGATGAGCACGATGGTTTATTCTGTCTGGGTATTATTTATCTATAACATGTATGTATTTAGAAATATATAAGTATGTTTATCAGTTGCCTGGTTTCCATAGTACAAGCTCTGCTTAGTTTGTGATCAGATAGCGTTGTGTGAGTTGTCCCAAGATATTATTATTATTACTACAGACTTGAAAAAAGTTTAACTTATATAATTAGGTACCTACTAAGGTGGCAAAACAGAGTGCCTCCCGCTTAATTGCAAGCTGTTGCCGAAGCTTATTGACTTTAAGGGGCGTCTAAACGGGCCATTTTTCACGGCAATTTGTGGCGGCACTATTGGCAACTAATTGCTCGGCCAATAATAGCAATATGTCTATACCTAATTGTATGGCGCATGATCCAGTCTCCTAAACGGGCTACACAACGCGGCAACAATAAAATAGAGGGCGACTGAAACAACAACAAAATTGGCCGGGCAACATTGGGAAAATAGATCGCTCAGCGATCGTCCGGCAACCATCAAATCAATATTGGAGAGTACTGCCATGTTGCCGGCCACAGCATTGCCGCCACAATTTGCCGTAAAAGATGGCCCGTCTAGACGCCCCTTTAGCTACACCATGGGCTCTACCGTAACGCCAATACTTACTATGAAAAACTTTAATCACTTTCTTCAATAGACTTAGCACTGGGGCTGCATAGATTTCGCTTTAGCGCGCGGCACTGCACACTATGTTACCGTGATTAAAAATAGGCGGAGTTCGGAGTTTCAAGCTCCTTCATACCAAATTCATGAAGAACAACTTAGCACTTTAGCTAAAAAACAAAGAAGAAGAAATAAGGTTCATTAAAGGAAACTCAAAACTAAAAGAAAAATGGAACAACCTCCTCAACTAACGGATTTGACATAGATTTTTAATTGTTGTATACAAGCCCATTCGGCTTACTTTACGTAATAATATTGAAATAGTATGAGTACTAATTTCAGCTCTACATATTGTAAGCAGTTAATTCTGAAAAATGGCTATGTATCGTGCCAGTAATAGGAAGAAGAAACATATTGCAGGCGTAAATGCGATGAAATGAGGCACGCACGTCACGCTCTGACGGTGGTAAATGTCCTCATTGCATCAAAATGTTCACTTGCGCCGAGTTATAAAACATCACATCTGAGACAGATGTACATGCAAATTGTAGGTCATTTATATCATACGCCACTATTTTATAGTTATGTTAGTCGTACAAGTCATAAACAAGTAATATTTCTTAAGACTGCGCAAACGAAACATACCATTGCAACGATCGATTGCTGCGATTGCATATCAAAATATTTCTAAATTATCAATAAAAAGATTCATTGCAATATGTCTATTTCCAGGCATGACACTAATAATTACCTAATGAGAAGAGAACCTAACATATTTAATCTTCCTATTTTTTGTTTTTGCACAACCTTAAAATATTAGTACCTAGTTATGCCATTTAAATTGCAAATGCTTATGTGAAAACAACGATGTTCAAACAAATATTAACAAATAGCAAAATACTGCATAAAAACAAAAAAATATAAAATTAACCATACATTTTCAGAACAGAAGTTTAATGAGTTAGCTACACCATGTCCACAATTTAGGTAACTTAGAAAAAAATAACGGCTTAGCTAAATGCGCCAATGAGGGTGGCGCATTTGGATTGCCTCTTGTGGCTTGCAATAGCCGCTAAATTTTCTACTAGCTTGCAACATTGACCAAAATAAAAAATAAATATAGGTAGGTATAAAATGAAACAACAGATAGGTAGGTACTAGTCATTTCTTTCTAGTAAATATAAAATTTGGTATGATAAGAAAAGATGAAACTTGACAGTGCTAGGTTTCATCAAAGAATCTCAAATTGTGCGAACATTTTTAGTGTGTGAAACATGGCCCACAATTTTAGATATTCGTTTGATCTGTATGGGCATTTGGTTCTATAGCTAAGATATTGAAGTGATATGTGAACATTATTTTTTAAACCTTTGTTCTTTCCACATGTTTAGTTTCAAAGACTTAATAAGTTTCAGTCTAAAGAGATTGAAACTTCCAGAAAAAAATGCCTCTAACAACTATGACTAAAGTGCTATAGACGATATGCATTTCAATATTTTATTACATCCACAAAACAGAGTAGTTTGGTGGTGAGAAAACGTTCGTAAAAAAGAAGAGAGGCCCTAGAACAGGCACTTGTGGTACACCACTAAGAATGGTATCTCATATCGCAGCTAGATATATAGTTGTTAACAGCAACAACTTGAGATATCCAAAACTGTAACTTATCCTCATAAGGGTTCATTTTCCAAAAAAGCCGAAACACGCGATTCTTTATTCTAAAAAAAAAGGTTAATAAGAAATTTCAAAGATCGAACTTCAAAACTGACGGAGTTTCATACAAACTTGCATCCCCTATTTGAGCTCTTCAGGGGGCCAATTTCCAAAAGTCCTTTCTTTGCGTGTAAAATTTCAGGTTTGTAGCCCCAGTGGTTTAGGCTCTGTGTTTATTTCCTAATGCGTAATTTTCCGTCTGTTATTGAATATATGTTATTCTCAACCAGACAGAAAAATATATAAAGTCAGACATTTTATTTGATTAATAGCTACAAATAGTCAAAGTAAGTTACGGCTAATTAAGAAGTATTCGCAATTCTGAAATATGTAGTATCTAATTTAGTTTCAAATCAAATGCCCGCAGCTACGTTGTGTGGCTGCCGATAAATGCGACCATTTAACTTTAGCTTTCATAAATATTTACATTTAATTAGTTGATATAGGTGTAGTTTTTTACCTGATTTACGTGCCCTGTTAGTTAGTAGGTATGTGTGGTACAAATTTTGGAAGCTTATTTCAAAGGGAGTCAAGTTTTGTACATTTTTTGACTTTTGATTTTGACACAAACGGCAATTGATATATCTAGAACAATACACCTAAAAATGAAACGCTAAATTTGTCTCTTTTATTTCGGAGCACTGATGATTTGAAATATTGCATTTCTTCTTCTTCTTCTTTGAGTTTATGGCAATCTAGCCGTTTTAACGGCTAATTTCTGCCAGTGTCAAGTATTTATGCGCTTATTACATGCACAAAGTCTCGTTCTTAGTCAATTATCACGTTTCAAATCATTTTTTACAAGTTAAACTCGGAGCTGTAAAAATAATGACCGGTTAGTTTGCCGCCATTTTTACAACTCCAATACTGCTTTTGTCATGCGACTTATGTATCTGACTTGTCAGTCAGCTGCTTATGTCACTTACTACTACTAAGTTTAATACTATCGTGATTAAATGTAGCTTAGGTTGTTTCGTAAATTTTAAGTAAAAGAGAAACAAACGTTCAGACATACAGTCTCACAAACTTTTACGTTCATAATAAGTAGAATGTGAATTAACTGTTGTTTCATAATCGCCCAACAAGCTGTTAACATCAACAATTAATGATGTTTAGTTTTGATTGCATCTGCTAATTACATCTATTCACCGTTGTCAATGTTGTGATCACTTCAGAAGCGTAATTTGACTATGATTGATTGATTGACTTGCTATTATAGATCCTTCAATCATGGATGTAGTACTTTTTATATTCAGTAGTAACATGCATTGACTTTCTAATATGCTACTGGTCTGGTATTATTTTTTTGGGTTCATACTCGGGTCTGATCATAATAAGCTAATTAAGTTGGAACTTAGGACGCAAGAATTGAGAGCACGATGAGAGTGTGTACGACTATTGCGCAATAGGATGTGAGTTCGATTCCCATACACCACATTGTGTGATCCACAAATTGTTGTTCTGAGTCTGGATGAACTTTGTGTCAGTGAATTAAGTATTTGTAAAGTCCCTCGCGAGAGGATGTATTTAAAAAATTTGCAGCAAAGAAGTCCCTTTGTGCCTATCTATGCACTGAGGCTGAGATCTGAGCTTACTTTGGCTTAACAAGATAACCTTAAATCATGCAGTCGGAGGGAAGGCGGGTTTTTTATTTTTTTTAATTTATTTTTTTATTTATATATTTGTAGTTGTAAGACGTTGTACGCGTATAGTTGGTAACAAATTTTAAAACGTTAAACTATTATTTTAAGTGAAAAATTATTCAAGAAACCTCATCATTACTTTAAAATACCTACACGATGATACCCCACATAATATAGTTTGTTGACTTTTTTTTTCTCCATCACAATATGGCATTAGTGACACTCGCAAGATTAATACAAATCAATTGACGTATGAAACATCAAAATCGGCCCACGCGTTTGATCTACATAGTGCCACAAAGAAACACACACATACCTACACGTCAAACACATAACCCTCCTCAGCAGTCGGGTAAAAATATAACTAAGCGCGTGCTGACCGTTGATTTTGATGTAAATTTTCATATTATGTTCTGAGATTATGCTAAGCTTGCACTATGACCAAAAATTTCAACGTTCAGCATTTGCCTTGTCAAGATTGTCTTCAAGTTTCACTTAAGCTAAGTTAGAGGTAAGTCAAAGTACGGTCTATAGATTTCAACCATTTGAGCTAAATACTAGCCACAGTTTAAGATATACCTACAGTTAATATACAAGAATTAGTACCTAGTTACTAATTCTTGTGTAGGTTTTTACGTATCTTTTATTAGTTTTATCTAGTAGACTTAATTCACCCAGTTAAATTCAAAATATAGTCATGCTAGTGTTATATGATTATGATTCTACTAATGTTACCGCACGAAGATTAGTTCTTAATAATTTTAGTTCAAGTACTTGCGTAAATCATAATTACAGTGTACCTACATACATATTACAGTGTAATATTTAATATTCATAACATGGGTCTCTTTCTACTAGAACAACGAGTTCATATAAAAGCAATAATATCACTACGTCCGTTCGTTCAACGGGAAGTAAAATAATGCGAATCATGTGCTGTTGTAATATCCATTGTTTCAATAAGTTCTAAAGACCGAGCCACATTTACAGCCGTATAAATTTAAATAAGTACCATTTCCACAAAGCCCTTAAGGAGAGGTTAGATAACTTGCGCTTTCACCTACGGTATATCACGAGGCTCGACCTTTTCCTAAGACTCAGCTTCAGTCGCTATGTCGCCTGCTTCCGCGAGCGTCAAGCGCTGATGTTGCCAAGGTGCATCGTGACCTATGTCTGACCTCCCACTAGGGATGCCAACTTTCAAATCAAATATACGAACGTGGCAGTCTGACAGCAATTCAGTTCCTATGTACTAGGTTGTACGTAGGAATCCAATACGTAGATACTTATTAATACAGGTTTATAATAGTACCACCCCATCTCTTCCCCTGAGTGTCGTCAAGGCGACCAAGGGATTTTACATCAGAGAACGGGCAGCATTTTCCTCTGCGTAGGTAGGTATGGCAAAACTTTACATCCTTAGGTACTGCGATCGCCCATTCCCTCGCCAAGCCTGGAAATTATCGCAATTACCCCCAGGCTCTACAATTAGTAGGTATTGGGGAAACCCGTGTCCAGCAGTGGGACATCATAATGGTAGATATTTATTCAACTATACATATACAACTGTAGGCAGGCAGATTTTTTTTGCTGAAGTACTAGGTACCTAACAAATTAATTATTTCTTTTAATAATTAATTTCGTAGAAATTACGCACAGTTCCGTATTTTTGGCACGCAAGAAATATAATATTACTACAGGAAATGGGATAATAAAGATATCGTGACCACATTTATCAATAAATGTATTTTACTAATAAATATGAGACCTAATTTTTTTTACAATGTTATCTTTTATTTACAGGGTAAATACTTTTTATTAAAGATATTAGGTAGTATTTTACAAGGTTAGGTACCCCGAGGTTCAAACTCAAATTTCTTTATTTCGTAAAATCAGGTTAATGATTATTTAAAAACGTCATATACATACATACTAAAAAATATATAAAATTATGATTGTTGGAAAAAAAAACAAAATGAGGTTAGGTGGCAGTTCCAAGTGCAAAGCTCATGAGAAGAAGCTGCCAAGAAACTCATGGGCCACTCTTTTAAAATCATCAAGATTTTCTTTACAAAAATATATTTTACTGAATGAACCAGTGTGTTTGGTGAGGGTTAAGGTAGTACTAAGTACCTACTAAGTGCCAAAGTAGGAACTTAACTAAATTTCCTAACTACTTTTTGATCTGTTTTCAACACATTGTTCCAGCCCTAGTAGTAGGTATTTAGGTTATTTTAACATTTAATTAAAATATAAAATACTAACAGACAGGTAATCTCTTAATAAATGAAATCTAGTACCGACTATGTAATACGTCGTGATAACCCTATATCCAATCATGCCTTAGACGCAACGAGACTGCTCTATCAAATTGAATTTCTTTACCTTTCAAATACAAATGTCTTTATCGCAAATCTTATTCACATGAAGGTTAGGTATCTTAAATCAAACACATTGTTTATAATTAAATTACTGCGCGGCAATTCATTTCGCAAGATCAAGATAAAAATTAACATTAAAATGACCGCTGGTGTAGAAAGCGCATTTAGTATTTACAAATCGATTTCAATGTATTCAATACTTTAATAATCGAATGTCACAATGTTTTAATAGGCTGCATTAAAAAGTTTCTTCAGAACAATAGGAAAAAACAATTTGTATTTTCTTTGCATATTAATATTGTAAAATTTTCGTAATCTACGACAGATACCTAATGACTCGAATTATGCGTAATCAACGACGGATATTAGTTCTTATCCCACAAACACAGCGATTGGTAACCAAAATAATTTCAAATAAATGTTGAGTGGTGTAATTTAAAACGATGTTTTAAGTAAAAAGGTGTAGATAGGTCCAAAGCGCTCATAAAACGGCACCTTAAATCTATGCAGCTGACTTAGTTTTTATGTCAGTGTCGTATCACCGGGCGGCGTCAACAGATGAAAATGAAATAAATGAAAGCGGCAGATTACATTTTTCTCTCACTCGTGATAATAGTTTGACATTGCAATATAAATATAAGTTATCTATGTGTGCATTAGTTTGCCGTTTTTAGGGTTCCGTAGCCAAAATGGCAAAACTCTTTCAGTTTCGCCATGTCCGTTGGTGCTACAAGGCTGTAATTATGTATGGATACACAATATATTACTTACGCCGACAAAGTGAAAAAATAAAATTTTGATTTTTACGGCGTTGTGCACTTTTTTTGGTATGGGTATAAAATTTTGACCTCGCGTCAGGATCACGTGACTGATTGGTGAATTGGTGGGAAATCGGTCTAGAATCCAGAAGACCCCTATCGAGTTCAAACGATTATTTCTTCCCTTTTTTATTTATTTTTTTTTATTTTTGTTTTTTAGTTTGTGATTTAATCACACTAATATTATAAAGGCGAAAGTTTCTGAGTATGTGAGTGTGTATGTTTGTTACTTCTTCACGTCTATACGGCTGGAGCGATTTTAATAAAATTTGGTATGGGTTAGCTGACACCCTGGATTAACACATAGGCTAATATAACGCGGGTAACACCGCGGGGCACAATTTTTTAAATTGTCGTGTTTGTGTACGATAGCGCAAAAGTTATAGAAGTGTGTCCCCCCCCCCCCCCACTGCTAGCTACGAGTAACAGCTGATCAAATGAGAAGTTACAAAATGTTCATACAAATATCATTGAAAATTATTTTCCTGTAGGTATAACGTTGTAAGTATGAAACAAAAAACCCACTTCTTAAGCCGCGTTATTCGGATAGGGGGGGGAATACGGAACCCTGCATTGTGCGTGGCTCAACATGCACTTGCCTGTAACCTATCTACACATTTTTACTTAAAACATCATTGCTTATCGTAGTGATGTGTTCATTTTATGGATATTCATAAACTTGCTAAAGTGGAGAGATGATAAAGATTCCAGCAAATTGCAATGTAAGAAATAAAATGTAGGTATTTGTTCCGTGAATCTATCTCTAAATCTAAATCTATTCTTGCTGTAAGTATATAGAATCTATCTCAAGTTATAGATAGCTTACATAATTGAAATTACAATAATGTGCCCGGATCATTACCTATCGATCAATGTAAATGACAACTAATCATCAATCTAATACATAACTTAGCCCACTGTTGCGAAACCCAAGTAATCGAATGCTATTGGTACTTTCCCACTAACAAAATTATCTCCATAATAGTCGTATTATAAGCCTCAAGTTATGTGTCAATTTGTCTTCAAAGATTGCAAAGTCTACGTTCTTTTATAGGAGTTGTTTCAATGCTCCGAATGTAACCGTAGAAGTCCAGATATGGTTCTGTGCAGTTTGATCAATTTGAAAGTAATGTAAGTTAACAATTCTTCCGATCTCTTCATGTAAATGACCAAACCATGCTTTTCGCGGTCTGTACCATATACATTAAAAGTTAGTATCACTGTGATAAGCTTTTGAATGCTTTAGTTACAATTAGGTAATAACTAATTACGCATAATAACTCGCAGTGGATGACAGCAGACGCTTCGAAACCATTTTGCTGGTATTCTTCGTTTCGTTGTTAAGAAAATAATGACTTCTAAAATATCTACAATTTATAGGTGGATACGTGTGACTGTTAAAGCAATAAATCATAAACTTTACCTAATAATTAACCTTACCCAATAAATAATTGAAAGATAATTACTGATCAGTATCATCCACATGAACTTTAATTTTTAAAACATTATAATTATCTAAACTTAGCCAAAGTAAACATGGCTTTATGAAACAAATTGATTAAGCGGTAGGAATTTGCAATAGTGTTTCATTACGATAAGATACAGTTATTGATTGCAGATCGTTCCGATTACTCGTTGTTCTCGTGTGCATCATGATCTTGGGACAGCCCGGAATATTGCTATTTTCGATGCCTCATTGAGATTCGATCATCCCGACCATCTTACTCGATAGAGGTCAACAGATCAAAGATTGAATCTGATCGTCAAAATGTCAAACGAAGTTCATCGTGTCATGTTGGTAATGCGTTCAATTTCAACATGCTGTAATAGTCATTGCTTGTTTGTGTACCACCGATTGAGGCCGACATTTTTATCGGTGCGACGCAATATTATGAAGCGATATGAGACTAGTAATATAAGGCGTGTGAAATGTTCATTAGCGGCAAGCACCTGTAATTGACACTGCGTAATTAATTAGGTATTTCGAGCGCAGTATTTGTTGTAGCGCTACTAACGAAGTCACCCCTAATAAGATAATCCTCATAACTCCAACTTAGAAGATATTTTTAAAATATTAAAGGTCCAGCTGTCTAACAGTTTGCTTTTATAGTTTCACTAGCTGACCCGCGCAAATTCATATGCGTTCATTTTCTCCGTTTTTGCAACATTTTTCAATGCTGCTCCGCTCCTATTGGTCGTAGTGTGATGATATATAGCCTATAGGCTTTCTCGATAAATAGGCTATCCAACGGTAAAATACATTTTTAATTCAGAATTCAGAAGTTCCTGAGATAATCGCGTTCAAACAAATAAACAAACGCTTAAGCTTTATATTATTAGTACAGATACTGACGGACGGATCTGTGTCAATGCAAACAAATTTCATATTCGCGGTTTTGCACTCTCAACGATGTTATTCTATTCGATAAGCTTTTATGTCACTTATCTTCGGGCTCAGCTTAGGTATCGAGCGTATGACAACTGCAGGCTACAGTGTGAACTGTTGACTGCCGCTTGCTAGCATTATTAACCATTCTAAGTATTGAATGTATAAACAGAGAGACCAAATATACCAAATCATTTGTACAATTGCTAGTTTAACTTCTGATATGTGTGTGTCTTTTCAGGGGTGAAAGAAATACACAAAGGAAAAATATTTTCGTTACTTTTATTTACGTAGAATTAAGTTAGTTAGTTCCTATACTTAGTCAATCTTAAAAGACGCTTTCATATCTTTGATCTCTTTTTATCTTTCGGCTTTATACCTACCAAGTAAGTGTGTTTATTTACTTTTGAATCATGTCATCATTTGCAGCAATAAAAATAGGAAATTATGTTATAGTGTGGTAATCAAAGTTTTGAGCTGTTGTAGTACGTCCATAAATCTATATTAATATTATAAAGCTGAAGAATTTGTTTGTTTGTTTGAAAGCGATAATCTCAAGAACTGCTAGACCAAATTGAAAAAAATCTATTACTGTTGGACACCCCATTTATCGAGGAATTATATAGGCTAGATAACATCACGCTACGACTAATAGTGAAGCAGCTATGAAAAAAGTTGCAAAAACGGGGTAAATTTACGCAGACGAAGTTGCGCGGGTCAACTAGTAATTACATAAGAAACAAATTTGATAATCTAGCAATAGGTATAGGTAGATATTAATCATACTGAATGTAGTACGACAGATTGCCTCGATTTCCTCATTTCCTTTGATGATAAAAAGATAAGTAGGTAGATACGAGCGTTTCTTCAGCTGGAACTCCAATGACTTGGCGTGCGAATGTTAAATCCACACACATGCAACATTGATAGGTACGCATTACTCACACAGAAATATACTTCCTTGTTCTAGCATGGACTAAAAACTTTTTTTCAAAAAACCATCTTCAAAAATAAATATACGGTAACTAAAAAGCAAAAAATAATATAGTTGCAACAACAAAAAAAATTTAAACATTTTGAAGTTGGTGCCAGGAAATGTAGTTTTGTTTTAGGCACCAACTTCAAAATGTTTAAATAATTTATGTTGTTGTACCTACTTTACCTATATCATTTATTTTTGATGTCGGTTTTTTTTGACAAAATTTATTTTATTTCTCCTCATCCGAATAATGCGGCTTATGAAGTGGGTTTTCTGATGTTTTTTTTAGGTATCTACGTTATAGGTAGATATCTACTTAATAATATTTTCAATGGAATTTGTACGAAAATTTGTTACTTCTCATTTGATCAGCTGTTGCTAAGTATTGGGATTATTTTTTTTTTGCTAATTGACTTTTTTAGTAAGTATATACAGCCTTGTTATATGTAGCTTTTTGAAATGCTTACGATGAGCCCTTTAATTTGATACCCATAATTCGGTATTCGATTTTGTTTTTGACATCTCACAGCCGCAGCCGCCATGTTTGTGTTTCTCAAACGTCACTTATCTAAGAATACTTGGGCGGTCAAGACAAATCTAACAACGTCCTATTTGTTTTAATCCGTCTTGTGGTTTGAAAGATATGAGGTAATAGAGAATACATTAGGGGATCTTATTATAGGTACCTTTATAGGATTTTTGGTATAGGTACCTGTCTAAAACTCCACGTGAATTGCGCTCAGATCCTGCCTTCAACGAACACCTTACGACTTGAATTAAGTAATTACTTGCATTAAAGTAAGCATCGATTGTTGCAAATGCTGATAATAAAAACAATGCTGATAATCTGCGGATGCTGATGCTGGTTCTAATATTCGCAACAACCCTGATCGAAAAATATCGAGCAATTTAATTGGGCAGTTAGAGGAACCTGTTGAAAAGAGCTGTGGGTAGGTAGGTACCTACCTCTTTATGTCCATATTGATCGAATTACGATCAATGTATCACATCGATACTAATTAGGTATATCTCCGTCTTTATCTGTCACGGATAAACCAGTTGAATTTAGATTGAAGAGGACCATAAAGTTTTTATTTGTCCACGTGGACTTCGGCGCCAACATAACCTATTTTAAGTAGGTATAGGTACCTATGGCTTTTAGAAACCTGCCGTCCTTCAAACTAAATTGATTGCGGCCGAAGATTCGTCTTTAACAAGGTACTAACTAAGCAGCAGCCATATAAGACTTGTTATGGGAAATAGGAATTAATGAAATTCATATACCACATCAACAAAAATCAATTAAGGTTACGCTACCTAGTTAAGATTGGAATATGAATATATTATACATCTGAAGAATTAATTAAACTGTGTATCATTAAAGATATGCGAATTTAGAAATATTTTATAGTTGGGAAAAACGTTACATAATTACTAAAATCTATTACGCAGAACCCATAATCGGTGCCATACCTTTTTCGGAGTTAAACGTTATTCAAACGCAATAGACGGAAATAAAATGCTGACTATCTTAATTGTACACATATAAAAAAAACATATACCTACATCATGATATGTGTACTTGATTACGATCAACGAATTTTAATACTAGGTCACTGGACTCGAACCATATCAGACTAGATGATTAGATTAACACATAAAAGTCTAAACAATTCACCTATCGTGTTTATGAATCTATATTTAATTTAAGACGTGAAAAGGGGTTACGGGGAAAGGTTATCAATTATGTGTATGTCAAAATCCCCCAATATTCCAACTGAAAATAATTCCGCGAGTTGTAAAAGTGCCGGCAGACTGATCTGTCATCATTTTACAGCTCCGTGTTTAACATGTAAAGAATACTTGCAGTTAAAGTGTTGTTACAATAAATATTTAACCCTGGCAGAAATTAGCCTTTAAAACTAATTATTGCCATAAATTAAATAAAAAAATAATAATAAATATAACTCCGAGCTTACACTTAGGCTAGGTGAGACCTGCCATAGAGAAGCCTAAGGTAGAACGGAATGTGTGTGGCCTGTGTAGGTCATTTTCAGACCCCAGTTCGAAATAATTATACCTTTCAGGAAGAACCATGGGCTTACCCAGGATTTTTCGGGGGTGTGTTTCGAATTTTCGACATTTCGGGCGGGGGGGGCTAGGTACAATTAACTAAACAGCGACCAAATATATATTGTGAACCTACCTTTTTTGCAAATTCGGGAAGATGGGTCTCAAGCCCCGAATCCCCGCCTGGATACGCCCATGGGAAGTGCTCATTCAGGTAACTGCAATTCTGGGTATGACAGTGTGATTGGGTAGGTATACATCACAAACATGACCACTAGACCACCGATGATGACTCAACTCGACTACATCATATCAACATTAATCTTTATGACGACCATATAAAATTCAAAGTGTGGGTACCTACATTGAAATGATTTAGCAATATCCACAAATTGAGTAAGGTTGATAGGTTGTTACCAATTATGTGTATAACTGCGATCCGAGCATAACTTCGTTTCCGTTACATCCATATTTGCATAAACTGCATCAATCTCAAAGCGACTGATGGAATCCAATTCTAAGAATTCTCAATAGCTAGTTGCTTAACATACGAACACTTTAACCTAATTGCAATATTAAATCAATATTTCAGCAGACTAATATGTTAGTTAGGGTAATAATACGTCCGATATAGCAGAATGGAGCACGAACTAAATTCTCACAAACCTATGATGACTCCATGCGGTTATAAATTACCGTTGCGTAATGATCGACGAATGCGAACGGATACTTTAATTGCATTATTTAAGACTTTTACACTTTGCCTGCAAATCTTGACCAATTTAGTTAATAATATCTAGAGCGATATATATCTCCCGGCTCTGGCTTGCAATTGATATAAGTACCTGGGTACATAAAGGGACCTACATAAAAGGCGATGATAGATTTATTCAACTTTAAATGTTGTACAGATGTTTAGATTAACTTACACAATATCCTCCTACAATGAACGCTAATTAACAAATACATTACGTACCAACTATGCATTATTTCCTACATAAATGTTTGTTTATCCGGCATTTCACGCCCACTGTGGACTTGTTAGCTTACCTAAAAGCATTTTTTATTATCCAAGTTACACGATGTACAAGATAATAGTCTCACTATAGGCCTTAAAGCTTATATAATATTTCCAAAAAATACTAATGTGTAGGTTATGTTATTCTCGTCGCCGAAGATATATAGAGATAGCAAGTCCTGGCGGCCTATCGGCCGATTTTTTAGTGGGGGCAGGTCCCACACTACCTCCAGCGTCTGCCCCGGGTGCTGGAGGTGTGCGTTAGACATTTTTTACGACCTTAAAAAAAAAGGTTATGTCATTCTTAGCATCGATTTCTTTCATAGAGATAGATTAACTATTCTTTAAAATTTCTGGAGCGATGTGGAAGCCTATCAAAATGTTAAACTGTAAAAGATTTATCATCGTCTGAACTTTCAAAATGTTCAAAATTTTGAATGATCTCATGGATTGTTATACTATAAAATTTAATTGCTAAAATCGGAAGAACAATAGTGCGCCTGTGATACGGTAACTTATCGTCTATCTCGCGAATCAATCAGCGTCACAATAGAATTGCGCGAACACTTTCTCTGCGCCCGCGCCTCTTCACCTATTGAACACCATTTGTCTATGATTTTGACCCCATCAATTTAACTGTGCGAGACTGGTATTGTGATGAACTGTAGTGTGGAACATTATATCGAAACTATTTTATTAGAACCTTATGAATGCTTGCGGATGAACTGATTTTTCTCATAGCCTTTTGAACTGTCAGACACTGACGATATTACAAGTTTAATAGTGAAGTAATGATCTAATACGATGACATCATGTGAATTATTTGAGATGAGTCATAAAAGCTCTGCTTACTGTTTATTTTAGCTCACTTAGGGAATTCTCAGGGGCGTAGCTTGCCTTAGACGGATTTGATGGGGGGCACGGTTCCCAAAAGCGCTTAGTTTTGGCTTTTTGAGCTGGCTTGTTTGGGACCCAGTGCCGGATCCAAAGGGAGGTGGGAGCTGGGTAACTCAAGCCCCCCCAATCTTTCACCAGTCACCCATTCGATCCGTGTAAGTAGTGCATCAACGACCCTATCTGGTTCAAGCGACAATCTTGGATTCGCCACTGTTTGGACCCCCGTAGCCGTGGCTCCCATTGATACGGCTGATATAACGGCAGCTAAGCCCAGGAGGATACCTGTCATCTTCTATATATGTATTTAAGTAACTTATTTCTAGAAATATATGTAAAATATATACCACGCAATATGCAATGTTAGAACAGATTTATTAACTTGTTACTAAAATTGGGTCACACAAGATCTACTTATATATTATTTTTTATAAATATACCTACATTAAAAACACCTACTAACTTAACGTTTTTAAGTTATAAACCCTTATAGGGACTGCCATTACTTCTATTTTTCACAACTGATATCAAGTTCCGCATACCTTGCCGTTGGCATTTACCTGACCTCTCTAATCAAAATGGCGGTGGAATAAATACCATAACTATGAGATGACACAATTTTACAAGAAATACCAAAACCAGAACTTACAATTATAAACAATATTTATTACAAGCTGCAGAAGTTTTAACACAAACGTTAATCAAAGTATTGTAGATAAGCAATTATTAAAGGTTACCTGCGCTCATTGTGTTGACATAGTTTGATGACACAGGTATTTTTATGAATGATGTATTACACATTGATTAATATTCAAGATTGCAATGTGAGAAAATATTTTGTTTGTGTTTAAATGTAAGTAGGTAAGTATCTATAATAATATTATAAAGCTGAAAAGTTTGTTTGTTTGTCTGTACACGATGATCTCAGGAACAACTACTCCAAATTGAAAAACTCTTTTACTGTTGGATAGCCCATTTATCGAGAAATGCTACAGGTTATATAACATCACGATCATTTAGTCAACGTTTTTACATAACACCTATCAAAAGGAGTCATTTTAATACGCGTCTAAAAGTTAAATTCGAGAATATCTCGCATTTGACTTGAGGCGTCCTTTGAGACCTGGCACTAGGCGCCAGGTGGCAAAGGACTAGGGGGTAGAGCGAGAGAAGCTGTCACTCTAGAGCGACAGCTTCTATCGCTCTACCCCCTAGACCCCCTTAGCAAATTAACCAGGATACCCCAAATTCTGTTTTTACCAAAATATCCGAAGAACGAGCAAGAATATTACCTTTCTTTGCCGTTTTTACTCTGGTGCTTTGGCGATTCCAGAAAATTGATTTAAAAGTTGCTTGATCCCGTTGAGGAACCTAAGATTTTATTTGAAGGGGTAGACTTCAGATAAATACTTAGCCTCATCCCCCGTCGCTCTGTATTCGCAATGACTTCCTATAGCAACTGACCCATTGTGTCGAAGAAAATGTAGTCATTCTCCGACCCACATAAATATTTGGACAATAAGTATTACATTTATTTTCGGTCGGAGTATAATAACCTCTACCATCTTAGCTTGTAGGTAAATATAAACAAGTCTAAATAAAAACAATTACTGAATTAGGTACAAGGTAAGAATTGAGACTATGAGACTGCACTGTTATTCTTTCAAATTGTTTCTGAATGTAGTCGCATTTTCCCGTGTTTATTGCACAGAAGGTCAGTAACGCAAATGATTATCGTCTTAAAATGTGAAGTAAAATAGTGTCAATGTTAAAGTTATCCCAGAAACTCGTTCGCATTGATGTAGTCTATTTACTACATGTTCATACTTGATGAGAGATACCTACACAGGGAACACAGGTGACGGTTAGGGTTGCCACTCGTACTTTAAGATAAAGTATTATACTTTATTTCGGTTAATTGTACTATGTACTTTATGAGAAGTATAAAGTACGCAAAAATATTTTATTTTACATGATTTAACTCTCAGGAATTGAATTTACATTTTCTTTTAAATAGACGTAAAAAATATTAATTATGTATATTTTTACAAAAAATAAATTAATTTGTACTTTATTTTGAGACAACGTACTTTTTTTACTTTTAATAACCAATGTAAGTACTTTATTTGGACCAAAAAAAAGGTGGCAACCCTAATCACGGCGGATCTAGAACTTTGTTCAGGGGGGCAACATGTGACCCATTCGGTCAAGTGTGAGTCGTTCGCATGACGGGAGGGATGCATTTGATTCACCATCGGTACACCAGGCACTACGACCGAGTGGGGGCAATCGCCTGTCAAAACACGCCGGTACAATGTCAAAATTCTCAAAATTTCCCAAAAAAAGGTCTTCTAGTTGCGTCTGCGTCAGAAAAGCTCGAACTTCGTGCTAGTTAACGCATCCAAAACTGGCTAAACTAAACTTTTTTTTTTTTTAAAGATCTAGAACTAGCAATGTGGAATTGAGTCCCACATTACTAGCAATCTTGTTAACCCCTCCAGCTAAGCTCAAAGGTTTGTGTTAGGAGTGGGTTCACGTCGGTAGTACAATGGATAGGATTCGAACCCGCGACCTCACGATTGCGAGACCGATGCCTTAGCCATTAAGCTACCGCCGCTTCACGAACACAAACTAGCTAGGTAGAGCTAGGTACAATAATACCTGCTACCCAGAAATACCTACCTAGGTATTGCATATTATAACAATACAATTACCTAACATTAAAATGTTTACGTACCAACTACTAACTAACTCCAAGGTCTAAAACGACTAACTGGCATCCTCGAACATCCTTTCACGACCTACAATAAGGCATTTATGAATGGGTGCATGGGATTAAATTAGCCTCAAAATTAATATTAGGCAAATTTAACATGCAAAATAAAAAATGCCTTTTTCCATTTTGTCTTAAAATACAAAGCAGAAAGAAAAGTATTATGTATTTTATTTAAAATTAAGCTGCGGTAGCCTAATAAACAAAGGCATCGGACTCGCAATCGTGAGGTCTCGGGTTCGAATCCTACCCATTATACTATAGACGTGAACCCACTCCTAACACAAGTCATTGAGCTTGGCTGGCGGGGTTAACAGGATTGCTAGTAATGTGGGACCCAAAATCCGACATTTTATTAAAAAATATATATAAAAATATATTTTTTGACGTTTTTTTTAAATTTGCTAATTTTATTGCGACAACATCACAAAAGATGATAAGCTATACAAGACGTTAACAATAGTTTTTCCTTCGGGGAAAACTAAACTAACAGTTTTGCGGCTAGTTGTACCTACCTAACTCTATCTCCAAGGGTCACTCAAATTTTTTGAAAATAATTGCTCTAAAAGGAACATAAATTGTTTATTTTATTGCTTAAATCACGTAAAAAATGAAAAAAAATCACAAAGGTTAATAATAAATAATTTTTACTAAAATTGTTTTCCACATGATTTTCATCAGATTAGCGGCGGTAGCCTAATGGCTAAGGCATCGGTCTCGCAATCGTGAGGTCGTGGGTTCGAATCCTGGCCATTATACTACCGACGTGAACCCACTCCTAACACAAGCCATAGAGCTTAGCTGGAGGGGTTAACGGGATTGCTAGAATTGTGGGACGACAATCCCACATTGCTAGTTAGGTATCTTTATTAAAAAAAAAAAAAATAGTTCTTCTGACTATGTATCAAAATAATACTAAAAAAGTGATTCAGTAATTTCGCGACCATTCATTTGTTGCATCTCTTCACCTGTATTTGTCTCACCAGAAAGAAGCTTACGCTTTTGATTGCGTCGAAAATCTCTTCCACATTTCTGTACAATGGACAGTTTTTTTGGCTTTGTTTTCAATCTATACTAATATTATAAAGCGGAAGAGTTTGTTTGTTTGTTTGTTTGTTTAAACGCGCTAATCTCAGGAACTACTGGTCCGATTTGAAAAAATCTTTTTTTGTTAGATAGCCCATTTATCGAGGAAGGCTATATAACATCGCGCTACGACTAATAAGAGCGGAGTAGCGACGTGAAATGTTGCAAAAACGGGGAAAATTTACGCATTCGAAGTTGCGCGGGACAGCTAGTTTTCAATAGACTCTATATGACCCTAGTTACACTAAATGCTTCTTTTTAAGCTCTATTGAATACCTAGAGCATAAAACGAGGTTGAGACAACCACGTAGGAAGCAAAATACTACACTTGTGAAAAGTAGATTCTACAGTTACATGTAATGCCTGTTCGCAAACAATAGGTAAAGCCTAAGCTTATGTAAAGTAGAAAAGAACAAGCAGACAAAAATTGCCAATGTTTACAATGTTTCTTTGTTTATAAACTGTATATGCAGGTAAGGTGCTCAAAAATATTAAAAGAAGAGTAGGTACACGAGATTGGATATATCAACTTCAATAGCCACAACATAGTAGGAGCCATCCACTTAATGCTTTTCTTCAGCCAATGTTTCTAAGGATAAGGTTGACATAGATAGGTTTAAACCTATAACCTACCTATGGGTACAGGGTCACTTGGTTCTACACAAAAAACAAAAAAATCGAGGTAATTAGGTCTGATGGCGTTTGACCTTACACCAATAAAGCAGTTTATGTTTAGTAGGTACCTAAGTACCTACTGTAAGAACTATGTAGCTAGGAAGTCTTGATTCAATTAACCTACAAAAAATCCGCCTTGAACTTTGTGTACTGACAATGAGAAAAACGATAATGACCATCTTCGGCAACCCTTCACTTTGTTGTAATGAAGTGTTGATGACACCATCCCGGCCACGCAACGATTACTTGCAACGACTTTGTTGATTGTATGTTATGTGCAAGTTCGCATTATTATACCATATTATTAGATATTAAGTAGTAGGTATAAAGAGAATAAGTAGATCATATAATAAGATGGAACATAATGTACCTAAGTGATGTGATTAGTGATATGGAAAGACACTTGGCATTGGCATATTATAATTTCAAGCGGTAAGTGCTTACCTAAGTATCTATTAAAGCTATTACTTATTAGATAATGTTCCTATTAGTTGGTATTGCAGCTAAATTAAATAATATATAGGCCTAGCCTACAAACTGTGACACATTTAATGTAAACCAGTGCTTCAAATAAAAAGTGCAAAGATCCTGTAGCGTTAGCGCGAACTAAATTGTATATTCGCATCGTGTAGGTAGTAGTAGAAAAGTAGCGCTTCTTGTGCATATTTTGAATGGAAATTTATATACCTAGACGTAGCTTGCCATAGACGGGCTCTGTTTCAAAATTTGTTGGGGGCTCCGGTGCCCAAAATCTGAAAGGACAAATTGTGAGATGCTCGCACAAATGTGCAGTTGACATGACACCGTCCCAGCCAGTGTGTGTCGCTGGCATGGAGGCTGAGGGGGACCCACTTTTTCCCACTATTTCCATTGCAGAATATCAAGACGTTTGGCACGCTCAAATATTTATTACAGGTGAAAATCCATCTTCTAAACATTGATAACATAATATACTAACAAAATTTATCAATAAATAATGCTTTAGAAATATTTACAATAAAATATTTAAGTTACTATAAATAAATAAATGTATAAATAAATAAAGATTAATCGCGGAAATGCATGTAGGTACCTAAGCGCATAACTTCAGAACGGCTGCACCAAATTGGATTACGGAACCCTAAAAAAGAGACGAATTTTAAGCCGGTTGAACACCGACACATTGCCATCAATCAAATTTAACGGTTCAGTTATCCCTTTTAATGCATCGGTTAGAAATCTTGATATTTTCATGAACCCACCTCAACTGGCAAGCTCAGGTAACTAGTGTTAGTCAAAGGGTTACAGGTACATTGCGGGCTTTATACCGTCTAAAGAATTTTCTTCCCTCTAATACCAAGGTAATGCTTGTCCAGGCGCTGATATTTCCCTTGATTGACTATGGTGATGTATGTTATCTTGACCTATCTAACGATACCCCACACAATGGAATAGGTGAGTTAAAATATCACAACCATACTTTACATATAGGGGAGAGACAAAAAATGTTGTTCAAGATTTTATTCTTTCACTTTGCATATGAAGGTAATATGTGTAGGTATCCATGCTAAATTACAGCCTTCTAGCATTATCGCTGCGGACGGACGGACTTGACGAAACTATAAGGATTCCGTTTTGCCATTTTGGCTACGGAACCCTTAAAACGGCAAACTAATGCACACATAAATAACTTATAGGTATATTGCAATGTAATACTATTTTAGATAAAAGTCATAAAAGTAGGAATTAAATCACAAGTGAAAAAGAGACAAATGTAATCCGCCGCTTTCATCTGTTGACGCCGATGATACGACACTGACATGAAAACTAAGTCAATTGCATATAATTAAGGTGCCGTTTTATGAGCGCTTGTAACCTATCTACACCTTTTTACTTAAAACATAATTGACGATAAGTTTTAAATTACTCCACTCAACATTTATTTGAAATTGTTTTGGTTACCAATCGATGTGTTTGTGAGATGAGAACTAATATCCGTCGTTGATTACGCATAATTCGAGTCATTAGGTATCTGTCGTAGATAACGAAAACTTTACAATATTAAAATGCAAAGAAAATACAAATAGTTTTTTCTTATTGCTCTGAAGAATCTTTTTAATGCAGCCTATTAAAACATTGTGACATTCGATTATTAAAGTATTTAAAATACATTGAAATCGATTTGTAAATACTAACAGATATACCGCCCGTGAGCAGAGGGATATTATAGTTAGTTCATCAAAATAAAAAAATAAAAACATAAATTAGAATTAAAGTTAGAGGATTTGTGACTATGTCTTTTTGTTTTTTAGATATTTGTATCGCAACAACTTATCCCCAGCATTTTCAACCTCGCTCTCTCCTACTTCTGATTTGGGTTCAGATGGAGTCAATGCCTTAACTTAAACATTGGCCTAAGGCTTATAACTTTCAAAATATTAATTTATTTTTAATTATCGCTAAGTTTATGATAAACTAGGCTTGTCTTAAGCCTAGTTTATGATAAAACGAATTGATATTAATTTTAATCTTAGACTTACGATCTTATACAGAGGAGTAATCACTTATGCGCATTTGTATTGTAGAATCATCGACTAGGGTGCCCTAAATTAATTATTTTATTTTGTTTTTAGTAGGTATTTGTTGTCATATCGACAACAGAAATACATCATCTGTGAAAATTTCAACTGTCCAACTATCACGGTTCATGACAGTGGAGCCTTAGTACTGGGGTCCCGTTGTTACCCTTTGGGTCCGAAACCCTAAAAACACGTCCCAAAATTTCCATTTCCATGGAAATAGTGGGACACAATCAAAGGGCGATTGCTAACTCATTTTCGGGGCCCCGTATCATAGATACGGCCCATACTCCAGTAGGTACGCCCCTGGTCATTATGGGCTTAACTATACGATTACTACACGTAAATATAGTTTCTACTTCGTGCTAGGGCTACTGATATGGCGGAAGGCGATCGTGTGGTACTGGGCACTTCCGCGCATTGTCGCTGCGAATAGGGTCGCGGACCGATGCGCGCTCTCCGGCCATCTTACGACATTACATTTACACCATGCAGGTAACGCACTTGTAGTTCTACACACATTCCTTCACTTAGAATGTAATTGCTCGACTGCTTGAATGGTTGATCGTATAAAAACCCGTTGATAAATAACCCGTATTTATACCGTATTTGATTTTATACAGTGTCGTCATTTACCTGTTATGGAAAGAAGATAGATAGGTGCTTACCTACCAGAAGGATTTAGCAACTAATTGAGGCCAATTTATTGTTTTTAATTAAGTACGTAATTTTATGCATTATATGTTGTTTTCGTGTTTTGTCAACTACACAACTGGGGTGTCGTTTCTTCTTCTTCTTCTTCCGTGCCTTATACCTTTATTTGGGGTCGGCCCGTCTCATTTTACGGCGCCAAGACAATCGGTCTTAGGTTGTCTGCTCGTCTATTTGAGCCCGTTTAAGGTCCTTAACAACGGTTGTCCACCACGTGGCCTGCGGTCGCCCTCTACCTCTTTCTGTTGGGTATAGCTAGGGCCTTCCTTACGGCGCTATTTTCGTCCCGTCGCATTACATGGCCATACAATCTCATACGGCTTTCCACCATTTTATCCACGATGGGAGTGACTTTAAAAGAGCCCCTGGTGTGCTTGTTTCGCACTTTGTCCAGCCTTGTTACTCCGGCTGCCCACCATAACATTTTCATTTCATTTGTGTGCATCTTTTGTTCATGCTGTTTTTTTGACGGCCCAGCACTCGGCACCGTACATCATGGCTGGTCTTACTGCCGTTTTGTAAACTTTAACCTTCACCTGGATTGGCATTTTGGCATCACATACCTAATACACCTAGAAATGTTCTTTTTAGCCAGGTTGCATTTGTTCTATGGGTAACGTCCGCATCGATGTTGGAAACAAAGCATTGATCCTAGATATTTAAATTGATGTACCTTCGGTAATGGCTGTCCGTCAATAGATATAGCTAAATTAAATGATAGTCCGTCATGAAATTTGCAATGTCGGTATTCTGTTTTGTTTCTACTAATGCGGAGACCGTTACTCTCTAGTGCTTGTTTCCAATTTTCCAGGGTGTTTTGGAGGTTCTTTACTCATTTATCGGCTATTAATGACTATATCGTCAGCACATAGTAAGCACCATGGAAGAGCGGATTGGACATGCTTGGTAAGATAAACCATTGACAGGTTAAGTGGGAGTAGACTTAAAGATGAGCCTTGATACACTCCAACTTTGCCATCAAAGGGTTTACTAATGCCAGCCACACTTCTCACTTATGTACTGATGCGGTCATACCGCATATCAGATCATACATCTTGCACCAGACAGATGTAGTATTCTGTTGTTTCTTGCTTACTGGGGTGTCGTTTACAATATTTTTAACCACGCCACTGACAACTAGTGATGAATGTCATGTCGTAATCTTACCAATGTCATATAAATTGATATCGATAAATTTGTATTAGAACTTCATTACGGTAGTGTTACCAAAGTCGTGGAGTCGTTGACAATACACGGTTGTTTTAATTACTTACGCTGTATGTAAAAAATGAATAGATAAACAGGTACTAATAGGCATGGCATCGCGTCAGCAATTTCCGTAGTAGTATTATACTCTTAGGTCAGCAATGCCAGTTTTAATAATAGGTGAAAAGGATATTCCTCATGCCTACGATTTAAACCCATTTTATTATCTGTTCTCCACACAACTTAAGATTCTTGAGTGATAGGAAGCTTGAATTGTTATTTATTGATTGGTAGGTATAATAGTAAGTTCATGTAAACAATATAAATTATTTAATTGCAGTGAAAGTCCCGATTAAACTACGACTAAATTCTGTCCTTGCTTGCACTGTGCACAGGTACACCCATCAGAACCAGCACGCCAAAGTATCATGCCAATAGAAGTCTAGATATAGTCTTCTGGCAATTTCCTGGTCTGGTGCCGCTCATATCCAGTTTAGGTTCACTTAATTATAGATTAAATAAATCAAACACACCAGTCACATTACTTTTGACTTTTTATTTACAATATATTAATATTCTCTTTTTTTCATTATTTTTCAGTTCAGGCACTAAACATACATCCGTTTTTTTTATTTAAGCGTAAACACACAGTTTTAACATTAATGTAAGAACCTCACTTTTAAAAATTAAGTGCAACGTAAGTGGACAAAAACTATTATTATTAAATTAAATACTTTTTAGCAAAATACGCCTTCGGCGAGGGGAGATCATCTGCGCAATAATCTCATTAGAATATGGCTTAAGTAAGCGTTTAACCTAAACTACGAACTAGAACAGCATTCCATTGAGTTAACAGTTATTGCACTACTAAATAATGTAATATGTGAACAACAATTTAGCGCAGAAAGAAGTCGAAAACTTTTATATCTAGACCTAACATGCCAATGCGAACTAAGAATAGACATAAGTCCATGAACATAGGTCTAGGAGTACATATTACCTAACAACAACAATCCATTTATCGAAAAAATATTACAGAAAAGTATGATTTTATCTAAATATACCTATATACTAACATAAATTTACATAATAATAGATATAAGCCCATACAAAAGTGAGGTCCGTGAGAGGTGTTCACATGGAAACGAATATTGAAAAGTAGGTACACATAATGCCGAATCGTGTACAAGCTATGTGCTTCTATTTACCATATTATTATATCATTCAAATCATGCAGCATGCAGTAGTTTGTTCAAGTTATATATTCTGCTTCGAATAAATTCAATTTCTATCATAAACTTCACATTACTCGTTCATGTATTAATAATCGCAACATCTTGTACTTTATATTTAACAAGTGAAGGTATTCCCTAAGCCATTCGGCAACCAATTTTATGTAAAACAGGTTCATCTAGTGGCAATATTACAATCGAATCTACATTGTAATACACCATAATAAAACATGAAATAATTAATAATTGAAAATCATATTATAGTGATGTTATTCCTTTTGGCAAGAAATCTATTATAATTTGGTTTAATAGCGATATTTTTTGTTATAAAAATATTCTTTTTATTGCCACTTTATAATTTGAGATCTACTAATTACACTAAATACATATTTACTGTACATACATCGTGAATAATCAAAATAAACAGGTACTGTTTTGCATATGATATTTATATTTAATTTAAGCTGCTACCCGCGATTTCCTATGTAATGAAAACACTTTTTAATTTATGGTAGATATTCATCATTTGTCTAGATTCCTGCCGAATTTCTACTATAAAGATTACAGACGAAATTACTTTTTCATTTGTAATAACTTAATAACTCTTTGATGTCACGGTCACAGCACCACTCCAGTACAGCACGAAATTTCTATTTAAATTGCGACCTTTAGTCGTACGCATTAAAGTATATTTTAAAATGGCATGATAAAAAAATAGGTGATGCCCTGATCATTTTAAAATGTACTTTAACGCACACAATTTTAAATTGTAATCTTAATTGCAATTTGTGTGCTATGTCGGAGCGATCTGCTACAATGAGTGACGAGCATTAGCCGTTATTTACACTGCACTCTGCAGCACGTTTCTTTACAGTAATAAATAGTGTAAGTGCGTACGTTATTTGAAAGAACTCTCCACTTGTACTGTAAATAAAACGTATTTATTTACTATTTGCTTAACCCTGCAATAAAACGTGCAGTATAATGCAGTGTAAACACAGTCTTAGTGTTCATTATTGTGGTAAAGAAATGGCTCTAACAGAAATGGTTGAATTAATAACACTCCATAATCTACTTAGAAAAAATTGGTCTCTATAAAATTCCATAGTACACATTCAAACAGATATTTCGATTAAAATCATAATTGGATCTAGTTATGTAGAAAACAACCATTGTGATATGGTTGAGGACAGCTTTATCGATCGATTGGTATTCGAGTCATTAAGCGTAAAAATCTATAATATACTAGCCGTCCCGGCGAACTTCGTCTCGACTCTTTTTTTTTGTAAATCGGGTTCAATTGTGAATCTAACCCATCCTCGAATCCCCTTGAACTCACACAAAAAAATCATCAAAATCGGCCCAGCCGTCTAGGAGGAGTTCAGTGGCATACACACGCACACAAGAAATATATATATAAAGATTATAACACCTCAATCCTGTCTGGGTATTGTCTACATAACTCCATCCAATTACGTAATTATTTATAATCTATACAGAATCTACTACATGTAACAATCATACACAAACCCAATAAATAACAACATTAAGTATACCTTAGCCGTATTTTGTTCTGAGCAGGTGCTGATCACACAACAAAATATCTATGTACAGTACAACCACATAGAAACGTACGGATATGTCTTTCATCTCTTTCGCTCTCATACCTACGTAGTTATATTATATGATTTGATTATTGTCGAATTACAAACACATGCAATACACTGTTGCGAAAGTAACACTAGCACATGTACTGCCGAATATTCAAATATCGCTCTCATTTATTGATATACAAAATATTGTATATCAATGCTCTCACTTAAAGGTTAACAGTAGCTACAGAAATGCTTTGAGCATGACTCAAATGGTGCGTTCCACTAAGCGCTCATAACGATGAAAATATTCCTTCAATTGTTCCACATCACGACCGCTGTGAAAACAACATGAATGACGTCATTATTTTCTCACAGCAACCCATTTGAAGAGCTTGATTTGGATCGAAACGGTTAAATATTAAACGAACCAAGAGCTTTCGATTTAACACTCCCAAGCTAATAAAACGGGAAAAACGGCGGTCGTGGGAGTATAGTGACTACTTAGTGGAACGCACCCAAAATGAAATATATAGTAGAAGCAGCGGTAGCCTAATGGCTAAGGTATCGGTCTCGCAATCGTGAGGTCGCGGGTTCGAATCCTAGCCATTATACTACCGACGTGAACCTACTCCTAGCACAAGCCATTGAGCTTAGCTGGAGAGGTTAACAGGATTGCTAGTAATGTGGGACCAAAAATCCCACATTGCTAGTTATCTTTTTTTTTTTTAAAAGAAAAAGATAGGAATATATTTTGAGTATTCGGCCATTATTTACTCATTTGGCTTTACTTTCGCAGTCATGTGTGCATACTTGCTACAGGCTATCTGAGAGAGCAACATATACGTACATTCAAGTAGGTGTACTATACAGTTCGTCTAAAAAAACAAAACGTGAGAGGGGTGTCATGCTTGAACTATCTGGCAAAGTTTAATGGCAATTATTCTGTTAACAATATTATACTAGAACAGGAAGAATAGTTTGACTCGGAGTAAAGGAGATAACCATATAGGATGGGCCAAAGTGCCTACACAATCTAAAAATACCATAAAACTATGTAGATAGTATACTAAAGCCAAAATGGTCAAAGTTGCTTAGCAACCACTGTCAAAAGTATAAAGTATACAATGGTTGCTTAGAAACTTATTTCACATGCATTTTGCTTTAATGTACGTCCTGGTGTAAGGCGGAGTTAAAAAAAAACAGATCGTCTATGATCAGATCGTCTATTTGTTTCAATCCTTGGCCCAAAGATTTTAATTATAAGAATAGAAGTCCAATAAAAAGCATTTAGTATGGAAACTATCTCGATAATTTTTTGCAAGGTAAAGGCGTTTGTCCATTGTAGCCTGTCAACGGCACGTCATGACGTCACCGAAGTAGCGATACATAGAATGACTATAGCCGTTTATCCACCGCACGTCCGACATCGTTCCGTGAGCCGAAGTAAAATAAACTCGTTCACGATAATTTCCCGTTAACGAACTGCGGTGGACAACCGGCCTTAAGGTACAAATAAACCAATCACGTAGCTTATCACCATCGCTGCTTACCCACTAAAGGCACTCAGTGTTATTGATAATGTGGGTTGTCAAATATCAACTGAATTGACATAACTGCGATTACGAAGGCGACTGGCTACTACTTAGGTATCTTATATTGTCTTTGACTTGGCCCATTAGATATGAAATGATCTCCTTTTAAAACAAACAGTAAAGGGTATATATTCGATGTAGTGGTGTAGGTACAGTACGTACGCACAAACGCACATTGAGCCGAACTGTATGGGACGCGTGCGCAACATTAATTTTTGAAATGAAGTTTCTCTTTGTAGAAGCGGAATATTGCATAGGGGTCATTCAAGTATTATTTTCAGAATTTTAGTCTCTCTTACTTCCCAGCAAAAGTAAACAGTGCACATCCATTTGTTTCTTGTCACACGACAGCCGAGGGGGTTAACTAAACACGTCCAATTTACAAAATTTTACACAAATATTGCTGACGTAATCACTATCCAACCCCCACTCCTTCGCCCATATGTCATAAAAAAGCAAACCAATTACCACCCATCTCCTTTGATGTTTACATAATACTTGAATGGTCCCATATCAAGGGTCCAGTATCTGCCACTCGTGTTGGTAAGACTACTTGTTACAAAAAGGCGTTCAGCTTGTCAATCTATTCCGATTGCTGTATTGAAGGTATTCTTTCACTCTTCAATCGTTGAGATTTACAGATCGAGGGTGAGTGGGTTCCCTCCTTTACTATCAATTTAAGATGGATTTCCGCCAAGTGACAACTGATTCAGTAAGTAATTCTTTTACTTGTCAATGATTTAAATATCGCAAATATATCCCCGTTATTCATAATACTTTAGTAACACCATTTTAACTATGAAATGTTTTGTCCTCTTCTATCCATGTATGTAACCAAAACATAGACAAAACATTTGCTAATTAAAATGGTGTAACAAATTATTAAAAATAAGGAGATATCACGTGTTAATACCATAGACAAAGAGACTGGACTGCGTCATAACCTCACAAAATTTACCAATCTTAGAAAAAAAAACGCGACTCTATATTTCTATTTAATATCTTAAAATGAGCAGTTCTTGTATAAATATATATACTTCGTATGTGTACATTTTTCCCGTTTTTGCAACATTTTTCATTGCTGCTCTGTTCCTATTGGTCGTAGCGAGATTTTTATATAGCCTTCCTCGAAATACTAGAACTACCGGTCCGAATTGAAAAAATATTTTACTGTTGGATAGCCCATTTATCGACGAAGGCTATAGGCTATATAACATCACGCTACGACCAATAGGAGCGGAGCAGCAATGAAAAATGTAGCAAAAACGGAGAAAATTTACGCAGACGAAGTTGCGCGGGTCAGCTAGTATTTTATATTTAATAATTAGTTACCAGTACTATGACCAATATATAACACTTGTTGTAAGTATATGCCCCTGTTGTTGTATGCCTGTGTTGTACCCACTAAGGCTGATTTTATTTTATCTCATGTTCCAACTTTTTAATCATATAATTTGCATCAGTTCTATAACATGGTATATTTGTGGCAACACCTTACCACCCTATCAAGTTTATAAACATTAAAACATTGTAAAATTGACAATTTGAAAAGAGTGGCCGCGAGTTTTTATTGCCATGTTCACGTCATGTAGAATCCCGACGTATCACAAGTGTGGTTTTGCATACCAAGTGAATAAAGAATTTTGAATTTGAATTCATATCTGAAAGAGAAGGGGCAGTCCAGTCCCAGGTTAACCTGCTCTATAAATACATCAGATACTCCCACATATTTCAACGATATTTAAATCATGAAAAAGCATAACAAGTCTTCATTTTAAATAATGAACATTTCGTACGCGTCCCATAGTGGTTGCCTGTGGTCGCCGGTCGATCAGTCGGTGAGATCATGTGAGGCGGCAGGACGGCAGGCGGCCGCACGACGAGTGCCAGCGCCGCTTGCGTCGGCTCGAGTCCGCGTCTGACAGCTCCGCGGTCGACAACGTGCGGGAACGAGTGCCGTCACCCAGCTCTGGAATATTGAGGGGGTTGTTATTGCGAAGCTGTGTATGTACAGAGGACCTGGTCGCATCAAATGTTACGGCTATAAACATTCGAACATTAAAATAGTCACGATTTATAATTTTGACGAACGAGTTCCTTATTCTTATGTATCAATATTAGTTATGGAATCGAATAGGTGAGCAACAACAGTATTCAATCTGGGTCCTTATTCACTATCTTTATTTCATGGTCGTGAAATGGCCGTGCGATCTGGCGCATGCACGGTGCGCTCAAAGAAGTCCACCGCGCATGCGCGTTAATGCATTTCTAAACGCAGCTCTATACCAGGCATGCGCGGTGGACATATTTGAGCGCACCGCGCATGCGAAATTTTCGCAAGGCCATTTCACGACAGCGAAATAAAGATAGTGAATAAGGACCCAGTTATCTTACTAGACATGAACAGTCAATGTTGTCGACAATGCAGTTGACACGACAAATTAGGCTATGCATTGTTAATGAACAATTATTGGCACGTGAGGACAAGAAATGCGTTCGAAAAATGGTAAAGTCGGTTTACGGACGATAATTTTACGTGATAACGTCATAAGAAAACATTTATGTCATTGTAATAAACAACCATGCCTGTGATAGCTTCTTTTTTTTCAATTGTATCGCGTGTGCCGTGTGGTGCCGGCTTAAGAATAGTACCACCCCATCTCTACCCGTGGGTGTCGTCAAGGCGACTAAGGGATTTTACCCCGGAGGACGGGCAGCAGCGTCCTCTGCGTACTTAAAGCCTTACTGCGATCGCCAACCCGCTCGCCAAGCGTGGCGATTATGGCAATTACCCCCAGGATCTACATACTAGTAGGTTCTACTGGGGAGACCCGTGCCCAGCAGTGGGCCATCTTATGGGTTGATATGTATGTATGTATCGCATGTCACAACAATAGCTATAAACATTCATGACATTGTATTAAACAACCGTGCCTGTGACAGCTGTAGTAGACCCGGGCGCCCGACCGCCACAATACTTCAACTTATCAGCAGGCAGAATATGACGGACCGTGACACTTAGCTCATCAGCAGGCGGAACGTGACAGACCGTGACACTTTTTCGTGCGTGCACCCGGACATCGGTTTATAAGACGTTATCACGTCAAAAAATTGTAGCAATTATTACTATTATAGATAAGTGGAGTTAAACCATAACATTTACGATGCGACCTGCCCTAATCAGGCGTGCCTTTACGCAAACGCATTGAAAACGTTCTCGTATCGACAAAACGTGTCATACACTGAGCTAAATTTATTAGTTAATATAATACATATCACACAAAAATATAGAATGTGTATAAGATATATTTTGCGATACACATTAATTGGAATATGAATTAGTTTGAAATATAAAGCCTGTTATATAAATTGCGCTAAAGCTGCCGACTTATATTCGAACGCATCGACATTGATTCCGAAACCAATATCGACGGCGTGGTCCACCTTAATAGATCTAAATTATACTAGATATGGTAAAATATAAGACAGATTTTGTATCATGCCGTATCTAGTACAATTTAGTGCACAGCAAATTGGAACTACACGCATCAAAATCGTATCGAAATAACACGTCGTGATTGTGGGTGCCGGCAGCTTATTGGGATAATTGGTTACAAATTATAAGCCTGATATAGTTATAGCAGGTATTTGGCCGGTTTCATGTAAACAAACCGATTGGATGGGAGCCAAAAGCTAAGTATATGGGGAGTCGGTCACTCTCATGCAACGAACCTAACTCAAGGAACAAATGCGAGCGCGAACGTAACCGGCTATGCGCACTTCATCAGGCTCTGGAAAATTTCAACTTTGTTTATGCTTTTGTGTTAATACAATTTTTTTTAAGAAATATGACAGAACAAACAGTTTTTAAATTTTCTAAACATAATAGATATATCTACTGGATGTCAATTTAGTCAGTCGAATAAAAAAAATGGTACCTTATTTTCTTTTTATAAGCCCGTTGTTAGTACATTGACTCCGCGCGTTGTCTTCGGATTCGATTCGAAACATTTTGTTTTTTTTATGAAAAAATAAATGGTTGTCTGTAAAGTCGGTTTACGGGCGATAATTTTACGTGATAACGTCATAGGAAAACATTGATGACATTATAATAAACAAACACGAATGTGAGAGCTTTTTTTTTTTTTAAATTTCCAATTATATCGCAAGTCGCTGCAATCGCCAAAACATTGATAGCTTTAGTGGATACGCCTGTCAGCCACAATACTTTAGTCTATCAGCAGGCGGAACGTGACAGACCGTGACGGACCGTGATACGTTTTCGTGCGTGCACCCGATCATCGACTTATTAGACGATATTACCTACGTCGAAAAGAGGTACAAATTTTTTATTGATTTTGGTAAGGTCCCGCGGGGATTCGACTAACTAAATCGGCATCCAGTAAATATCAAAACTTAATCGCCTAAAATATTTAAAGGTACATCCCTTTTATTTACCTGACGCGGACGATTCGATCGTGGTCACTGATCGACTGGTATAGTCGATCCGTGACCATGAAGGTTCATACCTTTAAATATTATACGCGATTGAATCACAATCACAACATATATATTTCTTAGAGAACAACAAGTGTTATCATTGCAGAAGAAATCTGTGCTTTGCATATTACATAGTGTTACAGATAGTGCTTTTGATAGTTATGAAGATATGTGCTATTCATTATTTACATGTATAATGTTAAACATAGTAGATTATCTTGTATTTACAGTTATGATATTTATAATAATGAAAACCCTAAGCAAATTATCTAGAGACGAAAATTTTGTAAATATATACCGAATGGGTATTTCAAAAGTATACAAATATGACAAGTTTGGAAACAGCATAAGTGTAAAAGATATTATGTATATTAGTTAATAGCTACACTATTAACGGCACTAGACGACGTTTATAGACAAATTTGCTTATCAATGAAGCACATCAAATATTTGTGGCGTCAGATAAGTGAATTTCTTTATAATGTCAATTTGTACCTATTACAGTACCAAGACCTAAATATCTATTGGTAGAGTATTTGTTTTATATTATTGTTTGATTTGTTACTACTGGTAACATTATCACTCATTTCAATAGATTATTTCTAGCCACTGATATGAATCGGGCAGCTGGACCTTATACCACAAAATACGTAGCAGGCGCGGATCTAAGGGGGGAGGGGTAATGAGATGCCCCTTTTGTCTAGAAAAGGGGCAATTGAACCGAAATACCTTTTTTTGAAGGGGATTTTAAATTTTGACACTAAACCGATGTGATTTGACAGGCATTGTCCCGCTTTCCTCCGGCAGTGGTGGCTGGTGTACCGATGTTGAATAAAATTCACCCCCTTCCCCGTCATGCGAGCAACTCACACTTGGCCGTTTGAATCAAATTGCCCCCCCCCCCCCCCAAACGAAGTTCTGGATCCGCGCCTGACACGTAGACATCGTTTACGGACACGGACTCACAGACCAGTACCACTTTGTTTGCAACACCCCATTCGCGGTGAAACGCGTCATGTGTAAAACGCCTTACACCCAGATCCCACTTGTCCGGTGTCGGATCCGTATAAAAATCGGGTGCTCGAGAGAACATTACCGCAGACACAACATTGCAACAAAACAATTATTGGCGTTATTTTATTGTACCATAATGTTACAGTTGGATCAACGTAACTAGGCCGGACTGAAGTAGGCGACAAGTGGTTGCGCATATCCATTTTTTGGAAGTAAATGGTGACAGGAAGCGGGGGCGGGGGCGGTAACTAAACCAAGAGAATATTAGAGATGCGATTACGCATTACATTGTCATAATTAGTATTACTAACTTATGTTTTTTTGTGATTATTTTCGTAAAGAAATTGTTTTTCAAAGTTTCTTTAGTATTTACTGTAACTATTCTAATTTTAAACTTTTACGAACTCATTTAAATAGTGTTTTTATATTGTTGAATTAAATTGTTGTTAGTATTTTTAATCGATTAAACATAATTAATCGTTTTCGTTAGTAATTTTAGGGTGGCATCTCTATGACATGCGTGTAAGTGATAAAAACCTAACTTCAATCCGGTCAAGTTACGTTGATCGTACTGTAGCCGATGACGCGTCTATATGTAAAACGTCATTGTGTAAGGCGTTCCGAGATTACGAGCAATGTCTTTATTTGCGTTCTTAGACAAGTATTGTACGAAGGTTTCTGTACTCTCAGCATGTTGTTGCTAGTATTTAAATACAATATAGGTAAAGTCATTCTTCAAACTGACCGTGTCGCAAGTCTCTCTCGGTGTAGTACTCCTGTGCCGAAGGGTAGTGACGCTCCACTAAATAAGGGATCACAGTGGAGTTGTGTAGCTCGTCTGAACGTCTCGATCGAGGGCTCACAAGTCGTTCACCCGAGTCTAAAGGCGGTCGAGATTGCACCCAGCTGTAAAGAAAAAATAAGCTGAGTAATAATCACTACATATTATTCTAAATTATTGCAAAACAAAAAACCCGACTGCTTAAAATTAATGACTGAATTATTTTGGCACCCAACAACCGCCATTTTATTTTTTTCTAATTTTGTTGTATCCAGTGTCACTATTACAATTGAGATGAATCTAACGATACCTCTTAAATTAAAATCCATCAAAGCATTTAGGCTATAGAGCGTGCCAAAGAAATATACATACATACATTCGTAAAACATAACCCTCCTTCATGCAAGCTCTTGCAAGAGCGCAGTCGTGTAAAAACAAAGTCCCTCGCCGTGTCTGTCTGTCTGTGGTATGTATGCCTAGGCTTGCGATAATCTCAAAAACTACTAAACGGATTTTCATGCGGTTTCCCTATCATTCAGATAATATACCTCGGATAGTTTAAATCTATGCTAACATTACAAAACTGAAGAGTTTATTTGTTAGTGTTCGTTTGATAATCTCAGGAAGTACTAGTCCGAACTTAAAATTATTTTACTGTTGCCCATTTATCGAGGAAGGCTACAGGCTATATACATTACGCTACTACCAATAGGAGGGGAGCAGCAATGAAAAATGTTGCAAAAACGGGGAAAATTTACGTAGACGAAGTTGCGCGGGTCAGCTAATGTTTATTACATGGATATTATGTGAATAGATAGTGGAAAACTCTGAGCGAAGCCGGGACGGGGCGCTAGTAAATGTTGATAAACTTTCGCGATTTGTACACATTATGAAAATATATATATATTACGGGTCTTAATCGCGTGAATAATTTAAGGTAAAATACCTTGTTTATTATACGTAATAGTGAGTGATAAAAATCAAGCGAGGGTAGTTTCCAAAACCCACCAGCTTTACAGAGGCGACGCTGAGCTGAACTAGTCTACCCGTGACCACGGCTATTGCAATACGGTCGAAACGTCGGGCAATAAACAAGGTATTTTACCTTAAATTATTCACGCGATTAAGATCCGTAATATATATATTTTCATAATGGATCGCTAGTAGTTTATGATGGTCTTCTAACCGATGTCGTTACAGCGGCCTATCTCATCCATCTGAGACTAATCAACTACGCAGGAGATATTATAGTGCACGAGTGTATGCGCAAACACAAGTGCACTCTCTATTCCCTCACTCTCATAACCCGATGGAACAGGAATCCGACACACCGGAGAGAGATTGGGCGCGCCCAGTATAGAGTACTGGTAAAGTATTGTAACGAGACAAAGGAAAATCGGGCAGTAAAGAAATAAAAATCTTATCTTATAATTGAATAGGCAATAGACATTGTTTGTAATAAGAACATTAACGTGAACAGGCAATCGACGGTGTTAACCTACATCTTCGGATTAATGATGACTTGACTAATTATCGTTGTTGAGTCCAATTTGAGGTTCAAGTAATAATAAGAATATCATGACACAAGTCACACAACGCCATGTACTTCCAAACTAAGAAGAGCCTGTACAATAGCAACCTGACTACTAATACAAATACTTAAATATTTCTAAATACGTGTTTATTTTAGATAAATTTGTCTATAATATGTATATATTCTGGCTGTAATTATACCCAGACACAGAATAAGCCCTCTTGCTCATCACACAAAGTTTTATCTTGGGTAAGGATCGAATCCACGATCTCTGGCTTAGCAGTCAGGGTCAGTAACCACCAGAAAACAACACCCGGCTGCATCACCCCACATGACGTAATCCGTTAAGCCGTTTAAGCTGTAGAACCTGCCAATGAAATGGACTTACATACATGCGCTCGAAAAACATTAAAGCGCAAACGGGTCAAAATAACTGAATGGAAACGAAATTCAAACATAACTTAAATAACTAATGGTCTCATGACTGATGTCGGTTACAGCAGCCTATCTCATTAGGGACTAGCCAACTACGTACTACGTACATTACTAGCTGACCGTAATAATACATTCGTATGCGTAAATTTTCGCCGTTTTTGTAACATTTTTCATTGATGCTCTGCTCCTATTGGTCATAACGTGATGTTATATAGCCTTCCTCAATAAATGGGCTATATAGCACTAAAATATTTTTTCAATTCGAACCAGTAGTTGTTCTGAGATTATCGCGTTCAAACAAACAAACTCATCAGTTTTATAATATTACTAGCTGACCCGCGCAACTTCGTCTGCGCTTTTCCCCGCTTTGCAACAATTATTCATTGCAGATCCGCTCCTATTGGTCATAGCGTGATGTTATAGCCTTCCTCGATAAATGGGCTATCCAGCGCTAAAATATTTTTTCAACAAAACGCGTTCTTCAGCTTTACAATATTATAGATTATAGTGCACAAATGTATGCGCAGACACAACTAGACTCTACTCTCGATTCCCTCACTCTCATAGCCCGATCGGACAAAAACCGACCCGACCGGAAAGAGATTGGGCACAGGAGCGACGCACCGATAGCGATAACATTACTGAACCTCGCAGATATATTGATCTGCTCGATCACCACTGAGTCAGACACCTCTCTTTTTAATAACTACTTACAGATAAATATTCTCAAGCATAGAATGTAACTTACAAGTACATTTTAAGTGACGCAGAAATGTGTCAATTACCTTTACCTTGTTCTTAATGAACTGACCGCAAGGGTAAGTGATAAACAGCTATCAGGGCATTGTTACATAGTTATTTAATAAATAAAGTAATTAATTTTCTATAAACACAACGGTGAACAGAAGTAGTTTTCCTGTCGTTATTTATATTGTTCTATATAAAAGTGGAAGAAACCTATTTGTTGAGGTAATTACAATATATAATAAACTTAAATGTTTTTTGCATAAGTATTGCACGCAATTGGGATCATTTCAATTCGAAGGTTGTTCAATGTATTTTAATACTTCTTAAAACATTCCTTATTAAAATTAATATAAATTGCCAGAACAATGGCTAAGATAAATGTATTTTTATTTGCTGGTAGATACATATTTTAAATGTTCACGTATTCTCATAATCGCTTGTATTATTTCCCAAATTATTACCGATTTAAATGATGGATGGATAAATAAAAAACCCTTAAAAAAAGAAAAAATAACAGAATGAAGTCCCGCCAAATTGGAATAATTGGTATAATTTTATATTCGTGATTCGAAAATTAGTTGTGCTATTTAAACACACAAACTATTTAAACATACCAATTAACAACATCTACCTACCTAACTACATTATAGTCAAAACATTATCGCGAACTAACTTTATTCCGTGGCTCTGTCCGCTTGGATGTCGGTCATCCAAGCGGACGAAGCCACAGAATATAAATAAAAGCAGCCATTGATATATGTACAATATAACAATAAAAGTAACACAATGAAAATCTTTTGTTCTGGGGCTAAAACGTTGTTCTCATTTTGATGGCAGGCTGAACGCGAAAGTTGGGTTTGGGAGCAGCACCCCTCCGACACATCACATAACTTGCTATTACAATTATGACTTTAAAACGTGCGCATTAAAGTATTTTTTTAAATAACAAGATATACCTAATAGTGGACGGCTCGCCACGTGTCGTCTATTTTATGTTATCATTTTAAAATTGACTTTAACGAACTGGACTTTAGATTGTTAGTTAGTTAGCAAGTTATGTGCTGTGTCGGAGCGCTATTGGTATAAATAAGCGATAGGCACTAACCAAACCGAACCATTGCGTTCTGTCCACCACCATTATAAGAACAACATTTTCCCTTAAATCTTAAAGACAGATAAACAGACTACATATTGCCCGCTGGTCCATCCGTGTAGTTGCTGATTACACCATTAAAAATATGTTACTCTTTAGCCTTCGCGTCGATATAGATCTCCAAAACAAATCGCACCAAAATCGACACAGCGATTTTACCGTGAGGATCTAATACATATAAATACTTTCGCATTTTTTGCATAATATAGACGGCGTTTCCGTCGTTAAGTTTATAAATATCCAATACATTTACGCGTCGTACCTATTTACTAAAAACATTGGCATTTTAAATACGTGCGTCCTCAATGACCCATTAAAACGAAAATTATGTATTGTTCAAATTGAATATACCTACGCGTATAGATACCAATGTATACTTGCAGTTGAACATTGTCCTTGAAGTTAAGATTTTGTTTACACAACACACTCTGTATAATTGAATAGATATTTATGCGTAAACATTATAATCTCGACAATCTTTGAGTGCTACTATTGATGTTAACCTTTAGCATAACCTCTTTGCAAGTTTAAACTGACAGCAAACAACATTAAATAAATATGCAAACTTTATAACATATTCTGTGTCTAAAAATGACTGATGATGAAATTGTGATTCATACTATCGCCTCGTTCCGTATTTAAAATAAAAACATTTGTGGGACAGCAATGTACCTACTTACATATTTTATATGCAGGAAAATACCTAGTGCGTTCCTGTACGCTGAGTAATCTATGAGTCACGGTATACAGGAAGGTGTAATGTATTTATATTATTATGAAATAATAATATTTACTTGCGTCTGAATAACATGTTTTACAATTTCGTCTCTTTCAGTCAGATTTTTACAAAAGAAAAGCATTATGTATACAACATTGAGAAATCAGTAAAGTGAGGAAGATCAATGCGGTAGCTAGCCGTTTTACACCCGGAATCTACAATTTTTAGTTACGCTGCTGAATTGCGAGTGAGCGGGGGGGAGGTGCCCCCACTTTTGCAACCACTGAGCAACAGCAGCAGCCGTCTAGACTGTTCTAGACAGTGGTTCCTAACCTTAATGATCTTGTTACCCTATTGAGTAGTCTAAAAGCCATTTAGCCCCATCATCAGCCAAGTGTGAGTCGCCGAACTAAAATTGAGTGAATGGGGATTAAAATTTATATCAAAGTGGATCCCTAATATGAGCAGCTCGCACGAGGGGGTTACCCCCGAAGAATGGCTGTTTTACATCCGCGAGGCGCAAAGTTGGGCACCTAAGTTCTAGAACATCGGAATCTACGGGCGTGGGTTCTCAAGAACCTCTAGCAAGCGAAGAAAGCGTCAGTACCTACTATTCTATCAATCATAACCCAAAACTTGCCTTTGATCTGGCCTGTTTTGTTTAACATTTACGCCGTATTTACGGAATTGAAAACGATTATTGATGCTGTAGCGTAGATTTCTATGAATAGAAGTTTCTTAATAACTATAGTTTTTTTATGGCAGGAGAGTTTACAGGGATTCAGTTTGCAGTTATTAAATAGACTATAATTATTATCCCATTTCGTCAGAAAAATATAAAATTGCCGATAATAAAAGTATGTCAAAAGTGATTTAAATATAAATAAATAATAACATGGACTGATATCATATGCCCTCAATTTCATGCTCGATAAATTGTTGCCCATCTCTTTGTTAGTTTACCTTCTAAATACGATACAAACAAATCATAAACAACTTTACTTCATAAATTGAATTGAAATAGACCATAAATAGGTACACGTCGAAGTAGTTACGGTTTCTTCGAACTTAGCCTGGCACACTGCCATTAATGTAGAGAACTAGTAAACAATTCCATTGATGAATAATAGTTGTAAACAAAAACGTTAATTATATTATGTAGCCAATCATAATTACTCTATTACAATGCTAAGCAGGACTTTTTTACTTTGTACATAAATTACCATAGACTACTTTTGTTGCAGTTGCCCGCGACTTCATTCGCGTAGAAAATTACTAAAACATATATCCCACGGGAACCTTACATTTTTTCGGGATTAAAAGTACGCAATGTGCTGTTCCAAACTATCTATCTCTGTGCCAAATTTAATCCAGATCCGTATAGGTGTACCAGAATCTGATTAAAATGAGGAAATTAGAATTTAGAGATGGCAACAAAAGGTAAGTAGGTCCTAAGCCTACTAGGACGAACAAGTCTTGATCGTTGTATTTTTTTTATTGAAATAATTTAATTTTATTAACGGTTCATTACGAATTTCTGCTACAATAGAACTAAATATCGTCACTGGTCAAACAAAATAAATTTTGTACAGCAGCTCCGGCCGCATGAATGTCAGTTTTTGCATTGAATTAGAAAAATTCAAACACAACAAAATGTCTTCTTCTTCCCGATCCAATACACTTTTAGCGGTTATAAATCAGCTCGACATACTGCTGCATTTTTATTAAGTAAATTTAAGAATACATGTTTCATCGAAAAAGTATCAAAGGTCATAGTCGCAGTAGGAGCCACTGCCTGTTAACATTGCCATATAAAAATCACAAGTCTTTTTATAAATTTCGTTTCATGAGATTCTGGTACACAGTTACAAACATCCATACATCCATCCATTTAGTAAGAATACGAGTACCATAAAAAAGTAGGACCAAAATCCTAAACATTCAGCTTTATTTCACGATACTATACCACTTAGGGCGCGTACTCACTATGTCGTGACGACAGATTATCGTGTCGGTTTAAAGCGTCGTGGCATGTGTATTTAAATGGAGGTGACTGACATATTGGACGAGACGATTAACTGTAGTTCACGCAATTTTTGCAGTGACGACAGATTGTCAGAAGGTCGATATTTTATCGTTTCACGACAGCCCTAAAACGATAAAAAATCGTCAGCGGCAGAGTGTCATTGTTACGACCATTTATAAAATATCGTCTTGTTGTTTACAACGACGATATTGAATCGTAAAATATTGTCACAACCCAATACGACAGTCGTTCAACAATAAAAATATTTCGACGACACAGTTACTATAAATAGTCGAGGGAACACAAAAACACCGACAAACGATAAATTTATCGTCACGACATAGTGGGAACGCGCCCTAACCAGAGTGTCGTTGTTTATTGCTCGATTGCGAATGTGTAATTTCGATATGAGATACCTACTTTTCCTTTTAACAACCGACAACTACATGACTGGCACAAGCAGCTAATTATTTTTAAAAGATACTCACGAGTGCCTCCTGATCTCATGAACGGTGGGCCTTAGATCTGGATCTCTTTTCAGCATATGTGTGAGTAGTGCCCCGAGGGTGGGGCCTAGTGTGGAAGGCGGGGGAGTTGGCTCCCCTCGACCGATCGCCTCCAGCAATCGGTAAACATTGTCACCCTCGAACGGATACCGGCCTGTTGTCATGTTGTATCTGTCAACAATAATATTACTGGTAAAATTTTGTAGTATCTCTTCCCTTCTGACTGACTCGCACTGGTTATGCACAATACCTCCTATTGCCATTCTCATGGTCTTCGTAAACCTAGTCAGCAGGTGTACCAACGAGGTGTAACGACCATGGGAATGACAGTACTTGTGTTATATTTATCTTAGTAGACCATTTTGGAAAAAGATTATGATCTATGCCCAGAATTTTATTGCAATTTTATGTTATTTTACAAATAGATTTCATCGCTCTAACTGAATGTGTAATGTTTTACTTTTTAAAACATCACACACTAAATGCAAGAACACTGCAATTCTATCGACTTAAAATCTAATGTAGAAACAACTGTTTATATTGCTTTATTTCAATGAATAGCGCAAGGCTTTAATACCGACACGCCGTTTGCCAGCGGACGACACAGGCGATCCAAAAAATCAGATGCAATTATGTCAAACATTATCAACTATTAACTTACAGCACAAATCTGACAAAGAATTAAAACTTATTATAGCTACCAAGCCGGCAAAAATGATTGGAAGGTTTTTTTTTACTTACAATGTGACTCCACTACTCCAAATGTCTACTTTGACTCCAGAGAATTGCTCAGCACCATTGGCTATTTCTGGTGGCTGAAACGCTGGGGAACCCTGTCCAGTGTAACAGGTGTCCTCAGGTGAAAACATATCTAATGCCTGAAAGTAAAATTTCCAATACTTAGTTTATTCTTCAACTGGCCTGTTGGTCTAGTGATTGCTAAGCCAGGGGTTGTGGCTTTGATCCCCACCCAGGATAAAACTTGTGTGATGAGCATGATGATTTATTCTGTGTCTGGGTGTTATTTATCTATATGTATGTATTTAGAAATATTTAAGTATGTTTATCAGTTGTCTGGTTGCCATAGTACAAGCTATGCTTAGTTTGGGATCAGATAGCGTTGTGTGAGTTGCCCCAAGATATATTATTATTATTATTCTGCAGACACCTCTTGAAATTAGATTGAAACAATAGCTACTTAATAGCATTATTTTAATTTAAATAAATATTCTCATATTAATTACATTGTGTAAGTAAGAAAGTACCAATTACTTTCTGATGAATTCCAGTTAGTTTTTGCTTATTTAATATTAGCTTTCGCCTGCGGCTCCGTCTGCGTGGATATTGGTTATCGCGATAAAAACTACACTGTGTTGTTGTCGGGGACACAATCTATCTCCATACCAAATTGCATCTAAGAAATCAGTTCTGCTGTTTAAGTGTGAAAAGTAACAGACAGACATGAGTTACTTTCTTATTTATTATATTAGTTTGGAATTTTGAATGCAATGAATCTATTAAACAAACAAAAATCTATAAACTATTAACAAAATGCACTCGCAAAATATAACGAAACCTAATAACTAAAGGTAGGTCAAACTCAGTTATCTCGCCTGGTGTATTGACCTGTAATATTTATTTCATATGAACTACAAAGTTATTCAAGACAACCAGCATAAACAACAGTAATTAATATATATTATGGATGTCTAAGAGCTAAATATAGCACAAATCTAATTAGCCAAAGAGATTAACAGCATTACATACTACATGACATGCAATAATTCATACATATTAGCCTGCTGGTCTTTATATTTACTAAACAAGAACATAAAATGGGGACTTACGGTAGTACTACTACCAATACGATAAACTACAATTTCCTCTCCTGACGGTCAAAATATACCTGCATGTTTATATTACACTAACAGCCACCCTGACTTCTCACAGGTGCAATATACTTAAACTACATTTTATTGAGATCTTCATACCTCTAGAGATTGTAACAACTAATGGATTTCGAAGAAATATCTTTCATAGAAAAAAGAAACCTTGTTCTGGCAAACATATATATTTTTCCATTATTTAAAGTGCTTAGTCAAAAGCAGACTATGTTGCTCTATTGGACCAGTCTTTCTCTCTCTCTCTCTCTCTCACCGGGATCACAATACAAAAATCTAATTATTATAGTTATATAACTTATTTCACACAATACTGCACTATGCTGTAGGTATTATCTACCAGTCAACCCTTGGGTATATAAATATTATTATTGGTGGAAAATTATTGTCCTGGTTATATAGGTGCTTGTAAGGATCCCACTTTGAAGTCAGTGAGTATATTATTCATAATTTTATAAATTGAATAGCAGTCAACAACAAGCAGGTGCCGAGTACTGGCTAGTGATTGTATAACCCAATGCATATTTACCTAAAGTTCTTCTGTTGGCAATTATGGAAAAGGTATTTTTATCTTTACTAGCTTTAATTCTTTCTTATGTATTTTCTGTATGTACAAAGTAAATAAATATTTTGTAAGATATTCATAAGAAATAAATAAACAGTTCAATAAAAATATTTACAATATGTTATTTATTTTTTTTATTTACTACACAAATCTTTCCTTCACACCATACATACACACATACTTGTTTAAGGAGTTAAAATTTAATATAAATATATATCTGACCAGTTAAGCAAACTTGGAATCCTGCAAAAAAAAAATATTCTAAGAAGCCGCTTCCTTATGCTGAAACTTAGCTTTAGGTAAATATGCATCAAATTAAATCTCTACTCATAAATTAATAAGTTATTCAATAATAAAATATAGTTATATGCCAATGCTTACCTCTGCAACTCCAAAATCTGTGATTTTCAGAGTATGATCCAATGTTAATAATAAGTTTCCAGGCTTAATATCCTTGTGTACTACTCCTTGACCATGTAGGTACTCTAAGCCATCTAACAGTTGTATAAAGTAATCATGTGCTTGCCGCTGAGGAAACTTCTTGCCTGGACTACCCTCTAACATATCCTGTTAAAAAAATACATTACATCATTGAATATATACATAATTTTTACAAAGTTAATGTATATTGGTTATTGGTGTACAGGTGTTAGTTATATTTGCAACAAAAGGGCTTCCTACAGCTCTTTCCAGTCTATTATTTTTACAGATATCTGACAGTGGATCAGCAATATTTTTAATATCATTAGGCCAACATTTTTTTCTACCATCTTATTGTCTCTGTTTTGAGAAATTTCTTCCTTGAAAGGAAAAAATAAGATGGTGGATGAGTGGATCAGTCATTGGCTAGTTCTTATCCAAAATGACAATAGTATAAGTTAAAGATCTTTGATGAACAATGATAATACAGCTGACTTTTGCCTTTTGAAATAATTTGCTGCCTATTATGATAATGTCATTGACAAATACATAACAATGTAACATAAATGGTTGCAATAATTTGTTTAACAAAAATTGGAACCTTGAAACACAAAGTAATCTAAGTAAATTATCTTCTATAGATAGCTATCAAATAAATTTTACATGAAGTCCATTGTAAGTAGTGACATTCATTTTCATTTGATCTTGACCTTATTTAAAACTATTTTCTACTATCTAATATGCTAAAATTTGGTTAATCTAATTTAACATCAAAACCTAAATACCATGCAATAAATGTGATGTAAGCATGTTACATACCTGTAATACACCAACACAGAACTCCATGACAAGATACATCTTCTGTTTTTCATCATTATACATAACATCGACTAGTTCTATCACATTTTTGTGTCTAAGTATTCTCAACAACTGTATTTCTCTCTGTACATTCTGTTCTCCATTTGGTATTCTTCTTAATTTTCGCTTCTTTAGAATTTTTACTGCTCTTCTACATAATGTCTCTGAATCTAACATCTCTTTAACTTTTCCATATGAACCTTCCCCCAACACATCTCCCATTACATACTTCCCAACCATTTTGCATTTTTTCTTCTTGCTTCTATATATTATATCTGCGCTATCAACTCTATGAAAACAGAGGTTGGTTGGGTCTAAATTAAGATCTAATTCATCTATTTGATCGTTGTCGAGCCATGTAACGGATTGAGGCTCATCGCTACCTACTAACATCAAATTCTCATCGCTCTCTTGCGGTGCAATGATGTTTGATATCTCAAATTCCACATCATCGGCGTCTGGAAGACTTTCACTACTACTGATTTTCCTACACATTCTTGGATCCATTATCTATCAAAACAACACATTTGTAAATCTATGCGTACTGCAAGGCCTTTTGTCATGAGATCATGAAGGCTATATCAAAATAAATTTACTTATTTAAATGACACATGTCTCAAAATTCACACCACTGATTTGGACGAATAACATAATATAAAAATTACACTCTTTATAATTGTATTTTAAATTATGATAATAAATAAGATTGTGAGCGATCGCGCAAATGCTCCATTAGACAAGGACCACAGATAATGAATGAATTAGGGATGTCGATCTGAGATCGATTGATCGAAGTATCGACATTTTATGGAAAAATTAAAAATTCGATTTAGTAAGTCGATTTTTTACCTCAGAATATCAAGATTCGATTTTTCTGCTTTGATGAGTATAATGGTATGATAAAAACAGTCACACTAAGATCGACTGACCTTTTATGTGTAGTGTTACGTGTATGACCAGTTCCTGTACCTAATTAAAATGGTCACACTCGTAACACAACTTAAAATAAAATATGTGCTGAAATACCATACTTTGTGAATGAAACAGTATGGTCTCGTTTGCAAGATGGTTATGGGCTTAGTTTACGGGGTTAAAAGAAACAAAAGTTGTATTTTGTTAACTATGCTGCGTTTGTATTTTCAAGCATCGGCTATTAATTGGTCTTTAAATTTTATTATTAATAACTTTTGGCCCGCAAAACTGAGGGCTTTTTTGTTGTACCTACATGTTACAGTAAAACATTTCGGTTTATGAATTTATGTAGGAAATTTGAAAAATTGTACGAAAAAATACTAAGACTTATAAAATACTACGACTAGTTTTACTTTTATTTTGTAAATATAAACTTAAAAAGTAAATCAGTAAAAAACGATTTCTCGAAAATTCTTTTAATTCAATCTTTTAATCTTCGATTTTTTGTGAATCGATTTATCAACATTGGATCCAAATCGATACCAAAATCGATCTTTCCGGAAAAATAGACATCTAGCCATCCCTAGTTCCTTTTGTTTGTGGAATTTTGGGTTGCTCTCATTAATCTAATGTTGCCAGCTAGCCTAAATAAAATGACCAAAACTATTTAGTCGATTATTCATTTTGAAGCCTTGATCATTTGCTGCTTTTTATAAAACAATTGAACATAGATATTAGACCATTTCGTCGATTTATGTGTAACAACACATGCCTAAAAAAGTATGTAACACAGAGTAAAGTAATCACTTCGTTTTAGTATGTAAAGTTTGAAAAAATGGCGGGAAATGTTTTTCGGTTTAGCATTGTCGCTTCGCTCAAAAAATAATTGTTAAGTAAAGAAAAATATCTACGTCTTAAGTCGAAATTAAAATTAGAGAAATTAGTAGTACGTACTGGAATTTGGACACCGATGATAAAAATAATGGGCAGGTGAGATAACTGTTGCAAAACATGGCTTGAAGACAGCCCACAGTCACCGCTTGCTGTTGCAGGTATGGTAAGTAGGTACCATAATTTAAGATCCGGTCTAACAAATTTAAATTACCTGTTGTCCAATAAGTGCAAGTCGGGCTCGCTTGCCGAGTGAACAGTACAAACAGTATTTTTTTTTATTTGTGCTTGTTTGTAAGTCATTGCTTTTTAGAAAATTTAATGAGTGTAGAATAATAGGAAGAACCCTGGTTTCGATCATCATATTATACTGATTTAGCTAGTCTTATTCTTTGTGATTATATCAAATAACGAAACCACAATGTTTTTCTTGCAGAATTTCGACGTGGTTTTTGTTGCACTTGTTTGTTTTAATTCTGTAACATCTGATTAACAGTCCAGCAATTATTGCACTAACATTGAAATGTCCCACTTGCCCTGATATGGTTCCTCAATGTTTGCGAAGTCCTGAAGGACGCGTTCTCCATAATATAACTTCGCCGTCAACAAAGACACAAAGTTATACCTACGTTTCGGAATTCGGTGAAGATTGTTAATTGCTATGTGATGCAGGACGTAAAAATCAATGGTTTAGGTATAGGTATAGGTACGTTATGGCACTCATAACTTTTATGGTTCCGTAGTCAAAATGGCAAAACGGAACCATCGATTAAGCGATGAACCTCGTTTTGTAATAAAGATTTTCGTAGATCCATGGTTTAAACTAGGATTTTCGTCAAACCAGGTTTAGTCCAGCTTTTGGAGTAAGGCGGATAAAGTTCCACTACTCTTCAAAGTAAGGAACAAACAGCTTTTCAAAAGTCAAAACGGAACTCTAATAGTTTCGCCATGTCCGTCCGTCCTTAGCGACCTCTTTTCAACATCATCAATGACTTAACGGTAGTAGAAGGGGAATAGAAGAAGGGAAGTAGGTACTCCTACTGTGAGCATCGTCTTGTGGTAGTTATGGCACTTTACGGCACTACTGTCGTTATACATAAACAGATTTAAAGGACTAACGATTATTAAAAACATAGTGCAAACAATAACATATAATATATTTTTGCATTATTATAAATTAATTTAGATACAACCATAGGTACATTTGTATAAATAATTTGATCATAATTCTCATTCTTTCTAGGTATACCCTGTTATAAAGGTATAGGATACATTTCATTGATTTACTTCTTGTATTTTCCGTCCATCTCCTTTTTGAGCAGAGCTAAACGAGTCAAACAAGCATCACGCCAGGCACGTCGTTCTTGCAGCCGGTTCAGTGGAACCATTTGGTTCAGCTGGTCGCAGATCGTCTCAGCACTCTTACTTGTGGTCATTCGTGGAATTTCTCCCATTGTTTTGCTGACGCTGTTAATAGTATCGCCGTACCTAGAATTTTTAAGAATGACATCGTTTTATTGTTGTAGGTACACAAAGGTATCTACCCAGATTCACTTGATTTTTTCACAGATTGCTTGTGAAAATGGCAATAAACTCATTCATCACAGCTTCGCATTTTACGTGTGAAAATACGTGCGCAATTGTGCTTGTTGTGATTGTGCCTTGTGTAGTTATGTGTACCTACAGCCAATACCCGACAATGGCAAAAATTGGCTAAAACTCAAAAGTAAGAAGAAAAAGTAGATGCACTTCTGACTCCAAAAACGAGACACTCTGCATTTTTATACTGGTTCTGGTTTCTCATATTAGTAAATCCAGTAATTATGAAGACAATGATGACTCATTTTTTACCACTAGGTATTTAGTCTTAATTTAGAAGTCCGAAAATGCATTTGGATTTAAATGATAAACCCGGAATACCTAACACTTTTCATATTTATATTTATGCATACGAAAATCGGGGAACTATCTCTAGTCGTTAGGTACCTTTCAATGTAGCTCTTCATGCCTTCAGCGTTCAAGTGTGCAGTCTCCAGTGATCCGAGGAAAGCGTATCTCATACCAAGACCTTCAGAAATCACTTTGTCGACATCTTCCACGTTCACGATTTTGCTGTCGACTAGTCGCCATACTTCGTTCAGAATGGCGTATCTATTGCAAAGAACAGTTTTAAATTATAGTCATTAAAAATGTTCTTTATTTTTTTTTATATGTGGGGTTGTGGGTCCTAAGGGCTAAGATAAATTGCTTGTGTTAGGAGTGTGTTCAATTCGATAGTATAATGGGTAGGATTCAATTTTTATTTCTTTATATCGGTTAACAATTAGACTACTGAAACTATTCGGTACATCGCACAAGCGTTCTATATAAATGCTTTAACCTTAATCTCAGATACTTACAGTAAAATGATGTCAATATCAATATCAATACAAGAAAAAAAACTTGATACCAACGTAAAAAAGCTTAAAAAATGTACGATCTAATAAGTAAGCTTTTTTCATTATTTTTTGTTGCTGCATTCGGAATTAGTTTAAGGTTGCGATATTTTTACTTTTTTTGTTACTCATTAGTGCCTACACTGAGTGTCATATCAAGGACCAACACATGATAAAACTGTAATATGTATGCTGAATAAAGTGATAAGAAGGTTGAGAGCTCGTAATCAACTCTAAACTGAACATAGTGGTTATCGAAAACAGGTAGTGTACCTATAAAAAATAATGCTTTACTTACTGAATACGGTTCAGAACGAATCCATCGATTTCCTTGCTAAGGGACACAGGGGCCTGTCCGATTTCCAACATGATACTCCTGGTTTTCTCACAGACATCCTTCCTAGTCCATGGCGCAGGAACGATCTCAACGAGAGGTACATAGTACGGGGGGTTCACTGGGTGAGATACAATTACCTGTAACATTTATAGTTTCTTTCTTGAATACCGATACGTTTTTCAAGTTTAATGTGTGTATCTGTGTTTGTTTGTGCCATCGTAGCTCAAGCCGATGGACGTATTTTTACGCAGTTTTGTTTTCTGAATTAGGTATTTAATTTAGTTGGGATGATTCTTAGCTTATATATACAGAAATCTGTACAACCGTTTTCTATCTGTACCTACTTATTTTAATGTTCAGTTACATCATGTTCAAATAATCTAAGTGCCAAACGATCCCATCCTGTTACCAAAACGATCTATTTATTTAGGTTCATGCACGCACCTCACGATGTACAGGAAAACCTTATGTTTGTTTATAAATAAGTACCTTCATATCGATGACGTAACATGTTTTTGCTCTCCTTTAAAGTTGCCTATTTTTACAAATAACGAGTATGGCTGTAGGTAACATAAGATTGTTATCTAAACCCGTACTATCGAATCTAACAGTGGTTTTACTTACCAAACATCGGCTCTATTGTTTTAAGTAAGAATCTAATATATAGTGCAACTCTTTTAAGTATATGTCGGCTTTACCAATTTGGATCCAATGTTTTATAACTATATGTAGGTTTTGGTTGGTTTCACAAATTAATGTGATTTTAATCAAAAAAGAGAAAAAGAAAAATGATGTGAGAAAAAGATTGATTAAGATCACATTAATCTTCGTATTCGGTCAACTATTTTTTAAATAAAATTATTTTTTGTTTTTACAACCTACCTGTGCCCTATGTTTCAAATTCTCAGAGAATAATGACGGTAGTGTAGTGCTAGTAGAGCTAGATAGAATAGTTTTGTCATCGACAACTTTGTCGAGGTTTTGGAAAACCTTCTTTTTCAAGTCGAGACTCTCTGGTACACATTCTTGGACGAAAATAGCTCCTTTTACTGCGGTGGCCAAGTCAGACGATCCTGAAAATATATTAATATTTGAATTTGGTTCGGTTATCTGCTAACAGGTTTATGTGCAATGAGTAATTATCCTATGTCTTTAGGTGAGGCTCTAGAAATATAACCGTCAACGAAGCTGAATTTCAACGCATATAACTTGTTTAATAATGTTATCAATCAAAAGTTTTAAGATGAAACGGTCAACTAGTCAGCTTACTCTATTTAACAGATTAATTAGAAACAGCAAGCTGACCCGATCTAAAGATAAGATTAGGTGCATTAAAGTCAGTAAATAGCGATCTTATAAGAGCTTCTTTATCTTGTTATCATGCACTTAATAACCATGAACTTACAATAGGAAATACAACAATACGATATCTTCAATATATCTATTACGCATTATTTCCTAGTTTGAATAACTTCCTACGTGAGTACCAACGCACAGTACGTCTTACTATCTTTAAAATAATTGTGTCTCTATAAATAAAACCCTCGTTTATATTCACACAGTGATTATTATTATTAAAATACTCAGGAACACTCCACTACCTCCTCATTAAGCACCACTTAACCCATATATTTGTAGTGCTTATCATCAACTTTCAACAAGTTGTGTCTACCTACTCGCAGCTAACCTTGTGAAAATAGTTACACATGGGTACCTACCGCTATAGCAGGGGTGCTGTGGCGGTAGGTACCTACCCATGTGTAACTATTTTCACAAGGTTTCATTAGGGAAGGGTATTTTTAGCATAAAATTGCGGACAAAAGCGTAGACGAGATAAAAGGAGGAAGCATTTTACTCATTTTAAATCCTTTATGGCTGTCCCTACTAACCTACCAATCGACTTAGGTTGGTCTAGTGGTAAGTGACCCTAACTGTTAAGACGTAGGTCGTGGGTTCGATCCCCACCCGGGATAAAACTTTGTGTGATGAGCACGATGGTTTATTCTGTGTTTGGGTGTAATTTATCTATAATATATATGTACTTATTTAGAAATATATATATAATTATTCAATATATATATTCTACGTTTGTAAAACTATTCGTCGTTGGTATGCGATCAAAAGCTAATAGGTTAGCAAAAATGATTGTTGACATTGCGAGGTGAGTAGGTCGAGCTACTCGTTGCAAGCAATTTTATTTGTGGTAGGTATTCAGATCTGACTGTCTAAAGTCAAGGTTTGCGAACTTAACCTTGAGAACAATATTATACAATGCTCACATACCACCTATTATTACCAAAGTTCAGGTTGTTGTGACAAATATTATTTTTTAATGTTATCTAATTTTAATTTAAACCACATGCAAACAGTTTCAGCCGGTATCTTTAAATTAAGTAATGTGTCATGTCACTTCTGTTATCTGTCTTGATGGCAGGGGCATTCTAGTAGGTACTGGTGTATAATAGCTTCTACATAGTCAACATCAATCTCCCCCTTCGAAATAATTCGTGGCTTCACCCTCCCACCGTAACTGACAACTACGGTGACACCATAATAGGATAACACAGCATCTAAAAAAATGCATTGCTGTCCTATTCTGCTGCCCCCAGAAGATAGTCTAACTCAGCTATACTCTAAGTGTGTTCCGCGGAACCCTAGGGTTCCGTGATACCTCTGTCGGGGTTCCGCAAGAATTTAGAAATAAAAAAATCAAAACACCTCTCTCTGGTCGCTCCGCGGCTGTGCGGACTCCGCGGCCGCGCGGAGACAAAACGCTATGAATGTTATTTATTTATTTATTTGTATTTGTATAAGCTTGTGTTACATTAGCTGGTACAATATCTTATAAGTTTGGTCTCAACAATTTTATACTTGTACAACGCGTTCGCTCTAAGTTTGCCGGTCTGTGGAAAACGCGTACCCTCCCCCACGTGACAACAAAACTTATAATGTGTCATAGTTTTACCCAAATATCTACCGTACACAATTTTTATTGTTACAATTAAATAAAAAATTTCGAACGTCATACACTCATACCTATCGCCAGCGGCAAACTTAAAACGAGCGGGTAGTATACTTGTAAGCGCTCAGTCTCTTTGATAAAAGCCGCCTCTGAATTAGACGCTATAGTTGTCAACAAGCGACTTTCGTCTCTAACTTCAAAGGATAAAGTCGATATTGTTTACAACGCTATTTTTAAATTTCTGTTTTTATTTTTGCTTTTTGTTTATCAAAGGTGCCGACTCGAGTATTTTCGAGAATATTTGAGATCGAGTCTAGGACTAAGTATAAAAGCGGCGATCGCGCATTGGCGTCGTCAGTTGATGATTAGCGTTCGGAGCGATAAGTTACTACCTACTTACAAGCTCGCTAGCGAGAAACTAGTGTTCATTGTTTTACTGCCTGCTGTATTCTGTTGTCTCAGTTTTATACATTTCTTCCCTGTAGGTTCTAAATTTAGTCTCTTATACGCAGTAACGATTGTGCATTATTTAAACCCCACTATCCTGACTTGTAACATTATAAATAAAGAAGAATGGAACGTTGGCTTAAAGGTGTTAAACGTGTTCCAACAACATCTTCTAATGACGCTGAATGTTCAAAAGCAATGCGCGCGGAGAATTTAGCAATCACCGATCCAGAAGATGATGCCACGAGTGCCACGACGTCAAGCTCGACGGTTTCAAAGACGAAAAAAAGGAAGTATGATGAATCTTATATCAGTTTCGGATTTGTTGATTCCAACGGCTCACCTCTCTGCATGCTCTGTAGTAAACTGCTTCCTAATAGTTCCATGGCACCTGCCAAATTGCGTCGACATTTAGAAACCGTACACCCCGAGACTAAAGACAAGAATAAAGAATTTTTTGTTCGCAAAAAAGATCAGTTATTAGAAAGTCAAAAAAATATGATGCATGTAACACAAACTACCAACGAAAAGGCCACGGAGGCATCATATTTAGTTAGCTATCGCATTGCACAAGCAGGTGAAGCGCACACTATCGCTGAGAAATTAATAAAACCATGTGTATTAGACATAACAAAATGTATGCTTGATGAAAAATCTGCAAAGCATCTTTCTACTGTTCCGCTATCAAACGATACTGTTTCACGACACGACGAATCCATGATCTGGCAAGCTACGTCAAACAAGAACTAGTTACACGTCTACAAAATACACGATTCGCTTTGCAAATGGACGAGTCGACTGATGTCGCTGGTTTGGCTATCCTGCTGGTTATTGTGAGATATCCATATAAAAGATCTTTTGAAGAAGACATGCTTATGTGTTCATCGCTGCTTACAAACACTACCGGGGAAGAAATTTTTAATAAAATAAATATATTTTTTGAAGAACATAATCTCAGTTGGAACAATTGCATTGACATTTGTACAGATGGGGCCAAGGCGATGACAGGTAAAACAGCAGGAGCAGTGTCACGAATGAAAAATAAAGCGCCTAATTGTAGTTCCAGTCATTGTATTCTGCATAGACAAGCACTTGCGATGAAGCAAATGCCGTCTAATCTAAAATTAGTTATGGATGAAGCGGTAAAAATAATTAATTTTATCAAATCACGACCACTACAATCCCGATTGTTCTCATTATTGTGTGAAGATTATGGCAGCAAACATAAAACACTGCTGCTCCATACAGAAGTGCGATGGCTGTCTCGGGGAAAAACTTTAACAAGGCTATTTGAACTTAGAGCCGAGTTACAAATGTTTCTTTCAGCAGATACTTCTTTTAATTTGAAGGACCGTTTGTATGATAAAACTTGGTTGTTCCGATTGTCTTTTATGGCGGATATCTTTCAAAAACTTAACGAATTAAATTTATCGTTGCAAGGTAAACAGACAACAGTGTTTCAGGCCTATAATAAAATAACTGCTTTTAAAAGAAAATTAGATTTTTGGATCATTTGCATTGGTAAGAAAGAAATAGAAAGTTTTACGTTACTCAGTGAGTTTGTTAGCGAAAACGACTCAGAAATGTTTGAAGATAATGTGTTTGAAGAATTGGTCCAATATCTCAGTTCGATGCGCGCATCTTTTGAAAAGTATTTTCCCGAAGAACACAATACAAAAATTAAAGTGAACTCCTGGATTCATAATCCTTTTTTACCCAACTTGGAAAAGCCTGAAAACATGTCAAATGAGATATATGAATCTCTTTTAGAAATGTCATCAGACACAAGTATGGAGTCATTGTTCAAAACGACGCCTCTTAATGATTTTTGGTGCAGAATCCAAGATGAATATGCAATGCTTGGCCAAATGGCTCTGGATATTCTTCTCCCGTACCCAACTACATATTTGTGCGAAACAGGATTCTCTACCTACGCAGCCACGAAAACAAAATATCGCAATAGACTGGACGCCGAAGCTGATATGAGACTCCAACTTTCTTCCATCAAACCTGATATCAAGCAATTGATGAAAAATAAAAAACAGTTTCATACCTCCCACTAGTTAGATTTTTTCTTTTTTAATGTTTTCTATTATTGTCCTTACCAAGTGGTGAAGTAAATAATAATTAGTAACTGATACATTGTACTTTTATTATGCTGATTAATAAAGAATACACTTATAAAAATAATTGTTTTATTGTAGGGTTCCATCAAGTATTTTGCTTCCCAAAAGGGTTCCGTCATTTAAAAAGTTTGAGAACCACTGGTCTAACTGATTATTTCTATTTTTACCCGACTGTTAGGAAGGGTTATGTTTTTCGCGCGTATATATTATTATCTTGTATGTATGTAATATTCTTTATTGCCTCATATCTTATAAACTACTAAACAGATTTATACAATTAAGACGTCGTTAGATTCGTCTTGACCGTCCAAGTGTTCTTAGATAGGTGACGATTAAAAAAAACAAAATTGTTTCGAATACTGCAATATGGGTATCAAGTTAAGGACTACTCTTAGGCATATCAAAAAGGTATAACATGATTATGACTGTAATACTAAAAAAGTTAGTTGGCAACCATTCTTTTTTTCAATTTTCAATACTTGACAATGGCGGTGACAAAAGTTAGTTGTTATATCCTACAACCACTCAAAAGTGTTAAATAAAAAAAATAATTTAAAAAATAAAAAACCCGCCAGCACCAAAAAGATGGAAACAAGATCGCTTATTTAAGTTCATCGACATTTATTTAATGCCTCCGACTGCATGAAATTATATAATTCTGTATGGGATCTTGTTTCCATGTTTTTGGTGCAGGCGGGTTCTTTTTTAGATTAAGTAATCTAATTCGTATTCGTAAATAATGCACAATCGCGTTAATCCGCATGTTTTTGCATAGATATTCAAACGATATAAATATCTTGGGACAACTCACGCAACGCCATCTGATCCCAAACTAAGCAGAGCTTGTACTATGGAAACCAGACAACTGATAAACATATTTATGTATTTCTAAATACATACATTTTATAGATAAATAACACCCAGACACCGGATAAACCATCGTGTACATCACACAAAGTTTTATCCTGGGTAGTGATCGAACCCACGACCTCCGGCTTAGCAGTCAGGGTCACTAATCACTAGACTAACAGGCCAGCAATAAATCGTAATTGCATAGGTATTATTCTAGTATTGTTACAATGTTTACAATATCAAATTATCTATGGAACTGTGTACTTAATTTAAAAATTAACAAATCGTTTATGTACTAGCGGATCATTACAGAGATAATCTAGGATCATCATAACTTTAAGACTCGAAACTCGTAAAACTTGTTGAGTGTCATCAAATCCACAATTCCGCCTCGGTCTAAGCACATTGACCTAAATTGAAACACTTTTCCTCATAGTATGTAGATAAGTAAAACCTACGCCGAGATTTTCTTCAAGAGAAATGTGTTGAAATATTATTGAAAATATTTTAAAATATTTTCAACAAAACCTCGGAACGAAATTAACAAGATTACGTAACATTAATAGGATTTAATCAAAAGTTACCCTTGATGCATTGATACTGTTGGTCAGCATTCAGTTTGCCGCGCAACAGACCCTCCTTTTCTAACGTCTTCAGTTGCACTTTTATATCAGCAAGGGCGTCCGTAACTTGCTGCGGGATGATATCAAACACCGTCACCTGATACCCAACTGAAGCGAACAGCATGGCCCATGAGCGACCAATCAGTCCACTGGAAAATAAAATTGACTTTATTGAGTTAGGTATATCCTCTAATTGACCTCTATGATTTGTTAGAAGTCAATTGACCTTTATCGATATTGGTAGAAATGTTCATAATTATTGTTACCTAATAAGTGTCGGAGAATGTTGAATAGAGACAAAGTAGGTTTGTTTAGTAGCTCTGTATGTTTTTCATTCCACTTTATTTTAAAAATTCTCCATAGATAAAGATCTTGTTAACCCTTTTTGCTAATCTAAAGGTTCATTTCCGTGCATCGCGGCCGATAGCGAGCCGCCCGCGGCTTACAACGAACGGCTGACGCGCGACTATTGTAGCATCGGCCGCGCGTGTCAGTCGCTCGTCGTAAGCCGCGCGCGGCTCGTGATCGGCCGTGATGCACGGAAATGAACTTTTATGGCTCAGATATCTTCTTTACAAAGGAGAAAGGTAGGAAAAAAGCTACGAATATTAGTAGGTATTTAACCTACGCAACTGTTTTCATTATCGGTGTTAATTAAAATGTACCTACTACTATCAATGAATAACTAGGTAAGTACATGTTTATTGGAATGAAATAGAGAATGGTGAAAAGTCCGAAAGGAGTTGTGGCTAACAAAAATAGTAAAGGATATTGTAAAATAGGTATATGAACGTAATCTACGACTCCACCCTTGTGTGTTCAGCTCTTAAATCTCCGGCACATAGAAGTTTAATTAAAGCCGGTTCGTCTACCAATTAGTTTCATAACAGTCGTCATTTTATCGTCTCACAAACAATTAGATGCAGTTAATCTAAACGGAATCAAGGATGTTTTCTTCTATTTGAAAGTAAACATAAACAGCTTAGGTAGGTAGTTACCAACTTACTCTTTACCATAATATAAACAAAGTTTAATTACTATGACATTTAATGAGCTTTATCGTATCAACTACAAATTAACCTCTACTTGAACTTTAGATTATAATATGTTATCAGGAAATATTAAATGTATCGCGATCACAAAATCGATGTTATTTAACTGTTATGACCGTAAGTACCTACGTAAATATGATAAATCCAGTTGTTATCATAACAAGGAACATATGTTTTTACATGACCTTTCATTGACAATGATGTAAAAATTAATGTTTTTTGTGAACTTTTCCTTCGGAATTTTATGTAAGGTATAAGTTACGTTCTGTTTAAAAAATAATCGGAGGTTTTTTATGTGATGGATGAGAAATAAATGGAGACCGTTCAATTTAATGAGTTCTTTAGAAAGTTAAAATTCCAATCAATATGAAACAATGTAAGTATATCTATAAGTATACCTATTTTTTTATAGTACTTTAGTACCTACCTGGTACTGAAGAGGTTGGAATTATGATTGAATTTCCTACTGGTTACATAAGTTGAACCTAACGTCACGTAAAACAAATAAAGTAATTATAAAAACAAATTACACTACAATTTTAAATACTTAAACTATTGTAAGTACCTGGGTACAGTGAATAAAAAAATCATCAAATAAAAAGATCATCGTTAAAAAGTGAACTTACTCAAAAGTAAGAGGAATATCGAACTATTGCTACTTTTAAATAAATGAAAAGGTAGAGCGAATACCTAACCCTATTTCATTCAAATATAACACCATGACACGTCAAGGTTTTTGATTAGATGCTATAGGTATAAAAGCCTTCCACCTACAATAACTATGATAGCAACAAAATTCATCTGTACATTTTAAAATCTTAGGTACATCTATAAATAATCGATTTAAAGACTCTATTCTTCATGTATAATTATTTTGACATAGATATTGGATTTACGAAACACGCATAACTAATTTTCTGGTGAAAATAACCTCAGTTACGGCTTACATACCTACTTACAATAAAAATCAATATTTTTATTAGGTGACTTACCTGCCAACAATGCCGACTCTTTCAGTTCTTGATGTCATGGTGAAGCGGCGTTAGGTCCTTGCAGCACGATACACGACTCGCGAATGACCCAGCCACGCGACGACCGATACTTAAAAACACAACTAAACTAGTTATCGTTACAAGGCTGCCTGTTGGTTTTGCACGTCACAAAATGTACTATATACTGAACGTATTATGTATTAAACTAGCTGTCGCCTGCCAATTTGACTTTACTCCGTTAAGGGTTGATTTTCGCTTTCAATCAAAACGCATGTTTCTTTAATTACAACCACAAAGCCAAATACGAAATTCCACAAATATAACTTCAAAACTTACAGAGTTTTAGACATATCATCATCAGCCTGAAACCGTCCACTGCTAAATATAGGCTTCCCCCTAGGGCTTATACCTAAATGATGGCACAATTATATAATTTGAATTGGCTACCATTTTGTTAGATAATAAAAAATCTTCAGGATTTTTTTTTATCTAACAAAATGTTTATTGATGTTGATGATGTTTATTGATAAAATTGTATAGTCAATAGAACGAAGCCACCCCTCAGGAAACGATGGAGATTTTGAGACACCCATTTCGGGCCGATCTCTCGTTTTACAGATTTGAACGGGCCATGGATGGCGCCAGATTTATTTCTTTGGAGATTAAATCTCGCACTTACCACAATAATTCAACCTTTTAAGCCGTTTAGAAAGCTAACATTAATTAAGAAATAGAGATTGGCGAGAAACAATTCGAAATGTCGAAAATGAGCACAATTGAGATCAACTCAGGAGGTGGTGATTTAAGGGAAATAATTTTTTCGACTTGTTGTCATGAATTTAACATTTTGAAATAAACAGTTCATGAAAACATACTGTTTTTTTTTCATTTCTAACAAAATGATAGCCCATTCAATGTTATGACCCAATAGTTGCAACCCCTATTTTGCCCCCTGAGGAATTGGTTTGAAACACGTGTTTCATTATTTTAAACCAAAAAGTTAAATACAAAATTTCACAGATCTAACTTAAAACTCCAGAAGATTTATACAAACTCGCAACCCCTATTATTCCCTCTTAGGGGTTGATTTTTTCTAAATCGAAATACTAATACTGCATTTTCATAATTTTGCGGGTTTGATTATTTATAAATCTAAAAATCTTTGAATGCAGTTCAAATTACTTTTAAAATCAAAATGAAGTCTTCTTTCAATCTACAATATTTAAGGCACTTTTCTCCTATGTGGCATAGTTTTGGAACCCCCAGTTTACAGGGTTATTTGTAATATACCTAATATTAACCTCACGCTCGTGGTTTCTTTACATTATTCAAAATATCTTCGTAATAAAATTTAAAAAAAAATTACAAACTAACCCTTCACTTCCTACTACCAGCCACACAACCATCTACCACACATGTGTGAGACCCCGAAGTAAAATCGATGTTTTTTTTGTCAGGTTTAGAGCCTAAACCTTACAACAAACAACGATTTCGCTTCAGTAAAATAGTTATGGTGGTTAAGATCATAACTCCATAAACAAGCAGATTAAGGATTAAAATATTAAATATTTTCCAAAATTGTTATTACAAAGTTAAGAAGCCACTACCTACTAAAGTACTGGTACGTAAAGAAGCCACTACCGTGAGGTTATTAGTATTTAAAAAATCGCCCTCGTCTTCGACATTTTCTCCCGTTTTTGCAACATTTTTCATTGATGCTTAGCTGCTTTAGGTGGCGATGGTGTGGCGTGATACTATGTACTATGCCTTCCTCGATAAATAGGCTATGCAACACTAAAATATTTTTTTCAATTCTAACTAGTAGTTCCTGAGATTACCACGTTCAAACAAACAAACTTTTCAGCTTTAGGGCTAAACAGAAAAGTTTTACGACAAAATTAAATACAATAAAAAAAGATATGTGTTAATGTAAAAGATGAGACAACCCTGTTAACATTTTTTAAATTTCCGAATGATGATATTATTCTCTTTATTATCTATCTAGTTAATTATTTAAGTAGTTAGCTTTATGCGGTAATTATTCGTACTTACAAGACCTACATTCATTTGTTCATGTTTCGAAATGACGTAAAAGGCTATCTCTAATGACTGACGCATAACTTCAACAAGTAATTTTTGCAAAAGATTTTGCACACTTTATTTCTATTTGTCACTACATTTTTTTAACTGTCTTATAAGATGTAGGTATCCAACCTACATCTTTTCAAACTATCTTTGCAACTAATCATAAAATAAAAACAAACCATGATCTTCAATTATTTTATTACTAATGACCTTAGGCGTTACATAATTTGTACTCTTATCATATACCTAACAAAACAATACGACACGGTTATTTTCGCTTGGAAGTAACTCGTAAATGTACCTACGTACAGATTGTAAATTGTTGTTGGAGATCACCAGCTTAGTGAATATTTAATTACTTAATTAAGTACCTATTAGTGATTTTGAGTCACAATGGACCATCAGGTTTCAGCGAGTTCCTGGCATTAAAGCCCGGTCTCTTGATATTCTAAGTAGTAAGGCGATACTTAACTAAAAATTTATTATATTAGAAAGTTACTAAATATTTTAAACATGTTAAAAATACTTTGTATTTCTATAAATTAAGAACAAAACAAAAAACGATTGAATCGAATGGATGAAGTTTAAGTATTTTCAGTTGAAGATGATCATTAATAGATATATCGCTGTATGGGTTTAATATGGGCGCCCTCCAGTGTGATCACAGCAGCACACAAAACGTGAGATGTGGCTTGTCACTAACAAATCTAAATGAGATGAGATGTATAAAACAAGTAATATTTAACTGTATCACTAGGTAGCTATAGTATGACTAAATAGATAGGTAATAAGAAGTATGTACGAATATCTAACCCTTATGTTTGCACCTACCTACCCATCTCATACATAACCACTGTTTAGTAAAGCGATAGGCGATACTCTTTAGCGCAGTTAGTAAAATACGTTTCAGTAAATATAACAATATCTACTATCACAGTGTGATAAGAATCAAATTAGTAAATAGCAACTACTGTCTACAACAATGGGCTTCATTAGTGAAATTTGATGCACAATGCCAATGCCGCAGATAATTAAATATGATAGGAAATACAATAGTTACAACTCATTCCTAAGCAATGTTCGTGAAAATATATATACACGCTATAAAATATATTATACACGCTACTCATTACTGGGTTAATAGAGCCTTATTTGATTATATTTATTATTATATTTTAGCTTGCTTCATCCTCATTCATTATTTTTTGTAAGAAATTTCAAATCTACTTAGTTAAGAATTTAATAACAAATTTAGTTAAAACATAGGTAGGGAAAGCCTTAGAAAAAAAATCTGATTTGATTTATTAGCTCAGTCTCCTTTCGACCGTGGCATGAATTATAAACGGAAATCCTTATAAAATAGATTTAACAATTTTATTCACAGGGTGTTCCTTCGATGGCCTGGGTGGTGTTGATACTGTATATGCTATAGTTGATCACGTTAGGGTCCAAAGTCTTGTATATGAAACGGGGAAGTTTATCTACAAGCACCCACAGTGTACTCTCGTCGTCGATCTGAAATAAAAATATTTCCATTGTTTTAACTTTATTCTTAGGTATGCTCAACTTTTAAAATGTTTTGACGAATTAGGATTCGTGTAACCCAGGCTGTAACGATTCATTATTTGCAACCCCCCCACCTCCCTCTCATCGTAAACAGGTTCTCCGAAGGTGAAGGGCGTTTTCATTAAGTTTTTGCCCCGCCTCAGAATGTAAATTATGGTACATTGAAGTAAAACCTGAAACTGACTAATAAACGATCCAACTTGATATCTCCGATAAGTCTGACTGATGCGATGAAATCAATTGTCTCCTTCTCGTCTCGTTGATTTCGTTATAGCTTGATGACCCCAAGACATTAGAAAAGTGTGATACTGATAAGTGATACCAATGCACGAACACATCTTAAAAGTCTCACCTAGTCCAAATTCCATTTTGGACACGGAGAGTTCGATATATCTACAAAGTTAATCAAAGGTTGAAGATCTAGGTACATTCAATATGGGAATAGACTAAGTGAACCAAATCTATTGTGACCTTCCCTGTACAACTCAAAGCTTATTGACGTCTTGACCTGGAGGCCTACTCTAATTCAATGAAAACGAAGTTACGATCAAAAATTACGTAGGTATATACAGAACCAGGAACATCAGACGACAGAGTTTGAAGTTTTTGTGCTTATCCAAAAGTTTATTATAATAGTCCCTATAAACTTAAGAAATTTAAGGAATCGTAAATTCGTTAATTTCGTTTTAAAGAAACAGAGTAGGCCTACTGGTTGCACAGAATAAAATCGTAAAAAAATACCTTCAAATCGTTGGGGAATTCGTAAAGTTTAGGGTCGCTGAATATAAGCGCATTGTTTTCTAGCGTGTAAGGCTTGTTGGTGTTCCAGCATGCTACTCCGTCACGATTCACCTGAAACATACAGTTAAAAATAGTATAATAGATATTAAAGTTAACTCTTTTTGCGAGTTAGTACCGTAGAATCCCCGTGGTTTTCATATTAATCAAGACTTTTCGGCATAAAATTTTAAATACTATCACGTAATAAATTCGTTAGCAGGCAAGGTAAGGTTATAGGCAAATATAGGTAAAAACGCTCCCAAACCCTCAATCTTATTGAGACTAGGTATCTTATTGTCTAATACCTAATAATAATAATAATTTATTGCATATAAAGAGGTTTACTTTAAAACTGACATTGTTGTACATTGTTTCTTCTTATAACTACCACCAACAAAGGTACCAGAACCCATGTTAAGTTATCGTAACTAATAATTTATTGTATTAAAAGTCCTGGTTTTTGATGTTCAAATTTAATATTATTTGGAGCCCTGACTTAATGTACAGTTTATACTTAATTAGTTATAATTATGTAGGTAGGACAGACGACAAATAATAGGTAATAGATTATGCCATATCTGTGATATGTGTATCAAATGTAAGACTTTATTTAGCATAATACACTAGTGAGGACCCTGGAAACTAGCAAACCTTTTACTAAAGGAGAAGTTACATTTGTAAGGTCTGCACACTCTGTCAGTACGCCTCCTAGACACATTCTCATACGGAGTGCTCTGATGTTGAATAAATATAGTAATAAGGATGAAAAGTTGTCTGATAGTAAGAACCTCGCAACTCCTATATAATTCTTCAGTGGGGAACATAACGTGGCGAAATGTACTCACTTTTAGCACTGCTCTTTAATAAATTCTCTCTAATCTAAATACATAGCCAAAAGAAGGAACGAAAAATTTAAATATTGTTTTACAAATATTTACATTTAGCCTTTAGAGAGCTTGATTTATAGACTCTACCTATGTTTTGGGTAGATAACTAGTTAGAGAAATGATGTAATTTTTAACAGATTAACCGATACTGTCACACAGATAAACCTACTTATCTAGGTAGGTACTACAAGTTATAGTTTATTCCATGTATAATTATAGCGTTTTATAGCAGGTATTAACCACATAGCTATGATTAATCGAGTTGCGTGTACCTTTGTTACGGCTAAGATGCGAAACTTATCATTATTTTCATTAGCTAACTCGAAGTAAGACATGCGCAACAAATTGACGAATTCGAAATATTTATTAATATTTAATTAGTAGATAATTACGCGATTAATACATTCGAAGAGGTCATCAATTGGTGTTGGATTTACGCCACTTGTAAGCGAATAAAATACAATAGTAGAAATAATTAGATGTTATGTAAGGAGGTAGCTCTAACTGCACACTTACGACAAACAGGACAGGACTATTCAAGATATGACTTTATATAATTTTTGTCCACCATAATACTACATATGTATAGGTACGAGTATAGGTATTCATACCTATACTCGTACCTATACATATGTAGTATTATGGATTGGGTGAAGGTTAGAAACAGGCCTAATTGTATATATATAATCAAAGAAAGAATCCAAACTGTGAATGTTCGCTAGGTATATAATGTTACCTCTACCTATTATTGTTATATGAAGGCTACATGCTAAATGCGTTTATAGTGAATGTCCAACTATTTCAAGTAAATTCCAACGGTAGATACATTTTCCTTTGATTGTATTCTGTATGAATGTTGAAACCTTGAATCTCAACAGATCGTTAAGAATTAATAAGTTAGTAAGTGAACTGAGCAGGTATAGGAACAAATTGATAAGTTAAATTGTATGGTATACTTAGGTGATTTTAATGGTTTGCTGTAATGTTAATCTGAAACGGTAAATAATGACATCAACATCTTGTAGGTACCTACTTATGCCAGAGAATAAATAGGTAAGTAGGCTTAGTCATAGATACATCTAAGCATTTTTACACGTAACAAATTATAAAAGCTATTTAACCACACCGTACTATACAAAATTAAACACGTAACACCGAAATGCGTAAACGCTATGTAACAAGTAATGAACAATTATTGTTTATTACAAGGACAACTTTTTTTTATTATGAACTATCAGAAATAGAGAGTTATGCCTTACTACACTGAAATACTAACAAGCAGCCAAGAGACTATGTAGTTTTCATTTATTAACTTGACGTTGAGAGAAGCACTAGTTATAGGGTAATAAAAATAGAAATAATTGTTACCGCTCGCCGATGTTATCGAGGTATTGAACCTCACAACTTGTTCTACGACACGTTTTCTTACAAAAATAAAAATCTTGAAATTGATTGCTCTAAATTGCCTAGGTTTAGGATATTAATTCGTGCGAACGAAATGCGAATAAGATGCTTAAAAATACATAGAGCCACAGAAACTGAGACAGGAAAGTGAGGCAGCGTTTGATTGTTGAGTTTGGCCTATAGCTATTTTATGTCGTCTAATATTTATATATCCGACTCCGATTTTGATTAAGTATACTGTACACAGTATCATGAACACATTAAAACCTTTGAATTTGACCACACTTTTCTGTTACACCTTGTATATTCTATAGTGATGAAAAATAAAGAGGACTATTATTATATAACTAAAATGAAGACAGTTTACCTGTGTATAAAACAGCACATGTGTTTTGGGATCGTAGAAACTGGCAGCCGACTGCGATTTTTGTCCTCTATCTCCCAAGAGCTGGAAACCAAAATACGTTTAAATATGAATTTTCATAAGATACTATACAGAGTTCATGTCGGATAAAGTATTTTTTTTTTTGTAAAAATTTGTACCTAAATGGGAGGTATAAATTTCCATAATCATCTCGAACGAAATTTTTGAATACGTACCTACATACTTAGACTCTACATGAATGATCATTAAATACAAAGTTATTGCCGATTGGTTACAATCATTTGCATTTCATCATCAAATCATTAAAGTTTTAATGACCCATGGAAAAGAGATTTTTTCTAACAAGAAATTTACTATAAGATAGAAGTGAACGAATTCTTTACGTATCTTTATGGAACACGCATACGTGATTGTTTTATTTTGCTATGCGACTTATAAATAATTTAACATATACATGAGCATAAGACAACGGTATTGAATGTGTATTCGAACCTTAAAGTCATGGAAGGCTTCTGATTTGTCGATGCTTTTATAATTCCGTAGCAGCTCCGTTGACACGCAGAATTCCTTGGTACTAGAGAACGCGTGGAAGAACATCGTCCTATACCTGTGATAATAAAACAATTCGCCATTGTGAAAAGATTTCACAACATCGACATACAATGCTAAAATTTTCTAATTAGGCACTAGATAAGCTAACAAAGTGTGCCGTTGAACGACCTCGATCTCATGAACTTTTATGTATTTTGGGGTCAGTGTCGAGTATCATGTACTCTCGCTCATAACTTAATCTAAGCACATGTTTTACCTTCTACCTCTTACTATTTAATTAATTACATAACTAAATTATTTACTTAATAATTATCTAAGCACCATTCTGGTTAAAAATGTAACTACTTGAGATTATTAGAGACTAGCTGACCCGCGCAACTTCGTCTGCGTAAATTTTCCCCGTTTTTGCAACATTTTTATTGCTGCTTCGCTCCTATTAATTGTAGCGTGATGTTATATAGCCTATAGTCTTCCTCGATAAATGGGCTATCCAACAGAAAATAATTTTTCATTTCGGACCAGTAGTTCCTGAGATTATCGCATTCAAACAAACAAACTCTTCAGCTTTATAATATTAGTATAGATATACCTACCTAAATAAAAAGCTTTATTTCTAATCTAAAATTGTAATACTTTCGAACTGCGAAAATTAGATTCGAATAATACAAGGATACAACGTGAACGTCAACAGTACTAATAAGTGTGTTATTTATATTTCACGTGGAACAACAACGAGTATTTGGTCTAGTTTTTTCAATCTTTAAAGATATCCTAGTTTCTACTAACAGTCACGCCACAATGGGCGAACGGATCTGGCTGAAGTTCGGCACAGTGATATAGATATAATAGTCTGGAATAGAACAAATGCTACTTTTAATCCCGAAACAATGGTTCAAGTGAAAAAGATTATTTTTTCAAAATTTCCAAGCGAACGGAGTCGCAATCAGCTTGCAAAACATATTCTATAAGTACTTAGTGTAAAGAAAACATCCACTAGTTTAGTATTCTATAGGTAATAGGTAAAGTATACGAACCCATCATCTCTGGGATCTGATAATGCCAGACCAAACACGCCATCAGTCCACTGGAACTCAATACCGGTGACATTGTAAGATCCGGCCAGAGGTTCAAAGTGGAAATAATGATGAGCTATACGCCAAGAGTCGTTTTGTTTCAAACTGTAGACGACGACTCCATAACCACCAAGATCGGGAATATATGCGTACGCGTCGTCGCATGTGTCCTTAGTTACATCAACAACCTAAAATCAGAAATTCATAAGCTGATCAGCACCAAAGTCTATTTTCTTTTTCCCACAACGTAAATAAAGACCCCATTCTAAACTTAAGGCACTTGTGCCTCAGTCCGCCGGCGAGTAGCAAGTAACTATCAACTATTTTCTTGCTCAAGAAACATAGGTACGAGGGTGGATTGAAAAGTTCGCGGCCTCAGCAAGAAAACAATATAAAATATAAACAAAAGTAATTTTATTTTTCCACGTAATCTCCACTTAACTCAATGCACTTCTTCCATCTGGTTTCCAACGCCTGTATGCCGGTCATAAAAAAAGTTTCTTCAAGGCCTTCAAAAAAGTCACCCACCGCGGTTTCAACCTCCTCATTTGATGAAAATTTTTGACCTCCAAGGTGTTTTTTAAGGTTTGGGAATAAATGAAAGTCCGAAGGTGCCAAATCAGGGGAATAGGCGGGATGGGGCAGTAATTCAAAGCCACAATCACGAATTTGAGCCATTGATTCAACAGACGTGTGAACGCGTGCATTATCCTGATGGAACAACACTTTCTTGCTGAGTAGTCCTGGCCTTTTCTCTTTGATCGTTTCACGCAAATGACGTAAAAGGGTGCAGTAATAAGCAGAGTTTATAGTCTCACCTTTTGCAAGGTAGTCCACCATGATGACACCCTTAGCATCCCAAAAAACTGACGCCATCACCTTGCCAGCTGACAAAATTGTTTTGGCTTTTTTTGGAGTCGGTTCATCAGGTTTTTTCCACTGCTTGGATTGCTGTTTTGACTCTGGGGTGTAGTGGTGTACCCAGGTTTCATCCATTGTAACAAATCTGTCCAAAAAATCTTGTGGATCAGTCTCAAACATTTCCAAACTGTCGCGAGAAATCGTGAGCCGTATTCGTTTTTGTTCAACTGAAAGCAATCTGTGGACCCACCGCGCAGAAACCTTAGAAAATCCAAGTTCATTGACTATGATGTTTTGTGTTCGTTCATATGAGATGCCAATAGTGTCAGCAATCTCCCTGATGGTCAATCTCCGATCTGCCAATATCAGATCACAGATTTTCCCAATGTTTTCTTCAGTCGTAGACGTCGTAGGCCGGCCGGAGCGAGGGTCATCTTCAATACTCTCTCGTCCGCGTTTAAATTCTGCAACCCACTTTTTCACAGTCGTATACGATGGAGCAGATTCCCCCAATGTTGTTGACATATCTTCGTGAATCTCTTTTGGAGTCAGTTTTTTTTTAAACAGGTATTTGATGACCGCACGTTGCTCAATTTTCTCCATTCTTTAAAAACGCTGCACTTAGGCTCACAAAATTCAGTCTAATTTAAAAACAGATAATGCTATTGTGACAGAATTTTACAATGTGACAACCAGAGAGTAAACAAATCGAATGAGGTCAGTTACATTAAAATAAGTCAAGTATTTATGTGGTAGGCCGCGAATATTTCGATCCACCCTCGTACAATAAATGTAGATCCCTTGTAAGCAAAAGACATATAGTATGGGACGAGTTTTCGCCAGCCGCGTGAACAATCAGCTAACAACTAAAAATATTATGTATCTTTTACAGATATGCAGAAAAAGTTCCTACGCATAGACATTCAGTATTTTACCATGTCATGCCATGTCTTAAATGTTATTTTGATGACTTACAAATATACTTCTTTCTCGGTGAAATATAGTAGGTCTATTTTGATATCATAGCGGTTCTTTGTATCTGGTGAAACCGAGTTAAAATGCCCGGAAGCCACTGCTACCGCTTAGATTCTCATGGAATAGATACCCATTACTACAACGCAGCAATGTTGGTAAAGAAATAGTTAATAATTATAATGGCTTCATAAACTTACAATATTGGCAAAGAAAGAGTCTTCTTTCAGGTCGGTAGTTTTGCATCTGTAGCGAAGTATCACCTGATCGGTCTTCAAGTCAAAAACAACAATAGAAGGTCCAGTCACTTGATTTCCATTTCCTAAAACGCAATAAGAGGATTAAAATCACCTTTTCTGAATAATGAATGGGAACAACACACATAATAAAATAGGTACCTACATAACCATCGAAATTTACGTTTCTCACTATTTTCTACTTAGTATTGTTATTATTGCATTCGGGGTATTTAAAGTAATAGGTACTTGTACCAATTTTAGAAAAAGTAAGTATGGTCATTCGAAAAGTTTTCATCGAGGCGAACTAATACAGCACTACATTGATGGATAACCTACAATGATGTTCCAATAGGCGAGGGTGTAACTTTCTGATCAATTCATAAGCCTTACCTTAAGATGTAAACTGAATACAAAATAATCACGACAATCCATGAGCATTTAACTTTGGTTGAAGGCCATGTTAGACAAACACGATCTGAACTAGATTCCAGTATAATTTATTGTTTATTTACTTTATACTAATACATCAGATCATAAATACTTAGTTGATTTATCATTTGATTAGGTTTATACCTACCTATTGAAATATGATTAAATCTTTAGAACTTGTTGCCATACCCTACTCATTAAGAATCTAGTACAACTATTTGAAATAAGGAGGTACGTAACGACTAACTAGTTATATCTTCAAAGCAATAGCGAAAATAATTAAATTTGCTAGGAATAATTTTACGTTAACAAAACAACATAGGTATTCAATTCTTACCCAAAATGTCAGCTAATCCAGTATCGACCATCCAAAGTCGGTCGCACGCGTCCACAAATACTCGGAACACAGAAATAAGAGAGCTATTTGATGGCAATTCAGTTGCTGAATCAGGAACAAAGTTATCTTTAAAGGATGGATATGGCTTCAACGGTTGGTCTTGTGGCCCGTCTAAGTCAATGTAGTTTAGGGTGGAAGCTACTCCCGCCTTCCACCTTGGTATACTGACAAACATTTTGTTCTTCCAACGTGCTAAACCTAAAGGAAGATTGTTCTCTGGTATGAATGTCTTTTCTTTGATGGCGTTTGCTCTGCTTTCTGGTGTGTCCCATGTGTAGTCCATTTGTTTCCATGCGAACCGGAGTTGAGGTGTTGCTGCCTGGCAGACAGACGCAACCGCGAGGGCTACGACCAAACTAATCGTCCTCATGTTTATGCTGAAATAAACATACTTATTTTTTTATATGATGATGGTACATTTATATTTACATAAGTTACCTATATTGTTTACGATCTTGCTTAATTAAATAGATAAGTATTAATAGCATTAATTGGCGACCCTTAAGTGTTTATGGTTCAATGATAATAATTGTTTTCCGGTTGCAGATATTTGCATAAAATTATCATAATAATTGTAATATCAATGTACAATAGCCTTCCTTCACAATACGCTATACTGAAGGCCCCATCACATATTGAAATTGATAGAATAATACGTACGTGCTTATTTCAATGTCACGCGTTTATGTCTTTTTCAGTTAATTACATTGATTACAAAGCCTGAAGTCCCGTACTGAGTTATTAAAGATTTACTACAGGTAAGCACTTGTAAGTGATGTCAGGGTCATAGTAGGTAAGTATAAGTACTTATTTAGTAGGTAGGTATATTCGTATATACGCCAATCATCAATGTGATAGGCATTAAGAATTAACCAGTTTACCTTCGAAGCCCATAAAAGAAATTTGAGAAATGAAGCTGTAAACCTTCAGATGTTTGGTTACATTGTTTGGAAAGTTGAAATGTAACACCGTCGTCTAAAGTAATATTATTGCAGATAATAGTGTATCTGAAGCGCATTTGAGGCAAGTTATGCAAGAGATGAAAGAAAGTTGTGTCATAAAATTTCGTATGCATCTCTTTGCTTTGAGAAACGCCGACAATGCCTTAAAGGGCATTTCTAACACTCCAAATCCGTTACCACTCTTGGAATAAAAACCCCTAATATTATTCCAAAGGATAATTTCTTATCTTAGAGCAGAAGTTGAGCTTGACTCTTGCACTTGACTCAAAAATTTGCAGTTGTTAGTTTAATATTTCACAAACGGATTCCTAAATCTAAAAATGGTCCTCTTAAAAGACCTGTCTAATAATACCTCACTCGATGGTATAAGTAAGAAAAAAAACCCTTACATATAGGAGAGGTACCCTAAAAAAATGTTTTTTAAGATTTTATTCTTCCACTTTGTCGGCGTAGTATCCATGCAAAATTACAGCCTTCTAGCACTAACTAACTAGAAACTATAAGGGTTCCGTTTAGCCATTTTGGCAACGGAACCCTAAAAACGTAATCAGGAGGGCTAGTGTCGAATGAAATAACTCTCAGAATCACCTAATTAACTAAAAAACAAAAGGAATTTTATAATTAAATTACGCAGAAGGTATTTTTGAATGGTGACAATTGTATTCGCTGCTGCAAAATGTTGCAACTTGGTAATGACAGCATTGTGAAGCGGAGCATCTCTCAAACTCCATAATAACAGTTGGCTCACGTTTTTGCAGATGACTTGATCTTATTATTGAGAAACGACATAGTTGACTATAGAATTCTTCCTTATCGAGTGGATCGAGCTTGTTATGTATTCGGATAGCTTGGGAACTGTGACGGCTTACGTAAAGCCAAATAAAAGGAACATAATACGGTTAATAAAACATCTCAAACTTAATACTGGCATTTATGTGAAACATACATGAATATTTTCTCCTTACCTAAACTATTTTACTATCAATTAAATAATATTTTAAACAGTTTTAAGTTAGTAAATAATATTATTTGCAGATCTGTTTTCAGTGTTCATAGACACTTTAACTGTTAATGATAAAAGGTCAAAGTAATCAGTAGATACAAGAAGGCATTTTAGATTATGTAGTTGTTCTTTTACGAACAACTACTGACTCTAAAATGCCTACTTGTCAAGGTTATTAGCCTTGACCGTTGCTGACATGGTCGTTTCTCGTAGATATGAATACAGACAGTCTTATGAGAAAATTAGGGTCTTGCTCGGAGTTTAGGTGCATAAAATTGTATAAGAAAGAGTTCAAGCCCTTTATTGAATGTTGCACTTGACTTTATGTTATATTTACAATTTGAAAGTTACCTAAGTAGGTACCTATTAGGTATATTTAGACACGCTAAAAGACTGTAAAAATACTAAAAGTTGAATCAGACATCTGTAGGTTTTTTGATGAAGTTTGGTACTCGTACCTACATAAATCGAAATCCTAGTGAATACCTAAGTATATACATATAATGTCAATCATATAATGTTTTTTTTATGTGTTGACGTGATAACGTATAAATCGATGACAGGGTGCACTCACGACAAAGTGTCTAAAAAAATGTCACGTTATTGATTGGTTTATATTAGATTGCAGCGAAATGACATACGATACAATTGGAACTAACGTTAAGCAACGGGAATGGCGATATGTTCAATGTTTACTTATGACGTTATCACGTAAAATTATCGCCCGTAAACTGAATTTATAGACAACCATTTTTTTTAAATAATAATCACGTGTAACGGTGTTTGTGGCTGAACTCCTCCGAAACGGCTCGACCGATTTTAATGTTTTTTTTTATGTATTTGGTAGGTATGAAAATAGATCGTAAAGTAGTTTTTTCTAATTGTCAGGGAAAATTGACGCAGACCAAGTTGTGTTGGTCAGCTAGAATCACCCCCTGGGTACCTACGCCCATGACTTATCCATAGGGCATCTCCTATACTAAGAAAATAAAAATGTTTATGTTTTCGCTTATAGGTTGCAATAGAAGAAGCAAACGCCTTACACTAAGTAAGGTGTTTGCTTTTTCTATTGCAACCTATAAGCGAAAACATATAATAGTTAATAGGTAATAAATAAGTTGCATTATCTGTTGTACCTACCTATATACATTGAGTTATAAATACCTAGGTAGGTACTGTTTGTTTTAAAACTAAAAAAAATGGTTCTCTGTAAAGTCGGTTCACGGACGATAATTTTATGTGATAACGTTATAAGAAAACATTGACGACATTGTAATAAACAACCATGCCTGTGACAGCTTTAGTTCCAATTGTATCGCATGCCCCTGCAATTGCCATTTGCTGATAGGCTGATAGCTTCAGCTTCAGCATCAGCCTATCAGCTGGCGGAACGTGACACTTTTTCGAGCGCAGTAGCTGCAGTAATTGATTTATAAGAAGTAATCACGTCAAAATCTTTCTTTTAAACTCAGTTCGCACGTTATCATTAATTCTAGTTTTGTGTTATAAATAGTCTTGTATTTTTTATAAAGCTATTAAGCACATGTTTACTTCCGATTCAAGTAAAACTCACAATGCAGGAACAAATCGTAAGAGAATGTAGCGAGTCACTAGTTTTTGTGACAATGACAATACGCTCAAGGTTCACCACTGATTTTACATATCGAATTAAAAATAAAGACTCATACTACGAATACCGAGAGTACAGAAGGGAAGCTTCATACATATACTCCACCAGGCGCGGATCCAGAACTTCGTTCTAAAGGGGGGCATCATATGACTCACCCCGTCATGCTAGCGTCAAAGTGTAAGACGCTAGCATGACGGGGGCTGCATTTGATTCAACACCGGTACACAGCTACCTCCGCTGAGGGGTGGGGGGGGGGGGGCAATTGCCTGTCAAAACACACCTGTACAGTATTAAAATTCCCAAAAAAAAGGTCTTTCAGTCAAGTCTAAGGGGAGGAGGCAATTGCCCCTGTTTCCTCCCCCTTATATCCGCGCCTGTATTCCGCCCGAGCAGCGCACACGTAAACATCATGCATGGAAACAGAATTTCGGGACACCTTCGGAATAAAGAGGTACAAAATTTAGTCCATGAACGATGTGTATGTGTGCGTTTTTCTTTAGTGTTTTCTGCTCGTACCTACTAAAGATTCAATAATACAAGTGATCATGATATCGTGATAAATAATATTTAATTGCGTAAACCGCGGGAATAAATCTAAGCAAATGTCGTGTGGAACGTTAGTGCTCTGTATTTTACATAATGCTATTGTTAAAGACACTTCCCGTATAAAGAAGTTGACTTAATTAACAAACTAGAATGTAGTTATAGTCTAGTATCTTATTCTTATATCGTTCTGAATAAATAAATACGAATACCTACCTATAAATACTACTACCTACTCGTAGTTTCATATGGATACTGATCTGAGAGTAATGTAAAGTTTCATAATGTATATAACCTTAGTTACAGTAATAGAGAGTAAATAATAGTAGGTATATTGCTTACTTTATCAATAAAACTACTAATTATGCGTAAATATAACCAATAATTATAAATAATAATTAGATTTACACAGGTAATTTGTAATACATATACCTACTGATAACCTCCGGCTCGCAGCTTCTTTACATTACGCTGAATAACTTTGTAGTTTCAGTTTTTTTTTTTTATATTAACACTTTATCACCTGCCACCTATTTTTACAGTTATGAGTCTATGACCTAAACCACCAACAGACTATCATAATGGAGTAAAATCGTTGTTTATGGTAAGGTTTAGGCCCTAAACGTACAACATAAACAACGATTTTACTCCGGGGTCTCACAAACTTGTAGTTGGTGGCTGGGTGACAAAAGTTGGTGGTAGGTTTTTCAAAACTGATATTACCAAGTTATTTAATTGAAATATAAAGCCACGAGTGGGAGGTTATTAGTACGTATATTACAAATCCCCTGTAGATATAACGAAACAAATATGTATCTACCTAAGTACTTTACGTGATGTAGAAAGATCGGTAGGTATTTAGGTAGGTACCTATCTAATAACAACTGTAGGTAGCTACACGCGGTATCCAGTGTCCATGAATTGGCTGATCTGGTTCAAATACTAGTCAAGTAGTTAGGTAGTTATTATTCATCACATACATGGCAAAGGACATGTGATGGTAGAGGTAGAATATTGTATGTATGTACTTATGATTAATGTACTTACCGTTAGGTAAACCTATTAAGGAAGTTGCTATGCCTATAAATAGATTAAAGCTTAGTTTTTGTAGTCACTGCCAGTAAACAATTAGTTTTTTTTCGTATGTATGCTAGTATGGGTTCTGAGAAAAGGTGTGACGTACTGAAACCGCATTATTTTAAAAACAGGTCGAGCTAATAATTGAACAATATTTCAAAGAATTGGGGATTAACAAGATACATCTTTTCATACTTCACGAACCCTTGTTTGTATAGTATCTATACCTAACTAGGTATTTTCCAAGGAATATCACAAGTACACCGCTGTAACTGTCTGGTACAGGATTCAGACCACACTGATTACGAAGATAAATAGATTTATTTAGCTATAAAATAATATTACACACGGATATTGACTCATAACCACGAAAGTGCACCTTACCGACACAGGGAAAGTTTCTAAAACCATTGGTACTCATGTGTTATTTAACCGATACCTTACATTTTTTATAACTTTTATGAGAAGTACGTATTTAAGTTTAATTGGGTGTAGTTCTACACCGATACTTTTTTCTTATTTTTTTTTTCCCAGAGGTACTTAGTAAAACAGTTAATACCGATACTGATTATGATGTCATTCGACTACCTACCGAAACAATAAATACACTGACGACACTGTAGTAAGCATAATACTTGAATCTAAAATAAGCAATGCAAAAAAGGACGACAATGGAATTTCCAAGTCACATCCATATTAACTTCCGTCGGCCCGGTCATTTTCCATATGTAATGAACATGCAACATTGTTTTTTAGAGTAATTAAACGACGTTCTAGCAATAAGTCATCTATATTAATATTATAACTGCGAAAGTTTGGATGTGTTAATGGATGGATGTTTGTTATTCAATCACGCCACAACGGGTAAACGAATCTGGACGAAATTTGTAACAGAGATAGATTATAGTCAGCAATAGCACATAGGCTTTTATATTTTTATCTCAGAAAAATGTTCCGTGGAAAAAAAATTGCTTTTCAAAATTTTCATGCGAACGAAGTCGCAGGCAATAGCTGGTAGGACATAGTGCAACGATAAAGGCATACTTCTAATATGACGACTATCAATTAGATTGAAAGGTTAGAAGCCAACGCCATAATAATTATTTATCTTCTGTAATTGATAGATACCTAGATTATTATTATAATAAATGCATATTTATTATTTTTTTCCATTGACCCTATTTTATCCTGTTCCACAGTAATGAAATACGTAGGTATCTAAACATACAGTTAAATGACAAAGGGGTATCTCCCTAAAGAGAGAAAAACGCTAACGATTTTGTCAACCAGGTTTTTCACTTAATACGTACAATGGGCGAATCAATACATTTTTGTTTGTACAAATATTGCATTGAGGGTCACATACCTACTCCGGTTATGTTTCTGAACAGTTTATTCCATTCTTAACATAAGTAAGTACCTACTTACCAACTAAGTGACCTTTTGCCTACCCAACAAGTGACTTATTTTGGGGTTTTATCATACAAAGGTTCTATTTTATAACCAACTAGCTGACCCGCGCAACTTCGTCTGCATAAATTTTCCCCGTTTTTGCAACATTTCTCATTGCTGCTCCGCTCCTATTGGTCGTAGCATAATATTATATAGCGTATAGCCTTCCTCGATAAATGGGCTATCCAACAGTAAAAGAATTTTCAATTCGGATCAGTATTTCCTGAGGTTACCGCGTTCAAACAAACAAACAAACAAACTCTTCAGCTTTATAAAATTAGTATAGATTTACCTACCCATTAATTGGTTGCTCGAATAGATTTTATATATTATCTGCGAGAATAATAATATTATCAAGTACATAAATTTAATATATTAAGGACCTTGAGCTAATTGTTTTATTTAGAGTTCTTCCCTTTCCTCCACAGGAAAATAAACGACAGATGTTATATTGAAATTTATTAAATAAGTAGGTTATTTAATAATTTTAATATAAACGCATATAATACCCAGCCACAGCCCCACATGCAAAAAATAAACACTGCTGATACGATTGACTTTATCACTCACTAGCATCTACGGTAGATATAATATAGCTTCATACAGGTATTGTCACAAAAGCCTCCATTGGCTTACTTGTATAAATGTCTAAGAAAACATGACTTGTGTGCAAAGTTGTGAATCTGGAGCATGTTAGTAATAAATATGTTGATAAACTTACGTGTGATCTAGGTGAGAAGTGTTTAAGTAAAGCGGGCGGAGGTAGCGGGGTCAATCAGCCCACGACCGGTTGAACGGGACCGCAGAGAGAGACTAAACATAGTTCGAGACCTCGAAAGCTTTTATACACTCTTAACAACTTCACAACACAATACTTTTTTGTTTAACCGCCTTACAGATAAACTACAACAAAAGGAGACTTAAATTTTAAAAGAAAATATTAACGAATAATAAAAATAATTATAGAATTAAGAAAAAATAGAAATAAGTGTTTTATGCAAAACCGATTGGTACTCGTACATCTATTACTATGTCAGGTGTATAAACAGTCAATGATTGCGAGAGCGCTATGTTGTGAATTCGACTCGGATAGGTAATTCAAGGCCCATCCCCATGACCAGTACATCCGTCGTGCATTCAGCCGGACCAATTACATTTTTATCCACGAATGAAGCGTTGTGTTAATTTGTCATACAAAACTGTCAAACGGCTGTGATTTAACACATGTGATATGTGTGATGCAATGTGTCGCTGTACGACAGAGTAATTGTATTGGTAGTGGTATAGATTATAATGGACATCCGACAACAAATACGTAAAATTTCGTTAGGCACCTAAGTACATCAATCATCGTCAACGGGCATAGAGGCAAAGCGTTTTACTAAGCCTAAGCTATACAAAAGATACATAGGCGTATCTGACAAGTATCTAGGTACTGATAATTTAATCCACTTGGGTTCTAGCTTGAAATGGCCTACCCTGCAGCAGTGAAGGCATACTATTTTCTCGATTGATTTCCACAGACTATGTATGTACTTACCTACTTACTTAGTTCGGGCTCATTCTATAAAACAAATAAAGTGTTGACTGTTAAAATCGATTGGACAGTGAAGCACCTATTTGGTAACAAGTAGGTAGTCAACAGTGAACCATCTAATTAACATATCTAATGGAGGAACAATTGGAAAATTATCTGGTAATAACAATGTAGGTACGAGACGATGCATGAAAATAATATGAAAAAAATAAATACTAAGCTAAGAATAACAAAAATACCTATTTATACACTACCTATTTACATACTGCACTCTAAATTTATAAATGTCTACCTAAAGGTGAGTATACACTTGAGCATTTCCTAGTAGTAGTAAAGTCGAGCATTCGCTGTTTTAAAATTTACTCGAACCACACTTCGAACACGACTCGCGATGTTTTATGACAACCTATTTTTAAAAACCAACGAGCTTTTTGGTGTAACGTTTTATCGAGCAATGGCACGAGCGCAGGAGACAGGAGTATATATATGCATACAGAAAGAAATGTTACAGGTAAATGCTCACTCACCTTACAGCATTTACCTGTAATTACATCGAAGACAGCGTCGAGCATTCTCAAGAACGTACTACGTTACAAAAATACTTTAGGCAACTGAACATTTACCTGTATTGTATTATTCGTAAGAACGTTACATTACATTGTAATGCTCTAGGAAATGCTCAAGTGTATACTCACCTTAAATTGTCTTTAGAAATTGTAATGCAGCTGTGTCAAACGTAACTTAGCCAAAACTATACATCAGCGGCGTAGGAACGGAGATCTCTATGATTGCGGGTTCGTGCCCTGCTCGAGCGTATTTTTTTTCATACATTTAATTTGTTCGCTTGTTTGTTTAAGCATCACGCAAAAACGACGTAACGAATTTGGCATGTACACATGCCAAATTCGTTATCCAGGTTATTTTACTACAGTAAAATAACCTGGATAAACAAATAAGATGTCCAGATTCCATCGCGATAACCATGGTATAATGTAAATGATTTATCGAACTATATTAGGATGATAATTCATTTTTATTTTATTCCAGAGTTGGAACATATTATATTATAAAAACATCTCCAAAAAACCGGGCAAGTGCATGTCCGGGCCACGCAAATTGTAGGGGCCACGCACATTGTAGGGTTCCGTAGTCAACCTCCCCCCCTCTCCAACCAAATAATGCGTTTTCTGTTGTTTTTGTTTCATACTTACAACGTTATACCTACATATTAATAATTTTCAATGGAATTTATACGAAATTTTGTTACTTCTCATTTGATCAGCTGTTACTGAGTGATAGTTTTCTTTTTAATTTTACTATATATACTACTTACCGTGAATTTTTTCACATACTCAACATCAACCACTTAGCTTGCATGGAGGGGGGAAACATGACTCTAACAAAAATTTTCACTTCAAATCTTAAATCAGGGGCGTAGCTACCGCCTTATATGGCCTTATCATTGAGTAGGTAATCTATACTAATATTATAAAGCTGAAGAGTTTGTTTGTTTGAACGAGGTAATCTCAGGAACTACAGGTTCGAATTGAAAACTGTTGGGTAGCCCATTTATCGAGGAAGGCTATAGGCTATATAACATCACGATACGACCAATAGGAGCGGATCAGCAATGAAAAATGTTGCAAACATGGGAAAAATTGACTTGATTGATTGATTGAAAACGAAGTTGCGCTGGTCAGTTTATATGATAAATATGAGGCTCCCAGGCCACAGGGGTCCCGAATGTGCGTTAACAAATGCACCGATCCGCCCCCCCTGGCAATAACACACACTGAAGAGTAAATTACAAATTTGTGTGGTGTGGACAAGCAGAATTTGTAACAAAAACTTATATCGGCTATAGTTGGCTTTTAGTTTTTGTTTTTATTTTACATATCATCATATTGTTTATATCAACTATTGCATATTGCGCTGTTTTATACCATTAGCTACGAATAAGAAATAAAAAAGTCTTTATGAGATTCATATCTCTTAAAGACCTTTTTAGGGTTCCGTAGTAAACAAGAACTACTAATTTTCGCCATGTCCGTGCGTCCGACTGTCCGAAGGAAAGTTTGGGGAAAGAGTAATTTGGCAAGCATATAAATGAATTTGCAGTTGTGTTTATATTTTGTCAGCGATTCGTACGAATAGAAGCCGGTTATTGATCCAAACAATTATTTAAAACAAAAAAATATTATTATTAAACAAAAAAGTGTATAAAACGTGTAAATATTATTGAAAATAAAAAGCCGCGGGCAAGTGCAGCCGGGATCTAACATGCTTACGGGGGGGGGGGATGCATTTAGTTTATTCAATACCGGCCAAGCGTGTGAGTTGAATGCAGACGGGAGTGGGTGGCCCAAATAAATTCGTCCTGGGGAGGGGGGGCAAAGAAATTTAATACAATACAAAAAATTCTGTACACAAAGCAATCGTCTGGGGGGGGACGTGCCCCCGTACCCCCTGGATCCGCATATCCTTTTCACAATTGGACTGAAACAAGACATACACTCTCACACACTCACCCACACACACAAACACACAACGCGCAAGAGACAGTGACTGGTAAACAACTGACATTTTTTATTTTATTTTGTATATTATTTTAATTCGTTTTCTTTATTTAGTTTATTTAAGTACCATCAATTTTTTATTGTCTGTTATCTGTTTTATTAGTTTTAAGGCCATTAATTTTGATTTAATTATTATGAATGTATTTAATTAATTTTGATTTCATTAATTTTATTTTTATGTTTCTATTATACATTATATATTTAATTGATTTTGATTATATAGACTTTGGTGTTATTGTTTTCAATTTCAATGACTATTTTTCTTTAATCTTTTATTATTTTTTAATTTCTATATTATTATTGTTCTACTTATAAATAGATAACAATTAATTTAATGTTAAAGAAAAATAGTCCTAAGCTTAACTGTTTGTAAACTGTGAGGTTATCATAAGTTTGACTTGTTATGTAATTGGGACCTTAAATAAATATATTATTATTATTAATAATATACTACCCTGCACTTTTTCACATCTCCAAAAACAACCATTTAGCTGGCAGTGAGGGAGGGGGCAGGGACATTTGACTGTAACAAAAATTCAATTTTCAGTCTTAATGTTTCACAAACTAAGCTCTAAATCGAATAATTATCTTTCCAGCCCCTAAATATTTTTAAAAGACCTATTCAACGACAGCGCACACGATGGGGTTGGTGAGGAAAAAAATCATATCCCCAGTCTGTCTGTCTATCTGTCCCCAGGTTAGCTCAGAGACCTTTTGTACTAGAAAGCTGTAATTTGGCATGAATATACATATTAGTTACGCCGACCAAGTGGGGATTCCCCACTTTCCGTGTAAGGGAGGTACCCTACAAAATATATTTTTTAAAGATTTTGTTTTACCACTTGGTCGGCGAAACTAATATGTATATCCATGCCAAATAACAGCTTTCTAGTACTAAGGGTCTCTACGCTTATCTGTTGTGCGATTTTTCTCCAGAACCCTATCCCCATCTAATTAACTACTATGGTCTGGATATGGGGTATGCTTTTTTGTTAAATTGGGGCAGCGTAAGCAAGAAATAGCTGTGAAGGTGCTGAATTCGTCACAATTATTTTATTTATGTAGGTATGTTACTCGATTAATAATTTGGAATATTCTTTTTTGTTTGATATGAAATACTTCCAAGTTGGTAGAAGTATCCACTAAATGTTGCTTGTATTTTTGTCATATCATAATTATATTAAAAAAGCACTTTTGTGCATGACTGTTCAATGATGATATTGTTGTTGGCGTGAATCGACAATAAAACGACGAAATAATAAAACCTCATAGCTTAAATATTCATGACAAAATTATATTGTAAGTAGGTATATTATAGCGCAAAACCGGGTAAGTACAAGTCGGGCGATGCAGAGTGTTCCGTAGCTGCCCAGCACAATAATGCGGTATAAGTAGTGGGTTTTTCGTTGTTTTTTGGGTTTTGTTTCATAATGTTAACAACGTAATGTTATTAATTTTCAATGGAATTTGTACGAAAAATCTTGTTACTTCTTACTTGGTCGGTTATTAGGTACTCGTAAACTTGGAAAGCCTACTTGGCTGTGATAGTTTTCCTTTTAATTTCATTTTATACACAGTGAATTTGTAGTCGTTTGTAGCTGAAAATTTCGAACTCCATATCAATAACCTAGCGATATTCTTTAAAAAATATCATTTTAAGAAACTATTAACATTAAAAAAATATATATTGTCGTTTGCGCAAAATGAACGAGCACTTGTGGTAACGCTACTCGATTTCACGCAATAAGAATAGGTACTACGATCATAAGATACATGTCATTCATAGTTTTCGATCACCCAAAAGTGCCCCATGCGTCACTTTAGGCAATTTTATAAAACAGATATAATACATTATCAAACTGATATTTTTATGGACTAGGTTATTGATATGGAGTTCAAGATTTTTGGCTCCAAAACGACTACAAAATCACGGTGTAGATATAGGTATACTACTCGTACCACCCTAAATTATTGTGACACCTTTAAAATTAGCCATTTAGCTGGGAGGGGGGGGGGGCACTTGACTTTAACAAAACATTTCACATTAAGGCTTCATTGAATTCCTTTTTCAATTAGGATCCTAAATAGAAAAATGAATTTCACAACCCCTGTTTTTAAAAGACCTACCTAATTATACCCCTCACGAACAAAAGTATACGGGAAGAAAAATGAGATCCCCACTTTCCATAGGGGAATGTACCTATACTATTTTTTATTTATTTGCTTGAAATATGGTACATAAAGATATTGCCGTATTACAAGATATTAAGTACCATAATTGCATAAAAAAACTGTTATGGAATAAAAAAATTTTTCTATCTGCCAGTCCCGCAACACAGTACCTACAGAATCTTTTTCGTGGCAATTCGGCTATACCTTTTGGCAAACTATTAAAAAAGACTGGTGCCATGTATACACAGCTGCGCCGAAAAAACTCTAATTTTGGCACCGGCATTTTAAAATGCAGGTCTGTCTCTTATTTTGAGTGTCATTGGTTTCAAAAACAAAGGGATGATATTTAACTCATTTTGCCACTTTATATACAACGTTATTCTTGGTATAGTTTTCTATATTTTCATTTTTTTTTATATAATTTCTTGAAGTAAAAACTTGTTGGGGTGTCTGAGCTTTGCGCTATACTAAAAATAACCTTGTATATAGGGACAAGGGACTGTTAGTAATTTATTAGACTTAAGTATCGGTTTACCAGATTCGAACCTATTTATAACAAAAATTGCACGTCTACATTTTTTTGGGCTAAAAATACTCTCATTATTTCTAAAGAGTTTCCCCAAACCACCAATCCATATCTTATAATTGAACAGACATGTGCATGATACACCATTATAGCGGCTTATGTAGAGATTACGTCTTTTATGCGAAAACAAATTTATTTATTTTCTTACATACAGTGTCAATGGTTCTTCCACGTGAAATGTGCGTCTAATTTTATTCCAAGAAATGTCGTACTTTCCATTTGTTCAATTTCAGTATATTTAATACATTTAATATATAATTAATAATTTACTATATTTAATATTTCATTATATTTGTTTGCTTTTAAATGTCTTAAACTGTATAAATTTTGTTTTATCAATATTTATTTTTAATCTACATATAATTAATGGATGCTTATTAAAATCTGTATTTAATTAGCATCGAACCAAGCAACAACCAAATTTTTTACAATGTATGATTAACTTCAGTCTCGTAATAATTTTGATTTTTACATTCCATGCCTAATCACAGTTGTGTCATCCGCGAATAAAGCGTGATTTTACGTGATAACGTCTTATAAATCGATGACTGACTGCACTCACAAAAAAGTGTCTAATAAAGGTCACGTTATTGATTGGTTGCTAAGCAACAGCGAATGGCGATTTCAGCGACATGACAGGCGATACAATTGGAACTAACGTTATTGATTGGTTGCTAAGCAATGCGAATGGCGATATGTCATCGATGTTTTTTTACGATGTTATCACGTAAAATAATCGTCCGTAAACCGACTTTACAGACAACCCTCTATTTTTCTTAGATTTTATTTTACCATTTTGTAGGCGTAAGTATTATGTAGGTACATACATCCATGCAAAATTCCTATTTTTTTAGTATCTACACTGACGGACTCATAAACTGCATCAAAGTTCAGGTTTACTCTAAAAGGATTTTTTATAATAAGTATGCAAACTTTTTAGATTAAATTATATAAATATGGAAAGACTGGCTCTTAATCTTAAAAAAAAATTAAATTTAAAAATAGAACTGCGGTAAAACAAATGAATATAGCCGGGAAAAGAAAATTTACTCGTAGTATCAGATTTGCGTGTTATTTATAGCAAAGTTTTAAATTAATTCTCATTGATTTTTTTTGTTTGGTCAATTGAATTATTGTTACCAGCATAATTGTTGGGTTAGTTTTTTAACACATCGAGAGTTTTTGAACCATAATATGGATACTTCGTCCGAACAAGCGGCACAAATTGTAGCATTGGTGCGGGAGGGCTTGGATCAACGAACGATTGGTAGAAATTTAAATTTAAACCAGTCTACGGTTTGTAGAATATACAGAAGGTTTGTAGAGACAGGTTCTTACAGGAGGAGACGTGGTACAGGCAGAACTCGAGCAACCACAGGTCGTGATGACCGATTTATTGTTACAACTTCCCTGCGAAATCGTTTCCTCACGTCAGTTAACATCAAAACCGAGCTTAATGAAGTGCGTGGAAAAAACGTGTGTGCACGAACAATAAGAAGAAGGTTAAAGGAAGCGGCTATCACCCCTTTTAGACCAGCAAATGGTCCAAAGTTGTCTGCAGCTCACAGACAAGCTCGCTTAAGATTTGCGCGTCATCACCTGAATTGGACAGAAGAGCAGTGGGCCTCTGTATTGTTCACGGACGAGTGTAGGACATGTTTATATGGTGCAGATGGTCGCAGAAGAGTCTATCGTCGACGTGGGGAGCGATATGCTCAAAGTTGCATTGAGGAGCGTGTTCCTTTTGGAGGCGGTTCATGTATGGTCTGGGGTGGCATATCGATGAACGGGCGAACAGAACTTGTGTTCATAGACATGGTCCGTCAAAACGGTAATAGAGGGGGTTTGACAGCACATCGCTACATAACAGAGATATTAGAAGATCACGTGGTGCCTTACATGGGATTCATAGGCGAAAATTTTACTTTAATGCAGGATAATGCCCGGCCGCATGCAGCTGCACAAGTTCAACATTATTGCGAAGAGGTTGGGATACGTACAATGAATTGGCCAGCACGCAGCCCGGATCTTAATCCCATCGAGCATGTTTGGGACAATTTAAAAAGAGCTGTATATGCGAGAAACCCTTCGCCTACGACAGTGGCAGCACTAAGAACAGCACTTTCAGAAGAATGGGACAATATTCCGCAAGATCTTTTAAAAACCCTTATAAAATCTATGCGGAACCGATTAGAATCCGTAATAAGGGCACGTGGGGGTAATACACCTTATTAAAACACAAATAAACCCTTGCATAAAGTTTGTGTCTATTGTTAAAACCAATTTTTTAATTAAACAATTTTTCCTTAAACTTCTGTTTTTTCTTCAAAAAAGGTCTTAAGGTCCTTTCCAGTACATAAACTTAAACTTAAAGATATGATCCTACGCTGTTTTAAAGTTCACGAACCAATCTAGAGGTTTCAATTTAAATCTGTATAGAAAGTTTGCATACTTGGTTAAAATATTTATTTCAAAGTCGTCTATTACTTTGATGCAGTTTATAAGTCCGTCAGTGTAATAACAGCTTCTGAGCTAAGCTGTGGACGGACAGACGGACATGTCGAAACTATAAGGGTTTCATTTTGCTATTTTGGCTACGGAACCCTAAAAAAGTGTAGTCTATGTCAACCGAACCGTAATAAATAACAAACAATTGACGCCTCATTCATCGAATTTGGATGAGTGGTTTAGTCGCGCTTATTGTGGTTTAGTCGCGCTTATTGTGGAACTTACACAAAAACAAACATACCTACCTATACATATAGGTTACATAGACACTCTGGGTTTCGCAAAAAACATAGTTTTTAAAGTTGGTTCAATACCTAATTCACTGCATTGGATACGTAATCTTTAAACTAAGTATATCTTCTCTATCTCATCGTAAATTCTCATAAAAAATACAGTTGAGGTTGAGGTCTGCGAAAGAAAACTCTTGATTCTGATTTAGATACATTCTACTCGCACTAATTACAATAATTAGGTATAAGTAGTCTGTGATCTATGAACTGTATCTAATAACAGCTCAATGCTGCCTAGGCAGCTTACTAACTATCTTCTGTAGTTCGTTGACCAACTGGGTTCCAAGACCACGCCCAATTTATCCTTCGTATGTTATGATTTTTGAGAAGCCTGTTGATTTGGTGGTTAGTGACCCTGACTGATAAGCCCCAGGATAAGACTTTGTGTGATGAGCATGATGGTTTATTCTGTGTCTGGGTGTATTGTCTATAATATATTGTCGTCTCGTTGCCAGAGAGCTCTGCCTAGCTTGGGATCAGAAGAAATGACGTGAGTTGTCCTAAGATATTGTTATTTTTTTAAGGCAATCGTCACACTTTCCACCGTATCTCCAAAGATTTTTTCCTTCTTACATTTAATATGTTTAAATACCAAATTAATGCTCAAAAATCATATTTATAATTTGCTTTGTCTTTGTGGTGAAGAGGATAGTGAAGCTCTTTTGCTCATAAACATATTTCTTAGCTATCAAAGAGAAGATTACGTTTCCTAAACTGTTTAGTAGACTCAGGGGAAGAGGAACTTTAGTAATTTGATAGATAATATAAATTAGATAAGTACCTCGTTTTCTGATCGGCCTGTATGTTGCTATTGTTACTCATATACCTAATTTATTTACTAAAACGCTGACACACTAACACACTTGTATTTACACCGCATTTTACAGAAAAAAAATGAGATTTTGTGGAAAATTCGCTTATTACATTCCTCTATGTAAGTAACTACTGTGTGTTACTCACGTAATTTGGGATTAGTCCACAAACCACATGGTTTCAGCGATTCACCATTATTCAGTGGGTTTGTACCTACGTGTATCAATTATAATTACAGAGTAACATAATTATTATGCTCTGAGAAGTCTGAATTAGGAGCATCGCTGTAACGTCCAAATGGATAATTTTTAATTTGTTAAATTTAATAATTGTATTTTTACAAAATAAGCATTTTAAACTCGACTAGAGAAACGGAAATATAAAAATATAATAGAATGAAAAGTACACCCATTACGCAAGTATTATGAGCAATTAGGAATATAGTGAATAGACAATGTTACTTCAAAACTAGTTTTTAACCAAATTACTTACTAAAATAATAAGTAATGTAGGTCACTGTGGCACTAATATGAATAATAAACCGTATTAACTTGCGAAGTAGGATATAACAGAAGATTTATAAGCGTAAATAATAGAACAGTTTCGTGATAATAAAAGCCTACTTACTTACTAATAATAAATACTTACTTACTATCTAGGTACTAAAACAGTTACAAGCGGGCGGTAGCTTAATGGCTAAGGCGTTGGAAGAATTTGAACTCGCAATCGTGAGTTCGCGAGTTCAAATTCTACCTGTTGTACTACTGACGTGCACCCACTCCTAACACAAGCCAAGAGCTTACCTGGGGGGGTTAACAGGATTGCTAGTAATGCGAGACCACAATGCCACATTGCTAGATATCTTAAAAAAAAAGCAACTTATATACTTGTTTTATCACAATCGAATTTATCTGTTCATTAAATGTAAAAGTAAATACATTTTCTCCGTTACAGGAAAAACTTAGAACTTACCTACTTATTAAAAAAAAACAATGTATTTTACTCACTGATGTTTTGTACTTCGCTATATCACTCGTACATAATTGACATTACTCTACATTTAAATTTGTGCCAAGTTCGTAATAAATTATGATATTTTTATAGCCGGTGGTAAGTCTAAGCCAAATGAAATTGTGCAATTGAGAAGCGCAGTGCGGTGACTTTCAGATCCTTGGTAGTGTGAGGTTTTCTATCAGGCTTACGACATGTAGACCCTCTTACTCTAAAACGAAAACTTTTCTTAAGTTCCGGGGACTATTCGAATTATTTTTTGTATAAGGACGAGTAGAACAAACCCATGGACGATTTTCGGAAATATTGTATAGTGGTAAAAAAATATACGAAGCGTCTCTGAAACAGTTGTAACGATTTTGCTCGAATGTTGTATAGGTAGAGACATTTTTGGTTTGCTGGAAATAAGTAGCATTTTCAACAGATACATTTTTAAAAATAATTTATTATCTTGTAATTCTTACATGTTATTTCTATTCTTTAGCCCTCAATTACCGAACGAAGCACTGTCAACCTAGCTAGTGACATTCTGAAGAGCAGTGGCCATCCTGGGCGTCCATGTCATACCTAATGATATAACAAGTCTGCTGTCTGTGAGAGGGTATGCGGGTCGCAATCCAATGATGTATTATGTTTCTATTCAATATTTTGCCTTCCGGTACATTTTGCGAGAAAGTTGGGAACATTTTGAGTGGAGGGCCACTGTTTTTTAGAAGGTCAGTAGCTGGGTTGACATTGAAATCCCCCACCCCCGGCATTAAGAAAAACTTCCGAAAAATGATCCTGGGTACGCCCATGAGGTATGAAGTTCTGGGGGTCAATTCACGTATTTAAAGCAGTTCAGTTGCAGTTCAGTCTCGATTAAAATGGTCATTTTTGTATTCTTTTAAGATCGATCCCAAAGTTACAAGAATACGAAAATGCCCGTTTTAATCGAAACTTAACTGCAACTGTACTGCTTTAAATACATGAATTGACCCGCTGGAGTCGTTGCAAAGTAAATATAGTAGCAGGTCAGTAAATATGTACCCTTTAAAAACCTGGAAAAACATAAATACAATGACGAAAACAATCTAATGACAGTCCAGAAATTTCCGAAAATCAGATAGGTATGTGAAAAAATCGTTAAATTTGTTTCAAAATCGATAGTTGCATTCAATTTGGAGTGACTGCCTTTGTCTACGTGGTCAGTAGTAGGGAGTCATCAATGTAAAAATATACCTTCCTCGGAGTATATGGCATCTTTATTATTAAGTGAATTGCCTGTTAAAACTACATATCAAATTAAAATCTATCACATGTACACCTACCATTTTGATGATAGGTATAGCCGGAAAGTGGAACGGTGGTACTGAGCTGTCATGTAATGTATTTGCTCCTCTCCTCAAAATATCCACTGTTGAGAACTCGACGAAATAGGTAGGTCCATAGGTCTAATGAATTCCAACAGTCAAAGACTTCAATCGTCTGCTGTAGGTAGGTACACGTAGCAAAATATGGGCTTAAGATTCACCCGCTTAAAATTTCGTAGATTCCCATGACTCACCAGTTCCCATAAGCACAACTAAACTAAATAAATACTGCTGGTGACCTGAGTAGTCATTCACAGACAACCTCAAGTGATTTGACATCTGTATTCTGTAAGGCAGAGGTGGGTTTACTACCTCAGTATTCCCACAGTTTAGATAAAGACCGTTTATCTCCATTAATGAATACAGCGATCGTTTTAAAGTTTTTTAAGTTTTAAGACTTAGACCGTTTAAGAGTCTGACAAATCGTGACGACCAACCGCTGTCCCTGAATAATGTGGTGAATGTTATTTAGTGTAACTAAAATTAGAGCATTTTACGTAACCGCCTGCCTTAATTATGAGAGCAATTGCGCTTGCGCACCCAATTTATTGTCAGAAAAGGCAGGCTGTATACATTTTCCCACAACTCCAGCTGAAATAGGTCGTCATATAATTATTTAAATATTTTTATGACTATTTTGGTGTTTACCTACATTAGGCCTCATTACTGTGATATCTCTACGTTATGAAAATATAATTGTAGACAGAGCGTGGGTATTTATGCAGGTATGTATATAGTTTAAATAGTCCTATTGTATTTAAGAGCCATTCATTAACTTAATTAGGTAAGGGTCCCGAGGGATTGAAGAAATTCTACATGCCTTATCTGAGGGAGAACCAATTCTTACGTTATATTTTGTAAGTCGAAATTTTATATTAGAAATCTAGTTCCATTTCGGATGTCGAACGGTTTTCTTCATTATATAATGTACCCTTCGATTTACACGTTATTTTACATTTTTTTGTATTTTAAAATGATAATATGTTATAAATAATATTTAAAGTAGGTACATTCTGTGATGAGCACGATGGTTTCTGTGGAAAGGATTCTGTGCCTGGGTGTAATTTATCTATAATATGTATGTATTTAGAAATATACCTAGATGTACGGTTATCGGTTGTCTGGTTGCCATTGTAGAAGCTCTACCAACTTAGTTTGGAATCAGATGACGCTATGTAAGTAGCCCCAAGATATTAATATTATTCTTCCGGCGTATAAAAAACAGCACAGAATATTACTTAAGGAAAGGGAGGAGGGGTTTGTAAAGTCTTATGTACCCTCACATAGGGGGGTCTAAAATTGCCAAAACAATCCTCACCTACGTAATTAATTATTGAACTCTTAAGGCTTAGTAGATAGTGCACAGTATTACCAGTACCTACTGTGCACTATGTATGTAACAGTAGTTATAAGGATTATGCTCTTGAGTTACTACGCCTACTTGCTACGTGAATTCGATCGTTGTGTAGGCATGTGTGTATAATATTTTGCACATTCACTTCTACTTTAGTAAAGAGAAAATTATAAATAAATCTTCAAATATTTTAATTAATACTAATTAATGTATTAACGTCCTGCAATAATTTGCAGGACAAAAATAAATCGGTGTCTCAAGTAATCATCACATACCTACAACAATTGTAAACGTCTTTTCTCAACGAGTTATTGTTTATTTGAGCTAACTATGTCAGGCTATTGAGTTAAAGATTGATTACAATCTAGACATTACATGGGAACATTTAGGTACTTAGCAACCCCGACGCTCCCAGTAAAATTGCGTAAGCAACTTTAGAGACGTTCGTTCAATTATAATAACAAAAACATGATTCATATCGTTCAGTCAAATGGGGACGTTAGGATAAGTACAGGTTGCAAATGATATGTGATCATATTCAATGACTAAAAGTCTACTCATCAACCATAGGCATGACCAATCAATTGAAGAACTGCTTTAAAAGTGTTCTAGTGCGTCAGCACTATAGCGTAAAGTACTAACATGTCAATGTTACTGATACATTTTCTATCGCCTTGGTGAGTAAGTAGTTTTGTCAATGAGATACATAGAGCACGCACACCAGTCCGTCAAACAATGAAATAAACATAGCAAAAACAGCGTTTATTTTAATACTTGTTAAGGCACGTTTTACAGCGAGCTTTAAAAGATTTAAAAAATCATAATCATTACCTATAAAATTTTATAGAAACTTATCTTTTCATATATTTCTAATCTCATGAACATACCTTCTTACATATGTATACTTACCTACCTACAAGTAAATATAAAATTGTCTATTGGGTTCAGCAGCAAAATTTAATGATATCTTTACAAAATTGTGTGTAGGTAAAATCTGTTGACCGTTGAGGAGTTCCTTAGTCTGGAGTTTTCCTTGGATGTAGAGTCAAGTCATGCTTACCATAAAAATGAATTGTCAATGGAACTGAACCAAAGCGTCAAATTTCGAATCCGAACTTGGATTTCACATCCAAGTAAGGGGTTCTACTGCCTAGGCTCGACTGCTGCTCAAGAGGTCGTGGGCCGATTCCCATAGGTATGGGACAAAGCTTTGTGTCTGTTAGCTCTATGATTGTAAAGGTAGCGCGCGCGGGGCGCCACAGGGCTAGTACCCTAGTGACACTAGGGTACTAGCCATGTGGCGCGGGGGACTTTACACTAGGTATTGCGGCAGTTATCTACTCTTAGTTATCTTTTCTTAGAATTCAACTTCCAAGGAGAGTTAAATAAAAGCTGACAAAAATGGTTTAACTTTGACATTTTACTTAATTAGTTAGTATTGCAAATAAGGCAAACTAACGTTACAATGTAAAAAAATATTTAATCAATATCAATTCCATCAGTTGTTTGCGTTTTCTTTTATAAACACGCACAACTATCATAATTAATTACCTATAACTAGGAGATCGTTAAATTAGGAATTATGACCGACTTTAATAAAAAGATGCTGCAATTAAAACTATGTACATGCGTACAATGAACCAAAGTAAAGAGACCGCAATATTTCTCTTTGCTTAATGTGAAGGCACATTCTGCTTATCGAAGCGTTGGTAAAAGCGATCGTCCATGCGAAACTGACTGATCTTCTCAACTAAACACGTATATTCACATAAATACTAACCAATTACTGGTAATTTATAATACTCACTTATACGGGCATCCGCATGTTTTCTAAAAAAGGAATTCAGATATCCGTAATTAAAACTACAAGTATTTATCATGTTTTTACTCGCTTTTTCATAAATATTACTTACAGCTACTATACAATACAAATAAAGTAGAATAACGATTTTCATTAATGAAAATTGAAAACATATATTTATATAAAACAAGTGACATTAGGAGTATGTGGCACAGTGGTGTTAACACCAATGAAATTACCTATTAAGTTTTAAATAATGCAACGCGTGGGTAGTAAACTTACAACACCTATACTTTGTGCATTGATGTAATTATCTTACAATTTAAGTGATCGAAATTAACTTAGGAAACATCTACAAATGCAATCATTAGGACTTATAAAAATAGGACTTACCACTAATTAGAAATACTTACAGTCTTTGATCACCGTGTTGGAGTGTGGCCAAACTTACCAAAAGTTCTTGTGTGTGTAAAGGGGCATCTAAACGGGCCATTTTTTACGGCAATGCTGTGGCCGGCAATATGGCAGTACTCTCCAATATTGATTTGATGGTTGCCGGACGTTCGCTGAGCGATCGAATTTCCGTAATGATCTCGAACAATTTTGTTGCTATTTTATTGTTGCCGGATTGTACAGCCCGTCTAGGAGACTGAATGCGCCATACGATTGCAGACATATTGCCATTATTGGCCGATCAATTAGTTGCCAATAGTGCCGCCACAAATTGCCGTAAAAAATGGCCCGTTTAGATGCCCCTTTATACGTATTTTTCAGTCCATGAACTAATAGGTACAGTATTGCTGACGTGCTAGGTCATACAAATACCAAATGATTGAGATCAGAACTCATAAAGTTCTCAATACCGAAGCTGATGCCTAAATCATTAGGTACTATTCATACCAGGTTAACTTCACCAATCTTTACCTAGTATACATTACAAAACCTGATTACGGTTTAAACGTGTATTTTGACAAGTATCGCCACACTCATTAGGATAGGTTACATGGGCGTACTCCCATTCTAAATTGACAAAAAGGTAGGTACACAGTACTCGTTTGCCCCCCCCCCCCCTCAGAAATTTCAAAAATTTCCTTTTTGAAAAAATATCCTGGGTACACCCATGCTAGGTTATGTTGACGATTAGCAATTCCCTGTTTTTCTGCAATACGAGGAGTATCTGCTATGTTCATCTTCTTCAGCGTCCTCAATGTCGTGATGTCTGTAAGGGGACGAGACCTTAAATCCCTTACCCCCGGAGTGTTTCATATAGTCAGGCGTATAGGTAGATGGACGGCGACGTTCCGGCCACCTCCGCCTGTTTCTGTCTTGATAACTCGCTCGGGACGGCCTTCGTATTCTATTACGAGAACTGCGAACACATAATTTGAATAAGTCTATGAACTCTGTTCGCACATTTCGTGCCACACCGATACGCGTAACTGACTATGATTTTACATAATTATGATCTAATCAATCACCTAACGTGATAATGAAAACAGTTGGACGAAGTTAAGTTCTCCAGCTCAACAATTTGTTATTCGTTTAGATCCATAAACTTATATTATCGTGCGTTTTCCAACATGATGTTATCCAGTATCTAACCACCTAAGTTTAATGGAAATTTGAGGGTTTGACTTCATCAATTCGCCCAGGGACTTTCAATAAAAAGTCAAAATTATGATTTACCTGACTTCATCATATTGCATTCAAGCAAATTTAATGTAAGTCCATTTTTGCTTTATTCCATTATTACTTTGTATATTCGTAAAAGTGTGCAACCTAAGTGATACAAATACCCAATCCAACAAATGAATATAAAATACTTACCCATAGGGTGGTTTCTTCATAAATGGAGAAGGCCTCTTGGATTCAGGTCGACGATGGTAGTCCTCGTCATCTAAGTGTTCCGGGTCTTCGTACACCGGTTTGACATGATGAAACACAGGCCGTACATGAGGAATATGAACCGGATAAGGTTTATCCACTGGCACTGTCACCTAAACATTACAAAAACAAATCACTAATACCTTCACACATAAGCTTTCATTGACACAATCTCATCATCAAGTGCAAAGTGTTAAAGATTCTAATTTGCAATTCTCATTCCATGTAGCTAATTTACATGCTGTACACAACTATTACGTAGGAAATAATTATAGAGTCATCATGCAACAGACTAGATATACGTCTGAATAATTTTCCGTGAAAGATCATTAGACAGATTCCCAACATGCAAAGTTGCTATGTGATCCGGCAAAAACACCTCGTAAAGTTCGTCAATCAGATTGTTGATTTCTGGTGTTAATGCTACTTGATGACCGCCAAATGATTGCGGTATCGTTCGTTGCGTAAACTTGTGGACCACGTTCTCTCATTGGCACGTATCTACTAGCATTGACACGTTTGCACGACTCGTCGCCCCGCGCCGTTCGATGACGACGGGTCCTCCTATGCCATGTGCAGTGCAACTGACAAGCACTAACCTCTTTTTCAACAGGCACAGGGACAAGCTTCTCTACAGGGTAAGGAACGTTTTTGTAGACTGGGTAGGGCACCGGCTTCTCAATGTGCACCGTGAGCTCCCGCAGCACGGGAACCGCGACTGGCCTAGAGATAGGCACTCGCACTGGGAACGGATGTGGCACCGGAACTATTACCGGATGCGGCACTTCTATCTGTAAGTGCATGTCCCTATACAGACCCCGGACGAATTTACCTTAATCTAGTGTTAGTATTCGTGATTACTTTATTTAAATTGATATATTTATATTACGCCGTAGTCCCTCTTCGCGTCGTAAATAAAAACTATAAACTCTCACTCGTATACCTATACATAATCTTATTAAAAAATAATTTGCTACTTTTAGTAAGTATTCATCTTACCCGTAACGCTAACATGTTTATACTAAAAACCGGACGAATAGAAAAGAGCATATCGGATCATGCTCAGTGTAGGGTTCCGCAGCCAGCAAAAGAACGTATATTCATGACACGCCCTTTTGTTGAGAAACGCAGTTTTTCAGCAATAACTCAATGACTGTATATCCGATCATGTCCGAAATAATTTTAGTTTAAAGTACTTATTAAGATATCTTTGTGATTTTTTTTCCTATTTTTTGGTCACACGGTTCAAAAGTTAAGGGCCCGATTTATGCAACTTCCGAAGCGATTATTTCCAAAAATATTTACTCAATCAAAAAAGTTTATTAGAAACCTTATTTTTTTTTTAAAAACCTGTCAAATGATATGCCACACGTTTTTGGTTGTTAAATCTTTTTTTTTAGTTTCTGTTACATGTATGGAGGGCCACCCCTAAAAATATTTATTTTTATTATTTAGCTATCAAACTAAATAGCGGCTACTACATACAAGACACCTTTTCACTAAATTTCATCGAGACTCATCTAGTAGTCTTTTAGTAAAATGCCTGTGACTTATGGACAGACAGACAGAAAGACGGACATGACGAAACTATAAGAGTTCGGAACTCTTATAGTTTTTGCCATTTTGGCTACGGAACCCTAAAAATGATCTATATCTCTCTTTGACACGTCGTAAAAATTCTTCACGTCGTCGAAAGTAGTGGTTATTGTTAAATTATAATAAACATATATTACACCTATGTACGAAGATGGTATTTGTTGAAAGTTTTACCTACTACACAGCACGCAAAAACTTATGATTAAGTTTATTAATTAATCAGGTATTTTCTTTTAATTCATCCGGTACCGATTTTATATCCTTTAAGGAAACAGTGAATTTAATTTCACATCTTTTGTTTTAATTGGGTAAGCTGTCCAGTAGGAGATTGTGATATTCTGATGATTATTCTACTGACGATAATAAATAAAGGCATATGAAAATAATGCTAATCAAGCAACTGTAAGCTACTGAGCTCAGCCCGCCTTTAGCAGTTTTGGACAGCCAGTAAATTTACAGAAATCCAAAACTTATAAAATTAAATAATGGATCGGCGAAGATGTTAGCTTGCTATACAAAGTAGGTACCTAGTAAGCGATGATTTTGTTGCGAGTAAAGTGTTCAGAAACCGGGCATAAAATGCATTAAGATGAAGAATGATAAAAAGTGAAATTTACACCTTGTTACCTACACACTGCATGCCATGCAATAAAAATATAAACGAAGATTTCAATGTTATGGTGAACGACCGCATGCCACGATGTTGTAATCTTTTAGTGTTAGACTCATCGTTGCGTTACTCCATCATAATTATATATTTTGCAAAAGACCTTTACAGCAGTAATTTTATAAAAAGTTTCACAAATATAGAAATAAATATTAAGTACACATTGCATTTTAGGGACCTCATTTAGTGGACAAAAGATCCACGGTTAGAGTTATAAGTAACCAACCTAAAGTTCCTTCGTTAGCTCTATTACCTATTAGCTCTACTAAATAGGAAATCTATTACTTTTAAGACAAAATACAGCTACTTTCAGAGCAAATGCTATTACATAAATAAAATAATTAGGTACACAATTACCCATGTCATAAAGAGTATGTGACGTTAGTTATGTCTATATTATGGGTACCTATATTTCTATGAATAAGGGAAGCTAGATCTTTTATGCTTCTTCAATTTGAAATATTACAACAAATTGAATACTACGGTCATTTTGTGAAATATTTAGCCCAGGTAAATTATGTTTGACTGCTTCTCTACATAATATAATTTTTCATAATTTGGGATAGCATAACTATATGTATAATAAACATAATACTTAGTGATATAGATACCTAACTCCGATAGATTTATCGCCGCTGTTTCCTTTGACTATAAACCTACGAGTACCTATTGCTTTCACTGCTTACAATTGTGACTAATGTAGCGTGACTTCAGAAAGGTCGACGAGCTCATTATTGGCGCCCAACCACTCTTTAAATCGTCCGCCTGACTATACTTAGGCGATTTCCATTTCATTTTTCATTGCATAACCATTTTTTCCAAGACAGTTTTCACGATTTAGAGTTTGTTCTCATTTATAAAAGTTTACAGTGCCACTCATTCGGTCGCTAAGACCAATCAAGTATTGTATTACATGATTTCTCCCGTGCGCACGCGCGCATGATTTTACTGACCAAGACCGAGGAAATTAGTGCGCGACGTGAGTTGTCTGCTTTTCCGATCCGCATTCCATCATAACATACCATTTTATAGTACAATTATACATAAAGTAGATAATGCTTAAAAAATCTAAACTACGAGTACAATAGCATTTACATTTAGATAGGTATACAAGTTTTTAAAAGCCTACTTACCGGGTGTGGCCTTGGTACAGCTACATGTTCAGGTTTTTCAGGCCAATAGCCTGCATTATCTCGCACATCTTTATATTTCGAATTGATGTAAGATTCTTTCCACTTCTCAACCAGTTGTTTGAAGTCGTTGTATTCGTTATGATCAGCAACATTATTACTGGGTTTGTAAGTTGGTAAGTATGAGGGACGTGATGTGTCGTGCGTTCGGAGACCCAATAAATCTTCTTCCGATTTATATCTAGTATCAAGAAAATCATTCCTCCAATCATGAATTGGTTTGTTCAATTTTTGTGACCTATATTGATTCGGTGACCAATCGATTTGTTTGTTTTGTGTAACCTTAGTAAATAGCTTTTGCGGCCTTTTTGGAATATGAACTATGTCATCGTTAAGGTCATTGCCACTGTGTTGATATTTTTTGGGGTGGTCACCGTAAGACGAGTATTCGACAGATTTAATAATATTTCCCCAGTGCGAACTTGAACTCGGTGGAGCGCCGAATGAGTTTTTAAATCGATTCAAATAATCACTCGATTTATATTTCTCTCTGTGTGTTGATGCACTCGGATATTCATCTTCGTTATTAAATTCTGGAATTTTCTTGAAGTTACTGTAATCTTTTTCAGGATACTGGTAACTAGGCAAATCTACTATGTTGCTGCTCGCTGGCTCTATTTCGTCGTGATTATATGGTTTTTTAGGTTCCGCAACACCATATTTAAAACTCATATTGCTAAAGTTTGTTGAATATTCATAACCGTTTGCTGATGATGACGAAGATGAGGAAGAGTCCTTCCAATTTTTAAAATCATCATTGCTATAGTTACCTGAAGTCCAAGGTTTATGTTTAATTTTCTTTTTCAGTTCCGCTTTCTTGGTACTTGGTTCATTATATTTATGATGCGAGCCAACATATTTATTTGTAAAATCAGGTTCAAAAAATGTATTTGATTGGAAAGCACCTTTGCCGTTTGTGTCTTCATTATACTTTGAATTGTAATGATCCGTGAAACTTAATGGTGAATTGTCAGCAGCTTTATTATTATTTAATGCATTTGTAAAACTATTATCTATTTGGGAATGTACTGCAGACATTTGTTGTTGAGAGTGCTTCATACTGTCTAATGTCAGTTTACTAGTATCCAATTCTGAAGGATAATATTTAGTAGACAATTTCGTAAAATCTACAACCCGCGGAAAATCTAATCCACTGTGTACATTATGAGATTCTGGTCGTCCGAAGTCTTCAGATTCTTGCGGCACATGACTCGGTTCGTAACTGTTAGTATTTTGATAGTTCAAAGTTGTCTCACTAAATGTGGGTTTATCTTGTGTATGTTCTGTGTCATCAAATTTATTAAAATATTTACTATCATCAGCCGAAACTGGATATCCACTTGGGGGAGCACCAAATTCAGAGTTATTAATTGGATAATTAGGTCTATTTTTATATCTACTGCCTATTTTGGCGCCATAGACAGGTGTGTCAGAATCGTCAACACGTTGTCTATTTACATCTTCAGCATCATTGTTTTGATGTTTTTCTCCCGCAACACTGAAATTGGGCTTGTCCATAAAATTAATTGAATTAGGTGTATATTGTGACATACCATTTTGGCCAGCCCCATTTTCATTTACGCCATATGGTGGTCCATCAAATGATGTAGAACCATAGTTTCCACCAAATCCTGTCGAATCAGCAGCGCTTGGAAATGCCGGTGCGTATAATCTTGTGGAGGATTCCATATTACCACCGCTGAGAAAGCTGGAATATTCCGGTGAGGTTGGCACAAAACCGTCATAAGATCCCACATCGTTAAATCCGAAAGTTGAATACGCTACAACGTTAGGCTGCATAGTGGTGGTAGCATCCTCTTTATCAGGTCGCTTATTTTTCTTTGTTTTCTTTCCGTAAACATCGTTACATATAACTAATAATGCTATTAAAGCAAAACAAAGTTTTTTATAATACATATTGAAATATCACTTCAGGTACAACGCACTGTATTTACATGATACTAGAACGTGAGGCACGAAAGGAGTTCTATCGTCGACTGAACGAGGGAGCGTTACGCTTCAATCATGAAACTAAGGCGCTATCGGGGTGGAGTCTCCATTCGCCAAGCATCGGTAGACGTGTCTCCCGTGTCCTAAGAAAACGAAAGCGATTCACGCATGACCAACTCGACAAATTTCCCCAACTAATTATACGCTAATATTGCGTTCGATGAATTTAATAACGGGTGATAATATTAATGCAGTGCAGGTAATTGGCCTCTCGTGCCATTTCGAAACTCGTCTTCCGTCATAGTAGATTTTTTTTTAATGCTGCATACTTACCTATTAATGACAGTGTCTCATTTCCCCAACCGATGCACTAACAATGTATTCTATAAGTTAGGTACAGCTAGCACAGATCATGCAATTTCAATGTAATTAAAAAAAAGGTAAATCCCACGACCTTTTAAAAGGTACAGTGTCAAATAAAATTTTAAAACTCCCCGACTGACAGGAGGTAAGTACCTAACCGAAGAAAATTTGTAGCATAACCGAACTAAAATATTTTTGAGCATGTGACAGGGCAACGAATGGTAGCCCCCGACGCCACATGTTACACAAATAAAAAAATAAATTATAAAAAATCATGCAGTCGGAGGCATTAATTAATCCCAGTGAACTTACTAAAATGGTTTTTTGATTTTTTATTTAATACTTTTTGGTGCTTCATTGTACGTAACGTAACAACGTAACTACCGAAAAATAGTTGGTAACAAACTTTAAATCGCTATATATCCTAAACGGTTATTTTAAGTGAAAAATTATTTTAAGAAATCTCATCATGATTTTAAAATACACATAATAAGACATAGTTTGTTGACTTTATTTTTCTCTTTTTCTCTATCACAATATGGCGTCTGGCTGTTGCCATTATAAATTTTGATGGCAGTCTTTAGTGACGATCGCAAGATTAATACGAATCGATTGACGTATGAATCATCAAAATCTAGTATCACAAAGAAACACTTATACATACACGTCAAACGCATTACCTTCCGCAGTCGGGTAAAAAGATATATTTTATATTTCGTGCAGGGGAACCGCGGGCGAAAAGCCGGAGTCAAAACCTAATACTTTAATAAAATTATATCTGTTGGATACAGAAAGTAGGTACGGAATCCCTTATATGCGATTCTTATCTACTCGCACTTGGCAGGTTCGCAGTTTTCCTTAACTTATGAATATATGCACATGTCGCGAATTCGTGACCAAAGTAAACTCTAGCTGAGAGTTTACCGAACCTGAATAATTTATTTGCCTTTTTACGTCAAATGGGTGACTGAGATAGGTATCGCACATCGTTTAAAAATTTAGTAATTGTATTATTTTATGTCAAACTTTATGCACAAAGTTGTACAGAGGCGGATTTAAGACTAAAAGCATTCTCTGTCAGTCTACCTTAGGGTGCAGTAATGAAATTAATAACTTCATATTATTCTTACATAACACACAAGTAAAAATAAGTAGATAGAGAATATAAAATAAATACTAAACATTTTACAAAACAATATAACTATACAATACTAGGTATACATACTTAAAAAAATACATAAATAAATACACATCATATATGAGTTACTAAGTACCTGGATGACCGAGCTTTGCGCGGTATTTTTTTTTAACAACGTATTCTAAAAATGAAACCTAGCTAGATCGTTTTATCGCCCCCGTAACCCCATGCATACTAAACTTCATGAAAATCGCAGGAGCCGTTCCCGAGATTCAGATTACTGCATACTGTACTCCTCCTAAACGGCTGGACCGACGTAGGTAAAATAAACGTACTTTATGTTAATTTACCTTTTACAAAAATACCAATAATCTATTGAACACAACCTCCTTATTCTAGCTTCGCATAATTATAAATAATAGATTTTTGATCGATGGCAAAATGTTACACTTTTTTCGTCTAGCCTCTCAGCCCGCAAACAAATAATATCGTGCGATAAGGAACTACATTCTAAAAATCATGTAAAAATTTGAGGTTATATATGGCATTTAACTTGTAGCTTAGTTTAGTTACTTTTGCTCTTATTTACTTTACCACTTAGCTTTCTGGTCCTTCGAGCCGGATTGAACCATAGATTTGTTATTTAATACCTTACCATTACGTGCATAATATAAGTATTTAGGTATATCAGACACGCACGACTTTAAAACCAAACCTGTTACTTTTTCAGAAACAATATTTTTTTATAACTTTTTATTATACGGGATTTAACGCGCATTGTTTACCTTAAAATTGCTTGACGTTTCGACCAGGTTGCACCGGCTGTGGTCATAAGCGGACTGTCGCAGCGATGTTAAGACTCCGTCAGGCCGATGAATCTTCATCTACCCTCACTTTTTTGTTTCTCGAAAAGTTAGGGTCACTGCACACTTGATTGTGTTCATGTTAACCGACTGCGAACTAATACGAGGTTGTGTTTTACGAATCACTGGATTCCACGTCACGGATAGTTTGAAGCCCTCTTCCCGATTAAAAGTTTTATGTTTTTTAATTTCAATCGCTTCACGCACAATTCGTGAATAAAAATAGCGGTCTGTGGAGAGGGTTTGTGAACGATGAAACTCAATCCAGTGATTGGTGTTCGATTGCAGTATGTGTTCTGCAATTGCCAATTTCTTCGTTTGCCGGTTTTTCACTGCTGCGATGTGTTCTTTTAGCCTTTCCGCTATAGTTCGCTTTGTTTGGCCAATGTACGAACTATAATAAATAGTTCCCGTATAATAAATAGTTATAATCATGCAACGCGAAAGTTTAAATGTAAACATTTTTTTGTCTTAAAGCCAACCTACTAGTGGTCATTAAACAATGAAACCAAAACACTTGGGGTGGAATGGGGGTACCCAGGGAAGGGAGAATTTGGGGAATGAATGAATGTTGTCACAGTTGCGTTTATTAAATGATTTTATTATACGCAACTGTGATTAAGGAGATTTTTTGTAATTAACACGAATTTTATTGTGTCAATTAACAATAATTACACGATATAAACAACGATACGTCCATGTCATCAAAGAATGATTAGTTAATTTGAACGAATCGTTCGTGTTTCTATCAATAACTCATTTTTATTACGCTTAGATAATAGCTTCACTTGTAACCATGCAATAAAATATGTGAGCTCTAGGATTCCTTCAACAGAGATGAAGCCAAGTTTTTAGGGTTCCGTAGCCAAAATATCAAAAATGTTACCCTTATAATATAGTCATGTCCGTCTGGCTGTCTATCTGTCCGTCCGTATGTCACAGGCATTTTACTCAAAGACTACACAATGGATATTGATTAAATTTGGTGAAAAGGTGCCTTGTAGTAAATAATAAAAATAAATATTTTTAGGGAAAAAATGAGCTAACATCAACTTGTGGTAGCACATCATTCGACAGATCTTTTAAAACATTTTAAGATTTCTAATATTTTTTTTTATTACCTAAGTGAATATTTTTGGAAATATCGCTCCGAAAGTTGCCCCCCCCCCCTCATCTTTTAAACCGTGAGACCAATAAATATGAAAAAAAAGGTAGCGCATAACACAAATACCTTAAAACTAAAATTATTTCAGATATGATCGGATATACCGTCATTAAGTTATTACCGAAAAACTGCGTTACTCAACAAAAGGGCGTAGGTGCCGTGAACATACTCTCTTCTGCTAAAGCAATTATTCAAATCGGATTTTTTTATACGGCAACAGCTCCGGAACCCTATACTACTAGTATAGTATTATATTATCTGTGCCTATACTGACCATGGTTCGACTTGCTCTTGCCCGGTTTTTAAAAATCAATCTTGACAAGAACTATCTACTTAATTCTGTATACCTACTAATATTTTGTTGGAATTTTTGTATTTACTAAAAGAATATTCATCCGCCCAGCAGAGAGGGGTGGCAAACAAAAAAAAGGAAACTGAACCATAGTCGCACCCAAATAGGATAACTGGGTGTTGAGATAACGGGGGCTACGTAGGTAAAAGTAAAAAAAAAGGCAAAGAACGAGTTCAAGTTAGCCTATGCACGGCAAGGAGGAGGCGCTTCTCCGACAGTTACCTTCTTTGTGACTCTCAGATTTCCTGTTTGAAGTTTAAGTTAAAGGAACTGGGACAGATGCCATTCTCTGGTTGCGTTAGTATAGACCAATGTCATTATCTATAAACATTAACGCCTGCGGCAAAGATAAATTCGATGGTGGTTCAATACTTATACATTTTTCCTTTTGCGCAGGCGTTATCGTCTATAGATACAAACATTTGTCTAGACCTGCTGATGTTTCGCTAACCAATTATGACAAGGATCGATGTGGGTGGACCACCATCCAGAATATTTTAAAGGAAGCCCTAGCTAGGTATGGTGGCTACTACAATAATCTAATTTAAAAAAAAAATACCATAACCAACAATTCGAAAAACTACTATAAAATCCACTAATCCGTACCTAAGTTATTTCGGTAGGTATTTAAACTATAATAATATTTCCCATAACTCCAATAAATCTGAACTGTTGGATTGACCACGTGACATATTTCAATTCTATACATTTTGACCTACTTTTCCATTATCGGAATCGCTATTCAAGCGTTACTTTGCCTAGGCCTCCAGATAGAAATAACTTAAGACAACTCTAAAAATAAAGCTATTTAAATTATATGAGCAATAGTACGAAATGTTGTTTGCGCCTCCTATAAAGTTAGGCACCTTTTTCACTAGAAGCACAGAAACTACTTGTTAGGAGTTGGGGTATAGGTACATAGGATAGCCAGGATAGGTATGTAGTGTATCAAGATATCAAGAAAAGTACAAAAATATTCTAAAACATTTTTATTTGACTATGCAAATCATTGAATTCTCATACAGGTTCCACGTCAAACTATTAATACACAGAGTAAGTTACTTAAACACTACTTTCATCATAATAATGTCGCACTTAAAATGGCCACGATGCTTCGGAAGCCTATAACTACACCCTTCATATCATGAAGGTGCCATTTTGTACTAAGTTACAATAACTTAACAATAAACCTTACAACAGAAAAGAAAAATAAACAATTCGATTAATGAAATCATAGCAAGTGGAAGAAATAACAAGTGGAATGATAGTTAACTATATATATTGTAATTTTGGTATATTTGTGAGAATCGTCATCCTATCATAATCTAACTTATAACGATAAATAACTAATACTCTGAAAGTAAATAACAAGTTCATAAATAGGCACACTCGAGAACATAATACATATTTAGTTATACGACTTCTACTAGATCAGCGATTATAAAAATAATTGTTCGTAAGAAATTATTGAAAATATCGTGGTGATGATTCTGTATGACCAAATTGACAACATTTAGGTATAACTTGCATGATGCCGGACAAAAAACGTTCACAATTTTTTATTTATTTGTTTAATTATTTCTATTATATTGCGATTGTTAGCAATCCAATATTGGATACCAATATTGGATTGCTAATAATGGCAATCTTCACTTCAAAACACTTCTGTTTTTTTTATGAAAACATCAATATTTTCCTCGAAATAAAACTACAGATGAGAAGTTTTACTTTGTGGAAGCGAAATATTGCAAATCAAGGGTAAGTATTCAATCTGGGAATACACTCAATACGTAAATCTTTTCGATTGTTGTATGGAGGGTATTCCCTTACTACTTAAGTCGTTGGGATTCATAAATCAAGGGGGAGTAGTGAGCTCGCCACATAGCGCCTGATTCAATCAGTTATCAATATTTTTAGCAAGATAATTTAAAAATAAGCACACAATCTGCATTTATATGCATTTGGAATATTTTGTCGGCAATATGATATAATAATTATTGTTTTTAAACTTTCGCGATTTTTATACATATTAGATATCGATTCTCAGTCGACCCGTTACCACGATCGGTGCAATTCGATCGAAACGTCGGGTAAATAAAAGGTTAGTACCTTTAAATAATTCACGCGATTAAGTCCCGAAATATATCTAATATGATATAATAACTATCATAAAGCGGTTTAAGGAGGGTTCGCGAAGTTTTCTACCAAATAATAATTTTTAAGACAGTTGTTTAAAGATAATTAGCTTTTAGCCCCATTTTTTTGAATTGGGTATGAAATAATAGATAGTTATTTAATAGATAACACATCTAGACATAAACTTAAATTAATATATCAAAGCCCAAACCTCAAAATGAGATAGTTTCTCAGGCAATGGTACCACATAGGTGCATACGTTGTGGGATGGTATTAGGGCTCGCTTCGATCGCCCTGATAAAAAAAGTAGGTATTGAGTTGTTGAATCAAGATCAGTCATACAGAATCAATGCCCAGTAAATAAATACTCGAAGATTAATCAAAATATTAGTAAAGCGATACTCCAAATCATTGCACAAATGGCCACTGAATTACTATCACTAAGAAGTAATAAACAATTTGATGTCTTCAATAAACGTTACTTGCCTTTTAATATTTTAAGTTTAACATCTACTATAGTGAATATTTAAATGTATCTTCAGGGTTTACTACGAATATCTATTAAACTTTGAAAACCTGCAGAGAGCCACAGGTATCTCAAATATACAAAAATATCTTTCTATCACTTTTATGAACACTTCAAATTCTAATACAATGGTCATATGAATTCAATTATAAAAGGCCTTCTCTATATAGTGCAAGGGTTTGTAGAAAATTAGTTTTTTATTTATATGTGCCTATAAAGCTTTTTAAATTCATATTTATTACTCATTAGGCCCATTAGATACGTGAAACTCTTTGAATGTGATACTCTTTTCTATAACGTACAGGTGTGGATATCTATTAGGATTCATTCTATTTTTAAAAGATTTCTACTCTGACAATAAAATATATCATATAGGTTAATATTTCTAAACCATACATCTGTAAATTCCAAACATCTATCTACCTTCTATAATAATGTCATAAAATAGTTATTACAAGTATTAATTACTTCGACAGATACCACTAAATTATATAGTGAAAGATACATTACATAATACAACAAGAATAGTAGTGCGAGCACGAACCTAACTGTACTTTTGAATAGTAATCTAATAGTTAACTCAAAATGACATAGAAACTAGCGCTCCCTGTGCGTATTTTTTCTAAAATACGAGAGCTAATGTCTTTATGTGACGTAAGCTATCATCACTTTACCACAGTAAAAAAAAGCAACAGTAGGACGACGCCTTTGAAGTTACAATAAATGCCGAACACAAGCGTCGGAAGTTATGGTTGTCGAAAGTAAACAATGTGTATTGAATAAACTATTTATTTGTTATTTTAATAAACATAACTACCTACATCAATTAAAAATGTGTCATAAAAATTATAAATAAATTAAAAATAACTAATAATACGGCAACCCTGAATACTGAAACCCGACTTAGCAACCGGAAGTCGGGTCTGTTCCCCTGCGTCGTACCCCGCAACGTCATCTGTGACTTTATGATTGCTATAGAGTAAGACGTCTACATTGTCACTGCAATGTTTAAGGTGAGAATGATATCGAGAACTTATGCCAAAATAGACCTTTCGTATTTTAATGACACTAGTTTCACTTTAACTAATCGATTACTATTCAAAAATATAGCCAGGTTTGTGGTCGCAATACAGTAAAGGCTTACGAATGAACTCTACGAATGTTAAGATTTGTGACGTCAAAAAGTTTAGAAAAATATTTATAATCTCTGGTTTGAAGTCGACAATACCCTTATCATAATTATTATTACAACACACGCAGTCGATTCCTCAGTCAAATAGTTGTTCGATATAATACGTACAAGTGAAATCAAATAAATATGTGCATAATTTAAATTATGATGTCTGAAACATTCATTGTTTATATAATCATGTTAGTTACCTTGACACTCGACCTATTTTATACAATAACAAACAAATCGCTACCATTTAAATATTTTTGTGACACTTTTAGTGACCTTTTTCGTTGAAAAAAAGATTTAAAGCATAGCTGTTCGACTTATATAATAAAAATAAACGATTTCTATCAATCAAGCTTTGGCAGTCAAAGCATATCACTCACATATTCACATTACCGCAACGCACACACGCTTATGCTTATAATTTACAGTGCATCGCCAATTCCTATAACCCGATATTAATTTATTTACCCTTCAAGTTTCAATTCAACTTTGTTTTTAATAGTTACATGTGCCGACAACCCTGAGCCAGATTCGATCTACCAAGAGTTATAATGTTAGTACACATAGATGGCGCTAATCGCAGACAACATTTATCATGTGCGAATATCTTGAATATTCCTTTTTATTGTTTTGAACTCCGAATCTACATACATTATGTGCTATAACATCAATTTGACAGTATCTGGAAACTGTCCCTAAACGACTGTTTTAGAAATACTCAATCTTTGAGATTGGAAGATATTTGAAGACACAAGAAACCTCTAAATAGGTTTTACTAAAAGTAGATCCAAGTTCAAATTTGGAATATATTTTTAGAGTAACTATTAAACTTCAACCTACAGGTATTACAGGGGATCACATACTAGGGATGGATAAGGTACAGAAAAAACCAAATCATGAAAGTCACTTGTAGCATTCCAGCTACTGTTTTCTCTATAATTCTGATAATCAAATTTAAAGGAAAACTTAGCTAGAACACTAATGTAAACAATTCATGCATTAGAGTTTGTTTAGAGTCTGATTTAGATTAAAGTCACGCGCCGAATGTGCGCCTAATATTTGTTTTTTCATTTTTAATATCGGCGAGCAGACTTTAATCTAGATAAGACTATTCTAGAAAGATATTAGAATGATGAATGGCTTCATACTTGAGGGTGTAAAGGGTTATTTTGAAGGTTTCAATGCGCAGAGGCGGCGGGCGAGTGCGCGGGAGGTGCCGCGTGTCTGAGGCGCGCGCGCACTTCCTGCAACGTAGGATTAGTTCCCGATTCTATTTCTTCTGTGTTTTGTTCCTGTGCTTGTTCTAAACGACGGGCACGTTCGGCTATTGCTCGTTCTAATTCTGGAAACAAGAAATACAAACATTAGTACAATGTTATACAATATTACATATGAAATAGAGTTCGTAGTTGTTACTTAAGAATTAGTTGGGCAAGGATTAAGACGACTTTATAACTGATGTCAAAATTCTGTTACAAATGTAGAAATGAAAGAATCGTTTGACTGTTATTAAAGCATTTAGTGGCTGGGTTAATAATTGTTTTCTTGAAATAGGTACATTTTAATGTATGTAGCTATTAATATGAGAAAGAATTAGAGATACTTATGAATGATTAAGTCTAAAGCATCATAACTAAATAATCAACATCATAACAAAGATAGGGATTATTATAAGTTTCATTTTTACATATGTGTATCTGACATCTTCGTTTTTTTCATTACAATACCTTAGTGGTATTTAGTGCTTTGAATATAATACTTATAATCAGCTTTATATTCCACAAGTTGGGGTTTTTCAATAATGTGCACACGTTGGCTTAAATCTTTGTCATTTTCCTTCCTTTTAGGAAATAAGTTGGCCCTTTTATCAAAAACATAATGGATTATCGATTTAGCCTTTATTTTATTTTATCGATTTAGATTTTATTCCATCGAACTCGGAGTTTTGCCAACAAACAAGGTAACAAAATAACAAGTTCGTATCTAATACTCATTACATTTTAAGCTTACTTAAAACGTAATTCTAATTTATCTAACGTATCTATTTCTGAATTATCGATGCAGACAGAATACATGAATAAAATATCGATAATTTCTAATCAATCAATCAAATGTATATACATATATATATGTATATTACTGCGTACATCAATCAAACAGAAAAGAGGTCCTTCACTCAAATTCGAAGCGAATTTATTCAAATGAGGTCTATTATTACGCAACTATTTTTGGCAGCAGCCAGTTTTCAATACCGCTTTGAGACGTTCAATTACAACGAAGCTGTAGAAGGGCCTTATAAAAAATAATGTTTACTGTTTGAACAGTTTCATTCGCAATAAAACAGAATTATCTTTGACCTCCTAGCCTACTGCAATATGTATCTACCTCTTTTCCGGGCAAACAGTATGCATTTTTGTTAGTCTAGTTATCTGAGTAATGTAAGTAAATCTATTAGACAAACATGTTTTTGTCCAATACCGTATTATCATGTTATCTCTGTGCCAATTAACTTCATCGGACATAAACATTGGGATTGACCTAATATTTTTGTAATGGAAAATTGTTATGATAAACATTAGTGCGTTCTTTAATAAATTATAAGCAGGCTTAACGTGTTTTTGGTGCTCCTATAATTTTGAAGTTAGGTATACCCCTTTTCACTAAAGGCATAGATAGGTATGTACATGAACTCAAGTCTAAGTTCACTTCATCTCAAAACTCTCAGTCCGTGTACATTTTTATGCAAAGAATACCTGTTTATTCTATAAATAAGTTATTATATCGATATATCGCGACTGAAGTAAGTGAATTAGATTTAATACTAGGTATACCCAAGTAAATGACAGCTACGATAATGTATGATAAACATGTTTAACGTAATCTATTCAATGAGAACCCAGCAACTAAATGCAGACTACGTATAAGGTGTGTTTAGGTCATAATACTGGAGATGATATATAACAGATAGATATACTTGATATCACGCCTTGAAAATTTGAAAGGATACCAATGCTTGCATTGTTGTTATTGCTCAATAACAATAAACAGTTTTTAATTAAAACTTCAAGCGAAGAAGTAAATTAGCTCAAACTAAATGTTAACATATTTTAGCAATTGAATGCATAATATAGATCAAGTATGTATTTCGTAATAATTACGCTTAATACTCGCATATATCGTAAGTGTTTAAATTTTTTGAATGTATTCAATGATGTCGTCTTGAAGTAGATTCAATAAAAGTAAGCTTTTATCAACTAGGTAAAGCTAGTGATTTCTCCCACGCTCAACCAATCGTACCATTCAGATAGACGGGAAACAACCAGATGCAGTTTCACTTTCATCGAACCTTGGTCATCGACATCCGCGCAAATCCAATTAGAGAAAATTGTTATAAATCTATACCTACAAGTATTCACAAACGAGATAACCAGCTGAATTAGAATTCATTTACATTGTGACTTTGTGAGCCTGTACAAGGAATGTCCACAATTATTGAATTCTGGGGTGAATGCCCGCCGAGTGCACCTGCGGTACTCATGTCGAACTGCACCGGATAAAGAGCAAGCGTCCAAATGTGCGAGCAAAAAACCAACCCATACAAGTTTTGTGGAATTCGGATTCAAACTTCGTCAGAAATTGCAATTGCGATGCGAGAGTAAAAGTAGACAGCATGTCGATGAATACTTGCATAATATTTTATGCAGGTAGTTGACTTAGAGGCATTTATAAAGGTTATGAATAATGTCTATTAGCTAGGCCGGTAGTACTTATTGTTTATTAAAACGATGGATCCACGTAACCATACGGCACCGGATATAGCACGTGTTGGCCGATCAGTTTGGTGAATCGGTTACCTAATGTTATTATTAATATATACGAGTACTTCATAATACCTCAAAATGTGATGTAACTTATTTCTAAGCGGCTTATGTCCTGACCGAGTGACACCAATGACTACAGGTCACTTTTACAATAAGATTAACGCCGTGAATTGCTGTTTCTTTGTCGATAATTTCGCGACTTGACATACACAACCGTGATAAATTGTCTAAGAATAATTATTTCTTATGATTTTAAACTTGGTCATTAAATACCTATTTGGTATAATTGTAAGCTTTTGTGTCAAGTTTGTGTTTAAGGTACTAAAACATTTTAGACCTAATATATTGTTTTGCGTACGAAAAAAAGACACTGGACATTTATATAAGTACTAATACTACCAACATCTATTCCCGATGAATTCAAATATCAAATAGGAAACCAAACGTGCATACTGTGTGATATTTACCTGGTGTCTCCCTGTGTTCCTTTACTTGATTCATAATCTGTTTTTCTTTATGTTTTGATAGAGCCTTCTCTAGTTCACTTTTCTGGTTCAGAACATTCTTGCCTCTGAAATTAAATAAAACCATACATTAATCCAATTAGTAACACGTGCTTCTTAAGGAATGCCATTGTTTATCGTAGTAATGACAAAGAACTTGGATACTAGGTAAGTATAAATATTCGCGGCCTAATCTTATCGCGACTGATAACATTCATGTGAAATACATTACCATATATGGTAATGTATTCGGCGAGCGAAGCATTTTATGAAGACTGACGTGTTACTACGTAATACAGATAAAGTAAATGTCGGTTACACTTAGTTCAATTATCACGATTGTAACTTACTGATACTTACATGTATTCAATTAATTTCATTAACGAAACATTGATAGATAATAAAATTGTTATGGAAATTATACGTCTACATGTCAATGCTAAATATAATAAATTAGATGCTAGGAATTCATTAATATGTGAATGTCGAGAATAATTGCCAATTAATTTACGTTCCACGGCAAAATGCATGTAAACCTTGAGCGCATACGATTTCAACAGAAGTAACGCTATTGCCAAGTTACATAATTTTAAACAATGTAAAGTATCTTATGTCGGCTTACGTTCTTTATTGAGACAATTCCCTAGCAGCTTTCCCACGAACAATACCTGCATATGTGGACTATTTTGTACGTACGACGTCAGAAAAGTTACTGCATTGTTTTATTTGTTTAGCTGCACATCTGTGTCGTAATATAACGCCTCTAACATTTTGTTTCGACTTATTTTTCTTGTATCACATATTCACGAACATTCATTTATCATGGCGTCGTATCAAGATTTTTACAAATACTAACATAATTTACTATCTGCGATAAAGAAGATAACAATTTGTAATATGTTTCGACATTAGGTATAAAGTCTGGCAAAACACGCTCGCAACTCGCAATCATGGAGTTATTTAGAGCATTAATCTTTTGAATTAGTTTACAGCCTAGGCGAGAAGCTTGCATCGGATTACCGCCCCGTTACCATGAGATCGTCGGCACGATTTAATCCCAGCTAATTACTAGCAGCTTCGTGGGACAACGTCGCACCACCCGCATCTCTGCAATCAAGAGAATCCCGGCTCCCGCTGATGTAATCTAATACTTAACCCTAGTTACATGTGAAATGAGTTCAATACTCCCTATCTCAGTTTAAATCAAATCTGCCATAACCAGCCGCGACCTATACTGCTTCAACGGGTAAATGTCTGCTTTTATCTATTCTAGTTTGTAGTTGAAATCTTGATTTAGATTTTATCTGTTCGCTAATGCTATGTTTATTGCGTAGTCGACATCTATTTCGTTAAGGAATTTCATAATTACGTTAGTTATGAACAAAACATAGATTAAGCCGAATTATGATTAGAGAAGAAATTGTATTCATCATCATTATCATCAGCCTATCGCAGTCCACTGCTGGACATAGGTCTCTTCAATTGCACGCCACTTTGTTATATCTTCGGCTTCTCGCATCCAGCTCCTGCCAGCCGTTTTGCGTAAATCATCACATGGTCTGCAGGCGTCCTACACTCCGTCCTAACTCAGAGTGTAGGACATCATTGGCAGTTCATTGAGTAAATACATTGTAGCGACTACTAGATATAGAATTCCCGTTAGCGAACTGGGAATTGCTTCCTTCCGTCAAGCGGCGCGCGCTGCCGTGCACGGAAATAACAGGACTAGACGTCTCCGACAATCACATTGACGGGGAAATGGACATAATCAACAGGTCAAAACATCTGTTGAACGATTTTGTGTTCAACGTTTATCACTAGCGTTTTGTTGATATACAAAAAGTGTTTGAATTGAATAAGCATTGGTGCAGCGGTATCGGCGGGTTGGGCGACAGATGTTCAATAATTATAGCGGGTGCAAGACTCGAGACAGGATGTGGTGCACCTGTGGGCTAAGGAGCCAAACCAAACATAGACTTAGCAAAAACTAAACACTCGGTGACTGCGTGTTTGCCTGTGTCTGTTATTTTATATTTAAAGCAAACAAGTGCGTTTAGAACTATATACGCACTTGTTATAGCTTTAGTAGCTTTAGCATTTTCATAAAGCAAGGTTCCGTATAATAGAGTTTCCAATAAGGCACGACAAAGTTATGCGGCCGCTCACTGCTTAGTTTCTATTAAATCAACTAAGTTGAGCTGTATAGTTTATGCCTTATAAATTCGCAATGTAACTGCGTGCAATAAACTATGATAAAATGAAAAATTTAATGTTTTTTATTGAAGAAATTGTATCCAATGTACTCATTGTAAATCGTATTGTTGATAGAAGTAACTCTAATGAGAGTTACATGTAATGTAAGAATTTACTTATATAGTAATATAATACATTTTTAATATAGTTCTTAACAATTAGTCTACGTATACTTACGTAGCTATATATAGAAATATTAAGTTGGTTTCTGTACGCTTCAAAAAATCTAAAAGTTCTGCATCGATTGAGCTCAAATTTTGACACGATATACATACAACCCGCTTCAAAGAATGTTTTTCAGGGGAACTGCGTGCGCAGCCGGGAGCAAAAGGTAGTATTTTATAAAAAAATATTCATCAAAATAATATTTCAACCTGTTCATAATAAGTTAATAAGGAAAATTTAATTAGGTATTAGGTACGTAGAATAACCCAGTCTTAAGAAATTTTTTTGGAATGTTTTTGGTAGTTAATCTTTAAGCAATTATGTTGGTTTGTTATGTATAAATAATGACAATTAAAACACTTAGGTTACACATAACACATGTGAACCTCATAAAAAGTTAGCAAGATTTGGACGTGACTCTACATTTTATCGGCATAACGATTCATTTCATGACGAATTATGGAGACGAAGTACAGTTACGTCGCAAGAAACGGCATTCCTTTATTTTTTTAACCTTATATTGTAAAGGTCGTGCATTTGTCTTGTCTACGTAGGTACATAAAGTGTGTCTAGAAGGAAATAGTAAATATACAGTGATACTATATACTCAGATAACTTATCTTCACATACACGCCAACTGATTACCTTGCGCAATCTGTTATTATTAAAACTTCTTTTAATGGCGCATTTAGACTATTTATTTTTAAAATAATTACGTGTAACACCAGAAAAGTATGAGAACCGGCAAAAGGCGAGTTGAGAAAGCATAAGAACAGGATTTGACAGACCAATTAAAACCAATATTTAAGTATAATAAGGTAGGTCGTATAATGAATCAATCATTGATCATGACGTCGTTAAAACAGCAGAACATAAATATCATGTTATGAAATTAATGCCCTAGAGTGATAAACATAACTTCTACGTGAAAACACAAACTAAATTGTAACGACTACAAATGTCTTGGTAAAGGTGGCAGTCTGGCACAAATAAGTATTAGGCTCAGTAATAAATTTAGCTTAACTTTCTTTTTCTTCTTAGATTTTATAAATTAATATTATCAGTAGGTAAAACACCTACTGATAATAATAATTCAAAAAATAAATCTTATATAACCGCCTTTGTTCATAGCGTAAAACTTATCGGATAAGACTCTTGTCGTTTCCACAAAGTGCTTTTGAGAAGTGTTCTCCATTATGTCAACGAACAAGGGTAGGAGCTAGTAGGTAAGTCAGCCTGGAAACCTAATATCGACTACAATATTGTTTGCATTGGAACGTTCAATTTAAGGTGATTCGAAGTACACCAGGTCAGCTAGTTTATAACTAACAGTGAAAGCAGACAGCTTTGAACCTCTTGAGACTAATATGTATTAATTAAACAAGTACTTACATCCTTTGATTGAAGAGCAACTCCCTGTGTAGGTCCATACGCTGGGGGCTCTCCAAGCATGGGTTCTGTAAGCGGCGCGGGGCGATGAGTCCATCGGTCCCCGCGCCTCCTTCCTGCACCATCTCCACGACAGGGGTCACGGCAGTCTCCGACACCAGCGTGGGGACCGGACCCACGCCGCTGGCCGCGCTCAATGCGCTCGCTGATAACACTGCAAACAATAATAGCCATTGTTATTTTGATTATAGCGTAAATGAATAATAATCAATGCCTTGTTCTGTACCAGGCCGTGGCGGAAGATTTTAAAACATAATTACTTTCGGTTTCCTTTTGAAATCTAGTTACTTAATGTTATAGATACATAGAACCGTGTCCAACAGATATTAACCCTTCGCCCAGGTATTGTATTAAGGCAGGCCTAAGCTATGATGATTATATTTGAGATAAGTACAGACTAGACTGCGATGCAAGACAAATGAGAAAAGGTTTACAAGGTGCATTCTACGCATTTTTTTTTAAATAGTTAGCATTATACGTGATTTTCCTGTTATTAACTATGATGACCGTTAAGTTTACAGAGTATGTACCTACATTAAGTACATTTTAAATCTCATGATTCAACGGATGATATCATCATAGTCAAGAACACATAAATCATACTAATACGAGAATGTACGCAAGCATTAGAGGATTAAAAAATAAATTAGCATACGGCTTATTATGTTCAGAATTTAAGGTTACACGTGGTTTTTTTTTTATCTTTGGATACAAGTATATCGTCGCCTTGGATGGTAATGGAGCTATTCCACAGAACAACATTTTTGAGTTATGGACGTTTAAAAAATATTTGCTTCGCCTAAAATAGTTTTTTAAATATAAATCAGCGTCATATAATACTACAGAGTTTAAATTTTCACCTTGAATTATAAAAATGTGAAGACATTGAATGCAACAATTTATAATTATTAAAATATTACGGTTTTTAATTTATGTGGCTTAGACCTGTTGACTATTATTTATTAAACAGTATTTTATAGGGTGTAAGCCACTTAACATGTTTGACTATCAGAGTTTAATCTGATGACATGCATAATTCGTCAGTTATTAATAGACTAAGTAGACTGGATAATTAAAAATGTATATTTTTTTTAATCTTTTTATTTTTCACTGAAATTATATCAAACAGTTTAAAAGGAAAATGGGTATAGAAAATAAAAAATAAAAAACAATTATTCGCTATCCGAACTGCCATTAATTATTTCATCTTCCAGACCGTTATGAAAATCGTGATATACCGAAGGTATAGTCCCTTTTATGCACAGATCCTTCAGATCTTTAAGTTTATTTGCTGCAATTTTATGCTTTTTGCTAAAGAGCTTCTGCAAGTCGCAAGTTGGCGTTACAACAGACTTACACAGTACTCTGCGCTGTATTGGTAAAGATTAAAAGTATTCCTGAGATAATTGATTTTTAAAAAATATAGTTTATTCGCATCCTTTTCGATATTGAAACCATTTTAATATCAGCCAGTTCATTACGACTTAAAGTCAATAAAATCGGAATATGTTAATTCTTTGACATTGTAATAGGGTTTTGCAGTTTTAGCTGTTTGTGCGACTGTGTACCTGCCCTCTGGTGTGAAAATATCCACATGTTTACCTCCGTTTTCTATTGCCGAGTGAACACTATCGCATTCCATCTCTGAATGCCCTGACTCCATAAACTTTTGATTGACAGTTTCGATGGGCAATACTGTTACTGCATGCAAAAATAATGCCGCAAGAATAGTGTTCCGGTTTTGGCCAGCAGCAGTGTCAGAATAGAAAGTCACTTGGTTTACCTCAGGAGCTAATGACGATAAATGCATCCAAATACAAGTAGCAATCTCCGATGCCCCTTAGTTCCCACTCCTTCATGCCACATATAATTTGTAGCCTCAGTATCTCCTAAATTATACACTGTAAAGTTGTATATTTTTAACTTTCTTTTTTAATACACTTAACCAGCCTGTAAACTTGGAGCTAATAGTAATTTTTCCAGGTCCATAGCGAAGGAAACAAATGTAGGATCTACTTTGGCACGATTTTTGTCACAAGGTTTATGTTCTCTAGCTTCAGTTTTACGTGTAATATGTAAAACATACTCTTCTTTATGAAGATACTGTTCACGATCTGGCTTGTTTTTAAATTTAATACAAAGGTCACATTGATCCTTTTTAGGACCTTTAATTCGTTTGTAAAAATAGACTTGTAAACACTAGCCTTTTCAGGAACAACTTGACGTTCTTGACAGTACTCTACATAGTCTAAGTACAAACGGTTTTTGTTTAGTCCTGAAGGCAAATATTTTCTCTTCGTAGCTCTACGACAGTAATGTGAAGATACAGTAGGCAAAGATTTTAATATGTTCTCTCTTCAAATTTATTATTATTGGGCGGATCTTTCTTACCTCTTTTATCTGATTGAATCACTCCAGATGAAGTTAACTTATTTATAGCTGTCTCAAGTTTGTTTGCCGATATATTAAAAGTGGTTAAAAAAAATTACTGTAAATAATTTTTTTTAACCACTTTTAATTACTACTATTTTTTTTAACCACTTTTAATTACACTTTTATATACTTGAGAACTTTGGCCATCTTCAAACAGGCTATAGACGGCTGTTGCAAACCATGTACCAAGTAATTTGGTTTACAACAGCCGTCTACACTGTTGCAAACCAGCAAGGTTACCTGGCGGGAAGCCTTGTTTCCAACCGTCTGGAAGACGCTTCAAGCATGTTCCAGACGGTTGGAAACAAGCGTACAAATCATGGTGACCTGGGCGGGAGCTTTGTGTGGCCCACCATTTGTATTTTCGTCCATACGGTTGGAAAAAAAATAGTTAGTGTAACATAATTTTTTCGTCAGTATGTACTCCTGACATGTAAATTTTTAATTGGTATTTTAATACATTGATATTAATTTTATAATATTTAATGATTGTTGTATGGTGGTTTGGTTTGGGTTTTGACGTGGTGGTGAGAGCGCTCCCACCCGCCAAGGACGTTGCAGGTCAAACCATAATTTGGTTTAAAACATCCGTCTAAACTGTTGGAAACCAGCAAGGTCACCTTGACGGGAAGGCTTGTTTCCAACCATCTAGAAGACGCTTTATAATTATTTAACGTTTTACGCAAACCGCCGTGGACATTAGGTACGCCTTTGTTTTGAAAATTACTATAGCCTATTATAGTAATTTTTAAAATTAAGGGATTAGATTAAAAAATACAAATCTGAAACCACAAAGTATTATGATGTGATAATTCTGGTGGTCAAGAGTTCTATGAGCTCTTACAACTATTGAGCACTGTAAGATTAATTTCTGCGACAAATAATTACAGTAAATTTAAGCAGCATAGGATTTATGGCTCTTGGTATAAGTTTACTAAAATTTATTGACAAATTAAAAAAAACATGCTTCTACATATGATATCAGTTAAATCTATTAACTGCTATAAACTTTGGCTCTTTCTGAACACGTTAATGCACTTAACTCAATTTCACAAAAATTGTGGCTTAGCTTCATTGCCCTCCAAAGCGACGATATTCGACCAATAAACTCGAGTCCCAAGGTTATCTCTGGCTAGCGTTTTTATCACAGTCGTAGTGTGGTATGTTTTTTGCTCATCTCAGAATTTAGAGGTTAAAAATAAATGCTTTACAACAAATATTGCCTAACACACATTTTAGGACACATCATACATTATGTATATGCATTTGGATAACAATTTGTAAAATAAGTTGTTTTTGTTCATTAACATTGATTTATATTACATCACTTTACTTGCAAAATATGAATATGCATTTCAGTCAAACAAATTTAATAATAACGAGCTACCCACAACCATATTGAAATGTCTGTAACTGTAAAGAATGCGGTATTGGCAATATCTTTGATAGAAGATGCGCAGCATTGTTTTATGACTGTGACCTCATTTACGAGGCAAATACGTCAGGTGCCGTGATTGCAAACCCCCTGAGCTCAGGTTAATAAGAACGCCGAGTGCCGAGGCGTCTCACTTCCTTTCCAGGGAAATAACAGAGCATTACATGATGAATTTTTCTAGGGGAGTGCAATCTCCAACCCGACTGTTTAAAACGTTCACCACTTGTTCCTGCTCATTATCTCACGCCACGGCCTCATTTCAGCTTGCACTTTAGGCAAACGGAAGCCATATAGTTTTTTTTTCGTTCATTTATGTGCTTTATCACACTGCGTATTTCAATGAAATTCCAAACTAAATGCCGTCTTACTCAAATGCCTACAGTTACTGCTAATAAAGAAAAGGAAGGAATATTATCTCTAACAAGTTGTACTTATTTCATAGTCCTACATTCGTATTCGCTTTACGTTGAAAAGTTTATCACTAATTCTAAGTAACCCAGAAACAATGGTAGGTAGGTACTACACTTAAAGCGCGCAGTAGAGTCGCTAGTCGCTATAGTAGCGATAGTAGTCTCGCTTTTTAATTTAAAAAAACTGTTAGTATATAGTTTTTATGTTTCTGTCTGTCAGTTTGTCCGTCCTTCCATCACAGGGTTATAGCTTTTGAACCGTAACAGACATTTGATTTTTTCACATAATATGTTTTACTATGGTTAATGTCAATGTAACAAAAATTAAATTAAATTGAAAGGTTTCCCACACAAAAATATGTCTTATGTTTTCCAGCATTTTTTACTCTATCTTAACAATAACAATGGTAAACACTTGAAATTTTCACAGTATAAATTATTAAATGAAATGGCATCTCCATAAAAAAATCATTAATTTTTGCAACGGATCGATTTTTAGGGTTCATACCTCCTCAAAAGGAAAAATTGGAACCAATATAGGTTCACTCGTGCCTCTCAAAGCCAATTTGCTTCGAATCTACTGCACCGATTGAGTAAAAAAAAGTTTTGCCAACTTGTATCGTCTGACATATCAAGCAAAAGACCTTGTTGTAAGAGTCTTAAATATTTACGTTTTTATAATTTTAATATAAAGTTTTTTTTAAAAGACGAAATTGACAAACCTAGACCGATAGTACTGAGCTGAAATTATGAAAAAATATAAAAGATAGTTTTTTACGTATGGATTGCAGAAAAACCTACCAGAAGTATATAATCTGAAAATAACATGATAAATCTTTCAAAATTGTTTCGTTAGAGATATCAATTTCAAATGGACTATTGTAGGTACGATGCATTCTTTTAGGATATGATCTAGATCTGTCTTATACTACAAAGTTATTTAGTGTAATGTAAAGAAGTCAAGAGCGGGAGGTTATTAGCATATTAAAAATCACCCTGTATAAATACTAACTATTTATTCAACGTTATTCTTGATATAGTGCAAAGCTGAAAGTAGTTTGTTAGAAACAGTAACACAATCCAATGGGGTAGTTTATGGACCATGTTATATTTTTCAATTAATTAATTAGTCAATCATTAATCAATTAATTAATGATTCTAACAGTGATGTGTCCAAATCCTGTACACAATGTGATGTGATGATAACCATGAATTACATACTACTAGACGCAATGAGCACGATAGCGCGAAGAACACAAGACAACTTAAATGGCTTTTACTCGTAATTATGCAAGATTTCAATATTTTCATTTTCTTTTTTTTATGATGTCTTAAAGTAAAAATCTTGTTGGGGTGTCTGAGCTTTGCACTATACCAAAAATAACCTTGTACCTATTACATTGGCCGTTTTTAAAAAGTCCGTTTAAGACAGATACAGTTAATATTCTTTAACAGAACGCGTCTTAGCTACAATGGAGATAACACATTAAGGATCTGAAGAAGATTGGCATGTTGATAAAAAATATGTTATATCAGTATGTTGTTCTTGTTTAAATCCTATATCTGTTAGATAGTCCGATAGTGGAATATGTAGAGAGGCTTCACGAATGACAATATTTATCAAGAATCTTATTTATACTAATATCATCTCCAAAAGAGGTTTACCCAGGATCTGGTATCAAGATATTAAATTTAAAAATTAAGATTGTTGATAAATATAAATTATCTAATGATGATCAAATTATGATTGATTATTTTTTTAAATGATGATTTTTCTCTAGGTTTCTAAAACCAATGATCAAAACTAAGTGACATCCACCAATCCGCACTGGGCCTGGCCTATAACATCTCTCTCAGATAAGTTTATACAAGTTTATAACTATAATAATGTTTCAGAACCTACGTAAGAAATATCGATTCCGATGGACTGGCCGATACATCGACGAGAGTTTAAAAGTAAATTCAAATCCTTAACGGTTCATCGGCGAGTGAATACCTAAGTTTGAAGCATTTGTCTGTGCATTTGGCTCAAAGGTATAAATTCATACATTCTCCGCTTCTGCGTCACTATTTAAAACATATTATAAGAAACGGTATAACTGACTTTCATGCCAAATTGCACAAATTGCAGTAGCTAATTTTATTATCGTCTGTCGAAACGGTGGAAGGAAACTGTGAAGCAAGAACGTTAACCACTTATAGATAACCGTTATCGGTGCAGTTTCACGTTTATTGTGTACAATTGATCATTGTATTTTTATGCGTATTCTTTTATACATTGTTTCGTATGTGTACTTATAATGGAGATATTATATTATTTGTTCCTTAGATGGGAATGTGTCAATAGATGACATACTTATGTCATGATCAGAACAGCTTTCCGTAATTTTAGGCATTGTGCTTCTTAGATAGTTTGCATACAAAGACGTTAAAAGTTAGGCATTCTGATCATGCCCAGTAAAGTGTTCAGCATTTATAACACATAGGATCTTACAGGGAAATAAGAATGTAGTAGTATATTGAAGTAATGAATAACACATCTTATGAATTTCCCGATGATGCCCGCGCTCAGTCGCATAATGTACCTTTCGCAAAATGCACCCCGTGCGCAAAACGTACCTTTCTCAAAATGCACCTTTCTCAAAACGTACCTTTCTCATAATGCACCTTTCTCAAAATGCACCTTTCTCAAAATGAACCTTTCTCAAAATGCACCTTTCTCAAAATGCACCGTTTTCATATATTGTACTTACCTTTCACAAAATGCACTTATCTATCGCAAAAGATAACTATATCTTTTTACATTAACTCGTTTACCTACAGGTAATGAAAAGACATATTAGGGATTTATACATTATTTACTTTTAATTAAATCATAATTGGTTGTGTTAGTGATGATGATTGGATGTATTAGTAACATTTAAGTCAGTCAGTCGTATAAACAAAAAGTTCAATCATAATATAAAAATATCACAAACGCACTTCATTAAGTACATGTGGCACCATCTATTGATATTTTTTTAAAACGTGCAACAACTAGTCGATAAATAATCATTGCGGGTATTTTTAAAAAAAGGATCAACAACTGTCGAGCTGACTTATGTCAAGCGGAAAAGATAACTATTATTGTGTTGAGTGTGTGTTATTCAGCTTAGTTAAATTACAAAGTTAATTAGTATCTATTAATAAACAATGGATCAGGAAATCAGTTTTGTTACAAATCAGAAAGGGACAAGTACACTTATTCGTGGTACACACAGGTACAATAAGCATAGGACCAATAAAAGTGGAAGTACGCTATGGCGGTGTGTATATAGACAGGAATGTATTGCAACGATATCACTTAACGAAACGCGGACAATTGTAACCAGGCAAACTAAACATACATGTGCAACGAATGATATAAAAAATATCATTCGGAAACATGTCGCATATTTAAAAAAAAAAGTGAGCAAAGATTTTAGACCTATTCAACAAATATTTGAAGAAAATGAATCAAGATTGCGTCGAAAGGTAGGGGTACATCTGATCATGATTTATTACCTACATTTTATACCCTCAAAGATACCTTATACAGAGCACGAAAATCATATCTTAATACGGATAGATTGCATCATACAAGTACAGCAACCACAAGTGTACCAGACGTTTTAGCAAACAAATTTCTAGTTTGTGAAGATGGCGTAAATGAAAAGATTATAGTATTTGCAACAAGTTTGGCAAAAAAAATTATACGGAAAGAAGGATCATACTTCGCAGACGGTACTTTTAAATCAGCGCCACCGCCGTTTTATCAAATGTATGTTCTACATTTAGATATAGGTTCAAGTGCTAAAATTGTAAATATAGTACCGGTAGTTTACAGTTTATTACCAAATAAATCGCAGGACACATATACGCGTCTGTTCAGACTTTTGAAAGAAAAACTATGCATTAAAATCAAATATTGTAAAAGTGATTACGAACTCGCTCAGATAAATGCATTGCAATCAGTGTTTCCAGATGCACGAATAATTGGCTGCTACCATCACTACAACGATGCTATATGGAAACATGCCGAGAAAAAGGGATTGTTACAGACAAACTATGGTCGCAATATTACTAGGATTACTGCAATAATACCGTTGGTGCCCGCTCAACACATACCTTCTACTTGGGTTCATATATTAGAACAAGCTCCTCGGTGCCCAGAAATGGATCGTTTTCAACGCTATTTTGAGAATCAGTGGTACCCAAAGTTGCCTCCATCGCTGCTCAGTTCCGCTGGTCAACTTCACCGCACAACAAACGCTTTGGAAGGCTGGCACCGGCGGATCAATACTGGACGAATACCAAAGAAACCAAGCTTGTACATGTTTATATACAAACTGAAAAAAGAGAGCGTATTCTGGGACAAGAGAATAAAAGATAGTTTATTCAAGAAAGTAAAACCCAATAGACGACCAAAAGACATATACTTTAATAAAAATTATAAAAAACTTTTATGCAAATTAGAACGAAATACGATATCACTGTCACATTTTTTGAAAAAGGTGATTTTTTTACAACTGGCAAAATAAATATTAAGATAATTATAAAAATAATTTAATTATAAAATCATTTTGTTACACATACCTACATAAGTATCTATTACTAATATTGAAGTTATAAGAAGATCGTTATCATTACTGTAGAAAAGTTTTACTAGGATAATTAAGAGAACTTTGTGATTATTGATTATTTAAATATTATGATTCAATATTTTATATCATGATTTAATATTTGTGATATTTTTATATTATGATTGAACTTTTTGTTTATACGACTGACTGACTTAAATGTTACTAATACATCCAATCATCATCACTAACACAACCAATTATGATTTAATTAAAAGTAAATAATGTATAAATCCCTAATATGTCTTTTCATTACCTGTAGGTAAACGAGTTAATGTAAAAAGATATAGTTATCTTTTGCGATAGATAAGTGCATTTTGTGAAAGGTAAGTACAATATATGAAAACGGTGCATTTTGAGAAAGGTGCATTTTGAGAAAGGTTCATTTTGAGAAAGGTGCATTTTGAGAAAGGTGCATTATGAGAAAGGTACGTTTTGAGAAAGGTGCATTTTGAGAAAGGTACGTTTTGCGCACGGGGTGCATTTTGCGAAAGGTACATTATGCGACTGAGCCGATCTGATATAATGACAAGTGTGGTAATTTCGCGCATTTTATTTGTTTCCTCATTGCGTCGGAACTGTTTGTACGCAGAAACCAGTTCCACCTTTTTCTTGTCAGACATAAGTTACGTCTATTAGGTAGGCACGGCTATTAGTACAAACCCGCAGACCTAGCGTACTTCGACTAGTATTGAAAGAAAGTAGTGACATAAGTTAAATCGTAGACATCATGATTTCATTGCGATATTCTGCAGTTTCTAATCATTTGCAATTATTTACATGAAGTGAATACTTCTGATAAATACGATGAATGATTTATAGAAAGTAAGACAAAAAATATTGCTGAGACTGTTTATGTTAACATCTGATGGTCACTGTTTTAGGTCAAGATCTAGCGAGTTATTATGTATTGGCTGAATTATAAGCAGGTATCCAATTAGAAGAATAATACTCACATACCTACCTACGCAAGTTCGGTACTGGGAGATATTTTTTCCAGAGCCTGTTTCGGCAACTAAACATCATAGTCTGAAATCGACCGTACTTCGGCTTAACTCAAGGAAATCTTAAAAAAGCATTTGCTGACCGTTGAAATTATTGGTCATAGCGCAAGCTTAGCATAATCTTAGAAGATTATAACAACAATGTCAAATGTCAGTAAGTGCTTTGTTAAGTATTTTGTAATGTTTAACCTAAGCTAAGCTTGAGCTAAGATAAAAGACGCTCTATAGATCTCAGCCTTAATGTTCGGTTGCTACATTAATTGTATAAAAATATACCTACATCTCAGTGGGTCATTCACGTATTAAAAGCAGTGCAGTTGCAGTTAAGTTTCGATTAAAACGGCCATTTTTGTATTCTTGTAACATTGGGATCGATCTCAAATACGCCTGCGTCAAGTATGCGTCTCGAAAGCGCAATATCGACATTCTAGTACGGTGCGCATGCGTTTTTGAGATCGATCCCAAAGTTACAAGAATACGAAAATGGCCGTTTTAATCGAAACTTAACTGCGACTGCACTGCACCTCTAGGTAGCTGAACAAAATTGAAAACATATATTTATTTCAATTTTAGCGATTAATTGTAATTTAAGCAATGCGAAGTTTTAGTATATAAGTTAAATAATCATTTATTTTTACTACAATTCACTTTATGCGAATAACTGGTAGGTAACTGACGGAAAATATAAAAGAAAGTAATTAACGACTTAAAATACTTTCACCTAACTGTTACTATTTAACACATCATTAACCAGTGTGTTGCGTTACAAAACATAACTTTGTCAGTGCTAGTACGGTTTATATTGCAGCAATCCGGGAAATGTCATATTGAAGCGAACCCGGATGCTAGCGGATGTTCGAAATACCTAAATACTAATACACCACGACGCGTACACGGCCACGCATTGAAGAATATAAATATTTACAGCAATAAAAGTATTTTCACTTTATAGTTTTATACACATCTTAGCTAACCACAAACCGCGGTAGTGCGTGCAAGTTTGAAACCTAAACAAACTGGCTTTGGAACCGTTATAGGCTATTTGTAGACAGTGGTAATAATTACCACTATAAAGTAAGAGTTGATAGTAAAATTCAAGTTGGACGATGCAGCTATGTAGATATAATAGAGCCGAATAGGGAGTGCCCTTGGAAAGGATATCTGCTATGTAGAGAGTCGAAGCCCGCGTATCGAACCAGCCGTCTATGAAGGTCGGAGCGCTACACGGGGGAATATTCCATTCAATGTTATTTATTCAAGAAAATGAAGAAGAAATCGCCACCTTCATTAAAATACAATTCTGACGCGTTCTAACACCTGGGAAGCATTGTTATCTTAATTATTTCAAAGATAAATTGTCTACGCAGTTGTGTTGTATTATTTATAATAGTCAAATACCTCAAAGCGATAAAAGAGGCTCTTTGGTGGTTTCTTATACGGAAAATGTCATCTGCTATCACAACTCGTAGGTAATTTAATGACCATTATATAATTGGTATTAGGTATTGTTTACAGGAAAATATTGGTTCGTAGTCTTTCAGTTATGTTTGTTGATGGTAAGGAGTGTAATGATTTGTCTTTCCTTTTATGCTCAATCAAGCCAGATTAGGACATAATGCCTGTTTTTAAATAAAGCTATAATTACGTTTGCAGGGAGTTCAAGGCAACAGTCTAAAACAGAAACACATCATCAATCAATATTTGATAGCAATATCGTTCACTCTAAAGGTCAGTCAAACACCATCAAATGACCCCTGACCTATGAGTATTTTTAGCTCTCCATCTAGCCGTAAACGCAAGGCTGCTACGGCGCCTATTTGCTGAAACAACTGACGTCAGCCACGTCTGAAGGCTGTCACCTTGTTCATTCTACTTCGTTAATCAGATAATGCGAGTCACGGAAACTTACCCTGCTAAAGAATAAATTAATAATTAAGCAATAATGTGAGGCTTGCAGAAAGGTACAATCAAGGGAAGTGTATGAACACGGTGAAGATTCTTTCGTAAAGTAGGTACCTAACTCTTGAAGCAAATGAACCTATGAAATAGTAAAAAGGTAACATAACTACTTCACAAAGAATTGAAGTATCTGTTGTTCTTTCTATTATATTATCACTATTTATTTTGCCAATGCGTATGATATGGAAATTAGCCTAAAGGTTAATAAAAACCCGATTTGTTTTGTTTATTAATGTTAAACATATCAGCTTAAGATTGTATCAAAGATATAATCGAGACAATTATAACAGCGATAAAGCATATCAGTGTACATTGAACCTTTTATGTTTTTACTCTTAGTATAAAAAATAAAGTGCACATTATTTCCAGTGAAGTGTATCAAGAACACTCTTCAAGAAATGAATTCCTTTGAATACTTAGAGCGCAAGTTTTTAGTTTTTAGTTCCACGAGGCTCAGTGAGCTCAAACAACGTACCTACAGCCTATTCAGAATACGTGTAGATGCACAAGCACCTACAGAGACAACCGTTTTATTGTCATGCAGTATTAAAAATGTAATCCTACTTTTCAGTACAATTCTATCTCAGTCATGTTTGTTTAGTTTCATAATACAATAATAAATGGTTTGTGGTTTCACACATGTTGATACATGATAGAAAGGCTATATTTTTCTGTGTTCAACGTTTTATTTATAAACGTACTTAAAGAGATAAAACAATAACGGTTTATAATCATACGGACGTGTATATAATAAAAACTATTTTTACAAAACAAATGACGCAATCATAAAATGGCTCATTAGATTTACAATCATCACTAATGAGACCTTTTTCAATAATAATAATCAAGAACGTACACCAACAAAGGTAACCTAAGAGGCTCAACCTATAATTATCTCCTTACATAGTCGTTATAATTTTAAGTGGAGGTAGATTCAAACTCAAACTAAAAATCGCTTATTCAGTTTATGAAACAAACATAATAAGTCGTCGACAAATTTTCACAATACTACATTAATTTTTTTTAGTTCATAAAACATCCTTTCATCAATTTATATTACGTACAGATCTTATAATATTATAACAGATATCTTTATTAAATTCATAAAACATCAACTTTGTAGTATAACTGTATAACAAACACAATCACGAATAAGAAAGATTTTATTTTCCCAAGATAATATTTGTTCTGAGAAAATAATAAATCAGTAAATAAGATCTCTCACTATGATAATTTTATCGCTTCGTAAGATTTGCTTCAGAGATAATTCCCGGAAAACCTCCAAGGCAATTCTCTATAAGGCTCTTTGGGAAAACTATTTTGCTCTTATAAATTCAAGTTCATTATACATCAAACATGGAAAGATACTTCAGGTCAATACCAACAAGTCATCAATTCTATCATATAAGACTACAAGTAAATACCTACTATTGTTTATCTAAAAAAACTTACGTTTTACGTTTCACGCGTGCTGTCTATCAACTCGTGTGCCGAAAGTTAATTCCAATGCTACGATTCGAAATATTTAACAGAAAAACAAATCATGAAGTGTTTACGATTTTGCAAGTTTACGCCAATTTCAATACAATTTCAGGGGTAATTAACAAAATTGCTGCCCGGGAACATTTCCGAGTCGGCTGAAGTTAAATTACTGTTAACTAATGCCAATTAAAGTATGCTTCAAAATAGTACAAGTTACGTTGCAGTAAAACGCTGTGGTGCAACTGGATGAGTTTAGTTCGCTTTAGTTTAAATTAGGAACCGTCAAAGGTTATACCTAAATTTTCTATATGTCTAAATTATAATATTACTTAACTTAAGGGTAGATTACGCGAAACAGGGCTCGGCTCTCTCAAAAATTTATATAGAAGACCTAAATATTAGGACACGAAAAAATTGTGTTACTAGCCAAAGAGTTTTTCTAGTAGATGAAATAAAGAAATTTAAGGATATGTCTTAATATGATCCCGCAAATAAATCTTGAAGTTGCCGAAAAATGCAAAAACGAGCATTTTCGTATTGTCATAGTCATGGCGTTCGTAATCTAACATATGTACAAACGAATCATCATCAGCCTATCGCAGTCCACTGCTGGACATAGGCCTCTCCAATTGCACGCCACTTTGTTCTATCTTCGGCTTCTCGCATCCAGCTCCTGCCAGCCGTTTTGCGTATATCATCACTACACCTGGCTTGAGGGCTTCCTACACTACGTTTGCCGAGCCGCGGTCTCCACTCAAGAACTCGTTTACCCCAACGGTTGTCGGTTCTTCGGCTAATATGGCCAGCCCACTGCCACTTCAACTTGCTAATCCGGTGGGCTATGTCGATAACTTTAGTTCTCTGCCGGATCACCTCATTTCTGATTTTGTCCCTAAGAGAAACTCCGAGCATAGCCCGTTCCATAGCCCGCTGAGCGACTTTGAACTTGTGGACCAGCCGTACCGTCAGTGTCCACGTTTCGGCTCCGTATGTCATGACGGGTAGGACGCACTGATTAAAGACTTTAGTCTTTAGACATTGTGGGATCGACGATGAGAAGACTTGACGTAGCTTACCAAACGCTGCCCAACCCAACCGAATTCTCCTGTTCACCTCGTCCTCGAAGTTGTTTCTACCTAACTGCAATGACTGCCCGAGGTACACATATTTTTGAACAACTTCGAGAACGGCGCCGTGCACCGCTGTCGGTTCCGGTAGTACATGTTCATTAAACATGACCTTGGTTTTATCCAAGTTCATCCGTAGGCCGATGCGTACAGAGGAGTCAGCCAGGTCATTCAGCATCAGTTGCAGGTCCTGCAGCGTTTCCGCCATGATGACAATGTCATCTGCAAATCGCAAGTGAGAAATGTATTCACCATTGATGTTGATGCCCCGCCCTTTCCAGTGCAGCGTCTTGAACATATCCTCCATTGCATTTGTGAACAGTTTCGGGGAAATAACGTCCCCTTGCCTCACTCCTCGATGCAATGGTATAGGTTTTGTTTGCTGATTCTGTACTTGGACGGACATGGTGGCGGCTTCGTAGAGACATCTCATCACTTGGATATATCGCCAATCTACTTGGCATCGCTGCAGAGACTCCAGAACGGACCAGATTTCAATCGAGTCAAAGGCCTTCTCATAGTCCACGAATGCTAGACACAGGGGCTGATTATACTCCTGGGTCTTTTGTATAATCTGCCGCACTGTGTGGATGTGGTCTATGGTGCCATATCCGCTCCGAAATCCAGCCTGTTCCGGTGGTTGGAATTCGTCAAGTCTTTGCGCAAGACGGTTCGTGATGACTCTTGAAAACAGCTTATAGACGTGGCTTAGAAGAGAAATAGGTCGGTAGTTCTTCAGCCGGGTCGTATCTCCTTTTTTGAAGAACAAGACGACTACACTTCTACTCCACGCCTCCGGAGTTCTCTCTTCAAACAGGACAGCATTAAAAAGCTTTTGGAGCTCCTTCAGTACGGGTTTACCTCCAGCTTTTAACAGCTCTGTTGTAACGCCATCCTCTCCAGGGGCTTTTTCATTTTTTAGCTGTTTAAGAGCCAGCACGATTTCGTCAATGTTGACTTCTGGCAGGTCTTCGGTGTAGTGGCGTGTTAGAGTGGCTCTAGGACCCTCATTTTCAGTATCAGGTCGAGATGCATGCGAAGCGTATAACCGGCCATAGAAGCCTTCCACTTCGGAGAGGACTGCCGGCTTCGAAGAAACGACTTCTCCACTTGCTGTGGTCAACTTCGTCAGGTGGCTTCTTCCAAGAGATTGTACGAACACTTTTGACCCCCGGTTCTGCTCGATCGCTCTTTTAATCAAAAGAGTGTTGGAGCACCGAAGGTCGTGTCGTATAAGCCTGTTGATCTCTTGGTTTAGAGCGCGCTTTTCCGACGAAATGACAGGTGGGTTTTCACGTCGTTCCTTCATTAGCCCTAAAGTCTTTTCCGAAAGCTTTGACTTCTTGCCCTTACGCTGCATTTCACAAAATCTTCTTACCTTCTTCCCTGAGTATCCGAACCACATTTACGAGCTTCTGGTTTACGTCTGTTGTGGTTTCCATGGCAGCAAATCGGTTATCCAGGTTTGACTGGAACGCTTCGGATCCTATCATGGTTTGGAGCAAAGTAGGTCGGAGCCTGGACCTCACCAGACGGGCACGTTCCGCCTTGAAGTCGATATTCAGAGAGCCTCGGACAAGTCGGTAATCACTACCGGTATTAAACCTGTTGATCACGGTGACGTCTCTGAATATATGCTTTTTGTCCGTCATGATGAAGTCGATCTCGTTTTTCGTCATAGTGTCGGGGCTTTGCCACGTCCACTTCCTTTGGGGCCGTTTCTTGAAAAAGGAGTTCATCAAGAAGAGCCCCTCCCGTTCGAGGAAGTTGACTAGCATTTGCCCCCTATGATTTCGGCTTCCAAATCCATGGGATCCTACTACCAATTTGCTGCAATTTTGTACTCCCACTTTAGCGTTGAAGTCCCCCATAACAACGTTGTAGTGGGTCTTAGTGGTGGAGTGGAGGGCCCTCGATATGTCATCGAACATATCCTCCACTTCGTCGTCTGGATGTGCCGAGGTCGGTGCGTACACTTGCACTACCTTGAGGCTATACCTCTCGGTGAGCTTGATAATGAGGTACGTTACCCTGTTCGACACGCTAGACATTTCCACAACGTTGTCAGAAAGGGACTTATTTACCAGAAACCCAACACCACCTTGAGATTTTTGGTCTCCCTCGCGGAAGTATATAAGGTGGCCTGACTCGAGGGTTATGGTGTCCTCTCCCTCTCTTCGGACTTCACTTAACCCGAGGATATGCCACCTAATCTTCCCAAGTTCCACCTCAAGTTGTGCCAGATGCGAGTCTAGCCGTAGCGTGCGTCCGTTATACGTCGCCAGGGTCAGTCGGTTTTTTTTACAAACGAATATTCTACTTTATTTTGACCTGCGCTCCTGCGCACTGTGAAGTAATGGTTGTGTGCGGAAAAGCGAGGCCGGCGATCGTGTCGCTGTGTACGTAGCGCTAAACAAATAATTCTATCAGTATAATGCTTAAGGGCAACGATATTGTTATTATTCAAAGATCATGTTTTAATTTTAAAAACTACAACAAGTACTTAAAGTACAACTCTATTGATATAACGATGATATTGATATTAATAGTGAAGTGCAGATTCATTCAGAAACAACATTACTTTCATATGTAACACCGGATGATACAAATACATACTCGTAATTTGTTTAACAACATGACATCTCCATTAGCATAATTGTCTTAAATTCTTTAGATACAATACTACAAGTTTTGTAGTAGAAAATAGATTTATAATTAATGCTAATGATTTCCAATAATGAGCATGACGCTCTAATGTCGGACCATATAATGAATGTTGCTTGTAAAGGAACGACATACATTCAAACTGTGTCAATAGAATGTGTACAACGCAGTTAAAACGATAGATCGTATAGGTATCTCTACATGAATGTGAAGTAAGTTGCGCAAATACACCTGATACCGAGCCTCGTTAGGCAACCAAGACAGAATCGATTTGAATTGAAATGAGAACTATATACCTATAAAGTGTATTTACTAATAATAACCCTTGCTTGAAGCCGGGTGTAAAGAACCCCTGTGTCAGTCAACACATGAGATAAAATCTGACATCATCAAACCAGCGCAATCAAATCTTCTTTCTAATGAAAATAAAAATCGCATTGAAATCCGCCCATCGCTATGGCACACAGACAAGCACAGAAATGCACACGATAAACAATCACACCCCTAATATGGGTGTGTGTGTTGCGTCAGAGGTTAAAAACAAGTGACACCCAGAGCTAAATGCCATCTTTTTAATCTCAAAAATCTCATCTAAAGTGACATAATCTGGATGAGCATACCGTCAATATCAAGTAGAGAAGATTGTGTATGCAGAGTCATACATGACCATCACATTTTCATAAACATAAAAACATCTGTCGTTGATATCAATCAAAGGTTGTTTGTATACCTGCTATGTTAGTGAATTTACTATTCAGTAGTACCTACTGCTGCTGTTTTTCTGTCAATCATCAACCAGCGAGATAAATTTCCTAAATGCTCTAAAGATATAGGTAGTTGGCTCTATCACTGACTTTGTAAACCTAAACGAAGCTATGTTTGTTGAACATAATTTTCATCGACAACAGTTCACAAATAAATGAATTAATAATCTCAAAAATAGGGCAAACTTCAATCGCGGGCCAGATTTGATTGCGTCATTTTAAATGAGATTTCTTGTATCTGGTTTACGATTTGGGCAATAATTATGAAACAGGCGTGACCATTAGACAATATAACGGGAGGGTTATTTTCGCCAGCCATAATGGTATGGAAGATGTTATTGCTTTAGATATATGATTCCCAAGGCACGTGCACTAGTGGGGTTGGATGTTTATAACCCATAAATTATAATGGAAACTGGCAAGTGGCAGAACGTTTTAAGTAGAGTTAAAAATATATCTATCGTAGGTAATAAACATATGGAAAAAATACAAAATTACGATGACTTCAAGCTCGTTCCAAACCAAAATTATCTAAATCGGACCATTTTCGTAGAATAGTGCGTTCAAAGAAACACTAACATTGAAAGGTGAGATAAAACAAACAAAATGGCATCGTGAAACATTAACATTTATAGGTAAAAGACCAACGTGGACTGAGCAAACATTCAAATCTCTAAATGTAGTGTCGACATAGACAAATCAACAATTCAAAATGGTACGAATGATCCCTCCGTGACACAATCAATAAGCCACTTCCACATGCGGGCACACACCAATCACTTATTACAGTTGATGACAGTTATAAATAAAACACTCAATTTTCCCGTGTGCCTCAATGTAGAGGTTAAGTGATTCGACCAAAGAAGATGCAGAGCACGCCTATGTTCATGCTCTTAATAAGACCAATAAAACTAATAGAACACTATTGTTTTAATAGATGCCTGTCCTAATCTATAGACCACTTTCTTTCAACTTGACATATTTCATCTCAGCCTGTCGAAATTCACAAAAAAGATTCAGAGTTATCTCGAAGCTAATATGACATAACATAACACAATAATATTTTATTTTGTATTTTCAATTTTATTTTTTTTATTGAATTTTGTTTGATATTTTAAATGATGTGTTTTACAACATCGAATTGGGTAACTGTAATGGTGTTGTAATTGAATTTTAAATAAATAAAAAAATAAAAACTTGTCTATATTATTATTTCTGTCCAAACCCTCATTAACTCATTATATGGCTTTTTTTGTTATCTATCTATGTTTAGTCACCTGACTGACCATTCTGGGTGTAGGTAAAGAGTACCTTCCTAAGTAGTGGCATTTTGTAAACTCAATTGAACTTCAGAAACCGTGCATTGGATACAATAAAGAACAAAGTAGTTCAGCGTTCATTAAAAGGTTTAATCCTTTTACTTGATGCAAATTACAAACGACTGTCCACTTTTTGTAGGGACAAATTATAGGCTGTCGTTACAGATTAACGTTCGTTTTAAATAACTAGGGTGTGAATAGAAAAAGGGTTCACCGCGATAGAGGGGCCGACCCCATGTTTAATCGCAAGGACACTACTTTACCATTACTGAATAATAATGATATGCCACACATGACGCCGCGAAGTTAAAAATAAAGCTAACAGATTTTCTAAAATACTTTTTGCAAATAGAAACTCTACTGGTACCTACATCTTTAACTTTTATTAAAATATAGCTGACCCCGCGCAACTTCGTATGCGTCAATTTCCCCCGTTTTGCAACATTTTTCGTTGCTGCTCCGCTCCTATTGGTCGTAGCGTGATGTTATATAGCCTATAGCTTTCCTCGATAAATGGGCTACACAACAGAAAAATATTTTTTCAATTAGGACCAGTAGTTATGAGATTACCGCGTTCAAACAAACTAACTCTTCAGCTTTATAATATTAAACTAGCTGTCCCGCGCAACTTCGTATGCGTAAATTTTCCCCGTTTTTGTAACATTTCTCGTCGCTACTCCACTCCTATTAGTTGTAGCGTGATGTTAAATAGCCTATAGCCTTCCTCGATAAATGGGCTATCCAACAAAAAAAATATTTTTTTTAATCGGACCAGTAGTTCCTGAGATTAGCGCGTTTAAACAAACAAACAAACAAACTCTTCCGCTAGTATAGATATAGACGTTAATAAAATACGGTATGATGGTATCTTACAACAAGTAAAATTTTAAAAGCTACGCAGGCAGACAATACACATATATCTAATAGTAGTTAACCTATGATAACCAGAGTTGTTAGAGCATTCTCATAGACGCAAGTGCCTTGTTGTAACAAATCGGAGGAATTCCTTAAATAGAACCGGCCCCGGTTTTTCAAGGCAAAACTTAGTTTATTTATATTTGTGCTAGTTTTTACGCAATATTTAGTTTATATGACAGCTAGTTCACATTCTTGTATACCGGTTAATGAATCAGTTTTAGCAGAAAGGTTGAATCAGCAAAATTAAAAGAAACAAGACAGTATCCGTTTGCGTCACATATTAATATGCATAAGTAATATTATATATATTTTTCAGACATAAAGCCTTTGACCCATCATTTGTCACGGAAAGAATTTACTTAATTCCCTAATCAAATTATTTATCATATAAGCTGATAGTTATTAGGAATAGGAAACAAAAATAGCATTAAGTACAAGAAATAAACTTATCAAATCAATGAGATCATCATCCATAATGCCTCTTTTGTACACTTATTGTACATTGATAATAATTATCTTTATAATCCATACTAATATTATAAATATGAAAGTAACTCTGTCTGGCTGCGAAGGTAACAATAAATGTCAAAACCGGTCAAAATTTTTTACTAAATTGAATCTAGTTTTAAATGATTTCTTGCGGAAAAAAAACGTGAAATTTTGCCAATAAGACCCACCTGAGATTTGGTAAGATTCGGCTCGACCAAAAACACCTCACCTAATTATTGGACGCCCCCTACCGACATCCACGCGGGCGGAGCCGTGGGCGACAGCTAGTTATCTTTATATATATAATTCTTCTGTGCATGTGTATGTGACTGAACTCCTCCTAAACGGCTGGACCGATTTTTATTGTGTTTTCCAGTCAAACCCGATTCATAAAAAGAGGCGGTACGAAGTTCGTCGGGACAGCTAGTCTACTAGTAAAAAGAAAAACATAAACAAAATAAATCGAAGAAAGTTTCTTCGAGTATATTTTTTTAATGTATATACACACATTACTCCAGCTAATCTACATAAAATGCTTTGGTTAGAATTTTAGGAGTGGTTTACGTCAGTAGAATAAAGGATGGGATTCGAATTCGAACCAGGCGATGTCCACTGCAAACCACCGAGTTTCCGCTGCTTCATATCTATATCTATACTAATATTATAAAGCGGAAGTTTGATTGTTTGATTGTTTGTTTAAACGCGCTAATCTCGGGAACTACTGGTCCGATTTGATAAAATCTTTTTTTGTTGGATAGCCCATTTATCGAGGAAGGCTATAGGCTATATAACATCGCGCTACGACTAATAGGAGCGGAGCAGCGACGAGAAATGTTGCAAAAACGGGGAAAATTTACGCATACGAAGTTGCGCGGGTCAGCTAGTATTGGATATAGCTGTCCCGCGCAACTTCGCCTGCGTAAATTTTTGGCTACTTCGTAAAAATGGTCCCGCGCAAGCTTCGTCTGCGTAAAATTGGGCTATCCAACAGCGAAATAATATTTCAATTCGGATCAGTAGTTCCTGAGATTACCGCGTTCCAACAAACAAACAAACTCTTCAGCTTTATAATATTAGTATAGATAGGTAACCTCCAAATTATTTAACTAATAAATTACTATATCCAAAAGTATGTACATATCTGAACAGGTATAGAAAATCTGTTTTTCGTTGATTACACTAATATCCAAAACACGATACCATACCTAAATAAAATATTATCTTGTTTTGTGCCGGGCCTTTTGCGTTTATATCTGTTGTTACTTTTGTTACATCAGTATTCAGTTAATCAACTTTATTGCGATGTCTAGTAATCTACCTAATGGAATTCGTTTATTTTATTTCAAGTCAGTTAAGGTCAAAAACTATTAGTTTTGTAACGTTCGCTGTCGATTATTAAAAACTCACTTCAAATTGAAGTACATTCTGTATCAGTTTATCGTTAAACATATTGAATTATTGAACACGATAACGATGTTATCATTATGTAAACATTTCGTGCTTGCATCAAGCTTAGTCAAGTTACCTTGACCGCTCCCTAACAGCTTATCAAAACCTTCGTGTACTATCTATACACTTCAGATTTTTTAGAAATCATATAAATGAAATTCCGGACTTAATTCTATTTTATACCTAGTTGTTAGGGGCATCAAAGTAAACGTGTAAAAGTAACAAAACTCATAATAATAGCTACTCTTTAAAACGCAATAGTAGGTAATAAAGGTATTAGAAAAAAATCTCTAAACAAAGTTTTCTATCTTCTTTTTCTTCTAATAAATATAAATGTATCTTTCTAGAAGTATGTAGAAGTAAAGGAGAGTAGGGAATGTAATGTAGGTACCTAATGCTTTTTTTATAACCAAATGGCCAAACACTATTAGTAACAGGAGGCCTACTCTAATTCAATGAAAACGAAGTTTCGATTAAAAATGAGGTGGTAATATACAGAGCCAGCTATATCAATTCAAGCCACTCGTTCTTTGAAAATTGTCTATGGGTTCTGACTTCTTGTGCTTATCCAAAAATTAATTAGAATAGTCCCCGTAAACTTAAGAAACGTAAGTAAACGAAAATTCATGAATTTCGTTTTAAAGAAAGAGAGTAGGCCTACAGGGCTTACATTCACTCTGTTCAAAGCAGAACGTCAGAACTATGTTAAAGTTATCAAAAAATAGCAAAAAATAAAACAAAGTATTGAGTTTCTTAGAAGGTTCCCATGCCAAGTTCTGCGTCAAACCGATAAGAACTCGGACTAAATTTAAAGCGAATTTCCTAGTAATAATAGAACAAATCACTTCCTATGGATGTCGTAATTGGTGACTAAGAGGATTATTAGGTCAGTCGGACGTAACTTCGATAACAGCGGATTCGATTAATCCGCCGCCTGCCAAGTTTGGTGATTATGGAAACTATATAACTAAGATCAAAGTAAAATAGCTCTAATAAAGTCCTAATGAACCATAGTGATGTCTACACTTGTTGTGTATCCTGTATGTTATCGTCACAATCAACAAAACTTTTATGTGAAAATAAAAGCAAAATAAACTCATAACTGTAGTCGGTATCAACGTTTTCACGGCTAAACCATTCTAAAAAAATAGATGGAATTCAATACTTAAATACAAATTGAAAGGAAAACATAGACAACTTCTAATATAGCCAAACAATGCAAGTAAAATGTATTAGACTTTAAATTTTCTTTCGGCGGACTAATATAGTGTTGTCAATCTATCAAACTAATATTAAAAAGAAAAAGATTCGCCCTAAAATGCACCTTCAAGGTCTATCGAGGTCGCCAGGTCGTCAACGTAAAGTCAGTGAACTATGAACTCACAAATCAACGATTAAACAAAATATTATATTTTTGGCAAACAATATCGATAACAATAGTGTGGAGCATCCCTCAGTATTACGTTCATGGGCAGGGCTCGGAGGGCGTTGACCCCTAGTGGCAGACGAAGCTTTTCGCGTCTCGCCCTACTTGCCGCCCGCCCAACTCACAATCGTATATATGTATGGAATAGACATTCTTTCAGAGTGATATAAGTAATAAAACGAGCTTTAAAATGCACCTATTTACATATATCAAATGAAACTTAAAAAATCAGTCCTCTTTGTTATTAAGTGGGTACTCCATAGGTTAAAGAACTGTCAAAATTCGTGCTCAAGTAGCTCTACCACAGAATACACACTTGAATTAAGTGTTGTTAGAGCCTACGTGCCTACTTATAAATAAAAATTTGCTTAAGAGAACTTTTTCAAGTCTCTGAGAGAATTAAGAATGAATTTTAAAGTAAAATTAATCATACCAATTTATTCTTTTGATTTTAGAATTAGTCTTTATTAAATTCTTTCCTCGTGACTGAAGTCGCAAGCGAAAGAGAATATAGCTTTAAAATCAATGAACTACTCAATTGACCGGTTGTCGATGAAAATTGATGCAACTAACTGATACCACCAGATTTCGAAATATCTGGTTATTCTAACGAAATAGTGAAACCTGCGCGCAGAACACTAGACTAGAATAAACAATGACAATCTGTTAAAAAAGAATATTGTAGAACTTCCAACACATAGTACGGGCATCGCCATAAGCTACGTTTCCATTGTTAGGTACAATAAAACAGAAGCAGGGACAGACTTCCTTTGTCCTTTTAAGCGTTGCTGGTGTGATGCACTAGTTAGTGGTACGGCACGGCCAGCACGCCAAGTGCGGCACTTGATTGCACTTTCGCTTTCAATGCATCGACCAGTCAGCGACAAACTGTTTACTGCTGGCGTTAGTAAACTACCTGATACATTTTGTTATGGCAGCAGGAGAGTTAGCAATATTTGAAAGCGGACTGATGTTGATTGACTATATCTGACGATTCACGCACAGGCATTTATTAATCTTGCAGTTTTTTTGTTATGAAACCGTAGAAAATAGTAATTATAAATAGTTTTTAACGAGCTAACGCCTCGAAAATGGCGATGACAAGAAAAAAAATAGATGTAGTAGAAAAATTACTGTACAGTGTGCGTTGAAATTCAAGAATTAGGTTTATGTATGTTTAAAGATACACTCCGATGCAAACTTAAGGGCATCCTAGTCGATGATTCTACCATACAAACGCGCATAAGTGATTACTCCTCTGTTTAAGGTCGTAAGTCAAAGCTTAAAATTAATGTCAATTCATTTTAACATAACATTTAAGAATTTCAACAATTTGAATAACAATTTTAGCGAAATTGCAATGCTTTAAGGCTTATAACTTTCAAAATATTAATTCATTTTCAATTACCGCTTTCTACGAGCCTAGTTTATGATATAACGAATTGGTATTAATTTTAAGCATTGACTTTCGACCTTAAACAGAGAAGTAATCACTAATGCGCATTTTTATGGTAGATTCATCGACTAGGACGCCCTTATGTCTGCTAGGATGTTAACTGCTAGTGTGTAGGTGCGCACAGGTACTAAAACCTACAAATTAAATAATTGTATTGTACCTACCTATGTCATACGTAGGCAACTATGCTCTTATATTTATATTTGATAAGGTAGGTCCGCGCATGCCAAAGCAGACGTTAAGTCAAATACTCCTGACAAAATATTTTGACTATAGTAAATAATGAGTGGCTTATATTCGTGAGATTTCTGACCTGCTAAATCTCTCAACATTAGCTCCTTTAAACTGTTTACGTAAGGAAACGTTGTAAACCTAACCAAATACTTGATCTGTGTGGCAAAACTACTTACCGAGTGAATTTGGATCAAGCAAAACGTTACTGTTTTTGTTATATCAACTTCAGTATAGTTCATATTTATATACACAATTGACACGGGAATAAACGCGTTTAAACTAGGTAATGTATTTACCTTATGCTTGAGGTTTCGACCGGGTTACATACACCGACCGTGGTCACAAGCTGACTCAAAAGTTATAATAGTTCATATTTACTCGCAAACGATGTTAGGTATGTACAGTCCTTGTTCTTGTGATTTTTTTGAAATGCGACCAAAACAGTTTTTTTTAAACTAACACATTTATTTTCTTTAACTATTACATGGTAATTATTTGCATAACTCATGACATGACTCACAAGCAGCGTAGAACTAAAAGTGAAAAATATGTTTGTCAAACTGGAGTGGTTAGTTCGCTCCACTCTCGTAAGAAATTACGACAAATGCGTAATGGCCGTGTCGTAACTCGACGATTCCGCCGCTTTCTTATGAAGACACTGTATTTGCGGATATTGTCATCTCTACTTACTAAATATGCACCTACTTAGTTTAACTTTCAAACATATTATGATTAACATTTAAGGTAGATATGTTTTGACACATTATTGAGGGAGAACTATGGAATGGTCTTTTGAAAATGAAATTAAGGATGCCTAGAGTCTCATCACTGCACTCTAAATACTCGTAACTATTAGATTTAAACAGTTACGTATAAAAATGCCGAGCACGATACTCGGTTTTTTTTTATTTTATAATCGCCCCGGTACTCGATTTGGGATAGGCTATATTGTCTTAAAATAAACAAAATAAGCAAAAAAAAATTATAAAATTAAGTTTTTACAAATACAAGAAATCCACTAAGGCGAAGTGGGAGACAGAATAAATTATGCTGACTAATGAAACCTGAAGGTATTTATTGTAACATCTCCAAGTTTGAAGCTTGTATAATATTACCACTTTGCGGTAGCGCGAACACAAAAAACTTTTATTTTCTTTTATGGACATGAACCTGCAATTATGTTACTTTTTACATACCTATGTATTTGTTGAAAAATCTCCCTTATTCTATACTAATATCATAAAGCTAAAAAAATGCTAAGTTTGTTTGAGAGCGGTTATCTCCTAAGATACAAGGCTGACTTAGATGAAATTCGGTATGGAGGTAGCTTGAGGAGGGTTATGGGCTATAAATTACTTCTTATCGCTACCTGACCTACGGGTGTGAAGCCGCGGGCAAAAGGTAGTCTATTATGTGACAATTTACATAAATTTTACGGTTCTGTACATAGAGACATTTAAACTTAAGTACACAACACGGACGGCGAAGGTTTAGTAACACGATTCGGTTAGCGCTTTTCGGGGGTCGGCATTCACAAAATAAGATAGGTGTAAAGAGATTTTAATAAAAAAATGAAATTGGTTTAAGTCGCCTAACATAGGATTTTTCAACTAGAACTTTGTATTTCCTTAGAGGCAAATTGAAAAACATGACATTTATTTTTTTATATATCCTTAGTAGAAGCTTTGAATGAATTCTATTTAGCTCGAAAATCATATAAAATGCACTACGAAATTTTATATTGCGTAAAAAAAAGCGATATTTTCCGTCACCATAAGCGTCCTTCTGAGACTGTAATTAAGAATTTGGTCGATACATTGTGAGTCGGCAGGCTCGGTACAAAATGTGCTAACACCAACGCGTGTTACACTACACCGCTTCGTTAAAGTTAAAACACAAATACAACAAAAACGACACCCACATACATAAACCGAAAACAACATTTACGCAGTTTTACCAAATCCGAAACGCGTAACTATACCTCATAAGCATGTTTATTTTGGGTTCGCAATAACTAAGTATAAATATAGGAAATGTTCCATCGAAATCAGTCCAGATGTTCTGCCTGAATTACGCACTATTCGTGATTCATTCGCTCACCCAATACAAGCAAACAAAGATGAATACATAGTTACAAAATAAGGAGAACTATGCCTAAATGTGTGTATATTTTATTTTTTTATAATCGATTGTATTTATCATATATAACCAGCATTGGCTGTCAACAATCTACACCATAGACTTAGGATATACGTTAGTATATCCTAAGTTTATAATCTACACCTATATAATTGTATGTTACATTACCCAAAGGTTGGCTGGTAGAGAATGCTTTAAGCATTAAGTCCGCCTTTGTACATTATTTTTGTGCATAAAGTCAATAAATAAATAAATTAATAAGAGGTGAGTGATGGACGATGGTGATTTTGGGACGAGAAGTAACTTTATATGCGTTGTTTAAGATATTATTTGACATCTTGTAACGAATTCATTAAACTCTACCTAGAATCCATTCAAATAATGTGATATAATCACGCCCAGTCCGTCCCCAGTGGAATCTCAGGTTCATTCAGCGATAAAGGCAAGATAAGATTTTACCTAGTAGATATTTAACAGTTTCTATTTGTTATACCTACAGATGGACAAAAAGTATTATGAAAAGGTTCAAGCATTAGATACCATTAGGTATTCAGATCTGGAGAAATTTATTTAAGGATGTCAAACGAGGAACTATGTGGCTGAGCTACAGTTTAAGGTTTTAAATAAGCTTTGTTACCCTTATCAGATGGGATTGTCGCCACCCATGGCGCTGGCGCTGGAAGCTTATCCTAGTGTACCAATCTTCTTTTATCCCTAACCGTGCCAAATGTGGTGCGCTTGCTGCATACTTAATTATATCTGCTACGCAACCACCTACAACTACGTAGGTACTTTGCACTGACTGATCGATATTCGATATCACAATACGTCCATTACTTTTAGACCATTTTTATATCTTTTGTAGATTATAATTATGCAAGTTTTATCGTAGTATTACGATATAAAGTTACCTACTTCCGCGAAATTCGCTCAATTGATTTTTTATAGCCTCGTTTACTTAACTATATTTATTCAATTAACATGAATCTATTCACAAACGTCTGAGTCTATAGGTAGGTACTTACTTATTATAATTTAAATGTTACACATTTGGTTCGCTCAATGACATCATTTTACAAAAAACAACCAATGTGGCACTCGGAGGGTTTTTATTTATGGAAATGTTATGGGACATAATAATAGCAGTGTCTCATACACGTGCGTTCCTTGAATGATAAACGGTTACAAGATAAAGGTAGTCGGTCACCTTCTGACGCTACTTATCAAAGCGAAACTAATCTCTAGTTCATATTCATGCGAGGACGTGTCAACAAAGTGTATTGTACTCTATAATATGACAGATACTAGACAGCATACAAAGCTTAGGAACATACATGACGCTGAACGATGTATGAGCGCCAGAATTACGTAGTCATTCAAAGCCGATAAGAAACAAAGAGGAACTACGTTTCCCGTATTAATATCAGTGACACTGAACTGCACAATATAAAGCATTTCGTAACATTAATTACAATAATAGAAAACACAAACTGAGCACACAACAGCTGTAGATATTTTTTATGAGTATGATATATAAAAATGTGTTCAGCGAAAAATGAGAAACTAAATACCTATTAAATTGTAAACATTACGAAAAGACACGTAACAAAGGGTATCAGGTGTTCGTGAACTGGTGCAGTATGTCATTGTGATCAGATATCATAATCAAGTACCGTGAAAGCGCTGGACATGTGCTTTTGTTTATGCATCGTACATTAGTACGTGTACCAAATGACAACTAGCCGTGGTGAAACCAAATGTAAATGCAGTGACGTTGTGATAGAACAGGGTTATGATATGACACTTTCGATCGTAAATTGTGAGCCAAGCCTAATAGGGATCCTACGCTGAACTATGGATATGATAAGAATACCGTTCTCATAAATGGCGAGTTTCTCCTGTATGGCAGGTGCAGTTTTACGTGCTCTGGCTTCGCACATTGCGAGGACGGATGCGGGCCGAGTGGCGACAACTAAATGCCTCGATACAGAAGCCGGGCAACGTGTCACGGCCACCTAACAGGATTAACTTACCTGTCCTACTACTACGCAGGTAAAATGAACTGAACTACTCCTACAAACCGCAACATCTTACAACTTAACCAGCTTATGGGTATTGGTTTGATTTTGGTGAGCAGAGCGTACTACCTACCCAGCATGTATGAATACAGGATTATGTAGTAAATACATATTAGCTAATGAACTGGAATAAGTAACAAATGGCCTTAGGTATGTGAATGTGTATAGGATAGCAGTTTTGCACTTGGAATACCTACTTAGGTGTAACTTATCACATCTCCAATAGAGCTAGTCAGGGTTAAGTAGGTACCTATTTGGTAGTAGTGGTGGTATAGATGTTCAACATAGTAAATGCAATGGTGTGCTCACCTGCTGCATGAATATTCACAAATAAGATCGGCTATGTAAGCCATACTCGGGCACACCAACGACGATTAGAATGGAGTTCAAGAGGTCGCTGTGGCCAAAATCGGTCGAGGAAGATATTATTAGATAGATAACGCTGAATGTTCTACATAACATAGTATCTAAGTAATAGATATTAGTTAGTTCGTAATGGTCTACTTGCGTGGAAAAGGTTTGTGCATTGAGCAGGTAACCCAGACTCCGGCCATTGAGAAATGTGAGATTGTATACTTGGTACACATCCGTATAGTGATACCATTTTACAAGTCATTCTCAGATAGGTATATTATATATAAATATATGTAATTTTGTCTATAATGGATTATTTTAATATTATCTATGAATACGACGGCCTCGATATAATAGTCATTATTATTTCATCAGAAGCACATTAGGGCAGATGTCTTTTGATGGCAATTACATTGTTGTGTGGGACATGGTTAGAAAACCACTTATCTACTCTTGAAAGATAAAATAAACAGGTTACCCTAGTGGGTTATCTGTTTCTATGCGAGAACTATATACTTTTATATAGGTATTTTAAACCATCCAGCTAGCAGACAAGTTTACAGCTTACTGCTCATTTACTGGCATAGGTGTGCCCCCTAATGCCCCCGTGGATATTAGGGGGTTCAAAAGAAAAGCTTTAACGCCAGTTTTATTGCGCCTTCTCCCCTCATTTTACACCAGGACAGACCCCCCCTTCCTCAAATAATAGTTCTGGATACACCTATTTTTTACTGGTACCGTATCTACGTAACTTCTCGTTAAGCTCTGGCGATCTTACTCAGTTGCGGAAAGTAAGTAGGTATGTTACGCATTTTTTGATGTATTTTCTCGGTCGAGTTGCTCAATTTGAGTGCAAGACCTCGCTGCAAAGTGAACCTATTCACTTCTATATTTTATCAACATGTTAGCAGACTTTGTGTCTAACTAAGTTTCAGCAATTTTAATGATTTCGAAAAAGGGTGTTTCGTAGTAGTAGGATTTTGATCAACGGAACTGCTAATACTTAGGTATGTAGTAGACGCAATAATTTCGGAACAAAGAGTACTTAGGCGTAGAAAAGCTTTATCATAACAACATTTTGTGTTACTTCAACCTTGTGGAGTTTTGAGTCTGCGGCAGGCCTAGGTAGGTACCCAAATAGAACAAAAAGTGCATTCCCAGAAGATCTTGGGGCTAAGATAAACAAAAAAATATTACCCATAGTGCCCACAGGATTGATTCCATACGATTTTTTAACAGATATTTGTCATATCTATGTAGTAAGGAATTATAATAATATTATCCAGTTATTTTTACATAAATATGATATCTCGCCCAATTGGGCGAGATATCATATTTATTAAAAAGGGTCTAATTAGACCCTTTGTCAAATACCTAATTAAAGAGGTACGTACAGGTAGTAGGTATAACGTTTTTTTATAAGTAATTTCATATCAGTCTCTCAGAAAGGTTAAAATTATTTCAATCGTGTGGCCAAGAAACGCAAATAATATATTTAATCAAGTAAATTTGCATTATCTACTATCCTATTATGTATTAATATTATTTTTTTGTTTTTTTTTAACTATGATAGCTAATCAACCTAATGACTAGTGGTTCGAATAATAACATTATGGGGCTAACACGGACACTTCTTTCGTGGATAATATATGAATGTAATAAAACGTTTTTAGGATTTTATAGACATGACTAGGATTAAATAACGTTTATCAAATAGAAAAACTAGGTATAATATTGAACCATAACAAATAATAGTAGGTAAGTATACAATAAACGATTCGATTTTTTATTATTTGTTTATTTTTTGTCTTTAGTCAACCACTTAACAATATTACGATTAAATTGGCTACCTGTGTTACATATAATAATATAATAATAATAATATATTTTTCTGTTAAAAATATTCGTTTTAAAAACTTACCTTAATAAAAAATATCACTTCACCAAATAATACTTGTGGTCTTATATTGTCTCACAAAATTTACAGTAAATAAAAACGTCAGAAGGGTAAAAACTACGTTGTAAACGTACTCAAGGATCGATTCACGTAAAAAAACGCTCATTCGCTGGCACTACCATACCAAACACCGTCCTTCGCTTGATTTGATTGATAAACAAAACTTCGGATTCTTGCAGCGCGCGCAATTACGTATTGCTAGTCTTAAAAAAAAGAATGTGAAAAAATGAGAAATTCAAATTATTTATTAACATAATAAACATATTATTATTACGCACATAATAATAATACTATATTATTTTTATTATAAGGAACAACAACAGAGTCTTTTTGAAGAAAATAAAAATAGCAATGGCCACAGACCAAATTTAATAGAAGTGGCAGCACTTTATTTGGCGTTTCAAATCAAAGCTTTGCTAATGATAAGCATAGTAGCCTTTTGTTTAAAATGTTTAAAATATTTACTTTCTCTTTCACTCACTTGAGAAATACATACGTGTGAGCTGCGCACACATAAAGTTATTTTAGCAGCTGAAAGATATTTCTTTTGACGTTTGATAGCATTTTGTCATTTTCTTTCTTTCACATTTTTGACATTAGACGTCAAGGCACACAAATTGGTGATTGCCAGGGTTCCGAATCAGTAGTTTTATTTCAGAAAGTCGCCGAGATCCTTTGTATAAATATAATTTTACCACATAAATAAAGCATGGGGTATACATTTCTAAAACTAGCCTCTTCCTCGATCAGGGTGAGCAGATCTTGTATTTTTATTTCAATTTTTAAGAGGTCCCATCCTGCTAGATGTCAAATGTTATGCAATGATTTGTATAATCGGCAATGTTTTACAATTACTTCACCACTTTGTACATCGTCTGAATTTCTGCCTTTGACTCTTCGATATCATTTTATATAGCAATTGTATAAGATTCTTATAACCTGGATTGACCTTCAAACATGTGACCGAAACACGATGCCGCCTCATATCAATACGGCAACTTATAGCGGTGATTTTTTAAAATCCTAAACTTGTAGGTATTTTATAAATACAATAATTGCATTTTTGAAAGATATAAAAATTTGAAGTTTGTTTTTATATCTTTCAAAAATGCAATTATTGTATTTATAAAGTAATTGGCAAGAAATCCCTATAAAATGTACTACCTATATTGTAGGTATTTTGTTATCTATGTAGTGTTGAAATCTAAAGGAAATCCAGATTTTGATTACAATAAAATCTATTTGAATGAAGGAGATTTGTGCCCTTGGTTGCACTATTTTGGTACATTTACCTCATTTGGATCCTCCTAGGCACAAAACTTGGCTCCTTGGCCGAGTGGAAAACTCTTACTCTTTGTCATGTTAATGTACTATAAATTCAATTCATAGTATGGAGGCATGAGAGTAGTGGGTAGACAATACTCAACTACTCATGAAGCTGATATTGTGGTCATCGGTTCGGGCCCTGGTGGATATGTTGCTGCCATTAAAGCTGCTCAACTTGGCTTTAAGGTAATAAAATAACATTCTATGTGCTTATTAATACTCTATTTTCAATTTAAACATTGCAAGTCTTTATCTTATTTACACCCAAATTGAACCACTCTGATTTTCTTATCTTTATTAAATTTTTATCATTCTAAATACTGATAGTAATAAGAAAAAAAACAAACAGTATTACATATTGATCATTGTTTTGGGTCATCATTGACTTAAATTCTAGATTCACATTAATATAAAAAAAGTATTTGTGTGGCTCAATTTAGGTTTCTGCAAGTATATATGTAATTTGGAAAAATTCATGTGATTTTTTTATTGCAGACAGTATCTGTTGAAAAGGACCCAACACTTGGTGGAACATGCTTAAATGTGGGTTGCATTCCCTCTAAAGCACTGCTCCATAACACCCATTTATATCATATGGCCGCACATGACTTCAAACAAAGAGGTATTGAAGTTGGTAATGTGACATATAACTTTGACAAAATGATGGAATATAAAAGGAATGCTGTGAAAGCCCTCACAGGCGGTATTGCCATGCTTTTCAATAAAAATAAGGTTAGTGAAAAGTTATTCAACTTTAAAGAATAATGGGTAAATAAATATCAAATTAGAGAATATTAAATTGTTAGAGACTTATTCAGAATTGAGATATAACTGTGTAACCACAAAGGAATTGTGACAAGATATTCTAAACTGTTAGAAGCTATCTAAAATAATAAGTAAATTTATATCTTCGTAAATTGAAATGATCCTTGCAGTTGTAATACAAAATTATCCTTTTGACCGCCACATCAATAACGAAAATCAAGCTATCTAAAATAATGAGTAAATTTGTATCTTCGTAAATTGAAATGATCCTTGCCGTTGTAATACAAAATTAACCTTTTGACCGCCACATCAATAACGAAAATCTGTGTTCCCCACTCCATGTTCTGTAAAAATGAACTATTTTTGATGTGTCATGCCATCGGTGGTGTCTTGAGCATGTTTTCATTTCGCATCCATACACATCAAGAAACCTGATACAAAACTTCCATTATGATTAGACCACTGCTTTCGAATAATATAACCATATTTAAATTTGTTACACATTAAACAAACATACAAACAAACAATACCTCTTTATTGCTGTGGTAAAAATAATCTTTATTCAAGGTCATTCTGGCTTTCAGAGAGTACTGAATAATGAATGAACTCTTTAAGCTTAATTAAATCACTGAAAGGTACATTAATATCACTAATGAACTAAGTAAATGGAGTGTATTATGGATCTACGGTTTGTGAAGGATTTATATTGTTCAACCTAATAATGAACAAACCTATTCAGGTTCTCCTTATTGTACCACTAATTAGAATTGGTATTGTGAATACACTACAGTGATTTGTACCTAAAGATTACAAATGATTGAACAGGTTCATATCTCCACATCTAACACAGCATTAGTCAATTGTTGTATATGTACAATATAATCCTGACCTCTGCTTCATTGAATACAATACTTACTGCCACAATCAGAGTTGTTTAAAGCTTATTTAATCAATAATTCATTAGTAAAGATTTTATATGACAAAATTTTAAAAAGTAATGATTTAAGTAAGCATTAAACGATAGTGAGTATGGCAGTTAATCAGTTAATTTGAATCTATTTATATAAAAAAATTAATCCATATTTCCCTTGGTCAAAAGATAACTAGAGAATGACTTTACTGATTTCATTCATTCTAATACACTGTAGAAGGTTCTTTCATAAAAAAAATTAGGAAAATAATGAAAAATAATAGTAACACGGCGCTACGAAGTTCGCCGGACAGCTAGTAAAGAATAATATATGTAATAGCTAGTATATATAATATTGACATTTTCAGGTCCAATTATGCCGTGGAGTTGGCACTATTATTAACCCCAAGAAGGTGGAAGTGAAAGGAGAGAAAGGTGTAGAAACTATTAACACTAAGAATATCTTAATTGCCACTGGATCTGAAGTCACACCATTCCCTGGAGTAACGGTTTGTAATAACATTATACCTTAATGTTATAAAATAATCAATGGAATTCAGTGGAATGACTACAACATGCATTTTCTCAGGCAATAAAGTAACATTATAAACTGCTCACAACCTCTTTAGACCAAATCAAACCTTTATGAGAGTGAAAAGAAAAACACCAATGAAATTGGGTAAATGTGTCAATGGAGTCTGGACACATACAAGTCATTAAACTTATCACCAGCTAAATTTTTTGACACTTACATGACAGATTACAATAGGTATTAACAAAATAAAAAAAACCCGCCTGCACAAAAAAGATGGAAACAGGATCCCCTAAACCCCTGAATCTCAATGAACTTAGTAAAGTGCCTCCGACTGTATGAAATTATATATGTAGGGGATCTTGTTTCTATCTTTTTTGTGCAGGTGGGTTTTTTTATTCCTTTTTGTTTAATAGTTTTGAGTGGTTGTAGGATGTAATTATTGAAAATTGAAATATTGCAAAGTATTGAAAATTTAAAAAAGGATTGTTGCTAACTTTTTTATTATTACCTTTCTGAAATGCTTATTATGAGCCCTTTAATTTGATACCAATATATTCATAACAACACAGCCCCTATGTTTGTTTATATCCAAACATCACACAACTAAGAACACTTGGGTGGTCAAGACGAATGTAACAACGTCTTAACTGTATAAATTCGTTCAGTGGTTTGAAAGATATTAAGTAATAAAGAATATTACATACAAGATACGAGCGAAAACATTGCCATCCTTGCACTCGGGTAAAAAGAAATGATCTGATAGATTTTTTTTTTGTTGACAGTTTGATGAGCAACAAATCATAACATCAACTGGAGCTCTTTCACTAACTAAAGTGCCCAAAAAGATGTTGGTTATTGGTGCAGGAGTTATTGGCTTGGAACTTGGATCTGTCTACCAGAGACTTGGTGCTGATGTTACAGCAATTGAATTTTTAGAAAGTATCGGAGGTGGGTATAGTAGTTCTTAAGTGCCCTCTTGAACAGAGTAGTGACATAAACAGAATATCAGTTATATTACACTATTATTACATGGCTTAAATCATGTGATAGCAAATTTCCGATTTATCTTATAATATGTTATCAAAAGAGATTCATCGTTTTCGCTCGGATTATTTCTGTTGCCATTCAGATATTTCATGACAGCAATCAGGGGCGGATTTGCCCTAGGGCGGCCAAGCGTGAAAAAAAAATAACAAGGTACAAGTGTACAGCATTGTATAACAATAACTGATTGTTATACAATGCCACTAAAATGTATGTAACATTTTAATGTGCCTTTATAATATAGATAGGTACTTAGAGACGCATAAGATAAGTACCTACCTAATATTTAGTAAATTCAGATAAAATCTAAAATTATATATTTACTTATAATAATAATAATATATAATATCTTGGGACAGCTCACACAACGTTATCTGATCCCAAACTAAGCAGAGCTTGTACTATGGAAACCAGACAACTGATAAACATACTTATATATTTCTAAATACATACATATTATAGATAAATAACACCCAGACACAGAATAAACCATACAAAGTTTTATCCTGGGTGGGGATCGAACCCACGACCTCTTGCGTAGCAGTCGGATACACTCCCACCGCGCCACAGAGGCAGTCAAATATACTTTATTGTACACCAATACAAAAACAATAAATATATTGTATAACTTAAATGTACAATGGGCGGCCTTATCGCTAAGAGCGATCTCTTCCAGGCAACCTTTGGATGGACAGAGACATAAATACACGAATTAGGTAGGGGTAGTGTACAGCGTGATATTAATTTATGGTTATCAAGAACAAGATGAGAAAAGATAGGTAATTAATAAAAATTTAAAGTTTACTCAGAGAGATAGTGGTCCTTCAACATTTTTTTAAACGATGCCAATGATTGGGCTCGTCTTATAGCAAGAGGCTATAATGTACCTAAGTAAGTTTTTTTATACCTACATAATATGTTGAATGATAGAAAGAATACCGCGCTCGTGCTCGTGAGTTTCGTGAAGGCTGTCGCGGCGCCGCCGAGCAGGACGGCGCACTGTCGCGAATTAATTATCAGAATCAAAGCTTCAAAAATGAGGGAATAATTTATTGGATTAGTATTTATGTAACAGTTAAAAAGTTTTGCGTTTTGCAGTAATGATATCTCTGTGAACCACAAACTTTGCGCTCCAATTTTTTACCCTAATAAATAGGCGAAAACTTTAAATAAATTCTATCAGTCGTAATTAAAAAAATGGCCGGTTTGATCGAAACTTAACTTAGTTCCATACCCACTTAGTGCAAGGCAATCACCGCGATCCTATTTTCTTTAACAAATCCATATTGTAATTTGTGAACACGAAAAAATATGTGTAATGGCGCGATATTCAAACAACTTTCAAAGCCTTCCAAATTCAAAGTAATTAAAAAGTTGAAAAAAAGAAAAGTGTTTATGTAACAGTATTTATGGCCGAATTAGTTATACCCGAATCTCTAAACGTCTAGTCTCAATAATCTAACTATCGATGGATTTGGCTACCAGAGCTATATATTTGACATAAGCTCCAATATTGAAATCTGATGAAATCCCGGGGGACGGGACCCTCCCTTTCAAACACAAAAATAATTTAAAATCGATCAAACCGTCTTCGCATAATCAGGTAACAAAGACACAAAAAACTTACGTACATTCGAATTAAGAACCTCCTCGTGGGTGCTGAGAAAGGTCGGCCAAGACTGCAAATCCGGCAATGCAATAAAATGTGTTATCAAATGTTTTATATGTTTATTATTAATAGATTTCAAAGTTTTATTTCTTAGTTTTAAGTTGACATTTTATTACTTTTATAGGTGTCGGTATTGACGGTGAAGTAGCTAAGACGCTGCAAAAGATCTTGGCCAAACAGGGAATGAAATTCAAGCTAGGCACTAAAGTGACTTCAGTTAAAAAAGAAGGTGGAATAGTCAAAATTGAAGTTGAGGCTGCTAAAGGAGGAAAGAAAGAAACTGTAATTATTTATCTTATTGGTTACTAGCTGTTCCCTGCGGTTCCCCTCGCTTTTGCATATGCTGTAACACTATCGGTCAAGGTTTATGCTCTCTATACCCAATTTTACTAAAACCAGCCCAGTAGTTTCGACTTTTAGTGATTATCCATACCAAATAAATAAATGTTTCCTTTTTATAAAATTAGTACAGGTTTTGCAATGTTTTTGTATTATAAACTGTTCTGTTTAATTCATTATATTCCCATAAAACTATTTCATTCAAGCTCTTATTTTTTCTCAAATTATTTTACTCATACCTTCAGAACTTATAATAAACTATGCTTTGCTTCGTTATAATCAGTCAATTATTACATAACCAAAAACCCGACTGTTTAAAATGAATAACTTAAATATTTTGGTGCCAAAAATCCACCTCCCAAGCTAAAATCCTTCAAGGCATTTAGACTCTAGAGAGCATTATTGTTTTTAAACTTTCGCGATTTTTATACATATTAGATATATTTCGGGACTTAATCGCGTGAATTAAGTCGACCCGTGACCACGATCGGTGCAATTCGAACGAAACGTCGGGTAAATAAAAGGTTCGTACCTTTAAATAATTCACGCGATTAAGTCCCGAAATATATCTAATATCTAGAGAGCATGCCAAAGAAATATACATACATCTCAAAAAACATAACCCTCCTTCTTGCACAGTCGGATAAAAATACGGTTCTACGGAATCTTATTTTTTTTTATTAATATCATGTTTCTTTTTTAGCTGGATTGTGATGTTGTTCTTATATCTATTGGTCGTCGCCCGTTCACCAAGGACCTAGGTCTAAAGAATGTTGGCATTGAACTCGATGACCGCGGTCGTGTTCCCGTTAACAACAAGTTTGCGACAACTGTTCCTGGGTAATACCTCTTATCTATTATAAATTTCAGTTAAATGTATAATTTTCCTGAAAGTAATAATAATATCATGACAATAGTGTAAGGAAATACCATATAGTTATTATTTTTATTAAATTACCAGATAATTTAGCATAGAGTTAGCATTGCCTTTCTAGTATTCCGTAGCCAAAATGGCAAAAAACGGAACCCTTATAATTTCATCATGTCCGTCTGTCTGTCTGTTCGTCCGTCCGTATGTCATAGGCATTTTACTCGGAGACTTCTCAATGAATATTGATGAAATTTGGTGAGAAGATGTCTTATAGTGGCCGCTACTTGGTTTGATAGCTAAATAATAATAATCAAAAAAATTTGGGCAGGGGCACTCCATACATGTAACAGAACCTAAAAAAATATTTTTCAGCAAACATCAACTTGTAGCAACTCCTTCGACAGGTCTTTCAAAAACCATTTTAAGATTTCTAATAAACTTTTTGATTAAGTGAATATTTTTGGAAATAATTGATCCGAAATTTGCATAAATTGTGTGTTAAACACCCCTTAACTTATGAACCGTGTGACCAAAAAACATGAAAAAAATCTTAAAGGTAGCGCTTAATAAGTACTTTAAACTAAAATTATTTCGGACATGATCGGATATGCCGTCATTGAGTTATTGCTGAAAAACTGCGTTTCTCAACAAAAGAACGTAAGTACCATGAACATACGCTCTTCTTCTGATGCAATTATTCAAGGCTGCGGTACCCTACACTGAGCATGGTCCGACATGCTCTTGCCCGGTTTATTTTTTTAAATTTCTTTTGATACAATACCAAAATGATTAAAGAAAATCGTTATGGCTTCGTATATTGATCTAATTTGAGCATAATTATTTTTTATAGAATTTACGCTATTGGTGATTGCATCCACGGACCAATGTTGGCTCACAAGGCTGAAGATGAAGGCATTGTGTGCGTTGAAGGAATCAAAGTAATGTATTTTAATTTTATTTATATAATATTATAAAAATATTTAATCTACTATTTTACAATATTTTGCCTTACAGGGCATGCCAGTTCACTTCAACTATGACGCGATTCCATCTGTTATTTACACCACACCTGAAGTTGGCTGGGTTGGAAAGTCTGAGGAAGACTTAAAAAAAGAGGTATGATAAATAAATACAGATTTCATATCCAGGGTGTCCACTTTCTGGAAAGTCTGGGATGATCAAAGAAGTCAGGAAAAGTCAGTGAAATCGAAGGACCACCTAGAAAGTCGTGGAATAATTAGAAAATTACACTGTCTCATAATTATTTTCCATTGATAGTAAAATGAGAGTTGTAATTTATTCATGCCCCAGAATGACCCCTTAATCTTGACTGTTGGAGCATGTTTTTTTCCAGGTTTAGAATATTAATTAATTATATTTAGATATTATCTTATATTTTTTTATTATTATTTAAATTTCATCAGTATGTAATGTTTCCTGAGAGATAAACTTTTTAATTGTTATGTCGTTGTCATTGTCATGTTTGTGTACGATAGCGCAATAGATGAATATTGTATTTAACCACATAAATAATATTACTTTTATAATGACAAAAAAACAGCCAAAAAAATTCCCTAACCATTCCAAAATATTAAAAAATCCACAACGTTAATGTTCAAGTTTTCAGTTCTGCCGGCACTCCCGGAGTGCAAACCGTTTTTTTTTTCCAGAGGATCGATCGAAGAGGCTCTCGGGCTCTTCGATCGGTCGTGGGTTCGAATCCTACCCATTATACTACCGTCGTGAAACCGTTGAACGTTGGAGGGCTTAACAAGACACAATCCCACATTGCTTTATTTACCTTTAAAAAAAAGGGACCGTTCATATTTAGTGACTCTAAACTAATTTTTTGAAGATTATATGTGCTAATCCCAGGTATTGCTACCTCTGCTCCTTATAGTAGACAAGCCCAGTAACACATTTTTGAATTTACTGGAGCGTGGTAGATTAATATAAGGGGGGATACCTCGTACCCTGTTAAGTACCTCTGCTAAATAGTAACTCTTCATATAGCGCGTTACGTGTGTCCGATCAAAGTATTTACAGGGTGTCCACATTCTGGAAAGTCAGGGAAAGTCAGGGAAAAGTCAGGGAAGCTCAAGGTGGTCAGGGAAAGTCAGTGAAATCGAGGAGCCACCTTGAAAGTCAGGGAAAAATGAGGAATTTACACTATGCCAACATTTTCTAGTGATTGTAAAATGAGAAATATTATTTATTCATGCCCCAGAATGACATTAACTCTAATTGTTGGAGCATCTATTTTTGTCACAATTAAATTACTCCTTTTTAGTTTTAATAGGTTTTCTTTAATATGTATTTTATTTTTTTGTAAAATTAATTGAAATGTTTCTATCCTCTTGGGTGATTTTCAACAGGCTGTAACTTGAAAAAAAAATGGTTGTACAGCCAATTTCAAAATAAAAACCAATAGTAGCTGCAGTTTTTGAATCTGAACTTAATTTTATTTACGATTTTTTTTAGGACATAAGAAATCCACCAACTTAGCATTTTAACATTTCGAAAATATCGATAAAAATTAAAGAAAAACATTTTTTTTTAAATACAATCTGATAAAAAGTTTTTTATTTTCGACAAAAAACTTTTAGGGTTCCGTAGCCAAAATGGCAAAAACGGTACCCTTATAGTTTTGTCGTGTCCACCTGTCGTCTGCCCGTCCGTATGTCACAGGCATTTTACTCAAAGACTACTCGATGAATCTTGCAATTGTGCAATTTGGTTTCTATGTTTAGAAAATCCCCTCAGTATTTTTTCGTGGTTTGTTAATAAAAACCGGGCAAGAGCATGTCGGACCATGCTCAGTGTGTCATGCTCAGTGTGCGTATGTTCATTGCACTTACCCCTTTTGTTGAGAAAAGCAGTTTTTCGGCTATAACTCAATGACGGTATATCTAATCATGTCCGAAATAATTTAAGTTTAAAGTATATGTTACCTTTGTGATTTCTTTGGTCACACGGCTTAAAAGTTAAGGGGGGGGGGACACAATTTATGCAACTTTCGGAGCAATTATTTCCAAAAATATTTACTCAATGTGCAACACAATGATGTTAGCTGAAAATTTTTTTTTTTCATCTTCTGTTACATGTATGGAGTGAAAACATTTATTTTATTATTGAGCTATCAAACTAAGATGCGGGAAATTAGGTGAAAAGGTGTCTTATAGTGACACCTTTTCACCTAATTTCATTAATATTCATTGAGAAGACTGAGTAAAATGCCTGTGACATACGGACGGACAGACAGACAGACGGACATGACAAAACTATAAGGGTTTTCTGCCATTTTGGCTACGGAACCCTAAAAACGAATACGATATATCTGCTGTAGAGTATGATATGAGTTGAGTATACCGCAGACTAAAAATAAGTTAAAGTTTGCCATGTTTTGGACATTCCACCGAAGTGACAGTAGGTACACCAAATTTTAATTCAATCGGACCTGTAAAAGTTGATAAGACCTCCTTGTAAAGCAAGATATGAGCTGATGATCTTTAAACGCCTCGAGAGGTATTCGTAAATTATGGCTAAGAAGCATCTCGGCCATATCCGCTTTTAAACAAAAAAACCGTGTTTAATCGGTCCATTGGTTTAAGATTTACAGTTGCCGAGACAGACACACGTTAAACTTATAACACCCCTCCTTTTGGGTCGGGGGTTGTTTGTTTGTTTGTTTTAACGGGGCCGCAATGTCGCACTTAGCCTCTTGATTGGGCCATTGTGCGTACGTTGTAATGTGTCAGTTCTTTTCACTCCAGCCAGCCCAAACACTCCCAGAAGCCCAGTATTCTCCGCGGGTTGCTGCAGGATTCAGGGAGGGATGACGGTGTTTTAAGGAACTGTGCCCGGTGCTCGGCCACACTGGCACATTCCATGATTACATGCGTGGGCGTTTCCTCGTGTTCCATGTACCCTCTGCACAGTGGGCTATCTGTGTTCCCGATAGTGTGAAGGTGCTTGTTGAGAGGACAATGGCCTGTCAGGATGCCTATTGCTTTTCGCAGTTTGTCCCTGTTTAGTCTGATTAGATTCCGAGCGTACTTTCTGGGCGCTGTTGGAATCGCCTCTTTCGTTTGTCTGCAACCGGTGTTTTTTCCCCATTCCAGTTGGTGGTTTTCCTCTATTTTCTCACGCAGCCACATTCGTACCTGGGTAAGGGCATTATCGGTTCGGGGCCGTCTCGCTAGCCCGTTCGCCGCGTCATTTCCAATTAAGTTGCTGTGTCCCTTTATCCATTGCAGGATCACTTCATTATCTTGAGTAATGGCCTTAAGTGATTCATGGCATTCTTGAATAAAGGTCGAGCTTATGCTGGTGTTTGACAGCGCTTGTAGCACTGAAGCGCTGTCGGTTACAATTTTTATTTTTAGATCTTTTGCATTTCTGGCTGCGACTGTTTGAGCCGCTTTGGTTATGCCAATGCATTCTGCTTGGAAAATCGTGTCTTCTGTCCAAAGCAGTAGATATCTTAAAATTGAGATCATCTGAATAGACTCCTGCTCCTGTGCCTATCGCGGTTTTGGATCCATCCATCTGTGTATATTCTAACTTCAGATGGTCCGGACAGCTCCGGACCATCTGAAGTTTTTGATTCGGGATCAAGTCTGCTTTCAAATGAAAAAAAAACACATCCAAATCGGTTCACCCGTTTTGCGTCGGGGATTAAAAAATAAAAATTAACCTAGTACCTACCAAACAAAGTTTAAAAAAATTGTTTATTTGCAAAAAAATAATTCAAATAAACAACCGTGTATTCATATTTTCCTTCAGTTTCTTACGTAATAAACAATAAACAGGGGGAAGGGTCAGCCGATTCTCATTTTTCTACGTAGGGGGAAGGTGTCAAAAACTGCCCAAAATCATCTTGCGTAATAAATGAATGGTGTCTCAACTAAAAAAAGTCCAAGTGCGTAGACCTAAAAAAAAACACTAACGTTTTGTTTTTGTTGGTTATCCTACAAGTATTTGTTTTTTTTAATTTGCTGAACAACCATTTATTAAGCCTGCACTTAAGAAATGTTGAAAAATGTTTGCTCTCTTAATTTTTCTAAGAACTATACTTGTATACTTCAGGGAAATTTGAAAAAATGGTCAGGGAAAGTCAGGGAAAAGTCAGGGAATTTTTTTGAACATTTGCAGTGGACACCCTGATTTAGTAAAAAAAAAATCAATAGAGATAAGACAAGCGCTTTAGATTATCATACAGATGGTTCTGCTTGATATTTTAGACGCGCCGATCTAATATTTCAACGATTATGTGGAAGGATTTTCTATACCTATGCTTTTTTTTAAATTTCAAAAAAATTAAGTCTTTTGAAACTCCTCTCTCCTTTGAAAGAATATTATATCCTTAGCTATTTTCTTTGCACCATAAGACAAGCGCTTTAGATTATCAGACAGATGGTTCTGCTTGATACTTTAGACGCGCCGATTTAATATTTCAACGATTATGTGGAAGGATTTTCTATACCTATGCTTTTTTTTAATTTTCAAAAAATTTAAGTCTTTTGAAACTCCTCTCTCCTTTGAAAGAATATTATATCCTTAGCTATTTTCTTTGCACCATAAGACAAGCGCTTTAGATTATCAGACAGATGGTTCTGCTTGATACTTTAGACGCGCCGATTTAATATTTCAACGATTATGTGGAAGGATTTTCTATACCTATGCTTTTTTTTAATTTTCAAAAAATGTAAGTCTTTTGAAACTCCTCTCTCCTTTGAAAGAATATTATATCCTTAGCTATTTTCTTTGCACCATAAGACAAGCGCTTTAGATTATCATACAGATGGTTCTGCTTGATATTTTAGACGCGCTGATCTAATATTTCAACGATTATGTGGAAGGATTTTCTATATCTATGCTTTTTTTTAATTTTCAAAAAATTCAGTCTCTCCTTTGAAAGAATATATCCTTAGCTATTTTCTTTGCACCGTAATAATCTTAAAAAAAAAGTCCGTTAGCCGTTTCTTTTTTCGTTGGACTACAAACAACCATTAATTAAAAAAAAAAAAAAACATTTTTCTTGAAATTAAGCCTGATAAAAAACACTCAAAAAATCAGACTTTTTGTTTCCTTAATTTTTCTGAGCAGTGCACTTAGTCAGGAAAGTTTGATTAAATAGTATGTAAGTTTTTTGAACATTAGCAGTGGACACCCTGATATATGTCCTGTAATTATTATTAAATTGACCGACGCCCCTAGCTTCGCACGGAGTTCGCATGTTCTATTTTATTATAGATGTAGCCGCGGCTCTGCCCGCGTGAATGTCGGGTCGAGTCGAATCTCACCAAATCTCAACGTAATTTTTTTTCGCAAAAAGCCATCTAAAACTGGATTAAATTTAGTAAAACTTGACCTATTGTGACAATCATTGCAAGTATCGAGGAGTTTGGTAATGAATGTGCGTATACCATAGTTAATCTTGTTATTTTTTTTGCAGGGCAAGGCATACAAAGTTGGCAAGTTCCCCTTCCTGGCTAACTCCAGGGCAAAGACAAATGGTGAACCTGATGGCTTCGTCAAAGTTCTTGCCGACAAAGCGACTGATGTCATTCTTGGCACACACATTATTGGACCTGTGAGTTTATAAAACTATCCCATCTAAATAATATATATTATAGAAAGGGAGCCCAAGTAGATAACTTGGATTTACTCGAGTGTGGCATATTAAAATAAGAGGGATACCTACCTCGTACAATTTAGAGTACTCCTACTGAATATTAGCTCTTTTTATAGTGACGCGCGTTTTTGGCAGCCGATCAAAATATTTAGTAAAAAAATATCAATAGAAATACTATATTAGACTAGCTGTCCCGCGCAACTTCGTCTGCGTAAATTTTTCCCGTTTTTGCAACGTTTCTCATTGCTGCTCCGCTCCTATTGGTCGTAGCGTGATGCTATATAGCCTATAGCCTTCCTCGATAAATGGGCTATCCGACAGAGAAAGAATTTTTCAATTCGGACCAGTAGTTCCTGAGATTACCGCGTTCAAACAAACTCTTCAGCTTTATAATATTAATATAGATTATCATACAGATTTTTCAGCGTGATATCCTAGACACGCTGATGTACGAGGATTATATGGAAGGGTTTTCTTAATCTGACGATGTTTTTTTATTTAATTTTCAAAAAGCTGACACGTGCTTGCGGCTGGTCCGAATCGTAAGCCATTTAAATGGGAGCTTCCTGTGGATTTACTTAACATCCCCGTTTCACGCGAAAGAGATTTTTTTTTTAAGTCTTGGAGCATCCTAAACATTTTTTCACGACGCTCGAGTAAATCCAAGATAGCTACTTGGGCTCCCCAGCCTTTAAGTACTACAAAAAAATATTGACTTCATCCTCTGAACAGCTGGTCACCTAAACATAGGGCTGTACAACTTATCATTTCGGAATTTGCTATCATGTTTTTTACCCGACTGTAAAGAAGGGTTATGTACTTATTTTTTTTTACTAATGATCTTTGAATTACAGGGTGGCGGCGAACTTATCAACGAATGTGTTTTGGCGCAAGAGTATGGAGCAGCGGCTGAGGATATTGCAAGAGTGTGCCATGCACATCCCGTAAGTTATATAATACTTTTAATTTTGTCTAACCACAAACTGAAGCCATGAATAATAAAATATTATTCAAAATATACCATAATTAACTCCTATTTTATATTTATATTTCAGACATGCGCCGAGGCGATACGTGAAGCCAACATGGCCGCATACTGCGGCAAGCCGATTAACTTCTAAATTAAAGACTTACGAGAATTTTATTATAACTTAGAGAAACCCATCGAGTCGTAAATAGTGTAGTGTCTAGGGTGGCTAACTTTGAAGTTTTTTAAGTGATTTATGGCAATCGTATAACCACATTCTTAACTATAGATTTGACCCACATTTGTATCTTGCGAAATCAGCAAGTAATGCACAATTATTAGGGCGAATAAAAGAATTTCATGATGTGATTAAAAGACGTATTAAATGTCATATTTCTACTTGTTGAATGTCCAATTATAAAAAAAGACATATCGATAAAAACAGTAATAGTTGGCAACCCTAGTAGAGTTGGTCCACTCTAAGGAATCTTTTATGAATCTATTTTGAACGATATTTTGGGATTATAATACAATGTCCCTTTCGTTATTCGTTGGGTGCAATTCGTCTTGTAAATCATTCACAATAAAAAAAAGTATATTTGAGCAGTTTCACGCTTAGTGCTGTCGACACGTTATTTATTGATTTATTTACCGTTTAAGTGAATATACATTTGTATCTATAATTTTTATTTCTGAATAATTAGATTTTCTAAATAACTTTTTCATTCCGTTTTTATTTATTTTTGTTGGACTCCTTGTTTCCTGCATTTGAGATACATATTTAATATAGTTCGATGTTTTTATTTTGTAAATAAATGTTTTCTTAAATATACGTATGTATTATGAAAGTAATTGTAGTTTTTTTTGTAGAAGACTGTTTTCATGCTCAACTAATAGCATGGATACATGCTTAATCCTATTTGCACAAACTCTTGTTTGTACAAGTAAGCATGTGCGTTAAGCCGAGAAAACTGTATAACGCACAAATGGCTTGCACAAAAGTATCTGTTACAAACTTCTTGAAAACGGCTTCACCGATTTTGGAACGATTTTTTAGGAGTCTCATTACTGAGTATGTTCTATTTAACATTTTATTTTATTTTGTAAAAAAAAATCTCTAAAAGCTTAAAATAAAAAACACAATTAATAATTTTGAAAAAATAGTAAAAAAGAATCAAATACATTTTTATAGACCCCCGAGTACTCTACTTAACGGGAGGTAAGTAACTTAAGAAAATCTTTCTGGGTCTGCCATTCACTGACCTGTCACATGCACAAAAATATTTTGAGTTCATTACTGGACAATAAATAAAATCTCCTGGCTGTATTCAGTTACGATAGTAAATAATAGATGTTATATAAAAATACATTGTCAATAAATCATTAACGTCGTGGCCTTTACCCCTAGGCCTTGGCTATATATACAAAGTGAATTAGGAACAAACAAATATTTTTAATATAGTTTCCCACTAATAGGGATTAACAACTGACGGTCCAAAAAAATTAGTATCCATTTATTTTTCTTAAGTTATTAGGTTTAAACTGTGTGTCTACTGCTTGCACCGTGACAAGATTGGTAATAGGTCTAGGAATAAGACTGGCTGCGCGCGCAGCTGCTTGTTCCGCAGCTACTTGAGCACGCGCCACTTCCAAGCCTATTGTCACTCGATTCCCCAAATCTTGATCAATCAGATAAAGCAATCTCATTGCCTTTTGAATAACCGGCGGAGTTACAGGTGTAAGAGTTAAAACTAAATTATTAATAAATCTTTGTCTATGTGCCTCGTTGTCAATCACGAAGTTGTAAAAGTACCAGCTAGTTTCTAAGTCCACTGCAGAGTTTTCTAAGGTGATTAACCTTGCTCTTGGTTTCTTTTCATCAACATATGGAATAGGACCATTAAAAGAATTCGGGTAGTAATTTGGTGCATCGCGTCCGTTCAACCCTGTAGGTCGTACACCATCACGATTATAGTTCTTCGCATACCATGGCCTGTTGATTAAAATGTTGTTATGGTTTCTTCCTAATCGATAGTTTTGTGTATCGATATAGAAATTACGTCTTCCTCTGAACATCCAGTCAACAGGGCCCGGAATACCTGGCACTAAATTAGCTGGATTGAAAGCACCTTGTTCTACATCTCTAAACTGATTTTCTACGTTTCGATTTAATACCACGCGGCCAATTTGTACCGTAATGAACGTTCCATTTTTCCACAGCCTTGTTACGTCGAAGGGGTCAAAGTCTACTTTCTGTATGCCCTTTTTGGTCATAACATCCATTTCTAATCGCCAAGATGGAAAATTCTTTTCTTCAATATTATTATACAAATCTCTAGTGAAGTAGTCCGGATCCCGAGCTTGAATTGCGGCAGCTTGAGCAGTCGTCAAAGGCACAAAACCTTGTTCAGTCCTAAAATTAAATCTCACATAATGTGTTTCTCCTTGTTTGTTTGCAATTTCATAAGTGTGGATTGGGAATGCGTCCATTTTCCTGTAACCGTCTGGAATACCAAAATCGGCAAGTATCCAAAATGCAGCATGTACTAATGAAGGTCTGAGCACTATTCCATCCCAAAAAGTATTCATATCAAACAAATGAGTTTTCGGATTTCTTTTGAAGGCGTGTGCAACAAATGGTAGCAACATGGGATCTCTGTACAAGTAAACAGGTGTCGTTAAACAAGTAAAGTCTAAATTTCCCTCTTTGGTGTACATTTTAACCGCAAAGCCTCTGAATTCTCTGCCAAGGTCGGTGCCACCAAAGTTATGAATTGACGTTGAAAGCCTCGCTACCAATGGTGTCCTCTTTCCAATTCCATTAAAGACATCAGCATAAGTATAGTTGGAAACATCGTTGGTTACTTCGAAGTACCCAAAAGCGCCGGTGCCCTTAGCGTGAACAACTCGCTCAGGTATTCTTTCACCATTGAAGTGCAACATAGAATCGAGAAGTAACTGATTATTGAACTGATCAGAGTTGATCGAGTGTATCTCTCTTAATTCTGTTGGTTCTCCCGAGCTCTTTGCCCATAGTCCTATTGGTAGCTGTAAAGAAATACATTTTGTTATATTTATTTTATCCTCAGATAAGCAGAGAACATAAACAAATGTTTTAAGGATACTCTTGAACTATTGATTCTAAATTCGAAGGATGTAAGTACAACATCAGATGTGATTATCTTATCATGTAAAATCACTATGGTCATACTCTGGTAAGGTATCAATAGTAACCCGAGCGAAGCTCGGTTGGAAACCTAACGTAAATAGAAAGTACTGGGTGGCGCAAAAGTAGTGGCACTAAAGAAAATACTTTTTTTTTTTTTATATGACATTTTCTGTCATTCTGTTGTTGAAAATTGTGTAGTGAACAAATGTAAAATACACTGAAAATAAACATGGACCGTTTTACTCCCCAAGAACGTGGAATAATTGTGTCAATGTTCTTACGGAATAATTCATCAGTGGGAGAAATCGTCGACGAAATTCACGTTGTGTTCTTATCACAACGTGAATTTCGTCGACGATTTCCCCACCGTCCGGCACCGATTGGTCGCACAATTCGACGCTTTGCCACACGCCTTGAAGCAACTGGCTCAACATTGGATAGACCTAAGTCTGGGAGACCAAGAACAGGCCGTTCAGCTGAAAATATCGATGCTGTGCGCGAAGATGTGGAAGAGTGTCCAGAAACATCAACGAGGCGACGTGCCACGCAATTGGGCATTTCCAGACGGACCCTGCAGCGTATTTTGGTGAAAGACTTAAAGATGTTCCCGTATAAAACTCAAATGACTCATCAGCTGCTGCCTGCTGACCACCGAGCTCGTCTAGATTACTGCCAGCGCGTCATAAACCTCAACCTTGAAGAGGATGATTTTCCTTCAAAATTGGTTATGAGTGACGAAGCGCATTTCCATCTCTCAGGGCATGTCAATAAGCAGAATACTCGGTTCTGGGGCACTGATAATCCGCGCATTATTCAAGAAACACCTCTACACCCACTAAAAGTTACTGTATGGTGTGGCATCTGTGTTGACAGAGTGATCGGACCCTATTTTTTCGAAGACGCTGGAGGCAATGCGATAACTGTCACTGGAGAACGCTACAGAACCATGTTACGTGAGTTTTTGATACCCAGTTTGGACGAATTGGGGCTGGAGCACATCTGGTTTCAACAAGACGGCGCTACGGCACACACAGCACGCGACACTATGGACTTAGTGAGGGACGCTTTTCCAGGCCGAGTTATCTCTCGTTTTGGCGATTTGCCTTGGCCTGCAAGATCACCCGATCTGACCAGTCCAGACTTCTTTCTTTGGGGTTTTTTGAAATCTCGGGTGTATGTGAACAAGCCACAGACTCTCGCAGCTCTAAAAGAAAACATTCGTCAAGAAATAACGAACATATCGCAGGAAGTATTACGGCAAGTTATGCAAAATGTCATAAATAGGGCTCAAATGTGTATCAACTCTGGAGGTCACCATTTAAAAGACATCATCTTTAAATCCTAATGGTACGAAATTTAATGGCACAAATATACATTTAAAAAAATCTAAATCTAGTTTTCTAATTTAGAAAAAATGTTATAGCTGAACCAAATAGGGTCTTTACTTTTGCGCCACCCAGTACTTAATGATCATGGTGACATTTTAAAAGTTGTTTTTTTTTTGGGACATTCTGCTTTCTTTGAATGATTGGTAAATCAATGCGTCACAATCATCTAACAGTTGTGGTATCTCCAATGCCCTAACTACTATTAATAGGGATGTGACCCCTCTGTGCCTTGGAGAATACGTTAGCCATCGGTTCTACTTCTAATATCTCCTGTCCTTTTATAATTCCGTCCAATCGGACTTTGAGAGAGCACTTGTTTTAACACACCTATGTGTTGAACACATTTGGACTATATTAGTACGCCAGACAAACTGCACATTAAAATGCAAAACGCGATGTTGCAGTATTTTTATGTCATTTGGACCCCTGAGGAGTGTAAAGAGGAGGAACTACATGTTGCAAGCAGAAATCGAGCAAAAAAAGTCGTGCTACGCGTAATACGCAAAACGCGATGTTGCTTTTTTGTTATGTCATTTGGAACCCTGGAAGTGTGGAACTATGTCATGCAAGTAAAAAAAGTTGTGCTAACTGCGTAATACGCAGCAAACCGCACTACACCGAAGACCTGCCAGAAGTCAACATTGACGAAATCGTGCTGGCTCTTAAACAGCTGAAAAATGGAAAAGCTCCTGGAGAGGATGGCGTTACAACAGAGCTGTTAAAGGCTGGAGGTAAACCCGTACTGAGGGAGCTCTAAAAGCTCTTTAATGCTGTCTTGTTTGAAGGGAGAACTCCGGAGGCGTGGAGTAGAAGTGTAGTCGTCTTGTTCTTCAAAAAGGAAGATAAGACCCGGCTGAAGAACTACCGACCTATTTCCCTTCTAATCCACGTCTATAAGCTGTTCTCAAGAGTCATCACGAATCACCTTGCGCGAAGACTATACTACTATTATACCATGATGACAAGGGCGGCGGTGGCAAATCTAGCCTTCGTGGTATCCCCTGCTAGATAACAGACGAGGCAATGGCGACCGAGCAAATGGGGAGACCAACCTCGTGAGCCCTGGTAGGCAGTTGGTCTAGGAGAAGGTACTCCGAACAAAAACCAAATGTGCTGCCTTGCACAAAGGTGTTGGTTCACCAAAGGCTAGGACGCATTACCCAAAACGTATGCCGAAATTAAAATGGAAGCAAGATTAGAAAACAAATTACCCCAGGAAGGTACCAGCCATGCTGGAGAATCCTTCTCTGAGAAGAGCCCACAGGGCAACTCAGACAGCCTCACCGTATCTGAGGCAGGCAAAATTTTGCTAAATAACTCTGTAGAACGTGTAATTAAAAAACCAGATAACAACAATAGAAAGATGGTACAACAGGCTTTTCATTCTAGCTTGTTTAATAATCGGCCAAGAACTAACTCTGTAAGGAAAAGCTCCAATCCTGCAATAACTCCAAACCAAAAGCCCAATACAGACGACAATGGCAGTGAAAACAAAACTGGTGAAACTGATACAACCCCACAACCCGAATGGCAGAGAGTGCCATCGGAAAACAACAGAAAAAAAAGGAAAGTCAGAACAACACCTTCACCCGAAGGACTCAAAACTACAAACAGATTTACTGGATTGACTGTGGACCTAACAGATGATAATGCAGTAATAAAGAAACCAACCAAACCTCCACCAATTGTTCTGTATGGGGTAGAAGATGTATACAAACTTACCATGTTACTTCAAACTGGTGCTGAGCCAAATGATTTTACGTTTAAAATCGTTAATAGAAACCAGCTACGAATCACAAGTGCCACAGTGGAAATCTACAAAAAGTTAATTGGATTGGTACGAGAACATGGTCTTATAGGTCATACATTTAACATAAAAAGAGACAGAAGCTTCCGAATAGTCATTCGAAATCTACATCCTTCAACACCACTTGATGCAATAAAAGAGGGTATTGAAATGACTGGCAATGTTGTAGTTGGTGAGATTATCAACTCAAAATATGGGCCAGAAAAGAAGCCAACCTCCACCTTTTTTGTAAATCTCATGCCGGGACCAAAAAATAGAGAGGCAAAGGAACTTAAATATATATACAACCAGGCCATAATAATTGAAGATCCCAGAAAACAGAAGTCAATAGCCCAATGTCAACGATGCCAACAATATGGCCATACAAAAAATTACTGCATGAGGCCTTATAGGTGTGTAAAATGCGCTCAACCACACAAAACCTCTGACTGTCCAAAGCGTGGTAGAACCACCCCAGCAAAATGTGCATTATGTGATGGATCACACCCTGCCATTTATAAAGGCTGCGAAGTGTATAAAGAAATTCAATCGAGAAAAACACCAAGAATTACATACAAACGGCAAGACTATTGGAAAGCACCATCCACAATACCCACAGATCAAAAGAAAGAAGAAGAAACGCCAACAAAATCAAAACTTAAACAATATTCTGATATAATTAAATCTAACACAGCCCATAGAGATGACACTACACCCAACCCAAATGCAGTTAGAGCAACCAGAGGTCGCCAGTTAAAACTCAGTGTAGATATCAACCACCTACACACAATTTCGACCCCAGAACCGACATACTGGCCTACAGACACAAACAAAGTTCCCGATTTATTGGACTTTTTTATTATAAAGGGACTCTCCAGACATTACTTCAAAGCTGAAAGCTGCATCGATAGCTCTTCAGACCACACTCCAGTTATTTTAACCGTTAGCACAACCCTAATAGAGTATCAACCGCTTGAAACGCTATGTCACAAATATACGGATTGGCAAGCATTTCGACATTATATTGAAGAAAATATCACTCTGCAAGTGGCACTCAAGTCAACAAAATATATAACAAATCTTATCCAAGAGGCGTGTTGAAAATGTACTCCAAAAATAAAAATAAGAACTACTTCTCCAAATGAGCCACTAGAAGTAAAATTTAAAATTCTAGAGGAACGTCGACTAAGACGAATATGGCAACAAACTAGGCACCCGGTGGACAAAACGGCTCTTAACAGGGCCATCAAAGAATTAAAGACCATACTTTCAAACTTGCGCGACCAAACTCTACAATCTAAGTTAGAGTTGTTAACACCCAATGCAAACACAGGCTATTCCCTATGGAAGTTTACAAAATCCTTGGATCGACCACAAGAAGCTAAACCACCCATAAAAACAAGCTTTAACAAATGGGTTAGAACTGGTCAAGCCATTATTACCACCAAAACCTGTAAGTACCGGAGAGGTGTAGGGAGTCATAAAAACTTTGAAAGATAAAAAGGCACCCGGCTTTGATCTAATCACAAAGGAAATACTCAAGCAATTACCAAAAAAAGCCATAACATTCTTGACAGTTATCTTTAACGGCATCTTGCGTATACAATACTTTCCAAGAATATGGAAAATATCACAGGTCCTTATGATTCTTAAGCCAAGGAAACCAGCTCATGAGATTTCATCTTACCGACCTATCAGCCTTCTTCCAATATTATCTAAGCTATTTGAAAAACTATTGCTACAACGACTAATCTTTATATTGGCTAACAAAAATATAATCCCTGACCACCAGTTTGGTTTTCGAAAATATCACTCAACAATTGAACAGGTACACAGAGTTTACAATGTGATCAAAAGTACTTATGAAAATAAAGAATACTGTTCATCAGCGTTCTTAGACATCCAGCAAGCCTTTGATAAAGTATGGCACAATGGCTTGCTTTATAAGATCAAAATTAACTTAGCCCACAGTTACTTTTTACTACTTGCGTCATACCTATTAGAGCCGCCATACATCACCTTTCTATGAAATTAAGGCGGGGGTACCCCAGGGGTCTATTCTTGGTCCTGTGTTGTATACCATCTATACTGCAGATTTACCTATAATCCCAGGAATTACAACTGCTACTTATGCTGACGACACAGCAATTCTTGCAAGGAACGAAGATCCCAAACTAGCATCAGCGACACTGCAAAACGGGCTTGACAAAATACAAGCTTGGCTGAACAAATGGCGTATAAAAGCCAGCGCAAGTAAATCAGTCCAGGTAACATTTACCCTGAGGCAAGAAAATTGTCCTCCAGTCAATCTCGGAAGTAACACTCTGCAACACGTAAACTGCGTCAGATACCTGGGAATACACCTCGATCGACGATTAACTTGGAGTACCCATATAAAACGTAAAAGGGATGAACTTAACATACGGTACAGAAACCTCTATTGGCTTATGGGAAGAAATTGCAAACTCTCCATAGACAACAAGCTGTTAATATATGAAAGCATTTTAAAGCCGACCTACATGTATGGTGCTCAACTCTGGGGAAGCGCTAGCGACTCCAACATAAACATATTGCAGAGACTCCAGAACCAAATTCTTAGAACCATATCAAACGCTACACGGTACACTACAAATATCGAAGTTCGTGAAAACTTAAATATAAAAACAATTAAAGAGGAGGTTCTTAACACTATTATTCGCTACAAAACAAGACTAGCTAATCACCCCAATGACTTAGCAGCCCAGTTAGTAATAGACCAGAGCGAAACGCGTTTGAAACGGCGGCGTGCTATTCTGCAACTTGACTAAATGGAGTCTATTCTAAGAGCAGTTGCACTCAGTGGAGTACACGCTCGACATGATATCCTGCGCTCATCAGATTTGCTTATAATCCAGGACTGATTGTAAATACGTGTGTATTTACAATCAGTATCATCATCAGTATTACAATAGAAAAAAAAAAAAAGGATGACAAGGGGACGTTATTTCTACAAAACTGTTCACAAATGCAATGGAGGATATGTTCAAGATGCTGCACAGGAAAGGGCGAATACATCTCTCATGGCAGAAACGCTGCAGGACCTACAACAGATGCTGAATGACCTGGCAGACTCCTCTGTACGCATCGGCCTACGGATGAACTAGAATAAAACCAAGGTCATTTTCAATGAACACGTACTACCGGAACCGACAGCGATGCACGGTGCCGTTCTCTAAGGGCAGCGTTTGGGAAGTTTTCCCACAATGCCTTAAGACTAAAGTCTTCAATCGGTGCGTCGTACCCGTCATGACATACGGAGCCGAAACGTGGACACTGACGGTACGGCGGGTTCAAAGTCGCTCAGCGGGCAACGTGGCGTGCAATTGGAGGGGCCTATGTCCAGCAGTTGACTGCGATGGGCTGATGATGAAAGGATCCAAATAACGTAGGTACCAAAAATCCAACTTTAGGTACATCATATTTTGCTTTTTTAGGGCTTGTAATTCTAAAATTTGACTGAGCCAATAATCTCCTGCGTAACTGGCTAGTCTCTAATGAGATCGTCCGCCGTAATCGAAATTGTTTAGAAGACCAATAATAATAATAATATCTTGGGACAACTCACACAACGCTATCTGATCCCAAACTAAGCAGAGCTTGTACTATGGAAACCAGACAACTGATAAACATACTTATATATTCCTAATACATACATATAATAGATAAATAACACCGTGTCTGGGTGATAAAACTTTGTGTGATCACAAAGTTTTATCCTGGGTAGGAATCGAACCCACGATCTCTTGCGTAGCAGTCGTATACACTACCACCGCCCCACAGGGGCAGTCGTAATAACTGTTAATAAGTAGGTACATACCGGGTGTTCTAATTTGAAGTCCAAGAGCTGCCTCGCAGCGGGTTCATACAACGTAACATTGTCAACTATTACACTTCTGGCACCAATAATAAGAGACAAATAAACAATGAAACAGACAATGGTTTTCATACTGATGGAATCTTGTGCGTGTTTCATTCCTTCGAAAATCAGGTTTTGCTTATAAAGACTTTTGCTAAACGTTTTAAAGCAATTATACAATTAGAACTGGAATTTAGGCTATTTCCACATAAGCAATTTACAGCAACGCCTAGGTACCAATTTATATAGAAAAGTCAATTTTACACTAGCGATATTTCTAAGGGCACTAGGTACTTAACTACCTATTAGTTGAAACCTCATCTTGCTTTAACCATAAAATCTGAATAATGCCATGTCGCTGCAATTGCCATTCCCTGTTGCTTAACAACCAATCAATACCATGACACTTTTTCGTGCGCTCATCAGTCATCGATTTATCACGTAACAAAATAGTTGTCTGTAAAGTCGGTTTACGGACGATAATTATACATGATAATGTCAAGAAAACATTTATATCTCCATTCGCATTGCTTAGCAAACAGTCAGAAACGTTAATTCAAATCTAATCGCATGTCGCTGCAATCACCATTCGCTGTTGCTTAGCAACTAATCGATAACGTGACCGTTGCCACGTCATCGATTTATAAGGCGTTATTACGTCAAAAACACTTATCCCAAGTTTACATGCAGTACCTACAGTATCAATTTTCCATTTAGTGTATTAGAGCTAGGAGAGAATTGGCGAGATGACCTGGATGTACATTTTCCATTTTATACGAACCTTTATCAATACTTGTATGTACCTATAATTATGTTTTTATCATTTAATGTCTATTTTTGAGGGCTAAATGAATTAAATTCAACAAAACAGATAGGTATTGTGTAAATGGTTCAATTACATGTGTTAATTAGAGTTGAAGCCATGCGTACTTTGTAGCATCCTATTTGTCGAATTTCAGGTTTTTGTGCTGTCTTAGCACTTATCATTTCCACTGTAAAACGTATAGGTAACTACATCACAAAATTTTCTGATGAATGTTTTTCGGCAATTTAAATAATCTAGATACTAAATGAATCCTTAAAACAATTACTAAAAATATGTAATTAGGTCATAGAACATATTAGCGTATTATGTAGGTACCTAGGTACCTTTATTAAATACAATCTTAAAACGAGTGGTAGAGCGTAGGAGAGCATACCATTTTGACGTTTCATAAAAAGATACTTAAAATTGAGTTAAGTCTTTATCATCTTTTTAATAAATGAATTTATTTATTAACAAGATTTTTTTTTTTTTAAACGTTAACTAGCAATGTGGGATTGTGGTCCCACATTACTAGCAATCCTGTTAACCCCTCCAGCTAAGCTCTATGGCTTGTGTTAGGAGTGGGTTCACGTCGGTAGTATAATGGCCAGGATTCGAACCCACGACCTCACAATTGCAAGACCGATGCCTTAGCCATTAGGCTACCGCCGCATTTGATACAAATGTACCTAAGTTTGATACAACTGAGCTATATTCCAAGTACCTACCTTCAACGTCAATACATGGCGAGCAAACGAACCCCCTACCGTCGCAAGAGAAAATGTTTTTTTTTACAACGGTCAAAACAAAAATCTAGTCAAAAGTCAAAAATTGAGGCTATTATCACATTAGCACTTTGCCCCAACGCCTACTAATGCAGAAAAGTCAATTTTACATTTTTACCCCATTGGAAAATTAAACCGTAGGAGGCATTTTTGAAAGATAGAAAAATGTCCAGACCCAGGAATCGAACCCGAGACTTCCGTATGCCAAAAATAAGCCAGACTATTTAGTCGGGGTTTTAACATTGCCAGACGCATGCAGAAATCACTCGCACCTATGCATTTGTAATTACATCGCCTGGCAGGTATTTCGCATTTTTTAGTTGTAAATACCCTATCAAGTTTATTTTTTTTTGCAAAATATTTTTGCACCCGTAATCCCGACTAAATCGTCTGTCCTTTTTTTAATTCTTTAAACATTAAACTACAACATATAAAAATTGCATATTGCCTCAAACATATTATTTTATTTTTAATTTTTTTTTAATTTTAGGGTTGAATTAGCCCCGGTACTCACCAGCCAGGTCTGTAGCTCCGTGTTAGGGTATAATAGGAGACGTATGTGACAAGTTTTCAGCTTGCCTCAAATACCTACCCAAAAATTGGTGCCAGCTCTCGGACTATTTGCTTGGCTTACAATGCACAGAGGTCAAGTCAAACAATCAAAAAGCTATACGCAGACAGGGACAGAAACATATATCGTTGCTCTCTATCTCTCATACCACAAGGTGTATTTTGTTGTCTCACTTCATCATGGTAGTATTAACGACCGAGTGAGAAGTAAGAAAATATCCGTACAAATTCCATTGAAAATGTAGTATAGGTGGTAGTAGGTATACGAAACAAAAACAACAGAAAACCCACTTCTTATACCGCATTAAGTTGCTCGGTTTTTATACAGTCTATTAAATTTTTGGTTATTCATATTGACAATTTGCTTAACTGGAAACATGAGTTGAACGCCATTGATGCGTTAATATCATCAGCTTGCTTTGCCCTAAGGACTCTAAGAGATGAAGTCAGTACAATTCATTTAAAAGCGGTATACTACGCTTTAGTGGAGTCAAGGCTAAGGTACAGTATTCAATTTTGGGGTAATAGTTATTAATATAATTGTGAAAGAGCGTTTATACTTCAAAAAAGAGCAATAAGGACAATTGTTCGTATTCCTCAGTGGGAAACATGTTTGGAATATTTTCAAAGACTTTCAATTCTTACAGTACCGAGTCTTTACATATTGACAGTAGGTACTAAGTTATCTGGCTAGACATATAACGGATTTTGAAACCGAAGATGAAAGAAAAGCAAGGGAAAGTTCAAGGAGAATGTGTCTGAGTAATAAGATAGAGCCAAAAATAAATATTGTCAAACATAGTATAAAATTTCAAGCTGTAAAATTGTTCAATTGCTTACCTAAGGTTTTGAAAAAGGAAATTTATAAAACAAACGTATTTAAAAAAAGGCTCAAAGCTTTTCTTTTGGAGAAATGTTATTATGCAATAGATGAATTTGGTTGTGTTAATGATAGTATATAAACTTGACATAAATAATGCATAAAATTGTGAAAATTAATTGTCATTTTTTCTTTTTGTAAACATTAATATGTGCAACTATTTATCTTAATTCTATTATTATTATTACTTTTTTAATTTGACATACCTACTCAGAATTTTAATTTGTAATCATATCGAAAACTAATTTTATGTTTGACTTTTTTGTGTTTTTTTTTTTTTACTATGATTATTTTGTTATTATTATTTTTACATTCAGACACAATTGTATAATTGTTTATTGAATAAATGAAATTGAATTGAATTGAATATAAAGATTCTTTAACTAGCCCTGGATTCCGAGGTATAAATCTTACGGCACTTCATTGGATTAAAAAAAAATAATTGAAAATCGAATGGTGGACACAACGAAGAACAAACAAATTATGTAGATGGTTTTTCACGGGTCTCACGCGCCTTCACGCCTAGTTCCCGATCAGAGTCGGTACTTTGTCCCGCGACGAAGGCTCACACACAAAATCAACATCGTTTTACAGCAGGTATGGTAGTTTTCCACCTCCATTTCGCGTAAGGCTTCAATCACGAATGTGACACCCGTAAATGTATACCTGTCGTAAAATCACAGCACGAAACCACGGCGCTAATGTAGAAGCGCCGTTTTAAGTATCATGTGAAAATAAATCACTCGAAAATCTCAAACCAAGAAGGTTTAATGTCAATTCATAGTATCTACTAGGTATATAACGACAATATCATAATTTAACCCCAATTACATGGTCATCAAAATGAGATGTATATGGGTGAATATATGGTATTTGATTTTTTGTGTCCCACAAGGAAAAGTTACGTGTTTAGTTTAATATTAATAATTTGACTAGTCGTATTATATTTGTATCTATAATGATAAGGGCCAGAACATTTTTCTTCTTTATTCAATTTTATAGCCACCAGGGGAAAATTTGTTATCAGGGGAGTGACACCATTGTCAGAGTAGTGACAAATTAAGGCAGGGAAGTGACAAGTCATTGATAATCATCCAAGTAAAGTGAATAATACTAAATAAAACGTGTAAATAAATGTTTATTCGTTTTTTTATGAATACAATACAACCAGACTGAACCATTTTACAATACCAACCAAATATGTGATTTTTTTTGTCAATGCTATTACTTTTATCAGCCTCATCTGAGAGTTCTGCAAATTAAGGATTTTAATAATAAAATGTTGAAGGAGTTAAAACTGAACAATGTATAAGGCGTAAATTAAATAAACATTATAAATTAAACAAAAAGGTAAAGTTTGCTCACAAAACTAAATAAAAGTACTAACTAATGATACACCTTCTAACTTAAAAAAAATAATGGCACAGTATAAATACTAAATATTTTTTTTACTTTTGTTAATGCTTAACTTAATTTGGCCCCTTTTTTGTCGTAATGTTTACTTTTCTTTCGCTTTTAATTCAGCTTTAATTAATCTGGCCGTTAATTTTTCAGCTTGGCGCTTTTTATCTAGCCTCCCTTCTCTTGTTTGATTTTTTTCATATTCGCTATTAAATCCAAGTATAGGTATTCTAGAAACTAGAACATATAAAATTAATAAAATAAAAACCGGGCAAGAGCATGTCGGCCCATGAGCCCGGAGCGATTACTTTCAAACATATTCACTTAATTAAAAAAAGTTTTATTAGAACTCTTAAAATATTTTTAAAAAGACCTGCTGAATGATGTGATACATGTTGATATTAGCTGATTTTTTTTAAACTTCTGTTACATGTATAGAGTCCCCCCCCCCCCCCCCTAAAATATTTATTTTGTTATTTAACTATCGAATTCAGTAGCTCAGCGGCTTGTACAAAAGACACCTAAACTAAATTTCATCTTTATACAATGTGTAGTTTTTCAGTAAAATGCCTGTGACGTGCGGATGGATAGACAGTCAAACAGAAGGACAAGGAGAAACTATAAAGGTTCCGTTTTTGCCATTTTGGCTACTGGACTCTAAAAACATATTAACATAACAGAATGTTGTCACTTCCTTGCGCTTGTATTTTCCCTGGCATAGAAACTGCCAGAGAAATGACGAAATTGCACATAAAAATAACATCACTCGTTTTCCTGGCCACAATTTAACGTAATATATGGCACGTACACACAATAAACATAGCATTGTGCTAATTTACAATTACGTAATGATAAAATATGAGAACCTAAACTTACCAAGGGAAATACTGCGTCGACTGGCACAAACCCACTTTCCGACGGTGAATCGAAAAAATAATGTCATATTATTTGATTTTTGCTCAACGCCCATAACTTGCTTCTAACACCACAATGTTGTTTTAGCAGTTTTATGTCAAATATTTAGTCTTTTGAATTCGCCTGGTGACGTGACGTTATTGTAGTGTAACGTGGAAATATATATATTTTTTAAATATTGTTAAATATTTTTACATTGAATTTTGATATAACAGGGAAGTATACATTTATAACTATTTTAAATAATAAATGCCTAAAATTAAACATTTTTTGTAAATTGACTGTGTGGGCAGAATAAGCAAAAATATTCTCTATTTCTCAAACATACAGTATCAGTATAACTTATTTAACATAAAATTTGTAAATGGACTGTTGAAATTCAAATAGCGTATATTCGTATTAATTGTATTAGTTAAAGAATTGGGAAGGGGAACAAATAACAATAACTGTTAAATGAAAGAGTATATTTGACATTAATAAGTTAAAATTTTTATTTCTTTTTACTATTTTAACAAGATGTGACAACAACTAAAATAATGACTAGATAGATACAACAAATATATAAGTTTACAAGCTTATAGTATTTTCTGTTTGTCATAAATCGATTACACGAATAATATAGAAGTTGATTTGTGCAACAGTTAAGTGTATAAAACAACAAATTACAAAATAACGACGTAGAAAGAAATATTAATAAATATTGTTTAGTAAATGTAATAGCAACATTGTCTGCTATATATGGCAATAAATAACAACCATGATAGAATAAGAATTAAAAATTGAAGTAATATAAAAAAACAACAGCGTGCACCATTAGGGATATGTATAAACATAAGTTCAAAACAAAGAATCGCTGAAATCTTTATATGAAACATGGAACCCGAACAGACATATTTAACTATGTGAAAAAATATGTTTACTCTATTTATCATCGGGCATACACAAGTACCGTTTTCTATAAACGTTAACGTTTATGGAAAAGAAATATTGTACCTATTAATTTATGACATTAGGTTAAAAGATATGGCAGAAAATATCTGTCAACAAATTAAATGCGTACAATTATTTCATGTCCGTTGATTTTAGCTTTAAATATAATGGAACTTGTCTAGGCCACCTGAGCCGGAACCGGTTTTCTCGGTTCCAAAAGAACCGGGAACTCCTGGTTCTGAGGGTCTGGGACTCTAAAATAGCAGAACCTGTTTTTTTTTATTCTTTCGGTTCTGAAGAAAAAATGGTTAAAAAGTACATGCTATTGATCTTCTTTGTATTTATCCATATATTCTCTATTTTTTGAAGTCTTATAAATTATTTAGATAATTTAGAGAAACTTGTGGACTGTTTGCAAAAAAGTAGCTTTTGTCTGCCCATGTGCATTAACAAATTTGCCCTATATTGAAAACATTCAAATTGAGCTCTCTAATGCATATACGGCAAGGTTTTTGTGCTTTAAGACTTTGTAAGAACTTTCCTTGTACATCAACAATTGGAAAAAAATATCATTAGCCGTTCTTGAATTTCTTGTTCTAAAATGACTGATCAGATTTAGTTGATATAGTTCGATATGAAACTAAATCATTTTTTAGAGCCATTATTACACATTAGCCAAAATATCCATATTGACCCGATTTTGGGCAGCCAAAATCGGGTCAATATGGATATTTTAATAAAGGCCACATTAAGATTATTTCAAATATGTATAACAATGAACAAATTTGTGTTAGTTACCAGTGTAAATAAAAAAATATAGTTCTTCCGCGCTGTTATCTTTTCCATTCTTAACTATGGCATTGAGACCTAGGCCTAGCTTATAATAAAACTAATTGATATTAATTTTAAGCTTTGACTTACGACCTTAAACAGAGGAGTAATCACTTATGCGCGTTTTTATGGTAGAAATATCGACTAGGATGCCCTTGAGTTCTTGTTAATAATAGTTTATAATTTTGGTTTATCATTTAGATTTTTTGCATCGATCAACAAATTGAGAATAAAACAGCTATAAGAGCTTACAAAAATTTATGAAGGATAGGCATATATTTTTCTAAAAATACTCTAAAAAGTCCCTATAACTTATCTAAATAACAGTTAAGGTTCCAACAATTATTGACGAGTTGTCTTAAGAATAGAAAGAACCGAAAAAACTCTGGTATCCCGGTTCTGGCTTGAATTTGAAACCGAAAAACCTGGTTCCTCAAATAGGACCGGTTCTCGATGTCTTTGATAACTATTAATACCTAGTTAGTTATTTTCTTTCTTAGCTAAAACCTTAATTGTCCTAATTTCAAAATGTCGCAAGTCGGTACAGTTGATATAAAGCCCTAAACTGTACATTGTGTTAGTTCAGGTTAGATACAATAGTTAAGTCGTTTAGTTATATAAAAAAACAAGAGTTAAGATCTTAAAACTAAGATTACATAATTTTGATATAGTGGAGTATATATTACGTCATAACTACTAATTTCACAAAAACAAAAATATATGTAAAGAGTACTATCTCAGTAATTGACAAATAAAATATTTTTAATTAACCCCATGTATCTAAAACTTGACTACACATATTCAAGTAGAATTTAGGCGATAGTATCTTGCTATACTGAGCGCAATCATTCGAATACATTATAGCCGCAGCCATTGTAGTGGCATTAGACTCCATATATTTACGTAAAACGACTTCTAAGTCTGATATAGACAAGTTATTATCAAGATAGAAGTCTTTAGAGAGACGGAAGCATACTTCCCATAACTCAGTATCTATGGGAAATATGCTCATGCATTTATCTATTACCTGTGCAGCTTTAGCGGACAAATCACATTCCGATATATTAATAACGGATTTTGTTAATTTACCCTTGTTGCGGTATTTTAATTCTTCACAGGTGCAAGGTAAAGCTTTATAGGAAAGTGGGTCAATTAAAGGATATGGTTCTTCGTTGAGTATAGACATAGACAACTCCTTAATTCGCTTGGTCATAACATTGTTGATTATTCTCTTTAGTTCCTCTTTCTTTTGAATGGATTGCTCACCGGTTTTCTCACTCCCACATTCATGGGCTTCTATAGGAGTATGAGTCACAAAGAGTTTATCGTATTGAGGTTCGAATTTTAAATTGTCTAACAATAATCTCAAGCATTCCGCGTAAGTTTTGTTATGGTAGGCAAATTTAGCAGCCATATTGTGATTTCCTTTAAAATTTTCTTCATTTATCCACGGCTTTAGTATAAGAATGACGTCATCAGCCCATGATTTCTTTTTGAAATCATTCATACATGCCAAGGGGTTCAACTTCGTTTCTATTGGTTTTCGATCTAAATCGTCTAGGTCGTATGGGAACATAATATCAACTCTGTTTATAGCCTGGAACAGAAACTTGTTGTTGCTTTTGCTTGCTGGTATCTTTATGACACGTTTTGTAGTTTTCATCATAATTACACGATTGTTGCTTTTTTCTTTTTCGTTGTTCAGCTAAAATTAATATTTATTATGAAATTATTAGGTAGGGTCAATCTTGCCCTAAGAATAAAAAATAACTTGCGAAAAATGCAAGCGCAAAACTCTTATAGTATAAATGTAAATGCATAATATATCATATCTCTTAGTAGGGTATAGTCTCATGAAGTACAAATTATTCAGATTAGAATAAGATGTCCACCATTATTAAAATATATAGCTGACCCGCGCAACTTCGTCTGCGTAAATTTTCCCCTTAGTCATAGCGTGATGTTATATAGCCTTCCTTAATAAATGGGCTATCTAACAGTAAAATATATTTTTTTATTGGGATCAGTAGTTCCTGAGTTTATCGCGTTCAAACAAACAAACAAACTCATCAGCTTTATAATATTAGTATAGATTAGTTATGATTTAAAATATTGATTTTTATAAGCGACATCCCTATTCCTTAACCAATAAAATACTATGAAATCAATATTACCTGTAGATGTGTATTGCCCGTAGCATAAATTCTGCCATCGTCATCGATGTAAATGGTAAAATCACCTCCGCACGCCACCAAAGCATTTGTTTTCAGATTTTTATACTCTACGTCTGGAGTCTTATTCCCATTGTTCTTCACTGCGTTCGGTTGAGAATCGTTGCGTAATTTCACTTCAGTTGGAATTTGGATTTGTTTTCTATCACCACTACCTGTAAAATAAAAAAAAATAAGATCGTAATCAATGGAAATGACGAACGTTGACAATAGGGTGTTTGATTAAAGTCAAATCAGTGTATTTTCAAGAAACGTCTATAACGATACACTATGTACAAGTTTATATGAAATACTAGCTGTCCTGCGCAATTTCGTCTGCGTACATTTTCCCGGTTTTTGCAACATTTCTCATTGCTGCTCCCCTCCTTATGGTCGTAGCGTGATGTTATACCTATAGTCTTCCTCGATAAATTAACTATCCAACACTGAAATAATTTTTCAATTCGGATTTGTAGTACTTGCGATTACCGCGTTCAAACAAACAAACAAACTCTTCAGCTTTATATTATTAGTATAGACAAGCGCATAAAGTCATATTTTTAATGATCAAATCATTTACTTTTGGTTTTTTTATGAATGAAAAGTAATAAACAAGCTAAATTATAAACAAACATATTTTTTCAGAATACTTTTTGACATATTATTGCATGGCTAGTCTAAAAGAATTTGTTATGATAGTAATCAAACACCCAATTCAAGTCATAATTTAAAATTAAGTAAATGTTGAAAGCTATTAACATTATAATATTATAGCAAATGGTTTATACGTACCAAGTTGACCATCAAAATTCAGGCCCCATGTATACATGGTTCCAGTATTGCTGAGTATGCAGGAATGATGCCAGCCGGCTGACAGCTGGGAAATATTGGTTATTATTTGAATGTGTTTTTAATAAAAGTCTATATCCACCAAGGCCGTGTGGTGCCGGCTTAAGAATAGTACCACCCCATCTCTTCCCGTGGGTGTCGTCAAGGCGACTAAGGGATTTCACTCCGAAGGACGGGCAGCAGCGTCCTCTGCGTACTTAAAGCCTTACTGCGATCGCCAACCCGCTCGCCAAGCGTGGCGATTATGGCAATTACCCCCAGGATCTACATACTAGTAGGTTCTACTGGGGAGACCCGTGCCCAGCAGTGGGCCATCATATGGGTTGATATGTATATCCACCAAAAGAGAGATGCCACATGCCCGTGACACCTCTATTGTTGCAGACGTCACCTCACGTCGGTACGTATGTTTGCCACCGTCGTTGTATTAAAAAACTTGAGAAGTGTCAAGGGACACCCGGATGGAATGAAGTTCCTTTCGATTAATTAGTGAAGGAATTGTAATGAAATTAAGACCAAAAGTTGTAACGACACAACAAAAAGTGTCGTTACAACTTTTGGTCTTATTTTTTTCCGTCTAGCCCCCTTTCGCAACGCGCGATAAGGAACTTCGTTCCTAAAAAACAGAATTTCGACTTTCATCTTAATCGTTTTTTTTTCTTAATATGCGTCCTGAGGTGTATCGCGGTGAGGTGACTTGCACCTCACCACCACACCAGAATTCCGTATATACCCCCTATATACGGAATATTATACTTCGTTTCAAATACGAAGTCTTTTTTGATATTGAAGTAATTTTTATAGGCATTTCTTTCCAATTACTTTACAAATACTATTATTGCATTTTTAAAGATTTATTAATTAAGAAAATTTGAAGTCCAGACCCAGAAATCGAACCCGAGACTTCCGTAGCCAAACCGGGGCCGGAATCGAATCACCTATTTGGACTATGTTATTGGACCTCAAATTTCTCTATTCTTTCATGCACGTGAGTTGGGTCCTCGCATGCGCCATCTAGCCGGTAGTTCAAAAACTACCACGGCTTTGTTATTACTTCGTTACAGAGAGCATTAATGTTATTTAATTAAAAAAAGAACTCAAATTTCTGATGGCATGTTTACTAAAGAATTTGCCATCTTACGTCAAAAGGGACTTATAAAACGGAGTATAGGTAACGTTACCTGCACGACATGTCCCCGTACGTTGGTGAGGTCAAGCTTGGTGGGCACGAGGTGCGTGTCCTGCGGCGCGTCGCGCGCGGGGCTGGCGCCGGGCGAGTCGCGCCGCGCGCCCGCCGCGCGCACCGCCTGCGGGCTCGCGCCCCACCACCACACCTCGCCGCGCGACGTCAGACCTAACTGGAAGCGAGGGGGGGGGAGTCGTTTACATCCACAAAACACAATGGTTCGTTCTATTTAATTATTACTGTAAAAAAACATCTAACCGACTTCAATGAGGGCAATTTGCTGGCATTTACTAAAGAGTTTCGTTGTCTATTTCCGAAACTCATCCTTAGATCTTTATGGAATTTATATGGGACCATTTCGGATATTCAGAATTTTGAAAATCCGTCTATATAATTATGACGGAATTATGCCCGAACAAACGTAAAAAAACATCCGAATTGAGAACCTCCTCCTTTTTGAAGTCGGTTAAAAAGAGTGGCCCATGAGTTTCTTGGCAACTTCTTCTCATGAGCTTTACACTTGGAACTGCCGCCTAAATTCATTTTGTTTTTTATTATTATTTTACTCATCCCACTCGTAACAACTCTTACGATGTTGAACTACTTATTGTAGATTTTGAGGGTAATTGTCATAATCGCCAAGCTTGGCGAGCAGGGACGATCGCAATAAGGCTTTAAAGTACATAGAGGATTCTGCTGCCCATCGTACGGTGTGACATCCCAAGTCGCCTTGACGACACCCGCGGGAAAGATGGGGTGGTATTATTCTTAAGCCGGTAATTTGACGTTTTCAAACAATCATTGAATTGATTTTACGAAATAAAGATTTTTGAAGTTTGTGTGAGTTAGACCCTAGGGTTTACATACCAAAGCCGCCATGTGGTGGGTGAGTGTGTTAGACTTAACTAAGACTAGAAGTCCTACATGGTCAAAGTCAGGCTGCAACAGCCACTTGATTTGAAAATTTCTAAGTCGGACTAGTATGATAGATCAAGCTCTGGACAGATACATTTTACTGCGAGCGCAGTACTTAGCGTCATGACTGGGCATTATAGAAACAAAGTACGCCCAATTATATGGTAAACAAATTATATTCTGTTCCGCAGTCTAATCATAACGCTAAGTGACAAAAAAATTTAAAAAAGCTTAAAGAAATATTTAAAGTAATAGTAGGTAATTATTACTTTAAAGATTTCTTAGGAATTAATAATAATAATAATATCTTGGGACAACTCACACAACGCTATCTGATCCCAAACTAAGCAGAGCTTGTACTATGGAAACCAGACAACTGATAAACATACTTATATATTTCTAAATACATACATATTATAGATAAATAACACCCAGACACAGAATAAACCATCGTGCTCATCACACAAAGTTTTATCCTGGGTGGGGATCGAACCCACGACCTCTTGCGTAGCAGTCGGTTACACTCCCACCGCGCCACAGAGGCAGTCGAATTAGTATATAACTATCACTCGCGTACCTACTGACTGCGTAGTCACTATTTCCGTTTTAGGAAAAAGTACTACGGTTAAAATACTACTTAACCCTCATTCGCACGAGCGATATTTTACGCGCGTTAATGATTCGGCGACCCGGCCGTCAAAACACTTTAGCCAAGTGTTCAAACCAAATTAACCTGGACCAAATGCAAATGAATCGGCGGATATCAATACTACCCTTGAGCAAGACTTGACTTACCCATAAAACTAGCAACGCCAAAAAGATATAAAAATAATATCAAGTTAAACCACCAATATCAAGTTAAACCATTAATATCAAGTTCACCACACAAATACGGTATGAAGAAGGTAATAAATATATGAAGGTATCGGTAAAGTATCAAAAAAAAATGGATGAAGTAAACCTTAAATACAAGGCCCTCTATTGACTACTAGGAAAGACAAAAATGTCTCTGGAAAATAAGCTACTAAATAAGGTACTAAAACCTATTTGGGCCTATGGGATAAAGCTATAAGGCAGCGCTAGTTCCTCAAATATGATGAAGATGCAAAGGGTACAAAATTACATCCTAAAGGAAATGACTAACGCACCCTGGTTTATTAGAACAGCAGAGGTCTACGAAAACTTAAACATACCTATGGTCACACACGAACCAAAACCCCATGAAGCTAGTTACAAATCACGACTTCAACGGTCGACGGGTCAACTTGCCATCCCTGAAACTACGTCTACTTAAAAAGCGACTGGACATCTTTGACCATTAGAATTGCTAAATGAAAGGGCTGACTCCACTGCGAGTAGCGCTCTCAACGCCTGAAGCAATCATCACATCTGCTTATAGTCGCACGACTGATTGCATTATAATATACATTTAAAAAAATCCTAATTGAAAATACAACACTATAAAAATATATCGCGTTGCCGTGTGAACATGTACGTTGCATTTTTTCTATTTGAGTGATTTTATTACGTGCGTTAAAAATACGATCGTGCGACTGAGAGCTAAATATACCCACAGATAGTACGATGCATAAAACAAAATGTAACCACCTGTTAGTAGATACCACAGATAATATAATACTATACTTGTAGTAGATACATAAATAATTCCTAGATTAGAAAGAAAAATGCACAAAAACTCACGTTATGAAAGTATCCTACAGCAATAGACACCACTGGATCTTGTAAAGGCACTCGCAGTGGCACCGAGGCCTTATTCCTATTGCCCTGACCGATCTGCCCGAACACTCCAGCTCCGCAAGCCCATACTTCACCGTTCTTCATTAGTACCACTGTATGGCAAGCGCCACAACCCACGCTTAATACCTGCAATAAATAAATAATTAATACCAGGATCTCATAACAAATAATAACTATTAGTACTATACTAATAATAGTATAGGCATGAATAATCGATTATCTTTTACTAACGTTATGTGTGCGTGCGTGTGTGTGTGTGTGATATTAAATATTAGCATTCCGCACTCCTTCATACTACGCGCAATTCTCGTTAAAAGGGGTACAACCTTTTTGCTTCACGTGTGAAAATATAGATATAAGTATAGCGGGATTTACCGATATGATATTTAAAAAAAAAGATAGATTAGCAATTTGGGATTGTGGGTCCTACATTACTAGCTCCAGCTAAGGTCAATAGCTTGTGTTAGAAGTGGGTTTGTGGTAGTATAATGGGTAGGATTCGATCCGCGACCTGATGATTCTGAATCTGATGCATTAGCCTTTTGGCATTTTATTTATTTACCTTAGTTAAACTTAGATAAGTATTACCTTTCTGCCCTGAAACTTGGTGACCAACTTCGGTGACCATTCGTCATTTATGGTACCAAGACATAATTGGCCGTGGACGCCCCATCTGTAAGGATATAAAATATCTTTTATATGATGGAGGAAGGGGAGGTGGTTGATTCACATCCTGAGGGTGTTTTATAAAGCTGGAGGAACGTAGAGAGGACACCCTCTGCCTGATGTTCCGCAGCGCTGGAGAAAATGTTGATTCCTGCGAACTTGGCAGTTCAGTCATCATCGAAGTTGCGGGGAAGAGAACAGTGACAAATACATTTGTTGTTTTAGTGTTGTCATATTACAAACTCGACTGAATGACCGTTTTTTGGGGAATTTAAGAATTTTGACATTGGATCGGAGCGTTTAGGCAGGCTTGTTTCCTCGATAAACAAAAGAAATCCAAAAATCTAATTAGTAAATAAAATTAGCATTTAAATTACCAAAGATTAATTTTGTGTTATACAGGAAGACTTTGAATTGAGTCGACAAACTTCAATGAGTAAACCTGCGTGTATCCAAGATTTTTTAGGACATATTATTAGAAGAAAATAATAATGTTCTATGATACTTTAAAATACAAAAAAAATACATTAGTATCTAATATGTAACTCCATGCGCCGCCGTTTTTTGTTTCCGTGAGCATGAATGAATACAGACAGAGTGTTGAGTCATTCAGTTAACACAGCGCCGTGCGGAGTCCCGCTCCCGCACCGTGCGGGAGCGGGACTAGGGCTTCCATTACGTAATTACGTAATTACGCAATTACGTAATTACGAACTTATTTTAAAGTATTTTTAATTCCGTAACTGAAGATGTCAATTCCGTACTTACGTAATTATTGGTATAATAAATTAATCAAAATAGTCAACCAATAAAAAAAGGATTATACATACCAGTTATAATGTGGCAACACTACGTTATAACTACTTCGAAACTATACAAACAGGGGATTCACCGCAGTTTATTTTATCGTTTGTTAAATCTTTCAAAAAATTGTTCTAAGACGTACAGAATAGAGTTCAAATATATTAACTTGGCGAGTCGGTAGGGCCGGGGAGTCCCTGGCGAAAAGCCCCTACGACCACGGGGAACTACTATGCTCTTCACTTTCTTAGCTAAAATGAAAGTGTAGTTTCATTGCTCAATTGTCGGTTATTCAGTTCACATCGCTAGATTCTCACAGTTGAAATTTGATCAAATTACCTAATTAAAAGTTGGTGCTAAATGCGTGCAAATATTAACAATTTATAGCAGTTGTATCTTTATCGTGAGTGACTTTGAAGGTGTGGATTATCTCTTGAAAGATGTAAGTACTTAAACCAAAGCCTTAATAAGTCTATTTAGTATTAAAAGGGCATTAAAAACCCCGTAGAGCATGCATAGTTCATACAAAATAATTTGTAAATCAAACATTTTCTTAAGGTGTATTTATTCCGATTAGATTATAGAATATCTAGGTTCCCAAATACATATTAATTAAGAACACTGATTAAAACATAAAATACCTATAAGAAAAATAAGTTATTTATCAAAAAAATTAAATGATATAGCTCGTCTTTAAATCAGGAATGAATGAACTAAGCATGCTCTGTCGTTTGGCTATAAAATACGTAATACGTTTGACGACACGGTTGGCGTAATGGCTGAGTGATCGACTGTTGCGCAGCGTATCGCGGGTTTGATCCCCGCACGAAACAAATACATATTTGTATGATCTGGAAGTAGTTGTTCCGAATCTGGGTGTTTGTGTGTTTCTGTGTTTGTAAACGTACCTAATTTTAAAAATAAAAATAAAGTATATTTGTAATGAGTGGGCAACTATGTTTAACAATATCATGATTATTAACCTAACTTCCTTTTATTTTTTTTCAGGTCTTCTTCAAATAAGACCGTATATAAAGAGTTTTTGAACAAACGCACACAAAGCTCTATCTGGGAACATTTCTTGAGAGCTGATAATGGACAGAGTGTTGAATGTAAACATTGCAAAAAAATATTGAAAACTCCTGGTGGCGCAACTGGAGCGTTACACACTCACATGCGTGCCAAGCATATCGGAGAGATGCCGCAAGAACAGGAGTCGCAAAGGCCGAGTACATCAACGTCTAATAGTGGTCTAATTCAAACACGAAAACGTACGAATGAACCTTCACAAAAGAAAATTAAACTCACTGATTATTTTTCAAATATGGAAGTTCGAGTGACCAGAATGGCTGCATTGGATGGGATACCATTGAGCACATTTTGTACTTCAGAAGATCTGAGATACCTTTTTAAAAACTCTGGCTACGATGTGCCAAAATCTTCTACAACTATAACACAGATAATTCTAAAACAGAGTTATAACACAAAAAACAAATTGAAAAATGAATTGAAAATTATGAAGTCTGAAAATAAAAGATTTACAATCACTTTTGATGAGTGGACGTCTACCCGTAATAAAAGGTATATGAATATAAATATCCACAATAAAGACTTTGATATGGCCAAATATAAAAATTTGGGACTTGTACGGATACAGGGATCAATGCCAGCTGAAGTAGGCACTCAATTATTACAGCAGCATTTGAGTGACTTCGGTTTAAGTCTGGAAGACGACATAATTGCTTTCACAACAGATGGAGCAAGTGTAATGGTCAAAATGGGCAGAAATTTTGACGGCCACCACCAATTGTGTTTGGCTCATGGAATACAATTAGCAGTCCTAGAAGTTTTATATACATACATACATACATATCAACCCATATGATGGCCCACTGCTGGGCACGGGTCTCCCCAGTAGAACCTACTAGTATGTAGATCCTGGGGGTAATTGCCATAATCGCCACGCTTGGCGAGCGGGTTGGCGATCGCAGTAAGGCTTTAAGTACGCAGAGGACGCTGCTGCCCGTCCTCCGGGGTGAAATCCCTTAGTCGCCTTGACGACACCCACGGGTAGAGATGGGGTGGTACTATTCTCAAGCCGGCACCACACGGCAAGAAGTTTTATATAAAACACAAAAATCTCCAGTACCTGAAGTGCAGGAGGATGTCTCAAATACCGGCGCTGAAGAAGCAGAGGAAATTGAAGAAGATGAGGGTGCGTTTATTGTAGAATCTGCCAGAGTTCCAGAATCGGAGTTTTTATACAAAGGTACTATAAAAAAAAAAGAGAGCTAATAAAATCTTTTAAAAACTCCCCATTGAAAAACGACTTGTTGCAAAAGTACATTTTAGAAGAACATGGTAAAAATATTGACCTGATACTAGACTGTAAAACGCGCTGGAATAGTTTGTCGGATATGGTAGGCCGATTTCTCAAATTAAAATCATGCGTTTTTAAGGCGTTATTAGATTTGAAATCAAATGTACAATTTACAGACGAAGAGATCCAAGACTTTCACGACATTCATTACAGCTTGGATGTAATAAAAACTACAGTTTTGTCATTATGTCGCCGTGATTCAAACTTATTGACGGCCGACGCTGCGCTTCGATTTATGCTAGAGAAACTTGATCTTCAGCCCAACGATCTCAGTGGAAAACTAGCCACATCTCTTAGAAAGAGAATAAAGGAAAGGCGAACTAACGTATTCGGTGTTTTGCAATATTTGCATAACAATGAGGAATTTTTTAAAACTGCTGCCACAGAATATTTCACGAAACCTTCGTCGGATGATATACGAATGTATATAGTGGAACTGTTCGAACGGTTGAAATATAATTCTACAGAAAAATGTACAAATTCACAACCACAACCGAGTGCATCGGACGCAATAGCCACCAGTGACGATGATGACGAGGAGTTGACAATCGCACAACAGTTAGAGAAAGAAATAAACAAAGTTACTATAAATAAACCAATTTCAACAGTAAACACAGATCTCCATTCCATTATTAGGGTGGAAATGTGCATTTACGACAGCGCTGGCGGCGGTCGCGAAGTTTTTTTGACTGCAGCGTATAATTATTTGCTTTCGATAACGCCTACAAGTGTTGAAGCCGAGCGAGCCTTTTCATCCGCCGGATATTTTTGTAGTAAATTAAGAAGTTCCTTGAGTGACAAAACCTTAAATGCCTTGTCATTTATGAGAGCACACTTCCAGGAAGAAAAATTATATTCGGGACGAAACAAAATGGTTTAACTTAAACGATGTACATACGAATACGATGGTAAGTCCTTGAATAAATATTTTTTGTTTAAATATTGTGTTCATTTTGATAATTCCTTGAATTTGAGATAGTAAAAGATAATTGTAAAAATTGTAGATCTACAATATTTACAAAAATTCATAGTCGATTAAAAAAAATTAGGAAAAATGACGTAATTACGTAATTGGAGAAAAAAGTTACGTAATTGACATTTCCGTAATTTTGGAAGCCCTAAGCGGGACTCCCCGGTCGACGCGCCCGCCGCCGCACCGCAGCGCATGTATTCAACGCACAACCGCGCTCGCGCACCTCATTTTTGTATCAATTTATTTGTCCTCATATTTAAGTACCGCGACTAACAGTTGTACGATTCTTTGTTATCCATTATAATATTTTATACAGTCCACTGCCTTATTTTAGGTACGGTAACGAATCGACGAACTATCTGTACCTAACGTACCTATCATGCCGCGAAACAAAACAATGTAAAACCAATTTTTCCTTCATACTTTTACATGGCATGGGTGGGAACATGAAGACTACTTACCGAAGTCCAAAAGGTTTCGAGTGGCACTTAGTATCCTCTCTAAGGACGGTTGGTTTTGCCGTGGATAATTTTCTCGCCATCTTCGCTGCGTTTTCTTTAAATTGTTAGTTTGGCTATACCAAATCACCACATTTAAAATTTGTTGGTTATCAAAAAGTTCACTGTTTCTTCTCGTACCCCTAGGCATCTTCGAAAACTTATCACTTAACAGTACACAACTTCGATAACTACACAATCGATTACTTTTTTATGCAGCACACGACCGTCACCTAATTAAGCTTTCGTCCGACTGGTGAAATTGTTTGCAACGATTGGCTCGCGCCCGCGCCGTTTAGGGATGATACTATGGGAGCAAATGAAATTCATCGATATTTCCGTAGATAATGATCATTACTTATTTTAGTTACATACTTGTAATTATTCACTCGTACTTGTACTTACGAGGACTGAAGTGACTCGCTTACTGTGTTGGTATAAATGTATTTAATTGTTCTTAGTAAGTATGATTTGTGTTTTCAATTCCTCTTTTTATAAATAAATGAAGTTTGTTTAAAATGTACTCGACAACAATCCTAACAAACTTTATTAGAATACTGGATAGAGTATGCGAACGTACTAGAAGTTTTCTAAAAAGCTATTAACACTTGTAAAAATATCAATCCTTTACATTCAAGAATGCTACTTTACAAGTATGTGATTTCGAAAAAGTATCGATATCGGTATGTTTCATTCCCCCCAGCGGCACCACCCGCGTTACACGTGCCGGCCGGCGGAATCCCCGATCGGGTTTGTCGTCGGGAGTGCATTACACAAAACACCGAGAGTACAGAAGATAACGTTCATACGTAGCGACGCGCACATACACATCGTTCACATGGAACAGGGTATAAATATCACTTTAGACCACGTAGTTCGGAAGGCGACGCGAGATTTTGTGTCCGTGAACGGTGTTTAAGTGTCCGTTGTTATTGAGCGCGTTGTTTGAATGTTACCTTCTGTACTTTCTTTATTTGGTGTTTATGATCAATGACCCTTTGAATGAACTACGTTTTTACGAAATTATGATCATATGATTTTTATAGCGCGTCGTACGATTTTTAAACTTTGTTCATTTTATTTATTTGTTTAAGTTTTAGACATATGGAAATAATGATAATGTACTGATTCTTTTAGTTTACTAAACCTTAGACCTGTCACCGTCGTTTTAAGCAATAAAATCGGATGTTTTTTTTACAATTTCAATTCGAAATTTGTCAATGCATAATGTAAGTACTAACGGTGCTGATACTCCCCTATCAATTTGTCGACTGATTTCAAAGTCACCCGGTATAGATTTTTTTACCATTAATCATATCAATAAAAGAAGTAATTTGACTACGGTACGGACGTCGTGGTCCGGTATTTGTATGAAATCTCCATATAAAATCTGCGTTTTGACATTTCTTAAAGAGTCGTTGTTTTAATTAGTCGGAAACTAGCCCATTGCGTCCCCCCCCTTCCCCCTCGGTGGTGGTGACATTTGACCGGCTGAGTCAAATATTGCCGTCTGACCGAACGTGTTGTCGCCCGACGCGTATATCTACGTACGCCACACGCACGAACACAACTCACCCCCACATATAAAGTCGTCCGCCAACATCCACGGCGGCGGAATGGTAGTGTCCCGCAGCTAGTTTGTCTATGGGCGCGGCGAGCGCGGCGGGCGGCACGTGCAGCAGCGCGCCGGCGCTCACGCCCGCGTCGCCCACGCCGCCGGGCCAGCGCCCGCGCACGCCCAGCTGCCCGAACGTGTTGTCGCCCGACGCGTATATCTACGTACGATAGAGACAATCTTGCATTACTAACTAAACCTATGAATTCTAAAACCAGGCAAGTGCATGTCGGGCCACGCACAATGTATAGGGTTATTCCACACCCCACCTTGAATAATGCGGCTTAAGAAGTGAGTTTTCTGTTGTTTTTGTTTCATACTTACAACGTTATCTTAATAATAATTTTCAATGGAATTTGTATGAAAATTTTGTTATTTCTCAATTGATCAGCTGTTACTCGTAAACTTGTAAAGCCTAATTAGCTGTAATAGTTTTCCTTTTAATTTCACTATATATAATACTGCCGTGATTTTTTTCACAAACCCAACATCAACCATTTAGCTGGCAGGGGGTGTGACACTCGACTTGAACAAAAATTTGAACTTTAAGGGCATTACACTGAGAGCCGGCCTCGCTCTTCCGCACACGACCATTTCTTCACAGTGCGCAGGAGTACAGGTCAAAATAAAGTAGAATATTCGTTCGTACATATCTTACTACGTACTATGACAATACTTTTCCGCAACTTCAATATTTATTTGCGGGATCATATTAAAACATATCCTTAAATTTCTTTATTTCATCTACTAGAAAAACTCTTTGGACTAGTGACACATTTTTTCCGTGTCCTATTATTTAAGTTTTCTATATACATTTTTGAGAGAGCCGAACCCTGTTTCGCGTAATCTACACTTAAAGCTTAATATTTCACAAAGGGTCACACTTAATCCGTCCTGTTTTGTTCCGTCTTGCCATTTTGGCTACGGAACCATAAAAAGGCGGTAAACGTGATATGCGGAGCCGTGAAAGTGATGACAATTCGAGTCGTCCATTTCAAAGCTCCATTTAACGTGATCGCAACTTTGAACAGTTAAAGTGCACAATAGGTCTAACAGAAATTGGCTACGAAATGGAAAAGATTGCTATCAGCTCAAAAATAAGAAAACTATTAATACTTTATCAGTGTCGATTATGAGCATTGACCCTACGTCAATACTTAAAAAAAATACTAAGTGTTAACACTTACCCCATTCTCCGTAAGCACCAGAGTATGATGTCTACCGCAGGCCACATCTATTACTCTTCCAATCACCTCCGTATTAATCGGAGTATGTGTCATCATAACTTTGGCATTTCCATCATCAACCACCGCCCAATGAGCGAAACCACAACTAAGAGATCTTTTAGGCGTAAACTGATTTTTCCATGTTTCAGCACATTGTGTCACTTCTAAGTGTATTTCGGGACACGGTTCTCGGGACTCAATTACACAGGCTATGTGTATAAATGTTGCTATTAACTGTTGTAATCTTGCTGTCTGTAATAAAATTTATATTTTTCATGTGATAACGTCTTATAAATCGATGACGTTGTGCACGCACGAAAAAGTGTCATGTAGCAACGCTCATGTTATTGATGGGATGCTAAGCAGTCACGTTGCAATGGTCATGTTATTGATTGGTTGCTAAGCTGTCACGTAGCAATGGTCACGTTATTGATTGGTTGCTAAGCAACCACGTTGCAACGGTCATGTTATTGATTTGTTGCTAAGCAGTCACGTAGCAACAGTCACGTTATTGATTGGTTGCTAAGCAGCCACGTAGCAACGGTCACGTTATTGATTGGTTGCTAAGCAGTCACGTAGCAACAGTCACGTTATTGATTGGTTGCTAAGCAACCACGTTGCATCGGTCATGTTATTGATTGGTTGCTAAGCAGTCACGTAGCAACAGTCACGTTATTGATTGGTTGCTAAGCAGCCACGTAGCAACGGTCACGTTATTGATTGGTTGCTAAGTAGTCACGTAGCAACAGTCACGTTATTGACTATAGCAACCGCTAAGCTAATGGCGATTCCGCCTGCTGATAGGCTGAAGTATTGTGGCCGTCGGGCGCATGGGTGCGACGGCTTCAATAGCTCGGGGTCCACTAAAGCTGTCATAGTCATGGTTGTTTATTACAATGTCATTAATATTTTGGCGATTGCAGCGATATGCGATACAATCGGATATTAAAAAAAACCTGTCGCAGACTTGTTTATTACAATGTCATCAATATTCTCCTATGACGTTATTACGTAAAGTTATCGTCCGTAAAACTACTTTACAAACAACCATTTTTTAGTAATTAAATGCTTTGTCTCTTTTACTCTTACTGTAGTGAAAAAGGCGTAGACAATAACAACATTAACATTAGTTAAAGTCATAATTTACTTACATATATTGATGTTATTCCTTGATTCAAATCGCGCATTACGGGTCGTAATTGCCCTTGTAGAGGGTTTAGCCACAAACACAAACACTGTAAATAAAATTATGTTTAAATTAAGTCTTAAAGCTAAGTACTTATTATCTATACTAATATTATAAAACTGAAGAATTTGTTTATTTGAACGCGATAATCTCAGGAACTGCTAGTTCGAATTGAAAAATATTTTACTGTTGGTGAGCCCATTTATCGAGGAAGGCTGTAGGTTATATACATATATCGCTTCTTCAACTTCGTATGCCTCAAATTTCCCCGTTTACAACATTTTTCATTGCTGCTGCACTCCGGTTGGTCGTAGCGTAATGTTATATAGCCTATAGCCTTCCTCGACAAACGGGCTACCCAACAGAAAAAGATTTTTTCAATTCGAACCAGTAGTTCCTGAGATTACCGCGTTCAAACAAACTCTTTAGCTTTATAATATTAGTATAGATTACAAATAGATGAGCCGGGGTCCCAACATATAGTAAAAACTAGAAATAACATACGATAATTACCTTTAAAATAGTGGTATCAAATTCATTGCTCTTATCGACGATATAATCAAACAACCACTGCCCATTCTCTTCAAGTAAAAGTGGTACAAGACACCTTTGTTTTAAAAGACAATTGATTGCCCCTCGACACATATCATTCCTTGATTTCAGTGCTGATAAAAGGATGTAAGGGTAACCACGATGAATGCTGAATACTGGTACCAAATCCCACAGGCCAATTGTTGCAGCGAATGATGTTAATTCAAGCAATTCCACTTGACTTAATATAGTTAGTTTGACATCTCTGAAAAAGTTATAATGGTTTTTCCGTTAAGTTCAATCCGGCGCTGGCTACCCGACGCGGAGTGTGTGGCGATGTAAGGTAGGTCCGGTCGCCATACATTCGCCGCTGGGTAGCCGGCGCGGGATTGAAACCGGATCGTATGAAAAGGATCTTACGCTCAATATTCAAACGCAAGTGAATCGGGTAATTAAGAAATAGAAAAAAAAAACACTGAGAAAATTATTTATTTAGCGCTACGTTCACAGCGACACGATCGCCGGCCTCGCTCTTCCGCACACAACGATTACTTCACAGTGCGCAGGAGAAAATAAAGTAAAATGCTCGTTTTTGCATTTTTCCGCAACTTCAAGATTTATTTGCGGGATCATATTAAGACATATCCTTAAATTTCTTTATATCATCGACTAGAAAAACTCTTTGACTAGTGACACAATTTTTCGTGTCTTAATATTTAGGTTTCCTATATAAATTTTTAAAAGAGCCGAACCCTGTTTCGAATAATCTACCCTTAATGTATGACAGTAAATTATTCTATATTAATCAGGCGATAGTTTCATTAACAATTAACATATGAATTTATAATAATTCTTTAATACTAAATAGTATACATTGTAAAAATTAAATGTACAGTAGGATCAACGTAACTTGACCGGATTGAAGTTGGCAAAAAGTGGTTGCGCAGATACATTTTTTAGTAGTAAATGGTGACAGGAAGCGGGAGGCGGGGGCGGTAACTAAACCAAGAGAATTATTATAATTAGAATTACTAACTCATGTTTTTTGTGATTTTTTTTCGTAAAGAAATTGTTTTTTAAACTTTTTTAGTATTATTTACTGTAACCGTTCCTCTGTACGCATCGGTCTACGGATGAACTTGGATAAAACCAAGGTCATGTTCAATGAACGGGCTATGGAAAGGGATAGCCTTTTAGCTCCGCCTCGGAGTTTCTTTTAGGGACAAAATCAGAAATGAGGTGATTCGGCAGAGAACCAAAGTTATCGACTTAGCCTACCGGATTAGCAAGCTGAAGTGGCAGTGGGCTGGCCATATTAGCCGAAGAACCGACAACCGTCGGGGTAAACGAGTTCTTGAGTGGAGACCGCGGCTCGGCACACGTAGTGTAGGCAGGCCAGGTGGAGTCATGATTTACGCAAAACGGTATTTTTAATCGATTAAACATAATTAATCGTTTTCGTAAGTAATTTTAGGGTCGCATCTCTAAAACATGCGCGAAAGTGATAAGAACCTAACTTCAACCCGGTCAAGTTACGTTGACCCAACTGTATTTCATACCATTTTTTAAAGAGCGTATCATTTTGACTACTGCCCCGGTTTTAGACGACGTACGGTTTATGTATATTGTGTATAGGTAGAGGAGACCTCGATCTATACACAAAATATACATAAACCGTCTAAGAAATGAACTGAGTGATAGTGAAAAACGTATCAATATACGTCATGTAGACGTGTGATACGTGTAGATACGACGTCGTGTCGTTAGAAGATCTAAGCATCAGATGGATAGTAAGTGGGAAGCAACTATTTTTTATACTATATAAAGATTGTGCGGAGATATATTATGTCTTTTATGAGTGCAAACCCCATCGAATGTCGGATAAGTTGAAGCCAAAGAAAAATAAATATTGTGCAAGATATATTATGTATTTTATTCTACTAGTCTTGTCATCACTTACGGATCAAATCTGTGCTCATCACTTGGCTCCACATTAAGAAGCATAGCAAGAAGTTTAACCGTTATAGCTGCATCACCGAGGCTGCCGATGTTACCGGTATGTTTGTACTCTGACAACTCTTGCAGTCGACTGAACACGCCCAAACGTGCCACCCAACCATCTGGTGGACTCTGAAATTAAGTCGACAATTATATTCAAAGTATATTAAAAAGTTGATCATGGTCAGTTCCATTTCAATCCGGTTCAATGTTGACTACTAATTGACTGCCTAATTGCTCCCGACTGCTACGCAAGAGGTCGTGGGTTCGATTCCCACACGAGGCACCACTTTGTGTGATCCACAAATTGTTGTTCCGAGTCTGGGTGTACTTTGTGCCCGTGATTTATATGTTTGTAAAGTCCCCCGCGACACAGCCTAATGCGGGAGTTGTCTTTAAAAAAAAAACAAAAAAAAGAAAATGTTAATATTATCAATAGTTACTCAACAACAAACCTCACAGTTAAGTTACTTTTAGCATTGGCGATAGACAATTCCGAGAATCGATACTGCTGTATCGATGCAAATTTGATTCTGGCTTGCTTGATTTGAATTGCGAATGAATGCAAATTGCTAGATGTGGTGTTATTAAGTTCTTTCGTTTTCTTAGAAAAATCACGTTCACTCGTTCTTACGTGAACATGATTCGAGTATTGCTCACAAAACCCGTACGACTCGGGTTGGGACGGTTGTACACGTGGATGAATATCAGGACCACGTGAGAAAGAGGATTTTTTTTATAAAATATAACATGGGTTAAAAACCATATCATTGAAGTATGTTACTGATTGAAGTAATTTTTATAGGCATTTCTTGCCAAAGACTTTACAAATACAATAATTGCATTTTTGAAAGATAGAAAAATTTGAATCCAGACTCAGGAATCGAACCCGAGACTTCCGTAGCCAAACCGGGGCCAGAAGCGAACCACCTATCTGGACTATGTTACTAGATATCAAATTCTTCTATCTCTTAATGCTTACGGATTAGGCCCCCGTAGCGACATCTAGTCGGTAGTTAAAGAACTATCACGGCTTTTGTTATTGCTTCGTTACAGAGAGCATTTTAACAAATTATGATGACGCAGGCCGAATATTGAAGTAATTTTTATAGGCATTTCTTGCCAAAGACTTTACAAATACAATAATTGCATTTTTGAAAGATAGAAAAATTTGAATCCAGACTCAGGAATCGAACCCGAGACTTCCGTAGCCAAACCGGGGCCAGAAGCGAACCACCTATCTGGACTATGTTACTAGATATCAAATTCTTCTATCTCTTAATGCTTACGGATTAGGCCCCCGTAGCGACATCTAGTCGGTAGTTAAAGAACTATCACGGCTTTTGTTATTGCTTCGTTACAGAGAGCATTTTAACAAATTATGATGACGCAGGCCGAATATTGAATTTGTAAAGTCTTTGGCAAGAAATGCCTATAAAAATTACTTCATTATTATTAAATAAATTAATTAATAAATAAATAAAATTGCGTAAATAAATTAATAAAATTGCGTCATCATAATTTGTTAAAATGCTCTCTGTAACGAAGCAATAACAAAAGCCGTGATAGTTCTTTAACTACCGACTAGATGTCGCTACGGGGGCCTAATCCGTAAGCATTAAGAGATAGAAGAATTTGATATCTAGTAACATAGTCCAGATAGGTGGTTCGCTTCTGGCCCCGGTTTGGCTACGGAAGTCTCGGGTTCGATTCCTGAGTCTGGATTCAAATTTTTCTATCTTTCAAAAATGCAATTATTGTATTTGTAAAGTCTTTGGCAAGAAATGCCTATAAAAATTACTTCAATATTCGGCCTGCGTCATCATAATTTGTTAAAATGCTCTCTGTAACGAAGCAATAACAAAAGCCGTGATAGTTCTTTAACTACCGACTAGATGTCGCTACGGGAGCCTAATCCGTAAGCATTAAGAGATAGAAGAATTTGATATCTAGTAACATAGTCCAGATAGGTGGTTCGCTTCTGGCCCCGGTTTGGCTACGGAAGTCTCGGGTTCGATTCCTGAGTCTGGATTCAAATTTTTCTATCTTTCAAAAATGCAATTATTGTATTTGTAAAGTCTTTGGCAAGAAATGCCTATAAAAATTACTTCAATATTCGGCCTGCGTCATCATAATTTGTTAAAATGCTCTCTGTAACGAAGCAATAACAAAAGCCGTGATAGTTCTTTAACTACCGACTAGATGTCGCTACGGGGGCCTAATCCGTAAGCATTAAGAGATAGAAGAATTTGATATCTAGTAACATAGTCCAGATAGGTGGTTCGCTTCTGGCCCCGGTTTGGCTACGGAAGTCTCGGGTTCGATTCCTGAGTCTGGATTCAAATTTTTCTATCTTTCAAAAATGCAATTATTGTATTTGTAAAGTCTTTGGCAAGAAATGCCTATAAAAATTACTTCAATATTCGGCCTGCGTCATCATAATTTGTTAAAATGCTCTCTGTAACGAAGCAATAACAAAAGCCGTGATAGTTCTTTAACTACCGACTAGATGTCGCTACGGGGGCCTAATCCGTAAGCATTAAGAGATAGAAGAATTTGATATCTAGTAACATAGTCCAGATAGGTGGTTCGCTTCTGGCCCCGGTTTGGCTACGGAAGTCTCGGGTTCGATTCCTGAGTCTGGATTCAAATTTTTCTATCTTTCAAAAATGCAATTATTGTATTTGTAAAGTCTTTGGCAAGAAATGCCTATAAAAATTACTTCAATATTCGGCCTGCGTCATCATAATTTGTTAAAATGCTCTCTGTAACGAAGCAATAACAAAAGCCGTGATAGTTCTTTAACTACCGACTAGATGTCGCTACGGGGGCCTAATCCGTAAGCATTAAGAGATAGAAGAATTTGATATCTAGTAACATAGTCCAGATAGGTGGTTCGCTTCTGGCCCCGGTTTGGCTACGGAAGTCTCGGGTTCGATTCCTGAGTCTGGATTCAAATTTTTCTATCTTTCAAAAATGCAATTATTGTATTTGTAAAGTCTTTGGCAAGAAATGCCTATAAAAATTACTTCAATATTCGGCCTGCGTCATCATAATTTGTTAAAATGCTCTCTGTAACGAAGCAATAACAAAAGCCGTGATAGTTCTTTAACTACCGACTAGATGTCGCTACGGGGGCCTAATCCGTAAGCATTAAGAGATAGAAGAATTTGATATCTAGTAACATAGTCCAGATAGGTGGTTCGCTTCTGGCCCCGGTTTGGCTACGGAAGTCTCGGGTTCGATTCCTGAGTCTGGATTCAAATTTTTCTATCTTTCAAAAATGCAATTATTGTATTTGTAAAGTCTTTGGCAAGAAATGCCTATAAAAATTACTTCAATATTCGGCCTGCGTCATCATAATTTGTTAAAATGCTCTCTGTAACGAAGCAATAACAAAAGCCGTGATAGTTCTTTAACTACCGACTAGATGTCGCTACGGGGGCCTAATCCGTAAGCATTAAGAGATAGAAGAATTTGATATCTAGTAACATAGTCCAGATAGGTGGTTCGCTTCTGGCCCCGGTTTGGCTACGGAAGTCTCGGGTTCGATTCCTGAGTCTGGATTCAAATTTTTCTATCTTTCAAAAATGCAATTATTGTATTTGTAAAGTCTTTGGCAAGAAATGCCTATAAAAATTACTTCAATATTCGGCCTGCGTCATCATAATTTGTTAAAATGCTCTCTGTAACGAAGCAATAACAAAAGCCGTGATAGTTCTTTAACTACCGACTAGATGTCGCTACGGGGGCCTAATCCGTAAGCATTAAGAGATAGAAGAATTTGATATCTAGTAACATAGTCCAGATAGGTGGTTCGCTTCTGGCCCCGGTTTGGCTACGGAAGTCTCGGGTTCGATTCCTGAGTCTGGATTCAAATTTTTCTATCTTTCAAAAATGCAATTATTGTATTTGTAAAGTCTTTGGCAAGAAATGCCTATAAAAATTACTTCAATATTCGGCCTGCGTCATCATAATTTGTTAAAATGCTCTCTGTAACGAAGCAATAACAAAAGCCGTGATAGTTCTTTAACTACCGACTAGATGTCGCTACGGGGGCCTAATCCGTAAGCATTAAGAGATAGAAGAATTTGATATCTAGTAACATAGTCCAGATAGGTGGTTCGCTTCTGGCCCCGGTTTGGCTACGGAAGTCTCGGGTTCGATTCCTGAGTCTGGATTCAAATTTTTCTATCTTTCAAAAATGCAATTATTGTATGTTACTGATTCTCAGCAAACTACTTCCAGCGGTTCAATACACGTATTTAAAGCAGTGCAGTTGCAGTTCAGTTGCAGTTAAGAATACAAAAATGGCCATTTAAATCGAAACTTAACTGCAACTTCACTGCTTTAAATACGTGAATTGACCCGCTGGCTTACGCTACACGAAGAATAATGTTGTATATCAAATACTATAGGCCGACCGCTTAACTCGTATATCGCCTGCGCGGTGAGAAGGGAGCGCGGGTATACGAGTTAAGCGGTCGGCCTATAATAACTTGTTAAATAGCCGGGAGACAGATAGGCCTAGAGCTAATAATACTAACCTGTGACAAACTGTACAGATATAATGCAGGCGGCAGTTTCCCTCTAGACAGTAGCATGTCTGCAGCTGCTCGCAGTAACGCAGGTAATGGCGCCCCTAAAGCAGCACATGATTGTTCAGCGCCCACACCCCCGCGCATTATGAGACCTACGAGCCACTCTGATGCCTCCGACCTATAAGTAATATTTCCAATACATTGCTTTACCACAGTACTGTCCGAATACTCTATTGATACTACAATTGGGTATTTGAATGTCAAATCAATCAATAACAATTAATAATATACATAATAATAATAATGGGATGGGATGTAAGGGGGCGCAACACCATCTTTCGCTCCAAGCCAACCTCACCTGCACGCGGTACATCCTGCTGTACAACGAACGAGGCTCTGGCGACCGGCTGGTGGCGGTATAACCATCCCAATTTAAGGCGTAGCTAAAGTAATAGGTCAGTGACGGGCAGCAGCGTCACTGATGCGAGAGCTACGCCCTGCGATCGCCAACCCGCCTGCCCAGCGTGGCGATTATGGGCATTACCCCAAATGCACGAAGCACTAAGGCCACGGCCCCCAGTTCCCGGTGGCGTCCACGGTAACGGCGTGGCGGGGGGTGCTAAGAATCTCCGGGCTACGGAAGGCCACCACAACCGACTGACCCTGGCGACGTATAAAGGACGCACGCTACGGCTAGACTCGCATTTGGCACAACTTGAGGTGGAACTTGGGAAGATTAGGTGGCATATCCTCGGGTTAAGTGAAGTCCGAAGAGAGGGAGAGGACACCATAACCCTCGAGTCAGGTCACCTTATGTACTTCCGCGAGGGAGACCAAAAATCCCAAGGTGGTGTTGGGTTTCTGGTAAATAAGTCCCTTTCTGACAACGTTGTGGAAATGTCTAGCGTGTCGAACAGGGTAGCGTACCTCATTATCAAGCTCACCGAGAGGTATAGCCTCAAGGTAGTGCAAGTGTACGCACCGACCTCGGCACATCCAGACGACGAAGTGGAGGATATGTTCGATGACATATCGAGGGCCCTCCACTCCACCACTAAGACCCACTACAACGTTGTTATGGGGGACCTTAACGCTAAAGTGGGAGTACAAAATTGCAGCGAATTGGTAGTAGGATCCCATGGATTTGGAAGCAGAAATCATAATCAAATGCTAGTCAACGTCCTCGAACGGGAGGGGCTCTTCTTGATGAACTCCTTTTTCAAGAAACGGCCCTAAAGGAAGTGGACGTGGCAAAGCCCCAACACTATGACGAAAAACGAGATCGACTTCATCATGACGGACAAAAAGCATATATTCAGAGACGTCACCGTGATCAACAGGTTTAATACCGGTAGTGATCACCGACTTGTCCGAGGCTCTCTGAATATCGACTTCAAGGCGGAACGTGCCCGTCTGATGAGGTCCAGGCTTCGACCTACTTTGCTCCAAACCATGATAGGATCCGAAGCGTTCCAGTGAAACCTGGATAACCGATTTGCTGCTATGGAAACCACAACAGACGTAAACCAGAAGCTCGTAAATGTGGTTCGGATACTCAGGGAAGAAGGTACGAGATTTTGTGAAATGCAGCGTAAGAGCAAGAAGTCAAAGCTTTCGGAAAGGACTTTAGGGCTAATGAAGGAACGACGTGAAAACCCACCCGTCGCTTCGTCGGAAAAGCGCGCTCTAAACCAAGAGATCAACAAGCTTATACGACACGACCTTCGGTGCTCCAACACTCTTTTGATTAAAAGAGCGATCGAGCAGAACCGGGGTTCAAAAGTGTTCGTACAATCTCTTGGAAGAAGCCACCTGACGAAGTTGACCACAGCAAGTGGAGAAGTCGTTTCTTCGAAGCCGGCAGTCCTCTCCGAAGTGGAAAGCTTCTATGGCCGGTTATACGCTTCGCGTGCATCTCGACCTGATCCTGAAAATGAGGGTCCTAGAGCCACTCTAACACGCCACTACACCGAAGACCTGCCAGAAGTCAACATTGACGAAATCGTGCTGGCTCTTAAACAGCTGAAAAATGGAAGAGAGAGGATGGCTTTACAACAGAGCTGTTAAAAGCTGGAGGTAAACCCGTACTGAGGAAGCTCCAAAAGCTCTTTAATGCTGTCCTGTTTGAAGGGAGAACTCCGGAGGCGTGGAGTAGAAGTGTAGTCGTCTTGTTCTTCAAAAAAGGAGATTAGACCCGGCTGAAGAACTACCGACCTATTTCTCTTCTAAGCCACGTCTATAAGCTGTTTTCAAGAGTCATCACGAACCGCCTTGCGCGAAGACTTGACGAATTCCAACCACCGGAACAGGCTGGATTTCGGAGCGGATATGGCACCATAGACCACATCCACACAGTGCGGCAGATTATACAAAAGACCCAGGAGTATAATCAGCCCTTGTGTCTAGCATTCGTGGACTATGAGAAGGCCTTTGACTCGATTGAAATCTGGTTCGTTCTGGAGTCTCTGCAGCGATGCCAAGTAGATTGGCGATATATCCAAGTGATGAGATGTCTCTACGAAGCCGCCACCATATCCGTCCAAGTACAGAATCAGCAAACAAAGCCTATACCATTGCATCGAGGAGTGAGGCAAGGGGACGTTATTTCCCCGAAACTATTCACAAATGCAATGGAGGATATGTTCAAGACGCTGCACTGGAAAGGGCGGGGCATCAACGTCAATGGTGAATACATCTCTCACTTGCGATTTGCAGATGACATTGTCATCATGGCGGAAACGCTGCAGGACCTGCAACGAATGCTGAATGACATGGCTGACTCCTCTGTACGCATCGGCCTACGGATGAACTTGGATAAAACCAAGGTCATGTTCAATGAACATGTACTACCGGAACCGATAGCGGTGCACGGCGCCGTTCTCGAAGTTGTTCAAAAATATGTGTACCTCGAGCAGTCATTGCAGTTAGGTAGAAATAACTTCGAGGACGAGGTGAACAGGAGAATTCGGTTGGGTTGGGCAGCGTTTGGTAAGCTACGTCAAGTCTTCTCATCGTCGATCCCACAATGTCTAAAGACTAAAGTCTTTAATCAGTGCGTCCTACCCGTCATGACATACGGAGCCGAAACGTGGACACTGACGGTACGGCTGATCCACAAGTTCAAAGTCGCTCAGCGGGCTATGGAAAGGGCTATGCTCGGAGTTTACTATTCTTAAGCCGGCACCACACGGCCAATAGATAATACATATCATTAGCCATTAGATAATACGACATACATATCATAGATAAATAACACTAAGACACCAGAATAAACCATCGTGCTCATCACACAAAATTTTATCCTGGGTGGGGATCGAACCCACGACCTACGGCTTAGCAGTCAGGGTCACTAACCACTAGACCAACAGGCCCGTCGGTTTTCATTAATTAGTTTACGCTAATCACGCCTTTGAATGATCCAAAAAAATATGTTCGTCCTCAATTTAAAATCTTTTAGTACTTATAATCATCATTACATTACACTATTGAATAGTTGGTAAAAATAGACCAAACTTACCTATTGACAATAATGTATATACATATACAATATATATAAATCTCCTGTCACGATGTTTGTCCGCGATGGACTCCTAAACCGCTTAACAGATTTCGTTCAAATTTGCACGCAATATGCAGTTTGGTCCAACTTGAGAGATAGGATAGCTTAGATCTTTAATTATAGTCGCAATTACTAAAAAAAATAGGAATCCCATGCCCACCCGTGCGAAGCCGGGACGGGCCGCTAGTACATATATATAATATTACATTTAGAAATACTGCTTTGTTTTTTTTGTAGTTATTTATTTCTCAAACCTTGTTTATGGAACAGTACACATAGAGACATTTTTAAATTGTTTTGGCTATTCTTTCATTAAATATCTTTAAATACAATGTAAAAAGTTATATAAAAGATATATTAATAAAGGACAATATAGATATCCTAGCCAGCCCATTAGCAACATTTTTCAATAATTGCATTGATGACGGAATATTTCCAGACCAACTAAAGATCGCTAGGGTTATCCCCGTCTTCAAGAAGGGTAAAAAGACTGATCCTAAATTATAGGCCGATCTCTTTACTGCCTGTTTTCTCTAAAATATTCGAGAAACTTTTGAAGGATAGATTAGTCTCACATTTAAGCTCTGATGTATCGGGAGATCTGAACAGAAAAATGAAGGTTGCAGGCATATTTTTGGACCTTTTTGTTGAAATTAAAAATATTGTAAATGATCAGGAAGTAGTAACTAATTCAAGAGTAACTAAAACAACACGTGCGGTTCCACAGGGTTCAATCCTTGGCCCAATCTTATTTATAATTTTTCTGAATGACATAGTCAATTTTATTTCAAATTAAATACCTGACATTAAATTAATTATCTTTGCTGACGACACCAATGCAATAATACAAGCCTCCTGTATGCAACAATCAAATCTTTCCTCTTTATAATATTATTATAATTATAAATAAAAGTAAAAATTATTATAAACTTACACAGTGTTTAAAATATAAGCTCCTTGATTTGTAACAATGAGGCATGGCTCGAGAATGAACCGCGGCACTTGCAGGTCGCACATAAATGTAGGTTCGCGCCAGCCGCCGACCATGGCAGGAGGTTCCTTTGTGGTCATGAGATGTGCACGACGGACATCCCCTATCAACTCTGCACGCCATAGTTCTGAACTTTCTCGTTTTGCACTTAAAAGAGTTTCACCCTGCAATATGTTATAATAGTTTACTTTTCTACGTAGAACAAAGTATTAATTTCAATATTTTTTTTTATAGCAGTTTCTATCTGCCCTTGGCTATTCAGCCATAGTCAAATCTTCTATTCCCAGTTAGTGTTTAATGGAGGTATTTCAGTAAATATAGGAGAGCCCCTCTTGTCTCATCTTGTGTATAAAATAATTAACCCTCTACCTAGTGTGTCTAAACCAGTTGCAGTATATGTCATTGTTCAACTATCTACGTTATTCGTCAACCTAGTGCTGTTATCATCAGTAACCTTAATCAATAACAACACACATATATATAATTTATTTATTTAATATTATTTATTATCATTTAAAAAAATATGGTATTTTATACACACACATTTTAAACTTATTATTAAGAAAATAATTGTCATATGCAATTTACACACCTGAATGACAGAGAAACTAGCAGAATGCACTTCCACTTCCTTTTTCCTTATAAGGTACACAATTCTTTGGGACCATAAACCTTGAATATAAGCACCATCTTTCTTTATATATGGCCTCAGTGTCCTTGATGGAGTATCTTCTTCTGGGCTTTCTAACTGAAAATGACATTTTTGATGGTGAAATTCAGTTCCAACTTTACTCTCACACACTATTGTATATACATATTAGATTCAGCAAATCCATTACAAATTACATAACTAAAAGTTAGATGTAAAGCGATAGCAAAAGATAGCCAACTATACCTGTCAACGTTATTATCATATTGTGCTTGAGAGTGTCTCAAAACACCAGGGGTCAATTCACGTATTTAAAGCAGTGCAGTTGTAGTTCAGTTGCAGTTATGTTTCAATTTAAATGGCCATTTTTGTATTCTTGTAACTTTGAGATCGTTATCAAATACGCTTACGTCAAGTAGGTATGCGTTTCGAGAGCGCAATAACGACATTCTAGTACGGCGCGCATGCATTTTTAAGATCGATCCCAAAGTTACAAGAATACGAAAATGAATCCGTTTTAATTGAAACTTAACTGCAACTGAACTGCTTTAAATACGTAAATTGACCCACAGGTCTTAATATATATCAATTTTCAATGACGTTTTGTCACTGGGACTTTCCCCATGCCCTTTACACCTCTTGTACTAACTCAATCAATTACTTACTATGAGTGTGCCTTCATTCAATTCAAATGCAGTGAGAAAATGTCTTCCATTGACATATTGGGCTGTCAGAGCCCAATTGTTTGACCCTTTACGGAACAATGGTAGATACTCTGTAGGCTTCAACACATACTCTACTGTTTGAGATTTACTGTCATCTGGAAAAATGAGGAAGTTTGTTTAATATTACATTGAATTGAGCAAACTCAAATACCTATATTTCATAAAACCTGTTTGGTAAATAAATATTAAAAAAAAATTGTTTTGTTCGAAAAACAAGCAAAATTAAGTTAGAGGCAGTTTAAAGTGAAAAGCTCATGAGAAGAAGCTGCCAAGAAAGTCACAGACCACTCTTTTTATGATTTTATTAAAGGAACCATTGTGTTTGGCAAATGGTGGAAAAGAGATAAAGGGAAAGCGTAGCATAAAGCGCTCTAAGCAAAAAGGTTGTAAATAGTAAAATTTATATTATTTTTTCAGATGTGTCTGAAATGATAATTTACCTTTAGAGCCACCCTGTATGAAGAAAGTGATTTTATCCTTTGATAGTTGTTTGATATAAGACATGAAACTATCCCTCTTGTCTTTGTCATTTTGTGCTCGAGTCTGCTGTAACCAGTTGTAGCCAAAGGATCTGTGTTCTAGCACCAGTTTACATTGCTGAGATTTGCTGACAGATATCTAAAAGTTAAGTGAATTGAAACTTAATACGAAAAATCAAAATATTCAACGATAATGTGAAGCCAGTGAAATGGGAGCTAGGCCTTGATTATTCCTAAGTTACGCCTGATTTCTTAACATATACATGAATCATTAATAATAATAATAATAATATCTTGGGACAACTCACACAATGCTATCTGATTCCAAACTAAGCAGAGCTTGTATTATGGAAACCAGACAACTGATAAACATACTTATATATTTCTAAATACATACATATTATAGATAAATAACACCCAGACACAGAATAAACCATCGTGCTCATCACACAAAGTTTTATCCTGGGTGGGAATCGAACCCACGACCTCTTGCGTAGCAGTCGGATACACTCCCACTGCGCCACAGAGGCAGTCGATTGTTGCATTAAATTTTATTCTATTTGTTCCGGAACTACTATTACAAGTGTTTATATAAAATACACTCCCATTTTTACAAATTTTATTTACTTACTTACCAAAAGGGTTAACAGGTCTAGTGAATCGTCATAGCAAATTTGCAAATCTATTATTTCTCCTTGCACTCTGCATTCTCCTACAATACTTTGTGATTCCAGCGAATAAAATGTAATAGTTCCAACCTGAAATTTTATGATTTAGAAAAATTTCAATCTGTGTGTTCCTAGGTTATGTAATAAAATAATAGTTATTGTATGAAAATACCTTAGAGCCAATAATCAAGATGTTCTCGGACTCCTTAGTAAGCCAACACACCAAGGACGTAGGTTTCACTATATTCCCTAAAGGTAAAACTGTAACTCGCGATAGGGACCATTTCTGATCAAATGTGTTTTGCGGAATGAACAATGGTAGAAATGGTACTAACAAAACTTTCTGATCACTCACTATAATTAACCAAGTACCACTGGGTTCAAAACACATACAGTGAATTGGATTGTCTAAAAAATCCCAATCGTAATTCTTTTCAAAACGTTCCAGTTGAGGGTTAATATAAATAAAAACAAATTCCTTGTCACTCGCGAACGCAAAGAACTTCTTTTGTCCGACTTCATAAAAGCTATAAGCTGCGATATCTAGGTGTAACAAAACATCTAGTTTAAATAAACCAGAAAAATCTAAAACCTCATTTTGAGCCATTTTGGTTGTTTGTAAATATTTTTGTCTTTTTTATTATTGACATAAGTTTTGACATGACATGACCAGTGTTACGTTACCAATAAATTTGACAGATAATTGTTGGTAACACTAAAAAATTATAAATTCATGGAGACAAGCATGAATAGCTTGAATTTAAATCAACTCCAATTGGCAATTTTAAAAATCTGTTAATTGAGGTACTACATACACATCGTACCAGCGTATCTCAACTTAAATATTAGTAAGCTATAAATCAATATCGACGTCGACGGGTGCGAGTCGCTTTATACGCGCATAACTTATATACACTACACCGAATTCAGCCAGGTTAATAGGCATTGCTGGTTGGAGTATTGAATGGAAATGGAAGTAACACCAAGCTAGCAATGTATACTGCCACTGAACCAGGGACCATTTGTATTTTATTTTTTATTTAATAGGAAAACTTATAGCTAGTATTTATTGAAAACAAAGTATAAAATAAATTGAGGGCCATTTAAAAGTTTTTGCTGTTAGAAAATTGAGTAGTAAGAGGGCTTAACTTTATTTTATTATTATTTATTACCATAGGGGAGACCGGGGATGGTTGGCTATAGGGGCAGGTAGATTAAATGTAAAAAAAACTCGCCATATTTAAAAGTAGTGCAATTTTAAATATTTACATATCATTTGAGGTAAGTTGACTAATAAGTAATATACTAATGAGATAATTATGATAAAAATATCTATGTACTTGCAGTAATAATTTTTAGGGTTCTTTAGCCAAAATGCAATAAACGGAACCCTTACAGTTTTGTCATGTCCGTCTGTCTGTCTGTCCGTTTGTATATAACAGGCATTTTACTCAAAGACTACTCAATGAATATTGATGACGTTTGGTGTAAAGGTGTCTTGTAGTAGCCGGTACTTAGCTTGTTAACTAAATAATAAAAACAAGTATTTCCATACATGTAACAGAAGCTGGTTTTTTTTTCACCAAACATTAACGTCTGGCATATCATTCGACAGGTTTATTAAAATCATTTTAAGGTTACTAATAAACTTTTTGATTGAGTGAATATTTTTGGAAATGATCACTCTGAAAATTGCTTATATTGTGTGCCTCCCCATAACCTTTGAACCGTGTGATCAAAAAACATGAAATAAAATGACAAAGGTCAGGCACAAGAAAAGGGCGTAAGTGCCATAAACATACGCTCTTTTGCTGATGCAATTATTCAAGGCTACGGAACCCTACACTGAGCATGGTCCGACATACTCGTGCCCGCTTTTATTGAAATCTATCTATTTTTTATTTCTTTGTATTGTCTTTATTAACAAAAAAAAAAAAAGGTTGACATGCCGCACCTAATTTCTTAAAAAAAAAAAACCTCGTAGTTCTGGAATTACGCTACCACATTGAGAAAATTGTTAGGTACAAATGTTTTTTTTTCGTCAAGTTTATATAGAACAACATTTTGATCTACCAACCCCTTAACGTTTTTTATTATTTAGACATACTGTGTAACCTGAGAACTTTATCAAAATCAAACAGAAATATACGTAGGTACCAAGAAAAAGTAACTATCAAACACGCATTTTAACCTTCTCGAAATTAATAAATAACAAGTACCTAAAAAAGCATTACAACAAAAATCATGGCGAAAAATCACCTAGATATAGTATTTGGAGAAGATCTCTACGACATTCAGAAATAACCATAGTGGTCTAAGATTCGGTCTAAGAAATATATATACCCTCATCTGTTATTTCATCATATCAAAGACTAGCTGTCCCGCGCAACTTCGTATGCGTAAATTTTCCCCGTTTTTGCAACATTTCTCGTCGCTACTCCGCTCCTATTAGTCGTAGCGCAATGTTATATAGCCTATAGCCTTCCTCAATAATCGAGATTAGCGCGTTTAAACAAACAAACTCTTTCGCTTTATAATATTAGTATAGATTATTTGATAGTTTTATCAAGATTGTTAAATAGGATTTTATTTTTTCAATTTATTTATTTACAGAAGATAACAAGATATAACAATTATTACAAATGTTTACATAAACTTCTAGCATAATACTTAAGCCTGAACTAGGAAATGGGTTGTCTTGCTACATCACGCACTAATGTTGTCATATCAACCTATATGGTCTCACTGCTGGGCACGGGTCTCCCCTGTAGAACCTACTTATTATAGATCCTAATGGTATTGGCGATCGCGTTGGAGATTGCAGTAAGGCTTTATAGTACGCAAAGGACGCTGCCCGTCCTCCGGTGTGAAATCCCTTAGTCGCCTTGACGACACCCACGCGAAGAGCTGGGGTGGTACTATTCTCTAGCCGCTAGCCGGTAGGTACTGGCAATCACAGATTACATTTGGCAATATTAGTTTAAAGGTACACGTCAGTTATTTCATAGGTTTTTTTTAAATGATACTAGAGGTTATTTTAGGTAGCAATATTATATAGTAAAAAAAATCATTTTAAAAAACTGTTAAATGCAAGTCGAGCTCGCTCACAGAGGATACCGTAAAAGCATGTTATTTTTTTAGATGTAAGTGTAACTGCTTATTTGAATGGTTTTCAGTTTTCTTTCTTTATTTGTTTTTTATTTAATTTATTTTTGGAAAATTTCATGATTCTAGATTAACTGGAAGTATCCTTTAGCATTTGAAGCACCATTTGTCACGTTGTCATATCAATATAATCTTGGTTAGGATCAAATAGCAGATGAGGGTATATATTTTTTAGACCGGATCTCGTACTATAGGTAGGTACCTACTTATATAGTTATTTTTATAACCGGTAATATGTAATACTATCGAATTTAACCTTATTTGTGTCAAGGCCTTAGTTTGAAGTGTATTTTAGATTGTGTGTAGTCTATGAAGACGACTATATTTGTCTTTAAGTCAATAATATGTAAATATTTTTATTTACCTTTATTAGTTATGTAGGTACTTGGGTACTTTTTACCAAAAACAACAATGTACATGCGGGCCACGGTCCCGCATGCGGTAGAATTCTGTGGAATAAAATCATAATTATCTTTTGAGGTAAGTAAATACAAAGATAAAATATTTTTTTGATATGAGATTAATAATATTTATACCTACCTATAATAACCTGACATACCTACATTCCTTATTATAATAAAAACTTGTACCTACTTAAAAAAAGAAATTACAGACTATTTTAAGTTATAATTAGAGTTATGAGACAAATTTACTATAGGCCGACCGCTTAACTCGTATATCGCCTGCGCGGTGAGAAGGGAGCGCGGGGTGATGTTAACGGGTGGGTGAGCGGTGTGCGCGGGACGTTCTCTGTCCCGCGCACACCGCTCACCCACCCGTTAACATCACCCCGCGCTCCCTTCTCACCGCGCAGGCGATATACGAGTTAAGCGGTCGGCCTATACTTACCTACATAGGTAGGTACTTACCTTCTTAGCTGTGGTGTTTTACCTACCTATTCAATATTTAGAAGTTGGTGCCAGGAAATGTAGGTTGTAGGGTTCCGTAGCTAAAATGGCAAAACGGAACCCTAATACTTTCGCCATGTCCGTCCGTAGCTTAACTCAGAGACTGTTAGTACTAGGAGGATGTAATTTTGCATAGATACTCATAACTATTTATTACATAAGTTGACAAAGTGAAAGAAAAAAATCTTAAAAAAATTTTTGGATGGTACCTCCCCTTTAAGTAAAGGGGGATGTGATTTTTTTTCTCACCTACTATCCCATCGTTTAGGGTATCATTAGATAGGCCGTTTAAAAACGTTTCGAGGATGTGAAGACCATTTTCATATTTAGGGATCCGTTCGTGAAATATTATGGTTTAAAATGCAAATTTATGCTTAAAGTCAAGTCCCATCCTCCGCTGCCAGCTAAATATGTGGTGTGGTATGTCAAAAATTCACGGTAGGTGCTTCTGATTTTTCTTTTAATTTCACTATATACATAAAGTGAAATTAAAAGGAAAACTATCACAGTAGGCTTTACAGGTTTACGAGTAACAGCTGATCAACTGAGAAGTACTTAACAACATTTTCGTCCAAATTCCATTGAATATTATTATTAAGTAGGTATAATGTAGTAAGTATGAAACAAAAACAACAGAAAACCCACTTCTTAAGCCACATTATTCCGATGCCCCCACCATCGGAATAATGCGGCGGGGGTAGGGGAACTACGGAACCCTACATTGTGGGTGGCCCGACATGTTTTTATGTTTTAGGCACCAACTTCCATTTTTTAGTTGTTACTTACCTTGTATTTAATAATCACTTTTTAGTTTGTTGGTTTGTAATATAACTAAGTTACAATAGCCCAATTCAAACGGCCCATTTCCATTTTACAAAATATTGCATTTTCCGATGCAGGGCCGTACTTGTTTGAGGAATTCATCTGATACTTGACTATCAGCACCATTACATGATGTCATAGAGACAATGTATTCCACTTCAATGGCGCTTTTTGAGATAACTCCTCGACTTACAACAAAATATACCCAAATTACTATACTGTGCCTATAATATAAAGAGTTACCTACTTCACTTTCTCCAAGATGCCGTCATCAGTTCCTCCAAAAAAAACGAACAAATGTACCTATAAATTTGAACGGAACCCTGTACAAATTTATAGGTACATAACATAAATAGTTCAGGAATAAAGTCTTAACAGTTTTAAAATAATTGACGTCGACTATGATTGTATAGGGACAATTTTTTGAGATTTTTACTTTATTTGTGCTGTAAAACCTTGCTTTTAGCCAAATTTCGTGGTTTTCGGTCAACAGGAACCGACCCAAAACCTGTATGGTACTTCCAGTTGACCTACAATTGTCAATTTTAGTTAAAACAAGGTCTTATAGCACAAGTAAACGGAAAATTCCGAAAAATAAAAAAGTTGAGAATTAAAGTAAATTTTGGTACTTACGATCTAAATATGCCCATAACTTTTTATCGTGTTGGCTAAGGACCCTTTTGATTTTTATGCACATAATTAGGACTATATACCTCAGCATCTGGTATTAATTTCAACTTGCTAGGTCCACCCGTTCCTGAGATAATCGGTGGTGCGACACACGGCCAAGACAGTGATCTTATAAGGGTTCCATTTTTTACCTTTTGAGGTACAGAACCTTAAAAATAGTCGAACGGAGAACCTCTTCCTTTTTGAAGTCTGTTAAAAACTTCATACCTATAGATAGACGACGGGAACGAGTGGATTAATTAATTAATTAATGTTGCTGGCCCTGGATATTATCACCACATCTTTGATCGAAAATTTGTTTTCATGGAATTAGAGTAGTAGGCCTCTTGTTACATATGGGAATCGAACCCACACGAAACACAGCTTTGTGATCGACTACCTACACCACAGCAGTCGTCGTATGCACTCCCGAATTATATTTAAGTATGTTGTTTTTTTGCAGATGGTATTTGCTTGCAATGTCTGGTCTCAGATATATAGTAAAAAGATGGCCAACCAGAACAAGATATATATGGAAATACACAGTCCCAAAAGAATACAGGAAAAGCTTTACGGGAACTCTATTTCTTATGAACATTCTAACATCTGGGGCATGTATGTTTTTAGGGGACGTAATTCAGCAAAAAATTGAGTTCCGATCAAAAAATAGAGACAAATATGACTGGCCACGAATTGGTAAAAATAGTTACTAAGGCACCTGTCCCACCAACAACGATGAGCGAAAAGCGAGCAGCGATTTATCGCTCAAGAAACGTACAATAGATGTATTTTATAGATCCCGTCGCGTCCCTGTAAACAAAAGAGATGCAGTATACAGAGAGTACTTACAGGCGGTATGAACGGTCAGCGATCAGCTATTAATATCTGCATCTCTTTTGTTTAAATGGGATCTTGAGCGATAAAATCGCTACTCGCTGTCTCGACGTTGGTGGGACAGGTGCCTTAAGCTATTTTTTTTCTCACGCTGACTGACTGATGCTGTATGTCATTAAATGTAACGTTTCTGAATGACGCTGACCGATCAGCGCCGACGACGTGCGTCGGCTCCTCATGCATAGTGTGCGTCAGCGCCGACGAAGTAGGGATTACCTACATATCCACATTGATCTTTTTGAAACTAGTGTATCCCCGGCAAGCTGTCTGGTCTTACCTTAATTTGTTAGTTTAAAAGCATACATTTTATGTTTAATTTTAAGATTTTTTGAATGCGCTAATCTACTAAGAAAGCTCCCAGGCAATAATATGATTTATATTATTTACTTATGTAGGTATTATTTGTTTCAGGTAGAATGTTTACAGTTGGTATGATGATAGGCCCAGTGCATCATTATTTTTATATTGGGCTAGATAAATTGATACCAAAAACGAATTTCGAAACAATATTCATTAAACTAATCACTGATGAAATAATTGTTACACCACTTGTCTTATTTGTTTTCTTCTATGGAATGGGACTATTAGAAAGGAAATCGCTTAGACAATGTATAGATGAAATTAAGAGTAAATTTCAGTTGACATACCTTGTAAGTGAAGCAGTTAAGCTTTGATATTGGATATGTGTAGGCGACAAAATAGTCCCCAAAATGATGCGCGACATTCAACCTACATAATGGCGCAACACTTCATGACTCATTTACCACACAACGCACATTATAGGGATCTATAAAGGTGGGTGCTGACCAACGTTAAGCGATTCAGTCAAACGGATTTTTAGCAGTAACGTCCTTAATGCTCGCCGCGTAACGTTGGTCAGATCAGTACGCACCCTGGCACCTTATGGCACCAGCTCTGAGAACGAACAGCACGCCATGAGTAGCACGTAGCTGAACACCTTGTACCACACCACTAATTTCTTTTTTGGGCCTACTAGCTGTTGCCCGTGACTTCGTTCGCGTAAAAATGTTAAGAAGAAACAAATTTATCCCACAATTTATTAAGCCTAAGCTATTCCAGACCATTATCTACCTTTCTGCCAAATTTCATCCGGATCTTTTTATCCCCGTTGAGGCTTGATTGAATAACAAACATCCATCAATTCATACATCTAAACTTTCGCATTTATAATAATAATAGATATAGATATGTCATTTCAAAGCTTTGCTACATAATAATTGTAAAGTTTCATTAAAACCATTTTTGCGTGAAAGAGTAACAAACATACATCCACACATATATACATTCTCTCAAACTTTCTCATTTTTATCTGACTCCCTGATAATGTAGCTTTTTATATGTGAAAGTTTTTGTGTTTTTCCATTACAAACACACTTTAGCGGAAGTTTGTTCAAAATCTTACACCCGAACGACTCATAAAAGACTTAAAAGTACAAAAAATCACAGACCAGAGATTAAAGTAGGTTGCTATAGTAACGCTATAATTTTGTTCGTTACAGTGTTCATTTATTTTTTAGAGATAATATAATAAAAGTATTTTTTGATAGGATCCATAAATATCGGAATTTCCGATGACTTATCTGTCAATCAAAAACGCCAAAATTGTTTTGACATCTCAATTAATCTAATGTAAAATATCAATAAATTAAATTTCAAAGAAAAACGATAAAAACTATACTATGTCCTTCCCTCACTTTCAAACTCGACTCAAACAAATTTCATTCCAAATCTTACCGAGGGTCGTAACTCGTATCAGAGGAATATTCATTACTCCCCCAGTAACGAGATAATATTTTTAGGGTTACGTAGGTACCTCGCCAGAAAAACGGAGCCCTTATAGGATCACTTTGTTGTCTGTCCGTTTGTCTGTCAAGCCACTGTGTATCGGCTAAATTAAAACCAGGTCTAAGCCCCTTGAAACTGTGAAAGAAATCAAACTTCTAACTCAACGTAAAAAAAGATACGGCAGTTTATTTTAAAAACTGCGAGACTGGATTTTTGAACTATTTATAATACCTAAAAAATTGTAAAGGAGTGGCGCTAGTATACCATTCTTAATGGTTTTCAAGGCAAAACTTGCAAAACCGAGCAAGTTCCATGGAAATAAGCTAGATTGCCTTGTAGTGTACGATGATGAAGGACAATTGACATGACTCGGTGGCAGAGTGGTTAACGCAATAGAAACTGAACTCCTATGCCCGCCAGAATCGAGGTTTACTATATACATTCGAGCGTAAGTAACTAATGCAGCTCTTACGGCCGGTCTCAATAATCGAACTATCGATGGATTTGGCTACTAGAGAGAGACTATATATTTGACATAAGCTACATTCTACCTCTAGCAGGGGGGTGTTACTCCGCAGTTTAGGTATATACAGGCAGCGCGCCGCTCGAAGGCTATATGGCTGTGGGCTGTCTCTCGGCTCGCACGACAGTCGCGGTCACGTCCAGGAGACTAATGGGCGATAACCTTACACTCCATACGCATTAAGCTCGTAGCAGACATATCAACTCTGAATGGGATTGTCACCGTATCACCTTTCGCCTCACCATTGACCATGCGTCAACCTAACGTATAACCAAAGCGGATCAGCAGGTTTAGGTACAGCTAACGGCCGCATTCAATAATCTATCTATCGATGGATTAGGCTAATAGAGATAGAATTTTGACTTATTTTGTACGGGGTTTATGCCAAATACATATAGGCCCTCTGCAAGTTTGGATGGAGCCCTATCAAGTTACATGATCAGATCTATTGACCTACCCCACACGATGAGGTAGGTGAGAAAAAATCCATTCCCACTTCACATATTCAAAAGAAAAATAAATAAAAAATATTATTTGAGGGTACCTCAAATTATATTTTTTATTTATTACTACTCAAATTATACTTTTACTTTTTTGGCGTAAGTAATGTGTGTATGCATGCAAAATTACAGCCTTCATAGCACAGCCGCTAAGTTAAGCTACGGGCCGACGAACATGGCGAAATAAGGATTCCGATTTGCCATTTTGGCTACCCTAAAAACGGCGTTGAGTAGGTACGGCGCTTACGGGAAGCCATCAGCGACCCAGCGCGATGTGTGCTGTGTGTGTGACGGGTAGGCGGCACCAGTTCAATCACTTTAAATCCGAACGTGTTTGTTTCATATCTAACCTACAAATTCAACATAACACGTGCACAATACGACTGGAGACGTCAGCTCGGGTAGGTACCAACAGATACCTAGCCGCGGCTCGTGAGCTTCTTCCAAAGCGAGGCGATTACGTTACGATTCCGATTAGTGTGCGTTACATACAACAGAGTTTCATACAAAAAATACTAAACGGCTCGAGTTGCTACACAAGTTGATATGTGTGCTATGTACTATGTACATTTACGCAGCACATGTTGTATACCACGCGCAGGATATATTTAGATTTAAAGGCGTCCTTTTTTTGTTTCAGGTTGACTGGCTGTATTGGCCGCCTGTACAATTGATTAACTATTATTTACTGCCGACACGGTACAGAGTTCTTTATGTAAACATAGCGACAATGATATATAATATATTTTTGTCGTATATGAAACATTTTGATCAATTAGTTAATGATACAATTGGTAATCAAGTAATTCTGGAATCAACTAGTTGATCATTGTAATTTCCACGCTTTTATGGCTTCAGACTATTGCTACTTCGAACACAATTTCTTTAGGAATAAAAAATAATGAACTGTACCTTCAGTATTTTAATAGAAAGGGAATGAGTGAGATGATGAGAGAGAAAATGGTATATTGATAATAAACAAAATTACCAATATACTAATCACCTAATTTAGGCGCTAAGTACATACTTAAGTATGTACTTAGCGCCTTAATTAAAGAAAGAATAAAAAAAGATACCAAATAAATAAAGATGCAATAGAGTTAACTTTATTGCATCTTTTTTATTTCGTATGTTTGTATTCTTATTTACTTTTTAAATAATAATTTTATTGTTATAAAATAAAGTTGATATTACAATTAATGACTTTTATTAGAATCATTTTCAGTTATAAAACACAACTATAAATATAATGATCTTAATTAAGTAAAAATAGTAGGTATGAATTTCATACAATATTAAGGTTTAGCCCCAACACATGGTCCAATCATCCTTCCTAGTTTGTAATTTCACTATGATACGGTATAAAGCCAGGGCCGGTCCAAGAGGCAGTCCTAATCCTCTGACTATGTCGGCACGACGCGCCATGCTCAAAGCTTGGCCATCAAACTCCTGAAAAATATAACATCATTTGTTTGAATCTTAAATTTCCATAGTATAGAAATAATATTATATTATTAATTCCATAATTAATAGTGTACTAAATGTTCAACAAATATAATGTAATTACATAAGCGTAAAGTATAAAACTGAAGTTTCTAACAATTATGATTGATCATAAGACAACTTCCATTATTGTACCTTAAAGAAACGGAATGGTGATAAACTTCCTTCAAAAAATATCTAAATATTGAATGAGTTAAGAAACAACATAAATGAATGTCTTGGTGGCGCAGTGTTGCTAAAAAAGCAATAGAAACTTCATTTTATTTTTAACTTTGTGTGATCTATATTTGTTCTTAATCTGGGAGTTTGGCACTTGGGCTCGTCAATTGTAAGTTTGTAAAGTCGCGAGTATTGACAAAGATTGTACTCTAGTGCGAGAATTGTCTTATAAAAAAAAAGAAAAGTTTAATGTACCTGATCTCTGAGAATTGGGGCAGCTTCAGGCAAATACTTTGTGAAATATTCAAATACATCATCAGGGGTCCAATTTGTTATGTCTGGAATACTGGGATCAATAGGCATGTCCTCTGCAAGTTTTGATGGAGCCCTATCAAGTTCATGTGGCTTCAAAAATGGGTCCATGGATGGAGAATTCTGTGAGCTGTAATCCACACTTCTACGCATAATACCAGGTGAGCCCCCTACAGTGGGTCGAGATTCAAGGCAATTGTTGCATTCCCACTGGTCCCATGCTTTCAGTCTTTCAGGTATGCGGGGGGCGTGGCATAATGCATGGTAAGCATCAGAACAAATACTGCATACGGTTAAAATTCCCTGAAATTAAAAAAATGTTATGGATTTTTAAAGTAATTTTCAAGCATGAATAAATGATTCCATGGATCCAACAGTTGGGACCAAATCCACAATATTCTAAAGTATCTCCATGGTATTAAGGGTTAAATATATTTTTTAATAAAAAATGGTTATCTGTAAAGTCGGTTTACGAACGATAATTTTACGTGATAACGTCATAAAATAACATTGATAACATATAGCCATTCGCTGTTGCTTAGCAACCAATCAATAACGTGACTCTTTTAGACACTTTTTCGTGAGTGCAGCCGGTCATCGATTTATAAGGCGTTAACACGTCAATAATAATATGAAAATTGGACCCCATTACCAACCAGACGAATTATATGTATAAGTCATTAAATATGCTGTTAATTCTCTTTTGAATGAGATAGTATTTTTACCTCCTAATCAATGACATTACTTAATGTATCTATACTAAATTGTTCGTTTGAACGCGATAATCTCAGGAACTACTGGTTAAAAAAAATATTTTACTATTGCATAGCCCATTTACCGAGGAAGGCTATAGGCTATATAACATGCTACGACCAATAGGAGCGGAGCAGCAATGAAAAATGTTGCAAAAACGGGGAAAATTTACGCGCGGTGGAAGTGTGTCCGACTGCTACGCAAGAGGTCCTGGGTCGATTCCCACACGGGACACCACTCTTTGTGATCGACAAATTGTTGTTCCTAGTCTGGGTGTACTTTGTGTCCGTGACTTGTATGTTTGCAAAGTCTCCCGTGACACAGGGCTTTTTCCGTAAAGCGGTAGTCGTCTTAAAAAAATAAATAAAATAAGGTGGTCAGCTAGACTAATAAACTTACAGCGTCATTTGTCTCACAGCAGACTACACAAGTCTTGCAATGTGGACATTGCCAGGTATTATCAGGTCTAGGTTTTAAAATTCCAGATCCTGATTGAAGACAACTCAAGTGAGCTTTATTGTTACAATCACGACACTCCACCAGTCTGTCGTTAGATCCACGTGGCTTCTGGACCAGGCACACTGAACAAACTCCTCCAGAAGTCTCATGTGGCATTGGTTCATCTTGTTCCAATTCATCACCACTTCCATCTAAAGACAACTGACTTTCAGACAGTGGTGTTCCTTCTGCATCAGACTTTTGTTGGCCAGCTATCATCAACCTCTTCTTTATGGTACTTTTGTTAAGAGAACCCACAGGTCGCCCTCTTTTCCGTTTGCTTGGAACATTATTATCTGAGGGGTCAAAAACTTTTTTAGCCATTTTACGACGCTCGCCTACTCGGACGCCGGCATTTCGTGAAGCACTACTGCCGGCGCCATGACTTGAGCCACCACCACGTTTCTTTGGTCTTCCCCTCATTCTTTGGGGAGATGATCTGCATGAAGAATTCGCTGATGATGTCATCTGAAACATTGGTAAGAATAAACTTATAGCGCACACACAGTACAAGGTGTATATATATTTTGATTGCCTCTGTGGTGCAGTGGGAGTGTGTCTGACTGTTGGTTGGATCCCCACCAAGGATAAAACTTTGTGTGATGAGCATGATGGTTTATTCAGTCTGGGTGTTATTTATCTATAATATGTATGTATTTAAAAATATATAAGCATGTTTATCAGTTGTCTGGTTTCCATAGCTATAAGCTATGCTTAGTTTGGGATCAGATAGCGTTGTATGAGTTGTCCCAAGATATTATTATATATCCTCTACACATTAAACTATTTGTATTCATTTATTATTGTACCAGGTCATTAGAAGTGTCAAATAAATTTTTAAATTATCACCTAATGGGAACTTTGCAGTAACTTAGACTTGAAAGAATATTCTTTTTATTCAACACAATTTTATTACAAGCTTTGATAGTTTTGACTTTGACAACCAAATGGTAAGAATGTCAAATAAAAATATATATTTTAGGTATACAAGAAGGAAAAAGTATTTACTATAAAGTTAATCAAATGACATCACTGTTTAAACTATTGGATAGAAGTTGAAAATCACAATAATATAATTTTGCTAGCCTCAACTCCTTCCATGTGCAATGTAAAATGTTGTGTGACATTTTGTTTTTTCTTTTTTTAATTATTTACCCTTAATGAGCCCTTACTGCAGGGAAAAAATTAGGGTTAAAATCAAATTAAATGTACAACTTGCTGCATAATCAAATTATTATGAACATGCAATGTATAATGTGATATTTCTTGAACATTTTCTCAGACATTTATGAGATGAGTTTTTTTTTGTCTCTCTGGATAAAAAAAAACCGTCTCATAGATGTATATTATCTGAGAACTGATAAGCAAGCTGTTATCTTGTCACATTACAAACACATTTTGTTTATCATTTGAAATAGGGGAATAACCTAAACATCAACAATAAATACTCACAACCAGTAAGAAGCAGCAAATTATGTTTGCTTGATAATGTTACTCATACTCAACATTAAAAAACCTCCAATGTGTTAGACATAAAGTTCATTATTATTGAAACACCTAAACAGATTTTAATCAAACAAAGCTTAAAATCATCTCTAATAAAGTAGCATTCTAAACGAAAAAAAAAAAACCATGGAAATATGTCCATCTGTTTCGGCACTACAATAACTCAGACACATATTAGATTAATAACAACCTTTTGTTTGGTATGAAAAATATGATGTGAGAGGACTGACGTCATACAGTGTAGTACCTTTACTTAATAAAATAATCTTATTTGTGAGTCTTGAATAAATATTACACAGATAGTATAGAACAACATATAAATTTGTTTTAAGTCAAATATAACAAAATTTAGTAGTACCTGAGTGTTTAACGAGGAAGAAACCAGTTTCGATTATCATTAAATACCTATATTTTTTTCTCCAGTTTACCTATATTTAACTATAAAAATTAAAAAAAAAAAATCAGCAGTAAATTCAGTATGTTATTGTCTTGTTGAATTTTATTATCAAATATTGTAAACTGTGTTCTGCAAGTCAACATGTAGACTATAAAATTAATCCTAATTACCCTTGCACATAAATTATGACTTTGGAGCCTACACATTTTGTTAAAACTACTTTGTGACCAATCTTTGTAGACACAAAGTAGTCACAACAACATATAATTTTATGCTGTGTTCAATTATCCTTATTTATACATAGTTTCAATATTAAAAGGTGTAGAAAATACATACCTTTGTGTTGAAGTCTCCAGTATATTCAAACTTGAAGCTATCAGAACTGTCACCATCATGGTCAGCGGGGCCTAAAGCTAAATTCCCATTTGGCAGCTTGACCAAACTACCTGAAGACAACTCCTTGTTGACTATAGTCTCTAGTTGTTTCTTTGAATACTTAGATTGTTGTGAACCAGCAGCAGAAACAAGATCATCAAAGGATATTCCATTTTCTAAATAACTTTCATCTTGATAAATAAGAGTTGCTATTGCTGATGTTATTATCCTCCTCTCACTTGTTGCAACTGATGAAGACATGGCTAAAAATAATAATGTTATGTAATAAATGTACATGAGATACAAAGTTCTGAGTTATGTATCTTATAATAGGGTGAAAATACACATGCCTTTAGCTAGTTAGTACACTTGCATGAACTATATTATTATCATGTTTATAAGCTAACTTTGTTTTGTTTTACTTGCATGTGTATTTTCATTAGCATTTATCTTCAACTCACTGTCACTGTTGTTTTGGTTTGATTTCTTTCGCCACTTAGCAGCGTTCCTATAGCTTACATTATCTTTATAATCGACTTTAAAAATACTTTTTTCTTTCAGACAACGCCTAAGATCGGCTTTTGTATCTTTTGGTGCTACTTTGTAACACTTTAGCATAAATTTGCAAATTCTATTAATATCGGGACGCGATTTACGTGAACGCAAATGATCTATAGCAGCCAATATCTGATTTTTATACTTTATCTCTGACATTTCTGAAAAATAAAATAGATTTAGGAAAATAGAGTTTGCAGATAGAAAGATAAGTAACCAAATAAATGGATAATAAAATTAAATGAATAGATAAGTCTAGTAAATTCAACAAAATTGAATAATATAAAAAAAACAAAGGTGCGTGCGAAAAATAAAAGCAAAAGTTTTTGCAAAGTATTTACGAACATGATTTACCTGTGAAGAATCATGCCGGCGATTTGGAAACCAAGCATGCAGCTCTCTTTGACCAATAGGGATATTATTTGTGACAAACACAAATTTTATCAAAAATACAAATTATATCCTCCCCAAAAAGGAATAAGACATTTTTTGAAATACTTTTCCGCACTCCTCACAGCTCCGCTCCGCCGCCTTACCTACAATTGCCTACAATAACAACTGTTGAAGTACAAGTGTTGCTAACGCGAATAAATAACTTGTCGCTTTTTAGCATTTAAGTTAAAGGCGATAAAAGTCGCTAAAAAAATAAAAAAATCCTGTAGTCTATCTATATATGTCAATACATTTTGAGGTTTATAAATTATCTAATTTCCCTAAACCGGAGCAAGTCATCCCCTAATATCAGCATGATCTGCCCATTCATTGTTACATAGGTGTTTGTTTAAAAATGTATGTAGGTACGTGGGTAAGGGCTATCGCGCGTGAATTCACCCTATTTTTTTTTATCCTCTCCGAAGTGATTACTTACTATGTGATCCTCTCGTCTGCAACAGTTAACAGTTTCTTAAGAAAGAAGATTATTAATTTTCTCATTTGAATATATATTTTGGGACAATTCACACATGATCATCTGATCCCAGTTAACATGTTCGGGAAATGGATTCAAAAATAAAATTATTTTTCATTTTTTATTTAGTAGATAGGTACTTAGTGCTTAGGTGTAACGTTTTTTTGCCTAATTGTTGCAACTTATATACCTACATGTGGATTGACAATCTCAGAATTTCCTCTTATTTTATAAAGCGATGTTTTTTTGCTGTTTTTTTAGCAACTCTTTTCCCTCACATCACATCTTCATTATTATGCATAATAACTTCGATTCGAAATTCAATTTTAAATAGCATCGACGCGTGAATGTCGGTTATCGCATTAAAACCAGTGTGCGTAACCCCAGCAGAATGTTGTCTCCTTTCAGGATATGACAATGATACAGATTTTCAGTGCAACATGCCGTTGAAATGTGTGTGGTCTCTTTATAGGACTTGTTTCTTTTCTTTATAGTTACACCGTTTACTAGTTATGGGACACATTTTTTAAAAGGAAATATTCTTCTAGTTTCCAAACTAGAGGACCTAGAAATCCATTAATGTTTTTTGTTTATACCTCTAATTTATTTTCATAATCCCACAAAATTTCATAAACCTACTTCAACCCATTTATGATTTTTAATATAACGAATATTCTGTTTCAACCGACTAAGTTATTTTGACCATAAAATTACCTCCTTTTTACTTCTTTTCAATTTTGTCTTTTCAAAATTTCAGCTGAAAATATGCTTCCATTTACATAGTAACAATAAAAAACCCACCATAACCCATATACAGAGATTAACCAGCTAAATTAAAATGCTGCAAAAAAGCGACCGCCCAGTACATGTGCCTACATTCTTAAATTAGTATGATTATAATTTACGTTTTGGTACAGACGTGTAGACAAGTGATTATTTTTAATTATAATATTTAATAATTTGATAGAAAACACGTAAAGAAAAACATCTAACTGATCAGGTGACTTAGTTCAATAAAAAATAGAATGTTCATCCGACAGTAGGTAAATTGTTTTGTTCCTAATTTTCCTAAAACACCTCAATAGTTGAAAGAACGAAAGCGGTCTGAGGACCGGGTGTTGTAAAGTACCTAATTATAGAGTTGACCGATACAGGCTCATTGATTATTAAATTGACCTCACTAGTGTCACGAATAGAAAATATTTTTACATTCAATGAACAACAAGCTAGGCTAACTTTACATGTTAATCAATCTTGTTTAATGGTATTATATACAATTACATTGCAAAAGGGGGACTTAATGCCATAGGGTTTTTGCACTTTAATAATCCTAAAAGCATTATTTGCCAGTCTATCTTTGGGGTGATATAAAGGTAAAGGTAATATGTAGGTGCAAAATGTTAAGAGCTAAATTTGGAAATAGTTTTATTATTAATAAAAAAAATAATTTGCAATGTTTGTTTTTTTATTCTTATCTTGGATTATAATAAAATTCGCAAATTATAATAGTAGATTTGTTTTTTTTTTATAATGATAATCGATTTAAATTTGATTAGAATGGTAATGAAAACCGATTTCGCTCAATAGCGACTACTATTCATTGATTCTTCACTAGTAATCTCATCTGTCAAAAAGAAGGAGAGTTGAAAAAATGCAGGCAAACAAATACATCGCTATTTTTATAGCCCCGCATATAACGTGTAAAAAACACAATTTTAATAAGACGTTACATATCGACGACATTACATACCAAACGACGGTCATTAAAATCCAAACAACTGTCAAAAAGGATGTTTACTTCGTATTTGAACGGACGGACATCCGGATATCTACCAATTTCTACCAACTTTTTACAAAATCTACTAGTTTTCCACGATCTGGGTTGGCAGCACTGCTGACATTGACATTAACATCTGTTTTTGATAATCCATCCGTCAATCATTGTTTCAATGCTTCGTCGTAGTTTCAATGATATTTTTTTTGTAACTTCGACATAAAATATCTAAGGAATAAAATAATCTCAATTTTTATATCTTAGAAAGTAAAATCACTACCATGACCACATTCGTCTTACATACTTTACGACTCACGTATAGCAAGACACAATATTTGAAAGCCGCATTTTTTTCTTCACAACCTGAAAGAATCAGTGAGAATCAGAGAAACCTTGGAAAAGTCGTAAATGTAGCTATTATTGGTGCACCAAATTCTGGCAAGAGTACTCTCATTAACAAAATTATAGAGAGAAAGGTTAGTTGAGTAACGAAAATGTATGAATGATCATCCTAACCTGTAAAAGTCAATGAATAAACATTATCAAGTATTCGTTCCATGTTCTTTAATAGAAATGATATTTGAAGTATTATTTCAGATATGTGCAGCTTCCAACAAAGTACACACAACTACGAAATTGATTAGAGCTATGTGCTATCAAAATGACACACAAATTATATTCTTAGACACTCCTGGTATTGTTACCGATAAAGAGAAAAGAAAGTAAGTACAATGAGTAAACGGAATGGAGTTGCAGGCGACATCTAGTAAAATAAATGAACGTGAAGTCAAATGAACTCTCGAAATCTCACCTGATTATCACACCCCTTGGAAACCTGTTTTTAGGGTTCCGTAGCCAAAGTGGCAAAACGGAACCCTTATAGTTTTCGCCATGTCCGTCCATTCGTCCGTCTGTCCGCCCATCTGTCTGTCTGTCTGTCCGTCCGCAGCTTAGCACAAAGATTGTTTGTGCTAAAAGGCTGTAAATTAGCATGAATACACATATTGGGCAGGCTACAAAACTCTACATTGTGCGAGGCCCAACATGCATTTGGTCGGTTTTTTTTTCATTTAATGCTAATATTTGGTCTTTAGTTATATCAAAACTTTAATTTATAGTAAGTGTTAATGAAGTATAATAATTATGCTTAACTAGCTCTTTTCAAAGTAAATACAAATATTAGATTCTAGCGGACGCCTCGCGGTTTCACTCGCATAGTACCTGTTCCCGTGGGAATACAGGGATAATAGCCTATGTAACCCGGGGTTAGTGTACAACAATGAATTTTTCAAATCCATCCAGTAGTTTCGGAGCCTATTCAATACAAACAAACAATAATATTAGTATAGATTTATGAATCTATTGTTTTTTTTTTTTCAAATAAAAATTATATTAAGTATTGGTTATAAAATTAGACATTTTATAATACAATAGTTTTCTTCCTTTTTTGTGTGAAAAGGCACAGTTATATATAATACTAGCTGACCCTTGCAACTTTTTGGTCTTAACATGATGTTATATAGCCTTGATCGATAAATGGGCTATCAAACAGTAAAAAAAATTTTTCAAGTTGGACTAGTACTTCCTGAGCTTATCACATTCAAACAAACAAACTCTTCAGTTTCATAATACCTACTAATATTTCCATAGATTAGATACCTAATATAGTATAGACAACAGACTAAACAGATTCCTTATATTATAATTTACAGGTACAACCTGCCAGATTCAATGCTAGGCGCTTGTTACAAAAGTTTACGATGTGCTGATGTTGTTGGTGTTGTCCATGATGTCTCCAATAGATTTATTAAAGATCGGCTTCAGACTGACATGATCAATATGTTAAATACTATTGAGGATATACCTAGTTTCTTAATTATTAATAAAGTAAGTATATCTGAAACCATTGACATTAAAAAATTGTCCTGTTTAAACAAAATAAAGGGCTTTCTATTATATAGTAATGCAAGAGTATACTTTAAGCTTTCTAAGTTTAAAAGTTTCAACCAGTCAGGATTGTTATTATAAATAGATTAGCTTATTCTAATAATTATGTACTATTAAAGAACATTGGGTCTCTTTACAGGTTGATACTATAAAAAGTAAACATCAATTACTGACTGTAATACAGAATCTGACAAATGGTTACATAGCAGGTAAACCTATTCCTAACAATGATAAAAGTAAAAAGAAACCTGATGAAAATAATGAAAAAGGATACAGTAAATTTTCTGATGTGTTTCTCATTTCCGCAAAGAATGGCGATGGTGTCAATGATATTAAGGTAAGAGACCAAAGGAAATTGATTAGTGATCAACTGAACTATCATGTCAGCACCATTTGATCAGTGGTGCTCGAATGTTTGGTCTGCCCATACAAAAACACGATTAAAAGGAGATGCTGCGCATCTTGTAACATCGATGTGCCGAACGCGATCCTGCATCCTAGCTGACGACGGCGTATCTCGTCAACGGATTAAAAAAAAAACAATTGAGGAGTGTTTTCACAAATTAAAACAGTCGTTTTTTCCAGTAAACGATTTTATTTGATTATCCATGTATAGGTAAGAAATTTCAATGAGAAATTCTATTATTAGTTACTTTATTGAGTAATAAGCGTCTAGTATAATAAAACATAACATTTCAAAATAAATAAATGTTTGTTGTTTAGCTTTGTGAAAAGGTTCCTCAATTGTGAAAAGAATCTATACCTATCTTTGAATGCAGTTTGTGACGATTCGGCTGTATACAAAGATGTACGAATGCGAATTAAACCATGTGGCTTTGGTTGGTCACAATCACTAAGTGTCTCTAAGGGACTCCACCGCCCCTGTAAGGATATCTAGTCCTCAATTTGTGTTTTTTCCTTGATAAAATCTGCACTCCTCTCGAGCGTCAAGCCCCTCTTCCTTTCAACAAAATCCTAGGTCGCTACTGGTCAGCATAACTATTAATATTCAATAGGCGAAATATGGTATGTATTTATGTAGGTTTATTGTGAACTAGCTGTCCCGCGCAAATTTGTCTGCGTAAATTTTCCCCGTTTTTGCAACATTTCTCATTGCTGCTCTGCTCCTATTGGTGGTAGCGTGATGTTATATAGCCTTCCTCGATAATTGGGCTATCAAACAGTGAAATAATTATTCAATTCGGATTAGTAGTTCCTGATATTTCCGCGTTCAAACAACTATCAGCTTTATAATATTAGTATAGATTTATGTATGTATGTTTAATTGGGATTTGTTTTACTATTATTATCTTTAGCATTAGGTCCGCCTCTGTACAATTCTGTGCATAAAGTTTTAATCTATACTAATATTATAAAGCGAAAGAGTTTGTTTGTTTGCTTTGTTTGTTTGTTTGTTTGTTTAAACGCGCTAATCTCAGGAACTACTGGTCCGATTTGGAAAATTCTTTTTTTGTTGGATAGCCCATTTATCGAGGAAGGTTATAGGCTATATAACATCGCGCTACGACTAATAGGAGCGGAGTAGCGACGTGAAATGTTGCAAAAACGGGGAAAATTTACGCATACGAAGTTGCGCGGGACAGCTAGTAAATAAATAAAATGCAAACGATTGATCAATGTGTGGTAAGTACCTGTTAATTGAATGATGATTAATTTTAATCTGATTTTACATTTATATTTTGTTTTTTTCTAGGAATATCTTATTAACAATGCGAAAACAGCCAACTTCCAGTATTCACCAGAGTCATGGTCAGATCAGAAACCAGAGCATTTGATTCAAGAAGCAGTCAGGGCGAAATTCTTAGATTTCTTAGCGCAGGAAATTCCTTACAAATTAAATATCTATCTGGAATATTATGAAGAAATTGAGGAAGAGGAAAAAATACTTTGTTCTGTTACTGTTGAATGTCCTTCAGATAGACTGGCTAGGTTAATAGCAGGGGCTGGCGGCGGTAGGTTACAGCAAATCAAGTCACATATTAGAAGCGATTTGACTGACTTATTTAAGAAAACTGTTGTTATAGACCTCCAATTAAAGGTAAAACTAAAACCTGAAGAGTAAGAGAACTAATTTATCAATTTTGGTAAATAACTGATACTTATATTATATGTATTAACTTTTCTATATGTTCCAGAACTCTTAGCCCAAAATAAGTTTTATAACTTGTGATAAAAAAATAAATGTTAAGTTACATAATTATGTTGAAAATAAATAATAAATGTAATATCTAAATAAATATGAATGGTGTTTTATTATGTACAAGTGTTTTGTGTCGGGAGACTTACAAGTAGGGATTGCAATACGGACAACCGAAACGGGTAATCGGTAACCGGTAACCGAAATCAGGCATAATTTGACGTTGATCGGTTCGGGTACAAATATTCCGGATCCGGTATGGACACGCTACCTATTGTATCAGTAGCTATGTTGAATTTATCCCAGATAGTGGTGTTCAATGTATGACGAACGCGTTGTCTTTAAGTATGTATTTGATATTATTTGAACATTTTTAGCCCTCTACCTTCGATCAAAATATAGATTTTATTTGATTGAATTCGTAATTTACGATGCCTATCCAATTGAAATGTGAGGTAGTGATAAAAAATCTAATGATATTCGTACATCGTTCGTACTTTCTACCTTATGAATGCATTATATTTTTTTTATTAAGTATGAGGTTTTTTCCAAATAATACGATAAGGTGGAAAAAAATACCGGACATGTTGCATGGAAATAAACGCACTTTGTTTTTTCGTAGAAGGAAACAAAATGCTATTCAACGCTATTGACTAGACTAGATAGATTACAATTTTTACAAGATTGCTTGTAATGTGGGACTCAATCCCACATTGCTAGTTATCTTTAAAAAAAAGACGACTCCCGCAGTATGGTACTAGCCCTGTGTCGCGGGGGACTTTACAAACATACAAGTCACGGAACAACAATTTCTAGATCACACAAAATGGTCTTCCGTGTGTGAATCGAACCCACGACCTCTTGCGTAGCAGTTGGACACACTCCCACCGCGCCACCGAGGCAGTCATATAATATATTTATGGGGGGGGGGGGAGCAAAACATCAAGTGAATATTTTTGGAAATAATGGTTTCGAAAGTTGTATATGTGTCTTTGGTGACACGGTTCAAAAGATAAGAGAGGGGGGGCTCTTATCTTTTGAACCGTGTCACCAAAAAAATATGAAAAAAATCAAAAAGGTAACTATTACTTTTAACTAAAATTATTTCGAACGTTGCCAAAAAATGTGTTTCTTAACAAAAGGGCGTAAGTGCCATGAACGTAAGCTCTTACTGCTAGTGCAGTTATTCAAATCGGATTTTTTCATATAAATAAAAAATATAGAACCTATAAATGGTGATTTTTAATATACTAATAACCTCCCGCTCTAATATCAGTTTTGGAAAATATTTAATACATTAACCCCTAATCACCTACCACTTCTTTTTGGGATTATGACCTTTACCACCTACAACCTTTTATAGATATTTTTATTTTATTTATATTTAGAAACCACTATTTTACTCCAGAGTCTCTCAGATGCGTGGTAAATGGTTATGTGACAAAAGTAGGTGGTAGGTGGTGAAGGGTTAATTTGTAATTTTTTTCTCGAAAATTATATTATGAAGTTATTTGGTGTAATGTAAAGAAGCCAAGAGCGGGAGGTTATTTATTTATACCTACCTACTGGTAAGTATATTAAAAATCAACCTGTACCTATATATTGAGGTAGGGGGAAAGAAGGTTTAATCTCTTAAATAGAGGCCTACACTTTTTAGTTAATTCGATTTTTTGTTATAGTTACTTACTTGTATTACTTTTGTTTTATTTGTGGTAGCAGTGAGGTTATTTTCGTCTAGCCATTTAGTTATATTTTCTACTGTTTCACCTAGATTACGCCTATAATCAGAGTTTGGGTCATTTTGAGCAACAACTACAGAAAAATCGTCAGCGAATAATGTACATTTATGTTCTGTAACCTTAGCTATATCATTAACGTAGGTTTATAAAAAAGATTAACGGTCCCAAAACGCTGCCATGGGGCACACCAAAGTTATAATGTTGATTGCAGGTCACTATGACGGCTAATTTCAACACACTGTAGTCTATTACTCAAGTAACTGTTAAACCATTGTAGGAACGCGGAACCCTACATTGTGCGTGACCCGACATGCACTTGCACAGTATTGAAAAACGTCAATAGTATTGAAGGTTGTATCGATAGTGTTACTATAGTCGTCACTAGTTTTCTATGTTACGATAGTATTGGTATCTAATATTGGTAATAGTAATATTACTTCGTTTGCGTACATTTTCCCCGTTTTTGCAACATTTCTCGTTGCTGCTCCGCTCATTTTGGTAGTAGCGTGATGTTATATAGCCTATAGCCTTCCGTCGCGACATATATATATAAGGTAGGCTATTATTGTTTTACGCCCTCAGGGAATTTCTTGAAACCAAATTAACTTAAGTAGTTGTAGAGTAGCATGTACCATTTTAAGTGTGTTTTTTTATGTTTTGTCTTGTTCTATATTCTATAACTGTTTGTTTCTTAGTTTTAAGTGGAATAAAAATTGATATACCCGAAACGGATAACTGTTGATTCTTTATAATATATTTTATAACACATTTGCTCGTAATTCGTATTTCACCAATTTCAATATGGTAAATGGTAATGTATCTCATTACGTACTAGTGCGTTATTGTAATGTAATACGCACGGATTATCAAGATGCTCCGTCTAAAACAAACGGTACTTTTTTAAATCTTAGCGAAGAGTTTTTATGTCAGTAAAGTGGTCAACATTTTATGAATAAAATTATCTCAGAGATAAAATATAATAAATAAACATTTAATTCATTAATTTTTACCTTATGGTTAAATTAAAGAATTAAATCTATATTACAACCATTTATCTGTAACAAAACACAAAAATATTAATTTACTTTATTAGATAAATTGGATGTTTTAGTGCCTCTGCCTTAAAAAAAAGCGCTGATGCGCGCGCATCGATAATTTGTGATTTGTGAACAAGTAAAAATTATTCCGCGCGCTTCTTCTTTTCGCTGTATTGTTTTTATTTGAAAATGTTATATAATTCCTCGCAAATCACACTAATATTATAAAGGCGAAAGTTTGTGAGTATGTGAGTGTATGTTTGTTACTTCTTCACGTCTAAACGGCTGGAGCGATTTGAATAAATTTTAGTATGGAGTTAGCTGACACCCTGGATTGACACATAGGCTTAATAAACTGCGGGTAACACCGCGGGGCACAGCTAGTATGTTATAAAACGTCGTATGACATACGTGCGCTTTGATAATTACAGCCTCTGCTTTCTTGCCTCGGCTGTTATTTTCAACTTACCGCACTTATATATCATAATGTAGATATTAATATAAAACCCAAGTATTCACAGTTTTGCAATAAATTAATGTCTATGTCTGTGTTCCTAACTAGATATTTTCTAAGTGCCTAGCGATATTTATTTAAATTTTAAAATGACATACATACTTAGGTATACCTATAAATTGTATATCTTCATCCTATTGCAAGTTAAATACGGTAGGTAGGCAATAAATAACGATGAGTACATTATCTTCCCGCTTAGTTATTCATACTTAACAATAGAATTGTACGAAACACTAAGAGACCGTACAACTTAACCACGAAACTTTGTTAAGACTTGTTTACAGTTACAGTTTATGTGATGGTGGTCCCTAACTTGCTGTGTAGATCAGTAGGTACTTACTTTACACATATATACGATTTAAACGATCTTAGTTCCAAACAAAACTAGTTTAATTGAGATTAGGTATATACCTACTCAATAAATTGAGTATCGCCCTTCTAAACTTGCTTTGTTCAATGAAGTAAAGAAGTGCCTAAGTGTGTAGGACTTCCTCTGTTCATCTTTGTTAAGGAAAGTTATAAGGCTGTGTTCCACAAACTTTTTTACTTTGTGTTTAAAGTAGAGACGTAGGTGAAGGTCCCAGAATAACAACGCCTTCCTTTCAAAAGCAGGCTCGGGTTTGCTTTATCTACCTGATCAGGCCATGGAGTCGGATTTCTGATTACGTTTTTACCTATTGGTGGGTGATAAACATATCTATATTTTTTTACAAAACTACGCAGTCTAGCTAAAATAGTAGGTAGGTACCTAAATTATAACTGTTGTTCCCCACCACTCCGTCCGCGTGTATGTTGGTAGTAGGGTTTCCAAATTTTATTACAAGAAATAGATCAGATATAGGTAGGTACATCTGATTTCAAAGGGGGCAAATAAAGTGAACGGACTTATAAAAAACAGTACCTATCATATATTATATTTTTTTTTAAAGTAAGTATTTTTTTTGTTTTAAAAGAATTGTACGACTCCAAACATTCTAAATTTAAGTTTTCATAGATCAGGCCTAGCGTACAGAGCGTACTCTGTACTCTATTAGTGTTATAGATACTAGAGCACGCCTACATGCCAATCGTACTCTTAAATAGTGTTGGTAACCCTAGTTGGTAGGTAGGTACCTCAGCTACCTATCTGCGTATAATAGAAAGGTGTGGTCAGGTCAAATTCATATGCTGCCTCTGTGGGGCGGTGGGAGTGTGTCCGACTGCTACGCAAGAGGTTGTGGGTTCGATTCCCACACGGGACACCCTTATTATGATTCACAAATTGTTGTTCCGAGTCTGGGTGTACTTTGTGTCCGTGACTTGTATGTTTGTAAAGTGCGACACAGGGCTTGAACCCTAATGCGGGAGTCATTAAAAAAAATGGACATGATAGATACCTTACCTATTTACTTCCTTATTACCTAATTTTGTAAAAATGTAAGCTCCCTCAAATCTGTGTACTTAAGTCCATAACATTATAACAACTAATTTGTCATTTACAAATAGTAGATCTATAAAATTGTAGATCTGTATGTATCTGTAATCAATTTCAACAAATATCGGCTCAGTAGTTTCAGAAATCAGTATACCTACTCGGACCTACCTACAGAATCTATACTTAGACAAAATATTTGCTGAAATTGGCATGTAGGTTGCACGAAGGATTTTGTTTTAAGTTCCTCTCACGCGCGAAGTAAAAGGAAACCGTTTTGGCAGTGAGAGGCGTGTCGACAACAATCCCTACACGAGTCGAAAGCTCTCACAGTGCGATTGAATTGTAAGTGTTAGTACCTATCAACAGGGAGCCCTCGATATCGTGTGGGATATCCGGAGAGGGTTTAAACTTTTACCAACAACAGCTACACACAAAGGGATACCTACTTAGGTAAGATATATTTTATACCTAATAGTAGGTATACATAATACCAAAGAACGGAATTCAAACGGAGAATACCATGTTTAGACTTTTTAAATTTTTTTTGTATATCAATAGGTATTCTCCGTTTGAATTCCGAACACGCACAATGGCCCAATTAGGAGGCTAAGTGCGGTTTTCTTGTTCGCCCAGGTAAAACTAACTAACTAGACTTTTTCATTTTAGCGCATTCCGAATAATTAAGTACGTTAAACATATTGTCTATCACCCTGGGCACAGATAATATAATACTATACTATCCCTGGGTAAAGTTCATTTGGACCATCATAAAACAATAAGGTTGATTTTCCTTATCTCCATATCTTACTTATAATATTCTGACAGATAATTGTCAATCTTAATGCTATATTAGTTACAAAGGAAGCTTTGTCAAAACCGATAGAACAAAACGCATTCGCCACTGTTGTCCCCTACCTTGAATCCGCGCCTGTCCCAAACAGACCTAGATTGCTCAGCGAGGTAAAACACATTTTTGATCCGCCTCTGCTGTCTCTGCTGTGCTGTTTTCATATCCCCATCACCTAAATCAAACGCTAAACATTAAACAAGTACCACTTACCTAAGTAGGAACCTACTTTAAAACGAAATTTAAGAATTTTCCTTTCCTCAAATTTCTTAAATGACTACAGACACTATTCTAATTATTTTTTGGATAAGCACAAGAAGTTCGAACTCATGTAAGATTTTCTGGAACGAGTGGATTAAATAGATGTTCCTGGTTCTGTATATTACCCCCTCATTTTTGATCGAAAGTTCGTTTTCATTGAATCACTGTAGACCTCCAGTTTATTATTTCACACGGACGAAGCCCCACTGGCTTAAGCAATAATTAAATTAATTACTTAACATCTTGCTAGTTGAGATTATACCTTAATTACTTACTTATTTCATTATCGTCTAAGCAATTTACTCCGGTCCCTACTCCCTTGATATAGCACCGTCGCGAGGTTGGGAATCAAACGAGATCATTTTTAAATTAATTTCTTCAGATCATGTTTATTTCTAAGAACCAATTTTTCAAGGGGTGGGGTCGAGTTCCCCAGAGAAATTTAGAGTTTCAATGTAAACTGCATAATTCCGCACTGTATTTCCAACACTGAAAATTTCATTTCTGAAATGGTGTAGGTTAGGTAAGTACATACCTATTCAAGTAGTAGTAACGGGTATATGTTATATTTATTCTAAGTAGTCATAATCGGCAAGCGTATTGTAACCAAATCTTTGGATTATGTATATAGTAGAGTAGTACGTTCCTGTACCTACTTAAAAAAAAGCGGGTAAGTGCATGTCATGTCGGGCCACGCACAATATAGGGTTCTATACCTACCCAGCACAATAATGCTGTATAAGAAGTGAGTTTTCTCTTGTTTTTGTTTCGTATTACTCAACGACAACGTTATATATGTTTTTTTCAATGGAATTGTGTATGACAATTTTGTTACTTCTCATGGTGGTCTCCTGTTACTCGTAAAGCCTACATACTTTCTACTACCCTAAATTTCTCTCAGATTTTGTTATTTTAGAGAATAATAAGAAGTCACACGGTGCCAGATCAGGACTGTAAGGAGTGTGACTCAACACTCTGACCGGTGTGGTGTCCAGGAAGTTTCTCGTTTTGAGCACTGAGTGCGCGGGTGTGTTGTCATGGTGAAGCAGTACCCCGCGGAGCCCGGTGTTCGGTCGCTTGTTGCTCATTGTAAACAAAACTTCTGGCAGGCATTTTGTGGTATACCATTCAGCGTTGATGCTGCTTTGGTCTTGTAATGGAATTGAAACCAGATACCCCGTTAAAGTGTAGAAACTAGCGATCAAAATTTTCTCTGCCCTTCTCGATCGCTTCACTTTAGCAGGCGTTGGTTCGTTTTGAACCAGCCAAACTGTCGACTGACGCTTTGTTTCTGTATCGTATTGATAAATCTAAGATTCGTCACCTGTCACAATGTCATAAACGCGCTGAGACGAGACTGCTTCAAATTTTTTAATCATATCACGGCACCACTCCACACGGGCCTGCTTCTGAGCTTCGGTGAGGTGGTGCGGCACCTAGCGCGAAACTATCCTCCTCACGCGAAGGTGCTCGTGTAAAATCTTGGGGATTGTACCTATCTTGTGAACGCTTCCCGAACCAATCTGCATTGTATGCTGAATCTTCGTCGTATGTAATTCGCATGTTTTCTTAAAGTATTTTTTTACTGCCAGCACTCTTTCTTTCGTCACAGCCGTCGTAGGACGATCTTTTGTTCATCCCCCAAAGTAAGGTGACCGCGCTTGAACTCGTAATGCCAACGGTAGATGGTTGCTTTGGAAGGTCCTTCATCTATAAAAGAAGAGATTGAAGTCGATCAAATAACTCATCAGGTTTTAAGCCACATTTAAAATCGTAGAAAATAATTGCACGAAAATTAAATGTTTTCGATGCAGATCTATTTTTAAATAAGACACGATAATTTAATTTGGCTCTCGAAAAACTATGGAGGGAAATTCGAACAATGTTATTTTTACTAAAAGTAAAAATAACATTGCTCGTATTTCCCTAACCATTTTTTAATGACCATTTTTTTTAAATAATTACAGTTGGCCAGTGCCTTATACATAAAAATTCGCAAAACTTTCTGAGTGGTAGGTAGTTATGTATAAATAGTAATGGTTTCTAGTAGGTACTGTTTCTGAGCTGAGCTGCGGACGACCGGACGGCGAAACTATAACGGTTCCATGTTAACTAAGGAACCCTAAAAATGAACTTCCGTCAAAGATTCAAGCTGGCTAGATTTCTTCAGTCGCATTTTACAACTACAGACGCTGTCAGGCGATGGGCAGCAATATTCATCTCTACCTAATCACATTTAAATTCCTTCATATGTTAATAAAAATATGATATCATTTCTATTGTGATGATCACCCATGTCATTCAAAATACAGAATGGTGGTGAACGATACTTCCCAGATGGGACGTTTGTAGACTAAATAAGTAATGGTATAATCGGTATAAAGTAAGATTTGATAAAAAGATCAACTTAAAAATTGTTTGGAATAATATATGTATCTTAGTACAAGCTTTTGATATAATGTAGGTAATATATATGTTCGTAAACTTGTGTTTATTTTATTGAAAAACCGATAGACAAACAAGTCAGTAATAGCGGAACACTTGCATCCAATCACTGGATTAAACTATAGAAACCACAGGTCCTCTCCACTGACCGTCACTATTACTCCAGGATGGCTCGAAAAGCGGTAGAAATAAAAAACACGTTAATTTTAATATCGTTTGTCAACATCGTGGAATCCCGTGATCAGTTAGTGTATCTACACACTGCCGAACAAACATTACACGCCAGCGTGCAGATATCGTTAGTGTTGTGCGCTGTAATAGTGAGTGATAAAAAACAAGCGAGGGTAGTTTCCGAATCCGCGCTTTACGGAGGCGACGCTGAGCTGAACCAGTCTACCCGTGACCCACCGTGACCATGGCTGTGCAATACAGTCGAAACGTCAGGCAATAAAACAAAGGTATTTAGCCTTAAAATAAAATATATACGCGATTAAGACTTATAACATTCTATATTAATGTTACCTACATTATTATATAATGTTATAAGACACGGGGCTACTGCCTAGTAGCACAGAAATGTTGCTTTAAGATATAAAATCAAAGTTAGACTTTTCCGGACGTGTTGAGATCTTTCGTAAGAAAAGCTTTTAAGCACTCGAATCACAATTACATCGGCGTACTTAGGTAGGTACTTCTAAAAATTTACACCGACCGCGTTTGTGTTGGATGGACTTCAGGCGAACAAAAGTTTCAACGATGTATGTAAATGAGACGCCATGCCAACCTGACTTACCTATTCTATTGGAAAATGGGTATTGTATTTTTAGCCGACAAGAAAAAAGGTGTTTGTTTTTTTATTAACAATGGACTATCCATCTAGTAGACCGCCATAAACTTTTATGTTACCGGCCTTTCAGCCAAAAGTTAAGATTTTCCTTCAACCAGCAAACCTACAAACTTACCAGGTATTTTTGGGAGAAAAATAAATGTCATTATGGATGAGTTCATTGTTAACGAGTAAGTCCAGTTTCAACAATAACATTTTAGCCTAATTCAGGTATTTTCTAGATAACGCTGATGTAAGAGTTGTAAAAAAGCTGTATTGTAGGTACAATGCAAGTTATATGATATTCCTATCTGATTTGTGCTTTGTATGCAACAGAATCCTAAATAGGTACATTATCTATACTTTATACATACCACATGCATATAAACAAATAAATAAAATTGTAGTGTCTGTTTGCAATGTTAAAAAAAGAGTTAGAAAGTATATACCTATGGTACTTAAAACAAAAACTTATTTATATTTTTTATTCTGTTTGTTCCGCTAATCTCCGAAACAGCTAGACGGATTTTGACGCGACTTTCACTGTCAGACAGCTGAGGTTGTAAGGAGTAACTTATGCAACTACTGTAACTACTTTTTATAATCACGCTAACATTTGTAGAGAGAGCAGCACTATTACTTCAAGCGGACAAAGTCGCGGCCACATTAAGTGGGAAATAAATATATATTTTTAGGGGACATTTAAGTTGTCCATACCTTAATAACTCAATTATCCGTGTTTTGTCGATTTGGCAAAAATTGTTCAACTGGAGACTAATTTGTTGTTTTTCCGGATACAGCGTCCAAACGATCAACATTTATTTCTCTTGGATGGTTTAGTTTTTGTCCAGATCTCATAAACAATAAAGACGAGAAGAGATGAGAATTATGAGTTGCTACTGAGAACTTGTTCTTGCGTAACTGTGGCGAACGGTAGCCTAATGGCTAAGGCATCGGTCTCGCAATCGTGGGGTTGCGAGACCTACCCATTATACTACTGACGTGAACCCAGTCCTAATACAAGCCATTGAGCTTAGTCGAAGGGGCTAACAGGATTGCTAGTAATATGAGACCACAATCTCACACTGCATGTTACTTTAAAAAGAAAACTATGATTGTCGCCTAGATTAGGTATCTAATTAGGTTGCTGTTGAAATGTAATAAGATACTAATCAAAGTATAAATAATTTATTTGGTAAAATTAATTAAATAGTACCTACTCATAAGTAGGTACTTTGATAAATGATTGACTGCTTCGCGCAGTGGCTGTGCGTACGACTAATGAGTAGGAGGTTGTAGATTCGATTTCCGCACGGGACACCAAAGATATTTACTTATCGACAAGTTAGTCCTATTTTGATATAAATAAGTGCGAGTTCATAACAAGTGTGAGTAAAACAGGAGATTAATCCTAACAACATAAATTGCATTAAAAAAATATTAATGCTGACTGATTGACTGCCACTGTGGCGCGGTGGGAGTGCATCCGACTGCTACGCAAGAGGTCGTGTGTTCGATCCCCACCCAGGATAAAACTTTGTGTGATGAGCACGATGGTTTATTCTGTGTCTGGGTGTTATTTATCTATAATATATAAGTATGTATAACAGTTCTCTGGTTTCCATAGTACAAGCTCTGCTTAGTTTGGGATCAGATAGCGTTGTGTGAGTTGTCCCAAGATATTATTATTATTATTATTATAAAAAAAAGATGTTGTTCAGGTTATTCTCATGTTTACACGTACAAATAAGACACTTGATTTCTACGAAGGAATATGACAAAAAAAAAAAAATTGTAATCTTAATTGTTACAAAAATACACCTATAAAAATGTTTTTCAAATTTGTCATAATTTAATATCCAGTGAAATTTAATCATCAATAAAAACTTTTTTTACTAAAAAATAACAACCTAGTTTTTTGTAAAAAAGTTTTTATTTCCCACTTTTTAGTGTAGTTTGTAGTTGATATGTTACAATAGCATAATCCAAACTGCTCATTTATTTTTACAAAATGCTGCGTTTTGCGATACAAGGCCGTTGATTTTTACTCATCACACTAGACTATCAGTTCCATTACATGATATGATGAGGCGAAGAATCAGGTATCGAACGCGGTACTCAGATCGCAACCCGCAATATTCATTATTTAATAGCTTCGCTGGTCATCTGTGGTCTTCATCATCAGTCCCATTTCACTCAATGGTTTTCGATTTCTCTAAGATCTCATCATCAGATCCGAACTTTGATGACAATGGGACCAATCTGGAAGTATACCCTTTCAAATATAAATTTTCGCTGCGAGTAATCGGGTATTGAGAACCTCTTCTTTTATGAAGTCGGTTGAAAAGTGGTTGTTTTTAAATTCTCTCGCAAATTTCCCAAACGCACCACCTATTTAGGTCGAACCAAAGGGTGGATCAAAATGTGACGTCAATTTACACACGACGTCTTTAGTCAACAAGTTGTTTGTTTGTTTTCGAGTGGTTAATTGTATTGTTTCGCGGTTGTTTCATATTAAGTTATTAGTTTTCTGTGTTAAAGAATAAAATCCTTGTTAAAAAAGACTTAACACAATGACCAAAATCGGTTTTGTCAAAGCAAAATCGGATAAACTTCCTAAAATAGACGTGTTTATGACGATCACGTATTTCGCATCTAACTCAGATACCCGTACACTACGTCTACTGAACTCAGAGGAGTAAAAGCTGCGAGGTTTTATCACTTTTTTCAGGTTCGAGGTTTAATTTATCCGTAATACTCTTATGGATAAATTCCTACGTATTAGTTAATGAGAATATCTTTACGAATTTTTCGTAAACTAGGTTATGTTTTCGCCGAGGTTTGTAAACAAAGCAGTACCTACCTATTTGCAGGTAGCTAAGTAAAATGATTCTTATATGTATTCTATCACTTTTTAATGTCCTTATTTATGTTAAAATGATCATCACATTAAACTACTCAGCTAAATTAACTAAACTATAGTTAAAACACTTTTTCTCTATACCTACATCTTTCGGCATAAGGAAATATACTTTTTCGGGTGCAGTTTTGATGTTATTTTGGCACATATGAACGGCACAATATTTATAATAAGCTTTTCTGTGCGTTTCCACGGAAATAAACTGATTTTATAACTCCCTTTTTTTAACTTTCAGTAACTTTGTCAACCAAACACTTCGTTGTTGACATCGAACTTGTGCAATTTGATGTCACAGAATAAGCATATTAGATATACTCGTACTTCGGGACTTAATCGCGTGAACCTGCAGTAACCTTTTATTTACCCGACGTTTCGATCGAATTGCACCGATCGTGGTCACGGGTCGACTACCGTAGTCGACCCGTGACCACGATCGGTGCAATTCGAGTTCGTACCTTTAAATAATTCACGCGATTAAGTCCCGAAATATATCTAAAATGTATAAAAATCGCGAAAGTTTAAAAACAATAACAGAATAAGCATAACAGGTTTATATTTTGGATGTGTTATATATATATTTGGTAATGTAAGAACTAGTAGAAACGTTTAAAACAATAAAAAAGTATGTGCATATTCCCCAACGATTCGCACTGCTGTGCACAATAGGTGGATATAGTGTAGATTATTATTGCATACATAAACGTAGGTATGTTTAAAAATATAGGAACAGATAATATAAGGTACATATAATATAATACTATACTAGTATAGGTACTAATTACCAGTAGATATTTTGTTGTGTAGATAATATAACGATCCATGAATTTGACCACATGTTGTATTTACGTAAATATATGTAGGTAACTCGTATGTAATGCGAAATAACTACGTTCTAATTAGTAACCTGCTTGTAGTAGCATTCAGAATATTACACATAACCTAAGTAGATATTAATATAGTATGAACACAATCGGTGAATACGTAGCGCCCGCAGCAATACTAAACAAGGAGTTTGGCGGAGTGCGGCGTAGTACGTGTTAGATTACTTAGAAAGCATAGGTAAGATACAACGACCATATAGATACTAGGTGCTGAGTTTCTATGCATTGCACTTAGGCAAGCGGGTCGAAAATTCGGCCACATGTGCGCAGGCACGGCTGCCAACTTGCGATGTGCTTAGTTTCGCGCTAAAACGCTACTCAACTTCATATCGTTTCGCGTGAGTGTGAATCCTTGTTTGTTTTACTACCTTCACAGCACCTACTAGTATAAGAGTTTCTCATACGTTACGGGGAAACTAGCTCCTCTATCTAGGTATTAAATGTTTTGTTGAGGAACTCTCTATCCATAAAACCTTGTTGAAATATTACTTTTAAAATTGTAGTAAATCGCTCATATTACCCTTTATTAAGATTGCATTTTTTTAAGATTATTTTATTGTCAGGAACAAAGAATGTGAGTTTGATCCTTGAAATATAGGTGGGGGGTTAACGGGCTCAGGCGCCCCCCAAAGGTATTTGAGTCCCCTCGAGTATGCATGACGTGTGTTTACTTTTCCTTTATAAAATTTACCTTCAAAGGAGTTAAGCCTCTCCTTCCCTCCTCAAAATTTTTGACTTTCCTCAGAGAGGGCAAGGCCTTCCTAAAACTTCCAAACCACTGTATCCGCCACTGTTCATATATTTTGGTGTTATAGGTATTTATTTACAACGTATGTATATAAACCCACCTAATATAAACTTTCTATAAACCATGTGGAATATGGTTATATAGTATAGATTAACTAAAACAGATGGTCTAGTGGTTAGTGACACTGACCCACGACCTCCAGCTTAGTAGCCAGAGGTCGTGAGATCGATTCCCACCCAAGATAAAACTTTGTGTGATGAGCACGATGGTTTATTCTGTGTATAATATCTATAATATTATATTTATTTAGAAGTTTATAGGTATGTTATATATACATATAAAAATGCTATTTCTTTCCGTGTAGGAGCAAATTGTTTTATAAAATCCCATTTTTGTAACTATTTGGTAGGTTTTTTTGAACCCCATTTTGAACTGTAAAAAACATACTAGAAAAAAACCTTCAGAATTTCTTCTTCTTCCTTAATCTGGGGCCTGAGTCCCGGACGTTCAAGGAGCGCTAAATGTCATGTTTAAACGTCGCAAAATCCTTCGTTGAAGAGGGCGCCAATACCAATAAGAGGGGAGGGGGGGGGGGCAAAGTTTCGAAGTCGAGAGGACGCCATCGTCAAGTTTTTGCCATCCTTCGATATAATCGTAGATCCGCCACTGCTCGTGAGTCGTAATGCTAACGAGGTCAATTCACCTTTTATATTGGCTAAAGTTTCGAAGAATTCATAGCGTGGAATAAAAACTCTTGTTGCGACGGTAGTAAACCAGTACAATAGTATTCGTAAAAATACAAATATAAGCGAATCGTGGCCAAACAATAATCGCAGGCTTTAATGTTCAAAGTTTAATAACACTGAAACTATAGCAACTGCATTTGAAAATTTAGTAGTTAATATTCAGTGTTTGGTTATTAATAGTGAATAAAATAAAAATTGTTTATTTTCAGGCAATTGGTTGTAGAGAGTCTTAAACAATATTTTGGGATTTGAATTATATAACCGAATGTTTACTTGAGGTTTGATAATTTAAGTAAAGAGTTTTCATTCGATAACTTAATTATGTACTCGTATGTATAAGTATATTTATAATTATCCGTGTTGTGTCCGTAATCATCATCATCATCATCAGCCTATCGCAGTCCACTGCTGGACATAGACCTCTCCAATTGCACGCCACTTTGTTCTATCTTCGGCTTCTCGCATCCAGCTCCTGCCAGCCGTTTTGCGTAAATCATCACTACGTGTCCGTAATGGTTGGTTGAATTTCAATAGATCTTTCATAGGCAGGTACTGTAGCCATCAGGCCAGCTCTTGAGCAGGTACCGGGGGTGTTCCTCAAAACTTTTATCGGGCTTTTAAATGAAACTTCTGGATTTCCCCAAAGCTAATACACTGTTTATTACTTAAATCATCATTTATTACATAATCAACATCAATTCACATATTCTATAAAACACATTCCTTAACCACTTTTACTATTGTATATAAATCTAATCACATTTAAACGACCCGAATCGGTCGGCCATGAAACTCGCAATTCTAGAATGACATCTTTCTTTTTATTCTGTTAATGAGTTTCATCTACTACAATGAGGTCTAACGTGAGAGACGTGGATTATCTTCGACCCACATGCCACAGTACCTAAGTAACTAACTTTATAAGATTATACACATTTCATACATCATAAAAACGTTAATTTAAAAAATGTTCTGCAGAGAATTAACACAAGTGCTGTGATCAAATAGACCCCCACTTCGATTCACTTGCGAAACTTAAATCTAGAATTTTGAATTGTTTGCTAGAGATATGTTAGCCTTGCAGTATTTTTCTTTGTTGTTTTATGTTCAACTATATATTTTTTTCTACAATTTTAAAACTATAGTTTTTTACAATGTTGGTATGTGTGTATGGTAGGATTAGTCTATAATTGTTTCTCTTTTATTTAGCGCATGTGGTGTTTACCTATAAGTGATTGTTACACTCTTTGTTGTATTTCACCTTTGTGTTTAATGTATTGTTACCTAGTGTAAATAATTGTTGGTGAACCTAATAAATAAAATAAAAAATAAAAATAATTACAAAACCCGTCATTTTTCATGAACTCTGCAAATTGAACCGTCATTTTTCATTTTCTGAAGTCACACAGATTGCAGCTAGTACCCAATAAAAATATTTTAAGTAGTACGTACCAGTTTTTATACCCTCGTCAAAATCATCATGAGCGTCTTTAATGTTCTTTAGCCATTCGAATGTCTTGAGATTATATCTTTTGTAACCCAAATGTCTAATTTTACACGAAACATCATAAACGTTAATTCTGTAATTACACTACGCGACATTGCTAAGGTATTCATTAAGAACATGAATGTTTTATTAAATGTCTAACCATCTCAACTGTTTGAAATGTATTTGTGCAGCGTGTAAGACCGTCTTTGTCCGCTTATGTGCTTGTACGTTACAAGCGCTTGCATGCGTGTTGGATTGCAGTTAAATACCTGTGTATTCGCGTGCGAGGTTAAATTAATCCTGTAATGAAACATGTTTCACTAGTAGGTATGACTTACGAGCTTATAAGGGTGTCTCCATTGAACGAGATTGGTAGCGTGGCGCGTGGATAATCCCAGGCGAGCGTGCAAAACGCTGCGAAAACATTCAGTCTGTAAAAGCACTAACCGAGTACGTGGCTCAATTTCCTCAGGAATGACGATTGATATCTCACTAGCAATAAATTACGTTTTCCAACTGAAACACACGAGTTCATTTTCACCATCAGCCAGCGATATTTTCACATAATGTGCTCGGGGTCGCGCTATCTCATAGATTTATCTAGATGGCACAGTATCTACTGTAAAAATGTAGTTTCAAATTCAGCAGCTTTTTCGCATAATAACAGTTAGTTTTAAAGCCTTAGATGTTACCTGTATCTACAATCAAAATGAAATATACAGTATGTGTAAAGTAACCGTGAACGGTAAATATTTTGGTAGGTATCTATGCACCGTTGATAAGATATCTGGAGAAATATCAAATCAGTTGGTTAGAATGGACTTCAATTTTCTTTGGAATTTACTTTTTCTCGTTTTGAAAACATTCATCAAATCGTTTCTATCTATGAAACTATAGTAACTAATAAACAAAGACACAGATACTTTCTCCATTCTACATTAAAGTAGCCACTCTACAACTATATGCATTCTAGGGAGTAGATATTCCACACTTTCAACTTTCCGATTGTTACTTCTTTTTTCTTTTAGTCAAATTCGACACGAGGAATAAAATATTTACGGCACTTTTATCGCCACATTTCCCTTGTTATATGGGCGTATTCAATATGCGTATGTACCTGTACTCACTCCGTTTATATTTGTAATCATCACCTTTGTTGTTATCGGCAAATAAAGTGCCAAACGCTTTCTACATTTTTGCTTTATTTTGCGAAGATAATATTTAGTCACACTTTTTTATAGGCCGATAATTCATTGCCAATATTGGAAGGGGATAAGGTAATGCTAATAGTTATTATAAAGAAGGTGAAAAGGGCTGAAAGTAGCGAAGTGAAAGTTCAACGGTATAATCTTTAACCTGAAGAAAAATAGGGACATGACGGGATTTGGTGTTCAAATGAAGTGGAAGTTTTAGACAAAAACTTACCTTATTATGCTACTGATTACCTTATTAATGCTGCTATGAAGTCATTTTACGTTTGTTTCAACTGGTGATTTAGGTCAGCTTCATCATGATTTGATTACCTCTGATGGGCTGTCGAGCTAGTGGTATGTGTCAGTAAAAGTTTATTTTAGTGCATCGCGGCCGCGCGCGGCTTACGACATCAGAGTGCATGCGCAGCCTACGTCAGTTGTCGGCCGCGCGCGTATGTCGCAGACCTCGGAAACGGCGTCATACATTCTCATACTCTGAGTATTGTTGCATCGGCCGCGCTCGTCAGACGCTTGTCGTAAGCCGCGCGCGGCTCGCGATCGGCCGCGATGCACGGAAATGAACCTTAACACTGGTTAGTCAGACGTGATATTCTTGCTTTTACTAGCGTTCATACGCTAAGATAAACTACGCATTTAGGCTGCTACTGCTAGTATGTTAGTATTATTATCGATTAACGTCTGGTCTCAATAATCTAACTATCAATGGATTTGGCTACTAGAGGTATATATTTGACATAAGCTCCATACAAAATATGTCAAAATTCTACCTATAGTAGCCAAATCCATCGATAGGTAGATTATTGAGACCGGCCGTAAGTTAAAAGCCGTATCGCCTAGGTCTCTAGATGTTCCTTTTTTGTAGTAGATATTACAATATTACACTTCCTATTTAATTCCAAAATATAGCTACTAAAGAACAAGTATTTTGGAATGTTGAAATTTGCACTTACAATTTGAAGTTGCTGCATATTCATACAATCTTCAGAACTTTCCGGGGCGCGCTGGTTTGCAAGTTTCGTTAGCGTTACGTATATGCAATTGTTAAATATGAGAGTATGTCGAAGTTACGTTTGTTACCATATAAGTCCTAATTATTTGGTTTAATGCTTATAATAACAGGGAAGAAATCTCACCTTGACTGCGCGATTGTTTGCAAGTGTTTGAGTGAACTTTGTGTTAAAGTCACGAAGAGGAGAGGAGAGAGATAATAGAAAAAAGAGATGAGAGGTTGTAGGGTGAACTGTAAAAAGTTGAGTACTTCAAATCATGAATTTGGGGCTTCTGATTACTTTTAAAGTTCATACTGTAATTGTAAAAATATATATACAAGGTGTAAACTAATCCCTCTCCGACCCGAAAGGGTATTCTGTTCACAATGCTAAAAAAAGAGAAAAAAATAATATCCATCAAAATGTTTTTTTTATTGAATATTAAAATTCACGATTTATGTAGGTACCCAATTTCGTCGAAATTTTCAAGATTTTTTATCAACATTATTTGCTTAAAGCCACTTTACAATCAAAACAATATTTTCCGCCTCCACATATTTTCCCATATGACTTCTATAAAAAAAAGTAAGTTATTTATTTATCATTAAATAAAAAAAAATACATGTATCTAATGAGGACATGATACGTAACACATTAACGGGTCGGACAGGGATTAACTATACATACTGTATATTTAATGTGTAGGTAATGCGATGCGATACACGAAATATTGATATGTTTCTACACACGGTTCTGCCTACGTGTAATGACCACACCAACTGTGAATTTCTAACGGCCGGTCTCAATAATCTATCTATCGATGGATTTGGCTACTAGAGGTAAATATTTGACATAATCTCCATATGTCAAAATTCTACCTCGAACGATAGATTATTAAGACCGGCCGTTAGAGATAAAAAGTAAAGTCAGGTTCCATGCTAGTAAAGACAAGATAGCATAGGCTATCCCTTGCTTTCACGGAATAGAAATAAACACGTGTCACAGACTTATCTCAAATAACAAAACAAACTCTTACAATATCACATGGCGGACATCGTGCTTAAAGTTCATAATTAATTTATAAAAACGTGAGCAGTCTACGCCACTAATAGCGGTCAACTCTATTTAAGTTGACCGGTTTACTCTTAAAGTACTTTAGATACCCTATTCCTATGTACATAGATACTACTGAAACTTTTGAACAAATGGATATATGAAAGTTTAAGCATGAATAAAGGGTATTCAATTTCTTTAACGACCATCATTTTTGTCGGGGCTTGCCATGAATCTTGAAGATAAGCGTTTAATGGAAATAACAGCCGGGCGAAGAACATTATGGTCATACGCGAACTATCGCCATACCATAACCTTAAAAGGGTAATATTTCAGCATAAACAAACTATTTGTTTCTTGTACGTGTTTTTACGAAAATCCATTATGTCGATGTTTATGTGAATATCTTTGTAGATACTTACGAAGCGTTACTACTTAGAAGTATGTTATTGGAAGTCTGTTTGAATTTGGACCACATTATTATCTTACGACAAGACATTCACGTTGAAAAAGTTATATTAAAATTAGTATTGAGCTATTTAATACACTAAGAAGACTTAAGTACTGAGATGCATTTTTTGCCAATTACTTTATTAAGTAATACATTAATTGCATTCTTGTATTAATAATGTATTAATAATTAATTGGCAAGAAATGCCTCTAAAAATTACTTCAATATTCGGCCTGCGACATCATAATTTGTTAAAATGCTCTCTGTAACGAAGCAATAACAAAAGCCGTGATATTTCTTTTAACTACTGGTTTGATGGCGCATGCGAGCGCCCAACTCGCGTGCATGAAAGCATAAAAAAAATTGAGGTCTAATAACATAGTCCAGATAGGTGGTTCGATTCCGGCCCCGGTTTAGCATACGGAAGCCTCGGGTTCGATACCTTGGTTTGAACTTCAATTTTTTCTATTTTCCTACCCATTATTCTACCGACGTAAACCCACTCCTAACCCAAATCTTTGAGCTTATCTGGAGGGGTTAAAAAGATTGCTAGTAATGTGGGACTCAATCCCACATTGGTAGTTATCTTTCTTTTAACAAGAAAAAGAAAAGTACTTATTATTTTTTTTATACGAGGGAGACAAAAACTTTTTTTATCATAGGCGTTTCTATGTGCACGACCGATGGGTCGTGTACATAGAAACGCCTATTCGCTCCTCAAATTGCAAAAAAGAAAAGAAAATAATGTACTTACTATTTTTTTTATACGAGGGAGACGAAAACTTTTTTTTATCATAGGCGTTTCTATGTACACGACCCATCTTCTCCTCAAATTGCAAAAAAGAAAAGAAAATAATGTACTTACTATTTTTTTTATACGAGGGAGACGAAAACTTTTTTTATATCATAGGCGTTTCTATGTACACGACCCATCTTCTCTCGAAATTGCAAAAAGGTAAGTACGCCGTACACATATGCCACGAAAAGGAATAACAATTCTGGGGTATATAATAACGATACCTACTTGCATCGCACTTACTAAGTATTATTGACAATGGCACTATGATATGTACTATTTCATTCATCCATAGGGTATTTCATCTAATAGCCACATTTTCTATAAATAAGCTTTGTACAAAGAATAAGCTTTCTATAATAAAAATAGTTCAAAACCCTAGTTCAAGATAATACATCGATATTGCAACATACCACGATTCTATTGAATAGTTCAGATTAACAGAAAACACATTCAACTTAACTTTGTTTAAACCTAAAATTATGATTACGGTTCTATACAAATGAAGCCTTATTTGCCTCCAAATGTTGCTGTTTATGTTAACAATTTCGATTAAACTTGGGCGTTATTTACAACCGTTTCAATGGTTCTATAAGCTCAATGTTTTTCTTTAATTTCTGGCGGTCAATCAAAAACAAAATTAGAAGAAAACAACTAGGCTCTAAGAAGAAAATTATAACGAAAGGAATGATTTGTTGTGATAGGTATTTCGTGAAAATACGAAGTACATAAATCGTAGATAACGTAGTTGTTATTCTTAGTGGAGGGCATAAAAAGGAGTTTTGTCACAACAGTTTGCTGGAAAGTAGGTTGAACGGGTTGAATAAATCTATGAGGAGAAAAACTTCCGTCTTGGTAACAAATTAACAATAAAGTAGTACAACGATTAGTGCGTTCTCTTTTAATATTGGAGATGGACCGACTATGACTTTTGCTGGCTAGTCGGCAATAATGAAGCTGATTAGTCAGCCAACTAATCAGTAATGCCGATTGTTAGTATTTAAGGTCTATTTTTTGTTAAAATAAAAGTCTTTCAAGGTACCTAATATCTTAACTTTGATGGCTGAATTGAAATGCAGTATTCATTGAAATTTGGGGAAAGGAACTCTTTATTTAGGTATAGTTAATACCCGAATAAAGAGTTCCGTCCCCAAATTTCAATTACAATTGGACTTTTCAAGAATTTATAATCATTTGATATGTTATACCTATTAATGTTCCATAATGAAAGTTATAAAATATGGATACGATTTCTTTGAATCGCCTTATTGTAAGTAAATTAGCCAGCAGAGTAGACAAAAATAATACGGATCGAAAGATTGTGAACCGTAACAAACTATTTACTTACATAATGCACTAAATAGATTCGGTTAGGTTAGGTTAGTTTAGAACTGTGACCCCTGGCCGCCGAGTGCTGCCGCCCAATTAGTATTTCAGTACCTACGCCATAATCAGTAACTTTGACACCCATAGTTTGAATTTATATTGACTTGTTTAAATACTAACCTTAAAATAATAACGACTAACGGTTTCTGTTTGCCACCATTTTTCCTAAACAATCCAAACAAGTCGTTCAATAACATACCTTTATTTATATACAGGCAAAACAACACCATCTTTGTACTCTCTGTTGTACAGAAATACATTTTAAGTTTCATCGCCAGTTTGTTGTCTTAGAAAAAATACAAACAAAGTTCAAACGCACCTAAAAGGATTCCAATGTAAACAATGTCGAATCAACACGATGAATTTATCTAAAGGGAAATCTCTTCAGCGAAAAGCAAACACGTCTCGAGCAAAAGACTAGGGGGGGATGAGTGATTCACTGGGCTAGAAAATGTTAGTTGATTTTTGAATTTCACACTTCAATGCCCGCTTTAACGTGGGGACGTCGTGGGCCCGATTGTGTTTACATGTTTTCGAGTGATCATCTATACTAATATTATAAAGCTGAAGAGTTTGTTTATTTATTTCTTAGTTTGTTTATTCGAACGCGATAATTTTAGGAACTACCTACTGGTTGGAATCAAAAAAATCTCTTAGTGTTGGATAGCCCATTTACCGAGATAGGCTATAGGCTATATAACATCCCGCTACGCCCAATAAGAGCGGAGTATTATTAAAAAATATTGCAAAAACAGGGAAAATTGACGCAGACGAAGTTGCGCGGGACTGCTAGTAATTGTTATAAAGCTGAAGAGTTTGTTTATTTGTTTGTTTGTACGCGATAATCTTAGGAACTACCCACTGGCTGGAATCAAAAAAATCTTTTTATGTTGGATAGCCCATTTTTCGAGGAAGGCTATATAACATCCCGCTACGACCAATAGGAGTGGAGCATTATTGAAAAATGTTGCAAAAACGGGGAAAATTGACGCAGACGAAGTTGCGCGGGTCAGCTAGTCTACAATAAAATATATGAAAACATATTCAGATATAACCCTTTCAGGTAAAAATGCGTTCAAATGTGTAAATCTAGGTATGATCAAACGATTTGTAAACACGCGACGCAAAACTATTAGTAGGTATGGGATGAGTAAACGTTAGGTTACAGTATTTATATATTAAATACAGCAAAACCTATTTTAGTTTTCTAAGAAATATAATACCTAATAGTTAGAGATTGTCTACAATGTTGTAGAAATGAGAACAATAGCAAAGTAAACCACCCACGATACTATTTTAGTACGTAGTAGGAGGTTGTTTAATGTTGACATTAATATTCATTTTGTATCTCTAAACATCTTAAGTGTTTCGCTCACATTATAACAAATCTTCCTGCACTTTGGCACCACACCAAAAAACTTTGTATTTTGTGTTAAAGATGGCGTCTTATTACGAAGAGCTCATAAACATAACTGGCAAAATGGAATTTTAACAAAAGCTAAATGCCTACATTCTCGTTACAGTTAGCACCCGCTATTAAACGTGGTGAGAAAAAAAAGAAAATTGAAGTGAAGCCAATTTCTGTAGATGACAAGAAACTTTGTTAAATGTTATAACAGCGGAATTTATGATTAGAACTCGGAGTAGTGCAGCAGGCTTCCAACAGTTCCAACTTCAGAATTCAATTAGGTACCGACGATTATGAAAACTCTTTTTTATACCGACATTGTTCACAAAACTTTGTTAGTGGCCAGTCTTCGAGAATCTGAATCTTTCCCCTTCTCTATAAAGTTATTTTATTGGTTCAATAAATTAGTGTTATGCTACCGTAAGAAGTTTTAAACGGATTATAAGTTTGAGTCCATCGATTTTGAAATATTTTTTTTTTAAGTGAAAACTTCTGTAGCAGCGTTGTGCACTTTTTGGGATGAGTAAAAATGTTAAGCTTGCGTCAGGACACGTGACCTGATCGAAAATTTGTAAGACGATTCCGAGGAAGATCAATGAAAAACTGCAACAATATTATTAGAATACGAAGGTAAATTTCGCCACCATTTAGAATATTATTATAGCTCAGGTGGGATATCGGGCGGTCCAGAAATCAGAAGACCCCAGTCCGAGTAACGATTTTTTTATCATTTTTTATTTTAATTTTTGATTTTGGTTTTTGAATTTAAATTTTTATTTTTTTTTATTATTATGTCAGTAAGATCGAAAAATATTATTCAAATTTGATCAGTATGTAATATAATGTTTAAGTTTTCCCTTCTGATGGCACTCGCGGAGTGCAATCCGTTGATTTTTTTTGAGAAGTTTTCATACTTACCTACATAATTTAACTAATTTTACGTACACAATATAACTGTGACCACATTTTTTAAACACACATTATTAGAATCCACAAATAGAAATTGTTCAATTCAAGATCAGATAATCTTCCTGGAATTAAGACATTGCAATGACCATATATCAACTCTCAGCCTCGGGCTCAATACACTTGTACCCCTTATAGCTCCCGAAGGGATACATGACATCGCAGTGATCTTATGAGGCTGCTCATGTTCTATTCGTATTAAATAAAAGCCAATAAGTCGAAAGAAAGTTATTTCTTTGAGACTACTGTTATACTTAGGTATAACAGTAGTCTCAATATAGTATTGTTGAATGCAATAGTATTGCATTCAACAAAACTCCAAGAACCGCTGAAGTCGCCGAAAGGTTCTACTTCTACCAAGTTCCAAGTTTGAAGACCTGCAACTATGCAGCAGACTTGTAAACGCGAAATATAGAACGATAAAGGTATTTTTGAAATTGGAATTAACTATTTTTATTCTTATACTTCTAATGAAATTATATTAATTCTAATGAACAAGGTTTTATGTCATTTTGTAATGTTTTCATTTCGGATCAAATATTTATTTCAAATTCGTTCTACTCTACTATATTTACGTAGGTATATATTGTACACGTTTACGCATGTAGGTATACGTATATATCTTTCTATCCCCTTCTGCATATCCGTCTATTTCTAGTCTTGAGGCATATTTTTCGAGTACCTATCGTAATTAATTGCAATAACTGTTACTATTTTCATATGATGAATTGAAAGGTGAACACTAGAGCTTTTTTAGGGTTCCGTAGCAAAAGGGGCAAACGCTCCCGCAGATTCGACTGAATGACCTTTTTTTTGTTGGGGAATTTGTGGATTTTGACATGGATCGGAGTGTTTAGGCAGGTAATTGCTTGCGCCCCCCTCATTGGTACTCACACTTGACCGGTTAGTTAATTTTGCCCCCCCCCCCCCCCCCCGAAACGGATCAAAGTTCTGGATCCCCGCCTGGTAACAGCTGATCAAATGCGAAGTAACAAAATTTTTCTATAAATTCCATTGAGTATTATTATTAAGTACTTATAACGTTGTAAGTATAAAACAAAAACAATAGAAAACCCACTTCTTAAGCTTCATTATTTAGATGGGGAGGGGACTACGGAACCCTATATTGTGCGTGGCCCGACATGCACTTGCCCAGTTTTTCTTATTAGTTTTATTGAAGTCCGACCCGTTAATTAAATGAGTAGACATCAAAGACTTGTGCAAACAGCCTACTGCGATAAATAGACATCTGCTCGTATCACAGCAACATTCTATGTTCGTATTTTTCTTTTACCCACAACCAGCGCAGTTCAGTATAAACGCCCAATTATAAAAATACATACTTAACCTTTTTAAAGAGTATTTTTTAGAGATAACTCCCGCTAAGGTATGAGCCTTGGTAATATACAATTAACTGACATAAAATACCTACGCCTATTTGAAACCAACACACGTGAATCTCGCAAAGCCCAACCACGTGTAGGAATCGAAGATGCTGTAGAGGGTGAGGTGATACGTCCTTCCAACACAAGGAAGGAACATCCGACCAGGAACAACGGATAACGTTGGGAACTTCAGCAGCTGGGTCTTTATTATAGTGATACAGGATTTGACGCGATCTGTTACTGTTGCCATAGTGAATAGTTCCTACGTGTTATTATTTTATGTGGTTTACCACCCAATTATACCCTCACGTCTAGTCTCAATAATCTACCTATCGTTGGATTTGGCTACTAGAGGTAGAATTTTGACATATTTTGTATGGAGCTCAAATTCATAGCTCTAGTAACCAAATCCATTGATAGATAGGGTATTGAGACCGGTCGTTACACAACTTTCGATCTTTAAAAGCGGCAAACTAATGCACACATAGATCCATACTAATATTATAAATGTGAAAGTAACTCTGTCTGTCTGTCTGTCTGTCTGTCTGTCTACTGAACCGATTTAGATGAAATTTGGCATGGAGATGGTTTGAGTCCCGAGGAAGGACATGGGATAGTTTTTATCGCGATAACCGACATCCACGCGGGTGGAGCCGCGGGCGAAAGCTAGTAACCTATATATTGCAATGTCACACTATTATTAAAAGTCGTAAAAGTAGGAAAGCATGATTTGATTATCACGAAAAATGTAATCCGCTGCTTTTATCTGTTGACGCTGGCGATGCGACACTGACATATAAAAACTTGGTCAATTGTCTAAATTTTAAGGTGCCGCTCGCTGAGCGCTTGTAACCTGTTTACACCTTTGTACTTAAAACATCACTGTGTTGTTGTTTTTAAACTTTCGCGATTTTTATACATATTAGATATATTTCGGAACTTCGACCCGTGACCACGATCGGTGCAATTCGATCGAAACGTCGGGTAAATAAAAGGTTCGTACCTTTAAATAATTCACGCGATTAAGTCCCGAAATATATCTAATATATCATTGTGTTTGCCACACCACAGCATTTTGCTGCCGACGCACTCCCATTGCGCTATCTACTGAAATCTGTAGAGCAGAGTGTATAGCTTGTAGAGCGCCCCTTCTAAATCTCAGCATTAATGTTTAAAAGTTGGGCTTTAAAATTTGTTGGCAGTAGGTAGTACGTACGTAGTAAGTACTCTTAAGAATAATCCTGGATAAATATTTTTACCAGAATTTGTCCGCTGCTCCTAAAGCCGCACAAACATTCTGGTTGTCTATAAAATTGTTTCCATTGTCTCATTTTGTTATAAAATTGACACCTCTTCAACAGTTTAAGTAGGTACTTAAAATAGAAGGCTCTGTCTTCATTTTTGTGCTAGTTGTGTTGGCACATTGTCCACTTTTCGACGACAATGTGCTTCTTTAAGAGTAATATTTTTGTAAATATTTATATGTAATAAACTTAATTGCTTAGTAAAAGTTGAGTAATAGTTAGTAATATTCGTAGTTAGCTATTTAACATCTCATCCCTTTCTAACCCATTTTGGCGTGGTAAGAGTGAAGGAGACAGCCATGAAAGTTGTGTATTTAACGTGCGATCTACATATCCATTCCAATATTCGTCGGCGGTCAAGTGCTTGACTTGACCGCTACCAAATATCCTAAAGATTGAGGTAGGAAACCCTAAATTGAAGTGAAGTTTTCTCATTAATTTGATTACGTCGATCCCAGGGCCCGACCCGTGTCACAAGTTACTTCATTAGTTACGCAAGTTGCCGAAAGTAATCCGAGCGAATTAGGTTTTGTAAGACACGAATCATCAAAATTATACCAATGCCTAAATACTTTTATGTGACGTGTGCTCGATGTGATTAAATGGTGTAGTGGGAAGATGTTCGTAAACTAAATTCAGGTTGCTTGATACCGTATTCGTAGTCACATGTCACCCACTTACTCCGGTAGCTTTCGGATTCGCGATCCAAAAGATTTTTGTAATTAATTTGTCGTAGCTATCGTAAAACTTAATTCAGATTTATTTTCAACCGACTTCAAAAAAAGGAGGTTCTCAATTCGATACTATAAGGTGACACTAGGTTTTTTTTTTTGTGTGTTTGTTCGCCGATTACGCAAAGACGGCTGGACCGATTTGAAAAATATTTTTGTGTTTGAAAGGGTATACTTTTAAGATACCCTAGGGTATACTATACGATGAACAAAGAATAAGTCTAGTATTATTTACCGACTTATATTGTGCCAAAATTTCACTCAGCTACCCATTACAGTTTTATTGATTGAGCCCATATCGATGGCTAGCATAGGCTTAGATATACTTAGGAAAAAAAACCATGCAAGAGCATGTCGGACCATGCTCAGTGCAGGGTTCCGCAGCCGTTATTACAAATAAATACACTACACCAGCAGAAGAGCGTATGTTTATGGCACTTAAGCCATTTGTTGAGAAATGCAGCTTTTCGGCAATAACTCAATGACGGTATAATTTTAGTTTAAAGTATTTATCTCAATAATTTGTATCTTTGTTATTTTTCATATTTTTTGGTCACACAATTCAAAAGATAAGGGGGGGGGGGAGGGCTTATCTTTCGAATCGTGTGACTATTAAATGGGGACACAATTTATGCAACTCTTGGAGCGATTATTCCCAAAAATATTTATTTAATCAAAAAAGTTTATTAAAAACATTCAAATGTTTTAAAAGACCTGTCGAATGACGTGCCACAGATTGATGTTTGTAGCCCCCCTAAAATATTTATTTTTATTATTTAGCTGTTAAACTAAGTAGCGGCTACAGCAAAAAGTTATCACTAAATTTCATCAATATTCATTGTCTTTGAGTATAATGCACGGACGGACAGACAGAGCGACAGACGGACATGCCGAAACTATAAAGGTTCCGTTTTTGCCAGCTTGGCTACGGAACCCTAATAAAACGGTAGGTACTATGAGCAAAGATTTCATGTCAACCTACCAAAATTATAAGTAAATTCCCACTCAATTTCAAAAATCCTAATGTCTGCATATATTTTTATCACCGCCCAAACAATAATAACAATTTTATCCTAGTGACCGTTGGTGGCAGTTGTTTATTATAAATTAGCCCCATGAATCAAGAGTGACTCTACATATTCGAGGCATTTTAACCAAAAAGTACTGTGATATGCAAACTAGACGATTCATAAAATTAGAATTTAAAATCAAAACTCCGTTTCAGAGGTGTTTTTGTCTGCGAACAGCGACAAGCACATAAGTTACCCCGAATATTTATGTTGGGCGATGCCACCTACAGGCCCACGTTCATATTTACCGCCAAGATCTCGTTTACTGCACTCTCGTATTTGCATTTTACATGTATTATTTTTGTTAACTCGTAACATGACTAACATGTTATAAGTATCTAGGGTTACGGGCTCAAATATTTTATTTATTTACTAGCTGTCCCGCGCAACTTCGTCTGCATACATTTTTCCCCTTTTTGCAACATTTCTCATTACTGCTCCGCTTCTATTGGTTTCAGCGTGATGTGAAATAGCCTATAGCCTTCCCCGATAAATGGGCTATCCAACAGTAAAATTTTTCAATTCGGATCGATAGTTCATGAGATTACCGCGTTCAAACAAACAAACAAACTCTTCAGCTTTATAATATAGTATAGATTAGCTGTCCCGCGCAACTTCGTATGCGCAAGTTTTTCCCATTTTTGCAACATTTTTCGTCGCTGCTCCGCTCCTATTAGTCGTAGCGCGATGTTATATAGCCTATAGCCTTCCTCGATAAATGGGCTATCCAACAAACAAGATTTTTTCAAATCGGACCAGTAGTTCCTGAGTTTAGCGCGTTTAAACAAACAAACAAACAAACTCTTTCGCTTTATAATATTAGTATAGATTAACTAGATGTGACTTCATTTATGTAGAAAATTTGACAGTTATTTGGGATAAAAGTGGCCCATGTGCTATTCCAGACGATAACCTAGTTTCATTCTTTCTATTCAGCCGTTTTGGGGTGAGTAACAAACATCCGTCCATCCATCTATAACATTCTTACAGTTAACTGATTACAAAAAAGTAAGGTTTTAAAATAGAATTGTGATTATTTAATTCACACCTTTGTCCCACAAGCAAGTACTTAAAACTCAATATATTTGATGCACTAATATGAAAATTTATCGGTGAACAAAATTATTTTAATATATTTTAACTGCCTCTGTGGCGCGGTGGGAGTGTATCCGACTGCTACGCAAGAGGTCGTGGGTTCGATCCCCACCCATGATAAAACTTTGTGTGATGAGCACGATGGTTTATTCTGTGTCTGGGTGTTATTTATCTATAATATGTATGTATTTAGAAATATATAAGTATGTTTATCAGTTGTCTGGTTTCCGTAGTACAAGCTCTGCTTAGTTTGGGATCAAATAGCGTTGTGTGAGTTGTCCCAAAATATTATTATTATATACTCGTATATTATTATTATTTTATGACCGTTTATTTCAACTTTACAAAAGAAAGTGACTTCTCCCTATGTATTCCTAAGTACGGTTAGATTTCTAAATCATGTAACGGATTTCGAAATCCGTTCAGATTATTTCTTCTGTATTGCTTATAGTCATAATATATGCATATTATGTGTACCCTCTACTTATACAAGGTAGAGATAAGCGCGTTCGAAGTCTGATTGAGCCGCTAGTAACATAGGTATAGGTCGTAACTACCATAAAGTGCCTACTTTTCATAGTATTCAACGAGACAACGTAAGGGTGCACGAGCCTTTGCATTTTACATGTGTCAAGTAAAACAATCGAGATACGCACGTAGTAATGTAGATGTAACGTAATGTAAAAGTTTATTTAGCCGGGCATGTACCTTAACCGTTGTAGTTGGGGGAAAGTGCTCTTATATGACAGGCTTTTGACCTTTCCTCATCTGTTGACCTGCAATCAGAGATTTACGAAAAAAGGTATGATTTACAAGAAAACGGGTATTTTCTTCAAATATTTAATGTTTCAACTGTTTCTTATAACAATCAAACGCTCCATCAGATCAAGGTTCATCAAAAAGCCTCAAAAACTATACTGATATTTATAATGGAAAAATAAACTTGCAGTGCAATCGTAACTTTTATTTACATGGGTGTAACTAAACGACCAAGGAAAACTTTGAAGTAATAGACAGCATCCATCTGTAAAAAAAAAAAAAATATCGATAATTAGTAATAATCTATCTACAGTAGGTACAAGTAGTTAGCAAGCTTCAGCTTCCTTTGCGAATATTAACACGTTTGCGAACAGTCTCAGTTCAAATTGTGTTCTAGAATGACACAATCAATTTCCATACAAAAAGTTTGACGTATCGATTCGTCGTGTTGAATGATATCAGAACCCCTAGACAAATGGCATTCTATTCTATTCTAATCGAATAGAATGACGTCATTGCGCGCCCACAATTGCTAATCTCATATTAACGTATTTACAGTGTTGCGCGCGCAACGACGTCATTCTATTCGATTAGCGTAAACTCTAATCGAATGGAATGCCATTTGTCTAGGGGTTCTGATAAATAAAATATAATATAACGTAAACGTTTTATTACGTCATCGTCTGCATACGTTTATTGCTAATAGATAACCTAATTTTTAAAATGAAAAAAAGTAAGTCTACGTGACAGTAAGGTTTAGAGTTTTCGATACGTCGTGACAAAAGGTACATTGAAACGAATTTTCGCCTTTAAATTCACCGTTCTGCCGTAAATAATATTCTGTATTTGAACGTGATTATACGTTCTGCCGTATCAATATCTCAAATAATGACGTAAAATCACGCTCTGTCCACGAAAGTGTTAAAATTTGTCAATAGTACCTATTCCTTAGTTTCAAAGTTGACTTTTGCACTACGAAAATGTAAAATACGAGTATTGTACAAAATTAAATTTTTCTATTTACATAGCTGTACTAGGTCTTCATCAAGTATGACTGTAATAAATAACTTTACTAAGTATTTCATGAGTAAATTGAATCTAATCATATACAGAGATTTTGCTAAAAGATTATAAAAAGAAATATATTCGCGCATGAAAGTATTTCTTAAATAAGAAATATAACATACTTAGTCTCTTTAAAAGAGCTCGTTTCAAAACGTTCCCTCCGTCTGTACATTCAAGGTATCCTTATAATATCCAATTACGAAGACACATATAAGCACGTAGAACGCGATGAAGATTGCATTAGATGTCTTATCCTCGTGTAAGGAACATTACGTGGCGGACCAAGCTCGGGTTTAATTGATCTAGGCAGGATGATGGATTGTAGTGAGTAGATGCGGTGGGGCTACGGCGGTTTGTGGTGGATAAAGACGAATCTAAGTGCCGTTTCCGCAAGACGGTTTTATACACAAACTACCAACGCAGCTATGTACTTTATTAGGTTATATACGTAATGGCTGTCAAGAGGTTTCATTTATTATGTAGGAAAGATTTGAGCTCTAAATTATTCTACCTACTTGCGTATTCGGGCCATTCAATTGATGGTCAAAACTGAAGTTAGATGGTCATAGGTCAGACAGGCTAGTTTCTTTGATAACCAACTGTGGAAAGTAATAGTTAAGCATTAGAGCGAATGATTAATTAATTTTATATTTTATAAAATCCACACGCTTTACCGGAACATCGCAAATGTGTCATCAGACGAATCGTGACTATGTGACCAAGATCGATGCAATTTAATCAAAATATAATCTTTAAACTATTTTGATTGGCCTGTTGGTCTAGTCGTTAGTGACCCTGACTGCTAAGCCGGAGGTCGTGGGTTCGGTTCCCACCCAGGATAAGACTTTGAGTGATGAGCACGATGGTTTATTGTGTGTCTGGGTGTAATTTATTTAAATATATGTATGTTTTTAGAAATATATATGAATGTTTATCAGTTGTCTGGTTTCCATAGTACAAGCTCTGCTTAGTTTGGGATCAGATAGCGTTGTGTGAGTTGTCTCAAGACACGATAAGATATTATTAAATATTTAATGCGATTAAAGATCGCGACAAAAGTACTTATTTAGTTATTTATATATACATAAAATAAGCAAACGTAGGATATGTACCTACACAAAAATAAAGTACCTAGACAAAAAATTTTCGCTATAACTTGTTATGAACATTGAAACTTTGAAACTCTGAGCAACACAAGTCGTTTTAACACTTTCGCGGACAGAACGTGATTTTACGTCGTCAGAACGTATAATCACGTTAAAAAAAAAACAGAATTATTTACGGCAGAACGGTGAATTTAAATCTAAAATTCGCTTCAATGTACCTTGTGTCACAGCGTATCGAACAGTCTAAACCTTACTGTCACGTAGACTTCTTTTTTACCATTTAGAACTTAGTACAACTATTAGTCACAAAATGTATGCAGACGATGACGTGATTAAACGTTTACGTCATATTGTCTTTTATTTATCTAATTTCTCTGCCTCAGTGGCTCAGTGGGAGTGTTTCCTACTACTACGCAAGAGGTCGTGGGTTCGATCCTTACCCAGAATAAGACTTTGTGTGATGAGCACGATAGTTTATTCTGTGCCTCGATGTTATTTATCTATAATATGTATGTATTTAGAAATATATAAGTATGTTTATCAGTTGTCTGGTTTACATAGTACAAGCTCTGCTTAGGTTAGGATCAGATAGCGTTGTGTGAGTTGTCCCAAGATATTATTATTATTATATTATAATTAAATAAAACGTATCGATACGTCACATTTTCATTCAGAACACAATTTAAACTGAGACCCGCGAAAGTGTTGAAACCTCTTTCCCATTATAAGTTTCATTATAAAAACATCCCTCTTATACAAAAGGTGTGGCTTTTCATTTGCAATTTGTTTCGTAGCTATATATTGTGTCTAAAATTAATTAATGTTAATAACTGGTGCCGGGTTTTTACTGAATCGCCATTAATTAAATTTGAAGTAAGCTCTCTAAAAGAGCTCGTTAAGAGGATATAATACTGTGTAGTGTTGTAGTTTGCGTTTTAAGAGCTTAAAGTATTAAGCTACGAGAGCTGCGTTGTTGGTGACAAGGGACTTAATTAACTGAACACAAGCATAATAAAATAGTGTCAAAAAGTTGATTTTCCTGCTTCCAAGGGTGGTTGGTATCAAGGCAGCAGTAGTATAGTGAATAGTCGTTTTGATTACTACAAAAAATACAAAAAATTATACAAAAAAAAAACCACTATTACAATATACAATATACATTGAGTGTGGGAGCTCGTCTGTTACGTAACCTGTGTTAGAAGAGTCCCCTCTTGGCCGTGACTTACGCTATAACAATGTAATAGAGTTGATTTCAAATTATGAATTATAATTTTTTAATTAAATTAACTTAAAAATACATACATTTTTAATTAAATTACTGATCATTAAAAAGGAACTAAAGGATAGAAGATTAATTGCAGTTCAAGTACTGCATTGTTAGTTTCAGTATTTGCTGGTGCACATTTTAACAAAAAAAAAAAAATGGTTGTCGGTAAATTCGGTTTAAGGACGATAACTTTACGTGATAACGTCATAAGAAACAATTGATGACATAATAGACATTCGCGTTGCTAAGTAATCAATCAATAGCGTAGCGTTAGTTCCAATTGTATCGCATGTCATGTCGCTGCAATTACCATTCGCTGTTGCTTGGCACCGTTATCACGTCAAAAATACTACAAAGTTTGCTTTTGATTAATAAAAATAAATATTTATTGGAATAGTTAGTAAAAACTTTGTAATTATATACATTCGTTTACAATTGTGTATCACACAGACCTTAATTAAAAGTTTGCTATTAGACATACAGGCTGAAAATATATCGATTGTTGAATAATTCGATGTATTTTATTTAGATTTTTTACTTACTTCTATCATCACGGTCATTGACTTCAAAAGCTGGTTGATAATAAAAGGTTGTTCTGCAATTTAGTTTCAACGGTCGCTTCACTGCAACGTCTAAGGAATTTAAATTTTTCCTTTGCGCTCCATCGAAGATAATCAAACAGCTGGCGGCCACTTCATGTTTTGAATATTAATGATTTTAATCACGCTTCGAGTATTAATACTGCGGCATCCCAAAACACTGCGAAATAAATTTATCTTTTAAAGAAAAAATGTAGTCTGTAAAGTCGGTATACGGAAGATAATTTTAAGAAATAACCTTTGATTTATATAATGTCTAGAGTGGAGCATTCTCTCATTACGAAGTGATTACTTACTCTGTGCTCTCAGTAAGCCTATAAAAAAAATTAAGCTACTATTTTTGACGATTGACGCTTGTTGAAAATGGCGCGCTAGAATAACTATGGGTAGAATATCTGAAAGGAGTCTTCTTACCTCTCAAAAAGTACGTCCGTACTTTTTGACAGTTCTTTGCTTGTTCATGTGTGTGCATGCACCCGACGTCACAATACTTCAGCCTATTGGCAGGCGGAACGTGACGGACCCTGACTATGACACTTGGTCGTGCATGCACTTGGTCATCGATTTATAAGACGTTATCACGTCAAAAATAACGCAAAAGTAACCAATTTAAAAAGTAAAAAAAATCTAATATTTAATTTAAATTTTGATACTGTCAGTTTTACATCTTAAGTCATGTCCACGCACCTCCATGTGTAGTATGGTAAACATGAACACCACTTTGTATTCACCGCGAAACAAAGCTAAACCACTAACACTTAACTACCTCTATAATAAATTAGTTGTTTTAGCGGAAATGGCATCGTCTTAGCCGGGCCATAAAGACATTTAGGATTGAGTTCCAGTGTGGCTGTGAACGCGGCTCGTAGGTACATAAACCGTTATAATAATGCGCATAAAATTCTCCGCCGAGAGCAGTGAGCGAGGGAAGTTGCCGGTATTACGGCCGTGAGTTATTCAACGTCACGTACCCCGGGACTGGTCGCAGTTGCGCCCGTGTCCTCTCTGCGTACTCTCTGTAAAGTCAGACGTTCCACAAAACCGTTACAACTTGCAACTTATTACTACCATTCCAAAACTTATGACAGAAACAATCGAATGTCGCCAACAGTTTTCCCGTCTTGTTTTTCCGAATGGCCTACAATAAAGGTTGCCAACTGTCTCGATTTAATCGAAATGCTTCGTTTCATTTCGTTCGTTTTCTTATTTAAAATTGACTTTCGCCGCCAAATTCAAGCAGTTCTTGGTTTGCTTTATACGATAAAGATAAGCGTAATATTCAAGTTTTTGAATGTATGCATCAGAAAATTATCATTTTTCAGCGTTAATAGGTTCGTCCTAAACAGAGGTCAATGCAGAAAGTTTATTCATTCATCAAATTGTCATGACCACAGTCTTTAATAATTAAGAAGCGACGAAAGAACATGAGAAGATTGATGACATATAATAATGAGGTAGAGTAATAATAATAATATATATATGGTGAATTTCGTTGCTGGTTCCACAAAATATTACTTTGGCAAGTCATAATCATAGTATCTCTTGTCAATTAAAGACGCTATAAATAATATAATGAGTGGGTATAACCAGTTAATCCATGACATATTGTCATGTCATGTTGTAAGTCTGTATGTGTACCTACTCGTATACAGGCTAATATTAAGATATATACACAGACAATAAACTAATACAATATTCAACAAAAAATAAAATAATAATACAAACAAAGCTACAGTAAGTATTTAAAACATGTTGATTACAAGTTATAAATCGTAAGAAGACTATAATCTGTAATGTACATTTTTTCTATAATTAACAGATGCTTTCAATACCTTGAATCTTACAATCTCTTGCTTTTAACCACGATAAATAGCATAATTATTAGTTCGATGTATATCTAAGTTACATAGGTACTGTAGATAGACTGCTATCAAAATTCTTTCAATAGTTTGTGAATGGTAGAGTAAATAACCATCAATAAATCTAGCTAAACAAACATTCGTGTTTAAAATATTAGTGGGATCTAAACAAAGTTATGGCGTGTCATATGCATTTATTACTGTCATCAAAAAGAATGAGGTTTTTAATTCGGCTCAGGAACGCCCTAAGGACAAAGCTCGATTATTTACATTAAACGCCCGAGATAATCCTAGCCTCAAGTCGATTAGTCCTTTTTTAATAGTTCATATTATTCAGTGGCTTTAAGTAGCATGTGGCATAAATCTAAATTGTTCTGAACAGTTCCTAATGCACAGTCTATGTTTTACAATACAGTGACGGCTCCAAACACGGTGTTAGAACAGTTTCTGAAATAAAGCCAAAACAATTCTGTGGAATATTTTCAAAAGATGAATTACTGCAACATTTTCTAATGTAGTATTTGTATTTCGGCGCCCTCGCTTCGCAAACTCGAGACAGTGGCCGATATTTCAGTTCGTGCCTCTAGATATGCGTAGACACGTATTTACACATTGTTCTCGCTGCAGTTATAAGCTAGTTGACACAGAAGATTTGCGCCGACGCTTTTCTTTAATTTGCTGTTGAGCAAATACTGTTCCAATTTGCATTTACTTGATATTTTGAATGTTTGTTGGCACGGCATATGTAGCTGAAAATTGCATATGTGTGTTAATACTTTATCTAACTATGAAATATGACGTTTTGTTCGTCGCTGCCGGCCTTTAAGTTGACTTATTGTCTTAGAATATGATCGGGAGTCCCAATAATATTCTAGTAGATACCGTAAAACGCTGCAACATTGCCTCGCACGTGTAACTTTGCCCATTATATAAATTTATCAATATCTTCTAAAAAACTTATCGTGAAACGTTTTAATTATATACATTTAGGGTCTTTCATTGCACAATATTTGTGACAACCCTATACCGTTTCAAATATTGTATGAAATTTACAGCAAAATCAAGGACAAAATTGCCTAGCGTTATTTCTAGCTGCATATGCAAAAATGGGCTGCTTTACAAATTCTATCCTTTAGTACTACTAATAAGGTTTAAGTTTATCTACTAGAATGATGTACTTACGTCATTGAAACTGAAAAAATATAGGTAGGCAAAGTTACAGCTTTGTACTCCAACTTTGGCCTAGAGATTAAAACCATCATATTTTCCAAATAGAACACTATAAACTTAGCTCGAAGTAGCCACATAATCCCCTCCTAATCTGAACTTTATCTCCAATCCAATAAATTCCAATATTTGTAATAATTTTTAGAAATATATGCTCATTGCCATAAAACTAAGGCAATGTTGCAGCATTTTACGGTATGTGTTAAGACCGCAAAAGTTAAAAAACAAGTATTGCTGATTTAAAAACAAACGAAGTCAAAAGTATTACAAAAGAAAATTGAGAATAATTTCTAAAAGGTAAAATAACCACAAAATTGAAAGATTCAATCAATAGTTTGATTTATTTTCATCGGGTGTTAAAGTTTTAATCTTCCTACGATTTATAACTTTTAGTTATCAATAAAATCAAGTGTTTTAAATACTGACTGTAGCTTTGTTTGTATAATTATTTTATTTATTTAATGCGCTTATTACACTACACTGAATCAGGGACCCTAAATTCTTAAAAAGAGAAGGTGTAATAAGAGGTAGGGCACTAATTCTCTCACAAATTTTCAAGGCTACCTCGATTTAGGGCCCTGATTCAGGGTAGTGTAATAGCCGTTTAAATAGTTTAATAAATCAGTTTGTAAGTTTACTTGAAAGTTTAATGCGCTACTAGTAGTTCTTACTATTTTATAAACCTTTTTGTGAGCAGTTTACAAAGTTGTATACCAAACTTGTGTTCTACTAAACACAGTTGCCATGAGGGGTTGTGTTCGAGAATAATCAAGTTAGATGTTAAATAGGTTGGTTATACCACATTTGTATAGTTTTGTTCAATCACGTTTGCTCCTGTCATTGATTCCGGTAAGAAATATTAACTTATTTTGATAAGTCGGGCATTTATATCAACACATATGAAGTACCACTGCTGGGCACTGGTCTCCCCAGTAGAACTTACTTATTATAGATCCTGGGGGTATTTGCCATAATCGACACGCTTGGCGAGTGGGTTGGCGATCGCAGTAAGACTTTAAAGTACGCAGAGGACGCTGTTGCCCGTCCTCCGGTGTAAAATCCCTTAGTGCCTTGACGACACCCACGGTAAGTGATGGGGTGGTACTATTCTTAAAGTTCAAGTTCAAGTCGGGCATTTAAATTGCTTAAAATATGGCTTGATCCACTAAAATCGCGCCCATCGAGTTCTAATTTTTAGCATTATAAATACGTACGCAAGAAATGTTATACTTTATTGCAGGAAGGGCACGAATATGTCCTTCGGCCACGGCTGAAAAACTGTGTCTTATTTCAGACTTAGATAACGATATATTTGTCTGTACATTTCGGTATATTTCAAGAAAGAATCACTTATCTGATTTATATTTTTAAAATTCAAATCTGCTCTGATTTATAGGAGACATTTTGCTAGATACAAAAATAAGAAATTAACAGGGGCAATAATGATAAATTGAGTAGAAGATTTATATATATGTATCCCGATAACCTGCAGCAATGCAGGCGATGAAAAAGCTAAAGAGTTTGTTTGTTTGAACGCAAGAATCTCAGAGACAACTGGTCGAAATTGAAAAATTATTTTACTATTAAATAGCCCATTTATCGAAGAAGATTATAGGCTATATAACATCACGCTACGACAAATAGAAGCTGAGTAGCAATGAAAAATGTTGCAAAAACGGGGAAAATTTATGCAGACGTAGTTGGTCAGCTAGTGTAAAATATTTGTTGGCATTTCCGTAAAACCATTTGAATATTCCACCGTTTTATTATAAGGGAAAGGTTTGAATGTACTATGTCTTCTAATTATGTTCCATCATATCTGAACCCGACGGAGTGAAATCCAGCTTAAAATGTCCTTTTGTTCATATCTACACGTGTATTAATGTGCGTACACGTGTCCCGGGATTATATAAGCTGGTGGGGTACAGATTTCCCTGTATTTTTGCTTATTATTTTATGAACTGTGTTATTCAACTTACAATTTGTTTTTTGATAATATAATATCCATACTAATATTATAAATGTGAAAGTAACTCTGTCTGTCTGTCTGTCTGTTACGCTTTCACGCTCAAACAGCTAAACCGATTTAGATGAAATTTGGTATGGAGATAGTTTGAGTCCCGGGGAAGGACATAGGATAGTTTTTATCGCGATAACCGACATCCACGCGGGCGGAGCCGCGGGCGAAAGCTAGTTAGATATATTTCGAAGCTTAATCGCGTGAATTATTTAAAGGTTTGTTTTTCAGTCGACCCGTGACCACGATCGGTGCAATTCGATCGAAACGCCGGGTAAATAAAAGGCACCTTTAAATAATTCACGCGATTAAGTCCTGAAATTTATCTAATATGAATAAAAATCTCGAAAGTTTAAAAATATATAATATGTAATTTGTTCTTTGAAGTACTGAATTTAAAATTGGTTTTTTGATAATATAACTTGTGATTTCTTACTAGTCTCTTGCCAGAGCTGGGAATTGGTCCCGCCAAATGTGGAAAATAAACAAGGTATTTTTATGATACTGATCGAAAGGGTCAATCATAAGGAACAAATCGGTCTAATACACATTGCACTTAAAATTAGAAAAGACCCTGAAATTTAACTATAATAATTTATTTACGTACTACAAGGTGAAGACGAACTAGAAGCCTAGCTTGTGGTAGTCGTTAAATAGGTCAGAATTTAAATGACCTATTTACATTTTGACCTAACTATTAATAATTGCATATGTATAGTGATACACAATGAATGTATAAAAGTAATAATTTTGAATAATTTTTAAGTTAATGGAATTAGATCAGTAGATAACAACATGCTTTTGAAAAATAACAATATAACGCTAACTTGTATTTACTTTGACTATTTTCTTATCTTCTTTTGATTTTAGATGCAATATTTATTATATTTGTTCCTCATGATTGATCCTTTTAAATTCTTTCATAGAGGTAGTTTGCGGGTTCGATTCTCGGCTCTGGCAAGCAATTTAAAAAAAAACCTTGAATACTTTTTATTTTTGAAAACAAAGGAATATTTTCTTTGAATAAGTTTGCTAACTAAAATATTTAGGGTACGTTCCCTCCAGGGGCTTTGGTTTGGACCACACTATAGTTATATAGAAAGTCACAACATCAACCATCTTTCAAAAGCTTACTGACTAGTTGACTGACTGATCGGTCTACGCTCACCCAAGCTACGTATAGAAACCGATTTAATTTTTAATTCCTTTAAGGACGTAAGTGAACACTAACGCCGGCTCCACACGTTTTCCCAATCACACTCAACGTGTGAATCTCAAAAATAGCATTGGCCAACATTGGACGAGTGGCGTGGGACAGACGTTGGGGCCAACGTGTGGAGCCGGCGTTAGTGTTTACTTACGTTTAGAAAGAAGTTTTGAAAATTTATTGCCCTTAGTGAGAGAATTAGTGGATGAAAAATTGTTTGAAACTTTGCTTTAAAGTTGTTGGCTTCGGCATCGGTATAAACTATCATAAAGGCGGACGGGGCCACGGAGGACGGCTTATTTGGTTTGGTATACAAGTATGAATAATGTACTACTTTATGTGGTTATCACGAATAAACCAGTCATGTGTGTGGCCGCTGGAAATTCCCCTTGAACCAAAAATTGGGTGTTAACATTAAGCCAAATAAGTACCTAATGTCAGTTTATATTTGTGACAACTGAGCGTGCATTGAGGTGCTTTTAGTGAGAAAACAGCGATCGTGACTAGAGACGTGATTGATTTATTTGTATCACGTGACATTTAGCCTTATCCTTTATCCTGTCAAGCTGTTTAGGCTGTAGAGCTTGCCTGGTGTTGCCAGATGACCATGTGAATTTTTCCCCAAATTTTTTCAAAATCCCCCCAAAAATTAGTTTTTTGAAACAAAAATTATCCCCAAACTCAACTCTGGTCAAGTGTGAATCGCTGGAGCGATGGTGTGCAATTAATGGATTCTAAGCGAACATATGGTACTATGATACTAAAACATCATCAAAATTTTCCCGTAATAGTCCTACCAAAGAATATAACCCATCCGTTTTTCTCAGCCGAGCCTGAAGACGAAAAACCCCGAATTTTGAGGAAATCCCCCAATCGGGCAACAGTGAGTGTGCCGAGTAAATGGACATAAATTCATACAGAAATAAGCCCAAAAATCACCCTCCTTTTAACGCAGTTGGATAAAAAGAACAAGTCCACAATGCCAAAATTGAAATTGAAGTCTCTGATTTAAAATCGCATAGTCGAGTTGAACTTGATGAAGTGGCCTCGTCCGCTAATTCTTCGAAATATTAATGTAGTTCACGTTGATGTAGTCTGGAGTCGCGTCACGTTGCGGGCATTCCGCCTTTGAAATCACTTCCCGGCCCCACTCTACTCCTGACAGTGACGTATTGTTGCTCTTCTTTAACATTAATGTAATGGATTTTGTTTCATGTTGCGGAAGTTATCGCATATTTTACGATCTACTTAATTTATCCATTAAATTTTTTTGTTGTTCTTTCCCTTGGTCAGTGCTTAAGTAGTTGTTTTTTATTAACTCCGAAGTGTTTTTACTTCACCGCGTGGTGTTAATTGATTGAAGATTTGACGCCATATTTTACTTCAGAAACCTATGGATGCGACGACCAGGAGGCCAATTCACGTATTTAAAGCAGTACAGTTGCAGTTAAGTTTTGATTAAAACGGTCATTTTCGTATTCTTGTAACGTTGGGATCGATCTCAAAAATGCTTGCGCACCGTACTAGAATGTCGTTATTGCGCTCTTGAGACGCATATTTGACGCAAGCGTATTTGAGATCGATCCTTAAGTTGCAAGAATACAAAAATGGCCGTTTTAATCGAAACTTCACTGCAACTGAACTGCAACTGCACTTCTTTAAATACGTGAATTGACCCCCAGATATATCTAGCATGCATTGCAAAAATAAAAAGTATTTACAAAACAATATCAAAAGTAGGCAATACAGCGTTACCTATATTCGATTAGATCTGATAATGAGAACACTTTAGTATCGTCGGATACAGCATAGCAAGCAATAAAGTGGATAATATTAGCGGCTAGCTTGATGTACTTAACGTAGCATAGCTACGACTCTACGACGTAGCAAATGCATGCGTAGCACTCTGTAACTAATTGGTAGGAATATTAAGTGTTACCTCGTAATGTGCTAAATGATTTCCATTCAATCACCTAGTAATAGTTATCTAAGTAGTACCTGTCCTCTATGGGGAGGAATTCTTTGATAAATATACACTTTTGTATTCTCCTTTTATACCTTGTTTAAATGTATTTTTAAATATTTTTGTTAATTATTCAACGGCAAATAACTAAATCATATCAAATGTTATTCATAAATAGGGTTAAAACGACAATAAGTAGTCTTAGTCTTAATCTGTATGGCTAAAATTATGATAAAAAATTAACAATCAGAAAAAAAAACAAGTTAGGAGAACCAAACAAAATAGAAAAAAGTTCCAACATAGAATCAGTGCAACCGCTCAGAAAAGAAGAACACTTTATTCGCCGACACCTGCAGAATAAATACGTAACTTTAGTATAAAACTTTAAATTCACATGTTTCTTGAAACATCTCAACATAATAGCTCGGGTGCTGGAACAGTAATTCCATTGTGAAGTTACTATGCAGGTGGACGTCAGAATCATAGAATACTTAGAGTACAGAATGCAAGTATCATAGTAAACGCTCTAGATGAACGCACACACGGAATCACGAAGCACTTGCTCTGTCAAGTGCATTTGAGATTACGCTATAACATAATAGCATACGGTTCATAGCACAGCTTACTATACATTACAGCATATATAGCTGACCCGCAAACTTCGTCTGCGTCAATTTGCCCCGTTTTTGCAATTCACACAAAAATACTACTAAAAAAAAACGGGTTGCACTCCGGGAGTGCTGGCAAAACTTGAACATTAACGTTGTGGATTTTTGAATATTTTGGAATTGTGAGGAAACATTTTTTTTATCAGTATAAATGTTTAAAAAGTGACAATGACAACGACTTGACAATTACATAAAAAATATGAAATAAATAAATCACAAAAAAAAAGAAAACGACATGACAATTAAATAAAACATTTGATATTTTAAATCACAAATTAAAAAACAAACTTAAATTTTTTTTAATAAAAAAGGGGAAAAAAATTACCATTTGGACTCGAACCGGGGTCTTCTGGTTTCTAGACCGCCCGATTACCCACTTGAGCTATTATTACATTGTAGATTGCGCGAAATTTACCTTCGTATTCTAAGAATCTTATGGTCACGTGATCCGGACGCGAGTTTAACATTTTATACCCATACAAAAAAAGTGCACAACGCCCATAAAGAAGTATTCACTTAAAAAAAATGTGTACGTCCGCGACGCCCGACAGAAGTGATAACTTAAACTAATCTACGGCGATCGCTGTGGGTTAGAGTGACTGTCGCCGTTACGTAACGAAGAAGCTTACCCTCCCATAAGATGTTATCACTTCAAAAATACTTGACGACCTATTCTCATACCTACTAAATACACAAAAAAGAAAATCATTAAAATCGGTCGGGATTATACATATATAGAAATGTGAACGCAATTTTCTTTTTACTATATAGCGAAATAGTACTAGTATAGCGTAGTGTGAAACGAGCTTCACTAGTTTGACGTTTTCCGTGAGCGATGTCTGTTTGCGTGCGTCAAGAACGTTTTTTATGACGATTGCCATCTGCACGCTCCGGTATTCTGTGACAGAATGCTTCTTGCTTTGTACACACACCACCTGAAAATCCTATACTGAGTGTTTCTAAGAGCTGCCTTGTGAACATACTGGCTAATACCTAATATACATGAATGGGTTTACATGTACTCAAAGGCTTATGGCACGCCTTTAGCATATTTTACATAGCGGTATTTGGTTGTTTGTTTATGATTTTTTGATAATTTCAAAAATAATAAACAATATATCCTATTTATTGTAAAACTGTAAGATAATACTGATTTTTTTAAATGTATTTCATACTACCCTTGACTAGATTAGCCTACTAGTTTAGATGTGATGATCCATCATACATGGATCATCACATCTAAACTAGTAGGCTACATTTACACAAGTAACATATTTATAGAAGTATATAATTAGTCCTTTATGAAGTGTTCAGTTTTTTTAAGTGAAAACTCCTTTAGCGGCGTTGTGCACATTTTTTGGTATGGGTAAAAAAATTTAAACTCGCGTCAGGTTCGCGTTCCCTGTGACCCTGTTCAAAAATTCGTAGATCACGTGATTCTGATCAAAAATTCGTAAGACGGAGGAAGAGCAATGAAAAACTGTTACAATATCATTAGAATACAAAGGTAAATTCCGCCACCATCTACAATGTTGATGTTCTACAATGGTCCAGAAACCAGCAGACCCCGGTTCGAGTCCGAGGAACGGTTATTTTTTTCCCTTTTTTATTTTAATTTTTGTATTTAGTTTTTTTATTTATTATTTCATATTTTTTTATTATTATGTCAGTAAGATCGAAAACTATTATTCAAATTTTCAACCTATGTAAAATAATGTACAAGTGTTCACTTCTGCGGCACAACCCGTTGTTTTTTTAAATATACAATTATATAGGATGATTTTTAATAGACTAATAACGCTCGTGACTTCTTTACATAACACTAAATAACTGTGTCATTTCAGTTTTGGAAAATATTTAATATATTAACCCTTCATCATCTACCACTTGTTTCTAGAGTTATGACCCTAACCGTAAAATGTAGAATCGACTTTTCACAAGTGTAGTATTTTGCTTCCTAAGTGAATAAATCATTTTTATTATTATTATAACCACATAAAGATTATTTTACGGGAGTAAAATCGTTGTTTATTGTGAGGTTTAGGCCCTAAACCTGACAAAGAAACGTCGATTTCAATCCGGGATCTCTCAGATGTGTGGTAAATGGTTGTGTGACAAAAGTAGGTAGTTGGTGGTGAAGGGTTAATATGTAATTTTTTTTTTAAAGATGACTAGCAATTTGGGATTTTGGTCCCACATTACTACCAATCCTGTTAACCCCTCCAGGTAACTTCTATGGCTTGTGTTAGGAGTGGGTTCACGTCGGTAGTATAATGGGTAGGATTCGAGCCCTCAAGTTTGCAAGACCGATGTCTTAGCCATTATAATATGTTAATAACAGCATTCTAAGAAGCGAATGCTTTGTTTCTATCTATTATATTTGGATAGTTGTTTTGCTATCCCTTTGTCTCGCAGTATAAAGTCAAATGTATTCCTCCCCAAAGAGCCAGGCAAACAACAAATTCTGCGTTTATAATTTTAATATAACAAGCTGTAACACAAAAACTGACAAAGACTTGATCACAACACGCTTTAATAACCAAGCGAGGCGAATTACAATTCTTGAACGTGTGTACAAATTGTGCAGAGGCAAAATGAGAGGTAAATCCGTTTTAAACCACAGTAGAGGAGGCCCAGGACGCGTAGAGCTCTCGATCCGTCACGCGTCGCACAAACTTAATCCCTCATCAAATCCAGATTAATTAAACTGGAGCCGACCGCGATCCCAGCCAAGCCACTCACGCATACTGTAACACATGTGTAAACCGAGACTTACATCACGGCAACATTCTTGCCCTACTAATTATGTAGTTCCTTCAAGAAGTGTCATGTTAACACTCTACAGTATAATTAACATTTATGATATCATAAAATAGTAATTACTTTGTTAGTTCTGCTATGGTGTGTTTGATAGAATTTTACAATGTCTATTTAACTACTACGAATTGTAATGATATGATGAATTAGTTACGTCGGTTAAATGCGACGTTGCTAATTCTGAACCTAACGTCTTTTATGTGTAATACACTTACAAATTAATATAATAGGTAGATACATCAAAGATAACGATAAAGAAATAAAAAAAAAATTAAAAAAAAACGAAAGATACGATTAAGTAGTGCAATTACAAAATAGACGTGCAACAGGAAGATGTGGTATTTTTTTTGCAGTCGTTTTTTTAAGGTACAATTATAGTTGCCATGTTTTTATTTCATTCTTTCTTAATGAATATTTTATAATGTAAATTTTCAGATTAATATCGCATCGTTTTTATTTCGCGATATTGATAAAATTAGGCACATGTATTAAACTAGCTTTTAAAAAATGTATACTCCCATGTAGGTGAGGTGGCCAGGTCATATGATGCGAGACACAAAGGGAAAGTGCAGTAAACCAAGAGATGGAAAAATAAATCGAGGAAGATCTTTTATTAGATGGGGGGAAATCAATCTGACAGCGGGTTCTAACTGAAGGGGGGTTGCTCGTGATATGCAACAGAGGAGGCCTATGCCAAGAGGTACACCAATATCAGAGACATTTTGTAGTTTTTGATTACCACACTATTATTGTAACTATCTAATTTCAAAATAAAGGGCTTTATTACTACTATATAACTAGGTTTTGCTCATAACAAAATCCATCCATACCAAATTTCGTCTAAATCGGTTTAGGTGTATATGTGTTACAAGGAACAGGCAGACATACAGTTTTTTACATTTATTACATTAGTATGGATTATCTATCGTGACGATTTTTGTTACGCATTGTGTGTTTAAGAGATAAATAAAATACACATTTACAACATTTCGAGGCTTTAATAGATATTCCGAAAACGTCTTTAAATTTTTTCACAACTTTCTTTAAGTTTGTTAAACGACTGTCGCATCTGAACTTTGAAAAAAGTATACAAGGAGTATACAGCGGCGTCGAAAGATTAACAAGCATTCGGGCGGAGTATACGTAATACAATCAAAACTTTTGATGAATTTCTCCAAAACTGTCTTTGTTTCCCCTTTCGTCCAAGTTAAATAATAAAATCTACTGCAGACTCCTCATTCGAGTCCTGTAAGTGCTTAATCTGGAAAAAGTTACACGAACTAAACCTTATATACTTTTTAACACTACAGAATCAGGTACAAACGACGTGTAATTTGATCTCGACATCGAATTTTACTTAGCCAATACCTAAACTGTCTAGACTGTGAAAGGTCTTTTTATTTCTGGGTACTTCATGTATTCACAGCACATAATATAATCTGCACAATTTCTTGTTTCGAAATAGTGATAGATAATACGGGTAGCAAAGTGCATTGAATGGAATTGAGTATTCAAATAGCATGATCTGAAATGTGAAATGTATATTTGATAAAATTCTAGTTAGCTCTATAAAATTTATCGAACATTAAGTGTAAAAAAAGATGATAGGCGTTGATACGTCGATAGAATTAATTTCGGAGTAACTTCATTATTTGTGATAAATTATATGATACTAGCGGACGCCTCGCGGTTTCACCTGCGTAGTTCCCGCTCCCGTAAGAATACAGGGATAAAAATAGCCTATGTTACCCGGGATTAGTGTAGCTTCCCAACGGTGAAAGAATTTTTGAAATCGGTCTAGTGGTTTTTAAGTTTATTCATCCATACTAATATTATAAATATGAAAGTAACTCTGTCTGGTACGCTTTCACGCTCAAACAGCTTAACCGATTTAGATGAAATTTGGTATAGAGATAGTTTGAGTCCCAGGGAAGGACATAGGATAGTTTTCATTGCGATAACCGACATCAACGCGGGTGGAGCCGCGGGCAAAAGCTAGTTACACATAAAAATACAAATCTTTTCTCTTTATGATATTAGTGTAGACAAAGAGAATGTAAAAATATCCATTTTTAAAATTGTAAAGATGATATCGGTATGTTAAATCAAAGGATCTAATGAAGAAGGTGTAATTTGATTATTAGTGAAAAAACACATCATACAAATAACAATAACGATATTTAATTTTAAAATTGTTTACGTTGGGATTTATGTTGAGTATTTTTTAAGGTTGGTGTAGCAGTTCATGTCTGGTGATTTATTCGTTGGCAGTGAGCGATGTTGAGCGGCTGTGGGCGGTGGCCGCGTCGCGTCGTCGGGTTAAAACGAATCACGAACCATCCAGCCGCGCGGCCGCCTCGAGATGCCACGTACACAACCCTCTATTTTCATACGTCACAAGGGTTCATCCTCGGATCAACGTGAAGAATTTATTGAGACTGTTTACGCAAAAGAGGAAATAAGCGATGTCGAGATTCTATATTACATTTTTAAATTTCGGGTTGGAAGTTTATTTATCCTGGATAAATAATTCCATTATTAAACCAAATGAAACCTCTCCGATTATTAATTTATACACCACAATGTTTTAACCATTCTGTGGCTTTCGTGTTACATGTACGGTAACCATATTTTAATTTCCTTTAAACGTTGTAAAAGGCAGCTATAATGTAAACGTTGCCATGGATTAGGCCGCAAAAAATCTTTTTATTTCATTTTATGGTGTAAGCTTTAAGTAGGTAAGCTTTAAAATCGTACTATAGCGCTACCCTACTTATTCCACGTAATTTGCGAACTGAAACTGATATACATATAAGCAAACAGCAAGAAAGTTATTACAATAACTAATATCAATCTACATATGTAGATATCTACCTCACTGATCGTGCAATCAAAGCTTATGGAAGATTCCTCATAAAATTTTATGAGAAGCATTATAGAGCTGGAATAAGCTGAATGGGACGTACTGTAACAAACCATAATATCTGTGATTCGTGCTATGTGCTCGTATTACGTACGTACGTACATACATTTGAATAATAATATGGGTACTTAGCTTTACATCACGACCGTGAAGACGTTAGAGCTTGCGTGTGTTGAGCGCTAATTTTTCTGGTAATGCTCTGTAAGTACTTTATATTTTCCAAGGCGAGTACAGATACCTTATATAAGTTCTAGTTGAGTTTGACTTAGACTAATATAATCGAAGAACTTGCGGGGAGCGTTTCGACGAAAGTGTGGTATCAGCTGAATAGCGGCCAGTGAGATCCTTCTGGCGAACAAATTAAACCTCCATTCACTAGTCCGCCTTCTTGTGCAAAGATATAAGTTCGAGATAGGACTGTAGATCCATTGCATGTGGGATAAATTACTAGTCGTGGTCGCATGATATATAAATATAATTTTTCAACAACTACGCTACTTCAAATAATTTATTTCATTTTGTAATAAAGCGGGGATCATATATAACTGGGTTTCGAGTTGAACAACGAACTTTTGCAAACTAAGTGGTCAAGTATATCATAGAACTATGATTATGATATTGCAAGTTTATTATGTTGGTTATATATTAATGCTAGTATTTTGTTTGTTAAGGTCAATAAATGTAGAATTGGCAAGATCTTTAGTTATAGTTATGAGTCTGGCTACTACTAGATACTAGGAATAATAGTGTTCTTTACTTTTATTAAAAAAATAAGTATTTGGAATACCAATCTTCATAAAATACGATAAGTGCTTCAATAAAATTACTTTGATATAAAAACGAGGTACAAAAAGGTTACGTAGTTTAATTAACGACTTTGTTTAGACGTTTTGTGAAGAAAGTAAAAAATTCAGATTTAAATAGAGTCGGAACATAGTCTGAATTAATGAAATGTAAGTGGAACAAAGAAAAACCCGTTGGTATATTAGATGTATTAACGGGACGGTGAGAATTGAGTTAGCTTGTAGATTCCTACCACGTTCGTTCGCCTTCATTCACGCGACTCTAACGGCGTAGATAATAGAGACTTACTGCGCACTTTACTCCGCCATACCTAAAGCAATAACTCTCCCGAGTAGTTTTCACGCGAAAAGTAAAAGACGAGATCGGGGGAATCGACCTGTGGACGATACGAAAAAAAGTTTTGACGGGGCTTTTTATGAAGTTTCATAACAGAACATTTAACGAGGGCTGGCGCGATGACGGCACTGCTCCTTTGCCCCGTCGTCCCTAAAGACGTAAAAAGTTAAACTTTGCGATTATTGTTTAAGTTAGGCGCACTGTCCATTGAGCCTTGTCCTCATAGACCGCGTTATATCAAACGCTTGAACGCGGAAACTGGGCTACTCGTTCATCCCTCCTTTGTTGTAAAGTGTTTTGTGAATTTTTCTCCCGTGTTGGTATTCTTTTACACACTTTACTTTTGTTTGGTTTTTACATAAACGCTTTGTTTGTTCAGATTAGCTTTCAGACAGTGTTGTTTAACAATTATTCTTTAACTTTGGTTTCAAAACTCTTTATTTAAGTTGTTGCGATTCGTGAACGAGGAACGAAAATCGTGCATTGGAAGATGATTAGTGTGTTTGTGCCTTAAATCTAATGAATGTTTATTTCTTCCTTTTTCTTTTAAAAATATAAAGAAGGAAAGAAAATGTTTGCGTCCATAATCTAGTACTCTCTGTGGATCATGCATGCTCTATATTTCTCTATACCTAGTCTAGCCATAAATATTGTTACGAAGAAAAAACATTTTTTTTTATTGCAAATAATATTTATTACTTTTACAGTGTGTTAGTTTAATACATAAATAAAAAACAATTCAAAATATAAAAAGCTTATTCGAAGTGGTCTCCATTGGCTGCAACACAGTCCTTTAAACGTTGAGGCCAGTTATCAATAGAAGCACGCACTCTTTCCATGGGAAAATTCTTCACTGCCAATCGTATGGATTGTTTTAGGGACTCCAAATTATCATGGCGTTTAGAGCAAGCCATACTCTCTAAAACTGACCATAAATCATAATCCAGCGGATTAAGATCGGGACTAGACGACGGCCAGTCTTCAGCTCTGATGAAGTCCGAAACGTTCACTTCCAACCAAGACTGCGTGGACCGAGCTTTATGACCCGGCGCTGAGTCTTGTTGGAAGGACCATACTTGGTTATTGAACATGGTGTTGTTAAGGGGTTTAACTACCTTCTCAAGAATGGTATCTTGATACACTTGTGCCGATGTTTTGATACCTTTTTCACAAAAATATGGCTCAGTCACTCCTTCATAGCTAACACCCCACCAAACCATCACTGAAGTCGGATAATGCCCACGTTGCACTCTGTCGACTAATTGGGAAGCTTCCTTAGAGCTTTGAGCATAAATACGGTCATTTTGTTTGTTAAAATGTTGCTCAACTGTAAAGATTTTCTCATCCGTAAACAAAATTTTTCTGTGACCTCCCTTTGCGTACCGCTTCAGTAGTTGCTTCGATTTTACCACCCTATTCTTTTTTAAATTATCAGTTAAAAAATGACCAGTGCGTCTCTTATAGGCTGCAAGTCCTAAGTCATCTTTTAAAATGCGTGACATGGTTCTGGGTGCTATCTTCATCTCCCGAGATAAAATCTTTTGCTTTCGGACAGGATTTCTTCGAATTCTTTCCCTTACTGCTTTGACCACCATTTTCGTACGAACACTACGTGGACGGCAGGATCTTTTTCTGTCACAAACAGAGAAGGTCTCATTGTACCTATTAATAGCCCGGTACACAAACATTTAACTAATACCAAGCGTATGGAGAGTTTTAAAAATTACATTCGGCTCCATACCAACTTTGTGTAATGCAATCACAGCGATTCGGTTTTCTTTATCACCCCACTCCATTTTAATATAGCAAAATATTGTACAATGTATTGGCGCCAAAATTAGAAAATACAATGAACAATCGTATAAAAATGACAGATTCCAAATTCAAATGTAATATCTTTCTTATTTTTAATTGTAACAGTATTTATGGCCAGACTAGGTAAATGATTTTCTATTTAAAGTTGAACTCTTAACGTACATATCGTCACTCAATCAGTTTCTAGCATGGTTGAGTATAAAATATATTCTAGTAACAACAAACATCCATACTCCATACTAATATTATAAATGTGAAAGTAACTCTGTCTGTCTGTCTGTTACGCTTTCACGCTCAACCAGCTGAACCGATTTATATGTATACATAATGGCGCAGTCGACAGGAAAACAATACCACAATATTTTTATCTAAAATTAAGTTTTTAATTTAATGGGAATAACTAAGACCTATTTATTAAATAGATATTTGCCCATTTCATAAATCAATCTTGCTTTTAATACCGGGACTGGGAAGAAATCCCTTTTATCCTCCTTCAAGATATTTTTAGCTATAGGTATAAGTACTTTAAATCAAAATTGAGGGAACCTTGTGTAATTATGGAGAACCTTTTTCCCGAAAAGGTAATTATAATGCTACTAATCAAACCTCAGTCTGTATTGGTCTGTATGAAAACATTTTTTTAACCGCAAGTAATAATTCTCTATGGTTATTATAATGCCATCAGAAAAATATAACAAACAAGTATTAACTTAGATAGGTTTAATAAGCTACAAGAAAACTCCTTAGGTAGGTGCCTAAATAAGAATTTATCAATTGCGTGTGTTAACGTAACTTAAAACACGCATTTTAACTAGCAAACATTTGGTTTTTCATTTTTTTTTTTTTAAAGATAATGTCCCACTTGCAATCTTGTTAACCCATCCAGCTAAGCTCAAAGGTTTATGTTAGTAGTAGGTTCACGTCGGTAGGATAATGGGTAGGATTCTAACACGCGACCTAACGATTGCGAGACCGATGCCTCAGCCATTAGGCTACCGCCGCTTAAATAGAAGATATTTGGTCTGTACGAAAACAATTTATTTTTGACCGCAAATAACAATTCTCTATGGTCGTTATAATGCCAGTGATGCCAACAGAAAAATATATTATACCAGTATTAGTTAGTTTAATAATCTGCAAGAAAAAACTCCGTAGATAGGTAGATATAATATATACTAAGAATCTATATATTGTTATATGTGTAAGGAGAGAGAGAGAAGCAGATTTTTTTCAGCAAACGTCAACGTGTGGCACACCATTTGACAGGTCTTTAAAAAAATATGTATAGGTTTTTACAAACATTTTTGATTATGTGAATATTTTTGGAAATAATCGCTCCGATAGTTACATAAATTGTGTCCCCATTTAACTTTAGAACCCAACCACCTGTGTGACCAAAAAATATGAAAAAAAATCACAAAGGTAGCGCTTAATAAGTACTTTTTTTTATTATTTCAGATTTTTGGTGTTTCTCAACCAAAGGGCGTAAATGCCATGAACATACGCTCTTATGCTAATGCAATTATTCAAGGCTTCATAACCCTACACTGAGCTTGGTCCGACATGCTTTATACTAGCGTAGATATGTACATTCTAACCTCTACGGTCATTAAAGGGTTATGAATAAGGGGGTAAGAACCAAACAAATAGTTTTACCACTTTTTAGTGTAGAATATACAATAGACATTTGATTGATAACTGAAAATATTTCCTTGTATACATAATAATATATATACTGATGCAGCAGGCTCTTTCTCAGTAACGGGTAGTCGTATCGTCACGAACACGCTGAAATCCATCACCAAAACCGCCGTTCAGATTGGGCTGTCAATTACGTCACTGCTTTCCCACCCTTAATCTGTCATCTAGACACCAATTAAGGGGAAAACTGCCACGAAGAGGAGTTGTTATAATTTATCTTGCAGAAAATACATAAGAAAAATCGAAGACAAAATTATTAAGGACATATTTCAATGGTAGGATGCACGCAAATTGTAATTGTAAACATACATTGTAAGGTGTATAATTTCCATAATAACAGTAATTTGCTTAATCTCATTTTGATGTATTCCTCAATCAGTATTACGGAGCAAAAAATATTTAATCGGATGCGCCACCTCCAAGCCGATGATGTACTACCTACGCTTAGGTTTTGGTCTTGATAAATTTATTTCCGTTGTAATAAACTGTCGGAAAGATTGTTTATCAACTAAAGGATGACAGCGTTATTTATATTTATGGATAAAAATTTTGTTTAAGCTATATTTTTATTAATCAAATGCTTTATAAGTGATGGCGTAATTAGTCTTTATGTTTGTTTGTAGTGATAGAATCAGGGCACAGAGATAAAATGCATCGATAAGTTCCAAACCATCCATTATTTTAGTTATTCTTCTGTTTTTCATTGTAACTCGAGACACGATCATGAACGGTGTATGTATGGAGCATTTGTTACTGTCATAGTAAATATAACGTAAATAAAGAGATATGTTACCTTTCTTCAGTCGTTTGGGATTAAGCCAAGTCGAGTCCGTTGACAAAGACACGAATGTTGTGTTGTCACGTTCCTCTCTGCATTCACGAATAACCGCACCTATTCGTAAGAACGGAAGCGTGAAATTCTGGAATCGAATGTATTGCTGTCGATGCTACGAGCCTTTACTAGCACACTAGTACTATAGTACTTAACACAGTGTTAGCACAAAATGCCAAGTGTATACAGTGTGATTTTTAATATATTAATAACCTCTCGCTCGTAGCTTCTTTACATAACACTAAATAACTTTATAAATACAATATATATATTGACTGCGTCTGTGGCGCGGTGGGAGTGTGTCCGACTGCTACGCAAGAGGTGTGGGTTCGATTCCCACCCAGGATAAAACTTTGTGTGATGAGCACGACGGCTTATTCTGTGTCTGGGTGTAATTTATCTACAATATGTATGTATTTAGAAATATATAAGTATGTTTATCAGTTGTCTGGTTTCCATAGTACAAGCTCTGCTTAGTTTGGATCAGATAGCGTTGTGTGAGTTGTCCCATAATATTATTATATTATTATTATTAATATTTGCATTTTTGAGAGATGGAATAATTTGAAGTCCAGAGCCAGGAATCGTACCAGAGACTTCTTATTTTACTGTAGTAAAATTGGTGTTTATTGTGAGGTTTAGAACCTAAACCTCACAATAAACAACGATCGATGACAAAGAAACACCGATTTTACTCCGGAGTCCCTCAGATGAGAGGTAAATGGTTGCGTGACAAAAGTGGGTGGTAGATGGTGAAGGGTTAACTTGTATTTTTTTTTCAAAAATTATATTACGACGTTATTAGGTGTAATGTAAAGAAGCCAAGAGCGGGTGGCTATTAGTATATTAAAAATCATCCTATAGAAGGTAACCTTAATTTCTCACAGACACCAAATCTCGGAACACCCGTAAACGATATTTTTGTGTGTGTTCCTTGATCGAAGTACTTAAAAAGGTTACTTTTTGTACTCCCGGTATTCTGTGATGTTTTATTAGGTCCCCGACTCAGTGGCGAACGAGCAGATCGTTACATCTGCGATGATAAGCAACGTTATCACTGATGGCTGACCGTTTTCGTACATTGTCACACCCCTCGGAGAGCACGTTAAATCATCGGTCCTGCGCCTAATCTTTTTCCGGTCGTAACGGATTTCCGTTCCATCTTCATGAGAGTGAGTGCACTCTCTAAAGAGTGCACTTGTGTCTGCGCATACACACGTGCACTATAATATCTCCTGCGTAGTTGGCTAGTCTCTAATCAGATTGGCCGCCGTAACTGACATCGGTTAGGAGACCATTATTTTGTGACATTAGGACTTCCTACTAGTATTATGTTGGTTACTGACATTACCACAAATATGTGTGACACGACATTTGCAATTAAATGTGCAAGCTTTTACCACATTCGCGGTTTTGCAAGTAGTGTCAATTTTATGATACAAGTCAGGCATACGAACTTGGAATCTTCGTGTTCTTAATTGATCATACTCTCTCTCTCTCTCTCTCTCTCTCTCTCTCTCTCTCTCTCTCTCTCTCTCTCTCTCTATCTCTGTGTGTGTGTGTGTGTGTGTGTGTGTGTGTGTGTGTGTGTGTGTGTGTGTGTGTGTGCGTGCGTGCGTGCGTGCGTGCGTGCGCGCGTGCGTGCGTGCGTGCGTGCGTGCGTGCGTGTGTGTGTGTGTGTGTGTGTGTGTGTGTGTGTTTTATACCTAAATATTAATAATATACATATAATAATTGGTCTAGTGGTTAGTGACCCTGACTGCTAAGCCGAAGGTCGTGGGTTCCGTCCCCACCCAAGATAAAACTGTGTGATGACCACGCTGGTTTATTCAGTGTCTGAGTGTTATTTATCTACAATATGTATGTATTTAGAAATATATAAGTATGTTTATCAGTTGTTTGGTTTACATAGTACAAGTTCTGCTTAGTTTGGGATCAGATAGCGTACTTCAATACGCTACTTCAATACGTACTTCAATATTCGGCCTGCGACATCATAATTTGTTAAAATGCTCTCTGTAACGAAGCAATAACAAAAGCCGTGATAGTTATTTAACTACCGACTAGATGACGGATGCGAGCATCAAGGGATAGAGAAATTTAAGGGTCTGGTAACATAGTCCAGATAGGTGGTTCGCTTCTGGCCCCGGTTTGGCTACGGAAGTCTCGGGTTCGATTCCTGAGTTTGGACTTCAAATTTTTCTATCTGTCAAAAATGCAATTATTGTATTTGTAAAGTAATTGGCAAGAAATACCTATAAAAGTTGTGTGAGTTGTCCAAGATATTATTATTACATATTGGCATTTGATATTCGATATCCTGTGATGTCATAAGGTTTATAGAGACTAGAACGCAATGAGGTTTTAAAGCCCTTGTGTCATTATGATGCATATTTATGAGATACGTTCAAGCTATTGTAACACCAGTGGTGGCTCCTTGCCAATCGCGCTCGTGTAGTCTTTAGCGGCTTACAATGAGAATTACTGTTCGGGTAATTGTATAATACTAGATTTTACAAGTATCTCCACTTACGAGGATGCCTTTATTATTAATGTTGATAAACTTTCGCGATTTGTACACATTATGAAAATATATATATATTACGGCTCTTAATCGCGCGAATAATTTAAGGTAAAATACCTTGTTTACTGCCCGACGTTTCGACCGTATTGCAACGGCCGTGGTCACGGGTAGACTGTTTCTTATTGCCATGTTTTCGTTACCTTGAATTTATTCGTGACTGGTCTGTTTGTCTAGTTATTAGTGACCCTGATGAGCACCATTTTTTAGAATATATCTAAAATATGTCAGCATGTCTTGACGGGCCTGTTGGTCTAGTGGTTAGTGACTCTGACTTCTAAGCCGGAGGTCGTGGGTTCGATCCCCTCCCAAGATAAAACTTTGTGTGATGAGCACGACAGTTTATTCTGTGTCTGGGTGTAATTTATCTATAATGTGTATGTATTTAGAAATATATAAGTATGTTTAATAGTTGTCTGGTTTTCATAGTACAAGCTCTGCTTAGTTTGGGATCAGATGACGTTGTGTGAGTTGTCCCAATATATTAAAAAAAATGTAGGTATTCAGAAATATATAATTACGTTTATAAGTTATTTGGTAGCCATACCACAGCCTCTGTCTAAAACCTTGCGTATGTTGGTGTGATCAGCTATAGAAAAACTTGATGAGTGACCCATAAGTTTCTTGGCAGCTTCATCTCATGAGCTTGCACTTGAAACTGCCGCCTAACTTCATTTTGTTATAAATGTTGATATACTTTCGCTATTAGTGCACATTATAAAATTATAGTTACTGAACAAGACCCGTTTGTTCATTTTATTATCCTTTTAGTATGTGTTAATTTGACGTTTTCAAACAATCATTAATATGGTTTTACGAAATAAAGATGTTTGCGTATAACTTAATAGAATTTCTAAGTCTTTTTACGATATCCTGGCTAAGTGAGTATATTCGTATCTAGGGTAACACGATGTATAAATTTATTTCTACTTAAATAGAAGGCACAGAAATTGTGGCTCTTTTTACAAACAGCTGTGCGTGACGAGATTGAAAATAAATAATGCGAAAACAAGTCGCTTTTGGTTAACATCTGACTGTTTGTTTACGTAACTTTATGAAAGTTGTGAAATTAAATGACTATGTATATAGAAATTTTCAGTGCTACCTTTTTGTACACTCATGACTCAAGAAGACAGTTTGCTAACACATGAAATACCTCTCACATAACAAATGGAACCTATCGTAACAGATTGACATGATTTTGTCAATGCATTGCTTCATTGTAGCGCTTTGGCAATTCGGTAATTATAATACTCGCATTAATAAGCATTATTATTAGTAGCTACGGAAAATATAAATAATGTATGGAGTTAAGTAGGTATATCCAACGTACAGGAAAACAGATTTGGATTTAAGTAGCGCTGTGCGGGTTGATTGGATGGTGAACAAAACAAAAGTTCTACAGCTTGCCTTTGTTTGCTTTTTAAATTAATTAATTCGCTTACCCCCATCACAAACCCGCCAGCAATATTATTTTATTATAATGACTTTAAAACATCAAACGTTCGACACATTACCGCGATTTAATCAAGCCTGTGTTTATAATAAAACGCAAATTTAATTAACTCCATCACGTTAATTCCATTTGCATATTGCGTTCACCTGTCAATATAAAAAAAACATGAAATTTTACATGGAAGGCGCGCGTATATCGGCAATATAATCATAGTACCACAGTTTTGCTTTTTAGTGGCCATAAAAGTCGGACAACATTTACGAAGACAATATCATAAAATTTGGCATAAAATCACGATGCCGCAAATGTTATATTGCTAAACTATTGCGTTGATATTTTTCATAAATGGGATAGTATAAAACAATGATTGAAGGGACTGCGATTGTTACGAGTATAATGAACATTTTTTTCCAGGAAATTTGCTCGTTCAAGTGAATTTAACTGTAATGGCATTGTTAAACGATATTTGATTTTTCAGTCCGGTATAATGTTGAAATAAAGTAGGCAAACAATAAGCATGTTTCATTTTTTTTATGACCAATTTCGTCGCCATGACAGCCAAGTTTTGTATGCCATGTTAAATATTTTTAAAACAGTTCTGTTTAGTCGTTTATTTTACGATTGAAATTGATAGTATTACTACAACTGAATAATGGATTTAACCGAATAATGGTTTTAATAGGTTCCTGACCGCTTTAAGCTTATTATAAATGGTTTATGAGATTAACGTTGCAATGCAGCGACCTGATTGTAACTGTTGTCATCAAAGATTATAGCCAGTTGAATGGGCAACAACATTAACCTAATAATTCTTTATATTTTGAGCCTTGAGATATTTGCGAAGCGACAGAATGGTTACAGAAAATGTTCAACCTTCTTGGTCTATTGATGTTTCATGTGTTGAATTTATCCGGTTTTATTCCTCATTGTCGGTTATTTAATCACCATATTTATGAATTACTAGCCGCCTACCCCGGCTTCGCACGGGTGTCCTGTCATAGTTTTTTGTACCTTGAGTTAGATTAATGTTCCTCGGGATCTCTAATTTTTTGACATATAACTATAGCCTATGTTACTACCCGATAATGTAGGTTTCTAATGGTGAAAGAATTTTTGAAATCGGTCCAGTAGTTTTTAAGTTTATTGGTCACATACAAAAATACAAATCTTTCCTCTTTATAGTATTAGTATGGAAAACGTAGTCTACAAATTTGACAAGTCGTATTATTCATCCAATAGTATGTTAAGGTTACCCAAACTATGTCTGTTTGGGTGTATCCCAAACATCACACTTTATATAGATATAATAACGGTAAATTAATTATCATATAGATATTAAAAAGTTTTTCAGTATTTTAATAGTAATTTAAAGGATTTATTTACTGGCAACATTTTACTTAACTTAAACTTCGGTTTTGAACATAAATAATGCATAACCCTGTTAACTTGGTGTTCTAAATTACATTACAAAATTACAAATTACAAGAATCAATGTCTTTCTTCACCCACAAATGAGCACAAGATTATTAAAGATTTTGATATATAATTTAAATATAACAATTCAAATGAGAAATAATATTACCAATATAACCAAAAATAATGAAAATTCCATTATTAGGTATAAACTGTAAGCAAAATTTAATACCTCACTAATATTGCACTCTGCAGGATAGCTCACGAAGCAAGAGGGCTCAGCGTTTTACAAGCTTTTATTTAATTTAACGTGATACGAGTACGTCTAAACAAAATTAAATTCTTGCTAGCTAATATTCGGACACTTGCTGATATTCACCCGTTCTACATAATGTAAATGTAGTGAATAAGTTTTGACGATGCAGGCAGGTCTGTTTATTATTAAACTAAATGGCAGAGAGAGAGAGAGAGAGAGAGAGAGAGAGAGAGAAAGAGAAAAAAAGCAGGAACTGATTATGGTCTCCTAACCAATGCTGGTTATGGCGGCCAATCTCATTAAAGACTAGTCAACAACGCAGGAGATAGAGATCTCCTGCGGATTTCCGACCCGTCGTACTAAAAGAGTTACGAAGACTCCCAACTCTTTTAGTACGACGGGTCGGAAATCCAATACGAAAGGAGAGAGATTAGGCGCAAGATCGATGTAACAATGTTCGAAAATGGTCACCCATCTATGGACTGACAGTAGTAACATTGCTTAACCTCGCAGATATCTCGATCTATTCAGTTACCACTAAGTCAGGAACCTCTCAGAAGGGACTAGAAGGAATTCAATACTTTTTATCCGACTGAAAGAAAGGGTTATTAGTTTTTTCCTTTATATCTCCTTTATATATTTCATTAAATCGATTCACGATACCACGTAATTCACTTCAAAGCTTCTAGTTTCCTAGGCTCAGAACAATATAGCATCCATAGCTACTTATCACACAATCCAGTAGTTCGTCGTTCCAAAAATATATCCGTAAATCATACATGTTTATTTGAACGTGAAAGGCGGTACCTGGCAATACCCTGTCCCGGTGGTTTTATTGAAAACTCTGGAAAATTCTGTGACACAAAGACCTTAATTTATTCTTGAATCGGATTTATTCTTCCTATGTGTTGGGAACTGGTGACAGAGGGCCCTTAAGGTTAATGTAGGTGTTGTCATCGGAAATTGGAGCGACCAAAACCGTACGATTTGTCAGCTGTCGTGAGGAATTGAATCCTAAAGGTGTAGATAGGAATGTGGGGTCGGCAGATGATACGGGAAAATTATATTTTTCCCATTTATAAAGATAAGTATATTACTTAGTGCTTCCCAGGACCAGAAGGCTGGCCTATTCTTTGCACAAAGAATTAGCTTTGCCATCCAACGTGGCAATGCTGCCAGCCTTCTGGGAACGTTACCAGTTGACATCGATGGGGAGGAATTCTTTGGCGCCTAAACGGTTTTGTGTCCGCACTTTTCTATTTTTTTTTTTTGTAAATATCTTGTATATATTTGAGTTTTTATCTGAATACCTTAAATAAATAAAAAATATTGATGAAAAAAGAGTATATTACCCAAAGAACTCTAACTTTAATATTTACGTTTTATGATTTTCATTTCGCAGTTGTCAAAACTCGATACGAACTTAATCGTAAAACAGTACTTTTGTGAGGCGAGCGTTTCAATGGGCTGAACGTTATGAATACCGGATGAGAGATTATTTTACTCAATAAAAGCGTAGGCAATATCAAAGATAGCTATATGACACTTTGTCTTAAACGAGCCCTTTGATGCTGAGACTTCCCCAACAATTTTCATTTCCTCAGTTCAAATCCTCTGCTAAAGTAAAGTTTGCAGCATGCCAATTTTAACTCGAAATCTGTTTCTAAGTCTGTTTCAAATGAGTTCACATCATACAATTCTGTTATGGATAACCTTTTGTCTGAAACTGAACTTAATCTTAGCAAAACTTTATTTTATGGGCTTAAAATTTATTTCTTGATATTTTTGGGCACGCTGAGACCAATTTATTTTCAGTAAAGTTGTGTTAAGCCCCGTTTGAAGGCAAGAAAGAGCTTTTAATTAAAATTCTATAATTTCAACGTTCATTTGCAATTTGAGTAGGTACATGCCAAACTGCTTCTAAAGAAATCTGGTCTAAACTATTTGTAGAAAGTAAATTTGACGGCCCAATGATTCGCACTTTGAAAAATATTTACGATGCGCGAGTTCACTAGCGAAATAACAACGTCCATTTGTAACAAAAAGTCCATTCATCAAACGAGATAACAATGTCACGGCGTTATCAAAACATGACCCGTGAAGCGATCACAATGTTTTGCTACGCGAATTCTGGCCCGCAGCAAAAAGTTAACACAATGGAAAAGTTCGTGCTTCCCAAATAAATCGTTTCATTTATTTATTATTACCGCCATTTTATATTACCTTTACTGAGCCCATTTGAAACAAATACTTTTTGTAACAGACTTAACAATGGAAGCCAATTACTTGAGCCATGCGAAAAAATACCGCTTGATTTGCGATACTTAACTGAAGCTTTTTAAACGTCATAAAGAAATTATTAAATCGTTTTGGACTATTGTATTGATATTTATTTTATCGGTTGCATGTTTTTGTAAGCGCAATCGCTGTTTTAAAGTATTTATCACAATGCCATTTAGCAATAAGATGGTACGAAGTCGTGTGTGCTCTATAAATCCGTCTGAAGTTTAGCAGCGTGGCAGAGCGAGCGGTGTCGGGGTGGAGGTTGTAACAAGTGCAATACAAAACAATATTCCGGAGTAATTTCCTCTGAGGAGACAAGAGTAGGGCGCTCGACCGCCCGCCGCTCTGCGCTCGACTCCCGACGCCAACGTGCCCGCGCCATCCTACCACCCGCTTGTTGTTGCACTCACAGACAACGCTTTGTCATTTTCCATACTACAACCTTTTTGAGGTCATTAATCCTTGCAAATGTATCGTTCATTTTAATGTTTAATGTAAATTTTAAAAGGTTGTGGTAACGGCGATGTAAGAACGGTGCAATTAGGAGGTAAAATTAGCCACCATTCACCAAGGCATTAAAAAAAAATCGTAGATTTATTTATTATGTCTCGAAAGTAGTTGTTGTTCTTGCTTTTGAGATATTTCAGTAGAATTAGGGAAAGGGAGGAATTACGAACAAGGGTGTTTTAAAATAAATCAAAAGATAGTATTTGTATGTTAAATTTAATAGCTTCTTCTCAAAGGTAAATTATCACTTTAAGCAGTAACATGGAGTATTACTGAATTTTAATTAAATAGCAACACATTATTTATTGTCACAAAACACTACTAACTTAACAAGAACCATTTTTAGGGTTTCATAGCGAAAATGGCAAACGTCCGCTGGTTAGCCCAGAGACTGTTAGTTCCAGAAAGTTGTAATTTTACATGGATATACATATTACTTACGCCGACAAAGAGTAAGAATAAAATCTTGAAAAAAAAAATGTAAAGTAGGTGCCGCCCTTATATGTAAAGTAGGGGTGTGTTTTTTTTTTTGTTATCTACCCCATCGTGTGGGGTATTGTTAGATAGGTATTTTAAACACATTTAGGGGTTGGTAAGACGGTTTTTAGATTTAGGGATTCGTTTGTAAAATATTAGCTTTAAAGTGCAATTTTTTGTTAGCGACAAGTGTCCCCCCCTCCCTTCCAGCTAAATGGTTGATATTGGGTATGTGAAAAAATTCACGGTAAAAAAAAAAAATATAGTGAAATTAAAAGGAAAACTATCACAGCTAAGTAGGCTTTACAAGTTTACGAGTAACCGCTGATCAAATGAGAAGTAACAAAATGTTCGTACAAATTTCATTGAAAATTATTTTTTAGTAGGTAGAACGTTTTAAGTATGAATCAAAAACAACTCAAAACCCACTTCTTAAGCCGCATTATTCGGTGTGGTACTACGGAACCCTACATTGTGCGTGGCCCCACTTGCACTTGCCCGGTTTTTTTCTACATGGGGCAATGTCAATCGTTCGTAATTAACGCACCTAATTCGTTCGCCATATCCAAGGCAATAAAACAAAAAAAAATGTTTTGTCATTTTTTTAATCAAAGCATATGTTATGCTAACTCAATAAATCAATAATTAATCGTATATCACATTAACGCTAACACCGAATGACTGTTTTCAAATCGAGTATAAAATATTTAAATGGAATACCAAATACATAGAGTCGATTCGATAATTTCGCTCGATCGCTGAAACAGTGCCTACTTACCTATTTGGTGCGAAAAACTTTTCTTTTGAACTGGGCAACTACTTATTACCTAAGAAACCGGTTACTTTTATAAATGCTCTAATATAAAGGTTAAAACCTGCTATATGTACCTATATCTACACATTCTTTTTAATTTTACCGGATCAATATCGTCTCGACTTAGTTAAGATTACCCAGTTTCAGTGGCTTTGTAAAAGTCAACTCCAAGATTATAACACTCGGTTGAGCACCAACGTCTGCTTGCACTGATAACATTAACTTGAAACAAGAGAGCTTAGTAGATACTACTCATTCTATCTGTAATTTACTTGTCTTATGTACTGGCTTTTTTCCGCGGTTTCGTCTGGTTTATGTTTGACTTTTATAGCCTATGCGCTATTCTGATATCTAAACAACATTATGGTATGGTTTCAGCAAGTTCTGTTCAATAGTTTTTGCGTGAAAGAGCAACAAATATCCTTCCATTCATGTACCGTCACAATCTTTCTGATTAATAATATTAGTCTGTATAAACAGCGATTAAGATCATCATCATTCAAAGACGAAAATTTCCCTCAATGTATCATCTATACACCAATGCTCTTGCTGATTTAAGAGCTTCCTGTGCCAAAAGACTCCACCATATTGATATATGACAACGACCATATGATGAGGTTTTTTTCATCTCCTTTCCGATATTATTCGGTAGGCCTCGCACATCTCGTGCATACGCCAATTTCAAGTTAATTTTCTTTTTTTATTTACTTTTTATAATCACAAAGTCTCGTTCCCGTCCAGTATATTTTATACTGTTTTACACGTTAAACGCGTAGCTGTAAACATAGAGCTATGTCAGTTTGCAGGGATTTTTACCACTCCTATAATGAGGTTAGCCCATCATAATAGGGTATTTGACTAAAGTCGAATCAGCCTCTTTTTAAGAAACGTCAAAAACGAGCCACTCTGAACAAATTTGTATGGAATGCTAGCATATGACGTCACCTTTTCTATGGTCAAATTATTTACTTTCAGTGTTTCTCTTTATGATTATAAATTAAGTAACACATTAAATTAATAAATGAACATATTTTTTAGAACACTTCATGTCATATTTTTACCTGGTTATTTTAAAATATTTTATTTAAATAGTCAAATCAACCTCTTTTTATGAAACGTCAAAAACGACCCGCTCCGTACAAATCTGTATGGAATGCTAGCATATGACGTCACGTTTTCTATAGTCAAGTTATTTACTTTTAGTGTTTCTCTTTATGATTATAAATTAAGTAACACATTAAATTAATAAATGAACATATTTTGTAGAACACTTCATGACTTTTTTTACCTGGTTATTTTAAAATATTTTATTTTAATAGTAGTCAAATACCCAATTAGAAGTCAAACTCTCCCTGTCATCACACCCGCGGGCAAAGATCACAACTTTTTTAAACCTCTCACCGTGAAGTCATTGAACTTTTGCTTAGTTTTTCGATGTCAGATCTCAATAGAAACTCGATTTTGCAATTGAATTCAGCAAACTTCAATACATAAGTAGGTCAAGTAAACAAATCAAGGCTAAGCGCTTGGACAATTTTTTAAAGTGTGTAAGAGGTGCATTTTCCCACGACTAGTTGGCACAGCGCCGAGTGCACGGCTGCAATTAGCCAAAATTATGCTCAAAAACAACTTCGAAAGCAATTAGCAGATGTAGACTCAACTTAAGGACCACGTAAAACCAGTTTACCAAAGTCCGAAGTCGGATGAGATTTGTTTTACTAGTTTATCGATTAAAAAACTTACTTTTTACGAACCTTTAGAATACATAATATATTTTAGAGTTTTACTTAACTTTTGGAAATATGTCGAAGATAGATCTGATAAGTCAGTGATATGTATTTTGTTGTTTTTAAACTTTCGCGATTTTTATACATCACTACATAGTATAAAACAAAGTCGCTTTCTCTGTCCCTATATCCCTATGTATGCTTAAATCTTTAAAACTACGCAACGGATTTTGATGCGGTTTTTTTTAATAGAGTGATTGAAGAGGACGGTTTATATGTATAATACCATCCATTAAATAGTGGAGAAATAAGGAGTGGAGCAGCAATAAGAAATGTTGAAAAAATGGGGAAAATTTACGCAGACGAAGTTGCGCGGGTTAGCTAGTATTAGATACAAGAGATAAAGTATCCTAAGCTAATTTCGTCATTTAGTAAGCAACAATATTGTCAAAATGCAGATAAATTAATTCACGCGATTAAGTCCCGAAATATATCTAATATGAGATGTATTTTATCTGCATTTTGACAATATTATTGTTTACTAAATGACGTAATTAGCTTTGGATACTTTTGATGCCTACTATACATACTATTTTAGTATTCGGTATCTAAATGTGAAGTAAACAAAGCAGTAAATTCTATTGTCTAGGCCATTAGTGTCTGTAAATAAATGAGCCGTGCCGAAGATGCAGGCGTTTCAAAGCCCAGGCTGTTAAAATTATAATAATACTAGCTTTCGCCCGCGACTCCGCGCGAGTGGATGTCGGTTATCGCTATAAAAACTATACTAATTTTATTACCTTCCCCGGGACTCAAACTATCTCCATATCAAATTTCATCTAAATTGGTTTAGCGATTTGAGCGTGAAAGCGTAACAGACAGATAGACAGAGTTACTTTCACATTTATAATATAAGTATGGAATAAGTATGGATATGGATATCTAATAATACTCGTATTTGTTATGGTTTTTACATTAATTAAGCGCATGGAGATAATTGCTGCGTTAGAACATATTTAGGTATTAATATTCCTATCAATCTGTGTATCATTTTAACTAAGTACAATTTTCATATTACCCCAAAGTTGTTAGAAATTGTCTACATATTACTGATGGTTTTCACTTTAGTTTATTAATATGACTGTTATTTTATTTAGTACCTACCCATTTACATAAATTTAATTTGTATTTCTCTTTACAAGTGAACTTATTATTTTGATAAATAAATATCTTAAGGGGGCATTACACTGAGATAATTATTTATTTAGCGCTAAGTATACAGCGACACGATCGCCGGCCTCGTTCTTCCGCACACAACCATTACTTCACAGTGCGCAGGAGCGCAAGTAAAAATAAAGTAGAATATTCGTTCGTACATATGTTAGATTACAAACGCTATGACTATGACAATACGAAAATGCTCGTTTTTGCATACTTCCGCAACTTCAAGATTTATTTGCGGGATCATATTAAGACATAATCCTTAAATTTCTTTATATTATCTACTAGAAAAACTTTTAGGCTAGTGACACAATTTTCTTCATGTCCTAATATTTAGGTTTACTATATAAATTTTTGAGAGAGCCGAACCCTGTTTCGCGTAATCTACCCTTAAACCTTATTCTCCTAGACAGACTGCTAATCAAACTGTGTTTAGTAGTATTTTTGGTTATTTTGGTGTTAAAAATAACTATAACACTATACCTACTTGGATCATTTAGCGAAAACCCTCCCTATAAGGTCACACGTTGAAGTGAGGTAACCGGTGTCGCGGGTTGAAGGGCGAATCTTCAGATTCGAATTTTGATTAACACTTTTAAAATTAAGGTACTTTTAAATCGGCTAAGTATCATGGTCTGATCACCCCATTGCAAAGATTCGATTGACTAAATCGGCACCCTGTATAATTTATAGATTACGATACAGTAACGTTATTATCCGAAATGTTAGTCGATGAGCCGCACTAGATTGTGAAGTGTGTGTGAACAAGCACTTAGCTATATATTTATCTAGTACTTGTCTATCCATTAGTGTTAGTCGATAAATTACTCATCTTGCGTTCATAACATGTAAATGAGAATAGAATGTATTCTAGTGGTAATTAATACGGTTGTGCGTCATGTGTCAAATATATAGGAGTAAATCGTCTTTATTATTCTGAAGTTTTGCACTTTCTGAGACAAGATAAATTCACACTACTGTCTCGGTGGTGCAGTGGGAGTAGGGACGACTGCTGAGTTAGAGGTTGTGGGTTCAATTGTCATATGGAAAGCCACTTTGTTTTTTCCGATAGCGATTGTACTTTTTTTAGGCCGTAAAAATAAACGAACGCACACCTCCAGCACCCGGAACACACGCTGGAGGTAGTGTGGGACCTGCCTCCACTAAAAAATCAGAGTAACTTGCTATATCTTCGACGACTATAGGGAGTATGCCTACTTTGTGTCCGTGAATACAAATCACGGACATGGTAAAGTCCCCGCAAGATAGGGATTGTGCCCTAGGGAGTCACAGAGGAGTTTTGAGTTTTTTTTGTCAATATTTATCTTGTGAACATGTCGTCCTCGTAATGCTGCTTCTTACAATTAAATCTTAAACAAAACTTAACTAATTTATATAATAGCTTAGCATTATTTATGTCTGGTTGTGACAGCATAGTACCTATTGCAACTGCTCACGTCATAATTACGAGTACATGTTATGATATTGTTAAATAAACTTCTTAACGCTTCGTTCCGGACACACTCTACTAAAACATGTTGTACGTTTTTGATTAAACCCTGAAAAAATTGGAAATGCGATTTTTTTCATAAAGTACGGAAACTTGTGAGTGCAAAATGCCCGGATCGAACCTTAAATGACCTATCTAAGTTGCTTGACTCAAACGAGGGATAGTGAAACGGCTCTGGGTCCTTACTCACTTACTTACACACCTTACTTTATTTTTTCGTTTTCGTGGCAAGCCCGCGCTTCTAACTGTCAAAATCTTATCATAATGATAAATAGAGAGCTGCACTTAAAAATGCATCGCGTATGCGCTCAGACATAATTAAGTGCATCGCGCATGCGTCAGTTCGAACGGGCTTGCCGCGAAAAACGAAAAAAAATATAGTGAATAAGGACCCAAATCGAATGGTTCTATACCAAACGCCCTTAACTAACGATGTGTTTTCATAATATTTCAACTAAAGTTTATAAATATAAATTTTTAATAAAGGTAATGCATCTGTATAAAGCGGCACAATACAGCTAGGTATAATACCGTCCGATACCGCTTCCCTCGCTAACCGGTCGGCAACCTCATTGCCCCAAATCTCTACGTGAGGTGGAAATAACTTTTTATTGTTTTCATCCAGTAGTCGCATCGTGTCCAATATGGTGTAAGCTATTGGGACTCCTCGAATATTCGAGGTGCACCGAGCTACATGTTGAAGTGCGCTCCTAGCATCTGTCATGCCAACAAATTTATCATGATCTATTTGCCTTAGATATTGCGAACAGTTCTGCGTACATAATGGAAACTTATTTGTTTGTGTTTGCGGATCAAACACGGCCGCACCCATACCACTGTTTTCTTTAGAACCATCGTGTATATTTTGTGAAAGCCCTTAAATTTATCATTAATCAAATTGTAAGATGTTTCTTTTAAATATGGATCACCTAAACTATTTTTAGATTTGTTAACCCCATCTATGTAACATAATATATTGTTATCGGTGTTAATATTTTGAACCCAAATATGCAGGCAAACTATACATCTCCACTACACTTCATACTAGTGTAAAGAATGTAGTGTATAGCGATCCTGAGGAATTCTATGACGCCTGCTTTTTTTTAATTGTATTTTATGTAGGTACTATTTTGTACAAAGTATTTTTTATTAATTGTATTTTTTACACTACGTAAATATTATTATTTTTATATTTATAATTTAGAGTAGGTAGTTTAAAAATATCTTGTAAATTTTATACATTTATTTATTTTTAATAATACCTAATTATTAAAAAGGAAAAAATGTATAAAATTTAAAAAAAAAATGTGTAAAGAATAAATAGGATAATAATAGGATGTTAACATATCATGTAGGTACATCTACCAATAATGGCCTTTTCCTACGGCTCCATTATCCTGATCTTGAGAATTGAAAAGATAGTTGTGAAATGAATTCTAAATTTTCGATTTCAATTTTGAGGCGGATTTTTTAACCAACACTTGGATTACCAAATAGCGCGTGATCCCACAATACCGGGATTGGAAGCCCTATTCTTGATTGGACTATTGTGCGTACCTACTTTTGTGTCATGTCAGTTGTCACTCCGGCCAGCCTAAATATTCCCAGAAGCCCAGCAGTTTCCGTCGATTGCTGCAGCCTTTAATGAATGGGGTGTAAATGATTATTCATGTTTATTAAGTTATGTTTTTTTTAACCCGCCCGCATTTAATTAGTCATTGTATTTATTACACCGGGCACATTTCCGAACGCCACGTTAGAATGGACGCATGTATCTACTCGTAAATGCTCACCATATAACTAAAAAAAGTAACGTTAATAATTTCAACATTATATATTCATTTACCTACTGCTCAATTAGTAAACGAATGAAATTGGACTTTATGAATACGTACAGAGCAATAATAAATATTTTTAAATGGATAAAGAATATAACGGGACATAATTATGTGGTTTGTCCATAATTGCATTAATCATTAATTCACAATGGTCATTAAAATATAAACGTGAAAATATGATATATTGTCCATATGTGATTGAAATGTATAGTATTTACGCCATGTAATAAATAATATATGTACGCCGCGTTAAAATGCAAGAATCTTTTTATTTATTTATAAGCTATATTTTATTTTATTAATAAATGCAAAAGTTTGGATGCTCAATCAAGAAGGAATCTAGAGGGCGAACGCCTAAACGGATCGGGAAGAAATTTGGCACAGAGAAAAAAAGGCTAGAATATAATATAGGCTATATTTTATCCCGGAAAAATTTAAAATTTCATCGCGAAAGAAGTCGCGGGCAACCGTTAGTTTTATACCATATTTTCGTTATCAAAATTCATGGGTAAGTATTAAGTTAATCGACTTGTTAGCCTCATTCGAGAGTATTCGAGCAAAATAAATCGGTTTAGGGCGTTTAGTAGATAAAACAAATTAATCACGGTTAGATAAGTGTGTCTGGAGGAGGCATAATGTGAGGTCGGAGTGGCGTGCCTCCGGGGATACATCCTGTACCTCCAAGTTGCCTATAAAATTTTACGAGCACACCGTACCAGCTATTATAGCTCTTGTCGATGTCACTTAAAGAGTGTCTGACGTAGTTTGTAACTCGAATTTAGTTTTATAAAATGAAATTCAAATCTGTAACCTTTTATGCATATTTTTTCGACCTCTGGCTTAGCAGTCAGGATCACTAACTGCTAGGTCAACAGGCGACTGGGCTCGAATAGTTAGCGAAGGCGCGTTTTACTTAAAAAACTGATTTGGTGCCCGCAGCTTATCAACTGGCAGCTCCATGGGGAACGGGACTCTAAAATAAATATTCACGGCCCCGGAACGATAATGCCCTTACCTCAAGCCTAGGTACGAACCTGACAGCGTAAGAAAACAGAGAAAAACCACCATTTAGAATGGAGCAGACAAACGAAACAGCCGATTCCAACAGCGTCCAGAACGTACGCTCGAAATCTCATCAGACTAAACAGGGACAAACCGCGAAAAGCAATAGGCATTTTGACGGGCCATTGTTCCCTCAACAAGCACCTGCACACCATCGGGATTACAGATAGCCCACTGTGCAGAGGATGCGCGGAGAACTAAGAAACGCCCAAGCACGTACTAATGGAATGTACCAGTGTAGCCAAATACCGGGCACACTGCCTAGGAATATAGTTATCCCTGTTATCCCCTGAGGTTTGCAGCAACTTACGGGGACTGCTAGGCTTCTGGGACTGTTTACGCTAACTGGAGTTAGAAGAACTGACATGACACAACGCAGGCCGCCCCCCTTGAAACAAACAAACAAGTATCCATAGGGCAGTCGATGCGAGAGTCACGGCATTAGATTGTGATATGGTCACGCATAGAGGCACGTAGTCAATAAGGTTTTTCTTTATGTAAATACTGTCGTAGCCCTACTCGCTCTCTATGAAACTAAATTCATAAACTTTCGTAGTCTTCTATTACTCAAGCTTACGCACAAGAAGTCCGAACCCCTATGGGTTCGGATTTTCGGGAATGAGTGGATCAAAACTGATGTGATACAAAGTCAGTCATTTCATTGAATTAGTCCTGTTATCAAAATGACAAGCGCCCTTACACGTTGCTCTGCACGTGAAAAGATCCGTAGAAAAAAACCTGTATGAATATTGATAACGTAATATGGTTTCAAGATTAACATTTCAATAAGAGTATAATATTACTCCGAATTTAATCTATTGAGATGTTCTCCTTATTATAATACAATTTCGCTCGTAAAATGTGTCATTCTGACATTGTGTAGGTGCTCGTATTAATAAATATCACGATTATGTACAGTGTAATAAAAGGCAATTGAGGGTATATACGCCATTCACATACCTAATTACCTGCTCAGGATTATTTCGTGGAAGGAAGGGTCAGTGCAAGACTTAAAGGCGGGAGCGTTTAACTATGACTCCGAGATACGGAGGATTATGTAATTTTTATAAAACAGTAACCCATCTATGAACCGATAATAATACGCTGTATAACCTCTTGATGATTTTCTCGATCGGCCTAGTCGCCTCTATATCAAGGATCCCAAGGTACCTACGTTACCTATTCAGGAAATGAGACCTAGTTATTATAACACAGTAATGTATTCAGTTCCTCATAAATAACTATATGAATCCCATCAAAGTATTAATTAACATAATTGAGTAATAATGTACAACATATTACTAAACGTGTCGTAAATATAGACATACATTTTCGCTTCAGAAACGCGTTCGCCTCAGGGTAATCATTGCGAGCTGAGTTAACGAACTCTGAATACAAATCGAATGTAGGTGATGTGTATACTACGTGGATACACACAGCCTCGGCTTCTCCAAACTGTCTTGTTCAAACGTAGCTGTCTCATACATTTCTCCTAGTATACTGTTTATTGATATTCGATAACGTAATTCGACTTACATTGATAATAAAATGTGTACGAAAATATGTCTTACAGATCGTTTATTTTCTTTGTTACGCGTTTTAGTCGTTTCATGTTTTTTTTTTATTTTCTTGTTGTAATAAGTAGCTGATACAAAGATATATCATTACTATTAAAGATATAAAAATAGTCCGCAGTACATAATACCCGACTATATTGCTAATTATATTCCTACTTAAACATAAAAATTCTGATAGGTTTTACTATCAACGCCCAGCCCAAACCCTTGAATCAAAAAAACTGGAATTTTGTGAAGAGGTTTCTTTTGTGATGTAGGCGATTTCAAGGTACCAGCGGTGGGCATATTTTTTTTTTAAAGTCGACTCCCGCAATAGGGTTCAAGCCCTGTGTCGCGGGGGACTTTACAAACATACAAGCCATAGACACAAATTATACCCAGACCCGGAACAATAATTTGTGAAGCACACAAAGTGGTGTTCCGTGTGGGAATCGAATCCACAACCTCTTGCGTAGCAGTCAGACACACTCCCACCGTGCCATAGAGGCAGTTACACAAACTAGTTTGAAAATAAATTATGTGTAAGCGTTTTCACGTTAATGCGCTTATTACACTACACTGAATCAGGGACCCTGAATCCTTAAAAAGAGCGGTGTAATAAGAGTTAGGGCCCTAATTCTCTAACAAATTTTCAAGGCCGCCTCGATTTAGGGCCCTGATTCAGGGTAGTGTAATAGCCGTTTGTATGCGCTGTAAAGTGCGTATAGATTGCTAGTCGATATAATGCAATCTGAACGTAATCTTTAGAGGCTATACCTAATCCATGTAAATATAACTACACTATATAAACCCACAGGATTTAGTTATTTTTAGATGGATGTATTCAAATACAATATATCTGTCCATACACTATTGAAGCTGGCTTTTAGCCTTTCACACATTTCAAATCAAAATCCTATTGAAGGTTTTGGTTGTTGTATAGTTTGTTACTAACATATATGGTAAGCTGGCCTTCTTAGTGATTTAGAGCGGAATGTTTGTTTCTACCTTCCGAATAGTTAATCGCGGTACAGTCTTTCCTTTATAAAATAAAATAAAAACTATGAACTTATATAGGGGTATAAAAATCAATTGCTGTTTGCCAGTCTCGCTAAATTCAAAAGCGGTTTAAAACTGATTTGATTAATTTGTTTTTGTTTAGTTCGCTCTAATTCTGGGATCTTTTAAAAAGAAAACAATTAGGGAAAAACCAAAAAGTATACATTTTAGGTTATATTGTAAATACATACAATTTTAGTACTCTAAATACATTCAATTTTACCCAATAAAAATATTTGTTTTTAAACTTTCGCGATGTTTACACATATTAGAATACTATCGGGACTTAATCGCCTAAAATATTTAAAGGCACGAACCTTTTATTTACTCGACGTTTCGATCGAATTGCACTGATCGTGGTCTCAGGTCGACTCGGGTCGGGTCGGGTAAATAAAAGGTTCGTACCTTTAAATATTTCACGCGATTAAGACCCGATAGTGGTCTAACAAAACATTAATGAATTTATGTCTTAACTAGCTTCTCTTGTGGTATTTTGGTATTTTATCAAATTGGCCATCTGTGTATGAATTTTCAACCAAATCAATTAGTTAGGGTCCTCAATATATCCAAAAAGATGTCTACCTATGTTCCGTTTATTAACATCTAACAGAAAATCGATAAAACATCATTCATTTAGTCTTAATTAACATTCCGCGTTAAGTACACTCTGTTTACTTAAAGAATGTTCCGCAAATTATTTCCTCTGTACGAATAAAATGCTTTGAAAATGAACTCCGTCGTGGCTTACTGGAAATGCCGTTCACTAGCAATTAAAACTTTCTTACTGATCAAACTTTTACAGTCACATCTTCTGGAGGACAAGTTGCCTGTGAGAGTCTGAAGAAGCGTAAATGTGACTGCAGTTACCTCGAGAATGGTAGCTATCACTAACATTACTTCCTTTACACTGTGGTACAACGCTAAGGCCGCAATTGTGTACTTGACTACTATAACAATATATTATTTTGTAGGTTCTAACAATATATTAAGGAATACATTATAATGTGTCTTTAAACAATATGTTAATGCACAATTCAACGTGTTAACACTTATGGATTCTCTAATGGGTCTATTGGACCCAATTCTTAATATTTTGCTTATTAACTTTGAAATTTGTAATTTTACTACGTTGCCGTTTTTTTAAATAAAATCTTGGTAATTAAAAAAAAATAGTTACTGTAATGCATGTGAACTCTACGGGCTTAAAAGGTGTGAATGGGTCTGCTAAACTGGGTAGCGACTAAGTACGTATGTGATTTTTCCATCATATTACTATTTGTTAACCTTTTCTTATTATATAAAAATTCATCTAGGTAAATAAATAGTTATAATCAATAAGCTTTTGAAGCCTAGTGAGATAGAAAAATATCTTAATGAATAAAAAGAGAAAGAAAATCTACTGTCAAACACCATGCTTTCGTGCAAGAATTTGTAGTTGTAATTAATTGTAATACTTTAAAAAGGTGTGACTGGGTCCGCTGAACCCGGTAGAGACTAAGTACGTATGTTATTTTTCCATCATATTATTATATGTTAACCTTTTCTTATTATTTTATTTCATAGAAAATCATTTAGGTAAATAAATAGTTATAATCAATAAGCTTTTGAAGCCTAGTGAGATGGAAAAATATCTTAACGAATAAATAGAGAAAGAAAAACTTCTATCACACACCATACTTTCGTGCAAGAATTTGTAGTTGTAATTAATTGTAATACTTGACAATTAATTACGACTACAAATTCTAGTTCTACTGAACCAGCTGTGGGATCTTATCCATTTCCACCACTGATGGACAAAAAGTGTTGTCAGCCCATGTAATTAGAAAACGAATAGAAAAGACAAAGTTTTTTTTGTAATCAATATAATGCACCAATTTCGAGAGAATGCGTAAAACATGTTTGTTTACATTATTATTACTAAATTTCATGTTAAAAGCAGATGGAAAATGTTTTTTCTCCTAATTTAATATTTTATTTTCGTTAATTTTCTAAGTTGTTTTTGTTTATTTCTATCATGATTGATCTCATATTATTATTTCATATATTTTAGAGAAGAAAATGTACAAGATTTCGTTTGGAATAAGTTATTAAAGAAGTTGTGATACCTGTACCTTGTTATAAAAATATGGTAAAAATTCATATATATTTGTGGATTTTTTAAATAATTTATTATATATATTTTTTAATAATTCATTCTCTCATTAATTCTACATTTTGTTTTTTTTAAATTGTATAAACTGGTTACTTGAATGATGTACAATTCATGGTCGTAAATATAAAAATGTAGAATAATGTAAGTATTTGTGTTAAATGTTAAAATGTTGTTTGCATTGTATATTCACAGAGTACCTAGATAATTGAAATTGTTAGTAACGGTAACTAGCGATCGTACTTCATTAAATTTATTTAAGGTTATTTTATCGTCATGCTCACTAAAATGTCATTGCTTGTGGTGGCGGTTTGGGTCGGGGTCGTCTTCCTTCCCTTCAATATGGCGAGATAATGATGGCTGACCCATGCGTCAAGCTCGTGAACGGGTGCTACTTGGGGTGACTGGTCGGCCTTGTCATTATCATTTTTAGGATTATTATTTTTTAATTAGTGGTTCATAAATATTTGTATAATAAGTAATTTTTCTTATAATAATCGAATCGCAAATACAGAAGAGGGTAAAGGCAACAGCCTTTACCCTCTTCTGTATTTTTGTAAGTTGATGCTCTCATTCACACCGTAGGAGGATAATTAATTTAAAAATTTTACATACTATGGTTATTGCTTGCGTGAGTTTCATGGTGTAATGGTTGCAGCTCCTTACTGGCTTAACTGTATATATACAAAAATATTGTAAAAAATTGCATTTAAAAAAAATGGCCATGAGTTTTTATTGCCAAGTTCTTTTCTCACGGCTTTACTCTTGCGAATTTGGCATTAAATGTCCAATCATTACTCTATCTATTCCAAATTTTATCTGACGTTCATAAGCGTTGCGTTTGTAAACTAAATGGATAAAGTATTTTGCTTTTTGACTTTTTAGTAAAAATCGTATATTTGATTCAGTAATGCCTTTCTTTAACACAAACATTTCTTTAATACATATTATATATAACTATACAATATGCGGTTTTAGAATGTGACCGAGTATCTAAGTATGTTGCAAAAAGGCGCGAGTCCTTAACTGTTGATGAATAAATTAATCGTAAAAAAATATAATAACTTAAAATACGAGAGGTGTCTTACGGACATCCGATTGGAATGTAGTTCCTTTTGCTATATCTTTATTGTGTTTGTATTAACTAATGATTAAAAAAATCTGGAGGCCCTTATGTTTAAAAAAATGTCCTATTTCAAATTAATATTTTACACACAGCCAAAATAAATATAAAGGGAAAATAAACATTACAACCTTCTACAAAATTACAAACAACCTATATGACACAACCTTCTTAATCTGGCTCCACTGTCGAAATGTAACACTTTTTTTTCGTTTAGCCTCTCAGCCCGCAAACATAAACTTACGTTATGGAACCAGAACCAGGTCCTTAGAATGTATGATATCAAATGCTTAGATTTCATAAAAACTTTGAAGGGTGTCGTTTTTGCCGTTTCTTAAAAAGTGTCAGTCAAATACTATATTTGGATAGACGTGTAGTGGAGCGTTGCTTTGATCGTGTGCGCTGGGCTACTGGATGTAAAGACTTGTAAGCTGGTGTCTTTGTAGCAGCGTTTTCAGCGTGCAACAAGGCGGGGTGATCAGTAGATAAAAGCGTTTGGCATGTATCTCATTCTGTTCACCCTTGATAGACGACCTCCATCTGCTCAATAAGCGAATCCCAGTATCGTGGACATAGAATGCGATTAACTCGCTAAATAGCATGTTTAACCGCCACGCTGCACGCACCGCCCGTTGTGAATATGTGGCCTAACAAGTGGATTCGCCTTGAATTCTTTTATATTGTGCAACTAGCTGACCCGGTGAACTTTTGTACCATAAAATTGAATGTGTGTGGATGGCAATTTTCTATTTTTAGGGTTCCGTAGCCAAAATGGCAAAATGGAACTCTTATAGTTTCGTCATGTCCGTCTTTCTGTCTGTACGTCATAGACATTCGATAGTTAAATAAAAATAAAAATAAAAACATTTAGGGGCGCACTACATACATGTAATTTTTTTTTCAGCAAACATCTGCGTGTGGTACATCATTTGACAGGTTTTTTATAAACATTTAAAGGTTTTTATGAACCTTTTTTGATATTGAAGTAATTTTTATAGGCATTTCTTGCCAATTACTTTACAAATACAATAATTTGTACAGTAATTGGTTTTTTAACGTTTGTAGCCGGACTTGTGTCCGGCTACAAACACACACTCATTATAAACCATACAACACTGCAAGGCCGGCAAGTAAATTCATCCGGCGTCTGGTGAAATAAAAAAACGGACGTATAAAAACGGCTTTAGAGAGAAAAATCTAAATACATTCTGAAATCAACTAAGTAACTGTAGTAGTGTCTACAACACTATATAAATAAATTTATACTAATATTATAAAGCTGATGAGTTTGTTTGTTTATTTATTTGAACGCGGTAATCTCAGGAACTACTGATCTGAATTGAAAAGTTATTTTACTGTTGGATAGCCCATTTTTCGAGGAAGGCTATTTAATATTACGCTACGACCAATAGGAGCGGAGCAGCAATGAGAAATGTTGCAAAAACGGGAAAAAATTACGCAGACGAAGTTGCGCGGGACAGGTTGTGATTAATATAGAGAAGTTACTAAAAAATACTTTATTGCATCTTTTAAGATTTATACTGAATAACAAACAACATAGTCCAATGTTGTATCAGGTCAATTGGTACCTACGACTACACTAAGCATAATTTCAAAGATTACTTGATAATAACCCGTTATTCAGTAACTTGCTTGATTTATTATTTTACCATTTCGGGACAAAGTGTCGCTTCGGCTATTCACTGTCTTCAAATGTATGGTTGGTCTTAAATGAAAACTTGATCTAACAAGTTCAAAATATCATGCCACAAAATAGACTTCATCTAAAAATTCAGGCTCATTTTTCCTTTCTAAATAATACATCTAAGAAATTTTACTATGGTCTCACAAATTTTGTCTCATCGCATATGCATTGAAATTAAAATGAGTTTTTATAATGTTTCTTTAAACAGGTTTTTAAAATAAATTATAATATCGCTACGCAATCACGTGTTAATCGCAGTCAATCTTAAAAACCGTACTTTTGGTATAAAATAATGTCAATGAAAACGAATGCTTCATAAATTATGATTATTCCCGAAAAAAATGCTTTCAAAATATTTGAATTATTATAAGATCATGCGCCGTAAAAAAATATAAATGTCTTCATTCTAAAAGAGGCACAAAATACATTTTACGCTAGACATTGAGATTTGAAATTACATTTACTATCATTATTAGATGTTTGATATCTGAAGATACTATTTTCTTTATTAGGAATTGAAAAGAAAAAGTAATCATTTGAACCATCAAACACTATTTTTACTTTCAAAACCTAAATCAGATAATCCTATGGATCAAAACCACGACCTTCATTTCACAAAAATACTTTAGTGGTTAAGTTTTAGTTCGAAGTCTGTTCCATCGTAAATTATTCTACGAATATTGAACTTTTGAAAGCCTCTATCTATAGATTCCTACATGAACCTTATAACTTCTAAGTATGCTTATAAACAATGCATTAGTAACCTAACACTTTCCACTTAGAACTGAACTCCCCGCAGACGAGGTTAATACCTAAATATATCGACAGCAAAAAACGTTCTCAAGTTCCAATATGTCAGAAGAAATAGTATGTTAATCGCCCAGTCACCAACTTAATTAAAGTGTAAAAGAAATGTGGTCGTGGATTGTACATCAGTCAAGGGAGGAGACGGGTGCCCCCTCAAATCCGGGTAAGCCCCGTCCCAAGACGAGGCACCCACTGACAGATCACTTGTCAGTGTCCTGTCCTGTACCGCTGCAATAACAATACCATCTTTTATGCAGTCGTTTTGTTACCATTTTTTGTTATTCATTGTTGTTACTGTATTGGTTAGTTTTGTGGTTAGTTTTTGTTTGTATATTTTTGTTTTGGTTGAACATTGGTTGAATATTTTGCTGTCGAGACTCCGTCATGTGATATTTAATCTTTTAAGTACACGATACTGTAGCTTGTAGATAAAAATAATATTAGTAAGGACCTCGAATATCGCTATCACTATGATTTTCTTTCTAAATGTTAAAGGTTGCCGCGACATCGACGCCCACCTCGGTACGAGCGACGTCGTTAATAATAAAATACTTTACCTTCTTCCGTATTCGAATGCAACTAGTTGGAAATTGTAGATTTAGATTCGATATATCCAATCGTTTAAATGTAATCGATTCTATTCTCGATTCCGAACAAACTAATTTCAATTGCGTCAACTGTTGACAGTAATTAGATATTGTTAATAAAGTAATTTGTATACGTCGCCATCGAGGCGGTATGGTTTCTGCTATCGGTTGAGCTTATGCAATATCTAGGCTGTTAATTAAGCAGTCTGCATGCAATTTGCATCTAGGCGGATTGGAGTCGCGAACTTCTGATTATTTGAATAAGATTTCGCAGAGCAATATTAAGGAAATTATTCGTGCCACGGAGCACAGCGTAGTCTTGGAGCTGAATAAAGTACAGTGCCTACTGGAGTACGATTTAACAAAGACGTTAAGTGCATTGTTGTAAACTCTACCTATATTGTATGAGACTATTAAATATATTTCGTTAATACGCTTCTGACGTTGTATTGCATTTTGAGACTAGCTCTAATTTTATACTGGCATCATTCGCAGGTTCTACAAACAAAAGTTTCAAATTCCATGGTTAAAAATATTGGTTGTGTCCTTTATTTATAGGTATATACACATGTGGAATCGTTCTCCAAGAAGAATGTGCTCATAAATATGGCGTAATATAAATATTGAGGTCACAATCCAAACCGGCCAAAACATAATACATATTATCCCGGTCACAATCAAATGCTTATCTTTGTTTTATGAGTGGGCGCCGCTCCTACGTTACATGTGGGCTCTCGTCTCGTCATTTCGCTTAGGTTGACATTTCGAGTGCCCCTGACCACCCTCTTAGATATAGGTCGTCATAAATATAATCTTACTTAGGGTGACATTGTGTGTTCTTTTTTCACTTAATATTTTTTCTGGTAAAGGTCCCCAGCGGCGATTACATAAACAGGATTCAACCGCGACCTTAATGCGTCTAATAAAGTTTTACGAGAGACCCTTGGCAAAAACGTGAACGTTTCAAGGCGACAATGCTTTTATCTTTTCTGTTTTACTGATTGTTTTGTTCTTCACAATTAGGATTAGACTTTGTTGACATAATGTTAAACATTATAATGTATTTGATAAATATGTCTAAAAATAATAAAAAAAACATATTTTTACGGAATTATTTATCTTTGATGTGAATGGAGATTGTTTAATTTATAACTAAACTAATGTAGTATTTTTTTGCTGTAAAATTTGAGTCTTATGATGTTGTTTGTGTGTATTGCGTCTAAATACTTAATTTACACATACAATGTACATAAATGCATTTGAGAACCGTATGTGCCGTGAAAGTCTTAAATGAGGAACGCAGCGATGATGATTAGATTTTTACGAAAAAAGATTTGGATATAGCGTTCCCACCTGAGCTATAATAACATTGTTGATGGTGGCGAAACTTACCGTCGTATTCTAATGATATTGTAGCAGTTTTTCATTGCTTTCCTTTCGTCTTACGAACTTTTGATCAGGTCACGTGTCCTCACGCGAGTTTAACATTTTTTACCCATCTCAAAAAGTGCACAACTCAGCTAAAGAAATTTTCCCTTCAAGAAAATCAAAATTCATCAAGTAAGTGAATAAATCACTTATGAAGCAAACTACATGTAATGCCAAGTTCGCAATCAATAGTTAAAGCCGGAGAAATGAACAAGGCAATAAAAAACTCGCGACCACTCTTTTCAAATAGCCAATTTTTGCAATATTTGTTTTTATTAGGTACATACATTATTTGAATGTAGTTTGTACAAACTATGTTCTCAAATTTTATCTTGCATATAATATGCCTGTTGTGTACATGACTTTGTAGAAGCAAAACCAATTATATAATTTGAACTATAAATGAAATAAAATGAAAGGAATTCTTCTCCTTAAAATCGTAATACTTGCAGCGATTTTAAACAGCGTCAAATAATGTCGAGTACTACAAAGTACATATCTCCACAGTAAAAGAGCTTTGCTGTTCATTTCGTGTTAGTAATTAGCCGGAACACCTTTTCGATGCAAGCTCGCTCGGAAGCCTTCCCTGAGAATCGTTTAACATTCCTGAACGTCGAGGTTCGTTTGGAAATCACTTCTAAGAGTCGGAACGAGTCTGACGTTGATGTATGGTGTAGTTCTTCTTTTAAGCTAATGTTATCGATTTGATTATTATTACCTGCTACTTTTTCATGTACATGTACTGTATGTAGGGCCATAGGCGGATCCAGAGGGTGGCACGGGGGCACGGGGGCACGGGGGCACGGGTTGAGCGTCCCCCCCTCCGACGGTTGTTTTGTGTACCGAAATTCTTGTACCCCCCTCCCGTCGTGCATGCGACTCACACTTGACCGGTGTCGGCTGAAACGAAATGAAACCCCCCCTCCCTACCGGTCCATATTGGATTTGGGACTGCTACTTACATCTCGTGCCTCCCCCAGAATGAACTCCTGGATCCGCCCATGTGTAGAGCATAAAGTTGTATTGGATAAGCATCTCCTGCAGTAAAGTCATCTTCTCCGAATTTTGCTTGCTAAGCTACACGACGGATATTGATACAGTCTTCACTATAATTTAGAAAAATACTTTCAAGATCAGAGACCGGATCTGATTTACAAATTTCAGCAGCGGACTAGCATGCACTTTGATTGTAATATCGCTTTTTTTACAAAGTTACAAGTTATAAGCTGACCCGCGCAACTTCGTTTGAGTTTATTATCCCCATCTTTGCGAATTTTTTTATTGCTGCTCCGCTCATACTGGATGCAGCGGGTTGTTATATAGCCTTAGCCTTCCTCGATGAATGGAATATCCAACAGTAAAATATTTTTTCAATTCGAACCAGTAGTTCTTGAGTTTATCGCGTTCAAACAAAGAAACAAACTCTTTAGCTTTATAATGAAGAAGTAAAACAGAGAGTGGGTATATTGGTTACCTAGCTGCGGTCAAATTTAAGAGACGTTATATTTAAATTATAAACCGCGAGAAGATTACTATTTAAATACAGATTACTCTACTAAATCATCACGTTCGCTATATACCTAAACTAAGCGAACGAAGTCGCACAGAAAAACAAGTAACAAATAGTTAAATCAGTTGAAAATTTACGAGGTGTAAAATTCGTATTTAATGGAATGCAAATTGTAAGGATCTAGTTCTTGTTCGTGCCTTTGCCTGCATAAAACTTGGTGATCGAAGTAAATTTAGTTTCGTAAAAATTTTAGGTTTGTTCACAGATGTAAAAGTGTAAATAGTATGCCGATGTCCTAGCGTTATGAAATCTTTTATTTTGGGACTAAATTGTTGTGAAAATCTAAATGAGATGCTTCCAATATTCCAATATAATAGTTTGTTTCGGCTAAATTGAGAATCCTAGGACATTATTTAAACAAAAGTAGATAGCTAACCTACATATTCGCTGCCGCAAAATACACCTTGGTAAATACCCTTGGTATATTTTGTTAGGATGACAGGCGCTGAATCTATTAGTTAATATTCGCATCCAGCATTGCCTTTTTAATAAGCTTCCTTTAATTACTTGTACGCGATTTTCAAAAACAATACGCTTCAATACACATTTCGTTTTAAATGCATAAATAGGTAATAAAGACTGCGACATATCAGCCCGGTCGTGATAACATTTCTAAATATACAACGTTATTGTTGGTATAGTACAAACCCGAATGTAGTTTGCTCAGAATCAGTAACATAATCCAATGGGGTAGTTTTTGGACTATGTTTTATTTTACAATTAATTATTTAACCAATCATTATTCATTCTATCAGTCCAAATCCTGTTGGCAATGTGATGTAGTATGAAATCACTTATTTTTCAATAATAACTATGGATTACGTACTACGGAACGCAATGAGCACGATAGTGCGAAGAACGCCAAACAACTTGACTGGCATATAACTATGAAGTTTTCAATATATTTTTTTTTTTTTTTTTTATGTGATTTCTTGAAGTTAAAATCTTGTTGGTGTGTCTGAGCTTTGTGTTGTGTTATACCAAAACCTTTTATATCTACGAAAATCCAAAATCAAAATAAAAAAGAAGAAAGTCTATGTTAAAAAAAGGAAAAATAAAATTACAATTAACTATACATTTTAATAAGAATATTTAGAACAAATATTATTTACAGCCATTTTCGTTTAGACGTTATCTACGCATTTAATAAACATTCACTACAAAATTTATACCTTGTTTATGCATTCCACAACTGTAAACAGTTTTATTTACTTAAGTGATTTATGTAAACACTTGTTTCTAAATGATTATGGCCTGGAGTCTGGAATTAATGCAATAAATCAATGTCAGGACATGTTTACGAGCTAACAGAGTTAATTCCAGTGTGACATGACGTTTATATTCGTGAATAATTGTTGATTGCTTGTACCGTGATTCCATCTAATGCAATAAACTTAATGTAATTATCATAATTATGTAAATCAGGGGTGTACAGGGAATGCCACTTACACGGTTATATTTCAATTTATATATGACAAGCTTGAAGACATTTATTTACAAATGTTAGGTTTCTTTTTATAGCTTCTGTTGGTGCGATGACACAGATGTCACAAGTCATCACGTTTTTTACTCACTTTATATTACAGTTTGCGTCCTGAAGTTAGTGTTGACATGTCTAAATGTTCCAATTTTCCTTAAATTTAAATAATTAATTTAAATAACGAAGCTCACATATGATGTAAAGATTGTACAAGTAAAAAATAATAAATAAAAATATTTTTTGCATAATGTCTAATAAGGTATTATCCAAATTTTATTAGTTATACAGTGTGGAGCCCAGTTTTTACGCAATAAATGTATTACAAACTATAATACTCACAATTACGTCCCTGATATTTTTAAATGAATCAATGAACATAATCATAGAGAGTTAGATGCATTAAATAGATAACATGTATTGACAAATTTTTCTCTTAACAAAATTCTTCTAAAAACTTTTCTAAATTACAATAAACAGTCAACAAATAAAATGATTTTATAAATCTTTATATTTTCCCCTAACAAACCATTTAAAACTTCACCATAACACCCTTGAAGTCCCTGATTTTGGGGAAAAATACCCAGAGGTGAAGACACTCTAACAATGGTAGTGTAAACTTTTGTAATACGTAACTTAACCGCAAGGAATGAAAACGTAGGGATTTTTGCGATTTATATTCTTTAGCGAATGACGCTCCTCGGTTGCCCGTCTCCTTAATATACTTTTGTGTATTGTGAAAAATAAACTGGTTTCACTTTTTGTAGGTATCTGCTTTTGAGCCTTGTATCACAAAATGTGATCAAGGGATTACGAGGGAGATGGGCAGAAGTGGTGCCTGTGTGGTGATAACATTGGATGGCTTTCATTTTCCTCCTTAACCGTGCTAATTAAGAGGAGTCCTTTTATGACTGCTGTTTTTAAAAGATGAAACCGCCGAATGATGTTGAGATAAATTAGTTCGTTTTTCACCATGAGTTACTAAAAAAGAGTTAGCTATAATAATTGCGTAGGTATCTACTAATGGCGTCCTAGTTCCATATTCGTTAAATTAAATGCTAACGCATGGTTTAATATGAATTTTGTTCATCTAATGTAGGGATTCCCAAACATTTTGGACAAGAGACTCCTTATCCAAATGAACTGTTACCTCAAACCCCCATAGCCAAAAAAGCTTATCAACTTGTTGAGTTTTTTAAAGTACAACAATGATAGGGAGAGCCCAGTAGGTACACCCATCCGCCACCAAACTATTTTCACTATTAAACTACATTTTCTTAAGACTTTTGGTGTACTTTAAAAAAATTGCCACTTAGTATTACATAATACATACAATGAGAGAAATAGGAACTATAGGTAACTTCTTCTTCTATTATTGTCCTTGTTCGTTTATTTTATTTCTCCCCAAGTATGGCTAATGTGGGAGACATTAGCCACACGTGGGGAGAAATAAAATAAAACCCCACGCTACTCCACGTCGCTGTTTAATTTTTATAAAATTCTACGTCATTTCCTTAAAAAAAACTTTATTCTGTAGGTGTTACTTGGATAAATACACTTGCCATTTATATAGCTTACTTGTTTGAATTTACGGCTACAAAACAACCTCAATGATACACTTAATCACTTCGCAATTCTAAATCTAACTGGCGAACGCAACGACGTCGTGGAAGAGGGACAAGGAGCGTGTGACATTTATGTAGTGCTGCAACGTGGCAATACACAGTGACACTAAGATTCTATAAGCAGTGGCTATTGTCTGCCCCCTGGTAAACTCTCCCGGACTCCCCCTTCTTAAATATTACTAATTGTCATAATAAGTGTAAGTTGTGTTACGTGTTGGTACACATAACACAAATTACCTATACTACTATATAGGTAATAGCTGTCCCGCGCAACTTCGTATGCGTAAATTTTCCCCGTTTTTGCAACATTTCTCGTCGCTGCTTCGATCCTATTAGTCGTAGCGCAATGTTATATAGCCTATAGCCTTCCTCGATAAATGGGCTATCCAATAAAAAAAGAATAATTAAAATCGGTCCAGTACTTTTTGAGTTTATTCGTTACATACAAAAATACAAATCTTTCCTCTTTATAATATTAGTGTAGAAGTGTAGATTTGTGTACCTTAAGAGTTTTAAATAAGAACAGTCGATTTTTAGACCTCGTCGACCCCTAAAATCAGTTTTCGTTTGTCGACTGGAAATCCCTGATCTAAACAATTTCTCGGTATTTCAATGACATGGGTGTTGAATTCGCTAACATCACACCACCAATTTAAGAGAGAAATACTCACACATTTTTTCAAATGACAGACAGCCCGAACGTCAATTCTAGATAGAATCATGGCTTTGACATTCTGAAGCTGTTCATGAAACTGCCACTTGTTCGTGTCACGGCACCGCTCAGTCTGTTTCAAAAGTCGCAAAATTCAATAGGTACATGATCGTATGAGTTCTGGATTTAGGTCGTCAGCGCTGGCTGTACAAACGTTTTCGGTTGGTTTTTACAATTTCGTAACAGTTGTATACATGTAAAGGACACTTCTAATCTATAGGTTTAACCTATTTGTGGAGATGGCTGCAGATTCTTTTATGACATATTTTCGACTGATTTATCTTTTGAAAGTGCAATTAGTCGGGTAGGTTAATAACGATTCAAGTGACAGACTGGCTAACGGTCAGTTGCAAGAAAGTTCATTAAATAATAATTTGCATTTAAAATATGATGCCGCATTAAAATCCTTTTTCTGTTGCAAGTAACATAAATTTATTGAATCAATTAAAACTATTTTTTGGACCTCATTAGCTCCTCGTTATCGCGTTATGGAGTTGCAAGTAACTGTAAAAATACGTATGTGTATATGTACAAAAAATGACATTTGGTTTCTTAAAAAGGTTGTGTTTTTAATCTCAATAATAAGATTTGTATCAACAGCTCAATAAATTCTTGAAATAATACGCAACCAACTAAAATCATTCATTCTTTACTGAAACCATTCCATTATCTAACCATTAGTTAATAATTGTAGACTGGAACGCTAATGTGGCTTTGTGCAACACCTTATAATTTAACAGAAGCATTAATTTCAATGAAGTGTTAGTAAATGGCGACATTAAGACACCTTCTTGCAACTGACTGTAAGTGTAGTGTAGAAATAATGCTTTAAATTGACACTTTGAATCGTAAACACATTTTCCCTGTTTAGTAAAGAAAAAGCCGTTGTTTTAAAAATGCAGATATGTTTTTACTCTTTAAAATTGTTGATCAACTTTGAAACAATGCTACTCCGGACACTGCCAGTAGGACAAAAGACTTTTTGGAGCATAATAGCATTAATAGCATCGAATTACTGAGCTATCCATTACACATTAACTTACATTTTAGGGTTTTTTTAATATAATAGTAAATGTCATAATTTTCTTTGTAATGTAATTATTTTCATAATCTTTTTAAAACCAAAATGACAACGATGCCCATGCTCACTGTTATAAAATATTGGCCAATATAGTAAGTTGCAAATATAAGATATCGAGATCAATTAATCAGATAAACCGTTATTGTATATTTTTGTCAAAAACAGAAATATTCTCTGTATCAACCAATAACAAATAAACAAAACTTTAGTCTCATAATACTGATTCCGCTTCGACTACATAAAACCCATTAATATTGTTTTGTTAAGAATAAAAATGTTTTGTATATTTTTGTCTATTCTTTGACTGTTTGTGATTGCTTTATCGTTAAGTGATGTTGTACATTTAAGAAATAAAATGATTGAACACAGTAGGTTACCTACTTTTTAGGCGTATTTCACTTTGGGCACAATTTTTTTACCATCTATGTTTTGAGTATCTGCGGTATGTCTCATAAAGGGAGATGATATCTTCATTATATTCAATGAAATAATTCTCGCTAGTTGTTTACGTTTCACAGCTCAAGATAGACACATATGGGGTGCGTTCCCACTATGACGACAGATTGTGGTGTCGTTTAAAGCATCGTGGCTTGTGTATTTGAATGGAGGTGTTCACATGTAGTATGATGAAATATTTAAAGGTACGATCGTGGTCACGGAACGACTGATGCTACTTTACTGCTATCCCAAATTCTTTTTCTGACTGTACAATAGAGAGTTGTTTCACTATTTAAAGGAGGTACGAAAAATATCTTAAAATAAAAATAAAAAAGAGAGTAAAATCAAGGAAGTCACCTTATTCTTCTTATCTGCACGTAATTTTAGTTCTCCAACGGGAAGTTTGTAACTTCTTTAGCTGAGTATGTGAAAAATAACGTTGAAATTTTTAAGAAGTCTTATTATTCGCAAAGCTTTATTACAGCGGCGACAAAGTTGATAAATGTTCGAACTTGTTGATTTAGTGGAGTACTATCCATTTTCTATTTTTGCGTTTGTCCCTTCAACCTTCCACTGTTGGGCTATTGCCATAATTTAATACCATCACAACTTGCCAGGCGTGTTCGATTTTGGATTCCTAACCTAGTTGACAAAAAATAGGTTGTTTTAAATTTGATGCTTATGTGTGTGCCACTGTCAGTGAGCATCGTAACGTCAATAAAAAATACATTTTAATTTGTCCAGTACTGTTCCCATAAAGCCCTAAAATAATACACAGAATTAAAATGATGATTGGTAAAAAATATAATTCTTGCCTGAGGATCTTTGACAACCTTGGGTGACGCAGTGGAAGTGTTTACGACTGCTGTGCAAGAGGTTGTGGGTTCAATGGTACGGGGCTCCACTTTGTGTGGTACATAAATTCCTGTTTGAAGTCTGGGTATACTTTGTGTTCGTGTCGATGTAGTAGTGCGAGAATTGTCTTTAATTAAAAAATAACTACATTGGGTGGGGTGAGTAGTGGCCAATAGTACTCTAAATTAGAGTATTGGACTCTATACCAACACTAACAGAGTACTTGTTGCATTATATTGGTGCATTATAGGTCACTAATTCGGTAGATTAAGCAACTGTTGTTTAAATCATAGTTGGATTATCGCTTGCAGCTAGGGTTGCCAACCTTTATTAGAAGCAATAGAGTATATCTGATTTTAAAGGGGGTAAATAAAAAGTACGAAGGTATAAAACGCAGTATATAAAAATTTTTAAATAGGTATTTTTAGTACATTTTTCTTGGTATAATAACAGGTAGGTATGCATCATATTTTCATGACTGGCACTAGTAACTATACTAGTGCCAGTCATGAATATGATGCATACCAAAATTTTTTTTTTTTTTTTAATAAATGATACTGTAAGTGATATGTAAGTGTTAAAAATACCTTTTTAAAAATTTGGATTAAATGATACGGTGTTTTATAAGTTCGTACTTTTTATTTACCCCCCCCCCCCTTTGAAATCAGATATACTCTATTTCCTCTAATAAAAGTTGGCAACCCTAGCTGCAAGCTATAATCCAACTATGATCTAAATAACAGTTGCTTAATCTAACGAATTAGTGACCTATAATGCACCTAAAACACAAATAAAACAATAATATTAAGTAGTAACAATACCATCTTGTTAATTCATTACAATGCTAAGCAAATAAATTGGTCATCACAATTAGTCCAAAGTTACTAAGCGGCTGCCACTGTTCATTCAAGTGTAATAATTTTGTCGTCTCTCTATACCCTTGGGGCGTGGCCGACGTAATTCAAGCTTTGTACGACAAGGCGACAAGATTTACGTACAAAAAATACTGAAACTGTACGTTCACAGTAACATTCGGACTACACTTTATTGTTTAGGACGTCCTGTTTGACATTTTTGAGAATCTAACTCTGCACATTTTACTTAAATTTAAAAAATAATAATTTTAATTTATGGCAGTAAATCGTTGTTTGAAGACTCAGAACTAATTCAAAATATTACACAAAATTAATTCATGAGTACACTCAACCCTTTTTTAGGGCTCGGTAGCCAAAATAAAAACAGAAGTCTTATAGTTTCGTCGTGTCCGTATGTCATAGTCATTTTACTGCACTCTATATACATATGTAATAGACGCTGAAATTTTTTTTTTAGCAAATGTCAAAGTGTGCAACATCATTCGACAGGTCTTTCACATTTAAAGGTTTCTAATAAACTTTTTTGATTGAGTGAATATTTTTGGAAATAATCGCTCCGAAAGTTGCATAAATTGTGTCCCCCTTTAACTTTTGAACCGTGTGACTAAAAAATATGAAAAAAATGACAAAGGTAGCGGTTTATAAACTTTACTTAATACTTTAAGCTAAAACTATTTGGAACATTGTCGGAAATATCTTCATTGAGTTATTGCCGAAAAACTGCGTTTCTCAACAAAATGGAGTAAGTACCATGAACATACGCTCTTCTGCTGATGCAATTATACAAAGATGCGGAACCCTACACTGACCATGGTTCGACATGCTCTTACCCGGTTTTTTTATAGATATTAAACGTTAAATATTGAAAACATAAAATTAGAAATAATTAGCTGATCCGGCGAACTTTGTACCACCTTTTTAGGGCCGTACTTTTCGTAGCCAAAGTGGCAGAAAAGGAACTCGGAACAAAAAAGAATTATCCTATTTGGTGTAGTCGTTCAGTACATACATTTCGGAGATTATTTTTTGTATATATAGACTAGTCGTCGCCCGCGGCTTCGCCTGCGTTGTCGATTACACCTTGAAGGGTTGATTATCACTTTCGATCAAAACGCCGAATCACGTATTTCCTTATTTACAGCGACAAAGTTAACTACTAAATTCCTCAAAACTGTTGTAGTTCTTTACAAATTTGCAACTCCTATTTTACCCCATTAGAGGTTGATTTTCCAAAAACGTTTAAACATGTGATTCTTTATTTTAGGTCAAAAAGCCGAAAACGAAATTTCACAGATCTAACTTCAAACTAACGGAGTTCCAAACAAACTTGCGACTCCTATTTCACCCTCTTAGGAGTTGATTTTTTAAAATCGCGAAACACGTGTTTCTTTATTTTAAACGAAAAAGTCATATACGATATTTCATAGATCCAACTTCAATACTGACGGGGTTTCATACAAATTAGCAACCCCTATTTTACCCCCTTAGAGATTTATTGTCCAAAAACGTTGACACACGTGTTTCTTAATTTTAAATAGAAAAACTAAATACGAAACTTCACCGATCTAACTTCAAAACTAACAATACAAACTTACAACCCTTATATTAGCCGTTAGGCAACGAGTTTTTAAAAATCCTTTCTTAGAGGATGCCTACAAATTGAAAGGCATCAACTGCCGAAATTTCAGGTTTGCAACCCTATTGGTTTAGGCTCTGCGTTGATGAATCAGTCAGTTAGTCAGTCAGTCAGGAGAAGTGATTATTTGTATAGATAATTTAAAATTTTTGATGATATAGCCGGTGGTACGGTGGTACTCAACAGTCATGTAATGTACTTGCGACTCCCCCCTCCGTGTAAGCTTCTTAGATTCGTTTTGACAAGTGCTCTTACACTTGTACAGTGTTCAGGCTCTGATGATGGTCATTGGTACGCAGCAGTCATCTTAGTCAGTCTGATTCTATGTGGTTGACAAATAAACAGTCTCAGAAACATATGCAGTAAAAACTAAAAAGTTCCCAAAGATAAATAAGTAGTTAAAAAAACCGGACAAGAGCATGTCAGAACATGTTCAGTGTAGGGTTCCGCAGCCTTGAATAATTGCATCAAGCACTACCTGTGTCATTTTTTTCATATTTTTTGGCAACACGGTTCAAAAGTGAAAGCGGGCTGGGGACACAATTCATGCAACTTTCGGAGCGATTATTTCCAAAAATATTCACTCAATCAAAAAAGTTTATTAGAAACGTTAAAATGTTTTTGAAAGATCTGTCGAATAATATGCCACAGGTTGAACTTTGCAAAAAAAAAACCCTTTTTGTTACATGAATGGAATGCCCTTCTAAAAATGTTGATTTTTATAATTTAACTATGAAACTAAGTAGCGGCTACTCCAAGACATTTTTTGCTCCAAATTTTAACAATATTCATTGGGTAGTTTTTGAGTAAAATGTTTGTGACATACGGACAGACAGACAGACAGACAGACGGACATAATGAAACTATAAGGATTCCGTTTTGTTAATTTGGCTACGGAACCCATATGGTAGGGTAAAAATGGTTTTCTATAAAGTAGGTTTATGGACGATAATTTTACGTGATAACGTCATAAGATGACATTACATAAACAACCATGCCTGTGACACCTTTTTTAAACATTTTTATCATATCCAAAAACTGACCTACCTGAATTCTTTTTTTCCCGACGTTCCTACCGTACCTATATTAGATGGTTCTAAAATAAACCTTGAAGATGACCATAGAAGTGGTTGCCCACAAACGGCAGTAACTGCAGAAATTGTGTAAACTACTGAAATGATGGTGCGAGAAGTCGAGACGAGACGTGTTTCGGGAATCGTCACAGGCGACGAAACGTTGATTTATGAATAAGATCCGGAAATATAAGAGACAGTCGTCAGTATGAGTCTGTTCAGAAGGAAAGTTGCCGCCAAAACTGCAAAGACCTTATAACGTTACACGACAACAATGTTGGAAAATCATAGATCTGTTAACTTGCAGATTAAGCACTGGGCTTTTCAAGGAATCATGCTACATCACGACAATGCTTCGTCACATATGTCCCTCAGAAGAAAGGCGTTTCTTGAGGATCCGTTGTTGAAACCTTGTTCCATCCACCGTAAAGTCCCGATTTAGCTCCCTGGGATTTCTTTTGTTTCCGATATTAAGGGAAAGAATAAAAGGGATTTTTTTTCGTGTGCCGAAGAGGTCGTGACCACCTACAAAGTAAAAATTTTAGATCTATCGGATTAAGACTAGCAGAAGCGTTTTACTAGTTGCGGCGAATGGAACTTTGTATAGAGAATGAAGGAGAGTATTTCGAAAAAATATAAAATAAATATTGTTAATATCTTGTATAGTTTTTTCTTGTCTCAAAACATATCGAGTTACCAGCTCATAACAATCAAAATGCCCCCTCTTCTCCAAGCTACCAGTTAAAGATACAAGAAAACATTATAATCAATATTGCAACAATGTTTTTGATTTTTAATTTTGTTTATAAGGTAGGTAAGTCCCAAAGAAAAATCTTTATCCACAAGCACTAGAACAATTCTACGTTTACAAATCCACTGGTTGCCTATAACTTTATCAAAAGCTTCTTCTATACAATATTAAGGGACGAGACGTCGAGATTATTCTATGGCTGTACCTATAATTAACACTATATAATTACAGAAATAATTCAATTTAGTTGTCAACGCTCCAGTTTTATTTTGATAATGGCATTAGAATGTCTCTTTTTGTTTGTAGATACAAAATGAGATTTTGCTGATGTTTGAAGGTACCGTTTAATTAATTTAATAAACGTTGTGCCTAACGGCTTCGCTGTAGATTCAATTAAGTTTTAAACTTAAATACTTAAATTGAATTATAAAATCTAATTATAAGATGTAAAGGTTGAAACGCATTTATCAAAGGAATTTGTTCAATGCTTTGAAAATAAGATATATTTTTTTGTATTCGGTATTATTTTGTTTGTGGGATAAAGATAATGTAACTCAACGAGATGGTGCGACGTGTATTACCTTTGTCTATTATGGCAATAATTAATAAATAAATATTCAAAATTAAAAAAATGTCTCTGTTTGTATTATAAATAAGTAATAAATAAGTACGCAAAATCCTAACGTCTTCTATCTGAATATATTCTTTCAAAGATTGCCGCAATTTTCACTAATCAAATTTTCAGTTCAGTTTTACTAATCAATTGTTTTATTCAGTTAGGTTTATAAACAACATTTTTATATAAGTTTAGTTTCTAAATACAAGTGGAAGAAGAAATCTTATTGCTTAGACACTCAGAGTACTAACCAACGATACACAGTTTGTTAAATAAAATATGATATTGAAACCCTTACTGCAAGGAAATAAGGTTAAATTTTGAACCGAAAATATATGTTTGTTTGTACTAACAAAGGTCTGGGTATAATGTGATCTTCATTGTACGATGTTGAGTTGAGATCTGATCAGATATAAGTTTGTGTTTTCCTCAAACAATAGAAAGGCAACCTACAGTAAAGTCATATTATATCCGGGCCAGTGGCTTCAGACGAGAAGCTGATAATTTGTGGTTAGTACAAGTTCAACTGGTTTCATTGGTAATTAATTACTGTATTTACCACTCATACATAAAAAATATATTGTCGTAATAATTACAGTAATTTTCAATCAATCAGCTTGTATTGGTCCACTGCTGGAAATAGGCCTCTCCTAACTTAAGCTACAACACATCCGGGTCCGCCTCCGCCTTCCGCATCCAATTCATCCTACCGACCTTCTTTAGGTTGTCGGTCCACCTGGCCGTGGCTGATAGAACGACAGTAAATATTGTAGTAGTTTGTAAACGTTTTGAGGCATGGAGCCACTAAACTCGATCCCAATATAAGCGACCATATTCTGTTGCTCAATAGCTGTCCCAGCGAACTCCATACCGCTTCTTTTTTTTATGAATCTAAATCATTCTGGAATCCACTGGAACACACACACAGAAAAAAACACTAAATCGGTCTATCCGTTTAGGAGGAGTTCAATTACATACACACGCTCAGAAGAATTAAATATATAAAGATTATTAATTTTAAAGGAGTGAGGCTTGTGTACCATTTTATTTTAACATCATCTACGCTGCCTCCGTACTGTTTGACTATCAAATTTATATATGGTTTAAAAATATATTGGTTAAAAGGCACGAAAGGCAAATGGCAGTGCCAGATCTAACACGCTTACGATAGTGCATTTCGTATGCCCGACACCGGCCAAGTGAGAGTCACATGCACTACGGAAGGGTGGCCCCATAAAAATACCGTTTGGGGGGGGGGGGGGTTGCCCATTTGTCTCTGGTGCCTTCACTTAGCCAAATGACCAAGAAAATCAGTACAATACAATACAAGATAATCGGAGCAATACAATACAAGAAAATCGGTATCACAAAACAACCGTCTGGGAAGGGCACGTGCCTCAGTGCCCACCTGGATCCGCCTTTAAGTAATAAATAGCGCGAACAAGTGGGAGCTAGTAGGTGAGTACAGTAAGATTAAATAATGACTAAGTACTCGAACCTGGATAATCAAGGTATGTATAATATGATATTGAAAACAGAGGTGATTCGGCAGAGAACCAAAGTTATCGACATAACCCACCGGATTAGCAAGCTGAAATGGCAGTGGGCTGTCCATATTAGCCAAAGAATGATAATGAAGAAAATGTTCTTCATTATCATTCTTTGGCATTCAACCATAAATCCACTAAGAGAGAGCATTAAATAAATGTAAAACTAAATAAATACATGCTTAATTATGCTTTATTCTTTATTTCTAAGTCTATAAATAACTCTGGAAAAACATTTACCTTTAATTAGAGTTTGCTAATGAATTAGAGGCATTAAGAAAAAGTTAAATATTTTAAGGTGCTTATAGTAGTCTAGTCTAGATTAAACCTTGGGTATATTTCACGATCATTCTTTAATTTTAAAAATAAAATTATAAAGTCACAGCATAAGACCTCGTCCTAATCAACAATCTCACATTTTCATAATCCAATTTTTTCTTGAATTTTAATCTAAGTTTAAGTTAATTTAGTTTTACTAACCATACAGCTGATCTGTAATTAAGTACGCCGTATTGCCATGTACATTAAAAATAATACCCATATTAATAAGGTTTAATGTATGTAATGTGGCTGTACTTTAATAAATAAATAAACCTTAAACCTAGCAAAGAAAGTTACTTCTCAGAAATACTTCAAAAGAACTAGAATTAAAAGTCAGGACGCTTTGAAATTACCGCGGTATTTCAAAAGATTTACAGTTTCAATTTAAAATGTTTTTGTTTGCCATAGTACTCGTACCTGACAGTGATTTATTGATTGGCCTGTTGGTCTAGTGGTTAGTGACCCTGATTGCTGAGAGAGGCTTATATGAGACTTAGGCATAGGCTTATATGAGACAGGCTTATCTGAATTGGATATGGCATGGGAAACCCTATGCGGGTCAGCTCTTTATGGCAATGAATGAAACAACGAAAATGTTTAAATAAAAACAAAAATTCTTCCACGAAGAGCAGATCTAAATAAATGTGTTGTCCGAGGCGTGTCGGCACAGAAGTTGAACCCTAGGGCTGCCAATCGTATGAGACAGTGCCAGAGGAAATTGCTAACTTGTTTAAGAATCATTTTCAAGTGTTTCAGAATGATAAGCGGGGACCTGGGCCGGAGGTTTTGATAGGGGAGTAAGATAACAATCAAAGAGGTGCAAGTTGTTTTTAAATCTATGCCAAGAGGTAAATCGCCGGCTTTTGACAGTCTTAAAATAGAGCAAGTTAAACATCTCCCACGAGTTCCGACAAGGAAAATGATAGGTCGATTCCGTTAGCAACCATCACGGCAAAAATTCGGTTTCAGAACAGAATTGTCTACGGAAACTGCTATACATCCGCTTAAACACACTGTCAGGTATTACACCGGTAAAAATACGCCTGTTTATGTTGCCTTCCTGGACCTCTGGAATAGTGCTGCTGAACCCCTCGATTAATGCCCTCCGTCAACTCTTAAGCATATGCGAGAAATACGCGAAGACACATGGTCTTCAATACAATTAACAACGAAAAGTGTAATTATGGTGTTTACGGTAGGATCTAAAAGCCCGAGATTGTCCCGCCCGTTTACATTTCTCAAATATATATATTGTCAAAATTTAAATAGCCGGATAAGTAGGGGCACTAAGAGCATCCTGAAAACTATTACAAGTAGACATTGGACTCGTACACATGTTTGTATACCTGGTAGGCAAAGTGGCGGCAGGTAACATGAATTAAAATTTATAAATTTAAACTATTATTGAATACGAATTAAAATTATAATTTAAATTATTTGAATTGAAATAAATATAAATATGAATAAAAATAAAATAATGTTACTAACATAGTTTGTAAGTCCCATGTTATACTAACCAATATGGATGAAAAATGTGGAATAAGTATATTATTATTGTTATATTATGATTCCTAATCCACGATAAATCTTTGAGTCTTGAGCACGATTATTTATTCTGTTTATGGGTTTATTTTTTTTTATAAAATATGCCATAGTACGTACTCTATCTAGTTTGAGATCAAAATCTGACGGAAGATGGCCATGTGTCATGTTACCCCAAATATTTATTTATTTTTTATTTTATTTATAACTAGCTGTGCCCGCGACTTCGTTCGCGTGAAAGTCGGGTTTAAATTAAGGTAGTTTAGGTTACGAAATAACTTCTGTGTAAATATGTTGGAAACAGTCCTGTCGGGTGGACCGCGATATGACTCAGCAGCGGAGAATCGTCATATACCTACTCATCTGTTGATAGCTTCAACACCCAAAAGCTTTGTGAAAATAAATAAGTACCAAATACAGACTATGACTATGTATTCGTTAATTGTGTTTTTTGTTATTAATGTGTGTTTGTTTTCTTTTTGTCTATTGTTATTTTTATTATTTCACTGTTTTATTTATTGTTTATTTTTATCTTCTGCATGACTTTTCCTGTTATATTATAATAATGTCTATACATGTGTCTTCTGTGTACTAAATAAAAATCGATCTGTTCTATTCTTTTAGATAATTAGTTTGGTGTGCGGCTTAAGAAGTGGGTTTTCTGTTGTTTTTGTTTCATTCTTTCAACGCTATACCTACCTATTACCTAATAATTTTCAATAGAATTTGTACGAAAATGTTGTTACTTCCCATGTTATCGTAAACTTGTAAAGTCTAAGTACTTAACTGTGATAGTTTTCCTTATAATTTTAGTATTTATACTAATACCCTGAATTTTTTCACATACCCCACATCAACCATTTAGCTGGCAGGGGGACACTTGACTCTAACAAAAATGTTCACTATAAAGCCTAATATTATACACAAAGGAATCCTTAAATCTAAAAATAGTTTTCACAAACCCTAAACGCTTTTTAAAAGACCTATCTAATGATACCACACACGATGGGGTAGGTAGGTGAGAGAAAAAATCACATCCCCACTTTACATGTAAGAGAGGTACCCTTAAAAAAATAATGATTTTCAAGATTTTATTCTTTCACTTTATCGCCGTTAGTAATGTATTCATGCAAAAGTTGCAACCTTCTAGCACTAACAGTCTCTGAGCTAAGCTGCGGACGGACGGACATAAAGGAACTATAAGGGTTCTGTTTTGCCATTTTGGCTAAAAATGGGGTGTATTTCATACAGTGTTACAACACAATACTAATAAAATGTTTTTTCAGGATTTTCCTTTGTCTGCTAAGGTATACAACTGAAATGCATATAAAACTGCTGTAACACTTTAGTAAACAAACACAGAGCGTGTCATGTGTGTCATGTCCGCGAAAATGTCAGATATCCCTAAAGGTAGGTTTGACAGACAAAGACCCCCCTCCTCCTGTCACCCGAACTACTCACACTTGACCGATGTTGAGCCATTCATTATCGTTGAATTTATGAACACGTGATCTCCAACCATAACCCCAAAACATGATCCTCGATGCACCTGTGTGATGCGTGGTCAAACAAACGGACAGACAGACAAACATTTTAAAACTTCTTTTACTAAGTATAGAACATTATTGAATACAACGCCATCTACTTTCAAGAATGTTGCCGTTGTTTTGTTGTTCACCGTGATCAAAATTTTTTATATAAATTAACTTACCTAGGTGCATAATTTACTTGATTTTTAATATAAAAAAATAATAACCAAAGTAAATAAGTTACCTACGGTCGAAAAAATAACTAAAACATTCAGAAAAATATTAAAAAAGGATAAAGACAATTTAAAAAAATACAAAAAGAACATATTCAGACATCAGATTCGAGCCTGGGACTTCGTCGATAAAGTCCGCTAACATAGCTTCGAAGCTATTCTGTTCGCTACTTAACACGTCAAAATAACTGTTCTTATGAAACTTAAAAATGTTGTGTTTAGCTCCTTTTAGTTTTAGCGTGAAGTTATGTATTCCATGGGTTACAATTATAGATAATGTCTAATTGTGGAAAATTTTGTGATAAACTATTATGGTGCGACAAAAAATACGTTGCTACTCGTTCCCCATAGACGTTAGCGTAATGATTTATACTGTAAATAATGTCCTATAGTATTTACTATAAAACTGCAAATTTTCATAATGATCCGTCAAGTAGTTACTGTTTTATAACGAAAAATAGCTACAGACATTATCTCTTACTGCTTAGCTCCTATGGAAAAAGCGTGATAATTTATAGCATAAATGTTAATCTGCATCTATTAGATTGCACGTGCAAAATTTCAACTGAATCTGTACGGTAGTTTTTGCGTGATGCGTGTTCAAACAAACAGACAGACAGACAGACATTTCTAAAAATGCAGCAAAGTGTTTAAATACTCTTTTCGAACATTTCCTAATATTTTTTTTCACTAAGTTCGGCCATGTACAGACACGTGAAATTTACAGTTTTATTATATGTATAGATAAATAAATTTTGATTTATTTAATAAAAATTTTATTTTAGACTAGTGGTTGCAGAAACGGGGGAAAATGACGCAGACAAAGTTCCGGAACTTCGCCTGCGTCATTTTCCCCCGTTTCTGCAACATTTTTCATTCATGCTCTGCTCCTTTTGGTCGTCCCGTGATGTTATACAGCCTATATAGCCTTCCTCGATAAATGGGCTATCCAACACTGAAATATATTTTCAATTCGAACTACATAGTTATTCATGAGATTAACGTATTTAACCAAACAAAACAAATAAACAAACTCTTCAGCTTTATAATATTATTTTAGATATGTTTTTATTATAATAAATACAAATCTATACTAATATTACAAAGGTAAAGAGTTTTTCATTAACAAACTCTTCAGCAGCTTCTTGAATCATAATAATTTTGATTCATTAACAATGCAGTGTAGCCCATACCTTAACCGTTATAAACACGATAGTATGGCGCGAACCTATTTTCGTGGAGTAAAACAGTTAGTGGATAATCCCGTTTTCTAGGCGCTCCGTCTAATTCGTTTGTAGAAGTTTACGTAGCGCCGCCCCGAGGCTTCGCCGGGATCAGGTGCTTCTTAAGGCCCTGCCTTGATCCTCCGTAGGCGGACTCTGTCACGATTACCAGATTCGTTACTGCTCTGCTTTTAAATCTATAGCTGAATAACTATTGCATTTTTAAAAGTTTCAGTTTAAGCTTTATTTTTTTTCTAGATTTTCTTAAATTGTGTTTACTGTGATCTTATGATTCAGTTAGTGTTAAATTTTAAAGGCGTGATTCAAATGGATTCAATTATTCAAATTTGCAGAGTGGATAAATGTTTAAAGTCTAAAACTTTTCGAGATTCATGTAATCCTAATAATTTGTTAATAGATGTGTAATTAAAGGTCGTAGGCTTTTTAAAACAATCAGTTTATTCTCGCAGTTTCACAAGACTTGCAACTGTATTTTGACATCTGTTTATTTTATATGCCGAATAAAATGTTTGTTCTTTCTTCGTTTTAACTATTACAAAATCTAATAAGCACTATATTTGGAACGAGGTAGACTTTTAATAATAGTTATGGCGCTACACTTTAGTTTGAAAAAACTATTTTATTTCTCTTACATTGCTTCCTGAAACTTCAGTGGCGCTGTATACGAGCATTTTCTCAATTTCAGTTTGCAACAAAATCAGTTTATTTTCCAACTGACAAATTGCATTGAAGTAACAAAGTACAATTTTCCTTTGAGAATAACCTGACAAAGTTTGGGAGTATACAATGAATAATACGGAATTATGTTTAGGTGTATTACGGGAACTATCTGCGTTCTCTGGAGGTATAGTCGAAAATCATTTTCGAATTAAGTGTTTAAGTAAATTTCCGTTGGACGTAATCGTTTTCCGTGCTGTAATTTAGTTGTGCTCGGCGGGTCGCGGCGTTTCAATTGCGGAGGCGGCTCGCCGGACGTCATTATTTCCTGAGCATGTTGAGCCTCGTGCCAGCTACTAGTAAACATAAACCTATTGCACACCTACACACATGTAAATCATATTAGAGAAAGGTGTTCGACCTTCCCCTAAAACGATTTTAAATTAAAATAGGAGGTTTTGAGCGGAGCCTCATCGATCAATCAACGAATATAGAAGTTGTCACCGTTATTTTCTGCGACAATACAAATACGTTCAGCCCTTTATATGATTGTTATGTAGTCAAAATTTATTTATAATTAAAAAGCTTTTACAGTTATTGCAAAAGCGCTTTAGAATATCATTCGATTTAGAGGTAATAAAATACACGTGGCAATATTAAAGCTATGAATTATTTGTGCGAATTTTGTCCACAAGTATCTCAGCGCCCGCGGTTGTGCTAGCTCGGATTTCAAGTTTTGATAAACTTTGTTGGTCCTTTGAGAAGTAATTGTGGTATAATATGACGCATATATTTTAAACAAAGTTCATTTAATTTCACATTTTCTTTAATCTTAACACACGCAAATGTTTCCACTTAAAGTGATGTCAGATTAAATGTAGTACGTTTACTGAAAGTCACGAAGAGGTGCCGAGTAGGAATAAACTTTTAAATCTTAGGTGAGTAGGTACTTTGGAATACGAAACTATGAAAGGATTTCAAATAACCAACTTATTCGTTCTCGTTAGTTGCACAGAGTTTTGTTAAGAGAAATCTTTTGATTTTAAAAAGTTTGTTTAGAACTAATCCTCGTTTGTGGTGATAATAAAATGCAAATTCGCTACTTTCTACGTTCAAATTTACTTAGTTCTTGTGGATATTTATTTTATCATAGTTAGATTTGTAGTACCCACGACTTCTGTGCTTTGTGGTTTCGTGTTGGTTTCGAGTCTACGTGTATTTTGTGTCAGTTAATTTTATGTTTATAAACTCTTCATGACACAGCCTATTTCCCAGTGCTATGGGGCAATTATCATTTTATATAAACAGCACACACATTTTAATAAATAGTTAATTTTATTCATAAATTAAATTATTCAAACTCGGCTAGTTCTCACGCAGCCGGTCGGTAGTTCAAGGGTAATTGAGCAACAAATATCTAAATTTTCACATTATTAATGTGAAAATTTAGATATTTGTTGCTCAATTCAGTAGAAAGTGGAATAACAATTTATAATCAATTTATTCAAACCCATAAGCGGTTAAATTCGATCTGAACTCAGCTTGGGATAACAAAAGTTATTGTAGCATCAATATACAAAAGTTTAAATGAAATAAGGTTCAATCCGAGATGTTCTGTATAGAAAGGGGTGCGCAAATTTATTAACCGTTTCAATGTTCCATAAATCCGTACAAACGTATTAATTTTTCTATTAAAAATATTTACGGCCAAATGCTCAGACATCACTCAATTTTAAGATTTAGCGGCCTTTCCGTTATTGGCCAAACTATGCTTGGGCGTCATCGGCCTAACTCGGCCAATGGAATCAAACATATATAGAAGTAAAAAACCGGGCAAGTGCATTTCGGGCCAAGCACAATGCGGGTTAATCCCCATTCTAATAAAGTGGGTTTTCTGTTGTTTTGTTTCATACTTACAACGTTATACCTACTAAATAATAATATTCAATGGAATTTGTACGAAAATTTGTTACTTCTCATTTGATCAGCTGTTACTCGTAAACTTGTCAAGCCTACTTAGAGGTGATAGTTTTCCTTTTAATTCCACTATATATACTACAACCACTATCGTCTAGTGACGCCCGAAAATGGCGTTTGATTCGATCGGCTGATGATTCTGGAGCATAGTTCGGCCCATCACGGATTAGGTGAATACGTAGGTCACTCGGTAAGTTTTGAGAAGCTCGTTTAAAAATGGAACGCATTTGTATTATATATTTTTAAAAACCATTTTTTTTTTAAATAGAACACAAGTTTCCAGGTTGCTGGTTCAATAAAAATAATGATGTTCCAGTCATTTTACTACGACGGCTCCCGCGTTTTTGTTTGCAACGATTTATTTATTATCATTTATTGTGTACAATAAATGATTAACATCACACAACAAATTATACAACAATAGGTACTTAGGTTACTTTGCTACAGCAAAGTAAATCTAAATTCAAATAATTTCAAAAAAAGATTTACTTAAAACTTGTAAATTGTCTTATAACTTGTAAAATTGAATTGGCGAAACTTTTATAATATTTATCACCTTACATTACAAACCTTTAAATGTAAATAAAAAATAAATGTTATATTCTGATAGTTTTTGTAGTATGTAGTAATAAGGGTTAAAAATAAAATTATAATACGCTTGGGACATTCTAAGCAGTTTACATATATAAAACGACTAGCTTACCCGATTCCCATCGTATGCGTCAATTTTTTTCGTTTTTGTAACATTTTTCATTGCTGCTGTGCTCCTATTAGTCGTAGCGTGATGTTATATAGCTGATAACCCTCCTCGATAAATGGGCTATTCAACACTAACATAATTTTTCAATTCGGACCCGCTGTTCCTGAGATTATCGCGTTCAAACAACTAAACTATAATCTTTAAATTATTACTATAGATTTATTGTTGTAATAAGAAGTAATAAATTAGTGTACAGGAACCTGTAACAGGAAAAAATATCTACGTTATGTAACTGTATTTAACATAATTAAAGAATATATTAAGTAAGAAAAATAAAATAAGGCAAACATGCACATGTTACATTTTAGAATTGCACCAAAGTGTCACTGTTTTGTTTCCAAAGCCTCCAACGATAGTTTTGACGTGACTAAAGTTTGACGGGAACATGGCGGGACCCAGCTTCTTTCCGGATTAAAATGTTGCCATTTTTTAACCAGAAAAAAATGTAGTTATTATGCTTAGTTAATTTTCTCGCTTTGAAGAATAGTTTCCTCGAGCCTGCAGGTAGGTCAAATATATTGACTGGCGCTCGCATGCAAGGCCCATGTTTACAATTTTAAAGCGGTCGTCTCTAGCATGATTTTTATTGTAGTTTCGCACAGGCGAGACGTAAAGAGTTGGGTTTTGGTTTGAGCGCAATGAAATTCGGTCTTGACGTGCCCGGTTTACCAGGAAGGCGGTATACATCGCGTATTTGCGAGTCTGTTAAAGGTGTTTTGACTGCAGTTCCAACTTTGCACACCAAAGGGGACAAATCCGAGGTTTCATTTTCCTTTGAGGGTACATTTCGTATTTCCACACACATGTTGTGTGTGCGAGATGTTTGGTGAAGGTCACGTATTTTTTCTTCGAGGTAGCCGATACAGTAATTGTATTCTTTTCTTTCTTTTTGTAACAGTTCTATTTGTTGCTTTACATTTTAAAATTGCGAGCTTAAAAATACCATTTATATTTAAATTTTTGTGTTTGTGTTTTGTACTAAATCTATTTGCAGCTTTATTTCAGTTAATTCAGATGGAAACTTAGACACCGCACACGCATGTTGATCATGTTATTCATCCTGTTCGGCCTTACAATTTCGAAACATTTCTTGAAATGATAACGACTTATAAATTGATTACCAGCTGCACTCACGAAAAAGAGTGACGTCACCGCTCACGTTCCGCCTGCTGATAGGCTGAATGTATTGTGGCCGTCGGGCGCATGTGCGCTCTCTGTCATCGACAATGTTTATTACAATGTCATGAGGAATCGGAATCAAATGCAACGTGAACCAGTGTTTAGTTTGAAACAGCGGGTACGTTTGTGCCAGCTGAATGATAGATTTTCGTAGATTAGCCGATTAAAAGTAAACCATAGAGCACTTACAGTTATGTCGGGAATTACTTTGGCACGCACGATGTGATTGTAGCTATTGTTCGCACAGGTACATGGGAGCCGGCGTAGCTAGACAGAGCGAGATGGCAAATATGCTGACGGTTTCTGGTCCTGCAAATGTGAGTGCGCACGCGCAGGGAGTTGCTCGATTTGTTTACGGTCTATGATTGATTTGTCACTGTGCACTTTCACTGTAAGTGTAAGAATTATAGTCTTATATGCTATACTAGATGATTTACTAATATTTTTGAGAAGAACACGACACATGTCCACTTGCTAACAGCACGAATGACGAAGGGGAAACGATGACGATGGAGCTTAACCGCAAAGATCGTGCTATGATAGTTTATGATTTTAAATCTGGTTTAGCGTAAGGGGAGTCTGCCCCATCTCGAGCAAGTTCAGTAAATTTAAAATGAGTATAACAAACGTTCAAGATGACCACAGAAGTGGTTACCCACAAACGGCAGTTACTACAGAAAATGTGTAGACTACTGAAATGATGGTGCGAGAAAACGCACGAATTACTAACTTGACCGTAAGTGTCCGAGTGGACATCAAGAAGATTTCTGGCGTTAGTTTGAGGAGCGTTAACATTATTTTGCATCAGTATCTTGGAGTGAAGAAGCTTTGTTGTCGCCGGATCCCGCGTTTGCTCTCATACACTAAAAACAGGCCCGTGTGGAATGGTGCTGCCAAATGCGTCTACAATTTGAAAACGGAACGTCAAGACGTATTTCGGAAATCACCACAGGCAACGAAACGTAGATTTATCAATGTGTGAAAAAATAATAAGTGCCGAAGAGGCCGTGACCGCCTAGGAAGTCGAAATTTCGGAGCTATCGGATCAAGACCAGCAAAAGTGTTTTAATAGTGGTTTAGGCGAATGGAACTTTGCATAGAGGTAATTCGAAAAAATGTAAAATATATTGCTAATATCTTGTATAGTTTTTTCTGGTCTCAAAACTTATCGAGCTACCCACGTAGTAGCGACAGAAATACTTTTAAACACAGTTCAAAGTTAAATATCGTTTAAGAATTGGACGGAATATTCTTAGTATATAGCTACATTAACGTTGTTAACATTAATAAAACCACGTTTATGCTCTCCATGTAATTATGAATGTAAAGGATCTTTCAATTTTCATTCTCGTCCTGTCATTCGAATGCATATATATCAAAAACTATGACAATGCAATGAACTCGTAATTACACGTGAACTGAAATTGACAGCTTTTAATCAGATATCTTTACAATTGGAATGTTTACGTTGGTAACGTTATTGTAGAACATTTCTTTATTATATATTTAATCATTTCATAGCATGTGAATAAACGTGTTTAGAATTTAGAAAAAGTTACCTTCCCTAACATTAACTAGATACCTATAGTCGAAAAAGGTGAAGTTGCTGACGAATTGCTAGCTAAAATGCAACGGTCCGTTCCAATTACAGAGCGGCAGTCATTATTTCCGGTGCCATGCGATGCCTCCTCCGCCGGCACTCGCCGTTGCTTCGCTGACCTGCCGAAATTCATCTACGAAATAACCATCATAACCTGATCTCCCTAACCCTCTTCAATAGCCACTTCCCTTTAGAAAATAGGAGCCACTCACTACCAGCTAGGGGTCAACACTATTTAGTAGTTTTGGCATATTCTTACTATTGAATGTTGTGTAATTCGTTGGTACTCACGGAAATAACGTTTATCAATTCCCCGCACTACTGTTAACTTCCAGTTGATATATTGTTTTAATTTTACTTAAAGTATGGATTCGTTTACGTAAATCATGAATAAAAATGGCGACTTTTCACACATAGTTATTTTACATAGCAGCCTTAAAATAAATCAGTAAGATACTTCCATTATTTATTCGTACTTAGTAATGCAGTGTTTGCGTTGTTTACATTAAATATCTCAAAGTAGTGCAGCTGAGTTATGCTTACATATTTATATAGCCTCATTAGACGGTTGTGGTGAAAATTTTATAATGACGTCCCTAGCCGTAAAACAAAAGAGTCACAATACGACCACACACGCCATTGTTTCGCTTTTATTGAATTCGATGCTCATTAAAAAAACTCATTTTCGAATATTATGATTTTAACGTTCATTTGGTTTTCATTTCAGACTGGTTCTTACGGTTGAATGGATGAAGTGGATATGAATAAAATGAGGCCCTGTTTAATGATCGCGTCAGTAATCAGACACATTTCGTTACGGCCAGTTCAAGTAGAAAAATATAATTGCACTTGAAATCAAACCTTTTTTGTATTTATTAAAAAAAAACGACAAATGGCCAAATAAAAAAGTTGCTCTTTCGTCATGGAAAGTCAGGAATCATTAAAAATAGTAGCTTTATTTAGAGTACATTATAAATCTTTGTAAGGAGTGGAAGTATGGAAGGAGGTTTGATTAGTAAGTGAAGAATCCCTACTAATATATAAATGTGAATGTAAGTTTGTTTGTTACGCTTTCACGCCAAACTACTCAACCGATCATCATGAAACTTTGTACACATATTCTTGGAGGTATTAGAAGTAACATAGGGTTATAAAGAAAAAAAAAGGGGAAAATTTACGCAGACGAAGTTGCGCGGGACAGCTAGTAGAATATAATGCGGTCGGAAAGAAAAGTTACTTAACCATCTTCGGTTATAAAATTGTACTTATATCTATAAAACATTATGGGTAAACAATACAAAGGTTTGAAATCAGTTCTAGCCTTTTTCGTCCCTTTTTATACGACCCGACCCTCTTTACTATGAATAATTAATAATAAGGATATATAAATGACATTTCTGGGTAACTTTTAAAATGAAGACATCACAAGCAGATTATGCAAACTTACCCTGTACCTGTATATGTACTTGATAGGACATAGAACAAGTGTAGGTATATTCAAGTAGAAAGCGGTCTTTTATAGACTGGTTCTACTTTTACCGTGGTTAAAGGGAAAAGTGGTGTTCAAAGCTATCAAAAATATTCATGCATGTAACAACTTCTTTGGTAGTACGAGAAAGAAACGAAGTTAAACGTACTCACCGAATACTGCGCTCAGTAGGTAATCTTAGTGGGTACGTAACATAAACTTATACCTACAACTATGACGTCATTGACGAAAATTGGTTTTTAAAGATCTCTTCTGGAAAATTCTAAAAAATCTTTTAAATTAAAGTATTCGCATTTATCATACTAATGTTATCTACGTGTGTTCAATAGTTTGAATGTTTGTATTACTCAATGACGCTAAAATAAAACGCCTACGAACTTACTCGTAAATAAAAGATTTTGCCGTCTAATTTGCGTGAGATCTTTATTATACTTTATTTTCGAATTATTGTAGATATAGTTTGCCATTCCATATTTATAATATGCTAATATCACAATTCCAAAAACTGCGTTATTTTTGCGAAGTTTATTGTGATTTCAGATTTTAGTGTAAACTATATTGTAGTGACTACGTAACAGGTTTCACGCACCAATAACGGCGGTAAATTTAAATTTGTCTTCATTTCCTTATCAAATAATTTTCGCAGAAAAATTCATAATGTTTATGTTTATTTCAGTAGATATTTCACTGCAGTCTGTTCGTCTTTTTGCGAAGTTAAAAAGAAAAAGCACCCTCTTCTGTAATTTAAATCTTCACTGAAAATGTAAAAGAGTGTCTGTTTACTTTTATTTTGGGGCCAGTTTTTCAGCCTTGTAGTTGTATAAAATACTGAGAGAACTGAAGGAAAGCTATATGTGTAGGTACTTCGAATTAATTTGTAACATAACTTGACGATTTTAAACGTATGAGTTTCTTGACAGCTTCTTCTCATGAGCTTTATTTTATTTTTATATTTATTTTAAACTTAATGTACAAATAGCGTAAAAGGCGGACATAATGATAAAAGCATTATCTACCTTTGGGTGATGTAGCGATTTCAAATGTAGTGTGCAAAATGTTTACAGATAGTTAACCTAATATTAATACAAAACAAGGATGATAGTTCATAAAATAAATACTAAATTAAGCAAAATATACATAATAATAATATACACGTAAAATACAATACATATAATTCGTAATAAATACACATTTTTGTCTTGTTAAAAGTTGCCAACGTTGTGAAGATTCAGCTAAATCGTTGAGGAGCCCACGAACCTTCAGCTTAAAATTGAAGCACCGAAAGAGATCAGGATGGCACCCAATGTGCCATCCTAATTTAGGGGGGCAGCTCATTTAAGAGTGAGATAGATTGTACGAGATGTAAAGAGTTGATTGTAACAGCGACTATTAGGAGAATTAACATTAGATGAACTACGGCGCTGACGAATAGGGAGCCAATTTAGTTGGAAACGAAAAAAAGAAGTCATATAGTCGAACTTACGAAGGCTGAAAATATAACGAATGCAAATACAATAAATGCATTTTTGAAAGATAGAAAAATTTGAAATCCAGACTCAGGAATTTGTTAAGAAGTCGATCGTATTTATTGAGCAGGTTAGCTTTCAGATCAAGATAGCATACATCACCATAGTCAATCAGGGGAAAAATCAACGTCTGAACGAGCAATAGTTTCGTTTTATAAGGTAGAAAAGGTTTTACACTTGGACTGCCGTCTAACTTTTCAAACTTTCAAATTCAATCATTGATTTGGTTTTAAGAAATACAGAAATTTGAAGTTTGAAGTTAGACATCGTTGACGGACACGGAATCTTTGAATTGAACGTCTTCGTAACAAAGCGGTCCGAGATTCTGTGACTACGGGTGATGACTATGTGTTTGATCTTTCAATTATTGATCTAATCTTTATTTCTCATTGTACTTCTATTTCTAATCGTTATTGTGGAATACCAGAAGAAATCATTGCCAAATTTGCCCGAGATCTTAGCACAGTCATGAACATACATGTACATCAACAATTTCCGTGTAACAAATCTTAAGATTTGTTACACGGAAATTGTTAGAATTGAATTGTGAATTAGAGTATTACTTTAAAGTAATACTCTTCGTAGTCGTGTATAAACTAAACAAGGTATCCTTTAAAGTAGGTACGAGTACGTCAGTTGAAGTCCCACATATTTCGCAGACGGCGAGTGCGAGGTGGGGTCGTTATGTGGTCTCGCGGTGCTACTAGCGGGCCAGATCGACACTCATTGTCCCGAGCTTGGCTCTTGGCTCATTACCCATACCGCGGACCGGGAGCCAAGAACATTTGACGTTGTACTCTTATGCCCATCAAGCTGCCCGTGAAATTGCAATTTTATGACAATATATAGCATGAAATACCTACGTCGTGTTATTTAAAAAAATAGAATGAAAGGTATATAGATATTTTTGGAACGTAGTTTCTTATCCCACGTCTTTGTTTTCGGGTTGAGAGGCTGGATGGAAAAAAGTATTACATTTTGACATCGATCAAAATCTATTATTTATGATTATGTGAAGCTACAATATAGAGTTTGTGTGTATTTTTGTAAAAGGTTATTTTACCTTTATCAAACTGGCTGTGTGTAATAAATGCGTGAAAAATCTTAATTTGAAATAGGTCAATTTTAGTAAATACAAAGACTAAAAAGATATAGCAAAAGGAATTACGTTCCAGCCGGATGTCTGTAATCTCTTTTTTAGGGTTCTGTAGCCAAAATGGCAAACAGAACCCTTAAAGTTTCGCCATGTCCAACCGTCCGACCATTCGCAACTTTGCTCAGAGACTATTAGTGAGGACTGGGGATGTGATTTCTTTTTCTCACCTACCCTATTATGGTCTTTTAAAAACGTTTAGGGGTTATGAAGACCATTTTTAAATTTAAGGATCCGTTTGTGAAATAATAAGATTTAAAGTGCAATTTTTTGCAAGAGTTTAGTGTCCCCCCCACTGATAGCGAAGTAACAAAATTTCGTACAAATTCCATTGAAAATTATTATTATGTATGTATAACGTTGTAAGTATGAATCAAAAACAACAGAAAACCCACTTCATAAGCCGCATTTGGACGGAGGGGGGGGGGGTGACTACGGAACCCTTCATTGTGCGTGGCCCGACATGCACTTGCCCGGTTTTTTAATTCTCAAACTTAAGCTTCCTAAAACCCATGTGACCATGGCTGTTGGAATACGGTCGAAACGTCGGGCAATAAACAAGGTATTTTACCTTAAATTATTCACGCAATTAAGATCCGTAAGTATATTTTCATAATTCTTAAAACCCCTTCAAAAACCTTTCAATTCAGGATGGTAAAAGCATTTATATTAAGAATCAAGTAGCCTAAGTATTCTGTCTCTACGTTTTGTTGTAATCATGTTAGAAGTTCTATTTATATGCTGCATACTGTACTCCTAAGCTCATATTGATCGATCGAACTTAGTCCTATTTACTCGACATTGTTCCAGCCCGGAGGCCGCAAGCTATATGACCTGGAATAGACCAGCAAACATAGTTGTCTCACTCCCAAGCCACATCATTAATCATGTAGTGAATTAGCGATTCAATTTTAATAAACGTGTCGGAGATTAAGGTAAAAATTCCTAAAATGACTGTACATTTTTAAATAGGACACAGAAAAACCGGTTTGCTGAAGGCTATGTATTACATCTACTGGACGCCAATTTAATTAGCCGAATTTATGATTCGAAGACAACGCGTAAGTCAATTTACTAACAAAAGGTTTATAAAAAAATTAAGGTAGGTACTTTTTTCAACTGACTTCAAAAAGGAGGAAGTTCTCAATTCGTCGGTTTTTTTTAAAATGTTTGTTATCCGGTTACTCGCAGACGGCTGGACCGATTTGAAAACATTTTTTGAGTTTCAAAAGGTATACTTCCAGATTGGTCCCATTGTCATCAAAGTTCGGATTATTTTGGAAGTCGGTTTATATTTTTTTGTTAAAAAGTTTTTATACTTAATACAATATACATTACATCCAGTAGTTACCCAGTAAATAAACTTTAATTATAAATGCCTAATATAGACTCGCGAGTTCGCTCACTTGAATTTTCCCTAGGAACCGTGTATTTTCTCTTTCCAAACTATACAAAAAATGACTTCACTAAAAGTGGGCATATTTTATTTTATTATCCCTTGATTACATATCATTACAGTTTATTTTAATAAAACCAATAAACTATTTTTGGTCAGTCAATAACAAATTAATGCGTGGTTTAATTAAATGAACATGAATAATGTATTATTTCAATAAAATATCATATCACAGTTGAGTAGGCACGGAAATATACCACGTATATTCCACCATTGCTCTTAAGATATACTCTCGTTATTTTCCCAACAAAATAACTAAGGCACGTATTATACGCGAGTTCTTACTTGAGGGTAAAAAGGATGCAGTGAGTACGCCCTCAGATTATTAGGCGTTTCTCTCACACAATATCAACCCCTGATGCGTCGCACTTCTCAAATACTTTGACGTGTTACGCCTACGTAATTAGAGCTCACTTCTTTTCAAATTTTCTGCTTTCAAAGTACGCAAACGACACCACGAGGTTTCAGTTTCACGCTGAACAAATTTCAGCGTGAACGTTGTTAGTGCTTTCGATTCTATTTCCTTTTGCCATTTTGATTGCACGAATGGTTTAATTAGTTGCTTTAGTTTAGACAAGAACATTTTAGCTGTTATTATGACCTAATAAAATATAGTAGCACACATAGTATTTTTTGTTCAGACGGGACTTTAGGACACAGTAGTATCTAGTGCATTTTATTTTGTGTTTTAAGTACTAACTCTAAATTATCTAAGATTGTTAAGTTGTATTGCCTTCTAGCCTGAGTATTTAATCAATGTTGTTTTAAACTTTATACAACAAAACAGAACCAAGCATGTTAGACAGAAAAGTACCGAAATTATGCAAAGGTAGTGACCAAATGCTTGCCCAACGCGTAATCTTACCCTCATTTGACTTTAACAACTTTTACGGAACACGCTGTGAGTACGGTTAGTGTGTTTATTTTTATGTCGCCGTATACAATAAGTAGATCCTATAAGTGGGTAATGAATGTATATCATAAGGGCAATATATATCGTAAATTTAGGAGTGGTTCCTAGTAAAGCAGTTGTTGAAAACTTATTTGTTTAGAATTTGCATCAAAAAATCATTAAAATAGAAAGAGAAATACATGTTTTTGACACTTTTATGAGCTTCACTTGTAAAAATAGACCTTATCATGACTATTAAGGAATGTTTCTATGTAAGGTCGGACGGACATATATTGAAATAGCTTTCGCCCGCGGCTTCGCCCGCGTGGATGTCGGTTATCGCGATAAAAACTATTCTATGTCCTTCCCCGGGACTCAAACTATCTCCATACCAAATTTTATCTGAATCGGTTTAGCTGTTTGAGCGTGAAAGTGTAACAGATAGACAGACAGAGTTACTTTCGCATTTATAATATTAGTATGGATAAGTATATAAGTAGATTAAATACCGTGGACAAGGACAGTCTATACTTCAATGGGTAGAATAGACAGGTATCATTTTGCCTATTGCAGTACAGACTATTAAATTAAATTTCAGACAGTTTAATGGCGTCTTTCACAATTAGGTATTTGGCAGACTTCGATATGGTGTCTATGGTTTACGAACGCAATAACGTCGATATTGTTTTGCGATTTTCGAGTTGTGATTTGAAATTGTAATGTTATGTTAACACTTTATAACATTTATGTAGTTAGATTGAGGTCTCTGTTGAAGTTAAGTCACTTATAAGTGTTACTATCTATACTAATATTATAAAGCGAAAGAGTTTGTTTGTTTGTTTGTTTGTTTAAACGCGCTAATCTCAGGAACTACGGGTCCGATTTGAAAAAATATTTTTTTGTTGGATAGCCCATTTATCGAGGAAGGCTATAGGCTATATAACATTGCGCTACGACTAATAGTAGCAACGTGAAATGTTGCAAAAACGGGGAAAATTTACGCATACGAAGTTGCGCGGGACAGCTAGTGCATTATAAGACCCTGGATAATGTATTGCAGTACTAGATTTTCAAATTTAGCTCTATCTATATGGATTGTGAATATGGCGTATATTGTGTAGTACAATATTCATTAATTCAGTGCAGAATTCATAATAATACAGAGAATAAAGTCCCTTTTAACTAACTCAAAATATGAATCCGCACATTTTAAAACATACGATACTCCTATGCATTAAGTTTTTAAAGTGATTAAATTTTAATGCGACAACAACGTTTAGTCGGCGCGCCGGTGGCCTATTTCTGTTGCAAGCTCTTCATGTTAACAAAGTCAGAGACGCATAAAAGGGCGTTGAATTTAATGACGGGAGGCTTTTGGGGTATGTAGACATGTGCAGCTAAACAGAGAGCTCGCTTTGTTCTTTGCACTACGCTCGTTAAATATTTTAACTGTAAAACGCCACACGGACAGGAGGGCCCTCTCCCGTAACCACGGCTGATAGTTCATGTATTATAAATACAGTGAAATTATTGCTCGTTTTGGACTATATAAAGATCAGTTTATTCACAATTTGACATGGGAATAAACGCGTTTTTTAACGGCCTTCAAAAATGTATGTTATCAATTTGATATGTTGATATGTAATATTATTAGATTTGCGTGATTTTTACACATGATGATCTATTAAAGCTACTAAACTATTTTACGAAATAAAAAATGTATGTATGTTTGTCCACGTATTTATCTAATAATGGTGGTTAGATTGTGACCAATGATTATTGGCATACATTTACTTCGGAAAAGTGCAAGTTTCATGGAAATTGGTTTAGTAGTGTGGAAGATATGTACTAAAACGTGTAAATTTGACGCGATTTTGGTATACTTTGTAATGAGCTATCAGTGTAAAAAACATCTCAAAAGCTTGGTCAAATAGTACATATAAGAAATTGATTTTCTAAAATTAAATATTATGGAATAATATACACGAAACTACGAGTATAATAAACTTACTTTTTTTTGAGGTCGGTGTCAACACATATCAACAGTAGGTACATATAAAAAAGAGAATCTGTAATATCGACCAGCGCAAAAGATCAACTATGTTTGTCAGAATTTTAGTACGAACCCTACCAGTGCTGGTGCTTAAAACAAATGTAGGTTAATTTCGTGTATAATAATAATAATTAATAAAAATAATGGTCTCCTAACCGATTTTGGTTACGGCGGGCAAACTCATCAGAGACTAGCAGGAGATATTATAGTGTACAGACACAAGTGCACTTTCTATTCCCTTACTCTTTTAGTCCGATGGGACGGAAATCCGACACGACACAACCAGAGAGAGATTAGGCGCAAGACTGCCGGCTTAACGTGCTCTCCGAGGCAAGGAGGGGTATGACAATATTCGAGAACGGTCACCAATCTATGGGCGGACAATGGTAACGTTACTTAACTGCGCAGATATCTCAATCTGCTCCATCGTCACTGAGTTAGGGACCCGGAATGGAATTTCGTGTATTTGATAGTATTGTTTATTATTTTCTGTTAATTTTGTATATGATTATTTTTTTAAATTACTTTTTATGTTACTGGTATTATAGATTGTTTAATGTTTCTACCGGTTACACTAACTTCGGATTTACCCCGCGTTTATTCCAGTGTCTAATTGTGTATAACCTGTAGTTTATTATGTCCAGAAGGTGTAATAATTTTACTATGAATATTATTATGTACGTCTTTTTACATCTACTCGTGTAATATTTATTTACATGAAAGTAAAAAAAAAACTAGACTTTAAAATTTTACCAGAAATCTTCGGTTGTTAACATTCTACGGAGTTTGTATTCTCCTGTTTCCGACACCTTTTTAATAGCATGGGATGAAAACGGACTACTTATCCCTTGTTAATCAGTGGAGGTACAAGAAAAGCTTTACTGTCAGCAACGAAATAAAAATCAGATTAATTTTCTCAAATTTTAATATTGTAGCTAAGTAGAAAATATTTTTTACGAAATAGTTTTGAGGTTGAAAAATATGCTTCATATTATTTTTAAAGTGGGTTGTTAGTTTTGCTTGTATGATATTATTTTTTATAGGGTGGACTTAAATTGAGAATCCAATTTTATAGTTAGTTTTTTCTTTTATATTGTAAAGTGAAAACTTCTTTAGCGGCGTTGTGCATCTTTTTGATAGGGGTATAAAATGATAAACTAGCGTCAGGATCACGTGACCGTAAGATTGGTGAATATAAACTATATAACTATAAACCAGAAGACCCCAGTTCGAGTCCAAATGATTATTTCTTCCCTTTTTTATTTAATTTTTTTGATTTTTGTCTTTTAATTTGTGCTTTAACGTTTCATATTTTTGATTTAATTGTCATGTCGTTTTTTTAATTTTTTGATGTTTGTTTTGATTTGCTATTTAATATTTCATATTTTTATCATAGGTATATAATTGTCATGTAATTTTTTAAATTGTCAAGTTTGTGTACGATAGCGCAACAGATGAATTATTAACTACATAAATTATAGTAATTTTATACTCCCGAAGTGCAATCAGTTTTTTTTAAGTCAGCTTTCGCAATATGTTATTAATCTTATACAGCATATAATTGATTGACATTTAAACTCACTCAAAGTTTTGACCTACGTAGGAATCGACCGCACAATATTTTCTAGAGACACAGCTCTAGAAAATATTGTGCAGTGCCCACTGACTGTTAACCGAGATATATAATATATATCTCGGTTAACAGTTTTATATTATAATACTAGCTGTGCCCCGAGGTGTTATCCGCGGTTTATTAGTCTATGTGTTAATCCAGGGTGTCCGCTAACTCTATACCAAATTTTATTAAAATCGCTTCAGCCGTTTAGACGTGAAGAAGTAACAAACATACACACTCACATACTCACAAACTTTCGCCTTTATAATATTAGTGTGATAATAAATTTATTCTAATATCATTAATAGTAAGTAACAAAACAAAGTAAAACTATAGTAATACTTATTATCATTTTAAAAGTAAAGTTATCATTTTAAAAACCTTATTAAACATTTTTTTAATTTAGCTTTCTTGCCATTCACAAAACTTTTTTCTTACACAATCTTTTTAAGAGAACTTTACATAAACTTGGTTATATTATCACGCTCAAAATGAGTCGAGAAATCCCAAATAGTTTAATAATTATAAAATATTCGTACTACTCTTATAACTTTTAAGTACCTGGATGACCGGTATTTTATTTGGTTTGGTATTTTGTTTTAAACGACGTTTTCTAAAAATGGAACCTAACTAGATCGATGTATCGCCCCAAAAACCCGTGCATACTAAATTTCATGAAAATTGTTGGAGCCGTTTCAGAGTATCAGATTATATATACCTACAAATACGTATCCAAGAATGGCTCGTTTAAAGGTATAAGATAGTGAAATACGAAACACATATATTTGACTGCCTCTGTGGCGCATTGGGAGTGTGTCCGACTGCTACGTAAGAGGTCGTGGGTTCGATTCCCACACGGGACACCACTTTGTGTGATTTACAAATTGTTGTTCCAAGTCTAGGTGTACTTTGTTATGCGTGACTTGTATGTTTGTAAAGTCCCCCGCGACACAGAGAGCACCATGAAGCGGTAGTCGTCTTAAAAAAAAATAAAAAAAGGAGGGGATTTGATTCCACGTTTGAAACATATAAGAAACTACAAGTATTTATATACGAAATGAACTGATAAATATAGATACAGTTTGTATCGTTGAGATGCAAGATATAATACGTCGGTATATGAATAGATAACTGACGTAAAGGAAAACGTTATATTTTACTAGCTTTCCTAGCGAACTTCGTACCACCACGTAACTTTTTTTCATATATTTTTCCAATATTTCAATAGTTATTCTACTATTCGGGGTAAAAACAAATCCAACAAATCAAAGAGCATGAAAATCGGCCCACCCGTTGTTGAGTTATAAAAGATGTAACTAACCCGACTTTGATTTAAAAAAATACAGGGTAACTTTTTAGTTACCCTGTATTTTTATTTGGAACTATCAGGAGGGGGTACGAAGAAACTGGATCAGATAGAGTTGACAGTGGGGCGGTTGGAGGAAGGCCTACAAATGCCATTCCACCAAAACTGTTCACTGAAGACCTCCGTGACCAGAAGGGATTTTCCATGGAGGAACAAAAGTCTGGAGCGTCTCAGGCGTCTCACTCGCACCCTGTTCAACAAAGTGGTGAGAGATAAAAACTGGAACGCCTACAGTCACTTACAAAGTTCAACAAAGAATTGAGGAAGGCCAAAAGGAAATCCTGGAATAAATTTTGCGAGGAAATAGAAAACACCTCACAGGCATCCAGGATTCACAAAATAATCTCCAAGGTTCCTCATACACATATAGCAAGAAATAATACTTGTACAACCACAAAAAATCCATTCACATTTTGAAGTTGGTGCCAGGAAATGTAGCTTTTATGTTTTAGCCACCAATTGGTCTTCATCATCAGTCTCACTTCATCAATTGGTGCTTTTTGAGAGTAAATGCACGAATCACTATGAAATACACCTAAATCATGAATATGCCTTTAATATTTGACAAGTTCCTACCATTTCTCCAGGATTTCATCAACAGATCGTGATTTGATGACAATGGAACCAATTTGGAAGTATACCCTTTCAAACACAAAAATATTTTTTTAAATCGGTACAGTCGTCTTCGCGTAATCGGCAGACATACACAAAGAAAATACACACATACATACAGACGAACATAGAACCTCATCTTTTTTGAAATCGGTTAAAAAATAAAGAATATTGAATTGTATTAGGTATGACCAGTGTGAAGATGCGGGTTGCGGTGACGTTGATGTTACCCGCCCGCACTACGCCCCAGATTATCTTTTTCATCTTCGTGGCATTTCGTTACCCTTAATGAAATCCAGCCAAAGGAAAGAAAGAATTTAATTTAAGACGAATCAGAAAATATTCAGCTGCCGCTCGCTAGTTATAAATCATTTGAATGCTAATAAATTCGACTATCCCGCGAGCCCCAGGTGGGAACAGACTTTCTTCCTTCTCCATCTTTGTTTTTAGGAAAAATTGAATAATATTCTGCTCCTTATTATTAAATTCTTTCATAAAGCCACCGACGGCTTTTGGGGATTTTCTTTAATATCGTAATGGAATTTCATTTGTCTTGCGGTTCAAACTCACGACGAGGATGAACATAGTCATATTTCGATTTGTTCAAAGTTATTACCTTTACATCCCCTCATAATTGGCTATCACTCTTGTGTAAACCCTGTGACAGTCGCTCAAACTACGAATTTCATTCGGATTTTAACGAAAATAGAATCTGTTTTTTGGTTGTATCCCAAAATATGTGCGGACCGATGTAACAGAACGGGAATCCGATTTGTTAACCTTCGTTAATCTGATTATTTTGTGCACGCTATACTGATTTATTTACTTCAAAGGGAACCCACATAAATCAACATTAAAATGTGGTGAAATAAATGACTTCATATACTGTTACTTTATTAAATCTTCGTTGAAATTGAATTCAGCTTTGTAACCAAAATATAGTCACTGTTGGAGGGCTATTAGCAGTTATTAACATTTTAGCAGATAGGAATTGTTAAAGAGGAAAAGTATAACTGCATAAACAGTGGGTGCAGTTATTAAGAATCAAAAAGGATATCGAGGCATTCTTGCATCCGGGCGGTGGGCGAACGGTGCAGCGTTCGCGCTCAGTTGTTCACGGGAGCTCGAATCGTTCGCCGGTCTCCTTCGTAGACGTACTACACTTCTACACCGCTACGCCGTAGCGCGACTACGAGCTGTACGAGTGTTTATTGAACTTGCTACTTAACAAATAAGTGCTTTTCGACTGTTGCGTGCGAAATATGAAAGTCACAGTGCAAATATAGTAAAGTACTGAGCAAATTTGTGTTTATAAATATAATATTTTTCTTGGATCTTATTTATAAAAGGTAAGTTTATTTTTTATTATAGCCAGCATTAAATGGCAAATATCATTCGTATATCAATGTATGATGCTCGGTAATATTTTTATAATAGTTGGATATGTTATTACAACGGCCTTTTTAGAGTGGTTTTCTTTTATAAAATATGCGAAACGCTATACTCGTTTATATTTCTTGAACGGAAAATAAATAAAGGGTGTTTTAATAAGTTATGAGTACCTTTTAATAAAATGATTTAAAAGGTTCGAATGTCGTGATTTTATAGAAAGACAACATGTTAATTAAGTAATTTCAGTTATTAAGATCTAATCTTTGTAACATTGAAGCGTCGTATATCTTAATGAAATTGGAGAAACAAACTTTGAAACATTGGTATTATAAATGGCGTTTCTTAATCATTGTGATTTACTTTATGACGTAATCTATTTAACTCTTCTATAGAACGTGATTTTTCATTAAAATTGCTGTGGTCGTTGCCATTCATTTTATATATGAAATATTCTTCAAATCTCAATATTATATTTTAGTGTTTATTTTAATTTAATAATGCAGTATGCATATATATAATTCAATGGGTATAAGTTACTCCTTTTACATTACTAAAAACAAATGTGATATTTAATGTGGAAATCCTTTTGGCACTTTATAGAAAATTATCCAAAAATTATCTAATATTATAAATGAGAAAGTAACTCTGTCTGTCTTTCGCTCAAACAGCTAAACCGATTTAGATGGAATTTGGTATGCAAATAGTTTGAGTCCCGGGGAAGGAGATAGGATAGTTTTTATCGCGATAACCAACATCCACGTGGGCGGAGCCGCGGGCGAAAGCAAGTATATTATAATTAAAAAAATGATAGTTGAACTAATTAAAGTCTGTCTCATAGTAATGTTCCATAAGTAAGTATCACATAAAGCAGCACGAAGCAGGCTATTAAAGTAGTATGCAAGAAATGAAAGACAGATTTCAAAGTTTTTGCATATTATTTTTAACTTTATTCGAATTTCATTAAGATGATTTTTAATTAATATAATTATCAGAATTATGAATATTCTACTGTTTAATCTGCGCCAGCGCTGGCTCTAGCCCCGTATCAGGGTAGAGTAAAATAGTATTGCTGCGCTCTTTGATTTATTTATTTTCATTTTAAACAAATTGTATTTTTACAACACACTAACATACAGCCATCTCTGAGCCCAAACTAGTCAGACCAACCAGACAACTGAAAACGGTACCTGTATATTTCTAAATACAAGCCTACATATTATATACAACGTTATCCTTGGTATAGTGCAAGCCTGAAAGTAGTTTGATCAGAATCAGTAACACAATCCAATGGGGTAGTTTATGGACGATGTTATATGTTTCAATTAATTAATAAATCCATCATTAATTAATTCATTAATAATTCTAACAGTCCAAATCCGGTTCACAATGTGATGGGAAATCAAATCATCTCTTTTTTAGGGTTCCGTTTTTGCCTTTTTGGCTACGGAACCTTAAAAAGGAGATGATTATAGTTTCGTCATGTCCGTCTGTCTGTCCGTCCGTCCGTATATCACAGGCATTTTACTCAAAGACTACTCAATGAATCTTGATGAAATTAGATAAAAAGGTGTCTTGTAGTAGCCGCTACTTAGTTTAATAGCTAAATAATAATAATAAATATTTTTAGGGGGGACACTCCATACATGTAACAGAAACTGAAAAAACATCATTCGACAGGTCTTTCAAAACATTTTAGGGTTTCTAGTAAAGTTTTTTGATTGAATGAATATTTTTGGAAATAATCGCTCCGAAAGTTGCATAAATCGTGTCCTCTTGAACCGTCGTAACTTGTTAACCGTATAACCAAAAAAATATGGAAAAAAATCACAAAGATAGCGCTTCAAAAATACTTAATTGGATCTTATCCAAAATAATACTTATTTTGGATAAGATCGGATATACCGTCATTGAGTTATTGCCAAAAAACTGCGTTTCTCAACAAAAGGGCTTAACTGCTATGAACATACGCTTTTCTGCTGATGCAATTGTTCAAGGCTGCGGAACCCTACAATGAGCATGGTCTGACTTGCTCTTGCCCGCTTTTTTTTCGAAATAAAATCATCTCATTCTATTACTTTTCAATAATAACTATGGATTACGTTCTACGGTACACAATGAGCACGACAGCGCGAAGAGCACAAAACAACTTGTCGGCATAGAACTCTGCAAGTTTCGAGTATTTTTTTTCTTCTTGTTGGGGTCTCTGAGCTTTGCACTATACCAAAAAAACTTTATATAAATAAACAGAGTAAACAATCATGCTTAAAATATAAATTTATTCAGGGTGGGAATAGAACCCACGACTTCTTGCTCAGCAGTCAGGGTCACTAACCACAAGACCAACAGGCCAGTCAATTGTTTTTCGCTGTTGAATGCTACCGGTTACAAGGGGCACTAAGTAGTGGAATGGTCCCTCTAAGTGGCAACCTAGATGGACCATTCCACTCACTATATCCTAGAGTCGTCCTTGGTCTGCGCTAAACTCATAAGTAGTAAACTCATAAGCTCTTAGCACCTAGATGGACCATTCCACTCACAATATCCTAGAGTCGTCCTTGGTCTGCGCTAAACTCATAGAGGTCGCCGTATAAAGCGGCGGCGCAAGCACAGTCAATATTTTTTGTAAAATCGTTTGTTTTGTTTACGCATTTTACAGCTTAGCAGTTTTGTAATCGATATACAAGTAAATCTTCTTCTTCTTTTTCTTTTTCCAGTGTTAGTGCCGCTCCGAAGCGGCTTGACCAATTATAATGTTTAATTTCATAGGTATGATAATATAATAGGTTGTTAGGTATTTTTTGTAAATTACGGAGGAAAAATTTACGCTGACGAAGTTGCGAGGGTCAGCAGGTATTGGAAATCTACTGTTTCTGTATTAATAAAATGAAAACTAATAACTAGAAAAAGAAATACGGCTCTGGCAGCCTCGGGCGTACGTTGCCTCAGCTGTTCGTGCCTCGGGGTCGAGTCGCGCGTCGGTTGCGGCAAACGGCACGCGCTCAAAGGTGCCTCAGTGAGCGCTGTTCGATGTGGACGCTAGTTTCGGCTCGTAATTTTCGACTGTAACCAACAAATGTGTTTTTACCCGACTATGGCGAAACCAAAATGGAGGGTTATGTATTATTAGCTATGTGTGTTTGTAATTACACATTTTTTAAATTCTGGTCAGGACATACACGTAAAATCATAATTTGATATTTATCCTTCAGTATAATTTGTTTCCGTATTAACTGCAACCTTTAAAAAAAATTAATCAACTAGCGTCTTGGTTTTTCTTTAAGCGTAATTGTTTTTTTTTTGAAATGCTGTAATCAAAGACTTCTTATTCATAATACATAAAAACAGCATTTTAACTACAATAATTTTATTTTGCCTTTGGGTTTCATTCCATTTTTAAATTAAAATCGAAGAAGAGAAACCTGTTTCATTACTGTTTGATTTTTAATAGTAAGGTTCTTTTTACACTTACTGATTTATATCCGGCGCCTGGTAGCTGGCGACCGAGTACCCTGGGCGAAGTGTATGGCGATGTACGGTAGCATTCACACGTTCCGGCATCCGTCCGGTCCGGTCGCGATACATTCGCCGCCGGGTAGCCGGGACCGGGTACTTGGCACCCGGCTACCAGGCGCGATATGTATGGCGATGTACTGTAGTTTTCATACGTTCCGGCGCCCGTCCGTTCCGGTTGCTCTACATTCACCGCTGAATACTCAGGTTGAAACCGGAACATATAAAAAGGGTGCAAGTGTACATAAAACTGTAAATAAATCTAACACAATAATCTGCAAGTAGTAATATTTTGTTATGTTCTATTTATAACCCAACCCATAGTAAATTGGGTGGAATGCGAATCGCATCCTCTTATTTTACAAATCAAACATCTTGACAAATAAGCTGCATTGATATTTTGAACGTTATCATCGGCCTTTTAATACTTTTAACTCTCGTTAAATTTTTTCGTTCATTATATTTTATTATCAATTTTGTTCGTATCGTCCGAGGGTGGGTGTCTTTCATGTAATGTAATACCATTGATTGAGTTACAGCGGTGCCTGCCGCTTGACCTACCTCACATAATCTAATTTGCTGTGGATACCTATAGTAATTATACGAAAATGGATATCTATTTTAAACTCAAATGCAATAATCATCGTACTAACTATACCTCTATAAAAAATAAAAAGAAAGATCAAAATGCTTGGATGTTTGTTACAAAATCACATTGGAACAGCTGAGTGAATTTGATGAAATAATAATAATTAAGGACAACTTACACAACGTCATCTGATTCCAAACTAAGCAGAACTTGTACTATGGCAACCAGACAACTGATACTTACTGAAACATACTTATATATTTCTAAATACATACATATTATAGATAAATTACACCCAGACACTGAATAAACCATCGTGCTTATCACACAAAGTTTTATCCTGGGTGGGGATCGAACCCACGACCTCTTGCGTAGCAATCGGACACACTCCCACTGCGCCACAGAGACAGTCAAATGCCTAACGTTTTTAACCTGGATTAGACTCTAAAGTTATATCCAAAGACCTAATTACTAATAGATATATTATATCTTTAACTGTTTATTAGCAAGTATGCTAGAGTAAGAAGGAGAGAGGCCTGGAGTTATGTCATACAGGTCTCGAACCTACTACCGACCCAGCACTCAAAAGGTTCCAAGTTTATATTACTCCAATGCACAAAATTTGTAAAATCAATATTATAACCTAAAGAGAGAATAAAGAAATAATATTATTAATAATAATAATAGCCCTTTGTTCCAAACTAAATAACATTACGTTTTAAACTTAAGGCCTGTTGGCCTAGTGGTTAGCCGCTGCTATGCCGAAGGTCGTGGGTTCGATCCCCACCCAGGATAAAACTTTGTATGATGAGCACGATGGTTTATTCTGTGTCTGGGTGTCATATAACTATGATATGTATGTATTTAGAAATATATAAGTATGTTTATCAATTGCCTGGTTGCCATAGCACAAGTTCTGTTTAAACATATCTATACAAAACAAAAAATACAAAAACAAATCTATAAAAAGCCTCTAAGTTCGGCGTGTTTATGGACAAATGCCTATTCCAACAATTTCCTTAACATTGCTGTCTGTCATCTTGAGTAACCCTTCACCAGTTTGTTCCTACCGTCAATTTCAGCTCGTCCTCCCACCTTGCATGCTGTCTACCACGAAATTGTTAGCCATCCCTCGGCCAATAATAATAAATATTATTGTTATTATTCACATACCATAACACACACCTCTTGTGTTAACACACGGGGTATGTTTTATCGTGGTAACTAATAACAGAAAATAAGATCATTTGTAAATTGAAGTCTTAATTTGAATTGTTATAATAACAGATTTTTTTTAACTTATTACATGAAATGTTAAGTATTAATATAACATCCCTAGTGGAACCAAACTACATGGGGATTCCTCTAATCTACTAACTTTGGTTTTCGTATGAAGAGAACGAAGGACGCTGATGGATATAAAAAAAACAGGCATCAAAACGTTTGTTTATAATTCTAGTTCATCATCTTATGTTTATGACTTTTGATAATCTGCTTTCATATGTTCTCACGTGCAAAGATTGTAGTTTTTTATTAGTAATAATAATCTTTACTAATATTACCAAAGCTAAAGTTTGTTTGTAGGTTTATTTATCCTGTTTTTTTACTTAGTAGGAGAGCTACTGCTAGCCGCATTTTTTGCACGAGATAGTTTGTCGAAGAATGACGTATGCCGTTTTTATCTCGAAAAAATGAACAGTGGCAACAGTATTCTGTTCCCACAGGAACTGCGCATTCATTTTTCTCGTATTCCATCATTATCCATGTTTGCGTCCTTCGCCTACAGGAATGGACAAGGATAAGTCATTATTTAGAAGTTGTGAAAATGGCGGCAAATTGAGCTGTCATCATTTTCATCAACTTTTCGTTTAACGTATGATAATTTATTAATTACTACTTTTTGAGATTTTTAAGCACTTTTATGCTATTGAATCCGTCCAAGCCAGTTTCTCCTTTATAAATGTAAATAAGTACATCAATTAGGTCAAAAATCTATAAGAGCGAGCCTTTGAAGCAGTTAAAGTGCTAAATAAATACTTAGCACTTGCAGGAATTGGCATTTTTTTACAAAAAAACATCTAACCGACTGCAATCACAGTTGATTGGTTGGCATTGAGGAGTTTCGTGGTCGTCTGTCTCCGAAACATATCATAAGATTAATTATTATCATTTGGAAATAAACCTTATTCGAACAAAAAATAATTTTTAGAATCCGTCGATATATGACGGAGGTACGTCCGAACATAGATAAAAAATACAAACATCCGAATTGAAGCGGCAATAGCCTATTGGCTATCGCATCGGTCTCGTAATCGTGAGGGTTCGAATCCTGCCCATTATACTACCGACGTGAACAGGCTCCTAACACATGCCATTGAGTTTAATTAGAGGGGTTGACAGGATTGCTAGTAATGTGGGACTACAATCCCACATTGCTAGTTAACTTCTTTTTTTTAAATAAAAAATAATTGAGAATCTCCTCCTTTTTGAAGTCGATTAAAAATAAGTAACTATAAATCAAAGATCGTGGATCAATTGCAATACTTAATATTGTTTGGGATTATTTTTATCTCAAATATTTACAAGTGAAATCTCCGTCTAAAATATTACTGTAATTAACATGTTTTCTACGTTAGAGCTTATCTTGAATTTAAGTAAAAAATGTGGAAAATGTCAGTTGCTTATCACCCCATTCGCACAGAGAAAATGGACTTGAAAATTGTTCTTTTATAGTGCAAAAAGTTGTTCAACGAACCATGGAAAAAGCTATGGAGTCCCTCTGCGTTATAAGATTAGAAATAGGGAAACCCGAAAAAACATGGGTAAACAGTCATTTTGTACAGTGAGCGACAAAGGCCGCGAAACATATTCAATCTTACAAGACTTCTTAGTTATTTATTTCTTTTTTGTTTTAAAGACGACTCCCGCCCTACGTCGCAAGCCCTGTGTCGCGTGGGACTTTACAAACATACAAGTTACGAACACAAAGCGCACCCAGACTCGAAACAACAATTTGTGGATCACACAAAGTGGTGTCCCGTGTGGGAATCGAACCCACGACCTTTTGCGTAGCGTAATCGGACATACACCGCTCCACAGAGGCAGTCAAGTTGGTAAAGGATACGATTTTATTCAATGAATAAAAAGGTAAATTTTAAATAAAAAGGTGTAGATACGTTACAAGCGCTCAGAGAGCGGCACCTTAAAAAGCTCTACAATTGGCTTAGTTCTTATATGTCAGTGTCGAATCGCCGGCGTCAACAGATGAAAGCAACGGATTACATTTTTCTCTTTTTCAATATTGTGCTGTTACTATGAAACAAATCATATTTGCTTATCGCACATAAGCAAATATGATTTGTTTTATAGTAACTGCTCAAAATCGACAAAGAAAACATTGTGAAATCATTGAAACCGACATGTTCTTGGAACAAAAATTTGAGACATGTGACATCTACTAATCCACATTGTCTATGGCTTATTTTGAAAAGGAGGTCTCTGTCTCAGTAAGCAAGACATTGTAAGACTGATAGTTAGTAGGTAGGTACTTATATTTAGGTGAATATTTTCTTCATCTCTTGTAAACCGCGTGTTTTATAATAATAATCAATCACCTGTCAACCATTATAAGTCTCATCATTAGTTGTTAACTTGATACAATCCAATTGTTTTCTATAAATTTGTTAAATTTAAATTTCTCAAACTTATTTAAGTAAACAAATATGTCGGCGTACGCGAAATATGACTCAAAGTTTTCTTAACATAAAATTTGAAACAAAAATAGGTCTAAATAAATTTTGAAGTTCTGAAAAGACAATAGGTAAAACAAATTTTAACAAATTAGAGATAATGAAACAGTCGAAAAAGTTTAGTTTCAGATTCTATTTCTGAATTAATTTATTGCTCTGTGGAACATAGTTTGGCCTTACACATTCTTATGTAAATAATAGATTTACAAACCTGTTTTTAAATTAAATATATTATTATTTTATATTATTACTTGCTCAGCTTTCTCCCGCGGCTACGCCCGCGTGGTTTTCGGTTATCCCGATAATAACTGTCGGACGTTCTTCCCCGTTCTTGCACAGAATGTGGTAACTGTGTTGCCACCAGTAGCACAGTCAGAATATTTATTTGCACAATAAAAAAGTTTTTTACAAAAAAATATTACCGACTTCAAAAGTAAATACATGTTAACTAAAAAGTAAAAAATAATGTAGAATAACAAAAAAAATGCTGCCATGAAATAGTAGTTTTTATGTTTTGTTTGGCACCAACTTCAAAATATTTTTGCTTTTTGAAGTCGGTAATATTTTTTTTGTATTTCTTTTTTTCACTTTTTAGTGGGTTGGTTTGTAATTCACATAAGTTACAATAGCCTTATGTCAACTGCTCAAATCCTTTTACAAAATATTGCTTTTCCCGATGCAAGGCCGTAGATTGGTGAAGACTTCACATTACAGTTCATCATCAGCTCTATTAATCGTAATAGTAGCATAACCAGAATAAAATGCTACTCAATACCATATTAAAGTAATTAAATTACAAACCGTGAAATATTGAACAGTTGAGCTCGTCATTTGCCAATCGTGCTTTTTGAGAGTAAATGCATGAATCACTATGAAATATACCTAAATAAGTATAGGTGTGCCTTTGCAATTTGAAGTTTCCTCGATTTCTCCGAAATCCCATCATCAGGTCCTGATGTGATGACAATGGGATCTGATGCCAATTTGGGAGTATACCCTATAAAACACAAAAATATTTTTTCAAATCGGTCTAGGCGTCTTCGCGTTTGTACACACAGATGTTTCAATAAGTTTTGAGTATGGGCATGCAAACATTACATTCTGAAGTAAACGATGAAAAGTAAGATACGTAAGCAATGGTCTTGATTAACAATACTTATGAGAAAATTGTACTAAAGTACTAGAATTATTATTAGTGGTCTAAAAATTCTTGTAAGATGGTTAGTGTCACTTTCTAATTTAATTGTATCTATTCCTAAAAGCGACAAAAAGAATAGAATAGAGATAGAAAAGTTTTTAGGGATATCAAATAGTCCGTATACTGGTCGTTAACGTAAATGAAATCGTTATCTTTATTGCACCTCTCTAATTTTATGTTAACAACAAAGAAACAGTTCTGTCTTTTCTTATTCTTTTATAAAAAAAACCGGTCATGTACAAGTTAGACTCGGGGGTTCTCAACGTGGTAGTGAGAAACTATAATTGAAAAACTTGTTACAGGTTTTACTATTAGGTAGTTATTCATATTGTAGTTATGGTAAATTTTAGTCTATTTTTTTTTAATAACTTTAAAGGTATTTATTTAAAAAAATATGAAAAAAGCCAGTAGTGACAGACGCCTTTTTTTTTTTTTTGGCGGTAAAAAATTCCTGACGAACACCTCCACCATCCGGGGAAGACGGTGGAGGTAGTGTGGGGTTTGCACCCACTAAAAAACCCGCCGTGTATCTCCCGCCACCTTCGCGAACGGGCCGCCGGAATTTGTTATGCCGTCGGCGGCCCGCCCAATGGCAATGCCCGGACGCGATGTTGTTGCGTTCCGGGCATTTCACACCTACGCGGCCCCTGGATACACACAGGGTGCCGCGCCTCCACGGAAGGCCGCGGGCGAGGCAGATAGTGACAGACGCCTATTCCAACAGAAAAAATCAAACTCTTCATTAGAATACTTTATTTAGTTTTTCTACCTTTCTACAGTCTACAGGCGAACAATAGCTAAATAATAAATATACGTTTACTTTTTAGGGAAATATATTAGATATAATAAATATTTTACGTGAAAACACGTAATCGTGACTAGCTAGACTAGACTAGCTGTCCCGGCGAACTTTGTACCTCCTCTTTTTGTAAGTCGGGTTCAATTGTAAATCTAAACCATTCCCGAATCCATTGGAAACCCACCTAAAAAAAAAAAATATAAATAAAGATATCAAAACACTGCCAAAATTACCACTAGCCTAATTCTTACAAAAAATTAGCAGTTTTATAAATTATATAAGAAACTCAGTATTTTGAAAATGAATAATTATAAAAAAGGGCCCTTAAGAGAACCTTTCTTGTTTATATAACAAAAGTAAATAAATCCTGTATGTAGGTACCTATTTCTGGCTCTATTTATATAGGCATTAGATATAGGTACTATGAATTCTCGTATCTTCTGGATACAAACATTGAGACTATGAACAAATATCTGCAGGCCATACAAATATTTGTCAAATGCGAGACGCAAACGACGACCGATAACATTCAGTCCTCTGCTTTCAAATTAAATTGAACTGAACGTATGGTATAAAAGCTTCGTTTTGTTATAATACAATGTTTATACGCTGATCTCTATGTGTGATTCTTATTCCTTTAGTTTACTAAATGTTTTTTATTATTTGCCCCTGCTCCACCTGCGTCGTTGTCAGTTATCAAAAAACTATCCTGTGAAAACTATTATGCCCTTTTCTGTGACTGAAACTATACTCATACTAAATTTTATCTAAATCGGTTCTGCGGTTTTAGTGTGATAACGTGTCTCTAAAGTATTCATGCACAAAGACAGAGTTACTGTACACATTTCTAATCTTAGTTTGTGTACTCGTGATTTTATATGAAATCGAGTCAATTTGAAGTTATTTAAATGTAAGACGATTTTGAGGGTTTCGTACCTTAAAAGGAAAAACAGAACCCTTATAGGATCACTCGTGTTTCTGTCTGTCTGTATGTCCCAGCCAATCAACTCCGAATCTACAAGATCGATTAAGTTCAAATTTGGTACACATACTATTTTTTGTGACCCAAACACGGACGCGTAACGTAAATAAAAGAATATAGACCATCTTCGAAAATAATAAAGGTAGTTTTTATTTTATGTATGTGTAAAACAACAGGAAAACTTATAAGAAGTCTGGATTTTAAAAATGATCGCCATTTTTTGGGGTCTACGGCAGAAATTTAAAATAAGTTTTGCAAACTCTATTGACTAACCTAACAAATGAAGGTGTAGCCACACTCGCCCCTTAGATTTCACCTCTTATTACCTAAATAAACCCACTCGCCCCCGTTGAAGTTCAGATGAGCCACTCGCCCCCGATTGTAAGTAGACTAAAAGTACGGTCAGTAACGATACGTTTAAGGGTTGGCAATAAATAAATTATTACTTTGATTTCTGTTTTCGTGAAGTCAAGTAAATACGTGTGTGGCGTTTCATGCAAAATAACTTTATAGTTAATTACCTATCAATATTGCTTTACATGCCTTACCGCCAAGCCAGTTAAAAAAACATTTTTCATTTTTAGTTGTAACTATGTCGGGCTTTTATTAATATTTTAAGTCTTCTTTGTGATTGCATATTTGTTAGGCTCGAAAAACCAGTGCTCGAACTGCTTTATTCTTCTGAAATTGTTCTATCTATAACATTTATATATTATTTATAGAAAGTTCTAAAATTATTGTTTTTAGTACCTAATCAATTTTTCCTTCAAGTTATTACAAACCTTTTTCAAATATAAAGTGGAATGATTTCCATTAGAATGGCTTCAACCAAGATATAGCATATAGTGAATGGATAAAATAAAGTTCCTGATCATAATTGTGATCACACAATCCCCCAAGGGGAAGCTCTTCCAGACGACGGCCTGTTTTAGTGGCTTAACTAGCCGGCTGCGAATACAGGCTTATTAATAATATAATTAAATTTACGAAATTTGGAACAGAGATAGATTATAGTCTGGAATAGCACATAGACTGCTTCTTATCCTGAAAAAATGTTCCCGTGGGATAAATTATTTTTTCAACATTTTCACTCAAACGAACAGACGATAGCTAGTATAGAATATAATCATAAAATAGGTGCTTTGAGTTAATGATCTGACTGTACTGTTTCCGTTTAAATTTCAATAAAAATAACAAAAGAGGCGAATATATACACAGAAATATTTTTAAAATATACTACCTACTCACCCCGCGTTAAGAGGCGAATGAGTCGATGAAAACGGGGTGAGTAGTAGACAATTGAATAGATGGGTCGAAATCCGAGGGGCGAGCGGTGCCTACACCTAAATAAAAAGTATTGTTATGATAGATAAATATATATATTTTTTATAATTTCAAAATAATTTGTTTATAAGTTATTAGTTAGTATTCAAGAACAACAATGAAAATAGACCCACCTCCCTCTGTTATCTCTGAAGCTATTAAGCCTAATATTTTGGAAATTAAGGGGCAAAACAGGAAATTAAAAAAAAAAAACGTTTTAAAAACGGTATGATGTAACATGAAAACAAATAAAGAACTTTGAGGTCAGGGTCTCTAATATACATTTATTAAAGTTATTTAAAAAGTTCATGAAAACCAACCGCCTCCCTCTTTGATAATATTAAGCCGACAATTTGAAAGAGGGTCCATAAAGTGAAGATAACGTGGTATATCAACTCATCTGTTGGTTAAGTGGTTAGTGACTACTAGAGGTCGTAGGTTCGAACCCCATCCGGGATGAATATTTTTGTGATGATCACGAGTGTTTATTATATGTGTCGGGGTTTAATTTATCTCATCTTATGTTTACAAATATCAATTGTCTAATTGCCATACTAGAGGCTCTCCTCAGTTTCGGCCTTATGTGTGTTGTCTGATACTAGATAAATTTAATATTATTAAAACGTAACAGAGATTTCATTAAAAACAAAAATGTGGAAATATGCCAAGTTGGTTATGGGTTTCGCTATAAGCAGAAGTAAGATCTAACTAGAAATCAAGCTTTTTCAAAATGTTTCGTGTAACCATGACTGGCGAGTCACCGTTCTGCAACTTGGTTGATACAGTGCCGTGTGTCTAGATAGATTCGTGACGGTCGAACTACTCATACTTACATGTCTATGAATTTGTACGGAACCCTCAGTGCACGAGTCTCACTCGCACTTGGCCAGTTTTTTAGGTTTAGTATAATTCACACTGTAAAGACGTGTCATTGTTAACGATAAATTAATTCATTGAGATAATATGATATTCAAAACAATCATAGTACATACCTACATCTATTTCTACAACTTATTTAAATACATTAAAAATGGATAATTGAAGTGACCGAAACTTAAGATTTAAATTAATTAACCTGAAAAATGTCGACGTCGTAATATCATAAATATATACATACGTTAAAAAAAATGAAAACCAAAAAGTATATTAATAAAATTAACCAGAGTATACATCAAGCTGATGAAATATTAAAATTGCATCGATAAAATACGTAAAACCCTAAAATAAATAGACCGCTGAAATGATTACTTGGAATCAAACGACCTGTATGTCAATAGTTGCACTGAATCGCGAAACATTCGAAATAACAATGAAATGAGCATTTATATTTATTAGTTTAATACGAAAGCGAATATTAAAGCGCCGTTTTACGGTAAACTGTTAATATGGCTGAAAGTTTACTTGCTGTTTCAGTTTACAAACTTTTAATAAATGCCGAGAAAACTAGAACAGGTTTTTTATATTATGAAATGAGGAAACAAGCAGGTTGTGTGCCTGATGGTAGGCGTCACGCTAGTTTAGAGTTTTGGCAAAGATCGGAATGTCACTGAATTGCGCTCCTCATTTGTCCAGTAATTAAACTTGCTACAGTGCCTTCCAACCGAACTACAGCGATGTGACATCACTATTTCGCAGAAGTATAACTGCTACTATTGTGGTAAGTCAAGACGGTATATGGCTTAGACGGTGGAACGCGTGACAGTTAGACGGTCCTCACGCTTCGGGCGACGGGTGCCAAGGGACGATATCCGGCCACCCTAGGCGCAGGCCTGCGGACGACGAGCAATAGGTAGCTTGCCGTCCAGCTTAGGACCAGGCCCGGGTCGACGGCGCGCTAGTGTTCCATGCGCGCCTCAAAGATGTGTTAGCAAGTGACGGGGCCCCATTGGGCCGGCGCCCATCGGGAGTGCGGGATCGTTCGAAAGAGTTACCGTGCTCCCGGAACACCAGGGCGAAAGAAGGAACACAGATGGGTTTTAGTCAGTAAGAGTCTGACACGCCCTCCCGCTCGTGCCCACAGCGGGAGAAGTCATTTGATGAATTACACTTATAAAAATATATAAATTTAAGTTGAAACTTTAGAGGCATTTCGATATAAATGTCAGTAATCTGCATTTTCAAGCTCCTAATTTACCCTCTTGTGAAATACTTTTACACTATTGTATACATGTTAAAAATAGAGCAATCTATATATACCACATTTACAAATATTGCTTTGTTTCTTTTCTAGTGATCAATTTCTCGCACCCCGTTTTAAGGAAGGTACATATATAGCTATTTTCAAATGGCTAATTCTTTCATTAAACCTCTTTAAATAGACTGTAAAAAAATACCAAAACATCAGATATGTAAATTTGTTGACAATTGATGTACTATTTTTTTAAAATTCATTACATTATATTGTAAAAAAATAAAACCTGCCGTCAATATTTGCCAAAAATGTCGCCTTTTTACTACGATTAAGTAAAACGTAATTATAAATAAAATTAAAATGACAAAATACTCTTTGATCTTCAAGTAAAGCTAGCCTTTGAGCTTAGCTGGAGGGGTTAACAAGATTGCTAGTAATGTGGGACGCAATCCCACATTGCCAATTATCTTTTTTTTCTAATAATGAAAAAAAAATTTAATTTTATTTCTTATATTTTCATTTATTTAGGCCTAAAAACACAATTATTATTAAACCACAATAAATTACGATGCACAAACGCGAATTACGAAAAAAAACCATTCCATATAGCGAAATAGCTCTTAAAACAATGACGTTTATTTTTAGACAATTTACTTATTGCTTTAAACATGATACAGTTTAGGTTATAATAAGCAACGTTACGTTTTTTTTAAAGTCAACTCACGCACTTTATACATATCACGAACAAAAAGTACACCCAGACTGGGAACAAGCATTTATGGATAACACATAGTGGTGTCCCGTGTGGACGACCCTTATGACCTCTGGCGTAGCAGTCAGGGTCACTAAAAAATAAATTACTATAATTCGTTAAATGGCCTTTTGCGTGGCAATGAAATCTTTTTAAGTTTTTTTATAATTTTTATAGGATTCTTTCAAAAAATCTTTTTAAAAATAGATACTTATACCTACAATCAGCTGCAATCCGACTAGCCGCAAGTATAATGTCTCCCTTAAATCTTCTTCTTCTTAGCGTTTTGACAGGAAATATCACTACATAGTATAAAACAAAGTCACTTTCTCTTTCCCTATATCCCTATGTATGCTTAAATCTTGAAAATACGTAACGGATTTTGATGCGGTTTTTTTTAATAGATGATAGAATGATTGAAGAGGAAGGTTTATATGTATAATAACATTCATTAAATATTGGATAAATAAGGAACGGAGCAGCAATAAGAAATGTTGCAAAAACGGGGAAAATTTACGCAGACGAAGTTGCGCGGCTCAGCTAGTTAGGTATAAATAAAAGCAAATTAAATATGTATACCAATATTATAAAGCTAAAGAGTTTGTTTATTTGAACGCGATAATATCAGGAACTGCTGGTCCGAATTGCGAAACTCTTTTACTGTTGTTTATCGAAGAAGGCTATAGGCTTTAACGTCACGCTACGACCAATAGGACCGGAGCGGCAATGAAAAATGTTGCAAAAACGGTGAAAATGTACGCAGACGAAGTTGCGCGGGTCAGCTAGTAAACAATATATGGCCCAGAACGTGGCCACGTCAACTGCATTGTCTGCGGCAGTCGTCAAGTCCTCCTGTGTACAGGTATTCGGGCACACATTACACGATGTAAGGTCATTATCTGTATTGCACCGCATAAGCAGTTCAGATTGGCACCTACAGTTAACCCCTACCTCAGCATGCAGGCATTCTTTTCGCTTAAATGGTGTAATATGTAATGCATGCTTTTTGGACGTAAACTGTATCTATTTGGACTTAATTCGCTAAATAAGACCAATACTTTTATAGTTATGAAGGCATGGATGAACGTACCAATCACACACATACCTAACCCTTCCTTGACTCTGCCGTAGTAGGGTCAGAATTTATTCAATTTGGGTTATTGACATGTAAGCGTACATGATTGTTATTTCGTTCCGTTCCTTTGAATTCAATGACTGGGTTACTTTGTGCCAATAACGGAAATCAACGCCACTGAATTGGGATACTGGATTCTATATGTTCATTGTTTTTTGATCGAGGGATTTCGGAATGAACGCTGTTTATTCAAATAAACAATTTTCTACTTCAGTTATTATATTTACACAGTAATACTATTATTACATTTTTATATTTGTGTAGGTCTCATAATATTAATATGGCAATGTGATGGCTTTCCTCCCTTTTATAATATTCGTAATCCTTCCTTTGTTGTGTCCAAGGGGGCCCTCAAACCAGAAATAATATGATTTAACTGCTGGCGAAGTTATACGTAACATGCTGGATATATAAAATATTTTTCTTAAAATCATCATTATTTTCATTGGCTATATATATTTTTTAAACAAATGAAATTTTTGAGTGGCCTGGTATTATAGTATTAGCTTTTTGCAGAAAATGTATCATTGATGTCATTTTATCCCACCTTTTATTACAAAAACTACTACCCTATTATTTTTTTATTATTTTTGTATAGCGTCATTTGTTTACATTTGAAATTCGAAGTGTAATTTGTTTTTGTTCTTGTTAAAAAAAGGAAGTTAGATTAGTAGTACAAAAGTCCGTTGTTACTCATTACATTTCTTCAATCTTCCTCAACATCTTTTATTTTACTTTTTCTACTACTACTACTAACAGTAGACAAAACATTGTAATGTTTCATTTATTATCCAATAAGTGCTATTCGAGAAAAAGTATTGCATCATTTAGGTGCCTAGGTACCTAAATGACACAATATTTTTAATTTGGTGAACGTCAAATCTATGTATGAAAAATATAGGCAAGTGCCTATATTTTTAGTAGAGTTAAAAACATGTCGCTAGTAAGTACTAGCGACATGTTTTTAACTCTACTCAAATATATCCTATTAAATAAATAAAAAAATGCATTAGAGCCACTCGCTTCTAAAATAAATCACAGTCGAACCGCACGAAAGCAAATTGAGTAACCGATTGAGTACTAGGAGTGCTTGATCAATATAACACACGTTAAATCACTTTACCGTTTCCATATACAGAATGTTCCCGAAGTTTTAAAGTCACGCATCTTGCTCAAAGAAATACGTTTACGAGGGTGAGAGCCTATTAAAATCGGTTCACTGGTTCTCGTGATTAGCACATACCTCGCAAACAGAGTATTTCAGCAATTTCCCTATATTCGTTACATGTTTACACCTTTTACCTGTGTTTATTTACGATATTATATATTTACGGAGAAGTATGCCAAAAGTAAATGCGGAGTAATGTTGGTAACGCAGTCGTCTGCGGGTAAATGTCGTCATCTTATGACAAAATTCCCCTGCGTCATGATTATTCAATATCGTGGGAATTTATTTATTTTTTATTTAACCTGTACTTAGTTGGACGACAGCTGGGCAAAGCTTTCCCCTATTCGATTCAAAACCTCACTGTCTAGAACTATCCCTTTTTTACCCGACTATGGCGAAGCCAAAAAGGAAGGGTAATGTTTTTAGCAGTCTATATATGTTTGTATGTTTTTACTTTGGGGGGGACTTAAACACGTTAATAAATTTGTTTTACAAAATTGGTTTGTCATAAAGATTATTATAGCGTCGGCTAAGTGATTAGAGTGAAGAGAAGGCAGAAGAAGCAGGACTACCGTCCAAAAGCTACCAGGAGTGGAAGCACCTATTCCGCAAGGCAACAATCACTTCTAGCTACAGATATGAAGAGTGTGAATGTGCTTTTTGTGATATATACGGCCTGGTTGGTTAGCCTCCGTTGAGATTAGCTGTTGTGATTAAGTCGATTAGGAAAACACAACACATTTTTCGTATAAAATTAAAGATGATAGATTTTCAATCTATATCAGCTGACTTTAAAAGAGCTTTTACGTTTTTCCTTATACGAAAGGAATAACTTATAAGAATGGAAATGGGTACAAAGTGGGGCCTCATTTATGCAACAATCACGTATTCGATGTAGAGATTAATATTCCGTTAGTAGTAATACGTTGTATGCTGATCGGTTTCGTTTTTTGATGAGATTGCAGTACGTTATCATGAGTAGTGTAATATTATATACTTAGTAGTGTAATTTTAGTAAATATTTCAAGAGTATCATATGGTTTATTCGACACTGAATATGTTTACATTACAGTAAGGCACATTAAGTTGAATTACTTTTGAGGTTGTATCTTTGGATCTACTGAACCAATATTTGTAAATCTTTTTTACCAATAGATAGCCATGTTATTTGTGAGTGTCATAGACCCAACGAAGTGGGCACGGGTCAGCTAGTAGGTTTTAAACAAACATTGGTAAATTAAAAAAACTGGCTGCTAATTGTTTCCCCCTTTTTAGGGCACCGTAGGCTAAATGGCAAATCTGAGTTTCACCATGTCCAGCCGCAGCTTAGCTCAGAGACTGCTAGTACTAAAAAGTTGTAATTATGCAGGGATGTACATATTATTTACGCCGACAAAGTGGTAAAATAAAATCTTGAAAAAAAATTTTTTACATTACATGTAAAGGTGATTCTGTGTGATTCTCACCTACCCCATCGTGTGGGGTATCATTAGATACCCACACTACCACTTGTTATCCTTTTTACACAAGCACAGACTTTCATTTGATTTTACGTCAAACTAGCTGACCCTTTTCCCCGTTTTTGTTTCATTTTTCAATGCTGGTCTGCTCCTATTGGTCGTAGCGTGATGTTAAAGGTCTATAGCTTTCCTCGATAAATGGGCTATCTAACAAAAAAATATATTTTTTAATTTGAGCCAGTAGTTCCTGAGATTATCGCGTTCAAACAAACAAATATAGGAACAAACTCTTTAGTTTTATAATATTAGTATAGATGTGTCAACATTGTCATAGGCGTACTCAAGGCTGGGGGGGGGGGGACTTGGGCGTTGAACCCCACCCCCCGACCCCTTGAAATTGCATAAAGGTAGGCATGCAGTACACGTTTAGCCGTTTTTTAGTTAATTGTGTCACCTAAAACCACTTCTCTGAAATTAGAAGAAATGATCCCGGGTACGACAATGTTGAGCCACGCACAATGTAGGGTTCTGGAGTTAGCAATTGCAATAATACAGTGTAACAAGTGGATTTTCTGTTGATTTTGTACCATACTACTAACAACGTTATAATACTAGTATTTTCTAAATTTTAATAGCATATCTACGAAAATTATTGTTACCTCTCACTTGGTCGTCTATCACTCATAAACTTCTAAAGCCTACTTAGCTGTGATAGTTTTTCTTTTATATTGTTATATACAACATCCCTGATTTTTTTTCATTCTTCCAAAAACAACCATATTACATAAAGATCATTTCACAAAACATTGCCTTGGAAAGCTTAATTTTCCACGACCCGATCCCTAAATTGACAAATGGTTTTCAAAGCTCTTATATATTTTTAAATTACCGACCTATCTAAGGATACCCCACACGATGGGGTAGGTAAAAACATCCTCACATTACGTGTAACCGTGGGCCCCCTTATATTTTATCACTTTGTCGGGGTAAGTAATAGGTATGTATATCCATGCCAAATTACAGCTTTCTATGCCAAGAGTCTCTGAGCGAAGCTGCGAACGGACGGATGGCCATTGCGAAACTGTAACCCTACAAAACCCTACTGGGGAACCCTAAAAAAGTCACTAGTATCAAAGCATTCGATGGACACAGTATATTTTTACACTGACTGCCTCTGTGGCGCGGTGGGAGTGTATCCGACATGGTTTATTCTGTGTCTAGGTGTAATTTATCTATAATATGTATGTATTTAGAAATATATAAGTATGTTTATCAGTTGTCTGGTTTCCATAGTACAAGCTTTGCTTAGTTTGGGATCAGATAGCGTTCTGTGAGTTGTTCCAAGATATTAATATTGTTATTATATTACACATCCATCGAGGAAGCAGAGTAATCATTGAGACGATTACGTCATCAACAGGTGAATTATTAAACCAGCATTATCACTCGAGTGTGTATTGGTAGTCCTTCCTCTCCTCTCCTCCCTTATAATTAAATCCTTTGTCACCTCTTACGTCATCCTCAGCGCGATGGAGAGGTTTATTCGCTACAGAAACAAAACTTAACCAAATTAATTACTGTTAATCATTAAATGGGACTTGTGAGTAAATTATGTCATCCCTGGCACTCAAAATCTAATTAACTTAGGAACTAAAATACTACACTTATGATAGGTCATTATTGTTCTACATTTATCTGTTATGCCAAGAGAAAAATACTAGGCTTCCGTAGCTACCCAGCACGATAATGTGGTTTAAGAAGTGGTTTTCTTTTATAATAATAATAAAAATGATTTATTCACTTAGAAAGTAAAATACTACACTTGTGAAAAGTCGATTCTACATTTACTGGTTATGCCTGTTCGCAAATAATAGGTAAAGCCCGAGAAAAGAACAGGCAATAAAAACTCGTGGCCACTCTTTTCAAATTGCCAATGTTTGTTACTAAAAACGTTATATGTTAGGTAATATTTTATTGGAACTTGTACGATAATTTTGTTATTTCTCACTTGGTCGGCTGTAAGCTTTTAAAGCCTACTCTGTTACTTTACCTTTTAATTTAATTATATATACTACAACCCTGAATGTTTTCACAACCCAAAAACAACCAGCTGGTAGGGGGGACACTTGGCCCTAACACAAAATTTGCGCTTTTAGGGTTCATATTTCTCAAACAGATACCTAAATCGCAAAATGATATTTAAAACATCTAAATATTTTTAAAAGACCTATCTAATGATATCCCACACGATGGGGTAGGTGACAAAAAAAATCACATACCCACTTCAGAGGTACTCTAAAATTTTATTTTACCACTATGAGGGGCCTCTCCTAATTTACACCACAGCACCCGATCTCCACCTTCCACATCCAATTAATTCCAGCGACCTTTATTTGTATTTGTATTTGTATTCTTGTGGTCGTGAGTCCATCTGACAGCCTCTGTGGCGCGGTGGGAGTGTATCCGACTGCTACGCAAGAGCGGTCCCCACCCAGTATAAAACTTTATGTGATATTCTGAGTCTGAAATATATAAGTATGTTTATCAGTTGTCTGGTTTCCATAGTACAAGTGTTGCTTAGTTTGGGATCAGATGGCGTTATGTGAGTTGTCCCAAGATATTATTATTATTATTATCTGGTTTACTCACATTTGTATAAAAAATAGAATTAAGCTTTTTATTAATAATGTCCCATTATGGACTGGAAAGTGGCAATATTACTTAACTACTTCTAACCCGTCAAAGAACTTTTCCCTTGCCTTTTCTCTTATTAGTACGATAATAAATTGGTTCTCATGACCACCGGGGTACCGCTGGTTGGAAACTTGAACTAGTCTAACAGTCTAAACTATCATACACTGGAACTAACCAGACTTAGACATACTATGCACATTTCAGGAATTTACTGTACTAGTTGGATTTGCTAAGTTTGGAATGTTTGCATGTTGCATTAGAGTTAATCATTAAACAGTAACTTGTATTAGTTTGCGTCTTGCGTCCGTGAGACTTATGATATGAAATGGTTAAATATAAAGACAAAGTTTATGACCAAAACGTTAATCGTCTAACATAGTGAGAGTGCGAGTAAGATTTTGACGAACTTTGATAAACCCCAAATCTGTTGTAGTTCTTGATTCTTAATTGTTTGATTGGCCCCTACCACACAGAGCCTACCATAGTGTAGGAGTTCCATTTAAAAAAACTATACTAAGTGAGGCTACCACGTTCCACCATGGAAGATGTGGCTATAGTTAAAATAAGTACTTCACACACTTTCCCAGTATTCAAAGTATTCACCAAATTTCAATAATCCGATCCAAAAGTTGGCTGGAAAAACAGACAGGCAGACTGACAGAAAGACAGATTTACTTTCGCATTTAGAATATTAATATGGATATAGAGCTACCAACCTATATAACGTTTTCTCCTGCCATCAGGTGAAGCAACCCTTAAATAAGTTCATGTTTATGAATAACAAAATCTACGAGTACTTTTGTACCTACTGTTACGTTATCGTTATTTAAACAATATTTGATTTATTCTCATACAATTTAGGACTAAAGTGTATTTTGCTGTTAGTCAATTGTTTACAAAATTCAAATTGTATTTTATAAACAATGATATTGGATAGTTATTAGAGCATTACAATACACCAGGTAAATATAATTTATTGTGTTTCTAAACAATTGAACAGTTCAAATTATTGTAGCTCATAATTGTATTCTGCTTAAAATAATCCTTTTTATACCTCGAGGGTATATTATTGCATATTGACAAAATTGCATAATTTATTAGTATGCGGTTTATATAATGACAATATTGTCAATTTTAATCATTAGAATAACACGCTGTTTCGAAAATGCCGTGGATAAGAGCAGGTGTGCTTCGAAGAAATGGCAAATTATTATTATATGCTTAATGATATGAACAGTAGTCAGAATAATCGGAATAATAATTGCTAAGTTGTATCATCATTATAAGGTGTATCTAATGGATAAAAAAGCTAGCGAAAAACTGTTTGACATAGAATTTGATAATTTATATTATTTAACTTTCAAAGTGTTAATACATCCACATGATTCTTTGAATTTCACCCCATTAGTCTTATGACTACACTAGCTGTCCTGCGCAACTTCGTATGCGTAAATTTTCCCTGTTTTTGCAACATTTCACACCGCTACTCCGCTCCTATTAGTCGTAGCGCGATGTTATATAGCCTATAGCCTTTCTTGATAAATAGACTATCCAACAAAAAAATAATTTTTCAAATCGGACCAGTAGTTCCTGAGATTAGCGCGTTTAAACAAAGAAACAAACAAACAAAGCAAACAAAGAAACAAACAAACCCTTCCCCTTTATAATATTAGTATAGACTAGCTGACCCGCGCAATTTAGTCTGCGTAAATTTTCCCCGTTTTTGCAACATTTCTCATTGCTGCTCCGCTCCTATTGCTCGTAGCGTGATGTTATGTAGCCTATAGCCTTCCTCGATAAATGGGCTATCCAACAGTGAAATAATTTTTAAATTCGGATCAGTAGCTCCTGGGATTACCGCGTTCAAACAAACAAATAAACAAACAAACTCTTCAGTTTTATAATATTAGTATAGATGGGTGAATTTCCCGGGACCAAAATTTGCGCGCCATTGGTGAAATCGGTACTAAATATAGTTATAATGTTCTAATATTTTTTTCTATTTAGGTGAAATAGTAATCTATGTGTAGCACTAAATATTTTACTAAATAGGATTATAGGTACTCCAAGAAAATAATTAAACTTCGAAATCTTTCATTAACGTATTTGTCCACACGCCACCTGATGTGACGTGATACCTCATTGATAAAAATCTATTGGTTAGATGTATTAAAACCTAGTTTTATTTGATACGCGAATAGTTAAAGTATTGTTACGGAGTACATTTATTCAAATATTTAAACAATACAACGAATGGTTATTAAAAAATAATTTGTCCCAGAATTAACCTTACAAAATGATGTGACATTTGGTACTCCATCACACGTATACTCGTATAGCCTGTAGCCTTCCTCGATAAATGGGCTATCTAACAGTGAAATAATTTTTAAATTCGGATCAAAAGTTCCTGAGATTACCGCGTTTAAACAAACAAACTCTTCAGCTTTATAATATTAGTATAGATTATGTTTTATATGGATTTTCATTTCCGTGGTTGATTCTTTTATTCCCGTGGCATAGTTCTTTCATTGCCGCTTGTCTCATTACCATGGCATAAAATTTTTAATCTTGTATATCTCGTTAGTTTTTTAAGTTAACTGCTAGATATTAAGCAAGAATACATACATTTTCAAAAACTTAAATAAACGCGATTTTCTTTTAAAAAAAAACCTAAGGTAAAAAAATCCACGGAAATGAAGATTTTAATGGACCTTGAAGTAATTTTTATAGGCATTTCTTGCCAATTACTTTACAAATACAATAATTGCATTTTTGAAGGATAGAAAAATTTGAAGTCCAGACCCAGGAATCGAACCCGAGACTTCCGTAGCCAAACCGGGGCCAGAAGCGAACCACCTATCTGGACTATGTTACTAGACCTCAAATTTTTCTATCCCTTGATGCTCGCAAGTTTGGGGCCTCGCATGCGCCATCTAGTCGGTAGTTAAAGAACTATCACGGCTTTTGTTATTGCTTCGCTACAGAGAGCATTTCAACAAATTATGACGTCGCAGGCCGAATATTGAAGTAATTTTATAGGCATTTCTTGCCAAAAAAATAGGTGGTTCGCTTCTGGCCCCGGTTTGGCTACGGAAGTCTCGGGTTCGATTCCTGGGTCTGGACTTTAAATTTTTCTATCTTTCAATAATGCAATTATTGTATTTAATGGACCTGTTAATATTCACCCACATAAGTCGATCGAATCATCCTATTGTGCTGTCAATTAATTCTACCCAACAGTCACCAAAGAGAAATATATTTAATTATTAAGTATCTAAAAATACGAAGAAATAAATACATCCCTATGTCAGCAAAAGGTTCGCCCAAGGCATTGCCGCTGGTATTTTTATAGGCTCTAATGAGTTTGCCATAATAAATATTTCTTTCTTTCTTCTATTTCCAGAACAACAATAATCCTTGTCTTGACATAATACACACGGAAAACGATATCATTTCTTAGTAGAGACAGTACAATATATCTTGGATATTTGGTATTTATGTATATCTTTAACTCTTAAATAAAGACATCGTGGAGATATGATCCACTTATTTCAATTAATGCTCAAGGGTATACTGTTGTTGTTCGAAGAATCCGGGAGAGAAACATAGAATTTTCGTATTAGTTATTTCCTCTGTACGAATAACCAACTGACTGATGACGTTGCAATCTTTATTATCAATACCTATTACTTGCCTTATATAACTAGACAGTGTCTTCCAAGTTTTGGAGACTATCATAGCAAAGTAATATAAGTACCACTAGACTTTGAGACTTTGAAAGTTTCAATGTTTATGACCTAATTATACTGGCACAGTAGACTTCTAGGGTCAGGATGAAATTTAAAAAGAAAACTGTTTGTGACTTGGCTTCTTGATTAGGTTATCGAGTTTTTACTCTCAGAGATAGGGCCTCAAGGAATGCACTTAGGCCTATTTAGAAAATAACATACTTCCTTCCAGAACCTCTTACGTTACAATACCCTAGAAAGTAGGTCAAACCTAGAGTCAATAGTCTAAAAATAAAAATAACTTAGAATGCTAAGGCTAAGCTGGTTACATGTATGTAAGGTATATATGTATATAGTGGCTTACGTTTTTCTAAGAATTATGTTGTTTCAATATATCGACCGCGGTTGCTAAGGCGTATTTCATACTTAACACTACCTCTGTGGCGCGGTGGGAGTGTGTCTGACTGCTACGCAAGAGGTCGCTGGTTCGATTCCCACACGGGACATCACTTTGTGCGATCCATAAATTGTTGTTTCGAGTCTGGGTGTACTTTTTGTCCGTGAATTGTATGTTTGTGAAGACACAGGGCTTGTACCCTAATGCGGGAGTCGTCTTATTTCAAGAAAAAAAAAAAAGATTCGGTAACTGGATTTCAGAGTTTAATATTTAATGCCGATTAATTTGATATATCATGGTTTGGTGTTGACTCAAACGCCGAAAAGCCTTAGATTTAGCTTTTTAGCAAGCCCGCATTGCATATCGTATAGTCCAATTACAATCTCTAAAATATCTCTATATATCTATTGACTTGACTGCCGCTGTGGCGTGGTGGGAGTGTATCCGACTGCTACGCAAGAGGTCGTGGGTTCGATCCCCACCCTGGATAAAACTTTGTGTGATGAGCACGATGGTTTATTCTGTGCCTGGGTGTTATTTATCTAAAATTTGTATGTATTTAGAAATATATAAGTATGTTTATCGGTTATCTGGTTTCCATAGTACAAGCTCTGCTTAGTTTGGGATCAGATAGCTTTGTGTGAGTTGTCCCAAGATATTATATTATTATAAAGATATTATTATTTTTACATATTAGTTTATGCGATACATCGATTACTTTAATTATTACTTTTCCTTAACTTATGCTGCACGACCTCCTATTTTTTTGGGCAAATTTTATGATTATAGTACAGCGAGCAGTTTCGTCTACATTTTGATTTACTGTATAAGTGGTGGTATTTTTATTACATTGTCTTGAAGCTTCATTTTTGCACAGCTGCGTGGCACCGTAAACAGTGGGCTATATATTTCAGATTAATATTATCTATCTTATATCTAATTCTGAGAAAAGGGATCTTGACAGACAGTCGGGTAATTTAGTTATAAGAATAAGGGCTGTTTATCTTTTGAATTACAAAAACATAAAAAATGAGCTATATATACAAAGACAACCTATTAAGGTTCGTTTTATTTTATGTAACGATTTTATGCCAATATGAAATACCGTCTAAAATTCGATGTTGCCAGCTACATGTTCACCCGTCTAACTGTCACGTGTCAATATCTTCACAGGCTGGAGCTAGCTTTATCACAGCGTTGTTGTTGCAAGATAGGATACGTGCTTGAATAACACACGGCCTGCGCAATAATAGTACAAAACGAAAGAAATATTTGTCAAATAGAGAAGAATATGTTTTTATTTTGAAGCGGCGGTAGCTTAATGGTTAAGGTATCGAACTCGCAATCGTGAGGTCACGAGTTTGAATCCTACCCATTGTACTGCCGACGTGAACCTACTCCTAACACAAGTCATTGAGCTTAGCTGGAGGGCTTAACAGGATTGCTAGTAATGTGGGACCACAATGCCACATTGCAAATTCTTTAAAAAAATATATACCTCTAAAATATGTTGTACTTTTCACCTGTTTTTTTTTTACGTAACAACGTCTTATAAATCGATGGCCGGGTTCACGCACGAAAAAGTGTCACGTTATTGATTGGTTGCCATTGTTGTTTTAAAGAAAAAAAAATAAAAACATTGGTTTTTTTATAATTAAAAAAAAAAAAAATAATAAAAAAAAAAAAAAAATTGCTTACGTTGATAAAAATGCCATGCAATAGCTTTACCGCGGCAGTCCCCGAGTGCCACACATTTTTTGTATCCATTTATGTATATTGTTCTGCACAAAAATTTGGTACCATTACAACACCTATTTCAACAATTTTCGCTCTTTGTTTGATCGTAAAGTGTCAGTAATATTTTATAATAATAATAATATCTTGGGACAACTCACACAACCATCACACACCATCATGCTCTTCACACAAAGTTTTAACCTGGGTGGGAATCGAACCACCATGCCACTATCCGCAATCTAGGATTAATAACAAATTCTATAGAGAGTACGTTAACAAATTTTACACCTATAGTTATAGTGAACGCCCTATACGTCACGAAATCTGAGTACCAGTCTCATAAACACTTTCAAGCATTATACAGGCAAAATAACAAAATACAATAAACACATTCCAATAATACCAAGAAAAATCCATAAAAATAATACTGGAATATAACAACACGTCATCGACAATAATTTAGAACTAGACTATGCCGTATTTCAACCATGTTTCGAGAATAATTTGGGTTTCGTATTCGAGGTCCGGTATTAGGATTTATAGCGATGACCGAGTGAGACTAGTTATGTCTTAGGGACATTTTATAGGTCTTTGACGATGTGCCTTACCAACAAACAAGAATAGTTTCAGTTTGGTAACACTTTTCCCAACATTTGAAGACTCCGTGCTACTTCTACGGCAAACATTACTCGTGATTAACAAAGTTTGGAAACTACTTATGGTTGGTAATTTTTTTCTTTTTCACATATACTTTTTTGATGATAGGTTTTTTGGGTTTTCCTATTAATTTGTGAACCCATGGTACTATAGGGAAAGAGAAAGGTGTATCTATACTTCTATTGTAAAGTTGAAGAGTTTGTTTGTTTGAACGCGATAATCTCAGGAAATACTGGTCCGAATAAAAAAAAAGTATTATGCTATTTGATAGCCTATTTATCGAGGAAGGTTATCAAACATAGTAAAATAGGCTATGTAACATCACGCTACGATCAATAGGAGCGGAGCAGCAATGAAAAATGTTGCAAAAATTGGGAAAATTTATGCAGACGAAGTTGAGGTCAGCTAGTCTTTTATAAAGGCATCAGGTAAAGAACTTAAAAACTGTGTATTCTATTTCTCTGTCAAAATAACAGTTTTTTACTAAATGCATATGAAAGTATATAGTACTTATAACAAACACAAAAATTTTGTTCCGGCTAATCTCCGAAACGGCTGGACGGATTTCGATGGGACTTTCATTGTCAGATAGCTGATGATGTAAGGGAGTAGCTTTTTATCATCACGCTAACGTCTGTCGGGAGTGAGCAGCACTGCAACTGCACGCGAGTGAAGTCGCACACACGGCTAGTATTAAATATAATTACTCCGACTGGCCTGTTGGTCTAGTGATTCTTGACTGCTAAGCTTAAGGTGATTTTGTGTGATAATCACGACTGTTTATTCTCTATCTAGGTGTAAGTATGTTTATCAGTTGCCTGGTTGTCATAGTAGGTACTGGCTCTGTCTAGTTTTAGTTTAGTTAGCTAAAAAAAAAACTCTATAGTTTCTGTGGTAACCATACCATGTGCTGTATATTTTTTCTTTCTAATAAAAGTGTACGTTGTCACTAGCCAGAATCGTAACAAAAAGTTTGAGCATAATCATCTAAAAACTTTTCTGCCTTTATATTTTTAAAGTTTTTACCAGTACAGAACCCGCGTCAATTTCGGTCACTGCATATTTTTTTGGGACAAAAATACACTATCTCTATGCAAAAAATGTGTCGATCTGTTGACTTGATATTGCGCGTGTTTCACCAACAAACCATTCCAACGCGTATTAACAATCTCTGACCGGCTTTATACACAGGAATTCGAATAAAACCACTTGAATCATTCTGTCATCGACATAATCCTGCTTTATACATAGGTAGGTACGTCCTTTACCTTATTTTACCACAATTCCGGAATAACGATATCAAAATATCATAGAAGTTATATTCAAAACCCAGAGAAGAACAAACCAACCCTGCAATAAAGGAATCAAATGAGCTTCACTACGGCCCTGATATTGCAAGACATTTCAAACCCTTCTTTACAAGAAAAGCGTGAAGCAATGCGTCAGCAATATACACATACCTACTTTTTATACAGTGTCATTCTCATTTTGTTGACAGCCTTGTCGAATTTACTTGTGGGAACATGTCCAACATGTTTGAAAGTTGTGCAGGAAACGTGTCAGGAAAGTAAAGATACGCCCAAGTTGCGTGAACTCCTAATAAAATAAAGTTAACCGCTGACGTGGATGGTGGCGTGTGGTCGACTGACTCGAGTCCCGCTTTTCCCCTCGTCTTATGAGATACTGATTACTAACTTTCCACCTGTACTTGTCTTACTTTCAGAACATTACTGGTCTCACTACTCTAGGGTAATCCTTTCAAAAAGTTTCTACTAACTAACACTAACTTCACAATTTATTTTATCTTTGTTTCCTTGGTCTTTCCTTTGAAGATAGAATAAGGCTTGTTTAAAAGTTTCCGAATTCATCTTTATTCCAACTTTCGGATTGAGATTACACTAGTTGAAATTGATTAACAGACTATTGTTGACTCCAATTTTATTCAGTTAAATGTATGATTGAGAGGTTTATAAATACAACATGAAAGATCCTATACCTACATCAAATAACTTACAGAAAACAAATACTTGGCTATTATATTACGAACGGGTACCTACGAGTAGTAGTTACATAGTAATATATAAGCTGAAATATATTGGTGAGCTCGACGATTTTCAAGACAATCATCTATTCGACGAACTGTGAATGGACCAATAAAATGAAGTGTCAAAGGAAAAGCGGTACTGTGTCGGCACAGTGTCGGCGCCCTGACGTATCGGCAACGAGCGAGGGGTCGCTGTGCCCGGCTATTTCTCTAACAGTGACAATCGAACTATTGCGACATACCACGGAAAAGGAGACCATTAATATTAGGCACTCATACCGCCGAGGAACACTTTGTGATTTATTACATGAGTCAGAAGGCTCACTTCCCTAAAGTTACAAATCTACATACATAATTGACATAGTACTATTGATTCAATTAAATATTCTCTGTTACCCTGTTGCTCTATATGGGTTTCGCAATAAGGGACTTTAATTTTAGAGACAAAATACGTAACATAACTTCATTGATATCAGATTTAATTTAGAGTTTTGTGATTACGAAAATACAACAGTTCCGATTATATTGATAAACACATTTATTCTTGCTTTCATCTACATACATAAATCAGATTCAGTAAGGTTGGTCAGTATTAGGCGGACCTACTGATCTGGTGGAGTATTTTGATATTCATTTATGATCTTGCGATGTATGAGATTTTACGAGTCGTGTCTACTGTCGGTCGAACTCTTTTGTTTAATAATAAGTCGTTCTATATGGCCGATATTCTGGATTTTATGACATTATTGTCTCGCCGCCGCACGGTGATCAATGTTTGAACATTAGGTGGAATTAAATTTTCTCACATTCTTATGAGTTTGTATTATAGTCGTTAACATTGAATTTTATAATTGATAGGATTTATTTTATCCTATTTCAATTGTATTTGTGAATATCTTTAGAGACACAATTTTAAAACATGGTAAAAGGTTTTGTTAGTATTTGGCAACCACAAGCTATTTTTTTATTATTTTTTTTTTCACTATAAAAAAAAGAAAATTTATTCAATGTGCTTAGGCAACATCCTCCAATAAAACGTACGACGTGTAATGTAATGTAATTTCAATTTCGCCTGTAAATGGTGGAAATAGCATGCGTAATACTATTCATAGATTTTGTACTACAGCTGCAAGATATTGGTTAGCAACCGAAATAAAGTAAACTTACCTATCAATTTATGACTTGATTTGTCTTGTGTGGAGTGCAAACAAATGAACGTTCTTCATCCCAAAACAGGAGTAGAGGGCGATCGAAACGGCCCTTTACCGAGATTTGTGATAGAATTAAACATAGATGGTTAAATACTCGAAGCGCGGAACAAAATAATGTTAAGCGACAGTAATGAAACTGCATAAGATGGGAAAACTTAGGACTGCTTGTACTTTACAAAACATTTCGTTATCTTCTTAAAATAAGAGAGCATTCTTTGCTCTCTTATTTTCAGAAGATAACGAAATGTTTTGTAAAGCACTATCGCTGTTGCAAATACAAGTTCGAAATTTTTCAATTGTTCAAACACCTTAGTTATGATAATAATAATAAAAATTCTTTGTTCGCTTAGGAAGCAAAGTACTACTCTTGTGAAAAGTCGATTCAATATTTACATGTAATGCCTTATCGCAAAAAATAGCTAAAGCCAGAGAAAAGTTTTAGTTTTAAATATTTTCATCCCATCTACAAACCGAAATTGATCACTGTACACCGTAAGTCCTTGAGAGTAAACTATTTCTGACAAAAAAACTGACACCCTTATCAATTCCAAAACTAACAATAAACCGTAACATAAATAACAAAAGTTAATTATAGCTCAACTGGTTTTGAAAACGGTAAAACGTTTTAATTAATAAACTAACCCAAGTTAATTTAAAACGAAACGAAGCTGGTTAATCGCAATTTTGTTGGAGTCTCGTAATAATAAAACTGAAGTGGGTATTATATTTTTTGTTTGGAGTAATTTATTATTCATTGTCAATATGTAAATGTACCTACTAAAGATCGTTTCCAAGGCTAAGGCGATATATATATACCTATATGTATCTACATATTAAACAATGAGATGATTCATAAATAACTTGTTGACTATAAAAGACGTACGAGAAAATACTCCTATATTTTATCATACTTCCACATCATACATTCTTAAAGAATTTTCAAGAAAAATCTTTTAAGTGCATTCACATCGCACACAACTTCGCAGAATAATCCTAACGCTAGTTTCAAGTTATCTCAAAGGTAGAACAAATTCACCTACAAAATATTCTGAGAATATAAACCGATGTAGATACTACATATACCTACATAGTTGGCAACGTGCAAAGTAGCTTAATATAAAACAAATCGAACACAAGTCCCACAAAGGTGTAAGATTCCGTGCACCGGTGAGATATATATTTATTTACACAAGTTTCAAACGTTACCATCGTGGATGCCATAAACAACGGAGCGGAGTGGAGCGCCGGTAACGTGGCAATTAGTTAGACAGCTTGCCAAACAACCCCGGGCTTCCAGGCTGGCGCTTGGATGTTTGCCTGCATCTCACACGCTCCCCACAACCTATGAATCTAGGTGACTCGAATTGCGCCCGTTTACAACTTCACCTCCATTTAATATAATTCAAAGACGGATTGTCGCGCTTTAAGAAAACTTGGAAAGTCATCAATATATCATAGGGATCAAGCATTTTTATGCGGATTTCTTGAGATTGAGATGTGGCTTTGTAATAAATTTATGATTTTATAAATTTATATGGATCCTTTTTGGTGCATTTCATAATCGCGCTTTAAGAAAACTTGGAAAGTCATCAATCTTTTCTTTTTAGTTTTAGTTATATCTCTATAATGTTACAAATAGGTGTCACAGTAGGTTTACTGCTGACTTAGGCCTCTTTTAGTAAAGGAAGTGGGTTGTTAAGTGAATTCCCATGAGCAGAATGGTGAGACACAATGCAAGAAACTGTTTTCTTTGCCTCTTGTATTTAGCTACGAGGAAAAATGTTAATTAGTTCATTAGCTTCATAAATATGTATGTAGAGCGATTTGATTACCATAAATCCACACTCAACGAAGGTTAAAGAGTCCTTACCTCCAATATTAGATTATTGAAATTATTATATTCAGTACAGGATAAAATTGGATCTGTAAAAAGTACCTGTCGAGCATAATGAATTTTTTTTTTTTAATGATGACCTTTTTCGGAAGGTCTTTGTATCGAAATAACAAAAACGGAGTCAAGGAAAAGAAAAATTCTTTTAAAAGAATTTAATTAAATCAAATGTCGAATTGAAAAAAAACATAAGGAGGAATAGATTAGGCCGTTTTGTCCAACATTGCGGAGAGTTGAGCGTAGTAGTGTGTCCGCGCCGGTGACGGCTGTACGCGGCCCAACCATTTATTGAAAGTCGGAGGCCAGCGCGTGAAGCCATTAGTCCTCTACACGCCTGAAAAAGTGTCGCTTTCGTTGAAACATTGCGCCGGGGCGAGCTATTCAATTGGCGAATGTATTTTATTCCGAGCCAATCGATCTCTAGACAACAAAACGCATACCGTGAATGGAGTGTCTCGCGAGGCGATAAATCACCGACGTCTACGATACGTTTAATGAAAAGATCTTTCTTCTATCGCCACGTTTTATTACTATCGAACGGAATTTCGTTCGTTTCTCAAAGAATATATAAACGTACATAATGCCGTCTTGTGTCGATTCTGAAGCGCTGCAACTGCACAACTTTTGCTTCAACTTGCCATTTGATTTGCCGCTTTCTGTTGTCTGAGTCTTAAGGAACCTATACATATATCTACCCATACCAATATTATATGTATGTGGTATAGTATTTCTTTGCCTCTTGTCTTTAGCTACGTTCTGATGTCTGACTGAGTCTTATGGAACCTATACATATATCTACCCATACCAATATTATATATATGTGGTATCGTATCGATACTATAATGTAAAATGATTTATGGACGATTAAATAACTTAACTTTAATAACGAAACTGACACTTGTACGTTTCGATAACATTATAAATACGCTTTAATAGAGTAAGCTATTTTTTTAAGAGCCATTTCGCAAATTTGACATAATTGTATAGAACTGGGGAGACCCGTGCCCAGCAGTGGGCCATCTTATGGGTTGATATGTATGTATGTATGTATAGAATGACTTTTGTGCATCGTAATTTATTGAAATTTTCAAAATTCTTTATTCAATTAGGATGCAAAGCAACACTTGTGATACGTCGGGATTTTACATGTACATGTAATGCTAAGTTCGCAAACAATACGTAAAGCCGGAGAAAAGAACATGGCAATAAAAACCCTTTTCAAAATTACTAAACGTTTATAAACTTGATATGGGGGTAAGGTGCTGCCACTAATATACTATACACCTTAGTGGGTACAACATAGTAGGAGCATCTACACACATCAAAAGTGTCTAGGGATCAAGCATTTTTATGCGGATTTCTTGAGATTGAGATGTGGCTTTGTAATAAATTTATGATTTTATAAATTTATATGGATCCTTTTTGGTGCATTTCATAATTTTAATCAGGAACTGTGAATCAAATTCGAGTAAAAGATGAAAATCAGCTGTCAATATTTTCCCTATAAAAACATACAACGCATTGAAGACATTATTAGTGCTACTGTTTCCCTACTACTGATTAAAACCAACGTTATTATGGAGCGGCGACGTCATTTAAGCAGGGAAGAAATGCTCAGAGCCGTGGGAATGATAGAAGCTGGTTCCCGGCAACGTACTGTGGCTTTAGCTCTGAATACAAGTAAGAGTGTTATCAGTCGACTTTGGACACGTTACCGAAGCACTGGTACCGTGGCTGAGCGCCATGGAGGACGGTATCGCTGCACCACACGGAGACAAGACCGATACATTCAAATCTTAACTCGAAGAGGTCCAACAATAACCGCCATGATGTTAGCCGTGAGGCTTCATCACTCTTCAGGGAACTTAATTAGCGACCAAACAGTCAGAAACCGCTTGCATGAAGTGAACCTCCATTCCCGAAGACCGCTACGGGTACCACCTATAGCAATGCACAATCGTAGGATTCGATATCAATGGGCTCTTGAACACAGAAATTGGGCAGAAGAACAATGGCGTTTCGTGTGCTTTTCTGATGAGTCTCGTTTTGGTATGAGACCGGATACAAGACGTATACGACACTGGAGAACCCCTGGACGCCAACAGCGATTAAAATCCTGCCAGGAAGTCCATCCTTATAGTGGTGGAACCATCATGGTATGGGCGGGTATTTGGATCGGCGGAAGAACTGAGTTGATTTGGATCAGAGGCAACCTCAACGCTCAAATTTATGCTGAGACGATTGTATCAGACGTCATCGTTCCTCTACAAGTGCAAATCGGTCCCTTATTTCAGTTAATGCATGATAATGCACGACCGCACACCGCAAGAGTTGTAAGACAGACTCTCGCCGCAGCTAACATCAATGTCCTGCCCTGGCCTGCTCAGTCGCTAGACTTGAACCCGATTGAGCATGCATGGGATATGCTACAGAGAAGAGCTCTGCCGAATATGGAGGGTATCCAGTCGCAAGAAGACCTTTTTTTGTTGTTGCAACGAACATGGGCGGCCATTCCACAGCGTGATTTGGATGAACTAATTTTGAGTATGCCAAACCGATGTTCTTGTGTTGTTAGTGTTCGCGGTAGAAACACGGATTATTAATTGTTTAAGTTACCCAATAAAATTTTAAAGAAAACTGTTATTTCAGTCTTTTTTTCGAACTTTAATGTTAGTGGTTCAAATGTCAAAAATCCCTTTATTAGGAAAATGGCAAATTTCTTTATTAATGCAAAGGTGACTTGGTTTATCGTTACTGTGACAAACGAAAACACTTTATTTGATGAATCCTTAAAGAAATAAAAAAAAAAAATCAATCAGGAGAAAAGTTATTGCAAAAATATATGTTGATCCCTAGACACTTTTGATGTGTGTATTTACAACAAGGGTAAAAACGCTGCTGATATCAAAAGAAAAATATGAAGGGTCTTTATTCGTCACGCAGAATCTTTACTTACAAGAATCAAATCATTATCGTTAATAATCATAAATGTCGATAAATTTTAGCGATTTGTACACATTATAAAATGATATATACTAAGGGTCTTAGTATAAATAATTGAATGTAAAATACCTTGTTTATTGCCCGACCCGTATTGCAACGGCCGTTGTCACGGGTAGACTCGTCTACCCACTACCGTCGCTTACAAAAGTTATTTTACCTTAAATTATTCACGCGATTATGACCCGTATTATATACAATTTTCAACCGACTTCAAAAAGGAGCAAGCTCTCAATTCGACAGTATTTCTTTTTATCTTTGTTACCCGATTACTCGCAGACGGCTGGACCGATTTGTAAAAATATTGTTGTGTTTGAAAGAGTATACTTTCAGATTGGTCCCATTGTCATCAAAGTTCGGATCTAATGATGAGATCTTTGACAAATCGAGGGGACTCTTCAAATATTAAGGCAGGGTATATTTTGTTTTAATCATATTATTAATAGTCGAAACTATTCAATAATAAATATTGCTGGTTGCGATCTGAGTACCGTGTTCGATACCTGATTTTTTGCCTATGTCAAATCATGTAATGGAACTGATAGTCTAGTATCGAGGTATTAGGTAGATAGAGGTGAACTCCTCAAAAATCATCGGCCTTGTATCACAAAACGCAACATTTTGTAAAAAGAAATGAGCAGTGAAATGAGCAGAAATGAGCACTTTATGAGAAACTAAAACTTTTTTACAAAAAAATAAAAACCGACTTCCAAAATAAATATAAGGTAACTAGATACTCATTGTATATAATGCTAGCTGACCCGCGCAACTTCGTCTGCGTACATTTTCCCTTTTTTCTTTTTCTTTCTTTTTTTTTACAACATTTTTCATTGCTGCTCCGCTCCTATTGGTCGTAGCGTGATATTATAACCTATAGCCTTCCTCGATAAATGGGCTATCCAACAATAAAATATTTTTTCAGTGCAGCCCTGAGATTATCGCATTCAAACAAACAAACAAACTCTTAGGGGTATGAAAAATAGATGTTGGCCGATTCTCATAGATACCGGTTAAGCATAAAAAATTTCATCAAAATCGGTCAAGCCGTTTCGGAGGAGTATGGCAACGAAAACTGTGACACGAGAATTTTATATATTAGATTACCTATATCTGTCAATTCTGTTTCATTTTGGCTGTGTGTAAAGTTAATTTTTTATTTGCGGTGGTGTGCTAGAAAAATATTAGTTTTCAGCACTCCTCTATATCTATCTAATACCTTTAAACGAGCAATTCTTGTATTTATTTATTTACTATGGAAGACAGCTAAACAAATCATAGTAAATCGGAGAGTGATGTAATCTACCAGCCAATTATTAAAAACAAGTCTTCACGTATAGAAATGTTTATATTTGTGTATTTAAGTATATAATGTGAATCTCGGAAACGCTACAACGATTTTCATTAAATTTAGTATGCAGGGGGTTTCGGGGTCGATACCTAGCTAGGTTATTTTCAAAATGGCAAAACGGAACTCTTATAGTTTCGCCATGTCCGTCCGTCCGTCTGTCCGTCCGCACTTTTGCTCAGAGACTAGTTAGTAGTTAGTGCTAGGAGGCTGTAATTTTGCATGGAAATATGCATGCATATTACTTATCCCAACAAAGTGAAAGAATAAAATCTTGTAAAAACATTTTTTTAGTGTACATCCCCTTTAATTAAAGTGGGGATGTTATTTCTTTTTCTCACCTACCCCATCGTGTAGGGTATCAATAGGTCGATTAGGGGTTGGGATAACGATTTTTAGATTTAGGGATCTGTTTGTAAAATATTAAGCTTTAAAGTGCAAATAGTGAAATTAAAAGGAAAACTATCATAGCTAAGTAGGCTTTACAAGTTTACGCGTAACAACGGATCAAGTGAGAAGTAACAAAATTTTCGTACAAATTCCATTGAAAAATATTAGTATGTAACGTTGTAAGTATGAATCAAAAACATCAGAAAACCCACTTTTTGAGCCACATTATTCGGAAGGCGGGGGGGGGGGGGCGGGGGACTACAGAGCCCTATATTGTGCCTGGCTCAAAATAATCGGTTTTAGAATACACGATTTATATAAAAAAAAAACCTAGCAAAATTCGGTCGTCCAGGTACTAAACCATAATTGTGCCAATTTTCGTACTCCACCGTTCGCGTAATTTTCGTAAAAGAGCTGAAGTATCAAACTTTTTGGTTCACGTATTAAGATATAGATTTTCTTCGATTAATTGTAGAGACTGTCGTAAGTCTACACGACGCCCGTAATTAGGTAGGTATATAAATACACGTAAAAAATAAAAACACGTATAATGTACACGTAAATAATAAATACAAGTAAACATTAACTTTTATTGATTTGCATAAATTTTAATTTTAAATAATAAATTTTAATATTTTGATATTAGTGGATTATATTAGTTACATAACTAAGATAATCCACTAATATCAAAATTAAATGTGAAACTGCTTCGGTGACGCGTTGGGAGTGTGTAGCTAGTACGTAAGGTAGGTACCTACTGCGTGAGATGTCTTTTAAAAAAAGTTTATTTAGATTTAGGCATGTTTGCTACACTTTCACTTTTTGTAGAATGCATCCAGCTTATACATTGGGAAAACTCTTTAATTTCTGAGGTTAATAAGTGATTGAAGGACACATAAAAATATGACGCAAACGTAGTCGTTGGTCGCCGCTTGTGTACAGATATTGTTACATCGTACGTCACATCGCGGCGCGCAGACAAGGCTTATACCGCTTTCACGCTTGCGCCTTACCGCTCATACTCACTCAAGGATTCCTATTAGTCGCGCACGCATCGGCAGCAGTTTTAATTAGTCAAGGCCACCAGCCACACACTACTTGCCCTTAACATATATCAGGTACCTAATACATTTTTCGATTAAGCATCGTCCATCTAGCAACCATTTCGAAAAATTCTCTAAACACAATGTTTTGTTTGTTCCAGATTTGTAACCATCACGTGAAAGTACGAGGGTAATACAAAATGCATAAGACGTCTCGTAGGCACAAGTCAATTTAGTTATGACAAGGAAGAGTCCAATATTTGGTGAGAGTGTTTAAAAATGAAGGAGAATATGAGAAAGGCGCGCGAGAGCCGTCATGAGGCGGTCGTGACATGACGTGTGGGTCCCACATCTTATACAACATGGCTTCGCAGCTCGCCGCAATAATATTGTGGCTTGGTGGAAGTAAGTATTTAGTTCGTCATATCGCGAGTTGATTTTATACATGCTTTTTTAGAGTTTTGATGCATTGTATTCTTAAACGAGATTGTATAACGACAATTAGTATGCTCTTACAACTTTGATTACTGAACTGACTAGTGAACTTGTTTATCTGAAGTTTCTTTAATCATAGTTCTGAATTCCTTTCGACGTTTTTTTTTCTGGAAACTTATTAAGTGGAATCACAGTGGAAGCTAACGTTAATAGCCGGATCCATATCAGGCGCACAGGCTCGCGCGAAGGCCTCGATGTTTGATTCGCGAGCGTAGCCTCGCGAGGCAGGCCGAGCCATCAGACACCTACGAGCATTTAAATGGCCAGTTGTGTAATTTACAATCATTTTTAAATATATGTTACGGTACAAAACTTTACTAGCGTTCATATCGGACGTACAGCGCTCACAGAGGGACCTTTGAGCGCGTACAGTTTACCGCAACGAATTGCTCGGCACGCACAGATGAGGCAACGTGCGCCTGAGGCAGCCTGAGCCAAGTACACACCAACCGAGCATTTGACTCGCGAGGCTGCCTCGGGAGCCGTGCTCGGTCGGTGTGGACCCGGCTAATAATAATGAATAAACAAGTACTGATAATATATATAATAATATTAACACTATAACATTGTTTACATATGTTTGTGATTGAAGTCTTCTTTTAAGCAAAAAAAATGCCTGCATTACGAGAGTCTGCTCTTCCATATATGGCTTAAGTTAACCAACCCATTAATTTACACAACCCACACACGACTATTAGATCCTAAATTAGGCTGAGCCATATTAATACAGAGTAGGAAATGAATTCACGACCATAGGCTTAGCAGTCATTACCAGTGGAATATTATTTACATAAAAATGAAGCCTTCTTAGACTCTAATGGTGTCACTGTAGCTACAAGTGCCAAGAATAGAGGGCTCAAAGCGTCAACATAATTTAAGTGATACTTAGAGAGAACAATAGCACTACCGCAGTGCCAGTTAGCATCGTGGGGGTACAGAGAAGTCTAGTAAGCGGCTCTAACGACCTACCTTGAGAAGACACACACCTAGAAACATGCGGGTTTAACCGCAAAGTCCTAAAGTTGTTCATCTGTGCGTCGTGGACGCTCGTCCACGATTTTAGTTTTTTGATGTGATAACGTCTTACAAATCGATGACCGGCTGCACTCGCGAAAAACTGTCTAAAAAAAGTCACGGTATTGACTGGTTGCTAAGCAACGTGAATGGTGATTCTGCCTGCTGATCGGCTGAAGTATTGTGGCCGTCGGGCATGGTTGTTTATTACAATGTCATCAATGTTTTAGTGATCGCAGTGACATTTTTTTTTATTATCTTATTTATTGGAAAACAAACAATTACAGAATTTAGATGTTACACTAAAATTTAGATGAAAGTACAATCCACTACGTTTCCACTTATTACTACGTTAGTTAAAAAGCACAGTTAAGTAAGGTAAGTAAGGTGAAGCTAAGTTGGATAAGTAATACTTTTACTAGATTTCATTAATAACAATTTCAGTAATTTTTTAACATTAAAGTCTTAAGTTATTCTAAGACTTTGAAAAGCAGCATTTTTAAATGAGTAGCGGCTTGTAACAAATATATCTAAGTTAACTAAATTATTAATATAGATCTTTGACACATGCGATACAATTGGAAAAAAAAATAAACTGTCATAGGCATCGTTATTAATTACAATGTCATCAATGTTTTCATATGACGTTATCACGTAAAATTATCGTCAGTAAACCGACTTTACAGATAACCATTTTTTTTAAATATAGTGTGAAAGGTATCTTTTTTATTTATTTATCCCCTAATTTTTATTTATCTTTGAATCCAAACTATTGAAACAGTCAAGGAATGCTCTCAATACAACAATCGACATATAGACAGACTACAACTCTGCCTTACGGCACTTGTCCAACCGCTGCGCGCCGGCGGGTAGCGATATTATCGCCTAAGTAACGTACACTAGACGTATATTGTAGATCCCATCAGTGTAAACAAAAGTTGATACAGTATAGAGCGAGTACTCGCCGGCAGCGTGAACGATCAACTATCAATATCTGTATCTCTTTTGTTCACACGGGATCTACGTATGAGCGAAGAAAGCGAAAAGCGAGTAGCGCTTTTATAGCGCTACTCGCTGCTCGCTTTCTCGCTATTGGTGGGACAAGTGCCTAGCTATTACGTTGCGAACTTGGCATGCAATGTTAATATAGACTCATGGCCATCGACTTATCGTAAGTGTAGTTTTTGCTACCTAAACCGATAAAGAAGTCGAATTTAAATCAATGTTGAAAATAGCGTAAGGAAGTGAACATTTAATAATGATTCAAAACTTCTCCACTGTACTAAAACTCTGAGATTACTGAGATACGTCGCCTTCGACGGTTGCCTTCACTCACTTTATATGAACCAACGAGCGTAATATGAATCGACTAACATGATTAAACGACTTGGCTTACGTATTACAAGTAAGTCTTGCACTTCTCAAAGCGGTTAAAATATTAATGTTATGCTTATTCCTTTATTCATATAATACTTTTTTTACGATGTTAAATTTTTACATTGTTTAAAACAAACCATTCCCTGCAGCTTCGGTCGTGTGAAACAAAACAAGTAACAATTTAGTACCAGACCGGGAATCGACCTGTCTACTCATATTTTTTGAACTGTCTACTCATTTTCTTTGAAGCGGCGGTAGTGTAATGTAGCCATTACACTACCGGCGGCGGTCTCGCAATCGTGAGGGCGCGGGTTCGAATCCTACCCTTTTATACTACTGACATGAACCCATTCCTAACACTAGCCTTTAAGCTTAGCTGATTGCTAGTAATGTGTGACTCAGTGCCACATTGCCAGTAATCTTTTAAAAAAAAAATTACTCTTAGCGTTACTCTAACCATTACCTACTTTGGGCTTCTATCGGTTTGACAGATTTTAGTTTCGTTAAACCAAAAAGGTGTATATTTTTGAAGTATTATGTGAATTCACACTTAGAATATCACACATTCATAACAAAAAAAGTCGAATGCCTTTTTATTCATGGGTAGGCTAGTGCGTAAATCTTGAGGTCACAAAAGACCTTCCAGATCGATAATGCCTGATTGAGATTGATGGCTTGGATCCATTATACCTATGTATACGATATTGTGTTATTTGACATTTACCTACACGAGGGAGATGATGACCGTAAAAAACATTTTTCACTTTTACAATTGCGCAAAAATATTAACAAGGATTGATCAAACGCTTTTATATGGACACCGATTTTTTTTAGGAAACAAAGACTTAAAAACCTCTTGTACTAGCGTACATACAAACTATTAGCCGCAGGGTATTTACAAACATAAAATTGATATCGAATACATTCAGATTCGGCAACAACATTTCATGGATTTCAACTACCGTGACAATCGAAACTAAAACCTATTGCGCTGCAGTTTTGTGAAAAAAAGAAAAGCCTATAACGGTTCCTGCAGACGATTTAAAACTCACCCTGCCGGTATTCCAGATATCATAATTCAGACAGCCATATAGTCCCCCAATAAGTTGTCGTCACGGTGATCGTACGACCTTGACAATACCCACTTTTCTTTTAGCGTCGTTTTTATTACTCTAAGCTATTCTTTGGACTTATGAATTTCCTCATCGTAAATATTATTGCTGTTGCCGATACTTTTTGCGTTGTATTCTTTTATTCTCTTTGTGTTCTTTGTCAGAGTAGCTATTTAATTAAAACGCCAATATTGTTTTCGCGTTCTTTTTATTTTACGTCTTTTGGTATGCAAAAACGTAAGTTAAATCGTCTGCAGGACTAGTGGAACGGTCAAAAAATGATTGCGAGTTGAATATCCGAAACATACGAGATATTTGAATATATTATAACGTGATTTAAATGTTCTTTTTGACTACTGTTCTTTAGAAGACCAGTAACTTTTGATATTTGAAATAGACTTTTCAAAGAACAAAAGTTACTGGTGAATTGAGACACATTACTGGTAACTTTAAAAAAACCCAGTGATTTTCCAAAGAACAGTAGTTGTCTTTTAATAAAAAGTAACTTCACACCGTTCCGATACCCACATTTATCAATGAGATGAGATCTTTCATCTCCTAATATGGGTAGCAAAGTGATGAATTATTAAAATCACTCCGGATACAATCGAGTTTCGAATCCAATCCCTTAAGTAAAGCTGATTATCCGTATCCTCCGAAGACCGGGCAATCCTCGAAAAATTCTCTAAAGTGCCAATCTCTCTGGGCACGGAAGATTGAGAAAAATTATTGGTTTCGGAACACGCAGCATTCATTTATTATAGTGTAGTGATAGTGTGGTGCGGGCGAGTCCCAAGAATGACACTAGTAGCTACGGCAGCCAACGAATCTAACTTTGTACTAAACTTTCAGCGAATTATTCACCTCCTTGACATTTATGGCCAACTAAGAGAAATGTATCTGAAAATTAAGTAACAAGATTACGACAACGGCATTGTTGATGAGACGGGAAGTTCCGCACCATAAACCTATTTTTTTGGATTAAATTTATGTAGATAGGGTTGGAATAAAGAGTTTGTAACTTCACCACAGACACTTTATTGTCGGTGCAGTAAATTCGTTTATTCAATTGAAGACAAGTAAGAAATTGTCCTTCGATAAAGGGGCAAGTACACAAAATTGTGGAGTAGAACGTAACTGTAGTTTTGCGTTTTCGTTACACAGTTTCAGTTATTTGTACATACTGTAATATACGATGGTAGGGGAAGGTTGAGTTATGACTATATGATTGTAAAGTGCACAGCAATGCGACTTCGGTTGCAGCGCTCGATTTGGTAGAAATTTGTAAACTTTTCGGGATAAGTAGAAACTTGAATTTTATTTAAGGTGCAATATTTATGCCCTTTGTTACAACGCAACTAGTAGGTATGTTTGTGTAAAATTAATATTAAATTCGGTACCCAAAGCCCCGAATATTGAAATGATATTTATCTGTGAGTCGTGCATAAAAGTATTTCTATCGCTCCTATTCATTGTAAGTGACAGCGTGAGAGTTAACAGTGACTCAAAACTGAGTGACGTTTGAATATTCAGCTGTAAATATGTTTATCCAGTGAGCTGCGCAATAATTTGCGTATAACCTGAAAAAATGAAAAGGTTTCAACAAGCATAATATTTTGTTACCTTGTATGGTGATAATCTGCCTGCGATGATATTGCCTTTTAGCCCTATTTTGACTATACAATCGACTTATTTACTGGTAAATGTAGGTTGGAAGTATTACGTAATCTAGGTGGCGCCACCATCGTGCCCATTAGAACGTTCTCGAACAGTGCATATTTGTTCAAATAGAGACTTGTTATAGATCACGAGTTATGCCATTACCTCTCTGGTCGTTAGGAGGGCATAATAAATCTGGCATTATAACAGACAAAGATTTACTACTAGGTACCAGTAATTTTCAGAAACAAGATTCATGTTTTCATTAACGGAAGCTTGCTATGCGACACATAAAATGTTGAGTAGGTAGATAGGTAATGTTCCTTTTATTTACAGGATTTGAGTTTTGTAAATATTTTAATTTATATGTTCATTTGCTTTAAAAGAATTAAATACGTTGTAATTAAAAAAAAACATAATTACAATTATTTTTTACTTAGAACGGATAATATTACAAAAATGTTTATTAATTTATTTTTGGGTCGACGTGACTTGAAACAGCACTCAAAGGCGCACCTAATTTAAAACCCCTTCATTTTAACCTAAAACTGAGTACAGCCAGCAACGCAAACGTTACTGGAGTGCTAAAGTTTGCTCAGATGTTTGTTAGCCACTTCATCACGTTCGAACGCTAAATGGATTCGAATGCAACTTAACGGAAGGATAAATCTTGTCCTGAATTCACACTTGTGCTGAAACCGAATCCAAGTGGATGACTAAAGTATTTGAATATGTTCCTTATAAATAAGTGACGTAAAATAAAAGCCTAGCCTTGGGCACTTGTCCCACCGTTGGGGAGTAGCAAGCTACTATCAACTATTTTATCGCACAAGAAACGTAAATACAATATATGTTTATTGTAGATCCCGTCCGTGTAAACAAAAGAGATGCAGTATAGAGCGAATACTCACTAGCAGTGTGAACGATCAACTATTAATATTACATGGGATCTACATAATAATATAATAATAATAATAATCTTTATTTCTGTAGAATATACTAAATACAAGTGGTGCAAGTTTTCAATAAAGTTAGTCTTATTATAATTATGTGACAATTGTAAAAAGAAAAAACCCCTGACCTAAGTAGTCAGGGGTTTTTTTCTTTACTAGGTGAAAACTTGTATCTTAGAGGTGAGTTCTCAGTCCGTATCTTCAAGGTTGTACAACAAGCCTACGGCAAATTGTATGTTCCAGGAATACATAGTAGGTAAGAAAACAGAAGTAGAATGTTAGTCTTTTGAGTAGATTTATTTTAATAAATCTCCTGTAGTTTGGTAAGACAGCTTAAGGAGATATTCAGTGATATGTTTACCTTGGTTTCTAACTGCGTTTGTACCTTTCAAGAGTTTGAATTAAAGTAGTTGATCGCTGCTCGCTTTCTCGCCGTTAGTCGGACAAGTGCCTCCAATGAATAACATAAATCGTTGAATACGATTCCCATAAGCCACAATTTATGTTTAAACTTCTTCTGCAATTCAATCCTTGCTGGCTGTACAATCGCACTTTACGCTCCAAACGGGTTACAGTATTTTTTATTTCTTGGGATTTATTCAAATTAGTGAAAACGGTCGACATCCGCAAATATTTTAGGTTTGCGAACCCGACCAACAAGTACAGTTTTACACACTTCAGTAAATCGAAAATTAAACCCTTGTTTACCGTCAAGTCGTATGAGAACCAACACCTAAATACACATTTATTCTTATTTAAACAGGCTAGCGGGAAAATGAATTCATTTCATATAAATATTAAACTCTCACCGAGATGAAATATTATGATGTGGCTGGTACCGTAAATTGAATTTGGTTACATTGTAATGAGTTCATGTCGACGGGAATTGTGTATTGGCTTGATCTTGAATTCGATCACGTACCGCTCACTTGATTTATGTATTCCGACCACCTTTAGTATAGCTGAAGGCCAAGATTTGATTACTTACGTCGAGCTGAAATTCTGCTCAGCGAACCGCTAACGGATCGACCGCAAAGTTACCTACTTATAAGAAATAGGGACGGTAGAAATAAAATTGCTTTAAGGTGCACGTTTCACAAATAAATGGTTCCTTTCGTGCTGCAATTAATGACGTCGAGAAGGGTGAAATAAGGCTAGCTTCGAGCCTTTTTCTCGCCGCCTCTGTGTTCCCCACGTATTGCTCGGAATTAGTTTACTTTCGTAAAATATATAACAGTTGTACGAGATTGCTGTTTATTATCGTTATCTTTTCGAGGAATAGTTTCACGCTCGTGTAACAAAACTATTATATATCTGTGAAATATGATAATACGAACAATAAATAATTACGTATAGGTACTGTAAACTGTTGTAAACTGATATAATTGGGACTTACATAATACATAGGCACTAAAACGTACCTACCTATACGTAGGCGTTCGTACTTAATATAATAAAGTTTAGAGTTAGTTTGTTTCTTTGATCGCGGTAATTTTCGAAGTTACTGAGACGATTTTGGTGAAATTTGATAAAGGTAGCTTACCTATGTTTTTCTTTATAATGCGATTAAATAAGAAGACAAAGCCCTAGGGAAAACTAGTATTAAATTGTACATACTCCCTACATTATATATAAAGTTTCTATTTCTATATCCTATTTTAAAAAAAAGATGGCTCCCGCACTAGGGTACAAACCCTGTGTCGCGGGGGACTTTACAAACATACAAGTCACGGACACAAAGTACACCCAGACTCGGAACAACAATTTGTGGATCACACAAAGTGGTGTCCCGTGTGGGAATCGAACCCACGACCTCTTGCGTAGCAGTCGGATCCACTCTCACCGCGCCACAGAGGCAGTCATATTTATAGCTTGTTAAGTTAAACGGTCGCGCTTATTACAAGGTTTACAAATTTGGCATATTTGACAGCGTGTTATTAGCGTACGGACGCGTAAATATCAACTTATAGCAAACATGCGAGTTATGTTATGTTCCTACATTTCATGCTAATACGCCTTCGAACGGTACATACCTACGGCCATCCGGTCAAATACGCCGAATGTGTAATGGCTATCACGAAGTAGATATCAGTAACATCCAATTGCGACGACAATGGAATCATTTAATATGAAAAGCATGTGTAGATCTAGGCAGCTAGTTGAAATTATATTGGTGGTGTTTTTGAAACGCATAGGTACCTAGATTGTGAGTTTTCCCTTCACAGTGCATATCCACCAAAACCAAACATTTTTGCTTACAAGATTTTTAGAAAACAATATATTCTTTAAAAAATCGCGTAGAAGTAGAAAAACTGTGAATTTAAATTTAATTTTTATTGTATTTTTGGACAACTAAATGTCTCAAAAATACCGTATTGTCAGTAAAGTATCACACTTTACTGACAATACGGTATGACGAACAATATTTCTGGAAGCTCCTAACGAGTTACACATATGTATGTCGCTAGTGAAGTGTAGTTTACAGCAACAAAGGTATATTTTTATACAGAGAACTAAGACTACACTGTGAAACACCGTGTTGAAAACGTTTTTTGTGTACGAGTATGACAAACATGCTACAAAACACTGAAATTACAGAAGGGAAGCTTAACACAAACGCGGTAGAGCAACCCACATAATAATATTGGTCTACTAACCGATGTCGATTACGGCGGCCAATCTCATTAGAGATTAGCCAATTACGCAGGAGATATTATAGTGCACAAGTGTATGCGCAGACACAAGTGCACTCTCTTTTCCCTCAATCTCATAGTCCGATGGGACGGAAATCCAACACGACCGTACCAGAGAAGTTAGGCTCAGTAACCAACGCCTTAATGTGTTCTCCGAGGCATAGTAAGAATATTTTGATGATAATACAATAATTGCATTAATAAATGCTCTCTCTAACGAAGCAATAACTAAGGCCGTAATTGACTGCCTCTGTGGCGCGGTGGGAGTGTGTCCGACTGCTACGCAAGAGATCGTGGGTTCGATTCCCACACGGGACACCACTTTGTGTGATCCATAAATTGTTGTTCCGAGTCTGGGTGTACTTTGTGTCCGTGACTTGTATGTTTGTAAAGTTCCCCGCGACACAGGGCTTGTACCCTACTGCGGGAACCGTCTTTAAAAAAAAAAAAAAAAAAAATTTGCTGTATGTATGTCTAAGTCCTCAAACTATCAGCTAGATGGCGCAAGCGAGGGCTTGAATCGCATGCAGGAAGGATAGAAGAATTTGAGGTTTAGAAACATAGTCCCGGTTAGATGGTTCGATTCCGGACCCGGTTTGGCATGCGGAAGTCTCGGGTTCGATTTCTGTGTATAGACTTCAAATTTTTCTAGCTTTCAAAAATGCAATGATTGTATTAATAAAGTAATTGGCAAGAAATGCCTTTAAAAATTACTATAATATTTCGAAGTTGTTTCCTTTTAGGATTCCGTATCCATGAACGATGCCTATGACTGCGTTGCTCGAGTGATGTATGTATGAAACTTAGCTGCTATACTCTTAGTGTTTTGTGAGCATGCACAACAAAATTACGAGCTTGTCTACATAATAGAGTTCTGACATAGTTTGACGTTATGCAATGTAAGTTACATCATGTGGCTGACTACTTCACGTTTAGAAACTGTTTACCTGTTTAAAACATTGTTTATTTCAAATCGTTTATTATCATAGAAAAACGGAAGAATGGTCTAAGCAACAACACAATTGGGTAGTTGACTACAATAAAAGTAAATTATTTAATACTAATCAGGTAATAGTACCTTAAAATGCTCCGAAAATAAGTGTTATTTTACAACTTAACATGTTTTTGAATTTAAAAGCATGAAAACCAATACTAAGAGTATTGATTTGACGATAGGAGCTTATAACTTAACAGGTTGTTATTTCATACTTCCATGTATACGCATTTATATAGAGCTTGTCGTTTTGACATTTCATAAAAAAAGACTGATTTGACTTGACAGCCAACATCCCTATTATAAGAGGGTGTTAAACACTTATGCTATCACTGTCACTCTAAGCTGAATAGTAGCGACACAAATATTTTAGAGTGGCTTAAAATCAAGCGTCTTTTGGGTGTATGACGGTAAGGCTTTTACTTATGGAACTTATCAAACAGGCAATTAGTGATCGATTTCAATACGAGGCAAGAACACGGCCGGCCCGCAACGAGTCCGCGTCAAAAACGCTACGAGTACAACGATGGCACGCAGCGGGTTTACGGCTACGAGTGCTACATTATTTTGCTAAACCGTTCGAGTGTTCGCTACGCGCTCGCTACGAACTCATGTTATTAGATAATATATACATATGTACTAGCTTATGCCTGCGTGGATGCCAGATTGTAACCAAAATATTTTAACGGCAAAGTTTCATACTAACTTTGCACCTCCATTTTACCCCCTTAGGGGGTGAATTTTCAAAAATCCTTTCTTAGTGTTCCCCTACGTTATATAAAGGAACCCCTGTGCAAAATTTTAAGTTTCTAACCCTTATAGTTTAGGCCCTGCGTTGATATGCCAATCAGTCAGTCAGCTTCTTTAATATATATAGATTTCCTTGTAAATCTTCAGTTATATGGCATTAATTAAGAAATAATAAGTATGAATTATCAAATTGGATAAGCAACCTCCATTTGCGTGTAGTTAATTACTGTCTATTTTTAGCAGAAGGTCCAAAAACACTGTGTTGGTTGTACACGTCGTCAGAAGCAAAAGTGATACGCCGCCCACATTGAGAGCAGTTCCATTCCATATATTTATTTATGTACGGAAGGTGTTACGTGGACCGTGATAAGTACTATATTGCAGGACGTGCGTGACGAGCCTACGAAATTCTCAGCCTAATGTATACCCGTGTCAATTTTCTATGTACTCAGTACATTGTGTTTTATACATATGACATTTCGTGGACAAATTGGGAGAAGCGGTTTGGTGACGTGAAATATAGTTTTGGTCACCTGAACCATTAGATAAAATAAAATACAAAAAGCTCATTTCTGTTCCTGTTGTTTTTAAATATATATGTATACTAATATTATATATGCGAAAGTATGAATGGTTGTTTGTTAATCAATCACGCCACAATGGGTAAATGGATCTAAACGAAATTTGGAACAGAGGTAGATTATAGTCTAGAATAGCACATAGGCTATTTATCCCGGAAAAATGTTCCCATTGGATAAATTTGTTTTTTAACATTTTCATGCGAACGAAATCGTGGGCAACAGCTAGTAGTCTATAATAATACTGTTATCCGACAAGACCTTAATGAGATTAGGCACTGGACCGATAGCATCTTGCTTTTAATCTCCTTCGTCATCACTGAAATAGGTACAGATCTTTGTTATCATTCAGATCTTTGTTAAACAAGGATTTGGGTGTGGCACTGATATCTGTCATGGGCTAGCGTGACGTTTACTTTCAGTCGCCAGACCTGCACATCTCGTTATTTTGTAGTATAAAAAAAAGCATTGGATTTTGTTGCACACAGAATTCGACATAACTGAATATCGTCATCATATCTTCTGATCATGATCTATATAAGTTTTTTTTGTACTTACCTAACATTCTAAATCGATATCTCTAGGTACACTGTACAATAGTTTGCGTATTTATTTTCTGTAAAACATTGATGTTTATTGAAGGTTTTTGTTAGGCTGAAGAGAAAAAAAAAATAGTTTTATAGAGGCTATCTTCAATCACACCGTATTCTGAATTTTAATACAACTTTTTTTTCATACGTAAACTCAGTAGGTATACATGGTTTGAATTAATCCCTATCTGATTCAAAAGTGTAGGTATCCTATTAACAAAACAAAAAAAAAGGTATTATCCGTTACATTTACGATTTGAGTACTTTATTTCGCCGACATAAGGCAATTTTTTTAAGATTTGTAATCACATTCGTTTGTCTCTTATAATTATAACAATATTTGCAGCCGCCGAGCCGCATGTCAAAATAAAATGTCTTTCATCTTTAAATTTTACATAAATAACGTATATCATGATACAGGCAGGGATTTATATACATTTTGTATGTAGTAAGTAGGTATATTTAGTTGGAAAACACCGATGTGATCGTTATCCTACCACGAACTGCGGTTGTTTTGATCGTTAAACTACGACCTTAAGCTTTCACGAGGTAAAAATAGTATGTCGGTGCATGACACAGTCGTTTAGATAAGTATTTATCTAAGCGGCGACGTAGTTACCACGATGTAGTTCGAGTACCTAATATATCTAATGGATTACCTATGTGGAGAGATTCAATTTTATTTAAAGGTTATTTATTCGTTACTAAGTAATAAGTACACATACTGGCCGCCTGCCTGAAGGTACGCAGTAGTCAATATTGTTCCCCGTCCACTTTATCTTCTTGATGCTTAGTTTTTATTATAGACCAGGAGTAGAGCGCCAGAAAATGCAAGTACTTTATAAAGGCTGATTTTTTTATATGACGTCACATTAGTGGAGTAAAAGAATAATCCTTTGGTCAGTCAGCTTGATTCCTTAACAGGACTTTAATCGGCAACTGACAGCATGTATTACAGAGTTATACTGACTGACTAATTGTTATGTGATTCTGATAATATTCTACACCAGATATACTAAATTTCAGATCACGCTTTCATTCATTCAACGCATGAATGACGCGCCTGGTTACTACATTTTCCATGACTGACCAACGTAAAACATATTTTGAATTAATATACTACTAGAAAACTATTTTATTTATTTAATAAAGCAGTTTCATTATATATTTAGTTCATTCGAAAAAAAATAACCTGCCTCTACGCCAAAGCTGACTGAACAAAGTATTATTTCTTTACTCCACTAATCTGACGTAATACCAATAAAAATAAATGTAGAAAATAAAAAAACCCACCTGCACAAAAAATGGTCTGAGGCATTAATTAATCTCAATGAACTTAGCAAAGTGCCTCCGACTGCATGAAATTAAATATGTACGGGATCTTGTTTCCATTTTTTTTTGTGCAGGCGGGTTTTTTTATTTTGTAAATTTATTTTTTTATTTAGCATTTTTGAGTAGTTGTAGGATGTAACAACTAACTTTTATCACAACTATTGTCTAGTATCGAAAATTTAAAAAATAATGGTTTCTGACTAACTTTTTTAGTATACAGACTTAATCATGTTATACCTTTTTGAAATGCTTAGGACGAGCCCTTTAATTTGATACTCATATTGCAATATTCTATACAACTTTTTTTTCATACCTCTTTATTTTGACATTTTACAGCCGCCATGTTTGTTTTTTTCAAACGTCAATTATCTAAGAACACTTGGACGGTTAAGACTAATCTAACGACAATACAGACTTAATCATGTTATACCTTTTTGAAATGCTTAGGACGAGCCCTTTAATTTGATACTCATATTGCAATATTCTATACAACTTTTTTTTCATACCTCTTTATTTTTTATATTGTTTACAGCCGCTATGTTTGTTTTTTTCAAACGTCAATTATTTAAGAACACTCGGACGGTTAAGACGAATCTAACGACATCTTAATTGTATAAATCCGTTCAGTGGTTTGTGAGATATGAGGTAATAAAGAATATTACATACATACATAACCCTTCCTTACAGTCGGGTAAAAAATCAGCCTTTATAAAGTAATTTTTTTGGCGTTCCCCTCTTGGACTATTAGGTGATGAAACGCTATACTAACTACAAGTTATTTAGTTCGTTTTGTAGTTATAATAGTTACAGTCTCAATCATTAAAAGATAGATTGCCATATTTTATAGACTTGCGTGTCTTCTTAATCGTCCCCCCATTACTGAGAGGATCGTGACTCCTTATCAATCGATTAGTGGTCTGCCTCCAACTGACCTGCCCCCCTACACAAATGGCATTCTATCCAATTCGACAACGTTGCGCGCGCAACACTGAATTGTTAAGATGAGATTAGCAGTGCAATGCAACGATGTCATTCTGACGTCATTCTATTCGATTATCGTAAACTCTAATCGAATAGAATGCCATGTATCAGCCTTGTGGAAGGCGCTGACAGTTAACTCCAGCTGTCCGGAGATCTGGGGGCCTAGACAAAGTCACATTCGAATAGCGATGCCATGAAAGGAAAATAATAATAGTTTTGACGTTTGCGGTGGAGGCAATAGACATTTTATTATTTTTAGTATAGCGTATTCGAACGAATTACCTTGTCGAAGCCCCCTGGTCCGCCTAACGTTTCAATTTTCGTCTTCTGCCTTCAACCTTCTTTTCTTCGTGTGTAGTTATGTGGAAAATAATTGCCAGATCCGTTGTACCTACCCGTTTCAAAAGTTCTTTCACCATTTAAAAGGTACATTATAGGTACTTGTTCAATCCGGGCGAAATAGGGACGGACTACTAGTAATTTAAGTACTTTTGTAATAACAAAGTTTTAATATAAATACGTAATATACTAACGAATGTTTGAAATATTTCATGTTAAAAATAATATTTCATTTTAATTGCTACCCTGCAATAGTTTGTTTGAAATTCAAAACGCAATTAGTTTACATGTACGGATACGAGTATTCTATACTGTGCATTTAACGATCTCTTCCAAAAAAAACTTGTGCTAAATAAATTAAATGCCGTTGGAATTAAAAACGAAGTCCGTATTTCAGACTCAGGTTCAGGTGTGTTTTAAAGTCAGGGCTTTAAAAGACGCACAAAGGAAGCCGTGTTTATAAATTGTTTTGTTTTTAGTTATTCTTTATTCCCTCTGTTGCGTGGAGTTAGCTCATGCTGCCAAGGTTCAAGAAAACAAAATAAGTAAATTAATTTTCCGAGTTCTTCAAAGCACCTACCTACTAGTAGTACCTAAATAATGTTTTACAATTTACCAGACAATTTCATAAAAAGCAATTTAGACAGGATAGATTTAAGACTAACTATGTTAATATCTAGTTAAAACTCTTATTTTTCAGTAAAATCTTGAAAAAGAATTATGTTTGCGATCTGGACAATGACGAAAATCAAGATTTTATTTCTGTTCGAAAATAAATAAGATGGTACATCCGATAATAATTACATGGTCACAACCTTATACTCGTATACTCGCTCGTAGCTCTTTCAAGTTGTAAAACAAATTTGTTTGTTTACCAGTTATCTGGTTTCCATATTACAGGCTCTGCCTTGTTTGGGATCAGGTGGCCGTGTGTGAGTTATCTCAAAATATATTTTATATATTTAAATACAACTGCTCTAAAACACAATTAAAAAAATGCCTTCATTATTATAGTTATACTATGTTCCTGTGCAGGCGTGTTAGGTCTCCGTGACATTCAACTGAATGTCCCTGAGGCCGTGGGAGTAGGAGCCAGCGCAACATTGGGCTGCCGCTGGGCGCTGGACGTAGGCGAGGCACTATACACCGTCAAATGGTACCACGGCGCCCAGGAGTTCTTTCGCTTCGTGCCTAAGGAGCTCCCCAACACCCGGGTCTTCTCTCAGACAGGCATCAGTGTCGACGTAAGTCAATACCTATTAATTATAAATCCTGAAACTCATTACTTATGTAAATCCTAATAAACCTCCTTCCTATCAAATTAATTCCAAATCGAATTAAATTAATCAGTCGCATTGTTTCAATCAAGCTAAATTACAGCTCAAATGGATTACTCAATCGATTCTAATCGAGCAAAGGAAATATTGCGATAGAAAGATTGAGTCAGGACTCGTTACGGCAATGTGTGCGCATACCTTCTTTTGCAAAAATAAAAGCTCACATTTTTCATGAAACGACAAGAAACATAATCCAAAATTAAAGCGGCCGCTAAAAGCGTGACAAAATAAGTAAAAAGGTCGTAAGGAAACCGTTTCTACCTTTGTCATTAACCGCTCAACGTAAATGCGGGCATAAAAAGAAACAATATTTCTTACGCAAATGGCTTACTTACAGAGCAACGATAAACAACGTCATAACTGTGATTATATATGGGTCAATGGCTTTGCGACATCTTCTTACTTCGTTAAACTTTGTGAAGAGGGTTGAAAAAATCACTTAAGAATCTCGTCGGGCCGCCACGTTAAGCCTTTAACTGCTGGCAAGCGGCCATATTCGAAATATAACATTGTGCCAAAATAATACATTAAATCTCCTTCAAAGAATAACGTATAGTCAAAGTTTGCATCAGTGCTTCATCGGGAGTAAGTCGCAACACTAGCTTCGAATGCGACGTAGCCCTTGAAAATCGGGTCAGACGTTTCTCGAGCGCGGGACGGGCATGATATAGTTCGGCGGTTTCTCAAAGTGGACCGACTTTCTGTAAGATGGATCGAAGCTTTTAGCTCAATTTGACGCGATAGCAGCTGCGTACGGTAAAGTGCACACCGCTCCACGTAATGGGATTACTCGCTGATTCACGTATAAATTACGCATGAGCACATTCACGCGACCACCACCTGAAATCAATGATACATTGGCTCGGCCAAACTTTACCGTACGAAACATGTTCTTGATGGACGGTCCCTATTTCAAACGCGTTAAAGTATATTTCGCTACTACAGAGATAGAAGGTTTAACGTAAAATATTATACTGTGTCTATAATCCCTGTCGTAAAAGATACCTAGTCTTAGAACGTATAAATCGAACACCTGCGATGAAGTACCTTTCCGCTTTCATTCTTGTTCATTGTTTGCTTACTTTGAAAAGCATTATGTATTTATAACTTAGTTAAGTTTTACTTATGAACAGGAAAGGAGTAATAAGATTCGAGCGAAGAGCGTGTGTATTTAAAAGATCTCTGAAATAGGAAATCGAAGTCCCGAAACTTTGTTAGGAAAGTATCACAGGTTTATAAAACATTTTCGACGGCATGGTTTTCTTATCGAGATCTTATTTGCAAACATCATATTCGAATCAGTGAGCACTTATCTATATTTTATCATACTGTAGTGTTATGTGTAAAAACAAGAAAGACATATTTTATGAGACCTTTGGTTGAAGAATGTACCTACGGATCATGTATAAACGATTAAGCGTACGTTTTTTTAAATTCTTCCGTCGGAGTCGGTCGTAAAAAGTACACTTCTTTTGTTGTTGATTAAAGAAGAAGTCATTACAAATACATTTTTGTATTTAGAATATTAAATACCTAGAAATCTTAGTATAGATATAATAATATAGTTTAATAAACAGACTAGCAATGAGTTACAATGGGTTGGAATGTCTAGTCCAGTTATTTGTTTCATTCAATAAACAGTAGGAGAATTGAGGATTCAAAGTTCTGGAACGAGTACTTTATGTAGTCGTTGGAGAATTTCTAAATTAACTTTACGAAAATTAGCTCACCTTGCTTTAATTATTCCTGTAATAATGTTACCTATTTAATATTACTGTACTGTATTGTAGTTCCAAGAAAGCAGTCAAGACTCTCTTTTAGTTCTAACTAGTTGCTCTGCTTCTTGGAAAAATATAAAGGATTTGGCGAACAGCGTACGGATTTCTTGTTTGTTGTATAACAGTGATTCTTTAACGATGTAATAGTTTGACTTTGGTCTATCAAGGCACGTGTGCAACAGATTGCATCTATAATCTATATATATAAAAATGTTATGTTGGTTTGTGTACGTTTCAAAAACTCAAAAAGTTCTGCACCGATCGAGCTGAAATTTCAGCATGATATATAATCCGCATCAAGGATTGTTTTTATATCCACAAGTATTACAAAATTAAACTTATATATTGTTTTGTTTCTCATCACAGCGAAGCGTGGCAGGGTACAGCTGGTAATATTATATAGCAGAAGAGTTTGTTTGTTCGTTTGTTTAAACGCGGTAATCTCAGGAACTACTGATTCGAATTAAAAAAATATTTCACTGTTGGATAGCCCATTTATTGAGGCAGGCTCACATCATATCGCTCACATATAACATCACGCTACGACCAACAGGAGCGGAGCAGCAATGAGAAATGTTGCAAAAACGGGAAAAATTTACGCAGACGAAGTTGCGCGGGACAGCTAGTGTGATAATAAAATTCAAGCAGGCTGCAGTAGTTCCGGCTCGCGATTTCTGAAAATTTACGCCAAAAAACTTATTACTTAAGGCTACAAATCTACAATTTATTTGATGACAATTAGTAAGGGACGACCCCCAGCCGCACCGACGACCTAAAGATGGTCGCTGGGATGGACTGGATGTGGAAGGCTGGGGACCGGGTGTTGTGGCCAAAATTATGCTGATATTGATAATGATGAATAGAATTCAGCATTTCAGTCCTCCTCTTATTAAGCGCCTTCAAAAAAGGTGATTCACTGTTTGACCTGATTGTATATTTATTTATTTATTTAAAACTTTATGCACAAAGTTGTACAAAGGTGGACTTAATGCTAAAAGCATTCTCTGCCAGTCTACCTTAGGGTGATGTAGAAATGGAATGTGTAGGTGCAGTAACCTAATTGTAAAATAAGAACTTCCTTATTATTCTTACATAATACACAAATAAAACAATATAACTATACAATAGTATATATGTATGTATGTTCATTCACGATTTTCTCGAAAGCCCAACTAGATCCGATCGATCCGATATAGATGGGGTTTTCACTATTCGACATCATATTTTTCTGGAAAGGTATAAGTGCATAAAACGTGGTCCTACCTTAAAAACACCAGAGATATAGACAAAAACATAGGAGTGACTCAGCGACATTTGCATTCGGTGATGTGCTTGATTTTTGTTTTCATTGAAGACGGTTAATTTTTCTTATAAAAGTTACTTGCACCTCGTTCCATTACATTTATTGAAAGTACATCTTTGATTACCCCATTTAGCTATTTCACAGTAAAATATACATTATAAGTTACCCTAAAGAAGTTTACTGTAAATAAAGTTTGGATAGTATTTAAATGGAATCCCCGACTTTTACGAAAATCTACTTATAGTCAAATTATTTGATATTTTGGTCTATTTATCTCCTCCACCTGACCCTTGAATGTCCAACATTATAGACAGAGCTAAGCTTATCCTCCCCAACTAAATCAAGCTCCGTTTGCACAGCGTGGACTTCATTAAAATATAGAATGATAGAACTGATAGAATAAAACCTTAACATAACTTCAAGGTTTTCATGACTTTGAAAGTGTTTGTCAAGATTATGATTATTGTTTTGTTTAGGTATCAAGATCGGGCGCTCAGCAGGTGGTGCTACGAGGGGTGTCGCGCGGTCTCAGTGGTCGCTACCGCTGCGAAGTCTCCGCCGACGCACCCTTCTTCCATACAGTCTACAAAAGCGCCTTTATGAGAGTTGTTGGTTAGTATAATATGATTCTGATTTATGTTTAGGTCATTGATTGGTACTAATCTATCTATCTATCTAATATATATACATATATATATGTATCTCTAATATTTATTAATTGTTATTTTTCCAACGATTTTCATGAAAATCAGTATGCAGGGGTTTCGGGGGCTATAAATCGATCATGCTATTTCAATTATAAAAAAAATCGTTTAAAAAAATACCGAGAATCCAGGTACATATTAATATTCAAAGAAAATAAACACGGCAAAACTTCAACTAAAATTCAAAAGTTTGTGCGGATGGATAAATGTTCGTTGCTCTTTCACGCAAAAACTACTAAACGAGTTTTGATGAAAATGTACTGTAATGTAATTCAAACACCAAAATAGCACGTAGAAAAAAATAAAACATAACGCGAACAAAGCATGCAATGAAACTATTGTCTCTCTTTCAATTGATACTCAAAAGGTATGCCTTAGTATCCATTCAATATTAGTTCGTATAAAAACCATACAATCCCCATTTTTATTGATATCTACCATTGAATGTATCTATGTATCTGTTCATTGCTGAAAATTCATTACCTTCATTGTCTTTGTCCTTTGTTAAATCATTCGCATACCTACACATTTAAATGAAATATAAAGTACAACAGCAACAGTAGAGCAGCATTATTGAATATGAAGCCGAATTTGAAATATATGATTAGTATGTTTTAAGTACTTTTAGAAACTATTTGTGTAAATAAACTTTTTTTTAAAAAAAAGATAACTAGTAATGTGGGATTGAGTTCCACATTACTAGCAATCCTGTTAACCCCTCCAGCTAAGCTCAAAGGCTTGTGTTAGGAGTGGGTTCACGTCGGTAGTATAATGGGTAAGATTCAAACCCGCGACCTCACGATTGCGAGACCGATGCCTTAGCCATTAGGCTACCGCCGCTTCATTGAAACCGTTTCCTTATTTTCGTAGCCTTTATTGAAACCGTAATCCCCAGAACTAGTGAGGTTCATCACTTTAATCAACATGCCAGTGATACGTCTTGTTGATTACTGTAGTGTTATATATAAATTAGCAAACGGGTGAACGCTTTGCCCTTCCACCTGATAAATGTCTAGACAACGTGCCTATAAACTGTGTCGAGAAGTTCTTATTAGAACCCACACACGGTTTAATTAGTTTCCATCAATACTTTACTTGTTAGCTTGTTAGTTTATTCCTAGTGTTGTAATTCGATATTCCATTAAAGGCTTTTGGTCCAAGTTTTTAATTGAGTTTGTCGTTGGTAGTGGCTATATTCAATTTGATTTATTTTAACCGTACCGATATCGCTCCTCTACGAATTGCTGTTAACTGAATACGTGTTGTGTCACTAAAAATGGACATATTGTTCGTAGATTGAGTGTGGATGGAACCCAAAAAATAGACATGAAATATTTTTGATATATTATGTTATTGCTTAGATGTTTGAGTGCACAGAATCGTCCTCACCCTACTATTTAATATAATACATACCTATCTATACATGTTATTGTGTGTATTATGATCTTCGTAATAGTTACACATCATGGAAATTGTATTTGGAACTCTTCAGATTTTTTTGTGGTAGGTAAGTAGGTGAGTGATTTGAGCCTTATATAATAATAATAATATCTTGGGACAATTCACACAACGCTATTTGATCCCAAACTAAGCAGAGCTTGTATTAAGGAAACCAGACAACTGATAAACATACTTATATATTGCTAAATACATACATCTTATAGATAAATGACACCCAGACACAGAATAAACCATCGTGCTCATCACACAAAGTTTTATCCTGGGTGGGGATCGAACCCACGACCTCTTGCGTAGCAGTCGGATACACTTCCCACCGCGCCACAGAGGCAGTCATGAAACATATATATTCTTCTCTCTGCTTCGTGGATGTTTTGAGAACCAGTTTTGAGTGGGGTAGGTAGTTTGATTTTCCATCTCATGATTAGACATCTAAGTGCGGGGTTAATCTCAAACTGCACATCAGCTCAAATATAATTTAAATATCTGAAGTATTTAGACTGAGTAATATGCATTACAAATACGTGCATGCACAAAGGGATATATATATATTTATTTAGGAAAAACAGCCATATTTAATTTTTACATTACAATGCTTAGGTTCTTACAGACTTACCTAAAGTTCCATATATTCATAAAAATAATATATAGGTGCGGTCTAGAACTTAAATACTAAGAAAAGCATACAGTCAGAAATTCAAGGACATGAAACATTATTTCCAGAGTTGTTTTTGTAATTTTGTTTTGTAAGTATTCAAATGATTGCTGAATATATCCCATGTCTTTAAAATCATCATTAATGTATCAACACTACGTCTAAAGTTATTGCTAGTGTGGATTGTTCTATGTAAAGGCACGTAATAAAATCTTAACGAGGATCAGGTCTAGGCACTCTTAAAGAGGTGAGAGGAATTAACTTAATTGTTCAATATTTTAAAAATAAATATTTGATCTAATTCTAACCGTCGTTTAGTTAGTGAGTTTAAGTGAGTGTTCATATGATACGTATTCAAGGTTGCCACGGTAATCTCATGATTTAAAAAACTTTTTTTGAATTTTCTTGATACGGACAAGTATAGATCGAATAAAGCTGAAGTGTATGGAGATGCTTAAAAGGTTTAGAGATACTTAGTATGAATCCTAGTTGGCGATAGGCTGTTTAATTTGTAAATTAAAGGATAAATTAGATCTTGCTGGTCGTCTTGATGTTGTTTTGTTATATTGCAAGGTCTGATATGCCTCGGTAGGTACTACAGTGGACAGTCTATAATAAAATTTTTTGAAGAATTCAGGGCGTTTCAACGTTGTTGAAAAAAAAGTTTATCCTTTTATTTCAAATTATTATGAGGTTAAAATGTTCATTTCTGTTCCGACAAGCGTCTGACGCGCGCGGCCGATACGACAATATTCACAGTGCGCGCGCAGCTTATGACAGTCGTCGGCCGCGCGCGTCTGTCACTTACCTCGGAAACGGCACCATACATTCTTATACGCTGACTATTGTCGCATCGGCCGCGCGCGTCAGTCGTTCGTAGTAAGCCGCGCGCGGCTTGCGATCGGCTGCGATGCACGGAAATGAACCTTAAACATGGCATATAAAAAAGACAACAACTCTTAGGCCAATAAGCTTTTCGTCGCGGCATCTACAAAATTGACGTTTTCGTCGGATAAATGAAGCGCAGATCTGAACAGTTCACTTCTCTAAACACTTCTTTTTTTTTTCTCCCATTGAAAAAAGTCTAAGATCAGCGCCCAACGCTTCTAGGAATGTCATATTGGTAATATAGTGTTCCCACAATAGGTGTAATTTTCTTGCCACCCCAATCCTTTTTAGTCTATAGGAATACGTTCTAGTACCTGCTATAATTACCTACAATCTACATAGAACCATATCGGCCTGAGTTCTCTGACGAATAAGTCCTAGCATTTGCAGTGAGGCATTTCAAAATGCATTTCATCAATATTTAGGAATTTCAAAAAGTTAGACTAAATATACCACGAAAAATGCGCTTCATATTTTAGACTAAAAAACTTTTAAGTCGCATTGGCATTCATAGCGAATATGTATCAAAGCTAGCTTTGATTCATTCGTATAACCTCAACTGTTTGAACTTTTGATTGTCAGTGTCAATTTATGGTGCAAGTGCTAGTTTTTATAATAAAAAAAAACAAGGGAGTTGTAAAAATGGCGGCAAACTAACCGGCCATTATTTTTACAGCTCCGAGTTTAACTTGTAAAAAAATATTTGAATACGTGATAATTGAATAAGAACGAGACTTTGTGCTTATAATAAGCGCATAAATACTTGACACTGGCAGAAATTAGCCGTTAAAACGGCTAGATTGCCAAAAACTGAAAGAAGAAGAAGAAGAAGAAACAACATATTTTCTGGCAACTGTTATCGTAGAGCTCGAGTCGATTCCTCTTGCAACAACTTTGAAAACGAATTGGATGAGACTACAATCAGTTGACAAATCGAAGATAAGTGATTAGCTTTCGCCCGCAATAAAAACAATCATATGTCCTTTCCCGAAAATCAGTGATATCAGAATTAATATTTTATATTTAATCATTCGTTACAAGTACTTTGGCCAATATTTAAGCACATATAGTTTTTATCTTTGTTGTAAGTAGATAGATGCTCCTACCAAATTGTACCCACTAAGGCTGATTTTGGTTTTTATCATGTTTCAACTTTTTTATAATTCGCAGCACCTTAAAAACAAATCAAGTTTATAAACATTCAAACATTGTAAAACTGGCAATTTTTTTACAGCCAAGTTCTTTTCTCCGGCTTTACCTATTGTTTGCGAACTTGGTATTACATGTAAATGTAGAATCCCGACGTATCACAATAGTTGTTTTGCATCCTAAGTGAATAAAGAATTTTTAATCTCATACGTAGATTCATCTAAATCGGTTAAGCGGTTTAAGTGACATGTAACAGACAGACCGAAAGACAGAGTTACTTTCACATTATTAGTTTACATTAGAAGTTAAGATAAAATAGATCGTGGGCACCAACTAAAGTTCTTGCCATACCACCATACATAATGTAGTTTACTTCAACTTTAACCTTATGTCTTGAAAGCCGTATCGTGTAATAAGTTAAGACCGCAAAGTTTTCGCACTTAAGACGGACGGAACACCCAATAGTGGACAGAATTGCGGTTTGTAACTAAAACAAATCTGAAGATGTTCAACATTTGCTTATTTATTTATTTTTTTTTTTTTTATTTATTTAACTTCTTGCACACAGACAATTGTACAAAGGCGGACTTAATGCCTTAGGCATTATCTACCAGTCAACCTTAGGGTGATGCAGAGAACTGTTTGAGGTGGGTGCTAAATCGACTTATATTTCTAATGCTAAATAAGCAAGAAAGTGATTAAAAAAAAAATGTAATAATAATAAATAAATAATTATAAAAACAATATCATACATATAAATATATAAATACACATACATACACATACATACACACACAACATACCAATACATACATTTACATACATAATACATACTCATAACTATACAAATACATACTTATTACATATATAACCATAGATTACTATAATTGTGATGATTCCGCCAATAACTTCGTATAGAAATTACGTACTTGGAACTTAAAGGTGACACGAGATGTAGACATTCTTATTTCGAGAGGGAGCGCATTCCAAAGGAGAATAGATTGAATAGAGAAGGAAGAATGCACCAGAGTGGAGCTGTGAGCAGGACAGAGAAGCAACAGATTATTAGAGGAGCGTAGATTCCGATCATGACTAGAGCAGAGAAATTGAAAGTGAGGTGTTAGATAAGTAGGGGCATGAGGAGAAAATAGGATTGAATATAGCGTTGTAAGTGCACGCAAACTACGGCGCTGCCGGATAGGAAGCCAATTAAGCTGAGTGCGATAGTTGGAGACATGATCGTACTTGCGAAGGTTGAAGACGAACCGAATGCAATTGTTGAGAAGCCGGTCAAGTTTATGGAGCAGATCAGCATTCAGGTCGAAATAGCACACATCACCATAGTCAATGATAGGAAATATTAAAGTCTGCACTAGCGTTACTTTAGTATTAACTGGTAGAAAGTTTTTGAGACGATAAAGACACCGCAAAGTGCCAGTGACCTTCTGACTGACGTTAGCAATTTGAGTCCGCCAGCTAAGGGTGGAATCAATATGCAAACCCAGATCCTTGACATCATGGCTAACAGGAATAGCAGTGCCGTGGAAGATAATAGGTGGTAATGAATCAAAATCTATTCTGCTAACCATGTGAGGACTGCCAACAACGATTGCTTGACATTTTTCAGGATTTACCGAAAGACCAAACTCGTCCGACCAGTTCTTTATCGCTATCAAATCTCGATTCACATTATCGATAGCTTCATTCAAATTGTCTAGTTTTGTCTGAACGTATAGCTGAAGATCGTCGGCATACAAATGATACGTACATCGAAGTTCCTGAGTTAAAAGATTAATAAACAAGGAGAAAAGAAGAGGAGATAGAATACCGCCTTGAGGAACGCCCGCAACGAGATCACGCCAACTAGAGAATGTATCATCGATGCGAACCGACTGCTGGCGCCCCTGAAGATATGAAGAAAACCATTCCAATGCACTTGATGAAATATTATAATACGAGAGTATTGATAGGAGTATATCGTGGCTAACTGTATTAAAGGCGTTTGAGAAGTCCACCAACACCATGACAGAAACTTTTCCATCCTCCACACCGGCTCTGATATCGCCAGTTACTTTTAGCAATGCGGAGATAGTACTATGTCCAGGCCTAAAACCAGATTGGAAAGGACATAAGATGCCATTAAGCTGTACAAATGCCGATAATTGTCGGTGTACACAGGCTTCAAGGACTTTAGACAGAAAAGGAAGAATAGATATTGGACGGAAATGATTAGGAAGAGAAGGGTTTGAGATCTTAGGCAGAGGTCGCACGTATGCTTTACTCCATAAGTCGGGAAAACGTCCTGATTGTAAAGAAAAGTTAATAATATCCGTAATTCCAGGAAGAAGCTGGTCAAGGATGGTAATGATCATACGGCGGCTGATGCCGTCACAACCTACAGCCTTCGACTTGATGGAGAGTATAATTCTCTTGATCTCATCGGGTGCAACAGGAGAAAAATAAAAAGGATCATAAGTGACTTTAGACAAGCTTGATATATAGTTAATTGTACGACATCTGGTTAGATAATCTATCGAAACAGACGTGACAAAGTGGTCATTTAGATCATCTAAACCAACTGTAGCAGGCAAATCGGATTGTTGCTCTTTACCGATACCTAAGGTTCCTAGGAACTTCCAGATATCGGCAGGAGATGATGAAGAAATATTATCAAGAATATGTCGGCGTTTGGCGTTACGTATCATTTGATTACACCGATTCCTTGCAGCTTTATATGACGACCAGTTGACATCAGATCGATTTGTCTTAAACCTCCTGAAAGCCCGATCACGGCGTCTAATAGCAATCTGAATAACTTTTGACATCCAGGGCGCCGGAGGCCTTTTTACTTTAATTGTGTTAATAGGCGCGTGAACGTTGTATACATTCGTAATGAGTTCATTAAAAATGCAAACCTTATCATCTACTGAACTCGACATCACTAGGTCTCCCCAATCGACAGCAGAAGCATCCTCACGCAGCCTATCAACGTCCATCCGAGCAAAACAACGCATGAGTAAAAGTTTTGGTTTAAGTTTGGGAGGGTTTAAAATATAAGTCAGGAAGATAAGATCATGAAGAGAGAAACCGGGAGCAGAAAGTTGACCGTGAGAAGAAACAAGAGAAGGAGAAGAAGTAAGCATAATGTCCAGCCAGGTGTCAATTCCGTTGATGTTATGATGAGTGGCTTGAAGTGGGAGTATATGGAGACTGGCGGATTCCACGATGTTGCGAAATTTCGTAGAGCGAAGAGAAGTGCGTGCAAGGAGGTCTGTGTTGAAATCACCCATGATGATGTAATGCTCATATTCGGACCCCAAAGATTCTAAAACGGACTCTAAGTCATTGTAATAGTCCACAGAAGGAGGACAGTAGACCACGCCTATAATGGTTTTAACTCTCTTGACCCAAACCTCTAGAAAAAGAAACTCAGCCGACGCTGCGTAGTTAGAAGGAGATGAAGCAATAACTTTAAAGGGAAAATCGCTACGAAGATAAATAGCAACCCCACCTCCACGCTTATCAACCCGATCGTTTCGGATCAAGATAAAACCAGGGAGGGGGTAAGTGGTGGAAGGTAAATGAGGTTTGAGCCAGCTCTCCGAAATCAGAATGGCATGAACGTTGGTACCTGGAAAAGTATTAAGGAGATCACTGTAATGCGATGGAACACTTTGGGCATTTAAGTGACACACATTTAGGAGTTTGCCTGATTGTGACCCAAAGCGTTGACGCAAAGTATCACCAAGGGTATCAGTAACCGAAGAAAAACTTTCATTGGCAGAAGATCCAAAAGAATCATTGGCAGAGTGAAATGAAGAATCATCATCAGATAAAATCATAATACATGTAAAATAAAATAAATAAATATAAATAAATATGATAATTATAAAAATATATTATACTTATACAACTAAGAATGTAGAATAATACTACAAAAAAAGACAAAAAGCAGTCCTATCCACCCACCAGTTGAGTGTTAGAGAAACGAAATCTATACAACACAATTAAATTATAGAGGAAAAAAAAAAACTCTTAATTAACACTTAAACACAAAATAAAATAAAGAAAACAATTAGCAGGGTCCGGTACTAAAAACATAATTGAATTACTTGACGTGCCAAAAGACTCATATCCAAAGCCTAGACAGACTGATATGTCATGTGTCAAAAAAAACATGTGTGAAAGTTTATGTCATGCAAGCAAAATCAAAAGTGGGTTCACAAGTTTTTATCAACAGAAATAATAATAAGTAATAAGTTAACAAAGATAAATTTAGATTAAAGTGTAAATAAGGGGGTAGGAAACGTTACACTTAAAAAGACGGTGAAATTGTATAACATGTAAACATATTACCCGGATCCTGCAATTGTGTAGAGCATTAAAAACAACAGAACTATGTTACAACTTTCTGCCGGCCGCTGTTCGACGAGGCCTTTGGACATTTTTGGGTGCTTGTGTCTGCTTTGCAGCCTCTGAGCTCGGGATATTGTCTAGTTCTTGTGGAGAGGCTATACGATGTCGTGCGCCATCGGGACCAATGATATGAATGTAACCATCTCGGGTCCAGCACTTATTGATCCCGTACTTTTCTCGCGCAGTCATAAACGCATCCTGTCGTGGCTTCGTTAAAAACTCAGACAAGGTCACACCTGAGCCCTTCAGTTTTGTCTTAGAGAACCAAATCTTGTCCCGCAATGCAACATCTAGGAACTTAATGAGAATAGGCCTCGGTTTGTGTTCGCTGGAAGATCGCCCCATCCTGTGACATCGCCTTACATCAGAAACTGCAAAACTGTCCATATTAAAATGCTGCTTGACAGTTTTGGTAACTACTGCAACTGTGTCCTCCGTCTTGTGCTCTGCTACACCATGAAGAAGGAGTATTTTACGACGACCACGCATCTCAATACTGTCAATTTGTTGTGCCAGCTTCTCCATTTGGCGTTGCAGTAAATTCAGAGATTGCAGCGCAAAGGTCTTGAACATGTTGAAGTCTGCTGTCAAGTTATTGCTGTCAGTGAATGTTTGCACATTGGTAGCCTTCTGCAGTCTGGACTCAAAGCTTGTGATTCCGTCAATAAACATAGATCTTAGGCTGGCAAAAGACTCCTGCATTGATTCCATGATTGTGTCAAGTTGTTTAAATAAAGTTTCAAGTGTTTAGTTATTGGAGATAACACTCAGCCTGGTAGGTGACAACTAGTGACTATATTTGGTGTACATTAAACTTGTTAAATGCTTATTTGAACTGTTATTATTCAATTTTAAATTAGGAGCTTATGGAGTGTGTCAGGAATAAAAATGAGCGAGAGTTGCTCATGAATGAATATCGCTTAAATTTCATGGATGTAGGACTTGTTCAATCCATCTCAGCTTGTCCGAAATTAGAGGTTGCGAAGAAGCTATGTCTTTTGGTGACCTATATTCAATAGGAACTCTCGATTTCTCGAAAACATTATTTACTATGAATTTTGTGTATTTAGAATAAGTTTACTATACATGTATAAGGTATGATGGGGTTGACGTATTCTTAAGAATAAAAACCCCAATTAAATAAAAGATTAAAAAAAAAAAACTAAAACAAATCGGCTCAAGTTGCAATCTTTGACAGATCGATGGCAAAAAGATTTGTGAAGAATTAGCTAAAGAATATTATTGAAGTGGTTATTCTAGAATCTACTATAGGTACTAATTACAACATCTTTGAGGTATGCTCTTAGACATTCATCTTATGTCTTATAAGTAAGTACTTAACTATACTTAATATTATAAAGCTGAAGAGTTTGTTTGTTTGAACGCGATAATCTCGGGTCCGAATTGTAAAAAAAAAAATAACTGTTAGATAGCCCATTTATTAAAGAAGGCTATGGACTATAACTATAACATCACGCTATGACCAATAGAAAGCGGAGCAGCAATAAAAAACTTGAGAGGTGTCAAGGGACACCCGGATGGAACGAAGTTCTTATCTTCTAATTTTTTTTTTTATAATCTTCGCAACACCACACTGTTCAATGCGAAATACAAAGACGAAACGAAAATAACTTACAAAAAGACGATTGTATACCGAAGGCTCGAACCCACAACTACACAATTGTCACCGATACCGTGTACCAAATTTATGCCTCTAGACCAAATCGACAGGTGACTTCTTCGTCAAATTAGATGTTCATATCTTACGTGCACGCCGCACGGCTTGTGTGTGTCAAAAAGTGTCGTTACAACTTTTCGTGAGATTTTTTCCGTTTAGCCCCCTTTCACAACGCGCGATAAGGAACTTCATTCCAAAAATGTTGCAAAAACGGGGAAAATTTACATAGACGAAGCTGCGCAGGTCTGCTAGTAAGACATCAGATGAAAGTCTATACATCGGTGTGCTATTGAATCGAATAGTCTGATTTAGAAAGGGTTAGATACTTAAGGAAGTTTCCAACACTTTCTAAATTAAATAACGGCGGTAGCCTAATGGCTACCGCCGTTAAGACCGATGCCTTAGCCTCGATGTCTTGCAATCTTAAGGTCGCGGGTTCGAATCCTACTCATTATACTACCGTCGTAAACCCACTCTTAACACAAGGCTTTAACTTAGCTGGAGGGGTTAACAAGATTGTTGTAATGTGGTTTTTCACATTGCTTTAAATAATTCTTTAAAAAAAATACCATACCTAGATACTTATAGACTTTTAGAAATAGCCTAATATAAGTTTACAGAGTGTAAATGTGTGAACGAAGGGAAGACGTCTTGAAAGGATTTATGTGAACCTTATACAGTAATATATTTCATTCGAAAAGGCCGGGGGCATATTAGACTATATGACAAACTGACTTGCTTGGCGAAAAGGCTTTTTTATTTTTTATATAGATATTTACTGATAGGGTGTTCAGTCTTGAGGTTGCAAAATAAAACTCACGTGTGATGTATAAGTAAAAGGTGAAAGAGGTATATTAAATAAAAGTGGCACGTTATATTTACAAAATAAGGTTCGCAAGTTGTATTGCATGTAGCAAGTCAGTGCATCGCGACCGACCAATCACGACGACTGCGGTGCATTCTCGGCGCCATATATAAACGTGTGGCACAGCGCGCGGCTTAGTGCATAAATAGTTATTGCGTTGGGATGTCGTCTTTTTCAGCACGCGCGCTACGGTGTCGGCGTCGCGATGTCATGTAGGCCGCCACATCACTCCCCCTCAAGCGAAGCGTACGTTGTGTTTCACCGTGCGGCCGGATCTTGTGACGTAGGCGCTGCTCGGTGAAGACGATGACGTTGCGTTGTCGCTAGGGGTCATGATCGAAGATGCAGTGTCGCTCGATGCGTGGATCCGTGGCACTGCGCCGCATGATGCTGTGCTCGATGATCTAGTGGGTGAAGCTGTGTCGCTCGGTGCGTGGATCGGTAGCGCTGCGCCGCTCGGTGCTGTGTTGCAGATATAGGCCGGCTTTAATCTGTCGACAGAAATAACAGCGGTGCGAAGCGGTAACCGCAGTGTAAAGTGTTTCCCGTCTGGGCTGCGCTGTAAAACTTCGTACGGGCCATCATATGGAGGTGTGAGAGGTTTGCGTACGGTATCGTTGCGCACAAACACATGTGAGCAGGTTGCGAGATCCTTGTAGACGAAAGTGTTCATCGTTGATGCTCGAGCTCTCGGAGAAGGTGTTAGTGACGTCATCGTTTCGGTCAGCTGACGGACGAAATCCGCGTCTTCAATGTTCGACGTTGTAGGTACGAAGAAATCAGACGGAATGCGAAGAGTCGAGCCGTATGTCATTAATGCCGGGCTGACAGATGAGTCGTCACGTAGTGCATTTCTAAGCCCTAGTAGTACCGTAGGAAGTTCGTTGACCCACCTCCCGTCGTTCGTTCTCGCCATCAGTGCCGCTTTGAGGGAACGATGCCATCGCTCGATTTGTCCGTTCGCTTGGGGATGAAAAGCCGTAGTCCGTATTCGAGTTACGCCGAGTTTCTTCATGAGTGAGGTAAACAGTGACGACTCGAATTGTCTCCCTTGGTCCGTAGTAATCCGCAGAGGACAGCCGAATCGTGCTATCCACCCGTCGTACACAGCCTTCGCGACGGTCTCAGCTGTGACGTCACGTGTGGGAATTGCTTCAGGCCATTTGGTACAGCGATCTATCATCGTCACGAGGTATCTATAATCTTCCGATGGAGGTAAGGGCCCGACTATATCGACGTGCACATGTTCGAAACGCGACGACCGTTGAAACTCGCCGAGTGGACTCACGACGTGTCGTTGAACTTTAGCGCGTTGACAGCTGATACATGATTTCGCCCAAGTACCTACGTCCTTGTTGATCGACGGCCAGAAGAACTTTGTAGTCATAATTCTTCGCGATAGTCGTACTCCCGGGTGACTAAGTTCGTGCTGCGCTTTGAAAGCTGGGACGCGATACGGCGGTGGTAGGTATGGACGAGCGTTCGCTGTTGATGTTTCGCACCATATCGGTCGTTGAACTCCCGGTAGGTTGACGCGCGTAAACTTGAGATTCGGATTTTTCATAGATTCGCGTAGTTCGGAGTCCTCTTGTACCTCCGCGAGTCTATTATAGTCGACGGTTGCGTTGAGTACTTCGACTTCAGCGATACGTGACAACGCGTCAGCTGCTTCGTTCTTATCACCGTGAATGTACTTGATGTTAGTGCAAAATTGACTGATGAAGTGTAGTTGTCGCTCTCGTCTTGGTGTGTCGCTGCTACTCGGCGTTCTTGTTAGCGCGTACGTCAGTGGCTTGTGGTCGGTACATATTGTGAGGTCATTGCCCTCTACGAGTCGGCGTAAGCTCTTAACAGCTGTATACATTGCTAATAATTCGCGATCGTATACACTGTACTTACGTTGCGTCTCGCTCATCGTTTTGGAGTAGAAAGCGAGTGGTTTCCACGTATTGTCGATCTTCTGTTGTAGAACGGCACCAATACTGCTGTCAGATGCGTCGGTGAGAAGACATAGTGGAGCGTTAGGTATGGGATGCGATAAGACGGTGGCCTCGAGTATGCTTTGTCGGCATTGCTCAAAGGCTTGTTCGGCTTCGGGTGTCCATAATATTGGTGATTTATCGTTTTTCTTACTATTGTGTAGGTATTTGTTTAACAGATGTTGATGTTCGGCTTGGTGGGGTAGGCAGCTACGGTAGAAGTTTATCATACCTAGGAATCTTCTTAATTCTTGAACTGTGCTTGGTTTTGGAAACTTGAGTATGGCTTGTATGCGATCTTCAGTGGGTTTGATACCGGCCGATGAAACTTCGTAGCCGAGGAATTGTATCTTGTCCTTGCCGAACTCACACTTGTCGACGTTAAGTGAGACACCGTAGTTGTTCAGTCGTTCGAGTACCTGATGTAAGTGACGCTCGTGTTCCTCTTCTGTTTTCGAGTGGACCAACACGTCGTCGACGAAACAGAATACATTGTCGTCGAGTCCTCGCAGTACTTCATGCATAAAACGTTGAAATGTCTGACCTGAGTTACGCAGACCGAATGTCATGCAGTTAAACTGAAAGAGGCCAAATGGGGTTATTATGGCCGTCTTCGCAGCATCTTCTTTCTCCATTGGTATCCAAAAGTACGCCATTTTTAAATCGATTTTTGAAAATATTTTCTTTCCGTGCAGTTGGTACGTGAAATCTTGAATTCGCGGAATGGGGTACCGATCGGGGGTTGTCACGGCGTTGAGACGGCGATAGTCGCCGCATACGCGAAGTGAACCGTCCTTCTTCTTAACGACGTGTAGTGGACTAGCCCATGGACTATTCGACGGCTTGCAGATACCCATCTCCATCATCTTCTCGAACTCTAACTTCGCTGCTTTGTACTTATCTGGTGGCAGGGGGCGTGGCCTCGAGTAGATCGGTTGTCCTGTTGTCTCGATGCGATGTGTTACTTCGTGTTTCGTCGGTACTTTGAGTGACATGGGTCGCAGAACGTCTGGGTATTGTTTCAGCAGGTCGTGATAGGCGTGGTTGCGGTTGATGACGTAAACGGCTTCGGTACTTTGCACTGTGATGGTGTTTACACTGAGGTCGGTGATGCGGTCGATGAGTTTGCGGTGATGTAAATCGACTAGCAATTCGTGCCTCGCTAGAAAATCTGCGCCTAGAATTGATGTTTTCACCTCAGCGACCGTGAACGTCCACTTGTAGGCTCTACGTAAACCCAGGTTGAGCTCGAGTGTACGCTCTCCGTAGGTACGTATCTCCGTTCCGTTTGCGGCGAACAATCTGTAGGTATTTTCTGTCGGCTTCGTGGGTTTCTTATTTCTAGCGGCTAACACAGATATGTCGGCTCCGGTATCGACGAGAAACTTCTCTCTGCTGTTAACATCGACGACACATAGGCGGTAACTTGGTTTGTTAACATCGACGCCCGCCAACGTGGATGAACGTTCTAGTTTTCCGACTTCTGCTTCTGTTTAGCACACGGCGGTTCACATTTTCGGGCTTCGTCACCAAATTGAAAATGATAATAACATACCCAATCTGGATCTCCGGGCTTACGGTTCGTGTAGGCACGTACTCGCGAGTTCGACCGCGATCGATTTTGGCGGTAACGGGAATGATGCGTCGAATTTTGTTGTCTCGTGCGAAGTTCGGCGATTTCTAGCGATAATTTCTCGATCTGTTTAGATAGTAGGTCAAACTGCAGGTTTTCGTTTGGTACGTGTTTTCTTTCGAGCGTATGCGCGGAGTTTAACGATGTTGATGGCGACGGACACGTGGGACGCACGGCGACCGCGGCAACCGTCGCAGGTTCGAAGTGTTCCACCATTTTGTCAGCCATCGCAGCTAGGCCTTCGAGCGACGATTCGGTGTTCACGGCGAGCACGGCGCGCACTTGCGTAGGTAATTGATTGAGCCACATTACCTTTAACGCCTCTTGGGTCAGCAATTTCCCGCCTAAATCAGTCATCTTGCGCAGTAACTGGCTAGGCTTCATGTCGCCGAGTTCTAAGCCGCTGAGCAGCTTCTGCAACTGGCGATGGTCGGACTCTTGAAACGTGGAAATCAGCCTATTTTTCAGTGTAGCGTATTTGTTGCTCGCGGGCGGGCTCAGCACGATGTCGGCGATCTGCTCCAGGTCGTTGCAGCCGAGCAACGGGACGACGAGATTGAACTTCTGATCTTCTCCAATTCTGCTAGCCGCAACGGTGGCTTCAAACTGCGCGAACCATAGGCGTGGGTTTTGGCGCCAAAATGGCGGCAGACGCGCAGGCAGCGAGATTGTGGCGACGTCACACGTAACGGTCGTTACCTGTTCTTTCACGTCTTCTACTTCTTGTGGGCTAGTTTCCTCTGTAGACATCTTGGAGTTGCTCCTGGATCACGTCGGGGTCACCAATTTACTGATAGGGTGTTCAGTCTTGAGGTTGCAAAATAAAACTCACGTGTGATGTATAAGTAAAAGGTGAAAGAGGTATATTAAATAAAAGTGGCACGTTATATTTACAAAATAAGGTTCGCAAGTTGTATTGCATGTAGCAAGTCAGTGCATCGCGACCGACCAATCACGACGACTGCGGTGCATTCTCGGCGCCATATATAAACGTGTGGCACAGCGCGCGGCTTAGTGCATAAATAGTTATTGCGTTGGGATGTCGTCTTTTTCAGCACGCGCGCTACGGTGTCGGCGTCGCGATGTCGGGCGCTATCGGCGGCTTGGCATGTAGGCCGCCACAGATAGATAAGTAGTTATACTGATGGTAACTGTTATTCTTCGTGATATGGCGATATTAACACATCCCTGTGTTTCCGTTGAAGGCACTGTAACAAATGTAATTACCGGACAAATGAGAGTTATAAACTAATGTCTCAAATGAGAAACGTGGTACGATGACATTCAGATCTTTGTCAAACAAGGATTTGTTGAGTGAGATCAAAGTTTTGCATAGTTAAGATTTAAATAAATTCTTACTTATTTTATGACCAATATGGCACATAATGCCTACCGATAGTAATTATCGAATATCTGTTAAATATTACAATGTATCTTAGTTAATTTTACAGTAGCATAAATAAGGGATACAATCCCGAAGCTCCTCGGCGCCGTGCAATCCTAAATCGTAAATCAGAACTATTGTTAGGCAATAAATGCGAGGAATCGAACACAAGGGATGTTTGATTAAGGTTTATCTTGGTTAATTTACGGTTATTGTGGAGGTTGCTTGTTCACGAGTGTATATATTTATAAGTCCAAAGACTACGACCTCGAGTTCATTGCTCATTACCCTTTTATATAACTCACGAAATTTTTTTACGTAACCCCCATACGATTCAGATCAGCATTAGCTCATCATTAGAAAATATTGGCAACTTTAGACGCAGCTGTATTGTCTTGCAAAGTTTGTTATTTTTGAATCAGTTGGTTTCAAGTTGAAGTGGGAATAGGCAGGCCACGTCGCTCGCAGAACCGACAATTGATGGGTATGGAAGGTTCTTGCCGTGTGGTGCCGGCTTAAGAATAGTACCACCCCATCTCTGCCCGTGGGTGTCGTCAAGGCGACTAAGGGATTTCACCCCGGAGGACGGGCAGCAGCGTCCTCTGCGTACTTAAAGCCTTACTGCGATGGCCAACCCGCTCGCCAAGCGTGGCGATTATGGCAATTACCCCCCAGGATCTACATACTAGTAGGTTCTACTGGGGAGACCCGTGCCCAGCAGTGGGCCATCTTATGGGTTGATATGTATGTATGTTATGAAGGTTCTTGAGTGGCGACCACAGCAGGACGGTCTGACGACCTTATTAAGATAGAAGGGAGCAGACTGCTCAAAATCAGTCGCTGTGGAAGTCCTTGAGAGAGGCCTATGTCCAGCAGTGGACGTTTTCAGGCTGATGATGATGATGATAACGAGGTTTTCAATGTGTAACATAGATGTGCTAAAATTTCATTCTGTAGTCAATTTAGCTCATCATTTGAAGCGGTGGCGGTAGCCTAATGGCTAAGGCATCGGTCTCGCAATCGTGAGGTCGCGGGTTCAAATCTTACCCATTAAACTACCGACGTGAACCCACTCCTAACACAAGTCTTTGAGCTTAGCTGGAGGGGTTAACAACATTACTAGTGATGTGGGATCCAATCCCACATTGCTAGTTATCTTTTAAAAGAACAAATATATATATATATATATATTTGCAGACATAATACCTAAATGTATTTATTGTACCTCAAGTCCTACAAAATCTACAGTAGTCAACAAAACTTTTTAATTCATACTCTTTCGCTGAAAACTTTTCTAAATAAACAAGAGAGTGCACAAAAACCGTAGGGAAGTTTGAACTTTCATAATCATTGTATGATGCGTAAATTGAAACACAAATGGGCTAACTATTCTCCACGGTCTATTCTCAGGGCAACAAATGTACGGAATACATTTCCACGTAGTGCAGGCTTGCATAAATAAACCATACGGAGGGTACAATAGTGCTGACAAGTGTGTGCAATACACATACCGAAGGTACATTTCCAATGCATTCGTAAGTTTTAGTTCCGAATACACTCGTAGCAACGGATTAATGCAGTTATTGTGGGATTAACATCATTTTTCATCTGTTTGCACCGGGACTAACCAAGCTAGCTATCGTTTGGCGGTACTCATTAAAGTCTGCATGTTCCTATGCAAGTGTTTGGGAACGGTGATGATTGGTTATGTACGACCTGAAAGCTTAACAAAGGAAAAGTTTATCATTTTAAATCCATACGGTCTTTTATCAATTCACAAAAACGAAGCAGAGTAGTTAGGTAGTTACTCACCGTTCGATTTATTGCTTTTAGAATTTAGTTGGGACCTACGATCAATGAAACCTGTCGGTCAATTGAGTTTGGTTAGGAAATATTTTGGACACTAGCCACGGAAGTGATCTGTTGTGAAGTTTAATCCATTTGTTACCTGTCATTGCTCATTAACATGATGGAAAAATGATTGTGGAAAGAGAGTGAAAGACTAAGGTAATTATTATTTTAGTTTATAAAGTCAAACTGTCACTTTCCTCGCTCGACATCCTCCTGTAATGAACCAACACCACCGGTCCTTTACCCGACTCAATTAAAGAAATCTATCTACATTGTTTATATAATAGCTAAAATATTCTAAAACTCTTGCATCCTCTAGGGTATCAATTTATTGAGATTCGAAAACCATACAAAACGAAAACAAAATTTGTTTGTTCAATAAAGTAAGCCAGCTTTTAGTAAAATCTTGACGAATTAAATAAACACTAAAATACACCCACGGCGGCCAAATTAAACGAGGTGCTGGAAAACTCCCTGCGTTCCCATTAAGTAGAATTGGCAAAAAGCGACAGAACAGGAATGTAAACACTTAAAACTTTTCTCGGCGTGGAGTTCCACCGCTTCGTCGTAATAGAGGGCGCTGCTGGCAAACAAAAGCATGCCGAGTTTTAGTTTCAGCCGCCATTTTGTCTGTTCGGCGTTTTAACCGCTTTCTATGAAATTCGTGGGCAAAATGGAACTGGCGGCGTATGGAAGATGAATATGCAACGTCGACGCGCATTGAAACGCGTGCAGCCTCTCTATGTAATTTATTGCCATTGCTATTCCTTTATTCGTGACCCATCTTTGTTTACCTCGAGAGTTCAATAATACTGCTCAATTTCTGTGTTCAACTGACAGGTCAATTAGTGGTTTGTAGAGTCGGTTGCTGCGTAAATCACCTGTATATCTAGAAGAGTCATAGGGCCGTCTTAATAAGTGATCTACTGTTAACTGTCTGTTAAAATGGTAACTCCAGTAGTGAAACTAACATTTAAAGCCGTCACACACGGCGAAGATACTATAATATTTTATGTTATGATAAAATATCGCTCAATAAACACATAGGCGGATCCAGGACACGGGTGCACGTGAAGACGGCTGTTCTGTGTACTAAATTTCTTGTATTGGTTTTGTATTGAATTTATTTGCTCATTTGGCTCTTGTGCCCCCCCCCCCCCATCACAGAACGAATTTTTTTAGGGCACCCAACCCTCCATCGTATGTGCAACTCACACTTGGATGGTGTCGGGCGAAACTAAATGGATCCGCCTATGACTATACAGTTTTTATGAACTATCACAAACTGCTAAGATACTATATTTTTTAATATAACGCTATTATAAGCTATCGAGCATATGGGAATTTTATGTTAAAATGCGAAATATATCATAATATACTTTATTCAAAACCCTTTTCTCTCTAGTTTTTTTATTACTCGTTGTGTTTTTTTTAATATTATCTTGGCGAAATAACTTATATTATTATATTATCTTCGCCGTGTGTGATGCCCTTTAATCCTTTCTAACCGTCGATAGACGTCGCAAATGACAGTTTCACTACTAGAGTTAGTTATTTTAACTGACAGTCCTCTCTGATGGCCTTTTTCAATATTCTGTCTATCGATCGATTTAGCTACTAGAGACATATATTTGACATAAGTTCCATACAAAATATGTCAAAATTATATTTTAGCCAAATCCATCGATAGATAGACTATTGTAAAAGGCCGTAAGTGTACAGTGAGGAGAATTACTCTTAGGGGATGTCATATAGGTTCCATATGACATCCACCAGGAGTAAACATACTTTACGAAGGTGTAGGTACAAAATAAATAAAAAACCGGGCAAGAGCATGTCGAACCATGCTCAGTGTAGGGTTCTGCAGCCTTGAACAATTGCATCAGCAGAAGAACGTATGTTCATGGCAGTTGCGCCCTTTTTTTTGAGAAACGCAGTTTTTTGGCAATAACTCAATGCCGTTATATCCAATCTTATTCAAAATAATTTTAGTTTAAAGTATTTATTAAGCGCTATCTTTGTGATTTTTTGCATATTTTTTGGTTACACGGTTCAAAAGTTAAGTGGGGTACACGATTTATGCAACTTTCGGAGCGATTATTTCCAAAAATATTCACTCAATCAAAAAAGTTTATTAAAAACCTCAAAATGTTTTTGAAAGACCTGTCGAATGATGTGTCACACGTTGATATTTGCTGATTTTTTTTGTTACATATATGGAGTGCCCCTCTTAAAAATATTTATTATTATTATTTAGCTATCAAACTAAGTAGCGGCTTCTACAAGACACCTTTTTACCTAGTTTCATTAGGATTCATTGAGTAGTCTTTAAGTAAAATGCTTGTGACATACAGACGGACAGACAGACGGACATGACGAAAAGGTTTCCGTTTTTGCCATTAAGTTTACGGAACCCTAAAAACACTACGTATCTACTGTTTTTTTCGCCCCTAATTATTTAAATGGCACTTTTATAAACAGAAGAAATTCTTAGCTTACTTTACAATTCTGTTTACATTCTTCCTTTGCATGTCGAGTCTGTTTGCTCCCGTATAACTTTAAATGGAAATTATTAACATAACTTGATGAGTTATATATGTATTTTATTTATATTAATATAATGTTCCTTGCATATTTCTCAAAGTTCAGCGAGCTTTTTATTAAACAAATTGGAATGTATGAATGTTGATAAACTTTCGCGATTTGTACACATTATAAAATTATATATACTACGAATCTTAATCGCGTGAATAATTTGAGGTAAAATACCTTGTTTATTATCCGACATTTCGACCGTATTGCAACAATGGGTCAGTCTACCCGTGACCACGGCGCGGCCGTTGCAATACGGTCGACGTTTAGGAATGTATAAAGTTGGTAAGTACATCGACGACATTATTAAAATAAATTCATTATATTACTGCCATAATAATAATTTCAAACATATTTATCTATACCTACTAATATTATAAAGCTGAAGAGTTTGTTTGTTAGTTTGTTTGAACGCGATAATCTCAGAAACTACTGAGCCGAATTGAAAAAATTCTTGGCTTAGGCCATATAACATTATGCTACAACCAATAGGAGCGGAGCAGCAATGAGAAATGTTGCAAAAACGGGGAAAATTTACGCATACGAAGTTGCGCGAGACAACTAGTTCCCTGTATTAGCGGCCCGCCGGGGCTTCGCACTGTTCCCTCCTTTATCTATACACGGGTTTTAAACATACAAACTACCCGGCAAAAATAATCATCTAAATAATAGTGAAAATTCGTCGCGTAGTTTACAGACAGCAACTTTATTTCATACTAGCTGCCTGCCCCAGCTTCGCATTGGTGTCATATCGTAGTTTTTTATACCTTGAGTTACATTTTTTTTTTAAATATCTAGGGACAACTCACACAACGCTATCTGATCCCAAACTAAGCAGAGCTTGTACTATGGAAACCTGACAACGAATAAACATACTTATATATTTCTAAATACCATATTGTAGATAAATAACACAGAATAAACCATCGTGCTAATCACACAAAATTTTATTCTGGGTGGTGATCGAACCCACGATCTCTTGCGTAATAGTCGGATACACTATCACTCTCTCTGTATCTCTATGTCTATCTCTATTTTTATTACAATTAAATATAGCCTATGTTACTCCCCGATAATGTAGCTTTCAAATCATCATCATCATCATTATCAGCCTATCGCAGTCCACTGCTGGACATAGGCCTCTCCAATTGCACGCCACTTTGTTCTATCCTCGGCTTCTCGCATCCAGCTCCTGCCAGCCGTTTTGCGTAGATCATCACTCCACCTGGCCTGAGGGCGTCCTACACTACGTTTGCCGAGACGCGGTCTCCACTCAAGTACTCGTTTACCCCAACGGTTATCGGTTCTTCGGCTAATATGGCCAGCCCAAATGGTGAAAGTTTTTTTTTAAATCGGCCTAGTAGTTTCGGAGCCTATTCAATGCAAAAAAAACAATCAAACAAACAATCAAATCTTTCCTCTTTATAATATTAGTATAGAAATATAGATATAGAAGTATTGACTACCTATTGTGTATGTAGTAGATTTTTATATCGGTAGATACTTACTTACCTACCTAGGCACACAAAGGAAAACAATAAGATACGTAGCAAAACAAATAAATAAAGTAAATTTACTTAGCTCTACTTGTTAAGTGTTCTTGAGTTACGTAAATAATATTAAGGAATGGTTTATTGACTACGGTTCCCGATAATTTTGTATCTACTAAGAGTAATTCTTTCAAACAATACTACTACTAAGCGTATCTAATATCAATCAGGGGTATGATAAGTACCAAAAAACTTTTTGACGTGGTAACGTCTTATAAATCGATGACCGGCTGCACTTACGAAAAAGTGTGACGTCACCGCTAACGTTATGTACTCGTTGTTAAGCAACGCGAATGGTTATTCCGCCGGGTCCACTAAAGCTGTCACAGGCATGGTTGTTTATTACAATGTCATCAATGTTTTGGCGATTGCAGCGACATGCGATACAATTGGAAATTAAAAAAAGGATGTCACTGCATGGTTGTTTATTCAATGTCTTCAATGTTTTCTTATGACGTTATCACGTAAAATTATTGTCCGTAAACCGACTTTACAGGTAACCATTTTTAGGGCTCCGTAGCCAAAATGGCAAAACGGAACCCTTATAGTTTCGCCATGTCCGTCCGTCCGTTTGTCGGTTCTCAACTTTGCTCGGAGACTGTTAGTGCTAGGATGCTGCAATTTTGCATGGATACACATATAACTTACGCCGACAAAGTGAAAGAATAAAATCTTGCCAAACAAAATTTCTTGCTAATTACTTTATAAATACTCGCTAGCATGAAAGGATAGAAAAATTTGAAGTCTAGTAACATAATCCTGATAGGTGGTTTGATTCCGGCCCCGAAAGTCTCGGATTCGATTCTTAGGTCTGGACTTCAAATTTTTCTATCTTTCAAAAATGCAATTATAGTATAAACGTTGTAAGTATGAAACAAAAACAACAGAAAACCTGGGAACCCTACATTGTGCGTGGCGTGGTTTCCCTGTTTTTTTCGTTTAGTTCTTTATGAATGTAGCGTCCGAATACAAAATACACTTCCAATTTCTCAACACAAGCGGTGACATGACGAGTGTACGAGTAATGTAGGTACGTGATACGACTCGGCGCGAATAAGGAAACATCTACGGACTTCTAAAAGGGGTTACAGATTTGGTGTATTTATTACGAGTCTTATAATAGGTACTTTTCGAGCGCAGCAAGGTGTACATACGGAGCCGAAACTTGGACACTGATGGTACGGCTGGCCCACAAGTTCAAAGTCGCTCAGCGGGCTATGGAAAGGGCTATGCTCGGAGTTTCTCTTAGGGACAAAATCAGAAATAAGGTGACTCGGCAGAGAACCAAAGTTATCGACTTAGCCTACCGGATTAACAAGCTGAATTAGCCGAAGAACCGACAACCGTTGGGTTAAACGAGTTCTTAAGTGGAGATCGCGTCTCGGCAAACGTACCTAGTGTAGGACGCCCTCAGGCCAGGTGGAATGATGATTTACGCAAGACGGCTGGCAGGAGCTGGATGCGAGAAGCCGAGGATAGAACAAAGTGGCGTGCAGTGGAGAGGCCTATGTCCAGCAGTGGACTGCGATATGCTGATGGTGAAGGAGTACAAGTATGAGAGTACTCCTGCGTACGCTACGCTTAAAAAAATGCTTGCTTGATGTGTTACGTCTTAGCTGTGCTGTAACCACACTTAGGGACTGAGACCTTACAGGTTCGTCGTATTTGAAGCACGTTGTTGGCATTTATGCCCACGGATTGGACTATATTTCATAGATATATATTGTATTGGGTTACACATTTAATTTATGTATTATATAAAGTTTCACTTGGAAAAGTGTGACAGGGGTTCTAGAAAGGAACTACAACGCATGTCAGTCTTACACATCCCTTCAAAATTACATTTTTTAAATTGAAATTACAAATACGTGGGATCTGTAAACGCTGTCGTCCATAATTATTGATTCTTGAAACATAGTGATTATTCTGTTGGCTTTCACTATCGTCGTTAAATAATACCGGTTAGCTCTTTATTAGTCACAAATAACTAATTAAAGCCGTACATTTTAAGGTTAAGACCGTTATCTTCACCTGTTGCAGCAGTAACGCCAACTAGTAGTAATATTCTCAATGGTAGCCTTCATTAAACTAGTAACAGCGACTAATGATCATTATAGTCTGGATTTAATTATTCCTAAAGTTGATTCAACTTAAATTTTACTTGTCTTAGAAACTTCTACAATTATGAGATAAACAAAACATTTGAATCACAATATACAGTCGACCAAGGAAGTCTATTTTAACAAAACTTCCCGTGTAATTAAAATAGCGACAAGGTTGAACCTAGTCACTGTTACAGTATTATCGCAAGCTAAAATAAACCTTGTTGTTTTCTGACGCGCATCTGAACTTTAACCGTAAAGTGATAGACCACAGTTTTGGCCGACTGCACATATATATTTTTAATACTACTAAATTGGCAAACGAGCACCTGATGGGTCTCGCCAAAGTGCCGTATCCGACCGCGTACCACTTTGGCGTGAGTTATATTTTTTTTTTTCGGTATCGTTCACTCTATGCGAACGTCAGTATATCGTTACCTGGTAGGTACTTAAGTATTATGTGATGTGCTTTAAATTCCCTAGACCAGTAACATGAGAGCGGTGTTCTTTCTTAAATGTATTGTGTTGCGTCGTCCACGTCATCGCGATTATTACAAATTAAAGCATTATTTTCACATATGTAGGTTAGGAATGACTCTACATTTGATGCCAAGTAGGTAAAGGTAAATTTAGTAAGAAAAGAATAATTCCTATCTTTATATATATATATTTCTTGTGTGCGTGTACTCACTCGTCACTGAATTCCTCCTAGACGGCTTGACCGATTTTGATGAATTTTTTTGTGAGAGTTCAAGGGGATTCGAGGATGGTTTAGATTCACTATTGAACCCGATTTACAAAAAAAAAAAGAGTCGAGACGAAGTTCGCCGGGACAGCTAGTACCTATATATATATTATATTTTTCTTCAAAATCAATCAATCGATCTATGTTATTGTGAACCATAGGTACAGAGGATGTTATATAATAATTAATAAGCTCAGTTATGTCCCGCCATATGGGAATACAATATTAAAATAAAATAAAAAATACATTAAAAAAGCAAAATCAATTTAAAATTAAATCATAATTATGAGTACAATTTCATATAACAAATGTCATTAAATTCCATTAGGTACAGTTACATTTCATAAAATATAATTAAATTAACAAAATAAAAAACATAGGTAGGTACACAAAACAATGAAAAAACATAATTACTCATAAATTTTCTACCGCGATTTATCATCTTAGATCTCCTTCAAACATTTGGTTACCAATAATTATTGGTAACCAAATGTTTGAAGGAGATCTAAGATCTATCTACCTTATAAATCAAGAATATAGAAATTATAAATATATTTTACAACATAAATTATAATTTATGTTGTAAAATATATTTATAATTATGTTGTAAAATATATTTATAATTTCTATATTCTTGATTTATAAGGTCTATAATTTCTAACGGTATTTTATTATAAACTCTAGAACCTAAACAAAAAACGCTGTCATGAAACAATTGGGTCTGGCTAGCAACTGCTTCTAACTTGTCGTTATTCCTTGCTCTAGTCCAATATTTAAACAGTTCTACATTCGATTTTACAAATATCGAAATGTTAACCAATTTAATTTTACAAAGTAGGATTTACAAGAGTCAGTTTGCCGTAAATTGTTTAAACTTCTAATACAGCGCTTTTGAGCAATATTACGACTTTTTAGATATATTTCGGGACTTAATCGCGTGAATTATTTAAAGGTACGAACCTTTTATTTACCCGACGTTTCGATCGAATTACACCGATCGTGGTCACGAGTCGACTGATAATTCACGCGATTAAGTCCCGAAATATATCTAATATGTATTAAAATCGCGAAAGTTTAAAAACAATATTACGACTCTTTGGCTCTAACCTTTTCCAAACCAACATTAACTGTATTTTCTTTATAATACTTACCCATAGACAATCATAATTTGTTAGAACATAGTTCTAAACATTTTGTATTAATTACAGAGCTACCGGACATGGCGCCAAGCGTTCGGGCGCAGAAGAGTTGGTATTCAGTCGGCGACATGCTCCGAGCTAACTGCTCGTCGCCGCCTGCCGACCCGCCAGCCAATCTCACGTGGCTACTAAATGGCCAGGAGGTAACGTTCAAACAAGAAAAACAAGTGTTCGTTTAAAAGAGCTTTCGATGTGGTTTGAAAAACACAGCACCTGATTCGTTTTTGAATTAAGTGCATACCTACCTACATGTTGGTTTAGTTCATACCTTCGTTTATTTTACAAGATTTTATTTAACTTGTTTTGTGTATATAATGTTGTATCAGTGTTTGGGAACAATCTTACAGTTTAATTTAAAACCAGTTCCAATTGGCTATTTCAATGACAGTATGACCTGGTTAAAAGCTTGCTTTTGTTTTAAAATATTTATGTATCTACCTAACTACTTACGGGGGCATTACACTGAGAGAATTATTTATTTAGCGCTACGTACACAGCGACACGATCGCCGGCCTCGCTATTCCGCACACAACCATTACTGCACAGTGCGCAGGAGCGCAGGTCAAAATAAAGTAAAATATTCGTTCGTACATATGTTGGATTACGAACGCCATGACTATGACAATACGGAAATGCTCGTTTTTGCATTTTTCCGCAACTTCAAGATTTATTTGCGGGATCATATTAAGACATATCCTTAAATATCTTTATTTCATCTACTAGAAAAACTCTTTGACTAGTGACACAATTTTTTATTGGTCCTAATATTTAGGTTTACTATATAAATTTTTGAGAGAGCCGAACCCTGTTTTGCATAATCTACCCTTAAGTAACTAATTTCTGGGTAGGTTGCCAAGTAAACAGTAACATACTTAAAATTTTATATCCAATAAAACTCCACACAAGTCCACTTGATGGTTTAAAACATATACCTTCCTATGTAGATCGAATACCTTATAAAAGCATACCATATCATCATTTTTGATCTCAGGTGATATTTTTATGTAGATAATAAACGCTTCTGAAATTCGTTATTATACCATCAATGTAATGCTTTAAGTGGCAATTTGTTATCGCAACTAGTCAGTTTAAACAAAAGCTTTAGCTAATATTGTCGTTGTTCCGTGTATAGTAAATCCTTCAATGTTACAGCGCGCCCGGACAATGACAGGGTATCTATTTGTTGCCGACGCTACGAGAATTCTAATATCATATATTACACTCATAGGTGAAAGGCCTGGATATTCCGCTGCATGACATGTCATACGAGCGAAGAAAACCTGTGATAACCGACGCGTCGCTCGAAGATGCAAATAGAATTATATTCAGTCCGTGGGATGCAATCTCGGGTTACGAGGAACCCGTGACCGACAATGTAATAGACATTCCCGGCAATATCGACGGAGTAGTCGGCATTCCTCAAGCTGATAGCATTCGGAAAAACAAGGAGGAAAGCACCACCCGTCTTGCACTCAGACTGGAACAAATAGCAAATAAATCGAACATAAGTTCAGAAGAAGAGAAATCCAATAAATCATCGTCTTTCAGCCAGCTCGTTATAAGAGTACAGTCTGTACACTTTCGCAAAGTAAGTACCTACTTATTATAATATTGTTGTCGATTTTGTACATGTGCTACTCTTTCATATATGTACCTATATATATATAGATGACGTGGAACATGCTAAGTACAAATTAATAGGGTTTTGAAATAAATGTGAAAAGAGCTTGCCCTGACATTAACATTCAGTAAAGCTTTTTTTAAATAATATGGTAATAGAATTTATGATGTACATACGTTACTTTTTATTTTTTGCTGTTTGGCCAATCATGCTCGTACCTACCCTTGACACGTAGACTCTGACTTTACATAGCCATGGTATTATTATCGCGCACAAACGCGCTTTCGTCCTTTGTTTGAATATTAAAGAAGCTTTGCGCATTATGTTAACTTGGTTATGATGATTCTACACAATTCTGTTTCTCGACTTAAATGCATTGACTTGAACGTGTTTATGTTGAAACTGAGTATCTAATACAGCTATCGTATTCGTATCTAATAACTATTATACATTGTTATGCTCATTAGTATCTACCTAACTTACTCTAGTAGGTCTTAAGTAACGCAAAAATATAAACATAATACTTTCCACTGCTATTTTCCTGATATGAAGCTCAATTTTTGTAAAAAAACACTTTGATTGTTATATATTTCTATAAGAATCACCAATGAAACCAATAGAAAACCTTAGTAAGGCTACTAATCTTAGCGTAATCTATACTAATATTATAAAGAGGTAAGATTTGATTGTTTGTTTGTATTGAATAGGCTCCGTAACTACTGGATGGATTTGTTAATTTTTTTCATCGTTGTGAAGCTAAGCACTAACTCCGGGTGACATAGGCTATTTTTTATCCCTGTATTCTCATGGGAACGGGAACTACGCGTGTGTAACCGCGAGGCGTCCGCTAGTGTAGTAATAAAGGTACATTTCTGAAGTTATCATTCATGTTTTTATAAAAACAATAAGCTAACAACGTTAGCTGAATTAGTTGTAGGATTTAATGCTATGTTGAGGTACATTTGTTGTTCGCAACTACAGTTCAACATTTCTAACTACTATGTGCATACGTTATAAAATTTTAAATACTCACTAGAGAATTCTAAACAGTGCACTGTAACATTTGTTGAATATAATCTTCATTTATGATTATTTTCTATTATAAGCTGATATTGATACCCCTTGTAACAATTATTACATACAGGTAGGTACAGAAGGTAGGTACCTACATAATAAACTTTTGTAAAATTCAAATTTGAATTAAAAACAAACATTAAGTTGTAAAATAGAATAACTACAAACGTAAGTATCTGGTTTCCCATATCGATATGTTAATATCGCGTAATTCAGCTAAATCGATGTATCTAGTTAGCACTATGCCGCAGATTTTTAATACCAAATGTTTATCCTAAATTAAAAATATATTGCTGATGCAGACAAAGACTGTACATTGTTTTATCAAATTGCTTACGTTTCATTATGTATGTACCCACTTATTATAACAAGAAATCTTTAATACTTTAATAATAATAATACACTCAGATATTTTAAAATCTGATAACGGTACGGATACTGTTAAATAAATTATCCTTAACTCGAATATTAGTCGGCAAACGTCGACTTTAATGCATCGAGTTGAGCGTGATTATGTTGAATCTGAGTAATACGGCTTTAGTTTCAGTAATGCAGAAATATATCTATACTAATATTATAAAGCTGGAGAGTGTGTTTGTTTGAATGCGGTAATCTCAGGAACTACTGGTCCGATTGAAAAATTCTATCATTGTTAGCCCATTTATTGAGGAAGGCTATCCATATCCATACTAATATTATAAATGTGAAAGTAACTCTGTCTGTCTGTCTGTCTGTCTGTCTGTTACGCTTTCACGCTCAAACCGCTGAACCGCGCGCGCGCGTTTTTATCGCGATAACCGACATCCACGCGGGCGGAGCTGCGGGCGAAAGCTAGTAGGCTATATAACATCACGTTACGACCAATAGGAGCGGAGCAGCAATGAGAAATGTTGCGAAAACGGGTAAAATTTACGCAGATGAAGTTGCGTGGTACAACTAGTTAAGACATAAAATTGTTTGCACTACGGTTATAAGTAAATTATATAGATTACATGTACCTATCTGCCTACTTTTTACTTATACTCCCAGATATGACACTCAATTTGTGTAAAAAACACTTTGATTGTAATCTATTTCTATAAGAATCGCCAATTACCATGCATATAAATATACTATAGAAATCTTTCGTAAGGATACTAATCTTAAGATGTTAAGTAATGTAGTAATCTTAGTAATACAGCTATCTTATTAATATCTAATAAAGATTATACGCTGTTAGTAGACGAGCAGAGAACAGCAGGCCTTCAGTAACGGAGAAAAATATGCCGACTAGACTACTTGGCCTTATTTGTAGGTAAACCTATAAACATTTACTTCAACAAAGTAAAAAATCAAGGGTTCGTCCAATCCCAAAACCATTTCTGTATAAATAGGATTTTTTTATTTAAACTGATTACAAAATTCATATAATTTATCGGATTAAGCGATAAACTTCTATTTGACTAAGCCGAAAATGTAATTAAATTGGTTGCTAATTAGCGCTTGTCACAAAATGCTGTTGTTGTACAGAATAAGGCCGGCTCACGGATCAACAACAAATCGACGCACACATAAAGTTATTATAGCTAGGGTAGGGGAGTCGCAACTTCAACTTCAAATTATTTATAGTGCGAGTTCCCAATGAACATCTGTCCGCAGCCGTGCGCAGTCTCAGTCGGCATTCGACCGAGTTCAACTGAGATCCTTGTACGCGCTCAAGAATGTGTGCGTGGACCACTTTTCACTTATTAATTAAATGGAGTTGACTTTCTATACTTATGTATTTAATGCGCTTGTTGTGACAGGGGCGGTTGAACGTGACGTGCGTGGCCCACGTGCTGTCCGTGTGGTCCAACAGCGGCGTGCTCATACTGGACGAGGAGCGACCGCAGATCGCGCCTGTAATGGGCAGCAGGGATTCCAACTCAGGTGATCAACTTTACATTAATTATAATCGCTAGTGCTTTTTGTCATCATGTATAAACTCGAGGGCGTGTGTTATGTTACCATATCAGGATATGACACATTCGACAATTTTTATTGCGGTATTGGCAATTTTATATAAATCGACATAATAATTAATAATAAGTTTTTAGAGAATATGTAAAAAAATATTTGTCAAAACACAAAAACGACAATTAATTATGTTTAAAAAGAAAAAAAATAGGCAACACCCAAAAAACAGCTGAAAATCAATATTAGGTATATATAAAATATACCTAATATTGATTTTCAGCTGTTTTCTCATCAATCATAAAGATTACATTCAATTTAAGGTGGTATGAAGTTCATTGCGTATTGGTTGCGATAATCTACGTCCAAAGTAGAATTAGTTTTAAATAATTATGTTACGTTGACAGCCCGCGTCTGTGCCTTTGATTATTTATTTTAGTTGCGAGCGAGCTGGCAACGTCAATTAAAAGAAAAGTCGCCGTAAAAGAAGACCGACAACAATTTTACAGACGAACAAAGAGCTTATTTATGTGTGACGATTTTTGATTTATCAATTTATGCGTGAGCTAGTGACGAGATGTCTAAAAGACGAGAAATATCGATAAGTACTATTACAAAATATGCCTAGTATATCCTAAGATTAAACAATATGCCAGATTAAGCTAATCACCCTTATGTTGTTGAATTATAGTGTAAATAATTCAAAAATATCACATACGATTGGCTAGTACATACTTAATATTAAAATAACATATATATAAAAAAAAATAAAAAAAACAAAAATTTTAATAAAGTAATGTTTTATGTTTATTTGAGTGGTAACTGTAGGTCCTCCGACTCCAAAGTTAGGTGAAACCTGTTTTTGGCAGTCAGGATCCCATCGTAATTACATTGCGATAACGGCCGGCGAAGCTTCAGAAACGTTTTTGGTTACCTACTTGTGAGCTAGTCTAACTACGTATTTGCTTTTGTTTTACTTTTATCTTCTGCTTTAATCTGAAACTTGAACCTCATCTTTTTGGCCTAAAGATGACGACGGCGGTCTCGATTTACGCACGACGGCGACGTTGCAAACCTCTCATATTTCAATGCACTTGTAACTAATAATTTATTAAATTATTATAGTACAGGATCCTTAGAGCAAATTTCAAAATGATAGATACCAAGCTGGATTTGTCATAGTAGCTTCGTTTTGACGAGACGTCTACAAAACACGACAAAACTTATACAGTGGTACGTTAGTGCAGAAAGCAGATGTTAAACATGTCGAATGGGTAAATATAGAAGATAAGTAACAACTATTTTTTTACTACTCTTTGTACTGTAATAATATAATAACCTTTTTAGTTACAAGTGCAATTGAAACATGAGAGGTTTGCAATGTCGCCGCCGTACGCAAATCAAAATCGACATTTTTAGGCCAAATAGATGAGGTTTAAATTGCAGATTAAAGCAGAAGATAGAAGTAAAACTAAAGCAAATACATAGTTTGGCAGCCAAAAGTAAGAGACTGGCTCACAAGTAACGAAAAACGTTTATGAAGGTTCGCCGGCCGCTATCACGATGTAATTACGATGGGATTCTGACAGCAATAACACAGGTTTCACCTAACTTTGTAGTCGGAGGACCTACACTTACCACTCAAATAAACATAAAACATTACTTAATTAAATATTTTTGATTTTATGTTTTTTTTTATTTACTATATTTCAATGTTAAGTACTAGCCAATCGTATGTGAATGTGATATTAATTGTGAATTATTTTACTATAGTTCACCAACATAATAGTGATTAGCTAAATCTGGCATATTGTATAAACTTAGGATATACTAGGCATATTTTGTAGCAGTGCTTATCGAATTTTTTCGACTTTAAGACTTCTCGTCACTAGCTCACACATACACTGATAAATCAAAAATCGTCACACGTAAATGAGCTCTTTGTTCGTCTACTAGTATACACTAAGTCTATGGTATATCTTAAGCCTGTTAATTTTACTATTGTTATCCCTTTCATATAGTGCGTGACGTCAATGGCATGTCATTTGTTTTTTATTTTTTTATTCTTAATCTGTGACCCGGGAGTTGTAAAAATGGCGGCAAACTGACATGTAGTTTGTTGTTTTTACAGCTGTAAAAACATCTAGTTAAATGCGCAGCTGCGCATTTAACGTGTAAAATATACATGAAATACGTGTTAACTAGATAAGAACGAGACTTTGTGATTCAGAGAAGAAAACTTGAAATAAAATAAAATTGAAACTGGCATCGAGACTTGAAAGTAAATAAACTTGAAACTGGCATCAAGACTTTGTGAGTCAAAAAACAAAATTAAAAAGTAAATAAACTTATCACGATTTTGTGAGTCAAAGAAGAAAAGTAGAAAGTAAATAAACTTGAAACTGGCATCGTGACTTTGTGATTTAAAAAGAAAACTAGAAAGTAAATAAACTTAAAACTGGCATCGAGAATTTGTGATTTAAAGAAGGAAACTAGAAAGTAAATAAACTTGGAACTGGCGAATGCACAGAATGTGCGAGCCATAATCCTTATAGAGTAATATCGGCGGGAAGAGAATAAAAAATCTGTGGCACAGATTATAGAGCATTAAATGGTAATAATTTTAAATTTTGCAACAATTTATTGAAGTACCAACCTATAGAAGTTTAAATTTTTTAGTATTATCCCCTTAATGTGTGACGTAATTTATGAATACCCCTGTCTTGGCGAAGCAGGGAATAGGAACTAGAGGAAAGCCGTACAGTTTGAATATTTAAAAGCCTATTTCACCATGTCTATTACTTTCAAACGGATAAAATTACCATGTCTCAACCCGTTCTATATCTTAAAGAAGTAAGTGCGTACCCTCCTGTAACGACGGCATAAAAATTTTAGTCACGAAGGTCGAATCACGTGCCGGGTTTCCGATTGCGACCACTTTAAAATATTCAAATTAAAGTGGACACCGAGATAAAAACAAGGCACTCTGAAAAATATCTTAAAATACAATTACCATTAAAAAGGTTGGGCAACGATGCTTGGCATGTTACGGAGAACGCTGAACTGTCTTGGAATCTACAATGAACTTAATATAAAAGAAAAAGGAGGACTTTAATAAAATAATAAATATGTAGGTCAGACTTATATAAAGAGTAAAGGATTGTAGAGTTTATAGAAAACTAGTTTTACTCCGCTCCCCGTGAGCTCTTTGTGAGCTGTGTCTTACATAATTTTCTTATAAGATTCTAATATAGCCTACACACACTACTATGCGTTTCAAATAAGAAGGTAATCGCGATCGCGACAACTTCACTCTGTACTTGTTAAAGTTGTACCGCTAGCAACAAAACTCCCAAGTTGGGTAAAGTACGTATGTGTAAATGGAACGGACGTATTATTTATTTTCTTTGAACTTTGTAGGTTCCTACCTAACATTTTTCTTTATTAAAATGTTATTAGTATTCTTTATTATTTAATAAAAACCAAACAGAAATAAGTAAATATTCAAAATATAGGAATATTCTACATTTTACATATCAACCCATAAGATGGCCCACTGCTGGGCACGGGTCTCCCCAGTAGAACCTACTAGTATGTAGATCCTGGGGGTAATTGCCATAATCGCCACGCTTGGCGAGCGGGTTGGCGATCGCAGTAAGGCTTTAAGTACGCAGAGGACGCTGCTGCCCGTCCTCCGGAGTGAAATCCCTTAGTCGCCTTGACGACACCCACGGGTAGAGATGGGGTGGTACTATTCTTAAGCCGGCACCACACGGCAGATTTCTACATTTTAGTTGTCTTTTAGTCAGACGTAATTTTTTTTATAACTAAAACATAATAAATAGTAAAATACAGTGCTTAAATAAAGTTCATTAGAGTAGGTAGGTACTTCTGTGTAATACTAATGACACCTTTTTACGAATCATTTTATTGCTGATTTTACGGCATACAATGAAGTTGCAGTCGTGTCGTCAATGCGAAACCAAATGTCATCATGGCGTAGTACTAGACACTCGATAAATAATTATAATGGAGTCCCAACCGACGTCGGTTACGGCGGCCAATCTCGTTAGAGACTAGCCAACAACGCAGGAGATATTATAGTGCATGATGTATGCGCAGACACAAGTGCACTCTCTATTCCCTCACTCTTAAAGTCCGATAGGACGGAAATTCGACACGACCGGAGAGAGATTAGGCCCAGGACCGCCGGCTTAACGTGCTCTCCGACCCATGGAGGGGTGAGACAATGTTCGAAAACGGGTCCCCATCTATAAACAGACAGTGGTAACGGTGGTTAACCTCGCAGATATCTTGATCTGCTCAGTCGCTACTGAGTCAAGGCTCCCTAAATAGTAAGTAATCAAATAACAATAGTGGACAAGCTAATGAGTAGGTACATACTTTAGGTGACCAAAAACTGATGACTTACAAAACAGAAGAAAGAAGAAGTAAAAGAAACAGAAGAAGTAATGACTGTTATGAAACATTCTATTTAAATAGGCTTTTTATTTTTTTTTTACTTTATTTTTTTTACTTTTATTTTTTACTTTTATGATTTACATTTAGTATGTTTTTTTTTTTAAGTAGTAGGTATACCCAAGTTTTTTCTTTTTTTTGATTTTTATTATATTATATATTGAAAAACCATAATCTGGCTACATAATACCTACTTAATATAACTAGGACTGCCACTGTGTTTATTAATGTTCCCACATTGATTAATTAGTTTTATTGTGCATGTTGTGTTTACTGATTAATATTGGACACTAGACTAAGTTTTTTGGCATAGTACTAAAGTGTATTTCAATAAGTGTAACAATTGTAAGTAAACCAATAAATAAATAAATAAATAGAAAGAATCTTTATCTTATCTTTTTTGAATAGAAAGAAAGGAGTAAATTAAAAAATATGTCAAACTTACATCTACCCTGTGTATATTGATAACAAGTACCTGGATGACCCAGCTTTGAAAACCACATTTTCTAAAAATGAAACCTAGCTAGATCGATTTAAAGCCACCAAAACCCCCTGCATACTAAATTTCATGAAAATCGTTTGCAGATTCTTATAGGTATAAGGCCCCATTTCTCCTTGTCCAGATTTGTCCACTTCCTTGTCATTGCATTGCAATCTAAACCCACAGTTCCTATTACATTATCTCAACAAACAATGGGCTCATCTCTTCACAATTGAGTTTAAACAGATACTCATCTAATTGAAACACGAATTGCTACCTCTCCTCAATGATGCCACATGAACCTGTCTCACATAACTGAATCCATTACAGAGACGTATATAGAGAATCCTTATGTGATTGACTGAACACCAATGACGTGTTGTAATGGAGTCTATATAGGGAACACAATTCAAAGCTATTCAATATATCTAACAATGAAGATATTCATCGTAATTAAAACATTCTAATTGAAGGTAAAACTGAATATCCGTTGGCTGAAATCATAATAATAATATCTTGGGACAACTCACACAACGCTATCTGATCCCAAACTAAGCAGAGCTTGTACTATGGCAACCAGACAACTGATAAACATACTTATATATTTCTAAATACATACATATTATACATAAATAACACCCAGACACAGAATAAACCATCGTGCTCATCACACTTTTTTTTTCCTGGGTGGGGATCGAACCCACGACCTCTTGCGTAGCAGTCGGATACATTCCTACCGCGCCACAGAGGCAGTCATAATGATGATGAAAGCATGAGGGTATATTTTATCCGTAAATACTATGTATAAAACTACTATAGTCATCAACTTGTGTCGCCAAATAAGTTTATATTATTAAAACTCTAGACAAACAAACAAGAATCTCAGCCTTGAAGAGTGCTCAGATTCTTGCTTTAGTTAATTCAAATTTTCAATAGGTATTTAGTTTTCGCAATTTATGCATTCGTTTCAAAGCTAAGAAGTTTGGACATTATGATTATAGAATGTAATAATAGTAGTATATCAAATCTGTGCACAGTAACTTTTGTTGCTTTAGTGTTTGTCTGAGAGTAATGTTTTGCTATTATATCTACTACTAGCTGACCCGCGCAACTTCGTGTGCGTGAATTTTCCACGTTTTTGCAACATTTTCATTGCTGCTCCGCTTCTTTTGATCGTAGCGTGATGTTATATGCCTATAGCCTTCCTCGATAAATGGGCTATCCACCAAAAAAAGAGTTTTTTCAATTCGAACCAGTAGTTCCTGAGATCATCGCGTTCAAACAAACAAACAAACTCGTCAGCTTTATAATATGAGTATAGATGAAATTTCTAACAATAATTCTAGAGAACTAATATTCTAAATGGATTTAAAAAGACTGTAGCTATAATAAGGAATTAAAAACTAATAATAACAAATAACACACCTTATTTATAAATGGAAAAGTCATTATATTGAATTTATGTAATTATGACGATGTGCCTTTAATAATTAATTATATATTTGAGACATTATTATCGTCAGTGTAATTAGTAATGTTGTAATAAATAGTAATATTTAATACTTTAAAGGACACTGTAAATTTTTAGAAATCCGTACTATAACTTTTTGGATTTGAAACGGTAAGTTTTTCAAGCCAACTAAACAGCCCCATGGGATTATGACGTGTAATCGCATATATATGGTATGCAGAAGCATGTGCGTCCGTAATTATAGACATTGATTTAGTTGTTTTACATGACCACTGTTTTGAGTGGATAATTTTAACAATTCCTTGTAAAATCGCATTGACAATGGCAGGAAATTCTGATTCTTTTTCGCTATATACTTACAAAACACACTTTTATAAAGAACAAAAAATAAACCTAACGATAAAATAACAATGTTAATTTATAACCAATTTTTCGTTATAAAAGCCTATTAAATAAATATAACAGTAAGTTATCAGATTGGAATTGTGTACAATAAATGGATTAATTGTTTTAAATAAGCGGCGATAGCATAATAGCTAAGGCATCAGTCTCGCGATCGTGAGGTCACGGGTTCGAATCCTACCCATTATACTACCGACGTGAACCCACTCCTAACACAAGCCATTGAGCTTAGCTGGAGGGGTTAACAGTATTGCTAGTAATATCTTTTTTAAATAACTAGTACATATCTTTAAAAAAAATAGGTTAGCGGAAAAAATAAATAGTATCCAATCTCGTGTACTCTTCTAATATTATTGACCTCTTTTTTTTGCATCAGTCCTCTAATATGGTGTATAATATAATGGTGGCAGCACCTGCATTACAGTTTAAAAACAGAGAAACATTGTAAACATTGGCAATTTGAAAAGAGTGGCCACAAGTTTTTATTGCCTGTTCTTTTCTCGGGCTTTACCTATTGTTTGCGAACAGGCATTACAAGTAAATGTAGAATCGACTTTTCACAAGTGTAGTATTTTGCTTCCTAAATGAATAAATCATTTTTATTATTTATTATTATTAATAGCCCCATACTTTGTTGGCAAATTGAGTTTCGCACGACATTAATGTAATAAATAACCTGTGTTATAATTATAATTAAATTAATATTGAGCATTATGTAAAGTAAGGTCGCAGAACTTATGATAAATTAAATTTATTTTTCTCATACCTCTCGATACCTCCGCGCGTTCACGAGATAAAGGGTCTTGACAGAAGGGGACGGACGGACAGACAACAAAGTGTGGTTTTTCTTTTGAGGTACGAAACCTTAAAAATGCCAAGAATATATTCATAAAAATAAAAATTCGCCTACCTCTGAGCTGCGCTGATCGGCTAAGATTATTAATCAATCAGCCTGCCTTTCCTGCCTTTCCTGCCTTTCTTGCCCTCCGCATTCAGTTAATTCCAGCGACCGACCTTTAGGAATAGCAAGGCTGCTGGGACCTGAGGGCCATCTTTTTTGGTGTGTCTCCATTAGCGGTTTTGATGGGTGGGGGTTGGTTACATCTGCTTGACTTTTACTCCCTTTGTTACTTCTTACGACACCCACGGGATGAGATGGAGTGGACCCTTGTATTCTTAACGTCCATCACTAGAATTTTTTAATATACAATTATTTTAATATTCGTATTGACCCGATCAGGAGAAAATAAAAAACGATTTGACGTCAGCCTTATAGCTTATTAGAAAAATAACGTAGCCCACTGAAAATAATTTAACATAAACTATACTTCAATCACCTAAATGGCATTTATGACGGACTAAACTAAAACAATATACTCCTTTTTATACCCGTCATGTAAAAATAATATAGGATATCTTTTTCCATTTGGAAGGATGAAGTAGTTATTAAGTACAATCGATACCAATGCCGTGTGGTGCCGGCTTAAGAATAGTACCACCCCATCTCTTCCCGTGGGTGTCGTCAAAGCGACTAAGGGATTTCACTCCGGAGGACGGGCAGCAGCGTCCTCTGCGTACTTAAAGCCTTACTGCGATCGCCAACCCGCTCGCCAAGCGTGGCGATTATGGCAATTACCCCCAGGATCTACTGGGGAGACCCGTGCCCAGCAGTGGGCCATCATATGGGTTGATATGATACCAATTTCGCAGTAACACCATTCTCAAGTTCTCGTTAACTACAAAGCGTTCATGGTATCGTTAATTAGTTAGTAAGTACTTCAAAATAACGTTTGCTTATTATTTCAGGACTTCGTTCCACATCACGCGTTGGCGTTTTGGCGTTGCTCAACTGTTTGTTATACAAACATTGGTAAGAAAAACATTATTGTTTTATATGTTAAAATAAACCAATTCAATTATAATTTTAAATGTTTTGTAACTTAAGTTAACCTTTCTTTATCTTTTGATATTTTTTCTCCATGTGTTCACCTATTTAGTTTTAAACCTGATCGAACTTATTTTGAAATGTGTTTAAACCTTTTTAAAATATACCAACCTAAATAGACCGTACCGAGGTACCTATGTAATAGTCGATGAGGGAGCGCCAAAAAATGCAATCCCTTTATAAAGGGAGGTACATTTTATTCGAATAAATTAATTTTATCGCTTTCTAAAAATTTAAAAAATAGTTTTTTAACAGTGTATTAATTCAAATTAAGTTTTACGTTTCTCAGTCATGCAAAATTTTGTAACCAGGCGCGTCAGTCATGCGAAAGTTGTATTTATTAATAGTGCTCAATCTGCGCGTGCCATAGAATGCTTGATCTGAAATTTAGTATATCCATTACGCAATATAAAAAAGTCAGCCTTAAAAATGCTTACATTTTTTGGTGCTCTCCTCCCGATCTATAATCAGATAATATTTTAATAAAAATGTTTTTTATGGACATTTGATCCATGCTGTTTCTCCCGGCTAACCTGTGTGTGTGCCAACATTAGAGGATTCGATCCCGGTCGATTTTTCTAGTCCCGGGATTCGGGATTATTAACAGTTAATACCGGGATCCCGGGATAGTCCCGGGGTTGTATTGGTAATAGAAAGTGGTAGTAAAAAGATAATAAAACATATCAAAATCAACCTTTTATTTTAAATCTTTACTTAAATCTTCAAATACAAAACAAAATTAAAATTTCTTCTAATAAAATTAACAAACTAGGCCCTTATAAAATAGTTTAATGAATTATTGCTTAGTTTGTTTATTTTATTTTACAATAAATTTAAAAAAATCAACATCTTAAAATTTGTCAAAAGAGATCAATGTTAATAGGACTCATATTTTATATCAAATAGACTAAAAACTATAATTTACTTATTTAAGCAACGAAAATAAAATCTAAGAAATAACAACGCATCCAACGTCTCATCCGAAAGCATACTTCTTAATTTGTTGTACAAATATGAAGCAGCGGAAAACGCGCGTTCAGGCTCGTTGGAAGTTGGAGGAATCGTCAATAAATTTTTATAAGCCTTCTTCAAATTATAACCTCGTGTGGAATTTCACAATATAAACATTCGCTGTTTTTCATCTATATTTACTCATACACATTAATGCATTGTTGTTTTTTTAATAAATTAATTGTTTATCACCAATTAACAATATAAATATCAATACTTACACGATCTGAAGCGTAATTTTTACACTATTTTACATACATAGGTACTTAATCTGACACCGGTCGTTAGCAGAAACAAACGCAATCAGCTGTGTAAACAAGTTTCAGGCACATTTTTATTGACTTATATAAAAAATATATAAGTCCCGAAAATCCCGGGATTAATTGAATTTAATCCCGAAAATTTCGGGACTAAAATATGATCGGGATCCCGGGATCCCAGTCTTCGGGATCCCAGGATCGAATCCTCTCAAAACTCGCGGCCTTAAGCGAGTAGTGTGCATTTTGGCCCAACATGCACACTACTCGCTTAAGGCCGCGAGTTTTTATTGCAATATTCTTTTCTTCGGCTTTACCTGTTGTTTGCGAACTTGGCATAACATATACATGAAGAATCCCGACGTATCACAAGTGTTATTTTTATCCTAAGTGAATAAAGAATTTTGAATTTTGATAAAATGTTGCATATTTTCCTCCTCAAGATTTCACAAAAATCTTGAAGCAGGTCCAGTAGATTCAAAGGCTGTTTCTATTATTAGTTTAGATGAAAATAATTATATGGCTTTTCTTTACAGGACTGTCCGATGATCAGAAGACTAAGAAAATATGAACTTTTCGTTTTCTCTAAAATCAGTGTTAGACATTAGTGATTGAAAAATAACATGAAAATGATGCAGGTAAAGTTATTTTATCAACAATGTGAGTTGAATGTAGTGAATTTTATACTTGTACATACTTAGACTTGTATTTAGGAATTTTAAGATGATAGTGATGTTTCGCTTTGACGAACCTTTATGTACGTAACTGTTACTTTAAAATAAGAACTTTAAAATAAAGGAGATCCCTGTTTATAAAACTGTATTTTTATTTTAAAAGTAAATATTGAATTACTTCTGGATGTACACTACCGTCTCTCCCACGGGATGGTAAAAGCACAGATAATATAATACTATACTAGTAGTAAAAGTAAAATAGAGTAACAATCTTTTTTGCTCATTTGTGTATTTATTTAATAAAAATATATGAGAGTATAAAGTAACTCTCAAAATATCGTAATGAAAACACATAGGACTGAGCATTGTCCAGTGTTTAAATATATAAAAAAGTGGCGCAAATAATTCCATTTTATGCCCAAAAATACAAGATTAATTTACGTTGGTAAACGTATTAAGCAACACTTCATTGAACTTTTCGTACCTTTTTATTCATCATTGGTAATGTATCTTAGATACCTCCAAATGTTGGTGGTACTAAGTCAGACGACTCAACTATTTTTTACATAGTTAACGGAACCCTTATAGTTTCTTCCTGTCCGTCCGTCTGTCTGTCTATGCGTCCGCATGTCACACGTATTTTACTCAAAAACTACAAAGTATTAAGGTAAGTACTTAATATGTGTATTCATGCAAAATTACAGCCTTCTAGCACTAACTAAACTCTAAGCTAAGCTGCTGACGGGTGGACGGATATGGCGAAACTAAAAGGGTTCCGTTTTGCCATTTTGGCTACAGAACCCCAAACACAGGATGTTTGTTTTTTACTTAAAGCAGGCTTGATACCCGGCTCTAGCAGATGAGTTATAGAAAATCTATGAATGCAGTAATTTTTATTTATAAAAATAAAATAATGTTTAGGTTCTTTGAGTGAAAAAAGGTTCAGCGGTGAGAATTTTTAGTGTCATTTTTTTTTAAATAAAGATAACTAGCAATGCGCGATTATGGTCTCACATTGCTAGCAATCATGTTAACCCCTTCAGCTAAGCTCAATGGCTTGTGTTAGGAGTGTGTTCACGTCAATAGTTTAATGGATAAGATTCGAACCTGCAACTTCAGAATTGGGAGCATCGGTCTTCCTTAGCCAGTAGGCTACTGCTACTGTTACAGGGACTATGTGAATATTAATTATCAATAGATTTAATAAGACTTCGCGCGCTTTTATATTAAAATATAAATTCACAATACCGGATTTCTGGCAAAAATTTAGTTGGTATTTTTTTCTGTTAGTAATTGTCAGAACGACAATTACGAACAGAAAAAAATATTACCTGCGCACAACAATAAAGAAATCAACCAAACAATGCTTCCCTCCTCTCGAAATAAAATTAATTACTACATGTCTATGTGATAAATATTTTTGAAGTGAAAACTTCTCTAGCGGCGTTGTGCACTTTTTTTGGTATTGGTAAAAAATGTTAAACTGGCGTCAGGATCACGTGACCCTGTTTGAAAATTCGTAGATCACGTGACTCTGATCGAAAATTCGTAAGACGGAGGGAGAGCAATTAAAAACTGCTACAATATCATTAGAATACGAAGGTAAATTTCGCCACCTTCTACAATGTTATTATAGCTCAGGTGGGAAATCGAGCGGTCCAGAAACCAGAAGACCTCGGTTCGAGTCCGAGTAACGTTTGTTTTTTCCCTTTTTTATTTTAATTTTTTATTTTGGGTCTTTGATTTGTGATTTATTATTTTATATTTGTTTTTTATTTTGTCAGTAAGATCGAAAAATATTATTCAAAGTTCATCAGTATGTAATTTTTTTTGAGAGAGATTAGAAGTGTTTAAATGTCATGTCGTTGTGTTTGTCATTTTATAAATACTTTTATTTGTGTACGATAGCGCAATAGATAAATATTGTATTTAACCACATAACTGATAAAAAACATTCCAAATGGCACTCCCAAAGTGCAACCCGTTTTTATTTAAAAAGCAAGCTATTATGAATTTGATTTCTAACGGAATGCCAGCGTCTAAAGGTCTATCCGTGGAAAATAATGTAAGTATATATAGTAGGTACTATAACTTGGATAGACTTGGGCAATTAATTGGAACCCATAAATCTATCACACTACATTTTCACAGTAGAATTTAGAAGTGTGTTTAGGGCCTGAAAGACAAATCTGTAATAACCCAATGAATATTCATACCTCGTATTCTCTATGAACAGCGACACATATAATAAATGATAGTATTTCGTATGTGCCATACTCTCTACCGCTATTGTTATAAATCATTTCTGGATTAAAGGCGATGCTAAGTTTTAATACTTTCAATACCTACGTATAGTCTAACTTAATGACCATTTCGAATTCGGTGCAGCTTTTCCCAACAATAGTGCCAATATAGATGTTAAAGTGACACTATTGCATATTGAAAGTGATTCAGTTTTAACTTTCTAATGTTAGAGTCATTGGCTTTATGAGTGTGTTAACATCAGCTTAATTTTACATGTTTGGCCCAAAAGAGGGTGTACTGTTAACAGAGCTCATGTATATTATGTCTGTAAGTTTTGATATTAAATTTAGAAACTTACAATCGGATTTAGACTGGAGAACAGTTAGAATCGTTAAGTGACTGTGGATAACAATGGCGAGGTCAGAAGTCACACTCGATTTATTTTTTCATCAAAAGGCCACATTGAGACGATTTTAAATAAGTATTGGTATGTAACACTTAGCTGCTTTGTGTTATGGTATTATATTTAAATATTATGTTTAAATTATGGATATAAGGACGACGTAAACCAGATTACAAATATTTAAAAGCTTTTACGATTTAAGATAGATAAAGCAAAGGTCTTTACTAGTCAAATTAAAACTTTAAGATTTCAGTTGCGTCTTGATCAGTAAATAATCACCAGCACATTATATTACAGACTAGCTTTTCCTCGTGGATTCGCCCCCGGCTCCGCCCGCGTGGATGTTGGTTATCACGATAAAACTAGGTACTATGATAACTGCTACTACTAACTAATGTCCTTCGGGGACTCAAACTATCTCCATGTTAAATTTCATCTACCAGCGGCTTAAGCGATACAGGCAGATAGAAAATCACTAAAATCCGTTCAGTATTCTTTGGGCTAAAAAGCAATAAACATCCATCCATCGAAATATCCAGGAACAGTGGAATGGATGCAGGATAAATTAAAGTAAATCCCAGTGAGTACCTACCTAAAATAATGATCTCCGAAACATTATTTATTTTATAGACTAGCATTTTTAGCGTGTGGGACATAAAAGTTATAAGAGCGTCGCAACAAAGCCCGGGTTATTGCTTACACCGATGTTTTCATAGGCATTCTTGAGAATATTCGTCACAGTACAGTTACAATGTTTCTTATAAATAGGGTAATATATTCCCGGGATGTTAAGGGTCGATATTAACTTGACACACAGGTGGATTTAACGTTTAGTGGAAGCCGGATAATGACTTTTAGAAATGGAAAATTTTGCGTTGAACAAAATGTGTTTGTGTAACTGAATAGGCCCAGTAGCTTTTCTGTTTTCTTTCGGTAATGAAGCAGCGGGTCGGCGTATTTTGTTTGGATTTATATGTAGTAGTTTGCAGATCAGAAATCAAATTCTTTTAAGCAAAATTTCCAGGTACTATTTGAAGATGGGTCCCAGATAACGAAATAATACTCAATGTAAATCGAAATGTAATAGTTATAATTTAAAAACAACTGATTGAAATGTATTCCAACACAGTTTCGTCTAAGCGATGTTACCACAAACGATTGTTCTAGCTGATATGAGCAATACACCAATATTTGTAGACTTAGGTATATATGGCAAGTGAAACAGTCAACACAAAAACTTATAATAATAATAATAATAAAAATTCTTTATTTACTTAGGAAGCAAAATACTACACTTGTGAAAAGTCGATTCTACATTTACATGTAAGGCCTGTTCGCAAACAATAGGTAAAGCTGGAGAAAATAACAAGCAATAATAACTTTTTTCATATGTCGATATAAGTAATCAATAATGAATAATTTTTAATAACAATTTAATCGAATAGGTAATAATATAGCGTTAGCTTGATGACGTAACGTAAGCAAGTTGTAGCGTCGGTAATGATTGATAACAGTATGTAAAAGTTCCTGAGTTTAGCAGTGCTACTAATAATGACCAAATATTTTCAGAGAAGAAATACAGAGTTTATTCAATATTACCCAACTTATTTATATTGGTCGTCACAATGTAAATAAAGAAAATTCGAAACCTCACTATTTTATTATCCAGTATATTCAATAGCTTACCAATATGTGTCCACATTAAGGTACAATTGACGTTGCAATAACTCTATCAAGCGTTCATTATTGAAGTTAAATTGATATCATGCCCAGAACGTAGCTTGTACCGAGAATGCTGTGCTTTGATGCATTTTCCGCTCTACTTTGCCTCTCCATGAGGTGGTTTGATTGAACCGTAGGGTATTTCTGCTTTGTTAATGAGTTATACTCATTGATTCATTGTCCACTTAAAACTTGTGATAATAGCATTCGGGTTAAATGTTCCCAAGTAATGTCAACTTTAACACAATTAAATAGTATTATTAAGCTATTGCATAGCTTCTATCGCGGGCCTTGAGCGCGGGGACCGAATCCAGAAATTCCGTAACGAAAAAACCTCACGCTCCCCACTCCGACGGGCACAGCGGTGATACTTTTTAGTTTTGCCATCTATCGATGAATAGCAGAACTTTGAATGACTTTTTTTAAATTAAAAAAAAAAAACAGTTAAAGAAAAAAAAATTAAAAACATTGTTTTGTTATAATTAATTTTTTTTTTATTTTCTTTTTTAATTCCTTTTTTGTAATTAAAAATTAAATTAAAGAAAAAAAAAAAGAAAAAAATTATAATGAAAAATTTTTTTAATGTTTTTTTTTTTTTAATTGCTTAATTTGATAATAATGCTATGCAATAGCTTTACCGCGGCAGTCCCCGAGTGCCACACATTTTTTTTTATTTATTATAGTCAACGTCGAGGAAAATTATAAAACCATACAATTTACTACTTGTTAAGGCATCGGTCTCGCAATCGTGAGGTCATGGGTTCGAATCCATCCATCGAATTATACTACCGATAATGAAATTAAAAGGAATACCATCACAGCTAAGTAGGCTTTACATGTTTACGAACAACAGCTAATCAAATGAGAAGTACCAAAATTTTTGTACAAATTCCTTTGAAAATTATTAATAAGTAGGTATAACGTAAACAACGTAACAGCATTCAATTATTTAATTATATTTAATAATAATGCATGTCATAGATTTTAATTATTATGTTATTTTTACAATTTTTTTTTATAAAATAATTGTTGTTATTTTTTTTTGTGTTGACAATCAATATTTTTTCTAACTTTGTATTTTTAAATTTGCAAGAAATAAAAGGCCTTTTTTTATTTATTTAGGTATAGAACAAAGCAAAAGTATGAAACAAAAACAACAGAAAACCCATTTCTTAAGCCGCATTATTCGGATTAGGGGGGGGCTACGGAACCCTACATTGTGCCTACCTGACATGCACTTGCCCAGTTTTTTTACATTTAGGGAGAATACTTGTGTTGAAAAGTCACAATCGCCGGCGCCCCAAAAATGACGATAAACCGTAGTTGGCCGTTACCTCTAAAAATATCTAAACCTATTTATGCCATGATATCATCCATTTATCGAACAAACATTAAAAGGTTCTAAATTTTAGTTGTTTAACGAACATAAGCTGCTTTGAGAAAATGTGCTGATAATAACATATCACAAGGCTTTTAAAAATATAAGTATACTACAATGAAAAAAATATTTTCATAGTTAAATAGTAAAAGTGGAATAACCAGTTATTTTTAAAATCGACATTAAAATTCGCTACGTGACCATTAAGTCCTTTTAACATTTTTATCTGGCCATAACTTATTCGATTTTATTCCCAATTTTGAGAGTTGCAATAATCTGTTTTATATGTATCTCACACAATCATTCCTGTCGATGCAGGGAGTAATTGGAAATGGAATGAAAATATATGGTACTGTGATTTAACCGTAGTCATATTTTTGGATAAAAATGTGGACATTCGAGTCACAACTACACAGGAAGAATGAATTTCGCATAACTAATAAACTTTTCCAATCTATATATACACCGTGAATTTCTTTCTAGTCGTTTTGGAGCCGAAAATTTTGAACTGCATATCAATAACCTAGACCTAGTTTATAAAAAATATCAGTATTTACATTTTTTAACTGAAATTAATGTCGTTTGCGGAAATTAAATAAGCACTTGTGGTAACGCTACTCGATTTCACATAATAAGAATAGGTTCTACAATCATAGGTATCATTCATAGGCCTTCCACCACCCAAGAGTGCCCAGGCGCCGCTGTAGGCAATTAATTTTTTTTTTAACATATGTTTATATTTTATTAGACTGATATATTTATGGACTAGGTATTATGTTATGTTATATTATAAATGGAGTTCAAAATTTTCGGCTCCAAAACGACTACAAAATCTCGGTGTATACTTAATAATAATACTTACTTAAACTTTTTCAATCCGCAGTAAAGTTTGATGTAGTTTTAGAAATTATTATATACATTACCTATATTATTTTAAAACCATAAATATTTTATTATGATTATTATATCTTATTACATATTATGATTCAATGAAAAACTTCACCTATGTGCTAAAACGAAACGTATTTTTAGCGTAAATCAAACTTTATCCCCTATTAGTTTTAACAGATAGGTACGTAAACACACAAAAATGTAACAAAAACGATTTTTATACTAAAATATTTGTAACATTCATACAAATCCATCTAAATAATTCCTCAACAAATGAAGCGCCCACGGTCGGTATTCAAATACATAAACAAACAATACACATATTCACCGCGGGGTGCTATATGTTGCCATGCGAAAAAAGTTCTAAATGTACGTTTTATAGAAGCACCAGGAAAAAAAATTGTTTCAATTGTGCTGGAAATGTAAAGGAATAGAGGTGACATTAAAAATTCTATGAGATAATTAATTAAGCAAGAAGCAGTGGGTACACGGAGCACAGAGGTGGCGTGGAGTCGTATTAGGACCACCTGCTGATTCTGTTACCAACACTTATTTTAAAAAAGTTTCTTTGAACAACAGAGAACAGTAGGATTTCAAATGTAATTAATGTAAGCTTATTTATATGCGTTAGGTAAGTGCACAGTAAATGTAGTACATATTTTTACTTCTACATAATAATCACAATGCGCAAGCAGCGAACAGACCACAGTAAGCTTTCAAAGAGTACCTTTTGTCAGTGATGCGAGTGCAGTACAAAAGGCGTATTATAAATCGTAGGAATACTTTATAGGTTTAATGACGTAGACTGGATTTCAAAGGCATTTTCCATCAGTCAGATCGGAAATAATGTCCATATATGAAACGGCGGTGGCCTAATGGCTAAGACATCGGTTTCGCAATCGTGAGGTAGCGGTTTCGAATCCTACCCGTTATACTACCACCCACTCCTAACACAAGTCATTGAGCTTAGCTGGAGGAGTTAACACCAACCCACATCGCTAGATTTCTTGAAAAATAAAAAAATACAAGAGTCAACTTAAAATAGAAGCTGTTGGAGACGTAACCTACCCCAGGCAGATAAGAAAACAATTTAGAACTTGTGCAGGTATACTTTAAACGGAGTTGAATTCACTGTGAAGTTACTTATTTAAAAAATTGAAATCAACTGCTAAATAAAATTGTAGGTATATCTCGCCGTAATACGTGAGACTTATTTTAAAATAGTACTCATATACGGTAAAACGAGTAAAACTAGAGCAGTTCTCATTTCGCCACCCCAGCCAGCATTGCCTACGACCAAGATAAAAGTAAACGGAAGAACTTCCTTGTTAAATCAAATTAATTATTAGGAAGGAAGTACCGATCTAAGAAAGTGTCGCCTCACTGGTTCCGTGTAATAAGTGATGTTCCGCACGACCAACGCTTCAAGAATTTAAAATTCTTCTCTTTTAAGGTAGAAAGGATTTATTCGCTCGTCCCAAATAATAAAGTTGTGAAGAAGGCCGTAGTTTCATATTGAAGAAGTGAATTAATATTGGGAACGAATTATAATACTTAGATAAAGTTATCTTTATTAATTCTACAATGGCGTCTTATCCCCTTATTCATAATAATAAATTAGAAGAGCTTTCAAACACATTTTAGCTAGCAAAGGTTTTGTTGTCTTCTGTTCGATTTCAAAAAAGGTATTGTATAAAGTTCAATTTACTTATTGACCTCGCATAATGTGACACAAAATAAATTGTGAAATTAACATCACATTCATAAAATGATTTTCATAGATCGCATCGGTGTATAATGTAAGATTTTCTAAACGTGTACAAAGTTGCTAGGAACGAATATTACCAATTTTGTGTTGTTGTGCACTGGCAGAAATCGCTGTAAACTCAGCTTGTGATAAATCACAAGCTGAGTTTACAGATGATTATTTATCGTCTTTTTTTTGGCTAAAGTCAAAAAGAAAGACGATAAATAATCATTTATTTGTATAAACATGTACGAGTAGTACTGCAGTTACAGCGGTGTTGAATTTTTAATGAGTTTCAACATATTTTGCCATTTCAGTAGTGTACAAAATGAATGAGCATTTAAAAAGGGTAAATATTTTTTTTTAAACCATTACTAATAATCAAATAATTGGTATAATAATGCAAAAATAACATAATTCAAAGACCAATTGTCAAAAATTAACACAGCGCAGTCTTATAGATTTATAATAATTGTCAGTCAATATGTTAATATTTAAATAATGCCAAATCAAAGATATCATAATTTAGAAATTAATATATAAATAATTAAACTACCCCGTAGACTCGTAGTTTAAAAAAATCTATAATGTGTACAAATCGCGAAAGTTTACCAACATATAAATTAAAGTAAATGTTTTAGATTTCAATTATATTCATAAAATCGGCTACACTACCGCGCTGTAGTAACATTTCATATTAAGTATTTTTATCAACATATTCATAAAGATATATTACAATTTATAATGTTTATTTTAGATTTTTGAAAACACTTTTGCCCATAAGTGCCATTTTGGCGTTTTGCATACGTAATCTACAAGTATGTATAAAACGATGTACAATGAATATATTTTATTTTTTTCTGGTCGTTGAAGGAACAAGTAGGTACCTACCTACTACAAATATACAAACTTTCTGCATATTATGTTTGCAATTATCTCTACAGACTTAGGTATCATGATACCCTTTGTAGTAATTGTGACCCTCAAATTATAAACCATACGAAAGGACGCTTAACCCAAAGGCTTAGAAGATTAATTAAATAAGTCTAGGGTTTAGCCACTAGCCTCTAATCCGACAAGGTACGCATATCCCACGATATCCCACAAAATTTAATACACTCAAGTCAATACCTAAGGCCGCTGCTTGCCACTCTATTGGAACAATTGTATCCTTTTGGCACTTTGACTGTCACTTTGACACTTCTTAGTGTCAAAGTGACAGTTACATTGGTACTATAGTCCTCACAAACGAACTATACTTTCTTGATAACTTGAAGTAAACTAACCCTCGAAAATTCGGTTATTTTTTTAATGAATTAATATAGTAATCTCTCCCGGCAAATAATGTAATTTGAACAATATAAATAAGTTAAAATCTGACCAAAAATAGGTATTCATACTGAAACAAGTCATTCAGTAATAATTTTGGAAAAATACAAGAGTTACTATGACAACAAGTTGTAGATACGGAATAACTTGAATAGACGCGAAAATTAGATTGTTGAGTGTGTTTTAATTTTGTGTCATTATATTGCACTTGTATACTACATTCTATATATAAAGAGTTTTATAATAAAAACATTTTTTTTATTGAAATGGGTATAAGCCCTACATCAGGAAGATTTTACAAACATTCATTGAACAATATAAAAAGCAAAACACAACGTACACCCACAGCCTCAGAACAACTAAAATGGTCAGTTTTGTATACTTACAGTAAATATGATTAATTTGAGATTATGCATAATAGCTATACATTATAAATAATGACAAAGTAGCGTTGAAAATGTCATAAATTAATCACTTTAACTAATTATTATACACACTAGAAAAAAAATAGGTACAGGATTTTAAGAAAACTAATAAAACATATATTTGTGAAGTTTCAAAAACGGCAGCATACGATCAGTCATAATTTTTACAGCTTCGCGTCTAATGCGTAAAAGTACACGAGTAGGACTAAGTCTGCGTGCAGTTCTGGCACAATTTTGCTGGAAAATCGGCAGAAGAAAAAGGTCCAATGTATCACAGGTGCAACATTTTAAAACAAACTGTGGTAGTTCGCATCTATCTTTTCAATTTGCACAGAATCATAAAACGTGTGTGAAAACTGGAGATGTGATCTAACATTATCCAGATAAGTAAGTTTATATCCGTTGACGGTTGTGCATGTACGCTGAGAAAATTGAAAATGTTGAAATTTCCTCCGTATACAGTTTCGGTTTTTCTAACCAGATGAATCTGAATGGCTAAAATATTTTATAATGTAAAACTCCAATCCTGTTACGCCTCCACGGAGTGAAATGAATATTTGGGATAGCATAGCAATTACTATGGCGTATGGGTATTCTCAGCGAAGCGTGTTTTGTTTTCGATATTCAATGTTTATAATATTCTGCACAATTCCATGCATATAATATCCAAAAATCTATCTCTGTTCACTGCTCGGCTACTCATAAGGTGGTTTTAAGTTTTACCTACAGAAAAAACAATTTAAATTCCTATAAGAACGATTTTTTTACATTACTTATCCAAAGAATTATATAATATCGAAATATAGTCGCATCCCAGGGTTCCGTCGTCCAAATACTGATTCTTTTCTCCGGCTTTTCCTATTGTTTGCGAACTTGGCATTACATGTACACATGTAGATCACAAGTGTTGTTTTGCATCCTAAGTGAGTAAAGAAATTTGAATTTTAATAATAAAAGTAAATATTTTTAGGGCACTACATACACAACAGAAGCTGATTTTTTTTTCAGCAAACAGCAATGTGTGGCATATAATTCGGCAGGTCTTTTAAAAACATTTTAAGGTTTTTATTAAACTTTTTTGATTGAGTGAATAGCTTTAGAAATAATCACTCCGAAAGTTTGATAAATTGTATCCACACTTAACTTTTGATTTTTTTATTTTAAAAAAAATAAGTAAAAAATCGCAAAGGTAGCGCTTAAAAATTCTTTAAATTAAAATTATTTCGAACATAATCGGATATACCGTCATTGAGTTATTGCCAAAAACTGCGTTTCTCAACAAATGAGCGGAAGGGCCATGAACATACGCTCTTCTGCTGCTGCAAATATTGAAGACTACGGAACCCTACACTAAGCATGGTTCGTCATGCTTTTGCCCGGTTTTTTTAAATAAACTAACATAATTAAAGTTCAATAAAAAGTTTACTTAACAATCTTTTTACAATAAAGTTATAATAATCTTATTTAATTATTTGACACCGGTATGTAAGATTGTCTGGCTGTGCAGCACAAGCCTCCCCTAAAGTTGGATTGGTTTTCATTCAAAGTCATTGTTAAACGATCTAGCAGTACCTTTGAAAATACTTTGTACATATTGGACATCCAGCTAATGGGTAAATAGTTGGCTATATCATCTTTCTTTCCTTTTTTGTGTAGTAATATAATAGTTGATATAGTCCACTTTTGAGGTACAGAATATATATTCTATGCACAAAATTTCATTAAACATCTCTGTGATAGTGTTTAACGTTACTTTGTATGATCCTATTAGCAGTTCGTTAGTAATGCCATCTCCTCCAGACGCTTTTCCTTTCTTCTGTGATTTGATAGCCTTATTTATATCATCTCTCAGTACACAAGAGGTCTCTTCTTCGTCAATTTTGGCACCATTTACTAGCTTATTATTACCTCATTGTTGCATTATTTCGATTCTTTTTCTTGTTTCTGTGGTGTCTCATGTTGCCAATTTAAGTTAGATCGTCTGGTATTCGACCGATGGTAATTTATTATTTCGGTTCTTAATTTCTCTCTGTGCTTTGAATTTTCAGGTTTGTTTCTTTGCTTAGATTTATTGTTTCTTTTTTGTTGTTTTTCCTGTCTCTAATCAAAGTTTTTCTTTGCATGATTAACTTACTTGCTTCTAAACCTTGTTTGTCTATTTCGTCTCTTGTTATCCTCAGTTTAGTTTCTTTTAATTCCTTTTCTAGAGCGTCATACTTTACTTGGTTGTTAATTTAAGATTTAATAATAATAATTGTTTCTAGATTAATGTGTAAGGCCTCTAAAATGTTTTTCGGGATTGGTAAAGCTACTGCTTTTGTTTTGTAATTTTGTTTTCGATGCTGTTTTATCAGTTTTGACTATATGTATGTTCGCAAACATAAATATTGTCAAACAATTTAACTACAACACAGACCACTTAGAGTCTTAGGGAATGTGCTGCAGTTAAATTGGTTGACAATATTTATCTTTGAGAACAATCTTGGTTTATTTGATATAATGTAGTCTATTTCGTTTCTTATCTTACCATTCGGCGACATCCATGTTCATTTCCGATTAGGATTCCTATTGTAGAATCTGTTCATGATATGTAGGTTGTATCCCAACGGGAAGTTTATCAGTCTTTGCCCATTGTCGTTCCTTTTGCCTGTTGTATATAGTCCGAGTACTTTGTCCTCATTGGTTCTTCTATTTCCTAATTGGCCATTGAAGTCACTTAATACAATTATTGTTTTATACAAAGTTGGCATCATTTCGTTAAGTTTGTTGTAGAAATCGTTTTTTATTTCCTCTGGTGATATCAGTGGCTGCATATATATGAACAATTGATAATGGTTGTTTATACCTAGGTAATTTATTATTCAAAACTGCTATTCTATCTATATGCCTCGAAACTCTATTGTTTCGTTTTTGAGATATTTTTTAACCATAAATCATACTTCGTGAAGGCCAGCTATTACATATTTGCAGTAAAATATATATTTATCATGTTCTTCAATTCTATCTACAGCTTTCCTCATTTCGCTTAAGCCTAAAATATACCAGTAAATTCTTGTGATTTTACGATTTTGTGTCTAGTGTAACTATATGTAGTTTTGTTCCTTGTTTTTGCTTATTTTTTTCGGAGTAACATTTGTTAGGATCCTTGGATCTATTTACTGCAGGCTCTTGTGGGTGAACGGTCTATCTCACCGCTATAATATTATTTTTTAAATCAGATTATTCACGTTTCCGGTGTCAGATAAATTTTATACCTTATGAGGTTGTGTTTGTTTCTCTATCAGTGAATGGATCAGTTTTGTGCATTTTAGACGGGGCTATAATATTTTTCCCTTCTATGAAGTGAGATTTTATTATGTACTTAGTTGACATAGAAATTTCTCTTTTCGGCTTCTGATTTTCTCTAATTTCAGTTTCAGTTCTTTAATAAACTGTATGCGCCAATGAATACTGATGTAAACGTTCACATAGGCTATCAATTTTAGAAAATTGGTTAAATTTGATTCCTAATAATTTGGTTGAATTTGTTTACGCTATTTTTTTACCTGCAACCCAAAGTTCAATAACTTTGGGTTTTATTTGATATGTTTGTTGTTTGAAAGTCATGATTTTAGTTTTTTTCTGTATTTATTTTAAGATTAAGAGTTGTTAGCCAACCAATGATTGCTTTAAGACATTCATTTATTTCTTGGCCAAAGGTCATTGTATTTTTAGCCAAGGTCCCAATATGCTTCCTTCTGAAACACCGTAGTTTGTTGATCTCTGATTGCTGACATGTATTGTTTTTTATTTTATTTTGAGTCCATACATATTTTATTAACTTTTGTAATCTCTTTCCTGTCGGACAAATAAGATTTAATAAGGTTAAGCGCATTAACTCTGACACCGTATTTTTCCAATTTATTAACAAGTATCTACAGATTCAAAAGCTTTGCTCTTATTATCGTGTTATTGGTGCTAATAATAATTTGTTCATTAAGTTTATAGATGGCCATGTTAATATTTTTATTTTTTCTAAAGTCGTATTGCGTTTCTGCTAACATAGGGCTTTTCTTCAGAAAGGAATATAAACAGTTGTATATAATATTTTCTAAAATTTTATAAAATACATCAATTACATACTAATTGCTCATAAGTCTGTAATTAATGAGATTGTGCTTTATACCTTTTTTATAGAAAGATTCTATAACCGATAATTTCATTTTTTTTTAATTTCACCCATTCCGTACACATACATAAAATATGATTTAGTATTGGTCTCACCGATTTAATTAAAGATGTCGTTATATTGACATACCCTGCACTGTTAGTATTGTTTAATGATTGAATTATTTTATGAATATCCTGAAGAACGGTGGACGAATTGATTGAACATTCATAGCATAATTATTATTATTGATGTCAGCGGTAAAATTACTTAGATCGATATCCTTTTTATTACATGATTTATTTTATTATGAAACTACTCTTTAAAGAAAACTCCAGTAGTAATAATTTCTAGGAAATGTATTTCATTTTACTGTAGTTATGGTAAACTAGTTTCCTACCTACTTCCTACTAAGTAGTTCATTGCAATTACTTTCAAGACAAAAAGTTGGACTGCAAGCTTCTAGCCAAAGACTTATGATGACCTATCTGGTAATCTAATCGTGAAGTAAGTAGAAAAACCTGAATTAACTGAATAAACAAAGAAGAGGTAGACACTATTTAATGTGAATGATTAGAATAGAATAATTGTTAACCTTTATCTCAGTTGTTTTTTTTTTTCACAAAATAGTTGCAAAATAAATTAATTTATTATAGGTGTATGTCTAATATTAAAATGGTTGCTGTAAAATTCATGGTCGTCGATATGAAAATGCTTATGACGTATTTGTGTTAAATATTAGAATTTCGTTTGCATTATATATTCAAATTAAAAGTTAGATTTAATTTCGTATTTGGCTTTTTGGTTTATAATAATGAAATACATTCAGCGATTTTTTTAAATCAGTCATTAAGAGGGTAAACTACGGGTTGCAAGTTTTTATCAAACTCCCTCAGTTTTAAAGCTAAACCTTTAAAATTTCATATTTGAAATATTGGTTTAAAATATAGCAATACATTTTTCAGCGTTTTTTTGGAAAATCAACTCCTAAAAGGGTAAAATAGTGGCGGCAAGTTTGTATGAAACTTCATCAGTATTAAAGTTAGATTTTTAAAATTTTGTGTTTAGCTTTTTGGTTTAAAATAAAGCAACACGTGATTCAACGTTTTTGGAAAACCAACGCCTAGAGGGGTAAAATAGAGGTGACAAGTTTGCATGTAACTATTTACGTTTATACTTATAATCTGTGTAAATTTGTCTTCACTACTTATTATATTGAAGATGGTGCCATGAAATAGTAGTCTTTATGTTTTATTCGGCACCAACTTCAAAATGTTTTATGTGTTTTTGTTATTCTAGGTATATTATTTTTTGCTTTTTAGTTGCTTTTTTTGAAGTCGGTAATATTTTTTTGTAAAAAAGTTTTTTATTTCTCACTTTGTAGTGGGTTGGTTTGTAATTCACTTATGTTACAATAGGCATATGTCAACTGCTCATATCCTTTTACAAAATATTGCTTGCCCCGATGCAGGGCCGTTAATTGTTGAGGAGTTCACTATCAGCTCTATTACATTGTGTAATAGTAACTGAATCGCAAACTGTGAAATATTGAATAGGTCTGCTCGTTATTTGTGGTCTTCAAGTTCCACTTCACCAATTGGTGTTTTTTAAGAGTAAATGCACGAATTACTATGGAATATACCTAAATCACTGTAGGTGTGCCTTTAATATTTTAATAGTTCCCTCGATTTCTCCATGATCCCATCAGACATAGGACCAACTTGGAAGTATACCCTTTCAAACACAAAAATAATTTTTCAAATCGGTCCAGCCGTCTTTGCTTAATCGGTGAACAAACATACAAAAAAAAAACATACAGACGAATTGAGAACCTCCTCCTTTTTGAAGTCGGTTGAAAACAAAGTCGCTTTCTCTGTCCCTATATCCCTATGTATGCTTAAATTTTTAAAACTACGCAACGGATTTTGATGCGTTTTTTTTTAATAGATAGAGTGATTGAAGAGGAAGGTTTATATGTATAATAACATTAATATATTTTATTCTCGTGCGAAGCCGGAGCGGGCCGCTAGTTGTAAATAAAGAAATACCTCTTTCAGCGTTTGAAAGCGAATCAACCCTTAACAGGGTAAAATCATCCACGCTGACGAAGCCTCAAGTGATCCACAAATAGCGCCAAATCTGTTGCTAAGCGCAAAACTTGAACTGAACAATTCGTAAATTTATTAAAAATACTTTCATTTAAAAGCCAATTATACCTACTTTACGAATTATGTTTACCGCTTGCATGAGTTTTATGGTGTTATTGTTTCCAGGTCCGAATTGGCATAACTGTTTAAATGGCAAAAATAGACATTTTAAAGATCTTCTCTCACGACTTTACTCTTGAGAACTTGGCATTAAATGAATGGCATTCTATTCCAATTTTTTTTCTTACGTTCATAAGCGTTGCATTTTATAACCTAAGTGAATATAGTACTCTGATTTTGACTTTGAATCAGTTTTTTTTTCCGAGGATGCTACAAGCCGTAATCTACCACGCGGGCCCAGAACGGAATTGTGAACTTTACCATTTGTGAGAGAAAGAAAGAAATCAAAATAAAATTGTACGTCTACTTATACATAACTAGCTGTCCCGCGCAACTTCGTCTGCGTTAATTTTCCCGTTTTTGCAATATTTCTCATTGCTGCTCCGCTCCTATAGGTCGTAGCGTGATATTAAATAGCCTATAGCCTTCCTCTATAAATGCGCTATCTAACAGTAAAATATTTTTTCAATTCGGATCAGTAGTTCTTGAGATTACCGCGTTCAAAAAAAGAAACAAACTCTTCAGCTTTATAATATAAGTATAGATTTGAAGTCGTACAACTGTTAAAGAAATTTGTATTGAGCAATTAACAAAAGATTAGTACATCAATAATAAGAAAAGAAAACGCAGTGGTAGCAACTTTACAGGACAGGTAAGGCAATGGATTAACAACTCGGAGGTGAGCAGTACAGATTTATCAGCAGCTAGCGGACGCCTCGCGGTTTCACCCGCGTAGTTCCCGTTCCCGTGGGAATACAGGGATAAAAAATAGCCTATGTTACCCGGGGTTAGTGTAGCTTCACAACGATGAAAGAATTTTTTAAATCCGTTCAGTAGTTTCGGAGCCTATTCAATACAAATCTTACCTCTTTATTATATTAGTATAGAAGTATAGATATAGATATGCAACTCACAAATCACACTGATAGTCTCTAAAGAAATTATGAGAAAACTGACAATTAAACCTGTAGATGAGACTTACGGCCGTTCTCAATAATCTACCTATCGATGGATTTGGCTACTAGAGGTAGAATTTTGATATAATGATATGAAGCTTATGTCAAATATATACCTCTAGTAGCCAAATCCATCGATAGTTAGGTTATTGAGACCGGCCGTTAGTAGTGAAAACTACGAAAGTAAAGTAAGACTTGAGGATCACGTACCTACGATAATAAAAAAAAGTTTCAGTAGCGTCTAATACATCCTTCCATTTAATCCCAGACCAGGCTAATTAATACAGGTCTTTGGTATTCTTACAGTCGATTAACCACAGCTCAAGCTACTTAATTATGGACGCATACAAAATGTAAGCATTCATTAAAGTTGTGTTTTTTATGTTCGTGTTCAAACACTATGAGACTAAAGTACAAATAACCAAACAAACAAAATACATATAAATTACTAATTTATGTTATTTTGAAGTGAAAATACTTCAGTGTTTTTTATGTTATAAAATACAATTAAAGTACCTAATAAGAGGTTGATACCCTAATTGATCAGAAGATAGTTTTTTAAAAGGCAATTACCATACATTTTCTGACGATTTGAAGTTACAAACTGAAGGTCAGATGTAATTAGTAATTAACCTTACTCTACCGTATTAATGTTTAACTGTAATTTTTAGCGTACAAACTTAGAAAACAAATAGCAAATAAAGTCGTAACACTGTCTGTTGGAATTGGTTTGAAAACTATTTTAGTTCTGTTAGCTATCTGCAACTCTCATACCTCCGTGCAAGTGTTAGGATGGCAAACACGATAACATTAATGAATTTGGGTTCGGTTGGCTTTCATTTCCTAAGTCTAACGGTGAGTTGTGTCGGTGGGGATTATCCATTTCTCTTCTCTTTCGCACTTACAGCACTAGTAACATCTATCCTTTACCCTCTTGCATTTTATCGACGGCTTAAAACACATCTGAATTAGAATTCTGAATTCAGACTACAGAATTTAATTAGCTTGCATTACACTTTAAAAACTAAAGGTCCACATGTTGCGTATGAAACAATTAGAAGCCTCTTTGAAGTGCACAGTGAAACGAAATTCAACTGGAAACAAATATTAATCAAATAAAGCTGTAAAAGCCGTCTTTATGCCATCATTAAAATATATGTTACTCTTTTTATATTAAAAGCTTTCGTGTTACGTGTTTGTATAGCGTTATACACATTTCTAAATAAAGCTTCATTTTTCCATGGGAATGAAAATATTTGATTGTGACGGCGAGGGCACGACAAAAATCTTTTAATAAGGTGAATAGGTACGCTTTTACTTTAAAGGGTTTTGTAGACATTATAATTATTGTGTCATGTCAAAAAGCTCGTAGATAATTGTATCATATCCAACTTGTACTTTTTCAAATTCGGTACTTGAATGAATTTTTCTAATCATAGACATTAATGAATTCTGTTAAACTTAAAAAAAATTGTGCCTCCGACTGTATGATATTAAATTTAAAGGGTATCTTGTTTTAGTCTTTTTTGCAGGCGGGTTTTTTTTAATTTGTTCATTTGTTTTTAATAACGTTGCTTTTTTAGCAATTAAATTACGTTTTGATGTAATTTGGATATTATCAGCTTCAGATATATATACAGTTTTTATTAATAATCCTTTCTTTTGATACCCCACTCGATAGGTTTTAAAGTTTTTTTTTTAACTACACCATTTGATTTTATTTTTTTAATTTTTAAGTACCCAGTGTCACTCTCACAACTAAGACGAATCTAACGACATCTCTCAAGCTAAAATCCATCAAGTCGTTTAGGCTCTAGGACGTGCCAAAGAAAAATACATACATACATTCACTCGAAAAACATTACCTTTCATTCTTGCGCAGTCGGGTAATAAAACAAACCGTTAATATATTACTATTAATAAGTTTCTATCCCCTCAACCCGGGACCGATAATAATTAAGATGAATTATTCTAGGCGAATTGAGCTATTCAACACACGCCGATACTCATCAACCTATCTGTAAGTAAAACGAGACTCCTGAATATAATTGCCTTGGAAATAATAGATACTTATGCCGAAGCTCAGATACGGAGGTAGCTAAGTGAAAAGGCTCTTAGCTGAACGTTCAATATTCATCAACAAATGCCAATATAAAAGATGACTTGCTATATTTGTCTGTCCACATTATTCACCAAAATATCTCGGCCGCTTATTGAAATTCTGATACAAAGTATAAAATTCAAAAATAAAATTCGAAACTGATAGGTATAATACAACGGCAAGCTGAAGCTATTGCCTCTATTTTACAGCTTCATTGTCCAGAGGGAATAAACACAAATAAGAATTTACTACAACAGTCTTAAGCTACGATTATCATCGGGAAAAATATACAACGTGTACAGTTGGAACGTTACTTGACCGGATTGAAGTTTTCTCACTTTTGCGCATGTCATAGAGATGCGACCCTAAAATTACTTACGAAAACGATTAATTCGAATCCATCATACATTATTGTTGTGTAACTTTAACCGTTTACGCAGTGAACGCAACGGAAGCTCTCAAAGGAATAATTTCCCCCGTTTTTACAACATTTTTCATTGCTGCTCCGCTTCTATTATTCATAACGTGATGTTATATAACCTTCCTCGATTAATGAGCTATACAACTCAAAAAAAAATTTTTCAATGCGAATCTGTAGTTCCTGAGATCATCGCGTTCAAACAAACAAACGCAAGTATAAATTATATGCCTACAATTTCAACCGACTTCAAAAAGGGGGAGGTTCTCAATTCGACTGTATATATTTTATGTTTGTTATCCGATTACTCGCAGACGGCTAGACCGATTTGGAAAATTATTTTTGTGTTTGAAAGGGTATACCTCCAGATTGGTCCCATTGTCATCAAAGTTTGGATCTGATGATGAGATCTTGGAGAAATCGAGGGAACTCTTCAAATATTAAAGGCACACATATAGTAATTTGGGTATATTTTGTTGTAATTCGTGCATTTACTGTTATAAAACACCATTAGTGAAATGGAACTGATGACCAGCGGAACTAATCAATAATTAATATTGCGGGTTGCGATCTTAGTACATTTTTTCAGACGATTCTTTGGTTTGACAAACATGACAGCTTGCTCTTGTATTCATAGCAGTCTGAGGCACAATTCGTATGTTACCTATAGTGTAGTCTGTAATCTATACTAATATTATAAACCTGAATAGTTTGTTTATTTGTTTGAACGCGGTAATCTCAGGAACCGAATTGAAAAAATATTTTTTTGTTGGGTTTATGGAGGAAGGCTATAGGCTGTAATTGCTGAGGTTTTATAATAAACTGGTAAATATTAAATGTAAATGTAGTGAGTACCATGTTCGTGAGTTGTATGTTACTACTGACTGTATTTGCCTCCAACCGAAATTGAACAGCGTGACAAAATGTCGAAATCATTTTTTCCACTGAAAACTAACAACTACGTGAACTAGTTCACAAAAATCTCGGACTGTTTTCAAATTGATTTTACTTTGAAATTTTTAATGACTGAATTTTACTTTAGGAGAAAACTTGTTCGAAATTGAGTAATTTTGTTATCTCCTGAGTTAGGTATTTTACAACAAGAATAGCACCAACACGTTTAATTTAATTTAATGTTATATTGAATCTAATCATTGTCTATTCCCCAATTACCTTAACTGAAATTATCCCCGCCGTTTTCTGATTGTCACAAAATAGTAAATATATACCTGAATTTTATTTCAGTAACAAAATTAAATTTATAGTATTTTAATTATTTTATCTGCGTTACTGAATGCCCTTTCATCCTTTTATGTTGCCGTTTCACTATTCAAACAGAAGTAAAAGATGGAAAAGTAAACGAAACCGTTTTACAAATCAACTAATGAGCTATGTTTATTTAGTAGAAGGATTTATTTTAAACAAGTTTTTGCCTATATCTCGAGTAACACCGTAATGAGATCAAAACTATAGCTAAATAATTTTATATTGAAGGTAATATAAGCTAATGGGTATTTACATTGTAATTATGGTTATAGAACCTTACCTAGATTTTCTAAGTGGCTGTACCTATCACTTTACTTGAGGTACTAAATTTCCATTATATTTCCGTTATAAATGGTACCTACAGCGTTGGCAGCCATATAGCGCACTAGTTGACCCGCGCCACTTCGTATGCGTTAATTTTCCCCGTTTTTGCAACATTTTTCATTGCTGCTCCGCTCCTATTGATCGTAGCGTGATGATATATAGCCTTCCTCGATAAATGGGCTACCCAACAAAAAAATATTTTTTCAATTCGGTTCCTGAGATTACCGCGTTCAAACAAACAAACAAACTCTTCAGCTTTATATTATTAGTATAGATTACAGACTACACTATAGGTTATATACCATTTGTGCCTTAGACTGCTATGAGTTCAAGAGCAAACTGTCATTTTTGTCAAACCAAATAATCGTCTGGTAAATTCCTATCAGAAAGTGAATCCTACCACACAATCGTTACTTTATCTGATCTGTAACACAGCGAAACAAAACAAAGATCGTGAATTTATACAGTCAATTCGCTCCTAATAAAACCCTAATATATGGAATTGATAACGTCACAATGCGGGGTTAAATAGAGCGTGAAAAACTAAAATAGAGTCAACTATCGTTAAACGTAGATAAAGAACAATAAAAGCAGTACCTGTAGAGGCTTTGTGCGTGGCTTTGAAGTTTCACCGCTAACGAGGGTGCCGACTGTACAAAGGGCAGTCCCGCGAGGCTATCATTGCCATTCGTTCAAACGAAAACTATTCCACGTAGGACACCATGCGACCTATTAATTAGATACCTTTGCAACTGGAAATGAACTACCTATATATCTCTATAGAGCTGTTTGTTATACTTTTTTTTTTATTTCTTACTGGCTGTGATCCGTGATTTCGTTCGCGTGGAATATAAATACTTATATTTGGGAATTTCAAATTATCTTATGTTTATTCTTATCACTTAAGCTAAATGCCATGTGCAAAGTCTCATCAATCTCCAGCCGATTCAGAGATTAGCCGGAACAAAGGGACACACAGATCCAAAATTTGATCAATTCTTATGCTAAAAACCTATCATTTCGATACTTATTTATTTATTTATAAGGTACATTAACAATATACATACATAGCGTACAAATTCTGGCATGCGTTCGTAATTGTACTTATATGTATATCAATATCAAATGTACACAGCATTCATTTTAGTTATGACAAATACATATACTTAAGTCTAAACAGTGCAGAAAACAATGGAGAATAAAATTAAATGTGATGTGAAAAAATAGTATTTACAATTGTACATTTGAAATTAAATTTAATATTTACAACTTAAATAATCTATACTAATATTATAAAGCGGAAGAGTTTGTTTGTTTGTTTGTTTGTTTAAACGCGCTAATCTCAGGTCCGATTTGAAAAAATCTTTTTTTGTTGGATAGCCCATTTATCGAGGAAGGCTATAGGCTATATAACATCGCGCTACGACTAATAGGAGCGGAGAAGCGACGAGAAATGTTTCAAAAACGGGGAGAAATTACGCATACGAAGTTGCGCGGGACAGCTTAATATAAAATCATCAAGTATTAAAAGAAACTTATCCAGTTTTTAAAATAGATGGCGTTAAAAATACAAAAAAAAAAGAATCAGGAAAGTTGATTTAAAAAAAAATCTGATGATATATGATGATCTTAATTTGCGACAGGTTGACACACCTATTTTTTAATTCATTTCCAATGTAGACATTATAAAATAATATTTAAATCATCTAAAGTGATTGAAAAAAATATTGAAATAAGTTTAGAAATAGTATTTAAACACAAAAAAAACATATCTGAGTATATCTTCAAAAAACGTTTGAATGTTGTCTGTTTGTTTGAACACGGATCACAGTACCGTGGGAATGCAATGTTTTAAAAACATGATATTTTTTAAAACATATCTAGCCCTATTTCGCGGGGGACTTTACAATAACAAAATAAAATTAAAATAAATATTAACAACTTAAATAAAATAAAATAAAAAAAATTGAATAAAATTGTAATCAGGCAACTAATGTCGGAGTTGTACAATTTTTTCTTTGAAAGTTGTGAGTTTGTCCTGAAAAATGTCGAGATTGGCTGTGCTGCTGCCCAAGGTATTGTACTCGGTACATATTCGCACTAATGGCGCCTGCTTGCCAACGTTAGTTCTACAGAATGGAATGTGGAACGTTTTGGTGATGGGATGTCGAGGTATTCTGTTTGGTACTGTCAGGTGTATATTGTTTAGCAGGAGGCTACAGTCTATTCCGCCGTTGAGGAGTTTGTGAAGGCACATGAGATCATGCGTTTTATATCGGTTGTGAAGTGGATCCATCTTGAGGAAAGTTAGTCTCTAAGTTTAGGGAGCCCTATGTGAAATACCAGACGATATACAAGCTAGGTGTCTAGTGAACGACCGTTGGATACTTTCTATTCTCTGTGGCTGTATCGCCAATCTCGGATATGGTCAAGTTCGTTCTGGTTAAGTTCTATATCTGATTGGACTTATCCAGAACGATCATGATACTGTTACAAACATACACTTGAAGTGCATTTATTTGTATAGATTTCAATTCTAATACTTCTATTTCGAAGGTATACTGAACGTTGATTATTATTAAAATAATAAGAAAAATAACTGCTACAGGTCTATGAGTGGATATGGTTTATTCTTCTTCAACGTTGCTGCCGGTGACTATCTGTCGGCAACTAGGCAATAAAGTCGGTTAACGGACTATAATTTTACGTGATAACCTCATAAGAAAACCTTAATGACATTGCCTGACAAATGGTTGTCAGGCAATGTCACAGGCATGGGCCTGTGACAGTTTTTTATTTCCAATTGTATAGCATGTCGCTGCAATCGCCAAAACATTGATGAAATTGTATATAAGCAACCATGCCTATGGACCCGGGCGCAATACTTCAGCCTATCAGCAGGCGGAATCGCCATTCACGTTGCAACCAGTCAATAACGTGACTGCTTAGCAACCAGTCAATAACGCGACCGTTACCGCTACGTGACACTTTTTCGTGCGTGCACCCCACCATAGATTTATAACACGTTGTCACGTCAAAAAATGGCTACAACTTGTTCCTAAGTATACTTTGATAGAATTATGGTAAGCAAAACGTGCATCATACTTCTGCACCCAATTATGGATATGTATTCACAAGTACCAACAGTAATACAGCAGTAAATATCCACCCAGCTCTAGAATAAGAATGATTGTGATCTCTACATTTATTGTAATACTGTGTCTAGTGCTGCATTATTTTTCATTTTTTTTTTCAAAGTAAAAATCTCACATTTCAAAAATCCAACTGTTATCAAGTCAACAACTTCATTTGCAGAAGTATAAGAGAAATTGCGAGTGGATATAATTCAAGGAGGGCTGGCAGAGTCGGTAAGCGTTTCTCAAGCAGCGAGCGTGGGGCAGCGAGTTCTCAAGTGAATCCTCCACCCTACAGCTGTTATCTTGCAACTTCAAAACTACGTAGTACGGCTGCTGCAAACGTGCCCCGATGCTCAGTACTGCAAGTACTTATTACACGAAGGTTTGTATTCACTAGGTTAGCTTTCTATTAGTGTATGCGACGGTACGAAAAAATCTAGGCTAGTTTCCACAACGCCAACTCAGGGAATCCTAATTTGGGGTCTAGAGATATCAATTGTCCGTCCTATTATAGAACAATAAAATATTTTTCATGTTCATTTTTGGCGTTCCGTAGCCAAATGGCCAAACAGAACCCTTATAATTTCGCCATGTCCGTCCGCCCGCAGCTTAGCTCAGAGACTGTTAGTGCTAGATGTAATTTTGCATGGATACACATATTAGTTAGCCGACCAAGTCAAAGAATAAAATCTTGAAAAACATATTTTTTAATGGTACCCCTATATATAAAGTGGGGATGTGATTTTTTTTTCTCACCTACCCTATCGTGTGGGGTATCATTAGATATGTCAATTAAAAACGTTTAGGGGTCTAAATCGAAAAATGATCTTTAAAGTGCATTTTTTTGTTAGAGTCAGGTGTCGCCCCCCTGCCAGCTAAATGATTAATGGTGGGTATGTAAAAAAATCACAGTAGTAGTTTAAGTAGTAAAATTAAAAAAAAAACTAATAAACTTAAAAGCAAAACATATATAGAATGACAAAAAAAACATTTTGAAGTTGGTTTTTTTTGTAAAAAAGTTTTTTATTTGTCACTTTTTAGTGGGTTGGTTTGTAATTCACTAAAATTACAACTAATTTATGTCAATTGCTCATAATCTTTTTACAAAATATTGCTTTCCCCGATGCAGGGCCGTTAATTGTTGAGGAGTTCACATGATAGTTCACCATCAGTTCTATTACATTGTGTCATAGTAGTATGACGAGAAAAAAGTGCTTCTTAATAACATAATAAAGTAATTGAATCCCAAACCGTGAAATATTGAATAGGTCCGCTCGTCATTTGTGGCCATCATCATTAGTTCCACTTCACCAATTGGTGCTTTTTGAAAGTAAATGCACGGATCACTGTGAAATACCTATATATATACCTGAATCACTGTAGGTGTGCCTTTAATATTTGAAGAGCTCCCTCGATTTCTCCATGATCCCATCATCAGATCAGGATCTGATGACAATAGGACCAACTTAAAAGTATACCCTTTTAAACACAAAAATATTTTTTCTAATCGGTACAACCGTCTTTGCGTAATCGGTGAACAAACATACAAAAAAAAACATAGTCGAATTGAGAACCTCCTCCTTTTTGAAGTCAGTTAAAAAGAAAAACTAGCAGCCCTCAAAAATCACAGCTAAGTAGGTTTTACAAGTTTACAAGTAACAGCTGAACAAATGAGAAGTAACAACATTTTCGTACAAATTCCATTAAAAATGATTATTATTAAGTAAGTATAATTACGTATAATTTGTAAGTATGAAACCAAAAGCAACAGAAAACCCCCTTCTTAAACCGCATTATTCTGATGGGGGGGGGGGGGGAAGACTACTATTAATGCCTACATTGTGCGTGGCCTGACATACACATGCCCGGTTTTTCAATGCATCGCTCAGTATTAAAACACAAATTGATATAAATATCCAGTCGCAAGGGACTTTACAAACATACATGTCACGGACACAAAGTACACCCAGACTCGGAACAACAATTTGTGGATCACTCAAAGTGGTGTCCCATGTGGGAATCGAACCCACGACCTCTTGCGTCGCAGTCGGAAGTACTCCCACCGCGCCACAGAGGCACTAATATTAATTACCTATATTACGTAAGACCACACAACTTTTAATGTTGACTCTCTAAATTTATTCGCCAAATATAAGTTTGTACTTTAATTCGCACTGCCTTAGCATATAAATTATGCTTCAGTTACACAGAGCAAACTTTAAAAGTAACATTTATTTGGTCGCACAATTAACTCACATAGTATTAAGATTGCTGTACCTACCACAGTAGTTAAGGTACATTTGCGGGGAAAGTTGTGAGCATCGCGAGCAAGTTGCGAGGACTCTTGTCACTCGCGCAGTTGTTATCTCAAACACTCGGCGAACAGCGCAGCGCGACTTGGAACAAACGTCACCCAAACTTAAGAGGCAGCGGAAGACGAAATTGTAAAAAATAGCTTCCATAGTTATAGTTTAAAACTGCCGAACGAGTACTTTTCACGGCACATGAAATTCGGGAAAAGGTCGCTTCCAATTTTTCCATTCACCCGTTTAAAAATGGAAACTTCCATCAATATACTAGCTCGGTTTATGTCAGTCGGCGGCATTAGTTTAGGTACCTATCTTAACTTGCCTACATAATTTATTAAGTTAGTAATCTGATAGCCAACTTCACAATCTAGTAGATGTAGATCGTTTATCTATCGCTAAAGCGCTTTACTTGTAGTTGTAGTCGGCTGTCTCGTACCTTGCCACACTTCGAACTGTCTCACTAAGCGGCGCTACGGCTACTTGTTCATTCTCATAGTTTCGATAGTTATTGCAAACTACTAGCACGTTTCCGCACGATATACACAGTTACCAAATTAACACCCCTATCTTCTGAAAATATCGAATTTCTAATTTAGATAGTTCGAGTAAGGATCGAGTCATTAGCGACGAAGGTCTACGCAGTCCCAAGATAATTCATTGCTATAAATTAATATCGATTGGACGACCTATTTTCACTGCATATGTATTAGAAGTGCGAAAGTTGTGAACAAAAATCCAGCGAACTCAAACTTTTATCCGGTGTCAGTCTTCGTAAAGATTAGCGAATCATTAATTACAAAGTTTTGGGTTACATTAATTCAGTTAACCTTTTCTTTTTGGGTCACGGGACTCGTGAATAAATGCATTTTATGTATTAGCTCCCGTTCTAAATAAATGTAAAACTAGATTCATACCTAAAATTTAATAATTATGTAACTTGTTATAAACTTTGATTACTTTGCTCCTGAATTTGATTGACGGAGTGGGATGTCCCATACAACAAAAGGCTTTTCATGACACGAATATAACTTATATTTTCCTTTGTAAGTTTATTTATGAATGTAGGCTTTGAAATTAGTCTATTCTATGAACTTTGTAATTAGTTGGTAAGCCTTTTTTAATATTATTTGTTTGAGTCAAAGAAATGAAAGAGAAATGTAGACTTTATCTATCATTTTTTTGTGTCATTGTGATTACTATTTTTATTATTTTTATCCTCTTACTTCAGTGAACGTCTTTGAATTCTGGTTAATTCTGTGAAGCCCTTTAACTGCGGCCTAATGTAGGTCGGATTAGTATTTTGTCTCTGGCTTTTATTGTATTTTGTAGACGAAGACAAAACGAAGTTAAGCTTAATCCATCAATTAGAGACGCGCTGCATCCAAATTAAATGGTTTAGGGCTTCAGTTAAAGCGATTTATTCGCTATCTGAATTTTGTAAAGTTTATTTATACGACCTACTAATTAAATAGATTAGTTATCTACTAAATACACTTTTGAGGTCACTGTTGAATTAAAACGAAAATAGCTATCGATCTGTGAAACCGTAATCTAGAATTGTCGGGTCGTCTAGATCGGACCTTTATTAACCTTTCGTATGATTCAATGTCAAAACCTACATCAATCATACGAATGTCAATTTGCTGGATTCCCAGGTGTGTTTCTAATTATACTGTGACAGCCTTGTCATTTAGGTATATTCTATAACCATCTGGTTACGTCGTATCTTATGTCAACACGTTACGATTGTAAGCCGAGTTATAGAAACGATGTAATATCGAATACCGTAGATCATTGATGTAGTATTTCGAGAATAAGTTTCAAAATGAAAATTGATACTAAGACGTAACTGTTACAATAGTATGTTTCGAAATGAATATAGATATTATGGTGTAAAATTGTTTTTACAGTTACAATTTTTTTTTTTTGACTGCCTCTGTGGCGCGGTGGGAGTGTGTCCGACTGCTACGCAAGAGGTCGTGGGTTCGATTCCTACTCGGGACACCACTTTGTGTGATCCACAAATTGTTGTTCCGGGTATGGGTGTACTTTGTGTCCGTGACTTGTATGTTTGTAAAGTCCCCCGCGACACAGGGCTTGTACCCTACTGCGGAAGGCGTCTCTTTAAACAGAAAAAAAAAGAAAAAAAAATTGATAGACGTTTCAAACAGATCATAAAATATTTATTTATGAATCAAATACCTTGGTAGCACTGTAAGGTCCAAGCGGCGAATGTATAGCGACCGGAATGGACGGACGCCGGAACGTGTGAAAGCTACCGTACATCGCCAAACACTTTGCTACGCGTACCCAGTTTCAATCCGGCGTCGAATACGGCAATTCACCAAAACCGGAGTGTGTGAAAAGCACCTAAGAGAAGGTGTGTACTATTGCTGAACAAACGGTTAGGGGTTAGGGGTTCAATCACACAGGAAACACCACTTTTTGTGATTACAAAATTGTTATATGTATTGTATGTTTTTAAAGTTCCCGCAACACTGGATTTATACCCCTTACCTTAGTATAGGAGTACTCTTTTAAAAAGAAAAAAAAACAAATATCTTCTACAAACCCTTTAAACAAAAACGCGTTACATAACCAAAATCCTTCATAACAATCCTGTATTAAACCCAAAATAATAAAACAACAGTCTTATCTTTATCTAAGTTAATACGGGTTACTTAAGTACGTCAAGTTTAAGTGAAATAAGGCAAGTAACCACAAGTCATCCTTTAATCACACGCTAGGTTAAAGTTCACTTAGAAACATTCGAAGTGGTCTCCTTCTCGTTAATAATTTAACTTCTTCGTTACTGTACACGTTTACAATGTATTAACAAATCGATTTTCATTTCCAACGTTTTGGCTACAAGGATTGCGTCATTTGATACCTATCGCGAATCATAGATATAGGTAGACTAGGTTTCATACTAACTTTGCACCCCGTTTTACCCCTTTAGGGGGTGAATTTTCAAAAATCCTTTCTTAGTGCTCCCCTACGTTATAAAAGGAACCCCAATGCATAATGTCAAGTTTCTAACCCTTATAGTTTAGGCCCTGTGTTGATATGTCAGTTAGTCAGTTCTCCTTTTATTTATATAGATGAAAGTTCAGCTTTACTCATTTCTAGTCAGTATTGAAAATTTCACGAAAAATATATTATCTATTCCGCTTATTTCATTTTATTATCATCTAGCGGACGCCTCGCGGTTTCACTCACGTAGTTCCTGTTCTCGTGGGAATACAGGGATAAAAAATAGCCTATGTCACCCGGGGTTAGTGTAACTTCACAACGATGAAAGATTTTTTTAAATCCGTCCAGTAGTTTCGGAGTATATTCAATACAAACAAACAATCAAATCTTTCCTCTTTATAATATTAGTATAGAAGTATAGATATAGACATAGCCTACCTATGTATTTTATTATTAAAATTTTGGTACCTAAATCTAAATTTTGCTTAAATTAACAACACAATACAAATTAAGAATAAGTTTTAATTATAAGTCTAATCCGTAAAATAATTTTAAATCCGTCCAGTAGTTTCGGAGTCTATTCAATACAAACAAACAATCAAATCTCTTTATATTATTAGTATAGATAATATAGATATAGACTAGCTCATGACAGGAGGTAAAAATCTCGAAGGCGAGTTTTTATGCAATCCTATTAGTTAATATTGCCTAGATTCTCCGGTCATCCGCAGCCATAGTGATGTAAAGCTATATTTTTAGTATGTTATTTCGACCTCTTAGTAGAGTGTGGAACTGTATTTTGCAAGCCAAAAAAAATCTACAGTTGTACAAAGTTGTACAGAGAAAAAAATCACATCCCCACTTTACGTGTAGTTTGTGTTTTCTCGTCTAACCTACCGTCTGGGGCGTCGTTAGATAGGTCTTTTAAAATTATTTAGAGGTTGTGTAAATGGTTTTTCGATTAAGGGATTCGTTTGTGAAATATTAAGCTTTAAAGTGCAAATTTTTGTTAGAATCAAGTGTGTGTGGGCTCCCCAGCCAGCTAAATGGTTATTTCTGGAAATGTGAAAAAATCAGGGTAGTAGTATACTTATATAACAAGCTACGTAGACTTTACAATTTTACGAGTTAAAGAAATTAATTTTTGTACGAATTCAATTGAAATTTACTTAACAATATGATATAACGTTGTTTTTAGTATGGAACAAAAACATCAGAAAATCCACTTGTTAAACTGCATTATTGTGATGGGCAACTACAGAATCCTCAATAGTGCATGGCCCGATATGAATTTGCCTGGTTTTTAGGGTTCCGTAGCCAAAATGGCATAACGAAACCCTTATAGTTTCGCTATGTCCGTCAGTCCGTCCGCAGCTTAGGTCAGAGACACTGTTAGTGCTAGAAGGCTATAATTTTGCATGGGTACACATACCTATTACTTACACCGAAGTGAAAGAATAAAATCTCAAAAACATGTTTTTGAGAGTATCTCCCCTAGGAGGAGATAGGTATTTTAAAAACGTTTAAGGGTTGTGAAGACTATTTTAGATTTAGGGATCCATTTGTGAAATATTAAGCTTTAAAGTGTAAATTTTTGTTAAAGTCAACTGTCATCAATTTTGTTACTTCTCATTTGATGAGCTTTTACTTGTAAACTTGTAAAGCCTACTCAGCTGTGATAGTTTTCCTATTAATTTCACTATATACTACTACCGTGATTTTTTTCACATACCCAACATCAACTGTTTAGCTGGCAGGGGAGGGAGCCTGCCAGCTAAATATTTGATATTGCGTATGTAAAAAAAATCTAAACACTATCACAGCTAAGTAGGTTTTAGAAGTTTACAAGTTATGTTCATTGAAAATTATTATTAACTGGGTATAAAACAAAAACAACAGAAAACCCACTTCTTAAGCCGCATTATTCGGATGGGGGGAGGGGGAGAACTACGGAACCCTACATTGTGCGTGGCCAGACATGCGCTTGCCAGGTTTTTATAAATATGTTCAACGCACATACAGGCACAGCAAATTTTCAATTGTACAGTACTTAAAGAACAAAAGAAGAAGTAGAGATTTAGATAATAAGCTAATATCTTCAACATTTACTAGGACTCTAAAATTCTAATTTTTACGTAATCTATAGGTAATATTTTAAAAAATATACGTGTCTGTTTGTCAAATACAAAAGAATAATGTGTTCATAAATGGAAACAATTATCTACGCAGAGGAAACGACAAAGAGCAGCTACTATATTTAAGCAACAGAGACACGAAACAAACGGATTTGAGGTAATTTTTGAAATGGACCTTTTCAATTTTGAAATTAATCCTTTGAAAAGGTGGTGCTTTTATTCTTAATTTTCACAAGGAGGTTAGCGAGGAGTGTTCTTACATTTTTATGCACTAAAGGAACATTTGGTGAACTCGAGGGAGTTCAACGAAGGCATTTACTCGATTGTCTTGAACTTGATTTTACTGAAAATCGATTGACGAACACGTTTATTAAATTTTCAGAAAGCTATCTAAATGTTAATATTTAGGGGTTTGTGTTCTTATTAATCCTGTTTAGGTTTATGTTTATAGATCTTCGGCATGATTGTTAAATTCAAGTGTTTGGGTTTAAAGACTTTGTATCTCAGATAAAATAACCATAAACATTTTACTTGAGTTGAAGATTTTACGATCATTTAGTTTAACTCAGTGTTGTCCACGGCTAAGCACTGGGCTTTATTCACAATCAGTAGGGATGGTTAGTTAATATTAAATTGAAACCTACATTATAATAGGCACAACATGTATGGCAAAACAAAATAATTTACAATTCTCAAATAAGGAAACATCATTCGCTTTTTAGGTTTCCGTATCCAAAATGGCAAAACTGAACCCTTATAGTTTCGCTTTATCCGTCCATCCGCAGCTTAGCTCAGAGACTGTAAGTGCTAGAACGCTGTAATTTTGTATGGATACATATATATTACTTATGCCGACAAAGTGAAAGAATAAAATTTTGCAAAAGAACTTATTTTAAGGTACCTCCCCTTTAAGTAAACTGAGGATGTGTTTTTCTGTCTCACATACATTAATTTTCAATTTTTCGATTTAGGAATCCGTTTTTTAAATATTAAGCTTTAAAATGCAATTTTAAATATTAAGCTTTGAAAACTATCACAGCTAAGTAGACTTTACAACCTACCGAGTAACAGCAGACCAAGTGAGAAGTAACAAAATTTTCGTACAAATTCTATTGAAAAATACTCAGTCAAAGTCAAAATACTTTATTCATTTAGGTTACAAAATTTGGAATAGAATGATTCAACATTTAATGCCAAGTTCACAAGAGTAAAGCCGTGAGAAAAAAACTTGGCAAAAACTCATAGTCACTTTTTTTAAAGCCTTTTTTTACAATATATTTGTATATAACTGTAAAGCCAGTTAGATGCTACAACCATTACACCATGAAACTCACTTAACTTCTTAAGCCACATGATTCGGATGGAGGACTACGGAGCCCTACATTGTACGTGGCCCGATATGCACTTGCTTTTTTATTATGACACAAGCAGTTAAGACAACATTAAGCATACCTGTGCCAGACCTGGACCAAAGACCGTTTTGGTAGGTACTACTGCAATATCTGTGTTTCAGTTAAAGGGCATAGTAGCAAATGTAACTACTAAGCAAATAAGACTTCGGAACTAATGTCTCAGAATAAGGAGTGCGGTGTGGTGACACTCCGATATTTACGGAGTAAAGATTTGAGTGGCGCTAATGCTGATATGGGCTGGCGTGATGCTTAACATCGGACTCTCGACGTCTTTATCACTTCATTAAATACTGTGCAGAGTAATAATAGCCTCTTTATAGACGTCTTCTACTAGGAGAATTCATCTAGTATCGGCATCGCTAACAAGCAATTCAGTAAATTTGTTAGCATCATGACAATGCTGCTCGTCATCTTAAAGACTTTTTTCACTGCGACTTTTGGGTCATACAATATTAAAACATTAATTTTATTAAAAGCCAATCGGTTTATTGAAGTAAACAAAATGTAAGCTCGTATTACCAATCCGCTTCAAATTTAGATGAAAAGCACACGTCACCACTAACAGGGTCATCAAAAAAGGATTTAAAGTAACTGCTCACATGTCAAGCTTTTGGTAAAAATAAAATATCATGTATTTGGAGTTTGATAACGTACTTTCAATTACACTAGAAAATTATTGGATTTAAGTGAGTACATACGTGGTGGTATAGCTATCTAGACAAGGCTATTATTTCTCATCTCGAGTATTCGTAAACTAAAACTAGGACTATTAGGGAAAATTGCTCTTAGAAAGTTTGTTTTAATTCACTGTACGTCAATTAAAATTAATCGACAATGAAAAGTGGAATCTCGCTTCGTGATAATTAGATTCTACATCTTTTTCCCGTGTCGCTTAACTACGTTAACAAGCTCTACAACATTTGGGCGGGCGATAGCCTAATGGCTAAGGCATCGGTCTCGCAATCGTGAGGTCGCGGGTTCGAATCCTACCGTGACCCCACTCCTAACACAAACCATTGAGCTTAGCTGGAGGGGTTCACAGGATTGCTAGTAATGTGGGACGAAAATCCCACATTGCTAGTTATCTTTTATTTAAAAAAAAAAACATATTAAATGAATGGAAGAAAAAAATCCAATACAGCACTAATATGTAACAAAATTTGGCGCTACCAAGCTTCGAACATATCCCTAAATCTAAAAATAAGTCATAATTGAGATCACTTCCAAAATATATTACATAAAAAACTGAATAATAGGTATAGACGCCGCTCTCATTGAATTGCTGCTATCAACAAACAGCCACAGCTATTATAATATAAGCCGTCCCCTGGGGAGACCCATATTCAAAAATTGACTGTGACGGGCTGTTACGGTCAAAAATATCAGTCCACTTCTATTTGGTAACAAAAGGCTATAATTTCACATTGAAACCGCCTGTCGTCGTACCAAAACGATAGACAACGATTTCAAATGGCCATTCAATTTAATATTTATGGTAGATGATGTAATTCTTAATTTATTTTTATGCTTAGGTGCTCATTTAAGATTAAAATAGTTTCATATTTAAGGTAAAATACCTTTGATTTCCTGACATTTAATACAATTCATTTATAAGCTCAAATAGGTTTAACTACATCAAATTTTAACATATTCAAACTGAATTTCCCTGAATAACCACACCTAGGTAAAATGTACCTTCACACATTTGAAAGTAGATACGGCAACGGATTTAGGTCAGATTCGATTGCATCTTCAACGTAAGAGGATAATGAAGCGTACAAGTCGATTCTAGGGTCATATACTGAACCCGGGAAGCTCCGGCTCTGGCTTCGGTTATCCGCAATAAATATTCATGGACAAACACAAAATTAATCTTTTCTAACACCGACCGCACCGGACCGATCGGAAACCCAAATCGTTTTACGGTTCATACCTTTAGCGCCATATATACTCGTAAGTAGCATAGTTTACCATCGAGGAGAATGTGAATTATTGCTATTGTTGTCCTTGAATAATTTCAGCGATCGGCGACACAGCGCTGGTGCGGGTCGTATCCTCGATATGAATTTCATACAAACCGCGAATATTACGTACAATGGGCTCTCAGACGATGCGATTGTCGGTAACATTTCTTATCTCTAGCTACGTATTGGCGCACTTACCGCTCTCCACGGTTGAATGTAAAACGTTATTGAGCCTTCAAGACGCTGATATTGGACTTCGAACGTTGATATTCAGTGTGGAACCGGCGGTCCCCGGAAACATGTTAGTAATTTAATATTCACATCTAGATTCAGCTATTGACTCAGCTAGATAATGTTCGGACGAGTGCTCGATAACCGGCGCGGAAACGGGTGAGACTAGCGTTTTCTAATTCCCTTGTATTAATTGACCTAATTACATTTTTAGATAGCTTTTCGCGTTAGTAAAGAATTTTAGGTCAGATACTGGTTAATTACTAGTTTTGGGTTATTTTATACCCAACTATTCGGGCTAAAGTTTGGCAAATTCTAAGAAATTTATTTAATGAAAAATAATGTGGTTATTTAGGTTTAATTAACCTTACAATGTAGGCACGAAAGCAAAATGGAAAACTACGCAAAGCATTTCGAATAAAATCTGTCTGACGAATAGTTTTGATTAAAAACTTTTAACATTTTTAAAAACAACAATACTAATAACAGTAAATTCAGTGCGCAAAATAAACGGCACGAGCACATTAATAAACCTTACACAAAGGTGTTTTTAACAAGCAACATTTTAAATTGCATTTGAAGCCGTGTGAAAATGGTACTGGCCTTTTTAAAACCGGCGGTTTATACATGACCAAGTTGACATTACAATACCACTCAGCAGTCCACACATACCTGTCACAATCTTTGCTCACTTTAATCCTCTAAACAAATACCTTTTAATTAATAAAAGAACTTTATTCACCACAATGTAATTTACCGACTTTGAAATATTAATAAAACAGGGGTTTGTAATTTGAAAACATTTTAAATTGGCTAATAAATCTTGGTACGCTCAGTATGGTGCCAACTTGCCAAAGGAGGTATATTCAACCTGTGTCACGTCACTCGCTGCGGATCTGGACCAATGCCATAAAAACAATTCAGATAGATAAATTCAAAACATCTTGTGCACTATATCAAATATCTATTGTCCGGACAGAACCAAATCTATACGAATATTATAAAGCTGAAGAGTTTGTTTGTTTGTTTGTTTGAACGCGGTAATCTCAGGAACTACCGATCCCAATTGAAAAATTATTTTACTCTTGGATAGCCTATTTATCGAGGAAAACTATAGGCTATATAATATCACGCTACGACTAATAGGAGCGGAACAGCAATGAGAAATATTGCAAAAAACGGGTAAAATTTACGCAGACAACATTGCTCGGGACAGCTAGGGTATATAAACTTAAAAATCTGCTTTTCAATTTACGTAGATATTGATGTCCATAGACCTAGACAAATATATCAATTTGTACGTGTTAGCCCTTATATTTTAGAAGGATTATACCGAAGTCAAAATTTGTCCCAGATTTAAATAAAATTTTGCATTATGTGACATCGTTTTATTAGCTTTTGAACCCCGAGAGCCTCTGGGAGCTCACAGGAAGTCATAAATATCTCGCGCGTCCCCGATTTCTACCAAAGTTTGCTTGCAATGTACCCTCTCTACATTTTCACTGTACTTATACGTTTATTGTCATAGCAGAGCACAATAGAAAACTTTTAAACACCTACAGTTCAGTGGAGCCATTCTGTATAAAAATTGTGTTTAGCAATGAGCCGTACGACTTAAATAAAAGTTACATGAATATTTTTTCAATGAAAGCCTTAAATTGAAATTATTTCCTGCAAGGGAAGGAAGTGAGAACAACAGTGAAGTCACTTAGACGAGGGAGGGCGAAAGAATAATGGGAGTCGGCCCGCGAGCGCGACCTGTGTTTCTTACCTACCATCGCGAAGATTATTTCAACTTATTTGTCTCCGAATAAACATTCTAAAGGAACATTAGGCATAATTCCGAGTTTTTTATTTTCCTTCCTGGAACAAAAATGAAGCAGTATATCTAAAGATATTAAGCCACAGACAGCACAAAGCTCAACCCTTAATATGCCATACTACTTACCCATCTAAAACAAAAATATGAAATTTTATATCTATCTAAATTATGGAAGAGAACGCTGACGCTGTTCCGCGTCAGTCTATTCGTGGCCATTTTTACTTAGAAAAAGAATCGTTTAATCTAAAGATTTTCACGCAAATTGAACTTGTCGTCTACTTTTTTTATTATATAGGTAGTTTTAGTACATTTTGGACATTTGCACTTTAAAATATATGGTTTAAAACGTAGTCGGGTAGAAGGAATTTTACTGGTTACATTAGGAGCTATACATCAAAGCAGTGACACGCTTGAAGCGCAAGGTGTGAGTAGTCTAACTCGTTTAGTTTACGAATTGCTGGTTAGTTGTTATGTCGCACACTTACGTGTAACATATTTTACCGTACCACTGCCATTAGTCACCGCAGCTCGACCCCAGCTCGAACCCGCACTACAAGGACCTAAGTAACGACCGAACCTAATGTGAGCACATTCCTCTCGTATTTTTCAAGTCAAGCTACTGAGAGAAATAAGATGTTTTCACTGGCTTTGGACTGGCGAAATGGCGCGATCATTTAGTTCTGGGCTCTGGGTAACGTGCGCTGCTAGTGAAGTATTACTGTAAACCGAGCGCATAGTTAATGTGCCTACTTTATATCAATAGGGGGAAATAAATGGCTTGGCTACCCAGTTTTTTGTATCAACAGTTTCACTTATTTGCAAAAAATCGACCTATATTGGGCCTCAGTTTATTTTACCTGTTATTCTTGTAACACATTTACTTCGAAATGCTTTCATCTCCAAATAAGCTAGGCTTTATTGACGTGTTAACGTCTTATAAATCGATCACCGGCTGCACAAGTGTCTAAAAAAGTCACGTTATTGATTGGTTGATAAGCAACAGCTAATGACGATTGCAGTGACATGGCATGCGGCACAATTGGAACAAACGTTATTGATTGGTTGCTAAGCAACGCGAATGGCGATATGTCATCAATGTTTTCTAATGACGTTTTCGCGTAAAATTATCGTCCGTAAACCGATTTTACAGAAAAACATTTTTTTTAGTTAAATTAGTAGTTTAAGTTTTAAGTCAGAGAGAATCCCATCTGCTGCGTCATTCTAATGTGAACAGAATACAGAATCGATTTTTTTTCAAAATCCTGTAATTGTACTAGACTCTATCGTGATTCGTCACCAAATAATAAAACTACTTTTATTATTTATTAAACATTTTATTTTCATTCAATTTCATGATATTTAAATGATGAATCTCACTATAGAAGATTAACTCACTTTTACCGAACAGTCAACGTTATGTACCTATAGAAAAATAAATAAAAAGTTTCGTAGCTAAAGCCAAAAAGGACATTAGGAGGAAAAATGTTGCCGCAATATAGTAATTGAGGTGCATTTATCCGCCAATTGGCCGCGTCCCCTGCGTTTCCGTTCGTTAGCCCGCTCGGAAATGTTCCGGAAAATTGTTGCGATTCTCACAGAGAGTTTCTCTGCACTATGTAAAGCAGAACTAAGGCGCACTAGCTGCCTGTCTCCACAGGAAGACTTCCATTAACTTCAAACATTCTGTAATTCGAGTCACTACCAATGGTTTTAAATAAATCATACACATCAAATTCGACTTATCATTCTAACATCACTTACCACTTCAGACGTATCTAATTAATTTAATTGATCATTTTGATATAATTTGGTCCTAATCCCTATAAAGATTATAGAGATTACATCTTTATTTTTGGCGGGTCTTGTAATAATTAATTTTCACGCATTTTGGTGCTATTTAGCTACAGAAAAAGTTACCTCGCTACTAAGATAAAGTAAGGTAGAATTTAACGTCTATAAATTTGTTACGAAGGGATTTGTGCGTATTCAGAGCTCAGTCCAGAAATATCAAAAGAGACATGTAACAGTTATAAGTGTGTTTTTCTCCTTTTATTATTCTTTTTATTACTTATAAAATTGACATTTTATAGCGGTATTTCCAAATAAAGTGAACATGAACAATGCGAGCAAATACCAACTATCGTTTACCGAATAATGTGTTTGTGTTCTCGTAACAATAATTGTCGTGTCAGTAACGAGGCTCGCAGATGTTGCTGTTTAATTAAAACTTTGAGCCACCGTTATCCAACCCTTCGACATTATTTGACCTTCCCATAGCTCTCCTCTCGTAAGCTGCCTATAAACTTTTCGAATTACTTCGATTTCATGGTTAGAATTTACGATTTTCAATAATACTGGCCGTATTCCGTTTAGTTGGGTCGTAACTCGATACAATGTTCAATTAACAAGTAACTGTGAAGATTCGTGGTACAGCCTGAACGGTTTTACAGCTCACCTCAATTCATCTGTTTGTTGGTGAATGTTTACGTCAGCGCCAGGTTCTGGGCGGGCGGAGGAAGTGACCCAACTATTATGGATAACAATTACGAAGGGATCTGCCGACCCTCGTTACAAAGATCACTTGGAAACGACTGCGATTCTTTTCTCGTTGTGGTCTCACCAAATTCCCTAATTTGAATACATTTATTATGTTTTGCGTAAAAAAACACTAAAAGTGACCCTTCTCGTTACTTTTCCTCACATACAATGTATGTATTTACATTTACTCAACATGTTTCAGTAACAAATGTAAGTATAAATTAATGTTCGTCTACAACCGCCTTTATCTAAAATACGCTTGTATTAGATGTTTGGAAACTTGAAATGTTTTTAAAATTTCACTTGCTTTTGAAAAATATTCAGTCAAAATATACATTTTGAGACAGTTTCACCCTTACAACATGTATGCACAAGCCAAGTGCCTAAGCTTGGGTGGGATGAGTGTTTGTCTATGTTTTCAGGAGCACCTATTGTTGTTCAATGAAACTGGCAGCGGTGCATACCTATTATGCCGTAAAGCGAGCGATGCAATACACAGAATTTTATACGAATAAAATACAGGATTCCCTCGGATAACTGTAATAACAATAACATTAAAGTGGTTTGTTGTTATTCAAGACTTTGAATTCATGCCAGCGTTAGAAAGTGTAACTATGAACTCAAATAGTGAGACTACATATTTATTTATTTATTAGGGTTGTTCTCAAAACTACAGTAATAACAACAAATTATGTATTACAGGGCCTTTGGGAAACTCGTTTCCGTGAGTCTCGTGAAAGTCTATGACTATGATCGTAGTCATAGATGTTTGGGATTCATGGCGAAGGTTTCACATTACTTGATCCTTTTCTGTATAGATACACCTTACTTATATTGATGTTCAATAGAGGTTGCCGCTATCAAATATTTTCACAATCGATTAACAGAGAAACGATAGTGCTTACTTACCTAGTAAGATGGGCACTTTCCTTCTCTCGTTTCTGACATAGGTATGCAGTTTTTATATTTCTGCATACCAATGCAGTAACATAATTTATAACACATTTGCTCGTAAATGGTCTCTTATTTAACCAATTTTAATATCGTAATGTATCTCATTACGGACTTGTGCGTTATTGTAATGTATAACGCACGGTCTATTACGAAGTTTTATATTCTCTTTGGTTTATCAAGATGGTACCTACTTTTTTAAATCTTAACAAAAAGTTTTTATGTCAGAAAAGTGGTCAACATTTTATGAATAAAATTAACTGTGGGAAATAAAATATAATAAATAAACATTTAATTCTTTAATTTAATTAATTTTGACCATAAATAACAACCATTTATCTATAGCAAAACACAAAAATATTAATTGACTTTATTAGTAATACTGGCTGTTTTTGTGCCTATATAATTTGTGAACAAGTAAAAAATATTCCGCGCGCTTTTTCTTTTCGCTGTATTTTTTTTTTAATTTTCTCGCAAATATGTTATAAAACGTCGTATGACATACGTGCGCTTTGAAAATTACAGTCTATGCTTTTTTTTTCAAATTACTGCACTTATATCATGTACTATACATACATGTACATCATTTCCATAATATCAGAGTCAGTTAAAATCAAAACAATGGTATTTTTCGTCATCAATTGTATCGATCATTTTTCAAATTTATACTTATTTGTTTATTATAGGTACAGGCAAATACTTACCTACAATTACAAAAGCACGAAGAATACTTTCAAGTCTTATAACTTTTAATATAACTGTAATTTTACGGGTTTCGCACTTAATTCAAAAGTAATTAAGTCACGCCGACATTAACAGTCAAACTGGGTAAAAAGTGGAATACTCACGTTATTATTGGAGATTTTCATGACTCAGTGGCAACCGAGCTGATCCAGAGATCAGAGAGGTTAATTAACCTTCCGATAAAACCACCCAGGATAAAACTTTGTGTGATGAGCACTATGGTTTATTCTGTGTCTGGGTGTATTTATCTATATTAAGTATGTATTTAGAAATATATAAGTATGTTTATCAGTTGTCTGGTTTCCATAGTACAAGCTCTGCTTAGTTTAGGATCAGATAGCGTCGTCCCAAGAAGAAGAAGAAGAAGATCCAGAGACGGTAACCGTTATCGAAAAATGACACACGCTTCCATTTCTAGGATAGTTAAACCGCCGCGTCGATCAAGCACCTAATCTCTAATCTCCCATCGAAATATGAGAGTGAGGGAATAGAGAGTGCACTTGTACTGGTATACTATGTCTCCTGTATAATTGACTAGTTTCTGATAAGCTTGGCATTATTAGGGTCCTTATTCACTGTCTTTTTACCCGACTGTAAAGAAGGGTTATGTTTTCGCGCGTATCTTGTATGTATGTATGTAATATTCTTTATTACCTGATATCTCACAAACCACTGAACGGATTTATACAATTCATACGTCGTTAGATTCGTCTTAATCGCCCAAGTGTTCTTAAATAGGTGACGGTTTTAAAAAACAAACATGGCGGCTATGAGATGTCAAAACAAAGAGGTGTGAAAAAAAAAAGTTGTTTCGAATACTACAATATGGGTACCAAATTAAAGAGCTCATCTTAAGCATTTCAAAAAGGTAAAACATGAATATGACTGTTATACTAAAAAAGTTAGTTTTAGCAACCATTGTTTTTTCAATTTTCAATACTTGACAATAGCTGTGATAAAAGTAAGTTGCTACATCGGTTACATCCTACAACTACTAAAAAGCATTAAATAAAAAAATAAATTATAAAAATAAAAAACCCGCCTGTACAAAAAAGACGGAAACAAGATCCCTTACATAATTATACAATTTCATGCAGTCGGAGGCATTAATGAATCTCGATGAACTTAGTAAAGTGCCTCCGACTGCATGAAATTGTATAATTATGTAGGGGATCTTGTTTCCATCTTTTTTTAACAGGCGCGTTTTTTATTTTTATCATTGATTTTTAAGCTATTGCATAGCTTCTATCGCGGGCTCAAGGCCCGCGATAGAAGCTCCGACCGAATCCAGAAATTCCGTAAGGAAAAAACCTCACGCTCCCCACTCCGACGGGCACAGCGGTGATACTTTTTACTTTTGCCATCTATCAATGAATAGCAGAACATTTTAATTTAAAAAAAAAACTTTTTTTAAAACTAAAAAAAAAAAATTTTTTTAATTGCTTTTTTAAATTAAAAAAAAAACTATTTTTTTATTTAAAAAAAAAATTCAAACATGGTTTTTTTTTTTTATTTAAAAAAAAAACTTTTTTAAAAACTACTACGATTAAAAATATATATATATTTTTTTAATTGCTTAAGTTGATAAAAATACTTTGCAATAGCTTTACCGCGGCAGTCCCCGAGTGCCACACATTTTTTTTTTTTTCGTTTTCGCGTCAAGCCCTCGCTTTTAACTGTCAAAATCTTGTCATAATGGATTAAACAAAGCTGCGCTTAAAAATGCATCGCACACGCGCGCGGACATCTTTGAGCGCACCGCGCATGCGCCGATTCGCGCGGGTTTGCCGCGTAAACGAAAAAAACATAGTGAATAAGGACCCAGGCTACCACCGTATTGTAGTGCGTCAGGTATTGGGTCAGGTCAGGTTTAGGTACTGACGACTATTGTGCCATTATGAGAAAGAAGGTAGCGTCAATTATATGCAGATTGGGAAATAGTACGAATAGCATCCTAAAGGTATTAGCGAATAGGATGGATGGGCCACAATTGGTAGGTTTATCAAGTCACATGTTTATGGAGCTCGATAGACCACCTCAAAGTAGGTACAATTTAGATTTAGATAGTAAGTAATAAAAATACTAACATAGATATAAGATTACTACTAGCTTTCGCCCGCGGCTCCGCCTGCATGGAAATCGGTGATCGCGATAAAAACTATCCCATGTCCTTCCCCGGGACTCAAACTATCTCCATACCAAATTTCATATAAATCGGTTTAGCTGTTCGAGCGTGAAAGCGTAACAGACAGACAGACAGACAGAGTTACTTTCACATTTATACTATTAGTATAGATTTTTACTAACATACTATGGGCCTTTGTGTCTGAGAATAAACATTTTTTTTTTATCAAAATGGGTTAGCGAATTATTACAATTATTGAAGTCTGACATTGATTAGTTTTTTAATTCAGAAGAAGGCAGATCTTTTGAAATATTTTGACATTTGTGATTTAAATTCGGTAGATTAGTATTATATTGTGTAGTACGCAACATAAACACCACAAAAACCAAAGCCCGATGTAAAGGATTTAGACGATACGATTAAAAACTTAAATGACTTTTCTTAAAGTTGCTTTGGTTTTGCAAAGAGATTAACGTTCGAATTTTAATGGCTTATTTCATGAATGTGTTTTCAAATATTAATTCGAAAGATAATTTGCTTGAAATATGCTTATGTAATATCTTCATTTGAATTGAAACCCGTAACGAGATCAAAGAAAATGTAACCCAGTTGGAAGTAGGTATACCGTTCCGTTTTACGATTTCCAAAGCCATAAAAGTTGTGAATTTAATTCAACTGAAAGATTACATTATATTTTAATAGTTGTCTTTCTTTTTTCCATATTCTTAATTTGCTGATCCACATTAATTTTAGCTTTCCTCTCTTTATAGACTTGAGAATGGCCACAGCGATTAGGCTTAGGCTTTATTTTTTTGTATTCGAATGGGAGTGTGTCCGACTGCTACGCAAGAGGTCGTGGTTTGGATCTCCACCCAGGATAAAACTTTGTGTGATGAGCACAATGGTTTATTCTGTGTCTGGGTGTAATTTATCTATAATATGTATGTATTTAGAAATATTTAAGTATGTTTATGAGTGGTCTGGTTTCTATAATACAAGCTCTGCTTAGTTTGGGATCAAATAGAGTTGTGTGATTTGTCCCAAGATATTATTATTATTATTATTTGTCTATGTACATGTTTTTTTTTATAATCACCGAAAGAAATCACATTAACGGCACTCACAATATTATATACTACAATGTTCTGTATCTTGTGAAAATTCGACCACCCGTTTCAGTTTTAACGTGAAATTATCGCTGTATTAGATATACAGCGTGTATTTATGTAAGTTTTAGTATAGGTACAGTCAGTCAAATAAGTCGCTTAAACAATGGAGGAGCGAGAAAGCACAAACATTTTCTACTGAATAACCACGTCACCGTCGAATTAATACTTAATTAGTGTTCCGTAGCCAAAATGGCATAAAACGGAACCCTTATAGTTTCGTCATGTTCGTCTGTCAGTCCGTCCGTATGTTACAGGCGTTTTACTCAAATTCTACCCAATGCATATTGATTAAATTTGGTGAAAAGGTGTCTTGTAGTAGCCGCTACTTAGTTTGATAGCTAAATAATAAAAAAAAATATTTTAGTGGAACACTCCATACTTGCAACATTAATGTGTGGTACATTATTCGACAGGTCTTTTAAAAACATTTTAAGGTTTCTATTTTTTTTTTTTTTTGATAAAGGAATATTTTTGGAAATAATCGCATAAATTGTTCCCCCCTCCCCCATCTTTTGAACCGTGTGACCAAAAAATATGAAGTAAATCAAAAAGGTAGCGCTTGACAAATACTTTATATTAAAATTATTTAAAAAAATATCGGATACCGTCATTGAGTTATTGCCGAAAAACTGCGATTTTTACAAAACCAGCAGAAGAGCGTATGCCACATACGCTCTTCTGCTAGTACAATTAATCAAATTGGATTTTTATTTACGGCAAGGGTTCCGGAACCCTACACTGAGCATGTCCGACATGCTTTTGCCCGTGTTTTTGGTGAATGTAGTTGTACTACTAATTTTGGAGCTTTATTGATTTGAAATATTGCTTTTGCTAAGCGACTTATGTAACTGTAACTGTTTAACTGTGATTTGGTTTGAAAACTGAATTTTATATTTACTTTACCGGTTTTATATGCGTTATAGTGACAAATGACGATAGCAAATATGTATCAATAAAGTGACATTGATTTATTAGGAGGCAGCGACAATCCCAAAATATGAAATGTTATTCATATTTTGTTTATAAAAATACAAAATTGAGTAATATGCTCAGATATAATATGCACGGGTGCAGCGTCGAACCAACGAAAGCGTTCCTAGGGTTTCTGCCTCTGTGGCGCGGTGGGAGTGTATCCGACTGCTACGAAAGAGGTCGTGGGTTCGATCCCCACCCAGGATTAAACTTTGTGTGATGAACACGATGGTTTATTATGTGTCTGGGTGTTATTTATCTATAATATGTATGTATTTAGAAATATTTAAGTATGTTTATCGGTTGTCTGGTTTCCATAGTACAAGCTCTGCTTAGTTTGGGATTAGATAGCTTTGTGTGAGTTGTCCCAAGATATTATTATATTATTATATTATGATATTATTATATTATTATATTATTATATTATTATATTATTATATTATTATATTATTATATTATTATATTATTATATTATTATATTATTATATACTCGCACGGTACACCACTTTGTATCATGATTCATGAACATTATTTCATGTTTGTTTAGTCCGCCACAATAAATGAATTATTTCTAATTTTGGGAGATGCAAAACATAAATAGGATGACTCCCATCTAGATAGACTGATGCATGACTTAAAGAAGGTCGCTGGTATGGACTAGATTCGGAAAGCGAGTATTGGGAATGGCCCATATCCACCAATAGACCGAAGCAGGCTGTTGATGACGACGAATCTCCTGAAGCTACGAGATTTTTTTTAACTAATTAGTAGTAAGCTAAATAGGCTCTCTATATTTCGTACTAGCTGACCCGCAATTTTGTCTGCGTAAATTTTCCCCGTTTCTGCAACATTTTTCATTGCTGTTCCTTTTTATCGTAGCGTGATGTTATATAGCCTATAGCTTTGTTCGATAAATGGGCTATCCAACAGTAAAAGATTATTTAATTCGGACGAGTACTTCCTGAGATTATAGCGTTGAAACAAACAAACAAACTTCCTCTGTGGCGCGGTGGGAATGTGTCCGACTGCTACGCAAGAGGTCGTGGGTTCAATTCCTAAACGGGACACCACTTTGTGTGATCCACAAATTGTTGTTCCGAGGCTGTGTGTACTTTGTGTCCGTGACTTGTATGTTTGTAAAGTCCTCCGCGACATAGGGCTGGTACCACAAAAAAAAAAGATATATAACTATATAATATTAGTATAGATTAACAATTTCCACATTAAATCCTGTCACTTAAATTATGTTATTATACAGGATGATTCGTAATATACTAATAACTTGCCTCTCATGGCTTCCTTACATAACACTAACGGCCGGTCTTAATAATCTATCTAATGATGGATTTGGCTACTAGAGCTATATATTTGAAGAAAGCTCCATACAAAATATATCAAAACACTATCTCTCGTTAATGACTTTGTATTATCAGTTTTGGAAAATATTTAATAAAATAACCCAGCACCTACCACTTATTTTTGGAGTTATGACCTTAACCACCTACAGATTATTTGACTGGAGTAAAATCAATGTGTATTGTAAGGTTTAGGCTCTAAACCTAACAAAAAATCGATTTTACTCCGGGGTTTCACAGATAGGTATAATATATGGATGTCTGACAAAACCAGGTGGTAGGTGGTTAAGAGATTATATGGATTTTTTTAAAAATAATATTAGGATGTTTTTTGGTGTCTCTCGCTATGAGTGGGAGGTTATTGTATATTACATATCATGCGTAAATGTATAAAGCGTTTTTAAAGGCACTAACAATTTCCGCGAATGTATTTACGTAAAATATTATTACTAGCTCACATGATAAATCATACTGAAATACACCGAGTGTAATAGAGCAATAGCATAATTTTCAGCCGTTATATAACTGAATTTTGATAGCCATTGAGTTTAACCAATAAAAATACTAGTACTGCCTGCGGCTTTGCTTGTCTATACATTAATACGTGAAGCAAAATGGTTGTACTTCTCTTCACAAGAATTGCGCGAACGGAGGAGTATGAAATTTCGCACACTTATACTTTTTATAGAGAAGAAGTACGGAATGGTAATAAAAAAATAGAACTTTTAATAATTTAATAAATTAATTATAGTTGAATTTCGACTACGGGCGACCACTACTGCTTATAAATGTACATGTCCTGCGTTCAGTGCTAGCTTTGAATGGTTCTTCTTCTCAAACATGGTTAAGACCTGAAAATCTGTTCTATTATCTTGACTAAACTGTATGTGAGCTTTTCTCTCCATATGTATATCTATGTCATTAGCTGGAAAATGGCCATATTATGGTACGAGTGGGCCAAATGGTTAACGAAATTCCTTTGACGAAACCAAGAATTAGCTGACAGAATATAAAATCCGCACTTATAATTTTGACCTTTCCTATGACTTCAAATATTATTAAAAAGTCAATAGGAACCATTGCAACAGATAACACTTGTCTTCTGAATATTTTTGGGAGGTTTGAATTGGAATAACAGTGATACTACTGTCCATTGGTACTCACAATGTAGTTTTGTTTGCTACAATAAAATATGATTGCTACGCTGTAGCTACAATGCGGTTGCTGTACCTACGATCTGCTACGAACTCGTGAAATTAAAATTGTAATAGAATATAAAAGCAATTAAATCCATGGTACCTAGGTGTTTGTAATAATCCGAATTTCTCTAAGGAGCCATCTCCCTGTGTTTCGTCGCGTCGAATTTGATTTTATTTGCATAAATAAATTAACTTTTTTGCATTGTCGATGTTTTTAAATTGCTGCTAAGCTTATTTTACCCAGCAATTATTATATTCCCCTGCCTTCTGAAATGACACGAGCTAATGTGTACCCAAATTAAAAATTCACTGACACACAAGGTACACACTAATCAGGCGACAAACGTCTTCTAAATTAATGTATTGTAGCGAGCTAACAAACGCCCGAGGCAGGGTTACACATATTTACTTTTAACCCCTTTCCCAATCCTTGAACCAGTTAAGCCACTGTATTTCTAAAGTTCGAGTGAATTAAACCGAAATTGCGACAACTCACTGCCTATCATACCTAATGTTTTAACAGGCACAACAGATCGAATCGCCATGGAATAATATCTGATAGTTCTTTCACACAATCAAATTAAAACAAATTGTTGTTACAACCCCCGCATACATATTACCGCTAATTACAATAACTTTAATGTTATATTTGTTATTCATAGTTCGTTTTCGATGCTCTCCAATATTTTATCGGAAGCCAGACAACGAATTAAGAGCAATTCACATCGGCCGATTTTCCGTCGTCGAGCTCAGCACGTGGTACGACAATCCAATTAATAAGCAAACCTTTCGTATTCACTGTGAATATCAAATGTTTGCTCGACAGAACAGCCAATTGGTCGTTCAAATAAAATATTCATATTCGGACATTGTTGGGCATGATTGCAACATATCGATGAGAAACTTATATTGTAAATACTTTTCAAGCGCGGTCCTCGATTGCCAACGAATTACGGACATATTCGACTGAAATGTAATAACATTTAAAAGGAAAATTCAGTAACAAATTCAATTTGACTCTTTATTACTTTAGGAATTCAAACTTTCTCTTTTTATTAACGTCGACTAGAAAATACAATCATTTATATTTGAAAGAACACTGAGTTATTTGTTCATATCTGACCATTTAACGTCGAGATTTCATTTGAACCTTAGGCATAATATATAAAGGTACATCAATATTCCAACCATAATTCTTTGAGCTGCGGTCTGAGACAAGATCTGGGAGCAATCAGGACAATTGTAGAGGTCTCATTTCGACGGTTCTGCCCGAGAAATAACAGATTGCTCGGTCGCGGATGCCTTGATTTCCCACAAGATTACCTCAATGAGGGTAAGAAGTCAACCACAGTCTCGCTATGTTTCTCCTCCTGTGCTTATAATTTTGTGTCTCGTCTCATCAATCTCGTAATGTACGGTTTGAATACTTTATTATCTTTTCCTGCATCAATCATGCTTGGAATTTTGGATGGTTGGCATAATTTTGGATACCTTTGCTCTGTTTACACCGACAAAGTGAAATAATATAATATAATCTAGAAAAACTTTCTTTTGAGGGTACTTCCCCTATATTAAAAGCTGGGATGAATTTTGATTCTCAACTAACCTACCTACTACGAAACTTTTAAAAAACGTTTAGGAGTTGTGAAGACCATTTTTAGATTTAGGGATCCGTTTGTTAAATATTTAGCTTTAAAACGTTAGTTGTATTAGAGTCAAGTGCCCCCCCCCCCTCCTGCCAGGTATATGGATATGTGAAAAAAATAATAATATATATAAATAAAAATAAACACGGTAGTAGTATATAAAGTGAAATTAAAAGAAAAACTATCACAGCTAAGTTGGCTTTACAAGTTTACGAGTAACAGATGGTCAAATGAGAAGTAACAACATTTTCGTAAATGAAGGAAAAGCCTCCTATGTAGATCTGAATGGGAGCATCGAGGGTACAGGCAGCATGTGATTTGATGAATGTAAGAATAACTACTTAATTAATATTTTTTAACATTATAGTGACAAGACCGACTCAAGTCACCCCAAGTAGCACCCGTTCATCACTTACTAAACTTTCGCGATTTGTACACATTATAGAATTTTATAAGCTACGGCTCTTAATCGCGTAAATATTTTATTTTAAGGCTAAATACCTTTGTTTATTTCCCGACGTTTCGACCGTATTGCAACGGCCGTGGTCACGGGTAGACTGTTTTTGATTGTTAAAATAAAATATTTACGCGATTAAGACCCGTAGCTTATAAAATTCTATAATCTCAGTAACTACTAGTTTGAATTGAAAAATTATTTAAATGTTGAATAGCCCATTTATCGGGGAAGGCTATACCCTATATAAAATCACGCTATGACTAATAGGAGCGAAGCATCAATTAAAAATGTTTTAACATACATACATATACATACATATCAACCCATATGATGGCCCACTGCTGGGCACGGGTCTCCCCATTAGAACTAGTATGTAGATCCTGGGGGTAATTGCCATAATCGCCACGCTTGGCGAGCGGGTTGGCGATCGCAGTAAGGCTGTAAGTACGCAGAGGACGCTGCTGCCCGTCCTCTGATGTGAAATCCCTTAGTCGCCTTGACGACACCCACGGGAAGAGACGGGGTGATACTATTCTTAAGCCGGTACCACACGGCCATATGTCAAAATGTTTTAAAAATGCCAAAATGTTTTAAAAATGGTGAAAATTAACGCAGACCAAGTTGCGCGAGTCAGCTAGTGTGACTATAAAATACTATATCAAATAAAAGTGTGTGTTGTTTTGTATTATTGGCCCCATCTAACAGCAGTAGCCAGTAATCCATATTTACTGCTTTGTTCAGGAAATCCGTTTAAGTGCGAGCCAAACGGAACAATTGGATAAAAGAAAAAATGAAGTATTCCTACATTGCGATATTAATAATAAGCAAAAGCCCCTTATGAAGGCAATATTTCGAATCTTCAGAATCAAATGGGCTAATCATTGCTGGTTAATTCTTTTTTTTTTTAATCTACAGTAATCATTTGTTCTAATCTGAATTATCGTGAGTATGACTACCTACTATATTTGTAAAAATGTTAAATGGCTTATACTTTTTATACCTAATTTTCTCTTTCTTTTTCACTTAAATGCTGTCGTCTGCCAATTTTCCTATACAATTAGGTAAGTATGTACCCATGAAAACTTGTAATTGGCCTTTATATAGTAACTAGCTGTCCCGCGCAACTTCGTATGCATAAATTTTCCCCGTTTTTGCAACATTTCTCATCGCTGCTCCGCTCCTATAAGTCGCAGCGTGATGTTATATAGCATATAGCCTTCCTCGATAAATGGGCAATCCAACAAAATTTTTTTTTTTTTTCAAATCGGACCAGTAGTTCCTGAGATTAGCGCGTTTAAACAAACAAACAAACTCTTCCGCTTTATAATATTAGTATATGTAGATTCTATCAGCACATCCTATGTGGCGCGGTGGGAGTGTATCCGACTGCTACGCAAGAACTCGTGGGTTTGATCTCCACCCAGGATAAAACTTTGTGTGATGAGCACGATGGTTTAATCTGTGTCGAGGTGTTATTTATCTTTAATATGTATGTATTTAGAAATATATAAGTATGTTTATCAGTTGTCTGCTTTCCATAACACAAGCTCTGCTTAGTTTGGGATCAGATAGCGTTGTGTGAGTTGTCTCAAGATATTATTATTATTATAGCTGAAAGTTGAAGAGAATTATAAAATTAATAAAAAAATATGCAATGGACTGTATCGAAGTTCGTTCGTTTTGCTATACGATAAATATAAACGATGCACAGCTTCGTTTTTAAAGTCGTTTAACAAAGGAAGTTAGAGTTATCTTTGGTTCCGTCCCCTGTTATAGGCATGTAGTCCAAGTTTTCATTTTACAATGTAACCCAATGTACTTATAGCGAAGGATTTGTTAAAGTTTAGTGCTATCTCTTTCCATCTTTGAAATTAAAGGCTGGTGGAGTAGTCCAAGACTATAAACCGGTATTTCGACTTCGAATTACATACCTAAACAGTACTTTCTACAATAGAATAACATTATTAACTTAAGAGTAGAAATCTTTATTCACAATCTTTATTCTGTATCCACGGCCTGCCAAAAGCCTGTCATAATGGTAAATGGGCTTACAAATGCATCAAGTAGGTCCAACAAAATTATATAATATGTTAAAAATTTTGTTGTTGTTGTTCAATGTTGTGATAAATTTAAGATAAAATAATGTAATGATAAATGAATTCTTTATATTATTACTTAAATAGTTGGATGCTATCTGTGATGGCTAAATGGGATATATCGAATTATCATTAATTAGTTTATGTAACACCATTATGTTGCGGGAGGGTTTGTCACTCCCGCCCTGCCGGCTGTGCTCCGGCAGAGGAATCTAGGCTCGTCCTCGCTGCCGCGGTCCAATTGGAATAATGGTTTCAACAATGTGTTTATGTTAGCTAGGTATTTCTCCCATCCACTAAACATTCACCAACTATACCGGTGAAGAATTGTTGTGCTTGTGATGATTTGTAGATTTGTAGATTTTGACAGAGTAACAACTTGTGTGTAGGTAAGCGGGAGGTTGTCTAGATTGCCAACGAACATGTGTCCCGCGGGGGAGTGAGGAGCGGGGGTAGCGACGAGGTAAGTCGAAGCTACCCGATCGCTTCCGAGCTCGCCCGCGGAGCGCGTTCGCAGCGCAGGCAGTGGCGGATTTTGCCGCCACAATGTAACCCGTTTATTGCAATAAAGATAATTATACACAAACTATTAACATTATTTACAACTTACCTAGTAAACTACAAAAAAAAAGGATTATAAAAAAAAAAGGGGGGGAGTAACAACCAGTTTAGGCGTCGAAGAATTTCTCCCCATCGATGTTAATAAAGATAATTGAATTGAACAAGGCACATGCGCGGTGCGCTCTAATATATCCGCCACGTATGCGCGTTGGTGCAGCGCAGCTCTCTATTTACAAGATTTTAAACGTTCGCACAGGCTTGCCGTAGACACGGAAAAAAGATCACGGAAATATATATATATTTTTTTTAAATTACAGTACCTACCTAATGGTCTCTTAAATGTTGATAAACTTTCGTGACTACGGTCACGGCGGCTGATCTCATCAGAGACTAGCGAACTACGCAGGAAATATTATAATGCACAAGTGTCTGCACACACATAAGTGCACTTACTCTTATAGTCTGATCGAAAAGGAAGGAAATCCGACACGACCGGAGAGAGATTAGATGGACTTTATCGAGGCGCGGGAGAGTGTGACACTTTTCGGAAACGGTCACCCATCTACAAACCGATAGCGGTAACGTAAAAAGGACAGCTACAGCTATAAATACTTTATAGTATTATAAAAACAAAGTATTTATTATAACAGTGCTAAAGATACAGTTCAATTTAATATAAAAGAAGTAAGAATAACAAACGCCGACTTCTTGTGAATGTAAGTGGATACTTTGAGCTACATTTTTCCAGATATAAGTACTTTGGAATACTAAAGTGTCATCCTTTATAGTTAATCCCCAGACAGCCATAAGTAGAAATGTAAGAAATATTGTGAGCTTTGTATCGTCTTTTCGACGCGTTAAAAAGACAAGAATAAAATGTAATGCTAGCAGATATTAATTGAGTTTGTGGGCGAAAAAACTGTTGGTACCGAGATTATTGTTCTTAATTTCTTGGTCTAAAACATGGCCAAAGTTAGTGCCATTTCAAATGTAAGCTAAAGGGCCTGGGAATAATATGTCTTCATCTGTTAGTCCAGAGCAAAATGCTTACGCAATAAAAATTCCTTGTTGACGCGTCTCCCTACTAAATTACTTTTACTAACGTCTGCAAACCTTAATTTCGAACCTTTTCAATGTTGCCATCATTATCTTTAATATGCAGATAACGATAATATGTATCCAAAATTTAAAAGACAGCTGATGTGTAATCGAGTTGAGATTATTATTTATAGCTAAAAGTGGTCTTCAAAGAAAAAGATAAAAAAGAATTGCACTGAATATTTTTTTTTTATGGACAGGCTTTAAACATAGCTAGCTATTTTATGAAGATATGCAAAGTTAGTTCTAAAATAAGATCACCAAGACGAGGATCTACAGTGAGATCAGTTTAAATGATCCTGGTGGTCGATACCTTTATTCAGATTCCTAACCACCAACATCAAATGAACAACTTAAAGCCCAACAGCATAATATTAGCTAAACAACACGTATCAAAAAACCGGGCAAGAGCATGTCGGACCATGCTCAGTGTAGGGTTTCGCTGCCTTAAACAATTGCATCAGCAGAAGAGCGTATGTTCATGGCAGTTACGCCCTTTTGTTGAGAAACTCAGTTTTTTGACAATAACTCAATGACGGTATATTCGATCTTATCGAAATAATTTTAGTTAAAAGTATTTATTAAGCGCTATCTTTGTGATTTTTTCTATATTTTTTGGTTTCACGGTTCAAAAGTTAAGGACGACGGACAAGGACACGATTTATGTAACTTTCAGAGCGATTATTTCCAAAAATATTCACTCAATCAAAAAAGTTTATTAGAAACCTCAAAATGTTTTTAAAGACCTGTCGAATGATGTGCCACACGTTGATATTTGCTGTATTATTTTGTTTTTTTCAGATTTTGTTAAATTTAGCTATCAAACTAAGTAGCGGCTACTACAAGACACCTTTTAACCAAACTTCATCAAGATTCATTGAGCAATTTTTGAGCAAAATGCCTGTGACATACGGACGGACAGACAGACGGACAGACAGACAGACGAACATGACGACACTATAAGGGTTCCATTTTTGCCATTTCGGCTAAGGAACCCTAAAAAGTAGGCTAACGATATAATTGTGAAACCTATTTTACGAGTAGCTCGTGGCGAATTGAAATTAAATTACAATTTACAAAATACTTTATTATAATAAATTTCGTTCGTTAATATGTTGTAAGCCTCAATTAGCTACATGGAGGTATTCTTGTAGAACATCATTTGAATAAGTATCTCTATAAGGAAAATCGTGATAAATTGCTATTACGACACTTATTTTTCGCTTCATACGCGTGGAAAAATTGCTGAGAATGATGGTGCCAGTCATACTGTCTCACTTAAAGACAGGAGTTTATTCCAGAAAATCATTTATTTTTAAGTCGGTACGTCTCGTAAAGTGTTTACGAGACGTACCGAGCATTTCATGTGAAAGTGAGCACATATTCCTAGCATCTACGATTACTTCGAGACGGGGCAAAACTTGATGAGAGCGCCCTTCACCTTCGGAGAACGTGCTTACGATTGGGGGGATAGTCAACATGCTATTTGGCGCCCCTTAAACGTGGCGCCTATGGCAGGTGCCCCGGTTTACCCCAAGGTCCTGGGCGGTAACAATTAGCAATAGGGGCACTGCCTCCCCAGACTCGACCGAATGCCCTTTTTTTAACCTGCCTAGATCCGGCCCTGCATATTTCTCGTCACGAATATGATGGTACGATTTCATAGTTCTTTGTCATCGTTTGACAATACGTGACTAAACATACTTGACACTGGCCGAAAAATGGCTGGGAAAACACCCAGATGGCTATCAACTAAAAACTAAGAACAATATAGTAAGCTACGTAGGTACACTGCATGCAGACTACATTACGTATATGACTGGTGAACGTTACAGTGTGTGGCAAACGTTTAACAGGATGTATATCCGCCATTAGAGTAGTTACAAATTTGGCGTATTTTGACCAGTTATTGGCTTATAGCTACAAAATTACGAGCAATTAAAAATCGCCCTGGGTGCGTATCTACTTATACCAAGTTAAATAATAGATAACAATAAAAGTATCTACGTACAGATTAAGTAATTAAAGTGACCTAGTAGGTTAATTAAACAAGCAAAAGTGCTTAGTCTCATTACCAGAATAAGCTCACAAATAAGAGAATTACAAAATAATGATAATTTACTTACTTAATTTAAGCTCGAACCATTAGATCGGCATTCGGCTAAAGCACATTTTTCTCAATTCATTAGATAAACTTTTCCATTAGCGATTTGGCATTATTTGTGAAGCGGAGCAGTATTGATACATGTTGTGTTTACTGCTGAATCAGCCACAATAGTCGCGATGTAACAACGGTCACCCTTGCTCTCGCATCTAAATAGAACATCTCTTTGTGAGACTACACTATAAATCAAAAACAATTGGCTCATTCTTTGCAGTTCGTTTTCTTTTTCTCTTTTTACAAAGCTGACTCACATGATAAGCAGACAGTCATAAAATTAGCTTTCTATTTACAAAAATATAGCCATAAAATGCAGAGAAATACGCAATCTCATGTAAGCACATATTTATGCGCAGGATATTGGAAGTAATGGATGCTTACTCCAGCGTGTGTGTGTGTGTCACTCTAACTAATTATTTCAATCGGAATATCTCCTCGTTCGACCTCGGCATAATCAAATGAACACCGATATATTTTCTGCTCTTTAGTAACGGCGCACATAAATAAGCGCTTCCTCGATTAAGCACCTTTAGAAGATGCAATAAAATAAATTCACCCTTCTGCAATCAACCTTTACTCTTGGTAATATTGATTTCCGCTCTCTTACATCTAAAAAACCCATGGCTATGTTAATAACTTTGTTAGCCTTCACTTAAAACAGTTATCTTCGACCCACATTGAATATTTAAACAAGCAGAAGCATCTGCAATTTCCACCAAGAGTGCGGATTAGTAAGATGAGGTGTAAAAACCGTACAAAGTAAAGCTATACGCAAATAGCCGTCTACATTTCAAGATTTTTACAAACAGAACAAACAGCTCAACGTTTGTGGAAACTGTTCTATAAATATTTAAAAATCATCTTCTCTGCAGCGACTGGTAAGGCGATTTACTTTCATTCTATCGGACCCACCAACCAGTAGGGCAACTGATGTATGTAGTCCATTGCTACTTAAGGAACAATAGCATAGAAATGAAATGTTAAAGCATATCTGATTGCTGTAATGGACATTAGGCAAATGAATTTCCAATTACATATTCATTACATCATCAGGTATAAGTGATATGAGATTTATGCAAAGTTGACTAATGGATAATCAGGAAGATAAGAGATGAGACAAGGAATCCTTACATACCTAAGTAAATGTGAACCTAATTGCTTCTGTAGGTAATGCGGAGCTAGGAAAATATACTTCAATATTTTGTTCATTTTTCGTTGGCTGTAAGTCCTGTTAATGTCGGTCCAGAGCTGAACTAAGTTTAAGCACTCTCCTCCGGTTGTCGCTAACTCGCTATCCTGCTGTTACAAGTCTCCCCAACTTTTTAATTGGCCAGCCTTACAGATTGAAAAAAAGTCAAGAGTCCTTTTGACTTAATTAAATTTACTCTTTAGCCAGTGAAACAAAATGGACCCCGTTTCATTCAATGTTGTCTATTTAAGAGCGGACGTAAACAAAAACTTAATTAGACGAATGAGTTTGACAACCAGCTCACTTTGTTATTATGAAGTCTCGCTATCTTTGTTTCCACTTTTCAAAGCCACTCTTTCGTAGTATTTGAAATGTTTTTAACTTCAATCATTATAATTAAGTAACCTCTTATTCCAGACTACACAATGAGTCAACAACTACGGAAGAGTTTTCTTTCTTTTTTATTGGTTTAATCTGTTTAAAGCTTGCCTACATTCTCATATTTGTTCATAGCGAAATCGTTTATAGAGCATTTGCATGCACGACAAAACTGCAATGTTTCATAAAGGATTATTTCATTAACCTCACAAAGCAAATAGCCTAAAACCTTAAATATTGATTAATCTTCGCGATTCGTATTCACATTATGACAATATATATATATATCTTAATCGCGTGAATAATTTAATGTAAAATACCTTGTTTATTGCCCGACGTTTCGACCGTATTGCAACGGCCGTGGTCACGGATAGACTGGTTCAGCTCAGCGTCGCCTCCGTGAAGCGCGGGTTTCGGAAACTACCCTCGCTTGATTTTTATCAATCACTTAAGATTTCTCACGCAATTATTCACGCGATTAGGACCCGTAATATATATATTTTCATAAAGCCTAAAGCCTTGCCATTACCCGTTATGCTCGCAGATTTCCAATAATATTTCGTCCCAAGCCTTGAAAATATTTAGCAATGTGTTTTCGTTTTTACATAACAACTATTTCATTGAATTTATAAATAATAGCTGAACCGCGCAACTACGTTTGCGTCTATTCCCCCGTTTTTGCAACATTTTTTGATTGATCCGCTACTATTGGTCGTAGCGTGATGTTATATAGCCAATGGAACTCACAAATATTTCGCATCTAATTCAAATTTTACGTCTACTGAACTCGGATGAGTAAGAGCTGCGAGGTGTTATCAATTATTTCAGGTTCGAGGTTTTATTTATTGGTACTACTCTTATGGGTAAATGACGGTATCTTTACGAACTTTTCATAAACTAAGTTATGTTTTCGTCGAGGATTTTAAACAAAATAAGTACCTATATGCAGATAACTAAGTAAAATGATTTTTACTTTGTAACAGTGGCTTTCTATTGGTAAAAGTATTTTAAAATCGGTTTAGTATATCCAGATATTACCCCCTACAACGTCACATACTCACAACATCACAAATTTAGAAACTTTACCTGTTTATAATATTATAGTACTAGCTTTGGTCCGCGGCTCCGCCCGCGTGGATATCGGTTATTGCAATAAAAATCTATCCTATGTCCTTCCTAGGGACTCAAACTATCTCCATACCAGATTTCATGTAAATCGGTTTAGCTGTTTGAGCGTGAAAGCGTGACATTCAGACAGACATACAGAGTTACTTTCACATTTATAATATTAGTATGGAAGTATGGATAGTTATTAATATTAAATCTATCTTTCTAAATAACTACATACGTCAAAAGCTACCTGTACAGCCTGATTTAAAAAGTGTTTACTATTTCTTCATTAAACTAATTTCGAAAAACGAATTCAGGGTTCTATTCACAACCACTTAAACTAAAATTTTGTTAAGTTAAATATTACGAATTTAATCTGTGGTGAGGCACTCTCCCGGGGGCTTATAAAACGCAGAAATGAAAAGCTTATTTGAATTAAATCCCTTTAATACAAGCTTCTAATTCAACACGGTAATGAACTTTGAAGAGAAATGCGGTTCGGCTTGATAACAATTATTATTATTGGCCGTTAATTCAACGTCTTGTGATATTGATAAAACGTGAATATTGGGTTTAATAGGTTTTGAAATTACTGATTCGTATCAGATTGAGTTTTTCTTGATTCTAATTTATAGTTTAAACCATAAAAGCGGCTTTATCGCTTTCATTTTGGTAGTCGGAAAATCGATTAAAGTTTATTTGGCATAGAGTGAGGTTAGGGTTATTGGGTGTATTTGTTGAATGCCAAAATGTTATATCGTCCAGTGGACTGTTACGACATGGGATTGTTTGCGTATAACAAACTGATTTCGTAGTTTAATCCTGATTCATGTAGAACTATCTTTGTTGTGTAATCCATTAAACAAGCTGGTACCACTCCTGTATTTTTGTTACGTTAACGAGAAAATACTGTTCTTTTGTGCTTGTGCAAGCCTAACGAGATAGATAATAACGTTTAAGATTATAAAACGAAAATTCTAAATTGACTTGGTAACATACCTTCACTCACAAAGATTATGCTCGTTAGAAAATAGGTTACTATCAGTTCCGCTGATAAATATGCGTAATATGTACCTTAACATGCCACAAAACACCCACAGTACCTGCGGAACCAAAGCTAACTCAAATGTCACATTCAAATGTTTTTATTTCGTAAAACCAAATAAATGATTATTACGATACTTCGAAAAAAAACAAAATAAGGTTACGCGGCAGTTCCAAGTGTAAAGCTCATGAGAAGAAGCTGCCAAGAAAGTAATAATAATCCGTTAATGATTTGATTGCCAAGAGCCACGACTAACACCTGAGTGCTTGCGTTAGACGGTTGGATCAAAGGCTTGATGCAGAAGGCGGTTCTTCTGGACACGGATCGCATTGTGAGAAGGTTCCTTGTCTCTGGGGCCGTAACTACTGGTAGCTTCGTCCCTGTACCCGATGCCGGTGGGACACTACTTTTTATGTTAAATGTTTTTTTTATATTTCAAAATGTAATTTATAAGCTAAAAGATTAATAAAGATAATAATAATTATAAAATCTTGGGACAACTCTCACACCGCTATCTGATCCCAAATTAAGCAGAGCTTATACTATGGGAACCAGGCAACTGGTAAACATTCTTATATTTCTAAATACATACATATTATGGTCATGGGTTACTCTATTATAATCATCAAGTTACATTACAAAAAGATTTTATTTTATCTTCTGTTTTTCTTATATATATCTATACTAATATTATAAGGCTGAAGAGTTTGTTTGTTTGAACGCGGTCATCTCAGGAACTACTGATCCGAATTGAAAAAATATTTCACTGTTGGATAGCCCATTTATCGAGGAAGGCTATAGGCTATATAACATCACGCTACGACCAATAGGAGCGGAGCAGCAACGAAAAATGTTGCAAAAATGAAGAAAATTTACGCAGACGATGTTACACGGGTCAGCTAGTTCTTAACTTCATGAAAATCAAACCTCGGACCACTTTCAGAACAAAGTAGTCCAAGGTTCCATTCAGTTCCGTTTCTGTCAGCAATGTCTGTGTGTATTGCTCGAGCGAATATGTGAAAAACTTCACTTCTTCCTTTGTTTTGAGGCTAGCCTTCGATCTTTCACCTCAGAACAACTCATAGAAGACAATAGATATTTATGTTCAAACTATAAATCTAAGTAAACTACACATTAATATTAAATGTTAGAAAGACGGAAGAGGACCCTTTTGTGTTACTCGACATGGGGTATTTAAATTACTTCTTGTGCACACACGGTGGTTAAAATAAATGACATTTAACAGTAATTAAAATACAAAACCATGTTTGCGTGTAGAACATTCCCTAATGGTTAATGGAACGTACCATCTCGTTAATATCTTCCTATTTAATAATATAACTTGATTATATTCTATCGCCTTTATTTATAATACGTTGATAAAAGGAATGTTTCAAGTAAAATGAAGAAGACGACACATTCGTCATTTAATATGCTGTTTATAACGTTTGTATAAACAAACTAGCTGTGCCCGCGACTTTAGCTGCGTGAAGTTGTTGGATATTTTTTATAAAACACTGAAACTACTAACAACTAATTTGTAACTATATTTTTATATAGCGCGCGAATAAGGTTCTCTTGTATTGATTGTAGTAAGTTAAGACATTACTTTTAGGTAATATTTAAGAAATTATTACATTGATATCTAATAGGAACCAAATTATTTTAACAACACAAATTATTTTGACAAAAGGATGTGTTGTCAAAATAATTTGATTGTTATTTCAGAAATTATTACATTGCCATCAATGTGAAACAAATTATTTTGACAAAAGGATGTGTTGTCAAAATAATTTGATATTTATTTCAGAAATTATTACATTGTCATAAAATATGAAACAAATTATTTTGCCAAAAGGATCTGTTGTCAAATAATTTGATTGTTTAAAACTCGTGAAATTTAAAAAATAATAGTATGTGTTGAGTTACAAGACTTCATTACATTCTAAGTTATTATACAGATTAACTGGACCAATATACCTATTAAATGCAGAAGCAACGTTTTTTACGAGTGGTAGGTCTAAGCTATAGGCCGTCTTGGTCGCTCGGTATTGCAATAGTGTCGGTTATTCTTTCGTGATATAGCAATGCTATCACATCACTGTATTTCGGTCGGAGGGCATTGTAGCAAATGTAATTACTGGGCAAATGAGATTTACGAAAGAATGTCTCAAATGAAGAAGGCGGTGCGGTGACGTTCAGATCTTTGCCAAACAAGGATTTGGGTGGCACTGATACTGTCATGGGCTAGTGTGACGCTTACCATCAGCCGCACGATCTGCTCGTCTCTTCATTTTGAAAAAAAAAACCTGTAACATATTTCATAGTATTTATTTATGAAATATTATTACATAAATATGTATAGTATTTATTTATGTAATACTAGCTGTCCCGCGCAGCTTCGTCTGCGTAAATTTTCCCCTTTTTTTATAACTCTATGTTACTTCTAATACCTCCAAGAATATGTGTACAAAGTTTCATGATGATCGGTTGAGCAGTTTTCGCGTGAAAGCGTAACAAACAAACTTACATTCACATTTATATATTAGTAGGGATTTTTGTACGGTTTATGCCCATTTATACGTAGGTATCTTATGTATATATTGTAGAGTATTCATAAACGTGTCTTATATATATTTAAGTATGTATTATTTATCATATCTATAGGTTTACAATTTTTAATCTTATTGTACTTAAACTACTCTCAATAATTACATTCTCCTCTACCATTCAAAGGTTTGCTGGGAGAAAATTCAACATTGAGTTAAGCTCGCCTTTGTACATGATTACTATGTATTTTGTAATATTGTTTCTTATATTTTTTTGTGTACAATAATTTCAATTAGTAACAACGATTTACCTGTAAGTAATATTTATCAATCAATGTTACTAAGTCATTGCCAAGTTATATTGATTTTAAGTGTATCACTAATAAAGGAGTATTAGATCTACTATGAGCATGAAACTTTTGAGAAAATAAGTATAACTCAATATTTAATAATTTTGATTATACCTATTAGATATATTTTATTTTACCTTTTATTTACTCGACGTTTCGATCGAATTGCACCGATCGTGGTCACGGGACGACGGGATACCATATTCAAACATTATGATAATTTTTTATCAGTGTTTTCTCATGAGCTTACCGCCTACAACACCCAATAGTATCTAGGAACCAGTTGCTCACCGGACTTACCATACTGGTCGGCTAAAAAAGGTTGGTTCTCTGTTTGACCTGTATTTTTGTCAAAGCTACATAGGTATCCGATTTAGATAAGATTTTCGCTATTCGATTGTTGATTTTTCTGAGAAGGTTTTAGTGTATAAAACGTTGTTCTACCTTATAAAACATCAGAGATATATACTAAAACATAGGAGTGAGTCAGTGAAATTAGAATTCAGCGCGGATGAGCTCGATATTTTTTTTTTCCTTGAAGGCGGTTCATATTTCAAGGTTAAACTCCCCCCACTCCCCCCGAAATTGCAAATAGATAGGAACATAGTACTAATTTGGCCAGTGTTTAGTCAATTATACCACCTTAACCCCATAATTACAAAAACTCCGCCCAAAAAGTCCTGAGCACGCCCATGGGTCACCCATATAGATCGGACAGGAATGACGGTGCTTTACCTCATTAATCTCTCGATCTGTTTGATCACCACCGCGTCATGGATACCCTCGTTCTAAGATTACTCTTACATTTGCTGGCTTTTTAGTTACAACGTCAATCACCTGATTTGTTACCTACTATTCCCATTCCGTCCCAATTTTAATTTAGATCCGTTTATAAAATACTTTCTTGGTACAACAAAGAAATAAATTAATTAGTAAACCTAATTAGGTTACAAGCAACTAATTTTGTTTTATTTTATAAACATTTTTTAAGATTCATTATTTGTAGATTTAAAAACATTTTTGAGGCTTCTGGCGCTTGTGTAATGTTTTTTTGTTCATATTATGTCTAAGGCCTCATTTACGAAGACGCGGGGCGTCGCGCGTGGCGTTGGGCGGCGCGGCCCGCACTGAATTCAAACAAATGGCGTTGTATGAGTACGTTCAAAGAGAAGCAATTATACACGCGTTTGTTTAAAATGGAGCGTTTTTTTGTGGCGGAGGCATTTATGGCGGTGGTGCACACGTAGCGGCAATTCTCGATCAAGCGATGCCTGCGTCAAAACCTTCTGTCAGTCTTATTTGGAAATCGTATAACCCAGACTCGACTTAATTTTAAAGAAATGTTTAAAAGTGAATTAATACCACTTCATATCATAATATAATTACTTAGTACACCGCGTGCGCCGCTGCGATGCCCGCGGCGTGCGTCGCAGCGATACCCGCCGTGTGCTTTGCTACACGCTTGAAGACGCGACGCGGTCGCCGCGGCGGGCACCCCCTCACTACCTGGGGGCTTAGACAAATGCCACACGCTTCTTTTTCGGCACACGCTACTGTTGGTTATTGGTCCGCCGATCCAGCAGCAGTCACGTGACGTATTGTCAACTTTATGTCAGATGCATACATTTTCCCGCGTTAGCGTTATGTTTGTGTTTACGCGTGCGATGACAAGTGCTGCTTTACGCGCCACCTCTCCGTGAACAAAAAAAACGTCCAACGCGACGCGAGACACCACGCTAAACGCAACGCCCCGCCTCTCCGTAAACAAGGCCTAAAAGTTTCTTTATAATTCGTCAACTTGTAACGCGTTTGATGTATTCTTAGAATCATTAGAGTCAAGTAAAATAGGCCTAGTCAATACTACCGTCAGACAACTTTCACAATTATAGTCATTTTTATAGGCATTTCTTGCCAATTACTTTATTAATACAATAATAGCATTTTTGAAAGATAGAATAATTCGAAGTCCAGACCCAGAAATCGAACCCGAGACTTCCGTATACCAAACCGGGGCCAGAATCGAACCATCTAACCGGCACTATGTTACTAAACTTCAAATTCTTCTATCCTTCCTGCACGCGAGTCAGGCCCTCGATAGCCGATACTTTGAGAACTATTACAGTATTTGTTATTGCGTCGTTACAGAGAGCATTTTTATTAAATTATGATGTCGCAGGCCGAATATTATTTCTATCTTTCAAAAATTCAATTATTGTATTTACTTTCATAATTTTAAAAACCACGACCTTGGAGTACGGTTGAAACGTCAGGCAATAAAAAAGTTTTACCTTAAAATATTCACGCGAATAGGACCCGTAGGTAGTCTTTACAATTGTATAATAAGCGTTGCTTATTTCATTGAGCCTCTAAATTTGTGGTACTGCCTTCACTAATTCATCGTAAACAACAAAAAGGTATAATATACCTGCCCAATAAGTCAATAAATGAGGATTCCCGTTGTTTCTTATCTGCAGTATTTATGGATTCGCACAAGTTCGAGATTTATGCCGGAAACGAAATTCTTCCCCAAATAAAAGATGAGCCAGATTTAGGGGCCAATAGTGATTGTACCTACGTGTACATTGTACTTACAAGGATTGGCTAAAATTGTATCAAGACGTAAATTTATGCCATTATATCAGCAACCTGCCGAAGCTTCGCTTGATCTTTTCTACACTAACTGTATATAGAATATGCATGTTATAGGTCCATTCGTAAGAAAACCCCATATCAAAATCAGTTGCTATGTAATAACTAAGTAGGTCATCAACCTAATCCGTACAGTCCTTTAATCTTTTATAAAGACATTCTGTATTATTTTAAAAAGCCGTCGCTTTAAAACTAGGGGTAGAGAAAACTCCTAGGCCGCGAGGGACTTTACAAACATAAACCGGCAGTCAAAAATATAAAAAATATTCTTTTAAATTCCAACTTTTACTAGAAGATATGACAGTAAAAACACCACTAAATTCTAAAACAAACAATAAACAAAGAAAAGATGCCTTTACAATGTTAATTTTGTAAGAATCATAATTCATTTAAGTGCGACGGTTCATAGCTATTCTGGTGACATTTTTGTTGAGGTATATAAAGCGGTGAAACTCTCAACGGAGAAGCTAAGTGAAAGAATATGAAAATCCTATTCTTTTATGAATTATTTATGCATGCTATGAGATAATATTATCAGGGAATAAAGGGCAGATCTTATTCAAGGAATATTAAGTCTTCATAACTAGACCTCGTAACCCTGAATTTATACAGTGGATTTTAATATTTTGAAGCTCGGAGTTGATTTGTGTCATCGTGTTGTGTAATATTAAACAACGAGCAGAATCAGAAAGGTGTAGTCTACATTGATAAATTAATATCGCGAAATTTTAATATGCTTAGATTTTGACAAAAATAGATACAGGCAGGTGTCATGGATACACATCCATGACACCTGCTGTATCTATTGTGTATGGAGTAAAATAGATACACTGCCTGTATCTATTTTACTCCATACACATGGAGTGTACCAACGTAACGATGCTTGAATTTAATTATACCTTTTCTTTCATCTATACAATACATATTATAGGAAAGATTTGATTGTTTGTTTGTATTGAATAGGCTCCGAAACTACTGGACGGATTTGAATTCTTTCACCGTTGTCACACTAACCCCGGGTGACATAGTCTATTTTTTATCCCTGTAATCTAACGAGAACGGGAACTACGCGGGTGAAACCGCGAGGCGTCCGCTAGTGTTGTATAAAATGACCGACCGACAAACTAAGATATGACCTTATGGAAAACACGAGAGAAACAACATCTGATTTTGTATTTCTACGAATTTGGAGTGCACTCGTGTCAGAAGCAGTGTTGTAAGTTGTGAGTAGGTATAATACTGATACTTTATGAATTAGTAAGGAAAAGGACGAATATGTACACCAGTCCTATGGTGTTGCCACTTTATGGTTTTTCACAAGTGACACTATTTTGTCACAGTGGTCTCCAGAAATACTAATATTTATCCCTAATTAAAATCACCATGGGAAACACTTTTTCCTTTTAGGTTATTTTCCGTGCATCGCGGTTGACCAAGGCCGCGCGCAGCTGTCCACGTGGGGCTGATGCAACAATAGTCGAGTGCACGTGGAGCCTATGTCAGTCGTTGTCTACGCGCATCTGTCGCAGACCTCGGCAACGATGCCACCATACATTCGCATACTCTGATCATTGACGCGCGCGTCACCCACACGTCACGGGTCGCGGGCGACCGTGATGCCTGGAAATGAACCTTTAGCCTTTATGTGCTTCTGAGGTATCAAAATCGAAATTATTATGTTTTGTGCTTGTGGAAATAACAGTCACAATTTAAAAAAGAAGAAATAAATTAACACTAAGTATATAAAATGACTAGCTGTCCCGCGCAACTTCGTATGCGTAAATTTTCCCAGTTTTTGCAACATTTCACGTCGCTACTCCGCTCCTATTAGTCGTAGCGCGATGTTATATAGCCTATAGCCTTCCTCGATAAATGGGCTATCCAACAAAAAAATAATTTTTCAAATCGGTCCAGTAGTTCCTGAGATTAGCGCGTTTAAACAAACAAACAAACAAACTCTTCCGCTTTATAATATTAGTATAGATTGAATGACTTCACCTATAAAGTAAAGAAGTAGCACCTAAATAGGTACTAGAAAAATCGACTAGAACACCTTTTCTTTCGTTTTCTTTGGTTATAAAAGAAACTGGCAACAAATCACCCCGCATAGAGTCAAGTTCTTATATTTTATTAAGTCAATCTACAGCATTTTTCCGTAACTGGCAGGTAACAAGGGGCACACAATAGACTCATTATACGTTAGAAGGTACGCGCACAGACCGAGCAGTTGCATAAAATGTATTCCTCTTGCTACCAACAAAGACAACCCTTTTATTCTTTTCTGTCGTCAGCGGCGGCGGTTGTAATTCTCGTCTTTTAAAAATGGAAGACATTATCTCTTTCTGGCTTTAATATAAATTCATGTAGAAATAAAAGTTAATGCGCTTTCATAGCTCTGGAATATCAAATGTTACGGATATTTTAAAATGAATAAAAACTGTATGCAATGCGATATGTGTAATTTTATTTATATTCTTTACTTATTCCTTATGAATAATATCAGAGATATGAGATACACATAAACCTTTATAAAAAAAACCGGGCAAGATCATGTGTAGGGTTCCGCAGCCATTATTTCAAATAAATGCACTACATATTTTGAAAAGAATGTATTTGACACCAACAGAAAAACCTATGTTCATGCCACTTACGTGCATTTGTTGAAAAACTCGGTTATAACTCAACGACGGTGTATCCGATCATGTCGAAAATAATTTTAGTTTAAAGTATTTAATAAGCGCTACCATTGTGATTTTTTTTTCATATTTTTTTGTTCAAAAGACAAGGGGAGGGGTGACACAATTTATTCTACTTTTGGCGATTATATTAGAGTGCTCCACCCCCCCTCCAAATATTTAGTTTTATTAATTAGCTATCAAACTAAGTAGTGACTACTACAAGTCAATTTTTCACTAAATTTCATGACTATTCATTGTGTAGTCTTTGAGTAAAATGTCTGTGACATACGGACAAACAGACAGACAGAGGGGCATGACGAAAGTATAGGTAACATTTTTGCTATTTTGGCTAAGGAACCCTAAAAACCGGACAAGTGCGAGTCGAACTCGCCTACCTAGGGTTCCGTACAAATTTGCAGGTAGATACATATTATAAATAGTTCAGGAATGAAGTCTCGCAGTTTTTACAATAAATGGTCGTATTTTATTTTTACGTTAACTTAGAAGTTTGTTTTTTTCACAGCTTTATGGTACTGTAGACCTGAGTATCTGTTTTTATACAACAACGTGATCCTATAAGGGTTCCATTTCTTCAGTTACGGAACCCTAACAGTCAACATTCCGAAATATGTATATAATAGATCAACAGTATGTTTGGCATGTTAATTTTTTCTTGTAGTAGTCGAATTATATCGTAGCATCGATAATAGCTACGTGTGTAATAAATAGTCAAGTCTTGTTATGTTGAGATACAGGTTGTAAATTCCTTCAATACTGTTGCAAATGGGGACATCATAATACGCGGGAAGGACTTGGCTCTCAAGAACAAACCTGCTCTATCGACATCTTAGTGGCGAGCGTTCAATCACGGCCTCTTCTCAAGTCATCGCCGCCTCTTCATACGGCACTCTTGAACCGGCTAATAGTACACAGGCCCCTCATTAAAATTACATGAGGATCTAGAATAATATTGTGCTCGTTAAGAGTTAATTCCGTTAGAATTAGTTTTCTTTGATAGTTACTAGACTTCAATTTAAGTAGAAAGAGGTGTGGTTTTGCGGTCCGCTGGGGCTCATTTGCCCGGGAAATCTTAATCGGTCTTTCATTACGAGTAGAATCCAAATACTCGTACATTGCCATATTAGAAAAAAAACCAGGGATATAGGATAACTATTGTCACATCAATGGTAAGAAAATGCAAAGTGGTCATTTTGTTTCACAAATCTTCGATTGCAAAATTCTAGCTATACAATTGGCACGTACTAATAAATAGAAGAATTTTACTTCAGCCTTCCATAGTTTATAAAAATCTCAGCTTTCAGCCGCGAGAGGTTGAAGCGGGATTATCCGACATGCCGTTCAATTACAAAAAGGTATTAAAGCTGCCCACGAAGAGTGAGCCGGCAAGTTTGATGTTCCTGTATACGGTAATATTTATCGCTTCCCGTGAGATTACCATACTACCACATAAACAAGGACACAGATTATCTATAATACTTTTGGACGCGTAAAATTTCACGCTTTGCCCATTCTTATCGGGATGAAAAGTGTACATAGAGATGTTTGGTAGTAAAAAAATATATATTAAGGCGTATAAAAATACGGCTGGGAAAGGTAGGTCGGAATTTTATAGGGGTTTACTAATAGCACTGAGATAAGTACGTATAAAATTTTGCCAAACATATTCGTAAAAGTGTTCTTTTACCGTTTGTGTAACAAATAAATTTTGAGCCGAGTACCCTGTTACTAGGACTACAGGGACACGGTGTGTAGCATTTATTATAATTTATGTGAGACCTTCATTTGATAATAATTGCAATAAATTAATATCTAGCAACAAATTACCATAATCAGGCAAAGAACAAAGCTCTCCGAAATAACCACATCAATTTCTATCAAAAAAACTTTAGATAAATCAGTTTAACAATATCGATTTGAAGTTGGAATAAAATATGAGAGTTTATAATTTCTGTAGTTTAGTTATTAATAACAGGTGCTGCATTTAAGACCAGCAGTTAACTGGGTGGTCATAAATCTGCGAAGTGGATTGAAGCCTATGAGCAACAGATGGACCGTAAAATAAATATACAAAGTAAAATTTAAAAGCTAATAAATACTAAGAAGTTCGAGTTCACCAGGTTGAACTTATGTTAGGCTGAACTAGAGCCCATTGTCTAGGACATAAAGCCAAAAAAATGCTTGGAATTCCACTGAAACTAATTTCAATTGAAACCCTTCAACTTTCCGTTGTACTTTTAATCACAGCGTCATCTCTACTTTCTTTCACCCACGTTGAATGTGTTTGTATATTTCTTTTAACAGTTACACATGATCTATTATCTAGATATATTGTAATTTATAATGACTACTCCGTTTTTAAGGATTTTAGTGTAACCTAAAGAATGCATGAATGAACACGGCCGTTGCAATACGGTCGAAACGTCGGGCAATAAACAAGGTATTTTACCTTAAATTATTCACGCGATTAAGACCCGTAATATATATATTTTAATAATCTAAAGAATGCAGCTGCTAACTGCAAAAATATATTTCAAATAGAATTGGATATTATATTTTGACATTAACATGTTCATAAATCTTTATCGATAAATATCCTGGATAGCAGTGTAGACAGTCTAAGAAATATTTTTAGTATTACAAATGTAAAAGTAATTAGTTTAAGATATGGGCTTAAGATCTGAAATAATTTATTATTTATGATAAGCAAGTAGTAAATACAGACAAAAAGAACAAAAATAAAAGTTTGTGTAATATATTTTTAGTTTGCGCCTTCTGTTGTACTGTTACTGTATGATCAAAGTGGTGTAAATCAAAGGAAGTAGGGGCTTGTGACACATGAACGTAACGGCTGAGGAACAGGGAAACGGAACTGTGTGCGGATGTATTGTGGCTCCGTTGTAACATCTCTTCCTAACTGAATTAATAGGCTAGGAAGGAGACCCGCAACTTTTGACATTGCTTACAATAATTTTGGGAACACTTTCATGTTCAAATGTCTTTGGTTTGTTTATGTTTTGTTAGGTTATATTTCTTGAAAGTTCCTTTATATTATATAGTCTAGTTTGCTCTTATTTTATGTAAGGTTACTGTTATTTAGAGATTTAGTTATATAATAGGTATTGTTAAATGATATTTTATATAAAGTATAATGTGCAACGCGTGCTACCAAAGGAGTCAAAACAATGAAGTTATTTAACACTTACTTACTTACTGTAGGTATGTGGAAACCAGTAACAAACATAAATATGAGTAAAAATCAAAGGATAATAAAACAGTATATGTGGAATAGATATTGATGGGACAAGTCGAACTAACAACAAACCCATTCGGAATACACGAATGGTTAAATGTTGGCCTGCGGCAATTCCAGAAAATTCAGCTTTCGTCAAATTGTATTCCGGCAATTTGCTTTTCAGCAATACTCTTTTTGCAACGCATTAAAATTGTTGTATGTCATTTGTTTCCCTTCATTCAAAGTAATAGCTATGGAAGGCATTTTTTCATTGGACACTCAGTATCTAATACTTATAATAGTCATATATATGGATGTAGCTGTAAATGGTGCGTTGCTGATGGTATAAATATACTAGTTATTATTTTGGTTTTAAAAGATTCTAAAATATAAATAATTGAGGTTTGTAGCTTCAGCGCTTTCGATTTTCCTTACAAAATTATAACCCTCATTTCACCCTCTTAGGGGTTTAATTTTGGAAAACCCTGAAACACCCTTTACATTCATTTTGTTGTAAAAAAATTATACTGAGTACATCTGAGTAGAAAAAAGATGATGCTCATACGAACTTTGACACCCTTTTATACCCTCATAGGGGTGGCATTTTTATAAGCCCTTTCTCATCGGAAGTCATCATCATGACAGCATATAAAGTATATTTATTTGCTTGAAATTTCCCATCACTACGATCAGCGATTTAGGCAGTGCGTTGCGTTAATCCTTCAGTCAGTACCTACCTAAATATTTCACAAATATTTTTTATTTGAATGTTCATGAAACTATACTCTCTCTTTAATAGTAAAAGTGGATGAATGTTATGACTTTTTATATATTAGATGAGAAGTAGGGGTTGCAATTTTCTATGGTAATATATAGGGAATGAATTTCCACATATTCTTTCTTAGTGGATGCCTAAACCCCAACAACAACATAAAAAGGTATAAACTGCCAAAATTTTAGGTTTGTAGCTCCAGCTATTTAGGCCATGCGTTGATGAATAAGTCAGTCAGGACAAGCAATTATATATGTGTATTGTGTTGATTACAATATTAATAAGAGCAATTATCACGTTTATTTGGTGCTTTTATCGGAACTCTAAAATCAGTTCTTTTTTAGGGTTCCGTACTTCGAAAGGAAAAAACTTAAACTTGGCGTCTCGCTTGCATGTCTGATCGGTCGCACGCCGCAGCCCTAAGACATAAAAATGGCGAGACCGACTGTGTTAGACATTTACGGAGAAGCGCGCGCGCCAACTTATTTGTATTTTTGCCTACTGTTCTGTATCTTACTTTAAGCATATCATTGTAGTTATGTAGTCTGTGCACAAATACTGCCTCTGTGGCGCGGTGGGAGTGTGTCCGACTGCTACGCAAGAGGTCGTGGGTTCGATTCCCACACGGGACACCACTTTGCGTGATTCACAAATTGTTGTTCCAAGTCTGGGTGTACTTTGTGTCCGTAACTTGTATGTTTGTAAAGTACCCTGCGACACAGGGCTTGTACCCTAATACGGGAGTCGTCTTTAATATAAAAAAAAAAAAAAAAAAAAATCGCAACAAAATAAATGTTTTCTTTTCTTTTTCTTATATAGGATCACTTTGCTGTCCGTTCTTCCGTCCGTCTGTCTGTCAAGACCGTTTATCTCGGGAACGCGTTGAGGAATCGAGTTGAGTTGACAGATGTACGTTCCCTTGATGCCGTTGAAATCAAACTTCTAAGTTAAATTAAAAAAGAGATACGGACATATTCGACACTCGCTAGGGAATCAAAATCTATAGGATACTCTCTGTTGACCAAGAACTATGAAATTTGGCTAGTAATACCGTTTTATACTGCAAGTGTAGGGAAAACTCTGAAACTATACATTTGTAATTAAATCTTAAAAATATAGTCTTCAAAAACTGCGAGACTCGATTCCTGCATTGTTTATCACGAGCGGCCTGTCCCGGCCTCGCACGTGTGGATATAAGGATTTCGGGATAATGTTGCATTCTAATGATGAAAGATTTCTTAATCGTTACGAACATACAAAAATACAAATATTTCCTCTTTATAATAATTAATGTACAAGAAGAATAAGAAGCGGCGGTAGCCTAATGGCTAAGGCATCGGTATCGAAATCGTGAGGTCGCGGGTTCGAATCCTACCCATTATACTACCGACGTGAACCCACTTCTAACACAAGCCTTTGAGCTTAGCTGGAGGGGTTAACAAGATTGCTAGTAATGTGGGACTCAATCCCACATTGCTAGTTATCTTTAAAAAAAAAATGTAGAAATGTAGATATGTACCTACAAATTTGTATGGAACCCTGGGCGTGCGAGTCCGATGCGCACTTTTCAGGTTTTTATAAACAAGAAGACTTGCCCCTTCAGCAAAGCCATACAGTTGGTGTTAAGAGTAGATTCACGTCGGTAATGTAATGGGTGAAATTCGAATCAATAACCTTTCGATTGCGATTCCGACGCCTTAATTACTAGCCTACCTACATAATTTGCTGCTAATAACTGTTCTGTAGGTACCTCAGTTTAACATTAAATCCGACAATTTTTACTGCACATTCAGGCAATTATTATCCAAAACGAGCTTTCAGAGCGCGTTTATGTTCATAATTCATTCACTAATATATTAAAATTTAGTCAGACGAACACAGAGCATTATTGGAGTGGCTGGATTAACCTAACAGAAACTTTGAAGTGGTTCACTTAATTATATATTTGAAGGGAACCGACAGTTAATATATGGGTGTAAAGTGCCTTGTAAATTTTCATACAAGTCTTGATATGTGTAAAGTAACTAATTGGGGTGTAATCCATCCTTCTCTTGCCGTTCCTCGACTTATAGCCGGGTCAATGGCACATCCCCTAATATTTAACTTGATCCGTGACGTACTTAAATTTCACGTGTATCAATATTTACATGGCTACCCGCTTATAGTAAGTAGTTCAGAGTTAGCGGAGATTCTATAAGTTTGTACTAATTAAAATTTCATAAATTATTGTACAATGTTAGTTTCTTCAGAATCAGTAACACAATTCAATGAGGTAGTTTTTGAACCCTGTTATATTTTTCCATTAATTAATTAGTTAATAATTAATTAATTCATTAATCATTCTAACAGTCCAAATCCTGGTCACAATGTGATGTGAAATGTGATCATCACTTATTTTTCAATAATAACCATGGATTACCTACTATGAAACGCAATGAGCACGATAGCGCGAAGAACGCAAGACAACTTGAATGGCTTATAACTCTGCAAGTTTTCAATATTTTCATTTTCTTTTTTTTATGTGATTTCTTGAAGTAAAAATCTTGTTGGAGTGTCTCAGCTTTGCACTATACCAAAAATAACCTCGTGCGATTAGTGAAGCGAACACATTGCAGTGAACCTCGATTATCCGTGGCACTCCAGCTGGTGTTATAATGAGACTTCACAGCACAGCACAGCTCACACAGACCTTAGTAAAGCACAGTTTAGGTAGCACTAGTACTGTTATAAATTAACATGACGTTTATCATCAGGCTCAGGCTCTCCTCTTCATTCGGTAGTATAAAAACCTTATCTATCAAATTAAAACTTCATAGGTCAAGCAATTTTACTAGATTGCTTGTATAGCTAGTGAAAAGCCATCGCTATTTTGTATACATCGATTTTTGCCTACATTTTTTTTTTTAAATAACATTACCATAGCCTGATAAATATAAGCATTTGCCTTAAGCAATTTTCTTCCTTTTAAAACTGTCAATGACGGCGAAGCCACGACGTAGCTATTCCATATATATGGTATAGTCTCAATCAATGCCCAAAGCGTTATTGCGAGGTTTTTAATATCAATTTTGTCATGCCTTACTACGAGTACTTCGTTACACTCAGTAAACATAGGTGTGCAAACATGTTACAAACAAGGTTACAGAATCCTCAAGAGAAATTATATTCTTGAACTTGATATAAAGGTTGCGTTTAGTGTACAAATGACGTGAAAATAACAACATATTTTTTTCTCCGTACGAAGATGGATTTAGAAACACATAATAAACAACCAGTCGTGTTTTTTCAACTCAAACTGTGTAATAGATTTCAAGACTATCAACTTCGTTAGCGGCAGCCCAACGGTCGAAATTCGACCATAAAATCATATTTAGTTTAACAAGAAGTTTAAGTACCCACTTCTTGCATAAATAAGCTTTAACTTATAACTTTAGTGAAATAAGAAGTTTAGGTACTTCTTGCATAAATATATTTTTTTAAATACTACAAAATGAAAAAACGAGCAATGGCCGTACCATGAACTCAGCCGGTCTATTGTGGAATGTTTTGCTAATTTCGTAAAATGAAAAAACAAGCTATGGCCGTACCATGAACCCAGCCGGTCTATTGTGGAATGTTATGCTAATTTCGTAATATAATCTTGCCAAAAATCAGGCGAGGCAGTGGTCACCAAATTGGCGAGCGATCTATTGTCTTTTAGTCAATTCTTTGCATTTGACACTCAAAAAATAGTCTTCACGTCACATTTTTGGAGTAAATACCCTTCCGTCAGTCAGCTGGATTCCTTAGCGTTTGGCGTACAAGACTTTAATCGGCTAATTTCGGCATCTGTCACAGAGTTATAATTTACATTTTCGTATAAACGTCATTTCTTTTACCTTTCACGTGAATTTTCCTAAAAAGGTATTCAAGTATTAAATTTACAAACAATTAAATATAAATCGGTCTAATCAGTCGAGCCATCCTCAATGAGTATGATACTCCGTCATATTGTGGTAAATTATTTTTTATTTGAATAGACTATATTTTACAACAACAATAAATTAAATTACATTAATTGTAAAATGACATTAAATAATTATTTATTGTACAACAAATGTACGTGCAATATTTCGCATGAATAGCATGTGTCGTACAGCCGCGTGTTTCAGATTTAATCGCTGCGGTCTATGGCAGCCATAAACAAAAGTCCCGCTGAAACGATGACTCGTTAAACTTTTAAGCGAGTCCTAACTCCCATGTTATAATTGCGCGCCGAATTGTTGCAGACAACTGTCCCATTATACTGCCTGACACATTTCAAGGAGAATTCACAACAATCTCAGTAATTCCAACATATTTAAAGTAATAAACTTGTTGGAACAAATATTTAGAGATTTTATTTAAATTTAGATTTTGTATTTATATAAAAGAGGTTTTATTTCAATTATAACGGGACTAAATTAATATTAACTGGGTGGGTAAAAACCGGGCAAGTGCACGTCGAGCCACGTACAATGTAGGGTTCCGTAGTTCTACATCCGAATAATGCGACTTAATAAGTGGGTTTTCTGTTGTTTTTGTTTCAAACTACTAAGTATTTTTCAATGGAATCTGTACGAAAATTTTGTTACTTCTCACTTGGTCTGCTGTTACTCATTAAGTTGTAAAGCCTACTTAGTTATGATAGTTTACCTTTGAATTTCACTATATATACTACTACCGTGATTTTTTTCACATACCCAACATCAGCTAAATGGCTGGCAAGGGGGGGGAGGACACTTGACTCTAACAAAAATGTGCACTTTAAAGCTTAATGTTTCACAAACGAATCCATAAATCGAAAAATGGTCTTTACAACCCCTAAATATTTTTAAGACCTATCTAATGATATCCCACACGATGGGGTACGTAAGAAAAAAATCACATCCCTACTTCATAGGTATATATTCTTAATATTATACCCTAAAAATATTTTTTTTCATGTATTACAGCCTTCTAGCACAAACAGTCTCTGAGCTAAGGTGCGGACGGACATGGCGAAACTATAAGGGTTCCGTTTTGCCATTTTGGCTATGGAACCCTAAAAATGTTGAGCTTTTTCCTTCCTTTCATTCTGCTGCTCCGTAAAATGAAAATCATATTGTATTTAATAATTTGGAGAAGGTATAATTATAAAAATAATAAAACTATTTATTGTGTAGGTAGGTAACGTAGGTTACTAAGTAGATAGGTAGGTACAAGTAAGAGAAAATTAAGTAAATAACCAAATTATCTAATTGCTTTAAAAAACTGTTTTAGCTGAGCTTTGTGAACTAATTAGATTAGCAGGCTTATCTTATCGTAATTATTTTAGCTTATTTAGCTATGACAAACGTTTCTCGGAATATTAGGTTATCCAAGAAACAATTACCACCGAAATCCCGGCACGTGGCTTCTTGTTAGAAAACTATTGAATGTTTGCGAAGGTATAGTACCTTCGTAATTATTAAATAGTTTTCAATGTCGTACCGTATCATTTGCTTATCGTTCCTTACACAGTATATTATAATATAATGTATTCCAAATTTTTGATGCGGTTTTCACAAACATTTAAATATTTTTTCTCGGAAAGTAAAATGATACCGGAGAAAACTCCTTGCGTAGCCGCCGGCAGAGTGGGACGCTAGTATCTTATAAGACGAAGATGTCTTTGACATGGTTTACATGCTTAGCAACTTTTTACACATCATTTGTACTGCAAATTGCGTTGGTAGATTTATCCCTAAACAAAATCGTGCCTCTACAAATCTATACTAATATAATAAACGCGCTAATCTCAGGAACTACTGGTCCGATTTGAAAAACTCTCTCTCTACTTTTTTTGTTGGATAGCCCATTTATCGAGGAAGGCTATAGGCTATATAACATCGCGCTACGACTAATAGGAGCGGAGCAGCGACGAGAAATGTTGCAAAAACGGGAAAAACTAAGCATACGAAGTTGCGCGGGACAGCAAGTCCTGAAATAAAATGTGTCATTATTGAAATTCAAAAAGTCAAAAGTCAAAGTTCTTTAATCACTTATGTTACAGAATGCAACACTTATGAACGTCAGACAAAATTTGGAATAGAATTATTTATGTTCGCAATAGTAAAGCCGTGAGAAAAGAACTTTGCAATAAAAACTTTTTAAATGCCGATTATCTAAACTAATATTATAAAGCTAAAGAGTTTGTTTGTTTGAACACGGTAATCTCAGGAACTACTGCTCCGATTAAAAAATCTTCACTGTTGGATAGCCCATTTATTCACGATTAAACATTATTACACAACTCCGTTGTATGTTACACTCACTTTACTCGCTACAAAATAATGTTACATCGTTACGATTGTGTTTCAACCACGTTTATGAGCCTTAAAACGCATCTGAAACTTTGAGCAAATGTGTTGTTTTGCAAAGACACATAGTAACTTCATCCTAACTTATTTCCGATCGAAAATATAACAAGCATTACAATTATTCTTCCTACTAGCTGATCCGCGCAACTTCGTTTAATTTTTTCCTGTTTTTGCAACATTTTTCATTGCTGCTCCGCTTCAATTAGTCGTAGCGTGATGTTATATAGCCTATATGCTTTCTCGATAAATGGACTATCTAATAGTAAAATACTTTTTTTAATTCGGACTCGTAGTTCCTCAGTTTATCGCGTTCAAACAAACAAACAAACTCTGTAGCTTTTTATTATTAGTAAGGATTCGTCGTGGCAGCTTTGACAGAGCGGTCGTGGTAATTACGCAGAGTGATTTCTGTGGGGGCAGATGTGATTCGCCGCACGATCATTCCTTTTCTCTCTGCTGGCAGACATACTGGTGCATTCAGACGGGGATCCAAGGGGCAATTACCCCAATTGCAACAGGGGCAATTGCCTCCTCGACACTGTTCTGGCGCGTTTTGATAGGCAATTGCCCCGCCTCATCCTCGGCCGCAGTGGCTGGTGGTTCGGTGTTGAATCAAATGTACCCCCCCTCCATCAAGCAAGCCATTCTCACTTGGCCGGTTGGGTCACACCTTGCCCCCTTAACAAAGTTCTAGATCCGCACCTGGGTGTACTCGTTCAAGGAACCACCCACAGCAGACTTTACTTGGTCGGTCCATTCACGGCTAACCTTCCTCGCCTTCTTGTGCATAAAAAAATGGTGTTATAAATAAGATCCATATGTAGAGTATGCAATTAGACTGAACATATTAAACTGACTACCCCGTACAAAATGACAGCAATTTCAAATGCCGAATCGAATGACCGTCCTGTCAACTTTTTTGACACTTAAGACAAATGGCCGTTGTGTTACACAAGTAGAGACTACAATTTGATTTTGTGAAATGACCGTCCGAATGTCAAAATCAAATGGAATCTTATTGTTGTCGGCGGTAGCCTGTCCAACGTACTAATACTAACTCTTTTTTCTTATTATATTTGAGTCGATGGTAATTTAGCTGATTTTTCAACCAATTACTGCCAGTATTTACATTTACCTACCTGTAGATAGCTACAATTTAACTGCACAAAGACGCGGTCTCATGGGCGTTAACAGGGAGGGGGGACGGATTTGAGTGTTAAAACAGCCCCCCCCCCTTATTTGTCATTTGGCCAGCGTTTAGTCAATTGTACTAACTAACCCCCCCGCCCCCTCTCTGAATTAACGAACTAATTATCCTGGGTACGTTTATAGTCGGTCTTATAGATTATGCCCATTAAACGTGGAGCTACGAAAGCATTCATCTTAGTTTGTCGCCTCATAGAATTCAGCAGCGTGGTGGATTAATGGACACAGTGCCTATCATCATCGTCATTCCTCCAGAAAGTCTACTTCGGTCTAAGGCAGAGTGGTGGACTTCTGAAATGACTGAACCGACAAAACTGATATAATTATCGCACAATAGTCCAATCACGACCCAAAAAAATACTGTTTCCTTTTGTATTCAATTATACGAAATATCATAAGGTTATGTACTTATTCATTTATCGGTCAATAACCCTACAATTATGGTTCGAGTGAAATAGAATAGATTGCGAAGTTACACACATTATGAATTTATTCAGCATCTTGAGTAAATTGACCACTTATCACAATTAGGATTGGAGCGACGTTACCAAGGGACTTTAGGGCACTTTGGACTCCTCCCCTGGATAAATCAAAGGAAGATACCTACGAGTACAGATTATTAATATTATTGAAGTGTAAACTTCTTTAGCGGCGTTGTGCACTTTTTTGGAATAGGTAAAAAATGTTAAACTCGCGTCAGGACACACAGGAGAGTAGACCGCCGGCGCGGCGTAGGAGAGGAAGTAATATACCCCTCTCTTTCTACCGCGCTGCGAAAATGTATGCCTGCTTCTGCTATTTATGTTTGTGTACGAAACCGCAATAAATGAATATTGTATTTATCCACATAAATGATAGTACTTTTCAACCGACTTCAAAAAAGGAGCAGGTATTTTTTTATGTTTGTTACCTAATTACTCGCTGGACCGATTAAAGAAAATTATTTTTGTGTTTAAAAGGGTTTACTTCCAGATTGGTCCCATTGGCATCAAAGTTCGGTTTTGATTATGAGATCTTGGAGAAATCGAGAGAACTCTTCAAATATTAATGGCACACCTATAGTGATTTGGGCATATTTTGTTATAATTCGTGCATCTACTCTTAAAAAATACCATTAAGTGAAATGGAACTGATGATAAAGACCACAGATGACCAGCGGAACTATTCGGGTTGCGATCTGAATACTACAACAGACCAATACACTAAAAAGTGAGAAATAAAACCTTTTTTACAAAAAAATAAAAACCGAAAATAATTAAACATTTTGAAATTGGTGCCTAAAACATAAAACTACATTTCCTGGCACCAACTTGAAAATGTTTAATTAATTTTTGTTGTTGTACATAAATTATTTTTTGCTTCTTAGTTACCTCATATTTATTTTGGAAGTCGGTTTTTATTTTTTTGTAATAAAAGTATTATACTGATAAATAAAGCAATTCGTGTGAAATTATTCCCTAACCATTCCAAAATAATTTAATATTGTGTATTATGTTAATATTCAAGTTTAACTTCTGCCGGCACTCCCGGAGTGCAACTCGTTGTTTTTTTTTATCAAAAAAAAAATATATAAAATAAATAATCATTTTTGTAAATGTCTAGCACCCTTCGGCCGTCTTCGAAACCCAGAATCTACGAAATCAGTTACAAATGAAGAATTAATAATCTTAAACTTATTTTTATAACGTACAAGACTTAGATACCTAAAGCACGCATACGTTGTCATATTTTGTTTAACATAATCGTGATTTGTAGAGATCCAATAACAAAGTAAACCTTAAAGTAAAGGTTATCGTAATTATAAGGCTCGTAGCAGACATATCTACTCGGAAAGAGATCGTCAACGTATCGCCTCGCCGTCAACTGTTCGTGAGATTGTCCCGAGGCGAGGAGATTACGCTACGAATGCGATTAGTATGCGTTGTGGTAGGAAATTTCATACAAGGAATAAAAGAATACTAAACGGCTCGAGTTGTCGTTGCCGATCCCTTTCCGAGTTAATATGTGATCCATGTGGTGTGACCTTAAGGGGGCATTACACTGAGAGAATTATTTATTTAGCGCTACGTACACAGCGACACGATCGCCGGCCTCGCTCTCCCGCACACAACCATTACTTCACAGTGCGCAGGAGCGCAGGTCAAAATAAAGCAGAATATTCGTTCGTACATATGTTAGATTACAAACGACAATACAAAAATGCTAGGTTTTGCATTTTTCCGCAACTTCAAGATTTATTTGCGGGATCATATTAAAACATATCCTTGAATTTCTTTATATCATCTACGAGAAAAACTCTTTGACTAGTAACACATTTTTTTTCGCGCCCTAATATTTAGGTTTTCTTTATAAATTTTTGTGAGAGCCGAACCCTGTTTCGCGTTATCTACCCTTAATGGCGAAAATTCAAAGTTTGTATGAACTGAAAATAGCCAAAATATAAATAACTTGGGATCACTTCATCTTATGTGAGCCTATGCATATTATACCTAGTTGTGTAAAAAATATAATGATTTCTAGCTACGAAATAAAATCGGGTGAAGCATAAAGGTCAAGAATGTAAGGAATTTAATTTATTATATGATATTTATCAGTAGAATTTCATTTGGTTGATTGTATTTACTTTCATATCGTAGGTATTGTGTTCAAACAGTATTTTATTCATCATATCAATCCATATGATTTCCCACTGCTGGGCACGGGTCTACCCAGTAGAACCTATTTATTATAGATCCTGGGTTAATTGCCATATTTTATTACAACAAATTAATTAGATATATATTTTTATAATCAATTGTATTTATCTTAAATAACTAGCATTGGCTGTCAACAATCTGCACCTATATAATTTTATGTTAAATCACCCAAAGGTTGGCTGGTAGAGAATACTTTTAGCATTAAGTCCGCCTTTGTACAATATTTTGTGCGTAAAGTCAATAAATAAATAAATAAATAAATAATTACAATGTTTAGCATTTGTAATTTTGCCGTATCATTAAATTTTGTAAACTAAAACAGTCAAGCTTTACGTTTAAATATCTTTTCTATCAACATAAGTATATATGTATCCCATCTTTGTTTTACTCGTTCTGTCACTGGATGAAGACCTTCCATATTTTCATTAAAATATCAAGCCTACCGTCCTCAGTCAACGGAAACCGCAGCCAGTAAATACCCTGAAGCATTAACTGCTGATATTACAGTACTAACATTTTCGGTCTACAAAAACATTCTAGAGTCTGAATCACTAGTGACCGAAAGCACCATGTGATTTCCCGCGATTCCATTTACGTTAGGTACACTAATGACCAATCGTATCAGATTTGAACAATTCGGGAACATGGGAATAAACTAATTGTGCTCAATATTATCACAGGTTTAATTATAAAGCAAATCTATACTAATATTATAAAGCTGAAGAGTTTGTTCGTTTGTTTGTTTGAACGCGGTAATTTCAGGAAATACTGATCCGAATTAAAAAAATATTTTGCTGTTGGATAGCCCATTTATCGGGGAAGGCTATAGGCTATATAACATCACGCTACAACCAAAAGGAACGGAGCAGCAATGAGAAATGTTGCAAAAACGGGAAAAAATTACGCAGACGAAGTTGCGCGGGACAGCTAGTCTACAATAAAATGTTCAAGGAGCTAATTCACGTATAAATAACCGGGCAAGTGCATGTGGGTTCACGTACAATGTAGGGTTCCGTAGTCCCCCATCTGAATAATGCGGACGAGGAAGTGGGTTTTCTGTTGTTTTTGTTTCATACTACTAACAACGTTACACTTGATAATAATTTTCAATTGAATTTGTAACAAAATGTTGTTAAGCTATTACTCGTAGCCTAAAGCCTAGTAGCTGTGATAGTTTTCCTTTTAATTTCACCATCTACTATCTTGATTTTTTCAAATACCATCTAGCTGGCACCAACATCCATCAACCATTTAGGGAGGGGGGAGGACACTCGACTCTAACAAGTATTTGCACTTTAAAGGTTAATATTTCACAAACGGATCAATAAATTAAAAAATGATCCCTACAACCCCTAAATTTTACATTTTTAAAATACCTGTCTAATGATAACCCACACGATGGGGTAGGTGAGAAAAAAAATCACATCCCCACTTTACATATAGGGTCCTCCCCTATATGTAAAGTGCCATAATGCAACCATAAAAATAAAAATTACAAGATTTTATTCTTTTACTTTGTCGTAATATCCATGCAAAATAACAGTCTTCTAGCGCTAACACTCTCTGAGCTAAGCTGCGGACGGACGGGCATGGCGAGACTATAAGGGTTCCGTTTAGCCATTTTGGCTACAAAACCCTAAAAAGCAGTTCAACAGCTGCAGTGCAGTTAAGTTTTCACTAAGTAAGTTAAAGAATGCTATTTATATTCTTGTAACGTAGTGATCGATCTCAAAGAGGTACGCTCGTCAAGTGCGCGTCGCTAGGGGCATTCTACAAGTTACTATTTAAAATCAATATTTTTTTAAAGATAACTAGCAATGTGGAATTGTGGGTCCCACATTACTAGCAATCCTGTTAACCCCTTCAGCTAAGCTCAATGGCTTGTGTTAGGAGTGGGTTCACATCGGTAGTTTATTCCTTCAGCCATTAGGCCGCCGTTTAAAAAATAAGCAATTGAAAAGTTAATCAATCGAAAAATTAGACAACTGCAACTGTACTGCTTTAATATGTGAACTCATCATCATCAGCCCGTATCGTCCCACTGCTGGACATAGGTATCTACTAATTTACGGCATAACACCCAGGTAACTCTGTCTTCCGCATCCTGTCCATCCCAGCAGCGTGTGCTAGCCTCCAGGCTATTTATATATAATAACGCGTCCATCACTCCAACATGGGCCTATATCCTACAGCTATTTATCCACGTCTAAATCTATACCTAAAATTTCAGATATTTTGTTTTGTTTTTATACAAATATTCGTAATGGATTTCGCCAGTCCGTTCACTCCAGTTTTTATCAGGAAACAATGTCGTAAATATTATTGCCAGTTTCGACTAGGCACCGGCATTTGTCATGCGTAATTAATTAAAAAAAGTGTCAGATAAATACTTCCAAACGAAAGGTCACCTTTTACTTAACTTAATGGCTATTTTTACAGTATCAACTTTTTGTAAGAAAAGATTTAGGAGAGTTCAGTCTTTAGAATAAGATAGAGAAGAAAACATATTTGTTTGTTATCTTATACCTACATCTATACCAGAGGCGAAGGGTTAAAATTGTTCAAAGGTAAACCGATACAAAAGTTTGTCCGACTGCTACGCAAGAGGTCGTGGGTTCGATTCCCACACGGGATACCACTTTGTGTGATCCACAAATTGTTGTTCCGAGTCTGGGTGTTTGTGTCCGTGACTTGTATGTTTGTAAAGTCCCCCGCGACACAGGGCTTGTACCATAATGCGGGATTCGTCTTTTAAAAAAAAAATATATATATATATAAAAAAGTATAAAAAAAATATATCTAGTTGGACATGGTTCTTTGTACTTTTAAAACTATGTAACTAGGATCCAAAGGGAAACCGAAAGTAATAGTGTTCTAAGGCCCCTTCGCCACTGATCTGCACTAATATTATAAAGCTGAAGAGTTTGTTTGTTTGAATGCAATAATCTCAGAAGCTACTGGTCGAAATTGAAAAATTATTTTACTTTTAGATAGCCCATTTATCGAGGAAGGCTATAGGTTATATAACATCCCTCTATGACTAGCAGGAGCGGAGCAGCAATAAAAAATGTTGCAAAAACGGGGAAAATATACGCAGACGAAGTTGCGCGGGTCAGCTGGTCTAAAATAAAAATAAAAAAGTTAATTAATGTACATTGCTACATAAATGAATACATATTTACGTCATGCATTGTGAATGGCAAAAACAATGCTATGAATTTCAATGTAATTTAAAATTATTTGGTTGATTCAGATAAAATAGTGTATTGTCGAAACCAATAATATACATATATAAGCCATTAATTAATAGGCAGCATCATTGACTACTGCACCTAATAAGTATTATATCTAAGAGTTCTGCAGATGACTCGTGTATAACTCTGTGGTTCGCTGACAAAGGCTTTATAAAAATAAACCTGAGGCGAAACGGATATTGATGTAGGGCGGCCACGGGCCTCCCACTGGTCAATTCTCAGTATTATATCATCTTATTTGTAAAAAATCTTCATAACAAATATTTTTAAAAGTCTTCTAGAATATTCCCTCTGAGTTTTTGTATCCAAAATCTAAGTGAAGCAGAAGCTTTCATACTTTGTTATTGGATTGTCTTACAAAAGGTCTTCACGGAAGAAATTATTCATGAATGTTTGATACTGTTAACTGAAATCTCATTTGATTCACTTAAGGGCTAACCCGTGTCTCGGGATTTATTTTACGACTACATCTTGATCGTTGCTTCTTTTTGTTCTCAGGAAAATCAAACCGAATTATATCACCGTATTTATTTACAGATTTTATTGCTCAATCACCATATTTAAGAAAAAAAATATGGTATTAACTCTATTACTTAACATTGCTTTTGTGAAGAAAAATCAAATATCAAAAATATCAACAAGCATTTTCTTATGTAGATAAGTGAACAACCAATTTTACCTGACTTTACTATAACAAACACAATAGTTTTAAAACAAGCTTAAATAGCTTTAATGTGTTATCATGTGTCTGTCTGTACTGTTGACCGTTGTGGAGTTACTTCGTCTGGAATTAATCCTGGATGCCGAAAGCTGATAAGGTTTCCGTAAAACCCAGTAGGTTACTTAGAAGTCGTTCTAAATTCTAATTCAGTTTGTAAGCTTTACTACTAGTACTGGTAAAAACTGGAACTTTTTTTAGTAGTCATAAGTAGTCATAACTCATACTGAAAAAATACTAAACGTTTGAAACTGCTAGCAGCTCTTACTAACTGGTACTAATACTAAGTAAACTAATTGTGGTGCGGAATTCTGACAGCAGTGTGCAAATATTAATACTGACCCGTAGCTGATCCAATCCAAACGTTAAAAGGTTGGATGATAATGAAGACAAACAATTCTACTGCCATTTCCAATAGAGCTCTTAGTGCCCGTAGCAATCGTTTAAAGAGCTATAATGTAGTACGGACATAATCTGAAAGGTATCGATAAGTGGTTTCTGCTATTTAACTTAAAGATCACGTCATCCATATATCAAAAGCGTTGAACTGTGTCGCACTTGATACGTTTATTACTATTAAAGCTGAGCTGAGAGAGGGGTGACTTACTTAACATTTCTGAGAATTCAATTTGGTATTTCTGGAAACTTCTAAAAAAATATTTGGTCTGGACTGAGCATTAACAAAAATGAATCCAATTGAGCGAACGGGAGACGATTTATTCCCGTTTACCATCTATTGTATTTCTGCGAATATATGGGTAAGTTCTTCAGAGATCATCGGAGTATTATTATGATAAAGACAGTACGAGAAATGATCAAATGGAACTGTGTTGTCCTTAAACTAAGTACTTTTAAATAAGAAAGTCGAAAGATAAATATTGTTAGAACAGAGTTAAAATATTTCCAGGATATATTTTTCCATGTAAAGTACCACGAATTTTCTATCTCGTGAAGACTTTACAAATTTTATATAATTCACGGAAGAACGGTATATCCTAATTCGGTACAACAATATGTGGATTACACAAAGAAGTGTGATCGTGTCCCATGTGGGACCACTAGTTCAGAGTAGCTGATTCGAGTTTTTCACATCCGAATAGTCAATGTGTAAAGATAATAAAAAACCGGGCAAGAGCATGTCAGACCATGCTCAGTGTAGGGTTCCGCAGCCTTGAATAATTGCATCAGCAGAGGAGCGTATGTTCATGGCATAACGCCCTTTTGTTGAGAAAAGCAGTTTTTCGGCTATAGAAATAATTTTAATTTAAAGTATTTATTGAGCGCTACCTTTGTGATTTTTTTCATATTTTTTGGTCACTCGATTCGAAATTTAAGGGGGGGACACAATTTAAGCAACTTTCGGATCGATTATTTCCAAAAATATTCACTCAATCAAAAAAGTTTATTAGGTACCATATATTTTTTTTAAAAGACCTGTCGAATGATATGCCACACGTTGATGTTAACTGAAAAAAAAAAACTGCTTCCGTTACATGTATGGAGTGCCCCCCCTAAAAATATTTATTTCTATTATTTAGCTATCAAACTAAGTAGCGGCCACAAGAAGACACCTTTTTACCAAATGTCATCCATATTCATTGAGTAGTCTCTAAGTAAAATGCCTGTGACATACGGACGGACAGACAGACAGACAGACAGACGGACATGACAAAACTATAAGGGTTCCGTTTTTGACATTTTGGCTACGGAACCCTAAAAAATATTTGTAAAGAATTTCTCAAAAAAAACTCAAAAAAAAGCAAGTACTAAGAATCATCCTGTTCCCTAGGGCTATTATACGGTTGACGTAACGAATGACAAAGAGAAATGGTAGCTCGTTCTATAGGAGGTATGTAATTATTTATGTTACCTAACAGAGGTCCAAAATATTGTCAAGTTAATGTATTTCCTGACCATTGTGGCACTTTGGTACATTAATTACTAAACGCGTGTATATTTAGTTAAGTACCTATTCGAATTCGAATTGGTCTATTCCAATAAGTTTATCTCGGTGTTTACTGGCTGCTCGATTCAAATTATTAATTTGTAACCTTTCAAATCAAAAATAAATATTTCCATAAAATTTATTTTTGTGTTTTTGCTGAGTTATTAAGATAAATAGGTACCTATCTATCTCAATAACTCACATTACACGTAACCTACAAATGAGCAAAATCGGGATATCTACATATCCCGTTTTGCCCTTTGTGGGTTACACGTAATTTAATAATTTAATAAAAAAAACCAGGCTAAATATAGGGTTCCGGTGCCGTTGCTGTATGCAAAAATCCGATTTGAATTTGCGCCAGCAGAAGCGCCCTTTTATTTTACAAACAAATCTATTAAGTATGGTATGTATTTAGTAAAATTGGCACTTAGAGAGAACGACAAATATATTTCTTTGTTCTTTTCTAATAAATTTTAATTATTGCTTTGCAGACTTGGTACGAGGAGAGGCCGGTTCCATTATAGAACTGACACGCATATAAAATCAGAAATTCAAGACCCCTCAATCAGGTCAATGAGTATCTAGAGTAAAGAAAATCTACCTACGCTCTGTTAAATATTTTTTGAATATATAAGCCTCTTCATTTCAAAAGACAATCATATTTATGTAAGTAACTTCTTAGGCAAACATTTAATGTCTAGAATAAGTTCCTTGAAACTTCGTCTTGCGTAAGTTCTTAACGATAACATTCTTATGAAAACTTGTAAAAATATCAAGGCGAGAGCGGTTTGAACAACTTCTTTTGTTACTTTAAGATAAAAATCTTTTTTTACATTGAATACCTACTTCAAAATTTAATATTCAAACGACTTCAGTGAATTTATAATGCTGAAGTTATAATTAATTCTAAATAAACGTATATACTAACAACTAAACTAAGTCCATAGATGACTTTTATGATAAGGAGATTCCGGATTTGACATATTGTGTCGCTTCTGGCCCCGGTTTGGCTACGGAAGTCTCAGGTTTGATTCCTGAATCTGGATTCAAATTTTTCTATCTTTCAAAAATGCAATTATTGTATATATGTAGTTACATCAGTTGTGGCAATTTGGTGTGACTACGGATCGGTTTATTTATACCTCCTTAGGATCCCTACAACATATAAATCGTAAATACCGAGATGTCCTTCAAATTATTGTATAGAACTTTAATATAACTATAAAATGTTAAATATAAGAAATTTATTTGTATTATCATAAGTTCCATAACTGCTTAAGTTAGGTTTAAGTCATAAATATGATGTGGAGGAACGGAGTCTCCTGATACAGGCATCTATTTGCTTAAAAGGAGGCTCCATTCACTAGTCAAGAAAAACTTGCAACTTTTATGAAAATAAATACTATTATTATTATTATATCGCATAAAATATAACTGTCTGTATAAAAAGAAACCTGTGACTGACAGATATATCAACGCACAGCGCAAACCACTGAACGGATTGAGTTGAAATTTGGCACAGATATAGTTTCACATTATTCGTAGGTAGGTACTACTGCAAACGGCTGTGATCACGGCAACGAAACGTCGAAGAATAAATGAAAGGTTAAAAAAAAGGTTGGAAAACATGATTTTGACTATATTGGTCTAGTGATTGACTGTAGTTGTTCCGTTGTCGTGTGGCCGTTGTCTGAGGGGTTAACAGGATTGCTAGTAATGTGGAACCACAATCCCACATTGCTAGTAATCTTTAAAAAAAAAAAAAAATTGTGTCAGTGTCAGTGATTTGTTGTATGTTTGTATAGTCCCCGCGATACAGAGCTTCAACTCTAATGCAGGAGTTGTCTTTTACCTATTTATAAAACCGGGCAAGAGCATGTCAGATCATGCTCAGTGTAGGGTTCTGGAGCCGTTGCCGTATGAAACTGTACGATTTGAATAATTGCACCTGCAGAAGAGCGTGTGCTCATGGCACTTACGCCCTTTTGCTGAGAAACGCAATCTTTCGGCAGTAACTCAATGACGGTATATCCGAACATGTCCGAAGTAATTTTAGCTTAAAGTATTTGTTAAGCGCTACCTTTTTGTTTTTTTTCATGTGTTTTGGTCCCACGGTTCTAAAGATAAGGGGGGACACAATTTATGCAACTTTCGGAGCGATTATTTGTAATTATGTGCCACACATTGAAGTTAGCCCTATTTTTTTAATATTATTATTTAGCTATCAAACTAAATAGCGGCTACTGCAAGAAACCTTTTCACCAAATTTAAACAATATTAATTGTGTAGTCTTTGAGTAAAATGCCTGCGACATACGGACAGACAGACAGACGGACATGACGAAACTATCAAGGTTCCGTTTTTGCCATTTGGCTACGGAAGCCTAAAAAGTTAATTATTATGACGTAGGCAACTAAGGATGGATTTATGGGCGAAACGGGGACGCGGGTGTTCAAATTTAAATATGCGCACACTTGTGTGTGCGGCTGGTCCCTCAAAGTACTTATCGTAATTCAAACCGGGTTTTCATAGTGGGTCATGATCTATGTGGAGAGATGTGGAGAGATGTCCTATCGTGTCGCGGTGTCATGTCTCTCCCACGTCAGTCACAGTGACGCAACAAATTGCCGCCCAGTAATTGGCGGGCGCCTGTCGCGATGTAAAGCCGCTGAATTGGGTTATATTACTTTTATAGTGAAAAATTGCACGTGCTTCACGTTCAGCCTATTGTGGCGTGTCGTTATTGCTGAAAAGTGCTTTTAATTTATACTGAAGTGATAGGGTGTGTAGCTTTGTGTTTTATATAGGACTGGATTAAAGTAAAAATAACGGCGAGTATGGAGAATTTTCACTTTTGTAAAAGGTACACAAAACAGTGGCGAATCCCCCCCCCCCCAATCTTTCACTATTCATCCATTCAATTCGTGTTTATGTTGTAACAACGGCTCTATCTACGAATCTATCTACGAATCTATCTATTAACGACAGTCTTGGATCTGCCACTGTTTGTAGATGAGTAAAATACGTACCTACAGAACACGTTAGTAACGACCACACCACGAATATGTTTATTAGTCGTTTTAAGGTACCTAATTGGGGACAAAATTTAAAAACTCTCCGAGACCTCAATAACAAAAAGTCGATAATCTTGAAAAAAATTGAGAAAATTTCTTTCAAAACTACTATAAAAATGCGACTAGATAAAGACATCCTCTTTACTCTATTCGAATAATGCACAATCATACATTCGATCGACTCGTACAACAGTTACGAATGAGAGTATACTCATGTTACAGAACCTTCAAAACTGGCGTAGACATTTGACCTACATCGTACGTACATTATTTACCTCGCACAAATCTGGAAAAGACGATGCTAAGAAATTGAAACCACATTGAAAATCTGCAGCAAGCATCTGCGCTCCAAGTGTTTCGGCCATATTATGTAGAAGTGAGCGGAATAAACCCTACTTTGTAACAAATCCGGGACTTGGGTTGGATTTGCCGGTGTCCGTTTTGTGCTTGTTATTCCAACGCTGCTAGACCGGGCAAGCTTAAGTGTAGCTCATACACTCGATGGAAACTCTCCCTTAGCGTGTAAAATAGTGAGCGAACTAAAATGGACTTCAGAGTACCTACGACGCAAAAAACAGATCAGCTAAAGGGTGATTTATGAAAGCGGATTTCATAAAATAATAATAAAATATTGATATAAAAATTAAGAATTATAATTTTGAAAGACTTATTTGACAAGACGGCGATGCAATAATGTTTCAGACAATTTTAGCTATAATAGCTTGTCTTAGCCGTCCAAAGCATTTTACAATTTTTACGCTTGAAAGAATATAGGCGTAGGTACTTTCCTCCCGTTTTAAAGCGTTATGACATCGTGATGTGCAGTTGAACGGTTCAATATTGCTGCAATTAACTATCTGACGTCCCAAGGAAAAATCATCGTCATTATTTGACATTGACAAGAGGTCGTGGGTTCGATCCCCACCCAGGATAAAACTTTGTGTGATGAGCACGATGGTTTATCTTGTGTCTGGGTGTTATTTATCTATAATATGTATGTATTTAGTAATATATAAGTATGTTTATCAGTTGTTTGGTTTCCATAGTACAAGCTCTGCTTAATTTGGGATCAGATAGCGTTGTGTGAGTTGTCCCAACATAGTATTATTATTTATGGTGCGCAATTAATAAATCAACTCTATGTTCTAGACGTTCTTATGTTCCAGACGAGGTTTTCCCTGATGTTGTCTGTCTCGCTTGAATTTTACTATTCGTAAACGTTAAAATGACAGGACTGCGACTGTTTTTCTGAATATTTTATGATATGAATACAGTACCTTGTTGTTTTTTGTTACAAGTAAAATTCGCACTTTCTACCTTTCCTGTAATGTCAGTGGTCTCGCCATCCTAACGATACACAAAAGAGTTTCAAATAAAATTTCTAGCTTTTAGAGTCAGCGGTTTCGGCTGATTCGATTTTGGCGTAGAAAGCTCCTCGGTCAATCAGTCTGTCTCTCTTTTTATATCCCTCTTACCAATATAGATATTAGAACTATCCTATACCCACTTAACCTAAATTTTGCCTGATAACATAAACAGAAACATGTGCAACAAATCTGTAGCAGAGGATCTAATTTATAAGGCAACGTTTTCTCTATCTCGAGTGCCAAAATATTGTTAGATATATCTAGTTTATATCTAGGTCAAAATAAAGTAATTCCATTCTGAGAGCACAAATATTTTTTATCGAGTTAAAGAAAAAAATATCGTACAATCCACGAGGGACAGAGAACACGAAATTTAATCAAATGGAGTCCGTCATCTTAAATTAGATGACCTCGGGTATTTAACACCAGTTGTTGCCCGTTGCTCTTTTCTTACAAGTATGTTAGTGATATTTCAGAATAAACATTATACTGATTATGGGCGATTTACGAAGCACTGTTTTTAAGGTCACCTCCAAAGGGGTAGGATCACTCGCGTTTCGCTGACTCTGTCCGTCTCTTACAGCCAATTTGCACCGAATCTACTGGACCGATTAAGTTTAAATTTGGTATACAAATGTGTTTATGTCACCCAGATACGGACGCATATTGTAGATAGAAGAATTTGGAACTTGAGAGCCATTTTTAGGGGGCAAACTAGGAAGTTAAATAAAGTTTCGCAGACTGTATCATGTACATACCATATCAAATGAAAGTGCTTTTTGTAAGGATATCAAATATATTTTTTTTATAGTTTTAAAATGGTTATTTTTTAAGTTATTTCGGAAAAAACATTCCCCCCCCCCCCCCACTTCCCATATGTCCGAGCTATTGGGCCTAATATTTTGGAAAAAATACGATTAAGATTGTTCTTAACCTATAGATTACAGAAAAACCTATAGGAAATCTGATTTTTAAACATTATTGGGGTCAAATAAGAAATAAAAAAAGTTTCGCTAGCGGTATCGTGTTTCACATCAAATGATAGTGGAGAAAACAGCATTTCTAGATCATACCTATTGTTTTTGTCACGATGTTTCAAAGAAACCAAAAATTCACCAATCGACTGAACCCACAGTTTAAAATACATGTTATCAATGTATTTTTTTAATATATTTATGTAAATACATGTCACAATTAGCTCGTTGATTAAAACTGGACCGTCTACCCTACCTAATAATACCTAGTAGGTACTTACTAAGTCAAAACGAACAGCAGAGGTTCAACGAATAAGTTTTTCCACGGTTTCCTCAAAGTGTAGCACAAAATTTTCACTAGTTTCGTAAAAACGGAACTGTTGAAAAGGGAAACTCGCTGACTGAGTCACTCAAGGGAAAAAATAAAACGAGGAGCCAGTCCAAACGACCATCAAGGGAAGTCATTAGCTGATGTCCGTTGGCGCATAATTCGAATTAGACTCATCTCAAATGTAAGTAGGTAAGCGCTTATGACACGAAACCACAGATGACTAACTTATCTTCTCATATCGAGTATTAAAATGAAACATATGTCTACTAATCCTAGTTATTTCGTCTAAATATAGATCGCATATAAGCGGTAAATAGTTCAGCGTAGAAAGGGCACGAGGAAGATAGATACATCCATTACTGTCAGTCCTTTAACAAAGACTAAGCTGTAGATACATCAGGATTCATCACCAAGCAAAGGTTTTTTCATACCTCTCTCAATGAATGAACAAATTATATTGTTAGAGTATTCTTATCACGAACGGCAATTTATTACAGAAGTGTTTGGCTCAATTCCAATTGCGGCAGCCCTTGCAAACTTTTAATTGGCTACTCTAACAAACAATTACCTACAGAGCGTCTAATTTTGTCACTATGCACTTTTTCTAATTTAGGTATGGACCATAAATCGTGTAGGTACCCTACTGCTTACAGAGTGTGTCTTCGATTCAAGTGACGTGCATCAAATGGTAAGGTAATGTAATTTCTAAATCTGGCTAGTGGTTAGTGACCCTGACTGCTAAGCCAGCGCTCGTGGGTTCGATTCCCACACGGGACACCACTTTGTATGATCCACAAATTGTTGTTCCGAGTCTGTTGGTACTTTATGTCCGTGATTTGAATGTTTATAAAGTCCCCCGCGACACAGGGCCTGTTTCCAACTGCAACAGTCGTCTTAAAAATTGGATCCGCACCTGCACCTGACTCAGTGGCGACCGAGCAGATCGAGCTATCTGCGAGATTAAGCAGCGTTCCACTGTCGGTCCATAGATGGGTGACCGTTTTCAAACGATTTGTTAGCATTTTCTATACTTTTGCAAAATTTATACTAGTGTAACATTCCATACATTTTGTAGCACATAATATAAAAATTTAAACACCTCGCCTTTAGTAGCAAATCATACACTTTATCAAAATATCAACTTTTTTTATTAAAAGTACATTTGTTAGCGTTTTGACAAAAACTTTAAGTCTATCGTGTATTACACTAAAAGTACAGTAACACGCAAAAAAATCCTTGTAATACTTATTACTAACCAAACATTACTTTTTTAACTTTTTTTTAATAGTACCTAAGTGAGTATATTAGGTATGTCCTTAAAATAGGTTCGGGCATACAAAGTCACTACGTGAATTTCACTTTACTGAGCCGTTCCAAGTATTCTTTTAGTGTGATGGACTTCTCTAAATAATTATTCGTATATGTTATTTTGCCGGATACGAAAATCAAAATCAATGCTTTGTTTGCGTAGACATGATATTAAAAAATAGAAACTAGGAAAATCTATCATAGAGAGCACTTGAGACAGCGTGTAAGAAGGTTGACCAGATATAAATTATGAAGTATGGAAATTTAAGTAAGTGACTGTACAATAGTATATATTATCATACTGATACTAAAATGAGCTAGAATAGTAAATAAACTGTTAATGATTCGTAATACCAAATAAAAAGTATATGATTTGCTACTAAATGTGAGGTGTTTAAATTTTTATATTATGTGCTACAAAATGTATGGAATGTTACAGTTGTATAAATTTTGCGAAAGTATAGAAAATGCTAATAAATCTTTCAAACGATTTGTTAGCATTTTCTATATTGTTATATACCTCCGTGCCTCGGAGAGCACGTTATCCCGTCAGTCCTGCGCCTCTCTCCGGTCGTGTCGGATTTCCATCCCATCGGAGTATGAGAGTAAGGGTAGGTATAGACTACCCTTGTGCAGGTGCACTATAATTCTATATCTCCTGCTTATTTGGCTAGCCAAATAAGCACGAGTTGCCTAGGCTGAAAATAAATTGGCAACCGTTAACATCGGTCAGGAGACCGTTAGGTATACACAATAATAGAATACAATAGAAGCCAGGTTCGATACCCACATCCACATAAAAGAAGGAGAAGAAGACAAGAAACGACAAATTGGACCTTATCATTACCGTAATATCAGTTAGTCAGGTTAGGTACTCAGTAGTTACTATAAAGCCTTAAAAGAAACGTCCCAAAAATGTCCAAGGTAGGTAACTAATTTATTTATGCAATTGCTAAGAATAAGACACATTTAGTAGGTCGGCAACGGGGAAGTATAGTATTTTAATAAGACTTTATTAGGTATAAACCTAAAAAAACAACTTTTCAGAACCTCTTAAGTCACTTACCTTCCGCTACCCTTCGCAAATAAAGTGGGTTTTAAAACAATAGCTCCTTTAATTGATCTAACTTCAACCATTAGGGTAAATTAACAGGTTGTGTTTAAGTTTGAGCTTCTAGGTAAGTAGGTGCTCTTTAGGGGACTTTACGCTTCAGTTTATAGAAAGAGAGTTTTTAATGTAGGTATCTTAAAGAACACCCGATGTTTTTTTTTAAACTTCGTGATTTTTGCACATACAGAGAGCTATCGTAACTTATAGGAATATAAGCGTTTTGAGGATATTGAGATCAAGAAGTATCTACAGGATAATTTTTAATATACAAACTTCGTAATATATTTTTTTAAATACTAATTAACCCTTTACCACCTACCACCTACTTTTGTCACACAACCATTTACACATATCTATGAGACCCCGGAGTAAAATCTAACATATAAACAAAGATTTCACTTCGGGAATGTCATATATAAGGTCTTAACCAAAAACAAGTAGTAGGTGATTTAAGGGTTAATATATTAAATATTTTCCAAAACTGTTATTACGAAGTAATTTAGTGTTATGTAAAGAGGCTACGAGCGGGAGGTTATTAGTATATTACAAATCACCATGTATAAGAATTTTCCATTTTTCAGATTCGGCAAGTGCCCCCCCCCCCCTCCTCCCCAGACATTATTACCTATTATGAAAATATATATATATATATATTACGGGTCTTAATCAGGTGAATAATTTAAGGTAAAATACCTTGTTTATTGCTCGACGTTACGGCGAACGAAACGTCGGGCAATAAACAAGGTATTTTACCTTAAATTATTCACGCGATTAAGACCCGTAATATATATATTTTCATAATGTGTACAAATCGCGAAAGTTTATCAACATTTATCACTATTAGGTACCTATTTGGAGATTATTCAGGTAGGTACCTAACCTACACAAGTACCTAGATAGATAAGACTGCCACTGGTTTCGATGTTACTAGATTGTGGAATAAACCTTAGATCTAGGTAAATATTGCAGTTTTTTTTTTTAAATAAGTACCTATTATTGTATCCTACAAGAGTGTTAAAGAAAAAATACTTAAGTAGGTAAGTACTAAACGTACGTACTGTCGGTAGGTAGGTTTAGGCAAGTATCTGCAATTGAACCAACAATCTACAGAATACCTATGTACTAAGCTACCCACTAAGCAACGTAATCGTACAATTTTCAACATGTTTATTTTAGTTTTGTATTTAATAAATCGTTTAATAAATATAAAACCTATTAAAATCTATACCTACAATCAATATAAATAACACTGTGTGACACGATTTCGGTATCTGAAAATCTGATTGCTATTTTAGTTTTCTATTAGTTACAGAATGTAGCCAGTGGATGTATTTTGTTTCTATCATGTCTTGTTTTTTAGGTATACCTACGTGAATAACATTTTTAAAGGAAGGGTCCTTTAAAAATGTTCCTGTAAATTTGCCTATATCGGTCAGATATCGTAATTGGCAAAATAGGCTCATTTCACTGTGGTATCTTTCTGATTAACTGTTTGTAAAGATATTTTATGTTTCAGGGTGAATACTGAAAATAAATATCACCGCCAATTTAAAAAATTGCCAAACAATTTTTGTCACGTCTGTGGACAGTACATTAATAAAGTCCTTACAATAAAAGCTATATTGCTTAGTTTGGAGGTGGAATTAGTAATTAACTACTGTTGTTTTCTTTGGGTCAACAGAGCTAATAATAACTTAACTAACAACTACCTACTTGATTGAAATTGCCCAAAACGAACGGAACTTGTGTGTGGGAAATAACGTTTTTTTTTAAATTTGTAACGACTATGACTTGTTGCTGTCATGGGAGTAGTGCCATGATTCCATTGCTGTGTAATTTCACAGTTTTCTTTATGTTTCCTGAAGATTTCTGAAGTGACGGAAACAGGTGGAAGTTTTCTTGTACCCAGACTTTGGTAAATGACGTAAAACTGTTTTGTGATCAATATCCAGTACTTCCGCAATGTTGTAACTACTAATATCTCGATATTGCTCCATTTTTTTACACAAATAAGAAAACGGTAAAAGTTTAAGCGGGTGGGTAGGTACCTACTCAATTTTTTTCTAAATTTGTAACCCATTGTAATTATACCTATTACGGTTAAAAATAATTGCATATAGCTGCAATGTTTTTACGTTATTTAGACAATCAAATTATGGTTGGATAGCCCGCCATAATTGGATTGTCTAAATTTAATTATTCATTTTTTTTAATTAATCAATTCCGTTCGCTGGGCAACTAAAAAAACACGTACTTACTCGTAACATAATGTGATCAGATGATGCCGTTAATGATTTTGTAAGGACACATTTTGCGGGTTCGATTACCGGTTCAGATTCTGATTTTATGATCTATATGAGTGTATGCCGCAGATACAAATGTACTCTCTACTTCCTCATAGTCAGATGGAACTGAAATCCGACACGACTGGAGATAGATCCGGACCGACAGCATAACGTACTCTCCGAGGCATGAAGGGGCTTGACAATGTTGGAAACGGTCACCCATCTATGAACCGACAGTGGTAACATTGCTTAACCTTGCAAATATCTCAATCTGCTGGGTCGCCACTGAGTTTACCTACGATTTTCTTTATATTTGGTTTAGGATGTTTAATTATGTATTATTCAATCACACTTCAAAATTTTAAATTATATGCAAACAAACAGATTATAAGTAGGTAAGTGTGTCCTGGATAAACACAGGTGCGGGAGTTTTAGAGTAAGAATGGGTATTCCCGATCACATAAGTGGAAATCGTCACAAATCTGTTAATATTCAATATAACTTTATTAATCTTTTTGCATATTAAACTTCTACTATTCTTCTAATAAAATCACAATTATTGAGACCAATAAGTACCTAAAACAAATTTGGCATATTTGGGACGCTTGATAATTACAGTAGGTACCTATCACAATTATAAACAACAATGTAAGAGATGTAAAATAACAAACCCACTGCTTATTGTTTGATCTCAAAAAAATACTTCAAGTACGCGCGAAAACAAATAAAGTGCCTTGATCCTAGAAGTCGGCTCCAGATGAGCTGCTGAGTGGTACGCAGGTACGGAGTAAGGTCCACCACACCAGCTTAGTACGAGTGCATACGTGGTAAAATACGAGATAATGTAGTGACCGGTACTAGCTCCTAACCGGCGTTACCCGGTTTTACCCATAGGTATGTAATTTAAAATTAATCAAAAAGTGACAATGTAATCTATACTAATATTATAAAGCGAATAAGTTTGTTTGTTTGTTTGTTTAAACGCGCTAATCTCAGGAACTACGGGTCCGATTTTAAAAAATATTGTTTTGTTTGATAGCCCATTTATCGAGGAAGGCTATAGGCTATATAACATCGCTACGACTAATAGGAGCGGAGCAGCAATGAGAAATGTTTCAAAAACGGGGAAAATTTACGCAGACGAAGTTGCGCGGGACAGCTAGTATAGATTAGATAGGTAGGTACCTACCCACGGAACAGAAAAAAATCTGTTCCGTGTACCTACCTATGGCAATAATTTAAATTAATAATATTTTTTTTTGTAAAAAAAATATGTAGGTAAATTAGTTATCTTGCAAGTAATTTAAGATCAAAATCATTTACATTTTCTAAGTAGGTAACTAATTATGTGCCTAACTACCTGTTTAGATATCGAGGAAAGCGTTGAAAAAACTAAAAAGCTTCCAGTGCACAGCGACATCTAGTTGGTAGTAAAAAAGCTTTTTGTAACTGACCCAGGTTTACTTAATTCCAATACCTACCTATTCCTATAACTCTTATTAACCTGTTTAAGTATAGAATCTACTACCTATAGCATTTTTATTGATAGTTGTTCAGCAGCTAGGTAGTTCTTAGAAACAAAATATAACAAGTAGGTACCTAAACCTAATAATTATTAACAAATAAGAGTTACAAATAATTGAAAAATGCATAACTATTATTTTTTCCGTGATTTTGAATGAATTTAGCTTGTCGTTTATAATTTATAAACTTTGACCAGGAAATCCATTAATATTACACTTGTTAAAAGTGCCATCTATTGGTCATGATATCAACTACGTTAGGAACTTGTTAGCCTGCCAGCAATGATACAACAGCAACACCACGCTGTATGGTTTGTAAACAAAAAGCTAACCTTTGAATTTCAACAAAGCCGGAGTTCACAATTTATTATTATTACGCAGAAATGGAAGCCCATTGCATATGTTTTAATAAATATGAAATAAAAATGAGTTTTCATTAAAAGTTTTTCAATTAAATTCACGAGCGTATTAAACACGTGTTGCTAAGCAAATCTGACCGCACGCGCGCACCTTCCCGGGTAGCCTTACTGGGTCACCGCCTGCCGATTATGTAACTATACCGAGTAGGTACTATGTAGGAATAATAAAGTTACCTAACAGCTAACAGTTACATAATTGCGACCTCACCCATTTACATTTACGTAACTGTATAATAACTAGTCTTAGAGATGAGGGCACAGAAAAACAAACATACATACTTCACATGTATATTTAATATGGGTTTAAGTATAATAATTTATGAAAAATTTAGGTATAGACAAATTTTGGTATAAGAGTTGGTATCGAAGATCTAGGTACAACCTAGAAATAGGACTACAAGTACATTTATATTAGAGTAAAAATACAAGAGAAGACTTAACACTAATGGTCAGCTTACAGATTCTCACATTTAATTGTTTAGCAATAGGATTGGAATAAGAAATCACATCAATTTTTACAAATTAAGTATCATTGTTTTCTTCAGCTTGTGTGGTGACACTGCTCTTAAACTTCTTGGCTTGAGTTCCTTCAGATTCATTAGCCGTTTCTTCTTTACATATCTCATTTAAATTATATTTTTTGTATGTAAAGTAATTGTCCACAATGCTCAACAAGCACATACTCTTTATAATTTCAACTATAATACAGAGACCTGGGTTCTTCAAATCAGCTTTGTTATTTCCATTCTTCAATACAATGAGCTCTGCTAATTCTTTGATAATCAGCTCTCGAGAAACACTATTGTTAAAGCGTTTATTGAAGATAACAGCAAATGTTGACGGCTCCTTTAAGAAGAATCTATCGAAGAGCTTGCCAGCGGCCTCCATTATATCGGGAAGATTGGCTTTGCAAGTCGCCATGATTGGTAGCAAGCGCAACACATGCCGTGTCTTCTGTAGCCTCGTTGTAAATAAATCTTTAATAATGGCTGAAGTCAGCTCTTCTGGACTAGGTAGGTTTGTTTTAACAAATATGCAGTTAGAAGCTCCAGTCTCCACAACCTGAAACCTCTTATGCCTTAGAGATTTTTGGGAATCCTTTTTCATGGACTCCACTTCTCGCCTTAATATGTCTCCAATATCAGTCTCATCGTCAGACTCGCTCTCGGACCTGTCGTCCTCGGGCTCAGCCGATACCGGCACGGCAGACGTTTGTTCAATCCCTAGATCAGGATATAGTTTCCCAGCGTATTCATTCAATAGATTGTAAACTTCTTTGACACAGTCCTTTTCCCTGAAGTTACACGTGCAGAAAAAACCCCTAAAGCCGGGTTCCAAGAAGTATTTGTTCCGTCGTTTCCGAAAGTAAAACTTTTTCTTCTTCCTCGAGTCACCCATAATGTACTTAAACTGAAATATCAAACTACAGTTACAATATGGTTATGATGGCGGACTGTGATGATATAACGAAATATTATGTGTTACGTATTCAGTCGAATTAAATGATTATGAATTCAATAACACAACAGCATCAACATCCGTACATAAATGTCAGCGAAATGTCAAATTTATCAGTGTGAGAATAGTGAAGTGCCGTTCAGACAAGGGCTATAGTCGATTATAAAACTAAAACGTAGAGATTACTTTCTCTGTGTTTAAACCAAGCAAATCGCATTCAGTAGAACAATGACGTTAATTTCATATATTATTTACGAAATTATTTACTGCGGTTTCAGGAAATATTTTTACCTAGTCATTGATGATGAAATGATTTCTTTCTTTTTTTGGGGCTCCGTAGCCAAAACGGCAAAACGGAACCCATAGTTTCGATTTCTCTGTCTGTTTGTCTCCAGGTTAGATCTATAGACCCTTAGTAGGTACCAGATAGCTGTAATTCGACATGGTTAAACTTAATGGTTACGCCGATCAAGTGGACTAGACTATGAAAAAAAAAATTGGTTACCTCCCATAAACGTAAAGTGGGTGTGATTGTTTTCTCACCTAACCCATCGTCTGGGGTGTGGTTGGATAGGTCTTTCTTCTTTTTATTTGTTCTTTCTTTCTGATATTATTTAAAAAAAAGAGAAACAAAGTTTAAACATATCGTTCGTTGTGTGCAATATAATGTTTCTTAGGGCGAGTCAATGATATTACTTTTATAAATGTACAGAAGGGCTAGCATACAAAGACAGCTCGAGCATATACAGTTATTTATAATGAACAACTTACACATGCAATCCGTACCAAAAGTAGGTAGTCAAAGAAAACTGCTGAAGCAGAAAGTATAGTCAAGCGGAGGGAATAACTATGCTATTAGAGCAACCGACCGAAAACGTAGTGACTTCTTTTGGCTAAGAACTCACGGCGCGGAACCGCGGAACCACGTCCGCCGCGTAGGCGGAACCGCAACGCTCGTATGATCACGTAACCCATGGAAATGTTGATTTATTTCCGCGGCAGACGCGTTTGCTGCCCTGCCCTGGTGGAGAACTTATAAAACCGCGTGGTTATAACTCCGCGGGCGAATTAACTGAACAGTTTTAGGCAGGGGCGTCTTTAACCTATTGTAGGCCCTGGGCACAATCTTATGACAGGGCCTCGATGACCTTTAGGTACAGAATACTCTTTTATATTATACAAAGAAAGATATTAGACAAGATTCTAGATTCATTATATACCTAGTTACTCTATTTATTTTAACAAATAAAGACTTTGTTTGTTTGTTTGAACGCGATAATCTCAGGAAATACTCGCCCGAATTGAAAAATGAAAAAAAAAATAGTAGTGGAGCAGCGATGAAAAATATAGCAAAAACGGAAAATGTACGCAGGCGAAGTTGCGCGGGTCAGCCAGTTTCTATATATATAGGGTGCCCAAAACTATACCACACGGAGGGAAAGTAGGTACCATAAATATTGTAGATAGAACATTTTACTAAATGGAAACATTTTGATTTCACAAATATTTTTGTACCTTTTAGGCGTCATTCACTTCATTCGAAAAGAAAGAAATAGAAGATACAAAAAAATGGTTGGTAGGTAGGTACATAAATGAAAATTGGTGGTTTTTCTTTAAAACAGGTAGATCAGTCATTCGCATTACAGTTTGATTTTTTCGAAACAAATACGTATTTCGTTAATAAATATTGGATAACGTTTGGTGATCTAGCAGGAACTAGACTAACCCTTTAGGTCGTGGGGCCCTGGGCAAATGTCCAAAGTGCCCAGTGGGTAAGAGGGGCCTGGTCTTAGGGGTCATCCAACAAGCTCAGCTCGAAAGGGGTGGTATGGGGGTTCGGAAAAAAATCCCCCCCTGGTGACATTTCAGAGTTGGAGGGGTTGGAAAATTTGTGAAAGACGTGTATTTTTTCAGAGCGACTCACACTTGACCAGTTTTAAGCCATTGCACCCCCCGTCGTTCGAGACTCACACTTTGTGCTATTCTTGGCCAAAGAGTGCAGGAACGGTCAGAAATTGCTTACAAAACAACATCACGTGGTTAATGGACGCCACCTTAACTAAAACCGCAAGGCTTACGATTTTCATCCGCCAGGATTTCGGACGAAAACTTTCCGCTTCGTGAGTTTAATGTGGCGATACGTGGTGAGGTTTTAGGCTCACCCCCCCCCCCCCCTGGGTTAGTCTAACAACTCGCCACGTATCACCATAGAGGAGGGAAGGTCAAAAATAGGTTACAAATACATCACGTGGTTAATGGATGACCCCATAACTAAAACAGCAAGTCTTGCGATTTTCGTCCGCCAGGTTTGTAGACGAAAACTTTCCGCCTCGTGAGCTCACTCTGGTGATACGTGGTGAGATTTTAGGCTAACCCCCCATGGGTAAGTCCAACAACTCGCCACGTGTCACCATAGGGGACGGAAGGGTCAAAAATTGGTTACAACTACATCACCTGGTTAATGGGCGCCTTTCGCTACTGGAATTTGATAAAATGAATGTGCAATTACTATGCAACTATAATGCAATCGGCTATGACACCATTGTAGGTGCAATACTTATAAGATACACTATCCGCTGGTAAAATTTGACCACACCTTTCACACGTTCTATATCCCCTTTGCGCTGAGCCCAATAAGTTATTAGATTTAATAATAACAGAAAGTAGCACTTCTCCTCTCAACTAAAACAGTGAATCAGCCCTAGCAATTATCCGTTCTAACTGCGTCGCCCATGAGCCGCATTGTTCCTCCGTGTATGGGTTCTCAGGGCCTTCCATGCAAGTAGTTAGCTTCTCCAGGAATGGGCGAAAAGAATAAAATTGCGAATTTTATAAATTACGAATAATATTTATTTACAGTTTATTTTACAAGTATATAGCCCTATATCGAACTTATTTATACATAAAATAACGAGTAAATATTACATTATCTTTTCCTAATCTAAATTTAAACATTACAAATACTATTAGAATACTTTTTTGTAGACAATATGTAGGCATTGTCTTAAGTGCATTGTCCAAATTAGTCAATATTATAAAAGCTTATACAACGGGCTTATTTTCCAAACTTGCAATATTTTGTCTTCATCACTGTCGGTAGATTGGCCACGATTGGCTTCTTTTGTTTCGGACAAACAGTAATGCTGAAAAGAAAAAAAAATTACGATGAGTATTAAAATTACAATTATAGTATTTTTTATAGGCATTTCTTGCCAATTACTTTATTAATACAATAATTGCATATTTGAAAGATAAAAAAATTTAAAGTCCAGTCCCAGGAATCGAAGAAGAGACTTCCGTATGCCAAACCGGGGCTGGAATCGAACCATCTAACCGGGACGATGTAACTATGATGGTGCAAGCGAGGGCCTAACTCGCGTGCAGGAAGTTTAATTCTCGGGTTCGATACCTGGGGTCTGGACTTCAAATTTTTCTATCTTGTAAAAATGCAATTTTTGTATTGATAAAATTACAATTGCGAATCCGAAGCGGACCGCTAGTGAAGGATAAATTCTGAGGTACTTAATAATTGTTTTTTACCCGACTACGCAAGGAGGATGATGTTTTTCGAGTGTTAGTTGATATTTCTTTTGGGACGCTTTAGAGCCTAAATGGCTTGATGGATTTTTCCTTGAGAGGTAGTCAGATTCATCTCAGTTGTGAGAGTGACACTGGGTACATCAAAATTAGTTTTTTTTTAAAGACTACCTCCGCAGCAGGAAACACGCACTGTGTCGCGAGGGACTTTACAAACATACAAGTTACGGACACAAAGTACACAACAATTTGTGGATCACACTAATGGTGTCCCGTGTGGGAATCGAACCCACGACCTCTTGCGTAGCAGTCGGACACACTCCCACCGCGCCTCCGAAGCAGTCATTAAAAAATAAAATGGCTAATGGAAATATTCCAGTTATTCTAATCAGTCAGATTTTTTGTTTTGTACATAATTTAGCTTATAAACTATACTTACTCCATGTTATATTCAATAGATGACAACTTAAGATATTCGAGGTAAATGCTAGAACTCTTCAACAATCGCCACGTCATTGGGTTAAACAGGTTGGTCTCATACTTCCATTCCACAATCACGAATATTGGTGGATGACCAGTGTCTTTGACTGCAACCATCTTGGTTTCTACATCACCTGGCTTGTAGAATTTTCTGCAAAGAAAAGTAAAGTAGAATGATCTCTGTTATATTCATTAATTCGCGTTAAAATGTGGCAACAAAGTTGGTATACAATTTTTTTTTTTTAGGTACTTCGTAATAAATTATTTTAGTATTGGATCGTCTATTTATCGAAGACGGCTATAGGCTACATAACAAACGCTACGACCAATAGGAGCAGAGCATCAATTAAAAATGTTGCAATAACGGGGGAAAATGACGCACTCGAAGTTGCGCGGGTCAGCTAATAGGCATATTTATTATGTATATTTAATATGTATATCACCCACCTTCAATCATATCTCAAACTCAAATTTGTTTTATATTGTCTAGACGCTAATATGTATCTGCTTATAAAATTACTATCTTATGCTCGCGACTCCACGTGTGGAAGCCTCTACTTAAGCTTTCTAGTAAGTATATGGCGCGCCTATAATCAATAACTATAACATTACATTTAAAACTGCAATATTGTTATCAAAACTTATCAAAGAGTTTTGCCCCAACCTTAAACAAAGAAATAAAGAAACAAAGACCAGAAAAGACAAAGCATAGTTTCGAATGCAGAAGCATTTTCTTAATGTGGGTTAACAAGATGACTAGTAACCTGGGACCTTAAATCCCACATTGCTAGTTATTTATCTTTAATATGTATGTATTTAGAAATATATTATATCTATAATATTAATAATATCTTGGGACAACTCACACAACCTTATCTGATCCCAAACTAAGCAGAGCTTGTACTATCGTAACCAGACAACTGATAAACAGACTCCGCTTAGTTTGGGATCAGATATCGTTGTGTGAGTTGTCCCAAGATATTATTATTATCTAGTTATCTTAAATCTTCTGTAATCTCTTCTTAAACATTTTTAAGTCTCTAGTTCTCTTTTAAGAGATAACTAATCACAAACTAAACTAAAAAAAAGTCGTCAATGTATAGACATAGCTACTTCGTAAGTTTATAATAGTATACAGTATAGAAGAGAAGACATGAGATGTAATCAAAAATGATTAAATCCTATCAAACCGCTGACTGGGTTTGGAAGAAATATAGCTCGAATTAAAAAAAAAAACTTTCTACATACACGTCTTTCTTTGTCAAAGTCTATTGCACCTAAGTCCGAGTGACTATACCGATGAAGCTCGCAAGTAAGTTGATTAATGTTCTACGCATTACTTACTATAATTGTATACCTACCTAAACACGATTTTATTAGATAAGTTCATGACGCACTTGTATGTAGGTAGATAAACAATCTTTGCTAATTGCCACGATTGCACTTCATTGGCTACGTCAATTGAACCACATTAAAAAGACAATTACTACTAATAACAAACATATTAGTTAAATATAAACGAACCTTATCAGTGGCAGAAACAAAAACTATTGGTATACGTAATAGCGCAATCCCGGATATAGATACCCGAATTTAGTTAAACAAAAATGACGATTGTAAGAAATAGGTAGGTATGTACTAGGGAAGTCACGCAGGCGGTTTTATCGAAAACGAAATAGGAATCAGAGTTTTGAAAATTGATTTGTCGGAGTCGGTATATCATAAATATCTTTGAGATAACGCCTAACAAATTAAGATGAAATAGTAGGTACAAAGAAACATTTTAAATGTATTAAGGAACTCGAACCCGAGATCATATTAAAAAAAAAAATGAAAATATTGTAAACTTGCAGAGTTCCATTCAAGTTGTCATAAGTTCTTCGCGCTATCGTGCTCATTGCGTCCCGTAGTACGTAATCTATGGTTATTATTAAAAACTATTGATGATTACATTTTACTTCACATTGTGAACAGGAATTGGACTGTTAGAATGATTAATGAATTAATTAATGATTGAAATTGAATGATGAGGTTAATTAATTAAAAAATATAACATGGTATAAAAACTACTCCATTGGATTATGTTACTGATTCTGAGCAAACTACTTTTAAGTTTGCACTATACCAAGAATAACGTTGTATAAAGGCACTATATATGTATAGTTGTTTAGCACATACATAATGATCATAGTGTAGATGGGTATTTATAAGTAACTCAGTTCACGTAAACATGATATTTATATTACCTATAAAATAACTATATTATAAATGAAATTTTCCTAAACAAATTGCGGGAAGTTACGATTAGCAAATACTGTGCTATTTGACCTAGTATTTATAGGTGTATCTGATGAAAAATAAGGAAATTATAATTTATAGATGGTAACACAAGGTTAAGGTAGGTAGGACGAATAAGTCTTGATCGTTGTATTTTTTCATTGAATTAGTTTATTTGGATATAACGATTAAATATCAATGTCTGCTTCAATAGAACTAAGTATCGTCACTGGTCGAACAAAATAAATAATCTGTTCAGCAGCTCCGGTAGTGTGAATGTCAGTTTACGCATTAAATAATAAAAATTCAAACACAACAAACTACGAAACTTTGTTATTCTTTCCGTTCCTATACACTTTTGGCAGTTAGAAATCAACCCGACTTACTGCCACACTTTTAATTTGTAAATTTAAGAATAAGTGTTTCAACGAAAAAGGATCAAAGGGCACAATCGCAGTAGGATCCACGGTTAGTTAACATTGCCCTAATAAACCAAAGTTTTTTTTTTAATTTCGTTTCATGAGATTCTGGTACAACTATACTTTCGGAGTTCAATCAAACAAACTTTGCAACTTTGTATGGAACCGCTAAAACTACAAACCTCAAAATGTAAATTTTAATAACTCATTTTACGCAAAAACTACTGTCTTGCCATTTTTTTCTTAATATACCCCTAAGGGAAAATTATTTATGAATTATGTAGTTGACTACAATAAAAGTACATTATTTTATACTAATCAGGTATAAATATTATAAATAAAATACTCTAAAAATAGGTGTTCCTTTACAATTTAACATGTTTTTGAATTTAAAAGCATGAAAACGAATACTAAAAGTAATGATTTGACAATAGGAACTTATGACGTCATAGGTTGCTATTCCATACACATTTCTATAGAGCTTGTCGTTTTGACATTTCATAAAAAGAGACTGATTTGACTTGACAGTCAACATCCCCATTGTAGAAAGAAAAATCAAAACTGCTGAAGCTTGCAGAACTTAAAATACTGAAGCTGGAAACATGAAATTTGTCTATTCTTATTTATTTTTTTACGCATTGATTTGGGCCATAGGTTCCTCTTGTGACAGGCACACTCTAGGAAAGAACTTTTTGATATCCTACACGAAAGGAGGTTTTTGGCCAGTACGCAGTATTAGAAACGTTTTAAAGTGTATACTCACTGTGCGTCATCCATTGCCATGTAATCACTTCTATTGTTGTTTTTATCAACTAAAGTAATCATTAGCTTGCCATTTTCGGCCCCGTGCTTCATGCTCTCTGTTGAGTTCGCCACTTTCACAACCACCTCGTAATGTACCCCTGAAAATTGAACATAAACATAAGATATGGAATATCTTTACATAGTATAAAATAAAGTCGCTCCCGATGTCTGTGCGCTTAAATCTTTTGAATTACGCAAGGGATTTTAATGCAGTTTTGAGAAATAGATAGAGTGATTCAAGAGGATGGTTTATATGTATAATACATCATCCCCCGGGAACGGGATCCAGGCGTAAGAAGTCACACGTGTCCGGTAGTCACACTAATGTTATAAAGGCGAAAGTTTGTGAGTGTGTGAGTGTGTATGTTTGTTACTTCTTCACGACTAAACGGCTGGAGCGATTTTAATAAAATTTGATATGGAGTTAGCTGACACCCTGGATTAACACATAGACTAATAAAACGGGTAACACCGCAGGGCACAGCTAGTATATTATAAAACAAAGGTACCTCCCGCTGTTTGTCCATATGCTTAGATCTTATAAACTATGCAACGGATTTAGACAATATTTTTTAGGTTTTCACTATAATTTCTTCCAGATGGTTTATAGGCATAAGACATGCATATTGTGTATACCTATTGATAGCGGAGAAACCGTGCGAAGCCAGAGCGGGCCTCTACTTTGTAATATAAGTGGAAATTAAACTGTGACTGACTGGTAGCTCAATTTACAGCTCAAATCTCTAACGGCCGGTCTCAATAATCTAACTATCGATGGATTTAGCTACTAGAGGTATATATTTGACATAAGCTCCATACAAAATATGTCAAACTCTACCTCTAGTAGCCAAATCCATCGATAGGTAGATTATTGAGACCGGCCGTAATTGATTTAATTTGTTAATGAATAAATGACTAATGACATATTTTTACTTTGGAAAAAAAAAGCTGTTGAGTTTACTTAAATAAATAATAAACCATAATACTCACTGCAAAAAGGTTGACTATTCCCTGTTATAGCGTACAGAGCAATATTCGAGTTGGTGTCCACTAAGCCTCCAGCTTGCAAGTGCTTGTAAGCGCTGTACGAATAATAGCCCATTGGTATGCAATAATGGTGATTATCACAGCTTGTACAGTTGCCTGCCAAGAACGACTGGAACGAAAAATACATTCTATAGATCATATATATACACATAGCTGTTTCGCGTAATTCGTATGCGTGAATTTTAAATTTTTTCAACATTTTTCATTGGTGTTCTGCTCCTATTGGTCATAGCGTGATGTTATATAGCCTATAGGCTTCCTCGATAAATGGGCTATCCAATAGTAAAACAAACTCTTCAGCTTTATAATATTAGTATAGATTTTATATCAGTGAAGGCTTGCCATAAGCAATACAGTTACTTAATAATGATTGATTAAATATAGTATATTAGTTTGTTAGCTTTAGCAGCAGGTGCTTATCTATACTAACATTATAAAGCTAAAGAGTTTGTTTGTTTGCTTGAACGCGATAATCTCAGTAATTACTGGTCCGAATTGAAAAATTATTTGACTGTTGGATAGCCCATTTATCGAGGAAGGCTATACTATAGGTTATCATATCGTTATAACATCATGCTACAACCAATAGGAGCGGAGCAGCAATGAAAAATGTTGCAAAAACGGGTAAAATTTACGCAGACGAAGTTGCGCGGCTCAGGTAGTTATTTTAATAAAATTACATACATACTTAATTACAAAATATAAATATTTCTGTCTCGTCTATTCACCTTGGAGTGACAGTGCCAACATAAGGCGTAACGTCTTATCCTACGCACAGATGAAGAGTCCTTAAAGCAAGTTGTCACAACTTCTCACATATTGTTCTAGCACAAGCACATGTTAGCAAAACGCTCGTCATATGAAAGTAGGGTTATATTTTCAATTGAATTTTCGCCCATGAGCTTGTCAAAAAGCATGGAATACAAATATACGTACATCATAAGACTGACATTGCACGGCCATAAACGGACAAGACGGCGCTATACTCTCGATGAAAAACAGGTAGCTTCTTTCATGATTGCATCCAAGGAACTTCACAACTTGTTGGTAAGACAAATCGTTTGATGGTCCGCCATTAGGCGATGCAGGCTTGCATCCAGGTTGCGTTGATCCACCGTTAGGGTAAAAGTCCACGTGCCCAATTGGCTCTGATATGCCAAAGCCTGTGGTACAAAGAATATTACTTATTTTTTTTTTTTAAGATAACTAGCAATGTGGGATTGGGTCCAACCTTACTAGCAATCTTATTAACCCCTCCAGCTAAGCTCAAAGGCTTGTGTTAGGAGTGGGTTCACGTCGGTAGGATAATGACAAGACCGATGACTTGGCCATTAGATTACCGCCGCTTCAACGCTAAGTTAAAGTCGCATACTTGCCTCTTTTGACGTGATAACGTCTTATAAATTCATGATTGAAAAAGTGTGACGTCACCGCTCACGTTCCGTTGACCGGTTGCTAAGCAACGCGAATGGCAATATGTTATCACGTTATTGACTGTGGCCGTCGGGCGCATGCGCCCGGGTGCACTAAAGCTGTCACAGGCCGGTTGTTTATTACAATGTCATCAATGTTTTCTTATGACGTTATCATGTAAAATTATCGTCTGTAAACCGACTTTATAGACAAGCATTTTTTTAAAGACATAGAGGGTCTACAAAAGAATATTAATGGTGGCCAACGGCATGCACGGCATAAAATATCTGAGATAGTCACCTAGCCATGTCTATAATCTCCTTATTTTTTTTTTAATTCATGGCCATTATCATTATTTGCCGATTGATGCCTTGTTGCCATGAGCCAGATGAAAATAGGCTGTCCTACTACATAATCTATGCATGCAAAGTATAATTACCTGAGAAATACAGAGGCATGGCGTTGCTGTGAATGATATCCACATATTTAGCGTCAGACCTGTCCAAACGAACCAGTGTGACGGTTTTGGTGAAGTAAGGAGCCGCGGGATCTAATCCTGTTATCCTTCCTAATTTTAGGTAGAATTTCTGAAATTAATATACATTACTTATAGTTCGTAAAATATAGCTTGATACCTGTGACGTTTGTCAGAATGACATGTAATAGGTATGGGACGTCTTTCGTATTTTATCGATATTTATATGGAATGAGTTTATTAAAAAAAATACATTTTAACGATATTGAAAGAAAGAAAAAAGGAAATGAAAGATGAATTTGAAGGTATTTAAAAGTTTAATTGTCAAATGGTGTACAGCCGAGATCAACTTCCAAGTCGAATTCTGATTCATCACTGGAGCAGTCCTGTAGATTAATAATTAATTCTTGATCGCATATGTTGTCAAATTGAATATCGCGCTCCCAATCTTTTTGAATCACATTTTTTGTCTTCTCAACTACCTTTTTCCAATCATCAGCATTTACATGTACACAAGCTTCATGTAGTAATGTCAACATTTTGTTCGCTGTGAAAGGCGGTGCTACATTATGTCTGGCAGCGTAACCTATAATCAGCTCGGCGAACCTTGATCCGTATGACAGTTCATACTAGTGACGGGTCGTGTCGATATATCGCAACTTTTTATAGGCAAAGGCGTGACTTGCATTCAGCCACATCGATAAACATGTTTTTAAAATATAATCTACATTACTATAATTATAATGCTTGTTATATTTACAAGTATCCGTGTATTTGTATATGGGGTTGCCAATATTCCGATGCAGAGGTAACATGGTCGGACTGTATAATTTTAATGTGAATTAAAATTTTAGTTATAGCAACACTATCTGATCTGTCACTACGCTAGTACTGTCAGTTCGCTACGCCAGTACGAGTCTTGTATGCGCCACGTGTTTTGTTGTGTCATCGGAATCCTTTGTTTGTTACTATTGTTGTTTTCTGTTTTTGTTATTGTTGCTGTTTTGTTTTTGTTGGTGTTTCAAAATGCCGAAAAGACTGAGAAAAACTGTACTCAACAGTGAAACGCGGGAGTTTGTTGTACGCTTGCGTGACTATTTTGCTCGCGAACTACAAAATGGCGGACCTTTGTTGCCACTTGACAACGTACGCGACCGTGTTGCTGATGCTTTGGGAATTGGCAAAGCTACCGTTTCCCGAATTACAAAGGAGAAGTTCGGCGAATCGTCGATGGAGGAGAACAAACTATCAACTCCAAAGAAGAAAAAACATAATAGGGCACGACCCGTAACTAACCCCGATGATTTCGACATGGCAGCGATAGGAAACCATATTTACGGCTATTATTTTCGAGGTGAACTGCCGACTTGCACAAAATTATTAGCGTCGCTGAAATCGGTTGATTTATTTAAAGGTGGATTCACTTCTCTCAGACAGGTTATAAAAAAATGTGGATTTCGTTATGGGAAGTGTGACAAAAGAAAAGTGATAATGGAGCGGAAGGACATTGGATTGATGAGGTGTGATTTTCTACGACAAATAAAAAACATCGAGAACTGGGACAAGGTGGTTTATCTGGACGAAACGTGGCTCAACGCCAATCACTCAGTCTCCAAAACATGGACAGACGACACAGAGAAATCCTGTACCAAAGCACCAGAAGGCAAGGGCCAGCGTTTGATTATCTGCCACGCTGGCACAGCCAAAGGTTTTGTACCTAACTGCTTGTGGGCCTTCAAATCCGTGAAAACAAGTGATTATCACGAAGAGATGAATTTTGAGAATTTCAAGAAATGGTTCACAAAACTATTAGACAATTTAAACGAGCCCCTGAGAGAGAACTACATTTTAATGGACAACGCCCCATACCACTCTGTGCAAATTAATAAAGCGCCTACCGCGAACAACAATAAAGGCGAAATAATAGAGTGGCTGCAAAACAATGGTGTGGCAGCTAATACTCAAATGCTGAAAAAGGAATTAGTTAGATTGTTGAACCTTCATAAACAGCAAACAAAGAAGAAATATTTCTTGGATGAGATGGCAAAATCAAAAGGGCACACCGTGATTCGGCTACCGCCCTACCACTGCCAATATAATGCAATCGAAATGATATGGGCGCAGATCAAAGGTGGGTTGATTTGTATTTATTTTAACATGTTTTTATTTAGGTCACTGGTGACTGTCTAGTCGGCTAGTACTATTTAAAGTAAATGTACTTACCCCGATCTCGCTCTTTGACTTTGCATCATTTTCAATCTAAACCATTATTGTTTCAGGTTGTGCAGCCAGGCTTAACACCACTCCGCCATTCACAGCTAATAAAATGCTTACGTTGCTACAAGAGGCATGTAGTCAAGTGACTCCGGACAATTGGAGGAAAGTGGTTGAAAAGACGAAAAAACTATGCTTAGATGATTGGAATCGAGACGTGCGATACGACAATATAGTAGACCAGCCGTTTTTAATAAACATAGGAGAAAGCAGCTGCAGTTCGGATTCCGAGTCTGAGACGCAATCGGTGACATCATTGTCAGATTCAGATTAATGTATATTAAAAAATCATAAATAAACCGCTTTTGTTTTATTTGAGTAGGTATATACAATAAATTTGTTAAATCTCCTTTATTTTATTATCGCAAACAACTTAAATGATTATAAATCTGACACTAAGAGCGTAGGTACTCTATTGATGTATTTTGTACACTCGTTTCCATTTTCGATATTTGTTTATCGATACTTTTCCGCACTAGTCGATATCTTCCAAACGGAGTAACTTTTGCAGGACGTCAACGTAAAGTCTGATTGAGATAATTTCTTGTAAGTGTTAATAATTATTATAATTCTAACGGGATATTATTGTAATTGCATATATCTGCCTAAAATTAATAAATATCATTTTTAGACACCGCCAATTCGATTATAATATAACGGTGACGCTACTACAAGGTTGTGTCGTGGGAATAACTGTCAGTGTCATAGGGATCAAGGTTCGCCGAGACTATTATAGAAAAAAAAAGGTATTCGACCAAACAAAAAACCTACTACATTCTTTGTAAGTTTTTGTATATATGTTTTTTTAGATTATACGAACCTTTGACTTGAGCCCAGATCTATTGCATTGTAATGGCAATGATATGGTGGTAAACGGATGACGGTGTGGCCCATTTCCTTTGCAATTTCGTCTATAATATATCTTGGAGTGGGGGGCTTATGAATGCTTACTAATCTTAGCAATTCTTTCTTGAGCATGCTGTTGTCGGCTTTTACTCCTTTGTTTTGCAGCCAAGTAATAATTTCAATTTTACGATTGCTTGTCGTAGGCGCCTTATCTTTTTGTACTGAATGATACGGAGCGTTGTCCATCAGAATAAAATGTGGTTCACTCAAATTATTTAGAAGAGTTAGAAACCACTCCTTAAATTTTGTAAAATCCATTTCTTCATGGTACTCTGTTGTTTTTACTGATTTAAACGCCAGTAAACAATTGGGCACAAAACCAGACAATGTCCCCGCATGAGTAATTATTAATCTTTGTCCTTTGCCTTCGGGCACCTTGGTGGTAGACTCCGCTTTATCGTCTGTCCACGATCTTGAAACAGTGTGGTTTGCGTTGAGCCATGTTTCATCAAGAAAAACCACTTTATTCCAATCTGTTATATTTTTGACTTTGCGCAAAAAGTCAATTCGGGTCAAAGCAATGTCTGTTCGCTCCATTAAAATTTTTCTTTTATCGCTTTTCTTATAAGCAAAGCCGATTTTTTTCAATATTTTGGACAACGATGGTGGACTTCCTTTAAATAAATCCGCGTCTTTAAGCGAAACGGATACTTTTTTTAACGTGGGAAATTCACCACGTGCGTAATACGCATATATATGATTTCGAATTGCGGCAGCATCAAAGTCGTCAATTTCGGTGACTGGCGAAACTCTCTTCCTTTTTTTATTAGGAGTCGATAATATTTTACCTCCCTCATCTTCGGCCACCATCTCCTTTGACGATTCTCCATACTTTTCTTTGCTAATTCGAGACACTGTAGCTCGTCCGATACCAAGAGCGTCAGCAACTCTATTGCACACTTGCTCCAACGGTAGTAGCGGTCCGCCATTTTGATTCTCGCGCTCAAAATACTCACGCAAACGAATCACAAACTCGCGACTTTCGCTATTCAAAACAGTTTTTTTTGTTCTTTTCGGCATTGTGGTGCAAAAAAAAACAAATAACTAGAAATAACAACAAAACTTAACAAAGCAACAGTAATAACGACAAAACAATATTAATCACGTAGCGGTAGCGTATACAAGGCGTGGGCACTCGTACTGACTCAAAAAAGATGGCGCCCGCTTGATCGCTGCATGCGAAAGCAGTAGGTATTGCAAGACTAAAAAAATACGAATTCGTTGTGAAAAAACGATTAGATATAATCATTTATACAATTTATATTAATGAAATTGTCATACATTTATTTTATCGATATTCGCTGGCCAGTCGATTACACATCCCTACCAGGCTGCGAAAAGAGTTTACGAAGTAAGCTAACAAAAAAATATAAATAATAAAATATAATAAATATTTTAAATTACCTTTGTTTATACTAGTATCTCCTTGATAACAAGTTCTATTTGAAAAAAGTGTTCTAGATTTCTATACAAATGTCTTATTAATATTTAAAAAATTAAAACTTTTCCAACAACAAATTTATTGTAGCAGTCTTTTAAACGTAGTCTCTAAAGTCACAGGTATCAAGCTATATTTTACGAACTATAGTAGTCATACACTTCATTTTGTTTAAATAACCTTTATCTCTATTCACTACTATTAAAAAAATATAAAACGATAAAAAAAACCAGGCAAGTGCATGTCGGGCCACGCACAATGTAGGGTTCCGTAGTCTAATGAAATAATGCGGCTTAAGAAGTGGGTTTTCTGTTGTTTTTATTTCATAGTACTAAGAAACGTTAGTATTTTTCAATGGAATCTGCATAAAAATTTTGTTACTTCTTACGTGTCCTGTTGTTACTGGTTAAGTTGTAAAGCCTACTTAGCTGCGAAAGTTTTCCTTTTAAATAAAGTATATAATAATATTCTACTACCGTGATTTTTTTCACATACCTAACATCGACCATTTAGCTGGCAGGTGGGGGGGGGGTTCATCGCAGATTGTTGCAGAAGCTTAGTTCCAGTTTCAAAGATTTAACTAAACAACTATTATTATTAAATTATTTTTATCCTTACCTTTTGCAGTGCATGACCACAATAGCCTCCTAAATGCGCTCCCAAGGAATGTCCAATAAAATGGAAATTGTCTAAGTTTGATAGGCTCAAGACATCCTGCAATAAAATAACAAATTATCGATATTTTGACTATATTATATATAATACGTCAAGAAACAATTGTTAAGTAGCAACTAGATAGAAGTAGCGATGAGTAAGTACGTACTAAAAATATTTTTTCGAGCGTCTATCGTTATGTCAACGATATAAGTCGCCTAACATTTTCAAATCTCTTGCCGACTTAAGAACTTAATAACACGAAAGCCAACGAATTAAAAAAAATGTGTCGACATCATCAATTGCCTCCTTAATTCTCGAGCTTTTTACGATTTGAATCTAACTAACGCCTTGCGGACAGTCGTTTTTTTATAAATACTAGCTGACCCGCGCAACTTCGTCTGCGTAAATTTTCCCTTTTTTTTTTACAACATTTTTCATTGCTGCTCCGCTCCTATTGGTCGTAGCGTGATGTTATAACCTATAGCCTTCCTCGATAAATGGGCTATCCAACAATAAAATATTTTTTCAATGCGGCCCAGTAGTTCCTGAGATTATCGCGTTCAAACAAACAAACAAACTCTTAGGGGGATGAAAAATAGATGTCCGATTCTCAGACCTACCCAATATGCACACATAATTTCATCAAAATCGGTCAAGCCGTTTCGGAGGAGTATGGCAACGAAAACTGTGACACGAGAATTTTATATATTAGATACATGGGAGATAATTTTTGGGAGTGCTTAAATCCCATTGCAATCTGAATATTTGATTGAAATTATGTCACACACACACACACGCACACGCACATGCACACACGCGCACACACACACAAATCTCTCATCCTAGTACTCTCCACCTATATTTCTTGATTATAGAGAATCTACTATCCAGGCTCTGGAGGGGTTGGTAATCTGTAATCCAGTTCTCCTGATTCAGATTCAGATTCCAGCCTCTCCGGACAGACTCTTACACAAATTAAAATTAGCTCTAACAATAATATGAATCAAACTGTTATATATGACTAGCTGACTCGCGCAACTTCGTCTGCGTAAATTTTTCCGGTTTTTGCGACATGACATATTGGTCGTAGTGTGATGTTATATAGCATACAGCCTTTCTCGATAAATGGGCTATCCAACAGTAAAAGAATTTTATAATTCGGACCAGTAGTTCCTGAGATTATCGCATTCAAACAAACAAACTTCAGCTTTATTTTTGTATTGATTGTACTACTTTATGAACAGCGAATCGAGAACTATACTTACATAGATATTGTTTAAAAGATGTGCAGTCATGACACCGACCAGTCTAATATTGGCTACAGCCTGTCCATACGGAGGTTGGGCTCCACCTCGCCAGTCTACTATTATCACTGTTGCTCCTGCATTGCCTTCGAGATTCAGAAGAGCATCGGCCATGTTTTGAATCTAAGAAAGTAAGTATGTTATTTTAATAAGAGAGAGTGCGGCGGGCTAAGAAAGAGATGGAGAGACGAGTAGATGCAAACTCCAAGGATTAATGCGCTTATCACACTACACTAAATCAGGGACCCTAAATCCTTAAAAAGAGCGGTGTAATAAGAGTTAGGGTCCTAATTCTCTAATAAATTTTCAAGGCCACTTTGATTTAGGGCCCTGATTTAGGGTAGTGTTATAGCCGTTTGAACCCGGAATGCCTTGGCTCGTTAACGTGTTTAAGAATTAAAACCATTAGAACATATACTAAAAGTAAATGATTTGACGACCGGCAGTTCAGTATCATATATAACGTGATATTTTAATCAAAACTCTACGGAGTGTACAGTTTTCCGTTGACATTTCGTAAAAAGATACTCATTTTACTAGACAGCCTTATACTAATATTGAAAAAACTCTGGGCCTACCGGAGTTTTTCCTTAAAACAAATTTTAAGATGTGGCGCGGTGGGAGTGTATCCGACTGCTATGCAAGAGGTCGTGGGTTCGATCCCCCTTCCAGGATAAAACTTTATCAGTTGTCTGGTTGTCATAGTACAAGCTCTGCTTAGTTTGGGATCAGGTGACGTTGTGTGAGTTGTCCCAAGATATATATATTATATAAGTAAACACAATAAACACACAGCGATGATAAGTATGGTTAAAATAGGTTCGGCAAAACCAGGAATCTGAATTCTACTTATCTACAACAAAATGTTTTGATAATTGCAGTAGGTAAAAAATTTAACTATAGTGCAAATACGTAGGTACCTACGTTTTTTTAGTTTACTTACAAATATTTAAGTACCTACCCATATTTTATGGCCACCTTCCAAGAAACCATGAGATATGATATAGAATGGACCTGTAGGGTCTAGGTTAGCCCTTTGTATTTTTTCTTTATTATCTGCATCAAAGAGTACAGGTATCTTTCTATTTCGTCTGGTAAACACTGCATATCTAAAATAGGAAAAAAAAACATTTATGGGTGCACAAAAAAAATGTCCATTATACTAGATACGAAGTTCTGTTACACTTTCACGCCTAAATCGTTTTAGCAATTTTGATGGAATTGAAACTTAAGGGGGCGTTACACTGAGAGAATTAATTATTTAGCGCTACGTACACAGCGACACGAACGCAGGCCTCGCTCTTCCGCACACAACCATTACTTCACAGTGCGCAGGAGCGCAGGTCAAAATTAAGTAGAATATTCGTTCGTACATATGTTATAGTATGACCATTAGTGCTGTGCACTCCCTGAGGTATGCGCGCGGTGAGACGGGGGGGTTAGAATCGGCTGCTGCGCTGTCAGTGCGCCGTCAACGCTTGTGACGGCAGGTAGTGTTATTTGTATCGGACTGTCTATGTCAGACGCACACGAGATAAATATTCAAAGATGGGTCGTGCGTTATCTCGTGATATGAAGACTGTCATTTTTAAGGTGGCTGAATATTTTAAGAAAAGAAAAGCAGACAAAGAAAGCTTTGAATTTAAAAATGACGTGAATATTGCTAAAATCGTTGCGGAGGCTACGGGATACAGCAAAAGAACCGTACATAATGTGATTTCTGCGGGCTATTTATCAATTGAAAATTCAAGCCAATTAAAATTTCAATCGCCAAAAAAACCAAAAGTTCTAAAGAAAAAACACGTTGTGGATGATTTTGACCTTGGAGTTATCAGAAGAAAAATTCATCAGTTTTACGAAGTTGAAAAAAAAATACCAAGTGTCCGTAAGTTACTATCAAGTTTGAGACAGGATGGCATATTGAATTGTGGACGGGAATATTTAAGACAGCTTTTACACAAAATGGGCTACCGTTACAAAAAATGCAAATCAAAGAGACATCTCCTTATAGAGCAGCCTAATATTACAGTGTGGCGGAAAAAATATCTTACACAAATCAGAAATTACAGAACGGAAAACCGAAACATATATTTTCTTGATGAAACATACATCAACGCCAGTCACCATGCCAGCAAATGTTGGCAATCATCGTCAGAACCCGGTATTCATGCTGATATTGGGAAAGGACGGCGACTAGTAATACTCCACGCTGGGTGTCGAAATGGCTTAGTGGATGATACATTGACTATATTCAAATCCGATGCTAGAACCGGTGACTATCATGGAGATATGAGCGGACCTACTTTTTATAAGTGGGTAGATGAAAAGTTAAAAGATAAGTTGCTGCCGAATTCTGTGGTTGTAATGGACAACGCGTCTTACCACAGCGTTCAGATTGAGAAGAAACCAACTATATCAAGCCTCAAAAGTGAAATGCAGAACTGGTTGCTACGCCATAATGTAGAATTTTCAGGAACCATGTCAAAGGCTCAACTGCTACTTCTTATCAAAAATACACAAAAAGAACCCGTGTATAGAATTGACGAACTCCTGAAAGCCAGTGGACACACTGTTCTGCGTTTACCTCCGTACCATCCAGATTTAAATCCAATCGAGTTGGTCTGGGCTGATATTAAAAACAACATAGCCCAAAACTATATTAATTCTTCTCTAGACGAAAAGATAATCTTATTGGATAAATTGTTTTCGGAATTCACGGCGGAAAAATGGCAGAAATGCGACGATCATGTCCAGAAAAATGAAAATGATTACTGGAGTCGCGATAGTAGGTTCGATAATGTTATCGATTCATTCATAATAAATTTGCAAGACTCTGATTCAAGTTCCGGTGGCGAAGAGGAAGATGAAGATGATGACGAAATGGAAGATGAAGTTGAAACAGAATCTATGTCAGAATAACTTTCGTTAGAATATATAATTGTTTGTAAATATAAAAAATGTTTAATAAAACAAGTCCTGTTGTGAATTATAACTTTCAATTCTTATTTATCACCTGCATATTTTTAATAAAATATGAGTATATTTGGGTTACATTTTAATCAACAAAGTAAGTATATATTACAGATAGATAGCCTCCGACCAACGCAACGTCCCGCCACAAGTCTTGCCTTAGAAATGCAAACTGATATCGTAAGATCTGTCCGACATGTATCGACCTCATGTGAACTCATGCACTTTTTTCTTCGCCCCCCACCTCGCCGTGCATACCTCAGGGAGTGCACAGCACTAATGGCCACACTATAGATTACGTTACGAACGACGTGACAATACGAAAATGCTCTTTTTTACATTTTTCCGCAACTTCAAGATTTATTTGCGGGATCATATTAAGACATATCTTTAAATTTCTTTATTTCATCTACTAGAAAAACTATCTGACTAGTGACACAATTTTTTTCGTGTCCTAATATTTAGGTTTTCTATATGTTCGCGTAATCTACCCTTAAGAAGCTAAAATGCTTCAAGGGCGGAAAAAAGCTGGGGTAGAATATGCCGATCAATACCTATGTATCAAACTATCTAAACTAATATTATAAAACTGAAGAGTTTATTTGTTTGAACGCGGTAAACTCAGGAACTACAGGTCCGAATTGAAAAAATCTTTTTTGTTGGGTAGCCCGTTTATCAAGGAATACTATAGGCTATATAACATCACACTACGACCAATAGGAGCGGAGCAGCAACGAAACATGTTTCAAAAACTCAGCCTACTAGTTACAATATAAATCAATTGTAATTGAGGATCGTTTTGAAAACTGTCACACTAAAAATTTAATATGTATTAAATGTAAAATCCCAAAGGGCATTGAGTCCACTACATTCCATCGAGAACATTCAAAGGTCGAGACAGACTTGGGCCAGCCGATAAACAGTACATAGTGCATCAATATAAATAGATAGATAGTAGAAATACGTCACCATGCAATTAGTGTTCGTAAACATTTGTTTTGTCTTGCTCGTGATTGATTGATGTCACGGACGAGCCCCCCAACGTTATCATATAAACAACATAATACGAAGCGGATCTTCGAAGCTCATATATCACTAATGAGGACTTTGATTCGACCGTTATCAGCAGGAACGCAAGTATATCTCAGGAGATAAGTTACTTTTATCATAATGACACGGTTTGTGTTAGAAAGATTCGTGCCACGCCTACAATAGCTTTTTATTTATAGTGTTACATATCACACCCCTCTGGACATTGGATCTAAAGATGCCTTCCCTCGCCAAATATAGACTCAGTGGCGGATTTCCTCTAAGGCCCAGTAGGCCTTGGTCTAGCGTGGCCAGATCTTAGGGGAGGCCTAATCGTGACAAAAATTCCTAATAAAGATAATAATTGCCTTTAACACAAGTTGAATCTTACATATGGTACATGTTACAGAGTTCAACGAATGGTTGTACTGCTAATATAACTTTATATAAATTGTAACAACTAGATTGTAAACTATGCCAATAAAAAATATTATTATTATTATTTGCAACCGAGAATGGAGGGAGGAGCTCCCCCTCCAGTCTCGGGTCCGACATCAAGTTCTTGCCCAGCAGGAGATCCGCCACTGGGTGTAGACTGCCTCGGTGGCCCAGTAGAAGTGTGTGCGCCTACTGGGCAAGAGGTCTATTCCCACACGGGACACCATTTTGTGTGATCCACCAATTGTTGTTCCGAGTCTGAATGTACTTGATGTCAGTGATTTGTAGATATGTTTGTACGGTATATATAATGCCATGTTTAGGGGGCGTCAAATTCTAAGCTTGTGGGTTCGCGTTTTAATTTCTCCGGTCATGTTGGGTTCCGATCCATAAAACTCGGAGAATGTGGCTAAAAGTGTACTATATTATATACATTATCTCTTGCGAAGTTGGTTAGTCTCTGATGAAATTAGCCGTGCCGAAATCTGTTAAAACATTAATGAGTAACAGTATCGTTATTAATCAGGTTGATTCGGTTTAAGAAATATAGGCATGTCTTAAATCGAATCAACCTGATTAATAACGACACTGTTACTATTATACTATACTAGTCTAGTCATCAGTCTATAATTTTTAATTTTAACGTGAGTAAAATTAATATTAGGACGCTAACTTGCCACTACTCCTCCCGCATGGATGCCAGATATCGCGATAAAATATTATGGCATAGTTGTTATTCTGATATACCTACCTTTAGTTTATGAGCAAATAAGTACCTACGTTTTTTTTAGTTTACATATAAATATGTAAGTACCTACCCATATTTTATGGCCACCTTCCAAGAAAACATGAGATATGATATAGTATTTTTTGTATTTTTTCCTTTGTATTTTTTCTTCTGATGTACCTACATACCAAATCTAGTTATACTAATATTATAAAGCTGAAGAGTTTGTTTGCTTGTATGTTTCTTTGAACGTGGTAATCCTAAGAACTACTGGTCCGAATTGAAAAATTATTTCACTGTTGGATAGCCCATTTATCGAGGAAGGCTTTAGGCTATATAACGACCGATAGGAGTGGAGCAGCAATGATAAATGTTGCAAAACCGAGGAAAATTTACACAGACGAAGTTGCGCGGGACAGCTAGTCAAATAGAAAAATTTCAGTCAGCTAGAAAAATTTAAATTCGAAATGATAATTCCCATACAACATGGCTAATACCGATTTTTCGTCTGTTTCTTTGGGTTTTCCTTATTTTTTTAACCATGGCCGTATTGCGGGTAGTTAAAATCATTGTTCAAATCGATCCAACGGTTTTGGACTTTTTGTGAGATTAACGAACAACAATCGATTTGAAGAATGTTAAGTTTCATCAACATTCAGTTCATTACAATACCCATCCGTAGAAACTTTCACGTTTATCATATTAGCAGGATATGTGGTAGTAGTAGTATGTAAATATCTATTTAGATATATCGCTGTGCTATCTGTCTACACAAACGCAGGTCGTACTAATAATAGACAAGGATGCAACTGTGAGTTCGCATCTAATATACCTACGTTAGGTAGGAATGATAAAAGCTCTAGGTATATATAAATGCCCTCTGGGTCATGACTGTTTATTAAAACTACGGACTAAGGAAAATCCTGTGTCAAATAGGTATTTATATACCTATATCCTTACTGGGTTTTACGCTGTCTATAAACTTCGCTGTGAAAGGTTGACAGACAGATGAAGTATGTACCTAAGTAAATATGTATAATATTGGACCTAAGTTGGTACATATGGGCATAAGTATGAATTCTACTACTCGTATTAACTCTGCAGTGTAATATGTGGTCGAATTTAAGTTTTTAAAAGTTCAATGTCGTATTGTACCTATGTCCATTATCTACAAATATCTGAAGAAGCAGTACTTCTTCTTAAAGCTGAAGAGTTTGTTCGTTTGTTTGAACGCGGTAATCTCAGGAAGTACTGGTCCGAATTGAAAAAATATTTTACTGTTGGATAGCTCATTTATCGAGGAAGGCTATATAACGTCACGCTACGACCAATAGGCTCTTGAATTTTCAAGTATTTGGCATACATTTGTATAGACTATTAATAGCTATAGGTAAGTAGGTATATACTCACCGAACACCCATAGACTCGGGTGTAACAGGAAAATAGTTATCAGGTCGGTTTTCTGTCCACGGGTATGCCTTGGAGAAGCAACCATAATGCCCATAGCAACGCTCCAACTCCACATCGTCTTAAAAAATAAACAAAATAGTTTAATTTTCTATTCTTTATTAAAAAATCTGCTAAACACTATCAAATACAGATGTAGGTGGGATATATTTGAACATACACATGTTTGTTATAATAACAATGCGTTTTACTTACTATCATAAATGAATGGCTATAAAAAATATCAGCGTAATTTAATAGTTTTAATTTTGTTAAAACACATGCCCTTTTTGATCGGGAACGATGACATACTCATCTATTTATCTATCTTTGTAAAATACCTAAATATATTTAAGTAAATGACAAAAGATTATATTCATCTTTACTTTAGCTTTCGAAAAAACCTTGAACCCGGTAAAGGAATAAAATAGTTATTACATATAGATAGCATGCCGTCAATACCTAGCTATATATATCTACTATCGTATCGTGAAAAAAAAAACTTTACATTAGGTTGCGGGTTCTGGCCATATAAAAAAATAAAGTTCTACACATGTCAAGATAAATTTATACTTAATAATAAAACCTAACACGAATTGGTAACTAAAATAATAAAATAAAAATCACCTAACTATTAAAATATTAAATAAAAAAAAAACTAACCAGGAATTGTAGGGAAATTAGTGACACCAGTAGAATTCTGTTTGTCCATCAACACCATTATCGTCTGCAGCATCAAAGTTGCACTTGTTTTGTTATACATATTTAAAACCGAATAATCACAAGAGAAAAATCACCAATACAAAATGCGAGTGGTTAACCACCAAGCACGTGTAATCGTCCCAACGTACGTTATCAAATATGTACGAATGTAGCGAAATATGATCACTAGTTGACAATAATATGCTTTGCTAATTGTTCTGTTCAAAGTGAAGTATTAAATGAAACGGGTAGACAGGACCGATCTTTATATAGAGACTGGTGAATGCATCGCTCTGAGGCAGTCCGTCATTATTACCTAACGTGCCGCTTGTAGTTCGCAGACGTTCCGGGATACATTGATAACAGGGGTTATAACGTTATCAATTAGTTATTTGTTAAAAACCGATTGACGCACGAAGTCGCGACGATTATGTATAGATATATACATACGTGTGGAAATAGCTACCGTTGTGTACTACGATTCATTTATTCTCACAATAAGATAAACATATTATTATTAAAAAAAAAAAAAAACAACGTTAATTAGTTATTTTTTTGCATTATCTGTTACATTTTGCGTAACATTAATTATGAGGCTTTTGACATACCTAATGCTTATTTACAATAAAGGTATAACATATAACAGAAACGTGTCGTCAAATTCAAGGTTTTTATGTAACCGTGATACTGATTTCTTTTCTTACACTATATTATATCAAATTATGAGTATCTTAAAATTTCAACCATTGTTTTTCTTTTGATGATTAATGGATTAAAAATTTAATTAATTTTTAAAAATGATGAAATCTATTGCTCGGATTTTGCACCAGCGGTATACACTGTTAGCTATTGAAAAATTAAAAAGTAAAATGCTTTAATTGTAATTGCATTTTGCTTATAATATATTTCCATTGGAGATGCAATAGAACCTACTTGTACCATATACTGTCCGCTGAAGAAATTTGACGATACCTTTCTGTTACACATTATATAACTATAACTGTGTATCTATATACTCAGTTAAGTAAATGTTATGTCTACTGATAGCAGTCAGACATAACATTTAAATATAAAAATCAGCCTCTTGTAACAAGACCCTTCTTTTTTGAAGGTGGTTAAAAACCTTGGTATGGTTAAAAGGAAAAACTGCATAAGTGATTAAGTTGAATGCTGACGATTATGCTATTTATAAAATCTTATCCAAGACACGTGTTGTTTTTCAAACTAAAGTAACCGATAAACTAACTATTATTTAAAAAAATATTATTCTCAGCGCGATCTGGGTCAAAAGGCCTTCACCATATAACGACAAATTAATCTTCTTTTAATAATATTTTGTATAAATTTTGCATGGTTTATAAAGGGAGATTTGTAATATACTAATAACCGCTCGTGGTTTCTTTACATTACATCCAATAGCTTTGTAATATCAGTTTTGAAAAATATTTAATATTTTAACCCTTAACCACTTAAATCTGTTTTTAAAGTAATGAACTTAACCACCTACAGAATAAATGTATACACGCCAAGATATGTGGGATTGCGGTTTACGCATCGCTAGCAATCTTGTTAACCCCTCCAGCTAAGCTAAATTGCTTGTTAGGTGGGTTCACGTCGATAGTATAATGAATGGGATTCGTACCTCACGATTGCGAGTCCAAAGCCTTAACCATTGGGCTACCGCCGCTTAATCGCTGAATAGTGCCATAAATATTATTTGACCCATGGTATCCATATCAAATTATAAAGAAGTTCAACAACAACATTAGCATAATAATAATTACGTTAATAACCTTATTTAAAAATATAAGTAAACAAAACACGGACTTTGGAACGGTCTTGATAATGTCCTCCTCTAATTAACAGAATCGAATTGTTAAGTAAACATTTAAGTTAAGGTATTGTTAGACGAGAAAGCTTCATAAATACGTCATGATATCGCTTATATTACTTTAAAAAATGGAGAAATAATTTTCTTATCTTTTAAATAAATCATTGTTGTGTATTAAGGACTAGAACACACTGGGCGTCGAAACCTTTTTAAAATAACAGGGCAATAAAATCTCGCGGTCATTCTTCAAATTTCCAGTGCTTTCGATTAGGCCTAAGCACTCTTTACGCGATTTCAGGAGTCACTTAGAGGCCAGAAAGTGCAAATACTGCCAAGCTACTTAGAAACCATTTCGCTATAACTGATTTGATTGATGCACCCAGACCAGAGATGTTGCTGAAAAGAAGATGTTTTTAAGGCTCGCATCCATGGATCTTGGTCCTTTCATAAGATTTAAATGGAGTGGGGGACAAAATTGTTTATTTCATTTTGTGTTCTGTTGTTATATACAGCTATATCCTCTTATTTAACAGCATTTAAACTAGCAAATGGTTTATTGTTTTTCAAAATAGAATAGAGCAAGACAAAACATTCAATAGGCAATAAAATACTGTTACTAAGGTTTACTAATATTGCAAAGCTAGAGAGTTTTGAATCAGGTTCGGCTCTCGTTGGAAGGGGAGGGGCGAGTTGTTTGAACCTCAAATTCAAAAAATATTTATTTATCGTGTCGTACGGGAGCCGTGTATACTAGCCCTTAACGATATTATTGCACGAGATACTAACAAAACTAAATATAATTGGCGAAAATTATCTTGACAGATAGTGTAGTCTATTCATTACTGAGGTCGCAAGTCAAATACTATGGTATTGTGATGGACAGACTCAGACAGACTATAAATTAGTATCATCACTCACAATTAAACAATTTCCAGGAAACTATTATTAAACATTCTTATCATTTCAGTCTTGAAACTTTATTTTAAACTTTACTTGACCCAAGTAAACACACAATTATTCTCAAAGACACAAAAACAATTATTTCATGCAAAATATTACTACTTAGTCATCGTTTACAAAAATCAATTCATAATAACTCTATAAATCATCATCCACAATAATGGAGTACAGTCAAAAACAGCCTAGTAATTAAATCTAGCATTGTAAATACATATAAAATTCATATTGTCTTACGAAAACACTAAATATATTAAGAATGAACTTTCCGTGACTTGTTCTTAGATGGTGTGGAAGAAAAGTTACAATTGAATGTCATGTCTTCAGTAAATATATCAGACATTGACATTGCCTCGTTTTTATTTGTATGACCAAGGAACTTATCAAAGTCTTCCGCAACCATATTCTCTTTATCATCCAACTTAGCCTCGGAAAAATGGAAACTAGGAAACTTTTTTAATGCAGTCTCATTTTCAGGATAAAATTGTGTTACGTCTGATGAACATTCATCTTTAAAACCGCTGTCAACTCGCATCCAGTGAACATTAGATATTTCTTTCAAGGCATTTTTAGTATTATTCTTAGATACATTTGTCACGGTCAGTTCTGAAGGTTTTATGGCACTTTCATAGTAACTAGAAGCGTTTGCAAAGAACGTATTCTCATTAAATCCGCTGTCTACTTTCTTAAAACTAGTTGAGCTATTACTTCCTACTTTGGTTATATTGTTGGCAGTGTAATCATACTGAGATATATTTTCAGTCAAAAATTTGAGATCAACTTTGTTAAAGTCTATCTTTTTATCTTCCAAGCTAAGTGGGTTTTCTGAATTATCTAAACTACTATCTAGGGACATATGTAGAGGGCTGAGAGGTAGTGGAGCCCTAATTTTACTAATTTCGTGAGAGCGTACATTGCTCTTCGATTTGCCTTTGATAGGCGTGTCATCTATATTCACGTTGACGCTATGTATTTTAGTAGATGACTGTATATCGGAAGATGTACTCTTCGCCGATTCCACATTAACTAAATGGTGAATACTGGTTTCTTCTACCAACGACCACGTCGGTTCCTTTGCTAGGGGTGAACTGGATTCTAAATCAGCTGAAAAGAATGAAATCATTTATTGTTTGAAATTGTGAAAAATACACATCAATGTTAATTAAGGTTAACTTGACGTAAAAAAACCGGGCAAATGCATGTCGGGCCATGCACAATGTAAGGTTCCGTAGTCCCCCATTCAAATAATGTGGCCTAAGAAGTGGGTTTTCTGTTGTTTTTGTTTCATACTACTAACAACGTTAAAGTATTTTTCAATGAAATCTGTACGAAAATGTTGTTACATCTCACTTGGTCTGCTTTTACTCGTAAACTTGTAAAGTCTCCTTAGCTGTGATAGTTTTCCTTTAAATTCCACCATATATATGGCAATTTTTCTTCACATACCCAACATCAACCATTTAGCTGGCAGACTTGACTCTAACTAAACCTCTAAACTTTTTTAAAAGGCTCACGGTAAGAAAAAAAACAACATCCCCACTTTACATATAAAGAAGGTACCCTAGAAAAATGTTTTTCATAAATTTATTCTTTTGCTTTGTCGGCGTAAGAAATATGTGTATCCATGCAAAATTACAGCCTCCTGGCACTAAGTCTGTGAGCAAAGCTGCGGACGGACGGACATGGCGAAACTATAAGAGTTTCATTTTCGCATTTTGGCTAAGGAACCCTAAAAATGGGCGGGAAAAGAGAGAATGTGAAGAAATCTTACAAGAATGGAAAACTAAAAGCTTCAGTTGTGACCAAGCAGTCTCTCTTTCTGGTTGTGTCGGATTTCCGTCCCATCGGGCTATAGGAGTGAGATAATAAAAACACACTTATGCATTATAATATCTCTTAATAACGTAGGCCTGTGATCGAAATTGGTCAGGAGATTATTATTTAAGAATCTCCAAGCATACATAATTAAAACCTGTTTAATAACTTACTCTAAAACCTTAAAATTCAAGAAAAGAACTTACCTTGCGAGTGATTATTCAAAGAGCTATCAACACTCATATCCATGCTGAAGTCCAGTTTCTGAACTGATCGGCTTCTATGCAAGCTAGACATACTAAGACTGCGTTTCTCAGAAAAAGAAAATGAGCCTTTTCTGCTCTTCGGTGGGGATTCCTTGAGAGACGCACTCCGTTTTATCTTGTTCGGAGTTAGTTTGCATAGACAGTTTTTCTTAGTAGTCTGCGCTTGAGATACAACACAGTCAAGACATGTAGCCATTGTTTCCGATTCTGGTGACGTAAAATTGTTTTTCTGAAAAACAATCGTAAATTATAATTCTTTAGACATTGATATACTAAACCCCCTACAAGATGACCTATACATTAACAAAAAAAAATGTTTTTTTAACTGTTTTGTGTATATTTTCGTCAAATATGAACCGTCCCAATTAAATTAGCATTCCATTAAAAACAATCATCCAAATCTGTCCATTTCCTTGGGCGCTACAATTTCATTGAAAGACACAGACAAATGATCTCTTGTAGTACTATGCTGGCTTACTTTCCCGTACAAAGCCGGGCGGTATATGTGGACGAACTTTCGGAAAAAAAGATGCTCGACTTTGAATAAGCACAGTCAATGCCAAAAGTACATGATCAAAAACAGAATGTCAAAACTACTGCAAATCTAGCTAATGCTATAATGTTAGATATATTTCGGGACTTAATCGCGTGAATTATTTAAAGGTACGAACCTTTTATTTACCCGACGTTTCGATCGAATTGCACCGATCGTGGTCACGAGTCGACCCGTGACCACGATCGCTAAATAAACGGTTCGTACCTTTAAATAATTCACGCGATTAAGTCCCGAAATATCTATACTAATATTATAAAGCGGAAGAGTTTGTTTGTTTGTTTGCTTAAACGCGCTAATCTCAGGATCTACTGGTCCGATTTGAAAAATTCTTTTTTTGTTGGATAGCCCATTTATCGAGGAAGGCTATAGGCTATATAACATCGCGGTACGACTAATAGGAGCGGAGTAGCGACGTGAAATGTTGCAAAAACGGGGAAAATTTACGCATACGAAGTTGCGCGAGACAGCTAGTATCTAATATGTATAAAAATCGCGAAACTTTAAAAACAATGCTATAATGTTTCTAAAGTAAGTGATTGAACGAGTTACCGATAAATAGATACACTAAAAGTTAACCGATTTGTCACCATGAGTGACACATTATGTTCTACCTTCAAATCTTATTTATACGAACCTCTTCATCACTAGAAACAGCTTTAGTGACTGGTGATATAGAAGCTGAAGCTATAGACGACGATGTAGTAGAACTCTGACCAGTACGCCGAGGTGTTCGAAATTCTATAGGGCTGAAGCAAGGCTCACCAAACTCAACCACATCTAGTATTTTGTTCCGATAACATGGTTTGTTGTTGCCCGAAGGTCCTTTCTTCAAAGGCGTACCGAATGTACGTTTCATGCCTTTGGATGCGAAATCTTGGCTCTAAAAAGTAACAACAAAATTTAGAATAAATTACATCTGACTAAATTATTTAATTTAGACTAGTGACTGCGATATCTCCTCTCGTTTCTACCTTTTAATTAGGCTGTGTTAGAATGTGATAATTTCGGCAAGTATCAGACGGATTTTTATAAAAAACTTCGACAAATGTGTCAAAGTTGTATCTTTAAAACACCTAAATGAATGGAACGCTGAGAATCATCCCGATTAAACAAACTTTTTAATAAAGAAAGTAACAAAGTAACATCCAAATTCGTTAACCAGTTTAGACACTCTGATCCCTCAGATAGATACACAGTGTTAAAATATTTTAGTTTTAATTATTCTGAAATACTAAGTAGACTAGTAATTTAACGCGGAGTAGACAATTAAAATGGTAAAACTATTATCTTTTTAGTACTTTTTTAAAAATTTAAGTACCTTAGGTGGATGTTAACTGTTGATAACAAAATAATTATCTATTTCAGGTATGAGTGAAACGACAAAATAATGGACGCAATCGAAAAGAATAATCGACTCATATAAGAAGCAGCAAACTGAAGATTATTAACAACGTATATAAATTGACTGCCTCTGTGGCGCGGTGGGAGTGTATCCGACTGCTACGCAAGAGGTCGTGGGTTCGATCCCCACCCAGGATAAACCTTTGTTTGATGAGCACGATGGTTCATTCTATGTCTGGGTGTTACTTATCTATAATATGTATGTATTTAGAAATATATAAGTATGTTTATCAGTTGTCTGATTTCCATAGTACAAGCTGTGCTTAGTTAGGGTTCAGATAGCGTTGTGTGAGTTGTCCCAAGATATTATTATTATTATATAAATGAAAACCAATCGCCCAAACTTGGCCGAAACTATGCAATCGCATAACTTCAGAACGACTGCACCAAATTGAATAATGTTTTTTTATTGTGTTTTGTAATTTTGAAAACAAGGTTTGGTTTATAAGACTTTTTAAATCGCACGTAAAAATATATATAACCCTTACGAGATCAGGACTAAAAACTACAGGAGTGTGTGCTTCATAGCTTGAAGGCGGGCGAGCTTCCACATGTATCTCATCGTCAGTTTGCTCCGAATCATAATGCTCCATGTCACTGTGCTCTTCGAAATACAGTTTCCGTCGTAGCGACCCATTGGCTGTGATCTCATATTCACCTGATATGTTTTGTTCCTGAAATTTAAGACAATTTTTGAAGTATACATTTTATAAATGCATAGAATAGAAATAGTTTATGTCATGTTTATTGCAGGAATAGGTAGAAGCATAAAACTATATCACTGTACAAAACACTGTACACTAGTTCCAAACTATCGCCTCGAACTTAACTCTTTGCGCTGCCGTGCCAAGCCAACACACTGTAACTTTCAAAATCCGCTTTTGAGATATTTGACAAAATATTGTTTTGATGATTATTTGCCTATTTTAAACGTAATTAGTCAATATTAAGTAATTTTATGCATTCAATAGCTAGGGGTACATTTCTAGCATATAGCCAAACAGTATTTTTTTAATAATTTTTGTAGGGAAAAAATATATTGCCACAAACTTGTATTGACAAGACAAATTATAAAATTTTAATAAATTTCTAACGAGGTAAAACACTGTAAAACATAGTACAGTGTTATAACTTTATGAACTAATTATACTATAACACTGTATCCAAGCATACAGTGTTTTGAAAAGATAGATGAGGTATATCAAAAATTAGATAATTTATAAATAAAACCGGTTATATGACGGCAAAATAAACTTTAATGAATATTTTAATGCACTTGCGTATAATTATTAGAATCATAAAGGAAACATAAGAAGGCCTTCTAATATTTTTACAAGCTTACACATCATAATGACAAACTTCTTTGGGTTTCTATGAGATCAATAGCGTAATAAAGAATGTAATAATAAATAAAGTAAGTAAATGTACTAAAAATAAAAAATATATTAAAACAAAGAACGTAACAAAACATGAACTTTTAAAAGCATGAACTTTATACTTTGAGATCAATATATATAGTAAAACAATATAAAAAAATAGTTTTGAAGTCGATTACAAATCTATATTTTTATCGAGATCAGGTTGATGCACCTAATCTCGATAAAAATATTGATTCTGATTTGTAATCGACTTCAAAACTATTTTTTTCAGCCTATCGCAGTCCATTTTTATAATTTTTATAATTTTTTTAAATGACTACTTTAATTATTTTGTTACTCTTTTATTAATCTAATATTAAAATATTCAATAATACTAACATTTGTACGCCAGTAAATGGCAAGATATGGCTAGCACTAAATATATTTATAAAAAACACCAATGTAATGTACCCATATTTGAACAAATAAATGCTATTTCTATTTCTATTTCTATTTCTATTTCCACTGCTGGACATAGGCCTCTCCAATTGCACGCCACTTTGTTCTATCTTCGGCTTCTCGCATCCAGCTCCTGCCAGCCGTTATGCGTAAATTATCACTCCACCTGGCCTGAGGGCGTCCTACACTACGTTTGCCGCGCCGCGGTCTCCACTCAAGAACTCGTTTACCCCAACGGTTGTCGGTTCTTCGGCTAATATGGCCAGCCCACTGCCACTTCAGCTTGCTAATCCGGTGGGCTACGAGTATGTCGATAACTTTGGTTCTCTGCCGGATCACCTCATTTCTTATTTTGTCCCTAAGAGAAACTCCGAGCATAGCCCTTTCCATAGCTCGATGAGCGACTTTGAACTTGTGGACCAGCCGTACCGTCAGTGTCCACGTTTCGGCTCCGTATGTCATGACGGGTAGGACGCACTGATTAAATACTTTAGTCTTTAGACATTGTGGGATCGACGATGAGAAGACTTGACGTAGCTTACCAAACGCTGCCCAACCCAACCGAATTCTCCTGTTCACCTCGTCCTCGAAGTTGTTTCTACCTAACTGCAATGACTGCCCGAGGTACACATATTTTTGAACAACTTTAAGAACGGCGCCGTGCACCGCTGTCGGTTCCGGTAGTACATGTTCATTGAACATGACCTTGGTTTTATCCAAGTTCATCCTCACTCCTCGATGCAATGGTATAGGTTTTGTTTGCTGATTCTGTACTTGGACGGACATGGTGGCGGCTTCGTAGAGACATCTCATCACTTGTATATATCGCCAATCTACTTGGCATCGCTACAGCAACTCCAGAACGGACCACATTTCAATCGAGTCAAAGGCCTTCTCATAGTCCACAAATGCTAGACACAGGGGCTGATTATACTCCTGGGTCTTTTCTATAATCTGCCGCACTGTGTGGATGTGGTCTATGCTGCCATATCCGCTCCGAAATCCTTCCTGTTCCGGTGGTTGAAATTCGTCAAGTATTCGCGCAAGGCGGTTTGTGATGACTCTTGAAAACAGCTTATAGACGTGGCTTAGAAGAGAAATAGGTCGGTAGTTCTTCAGCCGGGTCTTATCTCCTTTTTTGAAGAACAAAACGACTACACTTCTACTCCATGCCTCCGGAGTTCTCCCTTCAAACATGACAGCATTAAAGAGCTTTTGGAGCTCCCTCAGTACGGGTTCACCTCCAGCCTTTAACAGCTCTGTTGTACCGCCATCCTCTCCAGGGGTTTTTCCATTTTTTAGCTGTCTAAGAGCCAGCTTGACTTCTGGCAGGTCTTCGGTGTAGTGGCGTGTTAGAGTGGCTCTAGGACCCTCATTTTCAGGATCAGGTCGAGATGCATGCGAAGCGTATATCCGGCCATAGAAGCCTTCCACTTCGGAGAGGACTGCCGGCTTCGAAGAAACGACTTCTCCACTTGGTCAATCTCGTCAGGTGGCTTCTTCCAAGAGATTGTACGAACACTTTTGACCCCGGTTCTGCTCGATCGCTCTTTTAAACAAAAGAGTGTTGAAGCACCGAAGGTCGTGTCGTATAAGCATGTTGATCTCTTGGTTTAGAGCGCGCTTTTCCGACGAAGTGACGGGTGGGTTTTCACGTCGTTTTTTTATTAGCCCTAAAATATATTCCGAAAGCTTGGACTTCTTGCCCTTACGCTGCATTTCACAAAATCTCGTACCTTCTTCCCTGAGTATCCGAACCACATTTACGAGCTTCTGGTTTACGTCTGTTATGGTTTCCATGGCAGAAAATCGGTTATCCAGGTTTGACTGGAACGCTTCGGATCCTATCATGGTTTGGAGCAAAGTAGGTCGAAGCCTGGACCTCATCAGACGGGCACGTTCCGCCTTGAAGTCGATATTCAGAGAGCCTCGGCCAAGTCGGTGATCACTACCGGTATTAAACCTGTTAATCACGGTGACGTCTCTGAATATATGCTTTTTGTCCGTCATCATGAAGTTGATTTAGTTTCTCGTCATAGTGTCGGGGTTTTGCCACGTCCACTTCCTTTGGGGCCGTTTATTGAAAAAGGAGTTTATCAAGAAGAGCCCCTCCCGTTCAAGGAAGTTGACTAGCATTTGCCCCCTATAATTTCTGCTTAAAATCCATGGGATCCTACTACCAATTTGCTGCAATTCTGTGTGTCTCCCACTTTAGCGTTGAAGTCCCCCGTAACAACGTTGTAGTGGGTCTTAGTGGTGGAGTGGAGGGCCCTCGATATGTCATCGAACATATCCTCCTCTTCGTCGTCTGCACGTCGTGCGTACACTTGCACTACCTTGAGGTTATACCTCTCGGTGAGCTTGATTATGAGGTACGCTACCCTGTTCGACACGCTAGACATTTCCACAACGTTGTCAGAAAGGGACTTATTTACCAGAAACCCAACACTACCTAGGGATTGTTGGTAACCCGAGGATATGCCACATAATCTTCCCAAGTTCCACCTCAAGTTGTGCGAGTCTAGCCGTAGCGTGCGTCCGTTATACGTCGCCAGGGTCAGTCGGTTGTGGTGGCCTTCCGTAGCCCCGAGATTCTTAGCACCCGCCGCCACGCCGTTACCGTGGACGCCACCATGTCCAGGTGCAGGTCCACCATGTGACTGCCGGCAACTGGGGGCCGTGGCTTTTGTGCTTCGTGCATTTGGGGTAATGCCCATATTCGCCACGCTGGGCAGGCGGGTTGGCGATCGCAGGGCTAAGTGACGCTGCTGCCCGTCACTGACCTATTACTTTAGTTACGCCTTAAATTGGGATGGTTATACCGCCACCAGCCGGTCGCCAGAGCCTCGTTCGTTGTACAGCAGGATGTACCGCGTGCAGGTGAGGTTGGCTTGAAGATCCCTCCCCAGGTGCATCTGATTACTCTAATTAAAGCAAATAAAACACGCAATCATCCGATCAAATCACAACCGCAACCAGCGGTCTCAGCGAGCGGCACACGACTGGCGTAAGCCGAACCGTCTTCAACGTGAAAAACAAGGAAGAGGAGTCTATAATAGCGCATGAAAGAGCGAGATAGTAATACTGTTGTCAACTCTACTTACGCTGGTTGGCTAACATCAACGCGCGAGCACGCTACACTGTATTTTTCTAGCGACGCGCGTAGTTTGTTTTGACAAAACACTGTATACTATGTTACAGTTTTTTTGCATGTTTATACCTTATTTTAAACGTAATACAGTGTTTTTTTACTTGCTTTATCTTGCAAAATAACCGTTGAAATGAAAAAAGAGTCAATTAGGGGTACTAAACAGACATAAAGAAATTGATTGGGCATTGTTAAGCAAAAACACTGTAAGTCGACTTACAGTCTTTTGGATTGGCACGGCAGTGCGGTTGTATTCTAAACTGAACTTCCTCGCGTCTAGCGCAGTCATTTTTATACAAAAATCCCAAGGTACAGAAAACTCTCGTAACGTGTTCGGGAACGTCACGCATACAAACAAGCTTTGTTTACATGTTGCGGTGTATAACTCCGCGCGTCCCACGCACACATACATAGTTGTTTTTGGTAAACAACCGCTTTTTTTGTTTGTAGGCGAGTTTGCACTGCGAAAAATGTAGCAAGAGTTCTATAAACAAAATCTATTTGCCTCTTTAATCCTGCTCTAAAATGCACAGTACCACGCCGTGTGGTGTCCGTCTAGTTTCTAAAATATTATAATTACCTGTGTAAAGGTGTAGAAAGGCTTGAGAAGTAATTCAAGTTCTGGTGGGAGTTCAGGTGGCAATGTGAGAATGGTTTGTGCTGAAACTAAAATATAAATCTTAGTAACTTTAATAGTATTCGTGATATACGGCCTACCTATCCATAGATTTGGCTACTAGAGGTAGAATTTTGACATATTTTGTAGAGTCGTAGCCAAATCCATCGATAGTTAGATTATTGAGACCGGCCGTTAGGGTGTGTTCCGATACACTGCAAGCACTGTTCAGTGCTTTTACTGGGGAGAAATTTGCCAAGAGGGCCTTAGCCATAAAGGGAAAGAGGATGACGTTGATGATGGTTAACACAATGACTAGATAGAGCAGAGGTTCCCATACTTTCTGATCACTATTTTGGATTGACTCACATTTGGAGTAAAATGGCTTTTAAAGTACTCCAAAAGGTCCTTTGTCGTGAGTCGCTCGAACGACGTGGGACGAGGGGGGAACGAAGACAAATAAATTTCAACATTGGCCCCACAGATGAGTACCTACCTCGCACGATACTGACAGGGATTGGGGTTCATACCACCTTTACTACACTAAAACATAACTGTTTCACCCTCACGAGGGTAAATACCCACACTTTAGGAACCCAGGAAATACGATTAAACTTGGTAATGAACTTACTTTCCCTTGTGACAACAACCTTCTCTTTGACATAACTATCTATTTGAATGCTGGCATCACAGGATGTTTGCAACGGCTTAACCTTCTTTGATGAGTCTATTAGTGGACTAGGCATTACCATCTCCTGGGAGAAAAACCTGAAAATTTTAAGTCATGTTTTTGAATAACAGAGTAGTCATTTTTATTTTATTTTAATGCCGGGTCCGCACGTTTGTCAAACCTCGCCAAGAATCAAGAAATACAAACATGTAGATAGTAACTTTGACTTGGCTTGGAAAAGTTTGCAAGTGTTTGTCACCCCTCTGGAGTCGGTTTTTAATACGCAAATCCAAGAAGTTTGCGGCAAGCATTTGCGACGCGTCTACACGTTTGTGTGTTTGTAGAGGTTTGGAGTTTGCGACAAGTAGAAAACATGCGGATCTGGCATAAAATATACCCCATAGCTAGATATTTAGACTAGAATCTCAATTAGCTTAGCTTAGACTAGGGTCTAAAGTTAGTTTTCAAGTCTTGTTTTTAAGCATCTAAACTAATTTCAAATTATGTTTTTTCTTAATAATTCACAAATTATAAAATTATGTTAAAATTTAAATAATTGTAATTTGTGGAAAAAGCTTCTCAAGGTCTAAGCACTTTATTTATTTAGGTTATAGAACTGCAACTCATAAGAAATTCCAAATTTTATCTATAAAAATGAAATTTGGAATAGAATGATTCTACATTCAGGTAATGCCAGGATGGCAAAAAGTAAAGCCAGTAGGAAAAAACTTGGCAATAAAAACTCATGGCCACTTTTTAGGTATTGGCCAAAAAAGTTTTTTAACATTGCTGCGTGCAACGACATCGCTGAGATCGACTATGAAGGAGGATCGACTTAATGGTTTAGCTCTGTTGATCACTCACCCTGACATTGATTGTTATATTGACAATGTAATTAACCAATTTGCCTGGAAGAATAGGCGCATAGAATTCTTCATTTAAGGAAGAGAACCACAATTGTAACTTTAAGAAAAGCTTTTATTTAACTTGCCCTGTGTGTATGTTAGTTTGTTTGACAATGCAATATTATAGTACCATGGACCTGCTCTGACGATAGAGTCAGAAGGTAGCCATAGGAACTCCTAAATTAAAACAAGGAAACGTAACAAATTTGGGCTCGTTTGATTCGTCTTGACAAGTACTCCGATCTCAGATAATTTCCGGGATCTGATGATAAAAGCCGGAAAGTGGAACGGTGGTGCTCAACAGTCAGGTAATGTACCTGCCATTTCCACTCCCCCTCAGTAATTGAGTCAATGTGGTTGCTTAAAATATGACATACAAATTAACAGACCCGAGAACAATAAAAAAATAGTAAAAAAAAAACCTTTTACACGCGAGGTCGATATAAAGACCTAGTGATTTGACTCTTCGCAAGGACAATTATCAACAGTACCTACTAAAATAACTTTTATGTCATTTACCTATATGGTACTAGCTGTCCCGCGCAACTTCGTATGCATAAATTTTCCCCGTTTTTGCTACATTTCTCATCGCTGCTCCGCTCCTATAAGTCGCAGCGTGATGTTATATAGCCTATAGCCTTCCTCGATAAATGGGCTATCCAACAAAAAAGGATTTTTTCAAATCGGACCAGTAGTTCCTGAGATTAGCGTGTTTAAACAAACAAACAAACAAACAAACTCTTCCGCTTTATAATATTAGTATAGATAACGTAACAAATTGATGTTTAGAGCATTTATATCATAAGATTGCATTGTCAATGATTAGTTTAAATAAAACTTTCTTAAACTTTGCATGTGAATTGATAATTTTTTATTCAAGGTAAAAGTAGCTCAGGATATCTTTAGCGCCCCCTCCTTATGGTTTTTCTGTATCCGCCACTGATGTCACAGGCATTTTACTCAAAGTATTTTGCTACACAATAAATACCGATGAATTTTGGTGAATAGGTGTCTTGTAGAAGCCGCTACTTAGTTTGATAGTTAAATATTATTAATAAATATCTTTCTCATGTAACAAAAGCTAAAAAAAAATCATCAATGTGTGGCACGTTATTAGAGTAGTGAGTATTTTTTATACATATGAAAAAAAACAGAAAGATGCGTCTTAAATAAAATTACTTTCTACATGATCGGATATAAGTACCGTCATTGAGTTATTGCCGAAGAACTGAGTTTCTATAAGTAAGGGCTTAAGTACCGTGAACATATTCTCCTAAAATGGGATTTTTTCCTGTGTAGTGCATTTATTTGTAATAACTGCTCACAGCTCTTGCTGGGTTTTTTCAAATATTAATTTGCAAGGATTTATTTAAATGTCTAAATGTTATGATGTTTGCTACTTGTTAATGCAAATAATGTTATGGGGCAAACATTAACATTTTCTAGCTCAATACAAAAATGTATCTAACAACACATTATAGGCTACATTTTATAACAATTTCTAACATTCATACAAATATAAGCAGTTCATTATTGACCTGTTATTGAAAAGAGGGATTCAAAACACATGTTTCACTTTCATCTTATTAGGTTATAACTTATAAGGTGTGGGCAAAAGTATTTTTGTATTTTTCATCCAAAGAAATAAAATATTTTAGGTATATTTTTTTATTTATTTATAATAGGTATGTGCCGTTTTGATCGATGACTTGTTGCCATCTTGTGGCTAATGCCATGATCCCATTGCATAAAATTTTTGAGATTTTTGATCAAAAAAATCTGACAGGTAGTTTTCATGTTGAAAAGCTACGCCCTTCCTGTTCACCAGCTCGGGCCGGTTTTTCTCAATGGCTTCTTTTAACCTCATCAGTTACTGACAGTAGAGGTCAGAATCGATAGTTTTACCCGGCGGCAAAAGTTCATAGTGGACGATTCCTTTCCAATTCTACCATATACACAGCATCACTTTGTTCCGAGTCAGGCCGCGCTTTAACATGGTCTGTGGGGCTTGTCCATGCTTCGACCTTTTTCGGACATTCTTATCGTAAGTGACTCATTTTTCATCACCCGTAATCAACCATTTTAGAAATGGGTCGGAATTGTTACGTTTCAACAAATAATCGCAAATGGACTTTGCATTAAGTTTCTCAGTGAGATCATGTGGTACCCAAATATCAAGTTTTTTGTACCTAGATTTTTTGTAAATGACGTAAAACTGTTTCGTGATCAACATCCAGTTCTTCAGCAATATCGTAACTATTTATTATATTAGGTCCGTAAATCGCACAAATTTTATTCGCGGCGTTCATCGCATTTTTACTTTTTTTGTAATAAAACTTAAAATGTACCGAATTTCTTCGTCACGCAGATAAGTTATTTTGCTTGCTTGAAAAACAATTGAAAAATGGCGGGAACTAGTTTTTTATTTAGGTATTTATTGCATCTTCAGAAAGTCAACATTAAATGGTATTAAAACCAGCCAGTTACATTCATTACAATCAAGGTTTGATTCAAAAGGTTTGATTCAAAAGGTTTGATTACTAACAACACATTCAAAATACGAAAATACTTTTGCCCCTATCTATTATTTACTTATATGCAACAACAACAAAAAATAATTTGAGGAAAACACAAATTTTCGAATAAAATCTTGTAACTCCTGATAACCTGCAGTTACTGAAATGCAAAAAGTTTAACAACTGCTTAAAAGCCAGTGAATAAACTTTATAACTGCAAAGTTAAAGAACTTTCAAAATATATGTCGTTGTGTCTATAAAATTTTGCCTGTGTCCTGGTGGTGCAATTATATTGTAGCCTTGACTGGTCCCACCTGGACTAGAATTATTGTACAAGATAGAAGACAGTGGAAGACGAAGCAGGAGAGGTTCACTCTAGGACATAAAAGATCTCTCACCAATAAAAGGTGAATAACAAGGCTTAAATAATAATAATAAAGTCTCCCCAAGAAAAGTTAAAGACTCCCAAATAAAAGCTGGGAAACAAGGCTTAAATAATAATAATAAAGTTTGATATATTCATCAGTTATGTTGCTGGTGTTATCACTTCATAATATTTGCATATTACACATTCATGAATTCTCTGAAATTTGTGATAACCTTATTAGTGCCTATTTGTGACACCTATGGAACCTTATAAAATATATATTCAGAGCAGGGCACATACCACATAAACTAATACTAGACTTACTAATCAAAGTTTTCATATCAATCACATGTTTTGTTCCCTAAAAACCACCTATGGTGATGATTTAGAAGTACAACTCTAAATTGCATAGCAAAACCAGTTCCTCCTTTGCACAGGCTATTTGTAGCACAACTATGTTGTACCCACTAAAGCTGAATAATATAATTTACATCAGTCTTTTAACATGGTGTATAGTATAATAAAGGCAGCACCTTAACCAAAAATATCAATGTCAATTTTAAAAGAGTGGCCGTGAGATTTTTTTCCAGGTTCTTTTCTCTGGCTGTACCTATTGTTTGCAAACTTGGCATTACATGTACTTGTAGAATCCCAACATATCCCAAGTGTTGTTTTGCATCCTATGTGAATTAACAATTCACACTTAATAAAATGTTACTTATCATTGTTTAAAAAAAGTTGTTGCATGTCAAATAAATTATTGTTATTTATAAATAACTACATAGTAATAATTATATTAATATTTCCTTACATTTAACCTTTTGACCGCCAGGGATGTCTATGGACGTCAAATGAAAACATGTGCACAATGCAACCAAACATATAACACGTCAAAAATTGTGCATTTTTAAATAAAGTGCCGTGAGGAACGCAGATTTTTATTATTGAAGTCGAGGTCAAAAGGTTAATACACAAATCATGCATAGCCTGAGTATCAGGCTTTATGATTTCAAAATGCATTAAAACATGTCAGGCTGAGATCTACAGAGTGTACTTTGGCTTAGCTCAAGCTTAGCTCAGGTTTAAACAATACAAAAGACTTGACAAAGCATGTGGTGACTTATGACTATATGTATATGTACATATAATCTTCTAAGATCATGCTAAACTTGCACTATAAACAAATTCTGCAAATTCAACAGTCAGCAAGTTGCTTTAAGATGTTCTTCAAGTTTGACTTATGCTAAGCTTGATCTAAGCCAAAGTACACTCTATTGATTTCAGCCTTAGACTCATTTATACTTTGCATTTTTCTTGTATATTCAAAAGCAATTTAATATTTACTTATATGAGTACATGACGCGATCTTGTTGTTTAGACTATGCAAGTTTTTATTGCTTCAATTTAATTATAAGCAACAACCACGGCTTGCATCGTGTAAACGGCTCTTTAGATTGTTGCAAAAGCAAAGTAAAATAGTTTTTAGTTACTTGTCTGTGGCTTCCTCAGCAATCTTCTCTAAAGCAGGATCGGGCGAAGGCTCAAACTGGCTGTTGCATGCTACTATATCCGCTGGTACTAAAGTACACGCTTGATCAATGTCCCATCGAAATGAACCAGTGCTTTTCTTCTTGTATATCTTGCACATTCCCGGGCTACAAGACAACAATAAAAAAAAAATAAACGCACGATTTCTAGGAACACAGAATGCGGTGTATATATTATTAAGGGATTGCGTACTAACCTGCATATAGGCTTATGTAATTTATCAATCAAAGCCATATCAAATGGATTTCGTACTTTTCTATTTGTTGGTGGAGGTGTAGATTTATGAAAAACATTTTGACTATCATTTTTATCTCCCATTTCGAAAATAACGTTACTTTTGTTGTCTGCTGCTGTTGACAGCCATGGCACAGTGACCCCTCATCCACAGAGAAAATAAATCCCTCTCGCGATAGAGATTTCAACGCCTCAAATTTTGTAGGTAGTCGATTTCTTTTGTCATTGCGGGTTACTTAGGCCATTTTCAACTGCTACTATTACAATTACTATTAAAGTATTTCAAGCAAAATGATGTCTCCTTTCAGGATTTGAATTTCTGCCTCCAGCAGTTCGTTTTTGAGTGGAGCAGAAAAAATAGATTCTAATATAGCAACATTAGTCTAGCGTTTTTTTTCGTGATGGATCTGTTGCATGTAAATTGTAAAGTAACTAGTAAAATAGCTTAAAGGTATTTTTTTGTGAATCTTAAGATTTTTTAAAAACCTGAACCGCACCATCCATTTCAATTAAAAAGTAAATATTGACTGCAAGGCGTGAAAGAGAGAAAAAACTCCTGCAGCCCTGTCTCTTTGACAGATATTGTCCACAAAGTAGCTTTGTCTCTTTTTAGAGAGTAGTCAATTTTGTGAGGTTATAGCGCAGGCCAGGTCTATACGTCAGTGGTATAGATAGAAACATTAATAGAAAATTCTTTATTGTACACCACACATATGAAATTACATTATATTTACACGATCACTTATTGATTACTTACTTAAGCGCATGCACAATGGGCGGCCTTATCGCTGAGAGCGATCTCTTCCAGGCAACCTTTGGATGGAAGTTTAGAAGAGTATCACGTGGTGTAGAAGAATGTAAATTATATAAAGACGTATACGATTTTACATAATATCAATAGATAAACACAAAAACATATATCTAACATTATAATAAAACGATTGAAATGTTAGATACAATAGATACATAAATATATACTTTATTGAAAGAAAAAAAAATGAATAAATAAAACAAACAAACATTACATAAACACAATAAACTAGTTATATATAAAAGAGAAACCTTGATTTTAATACTATGTATAACATAACATGTGTGAATAAAGCTACCAATTACTTCATTAGTTCTCTTAACCGTTGTCTTGTCGCAAATTCCATACTCAAAGCTGTGTCAAATAGAAAACGAATTACAAAGTCGTGGATGACCGCCGGACTTCTAAAATGTATAAAGAATCGAGATCTTTTACATATTAAACACAAAAAATCACCTAGTAATGAGACCATAAAAGTTACATATAAAAGATATAGAAATTTCTGCGTGAAGATTATTAAAAAAGCCAAAAATAGCTATGAAAAATCTCTACTAAAATCCGCAGAAAAAGACCCTAAAAAGCTTTGGAACGCTGTAAAAACCATAACTCATACAAAAAAACAAAACACATCCCCAATTGATCTTCTATCCCCTTCAAAGCCTTTTTCTTCAGTTAATAACGTAAACAAATTCTTTGTGAACGTCGGCAAAACACTATCGGAGGCTGTAGCTACTGATAATATACACAATACGAATATACAAACCTCTTTTAAACTCAACTCACCCTTTATAAATAACACCTTCTTTCTATCTCCAACTGATGAATTTGAAATTGAATCAATAATAATGGGTTTGCGATCTGACTGCTCTGTGGGTTCTGACGGTATTTCTGGATCATTTCTGAAAACATTTAAGGATTTACTAGTTCCCCCCATTACATTCCTTTCGAACCTAGCTTTCCAAACTGGAGTCTTCCCAGACGCGTATAAAATAGCCGTTATCCATCCTATCCACAAGAGTGGAGACAGGAACCGTGTAACTAACTATAGACCTATTTCTATTCTTCCAACTTTATCAAAAATTTTGGAGAAATTATTAAATAAAAGACTTGTTAACTTTCTAAATACACAACATATATTATCACATAATCAATATGGCTTCCGGTCAGGCACCTCAACAAATGAAGCGGTCTTGGACCTAACAGATAAGATAGTTACCAAGTTAGACGAAAAAAATAAAGTAATTGGAATATTTTTAGACCTAGCTAAGGCGTTTGACACGGTTTCTGTTCCCATTCTACTTACCAAGCTAGAACATATTGGCATCAGGGGCAACCAGCTTACCCTATTCGAAAGCTATTTGACAGGTCGGCGGCAATGTGTTAGGATCGGAGACTGGGTCAGCGATGAGCTCCCTATTACTTATGGCGTCCCTCAGGGCAGTATCATCGGTCCAACCCTGTTTTTGATATACATAAACGACCTCTGTAAACTCTGTCTTCAAAATGGTAAGATATTCACGTACGCTGATGATACTGCTCTCATTTTTTATGGGAGATCTTGGTCGGATACCTTCGGTCATGCACAGTTAGGTTTCGACCTGATATCAGAATGGCTAACTAAAAATTTATTGACATTAAATGTTGATAAAACAAAGTATATTACCTTTTCTCTTTCGAGCTCTGGCCAACCACTATCAAGTTCTTTTACTATCAGGGCTCATAACTGCAAACTTGAGAGGTCCTCATGCCACTGTCCTGGCTTAAGTAGCACTGACTCCATTAAATACCTCGGCATACAAATTGACTACAGACTAAAATTCCACCATCACATTGACTCACTCTCAAACAGAATGCGTAAACTCGTCTTTATTTTTAAAAACCTACGACATATTGCGGACAAATCAGTAATAAAATTAGTATATCAGGCTCTTTGCCAATCAATAACATCTTATTGTATCATCTCTTGGGGTGGTGCTACCAAAACCGCACTTTTGAAACTTGAACGGTCACAACGCTTTATATTAAAGGCAGGATGGTGTCTACCATTTCTATATCCGACTACACAACTTTATTCCACTTGCAAGGTATTGACAGTTCGGCAACAGTTCATTTTGAGTATAACTATGAAAAAACACTCACTCACTCCATATGACCCACATATACTGGCCGTTACGACGCGACGAAAACCCGAAGTATGTCCCACTGTTTCTTTTACTTCTCATCTTGCAAGCTGTAGTTTTTGTCATCTTGGGGGTCTTGTTTACAACAAATTAAATAAAATCCTAAATATTTATCCAAAACCTACAATTGAATGTAAAACTATAGTTACCAACTGGCTCCTTGAACAAGATTACGAAAATACCGAAAATATTATTGCTAAGACTCTAACTTAAATTTCCACACCTACACACACACGCAGGTACGCTCGCACTCATACACACAAACACACACACACACACACACACAAATCTAGTATAGAATAGTTTTAAAGTAAAAAAATGTTTAAGTTATTTTCTCTGTCTTCTCTCTTTTGTAGTTAACAATTATCTGTAATACGGATAAAAAAGAAAAAAAAAAAAAAAAATATTTATATGTACCTATATAATTATATATATATATATATTTTACGTAACTCTACTGTAACTGTAGGTACTCTTATTATTATCACGGTAAATGAGGGCCTGGTGATTTGTAACACAGGTTTTGTATGAAACCTAGTACAGACACCAGCTCTCACAAAGGCATAATGTTTATATAATTAGCTGTAAGTAAAATTGTAACTACCTTTGTGGAGAAACAATAAAAAATATTATTATTATTATTATAAAAGAGAAAAAGAGAAAAGAAAATAAAATATAAAATTCATTTAATTATTTATATACATTATTATGTAGCTGCAACTGGACCGTTGGACAGGTAGTGAGCTTTTAACATTTTTTAAAACATATTATTTGATTGTGCCTGTCTGATATCTAAAGGTAGTGCATTCCACAACCGAACAGCTACCACGGTAAATGATTTATCCATAAATTTTGTAGAATGCATTGGCATTTTCAAGCTCAAACCATTTGATGACCTCAAGGACCTCATATGTGTGTCATGCAAGAACTGAAAACGTTCTTTATGTTAAGAGGGGGCGTTAAGATTGAATGGGCGTGAAAATGGGATGTTATGATTGAAATTGAACAAAATATTGTAAAGTAGTATCAAAATATGAGTATTCCTGCGAAGACGAATTGAAAGCCACTTGAGTTTTTTGCGAAATTCAGAAACGGTCTTATACAAAAATTTTGGAGGCGCTCAAGTATATCAAGTTGTTCCTCGGTTAGATCTAGATAGCTGAAATCGGCATAGTCAAGGATCGGCAGTAGTAAGGATTGCGCAAGCGTAATTATAGTGGCGATTGGCAAAAAGTTACACAACTAACGTAAAGACCCCGCTGCTGCAAAGAGTTTGTGACTTGTTTCTTGCATCTGCTGTGCCCATGATAAGGTTTTGTCTACGTATATTCCCACGTTCTTGACATAATAATTTCAATGGGTAGGATTACATTGTTGAAATGACCTAGGGGCAACAGAGGCCAATTGATTTTTGAGAGCAATCCTGGGCTACCTACTATGGCGATTTGGGTTTTCGCTGGATAAACCGTGAGTCCATAGTTTTTACTCCATTTAGAGACATGCGCCAGGTCCTTATTCAGTCTTGAGATTCCTTCAGTGAGTTCATTTATATAATACATAAATTTACAAATCAACTGCGTAAAGGTGGTAGGATAAAAGGAGCTGCTTAGAGATGGAATTGATGAAAATCGCAAAAAGTAACGAAGATAAAACGCCACCCTGCGGTACGCCAGCAGGAGTATAGCTCCAAGAAGAATACGCTTTTTCGAGACGTATACGCTGACGGCGACCATACAGGTAAGTACGAAACCAGCTAACCATCGCTGGAGATATTATGTTAATAGAGCGTGGTATGCCAAGCAAAATGTCGAAATCTACAGCATTGAAAGCATTGCTGAAATCCAACAAGGATAGTAATTTTCCCGTTTTCCATGCCTTGTTGTATATTTTGCCAAACTACTTGGCAATATATGATTAGGTATAAATGAGACAAAAGATGTAGTATAGTCTGGTTATAATTATCTAAAGGTGCATCTTATATACTAACGACTTCGTGTTGATAACAGATAGTGGAAACATTTAATAGATACTGAACGTGCGATAAGGAACATAAGATTGTGATGTAGATTGTAGATACAGCACAAAGATATTGTACTGTAACAGTACACCCCCCTTTAAAAAAAAAAAATATGGTAATAGTGTTTACAATATAAATTTGACCTAGACCTTACTAGTTATTTGCTGATGTATATAAATAATAATGCTATTGTACGCGGTGGAATTTGATGACGCCTGTTGTGGTGTGATTTGCTGACGTCTGTAATTTTGACTTAGCTGTTGCACGAGTGTTTATTATTTTTTTCCGTTAAACTCTTCATTCTTCTGTCCAGTGTTTTCATTATGCCGTAAATTAGGATCACGCCGATTGTTAAAATAATCTGTCCCATTGCAACATTTCTTGTCCACCGTAAGTCCTCCTGGATCAGGTTACGGAGTTGGTCCGCTTCGTTTTGATTGAGGCAATTGTCCGTATTGTATGTTATCTGGTCCTTAGAACTTTGATTTCCCATTTTAGATGTCTTGTTGTTACGAGTAGTTGTGAATTAATGGTATATGTTAAGATCTATGTTAATATATATACGAATAGCTTGCTTATATCAGCGATTTTTTATAGACGTACTACTGGCTTTACTTTACGTCCCGATCGTGTAGTGTACGTGTGTGAATGCCTGTCGCAATCCTTTGAATCTGGCACGTAGTTTGATTCGTCATTGATCATGAAAGCTGGTTTCAATCTATCAATTGATATCACTGTCTCTTTATCCCTAATTCTAATGCAAAATGTTTTATCTGTTTTACTAATTACTGGGTAGGGTCCTTCATACGGCGGTGTCAGGGCTTTCTTAATTCTATCACACCGAACAAATACGTGTGAGCATTCTTTGAGTTCGGGATGCACAAATATAGCTTGATTGTGTTTTTTTCTTTTCGGAATTGATGTCATTTGTGTGATGTCCTTTTGAATTTGTTTTACAAACTCTTCGTACGTTGATAACTGTGCTGCTGATGACTCAAAAAATCCTCCAGGGAGTCGTATTGGCGTTCCATATGTCATCTCTGCTGAACTATAACCTGTGTCTTCTCGCAAGCTACTCCGCAACCCGAGTAAAACTGTTGGAATTTCTTTTAACCAATTTTCGTTGGATTCTCTTGTCATTAACGCCGCCTTTAAAGTTCTATGAAATCTCTCTATCATTCCATTGGATTGTGGATGATAAGGTGTTGTCCTAATTTTATGTATTCCCAAAAATTGTGAGAGTGACTCAAATATTCTTGATTCAAACTGTCGGCCTTGATCCGTAGTAATGCGCAATGGACATCCAAAACGAGTAATCCATCCCTCGAAAAGTGTCTTGGCTACTGTTTCTGCAGTTATATCTTCTACCGGAAATATTTCGGGCCATGACGTACAACGATCTATGATTGTGATTAAATATCTCTTCCCTTGTGAAATCGGAAGTGGTCCGACGATGTCAATATGTAAATGTTCAAAACGTTGCGCTGTCATAAATGTACCAGGAGGTGATATCGTATGTCGTTGTATTTTTGATTTTTGGCAGGCTATACATGATCTACACCAGTTATTGATATCTTTGTTCATATACGGCCATAAATACCTTTGGGTTATCATTTTTCTCGTAGTTCTTTTTCCTGGATGGCTCATACCATGAATGGTATCGAAAATTTGTTTGCGAAAATGCTTTGGTAAGTAGGGGCGGCTTTTTCCAGTAGAGGTGTCGCAGGTGATGTTTATTGTGGAACCCGGAAGCGTAATGTTTTTGAATTTTAATCTTTTATTGTCATGTAATTTACTTAGTTCATTATCTGTTGATTGACATTTTTCCAATTCAGCGTAATCGATAGGTGATGGCACGTATATTTCCTCTATTCGAGATAAGGCATCGGCGGTAATATTGTCACGTCCGCTTATGTGTTGAATGTTGGTACTGTATTGTGAAATGAAATCTAACTGCCGGACCCGTCGCGGTGTATCGTTTGATGATGGTTTTTGGGAGAATGCGTATGTCAAAGGTCGGTGATCCGTAAATATTGTAAATTCTCTTCCCTCGATTAATCTGTGAAAATGTTTGACGGCCATGTATATTCCTAACAGCTCTCTGTCAAACGTAGAATATTTTTGTTGAGTTTCGCTCAATTTTTGTGAAAAAAATCCTAATGGTTCCCAATTGCGTCCGGATTTTTGTTGTAAAACTCCACCAACGCAAGTAGCACTAGCGTCGGTCATGAGCGCTAGTGATGCGTTGCGGGAAGGATGCGCTGTTAACACTGCGTTTTTCATGCTTTCCTTGCATTTTTCGTAAGCTTTGTCTGCTTCCGTTGTCCAAGGAACAGGTGAATTATCGTTCTTTTTTGAACCATGTAGATATTCGTTTAAAATTCTTTGATTTTCCGCTGCGCATGGAATATTACTTCTGTAGAAATTGACCATGCCCAAAAATCTTCTTAATTCTTGAATTGTTTTCGGTTTGGGAAATTCCATGATTGCTTTGTAATTTTCTTCGGTAGGGAGTATTCCTTGGCTCGTTATATGATAACCTAAGAAATCTATTTCCCTTCTGAGAAATTCGCATTTTTCGAGATTAATGGTTATTCCATTCTCGTGTAAACGTTTGAAAACCGTTTCTAAATGCTGATAATGCAAATCTTCGTTGTCCGATGCAATGAGACAGTCGTCTACAAATATAAATACGTAGTTTAAATCTCTAAATAAGGAATCCATGAATCGTTGAAATGTTTGTGCCGCATTGCGTAATCCGAAAGGCATTCTTAAGTACTCAAAAAGTCCAAAAGGTGTGATGATGGCTGTTTTTTCTATATCTTTAACAGGAATACAATGGTATGCTTTACGTATATCTATCTTGCTTAGTATCTTCTTATTTTCTAATATGTATGTAAAGTCAGTTAATCTTGGTAGTGGGTATTTGTCCGGTACTGTCGTGCTATTGAGCATTCGATAGTCTCCGCATGGTCTCCATTCGCCATTTTTCTTTTTTACCATATGTAATGGGCTTGCCCATGGGCTATCTGACGGTCGGCAAATTCCGAGTTCTATCATATTTTGAAATTCCTTTTTGGCTATGTCGTATTTTTCTGGAGGTAATGGTCTTGCCCGAGCTGCGACGGGTGGTCCTGTAGTGATAATGTGATGTTCAATCTTATGTTTGGGCGCATTGCGGAGAGAGGACCCTTTCGTGATGTCTTCGTATTTGTTTAAAAGTTGCGTAATACGTGGATTCGTTCCCACTGCGATATTACGAATTGTTTGTTGTGTCGCTTTTTCCGAAGTTACATGCGTTGTCAGCTCTGTAACTTTGTCGATAAGTTTGCGACCTGCTATGTCGACTAATAGTTTATAGTGCTCTAGAAAATCTGCTCCAATTATTGGTTGTGTAACATCGGCGATTACAAAATTCCATTTATAACATCGTTGTAGTCCTAAATTCAAGGTAAGCGTCTTCTCGCCGTAAGTCCTAATTTTAGTCCCATTTGCAGCGTATAGTGTGTATTGTTCATTTTGTAAAACTGAATGTCTCTGTTGCTTGCTAATGACTGAAATATTTGCGCCCGTGTCAATCAAAAACTTCATACCACTTTTTCGGTCGGTAATGGTGAGGCGATTGGATGGGTGGATTGCACAGAGTTTCGCCGTTGTCTGTGCTCTTATTCGTTTCCCTGGTTCCGTACGTAAGTCATTGGTTTCCAACTGCATGGTTTAATGCAGTTCTTTGCATATTTTCCGAATCTTTCGTGGTAGTAACAAAATCGATTTGCTCCTCTATAGTTTGTTCTCGGCCTCATAATCGGGAATTGTTGACGTTTCTTGAAATGATTGTGCGTGTTGGGTCGATAGCCATATTGACCTTGCTGAATTGCGTCAATATCTATCTGTAATTTTGCTAGCTGGGCTAAAATGCATGCTGTATTGTTGTCGTTTGAAGTGTCGTTGCTAACAGCTGATATTTCGGTTACTTTTGAATTCATTATTATTTTGTCTGCAATTTGGCTCAGTTTGTCAATTTCCATGTCTTCCGTAACTGCTAGAACCGTAGTAACTGATGTTGGTAAAAGCCTGAACCATAGTAGTTTAATTGTTTCGTCACTGATTTTTCCTCTCCCGAGGACTCGCATTTGACGTAATAACTGCGAAGGTTTTTGATCACCGAGTTCTGTCTCTGATATTAATTTTTGAAACTGTCGCTGTTCTGTTTCTTCGTAACAATCAATTAAACGTTCCTTGATGTTTTTGTATTTATCTGTAGTCGGTGGTGAAGTGATTAGGTCACTAACCTGTAGTATTTCTTCCTTGGATAACTTTGCTATTACTGTACAGTATTTGTATTCGTCTCCTTGCTTCTGTGGTGCTAATATGGCTTCTAGTTGCGTGAACCATAATCTTGGTTGGTCTTTCCAAAATTCCGGAATGCGGGATAAAACCGAGGTGCCAGCAGCTACTTCAAGTGTTCCTTGCTGATTTATGTTCGCCTTGCACGGTGATTGTGCCATGTTTCTTGCTGCGTATTCGTTCGTCGGGGTCACCAATTTGCCAAACTACTTGGCAATATATGATTAGGTATAAATGAGACAAAAGATGTAGTATAGTCTGGTTATAATTATCTAAAGGTGCATCTTATATACTAACGACTTCGTGTTGATAACAGATAGTGGAAACATTTAATAGATACTGAACGTGCGATAAGGAACATAAGATTGTGATGTAGATTGTAGATACAGCACAAAGATATTGTACTGTAACATATATCATCAGTGATCTGCACTAATGCAGTAGTAGTACTATGTCCAGGACAAAACCTAGACTGCATGGGATCCAACAGGGATTTTTTACGCAGAAATGAGGAGAGTTGCATGTGTACTAAACGTTCAAGATTTTAGACAAAAAGGGTAGAATTGAAATTGGCCGGTAGTCGGAGAAAGAAGAAGGTTTGGGATTTTTAGCTAGTGGAGTTATTTGAGCGTCTTTCTAAGCAGTGGAAAAGGTGCAAGAAAAAATTGAGTGATTTTATGTAATATATAAAATAGGAAGAATTTCATCAAGAATTGGGATAATCATTTTGCGACTTATGCTCTTTTTAACATCACAGGCGGTCAATTGCTCGAATACAAAAGAAGCTTAATAGGGCGTTGGAATGGCTGAAAGATTTGCTAAAGTTATTGCTTTAGTGGTCCCATCAAAATTGGGAGAAGAGGAGAAATGTACAATATGTGAATCAATATTCAAATCTTTAGGAACTAAATCTTGTCGTGACTTTCCAACCCCCAACGTTCTGAGGAACTTCTAGATTTTGGCAGGATCTTCATTCTCGATAGACTTATGAATATTTTGGCTTTGTGCTTTCCTACACACCTTGTTTCAGTGATTTCTGATTGCCACATATCTATCTAAATTAGAAGCGGTAGGTTGGCGTTTATATTTACTTTTAGCAAGGTATTTTTTGGTCATTATGCGTTTTATATCATAACTGAAGTTGTAAGCAGCTAAGGTGATGGGGCGTGTTTCAATCTAATTGGTCGGATTGGGGCATGTATATCATAATTTTTTATCAACTGATACTTCCTTCTGGAGTCGGTACCGACTCCAGAAGGCTGGCTGGAGTGCCTTGTTGTTTGTGTAAAATATCATTAATTATTGTTGATACTTGACCATTACTAATATGGATATTGTTGAAGAAATAAAAGATGTGATTGGAAGGAGTGAAAGCCTGGGAAAAGAGATTACAGAGATAATAATTTTTAATTAAAATGATGGTTATAAAACGTTTGAAAACAAATGTGATGAATCATTCAAAATGAAACTTTTGGACAACTTTTCTGAGATACATGTTATAAAAAGGTTTATAGAATTTGAACCACTTTTAGAGACACACTTGAAAGAGTGTATAAAGCAAGAATTGGTACGGCTGGATGTGGAGGAATTTTATGAGGCCTGCTGATTTTCTTTTTAAGTTGATTTAATTTTATCTATTAATTTGTACAAAGTGTAAATAGTCTATTTTGTTGTTTATTAGTAATATTTCATTTAAGGTTGCATGACTAAATTTAATACTATGTACATTTCATATAATTGCTTAACCATGAAATGCTTAGTCATGTAAATATTACAAAATATCAGAGCATTCTTTCAAATGTGATGTGCAAAATTTCAGCCACAAAAGCTATGACTTTTACTGATCGATTCAGGCATTAAATGGCGGAAATCCATCTTATGTAGATTATTGTGGAAGAAACCCACCACATACTTTCAATCTGTGAATCATCACAATTGAAGTAGTAAGGAAATACACTAAATACAACAATCTAAATAGATTAGCAGAACGAACACAAAAAGAATGGCTTGTAACAAAGAGTAGTGTGTATTATTTACAGGTACGCTCACCAAGTTGACTGGTAGGTACCCCAGACCCTTGACGCGCAATTCTCCTCTGCCTCGAAGTTTCACTTCGTGGAAGCGTTAATAAAAATGAAACTTTTTTTTGAATGGGATCATTTGAACTTACATATTAAATATTATTTCAAAGACATTCCACGGTCCATGCCTATACGTCATGGACCTATGGCAAAAAAAACTTTAGTATTAAAAAGGGTTGGGAAAATATTTTATTACTAAATTGTGTTAGTCATTCGTGATTTTTTCCCGGGCAACCGTTTAAGTTACGTCAATTTGACAAGTTTTTTAGGTGGTTGAATTTGAAAATCGTGAAATATTTTGATAAATTTAATTTAATTCGGTTGGCTAAATACATAATATGTAATACGAATAATTGCCTGATACAGATATTCAATTCTGTAAAATTCGAGACTGACTGAAGAGCTTATCATCATAAATAATTTTATAAAAATGGAAAGTAACGATCTAAGCTGTGAACCAATGGATATTGATTTGAGTAGTCAATCAGTAAGAGATATGGATGTTTCGTTCAATGAATCTGTTACTAGAAGAACTTCCTTAGGAGCCGATAGTTCTGCAATGGCCAAATCATCCGACTGCAATTCAAATTCAGGTAAACCAGCCATTGTGAAGAAATTTCATATAAATATTCAGACGCCACCACGAAGTTCCAAAAATACTATACTGAAGATAATTTTGGCTCTCGTTATCCTTTCAATTTCTATACTAACGTACCACGTGCATAATTTAAAGTGCTGTGATGAATTTGACTTAAAAGTTATAAGTGAAACACTTTCAGATAAGTTGTATGGACAATCAGAAGCAATTAGTCTATTGACCAAATCGCTAGAATTAAAAGACAGTAAAATCTTGTTTTTCTCTGGTGGCACAGGTGTTGGAAAAACATTTGCTTCCTCCCTAATATTAGATACTATAGGATCTTGCTCAAATGTGTATCATTATACAATGCCAACGTTTAAAAATACCTTTTCTACTGACTTGATGTTTGGCCTTACTATGTGTAAAATATCATTAGTTATTGTTGATGACTTGACCATTAATAATATGGATATCGTTGAAGAAATAAAAGATGTGATTGAAAAGAGTGAAAACCTGGGGAAAGAGATTACAGTGATACTTATTTTTAATTGTAATGAAGGATATAAAACTTTTGAAAACAAATGTGATGAATCATTCAAAAGGAAACTTCTGGATAACTTTTCTGTGATACATGTTGTAAAAAGGTTCATAGAATTTGAACCTCTTTCAGAGACACACTTGAAAGAGTGTATAAAGCAAGAATTGGGTACTAAAAAACTAAGTTATATAGAGTTTCATGATGTACTTAAAAACTTCAATGTGTCTATGGACGGATGTAAAGGTGTTCACTCAAAAATGAAGTATCTGATCACTGTATGAGGTATGTGTTCCTAATATTGTAAGCTTTAGGTATAATGTATTGTTGAATATGTAGAATAGTATGTTGTTAGCTCAATTTGATTGTATAAGGTAATATATTATGTAGTTTTGTTTTATACATTAGATAATTTGTTAGTGTTTGTCATTGTAAACATGTTATAAAAAAGGTTAAATTATTTAAATAAATATATATTATTGTAGATCAAAAGAACTTTATTTTAGAGAATTTTACATGATTATCGGCAATGCAGAGGTCCAAGAAATTATGTTGAATACAAATATACTGACAATTCTTTAATACACCTATACTTCCACACTTGGAAATTATTCTACAACAAACTTAGCCTTGATGATAAAAAAGAGCAATTTCTAAATGAAATTTGTGGTGCATTAAAGTACAAAATACTTTGGTAATATTTCTAACTATAAAATATAGAAAATAATTGTAACCACATACCTAGGCAAGGGTGCAATTTGTAATTTTGACTAAACACATTGTTCATAATCTCTTAGTAACACCCTAATAATTATTTCAATTTCATGCTTATGTAGCCTTACAAATATTATGTTTGGCTAGAAAACATTAAACACAATTCTAGCTGAATAGATAATGTTTTATACTATTGAGGATTATCAGCAATTTTACTACACAAGTAATTATTAATTCAAAATTATGACACAAAAATGTTTATATTCTAATATATTTTTAAAAAATGTACCCATATTGCAATGCACCCATATTAAGTTTATAATTTTATAACCATGAAACCATTTAAAACAAGTCATATCAAATACAGTGCACAGACCATACATGTGCTAACAAATCTGACGATACTTTGTTTTGGATGGTTACATGAATTGTTACATTTTAAGTACATTTTTTATGTAAAACAATTTATTATTATTATTATATATAGATATTGAAAATGTAATAATAAAAACCAGCCAATTGAAAGAGTTAAAAGTTGTTTTAAAAGCCCCCCTAAATGTAAAAGCCAGTGAGATAAATGCATACAAACAGGTAAATGTGCATTATTAACAATTTGTGAAGAACAGATTAATATTTTCGAAGTAGTAAAACAGTTCAATTGAAGCTGATAGTAGCTGTAAGTAGGTATCCCTTTAATTTGAGTAATATTTGGAAAACAGTTATGGGAAGACTAACATACATAAATACTTAAATTATTTTTGTCTTTGAGAAATTTGTGTAGTATTCTGGAAGATATAATCATGATTATTTTGTGCATTTCACACTGCATTAGGTCTTTTTCCATATTCTCATCTTTTTAATTCTGATTAAAAAGTAATACTACATAAGATAGGCCTTTAACTGCAACCTGTAGTAGATAGCAATAGGTTGTGGCCTGTTCATCTTTTTGAATTGTGGATGTAGCAAGTAGCCCACTCATTGCAAGCCAACCTAACTTATATGTAGTTTGTTTTTGTTATTCGAGATACAATACCATAATTTTTTATTCCATTATAAACGGTAAATATATTAAATGACTCGAAGTTTTAAAGACAGTCATATATAAATAAGGGATTCCAATACATCCAATGCAAACTTTCAGCTATAAGAAAAATACTTTAAGAAGTTAAACAGTGATTCAACAATATCTTAGCGGTTAGGCTTCTGTATAACAAATAAAAAATAAAATTCAAAAATTGTAATTTAAAATATATATAAAAACATAATACTTATTTAACTACATACTGTGTGATGTTTATACTGAGCTTAAAAAACTAACAAATTGTATTACGTCTACACATATGCTGTTTGCTGTTGGTGGAGCAGTATACCAGATGTTTCAATATCTGTCTATTTTTTCTGCTATCCAGCAAGCTCAGCGAGTGAGTTCTAGTCTTTTAACATTACTGGAGAGCCACTATATAGGTAGAAGTAAATTATCAAATAAATTCAACATGATCTAGATAACAAACCCTCATTAAATATTTCCAGAGAAAATATTTTTTATTAAGCTAATGACGAGGACGACACTTTAAAAACATGCAGTGTGCAAATCAATATCTATGTACACATTGTAAGTTCATGTACCTATGTATGTATATATATAATATATAATTATATATATGTATATGTTCAAAATTAATTTAAAAATGTTGATTAATTTCTAAATATGCGTAGATAACAATAAAGACTAGAATACATTTTTAGTTTTTTTTACAGTTATTGGCACTAATTTCAATGATAATGGCACAACTATGTACTCTGTATACAGTGAAAACACCACCACAATTAGTTGTTAAGAAATTCTATGTAGATATTTCTCTTATTATGCATTTTTAATATTACAATTCCAACACCCTTGAGGTTTATAAATTAAGTTTTGCTAACTATACTAAAATATATTACAAAATTGTAAAAAACATGGTTAAATGTCATTTATATCTAATTATATTTATAGGAAATACTGAATTTACTGCAGACTTACAGTTATAGATCCAATAGTTAAAGCACATCTCTTAAGTGTAACTGTGCAAAAAACACTTTACTCATTACATTAATATCACTGTCGACCAAGCTCCTCTTAGTTAATACAAATACGAACATGCAGACCATTCTCTTGCACAGTTATCACTTTAAAATTCTAAGCTATATCAAGTAAGTATAATTTGTTTTAACAACCAGGCACAGAACCAATATGGCAAACAATCAGTCCAGCTCAATCAAAATTATAAGCAACCAAAAAAAATATTATATCACACACTAAGGCCCTGGTGAGGTAAGCCAAAAGCAGAATAATGTTATTAATATTAAAATCTAAAATTGACGAAATTGATATAATCCACTTAAATTATAATATGTAGGTAAGTACATTGATTCTGCACTAGCTAATACGTAAATAGATTTTAAGTAAGTAGGTGAAGAAACCTAAGTCGAATGTACTCTACAAATAGATGAAAAAGTTAACTTTAATAAATTTCTAAAGTCAGACACTGTTAGATAATAATCTCTAAGTGCATAGTGCCAATAACTGCATATTTTATTAGTTACTTAAATCTTACTAACTAGGTATTTGATAACAAATAGAACACCATTTTTAAGCACGACAAAACATTCATAGTTAAAAATGTAGAGAGACTTACTGAGAAATGTGCTAATAATTCTAAATCTTGAAATTTTTGCTGATTTACTTATTTATAGATTCATTATAATCAGATCTGTTGGTATGTTGAGATTTCCTTTAATTTGTTGTTAAGCAACACTTTGCCTCGAAATTCGTTGACACGTCTTCGATTTTGTCAGAGATCAAAATTTTGTACACTCTACTATAAACTAGCACAAAGCATTGAATTTAACATTATCACATTTTAGCCACATTGTAAATTTTATTGAATTTTATTAAGTGACTTTAACGGACAAGAAGTAACTTTCGAATCGCTTACACTGGTGTACATTTACCTATAAGTAATTAACTTAATTTTTGGGATTACAAAGAATCTAATAAAATTCGTGTAAGTTTTATAGCAGAATTGGATAATAATTTTTATATTGTACGACATAGAGGATTTATACTTACGGTCTCTTTGATTATTTAAATACTTTGAAAAGTTATAATAGTTGCAACGGCATTGTCGTTACGTTAATCTGATTTGCGAGACCATTATCCTCTGGTGTACGGAAGAAGGTCGTAAAAGGGACTAGTTAGGAGCGATGGAAATGTATTGCTGTCCACTTGTTGTGGCGTTTTTGCCAGATGCGAGTCTCTTGTGACTGGTGAGTAGCTCGTCGTCCTTCGGCGTCCACACTCTGAGTTACGCATACATATGCTATCACGGCTACGTCTTCTCCCAGTAGATGCACTCTAGGATTTAGAATCGTCGTATTGGTTTTTACATGAGTTGGAGTGTTGTGAATGAAGAACTTATGAAATTCAACTCCTTCTACTAGGTTACCTAGTGCATCAGGATCAAACGAGGTTACATTCGGATCACATAACTTGGCATAAGTTTCATAGTCACCGTTATTCATGGCGTCTATAAGGACTTCGGTAAGCTTAATTACTTCTGCTCGCCGCAAAGAAGCGTTACTGTCGCCTCGAGCTTTGCCGAATGAATCTGCTTTCGATAAAGCTTCTTCGTCATGTTCTTTGGATATTACAGTACATGCTCTATCTACTCCCTTCTTATCTTTATCCAGATCATCATCTTCCAATGTCGTACTGCTATCGGTCGACTCTTTTACTTGCGATCCATCTCCCTTCTTGTTGACCATAGATTTTCCAGAGAAGTTGCGCGTAGCAAGCATAGTAGTTAGAATCGCCCCTTTCAGCTTGCGTCGTGCATTGAATTTCTTCAAGCAGTCTACGGTTTCTTGCCTGTGCATTACAGACGCAACACGTTCTCGGTGGCAGATCCATGGATGCTTCAAGGCCTCCGAAGCCGTAATTCTCTTGCTTGGGTTTACAGTTAACATTTGATTTATTAGACTCTTTGCTTCGGGCGTTACTGTATCCCATTCTGGAGACGGGTAGTCGTAAGCTCCTGCTTTGATTTGTCCATACAATCGATGTTGATCTTCGTCCCAAAATGGAGGATATCCAACCAGCAAAATGTATAAAATAACACCGCACGCCCAAATGTCGACTGGTTTACCATATGGTTCTTTTTTAAGTACTTCAGGTGATAAGTAGCCTGGAGTACCAGCAAAACCAAACCATGCCTGTTGGTCGCCTTGTACTTCAATGGCTAATCCGAAATCAGCCAGTTTGACAGCAGCTCCCTTCGCTTTACTGGCTAATAAAAGATTTTCTGGCTTTAAGTCTCTATGCACCACTCCATTGTGATGACAATGGTGAACAGATTCAAGAATTTGTTGTATACAATGAGATGCATCAGCTTCAGAGTAAAATTCTCTGGCTACAATATCTTCGAATAATTCACCTCCCGTGACTAAGTCGAATACGAGATAATGAAAATGTTCTTCTTGAATAGAATCATGAAGTCTTACAATGTTAGGATGCTGAAGCTTTCGGCAAATTCGTGCCTCCCTTTCCAATTTTTGAAAGTCTCTGGCTGAGAGCTTCTTAGTGTTAATAATTTTGGCTGCAAATTCATAACCAGTGGACTTTTGAACAGCTCGACGCACAATTGAAAAAGCTCCTTTTCCCAATTCTTCTTTCAAGTCATAATTATCGGAAAACCGAGTACTGACACTTTCACGATTTGGATTGGCCATTTTTAACACAAATATTTACTTCACAGATTTATTAGTTAACTTACTGTGTAAACTTTGAGCACAAATCTTCAATATTTGAATATGTAACTGCAACAAAAATGAAAATATTATAATTACTTTAGAATAAAATTTGTGGTACTACTGGTAAAAGCAGTTTTATATTTTACTGCTTTATTCTTATTAGAATCTTATAATGCAAATACATCTTCCCATAACTACAATATTAATATGTATAAAATATTATAAATACAAGACTGTGCCAAAAAATAGTGTAATGCGTCTTGCAAGCTAGGTTTACTAATAAATTAATAATATTTTTCCCATTCCTCCATATAATAGGCGTAAGTATATAGTGAAGCAGGAAAAATATGTTGCATGGACCTTAGCATTTTTCGTATTTACGAACGTAGTCTTCAGTAGCTACATTATAAAACACTTTGTGTGCTATTTATATTTTCAGTTATATCTTGCTGTTCCTATTCCACTCACGAAATGGTCAGAAAATAGATATTGTCAAAGAGCGGATGAATTTATCCGAATGAAAAACGTCGGCACTATTTTGGTCACTCAAGCTATATTGAAGTTCTGCATGCTTAATATAAAACGCGTAGATGCCTAGACAATAGTAATCGTGGTCACAAACATAGACTTCTAATATTAACACCACGGCACCGGGATGACATTTAGTTAGCGCAAAATAATCGATACACCATTGTCTCAACACATTCACCAAAATCCCAAGACTTTATTTTCTCTGTTGCATTTAAAAACACCGAATAGAATCACTAGACGAACGCCAAAAAATATGCTCTACAAATAGTTAAAAATATCACTGATATTAAATTTTATACTAATAAAATTATCATTACGCGACTTTGGATGATATTCTTAGCAATACTAACTCGTACGGATGGTCTGCAATGTATTTTTAATAGTAGAAATAAATCCCTACATGGGAATTGCAGTATTAAATGGACACAAATGCGTTTAAAATATCTTATTTACCTATTATGTGCCCATTTTACACAATATTCGACAAGATGAAGATTAAAAACGAAGGGCCTGGCCCTACACCACACTCTCCTTCTGCTCCGGACACGAGCTTCGGGGTCAAATTCATAGACGTTTGAGTGTTGCCTGTGTAGTAAACTTAAAATGATCCATTATCTAAATATTTAAAAACGCCTTACTTAAAATAAAATAGCTTTGCCGTACACAGCTATAACAATATAATACACTATAGAGATCACTAACACTGACAAAAACGAGTATTTCTATGAGTTCTATCATTTTCTTTTGCGTAATTTTCACGTCTGTGAACCCTGCCTCTTGAACGTAAAATCGATACACTAGCGCAACGCTAAACCAAAGAGAATTGATGAAACTGTATTGTGCGCCATCTCGCGGATATTATGATTTACCAAATTAATTCGTTCGGGAATAAGTTAACGTTAATGAAATTTGTCTTCCAATGAAGCTGGGAGATAATATTTAAAACCATAATTGACCAAATATTAAACAACAATCGTTTTATTAACTTAGTAGCGTACTGTAAAATTGTGAATATAATTATTTTGATATTGATAAGGGGCAGGTAGGTATCTATTTATTGCATTATTATGTAAATTCATTTTAGACATAAGAGTTCATTTTATAATAAAACTATCTGACTCACGCAACTTCGTCTGCGTCAGTTTTCCCTCGTGATTTAAAAAATAAAACTTTACCACTCTTCTCATACCTACCAAATATACAAAAAAAAATCATTAAAATCGGTCGAGCTGTTTCGGAGGAGTTCGACCACAAACACTGTGACACGACATTTTTATATGTTAGAGGATTATAGATATATTTATTTGTGAAAAATGGCTTGCAAATTGTTTTTTCTGCGAAGTAATTGAAACTGACCCGAATCTTCAAAAATATCATCTTTTACTTACGCATATTTTGGCAGCACGTCTAATTTCTGTAATTTAGTTAAATGATACTCAGGAAAACCTATATAAAAATATAATATTATACAAACATTTTCGGATTTAAAATATTTTAACGATTTCGGATAAATCATTACACTTATTGCATTACAATTATTATTATTATTACATTACACTTACATTATTGCACAGAGAAATAAGTAGATATATAGATAGTAAGTAGATATATAGCAGTAAGTATCGTAACCAGACTTACATACTAGGACTATTTCACGCAATAATTACCTACCTGTTACGGTTGGAGGTATAAAAGTCTTTTGATGAGTATATTATATACCTAATAGGGTGTAATTATCAAATGTAATTTTATGTTGCCTCTTCTAAATTAAAATTGTCCAAAAAAAATTATAAAAACAAATATTATAAAAGGTACTTTTCCTTCATTACACCTATAATATTGCATTTAATAGGTAATAATAATATATATTTTTTTTTATTATTATTATAGTATTTAATAGGTACATGTAAATTAGTCGATAATGTCTTATATTTTATCAAGTTTCTTAGGCAGGGGTAGAAATGAAAGTAGGATAACAGTTAGTACAGGTAGAAAGTGCAATATCGGCGAATCTATCATTTCTCTCTTTTTAAAATCATGTCATAATTTTTACCCGACTGCAAGGAAGGGTTATGTTTTTCGCGCGTATCTTAAATGTATGTATATACGAGTATGTATGTATGTAATATTCTTTGTTACCTAATATCTTTTAAAACACTAGACGGATCGGAGGCTTAATGAATCTCGATGAACTTAGTATTGTGCCTCCGACAGCATGATATTATATAAGTGGGGATCTTGTTTGCACTTTTTTGCGCAAGTGGGTTTTTATTCAATACTATTAAATGGTTGTAGCATGTAACCGATGTAACAACTAACTTTTATAGTTGCTAATTGACTTTTTTTGTATTACCGTTATAACCATGTTATACCTTTATGAAATGCTCACAATTAGCCCTTTAATTTGATATAGTTTTTTCACACCTCTTGTTTTGTGACATCCGACAGCCGCACGTGTTTGTTTTTTTCAAACGTCTCTTTTTTAGGAACACATGGGCGGTCAAGACAAATTTAACGACGTTTTGATTGTTTAAATCTTTGTGGTTTGAGAGATACGAGGAAATAAAGAATATCACATACATACAAGATACGCGCGAAAAACATAACCCTTCCTTGCAGTCGGGTAAAAAGAACTTGTACATATCAGAACTTGAATATCTTATATGCCACTTGCACATTTGCTATTGATCCGTTCAAATACCTACTAGATATTCAGGAAAACTTTGGTCGTTGTCAAATAAGCACGATTCGACCATCGATCATTTTAATTAAACATTTATCACTTCACTGGTTAGGAAACGTACTGGCCTTCTTATAATGTTATTCAGAATTCTTATAAAAACTGTCCAGGTTATAAAAATAATCTTTTTTTCCTCCGAAAACATACCTACATAAAACGTAGGGTAAATAAATAATAGAACAATTTACTAAAAGTTATTAGCGTGACCTGTTCGAAATTAGTATTTTGTTTGTCAGAGATAAAGTTTCAGCCTAGACAATTTAGACTTAATTCTGATTATTGCTATAGATGTAGGTAATTAAGACAGGATTAACTAGTTAATAAATCTAAGACACGAAAGCAATGCGCTGTTTTGTCAGTACTGTGTGTATGTTTTTTTACCACTTCCACAGTGATAAAAAAACATTGATGAATATTGTTAATTGTCTATATAGAATGCCGTTCGTACTAGGCAGGTAAGCTAAATTGCTTGTGGGTTCACTGCGTACGAATAGCAGTAGTCTGTCTGTACTACCGATTCGTCTTATTACCCACTTGACCTGGGAAACGCAATGCATGTTATTGTATTTATCGAACAAGAGAGTTGTTAACGTCATTTTCTTTCTAATTCTTATCAGTGATGTCAGTAATGGCGACTAGCCATTACCCTTTCACCAGAGACCTTTGGGTGTGTGAGGTAGCTAGGTCCTAGGCTTTCCTAGCTTTGTTTTGCCACAGTAACTGCCTTTTCACAAGTGCCGGTTTGTTTGAAAGCTAACATACATGGGACGCCGGGTACCCGGCAACCAGATCTTGTGGAAAGACACTAGTCTTTTTTAGTATAAAAAAAATAATGAAAAGACACTAGTCTTTTCACAAGATCCAGTTGGATTGTTTTTTTTTGCAACATCGCTGAATTACGTTAGAGAGACGCTACTGTAGTACAAGAAATAGTGATATCTTATTTTCTTCGCGCAGTCAGCTTTTGCGCATACCTACTCCTCAAGGAGTTTGAAGGCAACCCTCACTCTGTTCCACAGTAGCGTTATCAACAATCTTCGACCTACGCACATCTCTGGACACCCAGCATGTATAATTTGGTCTTTTCGCTTTAGTTAGATGAGAAAACCTTTTTATATGAACAAGTTTATTAATAACTCCGTTCTCGCCTACTCATTAGTTCTCTTGTTATATCTTGTATGTGAGACTGGTGTATTTGCATGTATCATTTCTTGGAAGATCCATCCTTTTACTATTCCTAGTAGGTACCTTAATTTCTTTGTTTATTCATTTTGGAAAGGGAAATAATACAATATTAGAAGATAGTACAATGCGTAAGTATGTGCAACCTATAACCATAAAATGAAAGTTCAGTTCAGGCACTTCAGTTTGTTAATATCTGGTGCCAATTTTATTAGTAAAACTTTTGAGAATCGTGGGAATTTACACCATAAGGATTTTTTCGTTGATAAAATCTTAAAATTTGTTTTGGGCTTAGTTTGTATATTGTTATCACCCACGAACTACATACGGCAATTGTTCGATACCGGTCTGTAACGGCGCGGTGGGATGAAAGACCCCTTGTGAACCGGGCTAACTCCACGAGTTGATTCACAAAAATCAAAACTGGTTCGCATCTTGCGCAAGTGCAGGGGGAAACACACAAGGGCTTTTGGAACGGGCCCTTCCAAAATTCGCCGGTGCACAATGCACCCTCCGTACCATCCCCACGCAAGCACTCTTATTATTACGCGACTCCGGTTCCTGTCCCCATATTGTTCATATTATTTTGGTATTCGCTAGACGCGTTACGAAGTTTTCGTGTCTCTGTACCGTTACTTTCGAAAACTTTTAGGTAATTCGTTTCAGTGTTAATTGCTATCGTGGTTTATCGAGCAAACATTAGGTGGCCTATTTAATTGCAACTTTGTCGTGTGGACTTCTGAAGATTGCAAATTATTTGCTCGAATGTATTCATTCGATTGGCTCCGTCTTCGATTCTGTCACCTAATATTTGCAGCGAAGGGAAGTATTAAGGTTTCGAACGCTGCGGTCGTCTCAAGTTGCTTTTCTCATGAGTGGACGTGCGTGTAAAATAATAACTTGAGAATAATATGTGTGGTAGGAGCGTCGGATGCACGGCGTGCCGCGTGCAGCGCCCGCACGGCTTTGTAGTGTACGAGTATTATCGATCGCGAACTACTTCGCTATCCGTGAAATGCGTTCTGTGTATTCGGTGATCGGTTCAATTTGGCGGGAGTCGGGTCACGCGCTAATCTGTATGAGGCAGTATATGGTAAGTTCGTGAACTTTGTCATTATTTGTACTTATTATTTATTAAGAAGACTGATATTAAAATGCCAGTACCTACATAATTATTGATATCCTTTATTCCTAAATATTAATATTATTAGAATGCAAATTTAAATTAAGACTAATTTTATGTTAGATGTATACTAATGTTAACACTAATGGCCATAAATTAATTTATGTGATATTTGACTTATATACAATATTGTTACTTATTATATTATAGCATTGTCTATCATGTTAGCAGAGGTAGGTACTTGTGCATTATATATGTTTAAATTACTAATAGCAGAAAACTAGTTAATATACTAATATTAACTAGTTTTCTGCTGCTGCTCAAGTAAATTAGGTCAATGACCTTATGACGCCCGAAAATGCTCCGATTTAAAGCGTAGTGGGGGTAGTATACGAAACCTACTGACAAACGTGTCCATTTGAATCAAACTCATTTTTTTGTCCAGAATATAACGTCGATTCATCATATCTCGAAAACTGCTTTAAATTTATCTCTGGACTGATGACATTTCTCATAATCTATAAAAACCTCATAGTTTTACGAGTGAGAACAAGCAAGCTGTAGTTTTATGCCTGTTTAGGATTTAAAACTCCCAAATTCGCAAACGATACTTGGCTTTTAGACGCTCACAAAAGTATTGCTGTCGCCATTATTCACTTTAAAGTGACAGTGTCAACTAGAGTTACACTGTCACTTTAAGGTTGGAGCTACATTTAAGTATTCGAAAAGAAACCATCGAAATGTGTAAGGTTTGAATAATTAATAAAATAAAAGGTCTGATTGAACTACGCATACTTAGTGTAACAGATATTAATAATTAAAAATTGATCGATTGGTAGGTACCTCCAGAAACCTAGTAGGTTATAGTTTAATTATTCCATATAAGCATATTTTTTGTTGGGTTTATTGATCTTAAATTTTCGTCGTAGGTAGGTATAGGGCAGCAGCCCTCTTCGGACTCCCCCAGCAAATGTTCTTTTGTACCGCTGTTTGTTCGGTTTCTCATTTTAATTAACGTAGGTACACGGCCTCTGTGGCGCAGTGGGAGTGTGTCCGACTGCTACGCAAGAGGTCGTGGGTTCGATTCCCACACAGGACACCACTTTGTGTAATCCACTAATCCGTGAATTGAATGTTTACTTGTACCCTAATGCGGGAGTGGTCTATTAAAATAAAAAACGTCCTAGTTTGTATGAATTATTACCGAGGAGTCCTAGTTTTGGGCTGCAGAGCTTTGTCTATAGCCTTTATATGTGTTCGTTATGATTAAGTTACGTGTTCATTATGATCGGCTCCATGTCCATTACGATCGATCCAATGGTTGCGCGCTAAATTCGTTACTTGTTAAGGGGGTATTACACTGAGAGAATTATTTGTTTAGCGCTACGTACACAGCGACACGATCGCCGGCCTCGCTCTTCCGCACACAACCATTACTTCACAGTGCGCAGGAGCGCAGGTCAAAATAAAGTTGAATATTCATTCGTACATATGTTAGATTACGAACGCCATGACTATGACAATATGAAAATGCTCGTTTTTGCATTTTTCCGCAACTTCAAGATTTATTTGCGGGATCATTCATCTTCTAGAAAAACTCTTTGACTAGTGACACAATTTTTTTCGTGTCCTAATATTTAGGTTTTCTATATAAATTTTTGAGAGAGCCGAACCCTGTTTCGCGTAATCTACCCTTAAATGTTTGAAGAAACAGGATCAAATATAGTTTTTCCAAATAATGCATTTGCAAAAAACATACGTAGGGCCATATTGAAAACTTTCAATAAAGCTACGTTAACAAATAATGTGAGCCAAAAAGTTGATTACAAATCTTCAAAACGGCTCAATGAATTTTCATCAAATAAATCTAAGAACCATTCCAATCAAACTGCTTCCGAATCAGTCCATACGTTTGGGCGTTAATATTTCACACGTTAAACTTAAAAACTCGTCATTTTGCGTCGTATTTGAATGTAAAATTGATAACCAGAAGTCATATTGACAAGTAAATTCAATTATATCTCAAAAGGCAACCTCTGAATCTGAATGAGGACGGTTGTGAGCCAAGCAACGTGCGTCTAAATTTGTACACATGTATAGTTAGTACAAAGTGTGTAGGAGCCGCGTGATCCGTAGGGTAGCGTCGGAAATGTCTGCCACTGATGACGTCAGCATTATCTACGTCCGAAGTAATTGTCACTGTAAGGTCTGGGATTTATTGTAAGTACGTTATTTTATTCTGTCCTTTCTTATTCTATATTTAATTCCCGATAACAATGCATCCATATGCATAATCACTTCGTCAATTTTATAGGGTAGGTACCAGTGGCGGAGGGTCCTAAGAACACGATTACTTTCGGTTTCCCTTTGGATTGTAGTTACTTAGTGTTATGGGTACAAAGAACCAGTCCAGCAAGATATATTTTTGTATCGGGTTACCTCTGAAAAATTTTCACCCTTCGCCTCTGGTACCCTATATAGTCACAAGTTGCTACAGAAATATAATTTACTTACTTTTATATTCTTTTTGATAATCGCGGGCCACATTAAAAAAAAAGTTAAATTCTGAACAAACATTCATTTTCAAAGCATTTCATGACCTAATACTTGCTGCTATTTTTGATGCGATGTCTTATACATCCGGACCGGTTGCACGCACGAAAAAGTGTCACGTTCCGCGTCTGGCGATTGCAGTGACATGCGACAATAATTGGAACTAAAGCTGTCAGCTTATCAGCGAATGGCGACTGCATCGACATGCGATACTTGGAACTAAAGCTGTCACAGGCATGGTTGTTTATTAAAATGTGTGTTATCACGTAAAATTATCGTTCGTAAACCGACGTTACAAACAATCATTTTTTTATGTTTTTTTTAGAAAATATATTTCTAGCAATGTGGGATTGGGTCCCACATTACTAGCAATCTTGTTAACCCCTCCAGCTAAGCTTAATGGCTGTTAGCAGTGGGTTCACATCGGTAGTATTCCAACCCGCTACCTCACCATTTCGAGTCCGATGCCGCTTACTGGGTATTTGTTGTCAATTACCCTGTTGTATTTACTTTATCATTAAAGTTGTTTTATGCTTGACGTCAATTTGTTTCAAGTCATAAATGCTCATGGCTGATAAATAACTACTTAAAATTGGCTTTAATATGCAGTATTCTATCGCTCATTCAATGCGTAGTCATCGCCAAACAGAATGCAAATCAAAGATAAGAACATAATATTATTTTGTATGAGTTCCACAGTCGTTAAACCAGTAATAAGGCTAGCATATCTCTCTTGTCGCAGAGATAAGGAATGACATACAGTTGCAGGACGAGGCTGTTCAATATAAATGCTAATTTCTACATGATGTAGGTATTTACCACCGTAATCAGATGTTGGAAGTGCACATATGTAATTAAAACCATTTAAAAAAGTGTAACAATGTGTAGTTGTTGTAGTTTCACTAATGTAGTTAATTGCTTTACCCAATTTGCTTATTATATTTCACGTGTTCCAATTATATTATATTCCATAACTGTAACGGCACTTGGGTTAAAAATATTTCTGCAATTCTAGATTAATATTGGATATATGATATTCTTTAGATAGTGCTAGTATTTGTAGCATAGTTGTATGCGTAGGGCGGTTGGTTGATATCGGACACCGCTATAGCTCCGGTTACACACAATCTCTTGCCTTATTATTGCACGCACACAACGGCTGATTTGTAATAAGCATCGGAAAACTATTTCCTAATAAAAAATCTTCGTCGTGTTCTAGATGGATTACCAATCGATAAAATCACGAAAGCTTAGGGAAATTTACCAAAGCTTTAATAATGAAGATAACGACAATCGAAAGTTTTGTTTTACGTGATCAAATTTTGAATACAATAGAATAAGTGAGGGGAATCCAGACAGCCATATTCCAGGTTGTTTGGCTTCGAGTGGGTGTCTTACCAACAGATTTGTATTTGAATTATTCATCTTCTTCGATGTTCAGTTTCCCTACTATATTCTTTTAAATTCTGACGTAATCCTCCACTAGGCGATAAATTTTATGTTTGTAAACTTAATTTGGACTTTATGAAAAGTTAATGCCAACTTCGTGAAGAATTTTGTTAAAAGCCCGCTGTCTTTAGTCTTTAACGTCGATAAAAAATTGTTTGAAATCAGAGCAGTGACTTTTGATGTCGGGAACGTGGCAATTTTGTGAAATCATGTAAATTGACTTGATTTGCGTAGATTGTGGTCGATAAACTGGGAATCTGGGATGAGGTACGCACACCTGATTTGATATTGTTTGAATATGGTGAAACGTTTGATTATAATTATTTTGACTGTTTTGAAACTAAATAAGAAATATAAATAGTGACGCTAGTAATAACTCTGAATAAGTAGCTACAACCAAATTCTATTATGGAAATGTACAAATATACGTACACTCGTAAAAATCTAGACCCAGTTTCTTTTATATTGAAGAATTCTTCGTTCGCGTTATTGTCCCATATACAAATCGTTCAGGATATTCCAGACGAGCCGAGGGATTTATTGTTTTATTTGCTACGGTACCGGCATAGAGTTTATCTTTCCACATAAAAATAATACTTGCAAATATTCACCGCAAATTTTCATCAAAACCAAATATTTGTGGGAATAACAGTTCAACGGTGTAAGTAAAATTAATTTGTAGATATCATTATTCTTAATTGCTGTTATATTAACCGCACTCGCTAAAGAGTGTAATGAATACATAATGAGTCTATAATTTGAATCAAGATTATATAATGTGGATATTAGCGACCAATGTTGGCCTTTTACCTGTAATACCTAATGCTGGTAGGGTCACGTTAATCTTTATTTCAACAGGCGCTCACAGTTTGCGATGGAGCATATCGTCTTAAATATTTGATATACGCTTTCGATTTCTACGAAAATGTAACCGATAATATGATCTTTGGTACTTCATATTTTCGTAAAAGGTGAAATTAATGTCAATCTTACCACGTCGAATTGCTTTAGCAACGTGTGCGTTAATATTTTGAAGGAAATTGCCGTTCATAAATTCGATTACCTACATCCTCAGGAAATAAATTAAATTTATCATCATAATCAAAAAGAAAACTTCGTTCCTATAGCTATCTTATATCCTTAATCTATACATATAATAAAACTGTAAATTTCACGTGTCTGTACATGGCCGAACTTAGTGAAAAAAAATATTAGGAAATGTTCGAAAAGAGTATTTAAACACTTTGCTGCATTTTTAGAAATGTCTGTCTGTCTGTCTGTCTGTCTGTCTGTCTGTCTGTCTGTTTGTTTGAACACGCATCACGCAAAAACTACCGTACAGATTTGGTTGAAATTTTGCACGTGCAATCTAATAGATGCAGATTAACATTTAGGCTATAAATTATCACGCTTTTTCCCATAGGAGCTAAGCAGTAAGGGATAATGCTAGCTATTTTTTGTTATAAAACAGTAACTACTTGACGGATCTTTATGAAAATTTGCAGTTTTATAGTAAATACTATAGGACATTATTTACACTATGAATCATTACGCTAACGTCTATGGGGAACGAGTAGCAACGTATTTTTTGTCGCACCATAATGGTTTATCACAAAAATTTCCACAATTAGACATTATCTATAATTGTAACCCGTGGAATGCATAACTTCACGCTAAAACTAAAAGGAGCTAAACACAACATTTTTAAGTTTCATAAGAACAGTTATTTTGACGTGTTAAGTAGCGAACAGTATAGCCTCGAAGCTATGCTAGCGGACTTTGACGACGAAGTCCCAGGCTCGAATCTGATGTCTGAGAATGTTCTTTTTGTATTTATTTAAATTGTCTTTATCCTTTTTTAATATTTTTCTGAATGTTTTAGTTATTTTTTCGACCGTAGGTAACTTATTTACTTTGGTTATTACTTTTTATATTAAAAATCAAGTAAATTATGCAATTAATTAGCGTAGTAGAAATGAAAAATAATATTACATTATAATTAAAAAGTATTCGACATTTTCCAGAAATGATGTGTTCGTCTAAAAAAAAAGACATTACACACGTAAAAAAGTACATGTAGCGGCATCTATGAAATCAAATTGTGAACAACAAAACAACAGCAACATTCTTGAAAGTAGATGGCGTTGTATTCAATAATGTTCTATACTTAGTAAAAGAAGTTTTAAAAAGAAACACATTGCTATGATTTTTAGAAATGTTTGTCTGTCTGTCCGTTTGTTTGACCACGCATCACACAGGTGCATCGAGGATCATGTTTTGGGGTTATGGTTGGAGATTACGTGTTCATCAATTCAACGATAATGAATGGCTCAACATCGGTCAAGTGTGAGTAGTTCGGGTGACGGGAGGAGGGGGGTCGTTGTTTGTCAACCGTACCTTTAGGGATATCTGACATTTTCGCGGGCATGACACACATGACACGCTCTGTGTTTGCTTACTAAAGTGTTACAGCAGTTTTATTATTAGTATTGCGTTGTAACACTATATGAAATACACCCCATTTTTAGCCAAAATGACAAAACAGAACCCTTAGCTCAGAGACTGTTAGTGCTAGAAGGTTGCAACTTTTGCATGAATAAATTACTAACGCCGATAAAGTGAAAGAACAAAATCTTGAAAATCATTATTTTTTTAAGGGTACCTCTCTTATATATAAAGTGGGGATGTGATTTTTTTCTCACCTACCTACCCCATCGTGTGTGGTATCATTAGATAGGTCTTTTAAAAAGCGTTTAGGGTTTGTGAAGACTATTTTTAGATTGAAGGATTCCTTTGTGTATAATATTAGGCTTTATAGTGAACATTTTTGTTAGAGTCAAGTGTCCCCCTGCCAGCTAAATGGTTGATGTTGGGTATGTGAAAAAATTCAGGGTAGTAGTATAAATACTAAAATTATAAGGAAAACTATCACAGTTAAGTACTTAGGCTTTACAAGTTTACGATCACATGAGAAGTAACAACATTTTCGTACAAATTCTATTAAAAATTATTAGGTAATAAGTAGGTATAACGTTGAAAGAATGAAACAAAAACAACAGAAAACCCACTTCTTAAGCCGCACACCAAACTAACTATCTAAAAGAATAGAACAGATCGATTTTTATTTAGAAAGTATTTAGTCAACAGGACTGTTTCCAACATATTTACACAGAAGTTATTTCGTTACCTAAACTACCTTAATTTAAACCCGACTTTCACGCGAACGAAGTCGCGGGCACAACTATTATGAATATATATATATTAAGGGTCTTAATCGCGTTTAGGTTAAATACCTTGCTTACCTACGTTTAATATGCATGATAGTTTAAGTATAATTTAATTTAAAGTCATCAAGTATTAAAATAAACTTATCCAGTTTTGAAAATAGATGGCGTTTAAATACAAATGAAATAGAATCAGGTAAATTGATTTAAAAAATAAATCTGAAATTCTTACGTAGAGGGATACGAATTTATGATGATCTTAATTAACGACAGGTTCATCATCATCATCATCAGCCTATCGCAGTCCAGTGCTGGACATAAGCCTCTCTAATTGCACGCCACTTTGTTCTATCCTCGGCTACGACAGTAGTTTAGTATTTAAACTAAACGTTTCTAAAAGACATACTAATTCACTATATATTTTAGAAACGTTTGAATGTTGTCTGTTTGTTTGAACACGCATCACAGTACCGCAGGAATGCAATGTTTTAAAACCAGGATATTTTTTTAAAAACTTATCTCACACTAGCCCTATTTCGCGCGAGTACCTACTTGGGCGGTTTCGGGCTTCATTTAACCCGAAACCGATAATAGTAATATTTGATGTGATGCAAATCATTTTGGTAAAATACTATTATAATTTGTCTTCTAACCGTCTGGCGCCATAAACTTTGTCGCCCTTCATTTTGCTGCACTGGGCATTTGCTTGGCTTGCCTTGCCATAGGTCGGGCCCTGATTAGAGCTAGGCCCCAATATCCATAGATGCCACAGAGCATTGTGGAGCATGTTTCCAATATGTTTTACACAGAAGTTAAATTGTAACATAAACTACCTTAATATAAACCCAACTTCCACGCTAACGAAGTCGCGGGCACAGCTAGTATTATAATAAATGTTGACATAACCTTGTTTTAGTTTTTGTGTTTTAATTCTATTTGATAAATTGTAGGAATAGTTTAATTAATATTATTATTTGGTTTTAGGACCATTTAGAGAATTTGTATTTTATCCTTAGTTCTCAATTCTTTTAATGTTTGAATACTGTTCTTGTGTATGCAAAAAGCACTTTCAAGGATCACTTCATTGTCCGCCTTTGTCACTCTGTCTGCCGTCATAAACGGGTCGAAGTACGTAAAAGTTAAAATAAATATCAAACATAAGTCTATATTAAAATCACTTAATTCTTGGGTATCTCTACTTCGAGCTCTAAAAACTAACCTTGTAATAAAAATGCACGACCATTAATGCTGCAATTTTGACAATTATTTTAGATTAAAACCATATATACCTAAGTAGATTTAGGGCAGGTGCTGCCCGTTAAAATTTGGTAAGATGCAAGGACAAGTAAAAGAAAAAAACGTCTTAAACAATTTTTCAGTGGGTAAACAATCTACACTTAGGTATTTTCTTTTACGATGGAATCCATTCCCAAAATTGTCTAACACAGACTGCTAAATTCATTACCTGTCCAATGATGTGTCGTAATCGGGTAAAAAGTGTCTGCTGTAGCAGTTTTATTTTTCCAACAATGTAAATAAAGACACAAATAGGAGGTTATGGAATAGGAGGTTCGTGATGAAATTCCCAGTGCCGACCGTGCGTGCCTTATCTTACAATGTGGAGGCTTTTACCTCCTCCATGCCTACCCCTTCTAGCTACTTGATGCTTAGATATACGTCCATCAATGTAAGCACCTAATCATATTCATTTTCTGTTTAAAATAAGTTTACTTTAGGTGTACTGACTGGATACACTTTAATATATTGAAGGATACCTTCTCAATATTATATCATGCTTGATTTCAAGGCTTTTTACCAAAAACGCTGTGTTCTTGTAATAAACGATTTCCAAATAAAGTGATTACAATTTCAAAGGGAAATGTGAAGCGAAGGATCGTGCTAACGGTACGGTGACCCGCATAGAGACCCTTGAGAAGGATAGATGCGGAATCGCGTTTAATATCGGAGATTCCGACCTCTTCGCGAGATCATGTTCACTTTTAGTCTCAAAAGAACGTTCGTGGTATTTGAATTTTTGGTATTTTATTATTTCGTCCTATTTCATCCCATACATTCTTAATTTGCCGAATGTTTACGGTCTAACGTTATTGTTGTTTAACGTAACTTTGAAATATACAAATACTCGAATGTAAGTGCACTATCCGGTTAATGTTACTTCGTATAACATTTTACCATCAAATATTCTGAGCGAAATAGCTAAACTTCATTTATTCTACCCCTCTCTCGTAAACTAATACTTACACCACATTTATGTGTCTAGCTCTCTTGTTGTATTAAATATGTCAATGCCCTTCAAATATATAATACTTCTAAATGTCGTAACTTGTTTTATGTAGATGGGTTCTGGTCGTAGACAGCGTGACGCCAAGAGCTGACCTCTTCGTCTTGCTACGATCGAGACCACTTTAATAACATTATTATACAAAACACGTACTACTGTGTAGGCATTCGAGACACTTCTGTGAATAAAAAATCGTTAGCATATTGATGAGACGGAAATATGTTATCAAGAAGTGAGCCTAATCGTATGCTTTGTTATATTTCAATTATTAATTAACGATTTTCAATTATCATTTTTTTCGCCTAAGGAAGGTAATCTAGGTAGGGATTCAGCACGTTCTCGTACATAGCTATAGAATAACAAGTGGTGATTGCTTTGGTTATTGTTTGTTGTTTACGGAATGTGTTATCTATACTTCTATACTAATATTAGAAAGAGGAAAGATTTGATTGTTTGTTTGTATTGAATAGGCTCCGAAACTACTGGATGGATTTGAAAAATTCTTTCATCGTTGTGAAGCTACACTAACCCCGGATGACAAAGGCTATTTTTTATCCCTGTATTCCCACGGGAACGGGAACTACGCAGGTGAAACCGCGAGGCGTCCGCTAGTAAAATATAATCGTAATAATGTTGGTATTCCGTCTCATTGAAATATGAATTTGCTCTGCAAGCTCGTTATTTGCAAGGCGAGAAATATTTTTAAAATATACTGCGATCGCAAATTCTAACGCTCATGCAAAGCGTTACGAAATGCAGTACCTACACAGTAAATAAAATATGCTTTACAGTGGAATAACGTCGCCGTCGTTTACAAAAGAAATTCGGCATCGCATGTCTTTGAGCGCACTTATTCCTTCTGCGGTTGTGATTTTCTGATATAGATAATTAATAATATAGTAACAATAAGTGGTTTTGGTGGTTATATTTAAGATACCATAAAGTCCAGATCAATATTATTACTTCTGTAGCCGGTCGTAAAACCGAAGCGATCATGCCGAGTGTAACGTAGCCAACGTTTTTGTACAGAGGATTGTATATATTTAACGTTTCCAGAATAAATAAAATATTTCTTTTTTATATTAGGACTTCACAAAATGTTTCATAATATGGATTATTCTAATGTAGCCTACTTACTACCCTCGGTAAATAAACATGTCAATATTGTTGAGTGAATACACACAAACAACATCGACTACCATTGCAATTCTATTATGATTTCATTTTCTTCAGATATGTCTTGTTTGTAGATCTTTCTTGTAATAAGTTCCCCCAGTCGGGGATTGGTCGGTAGCGAGGACGCAAAGCGGCGGGGCGTAGGTCGATAAAAGTTATTTAATAACAAGAAACACCCAGCTCAAGTAATGTAGTTTCGTATCACGTGGTCTGACTAGTTAATATCTGTAATTATCTCCGTCAGCTTCTATAACTTGTCTCAACTAAGACTGCCTCTGACTCTCACTGTCCATGGTGTTAAAATGACTCCACCTCCAGACCACGTCTCCAATTTTGGTAAAGTCTTTGTACTATGTAGCATTTTATATTTATAAAGCGCATTATCATGTAAACGCTTAGTAGGTATGGAAGGAGTTGTGCGTTATTTTGTGTTAGTAATACACAATTAACGCGCGTTAAGCAGGAAATTAAATGAGATTTTCACCAAGGTGTATATTTTTACTCTGTGATCAGTAGGTTTTACGTTAAAGCGATCAAAACGTTTACCGCGTTTGACTCTTTGATTGGTTAAGAGCTTGGAGCGGGTCAATTGGAGCGCCAAACGTCATAAACGCGTCGATCGCGTTAACGTAAAACAAACTCGCACTATGCGCACAGGTCTAAATATGAGAATCGATTAAAGCTATGAGATACATATTTTTTATGATAATAGCAATCAATTTCTCTTGCGGTTTTTCATCTAACAGTTTCTGAGAGAAACGAAGTTCCTCCTAGTTTCTGAAGTGTAATTGAGTTCAACCCTTATAAAATAATCATTTTCCGTTTTCATTTTAAGTGAAATCGAAAGCACTCCTTTAATCGTTGATATTCTCCAAAACGATCTCAATCGAAACCTATTTACTTTATTGATGGATTTTGAATGTTTAAGAGTTTGTTTATAATTGGGACGGATTTAGGTACGATGCGGCGAATTTTACTTATTATCGATTTTTTTGCTTATTCTAAGCCAGAACTAACTAGACATAAAGAAAAACTCACGCAGAAAGAAATATACATGAATGAATACCGAATGAACACCGCATGAGACTTTAGCATAACGTGTCAAACAATGTTTTCGGTTCGTAACATAAAAAAACAGAGTTGTTATTTTTACCAATCCGTTTTCTTCTTCGCTGGGTTCAGTACACAAAGTAAAGCATGTAATAAATGCAAACACTTTTACGTATTCTGTTGTCCTTGCAAATATTTCTTAGTCTTATGGTTTGGAAATGCCTAAGAAGCTTTTATGGAAAATTGAGTCTGTAATCTAATTTGTCTTGTGGAACTTAATTCTGATGTTCTCTTCTTTCATACAGAAGAAATGAGCAATGGCATCGGTATAAGATAAAACACTAGGTATTATTTTTACGTTGGGATATACTACATGATTATTGTCTATTATTTTCTTACCGTCATATCGTAATAATATGCAGTTAAGATTCCGCGACGGGTAACGTTAAATTCTTAAAGAATGACAACTAACGGCCGGTCTCAATAATCTATCTATCGATGGATTTGGCTACTAGAGGTAGAATTTTGACATATTTAGTATCGAGCTTATGTCAAATATATACCTTTGGTAGCCAAATCCATTGATAGTTAGATTATTGAGATCGGCCGTAAGTGAGTAGTTTTGTAGGTCAGTAACCTTAATTTTTACCATTTATAAGTTTTAAAAAGTTAATCAGCCAAATAGGTCTACAGTTACGTAGAGATATTGTAATCGATTTAGAGAATACTATTGACTTATATTAAAAGCCATTAATATAAAATAGGTTCGCGTCATGCGACAAAGGCAATTGCAACCTTCAAGGTCTTTTTCATTGTTGTCGTATTGTCAATAACATACCTACATTTAACCGTATTACGTTTAAATAATTCAAGGAGAGAGTAGGTACCATTAAACCAATCATCATCAGGACACGAAAAAAGTATTTTCAGTTGAAACATTATGCTAAACTAGCTTATGCCCGCGGCTTCGCCCGCGTGGATGCCGGATTGTTACCAAAATATTTTAACGGCAAAGTTTGATACTAACTTTGCACCCCCGTTTTAGGGGGTGAATTTTTAAAAATCCTTTCTTTGTGCTCCCCTACGTTACAAATAGAACCGCTGTGCATAATTTCAAGTTTATAAGGCACCTGTCCCACCAACGACGATGAGCGAGAAGCGAGTAGCGATTTATAGCTCCAGAAACTTACAGCAGATGTATTTTGTAGATCCCGTCCATGTAAACAAAAGAGATGCAGTATAGAGCGAGTACTCGCCGGCAGTATGAACGGTCAGCTATCAATGATTAATATCTGTATCTCTTTACACGTGATCTACATAAGTTTGTACGTGTCTTGAGCGATAAAATCGCTACTCGCTACTCTTTTTCTCGCCGTTGGTCGGACAGGTGCCTAACCCATATAGTTTAGGCCCTGCGTTGATATGTATGTCAGTCAGTAAGCTTCTCCTTTTATATATATGTACGGAACAAAAGAACACCGACTACTAAGTCAAGGGGGTTCTCGTGACTTACCTATTCAATGTTCTTTACACAATTTACCTACTTACACAACTACTACAGTTGTGGGTACTTAAAAAAAAACGAACTTTTTAGTACTACTTTAAAACGCGTTTGAATGCTAAACCTTTGCATAATCATAGTAATCATAGCTGTGACCATAGTGACGAAGATTGGAACTACGGTATGTGATTTCATATCTTTTGATATCAGCAACTAAGTAAAGTTAATTAGCCTTCATGTGCTATCCATTAAACATAATTAACAAATCAAACACAATTCGTTTCGTGAGTCACTTAACCTGACACAGATGTAGGTACATTGCGTTACGCGTACCTACCACTACATACGTATGTACAGTGTAACATGGTAAAGCTTACACGTGTGGACTGTATTGTTTACCACGTTCAATTTGTAATTTAGATTGCGTAATATTAGATTGTGTGTACTGAAATTTCGTTTTCATTTGCCTGATTTAACTTTAGGCGTTGTATCAGCTAAGTGCTCTATCACATTTGCGCAGAATGTACTATGCAGTAGTACGCCTGTTTTATGATAGTCACAAGTGAAGAGTCACACTATTGGGTATTTTTGATAGCGCCAACACACCAGACCTCATGAAAAATATATGTATTAGGTACGGGTCTTAATCGCGTGAATAATTTAAGATAAAATACCTTGTTTATTTACAGTCTACCCGTGACCACGGCCGTTGCAATACGGTCGAAACCTCGGGCAATAAACAAGGTATTTTAGCAGTAATATATATATTTTTCATAATGTGTACAAATCGCGAAAGTTTATCAACATTTATAGCACCAGACCTCGTCCCAGTCCTTGCTCGAAAATTTGTAGTAGCGTCTACATCATATAATCTAGGTGCTTATTTTAGATTACGTATACCTTCCTATACCTAATGTCATCATCTTCACATCATAAATGTAACAACTGTAGTAGCTATGCAGAGTTTAAAATCTCTTAGGACTCCGTAATTCTAGCCGTGGACAACATTTTCCGAGATGCAATTTCATGTTTTGCCATTTAGGTGACACTAAATAGGGCTTTAGCACACAGTAATGAGATAAAAGCGCACTGTAAACGGAATTGTGCACCGGGCATGAGCGTGCCGTCGCTCTGGCTGGTACCGTTGTGTTTGCATTAAGCCATTTACCTTTATTAGTTATAATTTAGCAGAAGCGAGTTGCAACTTGGCGCCTGTCTACCTCACAGAACTGGGTCAATGACAAACCCGCCGAGAATAGAACCGTCTCTTTAGGGGTGGATGAGCTCTATTGTTGGCTCCTGACTTGTGAGGCCAAGAGATAACTGTTTAATATAATTATAATTTGCCGCAGTATCTACAGTTGTCACTGTTAAAAAAACCAAAAGCACTACGATCCTGCAAGGCCATTGTCGCAAATGTCTAGTAATTCATGCTTGTGTCGCATTTTCTAACGAAACAAGGCAGCCAAGGGGTGCGCCAAAATGGAGTTGGTCAAATTAAAATGAGGCGTGAGGGCGGAATGTATCTACTTTCCTATTGGGACGAGACCCAGTTACATTTATTGTTTAAACATAACCTTATTAATTATGAGAAGTCTCCGTAAAATAGTTTATTATGAGTAAATTGTTTAAAAGAAATAATATTTGTTTTGTCAGCATATAAAGGGTCTTTCAACAAAGACGGGTCGATGTTAAAATTGAATAAAACTAGATGTGTGTGAGATATTAACGAAATTTATTTTTTATTTGAAAGGCCCGTTTATGCCATTATGCATGAAATATGACATCGTTCAAATGTCCGCCGCGGCTTCGCATGGTGGCACAAATCCGAGAGGTCCAATTTTTAATGACTCTGCTGCATAGATCCGGCTGAATCTGAGCGATGGCCTGCGTTATGTTAGATGCATTGCTATCTGGTGAACCTCATGTGGGTTGTGGTCATCCCATATACGGCAATTTTGCTTATTAACAAAACCATTCATCCAAAAATGTGCCTCGTCGCTAAAGATTATTTTTTGGCCAAAATCGGGGTCCTCTTCCAAGCGTTCCGACGCCCATTCAGCGAACACACGGCGTTGTCTATGGTCATTAACTTTGAGCTCCTGGGTCAGTTGGATCTTGTATGGATGCAGACCCAAGTCCCGACGCAAAATTCTCCAAGTTGAAGTCTGCGAAAAGCCGAGTTCTTGTGCACGGCGAGAAATCGACTGCTTCGGAGTCTCCTGAACACTCTCACGTACAGCGGCGATGTTCTCGGCCGATCTGGCGTTCCTTTGACGTAAAGGTGTTGGTTGGTTGTTTACCGAACCGGTCGTCTCGAATTTAGTCACCAATCGTTGGAGAGTAGACTTTGAAGGGCCACCGCGTCTGCCGTAAAATGGGCGCAATGCGCGCAACGTTTTCACTAACGAACACTCATTTTGATAATAAACTTTTATCATTTGCACATGCTGCTCAACCGTGTAACTTGCCATGGTGATTTGGCATCAGTGACTGAATAAGAAAAAACAGATTTGACAGATGCCGCCAAATCAAAATGGCCGCCACAGATTATTAATATCGACCCGCTCTATTTGAAAGACCCTTTACAATACATACAAATTTGTTTATAAAAATATTGATAACTACAGGCTGGTGCAAAAGTAATGTCATAATTTGAATTGGCTACCAATATGTTAGAAATGAAAAAAAAAACTGTTTTCATGGAATTATTACTTGAAGAAGTAAAATTGTATACAATAAATAGTCAATAGAATTGAAACGATGGAGATTTTAAGGCACCCATTTCCGATCCGAATGATCTCCCGTTTCGGAGATTTGAACTGGCCGTCCAGGAATGGCGGCAGATTTGCAGACCTTTGGAGATTAAATCTCGCACCTACCACATTAACCACAAACATTTTAAGCCATTTTGAAAGCTAACATTGATCAAACGGTGACGATATCGTTATTTCGTATTTTTTTCATTAAATAAACAAATAAACTTTTCATGAAAACAGAACAATTTTTTTTCATAAACCATGAACTATTAAATTACTTTTGCACCGCCGTATATATTAACAACAAAAACAAGACAGGGTTTTCGCTTAACGAGCTCTTACAATTTTCTTTTGGAGGTCTTAAATAGATCCATATCGCTTTTTGTTTCAAAGTTTTGTTCATTGGTTTTGTTAAGTAAATGTAATTAAAACTTGAGTTACACAGATTGATAGGATCTTAAAAATACAAAATTTATTAAAAAGTACGAAGGAATGCTACTCTCGATTCTAATAGATCTCTGCTGTATCTTCATGTAAATCTATCGTTTTATATTTGAAGTAAGTACCTACCATAATCATAAATGAATAACTTATTTGGTCATAATGAGTCAATTTATTTGAGCAAGAGCTTTTTCCATCCGCTTTCCTCTCGCATTATGATGTCCTTCAAGGTAATTAGTGGAAAATGGCTGACCTTTCGTTCTGAACATTTTCAAAAAATATTGATACGTATCAACAAACAATATTGGTACCTAATTAGTAAAATATTAGAATTGGAACTGTTAAACAAAGTTAAAGGTAAGGCGATACTACAAAGAAATGAAAACAGACGAATAACAAGGGCCATATTCTCGTCTTATTATCTTCAATTTGCCCTTCCTCTTACCAACATAACTTCTCGTGGGAATACATATAATGTAATAAACAAACAAAGAGAAAAGCTGCCTCTACACCAATTTGGTATAATTTAAGAATAACCTCTTGAAATATGAAATGACTATTCGCGTTAAATTGGTCAAGGGATATCCTAAAATACATTGCCGGTCTGGGAATAGGTAACTAATTAAGTGTAGCATAGGAAAAATATATTATATAATACTCCTAAAAATAAAATAGGGAATAAAAGACCCTAAAGGTCTTATTAGTAATTACGTGATCCAGAGACGACATTATGTGGAGGTACCTAGTAGTAAAAAATATTAGGACATTTCATTCGTATAATAACAGCGGCTGAGCATGTATTTAGTGGCGAGGTATATAAAATGAAAGGCAATGGTAACATTGCGGGTGCGAATTGAAGGAACATAACCTTGAAGTTACGATCAATATTGTAAACAAATAGGTAATATGAATGATAATGAGAATCATAGTTTTATTTCCATATTCAGCAGGGTGGTGAGTAGAACGCACGCCTTTTCTTTCGCTAAGGACTATTTTCAAGGATAGATACATTTAGATTTATTGAAGTTACTTTGCTAGATGCTAGAACATTTTATTTCATTTATAGTAACTACGTAGTTGTAGTATTTAAAAGCACGATATTAATATTACTTTATACTCTTAGAAATTACGTAGATAGTACCTTCCGTACTATCTACGGAATTTCTGTGAGCACGAACAATGCTACGCGAGTTGGTTCTACGCCGTAGAACGAAACGAACGAAATTAGATCCTCGTTGTAAATGTAATAAACGTTTTAGTTATTTAGCCTGATATATTTAATAACTGAATTTATGGTCTATTTCTATATATTTTCATTTTGTTATTTATAATGAACGTATTGAAATACCCCCGAATACTGGGGTGTACCTCAGTAAAACCTTACAAAGAAAAGCCCTAAAAACGCAAAACGTGATGTAAAGCTGATAGTTGGTATGAAGCTGTATATAGCGTTTTAAATGTAGTTTACTGGGCTACTGTCAAATCGAGTGGTGTCATGGACAATCCCAAAGCGGTTTGGTATGTAGCACAGTATGGGGATTTTGGGAATACAATACAAGGCCAATTTTGTGGCAAAAACAACGCGTAGGCGATATAGATTTTGTAATAGAGGAAGATACTACGTTAAGTAGGTTAATAGATGCACGAGTATTATAGGTACGTGTACTTATACCTCTGCCGACCTCCGGATCAGATATCCAATGAACAACTGCAATTGCAAAAGTTAACTATCAAAGTTAAACTATCTAGTATTGCAGGCGGTACAGTTATCTAATTAGTTCTATTTTGTAAGACTACACAACGGTACCGCATTGTTAATTACTTTGAGATTGAATAGGTTTCAATGTAAGATGAAATTCAAGGAAAAAAGTACTATCATTTGAACCAGTTTATTCGATTTTGCTGTAATGAAAGTTCATGGTACAGTCTCGTAATCGGACTTAGAAAATAAATACGAGCGATTATAACTTTCACTATAATGGGAACATACGAGGGTTATAGAGTAGTAATATTTATGGTTAATGGTTTTAATGTCTGACTTAAGTTGTATTACGTTTTTTTATTCAATAGTAATATCTAATAATATCTTGGGACAACTCACACAACGCTATCTGATCACAAACTAAGTAGAGCTTATACTATGGAAACCAGACAACTGATAAATACTTAAATATTTCTAAATACATACATATTATAGATATAACACCCAGACACCGAATAAACCATCGTGCTCGTCACAAAGTTTTATCTTGGGTGGGGATCGAACACACCTCGATCAGTTGTCTGGTTTCCATAGTACAAGCTCTGCTTAGTTTGGGATCATATAGCGTTGTGTGAGTTGTCCTAAGATATTATTATATAATTAGGTATAGCCTGGCCACATCATCACAACTTGTACATGATATAGAATCGAATGAGGTACCTACAAACATAATTCACAGCTTAGCGTTATTATGTAACTTGACGGATCTCTTGTTTTATGAGGATCGGCAATTAACCGTAGGTCCTATTTACATACCTACGGTTTATAAGCTTAATTGTATTGTTAAAGCCCTATTTAGTTTGGTTTAGTTACGTCAGCAACACCTCCGTCCTCCGGCTCCACTGTACCCGGCTGCTATTCGCCTTCGTCAAATCTGTCATTACCAGAACAGCCATTTTGGGTTCGAAAATGAAAATGTATAATAATATATGTTGTATACATAATGTGTGGCTTAATTAATTTGTTCAAGGTAAACGTACTCTTTGTACAGGTACTCAAAGATCAACTCGTATGCTGGTTAATATTTTATTAATTGGAATTTATTATATAGGTATGAATAAGTATTTTGATGTATAATTAGGTACTTTTCATACATGTCATATTCATGTATTTAGGTACTTTAACGCGTCGCTGACGGCTAAGATGCTATAATTTTTATTTTAATATAGTATCTCATGGTATTTTAGTATCTTAAGATATAGTATCACTAAAATATTCTATAAGTGGTGCATAGAAACTGTATGGAGAGCAATATTTTATCATAATAGATATATTTCGAGGCTTAATCGCGTGAATTATTTGAAGGTACCTTTTATTTACCCGACATTTCGATCGAATTGCACCGATCGTGGTCACGGGTCGACTGATGGCATCCTAGCGATGTGTCCGTGATGCGCGGGGTTTTTCAACTACCCTCGCTTGGTCTTGATAATTTTGATAATTTGTACTGTCGGTACTTCTACACATTACACTTACAACGTCTTTACACTGAGGCGCGATGTTTAAAAACAAGTAGAAGTTAGTAAAAATATTAAGCGCTCCTTAGGTGACATTCTACATGTGCTCTATTATTCAGACAGTTATAGGCGCGTGGTTACCTACGCGTTAAACTGTGCGCGAAAAAATATGAGCCTTGTATGTAAACAGTATAACTTTATGACTTAAAATAGCAGCGACGTTAATTTTTATTATTTCTACAATTTAGTTTGTTGCTTGGGTGTACAAGTGCCTATTCGTGAAAATTCAAATTTATGAATAAAAATTATCCATAGGCTCCGTAGATGGAGCTACCTATTTGATATTTGTTACGAATTGATGTCGGATTATTTTGCAGACATCGCCGCGAGGTGAGAACGTGGTTCAAGTGTTAAAATTTAAAAACATCAAATATTTACAAATTTCCGGGCTGAACTGGGTTTCGCAGACGCACTCTCCCTATTTCTCGTTTAATTTATACTGCGAAATATTGCGTGCCTACCGTACGTATTTTAGCAGTATACTTACCTAATCTAAATATGCCTGTCGTATTATTTTCTCGAATAGATAGACACTAACTATTCATTGGTAATATCGTAAATAAGTATTAAGAAGAGTCTCTTGTAATCAAGAAAAAGTTTTGTACTTACTGAGAAAGTTATATAAAAGGGCGCCGTGTGAACTTTCAAGAGTATTAAGCTCGGGAGTCAGAGAACTTAGCTAAGTATCATAGGTAAACTTCTGTAATAAAATATTGAGAAAGCTAAATAAATGAAATAGCAATCGTACCTACCTTCTCGCAATTTATTTTCACTTAAGCACTTTCAGAAGTTGGTATTAATATTGCGAACATCGAGATATTCGTTACTAAGGCACATTTTAATACAGACACCGTGATACATATAAATTTACAAATTTTCCGGGCCCATACCTTACTGAATTGGCGATATTGCTCGAGATAACGCCGGTAATTGTTCTATTTTTACACTGACCTACTTTTTTGATTAATTAAAATTACGGTTCTGATGGTGTAGATACAAAAGTCGGGAATTCTCTCTTATTTTCAGTAAATTGACGAACTCGTTGGACCTTTTTATTCGCAGCAAAAGAATTAAAGCTAATAGACGTCTTTGTGCCTTGAAATACGCCGTAGTTATAATTAAAATTTTAATTGGCTTGTAAGGAAAATAAGATGCTGTTGTTTGATGAATGTTTTACATAGACACGTACTTTACTACCCACTCCTTATCTACTTAACGTCCGGACAACAACTTTGTTAAGCAGTGGTGGAACGCGACGGAACATATCTAGGTAGGTGCTTGTGTTTGCGGTTTGTCAAAGGTAAACTTTCATAGCGTACATTAAATAAGCGACCACCATTTTACAAAAAAAAATTGTTTATTTTTATAAAATGTCACTAAAAAGTATTTACGTTAACAGAGTTCTTAGTAATCGGCTTAGGAATTCCTTTTTTCTTAAAGGCCTAGGTGTTGGCGCGATACACATCACACGACACAATACAGTGAATGAACTGATATAAGTAGGTAATGCAGTGTAACTAAAGATAAGAAATTATGATAAGATCGACAGTGGTTTATTAATCTATCGTCATCAATACTACGAGTATATTGACTCTCGTTACGATTTTTTATCCTTCTGTGACCACCTATTATCACGGAGGTGGCCCAGGTTCCCATTATTCCAGCCAATAAAATGGTAGGCACTGCCTACAGCCATTTTAACTAAAACCCTTTTCGATTTACTGTTTCAACGGATACAAACTGCAAATCATGTTGTTAATCATAGATCCGTATATGTAATAATCCGTAAGCTACCTTTTCATATTCTTAACACTAATTCAAATCTAAAATTAAGAATTACCTTATTCAGGAAAGGTTCGTCGTTTTGGTGAACCAAAACGACGGATTATTACATTGACGGATCTGTACAGACTCTTTGATTGGCAATTTTCTCATTGGATTCGTAGACCCAAAACCCCTAGTAGATATCTAATTTTCTTTTAATTGCGTTGGCTATTTCGGGTAATTTAAATATCTTCCTCAAGCGAACATTAGGAACACTTCTGTGCCCTGATACCAAGAGAATAAAGAATCCTTTATTTCCAAGTGAAAAAATTTAAGTATACCTAATTAGGGTAAAGTAATCCAGTACATAGAACACATTACGCATAGATTTATAAAACCAATTATATAATTAAAACTAACTATCTTGATCTTCAAACGTCGAGGTTTAAGACAAACGATCGAGGTCAACATTTGCCATTTCAAATTGTGAGATGAGAGAGGTTGAGATATACAAGACATGATGAAAGAGCGAGACATAACATGAATAGAGCTCTGCTTTTGAGAGCCTTGCGGTTTGACCGGAGATTAACTAGAATTGCTAGCCGGTAGAAATTATATTTTGTATTTTAGTGATTTTCAATGGACCTAGGTAAATATTTATTTATCTATCTGTCTAGTTGGTACTTAAGTATACAACGTATCTCAAAATTCAACGAGAAGCAGGCACCAAAAGTTGGATCTACTTATGACTACTCGAGGAAAAAAAAGAAATCTGTGCTATTTAATTTGCCGATACGAAAAAAAAAATCTAAAATGTTTCTAAAATTTTAGACATGGTACTAAAAATATATTAAGGGTGTAAGGTGTAAAATTTCTAAGGACTACGTTTCTTTATTGTTTAAAAAGAAATAATTTTACCTTTTTTTCTTTTTTTTCTCGATTATTCATAAGTAGGTCCATCTTTTAGTGCCCGCTTATCATTGAATTTTGAGACACGTTGTATATACCTAATGAGCCTTTGTCTTCTGTCCTTTAGTTAGAGACCAAACTGCTATGAACATTAATTCCTTTGCGTGGTGTAAAGTTACTGACTTTGATTCCTCTCTGGAGTAATGGTTCGCTCGAAATAGGTACACCTAGGTACTAATAGGTACCTAAGTACATAACTATTTATTCAAAGAGAAAAGCAATTTTGCTCGCAATTATTGGACTAACAGTTTAACAAGAACGGAGTATGCCAATATTGATTTGTCGTAGTGTGTACTTACCCACTGTAAGGACGCGTTTACAAGTTAATAAGGTTCCACTCATTGTTCCTATAGTAAAAACAAAAATTGTATAATTAAGCTTATTGTTTTTTTATGTCGCATTGTTGAGGACATATGTTGAGGTGTAAAACTGGTGGCAAACTGAGGTTTTTTATTTTCACATCACCGCGCTTAAAGTGTGGAAATACTCAGCCTTCGAAATCGAATCAAGATAAAAGCCTTCACGCTATCTTCACACCAAACTTTATCTAAATCGGTCTAGTAGGGATCTTCAGAGTTATTATACTTTCTAGCCGTTGCCCGTGACTACGTTCACGTGAAAATTTTAAAAAACTAATTTATCCCACGGGTAAGCCTATGTACTATTCCAGACTATAATCTATAACTGTTCGAAATTTCATCCAGATCCAGATTTAATGACAAACATCCATCCACACATTCAAACTATCTCATTTATAGATTTTCAACCGACTTTAAAAAGTTCTTGATTCGACTGTGGGTATGTTTTTTTTTGTATGTTCGTTCACCGATTACGCAAAGACGGCTGGAACGATTTGAAAAAAAAAAATGTTTGAAAGGGTATACTTCCAAGTTGGTCCCATTTAACAAAAACATAAAAACTACTATTTCATGGCACCAACTTAAAAATGTTTAATGTGTTTTTTTTATTTTAGGTATATTATTTTTTGCTTTTTAGTTGCCTTGGATTTATTTTTGAGGTCGGTATTTTTTTTTGTAAAAAAGTTTTTATTACACTTACTATGTATTTATTAATCTTATTTTTTATGAATAATAAATTAAGACAACATTACAGACACATAAATTTAAAATTACCTACAATTGGAAAGGACCTTACCTACCTACTACCATAAAATAGTTGCCAAGAGTTATTGTACAGGTATTTTTGTTATGACAGCGATTTGCCATCTGTCGCGAGCGGCTACCGGGTCGTTCCTAAATAAATAACGTAACCAAAGTCAGTAGATACAGCGCACTCGACCGAACAAAATTAACTACGGGTTGCCGGCTCTATGTATTTCTGAGTATCTACGATAGGCCTGATAATAAAGTTTTGACCGAGGCGGGCGCAAAATGATGGACTGGACTAAAATTGATCGGTGTTAACATCACATCACATCGCGACTGTGGGACAATAATAGGACAGTATGAATAAACCTACGTAAATTCAGGCTCATATAATGTAAAACCTTGAAGCAAAATTTCCTAATTAAGGTACCTACTTATTAATTTCTTGCCCGTCGCGTCGTTTCTAAACTGACCAGATCTAGAGGCTCATAAATTGTAGAGACAAAATTATTATAGTTTTAATCGTGATAAAACTTAAAAAGATAAATATGTAGCTACATAACCTAATTAGTATCTCGTTCACAGTTAAAGCTCAGACCTTAGTTTCGATCTTGATACCAATTTCAAAAATCCTTCGGAAACGATTTTTACTTTTACAGTGTAAAACAAGTACCTAATTAATCCAGTGGCTACGTTATTTGAAACCTCACTCATTATTTTTAACAGATACATAAACATTATGGTAAATACCTACCAACAAAATATTTAACTAAAACAAACAGACCCTGATATCAACAATTCAGTTTAATGATGACTGGCCCCATTTTCATGCATCAATTTCCTCTGATACCACTTGGACCTTTGCCAATATGCTCCAACTCCTTAATTCATACAGTTATAACACAATATTGGGGACTATAATAACAAATGTATAGTACCTAGAATCTACCTAGTAGTATATAGTCAGTTTTGTTCATTAGAGAGGTGCCGACTTAGTAACTCCTCTGCAGTAGATAACTTAAAAAACTTCCCTCGTAATGACCCCAGTCTCAAGGCAATTTGACGCCAACGACACTTAAGGCTACCTAATTAAGCTTAGAAGACGGTATTTGCTCCATTAGGAATGAAGGTAGAGTTACTTGTTACTAATAAAAAAGGTTCTAGATGGTTTTCTTTTTTGCAAAATATTTTCATACACCCGACATTCCTAAAATTAATATGAATATGTAACGACTCCTCAGAGGCCGATGCTGACGTACTTTTGAAAAGAACTCTCAAACGTTTCTATTATGAAAGCTTAAATTGCACTAAAGTCGCGAACCGTGAAGCGAAAAGTTTCAGTTAAATAGAGTGCTGCGTTCTTCTTTTGCACTTATTTTCTAGTCAGAACTTAAAAATGCTTCTTTGAAGAAATATGAACACGAAATGCTTCGTGCTTGGTTATGCGGTAGATATTATAACCTGGTAACACTGGTGTTTGTTTAATTAATGCAGGTAAATTAAAATTTTGTTCGTGTAGGTATGTGTTTCAGGCCGTTACGTTATTAGGTCACACACTGACCGTTCTCGTGTGTACAAGTCGATAAGGGGTAGGTGTGTATCACACGTTTGTAGCGGCCATTATACCTCTCTTGTTATGTTTATTTTGTTTACATTGTCCCATTATTCCCGCTTATGTTCCGTTCGCCTGTTTTCATACTTCCCCGCCGAAAATAGCGCTTTTTATTCAGAAAATGTGTCGCTTTGATGTTTAAATTTAATTACACAAGTACCTACACCCGCTTCTGTAGTTAGGTATTGATTTCAGAGAATACAGTCAGCTTTTACATTGTTTTAAATTGTTTCTTTTATCTTATTATTTCCATCATCTTTCTACTCTGATCACAATGTCAGACCGTCCCGTCACCTCGATTGACTTACTATAATAAATAATAATAGCAATCTATTTAGGGGTTGAAGCCTTGGACCAAATTCGTATCTGGTCGATGTCAGAATGGGTTGTTTTGTTTTTGCTTACACTTATAAATCAATGAATATTACAAATGGGATGACGTGCTACTTAATTATGTTTGTTCTTCTTTCAAACGGCAGTATATCTATAGAATGTTTTGGCAAAGATATTTTTTATTAATTTATCTCGTACTTTTTACCTCGGTCAATTTTCATGCTTAAAGCGTAAAAACAACGAGGCCATATCATGCGCATCATACCTAGTGTAACATTAAGGTTCATTTGTGTAATTCTTCTATGTAAAAAGCCAAATATTATGCACACAAATTCAAGTATTAAGTTAGTGAATTGTAGAGCACGTCCACGGGGACGGAAGCCAAAGAAAATGTCTAGCTGCAAAGTAGGTAAGTTAGTTAATGTGCGCATATATCTAATCCACGAGTAAGTAAAGGTCGATGTGCGATTTGGGTACAGTTTACTTAAGGGAACAGTAGGAAAGAATTGAATATTAAGTAGATATGGTTAGTGATTTTGTCCGGGTAGATGACAAGGGATGATGTTTTGCGAATTTTCATTAAAGTAGGAAGTAGACATCTATTACTGTGTTTTATTTTCTTAGAACTCAAATAATAATATTTGCTGTTGTTGTTTTTACTGTAGTCTATGAGAGAGTAGACAATGTTTATTTAAAGTAGCTACATACTTTAAGAAGAGCTTTTGCGCTACAGATGCATTCCTCGATTCCCCTGCTGCCAATAAAAAAACTTTCCGATGAGCTATTCTCGCAGAAACAAAGTATCAAGTTGTGTAACTGAAGACTTCATAAAATACTAAGGAGTACTAGCTGTAGGTACCTACTTCATACGTTCACATTGTGACGCAAGCCATAGTAGCCTACTTATTTGTGTTCACAGGTCGGCAATTCTGCTGTTTGCTATGACGACGATCAATGTGAAGCCTGCACCCTGTCGACCACGCTCTGTCAACACAAATGATGCCCAATATATTGGGCAAACCTCTTGTTGAAATGCTATGTAGGTTCAACAATAGGAAAAGCAAGAGAGGTTACATTCATATAACAGATTAGGTGCAAATGTAGTTTCAGAATGAAACATAAAATCAAATCACTTTTACAAATCTTAGACGCGTGAAATCATGAAGTTAATAGTAGAGTATTATTAAGTGAATGCCTGTGATTCTATATTTTGTGCATTGGTTGCTTGTGGTTCTTTATTTTCCCTATGTAGAAGTTACTCTCTGACATAAATATATCTGTTGTAAAATTTGTTAAGTTAAAACTGTGAGCCAAAATGAAACTCCTATACTGTAATATTTTTTGCCAAATAAACGCTGAAACTGCAATATACTGAATTTATATTTACTACGAAGCTTGGCGCGCTCCGTTCGTAGATATGTTCCAATAAATAGTTGTTTAGTGAATTATGTAGGGATCTGGGACGTTTGGACCCTCCAAATAGGCGTTAATTACTACAAACTTGGGATTATGTTCTCTCAACATCTATTAATTTGTGGTTTATCTTTGCAAATAAACTTGCTGTAGGTAAATAAGATTGCGACGAAATTCGTTTCATCGCATAAAGAATTACAAATCCGCGACGTAGATATCTAGTTAAATTCAATTTGTTCTATATCACGTTTTAGGCCGTGCTTTCGCTTCGCGTGAATTTCAAAATTCGCGATTTTCAGAGTCATGATAGACCTACTTCCTTGCATCAGCGCTCAAATTTTACAGAGGTTTCTTTTGTAATAAGTAATAGTGTCACGAGCTAAGAAAAGATTTTAGAAAGAAGACTCGAGATGTAGGTCCTTACAGTCACTCTGAACTATCTCGGTCTGGTAACGCCGCAAAGAATACCTCGGAGGTGTTATGGATGTAGAGATTTTTGAATAATCGGTTTATGAACATCTGACTGTTGAGTCAGTCAGTAATAGCTCTTTGTGTGAAACCAAGTTCTTAGATGAAAAGTGTTAAGCGGGCAAGTCGACAAACATTGGCAGTAAGTATTCAAGTACGGCGAGGATACTGAAGCAAGGAGATAATAAAAGATATTTACGGAGGGTCTCATTGTTCCCGTTCTTTGTCCCCACTTGAGTCGGCTTCATTTACCCATAGAGATTTTACAAAGACTTTCGCAGAACTTGTGCGAGACTATATCAACTGTTTCTATTCGGAGTTTGAAACGGCGTCCGAGAAATCAAACTACGTCATAATAAAGTAGGTATTGACTGTTTTTGATGAAAGTTTCAGTCGGAGAAACTTCTTGGTAGCTATATCAAGGCTTTTGTTTCGGTTTGATCTCCCTATTCTATGTTGTGTAAACAACGTTATGAATAAATTTATATTTAAATGCCTAGGTAGGAATCTACTACCTACACAGATCCATAAAAATAATTTTAACAAGCAGTATTACTCATTTTATTGTAGGTATTATTGCATCGCCATAATTTGTAGAAATCCAATAAATAAAGCAACACTATATGGGTAACGGGGATAGACTTGTGCAAAAGTGAATCAGTCAGGCATTGAACGAATTGATTAAGCACGGTGTGGTGCTGCGGACGAGCCCTTAAATGCGTGACCAATTAGGTACCTACTTACTTCACAAAGTGGTATCTACTTATACCTATATTGCTTCGCAAAATGCCTGCAGAAAAAGCTGTAGGATTGAGGCGGTTTATAAAAGCAAATGCTTCCAAAAAACTATCGTCAAATTATAAAATATATATATAGTTATAAATATTTATTTCTCGTAGATCCATAGCATTGTGAATGTTATAGATCCGAGAATTATTTATATATAATTACTTTAATATAAATTGAAAACTAGCATAACTAAGGAAACTGCGACAGATAAGTCCATATTCAGCGTATTACTGTGTTGCGGTGAACCACATTACAGCGCTGATTTTCAGTGTGAACCTTAGGGGGTCGCACGGACAGGTTAAGTAAGCCTTTTTTAGGAATCAACCGAAATCCAATAGTTGAGTCCTTATTCTCAAATGAGGTGTACCTAATCTATAGAATATTGAGCTACATAACTTCTTCTTGAAGTAACAAGTAGGTATCTATCTACAATATATCATAGGGAGAGTGCTTTAATTGTCAAGCTGCTACTAATAAAGTGAAAAGTTGAACCATCAGAGACCCAAGCTAAAACTAATTTCGTAAACGTCAAACTGAGTTCGAAGCACAGCAGCACTAAAAGAGCTGAGCTTCAATTTTACAAGTTTTCAAAATGAACCATAAACTAGTAAACTCTTTTATATTGCCATTTCCCTCGAGCCTCTGCTTTCATAGACAAATACTGCATGGACTTAAGTTTGTACTTCTTACCGTAGGTTCGTTTATTCATCTATACTATATCTAAACTAAAAATAAAATTCTTTTTTCTGACTGACTGATGGATCAACGCACAGCCTCAACCGCTGATTGTAGAGACGTTTGAGGACATATTTCTTATATGATGTAGGCAGCCGATAAGAGAGCAGGGTTTTTAAAAAATCGACCTCTATGGGGTTTAAAAGGGGTGTCCAAGTTTGTATGAAACTTCGTCAGTTTTGAAGTTAGATCTATGAAATTTTGTATTTGGTTTAAAATAAAAAAACCGGACAACTTGTAGGTACATTTTATAAATATTTGGCACACGCTTATAAAAGCGCATACTTTAAAGAGCGTGCTTTAAATAAATTCTATATTTTTTATGATATAATTACAAATGTATAGTTTCCAGATTTATCCCTATACTTGTAGGTAGTATAAGATGGTATTACTTGCCAGATTTCATAGTTCTAGGTCAAAGGAAAACAACATATAAATTTTGATTCCCTTAAGGGTGTCGAAATATACGTTTTTGCGGCATAAACTGCCGCATCTTTTTTTTACGTTAACTTAAAAAGTTTGATTACGAGTATTTCACAGCTTCAAGAGACGGTAGACCTGAGCACATGGTTTTAATTTCACTTGATACTTTTATGTGTTCCCAAGTTGGTCTTGACAGACATACGGACGGACAACAAAGTGATTCGACACCAATCTCTAAAAGTGTAAAATAGGGGTTGCAATTTTGTATGAAACTTCTTCAGTTTGAAGTTAGATTGTGAAAAATATTTTGCTCAGTGGCTGTAAATACCTATCTACGATAGTTTTTATCGTGGTAACCGACATCACACGGTCGGAGCCGCGGCTGAAAGCTAGTTAATTATAAAAACAAGATTATACCCAGGTACCTACACTCTTAGATTTAGTATCTAATCCGAATATTAAATACCTAGTAAAACTAAAGAACTCTCACTATCATGTTAGAAAATATCTCCGTACCTACCTCAGAGAGCACGTTAAACCGTCAATCTCACGCCGGAGGGCCTAGACAAAGTCACATTCGAATAACGATGTCGTGAATGGTAAAGAATTATTGCATAGAATTTGACGTTTGCAGTGGAGTCCATAGACATTTTTTATTTTTTTGCGAACGATTAGTACAGCGTTATCGAATTCTCCGGTCGTGTTGCACTCGTTTGTGCACTTTAATATCTCCTGAGTAGTTGGGTCTCTTCTCTCTTAAGTATATAGGTAGCGGAGTGACCAAATTTAATTATAGAGTTCAACGTAAACAAAAAATCCTCGCCATTTTGTTTAGTCACGTAAGCTTTGCCACGGCACTCTCATTCGATTTCATTACTATGGCTTGAATGCACGAATATTAAATTAGGAATGGATTATGCATATCTACTTATATACATTATAAGCACAGCCGATTCCTAATAAGGTCCATATATTCCAACTTTGCACATTTAATGCTAAAACTAAAACAGTTGTCGTGCGAACCCTCCATATTGATCAATCATAGAAGGGCATCAACGTTAATTGCTTTTGACAATGGCTTTGAGTAACCACAGCGATGGTCGGCGTGACTCAATTTATCAAAAATAGTTATTCAATTTTGGTTGATGTCAGTAGGTAATAAAAGCCGGTGCTTCTGAAATAATTTTGATTATTATAATAATAATATACCTTCTGAACGTAGATTGACAAGATAACGATGAGTTACCGGAATTATCTTCAGTATTTTATTTAGTTTTCTCAGGACATGCATAAATGCTTAACAAAGTCCACTGCGTTGTCATCTAATAAGGGCTGGATCTTATTAGGTACACGACATTTTTAATAGGCATGATCGGTTACTTAAATGACTTTGATAGTGTGAATAACACCTGCTCATTCACACTATCAAAGTCATTAAATTAAGTAACCAGCAACGCTTTCATTTATCCATGGTTGTATAGCAAAGAAGGCTCGCAAAAACGTGGCTCAATATGGTCTGAAAATGATCCACAGAATACTTTTTTTGAATCGATTATTTCTAAATACTTAAAAAGGTCTACGACTAAAAAGTGAAACACCTAATAAGGTCCAACGACTAAGATTGAAAAAATGACTGATTAGTTACATTATAGAATCTTCATTTATTAGATTTATTAAAAAAACATCTTAGAACTACAATTTGTTTGATTTATAACCAGAAAACAAAAACAATAATATAAAGTCTAATGTCCTCCGACTTTATAAGAGCCACGACTCAAACACCTAGTATAACGATTCAGTTTTCATAAAGCACTAACGTAATATGTAGTAGATTAGCGCTACTATGATGTAAAGGTAACATTTTTATGGCATTAAATGCATTAAAACATCCAGTTCAAATATGGACTTCTTAGAGCCCAAGTGCCCAATCGATAAGGACCATCAACAGGTTTTTAAATAAACCTTTTTTGTAAGTAACTGGCCGGAAATATTGTATGTATACTTATATTTTTGTTTCAATTTAATTAACACGCTTTCCAAAATAGATTTATAAAAACCCGGCCCATATTAAATGCAAATATAAAATTACCTATGTCAGTTTTTTGCTAACAAAATACATGTAGGTATCTACGTAATGGTCAGAAACTGTTCACTGTACCTACCTACCTACCTACTTACATGCTAAAACGGAGTAGGTAGGTACTCATCATACTACACTAGCCTTCGTTTGCGTCAATTTTCCCCGTTTTTGCAACATTTTCCATTGACGCTCCGCTGCTATTGGTTATAACGTGATTTTATATAGATAAATGGGCTATCGAATAGAAAATAAAACTAGTAGTTGCTGAGATAATCGCTTTCAAATAAACAAATAAACAAACAAACTCTTCATCTTTATACATAACACATAATATAATAATACATTGTTGTCCCAAGATATTATGTCATAATATCTTGGGACAACTAACACAAAGCTATCTGATCCCAAACTAAGCAGAGCTTGTACTATGGAAGCCAGACAAGTATAAGTATGTTTATCGGTTGATAAACATACTTATATATTTCTAAATACATACATATTATAGATAAATATCACCCAGACACAGAATCGTGCTCATCACACAAAGTTTTATCCTGGGTGGGGATCGAACCCACGACCTCTTACGTAGCAGTCGGATACACTCCCACCGCGCCATGTTAGTAACTATACACCATACCACAATAACTAACATTACGGTCAAATATTTTAGGAATTGTAATACCTATAAGTCCCACAGCCGCGAGTTGTGTTCAAGTCCAGAAATGTTAACACCTACACACGTAGGTAGGTAGGTAACCTATTTTGTATCGCACTTCTATATTTGTAAACACAGTACAGTAGTAACAGTCAGTTGATTGGTAGACAAAACGGAACGTTGATAGGTAGCTATTTAATTTATTCACTGTGAGTTCAGAATCGATTTCAATATAGGTACCTTCGTATGCATATTCAATATTTTTGTTAACACGGGATTAGATACAACGATGGGCAGGGGCAGATCCAGTAATTTATCCTGGGGGGGGGGGGGACGCGAAGCAAAGGCTTGCAATTCGTTTCGCCTACCCGAAATCGGTCAAGTGTAAGTTACAGGCACTATGGGGGGGGGGGGCGGAAGCCCAAGAAAAAAAATGGTTGAGAGCCCCAAAAAAAAAAATCTTTTAAAAAAGTCAATACAATACAAAAAATTCGATAAGTACGAGGGCATGTCTCCCTGATGACGATGGGTAGCATTTAGGAAAAAAACAGTGTATCTATACTGTATAACATGTACTATAGCAAACATGTATTTACTTTATTTGGGCAGTAACAACAGGGCCACGTGAATGGAGATAAGTAAAATGGACCGTGTAATCGATTTAGGACATCGCAACGCCACTTAATTCGTAAGCATGCAAATAAGTCCTGGGTGTATAAAGTTTGTTTAACAATAGAAGAACAGTGTTTATGTAAAGTAAGTGTCCAGAAGGCATTATTTATATACCTACGCGCCCACCGTAGGTATAATATGCAGCGGTTTTTAATAATCGTAGATATTCTAACTTTAAAGGTATTTACAGTCAGAAAAGAAGTCGTTTATAGACCGGCCTGTTAGTCTAATGGTTAGCTAAGCCTGCCTACTGACTGCTAAGCCGGAAGTCGTCGGTTCGATCCCCACCCAGGATAAAACTTTGTGTGATGAGCACTATGGTTTATTCTGTGTCTGGGTGCAATTATATCTGTATATGTATGTATTTAGAAATATAAAAGTATGTATATCAGTTCTCTGGTTGCCATAGTACAAGCTTTGCTTAGTTTGGGATCAGATAACATTGTGTGAGTTGTCCCAAGATATTAATATTTTATTTATCTAATGCTTACAAATTTCACAAATGTCACACCACCATCAAACAAAGGGAGTCTTTACACCAATCTGTTACGGCTTTGAAAAAAAACATTTGGATCGAAAAAGCCATTAACTACGAGATCTACGTGTCATAAATATAAAAAAAACGATTTGTACCTTTATTGAAGTTGTTTGTAATAATTCTTGACTAAGACCATTGGCCTTCGTCGCATACTTTATTAAAATACCCATTCAACAACTTGGTGCAGTCAGCGACCTATATTCCACCGTATTTAGCTCTATGAATGTCGCTATTCCTAGAACTTTACCTACGGAGTGAAAAGTGACTGAGCATAATAGGTATTTCTTCTTATTCACAAGACAAAGTACATATTTGTATAAAATAAATTATAGGTTATAAGTCTTGGCACCTGTTTACACGCTTCAGTTTATTGTTCTCGACCACCTGAAGTTCTATTAAGTAGGTAGGGAACCTACCTAGCTACTTTCTTTACTTACAACATTAGCACTTGACTATAGACGCTTTTAACAATAACAAAAAGGCTTTAAACACTAAAGGCTTGTTTAATAGCCAAGTTAAAATTTCGTCGCTTTCAAATGAGGTTGGGGTGTATAAAAAAACCACATAAAGAAAATGGAGAATCGATGGAGAGATGTAGGATTTTCTTATTCGAATTTGTCTGAACGAGGCACGATTTGGCGTTTTGTTATGTAAATACTTTTCCAGAAAATACTTATCAGGGAATGTAGGTCTTGGTATAAAAATCCTTTTTGAATTCTTTTTTACGATCATAAACGAGGTAACGAAACTAGTGCCTATTAGGTTCCACTTTGTTCAACTGATTGTTCAACGAATTGAACAAATTCAACTTATTAAGTGGGATTTGTTCAACTACATTTTCAATTGAAGAAATTTCACTATTACAGTGTAAATTGTTCAATTACTAGTTATATAAAAAGGTAATTTATCCCATAGGTACCTGTTGGTTTGGTTCAGTATGGTAGACCTATGTACCTCCTATAATCAAATATATTGTAGAAATCATGTTTCTTTGTCCAATGATCATTTGTTTTGGCCGATGTTTTTTTGTTTGTACCGATATTTTTACCTAAACCTTTTTTTTAAATTTGTTCCAACATTAAAAGTTATAATATAATTTAGTTGAAGAAATGATACTTTATTTCTCTCTAATATTCAACTACTTATTTTATTAATAAATTGTACAATTGAACAAATAAGACTTAATTACTTAGTTGGTTTTGTTCAATTCGTTGAACAAATTAAAAATGTTTTAGGATATAGGTATGTATCTAAATATTTGAATATAAGGTACTTATCTACGACTATTACATTTTTGCCATATCCGATCTTTGTTAGGTCAAATCCCTTAAAATTAAACATAAGTCTGTATCCAATAGTGGACGGTGATTATTTTATTCACCCAATAAATATTAGTTGAGTAAAATAACTTCAAAACGAAGGCAATAACTTATTATTTTTCTAAATAATGTGTGGGCAAATGGGCTTTAAAATGTTCCAGCATTTTCACCTCTAGGCAATAACTCCACTCGTATTACTTTCCATGTGAGAGAATATTAACTAGGAAATATACCTTACGCAGCACAATTTCTATTCATAACGGTAGCTCTTGACTCGACGCAACAAGATCTGTAGCATCAAATGACAAAGCCTGGCGCCTCGATGGGATGCTCAACAATGAGGATTATGTTCCTTTTTAAGTACCTATATTTACTCTGCACTACTTAAAGTGTGTAAGTAGATAACTCTTAATTTTTGATTTAGGATGAATTGTTCTATCGTAGTATTGATTTAAGATAGATACGTTCTTTCCTATATTGAAAAGTGTACCTAATAACGCAGTACGCCTGCACTGTTTCGGTTTATGTAACATACATAAGCGGCTACATCTATTAAGAGCAATTCTAATACCTACATGCTATAAAGTGGTCCCAGGAGTGGTATATCTTAATTAGTCAGTGTTCACTGAATTACCACTGACGGACGTTGCGATCAAGATTTAATTACATTTGTTCGTAGGAATTGCTTATCTGTTGTCTATATGAGCCAGGTATTGAGGTATGTAGTTTAGGACGATTCGGTCGAATAGAATTTGACAGTTAATCTAGCATAGATTTCGATTTTGTATTGACTTCACTTATAAAATTAGAAATACTCGTAACCGTTTGACAACCTGTGTTACTATCAGAGATAATATTTATCATCGAAACGTTTAATGGATAGCGTCGAAACTACATTGAGTACCTATATACAAATAGATAAGTGGATTACGGAACAAAAGTTGCCAAAACACTTGCACAAGTTAATGCTACTATTCATAACTCACCTGAAAAAGGTTATCTTTGTACCTACCCGAGTTTACGATAGTGCCTACCCACACTTTTTCAATATACTTTCGGACCCATATGTATGGATTACGGACCTAACATTATTTTGGTGAAACCTACTCCATACTTTATCGTGAATAAGTTTTGCAACAAAAATAACACTACAAGTGGAACCAAACTATCCGAGTTGTAGGCACACGTATGATAGCGGCTACTAAAAGACGTGATAACTACGTTCAGTGAATACATGCTACTATTGACAATATCAGGATACAAGGTTCGTCGAAATTGAAGAAAAAATATTGTGGTTATTGTAGAGTTTCTCTATTCATGTTAGCGTCGGACTAGAACGTCTCTAGAACCGACTGAAACCTTTGTTAGAGGAAGTATCCCCTTACAGGCTTTGTGTGCAGGCCGGCAGCTCGCGACGGGATGCGCCCACATAATTGTCCTGGACCCTTCGGGCGGAACAACTCCATGCTTTAAATAACTATCTCAGGATAACCAGCATCAGTATTCTGACAGCAGTGCAGTGAGATCACTACTTCTGCTCTTACAATCCGCGAGTGTTCTAAACAGTGCAAAAACATAATATTTATATATCGTTACATAGCTTATTCCATAAATTAGTTTGGTCGGTTACTTACCACATACTACTCGGGGAGTTTGTACACCGTATTATGATATGTAACAGTCGGTACAACCGTCGGTAAAATCACTATTTAAATCAAAACTTTTATTATTTTGTTTGTATTTAATCCACTAAACGTCTCTATGTTGACGGATTCGAATAGTTCGCGACACAAATGAAACTCTCGTGAGACATGATACTTGTTCTACACACTATTATTAAATGGCGTTATTGAGACCGTGAGAAACTATAATGATCATGTTTTCTTTACTGTACTACCGTATTCGTTTCACTTGCACATTTTCTCTACTTGTTTATAAAAGAGCCACAGGGCATGGGATCGCTAAAGCGCTTACCTAAATAAAAGGGGAAATTTTAATGAAAGTTCTACAATGAAAAGAAAGTAAAATAGTCCTTTGCGTTTCGGCCCTGAATACACAAAGAGGGATTGTTCCAGTCATCGGGTAGCGGATCACGTTTAGTTACTCTACCTATTATAGACTTCTTGCTTGTGACTAGGTACCTACACAGTGCGTAATATATATATAAACAACCTTAAGTACTTATACCGCCTACCTCAACTTTCTTCACTTCGTACTGTTTTAACTTTTAAATGCTCATGAATAATCAATTTCCACTTCGTTCTTACATTGACCTTACTTTAAAAAATCAGGACAGAGGGTAAACTGATTAAGCCATTTTTAATGCATAATTTATCGGTTCATGAGTACGGCAATTATTCATGAGTTCGATGTTAAAATGAAGAAATAAGGTTATTGATTCAATACCAGGACTCTAATTTTCTCGCTTTATGATATTGGCCTAATTTATCGCCACACAAACTCAATTTTCTTCTGAAACGTACATACATACCTACCTACCTCTAGGTAATAACTTAATAAGTGAAAATAATATGGCAAATTGTATAAAATTCAATAGTCAATCAGTCAATCGTAAGAAATTGTCAAATACCTACATTTATTTCATTCATAGCTACTTTACTTGAGTACAGTAATTATAGTACATAGTAACGTAGGTTTTCAACTTTAACCTAGTTCTACTTTTACGAATTACTATAAACGTTCAAGTTCAGCGTTACTACCGTGTCATATGATATTAGACACACGTGTACCAATTATTTTCATATTTAGTCAGTTGTGACGGGATCGTGGGGGTCGGGGCGCGGCGCGGGGCGGAGGTGCGCGATCGATACACCGCCGGACAGGTATACTAGACGTAAATAATGAAAGCGTTCAGCGGCCCTCTGAGGACGGCTCGTGTCAAATGTCAATAGCAATCAGATGCGATGTGGCACGTGGCCCGCAACGCGTCTTTTTATAGATATCAACTGACACGCTATTTCTTCACGAAGAAATAAATTAGGCCTATATTGTGGTTATCGGTTTTTGGTATAATTGGATTACTTATATGAAATTAGAAATTGAATAGGTAAATACATTTCGTCGTATTAAAGTATGCTGTTGCTATCAGCGGCTTAAGTTGATAGCTAAGTTTAACCAAAAGATTTATAAAGATTCAGCCTGAATGGAGATTACATAATCTTTTGTGTAAAGTGGAAAATGTTGTACCTTTAATGCTCCGTATGAATTCCCAATTTCGCAATAAAGGTACAAAATTCTTCGTAACTAATTTCTTACCTGCGTCATAAGAGTCATATTCCTAAGCTCGGTGGATAAGTACCTACTTGTCATACACGTATACCTACACGTATACCTATACATAATTTCAATCAAGAAATAGTTTCCGGTGCCGGATATTAGTTTTGCTACATTTTCTAAAATAATGTTGACAGCAATTTTCCCAAACTTCTTAGCGATCGAACTTCCCGAAGTACCAATTTGATATTTCAATATTGATAGTTTTTTCTTGAAATTAAGATAGTTTTGTGTCTTGCAGGTACCTAATATTCGTTTCTGATTTGACGTTTTACTACGAAGCTGTAGAAGTAAATTAGATGTCGTGCGAACTAGACGTACATACCTATCTAATCTTCAGCGTGAAACTCAAATCAAGTTTAGCTGTGGAGTTGAAAGGCGACACGAAGTTCTTAATCCATAATTTGACAACTGTATTCGAGTGTGTGGGTAGAGTGTTAAACTTCTCTAGCACCATTCGAATTCAGTGCTCGAATTTGGACGTTCATCAAAGCAGAAATCGACACCGAAGAATACGGACGTCCACTTAATAACCTAACCGCAACGTCAACTTCATGGCGTTTGTGGTGCGCGTTCCAGACTGCTTTCTGCACTTCGTCATGGAGGAAGACTTCTGGCCGGAGGGCGTGGTTTTCCGTCGATTAAGTGCCACAAGAACGGGTCTTTGTGCGTTCTTTTGGCACTTGATGCTGATGATGAAGCGTACTAACATAGTTTTTAGTTGTATTTAATAACACTTATTGTAATATTGCATGTAAGTTAAGTAAGGTATATATTTCTATGGGCCATTGATGTCTGAAATAATTGGTATTATTATTATTATTTACCTTTTATAAGGAGTAGGGATTCTGTTTAGTGTAAATCAGGCGCGGACCCTGAATTACCGTTTTTTGTTGGGGAGTTTGAGAGTTTTAATTTAACACTAGACCGGTGTGCTTTGACGGGCAATTGCCCCCCCCCCCCCTCCTTGGCAATGGTACCGGTGAATTAAAGGGGGGGGTGGGCGCCCCCTCGTCATGCGAGCGACTTGTACGTGGCAGGTTGAGACAATTGACAAAGAACTACTGGATCCGCGCCTAGTGTAAACCTTTTCAATGTGAAGTAATGTCGTACTTTCCACTTGACAACAAGCGGTGGACAGCTTATGACCACTAATTACTATAGGTTTAAATGTCAAGCTAACAAAGCATGTATGAATATGCAATACGTCTAGATTAATGTTAGTTATAATTATATTATATACCTAGTTAAGGTAGACAGATTGTAAGATCTTCATGTGTGATTATAATTGTTTAGTTATGTACCTAAAAATAAAAAATAAAAAATTTAAATAAAGTAAAATAAAATAAGCCTTTATTGCTGTTAGTTTTTTCTATACAGTATGTTTCCTTATTCTATTAAACTATTGCACTTATACTAATACTACTTAATTTAAATATCGGCGATCGGATCGTTTTCTGCTACAGCTTGTCTTACGACATAGGCCTCCTCCAAAGATTTCCATGACTCTCTATCTCTAGCTATGTACCTAAGTAGATACTTAATGGGTTAAATAAATTGACTTGTTGTAAGATTTTGTATTTTTTGTATCAGAAGACAGAACCTAGAGTAACATGACATTATTTGGTTAGATTATCAATGCAAAAATGACCGTTCGGTTCTAATGGGGCCGAATTCGGCCGAATTAGAATACCTAATATGTTAGAAAAGGTCTTGCAAAAGCAATATCACCATGAAACACAGCAAAAGCAATTTGCTGTGTTCGCAATCGCATTTGTATGATGTCTTCCTTCTCTAGCTAGATAGCCACCTAGTTAGAGAAGGAAGGTATTAGGATTCTCTAATAGGTGTGGCTCTAATAAGTTTAAGCCACACAAAGTAGAGATTGATACCTCAATTCTCTGATCACAACATACCCTATAATAAATAGTATCATAGACAAAATCTATTAATATAATATTTATGGCTATTTACTAATATAATCTCTCCCGCTCGTGCATCCTGATGTACGGTTGCCCAAGAAAATGTTCTACCAGTTTTGTCATAGCTTCCTTTGTAACCAAAATAGCGTTAAGGTTGAAATTAGATACTGTTAGAATGATATTGTAAGGGAAAATCAACCTTGTGATTTATGACGTGCAAATGAATTTCAACCGTTGAGAGGTAGACTATATTTTTGGGCGAATGTGCGACATGTGAGACATCGCGGATATGAAATTCGTACCATGTTACCACCTTTTTTTTTTAAAGATAACTAGCAATGTGGGATTGAGTCCCACATTGCTAGCAATCTTGTTAACCCCTCCAGCTAAGCTCAAAGGCTTGTGTTAGGAGTGGGTTCACGTCGGTAGTATAATGGGTAGGACCCGCGACCTCATGATTGCGAGACCGATGGTCCGAAATTTCATGTCCCTTAACGAAGTTTGTGTGCGTTGTTTAAGTGAAGTAGGTGATTTTGTGATATACCAAACACAGAGGTTTATTGTCAATCTCTGTGCCACATGGAGGGAAAGTACTTTAAATATTGAAGATATAACATTTTACTCAAAGAACACTTCATATCGATTTTAATTATAATTCGAACTGCATTCAAAGTTTTTAAATAATCTCCTGTCTGAACCGGGAATCGAACCCGCCTACTATGAAAAAGCACCATTTGTATTTGTATGACACCAATCCAAAGGGTCAGTCATAGGGATTCCTTTTTCTAAATAACATAGTATGTTAAATAAAGGGAATGTAGGTACCTAAGTTGCAGTTTTATGTAATTAGTTGTAACTTAAATGTAAAATTGTATGATTTTCCATCCATTCAAGATACTATGTTATTTAGAAAAAAGTAATCCTAATGATCTCTTTCGATTGGTATCGTAAAAATGTATTTCTATTTTAATTTTTTGCGGGTCCATGTCCAAACAGTTCGCATTATTTTTAAAATCAAGAAGTCTTCTTTTAGTGAAATGTTCTATCTTCAATATTTAAGGGACTTTCCTTGCGTGTGGCTTAGTTTTAGGACACCCTGTTTAGGCGTTATTTCAAATAGTCCCACGGGAGTCTAATTTGATCATCATACTTGGCGATCGTACCATATATTGTTATTACCTACTACCTAAACGGCTGACTGTTACTGACCGAAATTAAAATGAATGTTTCTACGTATGACTTTTACGATACCTGCGCATGAAATGTGACCTAAGGAAAGGCGTTCTACAAGGCTAGATAGATGTCGGATAATATTTTTTGTTTAGTTAATGATTTAGGTTCTAGGTAAAGACTCATAAAACACCCCGGTCCCAAGGCTACAGGGGCTCCTAACATGCGTAGTTGGTGCTTGCTGTTTGGGGTATCTGAACCCCAACAAATTTTGATACTAGGCTCTATTATCTACTATAGCAACATGTTACATGACATTATTGTTTCATAGTCAATTAACAATGCCGAAAGTTCCAGAATCTGACGAAAAATTAGGAAATTATAATTTAGAGATGGTAACACAAGATTAAATCTACTAGGACGAACAAATCTTGATCGTTGTATTTTTTCATTGAATTGGTTCAATTTCATTATCAATTTCTGCTTCTGGAGAACTAAGTATCATCGCTGGACGAACAAAATAAATATTATATATAGCAGCTCCGGCCGCGTAATTCTCAGTTTTTGCATTAAATAATTAAAATTTAAACACAACAAACTTTTAAACTTTCTTCTTCTTCCCGTTTCTACACAGTTTTGGCGGTTAGATATCAACTCGACATACTGTCGCATTTCAATCATGTACAGTTTAAAAATACATGTTACAACGAAAAAGTATTAAAGGTCAAAATCGCAGTAGTAGCCCCTGCCAGTTATCATTGCCATTATATATAAAAATCACAAGTATTTAAAAAAAAAATGTTACATATATTATAAAAAAATCTTATCCTCCTAAAAATAGTTTTGACGGATAGTACCTACGTAGATGACACTACTAATGCAGTCTATAAAAATCTAAGTATGTAGTTCTCGATACACCTAAAATGGTATAATTTTTCAGTGTACCAATACACCGCTGATTGTATAGGTCTGTTTTTCTTATACAGTACCAGAATAGCCAACACTATTACCTACAAGAAAAACTGTCACGGCTAAACAGGATTTACGAGTAAATCACTGTGGGGGGTAGAATTGTCTTTGTAAGACGCTCCTAGTGGTTTATAGTTTAAAATTGGATGTTTACCTACGTTGTAATTAATGTTTTTATGTACCTAACCATCTATATGAATACCTACTAGCTGTTCCCCGCGTTGGCTGCGTTATGTTTGATTTTGAAAGCCTATGAGTTATTCTGACATATAAACTACATTACTGCAAAGTTGACTGCCTCTGTGGCGCGGTGGGAGTGTGTCCGACTGCTACGCAAGAGGTCGTGGGTTCGATTCCCACACGGGACACCACTTTGTGTGAACCATAAATTGTTGTTCCGGGTCTGGGTGTAATTTGTGTCCGTGACTTGTATGTTTGTAAAGTCCCCTGTGACACAGGGCTTGTACCCTACTGCGGGAGTAGTCTTTAAAAAAAAAAAAAATCAGTAGATTTTTCGTAGGACCAATTGTTAAATGTACCTACAGGCATCAATTCAGGACGACACCTATTTGCTAATTCTTTTTTGATGTGATAACGTCTTAAAAATCGATGACCAGCTCACGAAAAAGTGTCTAAAAAAAGTGATGATATTGACTGATTGCTAAGCAACGAGAATGGCGATTCCGCCTGCTGATAGGCTGCAGTATTGTAGCCGTCATCATCCATAAATGTTTTGGCAATTGCAGCGACATGCGATAAAAACTGTCACAGGCATGGTATTTTATTACAATGTCATCAATGTTTTCATATGACGTTATCACGTCAAATTTTTGACCGTAAACCGACTTTACAGACAACCATTTTTTTAATATGTTTGTAATGAAAATATGGCAATAATTTAAATGGCTCATTTATCTTTTTTAAAATCTATACTTACCATAATAATGCAGACCGATTTTACACCACGAGTAATAAGTACTTAGGCACTAATGTCATACATTATTCGCTGCTGAAATTTATCAAGGAAGACGCTATGACTGTGCTATATAATATTTACTAGCTGACCCGTGCAACTTCGTCTGCTACCTCGCTCCTATTGGTCGTAGCATGATGTTATATAGCCTATAGCCTTCCTCGATAAATGGACTATCCAGCAGTAAAATATTTTTTCAATTCGAACCAGTAGTTCCTGAGATTATCGCGTTCAAACAAACAAACTCTTCAGCTTTATAATATTAATATAGATATGAATTGTTGGACATGATACCAAGTAGGTATCATGTCCAACAATTCATATCTATAATAATCGATCTATCCAAAGAACAAAGTTATGTTTGCAAAATCTCTACTTTACAATAGAGCAATTTGAAGTTTGTCTTACATAACATTTGTTGTTATTTTTTCCGTGCACTTAACATATTACTAGAACAGACTATTATATTGTTTCTACAAATGTGTTAACATTAAATTGTATGGAAGACGAACTCAAAATGTAAACTGTAGGTATTGTAGAGATTTTGCATACATACCTAACCGTTCTTCGGAAAGGGCGATACTATGATAGTAGTATAAGTAAATAGGCATAGTCAGGTTACTTAAACAACATTCGATCTTTAAATATGGCACACTAATGCACAAATAGATAACCTAAGTATATATTGTAATGTCACACAATTATAAGAAAGTTGTAAAATTAAAGCATGATTTAATTATCACGAGCGAAAAAGAGAAAATTGTAATTCGCTGCATCTGTTAACGCTGGCGATGCGACACTGACATTTAAAAAGAAGACAATTGTATAGTATTTAAAGTGCAGCTTTCTGAGTGCTTGTAACCTATCTACACCTTTTTACTAAGCATCATAGTTGTTTTACAAAGACACAAATGTTACGTCGTGGTTATTTCCTGTACTACACTGTTTTCCCTGTAATCGTGAATAAAATTATAGGACAACTGTTTACCAGTGGGGTATATTGCTGATAATGATATTTACCTATTCATGTTTGAATAAGGAGGTAAATACCCATGTATTTTAGAAAATCACGGGGATTTTATTAGTATATAGGTATGAGCGACGATATCGCTAAAGGTACTGCCGATCGCGAGCCGCGCGCGGCTAATGACGAGCGGCTGACGCGCGCGGCTTATGACAAGCGGCTGATGCGAATGTACAGTACGATCAACGTAACTAGGCCGGAATGAAGTAGGCGACAAGTGGTTGCGCAGATGCATTTTTTGGAAGTAAATGGTGACAGGAAGCGGGGGGCGAGGGTGGTAACTAAACCAAGAGGATTAGAGATGCGATTACGCATTACATTGTCATAATTAGTATTACTAATTCATGTTTTTTTGTGATTATTTTGGTAAAGAAATTGTTTTTCAAAGATTCTTTATTATATACTGTAACTGTTCTAAATTTAAACTTTTATGAACTCATTTAAATAGTATTTTTATATTGTTGAATTAAAATGTTGTTAGTATTTTTAATCGATTAATCGTTTTCGTAAGTAATTTTAGTGTCGCATCTCTATGACATGCGCGAAAGTGATAAAAACCTAACTTCAATCCGGTCAAGATACGTCGATCGTACTGTATGGCGTCGTTTCCGAGGTCTGCGACAGACTGACTATTGTCGCATCGGCTGCGCGCATCAGCCGCTCGTCGTAAGCCGCGCGCGGCTCGCAATCGGCCGCGCGCATCAGCCGCTCGTCGTAAGCCGCGCGCGGCTCGCAATCGGCCGCGATACATGAAAATTAACCTTTAGGGATCGTCACTCATACCTATGTACTTATAAAATATAACACCCTTTAAATAAAGAAAAAAAAAGTACATAGGTATATTCGGAAACGATCGATATAATACACAAAACGTTAGTTATTGATCCAAATTTATTTCATCGCCTTCAAAGTATTCTCCTTTAGAAACGATACACTTACGCCAACGAATAATCCAACCATCAAAACATTTTTTAAACGCTTTTTCCAGAATTGTGTTTCAATTCTCGCCGGACATTCTCCTTTATGTCTTCTACCGAAGGAAAACGGGTGCCACGAAGTTCGAAATTCGAGTTTAGAAAAAAAGAAAGAAGTTGGTTGAAACCATATTTGCTGAATAAGGTGGTTGCTGGATGGTATTTGCTAAATTTTTGGTTAAAAATTCGTTCACAATGATGGCCTTGTGCGAAGGCGCATTATCGTGGTGCAAAATCCAAGAATTTATTTCCACACCGGAATTATCCGCACCGCATTACACTCAAATAATTTTCTTTATGTACTGTTTGACCCTCCGGCAATTTCAAGTGCACAACACCGCGATAGTCAAAGAAAACAGTCAACATGACTTTGACTTTTGATCGACTTTGGCGTGGTGTTGTCAGTTTCAGTTCAGTTGGAAGTCACCATTCCGAAGCTTGTTGACTACCTACTCGTAAGTAGGTAACAGTCCGTTTCATGAATTTGGGTCGGAATTGACTCGTTCTAACATGTCCTCAGCAACTCTTATGCGATGAGTTTTTGGAGAAAACTCAGGTCTTTTGGTACTAGTTGAGCGGCAACATATTTCATACCCAATTGATTATTTAAAATGGTACGAATCGACTCGTGAGACACGTAAAGTTCAGCGGCTATATCTCTTAAACTTGAGGATTTTCAGTCGTAATTTCCTTCACTTTTGCGATGTTAACTTCAGTTGAAGACGTTGATGGCATACCAGGGTGAAGCAAATCTTCCATCACATTTCGACCGCTTAGCGCTTTGTACAACTCATAAGTACTTACCTACGTATTTTTGATAAAGTCGATTCACCTCAAGGTTTCTGTAACATTTTCAAGGACTCTGAACACGAAATTGAATGCAAAATTTAAGACAAACTCTTTGTTCGATGTTTTTGAATCCAAAATTTTGGTTAGAAGAGGGGGTGTTTACCCTCCTTAGGGTAGATTTCACCAAAAACATACTTACGCGTAAGAACTAAGATCCTTTGGGGATGATCTTTGGGATTTTGCACTTTAGCTCGCACTGGATGGAGTCCGTGTTTTAAGTAGGCTAGTATATATTTTCGTACTCTTATCAACTGCTTAATAACATTAATATACCAGAAAAGATGCGGTTTCAAATGGTGTTTACTTATAAATAACTCGTTTAATAATTTGATTCCCAAAGAAAGAGGAGCTGATCTTTTTAATTTATTTAGGTAACGTTTATTAGGCCAGTATGTAATATGAAACACGGTCATTATTCACATTTCTAAAGGTCTAATTTATGCTGTTAACATACGGGTCATAAATTATGGGCCGGTGGTTATGATTGATTAAGTATATTCTTGGTAACTTTATTTTAAAATAGGTCAGTAGGAAGGTGTGTCTATATTTACTGTGAAAGAACTTATGTACGTAATAGCTTTCTTATACCTCAGCGGTGCAGTGGAGAGTAATGATATGAGAGAGACGATTCGAATCCCACAGGAGATTAAAGTAGTTGACTTCACAACACACTAACTAGAAAGACTGGAATATAAAACTATGACGTCATAAGTTGTTACCATCAAATCATAAAAGCAATGATTTGATGGAAGAGAGATAGATAGATAGAAAATTCTTCAATATACACCACATATAACAAAATTACATGCTAATAATATGATTGCCTATAACATATGCGCATGTACAATGGGCGGCCTTATCGCTGACAGCGATCTCTTCCAGGTAACCTTTGGATGGATAGAAATGTCTTTAATTAGAAAACCAACTGATAGATCATTCACACATCACATTCAGACTTTTCATTTTGATGATTATCTGCAATTTCAAGGACATGTTAAATTGTGAACGAACAATTATTTTCAGAACACTTTAAGACCTACCTACTTTTCTTCATCATCATTTTCTCATTGCTGAAATCTTCTCGGTTGAAATTCTTGTACTTCTTGATCTCAACCGTCTCGCGCTATATCATGGATTAATAGTGGCGATCGGTGGAAAGTATATGTGGCTTATGCAGTTCTATCCAGTGATTTTTATTTTATTTTAGCAAATGCCCAACGATAGCAGACTTCTAAACTTGTCGTTTTTTACAGCCGCGATATGTTTCTTGATCCTGTCTGCGATTGTTCTTTTGATGTCCGATATAGGAATAAAAGGTTCGCACCTTTAAATAATTCACGCGATTAAGTTCCGATATACATATATCTAATAGGTATACTTATGTTTTTTTCTTCTATCTATATGTATATGAAAACGAATGATTCCAGCAGGACATTTCAAAGTACGTTATATAGGCAAGCCGACACATACATATTACATATGTACCAACGGCAAAGGCAAGTACCCTGAAAATTGTATTTAATGGAAACATTTTTTGCTTTGAGACAAAGTAAAACAAATTTTTCGACACGTTGAATTTTAAATGGAATTAATAATTCTGTTGTTACCTACTCTGTACAGGCTGTTTTTTGAGTTCAGTATCGTCGCCACAGTACCTTTTATCCGTGTGTATGTCAAAGGAGAAACTTTACTGAATTATAGGAAAATTTCGACGACCTAGGGGACCTAGAATTGCTAAGAGTCAACTCAGAGGAAAACGAATCAAAGTTGAATAATTTTGTACGTACTTATGGAATACGATCGATAACATACTTTAATGAAGTCTGTTAAAGCTCAAGATCACTAAATTCATAAACTAAAGAAATGTAAAACTACAATACTTGAAAGTTTTGTTTAGGGGAAAAGAGAGTAGCTCTACAGAGGCACAGATCAGGCTTTAAGCGTACTTCTCTGGCCTGAGTCTGGGTCCAAATATTTCAGTTTTCTATCAGTTAATTTGAGTTTTTAAATCTGACTGGCTCTAGCACGCGTTTCGATAAAGCGCGTTTATAATTTCAGACCATAAGTATGAAGTTTAGACCTTACCTTACCCTAAGATCGCTTAAAATAAAAAACGCGCGAAATGTGTGTCGACTCGCATGAAACCCTTGTCTTCAGAATTTAGGCTTACCCTGGCCGTCCGGTACACAATGTGGCAGGCAGTAGGTCACATTCAAGCGGGTGGATTCTCTGCTTCAAAAACTCAATTCCAACATGAAATCAAATCCAGTGAAATCCGGCCTTCCACCACAGTAGGTAGGTACAGTTACAGGATTTGCGGTTACCTCTTATAGAATCCTCCTCGCCCAACAGATTGACCGCTTATAACAATGAGCTTAATCCGTGTAGAGCTCTTTATCTGATCATAAATAATGTTTGATCACTGAATCAGAAACGGGATTTACATATCTGTGAGCAGAAATATTATTTACCTACTGTACCTAGATAGGCTCATTTCATCGACATGAAATACATAGATAGATACATATGTACCTATCTATTAAATGATAGAAATAGGATTGTAGGTACTTACTTAATAGACATTACCTACTTACTTGCCTTTCTATTACATTTAGCCGTCAATGAAGTTTAAATACTTGAATAATGCGAGCAATTGACTTAGCAAGTAACCTTGTACAACGCCTACCTACAGATGGAGGGGTGCTATTTTTATCCGAGCACCTCGCAAAGGACTTCTTAAAATAAATGTGACAAAAGTAGCCACCACTAATTGTTCCAATAATAGGAATCTACCTACGTTGACCGTGTCATTGAAGTAGATTGCTAGGTTTTAAAAAGTCTCTACTTCGACTCCAGTATACCCCTGAGTTTCGGAATACATAAGTAAGTAGGTATAATGCCAGTGGCTCTAGCCCTACCACCTACGTATCATACTACACTACATATACAAACAGCAATCCTTGTGTCACCACTGTATATTACTTTAATATTATATGAATGTAACTGTCAGAAGCTGATGTTGCCTCGACTATTATCTTTTAATAAATCCAATAATTTAACTTTTTGAATTACTAACTGATAACCCCGTTATTGTACCTACCTATCTATGGCGTGGGTAAAAAATGCAGATTAAGCGGTAGTTACATAAACGCAGGTAGGTACATACATTTATTAAATTTTGATGAAATTTCAGGCAGTATTTACTCTTAATAAAAAATAATGAAATGTAACTTAGTCACGAAATTTTGCATCATCCACAAACAAAAACAAACCAAGAGATGTGAAATACAAAAATGAGTTTTAGAAAGCCATAATTGCTGAATCCAGGTTAGTTTTTTTGAATACCCTCAACGGACCTACACATCTAGCTACTTTACTAGTGCAGAAGTACCTATAAACTGAATACCTATAAAATTTTGACGTGACTTTCCGAATACCCTCTTCTGACTTGATGGTCCATCTGAAAGTAGTGTCATACTAGTGTTCTAAGGACCTGGACCTCTATTTCAATGAAAACAAAGTTTCTATAAAAAATGAGGTGGTAATATAGGTACTCAACTAAGAACATCTATTTAATCCACTCGTCCTAGAAAATCGTCCATGAGTTCGAACTTCTTATGCTTATCCAAAAATTAATAAGAATAATCCCTGTAAACTTAAGAAATTTAAGGAAACGAAATTCATGAATTTCGTTCTTAAGAAACAGAGTAGGCCTACTAGTGCGAGCTTATCTAACTGCGCCCTTAGTATTGATCTTGATGGTCATTTCTACGCCCCTTCAGGGTCTGCGCCCTGTGCCTACGCACCGCCTAATTACGGCACTATCTGCAAGTAAACTGTTACGTTATAACTGTACAGCCTAATATGTAGGATCAATAAATCTTGTAATCGCTCAGGTGGATTAAAAATAAAACTCATAATTTTAAAGGCTACGTGTATTTGCTCGTCTTTAACGACTTTATAGATACTTAAATTATAGTGCATAAATAGGAAAGTTATTTACATACATCAAACCAAGTACATAATAACAACTAAGTCATAGGATGCAATGAGGACAGCCAGCTGCCCAATGTATTATAGAACAATTAAATATAGGTATACGTTTATCCTCGGTGAGAAAAATAATACACACCACCTGGACACAGATAGTTATAGATAGCCGGCTCGCTACAATGAGTGTAAACAGGCTCACACGCATATTTAAGCACATGTACTCTTGGCCGCTTAAATCACATGTCGCCTCCCCCCCCCCTTTCTGAACAAAGTTCTGGATCCGCGAACGACAGATCTCGGTCGAATCGTCTACCGAGACTGCCTACGTTGAGAGCTCCGTACGCAGTGTTGCCAGATGACCATGTCAATTTCCCCCAATTCTTTTCTTGAAAATAAAGCCCCCAATGGCCAAATTTGAGTCGCTCGTAAGGGACGCGGTGGGGGGTTTCTTTAATGGAGTTTGGAGATGGAGTTCTAAGCTAAACTATGGTACTAAAAGACTTTCAACTCCCGCCCCCCTAAAGTAATTTCTCCCCAAAGCCGAGAATCCCCTTAATCTGGCAACAGTGGCCGTACGTAGGCATCTATGCATGTGTGGATTTCCTGTTATGCTGTGAGCCGACCTTCTGTATCTAAATATTCTGTGACCTGAAGATTAAGTAACACAGTTATTATGAATACTTTCTTAAATAATTAATAATTATTACAACATTTAGTTAGATTGGAACTGCAAGTTACTAAAAGTAAGGGTGCAATTATTTTTCACAACAAGCTTCATGAACGTCTAAACATACACTATGAACCTTACAAACCAGATGTTGATATAAAATTTTCTAATTAAATATCAAAATAAAATGTTCTACAGTTCGGTACAAAATTTTTCTTAAAATTTCGACGGGTATTTCGTTTCATCACGGATTCGAAGTTTTCCTTCTACACACATAGTATCTATTACATATATTCTTTACTTGAGGAACATTAAATGTCTAAGTGAAACAATTAGTACAAACACATCAAGACATCGCATCATACTCTACCTTCGTACATCAACCATACAATGACTATTATTTACAACAATAACTTAACCTACTAGTGAATTGTGCAAAAGCGCTCGTAATGAGGTAATAACTTACAATGTGTAACTGGTGACTAATTGACTATTTATATATCATTTACAATTAAATAACAATACAAAAATATTACCCAAAACCTAAGGTAACAGAATTGTCATGGATTCCGATTTGAATATAAACGTAAAGATAGGTACACTATCCGCACCTATTACCAAAATAATAGCTTTCTTTATGTAAAACAAGTGGGAATTTATTGATACTCCAGTTAGTATCATGAAAATGCCTCATAAATTTTACAAGGCCGTAAACCGAACCACCCAGCGGTTTAACTACCGTTATTATATTACCACTCCGCTCCTTGAAATAATTTTCGTCGTTTGATCTTTAGGCTTCTCGTTATCTCCGTCTAAGTTAAGTTTGGAAGACTGTATTTGTTTCCACGTTTCGCCGAGGGCTTTACTGAAGTGGTCGTCGACGCCACCCTTGCTGACAGTCTGTACTTTTTCATTGTCTTTTAACCTCGAAGTTTGTATTTGCCTCCAGGTATCTCCAAGAGCTTTCGCAAAATGATCATCTACAGACATACTAGCGTCGTCGACTTCCATAGCTATAATTTTAGCTGGTTTTGGTAGTTCTTCAGTTTTGAATTGTATAGGACTACTGGCGCGATCCTTCATATTTGGTTTAGGTGTAGGTTGGATCACCTCTGGGTTATTTTTCTTAAATAAATTCATGTAGTCATCGCCTAGTGAGCGTCGGAAATGTTCGTCGATGACAGGATCACACATTGACATTGAACCTGTTAAAAAATAACACAGTTATTATAATTTCTTTTATTATGGCGATAACACATAAACGAAAAAACTTTCCTTCAAATAATAGAAGGGTAAATGAAAGGTTTCTTACCCGGAGGCGTGTCACTCTTGGTGATAACTGAAGGTCTTGTGTATGGTGGAGGTGCAGGCCGGGAGCGTAGTCTCATATCGATGGGGGCTTCATTCTTACTGCCTGGATAGTCTGGAGGTGCACCTGTAACAACGAGATAGACTTCTTAAAAATGAATCGAATCAAACTAAATAAATAAAAAAAATCCAATTTATTAACTAACTAGCTGACCCGCGCAACTTCATCTGCGTAATTTTTTCCAACATTTTTCATTGCTGCTCCGCTCCTATTCGTCCTAGCGTGATGTTATATAGCCTATAGCCTTCCCCGATAAATGGGCTATCCAACAGTAAAAGAATTTTTCAATTCAAACCAGTAATACCTGAGATAATCGCGTTCAAACAAACAAACTCTTCAGCTTTATATTACTTTAAATCCATCTGTCGCCGTATAAGAATATTCAAGGTAGGTTAAGAGTTAACAACGCAATGTATCTTAAGTAGTTAATCTTGGTATTAATATATTAGTAGGTATACCTAATTGCCATGTTACCGTGTAACTTCTAGGTAACCAGATGAAACGGGAGTATATCCAAGAATTTATAAATCTTGCGTTGTTTCGTTATTCACTTTGAAGTGTTAACTTTAACAAACTGAATGATCAAAGAATTTAGCACAAAGTAATAAAGACTCAATCTATGTGTACAATAACGATATCGTAGTATAGAAGATATATATAAGAGTTCCTGCCTATCTAAGCCAATATTCGTTCATTTATTTGAAAAAGGTTTTTATGCTTGCTATATCATATGTTCCATATAAAAGGAATTTGGATTCGCGCGTAACATGATTACGTAAGAGTTGCCTCCAAGCGGACATCAAAGAGAAAAATATAACAATATTTTAATAGGTATATTACACAGGCGTTTGAAGAGATTAATAGGCCAAATTTGATTAGTTAGAATTTATAAGGAATCCGAACTTTGTAAAGTTTTATATTGGCTTCGTTACGTGGATTTATTACGCCCTTGGTAACCGTCCGTCTGTAGTTTTTTATTGCAATAACTTGTTATTGTAAAATTATTAGGTCTGCTGAAGCAAGATCAATGAATCAATATATTTGATTACATTTTTTAGCTAATAACATTTTACAGATGGTAATACATTTTAATTTTTTTGACAAGAGTCGGTAGGTATGATAAATTGTTTGGTTATAAACAAAACACAAATGTACATAATTAATTAAAGGTTACATTTAAAGGTACTTTTAATTAATTATTTGTACGAATATTCGTGTTGTGAGTATTGTCATTTTGTAAATTAACTCGACAATAAATTTCGTCACACCTCAGATCAGTCCAATTAATTATAAATATGTAAAAAAAAAATACTTGTTTAGATTTAGAAACATTTTATGTAACTTCATACCTAAACGTTGCTAAATAGAGCGACATAATCATTTTGTGAGCTTTATCACAAAATTATTATTCTTTAAATAAATAAAAAAAAATCGTCTTCGTCTTTAATTGGCCTGTTGGTCTAGTGGTTAGTGACCTTGACTGGTAAGCCGGTGGTCGTGGGCTCGTGGGTTCGATCCCCACCCGGGGACATAACACTTTGACACGATGGTTTATTCTGTCAGGGTGTCATTTATCTATAATTTATAGGTATGTAATTAGAAATATTAAGTACCTATGTTTATCAGTTGTCTGGTTGCCATAGTACAGGCTCTGCTTAGTTTGGGATCAGATGACGCTGTGTAAGTTGTCCCAGGATATTAAGAATTAGGTACCTGCTTAGTTCCTCACGCAAACCTATATACTACCTACCTATAACGTTTGAAAATGTAGATACATAAGAAAAAGTTTTCGGTTCCAGTTATGATACTGTAATACTATTACTTATTATGTGGTGATGACTACAGTCCGTCAAATCTAAGAAGTACCGTTTGACAGTTCTGACAATTGAATGATAGGGATGGGATGAAAAAATCGATTACTATAATATCCGAACTTTAAGAGATCGATTACTATAATATCCGAATTTTAAGAAATCAATTGTTATAATTAAATAAAAGAAATGTTTAGGATATTTTTTTATTCACTACTAGTACTAGTATCGTCGTCTTCGTCATCATCGTCATTTAAATTAATGACCAGTTGATTGTCCATTACATTATCAAAGTGTACGTCTCTTTCGAAGTCGTCCATTATTATTTTCTTTGTTTTTTGTACTACTTTACTCCAATCTTCCTGTGTAACTTGGGCACATGCTTCCTTTAATAAACCTTCCATTTTCTTGACACTGAAGGGTGGTTTTGTGTTGTGTCTTGCTGCATAACCTGTAAAACAATAATGTAACTATTTGATAGCAGACGAAAACCATTGTTTAAATTATAAATGTTAGAAGTACTCGTGTTATTATTAAAATATTATAAAATATTACCTTTAACTTGGGCCCAAATCAGTTCAATGGCATTATATTGGCAATGGTACGGAGGAAGTCGTATGACTTTGTGCCCGTGCTCTTCGGCCAATTGGTCAATTACATATGTCGGTTTTGGTGGTTTATGCAATTTCACTAACTGTAATAATTCAGCTTTTAATAGTGACATGTCGGCATCCACTCCTTTTCTTTGCAGCCATGCCACCAAATCTGCTTTCTTATTGGCTGACGTAGGTGCTTTATCAATTTGCACAGAGTGGTATGGGGCATTATCCATTATAATTGTGCTGTTAGGAGGGATATTCTGTAATAAATTTAAGAACCACTCTCGGAACCTTACTGCGTCCATTTCTTCATGATACTCTTTAGTGCTTTTGGATTGGAAAGCTAATAAAGAGTTTTCCACGAAGCCTGTAGACGCTGACCCAGCATGGCATATTATGAGGCGTCCACCTTTTCCTATCGGCACCTTCGAGCACGAAGCTTCAGAATCATCAGTCCATGTTTTCGGCACAGAATGGTTGGAATTTAGCCAGGTTTCGTCCAAAAATATTACATTATCCCAGTTTATAATTTGTTTAACTTCGCGCAGGAATGTTAGTCGCTGCATAATTATGTCATGTCGCTCCATAACAATTTTTCGTTTGTCAACTTTTTTGTATCTGAAGCCAATTCCTGTTATTACCGTTCTCAACGACTCTATGCTTCCCTTATACAGCCCGGCATCTTTTAAAGTTGCACATAACTTTGCCAATGTTGGAAATTCGCCTCTTGTAAAATACCCGTATATATGGTTTCTAATAGCATGACTATCGAATTCATCGATGCCTGTCACAGGTTTATTTCTTTTTCGTTTTTTCGGTGTGTGAAGTACGTTACTGTCACTCCCCGAAGGCCCATATTTTTCACTTAATATTTTGCCAACGGTGCGGCTACCAATACCGAGAGCTTCACCGACGCGATCCCGAACTTGTGTAACTGGCAGTAGAAGTCCACCATTTTGAGATTCACGCTCAAAATACTCGTGTAATTTCACCACCAATTCACGAGCCTGGCTGTTCAAAGTACGTCCTCTTTTCGACATTATTAATAAACACTTGCTTAGTTCGGAGTCCAGTATAAATATTGCCAAGGTAAACGGATAAAGAATGATCAGTCCAGAAAAGTAATAGCCAAGTCACAAATTGTAAAACACAAACGAGAAAGCAAGTACGCGCACAGTCAGCTTCCAAGATGGCGAGAGACTGCTGACGCCGAACCGACCGAGCGGACCGCGTGCGCTTGTAGTTGGCAGTGTTGCCAGAAAAAAAAAATTGTAGAGACTTGGACACCTGCGATTTTGCCTATTGACCTAAAAATAATTAAATTAATTTATTTTAGGGTATCTGTGTATTCAGTGCATTATGCGGTCGCGCAGTAACGTCGTTAATTTATAACATCAGGCAACAACATTTTTGTGAATGGGTTCTACATACCTTATTTTTATTAGTTTTAGACGTAGAAATAAGACTTAGAAGAAAAAATTGTAATTGTAAAATCAATGGATGTGCTTGTTAAAAATTTGTTTATTTCTCTGTAATATGCAAACCCATACTATCATACACAAAAATAAATGTAAAAAACACTATCCCTGACTCCATTTACTATTTCGACAGCGTTAGCGCGAGAAACCCCGACTTATTTGGGCGCGAAAATCAAAAATCGACAAATCGCTTTCGACAACTTTTTAAAGAAGCAAATATATTTGATTTATAAATACGTATTTTTGGTGAATGGGTTTTATCTCATATTTTACGATTACATAACTATTTAGTTATGTAATCGTAATATGTGAGATAAATCCCATTCACATGAAAAAATATTTGTTTGGTTGTCAAGTGTAATTTGTAAATAATACATTCGATTTTTCGTATATGTAAACGATTTTTTTGCATACAAGTGTATCCGAAGAGTCGCAACACTACGTGCAGTGACCTAACTACGTAACTTTGTAATGAGGTCAAGAATATAACTATTAGAAATTATTTACTGTGTAAATATGTGTTATTTTGCTTTGTTTGAAAGTTTTCAATTACATTTAGATATTAAGAATTGTACATTTTTAGATACAATAATGAAATCTTTCTAAATTCATGGTTTTATGAAAAAGGTTATCGAAACTGAATAATGTACGTATGAACAAAGTTGTTTCGGTTTGAAAAATATGAAACGTCAAACGGTACCTCTTAGATTTGATGGACTGTAATAGGTACTTACTAAACAATAGTGGTAATGACTAATAGGTACTTACTAAACAATAATGATTTTGTCTAGGCCCCCAGGCTCTTGCCTGGGGGCCTAGACAAAATCACATTCGAATAGCGATGTCGTTAATGGAAAAGTAGGTACAAAATGTATATATTATTAATATACTATGCCTTTCAAATGAGAAGATAATCGCGATCGCGACAACTTCACTCTGTACTTGTCAAAATTGTACCGCTAGCAACAAAAACTCCCAAGTCGGGTAAAGTACGTATGTGTATGGTAATGGAACGGACGTAATATTTATTTTCTTTGAACTATTTTCCTAACATTTTTATCTATACTAATATTATAAAGCGGAAGAGTTTGTTTGTTTGTTTGTTTAAACGCGCTAGTCTCAGGAACTACTGGTCCGATTTGAAATAATATTTTTTTTTTGGATAGCCCATTTATCGAGGAAAGCTATAGGCTATATAACATCGCGCTACGACTAATAGGAGCGGAGCAGCGACGATAAATGTTGCAAAAACGGGGAAAATTTACGCATGCGAAGTTGCGCGAGACAGCTAGTTTATTATAATGTTATTAGAATTCTTTATTATTTAATAAACACCAAAAACAAACAAGTAAATTGGCTAAATATAAGAATATTCTACACTTTTGTCTTTCAGCCAGATGTGATATTTTTTTTAACTAAAACATCTCTATATTAGTAAAATACAGTGCTTTTGTATAGTTCATTATATTAGGTAGTTTTTACGAATCATTTTATTGCAGACACGTTACATAAAGAAGTTGCAGTCGTAATGAGAATCAAAATGTCATCATGACAGTTATCAACTCATTTGAAACGCATAGTATGTATAAATATGAATATAATTCAGAATATTATTTAAAATGACCCGGGGGTTTTGTAAGCTTTTGAAAAACAAGACATCATAAACACACTGACTGACAGCGTGACTTAAAATTAATGAACCAATTACGAAACTAAATTTAATATTACGCATGAATATTTTGACTAGAAAAACATTTTCCCTTAGAGACATTTTTGTACACAATGCCCTTAAATGCGTACCGCCTTATAACAAAATTAAATTTAGTAATTTAGCTTTGCTTGTGTATCTATTTGCTAAATCAAAATCAGTGTATTGGGACATACAGTCTAAAACTTGTGGTCAATACCTATATAAAGTGTTATATATTGCAGGGAAAATTGCCAGTTAAGTACATACATCGTAAGTAGTTTTCTCTCAAATTCTTCTAAGATTTGCTAAGTAGAGAGGCTATTGTTTATTCACTATAAATAAAGAAGTGTCATAAAAATCAGCATAGTTACTTACGTTTTCCATTAATGGCTAAATTGGCGGGCGCATCGTCCGCTTCATCTGAGAGTTCTCCCTCGCTGTGCGGCTGCGCCCGCGCCACAGATGCCACGCTGCGTCGCTCATTAAACGACTGCGACCGCAGCGCCATCTTACCATTCTCCCTGAAAACAAAAAAATAATTTATGGAAATTAAATCGGAAGATGCAATCTGTTTTATTTTGTGTTTTAGATGGAATGCCATTCTGTTAGGCTACTGATTTTTAGTATATGTTTTAGAAATTCCGAGATCACACTAGTGTGATTGTATTGGGCTTTCAAATACCTACTTAATTGGGTTAGTTAGACATAGAATCGGTTTAATTTAATCGATAAGTTCCTACCTATTACAACCACCACCGAATCGATAAGATATTTACCTAGGTCTGTAATCAGGGATGCGTGTCCGCCTCTCTCTGCGCCATTTGCCGGTCAGCTCTTTGGGCTGCGCACGCGGCGTTTCTGGAGACAGGGTGCGGTCACCTTCAGACTCACCACTAGACGCTGTGCTTGGGGTCTCTGTAAAAATAAACGTTATAAGTGGTTTTTCTATGGAAATTTTCTTTGTAATTAATCTTTTTATAATCATTTAGATACTCTGGAAGTCTGTTTACTTTTCTCTCTCTTTCTCTGAATGGGCTCAAACGTATCGTAGAAAGAGATATAGAGACCTTTGAAGGTCAAATTAAATTAAGTTCAAAGTAGGTACGAATAGTTTCGTACTCCATTTGGACACGATCTCTTATTATCGTAGCTATTCGGTATTTCTGGTACAGCGTTATCAAGTAACGCGGTAATGCTTGTCATAGCACTGAAGCAAAAGAACCTATAAGTACACACACAGTAACAAAATATATAGTATGTATTATAATTTTCTACTTTACTAATGTCATTGAGCTTTATGATACACTTTACCTACACATTCTTACTTTATGACATATTTGCTTTTAGTGACACTTGTGACATTGACGAGCGTTCGATAGTTATTTACGTTTATTGGTACATTTCCCAATTACTACACTATCAAGTAAAATTGTTACGATCTATTATAAGTATTATAAGTCCAGGTGTCTTTACCTATGGCATAATAATTTATTGTATATCAAAACTACCGTCACGCTTGTGTACATGTGGATTTCCCGTAGCAATTGAGCATTTTTTGGGAACAAATATTAACCTAATTGCCTGTCTCACCCATTCATTATTAGTTCTAATCTATCCAAATAAGTATTACGTCATTGATCAGTTGCTAAAGAAGGACAATCCGACAACATATTCGCATTTTTAATATTAGTAACTTTGATTATAAACTTAAGACTTAAAGGTAGGCGGTCTCCGGAGCCTTCCAAACCAAGATTAGTATTTTAATCTTAAGTGACTAATAAAATTATCGTATCCCTCGTTGAGAACTTAATTGGTATTGGATTTGCCTTTGTCGCAAGTTAATAATCCGATTGTCTACATTAAGTCCAACTTAATACTGCAGGTAACGCAAAGCATAACGGACAGATTTGTGTCACCTTGAAGTTAACTATTTCAAACATTTTGAACTAAAATATTAGTATTGTTTATACTAGTTTCTTGTTTACTAACCGAGTTATTAATATAAAGCAGCAATATAATACCTATTACTTAGGTAGGTTCACAAATAAAAAGGTAGGTATCTACTTATTCCAAGCAAATAAATTAATTCAAATCGCTAGATTACCGAAGACCTAGATATCTTTTTTTTCATGATTTTAATTTATAAATAGCAAATAAGTTAAATCAATGTAAGTACCTTTCTGTGGAGATGAAACCCATGGCTGCCAAAGGGGCATATTAAATTTAGGAGATTGTGGAGGTTCCATCGAATGAAGGTTCAGATTACTCAACGAAGTCCGAGCCAAGAGTAGCAGATAGTGCGGAAGTTCCATCATCACAGCACACAGATCAACAAACACTATCAATTAAACGTAGTCACATGTCCACAATATAAAAACTGGATAAAATGACACTTCAACAAAACAACATCACACACAAATCACAAATTCAACAGTTTAAGTACAAACGATCCTTTAGCAAAGGCTAAGACGTTAATATAGACAAGGCTTTGGCGTCCCGGCACAGGTAACACTGAAGGCCGACTGAATAAAAAATGAACTGGAAGAGATTACATTGGAATAAATAAATGAGATGAACAAAAAACAAACCAAAAAGGAAAAAGAGCATCACGCTACATCCACGCGGCCGGACGTTGCGGCGCTTCCTTCGAACCCTCTATACACAGGATGTTAGTGGAACGACAGGTTTGGCCACATAGCACACAGAGATTACTGCCAACCCGAACCTTATCTTATAAACCTGAATATGAATGCAGGATGATAAAAATTACGCAAGTCAACGTCGTTAAATGACCATAAGATTATGTCTTACGCTGGAGAGTAAAGTAATCGTAAATATTTCTAATATCAACGAACCAAGTGCCACGACACAACAGTTAAATTTGATGTCACAACAACTGATTATTGCAAGAGACAAATACGAAAGAATCGAGATCAAATTCGGTCATCTGTGTATACTATAGGAAGACAAAGGAATTGATGACATCATAAAAATTCTAATACAGTGAAGACTTCGCGATATCATACAAACTGTTTTGTTTCTGATCAGTGACCTTATCTCCGTTACTCAGTAACGGTGAGAATAAATGAATTGACATATACGTGACATTTTCACATAATTCAACAGATTTTCTCTTTTGTGAACGTCACGTCACGAAGTTACATTATTATAAAAGAGATGGTGTAGACAACAGCGTAACATACAAAGTTTCTATCTCACAGTAGTATTGAAATTACTAGAACTTTTTTTTTCATCCTTACAAACACATAACATAGATATAGGTAGGCAATTCTATTTTTTCTTCTTTGTTTTATTTTTAATTATTGTTTCTGCATGACTTAAGTAACAAGAAACATCCTGTAGCACAAACACATCAACCTGTTCGGTCCATTCATGAAAGTGCGTGCGCGCAGGGCGCGGGGATTAATGAACCCCCTTACTCCACTCCCTTCCTTAGCGTCTACAACCTTATTTACTTAACTTTCTTTCAATATTAAACTTTAAGTCTCTCGATTAAAGTTTATATTAGTTTGTAAGTAAACACACTGCTTGGACTACAAGATGGTAATTGAAAATGAACACTGATGTGTATTACTTAGTGTTGTATTTCGCTTGCTATTTTTTTGTTGTTATGTTGATTTTGAAATTACGGCGGTTGTATCCTTGGAAGGTTGTTTTATTTTTGTAAGAGACGTGCGGGGTGGGGTAAGGGCGGGGAACTGTGAGAAGTTGCCGCATCTCTGCAGGCCCGTATAGGCATTAACTTTTTTATTGTCTAATAGAGAGCGGCTAAAGGTACACCGACAGGTAGAGTTTGGCGCCGTGCTTTAATTACGTCTGAGGATTTCGCCGAATAGAAATGGTAAATTAATAAGAGAATTAACACGGCTGTTACCGAACATGATAGTCGTAACGAATGATTTTCTATTTTTATCAGAGTAGGGTGAAGCTCAACGAGGAGAGAGTGGCACCTATATTTGTAATAGATAAAACACGGTCATCGCATTTTTTAATTACTTCCACTTGAGTAAAGATTTCAACAGGTGAGGGGGGGGAGGTGCGGGGTCAATCCATAATAACTATTAATTTCCAGTAGATAATCCATATCTAACAACAATCGTAGTATAAATATACATATACCATGCCAGTATATTTATACATATAAATGTATAGTTTTGATAAACGCTTCATTAGGAAATCAACGTTTATCCTTGTTAACTTTAGAATTTAACGTAAGCCTCAACGTGTAATTCGTTTGTATACAGGATTATGTCCATTAGTGCTATAATTAAGGATTCATTAAAACTGAGTGAAATAGATAATTAACTTGATTAGGTACTTAGTTCATTTAACAGTCAAACTGATGATGATAAATGACTTGGCACAAATATATTACCAAGTACCTACACATAAACATTTGAACAGCAATCATCTTTTTTAAAGTAAGTGAAATGTAAATCATTTAAGTTGCAGTGTTCAAGAAAAGTATAACGATAGGTAGGTATGCCTATGCCAGACGTAATAATATTAGCTATCTTCCTGTAAATACAATTTTAAAAGGTAACTTTTTTCACAAAGATACTTAGTGCCTATTTTCTACATATTAGGTATATTTCGGGACTTTTATTTACCCGTCGGGTAAATAAAAGGTTCGTACCTTTAAATAATTCACGCGATTAAGTCCCGAAATATATGTAATATGTATAAAAATCGCGAAAGTTTTAAAACAATATTTTCTACTTGACCTACTACAACTGGAGATAGAAAAATACGTAATGATCTTCTAACTTATGCCGGTTGAGGCGGTCCATCTTATGAGAGATAGAAGATTATAGTGCACGAGTGTATGCGCAGACACCAGTGCACTCTCTATTCACTCACTTTCATAGCCCGATGAGACGAAAATTCGACACCTTCAGTAGGCTCTCTCTCTTTCTGTAAAACGAAATTCATGAATTTTCGTTTTCTGAAATTTCTTGAGGTTACGGGGACTATTCTATTTATTTTTTAGATAAGCACAATAAGTCCGAACCCAGAGACGATTTTTAAACACGAGTGGATTGAATTGATGTTGCTGACTCTGTATATTTTTAATCGAAACTTCGTTTTTATTGAATTAGAGTAGGCCCCCAGGACAGATTGGGCGCAGCACCACACTTCTGACAGCTTAAGAGAGCACATTAAGCGCGGCCCTGACATTTTTCAAAAACAGTCACTTATCTATGGACTGCAAATCGTATTTGAAACCGGTAAAAGTTAATTTTTCAGTAGGTAGGTACGTAGTAGTACGTACGTAGACGACAAATTTTAATCTATTTTCGGAATAAACTGTTGTTTACGTTTTTCTAATTACTAGCCGTTCTACAACCACAATAGTGGGTACAGTAAGTAACTCGTGCAGGTGTAATTGTAGTAGCTTTTTTGTCAACAGCTTTTGTGTCTTGGGTTCAGTGAAGCGTAGCAATTGTCGGTCATTGTGTACGGGCTCAGCGTTAGACAGCCTGTTTTTACTTTAGATTCGTAGGAAGATCCTCTATTTTACTTTGTAACACAAAAACCCGGACTCGTAGAGACAGAAATCTGAGCGAATATTGTGTTTCTGTACAGTTGTAGCGTAGATCTTATTACTTCTAACTGTACCTACATATTTATATATAGCATTTCTTTGCAGTGTTGTAAGTAATGTTGTTGGTCCATACATATTAGCTTTCCCTGAGTGTTATAAAAACGCGGTCTTGTAAAGACACTAGTCGTACCTACTTACCTAGAATATAAGCAAAAATCGTACTTCTGTAATCATATCATATACCCATATGATGTCCCACTGCTGGGCACGGGTCTCCCCAGTTGAACCTACTTATTATAGATCCTGATGGTAATTGCCTTAATCGCCACGCTTGGCGAGCGGGTTGGCGATCGCAGTAAGGCTTTAAAGTACGCAGAGGACGCTGCTGCCTATGCTTCGGTGTGAAATCCCTTAGTCGCCTTGACGATACCCACGGTAAGAGATGGGGTAGTAATATTCTTAAGCCGGTACCACACGGGGTGTCTGTGTCTGTAATAATCGTAGGAACTTTGATCTAATGCCTACGACTGTATCTACTTTTATAAACGATTCTTTGAGTAGGTACGTAGTTTTATGTACGGCGCGCGGCGTTGTTCATTATTAACTGTTTAAATAACTTTTGACTACGTCTGTGTACCTAATGCAATTGTGCAATCTGTACATGCACAGTACACAGTGTACTGTCTACAGAATAATAAATACCTAAGCTTATACCTAATATTCAGAAATAGGCTATAAAGATAAACTTCGCATAAATCTCAATATTTACGAATAATTTGACGAATTTGTGGTATTAACAACTCAATTATGAACATAAGAAACCATACAAAAGGCCCATCTCTATTAGAGATAGCCACGAGCGAAATAATCGTGAAACTGTTTATGGGACAAACGCAAAACGATAAGTAACCACAAATCTTGTTGATAGTGTTACATGCGTTGACCATGAGGGAATCTGTACATGAGATCGTTGTAGATATGCTGTACTTATACTCCAACACATGACAAACTCAATAAAGTTAGTGGTATATTTTATGAGTAGATATTCCACAATATGATCGATTAACATTAAGCATTGCGTTATGTACAATACATTAATGAATGTTTGAAATTAATTATTAAATTAATTAACCTGCCAGAAGTTAATTAATATTGCCACGTTACTTGTACAATAAATACTTATATGTCAAAAGAGATTTCAACGGAAATTAGCTAGCGTTCCAATCTTGAAAGGAACAAAAAAAAATCTCTCAAAAAGATCAAGCGGATATTATTTGTTAAATAAAAATTAACATCAATTTGTGTTGTTTTCAATATAAACGAGATATTATTAGAGGGTGGGATGCTGGAGGCTTGCGTCTGTGTAATTCGGTGAACGCATGCGCGGAGCAAACGCCCGGGGCGGCGGGCGCCCATCCGTCGGTTGCTTATAATACTTCGGCTTCAGGCACTCAGCCCTGTTTATTTGCACGCATATCGATCATTTAAAAGAGGGTACGCAATACATCTGTGGGATCGTAAAATGCTGTACCTACGTATAAATATTCCTTTTGAGAATCCCCAATCCCTTTTGAGTAAAGGTTAAGTGACTCCTTCCTGTAATAATGCCTACATTTCTGGGTGAGATGATTTAATACCGACGTTACGTGTCATATTAAATAAATTCGTATATATTTTGTCAGTATCTTATTTGTCAGCTATTAAACTGTACACATACCTAACAGAAATATTCAAAAAAAGCTAGTAAAGCTCGTTCAGAGTTTGTAACAGCATCTGCATCGTTGATATCATTCATAATGTTAATTACGAACTAAATTACTAAAACTATTCAGGATACAAATCTAGGTAGATAAGGTTTTTTATAATGAGTCCTGTCTAAAATAAGAACGCTGGGTATTAGAAAGCCACTCTTTAAAACGATGTTTGATGCTGATGCCATGAATATATTATTTGCGTCATCAACTCATCACGCTAAGAACACAAATATGAATAAAATGGACCCGAATTGAGTGTTTCATTCTTCCTTTATTTTAGACAGAAAATTGTCCACTAGCTCCAACTCAGCTCAGACTAGAAAATAAAAAGGTAGAACACAGTAAGAGGAGGAAGGGGACCCTATTCTTCACGTGCGTAAGGCACGTGAAGTAATGGAATATACAAACGACCGATTGATAGTTATGTATGGTCTTCTGTGATACCTAATTTAATTTTATATGGGGCGCTTACAGCTATAGTACAACTAGATTCGTAAAGTACATTTATAAATGCCTATGCCTGCATTAATAATTGTTTATTTGTTTGTTTAAACGCGCTAATCTCAGGAACTACTGATTTGAAAAATTATTTTTTTGTTGGATAGCCCATTTATCGAGAAAGGCTATAGGCTATATAACATCGCGCTACGACTAATAGGAGCGGAGCAGCGACGAGAAATGTTGCAAAAACGGGGAAAATTTACGCATACGAAGTTGCGCGGGACAGCTAGTCTACTTATAAATTAATTATACATTACAAATCTTTATACAGGTAAATAGAGCCTTATATGGTAGTTTATAATACGTTAGGTACCCTGGGGACAAACATTTTGGTCAGTAGAGATCTAGCACTTCCAGCGCTTGTAGTGAATAAATCATAAATGATTGAAGTCAGCGGAAACTCTAGGCAAATAGATATTTTAACTAAAGTTGCTATGGCATGAAGGGATGTATAGCAAATCGTTGTTACGCAGTCTTCTGAATGATGTTCTTAAGTTAACTTCATTAAGAAGATTTGGGCAGTCGATTTTACCATGAGCAAGATTGAGAAAGAAACTTACATCTGCAATATTACGTCATTGAACAGAGGTAAGGGATGTAGTTTCAGACAGCGTTACTTATATGTGAGCTCAATTTAAATCCAAAGTATCGGATACATTTCTCTTCAATGTCATTGCAGTAGTAGGCATAACGTGGATTCCAAATCTGAATAATACAGAATACAAATCAAGTAGGCACAATACAGAACTTTTTGATCTAGTAAAGTAGGTACTTGAGTTTCTGGACCATTATCTTATTTTGTTTGCTACTAGTATAGTATAGTATAGTACAGGTAGATACGTACTGTACTATACTACTATTACTAAGTGTCACGTAACCCGGATCGGAAATTTGGGATAATTGGAACTGAGAATGTGGCACCCAATAAGAATATTAGGTATAAATACTTAAGAAACTACTTTTTTAGATTCCATATTTGTGTAAAGTAATCATGCATATCTGCGTGAAACCGTCAGTAATTCCGCATTGAAGTGGCGCTTCCACAACTACGTTTATGTATAATAAATTAACCGCTCGTAGGCGTCAAGTTCCGCATACCTAAGTAATTTGTGATTAGATTTACTTATTCACAACTCGTCATTGAGAAAAATAATTAACAAATACTGTGGCTGCTTCGTTTCTAGAGATATTTTTAAAACGTTCACGAATTATAATGACGAAATAAATAGGACAACCGAAAATGATATCTCCAGAGTTATCATTCCATTTTCGATTGTCCATTTCGAGAAGAACAGACAATTTTCAGAATCAGGATCCCTTAGACATAACGCAAAGAGAACATTTTCCAGAGCTTTGAGATAAACAAATAACTTTCTTTGACATACTAAAAGACCTAATCAGAACTTGAGTATGCCAAAGGAAGTTCAGCATCATTAGCCACCAGTACTAATAACAAAATTCTACTTAAATAAATGGCTTCCCTTTAAAAACTAATAATTCATTATAAATTATTCAATATTATTCAAAATCTCGTTTTCGTTTGCGTGAAGCCGGTAGCTGCGTCCGTGACTCGAGGCGGCACGAACATCCAGTATGCATAAAAGGCATTTAGATATTTCGTTTTATCGAGTGCAGGAGGAGCGCGCGCGCAACCTGAGGGCACATTTTAGTACACGAATGTTCAGTAGCCGGTAGCTGGCTATTATCTATCAGGAGTAACATTTATTTACATAGATAGTGCTCATACTGCCATACTGGCCCATTTGCATATCGAAATATTGTTCGGTATGCTATAAGTAGGTAAAGTTATTTGAGAACTCTACCCACAGTTCGATTTAAATTAAACGTCGTTCTGTTGGGTAGGTTATTTTGTTTTAGATTTAGAACAATTTAGGAAAATGGTCCTAAGTAGGTATCTACTGAATGGCGAATGGTCACAGTTGTGATACAATTTCGAAAGCTAAAAGCCGAGAAAGAAAAAGAGACGAGAACTGAGCGCTCTTCATTTAAGACATTCAACCAAAACATCTATAATTTACTGAAGAATAATTGACCATTTGTACTAGTACCCACCAAGACAGCATATGGTTTAGATGTAAGTACCATCGGTGAAAAGTCTGCTTAAAATGAAATGATATCACGCGAATAGGCAAACGTTTGAAATGTAACTATAGATACAGTTGAATCAACCTCCTAATTTCAATTGTCAAAACTCAAAACATATTCGTCTATAGCTGACATAATATACTAAAAATTGTTTATAAAACAAGGTAATTGTCTCGACGGCACGGTAGTAAAGATGTGTCGAATGATTTGTTTGCATAACAACTGGAGTTAGCCAATGCAGCTAGGTACGGAAGGCGGATGTTTGGAGCGAAAGTGAGGGAAGCGCCACCCAAACATTCCGCATTCCGCGCTTCATATAGACTTAGCACTGCATGAACAATTAATGATGAACTGCATATGCCTTCTAATAGGTACTATCGATATTTCTACTCATAAATAGGTAGGTAGATCTGTATCTTAGTACATAATGATGGTATTGGTATTCCAATGTAGTTTTGTTGTATCTACGTAGGTAGGTACTGCGATACCAGCTCCTCAGGGATATACCTACAGTGAAACTCTACAGTACTTATATACTGCTCCGCCGATGGATGGGAACAGTGACTTCTATTTTAAAGGGTATTTTAACTTAGTGTCTACCAATAATAACACAGGTACCACACAATCACAGGTATCTATAATTTGTATCCAATGTGAATCTAGTACGTATTTAAAGAAGGAAATTTATCATCAAGGAAAATATTATAGATATCTAAATGTTCTACTTCATTCGTTATATTTAGCACCCTACGGTTAATAAATATAAAATATTGCCTGATTTTATGTTCTTTAATGGTTTTCTATTACTTTTGTGACTTTTTCGATTCTATAATAATCATTGCTTTTAGGGAATAAGTACGGCCTATTAACGTGCGGTTATAGTGTTTGATAAATGATTCCTGTTTTTATGTAGGTAACGCATTTAATAGATTATTTCGTTGCGTTTTTATTGATAATTTATTAAAGTTTAATCTAATAGGTACGTGTATATTCATGTTAATTGAATTCAAATCGTGATTTATACTTATTTGATTCGCCTCGTTGCATCTGAAGAATCTGCGTGTTTTTGTCTTGTTATAAAACTATTCGTAAGAACAACAATTTACTTATTGCTTCAAGAAAAGTTTATAGATTTCCAACAATTTTTAATTTAGAATGCTAGCTGTTATTCTACATTATTTTATTTCATAGTTTCACAAGAAAATAGGCAGTTGCTCTGGTTAATAGGTATACCTGCCTACTTAGAGATAAATATATCTGCCTAAGTTTATTATGTAAATAGTAGATAAGTAGTGTAGTATCTATATGTAAGACAGGAATAGGTAGAGATCACAAGAGACGTTTGTATCTACCTTCCTAGCCTCAAATAATAGAGAATGGCGTTGCGTAGGTATTTAGATAAGAAGGTAGTAGGTAGTCGAAATGGCATACTTATTTAATTAGCTTGTTTGCAAGTTATACGGAAAACTTTGAAAATACCTCTTCAATTAAAATTTGTCAAAAATAATACGAAAAATAGTGCCGGTTTGGGCCTTTGGCACGCTACACCACTCCAGTAAGTAAATTGCGAATTATAAAAACCAGTCATTCTGTTGTATACTAATTTGTTCGTAAAATATAACAAACTGTTTATTAAATTTACTTCAGGGCTAAAAGAACTCAACAAAAAATCAATAAGAACTTTTTCGCATCAAGCTAAATTACAAATTTGTCCACTGCTAACGACATCTATTGTTATAAAAAAAAGTCGAACATGAATTTCGTAATAAATTTGAGGTAAGCGCCATCTAGTTTTTGTGTTATCAAAAGCAGAGCATCTTAAACAGGGCGAGCGGATGAAGTGAGAATACTTTCCAAAAGAGGGCGGCACTGTCAGAAAAAATATATAGAGCCGTTTTCATGAATGTGTACTTATCGTCTGATAAGTTTATTCTGTGTGCACATGACAGTATGTAGTAGAACTGGTTATGGTGGCCAGCAGCTGTCAAACTAAATTGTAAAACATTCCGCCTTTTATTAAATTTCTCAGTGATAGAAGAGCATATATATTATAAGTAGGAAGGTTGGTAAGTATTTAATACAGGGCGAAAGAAGATTCCCCCTTAGCTACAAATGCTTACGTTAAACTAGCACCTACATAAATGTAAGCAATCAATTTATGAGGTCTAGTTCTCCTAAATTCAAAATAATTTCTTGAGGATTCAGTAAATTTGTTTTATTATCACAGGCAAGTTGGGCACGACCATAAAAATGTATTGAATACTTACTGTTTATAAACTCGTAATATTTTTATAAATCGAATTTCAAGCTATTAGGCTTAAACAGATCTTCCTACGACTACTTAGGTATTCACCGTGTACCACAGTGCCAGGGAGAAAGATCGAAGAAGTCAAATTGACACCACGAGAAGCAAAAACACGGATGGGATCTACGGGCTCACATTAGTATGCAGATAATTGTAACAATTGTACCCCGGACTTTAACCGCACCATGACGGACGTAGGTATCGTAGCGTATCAAGCATTTCGTCCGTGACCTTATATATATGGTACATAGAACGTGTAAAGAGATTCTTATGTCAGTAGAAATAACGTTTAATGCATCGAGAATGCATTATAAATTACCAACCTCATTTGTCAAATTTATTTTTAATGTATCATTAACATAGCAAAGACGCATACCTAAGGCTTAGGTATCTGATACAACTTCAAAAGAAATCGTAATTTATACATACCATACTCCTAACACAACTAGGGATACTCTTTACCAATTAAAAACTCCAGACGATAAAAAGTCGACCCGTGACTAAATCAATGTAATTCGAACGAAACGTCGGGTAAATATTTTTTGTAACCGACTAGTCGGCTAGCTGGCCAAAGTCGTTGTTGGCCCATCTTTCCGTGACTAAGTAAGTATACCGGAGCAATCGAACGAAACGTCGGGTAATAACTCTTTGGCAGCCGACTAGTGGGCCAGTCGGGTAGCCGACCAAAGTCAAAGTTGGCCCATCTCTCCGTGACTATATCGGTGCAATTTGAACGAAACGTCGGGGAAATACTCTGTTTGTAGCCGACTAGTGGGCCAGTCGGCTAGCCGGCCAAAGTCATAGTAAGCTCATCTCTATGTAACAGACCATAAATTTGAGTTAATTCAAATAAAAGTCAGAGCCTTATTAAATTATGTCACAAAATTAAATAATACTAAATTTTAGCACGTTTTGTGATAATTCCCGGCATCGTTAAAACCACGATCACGTGGAATCTATTCAAATTAAGATAAGCATACAATTAAATAAATAAAATCTTCACACGGTACCGGCAACCTTAAGAATTTTCATTGTAGGTATAACTTGTAGCGATCTTTTACCATTTATTTAAAAAATAACATATTTTAAAAATACCTACCAGAATCAAAAGCAGAGAAACAATAGAATTGGCCATTGGCTCTTTATATAAGTATCACTAACCTTTATGACCTCTATAGTAGGTACTAGTAGAATACTATTACTACGTACTAGTACGCTGGATGTGTTAACGGCTGTAGTCTACAGCCGACAACATTAAATTAAATGTAAGTCAACTTCAACTTTATTTCTATGACTTCTAAATGGAAGTATATACTTGTGTAACAAGATTAATAACAAAATAATAATAACGGTCATTCGTCATAAGTGTCAAAAAAGTTGACAGGACGGTCATTCGATTCAGGATTTGAAATTGCTATCACTTTGTACTAGGTAGCCAGTTTAGGGTACTAATAGGTACTATACAGCGTGACTTTGGAATCAGTCGACAAACTGATGGGGAGATTCAGTACCTACCTGTAATACATTACATTGAAATATTGCCAATTAAATTCTAAAAAAGAAATGGTTGTCTGTACAGTCGGTTTACGGACGATAATTTTACATGATAACGTCCTAACAAAACATTGATGACATATCGCCATTCGCTGTTGCTTAGCAACCAATCAATAACGTGACCGTTTATGACTACGTGATACTTTTTCGTGCGTGCACCTCAAATCGATTTATGAGACATTATCACGTCAAATATGTTCAGTATGAATGCATAAAGATCTATAATGTATAAGTCCAGTCTATCTATATTCGACATCAAAATATTTGATCTTTGGAGGACTATCTATCTGCACAGATGTTGCTCTCTTTATTTTGTGCTATCTCTCTCTACGACGGCAACGTTATAAAGAGACGTATAGACCTCCAAAAGTCAATTATATCCTACAACCATAGAGTATAAAAGATTCTACATGCCTGATTCAAATTGATTGCCAAAACTCACTGCGTCATGACAATAGCGCCACCTACCAGCTCCAACGAAAGACCCAAAACGTATACAAAATCCATCATAATCTAACCACTTCTACTAACTTCTCCTAAACGGATAGATCATCCGTTTAAGAGAAATTCAATAAAAAATACGCCTATTTTTGACCACGATCAGTGCAATTCGAACGAAACGTCGGGTAAATAAAAGATTGATACCTTTCAATAATTCACGCAATTAAGTCCCGAAATATAGTCTAATAAAAAATATGCCTACAGAAGAATTATTATAAAGATATGTATGGAAAAGTAACCTAATAAAAATTACTTCAGAATGGTAATTTTTATATTATGTAAAAAAAACATCAGATTTATTTGCTACTGCCAATACTATGCTACTGCGGTGAAGTTTGTAGTATCTCCAGTAACTCAAAGTGACAATACCCGTACAATTTTTTCGGTTATTTTTGAGATTACACAGTTTTTTAAGTGACCCCTTAATAGAGGAAACAAAATTTAAAATAATCACATCAGTAAATTTGTTTTTGAGTTTTAGCGTAACTAACAAACAGCTATTGATTTAAAATAATGTAGATAGACATGAACGGATCCAGAATATGATTCTGGGCGGCATGAGAGGCAAATGCAGTGCCGGATGTACATGCTTACGACCGACGGCGATTTCGTTTCGTCTAATACCGGCCAAGTGTGAGTTGCACGCACGACGCCGGGGGGGGGGGGGGGCAAAAAGGAGGAGCACAAGAGGCAAACAATCGTCTGGTACACAAAACATCGTCTGGGGTGAGGGCACGTGACCCCGTGCATCCGCCTATAGATAGTAGATAGACATATGAACTGACAATCAATCTACACTAATATTATAAAGAGGAAAGATCTGTATTTTTGTATGTAACAAATAAACACAAAAAGTACTGGACCGATTTTAATAATTCTTTTTTTGTTGGATAGCCCATTTATCGAGGAAGGCTATAGGCTATATAACATCGCGCTACGACTAATATGAGCGGAGCAGCGACGAAAAATGTTGCAAAAACGGGGAAAATTTACGCATACGAAGTTGCGCGGGACAGCTACTCGTAGTTATGAATAAAACCTTAACTCTGTGTCAGTATAAACCAGGTATACTTATGCACCTACTTAGTTGCTCTACACTAGGACCACAACTTCAAACCCAAGCATATAATGGCGACCATTAAAATTCAATATTAATTAACAATGTCGCTGCCAAGGTAGATGATAATTTTTATATGGAAGCGTGAGCGACGTATAAAGTTCCGCGCATACCTGACATGATTTGTGAGCACAATGGAACGTCAACTCGACTAATTGTAGAGCGGCGGAGGAAAAAAGCGGCCTAACTGCACATCAATTACTGTTACGTAGTTAAACTACGCTCTTAGTGCCATTGTGAAGCATTGTTTTAATTCAACTTTTTACTTGTTTATGAGGAAGTGTATAATACATGGTTCTATGTAACTTTATCTGAGATTACATCAATTATTTGCTTTTGTAGAGAAACGGTCGCTGAAGGAACTGCTGAGTCTACTAATAAAATGCGCTTTCAACATTAACTTCAAGTAAATTTATTCTAATAGGAATTGGTAACTATATCTAATATCAAGAAAATATACAGAAAATACTATTCCAATGTAAAAATAGACAGTTTAGTGGTCTGAATGCCAAAGTTAGATGGTTTATTTGCTTAAAGGTATCTTTTCACGACTAAACAGACCTTATGAAATTCGGCAAAGAGATGGATTATGGTCTCCTACCCTATGCCGGTTACGGCGGCCTATCTCATCCAAAACCAGGAAACTATGCAAGAGATATTAAAGTGCACAAGTGTACAGGCGCACTCACTATTCTCACACTCTTATAACACGATGTGATGGAAATCGGATACGACCGGAGAGAGATTAAACCGACTGTTTAACGTCCTCTTCGTGGCACGGAGAGGTGTGAATCACTTCGAAGACGGTTCCATCCTATTCTGTGGACCGCCAGTGGAACCATTGCTTAACCTTGCTGATATCTCGATCAGTTAGGTTGCCACTGAGTCAGAGACCGGGTGAGGCTACGAGATGGATATTATTTTCGAGGGGGACGTTAGTATAGGACTGACATAACCAACACCAGAGGGCATATCCTTCTCTTTTCCTAAATCGAACCACGCGTGCTGGCTTCGATGTCACCATCTGACCGTGGATAGGTACAATACGATGATTACGGTATTAATGATTATATGAGTGTGCGATTGTAAATTTGAACATGAACATCAAGGAAATGTTAGCTTAAATGTTCGTTTTAGACAAAAAGAGTTAAAATTCTTAATAAATGATTAAATCTATACTTAATATTATAAAGCTGAGCGGAAGAGTTTGTTTGTTTGTTTGTTTAAACGCGCTAATCTCAGGAACTACTGATCCGATTTGAAAAAATCTTATTTTGTTGGATAGCCCATTTATCGACGAAGTCTATAGGCTATAAAACATCACGCTACGATCAATAGGAGCGGAGCAGCAATTAATAATGTTGCAAAAACGTAAAAAATTTACGCATACGAAGTTGCGCGGGTCAGCTAGTATTGTAATAAGACTAATTTTAGTAGGGGGAGAGGTAAAGCAAATAGTATATGATTTAAAAGAATGCAGGTAACGTTGTTGGAGTTTTACGGAAAAAAAAAACTAAATTCTAGTTCCAATAGTATGGTAGGTAGCTAGATATCATAGAATTACTATAATATTATTTTTTTTAATTCTAAATCTCTCTGGTACAGAGCAGGCCCAGTCGGACTGTCCAATATTAAGCGCAAACTAAGCGATCTACTTCTCTTGTAAGAATTTCTAAAAACTTACTCCATGGCTAAATGGATGGGTTGCCATCCTTGAAATGTGGTCGCTCACAATATAACAAGTAGCCAAGGATTCATTCAACGTTCAAAGATTCCATCAAATTTTATGATCTTGGACTTCTGGGTCCTTAATCACGATCTTTTTTCCGTGTCCGTGGCAAGCCCGTGCGAATTGTTAACACTTTGTCAAAATGGAGAGCTGCACTTAGAAATGCATCAACGCGCATGCGCGGCGGACATTTTTGAGAGCATCGCACATGTGCCAGTTTGCACGGGCTTGCCACGGATACGGAATAAAGATCGTGAATAAGGACCCTGACAAGATGAAATTAATTTGTAACCCACATTAAATAACAAAATAAATAAATCTATTCAATCTATTTATTTTGTTATTTAATGTGGAAAACAAATCGATTTTAAATCTAGGTCGTTTCAAAGTTTTTTCATGTATAACTCCTAATTCTAAATTCTACTCTACATAAAATATTTCAACTGTACGATCTGTTTGTCCGTACGCCTCAATATTCTATGACATATTTCCTTTCTAGCTGTCAATTAGACATGGCATGTAGTGACAGATAATACCTAACAGGAAATTGATATGTACATTGAACAACATACATAGTTTTAATATTGATTTTTATGAAATATTAATTGTCATGTCAATTTGACACCAATATACCTATGATGTATTTTTAATAGTATAATTTGTAGTTGTTTGATTAAAAATTGATTTATGTGGGTTTTAGACATTTTTAAGACATGATGACATGCGTGTTGCCCACTCCCTAGAAGCCTGTTCAATCCATTTTAAATCCCTTCAAAAAATAAAGTTCTCTGTTTGACCCGTATGTAAGTAATCGAGACTTGATCCCTATCAAGTCCCACCTCAAACCGCCGTAGTTAGAGACTTGATCCCTCAGTGGGATCAAGTCCCACCTCAAACCGAAATCCTGGCTCGCAAAGCAACCTCCTGGATCCAGAATTGGTAAGTTGACTACAATAAGAGTAAATTATTTTATACTAATCAGGTAATAGTAGATCTTAAAATGCTCTGAAAATAACTGTCCTTTTACAATTTAACATGTTTTTAAATTTAAAAGCATGAAGACGAATACTAATAGTAATGATTTGACGATAGGAACTTATGACGTCACAGGTTGTTATTTCATACACATTTCTTGTCGTTTTGACATTTCATAAAAAGAGACTAATTTGACTTGACAGTCAACATCCCTATTGCTGATATATACTGATATACTTAGCCGAGCCTTTAATAGAAACTGTCGCAATATATTTTTGGAATGATAACAAGTCCAAAGAGGCTAGCAAAAACACGCAGGTAACAAGCAACCCCGCTAAGTATGCGGCGAACTTTGTTGTTACATAAGATAACATAGCACCACGTACATTAGTAGGTATGCCGGTACGTGGTAACCCTGACATGCTTCAATCAATTCAATCGTAACTATAAGGAGATCCCTTATGTGGATTCAAATGTTGGTCCAACGTTTTATATGACAACCAACCACGCATACGAATGGAATTCGGATAAAAAATATATTATCATAAAGCCTAATGAAGCGAAGAACATCTCAATTCATAAACGTCTCACATAATCGGGCAAACTTTGTAGATTAATCATATTAAGAACTTTCTACAATTTATTATCGTCTATGGCATTTAAAAATGTTTAAAAATGACGCAGTTCCGGCGTCACGACATTGCACATTGCATCACTATGCCACGGGTGTTGTCTGGAATCTATGCATGTTCAATATCTGTCTAGGTACTTACTGTTTATTGAGAATTTTATTATCTACAACCTTGAGTACAAACTATACATTCCCGATGGCGTAAACATTCAAGTATTCGAACTTCGAAGACACGATAATACGACTACAACAGAGGTCAAGTAAAAATCAAACGCCTTCGAAGGCTATTAACATTCTTCACTTATTAATAAGTACGAGTCGATGCGAGTATTATCAGTATTACATATTGTTATACCTACATGGATCAGCTAGTCATGTTGCAGGAATCGCGGAACGGATTGTAAATGGGCATCACGGTTTATGCATCTCTTAAATCAGATAAAATGTATTTATGTACAATGCCTTTAAGCAAGTGAGCATGAGAAATTAAACTAAGTACATTGACTGCCTCTGTGGCGCGGTGGGAGTGTATCTGACTGCTACGCAAGAGGTCGTGGGTTCGATCTCCACCCAGGTGTATAATTATGTACAATATGTATGTATTTAGACATATATAAGTATGTTTATCAGTTGTCTGGTTGCCATAGTACAAGCTCTGCTTAGTTTGGCATCAGATGACGTTGTGTGAGTTGTCTCAAGATATTATTATTATTATTATGCTACGAGACCCTTTTTTATTGACTCTATACAATAAGGGGTCAAGGACAATAATAAGGTCATTATTTAGCTGATTTTAAAAACTTGTTGCGTGGAATATGATTAATATTACAATACCTAACTTCAAGCAAAACGCAATAAAATATTATAAATTCCTACTCAATGTCATATTAACGGGTCAACAGCTTCGAACTCTCTTGTGTGTCTATTGTTTTGTGTCTAACATAGTTGAAAATTAGTTATACTTTCTGATTGAAGAAATAAAATGTGGGTGTAATATAATTAATGTCTAGTTAGCAACTTCTATTAGATCATTGTAACAATACGCGAGACGGCCCGAATAGCTCGAATAGCTGCACTCTCGCTTCGTTGCCAACGAAATGGAATCCGTTGCCATTAGAAATTCTACTGTACAGATGACTTCATTGCTATCGGGATTCCTTCAGCGCGTCGTCGTGTGACCATCGTCCACAGGTGTCATCCGAACACGCACACGCATTCTTTCAACTCTTGGAATTTACCAACTATATCTAAGCTTTCATATTTTAATTGGATATTATCCACACATCACGATGAAGTAGATAACAATCGCCTTTATTTATTGTACCATTTGTTTGCCATAAATTTCGATGGACGTCAACAGTCTCTTATTATGATCTCCAAAAATAATATTTGTACTTATAACAATGGTGATCAGCGATTGCATACCGTCCTAAGAATGCTCGTAACTGTAGTCCGCAACGCAACCTACATTCAGCATTCTTTTCGAAACCGTAACACGCCGCCTCTGCGTTCCGGATATACACGTTCATGCCACATTCACCCCAATATCTTTCACAATAAAACCTATTTCAATTCGATACATATTATGATAGAATGCCAGGTATTGCATTTCTAGAGAGCTGTAAAACTACATACACAAAGTAACGTGCGATTGATATGATAAATTGATAACCGGTAGGATTTCTAGCTACAAAAATGTCGGCGTACCTAGTAGGTGTATTCTACAAAGTGATTAAATGCAATTATTTATCCACTATAATGTAGGTAAGTAGCTACTGAATTAAACCTCTGCTACACGCTGAATTGTCTAAATATAGTTGCTTGTTATTATTTTCTCTGCTCCTTTAATTACGTTGATAAAATCTACAACTAAACTTGATTAAAGTTACTGAATGAACATAATAATATGTTCATTATTTTACAGTAGCTGATTTATGCGCGCCGTGAGGCAGCCCTGAGAGACCAAACGGCAAACGTGCCAATTTGTAGTTCGGTAGAGAGCATGGTACGACCAAATTCCTGAACGCTTTCTCTGGTGGTAGCCGGGGAGCACGCGTATGCACGCGGTGCCTGGGGCCAACCGCGGCGCTTGCGACCACTTCATCGTCCACACGCAGACCAACGAAAGTGAGCGCCGACGCCGCGTGCGCCCGCACCGCTTCTGTCATCGAGTTGCATAATTATCCGCGATCCGACCATTGTTTGTAAACACTCAATAAACAAGAACACATCACTTAACAAATTGCGTGACCGTATTCTGATTAGATAGGTACGCATATCATATTTGCATCATTAAGTAGATTTTTTTTATCTTCGAAATTCTTCAGATCAATTAATTTACTGCATGATAACGTAGGAATCTGAATTAAACGAATACCTACTTAAAAATACGTTATATTTATTTTACTATTCGAAACAACCATTTGTGGTCGTATTGTGGCTAACCGTCTGCATAATGTACCTAATTGTAAACATGAGAATATTAAATGCTTTTTAGGTAGGTATACAGCACGGATATTGATGAAGATGGAGGATAGAAGCCGGATGGTCTACCAGATTGTGGGTCGGCGAAATTCACGCGGGACGCGTTTCACGTCGTCGCCGTCGCCAAGGTATAATCTCGCTGCTGCTCTCGGAAAGCTCTGCTTTCTCGTCTGGGTTTAACTCCATTGTTAACTTATTCTTAGAGAGAAAGGCTTATTAATACTTAATCGTTCACGGCATTGATAATTACGGTCAATGTGTGCGAAATACAAAAGTAATCCACATTTTAACCCGGATGTATCGGTCGAGTGCACGTTTCCACGAAAAAATTGGTACGAACGAATATAAACGTTCGGCGTGACGGTCATATTCTGGCAATCATCGCGAAGGGGAAGCGTGGTTTAATCGTCAATGAAGCCTTTCATCGCAAAACCAGTCCAAGTTGATAAACAATAGCATCCTTTGTGATGGAGTTGCCGGTGTTCGAGTCCGGTTTTGTAATAATTCCGACAAAAAAATCAATTACATGTTAAATAGTTTTTCAAAAAGAAGTTGAATGACACAAAATATAGACTTTGTCCGGGAAAGCAGTATTGGCCATTCAACTTAATTTTGCATGTACAAAAACTAAAATGCAGTCGTAACGACCGGTTCAACTGTACGAGATTCTAAAAATAAATTAATAAGATATGTGAAGAAATATAGATTCCTTTTCTTATTGAGCGGCTAGCACGCGACAGTCTCGTTGGATGTCTATTAAACAATGTCAGCTGGAATCTGGAATGCGACCCGCCTACAAGGCCGCGTGCCATCTCGCCTATAGGTAGTCGATACTCAGTGGACGGTTATCAACTATGTATCGCATAGATTTCGCATGTATATTCCAAAGAACGATTTGATATAATCATTTATTCAGAGATTCAGCGATACAGCTGTGACTCAGCTGCTTACGTTCTTTGGAGACATTACAATTTCCTCACACTCGACATTCCACAAAATTAGACAATGGAAATTATCATATATTACCAACACATACAAATTATACTAACTAACTATTAAAAGAAATCTATCAACCGCAGCTGATGGTCAACATAATTATGAAGATGTTGGTAACTACCCAATGCATTGTTGATGCCTCAGTGCTCATGACAACAATTCCTTCTATTTCTATTAGTTAGGTATGAATTAGAAATATTTAAGTGTAAATATTTACCAAAGCTGTCTGAATCGCTGGCTGGGTACGCCGGACTCGGCTGCACCATGGTTGCAGCGCGTGACAGCACGTCCAAAGCCGATTCCACCTTCTCCATGTCTACCTGATATATCAGAATTAACGTTTACTAAAGATAAATTTACACAGACTTTGACAGTTTAAAAGCTGTGGGAAGCTACATATTACATAAGTTGTTGAAAATGAAATAATTAATCAAATAAATGATTATGAATATCGTTATGGCTGACTATCTCAGGAATTTAAGATTATTATGACAATCAAGGTTGGTATGCCTCTTTTGAATCGATGACTATCATTAATTAGATTTAAATATTTGAAGGAATTCATGTCTGGTCGCGCAAGTTTATCTTGGAATTAAATATCGCAGACTAAAAGTCATAAAGGCATGCGAATACCAAAGCGGCGGAAATTCCTCACGGCACGTAAACGGCTAGACGGTGGACAGACGTGCGCCAAGTCGTACGAACACCACGTAAATAAGAGGGAGGAATCAGATGATCAAACAAAGAGTTGTGAAACGTGGCTCGGCCGCATACCGCGACCGCACCGGGAACGAAGCCAATGGACCACTATATCGCAGATCAGACATACTCGCGACTGACCGCCGACACATCGCGAAAATATTATCATACCAATTTTTAATGACCTACTAATAGTGAATGCCGATGTTCATGATGGCTGGTAATGTAAATACATAAATTGACAGACGCACAAGAATTCTAAATTATAAAATGATGAGTAGAGGAAGAAGGCGACATTTCAAATTCCTCTTTCAAAGCTTATACATACTCATCAATTAAATATTTTCTGTCCAATTAGAAATATTTATAATTATAAAACATGCTTTATTCGGTTCGCTAGAGTGTTACAGATAGAAGATGTATGAATTTTTGATTTTCTGTTTGGGTAGCTTCTGTATAATTTTCCATGGCACATGACATGTATTTCATCAATATGTGTAATGTCGTCATCAATTGATTGCACGCACATGTTGTCATTGTTTATATTCTAAAGCTAAACAAAGTATTGGAAGTCTAGTATCGACCTTCATTAGTTTAATTGTATTAACAAGAAATTGTTAATGTCATTTAAAAATTGAAGTTTATACAATGGGTTCTACGTATTTTAATGACCTGTGAGGTATTTACAACTGACAGTGAATCTTGTTTGTTTTATAATAATTAGTACAACGATTGATGAACCACCTCTTTAAAGCAATCATAGTAATCATTAAGAGGTTTTGATTAAATAGTCTACAAATAGTCTTGATGAATGTAGAGAATAATTGGAAAATGTAGGCCAAAATTGATATGCGTAATTTCGCATTGAATGCCTGACAGAATGCTTTCGGAATGATAACTAAAACAAATAGAACGTTATAACTAAAGGCCTCATAGCCAAATAATTAACCGGTAAACAGACAATAATAATATTAATGAAGCTAAAGATAAAGCGAATGAATTGGGCAAGAACATTCTTTACATAGCGAACGAATAATTCATAAACAAATCTCGTTAACGAATCTAAATGATTGTTAGATGGAATGTGAAATAATGACATTACATATTTTAGAAGTTAGACGACCTATTTGGTAAGTAATGTACCGAAATGTGGTAAAGGGGGAGGGTAAACAGAATATTGGGACGACGAGTAATGCGATGACTACGTTAATGATGAGGAATTTAGTACGTTAACCACAATAGAATTTTTCTGGCCGGAGGCGGAGTCACGAATACTGACAGTGTTGGTATGCCGGTATACACACATTACACACATCGTATAGATCATTCGACACATAGTCAGATGGTCACGAACCCATTCAACGGAACAGAGAGGTCGTTTTGGAATTCAACACGAAATTCCATTGAAAAAATTAAATAGACATTACATTCTAAATTACCATTAGAGAATTTAGAAACACAACTTATCATAAGCTCATATAATAATTAGTAATTAACATTTGTATCGACGTAGGAATTTAAAGAATGTGTAATTAAAATCAATCAATCATAATATATACTATCTATGATCTAATACAAAATATGGAAATCTGTGCCTAAAAAAGCATTTATTTTTTTTAAAGACGACTCCCGCAGTAGGGTACAAGCCCTGTGTTACGGGGGACATTACAAACATACAAGTCACGGACACAAAGTACACTCAGACCCGGAGCAACAATTTGTGGATCACACAAAGTGGTGTCCCGTGTGGGAATCCAATATCGACCTCTTGCGTAGCAGTCGGACACACTCCCACCGCGCCACAGATATATATTAAATACATTTCGGAGAGGTTCCATTGCATGTGCAGTTAATGTCACAAGCTCTAGTATATAGTCAATGCTCTATGGTCACAAGATTAGGTACATCGTTTAGCAATTTATCTAAAATGATTAATAAATATACTATATTGATTCTATAAAATAATTGTATGTACGACAGCTGAACGCAAACTGTTGATTGTTTTATAATAGTAGGTCAAGAAAATAAATAATAATGCATTCTGAAATCATGAAGTAGGTAGGTAGTATTCCACATCTGGTAGGATAGAACAATTGTAAATAAGGCTATTCAACAAGTTAGTAAGGTTTAGTATGAAGACCTTATATTGTATGGTCTTCACAACTGGTATCATATTGTTTGTTTATGGCTTTGTTTTTGAAATCTATATCTTATCCATAAAGACCTTTGAGTCCATTATCATCGGCGTTTTAATTCTTAAGAATTAGTAATAAGTTTTCTTAATATTTAACTGTAGGTGCTGTAGTGTGCTGATGTTCTAACCTTCTTAGTAGCACAACTTCATTTGCTGATTCAATTTATAGAGATATGCTATAGCAGAACAATTACTTTCATTATTTGATTTGAAGCAAACTTTTATTTCCTGTTTTAAGCCTAGTTTGAACTAGCTATAGTTTTTGATGAATTGGGTCAGACATATCTACTACTGATGTCATAATACGATTATTATCAAATTCATTGACTTGTGATGCTAAAAAGGTTACAGCAACACTCCATAATTCTTCCGAAAATTAGGGCAAGAACTACTCACTTATATATATACAAGCCTCTAGTTTGTTATAGATTAGAATGTTTGGCTATTAGATAAGGCGACAAACCGTTCCCTGCAAATTTTGGAAATAACTCGTTTAGGCCCATGATGGGTTACAAAATTTATTAATACATTTAATATCGTTTCAGAGTAGTAACAAAGCGTCATCATCATATCGGTAGTTGGGAAAAATGATTTCAAAAGATTAAAAAATATATCTGGAAACGAAAAGGGATGTGTTAGACTCAATTAAGGTGAACAACGTGCACATGATTATCTTAAAAGGAACAAAATTGTAGTGCAAGATTTCACATGACACCTGTGTGTTTTTTACTTTAACATTTAGAAATCTATGTTTTACTAAGTTATTGTGCATAATGTTTAAGACCAGGAAATATATAGATACATAATTGATTTTGTATATCAAAAGGCACCATCTGGTTATGTTTACCAATTAGACCAGCGCAAATAATCGTCAGAATCTTTGTCATCCCTAAATGAATACAAATTTAGTCGTAAAATACTCGTGACTTTGTACCGAAACTGACAAACTACGGCGTATCGAGGAGGCGATGTTAATTAAACACAACCTAAATTGTTATCACCTGCTAGTTTCAAACGTAAACCACATTGTGGTGAAACCTTGACATTCCAAATGTTAAAAATAATACTCTATTTCAGTTAACGTTCCTTACTTTTGAAAGTAAGCCTTACGTCCGTGGGTTAGAGTTTTAAGTGGATCTTTTAATGTTTGTCGGCGGCCCGCATTTGGGGTGAGGCGTATTCTTTTACGACGGCCGCTACCCCTGCTGTGCGGCTGCGTACGTGGGTCGGGGACGAAGGGATACGAGCAGATGTTACGTTAGTACGGCTGCCCCAGGCCCCAGCCCCTCGTGCCGAATTGTCGCCGTCTCAACTAACGCTACTTATATAATTCGGTTAGCAACCAATTTGGACATTTTGAGCTGACATGTCACATTATTTTCATTAAACAGTCTTTGTTATTCTACATTGTATGTAATGGATTTCCTTTTTTGGACAATCGATATACCTACTTATTGAACTAAAGGGAATATTTGAATACCAGCCATCACAAACATCACGTGGTCGTTTCAGGAAAATTGATTTGTTTTACACTGCTACATTTACTCCTAACGATTACTCACACAGTGTGATAAATTCGAAAAGTCTACCGAGAAGTCTGCGTAGTATCAATACAATTGACGGAACCCGACGGGGTCACCGTCAACATTGGCTAATCAAACGTCGTTTTATCGCGCTCTTATCACGGAGTACTGACGGGCACATGCGCTTGTGTGGGAATATAGCGTTTGTACGCCGCGTACGGTCGCATTCCTCACTATTATGTTCGCGAGATTCCATGCCTTGTAGCTTCGCTGAATACCTTGTTGCCTTCGCTCCGTGTAGCGGCGAAATTTTTTGCATGGCGCGCTCGCAAATCAAACCGGTAGGTAACTAGTAATTAGGTACATTATGTATAGCGAAGTAGCGTTAAAGTAGTCACTTACATGATGGTAAAGTCATAATAACATGACGACAACAAAAATATTTAACATGCAATTCGCTGTCCTTTAGATAAATAGGTATCCAGATCTACGCATAGTTTTATTGTTGTCTAAATTCGGGATTGTTTTTGTACACAAATATATGTAAACAAATTTAATATTGCGTAAACAAAGTTAGGTAAAAATTAAATAATCCAGAATTTAGTTTATTATAGATACATAATCTTATTTAATTACAAGTAATGACACATTAAAAATAAATGGTGTGGGTACTTACACAGTATATGTTTTTCCCACGATGTTCTTTTATGAGGGCCACGGAAAATATTTTTCTCACAATATTTATAATTTTTGTCAATGACACGTTGTAGAATACAGATAATAGTTGCAGTTAATAACGTTCAACAATGTCCTATGCAACTGAAACCTTCATGACAATGTTACAAAACCGGCAAAGAACAGAAATCGATAGGTAAGTATCGAAATCGTAACAACTGTATACATTCGTTAGATTATCACGACTCGCTAGCTAGTTCTGCGACGCAAAAAATATACTGACTTCTATCGTTTATTATCCATTGTCCGTCAAACGCACTGTATAAGTATTTGTTGTTATTTCATAAAATCCAACTATCGCGCCACGACTCTGTTGACGAAATAGTCGCGTTTGACATTTGAGCCGAGCCCACGGCGATTGGAATCCGCGGAATGTCAAATATTTTCACTGCTGCCATCTATGCCATGGTATGTTAAATTACTGAGAGGCGGCACACTGGAGTGCTTGCAACTTTACTTCACTACTGCTTATATTAGCTTAAATATTATTTTGAAAGAGACAAAAAGCCTTTTGTCAAAGCGGAATTTTATGACAATGTAGCAATAACTCTTTGTTATAAGGTTATTAAAGAATTTGAACAAAATAAGAAAGTGTAGCTGCGTACGTTCGCGAATTCAAAGGAATGCGTCCAAGTTTGTGACGCCGCTGGGAGACGTCACCGGCGCAGGCGTGATGTTGGTAAGCCGCGTCTGCTGCAGGGTTATCGACACATGCCGTGGAGGCGAGGAGTAGGGTCGCCAGTTTACCGGCCTGCGCATGTAGCATAACAGACTGTTTCGGTTCGATACTTTCGTTGGAATTTATAATATAACATTATGGAATTTCTCAACCATGACGTAAGAAAATTAAATTTCTAAGGTTGTATTTATTATCTGCACCAGCCGAAAAAGAGAATGCCTATGTGAGGAACCACGTCGTTGCATAAAAATATTTCTGTGCAAATTTGCATACATATGCAAACAAATAAAGATATCTGCATAAATAAATATCTATTGCTGTTAGCCAGATGTGCATCCGTTGACGGCACTTTGTAGTTGAAGAAGGGGTATCTCTTATCAAGAATGTGTTGCAAGTAAACCGCTTTGCTTAACGATTTTTACGCAACTTACGCCATCTGTGTATGTTTAGGGTAAGCTGTACGATATGTTTTACTTGTGTACTTTAAGACTATACACTAGATGACTCTGCATAAAGTGGGTTGCATACCAAATAATTTTTAGTATTTTTTATTTTTATTTTTGTAATTTATTATATAAAATATGGTTATACTTGTTGACCCGCACATCTTTGTCTACGTAAATTTCCCCCGTTTTTGCAACATTTTTCATTGCTGCTCCGCTCCTATTAGTCGTAGTGTGATGTTATCTAAGCTATAGCTTTCCTCGATAAATGGACTATACAATAGTAAAAGATTTTTTCAATTCGGATCTAATGGTCCGTTTGTTTGTTTAAACAAACAAACTCTTAAGCTTTATAATATTAGTACAGATAAGAGAAAGGTGTGTCAAAGTTCAGCAGCCAAAAGGTAGAGACGATTAGGACTACAGTTCACATCTTTGTAAAAAAAAATCCTCTTCGTAGTTAACTGATTTAAAAGTAGAGAGTCTCTACTAGAGATGATTATACAATTGATTATTAAAGCTCACACCTTTTATAACGTCTTTAGAAGAAACTATCATGAGAGTAGAGACAAATAAGAGCCAGTGTTGGATTTAGTCTTTTATCGAGGGTGGGAAAAAACTTGATGACGGGTCGATTGGAGATCTTTTCCAATGTCTTTGGAGAACTCTATTATTTTAAATGACAGAAAGACTCTACTAACAGGTACCTCATGACCCTAATGAAGGTTTTGACATAAAGACTACTGACTACTAACTGACAGATTAATTAACACTAAGAAGACTGTGGAGTAAAGTGTTATACCCTTCCTGACTCTACAATTTTCTATCTGTTTACAAAATACTACAAAGTGTCTTCGTGTGGTAGTGCAAGTACCTAACGTCTAATTACAATATGGATACCTATCAATATTAACTGAGAATGGCTAAGGCATCGGTTTCACAATAGTGAGGTCGCGTGTTCGAATCGTACCGACGTGTACCTAACACAATCCTTTGAGCTTAGCTGGAGGGGTTAACAAGATTTTTAGTAATGTGGGACCCAATCCCAAATTGCTAGTTATCTTTTTGAATAAAAAAAACTAAGAATGGTTTACACTATCAGACGCAGATCCATAAATCGTAGGCACGGTAGGCATAGTTCATAACCTTAATGAAAAGACCTTAAGGTTCATTTCCGTGCATCGCGGCCGATCGCGAGCCGCGCTAGATTACCTACTTACCTAAAAGGTTAGGCACATTTACATTTTACAACTCTACATTTTGAAATTAGACCAGTTGTAAGAAAGTCGATAGCCAACTCACTCCGGGATGATTTTTGGTTGGCTGTGCACAAACTTTTTGGATTTTGATTCGGGCCAGTACACTATTTAAGTTAAACTACAGTTTTCAAGACACAATTTTTATTATTTCTAACACAACATTCTCAATAAACTTCAGAATTAAAATCAACGCATTTTCAACAGAAATCAAGCTGCAATACTTTGTTTCTAAACAATAATTACTTTTTACGAATAGGTATATCACCTAAACTAAACGTCAATCACATATCTGCATTTATTGCTAAACCTAAGGTGGTGTAACTTACAATAATAGCTCATTGGATAATTCGTGTTCACGATTAACATTTAGGTGTGGCCTTTTTCTAACTACAAGTATAATTACTCCGTCCAAAACTTTACAATAATTTGATTTCAGTCTTCACAGTTAAGAGGGCGTATACACGGGGGCTGTCAACGTCATTATATCATAAACATTATAAAAAAACAAGGCAACATAAAAAAACAAGATTAAATAAAGGATAAGTCCTTTATTTAATATAAGATAGCTTCCACTTTTTTGGCGTGATAACGTCATATAAATCGATGACCGGGTGCACGCACGAAAAAGTGTTACGTAGCAACGGTCACGTTATTGATTGGTTACTAAGCAACAGCGAACAGCAATTGCAGCGACATGAGATAAAATTGGTTCTAAACGTTACTTCCAATTGACAGGTTGTTAATTAACGCAATATGTCATCGATAATAATAAATAAAAATATACCACCACAAAAATATGATAGCAAACAATAACCACATTTTTTGTTGCTTTTATCAAATTAAATATCTTTCAAAATACCTACATACTTGTAAATACTAATTCAGTAATATGTAGACAGGTAATAAGTAGGTAGGTTACTTTTATTTTAAGTCGACAAAAAAAGGCAAGAGTAGTTTATGTTAACCCTTTTTTGTAGTTGTGAGTCCAGTGGACGAATGTATCGCCATAGTAGTGAGTCCAGGAGACCGTACTACTATACCAATACTACGTTTTACTTATACATAGGTATTACTTTATTTTACGGCCACAAATAAGGATTAACAGTTACGATGTTGACGTTGACAGACCGCGTGCATTCGAACTCTTAAATTGCATTGGGATTAGAATTAGGATTAACTTGCACAAATACAAAATTAATTATTAGGTACATTATTCAAAACTATAATTATACGTTCTTAAGGATAATTTATAATTTAACTGATACTTAAAGAGAGTAATACTTCAAACATATTTTAATAACAAATAAATAGAGAGTGAATAATTTATCCACGTTGAAAAATCAAGCTCAGAATTGTTAGTTTTTATGTTCCAAAAAAAACCTCAAAATGATAACATATATAACAATTTTGATAGTAGTTGTTATACTTAATAGTTAGAGACAGACCGAAACATCAATAATAATTTATTTGTAATATATTTTATCATTTGTATATTACTAAAATATCCATTTAATTATATTACAAACATCTCACTTGGGAATCGTTCCGCAGGTAACTAGGGCCTATTCTAATACATAATATTTAATCATTTTGGTTCCGTTTTTCGTAAGTGGATTTAAATATACTTATGATATTTTATATGGATAAGATAGTATTAGGTGTAATGTTGAGGTGGAACAATAACTAAATGTTACATAATCTTAGAACATTTAGCATGAACAACTATTCTTCTAAGGGATTAGGTACAGCTTAGTAATTGAAAGCTATGATTAGACATAAAGATCATCTGAAGGATAGTTAAAGAGGATAGGATATAGGATAGTCATAGGGTTGTCTAGAGCCGACGATTCAACAAAATATTGTAATTTTTTAATAAATTCTATGATGTCTATACTTACTAGGCGTAATAATCTAGATTTTCGGTATCGATGGGTTGATGTAGTTTTTGACATGATAACGTCTTTAAAATCGATGACGGGGTGCATGCACGAAAAAGTGTCACGTAGCAACGGTCACGTTATTGATTGGTTGCTAAGCAGTCACGTTTTTGACTGGTTGCTATCGCGAATTGCGATTCCGCATGCTGATAGGCTGAAGTATTGCGGCCGTCTGGCGCATGCGCCCGGGTCCACTAAAGTTTTCCAGACATGGTTGTTTATTACAATGTCATCAATGTTTTCTTATGACGTTATCACGTAAAATTAACGTACGTCTTTACTTAGAGGTCGTTTTTGGGGTACAATATACTATTTCATGTTTATTAGAATTAACTAAGTAGACTGCCGGCGTATAGGAACTTGTCTAACCATATTTGGATAGTATATACTTACCGCTAATTCTAACCGTGACATTTAACTAAATAAATAATAAAAACATAAAATAACCCTTCCTGCGATATTGTGAAGCAGACCTTAGAAGTTGATACATTCAGTTTACTTTTAGCTTATTTATGCAAAATATTTCATAATTAAACCTGCAGATAATGCCATATAGAAGAGACACAGTGGTGAGAAGTAAGGTGGGGCATCCCATTATTTTTTTACCAAGCTATAAATATATTCGAGTTAATTCTTAACAATTTTAGACCTAACATAATTATAACAAAACGATATTATAATCAGTTGCAGTTTTATTTTAAAAGGCAGGCATTTAAGGGTTTCTATTAATAGTCACATCCAAAGATTGTATTTTCTCATGAGAGATCCGCATTTTTTTGACAAATCTAAGGATTTCTTCAAAAGTCTTATAGGATCATGTTCGTGCAATTTAATTAATGTTTATATCCTATTTGCAATATTTTAAGGGAAATGCCGTCCAAAATTCAGTTGACAAATAACTCCCAACATTGTAAATTTATTTGTTGGCAAGTTTCCTAACCGCAAGCCCCTTTGCAAGGTCAATACCTTCATCTGTGCGCAGTTTCAACAAGGTCAATGGTCAGCCAATTATTTGTTTTCAAGTCAGTGTTGTGAGATTGCCTTCCGTGAGGCGCAAAAACTATTGTTTGGTATTCGTAGACGCTAAAGATTAAAATCAGGGCAATCATAGATGGCGCCACTAGGAAACTAAAATACGCATATATTATATATTAACGTAAATGTTGGTGCGTTTCATATAAACTTTTAATGTTAGGTAATATTTAATAGAAAATTTGACATTAGGTTCGGGGACTAAGTATTATTTTTCCAAGAGTTCCAAGTACCAATAAATACCTACTTATTTAGTTCTCTTGAAATCTTTTGCTCTTAGTAGGCATTATGTCTTCATTTAGCAGCTCTTGTCGACTTCATCCAAAACGGTGCGGTTCCCTTCACCATTCTGGTAATTATAATAAAAAAGGTGCAAGGACCTTATTTACTTCATTTGTGTACATTTACTTCTAAACATTTATGTTATACATTAAATGTAATTTATGTCCAAATATTTTGCAATGGCTGTCTTCAGTCCAATTAGCGTATCTCACAAATGTATAAGTATTTCATTTTGATACCAATCATTTTATATCGACCATGCTAACATTACGTTTTACGTACTAAGCTACCTATGTATATGTAATGTGCATCTTATTATAATTTGGTATGTATATAATTCATATATCCATATACGTATATATTCTTAAAACTCCAGGGGACGGCTTAACGTGTTAACTAAAATAATGCGTTACCCTAAATAAAGTTATAATTTAAGACTTTTATAATATAATAATTATATTTTGAATTATGTGAATTGTATAGATTCTGTAGTAAATAAATCTGAGTTGATAATTAAATAAATAAAAAGTATATGTATATATAAAAAGTAATCATGATAGGAACGAGATAAATAGTCAAGTAAGAGGAGACGATGCTTACAAAATAATATCCTATTATATAAATGCAACATACATAGTATCTACCTACAATACGTGCTACATGAAAATGGCACTAAATGATAAATAAATTACTAGATTAAATTCAAAGGAAATATTAGCATTACACAGTAATAAAAACTACACAGCAGTTTTTACCTAGAATTGTTTTCTACATGAGCTACGTCTTTGTGATGTCGCATAAACTATTATATTGTTACTCAACGAAATGTATTTATCTAATACGTACTGTTCTTTAGTAAACGGTAGAAGCAAACACCATTGTACCTATTTTAATGATAATTTTGAAAATTCAATAAATATATTTTTAGAAAATGTTCTTTGATCGTGTTGCAGTATCGTTTATATATTTATTAGTAATTAATAATAAAGCTATGAGTTAACGTTAAAGTACTTAGATTCACTTAGAATGTGAAATTAAGTGGACGTGACTTCATAAGCTTATTTTTTCAGTTATTTGTTATATTTCGAATTTGGTTATGATTTTTATCTCAACTTTTAGTGAGATGTGAAGATTTAGATTTTAAGACAGTAGTAGAAAGAAATTGAGATATAAAATTAAAATTTAAATAGTTCAGTATAAAATGGAAAGACTGAAATCAGTCATTTAGGAATACTTGGCTGCCCTTGAAAATGAAAAAAGGTTTTTTAATCCCATGATTAAAAAAAAAACAATTCTACAATGTGAAATGTGTAACCAGATACAATATAAGAGCTAAGTTATTTCAGTGTCCGTCTAACAGTGAGTCTATTTATAGCTAAATGAAGTTATTTACAACTTAACTAAGTATAGACTACACCGATTATAAACAATCCCACCAAAATTAAAGTAATTATGTAATACAATAGTATTTAAAGCATTTATGTCGCGAAAGTCATGACAGGCATGGGCAGAGAAAGGAGACGTGTCAATTGTTTGTCATTTCTCTAACTCAGAATAATTACTAAACCCTAAAAACCATGAAGATAGGCCCTGTCAAAATATTTTGGAGGGCCCTTTTATCTCTTTCTACGATGTTAGACACCCGTTCAGACGAGAGAGAGAAAGAAACAAGGTGAAATATTTTGATTTCAAGAGGGTTTTCATTCATAGTGTGGATTCAAATCAGCTTCTATCTTCAAGTCTATAACATGACAATCAGTAGGTACTGGCATTTTGACACATTGAATCATCCAGGTGCAATGAACTCTAAGATTCTTTTCTCACGTTCCGGTTGCTGGGTATCCGGCGGCGAATGTATAGCGGCCGGTACGGACGGACGCCGGAACGTGTGAAATCTTACGTATTGGGCCATACAGGTACCAGGCTCGGCTATCCGGCAACCGGAACAAGTGAAAAGGACCCTAAACTGCAAAAAAAATAGTTTGCGGTCTCATCTCTACGTAGAAGTAATAATGCAATGGCTATATTCAATTGCGTTTGAATTAGAATAGAACCCATGTTTTAAAAAAACAGAAAATAGATGTTTAAAAGATGCCTTCATACATTTATACAATAGCACTGAACTTTAAACATTTTAATAACATAATTCCGTGAAAGAATCTTGATGCTGATGTTATTGGTTCGGTTAAATTTGCTTAAAAATTAAATTGTGTGCAATCTAATCTATCCGTTGATTTAATTATATTTCTTGTATTTATCGACTGTTCTCTAACTACAGTTAGTCCCTTACACTTATCTGTTTCTATTCCATTTCATATGTGAAGCTGTTAAGCAGCAGATATATCACCAATAGAACAAATCAGTTTTAAACATACAATTTTTTTAATATTATTTATTATTAAATATAATAGTAAATATTAATATATTCCAATTAAATTAATTTAATCACATTGTATTGAAAATGATATGTAGCCAAGTAATCTTCATAAATGGACCTATTATAATTTGTATAATACATATTTATACATATATTAATATAAAATTATGTAAATCGGGAGGATACGAAATTTACCAAAAGTAATATATATCGTAGGCCGTTTCTTTACACCTATTCAGCTTAAAACAATCATCACATGACGCGCATACATAAGTACACAAACTTACGCTATCAATATAACGAACACTGTTAGTTTGAAAAGCTTCATATTTGATACCGTTTTGAAACAATTTCCGTACAAACATGCCTAGACAAATATAAAACGTGATAGCAAAAGAAATAATACAAAAATGGAGGGGACTACAAAAACAGCTGCTTAACGAAAAGCAATGGGCGGTCACGTGACATTAGGGGGCGGCGCTCCACTGTGCGCAGCTCGTCGGGCGCCTGCGGTGCGCCTGCGCACGGCGTCATGCGCAGCGGACGCGTGGACGACGACGCGCCGCACCGCCGGCACGACGACCGCCGGACGCCCAGCGGACGCCGCCACCACCACATACCCTCAGACTCATAGCTATGTTTGTAACTTTCATTCCCCTTGTCGTACCCTGTAGACCCTTCGTAGTTCGTTCTATACTCTCCGTAACCTGATTTCTCGTACGAATCGTAGCCTGATTTTTCGTACGGTGCTTCATAGTTCGTTTTGTTATACCCAGAGGATCCCTCGTAACTCGCTTTGCTGTACGATGGCGTATCATAGTCTGATTTGTTAAAGTTTGATTCATAACTAGATTTGTCGTAGTCTCCGTAGCTAGTAGAAGCGTATCCCGTAGGGAATTCGTAGCTGTGTTTACTACGGAGTCGTTCTGACCACGTAGATGCTTCGCTGTCGCAAGGGGTTACAGGAGCGCTTCGAATTGTTTTTGGAATGTAATGTGGAACAGTTTGATCTGTTAGGGATCCACGTTTCTGGAGAAGATTAAAAATACATATAACATAATAATCAATAGCTTACAGTACCGTTAAAACTATCATAATAACTTTATGAAAATAAATACTTACTCTTATAAAATCGAAATTAGGCAGCTTAAAGCGTCACACCTCCTGTAGAAATTTGATCGGACAAACGCCCTGGCGGTTATCTCCAGAACGGATCATGACCATTCCATCGACTTCATCACCAACTTGGATCACAATCTGATCGCGAAGAAGCATCAGCCCATTGTCGCCATCCGACACCTGAAAATGATTGCCAGTCTAATCAATAACATGACAAATCACATGCGCAATTTTGAACATAGTTGTGAAATATTCACGGTTCTTTAAACTTTGGGCATAAAATATAAAAAAAAGAGAAACTGCTATGATTAAATAGACCAAACGTTTCGAATCTCATTTATTGTGTAGACAATGACAACTGCAACGTTTCCCAAACTTTTATTTCAATGTTTCTCCATCGTGACCCACCACAAGTTTGTTAACCCTCCTCCAAGTGGTAACGAGTTCGAACTCAAGGTCATTTTTTTTCAAGATATTTGCTGGATTTTTTTTTCGTGGCCCAGTGTCGGGTCGCAACACACCACTTGGGAATTAGGAAACCAGTCTACTGTCTTCATAATTAATTAAAAATACTTCAAATTACCTGAAGATTATGGGTGACTTGCAACGGACGTTCTCCAGCCTGCAGCTTGGTGCAGTATTTAGAAGGGAAGTATCCAATCTTGCCCAGACATTTGCCCTTCCACCAGTCCGGGTCGGTGGTATCGATCACGGTGACCTTGTATCCGGCCTTCAAGTCCAATTCGTCGGCGTGCCGCGATTTAAAGTTGTACAGGATCACGTACAAGTTTGTTGGCAGGAGTCGTTGGTGCTTCTGCAGAACCAATATTGAAAGTTGGACAATTACAGAAAATTGTTTTAAAGTACGTAAACGTAATAACTGTATGACGATTTCTGTCATTTTCTGTGACCATATTTGATGTGCTATTGTTCTACATAACGTTTAGAGACACTTGGGAAGACTATTAAAGACTATCTGGAGCTAAATAGCATTCATTGCAGGCAACTTGAGCACAGGATTAACAAAAAGTATGTAAGGCGAGAAAATAACCAATATACCTAATTTGAAATGTTGCGTCCACGTCTTTTCTACATCATTTCTCTTGGACTTTCATGTAAAACATAAGAACTATATCGCAAGCAAAACAATCTTTGTATAAAAGGTTATTTAGTTCGCGTCTTGTCCACGTCCGTCTTATGTCCTATTTGTTGGTCCGCGCTTTAGAAGTTTCAGATATTCTATAGGTACATTTTAATAACTTATTGTTAAACGATACAACAATAAAGCCTGTTATGTAATACGTCCTACAATTTATTTACATAAAGATAGGTCTGTTGCACCTCAAAGGATTATCTCAAAGACAATGAATGTCCTAAGTTGATGTTGTTGAAACATTTGTACGACATGATGAATACTTAGTAAATATGTTCTCTACTTAATAAATAGGTCACTGCTCATCTTTTCGCATGTGATATATTCCAAGAACTAATTTATAAACTGCGCCACCAAAATCATCTGAGAAAATATTTTCAGACTAGAATAACAAAATGGAGTAAATAGGAATGGCAATCCATAAGACACACTCACAATTCTTTCATGTTTACTTATGCAAATTGTGTTGCGTTTACCATTGCTCTGTGACTGTGCATTTGTGCAGCAGCAAAATTGTCGGGAAATTACCAATTGTTATGTCAGAATATTCCGATAAAATATAAGTGGTTTGCAAATACTATAGTCACGTGAGTAGCCCATGAACACGGAATGAGTCAGAAATAATGCCTTATAGAAAGGAACAATATTCTGAATATAAAGTATACTTCACAGAAATATTTTTTCTATGACATTTCATAACGTTGTTAAGTTTTGTGTTTATTTTTTCTAATTGATAATTTGATGTATTGGAAATATTGTAATTCTTCCTAGTTTTTTTTACTTGTTTCTTTAAAATGTGTTACTATCTCATCAGTCGACCTTGTTGAGAGCTGTTTTGTTGTAATTGTAAACTGTATTGTAAATTGACATGTTGGGAAATCGAACTCTCTTTGTTGTGATATAAGTATGTTCATCTACTTACTATTAAAGAGAATGTTATTAAAAATACATTAATAGTTTTCTCTTTATTTATTTTTATAATAAATTAAGAGAAAACCATTACTGTATTTTTAATAACTTTCACTTTATGAAAATAAAAAAAATAAGTAAAATTAACTAAGACGTAAAGTTTTAATGACTTATGTTCAACAAAATTGATAAAAAAGTATAAATATCATTACTAGTAGTACAAAAAACAGTGTTTCTATTGAAATCAATATTGCTTTGAATTTAAGTTGAAGATTCGTGCGCTATTCCTCGATGCGTATACGTATTTTAAGTAGATAATAATAATAATAATAAATTTTATTACGAAAATATATTTTACAAAAACATATACATAAATTAGGCATCAGATACATAATAACGTCTATTAATAATATCTTAGGCCAACACACACGGTCGTCTGATCCCAAACTAGGCAGAGCCTGAACTATAGCAACCAGACAACTGATAAACATACCTACATTTTAATAACTAAAAATGTATATGTATAGTTCATAAAAAATAATTAATATAGGGATAACAACAGGGTGCCTGTACTAGGGTAAACCTGTGCCACAGGCGTTAAGGGCACTTGTAGTAAACTATTAGAACCTAACCCTTGAACTGTACGTGACGTGTAACGTGTACTCCCTGGATCCACTACTGGCTAGCAATATAAATTCAATCCATTCGTTGAAGATATTCAATGTATTCAAACTTCTATCATAATAAAATAAATTAAAATACCATAAACTTAAAAATAAATTAAATTACCATAAAGTTACGAAGGTCTACAAAGTTGCCTTCAGGGGTAAGTGAGTGAACTATGAATCTATAGGAATATACCTAGGTATTACAAAGCATATACTTAAAGATTTTCTATATACTAACACTTGGTTGCTTCACCGGCGATGGACAAGGGCTTGCGCTATTTGAAGACAGGCTTTTGTCTGGCTCATCCGGCAACTCCACACTACTCATGCGGCCACCGCGCGCACTCAGAAGCCTCCGACTGTGTACCGGTGATGATGGCGCTGCATATTAAATACTTATTGTTTTATTTCATTTATAATATTGGACATTAGCTAACTGTGAATGAGGATATAAGTAGATACTAAACGGATACGGAGTAAATACGAAAAATATGTTGAGCTTGAGACATTGATATAAACCATTTCATTTGAATTTACGTATTGGAAGTACTTTCCTCAAAAGTTAAGTTTTGAATTCAATACCTAGAATGAAATATGAATGTAGGTATCAATAATATGTACATATTCATATATAAACATACAGAAGCCTCACAGTTCGCTAATGCCCTACGACAAAATTGCGTTAGTGTCAGCGAATCCCATCGAACTAAAAGACATATCATTTATAACACAGTATGTATCTCTTTATTGATCGCCTCGTTTTGTTAAAAATGCTAAACGTTTGTCAAATTCAAATGTTTTTTCAATTTATTTCACGTGTAATCTGATTATAAATGATAGCCTTAAGAAAACGATATTGCAGTTGAATTTAAATCGTGTTAAACAAATGTATAAGGTTAATATCTGTTCAACTTGCCTTTTGGTAGCGATATACACTAAATTAATATATATTCTAGATAAAAAAAACGATGCATTTGAACGTGCACATTTCGAAAAAGTACAGAGGATAAGTAAACTTAATAGAATTATTAGATTAGAGGTTACTTATATCAACAACACAGAAAAACAATGTTGTATCAGTAAATCGATACCACTACAAATGAATACACGATCTTGATACTCTATATTAGGTATGTTATCTGTTATTGTTTTTGAAAACCAAAACCATTTGTTATTGTTACATATAGGTCTAATGAAAGCTTCACGTACTGAGACAAACATTATTTAACTGTTCAAAGCGCTTTCAAATTAAATGATAACGTACATGATCGTGTATAGTTATGAAAGGTGTAGTTATTTATTCTATTAAAACCATGTCTCATGCAAACTGCTCGGCAGTTACCTAAAAACAAAAAAAAATTGAAACATAAATGACATGCATAAAACCATTACTTACGTTTTGATCGGAGAAAATCTAATTACTCGGCAGTGAATGTACAAAATTTAATGATTGATTTAATTTCGTAACAATTTTTCCTGATAGAGAATTTGTCGGTAAATATATCTCAAACACCAATCAGTACTTGTGAATTTAATTCACGTGGTATCTGAGTTTGAGACAGATAGACGTTCGAAGTGAGAAAACCGCACAGACAAAGGTTTTATACATTTAAGAACGACGTCGAAGACTGCACGGTTGTCTAGACAGAATAAATAACCTATTGGTACCTACCAACAACGTTTCAACTCTAACACACACAAAAGCCGAAGGGGTAGACTTAGAGGTGAACATCGCTTGTCCTCACAACACTGCTCGACATTTAGTACCGGAGTCCAAAGAACCAAAAACAGCCAAAACCAGATCTTTCGTTGAGGTCGTACTATACAAGCAATCCCGAGCTGAATAGCCTCGAAGCGATCTTAGCGGAAAGCAGGGCTTGAAACCAGTTTGAAATTAAATACTGTAGGTTAACCAATTCTCTCGGAACAGAATTCACCTAGAGCGCTATTTAAACTTACGTATTTCCTGAAGCTAAGCTCATATCACACATTATTATGTAGATACATCAAAAAAAAGTGCTGAAGTTTTCGGGTTATCACCTAACTAGGAAAACTGTGCCTAAACGTTCATTCAAATAACGCTCAATGTAGTACTAGTATCAAAAAGATCTTTTAGGTTTTCAAGCCCTGACGAAAAGCGGATAAAGAAAGAATAAAGCGTGAGGTTGTTTGGACCCAGGCGAATGTATTACTGGCATGTTCGTACACAGAACGCGGCTGCCCTGCGCGGGCGGCTGGTCGCGCGCCGGACGCCTCCTCAGCTCCCCACATTCCGGCGAGTCCAGCGACAAACTCTTCATCCTAAGGTTCAACTTTTGGCGTCTCGGAGAATGCGGCGCTATAAAATTGATGCAGTATGAGCATTCAGCCTTTACTCACCCACTCCATTTGTTATTATTTCCTTTATATTCTCAGTGTAATACTGTATGTATTAATGTAACTATTATGAAAGTATAATGACTGAATTATATAGCTTTGTGTTTGTAAGGGAAAGTTTGTAGTTGTGTCTCTAGCTTTATTAGTGAAACGATAACAAAGGTACGTTGGGCAAGTATCAAGGATTGCTGAATTTGTATGACTTAAGTAAATGTTGATATTATTAAGACTGTCTGATTCACAATCTACAAACTGAAAGTTTTTGCAAAGTTGCTTCTAACAAGGTTTGCTTAAATAGTTATATTAGACGTAAGTAAAAAGTTGCACAGATTGTGAATAAGGTCTTATTGAGTATAAACATCGAATACGAGCAAACTATACTTATAAAAAATTAAACTACAATCAATGTGCGTAAGCAGTGCAAATAAAATTAATGTTAGTTAAGAGAAGAGATGCAAGAAGTAACAGACGATAATAAAACCTAACAGCTACAAGTGGAGTAATTAATAGATACTATAGTGAAAGCTACTCTTTGACGTGTTGTTTATTTTGAGTGACTACTAGGCGCTGAATGTAATCTATCATCAAATGCTTGTCATCAGCATCTTTCATTATGAAAAGTGGTTCATCGTATGAATGAGGTTTATTGTCAAAATGCTCATCGATGCAACGTTCAGAACCAACGTGGAAGTACTCTACAGGGATTCGCTTATATACGATGTCAATATCGGTACCAGGTAAGGGACTGGTGCGGTCTGCTTGCCTCAACATTTGGGCACTCTTGGAGTTCTTCATTGAACCTGTGTGGACAAGTAAACAGGAGCGAGTCTATAAATATTTTAATGCTAGTTCTACTTTTTCCTTTTGTAGGTGATGTCCAGCGCAAATGGAAAACAAACAAAACGCTGGGTTAGTCCTAAAGAAAGCGCAAACAAACGAAATCTCAGTCAATAGCTGTTGGATACAAGGGTTAGTATCGTGGTTAAAGTTGGGTGTGATGTAATACTATACTGCTCAGCGTTTTAGTCAAATGTTCGATATTAGGTTGTTACACTGGTACAAGTGATGTAACACATCGCAGTGCGATAGAAGTGGATTTCAGTTATAGGCAAGTGATAGGTTCATGAGTGCAGTGAAAGAAGTAAGGGCACTGTGTTAGAATTTGTGCTGCCGATGGTAAAACGCATGCATACATCGGCGCCGCCTCAAGCCATGCATCACTTACAATAAAACGCACTCGCAGTTAAGTAAAGACGACTCCGAATTAGAGTAAAATAGAGTGCTCGAGGGTAATCAGAGAAAAGGAAGCTTAATTTTTGACGTTTATTGTAACAGTAACAATATATGTATAATATATATCACAGTACGCGGGGCGCTTCGGGGTTATTATAATAAGACGTTCGAGAAGCGGCTATTGAGGACATGTCAAACTGCCGCGCTGAGCCACTGCTCTCGCCTGCCGGGCGATATGACTAATGATTTCGTTCCCGAGGGTAAACTAGGTCGCCTAATCATTTCTTGCGGACGCTCGCTGTGGACTTGAGGATCGAAGGCGGTGGATCGCCGTTCTCATTAACGAAACAGAGAGGTTGTCCAAAATCGCGGCGCGTCGTCGTCTCCTCCGTCTCTGCAAAGATATGTGCGAACAAAACAAAATAAATAAAAGCTAAAATAAAACATAAATTAACAGTAATATGAAACAAAAACAAAATAGGAGCATTAACAAACATGGAATGTTCGGGTCGAGTATGACGTTTCGTCGAGTTCGTCAACAATGCCTTTTAATTGAGGAAAAGGAAGATGAACCCAATGTATGGACAGGATTGAGGATAAGCATCTAAGGTGCTTGCCGAGCTTCGACTATTTTTGTCCTATGGTCTAAACTAACACTGCAATCGCGAAATAAAAGTAAATAAACATAAAATACTGAACACACAACGAAAATGTGGCACCGTAACCCTGGAGACGGGACAAACAAAGCTGTGAGACTGAGAGAGCGATGCGCTACAGCCGTGGGCGCGTACTTTCCGGTAGAGAAATGGACCGGTGCTGCGGCGAGCCGCGGCGCGACCGGGAGCCCCACATGGACAAACTCTTGACGCCGGCGAAGAGTCTGCGCCGCATGCCGCCATCAGGCCGCGAAGCCCCGCCTATCGACAAGCACCGCTCAGTATTGACCGCACCCCGCCCCCGCCCTGCGCCCGCGACTATACAATGCGTGCAAAAAACAATTCGACACTACTGAAAACGAGTGAATCTGAGTGAAGCTGCCGATCGGCCATCGGCGGCCGTCGGCCTACGGCGCGACTCGAGCGGAGAAGCGAGCGAGCTCGGGTGCGGCGCCAGACCTGAGCTAGAGGAGACGGGCTGCGGCGCCACGGCCAGCCCGGCGGTCGGCCGCGCCGGCGAGCGCGCGGGCGGCGGCTCCTCCGGGGCCGACACCCGCACTACCGGGCCCCCGCGTGATTCCCCACCCGGCTTCGCTATTTCGTTGGCCCGCTTCAGAACTTGGTAGGTTTGATCCACTTCCTCCTCTGAGCATCAGACATCAGGGTCAGTTTCGCGATCATCATTACGGCTATGTGGGACTCGAACTGTTATTTGTGTGCGCGAGGGTGACGGGTGATGTCTGGAACTCGTTTGTTAGTAAACCGTTTATGTACAGTATTTGCTAATGGCCTGGGATCGGTGAATGTTGTTAGTAATGTAGAACGATCGGCTTCGGGAGGGTGCACAGGGGTCACTCCTGTTTGTTACCGTACCCTCATCACAGTAGTTATCGAAATCATCATCGAACTCGACAGTTCCCCTGAATGAGATCTTGGTCAATCTCTGTCCCGGCAGCCAGCCGTCCTCCACCCCTGGACAATGAGTTTAGCTTCTGACAGTGTTTGTAAAAGTGACTATGTTCGTATTGTGTCTTTGCAAGCTGCGTGAGGCCGTGTATCATGTTCTTAATTCGAAATATATAATAATATTCATCACCTAACAAATGGTAGGGAAAATTATGAAGAGATTTTACTTGAATAAGTACTTCATTAATTATACCTATTCAAAAGATGTTCATCATAACTTTTAACTTCAGAACAATATTAAACTTACCACAACTTCTGAAAGCATGTCCTTATAGGTGAGAAGTAAGTATTACAGTTGGTATAGATAAGTACAATCAAGTTAGACTTGGTAAAATTATAAGTTTACTTTGGACTTTTCAAGTGAAATCATGTATCACTCATGTAATATATTTAATTGTAACTTACTTTCGTCGTCAAAAGCTGTTTCTTGTATCCTGTGGGATTCGATTTCGGAAGTGCTCTTCTGCCGGCGCAGTAGTCGAGACTTGGTTACACACTTGCCGACTTTAGGCATGCAGTCAGTGTGGACGTTCATCTTACACAAACGGCAACGCAATCCTTGACGAGTGTGGCCTGAACAAATATAAAAATAAACACACTTTAATAAGTGTAATGCTAGGCCCGCACTGCAAAGAAAATCCTACCAGTTTTATTTTCGCAATTCTGTAACAAATGTAGCTCTGGTTAGCCTTTATCCATATATATTTATATGTTAAAGATAGATTTGAAATCGCCAATCATTTCAGAGAGTTTTGTTAAATAAAGGTGCGTTTGGCACGAAAATAATCGTGTCGAGATCGCGCGGCCCCCGTCCGGTTCTTGCGTGACGGTTGAATGAATGCAAGGAATTTGAATTTTGTTGCCTTGTTGATAAAGTTCACACAGTATACACCGCATTCCGCCTAAAAGCTGTAGTTATGTTTAACAGTGGCCTAATACATAAAATGTTACTTTTGAGTAAGTAAGTATATATATTTTAAAAGTGTAAGTAAGTACTTAGTATATTTACACGTAACTGTTGTCGAAATTCATTTATTTGCTTTCCTACAATACTTATCGCCTTAGCAGCACACGTGGTTAAGTAAACTAGTGGCCTCACACATAATTATACACTAATTGGTGATGTGAGACATATTCATTAAAACCAGTATTTACATTTACTAACATTTATTATTTGGAAATATAAAGACATAACTTTCTAGCCGTCTCTTTGTTCAATAATTGTCGTCCAACTTAACAAGAAATAATAAACAACGAACAAATATGTTTTTTTTTGTTTCGTATTTGATCTTGCGATTACAGTATTAAGATATCTACACGAAAGTTCAAACACGAACAGATTGCCAAAGTTATTAGAATATCCATCAAATTAGGTATATAGGTTAGCAAAACTTTCTACACTTAAGTTACCGAAGAAGTCAGTGACCCAAAAAGTCTAAAGCCGTTTAAGTTTAGGGTCAAATCGCGACAAGACAGATCTATCAAAAATTGTTTATTTTATGTTTAGCCTAGCCATTTAGGTAACAGATACCTACCTACCTACTTCGCAAATTGCCCATGAAACTTACGCACAACGTAGGTAAATTCAAGGGATGTTTAGGTTAAGGTAATTGAGTTGACATAAAACCTCAGATTCCCGTAACTATTCACAATAATTTAAGTATGATGTTAGTGACTAGTAGGTATTGAATGTAATCCGCGGCGCGTTAGGTATCAACGGACTCATTAGTGCAATACCGCGTCGATCGAGTAAAAAGTAAGTTGCAATGTAAGAACTATTGACAGTTTGTACGTTACCCGGGTCCTTATTCACTATCTTTTTTTCGTTTTCGCAACAAGCCCGCGCTTTTAACTGTCAAAATCTTGACTTATAGAGAGCTGCGCTTAGAAATGCATCTCGCATGCCGGCGGACATCTTTGAGCGAAAACGAAAAAATAACATAGGACCACATAAGGAATAAGGACCACACGTACCACATGTAAATCCTAGGTAAAAATTATCTAATACCTTAATTCTAGAGTACCTAAGTTAAGAAATTAGCTCCATTTAAAACGAAATCGAAATGATGCAGACAGAACTCACGGCGCGCGAGTTGGACTAACACCTTTCTGGTTAGATTTGCTGTTGTCAAAATTTATAAAATCGTTAGGTGTATCTATCTAAATTGTATCTAAGTCTAACGCTTCGCCTGAAACAATATCTAATTATAAAAGACAACGTATCCAGTCTTAGAAATTAGACACTAAAACTTTACCCGTTCCGAATATAATGGAACCCTAAAAAGCTTTTGGCAATCATGAATCAAAACAGTAATTAATGTTATTTTTTAAGCTCTTATCGTTTTGATTAAAGTACACATAATTGTTTGCTGTGAAGTTATTATAATTCTACAGGGGGTCGTTTACCTCCTAATGAAATACCTACGTTACTATTATGTGTTCATATAATGCTTAAGTAATTACTGCGTAACAGCGGCCTCTATATTATAATTTTGTTAATGGAAACAACGGAGACTGTTTGACACGAATAGCAAATCATTTTTCAGATTTTCATTATGCATTAGAACAACTGTGAAATGGACTAAACGCGAAATGGATCAAGCTAAACTAATTTTAAAAATGTGAAATCTATATCTGTCTGTCTATTGCGGTTTCTAAACCGACTTAGATGGAATTTGGTATGGAGATAGTTTGACTTTCGGTAAAGGACATAGGATAGTTTTATCGAGGTAACCGATAACTACACGGGCTGAGCAGCCGGCGAAACGTAGTTGCGAATTAAATGAATTGGATTAACCGCGAATTCGACCAATCGCGACATTATACTACGACCAATAGTAGCGGAGCATCAGTGAAAAATGTAGCAAAAACAGGAGAAATTGACGCAAACGAAGTTGCAAGCCATATTTGCATTGGATAGGTACCAAGTTCGCAATGCAATACGTTCCTACAACTGCAGCTAAAAAGAAAAGACAACGAATTGAAACGCCTGAAAATCTGGCGTGATATACTGCTATCGTTTGGATAAAGTCATTTAAATCCGAAATTGAACAGTTAAATCGCTATCAGCAACTAGGTATGTTAATAAACAACAACTAGTAAAAGGTTAGAAGCAATTTAAAAGACCTAGTACAAGGACGCCGCAGGCCAAATAAGAATATTGATTGTTGGTAGCTACCTCTATAGGTATAACTAGATGTGGATACTACGTACCTATCTAAGTGGTCAAAAGAAAATTAAAGTGGATAATTTAAATTATGGGCTTGAAATTTGGGGGTGAAAACGATATAGATAATCGTTTTTTTTTAATCTATGAAGAATTTGTGGTTTAATCAGTCAATGTAAGCGGCGGTAGCCTAATGGCTAAGGCATCGGACTCGCAATCGTGAGGTCGTGGGTTTGAATCCTGTTCATTATACTACTGACGTGAACCCACTCCTAACACAAGCCATAGAGCTTAGCTGGTTAACAGTTAAAAAAAACGAATCTCATAAAATACACCCCCGAGGAGCAATGTGTTGAAATTTACAGATGTTTGTTGTCATAATGAAATATAAAAATTAGTCTACGTCCCTAAGCTTCAAGTCTCATTTATAAAGTAATATTATAAAGCTAAAGAGTTTACTTGTTTGTTTGAACGTGATAATCTCAAGAATTACTGGTCCGAATTGAATAATTATTTACTGTGCTGTAGATAACCAATTTATCGAGTAAGGCTATAGGCTATATGACATCACGCTCCGATCAACAGGAGCAGAGCAGCAATGAAAAATGTTGCAAAAACGGGGAAATTTTCGCAGACAAAGTTTCACGGGTCAGCTAGTATTTCCAATACAAACTGAATACCTATTCTCGAAAAAAAACAGATGATTACCCAATTCTACAAAATCCAGACAATTATTACCTACCTACGTTAATTGCTTTTGAAATTCACAAATGTAAATGTAGGTACTAATTTTCTCAAGACATAAACATTTTTACCCATAGCGAATAAAACAATTTTCGTTTTACTTTTTTATCAAAGTAACTTATAATTCAGAGTCGTGTTGACTGAATTCAGTAGTAAGGCGGTGCTACAATTAATGTGAGCCAATAAACCCCGTCACCTTTCGTGCAAGGTACGAGTACTGTGGGAATGCGTAGACCTAACGTGTTTACACCTATAAACATCTTCGAGGTTCCAATTTCAAATACCATTTAGGTGCCAGGCACAAGCTGTGTTTTTTTTATAAAACTGCGATGGCAATCATTATGCCTGACATTCGTGTCTTATCCATCAAATAATTGATGTTCTGTGTTTACAGGCTAATTTGTAATTCATAAGTTTATTATTAATGGCAATGTTTATAAGGTTATTGCGTCGTTTCGTCGATTTATACCATCGGTCGAAACAACACCTTCAAAAATAGTCCTGGTGCGGTTCACGGCGTGGGACCATCGAACCGCTCGTGGAAGCACCTTTAGACGTTTAGGTACGCAATGGAAAAGAGGTGGGTTCCAATATCACCCATTTTACCTACTTACTGAATCCTAACATCTTTATTCTCCTCCAGTCCAGCTAATCTGAATCTCTAGATGTTATATTAGCTGGAAGGGTTAAAAAATATCGCTATTGTTGGCTAGATGACTGGCCTGTTGGTCTAGTGATTAATGACCCTGACTGCTAAGCCGGAGGTTGTCGGTTCGATCCCCACCCAGGATAAAACTTTGTGTGATAAACACGATGGTTTATTCTGTGTCTGGGTGTAATTGATCTATAATACCTAGGTATGCATGTATTTAGAAACATATACGTATGTTTATCAGTTGACTGGTTACCATAGTACAACCTCTGCAGTTTGGGATCAGATGACGTTGTGTGAGTTGTCTCAAAATATTATTATATTATATTATTATTAATCCTTTTAAAACAACATTTCCATTCATCAGTGAAACGTTTTCATTCAACTTATTTCGTTTTTAAAACAACGATTACAGTCGGATCCACTAGAAAAATAACTGGCATTCCTAGGAGTACATAAAAAGTCTGAATATATAATTTTTTTGTCTTACCTCTAAGGACTAGTGAGCAAACATCACATGGGGTGATTTTCTTGTAGGTGTATTCTTGAAAGTTATGTGCCTCGGAGTCTCCGCCGCCGCGCATTGCGTCTCTTGCCGCTCCATTTCTCCTACAAAATTGTCCACATTTGTATACAAATTGTCTAATGTTATTTTCTTTCGTTCGTTGAAAATTGTCACAATTTTTTTCTAAACGGTATTCAAACTATTACAGCTTTTTTTGTATTAAATCCCCATTAAATCCCCCGTGACAAAATTACAATAAGTTAAAGTATACAAAACTATTTTAAGTTGGTATGAGCTGATGCGATGAACATTACCTATAATTATAGGCCATATTTAATTGTAAGTAAAGTGTTCTGTAAAAGCTGTCATTTTATTATATTTGTACGTCATTGATATCGACCGATGACGTTCAAGGTCAAGGGGAGACAGGCCGTGTCAATGTGTGGTGGCCGATTGACAGTCCCCAGCCAACACCGGTACACCTAATGAGTTGTTCGGTAATGACTTTCATCGGCCTTGACGACTTAAAGCACGAACTGTCTCCTACAGAATTATGTTATCATTCAACATTTTATTGTACTGGAAAACAAAGCAAGCACATTAATTTTTTACAGATTGCAAACTGAATTCAAAGCCAAAAGGAATGAGTATAATAAAGGGTTCCAAGCGAATTACTTGGCAGCGTGATTTGTATTTTGTACAAAAAGCTAGTGAAAAGTTACTGCTACTATAATGTAGTGTGTCACATCTATACATTGTAAACATGCTGAATTTTGGAGTTGTTTCTACGTGAACAAGGATGAGCGGTAGATCCATTACGATTGGAAATTAACAGTTTACAAACATAGGCTCACACCTACAGGGCACAATTACCTCATCGCCATTACCGTCGACACCGCGTGGTACATTTGATTTTTTCTTTATCGATGCAAAAAGAGAGAAACATCAAGATGAACATAACATGAAATAAATGTGGTAAAATACAATTATTCAATGATGTGCAGAAACCTGTGAGATAGCGATGCCTTTAGTTACGAAAAAAATAGTAATATAAGTTCATAACTTGAAAGGTTTCTGAATTGTTATAATTTGAACAAGCAACTTTTATCATCACCATCACAGATTACATTGATTTCGTGTTAGTCATTTAATTCTACAAAACTGGTTGTAAAATTTACTTTATTGATTTCATTGTCTGGATATACTTTGGCTAAAACGTGTTCTGACTAATTATCCTGAACAAACAAATACTTGTTTTATACCTATATGTTCGAACGTGTGCGTCGCTGTCACTGTAAACATTGTCATTGAAAAACAAGGCGTTTGTTGTTTCAGACGAATTATGACGAATTCATCAGAACACAAATTCACATGCGTAGTAACCGTAGATTTCGTTAAACCATTTATTATCTAATTAAATGACTTACACTAAAAATACTTTGCTGTCACTAGACATTAGGCATGATAAAATTTCTTAAGCGGCTTCAAAATGGATGTTCTTCACAGTTTGCTACAAGCTTTTACATAATAGGTACCTTTTATTTAAGAACTAATATTGTTAGTAAACATACCACTAGGGTTTATGATGAATAACTATTAATTCGTCTAATGTGAGCTGTAGGTATGAAGAATGGTACGAACTAGATACTAGGTACATTATAAACACGCTATAACTGCCTGTTATTCGTACACTTGGCACATTAAATGAAACGAAAATTCTTATTGAGCAAAACACTACTCGGTAAGTCTGTATTGTGTCAATATAGTTGGTCTATAACTATTGTGTGCATCTCGTTATCTTGAGTTTCAGTATTTGGATAGAGCTCTCGAAATATCGTCAGCAGAGGCAGAAATTCTTACAGACTATTATTCCCTTGGTAGGATTTGGTATTATTATCCATTTTGTAGTTTTAACGCCGAGGTTACCTATTCGTGAATTTTGCATTTTTGCAAAACTAGAATTGTGCTGTATCTTACATTTTATTTAAATAATCATTAGTCTAAGCTTATTTAGAAGCCTTACATGGAAAGCGGATACTTGTTAGTAATCTTATTTACAAAGCCAGACGTAATGCTATTACATAATGAACGTGTGGTCAATAATTGTAATCTGATTTTCCTTGCAATGACAATTTCCTAGACTTTACTGTTCCCTGGCATGAGTAACACTGGTGTAATGCCGGGTGCTTCGTAGATTAGAATGTGGCTCGTTCAATTTCAGAGAACAAGGCATCGTTTAAATGGAATAAAGGCAGAATGTTTACTGTAGCCAATTTGACTAAACAAGTAAATTGTGCTTAATAACCGGTGAAAGGTTGGAATTGAAAAGTCATGGGTATATTTACAGCTGTTAATATTAAACTAGGTGGTAATGATGAATGATTTGAACCAGGTTTGAGATGTTCTTAATATCAGTCTTTTGCTTACAAGATATTATTATTAAAAAAAAACCGATTGATTAATAGAAAAATTGGTAGTATATATATAGAATCCTCCTACAATTGAGACGAATTCAGTAAAAAAAAGGTTATTATAAAAGGCAATGGAAGACAATCATCTTCACCAGAATAATCATAAAATTCCATAACAAAAATGACTTTATTTTCCTATTTTTTTTTATCTTCTGATTCGTTTTATAACGCATTAAAATTGCATAATATCTTTGATAACCTTGCTTTAGTACCTATAGTCTATTTCGTTGCATCGTTGTTGCGTGTATATTAGGCAGTGATCCAAATGGTGCCATATATCGTCTTGACACTGTTATGGCACGGAAAAGGTCAAGAGCGATGCATACAATAGTTTGAAAATTGCGGTGTATAAAATTATTTGATACATTTTTCATAAGTAGACGAGATGGGAGCAACTAACAAAATCAAGAATAAATATTCAATGCAGTTATTATTGAACAAAAGGTACCAAAAGTGACACAGTAACACCGAGAGTACGTACCTGTTTTGCTCGAGCAATGCACACATAGGCAGTGCTAACGGAAACGGATGCGGAATAATGGAACACCCTCGAGATAATTGAATCAAAAGTGCCAAGATTCCGTATCCGAGAGCAATTTCTGTGTGCGTTGTTCGAACGCTTTTGTACGAAGCCTATCTTCTGGGCTCTCGGTCTTTTGTGGTGGCATAGTGATGTGCTGTTTGCGTGTTATTTCTTAATTAATAAAACAAAATATAATCTTACAATTAACTTGTACACTAATAAAATATAAGTGAATTTCGAAACAAATTATTCTATAACCAGAAATTCGTAAAGCTAAAATGAAAGCTTCATTTATTCCAGTTCATTGTGCATTCATAGTTAAAATTCAAGTAAGTTTTAACATCCATTTTGATGATAAAATGAATAAAAGATTGTAACCTGTGATGTTTTGAATATCCATGCTTTGAATTGAATCTTTGTGTTTAATTAGTCAATGTTAGGAGTGTGATGCGTAGGGCAGACCAAAAGGACATAAGGCGAGCTCAGGACGCGGACACGACGCTCTTTAAAATAGACTGCTACACAAAATGTATACAGAAGACTAGCCGTGGACGGGACACTTCACATCATGGACGTACCCATGGATAAAGTATATAATATCGTGCGAACGACTTACAGTAGGTGATTTAATTGAGTCTATTGCTCTCTCCCCGTTTCTTTGAACGCGGTAACCCCAGGAACTACTGGTCCGAATTGAAAAAATCTTTTTCTGTTGGGTAGCTCATTTATCGAGGAAGGCTGCGAAAGAATAGGAGCGGCACAGCAATGAAAAATGTTGCAAAAACGGGAAAAATTGACGCATACGAATTTGCGCGGGACAGCTAGTGACAAATATACGAGCAATGCGCACTTGGACTTGTCCGCATGGTGTACATCCATGTTTTAAATTAAGAAGAGACGTGTCTTTGCTTTGTCTTCGCCTTAAGTCCTTCCTGTTTGTCCTGCGAATAATTAAAATAGAGCATTGTCATCTTACTTGTCTGGTGGTGCAGCGTGAGGTGGAGGCGCACTGGGAGGCTTAAGACTTCTGAAAGCCTTAAGCCATTTGTTCTTCATGCTTCCTGCTGAAGATGACGACAGTTTACGATCTACTGCTGCGGCACCGCTGTCTGCTTTCGCTGCGAATAACTCTCGCTGCAACAAAGAAAAATGAAATTTATTAAACTGACGGTATTACGAAACTGTTGGCAATACCGAAATCTTTGGCCGAGAGCCAACATGCTGGTCTGAGCAAGTGACAGAGACCTTCTTAACAGAACTCTCCCGTTTGGGGTGGATATTTTGAACCAGAATCAATGGAGAGAGATTGTTCGTCAAAAGAGATCCAGTGACTACAATCGTCAGTTGGTTGGAGGGCAAGACTACAAAAATTCTGCATGATATATTTCTAAATGTTGTTCGTAACTTATGTACTTACATGGGCTTTATATCTTAATATGTACCTAAGTTCCTAAATTTACTTTATGATATATTTTAACGTACCTAGCTACACCTTGTCTCCGCAATATGAATAAATATTTTTTTTATATAACTGTTTAATATCGTAATTGTAACATTACCTACTTGATTAGATTGGATTAATAATTTTTGATGTGCTGCCATTGTCAATAATGTCACATAGTTACGGGTAAATATCATATAATAGCAACTCTACCTCGTGTCAAATATTTTCGTGAATATTTAAAACCTAAACTTTGACTGTTTGAAACCGCGTTAACGAACATTTATAGATCCTATAATGCAAAACAGAATAAACTTGGACGCAGACCAGTATGGCAGGTATTTTCCACAGTGAATTGCCATTCAACTTGGCTATGGCTTATGGGTACCAGTCGATAACGTTGCGATAGGTAAAGTTTTGTAATGCCTGCTGATACAGCTTAATAAAGAGGTTTACTTTTCAAGTATACGTGGAGAAATAAAGTAAATTTTAAGTTAGTTATATTTGAGTTTTTAAGTCTTTGTACTATTCTGATTCATAAAGTACATTAATAATAATAATAATAACCTGGCAACACTGAAAGAGTCATGACGTCTAAAATATATCTCCGTTCAAATTACATTTAAATTCATAATTTTACAAGCTTTTACAAACCATACATAGCCGCAAAAATAAAAGGAAACCTCATTAACCAATAAATAGTAAATTTACGAAAATTACACCTATTCCGATATAATTCAGATAACCAAAAATAAACAGAATGACAGATGATGACAATATGTCAAGCAAAACACATTATAAATTTATAGAAGAAATCTATAGCCCAAGAATATAAAAATGATAACAAGAAGTCGCGCCAGATGCACAAACTCCACCCCCGGACTCGTCGCTCCGCTCCGCCTCGCAAACACGGGAACCGAACGCTACGTCGACACCAACCGTTGCTGAGGCGTCGAGCTCGTCGAGCGACGAGTACTTCTCTCCGCCGACGTCACCTCCACCTGCACGTCGCCGAGGAAGAGGCCGGCCACCTACAAGCTTGGGACCCAGAGGCCCACCGGCCTCAAGCAGGGCCCCCGCTGCCGGTGGTAACGTGCGCCGCATGAGATGGACTCAATCCATTAATGAGAACGTCATGCGGGCATATTATGCGGCTACAGAGGGGGGAGCCAACCTTACTGTGTACCGTGAACGGATGCTGCCTCTGTTTCAGGTGCTTGAGCCGACTGTTAACGTTACGGCACAACGACTATCGGACCAAGTGCGGGCCATTCAGCGCTGTCATCTGCTGAATGAGGCTGCACTTGAGAGACTACGCTCGGAGTACCCCCAAACTAGCCGCGATATCCCTGCCCCGGTCCAGGTTTCTACAAATGTAGTTGACTGTGAATCTACGGGGCCGGATGCCGCGACTATAATGGTAAGTACTCAGTACAAAGAGGAGGTTAAGGCCGCTTTGGAATGTGCGCTTCACGAGTATCGGTCCACGCCCCACAATATTGGGCCACGCCTGCCTCGGTTGCCTATGCATAGACGGAACATTGCGCTGGTGTGTGCTCTTGATTCGCTATTGCCTACTTACCTAGAAAATAGCGAAGACCTCGGTGATACCCATTCGATCCTGTATTGTACGGCTGTTGCGGCGTGTCGTATAGCAGGTATTAAGCTTTTAGCTGAAACCCCTACTATACGACCAAGGTACGCCGTACCGGCTTGGCAATACAGGATTGAACGCCGTATTACCGAGGCAAGGGTACTCATTGGCAAGCTGTCCTGCTTCAGGACCGGGAACACTCGTCCGAGAGTGATGCGCTTTGTGAAACGGGCATTCTTGGGGACTGTAATCAGCCCTCAAGATTATATGTCACGTGTCACAGAGCGCATCGACTTCCTGAAGCAAAAAATTTATGCATGGGCAAACCGAATACGCAGGTATAAAAAACGCGTGGACAGGTATAACGTGAACCGCATGTTCCAAAGGGACCAAAGGTGGGTGTATAGAGACTGGCAGCGAACGGACCAAGGTGTGGATGACGGGCATTTACCGAATGCTGAAGCGACAAGCTTGTTTTGGCGCAACATTTGGTCGGTGCCTGTCATACACACAGAGGGGGAATGGATGCGTGACGTAGAACGAGCGTGCGAACTTATTCCAGAAATGGAAGATACCATCATTAATAGCACAGACGTAGCCATCGCAGTCCGTCCTTTGTCTAATTGGAAATCTCCAGGCCCAGACGGACTGCACAACTTTTGGCTAAAATGGCTACGCAGTTCGCACGCTTGTTTGGCATCACAATTCCAGTCCGCCCTAGAATCTGCGTCGCTCCCAGCCTTTATGACTAAAGGAGTGACCCACCTGCTCCATAAGACCGGTAGTACCTCAGACCCTAGTAATTATAGACCGATAACTTGTTTACCATCGATCTATAAACTTCTTACATCCATACTGAGAGCTAAAATAAACAAACATATACACACAAACTCTATCATGTGTACCTCTCAGAATGGATGTAGAAGTGGGGCCCGGGGTACTAAGGAGCTCCTCCTCATTGATACGACTATTAGCCAGCAGGTTCGTCGCAACCGAAAGGATCTATCGGCATGTTGGATAGATTATAAGAAGGCGTATGACTCCGTGCCACATACATGGCTTCTAAGGGTGCTGGAGTTGTATAAAGTTAATACAACTCTACGTACCTTCTTGAAGTCGTGTATGGGGCAATGGAATACGCTTCTTACCTATCCAGGGTGCCGAGGGACCCAAGAAAGTGGCGGCGTACCTATAAGGATTGAGCGGGGTATATTCCAGGGTGATACTCTGAGTCCCCTTTGGTTCTGCCTAGCACTGAACCCACTTAGTACCTTACTAGTAGGTTCAGGGCTAGGTTGCAGGTTGCGACGTGGTGGTCAGGTTATATCTCATTTGCTTTATATGGATGACTTGAAGCTCTTTGCTCCCACCAGCTCACAGCTAATAGCGTTACTGAAGGTAACTGAAACCTTTAGTAATTCTATTAGAATGGAGTTTGGTGTGGACAAATGTGCAGTCGTTCATATAAAGCGAGGGCGGATAGTGGAATCCGAAGGGACTCAACTCTCGGATTCCATTCACCTAAGATCACTACTCGCAACTGAGACCTATAAGTACTTGGGTATGTCGCAGGCGCTGTGCATAAATGAGGTTGACATGAAACAGCTGCTGCGGGAACGTTTCCTGGGCCGCCTGAAAAAAGTGCTTAATAGCCTTTTGTCAGGTGGCAACAAGATCCGGGCCTGCAACAGCTGGGTTATGCCACTTCTTATGTACTCCTTCGGCATACTCAAGTAGACTCAGACTGAATTAGACACCTTGGATCGAAAAGTCCGTACACTGATGACGTCATACCGAATGCATCACCCGCGTTCATCTGTAATGAGATTGTATATCCCGCGGAAGTGTGGGGGCCAGGGTTTGCTAAACCTTAAGTCCCTTCATAACCGCGAGGTATACAATCTAAGAGAATATTTTCTCCACGTGGACGCGGGTGTGCATCGGGATGTCGTCGCAGTGGATACCGGGCTAACCCCGCTCTCCTTGGCTAAAGAGAACTGGCGCAGGCCTGTAGTGCTTGGTGTCAACGAGCGCAGGGAGGTATGGCAGAGCAAGGAGCTTCACGGCAGGTTCTTTCGGGCTCTTCATGGGCCCGATGTGGACCTACTAGCGTCCGTGGCCTGGCTACGGTTCGGTGACCTCTTCGGTGAAACCGAGGGTTTTGTCTGTGCAATTGCTGACGAAGTTATCATGACGAACAACTACCGGAAATATATCCTGAGGGATGGCACTGTTGACATCTGTCGTGCCTGTCACCGACCCGGTGAGTCCCTCAGACATATTGTTTCCGGCTGTTCACGTCTTGCTAACGGCGAGTACTTGCACAGACACAATCAAGTAGCCAGGATAATCCACCAGCAGCTTGCTCTGAAATACCACCTTGTGGACGTTGAGGTACCATACTACAGGTACGTTGCTGAGCCAGTTCTCTAGAATAGTCGTATCACGTTGTACTGGGATCGCTCTATCATCACAGACAGGACTGTTGTCGCTAACAAACCTGATATTGTGATGATAGACCGATCAGAGCGTCGTGCAATGATCGTCGACATCACCATTCCACATGACGAAAATCTCGTGAAAGCCGAAAAGGATAAACAAATAAAATATCTGGATCTGGCGCACGAGATTGTCGACATGTGGGATGTTGATTCGGCGATCATTGTACCGATAGTCGTCTCCGTTAATGGTTTGATTGCCAAGAGCCTCGACCAACACCTTGAGAGGCTCGCGTTAGACGGTTGGATCAAGCGCTTGATACAGAAGGCAGTACTTCTGGACACGGCTCGCATAGTGAGGAGGTTCCTTTCTTTGGAACCGTAACCACCGGTAGCTTGGTCCCTGTACCCGATGCCGGTGGGGCACTATTTTTTATATTTTTAAATATATTTAATTTTTGTTAGCTATATTTAAAAATGTAATTTAATGTATTTAATTTTAATAAAGAGAATAATAATAAAAATGATTTATTCACTTAGGAAGCGAAATACTACACTTGTGAAAAGTCGATTCTACATTTACTTAGAATGCCTGTTCGCAAACAATAAGTAAAGCCCGAGAAAAGAACAGGCAATAAAAACTCGTGGCCACTCTTTTCAAATTGCCAATGTTTACAATGTTTCTCTGTTTATAAACTGTATATGCAGGTAAGGTGCTGCCACCATTATAATATACACCATATTAGAGGACTGGTGCAAAAAGAGGTCAATAATAAACAAAAGTGAATCGTTTTCTTAACTAGTACCTAAGTAACATTATCAAACTGTATTCACCTAGTAAAACGCAATAAACTATACAACAAAATACATTAATAGGGAGCAACGAACTACATCCATTTATCTTTATCAGTTAAATAATCATCGATTGAATAGTAAGCTCTTTGTATAAGATGTCTCTTGACTACATTCTTAAATTTATTTACTGGTAGACTCGATATGCTGACTGGGATTTTTAGTCCCATGAATAAGTTATGAGTTTTATTATTATATTATTAAGTTAAGTAAAGTTCCATAAAAAAAAAAAAATGTGTGGCACTCGGGGACTGCCGCGGTAAAGCTATTGCATAGCATTTTTATCAACTTAAGCAATTAAAAAAAAAAAAAAAATTAAAAATGTTTTTTTTATTTTGAATTATAAAAAAACAATGTTTTTAATTTTTTTATTTTAAAAAGCATAAAAAAAATTTTAAAGTATTTTTTTTATTATAAAATATTTTTATTTTTATTTTTTTTTCTTTTTAAATTTAAAAAATGTTTTTAATTTTTTTTTTCTTTATTTTTTTTTTTTTTAAAAAGCATAAAAAAAAAATTTAAAGTTTTTTTTTTATTATAAAATATTTTTATTTTTTCTTTTCTTTTTAAATTTAAAAAAAAAGTAATTAAAAGTTCTGCTATTCATCGATAGATGGCAAAACTAAAAAGTGTCACCGCTGTGCCCGTCGGAGTGGGGAGCGTGAGGTTTTTTCGTTACGGAATTTCTGGATTCGGTCCCCGCGCTCAAGGCCCGCGATAGAAATATCAAACAATGGAATATTAGCGTATCCTACTAACATGTTAGTAAGATAAGCCAATGCTCCCAAAAGCATCTCAATAAAAAAGTTAATTTACTTGTATGAAATGGTATATTATGTATAAACATGATGTAATTGGCAAATATACACATAGAATACACAATTCAGTTATTGTCCAACAGCAAGATAATATTCAAGGACGAAGCCAAGAGCTTCCTTACTGGAACTATTATTGTATTTGAAGTACCTAAATATAACTTTTACTATGCACACAATCTTTATGAGTAGTGAAAACAGCATTAACTTGGCAATTTTATGAAGTTCGTTGTCATAGTAAACTTTATGCAGTATAGATATTGTACTATCTCAGTTTTATGTCAATGTAGCTAGAGATTTGGAAGGAATATGCGGATGCTGGACATCATTTACATTGGCTTTAATTCAGATTCATACAAATAGTATAATTTCAATAGTAAAACGTGTAAATTATTCTATATTTAAAAACTAGAACTGCCTGGCTGACTGATTTATTAATATGGTAGATACAATTAGAACCGCTGGACCCAGAAGAATGCAATTTTTCACAAATTTTCTAATTAAAACCAAAGTGATTATTAAGAAGGGATTTAAAAACTAGGAGAGGTAAAACAATTTCCTTCCTTGCAATTGGGTTCAAAGGGGATTTAAATTAAGTTTATCTCGAAGAAGGGCAGTAAATAGCAGACGGTTCTTCCTCGACGGTTTTTCTTCGGTTACTTACCTCCTGTTAGTCAGGGGGTTTTAAAATTTTATTTGTTTTTTTACGTCCGTCGAGGTTTTTCCAAAATATCTATTTTTTTTATTTCAAACTTTTTTGTCATTTTTATAAAATTTGCAACTTCAACTTATCCCTTTTTGAGAGCACTAGATAAGAACACGCCCGATCAATTCACCTTTCAAAGAAGAAAATAAGATCAAAATCGGTTCATGCGTTCGGAATCTACAATACACAGACAAACACACACACACACAGACAGACACGTCAAACTTATAACACGTCGTCGTTTTTGCGTCGCGGGTTATAAACAATGTTGAGATTAGCCTGGACATAACCGATGACTTGAAAATATATTGATTCATTTAATCTAAGTTCCGAAGTGGGATACACATGATATATTAAGTTTATCTTTATTGTTAACCGCTTATAATACAACAGTGGTAAGAGCCATTGATAATACTATCTATTCATAAAAGAGTTTTATCAAGTAGGCCGCTAACTAGAAAATAAGTTCACTCATCTATAATATCCGATTTCTATAGACTTTTTATTTTTCTCTCTTTCACGCTTTGCAGTCAATTTTTACGCAGTCCTTTCTGGTGTCAATGAGAAAATGAAATAAAATGCTGGATTTTATTTTTTAAGAATTTGACGTTGGCGGTGGAGACCATAGACATTTTTTATTTTTTGCTAACGACGGTTTGAAATTGACCTACTGTAGGTGTTAGCGAATTCGCCACGGAACGAATGTACCTTGTCTAAGCCCCTTGGCCCTTCAACAAATTTAGATACCAAGCCCCACTAAGGGAAGCTACGCCTCTGAAGTCAGCGTTTTGAAAGTTCAACACAAAAGAAATGGTATAAGTTTAATATGTGTATTGTGCCTGCTTGAGGCTCCATATCACCCTAGCGAATAGATGAATTTGAATGTGTTTTTGACGTGATAACGTCTTTACGAAAACGGTCACCTATTTATGGACTAGCAGTGGCAACGTTGCTTAACCTCGTATGTCGATCTGTTCGATTGCCACTGAGTCAGAGACCTACTCAGGTTAGTGATAGCTTTGATGGATGAAAATCAAGCCTTTGGTCGCAGCTTCGCCCTTGTGAATCTATTCTAGGTAATATTATAAAGCTGAAGAGTATGTTTGTTTGACGCGATAATCTTAGGAACTACGGGTTCAAATAAAAAAAATATTTCACTGTCCATTTAACGAGGAAGGCTATATGCTATATAACATCACCCTACGACCGATAGGAGCAGAGTAGCAAAGAAAAATGTTGTCAAAACGGAAAAAAGTCTATTTTTTCCGTTTTCCGCATACGATGTTGCGGGGTCAGCTTGTCTCGAATAAAAATTCATTAACGTTACTTTTGTGTCTTTCCGCTACCTACATAATATGGATTATCTATACTTATATTTAAAAGCTTGTTGTTGAGTTTGTTTGTTTGAACGCAATAATCTCTAGAACTACTGGTTCAAATTAAAAGTATATTTTTGTGTTGGATAGCCCATTTATCGAGAAAGGTTATATAATATGACGCTACAACCAAAAGGAGCGGAGCAGCAATGAAAAATGTTGCGAAAACAGTGAAAATTGACGCATACGAAGTTGCGCGGGTCAGCAAGTAATTTATATTTGTAATCATTATAATCGGTCCTGTAGTTGGTTAAAACTAATCACACAAATATATAAACAGACAGGTGCTTTCACATTTATAATATTTAGTACGAATACAGTTAGGTATCACTTCGGATCTCGGTTTGATCCATTTATCAATATCAAATGTTTTATGAGATTATATCGATATCAGAGTAATAGTGTATCAGAGAGAGTATATAGAATTTGATTTGAAAACGAGTCACGGAATATATTACCTATTTATCGTTTTCTTGTTTCAATTCAATGTGCCGTTTCACTAGAAATAGGTAGGTGGGTCCTAGGTAAGTAGTTTTATGTAAGTAGTATCATTCTATCCATTTTCCAAGATTAAATCAAATAAAATATGATCATACTGTACCTAATATCAAAGTTGACAACACGGGGCTACAATACGAGTATCCGACTTTCGCCGATATTAAGTTTCTGTACCTACCTAAAATTAAAGTCTTGACTAATTTACTCGCTCATCAATACCAAGCCCAAACCCTTGGACCAGCCTATTTAGGAGAGGGTACTTTTGGGATGTAGACAAAAGATAAATAAAGAAGAAAGAATTCAGAGCATAGACAAGTGGCATAAACGCTAATCTATTATAAAGCTGAAGAGTTTGTTTGTTGGTTTGAACGCGATAATCTCAGGACCGGTATTAGTTGGTCCGGATTGAAAATTTCTTTTACTGTTGGATAGTCCATTTATTGAGGAAGGCTATAGTCAATATAACATCACGCTACGACCAACAGGAGCGGAGCAGCAATGAAAAATGTTACAAAAACGGGGAAAATTTATGCAGACGAAGTTGCACGGGTCAGCTAGCCGAATATAATGCTAATCGAACATGACGTCGTTGCGCGTGCATAAGCCATTGACGTAGACACCAGGACTGCGCCATCCCTTTCAATTAAAAAGTAAATATTTACTGCAAAGCGTGAAAGAGAGAAAAAACTCGTGCGGCCTTTGACAGGTATTGTCCACTAAATAGCGTTGTCTCTTTCTTGAGAGTGGTCAATTTTGTAAGGTTATGGTGCAGTTCTGGTCTCTACGTCAATGTCCAAAACCTATAGTACTAGTACTTGACACTTATGACAAATGGCCGCTGTAGTTGTCCTTGTTACACAAGTATTTCATTTAATGTTGACAACTTACCGTCCAAATGTGAGCATTTAATGGAAGTCTTGCTGTTGTCGGCGGTAGCAGTAGCGGTATCGAAATAAGATGTACTGACGTACATAAAACCGCGAATATGAAAGTTTTAAAAAGAGATTCGCAGTTTTATGCGCGCAATGACGTCATTCTATTCGATTAGAGTTTATGCCACTTGATTAGGGGCTCAGAAAACTTGAGCTTGATGGGAACCCTGTATACAAATTACTTTACAGTGCGCAGGAGCTCACGACAAAATAAGTCGAATATTCATTCCTACATATGTTAGACTAGCTGTCTGTTACAAATCTTCAATACAGTCAAATAAGAAGTTTTACAGATCTTACTTCAAACTGACAGAGTTTCATACAAACCTCCCACTCCTATTTGCCACTTATGGGGTTAATTACCCATAAACACTGAAATGCCTGTTTCTCTATTTAAACCCAAAAGCAAAACATGAAATTTCACCGATCTACTCGTAACTTTAAAACTGACGGAGTATCCCGTAGTAGTACCTAACCCTATTTTACCCCTTTAAGGTTAATTTCCGTGCATCGCAGCCGATCGCGAGTCGCGCCCGGCTTACGAAAAGCGACTGGCGCGCGCGGCCGATGCGACAATAGTCAGAGTGCGCGCGCAGCCTACGACAGTCGTCGGCCGCGCGCGTCTGTCGCAGACCTCGGAAACAGCGCCGTACATTCTCATACTCTGAGTATTGCCGCATCGGCCGCGAGCGTCAGTCGCTTGTCGTAAGCCGCGCGCGACTCGCGATCGGCCGCGATGCACGGAAATGAACCTTTAGGGTACGAATTTCTAAAAAAAAACCTTTCTTACTGGATATCCATAATATTATCAGCATCAACTGTCAAAATTTTAGGTTTGTAACCTCAGCCATTTAGTCTCTGCGTTGATGAATCAGTCAGTCAGTCAGTCAGGGTCCTTATTCACGTACTTTTTTCGTTTTCGCGGCAAGCCCGCGTAAACTGACGCATGCGCGGTGCGTTAAAAGATGTCCGCGCGCATGCGCGATGAATCATTTCTAAGCGCAGCTCTTGATTTACGAAATTATATATTTTTGAAAACGAAAAAAGATCGTGAATAAGGACCCAGTACAAGTGATTATATATGTATAGATGACAAACGCCATAAATATCACAATACAAAAACCCTCGATTTTGCATTTTCCGTAAGTAACTTCAAGATTTTTTTACGTGTTAATTTTAAGATATATATATATATACTAGATGAACTTTTTGGCTAGATACAAATTTTTTTTCGTGTCCTAATATTTAAGTTTTTTATATAATTTTTTAACTGAGCCGAACCCTGTTTCGCTAACCCCTTAATGTTAGAAAACACCTACTCGGTCGATTTGGTAAGGAGTAACTTGAACCTTGAGAAAGCACGTCTTTACTTTATGACTATAATCAACATCCAAGGGGGTGAAGAAGCGAGAAACAGATAGGTAGTAGATAATGAGAACTATTTGTCGCTAGCAGAGTCTCCCGTGTAGAGTGTGTGTCCCCGTAAATTTTCCAGAGATAGAAGATAGCCATGTTTACTGTCGACCTTCAGTACAAAGCACCTTGGGAAAATTGTCGTAACTGGTATTCAAGGAAAAAGGTGGAATTAAGTGAATTTAAGTATTTTCTTTGTTTCAGTAATCTCTGCAGATTTATTGCAAACACCGAGGAGATTTATAGGTTTCGGCCATACGTGTAGAACTTTACACGATTCGATGCCATGTCTGGCTTATAAACGTTTTATTTCGTTTCTAAACAATATTAATAGATACGAGAATTAGAATTATGTAGTTATGTGATCGAGAAGAGGTCTTTGACACTAGAATGGTCGGAGTGCATTGAAATATTTTGCCTAATATTAAAACAGAACGCTGAGAATAACGAGCGAGTTTCTATTCAATAGTTTTGTATTTTTTATTTTTTATTAATTTACAAGCTGAATGGCTTTTTGTTACCTACCAAAGTTTCATCACAATCTGATCAATGGTTTTGAAACGCATAGAGGACATACAGACAAACATTCCTTTTTATATATATAGATTGGGGTTGGGTTTCTGTTAATAGGAAAAGTAAAAGAACTAAATATTTAGATATTAACCAGCGAGGACCCGCCAAAACACACACCTAATCTTATTTGCATAAATTCTTGTTTGTGCAAATAAACATGTAGTGCGTTATGAAAAATGTTGCACAAAACCCTAGTTTGTGCAAAATTGTGTGAAGACGGTACGTAAACGTTTGCACCAACCAGTTTTTACAAACAATATTGTGCGTGGAGCGTGTAGAGGGTGCCTATTTTTGCATAAACTGTTTGCGCATGCAAGTCGTTATCGTGTAGATACGAGTACCATGCAGTTTTTGCGTCATTTTTTGTACAAACTGTTTGCGCATGCAAGCTTCTGTGTGTTGCCAGACCCTGAGTTTTATGTTAGAATTAAGCAGTTTAAACCTAAGCTACATATCCGAATATATGTATGTAAGTAACGATTTCCTAACCGTTTGTACCTACCTAAATAAAGTAAAAGTATTGAGGTACGTAGTTATTTTATTTTTCTAACAAATTGATGGCCAGGTGCGCGCACAAAAAAAAAGTCACGTTATGTACTGGTTGCTAAGCAATGGGAAACTGACTGGTTGCTAAGGAACGCGAATGGCAATATGTCATCAATGTTTTCTTATGACGTTATCACGTAAAATTATCGTCCGGAAACCGACATTACAGACTATTTTCTTTTTATTAATCAGATTTACCTGCTTATATACCTATCAACGTCCAGTTAACTAAATCAATCTAAGTCAATAGCAATAATGTTTATATATATATATATATATAATAGCAATTATGTTTTCCTCAATAGGTAAATATAAAGTAAGAAGGTAAGGAAATATTAAATTATCGGTACGACAGTATAGGTACCTAGTTATCACAAATTAAAATCAATACACCACTGATTCAATAGATTTATATTGTACCTACCTGGTTTTTTAATTTATTTAGCGAAGCGAACAAATTGAAAACGTTCCGTTTGATAAATATCTTAATTTTTTTATTGAACCTTTGGAAATGGTTAGGTAGAGCGGCGTACCCCACTATCTAACTAATATCTATCTAAATAAATAAAAATGAATCGCAAAATGAGTAGTTAAGCGCAATGGTAAAACAGCTGGACCACCACGGGACCACCAGGTCCCAATTGTGGCGAAACCGCTAGCAAAGGTTGGTTTGTAAAATGAGGGGGAGAGGGGAGAAGTAATTAGCAGAGCCGAATCTAACATGCGTACGACATGCGTACGAGGTGGGAGCGCATTTCGTTTCGACCGATACTCGAGTCGTCGGTCGAGTGTGAGTTGCACAGACGACGGGGCCCTAAAAAAACGTTATGGGGGAGGGGGGGGGGGGTTGCAAGAGGCAAATGGACAAAGACATTTAATACAATACAATAAATTCGGTAAAAACATCTGGGATGATATATGGATTTAGGACGTGTCACCTCCTAAATCCGCCTACTTGGCCTAGGCCACAACAGTTTTATTACAGAACTAGCTTTTGCCCGCGGCTCCGCCCGCTGTCGGTTATCGCGATAAAAACTATCCTATGTCCTTCCCCGGGACTCAAACTATCTTCATACCAAATTTCATCTAAATCGGTTCAGCTGTTTGAGCGTGAAAGCGTCACAGGCAGAGTTACTTTCACATTTATAATATTAGTATGGATTGGAATCAATAAAAGAAAACTCTGGTTGGTAGCTGACCTACGCATGGAGCTTTGGTAATTTTAACGACACTGAAGTTGAAAAATCGACAAGCATGAATTGATACAGAAGAGCCAAACTCATGAATAGTCACTTGCATATTGTGTGCCACGATCCTAAAACTTTAGAAATAGATGATTCACCCTAACCACGTAGGTACTGTGTGATGCAAATTAAGTAATTTACATCCCTTTCATTCTTCAAGCCTTTCTTAACTTTATGCTGGACTTTTAAAATTTTTGCTCTTAAATTTGTACTGTTTTCGGTTCTGACATCAGCACATCTACAACAATGGAATAAATTATGTTTTCCGAGTAGGGGTTTCATTTTATTTGAGTACAATGTTGTTGATTTTATTATGATTTTGTTATTACAGTGTCAACAATGTGTGTGCAATGCTTGATATGTTATTTATTGTAATGTAGGCAGATTATGAATGTTACTTATTTGTTCTGAGTATAAAAATGTAATTTTCAAAAACATTGAGATACAAAATAAATAAAACAATATTCTAATAACAAGTACCTACTATTTAGTTTACCGATTATTAAAAATCCCTAGTAGGTAACCTAACTACCGTATTGGCGCGTTTGAACAAAATATACTAACTGACCCGCGCAGCTTCGTCTGCGCCATTTTCCCTCGTTTTTGCAACTTTTTTCGATGATGCTCAGCTCCTACTGGTTCGAATTGAAAAATTCTATATGTGTTATCCATCACATATATAATATTTCAATTCGAACCAGTAGGTAGTTCCTGAGATTATCGCGGTCAAACAAACAAACTCTTCAGCTTTACAATATTAGTATAGATTTAATTAGATAAACAATTTATCCTGAGGTACAAAGTAAGGTGATTAATAACTTTTGACCTAAATAGTGCTGGTCCACTTTCCGATACATCAAGAATATTACTTTAATAATGTCCTAATTGCTGGCTGAAAACACTACAACTAAATGGTCTCTTTTAGTGACAGTCATAGGTAACTTCAACGAACGCTTATATCAGAATCATGTTTGTTTTATTAAGGTAAAGTTAAGTTGATAACAGAATCTCGTCAATCAGCTAATGGAGAATCCTGTGGATTCAGAAATCATGCCTTTGTATTAAAACTGGCATGAGCCCTGATGCACGAAGGCATGCACAATGAGTTTAGAAACCTAATAGGTATAAATGTGGACCTGCAAGAGTTCCGACACCCAACGAGACGAGGCAATGTCCAAGGATGTCCACGTCCACCTATGCATCAGGAGCGGATCCAGGATCATGTTCTGGGGGAGGGGGGGGGCAATCTGACCCCAAATCGACGCCGAAATGACAAGTGTGGGTCATTCGTCGGGTGTGCGACGGGACTCTCGCAATTGCTTGTCAACGGGAACCAAATGTATGGCGAACACTTGGAAATTCACGAGTCGAGTATGAGGGGGGGGGGGGCAGTAGCCCCTGTTTGTCCCCCCCCTTGGATCCACGCCTGCTGGTAGGTCCGGTCATTTGTAGCCCTACCATTATAGAAATCCACTGGTTTCATTCATATGAATGTGTATTTTAGAATGTACCTATTGAATGAACGCAATTAGTATTCTAAATATTGTCATTATTTTATTTTTAACTTTGAAATAAATAAATAAAATAGTCTGTTTGATGTTTTACATAAAATACGTTTGCATGCCAATTGCATGGCATAATGTGTATGCACTATTTAATTATAAGTTAATCATATCGGCGGCATCTCCCTCTAGTGGGTCCGAGATGGTGTTGGAGAAGTTGGAGGTGATTTTCATACGGCTTGCCTAATTCGAACAATGAAGTTTTCTGTGCTCTACTTATTTAACTTCTTTCGCGTTTAACTAGGTTAACTTATAATGAAAACACATGGAACAATCGAAATTAGTTGTTGCGCTGTCCATACTAAAACATGGTTTCGTGAGTTAACGGCTGGGTGACCAATAATATATTAAGTAATAAGTACATTGCGTGAGCCCAAGTTTTATGAAGTTTAGTGATTTTGGTACTGATAAGTAATAATATAGGTATATAGATGTATCCAGGGGGGATTTGGGGGTTCTACCCTCCCGAAACACAGACCAAGGTCCGGATTGACCCCCGCACCTTCCGAAATATACCGCTGGGTAGCCTAGAACCAATCCAAATATACCTATCATGTTTGTTGTAGGTACTATACACTTAAAGTAAGCTAAGTTTTCTAATCCAACAGCTAAGAAGTTGAAGTCAGCTAATTTTGATGTTTATTCAACAAAAGCTTATTTACGCTTTACAATGTTTAAGTGCATCTAGATAAGAGAGCAGAATCGTGTCAAGTTCAAATAAAGGCCGAGACATAAAGCGTCTTATCGCAGCGGATGGACGTTGACGGTGAAGCAAGTTATCAACTAGATACCTAAGCCCTTTATATCATCTTTTTATTCAAACCTCTTTCACAAACTACTTTCTTAGCAAGAAATTTAAATATTTCATGAAAGCTTTACTTTAAATATTACGGGATGACAAATCGTATCTGGATAAACAAGTTAGCTCCATTGTTCGTAACGGCAAAAATGATTGTTTTTCTCTAAGTGGGTACTTAGTAAAAACAATCATTATTGTAGACTTTGTAGTCTAAAGATAAACACCTTAAAACCTAGTCTGGTTGTTTATATAATAAACCTAACACACAATCGTAATAATGGTTACTATCTCTATCCAGACTAGATACAATAAACATTAGATGTTTATAATCGTTATTTTATGGCTGTGTTTGTTATATACTACTATTACCTATAGACAAGGCTCAAGGTTCTTCAGCGAGAATTGAATAGTAGGTTCGTACTACTTACATGTAATGTGATGTTTCACAAATCAGCTACGAGTTTAGTTTAGCAGGCAATTAAAATATCGACTTTGTGTTACCAGTTTACCACAAGAAAAATCCACTTATTAAGTGTCCTGCTAAGCAAATTCCAGTTACGGCAATGAATCTATAGTTTTTCTATAATATATAAATATCTTGTGTCACGGTGTTTGTGGTTGGACTCCTCCAAAACGGCTGGTATGTACCTACCTATGAATAGGTCGTAAAGTATTTTTTTTCGTAAAGCATGAATTTCATAAATGATGAAAATTTACTCGGATGAATTTGGGTCAGATAGTTGAAGATAAGACAGAAAGGCGGTAATAAGGTACGTCCACATTTGTAGCATTTCAGCGTAACCCGATCAGGTGAATCGTATCGAGTATTTATATCTGAAGTATGGACGCCAATTTTGACAATACCGACCTCTCTCCGATAATCACTTGCCGTATCGTGTCAAAAATCGCGTTTATACTCACAACGGTCCAAATGTGGACGCTTCAACATTTCCTTCGGTCCTCGTATCTTTTTTAGTTCCGGTGTCCGGGATTTCATATGAATTATTTTCTTTTATACCCTTCGATCAGTTTTATAACACTTTCGTTATTCCAACTCATCATCAAGAAGGTCTAGTCTTCCTTGGCCAATGACAAACAGGCAGGCGGAGCGCAGGAAATGATCGCGTATCAAATGCATTCACGTCCAAACTTGTCAAGACGATCTGTATCGGCTTTGGTGATCGCGGAAAAACCGACAAGTCTCGGAACGCGGTGTACCGTATCGTATCGCAACGTCGTATCGTGATACGGTTTCAAAATACGTACATTCTACCGATCATCATACGTACATCATTCACGAGATGTATCCAGATCCGCAGTTATCAGTAAAGGTGTATCATTGTCACGTATCATTTTGCGTCCTAACCAGCGGTCATGATAGACGTCGGAGCCATGCGACGGAGATATACGATACGCCAAAATGCTACAAATGTAGACGCAGCTTTAGGTACAGTACAGTGTATCTCCCTGTAAAAAAAAGTAGTTACACTGCCTACACAAGAGTGAGCGCAAGAACAAGTGCACTTTTTAATACAACAGCCCGATGAATTGCCAATTTAACACTACTGAAGAGAGATTAGGCGTAGGATTGACGTCCCAGTTATTATATACTAGTCTATGATTGACGTCTTAGCGTACTCTTGTGTGCGAGGCGCGAAGGAGCGTAATTTTTGAGAACTAGTTATGGTCACAAAAAAATCACAAACAAATGTCACAAATCTTTTTCTTTCTCGACGACCACAAACTGGATTCGTTATGCTTGCATGGATAGGACCTTTTTCCATGATTACCGTTTTGGTTTCTGAAAGCTTGGTAAAGCAAAAACAACCAGGTAATCCTCTGACAAATTATTGTATTTTTATGTTGACACAGGTAACCTACTTAGTTGATTTTAGCTTTCACAACCTTTTAAGAAATTGGATGTATCTAAAACCAAATTTTCAATTTTCAGTTATATTTCTTGAAACATAACGTCCCTAAACTACATCACTACGGCATTTTTAAACGTTTGGTGCAGTATATAACTATGTTACAAACTCACATCATTAAAATATGCTTGCTCTAATCGCTGTCGTGTCTTGTTTGTTTTGCTATATTCAGGAAGGCTGGATTGACGTCGTACTCTCATTCTTTGTTCCCGTTCCATTGTCATTAAATCAGATTTCTGCGACAACACTAAATAATGCAATCGATGTATTATATCCATATTGAGTACCTAGTTGATTAATTTTAATGGAAGTTCTGTGTTTACTAGAAGCCGAATAATATTATTAAGTATCAAAACTTTCATCTGAAAATCACATGAATAACAATCAGACGTTTAAACTTATTCATGAGTTAATTTAGTTATAACAAATTTGTAAAATCAGAGTACAAATTTTTGTTCAAGTTATTCAAAAAGTTTTATAATTTGTACAAACGAATAACAAATGTTAATTGAACTAAAACATTTAAATGTTACAAAACTTGTGTAGATTTTATTTTGTTGAGTGTTACATGGGTTTATAAAACAATGTTTCAGTGTTTGATTAATTGAACTGAAGTCTGTAAACGCGTTCGCGAGATAGCGACCCGCTAGTGGGGGCGGGCGCCAAGTGACTGGGCTAGTTCGCCGGATGTAGCGTGGCAGCGCTCCGACGTCGCTCAGCAACCGTTTGCAAACAACACGCAACTGAAGGAGATTTCAGGAGTAGGTATAGACGAAATTTACTACTTAACTGATTAGTATTCATTAATGCGGAATTTGCCAAACTACTTGGCAATATATGATTAGGTATAAATGAGACAAAAGATGTAGTATAGTCTGGTTATAATTATCTAAAGGTGCATCTTATATACTAACGACTTCGTGTTGATAACAGATAGTGGAAACATTTAATAGATACTGAACGTGCGATAAGGAACATAAGATTGTGATGTAGATTGTAGATACAGCACAAAGATATTGTACTGTAACAGTACACCCCCCTTTAAAAAAAAAAAAAATATGGTAATAGTGTTTACAATATAAATTTGACCTAGACCTTACTAGTTATTTGCTGATGTATATAAATAATAATGCTATTGTACGCGGTGGAATTTGATGACGCCTGTTGTGGTGTGATTTGCTGACGTCTGTAATTTTGACTTAGCTGTTGCACGAGTGTTTATTATTTTTTTCCGTTAAACTCTTCATTCTTCTGTCCAGTGTTTTCATTATGCCGTAAATTAGGATCACGCCGATTGTTAAAATAATCTGTCCCATTGCAACATTTCTTGTCCACCGTAAGTCCTCCTGGATCAGGTTACGGAGTTGGTCCGCTTCGTTTTGATTGAGGCAATTGTCCGTATTGTATGTTATCTGGTCCTTAGAACTTTGATTTCCCATTTTAGATGTCTTGTTGTTACGAGTAGTTGTGAATTAATGGTATATGTTAAGATCTATGTTAATATATATACGAATAGCTTGCTTATATCAGCGATTTTTTATAGACGTACTACTGGCTTTACTTTACGTCCCGATCGTGTAGTGTACGTGTGTGAATGCCTGTCGCAATCCTTTGAATCTGGCACGTAGTTTGATTCGTCATTGATCATGAAAGCTGGTTTCAATCTATCAATTGATATCACTGTCTCTTTATCCCTAATTCTAATGCAAAATGTTTTATCTGTTTTACTAATTACTGGGTAGGGTCCTTCATACGGCGGTGTCAGGGCTTTCTTAATTCTATCACACCGAACAAATACGTGTGAGCATTCTTTGAGTTCGGGATGCACAAATATAGCTTGATTGTGTTTTTTTCTTTTCGGAATTGATGTCATTTGTGTGATGTCCTTTTGAATTTGTTTTACAAACTCTTCGTACGTTGATAACTGTGCTGCTGATGACTCAAAAAATCCTCCAGGGAGTCGTATTGGCGTTCCATATGTCATCTCTGCTGAACTATAACCTGTGTCTTCTCGCAAGCTACTCCGCAACCCGAGTAAAACTGTTGGAATTTCTTTTAACCAATTTTCGTTGGATTCTCTTGTCATTAACGCCGCCTTTAAAGTTCTATGAAATCTCTCTATCATTCCATTGGATTGTGGATGATAAGGTGTTGTCCTAATTTTATGTATTCCCAAAAATTGTGAGAGTGACTCAAATATTCTTGATTCAAACTGTCGGCCTTGATCCGTAGTAATGCGCAATGGACATCCAAAACGAGTAATCCATCCCTCGAAAAGTGTCTTGGCTACTGTTTCTGCAGTTATATCTTCTACCGGAAATATTTCGGGCCATGACGTACAACGATCTATGATTGTGATTAAATATCTCTTCCCTTGTGAAATCGGAAGTGGTCCGACGATGTCAATATGTAAATGTTCAAAACGTTGCGCTGTCATAAATGTACCAGGAGGTGATATCGTATGTCGTTGTATTTTTGATTTTTGGCAGGCTATACATGATCTACACCAGTTATTGATATCTTTGTTCATATACGGCCATAAATACCTTTGGGTTATCATTTTTCTCGTAGTTCTTTTTCCTGGATGGCTCATACCATGAATGGTATCGAAAATTTGTTTGCGAAAATGCTTTGGTAAGTAGGGGCGGCTTTTTCCAGTAGAGGTGTCGCAGGTGATGTTTATTGTGGAACCCGGAAGCGTAATGTTTTTGAATTTTAATCTTTTATTGTCATGTAATTTACTTAGTTCATTATCTGTTGATTGACATTTTTCCAATTCAGCGTAATCGATAGGTGATGGCACGTATATTTCCTCTATTCGAGATAAGGCATCGGCGGTAATATTGTCACGTCCGCTTATGTGTTGAATGTTGGTACTGTATTGTGAAATGAAATCTAACTGCCGGACCCGTCGCGGTGTATCGTTTGATGATGGTTTTTGGGAGAATGCGTATGTCAAAGGTCGGTGATCCGTAAATATTGTAAATTCTCTTCCCTCGATTAATCTGTGAAAATGTTTGACGGCCATGTATATTCCTAACAGCTCTCTGTCAAACGTAGAATATTTTTGTTGAGTTTCGCTCAATTTTTGTGAAAAAAATCCTAATGGTTCCCAATTGCGTCCGGATTTTTGTTGTAAAACTCCACCAACGCAAGTAGCACTAGCGTCGGTCATGAGCGCTAGTGATGCGTTGCGGGAAGGATGCGCTGTTAACACTGCGTTTTTCATGCTTTCCTTGCATTTTTCGTAAGCTTTGTCTGCTTCCGTTGTCCAAGGAACAGGTGAATTATCGTTCTTTTTTGAACCATGTAGATATTCGTTTAAAATTCTTTGATTTTCCGCTGCGCATGGAATATTACTTCTGTAGAAATTGACCATGCCCAAAAATCTTCTTAATTCTTGAATTGTTTTCGGTTTGGGAAATTCCATGATTGCTTTGTAATTTTCTTCGGTAGGGAGTATTCCTTGGCTCGTTATATGATAACCTAAGAAATCTATTTCCCTTCTGAGAAATTCGCATTTTTCGAGATTAATGGTTATTCCATTCTCGTGTAAACGTTTGAAAACCGTTTCTAAATGCTGATAATGCAAATCTTCGTTGTCCGATGCAATGAGACAGTCGTCTACAAATATAAATACGTAGTTTAAATCTCTAAATAAGGAATCCATGAATCGTTGAAATGTTTGTGCCGCATTGCGTAATCCGAAAGGCATTCTTAAGTACTCAAAAAGTCCAAAAGGTGTGATGATGGCTGTTTTTTCTATATCTTTAACAGGAATACAATGGTATGCTTTACGTATATCTATCTTGCTTAGTATCTTCTTATTTTCTAATATGTATGTAAAGTCAGTTAATCTTGGTAGTGGGTATTTGTCCGGTACTGTCGTGCTATTGAGCATTCGATAGTCTCCGCATGGTCTCCATTCGCCATTTTTCTTTTTTACCATATGTAATGGGCTTGCCCATGGGCTATCTGACGGTCGGCAAATTCCGAGTTCTATCATATTTTGAAATTCCTTTTTGGCTATGTCGTATTTTTCTGGAGGTAATGGTCTTGCCCGAGCTGCGACGGGTGGTCCTGTAGTGATAATGTGATGTTCAATCTTATGTTTGGGCGCATTGCGGAGAGAGGACCCTTTCGTGATGTCTTCGTATTTGTTTAAAAGTTGCGTAATACGTGGATTCGTTCCCACTGCGATATTACGAATTGTTTGTTGTGTCGCTTTTTCCGAAGTTACATGCGTTGTCAGCTCTGTAACTTTGTCGATAAGTTTGCGACCTGCTATGTCGACTAATAGTTTATAGTGCTCTAGAAAATCTGCTCCAATTATTGGTTGTGTAACATCGGCGATTACAAAATTCCATTTATAACATCGTTGTAGTCCTAAATTCAAGGTAAGCGTCTTCTCGCCGTAAGTCCTAATTTTAGTCCCATTTGCAGCGTATAGTGTGTATTGTTCATTTTGTAAAACTGAATGTCTCTGTTGCTTGCTAATGACTGAAATATTTGCGCCCGTGTCAATCAAAAACTTCATACCACTTTTTCGGTCGGTAATGGTGAGGCGATTGGATGGGTGGATTGCACAGAGTTTCGCCGTTGTCTGTGCTCTTATTCGTTTCCCTGGTTCCGTACGTAAGTCATTGGTTTCCAACTGCATGGTTTAATGCAGTTCTTTGCATATTTTCCGAATCTTTCGTGGTAGTAACAAAATCGATTTGCTCCTCTATAGTTTGTTCTCGGCCTCATAATCGGGAATTGTTGACGTTTCTTGAAATGATTGTGCGTGTTGGGTCGATAGCCATATTGACCTTGCTGAATTGCGTCAATATCTATCTGTAATTTTGCTAGCTGGGCTAAAATGCATGCTGTATTGTTGTCGTTTGAAGTGTCGTTGCTAACAGCTGATATTTCGGTTACTTTTGAATTCATTATTATTTTGTCTGCAATTTGGCTCAGTTTGTCAATTTCCATGTCTTCCGTAACTGCTAGAACCGTAGTAACTGATGTTGGTAAAAGCCTGAACCATAGTAGTTTAATTGTTTCGTCACTGATTTTTCCTCTCCCGAGGACTCGCATTTGACGTAATAACTGCGAAGGTTTTTGATCACCGAGTTCTGTCTCTGATATTAATTTTTGAAACTGTCGCTGTTCTGTTTCTTCGTAACAATCAATTAAACGTTCCTTGATGTTTTTGTATTTATCTGTAGTCGGTGGTGAAGTGATTAGGTCACTAACCTGTAGTATTTCTTCCTTGGATAACTTTGCTATTACTGTACAGTATTTGTATTCGTCTCCTTGCTTCTGTGGTGCTAATATGGCTTCTAGTTGCGTGAACCATAATCTTGGTTGGTCTTTCCAAAATTCCGGAATGCGGGATAAAACCGAGGTGCCAGCAGCTACTTCAAGTGTTCCTTGCTGATTTATGTTCGCCTTGCACGGTGATTGTGCCATGTTTCTTGCTGCGTATTCGTTCGTCGGGGTCACCAATTTGCCAAACTACTTGGCAATATATGATTAGGTATAAATGAGACAAAAGATGTAGTATAGTCTGGTTATAATTATCTAAAGGTGCATCTTATATACTAACGACTTCGTGTTGATAACAGATAGTGGAAACATTTAATAGATACTGAACGTGCGATAAGGAACATAAGATTGTGATGTAGATTGTAGATACAGCACAAAGATATTGTACTGTAACACGGAATTTAAATGCATAAGTAGCGGCTGAATAAAGATAAGCTTAAAACAAAACCTACTTAGAGCACTTATCGCATTGAAACAATATTAGTAAGTAGGTTGGTGCCAAGGTGCCAACAACTTAATGAAGCTACAGCGTCCACGATTTTGTTTTTTTTAATAGGTAATCCACATTAATTTACATTGAATTGGTTAATATAATGAAGTCAATTATAAATATCTTACCAGCGACAGGCGAATAACTCGAAACAAATAAACAAAAATCTAAATGCCTACTAGTTTTTGAGTAGGTCAGTCTACAAACAAGCTAGGTCTCTATTGTATAAATTTAATTAGCAAGGGATGTAAGTGTTTAAATATTGTAAACACCTACGTAGCAGTGGCGTAGCTTGCCGTAGGCGGACCCTGTTTCAAAATTTGTTAGGGGTAAGGTGCTCAGGGGCCTTAACGGCCAAAGGACCAAATTAGGCCAAACCTCACACAAATTTCCAATTGTGAGTGTCGCTGATGTGACGAGTGACGGCTGAAACGGCGGTAGCTACGCCTCAGCTACGTAGGTATGTAGTAATTCCAAATTTTTGATACCTACTTATTTAGATTGAAACATTGCAAAGTATGTACTTATATATTGGTAGATACCTACAAAGAGTAATAAGGTCAAATTTATCAGAATAGAAGATTGTAAAAGTGTTTGTTTTCCATCACAAATTCAATGTTTTTACTGTTTTAGAATTATCATTATTGACAGATGAAAATGGGATGGAAAGACGCGACGAGCACAGATTATAAATTCTGTGTACTGCGTTTCATTACATTTTTAGTCCATGGTTGACAAAATGTTTATGTTAGATCTAAATATTCGATTGTGTAAAGGCTTATTTATTGTTATTTATTATTTAGAATATATTTAACTGTGTATGGAAATGTTTGTTTTGTAATTAAAATGGTTTTTGATTTTAGTTATGTCTTGTACATTTTAGTTGTTTAGATTGCATTGCTGCTTATGTGACAGCGACAGCAGAAACAAAGGGCCTACGAGAATACCAGCGTTGCAGTTTTTGGACTGCAACATTAACTGACGTAGGTCCTATTTGTCCGGCACAAAATTTCTCTAATCTACTTTGTTAATTTGTTGTTCTGTATGGTTATGTGTAATGTGACAAATAAAAATTATTTTCTTTCTTTCTTTTTGTCTGCTAACAACTTTTTGACCTAATTGATTAGATACAATAATATTGCATCAGGTAGATTAATTAAAATTATTGTACAGGCAAAAGCAAGGTACAGAACAAAAATGTAATTTAACATTTTTTTAAAGATAACTTGCAATGTGGCTTCGTGGCTTCTTTACATAACACTAAAATATATATTACTAGCTTACGCCCGCAGCTCCGCCCACGTGGATGTCGGTTATCGCGATAAAAATATATCCTATGTCCTTCCGCGGACTCAAACTATCTCCATACCAAATGCCATCTAAATCGGTTGAGCTGTTTGAGCGTGAAAGCGTAACAGACAGACAGACAGACAGACTTACTTTCACATTTATAATATTAGTATGGATTAGTATGGAAATTAACCCTTAATCACCTACCACTTGTTTTTGGAGTTATGACCTTAACCACTTACCTTAACCTTGACTATATTACTGGAGTGAAATCATTGTTTATTATTAGGTTTAGGCATTAAACCTGACAGAGAAACATCGATTTTACTCCGGGGTCTCCCAGATGAGTGGTAAATGGTTGAGACAAAAGTAGGAGGTGAAAAGGGTCAATTTGTATTTTTTTTTCAAACCTTATACATATTACAAAGTTATTTGGTGTAATGTAAAGAAGGCAAGATCGGAGGTTATTAGTATCCTACGTAATGTCATGTGGATACCTACCATCAAATGAGCGGGTTAGTTAAGTTGAATGAAAAGTTATTTTTACGTTTGAATTCCGATAGGTTTTTTTTCAGTCGGCCTACACGGTTGGCTTTCAGAATAACTTGTTTGGGTATCTATATAACACGATGTGGCTGTTATTCAACAGTCGTTATACAAGTATATATACTGCCTAGGTAGTTAACAGAGGCTTAGCTTGCCTTTGATTGGCCCTATATCAAAATTTGTTTGTCAAAGGGCATTTTTAGGGTTCCGTAGCCAAAATAGCAAAAACAGAACCCTTATAGTTTCGTCATGTCCGTCTCTCTGTCTGTCTGTATGTCACAGGCATTTTACTCAAAGACTACTTAATGACTTTGATGAAATTTGGTGAAAATGTGTCTTGTAGTAGCCGCTTCTTAGTTTGATAGCTATAAAATAAAAATATTTTTAGGGGGGGGACTCCATACATGTAACAGAAGCTGATTTTTTTTCCCAGAAAACTGCAACGTGTGGCACATCATTCGGCAGGTTATTTCAAAAAAAATTTAAAGTTTCTAATAAACATTTTTGATTGGGTGAATATTTTAGGAAATAATCGCTCCTTAGCTTTGAACCGTGTGACCAAAAAATATGGATAAAATCCCAAAAATAGCGCTTAATAGGTACTTTAAACTGAAATTATTTTATATAAGATCGGACTGCGATTCTCAACAAAAGGGTAAGTGCCATGAACATACGCTTTCCTGCTGATGCAATTGTTGAAGGCTGCAGAACCCAACACTGAGCATGGTCCGGCATGCTCTTGCCCGGTTATTTTTATAACGATAACTAACAATGTGATCCCACATTACTAGCAATCCTGTTAACCCCTCCAGCTAAGTTCAATGGTTTGTGTTAGGAGTAGGTTTACGTCGGTAGTATAATGGGTATGATTAGAACCTGCAACCTCAGGATTGCCAGTTCACAAATACTCGACTATTATAGTGTATGTCGCTGGTAGCCCCTCTCCTACTGGTATTGGTGAAATTGCTTACACGTTTAGAGCTTCTGTAGCTCGTAGGCTCCGTATCATTGATACGGCGATAGCTACGCCCCTGGCAGTTAGTGAGGTGATTTTGGCGGATTTTGAACCCCTTCCCAACCCTGGTAAGATAAATAGTAAGATTTGCAAGACCCCTCTCTTCCCCACGTGAAATATTATGGACGCCCCTTAGCACAAATACGGAGAGGTGATAGGCACATAAGGATAGAAGGTAAGCCTCATTCAAACGCGCTCGAGCAACGCTCACATAAACATCGTTCCTTCCATCGTACGATACGATATGAATGATACGCCTACGGGCTACAGGAATGGAACGTAATAAACGAATTACGTTCTATTCTTCCATTTATCGCGTTAAACAAACGTGCAGTAAACGTGTAGCACTCGCTCTGTTAATGGTTTGAGAAGTTCTGTGGTTCCGTGTCCGTGAGGATGTCTATACCTATCTAAAGGCTCATTTCCGTGCATCGTGGCCGATCGTAAGCCGCGCGCGGCTTACGACAAGCGGCTGACGCTCGCGGCCGATGCGACAATATTCACAGTGCGCGCGCAGCCTACGACAGCCGTCGGCCGCGCGCGTCTGTCGCTTACCTCGGAAACGGCACCATACATTCTTATACTCTGACTATTGTCGCATCGGCCGCGCGCGTTAGTCGTTCGTCGTAAGCCGCGCGCGACTCGCGATCGGCCGCGATGCACGGAAATGAACCTTTAGTGTGGGTGTCAAGAGCAATTTGTATAAAGCTATCCATCTATATGTACCTATTCTGTGCACGGACTTTCGGAGCATTTTAGTGTACCTACCTTCTATACTCTATTACTTATGACTATCTATACTTATATTATAAAGCTGAAGAGTTTGTTTGTTTGTTTGAACGCGGTTATCTCAGGAACTACTGGTCCGATTTCCAAAATACTTTCACCATTATAAAGCTACAATAACGGGGAGTAACATATGCTATAGTAATCTGGCAAAAAAAAAATAGAAATTCGTACGAAAATTACAATAATACTTGTTACAATGTATAAAAAAATACGATATAAAACCCGTGCTACGCCCGGGCAGGCAGCTAGTTCTACATAAAGATAGATGGTACCTTCTTACAGGGCATTTTATCGCTATAACCGAAACTTCGTGTGGAGCCTCGGGGAAAACGTAGTACCTACCTATACCTAAACAAATCATTATTCAATTCATAAATTAAACCGACTGGTCTGAGATGAGGGTGTATCTAACAAACAGAATTTCTGTTTGTGTCCTACAAACAGGTCCTAGGTAGTACATAGTAGTGAAAAAAAAAACCTAACACTAAATAGTATCTAATACCTAGTATTATTAACTAGGTACCTACTCATGTAATTTCGATTACTAATAGTTAATAAATAATATATATATATATATATATATATATATGTTGGTTTAGTTGTACTTAATATTATAAAGCTGAAGAGTCTGTTTGAACGCGATAATCTCAAGAACCACTGGTTCGAATTGAAAAAATAAATTTTTTTGGAGCCATTTATTGAGGAAGGCTATTTTACCATCACGCTATGATCGCGGACAGGCATAAAAAACCTCTACAGGAAATCTTTAAATAGGTGAAATGGCAGTTCCAACTTAACGCGCTAGTACCTAAGCCTCTAAGCTAGTATTTAATATCTAATATATAAAATTCTCGTGTCACAGTTTTCGTTGCCATACTCCTCCGAAACGGCTTGACCGATTTTGATGAAATGTTTTGTGCTTATAACACCTATTTTTCATACCCCTAAGAGTTTGTTTGTTTGTTTGAATGCGATAATCTCAGGAACTACTGGGCTGCACTGAAAAATTTATTTTATTGTTGGATAGCCCATTTATCGAGGAAGGCTATAGGTTATAACATCACGCTACGACCAATAGAAATGTTATAAAAAAAAGGAAGAAAAAAGGGAAAATTACAATCTATTATTCATGCCCCTAAGTGATAAGGGTTATCCACCCCTAACATTTATAACTATACTGTAATATTAGAAGAGAGAGAAGAGTTTGTTTGTTTGTTTGAACGCGATAATCTCAGAAACTACGGGTCCAAATTGAAAAAAAATATTTTACTTTTAGATAGCCCATTTATCGAGGAATGCTATAGGCTATAAAACATCGCGTTACAACTAATGGGAGCGGAGCAGCAAGGAAAAAGGTTGCAAAAATGGGGAAAATTGACGCAGACGAAGTTGCGCGGGTCAGCTAGTAAGTCATATATTTAATACTTATGTGTACTTTTTGTAACTACTTCAACTAAAAGAGATAAATATAGTACCTACTATAAAATGCAATTAACACTGTGGCGCGGTGGGAGTGTATTCGACTGCTACGCAAGAGGTCGTGGGTTCGATTCCCACCCAGGATAAAACTTTGTGTGATGAGCACGATGGTTTATTCTGTGTCTGGGTGTTATTTATGTATAATATGTATGTATTTAGAAATATATAAGTATGTTTATCGGTTGTCTGGTTTCCATAGTACAAGATCTGCTTAGTTTTGGATCAGATACCTTTGTGTGAGTTGTCTCAAGATATTATTATTTATCTCTTCCGTGATATTTAGGGTTCCGTAGACACATCGGCAAAATGGAACCCTTATAGTTTCGCTAAGTCCGTTCGTCCGTCTGTCTCCAGGAAAGCTCAGAGACCCTTAGTAGGTACCTACTAGAAAGCTATAATTTGGTATGAATGTACATATTAGTAAGGTCGACAAAGTAGTAGTTAGAATAAAATCTTGAAAAAAAGTCTTCTTATTTTCGGGTTCCTAAAGCGTCTTCTAGACGGTTGGAAACAAGGCTTCCCGCCAAGGTGACCTTGCTGGTTTCCAACAGTGTAGACGGCTGTTGCAAACCAAGAACAATGTAATTTGGTTTACAACAGTCGTCTGCACGGTTGGAAACCAGCAAGGTCACCTTGGTTTTTTCGCTTGTTTCCAACCGTCTAGAAGACGCTTAAGTATCTCCCCATACACATAAAGTGGGGATGTGATTTTTTTTCTCTTCTACCCCATCGTGTGAGAATGTCGTTCGGTAGGTCTTTTAAAAATATTTGTGGGGTTAAGGTAAAGGTTGTAAATATCATTTGTCGATTTAGGGATTAGCTTGTGAAATATTAAGCCTTTTAGTCCAAATTTTTGTTAGAGTCAAGTGTCCCCCCACCCACCAGGTAAATAATTGTTTTTGGAGATGTGGAAAAATTTAGAGTATTAGTAGGCATACCTATGTTATCTAATGAAAAGGAAAACTATCACAGCTAAATATTGTTTCACAATCAAGGCTTTACAAGTTTACGAGTAGGTAGGTAACAGCAGACAAAGTGAGAAGTAACTAACAATTATTTTTAAATAAAGACTTTAAATTTCAATTTGGAGATTTGATTTTTATTTCTTTAAGAAATAAATGATGTTTTTTTTTTGTCAAGCTCAAGCTCTTCACCTCCGCGAAGGTCAAAGAGACCTTCGGTACAACTCTAGCTGAAACCTTCCTCCCCCGTTTTGCGGAATTTGAATTGGCCAGTCGTGTGAGCGACTCATAGGTACCTACGTGTTGTTGAGTCAATTATCTCAATTGCAGCCCCGCTCCTGCCGATGTTGAAATTTTTATTTAAATTGATTTTTAAAAAAAATATTCTATTTTTTACTAAATTTCCTACCCTTCCTGCCAAAATTATCGTGGGTACCTTGGTACCATGCATGGGCGGATCCAGGATTTCAGTCGGGGGAGGGGGACACGAGAGGCAAATGGTAGTGCAGGGAGGGGGTGGCATTTCGTTTCGCCAGAGACCGACCAATTGTGAGTTGCACGCAAGACGACCTCCTCCCCCCCGTCTTGCGTCGGTGGTCCGAAAAAAAAACAACTCACAAGAGGCAAATGAGCAAAGAAATTGAATACCCACAATACAAGAAAATCGGTACACAAAGGTCCAAAGGAACACATAAACAGGTACAGGGAAATAAATCTAGGGGGGGGCGGGAGGCTCGTACCTTCCCCCCTGGATACGCCCATGTGTAAAGTAATTTATAAAAAAACAACTTGGTCAATTTTAGTATGGAGATAGCTAGTGCCTTGGGGAAGGACATAAGCTCCAACCTATTTGAGTTTGAACCTTCAAAATCTACGCGAGCTGAGCGGCGGGGATTCATAAAGTTTTTCTATTGTAAGTACCTATCAATTAAAATGCAATTGAGATAAACATACTTTGTAATCAATCATTTTTATGTAGCCTCTAAATAAAATGTATGATGGCTACAATAATTATCCTCTCTTATTCATAAATTAATAACATCTCGTCAATAGGTATCCTAACTAGCGAAATAATTAGGTTTAGTTTTCTTCTGTACTATTTCTAAAATACATAAAATGAAAAACAAAGACACTGCTAGTTAAAATGACAATAGCTCTTAGTAATGTATTATGAATAAGGGGAATTATGTTCTCATTAATAATGTAACGAGTCATCGTAATTGGTATAATAAACATTAAATGAAACAAAAAATTTAACTATGAATACTTTATTAGTAGTAAGTATAAGGCAGACAATGCACCTTAGTAAATGTCTCACAAAATTATTTCAAGTCAAAAAGACTACATAGGTAAGAAATACATTACCTCAACTCAACTGTTTATATCATACAACAAACAATAAATACAATTGTAAATAGTTAATTTCGCCAAAACAATGATAACAAATTGCCAAAGATTTACCCTCTTATTCATGTTAATAACAGCATTTTTGTAAAGGATATAGGCGTACGCAGAGCATGGCTAAAGGTTTGGGGACCCGCCTTCCCTCTCACGAAGCATGTTGTGCTAGAAGTAAAGCCAACCCGTCCTCTCTTGACACCTAGATTGATTTCCCATTTCCCGAAAAAAGCTCTGGGTATGGCTATGCTTTTTAATCTATTCTCAAAATTAGAAATGCTGTTACTAAAATATTATAAATAAAGAGGTTAACTTAAAGAGCTTTGGGCTTTAACAATAGTTGTGCAAAGTAAATGTAATATTATGAGTACCTAATCACAGATACAATTGGCAAAGTGATATGTTTAGTTATCTGTGGATGAAAAATAAATACAAGTAATTGTATACAGTATACTTATAACCAGTTAAGTTACTGGGTGAACACAATTGAATGGGAGTTTTAATACATACAATACAATGGATGCTCTTTGGAGTAAAGGCTTGTCTAATTAATGTTAACATATTAGTGGTGGATCCTTTGAGGCAAGGGTATCAAGTCCCTTCTATATGAGCTTTTAACTTAAAACCCATGATCAGGCTTAATTTAAAAATATAGGATCCACTATTGCAACATACAGTTTATTCTCTTCATAATCAACAAACATAAATTACTTGTTACACTCAAACCAGCAACACTATTGTAAGTGGTAATACTAAAAAATTCAAATCTCATGCACCAGCATTATAATTTTTTTTATATATATGAACAGAAACTATATAATAATAAAGTAATGTAAACAATGCATTACATTTTCTGTAACTTAATTAAGAATAACATTTTGTCTGTAAAGAAACTTCATGCAATATCAATCTATAACTTCTAATTGATTGCTCTTTATATTTAACTTATTGTACTTTATTCTTTATGTAAAAACAAAATGTTAAATAATTAAACATCTCTATAACCCTTAAATGGTCATATTGTAAAAGCACCATAGATTATAAAAAATATTAGTATACTTATCAATACAACTGAAAACTGTATGTCTTTGAAATGATGCTGGTCCTTGATTTAATATTAAGATAAGTTATTACCAAACTATATTATGCTAAACATATTTACTCCATTTTTCTAAAAAAAAAAACAAAAATCTTAATATATTATGTTATGCTTCTGCTATCTTTGATTTCCCATTGAGTTTACCGAGTTGACCCAACATTAGTACAGTATTTATCAAATTCTCAGAATAAATACGCTGATTAGTTTCCATTCTTCTTAACTTTTGAACAACATATTTAGAGAAAAATTCAAGTTCATTTTCACTCCCTTGGCTTCTGTTATCCAAGTCATCCAAACTCCTTTTACGTTTAGCCTCCCGTGGGTTGGTTTGATTAGCAGTTTTTCCTTTCTTTTTGGGTGAATCATTGGTCTTGTTATCATTACTGCCGCTATTGACAAAAGCCAGGTTTAGATCTTCAGCTAAGTCATTAGCTTCTTCTTCATTTAACTGTATAGTTAAATCATCGGGCACAGTCACCATAGGTACATGGTTTTCAGAAAATATTGGAGAAGGTAGAAAGGAAACCCGTTTTCTTACTTTCACAGTAGAACGTTTCTGGTTATTAATGGTTGCATCTTCAGCAATCGCACCAACTGTATGTCTGCGGTTAGTTTTTTGCTTAGTTGCATTGGTGTTTTGAAGTCGGCTGACTGGTTTGTTGCTCCAGAAATTGACTTTTATTTTCTGCTTCGGTTTGGGCTTCAGTTCTGTCAGTTTAGTTCTATTCAATATGACTTTAGGGAATTTATAGCGAATGTTATCATCTTCATTTTGTAATTTATCAACTTTCTCAGTCTTTCTAATTTTAGGTGATTTAACAAAGTTGTTGAAATATTGTGTGTTTAACTTATATCTCACATTATCATCATCAGATTGATATCCATTTTTTTTAGATGAGGCCTTATCTGCAGATATAGGTTTCATTCTTCAAATATTGTACAAAAATCTTAATTGCTTGAGACTGCACCTGGAAAATTAATAAAAATAATGTTTAGATTTTTATAAGGCATTATTGTGATAACAATAAGTTAGGTGTGTAGTACCTAACATGTACCACACAGGTGGTGTACAAAAATATACTGTGTCTGTCAAATAAATTTCGCACAGGTATCGCGTTTCGCGATTTCCCGCCTAAACGCAAAACAAATATGTTCAAGGAAAAATAATATTTATTATGACATAAATACTGGTAATTATAACGTTATATGCAAACTAAAAATGTCATCACCTATGAGAATGAATTTGTATTACCATCGGACAGTGTTCAAAAGCAATAAAATCTAAGATAATAATATTTTGAGGTTATGAAATATCCACTTCATAAATAATTGTGAATCTAATTACAATTATTAATTTAAAACATAGTTACTAGTGCTACAGTATTGTTTGTAGTCTAATAAAACTAGTAAGTACCCCGTGATAACTCCATTTTATCGTAAAATTGTCTTGTCATCAATAACAGTTCTAGACACATTATTGTTACATAACCATCATAAATGATAAAATTTAACTTACCTTCAAAAACTTTCATAATTATTCAATAGGTCTGCACTCACTACGTTGGTTAGTAAACTCAAAAATAAATAAATATCGTCCACGAATACAAACACGACACACACGATTTGGAGTGTTCATGACGCGAACAAATTGGTTCCAAATTTATCCGCTAGGGGCAAACGGGCGGGAAACCTAATGGCTGCGTTCACGGAAAAATTCAATAAGCCCATATTTAAAAACGCGCAAACTATAAACTGTTTATGTAGGTATGTACCTACAAATATATATATATTATTTTAGATAAAATATACACTTATTAATATGTTGATAACACCATTTCAATAAAGTTTTGTCTGTGTTTCTATTAAGAATTTTTGGCAAATTTAAATGGAAGAAGACAAAACAATCGAGATAAATAAAATTGGTAGGTATTATGATCAGCTAAATATATTACCTACTAGATTATAGTAAATACCTAGGTACTTCCGTTTAGGGACAAAGATTAATCATGGCATGGCACATTTATGACGGTGCAGCATTTTTTGAAGACTATTTTTGCAGTAGTAGGGTACAGGCCCTGTGTCGCGGAGGGAATTGCTTAGACTCGGAAAAACAATTAGTGAAATACAGAAACATAGACTATATAGGTACTATATACTTACTTAATAAGTTACAAAAACTAGGTAAGTATAAATAATTCTAAGTTACAATTCTTCTAACATAAAATTCTAAGTAGGTATGTATTAGAATATAATAAATTTAGGTACGGCTATTTTGTTTTGTACATATCAACCCATAAGATGGCCCACTGCTGGGCACGGGTCTCCCCAGTAGAACCTACTAGTATGTAGATCCTGGGGGTAATTGCCATAATCGCCACGCTTGGCGAGCGGGTTGGCGATCGCAGTAAGGCTTTAAGTACGCAGAGGACGCTGCTGCCCGTCCTCCGGTGTGAAATCCCTTAGTCGCCTTGACGACACCCACGGGAAGAGATGGGGTGGTACTATTCTTAAGCCGGTACCACACGGCACAATTTGTTTTGTACATTATGATATATTTTGTTATCTCAAGAGGGAGGACATTAGGTAAATGAATTGTACTCTTATGTGACGTAAATTAATTTCTCGGGAGATTCACAGTTTCGTATTTGTATCGCCTTAAGTCGGTGACCTTGGAGGTTATAATATCTTGGGGCAACTCACACAACGCCATCTGTTCCCAACTAGACAGAGCCTGTGGCACCCAGACAATTGATAAACATACTTATATATCTTTAAATATATACCTACATATTATATACCACAGAATAAACCATCGTGTTCATCACACAAAGTTTTATCCTGGGTGGGGATCAAACCTACGACCTGTGGCTTAGCAGTCAAGGTCACTAACTACTAGATTAATAGGCAATTGTGTTTCTCGGTGGCGCAGTTGGAGTGCGTACGACTACTGTACAGGTGGTAGTGGGATCGATTTCCACACAAATATTGGTTCAGAGTCTGGATAGTCTTTGGTAGGGGATACCAGGCACTTATGAAAGTAACGCGGGGTGAACGTAACAATCTTAATGAGTTTATGACCTAATTAGGTATGTTAGTTGCATTTACTGACTGTTAATTGCACCATTAGGTATGTGCCATTTTGAATCCCGCTACACCTTACTAGCGCTCACGGCACTAAGCCCTCTGATGATATTAGTCGCAGCACCTTACCCCCATATCAAGTTTATAAACATTCAAACATTGTAAAATTGGCCATTTGAAAAGAGTGGCCGTGAGTTTTTATTGCCAGGTTCTTTTCTCCGGCTTTACCTATTGTTTGCGAACTCGGCATTACATGTACCTACAAGTAGAATCCCGACGTATCACAAGAGTTGTTTTGCATCCTAAGTGAATATAGAATTTTGAATTAAATAGGTTTTGGATCTACTGAGACGGTTCCGCAAAAATACCTCGAAAGTAGGTATGATATGATGAACGTTTTTTTTACAATTATGCTTAGTTTTGTTATAGTAGATTTATGCTTTCGTCGCAGATAGGCAGCTTTGTCCTTACATTTAACCTTAAAAAAATCTCTTTCTCACGTTTATTTTAAGATATAACCATATCTTTATCATTTTCGAGGTATTAGTTATATTTCGGGACTTAATCGCGTGAATTATTTAAAGGTGACCGATCGTGGTCACGGGTCGACTGATCGGGATGATCGGTGCAATTCGATCGAAACGTCGGGCAAATAAAAGGTTCGTACCTTTAAATAATTCACGCGATTAAGTCCCGAAATATAACTAATATGTATAAAAATCGCGAAAGTTTAAAAACAATAATTTTCGAGGTAATTTGAAAATATAGATAAAAGTAACAACTTGTTACATTCATCCCGATTATCATCAAAGCATATTTTATTCAGATTACTTCCAAAATGCCTAAAATACATTTTATTACATACATTACAGTGACTTGTGGAGATTTAGTTACTGCAGAAACAATTGATTTGGCTGCTGAAAAAATACCTACTTCTCAGAAATTTTTAATATTTCTTGACGCTACGAATTCATATCAGCTTGTTCTTTGGTACAACTACATATGGTATCCAGCCAATTGTATTTAGGTAGGTACTTGTAGTTGTAATACACATAATTTGATAAATATTAAAAGGGTAAAATAATATTTAGAAAATCTAAAACTAGGTAAGCTACGTATTAATAAGAAAGTTTTTACGGACAAGGAAAAAACACTGGTCGAGCATATATTAATTTCATCTCCTTTAAACTAAATTAATTATGTATAATATACATACTCAATTTAAATTTATTCTCGACCAATCAATAAATCTTGCCTTCAATGATAAATCCTAATAATTTATATTGTTCAGGATGTCACGACGACATCCTTTAGAATTTATGAAGATAAGTCCCTACTAGAGGCAGCACTCAAAAGGAACTATTAAATATTGATTATGACTTAAAAGGTAGTTAACAAGTAAATTTTTATTTTGTTATGTTAGTAACTTTATTTTATTTATATTGTTAGATGTTACAACCATCCCATTCCACTGTTATTGGTTATAACAGTGAAATGGGATGGTTGTAACACGTACCTTAGGGGTAGGGATGGTTGTAACAATTTACACTTTAATATTTGGTCAGTTTCCTAAAAATCTGTAATACCTACTGCATTTGTGCTGATGTTTATAGATAGTTGAAATACCAATATATCGTGTGTGCTGATTAGAATTTTGTAATTCAAAAAGTTCAGTGAGATAATATGTGACAATTAAAAATTGTTACGTTCATCCCTGGTCTTTGTGTCCATTAACTCTACGTAGGTAGGCAAGTTACCCTGTTGCCTAGCCCTGTTATAAAAAATAATAAAATGTAATGACAGCAATCAAACGATTTTGTGTAGGTGTGTAAATATTTATTATCAAATCTTTTTTTCTATCAGATTTTAATAACTGGAAAAGAGCCGTGATAAATTTTACTAGATAGGTACTTAACGTAGTAATACGATAAGTAGGTAATCTGTGGTAGTGGGTAGGTATTCGAAGATTGTTTTTAACAGAATTAGGGAATAAACAAAGTCCGTTGCAAATCCAAATTCAAAGAAAGAACTTCACACGTTTTTCTGAAAAAAAAAAAACTGTCGGTTAGTTTTTTAGTCAATTTTAGAATCATGTCACTGCTGATTTTGTTCAAACGTCACTCAGTTTTAAGACGTCGTTAATTCTCTTGCTATCACTGTCACTTACAAGAGAATAGTAGCGACAGAAACACTTTTGAGAACGAAAGTTAAGTACCTATCCTTTGAATTTGGAGGTAGGTAAGCGTTTTGTAGACACAAAGTTTGTGTGACTAAAAACAAAATCTTTTATTTATGTATTTATAAATTATACAAGGCAATAAAAAACATAGTAAATAGGTATAATTATAAAAAGTTACCTTTTTATTTCAAAGTAGGGCTAGTAACAATTCATTTGACCATAATTACAACTGGAGTAACCTCGGTGACCGTGAGCCCTGCAGCATTCGTGCCTTTCTGGTACAATGCGACTGCACACCTGGTCACAGGGTCCAACTCGGACAGCGTATGCCGTTTCAGTTGCCAGAACCATCACACAGGCAAATACCAACAGTAGAACAGTCAATTTGTTAACAGCCATTGTTTATATATTGTTATTAATCACTTATTTACTCGTACTAGAATATCAGTTGACTATAGGAACTGTACTGCTGTTGCTTCGGAAGCTTCCTTATTTATAATGCTTTGCTTCGTCGTTTAGTTGTCAGTTAAAACTGGTTTAAAACCTATTTATCATTTCGAAACGTTAATTTATTTCACTGAGTTTATATTTTCCTTATGGGGTATCACTTCATATTCTCGGCCTACTGACTGAGTAAAAGGTAACAAATATAAAATTTATTATTCTTATTAAGTTTATGTATTTGTAAGGCCTATAATAAAGTAGTAGTTGATGCTTATGTAAGCACGTGTACTTAGTTGGTAATTAAAAAATATATTTAGATATAAATACCCATAAGAAAAAAAATAAGCTATTTAACGGTAGTTATGTTGTTTATTCAAGTTATCGTCCTTCAGAATGTTTTTAATTGACTGCTGTCACTGTTGTCAGTTAAGGTAGGTAGGACATAAGCATTCTTTATTAACTTGTCAGCTAGATAACGCCGCACGTCCGTAGAAAATAATTAAACAGATATACGAATAAAATGTCTTTGAGTTTAAAGAATTAAATACATTTATAATTTAGATTTATTCAAGCGGGTGCCTAATGTTTAAGGCTTAAGGTATCGGACTCGCAATCCTGGGTCGGTTCTTCGTCCTTTAAATCTATACTAATATTATAAAGCTGAAGAGTTTGTTTGTTTGAACGCGGTAATCTCAGGAACTGATCCGAATTGAAAAATTCTTTCACTGTTAGATAGCCCATTTATTGAGGAAGGCTATAAGCTATATAACATCACGCTACGACTAATAAGAGCGGAGCAGCAATGAGAAATGTTGCAAAAACGGGAAAAATTTACGCAGACGAAGTTGCGCGGGCCAGCTAGTTAAACTATAGACATGAACCCACTCCTCCATCCCTAAGCAATTTAGCTTAGCTGGAAGAGTTGACAGGGTTGCTAGTAAAGTTAGAGTCCAATAAACAATAATATGCGTATACAACATGTGTTATTATTATTATTATTACATGTGGTTATAATATTTTATTTGTATTATTTGGACCACTTTCGCAAGGATGGGTGCCAACAAGTGCATCTACCCTACATCTATAGGGATAAATTTTTACTAATACGTCAACTTTGGTTTCGGTTTTGGGTTTTTACTGTATGTTAATTTATTTAGATTACTTAATATTATCTATTAATTCAATGCGCCGAGCCGTATAGTCTAAGAGGTAGGTAGGTAGTCCTATTTTTTAAATTTTAGCAAGTACATTTTTACTAAAATACTAGCTGCCCCTCGCAACTTCGTCTTCGTACATTTTCCCCGTTTTTGTAACATTTCTCATTGCTGCTCGGCTCCTATTGGTGGTAGCGTGATGTTATATAGCCTACAGCCTTCCTCGATAAATGGACTGTTATATATAGAATAATTCAATTCGGACCAGTAGTTCCTGAGATTATCGCGTTCAAACAAACAAACTCTTCAGCTTTATAATATTAGTATAGATTTACTCTTAATATATCTCTATTATTCTCTATTCCACAGTTAATCATTTTCGGTGGGATTATCTTGTTAAGGGAGCAGAACAATAGGGTATTTATTTGACTAAAGTCAAATCAGCCTCTTTTTAAGAAACGTCATAAACGAGCCGCTCTGAACAAATTTGTATGGAATGCTGGCATATGACGTCACGTTTTCTATGGTCAAATTATTTACTTTCAGTGTTTCTCTTTATGATTATAAAATAAGTAACACATTAAATTAATATATTTTTTAGAACACTTTATGACATATTTTTACCTGGTTATTTTAAAATATTTTATTTTAATAGTAGTCAAATACCCAATTGATGAACGAGCCTAAGCATCACAGTGACAAATAGCGCATTATTTTGTTTAATTTAAATATTTTTAATTTTAGTTACCTACGTCCATGGATGGATTACCGTTTTGCAAAAAGTTAGATACTCCAACGATTGATTAGACCCAATTTATGATCAGCTGGCTTAAGTATTAGCACACAGACCCTGCGGAGTATGTATAGACATACACACTTCACTTCACAAGAGCAATAAATAATCTACTCATCTATCACAATAAGTACTTTTTTTTTCCACAACAATCAATCGAATTCTAATAAAAATTTTATTTAAATCCTGTTTGAAATCTCAAGTCTCATTTTTTTATACCTAAGGTGGCCACTGATGATGCATCTATCAGTCATAATGGCGTCGACGTCTGTCAAAAACTTTTCGTAAATGTCAAAACGGTATTCCATTTAGCATAATGTGAAATCATGGTTAACATAGGCACAAAAGAGAAAAACAAAATGTCATTAAAAAAAACAATTTTTGTAGTTTATACTTATATTATATTTATTTTTTATAGTTTGTCTGTCCGTCCGTATGTCACAGGCATTTTACTCAAAAACTATACATTATATAATTATATGAATGAAATCTAGAGTAGGTATATGTGTCTTGTATGAGCCGCTTCTTAATTCGATAGTTAAATTAAAAATATGTATATAATTTAATAAAATATTTTTACATATGGTACCTCATTCGACATAAAAAAACATTTCAAGGTTTTTAAGAAACTTTTTTTAATATGTGAATATTTTTGGAAATAATCGCTTCAAAAGTTATAAAAATTGTGTCCGGGGAGGACACAACGTTTGGCCTTTAACAAAGAGAAAGACAAAATGTCATTAAACATTAAATTTTTATAGTTAATAACAATTTCATTTGCAAGTTTCAATTATTAGCAGGTTATTTACCAAACTAATAAAGGTTAAATGACACATATAATATACGTAATCTTAGCTACAGCGCTTGTACTATTCGCTGCTAAGTTTATAAATAAGCCCGTTTACGCTATGCCTACACTCTGTTGTTGTTTTTCTTCTACCAACTACCAATAGGAACATCAACGATACGGTGAAGCTTAGTACAACATTTTGTCTGGAGTCTACAGGTATAACAGATTCCTATAGGTACTCTTCTACTCCCTTAGTGCATTCAGGTAGGTAACTTATACACAATAACATTATACTTACTAGGTTATATAAACACAAAAAACTTACTATTTTTTTGACGTGATAACGTCTAATAAAACGATGACCGGGTGCACGCACGACAAAGTGTCATAGTGACGGTTTGTCACGTTCCGCCTGCTAGGAATGGCCTGCGATAGGCTGAAGTATTGTGGCCGACGGGCGCATGCGCCCTGGTCCTCTAAAGCTGTCACAGGCATGGTTGCTAAGCAACAACGAATTGTTTATTACAATGTCATCAATGTTTTCCTAAGACGTTATCACATAAAATTATTATCCGTAAACCGACTTTACAGACAATCATTTTTTTGATAAAAGCTAATAGATAATAAATAGGCTCTACTGGGGAAACCTGTGCCCAGCAGTGGGACATCTTAAAGGTTGATATGTATATATTTATGTATTTTTTGTCTGATTTATACATATAAGTCACTGACAGTAAGTAGTAGTTTCCAGTTGTTACATAGGAATGTAATAATTAAGTAAACAGTGCCATGTTTTATTAAGATAAAGACCTATTTATTCCCTGACTCAGGGCAATCGAGCAGATTGAGATATTATAGATATATGACTGTAGATAGGTGACCGTTTTCGAACATAATCACACCCCTTCATGCCTCGGAAAGTACGTTGAGCCGTCGGTCCTGCGCCTAAAGTCTCCGGTCGTGTCAGATTTCCGTCCCATCGGTCTAAGAGAGTGTGGGAATAAAGAGTGCACTTGTGCACTATAATATCTCCTTTGTAGTTGGTTAGTCTCTAATGAGATAGGTCTACGTAACCAATATGTCGGTTATGAGACTATTATTAAGTAGGTACTTAATAGATATTATTACCCTACGGCGCCAGAAGGAGAGTAATGCTTTGCGTATGTAGGTATTAGGTATGTTATGAGTCGGTGGTTTTAAAATTGATTTGTCGGAATCGGAGGCTGAGTCAGAGGTGGTGGGACAAAACGACTATGTTGATATAAGGATAAATCAACATCGTATATATAAGGTATAAGAAAATAATATTAAAAAGAAACATTATTCAGTCATATTAAATGTGTGAAGGAAAAATTCGCTCGGGCATGACCCGACCGTCCGTGACGAAGTCCGTGAGAATTATTTCGGTAAACATCGTCGCAAGCTAGGTAGTTCGAAACTTCCGATTTAAAAGTGTCGAAACCGAAGTCGGAGACGGAGGTGTAAAATCAATCGGAAGTTCCAACCTTTCGGAGTCGAAGTCGAAGCTCCGTAACATCCCTGGTAGGTATGTATGTTTCCTCTTTTGTCACGCTCTATACCCCAAACGACTTGACAGACTTCATCATGGTGACGTTGGATTCGTATCAATAGGGTAGATGACTGTCAAGTCTCATCAGTATCTATTTAAGAAACGTCAAAATTATGCGTCTCTTACTAATTTAAATGAAACAAGCTGTCCCGCGCAACTTCATCTGCGTAAATTTTCCCTTTTTTTTATAATCCTATGTTACTTCTAATACCTCCAAGAATATGCGTAAAAAGTTTCATGATGATCGGTTGAGTAGTCTTCGCGTGAAAGCGTAACAAACAAACTTACATTTACATTTATATATTAGTAGGGATAGATATAGATTGATACAAAACAATGACGTCATTCTTTTGTATGGTCAAATCATCTAGTTTCAAAGTTTGTTTTGATGTTTATAAATTCATGACAATGTAAAATTGTAGAGAAATATTGTTTTTCGGAATATTTTTGCAAATGCTCTTTCCTATAAAGTGTAAAATAATTTATTGTTATTGTAGTCAAATCAAGTTGTTTCAATGTTTGTTTTGATGTTTATAAATTCATGACAATGTAAAATTGTAGAGTAATATTGTTTTTCAGAATATTTTTGCAAATGCTCTTTCCTATAAAGTGTAAAATAATTTATTGTTATTGTAGTCATCTACCCAATTGTGGGAGCAACATAGGATATTATTTCTCAGTTAATTAATTTAAACAGACGGGTTTTTTGTTTTTATGTTTTGTTATTATTCAAAATACAGTACTTCGGCCGCCTGTTACATCAGTGTCCGCATTTACGAGGTTATTTACATAAAAAAAACATATAATTGATAGGTATGTTGGGATACATTAATCTTTATGACATCATTTATAATTTGTACCTATTTAGTTTATTTCAATTTTTTTATATGGAATTTTAAATTTATTTGGAAGCCATCCAAACAACAACTCATTTTTATAGCTAAATCTAATCTAGGAAATTTCGCGAGCGTAAAAATAATGGTTTTTAGGAAAGAACCATTTCCAACTGATGCAACCTGTTTCATGTTACGAATGGCTCCAAAAAATGTAGTCCAGTATTTATGTATGAATGTAAGCAGCAAGTTAGCGATTTTCTCAAAAAACAATGATCCGATTTTGATGTGGTTTTCGGTATTCGACTGTTTATTTTTCTGGGAATGTGCGTTGGAAGAAAGGAACGTTGTCCTAGATTATAAGACATCTCTGTCTAGAGTTCGAGTTGTTTTTACGTTAACGCGATCGAAACGTTTACAGGTTTTGGCTCTCTGATTGATTAAGAGCTTGCAGCGGGCCAATCTTGATTCCAAAAATGACTGGCCTGTTGGTCTAGCGGTTAGTGATCCTGACTGCTAAGCTGGAGGTCGTGGGTTCGATCACACCTAGGATAACACTTTGTGTGATAAGCATGATGGTTCATTCTGTGTCTGGGTGTTATTTATCTATAATATGTATGTATTTAGAAATATTTAATTATGTTGTCTGGTTTCTATAGTACAAGCTCTGCTTAGTTAGGGATCAGATGGTGTTGTGTGAGCTGTCCCAAGATATTATTTTATATAATCGGAGCGCCAAATGTCTTAAACGTGTCAATCGCGTTAACGTAAAACAAACTCGCACAAGGCACACAGAGCTATAGACTAAAACATAAGAGTAGACAAAGGCAGTAAAACATCAGTTACCTGCTTGATCAATTTATCTTTTCCCTTAATTTTAATTAGAAATAAGTTTATTTTTATCTATACCTGTCTATACTAAAATTATAAAGAGGAAAGATTTATATTTTTGTATGTAACGAATAAACTTATAAAGTACTGAACCGATTTCAAAAATTATTTCACTGTTGTAAAGCTACACTATACCCGGGTGACATAGGCCACTTTTATCCCTGTATTCCCGCGGGAACGGAAACTATGCGGGAAACCGAGAGGCGTCTGCTAGTTATCTAAAAAGTTAAATTGTTGTTAATTTCTCCTTACCTACTTTCATTATATTTTCAGGAAATCAAAATAATCGCAATCGCCATCACACTTTTCACCATTCTCTCAATAAATCTTATAATAGTTGCCTGTTATTTTGATCTTTTGTCTATCATAGGTACATCAATACTTGTTATAACCAATATTTTTATTTATAATATGTTTATTGTATACTCACATGAATACTTCAGTACAGTGTTTACCTTACAACTATTTACATGAGTAATTACAGTATATATACGTGAGGAGCTGGTGTCTGAAGTTGATTAGAGCCTGTATTACAGATCACCACGTCCCCACCCCACAAGAAAAAGGGTACATATAAAACATGTTATAACAAATATTACACCCCTACTAAAATAACACTTAGATTGTGTTTTTGTTTGTGTGGGTGCATGTGTGTATATTGCTGGTTATCAAAAAACCAGCAATATACACACAGCAAGGTTAATCGAGTGCATAAAAAATCGTAAAAGTTTACAATATTAATCAACGTCTACAAAATATTTTAATCTATTTTTACGATTGAGACATAGCATAGACACGTATAAATAAATAAAAAAATAAATAGGCATTTATTTAGATATAAATTAGGTAAGTACTAATAGATATTTTTAATACATAGATATTCTAAAATACAATAAACTTATCTACGTATCTATTATCTACGTATACTTAGTATCCTACTATTTATTAGAAATGAAATAAAAAAATGATGTTGACGTTGACTAACGTGACAGATAAGTATTGTAGATTAGATAGGTACGTAAAAAGAAAAAAAACTTCCAATATTTATATGTAGCCACTCAATTAATTTAATAATATATCTAACCATATTAAATTATAATTGGCTATTCAGGTACCACTACAACAAAAAAATAACTAGCAATCGTTACTAGACCAAAAACGAAATCGCTTATCAAGAGTTGTGACGTTTGCATGTTTTGTTTTCATTTCGGTTCATTAAAAACACTTCAGTAACATGCCTTTCGTACAATTTGTACGAACCATTTAGATATATGTATAACTATACTATGTAATATGTAATTAGAATTGTGATTTAGGTACTTACCATATGATTTTTCATAGATATCCAGCCCATTTTGGCACGAAACTTCAGCTTTTTTTTATTATCCGTGATTACTGATTTTATGAATACAACACTTTTAAAAATGTCCACGATAGCGATGTTAACGCTTTGTTATCAATAATAAGAATTTCAGGTGTCGCGAATTCATAGGTTATGATGGGCTACGAGATCTGCTCTCAGACTGAGTGGGAGGCTGTGCGCAATGCGGCAACGCGGCTACAAAACATTAAACTTTAACAAGTGTTCTCGTATTCAACGAAAACAAACAATGAAAACATTCCATAACATTTTTTTAGGATTCCCTCTACTAATCCAATCATTAAATAAAAAAAGAAATAAGCAGGCACCTAATAATGTATTTCCATTATGCCAATACCATGAAGTTTATTGACAAACCATATTTTTTTCTAAAGAATGTATTCCATTTTTAAAATTTGAGCATATAAAGAATACTGCCAAGTATCATAGCCAAAGCGGAATCGAAATAATTAATATTAAGGAAACGGCGCGTAGAGTTTGAATCTATTGATTTCATTTGCGAACTCGTTTCGCATGTGCCTAGAGCTAGGCGTGCGCACTAGCGATGTCTATGACTTGGTTTATTCATCTGTAAAATGTAGGTACTAGAAAATAAATTGCTGTCTATTATCTCTAACAGTGAACATTTTATGGCCATTTTCTTTTTTATAAAAAGATGTAGGCATTATGGTGAAGGTAATGTCGAGTGGCTGTAAGACGGCACTTTATATTACTTACTTATAATTTTACTAGGCGCTGTTATTAGTACCTACTTAAAAATAGAATAAAAATATTATTGTAGATTTTGTAAGGATATTTTTTTGTTACTTGCACTTAAATAAATCTACATGAATATTTTTTTGTTTTATTTAACCGGCAATCGAACCAAATCTACTTGAATTGAGCATCGATGTCCTTAGCCATGTCTTTATTTAAATAAATTTACCTTTATTTACCCATGTACGCGTTGGTCAGGCTATATCCCGTTTGAATTTACTTACTTATTTTCTTTGTTTTTATTGTACTTACTCAAGGGTAGATGTGAGAACAAAATGATTAAAGTACTTAGTTTAGTTGTTTTGGAATGTGAGACTTTTTAGTTAGCTGTTCGCCTGTAATTTCAGTTAAGACTACAATCTTTCTATAACATTATACTTTAAAATAATAAGATAGTAGGTGCCTCAGTAGTATCTTTTTTCAGAAAAGGTAGGTATTATGGTATTAAAACTTTAAACTGAGATTGCAAGTACCTCTCCGAATGGGTAAAACGATATCCATAACTTTTAAAAATTAATACTAGATAAATACCATTTTTTTACTTCAAGCGTACCCATACATATACTGTAACATTAGTAAAGCGGTTTTAGTTTCTAATTTTACAAGTTAACAACAAGCTTACCGCCATTTTGCGAAATAAAGTAGCGTTTTGAATAACCTAATTAAATAAAAAAAAACTTTCATAGGAGAAAATTATTAGTATTATTTTTAAGTAAATATAAAAATCTTAATTCCTTAATGACATTTACTTTTTGTGGTGCATTCAGTATTCCTTCTATGAATAATCTCTTAGCTTGTTACGTTGTGTCTTTGATAAATACCCACAAGGTGTAAGATCTGGATATCCGGCAGGCCACGATAATTTACGAATTGAGAACCTTCTCCTTTTTTGAAGTATTTACTTATGTTAAAGGTATTAATGATTCCCGCGTATATAAACCTACCTAGGTTATATAAATGAATTTAATTGTAGGGATGTAACCTTTCAGCCAGTTCGATAGATAATGGAATGGAAACTTTATCGTTTGAAGTGGTGTGTGGTGTGACATTAATCAATTTGGAAAAATAATGAAAATTTATGACGTAAGTATGATTACCTACGGGGAAATTAAGGAATAGTTTTATAGTCATAACATTATTTAAACCCGCTAAAATGAGGAATCTAAAATCATTTTACTAATGCCATAGTAAATGTATGGGAGCCCATATCTAAAGTAAAAATTTGGGATATTTCTCGTATTCATTTTAAAAAGTTTTTAATGTCCCTTTACTCATTATGTGACGTACTTTTTTGATATCTCTTATATTTAGGGAACAATCGCCTGTACACAAATAACGATTACAGCCATTTAATATAGATTTACTACATAAATTTAAATTAAGTAAGTAAATGAACTTACCTGAGCTCTTACTGCAGCTAGATGCAGCTGTGTCGCCCTGTATTCATACTTGTTCTTCGCAATATCCTCCTGTATAAATAAAAATAATGGTAAGCAATAAATCACTACATTAAAAAAGTAAATACTTATTTACGTAAAATTGGCGCGATAACCAATATTCTATTTATTTAATACTTGTAGCGCCATCTAGCGAACGAGAGAAAAAGTTTCTGCTGTCTTGATTATCCTTGTATCTTAAGGTTTCGTAAATAATTCTTGCTAAACTTTAATATAGATGGCTCTGTTCACAGTTACTGCTTTTAAATTCCTCAAAAGAAACCTGGAAGATGTCACTAGTAGTAATGGTTTGTTTTAACAATTTCCCAAAATAAAGTTTAATGTGAAGTTATTCGGTTTCGTTAAAACATGTAGGCACAGTAATTTTTAATATTAGTATAGGTTTATGCAATAGCAGCGTTAAGTTAAACCTACTCGTGGTTCTATTGTATTTTATTCTTCAAAATCAGACTGAGCGTGAAATTTTAATGATGTTGAAATCAGGGCGATTTTATTTTCGCTGTGTAGCTCCAAAATGTTTTCGATTTAACTTTACGGTCGACTACACAGGTTTCTCTTACTTTACTTTGATACTGTTATGAGGGTTCTTTTTTACGTAGCTACTATACGTGGCCAGGTAGCAATCGTTCATAGTGAAACACAAATACCTATCTACTAACAAATAAGATGATGTTATGTCTCTGTTCTTTCTTCCATTATGAAAATTGAATAGAAGAAGACAAAACATTAGCCAGTTAAGATGCTGTTGAAATGTCTGCTAATTTATTATGAATATGGGGAGTATCTATCTCCCAGTTTATGTATGACTACAAGTATATTATATACCTATAAGTATTTTTACGTACCGAATAATTCATAATGTATAAACGATTTTCACCAAGAAATCGTTAAAATTTCACATACTTAAAGGTACGGCAATTTTTATTTTGTTGAAATTAATACTTACTTGAATCTCGTTCACTTTGTTATAAAGATTGCTCTCGATACCTCGACTTTGAAGCCGGGCTAGGGCATCAAGGCTGTCCTGTAAAAAACCATTGCTTTAATATTTTTAAAAGCGTTGCTTAATAAAGGCTGTCTCTATAAAGGGAGCAATCTCCTGATTGTCCGAAATCAAATTTTATATGAATACTGTAGATAATATACCCATATTAGTAGATAGTTTTTCAGTTCACAAATTTGTGAACCTTAATGCAAACACGATATGAAAATGTAGTTTGTTAGAATCACGGATAAATTAGGTTTTAGTGTCCACTTAAATAACTAGAGGTTCTAAAACTCTTTGCTCTAAATTTACGGAAGGTGACATTTTAAGTGAAACGGTAAGTTTACTTTGTGTGTACGGTGTGCGGAATATGAAATTACTTAATGGCTAAACAGAAACCAGTAAGTAAAGTACGTAATAGAGGGTTGTCTAAAGCACTTCTAATTTAACATCAAGATTTTATTTAATTTTTTACCTGACTGTAAGGAAAATGATGAAAACAAGATCCCCTTCATATCCTGTATATGTCCCAAAAGTATGGAACGGAGAGAAAGTACCTTAAATTTTATAGAACTAAAACAAAATTTCATTTTGATTTTGAAAATCATTTGAACTGCAATGTCTGAACCGGGAACCAAAACCGCAATATATGAAAAAAGAAACATTCTGTATTTTACCGATTCCAATCGAAAGGATCGATAGGGTTATTTTTTCCTAAGTAGGTAATATATAATATCTAACTATGATCGATTTTACAACCGTCCCAATCAAACTAACTTTTTACCCGATTGCAAGGACAGCTTATGGTTTTCGCGCGTATCTATGTATGCAATATTCTCTATTACCTCACATCTTTCAAACCACTAGACGGATTTATACAAATAAGACGTCGTTAGTTTTGACTTGGCTTTAACAAACATGGCGGCTGTGAAATGTCAAAACAAGACGTGTAAAAAAAGGTGTGTGAATACCGCATTATAGGTATCAAATTAAATAACTTATCGTAAGAATTTCAAAAATGTATAACATGAATATGGCTGTAATACTAAAAAGTAAGTTAGTATTATTTTTATAATTGTCAATATTTGAAAATAGCTGTGATAAAAGTTAGTTGTTACGCCCTACGACCACTAAAAGGTATTAAGTAAAAAATAAAAAAACGCGCCGGCGCAAAAAAAGATGTAAACAAGATATCGTACATATCATGCACTTTACTTAAGTTCATCGGTTCTCATGAATGCCTCCGACTGCATGATATATAGGGTATCTTGTTTGCATTTTATTTGCGCTGGCTGCTTTATTCTTCATATTTATTTTTTAATCTCACATGTACCATTTTTTGCAATGCAGTTGTGTAAAATAATTTTGTAACATCATCTTACTTGTAATTGTTTGATCTGCATTTCAAGATCTTGAGCACTTTTCCTCAGCTGGTCGTAGCTAACGCGCGCTTGTGCGCCCATCCGGTCCAGCAGTATCTCTCCCCGTAGAACTGGCGGCATGCTCTCCTGTTCATTTCAAATAACATAGTTTTAATACCTATACTTAGGAGAAATCTTCAAAAAGTAATCTTTAGCTGTGTGAAGTTTTTTATAATCGATCTCGGAAAATCTACCTATAAAACAGTTTTAACTATAAAATGCGCGAACTTTCACGTAGTCCCTATACATTCGTTGATTATCTCGACGGTCAAGAAGGAATCCTCACATAGTACCTTTGCGTACGATGTACGAATCTCTGCACGCATGTGAAGGACCCCGTTATAACATTTGACTTTACGGACATCTGATGAAAAATATGATTGATTTCACCTGCACTGCATACATTTAAACGATTAAACTATTGTCTCTTAGCTGAAGGTAGCCAAAAGGAAAGCGATAAATCTTCTAATGGATTTATTTTAATCAATTAGGAGATTGTTCATAAAATAACAATTTCATTTATTTAAGATTATTATATCCGTAGAGTCGATCCAATTGTTTCAGCAGTTTTATTGGTGATTCAGCAATGAGATCCATCTTTAAAACAATAAATATTTTAAGCAGCTATTTATGAATTCTGTGAAGTAGTTTGTGTTACATTTAATATGTCTTTCTTTGTACTTTTCTATAATTAGATAAGGTACATTCAATAGATCAAATGTACCTTATTAATATGTATATTAAACCTTAGCTAACCGTAATTACAATACTTCCTTCGAAATTTCTGTTGTTGACGTACAATTACCTTTTGACGTTATCTATTTCCTATTATTCAACTACATGTATTTTAAATGTAAATGTTTGGTAGTAACAAATGTACTACTTATTTTTTTTTTTCAAAAGATAACTAGCAATGTGGGATTGTGTTGTTGGGATTCCCACATTACTAGCCATCTTGTTAATCCCTCCGGCTAAATTAAAGGCTTGTGTTAGGAGTGGGTTCACGTCGGTACTATAATGGATAGGATTCGAACCTTTATTAATGTTATTACATGATCATATTCAAGTAGGTAGGTATAGTTTAGATTTTCATATCGGAAAGTTGGATATCGAAATTACCTCAAGGGGATTTATTTGTTATAGTAATGAAAATACTGAACAAAATAACGCATAACATCTGTCATATGTCTATTTTATTTTCTTTCAAATTTTACTTTCCTTTTTCGTATCTGAATTACCTATGTTTAGCTTGAAATTACTATTATATTTGAGATCTCAAATTGCGTTATATAGTTAGTTACGTCTGACTGAATTAGACATACTGGTAGGTATTGGGTAGGTATGTTTAATTATGGTAAACTAATTCGAATAATCCGCCCGATGAGGTTTCAATTTCTGTACCTGTCATTTAGTTTACATACATGACGTTTGATAAATCTATTGTTATCGACAGACTAGAAGCTTATTCGGAATAAGTTGTAGAATTCATCTAATTAATGAAAAGGAATAATTGAAAAAAAATCTTTTTGATTGCAACATATGGAATCCAGTTTTTGGGTATCCTGGAACACTCAATATTAACACCATAGAGATAATATGGTACATTAATACCTCAATGGTTACCATAGACATTTTTTAAATCATAAAATCCATATAATTTCCCATTGACTATAATTTCCTAATAAGAAATAGAGTTTCGTTCTAAAATTAAAACAGACATATAGTGTAAGCAAGTAAGGCAAGTGGAAGCAGTTGTTTTGGTTGTAAGGAATCGTGTTTTTGCCAATAGAATAGTAGAATTTATCTTTGCCTTAGGGGTGACCTCCTTTTCTTGAAAAGCCTATAGGTGCTTTTAGGATTAACTAATTACCATTCCTATGTTAAATTAAAAAAAAATCTTTAGTTGTACTATTTCCAAAAATATTTCTTGTAGGTATGTAAAGGTTTTCAATTAAAGACTCTTTGGATGTTGTTCGGGAGGAAAAACTTGCACAATAAAAGTGAACGTCAAAGTTGATATCTCTCATTTCGATTAGAAGTTATAAGCTTCTTATTGAGGGACGGACGTACTTTCTTAGGACAACAATAGGAGGAGCGATCATTCAGGTTCCTGTCAATATTGAGCTTGAATATCAGTGAAAATGCCGATATTTTTGCTATTATAATACCAGTTTAATAATAATAAAATCTATGTCTATATTACTATTTAATTGGTCTAGTGGTTATTGAACATGACTACTAAGCCGGTAGTCGTATAAATCTTAGTGTGATTAGCACAACTGTTTAATCGGTGTATAATATACTGGCTGAACCGCGCAACTTCGTTGTTGAGAAACGCAGTGTCAGCAATAACTCAATGACGGCATATCCGATCATGTCCGAAAGAATTTTAGTTTAAAGTACTTAATAAGCGCTACCTTTGTGATTGTTTCATATTTGTTGGTCTCACAGTTCAAAAGTTTAGCTAAGGGTTTAAATTTATGCAACTTTCGGAGCCATTATTTCCAAAAATATTCACTCATTAAAAATTATTAGAAACCATAAAATTTAAAGTTTTTAAAAGACCTGTCGAATGATGTGCCACACGTTGAGGTTAGCGAAAAAAAAATCTGCTTCTGTTACATGTATGGATTGCGCCCTCTAAAAATATTTATTTTTTTATTTAGCTGTCAAACTAAATAGCCGCTACTATAAGACACCTTTTCATTAAATTTCATCAAGATTCATTGGGTAGTATTTGAGTAAGAGCCTGTAACATACGGACGGACAGACAGACCGACAGACAGAGGAAACTATAAGGGTTCCGTTTTTTCCATTTTGGCTTCGGAACCCTAAAAAGGAAGGAATTTTTAAACTTCATTTACTGAAAAGGTAAAATAGAAGATTAGGTACATACAGATTAGCGAAATTTGACGTAGTTCTTAACGTTTTATTTTTATTGTTATTGAATCTGTACTTCTATAAAAATATTATAAAGAGGAAAGTTCACAAACTTTACCGCACCGTTTGTAAGGTTTTGGGGGTGGGGGGGGGGGGAGGGGGTAATCTCTGAATATTCCTATATTTAGTAGATACTAGTACGCTGGACTGGCAACCCTGTACAAAGTGACAGCAATTTCAAATGCCGAATCGAATGACCGTCCTGTCAACTTTTTTGACATTTAAGACCAATAGCCGTTGTTGTCATCCTTGTAACCATTGACGTAAAGACCTGGACTGCTCCATAACCTCACTAAATTGTCCACTCTATAGAAAGAGACACCGCTGATTGTGGACGATACCTGTCAAAGAGACAGGGCCGCACAAGTTTTTTCTATCTTTCACGCTTTGCAGTATTGACTGCAAAACGTGAAAGATAGAAAAAAAAAGTAAATATTGATTTACTTTTAAATTAAAAGGGATAGCGCGGTTCAGGTCTATACGTCAATGCTTGTTACACAAGTTTATGTAGACTTTCACTTGATTTTGTTAAATGACAGTCCAAATGTCAAAATCAAATTGAAGGCTTGTTGTTGTCTAGCGGTAGCATAACCAGCGTGCTAATTTTGACTGCTTCTGTGGCGCGGTGGGAGTGTATCCGACTGTTACGCAAGAGGTCGTGGGTTCGATCCCCACTCAGGATAAAACTTTGTGTGATGAGCACGATGGTTTATTCTGTGTCAGGGTGTTATTTATATATAATATGTATGTATTTAGAAATATATAAGTATGTTTATCGGTTCTCTGGTTTTCATAGTTCTCTGCTTAGTTTGGGATCAGATAAAGTTGTGTGAGTTGTCCCAAGATATTATTACTAGTTAGTGGTATATTACTAGTAGACCCGATGAACTTTATACCACCCAAAATTAAATGTGGTTAATCAAGAATGCTGATCCCCATTCAAAATAACACATTTCGTATTTATTTACTTTTTACGTTTAAAATCTATACATATAATAAAACTGTAAATTTCACGTGTCTGTACATGGCCGAACTTAGTGAAAAAAAATATTAGGAAATGTTCGAAAAGAGTATTTAAACACTTTGCTGCATTTTTAGAAATGTCTGTCTGTCTGTCTGTCTGTCTGTCTGTCTGTCTGTTTGTTTGAACACGCATCACGCAAAAACTACCGTACAGATTCGGTTGAAATTTTGCACGTGCAATCTAATAGATGCAGATTAACATTTAGGCTATAAATTATCACGCTTTTTCCCATAGGAGCTAAGCAGTAAGGGATAATGTCTGTAGCTATTTTTCGTTATAAAACAGTAACTACTTGATGGATCTTTATGAAAATTTGCAGTTTTATAGTAAATACTATAGGACATTATTTACACTATGAATCATTACGCTAACGTCTATGGGGAACGAGTAGCAACGTATTTTTTGTCGCACCATAATGGTTTATCACAAAAATTTCCACAATTAGACATTATCTATAATTGTAACCCGTGGAATGCATAACTTCACGCTAAAACTAAAAGGAGCTAAACACAACATTTTTAAGTTTCATAAGAACAGTTATTTTGACGTGTTAAGTAGCTAACAGTATAGCCTCGAAGCTATGCAAGCGGACTTTGATAACGAAGTCCCAGGCTCGAATCTGATGTCTGAATATGTTCTTTTTGTTATTATTTAAATTGTCTTTATCCTTTTTTAATATTTTTTCTGAATGTTTTAGTTATTTTTTCGACCGTAGGTAACTTATTTACTTTGGTTATTACTTTTTATATTAAAAATCAAGTAAATTATGCAATTAATTATAGGTATTGCATGCACTGCTGAGAGTAATGAATTAATCGTAGTAGAAATGAAAAACAATATTATATTATAGTTAAAAAGTATTCGACATTTTCCAGAAATGATGTGTTCGTCTAAAAAAAAAGACACTACATACGTAAAAAAAGTACATGTAGCGCCATCTATGAAATCAAATTGTGAACAACAAAACAACGGCAACATTCTTGAAAGTAGATGGCGTTGTATTCAATAATGTTCTATACTTAGTAAAAGAAGTTTTAAAAAGAAACACATTGCTATGATTTTTAGAAATGTTTGTCTGTCTGTCCGTTTGTTTGACCACGCATCACACAGGTGCATCGAGGATCATGTTTTGGGGTTATGGTTGGAGATTACGTGTTCATCAATTCAACGATAATGAATGGCTCAACATCGTTCAAGTGTGAGTAGTTCGGGTGACGGGAGGAGGGGGGTCGTTGTTTGTCAACCGTACCTTTAGGGATATCTGACATTTTCGCGGGCATGACACACATGACACGCTCTGTGTTTGCTTACTAAAGTGTTACAGCAGTTTTATTATTAGTATTGCGTTGTAACACTATATGAAATACACCCCATTTTTAGCCAAAATGACAAAACAGAACCCTTATAGTTCCCTTATGTCCGTCCGTCCGCAGCTTAGCTCAGAGACTGTTAGTGCTAGAAGGTTGCAACTTTTGCATGAATAAATTACTAACGCCGATAAAGTGAAAGAACAAAATCTTGAAAATCATTATTTTTTTAAGGGTACCTCTCTTATATGTAAAGTGGGGATGTGATTTTTTTCTCACCTACCTACCCCATCGTGTGTGGTATCATTAGATAGGTCTTTTAAAAAGCGTTTAGGGTTTGTGAAGACTATTTTTAGATTTAAGGCTTCCTTTGTGTATAATATTAGGCTTTATAGTGAACATTTTTGTTAGAGTCAAGTGTCCCCCTGCCAGCTAAATGGTTGATGTTGGGTATGTGAAAAATTCAGGGTAGTAGTATAAATACTAAAATTATAAGGAAAACTATCACAGTTAAGTACTTAGGCTTTACAAGTTTACGATCACATGAGAAGTAACAACATTTTCGTACAAATTCTATTAAAAATTATTAGGTAATAAGTAGGTATAACGTTGAAAGAATGAAACAAAAACAACAGAAAACCCACTTCTTAAGCCGCACACCAAACTAACTATCTAAAAGAATAGAACAGATAAATTTTTATTTAGTAAGTATTTAGTCAACAGGACTGTTTCCAACATATTTACACAGAAGTTATTTCGTTACTTAAACTACCTTAATTTAAACCCGACTTTCACGCGAACGAAGTCGCGGGCACAACTATTATGAATATATATATATTACGGGTCTTAATCGCGTTTAGGTTAAATACCTTGCTTACCTACGTTTAATATGCATGATAGTTTAAGTATAATTTAATTTAAAGTCATCAAGTATTAAAATAAACTTATCCAGTTTTGAAAATAGATGGCGTTTGAATACAAATTAAACAGAATCAGGTAAATTGATTTAAAAAATAAATCTGAAATTCTTACGATTATGTATTATATATAGGTATATTATTTACGGATATGAATTTATAATGATCTTAATTAACGACAGGTTCATCATCATCATCATCATCAGCCTATCGCAGTCCACTGCTGGACATAGGCCTCTCTAATTGCACACTTTGTTCTATCCTTTGTTTGTATCGACAAAACTAAACGTTTCTAAAAGATATACTAATTCACTATATCTTTTAGAAACGTTTGAATGTTGTCTGTTTGTTTGAACACGCATCACAGTACCGCAGGAATGCAATGTTTTAAAACCAGGATATTTTTTTAAAAACTTATCTCACACTAGCCCTATTTCGCGCGAGTACTTGGGCGGTTTCCGGCTTCATTTAACCCGAAACCGATAATAGTAATATTTGATGTGATGCAAATCATTTTGGTAAAATACTATTATAATTTGTCTTCTAACCGTCTGGCGCCATAAACTTTGTCGCCCTTCATTTTGCTGCACTGGGAATTTTCTTGGCTTGCCTTGCCATAGGTCGGGCCCTGATTAGAGCTAGGCCCTAATATCCATAGATGCCACAGAGCATTGTGGAGCATGTTTCCAATATGCTTTACACAGAAGTTAAATTGTAACATAAACTACCTTAATATAAACCCAACTTCCACGCGAACGAAGTCGCGGGCACAGCTAGTAAGTAATATAAGTAATCTTTTCTTAATATTATTTACGTGGAAGTAGGTCATTCTGTTTCTATTCATTCAGCCAACACGAAAACATTAATATAGGTACTTGCAGCATATCAAATCGTGAATAGAGGCTTAGCTAGGGATGATAGATTCCATCTTTTTCAATTGAAGACGTAATATTTCTTTGTGCAATGTATTATTAAAAAAAAAAGTACCGTAGGTGTGTGGGTGGACATTACTAGTAATCTTGTTAACCCCTCTATATATATATAATTGGTAGGATTCAATTCAATTCCTCTCGATTGCGAGACCGATGTCTCAAATCACTACATAGTATAAAACAAAGTCGCTTTCTCTGTCCCTATATCCCTATGTATGCTTAAATCTTTAAAATTACGCAACGGATTTTGATGCGGTTTTTTTTAATAGATAAAGTGATTGAAGAGGAAGGTTTATATGTATAATAACATCCATTAAATAGTGGAGAAATAAGGAGGGGAGCAGCAATAAGAAATGTTGCAAAAACGGGGAATATTTACGCAGACGTAGTTGCGCGGGTCAGCTAGTCCATACTTTTACTATTATTATACTAATATTATAAATGTGAAAGTAACTCTGTCTGTCTGTCTGTCTGTCTGTTACGCTTTCACGCTCAAACAGATAAACCGATTTAGATTTAGAGATAGTTTGAGTTCCGGGGAAGTACATAGGATAATTTTTATCGCGGTAACCGACATCCACGCGGGCGGAGCCGCGGGCGAAAGCTAGTACTGAATAAAATAAGAAACCCTAATATCGAATACGTAGATTTATGTACATTATGGTTTGGATTTGCTACATACGACTACATTCTACATTGTACTAAACCAAGTTCGCGCTAAAGCTTTTAAGGCATGTTAGATAGTTATAGCTTTTGACTGGATTTTGTTGAGTGCACCAGATGCACTTAACGCGTAGAGAGAGTAAAGATTATATAAGATTTTAGGTTTGTGAATTCGTTAAATTCTTGAAATCGTACCCTATTTATACTACCTTGTATTTATACCAATATTATGAAGCTGAAGACTTTGTTTGTTTGTTTGAACGCGGTAATCTCAGGAACTACTGGTCGGAATTGAAAAATTCTTTCACTGTTGGATAGCCCATTTGTCGAGGAAGCCTATAGGTTATATAACATCACGCTACAACCAATAGGAGCGGGACAGCAATGAGAAATGTGAGAAATGCAAAAACGCATCGAACTTAAAAATTCAATATACCAATAAAGGAATTAAGAAACAACAGCTGACATTTACTCTTAAAAGTGGCAATGTGCCAATAATTGGGTGGTTACCCTACTTAAGTATATGATAAACACTTAAGTAGGGTAAACCACCCAATTATTGGCACATTGGTACAAAGATTACCGGATCAACTAGTTAAAAAAAATTGCGATTGGCTATATATTAGGTGCATTGATGAGCTTTACAAAACTAAGACTCAAAATTGTAATCATACCTACTCTTTTAACATCGGGTTTAAGGATCGAACTGGAAAGTAAAACATCTACTTTTAATTAAATCTCTATATAAACTGTGTTGTTTAGTCGCAGCAAACAATGGCCTTTCGATTTTGTCAATATTTGTAAAACACGTGCGCTGATCGGCTCAGCGCATCTATTTATTTGTGAAAATTAAGTGGAAAGATAAAAAAGAATAGTTAAAAAACTAAAAATGAAAAACTGTTTTTTTATTTATTACTTTTTGGTACAGCTATTTACAAAAGCGTGTGTAAATAGCTGTACTAAAAAGTAATAAATAAAACATCAGTTTATCGTAAAAAAAGCGTGGGATGATATTGATTTGTAATCACCCCACGCTTCTTTATGATAAACACAAAAGCGTGTTTTTTTAGTTTATTAATCTATTATTTATTTTTAATTTTTTAGTTGTTTTAAACCAGAAATTTCATAGATCTAACTTTAAAAGTAATGGACTTTTATAAAAACTTACAAGTTTTCTTTTTCCTTGGGAGTTGATTTTTCGAAAACATCCAAATATGTATTCTTTATTTTAAGCCAATAAGGCAAATACGAAATTCCACACATCTAACTTCAAAACTGGCGTAGTTTCATATAAAATTACAACCACTATTTTACCCCTTAGGGGATGAATTTATCAAAAATCCTTTTTTATCGGATTGTATTGTCATCAGTCCTTGATAAGTGTGCGAAGTTTCAATTAAATCCATAATCATAGTTCTGAAGTGGGTAATAATAACATACGTATGAAGTTATTAAAAGGGTTTTAAAAAGAGAGAAGTGTCTTATAGACAAACGGTCGACAAAACAAAAACAAGATGTATAACACAATCTCCTTATTCTAGCTTCACATGACAAAAAATAATAGATTTTTGATAGATGCCAAAAAATTTTTTCGTCTAACCTCTCAACCCCCAAATAAATGATATCGTACGATAAGGATCTAGGTTCCACTACAGGAGTTTGCGTCTATATTATTACAGCAGAATAAAGCAGGAATTACTCGATATTTATTTCAAAATGTTTAATCGAGTCTGTTTCGAAGTTCTAGCCTAAATCCCTTAAGCAATTTAGAATAATCCCTTCCATAGCGGCTTTGGAGTACTCTCGATGATAAATAAACAATAGAACCAGTTATTACTGGGAACAAAACGTGTATTTCGTAAGATTATTAGGTATTTGAAATGGTAACTTTTAAATGGAACAAGGTAGCAGTTTATCAATAGGACATTGTCGATGAATAATTGAAAAGTTATTTCGATTTTTTGAGTCTTTGTAGGCAGATAGGTATTTCTGCTGAGTTGGTTTGAATATTTTAGGCCTTACAATTTATATTAGTCGTAGTTGATAAATATTAATTGAAAAAATATTTTACTGTTTAATAAAACAGTAATAACTTTTAAATTCGGACCAGCAGTTCCTAAGATTATCGCGTTTAAATAAAATAACATCACGCTACGACCGATAGGAGCAGAGCATGAAAACCAGTGAAGTGCATGTCGGGCCTTTCACGATATATACTACTACCGTGATATATTTCACATACTCAACATCAACCATTTAGCTGCCAGGGAGGGGGGGGGGCTCTCTCTAACTCTAACAAAAATTTGCAATTTAAATCTTAATATTTCACAAACGGATCCCTAAATCTAAAAATAGTCTTCGCAACCTCTAAACGTTTTTAAAATAGCTATCTAACGATACTTCATGCGATGTGGCAGGTGAGAAAAAAAATCACATCCCCACTTTATTAATAGGGGAGGTAACCTAAAATGAATTTATTTCCCTAACTAGATTTTATTCTTTCACTTTATCGCCGTAAGTAATATGTGTATTAGCTTTCTAGCACTAACAGTGTCTGAGCAAAGTTGCGAACGAACAGACATAGCGAAACTATAAGGATTCCGTTTTGCCATTTTGGCTACGGAACCCTAAAATTCTTGCAAAATTTACGCAGACGAAGGGGGCGGGTCAGCTAGTTTATTTATAAAGGTATACCACTAACTTCTTATATTGATTGTTATAGCCTGTGCTAATGTAGGTATAAACTTAGTTTTCTGTAAAGTTTCATCTAAATGTCTCTAACGATACTTCAATTTGATCATCAATTTCCTGGCGCATTCTCTATTTGGGTCGAGTATCTTTCTATTACATGTTCTAGAAACTAGTACAGGACAAGGTAGGTAGTTAGTAGTTATAGGACAGTATTAAAAGCATAGGTGTACGCCTATGAGGTTAAGATAAATGACGATACGAGCGTCTGGAAGCTAGGGTTGTCGAAAGTAAACAGCATGTATTAGCATGAATTTAACTAACGTCTAAATTTACGGCAGCCCTGGATACTGAGACCACGCTGTATGCGTATAGCGTGGTCTTCGTCGAACGACTGTAGGTATGAGTTATTCGACTCTGGTCACTATCTATAATACCTACTTAAACTTTCCTAAACCATTCGGTATAGTGTATAAAAGTTACCGCAGGAACATCCAGTGGTGGATCATCAGGTTCTGGTGGGTATGGCGGCAGAAAGTTCCTCTTCGGTGGCCGCATCGATGGCTGAGCAGTCAGCAGCGTACGTGCCAGGTGAGCCAGGTCTGCTGTACTGGATACCGCGCGAGCTTGTGCGCAGAGGGACTCGTACCGACGCAGTTGGGCGTTGCTCTGTTTATTAAAAAGATCACATTTGTAACATTTTTATCTTTAATTTTAATTGTATAATAGCATTAAAACGTTACTCGGTTCTCACGATTATTCTTGGAGGAAAGGTCAATTCGCCTAGACTAGTGAAGAGGAAGGCACAGTCTCTCACTACCGGAGTGCGAGTCGCTGGGTTATTTAATTGTGGCTGAAGACAGGACAACAATTTCGGGATCATAACAATTGTGCTATGTGCAGGAATTGAACTCGCCAATAGTTCTGTTTGCAGTCGTTGACATGACCATTCCGTGTAGGTACTACACCTAATCAAATTCTGTTATGACACCTTGTCTTAATGGAGATTAGGGAGCAGAAGTCAGCAGCTGTATGCATTAGTCACAATAGGCACCAAGGCGTGTGACCCTTTGCAAACAAATGAGACATCCTTTTCCAAGTGCCATTACTTTGCCACGCTAATCTGTCTTTCTACGTCATAGACTGTTCTGTCACTTATTAGATAGAGACATGGAGAATACCAATCAAATTACCGAAGTTTTGTTATGAGTGGGTAGGAACCTAATCTTATTAAGGCAAGTCCCATCCTTCCAGTATTCATACTGAAGTACATAAGTAATTACTTCATCTGTAATCTTATTATTTAATCATCGGATTATATATCATAGTCTAGTAATTTTCTCTATAGAAATTTCAAGCAATTATTTCTATACTGTGTCTATTATAATTATTAATGCGACTAGAATTTGATATCTTCAAAATATGATTGCGTGAATTTATATAGAAATTAATAATTTCTTGAAATTTTAAACCGTAATTTTCAGCTCACTTTACTAGACAGTACCAAAAAGTGTAGCTTTTTTTTTTTAATTATACCTAATCGAAATCTTGCGAAGAATTGCTAAAATTAAGGTAAGTAAGCGCTTTTAAGCGATTGTAACTTTTAAATAGTAACCAGTACCAATTAATGGCTGAATTTAGAAATTGAAAGTTGAAAAATTTTACTAAAGGTAAATTTCTAATTATACGCATTCAAAACTCAAAAATAGTTCGCGAACTATCTTTATCACTATCTTAAGTTAACAACAGTGGTCAAATTCAAAACGAAAAGGTCAAAACGCAGAAAAAATGGAGATAATTTTTTCTAGTCAAACCACTTCTTTTTATGATTTAACTAAATGATAAGAAATAATATTAAACTCAAAATTTAATCAGGACTTAATCGTTGACTGTTTAAATCTTATTTTTATTTACTACTTAATTAACATTTTGTAATTTTTTGTGTATTTACGAAACTAGTCTACTGTAAACGATTGGCTAATTGAAAGAACGGCAATATAGGCAGTCGGGAAACTATTGAATATATTTTCAACATACACTTAGCATGAGTTAACAATCCTTTTTTATGAAAATTTATAACCCCACACTAGTAAATTAAAACTGACATGATAACAGACATATGACATGATAACATTTGATAAATGATACTGTCCACATAAATATATTACCTACCGATCGACTACATTTGTGTTGTCCATAATTTAGTACTCTTTGACCAATAACAATAAATATCACTTTGTAAATTATAAATAACTAGCATTTCTTTACATCATAAATCTGACGTAACGGAAGTCGTGTACTAAGTTATAGGCTAATAAACACTTTTTTTAAACGCCAATACCACATCCAAACAAATTTCAATATTTCCGTCCGACATCTCGAATTCCTGCTTAAACAGTTTATGAGCAAAGAAACGTTGTAAACATTGGCAATTTGAAAAGAGTGGCCGCGAGTTTTTATTGCCTCGTTCTTTTCTCCGGCTTTACCTATTGTTGCGAACAGGCATTACGTGTACCTACATGTAGAATCGACTTTTCACAAGTGTAATATTTTGTTTCCTAAGTGAATGAATATTTTTTATTATTATTATTATCCGTATCACTACATAGTATAAAACAAAGACGCTTTCTCTGTCCCTATATCCCTATGTACCTGTGCTTAAATCTTTAAAACTACGCAACGGATTTTGATGCGGTTTTTTTAATAGATAGAGTGATTGAAGAGGAAGGTTTAGTTATATGTATAATGACATTCATTAAATAGTAGAGAAATAAGGAGCGGAGCAACAATAAGAAATGTTGCAAAAACGGGAAAAATTTACGCAGAGAATTGACGAATCCTTTGCTTATCGCGCGGATTATTTGAGTCTTTGAATTATGGAGATTTGTCAAAGAATGTAAAAAAACATAGACTCGTGATCCACTCGTCAAGCAGGAATGTTGAATTTTGATTCATAATTGAAGCCAATATTATATTACACTCAAAGATAGTAGAGCAGGTACTAGAAGTTTGAAGTTTAGGTGCTCAATTAACAACTATTCAGCTAAAATCTGAATCCAGTCGCTTTAGCATAGCGAAACTCAAAGCTAAAACTAATTCTGGATATTTCGGTTTTAGAGCAGCAATGTGCTGTTACAAATAGATCCAAATGTACTGTTACAATTAGGTCCAATGTTTAAAATGTGCTGTTACAATTAGCTCCAAAGCTTAAAAGCTAAACGGAATTCACATATTAATATTTTCCAGGTCTGGAACAACTGCGTGAATCCCGATATAATATCAGTACGGTATTGTGTGTACAGGATATTTTAATTGCCTTATTTGAATAAGAAGTGGCTGTTAGCAACCACAATGAGCTCGATATACCAGACGTTTACCAGTTCCCTTAATTGTTCGTATAATGTTGTGAATGTGGCTTTGAATCTTTTCATAAATATATTGAATGATTCTTGCATTAAGTTTTAATATGACCTGTGACAATTTGAATAAAAAAACTCTTTAAGTATAGTCAGCTACATAAGCTGCTCAATATTTGCTTTTTTTTTCTTTTCTTCAAACCGAGTCCACACAAAGATTCCCTACCATGCCTATAGTAACGAAAATGCAGAACAAGATAGTAATCGCTTAATTAAAAAATATTAATTTTGTTAGGCAATTTATGTAACTGAGTGTACCTATTTTTTTAAAGTTTTAGTTTTTAACCTGTTCAACATTTTGTTACAGAGTCTCTTGAAATTTTTTTTCATCAAATCATGCCTGTTCAAAATATAAGTAAGTCTTTTCTAAAACTTTTTAATTTAAATAAATGGGTTGAATTACCTTATCTGTTATAATTTCTCCTTCTTGGCAGATGGCCTCACTGACTGCCGACGTCACATCCGTTAATATTTCTTCTAACTCCTGAAATTAAAGAAATAAAACAAAAATGTATTATTGTTTTTTCTTAGTCTGAAAATTTTGGACACCTTTGCTTAATACAGTCATACCACAACATTATTAACTTCGAATACTCCCAATAGACCCTGAACAATGTACAAATTTGGTCAGTAATTACTTCTCGGGAAATAACTTGTGAAATGCTTCAGAGAGTAGTATCATGAAGCGCCGTGAAAGTCAACTGCAATTCGGTGGATGGGTTAAGCCGTAGTTGCCTCCAAGTCATTTACGCAAAAAAAAGAAATTAATTAATTTAGCAGAGAGGAAATTAATAAATTTCATTTTTTTTATTATTATTATTATCCGTTTACCTGATAAAACTTACACCCAAATTGGTGTAACTTTTGGCAGATTCACTCATCACGGAAATATCAAGCGTCAAATTCTTCTATAAAGTTTTGATTGGGTCTAAGGAAACGCTCTATGTACTGTGATGCACATATCGGGTGTTTATACATTATGTACATCATTCTATTTATTTGAAAGTCAGCTGCAATTCAGTGGATGGGTTACGCCGTGGTGGCCTCCAACTCACGTTACGCAAAAAATTAAATTTATTAATTTAGTAGAGAGGAAATTAATAAATTTAATTTTTTGGCTGGTCACGCGAACATAAAAGCCTTTTTTTATATTTTCAGTCACTTCTTCTCAATTGGATTTACCAGATGACATTTTATATGATATTGTCAAATAATAAATATGTCAGCTAGCTATAGCTAGCATCAACTGACAATCTTTCCACCGAGATATATCTCGGTGGAAAGATTGTCAGTTGATGCCCTAGAGGGTGTAGCGCAGGAGCATCTTTCGCCTACTTAAATGCACAACCTGTCAAGTTTTCTCGCAGCATATGGCCAGTTGCTTTTTTTATTACTTACAGGATCATAATAACCATCAGCTTTAAAAGTTATATCCGGGAGAAATAACGTATCTAAAGTTATTCGACATTATGCTGTATGCTCTAACTAAAAGAAATAAAAAAATATATGTTTCGATGAAATTAATATTCTTTATAGATACATTCTAATTGTATTTATATCAATTATTTTAAAAAAAACGTAGTCAGTGTAACGAGCATCGGAGGCTACCACTGCTTAACCCACCCACCGAACCGCAGCTGACGACCACGGAGCTTCATTATACAACTCTTTGATTAATTTTAAAAGTTTTCACCTGTGAGGACCTTGGTCATGTCAATCTGTTCCTGGCTTACGCTCTACTAGATCAACATATTTAAGTATAAGTAGTTAAGTAATATTTTCCAAGCGTGATCTCAGTTAACAATCATAAATATAAATCAAACTAAAGAACAGAAAACCTTACAATTTCAACAATAGAATTCAATCGTTTGTTCTACTGTATGTTTTTGCAACAAATTTAAAAGAAATATTTATTTCATTTTAAATATCCAATTCATTACAGTTTTAGTATCGGGGTAAACAAAATTGAATTAGTACGGGTGGAGTACTATTAAGGCACCTACTTCCTGCCGGAAGTCATTTTATTATAGATATAGGCAGGCGCGGATCCAAGGGGGTGGGGGTGCAATAGGGGCCCCCAGACTCGACTGAAACACCTTTTTTGGGGAATTTTGATACTGTACCGGCGTGTTTTGACACATTGCCTCCCATTCCCCTCCTCTCCGCGGCGGGAGTTAATGAACCCGTGCTAATCAAATGCACCTCCATCCCCCGTCATGCAAGCTACTCACACTTGGCCAGTTGAGTCACACGTTGCCCCACCCTGAACAAAGTTCTGGATCGTTGGTTCACGCCTGATACTGAGTAATATTATAAACGTGAAAGTCACTCTGTCTGTTACCTTTTCACGTTTAAACAGCTGAACCGATAAGATAAGATAACATAAGATTTAGATAAAATTTGGTATTGAGACAGTTTGTGTCCTTGGGAAGGACATGGGATAGGTTTTATCGCGATAGCTAACATCTCCGTGGGCGGAGCCGCGAGCGTTTTATAAAACTAAAAGAGGACATGAATTTTGTTGGTATGGTGATTCAAACATTACATAACACGTTTGTAGTGTTTGAAGCAGTATATTTTTATCGCCCACTCGTATTTATACCCTACATACTTACCTACCAAACTATATAAATATCTTCGAATATGAACTCATCTAAATAAATACGCATAGCATTAAATTACGATGACCGGTGTAAAATATCACGGCTAAAGTATACTGTGTTAAATTTCACATTTTAATGATTTTACATAATTTTACTTGTTTTCAATCTATTCATCTAGCATTGTGTTCCCATGTTTCTAATATAAATGCAAAATAATATGTCTCGTCTCTTTTTAGCCAAAAAGACAAAACGGAACCCTAATATTTTTATTAGTGATTGAAATCCTTTGGTCTAGTGATTAGTGACCCTGATTGCTAAGCCGGAGGTCGTGGGTTCGATCCCCATCCAGGATAAAATTTAGTGTGATGAGCACGATGGTTTATTCTGAGTCTAGGTGTAATTTATCTATAATATGTACGAGTACGTGTATATTCATCAGTTGTCTGGTTGGCATAGTATAGACATTATTATTATTATTACTAAATCTTACCAAGGTAGATAGTAATAAAAAACCTTTTATTAGGTAATATTTTCGCTATCACAATCAACCTGTAAAATTTTATTGCACTTTATCCCATCTCCTAAAACTGCTATCTTTCTCAAACAAATGAGTTCAGAAGGATTCAGAATAATAGTCAACAGACAACCCTATAACTGAAACACAATGTATTCTATATACAAGCATCAGTAACCCTTACCTGTAGTATGGTCGGGAGCGTATGCTTATGGTACTGATCCAGCATCGCATTGGTGGCTGTCAGTTGCTGCACATATGTATTATGCGAGTCGTAGTATGTCGCCAACGTTGCAGGGTTTGCGTTGTTGCAGTAGTTCAGAAAAGCTCCCCTGTAATCCTGACGGCTCTGAAAAACAAATTGAAATGTAGTAAAAGGAAAATTGACTCGGAACCCCTTTTATTAAAGCCCTTTCTAGTATATGTTATAAAGTAGATTCCTTTGAGATGTGGGCATATGTTGAATGCAATTAAAATTATATCACCTATTATTGTATATTATATTTGTTGTTAAAATCACGGTTTAAATTGTAAAGTAGAGGTGGAGAAGGAGAGTGGTGTAGATTTATATTATACCTAAGTTTAAAATAAAAAAAAAAAAAAAATAAACTCTCGACGGCCGTAAAAAAGAATTAAATAAAATTTAAAAAACCTCTGACTAACAGGAGATAAGTGGCCAAAGAAAATCAGTCGTTTTAGGGTTCCGTAGCCAAAATGACAAAAACGGAACTCTTATAGTTTCGTCATGTCCGTCTGTCTGTCTGTATGTCACAGGCATTTTACTCAAAGACTAAATATTTATGAAAAATATTTATCAAATTTGGTGAAAAGGTGTCTTGTAGTAGCCGCTACTCCATACATGTAACAGAAGCAGATTTTTTTTCAGCAAACATCAACGTGTGGTATATCATTCGACAGATCTTTTAAAAACATTATAAGGTTATTAACAATCTTTTTCGAATGAGTGAATATTTTTGAAAATAATCGCTCCGAAAGTTGCATAATTGTGTCCCCCCCCTTAACTTTTGAACCGTATGACCAAAATATATGAAAAAATCACAAATGTAGCGCTTAATAAGTACTTTAAACTAAAAATATTTTGGACATGATCGGATATACCGTCATTGAGTTATTGCTGAAAAACTGCGTATCTCAACAAAAGGATGTAAGTGCCATGAACATACGCTCTTCTGCTGATGAAATTATTCAAGGCTGCGGAACCCTACACTGAGTATGGTCTGACATTCTCTTGATCAGTTTTTTTAAATTTAATTTGATTCTTTTTGACGTTTTTAGGGGGATTTAAAAAAAATATTGTTTTTTATTTCAACATTTTTAGAGATTTTTTACAATGCATCTTCAAATTTATATGCAACTTCGACTTATCCGTGTCGAGAGTAAACATTTCATTGCAACGGAACTAATATAAAACCCATTTTAATAATAAAAAAAGATTTATTCGCCATTTGGTGGTGGGGACCACCTTGGATTTGAAATTTGTCATAGTGTTTAGTATTCTACTAGTCAAGCACTTTAATTAGATACCCATATTGAGGGAGTTGTGAAAAAATATGTAATCCGCCTTTTTGTGGCGGTGGCTATCTTCGACCGATTTTCATCAAACATATCACTCCTAACACAAGTCATAGAGCTTAGCTGGAGGGGTTAATAGGATTGCTAGTAATGTGGGACAACAATCCCACATTGCTAGTTATCTCAAAAAAAAAAAAAAAAAGATCACTCCCGACTAACGGCCGGTCTCAATAATCTAACTATCGATGGATTTGGCTACTAGAGGTATATATTTGAAAGATCCATACAAAATATACCAAAATTTTACCTCTAGTAGGCAAATCCAACGATAGATAGATTATTGAGACCGGCCGTTAGTCAAGACAAAAAACAAAAAACAAATTCGGAAGCTACGGTGCCAGACACACACACACACATATACACAGAGATACGCCAAACTTATAACACCCCGTCGTTTTTGCGTCATGGGGTTAATAAATTTGCTGAAATTGACCTCTACCTCCTTTCCTCCTTTGAGCATTAAGAGCCTATATATACATAGTTTCAGATTTCTATATCTATGCTTGCTTTAAGTAAATCACTACCAAATAAAATAACCGTCTTTTTATAATGGTAAAATTAACAAGATTTAGTCATATGCGGCAGCAATAATCTTTTATAAACCATTCATATAACCGTTCATATTACACTCAAGTATCGCAAAATGCTTTGAGTTTGTATAAATAGTCTACATTTTCCAACGTCATGCACGTATATATTCACAAGTATGTCGTCACATCACCTCTCCGATACATTATACATTATGTGCTCGTACATAAGAGGTTCTTAGATATCGCTTAAGGCTGTGTACAGAGCGCCCGAGCGAGCTTACGAACACAATAACAATCTACAATTGACTCTGAAGATTTTCGCACCTCAACATTCTGTAAGCAGTTTAACATTTTCCCCGTTTTCCTTTATGTTACACCTTCTTAAAATTTTCTTTACAATCTTTGTAAAGAATGTTATGTTTGTTATTTTCAAACTCATGCTCAAATAGCTATTGATAAGGCAAGTAGGTAATTTCATCGAGATAACAATATTTTAAAAAAATCAAAGTGGGAAATCTTGTAATTATGTACCGTATAAAAGTAGTATTTTGAGTAGATTTTATTCTATTTTCTAGAAAATATAATTATATATACGTATATGTTTTGGTATAAAACATATACGTATATATAAACAGATTTATAAACCTTCCCCATCAAACCCTTTACCTGTAGCAGGTATATAGGACTCTTAGTCATAAACAAAATTGGTTTTTAAGAAAAATATATCGAGTTTAAGATAATTAATAACTGTTGTAAAATTAAAAAAAAATCAAACACATCAACAATTTATGAAAATTTCATTTAATTAACTAGACTTAGATTTATTTTTAAATATGACGTCATCTGTCGCCCCCACACGACCCCATCGTGTGGGGTATCATTAGATAGGTTTTTTAAAACCGTTTAGGGGTTGTGAAGATTATATATATATTATATAAGCTTAATCTCACAAACGGGTGTTTGTGAGATTAAGCTTTAAAGTGCATTTTTTTGTTAGAGTCGTGTCACCCCCCGTGCCAGCTAAATGTTTGATGTTGGGTATGTGAAAAAAAACACTGTAATATATATATATATATATATAGTGAAATTACAAGGAAAACTATTACAGCTAAGTAGGCTTTACGAGTTTACAAGTAACAACTGATCAAATGAGAAGTAACAAAATTTTCGTACAAATTCCATTGAAAATTATTATTAAGCAGGTATAACGTTGTAAGTATGGAACAAAAATAACAGAAAATCCACTTCTTTAACCGCATTATTCGGATGGAGGGTAGAGAGGACTACGGAACCCTACATAGTGCGTGACCCGACATGCACTTGCCCGGTTTTTTTATTGATTTTGGTAGAGTATCATGGTGTAAACCCCTTCTGCGGGCGGCATCCAGTATAAATCCATCTACATTTGCTTTTGATCGATTTTATAGATGCAAGGGAAGTTATAGGTGGTTATATAGCAGGTTGTGACACCGCACGTTTGATTGCTTTGCACTGTGTTCTCTGTGAGCCGTGTAGGGATTACACACAATCGCTATTATTTTGTCGATACGAATTTTTGTATACAGTGCTTGAAAGCTGCATGGATTGAACGAGAAGATTATAGGATTTGGAAGAGAAATATATAAATATATTTCAGTTGAATAAAGGATTGTGAAAACTTTAAAAGCCTTCAAACGGAACAGTGGTTTCAAAATTATATAATACCTACTTATAACTTGACATTAAGTATTTCTTCAGAATTCTGAGCCTAGAAACTTTTCTAAATTAGATTCTAAAATTAGCCTGTCTAGAAACTTATCTTTTGATTCTAAAATTACCTTGCAACATTTTTATATTAACTTTATTAGGTATAATAACTTGCTCTTCAAATTAAATTAAAACAATCAGTATTTAATCATATTTCTGACGGTATTAAGACTAGTTTCTGATTGAGTTGAAAAAGTTTGCTTTTCAATTATAGGTAAGTCGTTGACTAAGTTTAAATTGCGCGAAAGGAACGAGAGCAAATCCAATAAAATTAAGAATTCAAATTTACAATAAAATTATAAACCGAGAACGTTCACAAAAGAAAAATGCTCAAAAGGATTGTTTGCCGGTATACTCGGCACAAGGGAAAATCAATTGATAAAATGGAATGACGGGGCTTACGATGTAATGTATGCAATCGTTAAGAGCTTTGATTTTATGTTTCACCGCATATTTGGATGTCGTTTTAACATTTTAACAATACGCTTAAATATATTACTTAATGGACTGCGAAATGAATTCAAGTTTCGGTATCTTCTTACAAATATCAGGCGTCACTTAATGGTTTCAAAGGAATATTTACGATGGCGATGTTTCTGCACAATGTATTATAAATTAATCTTTTCTCGAGTTCTAGAAGTCAAAGATTTAAGTGCACGATGCACTCCAGCAAATCTCATTTAGTTAGTTTCTGTGTTAACGACTCCTTTAGAAAACCCAGTAGGTACATGTGTGCTTCAAAGTTAATTCAACAATTTATTTCAAATATTGTTTGTAATATTTATGGTAAAAATTAAAAATACCTATCTGTGGTAAAATTAGAGGTAGAATTCAAGAAATTCTGATGTCTGTGAGAGTATCAAAGGTCTATCTATACCTTTTTAATTTGTGTTTTGTTTTCTGTATTTTTTGCTTTGTTCTTTTTCTTTTAATTTGGAACAATGGGGACGCCATAATGATGGCCAGTGTGTTTAATACTTTTAATACTACGTAATTTGTGGAGTGTCGTACAGCATCAAAATTGTAAAATCTCGGCATCCAGGGCTAGTCATAGTCAATAAATCTTTATAAAAACTTTTGATATGTGTTTTAGCAGTGAACAAAATAATGTTAAAAAAAAGTAGTATTTATTTTGTGCGATCAGATTTTTTTATTTTTTTTCCTGTACATATGTACAGATAACATTCTTTGTCCTGACTGACTTAGAGATAGATCTAAGCAGAGCCTAAACCGCTAATGGTAGGGATGAGAAATTTTCCGGTCGTATTCCTTGTATAATCTAGGCATCCGAAAAGAAATAATTTTTGGAAATCCATTCCCTGAGGTGGTGAAATAGTGGTTGTAAATACTAAATTTGACAGATTGAACTTTAAAATTAACGGCGTTTCATACAAACTTATCAATCAATCAAATTAATCAAATATATTTATTTCACTTAAAACCACAATTTCAAAATATTTATAACAAACGATATCGCACAAAATATTTTTTTAACATTCTTCTATTAACTGTTACAAACATGTTTCAAAAGTTTTTATAAAGATTCATCCTGAAGTCCAAGGTATAAATCTTACGACGCTCCACTAAATATATAAGCCTTTGTTTTTTAAATACAGGATGTCACAGCTTGATGGTATTAAATAAAAATTTAAAATTATAAACACGAACTTCATTACTTAATTATTTATGTAATAATAAAAAGAGAGAGATGTCTTATGGATACCTGGTTGAAACGTAGTTTTATTTCGCTATATCTTTAGTACTAAAAAAATGTGGAAGACATTTTAAAAATTGCCCTATTTAAAATTAAGATTTTTCACACATATCCCACACACACACATATATCAACACAAATCCAGTTTGATATGTAAAATAAACATTACAAACTTTTACAAAACTACAAACAACCAGTATAACACGACCTCCTTAATCTAGCTTCACTTAATCATAAATATATGTCAAAATATTACGCTTTTTTTATTGACTTCAAAAACATAGGTACCTATGTTCCAATAAAAACGTCTATCTAGATAAATTATTATAAAATTGCTGTCTTTTTTTTTAAAGATAACTAGCAATGTGGGATTGAGTCCCACATTACTAGCAACCTTGTTAACTTCTCCAGCTAAGCTAAAAGGCTTGTGTTAGAAGTGGGTTCACGTCGGTAGTATAATGGGTAGGATTCGAACCCGCGACCTCACGATTTAAGCCATTAAGCTACCGCCGCTCGTCTGTACATTGTAGATTTTAAAAAAAAACTAACCTACTCGTAGATCGACTAATTAAGGGTTTTTGAATACAAAACCATGCTTAATTTTTTCGTATCTATTTGTTTATTTATTTATGGTTGGCGCAAAAACTATAGAACAAATTTTATTCATTATGAAAATATATATATTACGGGTCTTAATCGCGTGAATAATTTAAGGTAAAATACCTTGTTTATTGCCCGACGTTTCGACTGTATTGCAACGGCTGTGGTCACGGGTAGACTACCTACGTAATACTATGTAATATTCAAATTTTGGTAGCATTATCGTCTATATCAGGATTAAGTTATAGGCCATATAACATCACGCTACTTTCCTTAACACCTGAGCAATAGCGCAGTAAAGCTAGTATTATATAAATAAGAAATAGATACCTCTATTACTACAGTCATATCAACGACTTTAGAATAAGTAGCAAGAAATCCGAATCCAACAATTTTATTTAACTACTTAAATTATTTTGTTCTTTTAGAAGCGCCGAATTGATACAAGTACCACTTACACTTCTTTCAGAGATTGGACGGATGCTTAAATCCAATTTCTTTTGCCGTTTCCGGCTGACGCCTTATACGTCCTATCGTATAGTTTTTCGAGAGGCCGAGATAAGAATCGATGTTCTGTAAGGCGACTGTCATTCATTCTATCTCGAAATGCTTTTATCCTCATGGGGCTAAATTGTTCTGTGTGATGGATACGAAATTATTAAGTAGGTAGTACTATTTTTGCATTATACTCCTATGGGTAGGGAATATTAACATGGCTTGAACTATACATTAATTAAGGTACTTAGTATAAAATCACTAAAATGTTATTGCTTGTGGTGGCGGTGTGGGTCGGGTCGTCTTCCTTCCCTCCAATATGGCGAAGGAGATGATGGCTGACCCATGCGTCAAACTCGTGAACGGGTGCTACTTGAGGTGACTGGTCGGCCTTGTCATTATCATTTTTAAAGGTCTATTTTTTTTTATAAAGTGGTTTATAAATAAGTAGTTTTTCTTATAATAATCGAATCGCATGTTGCCTTTACCATCTTCTGTATTTTTGTAAGTAGATGCTCCCATTCACACCGTAGGAGATTCATTTAAAACTTGATCATACCAGTTTACGTACTATGGTTATTGCTTGCGTGAGTTTTAATGGTGTAATGGTTGCAGCACCTTAGTGGCTTTACTGTGTATATACAAATATATTGTATAAACTGACATTTAAAAAAAAGTGTTGTTATTAGGTTATTTTCTCACGGCTTTACTCTTGCGAACTTGGTATTAAATGTAGTAACATTCTTATGCGTTGCATTTGTAACTTAAATGGTATAATAAAATATTTTTGACTTTGACGTTGAAATAAGGTCAAGAATGTCTTCAGGAATGCTTATGTCTTTACAATTTGAAAAATAACAAATACAATGCGTAATTGTAACTTTGGTAGAACAACAAAGATGACAAACTTTATAATATAAGTTGTACCTACCTAATAGAAAACCCTTAACAAAATAATTTCAATGTTCTGCAAAATTACGATTTTTTCTTTACCTTTCAATGAAAAGGAACAAAGAAGCCTTAGCAAGTATTTCAAATCCCTTAAGAGATAAGAAGCCAATAAGAAATGTATGAAAATAACGTTGCCAATAAAGATAAAACCACAAAATAAGGAGAGTACAGAAAACAAACTCACGTCCGTCTGTCCGCAGCTTAGCTCAGATACTGTTAGTGCTAGAAGGCTGTAATTTTGCATGGATACACATATTACTTACGCTGACAAAGTGAAAGAATACAATTTTGAAAAACATTTGTTTGAGGGTACCTCCCTGACATGTAAACTGGGGATGTGATTTTTTTCTCACCTTCCCCATCGTGTGGGGTATCATTAGATAGATCTTTTAAAATTGTTTAGGGGGATTATTAAGATTTAAAGTGCGTATTTTTGTTAAGAGTCAAGTGTCCCCCCTTACTAGCTAAATGGTTGATGTCGGGTATGTGAAAAAAACGCGGTAGTAGTATATATAGTAAAATTAAAAGGAAAAATAGCACCCTAAAGTAGGCTTTACAAGTTCACGAGTAACAGCTGATCAAATGAGAAGTAACAAAATGTTCATACAAATTCCTTTGAAAGTAGTGGTGATAGTGGTGATGATTGTGGGGGTGGGGGTGATTATATATTAGGACCAGAGACACATCTCTGGTCCCCATTGTTCAAGCTCGGAACAAATAACGTTCGAGTCTGCGCGCTATGCTCCGCGTCTGTGATACGCACACATAGGTATTTATGTTTGCGTGCGTCAAGAGGGTTTTGTATGCTTTACATCTGTACGTTACGTAATCTGTGATAAAACCTACGTAATCATTTATTTTCATACCTGATAGCCTTTATATACCATCCTACGTGAGAAAAGACGCCAACAGTTCCTTTTGTCATAATAGGATAAAAATACGCAATTATTCCATATATATTTAAGGAAATATATTCGTATCAAATATAAGTCACAAAGACGTATTTATTCTTAGATTTTAAGAAGTGGCGGTAGCGTAATATATAAGGCATTGGATTCACAATCGAGAGGTCGCGGGTTCGAATTCTACCCATTATACTACTGATGTGAACCCACTCCCGACACAAGCAATTTAGCGGTTAACAAGATTGCTAGTAATGTGTGACCCACTTTGCTAGTTAACTTTAAAAAAAAAGAAAGAGTAATTAAAAGTTAGTTATACTCGTAGTTGTGAACCATTATTTGTAATTGCACAACAACTAAACAAACATCAACAGTACATGAAGTCAATCAGCTTCTTTTTTTTAATCCTTTATTTTTGGGTTTTTTTATTTCATGAACATGTCAGTCCTCAATTAGCTTCATAAATAATAGATTTACAGGATGATTTTTATTATACTAATAACCTACATTACATCAAATAAATCTTTGTAAAATCAGTTTAGGAAAATATTCAATATATTAATCACCTAACCATTTGTTTTTGGAGTTAAGATCTTAACCACCTAAAATAGACTATTTAATCATGTAAAATCGTAGTTCATTGTGAGGTTTAGGCCCTAAACCTGACAAAGAAATATCGATTTTAATACAGAGTCTTTCAGATGTATGGTACATGTGTGTGACAAAAGTAGGTGGTACAGTAAGATCAACGTAACTAGGCCGGACTGAAGTAGGCGACAAGTGGTTGCAGATGCATTTTTTGGAAGTAAATGGTGACAGGTAGCGGGGGCGGGTGCGGTAACTAAACCAAGAGGATTAGAGATGCGATTACGCATTACATTGTCATAATTAGTATTACTAATTCATGTTTTTTTTTATTAGTTTGGTAAAGAAATAGTTTTTCAAAGTTTCTTTATTAATTACTGTAACTGTTCTAAATTTAAACTTTTATGAACTCATTTAAATAGTGTTTATATATTGTTGAATTAAAATGTTGTTAGTATTTTTAATCGATTAATCGTTTTCGTAAGTCATTTTAGGGTCGCATCTCTATGACATGCGCGAAAGTGATAAAAACCTAACTTTAATCCGGTCAAGATACGTTGATCGTACTGTAGGTGGTGAAGGGATAATTTGTAATTTTGTTTAAAAAATTATATAACGAAGTTATTTGGTTTTACGAGGTTAATTGTATAATAATAAATAACCTATATATTAATACTTTTCGTTGATTTGCTTGCTAAAAAAAAGCATGTTGCTTTTTTTACCTTGTTCAGTTGATCCTCAGCTTTCCCAAGGATCACCTCGCAGCCCTCCCGATGAGCAAAGAGTTTCCTCGCTTGGACCTTCATGTGGAAAGTGCGGTCTATAAGCGGTGTAGCTACCAGTCGCTCCAGAGATTGAGCAGCGTTGTTACCCCCCAACACATCAGCTTCCACCTCTTGAAGAAACGTCTCCCATGTATGGAATAGAGACGATGGACATGTTGCCCTGAAATAGAGGGTAGATTTTAGTCGAAATGCAGGTCAAAGGCTTAAGGGTAGATTATGATTAGGTACAGGGTTTAGCTCTGTCAAAAAATTGTATAGAAAACCTTAATATTAGGACACAAAAATAAAATGTGTAGAAAATTATTGAATATTTTCTTTAGCCGTCGTCGTGTCAAATTAATTTTCATTGTGTTTCTTTCAGGGTAACTATGTTCTTTTTCTTATTTATTTAGGGGTTTTTTGTACACAGACGTGACGATGTCAATCCCATCGTAACTTATACTAACATTATATAAACGAAAACAGGATTTCGGCTGAACTAAATGTGGGCTCTGCCAAGATACCATGGAATAGTACCATATCCGTCGTAGTCAAATTCAGAGACTCCATCTTTGCCTTGGCTTAACTATTTACGTAATAACATAATGATCAATGTGAGAGATGGCATGTACACAGACTGATCAAAAACATCGGAGTGGGGTAGGATTAGCTTATTATGACCCATTGATAATGCGTACGGCTCTGCTGACATAATAGGAATATATTTATTAATTTTGAACCTTTCAAAATGTTTGCTTCAAGGGGCATAATAAGTTGATCCTACCCCATTCCGAAGTTTTTGATCAGTCTGTGAACATGCCATCTCTCATATCGATCATTATGTCTTTTAAAAAAATACGTTTGTAAGACTTTAAGCTTACAATCTGAGTTAAATTGAATTTAGGGTAACTATCTTATTTGAGGTTATTCTAACTATAATTATTTTTCTCGGCACCAAAATTACAGTCTAAATAGTGACTAACTTCAAACATTGTTCGCTTTTTCGTAAAACCATCAAGATAATAAGCACTACATTACCTTAATGAGTAAAACAAATAATTTTATAGTTAGTACTAAGAAGTTGCTGTTAAAAATAACCTAACAATGTTAAGAAACCACATAAATGAGGAAATGAGACCAACTTAACTTCAACACAAGTACTTTTGCAACTTTCTGAGGCAGCCTTAACTTTTTACGTACCTACTCAAGAATTGTGTAGGTATACAAAGCTCGTACTAAAATAAAACCTTTTTTCTTGTAGGAATATAATGTAGACAAGTACTATGAAATCGGATGACATTGGAATATATATTATAATAGAGATGTGAGTTAAGAAATTATTTAAAATTTAAAGTATGTCATAGAAAAAAACATAGTAAACCATAAACATAGCTTTGATTATAATAATGTTTAGATTCTGTGTCAACCGTAAAAGACTCTTATATAAGGTTACTAGCTGTCGCTCAAAACGCTGAAATATGTGTTTTCTTACTTACAGCCACAAAGTTACAAAATTCCACAGATCTAACCACAAAACTGACGGAGTTCTATCCAATTTTACCTAGATTACCACCCCTTATGATTTGATTTTCCAAAAACGCTGAAAAACGTGTTTCGAAATTTTACACATCTAACTTCAAAACTGACGGAGTTTCATACCAACTTGCACTACCTATTTTACCCCTTAGGGGTTGATATTTCAAAAACGCTAAAACACTTATTTATTTATTTATTTTAAATAAAAATTCAAATACAAAATTTCAAAGATCTAACTTCAAAACTGATAAGGTTCCATACAAACTTGCAACCACTACTCTATACCTTTATGGGTTCATTTTAAAAAAAGCCAAGTTTGACATTTCACACATCTAATTTCAAAACCCTTGTTTATACTCTCTTGCGACGGAGTTTCACACAAACTTGCAACCCCTATTTTACTCCCCTTAGGGATTGATTGTCCGAAAACGCTGAAACACGTGTTTCCTTTTTTTAAACCAAAAGTTAAATACGATTCAGTGATCTAACTTCAAAACCAACGGAGTTTCATACAAACTTGCAACCCCCTATTTTACCACCTCAGGGGACGAATTTTTAAAAATCCTTAAAAGGCATCGACTGCCGAAATTTTAGGTTTGTAACTCTAGCGGCTTAGGCTCTGCGTTGATGAATCAGTCACAGCACACATAGCACAGGAGACAGGGTTATCAAATATTTTTGTACTTGTCCTTTTATGATAATAAAGTTTTATTATTATAATATTTATGTATAATCCAACCGACCCTAAATAAAATAAAAATAAAAAAAAGATTCTTAGTTCAGCGTGTCAAATTACAGCTATTCACCAGTTAAAATTCGGTGTAAAATTTAACAAGTTCACTCATTACGTCTTCTGTCTAACAGTGGCTTCACTTTTTTGATACACTTACTAAAATAACGTCATTTAAACAATAATAAACATAATAGCATAACACAATGTATATTTATAATAACTATGTAGGTAGATATATATTATAAAAGTTTTTTTTCTAGCCTTCTAGATACAGCGATATATTTTGTGTATATCATACAGATTTTGACAAAATAGTTTAATTTCAGCTCCAATATACAGGCTAATACATCGCTATATGTTACAAACCATCGATCTTATTGAAGCCGAATGTTATATGGCGTTCAAACGGCTTTGGCATATAGACAGCTTACGAAACTATCTCCATGTAATCCTATTTACGCTATTATTGACATGATTTCATGTGCGAAGCATTATAATGTTGTTCAGTATAATTAAATGGGATATGTTATTGAAGTAATCAAGTCAAGTATTAACTAGTTACTGCCTCGGCGGCTTAGAAGGGGTGTGTACCTACCTACGACTATTGCTCTATAAGAGGTTTTGGATTCGATCTCCCATACGGAACCCCGCTTTGTGTGATTCCCAAAATGGCTGTTCCGAGTCTGGATGTGCTTTGTGTTTAAGGTTTGAAAAGTAGCCCGCGACACAGGATGGTAACCTAAATAAATGGTTATCTTGAATAAGTAATTTACCTAAAAATACTTTATATGCTATTGAGATTTTGTTTTATAAGTAAACATAAATTAAACTATACTACTTCAGTAGTTTTTAGTAGTTTATAATAAATAACATTTTTTTAGAGTCTAATTTCTGTTTTAAAATATTTTTGTTTGTTGACGCGGAAAAAAATGTTGGATAGTTTTTTATTTGCAATATTTTTTTACGTCGTTTTAAGCACAAAAGATTGACAGAATTAAATTTTAAGAATATATCATTAGAATTTGCCGACCTATATTTCGGTATTTTTTATTTTGCTGTAGGTATATATTATAATCAAGTAGTTATGTAGGTTTTTCTAACGGTATTGTAAACGCCGGACGTACAAGCATCATGTACTCTAGTATTAGCGGGCGGTCAATAAAATCATGCTGGTCTAGCTCGGTCGTCACTGAGTCAGTCACTCAGAAGCAAGAACAGATGTAAAAAATAAACAATACGCAAAAGAAAATAAAATCTTTTTTTAACTGTTGTAACTTTTACTATCATTTTCCTTAATTTCTCTCACTGACGTGAGTTAAAAACACATCTAACTTACATCATTTTAAAGCAATTAGAATAAAATATTCCGTTGTTTCCATTTACGTAAGCGTGGCACATGTTTTCATTTCAGCAATGCTTCAGTTGAAATGTTTTGTCAACGAAAGATTTCCCTTAATCTAATTATAAACACCTGTCTCATATGTTAAAAAAATAAATATGGAAATACTTAGGAACAACATGTAATGAGTACAAATACAGTTGGAGACAAAAAGATAAATATAATCCCAAAGTACTAATTCACTGTACGCAAAGTTCAAAATTTGCCTTCGTAATAATATATTTTTCACCGTTATAACCAATTATGTAAGCTATTTATCTATGTACCATTCTATGTACAATGTGTATAATGTACTATCAGTATAGCGTGATCAGTGTGTCCAGTATTTTCCCATCTTTACGACTAAACCATTAATTTAAAAGCATTGTCGAAATGGATAATATATTTTGAAGTGAACATAACGGCTATTCGGTAGAATGACTTCTCTCATTCTGACATATGAGTTTGTAATCTTTTATTTACAGAGGAAACACTTTGGCTGACAGTAGGGAAGTAATTGACCGCACAGTAGTTTATATTAGACACAAACGCTCAAACTGCGGAGATATCATTCGCTATTAGGACAGCAAAACAAGGAAAGTTTCAATCAGAGTAATACATTCTATTCTTTGTAACGTTGGCAGATTTTGTAACGATTTTTCATTTTCGACCTATCTGGAAACCAAAATGACAAACGTGTCTGAAATTGGTAGTAAAAAAATACAGGGCTATTTTTTTCGAAATTCTTTTAGATAGAATTTCGAAGAAAGTCTGTGAATCGTTTATTGAAACTTTTTTCTACATTTATTGTTGTAAGTTGTTGTATAAAACTACTATCAAATTAAGTATACAGTTGTTTAATGTTAAAGTACAAAGTACTTTAACATTAAATGATTTCTATATAAATCTCGTCGACGTGTTTATGTAGACCACAAAATTTCTGTAGTGGTAAAAGTATGATCTACAGAAATTGATGTTTACATAAAATGACATCTGCGCAATGTGATCACTAGAGAGAGAAAGAGAGAGAGAGATAATAGAGCATAATATACAGGGTGACTTGTAGTATACCAAAAACTTCTCGCTAATGGCTCCTTTATAACTTTGTCAATTTTGAAAAATATTTAATATTTTAACCAATAATTTATATTCATATTTCATATTGCAACCACTGTATTAATATTTCAACACATACCATCTGTTTTTGTAGTAATGACCAAAAACCACCTATTGACTATTTTACAGGAGTACATTTTTTTATTAAAAAATTATTGTTTATTGTGAGGTTTAGGCCCTAAACCTGACATAAACCAATTATTTTACTTAAAGAATCCACGAGCAGGAGGTTATTAGTATATTACAAATCACTTGTATATTTAAAATACTTAACATTAAATTACTGTTTTTTAGACATGAAAACGCTAACAAAGGTTATGTAGATACTCATAATAAAATCTTCGCAAAATTATTCGGGAATGCCGTCCTAGGTTCACATACTCGTGTGACTATGGAGGACTAGCATTACTACTGGAATAATTATGGCTCATGTGTAAAAAGCTTTACACTATCTACATGGTTCAAATTAAATAGGTACCAATAAAGTTAAAAGCTTTCACTTTAACAAACCAACCGCAAGTCTGTTATTGTATGGTGTGTCTTTTATGCGACGTTGGCCATTTCCAACTTTATAGTTCAAAGTAATTTTAGTTAGATTAAAGTAACATTAAATGCTTTGGGTATTAGCTCTTCCTAATTTACATAATTATATAGTGTTTTCGTTAACCGAAAGGTTACTTTAAATAGATGTTAGTCGTCGTCCACACGACATTTGCAGTTTATGTTGCGGGAAAAAGCGACAATCGATACGATATATGTAATCGTTTTTATTATAATACTAGCTGTCCCGCGCAACTTCATCTCCGTAAATTTTCCCCCTTTTTTTATAATCCTATGTTACTTCTAATACCTCTAAGAATATGTGTACAAAGTTTCATGATGATCGGTTGAATAGTTTTCGCGTAAAAGCGTAACAAACGAACTTACATTCACATTTATATATTAGTACTAGCTGTCCCGCGCAAATTCGTCTGCGTAAATTTTTCCCCCTATTTTTTTAAAATTTGTTTATATTCCTATGTTACTTCTAATACCTCCAAGAATATGTGTACAAAGTTTCATGATGATCGGTTGAGTAGTTTTCGCGTGAAAGCGTAACAAACAAACTTACATTCACATTTATATATTAGTAAGTACTAGCTGTCCCGCGCAAGTTCGTCTGCGTAAATTTTCCCCTTTTTTTATATAATCCTATGTTACTTCTAATACCTCCAAGAATATGTGTAGAAAGTTTCATGATGATCGGTTGAGTAGTTTTCGCGTGAAAGCGTAACAAACAAACTTACATTCACATTTATATATTAGTAGGGATAGAAATAGATGTATGGGTATGAATTTATATGTATCTTATTTAAAGCGAATGCACAGTACCTTAAACAATTATGGTATTCTACGTATCCCACAATGAAAGTGCAGTAGGCTGATATAATGTCGTGCAAAAGGTCATTTACCTTCTAAACATGAAACAGAAGTTGTAGTTATAAAGTTTATAGGTAACAGACGTCAGATAGGTAAGAAGGAAGGGGGGGGGAGAGACGTAACTAGTACTAATAATAATAATATCTTGGAATAGCTCGCACAATGTCATCTGATACCAAACTAAGCAGAGCATGTACTATGGTAACCAGACAACTGATAAACATACATATTATAGACCAATTACACCCAGACACAAAATAAACCATCTTGCTTATCACAAAATGTTTTATCCTGGGTGGGGATCGAACCCACGACCTCCGGCTTAGCAGTCAGGGTCACTAACCACTAGACCAATAGGCCAGTCAATATATACAATAAACTAGCTGTCCCGCGCAACTTTGTATGCACAAAAATTTCCCCGTTATCGCAACATTTCTCATTTTACAAATACAATGATTGCATTTTTTGAACGATAGAAAAATTTGAAATCCAGACTCAGGAATTGAACCCGAGACTTCCGTAGCCAAACCGGGGCCAGAAGCGAACCACCTATCTGGACTATGTTACTAGATCTCAAATTCTTCTATCTCTTAATGCTTGCGAGTTGGGCCCTCGCAGTGCAAAAAAAATGCAATTATTGTATTTGTAAAGTAATTGGCAAGAAATGCCTATAAAAATTACTTCAACATTTCTCATTGTTGCTCCGCTTCTATTGGTCGCAGCGTGATGTTATATAGCCTTCATCGATAAATGGGCTATCTAACAGTAAAACAATTTCTTCAATTCGGATCAGTAGGTCCTGAGATTACCGCGTTCAAACAAACAAACAAACTCTTCAGCTTTTTAATATTAGTACCTATAGATAGAGGATTAAACTTTGTATGAAAATCAATCATTACATTAACCGATAAGTCACAAAGAACAGCATTGGAAGGCAAAAACAAAAATTGATAATTTATCAAAACAAGTCAAAGTATAATGCCCTGACGAACAGTGACAAAATACTAAGTTTTCCACCAAACAGTTGACTTATTTCTAAATCGCGCGACATGGCGATAAGAAGCTGATACAATGTTTTCTTAAACAATGTGGAAACAAAAGCTACAACAGCAACTGTGATAAACCGCCTCTGCAAGGAAGTTGTGAAGTGGCTCTACTGATTTATTTTATTTCTCCTTTTATATCAACAGTTCGTGCTGTTTAAAGTGCTTCTATTTTATATTGAGTTACTGTTGTGGCAATTTGTAATAAATGTTATATGTATAAGTTGATGGGGCTCTGCTCAGTCTGCTCAGACTGCCTCTGTGGCGCGGTGGGAGTGTATCCGACTGCTACGCAAGAGGTCGTGGGTTCGATCCCCACCCAGGATAAAACTTTGTGTGATGAGCACGATGGTTTATTCTGTGTCTGGTTGTTATTTATCTATAATATGTATGTATTTAGAAATGTATAAGTATGTTTATCAGTTGTTTGGTTTCCATAGTACAAGCTCTGCTTAGTTTGGGATCAGATGACGTTGTGTGAGTTGTCCCAAGATATATTATAAATTATATTTTAATATATGTTGACGATACCTGTGTACTAATTATGGAATAATCTATAAAAATCTATACTTATATTATAAAGCTGAAGAGTTTGTTTGTTTGGTTGAATGCGATAATATCAGGAACTAAGGCTTCGGAATTGAAAAATTATTTTATTCTCGTTTATAGCACATTCATCGAGGAAGGACGATTCTATACAGGTTGTAACAGAAAGGTCTGGTCAAATTTTAAACAGCGGATAGGGTATGTTATCAGTACTTATTGCACCTGCCATGGTGCCATAGCTGGTTGCATTATTATTACATAGTTATAGCATTTTTTTTGTCAAAATTCAGTACTGAAAGGCGTATGTCATAACAATTACCTCCCCTGGTACAAAATTTAGATAATAATAATAATAATATAATAATATCTTGGGACAGCTCACACAACGCTATCAGATCCCAAACTAAGCATGGAAACCAGACAACTGATAAACATACTTATATATTTCTAAATACATACAATTTATAACTAAGTATGGAAACCAAACAACTGATAAACATACTTATATATTTCTAAATATAGATAATTAACGCCCAGACACAGAATAAACCATCGTGATCATCACACAAAGTTTTATCCTGGGTGGGGATCGAACCCACGACCTCTTGCGTAGCAGTCGGATTCACTCCCACCGCGCCACAGAGGCAGTCAGATAGAACTTTTTAAGTCATATTTTTATAACTTTTTAACTCATAAATAAACGAATGAAAAAATAATAAAAAACTTTGTAGGGTACTCCGATTTTGATAAAATTAAGTATGTGCACTCAGTATCATGGGCCCATACCAACCTTTGAATATGACCCCACCTTTCTGTTACACCCTGTATAACATCACGCTATGCAATGCATTGCAAAAACGGGGGAAATTGACGCAGATCAAGTTGCGCTGGTCAGCTAGTACTTTTGGTATAATTTGTTAAAGAAGCAATATGGACAGGCTAGGCAAAAGCAGGCAATATAACAACCACAAAAAACCTAGATTCCTAAAGTAGGTTTAAACGCGAGATTAAAGAGCAATAGATAATTTTACTGAGTACCACACAAACTTACCTAAATATTTAATTCTACCAGTATTAAATGGCCTAAATATTAGAATCCGCGATAGCTACGTGACAACAGCTGACACCGATAAAAGCAATTTGGCGGTAGTTTGTTGTAGAACCAACAAAACAAACGAATATACCTTGTAAAATGGAGTAAAGCTTTTATCAAAATCCGATAACCAATAAATGCAGCGCTCCTCTCAACTCTTTGACATGGTTGCGGCTGATGTTGGGAGCTAAGTGGTAAGATAGGAGCTATTGCCAGCGGGAAACCGGGTCACAGGTTTTGATATCAAAGGTTTGGGACGAACTGAATACAATAACAACTACACTATTGTAATTTTGATGTGTGTGTGTTTGTTAAAGCTTAACCTCCTGAATGACAATAAACAATTGAATTAGACAACGTTTTAAGAGCATTTTAAATATCTAATTTCTATGCAAATTTTGAAAATGGAATGAACTAAAATGCTCTCAAAACGTCGGCTAATTTATTTACTACCTCTGTGGCGCGGTGGGAATATATCCGATTGCTACGCAAGAGGTCTTGGGTTCGATCCCCACCCAGGATAAAACTTTGTGTGATGAGCACGATGGTTTATTCTGTGTCTGGGTGTTATTTATCTATAATATGTATGTATTTAGAAATATATAAGTATGTTTATCAGTTGTCTGGTGTCCATAGTACAAGCTCTGCTTAGTTTGGGATCAGATGGCGTTGTGTGACTTGTCCCAAGATATATTATTATATTATTATTTGTTTATTATGAACTAGCTGCCCACTTCGTTGGGCATATGACACAAATATCGTGACTTTCTATTGGTAAAAGAATTTTCCAAATCGGTTGAGTAGATGCAGAAATTACCCCTACAACATCACAAACTTTACCTCTTTATAAATTAATTACTACAAAACTTAAGAAACAAGTGTGAAGTGTTTATTTTCTCTGAATCTCATCTTTTTCTGTCACTTAGAACCGTAATTAACTAAATCGAGAAAGAGAGCGGGAGTGCTACCGCCTCGTCGATTCTGATGATGATTTATGATCCGATGTAATTCAAGTCTTAACCATCTTTTTTATTTTTTTAAATTAAAAATTACTATCAATGTGGGTCGCACTTTACTATCAATCTTGTTAACCCCTCCAGCTAAGCTAGATTGCTTGTGTTAGAAGTAGGTACACGTCGGCCGTATAAGGGGTAGGATTCAAACCCGCGAATTCACGATTGCGACCCGATGCCTTATCCATAACGCACCGCAATAATCTTATTTGTTTGTATCTTATTTAAAATTTGCATCTTATTTGTAATTATTTGTGTGTATTTAATCTACGAATAAGTATATTTGCGATAGAACAGGCTTTACCTATATGGCTTAGGATGATGCCTAGACGTTCATATAATATGATTTCTCCCGTGTCATTTTTTGTATTTTTATTTCACATCAATAAAAAAATCCATATCAAATATCTCATTTCATGACATTGTTGTATTCAACAGTTTTATTTTGCACATTGTAAAACGAGGACTGCAATTATATAGTTTTAATTTGAATTTCAAATTCGAGGTGAATTAGGTCGAGCCTAGTTAAAAGCTTACCACTGGGAGTGGTAGAGATTAAAAAGCCTTTGTTCCTACAGAAGCGTAATATGCTTGTTACGTGGTTATAATTGGAGTATTTTAAAATTATAATGACGTAAACAATCTGATTTGTTCGTAAATGAACGTAATATTATTTAATAAAAGGGTAGTATTTAAACAAGGCAATTACCCCCAGGATCTACATACTAGTAGGTTCTACTGGGGAGACCCGTGCCCAGCAGTGGGCCATCTTATGGGTTGATATGATGATTTAAACAAGCTTAAACAAGCGAACATAAATTCAAACTATGGGTGTCAAAATTACTGATCATGCGAAAGCGAAAGTCTGAAGTGGGCGAAAGCACTCGGCAGCCGCTGCCGCGGTTCGCTCGCTTCGTTCGCTCGCCTCGGCAGGGGGTCGCAGTTTAACTTAACCTAACCGAATCAATTTAGTGCATTAAATTCTAAACAGTATGTTGCGGTTCATAATCTTTCAACGCTTATTATTTTCGCCCACTCAGTATTTTTGCTTAATGTATTGATTATTCGCATCGTTAATAATGCCCCTTATTTTAATAGGTATACGATATTGTACAATCCATGTCAATCAAAGTAAATGGGTTATTGGAAATGGCCTGAGGGCTAGGTTACATTTTGCTGGAGGAAATTTCGAATTTAACATACAAGTTTGTAATTGTTGTTAAAGTAATCAATATTTTAATGGAAATAATATATACAATTACAAATTTTAATCGTTATTGTCGACGGGTAAAAATGTCGTGCATTTTCAGTAGGTTTTTCATTTGCTTAAAATAAGGCGTCATTGTTCAAGAACAAAAAGGTCACGTTAAACACGTTTAAGCATTTTCTGATGAGAACCACTCAAGAAAAATCTCGTAAAAAATACGTATTGTGTGTGCCCAACCGTAAATCTTTTATTTTATATTGGATAAATTTTAAAGGGCGGTATACATGACACAGCGTGCGACGCGACATCGAGTACCCTCAGCGCGTGACAGACGTGCTGAAGTGGACAGTCCGCTCCACTCCAAATTATTGGAAGCAGGTCGTCAAAGATTACCCACTTTGCATTTATCTTTGTTTGCTAATTGAGAGCTGTGTTACAAAGAAGAGCGTTCTCTTATTGCTTCGTTACGCGTATTCTTTATAATATCACTAGCTTTCACCCGCGCCTCCATCCACCTGTTTGTCGGTTATCGCGATAAAAGTTATCCTATGTCCTTCCCTGAGACTCAAACTATCTCCATACCAAATTGCATCTAAATCGGTTGAACGGTTTAAGTGTGAAAACGTAACAGACTGATTTATTGTCACATTTATAATATTTTTGGATTTTTAACTCTGACTGTGGCCACAAAATAGCGAGTGAAGTCTCGATATTTTGTGCTGTGGCCTGTGGCGTCGTGGCATGAAAACTGGTGAATTATTTTGAATGGCGGTTTGTTTTATTAAAAGCTGGTTTTGTTGCAATTATTGAATTTTACGTTTGAAGAAAATGTTTAGTAGTTTTCAAGATATTCTGGTCTTTATACCACGTCAATTTACAGACCCCTTTAATAAAAGCATTTTATTTATGTCATTATCGTATTATGAGTGTTGAAGTATTTACATAAAACTTTCCGAAGAAATGACTAACTAAATCTAGCTATATTTATAACTAGCTAAGCCGCACAACTTCGTCTGCGTTAATTTTTCCCGTTTTTGCAACATTTTTCATTGCTGCTCCGCTCCTGTTGGTTGTAGCGTAAAGTTATATAGCAGCCTTTTCGATAAATGGGCGATCCAACATTAAAATAATTCTTCAATTTGGACCAGTAGTTCCTGAGTTTATCGCGTTTAAACAAACAAAAAACTCTTTAGCTTTATAATATTAATATAGATTTACGTTTTTAAAAATATGAACCGAATGAGTTTGATCTTATAACAGCACAAACTCTTTGAGCAAGTTTTACATTCATTACATTCCGATGGAAAGACGAAAGAGCGGACATCCGGCTACATAATCTCAAAGACGTGGAACTCATTCAGAATTTAAAGAGAATAATAATTTAATGATCGTTGGACGGTAGGTACGTCTACAATCATAAATAAAATATATTTTACAAAAAAATAGGCTTGAAGGACAATATCAAAGTGCTTTAAGGCCATAAAAATTACGTCTCCACTTTTCCAACTAAATTTCGTTTTGTTATTACTGGTTCGAAGTGTCATTGACAAGCACCGAAATAATGCCTTTATAGCTCTACAAAGGGGGAATGCCGCGTCTAATCTATTTACACAAAATCCTAATCGCTATACAACTCGTGATGACGTGATTGCTTTAAGATTTCCCTTATTTCCTTTCTTGTGACAACACAAATACGTGGTATTGACTTTAAAAGCTTTTAGAAATTGATAACGAGGAACGGTAATTGTTTTAAATCGACTAGTTATCGTTTTTAGCGTCGAAACCAGAAGGGTTTGAGTGACGCTTCTTGAGACCGAAAGCTGTCCAGTCCTATAAGTAGGTCAAACATCAGCAATGCCTTTCAATTCGATAATCTTGGAAGGTCTAGGGTTACATTAGCCATCGATGTAAATCTCTGACACCTGTAGTCCATTATATTGAACAACAGACAAATACATTGTACTATTTACAGAATATGTATTGTATACAATATGTATTTGTTTGTTATAACAACAGACATTTTTTTTTAATAAAGGAAAAGACTCTCGCAGTAGGTTACAAACCCTGTGTCGCGGGGGACTTTACACGACACAAAGTATACCCAGACTCGGAACAACAATTTGTGGATCACACAAAGTGGTGTCCCGTGTGGTAATCGAACCCACGACCTCTTGCGTAGCAGTCGGAAACACTCCCACCGCACCACAGAGGCAGTCGCCACAAATACATGTTGTACTATTCACACTTCAGATTTCGTATGTTTAGTAAGTATTTGCTGTATAAACTATGTAGTTATAAGTTGCCAGTAACGTCGGTACCTATATGTATACACCTACTGACGTTATGGAACGATGTCGCTATTGTTTAGATCTATTGTGAATCCTCGTGCATAGCTTGAATTTCTACTTCAGTCAGCCAACAATACACACAATAGTTTTCTCCATACCCTCTCAAATACTTACTATATTAAGTTTCAGACTATAATTCTTCTGATGTTTCACTGCACATCATAAACTTGCGACAGTACAACTAATACTAAGCAATTTAACTTGCTCAAAGAATATTTTGATAGTAATTTGTCTTCTAAAGTATCTGTCATTTGGAAGGAAGGTTCATTTTTTACAATCTTGGTCGTTTGACTGACGCGGATAAACCTTAATTTTCGAGTTTGGCTTTGTTTTTTTTAAACCACGGCGTTTTATTTCAAAGTTGAGCCTATTTAAAACCAATGAATATTTAATATTTTAAACGCTTTTCTAACCTTTATAAGGATTTTCATTATTCAGTCTGAGGGTTTCATTTAGCAAGACTTTTAAAAACGATCTAACTTGGTACTTGAAAACGCTCTAACAACAAATTAGTACCAAATTTACTTCAAATTGTACTCTAGGGTAAAAATATACCTACAAAAAAACACTAGTCCCTAAACATACCTAGCGTATATCAGAGTAAGATCACAAAACTCAATTTAAGAAGCAGTATGAAAGTGTGATCTATCACAATTTGGCAGCTTGGGGTTCACAGGCGACATCGGTTAAGAGCCTCAGAAACTAATCATCGACATCAACCGCTAAAAGGGCATGTCAGAATATAGACCGTTGAACTAAATTACCTACTTTAGCAACTGCCAACGAAATAGCTCCTCAAATAGGCGTAAGATTACTGTTAAATTCGGCAATAATTGCTTCAATTTCGTCTCATTAATACTTGCGTTTGTTGTAAAAGCGACAGTTCAATCAACACCCAAGGACACAAAATGGCAGGTTTTAATGAGTTTAAGTAGTATTATTATCAGTTAAGTTTACTCATACATATTTCACTGTATGTTCAGAATAGTCAGCCAGTTTTTGACAAAACTTCCCGTGTAACCTGATTACCGTTAGAGTTTTGTACGGTTGACAATAGGCTTGTTTCCTAGATAAACAAATAAAATTCAAAAGACTAATTCATCATTCAGTCATTTAAACTGCCAACAGTTATGTTATTGTATATATTGTGTTAAGTTGATTTTTTATCATTGATCATATCATAAAAAGATGTGATTTGACGAGAAAAATAGTGGCGCCATAGAACGATATTTGTATGAGATCTCCATATAAAATATGTGTTTTAACATTTCTTAAGGAGTTGTTGTTTTGACTAATTGGAAACTTGGAAACTAGCCCATTGTTGCAAGGAAAAAACTAATTTTGCTGTTTAATGGTGGTATAACATATTTTTGTGTGGACTGTACATTTCGAGCGACGTAAGTATCATATAACTTAGGTAAACAAATAACTTGACAAGTTGACAAAAACACAAAACTAGACAGATGTGTATTTTGCAATCTTGGATTATTACAATTATTATTTATATTTTACTATCTGTTCCACGCAACTTTGTCTGCGTAAATTTTGCAACATTTTTGCAACATTTCTCATTGCTGCTCCACTCCTATTGGCCGTAGCATGATGTTATATATAGTCATACTGTTCCCAAGATGTTACATAGCCTTCCTCGATGAATAGGCTATCCAACGTAAGATAATTTTTCAATTCGGATCAACAGTTCCTGAGAATACCGCGTTCAATCATACAAAGAAACAAACTCTTCAGCTTTATAATATTAGTATAGATACCGAATGAATTAGAGAATTGTAGAATTTTATAAGCTACGGGTCTTATTACATCAGTTGTGATCACGGGTGGGAGTCTACCCGTGACCACAATCGTTGCAATACGGTCGAAACTTCGGGTAATACAACAAAGGTATTTAGCCTTAAAATAAAATATTTACGAAGACGCGTTGTTTAAAAAATCTATACCTAATGTCTACAAATCGCGAAAGTTTACGAACATATATTGAATAAGAGAAGTCAAATATTTGTAAGAGATGATGAGATTTTTCGAACTGAATTTGGTAAATAATCCTTTCTTAGGTTGAAATGCGTACATTTGGACATAATTTGCACATTATGGTACATTAATTTTAGGACTGATTGTGCGTAAAATATGAGCAAGAATGTTTAACGAACCGAACGTGTTTGATTTAGGCATCCTAATGGAATTTAACCACAACTGACGTACTGTAGGTATAGGTCAGTATATTGAAGCTTTAGGTACATACTATATTCTGAAAGGAGGAAAACCTTTAATGTGGTGAGTGCGATGTTAACATTAAGTTGGTGGTATGATGCTTTTAAACTTGACGCCGGCTCCAAACGTTGGCCCCAAGGTCGGTCCCAACCTCACTCGTCCATTGTGTGGATCTGGAAAATAGCATTGGCGCCAACGTTGGGATAACGTTATTCTAAATACACACGTTGGAGGAGTGATGTTGGGGCTGACGTTGGGGCCAACGTGTGGAGCCGTTTGTGAGACTCGTTGCAGAAATAGCAGATATAGATCCGTTTTTCATAGGCGTATCAAGGATTATTTTTATGGGAGAATCAGTCCAGGTATAACAGGACGGGGAGGAGGAGGGAGGAGATGTAAGTGACTCTTACAAAAACGGACTCATACAAGAGACCAAACGCGCCAGATTCTCACGATGTTTTTTTTTTCTTAAGTCTACCAATTAAGTACTGTTTCGGAGGAGGGGAGTGGGGGAGGTTTGAACTTTGAACTCTCAAGTTCGCTCCTGGGCTCAACCTTGCTCAGTATCATGAGTTGCACATACTAAAGTAAAAACTAAGTTCATCCAAGTTCAGTGAGATTGACACTAATTTATTGCTAAAGCGTTTTCAAGTCGAACAAGTTTTAGTTGGAGCTTTTGATCCAATTCAATGAATTGCAAAGAAAAGTAGTTATAGGTGCTAGTAAACGAGTTTTTTTCTCAAAAGAAAACTATGTAGATTCTACTACAATTTATCGGAGAAACATTTTCTTCTAACCAATTAAAATTCCATCATATTGGAAATTGGACGCCCTTCGTTTATTCACCGAAACGATTTTTATACTTGATTGATGATACTTTGGAGTAAAAAATTGCTGCGAATTGACAAATTTGGTTAGCTATAATGGGGTGTTTCCTTTTATGTTTATTTTAAGATGGTTTCAGTTTACTTGTGAAAGAATATTTTAACAGTTTTATTGTGTTTGTTCATCTTTTAGCCGAAATGAATGATGGGACAGTCATTTCGAAAGTAATCAGGTTTCTTCAAGTTGGTTTAAGTTGCAGACCAACCAAATGTAGGTACTTATATGAAATATGTCAATTCAAGAAAACATTACAAATGTACATCAATATTGTGAATATACAGCAAAAGAAGCCGCTAAATACTTGTTAACTTTTAAATTATACTAATTCAAAAACTTATTTAACAAATCCAAATCCATAATAACCCACATATGAGATCTTCGCGAAATTTGTTTGCTAGAATTTATATATATTAAATTTATTTCGGGACTTAATCGAGTGAATTGTTTAAAGGTACGAACCTTTTATTTACCCGACGTTTCGATCTAATTGCACCGATCGTGGTCATGGGTCGACTGGTGTCTATTTACTTAATACCTTTAAATAATTCACGCGAATAAGTCCTGAAATATATCTAATATGTATAAAAATTTAAAAAGTTTAAAACAATAATACTAGAGTATATGTTGTCACTAGTCAGAGAATTAACTAAAAAATGTGAAACTCTAAACAATGCTGCAACTGACGATGCGTCCATCAATCCAAATGGAGTGGACGTCTTCCAAAAACTTATTGTGAATGTTAAAAACGTATGCCATTTGATTGAATGTCGTACAGAATAAATTGAATCTATTAAGGTTCGTCCTTGTCCTAAGTCCTACCGGCTTATATCAGGCCAAGTAGGAAATGACCTACTTGGCCTGATATGAGCCGGAACCTAGTAATATTCGTATTATTTATGTAACAGTTTGTCTTCCACACTTCAACAGTAACAACTGAAGTCTTAAATGTTGATAAACTTTGGTGATTTGTACACATTATAAAATTATATATACTATGGGTCTTAATCGCGTGAATAATTTAAGGTAACATACCTTGTTTATGGCCCGACGTTTCGACTGTATTGCAACGGCCGTGGTCACGGGTAGACTGGTCCAGCTCAGCGTCGCCTCCGTGAGGCCCAGGTTTCGGGAACTACCCTCACTTGATTTTCATATGGTCGTCGGGCATTAAACAAGGTATTTTACCTTAAATTATTCACGCGATTAAGACCCGTAGTATATATAATTTTATAACTGAATTTATATCAAGACGTTGATATTTATAAAATTAACGATGTGATACTTGTTAAATTTGACTATATGATCGTTCTAATATAATCCAATTGGTATAATTGGAATACTGAGTTTCATAAAAGTTATATAACTGCTAACTATGTCGCGTGGGGATTGACATGTCGGTCTAAGTACATTAATAGGATTAAGACTAGGTCTACGTTATACACGTCATGTAAGTACTGGATACAAACACAGTAGATATTTAATTTAGCTGTATTCATCGCATTTATATGAAGGATGTACCTACAATATTTTTTTTTTTTTAAGTTTAATCGGTAATTTTATTTGTAAAAAAAGTTTTTATTTCTTGCTTTTTAGTGGGTTGGTTGACTTTACGGGTACTCTTTACGGGTAACAAAATAAATGGTTTGTCGGTCTTGAGAACCTCCTCCGAATTTCTAGAAAATCTTCGTGTGCAAGAGAAACTTTACATACTTACGTTCACACAAAAAACGAAATCGTATGCGTTTTATTATTTGCGTTCTATTTTTAATCCGTTATTTCGAAAACAGAACATAATATGCATAAATCATAATAGGTATTGTCCATAAGTAAACTAATTGATTAATGTCACTGTATTATACCTGTATCTCGATGAACGTTTTAATAATTAAATCACTTGCCTAATTATTTGCATAATTCCCTTCGTGCATTATGCCACTATTCATTAATTATTATGCATTCGAGCATTTACCGAGATTTTCAGTGAAATTTAAAACTTTTCATTGGTTGCACAACTAGTTTTTTTTAAACGACTCCCGCATTAGGGTACAAGCCCTGTGTCACGGGAGACTTTACAAACATATAAGTCACGGAAACAAAGTGCACCCAAACTCGGAACAACAATTTGTGGAACACATAAAGTGGTGTTCCCTGTGGGAATCGAACCCCGACCTCTTGCGTAGCAGTCGGACACACTCCCACCGCGCCACAGAAGCAATCAGATATCAGAGCCCAGAGCAGTTATCTTTAGGATTTGAGGACAAATTGAACCTTAGTCTAGATATTTTTGTAGAGATTTGCCGATAGCTAATAGACAAATACATCTGAATTTCAAAACATAATAATAAGTCAAATCTATACAGAGACACATTGCGTGTAATATAAACATCAATCATCAATGTGAGACAATTTTGTTGCAAGAGAACTTCATAATAAAATTTCTCATTAGGCTGAGAAACTAATATTAGATTTTGTGCCACACTGCGCATGAGTTTGCTACATTTTTCCAACAGAAACTATTCACTGTGGGAAAGTGCATGCAATCAAATCATAGCACACTTTTGCTGCGTCCCCTTTCTACCCGGTCTTAGTGTGTAAAATTATTCCAACGATGGTTGTGAAAGTTAGATTGCGTATTTAGATTTATGTTTGTTGTTTTATTACAGAATGGTTGCTTATGTTAAACTAGCATTTAGTTCTAAAACTGGCGTGCCGTGATTCAAATAATACCTAGTGTTACATAGCAGGTAATTTATTTTATAGATTTCCCATTGATATTTAGGGATTCCCAGACTATGTCCAGACTTGATATCTCAATAATGAGAATGAGTGTTTGTTATTTTACTCTAGAGTAACCGGACGTAATTGTGAGTTTCAGGACGTGGTATGGTTGGACTTCTATTGTCCGTTATAGAATTTTATAAGCTACGGGTCTTAATCGCGTAAATATTTTATTTTAAGGCTAAATACCTTTGTTTACAGTCTACCCGTGACCACGGCCGTTGCAATATAGTCGAAACGTCGGGAAATAAACAAAGGTATTTAGCCTTAAAATAAAATATTTACGCGATTAAGACCCGTAGCTTATAAAATTCTATAATGTGTACAAATCGCGAAAGTTTACGAACATATATTCTATTGTCCGGTTTTTTATTGCGGCATTTAAAAAGTAAAGATAGTAACATAAGAATCGGGAGGATACAGGACTACCTTTGTCTTATTTTTCTATTGTATTTTAAGAATTTATCAAGTGGTACGTTTGGTTTGGTGGATAATTACTTGTGTGTGGTTTTTGGTTTTAGAGAGATGTTTCGTAGAGGGGCTAAACTACCAACTCCAAGCTCCTGGCATCACTTATGCAAGAGCCATCCAATTAACCCTATGCTGACATGTGTGCCTGTCTTGATTTGACTACGTTAGGTATATGTATCATCTACTACATATTTACAGTAATCAGTTAGTTGCAATTTGGATTTATTATAAAAAATATATAATTGTAAATTTGTTATAAACTAGTTGAGACTCTGTCTCATCAGAATTTATATTTGTTATCATGTTCTCATAGCATTACATCTCAAAAGGCGTAAAGAAGATCATGTGGTACAGATGACGCTAAGCCTAAACAGTAGAAAGGGTAAAGGCCGTCCACTATTGACCTCGCGGTCAGTTATACAAAGAGACCTCGAGCAAGCTCAATTGCTTGAATCGACAACCCAAGATAGATTAACTTGGCACAGAATAGTGAAGGCATCCGACTCCAAATAGAGATCGTATTGTGAGCTTAACAACCTCTTTATTTCAAATCTTTATAACAAAATCAACCATAATTGGGTATTTGACTACTATTAAAATAAAATATTATAAAATAACCAGGTAAAAATATGTCATAAAGTGTTCTAAAAAATATGTTCATTTATTAATTTAATGTGTTACTTAATTTATAATCATAAAGAGAAACACTGAAAGTAATTAATTTGACCACAGAAAACGTAACGTCATATGCTAGCATTCCATACAAATTTGTTCAGAGCGGCTCGTTTTTGACGTTTCTTTTATAGAGGCTGAAATACCTTTGAAATACCCTATTTATACAAATACATACACATAAAATCATACCTATATAGGTACTAATAATATTAAACTAAAAGGATTATTGCAATTTGTTATGTCATATTTCAAGAGTTGAATCTCTGAGCCCGCAGTCATCTCAGCTTAGACTAATTACAAATCAGGACCGTATCTACGGTCCAGATTTGTAATTAGCCTCCATGTTAATTGTTTCCCGTCTCTAGCCACAGCTTCGTCATTCGTGTTATGCAACGCATCTAGTTATTAAACATAGGTAATGATGCGATATGTTACTAAGTATAACGAGATGCTATATTAATGTGAGTCAATTTCGACAGTAATTTGGATCGTTAGTTCTCGCTCTCCTCGTAGCAGTTTATTAGGCGATCCTTGATGGCCTTATACTTGTGCTCAGTTGACGTGTTTATCAGGATGTCGCTGACTTGGTGGACCACTTTCATATGCAGTTTTGCTATCACCATATTGTACTTGTGGTCTTCGCCCTGCTTTTGTGGTGCCATGATGGCTTCGAATTAAGCGAACCATAATCTTGGTAAGTCTGTCCAAAACAGTGGCAACTTTGGCCTCTTGAAATTTGATCTTGTGAGACCCGCCGGTGGGAAACCGACTAAAATGTGCCGAATACGTACTTAAAAACCTTATTGATCAATAATCCGGCAGGCAGAAATCAGATCCGTAGCCTGAATTGAATAACAATTATTTCATGTTACTAGTCGGGGTCACAATTTTTAGCGAGATTCTAAATATATATAACGTGAGTCAAATAAGAGACGGGATCTCATGTTAGTTTATGACTGGTTTATTTTGGTTAAAACTAGATTAATTTCTAGAATTAAGTATAAATAGATATTTATACTAAATTCTAAACAAATAAATTAATAATAATACGTAAAACAAATATGTTAATTTAACAATTCTTAAATGTACGTTCTTTGGAGTTGTGTTAATTTTGCATAATTAAAAGAATATATTAACTACTCAGCAAGTGCAATACATCACGTTTCTAAATTTCCCATTTGCTTATAACTTATGCTATGGCTATCGCCGTAGTTACTATGAAATGAAAATGTAGGTAGGTACAGTCGTCGAGGATGTGGGTCATTCTCAAGAATATTTGTAGAATCACGAGTAGATCCCGTTAGCAAAATATAATACCCAAGGCATCACTAGATAGATGTATAGAATTCTATGGAATTTAAACACGGATGTAGTGACCTAATATCGATTGTAAGGCCTATCGTATAGGTTACCGCTACGATGCAAAGTGCTCGTATCGCACTACGATGTGAAGTGATCGTTGACACGATTCTTCTCAGATGCAGTCTGAAGTACACCACCCTAGAATTATTTCACTACAATACGTATCAGTGCGAAAGAAAAAACTATAAAAACCGGGCAAGAGCATGTCGGACCATACTCACTGTAGGGTTCCGAAGTCGAAGCCGTATAAAAATATCTGATTTGAAAAATTGCACCAGCAGAAGAGCACATGTTCATGGCACTTACGCTCTTTTGTTGAGATACGCAGTTTTTCGGCAATATCTCAATGACGGTATATCCGATATAACTATAATCATATCCGAAATAATTATAGTTTAAAGTATTTATTAAGGTAGTGCCCAGTGCTGATATGTATGAAAATATTTATTTTTATTATTTATATATCAAACTAAATAAAGGCTACTACCAGACAGAATTTCTAAATTGTGCAGTCTTTGAGTAAAATGCCTGTGACATACAGTGCCTGTGACGGACAGACAGACAGACGAAACTGACGAAACTATAAGGATTCCGGTTTTTGCCATTTGGACTTCAGAACCCTAAAACAACAAAGTTAATAACACAGACAGATTATTTTAAGGCAGATAAATTGAAACGTGATTGCAAAACGTTCTATTACATCGAGAATTGTATTCTCAAAGGTCATACGTATCCCAGTAGTAGTTGGTTTGTCTTTACGAATGGATTGAATCAATATAAATATTGTATAGAATCTAAACAAATTATTTACATAAGAAAATATAGAAACATTCTGCTATTTTCTATGTTACTTTTCAAATAAAAATACGTGACGGAATTTAAAAAGTGTTCTATGAATGCGTTCATCAATACGCCTGTTAATTGTCCCTTTATGTAATGGCTTACATTCATATGCATGGGTTAGTCAGGTCAGTATTCAGCAGGGCTGTCCAGGTCTATAAAAAGGGTTAGTAACACACAAATTAAATTAAAATTATGATTGTATGTTTTGTTTTTTAAAAGACGACTCCCGCATTAGGGTACAAGCCCTGTGTCGAGGGGGACTTTACAATCATACAAGTCACGGACACAAAGTACACCCAGACTCGGAACAACAATTTGTGGATCACACAAGTGGTGTCCCGTGTGGGAATGGAACCCACGACCTCTTGCGTAGCAGTCGGACACACTACCACCGCGCCACAGAGGCAGTCATATAGTCATATCATATGGTTTCCTAAGCGTGTCGGTTACGGTGGCCGATCTCATTAGAAGCTAGCCAACTAGGCAGGAGATATAGTGCACAACTGTATACGCAGACAGTTCACTTTTTATTCTCTCACTTTCATAGTCCAATAGGACAGAAATCCAACACGACCGGAGAGAGATTAGGCGCAGGACCGACGGCTTAACGTGTTCTCTGAGAGACAAATAAGTAAAGTATAATAACGTTTCCATTACTACGGTGATATCGATTTCGTACATAATTAAAAACCAAAGTTTATTACCTACATTAATTTTGACTTCGATAAATATGATTTAACAATTTTAGATGTTCCACGAAGGTTTTCCTTAATTAATGGATAGATACTTAATTGGGTATTATAACTATGGATGGTTCATTTTCATTAATCCTGTTTAAAGTTTTTAGTTGGTTTAGTGAACCTTGGCTAGTTATAGTAATTTTTATAGGCATTTCTTGCCAATTACTTTATAAATATAATAATTGCATTTTTTAAAGATAGAAAAATTTTAAGTCCTGACCCAGGAATCGAACCCGACACTTCCGTATGCCAAACCGGGGCCGGAATCGAAGCACCTATCTGGACTCTGTTACTAGACCTCAAATTTCTCTATCCTTTGATGCTCGCGAGTTGGGCCCTCGCATGCGCCATTAAGCCGGTAGTTAAAGAACTACTAGGGTAATTGCATGTTTTTGAAGTTACACTGACGAGAGGTTATTGGTTCGTTACATTCTATCTTTCAAAAATGCAACTCTGGGTAGGTTCACAGAACCTATGAACCTACTAAAAACTTTACTACGTGACTAAATCATTAGGTATATATAGGTTATAAAAAGAAGTACTAATCCTAACTAATATTATAAATGCGAAAGTTGTAAACCGTTAAACCGATTATAAAAAATCTTTCATCAATAGAAAACTAAATTATCAGTGAGTAACATAGGCTGTAATTTTTTAATTAGGGATCCATACAAAAATTACTATAATGAGGGAGAGCATCTATCAAAAGTTTGCCTTTATAAGTCATTATCTGACGTGCGCTGCCATTTTGTTATTTGTTGGAAAAATTAGGTTACAATGGAGATCCTTTTGTTGTCGACAGACGTTGCGGACGTGTGAGCAACATATATGAAAACATAGTTTTTATCGTGATAATTGACATCAACGTAGGCAGAGCCGCAAGCAAAGGCTAGTAGCGTAAATATTTTATTCACCTTTAGGTATAAATAAGATAAATATTGGTAGATAAAATATGTATAATAAACTTGAATAACAGCTGTAAAACATTAATACTGGCTAGCTAACATTCTGGGAGCAGGTAGGGATAATGGAATTTGATATTCGTTTTTCTTTCGCCCAGTATCAATACTATTGTTCCCATGGGTACAGTAAGTTCATAATTGGCTTAAGGCCGTCTCAATAGTTCATCTACCGTTAACTGTGCGTTAACATAACTATAAAATATAGATACAAAACCTGTCGCTCGGGTTTTCAATCCATCAACGATTATCGTAACCCACAAATGTCAGTTTGGATAATTTGCGACAATAGTCGTAGAGTATGAGAATGTGTGGCGCCGTTTCCGAGGTCTCGGCCTACGACTGACGTACGCTACGCGCGCACTTTGACTATAGTCGCATCAGCCGCGCGCGTCAGCCGCATCGCAGCCGCGCGCGGCTGCGAACGGCCGAGATGCACCGAAATTAACATTTAACAGACAGCCATTTAGTATTATTTACGAGTTAGCTATTTAGCAGACAGTAACATTATTTATTGAGACCGGTCGTTAGAAATAATCACATGTTAGTTCTATTTTTATTTATTTTTTTGGTTACAAAATTTAAGTGCCAAGGTTTCTCTATAATTTAATCATCACAATTATAAAATAGTAACAATTTTCTAAGAGGTAATTTACTGGTACCGAGTATTTAATAATCAAGTAATCATATTTATCATTTGACACATAAATAGAAGGTTTCACTTGAGCGACCAACGTGAATATTAACTGAGTACATGTATAATAGTTCCTCCTCATTATAAAGTAAGGTATAATAAGGGTTTCAATCGCGTGAATATTTTAAGGTATATACCTTTTATATTGCCTGACGTTGCAACGGTCGTGGTTACGGGTAGACTGGTGCAAATTGGTCTGTCTGTGGACTGGTGCAGCTCAGCGTCGTAGCAAGTCACGTTCGGAAACTACCCTCGCTTAAGATATTCACTCGATTAAGATCCCTAGTATATTTATAATTTTATAATGTGTACAAATCGTGAAAGTTTAATAACATTTTTAAGTCCTCCCCAAATGAGCATAGCATTTATAGGCCAAAAAAATGATTAATTTTTGGTGTAAATATTCCTATGACTTGTATGTTTTAACAAGTCTCATTAGATTCCGTAATGTGAGCAATTTAAAAAGGAAAATAACGCTAGTGGTTTTTAAAAAGCGGGAGATTGCGTCTACCGTCCCATTTCCGAGTCGGGAACTAGGCGAGTTGGCTTCAGGCGAAATGCCACAAAGTGTTACAATGAAAATGACGTTTGATCTTTAAGGATATCGGTTTCTTTGTAACATCGTTATTGGTTAGATCACTTGTGTTGGTTAGACGTTGAGTGAAATGAAAAAGATAAAATCATTTTCGCCTGCCCATGATACGTATACGAAACAACGTGAACAAAAAGACGTATTTCAACTTACAGAATTTCATTTTGTTAATGTGTTATCTTAAATGGAAATAAACGGCTACTTGAAAGTTTACCTTGGCACATGGGAATACCACAAAGTTGGTCCATTAACTAAGTATTTGGAGAGGTGCATGCGAATCTATGGTAAAGTATGTGGGAATCTTCACTTTTATGAAAAGGGACCATGTGTTTTAGAGGCAGCTTAAGCAAGCAAGGATTTTACCAATTTTCATCCGCATTTTGTTTGATTTTGATTGAAATTTGAAGCCTCTCTTTTATTCCTTTAAGAGTTGATTTTTTTCAAATCCGTTCAGCATCGTCCGTTGATATTTCCTTTTATATACAAAGTCAAAGTACTTTATTTATTTAGGTTACAAAATGCAACGCTTATGAACGTCAGACAAAATTTGGAATAAAATGATTCTACATTTAATGCCACGTTCACAAAAGGCCGTAAGAAAAGAACTTGGCAATAACAGACGCTGACAACAGCTACTGAACTTCGATGTTTCACTATTTCAGCCACGCCCACTATTTCTCCGATGTCCTAGTGCCATTGATAAAGGACGGTAAATACAGCGAACTACCAACACAAGGACGCGGTCAATAATAAACAATAAACCAATAGATGGCGCTTTATTTTTTGTTCTATATGAAGAACTAGAAAGAAATTAGACAGGGCGATTAAAAAAAACAAAAAATATTTTTTATACGTTTGTATTTTTAATTATTTCAGGAGACTTTATTTGCTATGAACTTCAAAACAATATAAAAGAAAGAAAAATAAAACTCGAAAATATATTAGCAACATTTTAAATATTTTCGCATAATTATAATTTATTTGCTCTCGGATATTTGCCGGAACAAACAGACAGACAGACAGACAAAAAAAAACTGTATTTTTGTTATCAGTAATTAATATGGATGTATGTTATCCATAATAATTAATATATATTCATAAAACTGTTATTTTGATATTACAAACAGACTCTTCAATTTTATTTATTTGCACAGATAGTTAATAATATATATTATTTTTTATTGATAATATTATTATTTATTTGACATAAGGTAAATTTAGAGCAGAAGAAAATTCTTCCAAGTTTGAAGTCCTCCGAAAATTGATAACATACCTGCTACAGCACATTAATTCACTGGTAAATAATTTTCGTCACTGGAATCACTTTTAATGATAAATTTTAAATTGCACATCCTACACAAAAGAGTGAACTTCGACAAGAATCCATTTATGTTTTCTCCTACCAAATTAATGTGTTTTAAATTACAACCCAAGGGTTTAGGGGTAAGGGCGAGAAATATTCTGAAGATTTAAAAATAAATGCGATAAGTTTATTCGTCGTCCGATGTAATAATAATAATAATAATTATAAGGATTTTTTGTTGTGCAGGGTGACTTGTAGCAGTCTAAAAAAAATAATACTTAAAGCTTACCTATGCGTTAGTAACTAAATACTAACTGCCAGATTTTATCTTCGACAACCTGTTCAAAATAATAATATTAACCTCAAGTTTAGGAATATTATCGGTGGATTCAACTGTCTTAGATACCTTTGCCGATACTTCAAACCAGTGATGGAAAAAAACTATGACTCACAATAACATAAGAAGTATAAGAACGATCATGAGGAAGTTTCATATCACTTGGGCATCATCTTTACCTGGTAACATTTTCTAGAGGAATTATAACATCACTTTCTAATGTAACTGCAACAGCCACATTTCCTAATCTGTACAAAATATTTATTACATTTAAACTTAGAAAAACTTTCTTCAGCACTAATCTTACCTATTATGTCTAACTAGCTGTGGACGTAGCCTAAGTTACTCCTTACATCATTAGCTGTCTGACAGTGAGTCCTGTCAATCTCCGTACAGCCGTTTTGGAGATTTGTCGAAACAAACACACAGACAGACAGCCAGATAAAAAAAACTGTATTTTTGTTTTAAGTACTATGCGTACTTTCATAGCATTTAGTAAAAAACTGCTATTTTGACATTAGGAACAGACACTTCAGTATGTATAGATCGCCATATATAGGTAAAAAATACTAAAACCTACACAACTATTTGTATGGAAAGGGCAAGAAACAATGGATAAAGCTACAAGTATTTTAGGAGTATTTTCCTATTAGGCCAGTTCTAAGATAGTCGTAGGTCTATGCAAATGTGATAGTTTATCATTATACTTGTTTGTAACTATCTTTCTAAAATGTAAAGGGGATCCTCTTTGTCCATGTGGCGATTCTTTTTGTGTAATGTGTTAATGTAATATAAATAATAAAATTATTAATTATTTATTATTATCTATATTAGTATGTAGGTATTTATTACAAACTTATTGGTGAAAAAAATTCCGAAGTTTCACCTGCTTCTGAACTATTCGCCAAACGTCTCTTTTTACTGAAAAGGTAAAAGAAAATATTAAAAATAAAAACAAAAATTGAACAGGCGAACCTAGGTTTCGAACTCGAAACTTGATATTCTGAACCAACGCAGATACCGCTAGACCAAACGAGCTTCACAGTTGCAGATGAATTTTCGCTATACGTTGTACAAAACAGCTTAGTGTAGCTTTTTGGTTTGGTTACGATTTCACTTCTGTTCGTGCAATATTTTGTCAATATGAAAAATATAATACTTATTTTACTACGTCCATGAGATGTTTTTGTTTGTTGGTATAGAAGCGCTTTTTGCTGGCCTCTGACATTTTTGTTTGTTTCCCAATTATAGTAACAAATATTTTTAAACTTAGAACTAAATATATTTAAATTAACAACTTAGATAGTATAAATTAATAGTATATTTATTAAACTTATATTCTTTACCAATGTCTATAATTTTTCAAACAACAAACAAAATATGAAGTGAATGGATGGCGAGGCAAAGCGACATACGTCCGTCTAGCTGCGCGTCTCTGCGATCACTGTCAGATTGCTTATAAAAGAAAGAGAAGCGCGATCACGCAGCGCTCGTAACTAATTTATAAACCATAAAACAATTACTTGAAAATAAGTCGAGTAGGTAGTCGAAAATAAAAAACAACCAGATTCTGTATTATAACATGATACGTTATTGTTAATTATTTTACCAACGTACGTTGTTAAGTAATACAGATATTTTTGTTAGAAGATCATTTTAAGAGCTTAGTTTGTATTTTTTTTTTATCGAGAAAAAAATTCAAATTCGTGTTTCGAATACAACAGGGTTCTTAGAAATATGTTCAAGATTAACATATATTTTTTCTGCCGTCACAAACTACGTAGATTTGGCTAAAAAATTGTTTAGGATAAGCCTATTTGGCTGTTGTCAGCGCCTTAATGTTTTTTTTTAAAGGTTACCAGTGTTCAGTAAATAAATATTATACGGTAGTCATAGCATATATATTACTATAACTTAACCAAAATGTTGAGAATAATTTGATTTGGCTAAAAAAATAATTTACATTTTTATTGTGATAACGTATTATAAATCGATGACCGGTAGCGCACACGAAAAAGTGTCACGTTACCGCCTGCTGATAGGTTGAAGTATCAGCCTGTCATCTAATTGAGATTGCAGTGACATGCGATACAATTGGATCTAAAGCTATCACAGTCATGGTTGTTTATTACACTTTCATTAATGTTTTCATATGACGTTATCACGTTAAATCATCGTCCGTAAAACGACTTTACAGACAACCTTTTTTTACGAACTTTTGTGTGAACAACGTTTGTTAACGAAAAATGATAAACACAAACGTAAATAATTATCAAAAGATACAAAATTAATCTTCTTTGAAAGCCAAACCATTATAGGATCATTATTTATTCGAGCTTAAACGCGTTTTACTCGTCGCCTGTAAAGAGTACTTCCATGTTAGTTATTACAAAGAATCGATAAAATTTGTACAAACTATGACATCGGTCGTTCAACCACGATGTTCGCTTGTTTGTCGCATTTAAGGGGATACACACATTTGATACTTGGAGCTGTAGTAATCTGCGATCTTGATATTGTAGCAATGGATGATCGTAGGAATCGTAGTCAAAACCTTATCAATAAAAATAGCAATATTTGTAGTATATAAAAATCAAACCGTGATCGAACTCCTCCGAAACGGCTCGATCGATTTTTATACGAATTTGACGAAGTTGCCAGGGTTAGCTAGTAAATTAACAATGATCTCCTAACCCATGTCACGGCAGCCAGTTTCATCGAAGACTAGCCTCTTACACACTCAGTCTACAAGTGTTTGCGCAGACACATTATGCACACATATGCGCAGATACACACTTTATTACCTCACTATCATAGCACAATAGAACGAAAACCATACACGACCGGAAAGAGATTGGGCGCAGGACTGTCGGTAAGACGTGCTTTACGAGGCACAGGCGCAACATTTTTGAGAAACGGTCACCTATCTATGGATAATGGAGTTGCTTAACCTCGCAGATATATCTACTTGCTGGGTCGCCACTGAGTCAGGGACCCCTGTTCGTATCTAAAGGCAGTATATTTTTTTTACCAAAAGGTCAATGTCAATTACTGGTAAAGTGAGAGATATAATAAAGTGATTGAATGCTCAACCATCTGGAACGCATTCTAGAAATCAAAGTATCCAGTGTCCAAAGACCCTGTGAAACCAGACATGTATAAAATATTCATATCAGCGTAAAATCGCCTCCACCGTTTGTTATTGATCTATTAATGTCGTGGTTACCTTTGTAAAGTCACTGCAACAACCGCAGCCATAATTGTTGTGATGTGAGCCTTTTTGATATTCCTCAGGTGTATTGGTGTTGTTGAAATGTTCAAACCGCAAATTTAATTTACTAGACCCGAAGTAGATCCGCTATTTACATATTAATTGACTTCGACTGACTTGGTGGTAACTAATTGCTGCGCAAGAAGCTGTGCTCCGAGTCTTTGTTTGCTTTGTGCCCGTGATTTGTGATCCCTAAAGTTATGTTATGAAAATATTTGTTTGTAAACGTATAAACTGTTTCATACTAAGAAAATCATTTGTACATTTACCGCCCCACCATCGCCTTTTTGTACATTTTGTATTAGTGTAACATTATTTAAACGCTACCGTAGCTGTATATGACTGCCTCTGTGGCGCGGTGGGAGTGTGTCTGACTGCTACGCAAGATGTCGTGGGTTCTATTTCCACCCAGGATTAAACTTTGTCTGTTGAACACGATGGTTTATTATGTGTCTGGGTTTAATACAAGTTTTGCTTAGTTTGGAATCAAATGACGTTATGTTAATTGTCCCTAGATATTATTATTTGCTTATTATTAGTACTATAACCCAACAAATTTTGCACATATTAGCATATAATTTTTACTGGATTAACGAAATATATATATATATATATTTGTAAACCTTTGTTTATCTACATGCGGAAGCTTGTAAATAGAAACAGTAATATCCATATTAAAAAAATGTTTATGTAACAATTAATCTGTAAGCTTTCTGTAACAATAAATAAATAAATCAATTAATAAAAATATTAGGTACACAGTTTGCTGCGTACTACATTTTTCTTTAATTACGAATATCTAAATATGCTAAAGAAGCATGTAATCCAAATATATTTACTTATACTTCTAGGCCGCAAGGTTGCTCTAATATGATGTACCTACATATAGATACAGTTATAGAGTTTATAAACAAAAAAACATTCAGATCAGGCCTTACTGGTTGTAGGATCGACTTTTCACAAACGTAGTATTTTGCTTCCTAAGTAAATAAAGAATTTTTATTATTATTATTGTTGCTTGAGGCGCAGAATATCCTGTAGGTATATTGAGGCTACGGGCCGCCGCTTTTAAGCATTTCAAGCGATTCTGTTTTTTTAAGCATGTATTGTACCTACATAAAGTTCAAAATTCTTTCACACTGAAATTGATCACCGCGCCGTTGCCATCCCGGTGTGTGTAGAGCCCTAAACGTCCAGAGTCACGAGGCTGAAACTTGTGTATCATAAATTGGACACGTGTTTAGATACACCTACACAACTTTGCTCTCACTACAACGAGTTCGCTAAATATTGAGCAAAGATGAAATATTGGAATAGATTTACACCTTGTATCAAATAATATAAGATTATGTCCTATATCAGTTTATATATATTATTTAGGCACGTACTTCAAGTCTTGTAACCAACCTACATACCTGTATAGACCATGTAATCGCTAAGCTGCCATCAGTCGACCCGTGAACACGATCGGTGCAATTCGATCGAAACGTCGGGTAAATAAAAGGTTCGTCCCTTTAAATAATTCACGCGATTAAGTCCCGAAATATATCTAATATGTAATAGAAAGTCAAAGGGTAATGTTCAAGTGACTATGGAACTTAGTATCACTACAAATTTTGTTGTGCCAAGATGAAAACTACTGATTTATGTGGACATTATATACTTTCAGAAAAAAACAACAATGATTTACCTAATTTGCCGGGTTTAATTGAAATGGGTAGATGAACTTCGAAAATCGAAATATTTATATAATTTTTTTTTGAAAATAGGACATAACTATGATATTGCTTATTATTTATGTATTAACACTAGTTTATGGCTGTAAATTTTGATATATAATCCGAGTCTCTATCTTACAATCACTTCACAATTGGCACAATTGGTACGAGTCTCTGTCTCACAAAATATTTCTGATTGTTACTGTGTATATGTAGTTTCTATCTCAAACTCACGTAATGTAACCACAATATCATACACAACGCGAGAAATAACAAAAGCTATTTGTTATTATGCTTTAAACTGTTTTCTTAAGCGCCGGCGCCAAACAAGCATTAAGCACTGACAAACAAGTGACATTACATTTCAGTGTTGCCATAACTATCCTATACAAATCAATTTTTTTATTATAATTCATTTATATGTTCTTATTTTTAAATGAGCCGGTTCAATCTAAAGGTATCAAAGAATATGTTTTCGTTTTTTAAATAAAGTATGGTGTATGAATATTATCGTTCTTTACATTCAAACGGTGCAACAATTATTAAAATATTTATAATTATAATATAATTACAAGAACCAAAATACATTTAGTGATTCTATGACTTTTTAATAATTAATTGATAGTAATCGTTATTAATCGTAATCGATATTACAGTTAAAAATAACTTCATACGAAAAAATCCTAAATAAATAAACTGAAAGACTAATATTTTCGTTTTATTAATCCGGCGAGAGACAGATCAGAGGCCAAGAATAAAAAAGAATAAAAATATATCTTTGCTAGACATGGTTCTTTGTACCCTAATACTTAGTAGCTACAACCCTAATGGAAGTCGAAAATAATGGTGTTCTAAGGACCCTCTGCCACTGAAGCACATTATAGATTAATTACGTGAATATAAAATTTTAAGCTTAAATACTTTTGTTTTATTGCCCGACGTTTCGACCGTATTGCAATAGGCAAATCCTTTGATGCATTACTTCGTACCTAACGATTTTTTTTACACAAATCCTGTACCTACCTAAAATTATTATAAACACATGTCAATCTCAGTTATTACGAACCAAATTCTTTTATATCAAACAATCCAACATAGTTAAGCCTCTCGAGACACACTCTTATTTGAATAATAAGTAGGAGACTAGATTGATCTAGACAACCTGCCTTGGAGATATGTGTTTTGATTAAAAACGCTTGTATGTTTTTTACTATTAAAACATTGTAAAGAAAATTATTGTTTTTAAACTTTCACGATTTTTATACATATTAGATATATTTCAGGACTTAATCGCTTGAATTATTTAAAGGTACGAACCTTTTATTTACCCTACGTTTCGATCGAATTGCACCGATCGTGGTCACGGGTCGACTGATGGCAGCTAAGCGATGTCTCCGTGAGGCGCGGGGTTTTTCAACTACCCTCGCCTGGTCTTGTTCATTTTGATAATTTGTACGTCGGGTAAATAAAAGGTTCGTACCTTTAAATAATCACGCGATTAAGTCCCGAAATATATCTAATATGTAAAGAAAATTGTCTGAACATAAGATAATAAACAAACAGTAGCCTAGAGATAAATTCATTACCTAAGGGTTTACGAATCCGAAATTGTTTGTTGGGGGTTGTCACGAAACTCTGTGTTTTGGATTTGATTATATTGTGTGTTTGAAAAACGTATTCCAACTTCTGCTACAAGTTTCATAATATATTTATAACCTTGTATGCATAATATAATATAATGTATAATATTTTAGTAAAATGATATGTAGACGCAACATGATCTCCTTTTGACTAGCCGCGTCATGTATTACAGAGCTCAAACAGGTTGGTCGCAATAATCGGCATCCACACGGGGGGAATGGACGTACCCAGGATCCTTTTTGAAAGGATGCTGTAAGGGTTTCTACTTTTTGCAATTTTGGGCAATGGTTTCGACCCCCAAATCCCTCCTTGGGTATGTATGCCAATGACGGGGAGATCATCGGGCATAAACTAAGACCATAAAGAAAAACTAAGATCATACATCGCCATAACTTACAAGTTTACAAAAGATTTAATAGATATTGGATGTAAATCAAACGACCTTTGTTCTCCCGAAGCAGCTAAATATACAAATTATACGAAATTGATTTGGTATGCCACATTCACGCGGTGGGATTCGATTTGTGGGAGTCTCTGCTGAATTCACTTTGAATGAATGCCTACACTACGCCGTACTTGGCAAGCCTGTTAATTACATTTGTGGTAACCAAGTAATCTGAAGTCCCTTTGGGAAAGAAAGGCAAATTCTATGACAATAGTGCAGGCAGGGTAAGGTGCGCGCATTATAAAACCCAACCCAACATGTGAGACAAAAAGTTAATTATCTTCAAAACGGCTGATCAGATTTTTATAAAACAACGGCAAGAACAATGTAAGTTAAATTTGATTTTTAATAAAAGAAACTGCATCCAAATCCGTCAATCCGTTTGGACGCTACGATGCCACAAATAGACACACAGAAACTCACGTAAAACTTGTAACAGATCTGAGTTAAAATAAAAGCTCGGACCAATATTAATGCCGACGGCTAAAAATGAAAGAGATCAATAACAATTTTATTCATACTTTACTTTATTAAATAGTTATAAAAGTGTCTAAACTTTATCTATAGAATTGTATCTATTGTTACTAGTATAGTATTACATTATCTGTGCTTTTGTGGAGAACATTGACGTAGAGAATAGGTCTGCCATACCTTTCAATTAAAAAGTAAAAATTGACTGCAAGGCGTGAAATAGAGAAAAAGCTATTTACAACGAAAGAGACAACGCTACTTTGTGGACAATACCTGTCAAAGGCCGCACGAGTTTTTCTCTCTTTCACGCTTTGCAGTCAATATTTACTTTTTAATTGAAAGAGATGGCACGGTCCAGATCTATACGCCAATGTTGGAGAAGCAACTATTGAGATCGGTAAAATAAGTGTGGTCCTTTGATTCTTTAAAATTATTTCAAATATACGGAAGTTATATTGAAACTAAAAAATATTCATATTTGTCTTTGTTCTTGTGTTTACACAAGATTTAAAAATAAACTAAAGTACCTTCCTACAAAAATAAAACTGTACAAGTCAATTAACATAAAGTTGAGAACGGTGATTACAATAATTACGAATGACTTTAAAACGTCGAGAGCGACTGGGTGGTGCGGCTTACTGGACGGAATTTAATAGCTTGTTACAGCTAAACCCTTTAATGGTTTTCTTCACAAAGTACAAATAATACAGAAGGTAACGTTAATACGTACAGTCAGTTACAAAAGTCGATGAGCACAAAAATATGCCATAAGTGTTCTCCCCTAGTCACAGGGGAGAAATTTCATCAGTAATTTACACCAATTTTCCATAAGTCGCTAAACACCGACCGACCGTTTTCTGTAAGTCGCTGATTATCTACTTTTGTAGCTGACTGTACTTTGCTTAAGCAACGCACACATAGGCAGCGTTCACAGACAAGAATATTAAACCGCTTCAGGTCTTAGTTGAGATAGGCATTCAGAGATTCCGTATCCGTGACCGTGACTGATGTCCATGCGTGCGTCTACCACCCTTTCTATGAAGCTTAGTTTCTGACTTCTGTTTGTGTGGTTTCTGACTCTGTGAGGATTAAACAGATCGAGATGTCTGGTTATCAGCGTTACCACTATGGGTCCGCCGAGTGACTGTTTTAAAAAAAAATGGTTGTCTGTAAAGTCGGTTTACGGACGATAATTTTACGTGATAATGTCATATGAAAACATTGATGACATTGTAATAAACAACCATGCCTATAATAGCTTTTTTTATTCCTATTGTATCGCATGTCGCTGCAATCGCCTTTAACATAGATGATATTGTAATAAACAATCATGCCTGTGACAGCATAAGCGGACCCGGGCGATCGACGTCCACAATACATCAGTGTATAACTACTAAATAACAGGCGGAACGTGACGGACCGTGATACTTTTTCGTGCGTGCACCCGGTCATTTATAAGACGTTATCACGTCAAAAATGATCTGCCCGTGCCTCTGGGAGCACGCTAAGCCATCGGTCTTAAGACCAAATCTCTCTTTAGTCGTATCGGATTTCCATTCAATCGGGAGAGTGAAGGAATAGAAAGTGCACTTGTGTCAGCACACACACTTGTGCACTGTAATATCTCTCACTATATCTGAAAAGATTAGCCGCCGTAAATTACATCGATTAGCCCCTAATATGTCCAAGCAAAAATGGTCCGCAATTTTTTTTGAGCATCTCTGTCACAGGAACATCTGTCAAATTGACGTCTGACGTCGGCCGGGAAGGATACGAACGATATATCTTTAGAATTATGTATTAAAGCTATTTAAATATATATATATATATATATATATAATTTTACATATATATATATATATATACTAGCTGTCCCGGCGAACTTCGTCTCGACTCTTTTTTTTTGTAAATCGGGTTCAATTGTGAATCTAAACCATCCTCGAATTCCCTTGAACTCACACAAAGAATTTCATCAAAATCGGTCCAGCCGTCTAGGAGGAGTTCAGTGACATACACACGCACACAAGAAATATATATGTAAAATTGTTCGTTGATAAATAAGCTATCAGAAAAAGTATCATTATCATATATGTAACTACTAACAAATATGCCATTACCTTCTATAATTCCTATATTTTGTATTTCCGAGTAGTAAGTCAAACATCAAGCTGAGCCGTAACTAAGCGCTGAATGGGCAGTCAGTCGCTATATTATCTACATTTTGGTTAGTTGGCATAATTAACTCGTCGTATTAAGCTCTCCAGGTCATCATTACTACGTTAATCGATTGGGAACTGTGATGTTGTGTAGTGGTTTCCAGTATTGTAAATTCTTAACTAGATAAATTAAGTGTACATAATGCAATTAAGAATTAATTATTTGTTTAGTATTTTGTGTATGTTTTGCTATTTGTTTATTATTTTTGTCACACTTTAAAGCATCGGGGGTGTCCACCTTGATATCTTCTGGGCACTAGGATACGCGATTAAGACCATATATACATATATATATATATATATATATATATATATATATATATATATATATATATATATATATATATATATATATTATTATTTAAGGTAAAATTTTTGCCCGACGTTTCGACCGTATTGCAACGGCCGTGGTAAACAAGGTATTTTACCTTAAATTATTCACGCGATTAAGAACCGTAATATATATATTTTCATAATGACACCTAAACTCGTATCCTAGTGCCCAGAAGAAATTAAGGTGGATATGGCACCCCCGATGCTTTAAAGTGTGACAAAAACAATAAACAAATAGCAAAACATACACATGGTGTCGTCATGAATCATGCCTAAAGAAGTTTTACGAGTTTGTTTTTATGCATAAAATACCGTGTGTCTAATCGAGATAATATGTACCTACTAAATCAATGAGGTCCTGTAGGTGCCAACCTGAGTTGTTAATGCGGTGAACCAACCACCTGTACGCAGGAGAACTTGATGTCTGCCGCAGATAATGCAGTGGATGTGACCAAGTTCTGGGCCTTCACTTTAATACATATATTTTATTTGTTTGTTTGCTGTCGAAACGCTATGAAGAAGAAGAAGAGTTGAGTCCTAAGACCTTCATGAAACATGCGCTCGAGCAATGCATACGTAGTTATTAGTTAATTAGTTATTAATAAATAAATTTTAAAAAAAGTTGATGTGTTAGTCAATGTTTGTCATTTATTCGAGTTTAGCTACATTCCTGCGTAAAATAGACGTGAAGGAAAATATTACGGGGTTAAATAAATCCAACATTTTCCGTTGTCCGAAAATATCTCGGTAAAAATAAAAGTTACATCTTAACGTTTATCTAGATAGGAAGGCTCAGATAAAATCATGCTTTTAATTATTTTTTTTCAAAGAATTTGTTCCACAGGAAAATAACGTTTTCGGAGTGATGGAACGGGATAACCGACACAGCAACAGATGGTTTAAGTTAGTGTTTTTTACTTTAATTTAAAATACTTTGTCTCCCCATTGATATGGCCTTGGCATATTGTATTTTAAGAGTAGTTGTGGGCTAGTCTATTTTTGATAAGACCTTAGTTTGGTCGGTTTCAAATTTTTCAGATCATGGTATTTTGTTTATACGCCCCTAAAATATGTTAAGAAAACTGTACTAATATTATAAAGCTAAAGAGTTTGTTTGTTTGATCGCGATAATCGCAGGAACTACTGGTCCGAATTGAAAAAAATATTTTACTGTTGGATAGCCCATTTATCTAGAAAGGCTATAGGCTATATAACATCACGCTACGACCAATAGGAGCGGAGCAGCAATGAAAAATGTGGCAAAAACCGAATAAATTTACGCAGTGAAGTTGCGCGGGTCAGCTAGTAATAAATAAAAGCTGCTGGTAACTAATTTAAATGAGAAGTTGTCTTTTTGTGACTGATTCTGCGATCTCAGAATTTATTAGAAAATCTTGAGAATTTTTTTCTTGTTTCTAGAAGATTTATAGACAACCTATGCATTATATGTATATTTATAAATAGTGCATAGTAAATAGCAAGGGTAGGTCAATAATCTGAGTTTATAATTACGATAGTCAAATAAAACAGACTGGCTGACTGATTAGGCGAAACAGTAGATATATAGATAGTGCGACTAGTAGATATTTTAAATGTGAAAGGTAAGTTGTATGGATAGATGGATCAATCGATGGATCATCAGTCATCACGTTAGAACAGCTGAATGTATCTGAATGAAATTTGGCCCAAAGATAGATTATAGTCAGGAAAAGCACATAGACTGCATTTTTCATGCCGAAAAAATGTACGGTTCTCGTGAGATAGATTTGTTTTTTATAAATTTCAACGAACGAAATCATAGTGTGACTAGACTGTTTTCATTACAGTTTTTTCTCATTAAATGAAAACATGTTTGATGAATTTTAATGCGTAAAATTACAAGTGGGTTTTTAAAAGTGTTTGCTTCTAAAAGATTTTCTTAGGTCTGTGTACTTTTCTTTTTCATACAATTTTATTTAAACATTTTACAAACTTTTGCAATAAGTACCTATATAGGAGATGAAGTCAAATTTAACTTTTTTGAGATATGTAATAATGTTTAGGTAAGCTTGAAATTTTAAATTGGTTTTTGAGTTTTAAGTATCTTTCAAAAATAACATTAATGATTTTGATTTTCGTTCGTTAGTTCTTTATTGACGTTGCTTTCTAATTTGACTTTGGTTTTGGCTGTTTGAATTATATGTGACGAATGATAATAATTATTATAATAAAATCTTGACACAACTCACAAAACGCCATCTGATTACAAACTAGGCAGAGCCTGTACTATGACAGCCAGACAACTGAGTTATCTATACTAATATTATAAAGCTGAAGAGTTTGTTTGTTTGTGTGTTTGTTTAAACGCGGTAATCTCAGACACTACTGATCCGAATTGAAAAATTCTTTCACTGTTGGATAGCCCATTTATCGAGGAAGGCTATAAGTTATATAACATTACGCTACGATCAATAGGAGCCGAGCAGGAATGAGAAATGTTGCAAAAACAGGGAAAATTGACGCATACGAAATTGCGCGGGTCAGCTAGTTTACTTATATGTTTCTAAATATTAACATATTATATATAACTTACACCTACAGAATAAACCATTGTGGTCATCACACAAATTTGTATCCTGGGTGGGGATCGAATTCAAGACCTCTGGCGAAGCAGTTAGGTACACTAACCATTAGACCAGGCCAACCGTAGACTATTTCTTTAAGTAAATCTACTTATAATGTTCTATAAATGTCAATACTTTATTGTCGCTTTTGAAATAAGCAGGTACCTAGACCTCATTCGAATTTTGCGCACGCTAACTGATCAATCACTTATTTTTAATTACTCATATTATAATACGTCATTCATTATTAGTTAATTAAAATCACATTCATTTACATAATGTAGGCACGTATTACACAACCAATACTGTTCTGCATTCCAGTTTAATTAATATAGGTACAGTCGTGAAATGAAAATGTTCGTCACCTTAAAGTCCAATTTAGGCTGAACCATGGTTGAGCCGAATCAAGAAACAGTAACGCCTACATGTGTATGTTGTCAAACTTATAATAAGGTTTAACTCAGATTAATAACTATAGATAGAACCTTGAAATAAAAACTTTTTTGTTAAGAAAGTAGACGTACTGATGCGCGTCATAGACAAAGGTACGAGAACCACGAGAACTGAGAACATTAGTTGACAGCTTCTTGACAGTCTCGAACGATAGCACGGCTATTTTGAAATGTCACACCCACAATGGGAGTTAATAACATTATACGACTATTTCTCGATTTGCGTAAAGAGAACAAATAAAAACCATGAGTGGCAAGAACGTTATTTTAACACATAAAAACATTGCTTTATATACGTTACTAATAAATGCTTATTTTTATGTATTGCAATCAGTGGCAAAGAGTGATAATGAGACAGATATATACGTTCCATCTATTCCTTTACTTGTTAATCTGGTTTAACTACTCATAGTAGAGGAATATTGATCTGTATAAACTTAAACTCTGTTGTCAAACAGTTAGACACAAATTCACAACCTCTCACAACACACGAGTTTACAACTGTCTAATGTGATAAATGAGTGTATGTGAAAATGACGAAAATTTTTATTCCGCGACTGTACATGTGAATATAGATAGATTTACAATTGAACTATCAATCATTATAGACCTTATTGTTTAATTATATGTAAATAAGATGCATATGTCAATTTTTGACATTGGTTGTTGCTTTGTGAGGCCTGGGAAAAGATGAGGGATTTGTAAGATGAATAGCTATTGCACAAATAACTAGTTGATTTATGGTGTACTAGCTTTCACCCGCGACTACGCCCGCGTGGATATCGGTTATAACGCTAAAAATGTCCTTTTGCGGGACCCAAACTATCTCAACTATCCATAACAAATTTCGTCTAAATTGGTTCAGCGCTTTAAATCGCACCTGCCTGCATCAATTAGGGATATTTAGAAAATTTTATATAAAAAAAAGCAACTACTTAATCTTCTAGTAAATAAAAACTACTACTAACTAGTCTTTCTTTACAAAATTTGCACACCACAACGGTAAAATATGGATTGAACAGTAATGTAACTAACACAATATGTTGGGTACATATTATTGGTTACCTAACTAACAACAAGTAACTACTAACGTAGTTACTTGTTGTTAGTTAGTTGTGTTTAGCAAAAAAAAATTGACATAGAAAAATATTTTGTGCACATAAAATCATTCCAATGAGCCACCTCTAGTATTCCGACACTATAATAATAATCTTTTGGAAGATATGCCGTTATTTACTTGGGACGCGATAATTATTTCAACTCTAGTCGGAAATTCATTAAGCGCGAGATTTCACTAATTATTCAGAGTGGGTCCTGCTATTCATTTACCTAATATAATGAGTTGAGGGTTTGCCTGGGCGTCGACAGTCCAAAGCTATCGCTGACAGCAATTTGCGTAGAATTACCTACCTCTTAACCCTTAACTCTAATATTGTTTTCAATAGATATTGGGGTTCATCCCCTTAATACCAAGAGTAAACTTCCAATTTCACGAACTGAATATTTAGCGTCTTGTAAAAGCAAATACATATTGCTTATGAAATAGAATTCTATAGTAGTTGAGTCGAACTAGTTTAACTTTATTTGCGTTTTTCACGTGGATTATTTCGGTTGCGTCATTCCAGGTATGATTTAAGTAGGTGTGTTAAGTTAGAGAGTGGGAGTGTACCTATCTATACAATTGTTGAGATGGTGGGCTTTATCCTATACGAGACAAAAATCGATGAGTGAAATGTGTAGAGATGCATTTTCAGTGCCATGAGTGTGAGTAGTTTTTACGTTATCGCGATCGAAACGTTTACTGCGTTTGGTTCTCTGATTGAATAAGAGTTTGGTACGGGCCAATCGGAGTGCCAAACGGACATTCAGAAGTGTCAAAATCCTGCCAGCAAAACAAGATGAAAGACAAAAACAAGATACCTACCAGTGGCGGAGGGTCCTTAAAACACCATTACTTTCGGTTTCCCTTTGGATTGTAGTTACTTAGTAATATGGGTACAAAGAATCATGTCCAGCAAGCGAATATCCGCCATTAAGATTTTTTAAGAATTTCATGTACCCAGTGACACTCATGTCAGTGAGATAAATCTAATGATGTATCATTTATTAAAATCGGTTGAGTCGTTGAGGAGTTATGAGTGGACATAAGAACATTGTAAGGATACAACATACCTAAATACGCGTCAAACACAAAAGCCTCCTTCGCAGCCGGGTAAAAAGAGACACGTCGTAGCCGTAGTCGTAAGTGGGTCAAAATTCGACTCACAAAAAGATATACTTATAGAAAGTATAGTTTACGTAGTATAGTGTAGGTACGTCTCAACTTTTAGAAAGTATAGTTTATTCTAAATGATATATCTAACATTGTGGATCGTCACATACTTTATACATATACTAGTTGTCCCGCTCAACTTCGCGCGTAAGTTTTTCTCGTTTTTGCAACATTTCTCATTGCTGCTCCGCTTCTATTAGTCGTAGCCTATAGACTTCCTCGACAAACACAGAAAAACAGCTATTCAACAGTGAAAGAATTTTTCAATTTGGACTAGTAATTCCTGAGGTTGCCGCGTTCAAACAAACAAACAAACTCTTTAGCTTTTTAATATTAGTATAGATGAAAAAATATTTGCAAAGATTCATCCAGCAAAAAATGTATCACAGTTGATGAAATAAAAGATAAATCTTTAGATTTTATTCATGTTAAATGCTTTGAGGAGATTATCATCTACTGCATAACATACAATTTAAAGATATATATTGATAGAGATAGCTTTAATACAAAAATCGTGTCAAGTCAGTCGGAAATGTGTAAAAATAAAGTGAACACTTTTAAATTGCGTACCTATGTTACATGGTGTAGTAGGTAACTCAAGGGATACAAGCATTTTTTTCTAAATACATTTATTTATTCCCGTTAGTATATTTGTAGTATTCTAATTACTAAAACCCAGTAGAGGTTCGACGTTTGATCGCGTAGCATTTATGTAGGTACTCGTAGCTCAGATTTTTCGTAGTAAAATTTTTAATTGACTTCGAGAAGTTTGGCGTCCCTATTCAAATTTTTGTAAGTAGGCACTTATACCTAGCGAAGTGCGGAAAGGAATAAGTTGAAGAAGAATAGGCCTTCATCAAACAAGTGTAGGTAGGTATAACTTCTGGCCTTTAAATTGGGTAGACAGACGAACTAATGATATTAGGTTATCTGCTAATATTATGGCATTTAAGTCATCATCTGGCAGTAGGTACCTTTATTGCATTACAATTATGTACTCGTAACTATGATTAGTAAAGAAAGGTTTTTTTTATTTTTTTTGAAGAACTTATTATTTTTGGGATCCTTGGAAATTCATTCCATAATTATGAACTTCTCACACTTCTCCGAAACAGGACTGCCTCTGTGGCGCGGTGGGAGTGTACACGACTGCTACGCAAGAGGTCGTGGGTTCGATCCCCACCCAGGTTAAAACTTTGTGTGATGAGCACGATGGTTTAATCTGTGTCTGGGTGTTATTTATCTATAATATATATGTATTTAGAAATATATGAGTATGTTTATCGGTTGTCTGGTTTCCATAATACAAGCTCTGCTTAGTTTGGGATCAGATAGCTTTGTGTAAGTTGTCCCAAGATATTATTATTATTATTAAACAGCACTGTTCTATCACGCCTTTAGAATTTCATAGACAAAACATTATGCGTACCTTTTTCGTGTGACGTCTCTATAAAGTTATTTATCGAGTAACATACGTTGTATGTTATTTTTGTCTCATAAATCCCCGAAGGCAGCAACTGGCTTTGTGAGAGGCTGTCTGTGATCTGACTTTGTTTTCATACCATTTGTCACTTTCACCATGATAGTCCTTATTGAGAGAAATGCCCAAAGAAAAACTCGGATATTGAGAGCTCATATCAGACTACAAATAATAATAACCCTTTGTTTATTTTGTCGTAAATCAGACTTCTAGGTTGATTTTTTATACGTTTTTTTTAAGTATGTGTGTAATTTGTTTCATTATTTTGAGAAGAGATCACTAGACTTTGCGTTCGTCAAAACATACAATTTATTTGAAATCATAACTCTTCAAGAGTGGGTGTCTATTGTGCGTGACAAAAAACTAATTTCTGTTGCAGGTATCGGACTGAGTAGGCGGATGTCTAGCCGCTTTCTTCGTCTGCATTTCCAACAATTTACAAAAATATAGATTTTTTTTATGAGTAGGTGTAGGTAGGGACAACTGAGTAAGTAGTTTTATTAAAAACAAGACTTCAGTAAATATCTATTACCTATTATCTATGAAATTGTTGAAGTTAATTAAGTATTTATGTGAAGAATACTCTTCTTGAATAACTTTGTAAAACTTTTAGTATTACGAATTGATTTTAACGAGTGGAAACAAGAAGTTAGATTTGCTCCAAAGCTTTGACTTTACGATACCTAGGGGAGTCTAAACTGTGTGTTTATTTATATATAAGGTAGGTATTTGTGCATTTTTATAGTAATATAATGCTTGGGAATATGATATTCAATTTAACCATATCATACAAATACAATTTGACACGAGAATAAACGCGTTTAATCTAGGTAAAGTATTTACCTTATGCTTGACGTTTCGACCGGGTTACACCGACCGTGGTCACAAGCTTACTGAGCTCAGTCAGCTAGCCTAGATTAATCGCGTTTATTCCCGTCTCAAATTGTATTTATAATGCAATGCGTAAGTTTCAAAGTGGTAATTTCACAATGTAGTAAATAGGAATAGGACTTCATTATAAAGGTATATGCAAAGTTTGATATTAAATTATGGTAAAACTAGTCGCATTAGCGTACTAACCTACAGAAGGCAGCTATAGAAGCGGCTTCTATGCCTATTCTTCATGTCATAAGTCGAACTTTAAAGACGCTATCTAACTTAGATACGTTATTGCTGTGCGTGTCATCAACCGGCACGGCTTGGTACCATTTCGTTGGGCATACTTTAAGGCGAACTTACCTATATGTTTTTTTGGTTTTTGGTGGTTCATATTTTTACTGATCAAAATCTGCGAATAAACTAGCGGTAGTTGAAATGGGGCTAAACAGATGCAACTGATTGCTTAAGTAACTATACAAATTACAAGTATGCATGACACTCGTATTTATCTAAATTAAGGCTAATGAACAAAAACTAATTGTAATTCTTAAAAATATGAAATATAACTATCGGGCTCATTGCTCACACTGCTAAATAATCATGCGGAAAATCTGAAAGTACCTATGTAATCTGTTTTAATTTATATATGTTTATATATGTACTTACCTTTATAAAATTGTAAAGAGGCTCTGTCTCTAAATTGAAGATGTTTAAAAAATCTGTTTAAGGGTTTCGTGATCCGAAACTAAGCTTTATTTTATTACATTCCCATTTTATTTCAGGTTTCTGAGTAGGTACGTGTGCGTCTATTTGTTTCTTTGTCCAAGCTTATATTATGGTTATTATAATGCAGTTTGAAAGGTAATATTTTAACTTCAATCTCCTACAAGTTTCATGAAAATCGATTAAGTATAACTGAAAGGATACATCTTGATCTTCTCGTTACTAAGCGCAGCATAGGTAAATCAAAGAGCTTAAGTAACGTAGTAGTTTGTAAAAGTTTATTACAATAAAGGTCATCGCACATATATCAACTCGGAAAGGAAATGGCATCGTTATAAGAAACTTCCTACAGTAACGCACACTAAACGGATGCGTAACGCAATTGCTTCGCCTCGGGACAAGCTCACGAACAACCTACGGTGAGGTGATACGATGACGATCCCATTCCGAGGTCATACGTCTTCTATAAGCCTAACCGGCATCACTTCGTGCCGCGGGCATAAGCTGGTTTATAAAGAAAGAAACAACTACTAAACCTAAATAATATGAACTAGGAAAGGAATTGGCATCATTGTATGAAACTTCCTACAGCAACGCACACTAATCGGATGCGTAACGCTATTGCTTCTCCTTGGGACGAGCTCACGAACAGTTGACTGCGAGGCGATACGGTAACGATCCCTTTCCGAGGTGATACATCTTCTATAACTAAGCCTAACTGGCATCACTACGTGCCGCGGGCATAAGCTGGTTTATAAATAAAGAAACAACTACTAAATCTAAATAATATGAACTCGGAAAGGAATTGGCATCGTTGTATGAAACTCCCTACTGCAACGCACACTAATCGGATGCGTAACGCCATTGCTTCGCCTTGGAACGAGCTCACGAACAGTTGACTGCGAGGCGATACGATGACGATCCCTTTTCGAGGTGATACGTCATCTACAAGACTAACCGGCATCAACACGTGCCGCGGGCATAAGCTGGTTTATAAATAAGGAAACATCTACTAAATCTAAATAATATGAACTCGGAAAAGAATTGGCATCGTTGTATGAAACTCCCTACTGCAACGCACACTAATCGGATGCGTAACGTCATTGCTTTGCCATGGGACAAGCTAACGAACAGTTGACTGCGAGGCGATACGGTAACGATCCCTTTCCGAGGTGATACATCTTCTGTTACTAAGCCTAACTGGCATCACTACGTGCCGCGGGCATAAGCTGGTTTATAAATAAAGAAACAACTATATCTGTCTGCTTACTAAATCTAAATAGTATCTTAGTAAATAAAGCTCAACTATTCAATGTCGACAATTTACAATAGTTGAATACTCGTTGGTCTGTCATCTGGTGTCAGTCTGGACGAGTGCCAACGGTTGGTGTTTGTCGCGGTAGTAGTATTGAAGTCAAGCTTATATTAACGGTGTCACATGACTACGCAATCATTACATCAACATAGTAACTGATGGAAAGTGCTATATAAACTTTGAACAACATACAAGGCTATCTGATCCCAAACTAGGCAGAGCCTATACTATCACAACCAGGCCATTCAATTTTTCAATTTTATTTTTTTATGTCGGCTCACGCAGTAGGGTACAAGCCCTGTGTCGCGGGGTACTTTACAAAAATATAAATCACGGTCACAAAATTACACCCAGACTTGAAACAACAATTTGTGGATTACACAAAGTGGTGTCCCGTGTGGGAATTGAACCCATGACCTCTTGCGTAGCAGTCGGACGCACTCCCACCGCGCTACAGAGGCAGTCACAGATTATCATAACTCCTTATAGAGGTACATTTCTATATACATAATGTATCCATTCTAATATTATTAATGTAAAACTCTGTCTGTCAGTCAGTTACCGTCGGGGAACAATTTTATCGCGGTAATAGCGAGTATAATATATATTACAGATAAATTACACCCAGACACAGAATGAACAATCGTACTCGTCACACAAAGATTTCTCCTGGGTGAGAATGCAAGAGCAATCGAAGTCACTAACAACTAGCCCAACAAGCCAGTTTAAATGGAAACTCAGAAAGAGAAAGAAAAAGAGAAGGAAACAATAAATGCAATTACACAACCCATATAAAGCGTATTGGCATTTCTAAGGCAGAAAAGACGAATAAGGAAACCAAATGGTTGGCCGCACCTTACCGTCTTTTTTCGCAAAGCCATTGCTGCGCTTTTCAAAATTGATTTGGTCCTAAGAGATTTGTACGAAACAAAAAACAATAAGAAGATTAAACGAGGAAGTCTGAACGTATTACATTGACGTGTCTCGTCACAAAAAAGTCAGAGTACAGAAGGATATCACCACTCGAGAAACGTTACACAAAATCTTGGCACACCTTCGAAATAAACGTTCGATATTCTTGATTAGTTTCCGCTTCCCAGAACGATGTCTAAAATATGTAAATAAATCTCTGTCCGACCCAAAAGGGCGTGTAGTGTTCTAATAACAAAGCTATAGAAAAAAATATATTACGTCAAAACGATTTTCTTCTTGAATAAAAAAAATCACAATTCTAGTACCTACCCAGTTTCTTTGAAATGTGTAAATTTTCTAAATTTGTTATTTTTTTTTTTTTTTTTTTTTTAAACATTGTTTTTGTTATGTTATGTTGTTTTGTTATGTTGTTTGTCTTCTCAACTGATTTCGTCAATAATTTTTTCAGGTTATTTGTTTATCATGAAACTTACAAAAAAACTAAAATTGAATTGGAATATGATACTTAGCAGCATATTAATGGATCGGACAGGGATTAAATATGAACCCTGTATGTGTCCGTTGCCAGAGTCAGAGTGCATGTTGTATGAAGGTTACCTTCCGTACACTCCGTGTTTTATGGCCTAGTACTAATAAACATTTGTCTGATGATTTATTATACCTTATATTAACACGTAGTACAATGTAGAGATTACTATGGATTTATTGTTGCGAATAACGATTTATTGACGGATGTTTAGCTAACACATGTTATTATTATATTTTGATTTCGTGTTAATGGGAGCGTTATGTAAATGATTAGCAAGTTTTGATGTTTTTGTGGAAGTTGTGATCGATATAGGTAAGTGCGTAGGTACTTAAGGGGGTGTGTTAAGGTTCATTTCCGTTCATCGCCGCCGATCGCGGTCGCGCGCGTCGTACGACGAGCGGCTTACGCGCGCGGCCGATGCGACAATTTTTATTAGCTAAAAATTTATCGTAATTTTAGCTAAAACATTTTTAAATTTATTTATTTATTTTCTTTTTATTTTATTTTTTACCTTGTTTACACTTTTTCTAATGCGAAAACTTACAGATAAAGATCACATTTACTTGCTTCGTGTCTCAATGTGAAACCTAAGAAATAGGTACATAAATAGCTACATCATAGAAAATTGTTCTTGTATGTAGTAAGAGATCCCCTTAATAACAAACGCTGGGAAAACTATGTTTGAATAGTGGAAGCTACCTTTTTGTTCGGTTATTTACTTTAGCTCCAGATTAAATATTAAGTAGGTAATGGGCAAACAACGTTGGTAATAATCTAAAGTTACCTAATACTAACATGATCGTGGTTATGCCGTTAGCGTGTTGATTTAGGGTCTATTTTCAGGGTTCCGTAGCCAAAATGGCAAAACAGAACCCTTATAATTTGTCATGTCCGTCTGACCATCTTTGTCCGTCTGACCGTCTTTGTCTGTCCGTTCGTATGTCACAGGCATTATACTCAAAGACTAGACAATGAATATTGATTAAATTTGGTGAAAAGGTGTCTTGTAGTAGCCACTAATTAGTTTGATAGCTAAATAGTAAAAATAAATATATTTAACCTCTACAATGTCACAAACTTACATCAACAATTTTACCTCTTTATAATATTAATAGAGAAAAAATAAATTATAAAAATCAAAAAGTTCATCGAGATTTATTAATGCCTCCGACTGCATGAAATAATATTATGTAAGGGATCTTGTTTCCATCTTTTTTGTGCAGGCGGCTTTTTTTATTTTTAAAATTTATTTTTTAATTTAATACTTTTAGTAGTTGTAACCGATGTAACAATTAGCTTTTATCACAGCTATTGTCAAGTATTGAAAATTGGGAAAAGAATAGTTGCTAACAAACTTTTTAGTATTACAGTCATAATCAACCTTTTTGAAATGCTTAAGATGAGCTCTTTAATTTGATACCCATATTGCAGTATTCAAAACAACTTTTTTTTACACACCTCTTTATTTTGACATCTCACAGCCGCCATGTTTGTTTTTTTCAAACGTCATATATCTATGAACACTTGGGCAATAAAGACAAATCTAACGATATCTTAATAGTATAAATTCGTTTAGTGGATTGTGAGATATTAGGTAATAAAGAATATCACAAATATACATACAACAAACGCGCGAAATACATAACCCTTTAGTCGGGTAATAATAATGTAAAAAGAGCACTTCTAGTAAATTACTTTCAATGGTTTTCAGCTGTACTGTCAAGATCAAGAACGAGTTCTGCAGACAAGGTTAATTATGACATGCGTGTGGTGCCGGCAGCCGGTAGAAGAAATGACGTTTTGCTACGCTTCGCTTAATCTTGATTTATGTAGTAGACCGACATGCAGCCTAACTGAAACTCGCTGAAACCGATGCGTATCGTAACGGTAATGAGACGCGGTATTATTTATGAGACTAGTTTTTGTCCTATAATTAGGTGAAATAAAGAAAAGCTTCATAATACTTCGCATTCTAGCCGCGCACACAAAGACATTGTGCGCGGACATAGAGTTTTAGACCACCTTTGGAAGTTGCAACATAGAAGTCCTAGATTTGTATGTGACATAACATCACGCTACGACCAATAGGATCCGCTCCTATTGGTCGTAGCGTGATGTTATGCAGCAATGAAAAATGTTGCAAAAACGGAAAAAAATTACGCAGACGAAGTTGCACGACTCAGCTAGTTATTTATAAAAAGCATAGGCATAATCACTTTGTTAAAGTGATTTTTCTAAAGAGAAACTTAGACATAGTTCCCGTATAATTTAAAATTTGAGCGCTACCGACGCCTTGTCCAAAATTACAAGCTAGACTGAGCCTGTACTATGGCAACCAGACAACTGATACACATGCTTGATAAATTACATCCAGATTCCAGACACAGAATATGCCAGTATACCAACAAAATGACTAGTAAGTTAGTCATTTGCTGTGATTATAAAGTTGATAATATAAATTTGATCCCTAAGTACTATTTAGGCGCACTGCACTACTATTTAGAATAAAAAATCCTTAACGTACCTTTTTCCATTTTTTTTAATATGTTCAAGTTTATAGCAATTAAGCTAAAGTTACCATTGTTGTTGATTTGTCATTAAATAAAGATTCCATAACTAATAGATTTATGTTTTTTTTTTATTTACATTTCCAAAATATTAATGCTTGTTCATAAAGGGTTCGAACAAAGACAGTTTTCCTTACATCTGAAGAATTCTAAAATAAATATTTCTTTAACAAGTGTCTACGTAGCAGCTGAGAGGTGCGATTAATATATTACCTTCATCAGTCAACAGTGTAAAAGTAGCCCTTTGCTACATCAATCGAATAAAAGTTGACATATATGTTATGTTTATTTATAACCCGAACGGTGGTCATCTAATCTTTTCAAGGTTTCACATTCGTCCAAACAAGACTTCAAAGCCAACCTTTCGCTAATACATTACTAACATAAAACATACGAATGGCTGATGTAGAGAGCAGCTGTCGAAACGTAATTATCAGGGCCACGTGTAGTTCAACCTTAATCTCTGTTAAATGGGATATTTAGCAGACCGTAGAAAAGAATTGCGGTAATTGCATGTAATGGGTTATTTTAATTAGTCTTAGCCAAGAAACTACGTTGGATTTAGTTAATCAGTCTATAGGTTTAGGTTTCAGATTATACGACTAGGTTACGTCGACATTTTATAGGATTCCGTACCTCGAATGAAAAAATTGGGAAGTTCAAATAATAATAACGAAATTTGTTGTGACATAAGATTTTAAAAAATGAACTACCTTTAAGGAAAAAAAAAATCAAGCACATCACCGAGTACAAATTTCACTGACTCACTCCTATGTTTTAGTTTATATCTTTGGTGTTTTTTATGCTAGGACAACGTTTTATACACTAAAACCTCCCTAAAAAACTATGCAATTGAATAGTGAAAACCCCAATAAAATGGGTTACTAGCTTTCGAGAAAATCGAGAACATCAGTAAAAAATAGAGAACCACTTTTTTTGAAGGCGGTTAAAAATGAAATCGTTGTATGATCCCTTTTCTCTGTTTGTGTGTCGAGAGACTTAACATAGAAACGCGTGGTGGTGAAATTAATATGAAGGTCTGCAATCCCTTAGGTACAGCTCTACAGAGAAAATGAAATTTTGAAGTCAACATAATCGTCGTTTATGTCGCATATTTTGAAATTCGCTCGAAAATCAAGATCTATTTGGGTAGGTAGGTACTTCCCGTTGACCTGAAATTTGTCATGAAGCAATGTCTTAAGGTTAGGTAGTAGGTGAAGTAAAAAATCCGAAAACCATGCAGACAAAAAAAACAAATTTCTACGGAATTCTTAGTTCGCGAACTCGTCTCGAAAATGTCGATTTCTTTAAAAAGCAAAGCGTAAAAGAAGATCTTAGTATAAAAACAAAGAAATTGTCATATTCAATTAATTGAATTCTGTTAAAGACAATCTTATCTGAATACAGTTACCTACATTTCTAGATAAGTAGATAAGAATCCTTCTCCCAGAGGAGTGTTGTTAAAATGCTTTCAGTGTTAAAGTACGATGTAACTGGCAGTTGAAGCTTAAGAGTGCCGCTGAAAGTACAATAATCCATTTAATTAAACGCTTTTAAACATTGCCACTAATGTGCTGGTAAAAAGCTCGACATTTCGCTTGGAGCTCGCATTGGCAGTTGTCTGCGTAACTTTTGTTAATTAATAACTTCGTAGACACCGTACACAATACAGTACAGCTCTTGCAGACAGGGAATAGATGTGTATTTAGCTACGTTTGCACGGCAGATATCAAGGTAGTTAGTATACCTTTTCATAGTGATTTGGGTAGTTTGTTAAAGTTCAAATACCTAAAATATTTTACACTACTTAGGCAATCGTAGGTCTTAAATTTTTTATCTCGCGAAGCAAAACAATTTTAAGTATAATGGATTATGGATTATTAATGTTAGGTAACTATTAACATTATCATATGTGCACTCTGAGTCGTAACGAAAGCTCATGGGATTTTGAGCCATAATTAATAGAAATTTTGATTCAAAGTCCCGTGAGCACTGACCCCTATTAAGTACCTACTAGTAAGCTGGATAGGCTATTGCCGACAACAATAAGGCTTCCATTTGTCAAAATGAAAGTCTATACTTGTTTAACAAAAACAACAACAACGGCTGTTTGTCATAAGTGTCAAAAAAGTTGACAAGACGGTCATTGGATTCGGCATTTGAAATTGTCATCACTTTGTACGGGGTATACCAGTCCAGCGTACTAGTACTTTATAGATACAAGAATTGCATTTTTGAAAGATAGAAAAATTTGAAATCCAGACTCAGGAATCGAACCCGAGACTTCCGTAGCCAAACCGGGGCCAGAAGCGAACCACCTATCTGGACTATGTTACTAGATCTCAAATTTCTCTATCCCCTAATGCTCGCGAGTTGGGCCCTCGCAGCGCCATCTAGTCGGTAGCTAAAGAACTATCACGGCTTTTGTTATTGCTTCGTTACAGAGAGCATTTTAACAAATTATGATGTCGCAGGCCGAATATTGAATTTGTAAAGTGAGTGGCAAGAAATGCCTATAAAAATTACTTCAGTACTTTAAAGGTCTCGAAACTACAACTTCTTGCATTGCAGTGTTACTCTCACTGAAAACCGAGCCTTTTACATAGTATGCTCAAAAAGGTTAGATACGAGTAAAGTTATCTCGATTGAGTTAGCATTAGGTAGGATTTCTTAAATCGATTTTCGACCATATTTTCGTCATGACAATAGAAACTGAAAAGCAATAGGAATCTGTTTAGATCTCCGCACTGCGATATCCGAATTTAGGCTTTGACCTCATCCATAATGCACGTCACAAGTCGGCGACCCTCTATGTCTGAATACCTATAGGTACTTATATGTTCGGAGAACAATGGGTACATACTCAACTATAATTTATTAGGATTTTTGTTATATACCTAATATTGTTTGTATTGCTTGATAAAGAAATGTATTCAAAATAAATAAATAGTGTAAAATAATGTCCAATATTAAAATTTAAGCATTGTGACTTGTGACATTCTACCATAAGCAAAAGTGCGTTATGTATCTAAATTAATGATTAATCTAATTTACCAAAATGACTTTGCCTATTGTCAAATAGGCAATTAAATTTGTCTTTATTTAGCAATCGTAAGTAACTTTTTAAGAAATGTGAAATTTATGCGCCCGTACTAATAAATAATAATAATAATCAATAATTCTATAATAAATTATAATCACTTATAATCAAACATGTAATTAAACAAAAAGTATAAAATATAATTAAACCTGTTGAAATATAATGTAAAAAAACAGAAATCTGATCTAACTAATTATATTTTTTTTACAAAATACAAATTACTGACGTCATTCTTTCGTATGGCCAAATCATTTTTTAGTTTTAATGTTTGTTTTGAAGTTTAGTTTGTTTGTTATTAATGGCTGTGTTAAATCTTGTTGGTTTAAGTGGACAAACTTTGTGGTTCAGAAAATTTTAGCAAATGTTATTTTCTGATTAATGTAATATAATTTATTGTAATTGTAGTCATCTACCCTAATACAGAAAAAAAAACTTTTAGCTAATACTATCTGCTACTTCGTCGAAACTGGGTGAATTTTGAAATACCTATGTAATAGACTAGCTGTGCCCGTGACTTCTTCCGCGTGAAGTTGCAGTGCTGCTCACACAATCAATAACTCAGGCTCGTCAAATAATTACTTTTAGTATTTGTATTGATGATTATAAATTCTTATAGACATTAAATTGTGGAATGACACATTTATTCAGATCTCATTATGACGTCCTATTGCCTGATTACTGAAAAATATTTATTTTCACTGTAGTCATCATCCCAATTTAGTAAAGGTAAGTAACCTACTGAATAGTTTACACGTCAACTTCTTCAAAATAGTAGGAATAAAAAACTATCAATGTCTTGTTCGTATTTTTTTATTGAATATTAATAAACATGCATCATAAATACATACAATATCATTGTCCCACAAAACTGTTTACACAGTTTGTCTGTCTAAAGCTAGTATTATATTATCTGTGGTCTAAAGTGAATAACAATAAAATTTCCAATCAGTTCAGCTTGTAATTTGCCTGCCTCTGTGCCGCATTAGAGACTAGTCAACTAAGCAGGATATATTATTATAGTGTACAAGTCTATGCACAGTCCTCTCATAGCCTGGAAAAAATCCGACATGACCTTAGAGATTAGGCGTAGGACCGAAGGCTTAACGTGCTCTCTAAGACACGAAGAGGTGTGACAATGTTCGAAAACGGTCACCCATTTATGGACCGACAGTGGTAACGCTGCTTAACTTCGCAGATATCTCAATATGCTCCGTCGCCACTGAGTCAGGGATCTCTTTATCCTCCCTGATGTCTGTATGTTAATAAAGAGCTCCGTGTCACATGTATTGTTCTACTGCGAGACTAGTCTAAAGTCGAGTAGTTTTTTAACCTTATGGACCGCTTATGGAAGAATATATCTATATAGATATTACCTACCCTTCCTCATATGTTTATACTTTAGAGAACATTAAAATACATCTGTCTCGGCTAAGTATAAGTATAAATCTCATTGTAGGTAGCATTTGTAGCGTAATTTTGTCTCGCAAAATTAATTATACTAAAGCTGGTAGCTCACAGGTTACTTAAGTTCAAAGATGATGCACTTACTTTTACATTAAAACTTACTGTACTCGTATGTGTAGATTATTAACGTTAAGATGAATGCTGATAGTTAACGTACTTTTATGCTAGTACCTACACTTTGGAGAACTCTTACTCGTATTTTAAATTCGAGATATGTCGGTACCTATCGTACAAATACTCAAATCCACCTAGAAAAATGATCTTAAGGGACCGTCTCCACTGGCAAGAGAATCCCAAGGATATAATCGTCGTGCCACCTATTTTATACACTCTCTTAGAACGTGTCTCTACACGGCAATGTTATCGCAGCGATGCGAGGAGTGGTCAACAACTTCTCGCATCGCCGCGATAACAGTGCGAGAGAAACGTCATAGTATCGCCGTGCGCCGCGGCGAGCGCTGTCAAACGCAGGCATCCCACCTCGAAAACGTGACGATTCCGTTATAAGTCGTCGAGGACACGTGATGATTCTGTTGCGAGTCGCGACAACTGGCGGAAAAATCGCTCGTTCGTCGAGACTACCCGACGATAGAAGAGCGGAATTGTCGCGATTCTCTCGCCCATTGAAACGGTCCCTATGTACGACCATGACTCTTAAACTGTCACTTAAAGGTGAATAGTAGCTACAGTAATACTTTGGAAAATTGGAACACGACTCAAAGCCATAAGTACTTATAACGTTGATAACTCTAAAATTCGTACCGACTTGTAACGCTCGTAGCCATAAATAATATGATGAATAATATTGAAGAAGTTGTAAACGTGGGTTAACAAAACGCACTGAACGCAAACTATAACAACAAAATGATGTATAGGTAGGTTTTATTTTGATACCTTCGTCACTGGTGTTGTTAATAACATTCACCATAGACACGTGTAATGTATATGTATAGTGAATAAATTAACATGATATAATTTTACACACTGTAGGAATCTCAATTGCGTAGATTTAAGGACTCCAAAAACTTCAGAAATGGGATAATCTTTTCTTCACACATTTCGTCGTCGTCGTTGCAACCGAAAGACGTCCAGTGCTAAGAAAGTGCACAGTGACTGGTCCTGCACCCCATGCATCTAGTGGATTCCCACGACCTTCATTATTCATAAATGGGTACAGACTTTTTATTAAATTTGTATATGACAAGTACGTTCAAGTACATCTTACATCCATTTTACATATGGAAGCAACCATAGCCTCCTTAATTTCTTGTAGAACAGATATTAAAGTCGTTTAGGTGTACATTGGGGAGCCCTGTTTCGAAATTAGTAACAGCGTTTTCGTGGCATAATGAGATTTGCTCGAATTTCTAAATTCTAATAAGCCGCCTTACATTTAAATTTTTATTTTTGTACACTTTATTACTTTGCCAAAAAAATATACAAGTTGTGCTAGTAAAGTCGCAGACATTTATCGATTTATTTGCTTATCCACGAGTTTTTCTTCATAGAAATGGTATTCTGACTTTCAATTTACATGTTAACATTTATTTACGTTCACGTGACATCAAATAGGTATGAAAAGAAAATTATCAAATCGATTTGCAAATGTATGTGTTTGGGTTGCTCGAATATTATGGCCACGCTTATTGAAACCAATCAGTAATATTGCCAGTTCAAAGAATTTGAGTTCGATAAATTCTGAGCAATTTAATTCAGAACTCGTTTATTTTTATACTTTACCTAGGGTATAATAAAATTCAATTGAAGAAGAATTTATATAGACAGTTATAACGCGGATGGCTACAAATATTATCGTGACCCTTAACGCATAAATATGTTGTAAAATATTTGTATCGGTCCCACCGTACCTAAAGGCGATACGCCATAAATAAAATAATAAAGGAATGAGAAAACGTGCCGGCTTTAACCAACCCGAACTTGAGAAGTTTTTTCCAAATATAGCGAAATGATGACGAAAAATCTTTGTTGATTATGAATAAATCTCTCTGTTTTTATATGATTGTGAAAAATGGCCGAACTTCTCATTTTTGTAACCACCGACGAAATGAGAAAACGGTGACATTTAACGTGATTAGGTATCTATGTCTATGTATCTGCGTGTCTGTCTGAGGTATTTTTGCACCCAAATGGATAAACGGATTTAGATGCGTATTTTTTATATGTCGCTTACGTATAAAAAAATGCATCCAAATCAGTTTGAAGTTAGAAATATTTTCAAGATACACACTTCAAAAGTGTCTAGGGATCAACATATATTTTTGCAATAACTTTTCTCCTGATTGATTTTATTTCTTTTATTTCTTTAAGGATTCATCAAATAAAGTGTTTTCGTTTGTCACAGTAACGATAAACCAAGTCACCTTTGCATTAATAAAGAAATTTGCCATTTTCCTAATAAAGGGATTTTTGACATTTGAACCACTAACATTAAAGTTCGAAAAAAAGACTGAAATAACAGTTTTCTTTAAAATTTTATTGGGTAACTTAAACAATTAATAATCCGTGTTTCTACCGCGAACACTAACAACACAAGAACATCGGTTTGGCATACTCAAAATGAGTTCATCCAAATCACGCTGTGGAATGGCCGCCCATGTTCGTTGCAACAACAAAAAAAGGTCTTCTTGCGACTGGATACCCTCCATATTCGGCAGAGCTCTTCTCTGTAGCATATCCCATGCATGCTCAATCGGGTTCAAGTCTGGCGACTGAGCAGGCCAGGGCAGGACATTGATGTTAGCTGCGGCGAGAGTCTGTCTTACAACTCTTGCGGTGTGCGGTCGTGCATTATCATGCATTAACTGAAATAAGGGACCGATTTGCACTTGTAGAGGAACGATGACGTCTGATACAATCGTCTCAGCATAAATTTGAGCGTTGAGGTTGCCTCTGATCCAAATCAACTCAGTTCTTCCGCCGATCCAAATACCCGCCCATACCATGATGGTTCCACCACTATAAGGATGGACTTCCTGGCAGGATTTTAATCGCTGTTGGCGTCCAGGGGTTCTCCAGTGTCGTATACGTCTTGTATCCGGTCTCATACCAAAACGAGACTCATCAGAAAAGCACACGAAACGCCATTGTTCTTCTGCCCAATTTCTGTGTTCAAGAGCCCATTGATATCGAATCCTACGATTGTGCATTGCTATAGGTGGTACCCGTAGCGGTCTTCGGGAATGAAGGTTCACTTCATGCAAGCGGTTTCTGACTGTTTGGTCGCTAATTAAGTTCCCTGAAGAGTGATGAAGCCTCACGGCTAACATCATGGCGGTTATTGTTGGACCTCTTCGAGTTAAGATTTGAATGTATCGGTCTTGTCTCCGTGTGGTGCAGCGATACCGTCCTCCATGGCGCTCAGCCACGGTACCAGTGCTTCGGTAACGTGTCCAAAGTCGACTGATAACACTCTGACTTGTATTCAGAGCTAAAGCCACAGTACGTTGCCGGGAACCAGCTTCTATCATTCCCACGGCTCTGAGCATTTCTTCCCTGCTTAAATGACGTCGCCGCTCCATAATAACGTTGGTTTTAATCAGTAGTAGGGAAACAGTAGCACTAATAATGTCTTCAATGCGTTGTATGTTTTTATAGGGAAAATATTGACAGCTGATTTTCATCTTTTACTCGAATTTGATTCACAGTTCCTGATTCAAATTATGAAATGCACCAAAAAGGATCCATATAAATTTATAAAATCATAAATTTATTACAAAGCCACATCTCAATCTCAAGAAATCCGCATAAAAATGCTTGATCCCTAGACACTTTTGATGTGTGTATTTAAATTGTCGAAGAACATGTTACTCACATCACAACAACAGGATGGATAGTGGAGACAGCTCACTGGCGTAATGTATGATAAAAAATGCCTCTTAAGGTTATACCGTTCTGTATGGTTCGGAGTATTGGGCCACCATCAAACATTTAAACAAACTGCACTCTAGAAAATGCGCATGTTACGCTAGTCAGCGGGGGTAAATCCGTTTGAAAAAATGAGTACTTATAAAGAAGTTTCAAAGTTGCCCCATAACCGACAAAATAAAAAAAAACCTTTTACGGTGGTATGGCCACATACAAAGACGTCCAGACGAGCATATAGTGAAGCTTGCCCTAGATTTGCCTACGGCGAACAGAACGTATGGCCGGCCACTAACTGAACTATTACTACACTGGACCCGAAAGGTACTGAATTAAATACAGATGAAGCACAAATCGTGCAAAATGAAGAATGAAGGCAAGGAAGGCTGACTTCAAACAATGGGACAAGGTCTAGTTAAAAGAAAAAGAAGCGAATGAAGTAAGAAATAAACGAAATAAAATGGAATATGAAGAATGAATTAGGAATGGGTTGCGTTGAAACTTTACACTTTATTATACTTATACGTTGATCGATTTTTATGTAATCCATTAATGTAATATGACCAACTCGAAACTTTGTAGTTTAATTCCATTATTAGACACCATTTCTATTAGATATTTGTCCTTGAATAACGTAGATAAGTAATTACTTTGACATGGCCAATTTCACTTATCCACAAATAGTGTTATACGATTAAATTACTGGTATTCATTTCAATTTCCACTATCTACTATTATTATCAAAGTAGAATACAGCTAGTTTATTGACTCAAATTAAGCAGCTCAATTATGATACAGATCGATATCAATATGTAGGTGCTTGTCACCATGTGTTTGAAGTACCTAACTTCTCGGAAACAAAATGATGAATTCGAATCTTCAAACTCAAATGTCATTATTTCATCGTCATGATCCTAAAAACGTCCACTGCTAAACATAGCCCCCCCCCCCCCCAAGGACTTCCACAACCAGTCATTATAGGCGGTCTGCATCCAATAACTCTCTGCTACCTAATCACGTGGTCAGTCTTTCTTGTGGGGCAACCACGAGCTGGAAAATCAAAACTAAGCAGAGCTTGTACTAAGGAAACCAGACAACTGATAAACATACTTAAATATTTCTAAATACCTACACATCTAATATAGATAAATAACACCCAGATACAGAATAAGCCATCATGTTCATCACACAAAGTTTTATCAAGGGTGGAGATCGAACACACGACCGCCGGCTTAGCAGTGAGGGTCACTAACCAATAGACCAACAGGCCAGGCCAACATTGTTGAATAAGTAATAACTTTGTATTCCTGCATAATCATGTTAATAAAAGCGTCACTCAATTCATCATCTAGCTACTAGTTTTAATATTAGACTAGCTTTAATAACTTCAGGGGGCTTCGACAAGGAACATTCGCTCCGTGGCGAATTCATTAATGCTTCAAGATGATTTCGATTCCAAATGATCGTTCGCAAAAAATAAAAAAAAAACATCTAAAATCTGTCATTTTATTTCGTTTTCTACCCGGTCTCGCTGTTCACTAGATTAGTGATCAATCGAATGGAAAAAATAGCGAAGATGCTGTCAATAGTGCAGCTTATCTACGCATCGACTTAGATTGGCCACGTGACATATTTCAATTCCATACATTTTGTACCTATTTTTCCAGTAACGACGTCGCTATTCGAATGTGACTTTGTCTTGGCCAACAGTTTATTATAAAGGCCATCTCTAAAATGAATTTGTGGTTTATTAAAACTCGTTTTATGCTAGACGTAGCAGAGTCCCTCGCCAAAGGAATCACAGTTACAATTATTTAAACTCTCATTTACATTAAAGACCAAAATGAAACATTCTATAAGATTCAAAGATATTATATTTGGAGAAATTTAATTACTAAAATAGGCAACTGGAACTGAAGATCGACATCAATAAATAAACGCAATTATCAGTAAAAGCTTATTGGGTTCAATTTCTGAAAACATAAGTCGACGCCTCTGGGGCACGTCTCACTCAATATTCTATTAGAAAGGAGATCGCCCGCCTAACCCTGTGACCCCAATGTTAAAGTCGAGCATTTGATATTCAATTTTAATGCATTCATTAATCTAATTAGCATCCGTTTATCCGCTTTTCTGTCTGCATTAAGCTGATAAGACCCTTATGTAACTGTAAGAGAGGTTACCGTTCCGGAACATCCAGTTAAATTATTGCATAGACTCGCAGTTATGTTTCGCAAATCTAGAGTTATATTGTATTAAAAAAGTAGCCTAGAATGTGTGTCAATAACCTAACCCTCTAAAGTTCCAGTTTACCGACACTTTAAAGTTAAAATACATACACAGGGTTAAGTAAAATTTCCTGTTCACTGCACTGTCACCAATAGCCTGTAACCAGGCGGTCAAGTTATAGTAGCGTGAAACCCTTGGTGCTTCATCTGTACTTAATTCACATATTTTGAGAGACGCGTTTTATTAACTTTTCGATTTTTCTCAAAAGTTCAAACCTAGTCCAAAAGTATTTGCTGTGAAATAGTATTTTTCATTTAGGTCTCTACCTATAATTGAATAATAGCTGACCCCCGCAACTTCGTCTGCCTAAATTTTCTCCCATTATTGTTTTTAAACTTTCGCGATTTTTATACATATATCGGTGCAATTCGATCGAAACGTCGGGTAAATAAAAGGTACCTTTAAATAATTCACGCGATTAAGTCCCGAAATATATCTAATAAATTTTCTCCGTTTTTGCAACATTTTTCATTGCTGCTCCACTCCTATTGGCGTGATGTAGGTACATGGCCTTTAACCTTCCTCGATAAATGGGCTATTCAACAGTAAACGAATTTAAGATTTTTTTTCAATTCCTCGTTCCTGAGATTATCGCTTTCAAACAAATTCTTCAGCTTTATAATATTAGTATAAATTTTAAATGTGTTTATTCTATCATTAATGACCTCTCCGTTTTCTCATCAAAGTTCAAATTATCATGATTAACAGCAAAAAACGCATGTAGTTCAACCTTAAGTTAAAAACATGACATGGGAGATTGTTAAACAGAGGTTTATTTAGGTATATTTCAACAACTTGCGCCTAAATAAGCCAAAAAAAATGACCATACATTACGTACCCCAGGGGCCTTTGCTCTTTTTTGACATTAATTTGACATATAAAAGGCAGATATTTTACGATGAAAAATAATGTTAGGCACGTTTATCAATGCGATCCATTTCATGCAAAGTTTGCGACCTTTATCCTTTTTTTCTCTTTCAGAAGAGGAATATTAAAAAAAAAACCTTTTTAGTCGTTATCTGTGAAATATTTATTCTACAGTGTGGAACTTTTGTTTTACCTAGCCACGTCTATTGAAACTGCTTGTTACTCAGCACATTTCCGTCCATTTTCTATCTTTGTTGGATAAAAGACCAATTTGTGGCAATGGGATGTATAATTACCTTGTAACAAAGGCAACGGATTTCACATCCTGAATAAGATGTAACTGTTAAACAACGTATACAGTACATACTGAGTAGTACTGATTTGTTCTGATTAGTTCTTTAAATATAATATTTTGTGACCTCATATTGATATTTTATTTATTTAGGTAACAACAGGGCCATAATGTAAATTAATCATTTGTATCAGCGTATTGTAGTTTTACTATTGCAGTTTCTAATACTACATAATTTAGAGTACACACATATAAATGGTATAGTTTTAAGTGAAAAGGTGTAGATAGCTTACATACAACATTCGATCTTTAAAAACAACTAATGCACACATAGATATCCTATACATTGCAATGTCACACTATTATAAAAAGTCATAAAAGTAGGAAAGTATAATTTATCTATCACGAGCGTAAAAGAAAATGTAATTCATTGCTTTCATCTGTTGACGCCGGTGATGCGACACTAACATAAAAACTTGGTCAATTGTATAAACTTTAAGGTGCCGCTTGCTGAACGCTTGTAACCTATCTACACCTTACTAAATTGTTACGTATTTAAATTGTTAATAACTATGTATTGGCAAATACATGATTTCCTTGGAAATATTAGTTTGCATATCATAAGATATGTATTATAACAGAAACACTCGAATGTGATATTGTCCAATTGATAAATCGCCCAACAAAAAATATCAACGTATAATGACAGGAATTGTATAGGTACATAAGCGACACTTTAAGAAATAATGTTAGGTTAGAATCTTTGATTATATAATGTCTAGATTCTTAATTCGGCATCTAAAATTGAAGCAAAGAACTGTCAAAAAGTACGGTCAAATGGACGTACTCTCTGAGAGGTAAGAAGACTCCTAACATATGTTTTGGCCATGTTCTAGCGCGCCATTTTCAACGAGTGTCAAACGTCAAAAATAGTAGCTTCATTTTTTTTATAGGCTTACTGAGGGAATGCTCCATCTAGAAATTATATAATCAAAGTTTAGAATATAATAATAATAATATAATATCTTGGGACAACTCACACAACGCTATCTGATCCCAAACTAAGCAGAGTTTGTAGGTACTATGGAAACCAGACAACTGTTAAACATACTTATATATTTCTAAATACATACATATTACAGATAAATAACACCCAGACACAGAATAAACCATCGTGCTCATCACACAAAGTTTTATCCTGGGTGGGGATCGAACCCACGACCTCTTGCGTAGCAGTCGGATACACTCCCACCGCGCCACAGAGGCAGTCAATATAAGACAATATAAGTCAATATAAGACAATAGACATGATTTCATGACACACATATCATAATGTTAGGCTACCTATAAAAGTTAATCACAAAGTCAGCCTTGTCAGTAACGTAAGTATTTTATTGTTATTTATTTAACTGAATATGATGTCAGGCTATCAATTATTTCGAGTCTATTTCATATAATATTCATACCATCGTGTAATCGATTTACTGAGTAACAGTTCCAAATAACTTAGGTAGGCAGGCGAGGGACACGTTAGCGTAAATGTTAGTATAATATGTACATTTATAAGTATACAGGTGCCTTACACGCAACCTACTCTACGCTATTCCCTTAGGTGCACGGTGTAACTTCACAAGGACACTTTTCGTAAACCTAATTGAGTCACGTAGGTCGACATAATTTTTTACATCACAAAATTCTACAGTGTGTAACAGAAAGGTGTGGTCATATTCAAGGGTTGGTATGTGCCCGTGATACAGAGCAGAGGCGAAGGGTTAAAATTTTCCTGAGTACAATATTAAGTAAATACAATTTAAAGGGAAACCGAAAATAATGGTATTCTAAGGACTATCCGCCACTGATTTATCAAAATTAAATGCCTACAATTTAATTTAATTTTTTTTCATTCGTTTATTTTTTAATGAAATAGATAACCATAAAACAAAGTATAACTTAAAAAGTTCTATGCTATATTAATCAAATCAAATTTCAGCGCAGTTGAGGTATCTGTCTTTAACAAGGAAATTTGTAAAAAATGCTATACCTACCTGTGTAATAATAATGAAATAGGATATGGCATCATAGTAAGTGTAACACTGCTAACATACCTACACTATCCACTGATGAAATTCGACCACACCTTTCTGTTACACGTTTTATAATGTGTTTAGTAAGTATTATATTTCAAGGTTTTTTTCTAAAAATTAAGATAAAAAAGAAGGTGGAGCAAATAAATATATATTCAAAAGCCATATTTCGTAAAAACAACCTGCAACTTTCTTCAGGTAAGGGTTTATATTTTTTCGTTTTGGTGTAAAGGTTTTGTACTCATTAACAACGAAATCTTAAAACTTTGTAATATCGAAAACTCTCGAATAGAGTTTTATCACGAACTTAGCAAGTTTCATCAAAAACCTCTTCTCAAAATTTATCAACACTAAAAGTTACACCTGGAAGTTTTGAACAAGTACCTAAAGATGTCAGCCGTAATTCTGGACAGTTTCGGCCGGCCTCTTGGGGTAAGTACATTTTATCGAGACAGGAACCTACTTACATAATGTGGACAAGTTTTCGGAACGAGACCTTTTATATTCTGGGTCATAAATAGATCTACCTAAATAAGTGTCTTTAGCAAGTCCAAGGCTATTGTAAATTAATTGAAAATTGTGTTCGATGTATCGGTGTAAGTCAGCGTTAGGATTTTACGAAAGGTTTCACCTTTTTTATAAAAATTCTATCGTCTTCGGTCAATCAAATTCTAGCGAAAGGAGGCTTAGTTCAAACGCGGGATTTGAAATTCAGATGAAGCTTTTGTTAGACGTTTATATTATCTTTACGAGTACCGGAATATTTGTTATGTATATTATGTATACAAATATGCAATATAAGCCCACTGTATAGAATATTCATAAAATATAATTACCATAAACAGTAGATTTTTTTTTCAAAACGACTCCCGCAGTAGCGTACAAGCCCTGTGTCGCGGGGGACTTTACAAACATACAAATCACGGACACAAAGTACACCCAGACTCGGAACAACAATTTGTGGACCACACAAAGTGGTGTCCAGTGTAGGAATCGAACCCACGACCTCTTGCGTAGCAGTCGAACACACTCCTATCGCGCCACATGGTTTGGGTATGTACCAACAGAATAACAATGGATTTATACTGCTAACCGAAGGGGTTGAAACCACAATAACTAAATGGAAAAGCACAATACCATTAAAGTTTATTTTACTATATCAGTTCTCTGCTCAGATTTATTATATCTTTGTATCTAACAAGCAACTTCCCACAACGGTCTTCAACTGCATCCCGGGGGAATTGAGAGCTCCTTTTATTTGCCTGTAATGGCAGAGTTAAGTACTCTCGGATTTGATTTCTTGGGAATAATTGGATTGTCTCCTTTCAATTAGAACGACTTGTTTTCGACGAGAAGTCGTCAGTTGATAAATTATCAGTTGTGAATAAGTTAATAACAGATTTATGTCTCTATTTTGAGTTATCTTTACTTAGTCTCATTGGGATTATTGAAGGTTTGTCTAGTACCTAAAGTATATTTCAATAACGCGTGTTTAGCTAGCAAAGAAGGCTTCAGATATCTTCACTGGATAAATTTATCAATTGTGATTTGTGAACAAATTATAAATAAACAGATTTAATGCTCCATTTGGATTTATTTTTGCTTAGTGTCAATGAGATTGTGTGACTTTTCTGTACTAAAAAGTTCCAAATAGTGTTTTAACCTTTAAACCTTTAAACTAGCTGCCTGCCCCGGCTTTGATTGTAGTTTTTTATACCTTGAGTTACATTATTGCAATTTTCGTAGGGATCTTTAATTTGTTTGACAGTAAAATATAGCCTATGTTTCAAATCAGTGCAGAAATTTCGGAGCCTATTCAATAGAAACAAACAATCAAATATTTCCTCATTATAATATTATAGCTAAAGATAATGTAAGTAATGGTTTGCAATTACGCACGTTTAGCCTGCAAAGAAGAGTTTGAACACTATTTGGATAACATAGTTTCATCTACATCTACGGAGTACGGATTAAAAGAAAACTTTTATTAAGTTTGAAAAGATGTAATGTAAGCAACTTTTTGGTAATACCTAGCAGTGTTACTTAAACTTTTGTTTCCCGACAAAATTTCTTTGTTTCTCAGTATAACAAAGTAGTGTTTTTATTTTGACTGCCTCTGTGGCGCGGTGGGAGTGTGTCCGACTGCTGCGCAAGAGGTTGTGGGTTCGATTCCCACACGGGACACCACTTTGTGTGATCGATCTACAAATTGTTGTTCCGAGTCTGGGTGTACTTTGTGTCCGTGACTTGTATGTTTGTTAAGTCCCCCGCGACACAGGGCTTGTACACTAGTGCGGGAGTCGTCTTTAAAAAAAATATATATATATTTTCACAAATAGTAAAATACAACAATCGGACTAATATAATTCTTTAAAAGCATCCGTGGGAGAAAGGTGCCCGTGGTAGATATTTGAATACCTGCTTTATAGGTTTATAATCTCCTCAAACTGCACAATTAGCTTTGCAGGTATTTCATTAGTTACACGATAAATATATGACGAGGAAATGTATTTCCATCTTCCTCGAAGCATAGATATAATTTGCTTTTAAATAACGGCAAGATATTTATAGATTTTAATCCAGTTTATTATCTAAACTATTAGAATTATTATCTAGTAACAACTGTATTGCAAATCCAAGTATTGAACGATAGAAACGCAGATGCGCTGTCATGGCAAGGAGGGAACTTATTACTTGAACTTATTGGAGCGAAATGTCGACGTGTGAAATATGTTTACATTATGTGCATAGATTATTTTGCCTTGTATTTTTAAAATTTAATGTTTGGAGTACAAATACACACTTGTGCTACGGTAGTGTTAAATGAAATTATATTTACGCTAGTTTTTTAGAAGACTTCGCCCGTGTGAGGGTGCAGGGTGATGATAAAAAGCCTAAGTTACTCCTTACATCAGCTGACTGGCAGGGAATGTCCGGTCGAAATCCGTCTAGCCGTTTCGGAGATAACTCGGAACAAAGAGACAGTGATGCACAAAATAATTAAAATTTGTGTTTTTTTATAAGTACTCTAAATACTTTATTATGCATTTAGTAAAAAATATTATTTTGACATGACAAACAGACACTTCAATTTTATATATTTGTATGGATATTCGTCGTTTAGAATGTAAGAGGTTATCTCCGAAACTATTTCATCGATTTTGATGACTGTCATAAAGATACATGCATATGGATGCACTTTTGATCGCATTATCCGACTTAATGCAAAGGTGGAGCAGCAATGGCATCTGGCATAAAAAATACACCTCCGGAAATTAAAAGGTATTTTAGGAACGGTCCAATATTTACTTTCCGTTATCATAGATCTTTGTATTTACATCCGAATCTATAAAAAGCAAAAGAAACGATTATGTAAATGTTTGACTACATCAATATTATCTGTAGACATGCAAAATGGATTTTGCGAAGACATCGAACTATAAAAGGTTGACGACGGTTAGGTTCGGAATATTCTTTGTTTATCCAAGGCCCTCTTGTCTATCAGCACAGAATACCGATAGCACAGAAGGCTTTCTTTATACGTACTTTCCTCGCGTGACGCACACATATACATTATTGCACAGAAGCCCAACTTATGTATGTACTACGACTTTTATAGATATCAACACTCACACGCGCGCACAACAACGTGCGAGTTAAGGTCAGGACAAACTGAGCCCACGTATGCAACGCATAATGACAACTAGACTCTGGAATTTGTATGAAAACAGTTGAATCAGAAACATATTTTTTTTCTGTTCTTTCTTTTGCTAAACTTTTATACATATTCATTAATTAGCAGTAATTTGGCCAATATTTAAGCACATATAGTTTTTACATTGTAAGTGGATGGTCCTTCTATGTTGGGCCCATTGAGGTTGATATATCCAATCTCGTGTAGGTACCCTTCTTTTAATATTTTTGATATCTTGTTTTTGCATCAGCCCTCTAATATGGTTGATAATATAATGGTGGCAGACCTTACCTGCATATACAGTTTATAAACAAAGAAACATTGTAAACATTGAAAATTTGAAAAGAGTGGCCGCTAGATTTTATTGCCTGTTCTTTTTTCCGGCTTTACCTATTGTTTGCGAACAGGCATTGCAACGTTAGAACCCAGATCGGCGTAGGAAGGTAGAGGGGATATTATACGCCATACCACGCGTAAGACCAGCACTAGACCAACACGATTGCACCTGAAGAAATGACAAATGAGTTTGACGTCAATATGCGTTGTGTAGATGGAACAAGTGTGATCTACGTTGCATACGTGGACTCAGTTTGTCCTTACCTTTACTCCGCGCTCTTAACACACGCACAGACATCTATGTGTGCGTGCGTCAAGAGGGTTTCGTTTGAAGCTGTACGTGAATATCTGTGGTTGCACTTTGTTCGGAAGGCTTGCATCGATTCCGTGTCCGTGTGCGATATCTATGTGTGAATGCGTCAAGAGCGTTTTCTATATATGAACAGGTTGTTTTCTGTACACTCGGTAGTCTGTGCAATCAGGGAATTGATTCTCACAATGTGTCGATTCTAGTTCTTGTAGTAGGTGTCGATCCGTTTATGTTTATTTTATGATAAGGAGGGTGCGAATTGGTTATCTGAAGATGTAGATGGGTATTTCACTCGAGATCTATGTTGTTAGAATAGTTTTTTTATAGACTCTCGTACACACCCTTGTTACGCCACCGAGTTATAGAGTAAATAAAACGCAGTTTATTTACTTGTGTGTGTAAGGCAGGCAGTCAGCTGAAAGATGAACGTCTACAATGGCAAAAGGAGATAGTGGATTCGAATACCATAATATAAATACGGAAATAGATACGTGAAATCTATAAATATTGGTTCCGAGTCTGGGTGTATTTTATGTCTGACACTATGCTTCTACATTGTTCTTTAATGTGAGAGTTATCTTTTTGACGTGATAACGTCTTATAAATCGATGACGGGTAAAAGGTTCACGTAGCAACGGTCACGTTATTGATTGGTTGCTAAGCAACAGCGAATGACGCTTGCAGCGAAATGACATGCGATACAGTTGGAACTAACATTATCAATTGGTTGCTAATCAACGCGAATAGCGATATGTCATCAATGTTTTCTTATACATTAAATTATATACGAATTTATCACGTAAAATTATCGTCCGTAAACCGACTTTGCAGACAACCATTAAAGAAAAACATGACTTGGTACAATTTCTTAGGTTACTTTACAGTTGTTGAGTTAGAATTTTCCATACAAGCAATTGTTGAAAAATTGTGCGTATAAATTTAGAATTACGAATAATGAAACGTACCTAAGCATTCGGATTACGTTATCTTATAAAAAAATCAACATCCAGATAAAGGCTACAAAGCTTTTATACAAATACCTTTGCGTAGAATTCAAGATAAAAGTGTACTAAAGTAATCACTGAGTTTGTCTAATCGATCGGTATACGGGCTGTTGAGATACAAAGGTCCATTCCCCAAATTGATTATTTTTACGTGGCTTGTTTCATTCCACAAACTCGCTATAGCTGTCAGGCTGTCATGCAGATTGTCGAATGAAAGAAAAATATGGTGTGTGTGAACACCATTCGCTATCACAAAATTTCAAGAGAACAGAAGGTTAGGGTGATTTTCAACAAGTGATTTTTTTGTATCATTTCGACGAGACATTTTTATAACAACACTTTTTACATATATTTAGTAATATAAACAAACTTTAACCTTATTTGTAACATATGCGTGAGTGGAGATCAAGTAAACAATAAAACTTACTGAAATATTTAGGGTTGAATTTTTTGGAGTCCACTGAAATGAAAAGTGTCCACTGAAATGATAAATCGTCCACCGAAATGACTAAACTGTGCACCGGAATGAAATTAGCCCACTGAAATGATACAGCCAAGGACATCATTTATTTATTAGGTGGATTCCGTAGATTACCTAAAACGAAATTAAATAAATCTCCATTGTGATATCACTAGACTGTGTTTGTGATATTTATTAAATATAAGATCAAATTATTATCTTAGAGAAAAATAGTATTATAATTAATTTAGTTAAATTGTTTGCGGAACGAGTATAGTGTTTTTACTGGTAATAATAATATTGTTTGTAAATAAAAATTCAAAATGTACTAAATCAACTCTTATATTTCTAAAACACAATGGTTTAATAAAAAACAGTATAAAATATCTAAGTATTTTCAACACTTCTATCCTTAAACATAACAAAAAAATCTTAAATTGAGATCACGTTATAGTTAATTATTGCAAACAGTTTGGCTTGACAATCCCTTTATTTATGTGAAAGGAATGAAAATAGCGTAATCACTAGTAACTTAATCACTAGTCTAGAACAATAGAATGAATTCTATTGTCCTAAACTATCGGTTCGTCGGTTGCCATTGTGCATTGCCTTCCTTTTAATAAGTAATTAGGTTATACCTACTTATCTAAATTTATAAACAATAGAATTTCCATGGCTTACGAGTAGGTAAAAAAAAATTCTTCTCATGTTACTTTATGATCAAACCATTAATCCTTTAATTCACTATTATCATTATTATATTATATCTAATCAGCCTCTTTTTATGACTATATTGTTTTTTAATTATGTAATTACTTATTTATCAAACATTTATTATCACAATGACGTATCTACTATATTAAAGTCCTCAGTCTTCTTTAATAAAAAGTTTAACTTGACTATCTAAAAGGAACATTGGATACTTACCTAAAATTATATGAGTGAGTTTCATGACATTCATGACAGCTAATATATAATAAAACTAAATCAACATTATTCAATTAAAAATATTCAAATCCGACGACGAAGACGAAGATAATTTTCTTACTGTTCTCTTTTTCAGTTTAATCTAGATTTCTTCTTCGCTGTCAATATTACTTGACTTTTCACACTTATCAATAAATGCGGTGTCAGAGTTCTCAAAAAATGAACATGACGGAGTGCTAACTTCAGCGAAGTCCCCATACTTTTCAAGTAATGATATGTGTATCATTGATGACTCTTGTTCTATATTTTCTTTATTATAACTTATCCCAATAGGACATTGGGATGTTGAGGGATCAATGACCGATATCTTATTAATTTCAATTGAGAGTCTGTTTAGTCCGTCTGTGACACTATTTTGTTGTAAATATTTTGTAACTTTCTTTGCTTTCGAAGCTTTGGGAGGTAGTACCAACTTTTCTGTTAGTGTGATTGGACGCAACTGTGCGTTTTTATTATTAACAAAAGTCAATAATTGGGTCCCAGTAAAGTCATAAAAACCTAAATGTTTACCGTGAGGGCACCTTATAGTTTCATTTAGGCATTCTCGTTCGATACAGGACAAATTACGAAGTGCCAAACGGTTTCCTGACTCTTTAGACCAAACAACTTGATGAACCTTCATAGTTCCAGCAAAAGTCTTCAAGTCTTTGGGCAAAAGCCAGTCTTTTTCTGTCACCTGATAATCTTCAACAACTTTAATTTTCACACCTTTAACAAAAGATTTCAGGTTTTGGACCAGTGATTCAATATTAGTAATATCATGTCCATATGAGACCTGTTTATCTAGAGTTCTCTTTAACACTCCACCTACTCCATCTGCTGCGCTTTTCCCATGACCACACTCACAATAGTTCCAAACTATGTTGGTCAGCATTGGACAATAGGTAGACAACTGTGTGATTATAAATAATATCTTTTTGTTCCTGTACTGCGCAGATGGCGAGTCAGAAATAATATAAAGATTGCGAACTAGAGGCGCAGTGATCTCAATTTCTGTCAAAACAGGAACAAGATGTGCCCATACCGCAGCAGCATCGTGCCTTAAAGAAGTACTAACAGTGCAAAAAGACTGAGTTTTACAAGTGTCATTGTTTACTTTGAAATATATAACGACTGTATGTAAAGTAAACTGTTGTCTGCTACCACCAAAATGAAGGGATTGAATTTCGGATCCGTATTTAGAGTTATAATTTTCACTAAAATCAATTTGAATAATGCAGTCTTCGGTGGTCATGTTTTCCTTTAAAATTTTAAACGCTTGATTTTGATTTTTATTGCTGACGCAATGTTTAAGGAATGGTTTCAGATTGGTTTCAAGTTTTTTTATAAGATCAAGAGGTTTCACCCAATGTCTTACTTTTTCAATTTTAATAGCTGATTTTTCTACATTATTTTTGACGTATGTGCTTTTGTTTTTCTCCCAACTCCAATACGCCATGTTTACTTCATTATTAAACTCATGATAATCAATATGTCTTTTTTTACAGTTTGGGCATATTCTTTGCAGGCAATTTATGTTATCTTTACTACAACATAGTCTACTTAAAACGTCGGATATTGAATTTTCTGTAATGAGGCGGTTTCTTTTCATGGACTCAATTAAAAGTTTCATATTTTCGTGTTTTTCGCATAGGCACGTGTTTCGCGCATTCACATTTGGTTGGGTGACCCAAAACGGTTTCATTCTTGAAAATGTTGCATAACTTATCGGTGGATTGCCTGATTCCAAATATTTCAAGTGTAAATTTTTAAAAGTGTCTGTCAATAGTCTCTTCTGTTTTTTTAAACCATGTCTTGAGACGGTGTCATTTTTTCCAGGACAAACGGTTGAATTTTCATCTTCTTCAAAAAAATTCACAACTTTCGGTAGAATCGGATTTTTTTTCTTTTTAGGTTTTACTTTTGCTCTTTTTTCTACTTTTAAGGTATTTTCTTTTAAATTTACATACTGATTCTGTAGCCTGAAACATCTTTTTTTGAACATTTCTCTTTGCCTAGAGACCTGTAATAGTTTGTTTTGTAATTCTGTTATTAGTTTAGATTTAGTTCTTTGATATTTTCGAAATTTTTCTTTAAGCCCTCTCTTAAATTCTAAAGATGTAATTGATGATTCTGAAACAGGGCTGTTGGGGCATAATGTTGATTCGATACTACTCAGATTTGGTGGAAATGTTATTTGTGGTGCGCCGGTTGTTGGATATGTTATTTGTTGTGGTTCTACACAATGAATCCTAGTTTATACATTCTCATCAATATCGTGTTGAATATCGGAACTAAGACTGCTATCGCTGTTCATCCGCAAGCGGCGTCGTAAAACGCTGTGATGAGTAGGTATTAGAGACGAACATGGATCGTCTTGGCGGAAAGTGCTTGGACCAGGATTGTTGGAGTAATTATCTAAAAAAAATGGATGCGTCGATAGTCGGGTTGGTCTTGGACTGCTTGTGTATACATGATCCAAAGTACGTTCAAGCTGTGTATTCGTACTCGTGCTATTATTACTGATCAACCGTAAGCTGCGTCGTAAACTATTGCAACAGGTGGCTCCTGAAGTCAAAGATGGCGTATTGCGATGGGAAGTTATTAGTCCAGAGTTATTACTCGTATTATTCTCATCACATTGATTTGGTATGAAATTCCCAGATGTCTCATCAAACTCAGCTTGAGCCACTATAGGAGCTGAGGCTGCTCTATTTTTTTTTTCTATGGTAATAGGCGGAAGCACTTACTTTGTTTTTTTTTCTTAAGATTTTCAATTTCCTTGGAGTCATTTCTCACTCACGCCTGACTCGCACATACAAAATGTACCTACAGATTCGATCATTTATATTCTACTACAGTTGTTTTTTTTAAAAGATATCTATCAATGCTGGTACATTACTAGCAATCCTGTTAACCCCTCCAGGTAAGCTATTAGGTCCAAGTGAGGTAATAGCTTACCTGGAGGGGTTAACAGGATTGCTAGTAATGTGAACCCACTCTAACACAAGCACTTAAGTAGCCTTAAGTGTTTGTGTTAGAGTGGGTTCACGTCGGCAGTGTAATGGTCAGGATCGAACCCGAGTCCGCTGAACGCAAGTCCGACCCCTTATCCATTAGGCTACCGTCGCCTTAAAGTTTGTCATTAACTATCATTTAATGAAGGAAAACTCTTGAAACAATTATAATCTACAGTTACAATGTAAAAAGAATAATATTAGTAAGAGGTGACTCTCTGGCTCAACCATGAAATTATCGTTGAGAACACACGTCGTCTAGCAGTAAGCACACCTATTATATATTTTCTAACCAGATATTGGAAACTGTTCCTACTTATTGTATTGTGATAAATACCTAAATTAAAAAAAACAAATAATTACACATCAAAATAATCACAAATATCGTAACCTACAATATCTAGAATTATATCACCAAATTTAAATAATTCAATATTCGACTCAAGGATCTCTAAAACTTATGAATTTATCATTTCGAAGTTACATTTTATTCAGGTGGACTATTATCGGCATTACGATCCACCGAATCCACTGAAATGATAACACCGAGATGATAAAAAGAAGTAAGTTTTACATTTAACTCCGATATTAGTATTGTTTTTAAAAATGTTAACACTGCTGTAACAAAGCATATCTTACGGCGAATTTAAAACACAATTTTGAAACAAATTAAATGAACCTAACACAAGTTATAACGGCCACAGAAATGAAAATATTTTTGTCCCCATAACACTGAAATGATATACTTACTTTTTGGCGGGAATCCACGTTGATGTAATGGCGCGTGCTTGCGCACCGACGAGCAGAGGCGGACTGATTCGAAGTGAGGCATGGCTCGGGGGGCGCAAGAACGCAAATTTGACGAAGCTACTATACTAAAACTTACTATGCACCGCAATGATAACTTTTTTCAGGACGAAAGTTGACTGCTTATCAAATGTTATAAGAAATAAGATAAACAAACAATATTCGTTTTATTTTATAGGTTATATTATAATTTATTGATACAAAATTCGATTTTAGTCCAAATAATAAATGCAACTGCAGGGTACGATATTTTTCGAGCGGAATTCGACTCAGGACAGGTCACCGTAATGATAAAATGTCACTTTGTAATTATTTTTTTTTTTGTAATAGAGGACATTACTCAATTATTTCTTTTGCCAAGATAGAGAAGTACCTACTTTACTATAAAAAATAATCAAAGTTATAAAACCTACACATTGCACTACCGTTCTCAAGATTGCCGTGTATTTTTTTTACTTATGCGATTCACCCGTTACATACAAATTCGACACCACAGAACTAAGGGTACCGACATAGCTCGCTAGTTAAGCCCGCTGAAGTGGCAATGGGCTGGCAATGACCAAAAAACCGATGATGGCCGCTAGAGCAAACGAGTCCACCTACCACTCTATGGAGACCGCGACTTGGTAAACGTAAGGTAGGACGGCCCCCAGCTAGGTGGACTGACCACTTAAAGAAGGTTGCTGGGATGGACTGGACGCGTAAGGCAGATGATCGAATGTTGTAGCGAAAATTAGGAGAGGTATATGTCTAGCAGTAGACCGATACGGGCTGATGATGAATTGGGTAATCTTCATACGTACTACACTCAAGCAACGCACATAAAGACATCGTTCAAGGACATGGAATTAAACACCCACATTATTGAAAACCAGCTGACCCGCGCAACTTCGTCTGCTTCATATTTCCCCGTTTTTAAAACATTTTTAATTAATGTTCAGCTCCTATTGGTTGTAGCGTGATAGTATATAGCCTATAGCCTTCCTCAATAAATGGGATATCCAACACTGAAAGAAATTATCAATTCGAACCTGTAGGCTCACTCTCTTTCTTTAAAACGAAATTCATGAATTTTCGTTTACTTACATTTCTTATGTTTACGGGGACTATTCTTATTAATTTTTGTATAAGCACAAGAAGTCCGGACCCATGAGTGATTTTCTGGAACGAGTTGATTGAGTAAACGTTCCTGGCTATATATATGTATATATATTAACACCTCATTTTTAATCGAAACTTCTTTTTTATTGAATTAGAGTAGGTCTTCTGTAGTTCCTGAGATTAGCGCGTTCAAACAATCAAACGAACAAACTCTTCAGCTGTATAATATTAGTATCGTACAGCGTTCTCAGTCGTAAGTCTGTCACAGCTACACATAGCTTACAACAAAAATGCTGAATGGGTTCCATTTATGACATGCACAAATCACATTTAATGTTTAATTAAGGTTATTTATTTAACTATGGTTTTTTGTAGGATTAAGTTAAGGTTGCGTGACTTGTACGTCAGATTCGTGGCAATAAAGGAACTTTTCTTTGTTTCTTCCTTTTTTTCGGAGATTCCGTGTCCGTGAGCGCATTGCTAGACCGCGCGTAATATGAAGCCTATGAAGGTTACTTTCTGTACTCTTCATATTTTGTGCTGTCAGCTGTCATGCAGATTGTCGAATGAAAGAAAAACATGTTGAGTGTTAGAACCGTTATGTTACCGTCAGTTTAACAGCTTTTAAAAGCGGTAGTATACGATGGTTCAAGTAATTTCTTTGCATTTTAAATTTTATGGCTTTGAACTTAGGTCGTTAAGTAAATAACCTGTTTAGGGCTTTGTCGCTGCATATTTTATTGTTTATAGTAGTTCATATAAGCTTTATTGCAAACATCCGAGCTTAGAAGCGTTCCGTGGTTCCGTCATTCCGTGGCGATTGAGAAAATCGAGTGACAATCATTTTTTGGCTAGAAAAGATTTATCATTTATCGTCCACAAAGAGTTTTCCCCTGGATTAAAATAGGAACGCAGGCACCAAGATCAGGGGAAACCCGCATGTTAATTGTTAACATTTTATACACCTATTTGGCACTTTTCCTTCGTCGCCCGGCCCTACATTCACTGCAATTACATCATTCATACTGTTTACTTATGCTTAGAGATGTGATAAACGACTTTATTTTTTTAAACGTTTACAAGTGGATAGAAAGTCACATTTTAAATAGGTAAGTACCTAATAGATGGTCTCATCCTTAACGCGCGATTGGTCCAATTCACCTTATTAGCGATTGATCTAATTCGCGGTTGATCCAATTCGCAATTGGTCCATTCGCGATTAATTCAACTTGGGGTCCAATTTGCCTTTAGTCTATTTCCTCGCGGTTGGTCTATTTCCAAATTGAAACAAAAAACAACACATTTTTATAGACTTGTAGGTACTGTATTTATTCATAATCACGTTACAAATCATATCTTGCGTTACAAACTTCTACCAATAATGTATCCTGATGAGATCATCAGGATACATTATTGCATGCAGGTGGATTTCATGGAGGCACTTCACTAAGTTCATCATTAATGCGTCCGACTGCATGAAATCTTGTTTCCATCTTTTGATGTGCAGGCGGGTTTTTGTTACCTTTTTTCAATGTGTACCTGCCGTAAGCAATTACATACAAATAATATAATGTAATGAACCTCTATAATTGCTTTAGCTATGATGTCACCTGAGAAAGACACATTGGATAAAACTAATACTAAACACAAAGAAATGTATTTAGCTACAGTTTATTTAGTCGTTTCGTATATTTACGAGCACCTATGTTATGTACGTAGATACGTACCTGACTTTAATGCCAATGTAGAGTTACGTTCGACGTCTGAGTAAATATGGCCTTCATTTACCTTAGTTTTTATTTAATACGAGCTCTTCTTTACAGCTCCGCCCATTTATGTAAGTTTATAACAGACTACCGGACGCCTCGCGGTTTCACCCGCGTAGTTCCCGTTCCCGTGGGTATACAGGGATATAAAATAGTCTATGTCACCCGGGGTTAGTGTTGCTTCACAACGATGAAATAATTTTTCAAATCCGTGCAGTAGTTTCGGAGCCTATTCAATACAAACAAACAATCAAATCTTTCCTCTTCATAATATTAGTATAGATATAGATATAGACTATGAAAAAGCCCGATAGTTTTAAATGTATGAAATTCATTTAACTCACTTAACCTACTCCTATTTTAGCCGTCAAGATAAGGGGCTAGTTTTAAATAATGCCTAAATCAGAAACCCTATTCACTTATTCCTATTTAAGGAACTTTTTGTAAACGTGCTTTTAGAATCAGCGGTGCGAATCAAACAGTCAGTTAGTTATATACCTATTTAACCAGAATCTCTAGCGCTGCTGCGTAACGTTACTCCCAGCGAAATAGTCAATCTACTGCGCAACGGGAGTGACTGATGCGCAAGAAGTTTCGGTTTCTATTCCTACACAGAACACCACTTTTTGTGACTCACAAATTGTTGTATCGAGTCTGGGCGCACTTTTTGTTCATGATCAGTATGTTTGTAAAGTTCTCAGCGACACGAAGCATTTATTCTACTGCGGGAGTTGTTCTTTTTTGTATAAATAAAGTGAATTATATACAAGGAAAGAAAATTGGTTTTTAAACATGACCATAAAAGATAAACCGCGAGGTTCGATCGACCCCTAAGGCTCTACTTAATATAATATAATAAAGCGACATAATTAGATATTTAATGTGAAAAATATTGCGGTATAATAAACAAGACTTGAATATTATAACAGGCTAACGAAAGACGACCCGGTAAGATGATACGAGTAAATAGGCTTTTAAGAAAATGTAATACCCAAATTTTTAACTTAACATTTTAGAAGTAGGTAAATCTTTTGATTAAGTAGTTTATTTATTACTGTAATTCTACAGACCCATTTTTGCTAAATAAGGACATTAGGACCTCTTAAAGGTCACGCATATAAATAGAATTTGTAGGTACATTTTCTGATGCCGATCGGTGTTCACAACCGTATGCTTCACTAAGTATCTATTTAGTAAGTATTTTCTGAAACGACGAAGCCTTGGTAATGATTTTTTGATTGCCAATTCTGATAATATCGATAAGTACATATAAATAAATGTAGTAGAGTCAATCTTGTTCCGAACATTGAAAAAAGTTAAAGATCATTTTCATTACTGTCCCAAATTGGAATTTTAAGCTAGTAGGCTTTCAGTAATCGTGCCTTGGTATGTTCCGATATACACTGCGATCACTGTTCAGTGCTTTTACTGGGGATAAATTCGTTCCGTTATGATTATGACTGACAGTATACTGTCAGTCATAATCATCACTGCCGCAGTATCCTTGGAAAATATGTGACGTCATAAATAATGTTTAAACTGTGAGCACTGGTGGTTTCAATGTAAGGTGCTCACAGTACTTTGAATACATGATGATTTTTTAAATATAACTATTATTATATTCAAACATTTTTTTGCTTGTTTGTTATAAATTTTTAATATGAGGATAACAGTATTTTGTATCTACTGCGTTTCGCTTGATACAGTAACCAGTATAGCAAACTATAAAGGAACGGCTTCGTAGTATACTAAATTGATGTCACACCTAACAGTGCTGCAGTGCATATCGTAACATATCAATTAAATAGCCACTGTAACAAGACTGACGTTTTACATTCGCGAAAAGACTAACAACACCCGTCAAAACTTTAACAATTTTGGTCAAGTGGATGACAGTATACTGGACTGGGTTCCGTTTTAAACAGTAACCAGTATAGATAACTATATAGGAACTTCGCAGTACAATAAATTGACGTTACACCTTACAGTGCTCCAGTGCATATCGGAACATACCTTAAGTGTAAACTTCAGATGCTGGACTAGGAATTAAATCCATACTAATTTTATAAATGTGAAAGTAATTCTGTCTGTCAATCTGTCTGTTACGCTTTCACGCTCATACAGCTAATCCGATTTAGATGAAATTTGATATGGAGATAGTTTGAGTCCCGGAGAAGGACGTAGGATAGTTTTTATCGTGATAACCGACATCGGGCGGAGCCGCGGGCGAAAGCTAGTAAATAATATAATTGAGCTAATAAGTATATTATAATGTCTTAAATACAGCGATGTATGGTTTTGAAGAAAAATTCAGAATGAGGGTAACTTTAAACATGGAAAAACCCTGATATTTATTGATTATGTTTGAAGTAGCACTTACTAATAAAATTAAGTTATTTTGTACGTCATATTAATACTGTATCGTTTAAATTAATGTATTAACTAGACATACCTAGTTAATACATTAATTTAAACGACACAACAAAATTATATATTGTATACATATATACAATATATAATTTTCATTTAATGGCAAACGATTATAAAGTGGCTTATTTGTTTTTATGGCTTTGCGTATTAAAAAGTAAATAGAACTTACTGTTATACCTATACTATAAAACTGTTTGTAAAAGTGATTATAAATACCTTTCTTTCCTCAGTTCGCTGTTTCTTTTCCGGAAACTGGATACTAGGATTTGCATCTCCGATGAGTGACGCTCGTACATTTGCGATAACTGTGTTGTGAAATCCGCCACTGAAACAAAAATACTACTATCAAACAGAAAGCATAACTACCTAAATACATACTAAAGTACGTCATAATAAAAAATATTGTACAAAACATCACCTATCTTTAAAAAAATAAGTATTTTTTCATTCTTAAACGTCGTAAGATCCCAACGTTTTAACCGTATTGATCCCAGTTCTTAGCTGTGATTACGGATGAACTGGTGCAGCTATGAAAACTGATGTGCGATACTACCCTCGTAGACCAGGAGTCATTCTGATAATGTTCTTCACCGGTTATGCTAAACTAGTTGTCCCGCGCAACTTCGTATGCGTCAATTTTCCCTGTTTTTGCAACATTTTTCATTAACGCTCGGCTCCTATTGGTCGTAGCGTGATGTTATGTAGCCTGTCGCCTTCCTCGATAAATGGGCTACCCAGAAAAAAAAATCAGTAGTTTCTGAGTTTATCACGGTCAAACAAACAGCGAAACAAACTCATCAGCTTTATAATATTAGTATAGATTGCAAATCACGCATTCGATAGCACGAGCGCAAATTGAACACGTTATTAAAGAATACAACTTTATCGCGTGACTGACGCACCTGGTTACAAGATTTTGCATGACTGACAATTGTGACAAACGTAAAACTTATTCTGAATTAAAATACTGCTAGAAAACTAATTTTTAAGTTTTAGAAAACCGTTTTACGATATATTAAAGTTATTCAAAAAAAAAAATTGCCTCTGCGCCAAACGCTAAGGAATCCAGCTGACTGACGAAAAAATAACAGCCTTTATAAAGTACTTGCATTTATTGGCGCTCCTCTCTTGGACTATCGCTTGATACAGACATTTTTTTTTTGTCGTTGCAATTGCAATACGAGTGTAATGTTGATAATTTAAACGTGTATACTGTGAGTTTTATATTATTAAAGACTTTGCCCATCATTTTGTAAAAAAGCGGACTTAATTGTTAAAGTGTTCTTTGCCAGACTATTGTTTTTGTCACCGTGAGCATGATCGTTGCAATTGCAATACCATTGTAATGTTGATAATTTAAAAGTGTATACTGTGAGTTTTATATTATTAAAGACTTTGCGCATCATTTTGTAAAAAAAGCGGACTTAATTGTTAAAGTGTTCTTTGCCAGACTATTATTTTTGTCACCGTAACCACGATCGTTGCAATTGCAATACGATTGTAATGTTGATAATTTAAAAGTATTTACTGTGAGTTTATATTATTTATAGACTTTGCGCATCATTTTGTAAAAAAAGCAGACTTAATTGTTAAAGTGTTCTTTGCCAGACTATTGCTTTTGTCACCGTGAGTACGATCGTTGCAATTGCAAAACCATTGTAATGTTGATAATTTAAACGTGTATACTGTGAGTTTTATATTATTAAAAACTTTACGCATCATTTTGTAAAAAAGCGGACTTAATTGTTAAAGTGTTCTTTACCAGACTATTATTTTTGTCACCGTGAGCACGATCGTTGCAATTGCAATACGATTGTAATGTTGATAATTGAAAAGTGTAAACGGTGAGTTTTATATTATTAAAGACTTTGCGCATCATTTTGTAAAAAATGCGGACTTAATTGTTAAAGTGTTCTTTGCCAGACTATTATTTTTGTCACCGTAACCACGATCGTTGCAATTGCAATACCATTGTAATGTTGATAATTTAAAAGTGTAAATTGTGAGTTTTATATTATTAAAGACTTTGCGCATCATTGTGTAAAAAAGCGGACTTAATTGTTAAAGTGTTCTTTGCCAGACTACCGGTCATGTAGAGATATAAAATAAGAAAAATATAAATATACTTGTTAATAGTAGTAGATCTCCTAAAAGCTTCAGTGTAATTTGCTATCGGCAATGAATTAGTTACCTCATAAGTGTATCAAGGGATTTCTCTCGTTCGGTTAGTTCCCAGAAGGTTCGTGACGTCGACCTTTATGAGCGGTCAGTTCTATGAGAGCTCGATAATTGAGTATTAACCATTACAAATCAAATTAAACATAGTATACTAAACAAGAAGGTGTATATTCTGAACGTTTATACTGAAATTAGTATTGGCTTCAAAGTAAGCTAAGTAGGCAGGTTTAAGAAATAACCTATTGAAGTATAGTATTCAAACGAAAAAACGTTAGTTACTTAAGATAAAAAAGCCTGAAACGTGAGTCCAAAACTGCTGAACGGATTGTCATTAAACAAGCTAATGGTGCGTTTAGACTCGTGGCAAGCAGTCCGGCAAGCAGCTTGACACGGGCCGCGGCGTTACAAAAAACTGTTTACAAACAGCCGAGCGGCACGCCTATTCACACGCTCGCGCTCGTATTTGTGCCCGTTGAATGTCGCGTCGAACGCGAGCGTGTACACCCACTATAAGAATCATTCCGATATAACTAGCCTTCTCTAAAAAAAATCTATATAAAAAAACAAATGCGTTTGTGTGTTACGATGGTACAAACATATACATAGAATATCTTTTATATATAATATGTTTGTACCATCTAACACATAAATGCGTGTTTGTTTTTTTTGTCAAGTTAAACTTATACCGCCCCTCCTATTTTGCAAACAAAAGACGTCTTTTTAAAAATAAAACATTTAGAAGCATGTTTTTAACATCAAATACTTGTTTTCAAACTTGTAAATTCTGATACTTACACGTACGTAGTAATCTCGAAACACGAGATAAGCTTGCTTTTATTATCGAAGAACCGCAAGTTCATTATAGACGCATTGAGATACTGTCTAATTAAATACTTTTTGCCTCCGTTTTACACGTTAAACTTTGTAAGGGAAGTTTCCATCAATGTTACAACGTACGTAGTTCCTTCTCTGTTGTACTCGTACCATGTTCTGGCGGCTCAACAAGTTTGAAGTTACAATTCAGGCGTTGGCGGATCAATGTTTAAGTTGAAATAGTTAAATCTGCAAACTTTAGCTATCTAAAGTCCGAGTTCAAGTTAAAATGTACAATTATTTTGCAAGTCTGTATAAGTACATGCTTAAGAAAATTAATGCTAGCGTTTGGGACATTGTGAAGCGATTACATCAATAAAAAGTTTTTTTTTATGATCTGCATTGTTCTCCTTTATTATTAATAATAATAATAAATTTATTTATTCAGACAACAAGTATGTCATAGTAATAATAATACATACTTATTACAAAATCAATAAAAATAAATACAGTAATTAAAATAAATTAATTAATGACTCAATACATTAAGAAAACCCGGCCAAGTGCGAGTGGGAATCGCGCACTGAGGGTTCCGTACTAACATAAATGTATGTAAATAGTTCGATCAACACGGGAATCTATCTAGACACACGGCACTGTATCAACCAAGTTGCTAAAGGGCGACTCACATACCGTGGATACACGAAGCATTTTGGGCCACGGTAATGTGCGACCCACATTGCTAGTAATTAAAAAAAAACTTAGTTGCCAAATTGCTCTATTGAGTCGCAAATGACGAATTATTTAAAAAATGAAATACGTCATGTATGATAGGACCTATGTATGATTTTTGGGATTTCAGTGAGAATAAAGTAATTAGCAAGAAATGGCTATAAAAATTACTATATCATCATTTCCAGTTAGATTTCACTTCTGTTATTAGCGAGACCTTGGCATATGTTTGTTTTTAACGGGATCTCTGTTACGAAACAATATTGAAAGATTTAACTTATATCAGACAACTCACACAAGACTATCTGATCCCAAACTGAGGTAGGTACTATAGTAACCAAAAAACAACTAGATCCGCCATTTTTAAATTGTTTTTCAAGCAAGCATTTAAAACGTATGTTACGAAAAAATTTGGTACTGTTTAAAGTTTTATTACAAAAAGTTAAAAATGCGCCGCTTGTATTCGATTTCGAATTTGTGTCGTTTACGAACCTAATGTGTTCGTTCTGGACGGATAAAATCAGTGCCATCTTTGTAAAAGTGTGACAAGATCGACATATTATTAGTTACGACATTGCTAAAGAACTGGATGTTAATCACAAAACAGTTTTGCGTAATTTACAAAAGTCTGGGTATAGGTAAAAACTTGATATTTGGGTACCACATGATCTCACTGAGAGAAACTTAATGCAACGTGTTTCCATTTACGATTCTTTGTTTAAAAACCCTTTAAGAAATAGAAATGGGTCGAAATTATTATTATTAGGATAAAGGGGGGGAGGGGACTACATACACATTTTGTCTTGAATAACTTTTAAACAAATTATTTTAAAACTATAATAAAAATATGTTAGATATCTTTACAACAAAACCCGATACGATATTGTTAGCGATTTTTTTTAAATTTCTTACTTGACCCCCAAAAATGACCCCATGTTTAAAATTCAGACTTACTATAGATATTCTTGTAATATTCTAAGTTAAAAACTATATTTTACTTTTTTTTAAATTTAATATCCTTACGACAACCACTTTTATTTGATATGTTACACGATACAGTTTGCAAAACTGGTTCTTAAATTCCGAATTTACGTTATGGCATGCATCCGTGTTTGGATCACAGAAGCACAACTCGAAATGAGCGGAACGTGAGCAGTGATGTCACACTTTTTCGTGAGTGCAGCCGGTCATCAATTTATAAGACATTATCACGTCAAAAATAAATAATAGACAATCAATAAAATAACAAAACATTACAAGTTAAAAATGAGAAAATATTATCTCAAATCTATACTAATATTATAAAACTGAAGAGTTTGTTTGTTTGAATGCGGTAATCTTAGGAAATACCTGTATGGATAGTTGGATAGCCCATTTATCGAGGAAGGCAGACTTGGAACAACAATTTGTGAATCACACAAAGTGGTGTCCCGTGTAGGAGTCGAACCCACGACCTCTTGCGTTGCAGTCGGACACACTCCCACCGCGCAACAGAGGCAGTCAAATCTTAATCGCATAAATACTTTTATTTTTTATTTTCTCGCCGATATTATTCGGTACGGATTATGGCTTACAAGTTTATTTTTTTGTAGTTTTCTTCTTTGAATCACAAAGTCTCGTTCTTATCTAGTTCACACGTATTTTAAGTATATTTTACACGTTAAACGCGCAGCTGTGAAAATAGTGACATGTGAGTTTGCCGCCATTTTCATGCGATCAAGACCCGTAGTTTATTTTACGTTATGTTACGTAACGTAAAATAATAAAAATAATTTTATAATGTGTAATAAATATAATTTTATAATGTGTACAAATCGTGAAAGTTTATTTCGAACCATCGTATAAACACAAAAATAGGTATCGTGTCTCTATATTATATAAATAATATCCCGATACTGTACAAATAACGCGCAAAAAAACTGCAGTGAAAAATATTCTTCTATAAAACCTTGCATGTTTTTATATAAAAAGCAAAAGCAGCATCCTAATAGATTAGCTTCCTTTGAAGTACTGAATGTGTTGCAGACTAATTTGATTAAGGTTGGATCAGTTTGCAACAATGAACGAATGGAAATGGAATTTCGTACTTTTTTCCTTATTCAGATGAAAGTGCATTGGATTACAGATACGCAGTACAGCAAAATGTATATTACTTGTTTATACTAAGAGGCCATACGTAAACTGATAATAATATAAGTACTATACTGTGAATACTGTAAAAAAAATATGCAATATTACTCAATTTACGATTACTCATTTAACTAATAAATTAGGTATAATAAACAATTAATATTTATACTACCGACCGACGTGAACGCACGCCTAACTCCCCCGGCTAAGCTCAATGCCTAGTGCATTGAGCTTAGCTGGGGGAGTTAAAGTATCCAACTAGATTTTTTCATGATTGCATACTAAATTAAACAAAGCTTTCAAAGGCAGCTTTGTTGAAATATGCGGACCCAAATAAAAAATATTCTTGAAGTCTGAAAGTTCTCCTTTACAACACCTATTAGCATAATTATAGAAGAGCCATTTTCTAATGAAAATGTTGTCGCTGGTTTCACCGCCTCGTCAGATTTTCTTTTTTATGGGGTTCCGTAGCCAAAGTGGTAAAGCGGAACCCTTATAGTTTCGCCATGTTCATCCGTCCGTCCGTCCGCAGCTTAGCTCAGAGACTGTTAGTGCTATAAGGCTGTAATTTTGTATGTACATATATTACTTACACCGACAAAGTGAAATCATATAATCTTGAAAAACAAACACACACCTCCCCTATATGTTACCTAACCCATAATGTGGGATATCATTAGATAGGCCTTTTAAAAATGTATTGTGAAGACCATTTTTAGATTTATGGATTCATTTGGTGAAATAATAAGCTTTAATGTGCAATTTTTTGTTAGAGTCAAGTAGTAGTATTTTGTTAAGGCAAGCTAAGTAGGCTTTACAAGTTTACAGGTAATAGCTGATCAAATAAGAAGTAACAAAATTTTCGTACAAATGCTAGTGAAAATGATTATTAAGTAGGCATAACGTTGTAAGTATAAAATAAAAACAACAGAAAACCTATTCTTAAGCCGCATTATTCGGTAGGAGGACTACGGAACCCTACACTGTGCGTGGCCCGACATGCACTTGCCCGAATTTTTATTATAAAAACTCACCTCCCTTTATTAATACTGTCTTCTCAGATATAAATAATATTTTCTATTAATTATATTGTGCCATACATTGTATAATAGAAGTGTACAATGGGTTACCTTTTCGCAAATAGCGATATTTCCGTTATATGGATAGAAACATAAATATAAGACATTTAAAGAGGAAGAGTATCGCGTGAATAATATATGCACAGATATTTATTTAAAGTTATCACGAAATAAGAAAAAAAAAACGGGTTGCACTACGGGAGTGGCGGCGAAAGTGAAAACTTGAACATTACCGTTGTGCATTTTTGAATATTTTGGAATGGTTAGAGGTTTTTTTTTAGTAAAAAGTCTATCATTTATGTGGTTATACAATATTTATCTATTGTGCTATCGTACACAAACTTGACAATGACAACCACATGGCAATTAAATCTAAATTATGAAATATTAAATCACAAATTAAAAACAAAAATCAAAAAATTTAAAATTACATGACAATTAAAACAATAATATGAAATATTAAATCACAAATAAAAAAATAAAAATAAAAAAGGAGAAAAAATAATCAATAGGACTAGAACCCGGGTCTTCTTTTCCCTCCTGACATTGCAGATTACAATGTCAGGTGGCAAAAGGTAAATAGGAGATTATACACGTGATCCTGACGTGAGTTTAACATTTTAGACGCATACCAAAAAAGTGCACTACGCCGCTAAAGAAGTTTTCACTTCAAAAACAAACACTTACTACTAATAATGGGCCTTAAAGATGTTATGTAAATATCTTAAGCCAATCACGTACTTTACATAAAAATAGATTGTCAATAAATCATATTCGACAAATTGAATATCTATTACATAATTCTGTTGGTTCTGTTAAAGCGACCGTTTTCATGAATTATGTACGAAATATGTTAAGTCGTTCAGATGTTACAACGTCGAGATCAATATCCCAAATCTGTGAACATTTGTGTTCAGTAATATTGTTTTATTTAAGCTTAGTTATGTTATAAATTTGTTCATTAAAATTTACAGAAAGCGATCTTCAGTAAATATTGTGAGTGGCTATTTTTAGTAACACAACGCATTTTCTTTTTGCACTTAGAATATAATCCGTATGATACCGGCTTAAGAATAGTACCACCCCATCTCTTCTCGTGGGTGTCGTCAAGGCGACTAAGGGATTTCACAACAGAGGACGGCCAGCAGCGTCCTCTGCGTACATAAAGCCTTACTGCGATCGCCAACCCGCTCGCCAAACGTAGCGATTATGACAATTACCCCCAGGATCTACATACCAGTAAGTTCTACTGGGGAGACCCATGCCCAAAAGTAAGACATCATACGGGTTGATATGATGACTTAGAATATTATAGTGAGTTTTAAAAGCAAAAAGTTCCCATAGTTCCCATAATACGATAGGGAATGGCAAGAAACGCCATGAAAATAAAGTTAGAAGTTCAGAAGTCCGTTTGCAAAGTTAAGAGATTACGGGGCGGGTGGTACGCTGCTGCCGGCCGCGTCGTGACCGAACGAAGTCATCCGATTTAAATATTCTAAGAGCCGAGAATACATCTACAAGTTTGAAGTTTTTATAACTAATGCATACACAAGGACAACAACTTTGAAAAGGATTTTATGTTTTATATATTACTAGCGGACGCCTTGCGCCTTTCATCCGCATAGTTCCCGTTCCCGTGGGAATACAGGGATAAAAGTAGGATTTGTCGCCCGGGGATAGTGTAGCTATCCAAAGGTGGAAGAATTTTTGAAATCGGTTTAGTAGTTTTTAAGTTTATTCGTTTCATACAAACAAATAAATCTTTCCTCTTTTTATTATTAGTATAGATATAGATTAACTGAGCCGCGCAACTTCTTCTTTCTTGCGTCACTTTACCCCGGTTTGGCAACATTTTACACTGCTGCTCCACTCCTACTGGTCGTAGCGTGATCTTATATGACACTGACAAATAACGTGACTCTTTATTAGTAAAAGAATGTTCTAAATCGGTTATTTAGATCCAGAGGTTACCCCCTACAACCTCACAAAACTCACAAATTTTACCTCTTTATAATATTAATAAAGAAGTTTATATTTTAAATTTCATAACCATTTTTTGACTTTTTTGTGTAGCCAGAATAAAGACCTAGATCAGCCTTTAAGCACATGGGCAATAAACATTGCAGGGAAAATTGCTTGTTATACATACATATATTTAATATTAACCATACTGCCATTCAATTCAACTCAATCCTGCTCGTAATTGTCGCCATATCAAATGCTGACAGATTTCATGACAAGTACACCATGAGTGAACCATGACTACGTTTAGGTAATTATTATGTAAATTGTAATACTGTGACAATATTACTTGCGTTAATACAAATGAGTACGAATTGCAAACTAAGTTATTATTTAAAGCCAAATCTCGAGGGGTAATACTAAAATACTTTTAATAAAAAAAAATTGTATTAGAAAAAACTAAAAAGATATGGTATGTTAAGTAAAAAGTTTATATATAAATGTGACAATAAATTTAATTAGGTATCTAATTAAATTTATTGTCACATTTATATATAAACTTTATTCCAGGTATTAAGTAGTAAATAAGTACTGTCCTTCACTTTGTAAATAATAGAGAAATTACTTAATATTCAAATTAGTGAAAAATCAGAAAAATATGTCACGTCAGTAATCCCAACTTTTCTATTTATATGAGGACGAAATCAGAAATATCCACGGCCGGCATCAAGCTTGTATATTACCCCCAATTCGTTTAAGAAGAAAAAGGTTTTCTTTTGATATACTATTTCGTTCAATATAACTAGTTATATAATATAATATAATTTTGGATCTATTATTGTCGAGTAAATTAATTCTACCTCCAATGTTGTGTACCAGTTTTAACGTTAAATTGAATATTGGTATCGACTGTTGCTGAAACTTAGTTCAGGAGAATTGTACGAGTAATTACTAACTATTGGAAATTTAGTCACTTTAGTTAAAATTATACTGTCATGTTTAGATATTTACATGAATTAAAAGGGTGTATTGGTCAAATACCCTTTCGATTAATGTTGATGGTCAAGTGTTCAGTGATTTATTTTTGTTATATTATTATGTAAATACCTATATGTATCCACTGATAAGATTGTAAATGGACATTGCTTAAGCTACAACAGTAAGAAAAAATAAGCTATTAGTGATTTATTTTTGTTAGTTTATTATGTAAGTACCTATATGTATCCACTGATAAGATTGTAAATGTACATTGCTTAAGCTACAACAGTAAGAAAAAATAAGCTATAAGTGATTTATTTTTGTTAGTGTATTATGTAAATACCTATATGTATCCACTGATAAGATTGTAAATGTACATTGTAAAAGCGCTGCTTATTTTTGTAGTCAAAATAAGTAACGCTTTTACTAAGTTACGCTCTCAATTTTTGCAATATTTTAATTACTAAATTAAAAATTTCTATGTATTTATAATCTTCGAAGAAAGTGCTATTCGCGATGGCACTAATGTGTTAAAAGTTGTTTAATATAAATGTTCATGAATAGAACGGGCACACACACCCTTGGTTACAAGATAACTAGATGACTTTAAAAATAAATTAATACACTGTAGAAGGTTCTTACGTTAAAAAATAAAGAAAATAACGAAAGAAAAAAAAAATAACGGGGCAGTACGAAGTTCGCCGTGACAGCTAGTTCTAAATAAATACGACAGGTCCCTTGCGGCTAAGAGGTCAGTAGCTACTTTAAGACTGACAAAATTGCCAACCAACTTGAATTATAAAAGATTATGGTGTTTGGAAAACCTTCGTAAGAACAAAGGGTTCCAAACGCCATTTCTTGGCAATAAACAGAATACAGATGGAAGGTAGGCTTGAATAATACAGTATGCTAGTCGTGCAGACAGACAGGTCAATCACTCGGCTTACTTAGAGTGAATCTAGAGGTAATGTTAATACTGCGGACGGCGGGAGATTGCGTAATTAAACATCACAGAATGCACGAGACTGACGATATTAGTCTGCCCGTTTCTGAACAGCTAAGGGAAACGTTAAATTGAAATTTGAAATAAGTAATGGCTTGAAACACAGCTTGTTCATAGTACTATCACTAAAGTAAAATGCGATATTTTTCAACGCAATGCTTGTAAGGTGGGCAATAAATTTCATATCTCTTAGGAACTTATTGCCCACGTTTACAAATAAAACTAATTTACGAGAGAGCAGCTACGTATTCTAAGTGAAGTTAGGTTCAAACGGCATGTGCTGTATAATTTATTGCAGGATTAAGTAAAGGCGCATTTACTACGTAAGAAACTGTACTTTCTACCGCACAAGAAATATATAAAGCATTGCTATCCTACTCATATTATAAATTTGGAATTTTGTTAGCATGAGTGCCTATTTGGTGTTCTTTAACGACTGAATAAATAGTACATCTAATATATAAAAATCTCGTGTCACGGTGTTATTTTTGTTAGGTACGAGAATAGATCGTAAAGTATTTTTTTTAAATTGCGATTATAGTATTTGTGTATAAATTGTAGAAACGGGCAAAATTGACCCAGACGAAGTTGCGAGGGTCAGTGAATAGGCTATTAAAATCGAAGGAGCAAACCCGCGAGAAAATGCTGCAAAACAATGTGCAGGTAGGTAATAACCTAATAGTAATAACAACACCAGTAGGTACTAAGAGCCAATACCTACAGAAAATTCATTCCAGCACTGATGCATCATTAATTATGATGATGACAACGAACGTCATTGGTACATCGAGACATCAGATAATCTATACTTCTATACTAATACTAATCTATATCTATATATCTATATAATAATAAAAAGAGAAAAGATTTGATTGTTTGTTTGTATTGAATAGGCTCCGAAACTACTGGACGAAAATTCTTTCATCGTTGTGAAGCTACACTAACCCCGGGTGACATAGGCTATTTTTTATCCCGGTATTCCCACGGGAACGGGAACTACGCGGGTGAAACCGCGAGGCGTCCGCTAGTAATAAATAAAATCAATTTGTACAATCATGTTGATTGACCTTTAAATATGTAAGTGTGTTAATATTTGATTCCGTCCCTTACAAATTTAACCCTATCATACTCAGCGTTACCCAAACTATTATAAGTGTATAATTATATTTAATGAAAGTCTAGGATTACTTAGCAATTTAACTTTGGGTTTAGTAGTGAAGAGGGAACAAGGAAAGTTTTACTTTGCAAGTGACGTTATTGTATTATCTTGAGTAGGATCTTAGAGAAGAGCGTACTACACGATAAGTTTAAAGGTATTTAATTTATACCAATTTATATAATGTAGTTAGTAGGTAGAAGCTTTGCCTACTTATGGGTAAGCAGACGTTTTAAGCACATTTTAACTTGCGAATGCTGTGACTTTTTCTATTCCATTTTGAAAATGGTATGAAAAACAAAGACAAAACATTCGCTTGTTAAAATGCTCTTAAAACGTTACCAATATACCCGCGGCTCCTTCGCGTGGATATTGGTTATTGCGGTAAAAACTAACCTATGGCCTTTCCCGGGCTTCAAGCTATATTGATACCAAATTTCATTTAAATCGGTTCAGCGGTTTAAACGTGAAAACGTAAAAGATAGACAAAATTACTTTCACATTTTTTATAATATTATATTGGATTATCTTTTCCTCGCCGCTTTGCCCTCGTTAATTGAATGAAAAATGGAGTTTTTGGGTTTTTTCCGATATTTTTTACCAATAATTAATCCTAGGACTTCAACGAAATGTTGCAACCGGGCAAGAGCATGTCGCACCGTGCTCGGTGTAGGGTTCTGCAGCCTTAAATAATTGCATCAGTAGAAGAGCGTATGTTCCTGGCACTTACGCCCTTTTCTTGAGAAACGCAGTTTTTCGGCAATAACTCAATGACAGTATATCCGATCATGATCGATTTTTTTTTAAATATTTTTTGGTCACACTGTTCAAAAGTTAAGGGGACGCAATTTTTGCAACTTTCGGTGTGTTTATTTCCAAAAATATTCATTCAAACAAAAACGTTTATTAGAAACCTTAAAATGTTTTTGAAAGACCTGACGAATGATGTGCCACACGTGAATTTTTCAACTTCTGTTACACATATGGAATGCCCGCCCTAAAAATGTTTATTTTTAAAATTTAACTGAAACTTGAACTAAGTAGCGGCTACAACAAGACACCTTTCCACTACATTTCATCAATATTCATTGAGTAGTCTTTGAGTAAAATGTCTGTGACACACGGACGGACAGACAGACAGATGGGCATGACGAAACTATAAGGGTTCCGTTTTTGCCATTTTGGCTACGGAATCCTCAAGCTCTGCACCTAGTAACGGATTTGGCAGTTTATTTTTATTAATATAGATTGCTAGTGTCATTCGCGGGTTCGCTCGTGTTAATGATTTTAACCCATAAATACGTGTTTCTTTATTTACAACCCGTAACTAAATATAAATGTTCTATCTTCAAAACTGACGGACTTTTATACATATTTAGGGGTTGATTTTCTAAAAACGCTGAAACCCGTGTTTCTCTATTTTAAACCAAAAAGTCAAAACGAAATTTTGCAGATTTAACTATAAATCGACCCTTGCCATCCTTTTTTACCCTCTTAGGGAATGATTTTCCAAAATTGCTGAATTACGTGGTTTATTATTTGAAACCAAAAAGCCAAATGATAAATTTCACAGATATACCTTTAAAACTGACGGAGTTTGTTTTAAATTTACAACTCCTATTTTACTCTCAAAGGAGTTGATTTTCAGAAAATGCTACAAGCCTTTATTATTTTTTACCAAAAAGCCAAATACGAAATTCTACAGATCTAACTTTACTTAAACTGCTACAAGCCTTTCATTATTTTTTACCAAAAGCCAAATACGAAATTCTACAGATCTAACTTTACTTAAACTGACGGAGTTTGTTTCAAATTTGCAACTCCTATTTTACTCCCAAAGGAGTTGATTTTCAGAAAATGCTACAAGCCTTTTATTATTTTTTACCAAAAAGCCAAATACGAAATACTACAGATCTAACTTTACTTAAACTGACGAAGTTTGTTTCAAATTTGCAACTCCTATTTTACTCCCAAAGGAGTTCTGAAAATCACCATTTACTTAAACTGACGAAGTTTCGTACAAACTTTTAACTTTTTGTTTGTTAGTTGGTTTGTTTGCTAGTTCGAACGCGATAATCTCAGTGACTACTTGTCGGAATTAAAAAATATTTTACTGTTGGATAGCCCATTTATCTAGGAAGGCTACGTGTTTTATTATTTGAAACCTAAAAGTAAAATGTTAAATTTCACAGATATACCTTTAAAACAGACGGATTTTAATGCAAACTTGGGGTTTGCATTAAATTGCATTTTTGCAAACCCCAAGTTTTTGTTGAAACCCCAATTTGCATTAACAAAGGGGTTTATTTTCAAGCTATATAACATCACGCTACGACCAATAGGAGCGGAGCAGCAATCAAAAATGTTGCAAAAACAGGGAAAATTTACTCAAGCGAAGTTGCGGGGATCAGCTTGTTATAGATATAGGAAAGGGGGTTTACAACTTTACAAGTGGTAGTTGTATCTACTACGCGTTTCAAATGAGAAGATAATTGCGATCGCGACAACTTCACTCTGTACTTGTCAAAATTTTACCGCTAGCAACAAAAACTCCAACGAATGTGTATTATGGTAATGGAACGGACGTAATATTTATTTTCTTTGAACTATGTGGGTACCTACCTAACATTTTTCTTTACCATAATATTATTAGTAGTCTTTATTATTTAATAAACACCAAACAGAGATAAGTAAATAGGCAAAATAAAAGAATATTCTACACTTTAGTGGCCTTTCAGTTAGACGTAATATATTTTTTAACTAAAACATAATAAATAGTAAAATACAGTGCTTATATATAGTTCATTAGAGTAGGTAGGCACTTCTGTGTAATACTATTGACACCTTTTACGAATCATTTTATTGCTGACCTTACGTCATACAATGAAGTTGCAGTCGTAATGCGAAACAAAATGTCATCATGACAGTTATCAACTCATTTGAAACGCATAGTACTACTTATAACCTCAGTCTCTCATCTTTCAGATTTATAATACTTGTATTATACCTAAATCTGAAAGATATGTTAGGATGGATAGATGGTGTTTGTTGCTCTTTCACGCAAAAACTATTTAATGGAATTAACTTTAATTTTAAACTTTTAAAATTAAATTATTAACTTTACAGAAATGTTGTATATACAGCAGAGTAATGCAAGCAAATCCGGGGGAAAAAATGGTTAATAAGTATAAGTTGTAGATGTTTTAAGCATTTGTACGGAGCGACTATATCATTCGATTTTCGAAGGTAAATCTACTTAGACTAAGGAAATGTGATAAAAATATACCTTGTGTTTCTCGAACACTAAAAAGTTAAAAAGACGACTTTCTTTCTTCAGTCTATGTTTAAAAGTTTTAAACGTCTTTGCCAGTTGTTTCAGGAATCGGTGAATATTTTACACCGTAGTACGCCGGGAAAGCAATTTTTCGTCGAACGTTCTATTTTGAATTTTAAGTTCATTTATTTTAACAGTACCAATAGTACAGGCAATAGAGAGTTTTTATCTATTACATAATGCACTTCATTACAGGAGTTATTTTTTATAATAGATAGGTTTAGTATGACGTACTGAATGTAAATGTACAAGAAACTTATAAATTTTGCAAAACAATGTTTTGACCAATATCTCTATAACGTGCAATGATAAAAATGGCAATGAAGTAGGTATAGTGTAGATAATTAAAATTTCTTATCATTTTTGTTATTTTTTTTCTTTGAAATTAACGTGTTATAACAATAAAAATACGTGTTTCATATTTTTATAGTTATAACACGTTTATATTAATATTTTTTTTTAAGTTATAACGCGTTTATTTGTAAGTATTCTGTGCATTCACATTCAATACGTCATACAGAACATATATAACTTAAAATAACTCTTGGAATTTACTGCGGGACAAGAAAAAATCCTTTATTGCCTAAGCAAATAGTAATAGTCTTATAATCGTAAATTATAAGTGTTGTAAAAAAAAAGAAAGGATCGCACACTTATAGTTTATATAGAGAAGAAGTGCGGAATGATAATATTTAATAAAAAAAATGTATCAATTAATTATAGTCGAAAATAGGTCACAATCAGCAAAAACGCCTTTCTACAAATTACCTAGGAGATTTACAAACTATTTTGGTTGGGGCAAGAGACCACTTATCCAAAATGAACTGCTACCTCGGATCCCTATAGTAAAAAAAGTTTTACAACTTGTTGAGTTTTTAGGGTTTCGTAGCCAAAATTAAACCCCTTATAGTTTTGCTATGTCCATCCATCCGTTTGTTTGTCTCTAGGTCATCTCGGAGACACTTAGTACTAAAAAGCTGTAATTTGGCAGAGATATATATATCAGATACACCAACATAGTCTTAAAACACAATCTTGAAAAAAGAACATTTTTCGTAGAGTCTTCTTTTTGACCTCATCGACCCCCAAATTAGTTATCGTTTGTTGATCCTTGGGAAAGCGATATTGACCCTTTTAGGAATCCTACTACTATACTTAATTCACCTAGGTCAGGGATCTGACCTAGGTGAATTAAGTATAGTCTTTGGTAGACTTAATGCACTCTTGTGAGATCCCCTAGTCACTCAGTCAGTCAGTGCACTCGAAAGTGCACTTAATTCACCTGGGTGATTTAAGTCTACCAAATGGTGCATTTAATTCACTCAGGTGAATTAGCTGGGTGAATTAAGTGTACCAGACCAAAAATTCTGTTTTACCTGTATTATAAATTCATGTACGCAAGTTTTAAGCGATCAAAAATATCGCATGGGAGACGAAATAGGCTTACGAGTTATCCTTTATTTTTGACACAATTTGTTATGTTAGCCTTTATACTATACACTTAGGCAGCTTTTCACCTTTAGAAATAGGGTTTCTAGACTCTTACAAACATAGACGCATTTACATTTGTAAGAGTCTTTAAATAAATGAATCCTTAAATATTTTTACGATCATCATTATTCTGATATTAATAATAAAAAATCGGAGGACGTGGCTTAGGGCTCAGTAAAAACTCGGATGACATTGACCTTTCGCATATTCGCATAAATTGCGACAAAAATTCTTTCGGTGTAGCTAAAAGTAAAATATTATTTCGATGGAAATTGAAAATGATACTGACCAATTTCCGGAGGGCCTTATCAAAGTCTAAAGTAGGTACACCTTGGGAATACTTATATTTTGCTTTAGGTATTTACCTCATACCTAATCTCATTATCTTTGAGTGGATTGTGTGACTTGAAGTGGTTCTTTTAAGAAGTTTCACATGCGGTTCCAATCTTAATGGACTTTCAACAGAAACTGTGAACCATGTTTTCAGAATTAAGTAAATAATTAATGAACCATATTTCTAAATTAATATTAACAAGAAAGTAACTTTGTCTGTCAGTCTGTTACCTTTCATCCTTAAACCGCTAAATCGTTTTAGATGAAATTTGCTATGGAGACAGTATGAGTTGCGGGGCCTTCTTCGGGTAGTTCTTATAATAAATATTGATGAATTCATCTCTTTGCAAATAAATCTAACAATCATTTGTTTTGTCTTCTGCATGAAGAAAGACATAGAAATTAAAGACATGACACATTCTTTTAGTCATCAACATCCATCACAAACCTTTTTTGATGAAGACATAGGATTTTAAAAATTTACGAGGGGCGTAGCTACCGTCATATCAGCCATATCAATGATGCGTGGCCCGCAAACTACAAGGGCCCCATGTTACAGGGGCCCCGAACGTGTATAGCAATTGCAGACACTGAAGAGTTAATTGCAAATTTGTACGAGCGACTCACATTAGTTCTTCAGTCACTTGGGCTTTTGGACACCGCTCCTCAACTAATTTTGATACGAGGTAATAATTTAAATAATATGTACCCTCTTCTCGCTACCGCCCAAGGGTTGACGGGTAAAGAATACCTATGGCATTACATTAAGTCCGCTTTTTGCAATGTATTTTCAGGAATAAAAATAAAATAAATAAGGCAAGTTACGCCCCTAAAAAGAACCTTATAGATTTAAAAATTTGAGAATATATAATAAGTTATTTGAACGGCAGCAAAATGGTGAAAATGGAGATGAAAGATTTCTTTAAATTAATTTTAACATACCTACAAATCAAGTTTTTTTTAAATAAAAAGATAAGTAGCAATATGGAATTATGGGTCCCATATTACTAGCATTCCTGTTAACCCCTTCAGCTAAGCTCAATGGCTTGTGTTAGGAGTGGGTTCATGTCCGTAGTATAATAGGTAGGGACGAACCCGCGACCTCACGATTGCGAGACCGATGCATCCGCTACTTCAGAAAGATAATAAAATTGTCTCAAATAGAATCGATATATATCTATCCATCGTTAATATTACTCAACATACATTTATAAATACATAGATTCCGTCAGAGCCGATTCCTATGTGGTGCACGTTCCGAAACTACAGTAAAAAGCGCTTCAGGGCTTATAACGGTTCGATGGGCAGAATCTGACTCAATGATAAAATATGGCACTGCCGACACGCCATATACATTTACAAATACACAAGCCCAATGCTTTGTTTTGACAGTTCAGTTGTGGTGTGGTAATTGTGATTCTGGGAAAAAAAATAAAGGTAAGGGAAAAATGTATAGCAAGAGTTCCTACATCAGGTAGAATAAAATCACAATTACGTGGTTGCTAACAGGAGAGAGGTTTAAAGTTTTTGAAAATTGTTTCTGCTTTAATGTTTATAATATTCTTTAGATGTTTTACTTCAAGAAATAAAATTACTAAGAGTTAAAAAAAAACATGCCTATGTACTTTTGAATGTTTACTATAAAATGTCATAAAACCCGCACATCTGAGGTTCTACTACAAAATTTTGTTAGTTTCTGTAGTTGTGTTAATCAGTTATGCGGTGCCTGCTCCAAAATCTTCCAAATTTACACTGGCATAAATAGAATGAGAAAAGCCTTAAGCGACTATTACTTTTCATAATATGTATCACTATTCTATTTATACCATATTTATTCTCATTTAAATATAATGTACTCAGTGATTTTTACATTTCATAATGAGTAGAAATATAAGAAAAAAATAATAACAGGGGAAACTCATAATTTGCCTTCATAATGATACTCAAATTTTGTACTGTATTTTACCTAGCTGTAAGTTTCCCTAAAATTTTAAAATAAAGTAAATTAATGTCGGTCAGCTCCAAGACGCGATTATGTAAAATGATTGTGAAATAACTCCGTTTTATGTTATAAGCGATAACAAAACGCAACGCGTTGGGAACATATTTTTTATTACTGTTTAGTATATAATGACATCACGAGCTATATTTACAAAATTAATTACGTGCCTACTTTATTAACTTATTTAATCTATTGAATTGGAAGCAAATTAAAGTGGTGTATTTTTTTTCTATTCGCTTAATTAGGTAATTGCCTTAACATTTTCATTTTAAATGCTGCTGCCAGCAAGAACTGCATAGGTACATAATATATCCACCCCACACACCTAAGAATTAGGAATTTAACACAAATAACCCTTCTTGGCAGTCGGGTAATATAAAAACATTTAATTTAATTCAATATATTTTTTTAATGGTCAACACAGGAATAAACGACAGGAAAATAGAATACCTAAATGGTGCTTTGTGTTATAAATATGTTTGTTACCATTTTTCTTTTCTAAATGTTCATTGTCTGTTTTATATGAATATTCATTAACCTTTTACAAATCGTAACGCAACTGTTTTGTACAGATTTTAAATACCTGTAACAATGTTTGTTTTTTTTCCTCAGTTCCTTTACCTCTTATTATGATTATTTACTAGGATCTTCAACAAGGAACATACCTTAAATATCTACTACTAATACAACAATTGCATTGTGATTTTTAGTCAAAGAAGGCAAAATACAAAATAAAACATTTAGTTATACTACACATTACACTAAATTATTTTAAACAAGACACTCGTATTTGTTTTTTTTTAATTTGTAACACTCGTACTATCATATCTTGGTTAAGCTATTCTAATCCTGACTGAAACTATGCATCTATATTGCCATTAAATCTACAAATAATTACCAACATTTTATGAGTATTTCCATCGCCTAAAGCATAAGTAGTACATAATTTCAACAATGGAAAGCAAAGATCCTCCAAAACATAGTCCAAAACAATTCCCCATGGCAACAACTAAATCCAAGGTAGTTCGCGCCACTTGTCTCGTTACTCGTTCATAAGGCATATTACTTAATATTAGCTTTAATGGCCGAGGTCTTAAAACCTTTTCAGGGTCCGATAACTTCTTTGTAACTATATTATAATCTGGCTCTGTGCAAGCAGGCAAACAGTCACAATTCAATCCAATTTCATTTTTACCCGGGACTTGAAGCTTTCTTAAGGTTGAGTAGTGCTCTGTCAAACACTTTAATCCATCCAAGTTGCAATATCGATTCCTGTACTGGGCTGGGGATAAGTGATTTGTACAATTACAAAGCCTCAATTGAGCTTCGATACGGCATTGAGTGATACACACAGAGTAGCTATATTGTTTGAATGCAACATAATTCGTGGGAACTTCATCAGGGAATCGACATTTTCGTATTTCTGGAGCGATTAAGGAAACTTCCGGCTCGTTCATTACATCCATAATTGAAAACATTACAGTTGCTTGCGACCCGTATAAGACCGTAATTCTTCGATCGTATTCCATATTCCAAAACGGTATATCTTCAGGCGAATGAATGAAAGCCTCATAGTCTTGGGATAAGGTAAATTCAAGATAGACTGCTCCAGATCGCTGTTGTGTCTCGTGAGCAGATGTTGAAAACATTCTTATATTTCTTTGTACATGCTTGTTGTTTATCGAGTAACATATTCCGTATTCCGTTTGAAGAGGCTGGAAATATTTGCAACATTTTATCGGGTTTCCATTCCAATAACAGTTCATAAAAAACTTTTCACACGGCGATCGATACTTCCTTGCTAATTTGGAGTAATCTACGAGGCACGCGGTTTCGTTGCTACAAGTAGTTATGCAACTGTAACACGTTCCACTAAAATACATTATCTCAACAAGAAAACGATCAAACTTTCCTCCGCTTAGCTCACTGAATTCTGTATTATCTGGCAATAGTTTATCGATGTTTGCTAATTCACAGACAGTGACTGACGGAAATGTTGTGTTCCAATCAAGGTAATCAGTTCGAGTTGTGAACCGAATGGTATTTTCTTGGTAGTGTTCATAGTATTTGTGAATTGTTGCCACTGCTGCAATCCATACATGGATGTATATGACGAAATATATGAAACGGTACGCGAAGTGAATGTCTTTACGTACAAGAAAGCTTGGACCGTGAACTGTAAGATTTCTAAACGTATATTTAAGTCTCCTGAAGAATAATTGTATGTGTTTGGTTATTTGATTATAAAATCGTATCACCATTTTGCTGAGCTTTGATTTGGTTACTACCGGACTGGTGAATCAAAGTAAAATGAAAGGACGGAAATAAGGTCGTGCCTTATATAATGTAGGATTTTAATGGTCGCACGAAATGTATCCATTTGCTTAATGTTTTGGATTTGATATAATTAATGCTGTATAATAGCGTATGATGGCAGTAAAGCTCAATCCATAAACGTGTCGTGGAAAAATCTAAATCCTTTTTTTTTGTTTCTTTGGTTTATTTATTTTATGCCTCCTCTGTAGCATGGTATTAAATTAATGTACTCTATGTATTCTGTTAACCGTTCATGAAAGAGAATAGTAAAAAGAAGGAATAAAATAGTTTAACTTTTACTCAGTGCATGTGATAATATTACAAATTTAGTTTAATGCTTTATGTTTTACTCGAAACGGCCACCGAGATGTTTTTTACGTTTGGGGTAAGAGAGTGTTTGTGTGTGTGTCTGTTACCATTTTCCTCGGAAACGGCTGGCACGATTCGAAAACGGTTTTTTTCCGCTACGGCTACGGAGACGGTTTATGCGAATGGGGTAAGAGGTGTTTGTATCCGTGTGTGTGTCTGTTACCATTTTTATTCTGTTACTATTAAATGGCTGGGCCGATTTGAAAACGTTTTTTTGCGTTGTGTAAGTCTCATTCCCAGGCATGTTTTTTGGCAAATATTGACGGATTTTCTTAGTTTACTTATCTGCCTCCTGTTAGTCGGGGGGTTTTAAAATTTAATTTGATTCTTTTTTACGCCCATCCCTGGTTTATTCAACATTTTAAATTTTGTTTTTTTAGACGGTTTTTCAAAACTTAAACGTTACGTACGTACGTAAAAAACGTATGGTTCTCGTAGGATAGGTATATTTGTTTCCCAAAATTTTACCCGTACAAAGTCGCGACCAACAGCTAGTGTGAAATATATTTATAGGTACTCACGGATGTGGTAAGTCAAAAATAGATTTTCCAATCTCTAGATCATAAAATTTAATAAAAAATAATATTGTAACACGCAAGTTGTATAAACATGCCTTTTGAATGAAAAGTTATACGTAAAAACACAAATTGAATATGGTTTTGTAAATTTAGCGTAAAAGAGTTCAATTATCTTTTGTTGTATTTAAATGATACATTTAAATGTATGTAAATTGTCTTTTAGGGAGCAATTATGGATTTCATTCTTGTGGGTCCGAATTCCATACGGGACCGAGGTTTGTGATATGCATAAATGTTGTAGGTGTACCTTGTGTCCGTTAATTATGTTTCTAGTAAAAAGTAATTTCTTAAAATAAACAGACTTAAAAACTGTAAAAAGTAATTATAACTAAAAAAGGGTGCTAGGAAATATAATATTTTTATGTTTTATTTGGCATCAACTATATTTATGTCAAGTTGTGAAATTTACACAGTTTACTTCATATAATTATGCTTAAAAGTTCGGAGAAATGCGTAGACAAATAAACATATTTTTTTAGAAGCTCTAATAGATCACGCTTGGAAAATCACGCATTTCCAATACTTATACCTATACATCTAATGTTATACGTATCGAATTGATAACATACCTACTTTATACCCGACTAACTTTGAACCATTAAAAATGTCACAGATATGGTTGTTTATTACAATGCCATCAATGTTTTGGCGATTGCAGCGACATGCGATACAATTGGAAAAACAAAAATATAAAAAGGTGTCACAGGCATGGTTGTTTATTCAATGTCATCAATGTTTTCTTATGACGTTATCATGTTAAATATAATGTTAAACGTATCGAATTGATAACAAACCTACTTTTTACCCGACTAACTTTGAACCATTTAAGCTGTCACAGACATGGTTGTTTATTACAATGCCATCAATGTTTTGGCGATTGCAGTGACATGCGATACAATTGGAAAAACAAAAATATAAAAAGCTGTCACAGGCATGGTTGTTTATTCAATGTCATTACTGTTTTCTTATGACGTTATCATGTTAAATTATCGTCCGTCAATCAACTTTACATAAAACCATTTTTTATGGTTGTTTTCCTACTATGTAGATACCCTGTGTTTACATTAAATATGAATTTTGCGATGTTTTATATTGCAACGAGGTAATTACAGTTAACTTCCATTTTCAGAACATAAAAGACACATTAAGATAACAATAACACTTTCAAACATCGCAAACCAACAAAAACTAATAACAAACATGACGTACAAACTATTTCTATTACTAATATTAGCAGAGAACGTTGAAGTTGCCCCCTAAAGAAACTTGTTTACCGACTCTGTCTGTAGCAAGTTTCGGACGAATGAACTTAGCGAGGACGTATGCGAGTTGACCGAATCAATAAATTTCTTTAACAAATTCAATCCTTTACACGAACGTGTACTGAAGCAGCTGTGTTATTTGAATAACATATGTATTCTTGTAGTTTTCAAAGTGAATAACGGAAGCATTGCATTTAGTTTTCTGTATACTAACAAAGAGAAAAGAAAGTAGCAACGCAATTGTAGCACGTCGAAAAAGTATAAAATATTTATTTAATTTTTGTTTTTAAACTTTTGTGATTTTTATACATATTAGATATATTTCGGGACTTAATCGCGTGAATTAGTTAGAGGCACGAACCTTTTATTTAAAATTATTTAATTTTGTTAGGTTACTTGATTTGCATTTTTCGTGGGAAACTTATGTAAATCTTGTCACAATCAATGTATCTAGTCAGTGCAGGCGGTATAGTTTGTGGAGTGTTACTGATATCGTGTTTGACAAAACTTGGAGAATTTTGAAATTATTATTAGTATTTTTGAATACCTATTTAGTGAGATAGAAGTTCTTTTAAATTACTGTCTTATAATTTCATTTTGTGCAATTTTTAAGGGTTCTAAAATGGCAAAACGGAACCGTCTGTCCGCGGCTTAGCTCAGAGACTTTCAGAAGACTCTAATTTTGTATCGATACTCATATTACTTATGCCGACAAAGGGAAAGAATAAAATCTTGAAAAACATTTTTTAGGGTACCTCTCCTATGTAGGTATAGGTATGTAAAGTGGGGATGTGATTTTTTTTTCTTACATACCCCATCGTGTGGGGTATCATTATATGTCTTTTAAGAACATTTAGGGGTTGTAAAGACTAGAAAACCCACTTCCAAAGCCGCATTATTCGGGTGGGGGACTACGGAACTCTACGTCATGCGTGGCCCGACATGCACTTGCCCGGTTTTTATTTTAAATAAAACACCGGCGTAAGAAGAGGGTTTTCTGTTGTTTTTGATTCATACTACTAACAATAGTTCAATGGAATCTGTACGCAAATTTTGTCTGCTTACTGACTTGATCTGCTGTTACTCGTTAAGTTGTTAAGCCTACTTAGCTGTGATAGTTTTCCTTTTAATTCACTATATATACTACTACCGTGATTTTTTTTACATAGCCAACATTAACCATTTAGCTGGCAGGGGGGGGGGGACATTTGACTCTAACAAAAAATTGCGCTTTAAAGCCTAATACAACATTACTCTAAAAATGGTCTTTACAACTCGTCAAGTGTTTTTAAAAGACCTATCTAATAATACCCCACACGATGGAGTAGGTTAGAAAAAAAAAATGATTTCCCTATAGGGAACCCTATTTTCAAATTGTTGGCATAAGTAATATGAGCATCCAAGCTAAATTAGTAGTACTTACAGTTTTTCGGATGGACATGGTGAAACTATAAGGGTTCCGTTTTGCCATTTTGGCTACAGAACCCTAAAAAATGTGTAAAAGTGCTCCATATTAATGTTAATTTATGCTGCAAAATGACGTATAATAACTCTAAAGCGTAGTCTACATCTATTCTTCAATTTTATTAAATTGTTACAAAAAAGTTATGTGGCAAAACTTGCAAGAACGCCTAATACAGTATCAGTAGTATTTTGCGTTTTTGGAGCTTTGTTAATAACTTGAGTAGGTAGGTAATCTACCTGTAGGGAAAAAGCGGTGGTAGCTTAATAGCTAAGTCATCATTTTTACAATCGTGCGTCACGGGTTCGAATCCTACCCAATATACTACCGACGTGAACCCACTCCTAGCACAAGCCATTGAGCTTAGCTGAAGGGGTTAACATGATTGCTTGTACTAAGGGACCACAATCATACATTGCTAAATATCTTATTAAATAAAAAAAATCTACGAAGGTTTTATATTTATAACGTGACTTATATCATAAAAAATATTGTGTAATCGTTACATGTCAAAATTACTTGTTATTATTAAGTTTAGTATAGAATTTATTTAGAAATTAAACTTAAAAACACATTATGAGCATATTGCGTAATATTAAAATCAAACAGAGAAGTTTCAATAAATGCCTCCATACCAAAGTCGGAATTGTTCGCCTTATGGCAATTTATGGCCTGGCAAAATTTCCGTTAATTACTCTATATACCTACAGTTCTCTGAATTTATCAGTTCTTATGCACTATATTATATATCAGTATAAAGAATAAGGAATTTAATCCTACACTTTATTAATAAAGGAAAGTGCTAGCCCACGTAGTGCAGACCTGATCACAATAGAAAGAAATACCTTCTATGGCTGCGCTTTTTAATAATCTTTTCTGGGGATATAAAATTCAACGCGATATTATATCATGTAGAATTTGTTATAGTACTCTTCATTTATAAAATATGAGCATAGGTATGTATATGTTGCAGCCAAATATTTGATAGCATCACTTGTTGCATTTTAAGGCCAATACCTCCTGCAAAGAATACGTCGAGTTAAGATTAACCCTATATACCATTCCGTACATTATATTATTATTACTAAGGACAACCTAAGTCGTATGTAACTTTCATAAAACATGTTCTTAACTCTATTATTTTCTGAGATTCCAAACAAGTACCTAGACCAATTATTAAGCTATGCAATAACTTATCGCGAGCTTTGAGCGCGGCGACCGAATCGAGAAATTCCGTAACGACAATGAAACCTAACACCCCCACTCCGCCTACCATGTAGCTCGGCCGAGCGTTTGCTCAACGTATATGTACATGGTACGAATCTTGCACGGATCGAGACGAGCTGCTCCGAAATGTAATGAAAAAAAAATACTGCATATATAAAAATAAATAAATAATTATAATTGCATAAGTTGATTAAAAATGCTATGCAATAACTTTACCGTTGCAGTCTTTGAGTGCCACACATGTTTTTTTAAACTATCGCAATTCGATCGAAACGTCTGGTAAATAAAAGGTTCGTACCTTTAAATAATTCACGCGATTAAGTCCCAAAATATATCTAACAAGTACAGAAATTTGGTTCTTTTTGTCACTTTAATTCATATGTCGGGTCTTCACTGAAATGTTACGAAATTCTATTATGAAATCCAATTACTGCAGGATTTTGCGGCTTAGAACCTTCTGTAGACATGAAAAATGAACACGGAAATAACGCTTAAGTGAACGGATTGTAACATAAGTCGTGTTTTACATTATTTTTTTTATTTTCCTATGATTTACGTAATGTGAGTTGCAACTGCTGTATTTATATAATATAACCAGAAAGTAAGCGCGTATATACTATTTAACCTATATGCATACACGCTATGTTTCGATGAATGCAGACGTGACTATATTTGTTTGGGATACGGATACCAAACATGTATAATATACGGGGTAATTCATTAATTATCGTGTAGTTAAAGTTACACACATACAACTAAGTCTTTTAGCATTTATTGGTAATATTTTAAGGTTTTAATTACTGGCAACATTGATTTGCCGGAAATGCATTTTTTGGTGCATACAATATTGCAATTTGCATGTATGAACTTCCATTCAGGTTTCATCATCATACTGTTATTTCAGGGACTAAATTTCTTTTTATAAATTACAATTATACGAGTAAGTATCAAAGGTCTTCACCGACAATATTAGCTTAAAGATTGTGATAGGTAAGAGGTATACTTATGGCCATTCACATAGATAAATAGCCATTAAATGAATTAATTCAGGTGTTTACTGTGGTATAAATGTCTGATGAATATGTTTAGCTTGTCAACAAATCGTTGGCATAATGACCACTTTGATGAGGATTATTATTTACCTCCCTGATGTATATTAGATTACCTATAACTATCAATACTGAATTGATGGATAAATATCCTGACATAGTAGTAATGTAGTTCTACGATGAGTCGTAGGACTTCTACGTAATTCTACTATAAAACCTTTCATATTTTGCTACAACTAGCTAATATTTTATTCTGTGTAATTTATAACATGATTCAAAAAGCATCATCCACGTTCTAGCCTACATTTGTGAGCTTGAATCCAATTCATGAATTTCAAAAACGAATAGCAAACGAAAAGCAGGTTATATTTCACTCTTTATTGCACTCACTGTAACCGTACACTATTGTAGCTTCCACGAGTATATGTTTACAAATTCATCGCGTTCTCGAGAGGAGTGTCTCCAAAATATTCCCATTGTAAAGTAACATAAAATTGTATATTCCATAGGCTTTATTATGAATTACAAATTCCTACTTACCACGAAGTAGGTCACAGCGAAGTTCGTATACATTCGTACATGCTTAAATTAATTTGGTTAGGCAACGAAAAGACAAATAAACGTGGTTGTGGCTGCCGTCTTAACTAGCGCGACGAGGACGGAAATATAATGATATAAATATAAATGTACCTGACTAGTTCAGTTTAGTATATTTGTATGTATGAACACTAATAACAAATCCTTTCAAGTGACGAAATAATATATTTCAATACCTAATTCATAAGTGGTTCTTAGTCTTTCTATAATCAGCCTGTATCGGCCTACGGCTGGACAAAGACATCTCGACACCGACACCATGACAGGTAGAAAACACTGGTTATACAATTAAGCATTTAGGCATTGCGGTAGAGATGAAGTGATGACTCGATAAAGTTTGCCAAACGGGTCATGATAGGAACAAACAATAAATTATAGGAACATTCTTGGAATAAAGCTTGCCAAAAGTAAATAATTTTATTTTAAATGTGCCTTCAACCACAATCGTGGAACCCTTTGTTCTTGGGCTGTGATTTTTGATATTAAAATTATAGAATATTGTGCGCGAGGCGTGTGTTTGAAGTACGAGCAGTGTTATAACATGATACAAGTTCTGTTTCCGACGAGCTTATTACCGTGTGCCAACTACAGCGGTAACCAACCAATCAGCGTTTCAAGTAGGTATTACCTACATCTATTATTATTTTCCCGGTGTGGTATAGTCAGAATTAAAATAGTCTTTTAAAGAAGAACATAATAAGTGAGAGTGTAGAGTGTGTGTCGGACTTGCCTACCGAGGGTTCCGTACAAATTTATAGGTACGTATTATAAATAATTCACGAATCGAGTCTCGCGGTTTTTTAAAATAAACGGCCGTAACTATTTTAGGGTTCAGCTTAGCTCAGCAAAAAACATTTATTAGGGTATCTGCCCTGCATGTAAAGTGAGGATGTGATTTTTTCTTTCATCTGCCTCAACTTGTGTGGAATATCTTTTAGGTTGTTTTAAAAACGTTCGGGGTTTAAAGACCATTTTAAGATTTATGTATGAAATGATTTATGTTTGTATGAAAAATATCACGGTAGGAGTGATAGGGTAATTTCTAATATACTAATACTGCTCTAATATGCTCGTGGCTTCTTTACATTAAAGCAAATATCTTTGGAGTATCAATTTAGAAAAATATAACCATAAATTTACGCTTAACCACTGCTCATTGGTCTCACTGGTGGGTACCAGTGAGCCCCATCTGTGAGACCCCGGAGTAAATTGTTATTTTTGTAAGGTTTAGGGTGTAAACTTTATAACAAACAAGGATTTTACTCCAGTAACATAGTCCGTTGGTTATGATCATAACTTCAAAAACATTTGGTAAGGGTTAAAATACTGCGGAACCCTACACGAGCATGGTCCGACATGCTCTTGCCCGGTTTTTTTTTTACGTTAATTTAGAAGATTGTTTTTTTCACAGCTATAAGGGATTGTAAAACGGAGTATATGGTTTTCATTTCAAACGACTTCACGACACCTCCACGCGTTCCCGAGACAGCCAGAAGGACGGACGGACAACAAAGTGATCATAAAAGAGCTCCGTTTTTTCGACTTGACTTTAATTAAAGCAACAGTCCTACGTCCGACAGCTGCCTATTTTTTTTTTAAAAGTTTAACCTATGTTATCAAGATTTATTTAACGATTGTAACAATACTCTCTACTGCTGTTCAAGCTTTTGAAAGATATGTCAGTAAAACTCTTGTCATAATTGTAAATGGAGAGGTGTGATGAATGCATCAAGGCGCATGCGCGGACCGCTCAAAAGTGTCCACCGCACGTGGTTACGGAAAACAGATCGTGATTAATAAAGAAACTCAGAGACATATCTACATACATGAACCCTGAAAACAAAAGAACACACCACTTTAGGGGTAGTCGTGTAAAAAACTACAAGTTTCGTCGCAGACAACGAAACTTGTAGTTAGTTTTTCTTGAATTTCGGAGACGGATTTCCGAAATTCATCATCACATCTTTACGAAATTTATATGCGAGGTTTATTCGGAAAGAGACCATTTTTAAAATCAACTTCTTCGAAAAAAAAATTTGAAAATCTGTCTATAGGTAAGTATATGACGGAGTTATCCCCGAACATACATAAAAAACAAACATCCAAATTAAGAACCTCCCCCTTTTTGAAGTCGGTAAAAATATGGGACTTTTACTCATAGATGATTAGAATCAGTAACTCTGGAAAGGGAAAAAGTTTCAAGAATATTTTTTGTAGCATGTGTGGGAAGTAAAACGCTAAGTAGCTACTTCACTTAACGCCAATCTATCATCTTTCGATTACTTAGCTAATTTAAGCGGTATAAGTGGCGAGAACATAAGGCATTTTTGATGTTCATATGAAGTAAGTAGCTGCTAACTTTTGCCCACGACTTAGGAAAATTTGGATAACAAATCTATCTCACAGATACCGTTTTTTTTTCCGGGATAAAGAATAGCCCAAGTGTTATCAGTGTTCAGATTGTAATCTATGACAGCCATTACACGTTTTATCTAGATCGAGATCCCGTGATCATAATCAGTGATCTTCATCTAGATTGTAACGTGTTAGATTAACGGATCGCGATATGTTACAACTAGCCGAAACAAGATCACGATCTGGATTGAGCTTGTGATGGCTGCCTATATTATCGCAGATACGAACAAAATTAAAAGCCATATTGTACCTAAATATATGTATGAACTATGTCTATATCTGTTACAATAAATGTTTTTCGTCTTTCTTCTTCTTCTTCTTCTTCTTCTTCTTCTTCTTCTTCTTCTATATCTGTGTTAAATTACCATCCAGATCCGTTTAGCTGATTTAGTGTAATTTAATGATGATCAAGGTCGCGGAACACATTAGATTGACACATCTTAATTTGGCTTGTGGTAACATGTCGCGATCCGCCAATTCAACACGTTATTAGTCAATCAGTATCAAGATCACTGATCACGATAACGGGATCTCGTTCTAAACGTATAATGTCTGCCAATAACAAACGTTCATCCATCCGTCCATACATCCAAGCTTTCGCATTTATAATATTTGTATAGACGTGAGTTGAAATTAACAAAGATATTTGCTCACGTTAAGCATAAATACCAAAAATTAATGTGTGAAATATTTTACGCTGTTTTAGATTAATTTTGGCCTAGTGTGGCCGTTAATTAAGATTGTGTTTCATTTTCGTGTATAAAGTAGCTTGAAATTACGCAAATGTTTTACAAAAATAATGCTTTAATTAAAACTGAAGTTCGTTATAATGTCTGAAATGTACTTAATTAAAAAATGGTCAAGGGCGACACGGATTCGAGTACTTTATGATTTTTAAGTATTTGTTGCTACTAATGAATAACTAGCTCTCACAGCTTCAGTTAGTACTTACATCAAATTATGAAAAATGAACCACCTTTAAATGTAGGTATATCAAGGAAAAAAATATCAAGTACATCACCGAAAGCAATTTTTTCTGACTCACTCCTATGTTTTTTTTCTATATCTCTGGTGTTTAAAAGCTAAGACAATGTTTCATAAACTAAAACCTTTCCAGAAAAAATAGGCAGGCGAATAGTGAAAACCCCACCTAAATCCGATGACTAGCTTTCGACGCAATCGCGAACATACGTCTATACAAACATACATACAAACGGATCAAACAAAGAAACACCTTTTTTTAAAGACGGATAAAAATACTCATGTTCTTCATTTAACCTAAAACTACTTTCTTGCTAAATTTTATCATAATCGACCCAGCGATTACAGAGATTAACGATTTCAAACAAACTCAAACTTGTAAACAACTGATAAAAATTTAAGTACTCGTCGGTATATAGAAATTATATTTTGACTGCTCTGTGGCGCGGTCGAAGTGTATCCGATTGCTACGCAAGAGGTCATTGCTTCGATCCCCACCTAGGATGAAACTTTGTGTGATTAGCACGATGGTTTATTCTGTGTCTGGCTGTTATTTATTTATAATATATATGTATTTAGAAAAATATAAGTATGTAGGTACATCAGTTGTCTGGTTTCCATAATACAAACTCTGCTTAGTTTGGGATCAGATAGCGTTGTGTGAATTATCCCAAGATATTATTATATTATATCTGCAGCATATTTAGAAATATAGTCAGAAATCACAGCAGCATCTATCTGTGCTGGCCCCCAGGCTGGTCAGGTATTGTGAGCCCCGGTTGCGGCTTACAATGCCGTGAAGGTGAAAATATTGAACTTCACATGTTTCCTCTCAAGCATTTAGCGTTCCCTTTTTATCTATAATAATATTAATAACATCTTGGGACAACTCACACAACGTCACCAGACAACTGATAAATATACATAAATATTTCTAAATACATAAATATCCATACTTCCATACTGATATTATAAATGTGAAAGTAACTCTGTCTGTATGTCTGTCTGTCTGTTACGCTTTCACGCTCAAACAGCTAAACCGATTCAGATGAAATTTGGTATGGAGATAGTTTGAGACCCGGGGAAGGATATAGGATAGTTTTTATCGCGATAACCGACATCCACGCGGGCGGAACCGCGGGCGAAAGCTAGTTTTAGATCAATTACACCCAGACACAGAATAAACCATCGTGCTCATCACACAAAGTTTTAACCTGGGTGGGAATCGAATCCACGACTTCTTGCGTAGCAGTCGGACACATTCCCACCGCGCAAATGCAATCTATTTCAAGCACCAATCATTATACAGTATTATATTTTAGATGTTACCCGAGTGCATGTCGTTTATCGTGATAAAACGTACAATACAAACACGACCCCACTTTTGCCCCCTCAGGAGTGGTATCTCTAAAATTTGTTCTTAGCTGACGTCTTCTACATGCAAAATTTTAGCTTCTTATACCTTGTAGTCTCCGAGTTACCATCTTATCCTCATATTATAAATGCGAAAGTGCTTACTATGGAGTTCCTTTGACATTTTATTTGACGTGCGTTGTCATTAGTTATTTTGATCGCTTTGTTGCCGACAGACTTTGGTGAAGCTTTGCGAATGTGAAAATATGGGATAATTTTTATAACTGCTCCCTATTAATGTATATTGTTGTATAGTTTATTGCATTTTACTAGGTGAATATTGTGGTCACAGTTTGATAATGTTACTTAGGTACTAGTTAAGAAAACGATTTACTTTTGTAAGTAAAGATTCTGCGTGATTAATTACGGCCATTCTTTTCTTTCTTTTAAAAAAAAACATGTATACTTATTCAATAAGTAGCAGTAAATTGACCAATATTTAAGCACATAAAGTTTTTACATCGTAAGTGGATGCTCCTACTATGTTGTGCCCATTGAGGCTAATGTATCCGATCTCGTGTACCTACTCTTCTAATAGGTATTATTGACATCTTTTTTTTTTGCATCAGTCCTCTATAATATGGTGTATAATTTAATGGTGGCAGCACCTTACCTGCATATACAGTTTATAAACAGAGAAACATTGTAAACATTGGCAATTTGAAAAGAGTGGCCACGAGTTTTTATTGCCTGTTCTTTTCTCGGGCTTTACCTATTGTTTGCGAACAGGCATTACCAGTAAATGTAGAATCGACTTTTCACAAGTGTAGTATTTTGCTTCCTAAGTGAATAAATAATTTTTATTATTATTATTATTAACAATTACCGACATAAACGCGGACAGGGCCGCGTGCCTAAGCTAGTTCATAATAAGTTGATTTGTCATGTATTGTTTCGTCATTGTTTTTTATTCCATTTTATTTTTTTATGTGATTAGGGTCAACGAACAAGTGGTTTACCTGATGGTAAGTGATTACTAAAGCCCATGGACATCTGCGTCACCAGAGGCATAGCAGATGCTTAGCCGGCCTTTTTTATAGTTATTTCATTCCATTAAAAAAATAGAGTAGAAGAAGACAACACATTTTATAATTAAAATACTGTTTTTAACGTATTATAAATATGGGGGTTGGTATTTAGCTAGCGAGCCTTTCGGTTTTATTTATTTTATTAAAACTTAATGTACAAATTGTGTACAAAGACGGACTTAGCGCTAAAAGCATTCCCTGACAGTCCACCTTTGGGTAATGTAAAAATAAAAAATATGTACGTGTAATGTTATAATATAATTAAGATCTATTACGTACGTAGGATTCCACAATGATCTTTGTCATTTTGGAAATGTAAGTACCAAAACTATACTCATTCATAAAAACATTGTAACAAGCTTTTATTTTAAGTGTAGGTAAATGCATATAGTTTCCTATTTTAATTCATTTTCCATAATCAAATTTCTGGTTCTTAACAACAATTTGGGGACCGGTATTAATTCAACGATGTTCCATTTGTGTAATCGTAGCCATCATCAAATTGCAGGTGGAAAATTACGACTATTTGCCAAAGCGAGGCCTTTGTTAACCCTTCTGAAGCCCATCTGATAGGTTTGCGTTTGACAGCTCAATGTAGCGAATATTCTCCAAATAGCAAGAAATTTGATGTTGTGACTTTAATTAATCACTGGTAAGGACAGTACTGTACGGTGGCGTCATATTTTGTTGTCATTGACGTTTGACTTGTGTAATTGTTTATTTCAACATGACGTCATGGTTAATTTCATTCAATTCGACATTTTCAAAACAGCGTTTCATAGATGCTTTTTTTGTTGACAAGTTAATTTAAAATAATATTAGTAAAAATGAATAAGTAATTACTGTTCAGTAAACACCAAATAACAAATCTAAGATGATGATTTCCAAAAAGCAGTTATGAATCTAACCTATTCCTTGTTTTAAACTATTAAGGGCCGGTTCGACCAAACGCGAATAAAGTTTATTCCCAGAATAAGTAGTCATTTATTCGAGAGTACATCAAATTCACGTCTACGCACAACACTAGGAATAGTGGCCCTATTCGTGAATAGTTGTAATACCACCGTTTCTCATGGAAGAAAGAGCTATTCTAAGAATATTATTATTACTCAAACTGTCAATTTTTAACTCTACTCACGCAAGGTATTATTTTTACACAAAATATTAAAATGCAACGTCTAAACGATTTGATTGATGAAAGTAATAGTGATGAAGAAGTAATACCTAGACGAAAGTGGATAAAAAAAGAAAGGATTTATTTGAATACTATGATGATCGTGATTTCGCGATCAGGTTTCGCATTTTCGTTTATTAAAATGAGTGCATTTGAAACTTATTTCTAAAAACAGAAAACCCCAAAAATCACACAAAATACAAGTAGGTAAAATAACAGACTTTGACAGGTCCGGTCCCATGCTATAATGCGACAAAAGCGCGTTGATGTTACTTACGCTTTAACACCATACCTTTGTAGAACAAGATATAAATGTCGGGTATTACGTTCGTTCGCGCATAGATAATCTAAGTATATATCTATAGCTATACTGTAGATTGCATGTAAAAACGTCTAATAATTTACTCTAGAATAAAATCTTGGAATAGATTATTAGATACTGGTATAGTTACTAGTGTATAAATTTCGGTTTGGTCGAATCCACCCTAAAACAATGAAAATGAACTATCCGCTAGTACAAAATATCGGGAACTAAATACTCTAATGATTTATAGACGTTCATAGAAAATACCATACATAACATTTGTACCTATTCTGTGTGCACTCTTGTGAAAAGAGCACCCACAGTTACTGAACCCGAAATATAATTCAGAAATGGGTTGTACATTTAATCTATTTGCGAGAAACAGGGATGCACGAGGTTCATCCTTTCATTAATTCAATGTAGCAGTTCAACTTACCAACTTTTGTAAGTAATTAAATTAGTATCAAGATGGACGGATATTTGTTCGGATTTCAGTACTTCTGTTTACATTGTGAAATAGGTAACGATGTAGAATAATTCGGAGATTCATCTAACTTAAGATTTTTTTATCATAAGTTGGTAAACTGAAATGTCATAACAGGGGTCTATGACTCAGTGGCGACCGAGCTATCGAGATATCTGCAAGGTTATGCAACTGTCGGTCCATAGATGGGTAACGTTTTTTTAAATATGTCACACCCCTTTGTGCTTCGGAGAGCACAATGACTCAAGCTATCGGTACTATGCCCAATCTCTCTCAAGTCGTGCTGGATTTCCGTCACATCGGGCTTTGATTGTGAGGGAATAGAGAGTGCACTTGTGTCTGCGCATACACTTGTGCACTATAATATCTCCTGCGTGATTGGTTAGTCTCGATAAGATAACCGCCGTAACCGACAGTGGTTAATAGACCGTTATCTATACTAATCGATACTAATATTAAAAAGCTGAAGAGTTTGTATGTTTAAACGCGATAATCTCTGGAACTACTAATTCAAATTCAATTTTTTTTTTAAAAGATAACTAGCAACGTAGGGTTGTGTCCCACATTACTAGTAATTCTGTTAACCCCTCCAGCTGAGCTCAAAGGCTTGTGTTAGGAGTGGGTTCACGTCGGTAGTTTATTGGGTAGGATTCGAACCCGCGACCTCACGATTGCGAGACCGATGCCTTAGCCATTAAGCTACCGCCGCTTTTCTTTTTCTTTCGCCGCTTAATTATTTCAGTGTAAGATAGCCCATTTATCGAGAAGGGTTATAGATTATATAACATTACGCTACGACCAATAGGAGCTGAGCATCAATGAGAAATGTTGCAAACACGTGAGAAAATGCAGACGAAGTTGCGCGGCTCAGCTAGTCATTAATATTAAAGGAAATCGTTTCTGGCTATATTAACGCACAGCTCACGTCAATGAACAGAATAGGTTGAAATTTGGCACAACAATTTTGAAATTACGTAATCATCTGAGAAAATTCAACCCCTACATGGATGAAACAGGGTTCAATTATAACCCTTTAAGATTGAACCCCCGTTTAATCCATTTACCTACGTGTTTTTTTCTCAGCGGATGCCTATGTGATTACAACTATCTGCTTTATGCTAGTTTAGTATAAAAAATCTTATAAAAATTTAAAGCTTATTTTTAACAATAAATCAATAAGTATTACAGTAGAAATATTGACAAGTTCTACGACTTGTCCTTTAGTATGACTTAAAGTACAAAGGGAATGACCCTCCCTAACACAATCAGAATTAGAAATGAGATTTTCCCTAATATAGTAGATACTTGATCCAAGTTTGAACGATTCAGCGTCCTGTTATAATTACATTACCATCTTTAACAAGCGTGTGATTATATTCGCAGCGCTGTTGAATTTAAGACTTCGCGTGACATAATGCCACAGAATGCTGAGAGTAGAGAAGGTAACCAACATTAAACGATATTGCTGCACACACCTATCTCTTCCTGTAGGTATGGTCTAGACGATTTTCCACTGGAGGACAGGTAGTAGCGTCCTCTGTGTATTTTAAAGCCTTACTGCGATTGCCAAGCGTGGCTATCATGGCAATTATAAGAGGTTCTACTGAGGAGACTCGTGCCCAGCAGTAGGACGTCATATGGGTTGATATGTAGTAAATATGGTATGTATGCCCACATAGACTAAAATCTATAGAGAGTGCTTAGCCTTAACTCATGCATAGCTAGGGTAAAATCTTACAAAATGTAAAAAATAAAAAAAAAACTCGCCTACTCTAAAAAGATGGAAATAAGATACCCTACATATATATTAAATATCATGCAGTCAGAGCTATTACGGAATCTCGATGAAGTTAGTAAAGTGCCTCCGACTGCACGATATTAAGTAGTTAAGTTTTTTGAGCAGACGGGTTTTTTGATATTTGAAATTAATTTATATTTTTATTTAATCCTTTTTAGTAGTCGTAGTATGTAACCACTAACTTTTAACGCAGCTATTGCTAAGTATTGAAAATTGAAAAAATAATGGTTGCTAACTAACTAACTTTTAAAGTATTACCAATAGTCATAATCCTGTTATACTTTTTTGAAATCCTTACGTTGAGCCTTTTAATTTGATATCCATATTGCGGTATCCCAAACAACTTTCTTTTAATACCTATTTATTTTGACATCATACAGCCATTAAGAATACTAGGGCGGTCAAGACGAATCTAGCGACGGACGTCTTAATTGTATAAATCCGTCTAGTGGTTTTAAAGGTATGAGGTAATAAAGAATATTACATACATACATACGTAGATTCATACAAGATACGCGCGAAAAACATAACCCTTCTATGCAGTCGGGTAAAAATACTGTTTATGGTACCTATTACCTGACCGCTCACTTTATTAATACAATCATCTTAGATTATGCTAAGCTTGTGCATTTTTTTGTGTTTTTTGCTACTTATTTCGCGGTTCCATGGGGTATTAGGTATCGTAATATATAGCTTCTAACTTATTCTTCCTTTAGCTTTTAACTACTCTTAAACAATTTTTTTATTAATTAGCCCAGTAGTTTAGAAAATAATGAGTTTTAAAACAACAATACTAAAAAAAATAAACTCATAACGCATTTTTTTTTTATTTTAAAAGATGAAGCCCTGTGTCCCTGGGGACTTTACAAACATACAAGTCACGGACACAAAGTACACCCAAATTCGGAACAACAATCCGTGATCACACAAAGTTGTGTCCCGTGTGGGAATTGAACCCACGACCTCTTGCGTAGCAGTCGGATATATTCCCACCGCGCCGCCAAGGCAGTCAATAACTAAACTTGCGCTTAGATATAACCAATGATGAAAATGTTAACAGTCAGGATATATGTTATGTCAAGTTTTTTATTAATATTTATCTAAGCTAGGCTAAGTGTAAGTCCCCTCTATACCTAAATCGGGGCCCCTGTAACTTAGTGGGCGCCGTATCACTGATACAGCTAATTCGACGATATTAAACACACCTTTATGCATAAGTCAGAGTTAACAACCCTAGTGTGACGAGCACATATACAAGGCTGGTTTTACAATCACGCTGATCGTTGGCGCTGCTGCATCAATGTGCCTATGCGGAACTGACTACTGACGCAAGTTGGCGCTGGACCGTCAGCGTCACTCAGAAACGTTACATTTAATTACATCAATAGGTATGATTGATGCTTCGGCGCTGACGATCTGACTGTGAAACCTTACTAAATGTCATAGTTAAGAATAATAATAATAATATCTTGGGACAACTCACACAACGCTATCTGATCCCAAACTAAGCAGAGCTTCTACTATGGAAACCAGACAACTGATAAACATACTTAAATATTTCTAAATACATACATTTTATAAATAAATAACACCCAGACACAGAATCAACCATCGTGCTAATCACACAAAGTTTTACCCTGGGTATGGATCGAACCCACGACCTCTTGCGTAGCAGTCGGATACACTCCCACCGCGCCACTCAGGCAGTCATAATGAGGTTACCTTCTGTAATATTTGTATTTTACGATAGTGTCGCCTTCACTCTTACGTGTTGTAAATCTAAGACGCCGCAGAGAGGGTGTTAAAGTGTCAACCGCACCTCAGCAGTGACTTGAAACGCTAACTACATACGCGAACAGTAAACATTATCATTTATGAACGGATTATCATACAAAGGTATATAGTTAGTGCGTACTAAGCAAAACCACAACATAACGGCTGTCAGACGCAACCCGACGTATTGTATAACTTGAAATAGCTTAATTAACTGTGAGATTGTAAAGGATTTTTAAGAGTACCTATGGTATTGTTGCTGACAGAACAATATACGCTGTTGCTTCATTATTTTGTATTTATAAGATCGTTATTTGTAAGAAATTAAATATTGTGATGTTTCGAAAATCTATTTTGGATTTAAAACTAGCTTTCGTGTCGGTTATTGCGATAAAAACTATTCTATGTAATTTTCTGGGACTCAAACTAACTCTATACTAAATTTCAACCAAATTGGTTTAACGATTTAAGCGTGAAAACCTAACATACAGACAGTTACTTTCACATTTTTAATAATAGATTGACAGATTCATAAAATCCAAATGAACAATTAAATTCCTTTTGCGTTTGTGAACACAAACGCTTTCACAGTTTAAAATAAAACTTAGTACTCTTTTTCATACTAGATATTAAATATTTTTTTCTAAAGTCTTTGCAACATAGAAATCTGCATGTGATAGAAGTATAGAAGAATCCGCTTTATTAAAAACTTTATGAAAGCAGGTTTAATTGAAAATAATATTTTCTTTGTCAAGTCAAGAACGGACGGAGAAGCATAAGGTACTGTAGTTACATTAGAACTAACTGCAAGTAAACACGTACACGAACAAGTCGTGTATCACGGCTATACACTTCCTGAACTGTCGTGACCTATTTCTCTTAGAACTTATGCCGAGGGTAGGAATGTGGGAATGGACAGGTGCTCAATTTGTAAAATTCTTTTACAATTCCAATCTCATATAAGTTTTATCAAGATTGCAATACATAACAGTTTGTGTACTAAGAAGATTATTTTTGGTATTTTAGATTTAAGAGTTTGTATCCATGTCGTGTCGCTTTGTATAGTTAAGATTATAATAGTTAAGATGTATGCCAGATGTTGTAAAATACATCCTGTTCGCCAACTGTGGGCGAAGGGTCATTTAACGACGTATACTTAGGATAGTTTTTAGAATAGAACTATAGGCTATGAATTGCGTAGGAGCAAAAAATGGTGTGTAGCATTGTTTTAAGTTGTATAAGTAAGGGTATAGTTAAGTGGGGTGAGAGGCCCAGGTAGTCAGTAGTATTCAGATGTTTTATTTTGTAAGTTTAGTTTTAAGTCGACACTCATCAGTTGAAGACGAGCATCTGCCGAAGATGCACATCAGTTGACGACGAGCATCAGTCGTAGATGCACACGACGTATAGTTAAGTAGATTTAAGAAGTAACTTTAAATAAGACAATCACTTGTCTACCAAATAAAAGAAGCACATACACACTTGTGATATTTCTTTGCCCTGTGATTCCACTAATTATTAGTATCACCAACCACCACCGCCAACGATACTACATTTTGGGGGCTCGTCCGGGATCACAGTAAACAAGAAAATCATGAGTGTATAACGACGTGAAGACGTGAAGACGTGAAGACGTAAAGACGTAACGACGTAAAGACGTAAAGGCGTAAAGACATGAAGGCGATAACGACGATAACGACGTAAAGACGAAGAAGGTGTGATGAAGATGTAACGACGAAAAGACGTGTCAGTGCATTGCCTTCCAAGTTTTAGTAAGTGTGCAAGTTAGTAAGGGCCATGGCAGGTATAGGCGATAAGGTTGCAGGAGACTTAAGCGTAGGGGAGCTGGAAGACGTCCAGCTTGCGCAAATGAGTGTGTTTGAGCTCAAAGAGGAGCTTAGACAACGGCGTCTCCGGGTGACAGGTCGTAGGCCTGAGTTGTTGGCGAGGCTAAAGATGGCACTTCTACTGGAACGGGAGCACGTTTCTGACGATGAAGAAGAAGCAGACGACGATGATGAAGACGACGATAACGACGACGACGACGATGACGAAAACTATACAACCGTAATTCGAAGACGTAGTGAATCACGGCGTGTATTGTGGACGTTTTATGAAGTAAAAGACTCAATGAAGAAGTTCAGTGGTGAGGACCACTCTGACGTAGAACAGTGGCTTAACGAGATTGAAGACATGGCGTTACGTTGCGGTTGGTCTGATGGTCATATGGTCATTTGCGCTAAAGCGCTACTAATTGGAGCAGCGAAGCTATTTGTTGAATTCGTTGAATATGGGAGGTGCAGAAAGTCGTGGGGTATGTTGAAACGAGCGCTAAAAGACGAATTTGGAAAAAAGATTGAAAGTAAACCAGTGCAACAAGAACGTAGTCAACAAAAGAAGCAAAATAAAGTATTAATTCAAGAAAAGGGTGATAAATTAGAACGCAACATACGTCAACAGAAGAAGAAGATCGACGCTACTACGACTACGACGAAAACCGTGAAATATTGTATAAAAGATCGTGTGAGTGCAGTGTGCTCTGAGAAAATAGACGATACAAAGTCTTATGAGTGTAGTAAATTTAAAGACACAGTTTTAGAGAGTCCGTCGATGACAAATGACGTTTGTATAGAGTCGCGATTTGAAGAGGAAAAAGTGGAAGTTAGAGACTCTAAAGTTTTAGCTTTAGTAGAGACAATTAGTGACCTGCCTTTAATATGTAAGAGTGTGCATGAAAAGTTAGAAGCACCGCCGCTATATAAGAAACAGATGTGTTCTGTAAATGACAAAGACGATATTGATGTAAGTACTAAGCCGATAGCAATAAGTGAGGTCAACATAAGGACGAAACGAATTAACCTTGTAAAGTCAGACAAACCTGTAGTTTCGCAACCGCGGAAATTGGCTCCTTCAGAGCGAAAAGTAGTAAAGGATTTGATGACTTTAGAAGTTGCCGCTCAGAACGGGTTAATAGTTGGATGGAAGATATGCCAGGTCCTACATGTAAACGTAAAATATTATGGGGACATTATTTTTAAGAGTATGGTGAAACCTTCATATTATATTAAGATAGCTGGTAGGTATTTGCTTGTGCCACAAATAGTTAAGATTGTACAACGATGTTTGCGAGTAACAAAAAGACGTGTATTATTGTTATATAGACTGTTAAGTAGGCGAAAAACGAAACGACGACATTTGAGGGCAAATGTCATTGCAGGATGGCCGAATGTGGTATTTTAGATTTAAGAGTTTGTATCCATGTCGTGTCGCTTTGTATAGTTAAGATTATAATAGTTAAGATGTATGCCAGATGTTGTAAAATACATCCTGTTCGCCAACTGTGGGCGAAGGGTCATTTAACGACGTATACTTAGGATAGTTTTTAGAATAGAACTATAGGCTATGAATTGCGTAGGAGCAAAAAATGGTGTGTAGCATTGTTTTAAGTTGTATAAGTAAGGGTATAGTTAAGTGGGGTGAGAGGCCCAGGTAGTCAGTAGTATTCAGATGTTTTATTTTGTAAGTTTAGTTTTAAGTCGACACTCATCAGTTGAAGACGAGCATCTGCCGAAGATGCACATCAGTTGACGACGAGCATCAGTCGTAGATGCACACGACGTATAGTTAAGTAGATTTAAGAAGTAACTTTAAATAAGACAATCACTTGTCTACCAAATAAAAGAAGCACATACACACTTGTGATATTTCTTTGCCCTGTGATTCCACTAATTATTAGTATCACCAACCACCACCGCCAACGATACTACACTTATTTAACCCGCGTGTTTTGGAGGTTCCTCATAATCAACTAATCAATTTGAATGTGTCGGTATCAACGTTCTGTGTTCATAATAATTGTTATTGTATGTTCGTAAACTTTCGCGATTTGTACCCATTATAGAATTTTATGAGCTACGGGTCTTAATCGCGTAAATATTTTAAGACTAAATACTTTTGTTTTATTGCCCGACGTTTCGACCGTATTGCAACGGCCGTGGTCACGGGTAGACGGTTTAGATTGTCAAAGGTTCCAAAAGTTAAAGACAAAACCAAGACACAAGTTTACCAAGTTTCATTTTGAGGAAATAGACCTTTTATATTGATACGTATATTACGCGCAGTATTCTTTACTCAAAATGTAAGTATATTATGACTATATAAGAAAATACTTATATAAAACACTCATTTTCATCCACGCGTATTGTTTGCGGTTCATTCCGCAGCCGCACCGTTAACCTACCGACTTTATTGCTAGTTCGTGGTGGCTCAGTCTTAAATTATTAAAACTTGATGCCTACCTGTAGAATATGTTGTGGAAACCGTTCATACCTTAAAACTTCCACTTTATGTTTGTTTAAATATACAGGATGATTTTTAATAAACTAATGCTGTGGCTTCGTTACATTACACCAAATAACTTTGGAATATTAGTTTTGAAAAATATAATAATAATATCTTGGGACAACTCACACAACGCTATTTGATCCCAAACTAAGCAGAGCTTGTACGTACTATGGAAACCAGACAACTGATAAACATACATATATATTTCTAAATACATACATATTATAGATAAATAACACCCAGACACAGAATAAACCATCGTGCTTACCACACAAAGTTTTATCCTGGGTGGGGATCGAACCCACGACCTCTTGCGTAGCAGTCGGATACACTCCCACCGCGCCACAGAGGCAGTCATATAACCATACATTTACCCTTAACCACCAACCACCTACTTTTGCCACACAACAACCTATCACACGCCTGTGAGACCCTGGAGTAAACTTGATATATTTTGTCATGTTTAGAGCCTAAACTTCACAAAAAACAACTATTTTACTTCGGTAACATAGTCTAAAGTTGGTTATAGCTATAACAATTTAAAAATAAGTGATAGGTGGTTATGAGATAAAATATAAAAAAAAACTGATATTACATAGTTATTTGGTGTAATGTAAAGAAGTCACCAGAGAGGTTATTAGTTTATTAAAAATCGGCCTGTATAAACTACCTACTTATCAAATATAAACACAAGAACATAGTTCAGAGTAAGCGATTTTTTTTTTTTTTTTACAAAACGCTGTAAAGACATCGCGCCTAAATGTAAAGACGTCGTGGTAGTAAGTGTAGTGTGTACCGACAGTACCAATAATCTAAATTATAAAGACCAGGCGAAAGTAGTTAGGAAACCCTTCGCCTCACGGATACATCGCTATGCTGCCATCAGTCGACTGGTGACCACGATCGGTGCAAATTGGTCGAAATAAATAAAGGCTTTTAATATTTCACGCGATTAAGTAATTATTTTTTGACGTGATAACGTCTTAGGTATATGTTGACGGGTACACGCACAAAAAAGTGTCACGGTCCGTCACGGTCCGTCACGTTCCGCCTTCTAATAGCAAGTATTGTGGCCATCAGGCGCATGCGCCCGGGTCCACTAAAGCTATCACAGGCATGGTTGTTTGTTACAATGTCATCAATGTTTTGGCGATTGCAGCGACATGCGATACAATTGGGAAAAAAGCTGTCATAAGCAAGGTTATTTATTATTAGTAGGTAGGTAATTTGGAGGATACAATTGTTTATAATAATGTAAGTAAATAGTAGAATTAAATGGCTCCCTTGTAACTAAATAACTTTAACATGTTTTATTCAAACTTATATTTGCTCAATGCCTGTCTTCGTTTCCACTTTATACGTAGTCAGTCGATTCTGAGATGCAATGGATCGGATATAGGATGATAGATATCAGTATCAATATCGAATCGAAGAGAAATCGAGTACCAAACGCAATTTCGGTGTAATTACTCATTCTGCTGAAATAGGCTGAAATAATGACGTGTATTCCTGCAGCAACCACGTGTGGCGAACAAAGGACATTAATGAACTTATTGTAAAACACAATACAAACGTAATGAAAAGCAAGAGTTACAAATATGAACAACAAAATAATTGTTATTTCTTATCATGCCTAGTTAAATTAAGCTCTTTCTAAATTGGAATGCTTGAAAAAGCGCTAAGTTTGTTAAGTACTCTATCTATTTAAGTAGATAGTTGCAATAAATTATTTGAAATTAGTACAACGTGTAACAAAAAGTAATTTTAAAAAATCAAATTGACTTCAAAAAGTAACTGAAAATAATAAAATAAAACTTTTATATCAACAAAAGTAAATTGCTTTTTAGGTACTATTTATTTCATCATTTTTAGTTTTTTTTGTATAAAATAAAAAATACTTTTTATATACATATAAGAAAGTAGCTTGCTGTCGCCTGAGGCTTCACCCGCGTGGATGACTTTACTCATTTAACAGTTGATTTACGTTTTTGATCAAAAACGGGAATGAAAGGGGGCATATCACCATCTTTACGTCCCGTCCCGTCTCGTTACCATCTTACGTGCACGCGGTACATCCTGCTAACCATCCCAATCCAAGGCGTATTATAAATATGTTTAAAAGCCCTACTAGATAATTATTATGTGAAAATAACTTAATTCCAATAATATTATGTAGTTACGAATACGTATTATAAAGACCAGGCGAGAAAGTCTTTGAAGCCTGTTAAAAAAGGTTAAGTTTGTAAATAACGACCTTTGAATTTTCTTTCTAATTCTAACTGATCATAAAATATATTCTTAAATTTTAGAATACTTTTATGTTTTTTTGATAGATTTTAATACAATAATGTATATCTATGTAAAACAATCCAATCGATTCAGACATCACAATCATAAGTCATACATTTTTTACGGTAAAATTGATTACACCTTTTTGTTCATTTTGTATATTAAGTCTATGTGACATATTAATAATGATAATATTTTGGGACAACTCACACAACGCCATTTGATCTCAAACTAAGCAGAGCTTGTACTATGGAAACCACACAACTAATAAACATTCTTATAAATTTCTAAATACATACAAGACATAGTTATATAACACTCAGACATAGAATAAACCATCATGCTCATCGCACAAAATTTTATGCTGGGTGGGAATCGAACCTACGCCCTCCGGCTTAGGAGTCAGGATCACTAACTACTAAATCAACAGGCCAGTAAACATTTAAGCATCCTCTCCAAATATAAGTAGGAGAGATATATATGTGTCAGATACACTCGTAACAAAAATCAGAAAAAGTACCCTAAGTAAGGCGTCCTGGGATTCATTCGTTTTCAGACAAGGTAAAGTTCTTCCAAACATTTATTAAGCCCTCTAGGGATATTACCGCAGATTAAGAAGTGAATTACCGTACAAAAATAATATATATCCTCGTTGGATAAGCATCTAAAAACTTAATTGCTCGAGTTCGGTACATTCAATTTAATTTACGAAGACAGAATAGCTGTCTGGGTTATTTATTGCACACTTAAACGCAGGAGATAGCTATATAAGTTCAGTGTGTTATAGCAGAGTGGGTGGTCTAGTAAAAAGTAACAAGTGGGTTCGCTTGATTGTTAATTTGATTTGCAAACAGCCAGCGCTCCCAGCAATTTTGTGTGGAAAAGAAAAGCCATTTTCTTTTTGTTTTCATACCTTTGAATTGGAGGACCCTTTTATTTTTTATGTCATATGCAGTTTGGTCTACATATATATTTGAATATATGAATATTTTAAATACACGTGGACAACAAAAAATACTTAGGGTGTGGGTATTGTAAGAAAATGAAGAATTTACGAAAAATCAAGCACGAGCATTAATTTATTTTTATTAGAAGTTTAAACATAAGTACACGATTCGATTTAAAAAAATGATTTATTGAAAATTCTAATAACGTAATTTTTATGTATCCATTCCGAGTATTTAGAAATTATTTATCATTTATTGTAAATAGAGAAATGTTGATCTTTAGTAGATAGTACCTAAGTAATACTAAATAACTTGCTGATGAGGTTTGGCGATTTAAAACGTTTCTTACTTACTCTGAACACTAATAAAAAATGCCCGCGGCATTAAGTCTGCGATTGTAACAAATTTCATGTGCAATAGGTTTAAATTTAAATAAATTATTTTTCACTTTTTCTGATAAGTTCAGATCTGGTCATTCACGTCTAGTCAACATATTGACTCTGATACATTTTTTGCAATTTAATCCTTGTAAAACTACACGAAATATTTAACGATATTCTCTACCTAACATGAACTACACTATCCATTACTTTTCCCGCAAAGCCTTATATTTCCATTACAGGAAATGAATGGACAGCATCATCAAAAAGCGGTAGTGGAACAAAGTGTATTGCTCTTTGTAGAAGCAAAGGTAATCCCGCGTGGACATTCTGCCGCGGCCGGGCAGGTAACCGCTAAATTGCATTGCCGGAACGAAACTCGACCATCAAATGTGTCTTATGGCTTATAGAACATGAATATGCATAGCATTTTGCTTTGAGTTTGACGTTTAAATTTCAAGAATATTTTCTCATTTATCTTGTTTACAAAATGTATATAATTAACCTGCCAAAGCTTCACCGCCCTTGATTTAATGACGTATTTCTGAGTCGAGGCACATTCTTTCCCCGGAAGCGTAAACGTTTGGATAGAATATTAATATTTTTTCTTAACGATTTGAGTGTTTAAAGCTTTGCTGTTAATTAGTAAAAATGTTTTTTTTTAGTCTAAAGTCGCTTGGTTTTTTTCTCGGAATAGAAACATCTCTTTTCCTATGAATATTTTGCAAAACGACCTTTAACTCGCGTCATCTAAAATGACCGCCATGAAACATAAATAAAACAAATAGTTAAAGTAAAATGATTATTGTTTCAGTAATGGAGTAGTGTAATCGAATAAATGAAATTTGAAAAGCCTTTCCAGTACAAAGAGGCTGAATAAATTGAACCGTCAGAAGTTCATTGTAGTAATAGTTCGATGTCAATCAAGTTGGACGCCATTGCGTGATTCGGTAGCAAGTTAAAAACACAAAGAGAGTGCCTGCAAATGATTACAGTTGACGGCACGGGCGTAAACTGACGCTATACGTAACTTTTTCACTATATCTATATGTACAATATCTTTGTTTGTATAGCGTAATATTAGGTAGGTTACCTACATATGTAAGTATGCTTACAGCGTTGTACCTAGTTTTTCCTTTGTGTGAATGACGTGCCTCGTGTAATAGTCACATTGTTCCATTTTCAAGTGAGAAATAAAAAAGAAATGGTTGGAAAAAGTCAAGTACGTGACTAAGTTTGTTGCTATATACTTATATATAAGCTATACGCTGACCCTTTTTATTTCATGTTTTGATCCGATTCTAATAATAAAATATCTCTGAGTGATTGAATAAGGATCTACGGTTACGGATGTCGTCCGGCGCCCGACACTTTAATCTCACCATCAAAGTCGCAACCTTTAGCTTCGATTGTTTACCTTTTTTATCAAGATTTTGCGAGTCAATATCTATGTAACTAACATAACAAAAATATAACATAACAAATGTACCTATGTGTACAAATGATTTTTGATAAGTAAACAGTTTAATTGCTTACCTGTTTTGACAAGCTTAAATGTCACTTGCTGTTGATTCTTTAGTTGTTCATTATGCGTTGGGTGGTTGAGCTCCCGCAGTGCCATCTCGATCGACGGTTGTTGCTGCATGGCGGCAGATCGTGGAGGCGTCGCCTCCTTCGCCCGGCTGAGCTTACGGAAGAAACTAACTTTCTTCGATTTGGAATTCGGAGTGGAACCTACGAAGTTAAAAAGTATTATAAGATTAAAGTTTACTGTTGAGACAATTTTTGTAATATGAATGAAACCAAACTGCACACAGTTATGTAAAACCTCATGGGCGTGATAGGAGCCTAGTGAAGCGTTATGCTGTTATTTTGCCAAGTAACCATGCTAAATGGATGTGTACGAGTTAGTAGGTGAACCACACGTACTCAAACCCAAATCCCACTCTCAGTCAGAACCTTCAAGAGACGAACGTAGAGGTGTTGGCGTCGAAGGCGTCGAAGTACGAGCGGAGTTCGGAGGCGTGGAGCTCGGCTCAGACTGAGGACGCGGGGGGAGAAGGCTCAGCGGTGACTCATTTGGCGAGGGAAAGTGTGCAGCAGATAGATCTGATCGGCGATCAGGTTCAGGCGTAGTCACACGAATGTGAGCCCCAAACTGCGGTAAGTTCGCAACCTCGAATAATGCATCGAAGTTGCGATCGAATATATTCTTCCTCGAGAACGCCGGAGTAGGAAGAGGAGCAGGCAATTCAAATTCGTCAGGAGCGGGGGTTCTAACAATTTTGCCGAATTCATTATCCTCATGGCGACCTAGTTTTTTGAGCAGCTTAGTTTTGGTGCGCTCGCGCAGCTTCGGGCGCTCGAGCGACGGCGTCGGCGAGGCCGGCGCGCGCTCTAGTGGCTCCGGGGGCGCCGTTTTGAGGTGAGTTTGGTCGCTGGTGAGGGTGGGGTTGCGGGGCGGGGGGTGCGCGCTGGACGGCGCAAGCGGCGGCGGCCCGATGATGATGTCGAGCGTAGGCCGCTGCCGTTGCCGAGGCAGCGAAAGCGAACTGTATGTCAGGGAAACTACTTCATCCGCAGGATATATTACGTACATCCCTGGCGAGACCGCATCGCGCAGGCCCCTCGCGCCCTCCGAAGAGGATTACGCGCGTCGATTTAGCTTTTACTAATATCTAGAGACGAATCACTTAGTCTCGAATCTTATTCTCCAATAGGACAATACTCACAAGTAATAAATTAAGAGGTTTCTGTCGATGTAGAATTGGAATGTTTTCAAAAGTTAAGTTTGCCTTTTGCTTGCTACAATGTAAGTTGAAGAACGAATAAGGAATGTTTTATGGAAGGGATCTTGAGCCATAATAGTAGGAGGGGTAGGAGGTTTCTTCGTGTAATGTCTGTCTGCCAATTCCATACAACGAATCTTCAACCTAAACAAAAAAGAAATTCTTATAGCCCAATGAAGGTAAGCCCATTGTATCTGGCACATACGTAACATAAGTAATAAGTATATGAAAAGTAACCGAGGGATGAATTTTATGCGAACTTGTGTTGGAGGCAAATATAACAAAACACAAACAGCTTGTGTACACACGGTGTCAACATGAATGAAAACAGTAAGTACAGTACTCCAAAAGTAATAATGCGCATAGAAATCTTCGGAAATCTTCGTCATTGTTCGGCAACGGTCGTATTACCCGAGCGTCGAAAGACGATATTTATATAGAGTGGTTAAGAGCAATTTCTCTATGCCTAATTTTATATATTATGTGTTTTGTGCTAAAACAGATTTGATTTACCTGTAACGAAATTTGATTCGATAATTCCATGTAAGTAAATAGCGAAAACGCTACAATCATTGTTGGAGTGATTAGTTTTCAAGTGTCTTACCGAAGTTGGTGTAATTATGGAGGAAAAGGTTTAAATAACATAAGGTTTTATTAGAAGGAGAAAAAAACGTTTTCAAATAGAGGTTTACATAAAATATAATCAAAATCTCAGTTCAAATTTGTTTACAGCACTAATCATTCCAGAAAAATAATACAATTATAAAAAAATTAATCAGAATCGAGGAAGACCTCTATTCCCGACATCGCAGATTCATCAGAAGTTTCATTATGCTCTTGTTCATTTACACTTTCCTCACTGCTATCACCTGTGTAAATAATCAGTTTATCGGAATAACTATCGATTCTTGGCTCAAATTTTCTATATTCATCTTCGCATTGAACCGCATGATCAGAAACTTTTTTCCATTCTTCTGGTCCTATTTTATTGATTTTTTCTAATATAGCATCTTTAACTGACGTCACAGTCATTGCAATATTTCTCTTGGCCACGTGTTGCTTTATTTGGGACCAAATATTTTCAATAGGGTTAAAATCGGGATGATATGGTGGCAATCGTATAATTTTATGCCCATGTTCCTCCATTATACGGTCAATGGCAAATTCTGTGTAATTTTCTTTGTATCTTTGTATAATTTTATACAAATCGGGTTTCAGTTTCTTTGGGTCATGCGGAATGTTGTGTTGTTGTAACCAAGCTGTCATTTGTGGTTTAGATGTGTTTGAGTTTGGTGGTTTCACAGACAGCTTATTATGATATGGGGCGTTGTCTATTACCAACACACTATTAGGAGGCAAGTTGGGAATCAATTGATTGCGTAGCCAAGTTTGATAACGTTCCGCGTTTATTTCTTTATGATAGTCACCTTCTGAGTCGACACATTTATGTAACATTAGAGCCCCTGGGACGAAGCCTTTTTCATTGCCTGCGTGTACAATAATTATTCGCTCTCCTTTGGAAATGGGTTGTTTGATACCTTTTTTGTTGCTATCTTGCCAAGTTTTACCCTTAGTATGTGATGTGTGCACATACGACTCGTCCATAAATACTATGTTTCTACCAGAACTCCTCAGCTGTTGTATTTCTCTGAGATATTTGATCCTTTTTAGGCGTATATCATGTTTTTCCATAAGTAATTGTCTGTTATTATCAGTTTTCAGAAACCTAAACCCCATGTCTTTCAAGATCAACCTTAAAGTCTCGGCACAGCCTTTGAAATTAATAGCTTCGATCAACTTTATTCTTAAATTATTTACAGTTGGGAGTTCTTTCAGCGTCAATTGAAAATTGTATATCATATTACGAATAACACAGTAGTCGAAATCATCAAGTACCAGCCGAAATCTACTTTTAGGTCTTCCTTTTTTCGGTGTAGAAAATTTCTTTGATTGATTATGTTTTTTTTCGTTTAAGATATTACTCAAAGTTCGTCGCGAAATTCCTGTAGCTTTTGTAACACGGTCTTGAATTTTTTTAAAATAACCATCATGGTCTCTGTTGAAAACATTGGCTTCATTTAAGAAATAAAGGTACACATTAAATACCATTTGCCGTGCTTGTGAATTAAGCGGTTTTCCACGTTTAAATTTATCCATTTTGGAAGAATTCGTCTGAAAGAAAATGGCATGGGCAGAGTTAGGTATATATTTTTTATGCATGTTTATCTATTTATTTAATTTAAATAAATCTCATTTTTTAAATGTTTTTCTAGTACTTAATATGTATTTAATGTAGGTATTTTATTTTTTTAATATTAAAAAAACGTGAAATATGTTATTTATTTTCCTTTTTTCAAAATATACTATTTAAATCTGAATAAGCTAATTAATGTTGAAATTATATTTACCAAGAAGGGTGTGTAATAGCAGCTCTATATATTTCCACAAATAGAGAACACGTGCAGTCACTACCAATATATAAAGACGACTGACAGACATTTCGCTGACCGGCGACAGCTGCCGAACGCCCGATTTGTTTTCGATTGTGCACACATGATATTGACTCCTATCTCTTTTAAACAAGGTGCAAAATGCAAATGCCTTGTTTAGGGCTCTTACGATTCCATGATTCGAGTGTTTCCGGGAATACGACAATTAGCGAAGATCTGCATGTGCATTATTAATTTGGGAGTACTGTACCTTAAACAAGCAATAACGTTTGACTTTACAAAGTTTCAATTGTTATCTGTTTTACAAATTTTACATTGAATTTTTCATTAGAAATATAGAAAAGTATTTTTTTTGTGTGTTTGGTGCTCTTCAGCTTTATAACATTTGCTTATTAAGTACAATCTCAAAGATTCAAGTGTTTATTGTGTCTTTTAAACTTACGTGTTGCATTATAAATACAATTTGACACGGGAATAAACGCGTTTAATCTAGGTAAAGTATTTACCTTATGCTTGACGTTTCGACCGGGTTACACCGACCGTGGTCACAAGCTGACTTCCACGGTCGGTATACCCCGGTCGAAACGTCAAGCATAAGGTAAATACTTTACCTAGATTAAACGCGTTTATTCCCGTGTCAAATTGTATTTGTTTATTGTGTATTTTAGAGTTGACTACTTTCGTTTCGTTGACATATTGCAGTGCAATGAAATTTATATAGCTCTGTGTAGAACCGCATAAGGACGAACTTCAGTTATCTCGACAAACAATTAGTGTTCAGTAGTTGGGTACGTCGATGTGACTCCATATAGTTTAGTTGCAGAGTAAACTAGGCTGTGACAAACGGGTCAAGTGTCGCCACAATGGCTGAGAGCCCAAGTAAGCAAGGAGTTGCACTTAAAATTTTCACAAACGCGGCAATTCTGTGCATATTTTCCTTTGCCGACGATAATAAGGAGTACTTTCTACGGTCAAGGAGGCCATAATACGCAATAGGTTTAGATAGGTTTAAAACTTCGTTGACACTTATCTGTTAATAAAAGAACACCAAAATATAAAGAGAAAACATTTTTTATTATAAAAAAGTGCCCATAAGTTTTTATTACCAAATTCGCTGGCTGTACTTTTTGCGAACTTGGCATTAAATGTAGACTCATACTATTCCATTATGAGTTTCATTTTGTCTGACGTTCATAAGAGTTGCATTTCGTAACCTAAGTAAATAAACTCAAAACAGGCTCCATTGTAGGTGATAAACTTGTCAAAGGAAGAGAAAATAGTATGAATTGACGGTAAAACGTAAGTACACACGTATATCTAATACACAAGTAGGAATATAACTCCTCTCACAAGCTTTTCCACTTCTTTTATATTCATGTACGTGTCGCTTATATTATGAGTATGAGTATGCGACACTTGACCTTTTTGAAGGATTTTAGCAATTTGGTCAGTGGAAGTCCTCTTATTGTTATGTGCTCACATTTTTATTTTATTTTCAAAGGATATATAATAAATCCAAAAGAATAAAAAAAATAGGTATATAATAATGATATCTTAGGACAACTCACACAACATCATTTGATCTCAAACTAGGCTGAGCCTGTACTATGGAAACAAGACAACTAATAAACATTATATTATAAACTAGCAGACGCCTCTCGGTTTCACCCATGTAGTTCCCGTTCCCGTGGGAATACAGGGATAAAAAATAGCCTATGTCATTCGAGGTTAGTGTAACTTCACAACGATGAAAGAATTTTTCAAATCCGTCCAGTAGTTTCGGTGGCTATTCAATACAAACAAACAATCAAATCTTTCCTCTTTATAATATTAGTAAAGATAAGGTTTTATCTAATAAATTAAGATAATACACCCAGACACAATACTCGTAAACCATCATTCTCATCACACAAAGTTTTATCCTGCGTAGGGATCGAGCCCACGACCTCTGGCTTCGCAGTCCGGGTCACTAACCACTAGACCAACAGACCAGTACATAATATTTATTTTTCGTCTAAAATATAGGTATCGGTTCGGTCGGTTAAGAAAGTGGTCGATCAATTTTGACAAAGCTTCTTTTGTCACCAAAATAACGTTAAGGTTGAAATTGATAGCTGTCAGTATATAATTGCAAAGGAAAATCGACCTTTTTGTTTATGACGTGTAAATGAATTTCAAAAATAGGTACTGCCAGAGTCTATATGCGGGCAGTCTGAGGGTCAGCTACACCAAAAGATCGTTAGATGTGCTGCGCATACCAAACTGACGGTTTCCATGCTGTCATTCGCAAGAAAATTGCCTTAGTGCACAGAACGCGGGTCATTGACAACAGCATTCTACAAACTATAGCGGAGAGCATCAACTCTTCTTTTATAACCTCGCTTATTACTAACATTTGAATTATTTACTAACATTAGATATACCTAAGCATTTGACTAACAATACGGATATCCGTTATCTGCTAATAAACAAATTGAATTGAAGTCCTTTCTGATAAATGTTCAAACAGACAAAATTTTTGGCCGACAAAAATAAAGCCTATAGTTTTTACGTATACCACATAGATCTTTAGTTGTTAGTTTTCAATCATAGCTGGGTAGAGTTGGATGAAATTATTCCCACAGACATCAATAAGATAATCAATCTTACAAATAACAATAAAAGTTGTGACTCTTTCATTCAATAATCAACCAAACTTTCGGACCAACAGATAGAGTTTTAAATACATACATATTATAGATAAATGACTCCCAGACACGGAATAAATAATCATGCTCATCATTCAAATATTTATCCTGGGTGGGAATTGAGCCAACGACTTCCGGCTTAGCAGTCAAGTCACTAACCATAAAACCAACAGGCCAGTATTTTTTTTAAGTATATAATAAGTATTTAGGAACTAGATAGACACCCAGGCAAAAGTAAATATACTAAAATTAAGGGCTTATATTTTTTCCTTCCGTGAATTGTGAATGATGTAATCTGCCCAGGGGGTTTAGACAAATGCCACACGCTTCTTTTTTGGCACATACTACTGTTGTTTTTGGTCCACCAATCCAGCAGCAGTCACGTGGCGTATTGTCAACTATATGTCAAATGCATACATTTTCCCGCGTTAGCGTGTGCGGAAAAAGTATCGTGTGGTATTTGTCTAAGCCTCCTGTTACGTCTACCAATTGACTAGGTTACTAGGTTCAACGAATGCGGCTTGGCGGTTTGCCTACAAAACATTTTTGTAAAATAACGGATACAATATATTGCTATTTATAATTGTTGTTTTTTAAGAACTTGGTATATCATGTTACTGTCTAATGTTGGCGACGTGCGAATATATTTGCGAAAATATTTGATTTGTAAGACTTTTTATTTCAAATTAGAAATGAACTCTGTGAAAATTTAACGAATTTTATGGGGTCGTTGTTTGACAAAACCCGCAATTTAGCAATGAATTTCCTACCATTGTGCTAAGTTTTTATTTCATTTTCGCACTTATTGTGTCTACAGAGTGAGTGGGGGACTTGACAAAATTCAAACGATATTAAAGATCTTTTTGGTATATATATATGTATTGTTTTTAAAATTATAATTTTACCTACATACCCTTTGAGGCGTTAAACGCATACTTTCGACACACATTTTTTTGTTTAGGTAACCATACTTTATGGAATGTAATTTCAAAGCTAAATATAAAACTAATTAAAATATATCATATATATAAAATAAACATTTAATAATATAAATTAAATAATATAAAATTATTGAATTTAACGTCAGCAATTATCTCAACAGGTTGCTTTGTCTACCAGCTCCTTGACGAATTAGGCAGCTTCTAGTTAATAAGCTTTAGAAATTACGTTATCATGAATTCTAATTTCGAATCAAGAGGCACTTGAAACAATTCAAAAGTATACCTAATTATTTTTGCATTAAGGTTATTATTCTATGAGAAATTAAAAGACCATTCATCTCATTGAACTCACCGCGGTGAAGTTACCCTAGTCTACAATGAGTGAGATAGCCGAGATGAGTATAGCTCACCCGGTTACATACCATTAGACTCATTAGAGTAGACCTAGAGTCTAGAGTAGAAATTTTTACCATCAGTCGAATCGTTTATTACCTAATAAACGATTTGACTGATGGTAAAAATTTGGTATTTTGAACCTCTGAATGTAGACGTTGAAAATTAAGCATAGAAACGTTCAAACGATCCGACTGATGGTTTATATGGATGGAAATGACACACAGCTGTTGATAATTTTGCACAGGAGTTTTTCATGTAGCATAAACATTTTTGGTAACCTAAAGGTTCATTTCCGTGCATCGCGGCCGATCGCGAGACGCGCGCGGCTTACGACAAGCGTCTGACGTGCGCGGCCGATGCGACAATAGTCAGAGTATGAGAATGTATGGTGCCGTTTCCGAGGTAAGCGACAGACGCGCGCAGCCGACGACTGTCGTAGGCTGCGCGCGCACTCAGAATATTGTCGCATCGGCCGCGAGCGTCAGCCGCTTGTCGTAAGCCGCGCGCGGTTCGCGATCGGCCGCGATGCACGGAAATGAACCTTTAGGACGCAAGTAGGGAGGTACTTACATGCCAGTATAGTTGTATACAAAAATCTTTAGTCGGTAATATTTCAGCGATTGGAAAGCTTATTTTGAAGAAAATTTATCCGAATTCATTAAACTAGTGGTCGCCTGTCGAAATTCGACCATAATAAATTTTTATATACAACGTTATTCTTGGTATAGTGCAAACCTGAAAGTAGTTTGATCAGAATCAGTAACACAATCCAATGGGGTAGTTTTTGGACCATGTTATATTTTGCCATTAATAAATTATTCAATCAAGTAATTAATTAATAATTTTTACAATCCAAATCTTTCACCATGTGATGAGAAATCTAATTGTTTACTTATTTTTAAAATAACCATGGAATACATACTATGCGACGCTATTAAAATGATACTGCGACATAAGACAACTAATGGCTTATAATTCTGCAAGTTTTCAATATTAACATTTTCTTTTTTTTATATGATTTCTTGAAGAAAAATCTTGTTAGGGTGTTTGAGCTTCGTACTGTACCAAAAAAAACCTTGTATAATATTTATATATTATTATATTTCTTTTTTAATATTACCATTCAGCAATCCTTCTCTATATAAACTACTTATAGATAAATGTGCAAAATGTTATACTCCTACGTCCTTTTGCCTTAGAGGCAAATGCGACATAAAAATGCTGTGGCTTTGTAATACTAAATGCATGTAGTTATCTTTCACTGTTTTAGGGCCGAGTCATATAGAAACATCATCTAATAAACGATACGCTGCGGCCACAAAATTTTATTAGAACATTACCGTTGATACGGCGAATGTATCATGCCTGTATAAAAATATGGTTGCCTTATTATTTTCTTTTCCATTAGAAGTATTTCAATGTTTTACTGCTTTGTGTTCAATTAAAAAAAAAACAAGTTTTTAGTGTTCTAAATAAGAGCAAAAAACTCAAAACCCATCAATTTATTAAATTATATCTAAGATCTTAAGTCATTTTAAGGCTTGTCGCGAAATCGAGTCTAAGACTTAAAACTATAGAGCCTACTTTGGCTTAGCTCAAGCGTAGCTTATGTAAAACTTGAAGAAAATATTGACAAAGCGAATTCTGACCGTTGAAAATTTTGGTCATAGTGCAAGCTTAGCATAATCTGAGAACATTATATCAACAAAGTCAACGGTCAGCACGCGCTTTGTCATGTTTTGTAATGTTTTACATAAGCTAAGTTTGAACTAAGCTAAAGTACGCTCTATAGATCTCAGCCTTAGTCCTTATAGCCATTAGACTCTACTTACGACCAATGGTCGACAGTACACAGTGGATTTTGTGTAACGTGGGTACAAACACAGCATGAAAAAATAACTCAATAAGTTTTCGCGCCACCTAGTATAAGAACCCTAGGCAAGACCAATCTAATGCGTTCAAACACGGTTTAGTTTAAGAGTTCCTTTGACCACCTGCGGACTTTATTATCAGATCAGCTCCATGGTACCATATTATTGCACCGTCAATGAAGATGCTCAAGTATTTTGAGTCCAATAGAACTGCAGAAAGGGGTACTAATTTAGTTTCCAAAATGTTACTCCAAAAGAACAAACATTTCACGTTAAATAACAGCTTGTAAAATAATTCTACAAAAGTTTTACATTGGTTGCCTAGTAATAATCCCTTATTGCAATAAAAGACTCAAGCGATAGTAAATTTAAGCGTTCTCAAAAGTATTTATTTTAAATGTTGATAAACTTTCGCGATTTGTACACATTATTAAAATATATATATTACGGGTCTTAATCGCGTGAATAATTTAATAAGTATTTATTTTGATACTATTCACCTCAATGTGGCAGTAACGCATGAGACTTTACGGCTTCTTATATCTTTATTGGCATAATTTATATACGTAGGTATGTCTTTATATCTACACACACAAATACACCGAACAAAGCTCAGTCACTCATCTAATAATTTTATACACGTAAAACCATTGAGATGATACTAATAAAAAAAAAATGAAAAAAACTTTAACCCATTGTCGCTTTTATGTCGCTAGATAGGCGGAATGGATTTTTAAATCCTATCTGGAAATAATCCTTTAGATAAAGTGAAAGGCAATTTTTCAGTAGGTTATATTTTTATAAATGAACATATTTTTTTTTTTAATGATAACTAGCAATGTGAGATTTAAGTCCCACATTACTAGCAATCCTGTTAACCCCTCCAGCTAAGCTCAATGGCTTGTGTTAGGAGTGGGTTCACGTCGGTAGCGATTGGGAGACCGATGCCTTAGCCATTAGGCTACCGCCGCTTCCAGTCTCAATTGGTGTTTCAAATTTAAATTTATGTGTTTTCGTTGATTCCCTGAACAAAAAAGTTTATATTATGTTGATATATATCAATAATATATTGTTGTTCAAACAATATATTATTGTCCAAATGAAACCAATGACATGATTACGTTAATGGGTTTGTGATTAGTATTTGCTAAAGGAAGGCCAACCATTGTCGAATTTCATGCAATGCCATTACGAGTTTCAATAGGTATACCTCCACCTATTAGAAAAAGTTTTTACAAAGCTCTCTGATAACAACAAAGCAGAATATAAGGAAAAAAAAAATGATATCCGTATTGTGTCCCTTTTATATAATGGAGAAACTATAAAAAGTGACATAGCCAACATAAAAACTAAAATAAACATTTATTTTTGTACGAAATCAAAATAAACTCGGATACCAACTAAATTCGTAGGTAGAAGAGAAATAAGACATCAGAAGTGGATCAATAGGTCAATAATATTAATGTAGAAAATTAATTAAATGATGAGTGAATTAGCAATTATTATGAGAAGTAATTAATTAAAAGGGAGGTACGGGGACAGTTAGTTTCTCTTCTCAAATTAAACGGCCTTATATATTATAACTTTATATTATGAAAATGAGATCTTAATTAGGCTGCTCAATTCCCATTATCTTTACAATATTCTGTAAAGTTAATGCTTTTCAGAATGCTTGCGGTTTTAAAAATATTGCGGTAAGAATTAATGATGAAACTATAGGCAGCACATAACTTTTTTTTGTGTAAAAAAAGATAACTAGCAATGTGGGATTGAGTCCCACATTACTAGCAATCTTGTTAACCCCTCCAGCTAAGCTCAAAGGTTTGTGTTAGGAGTGGGTTCACGTCGGTAGTATAATGGGTAAGATTCGAATCCGCGACCTCACGATTGCGAGACCGATGCCTTAGCCATTAGGCTACCGCCGCTTCCCGGTAACTGCTTATATCCTTATAAAGTTATGATACGATATTGACTGAAAAGCATTATAATTACTTTGAATATCGTATGTTCACTGACGTAGCGAATAGTGCAACTCTAACCGTGAATCTGGCTGCGATGAAAAGGTCGAGTGCTCCTTTACAATAGAATGTCGGGAGACCACCCTTTCCTCATTAGTATTGTGAAAAATTTTGAGGAGGGGACCAAAAGTCTCTTGTATAACTTCTCTATTGCAAAAGTTTTGAGAATTTATTGAATGGGAACGAATTTTAAGTAAAATGCGAGTATTATAGCTAAAATGAACTTAATTATTGTTTCAAGGTTGATTGTAAGTTTAAGTAAGTAAATTATGGTTGTACCTATTTTCAATTTAGATTAAAAGCAGGCACTACATAGTTTATTGATTCAGGAAACCAAATTTACTACTTTTTTTTAATTTTGAAAAAAATCTCTACTATTCTCGTGGGATGCACAAATATTTATAGTCATCGAATTGATTGAAAAAATAACTGAAAATACTAAAAGTTCGAAGTAAACTTGAATACTTTCACGATCGTCCGTGTCGTCTCGGTACTTCACCATTAGAACAGAAGATTTTGACGTGATACTATCTATAACTTCACTTGCTTTTCGACTAGTCTTTCATCGTTTGTTTTTTTTTCAAATGATCCTAGATGAACAGTTCAAGTGAAAATGAATATAAATTAAAATTGCACCAATCTGAAAACTAGAGTGACTTTGTTAATTTATAATCTAAGAAAGAATATATTAATATTAGTAATGAGACACATGATGTAAACAAATTAAATCGATGTAAAACTGATTTGTCTAAATTAACAGTTAATAAATCATGGTTTTATACGACGCAGTAATTATTTTATCATTCTTTAATATTCTAAACAGCTGCCTACATTAGCAGGGAACGAAAATAAGTGTCTGTATTATTATCCATGAGCCCTTGAGTCGATTTGCAGCGGATGTTATTTTTCAGAGAGCGAGGTCGTTTGTCACGACTGGACACGGACGTTTTTCTATAGGTATAGGAAGTAGTTAATATTAATGTTGGTAACGCAATGGAGAACAATATGTTACCTACCTTTATTTAAAGGTACATCAGGAGTAACTGTTCCATAGTTTATTAAATTTAAATATTTGTAAGTAATTGTGCAGACTCTCAAAGAGTTATAAAAGTGAACCTCTTACGATCTTAAAGACATAAAAAAGAGAATTAATGTGTAACAATTAGCTGTTTTATTAATAAATTAAAAGCAACAACATATCAAATTGGAATACCAGTAAATATATATATTTTGGATTATATAATTAGCGTTCCGTAATGTGAGATTAAGTATCCGTGAGATAATTTATTCGGGTTAGAAATTCGAGCTGTCATTATCGTCATAAATAAAGATCTTTTTGTAATTTATTAACGATTATTACAATAAAATGGTTCTGTTCGGTGTTTTACGATATTAAAGATGACATTTTATGGCCGGTATCAAAACTTAATAATACAGGAGTTTTTTATATATTTGTACAAAAGGTATTTATAAATGTTTTTCTCCAATTTCTTTCCCTTTATGAATGGTCACCCTGTTCTGTAATATCGAAGGCGAATCTTTTCTTAAATAAAGCCACTATATTGGATCGGTTCTAGATTACCGGCCCACATTCCCACAGGATTCAAACTAATCTTGCCGGCTGATATCCAAACTTTAATTTGGGAATCTCAAAGGCAACATTCGTAGCCACTGGATCGTCTGAGCAATAAACTTATAGTCTGGATATTAGTGATAATTTATCATTTGTACATAGGTACATGTAAACACATTGAGAAAATAGACTCAAAATATTAAAAAACGGGGGTTAATGCACATTATTTTGTCATAAGCAATTTATGCTGGACTTTTGGACCCGGTTGCACTGGCCGTGGGCATAAGCAGACTGAATGTGCGTTAATCCCTTCTTATTTTTTCCATTCAAATATGATTATTTCATGTAATGCGAAAACATTACAAGCAACACTAATCATTTCAAGACTTTAACTATTGCGTGATAGCTTAACGCCCGTAGATACTTCTATTCTCCCTCAGATAGGAGGTCTGTATCACAACAAAGAGAACTTTATAAATTAATGTTATTAATGCGAGCAAAATGATGGAAATATTTTTAACAAGATACTCGAACATAATTAAGACTTAAATAATTATTGAATAATAATGAAAACGAAGTAACTCATCGTCCATTTTTATAAAAACAAGGATGTAGTGATGTAATTAGAGGGACCATTGTTTTTTTTTATTTTTAACTCACCGTGGAGGGAAACAATTTTAAAACTCAAAATACAATTACCGGCATAATGGAAAATGTAGAGAGTCGAGCGTTTTCCGCATAAAATTAACCTACAATACACGTAAAAATAACGCAACCAAAGTGGGTAGTGCTGTCATTAGTACAGGAAACAGGGTATTGCAGGGTGCTTCTTATTTCCTACGGGACATCGGTTTCCGATATGAGATGCGAATGTCAGATTGCATTTGTAATGTGTTTCCTGATTTGAGTCTATTGCTGCACTCAATACATACGCTACCGCATGTGATATTAACATAATAATGTGCCCTAGTTTGACATATTAGTTGGTTAGCATGTGCGGTATGAATTCATCAGTTGTCCCGATTGCTGTTTTAATGCATTTATTACATCGGTTATATGTTAGAAGTTGTACAAAAATTGAAAGTACTAGGTAAAGGTTCATTACCGTGCGTCGCGGCCGATTGCGGCCCCACGCGGCTATAGGATATAAAACTTCGTAATACCGCGCCGCTTACGATGACGTGCGGCTGACGCACGCGGCCGATGCGACAATAGTCTGAGGCGCGCGCAGCCTACACCAGTCGTCGGCCGCACGCGTCTGTCGCAGACCTCGGAAACGGCGCCATACAATCTCATACTCTGACTATTGTCGCATCGGCCGCGCGCGTCAACCGCACGTCGTACGATCGGATGCGATGCACAGAAATGAACCATAAGAAGATGTCATATAAGCAAACGATATTTGACCAAAACTTTGCGTAAAAAAAAAATATGAACACTGAACAGTTTTTTGTTGTGAGGTGTTTTTTTACCACTATTTCAGTTTTTGACAGTTTTAGTTCAATGATCACTACCTTCAAAGATTCTTACTTAATAACTTACTATATTCGAACTTAATAATCGATATGTAAAATATCTATTTTTTTTTTTAATATATATTTTTTTTAAATAATAGATTATTATGAGATAAGTATATTAAACGTAACATACTTGGTGAATAATTAAGATAAAAATCAGTAAATAAAATTTGGTGTGAATCTAGGACCGTATTTATAGCTTTGGTTAGTTGGATTTTGACGTTAAATGAATCTTGAGTTCTTTATTTCGATGTACCTTTACATATTCCGAGTTTACATACAAGACCAAAATCGTAATAATAGTATCTAATTTCGCCCAAAGGCACTGAAAAGCTTAAAACGCAAACTTGAAATATCATCTCGGTCTGTTAATGAAGTTCGTACGAGACCGCAAATCCTCGATTTGGTTCCAAAATCTTGCTATTTGACGTTAATTATAAAAGTAATTAATATTCCCTGGTTTTATTACAACCTATTTATATGCTGCAATTTTACTATGTATTAGGTATAGGATAACATATTTTTTCCTGTCTGCTTATACCACGCTTATACAGATATGTGGAGACAGTTTCAAACTTGGGACTTAGATTATTCTTCATCACGATGCCTGACATCCATGCAAGCGGAGCTGCGGTTAATGAACAATATATAAATACCTATAAAGATATACTAATTTATATTTATAACTAACTGGGCCGCGCAACTTCATCTGCGTTAATTTTACCGTTTTTGCAACATTTTTCATTGCTGCTGCGCTCTTATTGGTCGTAGCGTGATATTATAGCCTAAAGTCTTCCTCGATAACTGAGCTATCCAACAGTAAAATATTTTTTCAATTCGAACTAGTTCCTGAGATTATTGCGTTCAACCAAACAAACAAAGAAATAAACTCTTCAGCTTTTACTATTAGTATAGATTTGAATTCATCCAAATAAGTAACAAAAATAAATAAAAGTAAGTTGGTAAATCGTATACACTCAAGCATCTAATCTTGCCGAGGGCTGCAAGAATTAAATTATTTTGCTTTGAGTAACGGTCCGTGATATTTGGAAATAAAATTCTTTTGATTACGACAGGTAAACAAACTTATTTACTGTTTTATTGCGTAGATAAGCTGTTTCTTTTGTGAAATTAGGTACATTTGAAATGCCTGGTTGTTCACACGTAGGTTTGTTGCAAAGAATTGTTTATTTAGGTTATTTACTCTAAAAGGTATCACTGACTAACAGTTTACCGACGGAATTAGCTTGTCTTTTGATCGTAATAGATCTCACTGTACCTACGTGGCTCATGGCAGGTATTGGTTAAACAAGGTATAGATCAGGACTTTTATTTACCCGACTTGTCGATCGAACACTAATCGTAGTCACGGGTTGATCGAATTGCACTGACTGTGTTCATGGGTCGACTGTTGAGTCGACCCGTGATCACGGGACAATTCGATGAAACGTGAATTATTGTTTGCAGAATTTAACCAAGGTGTTGTTACCGAGGTTCTTCATATCCATGCAATGATTCGTACATTGTACATATGAGGGGCGGTCAGCTTACTTATATCACATGCAATTGCTAAATCCCTTTTGGTATTGTTTATTTATCTATTACAGATCTCTTATTGCTAACAGTACAATCCATTCGCAAAAGGTTTGAGGTCTGGTAACGTAGTCCAGATAGGTGGTTCGATTCTGGCCCCGGTTTGGCATACGGAAGTCTCGGGTACGGTTCCTGGCACTTCAAATTTTTCTATCTTTAAAAATGAAATTATTGTATTTATAAAGTAATTGGCAAGAAATGGCTATAAAAATGACTATGATACAATGTCATTAATATACCTGAGCACGCAGGGTAGTGGTGCAAAGGGACCAAGATTAGTGCGCGCGGTCGGCTCAGCTAGACTCAACAAATTTGTGGGAGACTACTGGTTCAAGGAAAACTGCAAATGTATCAAAAACTTTGCACACCTACATTTCTAGGTTTGCGAACCTATTCATTCGAATATGGAGGACTGACATTACGTTACGTTAATACTGTTCAAATTAGAATGTAATACCTTTTGATCGTGTTTTTCATTACCTTACTCACATTAAACCCTAATGGAAGTGACGGGGTGTTACAATTCTTTGTCGAGGCAACGTGACCTCGCGCATGGTAGTAATCAATTAGACGCGGTCTAATATCTGGTTCCACCGCATCAAAAATGACGCAGAATAGAGTTCTACTTCTGAACATGCGATTTGTCAGTCCGTAATTGTTCTGTTGTACAAAGCGTGAGACGTTGTCGGGCAATATATTATTTTAAGAGACGTATGGACAAAATTGAGAGCGGTGTAACAAACTTTATACCTATTTAACTATGTAATTCTACGCGATCTTCTATATTAATGGGAAAATATTATAGAATTTTATAAGCTACGGGTCTTAATCCCGTATATATTTTATTTTAAGGCTAAATACCTTTGTTTATTGCCCGTCGTTTCGATCGTATTGCAACGGCCGTGGTCACTGGTAGACTAGGTACCCGTGACCACGGCCGTTGCAATACGGTGTGTACAAATCGCGAAAGTTTACGAACATACTATGGAAAAATACTCACACAATTTTCACATTAGGTAGGTAAAGTACATCTTTATGTTACCAAAAACAGTTATTATTACGAGTAATCCAAGAATTAACAGTCGTACCTACTTGTAAACAACGATATTGTATATATGTAAAACCCTTTCCCACGTAAATTATATTATGAATAATTATTTGTAGGAACAATTCTTTAAGCGTATTATAATTCTACGAAAATAGGATAACTCGGTTTAGCCTGATTGTGTAGTCAGACTTCTTAGTACCTTACTAGAGGGATTTAGTTTGTACGGCTTCAGGCAGACGCTCATGTGATTTTACACATAATCAGATACGATGACTAACATTGACGCTTTTACGAACACGATGTTAATAATTTGAATAAAAGAATAGTCAAAAGGAAGTTTAAATTTAGGTTTTTTTATTAACGCTACCTAGTAGGTACCACCTTCACTTGTAAATACATGACATTGTCTAGGTATCAAAAACAAAAAAAAATAATAGGTCTCCTCAGGATCTTTTTTTTTTATTTATTTTTATTATTTAAATAAAGATGAATCGCCGAAATATATTACGCTCATAACTTCAGAACGACTGCACTAAATTGGATAATTTTTTTTTTGTTATGTTCGTTATTGTCAGGCAGGACACAGTTCATATGAAAGTATATATTAAAAAAAATCGTACGGAAGACTGAAACATTGGGTTAAAAACTACACCCGTGCAAAGCCGGGGCCGACAGTTAGCTATCTATAGAAAGAAAATATAGAACTTCGTTCGGTAACTGGAACACACACAAAACATTTCGTCAAAATCAGTCCAGCCGTTTAGGAGTAGTTCAGTGACATACACACGTACAATATATATATATATATTTAGCTTAGTTAGCTTATGCCCGCGGCTTCGCCTGCGTGGATACCTGCGTGTGGGATGAATTTTTAAAAATCCTTTCTTATTGTACTATATTGTACTGTAACACTCCCCTACGTTATAAAAGGAACCCTTGTGCAAAATTTCAAGTTTCTAACCCTTATAGTTTATGCCCTGCGTTGATATGTCAGTCAGTCAGCTTTTCCTTTTATTGCATAAATTATTGCTATGTCATCGGTCCTTAAATATGTGCAACAAATTTGAATTATAAGATTCTACCAAATTCATTCCATGCAGGTCACGCAATAAAAGTGTGTTAAGAACTAAATGTTTTGTAATAAACATTTATTTCTACTTACTATTTTAGTCACAGAACACTAAAAAGTGAGACTTTTTGTATGTTTTAAAGGTAATTTCTTGTCGTTGACACTCACTTAGCAATCTATAAACTTATACATAAACAGTTAACATTTCATTGATGTTACGTTCACTGACAGAAGGTAAATGGACTGGTTATAAATGTATAATGTATGGAGTAGACGGGGCTGTTGATTGATGAAAAATGGATTGCATACGTGTGAGGGTAACGAACTCGGGTGTATGGTAATAGAAATTATTTGTTAGAATTCTTTGTAGATTCATTTTTTAGCCAGTGACATTGTGCGCGTAGAGATACATACTTGATTAAACAGTGGTATAGGAATTGATTTGTATACATATACTTACAAATATAATAATTAAAAAAAAACAGCGGGTTCCACTCCGTTAGTGAAAACTTGAACATAATATTACATACTGATGAAATTTGAATAATATTTTTCGATCTTACTGACATAATAATAAAAAAAGTGTGGTACTCGGGGACTGCCGCGGTAGGTATAGCTATTGCATAGCATTTTTTTTATCAACTTATATAGATATACGTCAAGCGAACGCTCGGCCCAGCTACATGGTAGGCGGAGTGAGGGGTGTTAGGTTTTATTTTCGTTACGGAATTTGTCGTTACGGAATTTCTTGATTCGGTCGCCGCGCTCAAAGCCCGAGCTCGCGATAAAAGCTATGCAATAGCTTGAAAATAAATAATCAAATACAAACCAAAAAACTAAAATCAAAAATTAAAATAAGAAAGGGAAAAACAAAGAATCGTTACTTGAACTCGAATTACTAGGGTCTTCTGGTTTCTTGACCACCCGATTTCTCACTTGAGCTATAATGACATTGTAGATGGTGGCGAAATTTACCTTCGTTTTCTAATGATATTGCAGCAGCTTTTCATTGCTCTCCCTCCGTCTTACTAATTTTCAATCAGGTCATGTGTCCTAACGCGAGTTTAATTTTTTACCCATCCCAAAAAGTGTACAACGCCGCTAAATAAATTTTCACTTCAAAAACTGATATATTATTGATAAACATTTTTAAGGAAACCGTTAAACAAAACGGTGTTCATGATATGATGTATCGTGACGTTGGAAGTCAGCTATACCACGGGCATTGATTTGGTTTATTTCAGCAAGTTTTGTATTTGCTGAAAACCGCAGAAATAAACCCTAGAACCACAGTTTAAGGTACCAAAACCATCCGAGAGAGGATAAAATAGAGTTAGATAGGTACTGTGATGTATATGCCGAGGTCTAGAGTAAATACTTAATAAACTTATTGTTATGTAATCTTTGTATTTATGACGCTAGTTTGTGATTTACTTTGAATATATTATAGAACTAGCAGACCCGCGCAACTTCGTATACGTCAATTTTCCCCGTTTTTGCAACATTTCTCAAGGCTGCTTTGCTCCTATTGGTCGTAGCGTGATGTTATATAGCCTTCCTCGATAAATGGGCTATCCAATACTAAAATATTTTATGCGGATCAGTAGTTTCTTAGATTACCGCGATAACAAACTCTTCAGCTTTACAATATTAGTACAGATAAAAGAAAATAAAAGACAGTCTTGAAGACAGAGTTTTCTGGCCGACCGATTTGGGTCGTAATGAAATTAAATGTTTTATTATTGTGTTAATTTAATGGCTAATAATGGTTATTTCATATTGTGATAAGCTGTGCTTGTAATATTTACATTTCAGTAATAAACTTCGCGTTTGTTCGGGGAAATTATCTCTCTTATTTGAACGCGCTCACCAAAATCCTGTTATTTAGATCTGGTACCAGCTCTACAAGATCTGTGCCAGCTATATAGTACCTAAACACACCGCTAAGTGAATGTTCTCAATATATTTATACTTCCTTATTTTATTGATCACGTTTTCACTTAACATGTACCTATACCTACCATTCTTTGTACTCTTTCTTGTTCAATAGCCGTTTAACATATGAAAGAACATTAAAAGGCAGCTAATCGTATAGGGCTTCGGTAATTGAGTTATATTTTTGCGATGTAAGTGAAATTTATCAAAAGTTTCACATATGCGTATTAAGATGGCGAAATGCGACAATATTTTCCAGAGAATCACACACCTTCATACGGAGCGGTTAACTTTATGTGCGATATAAAACGCAAACGAAGCATCACATTTGTTAGTTTATTACCGCTGTAAATGACAGGTAATGTTCAAGAATTCATATTATGATATTTTTGATCTCCAAATACATGAAGGTATAAGTGGAAATCTATACTAATATTATAAATGAGAAAGTTTGGATATATGGATAATGTTTGTTATTCAATAACGCCACAACAAGTAAACGGATCTGGACATTTAACACGGGGATAACACATACGCTATTTTATATCCCGGCAAAATTTTGAAGTGAAAACTTCTTTAGTGGCGTTGTGCACTTTTTTTGTATGGGTAAAAATATGTTAAACTTGAGTCAGGATCACGTGAACATGTTCGAACATTCGTAGATCACGTGACCCTGATCGAAAATTCGTAAGACTGAGGGAGAGCATTGAAAAATTGCTACAATATCATTAGAATACGAAGGTAAACTTCGCCACCATCTACAATGTTAATATAGCTCAGGTGGGAAATCGGGCGGTCCAGAAACCCTAGTTCGAGTCCGGGTAACGATTTTTTCCTTTTTTATTTTGGTTTTTGTTTGTGATTTATTATTTCATATTTTTTTATTATGACAGTAAGATCGAAAAATACTATTCAAATTTTATCAGTATGTATTTTTTTCTGAGATATTTTTTTTTAATCGTCATATCGTTGTCATTGTCATTTTTAAAATTGTCATGTTAATGTACCATAGCGCAATAGATGAATATTGTATTTCAACACATATATTGATGAAAAAAAATACTCCCTAATCATTCCAAAATACTTAAAAAAATCATAACATAAATGTTCAAGTTTTCACTTCTGCTGGCACTCACGGAGTGCAACCCATTTTTTTTTAACTTTCACTCGGCCTCAGTCGCAGGCGACGAATAGTATAAAATAAATCACCCTTCAGAGTGTCTTATGTTGAAATTTTATTTTGCTTCAGTTTACGTGAAGATGTTCTGCACTCTGAATTATAATGATTGACTGGCCCCTAATGGGTCTCTTCAGATCTAGTGCACTTAAAGCGCTTTTTCAAGACTAACAGTAGCTGCTACTGCAATTTAAAGCGAAGTAATCGCTATAAATTTGCTGTAATAGCGACTTTGCTATACCTAATGATTCACTTTTTTAAATCGACCGTTTCCTTTCCCTACATTATGCTAAACATCATAAACTTGGTTATATCTATTATGGCACGGATTCCCTAGTAGAACCTATTTATTATAGATCTTAGGGGTATTTGTCATAATCGCCACGCTTGACGAGCAGGTTGGCGATCGCAGTAAGGCTTTTATGTACGCAGAGGATGCTGCTGCCCGTCATCCGGTGGGAAATCCCTTACTCGCCTTGATGAGACCCATGGGAAGTGATAGGGTGGTACTATTCTTAAGCCGGTACCACAAGGATTATATCTAGTAATAATAAAAATGATTTATTCACTTAGGAAGCAAAATACTACACTTGTGAAAAGTCGATTCTACATTTACTTATAATGCCTGTTCGCAAACAATAGGTAAAGCCCGAGAAAAGAACAGGCAATAAAAACTCGTGGCCACTCTTTTCAAATTGCCAATGTTTACAATGTTTCTCTATTTATAAACCGTATATGCAGGTAAGGTGCTGCCACCATTTTACACCATATTAGAGGCATGATGCAAAAAAAAAGAGGTCAATAATATTAGAAGAGTACACGAGATCGGATACATCAGCCTCAATGGGCACAACTTTATGTGCTTATATATTGGCCAATTTACTGCTACTTAATGAATAAGTATACATGTTTTTCAAAAGAAATAAAAGAATGGCCGTAATTTATTATGCAGAATCTTTACCTACAAAAATAAATCCTTTTTAATATTTGGATTAAAAAAGGAAAGACTTCTTTTTTTACCATTCTGAATTTGAGTTCTTGCGTACAGTTTGGAGTACTTTTGTTGCATATGGATAAGGAAGAAGTTCTCAAAGCAATGGGATTAAAAACAAGAATAATATTTCGAAGTGTCTCCTTCGAAATCATTGGGTACCTAAGTCTATTATAGAGATGTCGCGACAACGGGGCTAATGCGGACTCGTCATTGATGTACAGAGCGGAGAAAATCCTAATTGTGTTTTCCAATCTAGTGATGGATGAAATCCCAATTTCATTTGGATTTACTTCTACGAAAATACCATTGAATTTACTAGATGGTTTGGTTTCTTGTATTTACAGGAAAACTGACAGAACTATACGTGAGAGTTTCGTATTGAAATATATAATGTATATATATTTTTCTATTAAAAAAGATTACAAACATATTTAAGTTAAAGATTTCAAGTTAAAGGTTCATACTCGGGGAAGCAATTTTGGAATATTATTTGGTATTTAAAAATTCAAGTATAGGAAAAGACCTTTTGAGAGTATTTTTCCTTTCTTTAGAGCTTATATTATGATCATAGAAGACCTATTAGGTATTAAATAGCTGGTACAACATGTATGGCGTGGGACGAAGGCACTTTAATTTACAAATTGCTTTGATTAACAGCTTGGTTACAGGTTATGAGAATAAATTATTTATACTTATTCACCTTGCCTACAAATTAATTGGGTCAAAAGGATAGTGAAAACGGTTTGGTGAACTCAATTTTGCTGTTGTTAATATTTCATTGCTTAGCACAAAAACTAAGCGAAGGTTCTACGCCCTAATAGAAATACATTTAACCCTCCTTACGCCCTAGGGATCGAATTTCGGGAAATGCTACACATTAAAGCGTCCCTTTTAGGCATGAAAAATGCATTCTCTCCGATCTTCAAATGTAGCTCTGAGAGACAGGTTTCGTGAATAATTTAACACTTTTTACGGTTGTCCGTTTCTTTTGTGTTACAGTAAAACTGCAATAACTCTTGTCTGTTTATTTTCTTTCTTCTGTAATATAGATGTAACAAATGTTTGCTCGCATGTGTGACACTGATTATTTTTTCGCTGTGTTTTTAACCTCTGTCGTAAATCGTCGGTTGTTATAGTAAAAGTTATATAATCGAGATAGCTCATAGCTTTGTTAGATGAAGCCATTTTGAAAATAATACAATTGTTGTTTCACATGCTGTGGTTTTTAGTTACGTATTATTCGTAGGTTAAATTTTCCTATATGAATTTAGGATGTAATGCATCACTTCGATGGCTGTAAAAACCTCTTATTGAATACGTAAATCAACAAAATTCCGTATTATATAAAGGTGTTAACATTAAATAACGTAGAAATAACTATTAATATCTCTACGTTATGTTATAGAGACATTAAACATCTTTATAGCTGTTGTAAAATTTATAGATAATTCACCTTTCTTAACATTTTATTCAATCGACTTTATCTAAAGTTATGATTGTTCTTTGCATTGAATGTTGCAAGTAGTGTCTATTACTATGGGTGCTCCTACTATGTTGTACTCATTGATGTTGATATATATCTAAATTTTTTGATCCCATCGTCTTGTTTTTTAAATATTATTTTATTTCTTGCCTTTGATGATGCAAGGCAAGAAATAAAAAAAATTATAAGCCTGATGTCTTCTATTATATTATATATAGCTCGAGCAAGTCTCACATAGACAGCGTTCAAGAACACGAAAATACAGACCACTTTATACTATTTTGTTCAAAAGGAGTCCCGTAATTCTTTGTAGGTGAGCGGTGTATTGTACTCATTGTATTTTTAACAGATTTAAAAAAAACTGGAAATTTTAGGTAGCGCTTAGCTACATTTAGTGATATTTTTCATAATTTTTGGTCACACGGTTCAAAAGTTAAAGGGGGGACACAATTTATGCAACTTTCGGAGCGATTATTTCCAAAAAAAGTTTATTAGAAATCTTAAAATGTTTTTAAAAGACCTGTCGAATGATGTGTTACACGTTGATGTTTGCAAAAAAAATTTTTTTAGATTCTGTTACATGTATGGAGTGCCCCCTAAAAATATTTATTTTTATAATTTAGCTATCAAAGTAAGTAGCGGCTACTACAAAATATCTTTTTACCAAATTTCTTCAATATTCTTTTGTATTGGGTAGTCTTTGAGTAAAATGCCAGTGACATACGGACGGACAGACAGACGGACATGACGAAACTATAAGGGTTCCGTTTTTGCCATTTTGGCTATGGAACCCTAAAAAGGATGTTTTCAATTCGATACTTTTATAGGTAATATTATAAGCTTTGCGTGATTTTTACAAAAATAAATAAACATTTTGAAGTTGGTGCGAAATAAAACCACAATTTCCTGGCACCAACTTCAAAATCTTTATTTACTGTTTGTTGTAAGTACCTGCTTTTACTTTTCCCTTTTTACTTATCAGTTACGCATTACAATTTTGAAGTCTGTTTATTTTTTTTATTACTTTTTATGTGGTAGTGTGTTTTATATAGAAACCTGACTGCAAGACGTTAATGACCCATTACATGCTTATTATGAGACTGCCAAGGAGATATAACTAGGCAACGTATGTAAATGAAGTCAGGCAAACAATAAACAAATACCTTGAAGATAAAACAACAAAATAAGGTAATACTATAGGTATGATACTTTATTTTTTGCTGTTAAGACATACTACCTTTAAGGGACATAAATAGCGAAAAGAATAAATTGAAACCCTTTTGTTATTATAACAAATTGTTTCGTTTTTGTACCAAGACGTTTCTTATTATTCCGTTTTGGTAAGTCTATTAGATCTTCTGAGGTCTCTTAAGAGGTCTTCTTTATATACTTGGAATTGCGTAGATATGTACATTGTTAAATATTTTTATACAGCTTTTAATACATAGGGTGTATTCAATATTGTAGATTTTACTAAAAGAAAACTTCATTTTCATTTTTTAAATATTTCGAAATGCTTTTAAAAGTTTTCATATAGAAACGAGCCCGCTTAATGTGAAAAAACACCATATTGTATTTTTTTGACATCAATCCAAATGGTCAGTCATAGGTTTTTTTTCTAAATAACATGGTACATTAAATAAAGGGGAGAATATTAAATATTACATTTAATCATGTACAATTTGTATAGTTAAGCACAACGTTTGGCTCAACTATTGCAGTTTTACAGTGTTTCTGCTTCTATATTACAAACCGTACTTTAATGTATTATTTCAAACATTAATTACATTAATATTAGTAAAACACATACGCTAATTCGCAATATCATCACGTGACCTATGTCACGCTTTAAATATTCATTAAGTTAAATTTGTTTTAATTGGAGTTCTGTGTCATTATTTAATCTTAAATGCTAAATTTTATGGTTTTCCATCCGTATCAGATATTTTGTTATTAATAAAAAAGATTCTAGATGATATACCCTTTCGATTGGTACAATAAATATACAGGATGTTTGTTTTATCATATTTTAGGGGTTCGATTCGCGGTTCAGACAGGAGAGTTTTTTTAAATCTTTGAATGCAGTTACAGTAAAGTAATAAGTCTTCTTTTAGTGAAATGTTCTATCTACAATATTACTCTGTGTCGCATAGTTTTGGGACAACCTGTATATTAGCCTAGGTATAATAACAAGCAAAAGTATTTGATTGCTACTTTTTACAGGTGGTCTAACAGAACAAAAATGTTAACGTTCGAATACTATTATAAATATAAATAATAAATATACTATTATAATAAAAAGTAGGTTCTGATTTAATCGCTCTTTTATACTACATATTTAAGGATTATGCTAAATTAATAATCTTCTTTAGATTTGTAAATCTAAAGAAGATTACTCTTTTATCATGAAGAGTAGTAACTCTTTAAGCAGAAAATAGAGTTACTAAACCAAAATGATTTTTAGCGAGTTCGTTTTGACGGGTGACAGAGATCCTAGAAGACTTCTTGATTCACCAAACTAAAATTAGTCACTGTTATGTATAATTTGTTCTGCAATTTGGATATCTTCCTTAACAAAAATAGGTATCTATTTATAATTTATGAAAATAATAATAATAATAATAATATCTTGGGACAACTCACACAACGCTATCTGATCCCAAACTAAGCAGAGCTTGTACTATGGAAATCAGACAACTGATAAACATACTTATATATTTCTAAATAAATACATATTATAGATAAATAACACCCAGACACAGAATAAACCATCGTGCTCATCACACAAAGTTTTATCCTGGGTGGGGATCGAACCCACGACCTCTAGCGTAGCAGTCGGATACACTCCCACCGCGCCACAGAGGCAGTCAAAAAAAAATACACCCGTAGATACCATTCCCTACATAAAGATTTAAGCTCCCTCTTGACGGATTTGTGATTTAAAATTATGATTTTCCTCCCATGCATAAAAATATCCCCTTCAATGTAAAGTGCCAGAAAAACGTTCAAGCGTCAATGTTAGGCCGCCTTCAGTAGTCTCAACGAGAATGTGTATTTGCTGATGTTTTTGCCGCCTTTACGCAACCAAGTCCTCACAGGAATGTCAACCAACATTTATGTTCAACTTACCTCAATTTAGATTCCTAAGGGGGTACATTCCTAAGAGTAGAAAAATATGCTCACGTAGCGTGTGTTTATTACGAATGAAGGAATTCCCAGCGTATCTCTCTAATGAAAATTTATATGACGGTCAGTAATACCGATGAGACTCGGTGTCTGCTGTACCATTCTTCGGCCTTAATGAATGTTTGTTAACTCTATTTGAAAAATTACCCTTATTTATTAAAGGTGTACGAGAAAGAATAATAGGTGATCGTTATTCAAGGGTTAAAGTGCGCTATGTTCATAACTCATCTGAATTAGATAGGATCTGAGAGCACTTTTATTCCTTGCAGGTGGAGCGCAGCGGACGGAGGTCAGCGGCCGCTTTATGGCTTTACGAGTAAAAGACTCATATCATATACCTATTTAAAACTCTCGGTTTCGCATGCAGTTTTCACTGCTTTCTATGAATTATATTTTCATTTAAATCTACTGTAACAATTTCTTTGATTTGTACTGAAAACCTTAACAAAATCTATTGCAATTAATTTGTATAGGTATTTAAATAAAATTCTATATTTTTAGTGGCATTGCAGCCATACAAGTCCGTCATAAGCCTCTTGACACCTTGTTCAGTTAAACGTACATAAAGAAATCGCTGTAGGGGGGTTAGACAAGGTACATTCGTTTCGTGGCGAATTCGATAACGCCGTACTAATCGTACGCAAAAAAATAAAAAAATGTCTATGGTCTCTACCGCAAACGTCAAATTCTATACTATAATTCTTTTCCATTATTGACATCGCTTTTCGAATGTGACTTTGTCTAGACCCCCTGGTCTTATTTTATGAGACTTCTACTTGATCTTGTGACAGTATTGTTGCAAATTATATTTCATACATTCCAAGATTTCAAATTTGTATTTAGATATACAATAAACATTGCTATGTCAAACATTGAGGAAAGTTTTTTTAATAATATTTAGGTAGAACAGTTGGAGTACCTAATAGTGGAAATTGAGTTTACGTCAGTGATAATCACATTATGTTGACGTCAGTGATAATCACCCACATGTTTTTGATAAAGGCACTTTCGAGAAGTGTTTTGTAATTATTACACATCTGTTTGTATCCAGGAATTATACTCGTCATACGTTATGTTTGTTATTTATATTGATAACAATAGACTCTATCAAGAGCTCATACGATAGCTCAATTCAATATATTTCTACAGTTAGATCAACGTAACTAGGCCGGACTGAAGCAGGCGACAAGTGGTTGCACAGATACATTTTTTGGAAGTAAATGGTGACAGGCGTGGGGCGTGGGCGGTAACTAAGCCTAGAGAATTAGAGATGCGATTACGCATTACATTGTCATAATTAGTATTACTAACACATGTTTTTTGTGATTATTTTCGTAAAGAAATTGTTTTTCAAAGTTTCTTTAGTATTTACTGTAACTGCTCTAAATTTAAACATTTATGAACTCATATAAATAGTGTTTATATTATAATTTTGTTAGTATTTTAAATCGATTAAACATAATTAATCGTTTTCGTAAGTAATTTTAGGGTCACATCTCTATGACATGCGCGAAAGTGATAAGAACCTAACTTCAATCCGGTCAAGTTACGTTGATCGTACTGTAGCATGCAACGGAAGTCATTGTTTCATCGATCGAGATAACCGTGAGGGATTTCGTCTTACCGTATGTATGATGTAGGTATAGTCTTCGTAAGTGTTAACGTTCTGGATTTTGATTAATAGTGAACATGGCGTGGCTGCCAACTTACACTGTTGTTATATATAACGTTATAATCTATATCTATACTGATATTATAATGAGGAAAGATTTTTTTTTGTATGTAACGTATAAACTTAAAAAATACTTTCACCGTTGGGAAGCTAGTTATCCTTGCTAAGCTTTTTATCCCTGTATTCCCATGGGAACGGGAACTACGCCGATGAAACCGTGAGGCGTCCGCTAGTAATATTACAAAAACTAATGGGCACTAATGGACAAGAAACTAAAAACTACTGGACTGATTTCGAAAAATCTTTTACCATTGGAATGCTACATTATTCCTAAGTAACATAGGCTATATTTATTACTAGAATAAAATAGGGATCCCTATGTTTAACCGTGCGAAGCCGGGACGGGCCGCTAGTATTTCATAAATAGCAAAGCTCAGACACTCCAATAAGATGTTTACTTCAAGAAAACATGAAATAATTATTAAACACTGGCTGTCCCGCGCAACTTCGTTTGCGTAAATTTTCCCCGTTTTTGCAACATTTCTCATTGCTGCTCCGCTCCTATTGGTTTTAGCGTAATGTTATATAGCCTATAGCCTTCCTCGATAAATGGGCTATCCAACAGTGAAAGATTTTTCTTGATTCGGACCTGTATTTCCTGAGATTACCGCGTCCAAACAAACAAACAAACTCTTCAGCTTTATAATATTAATGTAGATTACATAGTTATAAGCTATTCAAGTTTGCATTGTGTATACAATCCATGGTTATCATTGAAATTATGTGATGGTTACATTTCCTACAGTTAACAGGCTTTGGACAGTTTGAATTATTAACTAATTAATAATTAATTAATTAATTGTAAAATATAACAATCATGGTTCAAAAACTACCTCATTAGAATTTGTTACTGATTTGAGCAAATTACTTTCAATTTGGCACTATATAAAAATAACCCTGTATATGCAAATGCTCGTTGCAATCACTACAAGGAATTCGGAAAGTGGTGACTAACGAACGTTTGATGAGATTAAGCAGTGTCGCTGAAGACAATTAATTCACACAAAGTTGCACTCCAATGGCCCCGCCTAATAGAGTGTAACCTTGTCAAAATTAAGGCTCAATAAAGGGGAGGTAAGTGTTCCGTTTTCAATCACGAACATTATTGACATTCGATACGAGTCCAAAAAGTCATGAGCGCTGATTCTGCTGCTTTTTAGCAATCAGTTAGTTTTAGCTAGTGATTGAGTTTGTGTTCTAAAAGGCATCACGATTTTTTTTTATTAAAGATAACTAGCAATGTGTGATTGGGTCCCACATTACTAGCAATCTTGTTAACCCGGAGGGGTTAACAAGATTGCTAGTATCTCCTCCCATCCGATCTTATCCAATGATTGATCAACAGTGCTCGTGAAACGAACATCATTGAAGGATTTCATCGGTCGGAAAACATAGAGTCTGTCTGTTAGCACTTCAAGAAATTGTTACTAAATCAATACGCGGAGATATTATAGCGAGGCACCGCGACGATTGGAGTCGTAATGTCAAGTTCATAATATCAAAATGTTTACAGTGCGATAATTAAATATGCGTCAAACTTGACCGACATTTAGCACTGTTCTTGGCCGCGTAACAAAACTGTGTCACATCTCGATCGTCCGGCTATTTTGGCAACTCATTATCTCTGCGTGCCAGAGCAACCTCGGCTTGAGATTCTAAGAATCGTCACGTAAGTATTTGTTAATTGAAATAAGAAAGTGCCTACCTATTTAAATATATATCATGGGCGGTAACATAGTATGTATATGAAGAGGCGGGGGACAGAATAACATACAAAGCGCCGTTCGTGCAATGCACGCATCTCATCCACTATCCACTACTAAACGTTGCTCGGTGCCTCGCGTAAAGGCAGTCTTCGGACAGGGACATAATAACTTCCTTGTCCCTTTTAGCAATTTGTTATATATATATTTTAAAATTGCAACAAACATAAATAAAATCAGCCTACAAATACAAATATTTTACGCCCGTCATAGTATCACGTTTTTAGCCATTTAGCAATTGTTGTTTATTTTTAAATATATATGTCATAGTATCGCGTTAAATATATATGTCATATATGTCTGACATATAAATTGCTAAAATGCAGTATATATTATATTTCCTGTTGCACTCGTGGTTTATGTGACCAAACGGAAGACATTTATTTATTTCACTTCGGAAAACAGAATACAAACAAAAAGCCAATTACAGGTCTTCACTTATAAGCCAATAACATTAAAGAAGAATAAAATCAAGTGCCTTTTGAGAAGACCTAACTTCAAAACTTTAAGTCAAAACAAAACATTAAGTCGTGGACCGTTCCGTATCAATGATTCTGTGTCATAAATACCTGCACATACCTAAATAAAATGAAAGCTTCCGTTTGCAACAAAGTAGATATATTATTATTGTAAGTTCATGATTGTTTACCTATGTCAAAACCAGTTATTATTTTTTCTATCAGTCTGGTTGTCTTTTCATCTGTTGAAGCTTTACAAATTTAACAAATGTATTTCTAACAAATTCCAAGCTAACGAATAATCCTTTAGGCAGAGCACATCGGATTCGTAAGAAGTCAGTTTCTGAATAGGTCTGTTTTTTATTAGATTGGATTTTGAGTAGGTCAATTTTTAAAATGTCATCTATGTTTGGGTATACTTGTTTACATCATCGAATTGATATATATTTGTACGTATTCACTCGAATAAAACTATTATTATGATAAAATAATCACCTACTCATTCATGTGACATATTCAAGGATGAAAAAATTGTTAATTTATTTAATTCCCTCGTGTAATAAAGACATAAGTATGACATTAAATTAATATTTTGGCCGAAGTGTTGCCTTTTAGCTGATTAACATATTTGTACTTTGTTGTTATTAAATATTCCCTCAACAATATGACATGGAACGCCATCCATTGTTTACTGAAATTAATTAATTGCCCTTACTATGAAAGTAAATGAATATTTTATCGTTAATCTTTAAAATTCTTATCCTTGCTAAGATGATCGTATGTTTGTTACTATTTGCTAAACAGTTCTAGGTAAAATTTTGCACAAAGACAGATTATAGTCTGAAATAACATATAGGTTTCTTTTCGTTCCGGAAAATGTATCTACCTGTTCCTGTGTAGAAAATTTGCACGTCACCAAAATAGCGGGTTACAGCCTAATATACTTACAGAAACGTTGCTTCATGTTTTTTAAATTAATAATGATCTTCTAACTGATTTTATTTGCGCCGGCTTATCTTAACCTATTACGGTTGCACAGACAGACTTTTCCGTTGCCTTTTCTTAAAATGGACGTCGCACACAGCAAGGGTTAACAGAGCATACAACAGATATGCAGAAGATTTTACAGAGTACAAGTGTAGTTAGGTGTCTGTACTCTCATAGTCTGATGGGACATACATCCGATACAACCATACAACCGGAGACCGGAGAAAGATTAGGCGCAGCATCTACCTCAATATCTAATAGGCATATTTATTTTGTTTTGCCAACATAAAAAGGTGTAAAATTTTGATAAAATTAGACAGCCTCTGTGGCGCGGTGGGAGTGTATCCGACTGCTACGCAAGAGGTCGTAGGTTCGTTCCACCCAGGATAAAACTTTGTGTGATAAGCACGATGGTTTATTCTGTGTCTGGGTGTTATTTATCTATAATATGTATGTATTTAGAAATATGTAAGTATGTTTTTCGGTTGTCTGGTTTCCGTAGTACAAGCTCTGCTTAGTTTGGGATATTATTAAAATCATTGTTATTTCTCTTGAAACAAAAACCTCACGCATATTGTTAAGGAATCCCAGTTAGGTAAGCCGATTTACTAATATGGAAATTTTGCTAGCTTTAAGACTTACCGATATTGTGCAAAAAATAAGTTTCATTCTCTATCATACTGCAAATCGTGCCACAGAAAGTACACAAGAAAAAGGTACCTACAAGCTTGCTCTTAAAATTATTTTGACATAAGAAAATTCAAACGGTGTGATTAAAGTAATTTATAAAAACGTCTTTTAAATATTTACTTCCTTTGATGATAACCTGGACCTCTTATAAGGAAAATAATTTGTTGCTAAAGGTGGAATGTACCTACTTTATGGAAATTAGGATTAACGCAACTAGCTTCTTACTCTTTTAACATGTATTTTTAATCTCAGCATAATTTTATATATAACATCAAGACATATGATGTCCCACTCACCCGTACCACCTACTAGTTATAGATCCTGGGGATAATTGCCATAATCGTCACGCTTCTCGAGCGGGTTGGCGATCGCAGTGAAGTAGGTATGCAGAGGACATTGCTGCCCGTTCTCCGATGTGACACCCCTTAGTCGCCTTGACGACACCCACGGAAAGAGTTAGGGAGGTAAAAAAAAAAACGGGTTCGGATCGGATACACTCCCACCAGAGAGATTCAGAGAGGCAGTCAGAGAGCATTAACGTTGTGTATTTTTGAATATTTTGGATGGTTAAGGATTGTTTTTTTATCAGTAAAAAAGTACTATCAATTATGTGGTTAAATACAATATTCGTCTATTGCGCCATCGTATACAAACATGAAAATTTAAAATATGGCAATGACAACGACATGACAATTAAAAAGTTTATCTCTCACAAAAAAAAAAATATATATATATATAGATACTGATGAAATATGAATAATATTTTCGATCTTACTGACATAATAATAATAAAAAAAAAATTGAAATATAAATCACATATCAAAAAACCAAAATCAAAAATAAAAAAAAAAAAACTTAATCGTTACTCGACTAGAATTGGTTTCTGGGCCGCCCGATTTCCCACCTGAGCTATAAGTTTCTACATTGTAGATGGTAGCGAAATTTACCTTCGTATACTAAAGATATTGTAGCAGTTTTTCATTGCTTTCCCTCCGTCTTACGAATTTTCGAACATTATGTCACACTTTTTACCCATACCAAAAAAAGTGCACAACGCCGATAAAAAAGTTTTCACTTCAAAAATAAATCCTAAATATTGGCGATTGGCTTGGCCGAATAGTCTGTCAGCCGGCTAGGCCGAAGAAGTCATAGTAAGCCCGTTTCTAATATTATTTTAATATAGCTGAAAAGTTTATTTGTTCAAACTTTGTATAGCGTTATAGCTTGAGGCTTGAGGAAAGTTACGGTCACTCGCAAATGCCTGTGCTAAATATAATAACAAAACCGGGCAAGGGCATGTCGGATCATGTTCAGTGTAGGGTTCCGCAGCCTTGAGCAGAAAAGCATCATACGCTTTTCTGCTGATGCAATTGTTCAAATGCAAATGGCACTTACGCTCTTTTGTTGAGAAACGCAGTTTTTCGGCAATAACTTAAAGACAGTTTATCCGTTCTTATCCAAAAAAAAAATAGTTTCTAGTATTTTTTCAGCGCTATGTTCCATATTTTTTGGTCACACGGTTCAAAAGTTTGGGGGGGGGGGGCAACAATTTATGCAACTTTCGGAGCGATTTTTCAAAAATATTCACTTAATCAAAAAAGTTTATTAGAAACCTTAAAATGTTTTTAAAAGACCTGTCGAATCATGTGCCACACGTTGATGTTTGCTGAAAAAAAATTGCTTCTGTTACATGTATGGAGTGCCCCCCCCCTAAAAATATTTATTATTATGATTTAGCTATTAAACTTAATAGCGGCTACTACAAGCCCTTTTCCACCACCATCTTTTCACCAAATTTCATCAAGATGCAATAAGTAGTTTTCGAGTTAAATGCCTGTGACATACGGACAGACAGACGATAAAAGGGGGTTTGTAACGAGCTGAAAGTGACTATAGACAGTGTAATCCATATGACTCAGAGTGTTAGTCACAACTCAGAAATATTGTTTTTATGGATTAGTTGGAGTCAGTTAGAGCGTCTGCGGGACTCTTAAATCAAGGGGGAGAGATTAGCAGGGGAAGTCCAAAGTTATAACTATAGGGAAATGAGGTTATTGTTCGTCTTGGACTAGGGTACCTATAGAAGGAATTTGTCGTTCTAGATTTGCAATAGTATTATTGTCACATACGGGGAGTCTACGACCCTAATTTGTAAAATAATGATTCAATATTTCTGTAACAGAAAGGTGTGGTCATACTCAAGGGTTGGTATGTGCCTGTGATACTGAAGTCACATACCTAATTCTATCAAATTCGGAATACCCTTAAATTTTATTTATTATTTTTTCATTCGTTTATTTATTAATGAAAAAGTTATCCATAAAAAAAATTAGTTTAAAAGATCGATGGAACATTAATCCAATCGAATTTTGCACCAGGGGATTTATAATAGGTAGGTACTTAAACCGTGCGCCTTTCGCTACTGAAATTTGACAAAAGGAATATGCTGTAACTATGTAATAATAATACTATCGGCTATGGCACCATGATAGGAGCAATATGGACAAAATACACTATCGACTGCTGAAATTTGATCACACCTTGTATATAAATCTCGTGTCATGGTGTTTGCGGTCGGACTCTTTAATTTTTATGGAAAATTTCTTAGAGAATTTATATAGGGAGATGCCTTGCCGCGTATTCCCCTCTCGCCAAGGTACATGACACATTTTGTCTTGTCAGTTTATAAAAACCAGTTCGCGTGATCGTTCGCTCAGTCCACCCGTGCGCCTATCGCTAAAACGAGCTCCCGTAAATATGATAAAATGGTTTGTTGTGCAGTTTTAACATGTAAAAGGCGCTCAAACACCTCAAATTATATCAAAGATGGTATTTCTTTTCACATGTAAGTATTTTTTCGCTATTTATTGCTTTAAAACAATAATTTTCATAACCATGTTAGCGACAGTTTGACGATATAAGAGTTTCGTGGTACCGAGGCAGATTACCGTGACTCGACTAGAGATGTGTACAAGGTGCGAACGAATGGTTGAATGACTTACTTTACTTACGTATTTATCGAGTTAATAGTGAAATTAGTAAATATAGAAATAATTTATTGTCACTAATTTTAATCTAGTAAGGACTAAAACGTTTTAAGTATTAATGACATTATTATTCAACGTAAAAATGCTAAAAAAAATGTCATTTTCAAAATTAAATAAACGTTATGTAGCTCCACAGAATGTCGACGTCAAGTAACAGTATTCGTACTGTTGCGTTTCCTTCGGTGAGTGTGGAGCATCAGGGGCACTATTCCCCCACTCGATGCCCCCCTTATTTTTTTCCTATTTTTCCTTTTACTTTCGTTAGGCAGCAGCTTCGTTTAGACAATGCTAAGAGAGAGCGGCGATGACCATTTAACATTAGGTGAGGCGCATGCTCGACAGCCACCGTTCATGTATTATGTATAAATAATAAAAAACTTTTTTTGCAGCTTTCCTAAAATAGTATTCATAAGAAAGAAGTGGATAGAATTTTGCCAAAGAGATAGCACTTGGACACCAAGTCGAACGAGTGTGATTTGCTCTGAACATTTTGAACCAGGTAGCTATCGTATACTTCCTAAAAATCGAAGGAAGTTGAATGAGACTGCTGTGGTGCCAACACTACATATTTGTAATTGTTCGATAAGTGGTTACAACATCTTATGTTAGTTTTGCTACAAGTAGTTTAGGTCTCCACCTCCTTTAAGTCTTATGTAGGTATATTAACTCGTTTTTGTTTTCAGAATGTACTAGACTGTAAGCCTGTAGATGAAAATAAGGAATTTTCGGTGCACGAATGTAATTCTCAGCCATCTATTTCCAAGACACAAGCACAAGACACCCAAATAAAACAATTTTAGAACATTTATCCCTCACCTTCAACATCACAATCTCGACTTGTAAGTTACATAAAATATAGGAAAGTTAGTTTGAAATTATAGTACGTTATAAATTTTATTTTAATAATACGCTTTATTTTCAGAAATTGCAAGTAGTTGTATGTTCTTCTAATCAAAATAATGAATTTAATATTAATTTAAAATTTCTCATCAGCAATTGAGAAAATTAACACAACGTCGAAAAATGTTGACCCAGTGTTAACTTCCAATAGACCGAACTATACATATATACGATTCATTCGATGAAACTGAAATCATAAATGACATAGAAAGTCAGTCATATCTTTCACCATTTGGTGAAAAGGTGATAGAATATATATAGCTGGGTTTGTTGTATATTCTATAAGAAAACATATAAAGTGCCAAACTTGTATTGAGGGCTTACTAGGACCACCAAATGAGCAAAATTTAACGTACCAAAAAGCCGCGGATACCTTATATACGCAGATGTTACAAATTTATACAGACAATGTGAAATTGAAATACGGCGTAATTTAGATAACTCAAAAAGACTGAAACCATCAATTTCTGCAAAATTTATTGTGTCAACCGTTTTAGAGAACTTTATAGAGAAATTAATATTCCCAGAAATAAAAAGACATGTCTTTGATCATGATGTCGTCAATCATAATGTGGAGCTGGGAATATTGGTGATGCAAAAATATACGGATACTAGGATATCTTTTTTGATGAAAAACGCTGACCCTAAAAAATGTATACGGCATATATATAACAAACTTAAACATTTAAAAAATTAATGAATTTTTGATGATTATGATTAATAAAACTTATAAAAAATAAAAAAAAGACGTTTTAATATTCCCCTCATTGCACCAATTAAATAGCTATAAGACCGTTGTGCGATGAGTTCCAAATAAAAATGAGATCAGCTCGTCCATTGTTTTCGATATTAATATATTTGCAACTCACGCAACGCCATCTGATCCCAAACTAGGCAGAGCCTGTACAATGGCATCCAGACAGTTGATAGGTACATAGGTATATATACAGTTCTAAGTACATACATATTATAGATTAATTAGGTAAGTTTTATCCTGGATGGGATAGAACCAACCACCTCTGGCTTAGAAGTCAGGGTCACTAACCAATAAGCCAACAGGCCAGTCAAATTAATATCAAGATTAGGTAAAAATACAGTATAAATATCCATTATCTAATAATATACTATACAAATAATACTAATATCATTACTGTAATTATTATTTTAAAATGGTCAAGTCTCGAAAAATGTACTTCAAACTAAGAACATGTCAACACGACAGCGTTCCCTTCATGCAAATAATGGACTTTATTATAATGAAAAATTATAATATAAAATAACTTATGAAGAAACGAAACAAGCTGGTATTGATTTTAATCTTTAATATAAAATATGAAGTAATATTTCTACTTTAAAACTCATTCCATTCATTCATTCTTTATCACAGCAGTATTGTGTCCCGTCTCTAGCGTTATACATTAGTTTACGTAAAGTCAACCGTGTAATAACAGAAACTTTTATAGTAATGTGAGTGATTTATGTTTGTGAGACGATTTTGGTTTAGTGTGCATTTGACAGTACACAAAGTTTAATGTCATTAATGTGCGTAATTATGTGGTTGTGTGCTGTATGTGTCTACCTCGCCTCCCTCCGATAACGGCAGACAAATTGCTTCGCGCTCGGTAGGTAGATGCCATATCCCGTGGTTAAATGATCTAAGGAAAATTTGGTAGGTATGAGGTAATAGGTCGTAAAGTACATTTTTTTAAATGAATTCGTGTTTTTTTTTTGTTGGGGAAATTGCACAAACGGGAAAATTGAGGCTGACCAAGTGGCGAGGGTCAGCTAGTAATATATATTTCTTCAATAATATTATTTAGCAAGCGGATGTTTTGTTTTCTTCTATTCAAAATATAATAAAAAACAAAAACAGAACATTAACGAACGTTCTGTTTTTGTTTTTCATTATATTTACTCCGTTAAAATGCTGTTATTAAATTAATGCTGTTATTTATTATGGTAATGGGGACTTTACTGTTGTGATGCTTTAATAAAGTGTCCCCTATATTCTATCCTTCCAAAAGGCCCAATTATCTCCCTTATAATGAGGCAAATGACCATGAAAAGAAAACATAATTATTGAGTAAATATATCTACGAAATATTATCGGAAGTTCGCTATATAATAACAGTTTGTTTCGTTTTCTCATGCTTCTATGTAAACAAATATCACCTAGCAACACATAATTATAACACGTTGTATGTACCTAATACTTAACACAATAAGAGCCACCTTAATCCATATGAGACCTAAGCCTCATTTATAGCAAAAGTTATCTAACACCTACGCAGGAGATAGGTTTATGTATGAACGATTTAATTAACGTCCGTTCATGTATAATAAATTTATATTAATATTCCGATATTGAACACTTTGATGTTTTATGATGAGTGAAGACGTGCCAAGAGTGAGACGAGAGCGTTTACTAGCCCGTGAAAAATGTCTATTACCAGTTAAACAAGCTGGAAAATGTAATAAACAGATTTTGTCAATTACCGTGACGTGTTATTTAATCCATAACACTAATATATATTGAATTAAAGTAGGAAAAGTATCAGTGGTTGTTACACTGAGACCATAAAACAAACACCTGAAATAAATAGCAAAGTAAAGTTCCAGATGCAGTTAAAGGAGTGGCAAATCCTAAGTGGCAGCGAGCAGGACACGTAGTCCAAAATATGGTTTATTAGGTCAACTTGTCTTAAAATGGAGACTACGAAGGTGATACAAGGCCTAGGGGAAGAAAACAAAGGCGATGGAAAGACGACATCAAGGTAAGGTACCATGCAGGGACGAATTAGATGTGCAAGATCGAGTTAAATGGCGAAATCTGAAGGAAGCCAACATCAATATTTTAGAAAATAATTAGAATTGCGATACATTTATGTACCTCGATAACCGGTATTTTTATTGATAAATAGTGTTTTTTGGAAATTATATATAGATACGAATTATATAAGTACGTAAAAAAACCGAAACTAATTTTTTTTTTTTAAGTTTATATTTTTTCGGTAATGCAATCGGGAAAAAATAATCATCTGGACTCGATTCAGGGTCTCTGCTTTTGGGACCACCCGACTTTCCACAAGAGCTATACCTAGTGGACGGTGCCGAAATTTAACCTTTGTATTCTAATGATATTGCAGCAGTTTTTCATTGCTTGAAAACACGGATAAAACGACGTGTTCTAAAAATGAAACCTAGCTAGATCGATCGCCCCTGTACCCCCTGCATACTAAATTTCATGAAAATCGTTGGAGCCGTTTCAGAGATTCACATATATAAAAGAATTGCTTGTTAAATTACCAAAACGTACCTAATTTATATTGACCCACTTAGCAAAGTTTAAATGTGTGAATAAGGAAGTAACAATTTCGTGATTTCAGTCAACACGGCAGGCGCTATGCAGGACGGCCGCGTGTCGGCCCGGGCCGCAACCACTCAGAATTAATAATTCCACTACAGGCGTACCTCTCATTAATAAATTATTACTGAAATGTGGTCAACGTGTTCAACATCAAATGTTTATTTTACCCCTTTCGTGAAGAAGAAAAGCTTCAAAAAGATTTAAATTCTCTAACAAAGGAACGTAAACACGACGTAGCCGTAAACTCGTATTTTACTGTTTCGCTACAAAACCAAACGGAAGATAGAATATAGATTCATTCGGAAATGGTAAATTTTATATTTTTGGAACACAACTCGGAATAAATGTTTAAATCGACGCTTGTCTGAATATATTCTGGGACTCTTTCAATCCACATAAATTTTTAAAGGAACAAGGTACAACATTTTTAATGGTTGCCTAGCCTTATTGACCTAGTGGTTAGTACTCCTAGCTGCCAAGCCTAGAGGTCTTGGGTTCCAGTCCCATTCAAAGCTCCCCTCTCTTTCTATCTCCTTGCATTGTGCCTATACGAGTCCCTAAATAGTTAAAATGAAATATATCTATATGTATTAAGAAATATTTAAGTATGTTTATCAATTATCTGTTGGCCAAAGTACCTACAACTATTGTACAGGAACCTAAATGTTTTTGTTTTAATCGTTTAACAATAGTAAATGCAGCAAATTACATTGCCAGTATTACCGCAGACGTGTCTCAAGGAAGGGAAACAATTCAGCAAATCCTGAGAGCAAACGATATCAACCGCGCGATTGTTGACAAAGATTTTGTTACACCAGCTAAATTTATTAGCCCCATATTTTACTAAGCTCATATTTTATAGAAATAATACGATGTTTGCAACACCTACGGCATTTTCATGTTATATTTATAAGCCTTTATAACATTAGTCTATCGTTATTATTCTGTTGTTTTGAAACAATGTTCTGTTTTGGTAGCACTTGGAAACTATTTTATCAAAAATAGATAGCAGGTGCCTTTTATCATTTTGTTATGTTATAAAACAGAATAATCTCACATGTATTTAATAACTTGCCATTATCGCGCGTATTTTTACTTTTTCGACAGAACGTCTTTAAACGGCAAAATTATATTAAACTAGGTTTTTCTTGTGGCTCCACTCATGTGTTTCCCATACAAATTTAGGCCTGCCGAAAATCCGTTTCTATCGGACGTTTCCTACATGTAAACCAAATAGATGTGGGATAAAAGTCATCTACTTAAGGACCTAGTTTTATTTTTTTTAAAGATAACTTGCAATGTGGAATTGAGGGTCCCACATTACTGGTAGCAATCCTGTTAACCCCTCCAGCTAAGTTTGGCTTGTGTTAGGAGCGGATTCACGTCGGTAGTATAATGGGTAGGATTCCAACCCGCGGCCTCACGATTGCGATTCCGATGCATTGTATATATCATTTTCTTGTAGAGTCAGTGAGTACTTAACTTTCAGTTTATTAAAAAACTAATAATCGCCCGCTGCTTTGTTTGCGTGAAAATTTTGAAAAACCGCAAATATTACTTACATCTTAACACTAACTTATTAACTTAACATCTGTTTCGATTAAATAGCAAGTGTATTGACTAACTTAGACAAAGGTATCCGCATATTCATATTATGATCAAATAACACCATCAGCAAAAATCGCATACAGCTACCCTCATTCCAAATTCAATTATCGAACGAGAACATTTTCGGCATAAAAAGTAGCCTATGTGCTAGACAAGACCATAATCTATCTCTGTGTTGTATTTAATCTAGACCCGTTTACTCGTTGTAGCATAATTGAAAAACAGATATCTATTATTACATCCAAGTTTTCGCACAAACTCAAAAAATGCTTGCAAAAACTGGGGAGAAGAGCATGTCGGACCATGCTCAGTGTAGGGTTCCACAGCCTTGAATAATTGCACCAACCTTGAATAATAGCGTATGTTCATGGCACTTACGCCCTTTTGTTGAGAAACGCACGTTGTTGTTTGTTGAAAAAATATTTTTTCAGCTTCTGTTACATGTATGGAGTGCCCCCCCTAAAGACTACTCAATGAATATTAATGAAATTTGGTGAAAAGGTGTCTTGTAGTGATAGCTAAATAATAAAATATATATTTTAGGGGGGGGGGGCACTCTATACATTTCACAGAAGCTGAGAAGATCAACGTGTGGCACATCATTCGACAGGTCTTTTTAAAAAAAAGTAATGTTTTTAATAATCTTAGGAGTGAATATATTTGTAAAATTCGCTCCGAATGTTGCTTAAATTGTCTTCCCCCCTTAATGTTTGAACCGTGTGACCAAAAAATATGAAAAAGATTACAAATGTAGCGCTTATTAAATACTTTAAAATACAATTATTCCCGATATGATCGGATATACTGTCATTGAGTTATTGCCGTTAAAGTGCGTTTTTCAACAACAAGGCGTAAGTGCCATGAACATACGCTCTTCTGCTAATGCAATTATTCAAGCCTGCGGAACTCTACACTGAGCATGATCCGACATGCTCTTGCCTGGTTTTCATTGATGCTCCGCTGTTTTTCAAGATTTGATTCTTTCACTTTGTCGGCGTACTTATTATGTGTATCCATGCAAAATTACAGCCATTTAACACTAACAGTCTCTGAGCTAAGCTGCAGACAGACGGACGGACATGGCGAAAATATAAGGGTTCCGTTTTGCCATTTTGGCTACTGAACCCCTTAAAATTAAAAAACAATAATAAGTAGGTACATATATCGGTAATCTTTGTAGCAATATAGCCAGTATCGGTTTATACTCGGATATTATGTAATCATTTATCTATATATACATATGCAATTTTGTGGTATAATCTTTGCTTAATACCTCCGACGCTTACATTAATGGCTGCTGAGACGGCTGTCATAAACATCTTTTCCTGGTCTTTAACAGGCTCGCTAAGATAATGATCCCTTCATGCTTTTCAAAGCCACGGAAATATCATTATATTCACAGAATAATCTTACTTATACCACAAATCCGATCATTTGAATGGATGGATATTTTTTGTTTTTTTGCGCCAAGACTACTAATCGGATTTTGATAATACTTTACAGTACTTTTTGAGAGTTTATACGTACATACCTGGATGACCCGGCTTTGGCCGGATTTTTTTAACGACGTTTCCTAAAAATAAAACCTAGCTAGATCGACCCCCTAAACCCCCTGCATTCAAAATTTCATGAAAATCGCTGGAGCCGTTGTCGAGATTCAGAATATATATATATATATATATAATAACACATCCATACTAATACTAATATAAATCTCACGTTTAAACCACTAAGCTGATTTAGATGAAATTTGATATGGAGATAATTTGAGTGCCAAGGGAGGACATAGTATAGTTTTTATCGCGACAACTGATGATCTACGCGGGCGGAACCTCGGGCGAAAGCTAGTGTAATATAAATCTATGTTTAGAGATCAAATATCGCCATAAAATGTAGCAGTTCTTATGAATGTAAGTACTACATTATTGTAAATTTCATCTACATTCGTCCAAAGTTTCACAAGCTTCTATTTAACTTTCAATGTTCATATCTATATAGGTACATATGATACATACGAGTATGTCCGCTTTAAAATTGCAAACCAATTTCCGATCACTTGTTGGAATTCGATTGAACTGATATTTAACATACATGAGTAAGTCTGATAACAATGCAATATTATGATCCCATCGAGCTAATCTGATAAAAGCGTCGGGATGTAGTTATTGGAAATTTTAAAAGTGTGGAGCATATAGCTCCACACTTTTAACCTATGCTGCCGTTACACAGATTTTTCTATAAAATAAAATGCCTCTAGCATTCAAAATGCAGGTAGGTATAGTAGGTAAAACTACACATTTCGAAAAGAGAATATATCTACAGAATCGGGAATGTTACAGAACAAGAATATATCTTCTTAGTTTAAGTTAATTTTAGATTTACTTTATAGCTGATCTGTAATTGAGTGCTATGTACGCCGTTATTATGTCCATCACGAATACCAACTGTAACTTTATTAAATAAATAAATTAAGTGATGTATAAATAAATAAATACAGAACTAATCTATCTTCGTACGCCTATTATTTTCAACCTACTTACAATAATATGTATTACTAGCTTATGCCAGCGGCTCCGCCCGCGTGGCAATATACGCTATTGCTCAGGTCCTAAATAAAGTAGCGTGATGATATAAAACCAAGCCCATAACTTAATACGGACATAGGAGATTATCCCAAAACTTGAATATAATCTGTTCAGTAGTTTTTGCGCCAACGCCGAACAAACAAACAAACAGACACAAAAATCCTAGCATGGTTTTGTATTCAGAAATCCTTGATTTGTCGATCTAGGTTTGTTTTTTTAACATCTTCAATGCACAGACAAAGCTATTTAAAATTTTTAATAGTATAAAAGTAAGAGTGATATTTGTCATTACATAAATAGGTAGATAGGTACTTATATGAACAAATATATAATGAGATTTAATTTGCGACTAAAGCTTAGTGCTTGACATTTACTAATGGTAACTGTAATGTTATTGTTCTTATAGTATGCGTATAACGCGTTTAAGTCACGTTGTACTTTTTCACAGTCAAGTCAAGAGCGGATGTTCAAGTAAATTTTTGTATCGTCGGCATACAATAAATGGTTAGCGTACTTAAAACAACTGTTAATATCGTACAGGTACGCACAGTAAAAGAGAGAGCCAAGGTATGATCCCTGTGGAACACCAGATGGAATATGAATAAGATCTGATTTGAAGCCACCTATAAACACCGCCTGCAAGCGGTTAGTTAAATAAGATCGAATCCACTTAGTTAGCCTCCACGTATACCAAGCCTCTGCAGCTTGTCTAATAAGATTATATGGTCAACACGGTCAAAAGCTTTCTCGAAGTCGGTATAAATCACATCAACTTGTCCAGAATTCTCCATTTCACCTATAACTAAGTTGGTAAAGGTTGCTAAATTTGTGGCCATGGAGCGACCCTTCATAAAACCGTGTTGATTTAGAGATATGATTGGGTATATATTGTCGTAAACACTGTTTAAAACGGAACGCTGTTATTACAATTTTATATAGACAACTTATAAGGGGTATGTTCCGATATATACTGCGAGCACTATTCAGTGCTTTCACTGGGGAGAAATTCGTTCCGTTATGACTGACAGTATACTGCCCCAGTATCTTTGGGAAAAATGTGACGGAATCCAATGACGCGGATCCAGTTGCACGCACAACGGGGTGTAGGGTGCCCCAAAAAGACTCGTTCTGGGGGGACATGGCAATGCTACGAATGGGCAAAGAAATTCATATACAAAACAACCGTCTCGGGGGTCACGTGCCCCCCCCTCTGCATCCGCCCATGTTCAGCGCGACTACTGTAATGTTTATTTTACCTATGAAGAAACTTAATTTGAAACAGGACAATTTTGAAAATAAGACACACAAAAAAGACACAGTGAAAACACGTTCCAACCGGGTGTCTATAAGACACCACTCTCTTTTTTTAATTTATCAGTACTTTTAATTAAGGTAGTATCAGTAGAATGTAATCATAACTATACGTAATAAATGGGTAAAATACATGCTAAGGAGCGTGTTCATTGTGAGAATTCGCGCGTAATGAGCATTCGGTTACGAATATTTGAGCAGTAAACTCGCGAGCGAGTGAGCATTGCTTAGTCAATTGACTAAAGTGCCTGTTAAGGAAATAAGCTCTTGTTCCATTAGCACATCATATAAGAACAACATGTTTGAATTTTACAACGTCATAAACTTGTACCCGACAGATGCCAAATGGATAAGTATATAAGTTACTTTTAACTTCAGATGGCGACGAGGCTTGTTTATAAAACTTTACAAGATATCTTGATGAAGTTTTTTAAGCAAACAAAGGTGTGAATATTTTTCTTTTTGCTTTTAACATGTTTAATTGTAAGGCACTACTAACATCGAATTTGTTATTTTGTGCGGGTCAGTCAGCTCAGCACATTTGCAGTTGTAGAGTTGTAGAGGAGTACAAAGAAAAGATAGCCGAAAGTAAAGTTTCGAGTATACTTTGTAAAAGTATAAACAATGTAAATATAGTTAGACTAATCTTTCCTTTGCTAAGTTGAGGTTTGTTATGTACTCACATTAATATTAATGCTAAGTGTATATTTATTTATAAAGTACAATGTGTTGCGAAATACCTTGTGACGCATGTACCACCTTTACAGACGCAAGTGCTGCGTCGGCAAAGTATGTACGATCATGAGATCGTACATATTTCATGATGTAAAAAGACTAGGTACCTGCTATATTATTTGACTCTAACTTTTTTACTTGCTCGATGTGTCGCATTGTGAAATTAGCATAGTTACCTACTTACCTCTTAAACACGTGTACAATGTTACAATAGATATATCTGACTGTGTCTGATGTCCCACTGCTGGGCACGCGTCTCCCCAGTAGAATCTTCTTATTACAGATGCTGGGGGTAATTGCCATAATCGCCACGCTTGGCGAGCGGAATGGCGATCGCAGAAAGATTTTAAACTACACAGAGGACGCTGCTTCTTGCCGCCTTTCGGTTTAAAATCCCTAAGTCGCCTTGACGACACCCACGGGAAGAGATGGAGTGGCACATACTAATAATAATTAAACATCATCCTACGTATAAAACGTAAAAATAACATTATTTTTATTATGAAACAGTGTGGCATACCTAAGTATTGTATATCTCTTGCTATCATATAAATGTTCCCCTTTTTAAATTATAAACTTTTTAAATAATAAATATACATAATTAATTAAATATTTATAACGTCTCTTGAATATGACCTTTCTGTAACACGCTACTTAAGATATTCTTGTTCTTATAGGCATTTCTTGCCAATTACTTTATTAATATATTGAAGCGGCGGTAGCCTAATGGCTAAGGCATTGGTCTCGCAATCGTGAGGGGTTCGAATCCTGGCCATTATACAAAAATAGCTGTCCCGCGCAACTTTGTCTGCGTAAATTTTCCCCGTTTTTGCAACATTTCTCATTTCTACTCCGCCCTATTAGTTGTAACGTGATGTTATATAGCCTTCCATGATAAATGGGCTATCGTGTTTAAACAATCAAACAAGCTCTTCAGCCTTATAATATTAGTATAGATTAATTGCATTTGAAAGAAAAAATACTGACATCATAACTTGTTAAAAATGTTCTCTAAAACGAAGCATTAACCAAAGCCATAATTAATAGTTCTTAAGAACATGGCTAGATGGCGCTTACGAGGGCCAAACTCGTATGCAACAATAGTTTAGTGAAGCTATCAGAAGTCTCGGCTTCGATTACTAGGTCTGAACTTCAAATGTTTCTTTTAAAGTCAATTATTGTATTACTAGCTGTGCCCGCGACTTCGTCCGCGTGAAAGTCGGGTTTAAATTAAGGTAGTTTATGTTACGAAATAACTTCTTTGTAAATATGTTGGAAACAGTCCTGTCGGGTGAGCCGCGATATGATTCAGCAGCGGAGAATCATCATATAGTCATCTATTGATAGCTTCAACACCCAAAAGCTTTGTGAAAATGAATAAGTACCAAACACAGACTCTTTAGGTATTCGTTTACTGTGTTTTTCTGTCATTAATAAGTATGTGTTATTTGTGTCTCTTTTCTTTTTGTCCATTGTTATTTTTATTATTTTACTGTTTTATTTATTGCTTTTTTTATCTTCTGCATGACTTCCTGTTAAATTATAATAATGTCTATACATGTGTCTTCTGTGTACTAAATAAAAATCGTTCTATTCTATTATTTTATATAGTTAATTTGGTGTGCGGCTTAAGAAGTGGGTTTTCTGTTGTTTTTGTTTCATTCATTCAACGTTATACCTACTTAATACCTAATAATTTTAAATATAATTTTTACTAACATTTTGGTACTTCCCATTTTATCAGATGTTTATCGTAAACTTGTAAAGCCTAAGTACTTAACTGTGATAGTTTTCTTTATAATTTTAGTATTTATACAACTACCGTGAATTTTTTCACATACCCAACATCAGCCATTTAGTTGGCAGGGGTCTAACAAAAATGTTCACTATAAATCCTAATATTACACAAAGGAATCCTTAAATCTAAAAATAGTCTTCACAAACCCTAAACGCTTTTTAAAAGACCTATCTAATGATACCCCACACGATGGGGTAGGTGAGAAAAAAATCACATCCCCACTTTACATATAAGAGAGTGCCTCTCTTATATGTTACAATGATGCAAGTAAGAAAAAAAGACATGGACTCCCCCTCCCCCAGACTCCACGTTGACAGACAATGACCCCCCACCTCCCTCCTCCCGTCACCCGAACTACTCACACTTCGCCGATGAGTCATTCATTATCGTTGAATTGATGAACACTTGATATCCAACCATAACCCCAAAACATGATCCTCGATGCACCTGTGTGATGCGTGGTCAAACAAACGGACAGACAGACAAACATTTCTAAAAATGATAGCAATACGTTTCTTTTTAATACTATTTTAAAACTTCTTTTACTAAGTATAGAACATTATTGAATACAACGCCATCTACTTTCAAAACCAGTGAAGTTTCTTCTAATACTTAATGTTTTTTATTAATTTAAGCAATTTAATTAAATATATAGGAGAATGTTGCCACTCAGCAAAAAATGAATCCGTCATCGTAAGCACCTATACCCTAATAAATGTTTTCACAAATAAGGAATTGTTTGATCACGGTGACCAATTTGATTTCATAGATGGCGCTACACGTTTTTTTTTACGTGTGTAATGTCTTTTTTTTGAGCACGAAAACATCAATTCTGGAAAATATCGAATACTTGTTAAATTAGAATGTAATATTATTTTTCATTTCTACTACGATTAATTCATTACTCTCTGCAGTGCATGCAATACCTATAGATATCTTACATAAGTGCATATTTCACTTGATTTTTAATATAAAAAAAATATGAACCAAAGCAAATAAGTTACCTATGGCCGAAAAAATAACTATATCATTGAGAAAAATATTAAAAAAGGACAAAGACAATTTTACAAAAATACAAAAAGAACATAATCAGATATCAGATTTGAGCCTGAGACTTCGTCGTCGTCAAAGACCGCTAGCATAGCTTCGAGGCTATACTGTTCGCTACATACCACGTCAAAATAACTGTTCTTATGAAACTTAAAAATTTTGTGTATAGTTTTAGCATGACGTTATGTATTCCATGGGTTACAATTAAAGATAATGTCTAATTGTGGAAAAAATTGTGATAAACCATTATGGTGCGACAAAAAATACGTTGCTACTCGTTCCCCATAGACGTTAGCGTAATGATTCATAGTGTAAATAATGTCCTAAGTATAGTATTTACTATAAAACTGTAAATTTTCTTAAAGATCCGTCAAGTAGTTACTGTTTTATAACGAAAAATAGCTACAGACATTATCCCTCACTGCTTAGCTCCTATGGGAAAAGCGTGATAATATTTTATAGCCTAAATGTTAATCCGCATCTATTAAATTGCACGTGCAAAATTTCAACCGAATCTGTCTGGTAGTTTTTGCGTGATTCGTGTTCAAACAAACAGACAGACAGACATTTCTAAAAATGCAGCAAAGTGTTGTATAAATACTCTTTTCGAACATTTCCTAATATTTTTTTTCACTAAGTTCGGCCATGTACAGACATGTGAAATTTACAATTTTATTATATGTATAGATATAGATAGATAGCATGATTCAGTATTCAAGCGCGATGGCTTATTATTAGCGTATTTCATGTATAACTTTGGTGTTTATATACCGATTTCTATGATTCTTTTTAATGGAATAGTTAATTATGTTAACTTTTTGAATTAGGGATGACTGAGAGTGTTATAAACGTAAGAGTAGACAAATATAATTAGAAATCTTCGAACTGCTAAGCTATCGGGAGTTACACGCGATATTGTGAGTCAACCATAAAAGATAGACATATGCTGTCGTGGGATATTTTTTATATAATTTTAAGGAGAACATTTCCGTCATACATGATTTCTGTGTAGCTTTAACCATTAAGGTTGCACACGCGACGGAAGCTTATAAAATGGAGTAACTTCTCCCGTTTTCCCTTTACTGCTCTGCTCCTATTGATTGTAGCGTGATGAAAAGTATACTATAACCACCTCAGGAGTATGAAAAATAATTGTACCAAGTTTCGTTAAAATCCGTCTAGTAGTTTTTGTTTCTATAACGGTTATACAGACAGACAGACAGACAGACAAAAATTTTACTGATTGCATTTTTGGCATCAGTATCGATCCCTAATCACCCCCTGATAGTTATTTTGGAAATATATTTCATGTACAGAATTGACCTCTCTACAGATTTATTATAAGTATAGATTATGATATTCTTTCAAAAACATGTTTCCGATTCGAACACGCTTCTAGAAGTAAAGAAAAACGCGGAACGATGTAACTTATTGTTGAAATAGAATTTTATTTCAAATGTTTCCTTCTTTCTGTGACAAAGACCTATTCTTAAGAGTGTCGTGAAAACATTGTTCACCTTGTATTTATTTGGACAGAATCAACACGAGTGTTTGAAACGTACACAATAGCGCTTAAGTTAAGGGCGCCGACGAATTTGAAATGAGGATGTCGCGTGCGCGCGTGCTGAGCTCGACTGAAATTATAATCTTTAAATTAAGTAAAACTTTGAGCCGTGGAATTGGAAGACGAGGACACGTCACGAGGTCAAACTTAGATACTGTTGTCTACTAAAGGAAGTCTTATGTACACCCTAAACTAAGTGTATTCAAAGACATTTTCTCGAAAATTTCTCACCTCAATTAAACCTCACTCAAACAAAATCTGTATTCATAGTTGCAAAAAATCTACTCCACTTACTGCCAATCGAAACAATTATTGTCAACATTTGCGGTGAGGAAACAGTTTTCAAACTCAATGTAGGTACATCGGGACCTACATAAACCTTAGTCGAGGAATTTTCAAGGAAATGTCTCAGAATATGGGCTCTTCGAAAGGAACTTTTTTCTACTCAAGAAAGGGATTTTTTCATGAGCAGACTATTAGTAACTTATAGGTATAAAGTACCAACAGACAACTACGTTTCGCCAATTTTCCCCGTTTTTACAACATTTTTCATTGATGCTCTGCTCCTATAGGTCATAGCGTGATGCTATACCTAGGTATAGCCTAACACATAAACAGCATAGCTAGCATGATGTTATTTTCAATTCGATTTGATTCAAGTAGTTCCAGATTATCATGTTCAACCAACCAAACAAATAAACTCTTCAGCTTTATAATCTTCTTTTCTAATAGGTATATTAAAATGTCGTGTCACGGTGTTTTTGTGGTCGAACCCCTCCGAAACAGCTCGACCGATATCGTTAAGTATTTTTTATCGCGATATTAGTATTTTAGTATGCATTGCAAAAACTGGGAATATTTACCCAAACGAAGTTGCGAGGGGTACAGACAGACAGTCAAAATGAACACATATTTCTGTTACACGCTTTACATCATTAAATTACGCTTATATTACTTAAAACCTTCATGCTTATGCAGATACAGATTTAATTAAAGCTTGTTTTAACTTACCGTTTCTCGCTTTTAATGTACCAATAGATTAGCATCGAAAATAAATAGAAAATCGATAGGTTCTAAATTTACTTCCTCTTCTGGAATTCGAAATACCGGAACTAAAATAAAAGAGGCCTCATCTATATTCATATCGTTCGAAGTTGACTACAAATAGAAACAAGACCTAATTTATATTCTAGACTATAAATAAATTAGTAACAGATGATTTAACTTCTCGGTCTGATTTCTATTTAGTACCTTCTATTTCTTAAACAAGGAGACAAGTTCCTTAGTACAAGCTTTATCTTCTTATTGACCCTTTATAAAGTCTATCGAAAACGTAGTAAATTATCGTGATTCAATACTATCACGATTGGCAATTTGTCTGACGGGAATAGAAGCTAATAAGAGAATAAATTTTAAATGACAATGACGTCAATCTTAACTTAGAAGGAGGCAACTATTCCTTCCAACACTTAGTAAGGTTCACACATTTTTAATTAATGACTATTTAGAACTTCTTCTAACTTCGTCGTGAGCGCTTTATTTGACGTTGGAACTTTTTGAAAGATTGCGACTATACTAACATAACCATAGACTGTGCTTTTTAAATTCTTCGGTTTTTAGACTACTGCTAACAAATGCAGCGTTGATGGCTCTGTCGAAACACGGTATACGTAACATTTGAGGCTTTTGGAGACTTTACTACAAAACATCTTATTATAATACGGGAAGCAAATATTTACATATCTTTTTTAAGAATTTTGGGTCTACGGAGGAGCGTGAGATTTGGCGTAGTTATAAAATAATATGTTAATGATATAAAAAATAAGTTCAGGAAGGTGCGGATGTGATAACGTTTTATAAAGAAAAAAATAAACACAGTTTTGCTATGTTGTATGTTTACTTTAGTATTGGGGGTCATGAAGCTTCGAAGTACAGGCCAAGGTTTAGTTTGGACTCCAGATCTCCCGCAAATTATAAACTGAAAAAAAATATGTCAACATAGATTTAACTTTATATAATTTGTGGAGATAGACTTAGTCCAGTCTGCACACTAATTTTTAATTTTTAGTCAATGATGTTTAAGTGAAAACCTTTTATTGGCTAACTGTTGTAAATGTCTCAGTCTTCAAAAATAATTGTCATTTGCTGTTGGTTTTCCGAACATAAATAAATAAACGAATTATTATTATTGAATAATTTTGTACCTATTATACGCTTTGTGTATATATTTTTATCTAAAGACCAACATCTGGTTGGTATAGTTGTATGTAAGTTAGGAAAAATTAATACAAATAGTATAGTACCTACTTAATAGTACTTACATACATAGATTACACATTCCGAAACGCAATGATGTTTTAAGTTAAATACTTGCAAAACGTTAGCACATTAGCACTTTCCTGCACTTCTTCTCTATATACATAACGTATTACATTATAACTACGCCAAGTCTTACAGTCCTCAGTAGACCCAATATTCTTAATAAGAATACAAATATTTGGTCCCCGTATATATACTTAAGATTTTTTGCGCTAGGGTCTCCAAAAGCCACAAATATTAGATATTCTGTGTTTCGACAGAACCACCAACACTGCATTGTAGTCGGAAAATTGAAGAATTTAAAAAGAACAGCCTATGGTTACGTTATTAAAATTGCAATATTTTCAGCATTGCCGAAATGAAAATGGATAAACTGTAATGGATCATCGTTTAACCGACATTAAGAGACATTATCAGGAGACTTTTTTAATACCATCCTAAGGAAATCAACCCCTGGGACTGTATTTTTATTGTGTCAAACTTTATCCAGGATTTTTCTATCTAACATGTCAGAGTAAAAAGTAATAATAAATCGAATATAAAACCTATTAGAAAATAAGCACTTCAAATGTTCACAATCTAATTGTAGGTACACTTCCTTTTACGGCCCGTCTCAAATAATCTATCTATCGATGGATTTGGCTACTATAGGTAGAATTTTGACATACTTTGTATGGAGCTTATGTCAAATATATAGCTCTAGTAGCCACATCCATCGATAGATAGATTATTGAGACCGGCCGTTAGTAACACATGTTACCCTTTCCACTAATGACAGCAATCGGCAATGAAATCTAGTAATGACGGTACAGGGTAAGGTCCGCATACCCAACATCAGTCAAAATTATAAATCCAACAAATCCTCTCAACACCTTGTAATTATACCCAGAACTCAATTACAGTAGAAATAATAAACTGTTTTACTGTCAAAGGCTGTTTTATACAGACTAGATAGGAACATATCGTCAAAAATCTGAATAGGCCTTTTGGCGTCAGGTGGACTGTTAAAAGAATTAATTAAATCGTGACACAAAACCACCACATAATTATTATCATTCACTTGCTGATCCGCGCAACTTGGTCTGAGTAAATTTTCCCTGTTTCTGCAACATTTTTCATTGCTGCTTCACTAGTATTTGTCGTAGCGTGATGTTATATAGCATATAGCCTTACTCAATAAATTGCCTATCTAACAGTAAAATAATTTTTCATTCGGACCAGTAGTTCCTGAGATTATCGCATTCAAAGAAACAAACAAAAAACTCTTCAGCTTTATATTTATATTATTACAGATTCTAAAATTTAATTTAATTTAAAGGCAATACTTAAAATTATATGAAATTTTAGAAAAGATCAAACTCGTACACGTTCGTGAGTCAATAGAAATTATGAGAGATTAATCATTTACTCATTTCAAATGTTGTACTCTGTTCGGAATATCTATTAAACCAAATTTTACGCAAATTGAAAAAAAATCGAGGAAATTTTAGTAAGTTTTAGTCCTGCTGTAAAAAGCCGGGAATCCGACAAAGTGTATTTAAATGTCGTTGATATTTTGCATTAGAAAAAGGTTCTAAAAGTGATAAATATTCCGAATGAGTAAACACTCTAATTTTCTACTCATTAAGGAATAAGAGTATGAAGCACTTTTACGCAATTCAGTATTCTAGTACCTACTATTACACTACTATTCTCGACTGTTAACGTTATGTTAGCTTTGGACTAAGAACTTTTCTCACAGATTTCGGACAACATATTAAAGAGAATGGCGGTGAAGTGTATGAATAAATTAACTACATTAGTTAATCCGTGAAGACTTACACACGGCAACTGTCCAACAAAGTCGAGACACAAAACACTGAGAGTACAGAAGAAAAGCTTTGAACAAACGCTCTCGACCAATTAATTGTTTAATAGTCACAGACAAGGAATGTTAGATAAACTCGGACCAGTTTGTTTCTGACGGTGTTCTAAGACTCCGTGTACAATGCCTATGTTAGCGTTGCTGTGCTGCGATATGAGGTTTTCCTGCTGTATATGTAATATACTAATAATATAACTCAAGATTGAAGTAATTTTTATAGGCATTTCTTGCCAATAACTTTACAAATACAATAAATGCATTTTTGAAAGATGGAAAAATTTGAAATCCAAACTTAGGAATCGAACCCGAGACTTCCGTAGCCAAACCGGGGCCAGAAGCGAACCACCTATCTGGACTATATAAAATTTTTCTATCTTTCAAAAATGTAGATAGTTTATAGGTATGGAGATAGTTTGAGTCCCGGGGTAGGATATAGGATAGTTTTTATCGCGATAACCGACATCCACGCGGGCGGAGCGCGGGCAAAAGCTAGTCTTATATAATTGTTTAACACCCGTACGTGAAGATTGTCTTGCTGTCCAGCATAGACATCTCCTAATGTTCGTCATCGAATGCGATTCTGTGCTAATCTTTTCCAAGCATATCTCGCATTTTTAATATCGTCTTCCCATCTACGACACTGTCTCCCTTTCCTTTTTTTGTATTGTCTCGGGCACCACTCTGTTACGTCCTCTGACCTATATCCTTGTTACTCCTACTCATTTGTCCTACCCATCTGTGAATCTAGTTATTTTCCTTATAGTATTTTATCTTTTAATTTGATATTAAGTATGCTACGAGTACATTCCATACAGCGTTGATAGGTTTCTAATTTATGAATGTTATGATTAGTCAAGCTCCAGGTTTGGCAGCCATATGTCATGACTGTAACATGATGTTCTTTACAAAACACTTATTAACTTTATAATATCAGTTTTCAAAAATATATAATATATTAACCGTTTGCTGCCTATTCTTGGAGTTATGACCATAATCACCTACAGACTATTTTGCCGGAGTAAATAGTTGTTTATTTAAGTTTAAGCTCTTACAAAAAGCAACTATTTTACTCCTGGGTCTCACAGACGTATGGTAGGTGGTTGTATGACAGTGATGGTAATATATTGGTGGTTAATATATTAAATATTATTCAAAACTGATATTACACAGTTATAGAATTTTATAAGCAACGGGTCTTAATCGCGTAAATATTTTATTTTAAGGCTAATTACCTTTGTTTATTGCCCGACGTTTCGACCGTATTGCAACAGCCGTGGTCACGGGTAGACTCGTAGCTTATAAAATTCTATAATGTGTACAAATTGCGAAAGTTTACGAACATATATTACACAGTTAGTCTCAAAAGGGGATGCCTGGTGATCTGTGACACAGGCTCACGCCTAATTCAGACACTAGTCCTCGCTTAATTATTATTAACCAACAGATGTAAATTAATATAAGTATAAAGTATGTAATAATTTGCGAGGAGAAATAAAAAAATAAGTGAAATGCAAGAATGTGGGAGGTTTTTAGTATAATACTAGCTGAACTCGGCCATGCTTGGCTGTGGCTTTTAAAGCCAGGAACACTCCCCGGCCTTCCTAGAATTTTCTGCTAAAGTTTCATCACAATCTGATCAATGGTTTCGGAACGCATAGACGACATACAGACAAACATTGATTTTTATATAAATAGATTAAAAATCATTCTGTACTCTCAATGTTATGTAGGCGCGACTAAACGTCATGTCGTGTAAATTGCGTGAAAATCTTTTAATTAGATTACGTTTGTCTTATCCGTATGTAGCCACACGTTGTAAACGCTGATCGTTTGTTAAACCCTACTATATATTAGGCTTGTAGTCACAATACATTAAATGTCCCTGATTTCTAATTAGACTAGAAATAATCGAACAATGAGGAAACTATTTAGTATTTTCGTTCTGGTTATATATTCTAATACTCGTTTAGCTTTTAAATAGGTACAATAAAATTAAGAAGATAACAATCACTTGCTTTAGATTATCTGGCATTCATTGTGTAATTAATTTGTGTGCTATTGCGCCAGAATATCGTGTGCCTAATGCTGTCTATTTATGTTAGGGTTGGAAATACACGTGTGAACACCTCCTGGTGTAGTTAATATCTATAGGGGAGATACTGTACTAGGGCTTCCAATCCCGCAGCCTATTTTCAAACCCGGTATTTGCGGGACTAAACAATTTCAATCCCGCATTTAAATTAATATGTTTTATAAATGGTAGATAAAGTAACGAAATAATCAACTTGGTTGAATTTAAATGCGTCGCGTCGGTGGCGTGGTGGGAGTGTGTGTGACTGCTTATGTTTATTACAATGCCATCAATGTTTTGGAGATTGCAGTGACATGAGATACAATTGCAAAAAAAGGTGTCACAGACATGGTTGTTGTGACGCTATCACGTAAAATTATCGTCCGTAACCCATATTTACAGAGAACCATTTTTTTTTAATTACATACACACATTTAATTGATAAATTACACCCAGAGACAGAATAAATAATCGTGTTCATCACAATATCCTGAGTGGGAATCTAAAGTATGTTTCTCCGTAGTCGGATCCCGCGGGGTCCCGCGATCGTAATCCCGCAATACCGGGATTGGAAGCCCTACTGTGATCGTATCTACCCTATAGTAGTCATGCTGTTGTGCTTGTACTTATTAGTATTGCCGATAAGTTTCCAATCTTATCATGGCCTTAAAAATTAGACACAATATCGAGAGGGCAATTTGAAATTGTCTGTACATTTAGAAAGTATAATTTATTTATTTATTTTTTTAAATAAACTATTAAAGTAAAGTTTGTTTAACTGCAATATCGATAGTATTAAAAATCAATAGTATAGAATAGCTCTAGCAACAAGAATCGAGTTGGAGTTCACTTATCGATAGACATCATTTATATCGATAGCTGTGCAATGCTAACTGGTAGTGCTTACTATCGGGATGGCTGTCAAATGAATGCCTAATTGTCTCACAGATGAACATGAGTTTCTTTTAATAGATACTATTATTGAGGTTATTGTTATGTTCGCTAATAATTGTTCCGCTGATTACATTGCTTTCCACTCACCATTATTTATCCACAAGATAATATTCTAGCATTTTTATTGATCTATTAAGTTTTGAAAAAGACATTAAGCAGGAAGGTCATGACAGAGGCATAAAATTTGTTATGAATAACAAGATTACTTTATATTATACCTACCTATAGCAAAGTTTTTACAAAGTCCATTAGGTCTCAAAATACAGAATGACGGGTCGAAATCTAGACGATTTTAAATTCAACAAATCTATCCTCGTTTTGCTATGACTATCTATAATGACTCAGTGTTAGTCATGGATAGAGCAATTCCACCAAAATATCAGGAACTCAATATTTTATAAACAAATTACGCTTTTTATATGACTTGTTATGAACATTCTCATCTGTAGGTAGATACAGTACATAATAAAAAGTTTAAGTACCAATTTGGCAAGAGTTATTAATAAATACAATAATAAATTAAATTAATAATAAATTTATTGACTTTCATAGTTGGTTGTACCCCAAAAAGTACAAGATTCTTGTAATTCTGAATTAATTTACAGCTATTGTTGGAAAGTCTAAAAGCTTTTACTGGTAGTGTGTAGTTAAGGCTGTCAAAATATTTTCGTACCGGTAAAACCTTAATAAAGTTTTACATTAACTAACAAATTGTTTAAAGTTAATTTTTAGATACAATAAATATTTATTACGTTGAAATTCAACAGCAGCATTTATTCACATAATTAAATTATTATATTGATCCTATTAGTTCCGTAGCCAAAATAGCAAACCTTTTAGTTTCGTCATGTTCGTCTGTCTGTGTGTCGGTCCGTATGTCACAGGCATTTTAGTCAAAGACTACTGAATGAATATTGATGAAATTTAGTAAAAAGGTGTCTTGTAGAAGCCGCTACTTAGTTTGATAGCTAATTAATAAAAATAAATATTTTTAGTTTAATTTTTATTTTTAATAAGCACTTTTAACTAAAATTATTTCGGACATGATCGTTATTGAAGTATTGCTAAAAACTGCGATTCTAAACAAAAGGGCGTAAGTACCATGACCATACGCTCTTCTGCTGATGCAATTATTCAAGGCTGCGCAATCCTACACTGAGCATGGTCTGACATGCTCTTGCCTGTTTTTTTTTTGTTATTAAATAACGTTAATTCTGAATGTAATTTATCAATCAGTTTTTGCGAAGGAATTATGAATACCTACCTACATTTTATATCTCTCATAATACGAATTCAAATAGTTTATTTGCAACTAAGTGTACAATAGTTGGTCTTAAAGTAAGTAAGTACAGGACTTAGTACCTTACCAGTTGCTGCAAAAAAATGCTTATTTTTTAGCAGTTATGCTGATTTCTGTGGAAAATAAATGTTTTAACTTTAAAAACATATATGTTCCACTGAAATTTACTTATATTACTTCTTTGTATTATTATTTTTATCTCTATCTAATTCGATTATTGTATAAATGTATAATATGTTTCTAAAATAATACACAAGGTAATTAGGTACCTACATAACTTATACTTTCATATTTTTGCAATATAAATATCATTTACTTAAAGTTAAAATCATATGAAAATCTCTTGAAAATTTAAAAGACATAACTCACAAATATTCATATAAGCAGAAAGCAGCAAAGCTTTAGTTTATATTACTATGGATTTAAAATTAATATTATTTCATAGTAAAAAAATCTTCTATAAGCAATTATCATAAAATAAATACCAAAATGATGTAATGTTAATTTAGTGCGTGAACGTCGCGATGCTCCAACAATTTGGAGTTGGGCCTTGGCTCGTGTTGGTGACAATGAACGCACAACGACTCACTGGCTAAATATAAGTGTGGCGGCCCACCTGCAGCCGGGAGCCGGGGCGAGCCGCTCAGCTGTTCGTGACGTAGTATTGGCTCTAAGCGGTTTCCTCAAATCACGATTGCCATGATCGTCGACATTGCCGCGACAGCCGCGACCTTTGAAATCTTTAAGCGCCAGATGATTGCCCGTCTTCCGGACTGACGGAAGATTACATTAAACTAACTAGTGAAATTGTCTCTTTTTCAGTTTATTTTCATGGCATGTCATTTAATTGTTGTATAGTAGTTTCGAATCATACAGCTCTTTATTTGCTCCTCTCCTCTTTTCGCTTCAAGAGTAATAAGTTAAAAGGAAAATATAATTTTTACTTTTAGGCATTAATGAATCTCGATAAACTTAGTTTTGTGCCTCCGACAGCATGATGTTACATATGTAGGGGATCTTGTTTGCATCTTTTTCGCGCAGGCGGGTTTTTAAATTTGTTTTTTAATTAAAATTTTAAGTAATCGAGATCCATTAATGACTGCAAGATATTATATTATGTTGGAGATCTTATTTCCATATTTTAGTGCAGCTGTCCTCCCAGGCTCCCAGGTCCCTGTCAGCCACCCAGGCTGTGAAGTCTTGCTTTTATAAAATAAATAAAAAAATCGAAATACCCGCGTATTTCGTTTTTTTAATTATTTTATACTTTTTAGTGGTGGATATGAGTTGTAACGTGGTTATAACCAATGTAGTTGGTAATAACTAGTTTTTATCACATATTATATTGTCAAGTATTGAGAATTGAAAATATAATAGTTGTTAATTGACTTTTTTTTATTAGATATTACATATACATATAAGATATGTGGAAATGTAGAATATTACTACTTCTAGCGTGTCGCAAGGCTCGATATTGGGTCCGTTTCTATTTGTTATCTTCATCAATGATATTGGTGCTTGTTTCTAGTTTAGCAACTTTTTACTTTAAGCCGATGATCTTAAAATATTTCATAGGATCGAGCAAACGGATGACCAATTTAAAATTCAACAGGATCTAGACCGGTTCACAGACTATGGTACTTTAAAAATGGTACTTTTTATAAACTTTCACTTAGTATTAACAAATGTAAAACGATTACCTTTACAAAGAAGAAAAACAACAGTAGTTACAATTATAATATTGGAGGGATACAACTTGATAAGGTTGAAGTAATAAGAGATCTTGGAGTAACGTTAGATAGCAAATTGCACCTTGATATACACTTGGACACTATTATTAGTAAGGAATTCAAGATTTATAAATTTGTTATCCGATCTAGTAACGACTTTAATCGACCCTCGACTTATCTTTACTTGTATAATTCTTTGGTACGTTCGCAACTCGAATATGCTGTATCCACCTGGAATCAATTTTATGATAAATACATTAGGAGCCATAGAGAATGTATAGAAAAAGTTTTTGCGCTGTATGCATTATAAGTGTTACCATATAAGCTACTCATACGAGGATTTGCTTGCAAAATACAAATGTATGACATTAGAAAACCGACGTATATATTTAGGGGCAGTGTTATTGTATGTTTTTTTACAACAACTATGTTTGTATTCCGCTAACAAATAGAATATGCTACAGAGTACCTAATACAACCCATAGCCGCAATTTATGAAACGTTTTTGCTACTACTAGATGTCGTACTAATGCTGGTAAACAATCACCGATGTATCGCTTAGTTGAGGCGTATAACAAGCATTTTAATTGTAAAGATTTAATAGCAACACGACCTAGTATCTTTAAAAAACTATTGTTTGAAATATTACAACCTCATACCTGATGTCAATAGCGATTATAAACGATATTAATACTGTAATTTCAAGCACAGGTTAAAGACGTGGCTTATCGAGCAAGCATAAAATGCTTGTTCTTTTGACGAATTACTAACTTGATGATATATTATTTTTATTATAATTATTTTTCGTTGACATTACCTACTATTTTTATTTTATTGTTTTATTGTAATTGATATTTTGCTGTTTTTTATTTTATTGTATGACTTATTTATATTTTATTGACATTATGCACTCTATTCGATTATTGCCTTTTTGATTACTGCACTATGCTATGTTATTCGTTTGTTGACATTATTATTATTATTAGTTTTTGTTGTTTAATAGCTATAAGTTTTTCTATGATTAATTTGTAATCCTAATGAATTGACATAACCTGTATTCTATTGACTATTTTTAATTTTGTTCCTTAATTTATTAAATTATAATTTTGTGACATGTAAGAATTCTTTACCAATAAATTACTATGACTATGACTACTAAATTTATTATATCTATATTATCTTATATTATCAATTAGCTTACAGTTACGAGTATTAGTTACAGTTAGTAACAGTTCACTTGACTGATCACTGTAAATAACACCAGTGGATACCATAATAGATTGTATGCTCTTTGGTTATAAAGAAACATAATTAGTTAAAAAACTTTATAAGCAAACCTAAACATAATATATATCGGTATAAAATGTGGCAAATGTCGCTGGTGTCACAATGGTAACCATGATTTTGAAATACTATTAATTACCTTGTATTGTGTCACTGTTTATTAACCTCAATAAAAAAAAATAAAAAAGTACATACATACATACAAGATACGCGCGAAAAATTTAACCCTTTCTTGCAGTCGGGTAAAAATAGGTTAGAAGGGAACAAAACCTTGAACTTTGTAATAAACCGAAAGTAAATGAATAATAAACTCGTCCCTATTATATATACCTATCACAGAATAAATAATAACGAATACCTACATAGGAAATATCAATTTCTACCATATTATAGCATTTGGATGTTCATCCAATCAAACATTTAACCACAACATTGTATTGTAATTAAGTTTAAGGATAGACATTTCGTGAGGTAGTTAATTGAATAGTACTGGGGTTATTTATATACCACATATCGATTACTAAGTAATGCTTTAGTGAATAGTAACTAGTTATTTTCTTTTAATTAATTACGTGGGTATCAATTTATTTTACTTTTCCCATCATGAAAATCTCCTATGCAGCAGGTATTTACGCGACAATGCCCTATTACCGTATTCAAAATAACATTAGGCAACATCAGTGGTTAACATCAGGCAACCATAATTACACTTTTTAGGGTTCCATAGTCAAAATGGCAAAATACAACCCTTATAGTTTCGCCATGTCTGTCCGTCCGTAGCTTAGCTCGTAGAATGCTAGTGCTAGAAGGCTGCAAATTTGCATGGATACGTATATTATTCACGCAGGCAAAGTGAAAGAATAAAAGCTTGAAAAACATTTTTATTAGGATACATCCCCTATACTTACCCATGTAAAATGGAGAAGTGATTTTTTTGTCACCTACCCCAAAGCTTTTTAAGCTTTAAAATGCAAATTTTTGTTAGAGTCAAGTGTGTCCCATTCAGATTCTAAACGGTCATACGTAGAAAAAAGCAAAAAGTCCAGTTCAACCCTAACAAGCTATTCCTGTTGCTAAAGGATCAGAGTTGTGACCAGTGTCAGACCCAAGATTGTCGTTTGGGGGGGGGGGGGCTTGGATTGTCGTTTGGGGAGGGACACAACGACCTTGACACATTGTCAAAACTGTTAAACAGTATACTACAAAACTAAACTTGTCGTCTTCCCAGCTGTCAGTACCATAATTCCTAAAGTGCTTTCATGATTTTACTCACATGGATTCATTCATAAGTGATGGTATAGTCAATAGGTACATACTAAATCACATCACAAAAGCTTCAAAATGCATGGTAACTTCTACACATACTTACAATTTCATGGTCAGTTTAATTTATTTTTAAATTTCAACATACTTTAGTCTGTAATAATAATCTATATTATCTAAATCTATACAAGGTTTAAAATCTGACTATCTTGACTAATTTGACTTTTCCTGGCTATGCGTTAGGAAAAAAATATGCTGAGGCGGGTGGAATATTTGCTATTGTTGAGCTACATGTATTCGACTTTTGCTTTGGTTCCTAACGGCTTATTGCACAATCTAGTGTTATAATTATCTCTTAATACAGAACTAGGAAAAGGAAAAACATCTTACAATGCAAAATTAATTAGAGCAAAAATGGAATTGCATCTACGTGCATAATGCGCTGTCATCAATCGTTCGATATTAAGACATTAGTAATCAAGTCGGCGAATGATCTCGAATGCGAATGCTAATAATCGGAAGAAAAATAGAGATAAAGTCGATTGCGCGTCAGCATAGCAATGTCCGAAGTCCTTTGTGTGAAAAGGTCCTATACATCGAGTAACTGGGTCAGTCGTGCGTGCTTGTCGGGTCATCGATGAATTTGTGGTGGAATGTAACAGCACACAGCTTGAAGCTAATAACAGTGATGAGTTGATGACAAAGGTAAAGAATAATAGTAATAGGAACTTACGGTATGAAAAGATTAAACGGAACTTACGGTATGCAAAGATTACGGTAGATGCTCCTACAATTTTTTTTTTTTTAATTTTTATGGCAACGATGCCGTTGTCGACAATTCTGCCAGAGTGCTCCTACTATATTGTACCCACTAAGGCTGATTTTAGTTTATCTCATGTTTCAACTTTTTGATAATACAATTTGCATCAGTCTTTTGACATGGTCTATAGTATATTAGTCGCAGCAGCTTAAACCATATCAAGTTTATAAACATTCAAACATTGTAAAATTAGCAATTAGAAAAGAGTGGCTGCGAGTTTTAATTGCCAGATTCTTTTCTCCGGCTTTACCTAATGTTTGCGAACTTGACAATGGCATTACATGTACATGTAGAATCCTGATGTATCACAAGAGTAGTTTTGCATCCTAAGTAAATAAAGAATTTTAAATTGACGATTTTTTTATTTAAACTTTAAAGAATAATATAATTAGAAAGTTAAAATACACGCCTTTCTTTGTAAGAAATACAATCCGCCAAGTGTTAGGTAGTTACACATATTTTTGCTGCGTTTACTTTGTAGCGTACGTTGTCTTTGTAGCGTTCACTTTAATACCCACATTGAACCGATCAGAAGAAGAAAAACGGAGTATGGTTTATACATGCATAACGGCAGCCACATTACTCTTTTATATTTTTTAAATAGTTTATGTTACCAGGACTTACTTTACGATTCTAACAATACCCTAATCATCTAAATACGTTCAGTTCTTTTGAATTTATGGTGCAATAAATTCACTCACAATACACAAGATTTAATAATTATATAATATCTTGGGACAACTTCCACAACGTAAACTGATCGCAAACTAGGATGAGCCTGTGCTATGATAACCAGACAACTGATAAAGATAAACATGCATATGTTTTTAAATACACACATATTAAAGATACTCGTAAATTACACCTAGACACAGAATATACCATCATACTTATAATTATCAAGTCAATCTTATAAAAATCAAGCGGCGGTAGACTAATGGCTAAGGCATCGGTCTCGCAATCGTGAGGTCGTGGGTTCGAATCCTGGCCATTATACTACCGACGTGAACCCACTCCTAACACAAGCCATAGAGCTTAGTTAGAGGGGTTAACAGGATTGCTAGTAATGTGGGACCGCAATCACACATTGCTTGTTATCGTTTAAAAGAAAAAATAATAATATGTAAGTACTCTGAAAACATAACTTTTTTTTTGAGGCTGTTGTGAAAAAAAATAACGCGACTCTAAGTTGGTTTATTTCTAACTAGCTGACCCGCGCAATTTCGTCTACGTAAATTTTCCCCGTTTTGGAAACATTTCTCATTGCTGCTCCGCTCCTATTAGTCGTAGCGCGATGTTATATATATACAAATTTGCCTATAGCCTTCCTCGATAAATGGGCTATCCAACAAAAAAAATTTTTTTCAAATCGGACCAGTAGTTTCTGAGATTAGCGCGTTTAAACAAACAAACAAACTCTTCCGCTTTATAATATTAGTATAGATAGGTTGGTACATTGTAGTTTACGAGTTTCATACTCATAACTTCAAGTTACACGACAAATTGTTTATTTATAACTGGTATTTTGCTGTCTTGAATTTCCACTACACGGTAGCAAAACTTTAGACAGTTTGTTATAAAGTTACAACCGAGGAAGAAAGTTCTGGCATCCGATTTCAAATCCACTCATTGAAAGAGTACCGGGGGAATGTATTAGGTACAATCCAATTATGGAATTGTTTATGAAGTTGAATTTGTTTATAATAAACTTTGTGTAATCATAGATGTTTTGTTTACATAAAGAGGTATATTTATGCGAAACATTTTCTTCATTATATACCTACTCGCTATAGATATTTTACAGAGTCCCTAATCACGTTTTGTTTTCCGTGTCCGCGGCAAGCCCGTGCGAACTGTCAAAATCTTTTCGTAATGTAAATAGAGAGCTACGCTTATAATTACATCAACGCGGATGCGCAGCGGACATCTTTAAGCGCACCGCGCATGCGAGAGTTCGCACGGGCTTGTCACGACAATGAAATATAGATCGTGAATAAGGACCCAGGTGAGTTGCTCAATATTTGTTTGAAAAGGTAAATGCTTCATAAACAACGACAGAGATACAAGTGCATTCTTTATTTCCTCACTCGCATCCTCTATGAAACGGAAATCTAACATAACCGTAGAGATAATGTGATTAGGCTCAAAACTGTTTCCCAAGGCAAATAAGGAGAGCAAAATGGTACGCCCGTCGAGTAAGATTTCCTGAAAACAGTTTTTTTTTCTATGATCCAACAGTATCTAGTAACTTTGCTTGTTCTTGCAGGTCTCATAACCTGCTCGTTCGCTACTAAGTTGCGTACAAGTACCTACAACTTTTGACGTGATAACGTCTTATAAATAGATGAACGGGTGCACGTACGAAAATGTATCTAAAAACAAGTCACGTTATTGATAGGTTGCTAAGCAACGAGTGGCAATAACAGCGATATGACATGCGATACAATTGGAACTAACTTTATTGATTGGTTGCTAAGCAACGCGAATGACGATATGTCATCAATGTTTTTTTATGACGTTATCACATACAATTATAGTCCGTAAACCCACTTTACAGACAATTACTACTATTACTATTAACTATTTTTTTAATGAAAGATTATTAGAACTGAATTATTTTTCAAATATAACAGGTAGGTACTGTACAATACCTGTGTGCTTGCATGTCACTTATAACACTACGATAGCTGACAAACTACGAAGAAAAAGGAAAATACTCCGAAAAAGCCCGATGTTTAATAATGAATTTGAAGCGTGTGTAATGCCTTGAGAACTTCGATAAGTAGCGACACCTGTCTCACTGCTGACGAAACTACTGTATATAAAAGTTTATATAGTGGGTATTGTAGGTCTAGTATAAAAATACTAGTAAGGAACTTGGCGTGAAGTAGGGACATGAGTTTTATTTTCATTATTGACAGTAAACGACGTGACAGAACCAAAACACTAGTTAAATTGTAGGTGTCAAGAATTCAAGAGAGCTAAAAATATCTTTGAAGAATTTCTGAAGTCTTGTCCCAAATATTTAAAAGAAACGGCGTGATGGACGTTGATGTAACTAGTTTTTTCTTTCTAAAGTAAATCAACTAAGCAGTTATTTATTGCCTTTAGAGAATGCGAAACACGTCACTTATGTCGGGTACTCCGCGAGGAGATAGGTTTTGGATGGATTTCGAAGTGCTTTTAGCCCCACAGGGGGCTTAGACAAGGTACATTCGTTCTGTGTCGAATTCGTTAACGCCTACAAGAGGTCGATTCCAAAGATCATTCGCAAAAAAATAAAATGTCAAATTCTTAATAAAATAAATCCGCCATTTTATTTTGTTTTCTACATGGTCTCATCGTTCGCTAGATTAGTGATCAATCGAATGGAAAAAATAGCGACGATACTGTCAATAATGCAGTTTATCTACGCATCGATTTGGATTGACCACGTGACATATTTTTATTCCATACATTTGTACCTACTTTTCCATTAACGACATCGCCATCAAATGTGACTTTTTCTAGGCCCCCAGGACTATTATCTATACCCAGTACCTATACCTACATAATTATTTTGTAACATTACAATAGAAACCAGAACCCATTCTGAAGTCGCTGGCTTGCTAGGTACTGTTGACCCAGAATGAGTAAAATGGGTACTTCATAGATTCGGACGTAACTAAGTAAGTAAGAAACATTATTATTAGAATAAGATAATTTTAGAATAATACATAGGCACCTGTGCACCTGTGTCGGTGATTTTTACAGGAAAGTAGCTTAAATGTAAGCTGCACATGGCGTAGGTACTTTACTTTACGCCTAAACTAGTAGATACGAATATTTTAATCTATACTAATACTATAAAGCTTAAGAGTTTGTTCGTTTGTTTGTTTGAACGCGATAATCTCAGGAACTACTAGTTGGAATTGAACAATTATTTTACTGTTAGATAGCCCATTTATCGAGGAAGGCTATAGGCTATATAACATCTATTGCTGCTTCGCTACAACCAATAGTAGCGGAAAACGAGGAAAAATTACGCATACGAAGTTGTGCGGGTCATTTAGTTAGTTATATAAATAGATATTTGATAACGTGTTGAAATCATACTTGGTATTCTAAAACATAAATATAAATAATGACTATTTATTGTATAAGGTAAAATTAGGTAGGTATTACACAAAAACGCAAAATCCGAGATTTCCGTTTCCGAGTTGAACTACGAGTAATCTTAAATTATATTTAAAGTCAAAGTCAAACACGCAGTTTGCCCCTATATATGTACCTATTTAAATCTCTCGTAGCAATACAGATATCGTTTAATTTGTCATTAACCTCAAGACGAAAAGATTGCGAAGGTTAAATACTACTTTCAGAAGTCTGGAAAAGTGTCAAGAAAGACGTTAATCTTTTAGTTATCTCGTGCGGTTAATTATAGACCCGTGGGTGTCACACACGATTCTATTGTTAGCTGAAGTTCATTAAGAAATGGTTGTGTGTTTCATAATAACATACGTAAGGTGAGTAGAAGATTATTTAGTTTGTTGGAATGTCTGTGAATGTATTTCTCCAAAGGGAATTACACGCTCATGTAAGTTATAGACTTTAGGTAATTACATAAAGTATAGAGGCAGCATTCCCTCAAATCATAATAAAGTAAAATAAAATTACTGTTAAATATAAAACTGAAACAATACAAGCTTAACTTCACGTTGACAGATGAACGGCTTCATTTTGAAACCGAACAAGAAATCTAGGTATAGTAGATATTAAATTGTAGATGTAAACACCTACAATATAATAATACCTACCTATTTCCATTATTTCACGAAAGCTCTATCCATTTGTATTACGGTTAGTATCTATATTAGTTGTTAGTACCTAGATAAGTAAATAAGTTTCTCCTTTTTTTTTCAGGTCTTGATCACTTTATTCTTAGTCTTCAACGAAAACGTTTAATATCAATTTATTATCAATTTATGTCTCAAAGTGTGGAATTTGAAATTATATTCATAATACCTGAATATAATTTCAAATTCTAAAGAAGTTATTCCTAAGGTTTCGGTTCAATTAGCAATCATCCTGTCGCCTACTCATTCAAGAAACTAGTCTGAAGAATTAAAAAAAATGGTTGTCTGTAAAGTTTGTTCATGGACGATAATTTTACGTACCTGTTGGCCCTTATATGTAGGTATGTGGCGTAATTTTGGGATAATCCAATCATCGATTCTTATTCCTGACTAGCTGTCCCGCGCAACTTCGTATGCGTAAATTTTCCCCGTGTTTGCAACATTTCTCGTCGCTGCTCCGTTCCTATTAGTCGTAGTGCGATTTTAAATAGCCTATAGCCTTCCTCGATAAATGGGCTATCCAACAAAAAAAGAATTTTTCAAATCGGACCAGTAGTTCCTGAAATTAGCACGTTTAAACAAACAAACAAACAAATTTTCCGCTTTATAATATTAGTATAGATAATTCTTGAAGTTTGGAAATTTGGAACAAAACCTACTTAGTTTTTATAAAAATAAATTAATTGACTATTTTTGGAATTACATATTTAATATTATAAGAGTAAAATATATTTTATAAAAGGCTGGACAAACTAATTTCTTGATTAGTGCTGTAGTTGAAATAACACAAAAAATAGGCTCTTTAAGAGTTTCATTCATCTGAGTTAATATACTTCGCCGTAATTTAGTTGTACCTAGAAATTCAAATATAACATCTAGTTAAAGTTTACTTACCTATAGTCCTCAAAAATATATAACGAACTGTTTTAGCTTAGTGATACTCGCATTGGTACATTATATTCCAGAATTGGTTCACATATCGATCGGCTTAAGTATAATGCGAGATTAGATACCAGTCACAAAACTAGAATGATAGTATAATACTCTGTTTAGTTAAAATGTTATGAACTATTTTGAAGTAATAATTTATTAATAACCGGTGCATTATTATTAACCGATGGTAGGTCTAAGCCATAAGCCATTTAACGGTCGGTCTCAATAATCTACCTATCGATGGATTTGGCTACTAAAGGTAGAATTTTGACATATTTTGTATGGAGCTTATGTCAAATATATACCTCTAGTAGCCAAATCCATCGATAGTTAGATTATTGAGACCGGCCGTTAGTGGGTATCACAGCAGTGTTAGGTATTCTCCTGCGAAATAGTGATATTAAAACATCTCTGTGTATCGGCTGAAGAGCACTGTAGCAAGCGTTATTTATTGTAAATTAATGAAACTTATGAACTAATGTCTCAAATGAGGAGCGCGGTGCGGTGACATTCAAATGAAAAAAAGGATTAATAAATAACTGAGGGGGGGGGGGGGGTGTAATTCATAGTTGATAATTAAACAGACGTGGTTTTATCTGAACTATCTGAGGTGATTATTGAACGACCCCTTACGAACGAGCTGGAGGAGTTAACAAGATTGATAGTAACAAGGGACCCCGATTGCTAGTTTTTAACATAAAAAAGTTAGGTACTGTTAAGCTATAGAAACGCTTAAACGGGGTTCATATTCACCGGACAAATAAAATACTTACATAGCTATTTAGCATACACTTGCTATTTAGCATGTTGCAAAACTTTTTAATCTTTAACTCTACTAGTTCAGGTTGCCAGTTCACTGAACTAGGGGTGATTTATTTTCCCATTTGTTCAGTTGACTGTGGAATCACGCTAATTACACCTTTTTATAAAATAACTTTCATTTATAATAGTGCTTCTTCTCTAGATATAGCGTTCGTAATTTTGACTTCATGATGATTTTGACTATCGTCTAATGTTAAAATTTATATGTTCCATTCCATACAAAGGTTTTGTGACAATTTAAATACATAACAATAACATGTTGTAGATGCTTTGAAGTAAACTATATCTACATCTACACTAATATTATAAAGAGGAAAGATTTGTATTTTTGTATGTAACGAATAAACTCAAAAAGTACTGGATCGACTTTAATAATATTTTTTTTGTTGGATAGCCCATTTATCGAGGAAGGCTATAGGCTATATAACATTGCGCTACGATTAATAGGAGCGGAGCAGCGACGAGAAATTTTGCAAAAACGGGGAAAATTAACGCATACGAAGTTGCGCGGGACAGCTAGTATATGATAAAAACGAATATAAAATAATACGAAATGTATAGTGTGCCACACACTACACGCAACAATATTTGCTTAGTTAAGTTAATTAAAAGGAATTGGAATTTAAACTAGATGTTAAAGATATGTACTAGTTCCCAAAGACAAACGCTTTCATAAAATAATAACTTATTTAAAAGTGACATCAAAGAAGACTTGTTTGTCATTTTTGAGAGACAATTGTTTAATTACAAATCCCCATCAAGGTGCAAAAGTTATAAACACGCTTCTGGTTTCCTTCTCCCTAATGAATAAAGTTTTAAATATGGAGTTAAAGAAATTGTACATGTTAATAGAAATTCAGAGTAAATACGAAAATAACTTTGTAATTCGGGATAAATTTCATATTTTCTAAAACTTATTTTTACTTCACAACATTTTTTGTAATGAGAGTTCTAATGTTCAGCTAAATTCAGAAGTTGAACTAACATTTGAGAAATATAAAAATATTTGACTAGTAATTTATTGTCAGAACCCGAACAACTTCAAAGTGAAATAAATTACGATGATTTTGATAGTACATTTTGCGAAGATTTTTCTTTTGAAAATGTTTTGTTAAGATAATTGTACAGGTGCTGTTTCTTGCTTGTCAAATCTCGGCTTTTTGCATCGGTTTTTCATTTTTAAATCTAAAATACTGAATTATAATATGTGTAGCTATCTATATGGTAAGGTGGCTTGATGCTCAGTAGGTGGTACAAAACTGACATCAAAAGCATGACTCGAAATCAAGTACTTGGGCTACCATGTCGTTTTATAAAATACTAGCGGACGCCTCGCGGTTCACCGCGTAGTTCTCGTTCCTGTGGGAATACAGGGATAAAAAATAGCCTATATCACCCGGGGTTAGTGTAGCTTCACAACGATGAAAGAATTTTTCAAATCCATCCAGTAGTTTCGGAGCCTATTCAATACAAACAAACAATCAAACAAACAATCAAATCTTTCCTCTTTATAATATTAGTATAGATATAGATATAGAAGACTAACGGCCCATTCTGGCTTTGCATGGGTATAAATAATGAAGAAAATGAGACTAATTATTCCCTTTGCAGTAGATACGACTATGTAACAAAATTAATGTTAGGTTTTTAAATCTATACTAATATTATAAAGCGGAAGAGTTTATTTGTTTGTTTGTTTAAACGCGCTAATCTCAGGAACTACTGGTCCGATTTGAAAAATTCTTTTTCTGTTGGATAGCCCATTTATCGAGGAAGGCTATAGACTACTATAACATCGCGCTACGACTAATAGGAGCGGAGCAGCAATGATAAATGTTTCAAAAACGGGGAAAATTTACGCAGACGAAGTTGCGCGGGACAGCTAGTCTTTAATACAAATCTTGTCAGTGTCCTGAAAATTGCAAATAAATACAAAAATGGTTGTCTGCAAAGTCGCTTTACGGACGATAATTTTAAGTGATAACGTCTTAAGAAAACATTGATGACATAAATAACCATGCCTGTGAAAGTTTTTTTTTAATATATCGATTGTCGATCAATTGTATCGCATGTCGCTGCAATCGTTAAAACATTTATGACATTGTAATAAACACTCGACAGCGTTAGTAGACCCGGGCGCATGCAACGTGACTGCTTAGCAACCAATCAATAACGTGACCGTTGCTACGTGACACTTTTGCCCTGACATCGCAGCATTTATTTTTAAAGTGATGCGCTTACATATGTACTTTCAGAAATTGATTTATACCTATTAGTTACGTGATAGACATTAGTATCGGGCACGTTTTCTCGACACCATTGGAATGGTACCTAACAACGAATTATCCGCAAGTCTATCCAACTACGGATGTTTTAGTTGCATAGTAAGCCCACTGATTATTATTCATAGCAGGGTGACATCTGTTTACATATCCAGACCGTTTTACAAATCGCTGAGCACGTTAAGCCGTCGTTGGCGCGAGTCACGCGAACTCTTGCGAAGTTTGACTATTGCAGTAACCGGTAGCGAAGCCTCATAAGTTTAATGAATATAATTTGTTGGATTCGTAGCTGTTGTGTAAGCAAGGCTGTAAAAATAATTAAATCTAGCTACTTAAGTTAGTGCCTAAGAAGGTAGGGAATAAAATTCTTTTGAGTACACGCCATGAAATATGTTTTAGAAAAACGGATGGAATTAACAAATAATTAATCAAAATTTTTACAAATTAAAACTCTAAAAATGCAAAACGTGATGTAAAGCTGGATTTTTGGTATGTTATTTGGACCCTAAAGGGCAGTGTGAAACTATGTTTTTCAAGAAAAAATTAATAAACCTCCGTAATGTTGGATGGGGTGGGTTTTTATAATAAACATGTGTATCTGTTTGAAGCACAACTTTTTTTACTTGCAAAATACAGTATCACACTTTCCTAAAGGGTCCAAATGACCTACCAAAAATGCAGCTTTACATCGTTTTGTGTTTTTAATGTAAAATGTTATTGACCTATAATATGAATGTCAGTTTAGAGGTGTCTAAGCTGATGCTTGCAACTTTAAAAAATGCAATATTTATAAACACTCCTTAATTTTTGTTAGGTATCTTGGTTACCACTCTTGATTTTTAACTAACGCTATTAAAGGAACGTTTGAAAATCTGTCGAAACGGTCATCCCAATCCAACCCTTTTGGTTGTGCGTTGATCAATGAATTAGTTAGCTGTCAGTTTTAACTTTATTTTAATGATTACTATCTTTTGCCCGGAACTTCACCGTGGATCATCAAAAAGTAACCTTTGACTTTACACAAGCTTCAAATAAATCAGTCAACCTCCTGCCTGGATATTCGCACTCAAACAAACACGCAAACAAAATCTTCAGCTTTATTATATTATATATCTCACTGCTGGGCATGAATCTCCCCAGTAAAACCTTGGGGGTATTTGCCATAATTGCCACGCTTGGGGTGCTGATTGGCGATCGCAGTAAGGCTTTAAAATATGCAGAGGACGCTGCTTCCCGTCCACTGAGTGACATCCCCTAGTCGCTTTGACGACACCACGGGGAGAGATGGGTACCATTTATACATTATAATGTATTACCTAAAAAAGCAGATTTTATTTATTACCCGCTCCCGCCCGCGGCTTTGCCCGCGTTAAGTTTGAACTACCATTTCACCCCTTTAAATATTTGTTTTAGGCTTTGTAGTGGATGCCTACATTAAACAACTCACATGAAATTGCTAGAGAGAGTAGGCAGTTGGGAACCTACAATACAATCATAAAGGAGCTGAAACTTTATTTTAAAAAGGTTATTATAATTTGAACTAGTAGTACCTACCTGAGATCAACGCGTTCAAACAAACAAACAAACTCTTCAGATATAGATTAAGAGTATAGATTAGGCGGTAGTCTAATGGCTAAGGCATCGGACTCGCAATCGTGAGGTCGCGGGTTTGAATCCTACCCATTATACTATCGACGTGAACCCACTCCTTACACAAGCCATTGAGCTTAGCTGGAGGGGTTAACAGGATTGCTAGTAAAGTGGGTCCCGAAAATCCGACGTTGCTAGTTATCTTTAAAAAAAAAAGATTATAGATAAAACCTGATTTTTCAATCTGAAAGGCATTCGGGAGATTAAAGTAATAATAATAACTATTTATTATGCGGGATTAACGCACGAGGGAATAATTCCCGTATAATAAATAGTTATAATCATGCAACGCGAAAGTTTAAATCTTTGTATAATATAGTAATAGATACATAACAAGAACGATTCGTGGTAAATTTCCAAACGACTTAGTAAAAGTCTGGGTTAATTACTAAAAGTTCATAAAATAATTGTCCCGATTACTGTTCGTCGAGCTATTGTTGTCAGTTCAGCCTGTTCTCGCGGATTTATTTTTGAACAACAGCTGAATACACTAGAATCACGAATTTTATGAATATTGATTGCACTGTGGATTGATACGTATACGATTTAAACTTTTTTAGTGTAGGACACGCTACAGAAAAATATGCAAACATTTCAAAGGAATGTGCCATTCTACATAGATGTTATTAAAGAAAGAGCTCAAGTACCTCACAAAGTAGTCAAGTTTTTAAGGAAAAGTAAATTTTAAATGATGTGTCTTGAAAGTTTTCATATAAAATGTGCCGTATACTCTTTACTCCGTGGAAGGCGTTTGGCATTATAAAATTATTTTATAAATATCACACGATGTCATTGGACTTGGCACAGTCGACTAGCTAGGTATTACGATCACTATATACAACACCTACTTACGTGTTATATACCGACGTTAGGTTACGACACTGTAATGATCCTTTTTACGAGTATACTCGAAAACATTGTCAAAATGACTTTTGAATAAATATGCTTGACCCCGTTTTAGTTTTAGTTAAAAGTTTTCGCATGTCCTCATTATATAAAAAAATAGCATTGGAGTACTGGCACTCGCACGAAAAACAGATTTATTTTAAGATACAATTGTAAAATTGTTAACTTCCGTAGAATGTAGGTATTTCGTTTATAGAAGCTTAGAGTTATTACGTATCGACTTTCAGTACATTGCAATATGTTTTATTAAACGCTTTTTGTTGCTTGTTATCTTTTATCCAAAACTACCTCTTGAATATAAATCTATTGTATATTTTAAAACATAAAAAGTAGATATAGGTATTGTATAAACTGCTTAACAAATACTCTTATCTAAGATGCTTATCACCTAGTTTTAATACTTACCAATTAAATTATGATTAATTGAAGGCTATTATTTTAACCAATTTACACTAAACACACACTAATTAGTCTTACAGTCAAACTATTCTATTGATAACCACACAAATAAATTGTCTTTCAACACTATAGGATTTAATTAGCACACTGATAAATATATTTTAAAGTTTATTTTTTAAATGTCTTTGGTCATAGTTACTTAGCGTTCTAGGGGTAGTTACGAAGGATAAAAATAATGTACAAAACTATTTGTAAAGAGTGTAAATAGTTCATAAATTGTGTGTATATTATTTAAAGGTTGCATTCAGAAATTTTCAGTCGTTTCTTGTGTATAAATAGGTTCCGATATAATTTAACACCGAGATGCATTTTTGAATAAGAAAATAACTTTTCAAAGCGGTTTTTCTTCAGCCTAATGGGTTATATCAATCACTAAGAGTTTTTAAAAGTCTACAAAAGTTCTTGTAGCAGACTTCGAGTATCATTTCAAACGATTCGTTCGATGTAACTACCGGGGTTTTGAAGGGATAGTGAAAAGGTGATTGAAAAATAAAGTGTGGGTTCGCTTGGTCGATCGTAGTCCATGGGTTCGTGAAAGCGCGAGCGTGGCGCGAGGCGCGAGGCGGGCGCGCTGTTCGACGTGGGACTGCCGCGACTGACGAACTCCCTCCGTGCTCGGTGCCCGACAACCCTCGCGTCATGCACTCAACTCAACCGCAAAATATCAGTACAGAAGGTAAGCTTTAGAGTCCCCGCTTACCAGACAAAAAGTAAAATAGATTATTTGTACCACACAATGGATTACCGGCAAATGAGGGCCCTACGTCAGCTATTAATTGTTGTAGTGTTCACTACAACGCTGATATTCTTGCAGGTACTTTTGATTGTGTTTTGTTGTCATTGTCATTGCTAGGCTTATAAATTATTATTATCAATGCTTAGTCATAAGTAAGATTATTAAAGAACAGACTACCTAAGGGCTGACAGTTTTCGTTCTCATAATAATCTGTATGAAGATGGCGGTTTTATCGGGTGATATCAAGTAGTTGTAGTGTGTGCACTTGCATACATGTTTTTACTGATTATGAGTCAAACTGTTGCCCGATAGAAAGCCTGTGGTTTACAAACTTCGCTTTGAAGTAATTTTTATAGGCATTTGCAATTATTGTATTTGTAAAACTTCGCTTTTATACTTACTTCGCTGGGACACGATATCTTGGAACACATCTGAACAACTTCGGATTCAGTGTTTGTTGCGATATCTACGTACCTACCAGGGGGCTTAGACAAATACCACACACTTCTCTTTCCACACACGCTAACGCGAAAAAATGTATGCATTTGACTTAAGGTTGACAAAACGTCACGCGACTGTTGCTGAATTTGTAAACAAAAACCAACAGTAGCGTGTGCGGAAAAAGAAGTGTGTGGCATTTGTCTAAGCCCGGGTACGCATAAAATTAACCTTTTGTTCTCTCGTTGTTTTGTGGATCAGTCGACATGCAAACTCCGTGCAATTTCGAAAGGCCGCCGTATTTTTGTGCTGTCGCCAATACGCCGTTTTACTCATTAACCCAGTTAACAGTTAAATCAATCAAAATAATACAATTACTTGAAAAATACATACAATTTAATACCAATACCAGAAAGCAGCTACTATATTACTAAGCATTAATCGGCAATCCCAACATAATGGCAGTTTAGATTAAACGTTTCGTGGGGTCCTGTGGGGTAATCAGGGTTATCAATCATCCATAATCTTTTAATATTTTGCCATGAACATGTACGTACGTAATATACGTAGGTAAATGAGATGATATAATGCATGCAGTAAATACTCCTGCAAGCAAAAAAATCTTAAAATATTTGACTTACTAGAAGTTGTTTTTTTAGACAACGTTTCAGTGCTTAACTGCTTACATTATTGCAAAAACATACAGAACTTTCCTCCCGACATACCTACGCGCATATTGTTTTATTACATCTGTAATAAAACTAATTCCGAATCCGCCTACAAATCACGACAAATTAATTTAGCATAAATTGCGATGATATGATGTGTTATTCGAAAATAATAATTCGGAAGGAAGATGCCTAAGACAGTGTTGAGTATGCGCAAGAGTTGACGTGAGTGCGTGACGTCACGGTCGACGTGCCGTCTATTCTGGTCGTAGTCGGCGACATTTCCGCGGCCGCGTCGATCGACGCGCCCAGCGAACGATGGGCACGCGTCTTGAGCCCAAAATATTTGACGACATTCAAAGGTCAACTATATAAACAACAGATGTCTTACGTATAATTTTATAATTAAAAAAATCTGTATTACGTGACCTACTCCGATTTTCAAAGATATAATCCACTAACTGTTGTTTGCTAATTCGTTGGCGTGGAAATTTAGAAAAATAAATCTATTCCATAGAAACTGTATATTTTTCAGAGATAAAGCCAATCTATATCTGTGCCGAACTTCATCCAGATCCGTACAGCCGTTCTAGCGTGTCTGAACAGGTATATCCATCCATGCATACGAACATTCAAACTTTTTTTCAAAATTCTTTATTTACTTAGGATGCAAAACAACACTTGTGATTCTACATGTATACATAATTAAAACCAGTCTTTACAATTTTTGAATGTTTATAAACTTGACATGGGGGTGCTGCCTCTAAAATAATATACACCATGTTAAAGTAAAAACAACCAAATTTCTTGGTATAACAATTGACAGAAACCTTAATTGGTAACATCATACGGAACAATTAGCCAAAAGAATCAACGTGATGGTCTATGCATTACATCAACTTTCTGCGATTACAGGTATTGATTCTCTTATAACAGCATACCATGGCATGGTGGGTTCTATTCTAAGGTTTGGTATCATATTTTGGGGCAATTGTACTTATAAGTTACTGGTTTTCAAGTCCCAAAAGAGATGTATTAGAGCTATGTTCGGACTTAACCCCCGTGACAGCTGTAAGCCATACTTTGCCATACATAAACTTTTAACGGTTCCCTCTCTTTATATATATGAAGTAGCACTTTTTGTAAAATTAAATCCCCATCTTTTCACGAAATGGTCGGAAGTAAACCTACGTAACCGGCGTAATGGTGAGCGATTATGTGTAGTGAAATCTCGTACTACATTAAAACATAATAGTATCTTTTGCATGGCACCAATAATCTTTAACAAAATACCAAACAATATTAAACAATTAAATATTAAACAGTTCAAACGTCAGCTAAAACTATACCTAATAGATAAAAGTTTCTACACTGTCACTGATTTCTTGACCGATTCGACATAATATAATTACTAGTGTGTACCTACCCCGGAACCGACAACCATGATTATGACATTTCGTATACCTATAATTTTTAAGCTTATGATATTAATTTTTAAATGTTCAATATAATTTTACAATATCCCTTTACTATGTGACTTGTGTTTATAATTTATAATTTAAATTTCTTCTAATTTAATTTTCCTATTTGACATGTCTTTATAATTTAATAATGATATTCTAAATGCTTTTGCTCTTTTTTATTTTTTTTTATTTTATATAATTTACTCTTATTTCTAAATGTAATATTGGTAATTTTATATTTATATTATGTTATTATTAAATGTTCTATGCTAATTTTTGATATAATAAGATTTGTCATGCATGTCACTTACAACATTTACCATTGCCTTTTTGTATGCCTACAAGGGCAAAACATGTAGCACTTACAGAAAATTATCACCTTGCATGCAAGTTTTATATCTTGTATTGTATACTCATGTTTTATACAAAATAAAGAAATCTTTAATCTTTAATCTTTAATCTAAAGGACTGATGCAAATTATATTATCATAAACTTGGAATATGATATAAAAAAAAATAGGCCTTAGTGGGTACAATATAGTAGGAGCATCTACTTAAAACAGAGGTAAAAACTATACCTATGTGCTTTAATATTAGCCAAAGTACTGGTAACGAATGATTAAATATAAAATAAAGATTCCTTTGCCTATCTGTGAGGTTTAACATTAAGAATTACCTATTTTTTTGTTTCAGAGGATTGCGAAAGTATACACAAAGAGAGTAATCTCTTCGTATGTACACAGGTAATTGCTGGATTATGTATAAAATCTTCTAATTTCAATTTCAAGATTTCTACTTTATTTCGTAACTGGTTTGGTAGCATGTGAAATTCATAAAGGTTCTAATCTGAAAGCTTATTACTGAGAGATACATCATCCTACTCTTAGCATGTTTGTACGCAATAATGTTTTAAGTAAAAAAAAAAAACATTTCTCATGACGTTATCACGTAAAAGTCGGTTTACGGATGATCATTTTACGTGATAACGTCATAAGAAAACATTGATGACATTTATTAAACAACCATGCCAATGACAGCTTTTTTAATTTTTTAAAATATTTTTTTTAATTGTATAGCATGTCGCTGCAATCGCCTAAACATCGATTACATTGTAATATGTGACAGCTTTAGTGGACACACACGCAAAACTTCAGCCTATCAGCAGGCGGAAAGTGACTGTGACTCTTTTTCGTGCGTGCACCCGTATATACCTATATACTTTACTTAAAACATCATTATATGTACGTTGGAAGCTAATTCTATCATATTTTGAAAATATATAATTGTGCTATTTTTTTTGTAATGTTTCTCGAAAAGGAAGAAAAGAATAACTACGTTGTTCAACTCTCTGTTTATTTGCTGGTTTGGCAAGGCTCCTTTAAAAATGGAATATTAATATTTTATCTTGTCAGCTAGTATTTTAATTGTCTGGACTGTCTCTGTGGCGCGGTAGGAGTGGGTCCGACTGCTACGCAAGAGGTTATGGGTTTAATTCCCACACGGAACACCACTTTGTGTGATGCATAAATTGTTCCGAGTCTGGGTATACTTTGTGTCCGTGAATTGTATGTTTGTTAAGTCCCCGCGACACAGGGCTAAAAAACTACCGCGGGAGTCGTTCTTAAAAAAAAAAAATAACATTCCGGCTAGTACTTATTATACCATATTTTTACAAGCTTTTATTTAACTCATCCTGTGTGTATGTTAGTTTGTATGTTAATTAGTTTCGGTCAAATCTTGGAAACTTAATTAGTAGGTAGCCACTTCCTGGCGATCGATTGGGCTAAAACTTGGTACACTAGTGTATCTTTTATGACAATGCCATATTATGATACTGTAAACCTGATCTGATGATGGAGTTGATAAACTTAACTAGTAAAAAATTAGTAGCTGGATCAAGTATCAAATGAATGTTAAACTTGCATCAGGTCGCATGTCCTGACGCAAGTTTTACATTTTTACCCATCTCAAAAAGTGCACAACGCCGTTAAAAGAAGTTTTCACTTCAAAATAATGATGGTCCAGTCATTTTACTACGACGGTTCCCGTGTATTTCTTTGCAACGATGGAGTTTAACCACGAAAATTTTCGTGCTATGATATTTTATGGTTTTAAATTTGGTGTTACTGAAACTTAGCCTTCAAAGATTATAATCAGTAAGGGGAGTCTGCCCCATCTCGAACAAAAGTTTTTAGATGGTTCAGTGAATATAAAAGGGGTAAAATAAACCTTAAAGATAACCATAGAAGTGGCCGCCCAAAAACGTGAGTAACTGTAGAAAATGGGTAAACAACTGATATAATGGTGCGAGAAGACCCACAAAATACTTACACGGACGGGGGATTCTTGACGTTAGTTCGGAAGAGTTTACCTACATTATTTTGCATCAGCATCTTGAAGTCAAGGAGCTTTGTCGTGCTCTCAGACACAGATTGGTGTGGCGAAATGCGACACAAATCCACTTGCGTCTAGGATTAGAAAACGGAACATCAAGACGTGTTTCGACGAATCGTGGAAGAGACAGTCGTCACTATGGGTCTTTTCAGAAGAAAAGTTGCCGACAAAACTGCAAAGACCTCGTAACGTTGGTAAAATATGGTGGCTATTTTTTTTTTCTCGCAGCAGGCATGTGTCGCCAACAAAGTTGGAAAATCATAGATCTGTTAACTCGGAATGGTATACAACAGTAACATTGCCGAAAATTTCCAAGCTCTGCGAGGGAGGATACCAAACACTGGGCTTCGAGGAAACATGCTGCATCACGACAACGCTTTCACATACGTCCCTCAGAATATCTGAATCTTGCCCCATCCACCATGTCACAGTCCTGATTTAGCTCCCTGTAATTTCTTTTTGTTCCCGTTATTAAAAAAAAAAGGATTTTTTTTTTCGTGTGCCGATGAAGCCGTAGCCACCACGAAGTCGCAATTTTGGACCTAGCGGATCAAAACTGGTAATAGTGTTTTAATAGTTGGTTTAGGCGAATGGAACTCTGCATAGAAAATTAAAGAGAATATTTTGAAAAAATGTAAAATAAATAATATTATATAAATAATATTGTTATTATCTTGTATAGTTTTTTCTTGTCTCAAAACTTATCGTGATAATTACGTAATGCTTTATATATTCCTATGATTAAATATATGTGGAATGTTTACATATTACAAAACAATGGACAACCTACCATTGTTTAGATTCCAATTGAACGGGAAACAGGATAATCATACCTACTTGAAGACTGATTTTGCTTAATAAAAGTGGTATAATAGCATAATAAAATTTTCTATTGATCATCATAAATTGTACATTTAATATGTATATCTGTTGTCTGGTTACCATACAGGCCCTGCCTAGTTTGAGATCAGTTAGCGTTGTGTGACTTGTTCCAAGTTATCAAAATTATTATTATGTATCTATGTATTTCCATCACACGATTATAGAGTCCCGGTCATTTGCGACTGGAAAAGTACCGGGAAATGATCAATAATACACAAAATGTTAGTTTTTCATCCAAATTTATTTTATCGCCTTCAAAGTTCCTTCAAAAACGATACACATACGCCAACGTGTCTAATATTCATTCATCAATACATTTTTTAAACGCTTTTTCTAGAATTGAGTTCGGTTCTCGCCGCTAATTCCCCTTGGTAGAAGACATAAGTCTTCCACCAAATGAAAACGTGGCATCCGTTTTCATTTGGTTTAGGAAAGAACGAAGTGGTAAGTTGACTGGAACCATATCTGGTAAATAAGGTGGTTGTTCGATGTTATTTTTTGAGTTTTTGGTCAAAAATTTGTTCACAATCATGACCTTGTGCTAGCTCAAGAATTTTCTTTTCACAAATCGGGCCACATAATAATCAGAATCCCCCCTATCCCTTTATATAGGGGATGACATTTTGTATGGAAAGAACCTGAAGAAAATTGGCAAAAGAATTCTGGCTTTGTACTGAAAACACAATATGCTCAATACATTCAAATAGTATTGATAGTTCAATACTCTGCAATTCTCGAAACATTCATTAATGTTATTGACAAGTTTTATTTTTACTGATGAAATACATATTTATAAGTACCTACGTAACATTTATTTATAAATCATCGTGATATTATAAGTATGTGTTTCCTATAATAATTTAAGTCGTAATTTCTGAATTTACGTTTGTTAGTTTAATATTTTTTAACTATATTTATAAAAAATCTATTATTAACGAAATGCATTTGACATAAGACAAAACTATATTGACGAACTTCTTGTAATTAAAAAATATCTATGTATCTTAGGGGCCGTCTCCACGAGCGAGAGAATCGCGATAATTCTGCTCTTCTATAGTCGGGTAGCCGCCACGAACGAGCGATCATTCCGCCTGCGTATCGTCGCAACTCGTAACGTAATCACTGAGTGTTCGCGACCACTCGTAACGGAATCGCCACGTTTCCGCGAGAACGCGCGAGTTTTCTTGAAAGAGGCGGGACTCCTGCGTTTGACAGCGCGCTCGCCGCGCACTCGCTGCGAGAACGCCACGTTAAACGATACGACGTACGTTTTTGATATATTTTTAGGTGTTTGGGTAGGCGTGTAAGGTAGAGATCCCACAAACTGCAAACTTTTTATTGATCGGGATGGGCTTTATACCAAGCTAACTGACCTGCGTAACTTGTAATTCTTTTGATTGATCACCAATCCTATTCGTCGTAGCTTAATGTTATATAGCCTTAACACTTGCAAATAACGTGGCTTTCTGTTAGTACAATAATTTTCAAAATCGATTCAGTAGATCTAGAGATTACCTGCAACGTCACAAACTCATAACATAACAATTTTTTAAAGTATAGTTGCCGGCCGATAACAATACTGATTAATAGCCCAACCAAACTATCGGCCGACGAAAAGTTTGTAGTCTGCGGGGAGTCTAAAAGGCAAAGATAGTAAGTGCGCTATGAAAAAATTAACTTGCCGTTCCGTAAAAAAGACGTAGACGTGTTAAAGAAGACATTAATTTGTCCTTGAGTAACGAAACAGTCAAGCCTCACCTTTTGGCTACGGTTTAAAGTTTGTAGAAAACTTGACTATCCACGCAGAACGTTATAAGTTATGATAAGAATTGGAGAGTTTTAGGTTAGAGCGTGTAGAGTTAGAAGCTTGGATTTCCATAAGATCTGATACTTTTTTTGAGTGTTAGCAATATGTTCGTACTCGTCTTGGCGGCAATTTACATGAAAATATTTTTGGTGATATATAATTTTCTTTAAGCATCTAAAAGGGGAGGAAATTGTCTCCAGCAACACAGTTTTTACTAGTGCAGGAGTCAAAGAATCTTGACATAATGTACCTACCTTATTTTATGTCAATAAAGAATAATTATTAATATTATAATAACATTAAACTCTCATTCTTCTGCACTACGGCATAAGCCTGGAGTAGCGAGAGACTTTACAAACTCATAAATAACGGAAACAAAAAGTAACCCTAGACTCAAATCCGACATCTATAGTTCTCACGGAGCCTGAAACTTCTTGCATAGCAGTCGTACGTGTTTTTACTGCTCCACGCGCTGCTGATAAAGTCTAACATAACTTAAGTCGTGATTTTCAAAGTTTTAATAAAGAAAAACAGGCGAAACGTAGCTGGAAAACTGAAAGAAACTTTGATACGTAAGAACTTTCTTACTTTTTCAAAACTTTTTCCAATTCCAAAAATTAAAACTGTGTGTGATACCTTTGTCAAAATTAAATAACGTTAACATTTTTATTATAAATAAAATAAATAATGAACATTTATATCTTTGCTACCTGAAAATGTAAACTGACTATCATCAATTTCGTTGATCATAAAATTGAGTCTAGCGCCATCTGTGGATGACAGAGAGCGTTAATTAACAAGCAAACGTAGAAGACATGAACGGCTGCTACGAGAAATTGCCTACGGCAGTCGCGAATACATTTCAGTTGTTATTTTCATTCGATCTTTTAAAGAGAGATGGCTGTGCCGACGTGATTCTATCTTTAGTACTATAAAAACTTTATGAACGCTACTTTCTTCTATACCGTTTACATCATTAATGTTCAATAAACACTGCAATAAAAAGTAATTTTCTACTGATTTTCATTTTATTGGCAAACATCGTAAATTTATATTAGGTATATTGTAGAAGCTTACTTGTTTTAGTCGATTATACTGTTAAGTTTTTAAATTTCACCTATAGAGGGCAAGAAAATATTATGTAAACAAAATTGTATATATTTTTTTGAATAAAAAAAGTTATTTTAGCGCTTAAAATTGACAATAATAGTCTGTTTGTTGATCTGTGGTTCTGCTTAACCATTACTGCCTCACCGCATTTCATTAAAACTATATTAGAATAATATAATTTTATATTACCATGACTTATCAGCGTTAAATATTTACGTTATTTTTTTAATTTCAGTTAGTTGATTAGGTTTAAAAAACACGTCCAATACACTACTTCGAAGGTGGCGAAAACGTGTGTATTTTATGAGGAACACGACTTCTTAACTCTTAAAATATCTGTATCTCACAAATGGTGGTTCTTGGAAGAGCAGCGTGATCTATAAATTTTGTAATGAACACATTAAAATATGTTTTTACTGTTTGGCAGAAAATTGCAAATAGTCTGACTTTTGCTGGTAACAGTACCAGCAAAAGTCTAAGAAAACGAATTTTTACATTTCGTTTGGCGTTGGGACAGCCAAACGAAATGTAAAAAAATCGTCTGTTCAGATTTTGGGACTCCACTTGGCTTTGTTATAAGTACTATCTGAGGTTTTACACACAAATTAAAAACCAAAAATTAAAAAAATTAAATAAAAAACCGGGTGTTGGTACCGAGGTCTTCTGGTTTCTAGACCTCCCGATTTCCCACCTGAGTTAATATATAGATTGCGGCAGTATTTACCGTCGTATTCTAAGAATCTTATGGTCACGTGATGAAGTCACGTAATTCTGACGCGAGTTCAACATTTTATACACATACCAGAAAAAGTGCACGGCATTGTGCACTTTTTTTGGTATGTGTATAAAATGTTTGCTTATGAAGTTTTCACTTAAAATACTATTTTTATTATTCGACCCATATAAGTAGTTATTAATGGATATAGTATATCATCGTATCTGAACTATGACATCTCATAGAAAGAACGACCTTGGTTTTTAGACGCAATCAGGTTATTAATATTAAAATATTCAGCCTTATTCTTAAGTGTGTAAACAATATTATGTTGCTTCTTACTTCTCTCTAGGTCGAACAAAATATTTTTGGCCATTTTCCAGTTTCTAGGCTTTGCAGCTGTGTCATTTAACTTACACCATATCATTGATACCAATTAACCTAAAAATACCGATATCAAACATACACATTTTTTAATAATATTGAGACGAATCAGACGTACTAAGAATACATAATTTACCAAACATATTATTAACATTAGTAGTAGGTATTGTTATAAAAGCAAAATATGCATATAAAACGTGGCTTACGAATTGTCGGCAGCTTCTTCTCATGAGAAGAATACACGCCTTGCAGAAGAAGCTGCAAGGTATGTAACTGTCGAATAATTTATTTATTCGAAATTGTTGCTGATTTAAAAAAACTATTGTTTTGGTTTAATTAAATTCATACTGCAAAATTTTTATACCCCTATTTATGACAGATCATAAAAGGGTATGTAGAAATATTAAATTTTGAATCATCGTGAAATTAGAATCTTATTCTTATGACGAATCCACTCCCCACACCTACGCATCGTAATAAAGGCTAAACCCTTGAATAAGCTTGGATTAGCGTCGTAGTTTGATGTTGAAGAAATAAAAATACCTATAATTAAACTCGTAAATAATATTACTACATTATCGACAATTTTAGGTTACGACTGAGTTGGCCATGTCCTTGAAAAGCTAGCTGTCATATTTCCTTGAAGCGTATTGTTAACAATGTCTATAATACAGCGATAACAATATAAAGTTAATACCATGCCGTTCATCTTTTTCTTATTTATGACGTCGCTGAATAGTTACACTATCGCATTAATGTTAAAATTAATCCTAAAGTTTCGTTTATTTACGAAAATGAGTGCAGCAGTGGTAGTATGAGTTCGCTCAGTACTACCACTGCTGTTAACAAGTAAATGAATTTAAAAAAACCGGGCAGGAGCATGTTAGCCCATGCTCAGTGTAGGGTTCGGCAGCCGTTATCGATACTTATATAATCACTTGTCCTGACTGACTGACTGACTGACAGATTCATCAAGGCAGAGCCTTAACCTGAAATTTTGGCAGTTGATGCCTTTTATTTTTTAGGCGTCCACCAAGAAAGGATTTTTTAAATTTCGTCCCCTAAGAGGGTAATATAGGGTTACAAGTTTGTACGAAATGCCGTCAGTTTTAAAGTTATTTCGGTCGTATTTAGCTTTTTCGTTTAAAATAAAGACACGTGTTTCAGCGTTTTTGAAAATTCAAACTCTATCGGATTAAACTAGGGGTTACAAAAATAAGGTCGAGGCGAAAGTATTTTCGTTTTTTTCATACAAGGAAAAAGTAGGTATATTTTTTATTTATTTATAATAAGTATGTGCCGTTTTGATCGATGACTTGTTGCCATCTTGTGGGTAGTGCCATGATATGGGATCATCACTACCCAAAAGATTCTAAAAAAAAATTGAAATTTTTGATAAAAAGATTTGACAGGTAGTTTTCACAGTGATCTTTAAAGGTTAACTTTATGCTTCCTAAAGAGTTCTGAAGTGACCGAAACAGGTAGAAATCTGATAGAGCAAGATCAGGGCTATACGGAGGATGCATCAACACATCCCAGCCATGCTCTCTGAATGTTTGCTGATTAGCTATAGATGAGTGCGGTCTGGTGTTGTCATAATAGAACACCACACCCTTCTTGTTTACCAGCTCCGGCCAGTTTTTCTCAATGGCTTCTTTTAACCTAATCAGTTGCTGACAGTAGAGGTCAGAATCGATAGTTTTACCCGGCAGCAAAAACTCATAATGGACGATTCTTTTCCAATCCCACCATACACACAGCATCACTTTGTTCCGCGTCAGGCCGGGCTTTGCCACGGTCTGTGGGGCTTGTCCATGCTTCCACCACGATCTTTTTCAGACATTCTTATCGTAAGTGACCCATTTTTCATCACACATAATCAACCGTTTAGGAAATGGGTCGGAATTGTAACGTTTTAACAAATAATCGCAAATGGAAACATGTTGCATTAAGTTTCTCTCAGTGACATCATGTGGTACCCAAATATCTAGTTTTTTTCTTGTACCCAGATTTTTATAAATAACGTAAAACTGTTTTGTGATTAACATCCAGTTCCTTGGCAAAATCGTAACTACTGATATGTCGATCTTGCTCCACTTTTTCAAAGATGGCACTGATTTTATCCATGAGCGAGCCTCATCCTTCACACATTTCCAGACTTCAAACGCACATTTGTGCTACTCATATTGATATCGCATTAGGTCCGTAAACCGCACAAAAGTTGTTCGCGGCCTTCGTCGCATTTTTACCTTTTTTGTAATAAAACTTTAAAATATACCGAATTTCTTCGTCACAAACGTTCATTTTGCTTGCTTGTACTAGTTTTTTTTCTATTTAATACTATTGACTGTGGACATTTTGAAGATGCAATCATCCACATTTAATGGTATTTAATTGTATTAGAACCAGCCAGTTACATCTAATACTTATAATAAATCTGTAGAGAGGTCAATTCTGTACATGAAATATATTTCCAAAATAACTATCAGGGGGTGATTAGGGATCGATACTGATGCCAAAAATGCAATCAGTAAAATTTTAGTCTGTCTGTCTGTCTGTCTGTATAACCGTCATAGAAACAAAAACTACTCGACGGATTTTAACGAAACTTGGTACAATTATTTTTCATACTTCTGAGTTGGTTATAGTATACTTTTCATCACGCTACAATCAATAGGAGCAGAGCAGTGAAGGGAAATGTTGGGAAAACGGGAGAAGTTACTCCATTTTTCAAGCTTCCGTCGCGTGTGCAACCTTAATGGTTAAAGCTACACAGAAATTATGTATGACGGAAATGTTTTCCTTAAAATTATATAAAAAATACTCTACCACAGCATATGTCTATCTTTTATGGTTGACTCACAATATCACGTGTAACTCCCGATAGCTTAGCAGTTCGAAGCTTTCTGATTATATTTGTCTACTCTTACGTTTATAACACTCTCAGTCATCCCTAATTAAAAAAGTTAACATTATTAACTATTCCATAAAAAGGAATCATAGAAATCGGTACAGAAACACCAAAGTTATACATGAAATACGCTAAAAACAAGCCATCGCGCGTGAATACTGAATCATGCTATCTATCTATCTTCTATATCTATATCTTCTATACATATAATAAAACTGTAAATTTCACGTGTCTGTACATGGCCGAACTTAGTGAAAAAAAATATTAGGAAATGTTCGAAAAGAGTATTTAAACACTTTGCTGCATTTTTAGAAATGTCTGTCTGTCTGTCTGTCTGTCTGTCTGTCTGTCTGTTTGTTTGAACACGCATCACGCAAAAACTACCGTACAGATTCGGTTGAAATTTTGCACGTGCAATCTAATAGATGCAGATTAACATTTAGGCTATAAATTATCACGCTTTTTCCCATAGGAGCTAAGCAGTAAGGGATAATGTCTGTAGATATTTTTCGTTATAAATCAGTAACTACTAGACGGATCTTTATGAAAATTTACAGTTTTATAGTAAATACTATAGGACATTATTTACACTATGAATCATTACGCTAACGTCTATGGGGAACGAGTAGCAACGTATTTTTTGTCGTACCATAATGGTTTATCACAAAATTTTCCAGAATTAGACATTATCTATAATTGTAACCCATGGAATACATAACTTCACGCTAAAACTAAAAGGAGCTAAACACAAAATTGTTAAGTTTCATAAGAACAGTTATTTTGACGTGGCAAGTAGCGAACAGTATAGCCTCGAAGCTATGCTAGCGGACTTTGACGACGAAGTCCCGGGCTCGAATTCGATGACTGATTATGTTCTTTTTGTATTTTTTTAAATTGTCTTTATCCTTTTTTAATATTTTTCTCAATGTTTTAGTTATTTTTTCGACCGTAAGTAACTTATTTACTTTGGTTATTATTTTTTTATATTAAAAATCAAGTAAATTATGCACGTAGGTTAGTTAATTTATAGGTATTGCATGCACTGCTGAGAGTAATTAATTAATCGTAGTAGAAATGAAAAACAATATTACATTATAATTAAAAAGTATTCGACATTTTCCAGAAATTATGTGTTCGTCTAAAAAAAGACATTACACACGTAAAAAAAAAACATGTAGCGCCATCTATGAAATCAAATTGTAAATCAAATTGTGTAATAAAATAAAAAAAAAAATTGTTCACCGTGATCAAATAATTCCTTATTTGTGAAAACATTTATTAGGGTATAGGTGCTTGAGATGCTGAGTGGCAACATTCTTGAAAGTAGATGGCGTTGTATTCAATAACGTTCTATACTTAGTAAAATAAGTTTTAAAAAGAAACACATTGCTATGATTTTTAGAAATGTTTGTCTGTCTGTCCGTTTGTTTGACCACGCATCACACAGGTGCATCGAGGATCATGTTTTGGGGTTATGGTTGGAGATTACGTGTTCATCAATTCAACGATAATGAATGGCTCAACATCGGTCAAGTGTGAGTAGTTCGGGTGACTGGAGGAGGGGGGTCGTTGTTTGTCAACCGTACCTTTAGGGATATCTGACATTTTCGCGGGCATGACACACATGACACGCTCTGTGTTTGCTTACTAAAGTGTTACAGCAGTTTTATTATTAGTATTGCGTTGTAACACTATATGAAATACACCCCATTTTTAGCCAAAATGGCAAAACAGAACCCTTATAGTTCCCTTATGTCCGTCCGTCCGCAGCTTAGCTCAGAGACTGTTAGTGCTAGAAGGTTGCAACTTTTGCATGAATAAATTACTAACACCGATAAAGTGAAAGAACAAAATCTTGAAAATCATTATTTTTTTAAGGGTACCTCTCTTATATGTAAAGTGGGGATGTGATTTTTTTCTCACCTACCTACCCCATCGTGTGTGGTATCAATACATAGGTCTTTTAAAAAGCGTTTAGGGTTTGTGAAGACTATTTTTAGATTTAAGGATTCCTTTGTGTATAATATTAGGCTTTATAGCGAACATTTTTGTTAGAGTCAAGTGTCCCCCTGCCATCTAAATGGTTGATGTTGGGTATGTGAACAAATTCAGGGTAGTAGTATAAATACTAAAATTATAAGGAAAACTATCACAGTTAAGTACTTAGGCTTTACAAGTTTACGATCACATGAGAAGTAACAACATTTTCGTACAAATTCTATTAAAGATTATTAGGTAATAAGTAGGTATAACGTTGAAATAATGAAACAAAAACAACAGAAAACCCACTTCTTAAGCCGCACACCAAACTAACTATCTAAAAGAATAGAACAGATCGATTTTTATTTAGTAAGTATTTAGTCAACAGGACTGTTTCCAACATATTTACACGGAAGTTATTTCGTTACCTAAACTACCTTAATTTAAACCCGACTTTCACGCGAACGAAGTCGCGGGCACAGCTAGTACATATAATAAAATTGTAAATTTCACGTGTCTGTACATGGCCGAACATAATGAAAAAAAAAATTAGGAAATGTTTGAAAAGAGTATTAAAACACTTTGCTGCATTTTTAGAAATGTCTGTCTGTCTGTTTGTTTGAACACGCATCTCGCAAAAACTACCGGACAGATTCGGTTGAAATTTTGCACGTGCAATCTAATAGATGCGGATTAACATTTAGGCTATAAATTATCACGCTTTTTCCCATAGGAGCTAAGCAGTAAGGGATAATGTCTGTAGCTATTTTTCGTTATAAAACAGTAACTACTTGACGGATCTCTATGAAAATTTACAGTTTTATAGTAAATACTATACCTAGGACATTATTTACACTATGAATCATTACGCTAACGTCTATGGGGAACAAGTAGCAACGTATTTTTTGTCGCACCATAATGGTTTATCACAATTGTTTCCACAATTAGACATTATTTTTAATTGTAACCCATGGAATACATAACTTCACGCTAAAACTATAAGGAGCTATACACAACATTTTGAAGTTTCATAAGAACAGTTATTTTGACGTCGTAAGTAGCGAACAGTATAGCCTCGAAGCTATGCTAGCGGTCTTTAACAACGAAGTCTCAGGCTCGAATCTGATATCTGATTATGTTCTTTTTGTATTTTTTTAAAATTGTCTTTGTCCTTTTTTAATATTTTTCTCAATGTTATAGTTATTTTTTCGACCAAAGGTAACTTATTTGCTTTGGTTAATATTTTTTTATATTAAAATCAAGTGAAATATGCACTTATGTAAGATATTTATAGGTATTGCATGCACTGCTGAGAGTAATGAATTAATCATAGTAGAAATGAAAAACAATATTACATTACAATTTAACAAGTATTCGATATTTTCCAGAATTGATGTGTTCGTGCTCAAATAAAAAGACATTACACACGTAAACAAAACATGTAGCGCCATCTATGAAATCAAATTGGTCACCGTGATTAAACAATTCCTTATTTGTGAAAACATTTATTAGGGTATAGGTGCTTGCGATGACTTCGTTTCTTGCTGAGTGGCAACATTCTCCTATGTATTTAATTAAATTGCTTAAATTAATAAAAAATCATTAAGTATTAGAAGAAACTTCACTGGTTTTGAAAGTAGATGGCGTTGTATTCAATAATGTTCTATACTTAGTAAAAGAAGTTTTAAAATAGTATTAAAAAGAAAAATATTGCTATCATTTTTAGAAATGTTTGTCTGTCTGTCCGTTTGTTTGACCACGCATCACACAGGTGCATCGAGGATCATGTTTTGGGGTTATGGTTGGATATGAAGTGTTCATCAATTCAACGATAATAAATGACTCATCGGCCAAGTGTGAGTAGTTCGGGTGACGGGAGGAGGGGCAATTTAGACAACTTTCGGAGCGATTATTTCTAAAAATATTCACTAAATCTAAAAAGTTTATTAGAAACCTTATATTTTTAGAAAAACCACGTCTAGGTTTGCTGATTTTTTTTTTATCAGTATAAAAGTACTATCATCTACGTGGTTAAATATTTTATTTAACTATTGCGCTATCGTGCACAAACATGACAATTTAAAAAATGACAATGACAACGACATGACAATTAAATCAAAAATATGAAGTATTAAATCACAAATTAAAAAACAAAAATCAAACAAATCACACTAATATTATAAATGCGAAAGTTTGTGAGTATGTTTGTTACTTCTTCATGTCTAATTCGAGCGATTTTAATAGAATTTGGTACCTATGGAGTTAGCTGACACCCTGGATTAACACATAGGCTTATAAACCGCGGGTAACACCGTGGGGCACAGCTAGTAAAATATAAAAGGGAAATAATCATTTGGACTCGCACCGCCGTGGTCTTCTAGTTTCTAGACCGCTCGATTTCCCATCTGTCTTTCCACCAATCCACCAACCATACGGGCACGTGATCCTGACGCGAGTTTAAAATACTTTATACCCAATAAAAAAAAAGTGCACAAAGCCGCTGAAGAAGTTTTCACTTCTAAAAAATTGCAGCGTCTGTTACATGTGTGGAGATACCCTATAAAAGTTTATTTTTATTATTTAGCTATCAAACTAAGTAGCGACTACTACAAGAAACTTTTTCACCAAATTTCATCAATATTTATTGTGGGTTTATATGAAAATGTCTGAGACATACGGACGGACAGAAACACAGACGGATATGACAAAACTGTAAGGGTTCTGATTTTGCCATTTATTTTAGGCTACGGAACTCTAAAAAGTTATTAATTCTAATAGCTTTTAATTTAGCAACTGGCATCCATTATGTAGGTATTATGAAACTTATTTTAGAAATGAAACCAATTTATACACTTGTTTGAAATCTAACAGATACCTTCTAGATATACTTCCTATGATATGTAAATGTATAATATTGTAAACGATCTCAAAGATTTATTAAGCTCCCAGATACCCACAGTGCATGATCAATGTATGAAACCACAATGTAGGTAATTAGGTCAAAGGGGTCAAGGCTCTTTACAAGGCTTGTCTCAGAGATGGTTTTCTTGCCTTTGAAATCAGCTTACAAGCTTCTGTACTTACAATATATTTGCTTCCAACAAAGATAGTTACTACTTACCTATTAAAAACCTTTAGGTATTTTTTAATATTTTGTTAAACAACGTTTATAAAGAAAATATGTGAAACAAGAATCTTAAGTAAACAACTCTTCCTAGCTACTTGCGAGAAAAGTAGGGATAAATCGAATAACTGTCGAGAGTTGCGAGGCCTGTAGCCAAAAATAGCCCGCGAACATCGCGTGGATTGCTTTGTACTTATGCAAAGTAAGTAGGTACAGCGTCATTGCTTGTATCAAGAGCCTTGTATACAGTCAACGCCTTCTAGTACTGTTGACACCTACGCAGTATTTTTGCCAAAAATAGATAGCTATTGCTTAAACCCAGTACAAGTTATAATGAAGGAGGGTGAAAAGTTTTAATCATATTATTATAATAATAAAGAAAAAAGGCATATATTATATAACTACATTAAATTGTGGTTCATGTTTTAGATTGGTGAGCAGTAAAGACAGATTTGTTTGTGTGTAATTTTGACAACCTGCGCGGGCAACATGCGCGCGCATTAGCCTGCCCGCCATCTTGGCTTTTCATCCCATACCCATTTCAATAGAAGAGGGAGCTCGTAACAGCTGTGAGCGCGAAACACTGCACATCCCTATATTGGGGGTTACTTTTTAAACAATTGAATATAAAATAATTGCTAATTAACGCACAGTTTTAACGTTAATGAAACAGAAAAAGTATACGTTTCGTTCATTATAGTGTCAAGGAGAACAACAGTGAGTTACGAAATAACATTTCTGAATTATCGATTTTGTATATTTCAAATCGACAAAACTAGTGGCATCGTGTCGACGGTGATCCTTCATGCTGTTTTATATAGACTACCGAGTGGAATACGAGCTCTTGAAAACCGAAGAGAAATCGATAAAAGAGTAAAAATTGCACTCGCTGTTGTTGCGTGGTGTGAATGTAAAGAGAGATAGAACACACGACGTGTCTTTGATACACAGGTTGAAATCGTTCGAACGATAATACATAATAGTGATAGGCTCTACTCTTTTCCCTCTGATACAGGAACACTGATAAAAGGTTAGTATTAGTATTGATATTTTTACAGCTTTTATTGTTATGTCACATAGGTACGTACTTATGTACCTCGATATTTGTATCATTGTTAGTTTGTAATTATTTTTACTTTTACATTTTATACTTTTGAATGTCATTTCAGCTTTGAATGTTTGCTAGCCACAATTGTCTGTAACTATAGATATGTATTATAGCGCAATAAACAAGTTCAATATACGTATACAAACATATCTACCCTAAGCATTATTACATGCTTGAAACATCTCGGATACACGAACAAAAATTTCTAATATGTTTTTTGAAGTAAGTAGGTACGTTTCCTCTCCTTAGAGAATTCAATCTGATTTCTAAGCACGTAGGCGTACCTAAGTTAAACACTAAGAAAAAGTAATTTATTCCAAATTCGTGTTATTATTGGCAATGGCAATATTTAGATTTCATGTAATAATATTATCTAATGTAAAAGAAATTTATTTATCTATACTTATAAGTACCTATTGCCTACTACTTACACAATAGGTATACAGTTTTACACGCACGTATTTATATACGTAGGTATATAAATGCCTGGAGAGGATTGTAGCTAGTAACCTGATATTGACACCTGTCAAAAGAGGTATTATAATATCGTTATTATAAAAAATGCCTTTATAAAACGAAGGGTTTTTGTCATCATTTTCTGAAAGTGAAGGGTACGTGACTAACGGTTGGTCTATAAACTTATCTACCGTTAACTGTCTGTTAAAATAGCTAATTCAAGTAGCGAAACTGATGTTTGTGCCGTCAATAGAAAACCTCTCATTTTTATTATCCATCAACTGTTATTGAAAAGCACTAATGTCGAAATTTGTATGTTGTGTATCACTTTAGAGTTAGCAGTTTAATTATTCACGCAATTAAGACCCGTAGTACCTACATATCATTTTATAATGAGTACAAATCGTGAAAGTTTATCAACATTTATTTTGACAGGCCTGTCAGCCTAGTCACTAGACCAACTTAGCAGTCAGGGTCACTAACCACTAGAGTCTAGTGGTTAGTGACCCTGACTGCTAAGCCGGAGGTCGTGGGTTCGATCCCACCCAGGATAAAACTTTGTGTGATGAGCACGATAGTTTATTCTGTGTCTGGGTGTTATTTATCTATAATATGTATTAATTTAGTAATATATAACTTTATCAGTTGTGTTGTTTCCATAGTACAAGCTCTGCTTAGTTTGAGATCAGATGGCGTTGTATGTGTTGTCCCAAGATATTATTATTATTATATTACATCCATCCGTGCCTTGAACGCAACGTCAGCCGTCGGTTCTCTGCTTAAGCTTTCTTTGGACGTATCGGATTTCCCATAGCACTATGAGAGAGAGAGAGAGAAAGAGAGAGAGAGAGAACTTGTATCTGTGCATACTTGTGCACTTTAACTCTATACCCAATATGTCCTGGATATAAGATTGTTTGCCTTAGCGAAATGGGGTAGGAGTTCATTTTATTGAGAGTAATAGAAGATCGTCCCTTTCAAGAATAAACGTGACGTCTTAAGTCTTTATAAAATTATTCAGGAGCTTAACAAGGAAATAAGGGTAAAGTTTCAGCCCCTCCCTTGAGTATTTGTAACAGCTACTAAAAGAACGGGTGTCTGTGGTATTTATGGGCAATGTTTCTCTACCGAATAACCTATTAAATAGATGTAAGTACTTGTAGGTATATAAATAAATATTCAAACTATTCGTAGTAGGTACTAGGTAGGAAAGTTTAAATATTTATTTAAAGGTTGTAATCTAAAGTAGGTACTTTAGATTACAAACCTTTGATTTTATTGCATACTGAAATAAATTATTCAAAAAGGAACAATTGGTAATCAAAGGACAACATAGATAAGAATACTTTTGTTTAATTAGTTGAGGATTTATAAAGAAATTTATTAATTGAAGTATTTTTTATAGGAATTTCTTGCCAATTACTTTACAAATACAATAATTGCATTTTTGAAAGAGAAAAATTTGAAGTCCAGACCCAAGTCTAGATAGCGTATGCGAGGGCCCAACTCTCAAGCATCAAAGGACAGAAAAAAATTGAGGTCTAATAACATAGTCCGGATAGGTGGTTCGATTCCGGCCCCGGTTTGGCTACGGAAGTCTCGGATTCGAATCCTGGGTCTGGACTTCAATTTTTCTCTCTTTCGAAAATGCAATTATTGTATTTGTAATTAATTTGTAATAATTATTATCAAAAATATGTGAAAACACGAAAGTAAAATAGATCATTTGATTATGGCTGAATAGGTAATTACAGATAGGAGCTGTGTCAAAAAAAATTGTGCCGCGGATAGGTACTAGGTACACGCAAACTCATTATATTAATTCGCCAAAGTTTGTTGTCAAAGAAAACTATTATGATTAAAATTTTTAATCAAGTAGATATTTTTATATAAAAACTGCGATGGTTATAAAAGCTAAGAGAACTTTAATATTTCCAGGAAAATATTGTAGAAAACGTCCAACGCGTTAGCTTAGTGCAGCGCTGCTATTGAGAGAGCTTAAAAAAACTTACTTTTAACTTAACATATTCTTATTATTTATCTATAAAACTAAGTAGCGGCTACTACAAGACACCTTTTCACCTAATTTCATCAAGATTTGAGTAGTCTTTGAGTAAAAAGCCTGTGACATACGGACGGACAGACAGACAGACAGACAGACATGACGAAACTATAAGGGTTCCGTTTTTGCCATTTTGGCTACAGAACCCTAAAAAACAGGACAAGTGCAAGCCTACCGAGGGTTCTGTATTTGTAGTCTTGATTCTCGAAATACGTTGCGGCATAAACGGCTGTATCTTTTTTCACATTAACTTAGAAGTTTAATTTTTTCACAGCTTCAAGGGACTGTAGTCCAGAGTAGGGATATGTTTTAATTTCAACTTAATACCTCCACACGTTCCCGACATAAAGGATATTGACTGACAGACAACAAACTAATCCATAAAAACTGAAAAAAAAGTATTTCGATAAAACCCCACGCGGAACATTCAGATCTCCTATTAATTACGCTGGAGAAAATATTTTTTCTACTATCATAGACTTTCTACTTGAGACAGGTTCCCGAACGAAGAATTAATTGATGCGTTGATTAAAGAAGTTTTGTCTCATATTTAGCGCCACCCACGAGCTATTTATTTCATAACGGGGTGCTAATAGAACTTGATGAGATCAACTCAATATTGAGCACTTGACATATACGCCTACATAGTATTGGCAGCGAATAATATTCGTAAAGTGAAGTACTTTCGGTTCACTGCACACCGTAGCATGTTATCAAGTAAGGGTAAAATTTGCTGAATAAAATATGACACCTTGGTGGGTGCAAACTCTTTTTTTATGTTATACTTTGTACGTGATTTTCTTCACAAATATAATAAATACCATGCCTTGTTACTTATTTACGCGTTATACGAGTACCTACCTACATTTAAGATACGTATACCCAATAGTAACTTTATGTATTGTTGGTACGTAGTAGATGCGATTGACAATTTAAACATTAGATTCACGTGTTTTAACGGCAATCAAGCAGATTGAAAGTTTGCAATTGTCAGGATCATTGATGGATTTTCTAAAAATTACACTTTTGAAGTGAACACTTCTTTAGCGGCGTTGTGCACTTTTTGAAGTGGGTAAAAATGTTAAATTCGCGTCAGGACACGCGACCGGATCAAAAATTTGTAAGACGGAGGGAGAGCAATGAAAAACTGCTATAATATCATTAGAATACAAAGGTAAATTTTGCCACCATCTACTATGTTATTATAGCTCAGGTGGAAAATCGGGTGGATCCAGAAAACAGAAGACCCCAGTTCGAGTAATGATTTTTTTTCCCTTTTTTTTATTTTTGTTTTTTTGATTTGTGATTTATTATTTCAATTTTTTATTAAAACAAGGCGTTATATGGCTTAGACCAACTACCTATCTAGCCCTCGAGGAACATTAAACCTGTCGGTTCTATTCCAAATCTCTCGTGTCGTATTTCCATCCCATACTAGTGTGTGTGCTTAATGTACGATTTTCACCAACCGGACGACACGGTGCTCGAGGAAATTCAAACTTCTAAATCTCACCATAAGTGCATGAAACGGATGCGCGCGGACGCCGCTGCAGTCTGACGGCTCCTTGCGCACGCGGACGACGGCGCTCGGCTGCCGTCACTTTCGGTCGGCTCCGCTCGGCTGCCGCCGTGCGCTCGTGTGTTGTATTCTAGTCGTTTAGAGCATGCTAACGGATACTATATTTGGGAGCATGCGCGCGCATATACCCGGGTTCCAGCAGATTGTGGCCGTAGGGGCGCGGCGCGGCGGCTGCTCACGCGTGCTCGCGCATCTTCTACAATGCGCTGCACTGCGCTTCTGCGTCACCCGCTTTGTGGAAACCGTACATAACCTCTATTGAGATTCTATGTCTAGAAGAAAGAAGAAGAAGAAAGAAAGAAACTGGGTCTAGGGCCTACAAATTGGCAATTAAATTAGAAATTAAAATTTAACGAGAAACAAAAAAAAACCGAGGGTTCCGTACAAATTTGTAGGTACATATTATAAATAGTTGAGGAAACGAGACTCGCAATTTTTAAAATAAGCGGCTGTATCTTTTTTATGTAAACTTAAAGTTTGATTTTGTCACAGCTTTTTTTTTTTTTTTGGAAGAAAAAGTCGACTCACACAGTAGAGTACAAGCCCTGTGTCGCGGGGGACTTTACAAACATACAAGTCACGAACACAAATTACACCCAGACCCGGAACAACAATTTGTGGATCACACAAAGTGATGGCCCGTGTGGGAATCGAACCCACGACCTCTTGCGTTGCAGTCGGACACACTCCCACCGCGCCACAGAGGCAGTAGTTTTCTAGGGACTGTAGACCAGAGTATGGTTTTAATTTTAACACGATACCTCTACGCGTTCTGGAGATAAAGGTCTTTACAGACAGATGGACGGACGGGCAAACCACTAAATGATCCTTTAAGGGATCCGTTTTTTTTTTTGAGGTACGGAACCCTTAAAAGAATAAAAACAGATAAATTTACCATAATTTTATTTCCATACATCATATAGCATTGGGTTACTTTTACTTTATAATTTAGGTACACACGAGTAATTTTCTCCTAAATTGAGCATCGCTATCTGCTACCTTTGTATTTTCAAAGCAGCAATGTATTATTCAATAACCCGGCTTCTATCCACTGTCAGATTTTCTGCTACATTATTCGCATTCTGCTATTGATATTTCTCGTCGACGCCTTATCATTGACAGATAATGACGTAATTGAATTAGACAAATACTCTGCCAATTTGTTGTAAATTGGAAGGGTATTTTCCTACAATCCTTACATTAAAAGTATAATGACTATGGCATTGAACTCGGAATCGTGAGGTCGCGGGTTCGAATCCTACCCAGTTCCACACATTGCAAGATACCTTTAAAAAAAAAAATTGTTAATGAATAAATTACTAAGACTATTACGTTCTCTGTTACTTATTTAATTTATGATATACTAGCAGCCACTATATATAAACGCAGTTTTCGTAAGGATCTCTATTTTTTTTAGAATAAAATATAGCCTATGTTACTTCCCGATAATACAGGTTTCTAAAAGTTAAAGAATTTTTAAAATCAGTCTAGTACTTTTCGAGTAAATTCGTTACATACGAAAATACAAATCTTTTCTCTTTTTATTATGTAAACTACAAAAGTACCTATCACTTATATCATCTGATGAAATAGTACTATTATGGTACTACTTTTTGTCTCAGTAGTATAAGTCAAAATCATCATAGTTTACAATAATTTACTGCTAGGTCTGTTGCGGATTTTTGTACCTATGAAATATACATAGGTACATTGTTTACACCTATGTAAGTACGTACGTGTCGGTAACGATAAACAAAGAGCTTCAGAAACCTGGAGCTACTTCTAAATTTAATGTATACGTCTAGGGCACACTAAAATTCCCCTATCGGTTAGGATGTGACGATACGGTATTATCTAGAAGTCGTTTTGTTTCCCGGCTTTGAATAATTCCAAGCAAACGACAGACCGAAAATAAACTGTATTACAAATGAAATTAAGTTTGATTTTGCGTTTTATTGATAATACTGATAAGGCTTTTCGACGACACGGAATAATGTTAGGCTAATGTGGGCTTACTTGCATGTTAATACGTAGTGTAACAAAGTCGAGTTTTGCTAATCAATACTATGTATGGGAAACGTATCGTATTTAGCATTTTGCGATATATTTGTCAGTGCAATAAAGCGATGTGGCTGTGTTTGTAGCGGCGATAATTGGTTTTTTATTTATTTTTAGATGTGTACTATAATGGAGACAATACATGAACATTCGAATAATAATACGAATTTAGAAGAAGATGAGGTTACATATATTTTGTTTTGAGAGGCTTTCTACCTCAAGCTATGGTATTTATTGGATTTTTGTTTCTAAAACAGATGACTGGCGATGCGAAATGGCAGAAGGATGCGGCCGACCAGAACTTCGACTACATGTTCAAATTGCTCATCATAGGAAACAGTTCCGTAGGAAAGACCAGGTATTTATCACAATAATATTACGTAGAAAGAACTTTTATGTGAACATGTACTTAGGCATTAAGACGGAGCAAAAAAATGTATTCCATTGATATGACTTTCCTCTGAAATGGCTTAGTGTCTAGACGGTTTAAGGGCTTTTATGACGAATTTTATGCTAATAAACTTTCATAACAATTTAGTGATGAATTATTTCGCTTATAAAGCGTTTCATTTAAGTTATCTAGTGTTTCATACCAACCAATATGATGTCCCACAGCTGGGCGCGGGTCTCCCCAGTAGAACTTATTATAGGTCCTCGGTGTATTTGCCACAATCGCCACGCTTGGCGAGCGGGTTGGCGATCGCAGTAAGGCTTTAAAGTACGCAGAGGAAGCTGCTGCCCGTTCACCGGGGTGAAATTCCTTAGTCGCCTTGACGACACCACGGAAAGGGATGGGATGGTATTATTCTTAAGCTGGTACCACACGGCAAATATATGTTTTTTGCTTCTCTGTAATTTAGTATGTATACCTTTACTTAGATAGCTAAGGCATCGGGTCGGTCGTGGGTTCGAATCCTGGCCGTTAAACTACCGACGTGAACCCACTCTTAACACAAGCCATAGAGCTTAGCTAAAGGGGTTAACAGGATTGCTAGTAATGTGGGACCACAATCCCACATTGCTAGTTATCTTTAAATATATATATATACAATTTTGAAATTTCTAAATTCTCCTATTATTATACGAAAAATAAAACAACGAGAGTTTATTAAAAAGACACTTTACTCCTCTACAGAGTCTCAACCCACGTATCATTTTAGGGGATCGTAAGGATTCTTTTGATATCATGCGGCGTTTCTTTGTCTATGTTGCGTTTCCCTTACCCAATTATTTATGAGAATGTTATATATAGCTCCATGCGTAGGTTTATACCTATAGAAATATTCTGTCATAATAACGCCTACTTTGGAAAAAGACTTTGTAAGCCAATATGTACAAAATATTTTTGCTGAATCCAAGTTATTACTCAAATGGAAGATAATACTCATGCTATGTTAAATATTCCATTCAAACAGTAGATTATGTAGTGGTGACTGAAAAAAAAACCTTGAAAAACCAGGCTTCTCAGTCAAAACTATATAACATTTTTACTTTATAGATCTTCTGATTTGGTTAGAAGTCACACACTGTCTTATTAAACAAGAAATTATTATTCTAATCGAAATAGGTTTAGTGATCCTGGTTTAAAAAGGAATTAAACGCATCTATTGAAGTGTTTTTTAATTCCGATGATTATTTGCTAGAATAAACATTTTCTATCTAATGAAAACGCCTCTAAAAAGGAACAACAACAATTTAGGCGGTAGAACCTTTGATCGCATTTTTACGTTACTTTATTCGATTTTTTTTTCTTTACACGAACCCTGACTGCAAAATCTTACCGCTCGCGTTATCGGGCTTGGAAGTTTTAAAATATGGTGGAACTCTGAAGATGTTAGGATGATTTTTATGAGTTTTCAAGTAACTTTTTATTCTTAATAAATTAGTTTCGGGTCAAAATGTGCAGTAGGCAAAAATGTTGGAAGTAGGTTATGATATTATTCACCTTATTTGGCGACCTTTTACTGGACAATATTAATATAGGAATAGGATTATAATATCGTCGATCATCTATATATTAATACGTGAAGCAAACAGATTGTACCCCTTTGAACGACAATTGCGCGGTCGGAGAAGTATGAAATTTCGCGCATTTATAGTTTACAAGAGAAGGAGTGCGCAATGCTAACTATAAAAAATATATGAATTTGGAAACACTGGGCGACTACTAGTATAAGATTGATAGCATAGATTTAACAAAATATTTTTGAATAAGTCTAGGTTAGCATTTGAATTAGGTACATTTCAAGAGCAGCCATGCCAGATGGATTTAGCTAGATATAAGAAAAACGAAAAAAGATTTTCTGCGTACCTATATTTTATAGAAAAAGTCGTAAATCCAAATATCGTAAGTACATAATAATACTAAACTAATATTATACCTCCATGTAATGAGAAAATATAAACCTAGTCAAAGTCCCTCCCTCGCTGTGTGGCAAAGTAATACAAATATTTGATAGTTACTCGGCGGACCCTGTTCTTACTTACATAACACAGAAATTCATCTACCGTAAGGATCGGCTCAAGCGTTAGTTAGTGAGGTTTAATATTATGTAGCTTATTAGTTCATCGTATCAAAGATAATAAAATCCTTTTTCTATTTTATTTTATCGATATATCATTATACATAATATACAGAATTTGGAGGTGACCGATCAGAGTCCCTAATAGTTAAAGTGTAATCTAATAAAGTCTAATCGAATAGAATGACGACCGCGGATATGAATTTTAATAATATGAGATTCGCAGTTTTTCGACGTTATTTTAATCCATTAGACATGTCGTGAGATGATCGTTTTAACCAACGTGATAAGGTTCAATGAACTTTGCCGACTTTTAAAAACGACACATTCCTCCTAATCTAGAAGACCACGTAAAGCTGTCGGTCCTCCGGCCAATCGGTCTTGGATTTTTGTTCCATCTGATCAGAGGATGAAGAAATAGAAAGTGCGCTTATATCTCTGCGCACACTTTTGCATTATAATATCTCCGGCTAGTTTTATTGAGTTGGCCGTGTCGTAACTGATAATTGGCATTTATGATACACATACCTACCCAATTTAGAATATTAAATATTTAGAACATTAAATGCATCGGCTTAAATCTCAAATTTTAGCAATGTATGTGAAACCCGTAGTTCAAAATGTTCACAGTAAAATATACCTATTCTGACACATTTATGCAAGAATTTTGCGCGTAACGGTACTTTCACTTTATCATTAGTCATGTCATATTGAGGACATTAGTAACAACATACTACAGTTTTTGTCGACCTGCACCGACACAAACATGTTTGTCTGTGGATTGTGGTGCTCAAACTAAGGGTCGTATTTAAACTTGTTTCGTTTTTTATTAACATTCTTAGCTATGTAAGAATAGGAAGGAATCCATTCAGTAGTTCTGAATATACTTACCTTTTGAGCTTATATTTGACTCATGTATCAAGGGGTGTTTTATTACCCACATATGTAATGAGTGAATCTAAAAACCTGTATGATTGACACAAATATTTAAATACATTTAAATTGTGGGCCTCGCGCCTTTAATACAAGTTATTTTAAATAACTTAGCAAAGGTGCTAGGCACTATTTAAAATGTCATGTCTATATGTAACTACCCATTATAACTTCATCATAATGTGTGTAATTTAGTGTGAATAAGTTTGTGAAATTAAATTGTTATTATTATTAAATATTTTTTTTAGACATTGGCCTTAACGACCCTCGTCCAACATGTGGTATTGCCCACAACTTATTCAAACAAGCAAACTTCTTGACCCAAACATTAGACGAGGGGCTATTGGTCAATTTTGAACTCAGCCTAATACTAAATAGGTTATCTACCTTCTGCCGACGAAAAGTCTATAATATTTTATGGTATGTTTCAGTTTCCTGTTCCGTTATGCGGACGACTCGTTCACTTCAGCCTTCGTATCTACCGTGGGTATCGATTTCAAGGTGAAGACAGTTTTCCGTCACGATAAGCGAGTCAAGCTACAAATATGGGTACGTATTAAACTATTGATAATATAGCATTCATTATCAGCTTTATAACGTTGTCGCTGCAGAGACACAGGCCTCCTCTCTGAGAGAGAGTACCTACGGGCCACTATGCGAGTCCTGGTTGGGGATTGTTGGATGTCAAGTTTTCTTCACCGATTCAAAGTGACGAATGCTTGCTAACCCGTTTGAGTTTTTAATCCCGGACCTAATCATAATAAACTGCTAAATTTTCTCGAACTTTTGTTTTTGCGGTTTCATCGGCACGTGTAGATTGTTTCATTAATTAGGCTTCCATTTCATTACTTCTACTACGTACATAAAACTTTTAGAATTGTATTACTTATTAGTTACGACGACCGACAAAAAATAATATAAAGTCGGGGCAAAAATGATCGTAACAGGTGGAAATCTAATAAAGCAAGATCAGGGCTTCACGTTGTAAATGATGTAAAACAATTTTGTATATACATATGTCGATCTTGCTCCAGTTTTTCAACGATGGCAATGATTTTATCCGTGATAAAATGATTAGTCCAAAGCAAGCCTCATCCTTCATACTAAAATTTGCAGACTTGAAACGCTTGAACCACATTTATGCTACTCGGATGGATACCGCTTTAGGTTCGTTAACCGCAAAAATTTTATTCGCAGCGTTCGTCGCATTTTTAGTTTTTTTACTCGACTGTAAAGGAAGGGTGTATATAATATGTATGTAGGTATGTATATTTGTATGTATGTAATATTCTTTATTATCTGATATCTCACAATCCACTGAACGGATTTATACAATTAAAAGACGTCGTTAGATTTGTCTTTATTGCCCAAGTGTTCTTAGATATGTGACGTTTGAAAAAAACAAACGTGGCGGCGATGAGATGCCAAAATAGCGAGGAGTGAAAATAAAATTGAATACTGCAATATGGGTATCAAATTAAAGGGCTCATCTTAATCATTTCAAAAAGGTATAACATGATTATGACAGTAATATTAAAAAAGTTAGCAACCATTCTTTTTTCAATTTTCAATACTTGACAACAGCTGTGATAAAAGTTAGTTGTTACATCGGTTACATCCTACAACTACTAAAAAGCAATGCAGTCGGAGGCATTTCACTAAGTTCATCGAGTTTCATTAATGCCTCCGACTGCATGAAATTATATAATTATGCAGAGGATCTTGTTTCCATCTTTTATGTGCAGGCGGGTTTTTATATTTTTATAATTTAGTTTTTTGTAATAAAACCTTAAAATGTACCGAATTTCCTCGTCACATATGTTCATTTTGCTTGCTTGAAAAACAATTAAAAAATGGCGGGACTAGTTTTTTTTTAAATTTATTTCATCTTCAGAATGTCAAAATTTAATAGCTTTAAAACCAGCCAGTTTCATTCAGTACTACCAAAGATGTTGGATTACTAACAACACATTCAAAATATGAAAATACTTTGTCCCCTACTTAATATAGACGGCGATTAAAAACAATATTATTTTGGTAAATATAACTTACTAAATTTAATATTATTGTATGCTAAAAGTAATTACGGCCGCTAATTTCAACCAATCTACTTTACAATGACACAACTGGATCTTAAATAATTTATTTTTGGTGGGCATTACGTTAATGCGAACAGGATGTTAACGAATTCACGCAAAAATCTTTCTCCACAAATAAAATAACTCGGCCCACACAAACAATTAATATTTAAGGCCACACTTTATATTGTTTTAGGCCGTTACGTTCGACGGGGATTTTTTTGTACGAAATTTTAGACGTCAAGTGTTCGGAAAACCCACGTCAAACCTCCTATTTTTTAAAGCCAGGAGCTTTAATGTACGTAGCAACCCTTACCTGGGAAGCGCTCTAGATTCCCTTCTCTATTTAAACGTGTAGGACGAAAATGTACAAGATACTTATCTCTCTCTATAAACTTAACCAGGTAGCTGAAACTATTGTGTGAAGGTCAATTAGTGTTAGCATATTTAAGTGAGTTGAAGGGGTCAAAGATAACATGCGTGGCAGTCTTGTAAATTTCAAACATTTTCAACAAGTTCATTACATTTACATTGCGTGACTGGCTCTGTGGCGCGGCGGAAGTGTGTCCGACTGGTACGCAAGAGGTTGTGGGTTCGATTTTCACACAGGACACCACTTTGTGTGATCCAAAAATTGTTGTTTCGAGTCTGGGTGTACTTTGTGTCCGTGACTTGTATGTTTGTATAGTCCCCGCGACACAGGGCTAGTAACCTACTATAGTAGTCGATCTTAAAAAAAAAAATATGAAGACACCTGCTAGTACTTATTATACCATATTTTTACAAGCTTTTATATTTTTATGTGTGTGTGTTAGTTTGAAACCTACTGCGGGAGTCGTCTTAATAATGAAAAAGAACAAGAAAAAAGAAATGAAAGTCGTGGTAAATCATGAGAAAAATATGAGCAAATATGCTATTAATACCAATTTCACTCAATTTTAATTAGCTACAAATACCGCAGACGAAATTCCTTATTATTGATTTCGATGAGACACGTGTAGTAATTTATTATAGCCGTATATAAAAAGCAACCACCCTGTCGCCTTCAGGGCATACTAAAGCATTTTCCTCAATCGTCTCTAACTCTTAGCGGTAAATCCTTCCGCCCTCGTTCCGCTCCCAAACGTTCGTCGTCCGGATGTGTGCGATTTATCGTCAACATAAAAGTCTCGTGGTTACATCTTAAAGAATTTATATAAATCGGTATTAAAAGCAATAGTACTTTTTTAAAGACATCTCTAGCAGCAGAGTACAAACTCTATGTCGAGAAGGACTTATCGAAGTACAACTAGACACAGAACTACAATTTTTGAATAACACAACATAGTGCCCGGTGTGAAATCGATCGCAAGACTTTTGCTTAACGTCAAATTTACACACTTTCGTTGCGCCACCGAGGCTAGTACTTATTATATAAATTTAATAAGATTATGATTGTCATGTTAATGTAAAAAAGCGTATGTGGGTAGATTCCTACCTTTAATATTTAAGTTGAACAGAAAACTCTACTACAAAGAGTAACCCATGCGCAAACTGATTAAAGGGATAGGTTCCATGAGAATTTTACAAAACAGGGACGTTGGGTAATGTGTTTATTCGTAATTTATACCATATTTATTATTAGACAAAAACACATGAACTGCTATTGATTTAAGCGGTTTATTATATCGTTTGTGTCATTTTGTATTACAGGACACAGCGGGGCAAGAGCGCTACCGTACGATCACTACAGCTTACTACAGAGGAGCGATGGGTTTCATCTTAATGTACGATATAACTAATGAAGAAAGCTTCAACAGCGTTCAAGACTGGTTAGTAAAATATTTGGTTTTAAAAGTACAATGATTCTTCGACATTCTTTAAGTCATGATTCTACTTTTTTATATAATCTTAGTTCGTAAAGCAATAGGTAAAACCGAAGAAAAGAATAAGACAATAAACACTCGCGGCCATTCTTTTCAAATTGCCAATATTTATTTGTTTATAAATTACTTTGCACCGTATATTAGCCGCCAATATATAACACATCAATCGTAATAAAGACTGATGTAAATTGTAGTGCCTGTAATAAAATTGCAATAATCACCTTTAGATGTCCGTGATACCATTAACAGTAAAACTTCAAAAAACTAACAAACTATACTAAAACCGAAATTGATATAAAATGTTTAATAACAAAGTAGCCTAGCAGCCAATAGACAAAAGTATTAAAGATGAATGATCGCCATCAACTTTGTTATTAAACATTTCATATACATTTCGGACCTAGTGTAATTGTGTATTCAGCGATTTATAAATTTCGTTTAATTTCAGGGTAACACAAATAAAGACTTACTCATGGGACAATGCGCAAGTGATCCTGGTTGGTAACAAATGTGACATGGAAGAGGAACGCGTTGTAAGCACTGAACGTGGTATGCAATTAGCTGAGCAGCTCGGCGTTGAGTTCTATGAAACCAGCGCCAAAGAGAATATTTATGTGAAGGTAAGTTGATTAGATCAATAGAACAAATAGTATAAAAACACCGGCGTACTTTTGTAGATAAAGGCCTAAATAAATATGCATGTGAGCAAACTGATAAATTGAACACTGGGCATTAGCCGTAGAGGCTATTGATTTGACATTTTTAATCGAATATTGTTCTCACAACTAAAGAAAACGAATTAATAAACTAAATTAGTCTACTTTCTAAAGAAACAACAGTTTTTATTAACTATCTATATGCATAGGAAATTTCCTCACGCAGCGCCATTCAAACTAGGCAGAGTCTGTACTATGGCAACCAGACAACTGATACACATACTTATATACTTCTGAATACATACATATTATAGATAAATTACACCCAGACACCAATAAACCATCATGCTCATCACCCAAAGTTTTATCCTGGGTGGGGCCCACGACCCAGGACCTCTCTTCTGTAAATTTTGTAAGTTGATGCTCACATCCACACCATAGGAGGCTAATTCATATAAAACTTGATTTAATCTACTTAATGGTTTCTGCTGAGTTGAGTTTCATGGTGTAATGATTGCAGCACCTTACTGGCATAACAAATTTACACAAATATAATGTAAAAATTGGCATTTAAAAAAAGGGGCCTTAAGTTTTTATTGCCAAGTTCTTTTCTCACGGCATTACTCTTGGGAACTTGGCATTAAATGTAAAATCATTCTATTCTAAATTTAGTCTGACGTTATAAGCGTTGCAGTTTGTAGTCTAAGTGAATAAAGTACTTGGACTAGATTTAACCTCTGGCTTAGCAGTCAGGGTCACTAACCATTAGACCAACAGACCAGTCAATGAATGCAAAGAATCTACGGCGTAGACACGCTACGATGCTAAAATAAGAAAGTGTTTGATTTTCAACTCTCTTTTCAAGGCTGTATTTGAACGACTGGTGGATATAATCTGCGACAAAATGTCGGAGAGTCTGGATTCTGAGCCGGCCATGTTAGCGGGTGGAGCCCGTGGACAACGCCTCACCGAACAACCTCAGGGCAACTCTAGTACTAACTGTAACTGTTAATACTGTAACCTGATTACTTTCCATTTTGTAATTTCCTTTTAGTTCAACGTCTAGAATATTTATGTTCATGCAAACGGGGTTGAAATAAAAATATTTTTAAGGTTACATCTATTTGCTGTATTTTTTAGGTTTTGTCTTTTTTGTTACTGCTGTAGGTACCTATAGAGAATTGGCGAACCCCGAGTATACTTACTAACAAAGTATCTCATTTACCCAAAGTTTTTTGTGTTGAGTTTTTATGAATTGTAATCTCTAGTTACTTGTTACTATTTTATGCATAAATTTTAATTTAAGTAACAAAATTGAATACTTGTTAAAACATGTGTAACAATAAAAATATGTATTAGTATTATTAAATCTATAGGTGTTAGTTAGCTATCTACGTATTGCGAGCTGGAGTAGGGATCTGATTCTAATAGCTGTTAATATTTTATCTTTAATGAATTTGTGTCGTGAGTACAATATGTTACATTAATAAATTTTAGTGGTAAATATATGTTACATTAAATTATGTTATATTCAATTACGTTACCATTTAGATTTTATTTATAGAAATCAAGATCTACAACGAGATATTTTAATAAGGATTAAACGTGGTAGTTGTCCAAATATTAATCGCAATTTTTAAGTTTTGAAAATGTAACCTATCCCAAAAATAATATTACGATTCGGACCAAAGACAGATTTTTAGTATTTACTTACAAATTATAACGTTCAGACGGCGCAAATATATTTAGTTAAAAACATATATATTTATTCGTATATGTTTGATGGTTGGGTTTTGTGTGTAGAAGCCTATTTTCCGCCTCTTCAATGCTTCGTATATTGTGTGGGTATACCACGACTACACTTAATAGAGTTGTTAATTCATTATTAGTAGATTAATTGATCAATGTTCGTTGTTATACTTTGGCGTAATCTTGAAGTGATCGTTATCTTGGTATAAACTTAAATGTGTGCTTCAATACCCCTTGGCCTGAATACTAAAGTTCGACTAATCAGGTATAATCTATTACCTAAAGTGTTTGTAAATACGTTTACCAAATGTATAAATAAATAATTGTATAGTATTATATCTACCTACATATAAATCTGTTTGTATTCTTGTTACCTCCTACGCTATGTTAATATATAACTATAGGTGTTTATTTCAATCACTATGGTAGGAAGTAAGGTACATGATACAGTTTTTATTTAGAGCATCACTCATGGCGTGAACATGCGTTCGACGAGTTACTATGAAGTATTCCCAGCGTCGTAAACGTATCATACGAAGCTGGATCTATTTATCTGTAGAGGACATAGACAATACGATTTATATCAAATTCTGTTGAAACATGAGCACATTATTTTTTTAGACTCTAATTATTAGGTAAATTAGTTAAGAGAAAACGTGTCGACATCTGTTCGATGGAATATAAACTAATATACGTACACAATTTTATTACAATAATGATATCTAAATCAGTGACTCTGTTCATCGCTTCTATGAGATGTAAAAGTACATATTTGAAAATGTTTACAAGTTTATGAAGAATACTAAACTAATGGCGCCAAATTTATTAATATGAATATTGTATATCAAAACCTACAATTATATTGTAATAGATATACTGTAAGTAATACTTCAATGAAATATTTTGATGGAATTTGTCCCTAGACTTCCTAAATAGAAAGCTTACATTCGCTCGCGCTGTATTTCATTATTTCATTAGACATTCTTGTATCGAAAGAAGCTTTCTACTTCATAACAGTATCTATACAAAAATAGTATGACATTATCAGTATATTTACAAATGTATAATGAAAAGTCAATTTGACAAAATCAATTAAGATCAACCTGTGGACCCAAAGTCACTGGATATAGAATTGTGTTATTTCTAATGGAATGTAATAAAGTTATCTAAGACATGGGAAACGCATTGTTATCCAAAATAAAAGTGATACGGTATTATTTATTATGAAGCAGTAGCGGGATACATAAACTTAACTCAATTTAAAGATGTCATCGTTGAGGCTCATGTTCCTTCTTTCACTCTAAAGTGAATGAATGTGACAGATATCATTTGAGAGCTTCGTAAAGTTAAGAACGTTTGGGTATTCAGGGGTTATTATAATAAGTTCAGTGTGAAATATAATCAACAAGAAGATTTAGAAGAGTTCAAATTTTTATTTAAAGAAATCGTTGGGCAACTATTACTAAATACAAATTGATGCATTTTGAGAAATCCGATAACGAATTGACCTTTGCCGAATTTTATGCTACGCAAGCAAAGTGAATGCTTAAGAATTTTTCAAAATATTAATAATAATTATAATGAAAAGGCACATATTCAGGATTCGATCTACCAGTGCACTGACACTATTTTGTGTCAGTATTTTAATGGGCAAGTGACACCAATATTTTGGTGTACCATAATCACCATGGGAGGTCGTCGAGTTTTTACACAAGTTGAGTAAAGAGAGCCTTTGCATTTTGTACGTCACCGACACATTATACTGTTATTGGCTTTTGCCCATTGGTCTTAGTGTTTTTTTAAATTATGGATAACAAAATATATACAAAGTATCCCATGTCTATAGAAATAAATGAAACGTACGTAGTATAATCGTGACTAGCAGTGTGTGTGAGCCCTGTAGGGCATAAAAGAAGGCATATCGTAGTGACCGGCTTTAGTAGCATATGTTTAGCAATTTGCGTAGTACCTATCACTGTTTTTATACTTATTTTCCATAAGCGTGATTTTAAAATTTGACTGGAGCAAAAATGCATTTTGATCATTATTTTTTTGTCGTTTGTCATTATGAAACATTGGCTCAGAAGGTTATTGTATCAACTAGCTGTATTGGTAAAATGTATGTTATAATTATTGTTGTGTGTTAATAATGGAATTATTTAAAGTACACCCATGTAAAAGATTCACGAATATAATATATATTATAATATATTACATTTTTGTTTTTATTTTTACAATTTATGTAATATATTGGAACTTTATTATGTTAGACACTAAACTATTGTTTGCTGTTTAAAAACAACCTCAATATTTAGATCTGAGACCTAAAGACAATTTTGAAAAATGCAACACTTTTGTGACTCATAGAACATGCTGCAAGCTGTCTGCTGCTTGCGCCTAATCTCTCTCCGGTCGGAGTTTCGTTCCATAGGACTCTGGAAATGAGATAAAAGAGGTTTATGTCCTCGTACATACCTGTGGACTGTGAAATATCTCTCAGGCTAGCGCCTGAGGAGATAGGCCACCGTGATCGGAATCGAAGTGTATGAAATAATATTTCCATTCTTTTTTATTTAAAATAAATATTGTAAGCATTTATCGAACACCGTAGATAATCTACAAAAATACTATATTGAACCACTTTTTACGCCATATACAGACCAAATTATGCTAATTGGGATGCCTTTACGGTGCATTGGGATTGCATACGCCTTATGTACAAGAAGTTACCCACAGGGAGCAAAACTTTGTGTGGTAATTTTTATGAAGTCCTCGGGGACTTGTGCCCTTGATATTAGTTAAAGGCAACTCCTGCACCAGGGTAAGTACAGGCTGTGTGTCACGACACACAGCTTGTACTTACTCACACTGCGAGGACTTTAAATAATTATATTTATAAATAAAATTTGGGAATATTACAACACGGTATCCTGACTATTCTGTGTGGAAATTGAACCAACGAGCAATCGCATGCACATCACTCAAAATTTGAGACTATAATTTCTGAAATAATAACAACACTACTAGATATATTTGGCATCTTCATATCTATTTGGCCTTTTTTATTTTACCACTATTTCAATGAAACGGCCAAATGACTGCTCTTCTGTTTTTTTACTACTAGTTATTTAGGTCGTGAATTGACGTCATTCACTTTATGGCCTTTATAGGATTAGATTACGTTATTTAATACTCTTTTCGTTTTTTATACTCATCTAAGAGAATGACATAAAACGACATAATGTATACTACGATAGTAAAAAACTTCCCTATTTGTTTAAAAGTAGGTCGCAAGTGGTGAGCGATCGATTGGGTCAAGGGTGTCCTAGTACGACAAATCTTATCTAAGATAAATATAATAGCCATACCATAATAATATACTCTATTTTATTTAATAGGTAGTTACTAGTGACATCTCTTGCCGTGCACGGGTACAATTTACTAATAAGTTCTGACAAATCCACAAACAAGTGTCACAAGTTTTTTTAATTATTATATTGATAATTATTTTGGTTGTGATTGTGATCCCACATTACTAGCAATCCTGTTACCCCTTCAGCTAAGCTCAATGGCTTGTGTTAGGAGAAAAAAATAAGGGGCATGATTCGAACCCACGACACCTCATGATTGCGAGACCGATGCCTTAGTTATTAGGCTACCGCCGCTTATTGATATAGTTTTATCAAATAGACAACTTTCAGTTCTTCTGTGACAAAAATGGTTTTAATTTTTATGATGGTTATTAATACAAATACAGTATCGATTCAATTGTAGTCTTCAAACGTAGTATGTAGATACTTAAACACAAAAGTACTTCAGGAGTCTACCTAATTGATTATATTATTATCACCTCCTTTTCTATTTCCTTTTACATATATTCGGTTTTAGGATGACAGAGCAATTCCTTCGTCGACTACTGCATAGTACCTATACCGTTTTATAACAAATCAAAACTTTGATGATTTGGGTAAGGATATTAAACACATTAATTATCGCTAATGTTATAAAGCTGAAGAGTTTGTTTGTTTGTTTGAACGTGGTAATCTCAGGAACTACTGGTCCGAATTGAAATAAATATTTTTTTGTTGGGTAGCCTATTTATCGAGGAAGGCTGTAAGTTATATAAGATCACGCTACGACTAATAGGAGCGGAGCAGCAATGAAAAATGTTTTAAAAACGGGGAAAATTAATGCATACGAAGTTGCGCGGGTCAGCTAATCTTATATAAGATCTACGTTGACTAGGCGATTCGCACACCGCTACGCACTACGCTACTCTCTATCTATCTCTCTCTATCAGAATAAAACAAGAAAACATGAAAGGGCGCGTGTTCCCCGCACAATAGGCACGTGATCTGAAACACCGCGCGTGCAGATCACCCGCCTACACGCGGGGAACCCTCTTACGTTTTCTTGTTATTCTGATAGAGAGAGAGTGAGATAGAAGAACCACGCGCGTGGCACCGTCGCCACACACACACAGTGTGCCAATCCCGTAAACTTTTTCAGGAACCATCGCATTTTTGATAATGAAATATTCCGTCATAGTTTGCCATGGCACCTACATAGTCAGTATCACAGAATTTCAATAGATGTCGCTCTTGGTAGGTAACTGGGGAACAAAGTGCTAAAGCAACTTGGTTATAAGAAACATGGAAACTTTAAAGTTTGTAGATTTGCTGTAGAAATAAGAATCACCAAACTAGTTATAAGTAACACACTAAGCACGAATGTCAAAAATGGGTGGAACAGTTTGAAATGAATGAACTTTTGACTTTGTGCGTAAAATGTTATAGAAGTTTTTGACGTGAAAACTCCTTTAGCGGCGTTGTGCACTCTTTTTGGTATGGGTAAAAAATGTTAAACTCGCGTCAGGATCATGTGAGAGCAATAAAAAACTGATACAATATCATTAGAATACAAAGGTAAATTTCGCCACCATCTACAGAAACCAGAAAACCCCAGTTTGAGTCCGAGTAACTAGTACTTCTAAACTGGTAAAAAAACATATTCCAAAGCATTCCAAAATAAATATTTAAATTTTTACTTCTGCCGGCACTCCATTTTGTTGTGTTACACCAGAGTCGATAATTTTTGAAACAAAAAAAATCATAGTAGGATGAAACCCAATAAAAAAGGAAGAGAATATAACAAAATAAAAAGAAAAATAATTTACGGTCGATCTGAAGTCGGGTAATGGAACGGGTTAATTTACGGTATTCAATTTGCATTTTTTTTTTGTTTATCAATGTAACATGAAATTTTATTATTTTTCAAGTAATTAAAGCCTAAATTTTAATAAATAGCTAAAATTGAATAATGATAATAAAATAAATAACATAATGAAATAAAAAAAAACCGAATTCGAACATTTTCATTTTTTTTTATTTTCTGAGAACCACAGTAATGTATATTTTTCTTACACTATCAAAAAGTTAAGATATCAACGAACAAAAATCTCACCGACTTATTTAAAAAAGCAGATAATTTGACGCGAGAATTTTCGATTAAAAAATGCGGGAGCCGTATTTAAAAAAAAAAAAAAAAAATTAGGGTGTTTTTTTCGATATTAAGTCGAAAATAACGTGAAAAAATAAATATTTTAAATCAAAAAATGTAACGTGTGTTTGGCAAAAAGGTAAGTTTTCACCAAATTTCGTGCAAAAACCAATGTTTTAGTAAAAGTTAAAATGGCCAAAACGTGCCCCAAGCTGTACAAAAATGTAAAGTGTTGCAATAAGTTTATAAAAATAAGCAAGGAATTTTGAATTACTATAAAAAATTCCTTGCTGAAAATAAATCAAGATTTTTAGAAAGTCAAGCGATTTCCTAATTTTGATTTCGCTTTGACACATCTTTAATGTTGCCATATAATGTTACCAAAGATCAGATTAGGGAAAAATTGTAACTAAAAGCATTACAGCTATGAACACGTAATAAAATATTTATTATACTAACATATGTTTTAAATAGTAATAAGTTATAAGAACAATATGTGAAGTAATTTTTAACAACCAACCTTTTATAACTAATGTACTATTATATTAATAAAGTATGGGGACACTTTCAGATGGGGTCATTAAAATTTTGTACTAGCAACACCAATAAACCGGCAAGAGACAAAACAATCAAACTGTCATTTTTATTTCATGGACTCGACGGTACTCGCTGGCTTTCTATTAACGTTCGCTTCATGTTTGATGTTGTTGGTGTTGTTACTCATTGTGTATTGTTTTGTAGTGTTGTAGCCCCACGCGAGTGCTCCAGTAACGATTCATGATTATAAACGGTGCAATAAATAAGATAAATATGGAAATCGGACCTTTTAAAAGACAAGCGTGTCAATTGTGGTATCGCTATTTAAGAACGTATCAGGCAGCATTTGATATCATAAATACCTCCTGATATGACTGAACTTCTGTCAGGAAAAAATTTCTGTCAGGAATTTTATCGGGATAGGGATAAAATATTAGGATGCTGTAATTGTGTTGTCGAGAACCGGACGGTTGGATGTTGTGCACATTTACATAATAACCGTTATAATGTATTAATAATATTAAATGATTAAATGTACAATATAACGCTCTTAGTTTTGTTTTGTCTGTTATCATACTTTCAACATGCTAAAAAATATAGTCAAAAATTATATTGTTTCTAAGACAAAACAAAACTATTGGTGTCCTGATTCTTTTTATATAATATGTAGTTTGCCTGGTAGGTTCAGATAAATGCATACACGTACTTTTTATGCTGATTTCCATTGAAGTGGAGGCAACCGCGGAACGGAGAAATATTAACCAATAGGATTGCAAAAAATCTCCGCTCCGCTCCAATGATGTTTTCTGTGTATTTTACTCCCTTGGTCGCCTTTCACGACACCCCCAGGATGGGATGGGCTAGTAGCATAACTTTATCCGTCACTACACGAAAAACTACATAGGTATCATTCATATAATTACTCATATCTTTATGCATAGTGAAATCATAATGAAAGGCGACCGATAAAATCTACTTTTTTGAACCACCATAACATTTGTCCACGACTGCGGAGCTAAATGCGCCTTTATTATTTTTTATAAAGAAGATCTGTTCTTTCAAATAACATAGATTTCATGTTTGTACGTTCTGGGGCACAATCCCATACAATTTTTTCCCATCTCCTTTCATGCAGTCGGAGGCAGTTTACTAAGTTCATCGAGATTCATTAATGCCTCGAACTGCATGAAATTATATAATTCTGTAGGGGATCTTGTTTTCATTTTTTTATACAGGCGGGGTTTTTATATCTCAAATTTATTTTTACCCTTAAAAACCCACACCCCTTTTTTATCGTTTTCAAAAATCCCCACGGATTCCACTCCTACGAGGGCACGCAGGAAGGGGTATGTCGGAATCGAACCGACTAAAAATCACACGAAAAACCCACCCCCTTCTACTTCCAGACCTCAGATGGACCGTAAATTATTTTTCCTTTCATTTTTGTTATATTAACTTCCTTTTCCAATGGGTTTCATCCTACTATGTATTTTTTTTTCACTTTTTGCAATTTTCAAAGGCTAACCCTAGTATGTGTCTGAAGTGTCATCTGTGAAATCACATTTTTCTACCGTTATTTATTAGTTTGTAAAATCCCGATGCAGGACCCTAGTACCCTAGTCGGGCAGCTAGGTGTTATTTAAAAAGAAGGAGAGAAAGAATATCACAACTATTTTTTTTTAAATTAGAGTACTTATAAAATTATATTAATCTACTAGCTGTACCTGCGTCTTCGTCTGCGTTAGGTTGCAGTGCTGATTTTTCTCTAAAAACGTTAGCGTGCTGAGAAAAAGTAGCCTTAGTTACTCCTTACATTCTCAGCTTTCTGACAGCGAAAATTAGTCGAAACAAACAGACAGATAAAATAAATAAAAAATGTATTTTTGTTATAAGTACCATATATACCTTCATGTGCATTTAGTAGAAATTGTTATCTTGATATTACAAACAGAAGCTTCAATTTGTATTTGTATAGATCGTTGGCACGAACATTAACAATTTCAACCTTGACTTCAATCAGCATTCTGCTTATTACGACCATTACAGTTAGCCTAAGACTACCAGCTTAATTGCCCCTTGGTCAGAACCGAGCGCATTAACTGTCACCCATCAAATTAATGACCGTGTTAGGCGTTGCTTACCCACAGATTTATAGTCCCATACTGAAACAAATAGCATGGGTTTCGCTTTAACTAAGACCGTATTAATTAATGCAGACCACTTAGGGATGGACGTTTGAAATAATAATACGCAAAACTCGAGAATTTGTGGATAAATTTTGGTTTTTTTTTCAGATATTCGTTGAAGTCTAAATAGTAATGAAAAAAACTACAAGAAAAACCACAGAATTCCATTTTCAAAGTCACGAGAAACATCTAGTACCTACCTACACTCTTAAATAAAAAAAAATGAAAATGAAATGTACTTTAGGAGTACATAACTTATGCAAGGAGGTATATTTTGTTCATTCAGCTCTTGTTATCCCTCTTAATATGTTTTACGACTTTTTTGTATGTAATTATTAATGCATCAAGCCCTTTTTATATTTGCATGTGTGTGATCCGAATGTTATCTCATTAATAGCATAGCCAAATTAAGTGGCATATGTGCCAAGGAGCAAATTAACTCAAATATCAGGTCTTTCAATATTATAAATGAATGACTGGATAATGATGTAGTCAATGTTATATGCACAAGGGATGTTGACTGTCAAGTCAAATCAGTCTCTTTTTATGAAATGTCAAAACGACAAGCTCTATAGAAATGTGTATAGAATAGCAACCTATGACGTCATAAGTTCCTACCGTCAAATCATTACTTTTAGTATTAATTTTCATGCTTTTAAATTAAAAAAACCTGATAAAATTGTAAAATTTATTTTCAGAGCATTTTAAAATCTACTATTACCTAATTAGTATAAAATAATTTACTTTTATTGTAGTCAACTACCCAATTGTCACAAATCCTCACATGTTGAAGTCCGTCAGACTTTGGGAACGAAGCGTGTTATAGAAATAAACATACATGTGGATAAACATTATAATCCACGTGGCTCAGTCCGGTAAAACTAAAAAGACAAACTGCCTTTTGCCTTTCTTTCATTATTAAAATGTATTATAAAATAAAACAGAACGAGTTCCAACAAAACTCAATCAAACTGTAGTTCATTTAGTTTGAGGGGAAAAAGATGAAATATCAGCATCCGTTCCAACTGGAGTACTTGACTTCCGCAAAACTGTTCCAACCAACGAAATTTATTGAGAGAGACCAGTGTTCAACTCTCCAAACTTGTACGCGAGGCGATTGGTATGGAAACTAGTTACGTTCGCCTATCACACAGACTCGAATATGTAAGCGACGGAAATACATGTGCTGACATAATAAATTTTGTGAACTAAATAAAATTGAATATTTCAATTAATTCAACTGTCCCGGAGGCGCAAGGCGATTTGATTTTCATGGGTAACAGAGTCTGTATGATCAGTTTTTCCATTAAATACTCTACTTTTATTTTGTAGTCACCATGAGAGTCTCAAATGTAATTGTGGGTTAGATTCTTATTTGTACGGGACACCATTTTGAGTGGTCGACAGATTGTTGTTCACAAATTGGTGTACTTTGTGCTACTGTTAATGACTGTTTGTGAAGTCTACCGCAAAAAACAGGGAAGTTCCCTAGTGCAGTTTGCTTCTGGCCCCGGTTTGGCTACGGAAGTCTCGGGTTCGATTCCTGGGTCTGAACTTCAAATTTTTCTATCTTTCAAAAATGCAATTATTGTATTTGTAAAGTAATTGGCAAGAAATGCCTATAAAAATTACTTCAATATTCGGCCTGCGACATCATAATTTGTTAAAATGCTCTCTGTAACGAAGCAATAACAAAAGCCGTGATAGTTCTTTAACTACCGACTATGCAACAAAAATGCAATTATTGTATTTGTAACGTCTTATAAAGCCACGACCTTTGGCACACACGAAAAAGTGTGACTTCACCGCTCACGTCCGTTCCGCATGCTGATAGGCTGAAGTATTGTGACCGTCCACTAAAGCTGTCACAGGCATGGTTGATTATTACAATTTCGTCAATGTTTTCTCATGCCGTTAAAATTATCGTCTGTAAACCAACGTAACAGATTTAGATAGAACCATTTTTTTAAGCAAAATATTTGTTCTAAATGGGATTGAATAGATATTGAAGGTCAAGTTTAGCACTCAGCTTACACAAGGAGCTATCTTGACCCGCGTAATTTAATTGTAAATTAGCCCGTAACTTTACAGAATTTCTGTTAAAATTTGATTTGTTTCAAGAAACACGTAGAAAAGAGAAACATAACTTGCCCTTTTCCTTTAAAACATAATGTTAACGGAAGATTGAATTCTGTTGTCCCTCGTACAGAAAGGATTCTTCCGGGTCGAAGTGTGATGCCCGGCGGCCTGCGGTCCTCGATTGTTGTTGTTGGAAACTTCAGTTTAAGTTAACTGTTGTACGAAGTCTCAAACTTGCATTATTACGAGTATCGTTTATATAATAAGGTATATAAATACTCATCTAAGTAATAAACTAATCAAATATAATAAAGGTGATTAAAAGCTGTAGTATCTTTTTGATCGATTATACCTGCCAATATAAAGGACGAGAAATGGTTGTCCCACATACCTAGACCATTTCTCGTACTTTCGTGTGTTACTTATAGTTTTTAAGGTTTCGTAGTCAAATTGGCGAAATGGAAACCTTTTAGTTTCGCCATGTCCGTCCGTCCGCAGCTTAGCTCTGAGACTGCTAGTACCTACTAGAAAATTGTAATTTTGTATGGATTTGCATATTATTTATGCCGAAAAAGACGTAAAATAGGTAGAATATTTTTTTATTTTTTTTGAAAGAAAAAACTCATCTAGTAAAAAAACCATTTATTATACCGCATTATTGTGCCGGGCAACTATGAAACTCTACAATATGCGTGGCCCTCTATACACTTACCCGTTTTTTTATGCTGGAGTTGTAAGATTTTTTATGTTTCCTATCCAACAGATTAAATCAATCAAACAATATGCTTCACCTTGTAATCAAGAATCAGAATCAAAAAAAAAATGAGATTTTTTGTTTTTTTATTAGATGTCCAAACCCAAACATTATAAAAACCAATTTAAAGCATCATGACATTACCTTTGAAGCCTGTACATCCTTAACATACACTCACAGTTTAGTTTTTTGCATTATCCCAGCGTGTTTATCATTGCATTGTGTTTGGAGGACACCACTCGGTGTACTTGAAAGTCACAAAGTAACCCGCAGTTATTGTTCAAAACAGGCGCCCAAGAAAACGGCGATAAAATCGCTAACCATATTGTGTTCTTACATGACTTGCTTTGCGAGTAAAGAAACGATAAAACTTTAACTTTGTCGATCTATATTATGCTGTAGATAGGAAAGTGCCTAATACGACAGAAAAGTGATGCTAGTGTCTGCGTAAGTAGCAATATAATGAATTTCTTTCACCGGAATCGCATTTATATTTTTATAATCGAAGAAAATATACAAAATAAGTGCACCAAAACGTTAACTCATCTTTCATTTTCATCACATCATTTTCTCGGTCTGTAAAAATGTCATAAATTCAAAGTCACGAAACAACCTAGAGTCTAAATAGACAATAATACTTATATCTTTACATATCTATGCTACAAGTATAGTATTATATATTTTTTCAAGATATCTCGCAATGTGGGATTGTGGTCCCACATTACTAGCCATCCTGTTAACCCCTCCAGCTAAGCTCTATTATCTGTGATCCTAACTGTGTCTATAATGTACTACTATTGTTATAAAGCTGAAAGTTTGTTTAAATGCACTAAGCTTCGAAAACAATGGGCAGATTTTTTTAAATTTGGTGTTGAGGTGTCATAATTAAATAATATAAATAAGTAACATTTAATTTAAGACGAAACAATTAGGTAGTACCTAATTAGTAGGCAGCATTACCAATAGTTGTCACATTAGGTATCTAAAGATCTATAAATTGAATTGATGAAAGACCCTTCATTAGTTCATCATCCAAAATCCTGTACAGAATACGAACCCATTATACCTAGATTAATAACATCTTCTATAACGAGCACTGTTACTTCGAGACTTGTTACTGAGATTTCAAAACATATCATGCCCTATAAAGCAATACAAGAGAAAGTTCTTAAGTATTCAGACGTAAATAATTGATTCAAACGTTTATCAAGACTACTGGCTCTTTTTAAGAACCCTGGTGTATTTATTTTTATGTGAAAGGAGACACAACCCGCATTCTTTCATAAGGATATTGTGGAATATTTTGCGGAAATAATCGCTTCCCTGGCAATTTTATTCAGTGTGTTTTGTCATACGGCAACATGTCTGTAACAATGGGTTTGTAAATGTTAAGGGGCGTCTAAACGGGCCATTTTTACGGCAATTTGTGGCGTCAATGCTGTGGCCGGCAACATGGCAGTACTCTCCAATAATGATTTGATGGTTGCCAGACGATCGCTGAGTGATGATCTATTTCCCGCAATGTTGCCCGGCCAATTTTGTTGTTGTTTCAGTCGCCCTCTATTTTATTGTTGCCGGATTGTGAAGACTGGATCATGTGCCATACAATTGTTGACATATTGCCATTATTGGCCGAGCAATTAGTTGCCAATAGTGCCGCCACAAATTGCCTTAAAAATGCCCCGTTTAGACGCCCCTTTTTCCTTGCATTGTGGGTGCCATCAATTTTATGTCGTAAGTCGCAAAGAACAACATGATATTACTGTTGTGAAATAACAGTAATATCATGTGTTCGAAGAATGTTCCAGAAGGTCTACTTACTTTTTCCGAAAGATAGCTTCATTAACTTTTCAAGTTATAAAAGTTCTTACTTTACGAAGACTATTCTTAATTTATTTTAGTCTAAGTATTAAACATTTTGGATTCATATTTAAAGGTTTTTCGTATAAAAAACAAGCAACATCATTACGATGTTGCTTGTTTTTTACACGGCTGTGCAAGAGAGGGTTATTACTTTTATTTTTCCATATCTTCGATTTAGTTAATTTTGCGGCTCAATTTTATGCTTAAAATGGGGCCGCAAAGTAACTAAATCGTTTTGCCATGTCCGTCCGCCCGTCCGTCCGTCCGCCCTACCGCAGCTTAGTTAAGAGACTATTGGTGCTAGAAGACTGTAATTTTTAATAATTTTTACACCGACAAAGTAAAAGAAAAAAAAAATGAAAAGAAAAAAAAATGAGTAAAGTAGGGAAGTGTTTTTTTTTCTCACCTATCTACCCCATCGTGACTCATCATCAGTCATCATTACATTGGTTTTTTTTTAAATGAAAGGATTGTAAAGATGATTTTAGATTCAGGAATCTATTTTTGAAATATTAAGCTTTTAAGTGCAAATTTCTGTTAGAGTCAAGTATCCCTCCCCCCCGCCAGCTTAATGGTTGATGATGGGTATGCGAAAAAAACCACGGTAGAAGTACCGTGTAGTAAATAAATATAAGGCAACTAAAAAGCAAAAAATAATATACCTACCTAGAATAACCAAAACAAATTAAACATTTTGAAGTTGGTGCCATGAATGTCTTTATGTTTTATTCGGCACCAACTTCAAAATGTTTAATTTAAAAGTTTTCTATTTCTTTCTTTTTAGTGGGTTGGTTTATATTCACTTAAGTTACAATAGGTTTATGTTAACTGCTTAAATCCTTTTACAAAATATTGCTTGCCCTGATGCAAGGCCGTTAAATGTTGAGGAGTTCTTGAGGAGTTCACTATCAGCTCTATTACATTGTGTAATAGTAGTATGACGAAAATAATATGCTACTCAATACCATATTAAAGTAACTGAATCGCAAACTGTGAAATATTGTATAGATCCACTTGTCAGTTGTGGTCTTCATCATCAGTTCCACTTCACCTACGTACTACGATTCTAGACTACGTAGCACCAGATACTTAATAACATAGTATTAATACTTACTGTTATCATATGTATCCATAACATATGAGGCCAAATATATTTTCGCCGCCTAAGTTGTATACAAAAAAATGAAAGATAATTTTTCACATTTCGCGGAAAAATTGAAATCTAAATATTCACAAAGGAAAAGAGCATGCAAATGGTCGGCAGCTAAACATAGATGAATAATAATGCGTTCAATTGCACGTACGATCATCAAAGCGGGAAGAGTCCTGCATATAAAAGCAGCCATTAACTTTATTGTCACGATGACAATGATTATGAATAAGACAATCTACTATTAGAAGCCGTGATAAAAAAGATATGCATGCCAAATTAAAGCTTTCTAGTACTAATGGTCTCTAAGCTAACTTGGGGACAGACGGACACGGATGGACAAATATGGCTTAACTATAAGGGTTCGGTTTTGCCAATTTGGCTACGGAACCCTAAAAACGTTTAAAGAAATATGATGTTTCTTCGCCCACTGTTACCCGCATGATGTATTTCTTTATTCTAGTTCGTTGAACGTCTACGTCTGTGTGTTGAGTATCTGACATCTAAGATCTTTATCCATCTTTAATATACCTACCTAAATATAATAGGACTAGTTGTTCCTCGCTATTTCGTTTGCGTATTTTTCCCCCGTTTTTGCAACATTTCTCATCGCTGCTCCACTACACCACTCCACAATAGAAAAAGATTTTTTTTAAATCGGACCAGTAGTTCCTGAGATTAGCGCGTTTAAACAAACAAACTCTTCCGCTTTATAATATTTGTATAGATTAGTAATAAAAAGGCCGTAATAGTTCTCTAACTATCGGCTAGTTGGTGCAAGCGAGAGCCTGACTCGCGTGCAGGAAGGATAGGAATTTGTCGTTTAGTAACGTAGTCCCGGTTAGATGGTTCGATTCTGTCCCCGGCTTGGCATACGGAAGTCTCGTGATCGATTCTTAGGTCTGGATTTATTTTTTTTCTATTATTCAAAAATGCAATTATTGTAATAATAAAGTAATTGGCAAGAAATGACTATAGCAATAACTAGTTGATCCGGTGAATTTCGTAGGTACCATGAAAAATTTAAAGTACCACCTACCTACTTAATCCGAAGTGACAATTCCCATACATCATTGATTATTATGAAACAACGTCCATGAACCAAAGTGCAATATGTGACATTGTGCCATCCTCGTATCTGTTTTGCGCTTCGCCTGTGTGGTGGATTACATCCAGCACTATTTTTCAGAAAATAAAGCGTGTCCTAGCAGTGACAACGTTCGAACGGATCTTTTTTAATTTTACAATATGTAATGTGATCGTAAGATTGCCGCCCTATTGATCAGTTTTGAGTTTAGTTTCTCGAAAATGGACATAGAATTAATTATAGTGGTATTTCAATTGAACATTTCAGAAGAGTTCCTAAATTGAATGCGATATTTATTTATAGACAATGGCCCAATGGTCTACTATACTAAGTACATGGTACCTATGTATACTAATATTATAAAAAAATATTATCGGGACTTAATCGCCTAAAATATGAGTACGAACCCGAATCGTGGTCATGGGTGCACCTCGATCGAATTTCGTCGGCTAAATGAAAGGTTCCTTATTCACAATCCACGCATTCATTTGAAGGACGGAACTGTTTTAAATAATCTTAAAATAATATAAAATGATAATCACTGTGAAAGATACTGCATACTACCCGCCACAAATGTTTAGAGCATGAAATAGTTTGTGAATGAACTATCAATTACAAAAACAATTTACTTTTATTTATAGCATGAGAGCTGAAAATATAATCTTATGAAGACCAACGCAATACCGAAAAAGCCTTGTGTGAAAAACCCAATTTCATAAATTACCTACTGCGCTCTGTTTTTGTCAAGCAGCCTTCACTTAGTGATTGCGTGACAAGGGAAACGAGCTAATCAGTGAAATGTCACTCAGAGTTCAGATTTATGTATGTGCGTACGTTTAAGCTTCTATTTACGGTTTAGTAAACGGAATCACAAATTACGCTAGCGTTGGATCTCTTATAGACAAACGCGTGCGGTCGAGGGGATCCACACTGATTATTCAAGCTATACAATTACAATAAGGATCATCGGCACTATTCAAGTACGTATGGCAAAGGACTGTATCTACAGCTGCTTAAGTAATGGCGTTCTCTTTTCTATGACATGCGAGTTTAAGAAACAATGTTAATGAATGTTTTGTGTCGAGAAACTACTAATGCTGACTGTACATTACATAATTCTGGCCTGTTGGTCTAGTGGTTAGTGACCCTGACTGCTAAGGGTTCGATCCCCAATCAGGATAAAGCTATGTGATGAGCACGATGGTTTATTCTGTGCCTGGGCGTAATTTATCTATAATATGTATGTATTTAGAAATATGTATATATTTATCAGTTGTCTGGTCACCATAGTACAGGGTCTGCCTAGTTAGGGATCAGATGGCGTTGTGTGAGTTGTTTCAATATAATAATTTGTAACGTGATAAAAAGTCAAACGCCTCAAAGTCGTTGCCACTTCACGTTCACTTAGCCTAACTAAAGCCTGCTCTACATAGATTGCATGTGTGAGTTTAAATAACCGTCAACAAGTACCCTTCGGCAAGCCTATTTTGTAGAGGTATGTATGGAAGGACTTGAAACATGACTTGCACAAGTATTTCCAATTTGTCAAAGACTACTAAGATAAACCCTTTGTAAATCTTATTCGTTTTACGTCGTCATCAATAAAAGTCACCGATAAACATTTGCCATTCGAAAGATTTCACTACTTTATTTCTAAAGTAACCCTAAAATAACAAAAGAAAACTTTTAACTAGTGACAATTGAACTTGTAACATGAAATATGTCACGCTCTCGGGTATTATTACGTTTTATCTAAGTTCTGAACTAAGTTTACATCGTGAATCCCACGAAAGCCTTTCTTGGCATTTTTCTTTTTTATCTTATTTTCTGTCACAAACGGATTTCTTGCCGTAAAGTTGGCCGACCATTACCAACCTTTTTTGCTTGTATGTATTTGACAACAAAGGATAATTATACCTACATGAGAGGTGATTTTATTTATTACTTCTTCTTGTTCGTGAATGTTTTTGCAACCTAAAATATATGAATTCATTATACAAAGTAATTCTTCATGTAAATGCTAATTTAATCTGAGCCTCATGTATCTTGCAACTCGTTTGTTATGCGACATTCTCATGTTAATGACCGAAATATATTAATAAATATTTTTTCGAGGCTGTCAGAAAACCGATTAATCGCTGCACAGCTAATCCTACTGATTATAAGAATAATGATATCAGCGACGATCTATCAAAACTTGAAAATAGCTTGAATGGTGTCATCTGAAATAGCCGATGTATTTCTTATTTATATAATATTAGCCTATGTCCGTGGCTCCGTACGCGTGGCAATATACGCTATTGCTCAAGTCCTAAGGAAAATAGCGTGTATAATATATAGCATGTACCTTAATCTGGACAAAGGAAATGATGCTCCCAAAATTTGAATAGCAACTGTTCAGTAGTTATGGCACCGACCCCGAACAAACAAACAAACACGAAAAAAATTAAGCATTGTGTTTGGTTTCAGACCTTTTAGTTTTTTTTAAACATCTTCAATGTACAGACACAGCTATTATACAATTTAACTAGCTGACCCGCGCAACTTCGTCTGCGTAAATTTTCCTTTTTTCTTCCTTTTTTTTTTACAACATTTTTCATTGCTGCTCCGCTCCTATTGGTCGTAGCGTGATGTTATAACCTATACCCATCCTCGATAAATGGGCTATCCAACAATAAAATATTTTTTCAATGCGGCCCAGTAGTTCCTGAGATTATCGCGTTCAAACAAACAAACAAACTCTTAGGGGGATGAAAAATAGATATTGTCCGATTCTTAGATCTACCCAATATGCACACAAAATTTCATCAAAATCGGTCAAGCCGTTTCGGAGGAGTATGGCAACAAAAACTGTGACACGAGAATTTTAAATATTAGATAATAGTATAAATAAACTGTTGAGAGTTTGTAAACTGTCAAAAATTGTGAATGTCAAGCCCACTACAGTATTGGTAACACTGTGGTAATGAGTACTTGTAGATACTGTGGTAACCCCTCTGAATGTATTCTGATCTTGTAGCTGTTATGGGGCCTTTTCTGGTTTGTAATTAAAACGACCTTGGACTTTAAACCCCAATGAGATGTTCTACACATAGGCTAAGCTGACACAATTTTCACTTAAAGACAGGTAAATGCCTACGATCACTTATAGCTCTTGGATAGAGCCTTAAATTAAAGACGCAGTCACGGGAACATAAATGAAATACAGACTGGTTGGGAACCAAAACTCAAGTTCTGATTCTATCATAAATATTTTCTGATTTAACTACATTTTTATAAGCTTTTATTTAAGTTGCCCTGTGTGTATCTTAGCTTGTCAAATCTTGAAAGCTAAATTAGTACCACTTCCTTACATTCGAGCGGGCTCAAATTTGGTACATTAGTGTATCTTTGATGACAATGCAATATTATGGTACCATAGACCTGATCTGATGATGGAGTTGGTAGGTGGCTATCGGAACTCCTTAACTAAAAAGCAGAAACCTGGCAAGTTTGGCTCATTTGATTCATCTTGACAAGTACTCCTCCTTTGATCTTAGATGGTTGCCAGGGTTTCGTGATGAAAGTTGGAAGGTGGAACGTTAGTACTCAACAGTCATATAATGTATCTACGCCCCACTCCTTCTCCCCTCCCCCCTCGTGTAAGCTTCTAAGATTCGTCTTGACAAGTGCTTTTACACTTATACAGTGTCTAGGGTGATGATGGGGCCAGAAGATGGTCATTGATACACAGCAATCATGTCAGTCAATATGATCCAATATGGTTGAATAAAATACTAAATACAAATGAAAACACTTAGAAACATATTCAGTAATAATAAATAAATAGTTAAAAAAACATTTTTAAAAACAACTTTTCTATTTAAATGGTCGAAAAGAAAGAATATAATTTCTAAATTAAAACAAACCCAAAAATTTGTTACAACATACGATTTATATGACTAGCTGAACCGTGCAACTTCGTCTGCGTAAATATTCCCTGTTTTTGCAACATTTTTCATTGCTGCTCCGCTCCTATTAGTCGTAGCATGATGTTATATAGCCTATAGCCTTCCTCGACAAATGGGCCATCTAACAGTAAAAGGTTTTTTTAATTGGGACCAGTAGTTCCTCAGATTTTCGCAGTCAAACAAACAAACACTTCGGCTTTATAATATTAGTAAAGATAAAAGCTTGTCGCGATATGACTCTACTAAGGCCAATGATTGACAGTACTACACTGCATTTTAAAAACAACAGGTAGTAGGTACAGCATTTTAAAAATCTCGCGACAAGCTTTTAAGTCATTTAAATGGTATAATGTAACAAATTGATCAGTTTGTTTTAATTTAGAAAATATTTTTTTTCTTTTAGAGCATTTAAATAAAAGGTCGTTTTAAAAAATAGTTTTTAATATTTATTTTTCATTTTTTTTATTTAGGCGTCCGGTGGTGTAAGGAAAGTACTAAACGCATCCTTTGTTTCTCAAGAAAATGATTCTTCACGTAGAGATCTTGAACAAAGTTCGAGAATACTCGAAACACCCCATATATATCACCGTTACCTGAACGGCCTGCATAAAATATATATAAACTAGAATTTATGTACTTTACCCTAAAGTGTGTTACTTCCTTACAATTGTGTTTTTCCCTAGAGATTAAGTAAATTGTTACTGTTAAAATATTAGAACAGAATTATAGCGGTGTATTTATTATAAAGGTTTTACCCACAATTACTTTCAAGTTAGGAGTCTCTTTTTAACTTACATGTTTGGCAGACTAAACTAGGGATGTTACGAATGTGGTTTTACAGAACCGAAGTCGGAGACGGAGTTTTTAAATTTGGCTTATCGAAGTCGGAGTCGTAGTCGGAGGTGGTGAGAAAACAAATATGTTGAGAAAGGCTTAAAATAAACATTTAAAATAGTAAAAAAAAACATTATTCAGTCACATATTAAATGTAGGTATGAAGAAAAACCTCGCGCGGGTTAAGTGATTACGGGTCGCAAAGGCCACAATTATTAAATTATTATAAAAAAGCAACATGGCTGAGATTAATCGCTTCTGACGGCAGCCGTATTGGCATTTTAGTCACACTCGATTATTTTTTTCTTCTGAATACATCACATCAAAATAAAGGCATTGAGGAGGAATACCTACCATTCCTCATATATTTAATAAGAACAGTATTTATTTCCTAATTAAGCTTTCGTTGCTAGAGATATCAATTTATTCTCCCTACATTATAATAAAGCTACGATTACCTATTACAATTATTTTCACTAGGTATGAAAAAATAGTAAACTATTGTTTGCGCAAATTTTAATGCAAGAGCATTCTCTAAGTCCGATGGGATAGCAATGAACGATTTTCAGATTTTAACATTCCTTTCCATTAAAATCTATTTATTTCCTTTTAATTCTATTTCACTGATCTCACACCCTCTCCAACCTTCACTGATTTACAGATCCCTAAAAACTAATCAATATTTATTAACACTTATATTTTAGTACCAAAAAACCTATTTTCCAAAGTTTTTCCTTGGCAAACAACACTTAAACATTTATCTAACTATCGAATAATATCGGTAGATCTATCAAGTTATTTCTGTATTAAGAGGCTCGTCCTAAATACACAAAACGTGTACGATACGTTCAATTCAATACGAAGCAAGGATCTTGGATCATCTGATATCGAGAACGGTATAATGTCTTATTCAATCATTCTAAAGCTATGGTCTTAACTATTGTACGAAATATATTGCTTTCGTCTAAGAAATATCTGAGTTTTGTTTTTCAAATAACGTATGTCTTGATTTATGCGCCGATGAAAGTCATAAGTAGGGTTAACCCTTTACCTTTTAGTTGTAGGTCAATTCAAACAAATAAATGTATAAGTAATTCTGTCTGTAAAGACCCCACTGACGATGCATCCATCAATCCAAATGGAGTGGACATCTGTCAAAAACTTAGCGTAAATGTCAAAAACGTAATCCATTTGAATAGATGTCGTTTGGTTTTGGAATTCCAAACTGACTTTCGTCCAGTCCAAATGGACGTATATCATGCCACGCCATTTAGCGGGCATCCGTATTGTCAGTGAGTGGGCAAATAAAGAAGCTTATCCCACCTTCTCTTTTGAGCATTGTGTGAAACCATGGCTACCATAGTCACGAAAGAGAAAGACGGTATCGCAAAATGTCAAATTTGTTATGTTTTATTCTTAAAAAAAATTATAGTGTTGACAGAAGTCTTTAGTTTAACCTTTTTGCGTACGATTAAAAGGAAGTACCTATAGTCAATGCTCCCATAATTTTGCGTACCTACATTCATTTGGAATGCGTCCATTCGAAAGGCTTCCAAGTAGACGTATCATCAGTGGCCAGTTTTACGTTTCCACGCCAAAACCGCTAAACGTTATTTAAGTGAAATTTGAGCCCCGCGAGGACAAAGGATAGTTTTTATCGTGATAACAAACATCTACGCTGGCGGAGCCGCGGGCGAAAACTAATACAAAGAAATATAGAGGAGGAGGAGGAGGAGTACCTTACGGTTGAAGTTCATTTGCATTTTATAAAACAACAAGGCTAATTAGTAACCTTGCAAGAATATTCTGACAGTTACTAGGCTAAACCTTACCAATCTAGAAGTTTATCGAAACTGGTAGATAATTTTCTTCGCCGACTGTACGTTGAATCTTTAGATTTGAGAACAATGGATTATTAATATCGTTCATTATAGGGTTAACGATATAATTATAAAACGGAACCTCTGTCGTAGCAATTCTACGGTTATTACAATGCGTTAACTAATTGTTATATAAATTGTTCCTAATGATCGTTACGTAGGTAGTAGTGCCGTGTGGTGCCGGCTTAAGAATAGTACCACCCCATCTCTTCCCGTGGGTGTCGTCAAGGCGACTAAGGGATTTCACTCCGGAGGACGGGCAGCAGCGTCCTCTGCGTACTTAAAGCCTTACTGCGATCGCCAACCCGCTCGCCAAGCGTGGCGATTATGGCAATTACCCCCAGGATCTACATACCAGTAGGTTCTACTGGGGAGACCCGTGCCCAGCAGTGGGCCATCATATGGGTTGATACGGATACGGACGTAGGTAAGTAGCGACGTAGTAATATATTTTGAAGCCAAATGTCCACCTTCCACTGCGAGCGGAGCGAGATCCGTACGTACCTACAGTACTCCAAAAGTAATAATGCGCATAGAAATCTTCGGAAATCTTCGTCATTGTTCGGCAACGGTCGTATTACCCGAGCGTCGAAAGACGATATTTATATAGAGTGGTTAAGAGCAATTTCTCTATGCCTAATTTTATATATTATGTGTTTTGTGCTAAAACAGATTTGATTTACCTGTAACGAAATTTGATTCGATAATTCCATGTAAGTAAATAGCGAAAACGCTACAATCATTGTTGGAGTGATTAGTTTTCAAGTGTCTTACCGAAGTTGGTGTAATTATGGAGGAAAAGGTTTAAATAACATAAGGTTTTATTAGAAGGAGAAAAAAACGTTTTCAAATAGAGGTTTACATAAAATATAATCAAAATCTCAGTTCAAATTTGTTTACAGCACTAATCATTCCAGAAAAATAATACAATTATAAAAAAATTAATCAGAATCGAGGAAGACCTCTATTCCCGACATCGCAGATTCATCAGAAGTTTCATTATGCTCTTGTTCATTTACACTTTCCTCACTGCTATCACCTGTGTAAATAATCAGTTTATCGGAATAACTATCGATTCTTGGCTCAAATTTTCTATATTCATCTTCGCATTGAACCGCATGATCAGAAACTTTTTTCCATTCTTCTGGTCCTATTTTATTGATTTTTTCTAATATAGCATCTTTAACTGACGTCACAGTCATTGCAATATTTCTCTTGGCCACGTGTTGCTTTATTTGGGACCAAATATTTTCAATAGGGTTAAAATCGGGATGATATGGTGGCAATCGTATAATTTTATGCCCATGTTCCTCCATTATACGGTCAATGGCAAATTCTGTGTAATTTTCTTTGTATCTTTGTATAATTTTATACAAATCGGGTTTCAGTTTCTTTGGGTCATGCGGAATGTTGTGTTGTTGTAACCAAGCTGTCATTTGTGGTTTAGATGTGTTTGAGTTTGGTGGTTTCACAGACAGCTTATTATGATATGGGGCGTTGTCTATTACCAACACACTATTAGGAGGCAAGTTGGGAATCAATTGATTGCGTAGCCAAGTTTGATAACGTTCCGCGTTTATTTCTTTATGATAGTCACCTTCTGAGTCGACACATTTATGTAACATTAGAGCCCCTGGGACGAAGCCTTTTTCATTGCCTGCGTGTACAATAATTATTCGCTCTCCTTTGGAAATGGGTTGTTTGATACCTTTTTTGTTGCTATCTTGCCAAGTTTTACCCTTAGTATGTGATGTGTGCACATACGACTCGTCCATAAATACTATGTTTCTACCAGAACTCCTCAGCTGTTGTATTTCTCTGAGATATTTGATCCTTTTTAGGCGTATATCATGTTTTTCCATAAGTAATTGTCTGTTATTATCAGTTTTCAGAAACCTAAACCCCATGTCTTTCAAGATCAACCTTAAAGTCTCGGCACAGCCTTTGAAATTAATAGCTTCGATCAACTTTATTCTTAAATTATTTACAGTTGGGAGTTCTTTCAGCGTCAATTGAAAATTGTATATCATATTACGAATAACACAGTAGTCGAAATCATCAAGTACCAGCCGAAATCTACTTTTAGGTCTTCCTTTTTTCGGTGTAGAAAATTTCTTTGATTGATTATGTTTTTTTTCGTTTAAGATATTACTCAAAGTTCGTCGCGAAATTCCTGTAGCTTTTGTAACACGGTCTTGAATTTTTTTAAAATAACCATCATGGTCTCTGTTGAAAACATTGGCTTCATTTAAGAAATAAAGGTACACATTAAATACCATTTGCCGTGCTTGTGAATTAAGCGGTTTTCCACGTTTAAATTTATCCATTTTGGAAGAATTCGTCTGAAAGAAAATGGCATGGGCAGAGTTAGGTATATATTTTTTATGCATGTTTATCTATTTATTTAATTTAAATAAATCTCATTTTTTAAATGTTTTTCTAGTACTTAATATGTATTTAATGTAGGTATTTTATTTTTTTAATATTAAAAAAACGTGAAATATGTTATTTATTTTCCTTTTTTCAAAATATACTATTTAAATCTGAATAAGCTAATTAATGTTGAAATTATATTTACCAAGAAGGGTGTGTAATAGCAGCTCTATATATTTCCACAAATAGAGAACACGTGCAGTCACTACCAATATATAAAGACGACTGACAGACATTTCGCTGACCGGCGACAGCTGCCGAACGCCCGATTTGTTTTCGATTGTGCACACATGATATTGACTCCTATCTCTTTTAAACAAGGTGCAAAATGCAAATGCCTTGTTTAGGGCTCTTACGATTCCATGATTCGAGTGTTTCCGGGAATACGACAATTAGCGAAGATCTGCATGTGCATTATTAATTTGGGAGTACTGTACACCGTTTAACTCGCATCGCCAATTTTCAAAAAATTGCTTCCACTGTGAATGACGGAACTGTTTCCTAACTGTCAAGCAGATTGCTCACTCACTTGCTGACTCCTTTAAATCACTTTTTACTGAAACTTTTTCTTATTGGACTCCTTTCCACTCAGCTTTCGAAGTGGAAGGCGGGCATTATGCCCGAAATCTCAAACGTTATTTTACGTTGACTCGACCTTCAAATGAGAGTGAGAGCATGAGAGTTAACAGCATCTCAAAAACTGAATGGCGACTGAGTATACGACCATAACCGTAATATTATTAAGAAAATTCTGAACTAACAAATAGATACTAAATTTAAAAATTAAAACCTTTAAAAAAGAATGAAAGTCTCTATCAGAATTTTATAGCTGGTCATAAAAATGTATTTTAATACGAGCACTAAAACCTTTTGGCATTGAACAGATTATGTTTTTTTCACTATGTGGTTGAAAATCTTCTTTGACCCTTGAAACGGCCAATCTGTCTCCATCGATTCTGGTCCGAAGTAGCCCTTAGAGCCTGAAAGAATATTGATCAGGAGGTGGCTTCTTTCACTTGGTCAGAACAGCGCATATAGGTAGGTGAGCGGGGATATGGTCTCGTGCTTTCAATGTGTACCTCTAGGTGTACATTGAAAAAAATCTTGACTTTTCAATGTACTTTTATATTTAACTTGAGATTAATCTTATAACGACTCAATTGATTTTGAAAATGTAAAACAGAGTTTAAATAAAATTAACCGACCACGTGCGAGTCCGGTTTGGGCATCAAGTTTTTCTACAAAGTTTTTCTTGTTTTATTGTACCTATCGGGAAGAATTAGTTCTTTCAAAATTTTATTGCCTGTATTTTTTGATTATATTGCCTTAGAAATACAATAATTGAATTTTTGAAAGATAGAAAAATTTGAAGTCATTTCCTTAGAAATTTGTTTTTACCATCCACCTCCAAGGAATTACAGACCTGATTATTTGCCATTAATTTCAACTTTTGAAAATGAGAGTCTTGATAAGCAGATGGACAACTTAAACACATAAAGGATGCCTTCTTTCCTTTTGAGGTTCATAATTCTAAAAATACGTATTCAAATCAGTTCAACCGTTTAAGAGCTAAGGTACCATAGACACGGGTCTCAAACACCCCTCTTTTTGGTTAGGGCAAAGATGAATTCATGAATGCTACACATAAAGTCAGGGCAAAAGTATTTTCGTATTTTTTATAGAAAAAAGTTATTTTAGGTATAATTTTTGATTTATTTATAATATGTATGTGCCGTTTCGATTGATGACTTGTTGCTATCTTGTGGGTAGTAACCATGATTCAATTTCTGTAAAAAAATTGAGATTTTTGATAAAAAAAAATTGACAGGTAGTTTTCACAGTATTCGTTTGAGGATAACTTTATGCTTTCTAAAGAGTAATGAAATCTGACGGAGCAAGATCAGGGCTATACACGCAAGACATCCCAGCCAAGCTCTTTTAGTTTTTGCTGAGTGGCTATAGATGAATGCGGTCTGGCGTTATCAGAATGGGACACCACGCCCTTCCTGTTCACCAGCTCCGGCCGGGTTTTTCACTGGCTTCTTTTAACCTCATCAGTTGCTGACAGTAGAGGTCAGAAACGATAGATAAATGGAAACACGTTACATTAAGTTTCTCTCAGTAAGATCATATATTGTGGTACTCAAATATCAAGTTTTTTGTTGTACCCAGACTTTTCTAAATGACGTAAAACTGTTTTGTAATCCACATCCAATTCTTCAGTAATATTGTAACTACTAATATGTCGATCTTGCGCCTCGTTTTCACAGATGGCACTGATTTTATCCGTGACAGGGCCCAGAGCGAGCCTCATTTTTCACACTAAAATTTCCCGACTTGAAATGCTTGAACCACATTTGTGCTACTCGTATTGATACCACATTAGGTCCGTAAACTGCACAAATTTTATTCGCGGCCTATTTTGTAATAAAACTTAAAAATGTACCGAATTTCTTCGTCACTACGTTCACTTTTCTTGTTTGAAAAACAATTGAAAAATGGCGGCAACTAGTTTTTTTAAATTAATTTATTGCATCTTCAGAATGTCAACATTTAATGGTATTAAAACCAACCAATTACATTCAGTACAACTAAAGAGGTTTGATTACTAACAATACATTCAAAATACGAAAATAATTTTGCCCCTACCTATTACATACATATCTGGAAAAATTATAGTGTGTAATTATGTAGATATTTATATATGTTTCCTGGATTAGCTGTACAGTAAACCCATATAAATTAACGTGATGTTAATAACAGCACGCTATGACCCAAAGGAGCAGAGCAGTAAATTAACGTGGTTGGAACTGCGAGGCAAAGCTCCAATGTGTTTATAGGTATAGCGGTGTACGGTAATAATTGTTGTTAAGGTAAGGATGTAGCTCATTACGCTACCGTGCAACGTGGGATCTTTATTAAACAAGCTATAAAGTATATCCAATGACGTTTTAAGTAAAAAGATGCAGATAGGTTACAAGCGCTCAGAAAGCGGCGCCTTAAATACTATACAATTGACTTCTTTTTATATGTCAGTGTCGCAACGCCGGCTTTAGAAGAAAGCAGCGGACTACGGTTTTCTTTGTTTCGCTCGTGATAGTTAAATCATGCTTTCTTACTTTTACGACTTTGTTTATAATAGTGCGACATTGCAATATTTATGTAATCTATGTGTGCTGGGTGTCGTATTTAAAGATCGAATGTTGTTTATGTAAAATTTAATTGAGTATACCTACGACTTTACTTAATTACGCTAATTGCGTATTTGTCTGTCAAGACAAATCAGTCTATTTTGTGAAACATTCGGTAGAAATGTAGTCAACCTAATTACACTAAATGATACAAATTTGGATAATCCAAACTAATAACATAAATGTGAAAGTAACTGTCTGTCTGTAACGTTTTCACGCTTAAAGCGCTAAACCAGTTTAGATGAAATTTGGTATGTAGTTTGATCCCCGGGAAAGGACAAAGGATAGTTTGATGGATAGGATAGCTGAGGGTGAAAGCTAGTTAACTATAAAAGATCATTCAAATTAGTGATTTCAATGTTGTAATTTTGTAATGGCTCGTAACTCGGTACAGTTCACTACTGAGGCAATATAATATTATTAACATATAATGGTAGTAATCTTCTACAGATGGCAGTCATTTCGATCAATATTATCAGAGACTAACTAACTACACAGGAGATGTTATAGTGAACAAGTGTGAAACCCAGCGTGACGGAAGCGAGAGGCGTAGGACCGTTGTCTTAACGTGTTCTGCCCCCCTAGACAAGTGACATAAATTGTAATCGAATAAAATTATGTCGGAATGACGTAGTTGTACGCACAAAACTGCGAATCTCATATTAATTTGTGACAAATCTACATATTACATATTAAGTTGATACCTACTTGGTTGTCGGATGGGTGCTGTTTGTAGGGTGGGTAATTGTCGTGTATTTAAAATTTGAATTTTCGCGGTTTTGCACGCGCAATTACGTTATTTCATTCAATTCACGTTTATGCCACTGATCAAGGGGCTCTTTCACCGGGAAGTGTTTAATATTTTCTCGACCTGCTCGGTCGAAGTTGAGTCACGGATCCCCAATCAGTTTATAGTCCATAACATATACCTACTAACTTGTTAACAAAATGCTGCTTATGTAGGTTTATTTTTCTTCAAGCTATAAAAGTTTATAAGGCAGCTACGGCGTTTATAGGCGAAGGGTTACCAACTTGACCCCGCTTAATACATTATTACAAACTTGAGGCCTTCCTTGCCATACTTGCGGTACTTAGGTGTGGGAAAAAAACAAAATAACCGCACGAGATTTAAATATAAGTTTCCGAGTTAGTAGTGGCACGCTGTGGCGCTTTGGAATTGTCATTAGAATGTAATATTGGTTGCAGATGGTGACTTCAGTGGCGTACAGTGGGTACTTAGGTTATGTAACTTAGCTTAGATTAGAAATGGGGAGAACATTACCTGTACTAACTGCTTCGGTGGCGCGTTGCGAGTGTACGACTGCTGCCAAAGAGGTGAGGTTCGGTTCCTACTCGGGATACCACTTTATAGGATCCACATCTTGTAGTTGTAAGTCTGGGTGTACATTTTGGTAAATTGAATGTTTGTTATGTCCCCCGTGACAAGACTTTAAAAAAATACCTAGACCTTCTAGATACTTGAAGTTAAAATTTGTGTTGCTAGTAAAAAAAACAGGGCAAGAGTATGTCGGACCATGCTCATTGTAGGGTTCCACGTACAAATAAATGCACTACATATGAAAAAAATCTATTAGAATAATTGCATCAGCAGAAAAGCGTTTGTTCATGGGACTTACGCTCTTTTGTCGAGAAACGCTGTTTTTCATAAAAGATTAGTTGAATTATGTACCATACGTCGGCGTTAGCTAAAAAAACAGGTTCTGTTACATGTATGAAGTGCCCCCCTAAAAATATTTACTTTTATTATTTAGCTATCAAACTAAGTAGTGGTTACTACAAGACACCTTTTCAGCCAATTTGCCCAATATTCATTGAGTAGTCTTTGATGAAAAGTCCTGTGAATATTCCGAATATTCCGTGTAAAAGACAGAATCTCAACTTTCAAGAAAATTAATATATGAATGACACTAGTCACTTGACATAGATAATGTCAGTATTTTGTACATATATATTAAAAACAAATTACACCCGTGCTCATCACCCAAAGATTTATTTTGGATATTGATCAAACACGCGACCTATGGCTTAGCGGTCGGGACCAATAACCACGAGACCAACAAGTCAGATAACCTATACTAATATTATAAAGCTGAAGAGTTTGTTTGTTTGTTTGATCGCCGTAATCTCAGGAACTACTGATCCGATTTGAAAAAATCTTTCACTCTTGGATAGCCCAATTATCGAGAAAGGCTAAAAAACATCACGCTACGACCAATAGGAGCGGAGCAGCAATGAGAAATGTTGTAAAAACGGAGAAAATTTCCGCAGACTAGTTTGCGCAGACAAAATATTCAATAGTACTTGATTTTATGGAGAGAGTTCACAAGTGTGATTTGATAGGAAAATAGTTTATATTACAGCCTGATCAAAGCACAGACAATAAAGTAAAATATTACTAGAGTATCACACGTCCACCAGCTTTAATGAAAAGCAGTGTCGGGAAAATTATCATTTGAAAAGCTTTTTACAGGGTAAGGGTAATTGGGCTATTATTTCTATTAACTGTGGAGGTCTTCCTCTTCTATCCTTAATCGAAGGAAACTTTTAACTCCAAAAGAGCGAAGTGATTTTACCTTATCAAAAAAGAATCTTTATTCTTCTAAAGAAAAGTTTTGCTTATTTTCAATTAAAGATAATGAGCCTATTATTCAGTTAAAATTTAAAAAAGGAACAGATTTTCAATCAACCTTAGTAAATTTTGTCAGTACGTACCTAATATAGGATGTCCCAGGAGTACACTTTTTAAATTTAGTGTATTTTTTTTTCTGAGTTCTGAAATTTGACACGTAGGTGTCAAATTTGAATTTCCGATTTAAAAAATGGAGTGTCACACAAAAGATATATGTGTTATCATTGTAAAAACTCATTACAAAAAATCGAAGATGTTCACGCACAATGTAGGGTTCCGTAGCTGCCCAGCACAATAATGAGGTGTAAGAAATGGGCTTTCTGTTGTTTTTGTTTCATACTACTAACAACGTTATATATTACGCGTCGAATCTCGGCACTGAGCTCAGGAATTGTTTCTGGCTTATTTCGCATCAACCTGAGATGTAAAACCCCAAAGAAAAAAATTACACGGCGGTAGTTATGGTCATGATCTTGGTGGCCCGGTGGCCATTGCTACAACGATTTCCAGCCAAATCGGAAGACGATTTGGCTGGAAATCGTTGTAGCAATGTCTTTTGTGTAACACTCCATTTTTATTAATCGGAACAATCATATGTGACAGCTGTCAAATTTTATCTAGTTTCAGTACTATACTAACCTACATGTGCCGTTATATGACAACAGTTTTGCTCGACAACGACAAACAATCTCACTTTCTCTAATAAGCTAAGACTAGACTACGACAAAAAATCGCTGTGTACGAGTAAAATTACGATTTTCTGTCTAAATGGACAGATCGTTTTTTTTATGTAGCCGATGTTTGTCGAACCGCATTATGTAGTCGATTGAGACCTAATTCAACAAAATAAATGGTTCAGGTGATATGGTGGACTGTACCTACGTACGTATACTGAGTGCTACCTATATACATACCCAATTTTGTAAAAATCGGAGTATCCTATTTTTTTGACGAGATAACGTCTTAGAATCCAAAAATAAATCAGCTTAGGCTTTTCAAGGGGGTGTAGCATGATTGGGACTGTAATACTAAAAAAGTTGGTTGGAAAAAAATAATAATAATTCGAAAACCCGGTCGTTATCTCATACCACCAAAAAGGCCTACAGAAAGATGTCACAGGCATGGTAATTTATTACAATATCATCAATGTTTTGGCGACTGCAACGACATGTGTTACAGTCGAAAATTTAAAAATAAAATCAAAAATTAAAAAAAAGAAAAAAATAAAGCTCTCACAGACATAGTTGTTTATTACAATGTAATTAATGTTTTCTTATGACGTTATCACGTAAAATTATCGTCCATAAACCGACTTTACAGACAACCATTTTTTTCATTCGTATATTTATGGATGAAAAATGGATCAATTTAAAAAAGTTCTATGACATAATAATCCAATCGAATTTTGCCCCGGGGGAGGTAAAATACTTACCTATGACATACACCTTTCGCTACCGAAGTTTGACAAAAAAAATGCTATTAGTATGTAACGCAATACTGAAAACATACATTGCCCGCTGATGAAATTTTCTGTTGCATGTTATTTAGACTGCTAAAACATAACCCTTCCATTTTGCCCCTCGTCTCAGTCGAATATAAACAACATAATAATATACGACATTGCCCCAAACAGTACAACACAACTTTGTAACGCAAAGTTGCTTCGGTATAGACGCTTCGGATTTCACTTAGAGTAAGTAAGTAAATCATTGTAAGGTGACCGTGGCGCCTGGACAGATACGTAAACAACACAGTAGCGGCGTTGCCTTCAGACATGTTACAAATTATTGCGGGGTAGAAGGAAGAATATTGACTAATACAAAAGTAATACTTTTTACATGTCTGTCCTAAAAAAAAACAAATGTTTTGTTTTTAGGTTTCATAATGTAGAAATCCATGTTTGTGAGTTTAACCATAATATCTATAAGACTAAACGGATTACGATGATTGGAGTATTGTAAGAATAAACTGATTAATTTAAGCCATGTTTATTGAAATTGATACATCTATGCTTTTTTTTTCGGGCCGGGTCACTATGGCTTTTAAAAGAGGCTAAATGAAGACGCTTTCATGTAACACTTAGCGGCTTTGTGTTATTATAGTTACGAGAACAGGCGCGATTGAAAATGGTTCTGGTAATTTGAATCTTATCTATAAAATAATTTGCAATTACATCCAACATCATAGACGTTAAGCGCCTACTTATTGTTTTTGGGACCTACTTCGTGTCCTAAAACCATAGCTGTCAAAAAATATAATCTATACTAATATTATAAAGCGTAAGAGTTTGTTTGTTTGTTTAAACGCGCTAATCTCAGGAACTACTGGTCCGATTTAAAAAAAAATCTGTTTTTGTTGGATAGCCCATTTATCGAGGAAGGCTAAAGGCTATATAACATCACGCTACGACTAATAGGACCGGAGTAGCGACGAGAAATGTTGCAAAAACAGGGAAAATTTACGCATACGAAGTTGCGCGTGACAGCTAGTAGTAAATATATGAGACAATAAAACAACAATATTTTTTTTTATTACAAAACAAGGACTAATTTACAATTTGGGTCTCTTTTAGGTCATATAAATGTACTAATCTACCAATGTAGGTAATTCTACTCTCTTGAAATTGCAAGTTGTTTTTATATTCAAAGATCTTGAAAGGCCTCTTCCTTTTTGCGTTATAGGAAAGTAAATCATGTCATAAATTTTTCATTTTCACCTTTTTGCCATGGAACCCTAAAATCTTTAATACATCGCTTTTTATGGAGCATACGACAATATAATATCCTTTTTATTATAGTAGAGGGCCGAACTTTATTTGAGAGTTTTGAGGGAGAATTTTAGGATTTTGATAAAGTCTAAAATAATATTGCATCACACGTTTGCTACACTTGCATCTAACAACCAAGTACATCTAAATTGCTACAGTTTTTACACTATAATCAATAAATAAATAAAAAAAAACTATAAATATAGAAAACCAAATAATTATTGTTTATAAACTTTCGCGATTTTTATACATATTAGATATATTTCGGGACTTAATCGCGTGAATTATTTAAAGGTATGAACCTATTATTTTCATCATATTTGCAGTCGACCCGTGACCACGATCGGTGCAATTGAATCGAAACGTCGGGTAAACCTTTTAATAATTCACGCGATTAAGTCCCGAAATATATCTAAAACCAAATAATGAATAGAATAGTTCCAAAGAGGTTTTGTGAAATTTAATAATAATAATATTTATTGAGCCACAACATTGTTATTAATGACGTAAATTATATTGACAATATTAATTAAATTTGCATAATAATGGGCTGAACAAGGCAACTGAAAAGGCTACAAAAACGAGTTATAATATTATCCCTAAAATTTGACCTGTCAAGAGCTATCTGATCCAAAATGGAAGATTTTAAATAATAATGAATGCTTTAAAAAAAAAAGTACAGAATAGCGCTATGCTTGTTTGGCTCATATCAAAAATATATTAAAATATTTTAGTAACCGCTAGAACTTCTGTCGCCATTTTAACATTTCGTATAGAGTTTTCTTAATGTTTGAGAAGATAATTATGTAGAAAAAGTAAGTAATTCTTTATTGTGCACCACACAACACACATTACACCAAAATTATAATATGAACACATATAGCCGTGTGATACCGCCTTAGGGAAAGAACCCTATCTCTTCCCGTGGGTGTCGTCAAGGCGACTAGGGGATCTACCGGAGGACGAGCAGCAGTGTCCTCTGCATACTATAAAGCTTTACGGCGACCGCCTTGTCAAGATGACGATTATGGCAATTACCCGCAGAGCCTATAAGGTTCTACTGGAGACTGCCGTGCCCAGCAGTGAGCCATCATATTGCATCTAATGGGTTGATATATCGTCGACGTAGATTATAACCAACACAAATGCAGGCGGAGTCGCAGGATTTAGATCATTTTTAAAAATATATTTTACCTCTGTGTCACTACTTAAGAGTCACAGGAATAAAAAGTAGGTGATATATTTGGAACCTATTGTAAGTTTAACAAGTCAATCCCACCTTAAACCTTTTCTAAGAATTGAATACCAGTATTTTATTAACATATTGTATTATTTTATAAGAAAAGTATTTAGTTGAAAGTGGTGACCTTTTTGCATAAGATTTAGTATTATTAGATTAAACAAACCGGGTCATTGCCTGTTATTTATTGCTCTATAAAAATTCACAAAAATGTAGCAAAAATCAAGTTCACATAAAGGACGTTGCTTTAATATTTTTTATTATTGAAAGTAAAACTTAATATAAGTGGCTATAAAATTGTAGAGGTTATTGAATTCTTAAGTTCGTCTTATTTATATGCAATTCTTAATAATCTGAGGTTATCACGTGACCTCTAGATATGCCCCTATGTTTATAATACTTTAGTAACAGCATTTTATCTAGCGAATGTTTTGTTCTCTTTTATTAAGTCGTGTACGCACGAACGAACAAAACATGGTGAACACGAACATTGATCACGGAACATTTGGTTGGTACGTGTAGACATTTATAGTAAAGCGAACACGAACAACTCCTCCCTTAGTAACCATGGATTCACCGTTGGAAGTGGTCGACAGTGAAGTAACCAATAAACTTGAACAATGTTGCATCAAGTTTCTTCGAATACCGTCCGCATAGAATAAACAAATTTGATCGTTACGAAGGTTTTTGACGCACACAGTGTTTGATGTTTGTGTTCACAATGTTTTTGTTCGTTCGTGCGTACCAAGCTTTATATTTAAAAAATAGAACGATAAACAAAGACAAAACATTCTCTAGTTAAAATTCTTTTATTAAAGTATTATGAATAATGGGGTTAGACAATAATTTTCGCTTTTTAATGAATTCAATATTGAGTTACGCTGACAGGCAGTCAACAGGGACGGAGCGTTAATGTCTAAAAACGAACAATTATATTTACGAAAGGACTTAATTTAAATAATAGCTTTACGTCAATTCTGCCAATAATATTTATTTAATATGAAGGTTTAAAAATAACTCCTGTCAACCTTGTACTATAAAGAATGCCGTTGTTATCCAAGCACAATTTTTATATAGGTATTTGTCACTTTAATTGGATGCAAATATTATTATTAATTATTATTTATACTCTTTCTTGTTTTGTTCAGATCAGTAAATAAACGTTTAAAATAATATTTTGTATTAACGTGAGGGGTCCCTGACTCAGTGGTAACTGAACAGATCGAGATCTCCGAGTATTGTCGATTTCGAATATTGTCACACTACTCCGTGCCTCGTAAAGCAAGATAAGCCGTTGGTCCTGTTCCAATATCTCTTTGATCGTGCCGGACTTCCGTCCCATCGGACAAAGAGAATGAAGCAATGGATAGTGCACTTGTGTCTACGCATACCGCATCATCTCCCGCGTAGTTGGCTTGTCTCAAATAAAATTAGCCACCGTAATCGTCATCGGTCAGAAGACTATTATATTAACATATACTTCTATCCGTAATACAATATATCCAAACAAATTTCTTGAATATTGAAGATGTTAAGTTGAAGGCCTACCCTGCATCTAAATGCCTGCTAGTAAAATCCGGGCGGTGGCATAATTTCATGTAATCCCTACGAACACTCTCGGAAGTGTATCCTATAAAACAAAAACAGGGCAATAACCTTTTGCCCGCCTTCACGCTATATTACATTATGGTCTCTATCAAAACTTTTCTATTAATTCCATCAAAAGAAAAGATAGTTTCTTACCAAGTAAAATAACAAGATAGCAGTTATGAATTAAATTAGAAAATCTGAGAATAAAATGTAGAGTGAAATTCATTTTATGGTAAAAGTTGCTACGGTATCTTAATTGAAATGAAATTGCTAAGTAACATCTTAATTAAAGGAAGTCATTTCTATTCCAAAATCTCTTCTCGTGATCTTATAAAGAGCTATAATTTGAGCCATAAAAATACGATATCATAACATTAAAAAGACGAGCTGTATTTATAAATAAATTCACGATCTTTAAAACTTTTATTAAGTATTCTTACAAAATGAATTTAGCAAAATTTTGGAAATTGAGTCCTGCCGTATAATAATTTCATAGGTAGCAAATGCAAAGACTTCCATATTTAGAGCTCAATTTGGATCATACATAGTGCATCGTAGTCACAACAATTTCTCGCATGTGGGTAATGAAGGCTCAAGAGCTTGCAGCCCAATCCACTGAGACGATATCCATTCCCACACTCTCGGGGTTCTAGAAAACTTGCACTAAGTACTTACACCCACATAAGTTATTGTGATTATTAAACGGACAATAGCTGTGTTTAATAAAATGCATTTTTATGGCCATTTTATTTATACTTATTCTGTTAATTCTAATCAACAGGTGGTCTTAGATAGTCTTATTTAAATTAATCTCAATTACTAAAACATGAAATCTTAAATATATCCACAGTTGTTTAAAAAACCAGTAGGAACACATTGTACTGGTATGCCTAAAGACAAGTAAATTAACAAAAATCTGTTTTAGTGTCTAAAAATGGCGACAGTTTGTCTTCAAATTCTTTCCAACTACAAACTCCTTCCTTACATATCGTCCTCAACGGTTCCTCGTTTAAATAAAAGACAACATTATAGTTATCATCTGCTTCAGCACCACACCTGTAACAAAATGATACATATGAGGCATTTCGCATTTATATGCCAGTAACCTGCATTTTTAAGCGCTTAATTTAACCTGTTGTGAAATACTTTTAACCTATCGAAATTCCCAACTAGGCTACCAGAAATACATATACTAATCTTTGAACTGTGTAGAGCTTGTACCATAGCGACCAGAACCGATAAATATACTTATACATAATTATAACAAAAAAAATACTTATTGTATTTAACAACCTACAAAATGGGTTAGAGAGGAGATTATTACATCTTTAATATAATAATCTCATAATAGATTGAAGCTGACAATGATAAATTAATTGTTTCAAATGAGATTACTATCTATTTAATAGGTACTTGCAGTGTAGAAACCTTGGGATGTACAAGGAAAATAAAAATATTTAATAAAGGTTAAGGTACAATGACTTATTGATTAATTAATAATCTAAAGATATCATACCTACATCAAACTTATACATTTTTATATTTTCTGTTTACAATTATGATCTTGCCCTCTCATCGATAATCGCTAATGGCAATGTTTTGTCTTTTTTTTTAAATAGACTAGAAGGAAACAAAACATTTGCTAGTTAAAATGCAATATACATATACAGCTATCCTATACGTTATTAGGTATATAAAAAAAATCTCGTGTCACAGTGTTTGTGGTCGACCTCGAAAAAAACGGCTCTACTGATTTTAATGTTTTTTTTTGTACTTTTGGTAGGTATGAGAATAGGTCATATTTTTTATGAATTACAAAAACGGGGAAAACGACGCAGTCGAAGTTGCGAGTATCTGATAGTTTACATCATTATCTTTAACAAAAACTTACTTGTTCATGACGGCTATAAGATTACTTGAAAAAATAGAAAACTTGCTTGTTCTCCATTTTCGGTCGGCTTTTCTTTCAGTGGCGCTTAAGTGATTTGCGTCCTTAAAGAGTCCCAGCGCTGTGTAAGCCATATCCATCATAGTGTCTTGGGTGACGTAAGCGGTAATTTTCTTTCCATTGCTTTTGGCATCACGGAAATTTCTTAGTAAATCTGATAAAACAATTTCGCCGAACAATTTATTCGTCGCTGTTCCATAACCACTGCTGTAATACCGTTTCAAATCTGATGCATATTCTAAAACTTTTAAATCGTCAGTAGTAAATAATGCACACCACGGGCTAAATTTGTTTTGGATACCCGAAGATGTATAACGGCAAAAGTCCCATATGGCTGTAATTTGTACATCTGTTAGATGAATACCGAGTCTTCTTTGAATTCTATCTTTTGACTGAAATGAAAAAACATTATTCTCAAAAAATATATACCTAATGTTTAAAAACTAATCCATACTAATATTATAAATGTGAAAGTAACTCTGTCTGTCTGTCTGTTACGCTTTCACGCTCAAACCGCTGAACCGATTTAGATGAAATTTGGTATGGAGATAGTTTGAGTCTCGGGGAAGGACATAGGATAGTTTTTATCGCGATAACCGACATCCACGCGGGCGGAGCCGCGGGCCAAAGCTAGTAGTATCTATATATCTGGTAATTAAAGTCATAAATATATCATGTCTTACCGCAAGAAATTCAGAATGTGTCTCATATTTCTCTGCTTCCGAATTGGCATCTTTATTATTTTTTATATCCTGTACATATTTTTCACAAGTTTCGTAAGGCTGAAAAGTTTTTGAAAGATGTCATGAATTATAATTAAGTACATTGTCGTTAAAAAATATTTTAATAAGTAAGGATAGTACAGTAACAGTTCTTTAGATGTCCTTTCTTTAAAGCAAACATTAGTTGGAATAATAGAGGTTTTATACTTACAACTATATCGTCGTAACCCTCCTTTGACTGCTCAATCGATAACTGTTTATTGCCCAGACCTTCGACAAATCCCTTGATACTTTCTTTCGCATTTTTTTCTTGCGATGAACGGAATGTGTAATCTTTTTTGTTGAGTTGTCCTAATAATTTCGGAAATGCCTGCCTTAATCGCCGACCTATGCCCACCAATTCTTGATAACCCTCATTGGAAAGTTCACCCACTTTATCGAAAATTGCCTTATCAGAACTCCAACCCCGTAAATTTTCAACATCTTGAGCACAAAGTGAACTGTTACCGTTTTCGTAACTAGATACGACGTAATCTTTTATGAACATCGCTTCTTTCATTTGTTTTCCTCGTGTTGTATCAGGATTCATCTTGCCATGTCTCATGAGCCCCCAAATGCTAACAGGTTCACAATCTGTCGAATATGTTCAAATTATTACTTTAGCGTAATAAAGTAGAATATTTCTAGTGTACATAATGAATTGAAACAAATTTATTCCCTTTTTAGAGATGAAATGAAATATTTAAAGCGTTTTGATTTATTTGAATCCGTTTTTATTAACGACCTTGAACTTTGTCACGATTCTTTAATAATATTAGGTACCTATTGTTTTCAGAAATATTCCAATTAAACAAGTTTTAGAGATGATCTACAAAGGTTTTATTTCGTATCACCAAAACAGGATTTAGCTACCACTTTATTGTTTACATTTTATAATATTTACGTACCTATTATTTTGTTATAAAAAACTATTTAATTAAAAAAACCTGGCTGCGCAAAAAAATGGAAACAAGAACCTCTACATAATTAAATAATTTCATGCAGTAAAGTCCCTCCGACTGCATGAAATTGTATAATTATGTAGGGGATCTTGTTTCCATCTTTTTTGTGCAGACGGGTTTTTTTTAATTTTATAATTATTTTTTTATTTTATACTTTTTAGTGGTTGTAGGATGTAACCGATGTAACAACTAACTTTTATCACAGCTATTGTGGAGTATTGAAAATTTTAAAAAGAATGGCCAACTTTTTAGTATTAAAGTCATAATCATGTTATACCTTTTTGAAATGCTTAAGATGAGCCCTTTCAAAACAACTTTTTTTTCACACCTCTTTATTTTGACATGTCACAGCCGCCATTTTGGTTTTTTAAACGTCACATTTCTAATAACACTTGGGCGATCAAGACGAATCTAACGACGTCCTAATTATATAAATACGTTCAGTGGATTGTGAGATATCAGGTATTAAAGTAATCCTTTCCTTACAGTCGGGTAAAAAAAAACATTCAGTCCAAATACTACTACTTACTAATTCTGAGCAAATTACTTTCAGGTTTGCTCTATACGAAGAATAACATTGTATACACGGCCGTATCAAAGCCAAGTGTTAGTTAGTTGCTAGTACTTCAAAAATCTCTCTATTAATGTAAATATGTACTTAGTATATCCTACTAAATCTTTATTTATTTTGCTCTTTTTGTTCTTTTTTGAGGATTAGCTGTTATATTTGATCTTTAGTTTTATTATTTAATTGTATAATAATATATCTGTATAGAAAACAATTGGTTAAAAAAAACGCCGTGTGGTGCCGGCTTAAGAATAGTACCACCCTATCTCTTCCCGTGGGTGTCGTCAAGGCGACTAAGGGATTTCACACCGGAGGACGGGCAGCAGCGTCCTCTGCGTACTTAAAGCCTTACTGCGATCACCAACCCGCTCGCCAAGCGTGGTGATTATGGCAATTACCCCCAGGATCTACATACTAGTAGGTTCTACTGGGGAGACCCGTGCCCAGCAGTGGGCCAGCATATGGGTTGATATATGTAAAAAAAATGGATGTGAGATCTCAGGTAATAAAGAATATTACATACATACATACAAGATACGCGCGAAAAACATAACCCTTCCTTACAGTTGGGTAATAAAAGGAAACATTAAAAGCGTATAGGTTAGGTAGATTATATTACCTATCGATATAACATTTTGGCCCTGACCTTGCGAAAAAGCTGCTTTCTTATTCTAATTTTATCCATTTCACAACGATTTCCCAATATTTAGAGTGGTTTGAGTAAGCTTACATAAAGAAATGCCTTTGTATTTTACCTGTAACCCTTTCAAAATAGTTTGTCAGTCTAAGGTGCTACTATTAATATAATCTTGTACCAATAAGTACAAGAATAAGGTACCTACCATCTAAGTATCGTTAAGTTATTCGTACCTAATTTTATACAAAATGTAATATTACTGCCTCTGGTGGGAGTGTGTCTGACTGCTATGCTTTGTGTGATCCACAAATTGTTGTTCTGTGTCTGTGTGTACTTTTTGTCCGTGACTTGTATGTTTGTAAAGTCCCCCGGGACACAGGGCTTACCATGATGCAGGAGTCGTTTTTTTTAAGAAAAGAAAAAATATCTTGGGACAACTTACACAGTCATCTAATCACAAACCAAGTAGAGTTTGTACTATGACAACCAGACAACTGATAAACATACTTATATACTTCATAATTATATTATTATATTAATATGTATGATATTATAGATAAATGACATTCCGACACAGAATAAACCATCGTTTCCCACAAAGTTTTATCCTGTGTGGGGATCGAACCCACGACCGCTCCGTCCACTAGGCCAGTCAAAATTATATTCAAACCAAACAATTTTACAACGGACCATCGTATCCGCATGGGAATAGCAAGAGTTTTAATTTAATTTGTCCCCAACTTTAACATTATCCATATTAAAGAAGAAGAGCTCACGCTTTAACATGCTAAACTTTGTCCTCAAATTCCAACCACTTACGAATGTAATTTAATATTTTTTTCATGGTCGTAGTAAGTAAAAGAATAATATCTTTTTGATATCTAGACCTTAATTTTGTTATTGAGAATCTTCAAGAAGGACATACAGCCTAACTTAAAATAAAGCACTTATTATTTAATTACTATTACCGGCTTAAGAATAGTACCACCCCATCTCTTCCCGTGGGTGTCGTCAAGGCGACTAAGGGATTTCACTCCGGAGGACGGGCAGCAGCGTCCTCTGCGTAACTAAAGCCTTACTGCGATCGCCAACCCGCTCGCCAAGCGTGGCGATTATGGCAATTACCCCCAGGATCTACATACCAGTAGGTTCTACTGGGGAGACCCGTGCCCAGCAGTGGGCCATCATATGCGTTGATATGTATGTATGTATGTATAAGCACTCAGTTCTTAGGATTTGGGTGGCACTTCTTCTGTTATAAGCTAGCTTGACGCTTACCATCAGGGCCCGTTCCCACTTGTCATGTGTTGAATCCGACACGCGACAGTTGAAACATTGTTCAACAACACTCTAGTACTCCCGGTCACTAGAGCACCCGATTTTTAATGGGTGTGATGTTTAACCGATGTTGGGTTGTTGAATGAAGTTCAAATTGTCGCAAACGAAATTGTGACATTCGGATTCGACACACAAGTGGGAACAGGCCCTCAAACTCACGACCTACTCGTCATTCAGTAGATAGTATACAAAAAAAAACAATATAATAGGTATTAAATACATGTCGAATTGAAGACCTCCATTTTCCTAGACGGCTTAAAATAAAATGGATATCTAGATATATTTTTATTTTGTGTGACAAACAACAAAAAGACACTTCACTCACCTGTTAGTTTTACTAGAGAATCCCTTATATCGCCCCTTATCATATTGTAGGGCGTCTCACCCGAGAAATATTTGTACGGACATCCCGTATTCCAGTAACAAAATAATGATGTTACTGTATGTAAATAACAAAGAGATATTATTGGGAAAAGGAAATTCATATTTATTATTTTAGAACATTACTTTGAGCTAAATCACAATGGTCGATCAAAAAAAGATACGAGACGACTATGCTAAGCTACGTTTGAAATGAACACTAATGCTTGCAACTGTTGCAATATTGTATCTTAAAATTCGTTTGATATTCATACCTACTTAATTTATTTATTTATATTATTGGCGTAGGTAAGCATTAGCTTCAGAAACTTGAATTGTAAATATTATTCATATTCACATTGTGTGTATGTTTACTCTGACTATGTAGATAATAATAGTCTCCTAATCGATTTCCGTTATGGCGGCCAATCTCATTAGAGACTAGCCAACTACGCAGCAGATATTGTATGCGCAGACACAAGTGCACTCTCTATTCCCTCACTGTCATAGTCCGATGACACCTAAATCTGACACGACCAGAGAGAGATTAGGCGCAGGACCGACGGTTTTACGTGCTTTCCGAGGCCCAGGAGGCACGAAAGAATGTGACAATGTTCGAAAACGGTCACCTATCTATAGGCCGACAGTGGTAACGTTGTTTAATCTCGCAGATGTATCGATCTGTTCGGTTGCCACTAAAACGGCTATTACACCACCCTGAATTAAGGCCCTAAATCGAGGGGGGTCTTTAAAATTAGTTATTTACCTTATGCTTGACGTTTTGACCGGGTTACACCGACCGTTGTCACTAGTTGACTGAAACGTCAAGCATAAGGTACTTCACCTAGTTTAAACGCGTTTATTCCCGTGTCAAATTGTGTATTATTCTATTGGAGAATTAGGGCCGTAACTCATATTACACCTCTCTTTTTAAGGATTTAGGGTCCCTGATTTACTGTAGTGTAATAAGCGCATAAGTCAGGGAACGATGTTGATATATCGACCTTGAATTTGATGTTTCCGTAATGTTAGTGTGCGAGTAATGAAAAAATCAAAGACGCTTATTGGGGGCTGAACTGCATTCGGTTGATTGATTGCTTTTGCCCATTGATTTTATCAATCGATTAACGATATCATCTCTTGATGATATAACCAGGGTATTCTGTAACCAACATTTCTGAGACATATTCCTTAACATCCAGCATTCCGTAGACCGTAAGGTGCATAACGTCACGTACTCTCTTTCTCTTTAAGAGGAGATAGTAGTCTTTGTAGTAAGGATTGTGCTATGTTCATGTCATCAAATTATTTGATTGTCGTAAGATTTATCGAATTGCAAAAACTTTCATCTTACGCGAATTAGAGCAGTTTGTCACCTTTGTGAATAAATCAGAGTGAAATTTTAGCACTTATTTATATTAGTATGGTAGGACATGTAATAAAACAAACTATATTGGCACAAATATTTATTTTTCTCAACTAAGTATATAATTTTCATTTGTCTATTAATAGAACAGCAATCTTTTAATTACGCTAGCAACATACCTATAAAATTTGCATAAAGAGTGAACCTTGTGTTAATCCTATAAAACACACTAAATTTATTATTATTAAAACTATCATTAAAATGAAAAGGACAACACAATAACATCGAAACCAATTACATTTTTATTCATTTTTTATCGCTGTCCTATTAACGAATATTTGTTCAAATTACACATAATACTTTATTTTTATTACCTATTAATTCATTCACGTATATACAATAATATACAGATAAAATATTGAATAATTTAATTATTTATCTACCGTTTATTTACTTTCTAATATTAAATTGGCGTTCCATCTTTAAAATTACGATAAATAAAATAACGGTAATGATTAACTAATCAGATTACCTTGGAGGTCACTTTCGAATTCGAATTCGATTAAAGATAAAAGCGAATGTAAATCGTTCAATTTGATGTACCTATTGATTGATCAGTACTTGGCACAAATGTAGAGTGCCTCAAAATACATAGATAAGAGCTTTAAGATAAATAATTACTCTTTATTCACTTAGGAAGCACAATACTACACTTGTGAATAGTCGATTCTACATGTGGTAAAGCCGGAGAAAAGAACGGGGCAATAAAAACACGTAGAAACTTGTTTCAAATTGCCAATGTTTACAATGTTTCTTTGTTTAAAGAATGTATATATACATAATACTTAAACATTTTTCGAATAACCTGTAATAAAATAAATTAAATAACACAAAACGTCTTTTCTTGATGTTCACTAATTAGTTTGCCATTTACGTGATCATAAGTTATAAGTTAAGATAAGTTTCATCTTCAATAATATAATATTATATAAGAATAATATGAAGAAGATCATACTTTACAGGATAGCAGTACAGTACAATAGTCAATCTAGTGGTCAATTTAAATGACTTCGGATGAAAATGTTCTCATTTTAATAAGGTATCATAGGGTAGGGTTTTAGTACATGGTAACACTAATTACGTTCGTAAATTTAAAGTTTAATAGTAGTTGAGTAAAATAAGTTTGCAGCATGGAATGGTGCGGCTTAGAAATTGTATTTTCTTTGCAATTCGAGCTGAATATATCGAAATGAAAGTTTTTTTATTGATATAGTAAGTATATCTATGACGTTCTGTAATAAATCATGTTATTTTATAGTGTCACTGTTAGTCAATCATTACCTCAAAATTGAATACAATCGAATAAATAGGTATTAATTATTTTGAATTGTAAAAATAAGCGTAAAACACATTTAATTTGTACCTATCTATCTAATTACATTTATCGACGGCTAGTAGTACATGTATTGACTGTATTAAATATGGCTTATGGTGAGAATAATGGGCAGAGAATAAACTGATATATGTGTCTAATAATTATTGTGATACGTTTGCTTTATCCTCTTTTTCAAAATAATATCCATTCATATGAATAAAGGTAACGATGATATAAGTAAACCCCGAGATTAGTTGAACGGGAAAACCAAAAATGTCAAATTACAAAGTAGTTTTCATTTTCATATTTCGTTGAGTAATTTCTAAACATTGCATTTTAAGTATGTTCTAATTTTGTCATATCTAATTGAATAATTTTATAGAACATTCCTACCGCGATCCTTACAAAATATTAATACTACTTAAAATCAATATCATATTAATTTTACATTACATATACCTACTATTATGAGAGAGAAATGCATAAGACTTTAAATATCACTAGATGACTCACATCCAATAGATTTAATCTATTAAATTTATATCAAACAAAGTTATTATGTTGGTCCGAAATTGGAATAGATAAATATACTGCAAATTAAAAGTTCGTTGTTTCATCGAATAATGGAAATAATACTGAAAAAAGCAGAAGCTAAAATTGGGACCAAAGACAATTAAAGATATTCAAGAAGGGCACGCTCTTACTATGTCGTGACGACAGATTATATATTTAAAACAAAAGAAGGCTTACATACTAATAACAAATTAAATTACACATTTACAATAAAAAACTCGCAATTTAATTATCGTTTCGTTTAAAACATCGTGGCGTGTGTATTTAAATGGAGATGCTCACATATAAGACGACACAATTAACTGTCGTCGATGACATCTTTGCAATGACGGCAGATAGCCAGAACGGCTAGCACGACAGTCGATATGATGGGAACAGTTAGAGACGACAGTCGTCCAACGACAAATTTATCGTCACGACACAGTGAGAACGCGCCGTAGGCTATTTGACAGTAGGTATAAAATAATGCATTATTTCACGTACTCCACATAGTCTAGGGCTTTTTCGAAATTTAGCCATTAACTGTTTATTTTTAACTATGCAAAAAACGTGTTTACGGATAGTTGAATGCCATTCTTCGCTAGAAAATAACATTATTTTTTAGGCATAATACATAACTAAACAAAACAAACCGCTAAATAATCTGAAATGGTTTCCTGAAGCCAGTCAAATAGCCTATTAAAAAAAAATAGACTAGATAAAAGTTCTAATAATATATCTTGATACCTTTGTTATATTGTGATAAACTGGCATGCATAAGGTTGAAATTATCTGTTGAAAATTGATCACTTGTTTTTTTAATAATTGAACCTATTTTTGTAAGTAGAAGAGAATTTGATAAAAAAACGTAGAACTACTTTTTTTGAATGCGGTTAATAATATTAAATAGGTACCTAAGTACTTACGCTGTAATCACATCAGACTAGAGTAAGATACTTGTTCCGCCATTTCAGTGACAGCCTTTCATCTACTAAACTTTTTTTTTTGTTGTAAAAACTGAGCACTAAAACATAAACCGCCTTACTACAAACAGTAGACAAAAACTGGTTTAAGCTAAGACTATGAAATCCGAGTTTGTAGTACACATGGTTTTGTTTAACAATGCATATAATACAAAAACTCTCGGCCTAAAATTTACAAATATTAAAATAAATTCTTGTCACAAACGGAATTTCGCAATGATTCAAATGACAACTAAAGTGATAAACGAATTGTTAAAAGTTTTTATATTCGGAAGTAAGTATCATAGTCAATCTAGAGTATACGAAGGTTTAACTTTAATCCGAAGATAGGCTCGGATATAGCGATAAACCTCGCTTTGTTATAAAGTTTTTCGTAATTCCATGGTTTATACTAGACTTAGATATGGAAAACTTTCATAGATCTATGGTTATTATTTTATTGCTGTCGTTAGTCAAAGTTTAGTCCAGCTTTTTGTAATAAGGCGGGAAACTGTTTTTGTAACTGGCGTGATCGGAGCATATGCTTCTTACCCAGTAGATAGCTATGTTAATATCACATTAGTTCATTTGAACAAATATTAATTACAGCGAAAAGTACACTTTTTAAACAAATTAGATTGCGCAATTAAATATCTAATGTTGAATAATAAATTGGGTTTCTGCTCAGCGGGTGTGCAATTAAACCGTGATTATTCGTAGTATAATGAACTTAACGACACTTTGAATAAAAAGATGCTTGAAATAAAATAAATGATAACGAGGTTTTAGTACATTTTAGGTACTATGAATGATTATTAAGTTTTTGAGCTGCTATTCTTGATGAATACCTATTTTGTTAAAACGAAGCATGTTATTTGTAGATTGTAATATGTGAGGAAGCATGTAACAGTTAAATGTAAGCCTGTTGCCATAGCAATATTTACTTGAGCATTATTCCGCCCGGTTCTATTGTCAATTCTGTTATGAGTTTTATGATTGGGTAATGGAACGATATTGTTATCAAACGAATTGATAGTTGTTATGAAAATCATAACGTCAAAGATACCTTGATAATAAAATAGAAGAAAATATGGATGAAAATAATATCTTATGGGTAGTAGAAAAGTCTATTATGAAAATATTGCTTTTCAGTATTATTTGTAAGGCTTAACAATTAGGAAATAGTTAATGAAATATATAATTTATAGGACTGGACAACTATAATAATACACATATATGTATAGATTTATAAAGAGAAAAATCTAAACTAAAAACTACTAGGGTGCAACTCTAGGAAGAAGTGTTTTAAATTCTAAATTTATTAACTAGGCTGAAATACTTGGCAGTTTCTTCATTTATATCTTATAACGTATTTCTAGCCATAAAATATCGATTTGTTAATTCATTAGGTTTACTTAGGTATACGAGAGGACTGTGAACGAAAAAGGGAAAAATCGATAGACATAGGGAAGGTACAGAAAATGTTTTAAACAAATTAGATTATATTTAAACAGGGTAGAAGGAAACCACAAAGATCCACTTCGCCACGACCATTGCTAACCACACCTTTCGCTTCGCTTATTTTCCAAAATCGCTTTACACAGCTTGTTCATTCAGTCGAGAGCTCTTAGATACGGCTCGATTTTATTAATCAAACTACAGTTATGCGTTATTGCTAAGAGATAACCTAAACATTAATGTTGGTTTGACAAACGATAAGTATTATGGAAGCAATATCGGAAAAATATAAAAATTAATACTTAGTCCCGTTACATAAGATTATATAATCTGCTCCTAACCTTATCTTTCAAAAATTCATTTAAACGTATGAACGAAATTACTATCTAGTACCGCAACCCTATACGTAGTACAATTTACCTTCAGACCTTACTATTGTTTAACATACTATTTACTGCTCTCTAGGAGCCCCTCTCTTATTTAATTTCTTTTTATTACAAAGACAAGACTTCTACTATCACTTCGTAGAGACAACAAAGTCATATTTTTCTATATACAGTACACGCAAATATAAAGTCATTATTCTACTAATTACACTTCAATAAAGTCTAATTTGTTAAGAATTCCTTCACTGCTTCTGACATGGTTTTATAAGTAAAATTAGGAACGTTATTCCTTAGGACAGTTTCTATTTATGTTTCGTTACACTGTCATACATTTTAATTTACTAAACACAATTTTATTACATCCCAACATTTGGTATTACCAACGCTTTAAGTAACCTTCTATTTTTTACTAAGAACAATGTTCATAGAATCTAGACTATAGGTTAAAGCACTTCAAATAATGGTCATAGCTATTTAATATTTTCACACATTGTATAACATTTACGATCATCAATATCAATTCTACGGTGTTACTTGTACATAATAATATGCCTAATAAAAAGCTTATATCAATTTATGGACGTTAACAGCTCCGAACTTAATTTATTAAAGAGTACCATTATTTAGATTGTTTGACGCAGATCGAATATTGAAGAAGCAATTAAATATAAAGTAAGGCAGCCTTCCAAATGTAATAATAATATCAAGACACTGAAATGAACACCGATTGACTAACTAACGCCTGTAAGACGTGTCCGCATCAAACAATGTAAAAAAGGCACTAACTCAACCGCTACGGGCGTATTCTGGTCGATACTCCTTACCGCTCCCTCGCCGAGCGGCGATGAGAGATGAAAAGTGATTCTGCACAGACCTATTCCTTTCCAATTGCGTATTATAGCCTTCCGTTCATCCCGGATCTTGTTTAGGATCTAAATTAGCTCTCTTCTCTTGAAGTGCCGCCAACAGTGCTTCCCTTACTTCGCGTTCTGAGCTACGCCATAATCTTATTAATTCCTCTTCTGATAATATGGACAATTCTGATCTGGCCCCCACTGGAGATACTCGGGGATAAGGCGGAGCGGGTGGAACATCTTGTTCAACAGTCGAAACTAAAATCTCTACACTGGCTCGTGAGGTCGGGCAGTCAGTACTTAAATAGTTTTCAGATCTGTCAGAAACATCTTGATACGATCGTGTGGATGAGCCTTCAGCTCTTCGTACCATGGGTGATGGTGTTCGGAGACGAGTATTGATATCTGGCGGGGAACTAGTCAAACAACTCACATCGCGGCTTAGTCTTCTCCCTATGTTGTGGCTCGTACGTTCGTAAATGTTGGAAACCGAGTCAGAGCCTAGTACTGAATCAGTACTAAACCGTCTTACGTTGAGTCCAGCGAGACTACATCTTTTTCTTCGGCCTCTTGGTGATCGTAGCTGTCGAGGAGAACGACCCTGCCGTGGCGAGCGATTGGAAACATCGGGAGATGGAGAAAGAAATTTAGACTCTGTTAGTTCTTCTGAAACATCAGTAGTCTCGACAGGTTCTTGTTCCTTTATTGAGCCCAAAGAATGATCTCGTTGTTGTACCCTGGTAAAACAGTACACATGATTATAAAATTCTGTTAATTTTGTAAGTGGGGTATCTACCTTAAAAAAATATATCAATGTCAATGGAAAAAAGCACAAGGTTCTAAGTCTTTTGCTCAGCGATCTCAGTCAGTACGAAAGTTTAAGAAACTAAGAACAGCTTTTATCGTGTTGAAGAAGTCTTACCTTCTTATCGCTTGAATCATTTCGTACAGTTGGGCTTTACTTTTGCGACGTCGTCGCTGTTCGTGTTCCTTCTGAAACAAACGCACATTCCTATCGTAATCCGATAATATAAACATCTTTTTTATAAGGATTCCTTTTCCGACGACAACTATTATTAATCTCTTTCAGTGTATACATCTGTATACACAAAGTTTTCACTTTATTTTCAAAGAGCAATGTTCTTATTTAAAAAGCGTGACTTATTGAACTCATATTTATCTGAATCATTAGTTTAGATTGGATAAAAGAAAATTTATATAACATTATTCAAAGAAAAGTTGCAAACAAATCAGTTGAATAAAGCCGCGGATATAATAAATAACACAAAAGTAATATTACCCTTTTGACACTTTTCTGAAACAGCGAAGTAAAATGCCCCTGTCGTATTGTATTGACAAGTTCCCTCGCAGCGTGATGCGGTGAAACAAGCTCCACGCAGTTAATAAATCTGTACAGTTTCTGAAACAAAAGATAATTATATAATACACCCAATGAGTTTAAAAAAAGACTACGAGTAACAAACAAAGTTGTTTAACAAACAACAATAGTTGTAAGAAATGCGACTCTTTGAAAACAATGCGAGCGACTTTTAACACTGCACCGGTGCTTCTCTTTGAATTGCTCATTCAGTGTTAAAAGTCTGATCAGCGGTGCGGTCGACATAATCCTACCAGAAGCCATCATGACTTTACAGTTGAGTAGGGCAAACAAAGTACCCTAAAGTGCGGCGCGACGCCCCCGGCCAACTTACAACCACACGATAGGTGATCCTCAAGCCTTTGACTCATACTCTCGACATCATATTACACATTACAATTTAGCTAAGCGGATTACTTTAAGTTAGTAACATTAACCAAGTCATAATGTGGGCGGGCTTTTTACTCGCTATCCTATTAATGATACACCTAAAACGTTATGGGTAGTTTCAACTCGAATTTCGCAGAAAAAGCTGGCGAATTACGTCTTGAAATAAATACCTACCAATTGTTTTTGTCGTTCTCATTTCCTCTAACTGGATGGAGGTGGATACATACGTATATGGATTGAATTTCGTTGAAATCCGAGCTTACTTATTTTTATCTAAAGCTTTAATTTGTTCAGTATATTTTCCAGGAAAAGATTTTCCTTAAACACTGAGCTCTGTGGCGCGGTGGGAGTGTGTCCGACTGCTACGCAAGAGGTCGATTCCCACACGGGACACCACTTTGTGTGATCCACAAATTGTTGTCCCGAGTCTGGGTGTACTTTGTGTCCGTGACTTGTATGTTTGTAAAGTCCCCCGCGACACAGGGCTTGTACCCTAGTGCGGGAGTCGTCTTTTTTAAAAAAGAAAAAAAAAAAAAAGAACTGAACATGAAACGACCAAAAAACAAATGTCCTAATAGTCCTACATACGACCGTTGTACTAAGCCACTGTAGCGCATTTTCGCAATAAACTTAAGTAAATGTAAAAGTTTCATACTTTAATATCTATTTTAGATTAATTTAAAAGTAAAGTATTTCCATTGTTACAAATTATGTTTGTAAGTAGTTTTTATTATCTGTTGACCAATATTCACTCAGTGTGAAGGTAATTAAAGCTTGATCTTACCTGGCTGAAAAACATAATATTTCGGCTCCTCCAAATAGTTCCTTTTGGTTGATGACGTAGCACAGGCAGTGTGTATTTATAGAACAGATGCTCCAAAATTAATATAAGACAGCCCACGACCACACCGACTAAGAGTAAGATGAATACTCCTGCCACAGCTGCTATACCTGTAGGTACATAAGAGATTACGATGTATATAAGTGCAGTTACCATATCGCCAAAATTAACCAACTTAGCTAATAGCTTGGTATATGTGTAATATTTATTATATACTAGCTGTCCTGGCGAACTTTATATCGCATCTATTTTTTTGTGAATATTTAGTATTTTTATATTCTCAAACCTAAATCCCCCCCTCAGCTAAATAAGTCGAGCCGTTTAGGAGGAGATAGGTAACAAACACACGTACAGACAAAAATATTTATATACAGGGAGTCGAATTAGTTAGTCGAATTCTTGCAAGGGGATGATCAGACCATGACACTAACGAATTTTTTTTAGTAAAAAACGTATCTACCTTAATTTTTTTTTCATAAAAATGTTAATCAAATTGGCGCTTCAACCTGCTGCAATGGTTACCGCACTTCAATGTGTGACCTTTACCGAGCGAAAAAAGTTGTTATTTATCAACTTAATACATGATGGTATTCCGGCACCGGATTAGGTATACTAACCAAAAGAAAGTAGTGTCCCGTGAGGGATCGCCCACGAAAATTAAAAAAATAGGGTTGATTTTTTCAAAAATTTCAGTTCAGTATCATGGTCTAATCACGCCCCTGCAAGGATTCAACTGACTAATTCGGCACCCTGTATAAAGATGTAGGTATATGTGCAATATGGTATTTATAAAGGTATAAAGAGCTGGTCCAAAGAATATACTTTCATTATCAACACGGATCCGCAGTCAGACACAGTTGCCGTTTTCAAATAATTTCGGTGCTACAAGACACACGACTGCAACTATTACACTCAAATGTATAATTTGTATGGTAACCTATTATTGTTGCTTGTGTGTAAAGCTGCTAGAAACTTTCCAGCGTCCAGTTGCTAACATTAAAACGTGAGTCATAGTAGAAGCAACATGAAACCACAGAGGCTACATCTGCAGCAATATACGTAAGGGTTGGAGTCCGACGCGGTTATTATGTGTATAATAGTTATACCGTTCATGACATAAAAACATTATTTCGAACTCAATCTCGAAATAGATACTTTATTCACTCGGTTTAAAATGCGACAGCCAGCATATGCAGCTCGATTTCCGTGCAGATTTGGGTACTAAATCTATACTAATATAATAAAACTGAAGAGTTTGTTGGTTTGAACGCGGTAATCTCAGGAACTACGGATTCGAATTAAAAAAATATTTGGATAGCCCATTTATCGAGAAAGGCTATATAACATCAAGCTACGACCAATAAGAGCGGAACAGCAATGAGAAATGTTGCAAAAACGGGGAAAATTTACGCAGATGGAGTTGCTCGGGACAGCTAGTCTAAAATAAGGGTGTACACTTTGGTAAGCCCAACCCTAAACGGGTGATGCTCAGTGCCCACCAAAATAAGCTGCGGAGTACAGATACGTAAGCTCTGTGGACAATTAGGGTGCCTAGAGCGCCGTTTATTACTCCAAGCACTGGACACCATGGGCTTTCCCCATCACTCACCCAACCAACACATCAAACATGCGGTTCTAGCTTGGATCACATCATGCTGAAAGTCAACCTTCCGTGGCTCTTGTTCTAAATTCCGACGTCACTCTGCTGTCTTACATATTATTATGTAACACTCTATTTATTGCTAGCTTAGAGTATTATTTATATACATTATTACAAAAAACAATGCTAAATATGAATAGCCTCGATTTATGCAAAGTTAAATTTAGCCCAGTTTCTGAAACTGGTGATGCAATGTTTTAGAACATAATATTATATTACACGCAATAACTATTTAAGTTTAATTTTTTAAATAAATAAATATAATTTCAATTTAATTTATTTTAATTTCAATTATAAGATTTCTATAAAAGTATTATTAAGTACTTGTACCGCCTGTGATATAGGTTTTCACCTCTTTTTGTATACCTATGCTTAAAACTAATTTGTAACTTTGTACTTTTGTATATAAATACTCATTTTCTAGCACGATTCAAACATTATACATATATGTATATACATCAGTGGAAATTAGCCTTAGAAGGCAAGAGACCAAACAAGAAATACGATCTTAAATAGACCTGCGTATAACAATGCTAGGATCATTATTTTTTGCGGTGAATATACCCCAGTAATGTTTGCAGAGAGGCCGCCTTTTGTTCGTCAGCATTCGTGCGTAATTCTGTAAGTAACCTTTCCTTAAACTAAGTTCATTGCTTGCATCCTTTTTGATAATTGAATAACAAACATCAATGATTAATAATTATAATATTTATGTTGTTAATTTAATTTGCTAAATGTATTTTTTTAATTTAAGGTTTTTATACATTTATCCTTTTGAGGTTTTACCAAGTTTTTCTCACTTTTGCTTATTACAGAATGTCTGGTGGATCTCATAATTTAAGCTGTGTTTGTACGCACACTTTCATAAATAGTATACATTTGGATACCGTCCAGAATTCCGAAAACTAAATGGTTTGTTTTCTAAGCATTGAATTTTGTGCACGATGTATTGAGATTCATTGTGACACTTCAGCGCTCGAATTTTCAATAAAAAGTATTAAAACATAACGAACGTGTTGATTTGTGTGTTTATATGCGTTTTTTGACTTAGTCAAGCGCAAAACGTTATAGGTAAACATTAAAATCAATTAAAAGACACGGCTATGAATGGAATTCAGTATAATTGCAAATGAAATTAAAGCAATGTTTCGAACCCAGGAACTGTTTTTTAATTAATTAAATACCAACACAGCAAAAAGTACACCTCGAATTATAATTTAAACCAGGAATGTTATCAGTGAAATGCTTGAGGCTACTGAATTACTCTGTTTTACTTTCATATTAATTTCTTCAAGGTTGAATAATATTTTTTCAAAGCTACACGAAATGTTTTTACAATAAATCTGGTACAGTGTGTGTACTGTAGGTTTTAATGACAATTTATATAATATGAAAAACCTTTCAGTGATAATGTCAAATTACTTTTTTTAACCCTAACACGTGAGCATCAAAACAACGACATAATAACAAAAGGTGCATAATAGAATACTACCAAATAACTACCAAGGGAAGATGAAAATATCATTTCTCTGCTTGTGGCTAGCCACCTTTGGTTGGGGCAAGTGTGGGAAGCCTCCCTTACATAATAAATATGTTCACTCATAACTTTTCATTAGGACTGAACAATTTTAACGATACTGTTTTTATTTGATGGGTTACGCCTTCGGGGCCATCAAAACGTGAAACCTTTTGAGCTGATAAAACATGTATTATCAGTATCTGGATATACCTATTTCTCCTTAGACAAGAATCTCTTCGGTCTAATTTCATAGATGAGTGTCGGTAATTTAAGCTTACAAGTCGATTCTTTTCATTCCACCCTCACCACGATGTATGGGTTCCATTACGCAATCTATCAGATTGGCAATTTGTACCATGTCCAAGGGAGCTTGTTAAATTGATTGATCGTTTATAATGAGAAAATTGGGTATTGATTTATGTTAGGAAACTAAATTTGTTAAGTTTTTTAGAACATAGCACAGCAGTTTATTATATTTATTTTATAGTTTTGTTGCCAGATTTTTTTAACAAATTACAAATGTTGCACCTCTGGCAGGCTCTCCGACAGCGCCTAGAGGCAGCGATTGGTTTGAGTAAAATTATTTACATTTGTACCTTCTTACAAGATCTTAGAGAATTTATATTTTCTATGAACAACATCGCTTTGTAGCTATATATTGTCGTAAAATATACCTGAAAATATGAAATAACAAACTTTTATAATCTGCTTCGTACGTGTTTGAATATTTGTGTTAGTAAAAGTCAATGATTTAGTAAGAGTAGCAGAGTTGTTGGATGAAGATGTATCTATTTAATAAAATACAGAAAAATAATTATTATTCAATGAATTTATGTTGTAAGCATTCTTGTTTACTTCTTCAACATATTTATTTTGTGTGAGATCATGTTGAAAACATAGATGTTTTAAAACATAAAAATATCTACTAATTTCACTAATCTGCACATTTAAATGCAATTATGCGCACACTTTGTTCCTTTCATAACAAAATTAATTTAAACAAAAGCAATATAACCTTTTAAAAGTTAAATAATTAAGGCAGATTCATCAGACCACGTGAAATTGTAATTAAATAGCTCCAACGGACAACATCGTAATAAGGAAAGTTATGAAATTTTATAACTCAATTCCCTCGTGTCACATTATTTTTAATCGCATCTTCACGTGTTTATTCCAAATAAGATATAAACATATTCTCGGTGTCAGACTTTTTTTTTCAAACGATAAATCCCATGTTTAATCTTTTAGATCGACTGGTGGTATTACCTCTCCCTTCACAACACGACGTTGAGGGGTCGGATTAACGCCGGGGGTGGCGATAAATTCTAATGAAATTTCTACCAGAGTCGAGCCATCTGACTACGTAGATGTAACGAATGTACATTAAAATAGTAATACACAATTCCACCCGGCGTCGTACTATAGACAAGATAAAATCTTTAATACAGAGCTGATTGTACTAAAGCTACATTATAAATATTCATGAATCCTTGGCTATAGACTTGTTTCTCTTATTGCTTTCAACTATGATCGTTTCTCGCTGTTCTGTTACGCCTACGCCTTATATCTAAAACTTACCAAGTGGTTTTGGTTGGATACCATAGTCTGGACTGAGTTTAAAACAGGGCAGGCCTCCATACCACTTTTCAGTTAGAATGTCCATGTAGCCATTAGATGAATATTTTGCAATGACTGCTGATATGCTTTCCTAAAACAAGTAAAAGTTATTTCAATCAGAGTACGGTGCTATGCATACATGATTCAAGTTTACGCATATATACATGTCAGAACGTACAGGCTAACTCCCGACCGATTACAAAAAACAATAGCGTCACGTCTGTGTCGATTTGTCTAGATAACAAAGCGTCAAAAATAAAGGAAAAATCTGAAAGCGTGTCACAGCTCGAAACAAAAACTCTCTTTCAGATCTGTTGATTTATGTCACTGATTCGCGTAAGCCTCAGGGGTATATTGAACACCGTCAAGATAAAATGACGTATAATCGGTTGAGCTGGAGCTACATGACACTCGGCTATCGATCACACCATTAGAAGGTTCGTGTGCGTCATCCATCAATCTTTCCGTGCAAAGATCCGGAGTCGACCTCTACCACTTAGGCCTTTTCTAAATCCCCCATTTCATGTAAATCTACGCTACATTTCATCGAGGATACTGCTTAATTTAGGCCACATTATCTTCGAAAAATAGTACTTAAGTATTATCAATTACTGTTTAAGTTTATTGAAGTGAATTTCGCATTTAGTTTCCATACCTTCAAAGGAAATCCCTTCGCCATACCGATAGCATAAGCATCAGTCAAAGGATGGTCATTAATACGTTGTAATTTGCATCCGTGGTCAGTGGCCCGATAATAGTCCAAAACGGGAGTATCAGCTACTAAAAGATCTAATGTACCGTTCCTGCAACAAAAATGAAATATATTACAATGTATAGAAATAAAATTCCATCAGTGGAATCACTTGTGTAATGTTTAGAAGCAAAAGAAACAAATATCGCACTCCGTCTCATAAACGCGTGTGAATGGATGGATGTCTAAACACAAAGTACAAGTTGAAGAATAAATATAATGCTGGCGTCACAAAACAATAAAAAAACGTAATAAACAGATACTTTTAGGATAACGTTAACCCTGCATCTGAAAACAATACGAAATGTTCTCGCAAGAGTATGACACAGTTAAAACAGTTTGTGTTTTAAAACGTGCCCTTTTATTTTGACTGATGACATTTATTACTTAATTGGTGAAATACGAAAGCGGGTACTAAATCTGACTATAAAACAAATGTACTAAAAGGTATTAAGTGACGATTGGAGTGCTTCGAGCTAGAACATTTTACGAGTTCATAAAATTCAAAGCGTTTTTTGAATCAAGTCACCGCGGTCGTTTTATTGATATTCAGATACACCTTTATTTAAATTAAAGGTTTGATTGGAATAAAGGCTTCAATTAAAAGCTAATTATCTCCAGAAGAGTTAACAATGAACGCACATTGAATTATCTGATGAGCTTTATTTGAAATGTTTTTCAATTAATTTGTATTCATTCGTCTCTGCGGCACTCCTGCCACAAAGGATATTACGAGGATTATTTTATTAAATGAATTTAATTGGCATATTATTGAAATCGCCAAGGTTTTCGATATGATGTTTCAACACCTATTGATGAGTGTAAATTATAGGTTAACTAGCTGACCCATGCAACTTCGTTTGCGTCATTTTTCCCAGTTTATGCAACATTTTTCAATAGTGCATCGCTCCTTTTGGTCGTAGCGTGATATTATATATTCTTTGACACTCACAATTAACGTGGCTATCTATTGGTAAAACAATTTTGAAAATCGGTTCGGTAGATCCAGAGATTAGGTACCCCAAACTCACAAGCTTTACCTCTTTATAATATTAATATATATTTTGTTCGTTCACTCTCATCAGGTACACGACGATATAAAGTTTAAATTTACTTTAAAATTAATATGTTGTAATTTAACAACAAACAGTTATTAATTGATGCCATTTGCATGGCTATTAGTCACCGCGTGTCACATGTTTTAATTCTATCTATACTAATATTATAAAGCTGAAGAATTTGTTAGTTTGTTTGAACGCAATAATCTCAGTAACTAGTGGTCCGAATTGAGCAATTATTATTTTCTGTTGGGTAGATCATTTAGGAAGGCTATAGGCTATATAATATCACGCTACGACTAATTGAGGCGGGGCAGTAATTAAAAATATTGCAAAAACGGGACAAATTTAACTGAAATTTTATTATATAAATATTAAATAAATAGGATAATGATTCGAATAGAATTTACCTTAGTCTTTGAATACCCTCTTCGACGTCCTGCAGGGCATAACGTCGCATGTGTTGAGCTAATGCTGGATAATTTCGTTGGATATAGTATTCCGCGACAGACGATTTAGCTGTTCCCACTTTTAGAGATAACCACTAAAAAGGAATAAATGATGATGTAATCGCTATTAATTTATTATAAACACAGTATTTATTTATAAAAATACATACGTTATCTCGACCTTGATAATCATCAACAGCATTGTGAAAAAACAATCCAGCAATCAGTGCGGCTATATTGGCAGTGTAGCTGGCAACAAATATCACAGAGAAACCACCCCACACGTTTATAAGAAACTTATTAGGCCAACTCTTAGGAGCTTTAAAGGCGACTAAATGTCCACATAAAAGTCCCCACATAACCCACAAGGCGCTGGAAATACTGAAGTTCTTTGATCTTTGCCGGCCCCAAGGATTTAATCCAAAAGGTGATAACCATTCATATATGGCCACAGCTATAGCAGTCACGTTTAAAGACGTAAATATAGCAATCCACAGTTCAGGTGAGAATGGTAACAGAAAGGCGAGCAGTGGTATATCTGGCTTTCGGTTTGGAGCAGATAATGCAGATACTGCGCTGAAAAAATACGGCTGGCTATAATCTATTACTTCCGCCCTCGCTGAAGACACACTCAAAGCTGCGAATGACATATGAGCGGCCCCAGATACCAAATCTCCTACAATTCCGTTCCATTTCTCACCATTTTCGTCTGGATCCATATCAAATAATTCTATATTTTCTTCTATTTCTTCATCTAAAGCATCAAAACCACCGCGGTAAGGAGAACGAGTGTTTTTTAAATTATTCTTATTAATATTTAGTGGCTTGGTTTCACTGAAAATTTTCTTGTAATCAAATACGTTTGGAAACGGTTTTAGTAGTTTCCTGGAACCATATAACCCATCTTCTACAATGTACAAATGAAAATCAAATTCTAATTCCTGTGCAATATTTTCTAGAAGATCCATAGCAAATCCATAACAACAATGTGTGTCCATTTTTGAAAATATTGGTTTCGGTGTAGGGAAGAAAAAGTCTTCTACTTCTGGATCGGTATCTCTATCTAATACATTAAAGGCAAGAGTTAGATTATCTCTATCAGATGTTTGAGGACGATGACATGGAAGGCCTCGAAGACATTGTCCATCTTCATCAAGTTCTCCTTCCATAACGAAAGGCGGAGCTAATGCTGTAACTATACGGAATATTGTACGGGCGCCATCAGATTGGCCATGTGCTACAAGGCGACCGCCGGGCCATACGATCGTATGTAGTCTAACACTTCGACCCAAAACGCGACCCACTTGTCTCCATGTATTTTCTCCATCAGGACCTGGTACTAAATTTAAAAGGGCAAAACTGGCTGTAAGTGAACGTTCAGGTCTTTCTGTACCGCCAGCGAGTGCTGCTGCTGAAGCCATTCGAGTTTCTCTGCAACAATACAAACGATACTTTTTCAAACTGTCTCAATTTTGGTTTAATTTCTCAAATAATATTTAATACATTGATAACTAGGTAAAAATACTCATTACAGAATATGCAGATTACGATTAACACTTTCAAAGAGATATGGACCTTAATTTTAAGCGTAGACGAAGATAGCTATAAAATTTTATGTGGCCTATTTACGTGACTGATTTTACGATTTTCGTGTGACTGAGCCGTTACTGACAAAAATAAAACCAAAGTAAAACCTTTAAATGTTCTGTCTTCATCTACTTAATACCTATATAACGGGTGTACCTCACACTGAATATTTTATAATTCCCACGTCATATAAAAACTTTTACAAGCAAAAAAGCGCCTACGCAGATATATATGTATAGTTAAAAGATTTCATTTCGGAATAATGCGATTTAGTGAACACACCGTTTCTACCTACTAATGATAAGTTGACAATTATAATTGACTAGCTGTTGTCTTCGGCTCCGCCCGCATTGATGTCGGTTATCACAACAGAAACTATTATGTGTTTTCTCAAAGTATTTCGGCAAACAAAAGCCATAGTAACCTAAATTTTGTAACAAATAACAAAATGGCAGCACATGTCAAATTATGACTTATATAAGCCAATTTATTGTCACATTATTGTAATTATAACTATTTATTATAAGGCAATTAACGCGCAGCTTTCGTTACCACGCCCCGGTGCAACTGGTCAAAACGTCAAGCAATTTTAAAGCAAACGATGCGCGTTAATTCCCGTATGCAACGCGAAAGTTTAAATGTTAGTATTATTGTCATTTTCCTAGGAATCTCTAATTAAAAAAAGAGCCTATGTTTCTCGCTGATAGTGTGCTTTCCATTGGTCAGAACTTTTAAAATCGGCTTAGTGGTTTATGCGTGAAAGTGAAACAAACAAAGCTATTTTCGCATTCATGATATTAGTTAGGGTTAGAATTTGGAATGTAAGTAGAAATGCATGAATAGAAGGCAGCTTTAATTTATTTTAAATTCCAGTCGAAAATTTTGTTATACCATAATAAATAATTATCATCAAGGTCTTGTTTGAGTAAGAGCCGTGTTTGTAAGGTAATGTTTACTACACATGTCTTTACATTTTTTCTACATTTATAAAAATAAGATTTATTTGAAAAATATATATGATATTGCCAAAGTACTTAACTTCCGAAATTGGATCGTTCTGTCCTCTTTGGAACGGAAATGGGTGTGAACCTGCAATATCCGTACCTTTCCGCCGATACCTACTTTCAGACCCAACCCGGTTAACCGAAAATGATAAAATAACATTCCCGTTCGAGGCTCTTTCCAATATTTTGACGTTCTACGAGTATTTTAAACACAATATGCTTGTTAAATCGCACGCACTAGAGCATTACTCAACTAATATTTGTATAGAACCAATGTTTTCCCTACCCACGTATTTTTAGCAAAGTGTTTTTAATAAAATATAAAATAACTGAATAGACTATGAAACATTTTTAATATTAAAAAGAGATTTTAAGTATAAACCGACATGCCTAACTTTCAAACCAACAGTAATGGCTTCCAACAAAACAAACGTATTTTAAAAATTAAAATCTTTATTTCTAAATATGCAATAGCACTATTATGTATGTTTTTTCTTTTTTACATATTGTGTTTTTTGTTTTTGTTTATGTATGTATGTTATTTTATTCTGTATTTATTTCAAGTACTTTTTTTATGTTATGTATATTGTGGTCTTTGCGTGTATGAAATGCTGAAAGTAGTGTGTAATGTTTCCAAAAAAACTGTACAGACGCCCGTGAAATCACCGTTGGCTTCAGCTGAAAAGCAGCGCTGCAGTCCGCCGTTAGCATAAGCTGAGCTGCGGCCCTTTAAATTCACTTAATGAATCCTTTGTTTACACGTTAGCTTTGTAAAAAATGTGAATTTAATAAATTATTTTTCTTTCTTTCTTCTTCTTTCTTTCTTATTAGGTAGGCACCTACCTACTAACTAGTTCAAGACGTCATACGTACAATAGGGACCACGATTAACTTTAGCAATAAAAGGTGTTAAAAGTTTTACGCATCCTTTAATCCTAGACTTAAATACCCTGTCTTTAAAGCTAGAGTTAAAGGACGTGTGAAACGATGCTAAACGTCCTGTCTTGCGATGACGACAACATCAAGCTAACCAATTGTCTGTAAACATGAAATTCGTAAGCCCCTGGCAGCTGCTATCTACTAGATACCCATTATTATTCCCTGTGCGTAAACCAAAGGGATTTCGGCAACATTACTGAGAAACTTCGTTGTGAAAAAGTTTAAATTAAAGGTATTATTTATATACTGATGTTTGGTTTACTCAACATTCTCAAAGTATTGAGAGGTCTAGGCTCTCTTCAATCGATCGACTTTTATTGGTAAAATGTTTAAATAGTTAATAACCTAGAGAATGTTATGAAATTGAAACTAATGTAACTTTGTAGTAATTTTAAAGGCTTTTTTAGTAATTTTGATTTCTTAGAAAGGACTTTAAAAATACAATAATTTTAATTTAAAAAAAATAAGTTCAGACTCAGCTCAGGCTTTACCGGAGCGCGAAGCGAAAGGGAAGATTGGAAGTCTCAGGTTCGATTCCTGTGTCTCAACTTCGATTTTTTTCTTTCAAATGCAACTATTACATTAATGGAACTTTATTGTTTTAGTTAAATTTAGGTATATTTCATAAGAAAGAAGTTATATGAAACAAAAACAAGGACAATAAAATGAAAGATGATTCCGGAGGAAGCGTTGTAAGTGGTTTAGCCGTCATTGCGTTAAATAGTATTCACTACTGATCTGACCTACATAACTGTCCTAATTTTTGTATGAACTAAAAATGGAACTATCTACATCAAGTCAAGTCAATAGATGGCGATCATTTCGTCGAGTCAGCCTGCACAGTCTGGCCGTCTGCCAAATTTCGCCACTGTGCAGTTCCGACCGATTTATGATAATGTGATCGAGTTGGATTTTACCCAAAATATTAGATACGATACGCGATATCTGTAATTTTATTGTGTTTATTAGAAATCTTAACTAATACCTAAATAAGGTAGAAATGTACAATGTTCAAAAATACTTTTTTAAATGTGCTTTAATATTTCAGTGTTATTAAATTCTGATAGGTACGTTATTTGCCTTTTTGTTTAATACCCTACGATAACAAAAATCTTATCGACTACTTTTTAAGGTCCGTAAATTTTTCAACTTTTGCAATTTTAAAATCTAGTGTAGATTTGTTTTATACAATATACAGAAAGAAACCATTACTTGTTGTTTGATTTCCATAGTACAAGCTCTGCTTAGTTTGTAGTTAGAGTTGTCCCAAGAAGAAGAAAAAGAATATGTTACTAAAGTCTAATTAAGGCAACTTTGGTGTAAAATGTATCTAAGTCACGTTGAAAATAGATACTTACAACATCGGAAGTACAATTAAAATACGAGAACAGACCACATCCTCAAAACATCAATATTATTGCTGGGAACAGTGATCACCAAGCTGCCTTTTTAATCCATCATTCACGAACATAACCCTGTCTCACCCTTGATTGCAGCGATTTACGGCAAAGCTCCGGTTTCCATTTTCAAAAATATGTCGAGCTTTGCTTTATATTTCCAATATGCAAACCATTTACAAAGACATTAATTTTGAACTGGCTTAAAAAAACTGGCTTAAATTTTCTGTTTTAGTATGTATGCTTATTAAAATGTAAATATGGTCTCTACTTTCTACGTTACCTATTTAGATGGGGTATTCGCTATTCGACGGCATATTTTCCTTGAAAGGTTTCAGTGATACATTGAACTAGATTAGAAGACATCAGAGTTATAGACTAAAAAAACAACGAAGTAAGTCAGTGAAATTTCATTAATATGTGATGAGTCAATGTTTATTCCTATAACTTTACAGCACCAAACACTTCCATTAATATTCACTTGAAGTCATTTCATTTATCTTAAACCAGATATATTACCTAAGCACTAAATAGAAAGAGAGATTATTTGTTTGTTACAAATAAACAAGTATAAAATTAACATAATATTCATTACATTCCAGAACAATATACAGAAAATGATTAATAGCTTTACAAAATACAAAACAAGAAGAATTTGTGGTATTTGAACTTAAATTGGAGGGAGCACGGAGCTATTTAAGCGCCAATGACTAAAGACATTGCTATTTGTCACTCGTAGTTGTAAGTGAGTAAACTATTTAAGAAGCGTGCTCTATTTCGTGAATTTGCGATTAACTTAATAGTTTATATACCTACTCGATAAACACAATAATGTAATTTTAACCTATCTACTTAGAAGGTCCTAATGGCCAGAAAAATAGAAGTTCGACTGCCTCAGTGTCGCGGTGGGAGTATATCCGACTGCTACGCAAGAGGTCGTGGGTTCGATCCCCACCCAGGATAAAACTTTGTGTGATGAGCACGATGGTTTATTCTCTGTCTGGGTGTTATTTATCTATAATATGTATGTATTTAGAAATATTTAAGTATGTTTATCAGTTGTCTGGTTTCTATAGTACAAACTCTGCTTAGTTTGGGATCGGATAGCGGTGTGTGAGTTGTCCCAAGATATTATTATTATTAAAATTGTATTTATTTTACACATGATATCGAAATCTTATGGATGGTAAATAAAGAAAGGTATTTAATCCCGATGCTATTAATGAATATCTTTTAAATACTTAAGCAATGATCGGCTACTACAGGCCAATGCATGAATTTAATATTGAGCAAATTTAATATTAGCCTGTAGATGCCGTGCGTATAGTTATTCAAAAGTAGATAATATAAAGACTGTCTGACTGGCTGAAAAGGTTTCTTAATAAGAACAGATTTACAATATTACTATAATTAGAGGTAGGTACTATAATTATTTGCGGGGACTAGCACCCTTGCTAAGTTATTGTAAATAACTTGTGTTAAGGGTGCTAGGCCCTTAACCCTGAATAATTGTACGTGTGTATGAATCTTACAATAAAGTTTACGGGATTTGCTGAATGACAAAGGTATACAAATTTAAAAAAAGATAGAGAGATAAATCTCGCAAAATTATACAGGATGATTTGTAACATACTCGTGGCTTCTTTACATAACACTTTACATATCTTTGTAATATCAGTTTTGAAAAAAAAAAAAATTAACCCTTAATCACCACCATTTGTTAATATATTAACCACGGAAGAGATAAATATAGTAGTAGTAGTAGTAGTACTATATTTATCTCTTTCGTGATAATAACCCTTAATCATTATCATTTGGAGTTATGACCTTAACCACTTATAAACTATTTGGAATGCAATCTTTGTTTATTGTGAGGTTAAGGCCCTAAACCTGACAAAGAATCATCAATTTTACTCCGGGGTCTCTTAGATGTGTGGTGAATAATTGTGTGACAAAAGTAGGTAGGTGGTGAAGGTAAATGTTGATAAACTTTCGCGATTTGTACACATTATGAAAATATATATATCACGGGTCTACCCGTGACCACGGCCGTTGCAATACGGTCAAAACGTCGGGCAATAAACAAGGTATGTTACCTTAAATTATTGACGCGATTAAGACCCGTGATATATATATATATATATATTTTTTTTTTCATAAGGTGGTGAAGGGTTAATTTGTATTTTTTCTTAATAATTATATTACGTAGTTATTTGGTATCATGTAAAGAAGCAAAGAGCGAGAGGTGATTATTGTATAAAAATCATTCTGTGTAAACCCAACTAAAGGAACCAAAGAGAGGAAAGTTCTAACATTGTAGAAATTGAAACACAAATTTAAATAGTAAACAAAAACAATCCATAAAAAGAGAGAGGAGTAATGAAGAATGAAGCAAAAATGAATCCATTTTGTATCTTCAAACAAAATCCTCATCAGTATCATAGCGACCTCGTGACTTAGAAAGAGAATTGATTCGATACAGGCTTCGTTTATCATTTGCCGAATCCGAAGCATTTACGGGCTTTTTCTGGATACATTACGGCAATCCCTGAATAGGGTTGAGATCTTATGCCGATCACGTACTTTATTGAATAACGTTCCTTGGAGCGTGTGCCACCAACACCGCTATTAGGGGGTCAAGAACGAGAGGTCCTTGAATGTTTCACCTAGAAACGTGCAACTACAGGTTGCATGACCTGGTATAAGAATTTCTTACTTGTATTACTCACCCACACATGTGGTTCCTTTGCCTTTACCTTTAGTAAAAACTATAATAAAAAAATAAATCAAAAAACCCGCCTGCTTAAAAAGGATTGAAACTAGATAACCTTAAATCATGCAGTCGGCATTTTAAAAAGTTCACTAGGATTCATGATTGCCTCCGATGTTTAGATTTTATATTTTTTTAAATTTATTTTTTTATTTAATATTCTTTAGTGCTTAGTTGTAAGACATAACGTAACGTAATAAATAACTGTAACTACCGAAAATTTGTGTGAAAATAGTTGGTAACAAACTTTAAATCGCTATATCTCCTAAAACCCTAACGGTTATTTTAGGAGAAAAATGATTAAAGTAAATCTACACGATGATACCCCACATGATATTATTGACTTTAATTGTTTTCTCTATCACAATATGGCGTCTGGCTGTCGCCATTTTGAATTTTGATTGCTGTCATGTCTTCAGTGACGATCGCAAGATTTATACGAATCGATTGACACATTAATCATCAGAATCGGCTCACGCGTTTGGTCTATATAGTACCACAAAGGAACACGCATACATACATACACGTCAAACAGATTACCCTCCGCAGTCGAGTAAAAACATTCTAAAAACCGTCTTAAATTGTGTCTTACATGTGCTCTTTATCGACTTAAGTATATTTTACATAAAAACAAATGAAATACTATATTACAGGCAACTGTAAAATGTTTAATCAGAAGTCTATGAAAGCGGGTTATGAAAGCAAATTGTTGGTTTACGATATTTCCGAAAAATGTGAAGCGATTAACAAGCAATTTATTTACTATAAATCCCTGCTCTACGTGATGTATCCTGCTTCATACGGATTTACTTTATGAAGTGAGTAATAAACTCGTAGTTTTATTATGCATAAAGGTAATTCGGCTTGAATGTTGTATAAACAGTACTGAAAGGACAATACTTGTAATTTAATAACTATATAATTTATTAAATTGTTCCGATTTATGAACATTACGACAACCTTATAAGCCCCGATTGTGAACTAAAGTCTAAACTATTAGGAGTCCAATCCCGATACGGGACACTACTTAGCAATCTGGAGTGTACGTACTTTCGTTGTGTCCGTGATTTATATTTTTGTAACGACCCCCGTAGCACAGAGATTACTCCATTACGACAATTGTCTTACTATTTAAACAAAAAGGCACGATATTTGACCGACAATACGGCTGAAAAAAAACTAAAATTTTGTAGTTTTTTCTGGTAAGTTGTAAATAGTACCTAAATTTTAGTTTTATTTTAAATTATATATTTATACTAATCTAGTTTTAATGTGAATTGTATTATATCTATTTTATTGTCTTAATGTCCCTAATAAATATATAATTAATTGAAAAAAATCAAAATAAAACTTAGTGATTGTCATCACTCACGGAGATATTCTAATATTAGGCGAACAATTGTCAAGAGCTTTGAGGGTATTGATCTCTGGTATTGTCTGTTACTGTTGTCATATCTCATGTTTCATTTGTTCTTCGTAAATGGTTGCCCGTTTAGAAATATCACTTATATTTGTTCATCATACATTTGTATATTGCTTAGTAGTGATCCTATGCCGGCTTCGCGCGGAGTTTTACTTTATATACATCTATACACTTAAGATACAAATAAATCATCCGAAAGATATTTTCTGAATGATAGTGAAAACTGCATCAAAATCCATTGTTGTGTAGTTCAGAACATTTCAGTGTGCTCATGAGGACAGCAAACGGGAGGCGACTATGTTTTATAATCTATACTTCTATACTAATATTATAAAGAGGAAATATTTGATTGTTTGTTTGTATTGAATAGGCTCCGAAACTACTGGATTTGAGAAATTCTGTCATCGTTGTGAAGCTACACTAACCCCGGGTGACATAAGCTATTTTTTATCCCTTTATTCCCACGGGAACGGGAACTACGCGGGTAAAACCGCGAGGCGTCCGGTGGTAAGTAATAAAGGTAATCCATATTGTTATTTTTTTTAATTTGACACTCTGTCAACCAACTATAATTTATAAAAAATCTAGTATAGAGACTTAAAAGTGCTGAAAAGGATCTAACCGAATACACTCTACTATACGAAAAATTCAACTTATTGGAAACTGTAATCCTACTTATGAAAGGGACGCCATTTTATCAGACTTCACACCACTTAATTGTAAAGTTTTGTGCCAAAAACGATGAGCTTTTTTATCTGTTTGCAGCAGCATTTCCCACACAAGGTATTAAAATAATTCCAACAATTAAGTGAAACACAATAGAACTACGAGTATCTGCTGTAGACTTATTTCCATTGGGAATGGAACGTGCAATACTTATTAAACTCAATACAGATCTGTTTTTTCTTATAATAGATATGATTTATTTATTGACCGAGAAAGAAAATATTCATAAAATGCGATTATAACATTGCGTAAGTGGAATACGCAGGTAATAACGGACTTTCCTCACCCATCGCCTGTAAGTGGCATAACGGCCACATTTGTCATAACCTTTGTGAGACAGGGAAAAGCAGTTATTTGAAATGGACCTATTATACCCAGCTATGATGTACTATATCTTTTGTTTGGAGAATCCAAAAAATCAGACTGATCGAAGAGAGGGTTATCAAAGTTTTTCTGAAGACTACTGCTTACAATCAGATAAAATATCAATAAAATATACATTTCACACTCGTAGTCTAAACATTTAAAGTAAAGCATTTATTGTTTACGTGCATGTTTGGGTCTAAAGGTCTGCGTAGTAATAGGTATGGTAATTGAAATGGATACAAAAATGTGCCCGGTCTCGAGTGGTTCAAAAGTACACGACTTTTCTATTTAAAAGGTAGTATAAAGTAAGTAAGGTGTCTACGCAATTTGGTGGTCACAGTACCCTCGTCACTGTCACGTGGTAATGCCGCACAACGCGACGGACCGCACCTCGAAGCAATAAATAAAGTTAAACAGTTTACTATCAGCCTCACATTTAATTGTCTAACGATACTTTTAGTTCTTCTCTCTTCTATTCGATAAACTGTAATCAAAGGGTAATTAGTCTTAATGTAGTTGAACTAAAACATACTTCGATAAATTAAGCTCTTTGTTAAAACGCTATATTTTAAACGAAGCGCATTGTAATTAAGCGTCTGCTCGCCGATATTTCGCAAACGAATATCGTGCATCCGCACTTATTACAACGCTGTAGTTCGGCATGAAATATAATGCGGTCAACTTTAGCACTCCCTTTTGAAAAACCAACTACTAGTTTAACCCGTAGATAAACGGAACAGTTTTTTCTTTTGTATTCGTAAACTCCAGTGGCCCTATACAATTGTTAATAGAACACAGAGAAAATGTACTACATTCATTTCTAACGAGGTCAAGAATCGGATTATGGGTTACACGAAAAGAACTGTCTCCTTGATGGTGTGGGTGACCAACGATGTCTACTAGATAAGATTTTATGTAGCGTAATGCGGCCACCGATATAAACCCACCAAGCTGCGCTCTTTAAGATAGAGGAACATAAAAGTAATCTCGAGCCGTTCTCGGACCCGCCAGTCAATTTGCTTTTATGGTGATGTTGTGCGCTTGTTACCATTCTATTATCGTTTCTAGTTCAAATGTCTCAATGCTTAAAATATGCCAAATGGTTTAATTGTTATAGTGTACTGACTAACTCGAAAGCTGCTTTTATTTAGTTCATCTTTACATCTTCATCAAAAAGAAATGATAAGGTTAACCTTCATATATTTCAAAATAATAACCTAAAGAGTAGGTACTTTTTTGAGGACACAGATAGGTCAATTTGAGACAAACCGACCGACCGAAGGCACAATGTTTTGTAAACTATTGTAAGTCTATAGCCAAGAGAGAAGATCTGACAGTCCTGGTAATTGATTACATCTACATACGACTACATCTATTACTAGGACTGTCAGGTCTTATAAAATGATCCACAAGCATATTTATGTTTCTTAGTTCCAAAAAGAGATAACAAAAAGAATATTAGATATAAAATAAATTTAATACCAAAAGAAAAGAACCAACATCTAGGTACTAATTGTGATTTAAAAAGGTCAGACTTTGACCGAGCAGAATTAATATTTTAATAAGAGGAGTGAGCAATAAGAAAGATCCATCATGGTGTGAGTCGCAATCACTCACCGCGGCCGCTGCTCTCGATATCTGCAAGGTTCTTTCTGAACTTAAATCGAGGTCATTAGCAGCTTTGTAACTTAGCGTGAACTTCAACAGTTGACAAAAGACATTTTTGCTGAATAATTTTCAGCGCCATTATCTGTTTTATTGGGGATCGATGTTTTTTTTTACAATAGTCACTCGACATTCATAATAGTCATTATTTTAAATTGGTTTTCCTGACAACAATCAATTTTATATTTTTCTTTTTTCGCCAAATTGAATCTGTACAGTAGATAGGTACAAAAAAATTCTTTCGTCAGACAATTATTAATTAATGAACAAGATGAAATAATATTTTTATGGATCTTTTTTCATGCTTTACGTCTGATCAGAAACAAAATATTTTTTAGGTACAATATGACTAACTGTAATATTAATATAGTTCATAATATTTTATTATCGATTGATCGACTATGACTAGATAAATAATTCAAAAACTCAATGACTTCAGACTGCCTTCGTATAACGCTTCTTCATTTAGATATCAGAATAATTTCAAATATTACCTACCTTACAAACTCCGTAGAAAAATCCGCCGCGGCGTCACTAGGTTCGTCCCAACATGATGCTGTGGCATCGCTTAAGAATTGGGCTTGAGCTGACCATGCGTCACAAGCGCGTAGCACACGTCTAAGCGCACCCACGACCAATCTTACTGCAGCACGAATAAATGCTTGATCTGTAGAAAAATAACAATGGGTAAAAGGTTTCTATAAAATGACTCAAAATAATACTAAAAAGCTAGGTACAACTTACCAATTTTAACTGGCTGTGGATGTAAGGCTAATAGTCCCACAGGAAGACTATTGAAAATTTCCGTTAAATTGTTTGTTTTAATATAATTCCCGTTACTATCCAATATTTGATCTTGATTAAAAATTTTGTCACTCCTTTTTTCTATTTTGTCTCTAAGATTCTGCATAGTAGACGCATGCACCTTTGGATTCATTAAGAAATCGCTAATATCACTTGAAATATCTATACTATCATTTATTTCTCTAGTATCATCTTCGCTACTTATATGATCTCGTTCCAACAATATTTGTTTTGCTACACTCACATCATCTACATGTATGCTATTTACATATTTATTAAAAGATTCATTTTTCATTTTTCTAAAATTATTACGTCTACTATTATTTCTATCGTGAAAGGGCTCTCCTTTCGCAATTGAATTGTTTTCGATTTTAGAAGTTTCAACGCCTTTGTTATTTACATTATACTTACTTACACCTTCCGAACTAATATTGCGACTACTATCATACGATTGACTAAAATTTATACTAAATAACTTGTCGTTTATATTCTCTGCTTCCGACATATTTTGATTTTTCTGCAGATAAACTAAATTTGTAGAACTATTTTTTACATTAAATCCGCTATCACTAAATTTATTTTCAACTTTTTCAGGTTTCATTGACGTGTCGGGTTCTCTCTGATCTTTTATCGTATTATTGTCAGCATCGCCTCGTTTGCTGCGGTCAAAGCGTTCGTATACTGGTGCTTCATCATTATCCCATGAGTTTTCAAAATCCCGATCGTTATCTTCTGTGTATTGAGTTCTATTACCGATGTTGTGGAAAATATTAACGTCGTTTGAAGCATCTATCCAAAGCCAGAAAAAGTTTCCTTCGAGCATGTTCAGTCGCTTAGCTTCATCCATAACGAGCTTAGCGTAATTGACATCACATATCAAGACAACGACGCCTCGGGTCAGTCTTGATATTTCAGCTAGTCGCCTGTACAGAGATAATTGGAGTACTATTGTAGTTTATAAAATTGTGAAAACGCTAATTTAACTTTTAGTTGTATTCAATATTTAATTAGAACTGTTAAACTTAACATTTATTATTTACAATTTTAAAACAAGAAACTTGAATACCTGAAAAGAACATGCCGCGAAAATTTTGTTGGAAGGGATAGCCATTTTGGATTTAGAGGCTGTGCTGTAAGGATTGAAGATAAATCTTTCCGTAGAGATAACGTGACGTAAATATCTTCTTCTGCTAACAATGTAAATGAATGCCAGTGAGTATGCAGGAGAGTAGCTCTGAAATAAAAATATGTTTGTAGTTAATACATTTTAACTATAAATGGTTTATGGAATTAAGTATAGTATACTATAATCTCTTGTAAATACCTGAGTGCGTGTAAAGTTTCTCTTGCGGTGATCTCAAGACGAATCTCTAGCGGAAGCATTTCCTGAAAAACAACAAACTTGTGAGTGCTACAATCGTAGTTGTAATACAACAACAAAAATAAATAGATAAGAGCATTTAGTAACTACTTGTAAAATTCCTGAACTCATGTTATGTACACGTATGCCGCTTGTAACTTAATTTGACGTCATCGCTGCAAACTGTTTAATTTGAGCAATGTTATTATCCCAATCATATCGTGCTTTTTGAAGCCGTTATTAGTCTATGTCGAGTCGTAATCGGCGCTAAAGTGGGTAATAAATGGCCATAATTTACGACGACAACCGTCCCGCGTTTGCGACCCAAGTATTGTGGGAAATATCTCACCTCAAACAAAAAGTTTTTCTACAAACCGAGCAAAGATATATGGCAGGTTATCAAGAATATTATGCACATCATAAAAATCTGATTTGCTCCGCATGTGACAAACTCGTGTTGGTATCTTTTTTGATATTCTTTTAAGACCTTTTGTTTTACAGTTTTTGGATTTATGTTGTTTTGTTATTAGAAGACTTTTTTGTGTATTCATTAAGAGATAAGCCATTTGGGAATTATTTTTAATTTGTTAAGTTTAATACCTACACTTTTTACATTGCGTTATATTTATACTTAGGGTTTATAAAAATTAATAATAAATCCTTGTAAACTTAACTAAACGAGTAATCATGTAAACAATTATGTTCCTGATCTAGAAGTTTGCTTATTGCCACTATATTATCTACTATTTGTACCTATATGATATGACATTGCCTGACCTCGCTTAAAGAGACTTAACTAGATATAGCAAGCCCGAAACGACAACTTCAGGACTCTGCATAAACCCACGTCCACACATGGCTTAAACGACAGTGGCGAACTAATTTGCGTACGCCGTCAGAGCATTTTACACACGTTTAATTTGCAAGTCACATTCTCTTACATTTGTGAATGCACAATATTTCCTGAATGCAGCCACAATGCTGTGCGAAGGAAAATTTATCTGTGGCGTTGTAAACATTTTTGTGATTGCTAAGAGAAAATTGTACGCGAACACTGATTACATGTTCTCAAGAAAATTTTGGAAGTTCATAAAGGTTAATCGCGTTTCTGAATGAGATTTTATTATCAGTGAGCATGGTTCACTTAACTTACATGTAAAGGGTGGTTCCGAAGATATTAGATAGAGAGATTTATGTTCGGCACGAAGGTTCGTTTTCTAGGCTTCGCGGTCCGCGAACCTCTTGGAGTTCAAAGCAAAGGTAAGGAAAGATATCTAATAATGTCATCAGCATATCCTATAAATAATGTCTGAACGTGTCGCGCGCAACGTCAGTCGGCAGGTCGCACGGTCGTCACGTATACGCATTATTTCACTGGCTGGTTAGCTATTCCCGACTTTATCATTGCGAGCACGATTAATAGCTTTGTATAAATGGAACCGTTGGCAGTCTACTAACCGCGTACACCGGCGGCAACCCGTGTTTTTATGATTCAAAGGCGTAATTTTTGAGTTATCGCATTATTTATCTTGAATTTACTTACGTCAGTTCCAACGAAGGTTAAGGGATTTTATGCTATTGGAGAACAATATCGTAAACAACAGGTGCCATTTTCTCCGATATTACGGTAAACTAGGCAATAATATTCCATTTCTGCTACCACATAAAAATAAAATAGTACGAGATAGATATTTACAACAGGATATTGTCACTTATTTTCATTTATTTTTTTCCTTAGACGAGTTTATTAATAAAAAAAAATAATAGCCCGCAGACAAGCCTTGCAACAAATTAATCAAGAACCATTTTGTCACCAAAATATCTCAATAAGGGTATTTGAATGCCTCTATACCTAAAAAAAATGTTTCACGACAATAAAACGTGTTCTTATTACAGCTTGTAATGAAAGATGACGTAGAACAGGTCATTTCTCTGTTTGGATAACAAGGTAACGTGCACGTAGCCACAATTGTCATGACGTATAGCCTTCGTGCCCCGAACAACACATTGTATTCGCTTACTGTCACTTTGCAAACACAAAATGCCACAAACGTAAATAAAATCCTGAATGTAGGTTTTTTTCTGGCACCTACGTAGGAACATAAGCATAGGTTCGACCTTTCATCAGTAAGTACATAGGTATCCACCTACTTTGAGAGTGCTCAATATATCCCAGTTTCTTGTTATAAATTGAGTTATCAGCACTCATCGAATTCTTAGACGAGAAAGCGATGGCAAGGAACAAATTGTATGATAAATGTAATCATAAATCACATTAAACAGCTATTTTGGATACGAATTTTGTTTAATAAGGTTTCGGTAAATAGGTATATCAATTAATTATGTAGTTGAGTGATTTAGTCATCTGACTATTTGCAGTTTTGTTCATATTTACGCAGTTTAGGTGCTACAGGCACCTAGTTCTTTGTACTGGGAAAAGCTTCAGTTAATGCTGAAGTGATTACAGTCATTTATTTCCTATACCTACATTATACAATAATTTATGATTAAATTGAGCTGGGTAAGTCAAGTCGATCGGATCGTGGAAAGCTCTAAATTTTTCCTTTTTTAGTGAAAACCTTTAAAGTTTAGTTAACAACAAAATAAACTGCAATGAAGACTATCTACATGACAATGTAGTCCTTTTGGTACTGCCGAATTTCCAATGGTTGACTTGACGATTGACTATATTAGAGGACAGAGGATGTCCTCGTATTATAGAGGCCATTAAGTCATTTTGACATTACAGCAGCTGTCGTTAGTGCCTCATATTTGGAATACATAGAATGCATAATAACTACACGTCAAGTTCAAAATTGATATTCGATTCTTAAGCGTTTTTAGGGTTTATGCATGTCGTGTATCTTGGAGTTTCTTTGTATTTTAAATATAGTTAAAAGAGTCCGAGTAACATAGAATAGGCCTTTTTAAAAGCAGTTTGGCTGGCGTCAGACGTGATTAAAGTCGGAGTTTCTTTGTGTTTTAGATATAGTTAGAATAGTTAAATGAGTCCGAGTAACATAGAATAGGCCTTTTTAAAAGCAGTTTGGCTGGCGTCAGACGTGATTAAAGTCACACTCGATCTGTTTTCTTTTTTACTAATGATTTAATCGATATGGGAACCTAGCAAAACACAAGCCTGCTTACAGTTACAAACTCAGACATATTTTTGAATATTTTAATTATGTTCTTGTTTGATTTAATTCGACCTTCTTGTGAGCTTATGTAAAGTTCATCATTTGTCACGAACTCGTCTGTCTCACTGCGAGGTTAGGATGTCCTTCATTCCAACCAATTTTTCACTGACATTTTTAGACTTAATGTTATTGCAAGTGTACTTACATTGGCGATGGTATAAGAAAGGTGGAGATGAGAAGGTGATGAGCGTAGTACGGGGACACCGGCGCGCGTCGCCGCGGTCACGACGGCAGCAGCAGCTGACCCTCCACCGCAGACAAGCAATGCCGCCACACGCCGTCCGTCGAGTGCTGAGCATGTGCGCTCCAACACCCGAGCAACGAACCTAAAAAGAACCTTAATTTAAAAAAAGTAACCAACTGTTGGGCATTGATCTAAAGACTAGATTGAATAAAAACGAATCGCCTTTTGGTAGCTTATTTTTTCTTTAATTTATTCACTGGCCTGTTGATCTAAGCTAGAGGTCGTGGACTCGATCCCCACCTAGGATTAAACTTTGTGTGATGAGCACGATGGCTTATTTTGTGTATAATACGTATGTACCTAGAAATGTATAGGTATGTTTATCAGTTGTCTGGTTATGTTAGTACAGGCTCTGCCTAGTTTGGGATCAAATGGCGTTGTGTAAATTGTCCCAAGATATTATTATTGTGTATGTAGCAGGGTTGCCTTAAATAGCCAATTTCTGATGAAGATTCAATTTTGGAACGAAGTTCCTTATTGCTAGACAAAAAAAATCGAATCGTTTTGACATCGGTCAAAAATTTATTATTTTTGATTATGTGAAGCTAGAATAATAAGGTTGTTTTAAAAGTTGTTTGTATTTTTGTGCCGGTGTTAATGTTTATTTTACCTAAATCAAACTGGCTGTAAATAGGATAATTTCTAAAATGATATTATGTTCCTTCAGGTTTTTTTAATCATTAGTTATTAAAAACATCAAAAAGATATAGCTTAAGGAATTAAGTTCCAACCGGAATTCGGATGAAATTCGGAAGGTATAAGGGTAACTTCAAACTTTGTTACTTCTTTTATAGAGATCATGGAACCATGAGGAAGATCTTTTTATATCGGCCCAATCAACGAGGGCGAAGCCGTAAACTACATCTAGTAAGTAAGTAAATAAAATACAAATTAAATTTCGGGTAACAATATTATGGTCATGAACAAAACCATTTTGAAGATTGGAATAATCAAAAATATTGGCACAAGAACCTAATTGTTCCAATAAAAGTCATAAAATATTACCAATTCTAACCGTCAACCTCGAAAAATGAATACTTTGTTTAGTTAGCGAGCGGGTCATATTTTACGTTATATCTTTTGATTTAAATCTTAATGGTACATTTTATCCGAAAACCCGTATTACTCTTGATGTAGGCGCTGTTAAAAAGAATTTTACTTTAAAAAGTCTGTAGACGCTTTCTTATTTTCAAAAGAAAATGATTCACTAAATTTGCAACAATTTTATAGGTACGTAATAACAGAATCACGTCTAAGGGTCACCTCCTGTGACCTCTTATTTAAACCGCCCACAAAAATATATTGGACTTTTTTCCAAGCTGTCTACGTCGTTTACAAAACTTGAAGAATCAAATATGATTTAATTTATCAACGTTTGTTGATGCAATGTAAACAACGAGATATCTAAACGAGATATTAAGATGTAGGCTATTTTTGATCATCGTTGCTGTCTTTAAAGCGTATTACGTCGAAGATTTGTGTGCTTATATCGGGGATGTTTAACCTGTACGGTAACAAGAAATATTTGACTCTACATCAATCAAAATGCGAACTGAGTTATTATGGTAGTAATTTATACTCGTACCTATTTATAATAAATTTGGCTACCGAAATATTATACAAAGTCCAAATTAGTCATGGTTCGTCACTGTTATTAAATCTTTTGCAAAATTATTTAAGTTTTTTTAGGTAACCTACAATCTAATCTCATAACAACCCATATAATATCCCACTGTTGGCCACCTCCCCAGTAGAAACTTTTTATTGTAGCCATGCTTAGCGAGCAGGTTGGCGATCGCATTAATTCTTTAAAGTACGCAGAGGACGCTGCTGCCCGTCCTCCAGTGTGACATCCTTTATTAGCCTTTACGACACCCACAGGAAGAGATTGGGTGGTACTATTTTTAAGCCGGTATGTGTAATACCGGCTTAAAAATAGTCACGGCCAAATTTATAGTACACTTGGCAACCGAAATAATATACAAAGTTAAAATTAGTCATGGTTCGTCACTGTTATTAAATCTTTTGCAAAATTATATAAGTTTTTTTAGGAAACCTACATTCTTATTTCATAACAACCACTGCTGGGCATGGGTCTCCCCAGTAGAAACTACTTATTGTAGATCCGGGGGGTAATTGAATAATCGCCACGCTTGACGAGCGGGTTGGCGATCGCATTAATGTTTTGAAGTATGCAGAGAACGCTGCTGCCCGTCCTCCAGTGTGACATACTTTAGTCGCCTTGACGACACCCACAGAAAGAGATTGGGTGGTACTATTCTTAAGCCGGTATCAGACGGCCAATTTATATACCTACTAGCTGACCCGCGCAACGCGTAAATTTTCCCTTTTTCTTTTTCTTCCTTTTTTTTTACAACATTTTTCATTGCTGCTCCGCTCCTATTGATCGTAACGTGATGTTATAACCTATAGCCTTCCTCGATAAATGGGCTATCCAACAATAAAATATTTTTTCAGTGCAGCCCAGTAGTTCCTGAGATTATCGCAAACAAACAAACAAACTCTTAGGGGTATGAAAAATAGATAGTAGCCTATTCTCAGGCTTACTGAATATCATAAAAAAATTCATGAGAATCGGTCAAGCCGTTTCGGAGGAGTATGGGAACGAACATTGTGACACGAGAATTTTATATATTAGATTTATAGTAAACTTGGCAACCGAAATAATATACAAATCCAAAATTAAGACATGGTTCGTCACTGGTATTAAATGGTTTTTAAAATTATATAAGTATTTTTAGGAAACCTAAAGTAAGTAATTTTATTATTTTTATAATACTTCATAAAAACGTTTAAAAGATGTATCCTATCGGGACCTGATACAAAGACCAAGCTACTGGTGGTTAAGGCACCTGACACACATACCTGCCTACTATATTTTTCAATAGGTTCTAGACCCAGCTACTACACCCAGAAAGAGAACTCAAATGGAGCACGAGAAAGGACCCAAACCGGGTACCCTTGCAGATGTTCGTTAATACTTTTAACCAGTTGCACGCCAAATACTCGATGGACCTGCAACTGTACATTTCTTCCGCCTTCCAACAAACTCCAGACCTATGTCGCGGTGCTCGCACCTTCGTCACAAAAAGCTACATAACTACTTGCGTATGATACCTTTAGCAAAATAAAAAATACCAAATTGTAAGTACAAATATGCAGGCGTATATCCAGAACAAAGATCTGCATATACGCCTGAGCGGACTGGCATCATTTGGTGTGCCTAATGATGCCAGCCGGGCGGTAAAATCGAATATTTGTATATATGTGAAAAAAACCTCTCGGCATTGCCGAGCACGTACAATAGGCCGGGCAACAGCGGGCCGGCATTAATCGTCATAGCGGTAAAATTGAATACTGTGCCGGCGCGAATGAACATGTGTAGTAGTTGTTTTAAGTCAGCTTTGTTGTTCGGCAAATAGGTACTGCCGAACCGAAAGTGGCGACACGCTCAGTTACCTGTCCCATCAACGGCGATGAGCGTCGAGTAGTCATTTTATCGCTCAAGAAACGTACAATCAACTATTAATATCTGTATCTCTTTTGTTTACACGGGATCTATATATGCATGTTCGTTTCTTGAGCGATAAATAGCTACTCGCAACCCGCTTTCTCGCCATTGGTGGGACAGGTGCCTTATGTGGGCAGCATCCCTCACTCGAGTCAAGTTACGGGCTACAGTTAGTTTAATAATATAATCACCATCGTACTTAACTTATTAATTTATCAAGATATTCGATTCCATTGAAAGAATAATGAAATGTTTAATAAGAACTTTAGATGAAATCCAATTAGGTACAAATTTAAAGTTACACATAAAGCTTCATATTACTCTCAATTCTTATTTTAATGAAATAGATTTGATATGTCTAGACATACAGAAGATAAATTGTTCTTTATATCAAACTTGGAATGATTACGCAAAACAAGCTGAATACATTTGGTACTTACAAAACTGAATTATTTACAACAAGACTAAACGGATTAAAAATAAAGCGGGGCTTAAATTGTTGAGCTGCCCTTATTGCGAGATGTAATTTATTTCAGCAGAAATTGAGAGGAGGTATTTAACTATCTTAAATGCAACTACATAATCTATACTTATATTATAAAGCTGAAGAGTTTGCCTGTTTGTTTGTTTGAACGCGATAATCTCAGGAACTACTGGTCTGAATTGAAAAAATATTTTACTGTTGGATAGCCCACTTATTTGGGGAGGCTATAGGCTATATTACATCACGCTACGACTAATAGGAGCGGAGCAGCAATGAAAAATGTTGTAAAAACGGGGAAAATACACGCATTTTATATTCATAGGTATGCAGATATAGTATGCTTACCAAACAATGAAGGGCACCGAGCTCGCGACTCCTAACCTAAACAATTCCATAATAATACCAACAATATTCATTCGTAGCTTGTACTTGCCGTGGCATTGTACTTCATGTTATTCTCCATGTTACATACACAGTTGAATTTTTGATACCTACATGAATAGCCAAGTGTGCCTACATCTCAATTATAACCACAATTAGACTCTGAGTATCATTTACACGGATCAGAACGCGCCGCATTGACCTATTTGCATTACTAACTAACATACAGCTTGTTTGAAATACACCTGAAACACATCAAACGGTTTACTAGTTGCTACATTAATTCTTTCACTAATTGAATCTACATTTCATTCAGTATCGCAATGAACGCGGTCAGATATCCAGTTTCAAATAATTACGTTATGAGAACCAAAGGATTTCGCTATAATATTTTAAACACCCTGTTTATTGTTATCGAATAACACAAAAGACCTTGCTTTATAATATAATGTAGAAACCAAAAGGGCTGCGCCGTAAGTACACTTCAGTCTCCATTCAGTCGTTCAGTGCCTCAGAAGTCGTTTTAAATTTAAAGCCTTAAAAGCGTCTCTGGTGCCAGTGTACACTAGCGATATAAAACAATGTCTACTCGGGGGTACCCTAAAGTGTGGAGTCGTTTTGAACGAATAGTAGAAGACGGTAGAATGTTGAAATTCGAAATAGAAGACATTCCAGAAAGTATGTGGAGTACAGCCGTCGAATTTATGCTGGGACACTACATCAAGGAAGACGTTTGGTGGAAATCTGCAGGTGAGATTTAATCTACATTTTTCTAACTTTAAACCTACCTTGTTGCTGAAATTAAAAAAAGGCTTTTGTTTGGTGTTTTGTAGTCACACTCTTTTCTTTTGCTCGAGTAAGTAATTTCGGTTGACTAGGCAATGCAATTTAAAATAATTCCATTTTGTACAATTTGAACGTCCGACTTACCTGATATTTCTGCAAAAGGACTAATTTCTTAAAATCTAATTTGTTCAAAGCATGAATTAGATTTTTTCGTAATTACATATCTCTCCTTATGTAACACATACTCACGCAAGAAAATACGCACGTCATTAGCAGTACTACGAGTACGAGCCGACGCCGCCCAATTATCTCGAGGCCGAGAAAAAACCTTAAACGTGGTGTCATTAGGCACCCATCTCACTGGTTTTCTCATTGGTTGACTTCTGAATTTTAAATTTAGTTTACGCTATGAGAACAACTGAATTAATTATGCCCCGGATTCAGAAACGTCCCTCAAAATGTACTTGTTAAAACGAATTTGACATAGGGTCACAAATCTTTCTAAACTTGGCTATTGAATTCACAACAAACAGAATTTTGGATTACAAAGTTTTAGAATTAATGTTCATCTTAAGAAAATTCTCGCTGTTAAAAATTACATTTCATAAACTTGAGTAATACCAGTGCTATTCAACTTTTTAGCTAGAAGGATCAGATACTTTATAAAATAGTATCAAAAGTAGAGATGTTTGTTATACACTAAACAATGTTTTAACCAAATAACAATAGCCTAATTAGATCTCCAAGCTTAGCTTAGTTTACAGTTTTGTTCTGAAACGACATAAAATTAATTTATCAATTGGTTTGTTGATATTATAATTTACGGCCGGTCTTATTAATCTATCTATAGATAGATTTGGCTGCTAGAGCTATATATTTGATATAAGCTCCATACAAAATATGACGAAATTTTACCACATATGTAGTTAGTACTTAGTAGGTAGTCACAACCCCCTAACGATATACGGTCTGAAAATGTAATAATGAATTGCTTTTATTTGCTCGACGTTTCGATCGAATTCCACCGATCGTGGTCACGAGTCGACTGATAGCAGCTTAGCGATGTCCGCGAGGCACGGGATTTTTTAACTACCTTCGGCTGGTTTTCATAATTTTTATTATTCGTACAATCGATACTTCTAAAAACAAAAACAATAATTTAATAGTTAAATCATTAACAGTTTATTGCAATCGATTATTTGTTCTTTGCAAGCATAATTACATATTTGGATATGCCAACAGAAAATCATAGTGCTCTCTCCAACTAACTTCTGTTATTATTCCATGGATATAATATGACTTATCAAATCGATTTATTCGCTGACAGGTACAGCCCAGGATTTAGATGCAGTACAAGAATACCGTGTGCTACTGACGTCTATCATTAGGCAGAAAATGAGCATAGCCTGCTTCCTCGCCGAAGGAGACGGCTCAGGGCGTACTCTCGTTGCCGTTAACATGTGCTTGCCGCAGGAAAAGGGACACTTCGTTGAACACATGCCGGTAATAACGATTGTCTATGCTCTAACCAGCCAAATCTTAACTGCCCTGGTTCCAAAAACGTTGTGAAGAGAATCTTTGGTGTAAAATAAAACCTCCTCGCTTTTAATTTTAAGCTACGAAGTTTGTAGTACATTATAGAATTTTATAAGCTACGGGTCTTAATCGCGTAAAGATTTTATTTTAAGGCTAAATACTTTTGTTTATTGCCCGACGCTTGTCGACGTGGTCTGAGGTTAAATACCTCCTACCTGCCTTAAAATAAAATATTTACGCGGTTAAGACCCGTAGCTTATAAAATTCTATAATTTAGAAAATGTAGTCTAGTACTACAGTGTTATTTCTATTAAGATGAAACTTTTATTTCTGGTTTAATTCTGTTGCTTTTGCTATTAAATTGTGTCCCTAGATACATTTCCATTTACTCTCCAGTTCAACCTACCTGTTCGAAGTCGACCTAGTTTTCACTCATCAGCTCATCACATTATTCAGCCAACCTATCTAGCGATTGCTTTTAATATAAAGGTGAATACAAACTATGTGAAGGCATAAATGATTTATATCTACGTTGTATAATATTGGATTAGTAGTCGTGTTTTTTCTATTTTTAGGGTACCGTTCTTGAAGGTCTAAGTAAAACCTTATTGTTGTGGCAACGTTGTCCGTCCATCCACTCACTCGTATGTAAAAGGCTTTAATCTTTTAAATGAAATGAAATATTTAGTAATTGAAATTAATAGTAAAATTTTCAGAAACATAAAGATAGTTATTCGTCCAAAAATCTTGGAATTTTATCCTTTTCTCAATATTTGTAATGTATTGTTTCATAATTGTTGTAACTATTTTACACTCTGGTTATCCATGAATTAATTATTGAGTAAGTATATTATTCTTACTATGATACTAAGGTAATTTTATTGACTATAATCTTCTCCAAAAACAACGTAACTAGTATTAGCCTTATTTTTTACGTCCATTATTCATCATAATTAAAAGTCTTGATTTGTTCACATTTAGGACACACTAAACTATTAAAGTACTATTTCTGTGATAAAACAGTGAGCATCATACATAATGTAATCCTATTACTTTACAGCCTAAGTCCAAGGCCGGTTTATTATCCCTGCGAATGTTTAGTGAGGCAATGAAAGTGACAGCGATTTATGATAAATACAACGTGAACGCATATCTCATGGGAGCGGGCCTTTCTGTCGCCCCCGAGTACAGAGGGCTGGGGATCGCAGTCGAATTGCTCAAGGCCAGGTAAATGATGTGCCATCATTCTTGTAAATCCATCCCTAAGGTACCAGCTTGTTTGGTGCACAGGTTTTTAATATGGTAGCTTGAAACGTTTAGTAGTCCAATAGAAGAGGGAGTTGAATGTAGCGCGTTCATTCGCGCACTCCTATTTTGACCCTGCATCCAACACGAGTGCCTAGTATACTTATAGTGGACTAAAGTTAACATAACGAAAGGCTAGAAATACCTATGATGCTGAATGATATACAATCTATATTACTCCCACAATTGAAACAAATCCAACAACACCTCACATGAAATCAGTCATACTGTCTATACTGCCAAGCTTGCCAATGAAATGGGTAGGTATACATAATAGATACATACTCTAAAAAGCAAGAAAAGAATAGCATTACTCTCTGGCATAGTCGGGTCTTGACTGCCTGATCAACATCGCAATGACATAAAAACACCGACAAGCACTAGGAAGGACTTTTTATTATTCCATTCCAAAGGGGGTTGAAATGTTCATGGTATTTCCGCTCGACCAAAACACGGGATAGTTCCAAATGTTTACTATACGAGACATTTCTCTAACAGTAATGCAGTGTGACTAAATTAGTTAGTGTTGGCAATGCTTTACCGTGAAGCGTTGGCATGTGTGTATTAAGCCTTACATAGGCTGTGTAAACGACAACCACCGGACGTCAAGTTGCGGTTAAATTAACGTTATTGAGAACTTCAGTAATTCTGTCACGACCAGCAAGGTGGCAATCTAGGTGACACACTATTCTATTGGACTGCATCAATATTACAGCTCAATGTAAAATGTGTTCCATCGAAAACTTTTTAGAACGTTATTAGTTATCTTTACTTGTTTGGGACAAATATTGCAACTGAAGTTTGAACTACTTTCTGTAAAATTTTGCTTCTAAAATTCGATTTCAACTCCATGTAATTACAATATATCATATGGAGTTGCAATTTTTTTTTTCATGACAACATTTACGTGATTGTCCTATTTGCTTGTTTTTAAATTATTTTACTCTATAGATTTTAACAAATATACTTACGACACGAGAAAATTGAATAAATTTATCTAGTCCCAACAAATCGGCAATGGGGAGTTAGTTTCTTGATAACAAAAATACATTTGTGAATAGTTTGCCAACTGAACGGTAGTGCCGGCTTCGGGAAACTGGGCAACCGCAAATGCATTCCGTTGTCAATATCTGCGAAATGCAATCTGTTACCGGATGTCTATAGTAGGTATATCTAAGTATAGAAAGTTACAGTAGACATCACTACAAATGTGTTGGGTGTGCAATAGCGGGCTTATTTAATTATTATTAGAAGCTAATGTCTTTCGAGCCCATTGTTCTTTTTTTAACAGCCCAAACTTGACGGATTTCATCATGTGAGACGTCGTTGTAATTGAGTATTTGAATGTCAAGTCAAAATATTTTTTTTAATGAAACGTCATAACAATTCGCTTAGTAGAGATTTGTATGCAATTAAACATTATGACGTCATTATGTTCTGGTGTCAAATAATACACTTTTAGTTTTATTTTGATAATTAAAAATACTAAAACATGTTAAATTGTGAACGGTACGTTACCTGATTAGCTTAATATATTTTTTATTAATTAATCTGACTTTCAAATACCCAATTGTGACAATTTATGGGAGTGATGACATATTTTGAAGCAGTCGGGTTTTTAGTTTTTATAATCACTTTTTATTTTTTACAAATTTTCAGAATAAACCTATCCAAGGCTCTGGGATTTCGCGCAACTGGCGGCATATTTACAAGCGCAAGAGCACAAAGATCTGCAGAAAAAGCTGAAATGGATTGTCTATACCATATACCTTATAAGAAGTTTGGCAAACAGTGCAGTATAAAGTTCGATTCTGATACTGAAGATTTGAAAATATTTGCTATTCGAACAGAATAAATAAGTGATCTCATACCTAGTCAACTATGCGATGATAATACATTTTACCCCTTTATAAATCATGGCAGACCCAATTCCCATGTAAGGCTAAAAGGAATAATATGGAAGGAAGAATATAAAATGTATTGTGTTTAATCCAAGTATGAATATTTTATAGTAACAAGTCGATTCGTGTTTATAAATACAAGTTCCTATTATAATAGGAACTTGTATTTATAAATCATTTTAACAGAATTTATTATTTTTGCCTCTAATAGTAATGAAGACGATGATTCTTTAGGTTAAGAGAAAATACCAGATATATTTAGAACAAACAAATCGAGAAATTTAACAATACCAAGCTTTCATTACCCATTAAAATAATTCACTGAATATAACTTACATAACGGAAATACATATTTATAAATAGAAGTAGAACTAATCGGGATAACAGGGAAAATTTTATTCGGCCTTATACATGAACATTGATTTAGAATTGTTAACAAAACTGGTGTAGATACACGTATTGATATCGGTAAGTAGGTACTACCAGTCTTGCATATCTACGAGTATAAACACAGAATCTAACGATATTTAGAAAGCAAAATTAAATGTCGGAAACTACTTAGACCAGTACTTTTTTATTTCGCTTTTGGGTTAGTATGAATTACACGAAAGAACTGTCACTTCGTGGCCCTGTGTCGTAAACATGGCTACATGTGAAAAAGCACTTAAGAATATGAGCGGCCGATTACGAGGATCCGTTCCGATGCGGCGGCGTCGTAGGTAGGTAGTATTCGCCTTGAAGTAGGGCTTGCACTTGCAATCTGCCAGGCTTAATATTAATATTAGATATACATTTATTCCAGTCAAAGTGTGAAAATGTAAATTTAAATAAACAAGGGGCAGTTCCAAGTATGATACTCATGAGAAGAAGCTGGTCAGAAATTATGAACTACTCTATAATATAATAGGTTCCGCAATCCCTACTACCTACTTCGAGCTCGAACTACCTATTGCCGTAGTCCTATTTTAAGGACACTGACACAAATTTATCATCACATCATCATGTGTGATTTCATTGCATCGTAGTGTACATTCGGCAATTGCTATTTTTGGAACGAAGTTCATTATCGCGCGTTGTGAAAGGGGGCTAAACGGAAAAAAATCTCACGAAAAGTTGTAACGACACTTTTTGACACACACAAGCCGTGCAGCGTGCGCGTAAGATATGAACATCTAATTTGACAAAGAAGTCACCTGTCGATTTGGTCTTGAGGCATAAATTCGGTACACAGTATTGGTGGCAATTTTGTGTAGTTGTGGGTTCGAGCCTTCGGTATATAATCGTCTTTTTGTAAGTTATTTTTGTTTCGTGTTTCTAGTTCGCATTGAAAATTATAAAAAAAAAAAATTAAGATATGAACTTCGTTCCATCCAGGTGTCCCTTGACACCTCTCAATTTTTTAAATTTAAAACTTCTCTAAAAATGAAGTCTAAAATCTCTCTCTCTCTCTCTCGAGTGAGATTAACCAGCATTTAGTCAATAATTGTAGATATTAGTTCATTCCTACCCTGTTTATTTAAAAACCCCGGCTTGTTTTACTCCAATGAATACGTCGCCACTATCCCTATTGTAAACATATTATACCTATTAAGGTCGGGTGAAAGCCCACATCCATCTCTACATAGAGTATCACCTGGACAGTAGCAAGTTCATGTTGCACTTAGAGAGTTTTTGACGACATATTTGAGGCAATTCGCTCTACCAACTTAGAAATAAATAACCAACGCCCTCATAAATTACGACGCTATAATTAATAACCAATATTTGATCTAACTTACGACTTCACCTGTTATACGCAGTGAAATATTATATCTGTGGGTATAATAAATTGCGATCGTAAGAGCAATGTCACACAAAAAGAAATTCTTTCATGAGAAATTACTTTTCATTATCTTCTTCATAATTTTCTGATCAATAAATTTTAAAATCCTTTAATTATAGTTTCATAAAATTATTTTGCTTTATCAAAATGTTTATTGGCATTGTAAATTATATTATAGGTGCTTGTCGTCATAGTTTAATGGGTGATTTTACAACGCCATAACTTGGAAACAAACGCCCGTATTGTAGACCAATAACTCTCTGCGTCTAGAACAATGATATTTCATAGTATATAGTCTTCAAATGATTAAACCAACTGTTACATGTGAAATGTCATGTGATAAATAACTGGATAGGGTTAACAAACCTAACATTTAGAAAGTAAATCTTATTACAACTATAAAAATGAAAGTCCTGACTCCTCATTTATTTACTCGTCAAACCTTTGGACATAGAGAGTGTTTGTTGACCATAGCCTTATTATACATTGTTTTTTTTATTTTCACGCATGAACCTCTTTTTTGACATAAGCGTTTTATTTTATACTGGCTGACCCGCGCAACTTAGCATGCGTTAATTTTCCCCGTTTTTGCAACATTTTTTATTGCTGTTCCGCTCCTATTGGTCGTAGCGTGATATTATATAACCTATAGCCTTTCCGATAAATGGGCTATCTAACAGTAAATTATTAAATTATTAAATAATTTTTCAATTCGGTGTCGTAGTTCCTGAGATTATCGAGCTCAAACAAACAAACTCTTCAGCTTTATAATATTAGTAAATAGATAATAATAATAATAAGATCTCTATTTGCTTGAATATAAGGGATACATGAGATTTTTTATAAGTATCTAGATACAACATATCCCACCACATGTGGCTTTCAAACATTTTTAGTAAAAATTAAACGAATTTCTTCCACATTGTTCTAAAACAAAATATGAAATTCCATTTTTTTTATAATTACATAAGTCTTCAATCCACAGTTTTAATAAATATCGATTATAAATTATCAAACAAAATAACCAATGAAGAAAATATTCAATTATTCACCATTATCATCACTGTTTATTTCCGTTCTTCCAGTTGGTTAATCTATTTTGTCAATCTGATTTGTCCAACAGGAATAATTTCCCACATAGCCAAATTGTCTCTGGTGACGGAAAAGAGAGTCAAGTGTAAAATTAGTTTTGTTATAAAACGGCACGAAATATTTAATTAATGTCTTCCACGCAGGCAAAACCGTCATCAAACAATTGTTGTTGTTAACATATTATCAAAATTTTACGAATAACGCAGTTTAAAAAAATACTTTAGTATTTGTTTGCAGAGCAATCACTTTTTCATTGCTGATTCCTACTAAACAGATTTTCTTAGTTATTTTGCTAGCAAAAAATGTATTTAAATTCTAACGATATTCAATATAGAGTACCTACTTACTCTATTATATTTCGTGTTAAGTAATAATGCAAGGAGCATTTACAACATGTTACTAAAAAAAGGTTGTCTGTAAGGTCGATTTACGGATGATAATATTAATGACATCGTAATTAACAACCGTTAAATACCTACAATGTCATCAATATTTTTTTTATGACGTTTTAGAGAGAGAAAAATAAAAATTGTGAGATATTTATTGTTTATTATTTTTCTCTCTCTTTTTCCTAATGTTTTAATTTTTTTATTTTCAATTGTATCGCATATCGCTGCAATTGCCAAAATATTTACACAACATGACATTGTAATAAGCAACCATGCCTGTGACAGCCACAATACTTTAGCCTATCAGCAGGCGGAACGTGACGGACCGTGACACTTTTTCGTGCGTGCATCTGGTCATCCGACGTTATCACGTCAAAAATAACATTACCTAAGTGTCCAAATGAAAACAACTAAATGCAGCATTATTACAATTGGTTGCATCTTAACAATTTAGGACAGGCGTCGAGTATACACTCTCCCCTGGTGGGTCATCCATTTAGACTGCACCATCCATCAAACTGTCAAACGTCGTACTGCAACCTCGTCTCTCAGTAATTACAGAGGTGGCCCCTTCTAAACGCTTGTTAACTTATCATGTTCTACAATAGAAACACGACTTCAACGGCAACCAATTGTACCTTTCAAAGTTGCTAACATGTAATTTAAAGCATCCGTACGTAAGTTTCTTAGACCTAAAGTATCTAGTATGTTGATACTTTAGGTCTAAGAAACTTCAATTTAAAGTTCATATTCGTAATAAAAATCTACATTCCTAATCATAAAACAATTAAGCAAATATAAGAAAGAAATAAAGGGCATTGAGACAAAGCAGCCGTTGCGTTGGTCCGCTTGTGATCACGGCCGATGTAACCTAGTCACCGTAACCGTAATATATACCCGTATTTTTTTTAAACTAGCGCTTCCTGTGACTTTATCCGCGTTATGCTTGATTTTTATAGCCTATGTATTAATTTGATACCTATCTGGTAACAAGCTATAACAATGTAAAGTTTCATAAAAATCGGTCCTATAGTGCTCGTCCGTTTAGCGTTCACGTTAATACCTAATGTTATTAGGATCATGCAACGTGATATAAAGTAGCATTTTAGACTATACTAAATATGCATTGGCAAGCGCATGTCGGACACTGCTCAGTAGGGTTCCGCAGCCATTGCCGCATGAAAAATATGATTTGAATTATTGCACCAGAAGAAGAGCGTGTGTTCATGTCACTTACGCCCTTTTGTTGAGCAACGCAGTTATTCGGCAATAACACAATCAAAGTACATCCGATCATGTCTAAAATAATATTTTAAAGTATTTACTAAGCGCTGCCTTTGTATTTTTTTCATATTTTTTGGTCACACGGTTTAATATATATAAACGGTTTAAGATACGGCTGGGGGACAACATAAGCAACTTTCCGTGCGATTATTTCCAAAAATATTCACTTAATCAAAAAACTTTATAATGTAAGACTTGTAGAATGATGTGTCATATGATGTTAGCTGAAAAAAAATCAGCGTCTCTAATAGAAGTAAATGTATGAAGTGCCCCCTAAAAATATTTATTTTTATTATTTAGCTATCAAACTAAGTAGCAGCTAAGAAAAGACACCTTTTCACCAAATTTCATCTCTATTCATCGTCGTCGATGTCGTACAATGCCTGTGACATACGGACGGACAGACACACAGACGGACATAACGAAACATAAGGGTTCCGTTTTTGCCATTTTAGCTACGAAACCTAAAAAGTAAAAACGAACAGCATTGAGTGCAAATTGGTGTGCAAAGGTACTTTTAACTTCTTTCTTCCTCAATTGAAACGATTCAATTAAAAAGAAAGTTTCTGAGGACGGCCAATTTAAATTTATTACTAGAACTGATAATGAATGCCCAATAGTTATAGCATTTAAAGTTATATTACTATAAATTGTATTAGACAATTGAGTTTTTACTTAAAGCGAAAAATTGTCTTAAGGTGGCCACTAACGATACGTCCGTTTGGAAGCCATTCGATTGAACGTACGCAAGAAAGTTATACTAAGACTACTGTCGTATTATTAATTTGTTCCAGAAGAAGCAAAGAGAACAAATTTGATATTTTGCGAGACCGTCTTTCTCTTTCGTCACTATGGTTACCATGGTTTGACACTATTTTCAGATTATTTTTTTTGTTTTTTTTAAAGACGTCTCCCGCAGTAGCCCTGTGTCGCGGGGAACTTTACAAACATACAAGTCACGGACACAAAGAACATATGTTGTCTGGGACTAAGAACAACAATTTGTGGATCACACAAAGTGGTGTCCCGTGTGGGAATCGAACCTCTTGCGTAGCAGTCGGACGCACTCCCACCGCGCGACAGAGGCAGTTCTAAGCGAGACGAAAGGATAAACCATACACACAATTACTATTTAAGCTTCTTGATTTGCCCACTCACAGTTATTACGGGTGCCTTCTAAATGGCGTCGCGTGATATACATCCATTTGGACTGGACTACCGTTAGTTTAGAATTCTAAAATCGTCCGTTCAAATGGATTACGTTTTTGATATTCACGATAAGTTTTTGACAGATGTCCACTGCATTTGCATTGATGGCTGCATCGTCAGCATAAACCTGTTTTGCAAACAAATGTTTTGGAGTAAATCCCTGTTTGTCTATTTTGATTGCTAAAATAACAAAAAAGAATCGCTTTCTTCAACGCATCCTCTTTTTATGAATGTTATGTTATAAATAGTGACTTTAAATATACTAATAACTTCCCGCTCGTGGTTTATTTATATTACAATAAATAACTTTATAATATCGGTTTTGAAAAATATTTTGTATGTAGTCACCTACCACCTAATTTTGTCACCTAAAAAAGAGGTGTAAAATCGTTTTTTTTGAAGTGAAAACTTCTTTAGCGGCGTTGTGCACTTTTTGGGACGGGTAAAAAATGTTAGACTCGCGTCAGGACACGTGGCCTGATAATTCGTAGGCAGATCAATGAAAAACTGCTACAATATGATTAGAATACGAAGGTAAATTTCGCAAGGTAAATTTCAATGTTCAATAGCTAGTCCGCGGTCCATAAACCAAAAGATCCCAGTTCGAGTCCGAGTAACGATTATTTTTTTCCCTTTTAATTTTCATTTTAGATTTTGTTTTTTTTGATCAGTAAGATCGAAAAATATTATTCAAATTTCATTATCCGGAGTGCAACCCCAATTTTTTTCAAGCTTAGGGCCTAAAACAACGGTAAAATAGTCTGTCGGTGGTTAAGCTCATAACTCCAAAAATAGGTGTCAGAAGCTTCACTACATAGTATAAAACAAAGTCGCTTTATCTGTCCCTGTAACCCTATGCATGCTTAATTCTTTAAAACTACGCAACGGATTTTGATGCGGTTTTTTTGTTGCAAAAACGGAGAAAAATTACGCAGACGAAGTTGCGCAGGTCAGCTAGTACGAAATATTTTTCAAAACTGATATTCCCAAGGTATTTAGTGTAATATAAACCGCGAGTGGAAGGTCATTAGTATATTAAAAATCACCCTGTAGGTATATATCTGTAGGTAGGTACTGTCTCTTTGTATAAGAAGCCAAAGATCAACTTCAATTTTATGCATTATGTTTTATGCATAGATATTACTGGAAGAATAAATCATATTATTGAATTTGAAATAACGTATTTGGAATATGATTTATCTACATTATTCTTCCTTTGAGCAAAAAATCGGTACTTACAGACAGTACGGTATAATACAAATGCTAAGAGATTTTTCTGATTTCACACTTATGTTCGACTTCGAAGAGAAAGAGAAGAAATATACTTAGCATACTATCATTTAATTACTATAAGATTATGTTGTCTCACTCCTGGACAAGAACTGTGTTACAATTGTGAATATTATACATCTATCTATACTAATATTATTAAGAGGAAATATTTGATTGTTTGTTTGTATTGAATAGGCTCCAAAACTACTGGACGGATTTGAAAAATTCTTTCATTGTTGTGAAGCTACACTAACCCCTGGTGACATAGGCTTTTTAATATCCCTGTATTCCCACGGGAACGGGAACTAAGCGGGTGAAACCGCGAGGCGTCCGTTAGTAACCAATAAATTTAACAAAATATTTCCCTTAGTAAAGTTATTAAGGTAAAGCGTGGAGTCTCTAATATCGATACATCGTAAAATATTACTTCTCATTTACGGAGCAGTGCTTCCCTATAATTTTCCTTGGGGTGCTAATTTTCCGAGTTATGAAGTTTGCCAAATACAAATTCAGTATAAGATTAAACCGAATACAAGACTTCGGTATCTGATCTCGGATTCAAACACATTTAAATAAGTTTTCACATTCAATTCACATAATCCGACCAAGTATAAGATAATGAGATTTTCATGTAACTGTTTTGTTTAATATACGAAAACAAAGGCAAGGTGAAGAACCTGAAGAAGTTAGAATAAAAAATAAGAAGTACAAAGTAAGCCTATTGTCTTTTTTTCACTTAAGTATCTACGTATCGTCTGAAAATATACGTAAAAGCCGTAAAGCAACGTTAGTACCTAACTCCAGCCCAACACATTGGCCCCAACGCCACTCGTCCAACGTTAACTTATGCTATGCATCAGGGATGTTAAGGAGCTTCGTAACCGAAACTGAATCTATTGGATATCCGAAATAAAAATCTACCCGTAACCGTAACCGAATCCGATATAAAAGTTTCGGATAATTTCGGATATGGGCAAGAGTATAAAATATATATATATTTCTTATCAAAAAATCTTGTTTTTGTTTTGAAGGCCGAGCCTGAGTGCGTGTCTCTTGCAGACTGATATATACACAGATTACCCCCTAATAGATTCCGCATTACTGTAATTTTGTTCGCCACCGAGTTCACTCATTTTGGAGGAAGGAACAGGGCGCGCGGGACGGTACAAGTGCGCTATGATTGGTTATTTCAAGGTCAAACTTCGAGTAGACCGAATAATAGTGATGGGACAGCGATGAGATCGCTGTCCCATCTAGGTATAGGTTGTCGATAAAATATTGAAATATGGAATTAGATTACTTTAATTTGGTTTATTATTTTAAGTAGATTTTAATTAGGTTCGGAGGATGATCAATGATGATACATTATTATTCTATATTTTTATTCAATGGGTGTAAAATAAAACTAAGCTACTATCAAAATCCTATTTTTTTTAAAATAAAACTTCTTCAAGTATTGATCAAAAGATTAATAATAAAAAAATATGAAAGGTTAAAACACAGCAAAATACACAAAAAGAAAAAAAACAGAAATATAATTGCAAATGCAATATGATATATCTTGTCTTGATTGCATCATGTCTTGAGCAAATAACACTGTTACGGGTGGGAAACCAATTCTCCCCACGAGAGGTTGCATCTACCCATTTCTTCTTCCTCTCGGGGCATCTAGGAAACCTTTAAAATAATACATATCTCACTTAAATTACTGTTATTACTAAATCAAATTAATTTCGTAAGTAATTTTATAAGTGACGGGACTGCTGCAGCCCGGTTGAATAAAGTTTGGTGAAAATCGGTTCAGAAATTTCTTTTTACTCGACGCAAAGACCTAAGTAAATTATAAGTCTTAGCAAAGACTGAGTAAATGAAAGATAAGTTTAACAAATACTCTCTTAAGATTTAAGGTAATCTCTCGATCTCCCTGATATTCCATCGTTAAATTCTGATAATGGTGGTAATACCTCAATGGCATAGCCTTTCAAACAAAAAAAAAATACGAAGATAACGAGGATATACTCGTACAAAAAGCAAAGTAGGTTCCTTTTTGTTATATCCTTACATAGTATTAACCAAAGTCGTTTCCGAACGTCTGTCCCTGCGGCTTTTGCCATCAGCGATATATTTTTTCAAGGAAGTGCTTTATATAGTTCTTCGCCGCTAACCGATATTCAAGCGGGCGAAGCCGCAGGCCACAGCTTGTTGTTTATACCTACTTTAACTTTACTATTTCAAATGACTTAGTAACGATTACGACAAACCATCGATAATGACCAATATCATCCGATATCCCAACACTATCGATACACGTATCATCGTAAGAGCAGGAATGCTATATAATTTAGCTAATGAGTGAAAGGGACATTTCAAAAAGACATCAACGGGTTCGAAATTTTGAGGGTTTTTTTAAATAACTAACCAGAATAAATTGAACTCCGCTGCTTAGTCAATTTAATATTTACTTAAATTAAAATTTACTTACCGGTGAAATGTTATACCATCTTTTTGGTAATTTGATGTCTTCGCCGACTTTGCTCACCATTTCACAGAACAGGAAGCCATTTTTAGGGTAATATACGCACAAAGCAATTTTTATTATTATTTTCAATTGCACGTGGTCGTAGGTCGTGAAGTTGGTCGTCACTGACGTCGTGATTTTAGGTATTGTTTTATATGCTAGCGAAATCAAGTATGAGTGGCGCGCGTCTGTTGCCCTACATGCGGAATCTATTAGGGGGTAATCTGTGGATATATATGACTTCTAATAGCTCAAAATAGATGTATAAACAACTGGGTATAGTAATAATTTTCTTACATCATTTTTTAAGTAGTGGAGATAGCTATAATAATGACTTAAGTAAACGACTAATTGTATTTTTTTATTACTTATTAGTAGGTATGTTACTTATGATTCCTCAAAAATCCAATATCCGTAAACGAAATTATCCGAAACTAACGGATAATCCGAAATAAATTTATATCTGTAACCGAAACCGATATAACATTAATCTTATATCCGTATCCGTATCCAGATCCGAAATGTCATATTCGTAACATCCCTACTATGCATGCTATTTCGAAGATTTACACGTTGGACGAGAGGCGTTGGGACCAACGTGTGCAGCCGGCGTTCATGTTCAAGTTTAAGCAAGTATAGATAAGTATTTAAGTACCTAGGGCACGCAAATCGAAATCTGAAACCCATTTGACACGTTTCCTGAATCAATACCTCTATGATTTATTAATGAGTATCTTTTTATCTAATCTTCTAATCTTACCCTATCACGTCTTTTTACCCCAAGGGTAAGATTAGAAAATATTAAAAAAATAACTAAATTTAAAGATGCGGGCAAAATATGCAAAACAATAAAATGGCAATGGGCAGGACATATGTTAAGAGAGAGGATTGGAAATGGACAAAAACAATATCAGAATGGTACCCCAGAGATGGGAAAAGGAGCAAAAGGGCGACAACCAAAACGCTGGGAAGATGACTTAAAGAGAACTGCTCGTCCAGAATGGATGAGAATCGCGAGGGACAGGGATAAGTGGAAATCTTTAGAGGAGGCCTATGTCGAAGGACAAGCTGGGGAAAAAGTAACGATCCATAGTAATAATAATAATGATTTATTTTCTCACCACAATATAGGAAAACAAAAACATTACTTTACATTTCATACTTAGTAGTGTATAGTGATACATAAGAATTAAAATTAATTAAGGTATTTAACTTGTAAACTCAGCAATAAACGCTTATTTTATTTATTTTATTTTTATCTTTTTATCTTGGCTTTTTATATTTCACTAACTGGCCACCCTGGCTTGGCACGGGTCTTCTAGTGAACAAAATGAGACCAAAATTAGATTTAATCTTTCATTTACAGTATAATTGTGTAAATCTTGTCTTGACAATTACAAAAAAAAACAAAGAAAGTATTAGCCAAATAGCAGCCTTTCGGAAATGAGGCGCATAGGTTACATACATTAGGCAATTGATTTTTATTTATACAGAATGATTTGTAATATACTTATAATCTTCCGCTCGTAGCTTCTTTACATTACACTAAATAATGTTGTAATATAAGTTTTGAAAGTATTTAATATAAGCCCCTAACCCCCTACCATAGGAGTTATAAACTTAAGCACCTGCAAACTATTCTACATGAGTAAAATAGTTGTTTATTGTGAGGTTCAGGCCCTAAATGTGACACAAAATAATGATTTTACTCCGAGTAAAATCTCGGAGTTAAATCATCGTGACAAAAGTAAGTGGTAGGAGGTTAAGGGTTATTAAGTATTTTTTTATTTGACCTCTGTTTTTGCATCAGTCCTCTAATATGGTGTATAATATAATGGTGGCAGCACCAGCACCATATACAGTTTGTAAACAATGTCTAATGTAAATTGCCAATGTTTACAATGTTTCTCACATTGTAAACATTGGCAATTTGAAAAGAGTGGCCATGAGTTTTTATTGCCTGTTCTTTTCTCGGGCTTTACCCATTGTTATCGAACAGGCATTACAAGTAAATGTAGATTCGGCTTTTCATAAGTGTAGTATTTTGCTGCCTAAATGAATAAATCATTTCTATTATTATTATTATTATTTAAAACTAATTTTACAAAGTTATGTGGTATAATGTAAAGAAGTCATAAGCGGGAGGTTGTTAGTATATAACAAATCACCCTTGTATGTACCTGTAAATTGTTAATAACTTGTTCTTTTTCGTTCATTAAAAATCAGTAGGTACTAAAGAAATTGCATCACTGACAATAGGTAATATGAAGCCTGTTCTATAGCGTCGCTTACTCAATTAATCGACTAGAATAACCATGAGGCTCTATTGAATGCCGGTGAAATTCAAAGTGGGTACATAGTACATCGACGTTAATGACAGGACGGAGGCATTAACAACTAATACATAACTAGCAAAATATAGCGAAGTATGTAGTTGTAACGTTAGGAATGTTCAAAACTTGATCATGGCTACGTTACCTTGTTTCTACGCCGAGTAATTTTAGGGTAGCTACAACGCAAGAAACTGTAATAAGAGTTCTTATTGTTTCTTTTATTTAGGTTATCTCACGTTCCTAGTTCGTATGAAGGTAGAATTATTTCTAAAGGATACAAGATAATTACTCCATGTTTTACACGAAGGTACGCTGCTTTTGTTCCAATTATTGCAATTAAGGATTTATTATTAATCATTCCGAAATATACAAAAGATTCATTCTATTATTTAGTTTCATTGCTTAATTGACTCTCTATAGACCCGTTTATATAAACAAGTACAAAACAACCATTGTTTAAAATGGTACACCATATTTATGTAACCGATTTCGGTCTTTTTCTTAAGATGCTTTTTTTTTACAAATAGTCGACTCCCGCAGTAGGGTATAAGCCCTGTGTCACGGGGGACTTTACAAACATACAAGTCACGAACACAAAGTACACCCAGACTCGGAACAACAATTTGTAGATTAAACAAAGTGGTGTCCCGTGTGGGAATCGAACCCACGACCTCTTGCGTAGCAGTCGAACACACTCCCACCGCGCCACAGAGGCAGTCAAACTTTGCCAACAAGTGAGACTTGCCACACTTGACTTGTATTATATCATTAGAAAAAGGGTCATCCATTTATTAGCAGATAGCGGTAACGTAACTTAACCTCGCTAATCCCTCGATCTGCTTACCACTTGGTGGACTGTATGCGTTTGACACGTCTGTTGTCTATAAAAGCTTAAATATTTGCTCCAATACTTGCTGGTAGCAACTACAAAATTCTACATAAACATTTTATGAGAAGTTTACTGTGTCTGGAATAATGCCATTACATTATGAAGCCTTATTTTTTCTTTGTTTTCCGTCCTCATTCTAGAACAGTATTCATAGAGTGATCTTTTTTTCTTTTCTTTTTCCTCCTCCGACTACCACCTAAAAAAACATGTTTATGGTTTGCAAGTTATGTGGCACAACATGGTTGTTATGCCATATAACTTGTAACGTACGAGTTTAATAAAGGTGACATGCATAAACCCCGTAAGAGGGAAACCGTCATGTAAAATTGCAAGTATTAACGTATAATATATTTCTACATATGAAAAATAGCAGTTCATCTATGGAGTGTATGCATGTGTGGAACATATAACGTATTTCTATGAATTGCGTTTCAAGTTTTAATTTTAAAATGTTTTCCGACTTTAAGTTATATTTAACTGAATCATGTTTCCATTTATAATAAGGTTTGTGCTAGGAAAAAGTGCGTGGAGTCGTATAAAAGGCTAATTGTCTTAAATTTACATATAAACATTAAAAAATATTATGGAATATCCAACTAATATTATAAAGGCGTGATTTGAAGACGGGTACAAGGATGCTTATTATAAAGGTGTGATTTGAAGTTGGGCAAGTACAAGGATGCTTGTTATTATTTCATGTAGGTATATACCACTTAATACATTGAACTGAATGAAAACAACTATTCATGAGTAAGATAAAGGTTATAATTTACGAAGATTTAGCCGCCTTAACCGTGCCGCATCAAAAATTTGCTTAAAATTGAGTCATTTTCAATTAAAACAAATTTGATAGGTAAATGTTTCAAAAGTCTAAATCACACGTATCTATAACATACACGAAAGCTCATGAATCGAACGATAGTCCCTGGCTCTCGCAATATCAATATCATTAATTCAGCGTTAGAGGCACGCCTAAACCTTTGATCAATTTACCTAAGACAACAGAATACGAGTACATTGCAATCGTACCAAAGTGGAAAGGGGTTGAACATTTCAATCCGCAACGTCAATGTGGTTCTCCAATCGAATTGGGTGTATTCAAGACTAGAATTGCTGTCGAACACAATGTGAGAAAATTCCTGTTACAGAAACTAAAAGTAAGAAATGACATGAAACTTTACCACTTTAATTGATTAGGTTTTAGCAAACTGATAACAGATGGCCTCCTTTTGAATCTTGTGTTTATATTTCAATAAGAATTTATAGACGTTTGCAGGTTAAAGTAACTTATTTCTTTTCGGTAACTAAAAGGCTTTGTTTCTATGGAAAAGTTTTGAGAATACTTGCCAACCCTTTCGCTTTAAGATTTCGAGCGTAATATCTGGGAAATATTTCTTTTCACGAAAGATGAATAGGTTTTAAAAACCTTTTTGGTGATTAAAGATTCGTAAGTGTGAATTCACAGAGTTGTGAAGTTATGGTTACTTTAAATTTATAATTGACTTAGACATACAAACATCGAAAGTATTGTTTAATTAAAATAAAAAAACATATATTAGTTGGTGTAGTACTCTTAAACCTTTGTGGAGCTCAATATCTTTATGTATTTGTATGAATTCGTTAGCTCTAAACATAAATGTTAAAATTGAAATATAATAAACCATTTCCTCAACAGCTGCAATAGTAATATTGACCATTACGATATTCTCTAAAATTCGTAATATAAGTTTTGCAGCAAATAGATAACGTGCTAATATTAATATCAACTAAAAGCCACATTGTTAGCTGTGGATTTCAACTTCAAAACTATTGCGGTCCAGCGCTCCTACGTTTCTCGATCAAATCGAAACAACTCTAACAATATCCATAAAGTGTTCCATCCTGAACAAGACGTGTATCGGGTTTGTTTGAAATTGAAACTTGTGAATAGTTCTATTTGACGGCTCATGTCAGTTTATATTGGAGAGATAAATTGACGTCTGCTACAGATGCTCTTCACACTTTCTATTGAAGCAAGCGTTGAAATCTTTCTATTTTATCAATTTGCCACCACCGATACAACACATATATTTTAAGTGATTTGGGGAAGGAATAAAATACATTTGAAAAGAGGTTGGGCACTTTATTAGGGCTGTTTGCCTTCTTCAGAAATTGCCATGTACAGAACTGAGACCCTCATATAACATTTTATTTCTCATTTAAATAGTAAGATACTTGCTTAAAGCATTGACTTGAAGCACAAGCAATGTCAACTGCCAACGATTTACAATTGCTGTGAAAATTTGCTTATGATAAAGTTGATGAACCACATAATCGTAAAATGAATCTCTATTGAAGAATAAATTGTTAAAAAAATTACACTATAATCGCCACGTTTGATAAACGAGGTATAATTTTATTCTTTTTATTCTAACAATGCTGTCATTACTATAGACTAAATGTGACGTATAGAATACCAAAGAGAATTTAGAATAATTTCTTCATTACAAGAAGTTCAATAGAAAAAGTTTGTCTTGTGATATGTATTATTACTTAGAATGATACAATCGGCATATACTTCTATTAATCACTATTATTGGTGTTACTGTTAAATATCTTATTGAGATTTTTTTTTAAATTTATCCAGGAAAATTAAAACGCGTATGTGACATTATTAAATCTTTCGGACATCGCAGACCAATACACTATCTTCCAAATACTTATATAATATCGGCGGCCTTGTAAATAATTGTGTTTTAAAGTGAAACTTTTATTACATCGTCTCAAACTTTTTCGTCTGTGTGTTGCATGTCGCGTGACGGTCGGCCGCGGAGTAGGTTACTTGTGGAGACTTGAGTCTACTTTTATCATTCCAATTTTCCAAGTATAAAATTAAGATTGATAAAGCGATTTTTATACCCTTAATGGAATATTATTCCAAAAATTTTAAGTTAAATGTCTATAATGTGAAAAAATGTGAAAAAAAGTTTGACTTTTACCGTGGTTTCATAAAACCACACAATCCTTTTTTTATTAAAAATTCCGGATTATTTAATGCAACTGTTGTACAAACGTCACTTTTGTGGACATTATCTATCTGCTTAAGGTTCTTTATAGTCATACCAACAAAAATGTTTTATAATTCAATATTATTCTCCAAAGTAACCATTTTCTTATGACTATAGCGTCATAATTAAATATTTTTCATAACATATTTTTTACATAATGCTGTGGGGGAATCGATAGTAATAAAGGAACGTTTAGCTTTCGGTTTAGATAATTAGTGACACTTGAATATTTTTAACATTTCGTTTGTTTCAAGAATATAAAACTGTACGCACCTTTCATCTTCTGGTAGCTCGATGTATAGCGGCTGCAGTGTGATGTTGCGCAGATAGAGCGGGTAGTCCCCAGCAAGGTACGTGTGTGAGATGTCGGCGAGTGTACGGTTGAAGACTCGAACGACGTCGGCGGCCGAGGGCGGTGCGGCGATGCCCACGTAGAAGGCGGTGCGCGCGTCCGCTTGTAGCACGCGTAGCTCGCGGCCGGCGCCCGTCGCGACCACCGCGCACGCGAGCCACGCCACGCACGCGCACAGTGCCCACGTGCGTGCGCGCATCACGGCCCCGCGCGCCGCTCTCACCGCCGCCCGCGCCCCGCCCTCCCCCCGACCCGCCACGCCATATCCAACCCCCGACCAACACCATCCACGCTCAGCGTCTCAACCCCCCCGTAGATTCACCCGACCCAACATTTATTCACTTCCACAAAATTACGTCACTTCCTCAGTTGTTTACAAATATGTACATAACATACAGATTCAATGTTTCAATATTTTTAAACTGATGTATATGGACGGTAATTCATAGTTATATTATATAATTCCGTTTCACAATTCCCGGCAGCCGGCTCATTTGCGTATCTGTAACAAAAGAAGGATCTATTTATATGATAATGAATTAACAGAAACATTATAATACCAAAGTATATTCTGTAACTAAATCAATAACAATTAATGTTGACTGTGTAATATTGTTACGGCAAGTATTTCACAAAGTGAAAGTCACAATCCCCAAAACGACTTCGAATGAAAGTATTAAACAATTTTAATAATAATTTCACGCATATTCGTTTGTATAATTATATCTCTTTTTCCCTTTTCACTTTCATTAGGTACCTACGTGAAATCGGATTATCAGAAGTACACGATGTTCATTAATACAAAGCACTCGATTTAGGTAAATGCAGGGTAAATTTTGTTTACAGCACAGGGTTCGTTAATTAATTTATGTTAAACCTTATAGCAGTTTTTCGTCGGTTCGTCTCGAGGACGACGTCAAGCTCAATTTAGTTCTTGACCCTGTGGATTCTGTAAGTACCAGAGTACTTGTCACGACATAACCCATTTATTTTCATGAAAAAGCGCGTTCAGCTAACGCCGCTCATTAATTATTTTGGATATACTTAGTGAAGAGGGAGAACTTGAGTTGGTAATTTGATAGCTTGGGCTTAGTGCACATACCAACCAGTTGGTTTATCTTAGCCCAGCTTATTGCGTAATCTACACCAAGGGAATAAACATAATTAATTTTATGCCACCATAAATGCGACGACAACACTTTCCACGTTATGGATATTAGACACCATAAACTATTAATAAAGCCATATAATAACAAACATGGCTCTATTTAACTAAGATATACTTAGAGCTACAATAATTACTAGTATCATATACTCACAAAAATATTTTAGTATTTCAGCGAGTTTCAGATATAATTGAGTTCGGTCCTTATTCACGATCTTTATTTCGTTGTCGTGACAAGCCCGTGCTAACTGGCGCATGCGCGGTGTGCTCAAAGATGTCCGCCGCGCATGCGCGTTGATGCATTTCTAAGCGCAGCTCTCTATTTACCATTACGACAAGATTTTGACAGTACGCATGGGCTTGCTGCGGACACGGAAAAGAGAACGTGAATAAAGACCCTGCTTATATCATTACAGTAGCTGCTCCATACGAGCTATGTATGTTGATAAATATGTCATTCTTATTTCCGAGTAGTTGCCGTTTAATAGGATGGAATGATTACGGGCTCAGTAATAATTAGATAGCACGATTTGGGTGAGATTTCCTTTGGATTTAGAACTACCCTCGTCACATCCTTGTCTGCGCCACATTACTTACTGAAACGTTACTATCACTACATCTTGAACTGATGAAATATTTAATAATACTAACGGACAATGATTGCTGAAATAAATTCCGTCAATATCGCGTTGCGTAGACTTTTAGTCTTCTTTGCTTCAAAGCAAAGAGAAGGCAGTAGCGTAGCTTCGTGGCCACACTAAATACCTCGCTTTTTAAAGGTCTAGTGGGATGCTTACACAAAATACATGTTTCATTTTTTATTTTCCACCATTCCATCCATACAAATATTATGTTTATTTGTTTGTTTGTACGTGATTATCTCAGGAACTACCGGTCCGAATTCAAAAATTATTTTATTGTTAAATAGCCCATTTATCGAGGAAGGCTATATGCTATATAACATCGCGCTACGATTAATAGAAGCGGAGCAACAATGAAAAATGTTGCAAAATCGAGGAAAACTTACGCTAACGAAGTTGCGCGGGTCAGCTAGTATACAATATACATTGTTTGTAGTAGTTAGTGTGTGGGTGGGTTTGTGGGTTTTCAACCATTCCGTTAGCAAACTTACTCGAATTAAAAAATCCTTAATGAAATTTCTTAAAATTTTAAATGTTTAAATGTGCTTTAAATAAACGTATTACTTAAAGTCTAACATAAAACCTGGTACATTTTCATCATAATTTTTCAAAATTCACATGGTTTCGAGATTCATATGGACGAAGTCGCAAGCACTAGATGAATTGACTAACATTTATGATTATACTGCAGCACTTTGAGTATTTACAACAATGCAATGGTTAAAACCATACATGATTAACCATACATGATAAAATAAAAAAAGCCATTGTTGTAAGTAATTCTTTTTTTTAAAGATTACTATTAGGTAATGTAGAATTGCGGTCCCACGCTACTAGCAATCCTGTTAACCTTTCCAGCTAAGCTCAATGACTTGTTTAGGAATGGGCTCAGGTCGGTAATATAATGTGTAGGATTCGAACCCGTGACCTCACGATTGCGAGACCAATGCCTTAACCCTTAAGCTACCGCCGTAAAAAAATATTAAAAAAAAAACGAACTAAAAGTGTTAATTTCTTTTTACATTGATTTGACCAACGCCTAGTAAACTATTAATAGATTAGGTGTTAAATCAAAAGTTTAATAAGCTAGTCAAATAAGCTTACCACGGAATATTTACTCTAGGTGGTCTTCAAGACTGTGGGATTCAAAGCATCGCTTACTTCAATATTTGAGTTGAATGAACGAATTCTAATTTCCTTCCTATGCCTACTAGCTCCTCTCTCAAAAGCTTTTTTACTCATTAATCCAATTCTGAGAAATTTACTTTGATGTGAACACTTGCGTATATCCCTGTTCAAATTATAAATGTAATTAATTTATTTAATTGCTAATATCTCGTGATCGCATTACGGCGCCTACTTTTAAAATCTAATTAGACAATTATAATAATTTCAATATATTTGGCGATTCTTGGGAAAATACTTAGTTGTATGTGCATTCAAAATTGGCTCGCTTTCTCTTTATATTGTCACAAAGTGGTCATGCTGACCACGTTAACCAATAGTCCCTATTTAAACACTCGTAAAATACTAATGGGATTACGACCTTAATTAGTTGTAATAAACTTATTTGCAATTAATTAGCTTAAATGGAATAGTGGGATTCTGTTTTAATATTGTGCTCTCGTTTTTAACAGTATAGTAGCATAGCGGTTTTATCAGAATAGATTGGTAAATTAAGGGCGTCCTAGTCGATGATTCCACCATACACACGCGCATAAGTGATTACTCCTATGTTTAAAGTCGTGAGTCAAAGCTTAAAATTAATATAAATTCGTTTTGTTATAAGCTAGGCCTGTAGGCAGCCATAATTGAAAATAATTAATATGCTGAAAGTAATATGCCTTAAAACATTTAAGAATGTTAATAATTTGTACAACAATTTTGGCGACATTCCAATGTTATCTTGTTATATTTCCACTTATGCGCGTTTGTGTGGTAGGTAGAATCATGGAATTGAAATTTAATGCCGTTTAAGTTCGACAAAATATTATTAATAGCGAAATGAGACCCGTTGAGAATATAGCTTGGGTCGCCACCGACGAGCATTGATGTCATCCAAGTACTCAGTAGAGACTTAAAGAAATACAATATCATGTCGTTACACTGTAGTCTTTGAGAAACGATTCTCCAGTTCAATAGTACCTACGTACAATGTAAATGAAGACATTCGCTACATTCTACGTCTAGTAGTCATAGCAGGTACCCCGTATAATAATAACATTAGCTACGAAGGAAAGACCGCGGGTTCATGTCAAATACCAGAATTTGTACGAAACTGCTTATGCTTAGTGGGTGCTGTATAAACTTCATAACCCTCAATAACATATATCTCGGGGCTGGCAGGAACCCATTCTAATTTACATTGTTTACTGTTGCACAGACAACATACTTTACAAAATTTGTTACACAGAAACACTCGCATTCAAAATGAAATATTATTCTTGGTGTGAATGTTTCATAGCTCTGTTACATTATGGCTTCATTTTCTGACTGGAGTTTTAAAATTAAGTACTTTTCTAGTAAATTATTTACTTTTCTTAAACACATTGCTTTTTTACTTAGAATTTTTACAAAAAAAATACTGAATGTTCAGCAGAGTGAAATAGTACTTACACTCGTGTATGATTGAATACTATATTTAAACTAGCTGACCCGCGCAACTTCGTCTGCGTAAATTTTCCCTTTTTTTTACAACATTTTTCATTGCTGCTCCGCTCCTATTGGTCGTAGCGTGATGTTATAACCTATAGCCTTCCTCGATAAATGGGCTATCCAACAATAAAATATTTTTTCAATGCGGCCCAGTAGTTCCTGAGATTATCGCGTTCAAAAAACAAACAAACTCTTAGGGGGATGAAAAATAGATGTTGTCCGATTCTCAGACCTACCCAATATGCACACAAAATTTCATCAAAATCGGTCTAGCCGTTTCGGAGGAGTATGGCAACGAAAACTGTGACACGAGAATTTTATATATTACATTTAGAATTTGTGATAGAAAAACAATATTATCAATCATTCACAAATTCCCATTTATGTATATTTTAACTCGCGCATGTTTACCATAGATTTAGATATAACTTTTTTAAGAAAAATTTAATGCCTTCAAGGAAAAAAAATGTCAAGCACATCAGCGAAAGCAAATTTCGCTGCCACACTCCTATGTTTAAGTCTATATCTCAGGGGTTATATAAGCTACTAGCGGACGCCTAGCAGTTTTACCCGCGTAGTTCCCGTTCCCGTGAGAATACAGGAATAATCCAATCCAAAATTTGAAAGAAGGTCCAGGAGTTTTTGAGTTTATTCATTACAAACATACACTCACTCTTACACACTCTTTATAATATTAATACAGAAGGCAAAGTTTCATACACTAAAACCTTTCCAGAAAAATATGCAATTGAATAATGAAAACCGCATCCAAATTGGTTCAGTAATTTCTGAGAAAATTGCGACCATAAATATATATACATTCATACATATACGGGTCAAACAGAGAACCACCTCTTTTAAGGCGGTTATAAACAGCCTGTGTGCTTTTATTAACCAATCTATCGGTGTTTATGAAAAGACGTCCTTTCAGCTAATATGAAAGTAATATTGACTCGCTCTCTTTGTTGAAATGTTATCTCGTCATGACTTTTTGGTAAAATACTATTCATAGCATTGACTAAAGGCATTTTCAGCTTAAAATAAGCCTCGGGTAGAGTTGAGCGGCCAATACCCGGCTCACTGTAATTGGACGTGTAGCAGCAGGTCCCTTATTTCGAATAGAATTAAACGAAGACAGCTGTGGCAGCATTAGTTATATCAAACGAGCTTAATTCTTTAATTTTTAGACTTGGTAGCTTTTACTTTTGTAAGCATTTATGCCTGGGTTACGAAGCATCGACACGTGAACAAGTTCGAGGGATCATTCTGCTGAGAAAACACATTTTTACGCTCGATTTATTCAGACTCACATAACGTTTTATAAGCTCACACCAGATTTCCCAGTTCGTCTTACCTGGTAGTTACAAGTGAACATTCAATTTTTATGTAACTTTGAGTTCATCTCCAACCAATAAAGACATCAAAACGTTGATAAATTTGTTAGTACGTAGCTGTCGTAAATATATTAGTGGCGCTAGTTTGTGTGTAACTTGGAGTAAATTATAGATGTTCCCGACACCACTTAGCGCGAAAAGTTTTAATTTAAATTGCGTTAATTTAGTCAGTAGAGGACGCGTAATGTTTGAGCTTATTTTATTTGCATATTACGTACTCAGAAAACTGTAACAAATGTTATGCAATGCATAACTAACGAGCATGGCGTTTATTTTAAGCGTTTTCAATTTACTGAATCCTAAATTAGTTCCTAATTAGATCCTAATAATTATAGTAGATCAAATTTAAAACTTACGGCGTTGTAAGATGTATACAATAATAGTTTGAATCATTATTTAATTCTAATCACACAACGAATTTCGATATTGTTTTTAATATTTACTGAAGTTTGAAAATGTTTCGGATTAACTACTCAAATAAAATTTATTTGCATAATAAATGCAATAGATAAGGTTATTCATTGGATCCAGAGATTACCCACTACAACTACTAAAACTCGCAAACTTTACCTCTTAATATTATTAGTAAAGATATTATTCCTTAGCCTAAGGCTCTTTATACATAGTCTCAGTGCATAAATATATTACATGTATAAATATAAAACAAGCAAAAAAATAGGTTAGAAAGTTGAATGTTGTTGACCGATCATCCATCACGCTGCTGTGATTTCGTTTATTGGCATTATGCCAAAAACCAGTTTTCTAATGCAGGACAAAATGAGACAATGTTAGCAAATTATTCGATTTTAGTACGTTAAGTTTCTCATCATACATTTAACGATACAAGTTTCTCAATAAATAAAATTTAGTCTATACAATTAAACCACAAAGACAATTACTTGATTGCGTAATAAACTACGTACTGCGGTATATTGGAAACAATGTTAGTATGCTTATGTTACAGTAAATTTGGTTAATTTAGTGACTATAGGTATAAAGTCACTAGGAACTATGCATAATAAAAACGCATTTTAGGAATTGTGATTATAAGGTCCGAATAATTCATTCAAGTCAAGAATGAAATATATTATTACTTTACCTAATATGGGTATATTTCATTAGAATTCAAAAAGTTGTATGTAGGTATGTAGTAAATCAAGTTCCAGACTGTGACAAAACCGAACTAGCCCACCCCAACTTCGCGTGGAGTACACACATTTTATTTTCACAAACAAGTATATTTGTGAAAATAAAATGTGTGTAGGAAAACGCTGACACCTTTGCTCGCAATCGCAGCCTCAGCCTAGGCCGCTGCGGCTCACATGGTGCCAGCTGCCAGCAGTAGGCTGCACTTCCCGCAGTGCCAGAGAAGATGCGATTCTTAAAATCAGGCGATGAAATTGGACCCATAGAAATTTGACAGTTCATCTTCATCAATCATCAGTGTCACCATTAATACGATTTATCTTCTTATCGTTACCAATAATTATTACCAACCATCATCACCATACATCTTCGTCAATCATCATCCGTCATCATCAATTCGTGATCGATACATTTTCTAAGATAAGCTATCTATTATGAATAATAGATAGTTAAAATGATTAATTTGTCATATTTACTACGCAACTTTGTCATTATTTGTAATGACTAGATATTATGCATTACTTAATAAAAACCACTAAATATTAAGATAACTATATTAATAAACCTGCCTGCCCTTATAATTAACAGAAGTTTGCGAAATATTTATCATATTTCTAAAGTAATGTGGTCTTTATTTTAAAATCCATATTAAGCCGATCAGAAAAAAAAAGTGCGTCTTTAATTACGTCAAATGGTACTATATTGCTGTTTTGGGTTCCATAGCCAAAATGGCAAAACGGAACCCTTATAGTTTCACCATGTCCGTCCGTTCGTCCGCAACTTAGCTCAGAGACTGTTAGTGCTAGAAGGCTGTAACTTGGCATGGATAAACATATTACCTACGCCGACAAAGTAAAAAAAAAAAGAGAAAATCATGAAAAGGTACCTCCCCTATATGTAAAGTGGGGTTGTGATTTTTTTTCCCATCTACCCCTTCATGAGGGGTATCATTAGATAGGTCCGTTAGTTGTGAAGATAATTTTTATATTTAGGGATCCGTTTGTGAAATATTCAGCTTTAAAGTGCATATTTTTGTTAGAGTCAAGTGTCCCCCACCCCTTGTTGGGTATGTGAAAAAATCACGGTAGTAGTATATATAGTGAAATTAAAAGGAAAACTATCACAGCTAAGTAGGCTTTACAAGTTTACGACAGCTGAACCTGAGTAAAGTAGGTATAATGTTGTAAGTATGCAACAAAAACAACAGAAAACCCACTTCTTAAGCCGCTTTATATAAATAGGGGGGGGGGGGAGACTACGGAACCCTACATTGTGCGTAGCCCGACATGCCCTTTTTTAACTGTGTGCAGCCTTCAAACAATACCTCAACATTATTGAAATCCATTCAGGCATTTAGAAAGTGTGAGGTTGGTACTGAAAACTGCGTGCTGATGACATACTCCTTATTTGGGGCAGTCGTGTAAAGAGAACAGTACCTATGTTGCTACAGGGCTTCGGGCGGAATCGATCCATTCCCTATCTCCACAATAATTACTTTTACATACAATATTGAATCACTATTCTATCATATCGAAAAATATTATTTTATCCAATAAAGTTATGTTACAAATCAGAGTCTATGACGGGACTTATGCCTTTTGGGAATCAGCTTTAAAGTAATAAGAAAAGTGGTTTCAATTTCCTCAGAGATGTCCTTCTGCGAGTATTAACTACCAAAACCGACTCTTTTACAAATATCGTACTTCGTGTTATCGCTTATTCAGCACTATTTGCTCCGCGCAACTTCGTTTGAATCAATTTTCCCCGTTTTTGCAACATTTTTTTGATAAATGGGCAATCCAACAGTTAAATAATTTTTCAATTCGAACCAGTAGTTTCTGAGATTATCGCATTCAAACAACTAAACAAACTCTTCAGCTTTATAATATTGAGTATAGATTACTAGTTTAAATAAACAGTTTCTATTTAACAGAGTTATCATTCCATAAAGACTTTTTAGCGCTCTTACCATTTTGCCAAAAAAGTGAAAATGTTTCTTTCTTTTGTATAACAAAGTACAGCAATCAATGTAACTTCCATTATAAGAGAAAGTGTGTAGTCCCTTTATTCCCGCGAGATTCACTACAAAAATAGTGTAACATCAAATAAATCGGTATCGTTAGAGCGAACTTCGGGAGTTCATAGCTCGTGACTACATCCTCGCTAAAGGAAAATGGTCGGAGTAACCGCATGGGTCTACGATAATGACAGTTGTAAAAATGTACTTTGTATGTAAAGTAACTTTAAGACTATTTGATAGGCCAGATTTTGTTCTGTATATTCCCACTAGTTGGTTGCAGTTTGGGGGGCATTTATAACAGGCAAACAAATTTGTTTGGGACACACCCTAAAGTTTTGCGCTGCGCGCATTTATTTAAGTTACTTTGGGCCCTTTGGCATAAAAACCCTTTTATTATGAAACTCATTTTTTTAAAACTATTTTCCATACAGCCTTTGGTATATTTTTTCAACTACACACACGCGGTACACTTGATGTGGTAGAATCTTAAGATTGAGCAGAATGAGACGAGCTTTTACATTGTTGCCAGTAAAAGTACACTCAGCGAGTGAATGTTGACATAACTGCAAGCTTACTTCATTTAAACTTAAGAGCTATCACGTCTGTTACAAAAATAGTGTCGAGACTTTTCTAAGAGGGGCTTTTAATTACATTACTTTTAATTTTCCGAGATTTCTTGCCAACAAATCTATATCTACATCGATTTAAAGAAAAAATATATTGTTGGTTCTTTATATAAATTGAGATCACATTCTGTCAATTTGATAACATAAAATACAATATTAAGTCGTACAAAGCCCCTTACAGTAAAAATAAAAAAAAATATAATCATAAAATGAATTGTCGCGCCCTTAAAATGGGATTCCACTCAATTGTTATTAAGCTCATGAATTTAACATTGAAAAATGTGTTGAAACATCTTATTCGTTGGAACGAATGCCCTCTTCTTGCCAAATGTGAATATACGACCGCAAGTAAATTTATCTCTGCTCTCTTTTCTTATGCTTTACATATTCATATCGTTCACGAATTAATAACTTTAAATAGTAAATACCACTATTATTAATACCATTATTATTAATCCACTTTTATAAACAATTATTACTTTTATATAGATTTTTTTCTATTATTTCCCAGTTCATTTAAACGAATTGCTACTATACTATAAGTACAACTCTTAAAATGGCTACCATGTGCCGCAACTTTTATAGACAATAGGAAATGAGATCTCAATTATTCGTGTTTCATGACTACAGCCAATAAAAATAGCTGACATCTATCGATAGCTTTGTTAACAAATAAGTTTCAATTGTCGTATATGTATGACGTCATGTCACGTTAAACACTCGAGTTTTGGTATTTTCCTGATACCACGACGAACGTATGACTATTACCTACATCCTGCACGTTTTGTTTCCATAACGTTGTACCGTCGATTTATACGGTTTGAATTCGCTTTTGGTCTTTCTGAACTGAAAAGCTACCATTGAATTAGATCGTTGTTGAACGTATGTTTTTATTATAAAATATTCTGTATTTTACTTGACGGAAATACCTTTCAGGCATGCAAAGTTTTTGTGAATTTATTCAAGAACATTTTTTCCACTAGATAAATGAAAATATGTACGAATCTTTTTATATTTTTGCGTGTCTATGTATGTTAATTTTGATAAGTATTTATTATTTTAACAACAAAATAAACTGCGATATTAAACCTAAGTGTAAGTTCACAATGTAACGGACAACCTACATAACCATAATACCTACATAAACTACAGAATCAAATTAACCTTCCCATCAGAAATTTGATACCCAACGGTTAATCGAGAGGTTACAAGTGCCAGCTATTACACTACAAATGTCAATCTATTCGTCACTAAAGTAATTTAGCTTAGTAAAGGGAAATTAATGGTTTAATAGAGTAACAACACCTTTGGTTTATCTACCATCATTTTGGAGTTTTCCTTCTAAAATAATATTTTGCAACGAATTTAAGTCATATTATAACATTCGATAGATTTTTACTAAGTCGGACAAATTTAAAAATAGAAAATGAATACCACGGCAACATGTATCAGTATCTAAACCGATATCTCATCTAATCAAATCTTTTTAAATTAAATATTAAAAATATACTTTTACCCGCATAACTGTGCAAGTAATGCGATCAAATTGCCGTTTTTCATAAATTGCAACGGTATTGAAATCATACCCCAATACGTAGGGCATACTAAAAGTCTGGACTGGCCACTTACAATAAAAGAATGAAAAAACAATTATGCAATTAAAAAATGGAACTCTTTGGAATCATGTTACTTTTTAATTTGCGAGACTGTCATTTGTTGTTTCATTGTGTCATCCTTTCGAAAATTGTGTGTCGCTTTTAAAATGAATTTAATTTGTAAACATTTTCGATTAATGATTTTGCATGATTTGCGTTGTAGCTTAAGTTAACAAGGGAGTTGTCAGAGACTTCAATTGGAATTTGGTGATGAAGCACCATGTCGCAGCTCAGTGTATTCGTTGTTTGAAGAATTTAAAACGTGGACGTGATCATCTTAAGTGAAGGTCGGCCGGCGACTGCGGTTACAGACTCTAATATTGACGCGGTACGACAACTAATTGAAAGTGATCGAAAAATTACTTGCCAGCAAATTTGTGCTTTATTAGCATTGAAATGAGCCAAGTGCAAAACATTTCACATGTGCATCTGAAGGTTCGGAAGCTTTGCACTCGATGGATATCGCATGACTTAACGGAGGACCAAACACGACTTTGTATGCAGTAAAATGATGAAAAAGTTAAACGGAGGACAGTCATTGGTTATAATATCGCGACAAAACCTGGGTGTACTTCTTTGAACCCGAAAGAAATACCCAGTCGGCAGAGTGAATCTTTCTTTTTGCAGATTTGCCGATGTAAGTGAAAAAAAGTCCAGGCATTGGTAAAATAATGGTTGTTTCTTTTTAGCATATCAAGACATTACACTGTAGTATCGCTTGAAAATCAAAGAGCTGTGACTGCAGATTGGTAGGTCAACTTGCTTGCTCAGAGTCATATAAAAAGTTTGCGAAAAGCATCCTCGAAACAATGTCCTCCTTCACCACGGCAAAGCATCCTCACATTCCGTTAAGGTAACAGAAGCCTATTTGAAGGCTTGAAATGTGAAGCCGATGACGCATTCGGCTTACAGCCCAGACCTAGCACCCTGCGAGTATTTGTTTCCAAAAAATAAAGACAAACTAAAAGGCACACGTTTTACGACCTCGATTCAGGGTCAATGAAGAGGTCACTAAGGAAGACTGGTTCAACTGCTTTTTACAATCATTTTAGCGAATGCAAGAATTGTGAAGGAATGCTTTGAGAAATTGGACCGGAAGTTGTGGCGGAAAGTCCTATGGCCAGCCGTGGACCGATACGGCCTGATGATGATGATGCTACTTTGAAAAACAATAAATGTGTCGTTAGTCTTGTTTCAAGTCTTCTTTATCAGAATCCAGAAACGTTCAGTATTCTATAAGTATTTGCGGGTTTGATCCCGGTCGAGTGAAGTTTTCTATAATAGAAAATAAAAATATTGCTAAAAAACACAAAGTCAGGTAATGGGAATGCCTCTAAGGCACATTGGGACGGACAGAGGAAGTGAGTTTGCTTACCGCATGGGACAAAACTTTGCATCAGCAATAATAATTCTAACCCACGTTAAATTTGATAACATTTGTATCACACTTAACGTGTGTTTGGAAACATCTACCTCGATACAAAGCTTATACACAGAGTTGTGATTGGGGTTGTTGTCTTTAACAAAAGGAATAATAGCAACAAACGGTATTATAGAAACATTAAGTAGCTAGCTTACGGCTATTCGGTGTGATTTCAATGAACACAAGCTCGCCACTACAAAGCTCATGTCGATTCGAACTAATATCAATGCAAATGCAGCTGAATGTGTAGCCCCGTCCAGCTCTCGTGTAATTTTCATTTAAATGTAGATATCTGTAAATAAGTTTCCTGTTTAGCATCATAATGAAACTGATATAAAAATAGAAACGGTCGTAACACGAAACTTGAATAGGATTTTCATAAAATAGAACGGCAACAATTAACTGAATTAAACATTACAGTATCTCGTAAGGTACACTGAGAATATTTTGTAAGTCTCCAACTTTGAAATAGCTATTCGGAGAAAGGAGAAAGGGGCACGTCTTGGTGAAATTATCTCCAGTTGATTTGAAATGTTCGGTACTCTTCTGCTACTTTTTCGATTTAATAATTCAATTACCTTCATTAAATTCATAATGCTTTGTTACTATAAAGAGAATTGAAATGCTTTATTTTTTTATTAGAATGTCTTACAGCAAAGTTTATTTTGCGAAGTAATACTGGAAATTAAAGAAAAAGGGCAGCCCGGCCGAGTGGTGCCCGCGGCGAATATGCTCCACGCAGAACATTCTCAATACAAAGTAAACTTGTCGGTAGATTGCGGAACATTCTGTGGATGATATAGGTACATAGATATCATCCCATTTGAATTTTAAATTTTTCGAATCTTCTTGGAAACTATGTTAAACTGTCCGACTAAGTTTTTCCGTGACATGGCAAATATTACAACTCGAATGAAATTCTACTTGATACTGTTCGTGTTCCATTTCAAAGTTAGTTTTTATAAAAAGCAAACTAGAATTTGAGTAAGGAAGTGCGAGTATTCCTCTTTAGTTCTTATTGCGACCATAATGACACTAAATTTTCAAACAAGTTATTTTGTTAATTGCTTTCAACAAAATATACGAAACGGTTTCCAATCGTATTCCGTAACGTACGACGTATGTCACGTGTGTACGTAAATCCTCTGGTCAATGGTTAAAGATTTTAGGAACAACGTTTTAAGTAAAAAGGTGTAGATAGGTTACTTAAACAACATTCGATCTTTAAAACACACATATATATTGTAATGTTGCGCTATTATAAAAAGTCCTAAAAGTAGGAAATCATGATTTAATTATCACGAGTGAAAAAGAGAAAAATGTAATTCATCTGTTGACGCCCCGGCGACATGCGACACTGTCATATAAATTGTTTAAATTTTAAGGTGCCGCTTTCCGAGCCCTTGTAACCTATCTACACCTTTTTACATAAAATATCATTGGTTAGGAACATCAACTCACCCACATTCAATGCTCACCCCTGTACGAAAATAAAATAAAGGAACAGAAAATATACCTTCTGTTGTTACTCCCTAGCTTTATTTGCGCTGGTGATAAAAGATATTAACTTTTTACAACTGGGGCAACTAAACTAGAACTAACATAAAAATAACGAGGTGGTTACACTAAAAATATTTGAAAATTTTACCCTTTCACCTTCATATAAACGTTACAAACGTTCTTCCAACTTATTTTAAGTAACATAGTTTTAACTAAAATTATATTTTATTATATTAAATCTCGTCTGCGTAAATTTTCCCTGTTTTTGCAACATTTCTCATTGCTGCTCCGCTCCTATTGGTCGTAGCGTGATGTTATATAGCCTATAGCCTTCCTCGATAAATGGGCCATCCAACAGTGATATAATTTTTCGAATCCAGTAGTTCCTGAGATTACCGCGTTCAAACAAACAAACTCTTCAGCTTTATAATATTAGTATAGATAACAGTTTTTCTGCTAACAACATTGTCTTCTTATTGAAAGTAGCTATTACTGATACCTATCTATAATGTCAAGTATACAAAAGACATTATGATTCCGGAAATCAGCTGATGTGTTCGAATCTTTATCCCAAGATTGAGAACATAGGAAGTCTGTGGCAGAACGTCAATTTACGACAACGGACTATCTCGTTTCGGGTGTCATTCCATTAAGACCCTCCCCTAATGGCTTGTGTAACTCGACAACACGGCTATACCAAATAATACAGAGCCAAAGACCAGCAAAACCGTATAGAACAAAAATTAAAAAAATAAAACCTACGAATGCGAATAAAGCGATCAATTTAGATCGTTACTCGTGAACCTACCGGAACTACCCGTAGTGAATTGGTTTGATCTGTTTTTAGTTGCATCGGGTTTCGATAAATGTTTGTATAAAATGGCATGTTTTATTGGCTCGATGAAAACTATTATCGCTTTGATGGGCCTTAGATTTTCATACTCGATAAATCCAATATAAAAGTTAGGCAGCAAATATTCAGTTAATTTTCATTTCATTGTTATCATAATAGTTAGTACCTGAACGACCAAACTCGCCTGATATATATTTTTAACGACGTTTTCTGGAGATGAAACCTAGTTAGATCGATTTATCGCCCCTAAAAATTTCATGAAAACCACTAGAGTTGTTGCCGAGATTCAGATTAAATATATATAAGTATATATATATACAAGAATTTCTCGTTTAGAGGTATAAGATAAGATGTAGTGATCAATCTACTTATTAAGGGTAGATTACGCGAAAGAGGGTTCGGCTCTCTCCCAAAAAAAAAATAGAAAACCTAAATATTAGAACACGAAAAAAATTGTACCACTAGTCAAAGAGTTTTTGTAGTAGATGAAATAAAGAACTTTACGGATATGTCCTAATATGAACCCGCAAATAAATCTTGAAGTTACGGAAAAATGCAAAAACGAGCATTTTCGTATTGTCATAGTCATGGCGTTCGTAATCTAACATATGTACGAACGAATTTTCTACTTTATTTTGACCTGCGCTCCTGCGCACTGTAAAGTAATGGTTGTGTGCGGAAGGCCGGCGATCGTGTCGCTGTGTACGTAGCGCTCAATAAATAATTCTCTCAGTGTAATGCCCCCTTAAGACTTCATTCCGCTATTACAAACCAAAACGGATCTTAAAAAAGACCTTTTTTTGCAACAATTTCATATAAAAAATCCATATTCTTCAAATAGGTAAGATTGAAATGACAAGTTATCTCTTTACCAGCCCATTTCTTTTCTTTTTCATCGTAAATTTTAACAATTTATCAGCGTGCCTGATTATCTTTTACCATTACAAAGCAATTCTTTTCGTTTTTGTACATCGTCGTGATAATAAACTGTCTCTAAAAAGCAATTATATTGTTGGCATGGCAGTACTACTGTTACACAAGTTAATCCAATCTGAGCCCGCAATGTCCCTGGTCGACTATAGGCATAAAGCTAATCTCTCGTCTCTCCGATGCATTGCTCTTTGCAAATATTCCTAACCTAATTTGTTCATGTTGAACATGTCGTAGTGTATTTCTAGACAATATTTCCTCGCTTTTTAGAAATATGGCCCAATTATGGAAATATATCAACTCAAAAAACTCGCAAAAACGTCAGCAGGCGCAATAGCGTTTGCAAAAAAATTCGTGACGCAGCCACGCCGAACGCTTTTGAACAGTTCTTTGACGTATGATGCCTTCATATATACCTATATACTAATAATAATATTATAAAGAAGAAAGATTTTATTATTTGTTTGCATTGAATAGGGTCCGAAACTACTAAACCGATTTGAAAAATTCTTTATCGGGGAGTAACATAGGCTATATTTTGTTGTCAAAAAATTAGAGGTCCCTATGAAAATTGCAATAATATAATTCAAGGTATAAAAAACAACGATATGCCACCCGTGCGAAATCGGGGTAGGAAGCTAGTCTATAATAATATTATAAAACTGAAGAGTTCGTTTGTTTGAACGCGATAATCTCAGGAACTTTTGTTTGGATAGCCCATTTATCGAAGAAGACTATAGGCATATAAAACATCACGCTACGACAGAAAATTGACGCATACGAAGTTGCGCGGGTCAGCTAGTACATCAATAACAGGCAACGCCGAATGTATAAACACGTAACAGTGTGATTTCTCTTCGACTTCACAGTTTAAAGATATCAATCTGTTTATATTTACCGAACTACGCCTAAAAGATAGCACATAATGTATTTCAAGAGATTTTATCATGTATGGTGTCCTTGGATTCGTCTCAATTGTGGAAGTGACATAGAACATTTTTTGTTTGTTTGGTATTATTTCAAACTATCTAAATTCCGAAATGATCAGGACAAACCATGATATAATAATAATAATAATAAAATTATTCATAATAGTATAGTACAATAGCTTATCTTAGGTACATTTATAAATAACAAACGGCACAGTTGGATATTTGCCTGAACTAGGTAGAAACCTGTGTTTCAGGCGAGAAAGTAAAAAGTATTTAAAATAAATACTTTCTGAAACTAAAAATAAGAACTGTTATCATATAAAACAAAGATAAATAAATTAACTTATATTATGCTAAGAGGAATATTTTTTTTTAATATGGTTTTGCGTGTTTATGATTTTCACAAATGTTGTAGTTAGGACAGTTAGATACATATCTAACTGTCCTAACTACAACATTCACTTAAGGGCAGATAATACCTGCCTAGAATGTATCACAATTAATGGCCCTTAAAATGTTTTCAACAGACCTGTGCGTATTCATCAATGTAAATTCAAGAAACGAAACTCAATCTTGTAACAGTTTCTTGGTGTCCCACCGCAACCCTCCAAATTGAGCTAAATTGTTTTAAACAAAACTCTTACTCGAACAACTTTTGTACGGAAACAATTAAGTGCAAATAAAACGCGAAAGCTGTAAGTAAGGGTGTAATTTGTCAAAAAACGGATGCGAAATTCATGACCAATGTAACTAGATAATAACTGTGTTTCAGCTGTAAAAACTATTTCAATCACAATGGAAATCAATGAACATGAAAGGCCAAAAGGTTGAGTACAATATAATTATTAAAGGAGTATTCATGCGACACCGCAAATTTATTAAATTACATCCACCAAAGTTGTTGTACGTACACTTCAAATATTTGAGGATGCTTCACGCATTGTTTAACACTACAATACAGTACTCTTGATGATATATTATTGTTCTCTGAAACCACTGTCTAGTACTATTGTTTGTTGGTAAGATCCAGACGTATTTTAATCACAAGATAGAAGCAACCCGAAGGGATTGTTGGCAATTTTCTGCTTCACCTTTCATTTGAGTTGATTGTTTCCCTACTGCGAGTCAAATTAAGGGTAATAACAGATTTAGCGAAGATACACGATATCTCTGTTCGACTCCTTAATAGAAAGTCAGTCACACGTGAAACAACATTGTAATTGTAGGCGTACGTTTTGTATTAATTTAGATTTTATAAAGGGGTCAGCCAACTAGCTGTTGATGAATGTAGCATTTACTGTTGTGTATAACTGTCGCTAGGAACATGGTTCGTACATTAGATATACTTCCAGCTAAGCTAAATTGCTTGGATTAGGGGCTGGTAAAATAGGTGGAATTCAGAATCGCGTTCTCTGGATTATTAGTCCGACATCTTGACCAATTAGCTACCGCAGCTTTAAAATATTAGTGTATTAGAAAAAAAGAAAAACAATTATATTAGTACCTGTAAACTTCACAAACTGTACGTACAAAGTGCATTTCCGCACCAAATACCATCAAACTGACAATCTTGGGCTTACGAGTATGTGTAGCTGAATACGTGAGATTGGCTTCTCATTGAACAATGAGACTGAAGATGTTCGCCTATTGAAATGCAAATAACAACGTGATATTCACCCCATGTAAGATGTCAACAGCTTCTTTAAGAACATAGGTATAATAATACATACTTAAAATACGAACATTTGAAGTTACTCTATCTGTTAAGTCGGAATTAAGAGTCAAGATTATTTGTCGGGCGAGGAGAATGGAGCAGCCGGCGTGATTATGGAAATAAGGAGACGGAGATTATCCACCTCGTTGAATACTGATCATTATTCTGTATAAATATTTTATACTTAGCTATGGGCGTCACTTATTTAAATAATTACTGCGAACTAGGTCCAATTTTCGTTTCACTGTGACACTAAAATAAAGTACTGACTTTGATATAATATGTTTATATTTGCACTGTTTGCTGATTTTTTTTTCTTAATTTCTAGATCACAGATGTTTACTACTAGTTGATGTCTACGAAATCGCTGGCTTAAAGATTTTTTACCCCCTTAGAGCTCGAGTATCGAAATATTTTCTCTGATCTCTGTCATTTAAGAAACGCGCGTTGCGCGTTGATATGATTTCATACCTAAGGCAAAAAACTATCCCGTCCTCTTTCAGGAAATATTTTTACTAAATGACCAACGAGTATCCCCCCGTTGGTCATTTTGTAAAAATATTTACCAAACAATTCTATCTAATATAATAATAACAATACCTTGGGACAACTCACACAACGCCATCTGATGGTGACATACTTATATGTCAACATACTTATATATTTCTAAATAAATACATTCAATAGACAGATATCTTTGCAATACCGGCGTTCGCATACCACATATCTTAATCTTATGAAGTGTTCACGTTATGAAACTTTACGGTAGTTTTATGTAAAATTGTATAAGAGTTGAATTGTCAGAGTTTTGAAACTACGGGCTGTTCCAAAAGTTCTCTCCGTAGTATTCATTCAAGGAACCATTTGCTACAACACTTTTAATAGCACTCTTTTGTGCTACGTGGTTCTTATCTTGAAAAAAGTACATCGTAATATTCTAAACTTATGGAAACTTAAGTAGCTAACTAGTAGGTACCTAATGTCGTACAAGTGTCAACTAATTTCAAGCTGCTATTAACTGGATTTCCAGTCCACTGCCAATCCAATTATAGTCATCCAAAAATACTCAAAATACGTTTTCTCTATTAAATATAGAAGTAATTCATATGCTGCTACTCTGAATACATTATTGGGGATAAAAAATACCTTATTTCTGGCGCAGTTGTGGTAAAAATACCTACAAATATGCCTGGAGTCTGCCTGTGCATATTACTTGTAGGTAAGTAATATGCACAGGCAGACTCCAGGCGCGAGTAATTCTTCAATGGCGTTATTAAACCTCTACATGTTGTAAAGAGCGATCACATTTTATATAGGTACTTATAGTTCAAATTACAAAAGAATCGCAAACATCCTTTTCTTCTTTGATGTTACCCATCTTAGAAGAAGAGATTGAACAGAACAAATATTGTTTTTCATAACCCAAGAGGGTGGCCATTATCCAGTCAAAACAACGCAAAGGACTCAGACGAATTGTATAAGCCCTTTCCCATAATGAAATTCTTCAGGCGATTGTTTGACCGTCTTATCTTGCTTCAAATGTGATTGAATTACAAAGAACAATGAAACATCTCATTTACAATGCTTTAAGACAACGCAATTTCTAATGTTGTGTGCTATTCACAGAAATGTTTAAATAATACTAAAATATACACGTATAAAGAGAGTTTCTGGAATGTTGGTTCCCGGGCAAGAGTATACTCGCCTAGTGCAAACGAAATGTTACGAGTTTCGGCTCTTAGAAGCAATTATCGCTCAAACTCTCTTCGACTACCGCCTATGTAAACGAATTGTACAAGTTTCGTTATTGGTCACGAATGCCGAGGCTGGAATCAAAATCAGTACGAAGCGAATTGTTCGAGTCTCGTATCGACTCTCGAGATGTTTAACCAAATCGAGAATCGGATGGAAAATCGACACATGATTTCTCACTTGTAGGAGCAAACACTTTACCTAAAGTGTGTGAACCTTGCATCATCGTAGATTTTTTTAAATAACTAGCAATGTGAGATTGGGTCCCCACATTACTAGCAATCCTGTTAATCCCTCCAGCTAAGCTATGTATAGCTTGTGTTAGGAGTGGGTTCACGTTGGTAGTATAAGCACACTGAAACGTAGTACGCTGCAGGATCTATATTTTTCTCTATCAGAATAAGTAGAAAACGGGCAAGAGGGCGCGTGCTCTGCAACACCGCGCGTGTAGATCATGCGCCAACTCACACGTTTTCTTGTTACTCTATAACAGATAAAGAGTGACAGACGCAACCATGCGCTTGTCTCCATCGCGTCGCCACGCACCCTGGTCCGTGCTGCGTTTCAGTGTGCCAATCGCATTGTAGGATTCGAATACGCGACGACCTTACGATTGCGAGTCCTAAACCTTAACCATATCACCACCTACTGCCGTTTTAATTTTGGTATTTTATTTATCATAATGTTAAAATGTGTGCATCGTATCACCAAACCTTAAAACAACTGGATAGTATTTTTATTACCAAACAAATACGTTCCAACTTGGATTTATTATACTTTAGATTTCGAATTAATTATGCCGCTATCACAATAAACTTCGTTCGAATAAAAAATATTTGTGCAGATTATTAAATAAAAGTTGTTAATTAGAATAAATGATCTAGTTATGAAGTTGTATTTAATTAGAGAAAACTTTTGTTGTTATGCAACGCTTTGTTTCCTGGCGTGCGGTCTTTCATGCCGCTATTTATTTTTACAGCACTTTCATCTAAAGCTACTCGTACTTCTTATAATTTTATGAACTCGTAATATAGACAGTAGGTTTTTTCCATTTATCTTGAAAACCTAAAGTATGAAGTACTGAATTGTGTGAGGGAATAAATAGAGAGGGGCCCAGTGAACTCGCGTTGCAAGCCTCTAAATAGCCTCTTAACGAAAATTGCGTTTGTCCCAGTGAGCACAGATTAGATACTCTTTGCTCTAGTGCAGGAGGATAAAGCCGAGATGCTTTATGTGAACGAAGATTTCCAACTGAATTGAGTTCATGTCATCAACAAGAATGAAGGCGTTTACTGCTATTCTTACAGAGAGAAGTCAACCAGTTTCTTAGTAAGTTCCTTATAATTGAAGAAAGCTCAAACGAAATACCAAACAATACTATGTCACCCTTCTCAAGCAATACTTCGTTCAACTTATTTTACAAAATGATGCAAGCAATTTTGTTCTTTGTTTGTACATGACATAAATACGAAACCAATATACTTATTAAATATTTATCAAATACAAACAAGTAGAAGCGTTGCCGCCAACTAAATAAACAAGTTTCCTTGCCAACTAATAACAGTTACAACGAGACGTCTATATTATTATAAATCCATATTCTGGAAACAGTACAAATATGACGTTACATATTCATTTGATACAAATGTTACTTCTGAAGAATTAATTTTACTTTGTGCAATATTTTGTTTTACGTATTACATATTGTATTACAAATATATTATTCAACTTTCAAATGTTCTATATGTTATGTTTAAAATTGTTTTTTTTTTATTGTAAATTTCTGCATTTTTTTTTAATTTGCATGCTATTTTGTTATGGCGAAATGTGTCTTGTGGAATTATTTTAATTAATACCATCCATATGTGTACCACATTTTATGCAAATAAAGGATTTATGATTTATGATTATGAATGAATTGATCAACGTTTGAATGAAAAATTACACTTCAATTATGAATATTATGCGGAGGCGTGGCTTTAGCAGTTTGGAGTAATGTTTGATATCAATCAAAAATCTGCCTACGACGCGTAGTGATTAGGGCTAATGCCCTACATAAGGCACGGAAGCTTCTACACGAGTTAAGTTTATGGGATTTAATAATAATAATGATAATTTTAAAGTGTGTACACATTTGTTTGCAATAGCTTGTAGCTTGTAAAGACTAAATATAATTACTTTTATTTTCAGGTTCGTAACGAGTTTCACTTGAGTAGATCTATGTGCCGTGAGTCTAACGGGTAGGTACCCTGTTAGACTCAAGGCTCGTCATGCATATTCAAAAGTGGCAGGCCTCGAGGCAAGTGGCTCAATGTCACTTTGCCGCGCAGAACTGCCGCTTTAGAAGCGACACGTTAATACCGCTGCATATCTGAGTAGCTTACATAAAATTACATACAATATTTTATGTCATAAAATGAGCAGAAAATGTTCTAGAAAGATCTGGAATGTTATCTATGTACATATCGTTACGGGCGTCGTTCACTTTTGAACCTTAAATGCTGAGTGCCAACGGCAACATTTCTGCAAATCTTTATCGACTTAAATAGTTCTCTGTGGACATTTAATATTGAAATGGAAATTGTTGACAACTCGTATGTTAAATAAATGGAAAACAAGTTATGCTATTGAGACGTTATTTGAGACTGTCAAAAGATAGCCCATATTAAGCAATATACGTAAATTTAGTCTGCTATTGTCAGCTCAAAAGGCTAGAAATACTGATGATTTATCAGACTTAGCTACAGATACTATGAACTTGTAAGGAGACCGCTTTCAGGTTCAAGGTGTTGGTAAGTCTGTTTAATATAGAAGCGTTTGTTATTAAGCAATTTAGGTAGTATTTACTTATCTTCACAATACGTGTTAAGATCCACTGAGAAGCGAATATGCTCATTTGTATTATAACCACATCGTACTGTTTATTCTGGGTTTTCCGACTCAAAGATGTCGCCTTATTACGGAGTTATACCATCTGGCTAGGTAATACAAACATACGTACGCACAATCAAGTGCAAATAGAAGCTGCGTTGTATACATCGGTCCCATAATTCAATGGGCCATCGCAATAAAAGGCATTTTTGCCATACGTGCCCCGCACATAAACTCCACAGTAAATAATGGGTGAGAAAGAAAACATTCAGTAGAGTAGATTTCATCTCCTACTTAAAACAACAAGGAGACTTGTGCGGGGGCAGTGCGTACGAGTCCTGTGCAATATTTATATGAATTCGATTTCTAAACGATACCACAGCCGATACTAATAAAATTCCGTACTTTATTTAAAATGCATGGACAATTTAAATAAAGTATGATATTTTATTATTAATCATTATTCGCAGTACCTAGTTATTTTTTATCAAAATGAATCTTTTATCGCTTCTGATATTTATAGCAGATAAGTTTAATCCTTTACACTACATATATTAGACAAATATTTCAAAAGATAGGACGTACACAAGGGGGGAAGGGGGAGGGGATCAGCTGCTCCTATCCTCGATAACTGAATGCCCTGACATACCAAATATTGTCGATAAAATTTATACGTCACTCCCGCTACAACTTAGATAAGGTCAGTTAAAATATTGTAATTAACTTAATGCGGGTATGAAATAATAATAAAATATTATTAATAAAAATAAATTTTATTAATAATAAATATATGTTTATAGCGATAAATAAATTATTATTATTATTAATAAAAATAAATATTAATATACTAGTCTATATAACAGGCTAGTCGGGGCTACGGCGCCCTTTCTTTTCTGTATTTCATACTATTACCAAATAATTATAATTCTTTGTTCAAAAAGAGTGTATATTTTGTAAGCGTGTTATGTGTTTCGCAATACAGGGGTTAATAAATTATCTATAAAAAAATCTTCGCCAAGACAGACCAAAACACCTAGTGATTATAGACGATTAAATTCTAACTACTTACCTACTACATTAAGTACTACAGTCACTACTCAAAGAATCCAACCGTTAACCGACTCCAAGCCAACAAGAAAATGCTTAAACTTAATCCAAAATAGATACGTACAAAAATTATCTAAACGATCAATTGAAGCTGTAAAAAATTAAATCAAAAATGTAGTGAAAACAGCTTAAAACGCTTGTTTTTGTAATAGGTCAACCAATATTATCCGTGTACACTTTGTTTAATTACAGAACGTGGTCGGTTTTGCGGTTACGATAAATCTAACCAATTCTATAGTACTGAGGGATTTGTACACCATTGAGTTAATTCATTACACTATGAGCGAGCGTAAACAATTGTGAAGATTAAAGGCAGTTTCAGTAAATTGTGCCCTCTGATATTGTACTCCGACGACCATTAATCAACAACAATCAACTACTTAATAAAGTATTTATATAATAATTTCGGTACTACATTTTCCTCGCAGTTTCGTACGCATTATGTATGATTTCAGGAGTCTCTAACTCAATGGGGATCGAGTAGATCGAGATATCTGCGAGGTTAAGCAATGTTACCACCGTTGGTCCATAGATGGGTGACTATTTTCGAACATTGTCACTTCCCTCAGGCTCCTTAAGCCGTCAGTCCTACGCCTAAACTTCTCTTCGATCTCCCGGTCTATGAGAGTGAAGGAATAGAGAATGCACTTGTGTCTGCGCATACACTTGTACACTATAATATCTCCTGCGTAGTTGGCTAGTCTTTGATGTGATTGGCCGCCGTAACCAACATCGGTTAATAGACCATTATATATGATTTTTATAGCTTTCGGTACCAGCTTATGCCCGCGGCTTCACCCGCTCTGAAACCTGTTTACTTGATTTTTCTAATGTATGGCGCTGGTAGTAAATGAGAAAGCGAACTGAAACAATTCAGCTGAAAAAGGGCAAGTCTTTTATAAAATATTTGAAAAAAAAATGGTTGTCTGTTAATTCGGTTTACGGACGATAAATTTTACGCGATAACGCCATAAGAAAACTAATATACAACATTAGTTCCAATTGTAGCGCATGTCATATCGCTGCAATCGCCATTCGCTGTTGCTTATTAATGGTGGTTATTTTATTTTTATTTGCACGTTATGCTATTAAGATGTATAACTACATAATTAAAATTGTATTATAATCCGATTAGTAGTTTATTCCTTCCTGACTCAGTAGCGACCGATCGTGATCGTCTTCGTTTTTGAACATTGTCACACCCATCAGTGCCTTGAAGAGTACGTTAAGCCGTCGGTCACTCCGGTCGTGTCGGATTTCCGTGCCATCAGATTATAGGAGTGAGCGAATAGAGAGTGCACTTGTGCCTGCGCATACACTTGTACATTATAATATCTCTTGCATAGTTGGCTAGTAGTAGTAGTAGTAGATTGGCCGCGGTGACCGACATCGGTTTGGAGATTATTAAGTAGTTTATGCGTAAAATACCTAGAAATAGCCATCTTTCTTCACAAACTTTTGGATTTATAATAGTAGTTGACTATGACTATGACTTATGTAGCGATGACCGGATGCATGCAAGAAAAAGTGTCACGTAGCAACAGTCACGTTATTGTTTGGTTGCTAAGCAACAACAATGCGATAAAATTGGATCTAACGCTATTGACTGGTTTCTAAGCAACGCGAATGGCATGGCATATGTCATCAATGTTTTTTTACGACGTTATCACGTAAAAGTATCGTCCGTAAACCGACTTTTCAGACAACCATTTTTTAAATTGGCTAATTTTTACGAAAAAAATCTCTGATTTATAAACCTTTTTACATTTAACGATTATCGAAACGCTTTCCATTAGGTGTAGCGCAGGCTGAGTGAAGCGAGTACGGAACAATTTCGATACCAATTTTCATTTTAGCACAATTTAATAAAATTTACCGTTAATTTCCAATTTAGACAGGCTAAAAGGTTATGTATACAGTACTTTTATTCAATATTTATCTAGGTATATAGCTTTTATGAAAATAAACTTCAAGCAATGTCTATCTAGTGAAACCTTTAGGTACTACCCTACATATTATATAATTCATAAAAGCTGCTCTAAATTCAAATCAAATTAGTAAATAAAACTGCCGTAACTTGGCACTTCTGATACTAATTTGAAAATATGTATCATCAATCTCTTATAGATCGGGAGGAGAGCTCCAAAAAATTCAAGCATTTTATAAAGGCTAATCTTATTAAATTACGTCACATTTGTGGAGTAAAGAAATACCCTTCCGTCAGTCAGCTGGATTCCTTAGCGTTTGGCGTACAGGACTTTAATCGGCTACAAACAGCATCTGTTACAGAGTAATCCTGACTGACTAATTGTTATGTGGTCCTGACAATATTCTTCACCGAATTTACTAAATTTCGATCATGCATTCGATAGCACGATCAAGCACTATTAAATGTATACAATAAGGCATTACTGACAAACGTAAAACTAATAAGTTTTACGGTTTGTCGGTCATTCAAAATAATTATTTATAAATTAATATACTACGAGAAAACTATTATTTTAATTTTAGAAAGCAGTTTACTGTATATTTAGTTCAATCGAAAAAAATAACCAGCTTCTGCGCCAAACGCTAAGGAACCCAGCTGACTGATCAAAGGATTATTTCTTAACTCCACTAATGTGACCTAAAATAAAAAACAACTTTATAAAGTACTTGCATTTTTTGGCGCTCCCCTCTTGAACTATTAACACAATTTTAATTTTCAGAATGTCTGTCTAATTTTTTTTTTTTTTTACGATACTATGTTTATTTTTGTGTTAATTTTTATGTTAATTTTTATGTTATTTTTAAAGTCTTATGTAGTTTTTAACAATATTTTTATGCTCATTCTAACACAAGTAGGTACTTTATTTAGTTGTAATGTATGAAAGCTTGTAAATGGCAATTTACTCATATTTATTTGTAACTAGGATAGTTGAATTTTAGACCGTAAGCTTTCCTGTAAATAAATAAACAAATAATAAATTTACCGCTAACAGGACCTACCTCCTTAGGTCTACAATCGCTGATAAAAAATAAAAGAATTGAAACTCCAAAATGCTTTGTCTAAATCTGAACACATTAATATTACATGGATTATTATTCTATTTCGTATTTTTATAAAAGAAAAATATAATTCTATCGTACCAAAGCTTTTGCGGGCGTTTGCCCCAAGGCAATTGAAGCGCAAAACCATGTTTTCCCTATCTAACCTTACTATCCTTAGAGATATTCGTAACAATATCACTATTAGATTGGTATCAAGCAAAATCTTATGAATTATTCATTTTATAATGTGATACCTATTTTGGTTTCTTAAAGCAGAGCATTCAGTACAAAAGAGTCCACATATCAAGTACTCAGTCGTTCAGCTTAAAGAACAGAGTCGATTTTCTATGAAGATAATGACGGATCCTTAATTTTTACCCCACTGCGCGACGCAAAGGAGAGTTATGTGTTTATTAGTCTCTCGTATTAGTAACTCGTGGGCCGATTTTGATGATTCATATGTCAATCGATTCGTATTATTCTTGCGAGTATCACAAAATACATTACAGCAATCAAAATTAAAAATGGCGACAGCCTGACGCCATATTGTGATAGAAAAAAAGTCAATAAACCATATCATGAGGGTTTTCATTGTATAGGTATTTTAAAATCGTGATAAGGTTTCTTGAATCATTTTCACTTAAAATGGTCGTTTAGGATTTAATATAGTGATTTAAGGTGAGTTACCAACCATTTTCGCTCATCGGTAGTTACAGTTAATTACGTCTTACAACTAAGCACTAAAAAGTATTCAATAAAACAATAACAACGTGCTTTCACTTTTTAGAAGCAGGCGGGTTTTTTATTTTTAGGGTTCCCTAGTCAAAACGCCAAAAACGAAACCCTATATAGTTTCGTCATGCAATCAATGCGTATGTCACAGGCATTTTACTCAAACACTACTCAATGAATCTTGATGAAATTTGGTAAAAAGGTGTTTTGTAGTAGCTGCTAGTTTAGAGCCTTAGTTCGATAGCTAAATACCAAATAGATAGTACTATAATTTATGTGATTAAATACAATATTCATCTATTACGATGTAGTACAAACACACACGCACACTCGCGCAAGCGAAAGAGCAGGAACAGGCATACATTTTCGCCGCGCAGTAGAATGGAGGGGTATATTACTTCCTATGCCGCGCCGGCTGTCTACTCTCCCTCCGTCTTACGAAATTTTGATCAGGTCACGTGTCCTGACGCGAGTTTAACATTTTTTAGCCATCCCAAAAAGTGCACAACGCCGCTAAAGCAGTCTTCACTTCTATAACCTCCTAGATACAGTAACTTCTTACAGTAAGTCGAGCTATGTTCAAACTCACTATAATTTCAAAGCTATCAAGTCTCACGTCTGCTTTATAGATATTCTAAGCGCTTTCAAAATCGATGCAGTCCTAACAATACTGTTAGTATAGGAACGTAATATATACATGTTTCACTTATATTTTATGATCTAATCAGTTATACGGGAAACTGAGATACATAACTGTAGAGTTTTTATACAAATAATAAAAGGAGTTCATGTACTGAAAGTCGTGGAATATTTTAACATATCAAAACCCCCAAGAACATTATCATACGAATTTCTAGCAGTTAGTAAAGATTTATTGCCTAACTTATAGGTAACCAAAACATTTCGCTAACATAACACGTATCTGTAAAATCAAGGCACCGAGTAAGTTAGACTTTATTATTATTATAAGTTTCAGAGAAAAATACGGCTACCAAAAAAAATAAATTGTCCACAACACTTTGAGTAACCTCAAATTGCAATAAGTAAATTGTACATTTGTATAGTATTGTACCACCATTTATAAATAATAATCATATACAGTTATTTGTGTATCACATACAGTGGTTGCATTACATATCATTGAGTACCGAGAAAAACTTACGTTCTAAAAATAAACATTTTGAAGTTGGTGCCTAAAACATAAAACTACATTTCCTGGCACCAACTGCAAAATGTTTAATTATTTTTGTTGTTGTACCTATGTTATTTTATGCTTTTTAGTTACCTTATATTTATTTTGGAAGTCCGTTTTTATTTTTTTGGAAAAAAGTTTTTATTTCTCACTTTTTAGTGTATTGGTTTGTAGTTGATTTATGTTACAATAGCATAATCCAAACGGCTCATTTCTTTTTACAAAATGTTGCGTTTTGCGATAAAAGACCGTTGATTTTTGAGGAACTCACCTGATACTAGACTATCAGTTCCATTACATGATTTGAAGGCGAAGAATCAGGTATCGAACACGGTACTCAGATCGCAACCCGCAATATTTGTGTGTACAATATAATATGTGGTCTTTATCATCAGTTCCATTTCGCGCAATGGTGTTTTTTAAGAGTAAATGCACGAATCACATGAAAATATACCCAAATTACTATAGGTGTGCCTTTAATATTTGAAGAGTTCCCTCGATTTTTCCAATATCTCATCATCAAATCCAAACTTTGATGACAATGGGACCAATCTAGAAGTATACCCTTTCAAATACAAAAATATTTTTTCAAATCGGTCCAGCCGTCTGCGAGTAATCGTGTAACAAACAATAATAATAAAAAAAAAAAACAGTCGAATTGAGAACCTACTTCCTTATGAAGTCGGTTGAACAGCAATATCACTGGACCTCGCACTAGCTCTGTGTGTCGTGAGATTAAGTTTCTTCCCTATTTTAGTAACAAATTAGTATACTACTACTAAGTAGTAGATAACTACTTACGTAATCTTCATTTCAAATAGACAATCGATTAATCAAAAGTCAATATAAGGACTCTAATTTAAACATGTACATATATCTACGTTATAATTTGTAGGTACATAAATTCGCGCTTGTGTGTGTACCACAGAGCCTCCACCTAGACCCACCGTGGCCGATGTTTGCTTTTTACTAAAGTAAAATTACAACAAAGCCTTTATTTGTTCTCTTTGTCATGCCACCCTGACACGGCTAGTTTCACTATGTTTCACAAAACACACAGTTATTTACATGGAAAGTTGGCAAACACCCATGTTTCAGACAAACAGGCTCTTAATCTTAACTTATGTACGAACCAAGGGTCGGAATCCACCACATACGAGTGAATTAAATTTATCGTATAGACTGTAATTTTCGCTACTAATGTCAGTGCAATTTTAGCGAGCAACAAAAACGGTTTTTGCTAAGCAATTATAATTGATTTTGTGGTAGACGACAAACGACGATTAGGAATTTTTTTTTTAGTAGGTTAGTTTGAATTTATAGTAGGTTTCCACAACAATGCATACTGATATGCGTAGTACAAAACAGAATCGTTTGTAAACGACCTATTATGCTTAAATCAATAACTTCTTTAGGAAAAACCGATCAAGTGCATGTCGGGCCACACATAATGTAGGGTTCCGTAGTCCACATCGGAATATTTAGCTTAAGGAGTGGGTTTTCTGTTGTTTTTGTTTCATACTTATAACGTTATATTATTTTAATTTACTTTAATTATATATATATTTTTTTTATACTATTTTTTAATGGAATTTGTACGATAATTTCGTTACTTCTCATTTGCTCAGCTGTTACTCGTAAACTTGTAAAGCCTACTTGTCGGTGACAGTTTTCCTTTTAATTTCACTATATATACTACTACCGCGATTTTTTCAACATTATCCATTTGGCTGGCAGGGAGGGGATGGGCGACACTTGACTCTAACAAACGGATCCCTAAATCTAAAAGTCGTCTTCCCAAGCTCTAAACGTTTTTTAAATATCTATTTATGAATACCCCACACAACGGGGTAGGTAAAAAAAACACTCCCCCACTTTAAATATAGGGGGAGAACACAAAAAAATAATTAAAGATTTTATTATTTCACTTTGTTGGCGTAGATAATATATGTATCCATGCAAAATTACAGCCTTCTAGCACTAACAATCTCTGAGCAAAGGTGCGGACGGACTGACATGGCGAAACTATAAGGGTTCCGTTTTGCCATTTTGGCTACAGAACCCTAAAAAATTAACCACATTCAAGAAAAAAACCACATCACCGAAGAATATAATCTCGCTGACTCACTTCTATATTTTAGTCTATATCTCTAGTGTTTTATAAACTAAAACAACGTTTTATTCACTAAAACCTTCCCAAAAAATATGCAATCGAATAGCGAAAACCGGATTACTAGCTTTTGACAAAATCGCGAACATAGTTTACATACACGAGTCAAGCAGAGCGCTTTTTTGAAGGCGATTAAAAATCACATTTCGGGATACAAAAACTGAGATATAATTTTTCTACAAATCTGTAGAAGGTAAGTATAGAACGCTTCAAATCGTACATACAGTTGCTAGTTTCTAACTGGTAGAAGAGCTTCGGTGGTAGAGAGAAGTCTTGAAGGATTTAGGTTTCATGTAACCTTAGACAAAGGAGATCCTCTATGTTAGTCCATACCTACAACTCCTTTGCAATCCCGATGTTCCCGCTTTGTTGAATACCAAACCTTACTTGAAATCCTTTATGACCGTTGGCAAATATTATTTGAGTTTGGATAATAGTTACAGCAGTCAAAGGGCAAACTCGATAGTATCGCGTTTCCATATAGCTATACAATCCTTACATCTAAGTGCCTTTGTGAAACAAGTCCCTTTAAGCTTCAATCTGATAGCGCATTATTGAGATCCCCTTAAGGGCCTTTTAAAATTAAAAGTAAGATGATGCTCAAAAATCTGTTCAAAATAACGAACACGCCAATTTAGGAACCTCACACACTATCGAGAACATTTTTATTTGAAGTATTGTAATATTTTATTAAAAATGTCTGTGGCGCGGTGGGAGTGTATCCGACTGCTATGCAAGAGGTCATGGGTTCAATTCCCACTTAGGATAAAACTTTGTGAGATGAGCACGATGGTTTATTCTGTGTCTGGGTGTTATTTATCTATAATATGTATGTATTTTTGCCGTGTGGTGCCGGCTTAAGAATAGTACCACCCCATCTCTACCCGTGGGTGTCGTCAAGGCGACTAAGGGATTTTAACCCGGAGGACGGGCAGCAGCGTCCTCTGCGTACTTAAAGCCTTACTGCGATCGCCAACCCGCTCGCCAAGCGTGGCGATTATGGCAATTACCCCCAGGATCTACATACTAGTAGGTTCTACTGGGGAGACCCGTGCCCAGCAGTGGGCCATCTTATGGGTTGATATATATGTATGTATTTAGAAATATATAAGTATGTTTATCAGTTGTCTGGTTTCCATGGTACAAGCTCTGCTTAGTTTGGGATCAGATAGCGTTGTGTGAGTTGTCCCAAGATATTATTATTATTTTATTATCCATCAATATAATTATACGTCATGTGCTGCACATGATTACGTGACCCTTTCACACAAATTCGTGATATCCAGATATAAATGTTGTACTTGAGCAGGTTTGTGCTCGCTCAATAAGTAAAATCGGTCAAGTGTGAATTTGGTTTTCACACCCAAGCCTTGTTATCGATTGTTGTCGTACCACTTGTCGATAAAACATTGCGATGGTGATTAAGGAACATAAACACGTTTCGTGGCTGCGTTTCAAGTCTTTGGGGACACAGAGATTAGAGAAGTTTGTTTGTAAGTGCTATACAATGTTTGAGCTTTAATGCCTCAGAGTTTTGTTAAATTATTTCGCTCCAGACTACTTATCATACTCAATGAGAGTATTTGTTATATCTGATTTATTATTTTTTGTATATATTTTCTATTATATAATGTATTCTACAAAATTAAAATCTGTTTCTAAATGTGCGACAAGTATTAGTTATATCATTTCACTGTATTAACCCTCTAATTTTAAAAGCCTTTAAATAATTCTCAGTCTCCTCAAAAAAAGCGCTATTGAAGATTGGCCAATTTATTCTCACTTTAAAAATCAATCGACTTGTGCAGCCAGACAAAATGGAGATTTAAATGCATTGTGTTCTAAATTGAAAAGTAAGAATGTTTTTTCTAAGACTAGATTTGATTCTTGTGCAGCCACGGGATAAATCATATTGTATTTCTATTCTTAACACACGTTTTATTTTTAGTACCATAATATTTGTTGTGCCGTGTGGTGCCGGCTTAAGAATAGTACCACCCCATCTCTTCCCGTGGGTGTCGTCAAGGCGACTAAGGGATTTCACATCGGAGGACGGGCAGCAGCGTCCTCTGCGTACTTAAAGCCTTACTGCGATCGCCAACCCGCTCGCCAAGCGTGGCGATTATGGCAATTACCCCCAGGATCTACATACCAGTAGGTTCTACTGGGGAGACCCGTGCCCAGCAGTGGGCCATCATATGGGTTGATATGTATGTATGTATGTATGTAATATTTACTAAAATAATTAGGTACTTACAAAATTTTTGGTTAATAGATTTTTTTTTTATTATATGACTGAGTAGACAAATATGCATATAGATCACTTGATCATTAATAATACGTTACAAATATTAACGTAATATTTGAAAATAAATTATTTTATGTATTATCTTGAGTTTAAAATATACCCGAATTTTCTTATCACATGTGTAAATTTTAATTTTATGCTCTACAATTTGCATATTATTCAGTGGCATAAACTACTCAAATAGAAGCCTTATTATTATTTAATGAAGTGGTTAAGTTCGAGACTTTGCGAGACGTTAGCCGCAAATGCAGAGCCTCTCTACAAAGTGCGGCTAACTAAAAACAAGGATAAGCAACCATTTTCGCCATCATTTTCTTGATCGTAGTCATTACTTAAACGTCTAGTCTACTTAAGAAGTCTGAGGATAATAATTGAAGTCTTTACTTTTATAGGATTGGAATAGCTGACGTAAAAGTCAGAAAGAAGACTGAAAAGTTAATAATTGTCTGACATTATTGTGATGGTATCCGTACCGGCTAAATGTCAGTCAATTCCCGCAAGTACTAGCGACTAAGGCCTTCAAATTGGAATAAGTCTGGAAAGTTAACAATATTGCTCTCGCATTATTGTAATTGTGTTCCTACCATTCTGATCGCAGTTACTTTATGCAAGTAAGTGCGATTAGAGCGATCAAACAGAATATGAATCGACTTCACCAATCGGAAAAGAATATGGTAAGTATAAAGATGTAAATTTATTGAATAATGAAGTAGACTCCTGCATTATTTTCAATCATCTATCTTAGAAAGCGTAGTTTTGACATTATACTAGTTATAGCTAAGGTCAACTTTCATTTTCTAATGTTTTACATTTGACTGCCTCTGTGGCGCGATGGTAGTATATCCGACTGCTATGTAAGAGGTCGTGGGTTGATTCCCACACGGGACACCACTTTGTTTGATCCACAAATTGTTGTTCCGAGTCTGGGTGTACTTTGTTTCCATGACTTGTATGTTTGTAAAGTACCCCGCGACACAGGGCTTGCACCCTTTTGAGGGTACAAGCCCTGTGACTGAGGGTACATCAGTCAGTCATGATCTTTAAAAAAAAATCATTTTTCAAAAAACATCCACAATCCAATACGTAAACTTTTCTGTTTTGTCAATGCCTTTAACTATCATATATAAACTAACTTTTGCCCTCGGCTCTGCCCGCGTGTAGGTTGGTTATCGCGATAAAAACTAACTCATGTCCTTTCCCTAGACCAAATTTAATTTCAATCGGTTTAGCGGTTTAAGCGTGAAAACGTAATAGACAGACCGAATTATTTTCACATCTTTATTTAGTTTGGATAAGGTTTTCCCCGCAGCTTTGCTGGGTGGTTGAAATCTGCAGTTTTTGCGTTTTTCCCGATATTTTTTCCAACTAATCCTTGGACTTCAACGAAAAATGGACGAATTGGTTCAGTTCAAGTATTGCGCAAAAATCCCTGCTTATCGAATGCCTACATTAAATAAAGAATACGTCCTCGAAATTTCACGTCTCTACGATCAGCAGTTTAGGCTTTACGTTGATCCATCAGTCAGTCAATCAGTCAGGACAAAGAATTTTAAATATGAAGTTAACATCATTAAATACTTTTATCAATTTAAACTCAAAAATATTTTTCTTTATTTACTTTGCAGGTACATCTATCACTTTCTACGATGTCAAAACATTGGTCCGGATGAGGTTTGTCAAGTATTTTGATTTCAGAGAGTCAAGTAGACTCCATATAAAGGAACTAGCTACTGTAAATCAAATTTTATTTGCCGGAATATAGGTATTGCAATTATTGTTTTCAAACTTTCGCGATTTTTATACATATTAGATATATTTCGGGACTTAATCGCGTGAATTATTTGAAGGTACGCACCTTTTATTTACCCGACGTTTCGATCGAATTGCACCGATCGTGGTCACGGGTCGACTTCGACAGTCTATAAAAGGTTTGTACCTTTAAATAATTCACGCGATTAAGTCCAGAAATATATCTAATAGGAATATAGGTAGGCATGTAAAAATTCGTCTAACGTCACGCACGAAATAGTTTCACGTAGCAATGGCCATGTCATTAAGTGGTTGCTAAGCAACGATTACGTTATTTATTGGTTGCTAAGCAACAGCAAATGTCGATTGCAGTGACATGAGATCCTATACAATTGGAATTAATCTTATTAATTGGTTGCTAAGCAACGCGAATGGCGATATGTAATAATTTTTTATGACGTTATCCCGTAAAATTATCGTCAGTAAACCGACCGTTTTTTTTATATAACGAAATCAAGAGACCAGCATGGCGTGCGCCTGATGTTAAGCGTCACTATGAGATCTTTGCCACTCAAATCCTTGTTGGGCAAAGATCTGATAGTCACCACACTGCGTTTCTTATTTGAGACATCAGTTCGTACACTTTACAATTGCTACAGTGCTCTTCAACCGAAACACAGCGACGTTAATAATACTATTTTACGAAAGAATGACTGACACTGTTATGGTAAGACGGCCTATGGCACCTACCACTCGTAAGTATTATCTTAATTAGGGAATAAATAAAAAAAGCAATGTACCTAAACAAATGTGAACCTAATTGGTGGTCGCAACGGTATATGTACTTACATAGTAAATATTACAAAAATATGCAGATTTCCCCGCTCGCATTCAGGCAAAAGCAATCCAGTTACGAGCAATGTTGACTAAAACAAAATAATGTTATTTATGACTTCAAATTTGTTTACATGTAAATATTTTTAATCTGCCTGAAACGTGAATACCACTAGCATTTCAATATAGGAATGAAAATATCATGCATTAATTTATTATGACTACAAAATTCCAATGTTCATTGTGTTTTAGCATAATCTGATTACGTTTATTGAAATGAATGAACTAGCAAGCACTATAACGCATAACTTATAATATGTAGAGCTGTACAAAACGAACAACAAAATAAGTTAGAAATAATATCGTGGTTTAATCCAATAACTAATGTAGCATTTTCAATTTGCTGCCCGCGTTTTCATCCAAGAGTAACATTTCGCTTATTGTTCCCTGTACGTATTATATTAAAGGTTTTTTGTACCATGCGGCTATATATTGACCGTATTTCTGAGCTTCATTATCAATGAGTTGGTGTTCTAATACAACTCAATTAGTTCCACACAAGTGTTTACTAAAGCTGTAACAGTTATTAGTCTGAGGTCCTAAAACATATTTTTTACATCTAGTTTTGTAGGCTTTATAAAACATTCATAACAATGTTACAGTTAATTGAAACGAGGTGCTCGAGTTGCAAGACAGACCCTCCAGAGGTCTGTCATGCAGTCAACACAGGGAATAGGGGGGGGGCGTAGATTTGGGGGTTGAACCCCGCCAGAAATTGCAAAAAGGTAGGCACATAGAACACATTTGGCCGGTGTAAAATCCTCGTCAATCATCAATCACTTTTCAAAAGCGGCGGTAGCCCAATGGCTAAGATTTCTACCCAATATACTACCAACGTGAACCCACTCCTTCCACAAGCCTTTGAGCTTAGATGGAGGGGTTAACAGGATTTGCTAGTAATGTGGGACTCAATCCCATATTGCTAGTTATCTTTTTTCAAAGTAGGAAATTAATTAATTAAGATTGTGGAAATAGATGGCGGGGCGAACTAGATGCAAACTTCAAGGACTGGACCCGAAGTGCCTTGAAACACAGTGAAAGAAGAGGCCTTTTGGCCTATTGTGGGACAATATGGGCTAGTAAAAAAGGGGTTGTTGCTTCGAATCCGAATACTAAGCATCCAAATTCCTGCAAGTAGCAATATGTTGTACAAGTATTATAAATCCTAACTTAGACATAGTCGTAGCAACACTGAACAATGTCGTATGCGACGATTTATTTCCCAAAAGTTTACGAGCAGGAAATTTGCAGTAAATTTCACTGCTGTCTTCGTGCTATTAATGACTTAGATTTATAATTCGCTCCCAAAACATCATTTTCATAATAAATCACGTTAATCTAATAACTCATCCAGACGGAGTAAGTAATATAAATCAACATCCCCTTTAAAAAAAGAAATATAGGTATGTACGTATGTACACATATATGTATCAATAAAAAATCCAGCATAAAAATAACTCTTTCACTGTTTTGTTTCATTGTTAATAATGTTTAAAATATTTTATTTTTTTTCTTTATTTTTATTTTTATAAGACGACTCCCGTAGTAGAGTATCGCGGGAGACTTTACAAACAACAACAAAAATAGCGGACACAAAGTACACCCAGACAACAATTTGTGAATCACACAAAGTGGTGTCCCGTGTGGGAATCGAACCCACGATCTCTTGAGTAGCAGTCGGACACATTCCCACCGCGCCACAATTCAATTCTACATTGGGACTTGAGATTTTATATGCCTAAACCACTTAAAATAACAATTTATATAAACATTTGTCTTTGTCACTCACTATCAAAAATAGATAGCGAATGTAAAAGAGAAATTCATCTTTCAGCCTTAAAAAGGGTTAGTCTCTGAGACAAGCACTTAGGTCGGCCTACAGATAGTCTACATTTGGCATTATTCGAAGCTTCTGTTGAAACATAAATCATGATAGTTCATTTGTAACAATGTTTACGGCTATTTTGTTGCGCCGTCGTGACGCCGGCCCATAAGAAAACTCAACGAAATGCAAAAGGTTCATTCATTTTGTTATCTTTTTATTAATGTTATAGCGTTTTCGTAAGTGAAAATATTTTTATTAAATCATTTTATGCATTTAAATAAATGACTACCATCACATTATTTTTATTGTAAACGTAACTAGATGACAAAATACATTCTAGTCGAAAACTTTTATAGGACTACATAATATGTGCATCATCATCTTTTAGAGTCATCATCATCATATTCCTGCCATTATCCCAACTTATTTGGGATCGGCATAATATGTATTATACTTCCATACTTTTCTCGTCAGACATAATCTCTATGCTCCGCTTTCTGACGCCGCTTTTTATTTATAGTCATCAACCAATGCGTAGATACTAGAAAATAAGCAAAATATTACGCATATTTTTATTAACAAATTATAAATTGTTTTGTGCCATATTTTTATTAACAAATTATAAATTGTTGCCTGCCGTGTGGTGCCGGCTTAAGAATAGTACCACCCCATCTCTTCCCATGGGTGTCGTCAAGGCGACTAAGGGATTTCACTCCGGAGGACGGGCAGCAGCGTCCTCTGCGTACTTAAAGCCTTACTGCTATCGCCAACCCGCTCGCCAAGCGTGGCGATTATGGCAATTACCCCCAGGATCTACATACTAGTAGGTTCTACTGGGGAGACCCGTGCCCAGCAGTGGGCCATCATATGGGTTGATATGTAAATTGTTTTATTTTGTTAGTTAATAAACTAGTTCAAACATTTATTGTCAACCATTTAATTGTATTTGAATTTCACATAAGGACCTAAACACAAGGTTATTATAATGGTTTATAACTTAAATTACTTAGTAAAATTCTAAGAAAGACGAGACTGCGTTGGGAATATTTAATTTCAAATGATCACAATGAATAAATTCCATTTGATGGGGCAAAATGATGGATTCAAATGAGGAAATCTAAATTCCGTGATTGTTCACGCTACGCGCTTGACAATTTAAAACTGTCGTTGATAGCAATTAGGTAACATTTAAACAGATTTTATCAATTATAAAGTGTGACAGTTTTTAACAATTTATTATGAGACTATTTCGTTTAAGTACACGTTTAAATCATAAGCATGGCTTTGTTTTTGTAAAGTGAAGTAAATTAAATATCAAATTACGATCGTTCTAGTCTAAATATTCTTTGGTTGTAGGTTAAGGATATATTTGAAAGCTTATACCTACAATAACAAAAGAATACTTAAATAGGAATTTAAGTATTCTTTTGTTATTGTCATTATGCTACATTTAAGAAAATAATTACTAAATCAATTTTACTCCGTATTTTAGTATGATATCCGTAGAAACAATATCGAATAAGGTTAAATATTCTTATTTCTCACACATTTTTAGGGTTCATGGCAATACGGAACCCTTATAGTTTCGCCTTGTCCGTCCCTCTATCCATCCGTCCGCAGCTTAGCTTAGAAATTGTCAGTGCTAGAAGGCTGTAATTTTGCATGGATACACACACATTAAGTTTCAGTGTTGTTGAGTATGGTCACGGTTGTAGTATATAATATAGTGATATTTAAAGGAACACTATGTACATATGTACAGCTAAGTAGGGTTTACAACTTAACGAGTAACAGCACACCAAATGAGAAGTAACAAAATTTTTGGACAGATTCCATTGAAAAACACTTAAATAACGTTGTTATTAGTATGAAATGAAAAAAAAACAGAAAACCCACTTCTTAAGCCGCATTATTCGGAAAAGGGACTACGGAACCTCACATTGTGCGTAGCATGCACTTGCCCGGTTTTTATATTTATATAGGTAGAGTTTAAATTAAGTCAGTTGAACTCAAATAAACAGCCAAAGGACAACAGTAATAGTAATTTGAACCCTTTTAGTTATGGTCCTAACCTCAGCAGTCTTAACACAACAGTCCCTCAGTAATTAACCTCCTTGAGATAGTAATTAATCCAACTTATCTGCTCATGTGATTTGGGTACAGGCAATCTTTTAGCTAAGATAATACGGTGTTTGGTCCGACCGCTCTACAGAACCTAATATGTAAAGGATAGCCCGGGTCTCGACAAATTAAAGACCTGAATATACGTATAAATGGTAGCTTTCCCTTCTAAAACATTAATCAATCCTGCCAAAGCAGTTACTGTGAAGGCACCAAGGTTAAATAATCGTAAGTATTTAATCTCAATCGGTAAATAAGTAGCAGATAATAAAACACGACGAGTTGATGATGTGAGTTGCTTTCGGTTACGGCGGCTATTCTTTTCAGAGATAAGTCAACTACGCAGGAAATATTATAGTAAACATGTATGAGAATGCATTGTGTGCGCATGCACACAATGCATTCTCTATTGGCTCAGTTTCATACTCCCATGGGACAGGAACATCATACGACTGGAGAGAGATAAAACGTAGGACTTAACATTATCTCAGAGACACTTATGGGTGTGACACTTTTCGAAAACGGTTACCTATCTATAGACCGATATTGGGAACGTAGTTTAGCCTCGATTTTCCCAGTCGGCACTAAGTCACAAACCTCTAAGTGTTATATATACAACTTATAAACATAATGATCTCCTAACCGATTTCGGTTACAGCGACCCATCTCGTCAGAGACTAGCCAACTATGCAGGAGATATTATAGTGAACAAGTATGTACGCAGACACAACTGCACTCTCTACTTACTTACCTTACTCTCAAATGATGGAACGGAATGGAATACTACTCCCGGGATGGTACGGAAATACGACACGACCGGTGAGATATTAGGCGCAGGACCGACGGCTTAACGAGCTCTCTGAGGCACGAAGAGGTATGACAATGTTCGAAAGCGGTCATCCATCTGTAGACTGGCAGTAATAAAGTATTTTGATCTACTCGGTCGCCAGTGAGTCTGGGACCTCTCTTAAATATACAAATATTTAAGTAGGTACACATACTTCTTTCGAATGTTACTAGCTATACAGAGTTTAGGGGTTTACTCGCAAAAAAGGTCCGCTGTCTTTTACAGCTCCATAAAAATTACACCGCTGAATCGTTTGATTCGGTTGATAAGATTTTTATTGCGAATATATGGCGATTACTTTTTAGATACAAAATAAAATATCAAAGATTTTATCGAGTGCGATTTAACCATTTCCCTCACGACAGACATTTTAGTTTAATCCCAAGGCACGCCTCTGGCCTCTGATTGAAAACCATGTTCCTACTAGAAACTAATTATCACAGAGTATTTAACCCAGATAAGTGTTTGTTTAATATTAAACTGGAAATCAAGCTTTAAGAAGTTAAATTTGAACATTGTCGCTAAAATTATAAAATAAAATTCATATAGTTTTAAATGAAATTCCCTAACGTCCAGGGTATTTTAACTTTATCTTCTAAACCATCAATTGTGGGGGATAAATCATTTTCTCTTTTGGAGAGTTTTTGCAGTAGGATATTTAAGGGAAACGGTGACGACACACTACATACTTTTATTAATTATATTCTACTAATATAATAAATCAGAAAATTTGTGAGGATGGATGAATGGTTGTTATTCTTTCACGCCAAAACTACTGAACGGATTTGAATGAAACTTAACAAAAATGTAGTTCATCCTTATAAAGATAAAAAATTATCATACGCTAAAAAAACTTTTTCCAAAAAGTCTAACTGACTTCAATTACGGTTGATATGCAAGCATTTATTCAGGAGTTTCGCTGTCTGGTGCTACACGCACAAAAAATATTTTTTTAAAATCTGTATATTATGATGGAGTTATGCCCGAACATACAAAAAAAAATACAAACATCCGAATTGAGAATATTAAAGTCGGTTAAAAATCAAAAGTAACACTGACGGAGCAGCGGGAAAAGATAGTGTTTAAAAAAGTAATCTTCGTAAAACGTTTCAGAAAATACATATATGAAGTTCCCGACAAAGTTTTAACAAGTGACATGAAATTCGACTTGAAGCCCTTCACGATTAGACGTAACCCTAAAAGAACACTGAACTTTCTGATATCACCGAATATACTTATTCAGAGACGTGACGCAGTAATTTTGATGAGAAGCAGTAAGGCTTTTTTTTCTTTTGCCTCAGTCTTAAGAATGTTCACGAGCACGACCTAAAAAAGTATTTTAGTTATATACAAGTATCGGCAGCTCTCGAACTTATCTTCATTAATCAAATAACTCCGCCTTAAGCTTTTAATACAAACATATCTGATGGAAGTTTTTTGTTATCGTTTTAGTTATGTCACTATCTTTTATGTGCCGACTTGACGGATAACATCCCACCAAACTTAACAAAGAGATAATAATAATAATAATAATAATAATATCTTGGGACAACTCACACAACGTCATCTGATCCCAAACTAAGCAGAGCTTGTACTATGGCAACCAGACAACTGATAAACATACTTATATATTTCTAAATACATACATATTATAGATAAATTACACCCAGACACAGAATAAACCATCGTGCTCATCACACAAAGTTTTATCCTGGGTGGGGATCGAACCCACGACCTCTTGCGTAGCAGTCGGACACACTCCCACCGCGCCACAGAGGCAGTCAGATGATGTATAAATATATTTCTTCTGTGACGGAGCACTCTGTATTGCGGTTTTGTGATAAATTGCTCATCGCATTATGAAATCCTGTTGACGTACTTGTTGCTAGAATTATCTCGTAAAGATAATCTCTCAGACTAATTATGTATCATACACATACCACTCTCTGCGTTTGATGTGGTAGACGATCAGAGATATGCTAACGATGCTCTGTAAGTAAACTCTTAACACTGATGAACTTTCATAAAACATTTTGTTCTGCTAAACATTTAGTATCTTTCACATCATTTGGCTGCCATTAATCTTAATTAAATAGTAAATGCAATGTATCAAAATCTAAGCCATATAAACTATAACAAAATGAACTAGAGACGTGATTTGATAAATATTCGATATTAAATTAGCTGTTCCACCTGTACTCCGCGCCACGGGGCTCCCCCAAGTAGGAGTTTATTATCGCAATAACTGCCCCACTTGGGGATGGAATCTCCAAAACTCTCCTTACCTAACGCCTCCAACATGAAAGCGTCCTAACTACTAAGAGTCTTATATCAAGTAGTTTTTCTGATATCATGTTTAGCTAATGAGTGATTGAGAATGTCAGCTAAAACTACCGCGATAAAATTTCGTTGCGCTGCAATTTCTCTTACAGCGATAAATCATATCAACCCATATGATGGCCCACTGCTGGGCACGGGTCTCCCCAGTAGAACCTACTGGTATGTAGATCCTGGGGGTAATTGCCATAATCGCCACGCTTGGCGAGCGGGTTGGCGATCGCAGTAAGGCTTTAAGTACGCAGAGGACGCTGCTGCCCGTCCTCCGGAGTGAAATCCCTTAGTCGCCTTGACGACACCCTCGGGAAGAGACGGGGTGGTACTATTCTTAAGCCGGCACCACACGGCATAGCGATAAAAGAGAATTATAATTTTCACTTAAAACAGTAAGCAATCAAAAAGCAAAACAGTGAAAATGATAAGCATAACTGTTAAAATAGCCAACTGATAACTACCACAGTGGATTTGATAACCAACATCCTATGAAAGGCCAACAAAAACTCATTAACGAAATCTGTCTTCAACAACTTCGAGATAATAGTCGAAGGCATTAAAGCCTTTCTATGCTATCGAAGTAGGCAGTTTGTGTGTCCCTAAAGAAGCTATGTACCCCCTTAAATCGATTTCATCCCGTCAGAATCTACGCTGATTTATGATACCTTTTACTTTTCTCCTGAACGCTGCAACATCCCCGTAAACTCGACAATAGAATAATAACGACTTAGTAAAACAGCACGTGACAAATTACAAACATACAATGAATTTATTGTTTTGATGCTGTTACATGAATATAAAACAAGACTGGTCTGAGTGTGCCGTCACTTTTAAACCTTCTCAGAATTTCAAGCCGTTAGTAAACGGTAACTGGTTGATATAATTTCATCTACGTTACAAAAAGTACATTAACAAAGCTGCTCATAAAATCATAATTTTGTTACTATTCTTTTCTACAATGGCTTAAATATATAACTAGAATTATAAGTTCCTTTTTACGAAAATATTAATTTGAAACTAGCTTCCACTCGTATATTTAATAGAAACCGGAGCGAGAGCAGCGTAAAAATATCACTGACAGGAGAAAAATTAAATTGCACCTATAAAATATTGGTCTATGTGAATTTAATACATATCCATGAATGATAAAGTAGAAATATGGTTAGTAAAAACTGAAGTGATAATGATTAACATTCCAAAACGGATACAGTCGGCTAATAAAGTGACCTACCAGTTTTGACAAAACTTTCTGAATCTTGAGATTGCTTTAAGATTCACCCTCTAACTGTCAGAAAATTAACCTTGTTGTTTTTAACGTGCACACGGATTTCAACCTTAGGGTGATACACTATATTTTTGACCGAACTGTACGAAACCAGGGAAACTAGATGATTCAAAATGAGAACATTGAGGCAATCTATGCGGACGTGACGTGGTAAACAAGCTTCAGGGATACTAAGACGGTACGGAAAACGTTAAATCGAAAACAGATGCTCTCGAGCTCTACGAGTTGCTTTAAAGCTTTGGATTTCTATTACACGATACACTGGGCTCCCTAAAGGCAAAGGAGATAATAAAAGCATATCCTAGCTCAAATATTTGCTTTACGGAGAGCTAGAGATTTTGTTTGAATTAGTTTTCGTATATTGTAGTAAAATACGTCATAGCTTCTTATTTTGTAATCATATAAAGCAAACTGATATGGTTATGATTGGTTATTTTTTTTATTTCGAAGTTAGTTTTTTGTAATCTAGTGGCACACAAGACCAAATACCTTCTTAGACGTTATTGGATTTTAACATTTTGGAATTGAGTGGATAATTTCTAAACCTTCAAACTACTCACTAACTCAATACGTTAAAAATGTTATATAACTTCACAATATTTCATAGAATAATTGGTTAAAACTAAAATAGAAAGCTAAGAATCATCCTGATGAAACTAGCTCCTCCTACTCCTAATAAAAAAAAGCCGAATCAAAATTGGTCTATTCATTGAAAAGCTACAACGGCACAAATATACACGTGAAAACTTTAAGAAAATCCTTATATTTCAGGGGTCTAACTACTAGAGAGCCTTTATTTGCTATTTGAAACACAAGATAGCGTTCCATGTGTTCATTCTTTGCTCGAACAATTGTACTAAAGACAAAACAATGTAAAAGTTAAATAGATTACAGCTGCTGCAAGTGCCACAAACGCTTGTAACAAGACCAACCTTTTTATTGGCGTTGAAAAGTTTCGTTTTATACAAGCTTGATTTAATATAGGATCTACCAATCTTTGTTATATCTACAAACAAAAATCAAGAATGAAATTGTAATAATGAGGCACTTTCAATGGCCTGGATCCTCATTTACGATCTTTTTTCCGTATCCACGGCAAGCCCATGTGGAAATGTCAAACACCTGTCATAATGGTAAATGGAGAAGCGTGCTTAGAAATGCACAAGGCTCATGCGCGTCCTGCTCAAAAATGTCCGCCGCGCTTGCATTTCTAAGCGCGTGCTTGCCGTGGATACGGGTAAAAGATCGTGAATGGGTTCGATACCCACCCAGGATATCTTTACATGATGAGCAAGATTGATGAAATAATTATTTTTGTATCTGGGTATATAAGTATTTAGAAATATGTCAGTATATTATGGCTCTTTGTTAGAAATCAAACGGCCGTCTGTGAGTTTTCCCAAGATATTTAAAAAATCGTTTTGTATAAACTGATTACATTTATATGCATATTTAAATACAGTTTACAACTTCTTACTTTGCTATTACCTTAAAAAGTTTTGTTTTATTGGTGTATATAATTATTGTATTTAATCAATAATAAAATTTAAGCCAATTAAATGAAGTTTGTTTTCCCTAAGAATCTTTCAAAAGTATATGAAATCAAATGCTCTCTAGTAAGCATTTGATTTTTGAATATCAGAATTTACTAATTTGTATAATACCAATACGATTCTAGATTTCTTTACACACAAAGACGGTTTGCAACGAGTAATACTCCACACTAGAATATTCTGCTCAATTCTGAGCATTCAACGTATACACAACAATATTAATTTATGCTTAACATTTTGAACGATACTTCCGTGAAAGAGTGCTTCGCTTAATGGTTTGGAACTAATTAGTTGGAATCCAGCCAACTGGCTAATAAGAATAAAAGTAACATTATATAACAGATCAATAAAACACTCCACTGAATAACATTGCAGATTTTCGGAGAACAAATAATTCTTGATTTTCGTTTTAAGACTAAAGAATTTTAAATCAAGTTTGAGTTTTAAAGCTTCGCATTTTAAACTAAGTTCCAAATTTAAATTGACTTCCGAATGGATTGATTAATTTATTTATAGATCGTCATTATTTAAATATTAACTTATTACAGTTGTTGAGTTTAATAAAGCCCTTTTAGCAACTCCCTTTCATCTTACCCCAAATGAAATGCAGTTCTTTATTTTCTAAGTATAAATTGATGACAGAAAAGTCAAATTCAAATTTCGTAAATTACTTGAAATACAAAATTGTTTGAACATGCGGCTCCAGCCTACCAGCCCCGTATATATAAGGCAGATACTTCAAATAATTCAATCGATAATGGCTGATCGATTGTCAAGTTGATTGTCGACACCGACAACCTATTAGCAAGTTCCACTGTCTAGAGACTTGCATCCTCACTTGTACAGTGAGTTAGTTGACTAACAAGCGGCACAATTATTGTTAGTTATGTCAAGTTTTAACCTAATCTATTTAAATAATAAAATAGATTTAAATTTAATGTAGAGTTATAAAACTCTACATAAGATATAAATCTGTTTTTAATCAATTGTCATCAAGAAAAAGTTATTATTATAAAAACCAAAATCTAAACGCTTAAAATGAATTATGAGAAAAAATAAAAATACACACTCCGACTAAAGAGACGTACCTATCCAAAGACACCTCACATTTTGAAATACGTGAAGCCGTTAAAGCTGTACAGTGTTCTAAAGGAACAAACATACTTAACAACATACATAGGTACATACTTTCAAAATATGTTACCCTACTTACGCTGTTGGGTAAAAATACGTATTTTTATTAATACAAAAGTGCAAAGTCAGTTGTCTTTTCTTAGCTCACCTTGTTTTATCATAAAATTTCAGGCAAGAGTATTTCTCAGTAATTTAGCATCATAACGTAATTTGTCTTAAGCTTATTCCCCACAGGATGAGCAAATCCTCGGGCCGTATAACACGATGTGCGATTAGAACGAATGATATAAATTATGCCGACGCCCTTGGTTACACTTGCGTAGCATGTCAATAAGAATATCAGGAGTAATCGCTGAAATAAAACAGTCGCAGTTAAATAACTTGATGATGAAAATACCTTCGGATAAGGCTGTTAAAACACTGTATTCATTGTGCTCAAACTCAACATTTCTTATTCATTTTGGAATCAAAATCAGCATGATTAGTCAGTCCTTATGAGGTGCAACAGAAAAGTTGGCAATGCAGACAGGGTATAAGTTTAGATTGCATTATTAGTATGTCATATGTTGCCAATTATAAAATAAATGAATGAAAAATAATCACAGACATATTAAACTTCCAAATAATTAATAAAATTTTACAGTAAGTACTCAGGTTTCAAAACCTGAGTACTTACTGTAAAATTTCATTCATTATTTATTAAAAGGAGGTATTTATACTTGTGTAGGTACTCAGTGTCTTAAGTGCATAATAATATGCCTTGATTTTGATCATGTTGTATAATGCCTAGTTCTCATTAGTTATACCTGAGATAATAACAAGGACATAAAAACTCAGAGTTCTTATTTTTTTAATTTCCCTGTTTTTACAATGATGGTGTTTAAAAGCTGTACTTACATATAATACACATTACGCAAGAATTTATAAAGATTCAATCGGAACACACCAAGTGATTCCTCTGGTGTTACAAACGTCGAATCAATCAGGCAGGATGAATGTATGTCAGCACCATATTTCAAATAACAATACCTAAAGATGAATATTTTCAATGTTTCTTCATCCATCTATGAACAGCGGCTTAATTTATCTGACATTTTATTCTTTTATGTAAATCTAGTAGTTTCTTCAGACTTTTATATATGAAACTCGTGAACAGGTGTGTGTTTTTATTTGCATATGAGCCACGAACACGTTACTTTATTCTAAAGCACGAATAAATCATAGGTTTTTAGCAGTCATAGTTACAGCTCTTCTTTTTGTGATCTGACTTTGTTAAATAACACCTTCAGGTATTTTAAACGACTCGTTATAGGTATGACACCCTTCAAAAGTTTTTTTTAATATACATATATATATAACTAGCAATGTGGGAGTGGGCCACATATTACTAGCAATCTTATTAACCCTTCCAGCTAAGCTCAAAGTCTTGTGTTAGGAGTAGGTTTACGTCGGTAGTATAATGGGTAGGATTCAAAACTGCGACCTCACGATTGGGTGTCCGATGCCGCTTCAAAACTTTCAAGTTTTTATTTTGTTTGGGGTACTTTTAAATCGCAAAACGTATGCCAGTCCCATTGTACCCTGAGCACATACCATTCACAGTAGATCTTTATTAAATTAAAGTAGTCATGAACCTGAACAGGGCTTATTAGGTTGAGACAAAACTTGGTGGAAAGTACCCACATATGTAATAGTTATTGTAAGCAACTTCGTTTAAGCACTGATAATAAGTTAATCTTCTAACCGTTTACAACGACCATTCTTCTAAGACACTAGCCAACTACGCAGAAAAAGTAGGTACGGAGAGGTTATACTTTTTTTTTAAACGGTCGCGTATCTCTAAGCGGGCAGTAGTCTTTCTCAAGCGATATATTACACTAAGTATACATTGTCAGATTAAACTATAATCTATATGCCTATGATCTATAGCCCATTTATCGAGAAAGAGTATAAGCTATATAATATCACGCTCTAACCAATAGGAGCGGAGCAGCAATTAAAATGTTGCGAAAACGGGGAAAATTTACGCAGATGAAGTTGCACGCGTCAGCAGTCGCGGGTACCTAATAAAATATTTATAATAGTTTGTATACCTACAAACAATTACAAGTTTTTCTTAATTATAATGGGAGTCCATAAAGTAAAGTAGATAATACGACAGCACTAGTTATTTATTACTTCCTTGTTGTGAGTTATCTCCATTAATTAAGAATATAAATCATTAATATAAAAAGTTTCTACTGTAACTAAAAAATAATATCACTATTGTTCGAAGAAAATATCGCTTCCATAGCTGTACGGAGACTATTGTGTAATATTTACTGAAGCCAACTATAAACGTGCTTTTAAGTATTGAAATAATCTCGATCCTACCTTTTGTATTTAGTACTTATTAAAACTTTTCATTGTTGAGACTCGCTGAGATTTTATACATCTCTTTTTAGCCTATTAAAAATGGGGCAACCTGTTTTACAAAAGGACAAAGAAACATGTTTCTTTACAGGAAGTTTGTAAATCATATGCTTTTGGTTAGTAATATTGAGTTTCATTTCTGTATAGGAAAGTAATAAATATTACTAAAGTACCTAAGGTACCGCCACAAAACTCAGCGGCATGAAAATTTAAATATTTAATTAAAAGTACTACGTATACTATACGAGTAAGCAAGAATAATAGTCACTGGGTACATACTGGGTTCCGTGACACTGACTTGACAGCAGGTAAGGAGGACAGCAAGGTTAAGCAACGTTACCACTATTGGTCTACAGATAGGGGACCGTTTTATACTTATTTAAAGAAACACTTATTTGTTGAACCGCACACACTACATAAATCACAGCTTGAACAGAAAATGGTATACTCAGCAGGTAGCGTTATACAATATAAAGAATAACATAAAAACTTAAAAAATAAATAACAGAATATAATAAAAAAATAATAATAATAATATGGATACTTTATATTAAATAAAAAATAATGATATGAATACTTATTAAACACTTATTTTATTTTGTAGGTATTATTTAATAATACAAGCTAGATAACCCTACAAATGAAATATTAACATTATTTACAATTTACCTAGTAAACTACAAAAAAAAAGGATAACATAAAAAGAGTTAGGCGTCGAAGAATTCCTTTACCATGTCATTTATCCTGTCATTCACTTTTGTAGGTATATTTTTTATTTAATTACAGTTGAAAAAAAAATCATACGTCCTTGCCCGGAGAGCACGTTAAGCCGTCGTTCCCGCGCCTAGTCCCTCTTCGATTTCTGTCACAACCTAACATATATAATTTCTAAAATCAATTGAGAGATAATTATTTTAAATATACAAAGAACTAAAGAATTATTTGTTAATATTGTACTTGCTATCACTTCAAACAAGTTTTGTTGAAGCAACTGACAAATTTTACAACGAAAAGGGATGAGCAGCAGTCACCTTTGAACCCGTGTTAACGTTACTTGGCCCTCCAACCTGCCAGGCGTCCCCAAATTGTCCCTGTATTCCGTTGGGACGTAGTCCGACAATTCTGGATGACATGATAAATGAAAATTGAAAATACAGAGTTACTTTTCTGTTTTGAATAAACAATATAGACGATGTTTTATTTTGCAAACACTTTCTGTGTGACCAGAGTTTTAGCAAATAGGCATATAGTATTTTGACGTATAAAATCGACTGCATGAATGGTGCAACGTTTAACTAACGGCTACAGATTAAAGCATTGTAGGTGGAATGTCAGCATGGGACTCTACTTTAGATGTTAAATCTGAATGTACTTTATGTTTGTGATTTGCATATTTAAAAATTCTTCGTGACACAGGGATTATTTCCTAGAGTGAGTGTTCTCTTTTTTAAAGAACAATAAAAAAAAGTTTTATTCAACAGTTTCTGTCGGACTAAAGCTTAACAAAGAATTTGTCATATAACGTCGTTATAAATTGGCTGCATGTACGGTACATCGATCAAACCAACGACTGTAAACTAAACAGTTACAGGTTCAATCAAGGCGCGATTTTATTGTTCCTAGTCTGAGTTATCCTATGAGCTCGTGATTTGTATGTGTAATTTCTCCCTTCTGTAGAAATTGTACTTTTTTTTAATCTTAAAAGTAATTATACAGCGTGATTTGTAATATACTAACAGCCTCCCGCTCGTTTCCTTCCCGCTTCTTTACATTACACTAAACTTCGTAATTATTAAAAATAAAATAATAACCCTTCACTACCTACTTTTGTCACACAATCATCCACCATGTGTGAGACCTCGCAGTAAAATCAATGTATTTTGTCAGGTTTAGGGTCTAAACCTCACGATAAACAACGATTTTACTCCAATAAAATAGTCTTTAGATAAGTAAGGTCATAACTCGTAAAACAGAAGGTCAAGCGTTAATATATGTAATATTTTTCAAAACTGATATTATAAAGTTACTAGCTGACCCTCGCAACTTCGTCTGCGTCAAATTAACCCGTTTTTGCAAAATAGGGCTAAATAAAAAAAATAGGGGTTGATCGTAGAAAGGTCAAAATTCAGGGTTGTATGTATTTTTGAATCCGGTATCATAAAAAAATAAAAATATACCAAAAAATAAAAATAAAAAATTAAGGGTACTGGGTAACTACGACTACCCTTAACATTTAGGGGGATGAAAAATAGATGTTGTCCGATTCTCAGACCTACCCAATATGCACACAAAATTTCATGGCAATCGGTCGAGCCGTTTCGGAGGACTTAAATTACAAACACCGTGACACAAGAATTTTATATATTAGATTTAGTGTTATGTATAAAAGCCACGACCGGGAGGGTATCAGTATATTAAAAATCACCCTGTATACGTTAAACGGAGCATAAGCTAATTTACGAGTTGATCAAAATACATAATGATGAACTATAGCCCCTTTCGTTGTGTCTGCTTTGTGTTTATGCAAATAAGTTTTATTCAAAACTTTAGCTTCAGGTAAAAGCATTACAATTTCCGACCGGTTGTTTTCGTTTCACAGTCCATGTATATGCATTGTTATACAAATTCAGTTTGGTTTTAGTGTATATTTTTATATTTATGGTGGTTATTTTAAAGTAGGTAGGTACATTTTGATTTATATGATAGATGTTGGTCGTAATGTTATTGTTATATACAGGGTATACACCCTTAACGATTACTCGTTAAGTGTGCACAGGTTATTATTTCGTAAATATTGGAGATATCAAAAAACTTTAAACTGATATTGAATGTACGTCTCCTAATGAGACGATATCAATATATTTTTTTAAATCAATACGAGAAATATCCCATTATTTTATTTTAAAAGCTCCCATACTTTTATTCTGACATTAGTAAAGAGGTTTTAGTTTCCTTATTTTAAGTAGTTTAAATAATTTTATAACTAAAAAGTATTCATTATTTTTCCCACAATCATACGTCATGATTTTTCATTATTTTTTTAACAAATTCATTCCACAAATGATACATAAGAGTTTCCATTCCTTTATCTATCCGTATTAATTTAAAAAAGTTATTAATGTCGTTATACTCATTAAGTGACATGATTTCAATATCAGTTTAAAGTTATTCCGTAAGTTATACTTACGGAATAACCGCCTGTAGACACTTAAAGATTACATCCTGTAGGGTATTCACTCATGAACATATCTAGTGACCCGCGCCGACTTTGTACGAGTTTTTTCCACTCTCTATACGCTTAATACATGTTAGTATAATGCATTTAAACCACCCTAGAAATATCAGAAAGATATGAAAACGGCATCAAAATGTGTTGCGTAGTTTAAAAGATCTAAACGTACATCGGGACAGACAACGACTTTTTTTCATACTATGTGAAGAAACTCTCTTTGACACACCTACTTTTAAAGCCCAGGCCGCACTACGTTTTTAACTTGCCCGCGGTTAATCGCCAAAACCGCAGTAACGCCCACATTACTAGTAAAACACAAGAAAACGCATAGAAGCGGTTTTTTGCCGCGAGTGATATTTACGTGGCGTGTCTACAGTTTTGCGTTTAACCGCGCGCGGGAAAAAAAAGCAAAGCGGCCTGGGCCCAAAGGTATTAAAAAAAAATAACACAAGTGACACAACGTTACCAAGTTACTGTTATTATACGAGTAATATGGGTCACATATTCCTAGTATTCTTGTTAACCCCTGCAATTAAGTTAAATGATTGAGTTATGGGTGGGTTAACGCCGGTAATAGATGGGTTACGAACCTGCTACGGACGGCTATTAGACTACGCCTCTACGGTGTCGATTCTACGGATTGGTCGATTCTCTGCATTTCTCTCTTGTAGACTAAACGTACTTGCTTTTCTCTCTTATGTAATAAGTAGACAAAACATTCTTACCTTTCTTACCCGACTGCGGAGGAGGGTTATCTATGTGTTTGACGCGTTTGTATGTATCCTTCCAATGATCCTATATCCGCTTAAAACTCTTAAACGGCCCAACCGATTTTAATAAAGGATACGTCATTAGAAAAATGGCGGATTTTATATGCTTTCATAAGCGGCCTGAGAAAATAAACATTTTATTTTCATTTCCTTTCACGAAGGCGAGTTCGAAAATATATATAGGTAATCCTTATGTTTAAAAAAATTGTAGTGACAAATCATTGAAAGAACGACGTTAATAATAAATAAATAGTTCTTATTAAACCGCCTTGTAGTTATCTTATAATGACTAAAAAGTAGTAAATAAAAAAATATATCTAAAAACTAAACAACCCGTCTGCAAAAAGTTAAAAACAGATACCCTTCAAATTTAATATCATGCAGTCGGGCATTAATGAATTAAATGAAATGACTTTTGTCTACTACGTAATGAGTAGACGAGTAGGTCCGTGCACCTGATGGTAAGCGTCCCGCTGGCCCATAACAATATCAGTGCCACCATAATCCTTGTTTGGCAACGATCTGAACGAAACTGCACCGCTCTCCTCATTACAAGGCTTTATTTTTCATACCGGCTTGAGAATGCCACTCCATATCTTTCCGTGGATGTCGTCAAGGCGACTCAGGGATTTTACACTAGAGAGGACCGGCAGCAGTGTCCTCTGTGTACTTTAAAGTCTTACTGCGATCGCCAACCGTTCGCCAAGCGATTGTGGTAGTTAACCCCAGCATCCATAATAAGTAGATCTACTGGGGAGACTCGTGTCCAGCAGTGGGACTATTATATGGGTTGATATGTGTGTAGTTATTATTGCTGTAGTGTAGGTAATTGCTCTTTTATTGCCAGCTACGAAATGTTTATAAAACCTACAGAAAATTGGTAGAAAAATATAGGTGGACGGCTAAAACCAAACTACACACATCAAAAGTGTCTAGGGATCAACATATATTTTTGCAATAACTTTTCTCCTGATTGATTTTTTTTTTTTATTTCTTTAAGGATTCATCAAATAAAGTGTTTTCGTTTGTCACAGTAACGATAAACCAAGTCACCTTTGCATTAATAAAGAAATTTGCCATTTTCCTAATAAAGGGATTTTTGACATTTGAACCACTAACATTAAAGTTCGAAAAAAAGACTGAAATAACAGTTTTCTTTAAAATTTTATTGGGTAACTTAAACAATTAATAATCCGTGTTTCTACCGCGAACACTAACAACACAAGAACATCGGTTTGGCATACTCAAAATGAGTTCATCCAAATCACGCTGTGGAATGGCCGCCCATGTTCGTTGCAACCACAAAAAAAGGTCTTCTTGCGACTGGATACCCTCCATATTCGGCAGAGCTCTTCTCTGTAGCATATCCCATGCATGCTCAATCGGGTTCAAGTCTGGCGACTGAGCAGGCCAGGGCAGGACATTGATGTTAGCTGCAGCGAGAGTCTGTCTTACAACTCTTGCGGTGTGTGGTCGTGCATTATCATGCATTAACTGAAATAAGGGACCGATTTGCACTTGTAGAGGAACGATGACGTCTGATACAATCGTCTCAGCATAAATTTGAGCGTTGAGGTTGCCTCTGATCCAAATCAACTCAGTTCTTCCGCCGATCCAAATACCCGCCCATACCATGATGGTTCCACCACTATAAGGATGGACTTCCTGGCAGGATTTTAATCGCTGTTGGCGTCCAGGGGTTCTCCAGTGTCGTATACGTCTTGTATCCGGTCTCATACCAAAACGAGACTCATCAGAAAAGCACACGAAACGCCATTGTTCTTCTGCCCAATTTCTGTGTTCAAGAGCCCATTGATATCGAATCCTACGATTGTGCATTGCTATAGGTGGTACCCGTAGCGGTCTTCGGGAATGAAGGTTCACTTCATGCAAGCGGTTTCTGACTGTTTGGTCGCTAATTAAGTTCCCTGAAGAGTGATGAAGCCTCACGGCTAACATCATGGCGGTTATTGTTGGACCTCTTCGAGTTAAGATTTGAATGTATCGGTCTTGTCTCCGTGTGGTGCAGCGATACCGTCCTCCATGGCGCTCAGCCACGGTACCAGTGCTTCGGTAACGTGTCCAAAGTCGACTGATAACACTCTGACTTGTATTCAGAGCTAAAGCCACAGTACGTTGCCGGGAACCAGCTTCTATCATTCCCACGGCTCTGAGCATTTCTTCCCTGCTTAAATGACGTCGCCGCTCCATAATAACGTTGGTTTTAATCAGTAGTAGGGAAACAGTAGCACTAATAATGTCTTCAATGCGTTGTATGTTTTTATAGGGAAAATATTGACAGCTGATTTTCATCTTTTACTCGAATTTGATTCACAGTTCCTGATTCAAATTATGAAATGCACCAAAAAGGATCCATATAAATTTATAAAATCATAAATTTATTACAAAGCCACATCTCAATCTCAAGAAATCCGCATAAAAATGCTTGATCCCTAGACACTTTTGATGTGTGTAATATTGTCAAAGTTATTCTGTGTGAAAAATTTGGTATGAAATAGTTTGACTCCAGGTAAAGTACATAGGATAGCTTTTTATAGTTATAACCATTTAACCGGGTGTCCACAAAACACCTCTCTGTTGCACAAATATTACCTTCTATAATCTTGGTATTTTGTGTTATCACTGAAAACTTATGTACAAGGCGAAAAGGTAGACGTTTCCATTTGAGTAGACATTATAAATATTAAAAGCCTATCTACGTGTTCATGATTTTAAAGATTGCTCTCCCGACTTTAAGCCTCGGGTGATGAAACCACGACGAGGCTTACCTACATGTGTAGGTACATATTTCTTTAACTTTTTTAAGAAAATCGATAAAGCAGGTTTTGCGAAATTCGTTTCCGGTGTAATTCTTTGCAAAATCATAAGTAACATAATCAATAATCTATACATAAATTATAAAGAGGTTGTAGGTGATAATCTCTGAATCTACTGAACCGATTTTAAAAATTGTTTCACCAATTGAAAGCTAATTTGTGAGTATCATAGGCAACGATCAATAGGAGCGGAGCATCAATGAAAAATATTGCAAAATCTGGGTAAAATAACATAAACCCAGGTGCGCGGGTCAACTAGTTTTGTATAAAAAGGTTGAAAAAAACGCAAAAGTAACAGGTATAGTAAATTAAATTACTTTTACTTCTTAGGAAGTAAGAAGTAAAAGTAATTTAATTTACTCTTTCCTTGAGGTAATAATGTATTTCTACTCCATCGTACATTAATTGAGTATATCTCTTAATATAGCCAAAGTTGGGTCAAAGGCCTTCTAGCCGCTAAAAGAATTGAGATTTTTGTTACACGAGTTAGTGCCCCATTATTTCAGCGGGAACTGGAGACAATTGCCAATACTATATTGGAAACCGACATTAACTCCAAAATACTCAAAGGATGTATAACTGTGAGAAGTTAACTTTGAAATTTAGTTGTAATTTAAAATTCTAATGTATTTTGTGAATCTAAATAAATAACTTAAAGGTATTTATTTAATTCTTAAGAAAACCTATAGCAATAAGGAGCAACTTCAATTGGCCTATTGGTCTAGTGGTTAGTGATCCGGACTGCTGAGCCGGAGGTTGTGGGATCGGTCTTTACCCAGGATAAAACTTTGTGTGATGAGCACGATGGTTTGTTCTGTATCTGGGTGTTATTTATTTACTAGCTGAACCCGGTCACTCTTCGCTATGGCTTCTTGGGCCAGGGATACTCGTGGGTGCCTTGATTACAATCTCATAAATGGTTTCGAAACGCATAGAGGACACACAGTCAAATGCATATATATATATATATATATATATATATACTGGGTGGCGCAAAAGTAAAGACCCTATTTGGTTCAGCTATAACATTTTTCCTAAATTAGAAAACTAGATTTAGATTTTTTTAAATGTATATTTGTGCCATTAAATTTCGTACCATTAGGATTTAAAGATGATGTCTTTTAAATGGTGACCTCCAGAGTTGATACACATTTGAGCCCTATTTATGACATTTTGCATAACTTGCCGTAACACTTCCTGCGATATGTTCGTTATTTCTTGACGAATGTTTTCTTTTAGAGCTGCGAGAGTCTGTGGTTTGTTCACATACACCCGAGATTTCAAAAAACCCCAAAGAAAGAAGTCTGGACTGGTCAGATCGGGTGATCTTGCAGGCCAAGGCAAATCGCCAAAACGAGAGATAACTCGGCCTGGAAAAGCGTCCCTCACTAAGTCCATAGTGTCGCGCGCTGTGTGTGCCGTAGCGCCGTCTTGTTGAAACCAGATGTGCTCCAGCCCCAATTCGTCCAAACTGGGTATCAAAAACTCACGTAACATGGTTCTGTAGCGTTCTCCAGTGACAGTTATCGCATTGCCTCCAGCATCTTCGAAAAAATAGGGTCCGATCACTCTGTCAACACAGATGCCACACCATACAGTAACTTTTAGTGGGTGTAGAGGTGTTTCTTGAATAATGCGCGGATTATCAGTGCCCCAGAACCGAGTATTCTGCTTATTGACATGCCCTGAGAGATGGAAATGCGCTTCGTCACTCATAACCAATTTTGAAGGAAAATCATCCTCTTCAAGGTTGAGGTTTATGACGCGCTGGCAGTAATCTAGACGAGCTCGGTGGTCAGCAGGCAGCAGCTGATGAGTCATTTGAGTTTTATACGGGAACATCTTTAAGTCTTTCACCAAAATACGCTGCAGGGTCCGTCTGGAAATGCCCAATTGCGTGGCACGTCGCCTCGTTGATGTTTCTGGACACTCTTCCACATCTTCGCGCACAGCATCGATATTTTCAGCTGAACGGCCTGTTCTTGGTCTCCCAGACTTAGGTCTATCCAATGTTGAGCCAGTTGCTTCAAGGCGTGTGGCAAAGCGTCGAATTGTGCGACCAATCGGTGCCGGACGGTGGGGAAATCGTCGACGAAATTCACGTTGTGTTCTTATCACTGATGAATTATTCCGTAAGAACATTGACACAATTATTCCACGTTCTTGGGGAGTAAAACGGTCCATGTTTATTTTCAGTGTATTTTACATTTGTTCACTACACAATTTTCAACAACAGAATGACAGAAAATGTCATATAAAAAAAAAAAAGTATTTTCTTTAGTGCCCGTACTTTTGCGCCACCCAGTATATATATTTATATATTATAACTCTATGTAGAGCACCTACCTATGATCATCCGCAGGTAGCACCTTGAATCTAGATAGACAGATGACTTCCATAGCAGTCTCATACTGCTGTGGAAGTGTCTGGTCTCTTTAGATTTTGAACCGATTGTGTGCTTAGCCAATAACATAATATTTTCACAAGTATTTACTTGATATTTACTAGATGATATTGTCCGACTGCTACGCAAGAGGTTTCGATTCCCACACGGGAGGACACCACTTTGTGTGATCCACAAATTGCTGTTCCATGTCTGGGTGTATTTTGTGTCCGTGACTTGTATTATAGTCCCCAGCGTCACAGGGCTTACCATAATACAGGTGTCGTTTTTTAAAAAAAAAGAAATGAAAATACATACCTAATGAACATTTTCTTTAGAAAATTGTATCTAACGTTACATGTGAAACAAACGTTCTGTACCGTCATTTTAGCCTTTATGAAACATACACAACAGCTTTAATTAAATCTCATCTTTGATGAGCGTTGTAATTTAATATTATAATGTTTTTTACTCTCAGTGTGAATTGGGTATCTTTTTCGAGAATCACTTTTGTTGTCCATTACTCTTTTTACACTAAGTACTGCCTTAATAAATAAGTGTATGTATTGTTAAAGGGTTTTTTGTATCTGTAGGTTTTATTAATTAACAATAACTTCTAAACAACTGAATAGATTGGGAAGTCCGGATAATATAGTTGCGTGTTTGTGTATGTCTGTGTCTGTATGTATGTGTGTGAGTGTGTTTCAGTTTTTTTCTGATAAGATCAGACTTTATAAATATATATATATATATATAATATCTTGGGACAACTCACACAACGCCATCTGATCCAAAACTAAGCGGAGCTGGTACTATGGAAATATAAATAATAAACATACTTATACATTTCTAAATACATACATATTATAATAATAATAATATCTTGGGACAACTCACACAACACCATCTGATCCCAAACTAAGCAGAGCTTGTACTATGGAAACCAGACAACTGATAAACATACTTATATATTTCTAAATACATACATATTATAGATAAATAACACCCAGACACAGAATAAACCATCGTTCTCCTCACACAAAGTTTTATCCTGGGTGGGGATCGAACCCACGACCTCCGGCTTAGCAGTCAGGGTCACTAACCTCTAGACCTAACACTTAACGGGTTTGGGTTTGTTATAAAAGCAGGTGCATTTTTCAATATTCTCATTATGATTTTGTCAATTCCAAAGTTACCATAGTCATAAGAAGAAATTAAATAAAAGTGTAAACGAGAAGAAAAAGGAATCAGAAACCAATATGAGCGTTTTTTTTTTCATTGCCTGCAACGAGCAAACATGGCGTTTCTCCGATAAATGTATTTCATTTACATCGGAAAAAGAACTTGGTACATTTTTGCGGAATTTCCAACTTGATTTGGAATTGGTAGTACATTTAAGGCTATTTTAACTCAAAATCAAAGTGGTTTATAGTTGGGTAAAATAATTGCCATAACCCTCGAGCTGAGCCCTTTGTAATCCTAATAACATTAAATACAGTTATTGGAGCCCAACTGTATCAAACATAAGCCATTTAATCCATTTAAATGACTAACGTTTGGTAGTACTTTTTTAAGTTTTTGATATTATAATGTGGGCGACAGGATAGATTGTGTGAAAATTTACTGATAATTAACTAGACGGGCGGACTCTGCGTACTCTAAAGCCTTACTGCGATCGCCAACCCGCTCGCCAAGCGTGGGGATTATGGCAATTACCCCCAGGATCTATAAATAGGTAGGTTTTACTGGGGAGACCCGTGCCCTGCAGTGGGACGTCATATGGGTTGATACATGTGTATTTTTTCCCAAACCTCTTTTCGACTGCCTCTGTGGCGCGATGGGAGTGTGGCCGACTGCTACGCAAGAGGTCGTGGGTTCGATTCCCACACGGGATACCACTTTGTGTGATCCACAAATTGTTGTTCCGAGTCTGGGTGTACTTTGTGTCCGTGACTTGAATGTTTGTAAAGTCCTCCGCGACACAGGGCTTGTAACCTAATGCGGGAGTCGTCTTTAAAAAAAAAAAAAAAACCGACTTAAAAATAAGTTTAAATTGGCATCAAAATAGCGTCATTCGATTTTTTTTTATTTTTAAGTACCCAGTGTCACTGTCACAACTAAGAAGAATCTAACGACATCTTTCAGGCTAAAATCCATCAAGCCGTTTAGGCTCTGGGGCGTGCTAAAAATATAAATACATACATACATACACTCGAAACACATAACCCTCCTTCTTGCACAGTCGGATAAAAATGAATCTATTGGTGGGGGCAACAATACCTGAATCATCAAAGCACAAACAGTTAAAATATAGGCATTCAGTCTTTAAACTCTTTGTGACTTAGAATTTTACAGATGTCCAAAATATGTTGTGTTGTATGCTTATTTATCACAAAATATTTAACTAAGATAAACATATTATAATATAAGGCGTATATTCCTGTGTAAATATACACAAAATAATATAATGGGTTCAATTAACAAGCCACAGAACAAAGGAATTACCTCTTCATTTTAAGCCTTGTTTTGAATAAACACGGGTAAACTCTATGAAGTATTTTGAATGTGTACCTTTTTGTACTTAAAGGCTACTTCATTGGTACAATTATTTTATAAAGGCAACTGTGTGTGTCACGTGATGTCTTTGAAATCCGTTTGTACAGTAAGGTATTTTTCAGTTTCACACGTTGCGGTTACTGGGTAGCCGGCAATGTATAGCTATGTACGCCGGCACGTGTAAAATCTACCGTACATCGCCATACACTTCGCCGCCGAATAGCCGCCGGGTACTCGGCCCCAGCTACCCGGCAACCGAAACGTGTGAGGTCCTTTACCTAAAGGTTTATTTCCGTGCATCTCCGCCGATCGCGAGCCGCGCGCGGCTTACGACGAGCGGCTGACGCTCGCGGCCGATGCGACAATATTCAGAGTGCGCGTACCCCAGTCGTCGGGTCATCAACGCGTCGCATACGTCGGAAACGGCACCATACATTCTCATACTCTGACTATTGTTGTATCGGCCGCGCGCGTCAGCCGTTTGTCGTAAGCCGCGCGCGGTTTGAATCGGACGGGATGCACGGAAATTAACCTTTAGTGTCTCCTTGCGGGATTTCTTAGCCTAGTACAGGGAGTTCTTGCCAAATCACATTTAATATACTAGACCGTATGAAACATCATAACCTTGTTGTCAAGATATTGGACTCGCAAACGAGAGGTCGTAAGTTTGAATTTCACCCATTATATTCCCAACGTGAACCAAGCAATTTATTTTGAAGATGAAAAATTTATTATCATTATAAAAAACATCCAATATTTCTTACTGAGCCCTTGGTAGATTACGTCATCTATCTCTCAACATAATAACGCTAATTATAATTATGCAAAGCACAAAATAATATTTTTTTATAAATGACTAGTCTCAACCTAAGACGTTTCTGGCCTTGGTCAACCGAAACAATACAGTCTTGCTTCCGGTAAGCGCAGGTGTTATAAACTACCCTCGCTTGATTTTTATTACACACTTTATTTATCCTCTCTGTTTATCCAGAAACTTGGCCAACGAAATGGCAGCGCTCTACATATAGTCAGTGATACCACAAATAAATAAAATTACTTTTAAAATTAAGTGTCTACATAATTTAATATATTGTCGAAACACGTGAAAACAATAGATATACAAGCTTATGGAGATACCAAATACCTCAAATAAACACATTTAAAACTTGAAATAAATTGTGGAAAACATCTACGGTCGTGACTCGTATTTGTTCAACGATCCATGAACGTAAAAAGTTTATGGGGAATTCGGAGTAAGGTTCCCATCAAAATTAAAAGTTTAGGAGCTTCAACTCAAATAAGGAACCTTTTTAACGAATCTGATCCGTTTGAATTACGGGGTTAATATATTCTGTTCTTAATAACGTCCACACAAAAACATAAATAGAAACCTCAATGATACCAGAGCGTATTATATCTACCAAAGAGACACAAGGGAAATTATAAGACGTATTTATAGTAACAAAATTACACAATATTTCCTAACATAATTATACATAATTTTAATAACACGATCATTGCTGGTAAGTAGTTACTGTTTTTTTAGAAACGGTATAGCAAGTGAGTTTCTGAGAAATGTTTTTTGATTAATTTACTTCAAACGTATTATACATTACGCCGATTAAGTCAGTCGGATCCTTACAGGAGGGCGAACAGACCATGAAACAAACAAGTTATCCGTCACTAGCTGTCCCGCGCAACTTCGTATGCGTAAATTTTTCCCGTTTTTGTAACATTTCTCGTCGCTGCTCCGCTTCTATTAGTCGTAGCGCGATGTTATATATATAGCCTATAGCCTTCCTCGATAAATGGGCTATCCAATAAAAAAAGATTTTTTCAAATCGGACCCGTAGTTCCTGAGATTAGCGCGTTTAAACAAACAAACAAACAAACAAACTCTGCCGCTTTATAATATTAGTATACAATATAATATTAGTAAAGAGTACAATACAATACAATATTAGTATAGATAGTCATATAAAAACTCAACAAAAAGGAATTAACCGATTGGGTGTAACCGTTTAGAAGTGATGTGCATACCTATATACATTCGGCAATTGGTTTGATACTAATATATAAAGTCAATGAAATGTATAAACGTTACTTGTAAAGATAAGATCACATAAAGATCAACGAACATTTTTTGAATTCACTTTCCCAATGTGATGTGAAAAAACTGATAGACAACAAGATCAGTGAACTCCACCACTTACACCTATAAACACAATTCCTGGAGTAAATAGTATTACAAACAAAAACTAGTCCTTAACTTATTATAAGTAATGTGTTTTTCCCAGTCTAAGGATTGCGCTCATTTCATTTTATGATGAACGCCTACACTCATTCCAAAAAGTTGCCAAATTACAGTTTATAAACAATGTTTAGCTGGGAGCTTAGTCCTTGTATATTTAGTAAACTCCGTTTACCGATAGATAAAGAGAAATGGCCATCCCAACGAAAAAGAGCTGTTAATCTTTTCCTTACGCTACACTGCTACAGCAATGGCATCGACGATATGGTTTATGGATCGGAGTACGACATAGGTTAGGCAAAGTATTTACTTTTAAAACAATGCTTGAAAATAAATACATATATTGATATACATTTTTTTTTTTCATATAAAAAAGACGACTCCCACAATAGAGTACAGGCCCTGTATCGCGGGGGACTTTACAAACATACAAGTCACGGACAGAAAGTACACCCAGACTCGAAACAACAATTAGTGGATGCCACAAAGTGGTGTCCCGTATGGGAATCGAACCCACGACCTCTTGCGTAGCAGTCGGACACTCCCACCACGCCACAGAGGCAGTCATATATATATTTTACAAACTTTAGCGCAAATAGGGACAGAAAAGTTTTCAGCGGACGAGGCGGCATGTACAAAAGAATTATGTCTAGGTACACTATAACCAAAAGTAGCAAAACAGCTACGGTTCTTCAGGAACTTTATTTCTTTCATATAGATAAATAAATTCTATGGACCTAGGACGAGAAAGAAGAGTATCTTCACCAGCAATAAAGGGTGTCCCTATTTTTTCCATTTCACAAAATAGTTCCACCGCCATTTGTTTTGGGTGACAGCTAAACATTCGGCACTCATCACGATAAACCGTCCCTAAAAGAATACAACGCAATCTTTGTCTCCTTTGTTTTTTATTCATTATTCGGAGTAATGACACGACGAAAGTCTATTATCTGTACCTTAATTACTTTTCTAAAAGAAAAAATGTTTTTATGTTTTTGTTAATATTAGAATTTAGGTACAACATGTAACAATGACTCCTAAAAGTTCGTTCAATCCCTGATATAAAGTGTCCGATATTGTATCTGCCACCGGAGTATATTTATAATATTTAGGATATATTATCTTGTAATATAATTATGTGTAGTTATTTGCATTGTAGGAAAAATAAACAGAAAATAATAATGAAGCCTGGAATGGTGTTACATATTATATTTCTAATAAATAAAAATACCTAGTCTTGACTATAATGGTCGTTCACGCTTCATTTTGGCAAGAGACGTTAATCTGCTTAAGCCACATGCGGCATTCATAAATATATCGTACCCGAGATACTAAACGAAATATTTAAATTATTAACCGTTTCAGCTGTCTGTTTGGTCTTGGCAAAACTCCACTTCTTTTGGCTATATTTCATTCAAAAGCAGACGTATTAAGCCGAAAAACCGTGGTTAAATTCCACAAACTGAAACAGTTCATAAAAAAATAATTACAACGTGAATAATAGTGATTAAAGTAATGTTCACGACAAGTCTATTTATCGTGAATATGTTCGTTTCCTATATTGTTACATTCACATGCTAAAAATCTACATTAGATCGATCAGTGTTGATTCTTCGAATATACCAAATATAATAATAATATTATAATAATAATATTATCTTGGGACATCTCACACAACGCTATCTGATCCCAAACTCAGCAAAGCTTGTACTATGGAAACCAGACAACTGATAAACATACTTATATATTTCTAAATACATACATATTATAGATAAATAACACCCAGACACAGAATAAACCGTCACGCTCATCACACAAAGTTTTATCTTGGGTGGGGATCGAACCCACGACCTCTTGCATAGCAGTCGGATACACTCCCACCGCGCCACAGAGGCAGTCAATATAAAGTATATAACATTTGATCATACGATAAAGAACAGAAACCCACGTGTTCGTTTAAGGTATTTAGCACCCACCAGCTTTGTGTAATTAAACTAAGTAGGTATTTTCAATTACTGATTAATCAATGTAGATCTTAAGTGGCAATACAGACTGATCGTATTTGCGGCACTTGAGCTTCTTAAGAGTAGACGCAATAGTAAGCCGTACTCGTACATGCAAGTTGCCTATTACTACTAGACTACAGCCATAAAGGAAGGGTGATGTTTTTAGCAGTCTATATATATGTTTGTATTTACGTACGTTCCATCGATTCCATATTAAGGTACGATTAACATATTTTTTTTTATTAAGATGATTACATAGCATATGGTAACCAAGTAAATAGGGTATTTTTACTTATTGTTTTCAAATATGCTGTGTTTGGTATCAAATGAAAAGGCTGAAGGCCAAACTAGCAATGTTTGGTATGAAATGAATGTTTATTTGATACGAAACATAGGTATTGCTGGTTTTGTTTCCATTAATTCTATAATTGAAGTTTCTCCATATCTCTTCATAAAATACAATGAAGTATGATGTATCATAGACGTCAAAACAATTTTAATGTACTGAATGGCTAAAAAATCTTTATGACTGTATGTAAACAATTCATCGAAAATTCCTAAAGTTGTTAAATTTGGGCTTCAAAACGATCTATAACGATTGTCATAGTCAGGTAAAAACTTTTTGGGTAAAACTTCTGCTAATATATCAACCCATATGATGTCCCATCATTGCTGGGCACGGGTCTCCCCAGTAAAACCTACTTAATGTAGATTCTGGGAGCACTTCTGCTTATTTGAAATCATTTTAGTATAAGTAATCATTTTGAATTATTTTTCATTCGCTTTATCTATCTCAATAGCTCAATATCGTTTTAAACTTTTTCTCACGCTGAATACTCGATTTTAAGCATAACCAAATCTTAACACATTTTTAAATAGATTAACGTGAAGGCACGTTTCTACGTGTTATCTATAGATTGGATCTACGCCAATCTACGCAGTTTATATTGCAATAAAAACTTTTATTTTTTCTTAAAACCGACTTCAAGATAAAAATGTAAGTTAACTAAAGACCAAAAAAGCATATAGGTACAACAACAAAAAATAATTTAACATTTTGAAGCTGGTGCCGGGAAATATGTTTCCATGTTTTAGGCACCAGCTTCAAAATGTTAAATTAGGTTTTGTTGTTATACCTATATTGTTTTTTGCTTTTTAGTTACCTTATATTTATTTTTTGCATTGGTTTGTAGTTGATATAAGTTACAATAGCATAATCCAAACTGTCCATTTCTTTTTACAAAATGTTTCGTTTTGCGATATAAGGCTGTTGATTTTTGAGGAGTTCACCTGATACTAAACTATCAGGGTGTATAATCACTATCTTTATTTCGTTGTCTTGACAAGATGGTGAATAAGGATCCAGTCGGTTCCATTACATGATTTGATGCAAGCGAAGTATCAAGTATCGAACATGGTGCTTAGATCGTAACCCGCAATATTTAATATTTAATAGTTCCGCTGGTCATTTGTGGTCTTTATCAACAGTTCCATTTCACTCAATGGTGCTTTTTAAGAGTAAATGCACGAATGACAACAAAATATACCCAAATGACTATGGGTGTGCCTTTAATATTTGAAGAGTTCCCTCGATTTCTCCAAGATCTCATCGTCAGATTCAAACTTTTATGACAATGGAATCAATCGAGAAGTATACAACACCCAACCCAACACCCTTTCAAACACAAAAATAATTTTCAAATCGGTCCGGCCGTATGCGAATAATCAGGTAACAAACATTAAAAAAAATACAATCGAATTGAGAACCTCCTCCTTTTTAAGTTGGTTGAAAAGACTGTTTATTTCGTTTTTTAAGTAGCAACAAACGGATAACCGTTGTTAGATGAATTTCATAAAACTTTGTAGGCATTTTAGCTGTACTACCATTTTTTTAGAGAAATTCCACTTGCTGGCTATTTTTTTAAAGGAAAACAATTTGACGTAGTAAAAAAGTAAAGTATTTAGAAGAAATGCTTTGATATTTATTTATTACGAAAAAGTTTGCGCACTTTTAGGCTCCCGTCAATAAGGAAAAGAAAAATGTTCTCCATAACAACAAGGTTTACGTTTGTCTATCTGTAAGATATAAATCTCCAAGGATTTGATTAAGAAAACTGGATTCTTGAATAGCGTAGCGTATCTACGAGTACGTAAATTCAGAGGAATGTTTTATACATTTTTTTATTTGAATCGTTTCATTTTGGACTAAACTATACCCATGAATACAGACTAAAATAACAAAATAAAGTTAATAAAATAAATAGACTATCAAATTGAATCAAGGTTAAATCTGTACGAATATACATAATAATAATAATAATATCTTGGGACAATTCACACAATGCTATCTGATCCCAAACTAAGCATAGCTTGTACCTACTATGGCAACCAGACAACTGATACATACATATATATTTTTAAATACATACATAATATAGATAAATAACATCAAGACACAGAATAAAACATCGTGCTCATCACACAAAGTTTTATTCTGGGTGGGTATCGAACCCACGACCTCTTGCGTAGCAGTCGGATACACTCCCACCGCTCACTATCGTAGACTATCGTAGATATATAACATTTGTTTATAAAAATATCTGTTGTAATACATATTCCCCTAATTTCGGATAATGAACAATGTACTTAATGACACAATGAAAATTACTCTCGAAGTAGCAAAATAATAACAATTAATATCCAAAATTTGACCGATTGCAGTACTTTACATTAACATCACAAATTTTAATGTATTATTTTTAAGGTTTTCATATGTAGGTATAATTTCAGAATGTAACAAGTATCAACTTTCATTTGCAAGAATATGGTTGAAATAGGTACCTACGTAGTGATAATTGTAAATACTTTCGTTAAAATGCATTTTGCAAGGAGAAATGGCTATATAAACGAGCTTTATTTTTACTTTGTTAATAATTATTATTTCTACAGCCAAAACAAACGGACTAGTAAGTAACATATAGTTCCCTTTAAAAATAATCATCCAGAAAAAACTCACTTGACAGAAATTCCTCCGAGTTACTATAGGTATATTTCCAAAAAGCCAAATATTAAGCGACCAAATACGTCGGGTCTTCCATAACACTCACAAAACTGACCGCGGTACGTACAAAACTACAATATTACGCCCTGTGGCCGTTTTTGTGGCTTTTTCATTGTCCACTTCATTGATGCTTTGTGGTCTAGATGATTTATTGCTCTAAAAGTACTTTCCTACTTACTCTGATATTCTTTACATAATATATTTTTCCACTCTTTACCCTCTTTTGTTCACATTCGTTACCATTGTTTCGGATTTTTACTTTCGTTGTGCCATTTCTTGTTTGAAACAACTTGGTCCCTTGAGACGTTAGTAATTTGCCTCCACATCGAGTGTTTCAAAATAAACATTTTGGGTAAATGCGTATACGCGTACTGTTCGTAATCTTTGAATAAGTTTCATTTCTACTTCTTCGCTAACTTTCTCGAGCCGAGTCAAAACAAGTTATAGCGTCAAGTACAAAATAAACTGAACTTAGGACTGCCATTAGGATACATAAAGCATTCATGAAACCAAACAGCTATACGCCGCTTGTATTTGAAATAAAAATGTTTTTTCAGTACATATGCGGTTTCTACTTGACACAGCATTTTTGTACAATATAGGAATGCTCCCATGCGCCCAACCTTTATTTTACGACATGAGAATATTTTTATACAGCAAAATAAACTTACCACGGGTGTTTTTACAGTACTAGGTTTATGTACCTATCATACTTGCGAGCTTTTGTTATATTTTTGTTAGGACGCTTAACATTCGTAAAATATGCTAACATGGTGAAACATTTTATTCAGTAAAGAGTCGAAAAGAGGTCAAAATTTACAACGATTTCTGAAGACAACGATGTGTCATTTATAAAATTTTATAAGCTACGGGTCTTAATCGCGTAAATATTTTATTTTAAGGCTAACCAGTCTACGCGTGACCACGGCCGTTGCAACACGGTCGAAACGTCGGGCAAGAAAGCAAAGGTATTTATTATTAAGAATTAAAATTGAAATTTATTGAGAAATAAAATTCTATAATGTGTAAATCGCGAAATTTTACGAACATATCATGTGTCATTTGTTTACTTTACAATATGTTATACCACAATACCCATTAAGTACACATACAAGTTACCCACACAAAACTGCAGATCATTATTCACTCGATAGCTGTGAACATACAATGGTGTCAAGAAAAATAACTCTTTTCCACATACTTACACTTACTTGGCATGAATCGAATGCATTTGTCTTCAAATGCTTAGTCTTTCCCCGGTCGACGAGTAAATCGAGTCACGTTAACGCAATTCCGATTTTATCGTGTTTATGTGCCCGCCATTTTACGATCCCACGAGTAACATCATAGGCGCTGCATCCCACTCAAATTTCCAAAATATTTGTCTATTTTTTAGTAAGCACGTACGCAAACGAATGTAACGGCTTACAAAGTTAGATAAGAACAAATTGTTTCAAACAACAACAGAGAAAATACGATTCGGACCTTTCTAAGACCTTTCATATTTTGCTTGAAACTAAACCTACTAAACCGTCGATTTTAGTAGAGGATTTGATCCAGGCCAAATCAACAGATATATTAGTTATTCAAATCAAACAGGGCAAGACTTTGGAATACTACATACCTTCGATAAGAACGTAAAATCTATCAAAATAAATCACTATTGTAAGAGAAGGGTTCTATATCTTTCTACTATAAGACTGTCAGTCGCCGCCTTAGGGACAAACGAACGACCGAACACCGTCCAACTGACGTAGTCCTGTAGATACCATATTCCTTTTACCAAAAACCCTCGATCGATTTAGATCGAAATATCCTTGTCGGTAATTGATGAGCCAACTTCTTGAAATAAAATATATATCTTTGTTGTACGACTACGTGACTTGGTCAACAGTAACATCAACACTTCGAATTCAACTAAGGAGTCACGTACCGTGATATCAATGTATCACTTAACGTTTGACTTACGCCTTTACAGATAAAAGACGCGAAGAAAGCTATTATTTTATATATAAGCTGAATAAATTCCGCTTTTATGTTAAAGAAAAATAGTTACAAAAAGTATAAAAGCATATCGCTGTTAAAATGGCCTTTGAGTATTTATACACAGCTGAAACATTTCATTATTTTTTTATCTAAAAACAGAGAATAAATAAGTTTCACAATTTAACAAAGTTTCACGAATTTCATTTTAAAAACGTTCGTAATCCCTAGTGGCATAGAATGACTTCGTTTAAAGTTGTACAGAAAGGGGACGAGTGAAATATGTGGGTCAAAAATTGTTACTTCCCGTCGACCGAGAGCTGAGCAATGTACTCATTTCCAACCTTTTCACGATACTTCTTTTTCATCGCCTAGATACAATACGATTGACCGACCCTTGTCCTATACGTCTACGTTGTAGTAATTTCATTGTAGGTCACACAGATAATTTATGACGGCCTAGATACCGCGATCAATGGTTTAAGGAAATACGACGGTACAAAATGTCTAAATAATATGGAAACTCCGATGAAACATAAACATATCAAATCATATTTGTTCAATATTGATTTGAGCTCTTCAAACAATCATGACTTTATGATTGATCTAAACTCAAAGTCAATTAATGAAAGAAACACAAAACATTTTTTCAAAAGGAATAAAAATGTCAGGGATATATCGAACGAAATAGATAAACAAGGTTTCAGATGTTCTCGTCTGTTGGCTTCGTAAATATTTTGATGAATAGGTATTTCCTTTGGGGGCACTCCTCAAAGTTTATCCCTTCTCAGTCAAGCGAGTTGACATGGTTTCGTAAAATAACAGTTCTGTTTTTACCATCGTCGCCGCCGTCGTCGTTCCCGATGTCTACGATAGTTTTTGATGGGTTTAAATTTGACAAAAGTTTTAAGAACTCGGAGAAGCGAATATAGCGAACTACGAAGTTAAACTGGAAACGTCATTGTGAGCAAAACAGATCGAAATTAATAACTTTAGTTATGTTCAGATATCCCGATTCACAATTTTGGACGATATTCGGACGACCATTCAATTCAATTGAATTCAAATGTTTATTTGCTAGAATATGGTGTTGTTTTAAACATATTCAGCATATTCTGATCCTTGGAGCAAATTACAAGTAGTTACATACAAATTAATATTTCAACATTAAAAAATGTTTTTTTTACAAAACATTTACATATAAAAAGTAGCATAATGTGGTTATTAATATGTACAAATTTAAATTTATATTATTTTATCTGATCTTCTAAGTATTCAAATGCATCTAAACGATTTCATCGAATCATCATGCATCAGAAACACCTTGACGTCGTAGGTCAACTACGTTCTATGAAGCTGCATTGTGTATGGACAGAGGCCGGGATGAGTTGCCCGGAAGTCGCTGCGAACTAGAAGATATATTTACTACGAAGTTGCATTCCAAGCAAATCAAATTCAGAGCTTTCCCCACCCGTGGATCCAAGAGAAAGAAAAAGTATCCAGAAATCCACATGTGGATTCAAGAAAAAAAGTATCCTCATATCCACATGTGGATCCAAGTATAGCGAGGGTAACATTTTGTTACAATTAAATTATGAGGATTCATAATTATGAATGCTTTTCCGCGGCTTCAATGATATGATTTTCCCACAGGAAACATAAACAATGAATGATAATATTGATCACAAACAAGGTTACACGTTGCTGCGAAAACGAAAGGACAAACTATTTATGAAATTATAGTAAGCATACTGACTTAGCTAGGGACGCAGATGTGTTGATGGAATCTGGCCAGAAAGAGCACATTTACTCAGGAGAGAATCTCTTTAGGGTAAATTTATGTAATATTGAGAGGTTGTGAAGGGATCGAATTTACTACACTACCGACGATACTCGACGACGACACACCACGTCCTGGTACCAATATTTTTGATATTGAAGGGTAACAAGATTACTATCGAAGGGGTTACCCATATTCATACACATCTTAAATAAAAAATATGCAATTCTTCAAGCAAAAGATTGATGGATGGAAAGTTAAGAAAGGACTTAGATAGTGCCACATAAACATATTGTTACTAAGCACAATAAATAAATATAATACACATACTGGTACTGTCATCGGTCGACCGGACAATCTCGGAAAAGTAATTTGTAGCAATAACGAGAACCATTCGCCGTAGCGGTTAATAACCGGCCAATGTTCTGCACTGAACATTTATCGGCTGTTGCGGGTTATAACTAAAATGAAGTAAATAGCCAATTCACAGCATTCCAGAACTTTCAATATGAATCCACGTAATATTAAAAAAGTAGAAGCTCCTCTAACCTTCTCACTTTGAAAAAAAAATAAAGTGGGGAGTTTCGTGGCCAGAATAAAGATAGACCGGGAGAGCAAGTAAATGGAACGAACCACAAAGCACTATAAGCAGGGGCATGGTCCAACGCTAGATTGGTAGATGACATAGTCCCTAGAGGTGACTGGTCAAAACTAGATAAGCACAGCCAGCTATGAAGAAAAAAATAGTTGTCTGTAAAGTCGGTTTACGGACGATAATATAACGTGCTAACGTCCTAAGAAAGCATTAATGACATATTGCCATTTGCGTTTCTTAGCAACCAATCAATAACGTGACTTTTTATATGACACTGTGCGACTTATAAGAAGTTAACACGTCAATACTGGCATTCCTTGGAGGCTTTTACCTTAAGGGTGAATATTCGATTTACTAAATAAATCCTTGTGTATTTTTTGCCACTGTGATTTGCATGAAATTAAATAAAGCTTTATTATTATTATTATTATGAGAGCCATGCTGATGAGCAAACACTTTACTGTAAAGTTTCATCAAAATGTGTTGAATAGTTCCATCCATTTTCACAAACTTTCGGATATATATATTGTTAGTAGGATTCTATTATTATAATGGAAGAATATGGTTCCCCATTGGTCACATTTGTCATATTTCTTTATGCGCACGTACGGAAACGGAAAACGAATTGTGTAGTGTGGCTCTTGTCAGTCTGCGCTCAACATTATACCTACATTATGTGCAGCTTCCTCGTAGGATACATATACAATATAAGAAGTTATTCTTGTATTATTTCTTAGCTGACCCGCGTTACTTCGTTTGCGTCGTTTTTCTCCGTTTTTGCAACATTCATTGATGCTACGCTCCTATTGATCGTAGTGTGATGTTATATAGCCTATGACACTTACAAGTAACGTGGCTTTCTATTGGTAAAATAATTTTCAAAATCGGTTCTGTAGATCCAGAGATCACCCTCACAAACTCACAAACTTTTATCTTTATAATATTAATATAGATTATATACTGGCTGTGCCTGTGACTTTGAACGCGTGAAGTTGCTGTGCTGTTCACTTCCTATACACGTTAGCGTATTGATATGAAACCTAAGGTACTCCTTATGTCATCAGCTGTCTGACAATGAAAGTCCTGTCAAAATCCGTCAAGCCGTTTCTTTCAGTATTTAGTAAAAAAAAAACTGTTATTTTGACATTACAAATAGACACTTCAATTTTATTTATTTGTATGGATAGAATTATTGTCGATAAAACTCTTTCTAACCATCTTCCATTTAAGATTTCAGCGTCTGTATAATACAAAGAATTGAGTCCCTAGAGCCTTAGGATCTATTAAATCTATAATATTGTGGTTCTAACTATCAAAAGGGCGTAAATTGTCCCAAACTCTATTACAAGGGGCGTGCACAAAGATAACTTTAAGATCGAGGCATCTTGTCTACCATCTGTTACTACCGGCCGTGACGAGATAAAATGTATCATTAAAGTTAGACTTCAATATTATGATAGACATAAATATACATTGTAAGTATGAATAGGTTGCTTATTTGACATTGGCAGACCTTTCTTAAATGCCGTATGCAACATGCATCGCTTTAGTGCAAAATGATACACTGATTAAGCTTGATTTATGCATACACGTTCACGCTGCAAACTGTTGGCTCCTAAATGTACTTATGGTGATGTGTATGAAAGCTGTTGGAGCGTAAAATTTGGGTAACGTACTGTATAGGTATCGCCATATAAAGACAGTATTTTAAGTATTATAAAAATATATATATTACGGGTCTTAATCGCGTGAATAATTTAAGGTTAAATACCTTGTTTATTGCCCGACGTTTCAACCGTATTGCAACGGTTGTCGGGCCCCTTAAATTATTCACGCGATTAATACTCGTAATATATATTTTTTCATAATGTGTACAAATCGCGAAAGTTTATCAACATTTATAGTATTTTAAATATTTGCATTAAGTAAAAACTGAGCTATGAAGGCAGATTGTTATTTTGTACTAGATGATAATGTAATTGTGATTTTATTTTAATAGTTATTCTGCTATTTGGGACAAAGATAAATTAAAGATAATGAAAATCGGCCCACAATTTGTTGGGTTAAAAATGGTGTAATTACCCCTATTGTGTTTATTGTATAGATATTCTATATACCAAACTATATAATATTCTAGTACGTATATCTGGGTATATCAATGTGCTACATAATATATATATTTGACGTGATAACGTCTTATAAATCGAAGACAGAAAGCACGCACGAAAAAGTGTCACGTAGCAACGGTCATGTTATTGATTGGTTGCTATGCAGTCACGCTGATAGGCTAAAGTATTGTGTCCCACTAAAATTGTAACAGGGATGTTTATTACCATGTCATCAATGTTTTGGCAATTGCAACGACATGCGATACAGTTGGAAATTTAAAAAAACTAACACGGACATGGTTATTTATTACAATATCATCAATGTTTTATATGACGTTGTCACGTAAAATTATCGTTCGTGAACCCACTTTACAGAAAACCAATGTGGTGCTGCAGACAAAATTTACTTTACAACATTAATGAAACTATCAGCTGGTAGCAGAATAATCTGGCCAACTTGGACGCTTTTCGTGTCGATTAAAATCGATTTTGTTGCCACCGTAAACCCGCTTCAATCGAACAAAGCGTGCAATTAATTCGATTGCCACTGCTAATGATCATCACGAGAATCTACCCAAATTAACAGTACTAGAGCAAACAAATCCAGGTTGAGTGTGTCCCATTGAAACATGAATTATGTCAAGTATGGCGGATGTGCTGATGGTATTCTGTTTATGTGACATAAACCCACATAATAAAACACCGTTCGTTAATTGGGAAGTAAAAAAATATGATCTCCTCATATTAATGATGGTTCTGTCATAGATAATATTAATATACGACTAGGTATATCTTTGGCGTGTATATTCCTTATATGTATGTAGTAGTGTAAGAATATTGGAGCAGTTGGTAGTAGAAGTTGTAATAATAGTAGTAATACCTAGATCAAAGATTTAGACATTTATTTTGATATCGATTTTGAATCGAATAAATTAAATGCGAAAAAAATGATGAATAGTTAAATGTTTGTTATTCAAGTGAAATTTGTCATAGCGATATGTTTAGTCCAAAATCACTTAAAGGTTACTTTATAATATCTTGGGATAACTCACACAATGCTTTCTAATCCCAAACTAAGCAGAGCTCGTACTGTGGAAACCAGACGACTGATAAACATACTTATATATTTCTAAATACATACATGTTATAGACTAGCTGACCCGCGCAACTTCATATGCCTAAATTTTCCCCGTTTTTGCAACATTTTTCATTGCTGCTCAGCTCCTATTGGTCATAGTGTGATCTTATATAGCCTATAGCAATCCTCAAAAAAAAAAAATTGGCTATCCAAGAATTTTTCAACTCTGACCAGTGTTCGCGTATTTTTATGTATTATCGCGTTCAAACAAACAAACAAATTCTTTAGCTTTATAACATAAGAATACATAAATAACACCCAGACACAGAATAAACCATCATGTTCATCATACCAAGTTTTATTCTGGGTAGGGATCGAACCCGCGACCTTCAGCTTAGCAGTCAGGTCACTAACCGCTAGACCAACAAGCCACTTTCATTCCGAAAAAAAGTCCCGGGTAGAGTTAAATTAATTAATTTTTCCAAATTTTCACGCGAACGAAGTCGTGGGCAGTTGTAATATATTATAACGAATTTACTACGCTGCAGGTATTCAAACAATACAGGTGCGCAATTTCACACCTCGTTCATTGCTCTTTTAATATTAACGTAAAACATTCAATTATTTTATCACTTTGAAATGAAAACGTAAAATATTTAAAATTCCTACCCACCAACACAATGAACCGATTCCTATTTTAGCGGCGAGCCGGCTTAGATAAATGAAATGCCTTTGGATTCTAACTGCTGGGTGTTATCGGGTGATAAAAAATATTGGATATCCATATATATTACGCACCTTTCCGACTTGCATGAATAGAACGTAGAATCTATACCTACTATATTTATATGTGAATGTAAGTTTGTTTGTTACGCTTTCACGCGAAAACTACTCAACCGATCATCATGAAACTTTGTACACATATTTTTGGAGGTATTAGAGTAACATAGGATTATAAAAAAAGGGGAAAATTTACGCAGATGAAGTTGCGCGGGACAGCTAGTAGTAAATAAGTTAGCCGCTTGTGGTCGCATCTGCTTTAATTTTACTCTTATCTACGTTATAATTTTGTTAACATGAACATTATGCATGTTCGTTAAAAAGACAAATCTAATTATTCTCATTAACAATGTTCGCCATTCCATTCTTCTTTTAAAATGTTCATTAGATATTCAGCTTAAAAAAAATTGGTTGACTGTAAAGTCGGTTAAACGACGATAATCTTACGTGATAATTTAAAAAAAAAAGATGACAAATCGCCATTCGCGTTGCTTAGCAACCAATCAATAACGTGGCCGTTGCTACGTGACACTTTTTCGTGCGTGCACTCCGTCATCGATATATAAGACGTTATCACGTTAAAAATATTTGTACAATTTTAACACATAACAATTGAAACTGTTTGCTTTCGTTTTAAAAGTAACAAGAGATCTTAAGAACAGACTTACGTATTGCAACTTTTGACAGGGCTTCCTGAAGGATTTTGCCTCGCGGTCCATTAGCTCCTTTCAGAACCACGTGTTTGTTTCACTGCAAAAAGTTACATGAATCAATAATTTTCATGACAAGTCAAAAAACTTGTTAATTGGCATGTGAGTGTCTTCCACACTACAATAGATCGCTATAGAGACTATAACGCCTCACCTTAAGTGATAAAAGCCTTCTCCCTTTGGTTATAGCCAATTTCATTATTGGCATTGGTCTCAAGGTATTGTTGTAAGCAGGTGACGTCACAAAGGAAGCAAATGGGTCACTGTTCCGAAGGCCCTTTTGTGGGAAACATAGCTTTTTCTCGATACGATTCTAGATATATAAAAGGTTTTTTACTGCTAGTGCTGGACTGGAGTCGGTTAACTCTTTCAAGATTTTTAGTTGACAGACATTAACATTACAGCAGATGAAGTTTTTATTGCTGTCCTACTCTTCCTATTTTAGTACCGGATATAAGTGAAAGAGAGCACAGGACTATTAATCTTTGAGTACACATGCTGATACAGTTTTTGTGACGACGACTCGAGGTTAAAGCTCTATCTATATTCACGACTCTGAGATAGTTTGAATACTAGTATCATTCCAATATAACCGAGAACTGTGATGCTGCTTTCTGATCAATTTATTGAAACTATATTTTATTCTTTACTAAATAAACGTATAAATAAAAAAATGATTGTCTGTTAAGTCGATACGGGCGGTAATTTGATAACGTCCTAAGAAAACATTGATGATATTGTGATAAACAACCATACCTGTGACAGCTTTTTTTCTAATTATCAATTGCATCTCATGTCGCTACAATCACCAAAACATTGATGACATTGTAATAAACAACGATGCCTGTGACTGCTTTAGTGGACCCAGGCGCAAGCGCCCGACAGCCACAATACTTCAGCCTATCAGCAGGCGGAACTTAACGGACTGTGACATTTTTTTGTGGCGTGGACCCGGTCAACGATTTACAAGACGATATGACATCAAAAATAAATTTCGACTTATACATTCACACACCCAAACCCTTGGCGCTTAGCGCTTGATCGAGAACTTTCATTAGTCCTCCAGGAATAACAAAGGGTATCGCAAAACTCGGTGAACAAACTCAATGCGAATAAAACCGCAGTGTTATAGCTAGTATCTGTATAATATCCAATAAATACAACCCACACAGACAATGGAAACATAAAATAATTTTAACAATGTAAATTTCTCTCCCTAACTTATTGATATTACTCAAACCATAACTTATCATTAGATTAGATTTACCCTTCAGATAAGAACATTATATACAGAGTGTAAACTGCGATACAGCTTCGTAGTCGACATGTTGAAATTAATTCCATGTTTGTTTTTCTCGCCACTGTGTACGCTGCGGGCAAACATTTTTCTCACAGGTACAGGTAAACATTAGTTGATTGTGGCCATTGGGCAAATAATACGAGTTTTGTAGAGGCACCGAGTAGGTAACTTTCACTTGCGATTTTTATTTAGATCAAGCTGTTAGAGAATATGTGTTTCTTATTTCAACATTATATTTATTTTTCTCTGAAGAGATTGTTACTATCCACGTCTGCGTTTTAGTACCTATCCATTACTATCCACCGTATCCATTATAGTGTATCCCTTTATCTATTTATATTTGAAAAAAAAATCTGCTGAAATCGCTGTCATTCGAAGGGTTGTAATGGATTTATTGAAAATCATTGCGAAAAACAATAATCAACTACCAAGTTAACTTATTACACGAATAAAAATGTATGTTGATTTAAATTATGTAATTGCTGTGGACTTAAGTTAATTAATATTTAATTAAATATTTTAAATTCTTTCTATTGAAAAATTAAATTTCGTATTTGAATGAAACTACTTTACACAGTGCATTACGAGTGGACATCGCGTGCAGGTTTTTAACATCACAGTTTTATTACTTTTATACTACCATTTATTTGAGCTTACTTAAAACAAGGCACCGCTAGTTTTTGCCGCGCTCCAAATAAGCCTGCGACATTTTTATGTATCAACGATAGAACAGCATTGTGCTGTGCATTTGGACCTTTACCTTTAAGGCCGTACCCTGACCAAATAACCTTGAGAATAAAATCTTTATAAAATAAAATTTTGGTCGTTTGAAAAAAATGTTTCTAGCATAATGTTTTTTATTAAATTGCCTATCCTATATAATTGTCTATATATTAGTGTAAGTAGCAAATCAAAGAAAATGGTACTTTACGAGGAGATGTATTTTATCAATAATTATTTCTCATTTCTACGGTTTCGTTGTGAGGAGATTAAATAAACATTATTCTCCTTTAACAAAAACAAAATCTACCATTTTGGAGTCAAAACTATGTAGAAATTTTATGTATTTTTATTAGTTGATAATTATTTTTGGATAAAGAGCAGATAGCTCCACAAAAGTGCAAAAAAACGGGTAGCGCTGGGTTTTGTACGGGGAAGCGCCTTAAGTTTACGCAATAACTGCCGTCCGTAACGACATTATGCCGCAGCGCATTTGTGCCGCACTACAAAAACTCATAATGTGCACCAATCTTTAGCCCTGTTCTCCATCTCTCTCATTCACTCGTCTTCAAAACAAATATTTTTTTTAAATAAGAATACAGTATATTTTTTTATACCCATACAATACCTATTTTATAGGTAAACTAGCTGTCCCGGCGAACTTCGTAATGCCCCGTTTTTTTTTTGTCACATTTTTTTTTTACGTAAGAACCTTCTACCGAGTATAACAAAAAAAAGAATTAATGAAATTGGTAAAATCGTTCTCTAGTTATCTCGTGATCAAGAGAAATAGTGATTGATTTTTATATATTTAGACTAGCTGCCTTGTCTGGCTTCGCACGGGTGTCATATCGTAGTTTCTCATACCTCGAGTTCTCTTTTTTATTGGACAATAAAATATAGCCTATGTTACTCCCCGATAATGTGGCTTTCGAATTGTGAAAGAATTTTTCAAATCGGTCAAGTAGTTTTGGAGCCTATTCAATGCAAACAAACAATCAAATCTTCCCTCTTTATAATATTATTATTACTATTATTAGTATCGATAATAAGAAAAACTATAATAAATTATCCACCACGAGTTAAATGTAGGGTAACGTTTTTGTGGCATGAAGCAAACGTGTCAGCCTGAATTTCACCACAAATTCCTATGCTAATTAAGAATCATTTATATGTAGATTTTGGCAGGAAACAGCTGCCATGTTTATGGAAATAACACAGCGAGTAGGTACCTATAAAAATATTTAAATAAATTATTCTGAATATTGATAAATATTTTAAATAAAGGTAGATTTATCAATTCAGCATTGTTGATTGCATTCAATCAGAACATTCATTACGCTACATTTCCCTAGAGCAACGCACATACTATACGTAGACATCTACGTATTCACCGTGAAGTTGTAGTCGTTTTGGAGCCAAAAAAATTCTTAAACTGACATTTTTATAGACTAGGTTATTGATACGGCAAAAATAAAAAAAATCGATAGAATTTATCGAATTCAAGGCTCTTTATGTAAACATCGTTTATCGATTTATAAATCTCTGAAAAACTTCAAATATCCGTGAGTTATATCTTTGTTTGAGTTGCTCAAGCACGGTAGTTAGTTATAATTTTTCTTTCAGTTATTGTTAAGTCGCTAAAGAATTACGAATGATTCTTAAAGATAATAAAATAACTGAACGTTACCAACTTCTTTATTCGTGGATTCAATCCTGCCTAAGAATTATTCTTCAAAAATTGTGAAATCACAAAATAAATGAATTACTATGATATACTAACTGGACTGGCTACAAATTGGTCTAGTGGTTTAGTGACCCTGACTGGTAAATCAGAGGTCGTGGGTTCGATCCCCACCCAGGATAAATCTTTGTGGAATGAGCAAGATGGTTTATACTGTATCTGGGTATTATTTATCTATGTTATGTATGTATTTAGAAAAAATTAAGTATGTTTATCGGTTGTCTGGTTTCCATAGTAGAAGCTCTGCTTAAATGTTTATAAACTTTCACGATTTGTACACATTATAAAATCATATACTACTATAAAATACCTGGTTTATTGCCCGACGTTTCGGCCGTATTCAAACGGCATACGTTCAAAACGTGGGGCAATAAACAAGGTACTTTACCTTAAATTATTCAAGCGATTAAGCCGTACTAATATATAATTATCATACTATATACTGATTGCTTCTTAAGAGCTGTTTAAACTACGCTAAAGCCCTCCTCATCCAAAATAACAATACGTTCTTAGTAATATCAATACATAACAACATATTTCATAATTAATGCAAGTACAACAATGTTCGGTTACTAACTCAATGGTATACCCCTCCAGGGTACAAGTCCCTACAAGCGGCCGAAGTTTGTTTTATATAACAATTGATATCATTATGTACCTACCCCGATGTCCTAATTAAAAAATAATGCTTGGAAATTAATCCTCTTAACTATAGATATTTCATATAGATAATCTTACGCAATATAAGTTTCTTCTCACAAATAAGGCTTGATTTTGTGTTTTAAATAACAATTACGGAAGCTTTGGTCTATACTAATTTATACTAAAATTATAAAGCTGAAGAGTTTGTTTGTTTGAACGCGATGATCTCAGGAACTACTGGTTAGAATTGAAAAAATATTTTACTGTTGAATAGCTCATTTATTGAAAAAGGCTACATAACATCACGCTACGACCAATAGGAGCGAAGCAGCAATGAAACATATTGCAAAAACGAGGAAAATTTACGCAGACAAAGTTACGCGGGGTCAATTAGTCTATTCTAATATTATAAAGATATTGAGTTTGTTTGTTTGTTTAATCTCAGGAGCTACTGGTCCGAATTAAAACTTTTTTTACGGTCAGGCTATATAACATGACGCTACGACCAATAGGAGCAAAGCAACAAAGAAAATTGTTGCAAAAACGGGGAAAATGTACGCAAACAAAGTTGCGCGGGTCAGCTAGTTATTAATAACTGAAATATTTTGCCACCAAAAATCCGCACAAATATTTTTTTCTAATTTCTTTTAGAGCGTGTCAAAGAAATATCCATACATACATATACACAACATACATACTCGCGAAAAACATAACCCTCCTCTTGCGCAGTCGGGTAAAAAAGATCGCCTATGTCACCATGATCGTAAATTCAGTGATACCTCATTCATAGAATGATATCTCATTGACCTGACTGTTTAGGCGCTATGGAACAACATACATAAATACATACATAAACTGCAAAACATAACCCTTTCTTTTTGACTTCATCCTGTAAACTCTAGAATCTAGAATATAAGTTCAACTTAGATGTAGGTACCTACATAGCTACCTTATCTTGTGAAAATAGAAAGAATTAAAGAATAAATTATTTTCTTGCTCAGTTTGTATATAAAATAAACTTATAAAATTAAAAGTTACCCCAGATTACCTATTGTATTCTTGAGATTAAAACCATTATTTATAGAATAGCCTGACACTTTTGTTAATAGAGTTGCTTGAGTGAGGATAATCTGATAGGTATTACAAGCGAAAAATGTTTTCCACAAAACATTTTAAGAGTAATCTGAATATTATTTATGTAGAGGTAGCTCACTGCTTTTATTTTCTACCTTTGTTATAGAATACCTATATTGTTAACCATAATAATTATTTTGATAGCAAACCTAACATGTTATTTTCGGTAGCGGGATACAAGGTTATATTTTATCAAATAAATAACCAGCAACAAAGTATCATAATAAATTTATCCATTAAAATATACTGACTGTTACCCAAGTCTCAACCCTCGTGGATGTTGATTTATCGAAATAAAAAGTCAGCTTATTTCCATACAAACTTTGACCCTTCTTTTGCCCCTTTAGGATGAAATTGCAAAAACTCTGTCCTTAGCGGGGGTTATTTTTTTATAATAAATATCTTAGGACAACTCACACAATTTCTTCTTAACCCATTCTAAGCTGAGTTTGTACTATGACAACCAGACAATTGCTTATCACACAAAGTTTTATCCTGGGTGGGGATATAATCGAACTCACGACCTCTGGCTTAACAGTCAGGGTCAGTAACTACTATACCAACAGGCTGTCTTTAAAATGTGATGTGATACGACGTGTTTAGTCAATGGGCAAATGAATGTCGGGCCTCTCAACAAATATCTCGACTGAAAGTAAAATAGGTGAGCTTTCACCTTTAACAATTGATCCTCTTTAACCATCGAAGGGATGTTATTACTTTAAACGGGCTAATTTCAATGCAGATCTGTTGTAACTTTAAACCTATTATGGCACGTTAGTTTCATATGATAATTTATATTTCATTTATTTGTTTATTTTTACTGAATAATATACATTATACAGAACGATTTTTAATTTATACTAACAACCTCCCGTTCTTGGCTTCTTTATATTACACCAAATAACTTCGTAATATAATTTTGGAAAAAAAAAGATAAAAATTAACCCTTTACCACCTACTACCCACTTTTGTCACAAAACCGTTTACCACACATTTGAGAGACCTCGGAATTAAATCGATGTTTCTTTGTCAGACTTAGGGCCTAAACTAAAAAAATATGTAAGTACTTTTTACAAACATTATTATTGACTAGCTGTTGCCCGCGGCTTCCTCCGCGTGGATGACTTTAATCAGTGAAGAGTTGATTTTAGTTTTTTAATCAAAACGCTGAAACACGTGTTTTTAATTTTAAGGCAATAAGTCAAATACGATATTTCACAAATCTAACTTTAAAACTGATGGAGTTTCACAAACTTCCAACGTCTATTTAACACCTTTAGAGTTTAAATTTCATAGAAATGCTGCAACACGTGTTTCTTTATTTTATAGCAAAAAGCCAAAAACAAATGCTAAATACAAAATTTTAAAACTGACGGGGTTTCATACAAACTTGCAACCCCTATTTTACTCCCTTAGGGAAAGAATTTGTAAACAACCTTTCTTAGTAGGTACCACAACATAAAAACCTACAACTTAAACGGTATCAACCTATACCTCAGGAACATATAATACAAGATAATCTCAGGAACTACGGGTCCTAATTGAAAAAATATTTTACTGTTAGATAGCCCATTTATCGAGGAAGGTTATAAATTTTATGACATCACGCTACGACGCAAGGACAAATGTTGCAAAAACTGGGAAAATTTAGGCAGACGAAGTTATGCGGGTCAGCTGGTAATTATATAGATTACTCGGTGTGTCAATAGTATAACAACAAAAAAATATAATAATTTATCGGATAAAATAATATTTCCTTATAAGAATGGGTCCTCATAATCCTTTCAAGGATTGACCCCTTATCTAAGTCTAGGAGATTACACGGGCAGCAGGCAGGGTACGCAATCGCCCAACAGATTTAATTGTTTACATTGCCTGACCTGAAACATAACAGTGATCTTAAGCCTCATTGGCTTGATATATAACTTGCTTTTATCCGCAACTTTGCCCGTATTATAATTAACTATTATAGCCTTTGTGATCTTCTGATGTACTGAAGCAAACGAGTCCGATGACCCCAAGCCAGATAGACTAATCACCTAAAGAAGTTCGCTGAAATAAATTGAATGCGGAAGGCTCTCCTAACTTACGCTACAACACCCGGTCCTCCGGGTGTTGTAGCGTAAGTTAGGAGAGCCTATGTCCAGCAGTGGACCGATACAGGCTGTTTGGTTAATTGATTGACTGATATTCTGGACCCCTAACCAAGTTGCATAAACTCTAATCGAATAGAATGACGTCGCCGCGCGCGCAACACTGTAAATATGAAAATTGTTAATATGAGGTTAGCAGTTGTGTGCGCGCAAGGACGTCATTCTATTCGATTAGAATGACGTCCTTGCGCGTCTATTTCGATTAGAGTTTATGCCACTTGTCTAAACGCCCTGATGTAGATATAAACTTTATTACTGTAAAGTTCCATCGAAATCCGTTCTGAAGTCTTTGGGTAAAAAGCAACAAACATACATCCATCCATCCTCACTCCAATTTTTAATATTAGCAGGATATAATATTTATTTATTTCCAATTGCATTTTTTTTTCTATTTTAGATTTTTCAGAGGAGTGCCTACATTTCAAAACTATACAACTTTGTGACCTACTTTCGATTGACACTCGAATTCTCAAGAAATCTATTTGTAACAAATCTACTTCTAACTTTAAATTAGTTTTAAGCTAAAGACAAACGAGTCCAAAGACATTCTGATTAGAGATAAGATTAATACAGTTTTCCCAGCTTGAAAATATTGCCAACTAACGTACTTATCGTGTAGTTCGAGAACAAATAGCCATTTCAAGCTCGTACGGTATGACTGTGACAGCTTTTAGTCTTTAGCCGAGGCTTTGAAACCGTAATCAATCTTGAAGCCAATACAAAGCTCAGCCAATCTTTTGAAGAAACACATAATTTTATATAAATAAAGTACATACCTCTAATATATTTCGCTGGATTGTCCGATAGTAAAAAAAGAACAAGAAAATTATCTGAAGTGCGTGGCACTGCGATTGCAGTATGTACATTTGCTACTAAATAAAAATTAGATCGAATGCTCGCTATTTCTCGCGAGAATTCTAGGAAAAAATGTTTAACTTTAAACTAACCAATTCCATGTGTATTGCAATCACAGAAATCTATTTTATTGTTCTTGGAAAGACAATTGTGTCTGCAGATAAACAAAGTGACAAATCAAAAGAAAATAATATAAATCTTGTCTTTCCGTACCTAATAAACGAATGCTAAACGACACAAATCGCGACGAAGATATTTATATGTTTGGTAATACTTTCCCGTTATTCGGTATTTTACTCTCGTGCGAATCCCTTTCGACTTGGGGTATCGATTTTATCAGCGGCTTACTCTGTTCTGATTTATGGCACTCCTCTGGGCAAAATTATCGCGCCGAAAATATTGCACGAAAAAGTTCGTGATCCGATTTCTATCATACATGGAACCTGCATTTTTAAAAGAATACCAGATTTTGACGAGGGAACAAAATTGTAGGTACATAGGCTTTCTATTCTTGTCTTTTATATTGGACTTTCTATGGCTATCTGTGCTATATATTTTATTATTATTCGCCGTTATACCCGTTCGTATTTCAGTATTTCAACTAGGTTCGTATCCGTCTGTTCAAGAGATATTGATAGATACTAACAAGTAACTCAATACCCAAGTTGTTTGATTAATGAGTTAACTTGTCTAACGCTACTACAGATTAACAAGACGTATTTTGGAGAAATTTACTGACAGTGTACTGCTGTATACGGAACTGCTAATGACCTTCTGTTTAAATGTCAGGATTAATTGAACTTGAGTAATATTTCAAGCTTGTAAATCATTATTCTAGAGTTTTTCGCCTCCATCCGAAAAGAATGGTCTCGAAATCCTAGTGATAAATAGAAAAAGAGTAGTTAAGTCTTTTCCCTTCAATAAGACGATATTAGGCTAAAGCCGTATGTTTTAGGGTTACCTATAGGACTCTATGAAGCGGTTACACAAAAGTCTTGATTGTTATTAGTTTAAGTAACTTGGCATAAAATTAAACGTAGCAAATGTATGGAGGAAAATTTCGTCTAGGGCGGGATCTGAACATAAGATTACCTAGCATAAGGTTACCCTACTGCGTATCAATGAACGAATGAACTGAACGAGTATCATGAAAAATAATATTCGTTCAATAACAAAATGGGAATGATAAAATCGAACGAAAAGACGACGATAAGTCGTGTCAGGTAACCTCCACAGTTAGAGGTAAATTGACTGCTACAGCTAATCTGCTAATCCACCTAGGTATATGACACCGACACTATTAAATAATATTTTTCTCCCATCCAGTATCCGTAGAATACTTTACTTAAATAGGTTTTGCCTTTGCAAGTTTTAGATAATATAGCCATGCAATAATATCAAATTCCTAAGTGGAATATCCTCGCTTTAAAAAAAAGTCAAATGCAGCACTTTATTCTTAATATTTTTTATTGTTTGCGTAAAATGAAGCAGGGGAGAGATATAATTATATTGTGAATGAACACAAAACAGACCACCCGCTGGTTTAACTGTTGAAAAGAGCTCGCAACGCCAGGTTAATGTACACTTAAGCGAATGCGATATAATTTTCTAAACTACTCCCATTTCCACTGAAAACTAGGCTTAATTTGGACATTCACATTTTATGAAATGAAATAATAAATTTATATTCATATAGGTAGGTATTATATGAGTATTACGTCCCTTTCAAGTGCGAAGTTTTAATGTTAATAATAATACTAGGTACAGTATCTTTTTCAACCAGCTTAATTTTCTATGATTATATTATAAACAGGGAAAATTTGTGAGTTTATGAGGTTGTATGGGGTTATCTCTGGATGTACTGAACTGATTTTGAAAATTCTTTTACCAATAGAAAGCCACGTTGTTTGTGAGTGTTAAAGGCTATATAACATCACGCTACGACTAATAGAAGCGTAGCATCAATGAAAAATGTTACAAAAATGGGTTAAAATGACACACACGAAGTTACGTGAATCAGCAAGTATTTTATAATTCGAAACATAGTCATAACTTTGTACTACCTAAAATAATTCCCATACTATTTTGAATTTATCCGCTGTTCCCAGCTAACCCCGATATTTGTTATTGTGATTTAGCGTTACTAACGAACAGGTATCATATACGGTTCAAAAGTGTACAGTGAGTTCAATTATTACTTAACGAATACTAAGGCGTTGTTCATTTTAAAAATGGGGGCTGATCAATGAGAAAAATTGTTTAAGCTCACAATTATCTAACGGTACTAAACTTTAAGATACTCTTAAAAGTTACACTGACAGCATGAGTCACAACACAACGATGTCCTATATATATGACTAAATAGCTGACCCGTGCAACTTCGTCTGCGTTAATTTTTATTGTTTTTGCAAAATTTTTCATTGTTGTTCCGCTCCTACTGGTCGTAGCGTGATTTTATATAGCTTATAGCCTTCCTCGGTAAATGGGCTATCCAACAGTAAAATAATTATTCAATTCGGAATTGTAGTTCCTGAGATTATCACGTTCAAACAAAGAAACAGACTCTTCAGCTTTATCATATTAGTATCTATAGATTGAGGTCCGAATTAACAGCCATTAGTTATGTTCACGTATTCTTCAATCATTTTCATACGAGTACATACATTTCAAACCGGTCGACTAATAACAAATACACTGCGAAGAGAGGATACACAATGTTACTGAAATATTGGATGTCCATTTCGAACAGACTAGAATTTCGGCTCTACATTTTGACAATAGAGGAATGAATATCGATAGAATCCATTGTGCTTCTCTCAGTTAATCTCAAAGATAATGGATATGGTCATGTATAATAATTGTTTAGACTATATGAACTTGGTATAATTATAAAATAATAACAACATTACGACTTTTATGGCGATTGTAAAGAATATAATAAATTAGGTATATACCCAACATAAAATTTATGAAACCCAATTAAATTTAAATTTCGATAACAGAAAATAGTACAGTAAAGATAAAATCATAATTAATTTGTTAATATTTTTAATAATTTTAATAACACCATTGAAAACAACACATAAATTCTAATCATTAGACCCCAACCAAATAATCAAATTCAGACAGAGTTGCAACCCTTTATCGGTTTTCAAACCAATTAAATCATTTCTCTTGTAGAGTGAACAGTAGCACATACTACATACAAGTGCCAGTCATCACGATGAATGAATGACTCTGGATACACGGCGTCGATAATTTATACGAATGAAAAGACAGGTGACATCACTCTGCTATCATTTGCAGCGCTTAATCGCTTTTTGGAATTATGCAGCGAGTAAATGCGATGAAATCCCGTAGTTTCGTACGTAATCTTTTTGTTGACTTTTATTATTATTTACAATAGAATCAACGTAACTTGACCGGATTGAAGTTGGCGAAAAGTGGTTGCGCAGATGTATTTTTAGGTAGTAAATGGTGAAAGAAAGCGGGGCTGGGGCGGTAACTAAACCAAGAAAATTAGAGATGCGATTACGCATTACTTTGTCATAATTAATATTACTAACTCATGTTTTTTGTGATTTTATTCGCAAAGAAATTGTTTTCCAAACTTTTTTCATTATTTACTGTAACTGTTCTAAATTTAAACTTTTATGAACTCATCTATATAGTATTTTTATATTGATGAATTAAAATTTTGTTAGTATTTTTAATCGATTAAACATAATTAATCGTTTTCGTAAGTAATTTTAGGGTTGCATCTCTATGACATGCGCGAAAGTGATAAGAACCTAACTTCAATCCTTACCGGATTGAAGTTACGTTGATCCAACTGTACGTTTATTTTTATTATATTTAACTGGCCTGTTGGTCTAGCGGTTAGTGACCCTGACTGCTAAGCCGGTGGTCGTGGGTTCGATCCCCACCCAGGATAAGACTTTGTGTGATGAGCACGATGGTTTATTCTGTGTCTGGGTGTTATTTATCTATAATATGTATATATTTAGAAATATTTAAGTATAAACTAAGCAGAGCTTGTTCTATGGAAACCAGACAACTGATAAACATCAGTTGTCTGGTTTCCATAGAACAAGCTCTGCTTAGTTTGGGATCAGATGGCGTTGTGTGAGTTGTCCCAAGATATTATATTATGAATTCTTTAGTTTCCATTTCTACAAAGTAATATCTCGTGAAGCCTATGTATTATATACTACTAGTTTTCGCCCACGGCTCCGCTCGCGTAGGTGTCCGCTATCGCGATAAAAAGGACATGTGATAGACATGTCCTTTTCTGGGACTTAACCTATCTCCATCCCACCTACAATAAAATTGATATAATAAGGGGTCAGCCCTACGTGTGTATCTACAAATCAACAGACGAACGGGTTCGAGCGCGATGTTTCATTAAAAAGCTAGATTAATTAGTGCTTGTTTGAAGAAATTCAGATATTTTGTGGATACTTCATTCTGTGGCTATGGCAATGGCTTTATAATTCACGTTCCATTCCAATTCCAAAGTAGGTAGGCTCACTAGCCGTACATTTACCAAAATAAGTGAAAACTTATATGTTAGGTAACTGTGTGTCAACAGAAAAGAATCGGCAAATCTATCGGGAACATAAATACAAGTCATCGTGTAGGCTATTTTATGCCTTCCATTTATCATTTTATCTATCAAGTTTATATGAAATATACCAATTTTCGTTCGCGAACTTATAATGGATCCTGATAGGTTGAAATGAACTATGGGATTATTAAACTTGGTAATATTTTACTTCCCTCAAACAGAACAATGGACAGTGATTAGTGATATATATTTATTCAGTGATATATACAGTATCAAGCCTTCAAAAATAATTATACCCATGTCATGAAATCTCATGCTGTATGTTTACTTTATATCATATTGGTGTAATACAGTTCTAAACAAACACATGGAGATTCTTTCAAAATTTTGTGATTTTGGAAGTGAAAACTTCTTTAGCGCGGCGTTAGCGGCGTTGTGCACTATTTATAGTATGGGTAAAAAATGTAAAACTTGCGTCAGGATCTCGTGACCCCGTTCGAAAATTTGTAGATCACGTGACCCTGATCGAAAATTCGTAAGACAGAGGGAGGGCAATGAAAAACTGCTATAATGTCATTAGAATACAAAGATAAATTTCGCCACCATCTACAATGTTATTATAGCTCAGGTGGAAAATCGGGCGGTCAAGAAACCAGAACACTCCAGTTCGAGTCCAAGTAACGATTATTTTCCCTTTTTTATTTAAATTTTTGGTTTGGGTTTTTTGATATGTGATTTATATCTATATCTTACTAAAATTTCATCATTTTTTATCATATCATGTTTGTGTACGATAACGCAATAGATGAATATTGTATTAAGCCACATAAATGATAGTACTTTTATAATGATTAAAAAAAAAGAAAATATTCAAAAAAAAATTGAGATACATGTACCACATTTATGCTCTCCGTTTTTACAATTTCTCTCAACACACGTTTCAATATATTCTACTAACTTCTAAACTTTGTGCTCAAGTTAATTACCAAATGCAAGCAGGATTCGGGTAACATGTGGTGGTAAATCGCAATTGCACCGTTTGGCATTCACTCAACACAAATAATTCACTTTAATCCGCTCCTAACCATTTAGTGGCTCAATCTTGAAATGTCACAATGCACACTTTCCCGTTGATAATAATAGAACATCTAACATGGAGATATCCACGAAAATGCATGATTAATTTAAAGGCCGACACTTACAAAGATTGTACTCAAAAAACCCATAAAGAAGTACTTATTTCCCAAGAGATTAAATACATTACCTACTAGATTGGATTGGTATGTTGCACAATTAATAGCCATTTATACTCGATGATCTTAAACTGTACTTAGTTCAATGCTATATACATCGAGTTTTACAGGATAAACAAAATATACACCAATGAAATCGGAACATCAGAAGCTAATAAAAAGGTAACTTAATAATAAATGCGTCGTCAAAATGACATTTGTATCGGGAAAATTTATTGGTATAGAGACCTAATACTCTGACATCAAACTTAATAAAAGTACCACACAGCTACAGATACCTGACGGTGATCGTACCTTTCGTATAAAAGAAGTGACAGCTTGTAATGTTATTATCTTCAGATTTCCTTCCATTTTATAGGACCCAGAGCAATCTTGTGGGTCCCACATAATAGAATGCTCTCGATTCTTTGAAAAAGAAAATTGCGTTCCCATCAAGGGATAAGCCCTAGACGATGAAATCATCGACATCTTATGGTTAACTAAAACACTCACACACTAAGTTTCACCCTTTTATATTCATAAGAACACTCAATTTTAGAACGGTATGCTCAGCCCATATAATCGTCAAGGAACAAAACGCTTGCGACTTTTAATTTGGCTACTGGCGCCATCTATTGATAAAATGTTGGAACTAAAACTTTAAATTTCACAATGAGTTGATGAGTCGAACATCTTACGTTAAAAGCTGCTTAAATATATGCAGATATGCTTTCAAATAATAATAATTGCTTGAAAAATAGTAAATTTATTATTTATCTGTCTTTCTAGATTGCATGTAAATCAAAGTTCTAAACATTCAGTTTAGAACAAGTAGGGCACATAGCCGCCCCGAGGGACGGGAGACAATTTAAGTTCCACCCGGCCACAAACTAGCTATTGTGTAAAATATACAAGAAGTATTCCTCTCCCTCTACGGATTGCATAGAAAACTAGAAGGTACTGGAAGGAAGTGCAGTACGGTAGGTACAAAGATACAAATTTGTGTAAATTTATCAGGATATTACTTGTTTTGATAGGAGGCTTAACACAACACTGGCTAACACAAACAAGGTCATATTTACACTACAATAGGGTTCACTAAATATTGTTAAAGTTTAGTATCAACCCTAAAACAGTGGCACGTGTAATCAGTACACCTTATTCCAAATAACAATAATCGTACACATGTGACAATTTCCCACTTTGATTATTTATTAACGTAATTCATTATTTCATTAATCCCCGTGTTATCTTAACAGCTTCTGCCTTGGCATTCCGAAGCATTACGAGGGAAAATAATTCGAACAGAGGCGGCAATTTATCGCCTCTCTTAATCCCTGTTGACATACACTTATCGCACCTCAGGCTGATCAGAGTTGAGACTAATGACGGGAAACTTGCTACACAGCTATGCGTACGTGTAAAAGGGGTTAATGAGGATACAACCCTACCAGAGCAGTATAGTAGCAGAAATCAACCTACAAGGTGTTTAAATTACCCATGAAGTAGTAGGTATTTTCTAATAGGTAAGTAAATACTTTTTTTAAATTGTTTTTACCTAGAACAAACGTCGATTACTTGATGATATAAAGGAGTTATCAATTTATTAGGTACCGGATTTCATTTATAATCATGTAATTTTTTTTTAATATTACTTTTTTTTATAATTTGCAATTGCCTAACGGAAACGTTTTTACCAAACCATATATAAATTAATGCGTTACATACATTTTTAATTATTGTCATAAATTTACATGCCTTAAAAAGTTATGCCAAACTCGTTATGAGAAAATATTCTAAGATGAAAAATCTTATGCTAATCAAAGAGATCCCGTTTAATAATTGTACTCGATCCTAATTTTAAAAACTTTAATGAACGAAAGCTTTCAAAATGCAACTCCCTAGATTACGGTTAAAACAATTACGCACATTCCTTCACCACTCTACTATACCCTTTCAAAGGCAATAATCGTTAGAAACAATTAGTATAATGTTGAGTATAATGATCTCTCTACAGTCAAATTTAGTAATAAGTGGTTTGATAAAAACGGACATCGATTTAAGCTTTTAACCTTTTTATACTTCCGTCGTTTTAATTTGTACAATTTTGAAGATTATACCCAATTTGTTTTATGCCAAATTTGAATTTTAATGTTATTCTAGCCTTTGCTAATTTGCCTATCACTACTGTAAATATTTTACTGTTATTAAGTCACAATCTACTCTATGAATAGTTATCATTACACTTAAGTCGTAAAAAAACTGATCAAAATACGCAATTCTGATATTAATCACAATCTAATACTAATGATAACCAATTACTGTTAATTGGTTGTTATTATTAGAGCCCGTAGTAGAACACGAGTATAATAATATACCTTCTCTAAGAAATACTAACATAAAAGATACGATTTCACAACAAGAGAATTCTTCAACAAATATGACGCGGTAAAACCCAATAATATCCGAAATGCAGTAAGCAGATTTTGAAATAGAATTCTAGAAATTTCTGGAAGTCAAGTACGAAGTGAAAACTCAGTTCGATGCATTCGAAATCGTCCAATCAAGTTCGGCTTATGGTGCGAGTTGAATACGACGCTGGCGAAGCACAGACTTATGCATGCACTAGAAAAACTTTTATTGCTTGGAGATTTTATTATTCCGTATTTGAATTGATAGCACATTAGCCACGATTAGGGTTATGAAAAGGGTGGCGAGGTCCAAAGCTTTTATCCCACCTGACATCTTTTTCCACTTTACCTACGTCATATCACTAGTAAGTAATACGAAGGGAAATTCGCATGGAATCTAAAATAAGCTAACATTGAGAATTATACAGACATACACAATTTTACTCTTGTATTTCTCGAGGGATTAGGCGATATGTATAAAGGTAAACTTTGATAGTGTCATGCGTGGAACAACAAAGTAGCGTAATTCGGTAATGAATATTCTATGTGTTTGATTTTTTTACCTTTTGATTAATTAGCAGTTGTACTGATGCTCAAAAAAAACTGCCGAAAATCTACACTACATATTGTCGATGTTTATTGCTTTATAAAACCAACAGCTAAATTATTTTTTGCTTTTAAATAGAATTCCAACTTCACTTCTTTAGCCGTAAAACTATAGGTAATATAACTACGACTTTTACGATGTGCCTACGTTACTATAAAATAACAATAAAGACTGAAAAGCACACCGTTGTGGAAACCTTGTGTTTGACAAACACAATGGAACGCCTGGCAGCTAAAAATGTGATGAAATATCATAAAAATAAATATTTCTCTTGCTGCCATCTATGCGAACGAGGCACCGGATAAAGAAGCGGTATTCCATCTCGAATAACTATGAGTTTGTATCGCTCGCACTAAATCTACTGCACTGTTAACTCGCTTTAAAAAGAAACGATTATTATTATATCTTCTTGGAGGAGTTAATTCACCTGAAAATATAATCACCCTGTTCGTGCAATATTAAGTTCTTGTTATTTTATTGAACAACCGAAACTTTCAACTTTGAAAAGTGACAAAAATAAATATCCTTATTTTCAACCCATAGAGGTTCATAATAAAGGTAACTTTGATGGAAAAAATATTACTTCTAGACCTTGACACATTATTAGTCTGTTCATGTACCAGTGGTTTCTGTTGTGCGACTAAACTGGTGGGAGATAAGGCGCTAGAACGACACTATGGCGTATCGTCTTCTACGGAGTACGAGAAGGTATATTTTAAAAACGATTACGATTATATATACCGACAATAGTAATGTTGTTTAACCTCTCTATATTTCGATCCACGCTGCCTCTGAATAATTTTACAACAACTACTCATATGATGTCCCACTGCTGGGCACGGGTCTCCCCAGTAGAACCTCATCTTGGGATATGTGCCATAATTGCCACGTTTGGCGATCGGGTTGGCGATCGCAGTAGGCTTTAAAGTAGGCTGAAGACTTTGCTGCCAGTCCTTCGGTGTGAAATTACTTAGTCGCCTTGACACCCTCGGAGAGATCGTGTGGTACTATTCTTAAGCGGGCACCACACGGCAACTACTTACAACTATTACTAACATGTTTAGCAATAAATTTATAGATACAATACACGTTCGGTTTAAAGGAGAAGATTCAATAACTGTTATAACTCTAATAAAAATCTTATGGGCAATCGACCGTTCACTTGTGCACTGTTGCAGTGATTCCACTCAATATACTCCAACAGCGGGCATAAACTACGAAAGAATTGAGATTATTTATTGCTACACTTTATCCTTATAGAAGAAAAGGTTCGAATAATATATGAGAGCATAGCTTGTTTATGAGAACTACAAATTATGATCTTATCTAAGGCCAGTACGTTTTAGCAGTCCTTAGGGAGATGTTATCATAATCAACGTTACAGGAGGAAACTATATGAACCTATTGTACCTACAACAAACAGGTGAGAGCGTTTCTTTTTCTTAACTGTATATTACTGGTAAGTTTTTTTTTATATGAAAAGATAACTAGCAATGTGGGATTGTGGTCCCACATTGCTAGCAATCCTGTTAACCCCTTAGGTAGGATTCGAAACCGCGACCTCACGATTGCGAGACCGATGCCTTAGCCGTCAGGCTATCGCCGCTTAATATGTGTGTAATAGTCTCCTGATCAATGCCAGTTACGGAGGCCTATCTCATCAGAGACTAGCAAACAGCGCAGGAGTTATTATAGTGTACAAATGTATACGCCAACACAAGTGCACTCTCATAGCCCGATGGGACTAAACCCGAGGCAGGAAAGGGTGTGACACTTTTCAAAAACGGTCAACGACAGTGGTAACTTTGCTTTACCCTCGTAGATATCTCAATCTACTCAGTCGCCGCTGAGCTAGGAACATCTTTAAATATTTGTGAAGATACATGAGTTACAAGACTACTAAATTTTTCAAAATTTCTCTTCCCTTGTTGCATACGAGTTGAGCCCTCGCAAGCGGGCCATGCCTAGATGGCGCTTGCGAGGGCCCAACTCGTATGCAACTAGGGAAGAGAAATTTCAAGTTTAGTGACATGGTTCAGGTTAGATGGTTCGGCTTTCGCGCTCCGGTAAAGCGATCGGAAGTCTCGGGTTCGATTCCTGGGTCTGAACTTCAAGTTTTTCTTTCAAATGCAATTATTGTGTTTATAAAGTAATTGGCAAGAAATGCCTATAAAAATTACTATACTAAAAGATAGGTTACTACTATTGTTATCGGAAATCTTCATGGAATTGAGGTTGCACTGCCAAAGCAAGAAGGCCTCGTGCCAACTGCCAATGTTGGACACTGGACATTTCTAAATCCTATTATATGTAATTGGGTGCAAACGGGAAAGTTTGTGACCCTGGATGTTTGTCACCCTGTCTCCACTTCTGAATTAAGTTTAAAATAATATAAAAGCTGCAGTAGCCTAGTTCTTAAGGTGTTATACAATCAAAAGGTCGCGCAATTTGAATCCGCAACCTAATATAATAATACTACCGAGCACGCGTATTACTAGTAGATTAGGATTAACAAGACTACGAGTATTGTGCGTGGGACCCATACTGCCAGTCATCTTTTTGTTGTTTAAGGCATCAGACTCACAATCGCGAGGGTTCGTATCCTACCTATTTTTTTTTATACCCGCAGTACACACAGGGACACAGCGTGACACAGGGCTTGTAACCTAGCCCTGTGTCGCGGGGGACTTTAAAAACATACAAGACACGGACAACAAGTTCACCCAGACTCGGAACAACAATTTGTGGATCACACAAAGTGGTGTCCCGTGTGGGAATCGAACCCACGACCTCTTGCGTGAACCCCCTCCGAACACAAGCAATTTAGCTTAGCAGGAAGGACTAACAGAATTGCTAGAAACGTGGAACCTGTAATCCAACATTGCTATCTTTATAAAAAAAAACACTTATATTCACATATAAACTGGTTTTATATTAGTAAGTGAAGAAAAATTGTGACAAATTTCTTAAAATTTAGTTTTAAAAAGGAGAGGTTTTTACTGGATATAGGCAACGATGTGCAGTGTTTTCATATTATTCGTTTCCTAGCTTTCCCAATCGCCATGTTTACTGCATCGGATTACATATACTTAACGTAGTGCATTATTATGTTTATCGCTTTCGAGCTATTTGCAGTTATTTGCAAAAGCTTTGTAATTTGATTCCGATATCCACTTTTAGAATAACAAATACTATAATACTTTTAGAAATATAATATAATAGAATCACTTAGCAACGGTGGATTTACATAAGTACCTACATCTAAGTTTTCATAGAACTTGACGATTGTAGAAGTAATGAGGTAGAGGTAGGTTATTTATCTTAGATACAAATTAATACCTATAAAGGAATAATATAAGTTGTACAAGATATCCGTATTAATAATGCATTTGAATTTAATTTGGATCAAAACATTTTAATTTAGATCGTTGAATTACAAATCCAAAGAATAAAATGTAGCTCCTTATAATGGCTAAACAGCGTTATTTGTATAACATTTACAAGAAATACCAGTACCTAAGTAAGTAAATTAAACCGCTAAAGCACCAAGTTATAATAGATCCCAATTGAAATTCTAAATCCGAATTATTCTGTAAGTACGCCTTTGAAAAATTCCTACACACGAAAAAACACTCACTTATAAAGAGAAAAAAGATATTACGTAGCCTGATAAGAATCGAAACGTAGAATTACATTTGCTTTTTGTAACGGAACTGTTTTCGTACGTCCTCTCAAAGTTCTATGACTGACCCATTTGTGTTTTATAGGTTTGGGTATGACCGTGTGACCGCTTTTTATATCAAACATTGTATAAGATTAGGCCTGTACGTATGAAGTACCTAATTGCCCATAGCCAAGTCACTAACCTCTGAATTTCCTTCCTTCTATTCTTATTTTCCCAATCGTATTGGGGTCAGCCGACATTCTAACCAGGTTTGGGGAAATATTTGTTTTTTACGTAGCAAATTTGCCGTAACCTCTGCATCAGGGATAAAAATATTCTAAGTTTATATTTAAAGTTACTGACTGCCTACAAGAACTATTCTGGTATTGATGACGTGCGCGTTTAAGGTCAAAGTACACTAATCAAGTCAGAAAGGGATCGGCATCGTATCAACTCGGGCCGTTCAGTATTTTTTGAATGAAACTCCCTACTGCAACGAACATTCTAACCAGGTTTGGGGAAATATTAGTTTTTACGGAGCAAATTTGTCGTAACCTCTGTGTCAGGGATAAAAACCGCCTACAAGAACTATTCCGGTGTTGATTCAAAGCACACTGGAGGCCAATTCACGTATATCAGTTACAGTTAGGTTTTGATTAAAACGGCCATTTTCGTATTCTTGTAACTTTGAGATCTCAAAAACGCTTGCGCACCGTACACGTGTACCGGAAGAATGTCGTTATTGCGCTCTCGAGACGCATATTTGGGATCGATCCCAAAGTTACAAGAATACAAAAATGGCCGTTTTAATCGAAACTTGCACTGCTTTAAATACATGAATATATATGTATATATATATATATATATATATATATATATTTTATATTCAATATTAAGAAAATCTATAATGTGTCTATCAAATATTATATATATGTTATTAGAGATACACTAATGTAATGAATTACTTATTAATAATAAAATTGATTTGCATGCTATTGTCAATAGTTAAATAGGCTTGAACTGTCATTATTATACTTCAACACCTGTTTATGTATACCCTATTTACTACGAATAAAATTTATTTGTATTATTTGTATTGTATTTGTGAAGCTCCCTACTACAACGCACATTAATCGAATTCGTAACGTAATCGCCTTGCCTCAGGACAATCGACGGCGAGGCTATACGGTACCGATCCCTTGCAGATTGTTGTGCTTAGACCGTAAAAGCGCACATCATCAACACCGGAATAACAGTTCTTTAGGCAGTATGTAATCTTGAAGTTGTTGGCAATATAGACTAGTTTTCAGCCAATTTCTGCCAGTGTCGAGTATTTATCATACATACACTTTAACTGCAGTGAGACTCGGTCTAATTGATTTTGCACGTTTTAAATGTATTTTTAACATACTTAAAAAAATGTAATATTATTGAAATTACGGTATTTTCACTTATGATGATCTATTATGTTTCTAAACAAATTTACGTATAATCATGAAATGTATGTTTTAAATTATGTTCTCCGAAACTATTGATCGGGCTGTGCTCATTCTTTTTTTAGAGTTCCATAGCCAAAATGGCAAAAACGGAACCGTTATAGTTTCATCATGTTCGTCTGTCTGACTATCCGTCCGTATGACACAGGCATTTTACTCAAAGACTACAGAATTAATATTTGTAAAATTTGGTGCATAAATGTGTGTTATAGAACATTACAGAAGCCGCTACTTAGTTCGATAGTTAAATAATGCCTAAAAATAAATATTTTTAGTGGGCGATGTGAATTTTTTTATGCCCCTGTACTTCAAATATGTCTTAGAAGATAAAAAAAACAAAGATCAACATGTGGCCACCTTTAAAACACATTTTAAGGTTTTAATAAACTTTTGTGATTCAGTTGTAAAATATACTTTTTGGAAATAATCGTTCTGAAAGCTGCATAAATTGTGATCATCCTCCACACCTATATATCTTTTGAATCCTGTGTGCATTTTTTTTAATATGTAGTGCATCTATTTCTAATAACAGCTGCGGAACCCTACACTAAGCATGGTGATGACTCTTGCCAGGTTTTATTCGTATATATTTGTTCCAACTTAGGGAACAGTAAAACAATTATCAAAATCGGTTCAGTAATGTGGAATGTATGAACGAAAACGAGTAAATTTGACGGCCTGGTTTACATTTTTACCAGCTATCAGTGTAGTGTCAAAGGAAAAACATCTCAAAACTTTTATCAAATAATACTTATATAAGAAATAGTTTTTTAGTTTACACGTAAAAACTAAAAAATATAAAATAAACAGTTTTTTTTTAATAAACAGACTTAAAATATGTGCTGGAATCGATCTCAAAAAAATAATATATTCGTGTACATAACCTTGACATAAAAGGATTATTTCATCAGTTTCAGTTAACTTTTGAAGCCTGTTTATTTTTTTAAATAACTTATTACATCCTGACTTTTTAAAATGACGACAAACTGAGCTGTCATCATTTTCAGAACTCGGCAGGTTAGGGGATATATGGAGGATTATTTTGAAAATAATTAATTGTATTTACAAGGTAGTTTTCTCTCGCAGATATTATTATATGATATTACTCTCTCCATAACTAGAATCAGTTTTGCCGAATCCAGTAATTAGATTGACTGTAGATACTTTTAATAAGATCTTCTTTTTAAATATTTATCCGCTTAGTTAAATGAAATAATGGGTTTATAAATGATCTTGGTAAAATATAAATTGTTTCCTTAATTTGGGTATCAAAATTTCTGGCTCGGCGTTTATGTCGTATTTTCGTGGAACGCTTGCGGTCTAACGTATTTCAACTTAGTTTTTGAATGCTTATTCATGGCCAAATTAATTTGTATCGCGTAATTAGCCGAATCTTGGAAAATTTATAACTTAATTATATCCGTGAAAATGTTAATCAATGAACTTAAAATCGAAATATTTTGGCAAAATCATGATGCATTGTTTATTCAACAAATGAATTTGATTGATCGTTTAACAGCCGCAAATTGGCACAATTATCAGGTTGTCTAATTGCAAATCAGATGCCTTTTGCGTCTTGATTACAGTCACGCCGAATTGTTTATTATTAACGGGACTATATTTGCATACTGTCTTGTTTTTCTTGATAAACAAGGTTAAAAAACAGTTATTTTCAACTATCCACAACCACCTATAACTAGTAGCTAGTTAATAATTATATTTAGGGGTTTTGAGCGACGCACGTCTATGTTGCTGGTGTCGCTTAGCATCTCTGGAAGCCTGTATACCACTTTAGCGATATCCTTACGATTTCACAGACATACCTGTTCTTATAATTAATCTGATATCTTAGGTTATTAGTTAGCTGATATATTACTTATATTAGTTTATTATTATATTATGAATATGAATTCATTCCGATCGTTCGATCAATCGAAATCATAATAATTCATGATCTCTAAAAATATATTTTATTCACATTTAAAAAAAAAAAATATAATAAAAATCGATTCATTGTGGTAGAAACAGAGAAGGTACGCACTCTGAACATTATATTGAAACTGAAAGTTGGGATGTTTTAAAAGTACCAATTCATCTTGTTTCGAGTCATTCAACATAATCCAAAAACGCCAATATGCTTTGAAAGATGATATCCTCCATAATCTGGTATGACGATATATACAAAAGCCACAATGACATAACTTTTTCTTTTCTATGCCAGTATAATCATGGAATCCTCGCTATTTCTTAGACAAAAATATATTACTTGCACTTTTTCCCCTCACAAAACGAGCTAAGCTCCATGTCGTGCCAGTCCCTTTATTTTTTTTATTAGCAAAAGCGTCTTATATTGTTTGATTCAAATTTTCTTGTTAACGTTGAACGGTCAACGTCTGTGTTTTTATTCTTTAACGCTTGAAGTTTTTCTAACAAAAAACCGAAATTACATCACGAACACAAAGCGTTTTGTTAAATCTCTATTAATTTGATTGAAATGTAGGTACAAGTTAAATAAATGTCTTCTATTACAATATTAAATGGTGTACGACAAATACCTAGATAGAACTAATCACCAATTCACACCTGGTAATGGACTCCATTAGCCTAATTTAACATCTACCTGCCCATTTGATATTTGTAATTATGTACTTTCCTCCTCTCCTATTACCTCTAATAGTAAAAATAAATAGTACTACCTAAAAACCGAACCCTGGGCTTTGAGGAATCATGGCCCAATATTCTTTTTACAAAAATTCGAAAGTTATTTTATTTAATACCAACCTCTTTAAACGTTATTAAGCATATTGCAAAATTCATTTTCGTAGCATTGTAACTCATTTAACGAGTCAGAATCAAGATTATTTTATATTATTTTTTAATTATTGTTTTTGTTTACAAATTATTCTTACGAGTCTGGGTGTACTTTGTGTCCGTGACTTATACGTTTGTAAGGTCTCCCGCGACACAGTGCTCGTAGCCTAATGCGGAAGTCGTTTTTAAAAAAAAAGATGTGGTGTATAGCGAACTTGAAACCCAAAGAACAGTATAGAATGTTATAAGCTACGGGTCTTTGTCGCGTAAATATTTTATTTTTAGGCTAAATACCTTTATTTTATTGCCCGACGTTTCGACCGTATTGCAATGGCCGTGGTCACGGGTAGACTGACGCGTTTAATACCCATAGTTTATAAATTTGTATAATGTGTACAAAACTCGAAAGTTTACGAACTTCTAAGAGAATAGTAGGTATATCCATTGTGCCTGCGACCTATAGCGTTGCATTTTTTATAATTTCTACGAAATATTTTATGAGTATGTGCGTGTGTCTGTGTGTGTGTGTGTGTGTGCCATGAATATGTGTTTACAAAGTTGCAGATTTTTTCCGTGGCTCCGCTTCATTAGGTACTCTATAAAGTGTTATCAAAATTCAATCCAGAAAGGACAGATTCCTGATATCCTGAAGGATCTGATTCCTTCAGATCCTTCTATCTATATAGGATATATTCTTTTATCCTTCTATCAACTAACAAACTTCCGGATTTGTATTAGTAGTATTTTTAGGATTTATTTTTACCAGCGTGTTACCTACAAGTTCGTAAAAATAAATCCCAAAAAAACATGCACAATAAATATTTGTTTATAAAGAATGTCCGTCACATAATAACCCCACAACAAAAACTAGACGTAAATTAGAGTATCAAATGTAATTAACACCTAACGACATATATTCGCAACTCATGTTAATACTGGCTATCTAAAATTGAATTTATGAAAAGCTGGAATACTGTAATTAACACCACTGGCCACTACTGGCAATGATGTTTTTAGTAAAAAGGTGTAGTTAGGTTACATAAACAACATTCAATCTTTAAAAGCGGCAAACTAATGCACACATATATCCTATATATTGTAATGTCATACTATTATAGAAAGTCGTAAAAGTAGGAAAGCATGATTTAATTATCACGAGATAAAAAGAGATAAATGTAATCCACTGCTTCCATCTGTTGACGCCAGTGATGTGACACTGACATATTAATAAAAATTTGGTAAACTATCTAGATTTTAAGGTGGTAACTTATCTACACGTTTTTATTTAAAACATCATTGACTATCGGTATGTACCTACTTAATATTATTGTTTTCAATTAGTTTTATTTTTGTTAGCCTAGGTACTTACTTTTGATATCACTAGGGATGGCCAAAAAAAGCATAGGTACCTATAGCCCGACTGATAGCATAATAATGTTCTCCTAACTAATTTATGGGTCATTTAACAAAGATTAGGCAACTACGCAGGATATATTATACGGTGCAGAAGTGTGTGTGCAGTCACAAGTGCACTATCTCTTCACTCTCATAGCCCGATAGCACGGACAACTGACACAACCGAAAAGAGATTTTTTGACTTGACTTTTGACACCGACGGTTATCTTTAGTTACTTTTTGAATTAATGTGTGGGTCACTATGTGAAAGTTATGTAAATGTTGGTTCGCGCATTTAATTGTGTAAAAAGAATTAAAAAATGCTTGACTGTAAAGTCGGTTTACGGATGATAATTTTGCTTGATAACGTCATAAGCAAAAATTGATGACGTCAAAAACTTTACTATTCGACTGCCTCTGTGGCGCGGTGGGAGTGTATCCCACTGCTACGCCAGAGATCGTTGGTTCGATTCCCACATGGGACACCACTTTGTGTGATCCACAAATTGTTGTTCCGAGTCTCGGTGTACTTTTGGGTTCGTGACTTGTATGTTTGTAAAGTCCCCAGCGACCCCGGGGGTTGTATACCACTGCGGGAGTCGTCTTAAAAAAAAACTATAAACTATATTCATTTGCGAATGCCGCTCTATACTTGTTAGTTTTCATGCAAATGTGCGGCACTGGCAAAATTCTGTAAGAATAATACCCCTCTTATCCTAATAGCCTTAAAATAAAATATTTACGCGATTAAGAACCGTAATACCCTTAAAACCCTTATAAAATTCAACAACAACAACAACCTAATATTTTCTTGTATAAAGTATAAACTGTACTAGAACTGATCTCTATAAATTAACCCAGTAATGTATCTTGAATTTTTTTCTGACAAGTTTTCCCAGAAAATTGCCCTCGGCTGTCAACACAAGAAAGGCTAAATTGACTGATAGCGAAATACATTTCTACAGTCAATTATAGCAGTGTTAATGTTTTGACAAAGCGGTTTTCATTAGCACTGTAAAGGGCTCGCAATATATCTCCAAAGATATTTCCTACTGTCAGAAACGTCTCATAGCATAAGATTTGTTACAACTGACGCGCTGCAATTAAGTTTAATAAAGTTTTAACAAATAGGGGTACACCGTTCCAACTGTAGTAGTTGCAAGTAGTATAATATTAGAGCATTACTAATGTTATTGTGGGCGCCGTCTATTTTAAGTAGATATGTCAACTTATTGCAAGTTAATAGAATTATGACAAATGTAGTAAAGTAAGGGTACCGTGATTTTTAATCACTAGCACAGTCTCTCGTTACGCATAAAACTAGCATGAAAAACTATATACAGCACTTGTTTTTGTATTTATTTTTGTAAATAAAATCCTTGTTCACAATTAATGTATACCTACCCAAAAATAAGTTTTATAGTAAAAAGTATTTATAATGTTATTTTTTCTGTTTACGGATATTTTTATATAAGCGCGATCCACTGTGATAGATAAAGAGGTTTACGTAAAAGTGGACCCAATTCCGTGAAACCTGAGAGTTGATTATCGCTTGAAACATAGTAGTATTCTATCATCACAGACAATAAAGGAAAGCTGAAAACAAAGGCCCTCACTAACTATTCGACGAGGGCCAAATCAATTAAATTTTAATTCCTATTGAAAGTACCTATACAACAATATAAAATTATCAATTTTATTGTACGGATAAATGTTTACATTGAAATTAATTAACAATAATGCATTCAGTAATGAATATTAAATTCTGTTGAACCATTTTGTAATTAATTTCAATACTTTCGATAAATCATTTCAGCAACGGAAGCATTGGTATTTTTTTTCAATGCCCACTGGGGCATAAAGCCGACGATAGACAGATATGGGCTTCAGAAATTACAAGAAAGAAAAAAAGAGACATTTTAAGTAGAGGGTTAAAATAACAAAAAGTAAATTAAAACATTACAGAGAGGGCACTGCGAATATAAATCAGACTTTCGAGGAAAGTATTTCCTATAGTCGTTTATTACAATGTCATCAATATTTTGGCGGTTGCAGCGACATACGATACGAATGGAAATTTAAAAAGGTGTCACAAGCATGGTTATTTACTCAATGTTTTCTTAAGACGTTATCACGTAAATTATCGGCCCTAAACCAACTTTATAGACAACCATTTTCAGGTATCAATCTTATTAACATGTTCGCCCCGAATACCTTAGCACTTTTCTATTTGTCTGATCTACATGAAAATTGACATTATTAGGTTTTCTATAAACCCATAAACCCTTAAAAATGACGTAATTTCGACATTTTTGAAAGCAACCTGGGTCTTATTTGACATAAAATACACTTATTATTGGTTTTTTTTCTGGATATATTAAATGAGCTCATAATTACAGGGGATAAACCCTTATTTTTAATTTAAAATTTTAGATCTTCCGGCAAAGGTATATGACGTGAGTATGGCGTGATGACAGAGAAGGAGCCGGATTCTTTACGTCAGCAACTTGTAACTCCAAGATGAGTGTACTCTTTGAGCACAAACTACCACGCATAATTCCTTACTAGTTAACTGTCCTTTGAATATGAATCACAGTAGAAATATGTTTCACGTAACAGGAAAATTATGATTTTGTTTTTCTGTGTGCTTCAAGATCGCTTAGCATTTCATTGCAGACACCCGTTTTTAAAACATAATACCTCCTGCTGTCGGCTTGATGCAAGATCATAGTTTATACATCCAAGTTTCGTCACCCCCCAGTACATCATTAAAGTTATTTTTTTCCGTAAACGTCACTTTTATATTTTGTACCGTGTGACCAAAAAATATGAAAAAAATCCTAAAGGTAGCGCTTAACAAATACTTTAAACTAAAATTATTTCGGACTTGATCGGATATATCGTCATTGAGTTATTGCCGAAAAACTGTGTTTCTCAACAAAAGGGTGTAGGTGCCATGAACATACGCTCTTCTGCTGGTGCAATGATTCAAATCGGATTTTTTCATATGGCAACGGCGCCGGAACCCTACACTGAGCATGGTCCGACATGCTCTTGCCCGGTTTTTTTTACTGTAAACTTGCTCTAAATCACATGACATAGTTTCTACCTCTCTTTGTTCCCTTGTCCCTCACGATCAACATTTATGAAGGATCAATCATTTATTAAAGATATTTTGCGATATTGCTGATTATAAGCCCAGTTCTTGCTTAATCTTTACGTATCTTATTCGTCGATATACGACAGTATATTTTTAGACAGCTTCACCATTTTCGTGAAGAAGCACGCTTGGCGGCCACCTAGCCTCTTATACAAAATTTCAGAATTTAGCTAACCCATTAAAAACTATTGCTTGTGATCGAACCGACTTCGGTAAAAAAAAAACAAAATCCGGTAGGTGTATGTTTCATCTTGATATGGACGAGAATTATACTATTTTTCAAAATTGCGGACGAAGTCGCGTCCCTTTTTTTCTTGGGCTTTTACTCAAATAAATATGTGTGTTTACACACACACAAACCTTTACATGTCTCATATCAATATACCCATTTGTCTACGAAATCTTAATAATAGGTACTCAATGACATAACGACACTTCACAATAATCACTAAGCAAAAGTTTCCTCGTCATTTATGTAAGGGTCTTATGCCCTTAAGAATAAGACCGTTTGTTTATTCCAATCCCACTTTATTGTAATATCCCGTCGGCTTATTTCCTACACCCTTAATACATAATTTTATACGAATAAGGGCCTTTTATTTTATCGTCTATTTGACTTTTAAGAAACAACGGACATTTGAATAATACAAATGCGAAATTTGAAACGACTTGAGATTTTTTTTCTTTTATTTTTATCGTCTGATATTAAAAAAAATATGATAATATTAACCCGTTACAAGAGTGTAAAGTACCTATTCAGGATGCATGTACCTACATGATTTTCATAACCAGTATACCACCATAAGTTCAAATTGTCTGAACAAATTTTAATTATTATTTTTAAACATGCGCCACTTTTACACATATTAGAAAACTATCGGGAATTCGGGAATATTAGACTAATAACGGGACTTCACCGCGTGAAATATTTAAAAACGAAACGTGGGGTAAATAAAAGGTGCCTTTAAATATTTCACGCGAATAATGGCCGAAAATATTATAATAAATTTAAATTATTGGAGTATTATTAGAATCATAAAACACACAAACAACAAAGTTTAGGTTATATAAAAACAAAGTAGGGTAACCGCCTGACGTGATTTAAGTCCTAATCCGGTCGATATGGGTGTCAAATATAATAATATATAATAATATAATAATCTTTATTTCATGATCAGAAGGTTACATAATTAATGTGATTGAGATCTTCTTTTAAGTATACAATACCTGTGCCAGAAGATCTCAGTCTTCCTTAACCAAAATTATACATGATCTATAAACCTTAAGACTATGAAAGTGAAAAGTGCAAAATGGGAGTAAGATGAGTACCTACCTCGTGTGGTGTGTGCGTGTGTAGTGTATGAGTTGTGTGTCAAAATACCTACACTTAATGAGTTTTTGCTAGTTGGGGCAGGAGTATTTTTTTATTTCTCTTGTTAATTGCTAAGGAAAGATGTTTGAAGATGTTATGTCGACACAAAACCTACGAGATTTTGTAAGATGTATTTTATACATTCACAAACAATCACTACAAAGTGGTTACTGTCTAGTCAGTTCGACCAAATCATTTTGCAATTCAATATCGGTTTAGCTCGTGCAATTACCTGCCACTGTTAGCACGCACGAGATGGGCATTATCGACCATTGTATTCATTGAGGTTAATGTATACAAGTATCTTCAATTAACTGGATACATTAGATTTGCTCACATCTATGAATTTTAAAATACTGCATACTAAACGTAGCTAGAGAAAATAGTAAAACTTAAAAAATACAAAATCTAAAAAGCCCGTCTGCTATATTTTTTTACGTACGTTCTTTTAAAATACTTTGCCGCACCAGCTTTTCCCTGCGGCTTTGCCCACGTTCGATGTATTACAAAATTTAATTTAATTCCGGCTAGTAGTTTCCACGTTAAGGTGTAACATCCTCATCAATCGGACTGGATCTAGTAACGCTTCTTGTAATTATTATGTTAAAATCCATCAAGCCGTTTTAACTTGAAAGGATGGTTAAACATAGACCAACCTAGGTACACTCGAAAAAATATAATCTATAATATTATAAAGCTGAAGAGTTTGTTTGTTTGTTTGAACGCGGTAATCTCAGGAACTACTGGTCCGAATTAAAAAAAAAAACTTTTTCTGTTCCGTAGCCCATTTATCGAGGAAGGTTTATCGGCTATATAACATCACGCTACGAATAATAGGAGCGGAGCAGCAATTAAAAATGTTGCAAAAACGAGGAAAATTGACGTATTCGAAGTTGCGCGGGACAGCTAGTAATAACATATAATAATTTATCAAAGACCGTGGTAATAGTAACATAAACCATTGTGTTTTCTATATTATGTATGTGTGTAATGTTGTAACCTTTCAAAATATCTCCAAAATAAATTTCATTAGGTAGATAGGTACATCAGTTCATTGGTTTCGGAGAGGTTACTTATACATTCTCTTTAACATTTTTTATAACATTGCTCTGGCTCGGCATATGACGTAAACATTGCATGGCAAGTCAATCTACTAAGATAAACCGTTGGTTAGATCAATCAATTCCGATAACAATGTAACTGACGTCCGCTATAAATTATTGCAAATAAGTCCTTGATGCTGATAACTCTCAGTTGTTTTACTGGAACGCGGTTCCTTATCGTACGATATCATTTGTTTCCAGGCTGGGAGGCTAGATGAATAAAAGCGTAACATTTTGACAGTGTTCAAACATCTACAATTTATGATTGTGTGAAGCTAGAATGAAGGTTGTGTTATATAGGTTGTTTGTATTTTAGTAAAAGGTTTTATAGTCCTCACGATTAAAGGGAGATTCCGATATGCACTGGAGCACTGTAAGGTGCGACATCTCTTTTTCGGATAAGATTGGAATCCTTTCCACTTATACGTAGTCATCTGTGAATGATCATTGAACTTAATCCTTTGAACAACATCAAATAAGAGCTTACATTATTTGAACTTCAAAGTACGGACATTAATAAAGCGTCAACGTTTTTCACACACCTTTCATACAAAAGGGAGGCTTCGTTGTACGTACTTATGGTATGTCTGAGCTCTTAAATAAACTAATTTAGTTCGTCCTCTTCAAGTTCAGAGTCACGCTCGTGGCTCTTAAAGGCCCCTGTACGAATGAACGAAACAAACGAAGGCTTTATAGTACACCCACTGTTTGCAGACGACAGAATTCAGGTCCCAAAGTGATAGTAGACGGCTTAACGTCATATTTCGGGCACCCGTCCAATCTCGCAGTTTGTATAAATTATTTTTTTACTAAAATTCTCCAATTATAATTATTAGGTTTGAAGGTTCTTCGTAGTAGATAAATTCCAGAAATAAATTTAAGCTGCATCGGCATAGGTGCCGACTGTATATGTATGGGAAAAATGTATTTGTAAAGGCTATAGAAGTATATAATAAATTACCCAATATATTTAAAGAATTACCGCCTACATTGTTTAAGAAAAAACTGACATTGTGGCTGTCAGAAAAATGTTTTTATAATTTAAATGAATTTATGACATAATATAAAGGTGATGTAAATAATTTAGAAAAAAAAAAACAAGTTTTAATTTAATGGTTTACAGTTTTCAAATCAATTATTATAATTATTGACATTGAATATTTTACATCATATTTTTTATTTTTTGACATTAATTAACATAAAATTTTCAAGTGTTTTTAAAATTAAGAAAAAATAAAATAATATCAGTGGTATGACATATCCACGCACCATTATTATGGTAGAATGTGAAAGAATTTATCTATTACTATTACCACCTATATACATTTCTTGTGAATAAATTAATTTGTATTTGGATAGGTTTTTTAGTCCACTAGCCAGTAAAATTGATGAATGCTTGAAGAATGTAAATTGCTTAAAATTGTAAAATTACTTTCAATCTAGGTAGGTACTCTCTTGACATTTGTTAATTAACAACAATACAATTATAATTAAATAAAACTCCACATGCTCAGTAGCTGTTTTTACAAAGAAAAAAATACGATCTCAAAATGTTTTGATAATTTCAGGGGGTTTACGTGGAACTATTGCAGAAACACCGGTCAAATGTTACTGGTACTTAATTTTTACAACTTTGAGGCGGGTGAATTCCCATTTTTTATAATCATAAATTTAAAGATTAACAGCATTCTAACAAGCGAAGAAGCTTTGTTTCGTCTTTGTTTATCATTATATTTTCAAAATAGAATAAAAGAAGACAAAACATTCGGTAGTTAAAATATTTTTATTAACGTAATGAATAAGGGTTACCTAAAGAAGGGTCCAAATTACTGAACAATTCACCGTACAATCCGTTGAACAATCCGGTGGAATGTTTAAATAGTGTGGACGGTGCCACCGCGTCTCATGAAAAGGACCCAATTGTTGACTAACTACATAAAACATTATCCGACAATCTTAATCAAAAGAATAGTAGTGATTGTTATGGCATATTAACTTTTAAGTGATTAAGGTTAATTTTTGTACCATTTCGCATTAACGTTACGTGTTACGAGGGGTCCTTATTCATTATCTTTTTTTTTCGTTTTCGCGTCAAGCCCGCGCTTTAACTGTCAAAATCTTGACATACTGGTATATAGACAGCTGCGCTTAGAAATGCATCGCGCATGCACGCGGGCATCTTAGAGCACGTGCGCCAATTCGTGCGGACATGCCGCGAAATCGAAAAAAAAACATAGTGAATAAGGACCCCGATCCATCTAGTCAGAATATTATGGAGGACTTTTCATGCGTCTGTAGCTACAATTAGTACATGTAAGGCAGTTTGTAATGCTACGATTGAGACCATCGGTTACGTAAACAGTTTTGATTTTTATGAAAGTTTTCTACTTTGAATGGATACGCTTGTCGCAAATGTTCGCATTTGCCCGTGTCATCACAAAAATCACCGTCCACACTTGTGTCAAGACACACCGCGTAACAAACGCCCGTGTCTTGATGTTCGACTGTTTGTCCGGGGTCTAGAGGCAAATCATATCGGAAAACACGACGTCATCGGTTTTTACTAGTAATGACACGGCACTTTATTACGGGCACGGAGTCCAGACACGGCGAAAAGTCAGTATGTGGACGCGTCTTAAGATATTTCTAGAGTCAGTCACAATACTCGCAACGCAATCGCTATTAAATGTTGCATTTATTTATTGGTCACACGTAAAGTTTGACTTACATTTAGCAGTTTAGGCTTTATATATGATGAAAATTTTAAGTATAACGAAAAAGAACAATTGCTTCGTATTTATTGTATGTACATTTCTCAGTTATAAGTATCACCGTATAATATACCTCTAGGTATGTATATTGTTATGGTATACGTTCACGTACATAACTGCGAAAGTCGAGTGAAAATATGAAAACTTTCCTGGGGCCGCGTTCCTAAGCGTCTGAAGCTTTTAACTTATATCGACCAACGTCACTCTGTCGTTCTAACGTTTGTTAACAAAGTACATTTTGTTTTAAAACAAAGCATAAGACACACCACATCAGTTTATTGAGTATTTTCAACGGAAAATAAGCTGTCTGTCTATGCCTTAGTGAGGTTGCCTAGTGGTCGTAATTCAACCAAAGTACATTAAATTTTTAAATCTAATACCTTTAAACGAGCAATCTTTGTATATATATATATCTATACTAATATTATAAAGAGTAAAGATTTGATTGTTTGTTTGTATTGAATAGGCTCTGAAACTACTGAACGAATTTGAAAATTTCTTTCATCGTTGTAAAGCTACACTAACTCCGGGTGACATAGGCTATTTTTTATCCCTGTATTCCCACGGGAACGAGAAATACGCGGGCGAAACTGCAAGGCGTCCGCTAGTTATGTAATAAAACTAGGACGTTATATACATAGATTCAGCTAGGATTCATATTTATAAAACGTCGTTTTATCCTGTTTTCAGGCAATGAAAAACTGCTACAATATCATTAGAATACAAAGGTAAATTTCGCCAGTATGTAATTGTGTGATTCATCAGTACCTATGTAATTCGTAAGTATCTAAAATAAAAATCTTCCGAAAATTATTAATTACCAAAAAAAAATTCCGATCAATGTTCGGTCATCCAGAGCAATTAAAGTGCGATTGTCTTGTACTTCTCATTACAAATAGTCAAGCCAATTTTGTTTTACATTGGCTATAATGTAAACAATTAATATCTTGTAACTTTTAAAAATGTATATATGTAACACGTATTAATATGTAGGTACTTAAATAACTTTCTACAGTACTAAATACAATAAATTCCATTTCTTATTCTTCTTTCAAAAGACTATTCAAACTTTTATGACCATGAGTTTATAAAAAACATTTTATGTAACTATCATCGTATAAACAAAGAATGTTATATTACTTTCACTCCGCTTTCATTAATTAACATCTATGTTCTATTGTAACGAGATCACATACTTACATTTTCCTCCACTTCAAAATAATCACACACATCTCTTGAACTAACAAGATACAGTAACAAGAAACAGTTTCACACAGAGTGTTACTAGCTGCTATGAATACATTAATTAAACGGCATGAGGGAATTTTGAGGCGAGCGATGCAAAGTGCATTCAGCATAAGGCTGGTGGTTCGTAACGCTGAGTAGTAACACCTAACTACTCTTCAACCGTGTGAAAATCTTAACAGAACCACTTGGCGAGACGACTCGCTTCACGGCTCCAGCTAACCGAGCTATTTGCACACAAAGAGACGGACCACACATAACTCGGTGGACATAAATTCACCTACTACAGACTTGGTCAACGAGACTTCTTGTTGCCAACTTCAACTACGTACATACTTATTCTTACATTCGTTCTCTGCTAGTGCCCTACTTAATTTCAAGTTGCTAGCCGCCTCGCTACCTAGCGATACTTTCAGACATCTATAAATTACAGTAGTATTGCGTATTCTCTCGCAACTCTCACCACTTATTCATCCACGGGATCGGGGAGTATTTTAATTTCACCGAAAGTTTTCCCTTCTCAAATTAATGAAAAAATATCTCTGGCTGGGCTACGAGTCTACGTTTTAACAAGTATTTTTTCTTAATGAAAGGAGTTTTAAATGCCATTTCGCTTTTATTTCATTGCCGTAGTTTATATTTCATAATAATTAAGACTGTGTGTATGAAATTTGTGAAGGTTGATTGCGGCTATAACCATTAATATTAATTCCTAGAATAGCCTGTTTCAGACATCGAGCTAGAGCATTGTTCACAGAGTATAAATGAAATGAGATAATGACCGCGAGCGCCGTTACCAACGATCCCTTCCACGCCGGGTGTCACAGACTTTGACTAAAATATGACCCTGCGGGCCACACTCTTGGATAAATAATATGGTATTACGACCACAGAAAATATCAAACGACATTAGCAAATTCAGACGACATTTTCGTGCCCGGTTCATATTTCAACTACTGAAAGGTATAATTTATTTAGTACATACTTACTTATTTTCATATAACAAAAAAAGGTTAGGTTGTTACATTGTCGGCAACGAGCATCTGGTGTTGCTAGTATTCATAATATATTAACATTGGTAACTGTTTGCTTACTTATTATTTGCCAACTTGATTGTTTTATGTATAGTAAACCTGTCTACTTACAATTTGACTGGCCTACTGGCCACTCAAAACAAATCGTTTGTGTGACGAGTCCGATCTGTTTGCGTATAAATTTTAAACATGAATGTATTTAGTAACTGATCAACATACTTATACATAGTATGTTTATCAGTTGCTTGGTTGTACAGGCTAGTACCTAGCTTGGGATCAGATGTCCGTGAGAAAATTGTCGCATGATATTGTGCTTGGATTAGTCAAGAACGTTTTGCATACTTCGCATCTCAAAGCTTAGCGATATAAAACATTAGACAAACTCATCTTTTAAACATATAATTTCAATACATTTACAAGCCCAAGTAACTTTCAATCCATTTAGACTAGTAGGTACTACATCTAAATAGAATGTGTTCTCGACAGAGCTACTTATTCAAATGTATTCTGCAATAAACAAACAAAAAATAAATAGTAACAACTTGAGATAAAAGTGTGAGGATGCATTAGGAAAGTTTAAATCAGATTACAGAAGACAACACAGTTGAAATGGCATCACGCGGGAGTTGCTTTGTTTCTCTTCGCTTAGCATGTATAAACTACAACCGACCACAGAAAATGTTGACAATTTGAATGAAAAGCATAGTCTAAATGCGCTTTGAGACTATTATTTAAAAAATATTGCAGATCTTTGCTTTATGTAGGTCACTCGATAAGTTTTAGATGGTCGTAATTTTAAAAAGGAACGCATCTGTATTAAAAGAAAATTTATTTAAAAATAGAACGCAAGCCAGTAGGTTTAAAAAAATATGTTCCAGTCATTTTACTACGACGGTTCCCGCATGTGCGTGCTATGATATTTCATAATTTTAAATTTGGTTTGATGAAAAACATAGCCTTCAACGATTACAATCAGCGTTAGCGGTCTATTTTATTTTGAGCAGCAGCTTTTTTATATATTGTGCAGTGAATTTAAAAGGGGTAAAACAAACCTAAAAGATGACCAAAGAAATGGTCGCCCACAAACAGTAACTGCAGAAAATGTGTGGACTACTATAGTGATGGTGTTAGAAGACCCACGAATTACTCGAACATCGAGAAGGTTTTTTTTTAAAAGATAATTAGCAATGTGGGACTGGGGCTCCCATATTACTAGCAATCCTGTTAACCCTCCAGCTAAGCTCAGTGGCTTGTGTTAGGAGTGGGTTCACGTCGGTAGTATAATGGGTAGGATTCGAAACCGCGATCTCACGATTGCGAGACCGATGGAGTGAGGAAGCTCTGTTGTCGTTGGGTCCCCGTTATCCGTATCCCGTTAGAGCATTTGCTCTCAGTCACTCGCGTGGATTGGTGCCGCAAAATGCGTCTACGATTGAAAGTGGAACGTCAAGAAGTCTGTCCCAAAATAAGAGACAGTCGTCATTATGGGTCTTTTCAGAAGGAAAATTGCCGACAAAACTGCAAAGACCTCGTTGGTAAAAAAAATGGGGGCTAGTTCTTTTTGCAGGGGGAATGCGTCGAAAACAATGTTAGACAATCATAAATCTGTTAACTCGGAATGGTTTACAACAGTAGCATTGCCGAAATTTTTCTAAGCTCTAAGAGAGAGAAGACTAAAGACTAGGCTTCGGGCAATCATGTTGCATCACAACAATGCTTCGTAACATACGTCCCTCAGAATAAAGGCGTTTCTTGAGGAATCTGGTGTTGAAACCTTGCCCCATCCACCGTACAGTCCTTATTTAGCTCAGTGCGTTTTTTTTTTAATACGAACATATTTATAACTTGTAGTGTGGCTCCACATTAGGTACTAGCAATCCTGTTAACCCCTCCAATTAAGCACAGTGGCTTGTGTTAGGAGTGGGTTCACGTCGGTAGTATAATGGGTAGGATTCGAACCCGTGACCTCACGATTGCAAGTCCGATGCGTGTTGTTGCCAATCGTGCACCGAAGAGGCCGTGTCCGCCTACGGAGTTGCAATTTCGGACTTATCGGATCAAGACTGGCAAAAGTGTTTTCATAGTTGGTTTAGGCGAATGGAACTTTATATGAGAGTATTTCGAAAAAAAAAAAAAAATATATATATTGATAATATCTTCTGTAGTTTTTTCTTGTCTCAAAACTTATCGAGTAACCTACGTATTTATAGGCATATGAATCGCGTTGGGTGTCGTATTGACCTTAGTAATTTTAAGAAGATCTGTCAAAGTGCGTTGTATAATTTTGAATTTAATCTCTCCAAAAATCTACCATCTCTTGAAAAAGGTGAACAATTTTTAAGCTTTTATCTAGAATTTCATCGACTGTGTCAACAATAAATTTAAATTTTGTCTTCGCCGGTATTAATATGCATGAACTGGGTTTTTAACTCGTTGGCTTTTCTATCGAAAAATCTAAAAACGTTTTTACTAAATGTTAAAAATCATTCAACGAAATAACTTCAATTTACAGAACATTACGTGTATTACATAATTTACTAGGTTTGCGCACATAATTAATATTGCGGGAAACCAAATAATTATTGTATTAGTTTAATGTAGTATGTACAATCACAAAACACATATTTGAAATGTGTGACATAATTAATTAATAATAAATACTCGTATTATCACAAGAGGAAATATAATATCTATTGTAATAAAATATACTAATTTACGGGCAATAATCGAGTTGAAATAGCCATCAAACTCAGGCCCGCCCAAGTGGTATTAAATGTGATTTTATCTCTATGGGTGCAATTAGCTTCGTCAAGCCTCTACGAGAGCGACCTCATAGACTTTTTGCGACTTTGTCCTTTTGAGGGTCTTATTACAAAGACCTAATTTACATTTGATTTTTCGGAAGATATACTTGGAAATTAGAAAATATATCACGCTAAAATTTTGCTTAATAATTTATTTATTTACATTTTAAAGTATCTTATATATTTGACAACTTCTGCTAAATTCTCTATTACTTAGAAAATAAATAAAAACTTTCTTTTTAGGTTTTATATTTCTCTGTAATTTACATTATGTACGAAACATGTATATTAAAAGTTTCTGAGTTTATAAAAGAGAAATTCTGGACATATTTAAAAAACTATAGATCAAATCACGATAGGTGCTTAAAGAAGCTACCCAAGCTGTGACTGGGCTCCTTTATATAATAATTTGTTTGTAGTCCTTGTAGGCTAGGCAAAACTAATAAAATTTGCTCAGACAAATTAAATTAGTTTTGCCTGCTTAGTTTTACAAGTCTCGCTTTCAGCGCATTTGAAAGAATTACTTTAGGATCTACGAGGATGATTATTTCTCTACAAATTTATTTCATAAAGTTTTGCCTGCAAGTTGTGGAGTAGCAATAGGTTTTTTTTTTATCCGACTGCGTGACGCAAAGGTATGTGTATTCCTTTGTGGAACTATATAGATCAAACGCATGGGCTGAATTTAAGTATTCATACGTCAATTGATTCGTATTATTCTTGCGAGTGTCATTAAAGCAATAAAAAATCAAAATGTCGAAAGCTAGACGCCATATTGTGATAGAGAAAAAAAATAAAGTCAACGAACTATGTCATGTGGGGTATCATTGTGCAGGTACTTAAAATCATGATAAGGTTGTTACAATCATTTTTCACTTAAAATGACTGTTTATCTTTATAGTGGCTTAAAGTTAGTTACCAACCGTTCGTTCAAATTTTCGGTAGTAAAGCACTAAAAAGTATTAACTACTTAAATAAAAATCAAAAATCAAAAAACACTCCTCCTTAAAAAGATGAAAACAACATAACCTTAAATCATGCAGTCGTATTCATGAATTCCAGTGAACTTACAAAATTTTTTTTAAATATTTTTTATTGTTTTTTCGTAGGATTCTAGCTATTTTCATACTGTTCATAGCAAATAAGATAAAATTTGGTCCTGAGGTTTCGATAGGTAGCTCTATTTACGAGTAGTTGTACTGTTTTTATTTCATTATCTTAGAAATGGAACGCTTTTCTCAATTGATGCTATTTATTGCAGTCGACAGGTATCAATAAGGCTTCAAATTGGCATGAAATCATTGTAAAAAGCCTTATTATCGTGGTATATAATATACGTGGTACATAAACTTTTAGTTTTGATGTATCTATCCGATCGGATGGATGTTAACATTTTCTCCAGGAACACTGCCAAAAAACTTGAACGTAGCTTGCAAAACCTTAAACTTTCCAAATCTGTCAAGTATGCCTCTCTCTCATAATACAACGAAAGAAAAAATATGAAAGCAAGACTGCTACTGTGAAAGAATGAAAGAATCGCGGTTTGTTTAATACTGAAAAGATCTCAACAGCTATGTTTATCTCAACAACAACTATCTTGCTGAATTATAGCGCGATTCCACACTGTTACATCATCATAAAAGTCGTTTTAGTCTTGCAATGAAAACGTTTATAGCCTTATTAGTACTATTATAAACTAGAACAATAAAATTGAAGATGAGTATGATGTGTTTTATTTTTCAAGTACCTGTAAAATAGCTGGCAAATGTAAGCTTTTGTTTGAAAGGGATTGGTAGCACTTAAAGTACGCTGCAAACAGTAGCAAGAATGGTTTCGTAAGCGGACTGCGGTATACAAATAGGATTTGGCAATGTACACATTTGGTCAGTGTGCTTATCCGAAATCAAGGGAAGTGGTTTCGTTTAAATGAACAAAAGCAAGCGTGTGGTTTTTTTATCTCAATTGTCTAAACGCAACACCTTAAACTGCTATTATTTTGATCAATTTTTCGTTGCGTGTTTTTTGCTCTAGTAGAGTCGAATGGTTTGATGAAACATGGGTGAACCCTATTTATTAATATATATCTTGGGACAACTCACACAACGCTATCTGATAACAAACTAAACAGAGCTTGTACTATGGGAACCAGACAATTGGTAAACATACTTATATATTTCTAAATACATACATATTATAGATAAATAACACCCAGACACAGAATAAACCATCGTGCTCGTCACACAAAGTTTTATCCAAGACCTCTTGCGTAGCAGTCGGATACACTAACACCGCGCCACAGAGGCAGTCAGTATTTTCGATTATCTTTCTGTACTCCAATACTAGACAAATACGGTTTGTATTGGTGAATCCCATCTAGACTGTACATATCTGTCTAGAAGTGAAAAACACTAAGGTGCGGATGTACTTAGTAAACAATACGTATAAAATTTGCAATAACAGTAAAATTATTAGTCATTAATACCAGAATCTTCAAAAGTCATCATCGTCAATGAGATGGTAAACTACGCCCTATATCGAACCGCCTATAGCTAAAATTTATTATACTCGCGCTATGCCGGCTTTGGTTTTATGGAGAAGTTTAAAACTAATTTAATTAAGATCTCATCATTAATTATATTCTCTGAACAAAAAAGGATTAAAGACGCCGCCAGTTCACTTCTGCATTAAAACGAAATCAAAATCAACTGTGAAAAAGTTTACTCTTGAACTTAATATTATTCAACATCAAAACTTGTCTTGTTTCTAACACTGTAGTGTCTTTGAATTTATACAGTCAGATATTGTACTGCAGAAGGGTTTCGTGTTAATTCTGCTAATTACTTTACGTAGAACTTGATTACCGTTAATTAACATATCTCCCTTAAGTACTTCCTTTAAGGGTGGAGAGATGCGAAATTGATATAACCGTTTAATAGATACAGCTACGCATTCAAATGCTTTGTTGAAATTCATTAATTAATTTACAAATGTAACACTTTTAAGATTATTTTTATTGCCAAATTATTTTCTCGCTTTTTGCAAATTCGGCATTAAAATATAGACTCAAATTTTGTCAGGCGTTCATAAAGATAGCATTTTGTAACCTAAGTGAATATAGTATTTTGACTTTAACTTCATATTCATTCATATTCATTCACACAATAATATTCGCGACAATGTCAGATCAAATTATTTATAAAAAGAGGAACAATTTGAAATTGTTGTTCACGTCTTCCTTAAATAGGTATTCCAATAATAAAAACGTAAATATCTGAGTATAGAATATCACAAAATTGTTTATGGAAATGTTTCATCTTATAAAAAGTTAAACACGTTTTTGCTAAGCTTTCTTTGGAGTTGGCATATGAATATAATTGAATCGAAAATTAAGGACTGGCGTTGTTAAATGAGGTTATTACGCCTGAAGCTCTTTTCAACGGTTGCTAAAACTCATTTTATTTCATTAATTAACGTAAATGGAAATTATAAAATCAAATTATAATGAAATCAATAACAGATTTCAATTACTACTTAAATCGTATTGTATTTACCTAGACATTATAAAGTATTCTAGCATTATTACAAGACTCCGGAATGCAGGTAAGAAGATCACACTCATACATAAATCTGCTCATGAAATATACTCTAACAAATCTAACGATATGCAATGGAGTATCACTGACGCATATATTAAATAGAAATGTGATTAAAACATACAGAGGACAAATCCTGAGAGGACAAAGCCACCCTAAAATGATTTAATATTGCAAATGCTTTTGTCTTTCTCGCTCAAGGGAGTTTCTGTACGTAGTTGTGACAAGCAGAAACACCTTGCCTTCCCTAAGGGAAGTACCAAGGGAAACAGGACACCGCAGCGTACCCTACTAGACCTACCGACATTGTGTTGTATCCTACTTATGTTACAAATGTGAAAGTTTCCAAGTTCGTTACTCAGTCACGAAATTGAAATTTGGGTGAAAGATGCAGAGATACATCCGTACCTACCTATCCTCGCATTAATTATAAAGCCTACGAGTAAAAAGAATACGTAAATAAAAACCTAAATGTTTAATTAAATAACTAATCGTCCAAAACTATTTCCTCAAAATTGACCTCATGGAAAAAATGGAATCGTCGTACGCTGAATTAGATGAAATTATAATTGAAAGACTTTACGATACGAGAATGGCGTGCCTCTGGTTTTTGCAACAATAGGATAACAACGGCCTCACTTACTGTGCAAAATCGCCTATTAAGTACTATCATTGTACGTGGGTTCAAGTGATTATGCACACATGTGTATAAACGCAATCCAAACATGCCCACGATTGTTATAAAATCTTTTAAAAAATATGTAAATTTTGGCAACCCTGTGCGGGTTACCAGACTCCATAATATAAAATAAACAACACTTTACAAGTGTTTTTTGATTGGCATCATTTGCACTTTTCAGTACGGAAATCCTTAACAATATTATATAAAATATGTAGATGATATGATTACTTTGTTTAATATGCTATTTTTTTTTGTGATGGGTAAAGATATATATTTTTTTAGATCATGGCGTGATTACTTGATTATGCCTGCCTTACGCCTATGGTTGCCAATTATTCAATAATTTAATTTAGCACAACCGATCACATCGAAAAATTGCGGCCGCATATCGTCCATGTGATAATGTCGGTGCTCAAAGTCAGAGTTGCAGGACAGCATTCGCTAATAAATACGCATTGTCTTTCACACTTTCAATCAGGTTTTTGACTCAAGTCAAAACGTGCGAATCTTGACCCTTCGCGTAATCTCCCACGTATTAGTCGATCATCTCAAAAAAACACCAATTCTTAAATGGATCTGCATATGACCACGCGAATGACATCGCATTTACGTAAAAACATTTCTATAATGTATGAATCTTCGCATGCATATGAGCAATTTGAGGACCAATGCACAAACTTTATTGGTCGGGAAATATGTATATGGAAAATACCAAGTTGGAAACTCTATTGCCTATCACTTTTAAGTGCCTAAACCGTATATCAAAACGATGGATAGTTTCTAATGTTGTTATTATGTAGCTTATAAAATGGGCATTTCAATTTTATAGCGGACAAGCGTTTCGAAATTGCTTGTAAGAGTAGGTACAACTAACGTATCTTTAGTTGTGTATAACAACTTAATAGTCTCCTAACAGATATCGGTTACGACGGCCAATCTCATGGACTAGCTAACTACGCAGGATATATTATAATACACAAATGTATGCTCACAAGTGCACTCTCTACGCTCTCACTCTTATAACTCGATGGGACGCAAATCTAACAAGAAAGGAGAGACATTAGGCGCAGGATCACCGGCTTAACGTGGTGTGATAATGTTTGAAAACGGTCACCCATCTATGGATCGACAGTGGTAACATTGCTTAACCTCACAGATATCTCGATCTGCTGGGTCGTAACTGAGTACATTATTGGAATGTCTATTCTATTAGTCTAAACAGTGAATGCTATCTTACTATCTTTACGGTATAGGTGATAATATTGCATTTTATATAAATTGACAGTATTCAGTTTCATCAATTATGTACCTACTAATGTTTTCAATTCATAGCTGATATCTTCTACAAAAAATTCCAACTCCTCGCTGTCCTCCACGATTCGGTACTCGGACGTTGTTTCAAACTAGCGGACGATTCAATTCATAATATGGCCGTTATTGTCTTCTGTAAAAATATAAGTGTCAAATGTGAAAAAAAATACCCGAAAAAGGTATTTTTTTTTCAAATTTGTGCACTTGGAAACACACCGAGAATCTATTTCATTTGATAACCTACCCTCTAACACGCTTACACGAACGCGATAGATATGACTTTCCAGAAATGATCTAGAAAGATATTAGGTGTAGCTTAGGTGATTTAAGTACTAATTAGTAGATACATAACTAACATTAATTCAGCAACAAAAATTCAAACATAAAACCACGTTTGAAAGAAATAGCTTCCAAGGCTCTCCGGAGCTCTCAAAACGTTAAATGTAACTCGAAATATAAGTCACACCTTTTAGGTTAAATGGTGTTAGAGTTGCGCTTAGAACTATGTTCGTCCTATTCAAAATAGTTAGTGAAAGCGCTATATAAGCGTAGACATCCACTAACTAAATTAGCGCGGCACTCGTATGTCGCGATTAGATTGTGTCTTTAACTGTCACGCGCCATTACTGTTATCGACTTATCTAGTCCTCCCCAAAATGTGTCCCAAATTCCAGGCTCTCACTGATAGGGTTTCTAGAAGTAGGTATAGCAATGGAACCCTCTTACTACGACCAAGCATTCGTTGTCAAAACGTACGGATTAGCAACAAGAAATTTAAATAATGTTCTAAACCGTTACAGCCGCCATGTTAGCTACGTCACAACATGTAAAAATTGATTCCAAAAATGTTGATATAATAATTAAAGGTAGTTTCCACTATCGCGTTACACCAGTAGTACTTTTTTAAGATTAATTTTGAGCTCACAGATTTGGTCTGAGCGCAGACAGTTACGCAACCGCACCGCACTCCATGCACTTGACACCAGAACCCAATAACGTTTGTTTATCTATTCCATACAATTAGCACGTTTATTTACCCTACAACACATACGAAAAAAAAATATAGAAACAACATTCACCTATCCATTTAACTAATCAAACTATCTTTGCATACTTAAACTGTTATCTCATCACATAGAAGATTTTGAACTAACTTTTTAAACATTTTAATCGGTGTTTTATTAAGATACTTACATTAAAATAGACAGAAAAAAATATATTTCAAACTACCCAACAATGCTTACCTGAACTTTATGCATCCGAACTTTTAACTAAACACTGAAGAAGCGACGTGTGTCAATGTCACTGAAAAGTAATTTCAGTCCGAGTCCGCTGTAACAAGAGTACACGCACTTTTACCGAAACGGAAAGTTTATTTTATTGCATCGGCGCGGGTAGGCGAAAGTTGCAGCGGGCGGGCGAGCGAGTGGAGGTGTCGCACGCCGCCCGAGAAGTGGCGGGCGAGGGTGTGGGCGGGCCGCGGAGCCAGCGGGGGGCAGTCGGGGAGCGCAGGCGCTGTTCGACGTCCGCGCCCGGACGCTGACGTCACGCGAGATCCGCCACACTGCCGCCCGACTCAGATCCCGGCCTCGACACCTCCGCACTCAGCTCTGCTACCCGCTCCGAGAGACTGTGATTCATACGACTAACGCTACTATGAGACAAGCCATACAATACTACGCGTAGATCGATAGCTTTCACTGAAAATGTAAACAACTTAGCTAGACAGGAAGCTTTTTTACCACAGACAGCAAATACCTATACCGTTAAATTACCGACTTCACAATTTCAAAAACTTTGCAAAGTTAATGTTTATGCGTAATAATTTTAATGACAGTAAAAACTTCCAATAAAATTAAGAACAAACTTTTTAAATAAAATATGCTTATCGATTTTTAAACAATTTTCTAAGTCTCATCGGGATTTATGCCGACACATGTTAATCTATTTGAAAACTTTTCAAGCCTACTCTTAGAGCGTAGTTAGAGGACCCTAGAGAAAAGTTCGAATAATTATGACGGTATAAGTATAATCGAATACCTGCTAAACTCGGGAATTTAAAGACTATGTACTCGTAAGTATTAATCTATATACCTAACTAGCTGTCCCGGCAACTTCGTCTGCGTAAATTTTCCCCGTTTTTACAACATTTCTTATTGCATCTCTGCTCCTGTTGGTTTTAGAGTGATGTTGTATAGCCTATAGCCTTCCTCGATAAATGGGCTATCCAACAGTAAAATACTTTATCAATTCGGATCAGTAGTTCCTGAGATTACCGCGTTCAAACAAACAAACTCTTCAGCTTTTTAATATTAGTATAGATTTAATAAAGCTGACTTTACTATTTTTTTTTTTTTGTAAATATCTTGTATATATTGTATTATTATAGATGTAATTTAGAGTAGTTTTTATCAATAAAAATACTTAATAATAAAAAAAAAAAAAAAAAAAAAATCTGAAGAGTTTGTTTGTTTGTTTGAACTACTGGTTGAAACATTCTTACTGTTGGCTAGCCTATTTGTCGAGCAAGGCTATAGGCTATATAACAACACGCTACGACCAATAGGAGCGGAGCAGCAATGAAAAATGTTGCAAATACGGAGGAAATTTACGCAGACGAAGTTGCGCGAGTATGCTACTATATTATATAATTAGATTTATCACCGTAGTTTATGGTTCTGTGCCAACGTAGAAACACCGTAAACTTGTAGGTATGTAAGTAAGTACTAAGGAAAATGAGAGTTCGCTTCGTTGATTTTAGATATATGTTAAATAGACTTATTTGATAAAAACCCCAGCAAAAATTACCACGTTTCAACAGTTAAAGTTTTACTAGATTTTTGGAGGAAATAGAGAATACATCATAAAAATGGTGAACATAGTATAACTAGTTTTATATTTTCTGTTATTTTTTTTCTTTATTAACCAATACAAAATATGTAGTTCCTATAGTATATTTTAATTGGTTAAATCTATACTAATATTATAAAGCGGAAGAGTTTGTTTGTTTGTTTGTTTGTTTAAACGCGTTAATCTCAGGAACTACTGGTCCGATTTGAAAAAATCTTTCTTTGTTTGATAGCCCATTTATCGAGGAAGGCTATATAACATCGCGCTACAACTAATAGGAGCGGAGAAGCGACGAGAAATGTTTCAAAAACGGGGAAAAATTACGCAGACGAAGTTGCGCGGGACAGCTAGTTTAAAATAAGTAACTAATTATTTCATAACAACATTTTGCCGATATTCAAAACTAAGATTTTCCCAGAATCAATAATAATATTAAGCATCATACATAAAACAGTACATTAATAAACACAAAAGTACCTACCCTTTCAATTTACCACTTAGTCTCTACAGAAATCTCCAAAATAAATTCTTTGAGATTGTAATATCAGTGCTAATGTACCTAATATACGCTGACATTTTCACATCCATCATATGTTTCACATCTCAGGTGGGAAATTAAAACGTTGCTCAGCCACAAGTACCCTTCTAGTGAAAATAAGACGGATTACTGAGATCTTTACCTACAAGTAAATTGACGCTTCGTAAGTGGAAGAATATTTTGAACGTATCTATTTAATCCGTACTAATGTGTCTCTTGATTATGATATGTATTGCCAAAGTTGGGCAAACAGACCAAATGGTCCGTGTCACTGGCTCAGCAGAGTCGTTAGTTGAAGTTTTTAATTTAATTATTGTAAAAATTGTGTCTGAATAAAAGGCTTATATTATTATTATTTTTTTTTTTTATCTTCCTTTTGGGGGTAAATTACGTGACATGCGGTTAGGCCCGCATGTCACGTATGCATGACGCCAAGCATGACACGTTAAATGGAATATGTTGATATTCATTATTTATTTATTTTTATTTTTATCTATTACATTCGTAATAGAGTAAAAGAATGTGTAAAGATGGGGTGAGGAATCATTAATTGTATCTCTAAGATTGTTTTCGTTATGGTTGTAAACCAATTCTTATGATTTTTCATAGAGATCAATGGAACCTTGGACATTTACTCGACTTGCAAAATGTCAGCGTTTTTTAGAATTCCGTAGTAAACAAGGAACCCTTACCAAAAAAACCAAAAGTTCTCTCTGTCCGTCCGTCTGTCCGTCTATTTCCAGCTTACCTCAGAGGCCCTTAGTACTAGAAAGCTGTCAATTGGTATAAATATACATATTAGTTACGTCGACAAAGTAGTCAAATAAATTCTTTAAAAAAAACTTTTTTTTTTGGGTAGGTAGGTACAATACCCCACCTAGTATTAGGTGGGTACAATACAATACCCCACTGGGTCGGGTATCGTTGGACAGGTCTTTCAAAAATATTGCGTGTCTGTTAAAACCATTTTTCGATTTAGGGATCCATTTGTGAAATTTTAAGCTTTAAAGTGCAAGTGCAGTTAAATTAAAAGAAAAACTATCACAGCTAAGTGGGCTTCACAAATTTACGAGTAATACCTAGCCGATCAACTGAAAAGTAACAATAGGTAATTTTCGAACGAGTTTCATTGAAAATGATATTAATAAATAAGTATAAAGTTGTGAATAGTAATAAACAAAAACAACAGAAACTCTAAATCTAGTCCGCATTAGGTATTAGGTTGGGCAACTACGAAACCCTACATAGTGCTTGGCCCGACATGCATTTGCCCGGTTTTTTTTAAACGTAATTCCTAATCGCTCGATATCATTTCTTTACTGGCTGAGGGGTTAGATGAATAAAATCGTAAAATTTTGACACCGAACAAAAATCTATTATTTATGATTATGTAAAGCTAGAGTGGAGGTTGTGTTATTTATGTTGTGTGTACTTTTTTTTAATTGTCATATATTTTACCATGACAGAACGAAGAAGGTATTAAACGCATTCAGGGTAAAAAATTGTTTATGCGTGGGTGTGTGCGTGTATGTTTGTGCACTCGCATGTATTATCTATATAACGATATAACCGATTCAAATGCGATTCTATTATATATTTTTTTATTTTCTTCCTGTTTTTTTTTTTGGAATGTCGACATGTAGTACCTATATACCCTGTACTTAATTCTACTACGTATAATTCACTAACAGACAAAAAGCGTAAATCTATTCTTTTATGACTTCTCTCTATAACATTTATACTTTCCTGACTTACAAGCCTTTTCACATATTTCAGATAACTTTATACCGCGCTCGGTAACTCCTGCATTCCCAAGAGAAATCGATTGAAGTGAACTTGACTACAGTACACTCACTATGCAGCGATGATCATGTGTTACCAATATAAGCGGAGGAAACTTGCTATTCACTAGATAACAATTTTATCCAACTCTGAGTAGTAACAAATTATTTTCTAACAGGATGTAATCAGGATTACACGTTCGTAGAATATTTTAAATATTAGAGTAACGTGGTAGATTTTCAATTAAAATAAGAATGTCTATGACTATGCATTTCTACCAAAGAAAAACTAAGCTAGATAGGTATATCAGTTTTATCTTTTTTACAGTAAACGAATGTGTAATATGTGTGTAAGGATATAGGTATGGCAATTAGCTAGGCCATCTAAGACCATTCGAAAGTTTAATTCTCTTTCCTCATTCGTAAAAACCGTGGAATAGTTTATACTGACAAAAATAGTCTGCTTTTATTTATAGTCCAAGAGAATGCAAGTACTTTATAAAGGCTGATTTTTTATATTACGTCACATTAGTGGAGTAAAGAAATACCCTTTCGTCAGTCTGCTGGATTTCTTAGCGTTTGAGGCAGAGACAGGTTATTTTTTTAATGACCTTAATATATGGTGGAACTGCTTTCGAAAACTTAGAAATAGGTTTCTAGCAGTTTATTAATTCAATATAAGTTTTACGTTTGTCAGTCACGCAAATTTTTGTAACCAGGCGCGTCAGTCATGCGTTAAAGTTGTATTCTTTAATTGTGCTCGACCTGCGTGTGCTATCGAAGAGTAGAAGAGAAGAGTATCAACAGAAACACATTGCCATCAATCAGTCAGCATAACTTGGTAACATATACCGTCAGTAAAGTAGACGATTAAAGTGCTGTACGCCAAACGCTAACGAAGCCAGCTGACTGACAAAAGGGTATTTCTTTACTCCACTAATGTGACGTAATCTATACTAATATTATAAAGCTGAAGAGTTTGTTTGTTTGTTTGAACGCGGTAATCTCAGGAACTACAGATCCGAATTGAAAAAATATTTTACTGTAGGATAGTTTATCGAGGAAGGCTATATGGCATCACGCTAAGATAAATAGGAGCGAAGCAGCAATGACAAATGTTGCAAAAACGGGGAAAATTTACGCAGACTAAGTTGCGCGGGACAGCTAGTATAAAATAATCAGCCTTTATAAAATGCTTCCATTTGGCGATCTCCTTCCGGTCTATTAACTATGGTAACGTTGAAATAAAACTAAAACATAACATTTCACCGCACGATGGAACAATTTGCGGAACGTGATTACCTATTAGCTAAAGTTCGGACGTGAATTCAGCTAGCTACCGCAATGACACCGCACTATAAGGTTTCTCATTTTCGATCCAAAGCTTTTATCACCCTAGTTCTGTGGTTTTAATAACCGATTTCCACCGAAACGATCAAATATATTTTTATCAAATTTTGCATCAAAATAAAATGGCGTTTATCGCCTGGCGTGGTAATAATTTGTTTTATTTACTGTGTCGATAAAAAATCTCATTCCGGAACCTTCGATTTACACTTAGACTTATCAAAAGTTAGATCGAGTTTCTGGCGACACCGTGAAGCGAAACGATGTATAAATAGACCTTTATTAATCCACGGGACACACACTGTGTGTGCTGATTAAAATTTCATGAAATGGAAGGTATCCGTGAAATGAAATGAATTCCTCGACAATTTTGCGTTAGCTACCTGCTTCGGGTGTGGAAAGAAAAACTGATATCGTTTACCTTATCGTTGTTTACTGATTATCTACTTTTTAAAAATGTACTAAGTTGTTAACAGATCTACACTGCCTAAACGGTTATATTTTATAGTAAGTATTAAAAGTGAAATTGTTATTGTTTACTGTTTTTGAATCTTCTACCTTTAAAAAAGCAAATATTGTATAAATATATACCTATACATACATATAATCTGTATCTGCCGAGATTCAGATTATATGTATATGTATATATATATATATATATGGTAGTGCGTAGATACATTTCGTTAATTATTTTCCAATTCCAACGTTCTTGTATAAACTGTCAGAAACTTGGTAAATTATATTTTATTGTAGAAGTAATGTAAATATTGTTTAGAGTTACGAACCTAAAAGGTGGTAAAAGTCGTTTGTTACTACATTTTCACGGGTTTGGACTAACTAACTTAAATATAGAAGAAGTCTCTCATCAATCATTACAAAGTCCCGGACAAATGCCAATGTGATCGATTATACACTAATTAAAAGCTCTTACAATTTCGTCGACAGTCGAAATAAAAAAAGGAATATTCCTTTTCTAATAACATGGCTAGATATAACACTAGACCGAAACGTACACGTCTCGAATACTCTCGAAAGACACATTAGGCCGCAGGTCCGGACCGCATCGATCCTTACAATATTAAGTCTCTATATAAAAGAAAGGTCATGATAAAGACAGCCTCCAGTGATAACATACCTCACAGAGATCGGTTGAAATAAACCTGGCTGGCGTCCGACCTGCACAATAAAAACTATGTTTGTATTTTCACCCTTATCCAGACACAATAAGGTGATTGACCCTTTCTACGGGATTGAAAAAGGAATAAAGTGTCTGGTAGTGAGTGTGAATTCGTCTCGTAAAAGTTTAATATGGAATTCTTACTTGGAACTCGATACCACTAGATGATCGATCAAGAACTTCCCTCGAACAATAAGTACAGTATTTCAGAGACCCACCGCCTGTAACTTACATAATGTATGTATTTGAACATTGTATTGTTTAGTTAACTTCGTATGTTGTGGTTTTACCTTTTATGTATTATATAATTTAATGTGATATGCTCTAGGCGGGGTTGACTTTTAGGTACTAAATTACAAATATTCCTACATTTTCTTATGTGAGTTCGTGAAAGTTTGAGTTTGTAGTATGTTGGCGTTGAAACAATGCGCTAACAGAATACTTAATAGGGTTTTAATTGTTCTTTATTAACGTGTCAACACTATATAAATCAACTAAAGTGACTATAAACTACATGTATCTTGCTTAATCCATAAAAAGTACGAATTTATGAAATTAACTTGAATCTTCCCTGTAAACCATTATGAACTGTATAAATGGCGTAAAGAACAATCTGTTGCGCCATTATATTATTTTATTCATGGGCAGAAATGAGAACAAAACGGCGCCCTTAAAATACCAATATATTAACTTATTTACGTGTGATATTACATTCACTTACAGTTCCAATAACCTGATTTCGTGAATCCAAATAATCCAATCCCATCAAATATTAACTACGCATTAGTAGATCCGTGAAATTGTTAGTTAACAAACTTTACCCGTACCTGCCTAAATTTATTAATTCTTGATGGCAGCCTTACATTCTGGCTAGGATTAAGAACAGGGTCAATGTTCACCCCGTTACTTTGCATAGATGGTATAAAGCGACTAAGGAAAGTTAACTCGGTACAGTTGTCTCAACGTAACTCGGCCGGATTGAACTTGGTGACAAGTGGTTGCACAGATGCATTTTGAAGTAAATGGTGACAGGAGGGGCGGGCGGGGCCGGTAACGAAACGAAAAAATGGGAGATGTGATTACGCATTATATTGTCATAATTAGTATTACTAACTCATGTTTTTTGTGATTAATTTTATAAAGAATTTTATTTTTCAAACTTTTTTTATTATTGTATAATAGTTTAGTATCTTTAGTAATGTATCTGTTCTAAATATAAACTTTTATTACCTCGTTTAAGTAGTATTTTTTATATTGTTTAATTAAAATTGTGTTACAATTTTTTATCCATTATACTGAATTATTAGTTTTTGTGAGTAATTTTAGGGTCGCATCTCTCTGACATGCGCGAAAGTCTGAACCTAACTTCACTTCGGCCGAGTTACATTGAGACAACTGTATAATAGGGAACAACCGGATTTACTCTAGTCATTTATTTTTTTAAAGCTGCCTGCCCCGGCTTTGCCCGGGGGTCATATAGTATTTTTTTTTACTAATTTTTTGACAATAAAGTATAGCCCCCTTATTGTAGCATTCTAATGGTGAAACATTTTTTGAAATCGGTCCAGTAGTTTTTAAGATGATTGGTTACATACGAAAATACAAATATTTCCTCTTTTTAATATTAGTATAGACTACGAGTAATATTTGACTTAATACCCAAAACAGAGCAAACCTCTTCTAATAGTTGAAATGATGAGTCCAGAATCTTCATCATCATCATCAACCCAAAACTCTTTTGGACTGATGAGGTTAAATAGAAATGCCGTTACAGCTTTTTCAGGATTCAAATTAAAAGTACATATTTATTTCATTAATACAATAAATGCAATTGAAAGAAAAAATAATAATTTCAAGAGCCCGGAATCGAACCCGAGACTTCCGATAGAAAGCGAAAGCCGAATAAAAATTACCCACAAGATATTACATACTTATTATTTTTTTAAAACTACATTAGTAAATTATTTTTTCAACATGTACTTATACTAATGTTATAAAGCTGAAGACTTTGTTTGGTTATTTATTTGAAAGCGATAATCGCAGGAACTACTGGTTTAAATTAAAAATATTTAAATATATATATATATTGTTGAATACCCCATTTATCAAGAAAGGCTATAGGCTATATAACGTCACGCTATGACTAGTAGGAGCGGAGCATCAATCAAAAATATTGCAAAAACGGGGAAAATTGAGGCAGACGAAGTTGCGCGAGTCAGCTAGTTCATAATAAAGTCAAAGAAGAAGAATTAATTTTTAATATTTACAAGAAACTTAAGCAATTTAGTTAGTAGTAAGTTACTCAATAATAATTGAATTTAGTAATGAAAGATACACACCTCTTATACTAACCTAAACCCTTGTATCTAACACATATCACTCTTACAATTAACTAAAGTACAAATTCAAACGCCATCTCTTTGCCTTATTGCATGAATGCAACTGTTTGCAATCGGCTTTAAAACCAAGTCGAATGGTACGTCCTCTACATTGAACATTCTCAATGTGCTAGAGAGGCGTTTTACTCACAAGTGCACACGGAGGAAAGTGATTATTTGCAACTATTCTCTACAGATGGCGCTGTTCGATTCTGCAAGAAGTAGAGTTAAACATTTTCTACATTGTATGGATTTATTTTTTGGTCTTAAATTGGATATTTAATGAAAGTCTAGCTTAGTCTAATTAGCCAAATCAAAATAACGATCAGATCTAGTTTAATAGTGTGCAATTTCTTACTTATTTTTAATATCTATGCCTGACATAGTTTCTGGTGGCCAACTATTCTAGATACTAACTACTAAATTAACTATTTACTACGGCTCCACCCTCGTGGATATTTATAAATCGGGATTCATCATATCAATCCATATCATGCCCCACTGCTGGGCACGGGTCTTCCCAGTAGAACCTACATATTATAGATCCTGGCGCTATCTGCCATACTCGCCACTATTGGCGAGCGACTTGGTCTTTGTTTTTCTCCGGTGTGCAATCCTTTAGTCGCCTTGACGACACCTACGGGAAGAGATGGTGTGGTCCTATTCTTAAGCCGGTCTTAATCGGAATTAAATTAAGAGTTTTCTTTTCGATTTTGAAACCATTTTTAGAGTTACGTATTTGTTTATTTGATGTCTCTACATAAAATAAACAAATACGTAACCCTAAAAAAGGTTCCTAGGTCTTTTATCTGTATACTTACTTAATCTAACATTTTTGTAGGTAGGTCAGGTAGATCCTGACCTACCTACAAAAATGTTAGATTAAATCATTTTCGAAATTCCGTGTAGGTATAGGCAGCGAGTGTCTGAGTGAGTGACCTTTCGATTTAATGTAATTAAGATTAGAATTTACGATGTTCGCGTATTATTATAACGATTTGTTTTTTGTTGGTGTAATTGGTAGTAAAATTAATTGGAGTCAAGTGATTATATTCTAAATTCATACACAAGAATTCTAATAAGTCCTTTTTCCAATTTCACGGTTAATTCTGAGGTCATTTATATAATTTGTTGTTGTTGCTAATGTTTCAATGACACTGCTCGTGTTAGGGGCCTCATATAGAGCTCCGTCACTAATCTATACTAATACACACATCAAAAGTGTCTAGGGATCAAGCATTTTTATGCGGATTTCTTGAGATTGAGATGTGGCTTTGTAATAAATTTATGATTTTATAAATTTATATGGATCCTTTTTGGTGCATTTCATAATTTGAATCAGGAACTGTGAATCAAATTCGAGTAAAAGATGAAAATCAGCTGTCAATATTTTCCCTATAAAAACATACAACGCATTGAAGACATTATTAGTGCTACTGTTTCCCTACTACTGATTAAAACCAACGTTATTATGGAGCGGCGACGTCATTTAAGCAGGGAAGAAATGCTCAGAGCCGTGGGAATGATAGAAGCTGGTTCCCGGCAACGTACTGTGGCTTTAGCTCTGAATACAAGTCAGAGTGTTATCAGTCGACTTTGGACACGTTACCGAAGCACTGGTACCGTGGCTGATCGCCATGGAGGACGGTATCGCTGCACCACACGGAGACAAGACCGATACATTCAAATCTTAACTCGAAGAGGTCCAACAATAACCGCCATGATGTTAGCCGTGAGGCTTCATCACTCTTCAGGGAACTTAATTAGCGACCAAACAGTCAGAAACCGCTTGCATGAAGTGAACCTTCATTCCCGAAGACCGCTACGGGTACCACCTATAGCAATGCACAATCGTAGGATTCGATATCAATGGGCTCTTGAACACAGAAATTGGGCAGAAGAACAATGGCGTTTCGTGTGCTTTTCTGATGAGTCTCGTTTTGGTATGAGACCGGATACAAGACGTATACGACACTGGAGAACCCCTGGACGCCAACAGCGATTAAAATCCTGCCAGGAAGTCCATCCTTATAGTGGTGGAACCATCATGGTATGGGCGGGTATTTGGATCGGCGGAAGAACTGAGTTGATTTGGATCAGAGGCAACCTCAACGCTCAAATTTATGCTGAGACGATTGTATCAGACGTCATCGTTCCTCTACAAGTGCAAATCGGTCCCTTATTTCAGTTAATGCATGATAATGCACGACCGCACACCGCAAGAGTTGTAAGACAGACTCTCGCCGCAGCTAACATCAATGTCCTGCCCTGGCCTGCTCAGTCGCCAGACTTGAACCCGATTGAGCATGCATGGGATATGCTACAGAGAAGAGCTCTGCCGAATATGGAGGGTATCCAGTCGCAAGAAGACCTTTTTTTGTTGTTGCAACGAACATGGGCGGCCATTCCACAGCGTGATTTGGATGAACTCATTTTGAGTATGCCAAACCGATGTTCTTGTGTTGTTAGTGTTCGCGGTAGAAACACGGATTATTAATTGTTTAAGTTACCCAATAAAATTTTAAAGAAAACTGTTATTTCAGTCTTTTTTTCGAACTTTAATGTTAGTGGTTCAAATGTCAAAAATCCCTTTATTAGGAAAATGGCAAATTTCTTTATTAATGCAAAGGTGACTTGGTTTATCGTTACTGTGACAAACGAAAACACTTTATTTGATGAATCCTTAAAGAAATAAAAAAAAAAAATCAATCAGGAGAAAAGTTATTGCAAAAATATATGTTGATCCCTAGACACTTTTGATGTGTGTATTATAAATCTGACGAGTTTGTTTGTTTGTTTGAACGCGATAATCTCAGGAACTGCTGGTCCGAATTAAAAAAATATTTTACTGTTAGATAGCCCATTTGTCGAGGAAGGATATAGGCTATAATAACATCACGCTACGATCAATAGGAACGGAGCAGCAATTAAAAATGTTGCAAAACGGAGAAAATTTATGCAGATGAAGTTGCGTGGGTCAGCTAGTCTATTATAATTTTAAACTAGTTTTGTACTTTATTATGTTGGACATGATGTTTTGATTAAATTCTTAGAAAAATGGTAAACAGCTGATATTTATAGCTTGTTTGCTTTTACAACAGACGTACGTTCTCATCTGTAACCTGAGCTACATGCTTCATTTTTTAAATATTTAGATTTAGGTAACTGGAGCTGTCATTGCTCATGAATCAGTGAAGTACTGAGATGTGAGTTTGCTATCTTTGGGATGCGTAGCCGGGATTATTTCTCCAAGGGATGAGGAATCAAACGCTATTTCACTTGCCCAGAAACGATACTATATATTTAACAATCTGTAATCTTATTCATTTACATTTCAATAGTTTTCCAGACCATTCGTCTTGACGCTTCCTTCAATTCCCCCGATTGTTTTTTGTTTTCTTCTACGTAATTATTTCAATCTTTTGGAACGTCAAGACAAACAGTTAAAAATTAATGAGGCCTTATGCGAGTGACCGGTCGAGTTTCCGACGCACCTGCCACAGTACCCACATAGAGACTAGACTCAGAAATCACAGAAAACTGACATCTACTCATATGGACTGGGTCGCATGGCATATATATACTAGCCCGTACCCTCTCTCGAGATGGCTTCAGTCCTGGAACTACACTATTATAAGTTTGATTTTTTGTTATACATACATATGTGTAATTTCCATTCTAATCTTATATTAATACCGATGATATTAAATGACTTCTTACAATTTTCTATTTTACACATTTAGTGTAAAATAGACGATATTGATTTAAATCAATGAATGCCTGCAACTTTATGGAATTCCTAACTATACTAAAGCCGAAATTGATGTGAAATGTTTAATAACAAAGTTGGTTAGCAAACATTCAATCTTTAATAGTTTTGTCAATGGTTGCTAAGCAACTTGGTTAATAAACATTGAAGTCTTAACAATCAAGTACATAATTATGTTTCATACTTCACTCTACTGACTTTACTTTTTCACTTGCTTCCTAATTAGGTATTTAATATTAAAACCTATAGAATTCCCAGCAATTAAAGTTATAATATTTGCTCTATAAATACGCCAATAAATAGGTAAGAATGCAAAATTGATTTCTAAAACAATTTAGTAAGTTTTTGTGCATGTTTGTTTTTTTTTCTAACATAATTAGTTTGCATAGTAAAAAAATACTCGTTTATATGTCTAGGTACCTGTTTAATTGAAAATCCTGTTCTAAAGTATGCAGGTACTAACGCCACTAACAACATACTATATACCTATATATTTCTAACCTATACATACATATAATAAATTGGAAAGAAACTTATACCCTCGCGACCTTGCCGTTCACTATGTTCACAAGATAGGTATTTAACAAATCTCGTGTTGTTCAATTCGACTCCGGTTACAGTCAAATGCCAATATCACACAATATAGTTCCAGGAATGATTTCAAATGCGGATTTTCGAAACAATCCCATGAATCATGAAATCAAAATGCCTATCATAACTTTTTTTTTTCAATCAATCAATTAAATCACTTTGTCATGAATCATAGGTAGTACAAAATACGGATGTTCTTATTAATTAGGTAGTTCAGCTTTGCCTCACCTTTCAGGCATACAATAATTACATTCAAATACAACAATAATTATAATAAGAAAATAATAATAAGAATAGATAAACATGTCACAATTAGATAGAAATTAAAAATAAAACTACAATTAAAAAAAAGAGAACTGTTTAAAGTGACTGCATGCGACTATATATTATAACAATAATATATGAAGATTGCATTGAGATGACTGAGGTGGATAGATCATAGTGCTGTAGTGATTTATCGGATAAATAGTGTTTTACAGAGTAGTAACACTTGATCACCAGTAGGTCATGAAGTTTCTTTATAAATGATTTTCTTTCAGAAATAAGAGGCCTCCTCTAATTCAATGGAAACGAAGTTTCGATCTTAAATGAGGTGGTAGTATACAGAGCCAGGAACATCTATTTAATCCACTCGTTCCAGAAAATCAACCATGGGTTCGAACTTCTTGTAATTACTCGAAAATTGATTAGAATAGTCCCCGTAACCTTAAGAAATTTAAGCAAACGAAAATTCATGAATTTCGTTCTAAAGAAAGAGAATAGGCCTACAGTTCTTAGGGGTTTCGGAATATTATTAAATATATTTAAGGCCCTACAAAACATATTAATATTGGATTGGCTACATCACTTACTTGTAAAACAGCAAGTCATGGATATAATGAAGTGCTTATTTTGAAATGCCATTGAACTACAAATAGCTAACCATATTTAGTAAGTAATCGGCTCCCAAAAATTATATGTTTCTTTTATCTTGGTTAGGTTGGTTGGTTGGTAATGCTTTTAGCATTACGTTCGGAGTAGTAAATTATAGTGCATTACGTTTAAATAAATAAATGCAATTAAAATTGAGAGTACAATAACTATAGTAGACAATTCAAAAATAAAATTCATATATTCTAGTCCATCCGAAGCGCTTGGACTTTAGATAGTTGTTTTTTTTTTCATAGAGGGTTCTGTAATGTAGAAAATGGATAAGAAAGGATTACAGGACACTAAACTCTTGCTTAGGGGGTGAACAAGTTAAGTCACGAGCACAATAATAATATAATCCATCATAAACCATGATTGCGTTAGATGCACTCTTTTATAGTACTAGTCATAGAGATAAGAATCCCTACTTTTTAGTACTAATACGCTGGACTGGCTACCTCGTTCAAAGTGACAACAATTTCAAATGCCGAATCGAATGAACGTCTTGTGAACTTTTTTGACATTTATGACAAATGGCCGTTGTTGTTAACCTTGTCACACAAGTGTAGACTTCTATTTGGTTTTGTAGCCGACCCCCCCCCCCCCCTGACGGTTGTTTTATGTACCGAATTTCTTTGCCAATTTGGGGCACCCACCCCCCCGTCGTGTGTGCAACTCATACTTGGGCGGTGTCAGGTGAAACGAAAAAACGATATCGTCCTAATTGCATCATTCCTCCTCAATGCTGAAGGTCGTGGGCTCTTTAAATTATTTTTCCCAGGACTATCTCACGCCAGCTCACTCTATCTTCGGCAGCATGGATGACAACCATCGTGTTTAGGGCACGAAGGATCTGGTCTAACCAACGAGAACCTTGGAATTCTGCCTTTTCCCGCTCATCTTGCCTTAACCTCTCTTTCTGGCTATTTCGCCAAAGAACTCAAAACTCCGCATGAATTTGGCAAACGATATGAGTTTCGCAAAATAAATACCTGCAACATATACCAAACCTAACTAAAAATTAGCAACAGTCAATAGAAAAACATAAACAATGTCACGGCTGCAACAAAATTCTCAATCTAACATTTTAGAAGATAATTAAATCTATTTTGTCGTTTCTTTTTTTTTTATGACTGATGACTTACAAACATTTGTATCCACATTAACAATTTATTATAAAATTTTGATATTTCCTTATTTAGTCACACAAAATACCGACAATGTAGTAGGTAACTTTCATACAACGCGCGCTTGAGCAACACACGTAGAAATAATACTGTTAGATCCAATCTGTCACGAAATAAATGTCAGTCTACCGAAAGCCACAACGCGTGTTATTGAATCCTCGCGAGAGAGGGATCACACCATTGACTGGCCTGTTGATCTTGGGTTCGGAGGATAAAACTTTGTATCATGAGCATGATGGTTTATTCTGTTTCTGGATGTATTATCTATAATATGTATATATTTAGAAGTATAAAAGTATGTTCATCAGTTTTATCTGGTTGCCATAGTACAGGCTCTGCTTAATTTGGAATCAGGTGGCGACTCTAGCGAAATCAATATAACAACAGCCAGGCTATTACCATACACTACAATTCATATGTCCTCAGCGCGTTAGAGACGAATAGCGTAATCTGGAATCCACACGAAAAAACTTATACACTACTAATAGAAAAAGTTCAAAATGCTTTTCTTCGTTACCTCTAACTGAAATTATATGGTTATTACCCGGACATGTACCCCACATCATTTGTGTTGGGCATGGTCGCTTATCAAAGCTTAGAAGTTAGAAAAAACTTAGCTCTTATTAAATACTTTTTCCGTCTAATTCGTGGTTTCCTAACTAATCACCCACTGCTACAATATATTTCACTTAACGTTCCACCACCCATCAGGCAGACACTCCGTCCCAGACAGCGCCCGCTATTCTCGTTACCTAATTCTACTATCACCCTCTCAACCAGTCCACTTTACCTTGCTCTCACTCACATCAACAATCTTCTATTGAGTGATGAAACAGTAAATATATTTAATTATACGGAGCCGAGATTCCTGACTGCAGCTTGTCAGTACTTGGAGACTATTGCCATTCAGAGTAGAATAAATGTATGTATCTTATAAAGTTATAAAAAAAACTGATATTATTGTATAATTTCATAAATTTATAGTAAATAATATGTATTTATCTTAAAACTTATCAACCTATTGTTTGTAGGTACATTGACTCCAAGCGCGGTCTGCTGATTAGAATCATATTTTTTTTTAAGAAACAGGTATTATTTTTGTATTGATTTTGGCAGAGTAACATGACGTGATCCCCCTCCCCTTCCTCATCGACTGATTAAATCGTCATCCAGTATAGACATATCCGTTCCGAACAAACTGGTCTGTAATTGCATATCTGTGAACATTGCTCTAATGAGGTATATGTAGGTTACCTTCTATACTCTCGATACTTTGTGTTGTTAATGGTTCTACTGGTAAACATATAGTGCGCGACTACATAGGTCAATGTCAAGATTGTAATTCAATTTTAAATCATTGAAATGTTACTTAGTAAGATTAGGCAGACATTGTACGTTAGTACATATTATTTCGTTGTTTTAAATACTTGATTATACTAGCATTTTTTTTTTCACATTTGTAATATGAACTTTTGCCGCAACTTTACCTGCAGACGTCGGATAACAGGATATAGTACGCTATGTCCTTCAATACTATCTACCTCTAGGTATACTAAAAAGCTACTAATTATTTAGATATGACATTAATCTAAACTAATATTATAAAGAAACTTTGTGATTTTGTGAGATTGTGAGGGGTAATCTCTGAATCTACAGAACCGATTTTCTTCATTCTTTTACCAATAGATAATTAAGTTATTTGTGAGTGTTATAGGCTCACGCTACTACACTATAACATCACGCTACTACCAATAGGAGCGGAGCATAAATAAAAAATGTTCCAAAAACGGGGAAAATTATGCAAACGAATTTGCGAGGGTTAGCAATATGCAATACTTTGATTTGAAATCTAATGCAAGAGCAAATATTCCTTATATGTATAAATATAAATTAAATTTACTAAATATTTCAAATTCAACATAGGTACTATATATTATATGAACTAAACGTTTAATCTATAAAGCTGAATTAAAAAATGGCTACTAAGTAATTTATTTTCAGCTTGCTCATTCAAGCTGAAAATAAATTATTTAGTAGCCATTTTTTAATTCAGCTTTATAGATTAAACGTTTAGTTCATATAATATTTTGAAACTGTGTCGTATGTGCATATTTCTGTTAAACCTATTTTCTACGTTAATTTTTTTTTTATTTTGTGTATGAACATTGTAAACTAACCCTGTCTTTTGCATACCCGATACGGGTAGACTGTTGTTACCTAAATTAATAAAATGTGCACAGTTAAGCAATAAATATATCTTTATCTTTACAAATAAGTAGAAGTTTTACCAAAAACTACATTATTTACCACATGTGGTGCAAAAGCACAACACCATGTATTCTACCATATTCAAGCAAATAAAGATATAATTATTATTATTGTTAAACATTAATTTATACAAAAACGCCTTAAGTACTTAGGTATGTGTATTTTCGTATTAATGTCATGTCAGTAGCCAGATCTTGATAATATTATTATCAAAATCTAGCTACTGGATAAATTGCACCATTTTTTGCCTTGTTTGATGAAAATATAGTTATCCGTTTCGATGGAAATTCATTTAGGTATGTAACATAATAACCTTTCATCGCATTTGCTTGAACAGTAACTATTTTAAATACAACCTTCAACAACGTTCCGATATCAGTACCTACTAGTGTTAACCAAAAATGGTTTAATTAACTAGTTTAATTTAAATCCACAACAATACCAATTTGGAAGCTCCATATCGAAGTAACGAACTTCAATAGGCTATTAATAAAATAATGAAGCCAAATGTGTCGACCGCGATTGTCAATTACCGCTACATCAATTTATCTGAATAAATAAATCAACCACTATAAAATGTTTAATGTTTTAACGAGTTTGTTTTTAATTAGCTATTTTTCCGCGGTTTTGTCTTCGATATCGATCATTACCACAGACAAAACATTGATTATCATGATAAATATTAATTTTCTAACTTTGTGTTATTGACGTGATTATCACACTAATATTATAAAGGCAAAAGTTTGTGAGTATGTGAGTGTGTATGTCTGTTACTTCTTCACGTCTAAACGGCTGGAGCGATTTTAATAAAATTTGGTATGGATTTAGCTGACACCCTGGATTAACACATAGGCTAATAAACCGCGGGTAACACCGCGGGGCACAGCTAGTGTCTTATAAATGGATGACCGGCTGCACTCATGAAAAAGTGTGACGTCACCGCTCACGTTCCGGTGATGTCAAAAAGTATGACGTCATCGCTCACCTTGTCACAGGCATGGTTGTTTATTAAAATGTCATCCAATATTTTGGCCATTGCAGCGACATGCGATACAAAAGGAAATTTAAAAACAGGGGTCACAGGCACGTTTGTTTATTCAATGTCATCAATATTTTCTTATGACATTATCACGTAAAATTATCATCCGTAAACAGACTTTGCAGACAACCATTTTTTTTATAACAAAATATATCCAATCAACAACAACTGCAACGCCGCCATTTTGGCCAAAAATGATTTTTTACTGAACTGAAAACAACTGACATGGCTTTTTGATCGAAATGTTATTCAAAAATTTAAAAATCAAAATCAAAAATAGTTTTAGATTCTACTTTTAAATCGTCGGTCAATCTGGCTGGGGGTCGTCCTACCTTATATGTACTGAGTCGAAGTCTTCACTGTAGGACTTAGGAGGTTGGACTGGTCAAGACGGTACGCCGGCCGCCTCACCCGCGTTACGCCTGTGACATCTACAGGCGCGAACCCAAGGGTTGGGAGCAACAGGGCCCAGCCCTTATGCCCCTTTTTTGAGGAATTTGAGAATTTTGACTCAAGACCGGTGGAGACTGGTGTACCGGTGATGAATGAAATGCAGCCTCTTACGTCATGCTAGTGACTTTGCTGGTCAAGTCTATTGTTGCCCCTCCCCCCCCCCTCTTCCGATCAAAGTTATGGATCTGCGCCTGGACATCTATGCATATTTAATGCCTGCATTTATATACCTACATGTTGCGGAATCACACTAATATTATAAAGGCGAAAGTTTGTAAGTATGTGAGTGTGTATGTTTGTTACTTCTTCACGTCTAAACGGCTGGAGCGATTTTAATAAAATTTGGTATGGAGTCAGCTGACACCCTGGATTAACACATAGACTAATAAACCGCGGATAGAACCGCGGGGCACAGCTAGTATAGCTATATAAATAAAACAATCCATGCACATCCATAGCCAAAGGTACAATCTTATAAAATACATAGAACAGTTCAACAGAAAGACGCGAGTTTTATAATACCTTATAATGTATAAATACAGATGATGATGATGATGCTAATACTCTGAGTTGTAATAGGTATGCACGCCTTGATTTTATAATCTACTTTTAATCAACAAGGAATATTTTTAGGATTTGTCATAGGTCATAGACAAATTCTTGTGCAGGTATATAGCATTGGTAATAAAATTAATGACTAATGTATATAATACACATAGTAATGAAGGTATGTTCAAGCTGCACCCCGTCAGCTCGTGTTTATGTAGAGTATATTCAGATTTTACTGACATACCTACGTAATTAATTTGATTTCGAGTAAGCTATAGTTGTGGTGCTAGGCTTGATAAATGAAGGGTATTAAAGATATACGAGTAGAATACTACGAGTATAAGCTACGGGTCATAATAGCGTAAATATTTTAATCTAATCTTTATTTTATTGCACGATGCGACGTTACGTTTAAGAAAATCTATAATGTGTACAATCGACAGTTTACGAATATATATAAAGGGTATTTTGCAGTTTTGTAATATTAGGTACTAACGGCCCGCTCCGGCTTCGCACAGAATTTTCTCAGATATATAAAAGTAGTTTTCGTAAGGATCTCGATTTTTTTAGAATAAAATATATATAATATTATAGATAGCTGCATTATCGGGAAGTAACATAGGTTTGTTACTTCCCGATAATGCAGCTTTCTATAAGTGAAAGATTTTTTGAAATCACTCCAGTAGTTTTTGAGTTCCACGTTACAAGCTTTCAACATCACAAACTCACAAACTTTACCTATTTATAATATTATTATAGATATAGATAATACGCTTACTTTTGGTCGCAGGGTCGCCCTCTTGGATCTGATCTCGTAGCAAAATAAACATCCTTAAGCTTCAAGCTACATTCCAAAATTCATCTAAATCTGCCCGTTACCTTTAAGGTTCATTTCGGTGCATCGCGGCCGATCGCGAGCCGCGCGCGGCTTACAACAAGCGACTGACGCTCGCGGCCGATGCGACAATATTCAGAGAGCGCGCGCAGCCTACGACAGTCGTCGGCCGCGCGCGTCTGTCGCTTACCTCGGAAACGGCACCATACATTCTCATACTCTGACTATTGTCGTATCGGTCGCGCGCGTCAGCCGTTCGTCGTAAGCCACGCGCGGCTCGCGATCGGCCGCGATGCACGGAAATGAACCTTAAAGTTCATTTCCGTGCATCGCGATCGATCGCGAGCCGCTCGCGGCTTACGACAAGCGGCTGAGGTAAGTGACAGGCGCGCGCGGCCGACGACTGTCGTAGGTCTGCGCGCGCACTGTGAATATTGTCGCATCGGCCGCGAGCGTCAGCCGCTTGTCGTAAGCCGCGAGCGGCTCGCGATCGGCCGCGATGCTCGGAAATGAACCTTTAGGGATAAACCCAAACAAACCTCAAGTTTATTAAATTAGTCTAAATATGTACCGTCTCACTATGCCCCCTACGCATCAAACATTAGCTAATATTGCTTAATCCAAAAAATATCGCGCATAAAAAAATGCAAATATTGTATTATAAGATGGGTTGTCTGTGGTTTTTGTTTCATACTACCGACTAACAATGTTATTTAAGTTTTTCTTTAATACGGACGAAAATTTTGTTACCTCCCAATTGGTCTGCTATTGCAGACGCTGAAGTGAGAAGTAACAAAATTTTTATTCTACCACTTTGCCGGCGTAACTTATAAGTATATCCATGCCAAATTACAACTCTCTAGTACAAAAGGTCTCTGAGCTAACCTGGAGACAGACAGACGGACAGAGCGAAACTATAAGGATTCAGATTTGCCATTTTGGCTACGGAACCCTAAACAGCATACTGAGATTGATGCCTTAAAATTATAACAACAATCTGTTCTAACAAAAAATAACAATCCAAGGCTATTGAGTAAGATGACAAAGTGCCAGCCTATTTTCTTAACCTGTACCATAAACAAATAGTCTAATAATCAATTCCTAATCGAATCATAAATTGCATATTGTTAATACATCAAAATTACCATCCAATTTAAGCTGTCATGAGTTTTACAACGTCAATTACAATATTTCGTGGCCCAATGACTGATATAACTTTTGTTTTATAAACAGCACCTATGTATTGCTTTAGAACTCACATTGCTGTCGTCAACGCAGTTATTGTATAATGAAAGAACGGACATTGATCATGTCATTAAATGTTAATACTATATACTTACTTGTATTACATAATTAATGATTCATCAACAGCCAAATTTCTCTTCAAGTCAATTTGTTCAAAGTTACGTCGATCAAGTCTTAGGCATTAGTATAATCCAGTGTCGTGTCTTCCTAATAATATTTTCTTTTATATTCCGTCCATATTTTTACACATTATAGTATATATTATATTCTGGAGCTATGCCAGTTTTACTTCTGAATAAGTGTAAGGAAAATTGAGGTTGACTTATTTTCATTAGATCCTTTTTTATAACAAAAGGTTCTACCTACCTACCTAGCTAAAAACTATGTGGAAAAACACAAATATATTAGTTACACTAACAAAATAAGTAAGTAAGTATACCTAAGTTTACGATTTCTTACCTATACACCGTGAATTTGTATTCGTTTCCGAGCCGAAAACTTTGAACTCCATATCAATAAGAAAGTCTATAAAAAATATCAATTTATGAAAATAATAACTTTTTTTTTTAAATATAAATTTATGTTGTTTGCAGAAAAATGAATAAGCATTTGTGGTAAACGCCACTTGATTTCACGTAGGTAATAACAATAGTTACTACGACCATAAGAAAGATGTGATTCCTAGGTACCACCCAAAGATGCGCCGCTGTAGGCAATTCTAGGTTATTTTTTTATTTAAAAAAATGTTAATGTAATACTGGTATTTTTTATGGACTAAGTTATTGTACTTAAAAAGCTACTACTATTGTACTTAAAAACTACAAATGTAATCCACACACACACACACCATAACGTACACGCACACATACAACACACAAATATCCAGTAAAACTAAGATAGATATTATATCCTTTGTTTGTATAACCTATAATAATTATAATTATGACATAACATTGTACCTATACTATAAGGCGAAGACACTGGACTCTGAAATACAGTTCACACTAGTTCAGGGCCCAGAGAATTCACAACTTTTGTACAAACAACTTTGTCAATAAATATTATTATTATTATTATTGATATGGAGTTAAAAATTTTCGGCTCCAAAACGTCTACAAAATCATTGTGTATAAGACAAGTGATCTTTGAAGAAGCTCTCACTGTACTTTCAATGCCTACTTTAAATCCAAACTGAATAAGACTGGCACCACTTGTCTCTGTTATGTTAGCATAATCTAATACACCTACGTAGTGTTACACATTTTAAGAAGTAGTAATTTCATAAATAAATACTAGAAACTTAAACTTTTGAAAGTTTGTTTTTGTCACCTGCTTCGCCCACGTAGACGTCAGATATCTCGATGAAATGTAGCCTGTGTTAATGTATGTTGCAAATATTAAGTACTGCCAAAATGGTATTGAAATCCTTTCAGTATTTTTAAAATAAATCGTTTCTCCTCACAAACAAGTCATATGAGTAGGATTTTTTAGAAAGATAAGTGGCACAGCTGTTGTAAAACAGCACTGTATTTTCGAAATAAATCAATAAGTAGGTACTCCAATAAAGTCAGCTGATCCTTCAATGTACCTACCTTACAATGTCTACCTATATAAATATATATATATATATATTATTAATTTCACTTAATGCATACAAAACTTGTACAAAGGCGGACTTAATGCCTTAGGAATTATCTACGAGTCAACATTAGAGTGATGCATAGAGCATTGTAAGGTAGGTCTCATAACGTCGTATAACTCCATCTTATCTCATCTTTCAAGGCATCCCTCAACACGACGAGGGATTTTCCGCATAACACAAGTTTCTTGACTACAAAAATACGGTCGTACCATCAATCGAACCGAATCTTTTTCTACATCATTTAATATCTAGGATAGATATACAAAAGTCGAATCGAGAACGTGTACACTTGACCGATTTATCTCGAACTCAAAACACCCACTTGAACCACATCTAATAAAGTGAACCTTAATAGGAGCGAGGCCTATCGATTTATTCGTTGACAAGTATTTATTACGAACACTATCTATTGTTCGTAGCTATCAATTTGATTCAATTATCCAAATACTTATAAATATTCATCATTTTGAAATACACTCTGTTTTAAAGGTATTACAAACATTTATCTTCAGATCGACATTATGATAAAATACTTTTAGTGTAGGTTACGTACGATTAAAATTTAGATCTGCTAAAGATATTCTCTTTAATTGTAAATGTCCAAAAAAGTCAACTTGTAAGTATACCAATTTTTCATGAGCCTGAGTTTTTTATGTGCATTTTTTCAAATAAGATTAAGCTATCTTAATTATAATAAATATATCTATTCTATTCGTATCAGTCTTTATAAAGTTTGTTGTATAAGTATTATTTCATATCGATGCTAGAAAACACAGCCTGAAAAAAACGCCTTTTATTTATACCTAGTACAAATTATTTTTGTAGGTATACATGATACAGTCCTGACAGTAGGTCACCTAAAAAAGTGACTTACTGACATAGCAACGGACAGTTTAGGTACATCACTGAATGGATTGGGCTGAAAGGCACACAAATAGGTTAATTTTATCAGCACAAATTAGCACGTAGGTAGGATGTAGGATTATTACCCCTTAAAGAATGAAAAAAACGGCAGTTCCAATTTCAATTAAAATCCAACTTAGACCAGTAAGAACCGGGTAAGAGCATGTCGGACCATGCACGGTATAGGATTCCGCAGCCTTGATTAATTGCATCAGCAGAAGAGCGTATTCATGGCACTTACGCCATTTTGTTAAGAAACTCAAGTTTTTCGGCAATAACTCAATGACAGTATACCCGATCATTTATTACAAAGTATTTACTAAGTTTGTGATATTTTTCATATTTTTTCAAAAATTAAGGGACGACGACAATTTATGCAACTTTCGGAGCGATTATTTACAAAAATATATACTCAATAAAAAAAGTTTATTAGAAACCTTAAAATGTTTTTGAAAGACCTGTCGTATGACACACGTTGCTGTTTACTGAAAAAAAATAATTTTAGCTTCTTTTACATGTATGGAGTACCACCCCTAAAAATATTACTTTTTGTAATTTATTTATCAAACTAAGTAGACACCTTTCCCCCAAATTTCATCATCATTGAGTAGTCTTTGAGTAAAATGACAGACAAACAGACAGACAGACAGACGGACATGACGAAACTATAAGGGGCTGTACAACAAGAACAGAAAAGCTAGTCTATATAAAATTTGGATATCAAAAATCTGATGCAAGTACCCACATACTGCGCAAAGTTAAAATAAATACAAAGTGAACAGATTTATAAAATATATAGATACTGCACGACAATATTCAAGCATAGTTTTTTTTTAACAGTCATGATAGGACACCAGGATATTTGTATTTTCTATTGTAATCAATTTGAATAGAAAATCATGCACTATACTGATTAAATCTATTTTAACGACAACATTGTTACTGAAAAAGTGCAATTCATTCTTCACGAATTAAGTCGATACATGAAACTACCGGTCCAACCCGACTACGGTTGGATTAAACAATTACCTAATATAAATATGTATTTCTATCACTCACAACTTATGACCATTATGAAATGATGTCAATTTGATGAATCATTTTTTCATACAGGTAAAGACAATGATTCCGACCAGTACGTACGAGTTCACGAGAGGTACCTAGGTTTAAGACATAGGCCGTCTTGGTCGGTACCACAGTAGTGTCAGTTATCTTTACTAATATTATAAAGCTGAAGAGTTTGTTTGTTTGAACGCAGTAATCCGAATTGAAAAATAATTCACTGTTGGATAGCCCATTTATGGAGGAAGGCTATAGGCTATATAACCTCACGCTACGACCAATAGAAGCGGAGCAGTAATGAGAAATGTTGCAAAAGCAGGGAAAATTTACGCAGACGAAGTTCCACGGGACAGCTAGTATAATATAAAACAGTAATGTTAACGAATCACTGTGTTTCAGTTAAAGGGCACTGTAGCAAGTATACTAATGTCTCAAATGAGGAGCGCGGTGCGGTGACTCTCAGATTTTTTCCAAACAAAGATTTGGGTGGCACTGGAGGCTTAGACAAATACCACACCATACTTTTTCCGCACACGCTAACGCGGGAAAATGTATGCATTTGACATATAGTTGACAATACGTCACGTGACTGCTGCTGGATTGGTGGACCAAAAACAACAGTAGCGTGTGCCAAAAAAGAAGCGTGACGCATTTGTCTAAGCCCCGATACTGCTATGGGCTAGCGTGACGCTTACCAACAGGCGCACGACCTGGGGGCTTAGACAAATGACACACGCTTCTTTTCCCGCACACGCTAACGCGTTGGTGTTAACGTGAACGAAACGGTAGAAAAGTGCCACATTGAAACGCCACGCTCAGTCCGCAGCCACTTACGCTCGTCCCAATTTCGGACCAGCCATAGAGAGACAACTCGCGCTACATTTTTTATCTGTGTGCTCCATAAACGCTAGAGAAGTTGTCAAAAGCGAATGTCAAACTGTCAATTTAATATAGCGGTTTTTTAAATTTTAAATACGTGATTATTTTTAAAAGGTGAGTAACAGTTTACTATAATGTGATAAATCAGTGATTTTCAACCTAAGAGTTCCTCAAGTACAAGTTAAAACATACTGTATTAAATAAAATTTTAACCTATTTTGTCTTTCATTTACCAAGGACTTCGCGCCAATTATTATCAGTTTTTTCTGATGGTAGATTCCATGGAAAGGCACATTTGTATCATTTATTTATTATTATCCGTAGTTAATTTGTTCATGAGTCATATACTTCTGGTTATAGGCAGGTGCGGAGTAAAGGAAACATAATCTCATTTTACTTCTTTTTGTAGTCGTGGAAATCTTTCAAGACCTGTAGCGAGCTTAGAAAGCAGACAAAGATCAGTCTCCTTATGGCAGAAGCTGAGCTAATGTTACACTGGGAGTGAAGTAGAAAAATAGGGTCCCACTCTATCAGTCTAGTTCTTCACATCTTGAAGGTAAGCTTTATTTTGAATTAAAATATATTTAATAAGCAGGAGATATAATAGTGCACAGTTAGTGTATGCGCTGCTTATATCTGCGCAGGCACTCTCTATTCCCTCACTCATAGTCCGATGGGGCGGAAATTTGACACGACCGTAGGACCGACGGCTTAATCTGCTCGCCGAAGCCCTGGGGGATGTGCCATATTTCAAAAATGGTCACCGATCTATGGGACGATAGTGGTAATGTTGCTTAACCTCGCAGATATCTCGATTTGCTCGGTGGCCACTGAGTCAGATACCCCTAATTTAAAATTTAGGTAATTGATGATATAGCACCTAATAGTCGTAACCTTCTCCAAATTTAATAGCATCTATTAGCAGTCATCTAAAATTTCAGATACCGATAAACGACCTCCATGCGCCTTTACAAGCAACCAAAATAGAATGGCAAAGTTTTTTTAAGTACCTACTACTCCCACAAAGGGGTACAACCCCTGTATCGGGGGGGGGGGACTTTACATACATAGAAATCACAGACGAAAAGTAGGTACACCCAGTAGTACCTGGAATAACAATTTGTGGATCACACAAAGTGGTGCCCTGCGTGGGTATCGAACCCACAACCTCTGGCTTTCCAGTCAGGGCCACTAGTCACTAGACCAACTAGTCAGTCGATTATTTATTGTTTCTAGACATTGTCTAATCTAGACATTAAAATATGACAATTATTTTCAGGAAAATCGCCACTATCAAACATTTCAACGCCAGCTCGCTGTGGACGGGAGCGCAGTAAGACAGGCTCCGTACGGATGATTTTAAAAGAGTGGCTCATCATGAGTTTCGGTGCAGCTTCTCCTTATGAGTTTTATACTTGGAACTTCGAGTATAATAAAGAAGAGAAAGAATTAGAGAAAAGAAAAAGAACATTTTTTTAACAATATTGTATTGATTTTACCAAATAAACATATTTGAGTTTGCTTTAATTGTACCTAAGTCGCTGTTGCTTGCAATGCTCTTCTCGATGAAGGCTAGTTGCTATCACGTCAGGGTCACCAATGTAATATGTAGTACCTATGCTATCTGAATTAAAAATAAAACAAATATACAAATGAACTTAAAATTTTAATCTGGCTAAGGACACAGTTGATAATAATAACTGGAGTCCTAACCGATATTGGGTACGGCAGTCTATCACATCAGAGGCTAGCTAACTACGCAGGAGATATTAGGCATAGTGCACAAGTGTATGCGCATACACAAGTGCACTCTGTATTTCTTCACTCTCATAGCCCTATGAGACTGAAACCCAACACGACCGGTGAGAGATTGGGCGCAGGACCGACGGCTTAACGTGCTCTCCGAAGCACGGAGGGCTGGGACATTTTCCAAAAAGGGTCACCCATCTATAAGTCGACAGTAGTAACGTTGCTTAAACTCGCAGATATCTCAATCAACTCGGTCGCCACTGCATCAAGGACATTTTAATACTGCACCCATTGCCTTGGAGTAACTCATTTTGGCTACTAATGGGTAGAAAATTTCAATCTTACCATGCATTGTTAGCCGTTTGAGCAGCTACTATTGGGGAGTATCCATCTGGATCTCTATTTCTTTCTGTGGATGTCATCAAGGCAACTAAGGGATTTCACATCGAAGGCCTTGCTGCAACCGTCGACCTGCTCGCCAAGCGTGGCGATTATGACCATTACCCGTAGGATCTATAATAACTAGGGAGGCCCGTGCCCCGCAGTGGGACTTCATGTGGGTTGATATGTATAGGAGAGTTAAGCAAGTTCCTGTGCTTTAACAACTATGTCCATTGTGATTTTAGTAATTTTTGGCTCTTATATAGTCGCATGTCAGCGTATATCTATTGCCTCACGCAATCCAGACCGGGCATGTGCCGAGACGTGAACACTTACGGTTGGGCTATTCGACAATTTCAAAGTTGCGCAGCGGGCTATAAAGCGCCCGTCCCTTTAAAGAATAAAATTCGCAACGAGATCTTCCGACAAAGAACCTAAGTTACCGATATTTTGTAATGTTGCTTGATTGATTTGAACCGTACTCGTTGAGAATGTCATTATGTGCGTTGGCTAACCGTACGTCTAGCTGCTTTGCTATTTTAATATGCAACCGCTTGAGGGGGTTAGCCACCCCTGCGGTTAACCGCTAGTGCGTAAGGGGGCTTAGGCACATGTATTGACGGAGATCGACTCAAGACACCAAAAGCATAGCTTAGCGAGCCTAAAACAATTAATAAATTCTGGTGGCCGTGGTCACGGGTAGACTGTATAAGTCTACCCGTGACCACGGCCGTTGCATACGGTCGCAACGTCGGGCAATAAACAAGGTATTTTACCTTAAATTAATCACGCGATTAAGATTGGTAATGTATATATTCTCATTCATTATTAACTGCCCAAAAAAGCCGTAGGATATACATTTTTACGGAGATATCTAGAAATTATTTCGAAATTTGAGCCTATTTCCTCCTTAGCAGTAGGGTTTGTGCTCAAGAAAAATAACCGTGAAGCGTTACAGAAAAAGTCGTGTTTGTGTTGTCAAAGTCTGGCACTTGTCCACCGTTTGTGACATTTTGTATGAGCATGAACGTTGGGACGAGATGCTAACTTTTCCGGACACGCTACTGTTGGCTTTGGTCTACCAATTCAGCAGCAGTCACGTGACGTATTGTAAATTTATGTCAAATGCATACATTTTTTATCGTTAGCGTGTGCGGAAAAATAAGTGTGTGGCATTTGTCTAAGCCCCCAGCTCGTCTCTTCATCTACTTGTATAAAAAAACAGGCAAGTGCAAGTCGGGCCACGCGCAATGTAGGATTCCGTAGCTGCCCAGTACAATAATGCTGTATAAGAAATAGGCTTTCTGTGGCTTTTGTTTCATACTGCTAACAACGTTATTTACTTAATTTTCAATAGAATTTGTACGATTTTTTGTTACTACCTTCCCACTTGGTCGGCAGTTACTCGTAAACGTGTAAATCCTACTCTTAGCTGTGATAGTTTCTCTTTTAATTTCATTATATTCTACTAACCTTAATTTAGCTGTCAGTGTTCCCCACTTGATTCCATAAAAAATAAACTTTGCAATGCAAAATTATTGTATAAATTAATATAATAAATTTCTTTAAGGCTTAATATTTTACAAATGGATTCCTAAATCGAAAAATGAACAATCCTCAAATATTTTTAAAGATGTGATAAAAAACACATTCCCACTTTACGTAGCGAGATAGATTTTATTTCAACACTTTATCGCCGTGTACATTCATGCAAAATTACAACTTTCTAGTATTAACAGTCTCTGAGCTACCATAAGGGTTCCGTTTTGCCATTTTGGCACGGAACTCTAAAAAGGTACCCTGCACTATTGGTCTGTTGCTGTCACGGACTGGCCTGTTGGTCTAGTGGTTAGTGACCCTGACTGCTAAGCCGGAGATCGTGGCTTCGATCCCCACACAGGATAAAACTTTGTGTGATGAGCACGATGGTTTATTCTGTGTCTGGGTGTAATTTGTATTTAAGTATGTTTATCAGTTGTCTAGTTACCATAGTACAAGCTCAGCTTATTTTGGAATCAAATTACGTTGTGTGAGTTGTCCCAAGATATTACTAAGATATTATTATTATTACTATTATACACAAACTCACAAAATACGTCCTCTTTCTTTATAATATTGAGTAGGTATAGGTGACCTACCTGACTGGCTTAATACGAATTGGTTAAAATAAGTTAGGCAATTGCACGCTAGGTTTTATTTGATGCATGGGTGGATAAGCTTTCTCTGTAAGTTACCTTCATACAAATATTTACTTGACACCCTCACGAAATACTATGTACAAAATTTAATTTATTACCTTTCGAGAGTTGCTTAAGCAAACCTGTACTTTTATTCCTATTTCAAAATATGTTGGAGGTACTGATTTTGTAGCACTTGGGGACACTTGGTCCTGGGAGGGTTTCCACCCCCAAAAGTATTTGACTCCCCTCTCTTGTTCTTTTTTATACCTACCTCACCTTAATGTCGCCACACATGGCAGATACCATAGTATTTGATGTTAAGATACGAATATGAAATATTATAGTATCTTAAGGTATTACACTGTTAAGTTAAGATCATAATCAATCGGGTCAAATCATTATCCCTTGGCTTTTGCGTATGTTTATATATATACAAGCGCGGATACAGGGGGGGCAGGCAACAGATGCAATTTTCCCCCCAGGCTTGACTGAATGACCTTTTTTTGCACCCCCCCCCCCCCCTGGCATGTGAGTGACTCAAACTTGACCGGTTGAGTCAAATGTTGCCCCCCAGAATAAAGTTCTGCATCCGCGCCTGTACATATAAACATACGCAAAATATACGTGTGGCCCCAAGACATTATGATCAAAATAGTAAAATAACTTGTTCAGATTTGTACATACAAAGTTTAACAAGTTATTTTATTAACATAATATCAACAAAAATTATTCGCATCAACAAGAAAACGAAGCATGCTAACATATATTTCGCTTAGTCTTAAGATAAAAGTTTCATAACGCACGATAGCTTAAAAAAGTGTTAATATGAAAATATATTATACCTAATAGGTATCTTAGCCGTTTATGATGGTTCATACAAACTGACGGTACCAATAGATGTGAGAGATATTTGATCTTAATATATCTTATGCCGTGTGGTACCGGCTTAAGAATAGTACCACCCCATCTCTTCCCGTGGGTGTCGTCAAGCCGACTAAGGGATTTCACTCCGGAGGACGGGCAGCAGCGTCCTCTGCGTACTTAAAGCCTTACTGCGATCTACTGGGGAGACCCGTGCCCAGCAGTGGGCCATCATATGGGTTGAAATGATATCTTATGATTAAATATTAAAATATCTTCGCCGTATGTGATGCCCTTTAGTATTAGCCGGGTCAAGTTCTCCAAACCAAAATCCTGGAATAAAAAGCTCGACAAAGTAGGGTAATTGATGATAGTCAGTCAACAGTCCAGTGACTATACAACAAAGAGGGATATTCTTTCTTTTTTTTAAATGATCGCTAGTATTATGACCATGCAGGGCACAAAAAACAGCTTTAACTAAAGAGTTTTGTCCTACAGCTCATTTTAATAACCTGAACTAATGATCAATCATATTTTTACCTTGTAAAAAAAACAATTCTCTTATTCTTAACCTACACAATGTCTAGGCTTCCTATACAATATTAATATTCGGTTATAAATTACAAACGTGGAACAATACAGCTCTGACCTTTCACGTGTCATACCGACGCATGAGTTTACGTACAGTGTAATGGACATACTTAGGCTGAACTCATCTAAATGTCAGGATCACAGATTTTTTTTATACCACTGAGGTGGCAAACAAGCTTACAGCCCGCCTGATGGTAATCAGTTACCGTAGCCTATGGAAGTTTGCAACCCCATAGGAATTACTCGCGGGTTGCCAACCCTGTTAATTCCCTTTTTTTTTTTTTTTTGCTGTAGTATTTTGGGAAAGTCTCAGCAGGTAGCTCATTCCACAGGTTGGTTGTACGTAAGTTCCTCTGGAACACGATGACAAGACTAATGTACCTACAAATCTTAAAGTAGGTAACTACTAAGACCCATTTTAGTGATGTGTGAGCATGTGTAATTGATTTTTCAATACGATTTTGTGAAATATTCTCTGCAATAATACGTTATCTTCCATTGATTGGATGGTTTACTTTTTGTTTGTTTTTAAATGATCTTTAATGGACCGACTTTTTGTGCTGACTGGAATTAATTATGTAAATCGAGAGATAAGCTAAGAGATAAGCAACGTTGTCACTGCCGTTCATGACAGACGTTTTCAGAAAAAAGACACACCTCTCCTTGCCTCAGAGAGCACGTTAAGCCATCGGTCCTGCTACCACACTCCGGTCGTGCCAGATTTCCGTCCCATCAAACTATAAGGAATAGAGATTGCACTATCTCTGCGCATACACTTGTGCACTCTAATATCTTCTACAAAGTTGACTAGTATTTGATGAGATTGGTCACCGTAAACCTAATCGTTTAGGACATCATCATCCTGCATTTTTAGTAGGTACTTGTTGCCAAGTGCATGTTTAGCTTTATCGGACAAGTCTGCCGTTGACAAAATAACGTAATTGACTTTCTTAATGACCGTGAGCGCAATGGCAATGAACGTAACTGATTTGTCCTATAATGTTGTCGTAAAAGATAATAATAAATGGAACATACTTATTAATAACTTCGCTTGTTAAAACGTGACTGGCTAATCCTTTGAGCGGGCGTACTAACATTATGAACGTGTAGTATTTTACTTTATGGAATGCTATGATATCAGACGATATGTTTCGTCATAACCCCGTGAAAACGGTGCAAATGAAACAAGCTCGTGGATGTTGTTGTACTTAATCTGTTGCTATACATTTTATTGTGTATTATATATTAAATTAATGAAAGAGAGGCCCAGTATCTCGCTCCTACTACCTTTTTTACGTGATAGTAGCTTTCTTTAACAGTTGAAAAGCAACATTACATTCTTCCAAACCACGAGAGTAATCGACTATCGGCGCCTTCAACCATGTGCCAACCAATTCGCTCGTCTATGTCCAGACTACTGGGGACTACATCAAGTATGCAGAAGGCTGCACTACATTGTAACATAACGACTTATGACCGTTAGTATATTGGGCCGCCGTGAAAGGGGTAGGTTTAGTACTGCCATACTCCGAACCTCATTGAAACGAACACAAAAAAAAAATATGTTTTGGCTGGCAAGTCTCAAATTGACGTCGAATATTTTTTTGTTATTATAAAATAGTAAATATAATAATATAAAGCTATTTTCTTTGCAACTCATTAAGGCTGTCAGTTTACAAGCTTTTGAACGAAATGCCGTAAAAATTTGGGCCAAAATTGAGCAAAATCTATAAAACATCGGTGACCAGGAAATCGAGAGTTAAAAGATACGTATAAACATCCACTAAAAATGTGTCTATAAAATAAGGGTTGCTTATTGTTATGTACAATTCATGGGAAAAGTTAAATGATGCGAATATTTTATCGGATTTTCATTATAGGTACACTACCTTGAACATTATAGGTAATGTTCAAGGTAGTGTAGGAGTTAGGATACAAACGAAGCCTTTGGCATAGAACTTCGATGTCGAGAACTATGGAGAAAAGTGTTTTCATAGCCAATTTTTGAGTTATTTTTCGCTGAAAACAATAACGTAACCTCGGCCTTTATTATTAAATACGATATTAAACAAAAAAGTTTGTATCCATATATTGGTTTTATCCAGGATTTCAATTAATTGTTTCATTTTCAAAACTATTGGAAATGTTATTAGTGTTCAATATGTAATACAGCAAATAAATATTTTATTAAATAGTTATAGTTTGTTTTAACTATTCTATTTATTATGAATAAGCACAATTTTCGGTAACAAAAGGTTTTAATTGGTAATAATTTAAACGGAATCAGCAGGCTTGTATTTTACCATATCTTTTTATAGAAACTTCTTCGGTTCGATCTCAATATGCTCTAATTTCTGTGGCTCCTATTAAGCTCTTACATTTTGTATAACCAACCAGATGCTATTTGACTGTACCAATCAAAGTAGCCCACCGGAACATTGTTTAGGGTAAAACAAAAAAAAAACAAAGTACTACATGTAATATATGTTCGTAAACTTTCGCGATTTGTACACATTATAGAATTTTATAAGCTACGGGTCGCGTAAATATTTTATTTTAAGGCTAAATACCTTTGTTTATTTCCCGACGTTTCGACCGTATTGCAACGGCCGTGGTCACGGGTAGACTGACGTCGGGAAATAAACAAAGGTATTTAGCCTTAAAATAAAATATTTACGCGATTAAGACCCGTAACTTATAAAATTCTATAAAGTATGACATGCATAAAAGTGATCTACAAAAATCCAAGTGCATTGTTATATCTCTGCTAAACCATCCGGAGAGATACAGCCGTGAGGTAGCATTACACAAAAGCCAATTACAGTTTTTGCGTAGAAACAACCCAGAGGTATTGAATCGAATGTCAGTCGGTGCGGTGAATGCCTGGCACTCGACATGTATACGTCACGGCGGTAGTTCGTGCCTGTAGTGACAGGTGGCGCAACCTATCACCGCTCATGGCGCCATACACCTTCAGAATTTATTATTAACGGGTAGGCTTCCTCACGATACTTCGAAGCCAATGATATACTTTATTAGCATATCATTATCGGCTATTTAGCATCTGCGATCATAGTCACGGCTAGAATATGAATGGAATTTAGGTACCTACTGACTTTTAATAATATCTAAAGCAGTTTCTCGAACAGTAAAATGAATACCTGTATGGAATTATGAAACCATAATAACATACATGAGTGTTTGTATGTAACAATCAGGAAGCCGTAAATCACATAAAAAAACTCGCATAATACAAACAGGAAACCCATTGAATGTTTGATATTTGAGCTAGGTAACTTGCAGGGAAATTCAATTAAAGTTTTAAAATTGTAGGACAGCTTAAAACTTGTAATACCAAACCCAAATATGTAAAATTATCTAAGTGGAAAATACGCACTTTCAGTATTATTCAAAAGGTACTTTTTCTTTATTCAATGGTAGGTAGGTATGTAGTTAAAATGATCAAAGCTCCCATACATACAAGGAGCTTATACTTATTCTATCAAATTTTTCATCGAACTGTGCCTGAAGAAGGATATTTTTAATGTCAGAAATTTTAAAGTTGATGTACAGGATTATTTTTAATATACTAATAACCTCCCGCTCGAGGCTTCTTTACATAACACTAAATAACTTTGTACTTAATATCACTTTTGTAAAATATTTATTATATTACACACCACTTGTTTTCATTCAACTGTGTCTGAAGAAACTCCTAATAACCTCCCGCTAAGGTATTTGGTGTAAATACCAATAATAATTTTATACCAAATAACTTCGTAATTTAAGTTTTGCAAAAAAAAAAAACAAATTAACCTTTTACCACCTACTTTTGTCACACAACCATTTACCACACATCTGAGACACCCCAAAGTAAAATCAATGTTTCTTTGTCGGGTTTAGGGCCTAAACCTCACAATAAATAACAATTTTACTCTAGTAAAGTAAGTAGTCAGTAGGTGGTTATATACATAACTCCAAAAACAAGTGGCAGGTTATAATATTAAATATTTTCAAAATTGATATTAAGAAAGTACAAAGTTATTTAGTGTTGTTGTATCACCCTGTATATCACTTAAATATTAGCAATAGGACACAATCAAATTCTGAACTTAGAAAGATGACCTTACAACAATTAAACTATCGTCATCTATCAAAACTATCAAACTATGTATAGTGAACAGAAAATGACATCATATACGTTTATTAGTTGTAAAATGTTGTATGACAAGATCACACTGACAAGGCTAGTCTATAGACAATTCTGTTTTCCTTACTATATACTAATTTGACGATTCTCACAAATAGTCAGCAAATAATATAAAAGATAAATTAAACACGATAATAAATGCAGCAATGAAGTCATGAAGTATTCTGCGTTTGAAGGTTATTGACCGGGTTAGGGATCCGTTATCCGTCTGTAAGCCTAATTTATGTTCTTGAAAAGACACTTGAAGCACAGATAACCTCTCGATATTCTGTGCTTGAAGAGCTTGTCAAGCAGACGACGTTTATAATAAAAATAGAAGGCGACTAACTACCAACCAGCCCTGTTAAGCATTTCCCAAAAAAAAGTACAGCGATTTATGCAATTAGTGCGGCTCTTCCGAAAATATCGTTTCCGGGTTTTTTGGGAAATATGTTATGATGGCATCAGAAAGCCGAGGCGCCAGCACGAGTAGGGTCTTAACTAGGCCAGAACCTACATAATTAAATACCTAAATTTTAATTTAATGCAATTACAATACTTTATTAATTGATACGATTAGGGAGAAATTGAGAAAGTTCTTTTTCCAACAGTGGACCGACAAAAGCTTGCAATGTTAATAGCACCTACCAAAATCCTGTGGAGTCGTTAAATACTTACTTAATAAAAAACATACACAGGGGACTGCAGAAATACAAAAAAACTGTACTTAAATACATTAAACAAAAACAACAGGTCAACAATAGCTCTACAATCCATCGATCTCCGTATATCAGATCAGAAATATTTTCCTCACAATCGAAGTACTTATGGTAAAGAAAAACTTATCTATCATCGTATCGTCATAAATCACTGGATTCAATATCGAGATTTTCTTATAAGGTAAAAATAATATTTGCAAGATATCTGACCCTTGTGAGCTGTCACCGAGATGTTCACTTACCGTTAGATATTCAGGCGTTATCTTCGTATATACATTAAGCGAGATACTGACAGGCTCTCAGCTCAAATGACGCAGCACTTAATCTTAGGAATTTTAAGCTGGAATTAGAATAAGAGACAGATTTTAAAGTATTAAGTCGAGGCACACTGCTTTCAAAATATTATTATTATTGTCTTTTACCACACTAAGGATTAATAACTTTAATGAATTTAACTACAGCCTAAATAAAATAATGAAAACATTGTTTCAATACTACATTCTTCTTACATGTTTTTTCATGTTAAATTGATGTATCTACTATACTATCTCTAAGCTCAATAATACGCTTATAACATTTTTTTTATGAAATAAAATTAATTATTTTCTTTTGAGTTAATTTTAACTTAAATTTTTGACTTTAATCGGAGACTTCAGTAACAAAATGACTGAGAGTTTATTAGTACCGTACATGTTACATTAAAAACTCAAAGTGTTAAAATTAACACGCCTGCCTTATAGATAGGTTTCAATTTAATGGCTATCAATTTGGTTATTAAATAAAATTTTCTAGATATCCTAACTGCCCGAAGTTTTTATAACAACCATTAAGTTTTTATACGTGTTTAATAAATTTAACTATATAGGTAGTGATAACATTTACTAATAGTTACCTGCCTTGATATCCTGTTCATTCGCTCGCCAACAAATAATAATTACTTACATTCTATTTATCCAGTATGATTACAAGACATAAGGTTCAAATAAAAATTATAACTTGTATAATTAGTTATCAGTTCGTGTATATGAAATAAAAAGCATTAATGTAATTTCAAATCGCCCCATATAGATATAAGATATCTATAAGTTTCTTAATCGATGCGGGTGTATCAAGTGTAACAGATTTATTTGGTTGCGTGCGAGGCCATGGCAAGCACGACTGCGCCAGACTCTCCACTCCATCACCTCATAGACAATACGTTTAATGCAAACCCTTGAGCATAGGTTGCAACATTGCCTCTTTAGCATTTTGGCGCTAAATCCTACTTATTAGGTAACAGAGCCATTTGATTAACCTCACTTCATAGTGTCAACTTTAATGCTCTTTGACTTATTCATTACACATTCCCGTATTCGTAATCTTACTTTACTGTATATAACTTATAGGCAGGTATAAGTATTCTTAAGGATGAACAGTGGTTTAAATATCTAAGCATTCCTTTTTTTTAGATTTGTAAATGTCATTATAAAAGAGGATATTTTCATGGCTGCTTTTTAAATCATTGTTTTTTTTTGGATCGTGCATATTTATTAACAAATACGTTTGTTTTACCTGAGTTCACACAACACAATCATTTAAATATCAGACGACAAGAATGACAGATACATCACCGTTTTGTTGCTTAAGGAATTTCATTGAACTTAAACAATACGCTCCACATCGAGTTGGTAACAGCCACCTTTCAGATCAAGGTTTATTATCAGTTGAAATTAATATTTTATTGCACGTGACATTGCTCACGCATGCAAATGAGTTCTAGTCGCTAGTGGTCAAGAAAATGTCCTCATCCAGTATAATTTATGAATGGACTCTGTCGAAAATGAATATTCAATGCTGCTGTAACAAGTAGAAGTAAGTTTCGCAGTAATTAACGCATTCCATGCAAGTATGATGTTTGATGGCCTGGTAATCATAATTTTTCCGTTGGCTTTATTGGCCTCGCCACGCAAGGAAATAAGGCAACACTCACCTAAAATTTCAATGAACCGAGACGGATACTTTGCATAGCAATAATTTAATCTTGCACAAATATTCTTATGTATTCTTAGGCGCACAGTAAAAATAAATTTTCCGAACGGCGTGTCTAAGAGGAAGAGTGAGACCTCTGTTTTTCTCTTTCCTGATCGTGTAAAGAGTAAACGTGTGGCGCGACGGCCGCAAGGTCCCGCGACCGAAGTGGCTAGAGCCGCAGCCGCAAGCACGCGGCAAGTCTCGCAAGTAAAAGTAACTTTTAACAATACCTTGGCGGCGCTTGCGCGCTGCGTACGTCAGTTTTGCCAACTCCTGCCGCGCGCTGCCACATATCGCTCGGTTAATTTTTCGGACATCGAAACAGTTGCCAGTGTAGTTCCATAGACCAAAAAAAGTTTTTCCGTTACGTGTCGCATTCTGGACATATTTTCCGTGACTTACATTGGATAATTGCTGTGATTTGCTAACACTTTCGTGTATTATTTTATGACGTTGTAAAAGTTCATTAACGTTAATGAAAATTTGAATATTTTATAGTTGTTGTACTTGCCGGCAATATTGGATGTTACGCTCACTTGAACGTAAGTATTTTTTGCATTCTTTTGGTATTTAATGTTAACCTTCTAAGTTTATTGGGAGCTATATCCGCTTATTTTTAATTTAATGGTGATAGACAAACGTATTTTTCAAGCACATTGATATGCATAGCATCTGCCAAATTCTTGTGTAATTTGTACAGTATTCAAAATATTATTAATGAGGTGATGAAAGTGGTCGTGCGTTTCCCGCCACAAGCTGTTATTTGGTCACCCGGCTAGTCGGTGAGCGAATGATAAAATCAACTTGCAATCGGATCATAGAACTGGTTTTAAACTCATTGTAGACACGTGTCGCCTGGTTACGACCAGCATACCAAATAATAATATATATCGTCACTAAAAACTTAATTAAACGAATTCCATAAAAACAAGACCTGTGAGTTTTGTATCAAATCGTTATTATCCGCATCAAAGCTTTATAGGTCTTATTTGGAATGATAGAGACAAATATTGCCATCCTTTTAATAGTCTTTGTAGAATATGTTACCCTATTATATTCTTATATTAACAGAAATAACTAAGTACATATTATGTTGCAGAAGGCAACATAATATGTACCCATTAAACATCCAAAAATATTCTTAACGTCCTACTATTAATATAAAACCGAAAAGTTGTCACAAATGTCACAAGAAATGGATCGAGGTTTGTTGCTCTGTCACGCAAAAACTACTGACTGGATTTTTATGAAACTTCATAGCAATATATTTTATACATTGGAATTGCACATAGGCCATAAAAAAATAGCATAACGCAGACAAATCCGCGGGGAAAAGCTACTTAGTAACAATAAGGACAAGCGCTGCGATTGCCTTTATCTTTTCCATAGGCATTTTTGTACGTAATGCATAACCAAACGATTCATCACTGCATTCCATTGCACAGGTTACATTATCAATCAAGATGTATTCGTGTCATCGAATTTATTCGCATTGTCGTTGTGAAAAGACGCTTAAGTAATCGATTTTTAAGCGAAATGTCTTGTTTTCTTTCAAAATATTCACTTTTGTATAATAAGGTTAATGTAGTCTTTAGGGCGTTATAATATTGAAAGTATTGCTATAATGCACATTATTTATTTTGATCACGTCATATCGTCACATCTATACATATGATTATATTGCTTTCTCTGCCTATCTGATTGCAATGCAGTAGATATACGAACTACATTTAAGTGGTGTTGTTTTTAGAATGATTTTCCCTTATAAATAGATAATGATTGTGGTAACGACTTACATAAACGACGATCTATGAAAGCTTAGTAATATAAGTAAGTAAATAAGATTTTTCTAAATAGTTGTTGTCAAAGACGTATTTTTTAAAGTCCAACCTCATAGCAATGTCATACCTAAATCGGTTGGGTATCACGATATATATTTGAGTGAAGTGAAAACTTGTTGATTGAAATATCACAATGGAGTTCACAATAAAAGGGCATATTTCAAATAAAACACTTGTTGGAAAAACGCATTTAAAAATTTGGAATTCGGTGTTATGTATTATCTCCCAAATCTATTAGCTCTATTTTACTTTTTGTCAAAGACAGTTGATATATTTGCTAACAATGTGCCCGTTTAGTACAAAAAGAAAACATTTTGAGATGTGCCCTTATTTTATTAAGGGTGCGATATGAATACCTACTTGAAGTAATAATATGTGACGTTGCTATTTCTCTCTTATATGGACGGACGTCAAACGTGATAGAAAAAGATAGACGAACCCTCCAAAGAAAATCAAGGACAAACATTTTAAGTTCAATGAGGTATTCATAGCGTGGATTCTATATCAACTCAAACTCAAATATCTTGATTTCGTAAAACCAAATTAATATTTTTTTACAAACGGCAAATTAATATAATAACTAACATTATGATTTGTTTAAAAAAAAAATAAGTTAGGCGGCAGTTCCAAGTGAAAGCTCATCAGCAGAAACTCATGGGCCAGTCTTTTAAAATTGTAAAGTTTGTCTCATTATGGTTCGTTCAATAAAATCATTACGATTTAATTGAACAAACCAGAATGTTTAGTAAGCATCAACGTTCATAAGACAGGGGTAACTAACCTCGGTTTTCGAAGGTGGTTAGGGTTTTGTTTATACGTACATTATCTACACAAGTGCAAACTTTAATACCGGCTCCACACGTTAGTAAAAAATAGTGAAACACATTTTTAGTCTTTCTCTTCTTGAAAATTCTTTTCCCGGTAATGCTAATAGTTCATAAAGACAATCTGAATGTTGAGTTATAATTTCGAGTCGAAGATGAGGACGTGTGCAACTGAAACGTTCGGTAACCGAGTCACGTAGCAGAACAAAACATTTAGATTTTATACGCAATACCCACATTCCTTAACATTTGCATTCACAAGATCCGTCGAAGTCGTAAAACAATATTGCTCGCATTTGAAACCTTGCGCTCATAATGTTGGTTCCGAACACATAAGAACTTTAGAAGTAGCAATAAATGAGTATTATGATTTTGGACGGTAGAGTATAAGGAGTAACATTTGATAGGAAAGAAATTGAACAAGTAAAATGTAAATATCAGTTCAAAAACCTTTCGTGTGGCGCTTGCGTAGATTAAGGCAATAGAAAATTATGCCGATTGGAGAGTTTTTACATAAAATCAACAGCTCCTGCAGTAGGGTGACAAGCACTGTCTCACGGGGGACTTTAAAAACATTTAATTCACGGACTCAAAGACACCCAGACTCGGTACAACAATTTGGGGATCACACAAAGTGTCCAATGTGAGAATCGAACCCTAGACCTACGGCTTAGCAGGCAGGGTCATTAATCACTATGCCAACAGACTATTCATATAAATGTAGCTGTTGTTGACCCTGTCACAACTTTAGCAGGCTCTGTAATGAAGGTATGTAATATTATAGCGTGAAGGTTCATGGTTTTCAGATGTTCTTCAGCGTCTTTTAAATCGATTTTTTGGAATTTTTGACATAATTAATGATTGCATATTTTATGCAATTATAGAGTATAGAGTACATAAGACAGCAAAGCTAAAAAAAAATTATTAAATTTTTTATTTAAAATTTTCATTTAAAATCGGTTCACTTTTCTGTTAATTCTAGTGATCAGATGCCTGTATAAACTCTACATCAAATTATAGTTACATGATTGAAATCCTAATTTCAACATAACGCCAAAATATTTTGACTTAAAATATCAAAGCTAAAGTCAGTTTATTATTGTTGGATACGGAGAAAAACGTTTACTTACACTGTCACTGGTGAGAATTCTATTGAAAACTTCTGTTAAGTAAAGATATTAGCACTCGTTTTTAATTCGAAATACGCACACGAAATGATAGTTTATGTGCCATATAAAGTTAACTATACGAAGACTTGGACTTTTGCGATGCATGATTATAAATAATTTAAACACGGGAACAGTCTGTGACCACGGCCGGTGCAACCTGATCGAAACATCAAGCAGTTTTAAGGTAAATAATGCTCATTAATTCCCGCATTTAAAATATCTATAACTATAAGAAAAAATAGTTAGTCTATTAATCTACTCACTGACCTAGTAGGTGTGCTTTACTAAGAATTTGGAACTGTTTTACGTCTAATAAATCAATTAAACGCTATATTTATCAGGTAACAAAAGACTGTTAATTAATAATATCAACCTTTCCATTTACAAAATTGCCTCTTCATTTACAACATTTGAATAGATAGTTTTGGATAATAACCAAGGCTTGTGAACACCAATTTCGATCTAATTGTGTTAATCGCCATTAAGATGTTAATAGAGCAATAATAAACTAATTTCAATTAAAGCAATCAATCAATTCCGATATCTTCGACCTCTAAGTTGTGGCGCAACTAATAACGCGCGTATTGCTTCTCGCTCCACTGAACACTTTCCACGACCCCCGGTTATGTAGCCGCTGAAAACACTACCCGAAAATTTCAAAAAATAACCTTGATATCGTTATCTACAAAATGCCTACGCTGTATAAGAATGAAACTTCAATAGTTTGTTAATTTATTGTTCAGTTCAGTAAAGTCGACCCGTGACCACGATCGGTGCAATTCTATTGAAACCTCGGGTAGATAAAAGCTTCGTTCGTTCCTTTAAATATTTCACGCAATTAAGTCCTGATTTGTTACTTACCTATTTACTGCTATATCTAGGTAGGTAGTACCACTAGGGCTACATTTTTTATCGTCGAAATATCGATTGCAGTATGCATATTTGAATTATATATTTTAATGTCACTCATAACTCTTAATTAAAGCCTTAAACTCTTGGACCTAGGAAGCTGAAATTTTGCACATAGTGTAATTTTGTGATGTGAATGGATGAGTATTAAACTAAGGGATAAAGAAGCATTTCAGGAAACTGAAGCCCTCTAAGGGTTAACAAAACAAAAAACTTAAAAAAAACGATTGTAAAGTCAGTTTACGGACAAAAAATTTACGTAATAACGTCATAAGAAAATATTGATGACATATCACCATATGTGTAGCTTATCCAATCAATTAGTTTCAAATGTATCGCATGTCACGTCGCTGCAATCGTCATTCGCTATTTCTTAGCAACCAATTAGATATGACACGTTTTTTAGACACTTTTCGTACGTTCACCCTATCATCGATTTATAAGACATTATCACGCCAAAAGGCGTAGTACGCAAAGTAACTACAGCGGTAGAAATCGTTTTCAATGCAAAGTACCAAATGGTACATACACCTAATAGATTCATAGTACGTAACACGACAATACATCTCAACGTCCAGTAGTAGTGCAATATGTGTTTCTGTCAGCAACATTGGATAACGAGGTGTTTCGACAGGTGTTTAGCATGCGGCCAACAATCCGACCTCGCTGGCTCTCTAATGTCTGATGACTTTGACTCATCCCGGCCTTCACTTTTTTGTAATCGTATATTACTTTCCGAACAACTTTTTGTTCAAATCATTTGTGAATTGTGATTGAAGCACCGTATCCAATTCGGAATTGACTTATTAATAGATTTTAATCAAAATATTTTAGATACTAATTTGATAGATAATTATCTTCTGCTAAGTCAGATTAATGACAATCAGCAGCTTAAAAGCGTCATAAAATTGGTTTTTATTAATTTATAATTAAAACTAGCTTTTGATCGCGACTTCGACCGCGTAGTGATCACACTTCATTTTATGTTTACTGAGATATAACTTCAATTTTTTTTTAAAGACGGTCCCGCCCTATGCTCCAAGCCCTGTGCCACGGGGGACTTTACAAACATACAATCACGGACACAAAGTAAACCCAGACTCAGAACAACAATTTGTGGATCACACAAAGTGGTGTCCCGTGTGGGAATTGAATCATCAACCTCTTGCGTAGGAGTAGGACACACTGCCACCGCGCCACAGAGGCAGTCGCACTAAAATTGACACATTACATACCTAAAGTTCAAACCCTTAGTTAATTCCCTTAGGAATATATACCCGACAATCTTTCCATAGTGAATGCCTACAACTTAAAGGCGTTAACTGCCAAATTTTCAAATTTGTATCATTAATGGTTAATTCTTCGCGTTTCTCAATTATTCAGCTAGGACAATTTAATATGTATTGATAAAGATTAGTGATAATGTTTCTGGTCTGCATGCTCGTATTCGGGTATAAAAAACACTTAAGTCAAATCATGCCTAAAAAGTCGTATAAACACATGTCGAATCAGTTAGTAGGTAACCGCTCGTACTCGGCAAGCTCCATTATAAAAAACTTTCATTCTGTGGTCACGTTCGTTCGCCTCTTGATAGATTATGTTAGTGCTTATGCACTGAGCGTGTCTAGTGTTATAAAATTCGTGGTTCGTGAAGGTCGGCAGGTCGCGGAAGACACCCCGCGATGCGCCCACACCACACCGTGCACGCTGACGCAAGCGCCAGCGGGCTGTGAAGCAACTGCAATGTTACGTGCTAGTACGTGCCACCACTCTATAAGACGACCTATTTAACGATAACCCGTTTAAAAGCAGTGTCGTGATGAGCATGTAAGCCTTGGCCCTTTTATTCAATCAGTATCATTATTAAAGGCCTTTGTGGCGCGGTGGGACTGTGTCCGACTGCTACGCAAATTTCGTGGGTTCGATTCCTACACGGTACACCACTTTGTGTGATCCGCAAATTGTTGTTCCGAGTCTGGGTGTGCTTTGTGTTTGTGACTTGTATGTTAGTAAAGTCCTCCGCGACACAGAGCTTGTACCCTAATGCAGGAGTCATCTTATAAAAAAAACAGGTAGAATTACTTTTTAGTACACATGTTGTGGAAATTTAAAAAAAAGTTGTGGAAGTTTAAACCTTCTTCGACAGATCAAAACAGGTAAAACTCATTTTCCATTTTTGGGCATTTGCTAGCATTTGTTGTGATCATCGATCCGAACTAACGTGATATCCGATCGTTAAATAATTTTACATAATTCGTCTGTTTTAAAGTAAAACACGCAATCTTATATAAAACTCATTTTCAAACGATACCGTAAATTACGGTAACGTGTTATCAAAGTTGATCGTGGATTGATTGAGGTTGCACTCAGATAAGTGAGATTACAAAGATCTTCTATTAAATAGTTGCTGGTTGTGAATTACTGTACTATTTTTGATGGCACAATAGTGAGCTCGAGTTTCTTGCAGTAATTATACTGTAAGAAATGAAACCACGAGGAATTGCTGCCTGCCTCATCTGCACTGTTATTTATAGCAGTAAACATAAATTGTTATCATTTAGACATTCTTTCTTGTACCGATATAATTCAACTGCACCTTATTTTATTAACCGCCTTCAAAAAAGTGTTTGACCCCTATGTATGTATGTATGTATATATGTTCGCGACTTTCTCAGAAACTACTAAACCTATTTTTTTCTTCTACTAAGACGGTTTTAACTATTCGATTGCATATTTTTCTAGGAAGCTTTTAATGTATTAAACGTTGTCCTAGCTTATAAAACACCATATACAGGGTGTAACAGAAAGGTGTGGTCATATTCAAGGGTTGGTATTAGCGCATGATACTGAGTGCACATACCTAATTTTATCAAAATCGGTGTACCTACCCTAAAAAAATATTTATTATTTTTTCATTGTTTATTTATGAGTGAAAAAGTTTTTAATTATAAAAAGTATGAATTAAAAAGTTCTATGCCATAATAATCCAATCGAATTCTGTACCAGGGGAGGTATAATTCGTATACCATACGCCTTTCACTACTGAATTTTGACAAAAAGAATATGCTTTTACTATGTAATGCCAAGCTGTGTTTATATGGCTCCCTTAATCTTTAATGCTTTACCTAATTTAATCTAAAAATCTACCATATAAAAAGTTCTGCAGTGTGTTACTAAGCTGGTTGGTAAACGAATGTTTTTACTCGGTTGAAGAATATTTAAATAAATACCCATGTAAATTTTATAATTTAGAAAGGAGACATGTTAATAATAAGTGACCGGATTTTATTACATAGGTGTGCATTGTTTTTTTTTTTAATAGGTACTATTTCACTTTTTAAATATATTTCTTTGTAATTTTGATAAATTTCATAGTTCTTACCTATACCAATGATGTAATTTGCATGCCATTATTGGCAAGTGTGCTGATTCAATCATATGTATTTTAAAGATCTGTAATAAATACCACATTTATGCAAATGAATAAATAAATAAATAAAATAAAAAACAACCGGCTATGGCACTATGGCAGGTGCAACACTGATAACATACCCTATCCGCTGCAGATATTTGACAACACCTTTTTGTTACAGCCTGTATAATAGACATAAAACTTAGAAGTAAGTCAGCATTCGGTTATGCGCTGAAGACGATTCATATTACTTAAAAAGCTATAATAACATGCGGTTACCCTTGAATCTAAATGGTCAGTGACATTTTCTGGAAATACCAAAAAAAAATGCCGATCGAATTTGAATACGTATCAGATGAAACCAGTTCGAGCCCTTTAGATAAAACGTTACAAAAATAAATGATGCAGATATATTAAATTAATCGATTCATTAAGTGCACTGATTGAGCACTCAAATCAATTGGAATAAACAAATATAGTAATGAATGGTTAATATTTATTTGCTATTAATAGCCGGTGCAGCAACGATAAGCAATCACGGGGCGGGCTGCTCACGCGACGACGGAGATGCGCGGGTCGTCGACCCACACCGTGTGTAAATACTCCAGCGGTGACGCCGCATGCCACCTCCGTACACTCCATTGTAATTGAAAACCAATGTCGTTACATATAAGTCCATTTTACCTAATCACCATTCACTGAATTTCGCTTTATTTGCAAACTCGGCGCCTGGTGCGTCGCATACATAACTTATAATACTTTTACTTGCCATTTTGTAACTTTGCAACTCTAAATATATTTGACTGTTCCATTTTGTAGACCGTATTAATCTTACTCATTTTTGGTACTTATAACAGTACATAATAAATAAATAGTGAAAGTGAACTGACGCTTTGCAATTTTTGCGCCTACGTGCGTGGTTTTTGCGTCACTTTTTACAAATATACGCTTGCCGTGCCCACTCTCGATCCATGAAAGTTATCACTGCCTTGCTGAGGGGCCTGACCTCAAGATCACACGTTTGTTTTTATAACTTACTTTTTAATACTTTAACACTGTTTTTTCCTTAACAGTCGTTAAGGAAAAGAAGTAAGTAAACCCTTGCTTTATGTTAGAGTTAGGAACGGTTCAGCTTTATTGCCACCAATAAATAAACGGAGCCAGACATATCTGATACTAGCTGTCCCGCGCAACTTTGTCTGCGTAATTTTTTCCCGTTTTTGCAACATTACTCATTGCTGATCCGCTCCTGTTGCTCATGGCGTGATTTTAAATAGCCTATAGCCTTCCTCGATAAATGGGCTATACAACAGTAAAAGAATTTTTCAATTCAGATCAGTAGTTCCAGAGATTATCGCGTTCAATCAAACAATCAAACTCTTCAGCTTTATAATATTAGTATGGACTAGCTGTCCCGCGCAACTTCGTATGCGTAAATTTTGCCCGTTTTTGCAACATTTCTCGTCGCTGCTCCGCTCCTATTAGTCGTAGCGCGATGTTATATAGCCTATAGCCTTCCTCGATAAATGGGCTATCCAACAAAAAAAGATTTTTTCAAATCGGACCAGTAGTTCCTGAGATTAGCGCGTTTAAACAAACAAACAAACAAACTCTTCCGCTTTATAATATTAGTATGGATTATGCAGATGCATCAGGCTGTGTGATACCATTTCACCGCTACTTAGTTTAAAAATAACAGCAAAAAAACGCTTCACATTTTTAAATATTAAATTAAATCATGGTAGTAAAAAGAATCACCTGACTCACCGAAATTGGAAGACCGACATTTACGATTTTTATTCTTTGAAAATTTGGATCTGCAATGACGTTGCCGGAGAAGATCCTATCCATATCATAGAATGCTTACGAAGCTGCATTAATTATAGAGAACAGGAATACTTCCTGCTCTGACTGGCTCTTTGTCAAATAAAATTAAACACGTAATAAATACAAAGTATGAATAGGATATACCCATTCGGTTGCAGTGGAAACATACGTCATGCCCCATGATCTGCGCGTTCTATAGCGATAGCGAACATTGCGCAGCGAGCTAATTGTTCATATGTCCAGGTGATAAGTTATCGACATCGACTTAAGTCACGACTGTACTCTTTATTAACATCTTTAACTTTCTATCATCAACTACCACAAACGTCTTTGCAAACCGCTACATAATCTATTACCATTCGACTACAGATGGCCTTCTTGACAAAAATATATTAATGGTTCACCGCAGATCCATTACAAGTCAAGTAATAAATAACAACATAATTACGTGTGTCAATAAAATCAATCATAGCCAACCTAATTTACTACAATAAATTATGAGCTATACAGTAAGCATTTGCTATTATTTCTTGCAAAAGACTAATTAAGTATGATCGTGGTATTTATGGCGAAAATTACTTAAATGCTGTTATTGCACCCACGAGCAATAATAGCATTTAAAACATTCCAAACATAAATTGTCAGACTTTATATTATTCAAGAAAAGTTATATTATTTCCACCAATACCTATGTATCTATTATATCCTCATATACTGGATGTCGATTCAGTAAGTCGAATTCCTGCAGGGGGAGGGGGGTCATACCTATCACGATACTTTAACCGATATCAATAAAAATATTAGTACTTTTTGATAAAATTGTTAAAATCATAATTCGAATCCGAAGATGCGCGGAGGCAATGTACCAACAACAGGTTTATTAATAATTCAGAACACACATTAATAAAATATATGGCACTAATTTTTTTTAGATTTCGAAAGAGTATCATGGTGTGTATCTCCCGCGGGGATTTGACTAACTAAATCGGCATCAAGTAGAACATCGTCAAGAACCATCTCACATTGTAAATATTTTGAAGAGTCCTTAAAAACATTAATATCGAGGCTAGAAATGATCTATTTACTCAATAATTCGCAAAAAGTAATAGTAACGAACTCAGCATTTCACGATATGACTTTTAATTGTCCCCATAAAAATTCCAAACCCTATTGATTAACACCCGGCCGGATATTAGAACGGATAACTTGACACAACTGCTGTCTGCCAATACAGCCGCTTGCACCTTTGACCTTGCACGTGCCCCTTTCAAAATAGCACCGCATTCCATACTGTAACGCCGTGGTATTCACGCGACCCGCCAGAGCTCTATTGTTCCTCCATTTAAACTTTACACATTGGAATTCTCGATGTATTTACTCATTCACCTTCCGCAGCACCTCTTATACTAAACTTCACTTTGAAAGGATACTAAATTTTGAATCTAAATGTGCTGTTTTAGTTGGAGTTACAAGAGTTCACTACGATTTAAATGAAAACTGACATAGAAACCGAGCGCTGATTCTTGAAGTAGGTCCCCAAACTGACACAAGCAGCACTCAAAACTTCAACAGCTCAAAGATAATGTACGGTAAATGTCCGTGTCCGTACTAGCTGAGTACAGGTAGGCGTATCTAAAATGTTATTCAACTTGACGCAATAATAGCTTGCCGGATTTAATAGCTGTATCGTGACGGTAGGCTTCCGCCAGGTGTCACAAAAAGTAAAAATTCAGTAGCGAACAGAAGTAATAAGAACTCGTGACTCGTTTCTAGTGAAATTCGTAGCAAACGCGATTGTACTAAACCTGGTGACTATTTTTAAAACTTACTTACATTGTCTGTGTCTGTAATGTTTTTTTTATCTGGGGACAGAGAACAAAACCCGGTAGACTTGTCCGCGAGATTTATCGATAGTACGCATTAAATCCGATGAATAGGTAATTTTATACACGAGTATAACTTTTTAGATACTTGACCTTTGTTGACGAGTCAAGTTGACCTTTAAGAAAAATAGCGAATACAAAACCTATTAAATTTATAAGGATATACAGATATCAAGTAGACTGATTGTCGCACAAATCAATAGTATCTTTCGCAAAACGAATGGACCGGCCCAAACACGATTAACCTAATATTTAAACCTGCTTAGCGTGTGAGTGTTGAAATAAAATTTATTAATATGGCAATATTAAGGCGATAGCAACTGACATTATAGTATCTGAGAGGTTTGCACATCCTTCGTTACTATGTATTTTAAGCAACTTCATTACTTCACTTCCTAGTTACAGTTACTATAGTTAAATTGACTACAGCCAACGAAACGACCCATTGACCGCGAGGCTTAGATTTTCAATGACATGTGTTCAAGGCTATTCAAGTGTGTCAGTGCTAATCAATCAGAAACATAACACGCATAGCTTCAGGCTGCATCTGCAAAGTGAACTAAAATATTTATCGAAATATACGAAACCGCTAGAGCAAACGTCATGTAGTTCTAATCACTATATAAACAAATCTAGAACTTTATGGATATGGCAGAAGCACAGGGTCCTTATGCACGTTTTTTTCCGTTTTCTCGGCGAACTGGTGCATGCGCGGTGCGCTCAAAGATGTCCGCCGCGCTTGCGCTTTGATGCATTTCTAAGCGCAGCTCTCTATTTACCATTATGACAAGGTTTTGACAGTTAGCACGGGCTTGCCGCGAAAACGGAAAACACGTGATTCCCAGGCATTTCATCCAACAGTGGAAACAACAGTTGCAGTGGTTATCTGTCTTTTCTATAACAACGATGAGTAGCAGGACGAATGAAAGGATTTTTTCCAGGTCAACACAAGTCGCAGGTATGTCTAACAAGCTCATTTTGACGCAATATTACATAAAAAACCGTAGTTTGTACTACATCAACATCATCATCAACATCAACAGCCCTTTACAGTCCACTGCTGGACATGGGCCTCTCTCAATTAATATTTGAGAGGATTTGGCCTACTATACCACGCTGACCAGACGGGTTGGTATAGGGTTTATTTCGAGTTTTCCATCTCTAAGCAGAAGTTGCACCTGCTCGACTGTTCCCTTAGTCGCTTCTTACGACACCCTCGGGAGGAGAAGGGGTGGAGGTTTGTATTCTAACGCCGCACCCCACACGGCAACCGCACCCCACACGGCAACCGCACCCCACACGGCTGTAGTTTGTACTACAGGAAACATAATTTTAAATTACGTGAACTGCGAAAAAATCGGAAATCCAATTTTAACGTTTATTGGAAACATCGGTTACACCTACATAATTGCGTTCACCGCATAACAGTTTGAAACAAGTAGTTTAAAAAATGCAATAATTATGGAAATGGTGTTTAGTAAATGCACAGAAAACTGTTGCGTGTTGATGTAATTACATCAAAACTAGTAATTGACTGATCATGTTTACATTGCAACATATTTTACACAATCATGTCTGTAATGTACACAGTTCCGGTTAAGTTCAAAACTACGCAATATTAATCGGTTAGGCCTCGACGCGTATCTGAGATTCGAGGTGTTAAGATACTTTTGTGTCTTAATTGCAGATTTAAACAATGTGCACTTACGACTTCCAGTTTTATATTAATATTGTTGTACTCGTATTGTATACGTAAAGAACATCTTTAGTATATTCAATGTCTATGATATTTGCGTTAGATGCTTGGGTATCAAATTGATAGAGCGGATTAGGAGTACCATAATTTGTTCCAAAACTTACCTCTCTGACGTCACTCGAAAGGCGACTTCGCAATGCGACTGGGGCGAATACATCTGACATTTGCTAGATGATCTTTGGGCAAACAACACTAACTGGACCCCGCAAAATAGCAAACGACAATGCGGTAGATCCCGTCGCAGATGACGACCCGAGTTTAACTCCTTCGAAAAAAGATTGGCCTCATATCGCAACAGTCAGAGAAAAGTAGATAGACAGTATTGAGGCCTTTGATCTAGGCTAGTATTAATAATAGTATGGGAATCATTATTGTCACAATTCACTCCAAATGACAAAAGTTAATAATCCATTCCCTAAAATGGGATTTGACATTCTTGGCTACGATTCAATAACTCCAGACCTTAATTTACTTTGGAGGTCCATCTATGTATTATGATGTCGTCTGGACATCTGTTCAGATAAGAGACAATTGTCATGGCCAAACATTTTGTCTTCAAGTAGGTATTTATGGTTCGAACTCATCGACGATTCAACCACTTCGAACTACTCGATTTAAAGACAACACTGGCAAGTTGACAACTAACACTTGAGAGGTTTTTATGGGAGGTGCCACTACAAGTTATAATAGGGTCAATAATTGAATGAATTAAGTGTTTTTTTAATGATACAACCTGTCCCAGTATTATTGTCTCTACTGTTATTATCTGCCCACTTATGAAATGCCGTAACTACGGCATAACGACTTTACGATAGTTTTTGTAGGGCGTAAAGTCCGCGTTCAAATTGTTATTACATTTCATAACTCTGCAACTTAGCTTGTTATTCAGGAGTTACATAAACTGATCAAATAACGTCGTTTTTGTCTTTCTCTATCTGGCAGGGCATAATGTAAACCTTAGTTTCTTTGTCCTTGCTTATTATTTGCAGGTAGGTACATTTATTACATGTCATATTGCCTTAACAGATTTAGTTACATTTATGACTTGTCAACACTTAATTCGATATAACCTAAAATTGAGTAAATCGAATCAGTCACTTTTTATGAAATGTCAAATCGATACGCTCCGTTTGTATGTAATATAAATTTATGACTTCACAATGTTCTATTGTCAAATCATTCTCTTTTAGTATTTCTTTTATTGTAGGTATATAACTTGAAACCATTAAATTGTGAAACGTCTGATTAACGGAAAATAATAAATTATTATCATCATCAAGTCAATTGCATACTGTACATTTAATAATACACAGATACCAAAGAATTCTTATACCCGTTTAAGTAACAATGTATAAACTCCTATAAAGAAATTATAGGACCGAATATCATAAATACAAAGACACTGTAATTACAAGCATTGTCCGCATGTCATTTGACACAAAAAGCTTTTTAACGTAATACAGAAGTACAAGTGAATGAGTGTGTAAAAATTCACACGAAAGGTTATGTAAATTCTGACGTAGGTGTCTATATAACTCTGCGTAATATTTAAATTAAAGCGTATTGAACTACAGAAAGTTCGACACCGCAGGTCAAATGACCAACCCTCGGAGATCATCTTGTCCTGGTTTTAACTTTAATCATGTTGGCTGCGGTTAACCCCTATTGACCTCGCATAAAATGTTTAAGCCAAACGTACTTTTATCATCAACTCCTTCCCAAAAGTTCACAATTAAAGGTCAATTCTCTATTACTTTTTGTCACACTTTCGACAACAGACCTTTGAATGTAGTCATCGTCATAGTTTAGGCTGTCAAATCGTTGTCATTGTAATGTCGCTAAATAAAAAACATACTTTTGTGAATCTGCTGTGTTGTGGTTTAACGAATTCAACTACAATGGATGGATCATTGGAGGTGAGCAATTCATTATAGATGACCTGTACCCCATGGAATGATGTTTAAGCCTTTATAAGGTCTGATGATGTTAACCTCCGTAATATGGACGTTTTGACAGTTGCTCTTTGAACTTGTTTATTTATATTCAGTTTTAATTTCCAGTTTCACCCTTTCTTTTTTTTTATTCTATACCTTATGTCACGGTATCCCTTGAAGTTACAATAATTTTTAGTATTAGTAGAAGCCGGTCAGAAACGATTGCATATACCTACCTTCTGCTCGCCCCGGTGTGTTAGCATTTATTTATTTATTTTATCCATCTTATACTAACAGATAATCTATTAACGATATAAGTTTTAAAATAAGTACATATTATTTAGTATAAATTTATGAAATTATACAATAATAGCAACAAATAATATTAGTTTTTTTTTGTTATAACAATGTATGATACATACATTTATTCTACTCTTATGGTACTAGAAGTGTTAATATTAAGTACTAGCTGTCCCGCACAACTTCGTATACGTAAATTTTCCCCGTTTTTGCAACATTTCTTCTTGCTGCTCCGCTCCTATTGATCGTAGCGTGATTTAATGTAGCCTATAGCTTTCCTCGATAAATGGGCTATCCAACAGTAAAATAATTTTTCAATTCCTGAGATTACCGCGTTCAAACAAACAATCTCTTCAGCTATATAATATTAGTATAGATTAATAACGTAAGGGAGAGTTGGTAACTGTTACGGAAAACTATGTGGTATTAAAACAATTCTAGTGTGGCATGGCATACCCACTTTGTCATGATCTTGACAGCAGAGTGGTATCGCTATTTTTCTTTTTTCTAAAGTAGGTGAAAAAATTTCTTTTGTATTTAGAATGGATTAGAATAATTTAAAAGATTTGAACAGCATTGTTTTATAACACGGACTAAGTGTACTTAATGGACGTGCCCATTTCTATTTGCATAAAGCGGTGTTTTACTTAGCATATATCAAACACATTCCATCAACGGACGATGTTTCGCAAACGCCACCGCGCGAAACATTACAAACTGCCGCATAAATTGTTGGCTTTACCTATTTTGTAACGTGTCTAGTAAAAATATTTTGAAGTATTACAAATTATGTTTGACATTATCTTGACGTGACCGTGACAACAGAGATGAGCAACTGTCTCGGAGACCCACTTTGTGGAGTTTACGGCCATGCGTGTTCCATACGTTACGTGTACTATGCGTACCATAGAATACCAAAAGTAACCGAAGACAATCTACATAGAAAACGCTCTTGACGCACACACAAATAGTCATCGCACACCGACGAAGAATCTGGGCCTTCTGAGAAAAAGGGGCCGTAGTGGTCTTCGACTCATGTCCGTGAACGATCTCTATGTATGCGTCACTCAAGTGAAGTACGTAAATGAAGGTTTTAGGCCGTTGTCCCACTGACGTTTTACAGGCGTTGGCGTTTCCCCGACGTCTGTATAGCGACAACGCTATGCCGACGTGACGTTAACGTTCCGTTTTTTGCAACAGTTACAACAATCGCACCGTCGCGCCGTCGCACCGTAGGCGCTGGCAGGGTTGAAACGGCTTTTACACTACCCTAAATCAGGGCCCTAAATCGAGGTGGCCTTGAAAATTTGTTAGAGAATTAGGGCCCTAACTCTTATTACACCGCTCTTTTTAAGGGTTTAGGGTCCCTGATTTAGTGTAGTGTAATAAGCGCATTACTACCGGCGGCCAATAGCACGAAAGCTGCTTTAATGTTGGACACGCAACGTTAACGTCGCGTTTGCGCAGCGTTGTCGCTTTGCTGACGTGGGAGTAACGCCAACGCTCGAAAAACGCTAGTGCGATAGCAGCCTTCTTCTGCACTCACGGTATTCTATGCTAATTAACCATCAACTACCGCCAGAATTATTGTATTCAACTTGAAATATTCAATTGTTTCGAATATAACCTTTTAGTGTGACAAATTGTTAGACATTTTGCAATATTCTACGGCACTTTTATTCTATACGATAGGTTTGTTAATTGACACGAAGGGGTCATACAAATATAGGTGATTGTTTAGTTCCATTATTCATTTTTTGCAGAATTATGACCTCGCCCTTGAATTTTCTATGTAATATGTTTTATCAAAATAAAAATGGTTATGTATTTATTATTGTTTTATGTACACAAAAAAAAATTATATAAAATTTGTTGTTTACAATAAGGTGCCTCTGAATGTCTCCGAATGTATGGCATACCTATCTTTTTTGTCTTTTTACGTTTTTTTTTTTAAATAGATATTTACTACCCACATTTATAGCATCGTAACTTGGAAACGGCTTCTACACCCTGAATTTGTAGTCATTTTGGAGCCGAAAACTTTGAACTCCGATTCAATTCAATTCATTTATTTGCGAAAAAAAAAAATGTGTGGCACTCGGGGACTGCCGCGGTAAAGCTATTGCATAGCATTTTTATCAATTTAAGCAATTTAAAATAAAAAAAAATAAAAAAATTTAAATATTTTTTTTTTTAATTATAAAAAAACAATGTTTTTAATCTTTATTTTCTTTAAAAAAAATTTTTTTTTAATTAAAAAAGAAGTCATTAAAAGTTCTGCTTAAGAACAAACAACTAAAAAGTTTCACTGCTGTGCCGGTCGGAATGGGGGGTGTTAGTCTTCATATTAATTAGATCAGCGACAGAACATAAAATAGTATACCTACTTATAATAATACAATAACACAACACAATAGGGTGGAAAATGAACCAACACCTAAACCAAAACATAACCACAACTCCTGTGTGGCCCTTTGCTGTGGCCTTTATAATAGAAACAACAAGAAAGGGGAAGACTAAAATGACAATAGGTAACATAATGTCAATAGATGGCGCTGTATTTAATTTTGTTACTATTCAATACAAAATGTACTACGGTCTGAATCGCGCTTTTATGATTTTTGCAGCCAGAATCATAAGTACAAAATGAAACGACGTTAGACGATGCACGGCCTTCCAGTCCACGCTCCCCGCGTGAGGTTTTTTCGTTACGGAATTTCTGGATTCGGTCCCCGCGCTCAAGGCCCGCGATAGAAGCTATGCAATAGCTTAAAAATGGGTACATAATAGGATGCTTAGAACATAATAGTCTCACCATAATTCAGCTTCTACAGCATGCTTTCATATTTTCAGCATATTTTGTCCCGCTACACGAGAAAGACTTTGGAACTTCTTTAATTCCTCCCTGTTTATTATTTATTTATTCCCACGCAAGCTCAATCTTTTTGGCAAGCTTCCAGCGCAAAGCTTACAATAACTGAAACTAATCGTTGATACGAAACTTGACAAAATATAGTACTGTTAAGTCATAAATATTGTTGTGAAACTAGCTGTTTGATCCACGACCGAAGTATCTTTAATCGATATAAGCCCATATTCGATTTAAGTTGCACGAATGAAATCCGATCAATTCTGTAAGTACGTATATGTAAATGAGAACCGATTAAATATATTAATGCCTGATGTGCCCTAATAGGGCGAGCCTTTACAAGTTGTGCCGACTCAACTAAGCTTTGTGCTATTGTTCTTGCTTATATTGATCGACTATGTATTTTGTTTTCATTTGAATTTTTCACAAAATAATATTTGAAATACGTTAACTGACATGTCCGCTGTCAAAATTTTCAATAGTAGGTATTTCCGTTCGGTTAATTGCCTTTCACGCCGACTCCAGCGAGAGCCGGTGTGAAAGATAGTTAACCTTGAGGATTAGGTGGGCCACTCTGTAGGTAAACACTACCTAGTGAAAGTGTCACCTTTATTTTAATGAACCTAATTAAAGCCTTTGTATACCTAATCCAAACTAATATTATAAATGTGAAAATAATTCAGTCTGTCTCTTGTTATGTTTTTACGCTTAAACCGCTAAACCGATTTAGATGAAATTTTGTATGGAGATAGTTTAAGTCAAGTGAAATGACATAGAATGATCGTGATAACTGACATCAAAGCGAGCGGAGCCGTAGGCGAAAGCTCGCATCTATAGGTATAATCTAAAGTACAGTGAAAGAAATCTGCTGTGAAATTTCGCGTCCTTGACACTATTTCTAACCTCCTTGATACATATTTCTGACTAGCAATAAAAGTGTTCTATTTACCACGTTCTATGACAATCGCGATTTTCTGTCTGTTCTACTAATAGATAAACGCCATTTAATGTCACGCGATGCAGTTATACGACCATGAAATACGCGACTGCGACTGCATCACTGTTAAAAGTCGCTCCGAGTGAAGGCTCAACATCTCGCATATGGTTAGGTAACTGAAGACGCTAGTTCGATCGCGCTCTTCGATCGGTGCGTCTTTAAATGCCACCGCCTTTCCCACGGCCACCATTCTGCGCCCATTGTGTGTCTAGTTCAATAATTAAGTCCGCTATTTACAACAGATGTTCACGCATACTTCGCGGATTAGATATCGAACATAATATTTCGACAGGTGTTATTCAACGCATTGTTTAATAGGCTAACAGTTATAACCGGTAATTATGGCTCACTTTGTCTAAATTTTATCCAAATTTATCTAGTGGTACAGGCTTGATTGAGTACCTCACAAATACCAAACTTTCACAGTTAAAGGAACTTGACTTGATTGGGGAGTGCTTACTTAGACGTTACGGATAGGTTTCATATACATTCAGTTATGTTTATTCAAATGAATATAACATTAGATGCTAAACTTTGATTATATGTTAAATCCCTTTATAATATTTTTCCCATTATTGCATCGGTTAACATTATAATTCGTGACATCATGTCATGTACCCTCAGCGCGTAATATGTATTGTTGAATAAATTTACGATGACGATTAAGTAATGCGTGCAACGCTTGACAAAGCGCATTTGAGTTAAAACAGCATTGTTCGAAGAACTTAACTAAATTGTCACATCCTCAGAACAAATGGTCACATCAGATCTATACTAATCTATACCAATATTATAAAGCTGAAGAGTTGAGAGCTGAAAAATTATTTCACTGTTGGATAGCCTATTTATCGAGGAAGGCTATAGGCTATAAAACATCACGTTACGACCAACAGGAGCGAAGCAGCAATGAGAAAGGTTGCAAAAACGGGAAAAAATTACGCAGACAAAGTTGCGCGGGACAGCTAGTCAGTATTAAATTGGTTAAAATATCAAAGCTAATTACGATCATACCTATAGCTTAAGACAATCAAGCAAACACAAAATAATCAAAGCCCGATATTTGGAACCAGTTCAGAATCCTGTTTTTAAAACGAGCAACTTTAATATTCTCTATAATCGTTTCCACTGGTGTTACCAGTCCAAATTGCTATTGTTTGATTTCGAAATGCGGAAATTCGAAGATTGTAGCGCACCTACCGAATTGAGTAAAGAATAGCCTTAATCTTGTTTCGTCAAGGTTTCAAGGCCCACAAACAATGAGGATGAAACGTGCAAATAACATGAATTACGATTCGTTTCGCTAATGAAGTGCACACATGCTATTAGAAATCTGTAAGCTTACACTTAACCTACTTCAACGGCCATACGACTTCGAGGCACTTAATCTAAGTTTGGTAACCTATCCCCAAGTGTTCAGTCAATATTGTATTTTGCAAGAAATAATGATGCAGATTTTATAGAACAAGCTTTTAACTAAAACGCTGCCAATTCTTCCGATCAGACAACGCTGCTGATTTGACCATTGACATGCTGTAGGTACCAGTACTGGGCCATCCCTTTCAATTAAAAAGTAAAAATTGACTGCAAAGTGTGAAAGAGAGAAAAAACTCGTACGGCCTTTGACAGGTATTGTCCACAAAGTAGCGTTGTCTCTTTCTAAAGGTGGCCAATTTTGTGTGGTAATAGCGCAGTCCTGTTCTATACGTTAATGGAATTGACAACATACAAGTATTTCAAGGACACAAAAGTTTGTATGTCAAAACAGAGCCACAACTTTGATTGTATTAAAATCCTACAGATACAAAATATGTCATACCCTTATACAGTCCCTTTTTGGCCCACTGGGTATACATACCTACTGTAACTAGATGTCATAGGCGATTTTTATATGTTAGATAGCTTTGATTATTAATAAATTGTTTTAAGAATTTGTTATACCTACTATGGATTGTTTTTACCCGAAATAAAAGTATATTATTATTACCTATTATTATAATTCAATATCTCTATGTTCCATGACAACAAAGCAGTTGTCAGTTTCACTGCAAAAGGTGACATTATCTACAAAAATTCTGATACTATGACCTCTGTGGCGCGGTGGGAGTGTGTCCGACTGCTACGCAAGAGGTCGTGGGTTCGATTCCCACACGGGACACCACTTTGTGTGATTCACAATTTTTTTTGTTCCGCGTCTGGGTGTACTTTGTTTCCGTGACTTGTATGTTTGTGAAGTCCCCCGCGATACAGTCGTCTTTAAAAAAAAAAAAAACTATCCGGTCAAATATAGGCTATGGCTGCAGATCACACAACCATAATAATTTAGTCTTACCAAGTAGGTATAGCACTGAGAAAAAATAATACTAATAGGCCGACCTTGAGAGGCTTGACAAAAATAATCCGATTAATAACAATGTAGGTTTATGTATAACTACTTCATATTCAATGAGTTCGAACAATTGAGTTCGGTAGGCGCAGTCAATAGTCAATAGTTTTTGTAATCCAGATTGAGACATACGCTCCCTGTGAACCCGCTGTAAACGAAGCGAGATAAGTGACTGAACGATGTTTACGTATTGTGTGTTTGTTGCGATCACGGTGGGTGAACAATTATTGCATTATGTGATTGGTTATTATTTAGCAGCCGAGGTCGGGGCAGGCGTGAGGCGCGCGACCCCGCGGTATGCCTTGAAGTTTGGGCTTTTTGTACTGTCCAACAATAGTTCGGTCACCCAGAAAAAATAGTCTGGCTTTCGTTTTCTATTTCCAAAAGATCAATGATGTATAGATAGAGATCTTTTAATTACTCGACCTCGTTGGCAATTGCTTATTGAGACATTGACAGATTTCACGGAGACACAAATATAATATCCACCCACTAGCATGTAGAACGTGGTTGCTAGAGATAACATAAAATAATAAAAAAAATGTGTGCAATTATTTCGTGTTCAGTGCGTGTACGAGGACTCTGGCGACATTTTATCCAACCGGTTGGATGGCATTCGTCGAGATATCAACTTTAACATTCTCAATCACCTTAATGAGATGACCCAACCTCTTTCGCCAGCGCCCATTATAAATAACCTGATTTTCGCAAATTATTTGTCTCCATAGATACCTATGTTGATTATTATTTGGCATTTCCCATACGCCTCCTAAAAAGTCGGCTAAGCCGACCTATTACGTAAGTTATGTGACCTTTTAAAGAATTTCGACGTCTTTAACGTCTATATGTTTTCGATAGAATGGTACACCGCTTAGAATATTGCCGTTCTACTTGTATGGGACAGGCATATCAGATTTCAATTGTCATCTACAGCAATGGCATTCTCTATAAGATTTAACTTATATAAAAGTAGCAGTACCTAAATATTTTATTTTACTACGTAATTTTGTCAAAGGTTGTATGTTGTTGTTTTAGGATTAATTACATACCTACATTTAGGATTAAATAAATACGTTAAAAATTGTTTTTGTTTTGTTTTTTAAAAAAGACTCCCGCATTAGGGTTTAAGCCCTGTATCGCCGGGAATTTACAAACATTCAATTCACGGACACAAAGTACACACAGACTCGAAACAACCATTTGTGGATCACACAAAATGGTGTCCCGTGTGGGAATCGAACCCACGACCTCTTGATAAGCGCAGTTTGCAAAAGTATTCAATTAGTCGTACTATTGCAATTAATCCTCAATAAAAATGTACTACCTACCTACCTTATTTATGATATACATTAACTACCAGTATAACCATGGCATACCTACAACTGTAACCACAGATTGGATCTTGCCAGAAATGTAGTCAACACTGCTATATTTGGCCGCCACTAACCCAAAAAAGGAAACATAATTCTGATATTTTACCAGTTATTACTAAACCAAGTAAAATTATTAACACTTGTGTGCCAGCACATCGGTAAAGATGCGGTAATTAAACGGAAGCCTACGAGTCTCGTCACGATTTACACAATATCTGCCGATCATGACCACACTTAGTTATATTTTTCAACGCATTCCATCGTAATATTTATAAATACTAGTTATTACTGTGTCGATTTATATCGATACTTAATAATAAGAGCTTATCATCCGTCTGTACCTAACGTCTGCATCCGTTTATATTTTTAGACCCTATCGATTGATAGGGTCTAAAAATATAAACGGATAACGTATCTGTGTAGCACTTTACTCGATTGAGTAAAGTGCTACACAGATACGTTTATATTTTATTGGTTTTACTTTTTCAAAAACTTTTTCAAAACCACACCCCAAATTAAGAAAAAATAATCCATCTAATTTACACAAGACATGTATATGATACTAGTTGATCCGCGCAACTTCTTCTGCGTAAATTTTCCGCGTTTTTGCAACATTTTTCATTGCTGCTTCGCTCCTATTGGCCGTAGCGTAATGCTATATAGCCTATAGCCTTTCTCGATAAATGGGCTATCCAACAGTAAAAGGTTTTCTCAATTCAGAACAGTACTTCTTTAAAACAAACACTTCAGCTTTATAATATAAGTATAAATTAATTTGTGCTTGATAGGCTGGAACCTCGCTTAAAGAAATAATCGGTATGCCCATTTTCATGCAGTTTACATACTTGCTGGAAACTTAAAATTTTATCACTCCCTAAGAGGTACTAAAGAGTAGGTACTACAGTTAAAGATATAAATAAAACAATTTTATTAATAACATCACTAACGCTCTACCAATAACTTAATAAAGAACTATCAAATGGATTTCTTAACCACGAGACATGTAATCAAGTGTTAATTAATTTTTAATTAGAACATGGCGTTAAAAAGTCAAAGGTGCCTTGGGATCAGTATCACATCTCTATCGCACCTTGGAAGGCGAACGGGTATATCTACTACTACTATACTTACTTACCTACTATATTGTCGACATTTCAAACTGCTAAAAAATTGCCTAATAACCCGTCAGTACTCTGTGATATTTGTCATTTAATAAGTATCCTCAATTCATATGTTATAGATAGATACTTGTCTTCTAACATTTCTTTGAATGCGTAAGCGTTGCACCTCCGTGCCTCGGCTGCGATACAGTACCAACAGCATCCTTTGAATATAAACTAACCGAGATGGGACTCCCCGCTGCTCAAGCGATGGGTGTACCTGTTCAAACATATACTACTCTACTATAATAACCATGCATACTAACCTTGAGGAGTGTGTCATCGGACAGCATATTTATAATTAGGAATAATAATGTTTACTAACACTAGTTCATAAGTTATACTTATTGTAAGTAACAAAAATATGATCCAAAATTAAAAAGTATATTATTATTATGATTTGAATCAGCCTCTTATTCGTTACTTCTGATATAACTCGGACCTCCTCTCGGACTGATTGGTGAAAGTCATGTTTCCGAAATTTTCGCTACAAAATATGCCTATAGATATTCTAGCAATGTTTCCTTTGTCATTTTAGGCAGTTGTGGGATCACCACTGCTTTAAATTCTGATAAAACCATGAAATGTTAGCTTTTTTGTGTAACATTGACATAACGTGTATATATTTCAGGACATGAATCGCCGGGTGTATCGGTGTCGCGTCAGATTGCTATGAGGTGAAGGCGACACCGCACAATGCAGGCGGGCTCACGAGTTGCCATCGACTAGCCGACACGGCCTCATTGCGCTTTTTGTTCCGATATTGAGGTAAGAGCCAATTATAATAAAATCTACACATCAAACGAGAAATCAGGTGACTAACATTATGAAAGTGACATGTTATACGTTTCTTCGTATCCATTCTTACAGCTTACGCATTATTAGAATTGCTGCAAGTAATTAATCTGCCAGTATCGTTGGCGCAATTAAGTAACCTATCGCTTTCATATTGTTTTTATTCTGTCAGCAATACGCAGGTAAATTACGCCATACTAATGTCGGTGAACAAACAAGCATATACACGCCTATTTGTTTTAGCAGTATGTTGACAAATCATTCTCGTTCAAAGGACAAGTCCAAACAAATCAGGAGGTGCACAGACATTGCGACAAACTTCACACAGACTGTTTAATGAGTCGTAAAGCGTGTTACGCGAGCGATGCTTCTAGGATTTCCCGGACGAGTCATGCTATCAATTGATAATCAAACAGAATATTTTGCCCCCATTTTATTGAGAGAAACTCTAATACGTTTGTATGCCAAGGCCATCTGACAAATTGATATTACATCTAGAGAGAGTTTGCGGCACCGGCTTGGTACGCTTACAAATTTACAGTTTGTCACGTTTTTATGCGACTGCAGCGTTCACCAGTTATTAAATGTCTTACAAGACTGTAGAGAGCGCTTCATTATTGCAGTATTACGAAATATTTTCAGGCAAATGAGGAAAGAACGGCTCTGAAACTGCATTGCATTGGCACTTAATTATATTGAAATTGAACATTGCGTCTAAAAATAAGAGTTGCGAGTTGATAGGTCAACGAGCCGGTCGCGGTCGCGCCGTCGCCGGTCTAAAATTAACTCCATTTACTAATATGTCTTCTGATAAGAGCCATTTCACTGTAATTGTTCGTAACGCGACATCCGCCATGTCTGCAATTAATTAAAGTGGAGTCATTGCACGCGATCAGACGCTATTCACCATGATATACAGCAAAACCATCCGCTAACAAATGGCCTTACTTCTTTACTAACTTAAAGTTAATTGAATCGTTACCAGTCAATGTCACAATATAACACGTAACGTTTCATAAAATTATAAAATTGATTCAATACTTTATAGCTAGGTACCTTTTTATTGACCCCCTTCTAGTCACGTACTAAGCACATTTTGTTGCTAAAATATCTACTTAATAAGATCCATACTGCTGGAAAACAACAGCTTGTTATAAGCCTAATTGCATGCCTTTTTAGCTCATAACAATATACGGTACTAACATATATTATTATTATGTAAGACACGAACGTTTCCAATTACTAAAACTATTCTGTCTGAACTGCAGTGTTCTCGTGACGTTAGATGCATTTGTATATTCTATACTCGAATAGACTGACAAAACGGTAAAGTAGCAAATACTTTTTTACTCAAGATGTATTACGATTTCATTCTTCGGTCCATAATCTTATTGAGTGCAGATAAAACATTTTGTAAGAGCCTGTCTGTTACGCTTCGCTTGCACTTATTAAATGTTCATACAACACAAAACAATAATTCTATTCTATTGCAAATGATTGCGATATTATTACGATCGATACTCATCAAAGTCATCAATCATGTCTGGTCGCAATATACGAATGATCACTAATGACTCTTCGCGAATGGTAACATCAGACATACAAAATCATATTGTCACGACCTACTTTGTAGCCAGAATGTAATGTTTGTAGAATACTTGGCCCGGAGGAATCCGTAATTCGATTTCGATTCGTTTCGCTTCAATACTAACATGCATTGCCCATGCAGATACATCGTGAGTAGGTACCCAGTTATCTTTACTAACTGATTATTAGAAATATTTTACTATGTTGTAAGTAGTACTTCCTTATAGCAAAACTAGATCGATATATTTATAATACTGACACTAACTTTCTCGATTTTATTACAAATATTAATAGTAATCTTCTATCGAGTTATACCAATTAAATTATCCAATTATGTTCCTACGTAAGTTTAGTTATGTAGTTTACTTCAAAATTAAACAATAAATAAATCGAATACGTATCCGTATTTTTTAATTTATTCCCTTTACCAACGGATATAATTACGTTAAGTCATTAATTGCATAAATTTATATTTGCGAATAAAGTTATCTTAAAAATGCATCATATTTTGTGTCTGACTTGCAAGTACGTGCACCTGTCGAATAATCTGTTCAATGACAGTATATTAAGGCGAGTAATTAGTACAAGGCTTTCGACTCACTTACACACTTATCTCGATGCTTTCACTGAACCGAAAGTGCCTATAACCGAGTTTTTTTACCACATTAACCGTCAAACTGGATCATCAACTCCTTACTTTGGAGTCTACATACCGATCTTGTTTGAGTAACGGGACAGCTTGACATCATTCAATTCATTCAAATTACTGCTGGTACCTCTTTTTACACAAAAATAAGATAAGCTAGTTCTTGAAGTCATTGTAAGGCTGCTCAAATTCATCGAAAAATCTTGATCTATCAATGAAAATGAAGTAGATACTGGCGAACTTTTTCTAAACGCATAGTGCACTTATCTCTTGAACATTCGATTTCCCTGATTTTAAGAAGTCTGATGATAGTCCTGTACGAAAAACAAACTTTCAAATGTAGAATAGAAACTAACTTAAATACGTTTGTGTGTATTAAGGTCAGAAATAAATATTTTTAATTGAAAATGAAACTCTATGTCTTACGCATTAAATCTATTTTGTATTGCCAGTGAATAGCGTGTTAGGTATTTATCTACCTACTAATAGGATGTGGTTAACAAAACTACATCCTTTAATCAGACTGTGAATAATCGTAATTGAATTTGGAATTTGATTCCATTGAGCTATAATTAACTCTCGGTACCGAATGTCATTCAGTACTAAGTACTTACCTCTTAATAATTTATAGAAACCGCAATGTTCTTGCGTATATACAATAATGACTTCACTAATCCTAGAATTAACAATGAATGGTAAATTTATTTATTACATAGGCAAGGCATAATAGGCGTGCCGTGGTACAATCATGTACCTAGTACATGATTGTACCACGGTTTGTACCATTTAGAACCTAGTACTAGTAGGAAGAAATTACTGCATGGACTAGGGCAACATACCTGGACTCGAAGCAATGTCATAAACTTACGTAAGATAGACTATGGCCAATAAAGTATCTTCTAGATTCTAGATGATGTTTACACATATCAAACCATTTTATTATGATGTCCCACTGCTGGCTATAGCCACTGCTATCTCCCCAGTTTTGATGATGTTTGATATCCATATAAATAAGCATTTCAATTTTGGTGAAAAAAATATATTTTTATAATTACAAACAGACATTGTAATTTAAAATGTTGGGTAATGCGAAGTCTAAGTTAGTCTTCGTCTCCAAACTTCAAACGACACGTACCTACCTATAGGGTAACATTTCTCTAACATAATCCTAGCAATTTCGGAAATTACTCCTTTTTACTCTAAAAACACTACAGTATTTTAAGAAAATACTATTATAGATATTAAACCTAATTATTTTGATATACCTAACAAGCAAATAGCAAACGAACAAAAGTCCGAAAACCGATGAATTTTTATATACCCTCACTTTTATATCATCACGTTAATTCCCGTGTTTTATATATTAAAACAAACAAAGAGTCAGACAGCGCTTGTTTGTACACATAGTATCAGTGCGGAGATTGACAGGTAACAAAACTGCGGGCGCGAGTGGCCCGGCCTTGAAGGCTCGATTGTATCCACTACCGGAACTCACACATGCGCTCCACCGTCCTTAATATTTACTATCTAAAATTCTATCTACAATTATACGTATTCGTTATTAAATACCTGATTAATATTATTATTACACTAATAGATAGGCAACGGTTCAATAATATAAGTCGCCTAAAACAGATAGGTACAACTTTTGAAAGGGTAAAATGTGGAGACTCATAATCATTTTTTTTGTATTATAATTAGATGACTATGTTAGGTTGAGTATTAAACGGTTTTTCGTGCTGTGGTCTGTGGTAGTTTAAGACTTTGATATTGATCAAAGACTTCTATCGCTGATCGCACACTTTGTTTGTTACTAGCTGTTCTATCCCTCCTGCGTTATCATTAATTGCGATAAAATGACCATCTATGTTATTTCCCCTTTTCAACCAACCTTCTATTCAAATTTAATAATTGATTATGTCGATTGATATTTCCAATCCAGGATTACTTCTACATCTACACTAATATTATAAAGAGGAAAGATTTGTATTTTTGTATGTAACGAATTAACTCAAAAAGTACTGGACCGATTTTAATAATTCTTTTTTTGTTGGATAGCCCATTTATCGAGAAAGGCTATAGGCTACATAACATCGCGCTACGACTATTAGGAGCGGAGCAGCGACGAGAAATGTTGCAAAAACGGGGAAAATTTACGCATACGAAGTTGCGCGGGACAGCTAGTCTTCAATAAAATAAAATTAATCCTTAGACACCTACTACAGTATAACGTACAGTTATAAACTGTTGAAGACATATGAAGAAAGAGTAGAGTCTATCTATATACCTCTATCCTGTACTAGTATGGTATTATGGTTATATAGTACCTACCTCTAATTCACTACTCAACACTTAAAAAATATCTGACCCAATTCATATTATTTCATAATAAGCTTGACCAATATAAAAATACTGTATGCATTTTATTTCGATATCACATCTGGTTATAGGGATAAATATTTTTTTATTTTTTTACCTACCTACAAAAGTTAAAATGCGGGTAGTCCGGAAACTTATTACTTTTGCAAATGGAACATAGTGCATTTGTTAGTATATTAACTGACTTCTAAAATGTCGCGAGTGTGTGTTAACAGTCCTGATTTATTTTGCTATATTTGTGGCGAGTTTACGCCGAAATCGAAAAAAAAACCACTTTCTGACTTAATTAAACAGTGCTATCAAGCTTATTTTAACCGTGTCGTAAGGAATCAAGACAAGTCATGGGTTCCTAAAGTGTGCTGCTTAAGATGTTATACATATCTCAATGGTTGGTGTAAGGGAACAACTAAAAAAATGCCATTTAGTACGCCAATGGTGTGGATGGAGCCAACGAATCATGCCGTCGATTGTTATTTTTGTTTAACGCAATTAAAGGGGTTTTCTGAAAAATCAAAACGAAGTATTAAGTATGACATAAAAAAGCTGATCCAAGATCCATCTTTTATATCTGCTCTCAATAATATTGAAAAACAAGCATGGAACGCTTTTGTTGATGTCACTAACAATTTCCTTGGTAACAAGAAATCTGAAGATTTTCGGGAAAAAATAAAAGTTTTATTGGACTGCTACTATAAAATGGGATGCAATATGTCACTTAAGTTGCATTTTCTTCACTCGCATTTGGACTTTTTCCCTGAAAATATGGGATCAGTCAGTGACGAACATGGCGAACGCTTTCACCAAGATGTTGTTGCATTTGAAAAGCGATTTCAAGGCAGATGGGAGCCTGCTATGCTCGCGGATTACTGTTGGAGCCTTATTAGAGAGACCCCTGCTACTGAGTACAAGAGAAAAGCCAGCCACTCCAAAAAAACTACGCCATTTCAATTAAAATTAGAATAAAATTATAGAAAATTCGTGATTTCGGACATGGATGTTTATCTGGACATTGAGATGTGATGGTGTGTGTATATTTGCATATTTTTATTACTTTAGTGGCAAGAAATAGTAATCACATAATGCGACCTCAGATAAAATCAAAAGTTGAAAATTTGTTGAGTAGTGATTATAGTAATATTGAAAATCTGTTCTTAAAAAGAAACCAAAACCTGTAATTTTGTTAGTGGTGAAATAAATAAATATTATTATTATAGACTACTTTTATGACATCACTCCAGCGTTACAATATAATATAATGCTTGAATGAACAAACAGAAAAGTAGGTACAATATCGTATTTTGTCATCTGTATTAAAAAAAACTACTTACGAAAAAGCTTTACATTTAATTATCATTGTGTATGTACTGAAACGTTGCCAAACCCCAACTCCAGTGATAAAGAAATGTACTACTTTGTATCAGTAGTGTCGGACCGTCTTCTACGGCCTTGAGACCACACCAGTCCTGAGAACCTTGAGAATTACATATATATTTCTTAAGTCGATATACAAATACCAATTCTTTTCATTATATTAATAGTAGTAATACTTAAGTTGGGGACTACCGTTATTTGGGATATAATATATACAAGCGGCGGTAGTCTAATAGCTACGGCATCGGTCTCGCAATCGTGAGGTCGCGGGTTCAAATCCTACCCATTATACTATCGACATTAACCTACTCCTAACACAAGCCTTAGAGCTTAGCTGGAGGGGTTAACAAGATTGCTAGCAATGTGTGAAAATGCTAGTTATCTTTATAAAAAACTTTAGGATTCCAAATCAAAATTAATGCCAATTGTTATGAAATACCTACTATAAAGTAACGTTTTCTACTAAGCTTCAATGCGTCATCTGTTTCATGTTGTTGAATGTTTGTTTCGACACGTTTTTTTAGAACAAGAAAACTGGATTAAATAAAAGTAAAAGTGAAATGAAAGAAATGTTTTTATATTTGCTTAGAAATAAAAATTAAATCCTTTTCTTGCCAAATATGGAGACGACAAGCTGTTCCATGTAAATACTTATTACTGTACTACTTACTAAGAAGAATAATAAAATAATTGCAGCTTATAAAATTTCTTAAAATCTAGGTATCTATCATAGGTTATCATCAGGTCTCGTTATCATCTATCGTGGGTTCGATCCCCAACCAGGATAAAACTTTGTGTGATGAGCACGATGGTTTATTCTGTGTCTGGGTGTTATTTATCTATAATATGTATGTATTTAGAAATATATAAGTATGTTTATCAGTTGTCTGGTTGCCATAGTACAAGCTCTGCTTAGTTTGGGATCAGATAGCGTTGTGTGAGTTGTCCCAAGATATTATTATATTATTATTATTATTATAGTAACTAAATGTAGGAAAGGGGTCTAAATTAGCCATACATAACTTTATAGCGAGTATATAATAAGTCGTAATCATGTCTAGATATCAAATTCATGTACTTCATATTGCTAAAGGGTAAGAGTAGTAATTTAAGAACTTAATATCTAGATATTTAAGTGTATATGACCAGAGGCTGTGAAATCCAGGTCAAAGGTACCTAAATGTTTCACGATTTCTGATAGTGAATCAATTAAAATCTAACACTCAAAGTGACGTGATCGTCTATAATTATAATTTAAAGTTTAAATGTATTCATTTAGATTATGAAGGCATTTAAAGGTCTGTTGTAGAGATGCCGCGAGCGAAGCGACCGGAGAAGTGTAACGAAATGTCAAGGGCGAAACGACGTCAACAGCTAAAAGCAACATTAGTTTTGCTAAAGAAATGCTATTTTACCTAATGCTAAATTCTATATTTATCATTGTAATAGACATTAAATTTAAAGTACATGAAAGTGAATGCCATTAGTTCAATGTTATTGTTGACATATTGAAAGATATTGTGTTCATAAAAGGCATCCATTAATCTATAGTAGAAATGTTTTTATACGTGTAGGTTATAGATCTATACTAATATTATAAAGCTGAAGAGTTTGTTTGTTTGACTTCTGGTCCGAATTGAATAATTCTCTTAATGTTAGATAGCCCATTTATCGAGGAAGGCTATAGGGTATATAACATCACGCTACGACTAATAGGAGAGGAGCAGCAATGAAAAATGTTGCAAAAACTGTAAAAATTGACGCATACGAAGTTGCGCGGGCCAGCTAGCTACTATAAAATTCGAACCATCCTAAACTGATGTAATCGTAAAAACAAAGTTTTATATAAGGTAACGTTATTACCAAGAAGATAATAATCTAGATACTGGTCACACCTACTCCATATCGAGCTATCTGAACAATCGTTTATCATGTTACGTTATTAAAATACTTTTAGTAAAACATTTCACACAATAAGATGTTCAGATTGCTACCAAAACAACCCGACACGAAATTGGAAGAGCCTTGTACTATATACCCTTAAGAGGCGATCAAGTGGGTTGCATTTGATAATCGGCTACCGTCTGACGTCAAATCCACTTAAGATAAAACTAGCTGTCCCGCGCAATTTCAATTGTGCATCAATTTTCCCCGTTTTTGCAACATTTTTCATTTCTGCTCAGCTCCTATTGGTCGTAGCGTGATGTTATATAGCCTATAGCCTTCCTCGATAAATAAGCTACCCAACAGAAAAATATTTGTTACCATTAGTTTCTGAGATTACCGCGTTCAAACAAACAAACAAACTCTTCAGCTTTATAACATTAGTATAGACTAGCTGTCCCGCGCAACTTCGTATGCGTAAATTTTCCCCGTTTTTGCAACATTTTTCATTGTTGCTCTGCTCCTATTGGTCGCGGCGTATTGTTATATAGCCTAAAGCCTTCCTCTTTAAATGGACTATCCAACAAAAAAATAAATTTTCAAATCGGACCAGTAGTTCCTGAGATTAGCGCGTTTAAACAAACAAACTCTTCAGCTTTATAATATTAGTATAGATTATCACCATACGGGTATAGGATATGCCCTAACGACCATATAATTACTAATATAACCGCATACATGCCACACACTTGGCATAATCGTTCACACAAAACCGCGGTTCAAATATCAGGGCCAATGTCATTGTATGCAAAACATCTTGTATTCGAAAAGCCTTCTGAGACTTGATGATTACAAAGTAGTATGAATTAGAGATAGAAAACTGTGTAGTGAGAAAAACGTCTGTTTTTTATTTCTCATTCATCGTCACGATGAAAGTAAAAGTAGCGTTGTCTTGCATAAGTAAGGTTCGCTTTGTCGACTGTTGCTTTACTTTACCGGAGCAAGTAGGTACTATAAGAAAATGTTTAGAAATTAGATTGAAATTACCTATAAAAAATATTGGTTGCTTACTTCCAAAAAGTATTTCGTTAGTTGTGACGAAAAGGTTGTCACCCAGCGATCACTATAATTACCTATTTCGAATATTATAAATAATAAATTGACGAAATTGTGGAAATACGATATTGAGCTTTATCATGCAACCTAAATAAATAAATCTAGCAGAACAATATTTGTGCAATATTTGCCAAATAGGGTAGGGTATATCTGGAATATTTAGCATCATCATATAGGTTAATGCGAAACTTCTTCTGAAAAGCTAATTTAGATTTAAGTTAATTAACGATGTATATATTTTTTACTTTCTAGCCATCTTTCTTTTCTTAAACGTTTAGATACTAAGCAACAAGCAATTTAAACTAAAAAATGCATATATTGTCGATGATGAATCTACCTCTATCTTCTGTACTTAATAATGTAGGCAGGTACAGGACGCAATGGGAGTGTATCCGACTGCTACACAAGAGGACGTGGGTTCGATTACCACACGGGACGCTACTTTGTGTGATCCACGAATTGTTGCTCCGAGTCTGGGTGTACTTTGTGTCCGTGACTTGTTTGCAAAGTTCCCCGCGACACAGGGCATGCTCCCTACTGCGGGAGTTGTCTTTTTAAAAAGAAAAAAAAATAGGTACAAAAGATTAAAAAAAAGGCTGTTATCTGTGCCGGCCCATTGCATCCAAGCAAACTTGACCAAACAGGTCCATTCCTTGATGCCTTTATAACGCCTATATAACGTAATATTATTAATAGACCTTTTTGATACCAAGATAGATAAGAAAACGTTTATTATATTTTATCATCAACATCATCCTCCTATCAGTTACATTTCTATTAACATTATATAACTAAAAGGAACGTTACTCAATATGAAATGGTATCATTAATAAAACACTGTGTTATTAATATTTTAATAACTGGGTACGTATGTTGCTCCAATATCATTTGACATTTACACATACAATACGATTTAAAGTTTCATAATAGATATCTGCACTTGTATCGAAGACGGTTAACTGCTAATTAAATAACAATTATCAACATTTCTATAGAAATATGTGGCAACGATGCGGTGTTGTTACAAAGGCATACCATTCGACTTGTACAATCAGCTACAGAACACAGCAGTTCTGCCGTGTCAGGCCTATCTACGTTAACTTAAGATACATGAGTTACGTGTAACAAATGTAATTTGTATTTTTTTAACGTCCTTTATATCCAGAGCTAACAATTTTTTAAATATATTGTACCAATTATTAGTACGACCCTATCACATTACTCACGTAACTACGATTTTCGCCTAATTAGTAATGGTCAGTTGCTGTAAATTAAGATACAGTAAAACGCTTGACAAATTACAAACACTTATGTGAAATCATAACTCCGTTATCTAATAGATACATGACATCGCCGTGACAGGTTCGTACAGGTCTTTTCGTGGACGTGCATGCAAGTATCTTCCCGGCCGTCCGTCGCTCACGCGCCGTATTTACATTATGATTGTTTATTTGAATTCTATTAGCGGTCACGGTCATTATGTGCTCCGTAAAATAAATTATAACAGTGCATTATCATTAAAAATACTAAATATTGTGAATTATACATATGTGAATTGATTAGTTTTCTACAAAATGAGTGAAAACAGACGTTTATTAATGGTGAATATGGCAAAAAGACAAAAAATCATAGAAAATAGAGGAAATGTTATCAATTTTCAAGATCAAAATTTCAAAACTCAAGTTGCAGTTGATTTGTCACCTAGATCAGGATTTGAAAGGTCAGTAATGAGCCCACTATCAGACAACATGCAAATGCATTGCGAACAGTCACTACCATTATCACCTAAGCAATACACAGAACTTCAGCCCGTCATACCAAAACCCAATATTTTACCAGAACTAAACAAAGACGATTTAGCTGAATTGAATGAAGATGTGCCATTCTCTGATCTGAGCATCAGCTTACACACTACCAATTTTCCTAGTTTCGATACTAATATATTGATGCCTTCTGAAATTAGTTTTGTTAATACACCAGAACAAACCTTTTTTCAAGAACCTTTTATTTTGAGAAATGCATCCACACCATTACAAACTTGTAATAATAACTCTGATCAACCATGCCATAGTCAAGACCATTCAAACGATGCACAAAATCCAAATCTATCACCACAGATAAATTAAATAACAAATAGTGAACATGTCACAAACAATTCTTTTGAAAAAAGCACCGAAGAACTGATACAGCAGCTTAGTAACGAAAACTTTTCAAAATCGCATGATGACCTACACAGCAATAAAAAAAATACAGCTAAAAAAAGAGAAAGGGATCCGACTAAAAGACTTGAAGTAGAGAAAAAAATATATACTTTAAAACCACCATGCAGGAAAGAATGTCGTAAAAGATGTTATGAAAAATTCAGTGAACAAGAAAGAGAGGAAATTTGGTCAAATTTTAGAGGGCTTGACAAGCAAGAACAAAGAAATTTTATATCTAGACATGTAAAAAGATCAAAGAAGTCAATAATAACCAAACAAAATTCAAGACGAAATAACACTTTAACATGGACACTTCGGGATACTATAGTATGCAAAACATTTTTTTTAGGTACGCTTGGGTTTAAAAATGATCAAACGGTAGTAACTGTATTAAAAGCCAATTGTAAGCACAGAATTAAAAATGTTCATGAAGTACCAGCAGCCCCTGAACAGCGTGGTCGAGCTAGACCATGGAACTCCTTTCCTGACCATTATAAGCAGGACATTATAGAGTATATAGAGAAAATTCGTCCAACAGTTTCACATTATATTTTGGCTCATGCTCCAAATAGGCGTTATTTGCCATGTGGAGTGTCTTTCATGGATTTATATAGATCATACATAGCTTTCTGCGATGAAACTCAAACTAGAAAATGCTCCTGGGCATATTTTCATGGCATCATCAAACAAATGAATTTGTCTACATCTCTTCCTAAACAAGACATTTGCACATTATGTCAAAATCATAAAGAGAAACACAGTGAAGAAGAGCACCATTGTGACCATTGTGATTGCCAGTTTTGTAATATTTACCCTACGCATTTAAAAAATCGTAATTTATCAAGACAATGTTTAGAAGCAGACGTTAACGACGCCGATATTACAAAAAAAGTATTTACAGCAGATATGCAAAAAGCTATATGTATGCCAAAATTGGAAACCAAGGACTATTATTTTTCACGTAAGTTGGTATTATTTAATGAAACTTTTGTATCTCCAGGAAAAAATGAGCCAGCTTTTTGTATGGTATGGCATGAGGGAGAAAGCGGCCGTAAAGCCTATAATATAGCCTCGTCTTATGTTCACTTCATCGTTAACTATGCTAAGGACATTCAGGAAATTATAATTTATTGTGATAACTGTACAGCCCAAAACAAAAATCGTATTTTATTTACTGCAATGATTCGGCTAATAAATTCCAAGGAATTGATTACCGCTAAGAAAATAAGATTTGTTTATCTGGAGCCTGGTCATACTTATATGGCAGCTGATGCAGTGCATGCGTGTATTACCAACAAGTTTACAAAACAAAAAAATATGTATGATCTGATGGACTATGTTAACACTATGAGAGCTTCGCGTAAAAATATGGTCATAGAAATTATGAAACATGATGACATGATTGTATTCAGTGATCAGTTAAAAAGGATGCGTTTCCAAAAAATTACAATATTCAATCTCTAAAGGTAGTGGAATTTCGAAGAGATTCCACTCGCATGTTTGTGAAGAATGCATATGATGAGGATGACTTTAAGGAATTGGATGTGTTTCGCAAAAATATATTGAATATGGACCAGTCCGAATTCTTGAATGAAGTACCACGTGAAGCAAAAATGAGGGGTGTAAGCAAGGAAAAGAAAGAGGATTTGTTGAAATTATGCGATTCCTTGCCTATTGCCTTCCGCAAGTTTTTTGAAGATTTAGGAGAAGGAGATGTCTTGGATTTAGACGGAGAGTTGGACATTTGAGAATTTTACTTAGTTTCTACTTTTAACTTTGATTTAATTTTGTTAGTATTTTTTATGAAGACTGATTATAATATGAGTATATTTTAATAATATTTTGATTACAGCTTTAAATTTAACCATACAGTTCCTTTGATTTAATAAGAGTTTAATTTTGTTAGCAATTATGAAAACTGATTACTTATGTTTGATTAAATGTTTAAAATTTTGCAAAGCGTTTTACTGTTGACCACACGCCTGTAATCAGACCAATTTCAGTTAACTTATAAATAACTGAGTTTGGCATAATTCACCTTAGAGGACTTGTCACAGCTAACTCCTGTATCATAACTTACGGGGGATCGTGTAACAGGTAATGTATGGACAGCTTGTCGTGCCTACCTCTGTTATTGAGTTTATTTTAATAAGTATGGGAATTAATAAAAAAAAAACTACATCCCGGTATTCAGCACTATTAAATGTGTTATATTATTCAAAGATATCACAGTGTTAATGCAATTAACTTTCTAGAAAAACGCAAATATCTGAAAAAAACTTCGAAATGCGATATCTCAAAACTATGATTTTTAACTTAACGTAGATAGGTCTGACACGGCAGAGTTCTTTCGTGTATTTTGTGTTGTGTTGTGTGTACTATCTAAGAATTGTCTTTTAACGTTTTCTCATAGACAATGAGTACGTAAACAATTCATCGGAAATTGTGATATTATATATAGACATTCAATTTTACAAAAGGTTTAAAAATGGCGTTTAAGCTCATCTTGATACCGTTAACGAAAAATATCACCTTCGTTTCGTCACAATTTTCGTTGTTAAAACTTATCCTGTGATAAATCAGCATAAAATGACCATTGTTCTAAATCTAATACCTATATCGAGTGTTCTTATAATTAACTAGATTACGCGCGGCTCCATTTGCGTGCATGTTGGTTATCGCGATAAAAACTATCCTATGTTTTTCCCGGGGACTCAAACTATAGATAGGTAACATACAGACAGAGTTACTTTTACATTTTATTATATACCTAAGTATGTTTTTCAGTGATCTACCCTCAATGTTTATCTCTAGACATAGTAATCAGAATTAATATTCAATAACTTCATAATTCTCTTCTGAAGATGAATAATATTTAGTAAACAAGTTAATGTTCAGTGATTATTTCAAACGTTAAATGTTTTAAACAGCTATTGTGGGCGACTGTACGTGGTTACAATTTTTGATACAATTTTACGTAATTGACGCGTTGGATGTAAACGAGGCGCGAGTAAAAGCGGGTTGAGTGCGTTGTGGCGTTACGCAACTGCGCCCGCGCCGCTTGGCCGTCACGCGCCTGCCCGGACTATGCCACCCGCCCAGCCGCGCCGCACCGGAGGTGGTTGACCAACTGCCGATATGAATTAAATTAACTACACGAATGGTGCAATAGTTTAAATCGACACCTCGTCATTGCCAATGCTTTGGCGAATAACACAACCACTCGGATATTTGCAATTTTAATGTTTTTTGAGTTAAACAATCTTTGTTTATTTTGAAAAAGAAGTGCAGATACCTATTATCTAAAGACTGGAGAATAATGCTATTTCTTATACTGCTATTTTGCAAGCAAAATGTAAATTATAGACAGCTAGACACATCATGATGATCACTTCATGTATACATGCAGCCATTTTGCTTGGGGCTCCAGTTTCGTTAACTTCAACGTTAATTCGTTTTCATACAAGTACATATACCTTACATTGTATTAAAAAAAACAATCAAACAACATCAGATTATAAAATTAGCATGTCCATTGTACATACATAGATTAGTGCGCACATGAGTAATCTTCATCTTCACACTCGACGGGCCCATCCATCTACAAATAGGCAATTTATCTGTCAATCTACGCATGTACATGTTGTAAAACGGCCTTGAGGATTACAATAAGACACTGCGATGCCCTTGGTAGCAACAGCAACAGTGATTTGCAGTCGATGCGCACTACGCATCCACCCACCGCTTAAAGCTCCGCGTTCAATGAATGAATAATAGGAATTCCATTGATGTACACATGAAAGTGTTTTATTCCACGATACACATTTTATTGGCGTTTTATCGATGTTACTGCTATAACAATAGCTTTATATGTGCCCTTCATGAAGGTTACACTGAGTACATTGACATATACTTACGTACTATAAAAAATATTTATACATTCAGTATATATATTAGCGTGTCTACTGTGTACCTACATATATTTCGCAAAGTACACGAAACAAACATAAACAAAGTCACATAATAGGTATCTTGTTGGAGTATCGGCAACAACTTCCAGAAAAACAGTAATTTCACTTAGGTACATGTAAGTAATTGTAAGAAGGTAAGTACGTACAGATACAGTAATTTTACATATTTGCTACATTGTGTAATGGCAAACTATTTAGGTAAGCGCAGCGGTAGCTAGACTCTTTATTCCAGTATTCTAGTTATTATCGTACAAACAAGATTGTTTAGACCAGGAAGTGAGCTTGCCTTACAAATAAAACAACGATTAATTGCGCCTATCATTAGAAACCCAATCTCGTACCACAATGAAGCTGATTACACTCTCGTCATCAGTACGCGTTTGTTCTGCTTATGTTCTCAAGTAGATTTCGATTGATGCTGTGCTTTCTCCATTGTTTGTGTAACTCTAGCGCCGCCAGCCGCCACTGTCTAACGCAGCACGCCCCACATATCCCTCGCACATTGTTTCCACTGATTTGACAAACCAACAATACAGCCCATCTTATTAAATACCGACATAACAAAACAATAAACAGTCAACATTAACCGCGCCTATGAAACTATGAGAAAGACAGTTTCTCCATCTTATTTTATATCTTACTGCTAACGGCATCGTAAATTCTGTTTAACCTATGAACTCTTTTCTCGCGCACATTTATTATATTATTGTAGTCCATTAGGTACTTCCTGTCTGCAAAATTTTGTTTGTTTGTTGTCGAAATAACATACAGTATATCACTATCTAGGGATCCGTGACGCAGCAGGAAGTGATGAGATTAGATTAAATTAAAAGCGTCGCTTTACCAAAAAGTCAATTTCTTTGATGCCACAGCAAACAAGCCGATAATTCTGATCGTAGTTGTTTGCGAGCAAAGGGATAAAATGTCATAAACTTTCTTGGTAGAAGCACTTTTATGAAATGTATTCTCAAGATTTTAATGAAGTCCATAGCCTGACTTAAAGTGCTGAATAGAACGGGGTTTAGGTCTCATACATATGTGTTCTTCTGTGCAACAAATCTTTGTTTCAGTTGGACTTTGATCAAAAGGAACACAACTATAAAATATCTTAAACAAAACCAAGTATGAGATGAATATTTTTATCTCGGATGAAATAATCTTGGAAACTGTTTACATTTTGCAGATATGAAATATAATGTAACAAATTTCCTTCTCGTATGTGCACTCATTCACGTACTGTTGCATCTGCAGTCAGATTGGAGGCATGTTTAAACAATTTGTACGTCGTCCCTTGTCGATGAGATCGTGGACAAGGCAAGCTCTCACCGGAGTCGTTGAGCGCGGAAGTCGTATCGGTACACTAACATCACGTAGTTAGCGTGCGTGCGCTGTCTGCTCGCCCGTGAAGTTTCCTACAATACAACACAAATTCTACGACATTAATTATATCATATTACGTCTTTTTATTGCATTCTTACTTTTTACGTGTTCGACTGTCGCATTTTGTCGTAATACACTTTTTAAACGAGAAATACTTAATAGTTAATGTATACGTAACTATGTATTAAAAGAAAAGTCACTGAGACCATTAGGTCTGCCGAATGGCATACGACAGCTATGGAGAGATCTTGGGCTAGATTCTGATATAGGGTAGAGCTAGAGCTTTGCAAGACCCATAAATTTTCGTGCCGAATCTAGATAATGTGTTTCTCCTGTCAGCTATATAAAAACAATCGGTTCAAGATTCTTTATCTGTGGGCATCTATGCACGTAGGTATGTATCTATATATCTGGGCATGTACTGTAATTGCTAGCTAATTATCGTCAATCCAAGCACAATTGAATGTCTTGTCACAATGAAAGAGATTAAATTGCGAAGGTCTGAGTGGGTCGGTACCTATATTTCAAATGTCTTCAAGTTTCAAGATCTCAAAAGTCCTCGACTAACATCTCACGACGATGCCCTTTACAGTTAAAATGACTGATAATTACTTTTTTTTATTTTGTTTGCCACTCTATTATTCTGTCATTCCGAAATTGTTAACTTTATCCATTTATTGGTTAATATATCGTGACATTAATGTCCTTCCCTTCGGTGAACCATAAATTAACGTGTGCTCGATCGTTAACACTGACCACTTCATAACCTGTCAGGTGAATGTCAAGCACGTAAATAATAGTCTGTCATTCACTGAACTGATAAACATTCTAGGCAACTTTTGTCAGTGGTTCTGATCTAATAAACTATGTAAATTATTACAACAATGCCATTATATATTATAAAGGACATTATATGCAATCTGTTTATAAGATTTCAATCTCATCTAAAATAATTTAAATTCAAATATAATTATTTTATAACTTGCTAATGTATCCGCTTCTGTATTTCAATTAAATATGCAAATACTGTAGCTTAATAAACTCCTATTCTTAAAGATGGCCGCTTTTTGGTAAATCAACTGAAACTCTTATATAAATATTTTTATGTTTGAAATGACAATTTTGGATTAAAAAATGAAGGTAGACGGCAGTTCCAAATATAAGGTTTATGAGAATTAGTTGCCAAGAAACTTAGGGTTCACTCTTTGAAAATTTTATTGAATGAACCGGAGTGTTTGATAAATAGATGTTAGAACATCCGAATTACGAATATACGGTAGGTACTAAGTACAAATATACATAAAATAGAGGTAAAGATTAGCGTACGGCCACGAAACAAAAGGTCATGGGAACTATTTCTACTGAGGAGTTACGGACATCACGGCTTGTATTGAATGACAAAACATTTAATTACTACCTACCTACCTATTGTAGCAATTAATTTTGTGCCTCAGTATATCCGCTGACTGCAAGGAATTCATAATTGACTCTTGAACATTGCCATAACCGTCTAATAGCACGACAGTGCAGCCTTCAGAATCACGCTGGGCGCGTTGTAGCAACCTTCATAAGGTCATAGGGTAACTTAAAGTTATTTTTAAATTCTCATAGTGACGTCATGATGAGTCTTTTGTTCTCGGTGACCCAAGTTTTAACTAAATTACTAAATTATCCAAAGGCAAGTGCAAACTTGTGTGACCTGCCGAAGAATATATACTTAAGAACTAAGAAAATATACAACTTTCAATAATAGTTTACATCGAAATTGTGCTTATATTCTGCCGCCAATTACGTTTTCAACGTAGGACTGCAGGTCAATTCACGTATTTAAAGCAGTGCAGTTGCAGTTAAGTTGCAGTTAAGTTTCGATTAAAACGGCCATTTTCGTATTCTTGTAACTTTGGGATCGATCTTAACGCTTGCGCACCGTACTAGAATGTCGATAATGCGCTTTCGAGACGCATACTTGACGCAAGCGTCTTTGAGATCGATCCAAAAGTTACAAAAATACGAAATTGCCCGTTTTAATCGAAACTTAACTGCAACTGCACTGCTTTAAATACGTGAATTGACTCCCTGATATAGAAATTGTTTAGGTTTACCTCTTAGCTCAAGTGAAACATAAAATAACTAACAAAGTGTGGATATTCTGACTGCTGCCTTTAAAGGCAATTATTTAAAACTAGGTATGCTGCTAAGCTTTTGTTAAGGCCAATAATTTCTATGGTGGTATGGCAACTTTATATGTCTTGTTGTTGCTATAGGCTGGCATGCCCATGAAGTGTTAAAGTGCGTCACTTTTGGCCGGGGCAACTGACTATGTTTTGCAGCGATAAATATCAAATGATTTTTAATTATACTATTTATATTTTTTTAAGGGAATTATATAATAATTAATATACCATACCACTCAGTATTTTTAAAATAATAATTAATGAAAATTAAGCGAATGATTAAAATGGCGAAAATAATTCGGATTGAAAGATTGTGAACCGTAACATACTGTTTACAATTTAATGCACTAAATGGATTCGGCTCGCTTCGTTCGTTCGCCTCTTGTACTGGTGCCATACTTCTAACCTAACCGTTAGAAGTATGACACCAGTACAAGAGGCGAACGAACGAAGCGAGCTTGCCGCGGCAGCGGTCGCCGAGTGTTTCTTTCGCCCACTTTGTATTCCAGTACGCCCTAATCAGTAATTTTGACACCCATAATTTGAATTTATATTCGCTTGATTAAATACTACCTATTTTTAAAAAACTAAAATAATACTTTCTAGAATGAGTTAAGTACTTAGCGGCACTTACGTTTCTACAATAAAATGTAATAAATATATACATGTGGCGAAAAGGAAAATGTCTATTAACTAGGCCTTAGAAAACGATGCATAAAAGTAGGTAACTGTTATTTTGAACGCTAGCCAAACACGACAAATCACCGTCACAGTACAGTGCAGAATTAGAAATTAAACTTGTGGGGAAATTCTGTACTTGTCATTTTTTGCTTGCTCTTCAAGTATGTGCAGACTGTATGTACCTACCTAGCAGTTATACTTACCTACTAACGAGTAGGTGCGTAAGTATAGGATTGTAGGTAGATACAATTTATCCTTACTTAAGACAACTATCTTTGATACTGTTAGTTACTGCCTTTTATTACTGTTTACCTATAGTATTCTTAATCTTAAAACTGAAGTTTACATTTAGATTAGTATTCTCTAAAGGTAAACCGTTACTTGAGCGTACTTAACCTAATCTCCTAAGAATTACCTAGGTATATCAGTAAGATGCCAGCACGTCTACAATAATACATCTACAACAATAATTATAATAATATTTATATAAATATTGTTAATTATTTAACACACTAAATACCTCCACAAAATATCTCTGTATTTATTAATAAAGTGTGTTATAAATAATATACTAACATTCATTTTAAGTTCAGCTCTCTCTACATTGGTAAGCTTGAAAAACCGTTAACAATAAAAAGATAACACAAATCCACTTGTTAGTAAGGCTTAAAACTAAGGTTAGTAAGACAGCATAGGTTTTATTTTTATTCACGCACCAACACTTTGACAAAATGTATCAGTATTTGTGCGTCAGGTATATTAATTAATGTTTTCAAGATGTTGTTGGTACTGCCCCGCAACCTGCCTAATAAGGATGCGGTCTTATTCCTTATTGTGGCAGAAAAGTATGTTGTTCGTGCTTCTGCGAACAAGCCCGACGCGCTACAGTAGCGGGGCAACCCTATCAACACCCTAAAACCATTATTATATTGCAATCTCAGTGCATCAATGTCCCTACGCAGACATTTGACCCACAGAGCGGTTTGAAAGTACTCTTTAAGTGTATTATCTTTTGACTGGCCTGTAGGCTAGTAGTTAGTGACCCTGACTGCTAAGCCGAAGGTCGTGGGTTCGATGTTCCTTCTGATCCCAGGATAAAACTTTGTGTTATAAGCACGATGGTTTATTCTGTGTCTGGGCGTTATTTATCTGTAATATGCATGTATTTAGAAATATATAAGTATGTTTATCAGTTGTCTGGTTTTATAGTACAAGCTCTGCTTAGTTTGGGCTCAGGTTTTGTGAGGTTTGAGTTGTGTGTGTGGTCCCCAGATATCAATATATAAGATACTAGCTTTCGCCCGCGGCTCCGCCCGCGTGGATGTCGGTTATCGCGGTAAAAACTATCCTATGTCCTTCCCCGCGACTCAAACTATCTCCATACCAAATTTCATCTAGCTGTTTGAGCGTGAAAGCGTAACAGACAGACAGAGTTACTTTCAGATTTATAATATTAGTATGGATTATTATCTGTATGTACACTTAGTTGCACTAAATGATTTGATTTGATTTATTCAGTCTGAAAAGTGATTTTAGTGAAGAATATTTCACTTGATTTAGCATTAGCTTTTAGTAGGACAATACTTGACGTGACAATATGTTATCGAAGGAAAGACAAGTTACGCAAGAAACGGACAGATCTTCTCTGTTGTTGTGTTGAAAGTCGGACAATTTCTATGATTCCACTTCAATATAGCTTTATGGTGAATTAAAATAATATACTATGACATCTCCACGGTAGGATAGTTCTTATACAAAACTAGTTGAGCTGCTCAACTTTGCCTCCGTCAATTTACCCCGTTTTTGCAACATTTTTCATTGCTGCTCTGCTCCTATTAGGCGTAGCGTGATGTTATAATATAACGTATAGCCTTCCTCGATAAATAGGTTATCCTAATTAATCCTAGTTAATATATCTAAATGATTTTTTTAATTCGAACCAATACTTCCTGAGATTATCGAGGTCAACTAAACAAACAAACTCTTCAGCTTTGTAATATTATAGCAGGCCCGTGCAACTATGTGTGCGCCAAATTTTCTCGTTTTTGCATCATTTTTCATTGCTGCTTCGCTCCTATTGGTCGAAGCGTGATGTTATATAGCCTATAGCTTAACTCGATAAATAGGTTAGGTAGTTATTTTTCTATTCGAACTAGAGAGACGACTTCTTCGGCTGAGATAATCGTGTTCAAACAAACAAAAAACCCTTCAACTTTATATTAGTATAGATTTGTAATTTGCAATATATAAAATAGTATAGATTAAGTAATTTATTTATCTTAGATATTCAAATTTCCTTCCTCCCATTTAAAATTAGGTTGTTTTTAACACAGTTTAAAGTTTTATACATTTTATAACGCCAATAACATATTGTTGTCCAAATATGGTGAGACATAATGAAGATCTGTCACCCAGTTGTAATCTTGACAGATATTTATGACATATTTAACCTCACTTATATTCGAAAATGTTCACTTAGATTTAAATAAGATATACAAATATAGAATCCGATCTAGCCTCCTATTCCATAAACTGTGATATTTAGTGGAGGACGTATGTAAGTGCAACACGTCTCGGTATTGCTTAGTGAGGTCAAATGTCTGACGCGGTCTTCTGCTAAAATATTATATAACCGTAAGCGGACGCATGGGAACTTTTCTGTCGAAACGGCTACTAGATTCTAAATGCCAGCAGCGGAACAACATGTACGAAATAACTAAGTATATTAAGTACGCAGCAATTTCAAATTATGCGTGAAGTTGATTTGAGGACATATTATTACGAAATATTATTTTTTTTTATTTCATTGAATAAAATACAAATTTCATCCCAAAAACAGTCATGGCGATTTAGGCCTCATTTAAAGAAGCGTTTTTTTAGCGTCCGTTAAAATCTCCGTGTCAGCGCTTTTTTACGCGCTCGATGTGATAAGTGATCTATTTACGCCCAACATTGAAAATACAAAATTGCGCGTTAAAAAGCGTCGCGTTTTAAAAGCGTCGTGTTAATGTGTACTTGGGAATGCATTTGTTCTTACTTTTTGTATTTTTTATATCATTTTGATGCTAACTTTTAGGGTTCCGTAGCCAAAATGGCAAAACGAAACTCTTATAGTTTCGCCATGTCCCTCCGCATCTTTGCTCAGAGACGGTTAGTGCTAAAAGGCTGTCATTTTGCATGGATACATATATTACTTACGCCGACAAAGTGAAAGAATAAAATCTTGAATAACATTTGACTAGGGTGACTACGGAACCCTACATTGTGCGTGGCCCGACATGCACTTACCCGGTTATTTTTTATTAAAAAAAAATGTCTTAGGCGGGGCTTGACCCAGATCTTAGGCGTTACCAGCCCAAGCCATTACCAACACTGGCACTGGGACATATCCATCTGAGTCAAATTTAGCCTCCACATGATACGATTTACGGCGATCGTCGCGCCACCAAAAGTGTCCCCGAGGAACTTGTCCGGTTCTGTGATTTTCGTTGCAGAAACCATTTAAACGCAGACTTATTATGACGTTGGGCCTGAACATTACATTTTGTAATTTTTAAAGCGTTATTATTTTAAATCTGTGGAGGAAAAAATCGTCTCAGGCGGGACTTGAACCCGCGATTTGTGGGTACCGACCCTAAGCCAATACTAACTCTGGCACCGAGACATGTCCATCTTCTTCCCAACGCCCAACAATAAAAACACAACACGCGATAAAAAAGCGTCGCGTTTTAAAGGCGGTGACGTGTTAACGTGTACTTGGAAAAACTTTTGTTCTATTGAAACGCTTTTTAACGGAAGTTTAAAAAGGGGTCGTGCGAACGGGGCTTTAAGCATTAAATATTTTGTGATGTAAAATAATTTTCTAGCCAATTTTTTCCTTATCAATAGCAATGTATAAGCCTACTTACGGTACATTAGGTAATCATTACCTCTTTCCTCAATGAAATAAGACGTCACATCACACAAAAGCAGTAAGAGCGTTGTCATTAATGCAATTATTCAATCAAGATTATATTCACCATTGTAAATTGAGGAATAAACAAACAAAAAAGTCATGAATGAGAGAGGAAACGTCGCGGAATGCGACGGAGGCGTAGGTACAATAGATGCGCTCACAGTGCTAACGGATAGCGACGAGATATTCGCCTTATATTTACAACGCAAATCTGCTATATCTTAGCTCCCTGTTTAACATGAACAAATATAGGTATACTTAGTAAATCACATGTGTATCCTAATTCTCTGAGTTTTGTTTGTCTGTATTGTAGGGAGGTACCATTAAAGAATTACAGAGTACTATTGAATTCTCAATTGTAATTGTAAAGAGCAGCAGTTGAACCTCGATCTCAAATTGAGAAACCTAAATAAATAGTTAGATAAGTGGACTAGTAAAGAATAACTTGGCAAGCGTAATCTATACTTCAAAACTATCATTCTAACGGCCGGTCTCAATAATCTAACTATCGATGGATTTGGCTACTAGAGGTTTAAATTTTACATATGCTCCATAAAAAATATGTCAAAATGCCAGGAAGGTTATTGAGACCGGCCGTAAAACTTTCATAGAAAGACAATATCTTAGATTTAAATAATCTTAGATGCACCAGTTTTTATGTACAATGAGTAACCCAAATTCGGAATCTAGTCAGCGTTCCGGAATAATTTCTGATAGAAGCCTGGAAGATAAATTGCCTTACAGATATATCGTCACTTATAAACAAACCGGTTCTAATGTAGTTCCAAGGCATGATAGATAATGTTAATCACCTAACGGCTCTTAGGTACTTGAGTTAAAGTGTGTAATAGCTAGATACTAGATACAAACTAGAAGATTACGCCCTGTAATCGTAATATCCGCTTAAAGCTTATAAATAGTGCCGTCGCCTTAAGATACCCACACCGTGTACTCATCTCAGAGCATGCGCATGTTTCTCCGACCTTCATCCCGCATTCCGCCATGTAGTCATCCAGGATACGCACTATTTGTCTGTTCGTCACCGGACAACGACCTCTGCGACAGTGGCTGTCGCCTTCTCTTCTAGTAGGTATTAATTATGACTAGATTTTTCTTGTGCTGTTCTTTCATTCATTTTATTCAACATGTTTCCAATTGTAATTGACTATAACGTAGTTCCTGTTTTTATCTCAGAATATATTTTTTTTGTGTTAAAGAAAAAACGCAAACTTTTTTTTTTTTAAGTCGAATTCCGTAATACGGTACAAGCCCTGCGTCGCGGGGGACTTTACAAACATACAAGTCACAACGACAACAATTTGTGGATCACACAAAGTGGTGTCCCGTGTGGGAATCGAACCCGCGCCACAGAGGCAGTCAAATCTAATACATGTGATTTATTTTTAATCTTTGTATTTATTCTTGTTTATCATTCCATTCCAATATCTCTAAATTTACAATTTCAATTACGTTACAAATGTTAACTACCTACGTTTTTATTTCTTAATCTTGTAAAATTATGAATGCAGCTATCTGAGTATGTAAGACATAGTTGTTCTACTTTGCTTTCCACGTCTACTTGTTATGAATAGTTAATTTCCACGAGATGTGCATAGGCTGTTGTGTAACAATAAATATACCTTCAACGGTTATGTACTAGTTAGGCACTTAGCTGTTGTTATAAATTGTCTCATATCCTGTGAATATTTTTGCAAGTTCGTTACAAGTGACTCACTGTCAATAGATTCGAAGTACATACAGTTTAGTACGCTATAAGTATACAAACATCACTGACACGTGTTCAGTATTCTCACTAACTATAATAGGACAGACGTTCTGTCGCTCAAGTATCTACATTATTCTGCAAACAGTACCTTTCAGAACTCCGTCACAACACGTTACGAAAACTAGACCAGTTATATACGTAAGTAGAGCTTTTACGAGTACCCTGATACAATTGCATGCAACAAACCTTAAAGAGACATTTCGAAACGCTAACAGATGTGATTTAAGATGCGTTAACAATGAAAATAATTTAGTACCTTAAACGTGCAACAATTGAGCATGCGGGTGTAGGCGAGAACGCGCGTCTGTAATTGATAAGGATAATCGTGTCGTGAATCAGTCTCAGGATTAAGTACACAACCGGTAGTTAAACTACCCCGATATGGCTCCGGTAATATTCGACACTCGTGTCGACATAGGTCACAATTATTAACTTAATTGTCTTAAGCGAGTAGGCGACCCATTGTTCGTGCTTTTATTACGTATGTACCTATCTCATTCTTAATCTAAGACCTGACTTATTCATGCTTATTCCTTATTTATACAACATTTAATTTCTTCATAATTCAAAATTAGACTGCCCAAAATTATTTCGATATTCCCTAAGCAGTCAAACAAAACATGTCATTGATCATAGGCAATTCTTATGCAATGATTTTTGTATGTATTTTCTCTGTCACGATTCTCTTCGATGTTTTAATCAAACCGTTACAGAATATGACATCTGAACTTTATTTGTTATCATACTGAAAGGATCTGGTAGGTAGAATTTAAAGTGGTGTCGTGAGGTGTCCGTCATCGATTGTCAACACACAGGTTTGTGGTTCCGGGTGTTACGAACCTGGAGACCAGCGAGATATCTCGGGCGGCGAGGACTCGATGTGCGGTCAAAATCGTTACATAACAATCGTTGCGATTAAACCTATTATATGGCCAATTGAAAAGGAACTGATTCATTATTGTACAACAATGCCTACGTTTGTCTTACATGACTGAACTCATTTTTGATTTAAATCATCAAATTGCAATAATGTGTAATGAAATGTGTAGTTGGTGTATTTTACATCAATATGTAATGTACGATGGTATGATAGCTCATTGACCGGCATAGTGTCCGCTACCATGTGCCTGATACGCAGCTCTCGACACACTTGATGACATAACGGCCTGCGACGACCCAGTCGACGCAGCGGGCGGCTCATACGGTCCGTTACATCGCTTGCTCAGTTCATGCGTAGTTAGCTAGCTTTTTGTTATATCTATGTACATAACACATAATACCATGGCCTATTGGCTACACTGCCAGAGTGTTGTGTAAAATCGAACTTATGAGATTAAGTCACGACTGATCTCAGTCCGTGATTCGATTTCGGTCACATCTATTTAAATCAAAACTTAATTGCTAAAATTAAAACGATAACATCACAAACTGCGGTACGACCCGTAGGCCTTGATAGTATTTCTCTGAATTTATCTGACAGTTATTATATTAACACAAGTTTATAGGTGATTAATAAATAGGTTATAATAAAAAATTACAATCATTGTGTTGATTTAATGGTTGCAAACTTAGTTAACCTCAACCACCTTGAAGTTTTTCTTGTTTTACCTATTTGTAAGTGGCGGAAATATGTCAATCTTATAAAAGTGTAAGACGTAATGTTTAATTACAATTACCTAAGTAAGTATATAGAATGCAATACTTCTTGCTAACTCAATTTATAAATAAACTGATCTTTGAAAACTAAATTGTCATGACCAGTAGATCATAGCAAGAGCTCAGAAATGGTCATTATCATGTTTATTTCGCAGCCTGCACGTTAACAGCATGTTAGCAATACATTAACAGTCCATTAGTAGTCTGTTAAAGATCTTGCATGCGGGCTTAAAACACCATTACTTCTACATTAACAATCTCTTTTAATCAAATTTGCCCTTAAATACAACGTAACGTTTTAAGATTAATATGATACTACATTCATTAAGAAACGTAATCTATTTAATTGCCGGGCAATAATATTTACGTAATATGTAAGCTATATACTTATTTATTGCTAAACTTTGATCCGGATTGAGATTATACATACCTACATAATATGCACGTATTATTCTATTATATACATAGGTAAGGCATGCCATAAATATACGTTACGTGAAATTTCAATATAGTTCTATAAACGACGACCTCAAATTGCATAGTAAAAATGGATGTTGAATATTTTAGAGACGAATCAGGAGAAGTACATTTCCAACAGTGATACAAAAGATGTTGGTGATGATGATGGTATGGTAATTAATGCTATCGTTCATTATTAACCTTTAATTTCTCGACGTTTTGACATACAAGCGGGCTCTTAAAGCAAAATCACGACTTCGATTCCGACGCTCATGATTCTTCACAAGCTCTTGCTTTTGTATAAAATTAGTAATCATACAAACCAAAACCTTAAAGTAAACAATACATTATAGCAATTGTCCATCTGACCAAGGACTAAACTATCTCAGGCGCTGATCTTAGCCCCATCCTCCTTTAAAGTAAGTATCTGAGTTTTCTAATACGTTTGTGATTTTCCTGGATAAAAGCTGCCCTCTACATAACCAACGTCACCAAAGCAGAGTCGAAATCACTTCAGAACGCTATTCCCCTTAGGTTTCCTTTCAAATTAATAGTGATGCCTGTAATCTAAATGTGCATGGGGATCTTACATCAAGTTACCTTTTGTAAATCCCCATGCAACACCACTGTACCACAGCCTTATTTATTTATAAGAAGTTTGCTATATCCTGGTGTAAACCTTGCCTAATTAGCATTATCCAAGATAATTTAGCTCTATAAGCCATCATATATTTTCAACGAATTGTTTCTTTAATTGCACGCACGATATAGATAAGCAATCAACATTTTGCTTCAATTGTCTAAACAAATGTTCCCGTAGTAGATCATTTGCGCTTTATGCCTAAGCTTGTTATGAAATAAGCTTCCTATTACAAAATACGAGTAATTGGTATTACATAGTTGTAGTGTAATGCAGTGCTTAAATAATCTGTCGTACACTATATTCGATCATCTAGGCTAACAGGAAGATCTCTTAAGAGGCATTATTAGTTTCTACAGTCTTACTGAGTATATTTACTTTATGCATAATATTATATATTAGCTTTCGCCCACGGCTTCACCTGCGTGGATGTCGGTTATCGTGATAAAAACTATCCTATGTCCTTCCCCTTCAAACTATCTCCATACCAAAATTTCATCTAAATCAGTTTAACTGTTTGAGCGTGAAAGCGTAACAGACAGAGTTACTTTCACATTTATAATATTAGTATGGAAGTATGGATTCTAAGTCAGTGATGGAGCCAGATTTTAGTTTGGGGAGTGAAGCTTGAATCCTCGAAACTAGTTTTTTGGGGGGCTTGGACCCACTGACCTCTATAGTACCTACTTAGTACTCTGGACAAGCCACCACCGACAACAACAAGACTAAACGAAGTGTTAAATTCTCTTTGAACAAGACTTCTTTTTGGAGACGGTAGGTAATTTGACAAAAGCAAATAGAAGTCTATTCTTGTGTAACAAGGACAAAAATAACGGTCATTTGTCATAAGTGTCAAAAAAGTTCACAGGATGGTAATTCGATTCGGAATTTGAAATTGCTGTTGCTTTGTACGGGGTAGACAGTCTGCAGGGTTCCAGTACTAAAGAGGTCAATGCTTGGACCCCTTATAGATCTGCCACTACTCCAACCTGTGGCTCCAACTCTATCAAGAATTTATACCGCGAGAGTTGTAAAAATGGCGGCAAACTGACATGTCCTATTTCTACAGCTCCGAGTATTAACTCGGAGCTTCAAGTATATATTAATATACTTGAAATACGTGATAACTGGACAGAACGAGACTTTGTGATTCAAAGAAAAAAACTAGAAATAGAATGTGTGAGCCATATAATATCGGAGTGAAAAGGAAAAAAAATCTAACCCGTGAAATTTCTATCGCTTCTATTCGCCTATAACAGCATGAAACCATTCTCCTTATTTTTAAACGACTACGATCTTTGCGATTCGATTACAAATTTTCCTATTATTTTTCAATAGATACGAGCTCTAAAACGAATAGACTACGTATTCGTTTTAAGTTGCGATATATTAAATAACTCTTTGACAAAATTGTAATATTCTGAACTTCAGTAAGAGTTCGCTGGAATGGAAGGCTTTTATTGCTAAAATATTTTGTAAGTTTGAACTTGTTTGCCGAATTTTGCCGCCGACTGTAGATACTTTAGAATATTACTACCATTAAGTCGCGATATATCTCTAATACACCACGTTTAACAATAAGAAGAATAAACCAAAGAGAATGGATACAACAATAAGACATTTTCAAATATTACCATACAGCCTACACAAATCACGCAATGTTTTTGCCACCGGTGTTTTGCACTTTACAGACAATAAAACTGTTGTTAACGCCTGAAGGGTCGAACATTTAGGTCGTGATATGTCTTAAAAGGAAATAACACTGATATATTTAGTCTTAACGACTGCTTACTAGCTTAATAAATGCATTTCTTAGTTACTGGTTACGCAAAATAAGTGTAGTTTATTTATTGCTATCAGTTATTCTGAGATTGTAGGTACTAGTATCACTTTTGAGATACATATCAATGTTGTCCTAACTGAGTTGAGTCACAGTAACCAATCCTAAGGGAGGCTACACACATAAGCGGGTCGGTAAATTCGGTTCGGTAGTACCTACTTGCCGAACCAAACAAAGCCGGCCCGAAGCAACTACATTAACAATTGCCGATCGGGTTGTTAAAAAAGCCATTTGGTAGAGCTAAGTGGCTTTTATCCCCAACCGTCATCCACATATACCTACCGCCCGACCTGGGGGCTTAGACAAGGTACATTCGTTCAGTGGCGTATTCGCTAAGGCCTACAAGAGGTCGAACAAAACGATCGTTCGTAAAAAAATAAAAAATGACTATGGTCTCCACCGCAAACCTCAAATTCTTAAAAAATATAATCCGCAATTTTATTTCGTTTTCTACATGGTCTCACCGTTCGCTTTTATTAGTGATCAATCGAGTGGAAAAAAAATAGCGAAGATACTGTCAATAGAGCAGCATCGACTTGGATAGACCACGTGACATATTTCAAATCCTTACATTTTGTACCTACTTTTCCTATTCAAATGTGACTTTGTCTAGGCCCCCTTTGCCGAACGATGCCGTCTGAAACATGTGTGTAGGAACTTTAACTATCCGTAGGATATTATAGACCTAAACTGCGTATATTACTAGTCTGTAAATACAAGTGCAGCCTCTGCTCTCTCACTCTTATAGTCCGTTTGGAAAAATGTCACACAAATTAATGCCTGCGCCCAATCCCTCTCGGGTCATGACGAATTTCCATCCCATGGACAGTAAAAGAACAGATAATACACTTTTGTATGTGCGCACAATTGTGTACTTTAGTTTCTTCCTGAGTAGTTAGCCGCCGTAACATATCCCCGTAAATATGATATATAAATGTCTTATACTATCTCTCTCTCTGTTTTATGGAGCATTTGCTGTTGCTCCATTCCTATTAGTCGTAGCGTGATGCTATAATTGCCTATAGCTTTCCTCGGTAAATGGGCTATTCAACAGTTTTTTTTTTAATTCCGTTCAAACAAACAAACGAACTCTTCAGTTTTATAATATTTGTTTAATTGCTGGAAGTTTTGACCAGGCTGCACCGGCTGTGGTCACAAGCGGAATGTCCCAGCGATGTTAAGACTCTGAGAGGCCGCATCATTCATCATCTATTGACATTGTTGTGCATAACAATCGAACAGATAGCTCGGTGGACATAGGCTATATAAAGCCTTTAGCTAATTGTACTTCCGGTTTCAAAACGACATGCTCACGCGTGATAATCAAGTTACATTAGCCAATATCTTTAAGATCAAGAGACTGGTTCTGGCGACACATTCGTAGACTGTTGTAGTGAGATATGGTTTTAAGAAAACAGGGTCATGCGCCTTTTGAAACTGTTTAAGCAAAGTACAGACAAGCGCCGCAGACTTATTGACTCGAAAAATACAGACATAGTACTAAACAAGTTCAAATTGTGCAGGGACCCCTGCACAATTTGAATTTGTTATTAATACGTAAAAATTTTCCAGTGACTACGGCCGTTGCAATACGGTCGGAACGTCGGGCAATAAACGAAGTATTTTACCTTTTATTCACGCGATTAAGACCCGTAGTATATATCATTTTATAATTTAAGAAAATCTCAGATATTAAACTACTTGTTTGTTACACAAATAAAGTAGGTATAAAATACTTCTAAAAGCTCTAAAACCTCATGGGTGCTTACCCATGAGCTTTTAGAGCTTTTAGAAATTCAAAAGCAAAGGCGAAAGCCCTGCAATTCGAAATAAACATTTAAAAATAAACTTTTATATCACTTGCAAAAGCAAGTTAAATACTTATTGAAACTATTTTTATAACCCAACAATTTTCGCAATAGCATGACCAGTTGCAAAAAATATGCGCACCGAAATCAGATCGTATTTAATTTAGTCCGGCTGTAATATTCCCTTAAATGGTAACGGCCTCTATCTACGTACCTACGTGATCAGTATACAGACGTATTATTTGAAGCTGTGTCCTAAAACTACGTTATCTGCACATAGCCTTAACTATAGCGTTTCTGTTACTCGCAGTGCTCTAGTTTCGTGCCGGTCCACTGCTCGGTCTTACTGCTTACATCAAGGAAACCACGCCCTAGGACAATCTGACACAACTGCTCATTGCAACAGCTTTCACGGTATCGAATAACGTTCAACATTATTGTATGTCGCTAATACTCATTTAATAAATCACTGGATTTCTAAAGCGTTTTTATTATAAATGTACATTCCGGTAATCAAGGCAATTTTAATACCAGTCATCAGGTTCCTTAGTAATAATTTAACTCAGGTTTGTATCTATCAATGTTCTTTCTTGATTAATGACACTAAGAGCAAAATCTATTGAAAGAATGGATGCATCGGGTAGATTTTTTAAGTTTTATTCAAATGGAACAAATTATGATTTCAAGTTCTTTGGGGCTGGAACGATATTGTGAAATGTTTTGCGTGTGGTTGTATGGGTCTTTGAATAGTCTAAAGTCACAATTTGATCCGATAGGTGGCGGTATTGTCTGATGAGTTCTGAGACAGGACATAGTCTACTGGGCTTATGATGTTTTGATGTAAGAGCTAATTACGCATTTGAGGGCAGGTACAATGGAAGGTGAGAGCCTACTATATCTGTTCTATATTAAAAGAATAAATTAGATATAAAATAAAATGATAAATTAACATTAACTATTTTTCAAGTTGTTTTTCCGTAATAGGTATTAACAAAGTTATATAACCAGATGTCCAATGATAAGGATAATAAATAGACACTGTAGTAGGTACTTGATTGGTATGACAAGACGTATTTTTAGAATCGATCGCTATAAACATTGTTAATTTACATATTGTGTAAATCGCAAGTTCCAAGAATCAATATCTTTTATTGATATCTTTTAGTTGAAATGAATGTATCGATAAAAAATTGATTCTCAGTATAATGTAAACGGTTCATTCCCTTCTTGAAGCTGACACTTCTAACTGAATTCTCAGAACAAAGTACATACAAAAAAGATTAAATAGAATCTAAATTCCGTATCGTTTAACTTTATTTCTATTTCTCATTCATTCATAATCGATAGGTATTCGTAACATCGTCGTAACTATAATCGATAAATCGAAAGCACGAGTGTTGATCATCTGTACTTTGTAATAAATAGACGTATCAGTTCGATACGAATTAAATGCGAGTTACATCACAATAATGGTTTTGTTAATGGTATTATTAAGAAAAGGGATAAATAAAAGTCAGACATACTTTCTATTATGTATATCTATAAGCTTGCACGTTTCATGCATTGAGTAACGAGGGTACTTGTGTTTATTGCCAGTAGAAAGGCGCACATGATTATTATACAAATGATCCGTGAAAATTTAAGACGATTATTTAAGCCATTTTATACAAAATATATAGTCTCTAATGCTCGTAAATTTTAATCATAAAAAAAACAGATAATCATTCTCATACTTACGTTTACCTACGCTCATAAATGTTTTGATCATTCCACAAAGAAAGACTGCAAGACTGCAATGTAACTTAAATATGTCATCTGTTGTTGTGGTACTTATCAGATACTAAAACCTGACATCGGTTTTCTTCAACTGCCGCAAAAACAATGAATTTAAACAATGTTAGTTTATCTTTCAGTCTCAATATCACGTACACATTAGCTTGTAAATACAATGACTTCTAAGTGTATCTACATCACACCACAAAATATATGTATACTAAATAATTCTAGCTCCTTTTTCAATTCATGCAAAAATACTAAAATTGCGAATAAAAAAATACTTTACGACCTATTCTCATACCAACCAAATATATAAAAAAACTTGAGAGGTGTCAAGGGACACCCGGATGGAACGAAGTTCTTATCTTATTTTTTTTTTATATATAATCTTCGCAACGCCACACTCTTCAATGCGGAATAGAAAGACGAAACGAAAATAACTTACAAAAAGACGATTGTAATATCAAAGGCTCGAACCCACAACTACACAATTGTCACCAATACTGTGTACCAAATTTATGCCTCTAGACCAAATCGACAGGTGACTTTATGTCAAATTAGATGTTCATATCTTACGCGCACGCCGCACGGCTTGTGTGTGTCAAAAAGTGTCGTTACAACTTTTCGTGAGATTTTTTTCCGTCTAGCGCCCTTTCACAACGCGCGATAAGGAACTTACTTCCAAAAAACATCAAAATCGGTCGAGCCGCTTCGAAGGAGTTCAACCACTAATGCGGTGACACGAGATTTCCATTTATTAGAAGATACTGCTTAATATACATACCTTAGCCTACAAAACACAGAACTCTAATACTCTACATTTAAAAGTAGACCGTTCTTATGTATCGAATTACCTACCTATGTAATTACAAACTTATGTAATTTTAGATGAAGTATATCGGAACAATTCATTGTAGATGGCTAATTGTGAATGTCGCAACACAATTGTTCCGAGGCGCGATGCGCGTGCGAACACGGCGACCTACCTATTCTTTCACCTTTGTATACTCCACGTCAAACGAAGCGCTAAAAGAAATTGATTTCTACTTCCATAGTAATCTAGTTTATTAAAAACTGTCTGTTGTGCCTCACGCAATTATTAAGAGCAAATTAAGGGAAGTAATATACGCAAAGCCTACTTAAGCTTACGTAATATTGATACGATTAAATATCCCTGGGGGCAGCTTGTAGAACTAACAAATAATAGACACCTGCTTGTCTTTCTTTTAAACCGTATACAAAGTTTCGCAGATCAAACTTCAAAACTTACGGAGTTCGATACAAGCTTGCAACCCCCTGTAGTCCGCTAAAACTTATCTGCCTTAAATTAGTTCCGCAACTCACCGATAGGGTATCTGCTCGTCACTAATAAGAAGAAAGTCTACACTGTAATGAGAATGTAATTAATATATAAATTCTTTTTGATTACAGATGCGGCGGCAGGCTCGGATTTCAGCCGGCGGCGCGCTTGTAGTGCGCACCGCCTCTGCCTTACAAGGTTCTATAAAAACATATATCTAATAAATATAAAACATAAACCAAAAGGGCCAGTAAAACATTTAAAATTTAGATAATTAATAGAGAATTGAAAAGTATTGACGAAAATAAAACACCTGTCTTATCATTTCCAGGCGTGGTAGAGCCAGGCCGAAATAGTTGAACATTACATAAAACAATATTAGGCTATCTTTCTCAAATTGATTAAAGGTGTTGGATACTTTTAATAAGTGACAGTTAAGATTTAGATTGAGAAAGGAAAATATAAGTAGGTTCAAATTGATAGAGAGAGGGGTCTAGCTCATCCCATCCCACAGCAGACCTTCGACCTCCGTGAGCGTTGGAAAAAAAAATCCAAATTGACTTACAAAATTTCCATTTTTTACCTTATCTGGACTACCTACATTTAAGGATGAACATACAGGAGCTCAGCCTGCTGTCTTTTGTTTCCTGCATGGTATAGCTATGTACCTACGCATTGAATATAAATTAATTTACAATTTCTTATTAAAATAAAAGAAGAAGCTGTAAACGCGCTTTAGCGTTTGTCATCTGAATCTGGCCTTAACATCGGAAATATGCTCTCATAGTCCTCCGCTTACTTTTAACTGGCCGTAAGTCATAGGCGGGTCCAGAGGGGTGAGGCGGGGACACGTGCCACCTCCCCCCCTAGATGTTTTGTGTACCGAATTTCTTGTACTATATACAATTTGTTGCCCATGTGACTCTTGTGCCCCCTGGCATCGTGCTCTTAGTTGTAACCTATCTTGTAATGATATTTCAGTAAAGGTTTTATTAAAATGTTATTTCAGTTTGGCTGTGGTTGCTGATTTTCATATTCCAGAACGAGTTTCGGATATCCAGGTCTATTCAACCAGGTGTAAGTTCAATATTTAACCATTTTTATTTATTTAGAATACTGAAACACACGATAAATAATGAAAAAAAAACCCCTCACAGTTAGGACAATTACAAACCCATCATAGTTCACTCGTCAATAGATGGTACAATAAACATGTGACTATAATAAATTATATCATAGTTTTATTGAGGACTCTGTCTTGCGTCTTATGTAACTGTGCCATGTGTCCAAAATGTCAACCTTCAGCAAGAAAATAATGCAGAATTTTATTTCAAGATTCCATTACATTCATTGATACATGTACTGGTCAAGTTAAATACACTGACGGACTCATAAACTGCATCAAAGTTCAGGTTTACTCTAAAAGGATTTTTTTATAATAAGTATGCAAACTTTTTAGATTAAATTATATAAATATGGAAAGACTGGCTCTTAATCTTAAAAAAAAATTAAATTTAAAAATAGAACTGCGGTAAAACAAATGAATATAGCCGGGAAAAGAAAATTTACTCGTAGTATCAGATTTGCGTGTTATTTATAGCAAAGTTTTAAATTAATTCTCATTGATTTTTTTTGTTTGGTCAATTGAATTATTGTTACCAGCATAATTGTTGGGTTAGTTTTTTAACACATCGAGAGTTTTTGAACCATAATATGGATACTTCGTCCGAACAAGCGGCACAAATTGTAGCATTGGTGCGGGAGGGCTTGGATCAACGAACGATTGGTAGAAATTTAAATTTAAACCAGTCTACGGTTTGTAGAATATACAGAAGGTTTGTAGAGACAGGTTCTTACAGGAGGAGACGTGGTACAGGCAGAACTCGAGCAACCACAGGTCGTGATGACCGATTTATTATAAATGTTGATAAACTTTCGCGATTTGTACACATTATTAAAATATATAGTCTTCCCGTGACCACGGCCGTTGCAATACGGTCGAAACGTCGGGCAATAAACAAGGTATTTTACCTTAAATTATTCACGCGATTAAGACCCGTAATATATATATTTTAATAAAGACCGATTTATTGTTACAACTTCCCTGCGAAATCGTTTCCTCACGTCAGTTAACATCAAAACCGAGCTTAATGAAGTGCGTGGAAAAAACGTGTGTGCACGAACAATAAGAAGAAGGTTAAAGGAAGCGGCTATCACCCCTTTTAGACCAGCAAATGGTCCAAAGTTGTCTGCAGCTCACAGACAAGCTCGCTTAAGATTTGCGCGTCATCACCTGAATTGGACAGAAGAGCAGTGGGCCTCTGTATTGTTCACGGACGAGTGTAGGACATGTTTATATGGTGCAGATGGTCGCAGAAGAGTCTATCGTCGACGTGGGGAGCGATATGCTCAAAGTTGCATTGAGGAGCGTGTTCCTTTTGGAGGCGGTTCATGTATGGTCTGGGGTGGCATATCGATGAACGGGCGAACAGAACTTGTGTTCATAGACATGGTCCGTCAAAACGGTAATAGAGGGGGTTTGACAGCACATCGCTACATAACAGAGATATTAGAAGATCACGTGGTGCCTTACATGGGATTCATAGGCGAAAATTTTACTTTAATGCAGGATAATGCCCGGCCGCATGCAGCTGCACAAGTTCAACATTATTGCGAAGAGGTTGGGATACGTACAATGAATTGGCCAGCACGCAGCCCGGATCTTAATCCCATCGAGCATGTTTGGGACAATTTAAAAAGAGCTGTATATGCGAGAAACCCTTCGCCTACGACAGTGGCAGCACTAAGAACAGCACTTTCAGAAGAATGGGACAATATTCCGCAAGATATTTTAAAAACCCTTATAAAATCTATGCGGAACCGATTAGAATCCGTAATAAGGGCACGTGGGGGTAATACATCTTATTAAAACACAAATAAACCCTTGCATAAAGTTTGTGTCTATTGTTAAAACCAATTTTTTAATTAAACAATTTTTCCTTAAACTTCTGTTTTTTCTTCAAAAAAGGTCTTAAGGTCCTTTCCAGTACATAAACTTAAACTTAAAGATATGATCCTACGCTGTTTTAAAGTTCACGAACCAATCTAGAGGTTTCAATTTAAATCTGTATAGAAAGTTTGCATACTTGGTTAAAATATTTATTTCAAAGTCGTCTATTACTTTGATGCAGTTTATAAGTCCGTCAGTGTATATAGATACAATTTATTTTGTATTCATTAAAGAACTAAAAACGAATAAACAGTTACGAACGTATCACATGGCGCATTTTTATAAAAGCGAATCAGTCTCTGTCGATAACAGATAACGACAGAAACGATATATGTCTAGTCTTCTTCTTATTAGGTATATTTTGGGACTTAATAGCGTGAATTATTTAGAGGTATGAACCTTTTATTTACCCGACGTTTCGAATGAATTGCACCGATCGTGGTCACGGGGCGACTGATGGCAGCTTACCGATGTCTCCGTGAGGCGTGGGTTTTTTCAACCACCCTCGCCTGGTCTTGATAATTTTGATAATTTGTGCTGTCGGTACTTCTACACACTACTTACAACGTCTTTACACTGAGGCACGGTGTCGTTACGGCTACGATTGCATTTGCTGATAACAGGGTTCCAAGATGGTGAGAGCCGGTATCCGTCTTCTCGGTTAAAATTCTTGTGCTTCTTGATCTCAACCGCCTCGCGCACTATCCTGAAATAATTGTGGCGATCGATGGAAAGTACCTATGGCTTATGCAATTATATTCAGTAATTTTGGTCCTGATTTCAACAAATGCTCAGCGATAGCAGACTTGTAAACTTGACGGTTTTTTTACGATAAGTTTCTTGACCCTGTCTGCGATTGTTCTTTTAATCTGTCCAATATAGGGGAACTACCGCAACTGCAATCCACCTTATACACGCCAGGTGTTTGGAGCGGAATAACATCCTTTGCCTTTCGTAAAAGCTTCGGAACCTTGGAGTGCGGACTATATACAGTCTTAATGGAGTAATTCTTCAATACTGTTCCAATTTTGTCCGTAACTCATTTGATGTATGGCATCAAAGCTGGCACTCTGTTGGCATTAACCTCTGGTTTTCCCTTCTTTGGACACTGTAGATTATGCTTGTATCCGTTGCTTCTTAGTACCTCCCGAACGTGTGCAAGTTCACCCTCCAAGTGTCGGGTTCGCAAAGGACGTATGCTCTGTTTGTTAAAGAAACTACAACGGACTGAAGTGGCGTGGATGATGGTGCGATAAAGCATGTCCAAACAATCCGTGTGTGTAGACGCGATGAAGAAATCACGCGATTGAGTCCCGAAATATATCTAATATGTATAAAAATCGCGATAGTTTAAAAACAACTCTTCTTGCTGATAATAACGTGTTATGAATATAAAAGAATCTCAAAGTACTTAAATTAAAATTCCATATTGTCAAAGTTGTTACAAACCGTTACAGCATCGACTTGACTCTATACCTACTCTATATATTATAAACTGAATTTGCACATAGTGTAACACACATCGACATATGTGCAAATTCAGTTTATAATATATAGAGCCAGTGAAAAACGAACAAAGCGGCAGTAAAAACTCGATCTTTTTATCAAATCCAAAATTAAAAATGTTTCAAAAATAATGAATATCTGAGGTACTTTTTTTAATTGATTGAAATTGTTTTCTTATTTTCAGTATTTGGACTTTGACAACTTGCCTGAGACAAATTTCACGTGCACAGGCAAGGTTATAGGCGGATACTACGCCGACCTCGAGACATCATGTCAGATGTTTCACGTATGCACAGTGGGCCAAAATGAGGAGCCCATGGACATTAAGTTCCTTTGCCTCAATGGCACTGTCTTTGATCAGGTAATATTTCTCGTACACTTTTTCAAACCTCAAATGGTTTAAATTTAACAGACAGCAACTTCAAAATCATGTAATACTCAGTATTTATTTTCTATAAATTGAATCACTGCACTGATTATAAAGAGGAAAATAAAGACAAAGATGGACAAAACAGAACAGAAAATAAATACATAAAAAATATCTTATTTGTATTAAATAGTTATAATCAAAAAATAAATAAAAATTATCCAATACATTGTTTGCAGGAGACAAGAGTATGTGAAAGAGTAGACGAAGTAGATTGTACAAAGTCTGAAAAGTTCTACAGTTTAAATTTAGAATTATATGGTAGCACAGCGCCACCAATCATACAGCCAGACCAACAGAAACCTCAAGCTCAACCGACGGAACAGTCACAACAGCAGACCAAACCAAACCAAGAAGTGGATCCTTCAATAGATGATACTCCAACGACAACCCAAGATAAAAATCAAGGACATGCAACTGATGCAACGGATTCAACAGAAGATCCTATTCAAGACATAAAGAGAGATGAACCAAAACCTTCATCGCAGACTCATCCACCTTTAACAGCATCAGGAAATGAGGAGCTTACTGAAGGTAATTTTTAATCATAAAATTAAACTGTTATAAAAAGGTAAACGTAAAGATAACTCAAAATAATGTAATAATACTTAATTACGAAAGCACATCAAAATCGAACGTACGACGTTTCGTAAGTGAATTTCGTGTATATTGGTAAGTCTATTCATTATTTTGAGTTATTTTTTTATATCAATTTATATTTTTGTAATTTTAATATTTGCAATTTTAAGTAAAAACTGAAACATTTCATACGTGCACTAGAATTTACGCAAGATTTAAGGACATGGTATCAAAGGTACACGTATTATTTATTACCTTCCAAACTAGCAATAAAAACCGGGCAAGAGCATGTCGGATCATCATGCTTAGTGGAGGGTTCCGTAGCCGTTCAGAACAGAACAGAAGAACGAACAGAAGAGCGTATGTTACGAATATATGTATATAGACGAATCAAATAAGCCCGAATTTGCTAGATTTCTTTTCTTTAGTTTAGTAGTTCCTATTGCAGCCTTCCGACTCCATCATCAGATCAGTACCTTAATATTACATTGTCTTCAAAGATACACTTGTGTAGCTTTGAGCCCAATGAAATGTCAAGAAGTGGCACTACTAATTTGCTTTCAAGATTTGACCCATACAAACTAAAGGTTCATTTGCTCTAACAGGGTCACATTTTTTTTTGTTTTCGTGGCAAGCCCGTGCCGAGGACTCAGAACAAGTTAAAAGTTTGTAAAATACGGACATACATCCTACAAATATATACAACCCGTCTTATGGGAATATAATGTGATTTGTCAAATTGAGATCATACGTTTTTAAGTCTTTTGTATATCTTTGCTAAATCGGTACATCATGATTAACCGGATTGGATGGATTTTTAAAAAGGTCAATATTATTAAAAAAAAGCTACTCCCATTTGCCAAATGCAAACAGTTAAAACGAATCTATACTAATATTATAAAGCGGAAGAGTTTGTTTGTTTGTTTGTTTGTTTAAACGCGCTAATCTCAGGAACTACTGGTCCGATTTGAAAAATTCTTTTTTTGATGGATAGCCCATTTATTGAGGACGGCTATAGGCTATATAACATCGCGCTTCGACTAATAGGAGCGGAGTAGCGATGTGAAATGTTGCAAAAACGGGGAAAATTTACCGAAATTTACGAAGTTGCGCGGGACAGCTAGTACTAAATAATATCATAATACGAATTTATGAATTTCAGATTACCAAGACGAAGATGAAGATGCTGACTATGAGGACTACGCACATCATCAAACACCAACTACAACACAGCCGACAACCACAACTACGACTACAACTACAACTACAACAAGACCTCCTACAACCACAACAAGGCCTCCTACTACAACTATTTTACCATCTACTTCACCTCGGCTTCCTTCCCCAATTCCTCATTTAATATCTTCTCCGTCTCCCATACTATCGTCATTATCGCCGCCCTCACCTTCATTTCCACCTTCCCTGCCTTCCGGCCCTTCCGCTCCGTCTGGACCATCGGCGCTCTCAGGGCTGTCAGCTCCATCAGCACCGTCTGCACCATCATTACCAACTCTTGATCCATCACTGCTTTCACCACAAGAATTCATTTACCGACATAGAGGACCAGGATCTGAAGCTATCTCTTTCCAACGTCAAAGTTTCCGTCCTGCCGATGGAGTTTATATAACACATGCGCCGCCGTCACCACAACAGTTTGACCACTTTCCATATGAGTCATCAAGAACTGCTCCACGTCCTACGGCTCCACGACCTACGCCATTTGTACAACGACCTCAACCAACACCATTTCGAGTAACTACCCTTGATCCTCGAGACCAACTCTCACGACCAGGGCCAGGGCCTTCTTCACAACCATCTGAAAGACACGAAACGTCTGTAAAACAGCAAAATCGACCACAATCATATTCTCAATCATTACCAGCTCAGCGACCTTTGCCGTTCAATCCATTTTACTATGATCGAAAACGAAGCGATGACTCAATTCCAGGAACAGAATCTACTTTATCAGCGAGGTCTGTTGCTCCACCAAACGTAACAGAAAGACCACAAATCAAATTTAAAAGTCCCCCACGCGTTATTGTCACAGCCAGTGCATCAGTTAGCGATAGTAATGGAAAGAGGCTGAACTATACAGTTGGAAATGTTGTTAGTGCAGTGAAACCAATAGTGCCCATAAATTACGACGACTATAAAGAATCGGATCTTATCTTTGATCCATTCTTTCTTGATGTGCCAAAACTTCAGAAACGACGAAAAACTAGATCTAATAAAAATAGAAGTATATTCACTGTGCCGTCTACGGCAACGGTGGCAAACGAATTGTTGTCAGAGGAAACGACAGCCACTACATCGCCGGTGACATCACGTGCAACTACGACACATAGAATGTCTAGTACGCCAACGATTGTAACGACGACTGCTGTTTGGAATCCGAACGACTACGTAGATGATAATTACGAACCACATGCATACATTCCACCAATACCGCCACGGGCGGTTTTGGTGTCCCACGAGCTGAATAAGTATAAGATACCCGATAGACAATCTAAGAAAGATTTAGTTGAGGACAAGACTCACAGAGACCATAAATCCAGTGCAGACGATTCTAAGCCGACGTCGACGTCTGCAGAGCAGACAACCTCTAGTCATAGTGCGGGCGCGGGGCTGGTTCCCCCCGTAGCCTCGCCGCCGCCCCCGCCGCTCCTCGAGGCGCCCGCTTGCGCCAATTCGCGCTCTACTGACTGTCGGACTCATGCCTAATTAAATTAGCTCACTTTATACGATAAATAGATAAATGCATAGTTTCATATTTAGATAGGTAGAAAATTTTAACAATTTTTCAGACGCTTAAGAGAATTTGGATGGATTTATTTTAAATAATTACTGAATATTTTATTCTCGAAATTATGAGTTCTTGTAAGAAAATCGTTCAATTAAGCTCTCTCCGAACAGGCACACGGGAATCTGATTAAACCATAGGATGCACTAAAGCGCAGAAGATGAAGGCTCTATCATTAGAGTTTCAATGTTCTGCGCTTTTGTGTGTCACTATCATTAGTGACATGGAAATATATTGGCCAAACACGCTTTGGAAGCAGAAGGTCGTCATGTCATTAACCTAATCATGTAGATAGAGTAAACTAATCATTATTAAGAGACTAAAGTGAAATTGTACCTATTGCATTAGCTCGTAATAATTATTATTTCGAGTAAATGCTATTCATCGTTTGCTACACCAGTTCGAAGAAAGCTTTAGTATTTATATATGTTTTCTAATAATTATAAACATTGTAAATATATACGCATTTTGATTTATTATTATCATTATATTTTAAAAATCACATTTTTTAATTAGGACCTATTGATATTTATGAAAAAAAATCTTGTAAATATCGTGAAATATACTGATGTTTCTATAGCAGCAGATTATTTATTTTCCTTTTTTATAGTAATACTGCACATTTTCGCAAAATTAATAAGTATGCATACTACCTATCATGCAATACTCCAGGGGTTTTTAATAATTTTTTTTATTGGTTATTATTATGATAATAACATAGCAGAAAACTCACTGATAATAACAAAAATAAAATAATAATAATAATAATGTTTTTAAACGCTTTTTCCGTTGCTGAGTTCAGTTCTCGCCGCGAATTCTCCTTTATGCCTTTACCGAATGAAAACGGGTGCCACGAGGGATAATTTTAATTTAGGAAATAGGAAAAAGTCGGCTGGAGTCATATCTGGTGAATAAGGTAAGCCATATCGATGGTGTTTGTTCGTTTTTTGTCAAAAATTCGTTCACAATAATGACCTTGTGTGAAGGCGCATTATCCTGGTGCAAAATCCAAGAATTTTCTATCCTCAAATCGAAAGTCGAATTTGCTCTCTTATACGCTGCGTAATCCATTATAATAAAATTGTAAATTTTATACATGACTGAACATGACATAGTGTAACTTAAAATACCTTAATATAAACCCGACTTTCACACGAACGACTGCCTCTGTGGCGCGGTGGGAGGTCGGTCGTAGGTTCGATTCCCACACGGGACACCACTTTGTGTGATCCACAAATTGTTGTTCCGAGTCTAGGTGTACTTTGTGTCCGTGACTTGTATGTTTGTAAAGTCCCCCGCGACATAGAGCTTGTACCCTAGTTCGGGAGCCGTCCTTTTATAAAAAAAAAATAACAAAACGAATTCGCGGGTACAGCTAGTACTCAAATAATATTCTTTATTCACCATTTGACCTTCCGGCAAGAATTCCGAGTGCACAATACCGCGATATTCAAAGAAAATAGTCAACATGACTTTGATTTTTAATCAACTTTAGCATAGTTTTTCCAGTTTCAGTAAAGTTGGAAGACGCCACTCCGAAGCTTGTTGACTAGTTTGCTACGCATTGTCACCAGCAACAATTCGTTTTATGAATGTTGGTTCGGAATTGACTCGTTCTAGCATCATATACGAGTTTTTGGACAAAGTTTAGGTCTTTTAGAACTAGCCGAGCGGCAACATGTTTTATACAAAATTGATTATTAAAAATGATCTGATCGAGTCGTGATACATAGAAAGTTCAACAGTTATCTCTCTCAAACTTGAATAATAATTTTCAGTCACTATTTCCTTCACTTTTGCAATGATGGCCTATCAGCGCGAGACAAATCTTCCGTCACATATCTCCCGCTTTTGGACGCTTTGTGCCATTCATAAGCACTTTGACAAAGTCGATTCACCACATCTAGGTATAGTGCCTGGGAGGACTCAAAAAATGCCATTGGCGTATTTTGTGACCTTTCGAAGGCGTTAGATTGTGTTTGTCACGACACGCTTTAAAAAAATAGATTTTTATGGTTATATGGTATCTGTTGTCAAATCATATCTGAGTAATAAGATTCATTGTATTGATGTTAATGTCACGAAGTCTACCGTCTTAGCGATTCAGTTAGGCGTGCCGCAAGGTTCAATTTTAAGCCCATTTTTGTTTTTAATTTATATTAACGATTTACCGTCCTATTTAGAAAATATTTATAATATTGTATGATACATCTCTTATTTTTAAGGTAGATAGAAACATAGAAAAAACATAGAAGTGAACTGTGCTCTCTCTCTTAGGTACCTAAATGGTTTACGCTAAATAATTTAGTTATAATGCCAAGAAAACTAAACGTATAATCCTAACAGTACATTGAATAAAACAATTTTGAAATCTGCTAGCGACACTGTATTTTTAGGGATTACACTAGATAATATGTTGCAATGGGGTGCTCATATATCTCGTCTCGCTGGTAAACTCAGCTCGTCTGCTTACGTGAACTGACAGACGTTGACAGTGTCAGACTTGTGTATTTTAGCTATTTCCATAGCGTTACGTCATATGGCATATTAAATCACAAAACAAAGTAAATTATACGCACTAATTACACTCATTCACACATTCGAATGGCTCACACAGCCTAAATACAAAAAAAAACACTTAGAGCTCAGAGATGTTGAGTCCTCTTCGAGAGCCAACAAACAAATGAGCTCTCGCAGACATCTGTCATCTCACGCCCTTCCCAATTGGTGGGCGGGGAAACCTGATGTAACCGGAGTATACTCCCTTTGGGTGATTTCTAGCCGGTCCTTGGGTAATGGGCCACTGCCTTCGAGTCAGCCAGCCAGGTGGGCCTTCTTGAGAAGAGGCCCGGTTAGCTGCCTACGAGAGCGGGCATTTATGTAGGGTAACCTCCTCTCGAGAAGGGTTGTGAGTACAACTCTCGAGCAGCGGGTTAAGTCAATCCTGGTTGTGGCCATCGACCCCGAGGCGGGCCTGCCGGGTGAGTCTCTCACTACGTTTGCGCCTGCTGTTATAGGTGAGCAATACGCATTGAGTCTTCTTAATCTGACTCTGCTAATACGGCTTCTCCTGACAAGGGTTGTCCTCAACCGAGGTGGATGATGCATTACCACTCGGACCCGCAACGGCCTCGGTTGATGATTCCGTTTCGGGATCGTCTAGCACAGGCATGGAGCGCTGTATACCTGGACTTTATGCTGCGGTGGGTGAAAGACCGTAAACGGTCTCAAAAACTACCAGACAGATTCGGTTGAAATATTGCACGTGCAATCTCATAGATGCGGATTAGCATTTAGGCTATAAATTATCACGCTTTTCCCAATAGTACCTAAGCAGTAAAGGATAATGTCTGTAGCTATTTTTCGTTATAAAACAGTAACTACTTGACAGATCTTTATGAAAATTTGTAGTTTTATAGTAAATACTACAGGTCATTATTTAAAAATATAACGTTGTATTAGCGTTTCTACGTTGTAAATCAATAATATAAGGTTTAATAGTATTTTATTATAATTTTTAAATACCTACAATTAGTAGAAATTAGCCAACTTCGCTTTAATTGCACGTTTAGTGATATGTACTGTAAATGCGAGGGATTAGATAAGAAACCACGAATTAGACGTCTTTATTAGACTTCTAAGCTTTTTATTCTTTTAAAAGATAACTAGCAATGTGAGATTTTCGTCCCACATTACTAGCAATCCTTTTAACCCCTGCAGCTAAGCTCAATGACTTGTGTTAGAAGTGGGTTCACGTCGGTAGAATAATGGGTAGGATTCGAACCCACGACCTCACAATTGCGAGATTGATGCCTACGCGACCACGCTCAAGACTGTGGAGCTATTTAATGGACTGGAAAGTCAATTATGTGTATAGATAATGGAGAAAGTTTGTGCGAAGCCAAAGCGAGCCGCTAGTTTATTATAGTTACGGCAACTGCAATTCATCTTGGTGAATGTAAATAATTTGATCTAATTTTTTGGTTTAATTTATGTTAATAAAATATTAGTTTCTAATTTGCTTTTAATTTTTTTTGTTATTATTGCATAGTGTATGGCTATTTCAAGCAAATAACTAAAATAATGCTTTTTGTCAGTTACTGCATTCTTTGTTACGACAGCAAAGCTGGCTATCGCCATCCTCGTCTAACGAATGATGTAAAGCGATAAGTCTTTCTCACCCTAAACAAACTTTAATCGCTGGCAACTCTGACTGCGGGCACTTTTGCAAAGGCAGAGGTAGTTTATCATGTTCAGAAAAGAAATAGCTTTAATTTGTTAAATAAATGATGAAAATACGCCATGAACATGTAATAACGTAACAAAATATTACCTGCTTACACCTGGCTGCGAAGGGCTTGCAGGCAAGTGCGCAAAGGCACCTATCGCTTTTTAAGTTCTCTACGTCTATTTCTATAGAGTGTATTTCATTGTCATAACAAGAGAGATTTTTCTTTCTCAGTAAGTCGATTAATATTAATTGAATAAAAAATACTAGCGGGCAAATCTGATAGGCAGACTGGCCAAAACATATTGCCCCTTTTATGATTGTGTGGCGCAAAAGTAAAGACCCTATTTGGTTCAGCTATAACATTTTTTCTAAATTAGAAAACTAGATTTAGATTTTTTTAAATGTATATTTGTGCCATTAAATTTCGTACCATTAGGAATTAGGAATTTCGTACCCACGAGCTGAATAAGTATAAGATACCCGATAGACAATCTAAGAAAGATTTAGTTGAGGACAAGACTCACAGAGACCATAAATCCAGTGCAGACGATTCTAAGCCGACGTCGACGTCTGCAGAGCAGACAACCTCTAGTCATAGTGCGGGCGCGGGGCTGGTTCCCCCCGTAGCCTCGCCGCCGCCCCCGCCGCTCCTCGAGGCGCCCGCTTGCGCCAATTCGCGCTCTACTGACTGTCGGACTCATGCCTAATTAAATTAGCTCACTTTATACGATAAATAGATAAATGCATAGTTTCATATTTAGATAGGTAGAAAATTTTAACAATTTTTCAGACGCTTAAGAGAATTTGGATGGATTTATTTTAAATAATTACTGAATATTTTATTCTCGAAATTATGAGTTCTTGTAAGAAAATCGTTCAATTAAGCTCTCTCCGAACAGGCACACGGGAATCTGATTAAACCATAGGATGCACTAAAGCGCAGAAGATGAAGGCTCTATCATTAGAGTTTCAATGTTCTGCGCTTTTGTGTGTCACTATCATTAGTGACATGGAAATATATTGGCCAAACACGCTTTGGAAGCAGAAGGTCGTCATGTCATTAACCTAATCATGTAGATAGAGTAAACTAATCATTATTAAGAGACTAAAGTGAAATTGTACCTATTGCATTAGCTCGTAATAATTATTATTTCGAGTAAATGCTATTCATCGTTTGCTACACCAGTTCGAAGAAAGCTTTAGTATTTATATATGTTTTCTAATAATTATAAACATTGTAAATATATACGCATTTTGATTTATTATTATCATTATATTTTAAAAATCACATTTTTTAATTAGGACCTATTGATATTTATGAAAAAAAATCTTGTAAATATCGTGAAATATACTGATGTTTCTATAGCAGCAGATTATTTATTTTCCTTTTTTATAGTAATACTGCACATTTTCGCAAAATTAATAAGTATGCATACTACCTATCATGCAATACTCCAGGGGTTTTTAATAATTTTTTTTATTGGTTATTATTATGATAATAACATAGCAGAAAACTCACTGATAATAACAAAAATAAAATAATAATAATAATAATGTTTTTAAACGCTTTTTCCGTTGCTGAGTTCAGTTCTCGCCGCGAATTCTCCTTTATGCCTTTACCGAATGAAAACGGGTGCCACGAGGGATAATTTTAATTTAGGAAATAGGAAAAAGTCGGCTGGAGTCATATCTGGTGAATAAGGTAAGCCATATCGATGGTGTTTGTTCGTTTTTTGTCAAAAATTCGTTCACAATAATGACCTTGTGTGAAGGCGCATTATCCTGGTGCAAAATCCAAGAATTTTCTATCCTCAAATCGAAAGTCGAATTTGCTCTCTTATACGCTGCGTAATCCATTATAATAAAATTGTAAATTTTATACATGACTGAACATGACATAGTGTAACTTAAAATACCTTAATATAAACCCGACTTTCACACGAACGACTGCCTCTGTGGCGCGGTGGGAGGTCGGTCGTAGGTTCGATTCCCACACGGGACACCACTTTGTGTGATCCACAAATTGTTGTTCCGAGTCTAGGTGTACTTTGTGTCCGTGACTTGTATGTTTGTAAAGTCCCCCGCGACATAGAGCTTGTACCCTAGTTCGGGAGCCGTCCTTTTATAAAAAAAAAATAACAAAACGAATTCGCGGGTACAGCTAGTACTCAAATAATATTCTTTATTCACCATTTGACCTTCCGGCAAGAATTCCGAGTGCACAATACCGCGATATTCAAAGAAAATAGTCAACATGACTTTGATTTTTAATCAACTTTAGCATAGTTTTTCCAGTTTCAGTAAAGTTGGAAGACGCCACTCCGAAGCTTGTTGACTAGTTTGCTACGCATTGTCACCAGCAACAATTCGTTTTATGAATGTTGGTTCGGAATTGACTCGTTCTAGCATCATATACGAGTTTTTGGACAAAGTTTAGGTCTTTTAGAACTAGCCGAGCGGCAACATGTTTTATACAAAATTGATTATTAAAAATGATCTGATCGAGTCGTGATACATAGAAAGTTCAACAGTTATCTCTCTCAAACTTGAATAATAATTTTCAGTCACTATTTCCTTCACTTTTGCAATGATGGCCTATCAGCGCGAGACAAATCTTCCGTCACATATCTCCCGCTTTTGGACGCTTTGTGCCATTCATAAGCACTTTGACAAAGTCGATTCACCACATCTAGGTATAGTGCCTGGGAGGACTCAAAAAATGCCATTGGCGTATTTTGTGACCTTTCGAAGGCGTTAGATTGTGTTTGTCACGACACGCTTTAAAAAAATAGATTTTTATGGTTATATGGTATCTGTTGTCAAATCATATCTGAGTAATAAGATTCATTGTATTGATGTTAATGTCACGAAGTCTACCGTCTTAGCGATTCAGTTAGGCGTGCCGCAAGGTTCAATTTTAAGCCCATTTTTGTTTTTAATTTATATTAACGATTTACCGTCCTATTTAGAAAATATTTATAATATTGTATGATACATCTCTTATTTTTAAGGTAGATAGAAACATAGAAAAAACATAGAAGTGAACTGTGCTCTCTCTCTTAGGTACCTAAATGGTTTACGCTAAATAATTTAGTTATAATGCCAAGAAAACTAAACGTATAATCCTAACAGTACATTGAATAAAACAATTTTGAAATCTGCTAGCGACACTGTATTTTTAGGGATTACACTAGATAATATGTTGCAATGGGGTGCTCATATATCTCGTCTCGCTGGTAAACTCAGCTCGTCTGCTTACGTGAACTGACAGACGTTGACAGTGTCAGACTTGTGTATTTTAGCTATTTCCATAGCGTTACGTCATATGGCATATTAAATCACAAAACAAAGTAAATTATACGCACTAATTACACTCATTCACACATTCGAATGGCTCACACAGCCTAAATACAAAAAAAAACACTTAGAGCTCAGAGATGTTGAGTCCTCTTCGAGAGCCAACAAACAAATGAGCTCTCGCAGACATCTGTCATCTCACGCCCTTCCCAATTGGTGGGCGGGGAAACCTGATGTAACCGGAGTATACTCCCTTTGGGTGATTTCTAGCCGGTCCTTGGGTAATGGGCCACTGCCTTCGAGTCAGCCAGCCAGGTGGGCCTTCTTGAGAAGAGGCCCGGTTAGCTGCCTACGAGAGCGGGCATTTATGTAGGGTAACCTCCTCTCGAGAAGGGTTGTGAGTACAACTCTCGAGCAGCGGGTTAAGTCAATCCTGGTTGTGGCCATCGACCCCGAGGCGGGCCTGCCGGGTGAGTCTCTCACTACGTTTGCGCCTGCTGTTATAGGTGAGCAATACGCATTGAGTCTTCTTAATCTGACTCTGCTAATACGGCTTCTCCTGACAAGGGTTGTCCTCAACCGAGGTGGATGATGCATTACCACTCGGACCCGCAACGGCCTCGGTTGATGATTCCGTTTCGGGATCGTCTAGCACAGGCATGGAGCGCTGTATACCTGGACTTTATGCTGCGGTGGGTGAAAGACCGTAAACGGTCTCAAAAACTACCAGACAGATTCGGTTGAAATATTGCACGTGCAATCTCATAGATGCGGATTAGCATTTAGGCTATAAATTATCACGCTTTTCCCAATAGTACCTAAGCAGTAAAGGATAATGTCTGTAGCTATTTTTCGTTATAAAACAGTAACTACTTGACAGATCTTTATGAAAATTTGTAGTTTTATAGTAAATACTACAGGTCATTATTTAAAAATATAACGTTGTATTAGCGTTTCTACGTTGTAAATCAATAATATAAGGTTTAATAGTATTTTATTATAATTTTTAAATACCTACAATTAGTAGAAATTAGCCAACTTCGCTTTAATTGCACGTTTAGTGATATGTACTGTAAATGCGAGGGATTAGATAAGAAACCACGAATTAGACGTCTTTATTAGACTTCTAAGCTTTTTATTCTTTTAAAAGATAACTAGCAATGTGAGATTTTCGTCCCACATTACTAGCAATCCTTTTAACCCCTGCAGCTAAGCTCAATGACTTGTGTTAGAAGTGGGTTCACGTCGGTAGAATAATGGGTAGGATTCGAACCCACGACCTCACAATTGCGAGATTGATGCCTACGCGACCACGCTCAAGACTGTGGAGCTATTTAATGGACTGGAAAGTCAATTATGTGTATAGATAATGGAGAAAGTTTGTGCGAAGCCAAAGCGAGCCGCTAGTTTATTATAGTTACGGCAACTGCAATTCATCTTGGTGAATGTAAATAATTTGATCTAATTTTTTGGTTTAATTTATGTTAATAAAATATTAGTTTCTAATTTGCTTTTAATTTTTTTTGTTATTATTGCATAGTGTATGGCTATTTCAAGCAAATAACTAAAATAATGCTTTTTGTCAGTTACTGCATTCTTTGTTACGACAGCAAAGCTGGCTATCGCCATCCTCGTCTAACGAATGATGTAAAGCGATAAGTCTTTCTCACCCTAAACAAACTTTAATCGCTGGCAACTCTGACTGCGGGCACTTTTGCAAAGGCAGAGGTAGTTTATCATGTTCAGAAAAGAAATAGCTTTAATTTGTTAAATAAATGATGAAAATACGCCATGAACATGTAATAACGTAACAAAATATTACCTGCTTACACCTGGCTGCGAAGGGCTTGCAGGCAAGTGCGCAAAGGCACCTATCGCTTTTTAAGTTCTCTACGTCTATTTCTATAGAGTGTATTTCATTGTCATAACAAGAGAGATTTTTCTTTCTCAGTAAGTCGATTAATATTAATTGAATAAAAAATACTAGCGGGCAAATCTGATAGGCAGACTGGCCAAAACATATTGCCCCTTTTATGATTGTGTGGCGCAAAAGTAAAGACCCTATTTGGTTCAGCTATAACATTTTTTCTAAATTAGAAAACTAGATTTAGATTTTTTTAAATGTATATTTGTGCCATTAAATTTCGTACCATTAGGAATTAGGAATTTCGTACCCACGAGCTGAATAAGTATAAGATACCCGATAGACAATCTAAGAAAGATTTAGTTGAGGACAAGACTCACAGAGACCATAAATCCAGTGCAGACGATTCTAAGCCGACGTCGACGTCTGCAGAGCAGACAACCTCTAGTCATAGTGCGGGCGCGGGGCTGGTTCCCCCCGTAGCCTCGCCGCCGCCCCCGCCGCTCCTCGAGGCGCCCGCTTGCGCCAATTCGCGCTCTACTGACTGTCGGACTCATGCCTAATTAAATTAGCTCACTTTATACGATAAATAGATAAATGCATAGTTTCATATTTAGATAGGTAGAAAATTTTAACAATTTTTCAGACGCTTAAGAGAATTTGGATGGATTTATTTTAAATAATTACTGAATATTTTATTCTCGAAATTATGAGTTCTTGTAAGAAAATCGTTCAATTAAGCTCTCTCCGAACAGGCACACGGGAATCTGATTAAACCATAGGATGCACTAAAGCGCAGAAGATGAAGGCTCTATCATTAGAGTTTCAATGTTCTGCGCTTTTGTGTGTCACTATCATTAGTGACATGGAAATATATTGGCCAAACACGCTTTGGAAGCAGAAGGTCGTCATGTCATTAACCTAATCATGTAGATAGAGTAAACTAATCATTATTAAGAGACTAAAGTGAAATTGTACCTATTGCATTAGCTCGTAATAATTATTATTTCGAGTAAATGCTATTCATCGTTTGCTACACCAGTTCGAAGAAAGCTTTAGTATTTATATATGTTTTCTAATAATTATAAACATTGTAAATATATACGCATTTTGATTTATTATTATCATTATATTTTAAAAATCACATTTTTTAATTAGGACCTATTGATATTTATGAAAAAAAATCTTGTAAATATCGTGAAATATACTGATGTTTCTATAGCAGCAGATTATTTATTTTCCTTTTTTATAGTAATACTGCACATTTTCGCAAAATTAATAAGTATGCATACTACCTATCATGCAATACTCCAGGGGTTTTTAATAATTTTTTTTATTGGTTATTATTATGATAATAACATAGCAGAAAACTCACTGATAATAACAAAAATAAAATAATAATAATAATAATGTTTTTAAACGCTTTTTCCGTTGCTGAGTTCAGTTCTCGCCGCGAATTCTCCTTTATGCCTTTACCGAATGAAAACGGGTGCCACGAGGGATAATTTTAATTTAGGAAATAGGAAAAAGTCGGCTGGAGTCATATCTGGTGAATAAGGTAAGCCATATCGATGGTGTTTGTTCGTTTTTTGTCAAAAATTCGTTCACAATAATGACCTTGTGTGAAGGCGCATTATCCTGGTGCAAAATCCAAGAATTTTCTATCCTCAAATCGAAAGTCGAATTTGCTCTCTTATACGCTGCGTAATCCATTATAATAAAATTGTAAATTTTATACATGACTGAACATGACATAGTGTAACTTAAAATACCTTAATATAAACCCGACTTTCACACGAACGACTGCCTCTGTGGCGCGGTGGGAGGTCGGTCGTAGGTTCGATTCCCACACGGGACACCACTTTGTGTGATCCACAAATTGTTGTTCCGAGTCTAGGTGTACTTTGTGTCCGTGACTTGTATGTTTGTAAAGTCCCCCGCGACATAGAGCTTGTACCCTAGTTCGGGAGCCGTCCTTTTATAAAAAAAAAATAACAAAACGAATTCGCGGGTACAGCTAGTACTCAAATAATATTCTTTATTCACCATTTGACCTTCCGGCAAGAATTCCGAGTGCACAATACCGCGATATTCAAAGAAAATAGTCAACATGACTTTGATTTTTAATCAACTTTAGCATAGTTTTTCCAGTTTCAGTAAAGTTGGAAGACGCCACTCCGAAGCTTGTTGACTAGTTTGCTACGCATTGTCACCAGCAACAATTCGTTTTATGAATGTTGGTTCGGAATTGACTCGTTCTAGCATCATATACGAGTTTTTGGACAAAGTTTAGGTCTTTTAGAACTAGCCGAGCGGCAACATGTTTTATACAAAATTGATTATTAAAAATGATCTGATCGAGTCGTGATACATAGAAAGTTCAACAGTTATCTCTCTCAAACTTGAATGATAATTTTCAGTCACTATTTCCTTCACTTTTGCAATGATGGCCTATCAGCGCGAGACAAATCTTCCGTCACATATCTCCCGCTTTTGGACGCTTTGTGCCATTCATAAGCACTTTGACAAAGTCGATTCACCACATCTAGGTATAGTGCCTGGGAGGACTCAAAAAATGCCATTGGCGTATTTTGTGACCTTTCGAAGGCGTTAGATTGTGTTTGTCACGACACGCTTTAAAAAAATAGATTTTTATGGTTATATGGTATCTGTTGTCAAATCATATCTGAGTAATAAGATTCATTGTATTAATGTTAATGTCACGAAGTCTACCGTCTTAGCGATTCAGTTAGGTGTGCCGCAAGGTTCAATTTTAAGCCCATTTTTGTTTTTAATTTATATTAACGATTTACCGTCCTATTTAGAAAATATTTATAATATTGTATGATACATCTCTTATTTTTAAGGTAGATAGAAACATAGAAAAAACATAGAAGTGAACTGTGCTCTCTCTCTTAGGTACCTAAATGGTTTACGCTAAATAATTTAGTTATAATGCCAAGAAAACTAAACGTATAATCCTAACAGTACATTGAATAAAACAATTTTGAAATCTGCTAGCGACACTGTATTTTTAGGGATTACACTAGATAATATGTTGCAATGGGGTGCTCATATATCTCGTCTCGCTGGTAAACTCAGCTCGTCTGCTTACGTGAACTGACAGACGTTGACAGTGTCAGACTTGTGTATTTTAGCTATTTCCATAGCGTTACGTCATATGGCATATTAAATCACAAAACAAAGTAAATCATACGCACTAATTACACTCATTCACACATTCGAATGGCTCACACAGCCTAAATACAAAAAAAAACACTTAGAGCTCAGAGATGTTGAGTCCTCTTCGAGAGCCAACAAACAAATGAGCTCTCGCAGACATCTGTCATCTCACGCCCTTCCCAATTGGTGGGCGGGGAAACCTGATGTAACCGGAGTATACTCCCTTTGGGTGATTTCTAGCCGGTCCTTGGGTAATGGGCCACTGCCCTCGAGTCAGCCAGCCAGGTGGGCCTTCTTGAGAAGAGGCCCGGTTAGCTGCCTACGAGAGCGGGCATTTATGTAGGGTAACCTCCTCTCGAGAAGGGTTGTGAGTACAACTCTCGAGCAGCGGGTTAAGTCAATCCTGGTTGTGGCCATCGACCCCGAGGCGGGCCTGCCGGGTGAGTCTCTCACTACGTTTGCGCCTGCTGTTATAGGTGAGCAATACGCATTGAGTCTTCTTAATCTGACTCTGCTAATACGGCTTCTCCTGACAAGGGTTGTCCTCAACCGAGGTGGATGATGCATTACCACTCGGACCCGCAACGGCCTCGGTTGATGATTCCGTTTCGGGATCGTCTAGCACAGGCATGGAGCGCTGTATACCTGGACTTTATGCTGCGGTGGGTGAAAGACCGTAAACGGTCTCAAAAACTACCAGACAGATTCGGTTGAAATATTGCACGTGCAATCTCATAGATGCGGATTAGCATTTAGGCTATAAATTATCACGCTTTTCCCAATAGTACCTAAGCAGTAAAGGATAATGTCTGTAGCTATTTTTCGTTATAAAACAGTAACTACTTGACAGATCTTTATGAAAATTTGTAGTTTTATAGTAAATACTACAGGTCATTATTTAAAAATATAACGTTGTATTAGCGTTTCTACGTTGTAAATCAATAATATAAGGTTTAATAGTATTTTATTATAATTTTTAAATACCTACAATTAGTAGAAATTAGCCAACTTCGCTTTAATTGCACGTTTAGTGATATGTACTGTAAATGCGAGGGATTAGATAAGAAACCACGAATTAGACGTCTTTATTAGACTTCTAAGCTTTTTATTCTTTTAAAAGATAACTAGCAATGTGAGATTTTCGTCCCACATTACTAGCAATCCTTTTAACCCCTGCAGCTAAGCTCAATGACTTGTGTTAGAAGTGGGTTCACGTCGGTAGAATAATGGGTAGGATTCGAACCCACGACCTCACAATTGCGAGATTGATGCCTACGCGACCACGCTCAAGACTGTGGAGCTATTTAATGGACTGGAAAGTCAATTATGTGTATAGATAATGGAGAAAGTTTGTGCGAAGCCAAAGCGAGCCGCTAGTTTATTATAGTTACGGCAACTGCAATTCATCTTGGTGAATGTAAATAATTTGATCTAATTTTTTGGTTTAATTTATGTTAATAAAATATTAGTTTCTAATTTGCTTTTAATTTTTTTTGTTATTATTGCATAGTGTATGGCTATTTCAAGCAAATAACTAAAATAATGCTTTTTGTCAGTTACTGCATTCTTTGTTACGACAGCAAAGCTGGCTATCGCCATCCTCGTCTAACGAATGATGTAAAGCGATAAGTCTTTCTCACCCTAAACAAACTTTAATCGCTGGCAACTCTGACTGCGGGCACTTTTGCAAAGGCAGAGGTAGTTTATCATGTTCAGAAAAGAAATAGCTTTAATTTGTTAAATAAATGATGAAAATACGCCATGAACATGTAATAACGTAACAAAATATTACCTGCTTACACCTGGCTGCGAAGGGCTTGCAGGCAAGTGCGCAAAGGCACCTATCGCTTTTTAAGTTCTCTACGTCTATTTCTATAGAGTGTATTTCATTGTCATAACAAGAGAGATTTTTCTTTCTCAGTAAGTCGATTAATATTAATTGAATAAAAAATACTAGCGGGCAAATCTGATAGGCAGACTGGCCAAAACATATTGCCCCTTTTATGATTGTGTGGCGCAAAAGTAAAGACCCTATTTGGTTCAGCTATAACATTTTTTCTAAATTAGAAAACTAGATTTAGATTTTTTTAAATGTATATTTGTGCCATTAAATTTCGTACCATTAGGATTTAAAGATGATGTCTTTTAAATGGTGACCTCCAGAGTTGATACACATTTGAGCCCTATTTATGACATTTTGCATAACTTGCCGTAACACTTCCTGCGATATGTTCGTTATTTCTTGACGAATGTTTTCTTTTAGAGCTGCGAGAGTCTGTGGCTTGTTCACATACACCCGAGATTTCAAAAAACCCCAAAGAAAGAAGTCTGGACTGGTCAGATCGGGTGATCTTGCAGGCCAAGGCAAATCGCCAAAACGAGAGATAACTCGGCCTGGAAAAGCGTCCCTCACTAAGTCCATAGTGTCGCGCGCTGTGTGTGCCGTAGCGCCGTCTTGTTGAAACCAGATGTGCTCCAGCCCCAATTCGTCCAAACTGGGTATCAAAAACTCACGTAACATGGTTCTGTAGCGTTCTCCAGTGACAGTTATCGCATTGCCTCCAGCGTCTTCGAAAAAATAGGGTCCGATCACTCTGTCAACACAGATGCCACACCATACAGTAACTTTTAGTGGGTGTAGAGGTGTTTCTTGAATAATGCGCGGATTATCAGTGCCCCAGAACCGAGTATTCTGCTTATTGACATGCCCTGAGAGATGGAAATGCGCTTCGTCACTCATAACCAATTTTGAAGGAAAATCATCCTCTTCAAGGTTGAGGTTTATGACGCGCTGGCAGTAATCTAGACGAGCTCGGTGGTCAGCAGGCAGCAGCTGATGAGTCATTTGAGTTTTATACGGGAACATCTTTAAGTCTTTCACCAAAATACGCTGCAGGGTCCGTCTGGAAATGCCCAATTGCGTGGCACGTCGCCTCGTTGATGTTTCTGGACACTCTTCCACATCTTCGCGCACAGCATCGATATTTTCAGCTGAACGGCCTGTTCTTGGTCTCCCAGACTTAGGTCTATCCAATGTTGAGCCAGTTGCTTCAAGGCGTGTGGCAAAGCGTCGAATTGTGCGACCAATCGGTGCCGGACGGTGGGGAAATCGTCGACGAAATTCACGTTGTGTTCTTATCACTGATGAATTATTCCGTAAGAACATTGACACAATTATTCCACGTTCTTGGGGAGTAAAACGGTCCATGTTTATTTTCAGTGTATTTTACATTTGTTGACTACACAATTTTCAACAACAGAATGACAGAAAATGTCATATAAAAAAAAAAAAGTATTTTCTTTAGTGCCACTACTTTTGCGCCACCCAGTATATAAAAACATGATTTTATTACAATACTCAAAGAACGATGCAAATCTGCAGCCGTATCTCAGTCTTAATATTCTCTCTAAATAACTTTTTAAGAAAAATTAACCTCCTTCAAGGAAAAAATGCATAGGTAGAAGTCAAACCATAGACTTAGGATGGACCTATGGGTCAAACAGAGAACCGCCTTCAAAAAAGGGGTATAAAAATCAAACAGAGTACATTTAACTTATTTTGGTATAATATATATACAAAGTCTTAGATTCTCTTTGCTCTGTACTCTCTATACCATAGATTAGATTTAAGCTTTTTGACACTTCGATTGACATTTTTCACCATCTAGATTGGATATATTTTTGTTAGAAAATATTGAATTTACTACCAGTGGTTTAATTTTTGTATATTCAACTACTATATAATTAAATCATGTCGTCGACAGAAGATTTTACTTTTGATATTATGAATGTTAGGACGATTATCGACACTGCTTTTGGTGACATAGAAGTAAGTTTTATTACCCCTTAAATAAATTATACTTGTATTAGCTTTTTAAAGTTCTACGTTATATACGTATTTTAATCTTTTTAGGGAAATTCTGTAAATTTCAAACTTATACAAGCAGTACTTTACCTACTAGCTAGACAACTGAGAATTTTAGATAGACGCGTCGCGGTTGAAATACCTTTTGCATCAATGTTGGAAAGCAGTACCTCGCTAGAAGTTACTGAAGTAAAAGTACACGCAATTACAGGAAAACCAAAGACAGATACCCAAACAAAGAAAACAGGCAGTACAGGCACTTCTGATAAAACGACGGAAAAAAGCAGCTCTTCTAATAAAGGTTCATCTAGTAAAAGTACTGGTAAATCAGCAGCGAAACAGGATGATGATTCTACCAAACCATCACCGGTTAAAGACTCTACTAAAAAAGATAAAAAAAAAGAAGGAGATAAAGATTCTTCTGTTAAAGATTCCTCAGCTAAAAAAAAGGTAGATAAAGATTCCTCTGCGAAAACAGCATCGGATAAAGACGCTTCTGGTAAAACAACAGATAAAGGCCCTCCTAGTAAAGCAAAAACGAGTAAAGATGCTACTAAAGCTGCAGATAAAGACTCTACCAAAACAGCTGCGGGTAAAGGTGGTTCTGCAAAAACAACAGCAGGTAAAGGCTTTTCTACTATAATACTATCGATAAAACTTCGAATAAAATACTGTTAACCAAAAAATCTTCTTCATTCTCAGGTGAAAGTAAAGAAGGAAGTTCCGACAAAGGTAAAGTTACTGGAAAAGATGACAAAGCCAAAACGACTAAGAAATCAGAGGTATTTCTCTTTCGATTTTTTTTAGATATTTAACTTCAACAAACTTATTGTTCTTATGTATTCTACAGCCAGCGGATTACCAGAAAACCTTGGATGAAATCATTGACATGAGAGAAAAAGAACTTCGTGTTATTCGCCAGGTGCAATTTTGTAACAATTCTAGCGGTTTTGTTTTATTTCTTTTATTTTTTTTTCGTTTTAGCTTCGAAGGTGATAATTCGTTTAAATAAAGGTAAGTGAAAATATTTTACTAAGAAGTCAAAATTATTGTTTTGAACCTTTTTCGATTTTAATACATACTAAATAAATATGCTAAGTCTGCGACATGTCCCCGCGGATCACGAACTTGTATGAATATTAAAAAGTTCTGAAGCAGATAATTTTTTATCGCAAAAGCAACACGGTCGGTGTTACTTTTGCAATATAAATTATGTGCTTCTACTTTTTTGGATGTTATTCTTATATGAAATTATAAAAATTAATCAAAAATAGAAAGTACAGTACATACCAGATTAAATCTACCACTTTACATAGTTGTTAATGAAACTTGCGAGGAAATAGAAGTTATTCTGCGTTGATCAATGTATGTCGGATCGTGGTAAGTTTAAAGAACAAATTACTTATACTCGTTTAAACCGTCGTCGTCACAGCAAAGGGACGATAATGGCTGTTCAGAATAAAATGTCCTGCTTTATAGACGTTTAAAACATTTTTATTTTAAGGTGTGTTGTTTTATCTGTTTAACTAGTTTAGGCTGTTCTTGTTTACATAGTATAAAACAAATTCGCTTCCACAGTCTGTACCTGCGTTTGGATCTTCTAAACTACGCAACTATCATTATGTTTTTTTAATAGATCTATCAAATATATGTTTTAACGATATTAAAATATATATTTGACCTCCTCATCCCTTCCACACGATAGTTTGCGAAACTTTCCAGTTTACCCTTAAAAAGTGACTATCAAGTTTAAAAATCCTTTTTTTTACGTGAAAGTGATTAATAAAACCTATACTAGCATTATAAAGTTATAGAGTTTGTTTGTTTATTTGTTCGTTTGTATGAACGCGAAAATGTCAAGAACTACAGGTACAAAATCTTATACTGTGGGATAGCCCCTTTATCGAAGAAGGCCATAGGCTATACAAAATCACGGCACGACCAAACGGCCGCTCCTTTTGGTCGTGCCGTGATTTTGTATAGCCTAGCAGCAATGGAAAATGCAGACGAAGTTGCGCGGGTTAACTAGTTATGAATAAGAGGCCAAAGTGGGCATAAGTGGGCCTGACTGCTAAGCTAGACGTCGTCGGTTCGATTCTCATCCAGCATAAATTTGTGTGATGATCACGATTGTTTATTCTGTGTCTGGGTTATCAACGATCTTAAACATCGGCCTACCCGTTGTTTTGTTTTATAAATGGTGTAACTGTCGCTACTTTGTTTTATATTTATAGATATTAATGTATTTATTTAGAATGATATAAATATGTTGTTTGTCTGGTTGCTGTAGTAGAGGCTCTCTCCATATTGGGTTTAGATGGTCTTGTGTGAGTTTTCTGATATTAAATAAGTTGTCGTTACAGAGATCCCGTTAATAACAAAAATGTGAAAATATGTCAAGTCAGTTAAATGTTGCGCTAACAACCAAAGTTAGATTTAACGGAAAATATTTTTTTCTAAGTTCTAAAATGTACTATATCATGTACTGACGATACATGACTTATTTTAATTTTTTTAACGATTTGTGGCATAAAATGCTTTGGTTAACGACGGCTGATGAGACACCATTTTGTAAACTGATTAACACAATGCGGTGTGTTTGTCAAACTATTGACAGATCAACAATTTTGTACGGAACCCTCAGTGCGCGAGTCCCACTCAGACTTCCTGGTTTTTATTGACTTTTCAGTGCGTATTGTGTTGTGTTTCTGTTATGACATTTTTCCAATCTTATAACCTAGCGAAACGTTCTACTTTAGTACTTAAGTAGGTAATAATAGATGTAATAAGTATTTCTTGTAACAATTTAATTTTAATTATTCTAGAGAGCTGATTCTCACGAAGAACCAGACCCATCACCAACACCGATGGCTTCCGTATCAAGTATGGGTAAGTAAATTAGAGATTATTGCTTTAAAGATACTGAAATATATCTACAAGTTTACCATGACAACAAATTTAATGATCTTTGGCCCACATATAATATTGGTACTTACCTGTTTTTGTTCGCCACGTGTGTATTCCATAAATGTTGTACCTAACTTTTTAATAATAAAATTATGAATATGCTTAGTATGTATGATGTTGTAATTTTTGTATTATGGTTTTAATGTTACAGAAGCACAATATGAAAAATTACTAGTTGGTAAGAATTCTTCTTTTTAATCTGGCAAAATATGTAAGTATTGAATAACAGTATCGTCGAGTCAAAGCATACCAGAGCGCCATTTTAAAATGTTCTACCCATATGACCCTTTAAAGAAAACCAATATTTTGATGAAATTTCCTTAATCCTTCATAAGAAGGCTACTTTAAAATTATTATTGGTGTGATATGATGATTCAGATCTATCTGACTAATTTAAAAAAAAATACAGTCTGCAACTTCATCGACATTCTAAATTCAAGTGAAATTATTTTCACCCGTAACATTCAGGTAGGTGTGGCAAAGATGTTTTGCATCTTTGCCACTTTTTTTCACTTCGGAACCCTAAAAACTAGGGTTCTGAATCCAAAGAGTGTAAAAGGACCCCTATAACTAGGTATGACTTCACTAACCGCTCGTCTTTTTATCACAGAGCTGTATATCTTAAACCGTAACAGGTAGGTGCGTTAGTACACAGTTTACCTTACTTAACTTCTCTGATCTTAAAAGTGATAATAAATAAACACTTGAAATATTCACAGGGTATGGTACATTACTTCAGCCGCAATAATAGCAAAATAAAATTTAATAGACATTTAAATGAGATTTAAAATATACCTTTACAAGCAAGACGGATCCAGTCCACAAATAAAGTTGTGAGCCAGGTATCTGAATGCCGAAAGGTCGTGGACACGGTATACGGAATCTATAAAGCTTAATAACATATTTAAAAAAAATACATCATTAATATGTATTTTTTTTACAATCATACATTATATACACAAATACACAACATATCATTCTCGTAGGATTTGGGATTGTGGGCATGCCCACTGTGCCTCCTACGGTGGATCCACGCCTGTACACAAGAGACGTATTCTTTCGGTGTGTTTAAGGTTTGTTACATATTTAACACGATGAAACAGATGCCTTCGTGTGCGACTCCAACTCGCAAAGTCTCAATTAGCCGTTTATGTTACTGTTATATGGATATTTAATAACGTATATATAAACAGAATCTTAATTTATTTTTCATTGCAACAGTTGAAAGAGTGCCTTCCAGAAGCAGCAGAGATGGTGAGTAATTTGATTAAACGTGGGGTTTAAGTATATCAGAAATGCTACGAATGCTCAGCTACTCTACGGCGTAAGTACTGTACTTGTCATGATGGCAAATTTTGAAGTTGCTACGCATTATTCGTCACAGGCCAGCCGGTATACCTAAGTGGATGAACGTTCGGGAAAAAAGCCGCACGGCTTTGCCGAACCGCTTTTGAAATACCTAATCGGCATTTGTTAATGAAGCCGAACATGTGTAAGTAGTTACTTTGGGCCGGCAAGTACTGCCGACCCGCTTATGTGTGTAACCTCCCTTACACTTTGTATTCGAATTTAGTTTGATAGAAAAATGAAGAGGTAGCCTAATGGCTAAAGCATCAGTCTCGCAATCGTGAGGTCATGGGTTTGAATCCTGCCCATAATACTACCGACAACAAGCCTTTGAGCTTAGCTGGAGAGGTCAACAGGATTGCTAGTTATGTGGGACCACAATCCCATATTGCTAGTTATCTTTTTAGTATCTGTAGGTACTGAAAAAAAACCTAATTCTATGATAGGTACCTACGTCATTTTTAACTATTTAAGGTCGACCTGCACCAAAGATATCAGTAGTAACTCAAGAAGAATTTGAAAAGTTGGCAACTACAGTAAAACAACTAGAAGATCGTATTAGACCAATTGGAAGTTCATCCTTTCCTGAAAATGCTGAGCTTATGGAGAACCTTCGGAAAAATGCTTCACTAACAGATGCTATGGCGGCATTGCAACTTTCAGCTCGACTTGAAGCTGCAGAAAAAGTACTGGAACATATGACTTCAATACTTACTGGAGTTATTAGTAATACCCCAGACTTAAAAGTTGATGTAAGTAAGACTATTAAATGTATTGAAAATACTCTCAACACTTCAGTTGTAATTCATATAATTGTTATTCAACACAGAAATAGACTAAGGCTAATCTAGTCCATACTATAGCTAAGAATCTTCAGTGTAAAGCGTCCGTTGCAATCAATATATCGACAATAATATGTAGGACATAAGAAGTGAAATTTTTATCACCCCAAGGAAATGCGGATTTGCCTTATGGCATAATAGATTTTACGGGCGGCAAATAGTGAAAAAAAATGGCAATTGACCGACAAAATAGGGCACACACCTCACCGTCGCGCGATGTACTTAGGTGGTATTGGGTGAAATGATTTGTCCCCCCCCCCCGTCGTGCGATGTACTTAAGTGGTGTATCGAGTGAAATTATGTGCACCCGCCCCTCCGTCACCGAGGTACTCTTAGGCGGTATGAGGTTAAGTGATTTGCTCCCACCCTACGTCTCTTTCGATGAATGGAGGGGGGGAGGTCTGGCATGACCTAGGCCTAGGGCGGCCAACACTGCAAATCAGCCTCTGACCCCAAGCAAAACTGCTCACACTAATCACGCCGCCTCCACAACAGATACACTGACAATTTAACCAATTTAGTTCAATATCAACTGCTGCCTCCACGTTAGGTATTGACTTGAAGTAATTTTTATAGGCATTTCTTTCAATTACTTTACAAATACAATAATTACATTTTTTTAAAGATAGAAAAATTTGAAGTCCAGACCCAGGAATCGAACCCGAGACTTCCGTAGCCAAACCGGAGCCAGAAGCAAACCACCTATCTGGACTATGTTACTAGACCTCAAATTTTTCTATGCCTTGATGCTCGCGAGTTGGGCCCTCGCATGCGCCATCTAGTCGGTAGTTAAAGAACTATCTACTATGACTGCTTCTGTGGCGCGGTGGGAGTGTATCCGACTGCAAGAGGTCGTGGGTTCGATCCCCACCCAGGATAAAACTTTGTGTGATGAGCACGATGGTTTATTCTGTGTCTGGGTGTTATTTATCTATAATATGTATGTATTTAGAAATATATAAGTATGTTTATCAGTTGTCTGGTTTCCATAGTACAAGCTCTGCTTAGTTTGGGATCAGATAGCGTTGTGTAAGTTGTCCCAAGATATTATCACGGCTTTTGATATTGCTTCGTTACAGAGAGCATTTTAACAAATTATGATGTCGCAGGCCGAATATTAAAGTAATTTTTATAAGCATTTCTTGCCAATTACTTTACAAATACAATAATCGCATTTTTTGAAAGATAGAACTGACTGATGCAGTATAATTTCAGAAACAAGCGTGCCCAACTACACACCTTCTCTCACGCAGTCCATCATGGAGCCATATCGATAGATATCGGGGCGGGGCAAAAATTTAATTATGGCGCCCCTTCACCTCCGAATAACGTGCCTACGACACAGGACAAAGGACGTGTGCATTTCGTTTTAGCTGACGGGGATGGGTGCAAATCATTTCACTTGACATGTGAATTTAGCTTTATAGCCATTTTGTACCGCTCAAAAATAACATTTGGCGCCAGAACTATAACTTAATTATACTATTTTTAGAGCCAGCTGAGAGTTATTCATGAACCTAGTGCTCCAACACGTCCAGGAGCTTCATCACGTTCGAAAAAGAGTTTAGCACACAAGCATCCCACTACGCCTTCAGGTGCAGCCTCGCAGGCCACGGGTTCTTCAACAGGCCTTGCGGATCCGAGTGCACCCGTGGCGGATTCAGATCCTTCGACACATCCAGGACCAGTGCTTGACTCAACGGGTGCTTCATTACATCCAGAAACGGGATTAACGCCTACAGATCTGACATCACAACCAGGAACAGCGTTGGGGACTACGGGCCCCTCGTCAGGTCCAGGAGCAGCCGTTGGCAACACATTTGCTACATCGCAACCAAGCACAGCGTTAGCAGATACGGGCCTCTCATCAGATCCTGGAGCTGCCCTTGGCCCCGCGGGTTCTCCATCGCAACCAGGAGCTGTCTCTACAGAAACTTCAGCAAAAGCGCCACAGAAAACCGAAATCTCACCAACTGCCGACACTAAAAATATTACTACGATGACAGGCGACGCTACTGAAGAAGAAACTGATAAGCAAGCAGCAACATCAGTGCTCACCAATCAAGGAAATGAATACATCACAAAAATGGAGCTTGAGTAAGAGCCATTATAGAACTATCAATAACAGACTAACAGTATTTTAAAAAAAGCTTGACTAGTTACCTCCATAAACAGTTTACATCTACAATCAAACTCATTTAATGAATCGATATCAAGTAGAATTGAATGAAATTGTATAGAATTAATGACTAATACAAATTAAACATTTTGAAGTTGGTGCCATGAAATAGTAGTCTTTATATTTTATTCGGCACCAACTTCAAAATGTTTAATTTGTTTTTGTTATTCTAGGTGTATTATTTTTTGCTTTTTAGTTAAAATGTTTAAAGTCGAGGAGTTCACTATCAGCTCTATTACATTGTGTAATAGTAGTATGACGAGAATAAAGTGTTACTCAATACCATATAAAGTAACTAAATCGCAAACTGTGAAATATTGAATAGGTCCGCTTGTCATTTGTGGTCTTCATAAATAGTTTCACTTCTCCAATTGGTGCTTTTTAAGAGTAAATGCACGAATCACTATTAAATATACCTAAATCACTGTAGGTTTGCCTTTAATATTTTAAGAGTTCCCTCGATTTCTCCAGGATCCCATCATCAGATCGTGATTTGATAACAATGGGACCAACTTGGAAGTGGGTATCACGATCTGATGACAAATTTCAAATCGGTCCAGCCGTCTTTGCGTAATCGGTGAACAAACATTCAAAAAAAAAATACAGTCGAATTGAGAACCTCCTCTTTTTTTGAAGTCCTTTTTTTGGGGAATATGATAATTTTGACACCGGAGCGGAGTGTTTTCAACCGACTTAAAAAAAAATTCACTCGAATTGAAAACCTCCTCTTTTTTTATAGTAGGGATCAAATACTTGTTGCTTTTTGTCAAGTCTGGAGGAGCGGTGCCCCCCCCCCCTTTCTGCTTGAATCCGGGCCTGCTCCGGTTCGTTACATTGTTAGTTGGTAGAAAGAGTTCGAAAAGTGACATACCTACTGTCCAGTGTCCACATTTTTTAACAGACATTCACTTTTTTCAGAAAAGCTCTTAATAAACTAGCATCTGAATATATGAAGAAAGTTTCAATTATTACGGCACGTAACGCAAGCAATGCTGAACAAGCCCTCAAACTGGCTACCAGTTTTGGTGATCAAAATGCATAAGTTGCTTGTTTCTAGTACCTAGTCTATGTATTTTCATTATAATAGTTATATTTGTTTTCATTATAATAGATAACGTTAACACGATTATAAAAATGTGATACCGTAGATAATTATAATAAGTTGCATGCACCTTTCATTTTTAGATTCTACTATCTGGTTTCGTGCACCTAGCTAAATGTATAATATAAAATCATAGTATTTATAATTTTAAATATGTGTAAGTAGATAAACTCACGAGATGTAGTTATATTATATATTTTGTTCATATTATTAATATGGGTATCTATATCATGCCAATACCTACATTCTCTTTTTTATAAAGAAATTTAAAGTACATACCGTATATATAGTAATGAATGCAACGCATAGGTACTAAAGGGACGTCTAAACAAGCCATTTTACGGCAATTTGGCGGCAATGCTATGGCCGGTAACGTGGCAGTACTCTCCAATATTGATTTAATCGATTTTCCGCAATGGTGCCCGGACAATTTTGTTGTTATTTCAGTCGCTGTCTATTTTATTGTTGCCGGGTTGTGTAGCCCGTTTAGGAGACTGAATCATGCGCCATACAATTGCAGACAAATTGCCATTATTAGCCGAGCAATTAGTTGCCAATAGTGCCGCCACAAATTGCCGTAAAAAATGGCCCGTTAATGTTATGTTTAATTTACACAGAATCGAAATTGAATTCATCCTTGTCTGTGGCTCCCCGAATGGCCAACTTAGAAAATACAGTCAGTGCATATGCGGATCAAATAAATGCTCTTGATACGGGTTTGTCTTCTCAGGTAAATCATTATTAGTCTAGGGTTAAAAATATATAAATAATGTAAAAATAGGCGACAATTTATTGTGTTCTAATATATAGGGTGTCCCAAAACTATGCCACACGAAGTAAGTAACTATGCCACACGAAGTAAGTAACTATGCCACTACTTTCCCTTCGTGTGGCATAAATACTGTAAATCTCAAAAAAGAGGCGATTATTTGAAAAACTTTGATTGCTTTTCGATTTATTTTTTAAATCAAAATAAATCTTATAATAAAATGTTTTATCTACAATATTTTAAGTATTTTCTCTCTTGTATGGCATCGTTTTGGGACTATAATAATATAGTTGTTTCATCCATTGATAAAAAGTTACGTGGATTATTGTCCCAGTGAATATCACAATTTGATCAATGTTTTTTTTATTAAACGGCTACAGATGACAAACTACCAAGAACAATTGACACAAATGCAACACGAGCTAGAGGTTGGAATGGATGCTATGAATGAAGCTTTGGCCAATGCTGGAGGAGATACCGTCGGTAAGTGTGTGCTGACCGTACAATGGCATGGAGCGTCAGTCATCTTTCGTACGTCGTCGTCAAGCTCATCGTCTCAACTAGTAACATTCAAATGATCACAAAAGCTACTACAATGAAATAACTACAAGAAGTAGGTCAGGACTGATAATTTTCTAGTGTATTTCACTTAACCAGATTTAAAAAAATACGAATTAAATTAAATTATAACTTTTATGGAAAGCTAAAGAGGATCACACGTAATTATGTTACAAAATTAAATAAAATATATATTTGTAAACAATTTTTTGTTTTGCAATTTTTGTAAGTTTTTTAAAAAAAAAGATAAGTAGCAATGTGGGATGGGCTCTATATTACTAGCAATCCTGTTAACTCCTCCAGTTAAGCTAATAATAGCTTGTATTAGAAGTCGATTCACGTCGGTAGTATAATGAGTAGGATTCGAACCCGCGACCTCACAATTGCGAGTCCGATGCCTTAACCATTAGGCTATCGCCACATAAAGATTGACAAGTTTTGCCTTTATTAGATACATTGCCCATATTGGTCCACTGCTGAACATAGGCCTCTCCTAATTTTCGCCACAACATCCAGTCCTCAGTCCATCCAAGCGACCTTCTTTAGGTCGTCGGTCCACCTAGCTAGGGGAATTCCTACTAATTTGTTTGTTACCTTTCGCTAAATAATATTGTAATCCGTTTTCTTTATTCTAGCGATGTCTGAATTAAATAATAATTTCTTGTCTCTTCAAACGGACTTTGAATCTCTGACTCTTAGACAAAAAGCTGTACGGGACAGCCAGGATGCTTTGAAGGGCACTCTAACAGTTAGTATTCTGAGGGATTAGTCTAGTATTGTTCTTTTTGGTTGATTATTAATTCTTGAATATATAAATACAATTTAATGTAATTTAATAATAAAATAAAAAGAACGTGACCTGACTGTTCTTTTGCAGAGTATATGGAAACAAATCGAGATTTTGAGAGGTACGAAAGCTGATCGCGATGAAGTAATCGATGCACTTCGCGACAAAGCTGGTATTGGAGACTTAAATGGACTTGTGCCTATGGACCAGTTCAATGCCGTTAGAGGTGACTTGGAAAAGAAGATTGCTGCGTCATACGATAAATTTAACAATCAAGAACTAGTTTGGCAAGTCAGTAAATGTATTATTTACTTTATTACATTGACACGTGCTCACGCTCGTACCGTAGATGGCAGATTTTCAATGTGTCTGCTACTATAGGAACCATCGAAACAAATGACAACTAAGGAAACATCTTTGTATAGTTCCCCAAGTAACATACTTAAATACAATTCAACTTTTTAAAGTATGATGTAGGTAAGTAAGTATAGTACATTTACATGTTAGTCACTTAACAAAAGTTTATGGTTTCTAGCGAGGCGTTGAAACCTTATTAAAGTTTTGGCAATGGGCGACGTGGTTTCTAATAATAATTCGAAGAAATTTAAAAAATAGTTGAGCTTTATACTTTAACATAATTGTGGCTCAATTTTATACACCTTCGTTACCACTTATCTGCCAAGGCCACCATGATCCAAACTTCACAGTCGCATATTCGTTCTTATCTGTGTTGGGAGTATGGACAGAAAGACTTTCAGTTTTAATAAAATGAAGAAGATCTGGCTGTCTTGGACCCTTACGAATAACCCGGATTTAAATATTCACAGATTTATAATGCTAAGCATAGTTTTTTTTTTCTTTTCGTTATATTTCAGAAAGCAATTGATGATCTTCTAAGAGAACTTGGTGAAAAAGGAGATCTTGTACAACTATTTTCCCTGAAAGACGAAATGATAAAATACCTTGACGCAATGAGGGCTCGCATGCAATTTATAGCAGACATAGTTGGGGAACCGAAAGCTGCAATTGTAAACAAAAAGCTATTCAGAGATTCTGCATGCATTTGTTGCTCTAGTCCAGCTGTAATGGACTTGGAAAAACCTAAAATGTTACCAGTTCTACCCAAATTCCGTAAATCAGCTGAGGATGGTGAAGATAAAAAGAAACCAAGTGGAGATGGTGATCATAAACCATGTTATTTTGGTTTACCCGTTCCACATCCGATAGACCCAAGGTAAAACTTATTGATGTTACCAAATTGTAACTGTTTAGAACTCTTTTTGTAAAGGTATCGGTACACACGGTTTAAATATAAGTATGATAATGTAGAGTAATAACTATCTGAGTTTGCTCTATAGGGAACATAAAAAACTATCTTAGAGACTTAGATAGTTATACTTATTATTATACAGGCTAGCATTAAGAAGTCTTATGCTGCTAGTGTTTAGAACTTGTCCCCGCTCAAAAAAACATTTTTGAGATAAACAAATTGTCCTTATGAATGTGCCATGTACCATCAGGGATATTAGATATATTTCGGGACTTAATCGCGTGAATTATTTAAAGGTACGAACCTTTTATTTACCTGACGTTTCGATCGAATTACACCGATTGTGGTCACGGGTCGACTAAAATAATAAATTATTACCATCAGGGTCTCTAATATTTTTAATATCCTCGCGATACAAAGGTTAATCCTGAAGTAAAGACAATAAATTAATTGAAATGCCAAAGTTAATAATGAGTATGACAAATATTTTTATGATTTATTTCAGAGCGCATTACTGTCGACGATATTGTGGTGGCTCTCACACATGTATCGCAGTTGGCCCATCTAAACTGCCAGGTGCATTCACAATTAAAACATTCAATAAAGAAGAACCTAGTAAAGATGTTGAGGTAAACAACTCCATTACCTCTACCTACCTACGTAATGTGAGGCCCAAGACAAGTGGCATAAACGCTAATCGAATAGAACGACAATCGAATAGAACGACGTACTTGCGCGTGCAACACCGTGAATATGAACATGTATAATATGAGATTCGCAGTTTTATTTACGACGTCATTTTGTTCGATTAGAGTTTATGCCTCTTGTCTACAGGCTCTGATAACAAATTGCAAAGTTCTGTACCTAATTGGTTGTTTGTCGTATTTCGTAACTTATTTAAGGCTGTAAATATCGATTTCAGGTGCCACCCCTGGGAGTACCGTGTATACCATGTAACAAGCCTTTAAAAGAGTTTAAGTTAGCTCCTCCTCCAACATCACCCATAGGCCCCAAAGACTTGAAAGGTAAAGCATTTACTTTAATTTTAGGAAGTCCTAAGTTGTTTTATTCTATCGCATTAATCCAGAATACAATCTTCATGAGATGTCATACATTTTTTTTGTGTTTCGGAAATGGTGTAATATACAAAGATATCTAATTTCTAACAGAACGGGTGATCAGGACCGAGTAAAATTATTTCCGTTTTGTTACCAGGTAGTACCTAAATATGGGAGTATAATGTAGTTTTAAAATATTTGTGAGTTGCAGATGGAGCGCAGGCTAAGCAACATGATGAAGATACGCACCGCAAAGATTCGGCTTCGTCAGAACGTAGACCATCAAAAAGGCGAAGTCTAGAGCTAAAAGATGAAATGTTAATTATGAATAAATACTGGCTTACGCATCCAGATGATGGACCGGCTGATGTTGCGCCGGCTTCAACAGAAGATGATGCGCTGGCTACGGATCAAGATGATGCACCGGCTACGGAATAAGATGATGCGCCGGCTAGTCAGCAAAGTGAAAAACCAACTAACAAGTACCTGCAGAATTAATGTAAAAGTCCATATTTTAATTTTAAATAAAGAGAAAAACAGTCTTTTTAGGTTTTCATGAAAATCCTTACCTAAAAACCAGCTACCTATAGCTACCTACCTAATTAGGTATTTGAATGTCAAATCAATCAATAACAATAAATTATTTTACACTTACCAAATAATAATATGCCTTTAAATGATCTTAAAAATATATATTCGAGCATAATTATTTAATATGTTTTAGTATTTATAATCATCAAAATAAATATTAAAAGTTAATGATTTGAAGCCAGAACAATGATGTCACAATGTTAAATTGCATACAAATCTCTACAGAACGATTCGTTTTGACATTTTATAAAAAAGTTAATAATTTGACTTGACATTCAAATACTCAATTGTAAAATAGGTACGAGGAATATTGCGATCATGTTGCATCAGCAGTGGTCGCAAGCGGACTCAGATAGTAGGTAATATAAATATTATTATCTTTGGAAAACTCACACAACGCCATCTAATCCCAAACTAGGCAGAGCCTATACTATAACAACCAGTAAACAACAACACAGATATGATATTACAATAATTTTATTTAAAAAACTTTGATGCTGTTGGATTTATTTTTAAAATCAAAATGAGGTCTTCTTACTTTCCCTCCGTGTGGTATACTTTTGGGCCATTTTGTATAGGCTATTTATGTGTGCATTAGGTAGCTTCCTAGTTTGCCGATCGCATGTTGTTTAAGTCTTTTCAACCCCTATTTTCAAGATGGCGGCCGTGGGACAAGATGGCGGCCGTGGGACAAGATGGCGACCCCACAAACTTGGTTTTAGCTTTACACTGACCCCCCCTACACATCCAAAGGCCTAAAAAATGTAACATTTCAATGGACTAAATAGGCTTATGTCAACTGCTCAAATCCTTTTACAAAATATTGCTTGCCCCGATGCAGGGCCCTTAATTGTTGAGGAGTTCACTGTCAGCTCTATTACATTGTGTAATAGCAGCATAACGAGAATAAAGTGCTACTCAATACCATATTATAGTAACTGAATCGCAAACTGTGAAATATTGAATAGGTCTACTTCACCAATTGGTGTTTTTTAAGAGTAATTGCACGAATCACTATGAAATATACCTAAATCACTGTAGGTGTGCCTTTAATATTTTAAGAGTTCCCTCGTTTCTCTAGGATCCCATCATCAGATCGCGATCTGATGACAATGGGACCAACTTGGAAGTATACCCTTTCAAACAAAAAAACAATCGGTCCCGCCGTCTTTGCGTAATCGGTGAACAAACGTAGGTACAAAAAAAAACATACAGACGAATTGAGAACCTCCACCTTATAAATTAACAAGCTGTGCCACGCGGTGTTACCCGCGGTTTATTAGCTTATGTGTTAATCCAGGGTATCAGGTCATACTAAATTTTATCAACTCCATTCTAAATTTTATTAAAATCGCTCTAGCCGTTTAGACGTGAAGAAGTAAGAAACATACACACTCACATACTCACAAACTTTTGAGTTTTTAGTATTAGTGTGATACCGAAAGAGTCTATATTTGGTACTTAATTATTTTCACAAAGTTTTTGGGTGTTGAAGCCATCCAGGAGCGGATCCAGGACTTCATTCTGGGGGGGGGGGGGCACGAGAGGCAAATGCCAGTGCCGGATCTAACATGTTTACGATGCATTTCGTTTTGGCCAAGTGTAAGTTTGCACGCATGATGGCCGACTTTCACGCGAACGAAGTCGCGGGCACAGCTAGAGTGTAATAATTCTATGGAAAAGGGGACTGCTCAAGCGAAGTTACTACTTTACGTTTCTGAGTCCAATGAATCTTTACATATAGGTATAATTTTTTATAACGTTATAAGTACACACACACAACATTGAGTGTAGGTACATTTTACCCTACTGCAAATTAATGCTTGTTTGTGTTTTTTAATCACTGGATGCCATGTCGCAAAACGCGAAAGTCTTATTGTTATTATAATGATTATTGATCATTCAAAAAAATATTTGTTAGATTAAAAAAATATATTTATTAAATAGTTTGTTAATTGACTTCTAAACAAATAAGTTTCTGAAAATTATAATATACTTACATCTGCATCTACCTGATTTAGTTGAGTTGATTCAGCTAGGCTGCTGAAACAGGCTGAGTGATTTTGATTCAGCTAGGCTGCTGAAACAGGCTGACTGGAGCGTCAGCCTGTTTGCCAAAACTGTACACTTTAAGGGGCGTCTAAACGGGCCATTTTTACGGCTATTTGTGGCAGCATTACATATCAACCCATAAGATGGCCCACTGCTGGGCACGGGTCTCCCCAGTAGAACCTACTAGTAAGTAGATCCTGGGGGTAATTGCCATAATCGCCACGCTTGGCGAGCGGGTTGGCGATCGCAGTAAGGCTTTAAGTACGCAGAGGACGCTGCTGCCCGTCCTCCGGGGTGAAATCCCTTAGTCGCCTTGACGACACCCACGGGTAGAGATGGGGTGGTACTATTCTTAAGCCGGCACCACACGGCCATTATTGGCAGCATTATTGGCAACCAATTGCTCGGCCAATAATGGCAATATGTCTACAATTGTATGGCGCATAATCCAGTCTCCTAAACGGGCCACATAACATTGTAAGTCTGTGTACATAACCCGGCAACAATAAAAAAGAGAGGCGACTGAAACAACAACAAAATTGGCCGGCCCACATTGCGGAGAATAGATCGCTCAGCGATCGTCCGGCAGGCAACCATGAAATCAATATTGGAGAGTACTGCCATGTTGCCGGCCGCAGCATTGCCGCTACAAATTGCCGTAAAAAATGGCCAGTTTAGACGCCCTGTGTAGAGTAAGGTGTATTGGGTAGGTACGCAATTGAATAAAGAGTTTTGCGTAATGGTGTAAAGCTTAAATTCTGTAATTTTTTTTGTAATCGTTTTTTAATTTAATTTTATGATTATAACTACTACTATCTATCACTATTTATATTACTATCTATTACTAAACGATTCCATTTTTTATCTGTATGGCCTGTTATCAATTTTGACATTTTCATACACTTGACAATGTCTAATGTGTCAAACTTGATACAATAGAGACGAGCACGTGAATTTATTTATCGATAATTTTACAAATCTCCCGGAGGGTGGGAGGGGTCTTCTCACATTTTTTTTTCGCAAGAAACCATCTAAAAATGGATTAAAATAAATATTTTTTTAAATAATTTTTGACCGATTGTGACATTCATTGCTACCATGTCATGTGTGCGACTCTCACTCTTCACCAGTGTTGAGTCAAATGTGAAATCTTAAGTAGAGTATAGGAGAATGCTTTTAACATTAACTCCGCATCTGTACAACTTTGTGGATAAAGTTTTAAATAAATAAATAAAATAAATCTACGTGAAATTTGGACACCCCCCTATCGCAATTCATCACTGAACATTTTGTGAAAAAAATATCGATAAGGTGTAGATATTTTCACAAGCTTACTTCATGTTTGACGTGTTGTCTTTGCAATAATGCATAAGATTGTGGAATAATTGGGTTATGATGCAAATTGCATAAAATAGTTATTTTTAACGTGTTATTTATTCTAAAAGGTAAATACGATTACAAATGAACCTTACATCTAATCAAATACAGGCTTGTTTAAACATGTACTGAATTATGTTGCAGGTAAATTGTGTTTTTAAGTATGCATAGAATACAGGAGTTTCAAGCCGTAGTGCTGGCCGCTGGACGAGGGTCCCGCCTCCCTGATGTAGGTGGTTCCGTGTCTAAGTGCCTCTTACCTGTGGGGCCATACCCTGTGCTGTGGTATTCATTGAACTTGTTGGAGAAATTTGGATTTCAAGGTATGTCTAATAAATTCGTTCAATTCAATTATCTTTATTGCAATAAACGGGGTACTTAATGGTGTTACATAATACAATTAATGATAATTTGATCTATCCTATTTAGCAATCACAAATAGCATGCCATTATTTCAGTAATATTATGAATTTATCATTACATTATTTTAAATTAAATTATCACATATGAAATTTATCACAACATTCAACAACAACAACAACATTATCAACATATCATATAATTTTATTGGACCTACTCACAATGTTCTAAAAACTCTTTAATCAAATAGAATGTTTTGTCTAATAACCAGCAACTAAGTGCGTTTATAAATTTATTGATAGGTAATTCCTTAATATGCACTGGTAATTTGTTATAATATATTGTAACACATTATTTGTATCCTGTTACTTTTAGGAATCATATTTAAGACCAGTCTATTTGGGTTCCTTATATTAGTCCTATTTGTTATGTCTTTAGCCTGTTTAAATATGGCAGGATGTTGTTTAGCAAACTTTCTTACTTCTAACACATATAAGCAAGGTAGAGAAATAATTTTTAAGCTTTTGAAATAGGGACGACACAAAGTATCAGGGGAAATATTACAAATCAACCGTATACAACGTTTTTGGGCAATAAAAGCTTTATTTATGTCTGTGCCATTTCCCCATATGAGTAATCCATATCAAAGTATGGACTCAACATAGGCAAAATATGCTGTACATGCTGTGTCTTGAGTTGCAAATTTTCCCAGTTTGTACAGTGCATACGAAAACCCACTAATTTTTTTACTCACTTTTTCTATGTGTTCCTTCCAGTTTAATGTACTATTTAAGATTATTCCTAGAAATGTCTCCGTTTTAGCATTTAGTAGTAGTCAACATAAGCATAAAAAAGCCAGCCCTTTCTTTATGCCTTTATTGAAAATAAACTCTGCATTCCTTTCCCATGTACCTACGAATTTATGTAAAACTAGCTGTCCCGCGCAACTTCGTATGCGTAATTTTTCCCCGTTTTTGAAACATTTCTCGTCGCTTCTCCGCTCCTATTAGTCGTAGCGCAATGTTATATAGCCTATAGCCTTCCTCGATAAATGGGCAACCCAACAAAAAAATAATTTTTCAAATCGGACCAGTAGTTCCTGAGATTAGCGCATTTAAACAAACATACAAACTAACTCTTCCGCTTTATAATATTAGTATAGATTTGCTTGACTTGTAGATTCCAACCAAATCATTGGATAATGTGTATATTTTTCATACATCTTAATTGAGTGTTTGACTATAATAATAATACTAATAATATTTATTTCAAAAAAGCACATAGTAACATAGAAATTGATATCTACATTTTCAAACTAGTTACAAACAGATACATAGGTACATTAAGTATTGTTACTCATACAATTTTTAAGGCGCCTTGCCACTTAAACTAGGTAAAACCTGTAACTTAAGCAGCAATTTTCAAACATTTCATGTTATGAATAGTGTTCAATGGAAATGTGTGTACCATATCGACAGTAGGTAAGTGCAGATATGTGTGTGTGTGTGTGTGTGTGTGTGTGTGCGTGCGTGTGTGTGTGTGTGTGTGTGTGTGTGTGTGTGTGTATGTGCGTGTATGCAGCAATAGCTCAGTATTACAATAATCTTGCTTTAAGAGCCATTCAGTAAGTTTTAGTTTAACATTATGGGCGTTGAGGTCTAATAGATTAAGTAGATCATTTAGTTTTTTGTACATATACATGCTCAGAGTATAGTACTGATTTCGGGCAAACGAGGTGTTGTGCTTCACACTTGTGGGCTGCTTAATATGTTTATTATGGCTTGGTACAACAACCGTGCCATGTTTTTTTAGTGTTGTTTGTAGCACAAGAAGCTGACTGACAGTAAGAACCTTACAGTCGGCATAAACTTGTGTAGTTGGGTATCTATATGGTTTCTTCGACATGACTTTAAGAACTACTATCATAATAATATATTTTATATTAACGACGCAATAATATGTCATAAAGTGTTCTGATAAAAGTATGTTCATGTATAATTTAATGTGATTATTAATTTTCAATCATGAAATATTATAAGTAAATGATTTGGCCATAAAAAATGTGACATGCTAGCTTTTCATACAAACTTGCAAGAAATGGGTTGTTTTTGATGTTTGTTAAATAGATGATCATTTGACTTCAGTCAAATACCATACGCATATGTATGACAAATATTCATACTATCAAAATGATATCTATACTAGTATTATATAGTTAAAATGTTTGTTTGAATGCGGTAATCTCAGAAACTCCTGATCCGAATTGAAAATTCTGTTACTGTTGGATAGCCCATTTATCGAGGAATATAGGCTATAAAACATCACACTACAACCAATAGGAGCGGAGCAGCAATGAGAATGTTGCAAAAATGGGGAAAATTTACACAGACAAAGTTGCGAGTGACTGCTAGTGTAATATATGTTTTAAAGTTTATACATATATTTGTCCTTCTATCAATAGGATAATTAACAAACAGGGAAACTTCACTTTTAACCAATTTAAATTACTTTTTGCAGAAGTACTGGTGGTTGTTCTTGACGAAGACAAGTCTAACATTCTAAATGCATTAGAAAAGTGCCCTTTAAAAATCAAATATGAATTAATAGTTATACCATCTGATGAAGATTGGGGCACTGCTAATTCACTGAAGCATATTAGTAGCAGAGTGACCACAGACCTTCTTTTAGTTTCTGGTGATCTAATCACCAACATTAACCTGAATGAGGTATTGAACGTCCACAGAAAATATGATGCTGCTCTCACTACTTTATTCTTTAACAACGGCCCTGAAGAGTGGATTGAACTACCTGGACCTAAGACAAAATCTAAGCCAGATAGAGATCTAGTGTGCATAGATAAAGAAACTCAAAGACTCGTTTTCTTAGCCAGTGCTAGCGATTTTGAGGAAACAGTAACTATACCTAGAGTTCTTGTCAAGAAATATGATGCTTTAAGCATGTACAGTAGGTTGCTTGATGCCCATGTTTATGTAATGAAACACTGGGTATTGAACTACCTCGTAGAATCTGATAAGTTTACGTCTATCAAAGGAGAATTGATCCCACATATTGTGAAGAAGCAGCTAACAAAACCTAAGAAAGCGGCAGAGAAAAAGGGAGCTTCAGAGAAAAATGTGGAATTATCAAAAGATATATTTGATTTTGCTGAGGAAAATGGATATGAGAGTAAGATTAGAGAGATGACAGCATACAGTGACCATAAATATGGAAGTAAAGGGATTTTCTACGATGATTTGTTGAGGTGTTACGCTCATATCCCTGATAAAAATACTTTTGGTATCAGAGTAAATACTCTTTCATCATTCTATTTGTCAAATAGTAAGGTAATAATATATTTTTTTTTGTTGCATCCCTGTGTGAATTTCGGCGGGACAGCTAGTCTTATAATAATATCATAAGACAACTCTGTCATCAGCCAGATACAGAATAAACCATCATGCTCATCACACAAAGTTTTATCCTGGGTGAGGATCAAACTCACGACCCCCAGCTTAGCAGTCAGGCTCACTAACCACTAGACAACAAACAATCAAACCTTGCTTTATATTTTTTTATAATATTTATTGTTTTCTATAAGTTTTTGACTCATAAATGTACTTGAAAAAATAGCACATGACATGCAATTTGTATGTAGTGTCTTACATTGTATGAATAATACTCTCGCAACTTTTTAAATTAGGAACAAAGAAGTTTAAGCTAACATACTGGCTGTCAATTTAGTATATCAAAGCCTTTATTTAGAATTCAAGAAACTATAAATGATCTTTGACTGTTTTAAATTTTTCAGATATTATCAAAATGGGAAGAGCTAACAGGAACACCTTTGTCAGAACGATTCCATCCAGATAGTGAAGTGAAAACAAAGCAAATTGATGAATCCAGTACTGTTGGAGAAAAGAGTATAGTTAGTGAGAAAACATCTATTAAAAACAGTTTCATTGGTGCTAATTGTACTATTGAGAACAAAGTTCGGTTGACTAACTGTATATTAATGAATAATGTCACTATCAAAGAAGGGTGAGTAAAACTAACAATTTATGATTTTAATAGCGGGCTAGTATTACTAGTAGTATTAGAAATACTTAGTTGTATCATTTCTACCAACTGACAGATGAACTTCTCTAATACTAGAAATACATGGTTGTATCATTTGTACTACCAGCTGACAGTTGAACTACTTGTAGTACTACTACTGGTAGTGCGAGAAATACATGGTTGTATCATTTGTACTACCAGCTGACAGTTGACCTACTTAGTAGTACTACTACTGGTAGTACTAGAAATACATGGTTGTATCATTTGTACTAACAGCTGACAGTTGAACTACTTGTAGTACTACTACTGGTAGTATGAGAAACACATGGCTGTATCATTTGTACTAACAGCTGACAGTTGAACTACTTGTAGTACTACTACTGGTTGTACGAGAAACACATGGCTGTATCATTTGTAATAACAGCTGACAGTTGAACTACTTGTAGTACTACTACTGGTTGTACGAGAAACACATGGCTGTATCATTTGTAATAACAGCTGACAGTTGAACAACTCGTAGTACTACTACTGGTAGTATGAGAAACACATGGCTGTATCATTTGTAATAACAGCTGACAGTTGAACAACTCGTAGTACTACTACTGGTAGTACGAGAAATACATGGTTGAATCATTTGTAGTAAAAGCTGACAGTTGAACTACTCAGTAGTATTACTACTGATAGTACTAGAAATACACAGTTGTATCATTTGTACTACCAGCTGACAGTTGAACTACTTGTAGTACTACTACTGGTAGTATGAGAAACACATGGCTGTAGTAACAGCTGACATGGCTGTAGTAACAGCTGACAGTTGAACTACTCAGTAGTACTACTACTGATAGTACTAGAAATACACAGTTGTATCATTTGTACTAACAGCTGACAGTTGAACTAATTGTAGTACTACTACTGGTAGTATGAGAAACACATGGCTGTATCATTTGTACTAACAGCTGACAGTTGAACTACTTGTAGTACTACTACTGGTTGTACGAGAAACACATGGCTGTATCATGTGTAATAACAGCTGACAGTTGAACAACTCGTAGTACTACTACTGCTAGTACGAGAAATACATGGTTGTATCATTTGTAGTAACAGCTGACAGTTGAACTACTCAGTAGTACTACTACTGATAGTACTAGAAATACACAGTTGTATCATTTGTACTACCAGCTGACAGTTGAACTACTTTTAGTACTACTACTGGTAGTATGAGAAACACATGGCTGTATCATTTATAGTAACAGCTGACAGTAGACCTACTTAGTAGTACTACTACTGGTAGTACTAGAAATACATGGTTGTATCATTTGTACTAACAGCTGACAGTTGAACTACTTGTAGTACTACTACTGGTAATATGAGAAACACATGGCTGTATCATTAATAGTAACAGCTGACAGTTAACCTACTTAGTAGTACTACTACTGGTAGTACTAGAAATACACAGTTGTATCATTTGTACTACCAGCTGACAGTTGAACTACTTTTAGTACTACTACTGGTAGTATGAGAAACACATGGCTGTATCATTTATAGTAACAGCTGACAGTTGACCTACTTAGTAGTACTACTACTGGTAGTACTAGAAATACATGGTTGTATCATTTGTACTAACAGCTGACAGTTGAACTACTTGTAGTACTACTACTGGTAGTATGAGAAACACATGGCTGTATCATTTATAGTAACAGCTGACAGTTAACCTACTTAGTAGTACTACTACTGGTAGTACTAGAAATACATGGTTGTTTCATTTGTACTACCAGCTGACAGTTGAACTACTTGTAGGACTACTACTGGTAGTATGAGAAACACATGGCTGTATCATTTATAGTAACAGCTGACAGTTGACCTACTTAGTAGTACTACTACTGGTAGTACTAGAAATACATGATTGTATCATTTGTACTAACAGCTGACAGTTGAACAACTCGTAGTACTACTACTGGTAGTACAAGAAATACATGGTTGTATCATTTGTACCAACAGCTGACAGTTGAACTACTTGTAGTACTACTACTGGTTGTACAAGAAACACATGGCTGTATCATTTGTACTACCAGCTGACAGTTGAACTACTTGTAGTACTACTACTGGCAGTAAGAGAAACACATGGCTGTATCATTTGTAGTAACAGCTGACAGTTATACTACTGATATAGTACTACTACTGGTAGTATGAGAAATACATGGTTGTATCATTACTACTAGCTGACACTTAAACTACTCAGTAATACTTCTGGGCTTTTATAAGGGAAAAAAGTCACAGTTGGTATTATATCCATGTTTACTATGTTCATCATTGATACTAGATGGCGTTAGAAGTTTCGTTAAAGAATGAATGTAGGGAGTTATTATCTATAATTGTAATGGAAAGTTTATTTTTATGGTTATAGATAATTTAAAACTTATTTTATAATATGTGCTAATTTACAAAAGTTGCAATATTATTGTATCATATAAACTTAATAAGCATTACTATATTCACTATTGGAATACAGTCAAATAACAGAAGGAACTTACTACGTACTTCGCTTGAGTCCGACATTCATGTTGTATGAAACTATGAATTTTGTACCGTAATCCATCACGAGGCCATTGTGGATTGGTATAATGTTACATGATCTTTGATTTAATAAAACAATATACTTATTACATTATCGACCCCTCCAGGATAAAACGTCGTAAAAGCCATTTTAAAATGTTCAAATTCGAAAAAAAATGTTTTTTACGACACGCTTTGATTCACTTTCTAAACCCAGTTTTCTCTTTTAAAATAACGTAATAAGCAATTTTTTTAATAAATTTTCAAATTTATGTATATTATATATTTTATAATTATACATTATATTTTTTAATTTCATGGCTAATATTATAAAGCTGAAGAGTTTGTTTGTTTGAACGCGATAATCTCAGGAACTACGGGTCCGAATTGAAAAAATATTTTACTGTTGGATAGCCCATTTATCGAGTAAGGTTATATAACATCACGCTACGACCAATAGGAGCGGAGCACCAATAAAAAATGTTGCAAAAACGGGGAAAATTAACGCATACAACGTTGCGCGGGTCAGCTAGTAATAAAATAATACAGAACACATCAACAAAATAATGCTATTAAACATTTTGTAGTTACGCGATATTATGAAATATGCCTTTTACGACACGATATATCAAGAATAAAATTAGAAATGAACGATGTCAATTTACGTCGTAAAAACCAAAACTTTTTAGTATAATAGTTTGTACGACCATTTTGTTACTAAGAGACTATTGAAAAACAATGCTAACTTTGGTCTTAAAGAGCATAACGCATTTTTATTGGACTTTACACATTTATCTTAGGTCATCAATACAAATTGCTGCTTTATTTCTGTATCGGAAATTGTCAAGTACACACACGCCACCGCATGTAGGTACTCGATGCGGTAACTCCCCGCGTAACCCCCGCTGTAGATAACTCCTCGCGTTACCCGAGCTACCCGCGCTTATACGCATTCCCTCCTTTCCACGTCCTTCTCTCCCTGTACACTGAGCATTGTTGCCGACACGGATATATTTGTCCGATTTCGAATAATTTCAACCCTAAATGGATCCTTTGAGGCGGATAATGAGGGCTACCGGATAATTTCGTGTCTGTGCTGTTGACCACTGTGGAGTATGTTGTCTGGAGCCAACTCTAGGTGCAGCAACAAAAGAAAAAGGCAAAGGAAAGGGAAGGAAAAGAAAAAGAAAAAGAAGACAGTGCAGATTGTTTACAAGAACTTAATAACATAAACTTGCAACAATCCTATGTGGAAAAACTTCCCATTCAGCATTAAAGTATAAAGATTTAAAAAAATATATGCACAGATCTATTCCTAAAAGGTTTTACAAAGATTTTTTAGAGATGCCGTACAGTGGTAATAAAAACGTAACTTTGATTGAGACCGATGAGGAAGATGAAGACTTGATCGAATAATACATTACGTAGGATAATTCTTCTTATACGTATACAATTACGTTTGTTAATATAAAATAATGTGCCATTCACAATTATTTCCAAAGATGAAAACTTTTTGCAATTTTTACTTTGGTTATGAACCTAAGATAGTTTGATATTATAACTTTTAAACTTACACGTTGCATTATAAATACAATTTGACACGGGAATAAACGCGTTTAACCTAGGTAAAGTATTTACCTTATCCTTGACGTTTTGACAAAAATACTAACAAACTAGAAATACATTACAAAGAACTGAGTGTTTTAAGATATGTTATTGTTAAATACTTACCTGTTTTTGTGTATTTACAGCGCGCAGTTTATAATAATAATAATAATATCTTGGGACACCTCACACAACGCCACCTGATCCCAAACTAAGCAGAGCTTGCACTATGGAAACCAGACAACTGATAGACATACTTATATATTTCTAAATACATACATATTATAGATAAATAACACCCCGACAGAGAATAAACCATCGTGCTCATCACACAAAGTTTTATCCTGGGTGGGGATCGAACCCACGACCTCAGGCTTAGCAGTCAGGGTCACTAACCACTAGACCAACAGGCCAGTCAGTTTTTTTTCGTAGTTTAATAAAACAGAAGATTTTAATTACTAGGTTCGATGTTACTGCCTATTTTTGCATAGTTTAGAGGTTGTGTACATTTTAGTTTGATAGTTTTATTAGTGTTAAATAATGAAAAACATAAATGTTCATAAATGTGTGCTGAATTTACTACATTAAATTACACTTTCTTATTATAACAATTCTCTTTTAATTTAAAAATCCCTTCGATAAAACAAATTATGAAGTCTTTACAAATTAATAGGGCGATATGTATAGAGACTCAGGGATTATACGAGTAAGTTGTTTTTTTTTCATTTTCTTATAATAAGTTACATAATTTTTTTTTTGTTACAGATGCGTCCTACAAGACACAGTAGTATACACAGGAGCGACAGTAGACACAGGTTGCAACTTGCAGCATTGTCTTGTAGGCCCTCATCACGAGGTTTCTGCGTCGACTTCGAGCAATCACCAGTTACACGCCGAAACAACCGACAATATGATCACACTCGGTTAAATTTGTAGATCTACATAATAAAGGATTTAATGAAATGACTGCTGCCTATTTATTACTATAAACTAATCCAGGACTTTATGTAGGTATCTCTATACCAAATTTCATTTACATCGATTGAGCGGTTTACGCGTGAAAATGTAACAGACCAGACAGACTTTCACAACTATAAAATGTAATAACCCCAAAACCAAATGACTGTTATGGAACTCTACTTAGGTTGATTTTCCTAAAATGTTGAAATACGTGTTTCGTTATTTTAAACCAAAGAGCCAAATATGAAATTTCACAGATATACTTTAAAACTGACGGAGTTTCATATAAACTTGCAACCCCTATTTGACCTCTTTAAGGGTTGATTTTCCAAAAACCCTGAATCAATTATATTATTATTTTAAAGCAAAAAGCCAAATACAAAATTTCTGAAATCTAACTTTAAAACTGACGGAGTTTCATACAAACTTACAACCACCATTTTATGTTGCGATTTGAACCCGATTGCAAAACGGTAGGTAAGAAAAAACTCCAAGTTAGGTACATAAGTAGATAATTACTCATTATTAGGTATAGGTACTGTGCGTTTAGCTTAATTTCTAGCGGCAGGAAAAACTATAATACTACATTGTATTCATAGAAATCAGATCAGCCACTAAGTATTGTAATCGTTAAATTCCTGGTCATGAAAACCTATAGGTACCTACCTGTTCCTTTTAATTATAGTTTCAACGCGATGTGTATCCGACTGCGGTTAGCAAAATATTAGGTAGGTGCCTACTGAAAGCATAATACGGCCGCGTGATTTCCTGACGATTACGTACACTAATTTAAATGTAACACTTACGTTTTACTATGGGCAGGTACAGACGCGGATCCAAAAAGGGGAGGGGGGGCTACAGTGGCCATAGCCCTCCCCAGACTCGACTGAAAGACCTTTGGTGGACCCATTTGGACCGTTTTCGAGAAAATGTCCCAACCCTTAGCACCTCAGAGGTTAAGCCCTGGATAGTAATAATAATAATTAAAATGATTTATTCGCACGTTAAGCCCTGGATAATAATAATAATAAAAATTATTAATTCACTTAGGAAACAAAATACTAGACTTGTGAAAAGTCGATTCTACATTTACTTGTAATGCCTGTTCGCAAACAATAGATAAAGCCCGAGAAAAGAACGGGCAATAAAAACTCGTGGCCACTCTTGTCAAATTGCCAATGTTTACAATGTTTTTCTGTTTATAAACTGTATATGCAGATAAGGTGCTGCCACCATTATATTATGCACCATACATATTCGTAGTAGATACCGATGTATCTACTACGAATATCCAGGGCGCGGCCAACCGCCGAGGGAGAGATGGGGGAGGGGGTCAATTGTCAAAACACCGGTCCAATGTCAAAATTCTCATATAATTGGACTTTTAGTCAAGTCTAGGGGGAAGGAGCAATTGCCTGACTCCAGGGGCACTGAAATCTCCCTCCGGCGAAAGATCCTCGGTGACCGTGGCGACCTTACCGCCCGAGGCGCCCCATGTGTGGTGCACTTCTTTTGAAATGCCGCTACACTGCCCAAAAGACATTCCTGCTTTACCTACGTACCTTCTCGTAGGTCATAATCACCTGCACCGACCTGGGCGCCCTTTAAGACATGTTCATTTTGTTTCTGAGTCTAGGAATTTGACTACTTATTACATTATATAGGTTTATTATACTGACTATTTTCAACACTATATTTAGTCCGTTAATCATTTTATGGCCATTGGCCTAAAAGTTGGTACTTAGTATTGGATATGATGATTTAGTAAATTGTTTTGACTAAGTATTCTTTATGAAAGTATGGAATTAAAATAAGTACCTATTTTACTTCTTACCTGCTGTTGCCAATCAAAATAAATATTTATATGAAACTTTAAAATATTCTGTTTAGTTCCTAATGTTTAGGTATGGCGTAAAAACGCAACTGATTAAAATGTATACCTAACTGAAAAAATTGTAAGCTGATAGTTAATTAATAAAAACAATCTGCTAGTGACTGATGCTCCGGTACATGGTCAGGAGTCGATTGAAGACGACCCTCGCTCAGGAAGGCCACCACATCAGACATCATCGAAAAAGTGGAAAATATTGTACTGGAAGATATCCGTTTGAAGAAAAAACAGTTATCTGCATTAGTTAGAGTATCAGATACTACTACCACATTTTACGAATCCTACATGACCTTCTGGGTATGACAAAAGTCCGTGCAAGATGGATACCGAGAATGCTCACGCCGCTTCAGAAACGGCAACGCGTCGATGCGTCAAACCAATTTTTGGAGTTGTGTGGAGACGAACCTGCACAGATTTTGGAGCGGATTGTTACCGGAGATTAAACATAGGTTTAACACCCAAGTGAGCCTGAGTCCAAACAAGAGTCCATGCAATGGCACAAAAAGAGGACATCACCGCCAAAGAAATTCAAAGTATTGAAGTCGGCGGGAAAGTTGATGGCTAATGGAATTATGAGGGAATAATACTGATTTTTTACAAGGAAAAGGAAAAGACCATAACCGAAGAATACTACAAAATGATACTAGAAAAATTAAAGGAGACCATCAAGGAAAAACGTCAAGGTAAATTGACCAAAGGTGTATTGCTCTTGCAAGACAACGCGCCGCGGTTCACAAGAGCAGAGTTGCAATGGCTGCTCTACACACACATGGCTTCGAATCACAAGTCCACCCACCCTACAGTCCAGATCTGGTGCCAAGTGATATTATTTGTTACCCAATTTAAAAGAAGACTTATATGGGAAAGGAAATTTTCCGACGACAATGATGTAAAGGAAGCAATTTTGGCTTATTTTGAGGCAAAAGATAAAAAATATTTTTAGTTACGATGATTTAGAAAAAATAATGAGTAATTATATTGAAAAGGAAAAATAGATTTGTTGTTTCCTTATATTTTAAAACGCAAGCAGCGACGCCAACATATCATCAAGGGACACAATCTTATTGATGAATGCACAATAAAGCATAAAGTGTTTCACTTGTAACATATTTTTACCAGCTTTCGGCAACGGCTTCGCCCGCGGTACTGTCGGTTATTGCGATATCAAACATTTAGAAATAGAATATTATTTTAATAAAAAAAATACTTTTATTAATATTTGTGTGCCTACCTATTTGATTTGTAATCATTTGATACGCGGTTCCATAAAATATCTGGTCTATACTAGGGGAAAAGAAGGCAAAACGGAAAAATTCTACATTTCAGCCTTTACGGAAACCGGCTGGTTTGCTGGTTTGGGACGTTGTAAGTTGGAAGTTGCTGAATCTGTGTACGAGACGATTTGTAATGACTCTCGAAAACAACTTGTCGTGTGTGCCGTAGTGCTAGTTACAGCCCTTCCTGTAGCTACAATAGTTAAGATATATTGCTATCCTTAATGCCCCGTTTTGAAAGTTGACCCTGTAATAATTCGCTCCTAGTACCTAGTTATCGCATTAGCCTCTACCTCTATAGGTTTTCCTATGAACGAGTCTCCGACGTCGTGACTTTCCTTCATTAATTAGCACAAAATTGTTCAGCAGGTACCTATCACAAGAAGTAATTTCGTTCAATGTTAATTCTTTCAGCATTGTGATTATCACTTCAAATGGTGCCAAAGACCCATAATACCTACAGTATTTCTCCAATTAACTCACAAACTTCAAAATGTAACATCCAATTAACCTAACCGTTTAAGTACTGCTCAAAATTAGTCACACGAGCTTAATTGTATATTAATGAAGACACATTCTTTAGACATGTCTTAAGATGTATTGTGTTGATTTCGAATACAATCTTGAACTCATAGCTTCATGAAACAAACAATATATGAGCCGATTACGTAAATACTTGAAACGTGCTTAACAAGTACAGTAGTTACGACGACCAGTGTGTGGAAAACCAACGAAAGTGACAAGAAACTGCATTAATCTCCATATCCAAGTGGTTGATTAATTAAATGAATTAAAATGTCAAGCAATCGTCATCAGGGTCCATAATCACAGATTACTATATACTATGTTGCAATCTTGTCAGCATTTTGACACGATTTTAACAGTTCCGCATGGGCTTACCGTGGACACGGAATAAAGATCGTGATTAAGGATCTCACGATATAAGTAGGTATTATGTAGATAATTAACTGAAACATGGTCTGATCCAGGATTCCATTCTGTGGGCACGAGGGTCCATTGGCAGTTGACGGGGGAGGGGGTTCCATTTAGTTTCGCCTGACACCCGTCAAGAGTGAATTGCACGCCTAAAAAATCATCGTTCTGGAGGAGGAGGGGAGGCACAAGACCAAACGTAAACTGAAACACATTCAGATTTGAAAACGTGCAGTATAGCACCATCATAATCACGCCAGCGGTGGAGTTCTGGTTCAAACTGGAGTCTATCGTTTCGTGACGAAACATCAGTGCGTTGATCTTGCTGCTAACCGCGGTGAATTGAAAGCCCGAACACCTGCGGAAATCAATAATGCAAATGTAGTGCTTACGTGCCAGCAATGTGTGAGGATCTTTACAGAGAACATTGGCTATCTAGGTACAAAGGTAAGCCAGTGGCTTATATAGATATGCGAGCAGACGAACGAGAGAGAATAAGACACCTCTGGACAAGTGTAAAATTCCTTGTATACCTATATAGGTGTACCCAGTGGGCAGATTTCAAATTCGAATTCTTTATAGTACACAAAACAAATAAATAAACAACCGGGAGTGCCAGCAGAAGTGAAAACTTGAACATTATATTTACATACTGATGAAATTTGAATAATATTTTTCGATCTTACTGACATAATAATAAAAAAATATGAAATAATAAATCACAAATCAAAAAGACAAAATCAGAAATTAAAATAAATATGGGGAAAAAAATAATCGTTACTCGGACTCTAACTGTGGTCTTCTGGTTTCTAGACCGCCCGATTTCCCACCTGAGCTATAATATCATTGTAGATGGTGGCGAAATTTACCTTCATATTCTAATGACATTGTAGCAGTTTTACATTGCTCTTCCGCCGTCTTACGAATTTTCGATCAGATCACTAGTCCTGACGCGAGTTTAACATTTTTTACCCATCCTAAAAAGTGCACAACGCCGCTAAAGAAGTATTTACTTTGTGGCGTCCTACATGCCAAGCCGCCGATAGCGCCCGACATCGCGACGCCGACACCGTAGCGCGCGTGCTGAAAAAGACGACATCCCAACGCAATAACTATTTATGCACTAAGCCGCGCGCTGTGCCACACGTTTATATATGGCGCCGAGAATGCACCGCAGTCGTCGTGATTGGTCGGTCGCGATGCACTGACTTGCTACATGCAATACAACTTGCGAACCTTATTTTGTAAATATAACGTGCCACTTTTATTTAATATACCTCTTTCACCTTTTACTTATACATCACACGTGAGTTTTATTTTGTAACCTCAAGACTGAACACCCTATCAGTAAATTGGTGACCCCGACGTGATCAAGGAGCAACTCCAAGATGTCTACAGAGGAAACTAGCCCACAAGAAGTAGAAGACGTGAAAGAACAGGTAACGACCGTTACGTGTGACGTCGCCACAATCTCGCTGCCTGCGCGTCTGCCGCCATTTTGGCGCCAAAACCCACGCCTATGGTTCGCGCAGTTTGAAGCCACCGTTGCGGCTAGCAGAATTGGAGAAGATCAGAAGTTCAATCTCGTCGTCCCGTTGCTCGGCTGCAACGACCTGGAGCAAATCGCCGACATCGTGCTGAGCCCGCCCGCGAGCAACAAATACGCTACACTGAAAAATAGGCTGATTTCCACGTTTCAAGAGTCCGACCATCGCCAGTTGCAGAAGCTGCTCAGCGGCTTAGAACTCGGCGACATGAAGCCTAGCCAGTTACTGCGCAAGATGACTGATTTAGGCGGGAAATTGCTGACCCAAGAGGCGTTAAAGGTAATGTGGCTCAATCAATTACCTACGCAAGTGCGCGCCGTGCTCGCCGTGAACACCGAATCGTCGCTCGAAGGCCTAGCTGCGATGGCTGACAAAATGGTGGAACACTTCGAACCTGCGACGGTTGCCGCGGTCGCCGTGCGTCCCACGTGTCCGTCGCCATCAACATCGTTAAACTCCGCGCATACGCTCGAAAGAAAACACGTACCAAACGAAAACCTGCAGTTTGACCTACTATCTAAACAGATCGAGAAATTATCGCTAGAAATCGCCGAACTTCGCACGAGACAACAAAATTCGACGCATCATTCCCGTTACCGCCAAAATCGATCGCGGTCGAACTCGCGAGTACGTGCCTACACGAACCGTAAGCCCGGAGATCCAGATTGGGTATGTTATTATCATTTTCAATTTGGTGACGAAGCCCGAAAATGTGAACCGCCGTGTGCTAAACAGAAGCAGAAGTCGGAAAACTAGAACGTTCATCCACGTTGGCGGGCGTCGATGTTAACAAACCAAGTTACCGCCTATGTGTCGTCGATGTTAACAGCAGAGAGAAGTTTCTCGTCGATACCGGAGCCGACATATCTGTGTTAGCCGCTAGAAATAAGAAACCCACGAAGCCGACAGAAAATACCTACAGATTGTTCGCCGCAAACGGAACGGAGATACGTACCTACGGAGAGCGTACACTCGAGCTCAACCTGGGTTTACGTAGAGCCTACAAGTGGACGTTCACGGTCGCTGAGGTGAAAACATCAATTCTAGGCGCAGATTTTCTAGCGAGGCACGAATTGCTAGTCGATTTACATCACCGCAAACTCATCGACCGCATCACCGACCTCAGTGTAAACACCATCACAGTGCAAAGTACCGAAGCCGTTTACGTCATCAACCGCAACCACGCCTATCACGACCTGCTGAAACAATACCCAGACGTTCTGCGACCCATGTCACTCAAAGTACCGACGAAACACGAAGTAACACATCGCATCGAGACAACAGGACAACCGATCTACTCGAGGCCACGCCCCCTGCCACCAGATAAGTACAAAGCAGCGAAGTTAGAGTTCGAGAAGATGATGGAGATGGGTATCTGCAAGCCGTCGAATAGTCCATGGGCTAGTCCACTACACGTCGTTAAGAAGAAGGACGGTTCACTTCGCGTATGCGGCGACTATCGCCGTCTCAACGCCGTGACAACCCCCGATCGGTACCCCATTCCGCGAATTCAAGATTTCACGTACCAACTGCACGGAAAGAAAATATTTTCAAAAATCGATTTAAAAATGGCGTACTTTTGGATACCAATGGAGAATGAAGATGCTGCGAAGACGGCCATAATAACCCCATTTGGCCTCTTTCAGTTTAACTGCATGACATTCGGTCTTCGTAACTCAGGTCAGACATTTCAACGTTTTATGCATGAAGTACTGCGAGGACTCGACGACAATGTATTCTGTTTCGTCGACGACGTGTTGGTCCACTCGAAAACAGAAGAGGAACACGAGCGTCACTTACATCAGGTACTCGAACGACTGAACAACTACGGTGTCTCACTTAACGTCGACAAGTGTGAGTTCGGCAAGGACAAGATACAATTCCTCGGCTACGAAGTTTCATCGGCCGGTATCAAACCCACTGAAGATCGCATACAAGCCATACTCAAGTTTCCAAAACCAAGCACAGTTCAAGAATTAAGAAGATTCCTAGGTATGATAAACTTCTACCGTAGCTGCCTACCCCACGAAGCCGAACAAGCCTTTGAGCAATGCCGACAAAGCATACTCGAGGCCACCGTCTTATCGCATCCCATACCTAACGCTCCACTATGTCTTCTCACCGACGCATCTGACAGCAGTATTGGTGCCGTTCTACAACAGAAGATCGACAATACGTGGAAACCACTCGCTTTCTACTCCAAAACGATGAGCGAGACGCAACGTAAGTACAGTGTATACGATCGCGAATTATTAGCAATGTATACAGCTGTTAAGAGCTTACGCCGACTCGTAGAGGGCAATGACCTCACAATATGTACCGACCACAAGCCACTGACGTACGCGCTAACAAGAACGCCGAGTAGCAGCGACACACCAAGACGAGAGCGACAACTACACTTCATCAGTCAATTTTGCACTAACATCAAGTACATTCACGGTGATAAGAACGAAGCAGCTGACGCGTTGTCACGTATCGCTGAAGTCGAAGTACTCAACGCAACCGTCGACTATAATAGACTCGCGGAGGTACAAGAGGACTCCGAACTACGCGAATCTATGAAAAATCCGAATCTCAAGTTTACGCGCGTCAACCTACCGGGAGTTCAACGACCGATATGGTGCGAAACATCAACAGCGAACGCTCGTCCATACCTACCACCGCCGTATCGCGTCCCAGCTTTCAAAGCGCAGCACGAACTTAGTCACCCGGGAGTACGACTATCGCGAAGAATTATGACTACAAAGTTCTTCTGGCCGTCGATCAACAAGGACGTAGGTACTTGGGCGAAATCATGTATCAGCTGTCAACGCGCTAAAGTTCAACGACACGTCGTGAGTCCACTCGGCGAGTTTCAACGGTCGTCGCGTTTCGAACATGTGCACGTCGATATAGTCGGGCCCTTACCTCCATCGGAAGATTATAGATACCTCGTGACGATGATAGATCGCTGTACCAAATGGCCTGAAGCAATTCCCACACGTGACGTCACAGCTGAGACCGTCGCGAAGGCTGTGTACGACGGGTGGATAGCACGATTCGGCTGTCCTCTGCAGATTACTACGGACCAAGGGAGACAATTCGAGTCGTCACTGTTTACCTCACTCATGAAGAAACTCGGCGTAACTCGAATACGGACTACGGCTTTTCATCCCCAAGCGAACGGACAAATCGAGCGATGGCATCGTTCCCTCAAAGCGGCACTGATGGCGAGAACGAACGACGGGAGGTGGGTCAACGAACTTCCTACGGTACTACTAGGGCTTAGAAATGCACTACGTGACGACTCATCTGTCAGCCCGGCATTAATGACATACGGCTCGACTCTTCGCATTCCGTCTGATTTCTTCGTACCTACAACGTCGAACATTGAAGACGCGGATTTCGTCCGTCAGCTGACCGAAACGATGACGTCACTAACACCTTCTCCGAGAGCTCGAGCATCAACGATGAACACTTTCGTCTACAAGGATCTCGCAACCTGCTCACATGTGTTTGTGCGCAACGATACCGTACGCAAACCTCTCACACCTCCATATGATGGCCCGTACGAAGTTTTACAGCGCAGCCCAGACGGGAAACACTTTACACTGCGGTTACCGCTTCGCACCGCTGTTATTTCTGTCGACAGATTAAAGCCGGCCTATATCTGCAACACAGCACCGAGCGGCGCAGCGCTACCGATCCACGCACCGAGCGACACAGCTTCACCCACTAGATCATCGAGCACAGCATCATGCGGCGCAGTGCCACGGATCCACGCATCGAGCGACACTGCATCTTCGATCATGACCCCTAGCGACAACGCAACGTCATCGTCTTCACCGAGCAGCGCCTACGTCACAAGATCCGGCCGCACGGTGAAACACAACGTACGCTTCGCTTGAGGGGGAGTGATGTGGCGTCCTACATGCCAAGCCGCCGATAGCGCCCGACATCGCGACGCCGACACCGTAGCGCGCGTGCTGAAAAAGACGACATCCCAACGCAATAACTATTTATGCACTAAGCCGCGCGCTGTGCCACACGTTTATATATGGCGCCGAGAATGCACCGCAGTCGTCGTGATTGGTCGGTCGCGATGCACTGACTTGCTACATGCAATACAACTTGCGAACCTTATTTTGTAAATATAACGTGCCACTTTTATTTAATATACCTCTTTCACCTTTTACTTATACATCACACGTGAGTTTTATTTTGTAACCTCAAGACTGAACACCCTATCAGTAAAACTTCAAAAAGTTACAAACAATAAGTACAAAAGAAAAGGAATTATGTTCAAAGGCGAGCTTAACTAAAAATTGAGTTTTCTACATACCTTAAGAGCTCTAGAGCAAAATGTTATTTTAAAGTAATCGGGAGTGTAACAATAAAAGAAAAAAAATAGAATTAAACCTCAATTATATTTATACAGTAAATACATACTTACATACATAAACGTATGTTATTTACATTTATTATACCTAAATGAATACATATAATACTCGTACATACTTATACATACCACATATTACATACACTTACATAATAATATTTTATAAATAAAATATTATAATTCATACATAATTAGGTACAGAAAAAATATACTATTGACCTTTTTTTAAAAATGTTAAGAGAGAGACAGCTTCTCTCTTAACGTAAAGGGTGAGGAAGAGAATTCTAAAACCTCACGCTTTTATAGTGAAGGAGCTGTCGTAACAGCTGGAGATGTGAACGGGAGTACTCAATAGAAGAGAGAAGGCGGAACGATAGGAACCTGGGAACAAGGAAAATTGATGGATGAGACCCCTCCCTCCCTCGAAATAGTAAAATGTTGGTACATTGTGTAGTCCACTGCATCACGATAACCACTTGAAATTGCGAAACCCCTTTGGAAAAATGATCTACACATGCTTGTGTACCTACCAGTGGCGGAGGGTCCTTAGAACACCATTACTTTCGGTTTCCCTTTAGATTGTAGTTACTTAGTATTATGGGTACAAAGAACCATGTCCTGCAAGATATTGGGCTACCTTTAGTATTATGGGTACAAAAAAGCATGTCCAGCAAGATAGATATATATCGGGTTACCTCTGAAAAAATTTAACCGTTCGCCTCTGGTATCTACCTGAGTATTTTAACTAAATTTATTCTTGCAAATGTTACCACAGGTTAGATCTATACAGTGTTACCTAATTTAATGAGTTTAAAAAATCAATGGAACATTTAACATTTTTATAGACTTATTCGTAAAATTATCAAGCTATATTCAGATATTTGTAATCAATTCTCGGCACCTAGATTTCGTGTCAAATGCCCATTAAATAAAGGTATGTGGTGCTTATAAATGAAAGTGTCTAGGTAGGTGTCTACTGGAGGCCATGTGCAATCTACGTAATTAAGTAATAGATATAAATCAAAATAAAGGTAATTTTTAAAAATGTCCATGTCATATACGGACATACTAATGAGCCATTCGTCGCGTATTATGGGCAACCGTTACAGGTTAATAACACAATAATACTGACTGGTTATCGAATTAACTTATATAATAGGAAGGTACATACGTACCTATTTACCTACTTGCGGAAATTAGTTATAAAGCAGATTGTAGCCTTTTCCGCTTTATTTTAGTGTAGGTCTGATATTCTTAGGTAGGTATTAGGCCCCGCAACTGTACCTATGTACATGTAGCTATTGTTGAAGGAACAGGAGGCCTACCTACCTACTCTAATTCAATAAAAACGAAGTTTTGATCAAAAATGAGGTAGTAATATACAGTTCCAGAAAATCGTCCATGAGTTTGAACTCCTTGTGCCTATCCAAAAATTAATAAGTGAATTCATGAAATTCGTTTTAAAGAAACAGAGTTATTGTTTCCATCCGCAAGGGTTGTGTTGATGTGCCCTGTTGCCCACCAGACACGATTGAAACATTTTAACACTTGACCCGGTGTGTTTTGCCAAGCGTTTACCTCCCCTGGCGGTGGTAAAAAAAAATACGTTGAAATGGGAGCACTCAGTTAATTTAAGCCATTCTAGAGCGCTCTTGGGGCTTATGTTCCCAGTACCTTTAATAATAAAAAAGAAACTGCTATACCTATATGGGTTCCCAATAAATACATAGATGAATAAGATTACTAAATAAACTATCACACTAATATTATAAAGGTGAAAGTTTGTGAGTATGTGAGTGTGTATGTTTGTTAATTCATCACGTCTAAACAGCTGGAGCGATTTTAATAAAATTTGGTATGGAGTTAGCTGACACCCTGGATTAACACATAGGCAGACAAACCGCGGGGCACAGCTAGTTACTAAATAAACTACAAAAATATTTTCTTACAAAATATAGAGTCGAGATAGGTAGGTACGTACGAACGTTATAAAGACGTAAAGTTTGTGAGGTTGTAGGAGTAATCTATGAATCCGAATTTGAAAATTCTATTACCAATATAAAATTATACTGGGTGGCGCAAAAGTAAAGACCCTATTTGGTTCAGCTATAACATTTTTTCTAAATTTGAAAACTAGATTTAGATTTTTTTAAATGTATATTTGTGCCATTAAATTTCGTACCATTAGGATTTAAAGATGATGTCTTTTAAATGGTGACCTCCAGAGTTGATACACATTTGAGCCCTATTTATGACATTTTGCATAACTTGCCGTAACACTTCCTGCGATATGTTCGTTATTTCTTGACGAATGTTTTCTTTTAGAGCTGCGAAAGTCTGTGGCTTGTTCACATACACCCGAGATTTCAAAAAACCCCAAAGAAAGAAGTCTGGACTGGTCAGATCGGGTGATCTTGCAGGCCAAGGCAAATCGCCAAAACGAGAGATAACTCGGCCTGGAAAAGCGTCCCTCACTAAGTCCATAGTGTCGCGCGCTGTGTGTGCCGTAGCGCCGTCTTGTTGAAACCAGATGTGCTCCAGCCCCAATTCGTCCAAACTGGGTATCAAAAACTCACGTAACATGGTTCTGTAGCGTTCTCCAGTGACAGTTATCGCATTGCCTCCAGCGTCTTCGAAAAAATAGGGTTTGATCACTCTGTCAACACAGATGCCACACCATACAGTAACTTTTAGTGGGTGTAGAGGTGTTTCTTGAATAATGCGCGGATTATCAGTGCCCCAGAACCCAGTATTCTGCTTATTGACATGCCCTGAGAGATGGAAATGCGCTTCGTCACTCATAACCAATTTTGAAGGAAAATCATCCTCTTCAAGGTTGAGGTTTATGACGCGCTGGCAGTAATCTAGACGAGCTCGGTGGTCAGCAGGCAGCAGCTGATGAGTCATTTGAGTTTTATACGGGAACATCTTTAAGTCTTTCACCAAAATACGCTGCAGGGTCCGTCTGGAAATGCCCAATTGCGTGGCACGTCGCCTCGTTGATGTTTCTGGACACTCTTCCACATCTTCGCGCACAGCATCGATATTTTCAGCTGAACGGCCTGTTCTTGGTCTCCCAGACTTAGGTCTATCCAATGTTGAGCCAGTTGCTTCAAGGCGTGTGGCAAAGCGTCGAATTGTGCGACCAATCGGTGCCGGACGGTGGGGAAATCGTCGACGAAATTCACGTTGTGTTCTTATCACTGATGAATTATTCCGTAAGAACATTGACACAATTATTCCACGTTCTTGGGGAGTAAAACGGTCCATGTTTATTTTCAGTGTATTTTACATTTGTTCACTACACAATTTTCAACAACAGAATGACAGAAAATGTCATATAAAAAAAAAAAAAGTATTTTCTTTAGTGCCAGTACTTTTGCGCCACCCAGTATATACTACGGGTACGTAATCGCGTGAATAATTTAAGGTAAAATACCTTGTTTATTGCCTGACGGGTAGACTGGTCCAGCTCAGCGTCGCCTCCGTGAAACGCGGGTCTCGGACTTACCCTCGTTTAATTTTCAAAATAGGTTATTACCACGTTATTTGTGAGTGTCGTAAGCTATATTATATTAACCTGAAAAATGAATTTCATCACAAGTAAAAATGTTTACCGCCCAACTAAGAGGGCACCGGTCAACTAGGATTATGATACAGAGAACAAAATATTTGATTACCAAGGTAAGTCTGTCGAACGCCTACCTAAGGATGAAATAATTAGAATACAAAGATTCCACCATTACCATATTTAGTAAATAATAATCATGAGATAGTCCTGTTTGCAGATGATACATCACTCTTATTTAAATTAAAACGCCAGAAAAAAGACTTTGAAAATGTAAATATGGCTATCTCAAAAGTGGTTAACTGGTTTGATGTTAACAATTTACTCTTAAACGAGGGCAAGACTAAATGTATTCGATTTATAACACCTAACGTGAAACCAGTAAAAACCACTATAAAAATAAAAGAAGATGAGTTGAACCCTGTAGAGACCACAAAGTTTTTAGGAATTACTCTAGATTCTAAGCTTCAGTGGGGCCCACATATAAGTGAATTGTCTCATAGACTCAGTTCTGCAGCGTACGCAGTTAGAAAAATTCGTCAGCTAACAGACGTTGAAACAGCGCGATTAGTTTATTTTAGTTACTTTCATAGTTTAATGTCGTACGGTATTCTACTGTGGGGGAATGCTGCCGACATTCAAACCATTTTTGTTCTGCAGAAGAGGGCTATTCGATCAATTTACGATCTTAGTAGTAGACACTCACTTAGAGAAAAATTTAAGGAAATCAATATCATGACTGTTGCATGTCAGTATATCTATGAAAACCTTATATATGTTCACAAAAATATTGATAGTTTCTGTAAGAAATGTGATATACATAATATTAACACGCGGAACAAACATAAACTTGTTGTACCAGCGCGTCAAGGTTACAAAAAGTAAACAAATCATTTCGGGGCCAATGTATACGTTTCTACAATAAAATCCCTAGCGATATTCAAAAATTAAGTCGTAATAAATTTAAGTGTACTATTAAGAAAAAATTGTGTATGAAGTTACTACTCAATAATTGATTATATGGAAGACAAAAACGCTTGGGATTGAACTGCTTTCTCTCACAGGCTATTAAAATGTACTTTAAGATTATATGTATATATACATATTTACTTTGTAAGAAGTGAAGTATTGTGTTTGCTGTATATATATGCGTTTATATATACTCATTTTAGAGTTACAAATAGTATTATTATTTAGTTATCCTTATTTTATAAACGATTACACTCACCAAACACAATGGTTCATTCAGTAAAATTTATTTTTGTAAAGAAAAACTTGATGATTTTAAAAGAGTGGCACATGAGTTTCTTGGCAGCTTCTTCTCATGAGCTTTACACTTGGAACTGCCACCTAACCTCATTTTGTTTTTTTTTTTTTCAAACATTCATAATTTTATAAAATTTTTAGTATGTTTTAATTTGACGTTTTCAAATAATCATTAACCTGATTTTACGAAATAAAGATATTTGACTTGACTTGACTTGAATCGTTTTGTCGTATTTATATCTACTGCTGAACCAAAATTCCACAAATAACTGGTTTCTTAAAATTACATTTTATTAAAGCATTATCTCAGTTTTCTGTTATTAGGAACATAATAAGTCAACGCTAAAATATCTTAATCAGCAGTTCTTACAAGTTTTGCAGCATATTTTCACAGTTTTAAAAACAACCTACTTGAAACTTGAATTAAAGCAATAATGTTAAATATATATTTTTTTAAAAAACAATTGTTGTTTTATACGCTCAATCCTCAGTTGAGCGTATTTAACAACAATTGTATAACGCCCATATGAATTTACGTAGCTAAAATTAATCAAAATCATCAAATTATCCTCCTCCTATGTTATCGAAATCTAGATCTTTCTGAGGCATAATAGGAAGTAATTGAAGTTAAAAAGCCTATGGTAATATTTGGTAGGTTTTATTCCCAAGGGAAATCAAACTGACGCACTATGAGTAATCACGCCTAGGCGTTATTCACGCCGAGGACGTCTTTCATAAATTGAAAATAGACTATTTATTACGAAAGAAAAACTGGCTATGAACAAAGAAGAATAATCATATTAAAAAAAACCTGCCAGCGCAAAAAACATGCAAACAAGATACTGTATTAACATGCAGTCGAAGGCATTAATGAATCTGGATGAACTTAGTGTTGTGCCTCCGATAGCATGTTATTATATATGTAGAGGATCTTGTTAGCATCTTTTTTGCGCAGGTGGGTTTTTTTATTTTTAAATTTTATTTTTTATTCAATAATTTTTAGTGGTTGTAGGATGTAACAATTAACTTTTATCACTGCTATTGCCGAGTATTGAAAATTTAAAATAAACCGGGCAAGTGCTTGTAGGGCCACACACAATGTTGGATTCCGTAGTTAAGAAGTGGGTTTCTGTTGTTTTTGTTTCATACTACTAACAACGTTATATATAAGTATTTTTAATGGAATTTGTACGAAACTTTTGTTCCTTCTTACTTGGTCTGCTGTTACTCGTAAGGTATGTTGTAAAGCCTACTTGGCTGTTATAGTTTTTCTTTTAATTTCACTAAATGTACTTCTACCGTATTTTTTTTTTACATACCCAACATCAGGACCTATCATCAAGACATATCTTGTAATACCCCAAACGAAGGGGTAGATGAGAAAAAAATCACATCCCCACCAGGGGAGGTACCCTAAAAAAATGTTTTACAAGATTTTATATAGGGTGTCCCAAAGTTAAGGCAAGATTTTATTTAAATAGAAAACACAGAAAATTATAATCAAAGGACTAAAAAAGGCTTTTGATTGTAATTTTCTCAGTGAATCATAAAGTACATAGGATAGAGTTATTTATGGAACAACACATCGGACAAATGGCCACTACGGCTTTGCATACACATATGCACTCGTTTGTCGAAATTTGCCTTGACCATTCAGCATAAATATGGCTGAATTTCGTTGATGCAGCGTTGAATCTACTTCTTTAATGCACGCGTGGTTGTGGGCTTGTTGGCATAGACCTGTGATTTTAAATAACCCAATAAAAAAAAATCTAATGGTGTTAAATCACACGATCTAGGGGGCCGATTCTGATCACTGAAACGAGAGTACACGACCTGGAAATGTCTCATTCAGTAATTGAAGTGTTTCACGGGCTTTATGGCAGGTGGCACCGCCTTGTCGGCAAAAAGAACTGAGTTATCATGTCGCGATATCGAGCACCAGTAACCGTCACAGCTTGACCAGCCTCATTTAAAAAAAAAAATGGTCCAATTATGCCTCCACCCCAAAATCCACACCAAACAGTGACACGTTGTGGATGCAATTGTTTTTCGATAATCAAATGTGGGTTCTCAGAACCCCAAAAGCGGCAATTTCGGCGATTAACAAACCGATCAAAGTGAAAATGTGCTTCGGTGCTTAGAATGATTTTGCTCGAACTACGGCCGCCAAGATTTCATTATTTTTGAAATATTGTTCAATAATGAAGACACGTTGTTCTATCGTGTAACGCTCCATTTTTACTAACCCTAAACTGTCAGCTGTCAATCTGTTTTTTAGGGTTGCCAATACTTGACTGCATAAATGGCGGTAAATTCAAATCTTGCGCTAATTTTGGGACACCCTTTATTTTGCTACTGTACTTAATAATTTAATTTAAAAAAATCCATAATATTCCCGCTCTGTTGTTAAAAACTCGGCAACTACTCAGAAGTATAGATGTCAGTCCACTACTAGCTCTCGGAGTGGGGTTGCCGCGCACGAAACTCAGGGTTAGGTATTAAATTCAATTTTACCTATTCTGTAACCTGAGTTATTTAACATAGGCGTAATTAACATCTAGGCGTTATTCGACAGACCTGCCTTAATTGAGATGCGACGGACGAGAAGTAAATTCAAACCGGAAATAAATATTATTAATTAACTACATATTATTTGGAACTGTAATTAAGTTATTCGACACATAGCAATTAAATATGCAAATTTCTTTTGCGAATTGTATACCGCTGCGGTGCATTCGTAACATCATCTTGTAGGTAGGCTCATCGTTATATAACAAAACGCTTAGCATCAAAAAAATTTTAATTGTATGGCAATTGAGATACTAAGTTAGACGAGGAAGATAAAGGTGAAATGGATCAATGGCGAGGGATCTTAAAAAACCATTCCTTTCTATTTTTCTACAAATCCTAGTTACTTAATGTTATAGATACAAATAACTGTGTCCAACAAGAAGCCTCAGTTACCTCAAGAAATTTTTAATCATTCGCCTCTAGTATAAATCTTACAAACTCCTACACCCGCATACTAGTTCTCGTAGGATGTATTTATTAATCATAATAGTTTATGTATTAAAAATTGCAATGTAGACCGAACCTGCCTGGGACTCTACCTACTGGCTTTTTTGCCTTTAGCCGTATTATATTTTCTCTATGGTGAGTGAGCATTCAGAGATAGACTTTCATTTTGTAATTAGTGTTATTTTACACAGCATGACATTATTACATCAGTAAATAACTAGATATAAGTATTATGAAATGAACAACGTTTCAAAATAATTATTAACTGCTGTTGTTACAAGTAACTTATGTACTAAATCACAGGTGAAAGTTAATTCCATGGATGTATTGTATAGGTACCAGTTTAAACAAGTAATTTAAAATATAATTAATCCTTTGAATTCCAATAAAAAAAAAAACAAACTGTCCATAATCTCCAAGGAGTATTTTTTACTTTGACTCCGATCGTTCGATCACCCTGAGGCGTGTGAAGTTCTCACCCACCCATAGGTCGAAATATGCCCAATATAAACCCCTGTTTTAATAGACCACTGACACAATGAGTCCTGCTCTGTCATCAGGGATCTTCCCAGAGTTTATTTAGGCTCAGGTCGAAAACCTTTTATGGACCACAACGTCTTAGAATAAATTCCCCTATGATAAATCAAATGCGGCAAAATCGACCGTATGAATCGAATCTGGAGAGCTTTAATAATATGTAATTTGCAGTTAGACATCGATATGTAATGTAACCATGAGGTAACGATAAGGAAGAAGATCGATTCGATAAACTATCGACCATCTCAGTATTGGTGTCATTTACTGCATAAATGTAAATTGTGAAATCAATTTTGATAAACAGTAATAGTTTTGTCGAGTAGGTAAATGCCAATAGGTATTTAAGAGCGTGATCTAAAATGTTGTGACCTAACCAAATTTTGCAATTTTTAACTGCAGAGTGGCGCCATTTATTAGATTGTTGCAACAAATTATTGGACATTGCGTGCAAACAGGTGGAGCTGGATAGATAATAGCTAATAGTATGTAAAAGGTACGTCTATATGTTATATAATACATAAATACCTCGAAGCGTTAATAGCAAAAATAGATGGACGTGTTAAAAACCAATAGCATCGCGTGCAGACACGTAATTTGGCGAACAATTCTCTCGTCTGCTTTGCGTAACCTTTTTTTGTGTTGATATCGTATCTTCCAAAGAGTCATATTTTCATTTTCAGGCGGATTGCATTCACGGAGAGTGGCTATAGGGTTCTTGATCAAAAAAGCGTCTGAGTCTTATCGTGTAGTCTCTTGTTTATCGTTTGCCTTGAGTAAAACTATTTTCAGTGGGATCAAACCCCTCAAAAACAAAATCAAGCCCTTCCCAAACAAGAACACTTACAGATAATAATAGAACGACGTATTTTATTCTTATTTTACTTTACTGAGATAGTAAAAAAGGTATCTTTACTGATTTCTTCATCTTTGCTGGGAGGATAAATAGATCAAATCATCAGATCAGATACCCATTTTGCCCTACGAATATTGCCAAATTCTATCTACAGACCGTTTGATGCCATTTCTCGTCGTTTTGGCAAACAAAATCCATGAATGACCTGACGATTTATTGGAGGCACATGAATGGCAATCGTTAACAATTCGAAGTTAATGAATTGCAATTGAATTCTATTAAAAGGTTTTTAGGGTTCTGTAGCCTCAATGGTAAAACGGAACCCTTATAGTTTCGCCATGTCCGTCCATCCGTTCGCAATTTAACTCAGAGACTGTTAGTGCCAGAAGGCTGTAATTTTGCATGGATACACCATTGACGTAGAAACCTGGGCCGCGCCATGACCTCAGAAAGATACTTTGTGGACAATTAAAAAAAATCACGGTAGTACCTAGTATATAATTATAGTGAAATTAAAAGGAAAACTATCACAGCTAAGTAGGCTTTACAAGTTTACAAGCTGATCAAATAAGAAGTAACAAAATTTTCGTACAAATTCAATTGAAAATTATTATTAAGTAGGTATAACGTTGTAAGTATGAAACAAAAACAAAAGAGAACCCACTTCATAGGCCGCATTATTCGGATCTGAGGAGGGGGTGCTACGGAACTCTACATTGTGCGTGGCCCGACATGCACCTGCCGGTTTTTCAAATTACCCTACCACACACCATTATTACTAACATTGAATTAAAGAACTTATAACTTACATTTTCCTAGTAGGTACCTAATTACTCACTAATATGAGCAGAGGATTTCCCGCTTCTGTTATTAAAACGACGTCTCGCTAGTAATAACAGGAAATAGCAGGAGTATAAACCTGCAATATAATTATAAAAATATCCTGAATACCATCAGCTTGGCAGGCGTCCTATTGTAATATTTGGTAGAATCCCTGGTTAATATTCACGTTTTTGGCTGTGACTGTGCCATGATAGCAATGGCCAAAATCGATACTATAGTCCGTATGTATCGCCTCGTAAGTTACTTAATTATACTAATTTTACAAAAAAAAAATGTGTGGCACTCGGGGACTGCCGCGGTAAAGCTATTGCATAGTATTTTTATCAACTTAAGCAATTACAAAAATATATATATATTTTTAAGTGTTTTCTTTTAATTATAAAAAAAAAAAAAAAAACAATCTTTGAATTTTTTTTTCTTTAAAAAAAATTGACATTTTATTTAAATTTAGAAAAAGCAGTAAAAAAAAATTTTCTTTTTTTAGTTTTTAAAAAAGTTTTTTTTTTAAATTAAAAAAAAAATCATTAAAAGTTCTGCTATTCATTGATAGATGGCAAAAGTAAAAAGTATCACCGCTGTGCCCGTCGGAGTGGGGAGCGTGAGGTTTTTTCGTTACGGAATTTCTGGATTCGGTCCCCGCGCTCAAGGCCCGCGATAGAAGCTATGCAATAGCTTAAAAATCCTCTGTGTTCTTTTCTGTTGGCTCTGTATATTGGTAGTAGTTATATCGACTATCAATAATTTACCTACTACGAACACAGTTCATTATATAGATTAACAGTTCGCTTTTTTTATTAAAATCTATGTTGCAATTGAAACTATCTCTAAGATTAATGAGTCAGCATACAAATGATCTTCATCATTTCTCTACAACTCTGTGTCAAGGTTACAAACATCATTTAATCTGTTACGCTTACGCTCTGTTTAGTTTCCCCTAGAAAAATATATTTATGCTTTGTGTTGCAACAATGATAAGAATCGTGATCTATTTATCCTACTTCTTTCAATTGTTTTGAACGAAAAATTTAGGCACCTACACAATTGATCACTTTATTAACCAATCGACTACAAAACTTATTGTTAACTTTCGCGATTTTTATACGTATTAGATATAAAGCTAAACCTTTAAATAAACCTTTAAATAATTCACGCGATTAAGTCCCGAAATATATCTAAAATGACTACAAAACTTGTTCGATCCTTCACTCATATATGTACAATTTAATACACATCTACTGGCCACTTCAAAACTACACTTGTACTGCAAACTACTTGGTAGATAGCATCAATACCTTACGTATGTACACAGTTTTGCACATTGTAACTTACTTACTTACTTAGTGTAAAATTTGTAAAGGTACTAATTACCTGAAGTGCCGTGACACTACATTTACATTTAGTACCAAGTGCACAATAGATAGAGTCAATAGTCAAAGTTTATCCAGACGATTGTACGGTGCACCAATAAATCTATGTAGGTACCTACTTATTTGGAAAACTCTAAACAGGGCCCTTTCGGTTTTTTTCGTTTTCGCGGCAAGCCCGCGTGATCTGGCGAACGCGCGGTGCGCTCAAAGATAAATCTATGTAAAAAAGATAGAGAATAAGGACCCAGGCATCAATTTGAAACCTCTTATGATAAAGATAGAGATGAACGTAGAGCTTGAAATTGCGGTTCTACGGCTGCCAGTTACAATTAATTGCAATTAATTGTTATAAATTAAAGCAATAAATGTCTTGTATGGTCTAAATAAAACGTGCTTTTAAGGGCGTCCTAGTCGTTGATTTTACAATAGAAACGCGCATAAGTGATTACTCCTCTGTTTAAGGTCGTAAGTCAAAGCTTTAAATTATGGCTGTCTATAGACCTAGTTTATAATAAAATGAATTGATATTAATTTTAAGCTTTGACGTACGCCTTCACACAGAGTAATAATCACTTATGAGCGTTTCTATGGTAAAATCATGGACTAGGACACCCTTCAATTATTAGATTCAATACATTGGTCTTGAAAGTGCAAGAAAATAGCATCTTGTAAATAAGCTTACAAACGCTAACATCAAAGCATATCAATTTATTAAGTCGTAATACTGTTAGTTAAAGAGTTAACTCTACCAATATATTCAGATACCCGATCTTAATCAGAAATACATGTCTATAAATCAATGACATAACTATCTAATGTATTAGTTATTTACTTTCTCATTGTAATCCAAATTGTCTGTCCATGTCTACCCGACACTACAGCAAGAATAATTACAAATCCGCATTGAGATTTCCATCAAACAATGTATGAGTTAGAAATATTATCTGTGCATCAATCAATAAAATAAATTACATCTAAATGGCTTTTCAAGCATCAGGTTGTACAGCAGGTACAATGAAAGTGTTGCGGCGCAGCGTCTGCAGCCGGTCTGGTAACATCGATGCTCGGGCGCAACTCCGGCGCAAGCGCATGGACGAGTCAGTCCTCACAGTACTTTCCCGAGCCGCGCACGCGTACCAGTCGCCGGTATTACAACACTCGGAACGTTCAAAAATTACGTGATACCATTTAAAGCCATTTCCATTCAAGTGTAGCTACACTTAATTTCAATCGAACGTATGTTATAAAATATATTGAGTAACTGGCTTTTGTTCATCATCCCTTGTTTGTTTTATGTGAGCTACGTGCACCACAAACGTAACATTTTCAAAGGTGTAAAAGCTATTAAAGAAAAGCGGAAGATAGAGGGTGAACAGGCGAGAAGAAAATCGCTGCCTCACGGGTAAGTTATAGTATATTATTATGACAACGCTACCGTTATCTAAGAAAGCAATACCATAACACGTTCAATAATTAGACGTATTCCGTGTAGCGTACCGCTGAATGCGGAATTTCAATGTACACAACCGGGCTTGTAACATGTTCTAGTTGTTACCAACTGTAATGAATCATTAGGTACCAAGCACCAACTTTCAACAAAAATAATTTGAATAAATGTTGAAGAGATCTGAACAAAATAAACAACTAATACAATACACACAAAACTGAAAGTGTTGGTCACTTTCATTTTAGTAGGTAAGTCATTTTATTTGGAATTCTAGCTTCTATACTTTATGTACGAAAGTGTCTCCGTTGGCTCATGTTACTTTCTTACTTAAAACTGGTTCCATTATAAGCACTGATAACGTCGGATGACAATAACATTTCCACCAGGACATAAAAGAGAAACCAAGCCACAGACATATCTTATAATTAAAAAATAAGCACAAATGTTATTACACTGCCGTTACGATATAACGAAAACGAAACCAGATCACGAGTCCAATGTCAACGAAAAACAAAAATGTTATGTCAAGATTGGTAGGCATAAGTTCGAGGAAATGTTTCCGAGTTCGTAACCAATACAAACAACTATGAAAAAATACATCCACGCCTGAATGCGAACCGCAATCAATTTCCTACGTAACAACTAAAAACTATCATTACGGTAACTAGCTAAGTAGCAATTCTTTATATATCGGACACATTACGAAAACAGTCGCGCCAATTATATTATGGATTATATATTGTTTCTCGTGTTGCTATATATGTTCGTAAACCTTTACGATTTATACACATTATAGAATTTTATAAGCTTCGGTCTAAATCTTAATCACGTAAATATTTTCTTGTCCTACGATTATTATTATTATTTATTTATTAAACACAATTTCCGATACTTAACTGGTTGAAAAATTTAGTATAAAGTTACCTCCAACCCAAAAAAATTTATTAGATAAGTACACTGTCACAAGACCACAGATTTCAGATTTTTATCGATTTTTATGAAAAATATCATCGGTAAAAAGTTAAATTTAGACTTGCCTAGGTAGGTAGGTTACCTATCTATGACAGATAGGTAACCTAGGCAAGTCTGTTTTATATTAGTATTTTAAGACGATTTTATTAAAAAGATAATAAGAATTCTAATGTGGTGACTGAAAAAAGAAAAATAGACTTTGTTATTTAGTTAACAGTTGGTAAACTAAATAATACAGCTTAAAATATTAATAAATGTGTTATTATAAAATACTATCTCATCGACTATCAAAAACTTTATTTAATTAACTTTTACTCGTCCTTTTCTAGTTTTAAAAATGTGAACTGAAGAAAGATGTGAGCTCAATAAATATATCTAGTTCTTCCTAAACGTGTTTTGTTATATATGTGTTCAAAAGTAAACAAATTGATTATGTTTTCATTTATGTTTAGGTGACTAGGTCATCTGAATGCCAAAATCATTAGGCATCGACAATGTTATGACAAGCGAATAAATTATTCGAGATTACAACTTAACTCTATAAATAACTGACCGCAGTCAAGTCACATTATATTTCGAAATCCTACTAATATTATAAATCCGAAAGTTTGTGAGGACATTTTGATGTTTGTTGCTCCTTCACGCAAAAGGTACTAAAGAGATTTTGTTGAAACTTTTTAGTAATGTAGTTCATAACAAAAATAAAAAATCTTTATTCACTTAGGAGTCAAAATACTTCACTTGTGAAAAGTCAATTCTACATTTACATGTAATACCTGTTCGCAAACAATTGGTAAAGCCAGAGAAAATAACAGGCAATAAAAACTCACGGCCACTCTTTTCAAATTGCCAATGTCACAGATTATATAATACTACTAGCTGACCCGCGCAACTTCGTCTGCGTAAATTTTACCCGTTTTTACAACATTTATCATTGCTGCTCAGCTCCTATAGGTCGTAGCGTGATGTTATATAGCCTATAGCCTTTCTCGATAAATCGGCTATCCAACAGTAAAATATTTTTTCAGTGCAGCCCCTACTGAGCTGCACTGAAAAAATATTTTACTTCTGAGACATCCTGAGATTATCACGTTCAAACAAACAAACAAACTCTTAGGGGGATGAAAAATAGATGTTGTCCGATTCTCAGACCTACCCAATATGCACACAAAATTTCATCAAAATCGGTCAAGCCGTTTCGGAGGAGTATGGCAACGAAAACTGTGACACGGGAATTTTATATATTAGATACTAGTGTTTCTTTGTTTATAAACTGCAACAAGGTAAATATTATACACCATATTAGAGGATCGATGCAATAAAAGAAGAGTACACGAGATTGGATATATCAACCTCAATGAAAACATCCACTTGAAAGAAAAGAAAGGCCTTAATTTATCACGCAGAATCATTACTTACAAAAGTAAATCGTTTTCTTAACTAATACCTAAGTAACATTATTAAACGGTAACAACAACAATAAATTAAAAATAAAAATGTTTGTAATGTCAAAATAACAGATTTTTACTAAATGTATATGAAATCAATACCAACAAATAAAATCGAAGTGTTTGTTTGTAATGTCAAAATAACAATTTTATATGCATATGAAATCTAGCTATACAATTATGTAAATTTAAGTGTATGTTTGTAATAGCAAAATATAATAGCTTTTTACTATATGCATATGAAAATATTATTAACATTTACAACAAAACACCATTTTTATTTTTTTGTCTGTCTTTTTGTTCCGGGTAAATTCCGTAATGGCTGGTATGGCTTTTGACGGAACATTTACTGTCAGACATCTAAGGATGTAAGGAGTAACTTAGCTACTATTTATCATAACGCTAACGTCTCTAGGGAGAGAGCAGCACTGCAACGTCACACTGACGAAGTCCTAGCCACAGCTAGTAGATTATAAAAATCAAACACAACGCCGGCGAAGTTGTGGGAAAAACTACTGCTGCTGGTTACTATACGATACTTCGTGTCGTGTCTTTAAGTTAGAAACCTATTCCTGGACACACATTATATAACGGAAACACATTTTAAATAATTATGTAGGTAGTTGGTTTATTTTCCTGGACAAATATATATTTAACATCGGAAACTTATTTTTAACTTTACAAGCTTTTATTAAATAGTTATCTTGTTCCATATTATCATACCTAATTGTATACCTAGGAGCTAAGCACGAAACTTCCACAACAGGAAATATCCAATAAGCTCTCACGATCATGAACGACTGATTAAATCCTATTCAAAAGGGGCATTTAGAAATCCTACTAATAACATCCTAAAAATATTATCCGTTAAAACGATATTTATTCACGAATTTAGGTCTTAATTTTGCTGAAATGCAGTAAATTTTCAAAATTTGTTGACAACATTGTTTGGCTAATCTTTCCCGCCATGGCATATCATTGACTATTGCCATGTAACTTCCATCTAGATTTTTTTTCACGGTACTTTTTTAAAAATTATGTTGTCAATAAAAATAATAAACATACATGATACCATAATTTTGTTACTGTAAATGAATAGACCGTTATCACGATCAGAAATTACACAATATTTGTTGTCGTGAAGCCTTGGCGGTATGTGCTACGTACGCCAAGCACGTGTATTGCATTAAGCAAGTAGATGCCGCATGCCGCTACCGGCGGGCCCAGGTGACCAGCTGCTTGCAAAATGAATCGCTTTCTAATCACTAGAACCTTCGAAAAACACAGAAAAATACTATTTAAAATTTGTACTCCAGTAGCTAACTGTTAACTTGTGTCTATGCACAGTCATGCCACATAAGACGGATAACATTTTTTAAACCATACAGATTATGTCAGGGTAGATGAATTGAAATATTAAATAAATAATAAATAATATCTTGGGACAATTCACACGACGCTATCTGATCCCAAACTAGGCAGAGCTTGTGCTATGGAAACCAGACAATTGTTAAACATACTTATATATTTCAAAATACATACATATTATAGATAAATAACACCCAGACACAGAATAAACCATAGTGTTCATCACACAAAGTTTTATCCTGAGTGGGGACCGAATTCACGACCTCTTGCGTAGCAGTCGGACACACTCCCACCGCGCCACAGAGGCAGTAAATATTTCTTCTGTTCAGCGACAAAAGTAGCTGACTGCACCGACTCGTATATGAAATCTGTTTTTGTTTTGTTTAGATTAAAAAAGATAACTAGCAATGTGGAATTGGCTCCCACCGGTAGTTATGATATCAGTTCTATGTGTACTGTCTGTTTGTGACTGATATCCTAAAACTGTTAGGAAATTTTATGCATTAATCAGCGCGCTACATCCTTACCAATTTATTTTAAAACAAATTTAAATTTTCAAAACAAATATTTGCCTACTACCTAACGGGGTGATCAAAGTAAGAAACTAGAATTGAAAGCATGAATTACGTGAGCTGTAATGAACTCTATATCTTATTTTATACCTTTAAACGAGGAATTCTTCTATATATATATACCTATCTTTATATATATATATATATATATATATATATTTATCGTGTGTGCGTGTGTATGTCACTGAACTCCTCCTAGACGGCTGGACCGACTTTGATGAAATGTTTTGTGTGAGTTCAAGGGGATTCGAGGATGGTTTAAATTTACAATTGAACCCAATTTACAAAAAAAAAAGAGTCGAGATTAAGTTCGCCGGGACAGCTAGTTTAATTATATAATCTGAATTTCGGCAACGACCCCAGCTCGATATATTGATCTAGCTAGATTTCATTTTTAGAAAACCCTTCTTTATTATTTGTGACCTCTTGGTTTTGTATCAGTCATCTAATATGGTGTATAATATAATGTTGGCAGCACCTTACCTGCATGTACAGCTTATAAACAAAGAAACATTGTAAACATTGGCAATTTGAAAAGAGTGGCCGCGAGTTTTTATTGCCTGTTCTTTTCTCCGGCTTTACCTATTGTTTGCGAACAGACATCACATGTAAATGTAGAATCGACTTTTCATAAATGTAATATTTTGCTTCCTAAGTGAATAAATAATTTTAATTACTATTATTATCATCCATACTAATATTATAAATGTGAAAGTAACTCTGTCTGTCTGTCTGTCTGTCTGTCTGTTACGCTTTCACGCTCAAACAGCTGAACCGATTTAGATGAAATTTGGTATGGAGATAGTTTGAGACCCGGGGAAGGACATAGGATAGTTTTTATCGCGATAACTGACATCCACGCGGGCGAAGCCGCGGGCGAAAGCTAGTAACTTATAAAATATAGTAGACCTAAGCATACAAAGCCTTGAGGCAGTTTATCAGCCAGCGTGCACATCATTATCTAATAAGTTCTAACTACTAGGTACTAGTTTTCTCATCGCCCATTAATACAAGAATGGCAGGAAATATACATAGGTTATTATTAATGCTCTCAGTCCATTCAATACTAACTGGAAGACGCCACAAGGAGCCTGTTATTAGAAAGCTGTGAACATAATCGATTATACCTGATGCTTATCAATTAATTTCCTAATATTCTCTTTTCGATTTTAAAAAGAAATTATCTTGATATTTATTAAATTTTATTATAATTTTAATGTTAGATAATCGCAATCCCAAATAAATGTTATCTAATATTTGCCTTCATAAATTCTAAAGATTAGAAACAAATGTCAAACACTAATAATATCTTTACCGTTCGTTTTATAAAAAGTATTTATTGTTTGACCTGACCGTTGAAACAGTTGTACCTATTATATAAAAAAAAAACCAAACAAGTGCGAATCGGACTCCTCAATCGAGGCTTCCGTACTAATTTCTAGGCATACTAGTGCAGGAATCAAGGTCTCAAAATATCCAAATATATAATATAAACAGCCGTATCTTTTTTACGTCAACTTAGAAGTTAATTTTTTCAAAGCTTTAAAGCCTGAGCCTGTATATGATTTTAATTTCAACCCGATATCTCTACGTGTTCCCGAGATAAATGGTCTTGACAGACGGACGGACGGACAAAAAAGTGATCCTATAAGGGTTCCGCTTTTTCTTCTTGAGGTACGGAACCCTAAAAATGTACGAATAACGTGTAAAATTACCACATACCTAAGTAATTTATGCAAGATTGCAGAAAGTCCATTAAATAATTTAGTTGATTACCTAGTATGAAATTACAATAAAAGTTATTAGAAATACAGGTACAATATAATAACAATATGCAATATCCCATATTACCTAATTCACGTAGATTTTGCGGTCAGAAACAAAATATGTTTATTTTTATTGTTAACAAACAGACCACATGATTGCGGAAATTATCATATTATAACTATTGTACGTTTATACCACTTGGTTAATGCCGTGATCAATGTATTGTTCTCGTAACTAGGTATTGCTTCCGGAGCAAGATTTGTTTGTACCTATGGCATATCTAATGTTCTTTTAATAACATTTTAATGTCTGATAGTTCCCAGGAAGCTGGCAAAGTGTGAAAGTTCAAAGTGAATTACACAACGGTATCGTTTTATACGGGCAGCTGTACAGTGCAGTGGGTGAATATGCTAATCGTTGCACAACGTACTGAACATTACGTCCCTGCGTTTAATGCTCTGCTTTTACATCGTGGTTTGCTTAACACAGCAACGTAAGATAAACCGTGTTACTGGCTTGAATTACAAACAAATTTCACAAGAGATTCGAGAAAGGATAAGTACCGATGCAACTGATTCTGAGGTTGATTTCTAATTCTTGTGAGTGCTTTATTATTTGACTACCTTGTTTTTGCAACATTCTTCATTGCTGCTCCGCTACTATTTTTTGTAGCGTGATGTTTTATAACCTATAGCTTCCTTGATAAATGGGCTATCCAACAGTAAAATATTTTTTCAATTCGAACCATAGTTCTTGAGATTATCATGGTCAAACATACAAGCAAACTCTTCAGCTTTATAATGTTAGTATAGTTGGATCGCCAAAGTTTGGTGATGATTATTTGCTATTTACTTAACAGTTGAACGCAGGCGTTCAATGTCTTTGTCAGAATCTTTTACTGTATTATTTCATAAGTTGCATTAACGTGAACTAATAGAGGGATGAAGGGTGAGGATGTATATCTAAAAACCTGATACTGCTAGATAGAGAGTCATATATTATCAAAGAGGAAGGCGACCTTAGAATCGCCTAAGATGCGAGGTGTTTGATATAAAAGTAGTAAAATAGGGAGTTCGTCATCGCTTTGTGAGATTGCCAGATATGACTCCAGGTTTATAAACTGAATCGATTAACAATCACTTTGTAATGCAAAATAAAGACGTGATATGAAAGAACAACATATTATCTACTCTTCCTACTGTTTATTGTTCTACGACTTCTATTGATCGAACTCTACAGTAAAAAAAAAGATACACTTGTTTTTTCTCTGATTTTATTTATACTATCTAATCTAGTTGAGACCTAAAGTTATCTTATCCCATTCAGAAAATAAAAAAATATTGATCTGGATCGGTTACTACCTGGTGCTCCACCTTGATGGAGCAGAGTATAGATACATTTTTTTTTATTTAATATTGTTTAACCGTTACCTAGATTAGATACTATCTCTTGCCCAAGAAACAAATATTGGTGAATTTTAAATCACATTCCACACGGTAATCAAAAATCAGTAATGAATATGTCTAGAGAGGACTATATAAGTGTTGACATGACATTACTCTGGGGTGGACCAAGATCCGTGTAAGTCTTCTTCTTTGCTTTATCCCTTTCATTTATGGTTATATTTGCGCCAGAGTAATCTGTTCTAGGCTGTCACATCGTCCAATTTTAATGCCTGAAGGTCTCTCCGGATATTGGATCACCACGTTGCCTTCGGACGTCCTCTCTCTTTGGGTTGTTCTGGGAGTTTTAAGACTATATTGAAAACGTCCAACATTTTTTCTGGGATTGATGTAACCTTAAAAATCCATGTAAGATCCATATAAGTGCCTATACTTAATAGGAATTCAGAAGTCTGATCGCGTTTGTCTATGACACTCCCACTCTTTTCTGCTCTTATATTCTACCCTCGTACCCCCCCCCCCCCTAGAACATAATCCTGGATCCGCGAATGGCAAATCACCCGCGAATTTTCAAATGGTACTTTGAGTCGTGCTATTTATATTTATGTGTCTAATAATAATCGACTTTAAGTTAATATAGCGTCTTAAAACTGAGTGGCATTTAAGCTTTCAGCTTTAGGTTACATATGTGATGTAAAAATGGTTACGCTTTTAACTATTTGGATTGGACTAAAGAGTCAACTATCTTAAACAAATTAGGAAATCAATTCCTTTCATAAACGGCACCACAAGGCTAACAAGAATGCAAAAAGTTGCTAATAGTTTAATATAAACAGTAACGATTATAGTGTTTAGAGATATGTCGTTCACCTACATCTACATAGCCTTGATGTCACCACAAAACACTGAGAGTCCAGAAGAAAAAGTTCGCTTGTGACCACGACCGTTGCAACCTGGTCGAAACGTCAAACAATTTTAAGGTTAATAATGCGCGTTACTTTCCGTATAATAAATAGTTATAATCATGCAACGCGAAAGTTTAAATATTAGTAACTTCATATGAACTTCGCTCGAGCAATATACATACATAGGTATACATAGAGCGAGATCTATAGAACTTACTTAGACTTAGCACAAGTATAACTTGTGTAAAACTTAACAAACCATATACTGACCGTCAATATTGTTGTCCTTAGCCCAAGTGAAGCGTAATCCTAGATGATTATGTTTATAAAGTCAACGTTTCATATAATACTTTTAAGTAAGAGAGTTAAGCCTTACTGCCTACACTTCTATATTATGGACTCGGAATCGCGGAACAAATTGGTCCGAGGCGATTCGTGTCGAGGTGGTCGTGTCGTATGTGTCGTTTTCTATGAAACTTTCCTACTGTACTCTCGGTGATTTGTGGCATGACTCTACATTAATAGCTACGTTTTTAATACACCATTGATTTGCAATGATACCTATTATGTACCTACTACCGGTCACTATCGTAAACAAACAATATAACATTAGTTTAAGTGTTCACTGCGCAGAATCGACTACTGTCTGCCTTTTAAATAAACATAATTTTACTGCTACTTTTTATTATGTTATTAAATTAAAAGATATGCGGACAAGGAAAGGGAACTATTCATATTTTTTATAAGATACTAGCTTTTGCCTGCGATTTTGTTACATTAGCATGCCACAAATAAGGCTGAGGGCAAGGTAGCCGAAAGTCCAAAGGTTGTGGGCACGGTAAATTTAGATATTGATTAATCGTGACCAGAGGGCTGTTTTTTTCTTTTCATCAAGAATAAGCATTGCCAACCAACGTGGCAATGCTGCCAGCCTTCTGGATACGTTACCAGTCCACATCGATGGTTAGGAATATTTCGACGCGTAAACGGGTCTTGTTATGTGTGTTATTGTAAATATATAGTTCCTAGATTGTAAATTTGTGTCTATTTTGTAAATAATTTATTAGTTGTAAATAATTTAAATTTGATTGTATATTAACTCTATCTTTTATACCTTGAAAATGTATTGCACCTGCCCGTATAAAAGGCGTATCAATTCATACATGATTTGTTGTAACTCTTTTAATTCTCGTAGCATTAGTCAATCTACGAGTACCTATTTGCTCACCGTGCCCACTACGCTGGATCCGCGCTTGATTTGGGTCCTTATTCATTATCTTTTTTTTCGTTTTTGCGTCAAGGCCGCGCTTCTAAATGTCAAAATCTTGTCATAATGTTGTAGAGAGAGTTACGCTTAGGAATGCATCGCGCATGCGCGCGGACATTTTTGAGCGCACCGCGCATACGCCAATTCGCGTGGGCTTGCCATGAAAACGAGATAAAACATAGTGAATAAGGACCCTCTAGGTGGCACACTTGCGTAGCAGCTGCTTGCGTATGCTACCTAAGTGTCATGTGTATAAGCTAACTGGCACGTCTATTTCTGATTTTGATTTAGGTACTGGCACGCAACTAGCATTCACGCTATTTATCTTCGACCAAAAGATTGTTCAGCCCATTGGAGCTTAGTTTCTTGATATCCTTTCCTATCCTTAATCTACATTACATAAGAACTATCTCTGCAACTAGATCCATGCCTTGGGGCTAGGCATTATTAGGTGAAAGAATCAGCCAGACTTTAATTATTATACCTATATAAGTTAATCTCATCCATCACGTAATCTAATGATTTTATTAGGTACCTTCTACTTCTTATTCAATACGAAGTTACACGAACCGATTATGTACTATATTTTAATTACCTAGGTAGCTAAAATCATAGTTTTGCGTGACTGTTCTACTTGTATTTACTTACCTACCTACATAATGAATAAATAAATATATTTTTAACCAAAGAGACTTTCTCACAAAATAAACTCTAGCTACAATATGTACCTATTACTTTTTTAAGGCAAGAAGAAAGTGTTCTGTGTTAAATAAAATAAATTCATACTTTTGAGGATTACCTACTATCAAAATGACTATGCTAATTAAATTAGTTCTTACACGGAAATTACAAGACATTTTACGAGACTATTATATGTGTGTTTTCTGTTTATTGATATAATCAAATAATAAACAGCTAAGCTTACCATAACACTGTAATGTGCTAAACACGAAGTAAATGATGAACGGCGGGAGGTAAAACAATTTTATATTTACACTAGCTGTCCCGCGCAACTTCGTCTGCGTAAATTTCCCCTGTTTTTGCAACATTTCTCATTGCTGCTCCGCTCCTATTGATCGTAGCGTATTGTTATATAGCCTATAGCTTCCTTTATAAAGGGGGTATCCAACAATGAAAGAATTTTTCAATTCGGTTCAGTAGTTCCTGAAATTACTCCGTTCAACCATTCGCCTCTGGTATAGATACAGAGACTCTACGTCAACGCAGGCGCCAGTGTTCACGAATAGAAACAACGATGAGGAAGTTCTAGAGTCTAGCTAGAGAGAGCAATAAGGGGTTTCCTCCAGGAGTAGGAAACCCCTTATTGCGGTTTTTTTATCAATCAAGTCATTATACCCGTGTAAAATGGACTTTTAAAACCACATTTTTCAAGGTGTAAGTAGCACAATGTTCACCGACATTAACAAATAGTTAAACCAGAGTTTTAACCACATTTCTTGTATCAAATTTCATTAAGCTCCAGTTAGTGTGTGACAAGTGTCTAGAAATATGGGATCTGGTGTGTACGAAACTCTACTTTTAAAATTAAGCCTTTTGTTTGACGTTCTTTGCAATGACTAGACAGGTCATTACTCCTTATGAAACGAAAATGACCTTTCAAATTTTGTTCTCATGGAGTTTAAAACTAATCGCTAAAGCCACGACGGCGGTAGCCTAGTGGTTAAAAGCCATCTAAGATCGCTGGTTTGAATTCCACCCCTATAAATCCGACTGAAAACCACTCCTAATAACCAGGCACTCAATTTAGCTGGTGAAACAAGCTTTCTAATAACTTGAAACGCAAATTGCTAGTGATCTTATTAAAAAAATATATGTGAATCAAATTTTTAACGACTTGAATATGTAATTTACACAACCGCAAAATCCAAACAAAAAGTAAAAAGTAAACCAACAAAACCTTACAACAACAATTCATAACCCACGTGTTGATTACATTATACAACACACCGATTAAATAAACTACATAAAATAGTTCGTCTTTCAATAAGAATAATTTAAAAACACATTATCAATGTGGAACAGCAATTCATCTCGGTCTTCTTTTTCGCTTCAGACCTTAAAACCGCGGCCTAATGACCAATACATTACTGACCGACCTCAATATGTACTATGACATAACAAACATAACGATTACGTTGTACGAGTTCTAGTCCGATGCTCCCAAACTATTGTGTCTCATAATACCTACAGTACATCGTATTGCAATCACTGTTTCCTCGTTGTTGCATCAAAAGACAATTTTCTAATAACAGCTTACATGCAGATGCTAATTCTCGGTGTTTTGAACTGCGGCCGCGTTTTTCATTGTTTCCTAACTTTAATCACGACTGGCATGCAGTCGCCTACATTGTGTAGAAATATTAAATCACACTCGTCCCGTCTAATATTGCATAAGGAATTTCGGCAAAAACTTCTTGGAACAATCTTTTTTTTTTTTTAAATGACTCCCGCGGTAGGGTACAAGCCCTGTGTCGCGGGGGACTTTACAAACATACAAGCCACAGACACAAATTACACCCAGACTCGGAACAACAATTTGTGGATAACACGAAGTGGTGTCCCGTGTGGGAATCGAACCCACGACCTCTTGCGTAGCAGTCAGATACACTCCCACCGCGCCACCGAGGCAGTCAACAATTACATACATCCCTCTAGTTATTTCAGGTTTCCATGATTAGAGAGTACCAGTATTATTTCATCTGCACTACATATGTAGTATAAAACAAAGCTTTCTCTGTCCCTATATCCCTATGTATATATGCATGCTTATATCTTTAAAACTACGCAACGGATTTTGATGCGGTTTTTTTTAATAGATAGAGTGATTAAAGAGGAAGGTTTATGTGTATAATCACATCCATATATTTTATATCCGTGCGAAGCCGGAGCGGGCCGCTAGTTACATAATAAAAGGTGAAGTTGATTGCCCCTCGGCTTTGGTAGTTGAAATTTTATGATAATATAAACGAATATTGTTCGGTGTAATTTTGGTATACTAAGGCAACATCTCAATAAAGAGAGCTTGGAATTAGCAATAGACTGTTAGAAAATAGAATTAGTCCGTAAGTTTACTGTAAAACATTTTTTAAACATAGCGCTGAGACAAAGGCATGTTTGTATGATATAGAGATATTTTCTTTTTTAGTTTTAGTGTGGTTAGAACTGACCTTCAGAAAATATGTAGGTATACTGAAATGATCTTGGTATGTCACGTCTTGGTCAAGTCTATGCAAATATTTGAGTAATCATTTATTTACTCGGTAAATATCGCTCGTTCCAAGTGTCGCGTCCTATTACTTTGGCGGTTAATATTTACGTTCATGGAAGCATTAAGAAACATCCTACATGTAAGGCTAACAGGTAATTTTGAAGATAAACAAAATAATATTATTTCGCTACGTTGTACCGGACTGCACTTTGTGACAATGACACCAAAACTGTATACCCCATTCATAATTTGTTTAAGCCGGCTACAAAATATGCGAGATGTAGCACTTTGGTTACATTGTGTCAAGAAAACACTGTTATAGCACATCTCTAAAACGTTTTCTTAGACATAGGTAATAGGCTGATACAAGGCCAAACCTTAGACAATATTATCATAATCTGTTTTATGTTAATGTGTATTAACATACGCCGATTATAAGGAATTTGTGCAATCGGTAATTTCATAAATTCAAAATGTGGCAAAATTATCTAATATTTAAAGCAACTAAAAATAGAGTACAGAGAGAGAGCCCACGATATTCATGTCTTAGATTCATATCAAATATTAAGTATTTCCGTCCGGTCAGTCTCAGGATAAATCCATTATTTTTAGTCATTTGTCTAAAAATAATAATATTTTATTTCAAACCAGGTCCATTCCAAACCTAATCTTATTTGTGTAGGAACTAATTATTATTTATCTTTCTCTGTTACAAATTTTATCCATATCCGTTCAGACGTTCTGGCATGATTGAGTAATAAACGTCCATCCAAATTTTCACGTTTATAATATTAGTAGGATTAGAACTATAAAAATTACAAAAAACTAGCTTTCGACCGCGTATCCGCCCGAGTGCATGTCGGTTATCGCGATAAAAAATATATGTCCTTCCCCGGGACTCAAACTATCTCCATACCAAATTTCATCTAAATCAGTTTAGCTGTTTGGGCGTGAAAGCGTAACAGACAGACAGACAGAATTACTTTCAAATTTATAATATTAGTATGGATATAGATTAACAGTAAAATTTTGGTTGCTATTAGTATGCTAAGTTGGCAAGCAGTGAATAACACACCCAATCATAGGTTTCAATTCAACTAATGGTACTTTTTACCCGACTGCAAGGAAAGGTTAGCTTTTTCGCGCGTATCTTGTATGTATGTATGTAACATTCTTTATTATCTTTCAAACCACTGAATGGATTTATGCAAATTCGTCTTGAATGCCCAAGTGTTCTAATATGTTTAATCATACTAAAAATCCGCTGCTCAAAAAAAATGGAAACAAGTTTCCCTACATCCATACTAATATTATAAATGTGAAAGTAACTCTGTCTGTCTGTCTGTCTTTCTGTCTGTCTGTCTGTCTGTCTGTTACGCTTTCACGCTCAAACAGCTAAACCGATTTAGATGAAATTTTGTATGGAGATAGTTTGAGTCCCGAGGAAGGACATAGGATAGTTTTTATCGCGATAACCGACATCCACGCGGGCGGAGCCGCGGGCGAAAGCTAGTAGTTATATAATTTCATGCAGTGAGATGCACTTTGCTAAATTCATCGAGATTATATGTAGATTTTCTTTTACAATATCCTATGACTTTTTTATAGTGACAAGGTTATTACTTTGTATGTACGAACTAGAGTCGTTTCTAGATGTGTTGATAAACCGTCCGGATTATCAGACCGTGTCGCGCATAGCAATGATCGGAGTTTCAGTTCCAACGCTTATTGCATGGCAATCGTTTGAAACAACTGATAACAAAGTCACCAATCAGTGTTGGTTTATACCCTTATTACGGTAAAATCATTTTCATCAACGTGGCAAGATTATTATGCAACCTACGCGGTGTTATAGGAAAAAGCTTTGGGAAAATAATGACGGCATGGTCAAGAAAAATGTAGGTTTTATAGTTAACTTATTGAAAAAATTCAAATGGTCTTTGAAGGTGTTGGTTGTGGTGTGTTACTTTATTCATCAATAGCTGACCCGCGCAACTTCGTCTGCGTAAATTTTCCTAGTTTTTGGAACATTTTTCATGGTTGCTCCGCTCCTGTTGGTCGACTTTCGAGGTTGGACTTAACCTCGATAAATGGGCTATCCAACAGTAAAATATTTTTTCAACAGAGATTTACACGTTCAAATAAACTCTTCAGCTTTATAATATTAGTATAGATTTCCCGATGAGGAATAATCAATGTTTTATTTTTAAATTTAGTTATGCATCATTATATTTATTAAAATCAGCCTTGAGTCTTGTTTGAACAATTTTCGCTAATCCGTATATATTTTTATTTGACCACCACTTAAAAATAAGCAGTACCTTTCAGAGCAATTATTGACATACGAGTCAGTTCTGTATGGTTTACAGCACCATAGGTAAAGTCTCACATGGAAGGCAGACGTTCAGGCGTACATAAAATACAGTAAATCAATAAGTAAACACTAACCAATGAAGAAATATATATATATAATTGACTGCCTTCTAATACTTTATAGCACATAATTTATCGTATTCTTACAATCATAGCTATAATTATTGCTTTTGCAAAATTTTCTTCCGTCATATAATCCGTTAATTTCTTCAATAGTACATGTATTTTATAGCATTTACTACTTACATACTTCCTGCTTGTACAAGTTTTCTATTTTCACTTCATACAATGCATCAAATCCTAACCTTCAACCTGAGAGCTATCGGTAATCAATTTTCTAATACTTTCATCGTGGAAAAAGAAATTCTATACGGTCGCCATTGGAGAAGCAAAACCAGACCAACTCTCAAGAGAAAACAAATACTTTCGCTGACTGCCAACTGACCCAATCCAATACAACAGCATCTAGCTTGCATTCATTAACTTCTAAACAATCAGTATTTGAAGAGACCTTGACGAAATCGAATGACATCATCATTAAGGTGCGTTTCGAATACTAGATAGCATTCATAATCGAAACGAGAGCTGTAGCTACCTAAGTTGCAGCTGTCAGTACAGTACCTTCACCTCAAAACAGGCTTGACAACTTGCAAGTGTTATTTTGCAGCTTAAAAAAATTGAAAGCTGTAGACACTGTAACATTGTGTGTCAATACTATCTTAGTTGTGGTTGACGATGGCATTGTATTATCTGTACGTAGGTACTGGAACATTCATTAGTTGAACTGTTCTATATTTGTAACAAGTACTACGCTTCACCTAAACTACCTATGTCATTTCTACTTGAGTAATGTAGATACTGATAATTACGTTACGATTAGTAAACATCACATTCTTTCTCCAGACAGTCACTGTTAACGTATTTCCATGAAATGTTAGTGTTAAATTACACATAGCTAAAAAAGAAATTTCCTTGTGGCGTAAATATGCTAATAAACTAGTATTATGAATGCACTGCACGTATATTTTTATACTTTTGTTAGTGCTCAATGAGACAATTTGTATGTAGCTTAAGCATAGTTATAGACATGTCTGGCGGTGAAGCAATTACTTATATGATATTTATTTAAAAATAAGTCTTTCACAAGAGCTCCTTCCGCATTCGAATCTTTCTTTCTAATAAAATCTTCGAATTTTACACGGTTTTACCTTTAAATGTTGATAAACTTTCGCATTTTTTTAAATTATAAAAACTACGGGTCTTAATCGCGTGAATGTTTTAAAGTATACATTTTTTTAGCCGTATTGCAACGGCCGTGGTCACCTTTCCTTCGTATTTCAAGAGAATCTTTAAACTCGATTTTGACCCACTCTAATATCCATTGAGTTTATTTTACTAATTAAATACAAATACACATGTTACTCTTAATACATAAAGGTATGAAATAATAATCGATCGTCCGAACTTGTGCCAGTTACCTAACTTTTAATATTACTGGAGGTCATACAAGGTATAACTATGTTTTCATCATAATTTATTTAACTTTATTTGTTCATTCTTTCATCAGAACATAATTACATGTTTATGGTTTACTACCTCCTGTTGATGCAACCATTGAATCTAAAAATAATTAATAACATTAACAAAGAAGTAATTTCAAAATAAAGGTAAAATTTCGTAAATAAAATACCTTTAATTTGTTCAAGTCATCAAGGTAAGCATATTTTCTTTACAGGTTGGCATTAAAACTTGATGTTGTGTTTACGAAAATCATTATTTTTAACAATACTTTAACACTAGGTACTTATGTACTAAAATAATACATTAAACAAAATTAAGTCCTTGTGAAATATGACTTATTGACCATCTCAGAGTTCTAGAGCTAGAAATAAAAGTGAATTGTAAAGTATTCACGTTCTTGCGGGCTTGTCGCGAAAACGAAAAAACCGGGCAAGAGCATGTCGGACCATGCTCAGTGTAGGGTTCCGCAGCCTTGAACAATAACTCAATGACGATATATTCGATCTTATCCAAAATAATTTTAGTTTAAAGTATTTATTAAGCGCTATCTTTGTGAATTTTTCCATATTTTTTGGTTACACGGTTCAAAAGTTAAGGGGGGAACACGATTTATGCAACTTTCCGAGCAGTTATTTCCAAAAATATTCACTCATTAAAAAAACTTTATTAAAAACCTTAAAATATTTATGAAAGACCTGTCAAATGATGTGCCATACGTTGATATTTGCTGAAAAAAGTTTTTTGACAAGTGTGTGTCTGTTACATGTATGTAGTACCCCCCTAAAAATATTTATTATTATTATTTAACTATCAAACTAAGTAGCGGCTACTACAAGACACCTTTTCACCAAATTTCATCAAGATTCATTGAGTAGTCTTTGAGTAAAATGCCTGTGACATACGGACGGACAGACAGACAGACAGATAAACAGACGGCCATGACGAAACTATAAGGGTTCCGTTTTTGGAATTTTGGCTACTGAACCCTAAAAAAAGAACGTAAATAAGGACCCAGTATTAGTTCAAAGAGTTTACCTCGTGGGTTATATTGTTATGGAGTGAGGGCATGGTTTTGAGTACTATCACTTATAATGAAGTACCTACATGACGAATTTTGCACTTATAGTAGACTGGTTTCAGGAATGCTCGTACATTTTTTTATGAAGATGGCTCCCATTGTGTTTACCTAATCCATGTGTGGTGATGTGACTATACAAACACTCAAATCACAAATACAAATACATCACGACTCGGAAAAATAAACTGTATGGGTCACATGCGATGAGCCGTACGAAGATAAAATCCGCACCATTCTGGGTTTCAATCGTCTATTGAACCTCTGCACCATATGTGAAGAGAAACTACTTAGAACTTAAACCCCTCAAAGGTTTTATTACAATGCGGTAACTATGTTTTAATAAAATTTTCTCTTTCATTAAAATACCTTCCGGACTTTCATTTTATACCGTACTTACAATTAGGTATGAGGATATCCTTTTATCCATTCATTCTCATAATTAAAATTACTTAGTAATAAATAGCTGTATAGCCACTCTCTTCTAAGTAAACCGGACCATTACTATACTCAATTAGATTGCAAACACTATTATCACACAAGTAAATTATTGATTTAAAAACTAAAACATAGCTCTGCTCGGCTCTCAGCTCTTTTTAGAGTTCCGTAGCCAAAATGGCAAAAACGGAACCCTTATGGTTTCGTCACGTCCGTCTGTCTGTCTGTTTGTCAGTCCGTATGTCACAGGCATTTTACTCAGAGACTTCTCAATGAATATTGATGAAATTTTGTGAAAAGGTGTCTTATAGTGGCCGCTACTTAGTTTGATAGCTAAATAATAAAAATAAATATTTTTAGGGGGGGGCACTGCATACATGTAGCAGAACCTGATTTTTTTAGTCAGTTTTTCTAACATCAACGTATGACACTTCATTCGACAGGACTTTTAAAAACATTTTAAGTTTTTAATAAAGTTTTAATTAAGTGAATATTTTTGAAAATAATCGCTCCGAAAGTTGCATAAATGTGCCTGTGCCCCCCCCCCCCCCCTTAACTTTTGAACCGTGTGACCAAAAAATATGAAAAAATACCACACAGGTAGCGCAAATACCTTAAACTAAAATTATTTCGGACATGATCGGATATACCGTCATTAAGTTATAGCCGAAAAACTGCTTTTCTCAACAAAAGGGCGTAAGTGCCATGAACATCCGCTCTTTTTCTCATGCAATTATGCGGCTGCGGAACCCTACACTGAGCAAGGTCCGACATGCTCTTGCCCGGTTTTTTCAAGTTTTATTGCTTTTCTTATGTCAACATGTTTACGGATCAATGATGAAATGGCATTTGGATCAATCTAGTTTTTCAAACATTAATCATCGATGATTCAAATTTCTTCGTTTTCACCCCTCATTTAAGTTACTGCTAGTGTTTCGTAATCTTGAAAAACAAGAAATCACAAAAAAAGTTAAATTACGATTGAAAACCTTGATAACTTAGTCTATGAACGGGTTGTAATATTTTTTTAAAGCAATTAGAAAACAACAAGCAATTACTACATTAAAAATGCCAACCAATGTCCTAGACGTTACGGACCTACCTAGTGGTGCCGCGTAACCACAATAATTGAATACCCGCTTGACTAGAGCATTTTCTGTACAAATTAGCTATTACGTTATCCGATTGGTAACATATACTATGATTTGAAGTAATTGTAGCAGATATTGTTGTTTAGCCAGCTGTTTGTTAGACTTTAATAAACATGTTGAATAAAGAGTGGACTTTCTCGTGAAGCAATCATGTGTCTTTAATAAGCTTTCAATAGGTAGATACATGTAATTATTTGTAACTGTTTAAATAGATTTGACGTTCATACTCTTTGAATTTTATAATCTTTGATTGCTTGGGCTCATTTGGAGCCTTTTATAGAAATGAACAATTGAACACCACCCACGATATGGATGTAATATCGATCTGTCAACACCTTCTTTTCATCGATATTCGTCTGTGCAAAAATCTGTTATTCAACCACACCTATCATTAATACAAGTTTGAGTGCCTATGTTGTAGTAAGTACTCGTATGCTAGCTAAAAGATTTTGTCGAACAATTTTACTGGTCAAACTACTTATTCGCGGTAAACTATTGCAGGTGTTACAAAGTCGGCAACGCCCGAGCAGCGCTAGTATCTGGGGGTCAATTCACGTATTTAAAGCAGTGCAGTTGCAGTTAAGTTTCGATTAAAACGGTCATTTTATATTCTTGTAACTTTGGGATCGACTTTAAAGTACGCTTGCGTCAAGTATGCGTCTCGAGAGCGCAATAACGACATTCTAGTACGGTGCGCAAGCGTTTTTAAGATCGATCCCAACATTACAAGAATACGAAAATGGCCATTGTTCGACAAAATCTTTTAGCTGCACTGCTTTAAATACGTGAATTGACTGCTTTAAATATATAGTTCTAATTCTGTCACAAAAATTGTTGTGTTCCAATAATTAGTAAAAAATACCTGTTACCTTACCATAGTAAAATTAAAAGAATTTAGTAGTACAATTATGTAATTTGTACATTGTTGTCCCATTTCTAGACAATCTATAGGTAGGTATGTATGCGTTAACCTAAAAGTGAAGTACGACTGTATAATGAATGACAAAGTACAAAGTACGAGTATGCGTAAACAATGGTTAAAACGTTGTTATTTCAAATGTTTTTTGCAGATAAGTACAATTTTCTATTGTTTGTTCGCATTGTTAGCCCTACGCGTGTTGTAAAATACGTGACAAGTTAGAGTCTCTAAACATGGACATTCTTGCTCACAATCTTACAATATTATAATCACTTCTTAGTTTATTTTTATACCTACGCAGACACTGTTACTGAGCATATAATTATAAATTCTAGCTTCAGTTGGGTATAATATAAGCACCTATTCACATATTTTGCAAATAGTTAGATACTTATTAAATAAAACATTTACATAATTGCATTTTATATTACTTGTTGTTTTCTAAATGACTTATAAAGAGGACTTCACTTCCGAGCTCACAGCTGTCAGAACAATGTTTAATAAATTTTATGTAATACCTAAACTGGGTTTAAACAGCGATTGTAAATATAAATACAATATCAAAAATAAAACATTCATAGCTTAAGCACTGTTATGGGTGCTTATGTAATAAAAGGCAATGAAGTAGGCACTGTGAGAACAATCTCATACTTTCTCTATACAACTGGAACAGCTTTTTAATCCCATCAACTTTATCCTTCTATAAAAAATATAATTAGCAATGCATAGTTTCTAATTCATGCTTTGTTTTTATTATCACATACGAGTAAGGTGTAATCTTAGATGAAATTTCTCATCTATTCATGTAGACTGTTGACGTTAAATAATAAGGTTTGCTTACATAATTAACTTAATCTTAGCTAATTGATGAAAATAAGGTACAATGTTTATGCTTTCAGTTTTTCATAGATAGTAAGATGAACTCTTTCTCTTATCCAAAACATTTTTTTAGATTAGTAACCTAGGCAATAATTTTTGACAACACAATTGGCATTTAGTCTACATTTCATTTGGTATTTGACTACTATCATATTTTTTTTTTAAATGAGCCATGCGTTAAATATATATGTCACCTGCTGACCCGCGCAACTTCGTCTGAGTAAATTTTCCCCGTTTTTGCAACATTTTTTATTGCCGCTATACCGCTCCTATTACTCATAGCGTGGTTTTATATAGCCTATAGCCTTCCTCGATAAATGTGCTATCTAACAGTAAAAGCATTTTTCAACTCGGACAAGTAGATTCAGACTATCCTGTTTCGTTTCTGGCTTCGCACGGGTATAAAATATATAGCCTATATTTAATGGATGTTATTATATATATAAACATTCCTCTTTAATCACTCTATCTATTAAAAAAAACCGCATCAAAATCCGTTGCGTAGTTTTAAAGATTTAAGCATACATAGGGATATAGGGACAGAGAAAGCGACTTTGTTTTATACTATGTAGTGATTAGTATAGATTAATAAATAAATAAGTAAAAAAATAAGTAAAAATAAATATGTTCGTTCATAATTTAACGTGTTTATTGTTTTCTATTCATCAAAAGAAACACTAAAAGTTAATTATTTGATCATTAAAATTACAACGTCACTCGCTAGTATTTCATACAAAGTTATACGGAGCAAGTTGTTTTAACGTTTCATAAAAGACTCTGAAACTGCCACTTTAATCAAATACCCTATTGCAAACTCAAAATGCTCCCTCAGTGCTTCTTTATGCACTCAAGGAACAATTCAATAATAAATCGTTGACAAAATGTTCAAACATTATGATTTCAACATTTATATGTAGGTGATCGGGGTACAGTAATCCCTATATTCAGCAAATGATAGATTCTATCTACGACATTTATTATTGTACAGTAGATAATATGCTGTATCTTGATTAAGATTATTATCTCTTTTTCCGTCTGTGTTGTAAAAGGCGATTAATGTACTTGTGTAATTTAACATTCTGCGATCGCCTAATCGCCTGCCATTGCCAATCGTAGTAGTTATACCTATTTATCATTAAGTATTTATAGGCACAGTTTATAAACTAATTATAAATCTATTGACAGTTATTATTTTTATTTTTTGTTGTTTTGCTTCCGTTCATAAGCCGATTTATATAATGCTAATTAAAGAAAAACACGTATTAGTCTTACTCTCTAGTTGTACAATACTAATAGATTTAATTCAAAGTAACGCTGTTTGTTTTTAATACCTAAACCAATAAATAAATTACAAAATATTAGTCATTACCGTTTTGTGTATTTCTACCAGTTTTAGTAACGACAAGTAAAAAAAAAAAAAAACACTTAAAAAAAAACTGATCGTGATATTTTAGAGATTTATAATTTTATTGTTTTGTTATGTTTATTGTTGGGCCTACTCTAATAGTGAAAATGAAACGAATTCAACGCAAGTAACAACAGTTTAAGAAATTTCGTTAATATCTAAGCTTACTAACTATTTTTTTGTAGTTTGATAAAATAGTAAACTTGATCTTTAATCAAATAACTTTTTTATTTATAAATTTTTTGCACGAATTGTCTTATACAACCTACCTAGATGCTAATTATGTGACGGTCTGGAGACCATTAAACATTATAAAAATTTGATGAAACAAAAATACATACAATTTCATAATAATAATAACAGTTTATTTCCTGAAAATATTTTTCTGACTATAATTACGTAAATAATTTACTGGGGTTACTTATCGGGGGTCTATACTTTTTTAGATTAAGTATAATATTAAATTTTAATTGAATATACATAATGTGTCTATTAATACAGTTGTCAAATGTGAAGATATAAAAAAATGTCACAGTAAAGAAGTAAATATGAACCGTTACCAGTTTAGAGAAGAAATTACTAAACAAATACGTGGTTTCAACATTCACCAAAGTGGCATGTACTATCTATATCTTTTTACGCGACTGCCCCAAAAAAAAGCATTATAAGCACACAAGCCTTGCAAGAAAAGCTCAAATACTAACACCATTAACATATTTTTTGTACCCTTTGCGTGTGTGGGTAACAATGCACAGATTTCTTTATACGCCATACATATAATAACAATACTTACTGTAGAAATTTTCTCGTCCTAATTTTTTTATTAATTTCAACAAAACCAGTATGTTGACACATGTAGCAGTTTCAAACAATTTCAGATACGTTTGCGTTTTATTAATTAGGTCGCTAACTTTAGGTGTGATTGGAACTTTTGATATGAATATGTATATAAAAAACCCACAATTTTCTAATGTTAATTGTAAAAATATCCTATATATATATATATATATATATATATATATATATATATATATATATAAATATTGGAGTACTTATTTGAGTCCTTATCCACTATATTTTCGTTTTCGCGGCAAGCCCTTGCGAACTAGCGCATGCGCGGTGCTCTTAGAGAGGTCCGCGCGCATGCGCGATGCATTTCTAAGCGCAGCTCTATAATAACCATTATTACAGTTGTGAAAAAAAAAGAATGAATAAGGACCCTGTAATAATATTATGTTATCAATACTATCATTACCGATGAAGGTATGTATATTACCTACTTTCAAATTATGTAATTTAAGCATTTAACCTATTTATAGTTTAGTACCGCCTTTTGTTTTATTTGTTGTAATACATTAAAAATAAATCTATTATTGACAATAAATATGTGAACGTAACTCTGTCTGTCAGTTACATCATCACAAACCGCTAAACCGACTTAGATTAACTTTGGTATGGAGATAGTCCCGGAAAAGGACATAGGATAGTTTTTATCCGACATCCACACGGTTGTAGCCGCCGGAGGAAGCTTTTAATTTTATAATTGAAAAAAATAATGATACAGGTATATAAATGCATCAGTGATGGCTCTCGTAGCTGTAATAATGTTGGTCCATTAATTCAAATGAAATCTATAATTATAGAATTTAATAAATGTATATAGATAAGTATAATCTTATGTCTTAACTGGCTTGTTCGTTGCAACTGCAACCGTAGAGCTTTCTCTTTACCTGTGACCCCATTCTTTAACGAGCAAATTGATCGAGATCGACCCAAGCCAGTCCTCATTTCGACGAGAGCATTACACGTTTCACCATACAGGTGATTGATCTTAGTGAAGGATTTATTACTCGATGCCCATGATGTCTCTAATGTCTGATTTACTTTATTAATAGAATATATATATTTATACATGATAGGTAAACTAAACATGTATATAACACAATTTTTAAATTTTATAATTATTATCAATTTTAAGAAACTACAAAATAAAAATACTGCCTCTGTGGGAGTGTATCCGACTGCTACTGCAAGAGGTCGTGGGTTCGATCCCCACCCAGGATAAAACTTTGTGTGATGAGCGCGATGGTTTATTATGTGTCTAGGTGTTATTTGTTTATACCTAATATGTACGTATTTATGAAATATATAAGTATGTTTATCAGTTGTCCGGTTTCCATAGTACAAGCTCTGCTTAGTTTGAGATCAGATAGCGTTGTGTGAGTTGTCCCAAGACATTATTATTATTATTTTTCGGTTTGACATTATATTTCGCCCGGTATTACAATACTATTCAGTAATGTTTATATATTAGAAGTAATCCACAGTACACATTACGTAATACAACATTTAATAAAATAATTGCATGGGCAAATATACAGCTCTACTCGCTTTTGTGGCTGCTCCGGCGCGGCGTATTTAGCAAAGTATATCGAGATTTAGGTATACGCTTAGATATCTACTAGCCGAACTTAAAAAATAGCGACCAATATAATATTATAGAATTTTATAAGCTACGGGCCTTAATCGCGTAAATATTTTATTTTAAGGCCGTTGCAATACGGTCGAAACGTCGGGAAATAAACAAAGGTATTTAGCCTTAAATTAAATATTTACGCGATTAAGACCCGTAGCTTATAAAATTCTATAATGTGTACAAATCGCGAAAGTTTACGAACATATATTGCAATATAATATTACACAATATTAACAAGCGCTGATCTTCAGTAGGTATGATTACAATAAATAACATTGTTATTATAGATTTGTCTGTTGATATATGTAAGTACTTACGCAATCACAATCATCCAATCCCTACTTTAGTTAAAGAGTGATGACTGTGCAGATATTCGAAGGTAAACCTCTCAATTTTAGGCCAAATTCTAAGTGGTTATGTAGGTGAATATTTTAAATAACCCTCTTAACTTGTATGGTATTCGAAGTACTGACATACTTGTGTAATAGTTATTTAAACCTGTGATAGATTACACGTACCTTCACGTGCCAAATTCTTTTTCTTATCTTTTTTTCTTTTTTAAAAAAGCCGATGCTGCAGTATGGTACAAGCCAACAAGTCACGAATACAAAGTACACCCCGACTCGGAACAACAATTTCTGAATCACACAAAGTCGTGTTCCGTGTGGGAATGGACCCTCGACCTCTTGCGTAGCAGTCGAACACACTCCCACCGCGCCACAGAGGCAGTCAAAGAAAAAATATAAAAAAATATTATTTCTAAAAACTGACATAGTAGTTAGGTAAGTAATGGACCATAAACAGGTTTATAAATTATTCATCGCTTAACACAAACGCATGTATCGTTATTGAAATGTAATTTGTTCAAGATAATATATCATGTAATTCATATCTATTATGCTGTCTAGATTAGAATTTTTTCTGAGGCTGTAGTTTAGGGGCATCTGTTGTTAGAAGTAGGGGAACAGAGTACCTAATGACAACGACAAAAACGTGCTTACGATGGGAGCAAAAAATGCACCCCGCATTTCATTTTATCAACACTGGTTGGTTGATCATACTTTTGTTAGACACTCATAAATTGGCAAATTAAAATTAATTCTCGTGTGACTCTAATGCTCTGAATTATGTCAGCTTACATGTCAGACCTGCGTGATGCACGCTATTGATGTTAGGAAGATGGTTGCCGCGCCGATACAAATCTGGGTCATTTTTTTTTAAGAAGATTAGTAGCTGTGTGGAATTGTGGATCCCACATTACTATCAATCCTGCTAACCAGCTAAACTCAACGATATATTAGGAATGGGTTCACGTCGGTAGTATAATGGGCAGGATTCGAACATGTGACCTCATGATTGCGACATAGATCGTTGCATTCAAATTTAGGAAACATCTAATAATATAGTTATCGGCATTTGATTTCTTCTTCGTTGATAGGTATTGGTTATCGAGATAAACGTATTCTTTGTTTTACTTTAGCTAACAACATGCCTACACATCCGTTCAATCATTTTTGCGTGAATAAGTAACAAATATACAAACACAAGATTTCACATATTATATGATGTCAGTGAGATTATAAAGGAACGTATCTAATTTCACTAAGTTATCTCCACCTCTTACACTATCTCATGTAATAATTAAGTATTCAAAACGGCTGTTTCGTGAGGAGAAAGTAAGTTAAATGTAGCTGCTCCACCCCTAGTTTATAGATGTTTCCTATCTATTTATAACCTTCAACCTTATGTAATTATTCAAAATGTTGATATCTGTTGATAGTCAAAAATATCTATAGATACTAAATTAACAATTAATTATATTATATCACTATCAATTTAAATAACAAAATATTGTCCTACGTCTGCTAGAAAGGAAAATCACTACAAATCTTCGCATATATAAAATACAATGATAGAAATGCGGAAACGGAAACTTTAACATTACCAAACTTGTTGCCCGCAATCTATACCTCACTATAGCTTAAAAAAAGTCCTGTCTGTTAATAAACCGAAACCTAGAGTCAAATATTTGCATATTTTTTATGGGACTTTGGCAACATTCTCAGATAAAATCATTTATGTAGTCCTCGAGCTGCAAGTTCATATAAATTTACTTATAAACGAGTACGAAGTACATCACTTATTTTCAATTTATTTCTAATAATAATAACAATATATTTTTATTTCGGAAAAACACAATCCATAGTACAAGAAATTCTTCAAACAATGTATTTTAATAATTAAAGCTATTTAGCATATAAAAATGGCCTATGGCATCTAGTTACCCTATGTATGTATACCCAGTGGGCCAAAAAGAGACTGTCGGGCGTAGCACTGACGGTTTTGAGAATACTGTTGTTACTGCCACAGGTTCTGTTTAGCATCGAAGCTGTTCTTTTACGGATTCATCAGCAAACATATGAGATGCGCTACAGACCCGTGGCAGTCCCATTAGCATCCTCAACCCATCGTCATATTGGACGCGCAGAGCGTTGTAGGCCAATGATGACACAACAAGATTATTTTTTGCATCTATTGTGTTTGGATTTTAACATACCTATGGAAAACATAGGAAAATAAATACCAAAAATATGTGTATCATATATTTAAGTAAACAAAAAATACTATAATATTAACATAATTAATTAATTATGCAATGCTACGTGAAATAAGCTACATTAACATTTATTAAATAAATAACCTTTTGAACAAATGTTACAAATATTAAAAAATCCGGGCAAGTGCATGTCGCGCTACGCACACTGTAGGGTTCCTGCACAATAATATAAGATGGATTTTCTGGTGTTTTTATTTCATGCTACTAACAACGTATTATGTATTTTTGATTGAAATTTGTTCGAAAATGTTGATACTTCTCACTTGGTCTACTGTTACTCGTAACCTTGTAAAACCAACTTAGCTGTGATTGTTCTCCTTTTAATTTCATTTAAATACCCTGATTTTTACCATATCTCCAAAAACTACCATTTAAAAAAATGGTCATAAGAGACTCACAATATTTTTGAAAGACTAATCCAACGATACCATACCATTGGATAGGTGAAAAAAAGTATGACATCCTCTCTATACGTGTAGGTACCCAAAAAAAATCTAATATTTTATTCTACCACTTTGTCGGCGTAACTAACATGTATATCAATGCCAAATTACAGCTTGCTAGTACTAATGGTCTCTGAGCTAACCTGGGGACAAATAAACATGACGAAAATATAAGGGTTCCGTTTTGCCATTATAACTACGGAACCCTTAAAATGTATATCACAGTCGGCAACGGAAGTCGCCTAACATTTACAAATATTTAAATGACCTCAGTTGATGTACCAACCTTTTATTTATCGTACACACAAATTTTACACATTGTAATACGAGATAGACTCGTTCAAGAATAAAAAGATCGGCCTCATATCGCAACTGACAAAAAAAGTACAAAATTAGTAGGGAAACCTTTGCTCTGCAGTGAGACAATACAATACAGACTAGAAGATAATAAAGAAGCCACCTACTGTCATTAGAGAATCAAACACGCTAAATTATTATAAAACAAAAAAACCGACAGCAAAAAATTAAAACTTAAAAACTCGCCTGTAAAAAGACGGAAACAAGATACCCTTCACATTTAATACCATGCAGTCGGAGAATTAATCCTGTTGAACTTAAAAATTGTGTATAGACACCACAAATTAATATATTTATTATCAGATTTTAAAATCCTTTATTTTGATACACCACTCAATAGGTTTTGAAGACTTTTTTAAACATACCTACTACCCACACCTATTTATTGGTGCCAAAATTACGCTCTTTGTTTTTTTTTTAAATTTTAAAGTATCCAGTGTCACTCTCACAACTAAGACGAATCTAACGACACCTCTCAAGCTAGAATCCATCAAGCGGTTTAGGCTCTAGGGTAGGTAAATATTTGTTGTATACGTGCCAATTATTTTAAATAATGAGCATACGACGTGCCCGACATGCCGTCTAAGAACATTGGCAAATCGCCGTGAATTCGCAGCTTGCCTAAGACTAAACACAAGCAACAGCAACTGGAATCAAATCCTATCTTTTGGTGGTGTTGAAGTACTTTCGCCCACCTCATAGACGATACAGCGTGCCCAATTATGTTAACGCGAGCCAGCTATGACATGCGTGCCATTGGTTTGCCACCACTGCTCTATCGTACATTTGATTCCATATCCCAAACATAGATTAAATAAAATCAAAATGGGAATTATCAATTGAGCATCAATCTTCTTTAATTATACTACTCTCAATTACAGACACCACAAATTAATTTCGAGTGTAATGTGTGAAGTCACCATGACACGCCTAATATCAAGCACCTGAATGTGGTTGCATCATTACAATCTTTTATTATTGATTCATAATACTTACTTATCATTTAATAGTGAACGTGTTCTTGAATGGAATAAAGTGCACGATATCGAAGTTGGTTCAAATTGTTAGTATATGGTGTAACAACGACATGAAACACAACCTTTTAATAAAATCAGCGATTCTAAGCGTAAAGCTAATGACAATAATATGAGGATCGAAGTATCATAAATAGCAGTTTGATAGGGAGTTATTATGCTAAAATTACTTTTCTTTTATTTATTCTTATGAGATATTTGTCATTATTTTTTTATCTTGTAACCTTTACACTGATGTGTGATTTACTTTGTTATATTTTTTACAATTATTATACTGTTAATATAAGTATTAGTTGTTCATTTATTAACCATATGCTACAAAGCTTACAATTAAATTTAAAAACTTACTTAATGTATTTGACGTTTTGTTGTATACATGTATGTAGTATCGTAATCGGTGGTGGTTGGTGATACTAATAATTAGTGGAATCACAGGGCAAAGAAATATCACAAGTGTGTATGTGCTTCTTTTATTTGGTAGACAAGTGATTGTCTTATTTAAAGTTACTTCTTAAATCTACTTAACTATACGTCGTGTGCATCTACGACTGATGCTCGTCGTCAACTGATGTGCATCTTCGGCAGATGCTCGTCTTCAACTGATGACTTATAACTAAACTTACAAAATAAAACATCTGAATACTACTGACTACCTGGGCCTCTCATCCCACTTAACGATACCCTTATTTTAACAACTTAAAACAATACACCATATCTATTCTAAATTTGATACAAAAACTCATCGGTTCACCACAAAAACTATTTGGCGCCATACTTACAAATCGTTATAAATACTTAAGGACGCCATTAAATCACTATTGTCTGACATAGGCACCAAGAATTCTTAAGAAATCTCTTTTGCTGACATCTGGTACACATTACGACCTTTAGCTATACATCGTCATTACAAAAGATAAACCCTACATCTGGCATGCATAATAATCTTAACTATTTAAAACGACATAACACGGATACAAAAATGAACACTCTTAAATCTAAAATACCACATTCGGCCATCCTGCAATGACATTTGCCCTCAAATGTCGTCGTTTCATTTTTCGCCTACTTAACAGTCTATATAACAATAATACACGTCTTTTTAAACATCGTTGCACAATCTTTACTATTTGTGGCACAAACAAATACCTACCAGCTATCTTAATATAATATGAAGGTTTCACCATACTCTTAAAAATAATGTTCCCATGAAAAATATTTATTTGTAGGACCTGGCATATCTTCCATCCAACTATGAACCCGTGCTGAGCCGCAACTTCTAAACACATCAAATCTTTTACTACTTTTCGCTCTGAAGGAGCCAATTTCCGCGGTTGCGAAACTACAGGTTTGTCTGACTTTACAAGGTTAATTCGTTTCGTCCTTACGTTGACCTCACTTATTGCTATCGGCTTATTACTTACATCAATATCGTCTTTGTCATTTACAGAACACATCTGTTTCTTACATAGCGGCGGCGCTTCTAACTTTTCATGCACACTCTTACATATTAAAGGCAAATCACTAATTGTCTCTACTAAAGCTAAAACTTTAGAGTCTCTAATTTCCACTTTTTCCTCTTCAAATCGTGACTTTATACAAATATCATTTGTCATCGACGGACTCTCTAAAACTGTGTCTTTAAATTCACTAAACTCATAAGACTTTGTATCGTCTATTTTCTCAGAGCGCACTGCACTCACACGATTTTTTATACAATGTTTAACAGTTTTCGCCGTAGTCGACGTAGCGTCGATCTTCTTCTTCTTTTGACGTATGTTGCGTTCTAATTTATCACTCTTTTCTTGAATTAATACTTTATTTTGCATCTTTTGTTGACTAAATTCTCTTTGCATTTGTTCACTTTCAATCTTTTTTCCGAATTCGTCTTTTAGCGCTCGTTTCAACATATCCCACGACTTTCTGCACCTCTCATATTGACCGAATTGTACAAATAGCTTCGCTGTCCCAATCAGTAGTGCTTTAGCGAAAAAGACCATATGACCATCAGGCCAACCGCAACGTAACGCCATGTCTTCAAACTCGTTAAGCCACTGTTGTACGTCAGAGTGGCCCTCACCACTGAACTTCTTCATTGAGTCTTTTACTTCATGAAAGGTCCACAATACACGCCGTGATTCACTACGTCTTCGAATTACGGTTGTATAGTTTTCGTCATCGTCGTCGTCGTCGTTATCGTCGTCTTCATCATCGTCGTCTGCTTCTTCTTCATCGTCAGAAACGTGCTCCCGTTCCAGTATAAGTGCCATCTTTAGCCTCGCCAACAACTCAGGCGTACGACCTGTCACCCGGAGACGCCGTTGTCTAAGCTCCTCTTTGAGCTCAAACACACTCATTTGCGCAAGCTGGACGTTTTCCAGCTCTCCTACGCTTAAGTCTCCTGCAACCTTATCGTCTATACCTGCCATGGCTCTTACTAACTTGCGCACTTACTTACTGAAACTTGGAAGGCAATGCACTGACACGTCTTTTCGTCGTTACGTCTTCATCACACCTTCTTCGTCTTTACGTCGTTATCGTCTTTAAGTATTCGCGTCTTCACGTCTTCATCGTCTTCACGTCGCCACGTCGTATACACTCATGATTTTCTTGCTCGCTGTGATCCCGGACGATGATCTTCTTCAATCGCGAACGATGATTTTCTTCAATCCCGGACGATGATCTTCTTCGATCCCGGACGTTGATCTTCTTCAATCCCGGACGATCCCCCAAAATGTAGTATCGTAATCGGTGGTGGTTGGTGATACTAATAATTAGTGGAATCACAGGGCAAAGAAATATCACAAGTGTGTATGTGCTTCTTTTATTTGGTAGACAAGTGATTGTCTTATTTAAAGTTACTTCTTAAATCTACTTAACTATACGTCGTGTGCATCTACGACTGATGCTCGTCGTCAACTGATGTGCATCTTCGGCAGATGCTCGTCTTCAACTGATGACTTATAACTAAACTTACAAAATAAAACATCTGAATACTACTGACTACCTGGGCCTCTCATCCCACTTAACGATACCCTTATTTTAACAACTTAAAACAATACACCATATCTATTCTAAATTTGATACAAAAACTCATCGGTTCACCACAAAAACTATTTGGCGCCATACTTACAAATCGTTATAAATACTTAAGGACGCCATTAAATCACTATTGTCTGACATAGGCACCAAGAATTCTTAAGAAATCTCTTTTGCTGACATCTGGTACACATTACGACCTTTAGCTATACATCGTCATTACAAAAGATAAACCCTACATCTGGCATGCATAATAATCTTAACTATTTAAAACGACATAACACGGATACAAAAATGAACACTCTTAAATCTAAAATACCACATGTATACATGCAAATAAAGATGAAGTCTTTATCCATAATTAAACATAGTAAAATTTCACTATAAACGGCAAATCCCTATTTATCAATTTATGTTTCTGAGTCTAAATTTCGTAAATTATAATATTTCAAACTATGACTTGATAAATTTAAAGGTATTCGTCAAAATCATCATTCATTTATTAGAAAAAGTTGAAGCGCAAACATTTGTGTACAACCCAATAACATGAAATAATCTATAGACTATAGACTTTGGACCGTTTAACTATTTTATCCAACTAGATTTTACACAATTACACCAACTATACAAAATAGTACACAACTTTACTTTCGCAATATGTAGAAAATTGCTCCGATTTCTACCAAAATGAAAGGTCACATAAAATGAAGGGTATTACGACAAAAGAATGTAAGTTCATTAGTGGATGCAAAACATAAAAAAATATACCGAAACTGATACTGATAATTATAATTCGATCGTGAGCGTTAAATGTACCGGTTTGAGCTTTCGTGCTATATACAAAAGTGACAGTGACCGCATTGACAAGTGCAAATGGAGAAAGTCTCGGTGCATACGAGTTGCACCATCTCCCTCGCACACATTGCCAATCATATGCTGTACTAATAGTGAGTAACATTCAAGAACACCGAATTACTAAACTACCACGTCATAATACCTAATATTACATGGCAAAATGGCGACACAAATAGCGATTATAATCACTTAGACAATAAAGGCTTACATAACAAGTTTTACGACAATTTTATAAAATCCTTAGCTATTTTAATTTGGAATACTTAGCCCGAATACTCAAACGATACTTAACTGTCACTAGTAAAAACCAATGATAGCACGATAATTAACGTAGACTTTAAGTTGCATTTGAATATTCGGCCATTGTAGTTATAATATTGGCACATAATAGAAATAAAACTGTCATTTTCATTTCGAAATTTAGGAAAAACAAGCGTAACTTTACAACATCGTAATTGTAAGGTTTTATTATATTATTTATTACTTTATTACTGCACAGTGCAATTAACTCTTACAACAAATATCTTGTTACAAGTCGCAATTATTACGTCTTAATAATTCAGGTCACAGCTTTACCTACATCCAGGGTCCTAGTTAGACTTGAACTTAAGGTATCTTTACTAATATTATAAAGCTGATCTCCATAATCATTTCATCTAAGTCATTGTAGCGGCTTAAACGTGAAAAGGTAGATAGACAGACAGAGTTACTTGTACATTTATAATATTAATGGATAGTAGATTAAATGTTGATAAACTTTCGCGATTTGTACACATTATAAAAATATGTGAATAATTTATGGTAAAATTGCTACGGCTGTGCTCGGCAGATTCGTCTATCCGCGCGTGACCACGGCCGTTGCAATACGATTGAAACGTCGGGCAATAAACAAGGTATTTTACCTTAAATTATTCACGCGATTAATGATTATTCATAATGGATAGTGGAATATTGGTATAATAATAAACTTAAGGTAAGGCATTACTCTACAATAACAAGTGGTGGTAGCCTAATATGGTTAAGGCAAGGTTCCAATCCTACCCATTATACTACCGACGTGAACCCACTACTAACATAAGTCATTGAGCTTAGCTGGAGGGGTTAAGATGATTGCTAGTAATGTGGCATCAAACCCCACATTGCAAGCTATCTTTTTTTTAATAAAAATAATGGAAAAGTAAGTGTCCCTGCTAAAAGCTGTGGCCCGCCTACATCTATCACAACTCTTCCTTTTACTTATTTTTATTTTTATCAACACCTGTTACAACATTACATAAAATAGGTTACACATTGGTTCTTATATTTTCCTAAGCAGCCAGATTAGTGTTACCATATAATGTAATTTAAGTATTATAATAATATTTATTTTATTATTGCCAGTCAGAGTGACTGGCCTATTGGTCTAGTGATTAGTAACCCTGACTGCTAAGCCGGAGGTCGTGGGTTCGATCCCCACCCAGGATTAAACTTTGTGTGATGAGCATGATGGTTTATTCTGTGTCTGGCTGTTATTTATCTTTAGTATATATTTTTTTTATAAAATACGACACCCGCACACCGACGACACGGCTGTACCCTACACAGCCCTGTGTCGCGGGGGACTTTACAAACATACAAGTCACGGACACAAAGTACACTCAGACTCGGAACAACAAATTGTGGATCACACAAAGTGGTGTCCCGTGTGTGAATGGAGCCCACGACCTCATGCTTAGCAGTCGGATACACTCCCACCGCCCCACAGAGGCAGTCAGGGTTTTAATACGAATGTATTTAGAAGTATATAAATATGTTTATCAGTTGTCTGGTTGCCATAGTACAAGCTAAGCTTAGTTTGGAATCCATAATAGGTATAATATCTTGGGACAACTCACAACAATCGAAATCGCAAAAAAGAACCATAATCTATAGAAATAGCAACATTTTCAAATTCACACCACCAATTAAGACTTTAGCGTAAACATATTGAACAAAGTCGAAGTATATTACAGTGATAATGAAAGCATAACGTAAAGAAACGTTCTAGATCATTCCTTATTACGTGTTTGTTAGCATGTACGGCGAAATGGTTATAGCGTACGCGTTGATGTCTTCTGTTAGCGCAATCGCAACAGACTTACTCCAACCAAAGAAAACCGTTTTAAAACAGATACAGGAACTGTTTTAGAACAAACATCATATATAACTTTTTTAATAAGTTATGCGGGCAGGTTTCACTCATTTATTATGTGATAATTATTTAATTAACGTTAAATTGTGACTCTCCAACAGTCTACGAGGTGCTACGACGGCGATGTACCGAAATGCCTTTTTATGGAATACTAGTTAACCCGTGCAACCTTATCTACGTTAAATTGCCACATTTTTGCAACATTTTACATTGATTTTCTTTTATTATTGCAACAAACAAACAAACACTTTAGCTTTATGAAATTAGTATAGATTAAAACGATCTGAAAATAAGTCTGTAGAAATGTATATTGCATGTAACATTATGACGTCATAAGTTAAATAGTCAAATCTTTTAAAAATATTTTCTTTAAAAGACAACTCCCGCAGTAGGGTACCAGCCCAGTGTCGCGGAGGACTTTACAAACATTTAAATGGCGGACATAAAGTAAACTCGGAACATCAGATGTGGGTCATACAAAGTGGTGTCCCGTGTGGGAGTCGAACCTACGATCTCTGGCTTAGTAGTCAGGTCACTAACCACTAGACCAACGGGCCAGCCATCAATCAATTCTATTATTAAATAAATATTCAAACATTTATTTTCAGAGTTAGGTACTAATTGATTAAAGTTTTGTTAAAAATAGGAATAAGATTATTTTTTATTTATAAAAACACAATAATACATTTAAGAATAGTTTTATGCAAATATAAATAACAAAAAGGTAATAAATCAAATATATTTGTAGTCAAGGCCGTCCAAATCTACTGACACCAATGTTACCAATAAGAAAGGATCATTTTGTAATCGACTACTATTTAGAGAGACTAATGCTTGCGAAAATTCTTGCGGCAGACATTGTTGAGTCTTGTTTTGTTTTTTACGACGACGAGGTGTTGAACCCGACTCGGACAACAGTCATATACGGCTTAAGCCACGAGTCATAAAAATAACTTTTATTTCAATCGATTTATTTTTATGTATTGGAATAATATCTTTAATATAACGACATCATTTTTATCTTATAGTAATTTTTATAGGCATTTCTTGCCAATTACTTTATTAATACAATAATCTCTTCCCGTGGGTGTCGTCAATGTGACTAAGGGATTTAACACCGGAGAACGGGCAGAAGCGTTCTCTGCGTACTTTAAAGCTTTACTGCAATCGCCAATCCGCTCGCCAAGCGTGACGATTATGACAAGATCTATTATAAGTAGGTTCTACTGGGGAGACCCGTGCAGTGGGACAACTGATATGACAAAAATTGTAACTTTATAATATCTACTTCGTATAATACATACTTCTAGCTAGCTAAATTTTATATAATCCATTTGATGCTTTTACTTTATATTATTGTCATGGATATCTCAAAACGAGTTATATAATAAACAAAAAATGTATAAGACTCTCTAGTCTGACAGACTAATAAAAGAAAGTTGCATATAATTAAATTAGAGGTTAAATCAGCTGTTTACAAGCCTGTCATTAGTCGTGTCATCATCAATCAACAGCCGTTCGGTTCGAGTAAGGATATTAATTATAATATTAGACACTGATTATTGTAATTTATGATTTCATAGTTCAAGTCACAGGCATATCAAGCTTAATCAGAATAATGGTGAAATCTAACTTTCAGACTTACTGCGGTGGTCACATGTACCTATTAGAAAATTATTTGTTCGGAACAAACTAACCCCACTTTAATACTGAATTAACTAAAACTGCATTTTAATTAGTGTGTGTTTTGTCTTCTTCTATTCTATTTTCAAAATAGAATAAAAAACTTAGACAAAATCTTACACCGGTTCCATACGTTGGCCCCAACGTCGGTCTCAACGCCACTCGTCCAACATGAGAATCTAGAAAATAACATTAGCGCCAACGTTGGGACGAGCGTTTTCTAGATCCACACGTGTAGATCAGCAAATCGCGTTGGGACCGACGCGACGTTGGGGCCAATGTGTGAACCGGCATTTCACAATACATAACAAAATCAAAAATTGCATTTTTGAAAGATAGAAAAATTTGAAGTCCAGATCCAGGAAGCGAAACTACATCGAAGGTAGTTAAATAAAGTAATTGGCAAGAAATGCCTATAAAAATAACATAACAAAGTCGACCTCTAGATCTTCTAAACGACGGACCCGATGCGGCGACGATACAGATTTTGTTCTGTATGGTATCGGCTTGAGAATAGTTGGTACTATTCTCAAGCCGATACCAAAACCACGGTAAGAGATAGGGTGGTCCCTATCTCTTATCGGGAGAGTCGTCCAGGCGACTAAAAGATTTCACAGCGGAGGTCGGGCAGCAATGTCCTCTGCGAACTTTAAAGCCTTACTGCGATCGCTATCCCGCTCTCCAAGCGTGGCAATTATGGCACTTACCCCTAAGAACTTAATTAGTAGATCCTACTGGGGAAACCCATTCCCCGCAATCGGACGTCATCTAGGTCGGTATTAAGTATGGCGTACGACGGAGGGTCCTTAAAACACCATTCTTTTCGGCTTCCCTTTAAATTGTATTTAGGTAATATTGTACGTACAAAGCCGTCTCTAACAAGATACATTTTCGTATCGGTTTACCTCAGGAAAATTTTAACTCTACGGCTCTGTTAAGTATACTATCATGCAGATAATTTCTTCAGGATGATTTGAAGATACAATACATGCATAATATTGATATAGATAATAGATAAAGGTAGTTATGAATAAGTAAGAGATAGTGCCTACAGCAATGATATGTGACACACGAATCAATCTGCAAGATTTTCACAATGAGCTAAAAGAAAATGCCTATTTACGATTCGTCGCACATCATTTCCTCGATGAATCTACGTAATGTCAACGACTCCCTGACGCATTTATCTATGACAATTTCCTCATACAAAACATTTTGTTAATTGACCGATTGTCCATTAAATTAAAAATATATTTTAAAGCATTCGTGTAACGATACCGCCCCTCAACATAAGCTAATAGATAATTTTGTGAAATCTACTATTTTCAGAAGCGATAATATCAACATGTAATGAACTACGCTTGATCCGTGTAATTTACAACTTCTTTTGCTCGCCACCACTGGTCATTCACAGATACCCACATTTTCAATTAAGTTAAAAAATAATAATAATAAATCTTTATTGTAGTAAAAGGTTTATACAATAAGTTTGCAAGCCCTGATTCCCAAACTAGCGTAACCTGTATAGTTTCGTCAATTTTATTTTCTTATTACGCCAATTGGCTAATGTATCTATTATATTTTATTTCTTAATTTTGTTCTCATGTAAGTGAATTCAATTCTTTATAGAAATAAAGTTATTTTCACCAATTTCAATATTAAAAGTCACACAAATTTACCACCAAGTTTAACTTTGTCTAGTTCTCTTCTATAGGTACATACGAAAATATCAAAACTGTTGTAATTTTATGGTGAATCATAAAACGATAAAGATCGTAACATATTTTTTTCTTGTTGTTTCCAAAACATTTATGTGTAAAATATATGCATTTATCCCAATAATTTTCTTTTAAGTCCGGTATGACTGGTTTAGTATCATTTTAATAGGCAAACAGACGTCGGTTACCCCGTAACCTCGATCAAGTAGCGACAACCAATCGAGGGGAGTGGGTTAACGCGATACGTGAAGCTGTAGGTTGAATACATACATTATTTACGAACACAAGCCTCCATTTTACTAAAATGTTTACAGCTGAGTATTGCAAACCTGATTTCTCAATCTTTGAACACAAGCGCGATACACATCATCATTTTCCTCCTATAGTTTTAGTATTTCTAGTTCAAGCGAAACGGTTTTTAAATGTGAGTATACATCACCATTCCTTTACTTTTGGTATTTCTAGTTTAAATGGAACGGATTTTAAAGGTGAATCAAACAGTCGTTTTTAATAACATTTAATAAAAAAATATTTACGACTTTTGAAAATCAATTAGTAAGTTAGTAAAAGTATAATGCTTTAGGTAAATAGCTATAGCGAGTAAATAATTTATAAATTTCATATAGCAAGTGCATCATTGCTATTTGAAATTTATTTGTGGATGAAAATCAGAAAAACCGTGGATTAATAGAGACGTATGTTTATTTGTACAGAGTTCAATTTCGTTTACAGTGAGTATGATTTTTACACAGCTGCTATTTTTCACTGTTGTTATGTGTTGATCACTGAGCGGTTTCGACAAAATCTGAATCGTATGCTGCATTGTTGCTAATTGGTGAAAGGATATTCCTTGAAATCTTAATACAATGCTAAGTAATACGGTAGCAATTAAAACGAAATCACTTAATTTTTAATTCGAGTATAATTTCCTTTTAATGGAGGTAGGTAATTAGGTCAGTCAAATTAAAATTGGTACCTATAATTAAATAAATTTGAAGTATCTATGTCTGTCTTTCATTAAAGATATGTTTAAAAACTATCCTAAATAAATAAATAATAACTTAGAATTGATTGATTTTAAATAAAAGAAATATTACGTTTAAATAATAATTATTTACCCATTTACCCGTCTAATGTTCGTTGATTAATAATAAATCAAAATTTACATACAACCGATCGTAAAAATCAACCCGATGACCATTATCACAACAGAGCAAAAATAAAACTTTTGCCTTGAATGGAATGTTCATTGGTACTTTATTATGTCATAATCGATTTTATCTAATACACTAGTATCTTAAATCGATTATTTAGTGACCTATTATTGACATATCTACTTATTTGTGATTACTTAACTCCTTTAATTATATTGAAGATACAATCGTTATGGTCCCGTTACTTAACTATTCGGCACGATGAAAACAACGTGATGTTACGTGTAGTTCCTAATAAATCAACTCATTTGATAAGGTTCATTAGTATTACAATATAATTGTTTGCCTTATATTTAAAACTGTCTGACCCGTGCCCACTTCGTTGGGCCTATAATACTCACAAATAACGTGGCTTGCTATTGGCATAAAAATTACAAGAACCTCACAAAGTCACATACTTTAATCTATACTAATATTATAAAGCGGAAGAGTTTGTTTGTTTGTTTGTTTAAACGCGCTAATCTCAGGAACTACTGGTCTGATTTGAAAAATTATTTTTTTGTTGGATAGCCCATTTATCGAGCAAGGCTATAGGCTATATAACATCGCGCTACGACTAATAGGAGCGGAGCAGCAATGAGAAACGTTTCAAAAACGGGGAAAATTTACGCAGAAAAAGTTGCGCGGGACAGCTAGTGAATCCCTATTTCCCTTGGTCACGAGTTAACTAGAGAACGACTTTACCGATTTCATTTTTTAGTTTTCTTTTACTCTGTAGAAGGCTCTTACATAAAAAAAGGAATTAACAAAAGAAAATGGTTGTCTGTAAAGTCGGTTTACGGACGATAATTTTACGTGATAACGTCATAACAAAACATTGATGACAGTGTAATAAACAACCATGTTTGTAACACCTTTAGAGGACCCGGGCGCAAAACCTTAACCTATCAGCGGACGGAAGCGCCATTCGCATTGCTCAGCAACCAGTCAATAACGTTACTGCTTAGCAACCAATCAATAACGTGACCGTTGCTACGTGACTGCTTAGCAATCAATTAATAATGTAACCGTTGCTACGTGACTGCTTAGCAACTAATCAATAACGTGACCGTTGCTACGTGACACTTTTTCGTGCGTGCACCCTGTCATCTATTTATAAAACGTTTTCACATCAAAAATAACAGGGTGGTACAATGTTCGCCGGGACAGCTTAGATGGTCTTACAAGTCAATGTCTGGCACATTAGTAATATTACTCTGAGACCTGGTAAACTATATGAATAACTGTTGACTGACAATCTATATATCACCCTTTACATAACATAGAAGTGATGTCAAGGTTAAAACACGATGATAAACATATTGCCTAAACAGATTACCAACCACGGTCTAAACAAATATTACATAATATATACGTAGATATATATTCTCGAACATTTTCATACTTGTAGATAAAGCACACATCACATTGAGTTTTGTCTTTCGACCGGTAACCATGGATAATATAAATCGATTGAAACATCGAAGAACTAAACAATCCTTATCTATACTAATAGTGGGTTTGTTTTTTTGTTCGCGGTAACCTCAGGAAATACTGATCCGAATTGAAATATTCTTTAACTGTTGTATAGCCCATTTATCGAGGAAGGCTATATATAACATCACGCTACGGCCAATAGGGGCGGAGCAGCAATAAAAATGTTACAAAAACGGGAAAAAATTACGCAGACAAAGTTGCGCGGGTCAGCTAGTATTATATATTGCTCTTGAGCCTTTAGGCTTTTCTTTTTTGTCATAATGACATAACAAGACAAAAAAGAAAAGCCTGATTAAAAAATAAATGAAATGGATATATTTTAAACCTTAGTAAAGGAATTTCTACAACCGGATTGGTACTCTTATTCAACCAAATTAGAACCAAAATTGCACAAGTTACATCTATTTAATGAAATGTTAGTTAAAATTTCGTTTTAATATTCAGAAAGAGAGAAACAGAGAGAGAGAGAGTTAACAAAATTAAGTCAATCCATTCGTTCACAGTAGGTATTTGTCAAAAGAAACGAAACTTCCTGTGCTTATTCTAAAGTAAATAATAATAGTCTTCGTATTAAGGAAATATTAACGAAATTTAGGAAGCTTAATCTTGGGGAAAGACAATAAACCTACTGTACAATCACACAGACGTTTTTTTTTAATATTCGTATTTATTTTCCTTTTCATTAATATATAAATTAATGGCACATGACTGTGCATGACATAAGCACAGCGAATGCAGTGTTCCGTGCGGTTAAAATGAATAATGTATGGAACTGTACCACAAACGAGTGACGTCACACTGGGGCTACGTATCCTACGACGATAGCGGAACTAGTGATGTGCCAATCATATATCGAATATACCCTAATCATTTCTAGCTTTCGAATTATAAAAAAATACATTACATACCTAATTGTAAGGCCCAAATACCTATTCCAATATTCACTAATGTGGTCAGCGAATTAGATTAAGACACAGACAATAGAAATACCCGTCTTAAAATGACTTTTTTAAGCCTTCTTACAAAACCAGAGAAGTACTATGTGAATTAGAGATCTTATCACAAAAGTAAGTACTTTTGTGATAAGAGGTCTAATTCGCGTTGACAAATGCGATTGGGAAATCATAACCATGCGAAGAAAACGTTCGGATAAATGACCTAATAATATAGGTATAAGGGTTTAATGGGAATAACGCTACATGATTTGTCTATCAATATAAATTATAGTATATAATACTATATACTAATAGCTGCCTTATTCATAATTGTAACAAGCGATCGTTATATTTTCTTATACTCTATTTTGAAGTTCAATGAGAAGCAATGATAAAACATTCGCTATTTAAAATGCTGCTAATAATGTATCATGCATAAAGTGTAGGTTGTAGTCAACATATACAATAGCGACCAAATGCCGCGTTTAACTGCCGTGCCAATGCTAGATCAGTTGTATATAATGTACAATTTAACGTCTAATCGTAGCCAAGACCACGGGTCAATGAATTTTAGTTTCACTGTTCCAGAACGTTCGTCGTTCTACGACCGGTCTGTCCTCTACATTACAACTGACAACATGTGTCGACATCCTACTGTAGCGACAGTGGAAATCGCTTAAGCTTACTCATTAAATGATGTGGAGTGAAAAACTTTGTCCGACTAGCCAGCTGGCCGAGTAGTCGGTTGCAATAAGGACGATTTGTCGACCAACTAGTCGGCCAAGCCATTAAACGTTTTTCAAATAAGATATCACGCTTCTCACGGAGTTTTCTCTGTAATCGCTATACATAATATGCATTAGACATGTATAAACCATCTGGAAGAAATTATTTGAATGATAGTGAAAACCCGTTCAGTAGTTTTTGAGATTGTCGCGAACGCGGCGAGGGACTTTGTTTTGTTTTATAGTATGTGTAGGATAGATGACAGATTCATGTCGTGTCATGACGTCTTGAATCGTTTGACGTTTCGACCGGATTGCATCGACTCTGGTCACAAGTTGAGTGAGGGTTGGTGGTGGTTTCTGTCGTAATAAACAAATCTGATCTCTGCATTGTAACGACAGAAGTATTTTTTACAACTACGTCTGTAAGTTAAATATTATCTCAAAGATATAAGTTTGTTATGAAAGTCTATGAGAACTACTATCAATAATATAAAAAAAAATATAAACAGAATCTGTTACAAAATAAAATAGGTCTACACACAGTCATATCTCACGACTTACACAGATTATAAATGTTGAAATATTAATTTTGCCATAATCATCACGCAGAAACATTACCGCGTTACCAAACCTCTGCAATTAATTGTGCTTATAGCCTGCTGAATTTCCGTCTTGTTCTACAAAATCTGAAAAAAAATTATAGGCTTACGTTGATCTTAACTGTGGAGAAATATATGTATTTTTATGAAGTTTTTAAAATGAGTTTTATTCGAATATGATAGCTATTTGCCTTCAATAATTGGTAACAAGTTAATAAATAATAAAAAAATATAGATTGAATTAACCAAGTAAGACATTAAAATGCATATAACGCAAACTATGTAAAGAAATATTACATCGACGAATAATTGACAAATCAAGTAAAAGAATTGCTCAAGTGCATAATTACCGAGTCACTTGTTCGTCGTTTGCGAGTAACTTAATTACATTTACATGACCATTTCCCTTCATCCATGTCCTCATAAACACCATTCAACTTTATTACATGGTCACATTGACGTGACAACGTCTTATAAATCGATGACGGGGTGCACGCACGAAAAATTGTCACGTAGCTACGGTCTCGTTATTGATAGGTAGCTAAGCAGTCACGTTATTGACTGGTTGCTAAGCAACGCGAATAGCGATACCGCCTGCTGATAGGCGGAAGTAAAACTGTCACAGGCATGGTTGTTTATTACAATGTCATTAATGTTTTGGCGATTGCAGCGACATGCGATTCAATTGAAATATGTATATAAAAAAATACAAAAGAGAAAAACTGTCACAGGCATGGTTGTTTATTACAATGTCATCAATGTTTTCTTATGACTTTATCACGTAAAAACATTGTCCGTAAACCGACTTTACAGACAACCTATAATAACGATGAGTTCAACGATTTGTTTTACCTACTTTACAGATAACAACGGTAACGAAGCGATTCGATATGCAAACCGAATGTATCATGCAACGATGATTCGCGTCCCAAATAAGCAACCATTGGCGTAACCAAGTAAATAATACTACAGATTGACCTACTGCTACACTCACGTCTTAGGTTCTGTCCAAACCACAAGCACACTATGCAACATACAGTATTTCAAGACAATCTCTCTTAGAATACAGATCAATTTCTGTATCTGAGCTAGTTAAGGAACGTAGAGCGAAAGCTGAAATCTGTTGGTTATGCAGTTTATTTCAAATAAGCAGCAGATTTTAGATCAATATTATTACGTATTTCCTACATTAAGTCACATTTGTGCACGTCAAGATTACATTTACGACATAAATAAATAGTTTACAAACACAATATTGCAATACTTTACAACTGCAAGCAATCCAATCAACCATGGATAAAATGTGTAGGTACCTACGAGTAATATAAGTTTTACGCACGAGTTTCTGTTTTCATTGACATTTTTTGTCAATAATAGCTATCCATTATATTTATTTTAAATCTCAGGGATATGGTTGCAGACATTACGATAATTCACATTGACCACAACAACACTCTATGTAGGTCAACAAGATACGAACTCCAGAAGAAGGTCAACGCTCGATATTTATGTACCATGTAATAAGCATGACAACTGCAAAAATATTATACAATCAAAACATTACATTACACGAATCATAGGTATGTTACCGACAGGTTTATTTAATTCATTTATAATTTATTATAACCTGCGCTGACATTTTAAGAATATGACATAGTGGTTCTTGAAATTGTAAGGAACATGATTGTTGCGTTTAAAGAAACAAATAACATACATATTGTATGCCTCTTAAAAAGACCTTTCATCGTCCCATCACTTACATAAAGTTGCCATAAGTCGAGCACTGGCATTAGAGTTATATCAGAGTTAGCAGGTTAAGGTACAATGCGTTCGAGCTGCATTGCATCACCCGGCGTCACTTCCGCGCTCGCCGCCGGCGCGGCGGCGGCCCGACCGCTCGGGCGGTGCTTTATTTTATTTGTACTTGATGGTGGTTCGATTTTTTCATCGATTCATTTGAAGAGTTGCTTGTGATCTTCCGGTTTTGTTTATCTTGCATCACTATTTGTAACAATTCCTGTTCTAATCATGAGTGAAAGTTGAATGCTTCATTTAAACCTTACAATCATTTATTTAGATCAAAGTATTATTACTTGGAAGTACCTCAATGGGATTTACATCGCTATAATGTGTATTCTTTTTATTCTTTTTTCATATTTTGCGGGTTCGAGTCTCGGTCCAGATAGGCGATTATTTAAAAAATATTTGTATGCAGTTCGATTTATTTTTAAAATCAAAATTATGTCTTCTTTCGGTAAAATATTCTATCTACAAAATTTAAGGTACATTCCCTCCGTGTGGCATAATTTTGGGACACCCTGTATACATCATGATCCGGGAATATAGTTTAAAAAATGTTTATAAGTTTGTCTTGAGCCTTGCTTGTACTTAGAGTGTACCATAATCTGAATGAAACATCTATTGGTAGACGCTAAGCGATCCTAGGGGATACCTTCTTACTGCGCATTGATATCATTATGTGCATTAACATTATTGGTATGTGCAATCATAACAAAGCCTGTACTTGCTTTTATTAGCGATACTAGTGCGTGTAGAGAATTCGTTAAACCAATACTTTCGTAATGGACCTTTAACTAATAAGTCCGTTGCCTTGAACGATACAAAACGTATATAGAAGTTACTTTAATATGCGAAGAGGAGCATCAATCTATATTAGTATGTAGTTCTAGACCAAATTATTTATTTCAATCTGAAATCAGTTTCAATAGAAACCTTTATTCTCTTATAAAGCAAAAGTAACATGTGTATAGTTACGACTTTATTCTAAAAGGGCATTTGTGTCAAGTTCGATATCAATCATTTAACATTGTATATGCAAGAGATATATTTATATAATTTATCACTGTTGCTATATATTTATATCTCTTGCAAAGACAATATTAAGTTTCAAATAAATAATTTCCTTTCACAACTGTGTGGGTGCAATATTTCATATCCATTAGAGTGTTTGTTCATATGCAATGCAATAACATTAGTTCTACACGATTATAAAAGATTTTGCCATAGATAATATTTGGAAGAAGTCTCCTCTTGATAGCTTTGTATCTCAATGGCACAGCTATACCCAGGAATAATTTTCAGGTGGAGATAGTCGCCTCCTCCTTTTAGGGGGCACTGTAGACGCTTGACAATGAAACCAGCAATTAACAATGAAACCAGCCTTAAATCATTCCGGGAGGGGTTTCGACCCCCAAATTTTGTCTCTGGGTATGTTTATGTTCTATGGTATGTGATTTAACAGATCATCAGGGTCGGTATTCAATATCTTTATGTCGTTTTCGCGTCAAGCTTGCGTTTTTAACTGTCAAAATCTTGACATAATGGTATAAAGAAAACTGCGCTTGGAAAAGTATCGCGCAAGCGCGCGGACATCTTTTAACACACCGCGCATGCGCATAAACGCGCGGGCTTGCCGCGAAATGGAAAAAAAGCGTAGTGAATAAGGACCCAGATGACTATTATATTATGAAGATAGTATCTAAATAAACCACAATACCTTCTCAAAGTTAAAATGTTTGGTCTTAATTCACTTTTAGAATCGCCATCTATTACAATTTGTAACTTGCCATCAGTTCTAACGAATCATTATGATTTACAGTGTACCAAAAATGTGGTCTATCTCCCTACGTTGGATATTCATTTGGAGATCATAAAACAACAAGGTTGATTTTCCCTTGTAATTTCATTCCAACAGCTACTAATCTCAGCCTTAACACTTTTTTTGTTACACAAGATTTTTGTCAAAACTGTTAGACCACTTTCTTGGCCGCCTGCACTTATGATCGATTGCATCACTTTAACTATTCAGCACTTACATCGTAAGACATTATTATAAATATTCGCTTGCATCATTATAAGTGAACACATATGAAGATTACCAATACGTAGTCGTGTAGTCTCTACAATAACAACGTATGTAGGTAGATACAAAGTTACCCTCAACAAGTATTAACACATAATATCGTAATAGCAACACTTGTACCCATTGCATAAGAATAAATAAGTGGGGTTTTCTTCCGCGTACCTGGTGAACTAAGCAAGGAAACAAACGTTAAGCTCAAGCGAAGGAAACCAATCGTAACTCACGATCTGTGCACGACTGTAAATGCATGGATCAAGTCATGCACCAACATTATTATTTAAGCCGGGAGGTCTATCACATAGTAGGCTGATATCTAAGGTTAAAAAAATACATGCAAAAGACTAATTAGTAAATAAACCTGACAAAAATTAAGTCCCGATTTTTCATCATTAATTATATCATAAAAATAATTGATTTGACGAGAAAATAGTCGGGTAAAAATAGTGACGTTATAGTCCGATATTTTGTACGTGATCTTCATATAAAATCTGCGTTTCGACATTTCTTAAAGAGTTGTTGTTTTGACTAGTTGGAATCTAGCCCATTGCTTTAATATATTTGTGTATCAGCTCCTAATTAATTAATATAGTCTTACTAATATCACAAATCCGAAAGTTTGTAAAGATGAATGGATAGATGTTTGTTGCTCTTTTAAGCAAAAACTACTCAACGGATTTTGATAAAATAAAATTATAAGTAATGAAATGTAGTTTATACCACAACAGTACATAGGCTATAAAAATACCAACCTAATACAGGCGAAACTGAGGAAAAAACCTAGTCAAGAATAGTTGGAAGTAGTAGAATAGGTGTTGACTTCGTTCGCGGGGAAATTTTGAAAAACAAATATATCTCACGGAAACAGTTATTTTTTCTGGGTTAAAATATAAATAGTCGATATTAGGGAGCCTATTTGCTATTCTAGTCTATAATCTATATCTGTGTCAAATCCGTTCATCCGTATTGGCCTGATTGAATAACAAATCCGCATCCGAATAATACCCATTTAGTCCGCACGCATGGATATCAGTTATCGCGATAAACACTATCCTATGTCCTTGCACGGGACTCAAACTATCTCCAAACCAAATTTCATCTAAATCGGTTAAACGGTTTAAATGTGAAAAGGTAACTATATAGTATAAAAGCATAGACGATATGACTAGAGTCAGTAGGTACACTTAAAAAATCCAATCAATGATCGTAGGATTGCGAAAATAAGTCTTGGTTGTTCACCTGCTTGCGTGTTTTTTATAGATTTCATATATCATTGATAGAACATAAAGGTTTCTATATTTCTACTTTAATTACCCATTAGATTAGAACTATTTCCAATTACCTACCTACTTAATCGAACGATTAGTGTTCTTTAAGTCAAGGACATGGTTTGCTTAATAAATTCAATTTTCAAAACGTAAAAGCTCGAAAACCTACGAAACAATCGATGGTGTTACTTATTTTTTTTATTCTTTAGTTGGTAAATAATTACTATAATGTAAATAGTATAGTGTTCATGTATAAATATATTATATATTTTTTTTTTTAGTTATTTTTGAAGTTTTATGTATTTTGTCACGTTTATATAAATAAATAAGTTAGATAATCCATTTTTTCTCTAAATCTTATAATAATAATAATAATATTTAGTGTAGTGTTGTAAATGTGGGTAGGAGTGATTTAAACATTTAAATTGTTCTGCTACTACTTTCGCTAAATACTTAGGTAGGTAATATATATTAGAGACCTCTATGGGTTGCCTACATTTTCTCCATAATTGTTTAAAATGTAATGATTAAAAATAAGTATTTAGACACAATTTAAGGCTTAAATAATCTTAACATTAATTCTGTTATTGGCTTAAGCTCGAAAAGCGAAAGTAGTCAAAAATACATTCAGTGGTTTACAAACGGGTTTATTTTAATTGTATTGTTTTTTTTAACCTTATTTATAGAGTCGTTTTATGTTCAAATAGGTTTGTCTTACACTGCATTAAGATGCAACCATAGAGTATAAACATCAGGAAGGATATCTTAACTAAATGGGAGAAAAATTAAAAAGTGATACTTTTTGTGCACAAATATATTAAGTACCTACTTCTTAGCAACCACCTGAAATGTCTTATGATAATACCTACTCCTTTTATTATTAACAGTTCTCTCTTCATTTCAGATGCTGACGTAGCATGCTACGGCTTCATTTGACTGACAGACACCTGCGCGTGATGCTGTGGTGCATTTTACTAGGCTTGCAACCAGCCTTCGCCGGCATTCTTGACCCGTTCAACTGGGCGCGTTCAGACCGCATCGAGGTCAACATACCTTGGTTACCATGTAAGTTTGCAAAAACAAAAATGGCTTTCTTAAATTAGCGTTCGCAAAGGTTTCTTGCGCTGGAGGCCGCGGCTGCGCTCAAGTTTGCAAGTGTAGACAAAGTTATTCTTAAAAAAAAGGAACCTGAAAGTAGTTTGCTCAGAATTAGTAACACAATCCAATGAGGTAGTTTTTGGACCATGTTATATTTTTCAATCAATTAATTTATCAATCATTAATTAATTAATTAATCATTCTAACAGTCCAAATCCTGTTCACAATGTGATGTGTAATAACCATGGATTACGTAGGTACTACGAGACACAATGAGTACGATAGCGCGAAGAATACAAGACAACTTGAATGGCTTTTATTTTTGGCTTTTTTGTTTTCAATATTTTTATTTTCTTATTTTATGATTTCATGAAGTAACAATCTTGTTAGGGTGTCTGAGTTCTGATCCGAGTGACAATAAGGTTATTTATATTGTCACTCGGTTAATATGAAACGAAAGTAGAATGTTTAGAAAAATATAATACTTAAAGCTATGTAAAGTTTTTTTTTTGTAGTTTTGAAATCTTTAACAAGGTCTTTATTTACAGTTGAAAATGAAACCAGATGCTATGATGAGCTAGGGTGTCTAAACATCACAAGAAGCTGGTATCACCTCATTCACAGGCCCTTCAATGTCTTTCCTCTTCCAAGAGTTGTGATCAATACAAGGTATCGCTTTGTTTTTCTATAAGTTTGATAGTTTTTTAACCCTGCTGTTTACGTTAGTAGGTTTTAAACAGATGTGCAGAAAAGCCAATTGAAAATTTTTTCACTGCGTTTTTCTGACTACCTATACCTAAGTCAGTTTTTTGTTTTAACAACAATACCTATAAAAATTACACGAAACCACTATTAGAGTGCGATTACCCACACAAAAAATTAATAATGCACTTGTTTTGTCATTACTTCAGAAAGATTAGACATGAAATTGATCTTTTTTACATGTTACGCATATTAAAATGTAATTTTCTTTTTTTAGATTTATATTGTACACAAAGAAGAATCCAACCGACGGACAGTTATTAAACGTAAATGTTAACAAAACTATAGCAAAGTCCAACTTTAGTCCACATAAACCAACCAAGATGATTATTCACGGATTCATCGATACTCCACTTTCCAATTGGGTTTGTAGATTCTTAAATAATTATATATCTGACTAAGTATAGTTATTAGTTGATCAATATGAGCAAAAATTAACAAGCAACATTTTCTAGAAGCAGGGGCCGATTTGCAGTCTTGGCCGGCCTAGCTCACATCTTGTAAGCACCAGCCACCCCTATCTCAGCACCCACCATGGTTTCCCAAACTTTTTACATCACAGAACACTCACGTAGTACGACTGACATGTTATCCAATGTGTTTTATAGTTGTTCTTTTTAGGCAGGCAGGCAATCACGTTTCTTTTTCCAAATTTTCCAAAAAAATATATCTCGTGTAAACCTGATAACTTTTCTATGAAATCCTTGAGTTTCCACTTTGGACTACAAATTTAGGGTGTTTAACCCTTAAAGTACTTCAAGCGATTAATACATTATTATTGAACTTGGTTCTACTACAATCGACCGCATCTATCAGATTATCAGACGTCTATTATTACTGTTTAATAAATAAATTTCTTACAATCTTTTTCGTAGGTCAGTGAAATGAAAGATGAACTCGTGAAAGCAGGTGACTTCAATGTTGTCGTAGTGGACTGGGCTGGAGGCAGTTTACCTCTGTACACTCAAGCAACAGCCAATACTAGACTGGTTGGTCTTGAAGTGGCACATTTCATTAAATCCTTACAGGTACAATAATATCAACACTGGAAAGGAAAACTGTTGAAATGCCATTGTTGTGGACAAACCAACAGAAACATGGTGTTTCAGTTGTTTTTCCTTTCCACCATCAGATATACTCTTCTTTTATTATTTTTGACCTCTTGTTTTTGCATCAGCCCTCTGATATGGTGTATAATATAATGGTGACAGCACCTTACCTGCATATACAGTTTATAAACAAAGAAACATTGTTAACATTGGCAATTTGAAAAGAGTTGTCGCGATATTTTTATTGCCTATTCTTTTCTCCGGCTTTACCTATTGTTTGCGAACAGGCATTACATGTAAATGTAGAATCGACTTTTCACAAGTGTAGTATTTTGTTTCCTAAGTGAATAAAGATTTTTTATTATTATTATTATTTCATACATTCTATTCAATAAAACTGCATACCTGGAAAGTCAACCATTTTATGTCTCTTCACCCGTAAAAGGCAAACGATAAATTCAGCATCGATACTGTACTGACCGCTCTGGAAGTAAAAAAAATAAATAATGAACATCTAAATGACATTACAGAAAGACTACGGACTGGATCCGCTGGACGTCCACATTATAGGGCATTCTTTAGGAGCCCATACGGCAGGTTACGCAGGTGAAAAGATACCGGTAAGCAAGAATTTCTGCAATCGATTTCATTACATCATAATGTATCGGCTATGATTTATTTAGTTATCATATTATCTTTGATTTAGCCTCTCGTTTCATAGGGCTTAGGAAGAATTACAGGCCTAGACCCTGCAGAGCCGTACTTCCAAGGGATGCCAACGCAAGTACGATTGGATCCCACTGACGCGCAGCTCGTCGACGTTATACATACTGATGGAAAGAGCATTTTCCTCTTAGGTAATCCTTTGGATGTAACTTTGTGTGTTTTCATCATACTTGCACGTATGCTTCTTATAATCCATACCGCACAACTGTTATTCATACACTACATGTAATAATATAGTGTTATTAATAATTTGAGCCTAGTTGCTTTAATATTTTAATTAAACTACTAACCCTTATGTAATTAATATATGTATGTATTATGTAAATATGTATTATATGCTTTATTGCTTGTAAAATCGCCATTGATTTCATCAATTCTGTATAGTTTATTATATTTTTTATTATTTTATATATATGCGTGATAAGGTAACTAATTAATCGACGTGTTATTTTCACGCGTGCGACAGATTTTGTGTTTATGGCAGGATATGGAATGTCACAACCCGTGGGGCATTTAGATTTCTACCCAAACAATGGCAAGGAGCAGCCTGGTTGTGATCTCACTGAGGGTCCTCTGGTACCACTGACACTTGTGAAACAGGGCCTTGAGGAAGCGTCCAGGGTTCTCGTTGCCTGCAACCATGTCAGAGCTATCAAGCTATTCACAGAGTCTATCAATGGAAAGTGTTCTTATATTGGTAAGTTTCAATCTACCGAGCACTTGATTTATTTCACCAATTATTTTCATTTTTATGTAGAAGACGAATGTGAACACTCTTTGATTATCTCATATCTACCTACGATGTATAATCTTCTTTTCTGGATATAATCTAAATCTAATGGAAATATTTCAGTTCGAATTAGACTTATATTCTTTAATACGAATAATTTAACATTTTGCACACAGATTGAACCGACGACTTGTATTTGTTCAACGTAATCAATCGACCGGTTTAAGCTACTCCCTGATGGTATTCTATCTAAGAATAGAATTTTCTATTTACCCTACACGGATCTTTTTTAGAGTTAATTGTTCATCCGTCTGTCCCTTTTTGTCAAGAATGCGTGAAAGTGTCAAGGGGAATTCAATTGGAGTTGTGAAAAAAATATACACAAAAGACATCAACATTTACCTATTTTTTTATATTTGTTCATATCTGTACTAGATATCTCTACAAGAAGTTTGGAATGTAGGTACCTAATACCTAAATAAGCAATTTAGGTATGAAAATCATATAGATACTTTAATATATTTTAATATTTGTTTTAAAAACATTTTCAGGTCATCAATGTCCGTCATACCAACACTTTTTAGAAGGCAAATGTTTCCACTGCGGTCACGGGTGTGCAATAATGGGGTACGGACCATCATTCATACATACAATTACAAAATCTATTTACCCTACCTATTTTATAGTTCAGAATAAACTCACCATTCTACCACGTCTTTTCATAGATTCCACGCAGACAGTTCTCCTGGTTTGATCACAAATAAAAACAATCAGTCAGAAAATGAAGTGTTTCCATCTGAAGAACACGATACTATTGGAGCCAAGTATTTCCTAAGCACTGGCAAGGAACTTCCCTTCTGTCGTATGTATTATACACAGTGTATATTTTTTCTGTCGCAATACATTTTAATGCCTGTACTTTACAATCAAAATGACGTGCATTTTTTTTATTTACAGAGAGACATTACAGAGTAGCGATTCAATTGGCTAATCCTAAAGGTGCAGAATCGTGGGTCCAGGTACATTTATAATATTTTATATTTATTTTAGGGAATTAAAGGTCTGTGTTGCCATTCGGAACTTAAAATCTAACTTGAACAGGTATACCTCATGTCTTACAAAATATTTGATTTGTGGGTGTAGCTGCATGACTCACTAGACGATTGCGGTTATTTTTATTTTTTTTATGGATTAATTAACAGTTAATATGTAGATATTAGGTTCAGATAGGCAATTGTTTTATAAACTTTAACCCTAATTTTATGTCCAGGGTTTCTTGAAAGTGACATTGATGTCCGATCGAGGAGTAATCAGAGGAATGGATTTAACACCAATCAATTACGTCAAGTAAGTTAAAAGCTAAAACTATAATCCTATAACCCTTTGCTACTAACGTCAACCGTAACTCTCGACACTATTTATAAACTAGCAATTCCTTTTATCCTCTAGCTGGATGGAATAGTACCTATCTATCTACCTCTTCTTAGATAGCAGCGCTTGTCTTGGCTGTTATCGATACGACTACAACGAAATTGACACTTATGTTTTAATTCTGCATAGTTTCTCTCCTTAAGTCCTCAACTCCATTACTTTCCCAACATATTTTCTTCAGCCTGTAAACGCACATTGCCATTGCAAACGCTTTACTGCGTCTCCCAAGTCACTTGAGAACTACATTAATATCATTACTCTTTTCAGGTTGGAACATGGAACTACTTACACAATAGTAGTAACTCATCCGACTGACTTAGGTGGAAAAGTTAGAAAGGTATATTTTAAAATATTCTATTGTAATTATGAGTATAAATTAAAGACCCATTTAGTTTTCCAATCGTAAAATACATAAGTAGTTCTCTGTAATAGTAAAGTAATGAACTTGTTGCCAGGTGGAGTTATCGTGGGAGTACGACATGAATGTACTGGAGCCACGATCTCTATGTATACTGTGGTGTAATGATCGGCTATATGTTAAGTCAGTTCTCGTCGATCAAATGGAACTACCTAGTAGGGGGTAAGTCTTAACATATCCAATCCTAAGGTGTCATAAGTCGACACTTTAAATTAGCCAAACTAATAGTATAGAAAACAAATTGAACAGTGTGAAAAGGGGTAATAAAACTCCATTATATATGAGCGATAGCTCATTCGAATCGGAATGAGTTCCTATGCGAATACCTTTTTGGTCCCAACTTAAGTTTTTTAAAATGTAGCGTAGAACTGTTATAAATATAGTTGGTGACATTGGATCGCCCTGTCTGACCCCTCTTTTTATTTTTATTTCTCTGTTGTTTCTAGACTCACTCTGCTTTTGCAATTTTCATATATGTTTTGTATTATTTTGATGTAAGTAGACTGAACTTTGGCCTCAGATAACGCTTTCCAAATAGCACCGTGTTTTACCGAATCGAACGCTATTTGGTAGTCAAACGTATATGGTGTAGGTAATCAAAACTCTATAAAGAATATGGTACTGTGGTAAAAACAAAAAATCACAGTTTTTACAATGTTATGCTATTACAAACTTACAAATTATTTTCATATATTAGCTTTTTACAAATTTTCAATAAAAGTTTTAATAATTGACTTAAAAAAATTGCCATGTGGAGCTCTTTATAAATGTATACATAAGAAGATCATGGGCTAAAAGTTTATAAAAGCTTTTAATATTTTAATAAATTTCCTCCTCTTTAAGAATATTCTTGTTTCAACCATTAAATATTTATAGTTATGATATTATTGTCACAAAACTAAATACCTTTTAATTTTTTATCTGCTGTGAAATCCTGCGAATACATTTTTCTATAGCTCATTCCGAATCAAATGAGCTCATTTTTATAGAGCTTTATCATTCATTTTCCCGCTTTTCAACTTGTTTACTATACTATATGTAATATCTATTATACGTGAAAGTAACTTTGTCTGTCTGTTACGTTTTTATGCTTAAACCGCTTAACCGATTTAGATAAAATTTGATATGCAGTTTAAATCCCGGAAAAGGACTTAGGACAGTTTTTATATTCTCTGTAGCTATATTTAATCTAATCTAATACCTTTAAACGAGCAATTCTTGTATATATAAATAAATAAATCGATCTAGCTAGGTTTCATTTTCAGAAAACGTCGTTTAAAAAAAATACCGAGCCAAGCTCGGTCAGCCAGGTACTATTGATTTATATGTAACAAGACTTACGCGCATTAATTTGTTGTTACATTAACTACTTTCTTCATTACAGGAAACGTAACGTTGACTTCAGCACGAAATTGTGTACGCCGAAGCGTGAATTTGCTGAAATCCCCAACCGGGGTTCCGCAAGTTTCTACGACAACTGCGGCAGGTAGCTGTGCCATAAATAAAGTTATGCCTAGGCCTTCCAAATGACTATAAAGTCTATATACATAGACTCCGAGAGAAAGCTTTAAATGAACAGTGGATGAAGCACTGAAACGATTTTTTTTAAAATAAATTAACAGTGATGGCGATCGTGAAGTTCTTACAGGGTGAAGTGTATATATAAGTGCGTTAATTGTTTTAAGTTATACGCATAATTTGGACACAGATATAGAAAGGTAAATTTTTATCAATTGCATATTCATTTTCTCATAAAAGTATTTGTTTATACAATCTTTATTTCATCAATTGTCAATGCTCACATCTTCGCTGTTGAATGCGTTGAACGTTATTGGGTCATACAGGAAACTTATTGTAATTTTATGTAAACTTAATTAAATACTCAGTCTCGTGTATTATAAGTAGATAGTAAGAATTAGTGAATTGTAAATATTTAAAATTTATATTTATATTTTTGTAAGGATTTTGTAACTGAGAGGCGAAAATGCAATGCAGAATTAATCTGCGTGTTGTTATTTAGATGGTCCAAGATTACCTACTTAGGTACATTATTCATGTATTTGATGAACTTTACTTACTCAAAAATTTTACATAAACTGTTAATATGAGATTGCAGACATCCCACTCCCAACTTCTCAAAAGATCTAACTAATGGCATGTCTCTGTACCTACCAGGCCAATTTGGAACCATGATTTTGTTTTGGAGGACTTGAAAAACCCAAAATTGACGGTTTTGGGAAAGCGGCAATTTTCGGTTTCTCAAGTCCCCCAAAACGTTTCAGATACTTTGAGGGGGGTCTAAGCACCTAAGCCCACTTAACTCACAAAATCTTCTTAATATCGGCGTTCTTAATATTTTTTCTTACAACTAGAATTATGATGGATTATAAAAAGTTTTTTTATAATCCTTATGTAATTACTTGGACAAGAAGTACTACTCCCCAGTAGTACCTAAATGAACAAATCTGATCTGTAATGAGGTTTGTCATCGTAGCAGGTGCATTAAAAGTAACCTTCGATGCGCTGCTAAAATGTGCCTAGACTTTGCGTTAGACGTTATATACCTACCTATGTACTGCTTGACTTTTAATGCCATCAAAAATTTAATACGTCTGTCTATAGACAGACTTACTAGATTTTTGGCGGATAACAAAGTCAAGCAGGTAGGTAGATATATCTACCACATCCAACATAGTGAAGTATTATGTAGATAAGTACATATCTACCTAACTCAATTCTGTAGTTTTAAACGTCTACAAATAAATACCTAGCAGTACAACTTATTCTTAGATTTTGTTGTAGGCTTAAGTAATTGGTTTCATATTCAGATTCTGTTAACGTCTTACCTACAGCTATACCTAATGTTAAAACAAACGTCATTGTAATACCAATTTTAAAAAATCTGGGAATGTACCATTAATAATAATCGATCGACCAATCTAAAATAAAATTGTTTGATGTTACCCGTTTTTATTTTATTTCTCTCTGCAATTGTACCTGTACCTGCCGGCACAGCAGCAGGGTGCAAGGGGGTGCACTGCTCTCTGACAGAAAAAAATGCATGTAAGGCATTTATGTTTATTCATTTGTGTAACGAAGTCGATGTTCCACGATTACAGTAGCTTTAACGGTAATTTTTAAATATATTTTTCGGTGTAGATGTAGATGCATAAACACAGCATCCTATAACTACACTGAAAAAATGTTGCATGCCCCTGAAAGAAATCCTGGTGGCGCCCATGTATGTACCCACCTAAACAATGGTTCTCATGAACCTCTTAGGTACCTCCTATGAGGTTGATGAAAGCTAAAATAAAAATGCGGTGATTACCTACCTAATTAACAGATTACTTACCTAATAGACTGGGAGGAGAGCGCCAAAAAATGCATTTATATTAGGTCACATTAGTGGAGTAAAGAAATAACCTTTCATCAGTCATCTGGATTCCTTAGCGTTTGGCGTACAGTACTTTAATCGGCTACTGACGGCATCTGTTCCAAAGTTAATCAGGATTGTACGGTGGATGGAGCAACACAGCATTCCTCAAGAAACACCTTCGTTCTGAGGGACCTATGTGATGATTCCCCGAACCCTAAGCTCTTTGGTCTCCTCTCTCGCACAGCTTGAAAAACTTTCGGCAATGCTACTGTTGTACTATACCATTCTGAGTTAACAGATCAATGATTTTCCAACATTGTAGTCGAAGCATGCCCCGATTTTTTTGCCAACGTTCCGAGGTCTTTGCAGTTTTGTCGGCAACTTTCCTTCTGAACAGATCCATACCCGGCTGTCTCATATTTACCGGATCATATTGATAAATCCACGTTTCGTCGTCTGTGATGATTTCCGAAACATGTCTTGACGTTCCGTTTTCCAATTGTAGACGCATTTCGCGGCACCAATCCCCGCGCGCGGGTCTGAACCCTCTTTCGGGTTCCGTACTTATTTTTGAAAGTTGATGATTCGATTTTTATTATATCGAACACGATGTGTCGATAACACAGTTGTGCAATGTTTTATTCCACCGATGATTTACTGGTGCGATGTAACGTTTGTGCGAAAAATCCTGTTGCGAAAAACGCTCGTTTACGCATTATTATAGATGATAAGGTCAATACATAAAATAGCACAAATATCTGACGAAGACAGGTCACAAATTCACCAAGTTTAACATAGATAATATCAATAAAAGTCAAAACTATCTTTCCTCAATCTATTTCTATGTGCAAGGAAAAGAAAGCAACTGAGGCACTTTAGATATATGGGAGTAAGGTGCTGTGACTAATATACTATACACCATGTTAAAGGACTGATGCTAATTATATTATCAAAAAGTTGAAACATGAGAGAAACCAAAATCAGCCTTAGTGGGTACAATGTGGAGCATCTACTTACAACAAAGGTACAAACTATATGTGCTAAAATATTAGCCAAAGTACTTGCAACGAATGATTAAATATAAAATATTAATTCTGATATCAAAAGGAAGAAAAGAATGGCCTTTATTCGTCACGCTGAATCTTTACTTACAAAAGTCAAATCATGCTCTTAATCAATGCGACAATCAAAACAAAGTGACAACAAAATTCACCCAAGCATATTAAAGCAACAAGGAGCAAGCAACTAGATCCATTTTTCTTTATCATTTAAATATTCATCCACTGTATAATAACCTCTACGTATAAGATGTTTTTGACTACATTTTTGAACATAATCACTGATAGACTCATAATACTAGCAGGTATCTTGTTAAATACTCTCACAGAAAGACACACAAATGAATTATGAGTTTTATGTAGCCTATGATATTAACCTACTAATTTGTGCTTATTTCTCGTGTTCACCGGGTGAACGTTTATTTTTGTAAAATAAATGCATATTTTGTTTAACAAACATAATGTTTGCAAATATATACTGAGATCCAACTGTCATAATACCTATCTCTTTAAACTTTTCTCTAAGAGAAACTCGTGCACCTAGTTTGTAAATCGCACGCACTGCACGTTTTTGAAGAATAAAAGTTGTTTTAATATTATCATTATCAGCCACCTTGCCCCAAAGCAATATGCCATACGACATGAGTTCACATGACCCTGCAGAAATAACCGAAATAAACTAGCCTTACTGTTTCCACATCGGTAAGCTGTCTGACTTTACTGACAGCATATGCTGCAGAACTCAGTTTCCCTGCGAGACATGATATTTGGGCGCGAATCAACAAAATGAATAATAACTTCATTGTTTAAAACAAGATTTGTACTGATATTTCTTACAGTTGGCAAACTAAATTCAAAACATTTGATTTTTTTAGAATTTAAAAGCAAGTTATTTGATGTAAGCCAGTCAAGAACTAATGCGAGGGACCTGTTTATGCCCGGCTCCTTTATAAGGCTCCGTATAGTCCACCGTATAGTTTCACCGTCTATGCCAAGCCTCCACATTATTTTGGGTCCTTGGTAGGCCGAGTTCATTTATATCTTTAGTATAGTTTTGTACCATGTACGTAATACGTCTCAAACCAATGTATGATAGTTTCTGATCCTTCTGGCAAAACATTTTCTTCATAAGTTTAAAAGCGTCCAGTATCTCTTCAGGAGTAGGTAAGATATGCCAAAGCTACTATGTGGCCAAGTTTAAGAGAGAATCTGCTGTCATTGCCGTACTTTGAAGCTAAACGTATTACGTATTCCGTATTTGCCGCCACAAATTTTGCACTAATTGAAAAAGGCAACCTGTATGAGTAGCTTCAGGGAAATATATCTTGACGACATTGATAACTGCTATTTCTAAATCAGTAAGTATATGCCGGGGGTTCAATTCACATTGCAATTCTTCAACATATGCCAAAAGTTATTTAAACATCACCATAAAAGTTTCTTCAGTCTATCTCCCAAAAAGCAATACACTAAAGTATTTTTTATAAAACTATTTTTCTGCTATCGATATCATTTCCTACGATTCCATGTATACCATATATTTGAGCAAAAAGGCCAGGTCATGAACAAAATGGTCCGTCCATTATCCATAGAAATAACTCACGTAAAAGTTTGATAATTTGCTGAATACAAAATATAAGCAAGCATTTATTGTCATTGTATTTTGTTTGCCGTGTCAAAAATGGTTCTACTTCAACCATACATTCTAGAGGATGTATATAAACTTCCTCCAAAGTAGACGGTTCTTTGTGAAATGTTTTTTTTATTGGGCTGTGCCACGCACTTGGGCTTGGCACCGCTTCCATATGATTTCGTATGATGACTGTAGGACCGTCGTTGCTTGTATTAGCAGCAGCCCTCTTCAAGCTATTTTTAAGAATTATTAAGTCCTGCATGCCGGCATTTGGGGCATGTGAATCATCATCTCATACCTTTGTTATTGGGTGTGTTCGTTATTTTCTTTGAGCTCCGTTATCATACGGCTTCTGCACTGTTTTTTTCTGTTTTTGAACACACACCACCAATAATGTTTTATATCCACATATTTATTTAACATAAATTCTCCATCAATAAGTATTATATCGTTTCCGCATTTAGATTTTTCTGTTTTGATAATACTATCTGTCATAGTAACAAAAGGAACAATTACATTAAAATTATATTCAACAATGAATGGTTGACTAGAGCAATATCACAAGTTTTGATGCACGTCATTATTATTTACGCCTACCCACATAGCTGTGTTTTTGCACACAAACAAACCTTTATACTGAACTCTCAAAAAACAAAGTGAAAAATAAACTTTGAAATAAATAGACGTCGTAAATAAAGTCATTTGTAATAAATATACAAATTTTTTACAAAACATGAAACGAAAATAATTTATTATTAATTATTTTTTATCGTAGTTTTTATAGGCGGAACGCCTGACGCGTTTTGCGTCAGGCGTTCCGGCTATTAGCAAAATAATATCTTTATTCTTTAGGGACAACAGTAGGCGTTTCGAACCGACATACCATCGAACTAATAAATTACCGAAGTAATGAGCAATCGCAGTAGGATTTTTCGCACAAACGTTACATCGCACCAGTAAATTAATTGTGTTCAATATAATAAAAATCAATTCATCAACTTACGAAAACAAGTAGCACCCTGTTTGTTTTTCAGTGTCTGAGAGCAAACGCTTCCGAACTAACGCCAAGAATCTTCTCGATAACTGAGTAAGTAATTCGTGGGTCTTCTTGCACCATCACTTCAGTAGACCACACATTTTCTGCAGTTACTGCCGTTTGTGGACGGCCACTTCTATGGTCATTTTCGAGGTTTGTTTTACACAAGGCCATCGTTGTGAACGATTTTTTTATCAAAAACTCAACAAATACCATCAAGCAAACACCTTAATCACCAGATATGACTCCAGCCAATTTCTTTTTTTTCCTAAACTCAAATTACCACTTCGTGGCATCCGTTTTCATTAGGTAAAAGATTCGCGGCGGGAACTGAACTCAATTCTGGAAAAACCTTTATAAAATGTTTTGATAATTGGATTATTCGCTTATCGCGATCAAATAAATTTGGATGATTAACTGATTATTTTGTGTATTGTATTGTATATACTGATTATATTGATCCGGGTACTTTCTTCACAGAGTAGTGCTTCATTCGCCACCTTATTTTAACTATTAAGATATTTTTTTAGTTACTGCTTGTGAGGAAATTCCTGAAAAAGACGCTGTGCTAGCGTTTTTTTTTTTTCATAAAGTTTGGATTTTGTTCTTGAAGTTGTCACCAGGTGTCACCCCAAAAAGAGTGCCACTGGGTGCGGACCGCCCCCACCGCGGTACACCCCTGAAACGCAGTCTTATGAGTGTAATATTTTTATTTTACGTAAGAAGTTGTTGATCTGTTTTCGAATTTTAGGTTGGTCTGCTGTCAAACATTCGCTTGTACAAAAATTTTTACTAATTTCACATAAAAACCGAAATACGGCTATTTCAGTTTTTATGTGAAATTAATAAAATATCTTTGTACACTGTTTTAGTAAAACTGATTTAGCATGTGGAGGTTAAATTGAACTCTAGCAGACATGTCTCGGTGCCGGAGTTGGTAAGGGCTTAGGGCCAGTACCCCTAAGGTTGCGGGTTCAAGTGCTGCCCAAACGATTTTTTCCTCCATACCTAATTTATATGTATAAAATTAGCTTATAAATGCTTTAAAAAGTTATGTTCAGCGTCATCAAAAACCTGTTTTAATGAAACTCACAGAGCTATACAAGTTCTTTATGAACGCAGTAAATTACGTCACGATTGCCATAAAATCGAGGCTGATTTCGACTTTGGTGGACATGTCTCGGTGCCAGAGTTAGTAACGTCTTCGGGCCAGTACCCCTAAGGTCGCTGACAGTTCTAACTGAGATTAGAGCTCAGACAGATCGACGTAGTGAGTCACGCATTAAGTGGAGTGGTAAGTTACTGCTCTAAGGAAATATATTGTGTCAAAAAGGGAGCGTTTACGTGGTAGCTGTTCCATCGGACTTTGAAACAATGCAATATTTAGGCCGACCGCCTAAAAAACAGTTCTGACTCATCGTAATCTATTTATTTACATCGTAGTACACACCGACACACACACACCCACAAAAAATTAAATGTTCGGATTTAGTTCAATTTGTTGTCGCTAGCAGCAATGTAAGACTTTCTGTCAAAAGTACAACCCTAGACCCTAATGGCAGCCATCTTTGGGTTTCTACACTGGATATGGCACGATCATTGTGAAAGTATATCCCGTACATATCCCAAGGGTTAAAACTTCTCGATGATATTATTAAAATATTTAAATTACGGGTCTTAATCGCGTGAATAATTTAAGGTAAAATACCTTGTATTTTATCTTAAATTATTCACGCGATTAATTTAAGGTAAAATACCTTGTATTTTATCTTAAATTATTCACGCGATTAAGACCCGTAATATATATATTTTAATAATGTGCACAAATCGCGAAAGTTTATCAACATTCTCGATGATACTAAGTCGAAAACATAAATAAATTATTACACTAGGTATTTATTATTAAATTTTATAGGTCAATGAAAACCCCTTCTAAGAACGAGTCACCAGTTACTGAACTAGACATAAGCTGCCAATAATGTCAATTTGGATTTGACATTATTTTATTGGTTACTGGTTGCTGTCGAATGGAAAGAAAGTTGATATTGAATTGAAATAAATTTCAAATTAATTACACAAAATAATATGTTGATTTATTTCAAAAGAAGCGTATGATGTCGTCACACACTTCAAAATTATTCTTAACATTATCATGTACTCTTACAGTCGGTATTGTTGCTTATGTGCATGTAAAACAACAAGCAGACAGGTAATTAATGAAACTTATAATTATTTCCAAGTAATATCAATAGACACATTAAGTATCTTGTGTACATAATGTGTAGGTACAGTTAAGAGGTTTCTTTCAGTAACAAGTAGGTTATTAACACAAAAGATACCAAATCTGATTATGTTACAAAATAGCTTGTCAATCAGTTATTTATTACTAATAATCTTTTTTGTTACTTACGTAGTTATGTAATAGATTTTATATATTTACCTCTTACTATATCCTCTCCAGGTGTACCTACATACAGCATTGACTCTGGCATGTGGTGGGTATAGCGAGATCGCCTTTCAGCACCCTTTGATTGACACTCAATTTATTTTTTCATAAGATCAGAATAAAATAAAGGCTGCATTGAAACACTTTCAACTTACCAACCAGTTATTAAGTGAAGTGTTGCATAAAGATACAAAGAACACCAAAAATTCTTTCGCACTCTCAGTAGCTATTGAATAGCCTAAACATCTTATAATTTAACTAGCTGTCCCGCGCAACTTCGTATGCGTAAATTTTCCCCGTTTTTTGAAACATTTCCCGTCGCTACTCTGCTCCTATTAGTCGTAGCGCGATGTTATATAGCCTATAGCCTTCCTCAATAAATGGGCTATCCAACAAAAAAAGATTTTTTCAAATCGGACCAGTACTTTCTGAGATTAGCGCATTTAAACAAACAAACTTCCGCTTTATAATATTAGTATAGATTAGTATTCATTCCTAAGCAGATATTTATTCTTAAGTCAAATTTGTTCCATTTCAGAGAAAAGATGCATGAAGGAGTTATCAAAGATGTTGAACGACAACAAAGAAGAAAAATAGAAAACTTGTACATATTAGAAAAACAGAATGAATTAACAAAGAAACTGAAAAAAGAATTAGGAAGCGAGCTATGAAATGAAATGCTTATTTTCCTAGATAATATTTATTTTAACAAGTAAACTAATATCCAACTAAAAGAACTAAGTAGGTTATAATAATTAAATGTGTTGAGTACAATAAAACTTATTGTTTCTTTTCTTTTAACCAATGCTCTAACATTACATCTCTAAGTTTCAAATCTACACCGGTAGGATGTTTCTTATCTGTAGTATCAACAAAACCATCAACATTCAGCTTTTCTTTAGCAACAGCAGCCAAACATTCAAATGTCCGTGGCTCCCAACAGGCTAAATCTGCCAATGACTTCCTGTCTAACATAATATTTGCTCGATCTAAACCCTCTCTTAGCGTAAATTGCGATATATTATGCTGATCACAGGCTGCAATGATTCTGGTGTTCCACAAATCAATCATGTCTTGTTTCTTCAACTTCCTAGCTTTAGTGGAATAAACTAAAGCTCTGTGGACATTACGCACTGCAACGGAATAACAGTTTCTTCGACGGCCAATATAATGTGCTGCAAGTCTAAAAATCCTCCTTTTTCTCCAAAACTCATCGGGACCACGAACTCTTAACCAATTTGCAACAGTTAGAAATACCATTGTGCCCTGAAATATAAATAAATGTAAGATACAGTTACATTGTGAATGTGCTAATAGTTCACAAGAATTATACGACCGCAGAGGCATACGATAGTACCTAAAGTCCCAAAGGTCTTTATAGTTTTTAAATTTTATTTTTATTAGGTTAAGTTCGAGTAAACAGAAGACAGAAATAGACTTACGAAAAATTGTGTTGTCATACCAAATAATATGCCATTATTTTTTATTTTGCGTTGCAACACTATTTTTCTTGTAGCAATGTAGCAAATAAATTTCAATCAAAGAGAAAGCATAAATTTTTGCAGTCTTATAATGTCACAATCAAATAGCTGAACACGGCTATAAATAACCGGGGTCGACATTATGTACGTTTTACAAACGCCAAAATTTTAGATGAATTTCACTGTGTTATCGTCTACTTCGATGTTGTAGTAGGGCGACCATAATAGCTTGACATTGTTATGACTTTGTACATAATCATGGCAGTATTACGAAATAATATAATAGAGAACTATATTCGTTGATTAGTAAAACTTAAATTTGATGTTTCTGGCACTCGGCGGCCGCTATCGCGGCCTGCTTGCCTCGTGCGCGTCTGGTCGCAGTTCTAGCCTAACCTATCCGAATCGATTTCGTGAAATAGATACTAACACATTTAAACGTTTGTATGACAAATTGCCGCAGCCATTTGTAAAGGGCGATAAATAATGTCTAGTGGCGTTAAACGTATAAAATGATGACGCCGTCTGTATAACGCCGTGTTATGTGCCTTGTAGGTATATTTTTATAACGTAAATATATTACACCACTACCGGAGGAGTGGTGTAGGCACTACGCCGATGTTCATCCGAATTCGATGAATGAGGTGTCTATTGATTCGTTCTACTCCTTAGGAGACACTGAACATCGACTTTTACCCTTAAGATAAACAAATGGGACAAATTTTGTATCAAATTGTATTGATTTAAGTATAAACACTGGTAGAATGGTACTGCCCCCGATAGTTGAAAAGACGCATCTAACACATTTTTCAAATTTGAGTTATATATATTGCCGGAATCAGGAAAAAAAGGCGCATCTGATAGTATTTTTAATATTTCGCTAACTTTATCGAGTTCGGTTTTAGCACAACAAAATAGGGCGCATCTGTACATAATTTTACAGCTATTTGAAGATGAAAAGACGAATTTATCTAAAACTTAATTGAAAAGTCGCATTTACGCAGATAATGTTCTTATACTTTGTGGTTTTAAAGTATAAAAGACGCATATTGCTAAGAGGAAGTTAATAAGACGTAAATGAGCATTTGTATCTAATACGTTAATTAAAAACTACTTTCACTTTAAGAAGAAAGACCACATCTACCACTTACGCCCTATCTACTTCGTAAAACTATTTTGACATTGGCGCATATGCCATAAGCGTCGTAATACTTTGTTTGATATGAAATAGAAAGGGCGCTTATGTGCAGATACGCCCTTTATTCCTAGTATTGTGCAACAAGCGGCGATCGAGGCGGGGGTCGGGCGGAGTAGGTTCAGTACGGCGGTTGATCAGTTTCTATGTCAGTTGCGCCCGAGTGGCTGTCGAGTGTCGCAGTCTCGCGACTTTTTGCTGCGTGATTCGCCGTAATAAAGTAAGTACCTATGTTTTTATTCGTGAGTTTTTATTAATAATTATAAAATAAAATCTACATTTTGTGTGTGCGTGACAAATAAATAACTATAACTAAACAATTTTTTAAGGCTTGTTATTATTTAAAAAATATTAATAACAATATCTTACTACTAACAAAGTTAACTTTCATTTATTATAAGTAATTTGAATGATTATTAATAAAAATATAAATTGCATAACCCTCTTACTATGGAGATCCGCCATCGAAATTGCATCGAATGTAAGGAATACGAGTTGCATCACAGAAGATACGTTTTAGCACGACAAAAATACGAAGAGGATAAATCTCGTCAAATGAGTATGCAAGATCAAACCAGTGACGTTATGTATTACTCAGTAGACCTAGAAAAGGTTATAATGTGCCCTCGTCTTGATGAATTCAAGGTTGCTATATTTTGCCCAAGGTTAATATTATTTAATGAGAGTTTCGTGCCCCTTGGAGACAAAAAATTTCGAGGCGCGAGAGACACATTTGCCTGTATCTGGCATGAAGCTATTGCTGGCCGGAAAAAAGACGATATTATTAGCTGTTTCCGAGCCTTTTTTTTACACTACCGTGATGTCAAGCACATAACACTGTGGCTTGACAACTGCGCCGCGCAGAACAAAAACTGGAGTCTTTTTTCATATTTATTGTATCTTATAAATTCAACCGATGTTAATTTACAAACTATCACTCTGAAATATTTGGAGGTGGGGCATACTTACATGTCGGCAGATGAATTCCATCATCAAGTCGAGTTGTCCCTCAAAAAGAAGAAAAGGATTTACGACTTTGACGATTTCTATCACGCCGTTTCAGATACTCAACGCAAAATAACTGTAAAGAAAATGGTTGTCGGCGACTTTTGTAGGTTTGATGATTGTTCTTCTTGCTACAAACTCCAAAATATGATACCACGAGTCTATCTGAGTAACATGTGCGAAGTCGCTTTTCGAAGGGGTAACAACACAATACTATATAAAACTGATTTTGATGAAGTAGAAAGAGAACTGGACTTAGAGTGAAAAATATTAAAAATGGCATCTCAAGACCAGTAATAAAAGCACAATTTAGAGGAGTTAATGAAACGCGAAAATCTGCGATAATACATCAGTTACTTACTCTTATGCCAGAGAACCGAAGAGCGTTTTGGATAAATTTGCCAGTTAATGATAACTCTGTTGATCTGATTAATGAATATGAAGAAGATGGTGACAAATAGGCATGAAAAGAACAATTTTTCTTTTGTATTTTTTGTTGTAAGTTTACATTTTATAAAAAAAAACACTGTTTAACACAGTATTTTACTGAAAAAGTAATTTTTGTAATTAGTTTTTAAGATTTGTCCAATGATAGGTAATTTGTCTGTGATCTTAGGTTAAAGTTATAATTTTAAGAGAGATGCAGACTGCTGGTAAGAAACTTTTTGATATTATTTTATAATGTTTCTAACTGTGATGTAATCACATACCTAATAATTGTTGTTTGTAGATTGATTCTTAGGTAGTTTTTAGACATTAAGTAATAGTGGGATTGAATAACATTACTCATGTCCAAAGAAATATTTTTAAGGCTTTTTTTATTGTAATAATGATTATATGAAGAGATTTTATAGATGTTTATCTACTATAGACTGATTAAGCTAAACTTTTCTCAAGAAGAACATTGTTCTGATTTTATAGATTACACTTATTTCACTGTGCCATGGGTAGCATTTTTTTTTGTGCGAGTCAAATAAAATACTTTAAAATAAATGCTTAAATACATCAATCGTGTTTTATTTATTAATAATAAATTATTAAAATAATAAATGACCACAAGTTTATGATATTATTGTACTATTTCTATATACTACCTTAGATAAAAGGGTTATCAAGTAATTTTATAGACATTTTAACTAAGCCTAGGACTATCTATATACATTTGCATTATTAAGAATAAAAGGCGGAAATAGCCATATGCGTCCATTTTTCTTCAAATCATATAATGGACAGATAAACTAAATACTTAGAAAAAAAGTACAGGTAAAATCGTTTGAAATTCAAAAGGCGCATCTGGCGATTTACGTCTTTTCAATTAAGTATGTAATATTTTTCTTAATTTTTTATGCTAAGAAGAAAAGGTTTTTTTATTATTTTTATTATAATAATTGAATAAATTCACATTTTTATTAAACCAAGTTAAAGCCTATATAAAATAGCATTATTTTCAATTTGTAGAATTTCAATGTTATAAATTAATCAAAGACAGCAAAGCATTTCCCGTTTAATTCACTAAAACATTTATTTCTCCGTTTTTACTTTTTGTTAGATCCGTCTTTTCAACTATCGGGGGCAGGGTAGCTTGCCTATAGTGAAAATGTGTAAATCAATAAAATTTTATAAATAACGTCTCATCTGGCTACCAGATTGGTTAAAGTCGATGTTCCACGTCTCCCCTACCATTATTTTTACCCGACTAAGACAAAGCCAAAAAAAAGGAGTTATGTTTTTAGCAGTTTGTTTCACACCGCGCCTAAACCAGCCATCGATTTCTATGAATGAGGTGTCGATCTTCATTACGGTCCGGGTGACAGAGGTTCCATATTTTTTCGGAGAACAAGAAGGACGATTTTCGTTACGTTAGAATAAACGAAGTAGGTAGGTACATAAGAAAGTATCTACCTACTACTACCTAAGGCAGGGTTTCCCAAACTGTGCATCGCGCCGCCCTATGGCGTCACGGAATTATCCCAGAGACATCACGAAACGATCCACGTAGAAATTGCCTATCTGTAGGTACTAACGCGACCGAGTTGTATAAGCGCCGCGCGCATTTTGACTATACAAATATTAGCCCCGTTTTGAGAAGGAAAGCGTTTGCTTACATTCTCTTTTTGGTAATTTGTCACTAGGTCGTCTATTAATTACCTACCTAAGTACTTTTTTTGGCTATAAAATCACACACTTCCAAGGGTGTCATAATAAAAACAAGTTTGGGAAGCCCTGACCTAAGGTAGGTATAATTTTAATATGTTACACATTCCAAAAATATACTTACATGTTACTGCTTTGTTTGCATTAACCAAATTACTAAAAAAATAACTACGACCAAAGTTACTACATATTACTCTTTAAACTATAGGTAAGTATTACCCTTATATCTAGGTAATAAACTATCACGCTGCTTAGGGATAGACGGAAACTCTCAAGTGTCGCCGTTTTTTAGCATTGTTATTTTAAGCTCTTTCGCTTGGTTGTACATTTATTTTATGCTCCAATAACTATTATGCCAAGGATTCACCGGATTTACATTCATCATCTATTTTCTTGGAGTATCTGAAGCAAAACAAAAACATAAAACCGCAGCCCAACTGGGAAGTACCTACTTCTACTTCACCATATCAAAGGAAGACCACTATTTAATGTAATTTCAGTCATATTGTTGTAATCAGACCCAAACGTGAGTTCTCTCGCACGATGGGGTGGGGGTGCAATTAAGTCAAGGACAACCAAATGTGCTCTAATGTATCTACTGTAAACATTTTTGTGGGAGGTTTTACATGGTGAACACAAGTCAAATATGTGAAATATGTAGGGGGTTTCCATTATCCCTACATCCCCCACCCTCCCTCCTATGTAGGTACGACCATGCACGCTGTTTTGTAGCGTGTAGGTAGGTATTTACTTGTAGGCGAATCAGTTCGTCTTTACCAGAATGAATTGTAATCAAAATAATGAATTCTGTTTATTTCAATTTATCTAGAACGGAATCACAAGCTTGGCCTCCGCTGGTGCAGTGGCCAAGCCAACGAATTACAAGCCAGATGGGGGTTCAACTCTTAGTAAGATTTATTTATCTATTAGGTACAAGAATTTCAACAATGTCCGTACCAAATTTCATTAAGATCCGTCCAGCCGTTTATTTGTGAAAAAATAACAGACAGACTACATAATTAGGTACATTAAGTAAAATAAATACCTAATCAAAACCGTCGAATACCTGTAAACCTATCCATCTCACTTGTCGTCACATCTCCTAAATGACGTTCTGTGAGTGATCGTCGTACCACTTGTACTCTTTCCAATTCTTCACTTATGCTCTCATCAGGAACCAATTGGAACGATGCACTAGATGCATTATAGTTGCTTTTCATCAGCATAATATGTTTCACTTTACTTGCATCAACTCTAGAGTTGCGGGTACGAGAAGTCGACGAAGTACCTTCTTCACTTGTGTTCCGTGATATAGCGCTGGGTCGGCCCTGTGATGTTCTACTCTGCTTTGTGGATATAGTTCCTGGATTTGCTGACGTATCGTCTACGTCAGCAAGGACTATTTTTAATAAATTTATCTGTAAAATCAAATTTACACTTGAAATTCATCCATGCATATCAAATCAATATTTCTTAGGTACCTATGCTTAAGTAAATAGACCGATCTCCTCATATCAAAGACCTATTAACGCTAATTTTCACGATAACAACCACATGCGGACTGAGAGAGATATCCTGTTCTCGTATGCCTTATACTGATTTTACCAATAGTGCGCAATGTGTTGTGTCTGCAAACCGTTTTCATTCACTTATGTGAATCCAGGATTTCATTCTTGAGAGGCAAATGTGCCGGCGGGAGCAGCATTTCGTTTCGCTCAACACCGGCCAAGTGTGAGTTGCACACGCACGATGAGTGAGTGGGTTTGGGGGGCGGGGAACAAAAAGGCAAATGAACAAAGAAGTTGAACAATAAATTCGGTACAAAAAACAAACGTCTGTGGGGGAGCACGTGCCCCCGTGCCTCCCCCCCCCCCCCCACCTGTATCTGCCTATGTGGGTTCTCGTAGGTACTTTCACTTGTGGTTAGAGATTTGACCTGTCGTAAAATTGGGTACCTAGTTGTTATTCCCCATGCAGAGGTCCCACATCCCACTTAACGACTTGTGGAAGCTAACTACAAAACTTGATATTAAAGGCTCACCTATAATACCAAGTCTATCAAATAACAGGTTCAAAATAGCCTACCTCGACAACTGTCACTGTAAGGAACACGCCGAGATGAAATAACATAAAGGCTAAGAATAATTTATGGGCCACTTCGCTACAACCTCGTGTATTGATCGAGTTGGTACCCAATTCTTGAAGGTAATTTGGTGAGCATGACCCGCTTTTACAGCAACTAGAAAAAAATAATTGTGCCACCTAGTAGATAGGCTAGTACCTACATAATTATTATACATATATGTATCTACTTACCCATAACGCTGTAACGGTAACCGGGCAAGAGCATGTCGGATCATGCTCAGTGTAGGAGCCGTTGCGATATAAAAAAATCAAATGGTATGGACGGCGATCGCGGCGCTGCTGTAACGGGTGGTCGCGGCTACTACCTCAAAGGAGCTGCGGTGTTCTTAGAACATGCCCTTGTTCAACTGTCCCTTAGAATGTTGCTCAAGAATGGAGTATTAGAAACCATAAAATGGTTTTAAAAGACCTATCGAATGATGTGCCACCCGTTCATATATGCTCAATTTTTTTTTAGCTTCTGTTGATGACATGTATGGAGTGCATAAAATATTTATTATCATTATTTCTATCAAACTAAGTAGCGGCTACTACAAGACACCTTTTCACCAAAATTATTGGGTAGTCTTTGAGTAAAACACCTGTGACATAGGTGCGGACGGACAGACAGACAGACAGACAGGCAGATGGACATGACGAAACTATATAGGTTCCGTTTCTGCCATTTTGGCCACAGAACCCTAAAAATTGGTAGTGTAAATACAGACAGGCAGCTCTGACACCATACCGCGATCCGAGAAAGACGTATAGGTAATCGTTATTTATTGATTATAATTATTCGTCTTACAGGTAAATGAGAGTGAGAGAGAGGTTTTATTTTCATTACGGAATTTCTTGATTCGGTCGCCGCGCTCAAAGCCCGCGATAAAAGCTATGCAATAGCTTAAAAAGATGAATTTGGCTGATTTGGAGAAACAAACGCGTGTATTGTAGATCCGCCAGGCGATCTGTAACATCAAAACTAGTAAAAAAATCTAACCTCAATGGTACGGAGTCTGAAAATGGCACGACTGTAGTCAAAGATTGTGAGCGTCGATTCTTCATAGTGGGATCCCATTCATAATCACGCATAACGTCAGACCAATCATAATCAAACCAGTCGCTGTAGGATTTCACCTGCATAAATAATATTATAGTTCTGAGATCAAGTTAACTGTAGGTGTTAGGCACAACAATCGGACTAGTAGATCGTCTTACCCCACAACACTTTAAGGTCCATTGTAAATTGTCAACAAAATGCTTGAATTTTGGGACATGCTTGTAATGATTTATTAAATTATTTAATCTCTCATTTGTCGAATGTTGAGATAATATTATTTTATGCATACACAGTATCACCCCACAAAAATTTACGACTATTATCGCCACAAAACAAGTCCATATTGGAAAACCGACCACTTTGGTGTCGTGACTGTAATAGATAAAATATAATTAAAATACCTATGTACCTATGTACTGCAATTTTTCCGGTTCATGTACGCATGGCATATAATCAGGGGCGTAGCTACCGCCGTATCTATACTAATATTATAAAGCTGAACATTTTGTTTGTTTGTACGCGGTAATATCAGGAACTACTGATCCGAATTGAAAAATTCTTTCACTGTTGGATAGTCCATTTATCGAGGAAGGCTATAGGCTATATAACATCACGCTACGACAAATAGGAGGGGAGCAGCAATGTTATAAAAACAGGGAAAATTTACGCAGACAAAGTTGCGCGGACAGCTAGTCAAATATATGGGGACCCCGGACTACAGGGCTCCGAATGTCCATTAGTAACTGCACCCTCTCTCCTCCCGCGTGCTAGCGACACACAGACTGGTGACACTTGGACCTTGGTGACCCCCAACAGGCCCCCAGAGCCAATCCAAGGATACACCCTTCTAAGGCAAGCTACGCCTCTACATATAATTAAAGCATAACTCTGTACCAAATCATGTTTCCACTGGCTATGTCAGCTATCATACGCATATTAGTAGGCAACAACAACAATCCCGAAAGTAAAAGCAATGCAATTATAATATCAGTGCCTGTAATCTGCAACGCCTCATAAACGCCTGTAATCAAAGTTTGGTTGAAGTAGGTAAGTATACATAATAGAGTAGGTAGTTAGCATGGCGTGCCGGCGCACAAAGGTGCCAAATTCGACGCTCCCTTTCATAGGATTTTCGTGATAAGTCATTTTCTTGATTTAAGAGTATGAGTATGCAGCTTTGTAGCGAAAATAGAAACATTACATAGAACAGGCCTAGTGCATGTCGGGCCACGCACAATGTAAGGTTCCGTAGTCCCCCCCCCTCCCTATCGGAATAATGTGACTTAAGAAGTGGGTTTTCTGTTGTTTTTGTTTCATACTTACAACGTTTTATTTACATAATAATATTTTTCAATAGAATTTTGACAAAATCTCATTTGATCACCTGTTCCTCGTAAACTTGTAAAGCCTACTTAGCTTAGCTGTGATAGTTTTCCTTTTAATTTCACGACATATACAACTACCGTGATTTTTTTTTACATACCCAAAATTAACCATTTAGCTGGCAGGGGGGGGGGCACACACTTGATTCTAACAAACATTGGCACTTTAAAGCTTAATATTTTAGAAACTGATCCCTAACTCTAAAAATCGTCAACCCCTAAACGTCTTACCCTTTCGGACCGGCGCACAAACTACAAAGAAATTTGCAATTTTGAACTTGAATCTTAGATAATTTGGAGTCCCAGATTACGAATCTGCTATAATTTTCCAGATTTTCCGCCGCCATCTTGGAAAATTGGTATATCAACAATTGTATCATACTGGGCCCTTCATTTCCTATGTACAATCGTGCGTGTCACAGTTGTATCAAATTCATCTCCTTTTTTACGTTTTTCTGAAGAGACCATGAATGAAATAAACATGAAAATTACAATAATATTTATTAGACATCACAAACACATCTTTGTGTTAGTTATATTATTGAAAATCAACAAATGCTTTTCGCTCCAAATCATTTTCAGTCTTGGAAATTGTATAGGTACACCCAAGAATGGCATGTATTTCAAAAAACTTCTTCACATCCAGCAAAGAACAAATAAGTTTCATTTGTGTACTAGTATTGGCCATTTATTATTGATTTGTGGTCAAAGCCATCTTTCATCAGATGAAGAGGAGTTGAATATTCGGGGTTTTCTTCATTGACGTTGTCCAAATCGATTTCGTCATTGTCATCGTCCTCGTCCCAGAGTCATTTGAGCATCTCTGCGTTAGCAGCGTCGTTTAAAACCGGAAACATGATGCGGAAACTGTGAAAAATGAATAATCATTAGAAACTTATACTACACATGAGGTAATGCAGGGCCCACGTCGATACAATTGTGTCAATAAAGTTCGTTAAACCGTTACGCCAAAGCGTTTCACTGCCAACAGTCACCATTGTCACAAAAACATTCTATGTTTAACTATTTTTCTAATCAATAACTCGTATATTACTAAACTTACAAAACAAAACAATAATAGGTACTTACTTTCGCCAAGTCGGGGAGCGAAATCAGTCGCGATCTGTACATGTTGAAACCTGCTCACCGACTGCGCGTCAGTCAAAATTTGCACGGGAGCTGAAAGTTTGCTTCCCGCGTAATCGTACGATACTAGGCCCGTCCACTACCAACGTAAAATTAATGAGCTATACTCGATTTTGTGACCCGCACAATTGTATTGGAGCGATCCGAAAGGGTTAAAAGACCTTATCTAATAATACCCCACACAATGGAGTAGGTAAGACAAAAATCACACCCCCACTTTACTTATGGGGGAGGTACCCTAAATTTTTTTTTTCAAGATTTTATTCTATCACTGTCGGCGGAAGTAATATGTGTATCCATGCTAAATTACAGCCTTCTAGCACTAACAGTCTCTCAACAAAGGTGCGGACGGACGGACATGGCAAAACTATATATATATAACGGGTTCCTTTTTGCCATTTTGGCTACGGAACCCTAAAAATGGGGTTATGTATTTATTATACATAAGTATTAGAGTTATTACTTAGATACATAGACAATATGAAATTTGGGTTTGTGTATTACAAATGTATGTAATTGGGAGGAAGAACTTGTTTTCATCATATCTTCCTTTGGTTTTACATCATCTACACTAATATTATAAAGCTGAAGAGTTTGTTTGTTTGTTTGAACGCGGTAATCTCAGGAACTAGTGGTCCGAATTGAAAAATTATTTCACTGTTGGATAGCCATTTATCGAGGAAGGCTATAGGCTATATAACATCACGCTACGACCAATAGGAACAGAGCAGCGATGAAAAATGTTGCAAAATCGGGAAAAAAAAAAAACGCATACGAAGTTGCGCGGGTCAGCTAGTAATTAATATAAGTCTTAAAAAATTGGGGTTGATAACGGGTCGTTGGTTCACCTACATAACCTTTCACCTTATTATTTAAAATGCATTAATTAAAACTTCCTAGAAGGACAATATTGACGCAAGGAATGATGAACGAAAACATAATTACCTATGCTATTTTTATTATTATTTAATATTGGTACTTGATTTAAATAAATACTACATACTAATCATTGACCTTGACCCTGAATGTCCCCATGATTAGATAAAAAAATACTTAATAAAAAATCTCATTCTGGACGATTTTATAGTTTCAGATAGATAGAAGAACAATTTTATTTTCACGAAAATTCTATGAAAAATCGTCGAATTTGGCACCATTTTGCGGCGGCAGCGTACTCTCAATTTTTTCGAGGAAAGTAAGTTGGGGTATGACTTTAATTTTGTCTTTTTTTAAGGTTTTGTTTTGTTAACAATGGATTATACAAAAAAAAATAGTTTCGGACTAAGGTAGACATGAAGTGAAGTTAGGTTTATAAATGTATATAATTTTAATAAGATTGTAACCCTCTCTCGCATTCATATCTTTCTTATCGATATCATAGAATACAACATTTTTATTGTATAATCCGTCGAGTGCTCGTGAAAAGAAACTTACAACGTATATTAACTTGGAGGTTTCTTTTCAGGAAGTCTCGAGAGAATAGACAAGTAAAATTGTCGACTTGACTCATAGCAGTAAGCACTGCTCCTATTCCTAATGTGGTCTTCATTTAGATATATATATATATGTATAAGTATCACTCACAGATAGTCCAATTAAGTATAGGTAGGTACTTACATAAGATTAACACTAGAGACCAGCATATGGCAACAATAGATACATGCCATAAGAAACATGATCCCCACACCACGCAGGGTTCATTTGGGCCAATGGTCATAATTATTATATATTAGATTGATCTACCCCAAATAGCGGTAATAAATTGCTATTAAAGATATAATATTTTTATATACTTATTAAAAAATCAAAATCAATGCTCAAATTATTCTCTAGTAAAACTAATAATATGAAGAACTTCGTGAAATGACAGTGCTGTTGTCAATTCTTAAAAGCTATGGTCAACTGATAGCTAAATCAAAGAGAATGTAGTATGTAAATAGAATTTTAACAAAATAAGAAGTTTTGTTAAAAAGCCGGTGCAGGGGTGTTCCTGGGGGACGTAAGTGTACTTATCAAAATTAAGGAAATTATAAAGCCCAAAGAACTAATGTGAGTCCCTCCCACAAACAGGTGCTTTCACGGGGCGGGAGTGAAATTGCTAAATGCACGTTTGGGGCCCCTGTAGGCCAGGCGCCTCGTATCATTGATACGGCTAATTGGGCGGTAGCGGACCCAAGGGGGAGGGGGCAACAGGGGCAATTGCGCCCCCCTCTAGACACATGTATTTTTAAGTGTTCGCCATACATTTAGTCCGCGTTGACGGGCAAAACTACTCGCACTGGGCCGAACATGATCCACAGAACATGATCCTGGATCTGCCTGGATTTGTGGTGTCCTTTAAATGTTCCCTACGCTGATACTCATTTACCGTGTTTACCGAATAGAATTAACCGAAATATTACCTCAATGTTTGTTCTCTTAAAGAAAAAATCTATAATGTTGTAAATAAATGATTTTTATTCCTCAATGAAATCCAAAAACAAAGTATCGATAACAATAATAAAATGCATCCGTTGTCACATCATTGTAATAATTATTATAGACAAGACTAGAATATGCCTGACAACAATAAAATATTCAAATACTTAGGAATGTTGGAAAAATAAAATAACAATAATATCATTAGTATTTCGCAAGCTGTGTATAAATCAAGCTAAAATATATATTATTTTATATATATTATACAAAAGTAAAATTTTTATATCAAACTGACATACACAATGCCTTATCGGTAACCTTGAGGGTGTCAATTTACTGACAAGAATATTTTTATCAAGATATAAAGCTTGTGTGACATCATTACTGTTAGCTAGTTTACCTATTACATACCAAAATTACATAATTCTTACGTATATTCGTAAACCTTCATCAATAATAAAATAAATATTGTCCACTTGTCATCTAAGGCACATGACAACCAGAATGGACATAAAGGGAGGACGAGGGAAATATACGTTGCAGCTGGGATGAGGCGACATTTCAAATGATATAAAGAAATTACCATGAGACGCGAGAATAGTCTGAATGAGTAGTCATTTCCCCAAGCTTTCTGATGCCTGACCCGCACCTTTTAGCACCCACGTTATTTGTGTCCTCTCTATGCCTCGTCACATGCATATTTTGCATAAGACAAAGGACAGCGAAACGTCTTAACTGTACATTGCAATGCGAAACTTCCATAAAGTCCTTGCCTTCTGTCCCTTCTGCTTGGTCTATGCCATAAGAAACCCAGAACAATCTTGTTAAAACTTCGCATTTGTGTCACTTTTACTGTGGTTAATATTCAGATATGACGGTTTGTACTTTTCAATTTGCTTATCAAAATTACACACACTTGCAAAAATTAGAAAGTCGATAAGGATAGCATATCTTAGTAATCTGACAGCTGGGCATGGATGGACTAGTAGTGAATTGAATCACGCCTAACCATACCATTGTGTCACAATCTATATTACTCTACCCAACCCACGCCTCGCCTATCAGAAGTCTGTTATCAATTACATGTAAATGAGGTTAATAAATGTATGTTAAAAAATCAAAACTGTTGAAATAAAATATATTTATATAAAAAAAAAAAAAAAAACAAATAAATATATATAAATAAGCACTTAACTTTTTATAATGATTTACTTCATAACAACAGTATTGTAAATATATGTATAAATATGGATAATAAATAGTAATAATATGATTTTAACTGTTAATAAATGTTTTATAAAAATATATCACTATGTGTATAATTATGTATATGTCTAATATTTGAGCATCGAAGACCTTATTGAAAACGTGAAAGTTAAAACTTATACTATAAGATTGGCAAGATTACTCTTATTTCATAAGTACATCATCTTAAAAATAAAAAGGCCCCATAAGTCATAAGATTCAGCATTAATTATTCCGGTTTTGTGACGTCACCCATTTTCTTGAGGTTTGTGGATACGTTGAATTCGCAACCAGTGCTTACAACAATGTCTTCTACTGTAACTCCATCCGCCAGTTCAGTCAGAGTCAAACCTTTTTCTTTGTCAACTTCAAATACACACTACAATAAAAAAAAAAAATTGTGTAACAGCGTTTTTCTAGCGACTGCTATTTAATCATATGAAGGAAATATTGGTACAGTCGGGATTCGAACCCGCGATCATAGGCAGGCGCGGATCCTCCATCCAAGAACTTCATTCTAGGCCTGAGATTGCGAGAGGGATCAACATTTGACTCAACAGGCCAAGTGTGAGTTGCTCCCATGACGGGGAGGGAGGAGGTGCTTTGATTAAAGTTTAATCAAAGCACCTCCTCCCTCCCCGTCATGGGAGCAGGCTGGTGTACCGGTGTTTAATCATTAAACACCGGTACACCAGCCACCACCGCCGAGGGCGGGGCAATTGCCTGTCAAACACACTGGTACTGTGTCAAAATTCTTGGGGGTAGGGGCAATTTAGATTTAAGATTAAGGGCTCTTTTAGACGCCGGATGGATGATTTCGCCGGACTGTCTTTTTTTTTTTTAAATATAACTAGCAATGTGGGATTGAGTTCCACATTACTAGCAATCTTGTTACCCCCCGCCAGCTAAGCTCAAAGGCTTGTGTTAGAAGTGGGTTCAAGTCGGTAGTATAATGGGTAGGATTCGAATCCGCGACCTCACGATTGCGAGACCGATGCTTTAGCCATAACACACACCGGACACCGCCTAAGGCGTTGATAGGTTATGTGTTGATAAGTTGTTGTTCAGTGCTCACAACACATGCTGGATGCATCGCAGACGGCAGTTATAGAATAATTTACAATTCAATTCAAATGTAAATCTTACCTTTTCAGTTATGATCATGTCAACACAATTCTTGCCAGTTAATGGCAGTGTACATTCGGGCAGAATTTTATGAGCTCCTTTTTTAGCTGTATGTTCCATAGTAACAACAACCTTCGTTCTAGGAGCCGACACTAAGTCCATAGCACCACCCATACCTTTCACCATTTTGCCCTAAAAGTAAAAAAAACACTATTTTAAAGAAATGCATGTACTAACAAACCAAATTATATTATCTGTTTAGTATGAAAAGTTCATTTACAGGAATCATCCAGTTGGCCAGGTCGCCATATCGTGAAACTTGCATAGCGCCAAGAATAGTTAGATCAATATGTCCTCCGCGAATCATTGCGAAACTGTCGTCTGATCCAAAGAATGAAGCTCCTGTGAGAACATATGTAGAATGTTAGATTAGTCTCTTAAAAAAAACGGCTATTCTGGTAACATGAATTCCTGGTTGGAATGCATGGGTAATATTAGATGGAAGATTGGAAGGGACAGAAAAACATACACCCTGACTGCTAAGCCAGAGGCTGTGGGTTTGATCCCCACAGTATAAAATTTGTGTGATGATCACAATGGTTTTTTCTGTGTCTCTCTCTCTTTAGAAATATACAAGTATGTTTATCAGTTGTCTGGTTTCCACAGTACAAGTTCTGCTTAGTTTGAGATCAGATAGCATTGTGTGAGTTGTACCAAGATATAAAAATTAAATTATTATTGGCACCAAAGCTGTGACTATTTGATTATATTTATCAAAGGCGATGATCCCGTCAGAAAGCCTGCAAATTATTTTTTGTTTAAGAGAATCACCACTGTACAGCTGAGCCGACAAATAGCTTATATTTTTTTAAGGCCCATATATTTGCATGCATGGGCCCTGAAAAATATAAGTGGACCTGCGTCCACTTTGCGTGGGAACAAGTACCAGCGCTAAACATTTCTAGTAATAATGTGTTGCATAATAGGTACTATTTTATGAATTTTTTATTTAGTAATTTAACGTTTTATTGCTTATTACTAAAAAATCGTCAGAAAACAATTTAATAGGTTTATTTGTCTAATTATGATTAATTTCTTTAGTATCGCAAGTATCCGTTCCCATATTTTACAGTCTCTGAGAGAAACAAATGTGCTAGATATTCATAGAAGTCAATTTCCACTTTAATGGACCTAACTTTGGTTGGAAACACTAAAAAAAAGACTTTTACCTGGCAGTACAGTGACGGTTTCCTTTCCAGCATTAATAAGATCAGCATCTACTTCTTCTTCAGTTGGGAAGGGACCAAGGCCAAGTATACCATTTTCTGACTGCAGGAGTACTTTAATATTGTCGGGTATATAATTACTAGCCAGCATTGGCATGCCTGAAATTAATTGTTATAAATAAATTAGTAGTTCATTTTCATCAGCAACCAACAAGTTCACCAAAAGTTACTGCTATATTGAAATGAAGAGGGAGGCACAATGGCACCTTAGATATCAAAACTTTATTGGTCTAGCCATAGAAAATAGAGAATATCTCTTAAAAATAAAAAAAGGAGTGTTACCAATGCCAAGATTTGCATGCATTCCATCTTTGAATTCTAAAGCTGCTCTCCTAATTATCCTCTCTCTCATTGAATCTGATCCCTTGTCTGTTTTAATAGGCTTCTTCACTGTTTTCCTTTCAATTCTCTTTTGATATTTTTCTCCTTTTATTACTCTATGTACAAATATAGACGGTACATGTACGAAGTCTGGGTCAAGTTGATCCACAATTTCTTCAACTTCTGCAATAGTAATACGGGCAGCTCTACACATGGCAGGATTAAAATTACGAGCGCTCTTCCTAAATATTAAGTTGCCATGCCTGTCTGCCTTCCATGCTTTAATCAATGCATAATCGCCAGTGATTGCCTCTTCCATTATGTAATCTTTACCATTGAACTGTTTAACAAGCCTAGGTGCACTAGGTATGGCAATCTAAAATAAAACACAAGCAAGTAAAAAACATACATGTAATGGGAAATGGATAAAATAATGTTTTAATTATAAGTTGAATTTCTTACCTTTCCATCTTTTGTATATTTGATAGGTGATCCACCTTCTTGTATAAGAGTACCAAAGCCTGTTGGTGTAAAGAATCCTGGTATTCCAGCACCACCTGCACGAATCCTCTCTGCTAATGTTCCTTGTGGAGTCAGTTCAACCTACGTTATATCACGAAATTTATTTCTTAATGAGCATTAAAAAAACAGCCATACCCAGCATTATTTTTAATGGGACTCAGTCCCAGCATTTGGTTTATGTTATTGTACACCCCTGGTACAATAGCACCTGCCACACGCTAGTTAGACTTGTATGATGGGAAGGGGAGGCGTTTGCAATAGACTCTCACTACACTGGGGAGGTTGAACCCTAACTGGGTATGTCCTGATGAGTATTTATAAAATGTAAATGAGTATGACCTACCTCTAATTCTCCAGTAAGGAATTGTCTCTCAAATTCAGCATTTTCTCCAACATAAGACGCAATCATTCTTTTCACTTGTTTACTTTTAAGCAAAATTCCAAGACCAAAGTCTTCAACACCTTAAACATAAACACACAATAATAAATAAAGGGTTTTAAATTTGTTACATGTTCCTATAATGACAAAAGAGCCACCTATATTTTTAGTGTTATGTATATTGGAATTATACATAGCGCAATATTAGGTAAACCTGTGATTGATGACATATGTTTTTTACCCAACTGTGCAAGAAGGAGGGTTATGTTTTTACACAATAGCTCCCAATGAGCCCTGGTAATAATTTTAGGCCTCTACACACTCAGACAAAGACTCAACATGATGTTATTTCCTTCCTTCCCTCAGTCTTCTCTAAAGTTGAGGTCACACTTGATCTATTTAACTGCACAATTTTTGCAAAGGTATTTACTGTGACCAACCTCCCCAAAATTGTGTGATGAAGATCCATAATAATGTAATGTAAATGTAATTATTTTACTTATGTACTATTATTCCATAGCAATTTAAATGATGTTTTGTGGTTAAGTATGTACTTAACCACAAAACATCCTGTTGCATTAATAAAATTAAAATAATAATATCACACTAATATTATAAAGGCGAAAGTTTGTGAGTATGTGAGTGTGTATGTTTGTTACTTCTTCACGTCTAAACGGCTAGAGCGATTTTAACAAAATTTGATATAGAGTTAGCGGACACCCTGGATTAACACATAGGCTAATAAACCGCAGGTAACACCGCGGGGCACAGCTAGACAATTGATAAATATACTTCTATATTTCTAAATACATACATATTATAGATCACTCTTCTGTGTATAAGCATAGTTCCACAGTGCACAGGAGCATGCAACAAAATTTTTGTTCATACATATGTTAGAATACGAATGCAATAAAAAAACAAAATTTTGACAGAGTCAAACTCTGTTTGGTGTATTCTACCCTAATACTTTTGTCAATAGTTGCTAAGAAACAATGTTATTAAACATTTTACATCCATTTCAACTGTAGTGTAGTTATGATTATAACATGTTATTATTGATAAGATTTATGAAATTATTTTATACCTGCATTGTTGGAGACCACAGTAAGCCCAGAGATTCCTTTGTTGTTTAGAGCTACAATGAGATTTTCTGGTATGCCACACAATCCGAAACCACCAACTAAGAGTTTAGATCCATCTTGTATATCTTTCACAGCCTCACTAGCCTTTTCATAAATTTTGTTACTGCGAGGTGCTGTGCTATAATTGGCACATGATATTATCTGAAAAATATACCTTTATAGATCATCAAGATAATATGTACTTAGTACAATAATACCTCAATGTTAAAGTTAAGTGACATTCATTTACAAATTGTAAAATAAAATTGTTTTTTATTTAGCTAGTTTATCAAGTTATATTAATTTGTCAACATCAATTCATTTTACAAAACATACCTTGGCAATGGTGTACACTTTTAAATTCGAATAAGTATTGTGTTTTACAATACAAAACCTTCCCAAAATTGAAGCTGCCATGTTTTGCTAACACTTGCTGATGTAATGCGCATACACTTATTATTACAATTGTAATTAATGCTATTAAAATCACGTAAACTCTAAACACAGAAGTAAACTCCAATCTGTAATTTAAATTTTTTACTTTATGTAGTGGCGTCTAAAAATAAATTTAAATTAAACAGCTGATGTCACGTTCGGTAACAGTATGTTTAGGTTTTAAAATTTTAGTAATGTAAAATAGTACCTCTAATGTGTACTGTGTTGTGTGTGCTGGTGTACAAAATGATTTGGGTACATAAATAATAAAATAGAAAGTAGTACCTAATAAAAAATTAAAATTCATAATTTAATATTTTCAATTTATTTTTATTGGCAAAAGCGGTCATGGCTTAGAAAACCTTATAACACATTTGATAGGTAGGTAGTTAAATAATACATAAAAATGATAACTTTTATTACGTATTACTTACCAATTGTGTAACCACGATAAACTGATCTGAATATGCAAGACAAAAGATATCTACAACTACAAGCACTGAGATAAAGAAACTGAGAATCAGTTGTTTGTCTTACAATCTCGAGGTCAACTACTGGGGGCTGGTATGTAAATATGTATTACGTGTTTTATTACTTATTTTACATAGTCAAATTATGGATTTTATGTTTCTATCATATTTTTTGTATCGATTTTATTTAGATGCGAATTATTATCACTTCGATATATAAATAGTTAGATACCCATAGATAGGTACTTACATAAACAATACCTACTGTAAGCATCGGTAAGAATAAAAAAACGCTATAACAGATGCATTCAAAAGAGTGAGAGAGTGGCACAGGTTTATACCTATGATAATGTAGCGGCAAAACGGCACCAAGGGCAGTTCGATCAAGAAATGGATCCAAGGAACGAGGAAAAAGCGAGAACAAGACAAAGACTAAAAAGTGTGACTTGCATTGATAATATCGCATATCAATTGGTTCATATAACGTCTCGACTATCATATTACTGAACCACAAAAAAAGCGAATACCTTTTTTAATGACAAAGTTAAACCGATGATCTGAATATAAAACTACTTCAACTAACGAAAAATGAAACAAAAGTATGTTCATGATGCCTAGCTCGCCTAATGTTATACTAAATTTAAATAAAGATCCCTAAAAAATACTGAAAGTGTGGGACATGATGAAATGTTTACAAAAGTGCTAAAATATGAAAGTAGCTTAGGGTTCATTTCCGTGCATCGCGGCCGATCGCGAGCCGCGCGCGGCTTACGACAAACGGCTGACGCGCGCGACCGATACGACAATAATCAGAGTGCGAGCGCAGCCTACCTCAGTTGTCGGCCGCGCGCGTCTGTCGCAGACCTCGGAAACAGCGCCATACATTCTCATACTCTGAGTACGGAAATGAACCTTTATACAATTTGTGACAAGTTTTAAACTAAATACTTGTATTGAACTGGTACATTTCCACAAAATGTTAAAATGTCTATCTTAAAAAAGACAATAGACAACTATAACAGACCGATACTACTTTTGTCCATATTTTCTAAATTTACTCATTTTTAGAAAAAATATATATATGTAATAACAAACGAACGAAAAGGATTTCGAAGAAGCAAAACATTACAGGCTATTTTTGCATTATAATTTTTTTTAAATTACGACTCCAGCAATAGGTTACATGCCCTGTGTCACGGGGGATTTTACAAACATACAAGTCAGTCACGTATACAAATTAAATGAATTAAACATTTAACAAATGTAGAAAAAAAAGCCCGTAAGTATGCTGCATAGGTATATTGCGATATATTACATACTAGCTTCCGCCCGCGGCTTCGCCCGCGTTAAGAAGTAGTTAAAACGTTGGCATAATTATTAAGTAGCTATTTGTGTGGCGTACTTTGTATTTTATAGTAACCTATTCATACATAATATATTTTTTTAATGAAATAAAAAACACTTGTGTAATTAATAAGTATTAATAAGTATACTTTAACGCAAAAACATTTTGTTGAACACAACCGCCTACCTCGCACATCATTCCGTAAAGGCATAAGGTACTTGACTAGCCTCCCAGCAAATTCGATTGATGAAAATTTTGACACTGGACTGATGTGTTTTGACAGGCTTAATCCTCCCCAGCTCTACCCTCTGCGTTGGTGGTTGATGTACCGGTGTTGAATCGAATACACACTCCAGTCATGCGAACCGCTCACACTTGGCCAGTTGAACAAAGTTCTGGATCCGCGCCTGATTTTGTTGCTTATTATTCTAAAAGTATACTTGAGATAAGTACTAATACTGTTCTAATACTTTTAGAAAATTACGCCCATTAATTAAGATATTAATTTAAATTAAATGAAGTAAGAGTAGTTTTGTTCAAAATGAAATATTTGTCATGAATAACGTATTTATTTGGATAAGGGTTAATGCCATGTTTATAAAACTTTCACTTGAACACTTTCATAAATAAATGCAGTGGAAACGGAGGTTTCGTTTTTAATTCTAACAAATACTTTTACTTTTAATAAGTTCTAGTTCTAAATAAAATTTAATTTGCGTTTTATATTCGATTTGCTCATTATTTAAATTTGTCGATCGTCAAGGTGTACCTAATTGTAAGGTGCCTAAGTTTATGTCAATGTATCCAAGTGGTTGAAGTTAAAGAATTTTTGTATTATTAAACATGATTATAAAACATAAATAAACTTTTTTTATTGAAAATCTAACCTGTACAATGCAAAATAATGATGACTGTTCTTGCCGAAAAGTTCTCTATAATAATTAATGAATGTAATATATTGTATAAATTAAATTGAAATACTTACCTAAATAAGAGGGCGGCAAAATTTCCTTGCGCCCCTTGGCAGCCGACACCCACGCTACGCCACTGAATAAAAGTATTATTTTTGAACAAATTTTATTATGCGGACTTTTTTTTTAGAACTTTTCAAGAGGAACAAATCCGTGATACTCACGTTACTGTTGGCACAGATAATATAATAATGTACTAGTACTGTTGGCAACGGAAGCTCTCAAAAGGAATATTTTTCCCCGTTTTTGCAACATTTTTCATTGCTGCTCCGCTCCTATTAATCATAGCGTGATTTTATAAAGCATAACCTTTCTCGATAAATGGGTTATCCAACAGTAAAAGATTGTTTTAATTTAAACCAGTAGTTCCTAGGATTATCGCCTGTTCAAACAAACAAAAAACAAACTCTTCAGCTTTATATTATAGGTAAGTATAGATCACCTACTTACAAAATTAGAAAGCTGCTACAACAAAATTAGATGCTAAAATTGGAAAAAAGTTAACATGGAAAAATGTTTTTATTTTCACTTTTTTGTTTATTAGTTTGTAGTTGATTTAAGTTACAATTTAAGCTTAATCCAAAATGCGCATTACTTTTCAAAAAATGTTAGGTTTTGCGATACAAGGCCGTTGAATTTTGAGGAGTTCACCTGGTACTAGACTAGCAGTTCCATTACACATGATTCGATGGAGGCGAAGTGTCAGGTATGGAACACGGTACTCCGATCCCAACCCGCAATATTTATTATTGAATAGTTTCGCTGGTCATCTGTGGTCTTCATCATCAGTTCCATTTCACTCAATGGTGCTTTTTTAAAATAAATGCACGAATTACAACAACATATACCCTAATTACTTTAAGTGCGCCTTTAATATTTGAAGAGTTCCCTCGATGTCACCAAGATCTTATCATCAGATTTAAACTAACTCAATCTGGAATTTCAAACACAAAAATATTTTTTCCAATCGGTCCAGCTGTCTTCGAGTAATCAGGTAACAAACATAAAAATAATGCAGTCAAATTGAGAACCTCCTTCTTTTTGAAGTCGATTGAAAATAGGTCACAGAAAACCGAGCATAACAGAATATATTTCGACAAAAAAGAGAGCACATATTCAAATCAAACCGACGCGACGCACGGTCTGATAAGGCGTTCCGCAAGGAAGCGTATTAGGTCTGTTATCATTCATTCTAGGAATGTATATATGATTTGCCAAAAAGAGTACAATCAACCTCTCTTTTTAAAAGCAACCTACGCTACAATTGCTTACTACAAAGTTGTGATTTTTTCTGACCAATTAGGTATAGATTTTAGCAGGACTCTATGTTAGCAGGTCACACAAAGTATAGGGTCATAAATTATTGTTCACCAGGATCAAATTTCAGTAATTTAATTAGTAAATTAAATAATATCACCTTAGATAATAGGTCAACAGTTATAGTATTATATGGTGACAGCTTCTCAGTCACAAAGAGAGACATTATTAAATTAACAGAAACTATTACATACACACATCAAAAGTGTCTAGGGATCAAGCATTTTTATGCGGATTTCTTGAGATTGAGATGTGGCTTTGTAATAAATTTATGATTTTATAAATTTATATGGATCCTTTTTGGTGCATTTCATAATTTGAATCAGGAACTGTGAATCAAATTCGAGTAAAAGATGAAAATCAGCTGTCAATATTTTCCCTATAAAAACATACAACGCATTGAAGACATTATTAGTGCTACTGTTTCCCTACTACTGATTAAAACCAACGTTATTATGGAGCGGCCACGTCATTTAAGCAGGGAAGAAATGCTCAGAGCCGTGGGAATGATAGAAGCTGGTTCCCGGCAACGTACTGTGGCTTTAGCTCTGAATACAAGTCAGAGTGTTATCAGTCGACTTTGGACACGTTACCGAAGCACTGGTACCGTGGCTGAGCGCCATGGAGGACGGTATCGCTGCACCACACGGAGACAAGACCGATACATTCAAATCTTAACTCGAAGAGGTCCAACAATAACCGCCATGATGTTAGCCGTGAGGCTTCATCACTCTTCAGGGAACTTAATTAGCGACCAAACAGTCAGAAACCGCTTGCATGAAGTGAACCTTCATTCCCGAAGACCGCTACGGGTACCACCTATAGCAATGCACAATCGTAGGATTCGATATCAATGGGCTCTTGAACACAGAAATTGGGCAGAAGAACAATGGCGTTTCGTGTGCTTTTCTGATGAGTCTCGTTTTGGTATGAGACCGGATACAAGACGTATACGACACTGGAGAACCCCTGGACGCCAACAGCGATTAAAATCCTGCCAGGAAGTCCATCCTTATAGTGGTGGAACCATCATGGTATGGGCGGGTATTTGGATCGGCGGAAGAACTGAGTTGATTTGGATCAGAGGCAACCTCAACGCTCAAATTTATGCTGAGACGATTGTATCAGACGTCATCGTTCCTCTACAAGTGCAAATCGGTCCCTTATTTCAGTTAATGCATGATAATGCACGACCGCACACCGCAAGAGTTGTAAGACAGACTCTCGCCGCAGCTAACATCAATGTCCTGCCCTGGCCTGCTCAGTCGCCAGACTTGAACCCGATTGAGCATGCATGGGATATGCTACAGAGAAGAGCTCTGCCGAATATGGAGGGTATCCAGTCGCAAGAAGACCTTTTTTTGTTGTTGCAACGAACATGGGCGGCCATTCCACAGCGTGATTTGGATGAACTCATTTTGAGTATGCCAAACCGATGTTCTTGTGTTGTTAGTGTTCGCGGTAGAAACACGGATTATTAATTGTTTAAGTTACCCAATAAAATTTTAAAGAAAACTGTTATTTCAGTCTTTTTTTCGAACTTTAATGTTAGTGGTTCAAATGTCAAAAATCCCTTTATTAGGAAAATGGCAAATTTCTTTATTAATGCAAAGGTGGCTTGGTTTATCGTTACTGTGACAAACGAAAACACTTTATTTGATGAATCATTAAAGAAATAAAAAAAAAAAAATCAATCAGGAGAAAAGTTATTGCAAAAATATATGTTGATCCCTAGACACTTTTGATGTGTGTACATTCATGAAACAGTAGGTTGTAAGTTTATTTTATGTAGTCTACCTTATTCGCAGTCAGTATCTTATTTACAAAACAAGCATGTACAGAGCTTGAATCTTTTGATAAATAACACTACTTACTTACATAGTAAGTATATTTTGTTTTTTGACGCGAATAAATTTATTCGTAATTTTATTTTAACCTAAGATAGAATGTTTCTTTCCACATTCTACAAAAGACAACTTGCTAAGTTATTAGCATTTAATTTACACCCTGACCTAGGTACAAACAGTACTTTACAGGATTCATTTAGTGTTTGTTCTACTTTGAATGTTATTATGACTCCTAGTTTAAACTAGTAAGTTAGACAACGGACAAGCCCACAGGTGGTCTTACCGTAGTTCACCAAAATATTCAAGGCTTATCCAGCAAAATAGAGGAACTCGAATTGTTGCTTATAAAGCACAGTGTTGATATTTGTTGCTTAACTAAACATTGGTTGAAAACTAATTAACTGATATTTAATAATAGTTATTATTGTATGGTTAGTGCATTTATAAGAGAAAGGGCTATACATGGTGGGTCTATGCTATTTGTATGCAACAGTGTTAAATGTAAGGAACGCAAGGATATGTACATCTTTGTATAGTACATCTTTGTACATCGTTGAGCGTACTATAGAATTATCATGTGTGGAGCTGGAGATATATATTACAGTTTATGCATATCGACCATCGCTGAGTGATTTTAACTTATTTGAATCTGTAATGGAAGATGTGCTTAAAATGGTAAATTACGGCAATAAGCATATAGTAGTATGTGGCGACTTCAATGTAAATTTACTTGAACAATCATCTTTGTCTACCAGATTAGTTAACCTATTTAAATCGTTTGATTTACTGTAACTACTTATTTAATGAACCAACAAGAATTACATCACATTCTGCTACTTGCTTAGATAATATATTCTGCAACTGTAGTTATTTTTATGAGGTAATATTGAGTGATTTAACATCAGATCACTGTGGGCAGACAGTCACTTTTCCCTCACACACAGTGGCCAAAATAGATACGATCACTTGTAGGCCAACGAGTACGGCTCACTTAGAAAAATTTAATTTAATTTAATATTACCAGTATAGATTTCAGCCACTCTGATCCGAACTATCTTTACTCCTCAGTGTTTAATATAATCAAATGTGAATACAATAATATATTTAAATCAAAAACTTTTTATAAGAATTATAAACTTAGCTTTTGTGATTGGGCAACTACCGGCATTTATAAAAGTAGAGCTAAGTTGTACGAGTTTTAAGGTATGAAACAATTTAATTTTGATCAAAACTTTATTCAGTATGTGAGAAACTATTCAAAAACTTTTAAAAAGCTTGTGCATGTGCCAAAGCTTTACATATTAGTAGAAATATTAAAAAATCTGATAATAAAATAAAAGCCACTTGGAATATTATTAATTCGGAAAGCGAGCGGGCAAAGCCTCGGGATAAAAGCTTTGAATTATTAATTAACAATAAGACTGTTACTGATAATTTAGACCTAGCACAAACCTTAAATGATTTCTATGCTGACATACCACTAACCACAACCAGCTCCTTGTCCGCTTGCCCAGATAAAGCCGAAGCATTCTTGAGAGATAATGTGCATGAATGCAATGTACCATTTGCTTTTAAATATATACACCCCAGTGTAATAATTAAAATATTCAAAACACTTAATTTAAAAAAATCTGCTGAGATATGGGGTATTTCTGTAAAATTAATTCACAGTATAATTACTAGCATAGCGCCACAGCTATCTATAATTTTTAATCATGTGTTGATACGGTCGGCATGTTTCTTGATCTTATGAAACATAGTAAAGTTATACCATTATTTAAATCCGGATCAAAGAATGATCCTAGTAATTTTAGACCAATATCCATCTTGCCAGCTATTAGTAAAATTTTCGAAAATGCCATATTTATGCAGTTAGAATCGCACTTTAATTTTAATAATCTACTGCATCACTATCAGTATGGTTTCACAAAGGGTCGCTCTACAATTGATGCAGGTACTAAGCTACTGAAACATATTTTTAGTGCCTGGGAAAATTCACAGGATGCCATTGGAGTGTTCTGTGATCTTTCTAAAGCTTTTGATTGTGTGGCGCATAGGACACTTCTGCTGAAAATTAGGCATTACGGTATTAAAGGTACAGCGCTAGATCTACTTGCCTCTTACCTGAGTGAAAGAATTCAATATGTTGATATAGGCGGAGCAAGGTCGTCTGGATCGCCTCGGAGTATGGGCGTGCCTCAGGGATCAGTACTCGATCCCTTCTTAATTTTCGTATATATTAATGATTTACCATTTTATTAATATAACTTTTGTGACATCATTCTATTTGCTAATGACACTTCTCTAATTTTTAAAATTGATCGATAACTAGAAAATTTTGAGTAAATAAATAGAACACTCGCACTAGTTCAAGATTGGTTTACAACGAACAACCTACTTCTAAATCCTATAAAAGCTAAATGTATTAAGTTTAGTTTGCCAAATGTGAAAGTACTAATACGAGTATAATTTGAAATAATGAGGTGATAGCTAGCTTGCTAGCTTTGTCGACTCAACAGTTTTTTTGGGAATTACATTAGACAGTAGGTTACAGTGGGGCACACAAATATCATTTCTCGCAGGAAAACTCAGTTCTGCAGCGTATGCTGTCAGCAAAGTTAGACAGCTTACGAATGTAGAAACAGCTCGATTAGTATATTTTGGTTATTTTCACAGCGTCATGTACTCATGTCCTACGGCATATTGCTTTGGGGCAAGGCGGCTGATATACAAACTATTTTTATTCTTCAAAAACGTGCAGTACGTGCGATATATCAACTAGGAGCACGAGTTTCCCTTAGAGAAAAGTTTAAAGAGATAGGCATTATGACAGTTGCATCACAATATATCTATGCAAACGTTATGTTTGTAAAACAAAACTTACATTTATATAACAAAAATAGTGATATTCACTCTGTGAATACAAGAAATAAGCACAAATTGGTAGGTCAATATCATAGGCTTCATAAAACTCATAACTCATTCATGGGACTAGGTGTTAAATTTTTCAATAAAATCCCAGTCAGCTTATCGAGTCTACCAGTAAATAAATTTAAGAATATAGTCAAGAGACATCTTATACAAAGAGCTTACTATTCAATCGATGATTATTTAACTGATAAAGATAAATGGATGTAGTTCGTTGCTCCCTATTAATGTATTTTGTTGTTTATTTTATTATTGCATTTTACTAGGTGAATATTGTTGTCACAGTTTGATAATAATACTTATGTACTAGTTAAGAAAACGATTTTCTTTTGTAACTAAAGATTATGCGTGATTACGGCCAGTCTTTTCTTTCTTTTGGAAAACATGTATACATAATCATTAAGTAGCAGTAAATTGGCCAATATTTAAGCACATAAAGTATTTACATCGTAAGTGGATGCTCCTACTATGTTGTGCCCATTGAGGCTGATGTATCCAATCTCGTGTACTCTTCTAATATTATTGACCTCTTTTTTTGCATTAGTCCTTTAATATGGTGTTTAATTTAATGGTGGCAGCACCTTACCTGCATATAGTTTATATACAGAGAAACATTGTAAACATTGGCAATTTGAAAAGAGTGGCCGCGAGTTTTTATTGCCTGTTCTTTTCTCGGGCTTTACCTATTGTTTGCGAACAGGCATTACAAGTAAATGTAGAATCGACTTTTCACAAGTGTAGTATTTTGCTTTCTAAGTGACGAATTAAAAAACATAACAAACAAAAAATACCCAATGACACTATTTGCTGATGACGGCACTGTAGTTGTAGGGTCTGATAAAAACTTACATATGGAAAAAATCAAAGTAATGTTCAGTCAACCTAAGGCTTTTCCAAACATTGAAATAAGCTTTATAGGAACACTTATTAACACAGCAGATACAACAAAATTTTTAAGTATTGTGATGGATAAAAATATCGATTGGAAAGCACAAACAGAGCAATGATTATGTTCTTCTGCTTAAGCTTTGTTTAAACTGTAATCCGTAATAAGCCATGAGGTTCTTCTTGACTTATCACGGTATTGTAGGCTCTCTCGTACGTTTTGGAATTATATTTTGGGGAAAAGCGACAAACCCCAAAAAATATGTATTAGGGCAATGTTTTTTTTTTTTTTTTTTTTTTTTAAGACTATACCCGCACTAGGGTACAAGCCCTGTGTCGCGGGGGACTTTACAAACATACAAGTCACGGACACAAAGTACACCCAGACTCGGAACAACAATTTGTGGATCACACGAAGTGGTGTCCCGTGTGGGAATCGAACCCACGACCTCTTGCGTAGCAGTCGGACACACTCCCACCGCGCCACAGAGACAGTCAAACTCTGTTAAAAAGTTTGGGCTCAATAACGTAGACAATACTTTATTAACTTCAATATAGTAATAACGTTTCTGGCACTTTCATTTTATGAGATAGCTGTCTTTGTCAAAACAAATTCACACTTATTCCATCGACATTTCGATACAGTCAGTCGAAGTCATAGAGATAAACACTGACTGTGTATGGTTAGGAGCTAGGCTTACCACAAGATCTGATTATTTTTTGTAGAGTAGCAATATGCAGGTTTACCTACCTATTCGTTTTGGCGTCAATTTACATAAAAATTGTTTTTAATGGGATTGTTTTTGTTCAAAGGAATAAATAATAATAAATGTAAGGAGGAAAGCAGCATATAGGTCGGTCGAAATAAACCAATCTCGCAAAAAAACACAATATACTTACTCAGAAATGTTTAATAAACTATGGGGCACAGTGTTTAACATTATATTTGACTATGAGAAATATTTATTAATATTTAAAGTATCTTTAAAAAAATAATATATCCTTATCAAATAAATGTAGACATTTAAAACGAAAGCCGAACTTTCATCTGTAGAAAAATACCTAAGTACCTAATTACATAACAATTAAATGCACAACAATCACATTCCTATACAAAATATTATTTATCTATCTTCCTAACTAATAAAATAACAGTAATAACTTTGTACCACATTTACATTTTTTCTACTTTAATTAGGTACATAATTAACGAACGTTTGTATAATATGTATAACTAGCTGACCCGCGCAATATTCTCTGTAATTTTTCCCCGTTTTTGAATATTTTTTTATTGCTGCTCCGCTCCTATCGGTCGTAGCGTGATGTTATATAGCCTTCCTCGGTAAATAGGCTACCCGACAGTAAATTAAAATTTCAATTCGGATAGTTCCTGAGATAGCGATTATATAATTTCAAACATACTTATATCATCATTAATATTTTTATATCGTCTTTTTCAAGCAAACAAACAAACTCTTCAGCTTTATAATATTAGTATAGATAGGTACATTTACATTTTTTTTTATAATAGGTACTTAATATAGGTAGGTAGGTACATACCTACTACAAAAATAAACTCAAGTATTTAATTTTAAATCTCTTGTTTCAGGGTACCTATATACTTATAGGTTTGTAAGTTTGTAATACCTATGGCAATTTAAACGTAAATAATTATGCTAAATTATTTATTAAAATCAAAACCAGTCTGATTTAGGACATCTGGAGATTTCAGTTTCAATCGATTTTATTCGTAGGTATATGATAAATTGATAATATATGATTGAAATAAATTACGAATGGTTATATCCTACATACAAGTTGTACCTTCTTAATATTGATCTAGTTATTTTATGTATCGGTATATGAACTTGACAATACAGTATATACCTAGGTACCTACCTACTCACAAACACTATATTAGGTACATCAATGCAAATCATTACAATTAGGTACTTATAACATTTTCATTAATCTATTTAGCACATGTCAAACTCAGGACTAATATCTATTAAAGATTAGGTATTTACAGTCATAATATAGGTAGGTATAATACGTAGGCAAATAATTCTTATTAATATGATTATGGCTACGAATATCCGTTAATCAATATCTAGCACGTTATTATAATCTCTCTAAGTAACATCTATCGTTCGTACAGGTACAGATAGAAAGGAAAATACTTATAATTTATATAAATTAGCAGTTAATTCAGGTGTGTAGATACATTTTATCTGTAAATGTTGATAAACTTTCGCGATTTGTACACATTATTAAAATATATATATTACGGGTCTTAATCGCGTGAATAATTTAAGGTAAAATACCTTGTTTATTGCCCGACGTTTCGACCGTATTGCAACGGCCGTGGTCACGGGTAGACAGTCTACCCGTGACCACGCGATTAAAACTCGTAATATATATATACATTTTATTTGTTCTAGGTACTTAGAAACAAAATATCAACATGTAGTTTATTTCCTGGGTATTTGGGTAGGTTACTTAAATAATACTATAGGTTCTTGTAGCTATTTTTATACATATAAATGGAATGTTTTACTATTTAATTAGTGAATAACAATTTGAAAGTTGATACTCTAGATTTTATTATAGACTTATTTTAAGTCCGAGTCATTGATTTAAATATCTATCAGTGCTAATTAAAAATAAATAAATAAGACTGTATTATTGTATTATTTCTACGCAGGCACAGATACACTAATGACTTGACTTTGTAAATATCGCTATAAAAATGTAACATATTTTAGAAATACGCCATACCTACGGTGTAATAATCCGAACATTCATTAGTAGATTTTAACAGCAAAAAGGTAGCCATATTGCCCATACGTAGGTAATAGTTTCGCTAATACAACGAGGGAGATCGTATCGTACCCTCTCGTATTTTTTATCCCAGCCTAAGACCATACAAATCCATGAAGAAACTTACTACGAAACGGACACACTCTCAATATGAAGATAGGAGCTAACTTCAATGTAGACGCACTAGGGCTTTATACAAATTCTCCAGACAACACTTCTAATGAATAGTACAGCTTAATAGCACTTATTGCTAGCCTATACATATAGTAATAAACCAATATAGGTACGATATGCAATAGAAATCAGGTAAACTAGTAGGTAGGTACCTCCTTACTCAAGGTAAAAGAATGCAAAGCCCTTTAAAAAAATGTTTGTTACACATTGAATGAATACCAAAGGTTCGGCTGTGTACGATCGATACAGGTGGTTCTTTGTTACTACACAATATGGGTTTCATTTTGTTTAATTCCATGCCAGTAAGTAGGTACATTGATACAACTATCTACGCAGTTTATCAAGTGTAGTAGTACACTAAGAATATATTAGGTAGGTATACTTTAGAAACAGCAGCTAAGATCGTACAGATACTACAAATCTAAAATAGTACCTACCTGATAAAATGGAAGTTAAAAATAACTGGAGTAAACAACGAACAGCGCATTGCATTATGTTTAAAGGTAGCAGAGTTGCCCCTTCCCACAGGTATTTGTATTTTGGTATACAACTCTGCCGAGATAGGTAAGGGCAAATTATTTTCGTGCAAAATAAATGTGACTAGCTGACCCGCGCAACTTCGTCTGCGTAAATTTTCCCCGTTTTCGTAACATTTTTAATTGCTGCTCAGCTTTAGTTGTTTGTAGCGGTTGTAGCGTGATCTTATAGGCTATAGCCTTCCTCGATAAATGGGCTATTTATCAGTAAAATAATTTCCAATCCGAGCCAGCAGTTCCTAACATTATCGCGTTCAAACAAACAAATCAACTCTTCAGCTTTATAATATTAGTATAGACATGACAATAACTCAGGACCCGCCTAGAAAGGCTAACACCGCGTAGAACAATGTAATGTAGGAAATTTTAGTCTAACATACTCTTATTAAGCGACATAATCATAACAACAATTTACACAATGTCTACAAATAAATAACATTTTAACTGAGTCTTCCAGATCTAGCGTCAGTAATAACACCCCACAGTTCGATTATGAACTCGTCTGTAAATCCAAATTCTTGTAGGTCACTATCATCTATGGCGTCTGCTAGCTGCATAGAATTGGTCTTCCCTTCAGCAAGATCCCACATTTGCGTAGCTAGGTCTGTGTCATTAATGCCCATGAATGATTCTAGCAAACAGTTGATCTTCTCTATACCTGCTTTGGATCTGTCGTCGTGCTGGAAAGAAAAATAAATCAAAATCAAAACAGATTCTTTAGAGCTGCGTTTCCCAAACTTGATTCAGAAAAGTTATTAGAAATTTTGAAAGCAAGAATCCGTTATTGCCGTAGAAAGAACAACAAGAAAACATGCTGGATAATTGTTGTGATAAGTGATATTTGGTGGGTGTTTCGCTATGTTAAAAGTTTGGGAGCCCCTGGTTTAGAGTGCTTTTGACTTCAAACGCAAATGTTCCAGTGCTTTGGGCAAGTGGACAATTAAGTAACAATATGCGTTATAAATACAATTTGACACGGGAATAAACGCGTTTAATCTAGGTAAAGTTATTTACCTTAAGCTTCAGTCGCGTTGCAGTTGGAGTCAGCTTGTGACCACGGTCGCTATACCCCGGTCGAAACGTCAAGCATAAGGTAAATAACTTTACCTAGATTAAACGCGTTTATTCCCGTGTCAAATTGTATTTATAATGCAACGCGTAAGTTTAAAAGTTATAATATGCGTTATGTCAAAAGTCAACATTGCTTGTTGCTAATGTACCCTTGTACACTGCGTGCGTTTGTCATTTATTCACGTACCTAGTTTCTACGTGCTTTTGCACTGTTATGGAATGACGGTTCTATTGCAAGATTATTCAGACTGCCTCATTGTGAACTTGTATTAATTAAATTCCAATTCCATTGTTCAGAGTTAGGTAGGTACTTACTTAGAAAATTATATTTCTTGCGTTACATGAAGTAGCTACCTACTATCGCATGATTTCACGTAGATACTTACTTACCGACTTATATACATTAATTATAGGATTCCAAAACTGACTAAAGTATTTGGCAATTGATAAACCATGTACCTACCTATAAAAGGCTTAGCTATCGCGTCATTCGAATTAAAACTACTTATGTAGTAGTATACTAGCTACATAGTTTTAATTCAAATTGTACCTATATTATTAGCTTGATATACTTATGTACTATTTAGTACTTATATCGATCTACAAAATGTGATTACTGAGCGTATTATGAAGTAAATAGGTAGTGTTGGTCGTTAATAATATAAATAAATAGATATTGTTACTGATCTGGTTATTCCCTATGAACGTACCAAAGTAGGTACGTGCGTAGGTAAACCACTAATAAGATCAAACGAAATCGACTTGAGTCATATTATGTGTCATTGTATTACTAAATAACCTCGATATTTTATTGCTAAAAAAGAAATGTTCAAATTCGCTTTGGAGCAATCAAGGTGATTTCTTATAAATACTTAAGTAGGTAAGTATCTATCTTATTTTTTACCAATGACCTTACTTTAGTTTGCATTGGCAACTAACAACTACATTTTTTTTTCAAACTTAAAAATTGTGAGCTATGATTAAACAAACTATTGTTTCATCTCTGACCTGGTATGTCTAAATGTCCATTGATTTTAAATCGACAGTTTTATTGTTATGTTTAAGTTTATCCTTGTTTGAATCATTGAAAACAAAGCAAAACAATGAGATACTTACGTCATTTTCTATTGTAGCTTGACCATTCGCCTTAAACCGGAGCGTTTCTTTTCCTGAACCATAATTTGATTTTTTGCCTGCTTTCGCTCCACTTGACTTTGGACCAATACTGCCAAATCCACTCTTAAGAGGTTCTACCAATCGAATAGTGAAGGTAGATCCCTTTGGAATATCCTTTAATATCTTTGCTACTTCGTAATGCCTCTTGCCAACCATATTCTCACCGTCAAGTCTCTCAATGTGGTCTCCAACCTGAATATAAAAGGAACCACTTTAATAATATACAATGGTTAATTTCCTGTGCAGTACTTCTTAAATAAGAGCAATGACCACGGGCTCCGACACATCCAGTCCTCAGATATATTGTTAAAGATCTATTCAAGCTGTTGTCAAGAAGAAAATTATACGAGTAATAATTGTAATAATAACGTATATCGGTAATTTGGTACATAATAACGGTAATTTATAGTTAGTATCAAAAATTATTATGTTGTTTAAATTATCGTTTAGTTGTTAAGCAACGGACATATTATATTATATACCTATAACATTATCACTAACCTAAACATTAAGTTATGAAAAATTTGCACACCTGGTTATGGCAGAATATGGCTACGAAAACGAATTCGCACTAAGATCCTATATTCCAGCAAAAAAAAGGATTTGATTTGATTTAGCCTAGTGTTGAATAACGTGTGTGAAAGGATCATAGTCTTTGCAAAAGTATTTTGTTGTGTACAGTCTTTATTTTTACAACTCCTTTTTTCGATAAATTTGTAAAAATATACGGAATCAGTTAGTATCAACCAAGATTATGTATAAACAGTGAAAGTTGATAAATAAGATCACATTTTGGACTTATTAAAGCGATATGGAAATTGATATATTTCAGCAATTTCCTTACTTCTGTATAATCATACCGTACGATTAAGGAATTTCCCGTAAGTACGTTTCCGTTCTCGCATTAGGTTAGGCAACTTATGGGAAACGTACTTACAGTCAAAGTTTCATACCAAAACTACTGACATAATAATAATAATAATATCTTGGGACAACTCACACAACGTCATCTGATCCCAAACTAAGCAGAGCTTGTACTATGGCAACCAGACAACTGATAAATATACTTACATATTTCTAAATACATACATATTATAGATAAATTACACCCAGACACAGAATAAACCATCGTGCTCATCACACAAAGTTTTATCCTGGGTGGGGATCGAACCCACGACCTCTTGCGTAGCAGTCAAAAATTTAGTTTTAAATATAATAATAAAATAATAACTTTAATAATAAATGTAGTTATTAAAGTTAAATAGACCAAAAATAGACATAAAGCACAAAAATATAATAACTCAATTATCCTACTTTGCTGTTTTTTTTTTCAGCACAAACATCAATGTGTGATGGCTGGCACATCATTCGACAAGTCTTATAAAAACACTTTAAGGTTTCTAATAAACGTTTTTGATTGAGTGAATATTTTTGTAAATAACCGCTCCGAAAGTTGCATACATTGTGCTTAACTTTTGAACAGTGTGACCAAAAAATATTATATTATAATAAATGTAGCCCGTAATAAATACTTTAAACTAAAATTATTTCAAACATGATCGAATACACTGTCATTAAGTTATTGCTGTAGAATATAACATTATTTAAGCATTAGCCTATCGGCCAATTGGGGTTTGTGCTCACAACGGTGGATCCGATTTTTGAGCTAGTTTCCAAAAACCAGCAAGATTTCCAAACTAGAAATTAAATTGAGCCACCTACAATTGTATAGAGCAGAGGTATGTGGACTGTGTTTTGTGTTTATTATCCAGATGCCAATTAAACAATGACATGGTTAGGAATATCACACACACATGTCTGTGACCTATATTATTTATTTAAATCAGTTTTGCAAATACAATAACTACCATTATTCTGATAATGCTGAGTAAGTAGGCTGACGCTATTTGAAACGTGGACATACCATTGATTGGATTTCATTATCGCATTATCCATAAACCTAATTATGTAGTTACCGATAGTACAGATTACTTACGTACAGATGGCAAGCATAATGGACAATGCTCTTAACATACGCACATATAAATATCGTTCACGGGCAAGGAATCGAGAAGCACTCTCTCCAACGACCATACAGCCACAGTTTATTTTAATACTAATCTCTTCTCTCTCACTCTTCCAAGTTACTCCAGATCATCCAGTCAACCAGCTATCATGTCTTGCCACAAGCTACTCATCACAACACGAATGGTATGGATAGCTGCTAAGATTTAATTCTTACCTCGGCTTCTTCTCTAGTCCGTCGTCTTGGATAAAGACAAAGTAAAACCTCTGGTTTTTCTCACCATCATTTAATATTTCTAAACTACTCTCTTACTTGCTTAAACCATCTAAACTTTAACCTAAGATTTTGAACGTGCGTTGCTTTTGCCGGATAGATGAGGGTAAACTTTAGACAGTGATGACGTCAATTGGGCCCTTTATAAAACTGGGCTGGGGCTGTATGGTCGTTGACTCGCTCTGCGTTTGACAAATATATTTGATCGTACGTCAAGAGCGTTTTCTATGAAGATTGCCTTCTGTACTCTTGTGTATTCTGTGTTAACAGTCTGTTACGTCAGCAAGACCGGCAAGTCTATTAACATACGAGTAGGTAACATTTAAGTTTAAATTTTGCTTGGATTTTGTGTCAAGGTGGGATAGCTCGAAGCACAAGTCTGACAATATTGCGCCATTAACATACCTGCTACACACAATTAAGCACCACTCCACTACGTTATTTATTTATTCACACATCCTAGAAATATTGATTTTTATTATTTAACTACCAAACCAAGTAGCGGCTTACACAAGACACCTATTCTCCAAATTTCATCAATATACAATGTGTAATTTTGAGTAAAATGCCTGTGACATATGGACAGACATGACGAAACCTTTGACGGTTCCGTTTTTGTCAAAAAAACGAGTATTTTATTAAAATATGTAGGTACCTCGAATATGTTGTCCAACAAGTAAAAAACCGGCTTAAAGACATACCTATAGAAGTATTTCGTAACGGACGGAAGCGTTACAAACGAAATCGAAAACCAACGAATTTCGTAACGTATTTCTTATCTTTGTTCTTCTTTGTAATATAATATTGATAGGTACGGGATCAAATACTGGTTCATTTTCAGCCTAGAATAATCTACTACTTAACTATATTTACTGAAATAATTTACATTGCTCCGTGTGCTTTTTAGTGGTGTGTTAAGTTTGATCAAATATATAAACTACCCTCAGCGGGGTCAAGCCCAAACCATAGTATGTGTTGCTCAGCGAGGTAGCGGTGTACAGTAGAATCAACGTAACTAGGCCGGCCTGAAGTAGGCGACTAGTGGTTGCGCAGATGCATTTTTTGGAAGTAAATGGTGACAGGAAGCGGGGGGCGGGGGCGGTAACTAAACTAAGAGAATTAGAGATGCGATTACGCATTACATTGTTATAATTAGTATTATTATACTAACTCATGTTTTTTTTTTGATTATTTTCGTAAAGAAATTGTTGCTCAAAGTTTCTTTAGTATTTACTGTAACTGTTCTAATTTTAAACTTCTCTGAACTCATTTAAATAGTGTTTTTATATTATTGAATTAAAATGTTGTTAGTATTTTTAATCGATTAAATATAATTAATCGTTTTCGTTTGTAATTTTAGGGTCGCGTCTCTATGACATGCGCGAAAGTGATAAAAACCTAACTTCAATCCGGTCAAGTTACGTTGATCGTACTGTACTCGTAATACTACAAATCTTTTATAGCAGTCACGCATCGATACACAATAAGAATAAATCATATAAATATACCTACAACAGTTCAGCTAGTTGACCAAAATTACTGTAAAGGTAAAGCCTTAGAAAATTGATTTCTCGTCCCAAAAACCTTCACTAAATATGAGTTTCGTGAATTGAGGGCCGTTTTATATTTAAACACATGCACTGCACAGATATCTGGGTCGTTGAACTCTACTTCTGTGGCTGCGTATTGTGTATAATAAACTATTATAAATAGGTACACTTGTGGTCTTAGTTCTGGTTCTACTGCGAAACACCTTGAATTTTTATTCTAACAAAAAAATAACTTTGAGAAGTTTTTAAGTGCTTAATCCAATTTAAACACTAGCTTTTATCTGTAGGACCTACCTGCCTATAAAAGCTTAGGGTTAAAAAAAATATATATATCTTTTGTGTTTAAAGTTTAATTTGTTTTTTATTTCTCGCTTTTATATTCAGCTCATATTATACCCATAACCCAAGTACCAAATTAAGTTGTTCTTTATTTAGATAAAGACTTTCTGGAGTAATGTATAACCTCACTATAACGCGGGTTTCACAAATTAAGTAATTCGGTATTTATAACAATTAACAATATGCTGCGATTTAGCTGATTTTCAGTGCAGTCACATTAGGTAGGGACCTATACTTATTGTGTAAGTAACATATAAAGTATCCTTAATTCTGAAGTAAGTACCTATAATAATATTGCTTCCTAATGTACTGTGTCTTACATTATATAGATATATCTACATTGTGGTAGGTATACCTACCTAAATGCGGAAAAATATATACATACTAAATTAAAATAAACCCGCAGATCTGACAGAATCGGAATTGTGACGTGTACAAAAGACAATGTTGATAATCATGGAGCGGAAGAGAGCTATATTTGTAAACGAGGCGATTAGTGCCAGCTGCATGATTTAATTATGAACGGGATGCTAATACTTTATGGACTACCATATTAGTAAATGAATACTGGTTATTACATTACTAATGAACAGTAAATTCTTCGTTCGCTTGTAATTCACCAGGATACTAATGCATACCTATACTTAATTAGAATTCATTCTTCATTACGTAATAAATGATTTAACCTTTTTAGTTAGCAGTAGTAGTAGGTAAGGAACAATTCCTAAAAGTATTAGGTACGATCTAGAGAAACAATTTCTAAAAGAAGAAAGAGTATGGATTGCCTACCTACTATTAAAACTGCTTTTCTCAACAAAAGAGCGTAAGTGCCGTGAACATACTCTCTTCTGCTTATGCAATTATTTAAGGCTGAACCCTACACTGAGCATGGTCCAACATGCTCTTGCCCGATTATATTATTTTTTCATCCACATTATAAGTTTATATTCATTGTACCTAATATCATATCTGACAAACATGCTAGAGAAAGCAGTGAGGTATTAATGTAATACGTTATATATTATCTTCAAGCTAGAAAGTTACCAATTACCAATATATATGTAGGTACCTAACTAAGCAAAGAGGGCAGGGAAGGCTTGCCGCTTGACCTTGACTAGAACCTTGACAGTCCCTCTGCCAAAACAGGTTCTATTTCGTAATATACCAACTGATTCAACTTTTTATACCTGCTAGATAACTTGCTCTGAATGTATATATTCAACCTATTAATAACAACAACAGATTATCTTTGAACATGAACTAAAGTTTCCCTAAATCTAATTCGAAACTGAATTCAAATATTTTATATTTTATTTTATCCTTCTAATTTTAGCAAGTTTTTAGTTTGAAACAAAAAAAATAGCTACCTCTATGTGTTTTATCCCAGCTACTATAGAACCTTCTTTTATCCTCTTGATAAATGCGTAACCAGCTCCATTATCCGTAATTGTTAATCCCAGAGCATCCTCAGTTTTAACTATTTCTATTTCCTTAGGCCGTCCTTTTCTGTGTGCAAATATAAAATCTTCTAATCCTATTTGTCCACCTAAAAGTTTTTTCATATCCACTTTGTGTGTGTTCAGCGTGCAGAAGAGAATCTGGAACCAAACAAATACACTTTGATTATATAATATTTTTCATTGAGGCTCTGCCCCTATTGGTCATATCGTAATGTTATCGCCTTCCTTGATAAATGGGCTATCTTATATAAAATATTTTTTCAATTCGAACCAGTACCTACTTCCTAAGATTATTGCGTTCAAACAAATAAACAAACAAACACACTCTTCAGCTTTATAATATTAGGACAGATTCGGCACTTATTAATGCAAATAACTAAATTGACCACGCCTAACCCAGATTAATAGCGTGACTAATAGCAATTCATATTGTTAAGTAGTTACCTTAGATTTGTGCCACAATAAATTTTGTTAAGCACAATAATACAAGGTTTATGATATTGAAATTCCTGTTGTTGTATCAATGTTGCTGTTTTACATGTTAATAACATTACAATATGAAAATTGTGCCGATCGAGACATCTGCGAGATCCATAGATGGGTGGCGGTTTTCGAACATTGTCAAACCCCTTCGTGCCTCGGAGAGCACGTTATTAATCCGTCGATTCTGCGCCTAATCTATCTCCGGTCGTGTCAGATTTTCTGAGAGGAGTGAGGGAATAGAGAGTGCACTTGTGTCTGCGCATACACTTGTGCGCTATAATTAACACCTGCGTAGTTAGCTAGTCTTTAATGAGATTGGCAGCCGTAACCGAAATCGGTTAGGAGACCATTATTCAATTTGCAAATATTAAGTAGACAAATACTTTAAAAAATCATTATCCAAGACTAACTAACTTCAGCCGTTAGTAACAGCAGCAGCATTTTGCTTTCAATGAATAATTTAAACCTTAAAATGGTGCTCTAACGGTAACATAATTATAACTTATTGTATAAGCAGTATTCACACCACCTACTTGAAATAAGTGTAGTCTAAAGAGATTTTCTAATAAAGTTTACCAAGTAGATCCTCTAAATTTAATTAAAGTTCAAAATACTTTAGAATATAGGTTTATAAGTAGAAGTAAATATATTTTTTTTTAATATTCGCCATTGTACAGCTCACAGTAAGGGAAAAAAATTCTGGTTATATGATGCGCTCTTCTGGGTCCTTAGGTACTTCGGTGGAACGTTTCTGTACACCCGTCTTAATATCTATCTAGATCTGAGATTTATATCTACCGATCGTCGGTTGTATTGTTGAAAATCGATATTATAATAAAATAAAAGCTTATCAGATTGCCGATGAATAAGCAGGCTGAGGTTTGCTCAATGTGTGCAATATTTGCATTAACAAATTGATTGCGCATTGTGTATGGTACCTATAACGAGTTGAGTCAGTGTAAGTGCGAAACGGTTGCATGAGAAGGCATGCGGGCGTCAGTAGGCAGCAGATATCAGGTATGACCGCACTCCGGTCCTTGACCCATGCGTAGTAGGCCATCGCACATAAACGGCGGCCAAGCGTATCTGCACTCACTTGCCTCGTTTATATCACACGCGAGAGACTGCGCCCCTGGGCTGATCCACTTCCTGGCTGCTCAGCCGTGCGTACATCCGCACACAGTGACATTTTATTATTATGTATATTCACATTCACCTACTAAATATTTGAATCACACATACATATGTTGCTTATTTTGAACCAAACTAAATTGTGTTAAGTATGTACGTAAAATATCTACGCTTGTATCTAAAATCTAATGAGCACATACAATCAATTTAATTTACTTAATTTACACATGTAATTCGAGTTCGATATTATCTTATACATAATACATTACTTATTTCTTTATTAAGAACCTGGGCTGTCGGTGCTAGAATGATGCAGTGTAGTGTAAGTAAGACATTTGAAGAATGTAGGTAGATATGTGAGATACCTAGATCTCACATACCTACATTGTTCAAATACCTCAGTCATATAAGTTTTTTCCAAACTGAAGGACTGAAGGATCCTTTTTATAAAGGGTCTTTCAAATAGAGCGGGTCGATATTAATAATCTGTGGCGGCCATTTTGATTTGGCGGCATCTGTCAAATCTGTTTTTTCTTATTCAGTCACTGATGCCAAATCACCATGGCAAGTTACACGGTTGAGCAGCATGTGCAAATGATAAAACTTTATTATCAAAATGAGTGTTCGTTAGTGAAAACGTTGCGCGCATTGGCCAAAAAATAATCTTTAGCGACGAGGCACATTTTTGGATGAATGGTTTTGTTAATAAGCAAAATTGCCGTATATGGGATGACCACAACCCACATGAGGTTCACCAGATAGCAATGCATCCACAAAAAGTAACTGTTTGGTGCGGATTTTGGTCTGGCGGCGTCATTGGTCCGTACTTCTTCGAAAACGAAGTTGGCGAGGCCAGCACCGTCAACGGTGAGCGCTACAGATCAATGATAAACAATTTCTTTTGGCTTAAATTGAACAATATGGACGTGAATGACATGTGGTTCCAGCAAGATGGCGCTACTTGCCACACAGCGAACGACACAATCGACATTCTGCATGAACGGTTTGCGGGTAGGGTTATCTCTCGCAGAGGTGACGTGAATTGGCCACCAAGATCGTGTGATTTGACTCCGCTAGACTTTTTCTTGTGGGGTTTTCTGAAGTCGCAGGTCTATGCCAATAAACCACATTCGACCGTTGCCCTGAAAGCCAACATAACGCAGGCCATCGCTCAGATTCAGCCGGATCTATGCAGCAGAGTCATTAAAAATTGGACCTCTCGGATTTGTGCCACCATGCGAAGCCGCGGCGGACATTTGAACGATGTCATATTTCATGCATAATGGCATAAACGGGCCTTTCAAATAAAAAATAAATTTCGTTAATATCTCACACACATCTAGTTTTATTCAATTTTAACATCGACCCGTCTTTGTTGAAAGACCCTTTATAACATCTGAATTCCTGCAGAAACACTTGTTTTAACAAATAATCCTTTTCCTGACAAAACTCGTAATTTTATGTGGTTTGAATTGAATAATATCTACAGAATTTCCTTGTATAAACAAGGCAATACCTACTACCAAGAACCAATAATTTGCTAGTAGGTCGCATGAGTGCGGTTATTGAAAACCAAATAATATGAGAGTTAATGAAAATGAGATGGTACCTTGAAGACCCCAGTAGGTTTCAGCTTAACATGATCGAATCAATAACTAACAATCAATTATCCCAAGTTGACAACCCTTTTGTAGGTAAATAATGGTCAGGTCAGTACCATGTACCTACGTAAGTGCAATCTATACCTAACTAGCGGCCCGCTCCGGCTTCGCACGGACATTTCTCCGCTATAAATAAACGCTGTTTTTGTGAGGATCAAATTTGTTTTTTGAGAATATAATATAGCCTATGTTGCTTCCCGATAATGCAGCTTTAAGTAACATATTTTATTAATGCTGTATTGCTTAAAATCGCTTCGTAAATAAGCCATTATTTCTCGTACAAAGTAAAGGATAAAAATTATATTTAAACCATCGCGGACCTTTTTTGTAGTCCTTTTAATGTGTACAATACTGTAATACATTATTTTGATCTATCATAGGGTTCAGTCAGCGTTTGCAACGTAAACTCAAAAAGATGTGTTTATTTACCACATCGCATTAGAAACCTCTAAAATTAACAATGTTTATCTAAAATAACATGCATGCTTTATACATATAAACCTTCCTTTTGAATCACTCTATCTATTAAAAGAAACTGCATCAAAATCCGTTGCGTAGTTTTAGAGATCTAAGCATACAGGGACAGACAGCGGGAAGCGACTTTGTTTTATACTATGTAGTGATTAAATATTTTAATTTTATCGTCTATTTCAGACACTTTATATTTAAGTAAGTATGTAGGTAAGTACATTGTTATTGGTTGCCTAAGACTCAACTCATAGATGACCGCTTTTGAAATGTAAAATAATACAACAAAAGACCAGGCGGCTCTTGTCTTGCTCTTTAGTAACGTTTACGTAACAATTCACCTACATGAACATACCTATCTATCAACGTAGCTGCTATATCTATCAAGATAGCCTGAAACACTGTAAACTCTATTATCTTCATTCTCACCAGTAGACCTTGACAACGAATAAGCCTTGAGCGTTTTCACAAGCCGTGAAATACCAGGAAATTAGCGTCCTTGCCATTTTCATAGTTGACCTTTACGATACGAAGCGGTCGTTGGACCAACCTTCGCCGGCATTATTTTAATTGATAGCACAATCAGTGACATTATTATAATACTGATAAAATCAATCGGAATTCTAAGTTTATGTTATAGTTACAGACAGTTTTAAACATTTCAATTCAGCAAAGATAACAGATAATTGCCACAAACAGTCAAGTGCATGAACAAAGTTCTACAATCTAGTGATAATGTAATTAATGGTTACATCGGGTTTAGGATAGGTGCAAAGTTATATTAACTTGCATTGAAGGTCGAATGATGTATACTCAATTAGATACTTCCATTTCGCGTTTATCAAGAAAATCTTATCACTATCAATGAACTCATTCGATTATATCGACATATTGTCGAAACGGAATTGATTTACTTACCTATGAAAAGTTTACCACCTGATAATAAACAAATTGACTAGGTATCATGCATTGATTGTAGGATCTCAGATAACTAAATGTAAATTTCTGGTTTATTTATCACCTATTTATATTACTTTACATTATATATCCTGAGAATCTGATTCGGAATCGGTGGTGGGGTACGCGTTTACGATGTTTATCTGTGATGTTTATTCCCCAAAACAAATTATTACCTAACCTTAGTTTAGAGTAGGGTAAGGGTTTGGTTACCCTACTCTAAACTAAGGTTAGGTCGTTTAAATCAATTTCGGATTAGCACAAAAAGTTGAACGAATAGCGTTTAACTTTTTTGCGCTTATTACACTACACTGAATCAGGGACCCTAAATCCTTAAAAAGAGCGGTGTAATAAGAGTCAGGGCCCTAATTCTCTAACAAATTATCAAGGCCACCTCGATTTAGGGCCCTGATTCAGGGTAGTGTAATAGCCGTTTAAGTACTTACTTATCCTTTTATTTTCACAAACCCTCTTCTCTTAACAGTCAGGGTCACTAACCACTAGACCAACAGGCCAGTCAACTTATAACCTATTTTTAAAGGAGATTGTAAAGCACAACTCAGCACAAGCAGTGGAGTTCCATTTAAGAGAGAAGATTATGCTACGCGACGTCCCACGCGTATTTCTATTCCTCACTCGCAAAGATACAAATCGATTTCACCTTGGTAAAGTTTCTCCTTAATTTCGTTTGTAAGTATTTTGTATGTTGGAATGGCAACTACTTTAAATTTCTACATATACATTTTTTAAACATAAGTAGGTAATTCTGAAAACGCTCACTCTTAGCAGATAACTTCAGCTTTAATCCGAGGAGCATGCTAAAAGTTTCTGGTTCTTTGCCCTTTAGGTTGACAATGACAAGTTATATAGGTACCATCGTAAACGCTAACCTAACGATGGTACCTATTTATCTTGTCATTGTCAAAAAGTTCTTATACCTACAACTATATTTTATGTCAAAATAAACAGCAATATCAAAATATTGCTGTTTATTTTCAGAAATAAGGTATAAGAACTTTTTTAAAATTAATTATTTTCGAGAGGATTGTGGGGCCAATTTGTCGTGGCAACGGTAGGTTTTTTGGGTAGGCCATTTGATTTTAGCGCAATGAAAATTATGATTACATAAAAGGTCGGGGCAAAAGTATTTTCGTATTTTTCATACAAAGAAAAGAAATATCAGGTATAGTTTTTTATTTATTTATAATATGTATGCGCCGTTTTCATCGATGACTTGTTGCTATCTTGTGGGTAGTGCCATGATCCCAGTGCTGTAAAACTGTTGAGATTTTTTATCAAAAAACATCTGACAGGTAGTTTTTATAGTGGTCTTTTGAGGTTAACTTTATGCTTCCTAAAGAATTCTGAAGTGACCGAAACAGGTGAAAATTTGATGGAATAAGATCAGGGCTATACGGAGGATACATCCACACATCCGAGCCAAGCTCTCTCAATGTTTGCTGAGTGGCTATATTACAGTGATGAGTGCGGTCTGGCGTTGTCATGATGGAACACCACGCCCTTCGTTTACCAGCTCCGGCCGATTTTTCTCTATGACTTCTTTTAACCTCATTAGTTGCTGACAGTAGAGGTCAGCATCGATAGATTTACCCGGCGGCAAAAGCTCATAGTGGACGATTCCTTGTTAATCCCACTATACTCACAGCATCACTTCGTTCCGAGTCTTATCTTAAGTGACACATTTTTCTTCACCCGTAATCAACCGTTTAAGAAATGGGTCTAAATTGTTACGTTTCAACAAAGAATCACAAATAGAAACACGTTGCATAAAGTTTATCTCACTGAGATCATGTAGTACCTAAATAATAAGTTTTTTCTTGTACCCCGACTTTTGTTAATGACATAAAACTGTTTTGTGACCAACATTCAGTTCTTTAGCAATGTCGTAACTACTAATATGTCGATCTTGCTCCACTTTTTCAAAGATGGCACTGATTTTATCCGTGACAGGGTGGCGTCCAGAGCCAGCCTCATTCTTCACATTAAAATTTCTAGACTTAAAACGCTTGAACCCTACCGCATTAGGTCCGTAAACCGCACAAATTTTATCGACATTTTTTTCATTTTCATCGCATTTTTACCTTTTTTGTAATAAAACTTTAAAATGTATCGAATTTCTTCACCACATACCTTCATTTTGCTTGTTTTAAAAACAATTGACAAATGACGGGGACTAGTTTAGTATATTTTTTTAAATTAAGTATTGCATTTTCAGAATGTCAACATTTAATGGTATTAAAACTAGCCAGTTACATTTAGTACAACCAAAAAGGTTTGATTACTAAAAATAAATTGAAAATACGATAATACTTTTGCTCCTACCTATTATTTGGTCTATACAAAGTCTCGGAATGTTTCGAACCACAACAACAATTTATGGTAAACCTGGTTATTTACAAGAATTTTTAATTGATTAACTTAATTCAGATATGTTTGTAGAGGCGACGAGAAAAATGGATGAGCTGTCGAAAAATACAAGACCCAATATAGACGATGAGATACGCAAAGATTATGCAGGAAATAGGGTTTTAATAAACAGTTCAGCAGTATCATGAAGAGGCAGAAAGTACGTCATTCTGTTTATTGAAAATTTAAAGTACATTAAAATGATGTTCGCGAAAGAAAATAACGTTAATAAATTAACTGATAGGTAACGAAACTTGGTCATATAACATAGATTCTATGTTATATGACCAAGTTTCGTTACCTATCAGTTAATTTAAGTAGTCACTTGGTCATATAATTTAATAAGTAGTGAAAGATATGATGTTTTGAAGATAAATATTCTGTCTCCGACGAAATGCCGCCCTATGTCGAAGCACAGAGAAAAAAAGATTCCTTAAATTTCCTGTAACGTAGGACATTTTGCTAATATTGGATTTACAATAACTAGGTATAACTAGAAACGATATGTGATAGTTTGTGCTTAAAGAGCCTAGTATCGTGGGTTACAAGTGGCTGAGCTGAGGCATCTGTCTTTTTCTTGGGCATCATGAAAACATCACTTCTTTCTATACACTTTTGCCGAGAGATCCCGATGCTTTAATTTTAAAAAAAGTGTTTATGCTATCTCACTTAACATATTACTCTGACCATTTACCTTGTGATCATGACCTCATTTAAAATGTCAAGAAAATAAAAAATAAAGTGTATTTTTTAAAGCAAAGCTGCTTGTAACTTCGACACTATTGAAGGGTTTTTAAAAGATTGATTTATTAGTAAATTCCATGTGTTTTAGACGAATAGAAAAGTGTAAAAGTGTCCAGAGTGAAAGGGTGTTTCCGTATTCTATCTAGCCATATGACCCACGAATGAAAATTACTTAATAACTATTAGTATTCAGTTTTCAACCCAAGTGAAGAGTAAAATACATCTAAGGATATTGATTTTGTAAAATCTGCATTTCTTAAACAGATTTATTCATTTTTTATAATTATTATCTACTAGCTAAACCCAGCCACGCTTCGCTGTGGCTTTTTGGGCCAGGAACCCTCGCGGGTGTCCCCGGAACACCCTATCAAAGTCCCATCACAACCTGATCAATGGTATACATATAAATTTTAAATGTATGGAGGAAAAATTCGTATCAGGCGGGAATTGAACCGGCCCTAAGCCGTTACCAACTCCGGCACCGAGACATGTCCGCCAAAGTCGAATTTAGCCATGATACATACGATTTTATGGCAATCGTGACGTCATCCATCGCGTTCCTAAGGAACTTGTACAGCTCTGTGAGTTTAAAATTTATGTGTATAAAATTAGCATAAAAATGCTTTAAAAATTACAAAAAATCTGATCAATGGTTTCGAAACGCATAGAGGACAAACATACAAATATTGATTTTCATACATTTACGTAAATGTTACGTATATTGATGTTCTCGTATATGTTACTACTAGCTGTCCCGCGCAACTTTGTATGCATACATTTTCCCCGTTTTTGCAACAATTTTCATTACTGCTCCGCTCGTATTGGTCGTAGCATGATGTTATATAGCCTATAGCCTTCCTTGATAAATGGACTACCCAACAGAAAAAAGATTTTTTCAATTCGGACCAGTAGTTCCTGAGATTGCCGCGTTCAAACGAACAAACTTTTCGGCTTTATAATATTAGTATAGATTTTTTTTTTAAAAAGACAACTCCCACAGTAGGGTACAAGCCCTGTATCACGGGGGACTTTACAAACATACAAGTCACGGACACAAAGTACACCCAGACCCGGAACAACAATTTGTGGATCACACAAAGTGGTGTCCCGTATGGGAATCGAACCCACGACCTCATGCGTAGCAGTCGGACACACTCCCACCGCGCCACAGATTATGTTACTATTATATACTTATACACATTAGTCTAGGGGTAAGTACCAAACAATAATAGGTAGTTACAGCAGATATAAGTAAACCGCTTCATGAATCCTCTTAAAAAGCCACCTGTTACCATCTAGATTCTATAGATTATATACATTATAGATATCTAGGTATAAGGTAGAAAGGAACTTACTAGGTATTTGCCAAGCTGCCTAAGTAACTTAGGTGAGTGAGAAAACGATTTCGATGTCACGAAAACATTACGACACAACAAAATTATTACAAACAGATGCACAAACAATTTGTAGGTAGTGTTACTGTATCAATTTGACTCTAGAAGATCCGGAATTAGTGATGTCACTGAACCAGTTTGATTCAAGAGTAGTGCCAAATATCCTGGTTTGAACGGGATGTCCCATGGATTAACCTTCTCAGAATGCGTCTCGGTACCGTACCAGTAGGTACCAAGCGGGGTGCCCAACGTCCAACTTGTTTACTGTTTTAGTAAATCGGTTAGTGAAGAACGAAGTGCAGTAAGTTTGAAATAATAGCAGGTAGGTAACTAAGCCTTGGATTTGTCGACCAATCGATCTCATTTGTAGTTTTAAATTTATTATTTGGTGGTACCTACATACCTACCTATCTATTCTTTGCGTGCCGATATTAACGCCCCAGTCCCGCTTTGTTTTCAAGTCCCTATATTTGGAACGCTACCTATTCAGGGATCGCAATTGGTATGGGTATGGGTATGGTGTCACTAAACTAATTTGCCTCGAAAGAAGTCGGGACGATCAATTAATTATCGATCGAACCCGCACTATATCCGTAGAGAGTATTATATTATCTGTGACTGCAACAACCGCTGAGACAATTATTCATATGAAACATTGACATGACTTTTTTATTTATAAGTTGTTAAAGTTTCATAGTGTTCGTTTAACCTCTCGGTATTTTGTGGTATACCTTACCATCAGCTGAGCAGATTACGGAAGGCGCTACTAAGTACCACGTATCTATAGAAACGTAGGTAGCTATTATATAAACGTATTTAGGTGTTTATACCTATCTAAACTAAGCAATTCTTATCTTAGTTTACTCAGCGAATGTCCATGAAATGCTCGTGACGGCATAATTATGTATAGGTACCTATCTCCTCCCTCCGTTCCGATGATAGAGTCACACAGGTATTTAATTTAAATGATACCATTTTATTGTATACTTACTAAATGATGAGGTAGGAGGTACCTATACAATGTTAATTAATTAGAGGTACTTAATTATCTACAACAAGAAAGTCCTCTTTTTAAAGTACGTAATAGACAATTTAGTTAGATAGTCACAGTGATTCTTCGTAAACGTTGGTGGTTTTACAAAATAAATAACTTATATGTTTTTACATTTGAAATAAATACCTACGTCTTTAATACCTACCTACTTACTTACTTACTGTGAATGTTGTATTAATCATCATATGTATTTAATAATGACTCAGAAATTCTTAATAAATATGATTATGTTGCTAATAACATAAAAAAAAAACTTACATCTTCTGATGAAAAGTCATAGCATTCAGCTATCTTTTGGTACAACTCCTTGACGTTAGAAAATCCAGAGATAAGACCCAGAGGACTTCCATGCGCTTGTTGACAGTGAAACACCAACTGTGACTTTTGTCCATTGTTATTGTCCACTCCATTTGACTGCGTATGAGGCTCCTCCGCAGGGATCGGTGGTGCTGAAGGCGGTGGATATTTGGGCGCCTTCTTCTTAAATAACGACATAGTAGGTAAAAGAGCACTACGTAACGGTAATAAGTTTTCCTTTAGCGCGAACGTCAGTGCGCACACATTCTCTAACCGTGCACTATAAATTTTTAATCACTTCACTGTCGCTTATCTTGAGAGAACTTTAAAATATATCGCCGCGTCATACATAGCACATGATAACTTATCACCCAATAGCGATATTGAGTAAGATTATACTATGTTTAATCGAGTGTACACACGGAACGCGCCGCCATAGAGTGCGCTCTGGCGACAAACAAACGACTGACTGACTGGCCTGGCTTTCCGTCCCGCTGTCCGTCCGCTGCTGGCTGCTCAATGCTGTGACGGCCGCGCGGGTTGACGGACTATTGTGTGAAATGGAAAACTCAACTCGCTCGCTATAATGTTTATTAGTCTCGCGGTCGCGCCCGCGCCTCTCATAAAAAATCGTCTACGGCTATGCCATGGAGGCTTTACGTCATCAGATGATTCTAAAAAAATTTGCCAAACTACTTGGCAATATATGATTAGGTATAAATGAGACAAAAGATGTAGTATAGTCTGGTTATAATTATCTAAAGGTGCATCTTATATACTAACGACTTCGTGTTGATAACAGATAGTGGAAACATTTAATAGATACTGAACGTGCGATAAGGAACATAAGATTGTGATGTAGATTGTAGATACAGCACAAAGATATTGTACTGTAACAGTACACCCCCCTTTAAAAAAAAAAAAATATGGTAATAGTGTTTACAATATAAATTTGACCTAGACCTTACTAGTTATTTGCTGATGTATATAAATAATAATGCTATTGTACGCGGTGGAATTTGATGACGCCTGTTGTGGTGTGATTTGCTGACGTCTGTAATTTTGACTTAGCTGTTGCACGAGTGTTTATTATTTTTTTCCGTTAAACTCTTCATTCTTCTGTCCAGTGTTTTCATTATGCCGTAAATTAGGATCACGCCGATTGTTAAAATAATCTGTCCCATTGCAACATTTCTTGTCCACCGTAAGTCCTCCTGGATCAGGTTACGGAGTTGGTCCGCTTCGTTTTGATTGAGGCAATTGTCCGTATTGTATGTTATCTGGTCCTTAGAACTTTGATTTCCCATTTTAGATGTCTTGTTGTTACGAGTAGTTGTGAATTAATGGTATATGTTAAGATCTATGTTAATATATATATACGAATAGCTTGCTTATATCAGCGATTTTTTATAGACGTACTACTGGCTTTACTTTACGTCCCGATCGTGTAGTGTACGTGTGTGAATGCCTGTCGCAATCCTTTGAATCTGGCACGTAGTTTGATTCGTCATTGATCATGAAAGCTGGTTTCAATCTATCAATTGATATCACTGTCTCTTTATCCCTAATTCTAATGCAAAATGTTTTATCTGTTTTACTAATTACTGGGTAGGGTCCTTCATACGGCGGTGTCAGGGCTTTCTTAATTCTATCACACCGAACAAATACGTGTGAGCATTCTTTGAGTTCGGGATGCACAAATATAGCTTGATTGTGTTTTTTTCTTTTCGGAATTGATGTCATTTGTGTGATGTCCTTTTGAATTTGTTTTACAAACTCTTCGTACGTTGATAACTGTGCTGCTGATGACTCAAAAAATCCTCCAGGGAGTCGTATTGGCGTTCCATATGTCATCTCTGCTGAACTATAACCTGTGTCTTCTCGCAAGCTACTCCGCAACCCGAGTAAAACTGTTGGAATTTCTTTTAACCAATTTTCGTTGGATTCTCTTGTCATTAACGCCGCCTTTAAAGTTCTATGAAATCTCTCTATCATTCCATTGGATTGTGGATGATAAGGTGTTGTCCTAATTTTATGTATTCCCAAAAATTGTGAGAGTGACTCAAATATTCTTGATTCAAACTGTCGGCCTTGATCCGTAGTAATGCGCAATGGACATCCAAAACGAGTAATCCATCCCTCGAAAAGTGTCTTGGCTACTGTTTCTGCAGTTATATCTTCTACCGGAAATATTTCGGGCCATGACGTACAACGATCTATGATTGTGATTAAATATCTCTTCCCTTGTGAAATCGGAAGTGGTCCGACGATGTCAATATGTAAATGTTCAAAACGTTGCGCTGTCATAAATGTACCAGGAGGTGATATCGTATGTCGTTGTATTTTTGATTTTTGGCAGGCTATACATGATCTACACCAGTTATTGATATCTTTGTTCATATACGGCCATAAATACCTTTGGGTTATCATTTTTCTCGTAGTTCTTTTTCCTGGATGGCTCATACCATGAATGGTATCGAAAATTTGTTTGCGAAAATGCTTTGGTAAGTAGGGGCGGCTTTTTCCAGTAGAGGTGTCGCAGGTGATGTTTATTGTGGAACCCGGAAGCGTAATGTTTTTGAATTTTAATCTTTTATTGTCATGTAATTTACTTAGTTCATTATCTGTTGATTGACATTTTTCCAATTCAGCGTAATCGATAGGTGATGGCACGTATATTTCCTCTATTCGAGATAAGGCATCGGCGGTAATATTGTCACGTCCGCTTATGTGTTGAATGTTGGTACTGTATTGTGAAATGAAATCTAACTGCCGGACCCGTCGCGGTGTATCGTTTGATGATGGTTTTTGGGAGAATGCGTATGTCAAAGGTCGGTGATCCGTAAATATTGTAAATTCTCTTCCCTCGATTAATCTGTGAAAATGTTTGACGGCCATGTATATTCCTAACAGCTCTCTGTCAAACGTAGAATATTTTTGTTGAGTTTCGCTCAATTTTTGTGAAAAAAATCCTAATGGTTCCCAATTGCGTCCGGATTTTTGTTGTAAAACTCCACCAACGCAAGTAGCACTAGCGTCGGTCATGAGCGCTAGTGATGCGTTGCGGGAAGGATGCGCTGTTAACACTGCGTTTTTCATGCTTTCCTTGCATTTTTCGTAAGCTTTGTCTGCTTCCGTTGTCCAAGGAACAGGTGAATTATCGTTCTTTTTTGAACCATGTAGATATTCGTTTAAAATTCTTTGATTTTCCGCTGCGCATGGAATATTACTTCTGTAGAAATTGACCATGCCCAAAAATCTTCTTAATTCTTGAATTGTTTTCGGTTTGGGAAATTCCATGATTGCTTTGTAATTTTCTTCGGTAGGGAGTATTCCTTGGCTCGTTATATGATAACCTAAGAAATCTATTTCCCTTCTGAGAAATTCGCATTTTTCGAGATTAATGGTTATTCCATTCTCGTGTAAACGTTTGAAAACCGTTTCTAAATGCTGATAATGCAAATCTTCGTTGTCCGATGCAATGAGACAGTCGTCTACAAATATAAATACGTAGTTTAAATCTCTAAATAAGGAATCCATGAATCGTTGAAATGTTTGTGCCGCATTGCGTAATCCGAAAGGCATTCTTAAGTACTCAAAAAGTCCAAAAGGTGTGATGATGGCTGTTTTTTCTATATCTTTAACAGGAATACAATGGTATGCTTTACGTATATCTATCTTGCTTAGTATCTTCTTATTTTCTAATATGTATGTAAAGTCAGTTAATCTTGGTAGTGGGTATTTGTCCGGTACTGTCGTGCTATTGAGCATTCGATAGTCTCCGCATGGTCTCCATTCGCCATTTTTCTTTTTTACCATATGTAATGGGCTTGCCCATGGGCTATCTGACGGTCGGCAAATTCCGAGTTCTATCATATTTTGAAATTCCTTTTTGGCTATGTCGTATTTTTCTGGAGGTAATGGTCTTGCCCGAGCTGCGACGGGTGGTCCTGTAGTGATAATGTGATGTTCAATCTTATGTTTGGGCGCATTGCGGAGAGAGGACCCTTTCGTGATGTCTTCGTATTTGTTTAAAAGTTGCGTAATACGTGGATTCGTTCCCACTGCGATATTACGAATTGTTTGTTGTGTCGCTTTTTCCGAAGTTACATGCGTTGTCAGCTCTGTAACTTTGTCGATAAGTTTGCGACCTGCTATGTCGACTAATAGTTTATAGTGCTCTAGAAAATCTGCTCCAATTATTGGTTGTGTAACATCGGCGATTACAAAATTCCATTTATAACATCGTTGTAGTCCTAAATTCAAGGTAAGCGTCTTCTCGCCGTAAGTCCTAATTTTAGTCCCATTTGCAGCGTATAGTGTGTATTGTTCATTTTGTAAAACTGAATGTCTCTGTTGCTTGCTAATGACTGAAATATTTGCGCCCGTGTCAATCAAAAACTTCATACCACTTTTTCGGTCGGTAATGGTGAGGCGATTGGATGGGTGGATTGCACAGAGTTTCGCCGTTGTCTGTGCTCTTATTCGTTTCCCTGGTTCCGTACGTAAGTCATTGGTTTCCAACTGCATGGTTTAATGCAGTTCTTTGCATATTTTCCGAATCTTTCGTGGTAGTAACAAAATCGATTTGCTCCTCTATAGTTTGTTCTCGGCCTCATAATCGGGAATTGTTGACGTTTCTTGAAATGATTGTGCGTGTTGGGTCGATAGCCATATTGACCTTGCTGAATTGCGTCAATATCTATCTGTAATTTTGCTAGCTGGGCTAAAATGCATGCTGTATTGTTGTCGTTTGAAGTGTCGTTGCTAACAGCTGATATTTCGGTTACTTTTGAATTCATTATTATTTTGTCTGCAATTTGGCTCAGTTTGTCAATTTCCATGTCTTCCGTAACTGCTAGAACCGTAGTAACTGATGTTGGTAAAAGCCTGAACCATAGTAGTTTAATTGTTTCGTCACTGATTTTTCCTCTCCCGAGGACTCGCATTTGACGTAATAACTGCGAAGGTTTTTGATCACCGAGTTCTGTCTCTGATATTAATTTTTGAAACTGTCGCTGTTCTGTTTCTTCGTAACAATCAATTAAACGTTCCTTGATGTTTTTGTATTTATCTGTAGTCGGTGGTGAAGTGATTAGGTCACTAACCTGTAGTATTTCTTCCTTGGATAACTTTGCTATTACTGTACAGTATTTGTATTCGTCTCCTTGCTTCTGTGGTGCTAATATGGCTTCTAGTTGCGTGAACCATAATCTTGGTTGGTCTTTCCAAAATTCCGGAATGCGGGATAAAACCGAGGTGCCAGCAGCTACTTCAAGTGTTCCTTGCTGATTTATGTTCGCCTTGCACGGTGATTGTGCCATGTTTCTTGCTGCGTATTCGTTCGTCGGGGTCACCAATTTGCCAAACTACTTGGCAATATATGATTAGGTATAAATGAGACAAAAGATGTAGTATAGTCTGGTTATAATTATCTAAAGGTGCATCTTATATACTAACGACTTCGTGTTGATAACAGATAGTGGAAACATTTAATAGATACTGAACGTGCGATAAGGAACATAAGATTGTGATGTAGATTGTAGATACAGCACAAAGATATTGTACTGTAACAAGCTTGTGACAGGTTCTGTGTTAACTTAAACGGGCTGGGAACCTACATCATGCTTTGTTTTAATAATTCTGCAAGATTCTCGTCAGTCACTAGGTAGGTAGGTACCTTTCTCAATAACTTAAGTAGCGTTAACTGTTTGCTAAAATAGGTAATTCTTATCGAAGCTCACGTTTGTGTTGTAGATAGATAGAAAACCTTTTTACCGGTTCTTACGGTTATCGAAACGCACAATGTCAGATTTGCTACCAGAGATAGCTAGTTTAACAGACAGTTATCGGTAGATACATTATAGAAACCGACTCTAAGTAGTCTCGACCAGCCGACCTACATAGATAGGTACCTACCTACATTCGTAAATAGCGACAAAAATGACAAGTACTATGCGTTTCAAATGAGTTGATAACTGTCATGATGACATTTTGTTTCGCAATACGACTGCAACTTCATTGCGTAACGTAAGGTCAGCAATAAAATTATTAGTAAAAAGGTGTCATTAGTATTACACAGAAGTACCTACCTACTCTAATGAACTATTTATAAGCACTGTATTTTACTATTTATTATGTTTTAGGTAAAAAAATATTACGTCTGACTGAACGGCCGCTAAAGTGTAGAATATTCTTATATTTTGCCTATTTACTTATTTCTGTTTCGTGTTTATTGAATAACAAGCTGTGTCCCGCGGTGTTACCCGCGGTTTATTAGCCTATGTGTTAATCCAGGGTGTCAGCTAACTCCATACCAATTTTTATTAAAATCGCTCCAGCCATTTAGACGTGAAGAAGCAACAAACATACACACTCACATACTTTCGCCTTTATAATATTAGTGTGGTAAAGAATACTAATAATATTATAATAAAGAAAAATGTTAGGTAGGTACCTACATAGCTCTAAGAAAATAAATATTACGTCCGTTCCATTACCATAATACACATACGTACTTTATCCGACTTGGGAGTTTTTGTTGTCAATTTTGACAAGTACCTACAGAATGAAGTTGACGCGATCGCGATTAACTTCTCATTTGAAACGCATAGTACCTACCTATGCAAAATTCAGACCGATATACAGGGTGTAATCGTTTGATTGAAATCGATTGTAATTCCCCATTATAATTACAATATAGTCTACAGAGACTAATAAGTAATTTGAGTTTGACGTAAACTACTAAAAATATTATTTTAAGTTCATGTCCATTAACACTATTCTTAATGTTTCTATTAACATAAAAACACTTTGTTCTTTTGTTCTTTGATAAATTACACTGCACTGCACTGTTATACTTTATGTTTAAGCACACTTCTAATATATCAGGGCGCGTTTACGATGCCTCTCTGAATACTTTATTATGGGCCGTATAATCATTTGTGAGTTGCTCTGTTTGGTGCATCCCCACAACTGGATACCATAGGACCATACTGGCAGGACTTGTTTGTACAAAAGTATTTTATTAAGTACTGATAATACTGAGTGTTTGCCCAGTAACCAGTACATCTTTTTATTACGAAATTTCTTTTTGACATGAGCCGTCCAGCGGGGCCTTGTGTCAAGTGTCATGCCCAATTATTTGGCAGTATTTACTTATGGTACAGTCAGGTTATTTATAAGTACAGTTTGATAATTTGTCTTTTTGTTGGTAAAATCTATGTGCATCGATTTCGATTCATTGAGGTTTATCCGCCATTTTTTCGTTTATTTCGAGCTGGTATTGCCTGCTGTTTGTAGTTCCTCCGAAGCTTCCTTGTAAGTAGTATGTGTATCCATGCAAAATTACAGCCTTCTAGCATTGGCCTACAGTCTCTGGCCTAAGCTGCGGACGGAAGGAGGGACTGATATGGTAAAACTAAGGGTTTTGCCACTTTGACTACGTAACCCTAAAAACGGGCAAGTGCATGTCGGGCCATGCCCAATGTAGGGTACCGTAGTTGCCCATCACAATAATGCGAACAAAGAAGTGGGTATTCTGTTGTTTTTGTTTTATATCTACTATTAACTAAGTACTAGGTATAGGCACAAGTAATTTAATACGTATAGGTTTAAATAAAGTTCTTTAGCCTGACTGACTGATGGATCAACGCACAACCTAAACAGCTGATCGTAGAAACGTGAAATTTCGAGGACGTTTTTCTTATAAATAGTGAAAAGCATCCAAATTTTTTTTTTTCAAAAACAGCCGCTAGTAGGATAAAGTAGGGGTAGCAGCATGTTTTTATCACACTCCGTCAATATTAAACTTAGATCTTTGAAGTTTGTAAAATTTCGTATTTGGCTTTTTCGTTTTAATGAAACACGTGTTTCAGCGTTTTTGGAATCAATTCCAAGGGGGTTAAATAGGGGTTGCTACTTTTTAATATCCGCCGTCAGTTTTAATAATAATAATAATAAATTTGATTTATTTCACGTGAAAAACCATCTCACACATACTTATTCATTAAATTTTTACTTAAAAATTCATTATAACTACATTAAGATAATAAATCAAATAAAACATAATAAACAAAAGAAAAACAGCATACATTAAAATGACGGCTGCAATTAAATTACTTTCGGTTTGGGCTCAGATGGTCGTCAAGCCAATTTAAAGTTAGATCTCTGAAATTTAGTACCTACCTGTTTGGCTTTTTAGTTTAAAATAAAGCAACACGTGTTTCAGCGTTTATAGAAAATCTACCTTTAAGGGGGTAAAATAGCACCCCTATTTTATCCCTTTGATTTTCTTTGGCTTTGGCTTTTTGGATTAAAATTAAAAAAAAACACGTGTTTGACAGTTGCAAGTTTTATAAGTAACTTCGTTAGTTTAATTTTAAATCTGTGAAAATTTGGTATTCTGGATAATAAAACACGTCTTTCAGCGTTTGAAAGTTTAGCTTTCAAACGCTGAAAGACGTGTTCAACCCTTAACGGGGAAAAATCATCCACGAGGGCAAATCCGCGAGCGTCAGTTAGCAATCTATAAAAAAATGAACCGACAAACTCAAAACTTGAGAACGGCTGAACCAATTCGTCTGTGTTTCGTCGAAGTCCGAGGATTAATTAAAAACAATATCGGGAAAAACGCAAGAACTCCTTTTCATTTATACTCAAACTCGCGTGGAAAACCTAGTCCAAATTAATATTATGAAAATGGGAAAGTACCTATTTCTTTCTGTCTGTTACGTTTTTACGCTAAACCGATTTAAATTAGATTAGTTAAGGAGATAACTTAAGTTTCGGGAAAGGACATAGTTTAGTTTTAATCGCGATAACCAACATACACGCGGGCGAAAGCTAGTAGGTACCTAATGATAATAAAAAAACAAACAATAACGTTAAAATGGAAATAGTGAACTATAAAGTGCAATTAAAAGTGAATGCGACCAAGCTATGGGATTTTTGTAAAATTCACTCGATTAAAGAGAACAATTGTTATTTGAACAGAGTTCTTTTTCTGTAGATGAATTTATAAAAACAAATGCAACTCATTCCTATAGGCAAAGCTATTTATAATTATTATTTAGAATATTACTGTTACAATTTTTTATACATACCGTTTTTATTATTATTAAGTACCTGTTTGTGTGTGTTTTAGTGTTAAGTAAATGTTTCAGTAATTGTAGTAGGTAATATTTAAAGTCAACTACCCTCTAAAATATTTGCATGTTATATGGCGGAATGTGTCTTGCTCATAATTAATTGTACCTATACCATCTATGTAACCACCATTTTATGCAAATAAATTTTATTATTATTAATGTGAAATCCTTGGACATAAGCATAGCAATCGACGAAGTTCTTGAAAAAAACAAGAATTGGGATGTTGACTGTCAAGTCAAATCAGTCTCTTTTTAAGAAATGTCAAAACGACACGCTCTTTGGAAAGTTGTAAAAATGGCGGCAAACTGACGGGCCATTATTTTTACAGGTTAACTTTTAAAAACTTTTAAAAAATGAATTGATTACGTGATAAGTAATTGAATAAGAACGAAACTGTGCATATAATAAGCACATGGCATGCACTGGCAGATATTAGCCGTTAAAACGGCTAGATTGCCATAAATTCAAAGAAGTAGAAGACAAGCTCTTTAGAAATGTGTATGGAATAGGAACATATGACGTCATAACTTCCTATCGTCAAATCATTAGGTAGGTACTTTTAGTATTCATTTTAATGCTTTTAAATTCAAAAACATGTTATAATGTAAAAGAAAGTAATTTTCAGAGCATTTTAAGATCTACTATTACCTGATTAGTATAAAATACCTAATTTACTTTTATTGTAGTCAACTACCCAATTGGTTCAACAGATTTGGTTTGAACGTAAATCCCGCGAAATATCAAACCATCATCATAGGTAGGTAGTTCCAGAATCATGCAAAATTGACATGCCATCGCTCATATCCGTGATTTTCAATGGAACGGTTATTCCTTTTAGCCCGACACGGTTAAAGATTGTACATCGATGCCACGCTCAGCTCTCAAATACCAAGTCTCTCATGTTTATGTTGGCCACAAAATTTCACAAACATTACGGGCTCTTTATCGGCTTAAGAATTTTCCTAACAATTAAAACAAAAACAATGCTTGTGCGGGCTCTATTTTTTCCAATTATCGACCACGGCTGCTTGATTTATTTATTTTAACTTTATGCACAAAGTTGTACAAAGGTGGACTTAATGCTAAAAGCATTCCCTCTACAATTTCATTAAATTCTTAATCAATCTCCGTAAATGCGACCATGTGCTGATCGATTGTACTACACTGTCGGCTTTTGAACAAGAATCTGATAGAACCGGATTCAAGAAGGAGCCTGCACGGCAGTGCACCTATAGAGCTAAAAGGCATTCTTTCATTGTACGCTTGAGCACCATGAAATAGCCCCCTCATAGCTGTGCCTCCATCGTATCCCTGGCCAACTACCTACATAGCGACAGTCTATTCAGTTCTTCTATATAGCACTAACAATAAAATTTGGATTTCCTGTCATATCGGAATAAACTCCACAAGTTCTTTTTTGATTAGGTACCTCCATACTTGTTACACTGATGATATGATATTTAAGTAGCGAAGACAGAAATAAACTTGCTCCACATGGGAAATATTTGTAGTTTCTTAGGATAAAACAGCGCAATAACGGGTTTCGTTTACCTCTTTCAAAATGTTTCGTTTTATATCTGCATAGATTTCTATTAACTAATTTTGGGCTTGAACAACTTTATTAATCGGCGCTGATACAGGCTTGCTGGAGCACTTATCATGGTCGGAGTACCTAATAGCGAGCACAGGAGATATCATCCAAGCAGACGTCGACGCCGGAGTAGACACTGTTGCAATGTCGTTGGGGTTTTCGCATCTGTCCCTGTGGTAAAACTGTTGAAGATCGCTTGCACCATTTCTTCATCCCGCATCCGCTTGCGCCGTTTCATGACTAACATTTCTTTTTCGTATTTTATTTTTAGACCTGACAAACAAATACATAGAATTAATAAGTATTTACTACAGAAAGCACGGTAGATTCCAGTAGGTAGGGTGCACTAGAATCTACCGTGCTTTCTTTAACCTTTTGAACGCCAGGGACGTGTATGGACGTCAAATGAAAACGTGCTTACGACGCCACCGACGTCATGACACCTCAAAAATACCACTTTCTTACAGCTGAAAATAAACATATAAAAATATGTTGATCGTGTTTCATTTTTCCTATTATTATTCCTTTGTCATATTTATATTATTACACATAATTATATATATAACAATTAGCTACTCTGTAATAGGAAAAACTCACAATTAAATAACATCATGCAAAATGTAGTAATGCGCTTCCTACTAGACTAGGTACTTAATAAGAGTTGTTATAAGAGTTAGGGCCCTAATAGCCGTTTAAATACTTAGTAGTACTGTACTGTAGGTACACATTTGCGTTGAAATATTATAAAAAAAGATATAGCCTGTAATGTATGTAGTTATTAAAATATATATATTACGGGTCTTAATCGCGTGAATAATTTAAGGTAAAATACCTTGTTTATGGCCCGACGTTTCGACCGTATTGCAACGGCCGTGGTCACGGGAAGACTGTATGTAGTTTACATTTTAGGGATGGTTCTAGCTGTAGATATACCTAAGTATCTGTATGTACGGTCTTCATTTCGGGGGAGGGTTTGATCCCCAAATCCCCCCGGGTACGCCCATGGTATAGCTTAAGTAGATAATTATTATAGGTAGGTACATAATAAACATATTTTTTTACTTTTTTAACATAAAATCTAAGTAGGACCCACTGATTAATAATTAACTAATTTGCCCCGCTGGTGGGACCACAATGGAGACTTATCATAGACCCACTGATTAGTAATCCACTCATGGCACTGATTTTCACATTATTCACTTTTGTAGGACTATGCATAGAATGTTGATATAAATGAATTGGACATGTGGTCCCTCAATGGGCACGCAAACGAAAAAAAATGCCTTATTTTTCTGCATTGGAATAAACACTACAATATTCGTATGGGTTTCAGTAGCCACGTGCAGCATGCATAACATTATGGTAGTATCAATCCACTTTTAAACATGGATTTTAACATTTCCTTGAAATTAAAAAGTCAGTTGCGGATTTAGTGTTTTATTATATTAGCAGTACATCTACGACGAGGCTACAGCTTTCTTGGGAGTGGGCTTGCCCTCCTTGAAGCCATTACGGAAACGCCTCCTCACAATCTTAAGGTGACGCATGCGGCCGGTTCCTGTGGTCTTCCTGCGCTTGGCCTTCACTGACCAGTGGTCTGAAATTATAAATTAGAGTCCATTAAAGCACATTTCTTTAGGAATATTGATCAATATCATTACAAACGAACATAATAAATAAATGTAGAAACCATGAACAAATGTACTTATATGTTGTATAAGAAACATTGCTTTTATTGATTCCAGATGATATAATATTCCTACATAATTTATAAAGAAATATTCTACATAACGAATATCTCTTCTAGCAGAGTAGGATTTGATGTGTGTAACACTCGAGTTTCTGAAACAGTAGTTCAAGTATAATGAAAGCATGGAACTAGTTTAAAAATAAAAGTACTACTTTTGTGTGGCAAATCTTATCATACTCATAAAATGAAACATCATTATGTCACACAATTGAAATCTCTTTCTATAACATTTAAACTTTCCTATATATTATATTCTAATTTAGTACTCATATTGACTCCTACTTATTTAAAAACCATTTTACACAACTGTCAACTTTAGATGACTTAGGTATGATGTTACATGATTCTATATACAGGGAAGTTTTTAAATAAGTAGGAGTCAATATGAGTACTAAATTAGAATATAATTTGCTACTCATATTTATTCTGATCAGAACAACAAAACTAAATTAAGTCTGACTTTAACAATGTCTCATGGCCGCCATGATCCTTATTTAAAAAACTTTCTTTGTATACAACCACATTAAAATAATTTCATAATTTCTATAACACAGCAGTTTGTGAGCAGCCATGTTTTATAATTATTATGATCTAGTATATAATTCCTTCTAGGCTTTAGTTAAACTTCTGCAGTTTCTACTTGCAACTTTGGAATCTATGCATTAGGCTGTAATGATATTGCAGAAATGATTAATAAAACAGAACCTTACCCAACCCATTTATGTGAATATATGCAACTACAGTACAATCAACGTAACTAGGCCGGACTGAAGTAGGTGACAAGTGGTTACGCAGATGCATTTTTTGGAAGTAAATGGTGACAGGAAGCGGGGGGCGGGGGCGGTAACTAAACCAAGAGGATTAGAGATGCGATTAGGCATTACATTGTCATAATTAGTATTACTAATTCATGTTTTTTTGTGATTAGTTTGGTAAAGAAATTGTTTTTCAAAGTTTCTTTATTATTTACTGTAACTGTTCTAAATTTAAACTTTTATGAACTCATTTAAATAGTGTTTTATATTGTTTAATTAAAATGTTGTTAGTATTTTTAACCGATTAATCGTTTTTTTTCGTAAGTGATTTTAGGGTCACATCTCTATGACATGCGCGAAAGTGATAAAAACCTAACTTCAATCCGGTCAAGACAGGTTGATCGTACTGTATGTGCATTTGGAATGTATTCTGCCTAAAAGTTGCTGTCAGTAATAAAATAGGTGTTGAGGTATTTAGACTGATGTCCATGTGAAATTGATGTTCTACTAATATTGGAAAAAGGTATAACCTGGATGATACATGAAAAAAAATACAGTGGTAGAGAAACCCAAGTTACACAGTAAGAAAAACATTTGATCACTTTTCTATCAGCAGCAGCATTTAACTACTGGCTCACTTGAAGTATTATTACTTATTTCTGGACACTTAACTAAGCAATGCATTAAATTATAACCTACAATCATTGAAAATTCTAATGAAGCTTTTAGTACTACCTACACAAATACTTATTATACTATGCAATAGCACAGCACTTCCCAAAGTGGGTTCTATGGAACCTAGAGGTCCCATAGTAAGTTATCAGAGTTTCACAATTTTTTTTTTAGAAATTAAAAATGGGATACTCTGCAAATAAGGGACAACATGGAATGTCTTCTACTTCTGTACAATGCCATTATTAGAACTGGGAGTTTCATAAAATAAAAATAGTGAGTGGTTCATTTGTGAAAAGTTAGGGACCCCTGCAATAGCATGTTTACTTTAATAATCATATAATTACTTAGGGTACACTTAAATTATATCATATTTCTGATTTAGTATATGAACACGATGAAGTCATGCAGACTGCAATCATCAGTCAGGCGTGTTGACAAAATGATTTCTTAACATGACACAAAATTAGCTCGTTTCTTCTTTACATTATATCATTAGGGAGAAAACTTAGTCAACAAATAAGAACCTGATAATAATATAACCTGATACAAAATTTAACAAAGACCGGTTGTTTAGAAGGTACTTACAGGAACGCAGCTTAGCTGCAGGGTATCCACACTGCGCGCATTTGGATTTCTGGATGTGATACGACGATCTACCGCATCTTCTACACAAGGTGTGTGTCTTATTACGACGCTTACCAAAGCTCGACGTACCCTTCGTCTGAAATACACATTATAGGTTATGTCTGGAAATCAGCCCGAGTTTCACTAATATATGCAATTTTCATTTTAATTGATCGAATAACGATTATTATTGATAGTATCTTATTAAAACGCTCACTAAATTATTAGATTAATTTAGATTTAAATATCAAAAACTATACACTACCATCTTGTCAGAATTTGACAAGCCAAGAGAAAACAAATCTGTCAAACAATATCAATAATGATACCAGAGTACGAATGTTACAAAAAATACCATAGACTAATCAACCAACAACTAAATTTATGGGATTAGTCGATTAGTCACATTTTATACGAGTTACCAAATGTCAAACAAACACAGACTTACAGTTTTAGTTTAAAGTAAGACTTTGTGTATACAAATTGCTTAGTTAGTTGGGATCATAGAGATAGGTTGAGATGCTAAGTTATTTACAAAAGAGTCCTTAATTATCGCAATGATTTTTTTCAAACTTCATCATATCAACCAAATATCAACCCTTATGATGTCCCACTACTGGGCACAGGTCTTTCCAGTAGGACCTACTTAATATAGATGATGGGGGTAATTGCCATAATCGCCGCGCTTAGCGATCGCGTTAAGGCTTTATTAAAGTACGCAGAAGTTCTGCTGCCCGTCCTCTGGTGATAAATCTCTTCTTGACGATACCTAAGGAAATAAATGGATTGGTACTACGACACCCACGGATAAAGATAGAGATGGGGTGGTACTATTTTAAACCTGCCCCACACGGCCCTCTTTAGGTTAGAGTTGTGACCCCACGCGTACGAGGCGAGCGAGCGAAGAGAGCGTGCCACAGCAGCGGCCGTCAAGTGCCAGAAACAGTCTCAGTACCAGAAAGTTGAAATGAGAAAAAAATATAGTTATTTAATTTATTATTGTTTTTAAACTTTAGCGATTTTTATACATATTAGATTTATTTCGGGACTTAAACGCGTGAAATATTTAAAAGCGTACCTTTAAATATTTCACGTAATTAAACCTTTTATTTACCCGACGTTTCGATCGAATTGCACCGATCGTGGTCACGGGTCGACTGATGGCAGCTTAGCGATGTTTCCGTGAGGCACGGGGTTTTTCAACTACCCTCGCCTGGTCTTGACAACTTTGATAATTTTTACTGTCCGTACTTTACTTCTACACACTACACTTACAACGTCATTACAAAAGGAGCGATGTCGTTACGGTTACGATTGCATTTGCTGTTATCAGTGTTCTAAGATAGTTAGAGCCGGTATCCATCTTGGTTGAAATTCTTGTACTTCTTAATCTCGACCGCCTTGCGCACTATTCTGGAATAATAGCGGCAAGTGATGCGCGATTGCGAAATGTTTTAATTTATTGTTGAAACACTCGACATTCTCGATGGTTATCTCATATAGTCGATGGTTTTAGTAAAACCCATTGATGTAGAGACCTGGATTGCGCCTTAGCCTCACAAAATTGACAATACCTGTCAAAGGCCGCACGAGTTTTTTTATCTCTTTTACGCTTTGCAGTCAATATTTACTTCATAATTGAAAGGGATGGCGTGGTCCTGGTCTATACGTCAATGGTCTGACCTCAACACGGATGTCATTATGATTATCTAACTAGACTAACAGTGGCCTGCATTCACTTTACCGTGTTCTATTTGTTTAGAAAAAAACTCTAACTTTATAGACTTTCGCTAATATTCGTTTAACATTGGTGCCATTCGGGATCAGTCGTCATTGTTTCGATGTTTCCAGGATCGAAACAATCGCAGTCTTCTATCCATCGACTGGCGATTATTTCGAAGGAACCTATTCGGAACAAATGTCGAGTAGGTTCATTCGGGATCGCGATTGTTTCAAGTGAACCAATTCGGAAGAAAAAGTCGAAAAACAAACGAAAAAACGAGTTCGGAACAATCGAACTTCGTTTGCTCACTCGCGAGCGTAAGTCGATTATTCACTTGATGATTATTATGGTCGACTGCGATTCAATCAATTGTGGAAACATTTTGAACTCCCTCATCGCTCTGTGGCGATAGGTGGAAAGTACCAGTGGCTCATACAAACTACCTACCTGCCTATTATCCGACCTTTATTTTGTCTTCGGTTGTTTTGTTGTTCCTGCAGTTTTCTGTTTGTTTTACCACATGGCTGGTTACCACAGACTTATTTACTCTACTCATACTCACTGCTGTCAATAGTGTCAAACATCTAACTTGTCGAAGCGCTTGTTGAGAATCCGATAAAAATAATTTGGATTGGAAAGCTAATTCTAAACAAGGTATATTAATTTTGTGGTATTTGCAGTAATATTTTAAGCATAATTATTATTTATAACAGACCTGTAATTGAAAATTTTAAATCTTTGTCAATCAAACTTTGTTTGTTCTGCCACAGTGCTTTACTCATTATACGTTTGTTATAAAATACGTAAATAAACGTTAACGGTAACGTTATAAACGTTATAAAATGCCGAAAATAAACTATATCGAGCTTTATTTTGAACATTTTTAGATATTTGTGAATATGGAACTTCTTGATGTTATGAAAAATCTTACAATAAAACACATACCTAATGAAAGTGAGCAACAGTTGTTCAAGTCTATAGCTGCAGATATAGATGATGTCCCTACTGAAATAGTCCTTGTAGAGTATACTGATAAAACATTACTTATTGTGTCTCAATATCAGAAGATTGGAAGTATGTTAATGGTCCAAAAGGACCAAGTACAGAGTCCTGTAGGTACTAATGACATTTATTCAACAAAAGTTATTTTTGGTGCTACAGGAGAAGAGCAGCAAGTTGCAGCAAGATACTTAGCAGAAGCAATTAATATTACAAAACCACTGTGCATTTTTATTAATCTTAAATCATATGATATTGAAACAGTGAAAGCTTGTAAAGATATAATTTTGGATTTAAAAACTGTACCAGAGAATTCAGAGCCTTAATATGGCATCAACTAGTGTTAAAAGATTTAAATCTGTACATAAATATTATGGGCAACTGGTTTTGGGACCTCCAGGTGCAGGAAAGACTACATATTGTTGGAAAATGTCTGAACTTTTGAGAAAGCTAGGGAGAAATGTAATAATTGTAAACTTGGATCCTGCCAATGATTCAATGTCCTACACACCAGATATTGATATAAGAAACCTCATTGTATTTGAAGAAGTGATGGCTCAACACAACCTTGGTCCTAATGGAGCATTGCTGTACTGCATGGAATATCTAGAAAAGAATGTAGATTGGCTTTTAAGCCAAATAAATGGGGAAAATTATACAAACTTCATATTTGATTTGCCAGGACAAGTGGAACTTTACTGTCATCACAAGAGCTTAAGTAATATTTTCTCTGCTCTCACCAATAGTGGTAACATTGAATTATGTGTGGTACACCTGGTAGATTCACACCACTGTTCAGATGCTGGAAAATTTATAGCAGCTCTAATGCTATCACTAAATGCAATGTTAAAAATTGGTTTGCCTCATATAAATTTGCTAACAAAAGCAGACTTGTTGAAGAAGCATTTGGATAAATTGCAATTTGGAATAGATTTCTACACTGAAGTTTTAGACTTGAATTATTTACTTGACTGTTTAGATACAGACAGTTTTACCAGCAGATATAAAAAGTTAAACAGTGCCTTTGTATCTATAATTGAAGATTACAGTTTAGTTACATTTCAGCTTGTTGACTTATGTAAGGAAGAGAGTTTACTAAATATAAGAAAATTAGTGGATAAATCTAGTGGCTATGTTTTTAAAGCCGATGAGGGCCGTCACATTAACAGTATGTTAGCTTGTGCTATGGGTGTTGAAGAACCAGTTAATTATGATGATTAAATTTTTTTAAATATGAATTATGTATTATTTTTTGGTCCACTCAGCATCACAAATAGATTCAATACCTAAACCAATTGCTGTAGTTTACAATTACAGGTCTGTAGAAACAAGCAATAATATTTCTAACTTGAATTAAATAAATTCCCAGGTGACAATACTTTGAATGATGTCAAAAAACAAAGAAATATTTAACAAGCTAACTGAAGCAGAAATGGCAATTGACCAAATGCTCAATGACAAAAAATATATTCAGGTGCAGCTTCTTCATCAATATAATGATATTAAAGACGCCACTCAAGTAGTTATAAATCATCTAGCAAATTTAGAAGAAACTACAGTAACAGAAGTCCATAAACGGTTACAACTAAAGGATTGAAATAAAATATCATGTTATAGTAATGGAACGTTTTATTTGAAGACAAATACAACTCTTTACAATTTAAATTTTATCCAATATTTTTTTTGTGTTCACAAACATAGTAATGAACAATTTCAAATTTTCACATTGCAGGTTTATGTATGTAGGTTCTTAAGTTATAAGTGTTTTCAAAAAGCCACAGTTCCACATTTGCTACTTCAATTACGAAAAATGTATGTTTTACATGACAAGTATTCTAATATATTTTGATTATTATATGTTGATAATCATGACCATTGTCAGCAAACAAATTTATAAAATGTAGATAGTAAAAGGTATCATATTGCTGAGAATAATCTAAAACTATAGTGAATAATGGATTTAAAAGAGAAAAAATAAAATCTACCTTCTCATTTGACTCATAACTAGTTTTTAAAGTATGTGTTAAATGTATAGCATGAAAATGGAGAATAATAAAGGTGTCTTATATTTCGAATGCCCTAAGTAAACATCGTTAAGAATACCTTTCAATAAGAAAATGTTACATTAAAATCTGAAAATATTATCTCCCATATTATAAGATTATTATCTTTCACATGCTTTTACCATTGTTATACATCGTTCTTAAACAAATCAAAATACATTGAAGTTAAAATTCTAAACGCTAACATGGTGTCTATTTAATAAGCAAGCAATAATTATATAAATGTTTAAATGTATAATATAAAGTGCATATCGCTCTGGGCGACTGCTAGCGAATACTTTGCAATGTGAGCGCCCACGTGCAAGCAAGTGCGACGCTCGTGCTGAGCGGCGACTTTACAGTCAAGTCGCCGCCCTGCCACTCGAGGTGGCGACGTTACGAAGTCAGAGGCATTACTTTGATTTGCATTTAGTCACTTGGAACAGCGTTGTGGCTGCTGTATGTGTGCACTGCACTCAAGTTCTGATCATGTGTTGATTGTATCTATTCAATCAATTATATGTTATTGCAGCAACATATTTTCTATTATGTTCTGGCCAGGGTTTTAAAGCGTTCAAAATTGTAAAGTCTTCATTTAGTTCCATTCCCGACTGGCGTGAACTGCGCAATTACAGTGGTAGGATCTCAATGGAATGTAACTCAATGTAACCAATTGCTACAGTTTTCCCACCATTCGAGTTAATTAGTAAGACTGTCCTTATATCCATGTTTCTCATTCCAGCTAAATTTAAGTATAACAATATAACAAATTTACAAAAATACATATAAATTGAAGAACATTCGCAATATTGAAGTTTCCAAAAATGCATATAAATATATCACTAATAACAAATCTACGATTTCCTATCGAAATAATACCCTATATTACGTGGAACAATCAAAATGCGAATGTTCGTTCAGTTTCAATAAACGTTTATCGTTAGACTTAAATCTATGAGTTTCAGACTCGTTTCAGGCAGTCCCACAGATTTCAAAGCACCAAGAATCATTCAATAAATGCAACTTTTACACTAATATTATTGTTCCATAAGCCTTAGCTGCGTTTTACCGGAACATTTCAACAATATTAATACCATAATAGTAGTAACCACGTAGTGAAGCCTCTTAGATCGTTATAGAGATCGACGATCCAAAGGGTCATGTTTTATTTCAACACACTCGCACACAATAACGCCTAAATAATGAGTCAAGAAATCCCAAAAACAAGTCTGAAAACATATTGGTTTAATCTATGCAATCAAAGAATTATATTCTTTTTCCTGTACTTGGAAGATGTTAGTTACCGAATTGTTTATTTATGCATATAGCATAATAACTTTTTGCATATTATCTCTAAATGGATTTCATAGACCAAACCATCCTAAAAGTAAAAAATAATGATTTGGTAAATTGTAAATATACTATGTGTAAATAAATAATATTGACTCAGTACTTCATATGCTTAATCAAAAATGAAACATATTTATATACTAAGTCATCTCACTTTTAATAAAACATGACTTAACAATCAACAGGTCAATTTAGTAATATATAATTATATTTTAAATATCACTTGTCAAATAATGGGTGTTTTTAGTCCTATTATTTTACGAGATACCAAATTACCTCAAATAATAGAGCATAATTATTTCCCTTTGGTCACTTTAATTCGTTAGAAATATAGATCTTGCTATTCAGGTTACATCATATCAGTATTATTGGTCTCGTTAATATACAGTACAAAATAACCAGAGGCATTGTTTTCGTCTTATTAGGGTTTTATTAAGGCATACAACGTGCCTCAATATAATGTCACTTGTCTTTAACAATATTATTAATTGAACACTATTGTGTCAATTAAAGTAATACAAAATCAGTCTCAAAATAGGGAAGTCTTTTAGATCTTCAGGCACGTATACTTAAAACAGTTGGATACCACCATCCAAGCTATAACAAAATCTCTAAAATAGATTTGGTTATTATTCCAACAAGGAATTTATTATGCAACCTCACAAATACGTGCTAAAACAATCATATTCCAATGTAATTTCCCAACAAGTAAGTGTCTTAACACAAAAGTTTGATTGTGTATTCTGTTGTCGTTTACTGACGCGGTTTTAAACCGTATCTTATAAAATATTAGCTTTTATTCTGTATAATTGAGTTAGCAAGCTTTCCTCAAATATATAATAACATATTATTCAACTACTAAAAACACAAGCCACGAAAAAACTAAACTAAGTTGATTTCAAATCAAATACTAAAGAAAAGAAAACAATAACATGAAGTTACCTTAAATATGAATACTTTAGTTTGAAACTGGTGCATCACCTTGACCAATGTGTTCCTTTTCAGAATTGTGGCATTGCTCCGCCACCTAAAATATACCACTGCGTTAAAGAAGGAAGTTATCTATGAATTAAATGAGTCACGAAATGAAATAATCTAAAATTCTAAATAGTTTGGAAAGCTACATGGTAAAATCCGTATTTGAGTTGTCGTCATTATGTGGTTGCTGTAATTTATTCTGCGGTCACCTTATTTTTATCAAGTGGGCCATTTGACTCCAACGTTTGAGCGAGGTCCGACTTCTGATTAGATACCTTCTTCTTTCCTTTACCCATATTCTTCTTGGCGTTTTTAGCATTCTTTACTTTTTGAGGCTGAGCACCTATAAAGTGAATACGAGTGTTAGAATTCTTGCTGTATATTATGGAAAATGGTAAAAAGTATTTGACGATAAAAATACGATTAATATTAAAGACTAACCATCAACATCAGTGTCTGGAGCGGAGTTATCCTCATGTGGACTACCCTCTTCTAATGAACCACCCATCTCATCGGATCGCACGGTTTTTCTGTAAAGGACAAATACTGCCAATATTTTATTCTGTTAAAAAAAAGGAAGGCGGATTTGAAATAATCAATGAAACACTGTTTCTTTGACGGATTTTAACGACATTTTAATAAAATGGTAGAGGTAAATTTTATCAACATTGGTGTGTGTCTAAACCAGTAGGTGTACTTTCTGTCCGCGAAATGAAACTTCATATTTAAATTTTCTTAGACAATGGGGCAGGGCTCAATGTAGGTAGAATTTTAGATAGAGCTGCCATTGTTACAGGTACATATTTTCTTTTTATTATGAAATAGCGCTCGATTCGAAAACAAAATCAAAATGGCGACCTCTAAATTAACAACCACACTACGGGGTGTCGTTTACAATATTTTCGAGCTGCCGTCGGAGCTCAAAGTTCGACTCGAGTTTCAGTAGGGAGCTCGAGCTTTGATTTGTGGTCTTCATAGAGAGAAAGAGAGTTCAAGCCGCGCGCGACTTGAGCTCTCTCGTCTCGTTCATCGTTCACTGGATGAACTAAGTGATAAATGATCATTTTATCTTGCTTTTATTCATAATTGCTATCTCAAGTTGGTTAAAGTTGTAATTCTTTCTATATCAATTTTGTCATAAGTACTTTTTTGTAATATTCCGTTCACAAGTTAGCAGTTAATTGCTTGTTTGAGTGGGGTATCAAATCAAAGGGCTATAAAAGGCGAGTTCGTAAATATATGTACACACAGAAAAAACTACATTACTAATAAAACAAATAGTTCTTATTAAATCACTTTGCATCTCACAACGACTAAAAAGTACTAAATAAAAAATCCCGCCTTCAAAAAGACAGAAACAAGATACCCTTCATATTTAATGTCAGAGGCATTAATGACTGCTGTTGAACTTAATAATCTGCCTCTGACTGCATGATTTTAAATATGAAGGCTATCCTGTTTCTGTCCTTTTTGCAGTCGGATTGTTTAGTTTTTTTTTTGTGACGTGCTTATGTCTTTAAAATTGCTTTCATACTGAATAGACATATATAATAACCCTATACCCTCCTCCGCAGTCGGGTAATTAATAATCTCCACCAGATTGTATTTAATTAATTTAAAGCAAAGCATGTATTTTGCCTAGCCCCGAATATATCTAAGCTATAATAACCTAATGTTAACTGCTCATCTGCAATATTGCTTTACCCCATGCATGGCCGTAATCCTCAGCTTCACTACATGTGATGAACCATATTAAAGTAATCAAACTACAATCTGTGGAATACTTATTGCAGATTAGTTCCGCTGGCGATCTGCTTTTTGAGAGTAAATGCACGAATGACTACAAAATACACCTAGCTACTTAGTTAGATAGTTATTTTCCCTGGGCGAATAAGAAAACCGAAGTTAGCCGCCTGATTGGGCCATTGTGCGCGTTGTACTTATCCTCTCTGTCACTCCAGCCAACAGAAGCAAAAGCTTCCTAAAGGGATGTTGTTGATGCTAGGAATCGTGCCCCTTGTTCTGTTACACTACGCACTCCGTAAGCACGTGTATTGGTGTTTCTTCTGCCTCCAAGCATCCTCTGAATAGGGGGCTTTTGTCCGTCACCCATATCCTGAAGAGATGTTTGTTTAGGGGACAGCGGCCTGTGATAGTGCCTATTGCTTCGGTGTTGTTCCATTCTGCAAAGTTTCTGTTATTTCCTGCAGCCAGGATTTTATTTGAGAGATGGGCAAGGGGAGTTGTGGTTCTGGTCCGTATGCGATTATTTTGGATCCCTGCCTTGTCAGTTCAGCTATTGGGTCGTTGCTAATCGAGTTGCTGTGCCCTTTGATCAATATCAGGGTCACTGTGTTTGGGACCAGTGATGTCCTGGAGGGCCATTTGACATTCCGTCAAATGGCCCTCCAGGATTATCGCCGTATTTTCGCCAGAAGTACAGAGGCGCTATCCGAGATAATCTTTATATTGAGAACCTTGATGTCTCTTGCCGCAGCCCCTAGGGCCGCTCTGGTGCTTCTAATGCTTCTGGCTGGAATATTGTGTTCCTTTTATCTAAAAATGTTGATAGTCTGATGTTTAGGTCAACTAAGAAAACACCGGCTCCGGTTCCTTTTACGGTTTTGGATTCGTCTGTGTATATTCTTACCGTGTTTGTGCTGGAGCTACTTTCGCTTCTGGCATCAGTTGGATGTTGTATCCTCGGTTGTTATTTTATCTAGGGGGCATCGAGAAGTGGTTGCTCTTTGATGATGCCCGATATAATTGTCATGTGTGTTGGTTTGTTGTCTTATTTCCATAGTCTGTTCGACTCTTCCTGAATGGTTTTTAAAGTTTAGGAGACAGCCTAGTGCTGCTGATGGATAGGTTCTCATGCATCCGGTTGCCGCAATGCTGGCCAGGCGCTGTAGGCTCTGGAGTTTGTATTTCGTGGTGATCAGCTGTGTTCTGGGCCACCACACAACTGAACCGTACACTATTGTTGGTCTGATGACTGCTGTGTATAGCCGTAGTGTAATTAGGCGATTGAGGCCCCATGGGGTTAGTCGTTGCAATTAATAAATATCTAGTTATTATTATAGTAAATAGACAGTTCTTATTTCCTCTAAAGTCTTTTTGGTCATCCAAATGATATGTGGTCTATCATAACTGGTGACATTGGAATTATCCAACGTGTTTTCGTTTTGTCCTTTTTGTTCTTTCTGCGCAGGCAATCACGACTTTTGTTTTACGCGGAACCTTGGTAACTGTTCTAAGGAACACCTGGCTTAGGCGGAACAGTTTGGGAAACCCTGGTCTATACTATAGTATAGACTATTTCCATATCTATACCAAGAAGGTTATATATACTGAAGACTCCAGTCCAATTTATTTATTAAAATGAATAGTGTGGAGTTCAACACTATACATTTGAATTTATTTGACATTTTGCGAGACAGTCTCTTTTATAACCATGATTTAACAATATGCTTACTAGTGTTAAATATTGGTTATTAAAGAGAAGGGGCGTCTCTTTCTAAGCGAACGAATGGAACCCAAAATACTTAATCGTGCCTAGGGTTTATCGTGTCGTCTACGATAAACCCTAGGCACGATTAAGTATTTTGGGTTCCATCACCACTCTTCACTATAAGCTTCTTTTCTACTAAAGCCAGTTACAGTACGGTTGGATGGTTTTAAAGTTTAAGTTATTAATAGAAAATACATTTTTTGTTTTTTCCGGAGGGGATTTATTATATTTTTTGACCTCTTCAGTGTCCCCATGTAGAATCATATTTGCCAGATGTAAATTTGGTACGAAGGTAGCGTTTTAAGAATCAGATAGGCTACTTATGATAACCAAACAATTAAGTGTTATATCACTTAAATTCGAGTTCTAATAAACTCTGCCAAATAAAAGATAACTGTCGCACAGGGTACGCTCGCATCCTGTATCGCGGTAGACTTAAAAACATACACTATTTCTTGCGACAGTTATACAATCTATAAAGTTGTAGTAGGAACGTATGCAAACGAGAACAGGGGGAGTACAATATAGTAAGATCACTAAATACATAGGCACAAAAGGCAATCCTACAACAAGCGAAAAGAAGCTCAGGCACACGAGACGTGCACGTACACATAAGGGATGCGAAACGAGACATTGACCATGTACATACTTTTGCGTCGACTTGTTGTTAAGCAGACCTTGATGTTTTTAGAAGTTTTATTTTATAGAAGGATTTATTTACATACAGTAGAGCGTCGATTGTCTAAAACTGTTTTTTTTTTTTTTTGGATAATCGGACCGTACTTGATTCGCACATACTTGTTTATGTAGTCTTGACTTGAATCGTTTTAATCGATATTTTTCTGCATTTATTTTACTTATTATCGACTAGCCGCTATTTGGAAGGGACATATAGCTAAAAGTCAAGACCTATGCGCGAAGATTGTAGCGTGGGAGAAGGATAGTATATTGAGGAAAAAGTTGGAGGAGGCCTATGCCGAATGACATACAGACATTTGCTTTGCTTTGATTGCTGGTGTTAAATAGTTATACAGTTAAGTTAGTTATAATAAGTTTATTGTAATCGAAAGATCGAGTTAATAAGATTTATGTTCGTTCGTTTGATCGACGTTCCAATGTAGATAGTATGAGTCGCGCGTGAGCGTTTGCACAGTTAACACACGTTCGTACGTCTCTCTGCATCCTCACCAGAGCTAGTCAACCTTTTTCTTGGTTCTTGCGTATCCCTTCGTCATGTTGAAGTGTAGTGCGTGTAACAACCAGTTTAACGATGGAGTACAATGCAGCTCCTGTGGGAAGCATCTTGACTTCTCATGTGCTGGCATCACTGAGCTAGGGTGGAGAAGATTAGGAAACGATCGCAAAGCAGTTTGGAAATGTGCTTCATGTCGCGGTTCGTCCCCAACACCGTCGTCACTACAACCAACACAAATGGACCCACTATCGCTGGAAGTAATTGTTAAGGAGATCCGAGACCTTAAACAGCAACTATCGGGCTTACCTGCTCTTATTACTGAGATGAAAAGCTTGAGAGGTGAGTTACAGGAAATAAAGTCCTCCTGTGACTTTGTAAGTGCCAAGCTGGACGATTATAATGGAAGATTGAATTTATTTGAAAACAGACTCATCGAACTGGAAAGAGTGAAAGAATCGGTCAACTCCCTTCATTCCGATGTTACAAATATAAAGAAAGAGTTTGCCAGCGTAGATCAGAAGTCTAGACTCAATAACGTGGAGATCCGAGGAATACCCGAAAAGAAGGATGAGAATCTCTTTAAAATTATCGACTCTATTGGTAATGTAGTAAATTACGATGTACCAAAGCTGCAAATCAACTACATCTCGAGAGTTCCTACATACAACTCCAAGGAAAAAAACATAATTGTTAGCTTTATCAACCGGTACGTAAAGGAAGAGTTTATTGCCGCTGCACGAGCAAAAAAGAGTTTATCCACAAATGATCTGGGTTATCAAGCTGTACAACGCATTTATGTTAATGATCATCTTAACGCAGAGTCGAAAAAGCTTTTAAACTCCACTAAGAAGATGGCGAAGGAGAAACATTATAGCTTTGTATGGGTTAAATACGGAAAAATACATGTTCGAAAAAGTGTGGAATCGCATACTGTTATTGTAAATAAGGATAGCGATTTAAACAAAATTATGTAGACTGGTTCCGTGAGTTCAATTTACTATTATTATTTCTTCTATTTATTTTTAAGTGTATCTATGATCTCACTAGCACAATTACTTATTTATATTTACTTTTAATAATCTACGTATTAATGATGAAACTGCTATTACAACGTAAAATGTTTAAAATCTCTGCATGCACTAAAGCTATCCCACCACGCTCTTGTATAAAACCGGTCCTCTACCGTATAGCTTATCGCTCTGTTCAAGTCGGAGACGCCTTGCGCTTGTATTATATCTCGCTCCCACTAGTGACATTCATAGTCTGTTGCTCGCTCGCTCTTGCACTCATTAGTTATTTTTTGCTAAACTACTTATGCTTACCCTCACTAACCGATACCTTGGTTGTTAATGTTGTATTTATTGCACTCTTTTGCACATTTTTATTTTATCACAAATTTATCATTAAAACATTTGAACAAAATGGATAAAGCAAGTTCAAATTTGAGGATCTATTACCAAAACGTTAGAGGCTTACGAACTAAATCCTTTCAACTGTTTCGGAGTATCTCTCTTAATTCTTATGATGTTGTCGTTTTGACGGAAACGTGGCTTGTGGAGAGTATATCCAGTAGTGAACTCTTTGACAATCGGTACTCAGTTTGGCGACGAGACCGGGATTATGATGCTACAGGGCAATCCCTAGGAGGCGGAGTACTTATTGCAGTGCGTAGTGATATTTCTATATTACCCCAACCTCATCTGCACTCATCGGCAGAAGACTTGTGGATTACATTAAGAACAGGAAACATTAAATTACACCTTTGCGTTATTTATCTGTGTAAGCAAAATCGTGGGCTTAGTTTCTCGCAGCAGTTAAATAACTTTTTATCGAAACTAAATGATGCGTTTTTGCTACACCCATTGGATAATTACATGATAATAGGTGATTTTAATATGAGTAGCATATCGTGGGAACCTAATTGCGACGGCTCCTTATCACCTACGAATATACGTAGCCCCGATGAGCAGTCACTTATTGACGAACTTCAAATGCATAATTTATTCCAATTTAATGGAGTACTCAATAAGCACAACAAAATTCTCGATTTGGTTATATCTAATATTTCAAATATTGTGATGCAGTGTGATGACCCTCTGTTGCCAATTGACCCCCATCATGGAGCTCTTGTAATTAGTACGACTACTATCGTTATACCAAACCTTAAGTCCAAGGCGCACGCTAAATATTGTTACGATAGAGGTGACTATACCTCAATAAATAATTCAATAGCCGCAATCAATTGGAATGAACAGCTTAGTAACAAATCAATGGAGGAATCTATCGATTATTTTTATTCAAATATCAATGATCTGATTAAAAAATATATTCCATCTAAAATAGTTCGTAACGAAATTTACCCAAAATGGTACTCAATTTCACTGAGAAAACTCTTGAAAGAAAAATCTAAATATCTTTCAAAATATAAAGTCTACAAGAATAGATCGGACTGGGAGACTTTTAAACTGCTTCGTGATAGGGCCAAACATTTAGAAAAACAGTGTTTTGACTCATATATAAACGCTACAGAAGAGTCAATCGTAAATAACCCTAAGAGATTTTGGGCATTTATTAAATCACGTAACAAAAATAATTCAATTCCTTGCAATCTCAAATATCGCGACACTGTAGTCTCGAATGGAGTTGATATCTGTAACGCATTCTCTACCTATTTCCTTTCTACGTTCATCGAACCTGATTCCTCGGAGGACACATATGTCTCTAACGCTACCCCACCCAATAATATAGCAGATATTACTAGTATAGAAATAGATAGCTTAGAAGTTATAAAACTCTTATCTCAACTAGATCCTTGCAAATCTGCTGGACCGGATAAAGTTCCCCCTCGATTACTTATCGAATGTGCAACCACCATAGCTCTTCCTATAACTATTTTGTTTAAGAAATCGCTTACAGAAAATGTTTACCCGCAGTTGTGGAAAATGGCATATATTACACCAGTTCATAAGAAAGGATCAAAGAGTGAAATCACGAACTATAGACCGATCTCAAAGTTGTGCACTATTTCTAAAGTACTTGAGAGGATTGTTTATAATCAGGTGTACTCTGCCTTGAAAAGCTGTTTTAGCCAGTCACAACATGGATTTCTTAAAGGCCGATCCACCGTATCAAACCTCATTATCCTTAATGATTACTTAACTGAAAACATGGATGCTGGTAAGCAAATTGACGTAGTGTACACCGATTACAGCAAATGTTTCGATCGTATTAATCATAATATACTGCTAAAAAAGCTACAAGCCTTGGGGATAAGAGGCGACTTGCTTAGGTGGTTTTATTCATATATTATTAACAGAACACAGGCAGTAGTTATAAATAATTATATCTCAAGCTGGGTTTCCATTCCAAGCGGCATCCCACAAGGATCTCTGATGGCACCTCTCCTATTTACTATATTCGTCAATGACATAGACACGTGCTTCCATAATTCCAATTTACTCTCATTCGCGGACGACATAAAAATATATGCTGCTATCGCCTCGCCTAGCGACACACTTTTACTGCAGACGGACCTCCTGCGCCTCGATCACTACTGCCACAGTAACAAACTTGACCTTAACCCCTTGAAGTGTGCAGTGGTAACATTCTCTCGTAAAAAAGCGGTTGTAATAGCACATTATTCAATTAAGGACCAACCTCTGCCTAGAAGCGATGCTACGCGTGATTTGGGTGTCATCCATGATTCCAAATTAATTTTTGATCAACATGTTGATGACATTGTATCAAAGGCATACAGGGCTCTGGGCTTTATTATGCGATCCTCGACTTGCTTCAGTAGCGCTAAAACTTGGAAAGTCGTACTGTAGTTTCGTTAGGAGTATTTTGGAATACGCCTCGCAAATATGGAACCCTCGTAACGACACATACATCACAAGAATTGAGAGAATCCAAATCAAATTCATGAAGTACATGTGCTATCGTTTGAGAATCCCGTTTAAATCATCAGACTACCTAATGCTTTGCAGAAAATTCCATCTAATGACTCTTGTCGATAGAAGGCATATAGCTGACGTGTGTTACATAATTAAAATTGCCACAAACGTCATAGATTGTCCTGAAATCTTAGCGAAACTTAATTTCAATGCACCATCCAAGCTTCTCAGGTCTATAAAACCTTTGCATATACCCCTCTCTTCTTCCAATTATCGGCAAAATTCTTTCCTCAACAGAGCGAGCAACAGCTTCAACACAATAGCGTCAGATATAAATTTGGATCTATTTAACACAAGCTTCCCAGTAGCAAGACGGCGAATGAGCGAAAAGTTTTTCTCATAATTTTGATTTCCATTATTATTATACTAATGTTTTTTTACTTATATGTAGGTACAGATGAAATTTAAATACTTGATCTAACTTTTAATGTTAGGATATGATTATATATTGTAGATTATAATATGTGTGTTTTTATAAATGAGTTGCAAACTGCTGTAAAAATTGTTAAATTTAGCTTTATGTTACTATACGCGAGGTCCTGTAATTGGCTCTCTGATGTTTATTGTGTAATATCTTTTTAAAATAGAATAAGCTGTTGGACCTCCATAATATAAATAAAATAAATAAATAAATAGTATGTAACGCAAATCTAATCCAAGCCTTCTGTATCTATGTATTGTGGCAAAATAATACTATCTTACCCATTGACGGTAAGCGTGGCTGGTTTGGCGGGCTCGTCCTGGTCGCGCCGGGAGCGGCGCGGCGTGCGCGCGGCGGGCCCGGCGCCGGCGCCCGCGCCACGCCCGCGGCCGCGCCCGCGCCCGCCGCGCGCCCCGCGGTACCCGCGACCGCCGTACGCGTTGCGGGGTGGAGGGGTGTAGCCTACGTAGCTCACCTACACGGTTATGGATACATAGTAAAAAAGGTCATCTCTTTCCACGAATCACCAGACATTGGAAACTAAACATACACATGCACAATTTTATTTTATCAAAATCTAAGCATTCTAAAATTTTGTAATATTTTTTAATTCTTGAATAAAAGTAATAATTTAAACAATAAACAAAAGATAACCATCAATCCTCTTTCACTGGGGGCATGCGCCTGGTATTGTAACATTTGTGATTCGAATTTCGAAGCAATCGTTTTTTTTTTATACGTTACAAGTTCCATCAAAATATTACAGATATTACAGGTTGCGCATTGTGATGCTCGGTTCTCCTCCCTCACCGATGTAATGCTCGGATCTGTAACGTTACATTACAGGCGAATGCTCGCGGTGAAGAGGCACCCTTACAAGGAATAGGATTTAGTATCACGGGGGGTTTATGGAATCGTTAAAATTTTAGGTAATAATTAATCAATACATATAGTAACCTCAATAGACAGCAGTTTCAGGCTTGCAGGCTACAGATTATTTAAGCCCATAGTAATTAAAACATTTATTGACCTTTGACAAAACTTAAGCGTACGACTGACCTGAGGATAACGAGCAGCTCTCGAAGGATGTGTGGGGTAGCTGCCCCCGCCCCACTGCCCCACCACGACCCCAGCGATCTCCAGGCGCGCGCCGCGGCCGCGGCCGCGCGCCCAGCCGCCCAGCGAGCCGCCCACCACGCCCGCCACCAGCGGCAGCGGCGGCATCGCGAACTCCACTTCCAGACCTTCTAGGATTGCTTTGCGCATACGTTCCACCTATTATACGGACACGTGAGGCTATGAGTATTGTTGTCACTGGATTTTTCAATTTTCATTGTTTAAGTACAAAACTTTGCAATGAAACTCATTTTTTTATGGGAAATTTGTAACAACCCTCCTACTCCATGGGCATTGCTACAATTTTGCAAAATTTGTTTCATTCAGTAATAGTTGCTGTAGAACTAGAGAAAATACGGCAATAAAAGTTATGACTTTTATTGCCTTGTTATTTTCTCAAAACTTTGAAAATACTCGAATTTCCGATGACTTGTATAAACATTGTCAACTAATATCACTAAAAGGAATTTCTCGAACCAACCTTGACGACAGTGTCGAGATGATTATCGCAAAGCTGAGCCAAGTGCTTGCAGTGGTTGGCACGGTGGAGGTTCCTTTGCAGCAGCTTGCCGTCGAAGTACAGCCAGGGAGCGGCCACAAGCCACGGCACGGGCGCGCCGCACGCGTCGTTGGCGAGCAGGGCCGCCTCCGCGCCCGCCATCACCAGCGCTCCTAACTGCACCCCGCGAGAATTTATACTGTTCACCTACAAACAGACCACGTATTTAGTTCATATCTGTATTACGAGTAACAACCAATAGTTCCAAGTTTTAAATTTTTGTACTGACATTCTTTACACTTACGGTCATTTCTTGCAAGTGCAATGCATTCATGAGATCATTTGAGAAAGCTGTTGCGAGAAATGCGTCCAACTCTTGTCTCCTCAAAATCTGAATTTGAGAAGTCATAATAAACCTGAAAAATATAGAAATGAATTAATTTTTCACAAATAAAAATGGCCTATTTTTATAAATTTTTTTTTCTATTATATTACCTCAGTACAGTGGCTAATATTAGCAGATGTTGCGGCACATATGACGTATTCAACATCAATGGTGTATCAGATCGCATGCACGAGAGAAAAGCTCGCATACGACGGCATTTATCATCTTGTGCAGTTCTGCAACAACAAGTAAAGATATTACAATGAGTTTAATCTCAAAATAATTTGGTATGAAAATAACTACTGTATTTATTCCTTTATAAAATAATGTGCAAAATACCTAAAACATATAAAGCTCACCCGAACCAAAGCCTTTGCACTGTTGGTACAGGCCAATCAAGCACTACTCCGGATACATGTTCAGAACTCTTTCCAGGGTTAACTCGTGAATAAATCCATTCAGATACCTGCACAGTGCATGGACGATCAATACTTGAAGATGAACTTGTTGAACCCTCTTCTGAAAATAGAAGTACATACATTCAATTACATTGCTTTAATGTATAATAAATCCTATTATCAAAATGTATATGTATGTATGTCAAAATTACCTTTGGCTTTCTGTGCCATAAAGCGGTGATGATGCATGTTATAAAGAATAGCATACACATTTTGTCTGATTGGTCTGAAAAAGTGGTGTATGGAGGGTACTTCACGGTGGTTGTCATCCTCCATGAGCACAGGCAGAGCAATTTGTCGGTGCGTCAAGATTGAGAGCATGTGGGGGTGCATAAGACCACGCGCGTGACGTTCGGCGCAAGTACGCAGGACCTCAGCTGGGGCGGCGGGACAATTGTCTTCGTTCTGAATATGCTGCGTTACTTGCCTACCCTGAAATTGCATAATGCAAAATATTAATTACAAACAATAACATACACTCTATATTTTTTCAGGCAAGTAGTCCACTTAACATTGACTAGTGTAAAGCTATTTCAGCAAGTGATAAGCAATAAGTTGCTAAGCATTTCGTTAATCTTATTAGAACAATATTTAGATAGATAAGACTATTTTTTTTCCTAATCTCATGTTACTACTTGCCTGACACAAATATACACCCAGAACTTAAAACAAAATATCTAAAAAGATTTGTAAACCCTCATCAAAAGAGAATAAAAGTACATCAAGTACACTGAAACATAATTCAGACCTCTTTGGCAGTGGTTGGCTGTTTTTCATTTTTATCTGCTGCAATAGCAGACTGCTGCTTAGCTGGTCCAGCTTCACCGGAGTCCATGGACATCGTAGAGATTCCGTGGATAACTTCGACGCTCCTGTCTTCCATGCTAAAGTCGGCATTCATTGACGCATTTGCTGTAGCCAATTTGTAATCTTCCAAGCCTTTTAGCTGCAATTTATTGAGTTTGCAGTTTTCTAACTATCTGAAGTGCTTAGTGTAAAATAATATACATAAATTATGAAAAAATAATAAATAAAGTACAAAAATAAATGTGATTTAAGGGAAAATAAACATAATGACTGATTAAACATAAGGATTCACTTGCACTTAGACAATGTTGAAATATCAAAATTTAGATCTATTTATCATGCAACATCTTTGTCAATTTGCCAATATATTGCCAATGGGGTTGATGACGATGTAAAAGGCGTGGATGACTATAGCTATGATAATTTCTTTGAATAAATATAAACCTCATGTTCAGATGATTCAGTGGCCAGTTTAGATGTATCTAAGTCTGCAGAAGTTGACTGGGGGCTTAGATCAGGCTTTTGACCTTTTTTGTTAGGCTTTGGACGTCGACCTAAAAACGATAAATATTGTCAAATCTTGTTAATATGCATGTCAAAAAATTGTCCTGTTATAAAAATCTTACCAGATGCAGTTCTGTACTTCAAAAATCCATCTTTAGTTCCATTTAAATAATATTGCACAGCTTGTTTGAGTTTGGCAGCACGGAGATCATTGAGGTCACCAAAAATATCAATGCATGCAGCATCCACATCAGATGAAGGTAATTCTTTTACATACTGACATACAGCCTTCACTAGAGTTTCTGGAGGAACCTGCTGCTAAAATTGACATTAAGTTTGAATAATAGCCAAAGCAAGTTGTGATATTAAATTAGCATTACCTTCAATTATAGGTGAAAAACCTATAATTGAAGGTAATGCTAATTTAATACTTTTTTTTTTAATAAAATATAAATTAATGGCTAAATTAAAGTAATAAAAATTATTAGGTACATTCACAACAAAACCATAAAATGCGTACATTATACAGTTGTGGTTTTATAATCAATGTTTTATGTTATTTTTAAAATTCACATAATTTAATAATGAAATTTAATCATCAAAAAGTGTCTGTTTCTAAATTCCCTCGCAAATGTCCGAAACGCAATGCTATTGTAAAACAAAATGTGACGACCAATTTACGCTCGACGTCGTTAGCCAACAAGTTGTTTGTATGGTTCCGAGTGGTTATTTGTATTGTTTTATGTTAAATTGTTAGTTTTCCATGATAAGGAATAAAATTCTTTTGAAGAAAGACTTAACACAATGGATAAAACCGGTTTGCAAAAGCACAATCGGTAATCTTCCTAAGAACGGTGTGTTTATGATAATCACGTATTTCGCAGCTAATTCAGATTTGACTTGTTTTTAGGAGTATGAGCTGCTGTTTTATTACTTTTTTTAGGTTCGAGGTTTCATTTATTGGTGCTCTCATTGATACATTCCTATCTATACTAATATTATAAAGCGGAAGAGTTTGTTTGTTGTTTGTTTAAACGCGCTAATCTCAGGAACTACTGGTCCGATTTGATAAATTCTTTTTTTGTTGGATAGCCCATTTATTGAGGAAGGCTAAAGGCTATATAACATCGCGCTACAACTAATAGGAGCGGAGTAGCGACGAGAAAGTTGCAAAAAACGGGGAAAATTTACGCATACGAAGTTGCGCGGGTCAGCTAGTGTATTAGATATTGAGAATATCTTTAGGAACAAAAGAAGTATGTACAGGTTACTAAATAAAAATGATTCTCATCTCTATTTTATATATTTTTTTGATGATTCTCATTCTATTTTGTTACGTTAAAATAATCTTCACAACTGTTTATACAGCTTAAACACGATACACCGTCTCTTCTCTTCGTTTTGCACCACTTTCTTTATATGTAACTGCATCTTTCGGCGTAAGGAAATACATTTTTAGGTGCAGTTGTGATGTTATTTTGGCACATAATTTATGCGACCGACACAATATTTATAGTAAGCTTTTCTATGGTTTTCCATGGTAATAAACTGATTTTATGACTCACTTTTTTAACTTTCTGAACCTAACACTTCGTTGTTGACACTGAACTTGTGTAATCTGACGTCACAGAATAAGCGCGACAAAATGGCCGCATTTAAGTCGCTCAAAAATTTTTGTGATTTTAATTAATATTTTTTCACATCATGGTTTATATTTTGGATGTGTTATATATTTTTTTGGTAATGTAATTACTAGTAGAAACGTTTAATACAATAAAAAAAGTGGATATTCCCAATTATTGTTTGGAGGGCTAAGTTGTAATTAATTTCACAAGAAGGTGGTTCAAAATGATTATGATACTTAGTAGAGTTGCTCTCTTAGCAAGGCAATGTACCATTAGTTGTAAATATGGCGGCAAACTGACATGTCGCTATTTACATATTGGCATATTGACAGCTCCGCGTTTAAAGTGTAAAACAGTGTAAAATATACTTGAAATACCTACGTGATAACTGGACAAGAACGAGACTTTGATTGAAAGAAGAAAAACTAGAAAGAAATTATACTTGAAACTGGCGTATGCACTTAATGTGAGAGCCATAATCTCTCTCTCTCTGCCGATTAATATTGGAGGGAAGAGGAAAAAAGAAAAAAAAAATGTACCATTACATACAAGTTGCACTATTGAATTAGGAATACAAACCCACACAACAGAATGAAGGAGAATACAAACTTTAACTGTACATCTAAAATGGTCAAATACTACTCTGGTTGTACAGTTCAAAGTCTGACTACCTTGGTTCACTTTTTAGGGTTCTGTAGCCAAAATGGCGAAAACATGACCGTCTGTCTGTCCTGTCATAAGGGTTCCCCTTATGACAGGACAGACAGATTGTCATGTCCCCCCCTTCAGAGAACAGAATTTGAAAAAAAAATATTTTAGACATGATTGGATATACCATCTTTCAGTTATTGCCGAAAACTACGCTTCTCAACAAAAGGGCTAAGAAACCACAGAAAATCAAGCATCCGAAGAAAATCTGCAAACTGGTTCTGTGACTGACATTGTAAAAAATAAGGATTCTACTAATCATAGATACATACCTTCTTTTGAGTGATTCCTAAGCGTTTGTAAAAATCAGTGAGACTCTGTTCAGATAGAATGGTTCCACCAAGTAGAGCAGCCATGAGGCAAAGCCGATCCTGCGGCACATCTAACACCTGAGGTAGCTCATGTACCATATATTCCTTAGTCTCCAGTGATGACTGTAATGTTAAGTACACATTATTATATATTAAAACATTAAATATTTGTAAAAGCTACTAAATTTTCTGCCAAAACTATTATTACATAACCATTGCACCAATTATTCAGATTTTTTTACAAACCCATCACAAACAATTAAATTAACATCTAGAAAATACAATTAAGAGTTAATATTGATAGTGACGCTTAAAAAAAAATTTTTGGACATTTTAAAAATCCATCCATGTTAGTAATGAATCCAATATTGTGCTATGCTGTTATCATTTTTACTTTTGAAATGTGTGAAAATCCTTACCCTATATGTAAGCTTCAGCTGTGAAGAGCTGAAGTATCTTGGTGGTTGAAATACCAAATATTCTCCTGAACACCCCACAAGACCAGCATATGCCTTTTCACGGCAAAGTCCAACCACTTCTTGGCAGTGATCATCAGAGGATACCATCTTAAACAAGGTGGCCCATTATACAATTTTAAGAATTGAAACCTAAAGATTTTATAAAAAAAAGGTGGACAAATGCGAGTCAGCCTCACCCACCATGGGTTCAATACAAATTTGTAGGTATCAATAGTTCAGAAATTGAGTCTGACAGTATTTAAAATTGCCATATCTTTTTTTTGTTATCATAGACTTGATTTTTTTACAGCTTCAAGGGACTGTAGACCCGAGTATATGGTTTTAATTTCAACTGAATACTTCCACAAGCCCTTGAGATAAAGGGTCTTGAAAGACAGACAGAGAACTGATATTTCCCAGACAGAGAACTGATTTTTTAAGAGAACTGATATGGGTTCTGATATTTCCTTTTGAAGTATGGAACCCTAAAAATGTGGATATGCCATTAAATTAAAAGATGTGAGAAAACATCCATACTAATCCATACTAATATTATAAATGTGAAAGTAACTCTGTCTGTCTGTCTGTTACGCTTTCACGCTCAAACAGCTAAATCGATAAGATGAAATTTGGTATGGAGATAGTTTGAGGCCCGGGGAAGGACATAGGATAGTTTTTATCGCGATAACCGACATCCACGCGGGCGGAGCCGCGGGCGAAAGCTAGTTCTATATAAATGTCAAATTCATACAATTTTTAATTTCAGCAGACATCAATATTAGGTGTCTGGGTCTATAAGCAATGCAAGAACATTGGGGTTCCAGTATATTATTTCTATTAATATTTTTACATTAACAAGCAGTAGGTTAATGTAAAAATATTAATAGAAATATTTCAATTTTACCATAATGCTTTAATTTAAGCCTATGTGGATGGCATAAAATAAAAATATAAGTTAATAGTATAGAAATAAATACTGAGATATATATAAGCTAGAAAAAATAAAGTTCAATGTAAAAAATAACTTCACACAAAATACTTACAATAGGTATATTAAGATATCTGAGTGCAGTGCGAAGACAGGAATGCAGTCCCATGGGAGGTACCCACCATACCTTTGGGGGAGGAGTGCCCTTTGTTGCAATATGTCGCAGTACCTGAATAAAACATAAAACAAATAGATACATTGATCAGCTGATTTAATAATGTTAAAGTATAGCTTTTGTTCAAATTTGAACTGAACAAGTAGCTGTGCAGGCTCAATCTCTTATTTCTGAGGTACAAAAAATAAAACTAATAATATAATAAAAAGGACACTAACAGAATTGACTCTTGTTCGATAAGTAGTTTGAGTCTGTATCCAATGTTGTGGCAATGCTGGTGGAGTAGGATGTGCACCATTAAAACACACACATAAAGAAACTTGATGTTCAGCAAGAGCCTGTGCAAGTGTCGTCAGGAATTGGACACAGCGGGCCCACTGACCACCACATGCCCAATCTGCAAAGACAGTCTAATGTTAGGATGGGATCTATACATTTTTAGTGCAATTATAAGCCTAACATCTATCTGCAGAAATATGACAAGAATTGCAGTAAGCTACACAATTGCTATACAATTTTATTGTAATTTATATATATGCTGTCTACTGCTACCTACTGTTTTGTATTATGATAGCATTGATAACTGATAGAGCTGCTTAAATTGTTATATAGAAGATTATTTAGATAGTAATCAGCAAATTGACATTCAGAAATAAGCAAATGTGTAGTAAATAAGTATTAAAAATACCTGAAAAATAGCCTCCGTACAGCCGATCTAAACATCCTTCGGCGTCAAGAACCAAGCGGAACCCTCCGGCGTGGTTTCTAGCAATACGAAATAAATCAACGCCTACTCCTTCGTTCTCCAAGAACGTTTGTAGGTCTTGAATACCCATTGTTCAAAAATGTTAGAGATATAATCGATCGTCACGATGAATTGTTAGCCTGGAAGCGAAAAAAATATTTCAATGATGAAGGTAGAAAAGCTCTGTCGATGATTGAGATCAATGTATATTTTGGTTACAAAATTTTAATTTATTACGAATCGTTAACTATTTATCAGAATTTAGGGCTATGAATTTCTAAATAATCCTAAAATGTGTAGGATACGAAATTTACCGGCACGTAGATAACGAAGGTCAAATTCGTTAGGACCAATTGCGATTTTACACGGAAAACATTGTGTGTATGAACGAAATCTTCAGAAACAACGAAAATAAGAAAATACTGCCCGACCTTACTAAAAAACCATACCAACAGAGAATTACGGTAGGCGTAAGTTAGAAACGGAAGCCATTTGTAATTTTTTTTTTTAATTAATAGCCGTGTCACAAATTCACACAACGAGCCAGCAAAACGATCAAGTTGAGTCAATTAGTCGAGTCCTAGAAACGATGGAAATCGATACGATCAACAATCACAGATAGATTTTTTCAAACCAGGGGCGTAGCTAGAGTGGGTTGGTGGGGGCTGTCCGCACCGGGTGTCAACCTTTTTGGAATGTCACCAAATGACAACTTCAAGAACAAAACACGACCATTATGAAAAAAATCCCTAGCAAAAAATATTAATAGTTATAAAGAGTAGTGTTATGGGGTGGTGAATGAAGTAATTCCTATGTCAAGAAAGTGCCGGAAACTACCAACAATACACAAAATATCAGTTATGCATCCAAATTTATTTTATCGCCTTCAAAGTGCATGCTCCTTCAGAAACAATACACTTACGCCAGCAAATAAGCCAATCATCAAAACTTTTTTTAAACGGTTTTTCGGAAGTGAGTTCAGTTTTCGAAGTGAATTCTCTTATAAGTCTAAAAAAACGGGTGCCACGAAGTAGTAATTTGAGTTTAGAAAAAAGAAAGGAGTCAGCTGGAGCCATATCTAAAGATGATGATGATGATACAATAATTGCGTTTTTGAAAGATAGAAAAATTTGAAGTCCAGACCCAGGAATCGAACCCGAGACTTCCGTAGCCAAACCGGGGCCAGAAGCGAACTACCTATCTGGAATATGTTACTAGACCTCAAATTTCTATCCCTTGATGCTCTCGAGTTGGGCTCTCGCATGCGCCATCTAGTCGCGATAGTTCTTTAATCATCATCTGGGACCCAATTTTTGTAGTATAAGAAGTGAGAGTGAATATTTACTTAGTTTTTCTCCAAAAAATTAAATCTACCTCCTTTAGTCGTTATAGTTACGGCTCTTGAAATCGAATTCATCAGCTTGGCACTTAATGTTGTTGTCATAGATAATTATTATATTTAGCAAAAAAATGCTTTCAAAATTACAAAAAGTAATGTTCAGGTCAAGCGTTATCAAAAATCTGTGTATAAATTGTATCTGCAGTGACGCTCACAGAGCCGTACAAGTTCCTTGGGAAAGCGGCAAATGACGTCACTATTACCATAAAATTATATCTTGGAGATTAAATTTAGCTTTGGCGGACATGTCTCGGTGCCAGAGTTGGTAACGGCTTACTCTGCACCTCCACGCTGTACCCCATGGTCGCAGGTTCAAAACTTTAACGAAACATTATAATATACCTATTACACATTAATTATTCAAAAAATAGTCGTTGTCATTGTTATCAATGAAAAGTTGTCAAAGTAAACTTAGAATTTAGGGGCAACATAATATTTAAAGATTTCCCTCGATTAATCCAGTATCTCATCATCAGAGCCCGACATGGTGACAATGGGAACAACATAAAAGTATACCAAACAACAAATAAATTTTCCAAATCAGTTCACAGGTATCTTCGAGTAATCGAGTATTAAAAACATTTAAATTTATCGATTAATTGTTTTTTTGGTGATAATCGCAAAAATCGATAAATTGTTCTTATAAATTACTTTTAAATTTAAATCGATAAATTGTTCATAAAATAATAATTCGGCTAAAATTGTATAACCTTGGTAACCAAAATATTATAGGTGGAAAGTTCTCCACAAAGTGTTATTTTTCGCAAAAAAAATGTCTCTTCTGTAAACCTTTTAAGTTTTAGTGTTAACGCCAAATATATGTGGATTTTGAGCGTTATTAATGACAAACAATAAGTTAGGAGCATTTAAATCAGACCGATATGGTTTCAGAAGAAACTACTTTATAATTTTAAAAAAATGATATTACCGACAGTGACAATTTTTGTGATTAATGACATTAGGACTGAGAAAAAATGAAGGTTAACATTTTTTTCTGGGTACTATTGAACGACCAATGACGATCTCATTAAAAGTTTAAATAAATTTTCAGTTACATCAATAAGTGACCACGAATGACGACGAACAATGCAAACGTTGCAAAGTAACTGTTTTTTTAAAGATTGAATTTCACATTACTAGCAATTAAGCTCCAATGCTTGTGTTAGGAGTACTTAGGAGTGGATCCACGTCAGTAGCAAAAAGCATGTAAAATAGTCGGTAGTATAATAATGTGTACGGTTCGAACCCGCGACCTCTCTATTGCGAGTCTGATACCTAAGCTATTAAGCTACCACCGCTTTTAAAAAATTATAGAATACGTGGATTTTGTTCAGGTAAGGTACTGGTATTATCTCGGATTCTTAAAAAACGTGAATTAGTAAGAAAATTGTTTAAATTATATACATTAACTAGCTGACCCGCGCAACTTCGACTGCGTAAATTTTCCCTTTTTTTTTTTTCTTTTTTTTACAACATTTTTCATTGCTGCTCCGCTCCTATTGGTCGTAGCGTGATATTATAACCTATAGCCTTCCTCGATAAATGGACTATCCAACAATAAAATATTTTTTCAGTGCAGCCCAGTAGTTCCTGAGATTATCGCATTCAAACAAACAAACAAACTCTTAGGGGTATGAAAAATAGATGTTGGCCGATTCTCATAGATACCAGATAAGCACAAACAATTTCATCAAAATCGGTCAAGCCGTTTCGGAGGAGTATGGCAACGAAAACTGTGACACGAGAATTTTATATACAACTAGCTGACCCGCGCAACTTCGTCTGCGTAAATTTTCCCTTTTTTTTTTTACAACATTTTTCATTGCTGCTCCGCTCCTATTGGTCGTAGCGTGATGTTATAACCTATAGCCTTCCTCGATAAATGGGCTATCCAACAATAAAATATTTTTTCAATGCGGCCCAGTAGTTCCTGAGATTATCGCGTTCAAACAAACAAACAAACTCTTAGGGGGATGAAAAATAGATGTTGTCCGATTCTCAGACCTACCCAATATGCACACAAAATTTCATCAAAATCGGTCAAGCCGTTTCGGAGGAGTATGGCAACAAAAACTGTGACACGAGAATTTTATATATTAGATAATAAAAAAAAATATATTTGATAGAGATTAATGAAGACTATATTTTTTTTACTGTGAATCGACTAAATAATTATTATCTATTTGGATCTATCTGTCAAATCAAGCTGTTTTATCTGTGTATACAAAATTGTAATGGTTTGCATTGACTAGGGCGTTGTAAAATAAAGTTAAAAAAGGAATAAATTGCAAAGAAAAATATGGTTATCTAGCATGGACTTCATCTCTAAATGTTGGAACAATTCCTATTTAGCTTTGGAATAAGTATACTTGTTTCATATAAAATGTTTTAAGGCTATTTGAACGCTGCTTCCTACACAACTCTTGGCACCTTGAATTTATTTCGAAGCACAATTCCTAAAAACAAGTAATGCCGGAGCAAAGTAATGATTATCGTGTCGTAGTTTTTGGTGCGGGTGGTGTTGGCAAAAGTTCTCTTGTTCTACGATTCGTGAAAGGCACGTTTAGAGAATCTTACATACCGACTATCGAAGATACCTATAGACAGGTAAGATTATTTACGTTATAATTTATATTCTTAGTAGTATTTTAGTGCTTATTTATAATGTACTAGATGTTAATTAGAAGCCATTTGCTATTTCTACATACACCTATGTATTATAATACCTATTGTAAAGCCACATCAAAATCATAGCAACAAACAACCATACTTTCATCTTTACATACTTTTAAATTTACATTATTATGATGATTTTGCAATAACATCAATGTTTATAAAAATCTTAAAATATTTGCAATATTGCGATAGAATTCAAGCCCAAAAACTCTAACCCAAGTATGTATGTTTTCATAATTATAAAAAGAAAGGGGAAATTATTTTAAGTAGGTATATCAGTTCTTTAATTGATCAACAAAAGTCTGTCTTACATTAATTCTCAGCTTTTACTTATGTTAATATGTAGCAAGTGAGATTATATTAAGACATTAAAATTTTATGAATCACATAATTATAGATGTAAGCAAAGAGTTATGTTGATGATGTAATAAATAAATGTTGACATTGTTGAATAGGCTTTTGTGTTCTGTGAATTCAGATCGGACATGAAGTATGCATGAACAAACTAAACAGAGCAAGCTACTTTAGCTACTGAAAGACAAAGCTTTTGTTCATGCTTTCATTTACTTTTACAATATATTCAGGTAGTTGGCAATCTAACATTGCTGAAAGCCAAAATAAATTGTTTATGTAGAATAGACCTTGACCCTTTGAAGTTTTGCCAAAGGCTTTCTATAGAGACTTGGGATTATGCCAATGGTATCAGTTTTTTGGTAAATTGTTTACATAGCATAAAATCATAAAATTTAGTAAAACTCTCCAACAGTTTTTAGTTTTTATGTAATAGCTGTCCCGCGCAACTTCGTCTGCGTACATTTTCCCCTTTTTTTTATAATCCTATGTTACTTTTAATACCTCCAAGAATATGTGTACAAAGTTTCATGATGATCGGTTGAGTAGTTTTCGCGTGAAAGCATAACAAACAAACTTACATTCACATTTATTTAATAGTATAGATATACATTGAATGAGAGAGTGTCCACCAGTAATCTATCCCAAATAACCCTGGTGCAAAGACTAGTTTAAATTTTTTGGATGTAAACAAGTCTATGCACCAGACCATAGTTAACTAATCTGTTGCTGTGTTCTGTGGTCTCTAATTCTCAGTGGTCACACTTCCCTTTATCTTTGCTAGTGCTACTTTGTAGGGATTTTGAACTGCTATTCACAGCTTACAGCTTGATACTGTTTAAACTTGTCTCTCATGCTGTTCACCTCATTGTGTTTTTACTCAATGTATAAATAAGTTTTTATTTTTTTTCTTTCTCATTTAAGATATTAGCTGACCCGTGCAACTTTGTCTGCATTAATTTTCCTCATTTTTGCAACATTTTTCATAGGATAATCAATCAGATCATATCAATATTGTGTGTAGGGTGATGTTATATAGCTTATACACTGCCTTGATAGATGGGCTATCCAAATCTAGAAGAATTTTACAATTTGAACCAATAGTTGCCGAGTTTATTGTCTTTCTACCAAAACACAAAATCACAGCTAAATGAGAACTTTCAAACAACAATAGTCATAAAATGAATACAACTATTTTTAATGTATTTATCATTTATTAAAATTATAAAATTTTCGTAATTGTTCTATAAAGTTAAGATCTTTATAAGTTTTGTAATTAGTTTACTTTAGATTTTAGTAAAATCGGAAATAATGTTTTTCATATAAGTATGATTTTGTTTTTATTTTATTTTGTGATAATTATTGTGATTTTACACCAAGGTACTACATCATACACAAGGTTTTATTGTTCAGCAAAAAGAATAATATAGGTATAAATGAGTGTTTTACCAGATTTTAATTTAATCAAAATATATTTTTATTAAAATTAGTTTTATTCAATCTGTTAAGATTTGTCTAACTAATATTGTATTTGTTAAAGAATTTTATAAGCTATGGGTCTTAATCGCGTAAATAATTTATTTTAAGGCTTTGTTTATTGCCCGACGTTAACGATTACGTTAAGATTGTATTACCGACTGTAACAAAAGAAATAGATTTCAAATTATTTATTTAATCTGCGATTTATCCCATTGCTTGAGTATTGCAATGGGATAAATCGCAGATTAAAAAAATAAAATTATATGAACTCTATGATTTGTCCCATGGACTGAAAGAAGTGTGGGACAAAACAGCAAGTGAGTCTTAAATTGCCACTTTCGAAAAGATTACATATTTTCAAAAATATTAACTTAGTTAAAAAAGTTTCTTAGAAAATAGTTTTTAAAAGCCCTGTCTGAATTATGTGCCACAGGTTGATGTTTGCTGAAAAATAAAAAAAAAACAGTCTGTTATATGTATGGTCTGCCTACCCTAAAAATATTTATTTTTGTTATTTAACTATTAAACTTAGTAGCGGCACATACAAGACACCTATCCTCTGCATTTCATCCATATACATGTACTTTTTGAGTAAATATGACATTCCGTTTTTGCCATTTTGGCTATGATTGAAACATTTTTTTAATTTGTGTTGCAGGTAATAAGTAGCAACAAGACAATATGCACACTACAAATAACTGACACAACAGGTTCACATCAGTTCCCTGCTATGCAAAGACTATCAATAAGCAAGGTAAGTGTAGAGTAATTATAATATAGAATGAAGCTAAAGCCTTATTAATATTAATGCCTAAGGCATCAGTCTGGAAATCATGAGGTCGCAGGTTTGAATCCTACCCATTATACTACGAACATGAACCCACTCCTAACACAAGCTATTGAGCTTAGCTGGAGGGTTTAACAGATTGCTAGTAATGTGTGGACACAATCCCACATTGAACAGAATCCACATTTACTAAAAAAAAGTTATAATGCCCGTCACACATGTAGCTATAATATACAATATCATAACATATATTAATATACCATACCACACATGGATATGCTATGTTAAATATAATATAGCTGTCATTTAATGACAGTGCCTGTGAACGACGTCTCAAAACTAAGTGGAGTACGATTAAATGGCTGTTTATGACAAAGTGTGTCAAGCTTATAAGTAGTGTGTGACTAAAGAAGTTTCGGTATCGTTTATAAATCGGGGTTCGGCTTAGTTTCGGTTTCGTCCAAATTACAGCCGAAACCGAAACTAAGCCGAAACCTGATTTATGGCCGGAAACTATTTAAGTTTCGCTCTGTATTTGATTCTGCATTGAACATGTTCGGTGCATTTAACGACTAGCGACTAAGCGTCGGTTTTCAGATAATACGACAGTAGATACATAAAATTGGTACGAGGTTCTTCCTTAAATTATAATAATGCGCGGGATTTCGTATTTTACGTACTAACAATAATGGATTTTTTCTACACAACTATAAGTACATTTTGGATTTATACATAACTATAAGTACATTTTGGATTTATTTGTATATGAGTGAAATCTATATATAACTTGCCCTGACTGACTGACTTATTCATAATCGCAGCCTGAACCGCTGGGATTCCGTCTAGACTGTTGCAGGCGTCCAATAAGGGGTCTGTTGGTATGATGTTAGATCTATGAATTATGTATTTGACTTTTTGATTTCAATTAAAAACAATCTCATATGTTTAAAAAAAAAAAAAAAGTATTAAAGTTTGTATGAAAATCCGACAGTTTTGGATCCGAATACGTATAATGTTGAAAATTATATGTAAATGTAACATTTAAAAAAAGGTCGTGTTTCACTGTTTTAAGAAAATCAACATTTGAAAGGGTTTTTTTTAAAATAATAAGGGCTTGCTCTTGCTTTGATCATGCCTGATGAAAAGCATTGATGAGGCCTACGATGAAACGAGCGCACCCAGAGGATGCCTATGCACCCTAGTCCTAAAAGTGTGCGGGTTATAATTAATTGGAAACACTGATGCCGGCAGGGAGTTCCACACTTAAGCTGTTCGCATAACATATTTGTTGGATATAGCCACAACGTGTGGATGGTAGCCTGCGCAGTGCGCCCGTGGTCAACACTGACAAGCAGGCCACGTTTAGCCGATGTTGCAAGCTGTATAGCTTTTTTTCGGTCAACGCTTCGTCGTTTATAAGCCTAAAATCTCGGCGTTGAACTGCGTCTAGGGAGGCGAGTTGGTTATTGATTTGTGCTTTATTAAATTAGGAAGCTAGCTAGAGAAGTACCTCTTCACCTATTTTAGGATGCTCAGTTTCTTGGCAGCAACTTGTGCGCAGGACTCAATGCGGGTAGCTTGTTCAACAGACTTTGTCGCATTGAAGTAATCTTGGTGCCCGTTTCAAGTTTTTGGCAAACAGGGCAGCAAATCACTTTGTCTGCTGTACCAATAAGCCATCTGGTTTTAGCATTGGAGGCAGAGTAGGGTGACAAATTTTGTCTGAAAATTCGTCAGATTTGAAGTTAAATCAATAAAATAAAAAAATACGTTTAAAAATTAAAAAAAACCGGGCAAGAGCATGTTGGACCATGCTCAGTTTAGGGTTCCGCAGCTGTTAATACAAATAAATGCACTACATATGAAAAAAACCGATTTGAATAATTGCACCAGCTACGGCTACGGAACCCTAAAAAGACAAAATTCAATCAGTGAGTGGGTGTAATGAGAGTTAAAAAGTTTTTTCAACTCAACGGGTTACTTGTTAATTTCGTCACTTTTTCCAGGAAAAATGACGCTTTAAGGCAGTTTCGGTTTAGGCCGAAACTTAACCCGCAGCCGAAATTTCGGTTTCGGCGGTAAAAATAGTTTTGATCGGATACTACTTATAAAAATATATATTCTTCTTCCAGTGATTTGTGTGTCTATAGGCTTACTAATCAGACGTATTGTATGTCTTACTCAACTGTTAAACTCAAACATATTTAAAAAATATATATTGTTATTACAGGGACATGCATTCATATTGGTCTACTCTGTAAGCAGTCGACAATCTTTAGAAGAACTGAAACCAATATGGCAAACAATAAAAGAAATAAAAGGCACAGAGCTTCCAAATATTCCAGTAATGTTGGCAGGCAACAAATGTGACGAGAGTCCAGAGATCAGAGAAGTATCAGCATCTGAAGGACAAGGGCAGGCTCAGTCGTGGGGCATTTCATTTATGGAAACATCTGCCAAGACAAACCACAATGTCACACAACTTTTCCAGGTTTGTATCATAACTATACAATTTAACAAATTTACAGAGCTAACCTTGAAGTTATTTTGCTTTGTATGTCTATATCTATGATTCAACTGTTGTGTTCAATTCCTATGATTGAATTAGCTAAATAGTCTTAAAATAATTTCAGGAACTATTAAATATGGAAAAGAACAGAAATGTATCCCTTCAAGTGGATGGCAAAGGCAAGAAAAAGAAAGATAAAGTAACAAAAGATGGTGGTGAAGCTTCTGCCAGTGGAAGAGAGAAATGTCTTGTTATGTAAATATAATACGAGTTCCACAATTATCTAATCCCACCATTACAATAATTCGTAGTTATTTTGATCCTAGTCATTAAATCCATGTCCCGGTCTAGATAAGCACGAATTTAGGATGTAAGTACCCGTATCGCATTTAAAAGCAAGTTGTAGTATAGTAATTATAATGCCTTTAATAACATTAGTTCCCATTGTGATGGAGCTTAGTATCATCAATTACCTGCATATTTGGCTAAAAGTAAGTTATTTACTAATTATTTAGTGATGACTGACATTACAAAGAGCTGATAAATATTCGAATATTCCATATATTGTTAGTGTGAAAATACAACGAAATCAAGTCTCTAGGACTTACTGTTATTCAATTATACATGCTGAGCTGATATGAAATGTTTATTAAAAATTACACTATGTATATATTTATTTATATCTGTGGATTGAGTTGTATATTTTGTTTATTGGTTATTATAACATCATGTATAGATCCAGTAAGTAGTTTATAAATGGTCTGATTTAACTTAAACTGTGTGTGATAATAATAAAACGATTTTATATGATAACAGGTAAACACAGGCTTTTCGTCAATGTATATATTGTTTAAATGAATATCAATTGCAAGATGCAAATCAGTATGCAAATACATAGTAATATATGTACATTTAAATAGGTAATGTCATTATGGGAAGTTTTGTTGGTGCCAAATGACTGCAGCTAATTTACAGTAAGGCCCACGCCGCACTGCATATTTTAATCCCACCGCAGAGACACATTACTAATTAACATCAGTCGCGAGAAAATCTGCAGTAGGTACGGCCGCTTGTATACGTTTTCTTGTGTTACTAGTGATGTGGCCGTGTCTGTGGTTTTGGCGGAAACCACGCGTGAGTAAAAAATTTAGTGCGGCCTTGGACTTACAATGCCTCGTTTAATTTTTTTTTTATTTTGACCGGTATGATGACATTTAAATATTATATTATACTATTGTTATATTTCTTTTTAAGTATACTGCTGGCCAAAGCCTTTGTCATCAATAATAACAACTAATGCTCATAAAAGTTAATCAACGTATGTACAATTATTAAGCTGGGGTCAAAACGAAGGTGACAAGTGTAAATATATACGACATTATTACAGTTAAGTAGTTATTTGTTGCCCAGCATAATGCTTTTTTTTTTAATAAAGAGTTTACCTAGTGCTTAGCCTATAGAAAGATACATATCAATGAAAGATCAAGAAAAATTAAATTGTCACTTGTCACCTATATGCATGAGAATGTTTACAGCCTAACTTAAAACCTTAAATGGAATACCATGTTTATTCATTTCATTAAGTAGGTATGTTATTTTGGATGTATAGGAACGTGTGGGAACATAAAGGTTGGTCTAACAGCGAGTCGGGTCTAAGTGCGTAAAACTTGCTAACGTGTCTATGCTAGCCAAATAAATGACAAAGACCATAATTCTATGTATAAATACGGCTTCGCCTCAACTCGTTTTTGTTATCGATATGCCTAAAACTTCGACAACAGATATGTCAACCTGATTTATTTTATTTTTGTTTGTAGAAAATTATAAAAAAAAGAATCGCATCTTTTGGGCGATCGTCAATTTTTAACGTTTATTTTATAAGAGTCATTCCAAAAGGTTTTTCTGGCTAGAATGTCAATATGTTTATAGTATAGAAGCAATGATGACATGTTTGTGATACTAGTATTCAAGTCTTAATGTCAAGTGTAAAACACATATTCGTTATACATTCCATACATTTATAAGCTGGATAATTAAATAATTATATTCACGGACAATACAGGGTGAATTATATAAGTTATATATAATTCCATTAAACTGCAAAAACTAAATATACAATCTGTAGAAGTAAGGTTTAATAATACTTAGGTATTTAGATTCGACCTCATTGTGAACAAAATATCTAGGCTTAAATCTGGATAATAGGATTAGAAGTATTATACACCTACTTTAAAGTTATGTATTCAGTATTATTTCACCTCTCTGATACAGATTGTGATTTCTTTCTAATGACTTCGGTAGTACCTACTATCAAAGAAGATAGTTTCAACAATCATTTTTCCATTTTAGTCTGAAGCCGTAAACATTTTTTTTTCTGATATATACCTAGTATAAGTATCAATCACATATTTAGTTTAAAGGAATTATATTAACTAAAACTCACCCTATCATTATATTAAGTGTTCACAAATAATCTCACGATGGCATTGTCTATTTCAATATGAATTGAAATGATTCTGTTTATAAATAATTAAATTAACGTTTGATAGACATTATGATAATGATCGCGATCGAAACTTTATCTAGTCATTATATTTAAAAGTAGCTGTCGCTAGTTATATGCACTTTATTTAATATCATTCACTAACATATCCAATTATTAGATTTGTCCATAATATAAAAGTATCTAGTCGATTACAACCAAATATTACATTAAAACGCCTATATTAATGCAATTATACGAGATTTTAAACTTAAAAATTGATCTTTTTTAGTTTTTGTCTGTCGGTTAATAATGCTCAACACATTTTATTCCTTTATAAAGACAGGTTAATGTTAAATAACTGAAATATATCTAAGTAAGGACTTACGATTTGTTGACTCGACACCGTATCGTCACGATATTATCTCTAATGCGCGCGAACACGTTTGTTTCTTGTCATCGATCTTACATATATCAAGTATATAGGTACCTATTTTAGCTGTTATATATTTTTATAATTTCCTACTCTTGCCTAAAATGATAGATGAAAAAGGATAAAACATTCAAATAAGACACTCTGTTATTTTTGGATACGTACGTATGTTTCAGCGCATTAGTAATATCGTGGCGTCTTAGAATAAGCTATCAGCTGTCTGTTCTAATTCATTAATATATCTGTATTATATTGTATGTATTACTTTGAATGTATTTGAAAGACATTTTAATATGCACATAAGTTGATAAATTATATTTGCACGTTTTAATTACGAATATTTGCTTATTGGCAGAATCTACAAAGTATCGTATTTATAGAGATAAAAATTGTTAAACACTGAATTGTTATAGCTGGACCAAAGTTGTTTCATGTTGATTGACGTAAGTTTACAGTGTAGATACTTTCTTTTTTAAGTCTTGTAATTATATTTCCTTATTTCTAACTAAAGCTGAACCTATAAATTCAACATAATCTCGATAGTACAAGTCAGGTAAGATTTCCAACTATCGCTTTTTGCTGCGTATGAGCGGCTTTATCTTGAAATTTTTCAATGGAAACTTTGTCAGTCCTATGAATGAGTCTTTGTACCGAATAATTCTCCTCTACTATATCCTAAAGCTAAAAACAATATCTTAATAATGCCTATATTCAAACCTAAATATTTATCTACTAAACACTCATCTTAATCTGAAATAAGTAGGTACCTACTTAAATCTTTTAATACTTTTAAATTAATAAATTTTCATGCTGCGGAATCTTTTTTGTAACCGAATCTTGCATCGCGTATTTTCTTATCTATAGATATGGTTAGTAATTTCCTTAAAGCTTACCGAAATCTTGATTAGTATCTATTCTAATTGAAATATATTGAATAATTACAATTAATACCTATTCTAGAAGTCTACCCTATATCTACGGTCATCTATGTTTAAACAACTTCAATAAATCTACACTACAAGTGACTTGCATAATTCTGACTAATGTAGGTGTATCTCAAATGGCCACCTAGATACGAATAAAAATAGTAATACCCTTTTTACATTCTCCTTTCTAGTTATATGTAAGTAATATTATTTGTAAAAGGCACGATTATTAAAAATACGGATTTAGAAACTGTAGTGCTGGTAGATAGATTTAGCAAAATTCTATAATCAACGAAGGATCAACATAGTGTAATCAGAAATAGTGTTTTTATATTGTAAACATTGAGTGAATGAATCAAATAGAGAGTTCCAACAAATATAAGTAATATAAAAACTTCTGTCTAAAATACACAATTGCTTGTATTAATTAGGCAAGAGCGAAAAGTACATTAAAATGTGTTTGATGATTCAAGACATATATTGCCTAATAATGTTTGTTTTAAAAATAACTTGGATCTATCTGCTCTTCTCTTAAAAATCTTCGATAAATGGTGCCCAATGTATGACACGGCAATAATCTAGTAAGTAGGTAATAGGATTATAATCAGCATCCCTTTTGCAAATCTAACCGAATACCTAAACGCATAGACAATCCCAAGTTTTAGTAGAAATATTAAAGTAGTCTTCTAACTGTTAATATATCGCCTATGTTCAAGGGATTTTACAATGAAGTTTTTACGTCAACATTTTTAGGTAAATTGGTAGCAGCTTACTAATATTTTTTTATTTCAAGTTTAAGTTCGTTAATGTTTTAAAATCTCCTAAAATAATATTTAAAATCACGATTGCTTTGGTTACAATAAGTATTAGGGTAGTTTGGTAGAAGCGCCTCGTTGGAATCACAGATTAAAGTTTGCTCAGGGTCGGTCAGTGTGGTCGCCCTGGTGGGAGTTGATGTTCTAGTTGTATTGTACATAATTGAATTGTTTTGTTAAATGTTATTTATACCGAGGTTGCGAATGTTTGTTGACCAATAGCAGTATAGATTGTAAGTGTCTATTTAAATTCAAGAATTTGCTTAATATCTCTAACAAATACAGTCAATATTTTTGTTTATGCTTAGTTGATGAACTGAATGTTTCCAATTACTTACATATTAAAATATTTTAAATTGATCTTGTGACACTTCTCACTAAGGCATCACGAAAATAAAAATATTAAAAGTAAAAAATGGTTTTATTACTTCAAATTAATTAAAAACATTATAAAACTCAGCACAATTTTATTGTGCATATTCTTTTACATAATTGATTTAAAAATTCTAAGTAGTAAGTTATTTACAATAAACATTTAGTATTTTAGCTGTTAATATATCATGTAAACAGATTGTAGTTTAACCACGACAAATACTAATTTATTGATAATTATATGCAAAATACAAGAAAAAATTGTTATTCAACCTTAATTTTTAGTGTTAACTTTCTTAGCTACAATAGTGTTACATCCTGTACAATTGCCCTGTATACATTGGTAAATAAATTTCGTAGACTTACTCTCAAAAATCAATTTTTTAAAAGTGTTTTGTAAAGTTATCAAGTGAAAATTGTAATCAGTAGTGTTGCCATTCCATGACTTAAAGTGGCCACTGACGAAATATCCATTTGGATGGCTTAGTTCTTCACCAAGTTCATTTTTATCGATATTGCGACTGCCAATTCATTAAATTCTCTATGGATTGGCCTAATCGTTTTTTTTAATTAACATGAGGCCAAGTATTTTTTTATTCATCCACATTTTTTCGCCTTCAGTTATTTGAAAACAATAAAAATGGAGTTAGTGACTTTAAGAACTAAGCCACCCATTTGGAAGGCTTCCGAATGGATCTACGCAAAATTATGGCACCATTGACAATACTTCCAAGTCTTCCTTTTGGACGAAGGCAAGAACCCAGATATTGACGTAGAGTGGTCAATTTTGTGAGATTATGGCGCAGTCCAGGTGACTGCGCCATAATCTCACAAAATTGACCACTCTCTAGAAAGAGACAACGCTGCTTTGTGGACAATACCTGTCAAAGGCTGCACGAGTTTTTTTTTTCTCTCTTTCACGCTTTGCAGTAAATATTTACATTTTAATTGAAAGGAATGGCGCGGTTATACTGACGACTGGTGTCAACACTATACCATTTGTTACTAAAGAAGTGAAGAGAACATATTTGAATTTATTGGACACTAGCTTACGCCCGCGGCCGTCGGTTATCGCGATAAAACTATCTCCTTCCCCGGGACTATAACGATCTCCATACCAAATTTCATTTAAATCGGTTTAGCTGTTTTAGCGTGAAAGCGTAACAGACAGAGAGACAGAGTTACTTTCACATTTATAATATTAAGTATGGCTTTTGCGAGACAGTCTTCCTTTTTCGTGACTATGGTAACCATGCTTTGTCACTTTCTAAGCTAGGCAAAAGTAGTAGTAAGTATAGTAAGTAGTCCGTGGCCTCCTTTATTTGCAAGAAAATTTATGAATTATAATCTTTAAAATTATACATGATAGCGGCCTAACAAATAAGTAGCTGGAAACCAGTTATATAAATAAAATTAGTGTTAACACATTAAATTATTATCACAGACAATGTGAAATTTCAGAGTTTTCTCAAGTCTTTTGCTATTATTTACTTCACCAGCCTTCGCCTGCGGGGTTTTCGTTTACTAGTTGTTGTAGAAACACTTAAATCTATTCATACTTAATTTTATCCTTTAAGTTAAACCATGTAAATTCAGACAATTAAAGTTTAAGCTTGTTAAACACAATATTTCATATGGATTATATTATTATTTGTAAGATGTTATATTAAAATAATTACATTTTTGATTAATGCTTAGCTGAAAAAAATCTCTGAAATAAATATAATATATTAAACAGAAGACTACTTTAAACGCTACTTACAAAATTACATGTTTTTCTTAATGATCTCCTTCTCCACGTCCATGCGCATATCTTCGTCTAAGATTGTCATTTATTGCCAGTTGATCATAATTCACACTTTCTGACTTACATTGGTCTGGCAACCGGCCTGTACTTGCAGATCTTCGTAACTTCGGAAGATTGGGACTATTCGTCAATTGTATATTTCTATTGGGTTCATTGGTATTTAATCTATTTTGTGCGTTAGTATTGTGCACACTACTTAGAGCTAAAGAACAAACATTCAAAATCCTATCTAATCGGTCACCACTTATTCTATCATGGTCACTCACATTCACAGGTTGCTGCTCATTAGTGTTTTGTGAAAATAAGGATCTTCGATTTTGTCTTACCCCCACGCTTATAAGGCCAAGAAAATTTAGATTAAAAGGTATGTTGAATATAAAATTGAAAACTATCATAATCATAAGGTATATCAATGAAATATTTATAACAACTAACAATAGTCCATACGCAATCTTATCAAACGGGAACCACAATCCATCTGAAAAATATAAAACAAATATTGCAAGTAAAGTAGTAAATTAGCTCTGTAGCACAGCGGGAAAGCGAACAATTGAGTGCGAATAATTCAAATATTGATGTTTGACTCTATCTGATCAATAAGTAATGATAAACGAGTATTCTTAAAAAAAGTTAAAACATTTTTTATCAACACGTTAGTGCTTTACAACTTGCCAGAGCAAAAATCATATAAATAGGATAGTATTTCGCAGAGTTGTATTTGAATCCCAAGCACTCTAGGAAAGCCGGTAGGGCGGTACCTACGCCGCGTTCGGGACGCCGGTTTCGAGCCAAGCACTGCCTACCGCAGGTACTTCGGCCCCTACTGCAACCATGGCATAGGTACTACCCAGCCCGCCTGTAGAAAAACCAGGTAACAATACAGGTTGCTCCAACCGTGCAGAAGTGGAAGCAACCAGTGATGGCAATGACTGGCTGGTCCACTTCAAGAAGTTGGCCGCAGTTATTGGTCATCCATCCAACGGCCGCCCCTTTGGTAAAGGTATTCAATTTACACCGAAAACTGACGCCGAATTCAGGGTCATACAGACTCACTTGGATAACTTAGGGCAGGAGCAGGCGCCCTACTACCGCTCCGCCCACTAGCCGACCAATCAGGTTGCTATACGCGGCTGCCCGATACCCCCGAAGCGGAAACAGTAGCGGACTTAACCGGCAAGGGCGTGCCGATAAAATAAGCCAAGCCCGTACAGATCGCCAGGGTGTATATTTTTCTCTGAGGTGGAGAAGACACCAGAAGGAACGAGAGCAACCTACGCAAATGAAATACTGCTAATGACAGTTGTGGTAGAGCCCTGGAGAGGGCCCTCAAATGCCACCGCTGCCAACGGTTCTGCCACAGCTCACACGACTGCCACAGGTCAGCGGCTTGTGTGCGATGCGGTGGCGAACATCCAGCCCACGCCTGCACAAGGCCCTAGGTAGACCCGCCTACGTGCGCAAACCCGGTTTACAAACGTGAGGCACGCAACAGGAACCAACAACTCAAACCAAAGACAGGCCCTCCCAATGTAATATTATCTCATCCTACTCTAGTAGCAGACTCTGCCCCGGGGTCACTTATGGCGCAGGCCAACGCGCTTAAAGACCAGGGGGCCTTACTGAAAAAATAAGAAATAAACAAAAAGGAAAAAGACGCAGCCAACCCAACCGCCTTCATCAACTGCAGGTGAGGGACCCAAGGTCCAAGCAACTAAAGCCGGGACCATCGCTGAGAGAGACCAATTGGTCGCGCGTTTGACACTGTTTGCGCAGCGGGTAAAAGCGGGCCAAATTAATACCGACGGATTGCTCAAGGCACTACCCAGCAATGGATAGCAGGCTGAGAGTAGTTCACTGGAACGCCTAAACAATCAATTTCTGAAGGAGCAGCGAGTCGATGTCATGCTGATAAGTGAGATGCCTGTGTCTGACAGACAGACGGACATGACGAAACTATAAGGGTTACGTTTTTGTCATTTTGGATATGGAACCCTAAAAAGTAAGCAGAAGTGAACCCGGAAAGCGGCCGGTCCTGCCCTGTCGACATGTCTTTCAAATGGACACCCCTACGACCTATCGTGTCGCCGTGATTCGTCCTACGTTCGGTTGATTTCGCCCCCCCTCCCCTTGATAGCATCTGGTGCGGTCGCATCGCTCGTACCACCCTACGACCGACACTGACTATACTTAGACTGCTAGTACTGTGCAGTCAATATTGCTGGTATATTTTGGTTTTGCAAGCTAAAATATGTTAGTTGATACCAACATATTTTAGAACTTCAATAATAAAAAAGAACTTACCAGTGATATCATGAATAACGACTTTCACAGTAGAGTTGATAACAAGCATGGGTTCTGATATTAAAGATGTAAACATTCTAATGGCAATTTTTAAGGGATTCATGTGTTTCATGAATATAATTGGATCAGGTGATGGTACTGAACATTCAGATGTCCAAAAATACCATTTACATGTGTTCATAGCAGATACAAATTTATCATATTCTTGCTTTTCTGCCTCCTGAAATTGTTATTGTACAGAGGTTTAATTACATATTTGTTAATAAAAAAATTATTAAAATAATACCTACTAAAATAATTACTAAAGAATCATCAAGAACCTTTTCAATTTAAAAACCGGACAAGTATGAGTCGGACTCGCCCACTGAGGGTTCCATACATGGGGCAATGCAACTTTTGCCATATTTATCTGTCATTTTTTGTCTATTCGCCAGAAGTGAAACTTGGTGTGTATGTTAGAGGACTGTACGATAAATCAATAGCAAAAAGAACTAGGTCTACTAACCGTAACCTAACCAAGTTTAAGAGTGTTTAGTAGATTGCTATTGTTTTATATCAGGCGTTATTTTTCTATTAAAATACCCCTGTTGTGATGCTTTAAGTTTATCGTTGTTATATACTACTCGGCAACTCTTGTATGAGTCATTCCGCGTCCCCCGCTTCCTCATACGTATAGATTTCGATCATACGGATTGCGTGCGCGACGGTTAAAGGCGCTGCGTGTTTCTAGAAATCTCCACGTGCCTCGCGGTGCACACCGTGAAAGAGAAAAGCATATGGCGAATTACGTGGGTAGGCGAGCAGAGATAAATGTAGCTTTTTATAAGTTAAATATATTTTTTAACCTATTTGTAAACTAGTGGTTGGTAATCCTGACTGCTAAGTTGTGGGTTCGATCCCCACCCAGGATAATACTTTGTGTGATGAGCACAATGATTTATTCTGTGTCTGGGTATAATTTATCTATAATACGTATGTATGTATTTAAAAATATATAAGTATGTTTATCAGTTGTTTGGTTACCATATCATACTCTTCTTAGTTTGGGAACAGATGACATTGTGTGAGTCACCCACAATGTCCAAATATAAAATAACAATCAACTTAATCTATTTTATTCAATGGAGATCTTAAAATATCAAGTATGTTTGTATTTTCATTTAATTATAATATAAGAAAAATAGGTAACGCCTGACATAAAGATTTGTTAGTTGATAGACCTGGTTCTTTTTGCTATTGACTTCATGTATTCTCCTCTAACATATAAGCTAGGTTTCATTTGTGGCGAAAGGAAAAACGTAAATCATGCCAGTATTTTGCATTGGCCTTTGTAGGTACATATTATAAATAGATTAGGAATAGAGTCTCGCAGATTTTGAAGACTATATCTTTAATGATTTATTTACAAATGTATAAAACTTTCCCTATACTTGTAGTATAAGACGGTATTACTTGCCAAATTTCATAGTTCTAGGTCAACAGAAAATTCCCTATAAATTTTGATTCCCTAGCGAGTGTCGAAATATAAGTATTTGGCGGCATAAACAGCGGTATCTTTTTTTTTTACGATTTTTTCACAGTTTCAAGGGACTGTAGACCTGGTTTTAATTTCAACACAGTACCTCTACGCGTTTCCGAGATAAAGACCTTGACATTTAATCATGACAGACTGATGGACAAAAAGTGACCCTATAAGGGTTCCGTTTTTCCCTTTTGATGTGAACCAATTTAAATGTGGTGTTTTTAGGGTTCCAACCCTAAAAACACCACATTTAAATTTTGATTCCCTAGCGAGTGTCGAAATATAAGTATTTGGCGGCATAAACAGCGGTATCTTTTTTTTTTACGATTTTTCACAGTTTCAAGGGACTGTAGACCTGGTTTTAATTTCAACTCAATACCTCTACGCGTTTCCGAGATAAAGACCTTGACATTTATTCATGACAGACTGATGGACAAAAAGTGACCCTATAAGGGTTCCGTTTTTCCCTTTTGATGTGAACCAATTTAAATGTGGTGTTTTTAGGGTTCCAACCCTAAAAACACCACATTTAAATTGGTTCACTTGGTCAGAGCTATGATTCCACAGACAGATGTACAATTGAAACTTATAACAGATTATACTCATTTTATGCTGGGGGTCAAATTGGTAACAAGGTAACTCATTCTTAGTTTAGCTGACTAGATAATAGATCACACAATATTAAAGTATGCAAATGTAATAAGATAAAAACATGCTTTGGAATAAGAAACTTTAGTGCAGTTTTAAAGTCTAATTTTAATAACAGTTGTTATTATGAAGTTATTTAAAAATCAGAACAAGGTTTTCATGAATGATTTTTTTTAAATAATCCACTTCATCATGTTTATATTTGTTATTTATGTTCATGAGTAGATTAACACATTGCAATATTGTGTCAAGCTCTTCTTTGCAGTTATTCAAAATTTGTAAATCCAAATGTGGAGATCATTATGATTCTTAACTATGGCCTGTTTCCTGTATATCAGCTTGGCAATTAATAGTAATAATAAATAAATAATGGTGTTGATAACTTTTATTATTACAAGTATTTTTAAAGATAAGCAACTTAACAAAGATGTAATAAGATATAGTGTTTTACCATTTTTAATTCACTCACCTTGTAGGATATAAATACTTCATATACATATAACAAAGCAAATATGATTGCAATTATATGTTTATGTGATACATGTTTCCAAAGCCACATCAAAAGTCCAAGTGCCCCTAATGCACCTAATAGCCAAGTGATGTATGTCTGAAAACAAAAGTTCTTAATAGAGGTCCTTTGTTACAAGGGAAAATAAATAAAATAATAAATATAAGCATCTTGGGATATTCACATGACATCTGTATGATGAACATATTTTTTTTTTAAATACACAAATATGAATATTTAAATAAATAAATTGATTAAATAAAAAAATCCCGCCTGCAAAAAGACGTGTGAGTGTGAACCGTATCTTGTTTCTGTCTTTATCCAGCGGTATTGTTAAATTTTTAAATATTTTTTTTAGTTTTTTTGCAAGTTTTATTACAAATTACATTTAAATATATATGTTATATATATATATTTGCTTTTGCTTTTAAAATCCTTTATTTTGATACCCCACTCAATAGGTTTTAAAGACTGTTTTTTTTTTATTTTTTTTTTATTTTGGCAACAAACAGTTATGTACAGTTATAATACTTAAGAATATTTTGCTCTTTACAATAAACCTACAGTGCCGAAAAGAAAACATAAGTATATTGGCGCCAAAATAACGCCTTGATTTTTATAAATTTCAAAGTACCCAGTGTCACTCTCACAACTAAGACGAATCTAACAACACCTCTCAAAATCCATAAAGCTGTTTAGGCTCTAGTGAGTGTCAAAGAAATATACATACTTACACGCAAACAACATAACCCTCCTTCTTGCGCAGTCAGATAAATATTGTGCGGGACAGATAATACCCATTAGTTTTTATTTGTGTTTAGTATAATCGATACGAAAGTAATAGTTTTAATTTAGTTCTTTAACTTGCAACATTGATTCCTTAACTTGTAACATTGTCTGTCTCATGTCACTAGATAGAACGAACAAAGAACGAAATGATATCCAAAGAGAATTTATATCTTCGTAATAGAATTGTCCTTGACCATAGAGATTACAACGGAAATTGTATCTTTAACTTTTAATTAGTGAAATTGATTTATATAGTTTATTAATAGTTATGAATAGTGAAATGTAAAATAACAAAGTGATTTATGATACATTTTCACTTATCTTTCGTGCCTTAGATACTAAGTTTGTATAATTCTAAATTCATTGTCGTAATTAGTTCAGCGACAAGACACTAAAAGCTTGTCTCTGAGGTCGCGATGTTTTTTGATTATATTTCCAATAATTGTTAAAAGTACGTGTAAATAGTATTGTTAATACACTTCTATATGGTTAAACAATATCTCTAGCACAATAGCTCTTAGTAATATTGCGTTGTTTAGCCGTAATTTGTAATTGAAATCTGATAGGCACGGTATGTACGCACCTTAGAACATTCCTATTGGTCAGAATTGTATATAATGTAATAGCACTGTTGCCAATTTAGTGGATTTACCTCAAAATTTAGGGAGAAATAAGTGGGGTAACGGTATTTACCCGACTTCGCAAGAAGGAGGGTTATGTGTTTTAAAGACTTTTTTTTGGGGAAAACCAGAGTAGTCTATATCAGTAAAAGTCCATAGCAACGGCACGCGAGCGAATCAATGTTGACCGCTCGCGCATGATTGGTTTTCATTCAGGAATGTTAAAATTAGTGATAATCATTTTATGGGTTTTTTATAACAATTTAGGGAATTTATAAATATAGGGTTGACAACATTGCTAAAAATAAATTGACCAATAGCGACAGGTTATTTCGATTTAGATGGTGTATCCGGACTATGCTATAGGAATTAACGGTTTTTCGACGGGTATAAATACAGCTGTAACCGAGTACTGAGCGGATTCGATCAAGATACTTGAGCCTAGCTCGTACTGATGGATCTCTCTCAGTAATTGAATGTACCCATGTTCTTACTGAAATATATACACTAGTCAGTCACTGATATAGTTTTATTACTATTCCTCAAACTGCGTTACCCTCCGACCTACCTCAGGCAGGTACCAGGCTTCAGGGCAAGCCGGCGCACGAATGTGCAGAGTATCTCTGTACAAATATACCACTATTGTGTTTGGCCTTGTCTTAATTTTTTTTTGCTTAATTGATTCTTTTCTTTTGAGGTTTCACATTAATGAAATACCAGAAATACGTTAAGTTTTTCTTAAATCAATGTGAAGAAAAACTTAATGTATTTCTGGTATTTCATTAATTTATAATTTAAATTATTTTAACAAATACTACTAAATCCTGTATGAAAGTAAGGACTGAGATTACTAAAAAATAAAATGCAAATGCCATTTCTTCAGCTACAAATTCATCAAATATGAACAACTAAACTTAAAATACCTTGTACTCTGAGATGTATACTTGAATATAATCACTCCATGCCATTACAATTTTTTCTGTGATTGTGGGCTTGTATATCCCATCTTCTACATAACCAACAGCTCGTCTGAACTTTTCATCAGAGAGTGTAGACTCAGATTTTAAACATTCATCTAACAATTCCCATCTATATTTATCAAATTTCATTTGAAGAGATATATCGGTGACACCATCTTCATTCCTCTGTAATTAATTTTCATTAATTTAAAACATCATACTAATATTACAAAATTTGATATTTGTTATTCAGTCATTTAAAAATAGCTGACACATTTTGGATGACGTTTGACTAGGTTTATGGTCTGAACTAGTGCTAAGATCAGGTGCAGATCCAGAATTTTAATTCAAGAGGGGCAACATGTGACCTAACCGGCCAAGTGTGAGTCGCTTGCATGACGGGGGGAGGTTGCGTTTGATTCAATACTGTCAAAAACACTTGTCGAAACACGTGTACTATCAAAATTCTCCTAAAAAACACTAATGATTAAACAGCTTGCAAATACATTGTTATAATAGCTAACCAAACACAAGGTATGTAATTTATTATAGTTGATGATACACACCACTACTTGGCCACTTTTTAACACTATAGCAAGTAATCGTTTAAACCACCATTCCCCGAAACCAAATTTGTTTTCTGCCGGCTTTTCTTTCTTTATAGGAGTTCTTAAATCTGGAGGCAAATCAGCTTCATCTATTGTTGGGGAAGGTTTCAAGTTCTCATAATGCCAAGGATCTGGTCCAGCTTGGAAATCACTTTGAGCGACTGTAATATAAAAGCATAGTAATACAAACGATATTGTTCTATAATTCATTTTCCTATCATACTTTACTAACAACATAGGTAGTATGATATCACTTCATTTGAATTTTAAAACAAAACTGATTTGACATTTGACGCACTTGACGTTGACTGACATTACAATAATTGACAGAAATGGGCAGTATTGCCAATTATTAATTTTTCATTTACTCTTTTATTTTATTTTAGTAGATTATTTACTATTGTTTTAGTAGATTATTATTAGAGCCACTCTAATATTGTTGCTGATCGTATTGTCTATGAACAGTATTTAGTAATCTGTGGCAGTTGTAAGTGTTTCCCATTGTAGTATAGACCTGGACTGCGGCATAACCTCATCAAATTTACCACTCTCTAGAAAGAGACAACGCTACTTTGTGAACATTATCTGTCAAAGACACAGGCCGCACGAGTTTTATATCTCTTTCACGGTTTGCAGTCATTATTTACTCGTGAGCCCCCTTCTGGCAAGGAAGCAGAAAAAAGAAGAAGACCGCTGCCGCCAATGCCGCGCCGATCAGGCGGTCGGGCAGGACGGCGGGGTTTTTTGTCAGGTCCCATTCCACCAAATGCAAAAAATCCACTAAGCTATTACTTCAGCCAAACTAAATGAAGGGCTCTAAGTTTGGCCCATTCTTTTATTTATGGGATTGGGATGTGGGGAATGTATTTCACAATTATACCTGTCCTACCCCTACTACTTATCCACCTAGGGCCTAGAACATTTGCAATTTGAAAAGAGTAGCCACGAGTTTTTATTGCTGGTTTACGGTCCAAGAAAATAAATAACGTACGAGTACAAGTCTAATGAGGGCCGCGGCGGTTAGTTTAAATGTCGCAAAATTTGGCGTGAGAAACGATTTAAATAAATATTGAATATGTTATTAAGCGGCCAATGACATAAATTTGGTAACCTTTTTTGATTAATTTTTTTACTAGGTTCTGGCAAATATTTATAAACGCTTATTTGTCTATAACTTAAAACATTGTGAAACTCTAGTAAATAGCCAAGTTTGATTTACCTTTTTTACTAGTATTATATAAAAAAAAAACAATTCAGAACACAGTACATATTCTTAATTCTTCATTCTTGGCCTTATGCCTAGTTTACACGTACTAAGTGGTTAATAATAATAATTTAATTTCACAAACTTATTCACACTAAATTACATACATTATGTTATAGTTATAATGGGTAGGTACATAGACATGACGTTTTAAATGGTACCTAGCACCTTTGCTAAGTTATATAAATAACTTGTAATAAAGGCGCGAGGCCCACAATTTATATGTATTTATTTATTTGTGTGAATCATACAGTTTTTCAGATCCATGAGTTACGTCTGTGGGTAATCTCGTAATATAAATCATTTCGATTGAGATAAATTTAACATGTGTGATTTTTAAATAACAATATTATATGTGGGACTGAAAAGTAATAAAAAAAAATATAAATAAAATAAAAACATAAAATCAAATAGTATGGATTAGTGTGTGTGTGTATGTGTGTGTGTGTGTGTGTGTGTGTGTGTGTGTGTGTGTGTGTGTGTGTGTGTGTGTGTGTGTGTGTGTGTGTGTGTGTGTGTGTGTGTGTGTGCGTGTGTGTGTGTGCGCGCGCGCGTGCGTGCGTGCGTGTGAGTGTATGTGTGTGTGTGTGTGTGTGTTTACAGATTGCTGCGGTGGAAAAGTAGATGTGAGTAAATCTGTAGGTGGATTAGTTGGTTTGTCAGTGTAAGTGATTCTTTTCATAATCTGCCACATTTTCTTACTATTATTGCCAGCCTCTCTCAGCTCAGTACTTTCATACCGGCTTTTCACCTTTCTTAGCAGCCCGATGCAGAAGTCTCGATATCTTCTATATGTAATAGCCAAGACAGTGTTATTAGGCGTCAGTTTGAGTTTTCTATGCATTGAGTCTCTATTACGCATCAGGGTTTAAGTAGTTGCCTGCGTTCAAAAATAGAACCAATTCTATTATACTTGCTCACTTAACCACTAAATCTTAACACTTCTGACATAAGAGGTATTAAGTGGCTGTTTACACGCTGCAATTTAGTTAAAATTTAGTTGACGACTTAACCACTTATTAGGTGTAAACTAGCTATTACGGTTTAAACATTGACCTAACTCAAACTACTACATAAGAACGATGTGACGTCATCAAGAAGACAGACAAGGATAGTCAGTTACGTTTCCAATGAAAAAGAAAAGGATGAAACCTTTTTTTTCGTCCATATGGCCCACTGTGGCGAACAATGAAACTGTGCCAAACAAGTTATCTCGTTTAATCGAACATTTGTATATTTCATTAATTGTTTGTGTACTGGGGTAAAGAACTCGTTAAAAATAGTGTATTTAAGCGTGAGGAAATATGGTAAGGGCCGCAGTGAAAGGCAAACCAAAGGAATCACATTTCATTCGTAAGTAATCTAGTACTTACTTATTTTTTATTACGATAAGTTCAAAATATTATATTGCAACAGAATACATCGAGTATTATGTTTTGAAGTGGTTCTTTGATTGAATTAATAGTATAAAATGTGAGCGCTAAGTAGGTACGTATCTAGTGGTATTTGGTCTGAGTAGCGGAACAAAATTCTCCCCAGTAAAAGCCACAGGCCACAGGCTATAAGTATTACGTGCTTTCACACGTATATCGGAATATATACAATCACAGTGTATATCGGAACGGAACATGCCAAAATGGTAATCATTCTCATTGTGTCAAACTGTCATTAAGATAATGTCAATCTTTGGCATTGTTTGATTGTTTATCTTTTGAAGCAAAAATCGTACCTACGTAGTGTTCTTACAGATTAAAACAAAATAATATAGCGTTAAAAATGTCTTCAATCGACTTTGATCCTGCTATAAAGCTATGCTTAAAGTATTTGCATTCTAGCGCTATAGATTCAACTGAACAACTGAGGTTAACTCTGGACGATCATATTCGTCAGACTTACGGGAGCGCCAAAACACTTGGTAATGTTTTGCCGAAGAAATACTTGAACGAGGAAAAATTGGAATCTCCGAGAGCCAAGCATAAAGGGGAAAAGACTTCGAATACAAAGACAGTAGCATTACCCCAACAAAGTCCTCAGCAAATACAAATCCCAGAGCGGGAAAATGATGACGGATCTGTAATGGATGGAGAGCTCTCCTTGGACTTGTTAGAAGAAGATTTAACTTGCGCGGTATGCAGACAGATATCAGTGCAAGCAGGCAATCGTTTAGTGGAATGTGATGTCTGCTGTGCACTCTATCATCAGGTAAATACTTTCTGTACTCTTCTGTTTAGTAAAAATACTTCTGAAATAACACCCTACGCAATACAAGAATTTTTGTTAAGATATTTCAGTGTCTGCTCCACCTGAATTGGTTTTGGTTAATGTTTGCCTGTGGATCACAGTAAAAAGTAGCCTATAACACTTAAATAACTCTTATCTCAATGTGAGCACTAGGTAAAGGCTCTATGGGATCAAGGTACATCCATACCAAATTTACTGGATCAGAGTTCCTTATTGCAGGGCTGAGAGATTATTAAAATCCAGTTTGATAGGTAAAATAAACATTAGTGTATAATATATATGTAAAAATCTTAATTTGATATAAAATCTTATAAAATGTTATGTTCTTCCAGAATTGTGTTTTTTAAATCCTTAGTTAATACAAACACAAAATGATATAGCAAAAGGAACTAAGTTAGAACAGGGGGTCCATAAGACACCTCTCTCATTTTAAATATAAATAGATTTTTGAGTTCAAAACTTTCCGTAGTTTTCACACATTCCAGTTTCTATGGGGCGTTGAGTAGCCGGCCCAGAGTGTTTGGCGTTGCATGGTAGCTTTGATTCCCCGCCAGATACCTAGTTTCAATCTGGTGCCGGAACATGTAAAACAAACCTAATACTGTTTTGTCTTTTAACAGGATTGCCATAAGCCTGTCATAAGTGACAGTGACGTTACATCAGGGTGGCAGTGTGCCACATGCACCTCGTCTCAGATTGCTGCTGGATACTCCAAAGCATCAATATCCAAGTCACCATCTCATGTCTCTGGTTCTACCACACCTGTCAAGATATCTTCAAGTAGCTCTTCTTCTTCGTCACCCTCTAAAATAGTCACTCCAAACATAAATATCATCTCCGCTGATAAGAGGCTGCAAATAATGAAAAAGAAAGCAGCTAAACAACATGAGAAGAAGAAAAGTTCAAAATGAGTAATGTTTCATTTTAGGAAATAAGGGCTATTGTTCATACTCAATGCACAGATTATTGTGTCTGTTGTGCTAGACCATAAATAAATAATAAATTTAAGAGGTATGTGTTTTTATTTGAGACCCAAGTAAAGCCCTTAATCCAAATTTCTTGATTCATTCAAATTAAAGAATCTCCCATTAAAAAGACTTATTTGTATAAGCTCCAGGCTCATGGTGGCTTTTTGATGTAATAATAATAATAATAATAATAATAATAAAAACCCCTCGGGGCTAGTCGTTGTCTCCCTATATGAGATTAACGCAACACTCTGAGGGCATAGTGGCAGCTCTTGAAATCCTTATGACACCAATAAAAAATGTCTCATGAGGGTGAAATAAGAGTACACAAACCGCAGGGCAGCTTTGTGGCGAGCTGAATGTGCGTGGCGACACTGCGGTCCCGATGCCTCAGAGAGTCGGTCAGGGCCTCGTCTCCCGCTTGCCTTCACTGGCCGGCGGGAGTGGAACACCAAGAGCGCCCGCAGGACTCTCAACTCTGCCTTGCCCTAATCGGCCGGCCAGAGGGAGGTCGCCAGAGCTTGTATGCTCGGGGGTGGAAGTGTCATTTTCAAGGGCATAACTACGGGGAAACCCGCTCACGGGCCTTCTTCGTGATGGTGAAACCGGCGCCGCACCGCTCGACACCCCAAGCTGCTCACACCCATGTTGCTCCCTGTCGCCTGTTTGGCTGTATGCCTGTGGCGGCCAGAAGGGGGCCCATCTAGTGAGTGGCGAGTCACCGCCTGCCCATTTGTCCGTGTGTTTTTACCATGTGTTTGCAGGGCAGGCGCCATAGTCCTTCAATAGTACCAGTTAACCATTCCACTAACACATCACCTCCATAACCCAGTTTCTTAGCGACCACTTTTTGACAATAGTTTTTACACTAACCGGGGAATGTCGTTGGGTACATTTATATAGTGTATACAACGATATTCGCCGGTTTGTGTGTCACATAGCCTTTAGATTAAAGTGTCTAAAGGGCCTCTACGTGTTGGCTTCGGCCCCACGCACGCCTCCCAAATGACCGGGACTCCATAGTCCCGTGATATGGAAACGACATACATAATAATAATAATAATTTCTTTATTTAGCACTTAAAGTTAACAAGTTTGTACTTAATCTAATACAAAAGGTTGTTACTGCTAATAGCTACTTGTGACAGAAAAGACTAGTAGATTAAGTACAGCATTATCAGAATACAACATCGGCTAGTTTTGGGTACAGACATGTTTACCTCTGGTTCTCAAACTAGGTTGTTACCTGTGTTTTGAGTTAAGCAGTGGTTAGTCGGTCTGACTACTTTGGTATTCATTTATTTCTATTTAGTGCACAGAAAACTTAAACGGTAACTTAACTATAATCTAATAACTATTGTTAAAAATTAAGTGAAACTTAGAATAATATTGACAATTCTAAGATTGTGGTGTGTTTTATTGGTGTAGTGGTGTGTAGGTGTAGGTAAGTGAAGATGTGTTCGGATGAGAGTATAGAGTGTAAGTGGCAATGGTAGCGTGTTCTAACTTGATTTGATCAATGTCTCTGTAGTGTCGTAGTCTTGTAATTTCAACCAGTCATGGACTTTTCTTTTAATTTCAAATTTAGGCAACGGGTAAATGCTTAATGCTCTATTTGCTTTATTGTATATATAGCTATTGAGAAAGAATGAGTGTTGCTTGGCTAGGGTTGTACGGCATTTTTTGATGGTGCAAATTCTGTCTTTTCTTCGTTTTTGGATATAGGCTGGGTCAAACTTTAGTTTGCCATGTGTTCTTAAGATGGTGTGTTGTACGAAGAGTTGTCTTACCGTGAGCACTGGCATATCTTGGTATAGTTTGACTGTGGGATAGCGGTAGGATTTTTTAGCCATGACTTTAAGGACTGCTCGTTGTGTTCTTTCTAGCTTTATTAGGTGACATTTTGCCGCACCTCCCCAAGCTAGGTTGCAATAAGTCAATAGCGATTCGCCCAACGAGTAATAGACTGTTAACATTGTTTTGAAGTCAGACACGTTTCTGAGGTTTTTGAATACATAAATTAGTTTTCTCATTCAAGAGGCGAGTGAGTTAATGTGTTGATCCCATCTAAGATATTGGTCGATGATTATTCCCAGGTATTTGACTTGCGAGGCTCTGAGGATTTGCGGGCATGTACAATTGGAACTCTCGGTCCAGCATGTGTGCGCTTTAAGACGCTGACAACAGCTACTGAACTTCGATGTTTCACTATTTTAGCCACGCCCACTATTTCTCCGATGTCCTAGTGCCATTGATAAAGGACGGTAAAAACAGCGAACTACCAACACAAGGACGCGGTCAATAATAAACAATAAACCAATAGATGGCGCTTTATTTTTTGTTCTATATGAAGAACTAGAAAGAAATTAGACAGGGCGATTAAAAAAAACAATAAATATTTTTTATACGTTTGTATTTTTAATTATTTCAGGAGACTTTATTTGCTATGAACTTCAAAACAATATAAAAGAAAGAAAAATAAGACTCGAAAATATATTAGCAACATTTTAAATATTTTCGCATAATTATAATTTATTTGCTCTCGGATATTTGCCGGAACAAACAGACAGACAGACAGACAGACAAAAAAAAACTGTATTTTTGTTATCAGTAATTATTATGGATATATGTTATCCATAATAATTAATATATATGCATAAAACTGTTATTTTGATATTACAAACAGACTCTTCAATTTTATTTATTTGCACAGATAGTTAATAATATATATTATTTTTTATTAATAATATTATTATTTATTTGACATAAGGTAAATTTAGAGCTGAAGAAAATTCTTCCAAGTTTGATGTTCTCCGAAAATTGATAACATACCTGCTACAGCACAATAATTGACTGGTAAATAATTTTCGTCACTGGAATCACTTTTAATGATAAATTTTAAATTGCACATCCTACACAAAAGAGTGAACTTCGACAAGATCCAAGATCCATTTATGTTTTCTCCTACCAAATTAATGTGTTTTAAATTACAACCCAAGGGTTTAGGGGTAAGGGCGAGAAATATTCTGAAGATTTAAAAATAAATGCGATAAGTTTATTCGTCGTCCGATGTAATAATAATAATAATATTTATAAGGATTTTTTGTTGTGCAGGGTGACTTGTAGCAGTCTAAAAAAAATAATACTTAAAGCTTACCTATGCGTTAGTAACTAAATACTAACTGCCAGATTTTATCTTCGACAACCTGTTCAAAATAATAATATTTACCTCAAGTTTAGGAATATTATCGGTGGATTCAACTGTCTCAGATACCTTTGCCGATAATTCAAACCAGTGATGGAAAAAAACTATGACTCACAATAACATAAGAAGTATAAGAACGATCATGAGGAAGTTTCATATCACTTGGGCATCATCTTTACCTGGTAACATTTTCTAGAGGAATTATAACATCACTTTCTAATGTAACTGCAACAGCCACATTTCCTAATCTGTACAAAATATTTATTACATTTAAACTCAGAAAAACTTTCTTCAGCACTTATCTTACCTATTATGTCTAACTAGCTGTAGACTAGCTGTGGACGTAGCCTAAGTTACTCCTTACATCATTAGCTGTCTGACAGTGAGTCCTGTCAATCTCCGTACAGCCGTTTTGGAGATTTGTCGAAACAAACACACAGATAGACAGCCAGATAAAAGAAACTGTATTTTTGTTTTAAGTACTATGCGTACTTTCATAGCATTTAGTAAAAAACTGCTATTTTGACATTAGGAACAGACACTTCAGTATGTATAGATCGCCATATATAGGTAAAAAATACTAAAACCTACACAACTATTTGTATGGAAAGGGCAAGAAACAATGGATAAAGCTACAAGTATTTTAGGAGTATTTTCCTATTAGGCCAGTTCTAAGATAGTCGTAGGTCTATGCAAATGTGATAGTTTAACATTATACTTGTTTGTAACTATCTTTCTAAAATGTAAAGGGGATCCTCTTTGTTCATGTGGCGATTCTTTTTGTGTAATGTGTTAATGTAATATAAATAATAAAATTATTATCTATATTAGTATGTAGGTACTTATTACAAACTTATTGGTGAAAAACTTTCCGAAGTTTCACCTGCTTCTGAACTATTCGCCAAACGTCTCTTTTTACTGAAAAGATAAAAGAAAATATTAAAAATAAATACAAAAATTGAACAGGCGAACCTAGGTTTCGAACTCGCAACCTGATATTCTGAACCAACGCAGATACCGCTAGACCAAAGGAGCTTCACAGTTGCAGATGAATTTTCGCTATACGTTGTACAAAACAGCTTAATGTATCTTTTTGGTTTGGTTACGATTTCACTTCTGTTCGTGCAATATTTTGTCAATATGAAAAATATAATACTTACTTTACTACTTCCATGAGATGTTTTTGTTTGTTGGTATAGAAGCGCTTTTTGCTGGCCTCCGACATTTTTGTTTGTTTCCCAATAATTATAGTAACAAATATTTTTAAACTTAGAACTAAATATATTTAAATTAACAACTTAGATAGTATAAATTAATAGTATATTTATTAAACTTATATTCTTTACCATGTGTCTATAATTTGTGTACAATACATGTACCATTTTGTCTATAATTTTTCAAACAACAAACAAAATATGAAGTGAATGGATGGCGAGGCAAAGCGACATACGTCCGTCTAGCTGCGCGTCTCTGCGATCACTGTCAGATTGCTTATAAAAGAAAGAGAAGCGCGATCACGCCGCGCTCGTAACTACATAATTACGAGTATAAACCATAAAACAATTAATTACTTGAAAATAAGTCGAGTAGTCGAAAATAAAAAACAACCAGATTCTGTATTATATCATGATACGTTATTGTTAATTATTTTACCAACGTACGTTGTTAAGTAATACAGATATTTTTGTTAGAAGATCATTTTAAGAGGTTAGTTTGTATTTTTTTTTATCGAGAAAAAAAATCAAATTCGTGTTTTGAATACAACAGGGTTCTTAGAAATATGTTCAAGATTAACATATATTTTTTCTGCCGTCACAAACTACGTAGATTTGGCTAAAAAATTGTTTAGGATAAGCCTATTTGGCTGTTGTCAGCGCCTTAATAATAAATGTATTGGCACTAGGCAAGCTTGTAGATCTCGGACCAAAAGGTACAAACACGGTTTTTGTTACATTGATAGTGAGTAGGTTTCGAGACAACCACGCCAGGACCTGAGACATTGCAGCTTCCGCATTTGATCGAGTGCTCTCCCAGTTATGTCCGTGAACAATAAGCGCAGTGTCGTCAGCGTAGGTGAAGATTTTGCAGTTTGGTAATTGCATTTGACATAGGTCATTTATGTATATAGAAAATAAAGTTGTTGACAGTACACTACCCTGGGGCACTCCAGAGGCAAGGTCTGCGTCCTCGCTGATGATATCACCTATTTTTACCGATTGCGTACGATTTGAGAGGTAGTTTGAGAATATTTCTAGTGGTACACCTCTTATCCCTAGAGCTTCCATTTTCATTAATAGTATCGGTGCGGAGACAGTATCAAAGGCTTTGGATATATCTAGAAAGAGTCCAATACAGGTATCACCTCTGTCCATACGCTCTATTGTGTGCTCTATGAGGGAGGACACAGCATCATTCGTAGATAGGCCTCGTCGAAAGCCATATTGATTCGGTGCTAAGAGCTGTTTTGATTCTAAAAACTTAGCTAGTCGGTAATTTAGAGCTTTTTCTAGTATCTTAGACATGGCGGGAAGGACTGATATTGGGCGATAGTTATTCACTATGTCATTGGCTCCATTTTTATATATCGGGTGTACTATAGCCTTTTTAAAGGCATCAGGGAAAACTCCCTGGGTCAATGATAGGTTGCATATGTGTGTCAGGGGTGGGACTAACACTTGGTAAGCGGACTTTAATAAGGTTGTGGAGATACCATCATAACCAACTGCGCAATTGTTGCGAAGGTTGAATATAAGTCCTTTTACTTCTTCGTAGTCTACACCCAGCATACCCATTGAGTCTCGTTGGGAGCTTCTAGCAAATTCTGTACGTGTATCATTGGTAGGAGTTTTTATTTTATTTGCTAGTTCACGTTCAATATTAGCGAAAAAGTGGTTTACTTTATTAATAGCTTCTATGGGGTTCAAATGGGAGTTGAGAAGTGAGTTAGAGCAGGATGATTTTGTAGTGTTCATATGTGAGATGTTTTTAATCGCGTCCCAGATTGATTTTGAATTTTTTGCGTCGTTAAGCAAGTTTTTAAAGTAGGCCCTTTTTTGTTTTTTTAATAACTGATTAGTAAAGTTTCTGTAGCGTGCGTAGGTGATTTTTATAATATTATTATCCTTGTCCTTTTTTAGTTTTAAATGTAGTGCATCTCTATTTCTGATACAACGCAATAAACCGGGTGTGATCCAGGGCTTTATA